>OY970778.1:12748901-17803901 GCA_963853795.1 Xestia rhomboidea
AATAGGCAGATAGACGGACGGACAGCAGAGGCTTAGTAATAAGGTCCCGTTGGTGGTACATAATAAACGAAACTTATAGTCACGCAAAAAAAGAGTACTTACCCGGCAACTTTGTCACGTTAAACGCCCTTCGTCCACTTTGGTAACTAAAGTTACCTAACCAGTTACAAGAGAAGATTTTTCTTTCGCTGTTTAGTAACTAGTTGTGAGAGAAGAATTATTTTTCCATATTCGTAGATCAAATTATTTCCATTTTTGTAACCAACCAGTTACAAGAGAATAATTTTCTTTCGCTGTTTGGTAACTAGCTGTGATAGAATTATATTTCAAACGTAGTAAGAGATATCCTGGCTTAATCTGATGTGCTTCCTTATACTAATCTTTATGGCAGTCGTTAATTACTAAAGGTACTTAATTAAAAGAATGTGCCAAGTTTTTATTACACCATAAAATGAGTGCGGTCTCTAATTCTCCAAATAAACTTGATTTTTTGATTTTCTGATATAGTTATGTCTGTGTCGTATTTGGCAAGAGATTTGTGTATTGAAATATGCTGCTGGGGGTAACGTTTTTACCTTTCTAATGCTATTCATTTTGTCAATTCAACCATATTCATTACGTATTTAGGTCGCCAATCAGACGAATTTCTTTAACAAAATGAGCAACGAATTACGAATTTCCTTTAAATCTAAAGGTATGTGATAGAAAACTGCTTTTCGCAATTCAGGTGCAGTTTCAATCTTTAGACGGGAATTATCCAACCCTGGATTTTCTATGAAAATATTTGAAAGATAAGTTAGTCCAAACCTTTTTCTAGATTTGCTAAAATCCTGATAATATTATAAATGCGAATGTTTGTGAGAATGTATAGATGGATGTTGGTTACTCTTTCAAGCAAAAACTCCTGACGAAAACTGACGGGATGAAATTTGGCACACAGGTAGTTTATAACCTGGATTAACACATAGGATAGTTTTTATCCCAGTAGTACGATCCCCTGGGACAATTATCGTACTTCACGCGGGCGAAGCCGCTGGCAGAAGCTAATTGAGTTATTGAGGAATTACAGTACCTATAGTGACAGATAAACATTTTTACAGTTAATTACAGTTAATATCGCTCTGTGTGTTTGTGTGAGTCTCTGATATCCTCGTAAAATGCTAGCTTTATAGTACGGTGTTAGATTACAAAGGAAGGAATAGGAAACTTTAAGTCATTATATTTTATAGTGGGTATAGGAGAATCTGATAGTTGCTTATAAGGAAACCAAAGACGGCATATTACATTAATAGATGATTGTGATTTTAAGAGTTTTTAAAATACCGTGGGGTCTGTCAGACACCTACTGCTCAACCCATATGTGCCACTTGCTGAGAATCTTCCTCCTAGACACGAGTTGCCATGGCTGACCCGATTCTACTCCGGACACTGTTTGACCGAAGCAAGGAAAACCTGTTCAGGTGAAAATTCTTATGTGACTCCACCCTGCTGGAGTGTAAATGTGGTTGTTGTTCCACAAAAGATGGGGCACAAATAACATCGTGCCCAGCCTTTTTTTTTTTTTTTTCGAAATGTCATCTCGCAGTTAGCTTAACCGGACTTTCCTGTGGGTGCCTTAAGTGTAAGGCCTCCAGCCAGGGCAAAAAACTTACAAACTATGCGACTACACGCTAAGGGCACCCCCTGCGGGGTACGGGTTTCGGCTTAGGGCGTCGCTGGGAGAGGACAGCAAGGGGACAGGATGGATCGGAGTAGATCGTGCCTAGTCTGTCATGTTGCTTATATTGCAGGAGCTGATGGACGCTACTGAAGTGGCAAACTCATCGCCAAATTTTGGGCTGATTCAATTAAGATTGCCATCGACGCGCTAAGAAGAAGAATACTTCAGCGTTCGAAAAACCCAGTTGAATCTCTGAATTCAGTAGGTGTCTAGAAATCCCACTCATGGACAGGCCTGAAATCCTAGTAAATGCAACATTCTACATCTTTAGATTCATCTACCTCGACCTATTGAGACCTCGGCTTCTTATGTACTTGTTACCTGCCAATAAGATGATAATGTGCGGAGGCTGCGGTGGATGCTTCTGCCCTTGCATCACGATCTACACATGCTGTACAAAGATTTGCTAGGCCTCTAGCAAATCTTCTTTAGCGTTCGCTAGCTTTGCACCTACAGACTAGCTCTGTTCTTCTAGCGCTATTCCACGCAGACAGTGTCTGCGTCAAATATACGCCCTCGACTCCTCGATGTTTGTTACTTCCGTGCCATTTTGTGGGAATAAACTACTATTGTCGATTGTATGTACTTGTCAATATCATCATAATCATCATTTCAGCTGAAAGACGTCCACAGCTGGACATAGGCATCCCCCAAGTGACGCCACATTGACCGGTCCCGTGCGACTCGCATCCAGCGGATTCCCGCAACCTTCACCAGGTCAATATCGTTATTCATAATTATCAGAGGTTCCCAAAATGAATCACTACGCAATTGAGGAAGAAAACAATAATTATATTGAAAACAAATCGCACGCTATACACAATCGTTAGTTTATTTCTTAGTACTGTCAAGTAGCAGTCTCTAGAGTTCTTAGAAAGATAAAGCGACTTACAATAGCGCCGTTTTATATTGAGATCAGCTGGTCATTGTTAATTCTTTTAAATTATAGCTCGTCTTATTATGTAAGTTGAAACCTTTTAGATGTCGGCGATGATTTTATGAGTTGTTATGACATTAAATGTCGCAGTTTTTCTGTGGTTATATAAAAGCCTTAAAATGTCAGGGAAATATTTTTTTTTTTTTACTGTTGCAGGCAACCCAGTATTCAGTGCTTGTACAAATAAATAAAATTCAAATAACAACAACTTTAAAACAACAGATTTTACTGAATGTATTACTAAAGGAATATTATATTATATAAGAAATAACAAATTTGAAAGTTATATGGTCTTAACTCACTTTGGGTTCGAAATCACACTCACAGTTTGAGTAAGTTGTAGTTTTCCAGATCTATTTTTTTATTGTACGTGGCATTGCAGGTATCAATTGGAAATATGCATGCAATACAAAACTCTTTTAATTTATGAAAAAAGCCTTGTACACAATATTAAGTATAATTTTTTCTCCATTTTACAATTATGTCTTTATAAAAAGCTTGATTTATTGAAATTATAATTAAGGAAGTTCATTATTCCTGAATTATTATCCTCAAACCGAACAAAGATTTTTATTCGCTTCTTCCAGAGAAGCTCAACATTTTCCTTGTACCTAAATTATTCAGTTCTTTAATAACCAGTCGAGATTAAAGATAGATGACTGACGTTCAAAAAATTACAATTAAGTGAAAGTTAAATAAAAACGGGACACGTAAATCACAATTAAATGCCAGTAGTCAGTTAACTGTTGCCAGTTCAAAGTATTACGGTGACATTACTTAAAATGTGGTCAAGTGCGAGTCGAACTCGCACACGAAGGGTTTCATACCGCCGCCGTACAATATTTAACTGCAAATAAAAACGAGAAAAAGACGCCGAAAACACATGTTTCGTGAATGGGGATCGCCTTTAAGGCGACTACAGGAGCTAAATTAGCAACTCTATTTGTAGTGGTTCAAACTTCGTTTGAAATTGTTAGAATAGAGTTCTCATCAGCTTGCACTACAAAGTGGTTGTAACGTCAGTCACTGCGGGCCCAATAGTGCGAAATGAGTGTTTTTTTTTTGCGATTTACAAAAAATTAATTGATTGGACTAAAAAAATAAAACACTGTCATGCTAATATGTTGCTTGTAGAATTATTTGTCAAAAAATCAGAATGATCGCATGTATTTTAGTATGGTTTTTACTCGTTTAAATAAATTTTTAGAGATAAGTTTGTGATTTTTTTCTATCGAGTAAAATTAGTTGTATTATGTTTTCAAAACACTATCATACTAGGATAATTATATCCTTAACAATATCATATAATTTTTCTGGTTTTGTTTATTACTGTGAATCATATGCTTTTTTGCATTATAAAACTCGCGTTTAGCTCCTGTAGTCCCCATAATTTTAACTTTTTTTTTATAAATATCATAATAGCACAGTATACAAAATTTCTACGTCTACATAATACTACGGTAAGAAAATACAGCTCTGTGACAGAAAGCGGAGCCCTGGTAATAGGGCACCGTGCGTTGGTACTTTTTGGTTACAGAACCCTATAAATGTGGCTTGACGGAAAGTACAGTGGGCGTAAAACATGCGCGGTGGCAATTTTGAATTAAGTATTTCAGAAGTTTACAGAATACGCCTACGTATAATTAAATAGCACCTCATTGCTTTTTGAAATGGTAAATTACTAACTTATAAACTGGCCATATAAGCCCATTTTTTTGTAAAACAGCTTCTTATTTATGTAGTTCTAGTTTGTAATTTACTATCATTTAAATGTTATTGCATTACAAACACTAAATACATTGAAGAATATTATAAATATTATGAATATTATTATATTACGAATTCCAGCCTAGAGTGAAATAGGTACTCTCCCTATCTTCTCCGTGGGTGTTTTAGAGAGAACTTATCAAGAGGATGGCCTGCAGCATCCGTTCAACAATATTTTTAATTCAATTTGCACGAGACAAATTTGCATTGAATTATTTTAATATCCCTAGTATATTAGTAAAGTAACTGGAATACTTGATGGGGAAGCCTGTCATTTATCTCGTACTTACATGAAAGTACCTACATCTACATGTCATAATTATAATATTTGCTGGAATTGTTATCAAAGAGAAGTTTAAAAAAACAGGCCCTTCTGAGTTATCCCTTATACAAAATCATTTTAGATGAGAAATGTGGTTGTAATGACAAGAAAGAAAAAATACCGTTCGTGACGTCACGGCGGCCATGACAGTGGGAGCGGTTGAAGCTGTCACAATAATTACCACAAATAATGTCATAGTGACAGCGTTATGAACAAACAGACACATTGGAATTTATAGAGCTGTGAACAGTTTAGAGTTGAAGTCTCATGTTTCAAAAATGTGACTTGTGTTGTTGTTGTATCACCAAGATACCTAATTATCAAAGATCTTGGAAGTACAAAGATATTTTTTATCGCACACACATGTACAGTATTCTATGTGTGTGTAAAAGGAATGTACTATAGCGATCTGTCCACTCAAATAACGTATATTCTGCTTTTCTGATAAATGCGTTTTGGATTCCCAATGGTTTGAAATATTTAAAAAGTACCGTTCCGAGTTATTGAACAACTACCCTTTCCGGTATTTTTGAATTTGTATTTTGAATTTCACAAATTTATCGTTTTTTTGTAAGTATACTAAATGATTAGAATAATAGCTCTTGTTGCACACACATGATTTAAAAAAAAAAGTAAAACATCTAGACAATTTTCTATTTCGTTGGGATAGACTTCGATATTTTTCTATAGTTAACCGATTTTTAACAACATTCTCAATCACAAGTGTTTAGTAGGTATTTTACAGAGTTAGGTCATTGTCAACTAATATTACCTAATGTTTGTGTTGATACACATTTAAAATGCATAAGTAACCATGTTTATAAAACAAGCATGAATTTCATGTTATTATAATGTTGACAATGACATTATTTAACTAGACGTCATAGTTGCGATATCAAATTATTGTAACCTAGTTTTGATTATGAATATTATGAATCAATGCTAAGTAATCTAAATAAACTGCACAGTTTTTATTTTTACCTATAAAGTTCTCACACAAATCTATTTTTATCTCACACAAATCCATGTCAAGTACCAATTTTACATTGTAACTAGATTTTTTTTTTTGTAAATATTATTAACACATGATGTGTTATACATATAGCATAGTCGAAGTAGATCCGAAAAAATGCATAATATAGAAGATAATTCATAAACTAATGAAAATTTATACGGGTGGTCCCGTATAAATTTTCATTAGTTTATCGCGCATGCTTCCGAATCAATTTTATTAACTTTTGGACCAGTAATCACGGAGAAATCGGTGAACATACATAAAAAAGGCTGGTGTAATAGAAACCACCTGGGTAAGGCCGTAGATTTTGCCACTTAGTAACATAGAGCAACATAGACACTTATATGTTACGGTAACATAGAGGTAACGCGAAAGTAACGCATAATGTTTGTAAGGCCAATTGCATAACGCGCTATTTTTAGCATTAGCCGACTTCAAAAAGGAGGAGATTTCGATGTTGAATAAAAACGAACTGAATAGTTCGCCAAGTGTGTGAAGTTCAATGATAGAAAAAAAAATAAGGTAAATGCACGAGAATGAAACTGAAAAATGTTTATAACTGTCAACAATTTAATATTATAACACAATCGTGAAATATGGCCAAGTTTACCAAATAAAAGAATATTACCAGGAAAATAATACTTACTACGAAATAATTGAAGTAAGTAACATAATTTTTTAATGTCATAGAGTTTCTCAAAAACTCCTAGCAAAAACAAAAAAAAACTAAATAACATTAATTAAAATGTTTTAAACATAGAAAATAAGCTACGCAATGAGATCGTGAAATCACAAAAATAATACTACGAAATATGTGAAGTAGGTTACAAAAATATTTAATGTCATGGAGTTTCTCAAAAACTCTCCTAGCAAAAACAAAAAACTAAATAACATTCATTTAAAATGTTTTACACATAGAAAATAAGCTTCACAATGAGATCGTGAAATCACCAAAAAAATAAAAAAAACAAAATAGTCATTAGGACTTACTTTAGATAATTTTACGAGTAGGTAGGTAATTATTTTGTTATATTGCAGGAATAACAAATCTTGTAAAATGAAATAACATGTAAAAAAATATATCCAAGGGCTTCCGGGAGGACTGACATGAAGATTTCGCACCCCAAAAAAAATTCTAACCTAGGTACTTAAGAGATCAATGCAATAACAAAACCTTTCTTAAACCTTCTACAGATAAAAATATTCAATTAAAATAAACCATATCGAAATCGGTACTCAGGTAATATTCTTTAGAGGCTTCCCCCTTTTGAATCAAATTTACCTTTTTGACGATAGAAATATTGGTCACTATATCAATATCTAATTTTCTTTGGACTACAAACTTCACGGAATCAAGTAAATCTTTGACGGTTTTCAAAAATTTTACCTTGTAATAATTTTCTCCGTTCTTAAATTCTATATTCTCAACAAATCCTATAAAATATTTCCAAGTTTTTCTTTGGAAATATCTTACTATAACACTATCATTTACATTTAAATTAAAGTTCTGCGTATTTTCTTCATTCTCAATAGTCTTTGTCTTATCTTCCTCTTCATTTATACTCGATTCCTTGTCACTTTCTAATTTTAAGTTCTCAGATTTGTTTTTTTCATATAAATCTGTTTTGTCCCTTTCTTTATATTTAACTGCCTCTTCTAGATCTTCACCAGTATTATTTTGTCCTGTCATGCTTTCATGTTGTTTCTTATATTCAGTCACAATTGTATCATTGTCTTTATTTTCATCAGTTTCTTCTTTTCCGGTGGCATTGAGAATTTCCTTGCTTTCATCTCTCTTCATACATTCAAACTCAATTTTGAGTGTTTCTTCTTTTACAAACTTCTCTTTCAAAGTTTTTTTGATCTCTTCTTTGGTATCGTTTTTGTTTTCCTTGTTCTCGTCTATTTTTCTATTATCAGCCTTAATTTTGTTGCTGTCATCACTTCTTATTTCCTGTATAGGTACTTCTTTTCCAAATACATTACTCTCTCTTAAATCATAACTTGCAGTATTTTCCGGTTTCTTTCTTATTTGCGACAAAATAGTCACATCATCTTCCGCAGTAACACGTTTGGAAGTTTCGTGAAATCTTTTATGCATTAAATTTTCATTTTCACAAATTATTTTTCTTTTCCTGTCTTGTTTAGTATTATTTTCGCCATTAGGTTTCTTTAAAATTATTGTGGATAGCAGAGTCACTTTCTTATTCGGATCAATTTTTGGCCTCAATACACCGGTTTTTTCGTCAAGTTCAGTGATTGGATTGTTTTCGTCGTCGTTAAAATCTGGACTTATAGAAACATCAGAAAAATACATCGAAGCATCGCTTTCCGCATACTCAATATTATCATCATATTCGTCTTCTTCGGTTGATGAACTGATCCGCCGTCGCCTAGTTTTCTTGCTATTCTTTGATTTTTTAACTTCCTTTTCATTTTGACAATTATTTTGTTTATTTGGCTGTTTTTCGTTTGTGTTAATAGTAGACAAAAAGCTATGAGATACAGGTGAGAAACATTCACAGCTGCCTCTAGGATGCCCACAGAAACAGCTGAGATCTCTGTATTAGAGTTTTAGTTTTTCCATTGTTATCAGCTGATGAATTTTCATTGTTCGAGGCAAAGGACTGAGCTTCGTGTGTAAAGGCTTGATGTTAATAGAAGAAATATAAAATAATTTAATAGTTGTAGCCTCGGATTTCAAAATATCAAATGCTGTTTCTGCATTTGGGATGTCTTTTCCCTGAGCAATTTTGGCATCTAAAGTTCGTTTGATGACCCCTCCGATACCATCAGCTGCACCTTTTCCATGGGCGGCCTCAAAAAAGGACCAAGTACTGTAACTAAACCCATATTCATATACTTTTTCACTGAATAAGTAAAAATTCTTCTTCTGTCGGTACTGGGTAGTTGGGCCGTCAGAGAAAAAGTGAATGGTAAAGATGTTTGGATAGTTACTCTTTATGTGTTGAAAAATGGGATCTAGGTGGGCCCATATTGCCTCTGGATTGTGTTGGTTATCGGCGGAAATCGAACAGAAAGAAATAGGTTTCTTCTCACCTTTAATGTAAATAACTCCCGTATGTAGGGTAATCTGTTCTTTTATGAAATGCATTGCCTGTATTTCTTTATGGTATTTGCAGGTAAAATTCTCAGAGAAATCTATATGGATACAGGCTTCATCACTTTCTAAATTATTAATGCAATCTTTGTATTTTTTATATTGGTGATAAAAATTAAAAACGTGTGTTTTAAATTGTTTCATTTCCGCACTAAATAGTTCTAGTAAGTCTTGTAAAGTACCCTCTTTTTTAATTTTAATCATCTTTTTAATTTTCTTCTTTTCCCCTTCCTTTTCATATTCGTGATCTTTTAAAACCCAATTAAACCAGCTTGCTTTATCCGATAATTCTTCGTTATTAACTTGTAATTTTATATCTGAACACGCATTACACTTGTTGTACATGCAATCTTTGGAATAAAAATCACATACTAAATGTGTTGTTACTTCATTAAGATTGTCAGTTTCAATTATATTATGTGCTTTCAGTTCATCAACCAAGAATTGCATATTGGAGTGTTTTTTACACGCGCAACTCTCGCAATCTTTGATTTTCGGAGAAAGTACGTAAAAGGGGCGGTACTTTTTGAACGTACTGAAGCTTATTTTGGCCTCTTCTGCGATAAACTTTCTATGAAGTACGATAAGTTTGTCTAGCAAATATCTTTTTTGACGCGTAACTTTTTTGAATGTTCGATATTCTTTTTTGCCTGCAGTCGCGCGGCTAACATCATCTCTGTTAAAAAAACATTCAATTTTCTTCTGCAATGCAGTGGTTTTAGTCTTCAGCTGACGGTAGTTTTTAAAATTACTCTTGAATCCCAGAGAGGTTCTTATTCTTGTTTTCAGTTTATATTTTTTGACAATATTGTTATCCAGAACTTTTCTTAAAACATTTTTTCCAGTATTGTTAGCGGTTTGGAATTGTAATTTTAATGACTTCGTTAGTACATCGTGTTCGAGTAGTTTCTTCCTAACTTCTTCTTTTTTTGGAGTTTCAATATTAGGTATGTTATTATTTATGAACTCGGTTACTTCTTTCCTCGGTGTTTTCTCTTCTAATGCTCGTGTATATGTGTCCCCTGTTTCCGTTGCCGCGGCTAATCTAGTTAATAAATTTTCATAATCTGCCTGCATCTTGTCAATTTTGTTTTGTTGTCTCATCATTTTTTTCTGAAGACCTTTGAAACTTTTAGTCAATGTGTTTAATTGCAATCTCAATTGTGCGGTTTCTTGTTTCAGCTTGTATTCAATTCGGCGTTGCATATTGCGGCAAGTTAATTGGTTATTATCTTGCTTGGAGTTTGAAGTTTTTGCCGTAGCTGGTTCATTTTGTGATGCCATTTTTGCATCTTTTGCTTTTTGCCGATCTTCCTTCCATTTTTGCCGTAATTCTTGCTTGTGCTCTTCAGTATAGGTACTTTTTTTTTTCACATAGTAGCGTGCAGATCTTTCTTTGGCCTTCTTTTGTATTTCTATAAACTTTTGTGGGTTTTCGTTTTTCAGCTTATCGCGATATTTCTTTTGCTTTTCAGCTGCAGTCATCGGCGGCATCTGTGGCAAAGTGTTATCGTTCAATCAGAAAAGTATAGGTACAGTTTGGGTTAAAGGCGACCATGCATTCATACAGTAATTTTTAACACATTGACTATGTGACCCGTCGTTTGCTGGAAAGAAAAGACAATCCGCAGATAGGGACGTGTGCACGTTTTTTACTTTTTATGCAGACAAGCTAACTCTGGATACAAATTTAAACATCAAAAAACTAAAACTATAAGACAAAAAAATACGTGGTAAAGATATTTAGAAAGAAACTCATAAAATGACACTGTACCTAACATGTTAATTAGGGCAACTAAACTTCTGAATATGTTGTGTTTTTTGAATTTCCTAAAACAACCTCCATCATCATCGTCTACCTGCCTTTTCCCAACTATGTTAGGGTCGGCTTCTAGTCTTACCAGATGCAGCTGAATACCAGTATTCTACATGGAGCGACTGCCTATCTGACCTCCATAACCCAGTTAGTACTGTGTAATACGATACCCCTTGGTAAGACTGGTTTTCAGACTTTTTGGACCACTGACTACCTAACGACTGTCAAAGATCTACAAATGACAGCCGGGACCAACGGCTTAACGTGCTTTCCGAGGCACGGAGGAAACTCGGTACGTACTGGGTGGTCACCCATCCACAGACCAACCTAGGCAAGCATGGCTTAACCTAAAGATCGACCCGAGCGCCTGTTATTACTTAGCCACGAGCTCCTAAAACCTCTTCCTCCTAAAACAATCTATACCAATAAATGAAACAGTGTCAAAGGAATTTGTACCTACTTGCTTGGAAACTAAACATTAAGTAAAAAAAATGGCTTCTGCATATCAAATAAAAACATACTGAACGGATTTTTCGTTACTTTACACGGTCAAAACTTAGAAAAAAGGAATAGATTTTTTTTTACAATTACCTACCTTAGGCCATCAAAAACCTAGGTAGGTATACATATAATAAATTACGATATGAACGAACCTTTATAACTGTAAAACGTTACGTAACATACAATCAACGTTACCAGTAACATCGAAGCTACATAAAAGTAACGTTAAAGTACGATTTTTTGAGGTTATAAATAGGCATAACCCGACATCCGAGGTGAATTTTAAACATAGACACATTACCACGCACTTATTAGTCACTTGTGCATAATACTATAGAAGATTTGTTCAATTAAAAGTGTTATTTACCTTTGAAATCTCCAAAATTCACAGTTAAAATTCACTGCCGAAGCACACGCGTACACCTTTGACAGACTCCAGAGACGACAAGATGGCGACTTTTTTTTTTTAATGTGCTCCCTGGTTACTTGGTGTTGCCAGTGCAATAACAAAACACTACCAAACTGTTTTTTCAATGCTTTTTATGGGAAAATGTTGGTAACATACAAAGCAGTAACATAGAAGCAAAAATATTGAGCAAAGGATTGAATAGCAATAAATCTATAAAAACGCGTTTTTAGGGAGTCATAAAGCACGTTGTAGCAGCTTAACTATGATACATTTCAGATAGTCACAATTAATTAAATGTTCATTAGAAAAAGTGTACGTTTTATAGTGATAAGTGTCAAAAAGACAGCATGTTTTTCGTTAAATTTGAGAGTCTTGGCGAGTCTAACGTATTGTATTTTTTTTAATATACAACTTACATTCGTTTTAACAATAAGGTATAATAATTTAAGACATATAATAACCTAATTAAAATACCTTCATTACAATTTACCAACTACCTTGTGTTTGTAAGCAATCAAAATTTAAGAATATTTTTTCTTCAAAAAGTGGCAAAATCTACGGCCTTACCCACCTATTTTAGAAGTCGGTTAAAAGTAGGTATCTATGTTCTAACCCAGACAATTTTCTACGTGATTAACAGTATTTTGTTTTGTAATGTCTAGATAAAGATTCTATCGTCGTACGATTACCTATATGTACAAAATTCCTAACTCTACAACAAATATGCAGATTAGCACACAGTTCACATATGTAAAGTAGCGTCAGCAAAAAACTCATTACCAACACTCGCTCCACGTAACGCGGGCACTTTTTTGCTAACTGTACACGGAATAAATTATAAGCTATTACAAACATTTAAGATAAACATCTCGCATAATGATAATGAGTTAAAAAATTAGATGAATGCTGTGTCTAATATTATTTTTAGATGTAGGTACTTACTTACCTAACGTTTCAGACACACACGTAGAAGAACGAATGATATGATAGTAGATTATACAACAAGTGAAAAAAAGGGTTTTAATTCGAGGGACTAGGTTAGATCCCGAGAGCAGCGAAGGATTCTAGAGTAGAATCCTAAGCGGAATGAGATGATTTTTTTTTCACGAGTTGTGTAAATGTGTATACCTACTCTACTTTTTACCATTGACTGCGAGATAAAAACAGATTTATAGTATTTAAATTTCTCTTGGGTTAATAATAACAGCCAATCAAGGTCTACAGACCGTCCTTGGTAAGCGTGGCTTGCCACGCTTACCAAGGACGGTCTGTAGATAGGTGACCACTAATTCATTACATACGGAGTTTCCTCAAAAAAAAGCCCTAGGTCCCGGCTGTCATTTGTAGTTCTTTGACAGTCATATCAGGAAGCCTGTGGCCCGAAAGTCTGACAACCAGTCTTACCAAGGGGTACCGTTCGCACCCAGTACTAACTGGGTTGTGAAGGTCAGATAGGCAGTCGCTCCATGTAAAATACTGATTGAAATTAAAACAATATTCGAAATTCAGTGTTACATTCTTGTGCGTTTTATTTGTTCATAATTATTCCTGGTTCCAAATTAAAAATGTTTTTATTCAGTCAGTGAGTAAAAGAGCGTTTTATTCACTGTTATCGCTGAATAAAATGCCCTTTTTCGAGTGGCGATGGTAAAAAAATAATTGTACTTCTATTTGTTTAACTAAGAAGATTGGTTTCCTAATACAGAGAGGAATTTAATTACTCTTCAAACCGGGAACAATATTTCGGAAATGCTTCTGTAGTCTTGATACACGAAATACTCTCAATTCCAAAGTATCTTCCGAGTTATGGAAGTAAACAGTTCATATGCTCATAAAGTATCTACGGAATGCAATGAAGGTGATGTTATCAAACAATCTCACTAGAACTGATAACACGTACAATTATTTATCATCAAATCCAAACAAACTGCATTTCTACAGAATTGTAATCATTTAGATTACAATTCTGTAGAAATGCAGTTTGTTTGGATCGACAATTACCTTTGATAATTATGTACCAACCTAATATCTTCTAAGTCTTATTATGTGAGCCTATAATGGGATTTCCCATAAGCAAAATGGCGCAATTCCATACAAACTGTCGTAGTCTGTAACTTTCATCCATCCGACGACGAGAACGAGACGCGAATCATATTTTAATCAACATACAACCTGACACTGGCCTGCAAATTGCCAAAACCTAAGGGTTCTAAAGGTTCTTACAGACTAGCGGCACGTTGCCAACTGTAGATAAACTGCAGCCGTCGCCACCTGTTGACGGCTGCCGTCGGAGTGCCGCGTAAATGTGTGTTGACGACTGCCGTCGACGCCACAACTGCAAGCGTCGACGGCTGCAGTTTATCTGCAGTTGGCAACGTGCAGCTCGTCTGTAAAAAACCTTAAAGGAAATTTTAATTTCGCGGGCTACTGGTACTGGTACTTCCACCTTAATGGTTACACTTTTGTTATATAAGGAACTCTAGTGCGAGCTTTTAGAACCGAGGGTTGGTGTACGTTATCTGCTCGTATTTTTTTAATGAAATAAAATTTTCTAGCGGATCTCCGCAGTATTCATTGGTATCCATACCTCAACACGATAAAGAGTGTTAACTGTTATTTTTTTTGTTATACATTGTTCAGATTTTGATACATAATTATTACGTCTTTTGAGTTTCGCTACCTAATTTCATTTTACTCTGTATAATCAAACCCGTGACACACCAGTCGCCAATCGTTTTGCCACTACCAAAGATTCATCATTATGTGGCGCCAACCACCCAACCATCGTCAAATATTTTCTATTGTACAATAATAGTGAGTCTATATTTATGTCTGTATTTAGAATGTACTAATAAGTCCATATTTGTCAGCCTTTCTGTACCTAATACACCCACGGTGTTAGGAAAATAACCAATTTGTACTAAAACCAAACATTTGTTCAAGTTCGTCGCCATTTGCCTTGTAAAGAATTCGCGGTATTTTGCGAAGACTGTGAGGTGAGAGGACCTGTTATCAACCATCTCGGTAATAATAGTTTTATTCGAATTTAATTGAAAAATCTACTATTTGACTATTGAATAATTTGAAATAGATTATGAAAAATTACAAATTTTCTTACGCAAAAAACCTAAGAAAATTTTTATTTCGCCGGCCTCAGATATCACAGTGGGTACTCAGTTCGGAAATCAATCTCTTGAAAAAAACGTGGTTATAATTTGGTCTTCGAAGCATTATACCCGAAAAATCATGACTTGATTCAATAAATCAACTCAGGCAATCGCAAAGCAGAAGCTGATGATTTGATCACAAAATATTAGAGAAAAGAGGTTAATACCTACAAATTAGTATACATTCATAATAGTACCTAAATTAATTTATATACAAGCAACTATTTACACAAGGTACTAAATTAATAATGAATCTGAGGTAAATTAATAAAAGATTCTTTTCTTAATTGTAATTTATGATTATTTTCAACCCATTAATTAAAATGATATAACATTTTCCATATTTAAAATCATACAAGCCTTCAATAACACCAATCGATTAAATTAATTATCATAAATTAAGTTCCGATATCACTTAATTTTCGATTTTAATTAACCAATATTTTTTAATGGGGCGATAACTGGGTTCTTTACCTCTTGTTTGACCAATAATCTTTTAGTCAGACGTGAAGGTAAATAGATCATAATGTCTCGGTTATTTTTAGTTACTTTTTAGGTAAACTACTTTATGTTTAACTTTAATGATGATTGTCTTTTAAAAGGCAATGTACTGTGTAAATATTTTTTATGTACTTACTCTCTGAGTGTGGGAGATTTATAGATACTAAAGATCGTACTATGTTTTTTTTTTTTCGATATGGCTTTTCGCAGTTCAACCAGAGAGGTTGTCGTCTGCTTAACCGGACTTTCCTGTGGGTGCCTTAAGTGTAAGGCCTCCAGCCAGGGCAAAAAACTTACAAACTAAGCGACTACACGCTAAGGGCACCCCCTGCGGGGTACGGGCCTCGGCTTAGGGCGTCGCTGGGAGAGGACAGCAAGGGGACAGGCTGGATCGGAGTGGAGATCGTACTATGTGCGTGAGTGAAGCTATATCATTTTCAAGGGTAAAGTTAAAATAATTTTCATGGCATGGCATGTCATGTGCCCTTTGTAATATTTTATTAGTAAAACAGACGTCCTAGCTAGACGCGGAGATGGTCGATTGAACAAGGCTTTGACCGAGTGGTGACCAAGGTTAGGCCGAAGACACCAAGGCCGTCCAAAAGCTCGTAGGGTCGTCGACATCGTTAAAGTCGCGGGAAACACCTGGATCAGGGACACACAGAACCGGGAAGTGTGGCGGAAAAAAGGGGAGGCCTATACCCAGCAGTGGGTGAATCGGGGCTGATATGATGATAATGATGAAAACAGACATTCTAATGGGTTGTTTTCTCGAGGTATCTAGCAATTATACATAGAAGCATTGAAGAGTCATACCAACTTGCTGACTCGCACATACATATTTTGTTACAGCACCACTTGCATTGAGCCATTTTCATAGATATAATTCCAGTCGTTATGAGAGAAATTCAAGCACTTTTTAACTAATCTGTTGAGCATTATACTTAGCTTTAGATCTGACATGTTACTCACTACAATATCTTTGCTAAAACACCACGTTTCTCATTTTTTTAAACAACTAACGACCTTTTTTTTCCGGAAGGTAAATCATCAAATTACTCCTCCCGCTCTGGGCGGAGCAGGAGGGAGGGAGTGTCAGACTTTTACTGACTGAAACCCATCCATGTTCCTTCATCGCCTTTTGTGTTCCGGGGCCACGGTATCTCTTTCGAACAGTCGCGCAGCCCGGCAGGCATCGGCCCTTGCGGACCCCTTCCCTTTTGCTGACTCTCTTTGAGGCGCGCGTGGAACACGAACGCGCCGTCGACACGGCTTGACGTCATGAGGCGGACGGACGGCGAGCTAGCCCATAGCTCTTCGTCCACAGGCCTGCGAACAACTAACGACCTTAACCACATAATAAGAACTCTTTTATTCATTCTTAGTCTTTGAAGACTTGGTCACAAAGTACTAGACAGGTAGACAGGTTCTCCCACTATAGAGAGCATTACAGAAAATTACAAGGTGGAATAGATCAGCTGTCCAATCTTCTTCTTCTTCTTTGCGTGTCGATAGACTCAAATAATACCCGACTAGTATGTTGCCACAGCCCTGTCGTTGGCTTCGTTTAAATCCTGGAAGGTTCAGGTGGCTGTGCAGGATGGACAAGAAAGGATGTGGTTTATATCCTGCAGAGGGGCTCCACACTGACATTGTCTTTGGGTCGGGTCGATGATACCCCATTTGACCAGATTACGTTTACAGCGGCCAACCTGGGCCCGCAAACGGTTAAGAGATTTCCAGATTGGCCACTGCAGTTCCTGTCCAGGAGGATCATCTGCTGGATTGATGAAGTGAGGAGGGGTTGGATGTCTGTTCCTCCACATTCGCATCTTTCATCTGACGCACTGTCTTTTGTGGAAATCGTGTGTCTCACGAAGCTTTTACGGCTTTTTAAGCGTGAAGGTGGTATGTGATGCCCGTACCGGGGGTGGCGGTTATCTCGTGCCTGTTTTCCCTCTTCGATACGAATAGCTATTTCGCGCCGAACGTCTGGTGGAGCTATACCTGCCAAAGGATATAGCATCGCAAGAGGGTGGGTTTTAAGCACCCAATACTTCAATATCTGCTGGTGCCGTGAGTAAAGTTGTTCAGTTTAATGGTCTGTATCACACCCTAAAAATATGACCACACCGGTCTGGAACAACCTGTTTGAGTCCGTATCTGATGCAACATTAACTGCAGTAGAATATTCTGTTTTCAGGCCATAGGGGAGACGACAAAAAAAAACTAATTAGTCCGTCAGTTAGATTATCAAAAAATATTAGACCCGTGTCTTTTCTTATGTTACGTAAACCAAAATTGACGAAGATATGACGCTTTTAAAATTCTCAATACGTCACGCCTTAGTATAATTTTTAGCTAGTTCTGACGTCACGAGCCCCCACTCCCGAGTTTTGAAGCGTTTTATCTTTTGTCAATATTCATTGATTTACAAAAACAAAAAATACGTGTCCATTAATTTCCAATACTCTAACTGACGGACTAAATAGATTTGCAATTTTTTATACAGTCGTCATGCCTATTACAAGCATTTACAATTGATTGCTAAACAGTGCATTGCTATACAGGGTTTAAAATAGATTTTATAGGAGTAAAGCATCTTTATATCAAACCGGAAGTTTAAGCCATTTAAGCTAAGTTATCCAACTACTTCTTAATAGTTTATCATAATATAAAATAATAATTGTTGTCTTCAGTTTCAAGGCGATTAAGACGTGAATAACGAGCGTCGTAATGAATGACCTGAAAATGATATCATACATTTAAGACTCATCTTAAATAGATAGGAAATGACAGTTCATTTGAATGTAGAAGACATCCATTATTGGTCATAAGGAAATAGGCTTTACTAAACATAGTTCATAAAAGCAAATGACTGGCAGGATGAAAAAACACTGCTGTTCTATTTTAAACTCTCGGCTGAGCGTTAGAAGACAAAAATCTATACTTAGTCGATAATTTGGGTAAAGCTTATGAAAACGGTCATAAATGTGTGGCTTGTCTACGCGTCAGCGAATTTGAACTAAGTAATTTTGTAACCATTTAATACAGTAATTATAGCATTTTATTATCAATTTAAAAATTCACATTAATCTGCTTTATAAGGAGTGGTTTGGTTTTTTTCCAAATTTTATTTTAATATTGGCAACTGAAGAAGAAAAAACCTTCTCTTTCGATATTTTTCAAGGTTTTAACCATTTTACTGATGCAATTTTATAGAAACAGTATGGAAATTAATACACTCTTTTACGAAACAATCCTAGAAAGTTTTGGCTTTTTTACATTATTTAAAATCGTTTTATTTTATTTATATTAAAATAAAAACCACTCATTTCTCATTCGGCCCACAGCGACTGACGTAACAACCACTTTACACTGCAAGCTGATTAGAACATTATTTTAACAGAATTACAATCGAAGTTTGAACCGCCACAAATAGAGTTGCTAATTTAAAGGCGGAGGAGCCTTAATGTGGATGTTTCAGGGTATCCGTGAAATTCAAATTTTCTTACGTTTTTAGAGCTGAAAACGTAAGAAAATTTCAATTTCGCGGATTCCTGCACCTGTAGGCACCTGTAGGAGCCTACAGGTGCAGGAATTACTTTTTCAAGGTCATTCCTGCACCTTTATGCGCTTGGAGGTTTGTATTGATGATTTTGATGATTATAATTCTATAACTACATACGTGTTACAGCCGCGAATCATATTTTAATCAACATACAACCTAACACTGACCTGCCAATTGCAAAAAACGTAAGAAAATTTGAATTTCGCGGGCTACCCTGGAGCATCCACCTTAAGAGACATTTGGTATTTACCCGACTGCAGCCACAAAAAGGAGAGTGACGCTACAAACACCGTTTGACCGCCCTACATACAGGAATGCGGTTGTACAAAGAAAAGGTATATGATTTAACACTGAAGGTATTCGCACTGGAGTTCCTTTGTCAGATACTGTTTGTGCTGATAAGATTTTGTCAATATTTGTTGAACATAATATAAGAGAAAAGTTTCACGGCTAAGAATTTAAGCGTTTTGTTGTTGTTTATTATTGCGTCATGGTTTTTGTTAGAGATGATAATGGTCTTGTCTAAAACGATTCAAAATTATATGGTAGGGCTCTATCAGAAGAAATATCAGCGTCACTTTTAAGCAAAATTACATTATTGGCAATGTTGAAGATAGAGCTGTGTAGCAAATGGTTTTTAGCTTGTTCAAGGAGATTACGATTCGTAGGTACCGTATTTATAGCTACTTACTTGTCTATAAATTCATGAGATATTAATGTTGTAAACACAATAATCATTTCAGGCGAAAGACGTCTATAGCTGGATATAAGTGTTGCCATAGCGACAAGTCCTAGAAATTTAATACGCAAGTTTTTACGTAAATAAAAGGAGAGCTTGCTCTTCGATATTAAACTCTTTAAAATACTTATAAAGATGAGCCATTTTCTAAACAATGTCGTAGATTATTATGTAGGTAATTTAATTACAGAGCAATGAGCAGAAACGTCAAAGCTTCACTTTTTACACACACACGATAAAATCAACTTCTTAATGATCATAACGAAACACCTAATGACAACATTAGGCGTAAAGATACATTCAACAACAACAAAAGATATTTATCTTCATGAAAAGAAATTAAAAGATACACAATAGAACGTGAATGAATGCCTGTGGTTTAATTACTAGGATATTTGCAGAGTCAGCGCTGCGTACGCGCATTCAATGGCGCTTAATTATAATCTTTTGATGTTTTGTATAAATATGACAGTTAAGTTTATTGATGTTTAACATGGGAGAAAGTACTGGTACATTAGTAGTGGGTTGAATTAGTGGGAGGTGTAATGGTAATTTTCTATTAAGGTAACTGTGGCTGACCGTTTTCGTGTAGGCTTTGTACTATTTTGTTGAATATTAAAGAGATATCAATTTGATTGATAGGCTTATCTGCCCGCGGTTTAGCACGCGTTGAGTTCGATAATCGTACCACGGGATCGTACTATCGGGATAAAAAGCATCATATGTTTAAAAACGATCTGTCTGCTAAATTTCATCGAAATCCGTTCAGAGGTTTTTGCGTGGAAGAGTGTCAAACATACATACTTCCATCCATCTTCACAAATTTTTGCATTCATAATATAATAGTAGTAATTAAAACTTTATATTATGTGCTCTTAACCTGCACTGTCATCTCTTTTCATTCTCCCTCTAACATAAGTCCGATTTTCAGCAGTGGTAAACTGGGAACATTATAATAACATAAGGATTCTGAAAAAAAAATAGGTTAGATGACAAAAAAAAACTAATTAGTCCGTCAGTTAGATGACCAAAAAATATTTGACCTGTATTTTTTCTTTTGTTACGTAAACCAAAATTGACGAAGCTCATAAAACACATCAAAACTCAGGAGAAAAAAAATTATACCATGGCGTGACGTATTGAGAATTTTAAAAGCGTCGTTTTTAAAATTCTCAATACGTCACGCCGTGGTAAAATTTTTTTCATCCCCCCATCTCGGAAAGAGTATTTTTGCTCTTCGATATCTGAGTGCAAAAGTCGTTTTTATCCTCTAGAGGATAAAGTAAATTGAATTTAGAACATCGTGTGCACTAAGTTTGTGAATTCAAAACATCATTAAACCTAACACTGTTTTAAGCTTTCACGGTTCATAACTATGCTTACCCGCGATCATGGCGCTTGCAACAGCGTCGAAATATCGGGAGCTCAAAAACAATAAATAATCACGGAAGATATCCCGTAAGTGACATTTTAAGTATCATTAAACCTATTTACTTCTACCTCCATGGTGCCGAATTTATCATAGGTACAACCTTTTTTAATTTGTTAAAAACTCAGACTCGGAACCTTCTTGGTGTACTTTTATAATTTGCTTTGCGCGCGCCATTTTCTTGTCAGGTCAATTGTTAAAACCTTAGGTTAAAAACAAGTGAAAAACGTAAAATAAGTGGTTTTGGCGACGAAGAAGTTTATTTGACGCCAACAGAATTGACTGAAACTGTTAATAATGCGCAAATGAGCTTTCTCCCTCAACAATCACGCGAGAAGGATTTGAAACAGTACGATATTAAAAAAAATGAAAAAAAATAGGTAGAAAATGCCCAAGGCATTAAGTCCGCCTTTGTACAGTTTTTACTTGTGCATAAAGTTTTAATAAATAAATAAATAAATATTAAACTCAACTTAACTAACTGTAGCAACGTTACTTTAAATTTTTCTTAATTGTACCTAAGTATTATTTGTTATAATTTAAAGATTATTCTGTAATACTTACATATCATAATGTAGTAGTTAACACCTAAACTGAAATAAAAGTATCTTGTGATTGTAAATGTTTTTTTTTTGCATTTAGTAATTTCCTCGCTGAGGTGGGATGAAAAGTTACGTGTTGCACTCGAGTGCAAAGATTTTTCACCTCGTGCTCTTTTGATTCCCTCGCTAACGCTCAGGATTCTAATTTTTGAATCACTCGCTGCGCTCGTGACTCAATTTTAGAATCCTTCGCTTGCTCGGTTATCAAAATTGAGCACGCGGTTAAAAAGCAACTTTGCACTCTTGTATAACAAATAACTATTTCTCCCGAGTTTTATGTGTTTTATCAGCTTCGTCTTCAAGGACCCACCAAGCAGATACACCGGTGGGTTTCCGACTACTGATGTGTCTCCCAAGACCTACTGACTGACTATGTGACTATTTAGTTGTATACCCCCTGAGACCCACCAGGAACTTAAATGTACGAAAGAAAACAATTTCAAATAATCCTTAATGGGCAGCATGGGCACCGGGCCTTAGGCCGACGAAGGAGGCCGGCGGAAGCCCGGCACTTCGGGGACAGAAGTCAAAGAGTGTTATATGCGAGCGAAGCGAGCTCGGGTTTACGAACCCTTATCTTTGACGCAACGTTTTCTATTTTTACCCACGACAGATCGGAGACGGTATATGCGTTTGGGGTGAGAGGATGTTTTTTTGTTTGTTTGTGCAAATAAATGTTGTCATTTTTCTCCAAAACTACTAGTCCGAGTGGGTCTTCGAAGACAATAAAATCTCAGAGAACCTACTTGGAGGTCTTGGGAGACACATCAGTATTTGGAGACCGACCGGTGGGTCTGCGAAAAACAATTTTTACACTGCTTCTTGCACAGCGCCATCTACCTTTTTTCAGTGGAAGCTGGCCCTGAAAACACCTCATTTATTGATGGTGGAAACTTGCCTATTCAATATACCTACTTGTTGTCAAGTTGAACCTGACAAAAATGGCAAGTTATAATTAATCTCCCAAACATGTCTTATTTTTGTCCTTATCAATAGAAACTTGGCACGAACTCAACGTGTCAATATCAGTTACATATAAAGTGCATTACAATATGTCACGCAATATAGAAAATGAGACGTTACACAGAGTTGGCAGCTTCTCCAACCGCATTCTATGTTGGACAGGAGAAGTTATTATTGGGTAAATATAGGTGGAAAATGTGGGAGATGAAACTGTGGGAAAAATATAAAAAGTTGGGAGTTTGGGAGTGAGAAAATTTTCAAACAGTACTTTAGGGCCACAGATTTGGTAACGTATTTGAAAATATTTGTTGTGAAAAGAGTTGGCAGTATTGTCATCGAATTTTAAAAAAGGAGGTGGTTATGTATTCCTGCATCTTTTTTTTCATATAAGTTCACCGATTTCTCTGTGATTACTGGTCGGATTCGTTGTGATTCTATTTTCATTCGGTAGAGGAAACTCGCGCCGTTGCAGTTGTCCGTCTTATTAACAACTATATTGCAAAAAAACCGACTTCCAAATAAATATGGATATATTTTGTATCAACTTCTATAATCAGATTTTATCAGATCCCATTCACTATTTTCTTTATCAATAAACCATCCACAGTCGATCTATCACACATCTCTCATTACCATTAACATCACCGTTTACTAATTAGCCTACGAAATACCTACAATTTTAATGTAAATCTCACAAAAAGCTGTCAGACACATAAAAAACGTTGACAAATATCTGCCATTAGTCGCGCACTACTAGAAAATTGAAACACATCAATATTATCCCAAACTGTTCACCTGCTGTTGATTTTTCAACAATTTGACCTCAGCTTAGTGGTGTTGGGTAATTTTTATGGTAATAGTAAAAACAAATTAATGTCATTTAGCTTTTGAAAGAACGAAAGAAAACATATTTATTCGGCACATGCCATAAGTGCACACCACAAAAAAGATAAATAAAAACCTTAAATCTACACAATAAAACATTCCCGTCACATTCTTTATGCGCTTACCCGGCAGCCATTTGTAGATCTTTGACAGTCGTGAGTCGTGGCGGCCTGACGATGACGAGAAGCGAAAGTCTAACAACTAATTTTACCAGAAACTGGGTTGTGCCTTCGTGTCAGATACTGGTATTTAGCTGCATCCATTTAGACTCAACTCCGACTCCAACAGACCAACACACTGAGTTGGGAAATGGCTAGGCAAATGATCACAGTATAGAGAAATTTGTTGGTAAGTTTTAATTCATATTTTTCATTTTACGGGCAAGTACCAATGTGACTTTTTCAAATCATATGTACTTTCTATGTTTATTTTGGACATCACAGACATCGGTGAAGGAAAACATCGTGAGGAAACCTGGAGTTATAATTAATATAAGTCTGAAATCACCAACCCGTCTTGAGTAAGCAATTAATCAATGCTAGTGCCTTCTCTGTATGAGAAGAGGCCTTTGCCCAGCAGTGGGACAGTAATGGGCTGGTATTATCATTATTTTTCATTCAGTGCAGTTAGAAGTTCTTTCAGCTAGTAGTTTGTGTACATCACTCTTAAAACGGCGAAGGAAACTGATACAAACAGGTATTTGCTCCAAAGTGAGGCTGGACATATTAAATACAGTCAGATATTACTAATTAACTGCATGCAAAGGTGTCACAGAAGTCTTGCACAGGATGTAGCAAGCAATTTCTTATCTAATGATGTACTTGAGAGAGCTATGAAAATCGTGACAGGTTCGTTCACTATCATACTAATAAGTCGAATAATTATTAGATTTATCCTGGTGTGTGATAGTTGGTACTGCTACAGGGCCCGAATTAAGAAAAAAAAAACGAAATGATTTAAATTAGCAGAACAAATTTTCACAGATTCTAATTTTACAGAAAAAACTAATTCGTTGAAAATAATAAATATGGACATACCCATCTAGAAACATCGGTTTATCATAGATCTATGGGCTACAAATTGCTAGATTGTATTTTGTATTTCCATCTAGACATTTGGCTCAATTTGTACAAAATTTGTTATTTTTCTATTGCTAGATATTGTGGCAGATAAAGATATCCGCAAACATTTTTACTGCTCTTTAATAGTTTTGAATCTAGAATTTTTATTTTATGTTTTGTTTTAGTTTAGTTTACTGTTAATAAAAGCAATAAAAAATCTCATAAATATCACAAAAAGTTTTATTTCCTTAGCCCATAAAACACAAAAGTCTTAATTAATTAAAATGTTGAATACAAATCTATAAATTATTATGATCATTAACAGGTACACGAATAATTTATGAACGAAGAAAAAATATTCAGAATTTAGTATAATTGTGTACCGTTCTTGTCATTTTATTGTATTTTTAATATGAAAAGAAAACATTAATATAATTTGCATAATTTGTATGTGGCGACAGCGCTGTGGGTAGGCCCTTTACGTGAATAAAAGGAAATAGACGGTTAATAGTGACTGATGAACATTAAATGACAAGAAATTAGTATCAATTATTTTGAATAACTTGATATTTTTATTTACTTAGTTAAACTTTATATGTAACTAGCTGATGCCCGCGGCTTCGCCGGCCCGCAAATTATATATATACTAAAACCTTCCTCTTGAATCACTCTATATATTAAAAAAACCCGCATCAAAATCCGTTGCGTAGTTTAAAGATTTAAGCATACAGGATATAGGGACAGAGAAAGTGACTTTGTTTTATACTATGTAGTGATATCTTTGTCAATTCTATTCAAATCCTTTATTCCTTAGGATGTAAAACGTTTTTTACATTTGAACAAATATCAACTTCACACTCAGGTAATTTTATTAAAAACAAAAATTGTAATGGAAACTAAACTTTGTGTGGGTGGGAATTTTGAATTAGTTCGTTTACAAAAACATTTTGTTGACATATTTGGAAACTATTTGGCGAACACAGTAAGCATTGCAGTCTCTTTGTGTATCAAACGGCTTCTACGAAACACCAACGAATGCTAAAAAAATACGACGATACTAACCCAAGTCACAGATAATATAATCCCAAGTGTAAGATTTTCGCTAAGTGAAATAGCACGAGGATAAATATTCACGTCTCTATTTATAGGCAAGATAATCTTCGTAGTAAACTAAAGCGTGAAATTATGTAACGTCATGCTTTTTTTCGGCAGTTCACGTTCATTAGTGGTTGTCGCGTGTTGAATCACGATTCTAGTAAATTGTATTTTGTTCCATGAAGAAGACATATAATAGAGATCTTTTAAAAAAAAATAAAAAAATATGTCCACGGTGTTTTGTCAGCCCGACTTATTAGGGTTGATAAAAAACCGTGGACATTTTATTAAAAAAAATTAAAAGCTTATATTGTCCCACTGCATATGCATTTGTTTCTACACTACCTGTTAACCTTTCTCTATGAATAAAGGACTTATTATTCACGGAGTCCAGTAGGGCTATGACGTATTTCTGTTGACAGCTCGAAATGATAATATCTGGGCTCAGTGTCGTCTAAAGGTTAGTTTCGTATCATGTATGACCCTGTTAGTCACGGTAAAGTGATATCCACTCAGTGTGATACGTAATACCAATATTATGGCATTTACGGTAAATTTGTCATCAAAGTTGTGTGTACGACAGAAGCTTGATAGTCACTGGATATCAGAAAGATACGTAATAGCCCTGCAGCTCATCCTATAGACATCCAATCGTAACGCATAACTAATTAAAACTAAAAAGGTCAAGCCACATCCACAAGAATCTATCGTCTTAACCGATCAAAAATGTCGCACACTTAAAAATTAAATATACTTGGCGAAAAAAGTCTAATAAATAACTTAATAGCTGAACTTAATTTATATCGTTCATAAATTATGTCAAATGTAAATCAATATGCTTTTCCTATAAATCGTCTAGTTTTAATGTATCATGTTCTCAAAATTAGTTTACTTAATGTTATTTATTGGCGTTTTTATTGAAAAGAACTATGATATAGTTTTTTATTTAAGTGAGGAAACATTTGTTACGTTTATTTGTCTTTTTCTTTCTTGTTAGTTTGATACTGATTAGTATTTCCTTTTTTAGTAATTTTATATTTTTTAAGACCTCTCCAAAATATTAAAAATATCGTAAAAACCAAATGTCTTCCGGAAATCATTTAGATTTTAAATAGTCGTGTTGACTTAGTCAACCGATAAAAATAATTTTACTTTGATAAATATCGATGGTATTAAATTATAGTTGTTATCCGTAAAATTTGCTTTACTTTAATTAAAAATATCATTAGCTAAAAAACCTTTATGTAATTAAAAAAAGTCAATCAAAGATGATTATAATTTTTGCCTTTGTTTTCTATTTGGGGTTCCGTACCCAAAGGCGCCCTTTGGGTACGGGACTCGTGTTTTTGTCCTTATTTCTTTTTTGTTATGCGTCAATTTAGGCTCAAATAAATGTACTTCTTTTTTTCTTAAAATTCAAGGTTACTTGGATACTATTAGCTATTTGTTTATCAGTCGTTGTCATTAAGATAATGTTGGAAACAGTTTTCTATTTTCACGATTATCCCACTCGTAAAGTTTTGCGGAAAAAACCTAGGTAATCAATAGAAAGAAAACTATAGCTTAATATAAACATGACATAACAACTCATATCATATTAGCTGATAAATAGTTAGATATACGGGGTGGCCAGGACATTTTTCAGTACCTACATCATTCTGATCCACCAAACGAATTTTTTTTTAACGGTTTTTAAGAAAACCAGCTGTTTTCCAACAAAAGTACTGTACCTACGCGGTCCAAATGTATGGATCGCGGTTTTTTTAATAACCGTTTTTGTTATCCCTTCCACCCCGTATATTAGGGATGTT
Source organism: Xestia rhomboidea (assembly GCA_963853795.1). Taxonomy (NCBI): domain Eukaryota; kingdom Metazoa; phylum Arthropoda; class Insecta; order Lepidoptera; family Noctuidae; genus Xestia; species Xestia rhomboidea. The sequence continues at coordinate 12,776,334 of OY970778.1, forward strand.
TTAGAAAAAGTTCTTGGTTGGCACTTCATAGTCCAAGACATGACTAGTAACAACATCGTAATCACAAAAAAAAAAACATATTCCACACATTTGGGTTGAGTATTGATGTTTTGTATGGGACAACTGATTCGATTTTCGCGATTACGAGTGAAAAAAACATACACCTACAGTTAGCTAGAAAATGGCCATTTTACACATTATAAATGTATGATTTAATCGATCCTATTTCGAATACTGTTACAAAACTCCTATTAGACCAACCATCGTTGCAGTAAAAAAAAGCCAGAAATTGCAAAAAACTTTCTGATCTGTGAATGGGGAACAAAAAATATTGATAGTCTCTTAAAACCATTTTCGTGTACTTAGCTGCAACAGTTAAGCCCTTACTGCCCTCTGAAAGTTTCCACCGCCGCACCTTCTAAGTAAGTTATTTGAATTTTCTCTAAAAGACACAGCTAAAACAAATCGCTAGTTTATAATTAGATTAAGCCCTAAATCATTGGTATCGGAAAACATTTATCAATATGTCCAAACAGTGCCATAAGAACCGGCTTCGCTCTCAAACGGCCATGTTTTACATAAAAGCTTAATGTACTGCGTTTTATTTAATTTGCCGTAATCTATCTCTTAATGTAAAGTAGCCTTTTTGGGGTAACACAGTCATTTGTTAAGAGTTCATTCGTTTTTACGGGTAATTTGTTATTCGGATTTTGTTGACTAAGCTGGCGAAGATCGCGGTCACTTCTGAATGTCGTTTAAGGCGCATGAGGAAAAAACTTGATTCTTGTCTCTTTTTCTTTCACAAAAAATAATAAGCTCAAATTCAGCGCGTTAAGGAGGTGTTAGTTGCTGCCATTGAGATCGCAATAGCGGTCATTGCCCACCTACTTTTATTAAGTTCTTAACTTCGAAATCCAAAAATAAGCCTGTTCAAGTCTTGAATCGTGATCTATCGTGATCTTCAACATTTTTTCTAATGAAAACGATACATGGTTCATTTGTTTTGGTTGTACGAAGGTTAGGGAAAGGGCAATGACTGCTATTGCGATCTTAACTGGCAGCAACTATAGAGTTACCGACATAGAAAGCAGTCAGTTGCAGAGAAGGTAGGTTGAAATGGTAGTTAGCCGTCAAAGGACTGATGGCCAATGAACCAAATAAGTCCTTGAATGGAGACAGAGTATAGGCAAATGCAGCAGTGTCGTTCAGGTTGATCGCGGAGGAAGATCGCTGGGACAGACTGGATGCGGAATTGCAGGACAGGGTGTTGTGGCGCGGGGCTGCGGGACTGTTCGAAAGAGATACCGGGGCCCCGGAACACAAAGGGCGAAGAAGGAACATGGATAGGTTTTAGTCAGTAAAAGTCTGACACTCCCTCCTGCTCCGCCCATTTCCCATCCGACAAAAAAGGGTGTTGTGGCGCGACTTGGGAGAGGCCTGTATCCAATAGTGGACTCCAATAGGTTGAGTTGAGTTGATACATAGTTAAATACTTACTTCATCCCCACATAGAAATGTCGTCAATGAAAAAGCAAAGTCAGCTGTTCCATACATTTTGAGCGTGTAGGGAACCGGGGACCGTGTATTAAACTTTTTTTAGGAAATAGGTGATATTTTTTTTAATTGCCGAAGAAAACATTGAATTACTTAAGCTCGGAATTATGTGATACGTGGTATTCGTTTGTGCGTCAAAGTCCGTTTCAAGTTCCACCGTGTATATTAAAAGGCATGTCCACATTATGATGTTCCTTATGCACTCTGCTCAAACAAAACACAATGTTTTGACGACTTAGTAAAAACAATGTTATTTGACTCAACACTTATTAAATTATGCTTGCCAAGCACCTTGACCTCGCATAAGCAGTTTTTAACTGTTACAAGATAAGAATTTGACACCTTCCTTAGCAATTAATCTTTCTCGTAAAGAGCTTAAACAAATATTCACTTAAAAGCCTTTAAATTAATCATTGAAGGACATGAATACTAATATTATAAGTCTGTGCCATTTCACGATTAAATGGCCAGACTAATTTGGATGAAAGGCGCAAGGACAGAATTGGTTAGGATCAACTAGGATCGGCCTAGCCTTTTCCCTACTATATGTTGTGGCTTTCAGTCTAACTTTATGCGTATGAGTACCTGCATTTTACATGGAGCGACAGCCTACCTGACCTCCACAACCCAGTTAGTATTGGGTACCTATTAAAAGTAAGACTGGTTGTCAGACTTTCAAGCCTCTGACAAGTTCCCGTTGGATAATTTTGGACCTCCACGTAGACAAAACCGCGGGCTTGTGACTCAATAAAAACCACAGTGAGAAATAAACTACAGAATCATCGACAAGAATCGATCGTAGAAATCGATTCATCATTCGATGCTAATGTATTCGATTGAATCGATTTGAGAACCTGTTCAATCGATGACCGCGCGGTATTTTTCTAATAAAGAAATTAAGATTATTTTTTTCTTCAAATATTATTATTTTATTGTACTATTAGAGGTTATAATAATGTCATTAGCATACATTAGCGTTATCATTATGGTAATCTAGGAGTGATTTTGTGTTTAATCGATTTTTATGGTTCTTTTAAGCTGTTCTAATTTATTTTTAAATTGTGTGTATAGAACCGTGTGACAGGAGGAACTTTTTTTTTAAAAGGGTCAAAGATTATTAACTGTTAATACGGCGTGTATCAAAAAAGTGTGGTCATATACAGGGATGTGGTATGGACATTTAGGACCATCAAACTGAACAAATTCTTGACTTACCCCAAAATATTTTGACGTTATTTTGGAACGAGGCAGCTTGGTAATAGTAAAAGGATTTAGGTTACTTTTATCCCAGGGAACATTAACTCACTACTATAGTAGAATCGCGGAAACAAAATTTATTAAAAATATGAAAGGGCTTGGAAGATCTTTGTATGAAGCGTGGGCGGATTAACTTCCGCCATTTTGATTTTTATTTTCAAAGTGGCGGTCACGCATAATACCTTTAATCGATAGCTGTTATCAATACAAACAAGTTTTCTATGAGGCAAAATGTTCTAAAGTGTCACGTTTCCGAGATATGAGTTATCAAAGTTCCAAGTCCATTTACTGATGGCATCTTCAGCACAACTTTGAACTGATCAAACACGCATAAAACGTGTATCAACCGATACCTAGCATCAAAATAAACAAGTTTTGTCTGAAACAAAATGTTCTAAAGTTTGACGTTTCCGAAATAATTATGAGCTATCAAAGTTTAAGTCCATTTACTGATGGCATCTTCAGCACAACTCAAACCCCTTTATCATCGGTAGTTATTTGTTTTTATTGCTTTTTATGGGGCTACAATATTTGTAATTATAGATAACTAATTAACAAGACTGCCATGAGAATAAAATGTAACCATTTTTACCAGCTAGATTTTTTTCCCAGCTTTTTTTTGCTGTTTTATTACTCCTATAAAATCTTAGAAATTGTTGAAAGATATTGATAAGTTGGACAGTTAGATCCTATTTGTATATTTTAATGGCTCCTCTAGTCATAAACTAATTTTGTTGCCAATTTGTAGTCAGTAAACGAAGTTAAGAGACCATAAACGAATTATAAAATAAACAAGCTTTTCCGGTAGCGCTTAGTTATGGATATTTCGTACCTACTAATAAAACTATTTTGCCGACTATGTAGGTATTGCAAAAAGTAAGATTGGAAAAAAAAGTTTAATGAAAAGTACCGGTTGCTACCGGACCACTTCTATTCATAAACTTGAAAAATATTCATATGTTGTGGTGGCCAGGAAAAGACCAACTCCAGAATCTATACTAATGCCAATAATATTATAAGGCTGCAGAGTTTGTTTGTTTGTTTGTCATCGATTCGAGAAGAAGAAGTAGACAAGAAAGCCTACGGAAAAGACTGCAAAGAGGGCTAAGTACCTACCACATTTTTTCTTGTATTTGAGTGTTTTAAGAGTCTAAAACAAAAAACAAAAAAAAAAAAATTAAAGCACTCCGTAGAGAAATAATCAAACTTAATTTAGATGTGTGATTATGGTTTAGATATGGCTACAAAATTAAAAAAAAAATATGCCCGAGAAAGTTTGATTACGTCTTTATGGAGCGCTTTAAAGAAAAATATATTTTTTTCTTGTATTTGAGTGCTAGACTCTTAAAACACTCAAAAACTAGAAAAACTGTAACAGCCCTCTTAAAGAAATAACTTGAAGAACAATTCGTTCCACAGAAGCAGTCAAAATAAACAGCAACGAAATAAACCCGATGATTTTCGTCTTTATTGACACACCATCAATAAATAACTTAAAAACAAATTGTACTTCATACATTAAACAAATGGAAAGGTCACACCGCAAGTTCGTTTAACTCTTGATCTAGTGATGTAAGTACGATCCGATCCAATATTTTGCAGTATCGATATAATATGATGCGGTACTCTGATATTTTAGATCGATACTAACGAATACCTTAGATACTTCGATAGTATTGTGCCACATTGTCTTATATTGTATGATTAGTCAATTCAGAAGAATATAAAATAGAGGATAAAGGTATTCCTGGAATGTTGCCCAGAATTTTAACCCTTAAATTTCGTGTCGAAAGGTTTTGATACGATCCAATTTTTTTTATTTTTTTTGGGAACAACAGCAATTGTACAATGTATCTTAAATAAAAAATGCATTATTATTATAAATGGGTTAACGTACATGTCACTAAATTTCCACAGATTACTTTAGAATGCTGGTTAAGTACAAAATGATGGCATGAATCATCGATCTAAAGTATCGATACAAATGTAAGTATCGTGCACAGCATACCTTACCTATCTTGAGGCCATACATTGTGGTTATGATCATAAGCGATCACAAACTTGTTTTTGACAGCCCTAGAAATTAGGGACCATTCAATTTTAAATCTAATTCGTAACAGGTAAGATTCAAATTAAATTAATCAATCCTTGTTCTAAACGCAAGTTCTGTGTTTTGTTTCTTATTTGAGAGGTGTGAATGTGAATGATAATCGAATTTGAACTTAACAGTGTATGAAATAAAGGTGTTATAACGGTAAAGTTAACGTTGTGATTACGGAAACATTAATTATATTATCGATAGCGGAAAAAAAAACCTTTAATAAATCATTTTGTTTTGATCGCAGTTGATAATGTAATAGATGACAGTTCGGCTACCGGGTTTTCTTTACGTTTATTTTTATTCTTGCAGGAAATGTACAGAATAAAATGTTTATATTTCCACTGTTTTGTACTTACGTCGCTGAAAATACATTCTAAAAATAATTTTATGACTTATTTTAACAACAAACAGATTTATTATGTTTGAAAAATGAAGCGGTATTATATTTTCCCCGATAACATACCAGTCACTAGGTATATTACGTCGCAAAAAATACCGCAAAATGATATAAAATTGAACATCTGGGTGTATTAATTACTCTGTGACTCAACTGTGTAAATTGAAATGTTTAATGCGTTGAATAACAAGTTGTTTATGAATACTGACATTTATTGAGTCCAATAGAATGCGCTGATATTATTTTACGTGCAATAATATGATCCTTGGACGACCCGAATGGCGCAGCGGTAGTGTGGCTGCCTTACGTTCTTAGGGTCCCGGGTTCGAATCCCGGTAGGAGCAAATGTTTGTGTGATGAGCGTGGACATTTGTTTCCGAGTCATGGATGTTTATATGTATAATAAGTATGTATTTACAAACAAAAAAGTATCTATGTAGTATAATATCAACTATCTGGTGTCCACGACACAAGCCTCGTTGCTTAGTGTGGCACTAGATGGCGCTGTGTGTAATGTCCAGCGATATTTATTATTATTATTTATTCATCTCAAGTAATTCATCATCTTATATACATATAAGTAAGTATTGTACTAAGTGCGGATTTCATTAAAGAAGTGAGCTAGTACCTACATTTAATCGTCGTCTACGTCAATTTTCCATAGTAATGGTATCATTTACAGCTCTACCTACCACTTACAACTTAGATAAGTTGGCCGAAGTGTATGTGGTAGGTTGAGTCTGCACAGATGTGCAGGCGGGAAAACACAGAAAAAAAAAATGTAAGTACCAATTTTGACATTTATCTTATTTTGTCATACCTGATATACAGAACGGAAAACGTCAACCAAGCATTCTGTACATCAAACTAAGTAACTTTACGCAAACATTATAGCTGGGAAACTACTTTTTTTTTGGGTTGAAATATCATGTTTTGTGGTAGAACTCAATGTAACGCACTCAAAACATTGTGCTGATGGACGGATTGAATTGTACGAGGATCGCGGATTTGTTTAAATTAAAAAAAATAACATTAAAAAGTTGGAACTTTGACCCCCAATATCTCCGTAACTAGAAGGTTGGTGTAGAACAAAAAAATGATCGCATTGACGGGGAGAACAAGTGCCTTTCGGCTTCGTTATAAGGTTTTTAAACCTTTTATATTTTCTTCTTGATAAGCAGAGCAACACCTTAGTGTGGTCACACTACACAGTACTATATCACCCATATTTCAAAAACCGACACAAGCCCGTTTTTTTTTGAGTTGACTTATGTTGTCATGGCAACAGGTAAAGGTTGCCCACCAAATCGAATTCAAAATTTTGGCCTAGACAGCCATTGAAATAAAGCATTCAAAATTACAACCAGGGCCCCTCATAAAGTAAGCCATGCTGTATTAACTTTGGCGATTGCTTAAGACGACTACAGGAGCTAAATTGGCATCTCTAAATTTTGTGGTGGTTCAAACTTCGTTTGAAATACTGTTAGAATAAAGTTCGTTCTAATCAGCTTGCAGTACAAAGTGGCTGTTACGTCAGTCACTGCGGGCCGAATAGTGCGAAATAAGTGTTTTTTTGCGATTTACAAAAAAATCTATTGATTAGACTTAAAAAAATAAAACACTATCATGCTATTATGTTGCTTGTAGAATTATTTTGCCTAAAAATCAGAATGATCGCATGTATTTGAGTGTGGTTTTTACTCGTTAAAATATTTTTTTAGAGATAAGTTCGTGATTTTTTTTTATCGAGTAAAATTAGTTGTATTATGTTTTCAAAAGACTATAATACAAGCATATATCCTGAAGAATATCACATATTTTTATGGTTTTGGTTTATTGCAGTGAGTCATATGCTTTTTTTGCATTATAAAACTCGCGCTTAGCTCCTGTAGTCCCCTTAAGCTTTTGACCAGCTTATTACAAGATGTGCTAAAGAGTCTCGTAACTATGTCGACGAGTGAATAATAGAACAAGCCAAACGTGAAATATCTTCGTAAAAGTGTAAATCAACGCCGGGTGCAAAATGTCAGACAGTTTGAATAATCAAGTCTTTCTTAATTAACGGATAATTTAAGAATAGATTCTCACGCTTTTTCCCAATGTATTATTTTTGACGGAGGTATTTCTTGGGAGAGTCTGCTAATACTAGACAGAATATTAAATACTTACTGAAATAATAAGAAAGATTTAGAATAGAATAGAGTATATTTATTGTAAAAACATGAGTATACATCAAACAATATACTGTGCAAGGTTTTAAACAACAGGTCTGCATGTTTTGCCATATAAGGCGTACAAAATAACATATTTTTGGTTTAGAATAAACCATAATTAAACTTAAGTCTACACAGCAAACTATGAAATTAATAAAATATTCCTAATGCTAATTAAAACATATTGTTTTTACAGGATGTCGTAATTATAGGAATCTATTTAATTAATTACGAAAATTATAATTTAAGAAAGCTAAGTATTGACAGATTTCACTGTGATAGAGTATGTAACAATTATTACCTAATACTTTTTAAGTTTCTATGTTCAGTCCAAAAACTCGCGCACGAAGGGGTCCGTACTATTGTAGTAGGGGAGCCCCCTTTCATTTCATTTGCTGTTATATCGGCAGCAGAAACAAACACTGTGAAAATTTCAGCTTTCTACCTATTACGGATCATGATATACAGCCCGCTGACAGACAGACGGACGGACGGACAGCCGAGGCTTAGCAATAGGGTCCCGTTGGTTACCCTTTGGGTACGGAACTCTAAAATGTTCCTACAAATTCGGTTAATTAATAGGTACTATAAGTACACCAGGTATTAGTAATCATACACGATTGTACCAACCTAATACTTACGTATTATATTTTTTAAAACGATCATCAAATCTTGCGAAGAATGGAGAATACACAGCGGCCATTGATCTCTAACATCTAAAGAGTTAATTAACTCGCTATAGAACGATAAACATCTGAACACTCATCTAATTACTAGATCACCGTATAAAGTATCATATTAACTGACAACTATATCGATTCGATTCGTTTCCGCTCCATAATAGATATGAAAACTTTAAAATTTGAAATTAATCACTATCACCACAAAAAAATAAAGGAAACACAGAAATTATAATCAATTAACGAGACCTCCTATAATTTAAAACCGATTTACATCTGATCAAGACATTATTTAACATAATATCGATATTTATATGTTAAATCGATGATAATCGAGTTTTAAATTGAATTAATCCGTTGATTCCGAATAATCGATTTTTGATAATTTTTCACACCAATAAATCTAGGTGTCGTAAATCTAGGTTTTTTGTGTCATTGAATTGTGCAGCGGTTTAGCATACTTTTTTTATTCATAATTATATTCTTTTTCTAACACTATTTTTGACACTTCCATTCAGGAATTGTACAGATATTTATTAAGACTAGCTTGAGTTTATCATTGAATAGTGGAAGATGGAGTTCGGTGATAATAAATGTCGCCATAGTCCCTATTGTGCTATCAACAACAGGATTTATTCCTAAACAACTCCATCAGCCTTTAAGAACTCTTGACTTACCACCACACACATACCAAAGTCTTCAGAAAGCCGCAGTCCTGAATACATGCAGGATTGTTAGATTTTTTTTTGCAAAATGAAAATGAATCTGTAGGCACCACCATAAAAACACAACCTCGAGTCACCGCACACACACTGTTCACCAGGCACAGATACTCATCATCACAAAATTCCATTATATCATCATCTCATCATAACACCACTTTCCCAGGGTAACTCTTGGCTTCGGCCCGTACTACTCTATAAATCCGGCAATAAAGCCGAGATACGTAATAGTACATTATGATATAAGTGCGGTAAGTTGAAAATTTCAGCCGAGGCGATATTCTAGCCCGAGCCGTAGGCGAGGGCGATAAAAAAGCAGAGGCTGTAATTATCAAAGCGCACGTATGTCATACGACGTTTTATAACATATTTGCGAGGAAATAAATAAAACAAATAAAAACAATACAGCGAAAAGAAATGCGCGCGAAATAATTTTTACTTGTTAACAAATTAGCGAGGCGCGCGCATCAGCGCTTTTTTTAAGCAAAGACAAAAAAAAACTGAAAAAAACACAAAAGACACAAAAGCCTGTATTACTAATAAAGTAAATTCATATTTTTGTGTTTTTGTTACAGATAAATGGTTGTAATTTATTGTCAAAATTAATTAAATTAAAGAATTAAATGTTTATTTATTATATTTCATCTAATTTTATTCACAAAATGTTGACCACTTGTCTGACATAAAAACTCTTTGCTAAGATTTAAAAAAGTACCGTTCAGTTTAGACGGAGCTTCTTGATAAACCGTGCATTTTACTTTACAGCACAAGTACGTAATGAGATACATTACGAAATTGAAATTGGTGAAATAAGAGACCCATTACGAGCAAATGTGTTATAAAAGTATAAAAACAATTATTATTAATAATAATATCTTTATTTTCAGATCAGAAATCCATAACAAAAATAAAACAAACTTGACACTTACTAACTAAAACACGCAAACAAACCAACTATAGCACATATCTGAATGACGGTCGGTAATGTCCCACGCGATCATATTACTGGGATAAAAAGTATCCTATGTATTAATCCAGGTTATGAACTATCTGTGTGCCAAATTTCATACAAATCGGGTAAGTAGTTTTTGCGTGAAAGAGTAACAAACATCCATCCATGCATCCATCCACAAAAACTTTCGCATTTCTAATATTAGTACGAAGTAGGGTATAAAATTTAGCTGTTGGTCTGGCTCACGGGCCCTTGGTCATAATGAACCAAAACTCTTTGTTAAAAATTATACGGAATCTTAAATGTCTAGTAGTAGTACCTAAATAAAACTCCGACTACCATCAAGAAAATGAACTTTAAAGCACTAAAAATAGGACTCATATTCATTATTCCGAACACTATACACTCATAAAGAGTCTTGTTGTCTAATTTTAACCACTCAACACTGCACTTGATGTCCAGTGCTTCGCTAAGTACCGTGTTAAAACACACAGATTTAGATGTCAATAATCTTGAAACTTTATGAGCGTGTTCAATGGCGATCTTTAGCGTTCAATGAGTGTATTACGCACTTGTAAATAATTCTCACTTCCTAGTTTTGTTAGTTTGCAGAACTAAAAACCAGATCGACTACATACTGATTAGATCACGCTGGCGCACCTCCGTTCTCAATGCCCACACATTTCCTGGGGCTGATTGTGGTTCCGACCATGAACTCGTTATCATAAAGATGCGGTTGAAACTCAAAGCTGCCCGATCCTCCAAGAAAATAAGACGGATTGAAGTTGTAGATAACGAACAGTTCAATACAGCCATTGAGCGGAATTGGAAAGAATGGACCGATGTGAACCAAAATGAAGCTACACCAGACATGCTATGGAGTAAGGCTAAACATCTCATCCAAAATGCAGTGGCGGAGTCTAATCCAAGATCAGAAATACGCAAACGTCAACATTGGATGACGGATAGTACTCTTGCTCTAATAGAAGAGAGGCGCCATAAGAAATCCGCGGGAACAGACACAAGAGAGCTGAATAAGTTGTCTGCTAACATCCAAGCCTGTTGTAGGCGAGACCACAATTACCACCTTCGTAGCATTTGTGAAGAGGTCGAAAAACACGCTATGAAGCATGAGTCTAGAGACCTTTATCACAAAATTCGTCTTATTACTAAATCTCTACCTGCTAAAACCTGGACTATTGAGAACGACAAAAATGAAGTGGTAACAGAACTCGAACAAATCTCTGAAACGTGGAAGAGCTACTGTCAGTCATTATTCCTGGACCCACATTCACAACAGTTTGAAAGCACTGACCCAGAACGAGAGAATTTGGAGCCAGACATCCTTCTGTCCGAAGTAAGCGCTGCCATAAAACATCTGAAAAGCAAAAAAGCAACTGGTAAAGATGCAATTCCAATAGAGACAATTAAAGCCTTAGGAGAACGTGGTGACCAGATATTTCATCTTATTTGCAACAAGGTATGGCAGACAGGAGTTTGGCCTTTGGAGTGGACACATACCGTATTCACACCCCTGCACAAGAAAGGTTCGACGAAGAAATGTAACAACTACCGCCTCATTGCTCTGATATCACACGCTAGCAAAATAATGTTACATATTCTCAACGAGCGATTGAAAACCTACCTGTCTAAGGAGATCGCTCCGGAACAAGCCGGTTTTGTAAAGGGGAAGGGCACTCGAGAACAAATTCTCATCGTACGCCAGATCATCGAGAAGTCAAGAGAATTCAATAAGCCCTTATTCCTTTGTTTTGTTGATTTCTCCAAAGCATTCGACTCGGTGAAATGGCCGGTATTGTGGAAGACCTTGCTAGACATGGGCACACCAAAACATCTTGTACACCTTTTGAGACGTCTATATGAAGAGGGCACAGCCTCAGTTCGCACAGATGATATCCTGTCAAGTGACTTCCATCCTAGTGCCGGAGTACGCCAGGGGTGCATTATATCACCGCTCTTATTCAATGCGTACACAGAGATAATAATGCGTATCACTTTGGAAGACTGGACGGATGGTGTAACAATTGGTGGATATAAGATTGCAAACTTGCGTTACGCAGATGACACCACCTTATTTGCAACCAGTTCGCAGCACTTGGAAGAGCTACTGTCCAAGATGGAGCGAGTGAGCCATGAGTTTGGACTAAAAATTAATCGCAGCAAGACCCAGGTGATGATTGTTGACCGTGCCAGGAATAATTCGCCTGAAGTGACCCAAATCGCGAATTGCAACGTAGTCCAATTTTATATCTATCTCGGGGCGCTAATTTCAAACAATGGCGGGTGCATCGATGAGATCAAACGACGTATGGGCATCACAAGAACAGCGATGGACAAGATGCAGAAAATATGGAGGAATAGAAATATAACTAAAGCCACGAAGACCAGGCTCGTGAGGACGCTTATATTCCCCATATTTCTTTACGCAGCTGAAACGTGGACCTTGCGAGATGTGGAAAGGCAGAAAATAGATGCTCTAGAAATGTGGTGCTGGAGAAGAATGCTTGGGGTTTCGTGGACCGAGTTTCGCACGAACGTCTCGATACTTCAAGAACTCGGTATCAGGCAGCGTCTGTTTCCGATTGTACAATCTCGCATCCTAACATTCTTTGGACATGTTTCCCGGCGTGACAATCGGTCCATAGAACGCCTTGTCGTCCAAGGGAAAGTAGAAGGCACTAGACCGCGCGGAAGGTCACCTACGCGTTGGACTGACCAGATCAAGTCTGCCATTGGGGGTTCACTTAATGAATGCAGCAGGATGACCTCTAGCAGGCAGCGGTGGCGAAATGTCGTGAAGTGCATCACATCTGCCACTTCCAATAATGCTACCAGTACTTAACGATCACGACCGCTCTGTCAAGAGCGTACCGGATAAGAAGAAGAGAGTTTTGTTATTGTTAGAATTAAGGCGACTACAGGAGCTAAATTAGCCACTCTATTTGTGGTGGTTCAAACTTCGTTTGAAATACTGTTAGAATAAAGTTCTAATCAGCTTGCACTACAAAGTGGTTGTTACGTCAGTCACATAGTGCGAAATTACTGGTTTTTTGCGATATACAAAAAAATCTATTGATTGGACTAAAAAAATAAAACACTTGCTAATATGTTACTTGTTGAATTATTTGCCAAAAAATCAGAATGATCGCATGTATTTTAGTATGGTTTTTACTCGTTTAAAGAAATTTTTAGAGATGAAGTTCGTGATTTTTTTTTATCGAGTAAAATTTATTGTATTATGTTTTCAAAACACTATCGTACTAGCACATATCCTGGAGAATATCATATATTTTCTGGTTTTAACTGGTTTTGTTTATTGCACTGAATCATATGCTTTTTTGCATTATAAAACTCGCGTTTAACTCCTGTAGTCCCCCTAAAAGATTGGAAAAGCTCGAAGGACCGTGGTCCTTCACGCTTTGGGGATTGGTGAAAGGACTAAACATTGTTCTTACTTATTTGTTAGTACGGTTAGTTAGAGACGCAATCGGCTAGTATGGAGAAAACGTTTTTTTTTGTTAGAGATACCTAATTAAATCTTTAACTTTTTGACTTAAGGGGGAAGCGCCAAGATAGCCCGTGAAATTCCCATGATATTGCCACAGGCACCAGTGATTCACGACCTTGTAATGTCTTGTTTACGCCAATAAATAAATTATTATTAAATTATTATTATTCTAAGGGCTACCGCACAGTATAGACAAGACTGTCTTTAGACAGACAATTACCCTACTAGTGCGAGTGAGAATACATAGTCTGTCTCGCTCGCACTAGTAGGGTAATTGTCTGTCTAAAGACAGTCTTGTCTATACTGTGCGGTAGACCTAACTCTTGCTCGGGGGGGCAGTACCTGAATCGTACTTAAAACAATCGAAGGGGCACTCTTTTCAATTTGCACTTTTAATGAGCAATTCATCTGAAACCAAATGATTTTCCCATAAAATTCATTATGACAATCTTAAGTCATTTTATACATATAGTCGATTTTATGTGTTTTTATGACCTTTTCTGTATAATGGAATCAACAAGAAACTAAACTTCTATAGTCTAACTTATAGGAAATGTAGTTTTGTAATATCGGATTATTAAGCGATACTTAATTACACGGACACAGAAAAACTTCTAGAAGTCCTAGTTTGATTATTGTTACTTAAATTAGTTTTAATGTTTAATGTTTTTGTACCAATTTGATTTTTGTTATAGTTGTTATTAGATTTATTTCATTTTAAAACTTTTACTTTCTTTATTAAATTATGCAATGTAAAGTGATGGCCTGAAACAAAACCTAGATCAGACAGGTCACTACCTAATATTTGAATTCGAAATTATCGTCACTTGCAACTGTTATAAATATTTTATTTATAGTTTACTTACATGCACTAATTATACAATTGTCTGAAATAACACTACTGCCCAAATGTACACATTTGTAATACCTACTTTTTAAATAAATTATTCTATTCTAATTATTCTATTCTATATTGACATAACATCGGAACTCTTTGGCATTCTAACCACATCTCATCAGGTGAGCTACCGGAGTACTAACCAAATTATTGCATACAAAATAAATTCTATATAACAGGTAGCAAAGCAATCTATTTTAACAACAAATAACAATAGAATAGAGTTCAAAATAAAGGTGAAGGCCTCCATTTTTTGTCTTGATGACTAATGTCTCTTCTCAGTTCGTTTACATACATTATCCTCCAAAAATATATCTTTCACAATTATTGTCGACACGGATTTACACTTCATTTCAAATTTAACGACCTACTTAGGTGTATTTTATTTTTATAAACATTAAACACCCACTTAATTTAATATGAATAAATAACAAACTGATTTATGTCCACGTAAATCATAATTCATATCTTAAGTGATCCACATTTATCAAGTTATGCATTTGTTTATTTATTTCGCATTTTGTTACATTGGGTTTTTTGTTAGGAATTTTTCAGAAGCATCCACGGAGTCTGGATTTGTGCCTGCTTCATGGCAATAGGATTGCCCCCTATCACATAAGTAGAAGATCACTTTCTGAGGTACGGGAGAGCACTCATTTACCTTTTAACAACGAAGTTCTGTCAACTCAATACATCATACAACTGCACAACCATTTAATAAAAATGTAAATCTTCAGATATCACACTCATAATGTATATGTACCTATATCATCATAATCCATAACATTTCATTTAGTATTAAGTCAGTTTTATTTTATATTGTATTCGAATTTTATTATTAAGATTTAAAAAATTATATGTTGTTTGTTGTCTTGTGGTGAATGCTGCGTGTACCTATAATAGGCATACATACCAGCACTTTATGTTATTTTCATTGTTTCACAATAATTAATTGTATGTATTGCTGTTGGTGTACTAAATAAATAAATATGACCCTATAAATGTTAGTGTAGTTTTAGGTACCCCTCTGACTTACCCTTCGGGCATAACAGCAGGCTTAGCCAAGTTGACAATAAACAATCCTTAACGCTAGTAGAAAACTAATCAAATGTATGGGAATGACATCATCTCAA
Source organism: Xestia rhomboidea (assembly GCA_963853795.1). NCBI lineage: Eukaryota > Metazoa > Arthropoda > Insecta > Lepidoptera > Noctuidae > Xestia > Xestia rhomboidea. The sequence goes on from OY970778.1 coordinate 12,791,770, forward strand.
CGTTAAATCACGTGATCAACACAAACGAATAGAAAATTCGTAAACAAGTTCACATCATTCAAAATGCTAGAAAAGAATGTTATCGTTTCCACAATGTTGATCGCTATACTCTTTGGTAGGAACGCTCAACATAGACTGAAGTGTAGGTTTTTTCTACAGACATTAGAGAACGACCGATCGACTCAGAAGGCTTAGCCAAGTTGACAATCTACAATCGTTAACGCATAGAAAACTAACCAAATGTATGGGAATGACATTATTTGAACGTTAAGTCACGTGTTCAAAACAAACGAATAGAAACTTTAAAGTTCAGTCATAACTGTAAGTTGTCTACGATTTATATGGGATGTAGCGATCACGATTGTAGAAACGAATTCCATCATCTTGATCGATGTAAACTTGTCTACGAAGTTTCTATTCGTTTGTTTTGACCACGTGACTTAACGTTTATGATTGTAGAAAGAGAATCGATAGGAATCGTTTGTAACTTGGCTAGGCCTGCAGTCGTGTCAACTTGGCTACCAATTTAGCGCGTTCTACAATCGCTTACGCCGAGGCGTTTACGATTGTAGAAAGAGAATCGATATAAAATGTTTGTAACTTGGCTAGGCCTGCAGGAGTGATGTTTTGTAATGTTATTTTGTCAAACCGAAGTGTTAACAAGATATACTTTTAAAATTATGTCGAAGTCATTTTCATAACGTCTATTTGTATCTTATGTCGATCGTATTATTGTTTTGGCCTAAGCCCAAGTGTCAAAAATTTAATTATCTTCACTGAAATAATTTTCAGGCTGATATTAGAGAATAAACAATTTAAATTCTGATTGATTGCCTGATTATCTTCAGAATATTTAGAATCAGAAGTTTGGTTTAGTGTACAGTCGTGGTCTTTTCCGCCTGATCAGTTAAATTTTTTTTTCGCTTAAATCATGCGGAGGCGCCGAGCCACTCCACCTTAAACTTTAGGCCTATTAGGAAAGCGTCAACTTTGGCGCGCAAAATAACAATAACTCTCGTTTGGCATGTGTCGCCGATCGGTATTTTTTTCATTAATTATTTATTATAAACTCAACAGGGCGGGGATAGAGAGCGTTTCTATGTTTTAAGTGCAAGCAAAAATAAGCTTAGTGGTGATCAAGCGGGAGTGTCCTCGATAGTACCCATGTTCTCAGAGTAACATAACTAACATTCTTAAAAGAGTGTTTTAAGAACCTCGATATCAATTTTTTAAGAGCTGTCGATAGACACCCCACACAGTTATATTTAATCATCATCATCATCAGCCTGCAATTTTCCCACTGCTGGGACACAGGCCTTCTTTCAATGAGAGGGAATGGGCTATAATCCAGTACGCGGGCCCAGTACGGATTGGTAGATGTCACATTACTTATGTCTTCGAATTTTTGGTTCCAGGACATGCCGGTTTCCTCACGATGTTTTCCTTTACCGTTTTGAGAGCAGTGGTGATGAAATAAATTACTCAAAGTAATGCGACTGTCTGGGTTCGAACCCATGACTTACTGTAATTATCTATCATTTAAATGACCTCATATTAACTCTCTTTTCCAATTATCAATAACAAAGGACTCTTTTATCTCCAAAATTATCATGACAACAATACGACAATCGATTCTGTCAACCAATCCATTCACCGGCCTCATTCGAAACTGCTTAACAATGTCGTTAAGGGTAATAAACATGCCAATAATACAATATTTGGAGCTCATAAATGTTCAATTTATTTAAATGCAAATTGCGAAGAAAATTTACTAAGAGCTTAAACTGGTTCCGTGTATTTTATTGTTTCCGCTAGTATCTGTCTCGTTGGTCGCAAGCACTACTGGGAAGTCTTAGGCCCTGGGTTAAATTCCAGAGTTTTAATTAGTGACTGGTTGAACACAAAAGGCTTGCCCCTATTAGATAGAACTAGAAAGTATGATGTTGCTAAATGTTGGTATATTATACTCGTAAGGTACGCCTTTACTTAACCTTGCGGAGAAACGGGTGTGATGTTATGAATGTTATGTATTTTGCAATATTAATGTGTTACCAAATCTATAATCTGTTCTATAGTATTGATAGGAACAATTATCATCAATATCAGTCTGCAGCAGTCCACAGATGGACTCAGTCCTCTCCATTTCCACGCCGTTCCAATCGATTCTCGCCAATCCATCTGCTACAGCTAAGACCGTATCACTTGTTTTTTATTAAAAAAAAAACGTTGCCTCTACTAACTAAACTAACTAACATAAACAACATCATCAACTACAACAACAACATCTAACTAACATTCAAGCTCTCAAACTCCGAACAACTACCTGTAGGCTATACAAATGTTTTTTCCGTGCCAAACCCGCGATACCCAGCGCAGCAGCCGCCAATGCGGCAATCAAGCCGACAAATTAATTTAATTGAGTGCTTGATTTGAATACTGTAAATGTAAATCACGACAAAGGCGTTATAATAGCCACAGAAAAATAATTCTCATCTCATTTAAACCAAATATTTACCTGTCTTACTTTAGTTCAAGTAAATATTTTACATTTCCACATCGGCCGCGAGTGACACACAGTGGGCGGACTATAGGACGTCTGGCCAAAATATCATTAATCTTCAAAACTATCGTAAAACAATAAAACGGTCGTTGGGTTATTGTGGGTAGGATAACGGTTGTGTCTAGGTACTAGATTATAAGTGGTGGTGATTTAATTTGATTGGATTTTGGAGGTGTGTCCATTGTGTTATTTGATTAGGTCATAAAAGAAAATTAGAATGGAGAAGGAACTCTACTTATTTTGTGTTTACGCTTGTTTGTCTGCATATCTGCCTAATCGTCAGCAATCTGCCAGTAAAAGTCCCGTCAAGATTGGTCCTGCCTTTTCGGAGATAAGCCGGAACAAACAGACAGACATTTTTTTTGTTTAATTATAGTGTGGTATATATTTTCATATTATTATGCATTCAGTAAAAAGCTGTCATTTTGATATCATAAAGAGACACTACAATTTTATTTATTTGTATAGAAATCTAGGGACGTCTAGGGGATACATCGGTAGGAAGATGATGATGACCCCAGTTTACTCAAAAAAAAAACCTTTATCAATTTTCTCTCAATTTTTATAATACAAAAACCAAGCTAAGTATACCCAGCCCTGTAGAAAAACAGCCACTCAGCCACGTGCAGCCACTAAAACAGGACATCAATAGGTTGCCACTCTGTCTACAAGCTCTGCCATAACTCATTTACCTCGGCTCGTTACAGCGTGCGCGTGCGCCGAAAATAGATGACAATTACACGTTATCTTTATTGATGAGTTCTCAAGTAATAGATGTAATATGTTGTGTCTATAAATGGATCTGGTTTGCTGTTATGATTAGATTTATATGATTGAAACAATTATTCAGGTAGATTTGTTTCAGGTTTTTTTGTTGTTGTGAATACTTGTTTTGGTGTTCGTATTATTTTTGAAACATTTAATATTTCAAAAACAGCAAGTAGGTAGGTTCTCTAGAATCGAATTTAGTAGAACGCAGTTGGAGATAGATACGTATGTCCAGCATCTAAAACTCCTGGTGGCTGATTGACATATTGCACAATATTTGCTCTTGCCAAGCAACCGTATTAATACTAGGAGGAAAAAAACAAAAAGAAAGGATAAAAATAAGATATTTGGAATAGGAAACTAAAAATATTAAATTATTCATAAAACCTCTACTCTTTTATAAACTTAAGTACCTGTGAAAAGTATTTGATGTCCAGTTATTTTAATACATTAAATACTTATAAAATATTCGTAAATATATCCCAACAAATTTTGTAGGTCGTCAACGGATTTTCAATCGATCACTAACTCATTTTCTTCCTTAACGCTGAAGAGTAAGGTTGACATTTGTCTGGAGAAGACTGTAGGCTAAAAATTTCTTTTTATAATCGTGTTCAAAAAGAAAAGCAATGCATCCTCGCCCACGACTTACGAGGCCAATATTAGACAGTGAGCACGCTTTACTACGTTCAAAAATAAAACGGAACAAAGTGTAGATGAAAATGCTGCGTCTACCGCCATTTTTGTTTCAAGCGATCCTTTTTTGTCCACCTTGGCGACGAACTGCACACGGTGCGGTAATTTATGTGTTGAGGACATGATTGTATGTTTTTTTAAGAACATGATTCCTTTTCCTCGTAAATTAATGTTATTGGTAGTAAACATATTTTATTTCTGTAACTTAATAATGAAAATATTGGTATGGAAGAAGATTATCTTCCTACGCAGTAATGTCAGTTTTACAACGCAGAGATACAAGATATGAGCTTGTAGGCGACTTATAAATCTGTTAATAGAGCATAATATTTTCGATGAGCATTTAAAATTCGATTCCATAAACTATAATATTAATCTTAAGTACACAGTAGGTAGGTTGAAATGCAGCAGGGGTCAGATAATACAGGGCTCTGACATTACCTGACCAGGCCCCTTATTCACAACGCTTCGATTCGATTTTCGGTTCGGAAAGTCGTATGTCTATCTTTTTTTGACATTACGAAATCGAGCGAGATAGACACATGACTTACCGAATCGAAAATCGAATCGTAGCGTTGTGAATAGCTATGCTGGAGGGGGTAAAGATTATGCAGAGCTTTGACTGTATCAACAGCCTCTTGTAAAGCAAGTATATACCATCAACCATTTCTGCAGCAAACCATAAGTATTTCTGATTTCGGGTTTGAATTTAGAAGGTTACTCAAAACGCATTATAAATGGCATGTCCACAGCTAGGTCTCAATTTGACGAATGAGTATAATATGACAACAACAGCTCTTCAACCAATGGCGATATTTAGAACTAACAACGATAGTGCCATTTGTTTCACAAATACCTTCCCTATAGTAATATATTATTGCTAATTTTATTGGAAGATTTGTATGAGTATCGCACAGTTTCACTGTCTTCTTAACGTGTCGATGGCAATCTAAATTGTGTCGGCCCAGAACTGAGCGACTAGTTTGGCGCTTTCGGTAGTGTCCATCAGTTCCTGCAGTGAACAAACAACAGGACACGCAGGACACGATATTAAGTGCCCCATCGTTTGTGGATGTAATAATATGGGTCCAATATTTAGCTCCAAGGAACGACCCACTGAACGACACAAATGATTAAAGATTGGTCTTAAAATGTCAAATATACAAAAAAAAGTCTACAAAAGATTGGTTCTGGTTCATCAATGGTGATAAATTCTAATTTACGAATCATAAAATTAGCATAATCCTTTAAATGTATAGCAGTTCATTGTTCGGAAAGTTTTTGGACTAATCCTTGGAGAATGCGGAAACAACGTTATTTTTATAGTTTAGTTTTTAAATTATACATTTCTATTGTTATTTTATTCTTTGTTTTATTAAAGAACCAACTGCGTCCTGTTTTCTTACGGGTTAACCGTTAATTCGCCGAATTCATCTTTTGATCTGGTCTTTAAAATTGATATCATCTGACGCTTGAATTAAGAAAAGCGTAATTATCTGCTTTTAATGGAAAATAGGGACTAGTCTTTGTAATGATTAGGTTTGTAGTGGTTATTATGATGACCACCGATGACCACAATAAAATAAATGATAAGCGAAAAGTTGGTTTTTGTGATAAGTCCTTATGACCAGACATTATTTCTTATGTTAATTCTAAGAGCGAAATGTCACAGCTAGACTCGTTGACATTTTAATAGTGTTATGGCGACAACTATCATGGAAAATGTATGGGAAAGACCAAACCTATCGAAAAGCTCGTGTCAATCGCGTTGAAAGTCTCTGAAGTTTGAGAGCGATTGTCGTTTGCCGAAAACACTATAATCAACACAAAAAGGAATCACAAAACGCATAATGATAATAATAATAATACCAGCCTATTACTGTCCTACTGCTGGGCAAAGGTCTCTTCTCATACAGAGAAGGCACAAGCATTGATCACCACGCTTGCTCAAGACGGGTTGGCGATTTCAGACTTATATTAATTATAAGTCCAGGTTTCCTCATGATGTTTTCCTTCACCGATGTCTGTGATGTCCAAGATACATATGAATTGAAAAAGTCACAGTGCTACTTGCCCGGATTTGAACCCACAACCTCATACATGGGAGGCGAGGCATCTCCAATCAATCCACCGACGTTTACCAATTCTATAATAAACTCGAACTTCTTCGAATCAGTTTATTCTAAGCCCATCAAACGTATAGCTCAGCAAGTCGGAAGTTTTACCTGTTCACGACATAAATCGGTCTCAGTCTCACCAAGTCACGATAACATGGACCTTTGCCAAGTCTTGGAGTTTCCGCGAACGACTAGTTTATAGGTCCTTTGCATCTTTTCCTAGTAGTCTGTTAGTTATGATATTTTTCTGGGTAACTCTCTGTTTAATTTTCGTTGTTTAGTAGTTTTAGAGGTTGTGGATGTTGATTCTTACATTGTTGAGTGGAAATAGTGCTTTGTATTTCAATTGCTTGGTGTGCAGTTTTGTCTGACCAATGTTTGATCACAGACACACGTGTCAGGACCACCCTTGTTTCTTTTCTGTAACTTAAACTATGAAATTCTTTTGTTAGTCTTAAATTGCATTTCTTCTTTAAGATCAGTAGCTACTTGGAAATACTGATTTGACTTGTTTTTATTCCAGTCAATGTTTGTATTAAATTGTATTTTAAGATCAGCAGCTACTTCGAAAGACCAATTTGTTTCAGACAAGTCAAATCGGTCTTTCCTTTCTGCATAATGCTTTATCAGGCTATACAGTTCCCACTGCTGGACGTAGGGCTCCACTCTGTGAGAGGCAGCGAGCAGTAATCTATCACCAAGTGGATCCAATGCAAGCTGGTAGGTAGATATCAAGTCATAATTATGTCAGGTCTACAAATATTTGGCTGTAGAACATTCCGGTTTCCTCACTATGTATGTTTTCCTACCTGAGTAGCTCCAAAACAATTAAAAATGAGTGACATCTGTTTTGTTTTCAGAATTAGGATTTTTAGAACAAAACTGCCAGTCTATTTTTAAAATTTTCAGAAATAGTGGAACGAACACAAATTCAATGACATACACAAAGTAAATGGATTTATCTTTACCAGATGTTTGCAATAGTGACGCTCTCAAACTTCAAAATAAAATGCAATAACTCTTGCGCAATTGACGACGTGTGTTTAACTACACACGAAACGGGTTGCCTCAGTATTTTTATAAATAAAATGTTAGAGCATGAAAATTTTGGTATTTTTATGCATTACAAGTCAAAGGAATGCTTGAGTTACAGCATGTTTTTTAACTAATTTGGGTCATCATCATCTGCCTAGACTTTTCTCAACTATGTTTGGGTCGGCTTCCAGTATAACCTGAGCTGAATACCAGTATTATTAGTTAACTCTTTGAAGTCCTTTGGTATCTTATTATACAGGGTTATTTGTAAAACACCGACAACCTCTCAGGACTATGTTACTAACATCATAATGAACAACTTTTGTTCTATGACTTTTAAAAATTCATCAAAATTTAGTCCATCAGATTTTCATACATTTTTTTTTTTTTAATTGAACGCTCTAAATGTAACGAATTCTATGCGAAGCAAAGGAAAGCGATAGCACAATAGCGAGAGGAGCGAAGGGCGGCAGGGGGGCCTTAAGAGCGTTTAATTTAAATATTTTTATTTTTGTATGAAAATCTGATGAACTAAAATTTGATGAATTTTTAAAAGTCATAGAACAAAAGTTGTTGATTATGATGTTAATAACACAGTCCTGAGAGGTTGTCGGTGTTTGACAAATAACCCTGTATATTAGTCTACACATATTAAAAGAGTTCTTTTTATACAGAGAAGTCCTTGGCGCTCTAGGCAGAACTATTCTACCTGGATCTCTTACTTTTCGAGGGAAACGGTCTTCAGCCTTTTTAAACAAGTCAAAGTGCTGTCGAACAAATTTAGCATTGCGAGCCTAAGACTTGAATTCTTGTCGCGCTGACGGTCGGTCGCGTACGAGTATACATTGTGTTCTTTAAAGCGCCTTACTGCGACGCTGACGTCAGCTGGCAACCGACAGCCGCATTTTGTTCTTGCTGACGTCACGACCGACCGTACGCGACCAACCGTCAGCGTGACAAGAATTCAGGCCTAAACCACTTCTCATGACAGGATATTAATTTGTCGCACCAAATAAGTGCAGTGAAGGCAAATCGATCGATTTGAATCTTTGGCTACATCAACTTTTACCTAACTATGAGAACGAGTAGTTAGTCATAGTTTTAATTTAACCCAAAGTAACACCACGTTCGCCTCAGTGATGAATCGGATTTTGTTTAACACGATTTCAAGGATTTAATTTTTTGCACGAAATCCTCATCCTTTTCGAAAATAAAAGTAGATAATGTTACTAATTTTAACATCAGCTATCTGCCAGTTCCGTCAAAATCGGTCCAGCCGTTTTGGAGATTATCTGAACAAACAGACAGACTGATAGACAATAATTAAAAAAAAAGGTTTGTTTTCTTTACCGTAGATACTTTCGTAAGCATTCGGTAAAAAGTTGTTATTTTGAATTTACAAACAAACAATTCAACTGAATTTACTTGTACAGACCGGTATAAGTTATTTTTTTATTAGAGAACTCGGGATACTCTGTAACGAGAAACCTTCTGATTGTATGTAGTAGCTATGGGTTGTATTACAATATTGTTATTGTCTTATTATGGCATACAAAGGCGATTTCTTAGTAACACAAAACACATAAATATACTACACTGTTTATAAACTAAACGTCCGATGTGTAAAAGTAGTTCTTAGTACCAAAACATCACACCAGTAAACCCTGAAGGGTTAGGCAAAGGTGTACCTTCCTAAGGGTACCTACACCCACATTTCGCCAGTCCCATGTAATTGGGGGCGAGCCTATTGCCAACAATCGGGCACAAATCCAGACTCCATGGCTGCTACTGAGAAATTCCTGATGGAAAAACCCAATAACAATTAGCCCGACCCGGGAATCGACCCCAGGACATCCATGCATGGATTACGATTACTAGAAGCTCTAATCAGGAAGTAGCTCAAGAATTTGTTAATTTCTTTACCGATATACCGTTAAAAACTACGCAGGCTCTTAATTCCTCTCCTGAAGTCTCAATTGATTTATTAAAGGCGAATGTGTCTGGATGCCAGGCTGAATTTAAATTTGAACACATAAACCCTATGATAGTTATTAAATCTTTCCGGCAAATAAAAATCAAACTGACCGAAGATCTATGGGGAATGTCTATCAAAGTTTGTACATCCATACTTGAGACTATAGCTCCTTACTTAGCTTTAATTTTTAATTTGTGCGTAGACCAAGGAGTTTTCCCTGATTTAATGAAATACAGTAAAGTCATACCTCTTTTCAAATCCGGGGATAGTAAAGATACTAATAATTATAGGCCTGTATCCGTGTTGCCAGTTTTTAGCAAGGTGTTCGAAAAGGTAATGCTTAATCAAATGCTCCATCATTTTAACACCAACAGAATCTTACACGATCAACAGTATGGTTTCACTAAGGGACGTTGTACAACTGACGCTGGTGTAACTTTATTAAAGCACATATTTGCGGCGTGGGAAGAGTCCCAAGACGCTGTAGGAATATTTTGTGACCTCTCCAAAGCATTTGATTGTGTAAATCACGACACATTACTTTTGAAACTTGAGCATTACGGACTAGGTAAACTTGCACTTAGTTTGGTAAAATCTTATTTGAGTGATAGACAACAATATGTTCAAATAAATGGTGTTATATATAAATGATCTACCGTATTTACTGAAAAACCAACCTCAAAATATGGTGTTATTTGCCGATGACACTTCCCTAATTTTTAATATAAATAGACGAGCCCAAAATCTAGACGACGTGAATAATGCCCTACTTCAAGTCCATAATTGGTTCACAGCAAACAATTTGGTACTCAATGAAAAAAAAAACGAAATGTATAAGATTTGCTTTACCGAATGTCAAAAGTAGCGATTGTGATATAGTATTGAATAAAGAGAAACTTGAATTCGTAGATAAAACGGTTTTCCTGGGGATTACGCTTGATTCAAGGCTTCAATGGGGTTCTCATTTAACATCTCTGGCGGGGCGGCTAAGTTCAGCAGCATATGCTATTAGAAAAATCCGTCAATTTACTGATGTAGATACTGCTAGATTGGTATATTTTAGTTACTTTCATAGTATTATGTCTTATGGCATTTTATTATGGGGACGGGCTGCAGACATTGAATCTATATTTATTCTGCAAAAAAGAGCCATCAGAGCCATATACAATCTTCGTAGGCGCGATTCTCTGAGGGAACTGTTTAAGGAAATTAACATCATGACGGTACATTGTCAATACATCTACGAAAACATAATGTACGTGAGGAAAAATCTACATCATTTTGGTAAAAGAGGTGACAGACACAATTACAGTACTAGAAATAGGGACCAATTAGTTCAGCCAGGCTTCAGACTCGCTAAAGTAGACTTTTCTTTCATGGGGTACTGTTTGAAATGCTATAATAAAATTCCACAAAGCATTCTTGAACTGAATGAAACAAAATTTAAAACATGCATTAAACGCACATTGAGTAAGCAAGCATATTACAAATTGGACGATTATATCGCTGATAAAAATGCTTGGCTCAATGCCGGTCCTGCTCCACAAGGACAGGGGCGCATAAATGGATAGCACTAATTGTATTGTTGGAGCTGCTGAAGATTGTACAACTATCTTTGCATTGTATAGATTCAATCTCTTTAGTATTATATAATCGCATTGCCCATATTGTGTGAGTGTTATGTAATAGAATGCTATCAGTCGCTGGAAACCTACGTATTTTCTTGACTTGAATGTGCCCTGGCGGTTGAGAATATGTCATGCTCACTCAAAAGTCTCGCTGATGGTGGCGCATGTGTCGGATCATTTAGTTCCCTTCAAAATGGTTGAGTTGAATGGTGCTGATCTATGCGTCATGTCCGTGAACGGGCGCTGTCATTTGTGACTGGTCATCTCTCAGTTGCCATGGCTTATTTTAATGAATTATTTTAGTTTTTGAATTGTTTTTTTTTCTGTTTTGTTTTACTGTGGACACTTTTAACGTGCACATCTTGCTACATTGTTCTCACATAATATACCATCTCAACATGAATGATGTAACCAAGATTTTGTAACAATATTCTGATTTAAAAGAGTGTCCATGGAGTTTCTTGCCCGTTCTTCTCCATAGAGATCTACGCTAGGGAATGGGCAACTACAGTACTTTCACAGTTTTTATGCCTTGTGACTGGGACTGTAGCTACATTTAATTTTCATCTTTGTTTCGACAATTCAAAAGTGCCTGTAACTGGCCTACTTGAAATAAATGCTTTGATTTTGATTTTGATTTTAGACCAACGACGCAGTCAAGTCAGTCAGTAGTTCTTAGTAGTTCCTAAAAATAACTTTTGTAATAGTTTTAGTTGGATTCTGGAAAATATCACCAACCCACACTACGCGCTTGTGGTGGATTACTGCCCGCTCCCCGTCTCATAGAGGGGGCTTGTGTTCCAGCAGTGGGAAAGCTATAGGTTGATTATGAATAGCAAAAGTAGAAATGTAGTGTCTCTACAAAAACTACTACAGCAACATAGGACAAAAAGTACTAAAGCAATATAGTACAAAAACTACTACAGCAACATAGTACAAAAAGTACTACAGCAACATTGTACAAAAAGTACTATAGCAACATAGTACAAAAAGTACTACAGCAACATAGGGCAAAAAGTACTACAGCAACATAGGGCAAAAAGTACTACAGCAACATAGTACAAAACTACATCAACATAGTACAAAAAGTACTAGAGCAACATAGGACAAAAAGTACTACAGCAACATATACAAAAAGTACTACAGCGCCATCTATGACACAAAGGAAGAACTGACAACTCTGAATCGCGCTATTTAAGTTCTCGGTAACTTAAGACCCAAGAAAAATAGGAAATCCAACAAGAACTTGACGACCCGAATGGCGAAGCGGTAGTGAGGCTGCCTTACGTGCGTTGGGTCCCGGGCTCGCATCCCAGTAGGAGCAAATGTTTGTGTGAAGAGCATGGACATTTGTTACCGAGTCATGGATGTTAAGTTGTATAATAAGTATGTATTTACAAACAAAAAGTATCTATGTAGTATATCAACTATCTGGTGTCCACGACACAAGCCTCGTTGCTTAGTGTGGCACTAGATGGCGCTGTGTGTAATGTCCAGCGATATTTATTTATTTATTTAATTCTCGGGCAGTGGCCCACCAGACACAACACCCGTCTGGTCGAAGGATCGTCCCTTTTCTATGGGGGATGAAGAACTTTACACCCTGTTCAAGAAAAGTCTACATTTATACAGGCCAAAATACTAGGTAATATATTTTGGCCTGCTTATACATAGCTCAATTGATACACTCACTTTAAGAACTAAAACTCATATTGAAATCTCTAAACTGAATCACTGTACTCACCCAAATACAACACAGTGATCAAACAACTTCACACGACGAAAAATACTAGTTCAACACTAACTAATATCAATCAATCTTATTTTTCAACGCGTTTCTAATGAAATTAGATCACTACCACATCTACTATCCATTATATTTATTTCCTTTGAAAACTGAGACTGAAATGTGAGCAACTCTACTTAAGTGGCCAGTTTAAAATGGCCCGGGGCAAAATAATAAATGGAACTAAGAGGGGCCGGGGGGATTAGCCAGGTGGCATAACAAATAAAGTGAAAATTTAAAGAAAATTGAGTGAGCCTTTTCCCATTGCTTTGGCAAACAAAAGTGAACTTAATAATAAATAAATATAGCTGGACATTACACACAGCGCCATCTAGTGCCACACTAAGCAACGAGGCTTGTGTCGTGGACACCAGATAGTTACTTTGATACTTTTTGTTTGTAAATACATACTTATTGTACATATAAACATCCATGACTCGAAAACAAATGTCATCACACAAACATTTGCTCCTACTGGGATTCGAACCCAGGACCCTAAGAACGTAAGGCAGCCTCACTACCGCTGCGCCATTCGGGTCTTCAAAAATAATAATAGTTTTGGAACCCTATTGATTGATCACGTAACTTCTCTTTTACTTTTGTAGGGTTTTATTAATTAGAAGACGAAAAAGTGATAAAGTCATCGTTTTACATGCTTGACAAAAACCAAACTTTTTTGAAAATCGTCAAATATTCTCTACTCTCTCACTCTGTTCTCTCTGTTCTCTATCTCTCTCTTTACTTTCCTTTTCTTTCGTCATCATCATCATTCTCTTGCCCTTATCCCAATTCATTTGTGGTCGGCGCAGCATGTCTTCTTCTTCCATACTTCTCTATTACTCGTCATCTCAGCAGTCACCTCCTTTCTTGGCATATCATCCTTTACACAGTCCATCCATCGTTTCTTCACTGTCCTTCCAAAGGTAATAAAAAACTTTGGAACTCTTAAAGTTAGTACAAAAAAAAACCATGAAAGGTCAAAATAAACTAGACAGTTAAAATTTCGGGCTCACGTTTATAAATATTACACGTCAAGTGGAATTCTTTTAGTGGTTCCGTATAACAATTTATTATAGCAGAATGATGTTCTAAATAGGTTAAAATCATGATTTTCTGCGTTCTGGAGCTGTTTTCAAGGTGATTGATAGTTTGTATGTTTTTTTGATGTTTTGTGAGCGAAGTGTAGCCGTAAAACTTTAAGGTGTTATGGTGTAAAATGTAGTTTATAGTAGCTTAATATGGATAGCGAACCCGACCCGAATGGCGCAGCGGTAGTGAGGCTGCCTTACGTTCTTAGGGTTCCGGGTTCGAATCCCGGTAGGAGCAAATGTTTGTGTGATGAGCATGGACATTTGTTTCCGAGTCATGGATGTTTATATGTATAATAAGTATGTATTTACAAACAAAAAAAAGTATATATGTAGTATATCAACTATCTGGTGTCCACGACACAAGCCTCGTTGCTTAGTGTGGCACTAGATGGCACTGTGTGTAATGTCCAGCGATATTTATTTATTTATAGATAGGTAAACATTTTAATAGATTAAAGAAAAGCTGCATTTTTAATTGATTGAACTTAGAATATAATAATTTCGGTTTATAACTTTCGGTATTAAGAGTGACTGAATCCTAGTGCCAGAATTTAACAAAAAATAAAAAGAATAATCACACACTCGTAAAACCTTCGATTTTTTTCTCACATAGAGCTCCTATTAAAGTCAGCATATAAGACTCTCAAATAAAAAGAAACGAAACAAACATAAAATCCTGCGGAACCCAACCTATCATTCAATACTGACCAAGTAAATCAATCATCGGAGTAATATAGATTTCTTTATACGTGATACAAATGTTGCAAGCTCAACTTTGATGTTCTGTTATTATTAGTTTATGGAAGGAACAAGGAACCCTATTTATATAGGATGTTGTTTTATTATTAGATTTGAACTGCATTGACCGTTTGTTTAGATTACGTAATGTAGTAGTGGTCTCGGTCCAAATAAAAACGTAAAGACGGAACTCTGCGAACAGCAAAGTGAGGCTCGTTATATAAACATGTTGTGCATTAATTAAGGCGTACTTTAATTGTAGTTTGATGTAAATGTGTGCGTGTGAGCGTGTATGAACAGAGCGAGACGTAATTTGCGCTGGCCTCACTTCACTGTTCGCAGCGCTATGTCTTGATTTTTTACTTGGTCTTAGGGTTTGGTGTATTAAAATGTTTAGTGAGGTAAATTAATAGGATTTAATTAAGTGGCACGAATAAACTGACACATTCTGCTTTTTTTCTTGTGTGAATAAGACATGCTGCGACGACCCCAAATAATTTGGGATAACGGCAGGAATGTGATGATTCTGCCTTGTCTTCAATGCTTTTTTTACATCGTTTACAGTAATGCCGAAGTGATGGAGGGTTATGATTTTATTGAGGGGATTAGCTTGGCTTTTTCAGAAAAAAAAAAAATTCAGGCAAATTTTCTCTCTCCATGTGGATTTCACAAAGATTTAGTGAGGGTTGTCACAATAAAATTAGCGGAGACGTTTTCCGGGCTGCATTCGAATAAATATGTGCTATTGTGATAATGTTATAAACCCATGATCTGTCCACGAAGTAGACACAATAGTTAAACAATGACGTCTCGACCAAATTGGTAATTCGACAGATCATGATTTATGCAACTTTACTTTGAATACCTCCTTGACCCCCGTACTATTCAATACATACATATATCAGCATAATGTTTTGAGTGTGTAAAATGGAGTCCTGCCGCGTAAAACGTGATTTCTCACCCCAAAAAAATGTCTTGTCACAGTTATAATGTTTGCGTAGAGTTACTCAGATTTAATCACTAAAGTACATATTATCTTAATATCTCATATATCTTCTCTAAATACTTCTCAAGTAAGGTAATCTAAAACAACGACACTGTCATGTCGATATCATTACGCTATACACATTAGATGCTAACATAATTTGCGGTTTGCAGCCGCAGTGCAAGGCCGCTGGTTCAACGGACAGTGTTGGTTTACAATGTGACATGATGCAGGTGTATGTTTACGTTACTTTGAGAATGGTGGGGTAGGTAGAAGTGGAGGTTTATTATGGGAAGGATGTCGAAGATATCATCATCATAATTATTAGCCCGGAATCAGCCACTGCTGGGTTTAGGCACGGTAATATTATAATACAGTAGTGTAACTCGGCCGCATGATAGCAATAAATGCCTACAGCCAATAAAAAAATAATTAAGAAAAAACAGCACAATATTACCTACTCGTCATATTAACTGATTTTTAGAGAAAAAATCGCGCGGTTATTGTTAAAAAAACAACACACCGTCCGTTCGACACTGCGGTACAGCCGTGACTGTCTGCGCCCCGAGCGCACCCCAAAATCGAGGCGCGTAGGTATAGCTCGCGTTTCGTCCGTTTGTATGAAGTTGGAGTACTGTATTATAATATTACCGTGGTTTAGGCCTGTTGAAGATGTAAGGGCCAGTTCACACCGAGACGCGACGCTGCGCGCGAGCGATCAAAATATAACTTTAATTACTACACGAAAAGATACACATTTCATTATCGAGGCGCAGTGCTGCATGGGGCAACGTATTCTGAATTCTCACAATGAAATGTGTATCTTTCCTATGTGGAGTTTTGATGACGTTTCATAAAAACCCGAAAAAGTTTTGGTATTATGAAAATTAGGTTTTTGTCCCACTGGCCCATCAAGGCGTGTGTCAACAATTAATCATTTACTTGTCTTATGTGCTATAGAATGGGACAAGGGCGGAACAGCAGGCCTAGCCAAGTTACAAACGATTCGTATCGATTCTCTTTTTACAATCGTAAACGTTAAGTCACGTGGTCAAAACAAACGAATATAAACTTTCGTAGACAACTTTACATCGATCAAGATGATACAATGAAATGTATTCGTTTCTACAATCGTGATCGCTACATCCCATATAAATCGTAGCCATCTTACAGTTTTGACTAAACTTTAAAGTTTCCATTCGTTTGTTTTGACCACGTGACTTAACGTTGATAGATGTCATTCCCATACATTTGGTTAGTTTTCTATTAGCGTTAACGATTGTAGATTGTCAACTTGGCTAAGCCTACAGGATGATGTGATAGTTACGTAGGTATCTTTTACTAAAAGGCAGTGCGAGAAAAGGACGGCTATAGCTATGAACTCTAAGTTAGAGATGTCAAACTAGTTTATGCCTTGCGCTTCACAGTGTTTTTATTCGACATGTTTTACGTGCACCCTTCATTTGTATGGAAATATTAGTTCCAATTAAATTTGACTTTGAATTACGTCCCGTCTCTTTCTCGTTTTATTAGAGAGACAAAGATAGCAATAGCCTAAATTAAGTTTAGTTTGTGCACAACAGAATCGACACCAGTGTCAATCCTCATCTGGGTTCGAACTCAGGTAGGCGCATTACTTTGTGTAATTTATTTCATCAACACTGCTCTCAAAACGGTGAAAGAAAACATCGTGAGGAAACCATGTCCTACAACAAAAAAATCGAAGACATGTGACATCTACTAACCCGCAATGGGCCCACGTGGTGGCATTATAACCCATTCCATCTTATAGAGAGCAGGTGGCCTACCATGAAGTCTTAAAGCAGGATTGTTTTAATCTTATTCCAGAGTGAGAAAGAGATGGCGCTAGACGCCCTCTATTGCTCCGTCTCTTTCCCACACTGGAATGAAATTAAAACAATCCTGCTTTAAGACGTCATGGTAACCTCCCTGGCCTGTATCCCATACGGAACATTATAGACTGATTATGCTCATGCCGTCTAAGTTGACGTAATAAAACACTATCATCATAGTTTAGATACAGGGTGTAAACAAACTCGTCACGAAGCCGTCAACCGAGCATTCTGTACATCAAACTAGTAACTTTACGCAAAAAATATTGCTGGGAAACGACTTTTTTTTTGGGAAAAATCACGTTTTGTAGGAGAACTCCATGTAACGAACTTAAAACATTGTGCTGATGGATGGATTAAATAGTACGGGGTCATTGAGGTGTTTAAAGTAAAAATCTTAAATTAAAAACTTGTATTAAAAAAAAAAACTTCAAACAGTTGGAACTTTGACCCCCAATATATCTCCGTAACTAGAAGCTTCCCAGGTATGGTGTAGGAACAAAAAAATATGACGAGGAGAACAAGTGCCTTTCGGCTTCGTTACGAGGTTTTTTACACCCTTTATATCTAATTTTTAATTTCCTATAAGTACCTACGTAATTTGTACATCTAAAACACGTGATACAATGAATTTCCGTACGTTACTGTTTTTGGGTGAAACCCATTAGTGGAGTAGGTAAGAATTGTTCAGCCACCACATAGAACAACTGAATTGAATTATAAAAGAAATAGAAAATCTTGAAAAAAGCACAAAAAGCCAACGTCACGCGGTGTTCCCAGGCGGTCTCCCATCCAAGTACTAACCGCGCCGGATGTTATTTAACTTCGGTGATCGGACGGGAACCGGTGTATTTAATGTAGTATGGACGTTGGCGCTAGCTCTGTTAGAATTATCAATCGGTATCTGAAACGGGTCCAGTGCGCATGCGTGACCTCAAAGATTACTACGTAGGTACCAGCGCAGGGGGTTGGAATTTGGGGTTAATTTGTCAAATAGTAAAGTTTTTTTTGACAAGTTGTTCGCATTTTTTGACAACTTGTACGCATTTTTAGACCCGAATTAAAAAAAAAAGGAAGAGAGGTTCTCAATTCGTCGGAATCTTTTTATGTATGTTCACCGATTACTCGAAGACGCCTGAACCGAATTGGAAAATTATTTTTTTGTTTGAAAGAGTGTACTCCCAAGTTGGTGCCCTAGAAATATTGTACTCATCTGATCATGGAATACGGAGATATGGAAAAGAACTCTTCAATGTTAGACAGCAAATCTGTCGTGATTGCTGCAATCGCTTGGTTGTTTATTGTTTACACATCATCATAACATAACATCACGCCTGTATGCTCTGAGGGGGTACGCAGATGTCTACAGGCCACCCACATTTCGATGGTTAGGTATGTTAAGTATTATCATGAAGTGTATTGTTAACAATGTAAAATAAATGCAAAATCAAACATAAAAAAAGTATATTTCTAGGATAATACAACTAAAAATTAAAAGGAACCTTAATATAAAGACTTTTTGCAAAAAAGTGATTCAAACAAACAAAAGTCACCGAAGTTATTTTTCACTTTGTTGTGTTTTTGAAGTGGGTTTTATTTTTTTGCAAAAAGTTTTTTATTTAGGTTCCTTAATCAATTCCGAAAACTTCGAAACTTGAATTTGACGAGACCACAAACAGTAATTTTTCAAATCAGTTTTTTATAGTTTTATCTTTCAGATCTTTATCAGAAAATAACATAATTTTGTGCACAATTACACACAAAGGAGATCTTGCTTGCTTCGCTTCTTTTCAAATAGGTAATAGGACCAATGATGACCTAAAAAAAAAAAGAAAAACAGTACAACGAACTACTTACCAAATAAATAGTAAAATCGATCAACAAAATGATAAAGAAGGCCTAGCATCTAGATTGATTACCACAGCACATGAGAAATTATCCAGATGGCATGATTAAGAATGTACCTATGTGCCAAGCTATCACCGAGAATATCTGGGTAATGTAGTCTGCCATTAGTTATTTAGGTTTTCAAATAAAGTTTTGTTTTAATAATAACATAATAATTTATTCAAATAAAAAGATTGTAGATTTACAGATCTTTACTGTATTCTTGTTTGGAAACAACATAAAATATTTTTATTATATAAATTAATTTGCAACATTAAAATACCATTGTGTTAGCTAAAATGGCAACATTGTTTTATATCCGTTTTCTTTCTCTCTTTGCTCCTGTTCCTTGTACGCGGCGGTCACAAATTTTAAGAATATTTATTAAGGGGACTACAGGAGCTAAACGCGAGTTTTATAATGCAAAAAAGCATATGATTTACTGCAATAAACAAAACCAGAAAAATACATGATATTCTTCAGGATATATGCTAGTATGATAGTGTTTTTAAAACATAATACAACTAATTTTACTCGAAAAAAAAATCACGAACTTGTCTCTAAAAATTTATTTTAAAGAGTAAAAACCATACTCAAATACATACGATCATTCTGATTTTTTGGAAAATAATTCTACAAGCAACATATTAGCATAAGTGTTTTATTTTTTAGTCCAATCAATAGATTTTATGTAAATCGCAAAAAACCACTCATTTTGCACTATTCGGCCCGCAGTGACTGACGTAACAACCACTTTGTAGTGCAAGCTGATTAGAACTTTATTCTAACAGAATTTCAAACGTAGTTTGAACCACCACAATTAGAGTTGCTAATTTAGCTCCTGCAGTCGCCTTAAATCAAGTACAATAATTGTGACAGTGATATCTCCAATAAAGTGTGTAAAGTGGAAACCGAATTTTAATTACAAGTAATCGATCTAACCAAAAAATTGGTGGTAATCTGATCTACGGTGATTAAATACGGTAATTCTACAATACGGTGGGTGAAGCTCTGTCCTCCTGGCTAGGCTACAAAATAGCCTGTTTAGGACAGTTTCGAGGTAATAATTGGACCTGGTACGTGTTACATGTGCAGATTGGATTTGGTTTTAGAGGAGTTGGATTGACTGCATACATATTAGTATTCATCCATCATGAGTCGCCGGAAATTGATCCCAGGACCTCAATCCCAGCAATCGCGCTTGCCACTCGACCTAGAGGTTTTTTTCCAAGGATGGAACAGACCCAATGGCTAATTCCATAATCCATAATCGCTAAAAAAATTGCACCGATTGACTGGCTCGTAGGCCTAGTGGTTGCAAGCGCGACCTCTGAGTATGAGGATCGATTCCCAGGTCGGGTAAAGTGTTATTCGGTTTTCCATCAAGAAGTTCTCAGTAGCAGCCACGGAGTCTGGATAAGTGCCCGGTTGATGGCAATAGGCTTGCGGGATATTACATGGGACTTAAAACATAACTGGTGAAATGTGGGTGTACTATTTGATACACCTCTGCTTAACTCTTCGGGGACTGCAGGCGTGATGTTATGTTGCGTTATATTCGCTAAAATAATTTCTAAAGATACCTACAAGTGCAAAAGGATGATCAATTAATTATTTACAAAGTAACATCAGGAAAGCTTATCCAAAATGAACCATAAAATTGTCACAATATTTCCGTATTTCAAATTATTATTACCCTTCAAGCTTATTAATTGGTCAATAAAATACACAAGCCCTGTGATGTTACTAAATTGTAATATACGAATATTGTTTTGTCATCAAGAATAAGGGTCAGCTCACACCTATAATTACACGGGATCAGTGTCGACTCAACCCGAGCTGGTCGGGATTCTTTAAGCTCCATACTGCAACACACACTCACCTAACCTATGGTGGGCCTTCACCCCGTAGTTCACGAATTAGCGTGTGCACCACCCGTTTAAAGTGATCCTGTCCCACTTAAAGTGCAGTCAAATCAAGCGAGTAGGACTAAGGATGGGACTTTGGACATCCAGTAATACGATACCTCTTGGTAAGACTGGTTGTCAGACTTTTGGGCCACTGACTACCTGTAACGACTGTCAAAGATCTACAAATGAGAGCCGTGATCAACGATCTAACGTGTTTTCCTAGGTACGGAGAAAACTCGGCATGTAATGGGTGGCCAATCTTTAAATCTTTTCGGGTCAACCATGACCCGGGCAGGTCTGAACTTAGGACCTGCTATGCGTATGTTGGGACTGTTACCATTGGGCACACAGTTCTCATTATAAGTGTGCGTTAGCCTTAATAAATCGCAGTGATTTGCTATGAAGGTCGGTTGCACACAAGTGCAGCAATGTTAATATTAATAATAAAGTGTTGTTATTTATTGAATACTTTGTCGTCGGGTGTTTTATTGATAATGTTTATGTTTGTTTCGCTTCCTGGTTGTGGAAGAATCAATTGGAGAATAAAACAAAGAACAATCCAAGTTCGTTTACATTAAAAACCGTATTAAAGATTTCAAAGTCAATAACCACTTCAATAATATGTCTGCTCTCAGTCTTGGCCGAGCTTCATTGTCTCGACATTTTTCTGTCGCCTCTGTTGATTCTGGCATTCAGGAGTTGCAGTAGTTTGGGAACAGTGTGACGGACTTGTCCCAAAAAAACAAAAAGATCCACTTTCATTAATTTTTTTAATATCTTTTGTCTTGTCCCACTGCAGGGCCTTTCCCAGTGTGCTACCCTACACCTTTCCCATGATATTTTACGTTCATCATCAGTGGGGCTATTACGTATCTCTGTTGACAGCTCGAAATGATAGTAACTGAGCTCAGTGCCCATCAATTAACTGTCAAAAGGTTAGTTTCGTATTATGTATGACCCTGTTAGTCACCGTAAAGTGATATCCACTCAGTGTTATACGTAATACCAATATTATGACATTCACGGTTGTCATCAAAGTTCGGTGTACAACCGAAGCTTGATAGTCACTGGATATCAGAAAGATACGTAATAGCCCTGCTGAACAATGATTTTAATATTGTTTTTCATAACTTACTAGCAAGGACATTATTACCTACCTATTTAATTTTATCCTATTATTGAAGACGATGTCGTGGCAGGCCACCGAGGGGATGTTGGAACGAACTGGAACTGGTTCTGTAAGACCTGGAAGGAGTGGTGTAAGGCTTTGCCCAGGATTGCGACAGAGCAGGCTAGGGAAAACAACAGGAGTTTTCTTGTCAAAAAAAAATCATAAAACTGAAAAGTTTATTTACGGCCATTTTCAATAACTTACTAGCCGGTATCGGTAGGTTGCTATCTCTGTCTGTTAGACATTTTGCTTACTGGACGGTCAAAAACAAAACGTCACAGAAAAGCTTTCTTTGATTTTTCTATGAATCAAGTGACAGGTAGGTGACGCGGATAGAATATTCTATGTTTATATAAACACCGATAGCTACGGCTACTACCAACAGTTATACGTAAATAAGATAAAAAACGGCCGTTAATCATTTGAACTCCAAAATACTATTTAAAACCAACATTACTATAATCTAAATCAGCGACCTCTATCGAATCAATACCGTATTATGTTTCCGCCCGCCCAGTTAACACCATAAGATAAACGTAAACCAAGCGCTCCCCGCCCGCCCTATTGAAGAGTTCCGATGAAATCCGTCAGATGTCGGGTGTAGTTTAGTCGTATGCCAGTGAAAATGTTGAAAATTCAATGAAGATTGACAATCTTACTAATATTATAAATGTGAAGGTTTGTGCGGATGTATGGAGGTCTGGATGTTTGTCTCTTTCACACAAAAACTACTGCCCGGATTTTGATGAAATTTGGCACATAGATAGTTTATAACCTAGATTAACACATAGGATCCTTTTTATCCCAGTAGTACGATCCCGTGGGATAATTACCGAACGACGATGAAAAGGTCTTGTGTTGGTTTAATAAGAACAACATTTAACACGCACAGTTTCCACTGCATGAAACAAAGTCAAATATTGCAATCGACTTCTGGAAATTGCGGTAGTAATTTGGACCTACAGGTATCTGAGATAGTACACACAGATAGTACAATACTAGCATAACTAAACTAACTAATTGGCTTCTGCGCGGAAGCTTCAGAAATCGAATTTCAAAATGAACAAATATTGATGACAATATGGCCTGCAAATTGTAGTTTTAAATATACTATTTTAAGTCGGAACATGTTTTTTGAACGTTGATGTATACTGAGGATTATTTCGTCTTTGTAAACGCATTAAGCAACCTATAAAAAGGTAGCCTTTACAAACATAATCAGTACACAATATTATCGTTTAAAAAAACATAGAGCCTAATATTAGTCCAATTGCCAACCTTTCACGATCATTCAATTAAACCTTCTGCTGGTAACTATGCTTATAATTGTTCAATCTTTGGCTCAGTGACGAGCTAGGTACTACTAAATTGTACAGTCACTTGCCTACAAGCTACAAAACATTGTCAGCACAACATAAACAACAATTTTATTACCAACCAAAGTCCAGTACATCCACACTCAACAGTACTAAGCTATGTTATTATTGTTGCAGAGCGAGTGACGCGGGCGCAGTATGCGCGGGGTCACGTGACGACCCATGGCGTCCGACGCACGCGCCACCGAGCCCACAGATGGCGCTAGGAGACGAAGAGAATACTCCAGGTATTAACGGTGATGATGATTTTTTTAAGATGGAAATGTAGCCATTATAATAGGGAGGGTTTGTGGAGTAGTGTTGTGGGGATAGCATCAAGGTTTTAGGGGAGAAAAATTCTGAGCGTTGGCTGGAATATTTTCAAACATCACCCACAGCAACAAAATTGTAAACATTGCTACGAGGTCGCTGTGTCGCCAAATCGCCAACGTTGGACTATTTATAGTGCACGCGTCTTCCGTCTGTCTGTCCGACACCTGCTCTTACCCAGACGCTTACTAATGTTTGCACTACATCGTTAGTATGTGGATCTTTTAACGCGCAACTGTCAATTAAACCAAGCGTTAGTCGCTTCAAAGCAACACGTCTTCAGACACGAGTCATCTGCTCCGATATAACTGTTGAACCGTGGCGGAGTGGGTCGCGGGGAATCCTCCCGGAATTCAGCGGCGAGTCGCGGGGAAGCTCGCGCACTCTAAATCGGTCGCACTTGCCGCCAAGCTTTTCGGCGAGTCGCGCGCGCCGTCGTTCTCGCATCTAAAATTATATCAGCGTCGTGTGCGCAGGTCCCCGTACGTGACGCTGGGCGCGGTACGGTACGCTGTCCGCCGAGCACCGCCGCCGCGGGCCTGCCCCTGCCGCTGCTGCTCTGAGGAGGCGGTGGCGGCGTGCCTCGGCCGCGCCAAGCCTGATCGACGCACGCTGGATCGTATCCAACGCCGGCTGGGCCGCGGCGCGCGCGACGAGCGGCCCTCGCGCCAGCAGCGCCTGCAGGCCCTCACCGAGCGGCTCCTGCCGCGCTCGCACCCCACGCCGCCCCCACCCCCGCCACCGCCGCCGCCGCACTCGGCACCGGTGCTGCCGCCGGTGCCTCCACCCCGCTCACGGCACCGACACAGCCCACCGCGCGGCGTCTCCGTGGACCGCTTTGATGACTTCGACACCGACAACATCACCCTCGTCCGCGTAGAGCCACGCTCTATCGTCGGATCCTACGCCCAAAAAACTATACCGTACCGTAGCGCGTCGTTCTCACAAGGTGACTTCGCACAAGATAAATATTCACAATATCGCGGTTCGAGGCATCCGTCGATTTTTGATTTCGGTAAACGTCCCGCAAAGTCCGTGTCTGAGTGCGCGAGTGCCAAACGTCGCGATGCCGAGACCGTAAGTCTTGCAACCGATGAGAACACGACAGAGGGCGGGTCAGTGGCGTCGGTTGACTCTGCGGTAGGTTCTGATGAGGGGCTGCTTGCGCACGCGTCGCCAGCGCCAAGATCCCCACCGCCAGACACTCCTCACAAGCAGCTGGGTTCTCGCTCGTTGACGCACCCTCTGCCACGACGCATCCCTCCAGTGCGGGAGGAGGGCCCAGCCGAGGCTGGTGGTAGTCTGCCAGCTTTGATGGCACCGCGCGTCTTACACGAACTCCGCGAAGAAAGTGACGGCTCGCAAGCCGATAGTGCACAAGCACACAGTGAAGGTACCTCGCCGTTAGAACCCCAGCCTTTCGCTTTCCCTCCCCTCCCTGAACCCCCTACGAACGCGTGTGCTAATGTGGACTGTGATTGTACGAATTTCCCCAGTACGATAGAGGAGTGTCCTGAAGAAAATCTAATCCCTGTGCCTGTGTATGAGTGTATAGTGAAACAGTGGTCGAAGGAGTTACCGCTCGAGGAGCCACACCGGTCGGACGCTACGTCTGACGGCTCACTGGATCGCGACAAGGAGGATGAAACTATAACGAGTGAACAGGTTGCCCACTTACTGGCTGCAGTACAGAATCCTTGCACACCTGCCCCTATAGTAGGTGCTAGAGAGAGACGTAGGCCGCTTGACAAAACTAGAAGAAGGAAAGGAATATACATCACAACGCCAAGTGACGATGGTGGAGAAGAAGAAGGCCCACCTTCAGTAAACGGCTGCAAACGTGAGAGCAGTGAGGCATCACTACAAGATATGCGTTTGTCAGCTGAAACGCGAACTTCATCGTTACTCGGTGACAAATCAGACGACTCGTGCAATAACGGACCGCCGAGTCCGTGTGAAGGAACAGCACCAATGTGGCCGAGGTCTGAAGAGTTAAAAGCGAGGCGGGCAAGGTTTTATCAACAAAGTTCGGACGAGAGAGATGATGACTCGTTCCGAGCGAGACGGAAATATGGCGACTCACCTTCTGAAGCCGAGAGTGACACGTGCTCCAGAGACAGAACAGCCTCGCCTTCTCCATTTAGTCCATCAGATACTTCAGATGTAGAAGCACGACGACATCACTTTACTAGAGGAGGGCCGTATGGTAAAAATTTGGAGGCACCGTGCAGTCGGTCAGTGGAAGTAGGCAGAAGGAGTTTGTCAGACGCAACTGTACCTTGTCGTAAAACCAGTGTCGGTGCGATGACGTCACCACGAGCTACTGGTCGTGGTCCGACACACGTCAGAGCAACATCATCGCCTTCAAAGCTGGTTGGAGTGAAGCCCGGAGCTGACTTGCTGGCCGAGTTGCTCCGAGGCAGCTCTGAGGCTCTCTCGAACTCATCTACCTTCGACAACGTGGTCCTGACGCTACATCAGCACAATGTGAGTACTTTTAAAACATCCTTTGTAGTTGCTATTGACCCCGATTACATCCGCAAAAAGAGCAACAAAGTGAAACACTGCAAATTCTGTTATGATGTTTATCTCAGCAGAAAATAGCTTAAGAACTAATGATCTTGTGTTATTGCCAAAGTTTATTTGAGTTTATACACTGAGATTTTTGTCAGTTGTGCGAACGAATTCTAGTTGAATATACGATTTCGGTCGCAGTTTTTGTTAATCCGCGATCATATTCATGGTCGTGTTGTATTTAAATATATTATTCGTGTTCCCCGGCGTTCCTCGGGCCAATGTCACGTGAATCATACAACAGCTGTTCCAGAGGCATTAAAAATCGTAAGGGCAATCGTGTTTATTTTAAATCACTGTCACTAAACTCAGATTAATCGTAAAGGACGGATGCACAAATGTGCGCCCAGAATATTGGCCAGTTCCAATTTGAGACGACAAGATATCTTACGTGTTTTCATGTTTAATTGTTTTGATGGTCTTAGGCTATGTGCAGACCTGAGCCAAGACCGTCTTTGCACTGACTATCACCCAATAGAAATAATGATGGCGCACACTCTCTACAAATAGATACACACAAACAAACGACGATTTTTCGACAAAATTGTTTTGACTTCGATGAATATTTTGTTTTAGCGACAGACCTTGCCATACTTCACGTATGGCAGTATGCTACTTCAAAAGTGACAATATCTTCCATAACCCTTTCATCTCCGAACAGCCTAAACAAGATATAGGTTTCAAATAATAGCAACACCAACCGCAGTCTTCAGTTACGTTTACATAGGTATTAAAGATCGAAATACCACATAAGAGCATCTCTCATATTCCTCGTGATTCTGAAATGTTTATAACAAACGTCAAAAGCATGTTCAAAAACATGGGTAATTTGGAAAGGAATTTTGACAGCAAATGCATCCAATGTATTTCCAATGGGTGAATCAGTAGCATGCTTATACATGCTCATATCATCGATTTAAGGTCATCGCACAGTTAGCACTTTACTGATCAGATTCGAAGCGTTCGGGATTATTTCCAGAAAACTTCATACCGCAACGTACTTTGATCTTCTTCTTAGCGTTATCATTTGCCTGGCCTTTTAGCCTGCCTAACTAACTTTGTGGGGGTCGGCTTCCAGTCCAGCCGGATGCAGCTGAATACCAGTATTTTACATGGAGCGACTGCCTATCTGACCTTCACAACCCAGTTAGTACTGCCGGGTAATACTGGTTGGTCGACTTTTGGGCCACTTGATTTCCTGTAACGACCGTCAAAGCTGGAAATGACAGCCGGGACCAACGGCTTAGCGTGCTTTCCGAGGCACGGAGGAAACTCGGCATGTAATAGGTGGCCAATCTGGAAATCTCTTAACCGTTTTTGGGCCAACCGTAGACCCCTCCCAAATACAATGCCAGTGTCGAGCCCCTCTGCAGTAGACAAACTTCACCTCCTGTCTTGCCCATCATGCATAGCCACCTGCACCTTCCAGGACTTAAACGAAGCCAACGAAAGAGCTGTGGTGCAGGTGGCTTACTGGTCGGGTACTATTTGACTCTATCGACACGCAAAGAAAATGTAACAATATTATTACACAGCAAATAAGGCACTTCCGATACCTTCTTGAACGCGTCTTAGATTAGCTGATCACGTTTAGTTTCATTAGCGAAGTTTGATTTAAGTGTGTTACAAGCTTTAGGTTTGAAGACGATTTGGCGTATCTTGAGAGACGCCGAGCCATTGCTTGGTCATTAGCATTACCGTAGATCCTGGATTGCAAGAATTACAGCTGTGGAAATGTTTTGGCTGGCAGTGTAGACTGTAACTCATTCTATTTATTATACGTTTATAAGTGAAGATTATATCCAGTTGCTGTTTGTTAGACTGGAACTGAAAAACTATGTATATTTACCTACTTTTGCTTTTTCGACGATGTTTTTGACCAACTTAACATCGTTTACGTGAGCCATTTTAAATTATAGTAAAAAGTAGGTTAGTGTAATTTTTGGACGAAATTAAGGCCGACAAGAAAATACTTGAATTTTGTGAGTCTTCCCGAGATTTTGACATCTGTTTATAGTTTTATCTTCTTCTTCTAGAAGAAGAAGAAGCTCAGCTCAGCAGCTCTATTCTACTTTATTTGGGGTCGGCTCTCCTAATTTTCTGGCGCCAATTCTTCCTCCAATAGAAGCTTCTTCATCCTTAGTAGGCGGTGTTATCATTAAGAGAAAGATAATTATGTATGTGACTTTACATAAGCGGACTTAATGTCACAAAGCATTATCAACTTGTAAACATATTTTATTTCTACATTGTATATCTTTTTCACTTTTTACAACATTTTTCAATTTTAATTATAAAACATCAAAGAGCCACGTGCTGTTTCATCTCTTCCCGGGAAAAATCAAAGCCTTTTGCGTCGTCCAATGTCATGTACTCGGAACATAAAAATGAATAAAACGAAATAGTGAGAAATTGAAGCTGCTGTTATCCATTTCACGCTATATTTCTTACTTCTTTTTTGCATTCGTGCCACGTGCAGAGGCCCTAGGATGAACGCTCGACGTAACGTCATGTTAATTGATAAAATAACCTATGGTATTTTGGTATTTTGGTTGATTTTTTACGACGAACACCATACGTATCGCCCATGTAATAGGAGAGACGACAAAAAAAATCTAATTAGTCCGTCAGTTAGATTATCAAAAAATATTTGACCCGTGTTTTTTCTTTTGTTACGTAAACCAAAATTGACAAATATATATGACGCTTTTAAAATTCTCAATACGTCACGCCTAGGTATAATTTTTAGCTAGTTTTGACGTCACGAGCCCCCATTCCCGAGATTTGATGCGTTTTATCTTTTGTCAATATTCATTGATTTACAAAGACAAAAAATACGTGTCCATTAGTTTCCAATACTCTAACTGACGGACTAAATAGATTTGCAATTTTTTAATACTGTCGTCATGCCTATTATGATAATAAAGCAGTGATTGCCTAGTGGTATGACCTTCGGTCATAGGTCTCAAGTTCGTACCCAAGGAGTGCACCTCTCGGGGCTGCGGGACTTTTCGAAAGAGATACCGTGGCCCCGGAACACAAAGGGCGATGAAGGAACATGGATGGGTTTTAGTCAGTAAAAGTCTGACACTCCCTCCTGCTCCGCCCAGAGCGGGAGAAGTCATTTGATGATTTCCCATCCTAAAAAAAAAAAAAGGAGTGCACCTCTGATTGTGCGTATTGTTTAATTATCACTTGCTTCGGTGAAGGAAAACTTCGTGAGGAAACCAACATGTCAGAGATATTTCTCGGCGGTATGTAAAGCCAAGTCAAACACCCATGGGTGGCACAAAAGTTATTATTTGCGAAAGGATTTTTTTTTTCAATGAGCATGAGGGCGTGATTCTCTTATAGCCTGGAAACTGGATTCATAGTTGATGGCAACAGGATTGACCTTGTTACATGGGACTTAAAAAACCCTACAAAATGTCGGTGGTCGAATAATTTATTTATTTATTTCACACATGTTTCCTTTGCCATTACAGATAATGAATCTAATGCGACAAAGTAACTTAAAAATATATGCTTAACTATACCTTACATGCTACACAGTACGTGGCCCTTGTGAACTCACTCAGTGTACAGGTGAATATGTCTATGGTATCCGCCACCGTGTTGAGAGTGCGTAGCGCGCGAGTTTGCGGTGCGCGCCCCAGCAGGTTATTTAAATAATAAATAGGGCACATCTCTGCCTTCTACCTTACTTCGTGGATTACAGGTATGATATTGTGTTATGTATGTTAGAATTTACGTTACGTTGATGTCGCGGGACCCACAGCTGTTGTTTTATTGACTCTTTGCTTCCCGACTTCGTTAGTGAGCGTACTCGGTTTTCTATGTGTTCAACATTAATTACACAACGTCGAAAAGAAATGAAAATCCTTGTTTTGAAACTAGGAACTACCTACTACACCAACATTGAAATTTGCAGAAGCTTTAATTTGCAGAAGCTTTGGTTCGGACTACGCTTTTGATGAGAAAGATAATTACTACGTAAAATTACGGTTTTAACTTTTAACTAACCTAAATATCAAAAATACGACCAACTGCAACGTCGAGATTTGAACAGTTAGGTAGGTACTTCATATTTCTGTGGTTTTTCTGGTATGAATGTCGATGATCAAAAAATACTTTTTGCAAAAAATAAAATCGACTCCAAAAACACAAAAAAAGTGAAAAATAATTTTAGCTTCTGATGTCGTTGACTTTTTTTGTTTGATTCAGTTTGTTTTTGCCACCGAATTCTCTTCTTCTCTTCTCGTTTTCACTATTTGGTGTTTTTGAAGTCGGTTTTATTTTTTGCAAAACAGCATTTTATTTTTGCAATTTCTATGGAACTCTTCAATATAATACACAACATGATTACGTCATGATGTTGAATAAGCAATAAACATGCAAGCGATTGCAGCAATCACGACCAATCTGTATAGCTATCTCCGAAAATTAGCATCAGATCTTCACCAAACTTAAACGGGACCACCACGAAATAATATTCTTCCAAACAAAAAAGAACCATCAAAATCGGTTACAATTGCTCGGCTGAACATACACAAAAATAAAAATAAAAAATCAGACGAATTGATAACCTCCTTCTACTTAAAGAAACAATGAATGGACTTCTTAAAAGATGATACGGCTAGATAAGACAATAAAACTGGCGACTTCTTACTGAGATGAAGACTAAAAGAGATTTTAAGAAAAAGAACACAATACAATTTGGAAAAGGGTAGGAGAAAAGCGAAAATAGCAGCCCCAGTAGGCTTAGCCAAGTTGACAATCTACAATCGTTAACGCTAATAGAAAACTAACCAAATGTATGGGAATGACATCATTTCAACGTTAAGTCACGTGGTCAAAACAAACGAATAGAAACTTTAAAGTTCAGTCAAAACTGTAAGTTGGCTACGATTTACATGGGATGTGGCGATCACGATTTTAGAAACGAATACATTTCATTCTATCATCTTGATCGATGTAAACTTGTCTACGAAGTTTCTATTCGTTTGTTTTGACCACGTGACTTAACAACGTTTACGATTGTAGAAAGAGAATCGATACGAATCGTTTGTAACTTGGCTAGGCCTGCTGGAGTCTCGGTTGATGGCAATAGGCGCTCCGATTACTTTTATTGGCATAACTTGTGTGTGTGTACTGTTAACGCAGCTGTGCCAAACCATCGAGAAAAATAGGCACATACCTATCGGTTTAATTATGTCAACATTAGTTGTAATTATCTGCTACAGAACCTTTTAAAATGTTATTCGAAACATGTTCAAAAATGTGCTTGCATGTTGGTCGATCAGTGGTCGCAAGCGCGAATAGCAGATTGATACAGTCCTAAGCGATTCCCAAAGCAAAGCTGTTGGGTTTTTTCATCAAGAATTTCTCAGTAGCAGCAATGATGGAGTCTGGATTCGTGCCCGATTGATGGCAATAGACTCGCCTGCTATTTCATGGCGAATTTGGGTGTACTATTATTAGGTACACCTCTGTCTTACGCGATTCTTGAAATTCTACTCATCCCAAAAAGGCGTAACGCGAAACCATAAAACTGACTAAAAAGGCGTTTTACCGTCAAAAGTTTACATGTTTTATTATGATTTTAACACTGTGTAACCGTTATTTTGGTACCTAACTATCACCAAATCAAACAATAATTTATGGTTTCGATAAACATTCGAAATTCTTGAAATTTAAAAAATAATTGCCTTTCACGTAAGTACTTAGAACAGTATCTAATAAAACCTTAAAATTTTTCGTGTTTTTTTTTCCAAGTGCTTTTTTTAAATTTGTGGTGTTAAGGTTTTTATGTAACGGTATTTGTTATCATTACTAATTATTTCTGTTGTTGTTTTAAATATCTTTTCAACACACTTGCTCATAAAATGGCTCTAATTTCACGGCACATAATTATTAACTACTATCAAAATAGTAAAATGACAGTTATTGTGTCACCATAGAACGTGACCATTGTGTCTCTGCTTATGCAAAGATTATGGTCAAGCAAGAAGCCAAAAGATACGGAAGATTCGGAAGGTGTGAGTCTTTGCCCAGTTGTGGGACACAACAGGCTAACAAAAAAGGTGGACATGCTAAGAATTTGAAACAATTATTTATTTAATTATAAGTTGAGAGTTTGTCAAACTCTCATTTAACGTTAGGCATGACGACAGTATCAAAAAATTGCAAATCTATTTAGCCCGTCAGCTAAAGTATTGGAAATTAATGGACACGTATTTTTTGTTTTTGTAAATCAATGAATATTGACAAAGATAAAGCGCATCAAAACTCGGGAGTGGGGGCTCGTGACGTCAGAACTAGCTAAAAATTATACCATGGCGTGACGTATTGAGAATTTTAAAAGCGTCTTATCTTCGTCAATTTTGGTTTACGTAACAAAAGAAAAAACACGGGTCAAATATTTTTTGATAATCTAAGTGACGGACTAATTAGATTTATTTTGTCGTCTCGCCTATTCTTTTGAAATTTACAATTCTTCAACTCGACTCATTATCATTGTCAGTGTAAACAATACATCCGGATTATTTTGCAGCATAGTCAAGTACAGTGATGTTGACCGGAAAACAGAATTTTCGCAGAAACCATCAAACCATCAAACTTCATACCGTGTAGGAGCACTTAACTATGTTAGTGTCGACGAGAAAATTAAATTTTCGTCGAATCCCTGCGTTCGACGAACGACGTCAGCGAAACGAAATTAAAATCGCTCGATATTGACTTTGAGCTCCAATTCACGCAATATTACAGCACTATCCGATTGGATGGTCCATTTTTTTTTTGTGTATACCAATGCCGATGGGTTTGCATTTCATCACTTTCCTGATGCTGTTTAGTGGCAAAGAGGTTAAAAAAGTGAAGCTGTTTTTTATCATTATTTTTTCGAATCGAGTACACCGAATCACTATTTCTCATATTTCAATTTGTATTTTCTTGCTCCTTATCATGTCTTGTTTTTAAATTCATTGTTCCAAATTATCGCTTCAGTTGAGTCTCTTCTTAACTTGGAGGCCGCTAGGTACTTCAAGTATTTATTTATTGGAACGAAGTTCCTTATCGCGCGTTGCGAAAGGGGGCTAGACGGAAAAAATTAAGACGAAAAGTTGTAACGACACTTTTTGCAATAGTAAGCTATTGTAAGCCGTGCGGCGTGCGCATGTTTCTCTGTCTGTCTCTCTCTCTCTTATAGAAAGCAAGCCAGATATTTCCGCCAGTCTTTTTTTTTTTATTATTATTATAACTTTAAAAAAATAAAATTTTATTACAATTCCTTCACTAATTAATCGAAAGGAACTTCGTTCCATCCGGGTGTCCCTTGACACCTCTCAAGTTTTTTTATATTCTACATAACGTGTCCATCAATCTAATAGTTATTAGCAATATATTAGTGAATTGCAATCTTGCACTAAGGAAGTGCTGCTAATTACATTCAACTACATTTATTATTCTTCGCCACCATGCTAATGTAATTTTTATGCGGTATTTTAAAAGGCTCTAAAACGAACTTCCGTTGCTTTTAATATCACAATGATGTCACTCTGAAATATAATGCCAATAATAATAAATTCTGACTATTCAAACATCTACCTATTCATTTTAGATACTCACAAGTTTTTATATGAAAGTAAATAACAATAATAATAATAAGCCTTTTATTTCTCATCTCACAATATTTAACATTTTTATACTAAGTACTACTTTATTTAAATGCAATAAGTGTTAGTTGTGTTAGTGTTCGTCTTATTCTAGTTAGTAGTATTATTTGTTTGGGTCTTTTGGAGATGTAGTCCCATATCGGGTAAAGGCCTCCTCCATCCGTTTCCAAGTCTCCCGATCTTTGGCAAGGGTCTGCCAGTTTGTGCCAGCAGTCTGGGCTATGTTGTCTGCCCATCGTTTGTATGGTCTTCCAACCTTTCTTTTCCCTGGTGGTCCTTTCCAGTTAGTGGCTCGTATCGTCCATCTGTCGTCAGTGAGCCTTGCGATATGTCCTGCCCACCGCCACTTTAGTGCTAGTGCTTGTGTTAGAGCATCTGTCAGCCACCCAGAGGGCAATGGAGAGGAGCATGCTAGGAATAAGAAAGATTCACAAGGTGCGAAGTACAAAATTAGGGGAAAGACTATGCTGACTGAAAGTAAATAGACGCAGCAAAAAAATGCTCTTTCTTAGAGAGACTTTTGACCTTCTTTTATTTATTATTTTATACGAACAAGTAACTGAATCAAAAAACGACGGGTATTTACACCCTTTTTTTTCGTATGAGAAATCATCATATTATGACCTCTCCCGCTCTGGTTGAAGCGGAAAGGATTGTCAGACTTTTACTGACTAAAACCCATCCATGTTCCTTCTTCACCCTTTGTGTTGAGGGGCCGCGGTATCTCTTTCGAACAATCCCGCAGCTCCGGCAGGCATCGGCTATTGCGGACTCCTTCCTGTGTGCTGACATCTCGTTGAGGCGCGCGTGGAACACGAACGCGCCGTCAACACGGCCTGTCGTCATAAGACGGATGCACCACGTGGCCCCAGATGCCCGGGGCACCTCCCGCGCCGGCTGGGACGTGAGGTTCTCTGGGTTTTTACACCTTTCATGCAGTCTTTTTTATATTGTTGAGACACAATTTATTGTTCTCCCCGTCACTGCATTTTTCTGGACCGTACCCGAGAGTCTTTTAGTTAAGTTGAGAGTCTTTACAGATATTGAAGGTTAAACTTCCAAATTTTCCATACGTTAAAAATGTACGTTTTAAATGTTGCTGTTACTTTACTTTAAATAACCTCCCCCTGTACTGTTCAATGCAACTATCAGCACAATGTTTTCAGTGCGTTACATCGAGGGCTACCGTAAACCATGATTTTTCACGCAAAAAAAAAATTGCTTCCCAGAAATAAAAATTTTGCGCAGTGTAACTTAGTGAGATGGTCAGAATGGTTGGTTAACGATTTTTGATAGGTCCTTTTACAACCTGTATGTATTTCAATTTACAATAACAAGAAATTAACAAAAATAAGACTGGCGCCAAAATTACGACGTAATTTGCGTGAGAAAGTGGATACTTTCGTTTATTTTAATTAATTTGGCTCCATCGATGAAGACAAGTGTAAATTAGTATTTCAAGAGTATTCATTATGGTGTGCCTTAAAGTAAAAGCAGTCTGGGAAAGAGATTCAGAGGAGTTAATTAAGTTGGCGACATTGTTCTTGTAAAAAGCATGCTGAAATCGCAAAGGGCTGGCCATATCAGCCGTAGAACCAATGAGCGTTGACCAGACAAATGTTCTTGAGTGGAATCTGCGAACGGAAGGTGGACCTAAGCTAGGTGCAATGATGATTACACCTCACCCAGGGAGAACCCGGAATGAGGCCCGCAGGTCAAACGGGCAAACTTAGTCCGGGGCAGCGGAAATCGCAATAGATCTTGCCCCCCGACGCAAGTGTCCGAGGAAACACCGGTGTGGTTTTAGTCAGTACGAGTCTGACAGATCTTTCCGCTCTCCCCAGGGCGGAGGACATCTATTGAGGATTTCCACATCGTAAAAAAGATGATCTTCCCAGGGTAGCAGCTGGAGAAGATTGGCGAAAATGCCTGGCTTTGTCGGACAGTAGACTGCTGTAGGCTTATGATGATGAAAATGATACAAAATAGAATCAATAACTTACAATAAACCATGAAATATTTAAGACTTTAAAACTTTCGATATATTTTTCACACAACATATCTATTTCCTAGGTTTTTCCCATTTTCTGTTTACTAGTTGCATAAGCATAACACACGGCACGTCAGAGTGCCGGTGACTCCATCATTGCCTTAATGTGCCGTGGAAGTACGTACAATAAACACGAAAATTTATTATAATTACGTCACTAGTTAGGAATTCCGCGAATTTTTAAGCGAAAATAGGTTTTACTAGTTAGTTATGTTAGTATGTTTTTATTAATTAGTGTTAGTGTAAACATATATTAGCTGTTGTTGCAGTGTTGCGTGAAATTATTATAAACTAGCTCTTTTTTTTCTTTGCACGGAACCCTTATTCAAAAACAAGCAAACTCTACTTTGCTCAGATTGTGCCGAGCTGACCCAAATATGCACTACGAAAATCGACCTTACTACTGCGACTTATAGATGCTGTCAACCACATTTCCCTCACATTTTTCTCTTGAAGTAGATGTAGTGACAAAAATTCAAAATACTCCTTTCAATTTCGTCACAATTTCTTCTGTTTATGTTGAGATGCTTTCGTCATTTTGAGAGGATGAGTGAAATATGACCAACAAAAAGTATTTTCAAAGCAGATGTGAGAGGAAGTGTCGGGAAACGACGCGACGCTCTAAAAGGACATCTTCATCCACAGCCCGACTTCACCCACTGCTGGGTATAGGCCTCTCTTTGTTTGTGCCAAGCTCCACGCTCTTGGGCCAGCCTCATCCAGGATATTCCCGCAATGGCAACAATATCGTCTGCCCATCTCGCCGCCGGACGACCAACACTTCTCTTTCCATTCCTTGGACGCCACTCGGTCACAACACTAAATAAAAGGACATACACTGATATAATTGCTAAAGTTTTCAAAAAGTGTGTGGTGTGTAGTACTGGCAACCGGGATTCAAGTATAACCAGCATAGCTATTCACAACGCTTCGATTCGGTAAGTCGTATGTCTATCTCGCTCGATTTCGTAATGTCAAAAAAAGATAGACATACGACATTCCGAATCGAAAATCGAATCGAAGCGTTGTGAATAAGGGGCCAGATGTACTTGAACGAAGCAAGGAGTATGTAAGGTTCGTATCAGGTAACGTTGTATAGTTTCTGCGTACATGGACACCATGCATACCCCATGTAACAAAATAAACGCAAGCCCTCTCTTGCGGTGACTCGGACCATGAAACTGAACCACTTTTGTTCTGTGATTTTTGGAAATTCATAACTTTTTTAGATTTTTTTAACTTTCCTGTCCATGTTGATCAGCTGATTGCGTCAATTCCTTATAAAAAGTCCAATTTTCTTTTGCGAATTTCTAGTTCTCGTAGAATAATAGAGGTCGCGAGAGGTCTTGGGTTTATTATTTATTTTATTTCAATCAATCAATAAGCCCTCTATCCTGAATTTCTGTCTGTTTTGTTTTCCTCATTTAAAGGATATCTCTAAGTTCAGTGTGCCTTTTGGCAAAGGTTTCCTCTAAAATTTTCCATTGTGCTCTATCTCTGGCAACCCTTCTCTTTTATTTTATTTACCTTGTTTATATTCATAAAGTTTCGAATCGATCGAGATTGTTTTAAACATTGTTTAATTAAAATCAAACAAATTTTTAAAACAATCTCATTCTCGAATAAACAGCGGACCGTACCGATACATCGGATGACTCACTAGGTCAAGAAACTATGTAGTGCTTCTTTATATAGATCCTAACGGGCTGTAGATACATACGCATGTAGTTATATTAAGTATCGATCGTGTGTTTAATTATGATGTGTTAGTAGCTGTGCAGATTTTGCTGTTCATAAGCTTGCGGTGTTTTGTTAAAATTTTGCATTGGAATTCATGTATACATTTGTGAGTCATTGCGAGCATTCGCTTTGCGAATTTTTTTTGCAAGTTTTTTTTACCTGACGAACATTCGTCGGTTTCAAATTAATAAAAATTGACGAAGATAAAACGTGTCAAAGATCAAGAGTGGGGGCTTGTGACGTCACAATTGAGTAAAATATGTACTCAAATGTGACGTCACACGAGTTTTTGACGCACTGTATCGTCTTCATTATTTGTTTACGTGAAAAAAGAAAAAATATGTGTCGAATATTTTTTGGAAATCTATCTGACGGACTTTTTAGTTTTTTTTTTGTCATCTACCCTATTGTGAAAATCTGTACCATGGCAGATCTTTTTCAGTGAATTTCCCTAAGACTAGATTATTTTACTCTCCAATTATTGTAAACCACCGAGCTCTATCATCGGTCGGTCTGTAATAAAATATCATCATCATTGCCGTTATCCCAATTAAATAAAAAATTCATGCTCCGCAATCTTACACACCCTCTCACACTCATCTCCATCACAGACTAAGAGAGGACTGGACACACCTATAACCTCTTAAACTTTGTAATATTTTCGTTTTTTTTTCTTCTCAATTTTTGTTTTATAAGTTGAATGAGACACACAATGAGACACACAATAATAAAAATAATTAAATTGTAACTCAGGAGATACAGGCTCGCGGCGGCGACCTCTCGCTCCCGGCCGAGCGGCGAGGCGAGACGGAATGGGACTCCGTCACCTCCTTCTGCGAAGCAGTTATGCTAGCGAAGGAGGTGGCGGAACGTGAGAGGGAGAGATCCACACGTCCCGGCCGCCGCGGGAGACGCCCCGGGCGTCGTGGGCCACGTGGTGACCCCCGGCCACCGTAGGCGCGGGCCTGTGGACGGTGAGCTATGGGCTAGCTCGCCGTCCGTCCGTCTCATGACGACAGGCCGTGTCCACGGCGCGTTCGTGTTCCACGCGCGCCTCAAAGAGAGTCAGCAAAAAGGAAGGGGTCCGCAAGGGCCGATGCCTGCCGGGGCTGCGGGACTGTTCGAAAGTGATACCGTGGCCTCGGAATACAAAGGGCGATGAAGGAACATTTTCATGATTTACTAATTTATTTGGGGTCGGCGCAGCATGTCTTTTTATTTAATACTTCTCAATAGTCATCTCAGCAGTCGTCTCAGCAGTCATCTCCCTTCTAGAGCCATATCATCGTCCACACCGCTCATTCACCGTTTCTTTGGTCTTCCTCTACTCATATAGCCATCTATGTACATTCATACTCCATTTTTTTTTATTTTTTTTTATTTTCTTACTACATTTTCCTCATTTGTGATTCATTCATCACAAAAACTGATAAAGAAAGTTCTGGATATGCATTTCTTTTTAAATAAAAAATTGGACGTTGGCTAGACTGAAAAGTAAACGATGGGTAATTTCATCGGTCAAACGGCTTGTAACCAAATAAACTAAACCATAAATCTATCATAAAAATATCGGATTTAATGTTTTAAAATATTTTTACCGTGAGTGTTTCATGAGCCTCTGTTATTGCTACCCCGGGAATTCCCAGGTTATATACATCGTTAACAGTGCAAAAAAATAAATCTATATTAGTTTTAGATGATCGAACTTTGGACTTTCCATGATAAATTATAGCTAGGATCGTTGGTAAAGAATTTGGCGAAGTGGCTTTCATCTTTTTTATTTAACGGCTGTGTTATATCTATATAAATAGCTTTTTTTACTATGGAAAAACAATATTCAATTGCATTATACTGTGATCGTCATCATTATCTGTCTAGCTTTTATCACAACTATGTTAGGGTCGACTTCCAGTCTAAGGGGCCATCCATAAATTACGTCACACGAAATTCATGATTTTGTTCCCCCGTCCTTGTCACATTTGTGAGACCCCCCGTGCTCTAGTGTGACGTCACATATTTTGCAATTTTACATCTATAAATTATTGAATTAAAAAAGCAATTCCGAAAACAGTTTTGTTTCGATTTAAATACTTTTTTTTTTCAATAAAAATAACATCAAATTAAACAATACATAAATTTAACACTAAAAACGATTATTTATTAAAGATTCAGACTGATAGAGATTTTGAAATGTGACGTTACGAAATTTAGGACCCCTGCCACCCCCTTGTCAAACAATGTCACACTTCGTCGACCCCCTCATTCAAGCATTCTGTACACCAAACTAAGTAACTCTGTGCAAAAATTATTGCTGGGAAACTACCTGTTTTTTAACAACAAGTAACGCACTCAAAATATTGTGCTGATGGATGCATTGAATAATACGGGGTTCGTGAAGGTATTTAAAGCAAAATTATAAACAACCTCATCACGAAGCCGTCAACCAAGCATTCTGTACATCAAACTAAGTAACTTTACGCAAAAACTTTTTTTTTGGGGTGAAAAATTATGTTTTGTGGTAGAACTCCATGTAACGCACTCAAAACATTGTGCTGATGGATAGATTGAATAGTACGGGGGTCGTGGAGGTGTTTAAAGGAAAAATCTTATAATAAAAACTTGTATTTAAAAAAAACTAGGCAAAATGTTGGAACTTTGATCTCCAATATCTCCGCAACTAGAAGGTTCCCAGGTATGGTGTAGAACAAAAAAATGATCGCAATGACAGGGAAAACAAGTGCCTTTCGGCTTCGTTAAGAGGTTTTTACACCCTTTATAATAATGCAAACTTGTAAAAAAAAAAACTTTTAATATCTAGAAAAAAACATCGCAATTCGAAAGTGCCTTTCGGCTTTGTAAAGGGTAGGTACTGTAACACCCATTACCTCAAGTCATCAAGTCCTGAAAAGAGGCTGCATTTTTTGACTCATTAGTGATTTTGGTCATACTATTCATCCATACATAAATAATGGTGTGGCATTACCAACGTCATCAGTTTTTTTCACTATAGTGTGCCGTTACAATGGCTTGCAAGTTTCATTACCAGCTAAAAATAAAACGTAAATCCAACGTTTACCTCTAAAACTTAAGATACCTCCCACACAAAATCACAAACAACTCGTAT
The DNA here is from genome assembly GCA_963853795.1 of Xestia rhomboidea. Classification (NCBI taxonomy): domain Eukaryota; kingdom Metazoa; phylum Arthropoda; class Insecta; order Lepidoptera; family Noctuidae; genus Xestia; species Xestia rhomboidea. Next base: position 12,832,816 of record OY970778.1, read on the forward strand.
TTAAGCATTTAATACATCTCTAGCATTGTTTACTTACATCGTTCTAACAATAATAAGTACTTACATGATTCATTGCTAACGTTTAGTCTGACTAGGAAAACAGGAATGGTTTGTTGAAATCTTCGATTGAACGACATTGAGAGATCGGTTTTGTGTTGTTATTAATACCGTGGTTGTGTGGGTTTTCATTAGAGCGTAGGTGCTGTTTGGTTATCATAGTCTTTGGTATGTTTTGATGATTTGGTTGCAAAGTAATTGCATGATTTTCCTATTATCTTCAATCTCTTTTTTGCACGTTTTCAATGGAGATTAGCAACTTTTCACTCCATTCAAAGAATAGGCATGACGACAGTATCAAAAAATTGCAAATCTATTTTGTCCGTCAGTTAGAGTATTGGAAATTAATAGACACGTATTTTTTGTTTTTGTAAATCAATATTGACAAAAGGTAAAACGCATCAAAACTCGGGAGTGGGGACTCGTGACGTCTGAACTAGCTAAATATTATGCCAAGGCGTGACGTATTGAGAATTTTAAAAGCGTCAAATCTTCGTCAATTTAGGTTTACGTAACAAAAGAAAAAACACGGGTCAAATATTTTTTGATAATCTAACTGACGGACTAATTAGATTTTTTTTGTCGTCTCGTCCATTGCAATAGAGGTTTTCAAACCAGACGGGTGTGTGTGCATATAACTGGTTGACTGTTGTTGGGTAGAGTTTGTGTGTGGTGGTACAGATTTCACTATTGCCTTTTGTTGTATTGGCTAAACAGTTCATGCCATGGTGAAAATATTAGCCACTTCATCATCGTCATCACCTGCCTTTCTCCCATTCTACTCGGAGTCGGCGCAACACGTTTTCTTCTTCCATTCTCCCCTGTCAGACGTCATGGCATCATTTACTCCTTTCTCTTTCATATCATTGCTCACACAATCTTTTCTTTGGTCTTCCTCTCTCTCTCTATCCATCAACATTTAAAATATCATAAGTAACAAAGTAAGTCAAAGTAACATAGGCTATTTTATCCCCGTACTCCCACGGGAACGGGAACTATGCGAGTGAAACCGCGTGATGTCCACTAGTTTAATATATAACAGAAAACGGAACAGAAACAAGAAAATAAAAGGTGACAACTAGCACGTCGTGAGTGCGACATACTGGTTAAACCACTCAGCATGATGCTGTGCTATGGGAGCCCACAGCACAGCGCTGGTATTCAGTGGTCACCCGTGAAAAAACGTACGGAAGCCAAACAGTGATATTTAATTATATGAGTAACTGTAATAAAACAGCCAGTATCTTGCACTAATTTATCGATGTAATTTTTTTTTTCGCTGGACATTACACACAGCGCTATGTAGTGCCACACTAAGCAACGAGGCTTGTGTCGTGGACACCAGATAGTTGATATACTACATAGATCATTTTTGTTTGTAAATACATACTTATTATACATATAAACATCCATGACTCGGAAACAAATGTCCATGCTCATCACACAAACATTTGCTCCCACCGGTGCTCGAACCCGGGAACCCAAGAACGTAAGACAGCCTCACCACCGCTGTGCTATTCGGGTCGTCAAATTGCACTTCAGTTTAAAAATTTTCAACTGAGTATAAAACGAAAGATTTCAGAAATACCCTCAAATCTGAGACGCTCTTCGTATGAGAAGCTGTCAGTTACAATAGTTTTCAAACAACGTCTTAAGTGCACTTCGGGATCGAAGTTCGAATGCTCTGAAGATGTCGGAAAATGTCAGAAAGTCACACGAGACTAGAGGCGACAGGTTGTTAGTGCGATCAAGCGTTAACGTGTTTACAACTTCACCTTTACGATAAACTAACTTTAGCTCGCGGCCTTGCTCGCTTAGATGTCGCAAAAACAGGAACGTTTCGGGATAAAACGTTTTAAGGAGATTACAGCAGCTAAACGCGAGTTTTATAATGCAAAAAAGCATATGATTCACTGCAATAAACAAAACCAGAAAAATATATGATATTCTTCAGGAAATATGCTAGTATGATAGTGTTTTGAAAACATAATACAACTAATATTACTCGATAGAAAAAAATCACGAACTTATCTCTAAAAATTTATTTTAACGAGTAAAAACCGTACTCAAATACATGCGATCATTCTGATTTTTTGGCAAATCATTCTGCAAGCAACATATTAGCATGATAGTGTTTTATTTTTTTAGTTCAATCAATAGATTTTATGTAAATCGCAAAAAGCCACTCATTTCATACTATTCGACCAGCAGTGACTGACGTAACAACAACTTTGTAGTGCAAGCTGATTAGAACTTTATTCTAACAGTATTTCAAACGAAGTTTGAACCACCACAATTAGAGTTGCTAATTAAGCTCCTGTAGTCTTAACATAAAATAAATGGCACTCGGCAACAGTTATATAGCTTTTCAGTGGAATGATTTTTTTTCAAATCTCTTTACCTTTTTGGGTTGTTCGTCCCGGCTGTCATTTATAGATCTTTGAGTCGTCTTTCAGTCGTTACTGGTAGTCAATGGCCCAAAAAGTTTGACAACCAGTCTTACCAAGGGGTATAGTATTACCCAGTACTAAATTGGTTGTGGAGGTCAGATAGGCAGTCGCTCCATGTAAAATACTGGTATTCAGCTACATCCGGTTAGACTGGAAGCCGATCTCAACATAGTTGGGAAAAGGCTAGGCAGGTGATGATGGACCAGTACCTTTTTTCCGAGATAACCTTCTACATACTGCTTAAAAACTTTACAATATTACTGATAACTTTCAGAATGAACATTATCCCACTTGAACGAATTACCGGGATAAAAAGTATCATTTAATGCGTGGTACCTAGTAGTTAGAAGACAGAGTTAAATAAATAAATATCGCTGGACTAACACACAGCGCCATCTAGTGCCACAATAAGCAACGAGGGTTATGTCGTGGACACCAGATAGTTGATTATACTACATAGATACTTTTTGTTTGTAAATACATACTTATTATACATATAAACATCCATGACTCGGAAACAAATGTCCATGCTTATCACACAAACATTTGCTCTTACCGGGATTCGAACCCAGGATCCTAAGAACGTAAGGTAGCCTAACTACCGCTGCGCCATTCGGGTCGTAGAATAATATATACGAGATCCTTTCGCATTTATATTATCAGTATGAATGAAGAGTATCCGACGTCGTACTCCAGGACTCCAGGCGCGTTCGTGTTCCACGCGCGCCTCAAAGAGAGTCAGCAAAAAGGAAGGGGTCCGCAAGGGCCGAAGCCTGCCGGGGCTGCGGGACTATTCGAAAGAGATACCGTGGCCCCGGAACACAAAGGGCGATGAAGGAACATGGATGGGTTTTAGTCAGTAAAAGTCTGACACTCCCTCCTGCTCCGCCCAGAGCGGGAGAAGTCATTAGATGATTTCCCATCCGAAAAAAAAAAAAAAACGTCCCAGGCTAACAGTTCAACGATCGTTTCAGTAATTCAAGCATGGAAATGTAACAAACAGACAGAGTAACTCTCGCATTAAAACATAAAAGTATGAATATGGATATTTTATGTGATCTAAGTGCATGTTCACATAAAAACAGTGGGATTTGAGTGGCGTTTGGTTTAATGGTGGTGTTAGTTATACCCGTGACTTTGTTCGGGCGGAAGGTCGGGAAATAATATTTAGCTATTTGCTTGTTTAGAAATACATTTCGGTAGTCAAGTGTATTTTTTTTTTTAATGAGTTTTCTACCTCAGACGTGGTGGTCCGCGCTCTTATTTAGATTTAGTTAGTTGTTTGCTGTGTTTTAATTCTTAAGAACCACGATCGTGCTCCAACATTGGACACGTTACAATATACTAAACTTATAACAATAACTAACTTAAAAATCAACGTGAGTCCATATTTTTTTTTTTTATATAATTATTAATACACATGCTCATGCACAATATTTTTAGAAACATTTCTTTTTATTTTTATTATTTAGTAAAGTGTATAACCCAGTATTAACTGGGTTGTGGAGGTCAGATAGGCAGTCGATCCATGTCAAATACTGGTATTCAGCTGCATCTGGTTAGGTTGGGAACAGGCTAGGGCAAATGCTGATATCAGTAGTGCCTTTGTGTTGAAAGTGGGAACAATTTGTGAAAACTTGGTTTAGGCTCTGTCCTTCAACAGACATCCATCCATTTATCTACCATTAGTCGTTAGTAATTCTAGTTTTGATTATGAGTATAGTATTCGTGCACTATCGCTAGCTATCTTAATTAACAACATAGCATCACACCTTGTTATCCCTGAAGGGTTTGACAGGTGTACCTGTGAGTATACCCACATTTCGCTTGTTATCTTTAAGTCCGGATAAGGGGGCGAGCCTATTGCCACCAACCGAGCACAAATCCAGATTCGTGGCTGCAACTGTGAAATTCCTGATTGAAAAAAATTGATTACACCGTCCCTTAAAAAACGCTCTGTAAGATTGTTCTGGATTTGCTGAATTATTTGATATTCAGTTGTCCGAAAGCATCGATTTGGGTAGCTTAGATACGAGTCTTGAGGTTAGTTTTCTTCTTAGCTCGCTAATTAATGAGATATATTTTTCAGAAGTAAGCTTTTAACCCAATCCAACAAAATATTGCTGTGAATCATAATAGACTACATAAAACTTTCATTGGAAGATATTGAGTACACCAGTACCTACGCTTCCATGCCATTATTAGATCGCATGGCTGTAGGCATGTATATATATACATACATATACGTTATGTACGTTTGTAGCTGTAGTTAACGATATAAACATAATAAAACACATTGTATGAGACGCCTGTCATCTTGCGAACGTTATTATGGTAGCAGGAAAATGTTAATTGGGTCAAGGGCTTGCTAGGGGCGTTAGATCCATAAATGTGATTTGTCATCAGTATATTTTTGACTGCTACAGTTTTATGTAAGCTTCGTTATGGCTTAAAATACGTAAAGATACCGAAAATCGAAGCAGGAAAAGCCGCTTAATGGCAATGAGAGCACCCAGCGACGCAACTAAAACCCATGTCGCTAGTTTTATATGAAAGCGTCACAGACTAACATAGAAAGCAGAAGTTGCAGCATTAGACTGCTGTAGCCTGATGATGATAACAATTACATATTAAATAATATCAACGACCCGAATTGCGCAGCGGTAGTGAGGCTGCCTTACGTTCTTAGGGTCCCGGGATCGAATCCCTATACGAGCAAATGTTTGTGTGATGAGCACGGACATTTGTTTCCGAATCATGGATTTTTAAATGTATAATAAGTATGTATTTACAAACAAAAAGTATCTATATAGTATATCAACTATCTGGTGTCCACGACACAAGCCTTGTTGCTTAGTGTGGCACTAGATGGCGCTGTGTGTAATGTCCAGCAATATTTATATTTATTTTTTAAGACATAACATCCCCAAAGAGTTAGGTAGAGGTGTACCTAATAGTTCACCCACATTTCGCCAGTTATGTTTAAGTCCCATATAAGCGTTCACAAATCCAAACTTCGTGGCTGCTACTGAGAAATTCTTTACGGAACAACTCAATAATCATTTGCCCGGACCGGGAATCGAACCGAGGACCTCTTGCTCAGCTGTCACGCGTGCGACCACGCGCGTCTAGACCAACGAGGCAATATGAAGTCGGAATAAAAGATGGTAGTCTAAATTCTATTGAAACCTTTACAAAGGGTGTAAAACACCTCTTAACCTTCGTTAAGAGGTGTTTTACACGAGACACACCGAGAGGCACTGGTTCTCCTTGTCATTGTGATCATTTGTTTGTTTTACACCATACCTGGGAACCTTCTAGTTACGGAGATATTGGGGGTCAAAGTTCCAACTCTTTGCCACCTTTTTTTTTAAATACAAGTATTTAATGTGAGATTTTTACTTTAAACATGTCCACGACCCCCGTACTATTCAATCCAACCATCAGCACAATGATTTGAGTTCGTAACAGTGAGTTCTACCACAAAACATGATTTTTCACCCCAAAAAAAAAGTCGATTTCCAGCAATCATTTTTGCGTAAAGTTACTTAGTTTGATGTACAGAATGCTTCGTTGAAGGCTTCGTGATGAGGTGGTTTACACCTTGTATGTATAGGTATGGGTCACTTCAAATGTATGTTAAACTCGTATTACTACGACTTCGATGTCACCGACATTGGCAATGATCTTACCTTGGCAAAGTTTCCCCACGAACTAAAACAGTTGCTAAGGAAATTACCTCGCCCCCTCAGTTGTTTGAGCATATTATCGATACAGCACACTCGGTGCACCATTTATTAGTCAGTAGCCCACACGAAGACACGTGTAGACTTGTAAAGTGGGGGTCAAAGCTCAACACGTCATTATTTGTGTTTATTGGAGAACATTGTTTTATGTGCACTTTTGGCTAGGACAGCTAGGCATTGAGCCTTGAGTTCGATCTCTAATAGGGATGACTGACTAAAAAAAATATGATTCTGTGTAGTCCATCTGTTAGATTATCGAAAAATATGGGATATGATTGTGTTTTTTGTTTTATCAAATTAATAAAAATTGACGAAAATAAAACGTGTCAAAGATCATGATGTAAATGTACTCAAATGTGACGTCACACGAGTTTTCACGTCGACGCACTGTATCGTTTTCATTTTTTGTTTACGTGGAAAAAGAAAAAATATGTCCAATATTTTTATGGAGAACTATCTGACGGACTAATTAGTTTTTTTTTGTCATCTACCCTATTTGAGTAAAGTGTGACTGCCTCGTTGGTCTAGTGGTTGCAAGCGCGACTGCTGAGCATGGGGCCCTGGGTTCGATTCCCGGGTCGGACAACACGTTATTGGCTTTTTCCATCAGGAATTTCTCAGTAGCAGTCGCGGAGTCTGGATTAGCGCCCGGGTGATGGAAAAAGGCTCGTCCACTATTACATAGGACTTAAACATGACTGGCGAAATGTGGGTGTACTTACTATAAGGTACACCTCTGCCCAACCCTTTGAAGATTACAGGCGTGATGTTATGTTACGTTATTGGGTGTTATCATCAGGAATTTTCGGGTTGAACATATTTGATTCCAAGGTCAAGTTCAAGTCAATGTCAGGGTAGAGAAACTCTTTGAAATTGGGTTTTCCATCAGGCTATGCTGAGGTAAAATAATTGATTCCCTGGGCAGTCAGTGTTATTGTAATGGAATTTAAAAAAAAATAAAAAACCCGACTGCGTAAAAAAATATTAATAACTTTAAATAAATACTGAAAAGAAAAAAACAAGTTCAGGAAACAGGACATAATTATTATGTATGTATATTATATTACATAACAGTCCGGACCCATATTGGATGTAATGATTTTAGTCTAGATTATTTAATGGGTCCCGACTGTTGCAGTCAATATGTCCTGTTTCCTGAACTTGTTTTTTTCTTTTCAGTATTTATTTTAAGTTATTCGTTATTTTTACGCAGTCGGGTTTTTTAATTTTTCTTTTTTTAATTCCGGAATTTGGTGCCAAAAAAATACCATTTTGTTTTTTTTTTTATTTTGATATACCCAGTGACACTCTCACAGTAAATACGAATCTAACGACACCTCTCAAGCTAAAATTTCAGTTCAGGCTACAGAACGTGTCAAACTATTATACATACATAGACATACAAACTCTCAAAAAACATTTAAACCCTCCTTCTGGCGCAGTCAGGTAAAAAGGCTTGGTAGATGATGATAATAAAAGAATTTTTGCCAGTCAACATGATGGTAATAAGGCTGATTTGAAAAAGATGTCCATTGATGTATTTGGTACTAGCTGTTGCCCGCGGCTTCGCCCGCGTGAAGTTTGGTAACTGTCTCACGGGATCATACTTACTACCGGGATAAAAATAATCCAATATTAAAATGATCCAGGTTTTAAACTATCTATGTGCCATATTTCATCCAAATCCTGTTGGTAATTTTCGCGTGATAGAGTAATTTCCATCTTCACAAACCTTCGTATTTATAATACTAGTAAGATTAGTGGTAGTTCTCGTTTTTAATATCCAAATGACTTGTTTATTAAACAGCTGAGTTTTCACAGTTGGACGGACTTCAAGTGATAATAAAGTTTTCTGTTGTCAAACTATAGTTTCACGACACTAGTTTTGTAATCTAAAGTCCACTTAGGGTTGCAACAAACAAACTCTTTTCGATATGATTTAATTCATATAGTTAGTTTCACGACACTAGTTTTGTAATCTAAAGTCCACTTAGGGTTGCAACAAACAAACTCTTTTCGATATGCTTTAATTAAGTTTGCATGAATAAACGCCGAAACAAGGTGTACCTGTGCTCGTAAATTAGGAACGCTAAGATATCAGAGGGCTAATTCACGTAATTTTATGACGCGCCGATGAAGTTGTAGTGCAGTTGCAGTTAAGTTCAAGTTCGAGTGATAAACGGTATTCTTGTAATCTTTGAACTGCGCGTGAACTGCACGTCAACTGTACGACAACCAAACTCTACCAAACTTACTTATGGTGTGACCATTAGAGAGAAAAAATATTATTCACTAAATAATCGAATAGAATCGATTACATTTCAATGAATATGGCGTTAATAAAATATTAAAATAACACCCCAGCACAGATTTTAGTGCTTTTTCTTACTTAGTAGAATACCAATCATGTTGCGTTCCGAAGCACGCACCAAAGACGCGCAACAGTAGAATGCCGCTATTGCGCTCGCGTGACGCGAACTTGACGCGAGCGTGTCTGACAGCGGTAGAGAATACGAAAAGCGTTGTTTTGATCGAAACTTAACTGCAACTGAACTGCAACAGCACTTTTTTAGTTACGTGAATTAGCCTACAGTTTGTCAATGTTTTTGTTGACTATGGTTCTTTCAAAGATCCTGTATAAATCATGATCTGTCGAATGACCAATTTGGTCGAGACGCCATTGTTTAACTATTGTGTCTACTTCGTGGACAGATCATGGGATAATAAACCGTTCTTTACTTGATCATAATTAAAATAATTAAATTACAAAACTATTTACAATAATTTTTTTTTTAGCTTGTACTGCCCACTGCTGGGCAAAGGCCTCCCCCCCCCTATTTACAATATGGCCTTAAAAACTATAGGTACTTATATAATAATAGGTTTTTAATAGGTTTAATAACCGTGGTAAGTAGTCAAGATGGTCATAACTCCTAACTGACTCAGATTTTGTAACTTTTTAACATAATCCCATACTTGTAAAACTTTGAATGACAAAATAATGAAATTCACGATGGACCGCCACAGAACGACAACACCAAAGAAAGAGCGCCTATATCTTTGTTCTCAATAACAGATGGGCTCTCGTGTACAGCCAGCCTAAACGCATGATTCATCGGCGAATCAGGTCAGTGGCGAGCTACGATCACTCGGCTTGTCTGTTGTTTCTGGGTTATGTAGGTAAATCCGATGCATTCCTAGAAATTGGTGTGATTTGATTGGATGCTAGTGTAAGTATTGTTAGCGTAGGTTCCAATAGTGAAATAATACATTGTTGAGAGATTTACTGCTTGTTTTAAGACGTGTAAATTTTATGTAGAGTTTTTATTTTTAGAAAATCTTTCAGACGAAATAAAACTATGCAGGCACAGAATACTGAAAGAATACCTGAACCTTTTTGTGATAAACTCAAACAAAATATATTGAAAACCACCAAACTGTTTAACAAAATTATTAAAAATCATTAAGGGCCCCTTTTCCGTTTTCTTTTTTTTCTATGAAGATCGGCTGGACACAGACGCGGTGCGCGTGATATAAAAAAAATAAGTGCCATTTTATAAATCTATCCAATAATATCCCTGTCAAACCCGATTAGTAAATGAAATGTTAAATTTTCATAAAAATTGCGTTCCCCCAAGTCTCGTACAACAGAAAATACTTTCAAAATCGACGTTACTTCTGATTTTTTTTTGTTATAGAGCAAAATGTTAAATATTATGTTTAAACGGAAAAGTCACTAGATCAAAAATGTATATGTACTATATATTTTTTGGTGTGTGATTTCTCCTCCAAAAACAACTCGATCTAGAAACTTAAATCTCGGAAAAGGGCCAAGCAAATTCTGAAACTCGTGCCGTAACTTACGATGGTTTTTCTTCTGCTCCCTAATACTCAGATTTCTCAGAAGCAGCCACGAAACATGAGGTCCTAGGTTCGATTCCCAGGTCGGGAAAAGTGTTATTGTTTTCCGGTTTTTCCATCAGGAATTTCTCTGTAGTGTGAGTGTTGCCACCCAACCTATATAAATCCCCGCACCAAACAGTTTGGTCAACAGTCGAGTCAAAGTTCTAGATGCTTCAGCGAACTGTTGCATTGAGCATCCCAGGAACTGTATCGATCAGATATTCCAGCTAGAAGAATCAACATTACTAGGGAATTGTACTTAATGGAAGAAATGTAATATCCTTGTTAAATAGTGCTCTGCTCTTCGCAGTATTCGAGTTTCTAGAAAAGTTTTAATTATGTTCCTCTGTAATGATTTCTAGTTATTTGGTAATTGAAATCGGTAATTAAATAGTAGGTCTTCTGTTATCAGCTTAGCTCTGTTATTTGCTTATTTTCTGCAGATGTATTATTTGCAGAAATTAGTGAAGGGGATTCTTATCGGTAAAATGACAAACGTGCGTCCTTCTTTCAACCTCTTTACTACATCACAAAGTGCTACAACTACACGAGATACATTTTAGATGAAAATAAATTGCTTAGAAGATGCATGGAGTCACCGCGACTTGGTGGAGGTTGGACTCACGAGGAGGAAACAATAAGTGTCGCACGCACATATCGCATGACGTAAATCTTATCACGCGAGCTCTTTTCTTCATGTTCACTATAGTTAAATGAAAAAGTTCTTTTAAATCTTTGGTTATTGTCTGGTGAAACTACCAAAGACCGAAGGCTTTACATGCTCTCCGACGAACGAAGAAATCATTTATTAAGAAGAACGGTCACCCATCCAAGCTTAACCTTGTGGACCTTGGATATGCATGCATAAGGAACAATTTGATTTGCAGCAGCAGACCTCTATCTCCTCCCTTCCTCCACCCTACTCCACCCTTTATAGGACAGCGTGATGACGATTACATACAAATAATTGCATCATAGCCAAACCAATCAAAATTCTACCTTACCTTCAACGTTATATAACACAAAATCCTCTGCAATCTAGTTCTCTGAATAATTGAGGCGTATAACATTCATCAAAGTTTATGCATGTGTGCATTATTTACACACGTATATCTACATATATGCAACACAGGACACCTAGCAACGGTATTGATTTGCTCTCCGTTGCGGACTTGATTCGAGGAATTTCAGGGATTCTGTGGGTAGGTATATAGGGCGTATCTAGATTCTGCTGTGTAAATTGGAATATTGCGAAGAGTTGGTAATGTTCGTGCAGATGTTTTGTTGAACTAGTGCTTTTCTAGCAAATCAAATCATTTATTTCTTTGCAAACATGGGTATACAAATTGGTACATAGATGTTGTCATAAAAGTTAGTTCTCCATATTCTGCCGTCACATGGGCAAGCAAATCATAATCAATTAATATAATTTTAAATAACAATTAGAATATTATTATAGTTCCATTTTATAAATCAATGTCAAATCACTTAAATCACATTACAATAGAAACAATAGAAAAATATAATTATATTACATCAAGTGTCACAAGGCTACGATGTTAAGTATGTCAATGGATACAATACAGGGTCTATATGCGGTGTTTGTTTTTATCTTTGCTTGTTAGATAAAACCATAAAAGCTTCATAAACGTACCTTATTTAAAATACACCGGCGTTACCCAGATTCGCGAGGAGACTCTTGGAACACCAAGATCCCTTGCAGATGCCCTGAGAAGACCGGGAAGTTTGATCTGCTTCTGGAGGGAGTGGGCTGGTTGGAGTAACGGCCACCATGGGTCAAGCACAATGGTTCACTCAAAACACTAAAAGTGGAAACCAAAACCATAACTAGAACTAACTAGATGTACCTCTAATTAAATGAGTATTCCTAATTAATAAAACTGAAATTGACTGCCTCGTGAACAGTGACCAGTGGTCACAAGCACGACTGCTGGGCATGAAGTTAATGTCAAAAAAAGATAGACATACGACGTTCCGTATCGTAAATCGAAGCGTTGAGAATAGCTATGCTGGTAGAAACTTCTGCTGCCAAAAGTCGTGATCGTGGAAATGTAGTACGCAAGGTCCATTATCTCTTTTGAGTAGGTCTTTGTAGCATAGGGCTCTGCAGTATTCGTCTTAGTAACATATAGGGCTCTGCAATATTGGTCTTTGTAACATAGGGTTCTGTAGTATTGGTCTTTGTAACATAGGGTTCTGTAGTATTGGTCTTTGTAACATAGGGCTCTGTAGTATTGGTCTTTGTAGCAAAGGGCTTTGCAGTATTGGTCTTTGTAACATAGGGGTCTGTAGTATTGGTATTTGTAACATAGGGCTCTGTAGTATTGGTCTTTGTAGCAAAGGGCTCTGCAGTATTGGTCTTTGTAACATAGGGCTCTGCAATATTGGTCTTTTTAACATAGGGCTCTGCAATATTGGTCTTTGTAACATAGGGCTCTGTAGTATTGGTCTTTGTAACATAGGGCTCTGTAGTATTGGTCTTTGTAGCAAAGGGCTCTGCAGTATTGGTCTTTGTAGCATAGGGCTCTGCAGTATTGGTCTTTGTAACATAGGGCTCTGTAGTATTGGTCTTTGTAACATAGGGCTCTGTAGTATTGGTCTTTGTAGCAAAGGGCTCTGCAGTATTGGTCTTTGTAGCATAGGGCTCTGCAGTATTGGTCTTTGTAACATAGGGCTCTGTAGTATTGGTCTTTGTAACATAGGGCTCTGTAGTATTGGTCTTTTCAGCAAAGGGCTCTGCAGTATTGGTCTTTGTAACATAGGGCTCTGTAGTATTGGTATTTGTAACATAGGGCTCTGTAGTATTGGTCTTTGTAGCAAAGGGCTCTGCAGTATTGGTCTTTGTAGCATAGGGCTCTGCAATATTGGTCTTTGTAACATAGGGCTCTGTAGTATTGGTCTTTGTAACATAGGGCTCTGTAGTATTGGTCTTTGTAGCAAAGGGCTCTTTTTTTTTTTTTAGGATTGGAAATCATCAAATGACTTCTCCCGCTCTGGGCGGAGCAGGAGGGAGTGTCAGACTTTTACTGACTAAAACCCATCCATGTTCCTTCCTCGCCCTTTGTGTTCCGGGGCCACGGTATCTCTTTCGAATAGTCCCGCAGCCCCGGCAGGCTTCGGTCCTTGCGGACCTCTTCCCTATTGCTGACTCTCTTTGAGGCGCGCGTGGAACACGAACGCGCCGTCGACACGGCCTGTCGTCATGAGAAGTACGGACGGCGAGCTAGCCCATAGCTCCCCGTCCACAGGCCCGCGCCTACAGTGGCCGAACGACGACGCCCCGGGCGTTGGGGGCCACGTGGTGGCTCCACGTGGTGACTCCACGTGGCCCCCGACGCCCGGGGTGTCTCCCGCGGCGGCCGAGACGTGAGGATCTCTCCCTGTCCTGTTCCGCCACCTCCTTCGCTAGCATGACTGCTTCGCAGAAGGAGGTAACGGCGTCCCATTCCGTCTCGCTCCGGACCATGGATTGAACCAAGGCCGGGAGCGAGAGGTCGCCGCCGCCAATCGCCGCTACGAGGACACGGCGGTGCTCCGCCCAAGCGGGGCACACCTCCACCGTGTGCTCCACCGTGTCCTCCGGTCGATCCTCACAATGGTGACACCCGGGCGTTTCCTCCCGCCCGATTCGGTGCAGGAACTTACCGAAGCATCCGTGTCCGGTAAGAACCTGCGTCAGGCGGAAGGTGAGGACGCCGTGGCGTCTCTCTAGCCACTCCTCAAAGAGGGGCTTAACGCCACTATTGTGGCGTGCCCTGCACGGGGTTGCGATAGTCGCTCTCTCCATGTCGCCATGAGATCCCGCCGGAAGTCCGTCCGCTGAGCGACAATTTGCCGCGGCAGCGGAGTTTCCCCCCGGCGTAGCGCCTCCGCGCGCCACTCATGTAGGCGCGCGAGGACTATCGCCTCCAGATCCCATGGCGGCAATCCGGCAAGGAGGTTTGCCGCCTCGCGGGAGATCGTGCGGTACCCCCGGACCAGCCTTACGGTTACCACCTTCTGGGGCACGTTCAAATGGTGGGCGGCACGCCGCCTCAATGAACGTGCCCACACCGGGGCCCCGTAAAGGGCCATGGACCGCACGACTCCCGCGTAGAGCCCCGGCAGGAGGCGTTTGGCCCCCCCAGGTTGGGCAGGAGCCGCCTGAAGGCAGCCCCTGTCCGCTCCAGTTTGGGGGCCAAACGTCGGAAATGCTAGCAAAGGGCTAGCAGAGGCTAGAGGCAGGGCTAGAGCAGTTTACTAAAGAGCCTATATAGGTCAAACCCGTGTGGACAACTTGCGGAAGTGGTTTCGAACTCGGACAGACTTCGGTCTCTGTCCGGTCGGTGTATCAGTACCTTCATCTTTGAGAGCCACCGGTCCGGAGCCTTGTCCTTAATTTGTTGGTGGTAGCAGTTTCATCAAACTTTACTGAACTGACAAGTCCGTGTCCGGAGCTATGACCGTAATTTGTCCGTAGTTCTGTGCCGGTTTGGCTGACCCTTCAAGCCGGTGATACAAATTCTCTACCACGCACTTATGATCCGTTTTGTAGTTATTATATTTCTCGTGGTTAATATACCGCCATGTTTATTTTAGCAAAACATATCCACAATCTGATACAGACAAGATTGCCCGCCGTATTTATTTTTATCTAGGCGCCATTTAAAAATAATTAGGCGTGCAATTGAGGACAGAAAAACGTATCTTAGACGAGGAGCTAGTTTACAAAATTTTAAATAAGTACGTTAATGTAAACTTATTATAAAGTTGTTTGTCAGTTAGTACTCACGTCTTTTTAAAAACAGAAACAAGAATTCCACCGGTTACGATCCTTTTTTTTTCTGGGGGTCTGGGGGAGCGGAAGGGAGTGTCAGACTTGTACTGACTAAAACCCATCCATGTTCCTTCTTAACCCTTTGTGTTCGTTCAGGGTCAAAATGTCCAATTCTCATTGAAGAATTGGACATTTTGACCCAGAACGTTTGTTTTCCGGGGCCACGGTTTCTCTTTCGAACAGTCCCGCAGCCCCGGCAGGCATCGACCCTTGCGGACCCCTTCCTGTACCTGTTACGATCCTTACATACTCCTTTTGTTTACTCCACATTCATACATCTGGGGGCCGAGTCTGCTATTACAATAGTGTCACAATGGTCTATCATTGATGTCATAATTGTTGATTTTGACAAGTTTGGTAATCTACTAATATAGTGGCGTCATTATGACTTTCCAATGGTCAACCACTGACACTCCATTGAAAGAAATAGACATTGATAGATAGCAGACTCGGCCCCTTGGTCATACACGCACGCTAGTTACTTTAGAATAAGAGGCCAGCTTATACTGGTTTTAATACCACTGACGTGCACCAACATGAAAAATTGGAATTGTAGGAAGTAGGAAAGCATTCCAGTAATGCTCTTCTTTGATCTTTAAAATGAAACGGTTGTTGGATCATTGATGATAATTTAGGTTTTTCGTGATTTACGTAGGAATGATTTTCTCTTTCTCTCGCTTTTTTGACCTTGGGTAGTAAAAGTAGTAGTACTAGTAGATCAAAGAGTTTTTTTTTTAATTATTTACAATTAGAAGAGGAATTAGTTGGATATTCAATGATAAGTGGAAGCTTTTAATTTATGTCTCAACTCACCATATTGCAAATTAAAAAATGGAGGAAATCATCTGGCTATATAATAACAGCCCCTTGGATCGATCTTGAGGTTAGGCCGCGTTTGCTTGGGTTGATCCAGGGATGGGTGACCACTCATTACATACCGAGTTTCCTCCGTGCCTCGGAAAGCACGTTAAGCCGTTACTCCCGGCTGATAATAGTAGATCTTGGACAGTCGTTGCAGTAGTCAGTGGCCCGAAAGTCTGACAACCAGTCTTACCAAGGAGCATTGTATTACGCAGTACTAACTGGATTGTGGAGGTCCGATAGGCAGTCGCTCCATGCAAAATACTGGTATTCAGCTGCATCCGGTTAGACTGGAAGCCGACACTAACATAGTTTGGAAAAGGCGAGGCAGATAATGATTACAAATTAAAAATAGGTATCGAAGTATCTCATCCCAGCTCGATGAACCGACGACTTCCAAAAAGTTTCTAGGACCGACTGGTTACGGAAAATGCAGGCCAAGGTTTTGTGGCACAGTTTGCTATGGCCTATGTCCAACATTATATATAGCTGACTGTCTCAAAAATTAGAAAAAACGGCAACTTTGCACACGAAAACACCCATACCCGTAAAAAACAAAACAAAATCGTAAACGTCCAATAAAATTATAGTGTGGTTGACATTTTTCTAACTGGCGCATAATTTGTACTAGTTCGTACCAATTCGTGCCGCCCCGCTTATTACGCTTTCGTAATACGTCTGAAATAGTTTTACGTTTTTTTGAAGTTATTATTTATGAGGTATAATAATATTATGATGTGGGGAATCTTTTTTTTTATTGCGTTCCTTTTATTTTACCTCTAGGTGTATGCTTTAATGCTGTAGTGAGATATTTAATGGTAACCCAATTTTGTGAACTATTTCTCGTTACTGAAGCTGAAATATTTGCAGCAGAATTTTGCTTAAACTCGCACACAGCAGATTGCAGTAATGAAATTCCTGTGAAATACCGGAGTAATATTCTCCTTTTGGAAATGCAGTTAAGTTTTATAATATTAAATGGAAATTTATATTTGACGGCTCCAAACACAGTGGCCGATGGAATTTGAAACTTTCAAAAAAATAAGAAACCATTTTGCTGATGAACAAGAAAATATTCCTTGTCGAATATACCCATAACATTGTAGCTCCATCAGCTAAACACTATCTTGTAATTTTCCCATAAAAGGTAAACTGGCAACACTTTCGATGTTCCCGACGATTTATGGGGCAATTTGTCTTTTCTATATTGGCAACTTTCAAGCCATTAGTTTGAAACATGTCATGTTATGTGCAGATATTAGTACAATGGTTTTAGATAAGTGGATAATTATTACTGAGTAATAGGCCTGGATAGCGATTTTAATGGTAATCAAATACTTGATTATGAATTTGGTCGTGATTTACAAATAGCCTAACCTTTCAAATCTTAAGGCGACCTTAATTTTCTTATTTGGGCTACTCCGCAGATGGATCGACTTTTGCTAGGTTAGATTACATTTGGATTCGGGTGTTGTCATATTTTCAGATTAAGGGTTTTGCCATCATCTTGTTAATATTTGTATTTATCTTGGCTCTATAGTTCAGTACAGAAGGTATAAGTTTCAGTCAAGAGGAGAGAAATGTAAAATTAATGAAGCTAGCCAATTACTACAATTTGTTATGATCACGATTCTTACAATTAATTTTTTCTTACTTTTCTTGTGTAACCAAACACACCTCATTGGTCACGAAAAAGATCCTTAAAATAGTGTTTTCTTTCTATAGCTTTTCACAGTTTAAACATTTATAAGGAGTAACCAGGTTTTTTATGACATGATAATAGGGTAGATGACAAAACAAATCTAATTAGTCCGTCAGATAGATTTCCAAAAAATATTGGACGCATATTTTTTCTTTTTTCACATCATCACATTTGAATACATTTTTAACTCAAATGTGACAACTATGATCTTTGAAACGTTTTATCTTCGTCAATTTTCATTAATTAGATAAAACAAAAAAACGTACCTATACAATATTTTTCGATAATCTAATTGACGGACTAAACAGAATCATATTTTTTTTAGTCAGTCATCATCACTATTATACATAAATGATGGACTTATTTTATTCTATTATTATTTAAAATTAAGTGTGATAAAAAATGCACATTTATCAAGCGAAGTTCAGCCCAAATTGTAATCTCTATATCAAGATGGTGTCCCTTTTGCTCGGTCGTTATCGGTTTTTATTCCTCGATCAGAACGGAAGAGGTGTTGGCACGCATCCAAGTGCGGAATCGCCCGCACTCAGTGTCCGTAGATTGGGGATCTTTTTCCCCCTTTTCGGGGAAAATAATTATACAATTAAGGGAAATTTTGTAAATCCTTGGATGAATTTTTGGGGAAAATTTTCACGTGGAAAGTTAGAAAAAGCCTCTAAAATAAGGTACAATTTAGGAAATCAAGTGATATTTTACAGGCTTTGTAATTTGTAATAACTACTTGCATATACAACGGCGATTGCATGGTGTCGTGCGTGAACACAAATTCCTTTAGTGAATAAACTTAAGTATATCTCTCTTCTTTGTTGCATTTCCAGTTTGAAAAATAGTGTGGGGAAAAAAGTTGTTCAACGAATCATTTTAATGTAAAAAAAGATTGAATTCGGGGAAAATTCAGAAACTCGATCTAGCAACCCTACTAGCATTACATTTTACCTCATCTTTAAACTAGCAATGCCCGTGGTTTTTGCCGGTTTTTATGTCCTTGCTTAGTTTATTTTGAAAATTCCGATGTTTAAGATGGTTTTCTATTTTAGAGTGGTATGATATATTTGTTTTTTTTCGGGGTTTTTTTGAAGTTCAGGAATTTCGTTTAACACTCTTTTTTATTAGGCTGTTAACCTAAGATTTAACGCAATGACTAACAATGAGTACCTAAAATGTAAAAATTGAGGCGTAATGTACGTTGATATTAATTTTCTTAAATATCATAGGTCCGAGGCTAAGCCAATATTATTTACTTATTTATTTAAAGCCATATAATTTTCTAGTTCTCAATAATTACCTAAGTACCTGCTTAAAATATTTCTCAAAGCCAAATAGTACTGAAAACAATATGTCTTCACTGTTTAGAAAAAGGTTATATTTAGAAAACAATTAATCTTGCCCGACGCGGCGTCTAAAAACACATGTATGAGTACATACGTACGTAAATATTCTCAAGAAATAATGTTTCTATCTTTGCTAGTCCTACACTACATAACTTCTAACAATGCCAATTTCTTGTTAGCATAACCTTTGTTAGAAAGAAGAGAATTTCGTAGGTTTCGTAGAAGGCACTTCGATGATGGAAACGTTCAAACCAGCTATGAAATTTTGTTGTATTCTTTTCCATATCTACCTACAATTCTACATATATACCATGTCAGTTTTTACCCAACTGCGCCAGAAGGAGGGTTATGTTTTTCGAGAGTATGTATGTATGTATGTATGTATAATTGTTTGGCACGCTCTGTGGCCTGAACGGCTAGATGGATTTTAGCTTGAGAGGTATCGTTTGATTTGTATTTACTGTGAGAGTGACACTGGGTATACCAAAATAAAAAAAACAAAATGGCGGATTTTTGGCGGCAAATTCAAATGTTTGGCACGCTCTGCAGCTTGAACGGCTCGATGGATTTTAGCTTGAGAGGTGTCGTTAGATTCGTATTTACTGTGAGAGTGACACTGGATATATCAAAATAAAAAAATCAATAAAAAAAATAAAAAAAAACCCGACTGCTTTAAAATAACTAATAACTTAAATAAAAACTGAAAAGAAAAAAATAGTTCAGAAAACAGGACAAATTTTTAAGCAGTCGGGTTTTTTAATTTTTTTGATTAATTTTTTCTGTGTAGTTTTGGACTAGAGCAGTTTTGTCATTTCCTTATGACTATATACTACTACTATACAGGTTCCAATTAAATTGACCAGTGTAACTCCGAAGTCTTGATAGGCTCTTATCGATATCTTTGATGATATAAATATAAAAATATAAAGTTTATTCTCAATGCGAAGTAATTACAGCTAAATAGAGGGATAATTTTCTTGCTTCTTTTCCTTACCTTTTCGATAACCTGCTCGATCTTTGTATTATCCAATCGTTTGCTTTTCTTAAACCTTGGCTTCCATAATTATTAACAAAGACATTTGATTGATGTCAGATGTTCATTATTTTAATTTATATTAACTACATTCACTTTTGCTATGTAATTCATCATCTGTCACTTCTCCGCTCAAAGATGCATGGTTAGTCAAAGAGCTATTTTCAAAACAAAAAGTCCAAAGCGGAAATATCAACATATTTCAAGACGGTCGGATCTTTTCTTACAATACATCTTGACGACCCGAATGGCGCAGCGGTAGAGAGGCTGCCTTACGTACGTTCTTAGGGTCCCGGGTTCGAATCCCGGTTGGAGCAAAGGCTTGTGTGATGAGCATGGACATTTGTTTCCGAGTCATGGATGTATAATAAGTATGTATTTACAAACAAAAAGTATCTATGTAGTATATCAACTATCTGGTGTCCACGACACAAGCCTCGTTGCTTAGTGTGGCACTAGATGGCGCTGTGTGTTAATGTCTAGCGATATTTATTTATTTATTATCTTTCTTGAAAGCACCTGTTGATTCGTACCAGGGACGTAACATCACGCCTGTAATCTCCGAAGCGTAAGGCAGAGGTATACCTAAAGGTACCCACATTTCAAATCAAAATCAAAACCAAATCAAATCATTTATTCTTTGCAAACATGGGTGATAGGTACATAGATGTTCTTTTATAATAAAGTTCTCCACATTTTGCCGTCACATGGGCATGCAAATAATTGGTTTACAATAAAATTATAAATTTAAAATTAAGTGGCATGTCATTGAAATTACATACTATAAAAAATAATTTAAAAAATGTCAACATGGTCAAAGTAATAAAAGATTAAAAAATGTGAACATGGTCAAAGTCATAAAAAAAGTAAAAATATCAATAATGTCAAACGGAAAATTAATAACATTATACGAACTAGAATAACAATAATATGTCAATAATAGTAACAGTAGGTAAGTAATTATAAATCAGTCAATAAATATGTTACAGAAAGTAAATCAATCAGTCAGTGAATCATCATTTAGAAAGTCATCAATTAAATAATAACTTTTCAGAATTAAAATATCGTTTAGCGCCCTTTTGAATTTTAAGACAGTCAAGTTTTTTATAACATTAGGTACTTTATTAAATATGCGTGGGGCCAGACCAAAAAAACTTTTTTGCACTAATGCGGTTTTACATCTCACTTGACATAATTTATTGACGTATTGAGTACGTATTGGATTTTTTCTGACCTCTGATAATTTTTGAAATAGATGTGGATTTCACAAACAAAGCCGTTTCTAACATAAACAAAGAAGGAAAAGTTAAAATTTTTAATGATTTAAAATAGGGCTCGCAGCTATCAGTTGTATCAGTTGTCGCCATTTATGTTTAAGTCCTATAGGGGGCGAGCCTATTGCCGTGGCTGCTACTGAGAAATTCTTGATGGAAAAACCCAATAACACTTTTCCCGACCCGGGAATCGCATCCAGGACCTCATGTTCAGCAGTCACGCTTGCGAACACTAGTCCAACAAGGCAGTCAATAATAACAGGGACAGTTAGCGTTTAATCAATTAATGTTAGATGTTAAATTATTTGTCCTATCTGACTAGGGGGCGGCGTAACACGTTTCCTTCTTCCATTCTCCTCTGTCAACCGTCACGCTATAAATAAAATAAATAAATATAGCTGGACATTACACACAGCGCCATCTAGTGCCACACTAGGCAACGAGGCTTGTGTCGTGGACACCAGATAGTTGATATACTACATATATACTTTTTGTTTGTAAATACATACTTATTATACATATAAAACATTCATGACTCGGAAACAAATGTCCATGCTCATCACACAAACATTTGCTCCTACCGGGATTCGAACCCAGGACCCAAAGAACGTAAGGCAGCCCCAGTATCGCTGCGCCATTCGGGTCGTCTATCATTCACTCCTTTATATTTCATATCATTTCACGTGCACCAACGACGACCAAATCTACCGCTCCTTGAGAAATGAGCCATGAAGACCTGGCGTAGATTCATCGATTGAGTTTCCTTAGAAAACTTCATGGGGTTTTAAGTGGTATTCTGGGACACACGTTATTGAGTTTTGAACTGTTTGTGGTATATTTAGAGTTTGGACATTCTTGACTCTGTTTGTTAGTGGTTAAGGGTGATTATTAGTTTGGGATGGAAATCAAGTTATGCCTGAAACAGTACCGAATGATTTGAATTAATTATTCTGGTTTACCAAACGAGGCGTTCTGTATTATATGCGAACAAGTCGGGTGTAGAAATTATACTTCGATAACTTCCCACTCATCGGTAGGTTCGAAGGGGGTGACAAATTCAATTATTCAAAACTAGAGACCCTAAATAAATTAAATTTTTGTCTACTTATCCATGAGACTAAAGACATACACACACAGACAGACAGTCATATCTTTTTATCGCGATGACTTACAATTTTGATTTCACTGCGCTAAGGGGTAGCAGACTTAAGTATTTGATATTATCACGCGTTCCTGCGAAAAAGGGTCTTAACAGACGGACAAAAAAGTGAGCCCCATAAAGGGTTCCGTTTTTGCCGACTGAGATACGGAATACGGAACTCTAAAAACACATGATCCTTTTACCTATTCAACAACACTAGCTCATGGGTATCTGAATGTCAGACATGACTTCGACTGGTATTCACAGTTCTGTCACATTAGTAGGTAAATACATTAGGGTTATGACTACTTGTGGAGTTGTGACTGACGTCAACGTCAAGATTGACGTCACTGGACTGAGGGCAATTGTTCTGAGGTTTGTTTTACTTGTATAGGCGTTGACAATAGTCTGATTGTTCTTGAGAAAAGTTTCTCATTGTATTACATTTTGGAGTAAATGTTATGTATACTAGGTGCAAACGGGCCCTTCAAGAAGCCGTCAACCAAACATTCTGGACATCAAACAAAGTAACTTACGCAAAAATATTGCTGGAAGACGACATGTTTGGGGTGAAAAATCGAAAGGACTCCATGTAGTGCACTCAAACATTATGCTGATAGATGCATTCAATAGTACGGGGGTGAAAGTATTTAATGTTATAAAATTAAAAGTTGAAACTTTGACCCCCAACATCTCTGTAACCAGAAGGTTCCCGAATATGGTCTAGAACAAAAAAATGATCGTAGTGACGGGGAGAACCAGTGCCTTTCGGCTTCGTTACTGGTATTTTTACACCCATTATTTTCACAAAAAGACACACTCAGCAATCCAATCTTTTCCGTAGTCAACGTGAGGTCAGCTTCCAGCTTCTTTTTTAAAGCTTTAAAACCTTTTAGCAGTCAGCTTATACTAGATATTCAATTTTGAGAGGTGAGAGTTACGAGTAGAGTTTCAAAATGTAATTTTCAGGGTGCCGTACCCAAAAGGTAACCCACGGGACCCTCTTGCTAAACCGTTGTCCGCGCTTCCGTCCATCCATCTGTCTGTATCTCATGCTCCTTAATAGGTAGACAGTTGACATTTTCACAGAATGTGTATTCCTGTTGCCGCTATAACAACAATAATAAAAATAAATTAAAGAAAAAAGGGGCTTGGGCTGCGGGACTATTCGAAAGAGATACCGTGGCCCCGGAACACAAAGGGCGATGAAGGAACATGGACGGGTTTTAGTCAGTAAAAGTCTGACACTCCCTCCTGCTCCGCCCAGAGCGGGAGGAGTCATTAGATGATTTCCCAACCGAAATAAAAAAAAAAAAGGTCCCAGGTTAACTGTACAACAATCGTTTCAGTAATTCAGGCATGAAAAGGCAACACAACAGACAGAGTAACTCTCGCATTTATAATATAAAAGTATGAATATGGAAATTTTATGTGATCTAAGTGCATGTTCACATAAAAACAGTGGTACGGTACCCTTCACGAGCGAGTTCGACTCGCACTTGGCCGGTTACCGGCAAAAAAATATGTTTTCCATTTTATTATCGCTAGTAACCACTAGGAAAGCAGTGAAAGCACTACTATAACCAGCTTTATGATAGATATTATACTACAATAAAATATTTTCTTGTTATTTGATTTTTTTGAATGCCTCGTTGGTTGAGTGCTCGCAAGCACGACTGCAAAGCATAAGGTCCTGGGTTCGATTCCCAGATCGGGCAAAGTTCTATAGGAATTGTGCATTAGCTGCAGCTACGAAATCTGGATGCGTGCGCAATTGATGGCAATAGGCTCGCCCTCTTTTACAAGGGACTTAAACATAACTGGTAAAATGTAGACCGTTTAGGCGCGATGTAATGATAAGTGATTTGTTTTTTTTTTAGGATAATAAATACGAATATGTCAGTTTAAAATGGCTTAGTTGTGTATAAAAAAAGAACTTAGATTAGGAAATTGATAGGTTTTCTTGACGTAATCTTACCAACAGCATTGGCTACAAGAATAAAACAATACTACCCACTAACAATGTAGGAGCATTACGTTAAAATACTGTTGTAATAAATATTCCTTACGCTATTCCAAGTTCTTATTGCAGTTGGAGAATTTATAGACCGGCTCAGATAAACCTGTGAACTTTCTGTTCATTCGCTTCACAAAGTAGTACCTAGGTACCTACTTTGTAAAGCGAATGAAAAAGGTAGAAAAAAGAAAATCTGTAACTTTTTTTAATAAGCATTTTAGTCAGAAAATATGATACTTTCTCAGGATTCAAAATACGACCTTGCTAGTGGGAAATAATTTTAAAGGCATTGATCGGCAAAAGTTGGACCGCACTTTTCATACTAATCTACAGTACTCTAATCCTATTCTATTAAATGAGTAATATTACTACATAATATTTATATATAATCACTGAAACGACTCTAGCGAATTCGATGAAAGTTGCATTATAGGGGTTTACGCGGGCAAAAAATCGGTCTCATATCTGCAAAAAATGGTTTTCTCTAATTTCATCCATTTATTTTTATTATTTATCCGGGCCGAGTTCGGTCCTATAATTTTTAATATAATTTAAATTTCTAAAAAAATAAATAAAAAATAAATTAATCTTTATTTTCAGACTACAGTCCATAGCTTTGTTAGTATTTTAGTGTTAGTAACAATAGTGCTTAAGTAATTAGGTTAGTATTGTTAGTGTTGACAACTTAATTATTTATTTAGGCCTATGACTGTCCCCACCCAGTGTCTCTGGAAGGGGCAGTCCGGTATAGCCGCAATCATTTTCAAAATGCTGTTGTCACTACCATGCAGGCGCTGCAGTAAGGAAGCCGCTTTCTTTCGCATGATACCGTGGAAGCCATCTGTGCGAGCCTCCGCGAACATTCCCGATGCACTACAGCGCCATGGCAGTCCCAACAGCATCCTGAAGGCGTTATTAATTTGGACGCGCAGGACATTGTAGGCTCGTCGCGTATATGACACCCACAGGCCGCTCGTGTAGAAAGATTGACAGAACGCCTTAAGGAGGGTTACTTTGACGTCTGTGGTACAACGAGCGAACCTGCGGGCAAGCATATTGCTCCTCACAGACAACGCCCTGCGCTCCCTCTCAATATCTCCGTCGTCCCTGAGGTCGCTCGCGATAATGTGACCGAGATACCTAAACCTATTGACAATTTTAAATGCTACGCCGTTGAGACCTATGGGCGGAACACAGCGTGACTGCTGT
The DNA here is from genome assembly GCA_963853795.1 of Xestia rhomboidea. Lineage (NCBI taxonomy): Eukaryota > Metazoa > Arthropoda > Insecta > Lepidoptera > Noctuidae > Xestia > Xestia rhomboidea. The sequence goes on from OY970778.1 coordinate 12,858,398, forward strand.
TTAGGGGCTTTAAAAACAAGAAGTTCACTTTTTTTAGAGTTGTATATCAAGCCATGCTCCTCCGCATAGGCCTCACAGATCGAAAGCAACTTCTTCAACCCACCTATCGACGGACTGAGCAGCACCATATCGTCTGCATAGCTTATGTTATTCACACATAAAGTAAGTAAGTACCTCCGTACCTCTCTGTACCTCCTCGTTCCTCCTGTACCTCCTCCTAAAGTAAGTACATCTAATTTCTAATCTTTAACAGTAAGAATATTGATTTCAGTAACTTAGCCACATCAAAAAAGCTAAACTATCAAGAGTAATTTAGATTTGCAACTGAAGGCACCTTTTGTTAACACTGTTATTTACATTAAACTACTTTCCAAAGTTCGCAGTTCTTAAATCCAAGTCACTTTAAGTACCCACTCCATTTGACATTTAAACAAAATTTTCTCGACAAGAATGACTGAAAACAATAAGATTTCATAAGGAAAGCTTGTCAGGACCTTTTGTTAGTGAAGGCATTATAATGTCTTGTGTCCCGAACAGAAGATGTAAAGTTCAGCGCAAGGCTGTGTCAGCTACAGGTTGTATAGCAGTAGATACGCTTTTGTTTTTCAGATTCATTCTAGCTATTTATTTATTCGTTCTTTAAAAATAGAACATGGTTATCACGTGGCAGTCATGTTCTTATTAACATTTGGGAAAATATTTTAGTTTTTACTTTTTTTTACCTTGGCCAAAGGCTTAGCGTTACCATAAAACGTGGCAACGCCACCAGTCTCTTATGGACATTACCATTTACTGTGTTGAGGAGGAGTTTTTTGACGTCATTTTTTAAGTTTATTTCTAAGATGGTGTTATTTTGATCTATAAAAGTATATCATATAATTTTTACTTGAATTACGTTAATGAACTGAAAAAAAAAGTATTTTTTAGACTGAAGATTCTTTTCTTCGTCTGTAAGTACCTGGTATTCGACTGATCTGGACAGACTGAAAGCCGCATCCGAATTTTTTTGGGAATGGACTCGCAGATACTGGTTCCGCCTCACGCTATCAATTTAGTACAGTGTTAATGTAGGTACACACGGCGACATATCAAGCTGTACTTTTCCAGTATAACAAGACCTCAGTTTGTTTAGATTTCGCGTACAATGAGAGATTCGCTAATAGGTACTGGTTTACATAGCTTGATTGTTTGTCGTGAGTATATACCTTTTTGGGTTAATGTAATATTTATGGTGAAATGTAGGATATGGTTTCAAATTCCTAGCTCTCTGCCACTTCTGAAATCCAATATAATGAGAAATTAGGTGATTAAATGCTTATACTTTATGCTGAATTTCATTCAATTCGGATACAGTGTGAATTGTTACTAAATAAATGAATTGAAATGAAACACCACAATGGATTTACTAATAACTTAAGCCTAAGTAATGCTGTTTTTTGTAAAGCTCAATAAAAAGACTCTCACCAACATTATACTAAACAAAAGACGCAATCAATAAGTAATGTTTTCATCAACTTGATTGGCCAAACAATGAGTATCTTAAAACATGATTTGTAAGCGTTAATTTTAAATATAATAATAGCATAATTATTTAATACACCGGTTTGGTTCAGTTACCTATTGTCTCGATCGGAGTGAGGCCGATAAAATGTGTTAGTTTGAATAAGAATTTATTTTATATAGTTAGCGTCCATCCGCGGCTTCGCCTGTTTAAGTTTATGTTTTTACTAACTTAATATCTTTAGAGATTATAGCCATGTATTATTCAGATGTAATAGTATAAGCCGTAAAGTTTCAAGAAATTCTGTTGAATTTTTGCGAGAAAGAGTGACAAACATTCATAAATCCTCACAAAATTTCTCGCTATTAAGTACTGTATTATTTAGTTGGCTCTGTGCAAAGTACAACGCTATTGTAACTAAAGGTACGTTGCACGAAAAGGCTCACAACTGTAGACTACAAAATTTATTATTTAAATATGCAAACCATAGAATTTCAAAAGGAGTCTTGAAAGTCAATAAAATTGATTTTCGATTAATCCCTGTCCCAGTCTCAACTATTTAATTTTCGTATGTTTTCCTGAAAATATTTGTTTAATTAACTTTGTGGATAAAGTATACCATACTAATTAGATATTTCGAGCCTACAATTAATAATTGACCTTTCACAAAACATAATCGTTAACACTTTTTATCAGTAATTTCTATGCGCCATTTTACTGGCCCAATCAGCGGGTGGTACAGGCGTGGCCTGCGTGACTCGACTACAGTCCTACTCTGTTGTATAAGTACTATCAATGTGTCATTACCACCGATATTCTGTGTCTTTGGTACGTTCTTAGATAGGTAGGTAGGTACATCAGTTTCGTAGTCACGTGACAGAGAAAAAGATTTTTTTTGGCGATATCGATGTCTACGAGACCATCAAACTAAACCACTTTTTCTATGTGACCACCCATAGAAAAAGTTGTTTAGTTTGATGGTCTGAATCATACCCTGAAATATGACCACACCTTTCTGGTACCCAAAGACAAGTCAATTCAAATTGGTATGCTGACATTACAAAATAGCTCTTTAAACACTTTTCCCTTTTAATCAAAAGCGGTCCTTTCCTTATCGTATTGTAATAAAGCAATTAAAAATAATTATGCACACCAATTATGTCACGTTAATTGTGAGTTATGGGGCTAATTAAGTTTATGTATTTTAAACTAGTGTATTATTTGGGTGTGCTTACTTTTTTTGTTAATATAAGGTAAGGTAAGGTGTAAGGTTCTTGTAAGGTGTAAGGGCTTATTGGAATGCAAGTTTCATAAATACATGAAAGGCTAATAATTACCTGTGTTTTATAATTACAATAGGTTACCCTTATGTCAAGAGTTAATTTATTTAAATAAATAAATTATTTGCCAATAACCCTGAATACAGTAAACTCATATATATACACATTTGCATAACGAATGCAATATTTTTTTAAACTACTGAGATTTTTTAAATTTATTTTTACTGGGACTTTTGTTGCCTACTAAAAAGAATATATTTTTTCAATATACATACCGAAAAACCAACTCAACATTTTATTATATTCAATTAAATCTCGTTAAACTTATATACATCACACTTATGGACAGAAAAATCGAATCAGGTAAACTTTAAATCGATTATAAAATCACTGAAACGCGTTTTTTAGCTGTCGTAAAATGTCATAATTTATTAAAATGTCAGAGAGGGTCACACAAAACTGTTTTTTTTTGGAAAAAAATATAATGATTTTGGGTCATGGATTTTTAAAGCATTGTCTTCCCAAGGTTTGTTTGTACATTTGTCTGGTGTCTGTATGCCCTTAAATGGTTAGTAAGAAATGAACGTTTGTCTCGCGTATTTTGTTACTTCTTTAGACTTTTATGGAAATTACTAGCTGACCCACGCAACTTCGTCTGCGTCACATTAGAGAGAAACCTACCTACTACCTACCTACTACCTACCTACTACCTACCTACTACCTACTTACTACCTACCTACTACCTACCTACTACCTACCTACTACCTACCTACTACCTACCTACTACCTACCTACTACCTACCTACTACCTACCTACTACCTACCTACTACCTACCTACTACCTACCTACTACCTACCTACTACCTACCTACTACCTACCTACTACCTACCTACTACCTACCTACTACCTACCTACTACCTACCTACTACCTACCTACTACCTACCTACTACCTAAAAAAAAAAAAAAAAAAAAAAAAAAAAAAAAAAAAAAAAAGTATCCTATGTCCTTCTCCTGGCTCTAAACTACCTCCCTGCCAATTTTCAGCTAAATCGGTTCAGCCGTTCTTGAGTTATAAGTGAAGTAACTAACACGACTTTCTTTTATATATATAGATTGTTACGTTACTCTTAAACAATGAGATAGAGGATTGCACCATCCTCAATGCTTACCTCTCTTGTGTAGCTAGGTGTATCACACGTAGGCAGGTACCTTCTCCTTCGCGTGTCGATGGCAATCTAAATTGTGTCTACAACTGCTACTAGTTTGTCGATTGTTGGGCTTTACACGTGGCAGGACTTGAACATGTCTAAAGGGAAAGTCACCCATTACACTAAACGCGATCATTTAAACTGCGTTCTGCGTTCGTTCGTTGTGCGTTGCATATTTTTATCGACATTTCGTTTTCGTGATTTTTTATTTTATTTGACATTTTATTTATAATCTGTTATTTCAGTTGGTATTTTGTATTAATTTGTAATCTTTTATTTGAGTTGACATTTTATTTGTAATTTTAATTGTTTTTTTTTTTATCTCTATTCAAATTTGTATGTCAGTAACGACAAAACATTGCAAGAGCTTCGACTATATATAAGATCCTTAATTTTTATTCCTATGTTTTACAAATAAATAATTCTGATTCTGATTTAAGTGCTGTCAGTGTCATTATTACTATGGAATATCAACACTAATATTGCTCTTAAACGCAGTTTATACGTGTGCCTTGACGCCTTGAGTTTAATTTGTGAAATGCGCTCTAAGTAGACTAGCCTCAAGTCAATATATGCATTGCTTTGATTCCTTCCTGTATCTCTATTTTCTGGTATTGCTGATAAACAAGCCGAGTAGACTTGAGTCCTCCTCTCTATGACTGGGAGTGGGCTTATAGACCCCCGTAGGCCCCCCGTACGGGTAGATGAGACATGTCTTCGAATTTTTGGTTTAAAGAAATGCCAGTTTCCTCACGAACACGATGAACACGTATTAATAGACTAATTTAAATTACCAAGAGTAACTAACTTATAAGTAGTTACTAACCTTTAAGTTAAAATGCAACGCTTTGATTTCTGTTCATAAAAAATATTGACAGTTGCTGGATAGTTCTCTCTTTACATAATCACTAACCAACCATCTAAATTCCCCATCATTCCATTGCATTCCAGAAGGACCAACCACCATTTATTTCTATCCCACATCAAAGACCCACTAAGGAGTTATATCTCCAACATTTTTTTCTCCGAACCTTTGCCACCAATTTGTCATAACAGACGGTCCACCCTCCTATTCCCATCAATAATAAAAACTTCAAAATACCCTCGCGTATTAAAATTCTAGCTTTCATCTTCCCGTTAGATTTGTCTGTGTGTCAGCGAATTGTCAAAATCAGCTGACGGTAGTATGTTGTCTTAAGAATTGCGTCAAAAATATACTCGGTAACAAAAATAGATGGTGTGTCTACGTATTTATTTTCTCGGATCTATTTATATCGTAGTCTGAGTGAAATACGTTTCGTTTAGAGGAAAGTTCACGTGTTTGTTGCGGGGATAGGTTTGGAGTGGCATTTAAAATGTTTTGGTTAAGATATGAATAGTGTATTGGCTGGCCCGTGGGTTGTAAAGGGCTTAACCTCATACTGCTCAGGCCATAAGGGTGAAAAGTGGTTGACCGTCTATGAGCGCGGCAGACTTTGTCGTAAATTGTGGGTGTTATAAACAAATTGGAGGTTGTTGATGTTTTTTTTTATGAATAAGCAGTAGGATCGTAGTTGACGCTTTTTTACAATCATACTGTAATAAAGGCCCACTATTTGATACCAAATTAAATATTAAAGATATACAACAACAAACAAGCGGTTAATTTGACTAAAATGTGCTGATTCTTTTTTTAAAAAGTACCTACTAACTTTTATCGCAGGCATAGCTTATAAAAATAATTAAAAAACTATAAAAAACTGCCACCCGCCCCGAGACTAGAACAAAGTGAAATTGGTTTCAAAAGCGTTTAAAAATATTTTAATTTAAAAACAATGTTAGTAGTTCAGTTCGAAAAGAGAATTTTCCATAAGTAAATACTTTTTATCGCTACCCAGTCCTTTCAAAATTCAAACTCTGTGACGTCACATTTCTTAACAGACAATTTGAATTCAGAACGTTTACACATTTCAACGTTCGATTCGTATAAATTATGACTATTCGAATAATTTTCCCGCCTAAATTATCCAAGATGGCATCTAAGTATGCACTGTCTATTTCAGGCGAGTGCCAATGCCAAGGTATTCGGCTGAAGTATTGCGCAAGATTACTGAACGGTTTAAAATGCGGTAAAAAATGTATTTCAATATAATATTATCAGTGTTGTGAACTTGTGGTGACTTATGTTTTTCTCTTTCAGTTTATGTAATGTGACATTGAATGGTAATGAGAGTTCTTGATATTTTTTTACTGATTGTTGTATATTTCCATGGTTTTTCTGTTTTCTTTTTCTTTAATATAAAATGTGACCCAAATCGGGCACCACCCTGCTAGTGATACTATCATCATCATCATTTTATCTGAAAGACGTCCACTGCTGGACATAGGCCTCCCCCAGTTTCGCCACTTTAACCGGTCCCGTGCGACTCGCATACAGCGGATTCCCGCAACCTTCACCAGGTCATCGGTCCACCTAGTGGGAGGTCTTCCAACGCAACATCTTCCGGTTCGCGGTCGCCACTCCAGAACTTTTCGGCTCCATCGGCCATCCGTTCTGCGAGCAATGTGCCCTGCCAACTGCCACTTAAGTTTGGCAATTCTTGGGGCTTCGTCGGTAACCTTGGTTCTCTTGCGGATGTCTTCATTTCTGATTCGATCACGCAAGGAAACTCCGAGCCTGCCTCTCCATTGCACTTTGAGTGACTTTAAGCCCAAGTAATAATGTCAGAAAACGTGCGGCACCATTTTCTTACCCTTCAATGTTAAAAATGTGATCATCAATGTAGTTAAAAGGGTCAGGATGCAGGCGCATTAGACATTTTGAGGTTTGCTTCTAGGCAGGTAACGCAACATATCGTAATCATCATTCTCGTGGCATTATCCCAATTTATTTGGGATCGGTGCAACATGTCTTCCATTCTTCTCTATTTCTCGTCATCTCAGCAGTCACCTGCTTTCTAGCAATATCATCCTTCATACAGCCCATCCCTCATTTCTTTGGTCTTCCTCTGCTCTTATAGCCGTCCAAATTTATACTCATATTCATACATGATAGGGTTATTCCAGTTGCCACTAAACTGGATTCTGGTAACTGCATGTCCGAGAATCCTACCTAGTACTTGGGTTATTTCTTTCTCGGACATGCCTTTTGTAATATCTCAAATGTAGAATCAGTCAAACATAGAATCTGTCGATTGTAGAATCTGTCAAATATAGAATCTGTCGATTGCAGAATCTGTCAAATGTAGAATATGATGTCAAAAGTAGAATCTGTCAAATGTAGACTAAACGAACCCATGTAATGATACTTCAGCCGTAAAGGCCGTGGTGAAGACTTTCTATCAGGTATACCGCCTCCTTCGTCGCCGCCGCGCAATTACAAAAAAAAAAAAAAACCCGAACGTTTTCAAAAAAACAGATGACCAAATCATCTCGTCGCGATAATGATCAAATGATTTACAATACAACGGTGATGTCATTGTGGCGACCACGTCGTCAGGCCGAGCTTACACCGCCCTAAAATATTTATAGCCAACTAATAATGTACTGTAATATTATTTTATGATGCTGTTGCGTACACGGCTTTATTAGTAAATTCAATTATAGGTTGTGAAAATGATTAACTTAGGAATTGATCAGGACTAGTCATAGGGCATGGTGAATTATTTTGGTAGGTGTAACTGTAAGGCATTAATACAATTTGTATTCTCAATCATCATCTATGTTGGCGTCGGTTTCCGGTTTAACCAGATGCAGCTGAATACCAGTATTTTACATGGAGCGTCTGCCTATCTGATCTCCACAACCCAGTTAGAACTTGGTGATACGATACCCCTAGGTAAGACTGGTTGCCAGACTTTCAGGCCATTGACTACCTGTTCCGACTGTCAAAGATAAACAAATGACAGCCGGGACCAACGGCTTAACGTGCTTTCCGAGGCATGAAGGAAACTAAATATTATAATGGGCGATGTAGTGTATACCTTCGTGGTAACCGTTTGTGAATCGAGGTCCTTTTTCCCTGAATAGTTTTGACTTTGCCTTTAGTGACTGAACTGCTCCATTTAATGCTACTATATCGGATAATAGTCGAGCAAATACGTTCCAGTTTTCTACACAATTATTTCTCAATTTCCAGGGACTATTGTGGACATCGATTCCGCTTCGGTGTTCGTTCAATTCGAACCGGAATGTCGGGAATCTTATTCAATGTATGCGAACCAATATCGAATTCCCGGAGTTTAACTACTGTACAGGTAGGAATGGTCCAATTTATAAAATACAGTTGTGGGTATGTAGATTCAATTAAATAGTTTCTAAAACCTTCATGTACGTAACCATGTGACCATCCGAACCGTGGCCGATCTTGAAGTAAAGGCGCGCTTGTTTAGGTTAATCCGTGGATGGGTAACCACCAATTGCATACCGAGTTTCCTCCGTACCTCGGAAAGCAGGTTAAGCCGTTGGTACTGGCTGTCAATTATAGGTCTTTGACAGTCGTTGCAGGTAGTCAGTGGCCCGAAAGTCTGACAACCAGTCTTATCGTGGGGTTTCGTATTATCCAATACTAACTGTGCAGTGGAGGTCAGATAGGCAGTTGGTCTATGTAAAATACTAGTATTCAGCTGCATCCGGTTAGGATGGAAACCGTCCCCAATATAGTTGGGAAAAGGCAGGGAGATGATGATAATTTTCCATAATTTTTACTGCTGATAGAATGTCACATTTTCAATGCTTTAAGGTGTAACAAATTTAAATATAAATATAACAATCTTTTTTGCTAGTGAAATGGGTACAGTAAATCTCCTTAATTAAATTAATTTGGTCGAATAGAATGTGCACTTAAGTGTCAAAGGAGTGCTTTGGCTCTCGTACTAGGATTTCCCTGTATCACGAGTGCCATCACCGTGCAAAACTAAAATAAATAAAAATTAAATTAAAATAAAAACGAACTTATGCATAATAAGGTTAAACAATTAAACGAGTTAAAAAGAGAAAAAAATATTAATACGACTGGCTTCTTCAAGTATTACCCTTACTAATACATAATCTTCTAAAACAATTGGAAAATTTCCGAAAACCAACCTCTGAAAACATGTCAACCGTTAAACAAAATATTTACATGTCAACCGATGAAGCTGGAAACAGCTGCTTTATCATGACCACATTATAAATGCTATGCGAGTAAATTCCTTCAATAGTTCTGTGTCATAAAAAGTAGGTGAAGTTGCCTTTATTTTTCTTAAATTCCCAGAAAAGCTGTTAACCTACTGGCGAGTTGTAAAGTCTTCTGTGGCAAGTAATAATTTGAGCAGAAACTCGTGCAAAGTATTTTATACACGGTAGGTTACATGTAGCCAGAAAATATCTGTATCTACAGAGCTAACTCTAACTCTAACGGAATACATTGACAACTTCTTCGTTAAGCACATTAAGCAGTTGGTCCCGACAGTCATTTGTAGATCTTCGATAGTCGTTACAGGTGGTACAGTGGGCCGAGGTTGCGGGACTATTCGAAAGAGATACCGTGGCCCCGGCACACAAAGGGCGATGAAGGAACATGGGTGGGTTTTAGTCAGTAAAAGTCTAACACTCCCTCCTGCTCCGCCTAGAGCGGGAGGAGTCATTTAATGATTTCCCATTCGAAAAAAAAAAGGTGGTACAGTGGCCCGTAACACAGCGAGCCCGTAACACAACGAGTCTTACTAAGGGTATCGTACTACCCAGTACTAACTGGGTTGTGGAGGTCAGATAGGCAGACGCTCCATGTAAAATGCTGGAAGAGACTGGAAGCCGACCCCAACCTAGTTAGGATAATGCGAGGTAGATGATGTTTCTAAATGAGGAAATAACTAACCTATTGTAGCTGAAATTTATTTATTTGCCAGAATATAGGTGCTAACGTGATATGGTAAAATAATTTTAGTTTCACTATATTCGATTATTTCTTTATTCGATTGTATTCCCGCGATCATGATGCTTGCAACAGCGTCGCAATATCGGGAGCTCATAGTAACAAAACAAAAGAAAATCACGAATATCATCCCGTAAGTACTTTAAGTATAACCAACCTATTTCCAGAAAAACCAAAACAAAGGCCCAACAATAATCAGAATTACTCTACCTATCCCTAATTACTAAAACCATTACTGCATCGGTCTCCTGAATCAAGAACTTCAATATCAACACAATGTTTATACAGCGGGACGTTTGACTGACTGCCAACATTTTTGGGTCATGAACGCGTACGGTTAAGTATAACTAAAAGTTTAACGATACTGACTGTCCGCAGGTTTGTTTTGAAGGTGATACACAGATAACTATAGGTTAAACTGTCATTGAGAGAGTTATGTGACTTTAGTTGTTGGCGCTACTTGGTCTAAAACTGCAATAGACACACTTTTTACGTCAATGAATGACTTCAGCCTGTCTGTTGGACATAGGCTTCTTCCAAAGTGGACTTCTAGAATCAGAATCAGATCTTTATTTGCTTTGAATTTAGGTATAAGATATTGTACATAAATTAATGAGATCGGCTACAGTCTACTTTAGTTTAGGTTTAGTTTAGTTGAGTTTATTTAATAGAACGTTGAAGTCTTCAAAATTCTATTCTCTTCCTTCTACATACAGTCTGAAGTTCCTTTTTAAACTTATTTTACATTCTTTTGATAAAAACTGGATAATCTTTTCTCTAATAGTTAGATTTAGTAGAAAAAAGTTTGTAATCATGTCTGTCTAAGAAATAAGTCAGTCGACTAGTGTTACAGTATGCACTTTTTTTTTTTCGGATGGGAAATCATCAAATGACTCGTCCCGCTCTAAGCGGAGCAGAAGGGCGTCAGACTTTTACTGACTAAAACCCATCCACGTTCCTTCATTGCCCTTTCAGTTCCGGGGCCACGGTATCTCTTTTCAAAAAATCAAAAAATCAAAGCATTTATTTCAAGTAAGCCAGTTACAGGCACTTTTGAACTGTCGAAACAAAGATGAAAATTAAATGTAGCTACAGTCCCAGTCACAAGACATAAAAACTGTGAAAGTACTGTAGTTGCCCATTCCCTAGCGTAGATCTCTATGGAGAAGAACGGGCAAGAAACTCCATGGACACTCTTTTAAATCAGAATATTGTTACAAAATCTTGGTTACATCATTCATGTTGAGATGGTAAATTATGTGAGAACAATGTAGCAAGATGTGCACGTTAAAAGTGTCCACAGTAAAACAAAACAAAAAAAAAACAATTCAAAAACTAAAATAATTCATTAAAATAAGCCATGGCAACTGAGAGATGACCAGTCACAACTGACAGCGTCCGTTCACGGACATGACGCATAGATCAGCACCATTCAACTCAACCATTTTGAAGGGAACGACACATGCGCCACCATCAGCGAGACTTTTGAGTGAGCATGACTTATTCTCAACCGCCAGGGCACATTCAAGTCAAGAAAAGACGTAGGTTTCCAGTGAATGATAGCTTTCTAGTACATAGTACTCACACAATATGGGCTATGCGATCAATAGTCGAGAGATTCGAATAGTCCCGCAGTCCACAATAAGCACCTACCGACATTGTTTTTCTTAATGTGTTTCCTACATGCTCATTCTCTTTCTGAGCAAGTTCACCGTCACTCCATAGTTGCTCGACTAAGTTAGATATCATAGAAAAGAAGAACAAATACCTGTTGACCCAATTTACAGTCACCATCTGCCTAGCCTTTTCCCAACTATGTTGGGGTCGGCCTCCAGTCTAACCAGAAGCAGCTGAAAACCAGTATGTTACATGGAGCAACTGCCTATCTGACCTCAACAACCTAGTTAGTACTGTGTAATACAATACACTTGGTAAGGCTGTTGGTTTGACTTCGATTCAATTTACAGTAAACAATAATATTAACACAGCGAAGATCAAAATTGGACACCTGTACCTCCAAGGCTCGGTTCGGGCTTTAATTCTAAATGCCAGTCACCAATATCTTCATCCCGAAGCTTCATTTGACAAGGGTTCCGTACCAAAAAGGCCAAAACAGAAATCTTATGACATAACTGCTGTCTGCCTGTCTGCATCACAGCCGTTTCCTCGAAACTAATAGCTATCAACTTGTCTTGTTTATGTGCTCGTCCAACGCAATCGTAACTAGAAAATCAATCAGAGTATAAGACACGTGATTTAATTCACAAATTTTCCCGTACACCCACACTGGGGGGTGTATACACCCACCCACACACTTGCATCATCGTGTTTAGACGTTACGTAGGAGTCTGCATCAATATCCCGTCATATGTCCGTTGTCTGATTGCTCTTAATTCTAAAGCTGCGGGTACACAGTCTATTTTCAAAATTATTGTAGGTAGTGAAATTTCTTAACATAACGTTACGTCTGAAATCCCCGAACAGAATGCAGAGATGTAGCTAATAGTACACCCATCACATTTCACCAGTTATGTTTGTCCTATCTAATAAGAGGCAAGTTTATTGCCTTCAACCGGGCATAAATGTGCAGGTTTGCACGGTGCACAAAAGAGGTTAAAGTTGCTCTTTTTAAAGCATACTCCAGACATTTTATACCTGCAGCCTGTGGGTCCGCTATACGCGTAGATCTTTCAATGCCCTACGGGTCCTGTACAATAATGGTTTTAGGATGCTGTTGGGGTTGCCTCGCTTTTGCAGTGCATCAGGTATGTTTGCTAAGGCCAGCACTGACTGCTTTAGGGCTATAATACGGAAAAGAGTGGCTTCCCTGATGCGTCGCGTGCGGGCAGCACCAACAGCCTTCTGAATACCATATTGGAAAGGGTTGATTGTCCGGTTGTGAGGTACTGGAATACCGTTCACGGATCTGGAGGGGTCCTTTTCAATGTAAAATAAATTAATTAAATGTAATAAATTAATAATTTAATGTTGACATTGAATAGTAATATAGGTACTAACATAGTTATAAGTATGTTTTACTTACATTCTATGGAATATTTTTGATTCTGATAATAAATGAATAATAATAAATCCAAACTCCGTCACTGCTACTGAGAAATTCTTAATGGAAAAACCTATTACCATTTTGCCCCACCTAGGAATCGCAACCGGACCTCATGATAAGCAATAGCGCTTGATACTGCTAGACCAACAAGGAAGTTTAGTTTAGGCTTATAAATTATTTGTAAATGCCCTACCTACCTAATACCTCTAATTGAAATACTAATTGTCTAGCTTAGAATTTGTGTCAGGTTGATGGCAATAGGGTCGCCTCCTATTACAAGGGACTAAAAGGTACATCTCTATCTCACCCTTTAGGGATAAATAAGGACATCAATATTATTCAGTTATTATTATATCTTGCCAGAATACGGCAGTTTAAGTTGCCCGTGTAAACGTACCTTAAAAGTATTCACATTCGATCTATTTTCAGTGTTCATTCCTGAAGATTGTATGGTCTTTTGACACCTACGCGGGATAAGGGAGATGCTCGATTTAGAAATAGATTAGTGCTTTGTAAGATTGTAATTTGATGTAGTTATTTGTGTATGTACAGTCGTGGTCTTTTCCGCCTGATCAGTAGTTTTTTTTTCGCTTAAATCATGCGGAGGCGCCAAGCCGCGGCCCCTTCAAGTTTAAGCCAATTAGGAAAGCGTCAACTTTGGCGCGCAAAATAACAATAAATAGTAAATATAAATAGTCAGTGCGCTTGGCCGATCGGTATCTTTTCATTTATTATATCTATACAAAGTCAACGGGGCGGGGCTGTATTTAGAGCGTTTCTATGTTGTAAGTGCAAGCAAAAATTAGCTCAGTGGTGATCAGGCGGGAGTGTCCTCGATAGTACGTACTAGTCCTGTGCGATTGAGATCAAAGAGTCATCTGCTGCATGGTTTGGAGGAGGCCAATGTCTAGCAGCTGATGATGATTCGCCTGCTTTGGTTTACTGACAGACGTCGAAACCTCTTTGGTTTAGTGGTCGCAAGCGCGACTACTGACCCAGAGGTCCTGGGTTCGATTCCTGGGTCGCGCAAAGTGTTGTTGGATTTTTCCCATCAGGGATCTTTCAGAAGCAGCCACATTGTCTGGATTTATGCTCGGTTGGTGGCAATAGGCTCACCCCCTATTACATGGGACTTAGACATTATTGGTGATGTGTGCCTAAACCTTTGGGGATAACAGGCGTCATGTCAAAACCACTTGAAGGCAAATTAAATTGCCATTAGGTCACCGAAAAGCTTACGTCAATTACATTAAAAGTCTTTGTCTTTGTCACTTGTCTAGGCCCTCGGTAAGCTCAGGAGTTAGTAGTGTTAATAACATAACTAACTTAACATCACGCCTGTAATCCCCGAAGGGTTAGGCAGAGGTGTACCTAATAGTTCACCCACATGTCACCAGTTTTGTTTAAGTCCCTTTGTAATAGTGGTCGAGCCTATTGACACCAACCAGGCGCAAATCCAGACTCCTCAGTTGCTACTGAAAAATTCCTGATGGAAAAACCCAATAAATAAATATCGCTGGACATTACACACAGCGCCATCTAGTGCCACACTAAGCAACGAGGCTTGTGTCTTGGACACCAGATAGTTGATATACTACATAGATACTTTTTTTTTGTAAATACATACTTATTATACATATAAACATCCATGACTCGGAAACAAATGTCCATGCTCATCACACAAACATTTGGAACGTAAGGCAGCCTCACTACCGCTGCGCCATTCGAGTCGTCGACAATGACACTGCCCGATTCAGAAATCGAACCCAGGACTTCATGCTCCGGGCCCGTGGACGGGGAGCTATGGGCTAGCTCGCCGTCCGTACGTCTCATGATGACAGGCCGTGTCGACGGCGCGTTCGTGTTAAACGCGCGCCTCAAAGAACGTCAGCAACTATGAAGGGGGCAAGGGCCGAAGCCTGCCGGGGCTGCGGGACTATTCGAAAGAGATACCGTGGCCCCGGAACACAAAGGGCGATGAAGGAACATGGATGGGTTTTAGTCAGTAAAAGTCTGACACTCCCTCCTGCTCCGCCCAGAGCGGGAGGAGTCATTTGATGATTTCCCATCCTAAAAAAAAAAAAAAAAGGATCTCATGCTCAGCAGTCGCACTTGCGACCGCTAGAGCTTCGAGGCAGGCAGTGTTAATCATACCCGTTTTACTCCGCTAAGTACAACATGGAAACTAATTAATTTTTGAAAACAAATTAATTTAAACATAACTTTTAAAACTCACAAAAAATGCCAAGCATCAGTAAAGATCTTGCGTACTTGTTTTTTGTGTAAATATATTTATTTTTATACCTTCGTTGTGGCGCCTAAATTATTTATACGTATAAAGTGATTAATAGGCTTTCCGCTTTGAAATCTCGTTTTTAATAGTCCGTAAATATTAGATATATTTCCACGCTACAGATGTGATTTTGAGTTATTATAGGTTTCGTAGTTTCTTTTTAGAAGTTTCACCTCTAGGAAAAAGCGAAAGGCGTTCCTGTTTTAAACACCAATTCATCTCTGAAATTCTTCAAATACCGATAAACTGTGGTCATTATTTATGGCCTTTTTTTTCAGATGGGAAATCATCAAATGACTCCTCCCGCTCTGGGTGGAGCGGGAGGGCGTCAGACTTTTACTGACTAAATCCCATTAATGTTCCTTCACCGCCCTTTGTGTTCCGGGGCCACGGTATCTATTTCGAACAGTCCCGCAGCATTATTTATGGCCTGAAAGCTAGATTATCATACCTCATTCTCCTGCCCTTATCCCAATTTATTTGTGGTCGGCACAGCATGTCTTCTTCTTCCATACTTCTCTATTACTCGTCATCTCAGCAGTCACCTCCTTTCTAGCCATATCATCCTTCACACATGGCCTGAAAGCCACTTAAAAGAAGAACATGGGGCTTGCAGAGTAATTGCATATTACTGTAACAACCCAATAGGGTAGATGACACAATAAAACAATAATTCCAAGACACAAGTCTCTGAAAGAAAACCACTTTATTTTGGGCCTGAAAACCCGATTTATTTACAATTCATTGCCAAATTCGATTTTTAGTTGCTTTGAAATCAATAAATAGTTGAGTCATTGTGTTGACTAAACAGTGACGTCACAGTTTGCTATTGCCATACAAAATCTATGAGAGAACCGTTTTGACAGCTCTTAAGAAGTATCTCAATTGTTTGGTGTGTCATCTACCCCATTGCAATGACGTCATTATTTTTGACAATGCAATAACTTAATGCATTGATTGCGTTGTTGACTTTGCCGGGTGAATGATTTTTCACACCAATGAAGTTACGGGTTAAGAATTTCCTTCAAAATTCTTCAGGTTGTGTTCGAAAGTGTGTCACGCAATTACCCAGCTTCTTCATAAGTCAAAACTTTAGTGGATAAACATAGCGCCACAATCAATATCAAAATATCCAAGTCTGAACATTGGATAACTATGTAGGGTATGTATAGATAATGATCCTTTTTTTTTTTTTTCGGATGGAAAATCATCAAATGACTCCTCCCGCTCTGGGCGGATCAGGAGGGAGTGTCAGACTTTTACTGACTGAAACCCATCCATGTTCCTTCATCGCCCTTTGTGTTCGGGGGGCACGGTATCTCTTATCATTAACACATAAAACGGGATATTTTCCATGTTTACTATTTCGAGATATTGCTACGAGTATGATCACGGATTTAAACAGTGCACAGAGATAACAGATCGGATCAGTTTATCCGTCAGTACCAAAATATTTGGGGACTCAGCATAAATAGTAAATATAGGAAATATTTCGTTTTAAGTGTTAACGATAGTGACCATCATCATCTGCCTAGCCTTTTCCCAACTATGTTGGGGTCGGCTTCCAGTCTAACCGGATGCAGCTGAATACCAGTATTAACATCCACAACCCAGTTAGTACTGGCTAATACGATACCCCTTGGTAAGACTGGTTGTCAGACTTTTTGGGCCACTGACTACATTGGCAGTTTAAAAAGACAATGATCGCTTACCTAGGTGTTTTTGGAAATTATATAAATATGAAACGCTGGCGTGACGATTTGGACTCGTTCCTGACTGATTGGCCTGAGAAGGCAAAACACCTGGAGAGTTGGCAAGGAATGGGGTAGGCTTTTGCGCAGATGTGAAACAGAAAAGGCCGTACAAAAAGCTCAACATTTGCAAAATTCGCCTTTTTA
This sequence comes from Xestia rhomboidea, assembly GCA_963853795.1. Classification (NCBI taxonomy): domain Eukaryota; kingdom Metazoa; phylum Arthropoda; class Insecta; order Lepidoptera; family Noctuidae; genus Xestia; species Xestia rhomboidea. The sequence goes on from OY970778.1 coordinate 12,875,537, forward strand.
ATAAATAAATATCGCTGACATTACACAAATCGCTATGTAGGTGCCACACTAAGCAACGAGGCTTGTGTCGTGGACATCAGATAGTTGATATACTACTTAGATACTTTTCGTTTCTAAATACATACTTATTATACATAATTATAAACATCCATGACTCGGAAACAAATGTCCATGCTCATCATACAAACATGTGCTCCTACCGGGATTCGAAACCGGGACCCTAAGAACGTAACGTTAAGTTAACGAACGTAAGGCAGCCTCACTACCGCTGCGCCATTCGGGTTGTCAAAAAACTTAGTCTTTCTAAAAACTCTAGAGGTAAAAATTATGCACAACTATCAACCGTTTCGAGAACTTGTGACCCTGGTTATGTTGTACCTACTCATTAAATGTGGCAAAAGCTGTAGCCCCAACCTTTTTTCTTACTTCCTCCCAATAATTGGATCTCACTTAAGGCTGGGGTATCTGCTAAATTAGCAACTCTATTTGTGGTGGTTCAAACTTCGTTTGAAATTCTAATATTTTAACTACAAAGTGGTTGTTACGTCAGTCACTGCGGGCGAATAGTGCGAAATGAGTGGTTTTTATTTAATTGTAGCCTAATAAATCATTAAATCAATTGTACACTTTGTGAAAAAAAGTGACAAATATTTGTGTGAAAAAAAAATTACTAAATTTAATGCCGTGAGTAGTTACAAAATTTCAAAGAAAAAATGCTTCACTCTGGATATTTTTCTCATAATTATAGTAATAATAAAGCTAAAATTATTTCAATTGTACCAATTAAAGTGTAGAGTCTAATAAGCACCATTATATTTTTTTTGCACATAATTATATTCACTTATCAAAGAGGAGTTACATAGAGAAAACCTCTCGTTAGCAGATACCACCCCCTTAACCCTGCTACCGCTGCAAAATTCCCGAGATATAATGATGAAGCGACCCGAGTGTATTTTCAGTTTGTTATTAATTACCTTGATGATTTGTATGTGTCAAAACTTTTCGACGTTAACGTCTTAGTAATAAGGGATAAAGGAGAGTTAGTTTGTGAATGTTATAAATTATTGTGTGAGATATGAACGGTGAGTTTATTACGTGTGGATGTGTCGTATTTATGAATTGAGTTGACTTTTCTAAGGATGTTTGAGGATTAATTTTAATATTTTCGGGTTAGTTTTTTTTTTCATTTAGTTTTTTTTTATACAATTTTATTCGCATTTAATCATACAATATAACCAATATTTATCTTGTTTGTGTTAATTTTTATCATCCCATGGTATGAGCAGGGCTATAGGTGAGTCCATGGGATGATAAAAAAAAATGTATGAAGATTTCACTGTTTAACAATTTACTTGGTTAAAAAATATTACAATTTTAGTGCCTGTAGTATAGTAACTTAACTTTCTCTGTAACCTTTTTTTACTTTGGTATATTTTTTATTATGACTAGTATTTTCGTGGAGCCCCTACAGAGGCTCCACGGAGCCCTAGGGTTCCTCGGAGCACTCTATGAGTAAAGCTGATCTAAGTAAATCGGAATAAGTGCAAGAGAATGATAGGCAACATAGTTTTTTTTTTATGAAGAATTGTGAAAACACAGAGTAGGTATTTTCGGACGTGTAAATACACTAAATACTCAAAAATAGTCGTATATTTAGTTGAGTATTCTAAAAGTAATTTTCAAAATTAAGTAAACTACGCTACTGTAAAGTTCAAAAAGAAGTAATTAGCCAATTAATATTTAAAAAGGCCAATAGAGTCCGTGTTTCCAAAGGATTGAATAAATTGAAGGATGTTTAAGCAATGAAAGGACCTTACTTTTAATTAATATTCATTTAAAATTCACAACGGAACCAAACACGAAAGGAAATATAGCGTGTTTAAAATATTAATTACTTGATAAGGTCAATACGTAATTATACTTAAGGGGACTACAGGAACTTATCGCGAGTTTTATGATGCCTGAAAGTATATAATTCACTGCAATAAACAAAATCAGAAAAATATATGATATTCTTCAGGATATATGCTAGTTAGATAGTGTATTGAAAACATAATACAACTAATTTTACTCGATAAAAAAAAATCACGAACTTATCTCTATAAATTTCTTTTAACGAGTAAAAACCATACAAAAATACATGCGATCATTCTGATTTTTTGGCAAATAATTCTACAAACAACATATTAACATAATAGTGTTTTATTTTTTTAGTCTAATCAATAGATTTTGTTATTTCAATATTTATTCATTATTTTCTTCAAAAACTCTCTCGCTCTCGTTTACTCCGATACAAATAGACAGTGTGCGCGCATTAGCTCCTGTAGTCCTCTTAAGGATAAGTGTAGGTATTCATTATTTACTTAGGAAAGTATTTTTTGACTCGTTGGTCGAGTGATCGCAAATACGACTGCTCAGCATGAGATCCTGGGTTCGATTCCCGGGTTGGGCCAAGTGTCATTGGATTACTCCATCAGGTATTTCTTAGTAGCAGCCACGGAGTCTAGATTTGCGCACGGTTGATGGCAATAGGCTTGATCCCTACTACATGGGACTTAAACGGATTATTCCATCAGGTACTTCTTAGTAGCAGCCACGGAGTCTAGATTTGCGCACGGTTGATGGCAATAGGCTTGATCCCTACTACATGGGACTTAAACGGATTATTCCATCAGGTACTTCTTAGTAGCAGCCACGGAGTCTAGATTTGCGCACGGTTGATGGCAATAGGCTTGAACCCTATTACATGGAACAAACGGATTATTCCATCAGGTATTTCTTAGTAGCAGCCACGGAGTCTAGTATTGCGCACGGTTGATGGCAATAGGCTTGATCCCTATTACATGGAACTTAAACGGATTATTCCATCAGGTATTTCTTAGTAGCAGCCACGGAGTCTGGATTTGCGCACGGTTGATGGCAATAGGCTTGATCCCTATTACATGGAACCTAAACATAACTGTCGAAATGTGAGTGTACTATTAGGTACACCTCTGCCCAACCCTTCGGCGATTGCAGGCGTAATGTTTTTGTTTATGTTTATTATAAGGTCAATACCTAATTACACTTAAGGATAAATGTATTTATTATTTACCTAGGAAAATATTTTTAAAAGAAGTTTTCTGATATCAAAGCTCTACCTACGTTTGAAAGGAATAAACATGCGAAGGAACATTTTCTGTACAATCTTTTTGTGAAACATATTCTAAACTCCTTTATGTTTGCTTATCAAACGGAATTACATCTACCCACGTTGGTTCAAACTCTCTGAAAACATTTCTAAGTTTTGCTTGGAACTTACGGATCAGCATACCTATTCATAACGCTTCGATTCGATTTTCGATTCGGAAAGTCGTATGTCTATCTTTTTTTGACATTATGAAATCGAGCGAGATAGACATACGACTTTCCGAATCGAAAATCGAATCGAAGCGTTGTGAATAAGGGGCATGAAAACATTCTTAAACCCACCTTTGTGCTGTCAGTCCTTCTTATCCGGTACGCTCTTGACAGAGCGGTCGTGATCGTTAAGTACTGGTAGCGTTATTAGAAGTGGCAGATGTAATGCACTTCACGACATTTCGCCACCGCTGCCTGCTAGAGGTCATCCTGCTGCATTCATTAAGTGAACCCCCAATGGCAGACTTGATCTGGTCAGTCCAACGCGAAGGTGACCTTCCGCGCGGTCTAGCGCCTTCCTTCTACTTTCCCTTGGACGACAAGGCGTTCTATGGATCGATTGTCACGCCGGGAAACATGTCCAAAGAATGTTAGGATGCGAGATTGTACAATCGAAAACAGACGCTGCCTGATACCGAGTTCTTGAAGTATCGAGACGTTCGTGCGAAACTCGGTCCACGAAACCCCAAGCATTCTTCTCCAGCACCACATTTCTAGAGCATCTATTTTCTGCCTTTCCACATCTCGCAAGGTCCACGTTTCAGCTGCGTAAAGAAATATGGGGAATATAAGCGTCCTCACGAGCCTGGTCTTCGTGGCTTTAGTTATATTTCTATTCCTCCATATTTTCTGCATCTTGTCCATCGCTGTTCTTGTGATGTCGACGTCGTTTGATCTCATCGATGCACCCGCCATTGTTTGAAATTAGAGCCCCGAGATAGATATAAGATTGGACCACGTTGCAATTCGCGATTTGGGTCACTTCAGGCGAATTATTCCTGGCACGGTCAACAATCATCACCTGGGTCTTGCTGCGATTAATTTTTAGTCCAAACTCATGGCTCACTCGCTCCATCTTTGACAGTAGCTCTTCCAAGTGCTGCGAACTGGTTGCAAATAAGGTGGTGTCATCTGCGTAACGCAAGTTTGCAATCTTGTATCCACCAATTGTTACACCATCCGTCCAGTCTTCCAAAGTGATACGCATTATTAGCTCTGTGTACGCATTGAATAAGAGCGGTGATATAATGCACCCCTGGCGTACTCCGGCACTAGGATAGAAGTCATTTGACAGGATATCATCTGTGCGAACTGAGGCTGAGCCCTCTTCATATAGACGTCTCAAAAGGTGTACAAGATGTTTTGGTGTGCCCATGTCTAGCAAGGTCTTCCACAATACCGGCCATTTCACCGAGTCGAATGCTTTGGAGAAATCAACAAAATAAAGGAATAAGGGCTTATTGAATTCTCTTGACTTCTCGATGATCTGGCGTACGATGAGAATTTGTTCTCGAGTGCCCTTCCCCTTTACAAAACCGGCTTGTTCCGGAGCGATCTCCTTAGACAGGTAGGTTTTCAATCGCTCGTTGAGAATATGTAACATTATTTTGCTAGTGTGTGATATCAGAGCAATGAGGCGGTAGTTGTTACATTTCTTCGTCGAACCTTTCTTGTGCAGGGGTGTGAATACGGTATGTGTCCACTCCAAAGGCCAAACTCCTGTCTGCCATACCTTGTTGCAAATAAGATGAAATATCTGGTCACCACGTTCTCCTAAGGCTTTTATTGTCTCTATTGGAATTGCATCTTTACCAGTTGCTTTTTTGCTTTTCAGGTGTTTTATGGCAGCGCTTACTTCGGACAGAAGGATGTCTGGCTCAAAATTCTCTCGTTCTGGGTCAGTGCTTTCAAACTGTTGTGAATGTGGGTCCAGGAATAATGACTGACAGTAGCTCTTCCACGTTTCAGAGATTTGTTCGAGTTCTGTTACCACTTCATTTTTGTCGTTCTCAATAGTCCAGGTTTTAGCAGGTAGAGATTTAGTAATAAGACGAATTTTGTGATAAAGGTCTCTAGACTCATGCTTCATAGCGTGTTTTTCGACCTCTTCACAAATGCTACGAAGGTGGTAATTGTGGTCTCGCCTGCAACAGGCTTGGATGTTATGGCGCCTCTCTTCTATTAGAGCAAGAGTACTATCCGTCATCCAATGTTGACGTTTGCGTGTTTCTGATCTTGGATTAGACTCCGCCACTGCATTTTGGATGAGATGTTTAGCCTTACTCCATAGCATGTCTGGTGTAGCTTCATTGTGGTTCACATCGGTCCATTCTTTCCAATTCCGCTCAATGGCTGTATTGAACTGTTCGTTATCTACAACTTCAATCCGTCTTATTTTCTTGGAGGATCGGGCAGCTTTGAGTTTCAACCGCATCTTTATGATAACGAGTTCATGGTCGGAACCACAATCAACCCCAGGAAATGTGTGGGCATTGAGAACGGAGGTGCGCCAGCGTGATCTAATCAGTATGTAGTCGATCTGGTTTTTAGTTCTGCCTCCAGGTGACGTCCAGGTGAACAGTCTACGGGGATGGTGCTGGAATAGACTGTTCGCTACCACCATGTTGTTCTCGTCTGCGAACTGCATAAATCTTTCACCTCTTTCATTTCGCACCCGAGTCCGAAGTTTCCCACACATTTGCTATACTGAGCAGCGTTTGTGCCGATTTTCGAATTAAAATCACCCATGATTATAAGTATCTCTCTGTTGGGGATTTTTTCGATTGTTGCCTGTAATTCTTTGTAGAAACTCTCCAGAACGGAGGGTAGAGCTTCACTGGTGGGGGCATATGCCTGTATTAGGTTTAGGTTTACAGGTGACGCTTTGAGTTTCATTGACATAATGCGATCGCTAACTGCTTCATACCCTATCACACTGTTATTTTCATGCTTAGGAATAAGAATTGCTACTCCGTTTTGGCTGTTGTCATCGTTGCCGGAAAAGTAGACTGCATGGGTATCGGTAAAGAAATGCCCGTTGTTTCTCCAGTGGGTTTCGGCTAGTCCACAAATGCATAAACCGCATCTGGTAACTTCCTTCTCTACGATGAAAAATTTACCGGGTTTTAGCAAGCCACGAACAGCAGTGCTGTCAGTGCATGAGTGCATAAAGCATTGAAGAAAAATAATGTCAGGAACATGCACGCGAAGGTGGAAGATATCTCTATCAGTGATAAAACAGCCTGCTATACACAACCTCATCACGAAGCCGTCAACCAAGCATTCTGTACATCAAACTAAGTAACTTTACGCAAAAATTATTGCTGGGAAACGACTTTTTTTTTGGGGTGAAAAATCATGTTTTGTGGTAGAACTCAATATACCGCACTCAAAACATTGTGCAGATCGATGGATTGAATAGTCGTGGAGGTGTTTAAAGTAAAAATCTTACATTAAACTTTGTATTTAAAAAAAAACTTGTCAAAAAGTTGGAACTTTGACCCCCAATGTCTCCGTAACTAGAAGGTTCCCAGGTATGGTCTAGAACAAAAAATATCGCAATGATGGGGAGAACAAGTGGCTTTCGGCTTCGTTAAAAGGTTTTTTACACCCTTTAGATTTATGAATATTGTAAAAGAGTTATGCAACAATTTTGATATGTATAATCAAGTAATCATTTTAGCCGAAAGACGTCTACTGCACATGCCCCCAAGTGTTGGTACATTGATCGGTTTCGTGCATCTCGCATCCTGCGGATCCCCGCAACCTTCACCAGGTCATCGGTCCACCTATTGAAAGGCCTTCCAAAGCAACACCTTCCGGTTCGCGGTCGCCACTCCAAAACTTTTCGGCCCCACTGGCCATCCGTTCTGCGAGCAATCGCCCTGCCTACCGCCACAATCAAGTATTTTTGTATTTTTTGCCAAATATACTCGTTAAAACTTTGTGACTGGGATGAAAATCTGTCTGGAATCCAGCACCGGTCAATCGTGGAGATTCCAAGAAACGACCAAATTAATAAAACCTTGGCCACGAGCTACAAACTCTAGCGACTCGCGTGTTTTGTTTCATATTGCGTAGAAAACCAACTGCTTAGAGCACGCCACGAGTCACCTCGACGCAAACGGTACGAATGTGAAGGAAACAAGCGCCACACGCGCGTTTTACATGACGCAAGTCGCGTCTCAAGTCGCATCGCGTGAAGTCGTGAAAGGAGCGTAATATGTCGTGCTAAAAGTACCGTGTCTGCTACAGTTTTTTTACCAACTTCAAAAAATGGAGGAGGTTCTCAATTCGGTTGTATTTTTTTATTGTTGGTTTTCGCATAACCCCGTCATTTATGAACAAATTCAAAGTCAAAGTGGCCGACTTCCTAAAGAAAAGTTATTTTAAACTTTTTTTGAAAGTCGGTTTTTTTTTGCAAAAAGTTTTTTATTATAGTCTGAAATCGTCAAAACGCAGTAGCCAAACGTGGCAACCAGCACACGTTTCTTCTCTTTAAAAGATAATAATACAGTTGTACCATGGCCAACCATAAAGCATATATATCGCCCATAAAGCATACTAACGACACCTTTCACAAATTCTAAACACATTAATATCACACTGTAAATAGATCGAACATTTAATAATAATGAATATTCGCTGTTTAGACATCGATAGATTAATAATATGATATGACAGGTGAGTTTGTGAAGTAGGTCGGAGTTATTAATAAACGGAATTATTATAGCTGGGTCTTTTGTACCGTGGTTAGTTGTGAAAGGGTTAATGAAAATAATAATACGAATCTCTGTTGACAGCTCGAAATGATAGTAACTGGGCTCAGTGTCCATCAATTAACGGTCAAAAGGTTAGTTTCGTATTATGTATGACCCTGTTAGTCACCGTAAAGTGATATCCACTCAGTGTGATACGTAATACCAATATTATGACATTCACGGTTGTCATCAAAGTTCGGTGTACAACCGAAGCTTGATATTCACTGGATATCAGAAAGATACGTAATAGCCCTGCTGGCCTCTTCTCACATCGGAAGGCATAATAAGCCTGATTACCACGCTTGCTCAAGACGGGTTGGCGATTTTAGACTTTTATTAATGACTAGCTTCGCTCCGGATAAGTACGGAAATTAACCCACGGAAACATTTCAAACGTTGTCTATGACGCTCGGGGATAATGCAGTTTCCTTTTAGTGATTTTGTTTTAAACTGATCAGTAGTTCCGAAGATTAACCCCTACAAACAAACTTAAAACATTTTTTTTACAGCCCTGAATGTCCCACTGCCGGGCAAAGGCCTTCCCCATATCCTTTCAGGTGCTCTTCTCCTGCGCCACCTCTGACCAGCCTTGGTGATGCAAATTTTACCTCTCAATAAATAGTAGTATTGATAAGTCCAGTTTCCTGTGACGAAACGTTCTAGTACTTTCCACAGATAATATTTTTTGCTTGATACGTTACACAGTACGGTCATGGTCTATTATTGTTCATGAATTTGTTTTTTTTTTGACACCGGGCCGTTTCGACGTAGACAATTTTTGCATACGTCCGAACGGCCCGCGATCCATTTATTTTGGCCCGTTCAGGCTTACTACAGACAGCATCCTTTAGACACCTTTCCTTCTTCCTCTTCATCTTTCCTTTTCTTTCTTTCTTTCTTTAGTCCTTTAGGCATAATATTACCACTAGTAAAACAATAAAACTGTTCATGCATTTAGGTATGTGGGTGGATATTATAATCAGCTTATAATTTTCCCACTGCTGGGACGCATTCCTCTACGACAGGGATTGGGCTATTATCCACCAAGCGGGCCCACTGCGTGTTGGTAGTTGGCACACGTCTTCGATATTTTTGTACTAGGATATTCCAGTGTCCCCACGATGTTTTTGATGGAAAGTTTTATTTCACTTTGTTTTTATGCATTTCGCGCAATTTCTTTAATAAGTAATTCCTATTTCTGTGACTCTGAATATTATGTTAAAAACAAACAATTAATGAATCACCAATCTGTATAAATATTAAAATGTAGGCCGCAAAACATTATATTTTCGTTGCTAGTATTATGTACGCCATTTTCTTTTTCACACCTACTATTTGTGAAGTAACACCTGTAGGCATCAATCATCATCATCATTTCAGCCGCAAGACGTGCACTGCTGGACATAGGCCTCCCCCAGTGTCGCCACATTAACCGGTCCCGTGCGACACGCATCCAGCGGATTCCCGCAACCTTCACCAGGTCATCGGTCCACCTAGTGGGAGGCCTTCCAACGCAAAGTCTTCCGGTTCGCGGTCGCCACTCCAGAACTTTTTGGCCCCATCGGCCATCCGTTCTGCGAGCAATATACACACTGCCACTTAAGTTTGGCGTCAATGCGTATACATAATTAAATAACATACATACATATGTAAAAAAAGCAATCGCTATCTAAATAGAGCCCACCAGCGTCGGGAACAGGGTCCGAGCTACCGTTGGTCAGGACTCTTGAGAGAGGAACCTCCTAACAAACCAGAAGTACTGCTTTCTGAATCAAGCCCATGATCTAGCTGCCAAGCAAGAGCTTCTTCAGATATAACAGCTGTAACTTACAAAGCCGTCAAAGGTGTTCTGACATGTCCGCTTTGAGCTCGGAGTTTTTCGGTAAAAGTTGAATACTTATGCTTATAGTCACTTGAGAGCATTTATGAAAAAGCAGCAATATAAAACAAAATGGATGGACTGTGTAAAAGATGATATGGCAAGAAAGGAGGTGACTGCTGAGATAACGAGTAATAGAGAAGTATAGAAGAAGAAGACATGCTGCGCCGACCTCAAATAAATAGGGATGAGGGCAGGAGAATGAGAATGATAATGATTACGGTATGACATTTTGTATTGAATGGAAGAAATGGAATGGAAGAATAAAAGTGCTGTGCTAATCCCTAGTAACATGGAAAAAAGACAAGAAGATTATGAAGAGGTCTAGAGGGGCACTTATAAAACATCGACAAAAGGTGCAAGGTTCTTCGGTAATTGTAAACCAACTATTTGCATGCCCATGTGACGGCAAAATGTGAAGAACCTTTTTATACTAGAACATTCTATGTACTTATTACCCATGTTTGCAAAGTTATAAATGATTTGATTTGATTCGGGTTGGTCGTTTCCAATGGAGAAGAACCGGCAAGAAACTCCATGGTTACTCTTTTCAAATCATTTAGCACTCCAAAGATCTCGACAACCGCTCTAGAAATATGTTATGGATAGATGGCATCATCATCGGGCAATTACTGCAGAACGCCTTCTGCTACGATTCATACATACTCATTTTCCTTCCTTCACATTCATACATCAGGTCATATATGTATGACTCGTAACCGGCGTGCATGCATACCTACGTATGCATGCACGCCGGTTACAAGTACTACGCCCCTGACTTTTCTGAAGAATATGAACAATTTACTTATTGATTCTATTAAAAACACTAGATTTTTTTTTGTTAATGGACCAACGTCCAAAAAAAAACATTCAGGTACTCATAGTACTTTTAAAGCCCCTAATGCACTGAAAAGCAGTATATCCTCAAAGAAAGTAAGACCATTGGTACAGGATTCCTTACGATGTTCTCTTTCGTCATTATTTAGAGGTTTCTGCTTCAAAGCATTCATCTTTCAGTCAACGTGTGCTCAAAAAGCTTTTTAAAATACTTTTAGCATTTAAAATTCCGTTCACCTAACACAATTTATCATGATACCCATATTTCCCTAAATGATTAAGCATGTGACCAATATTGCTAACGATATGATTGAACGTTTTATAGACATTTCTTTTGAACCGAAAGCTAAATTAGGTCTTACTAATCTAATTTGTCATTGGATTAATGCAACGTGGTTAGATTGTGACCTTACATTATCCCCCTCCCGGGAAAATGTAAGGTTACAAGCAGTCCCTTTATATGACTAAATTCCGCCTGTGCTGGGGCGAACCTTTTGGGCCGTTCACCTACGGAATAAAATCTGAAACATAAATAACGTACCTACTCGTTCTATAAAAAATGAAAATTTCAGATGTATTTATTTATAAATACGAAATGAATGTTTACTGTTTACGTTGCCAGTATTCTATTTATCAAATAAAGAAAACTGAATTACATAATTACAAACACAAAACAAACGAGTCGGGAGAATACTAGACAGAAATTAATGTAACGATTATATACTGCCCAAATGAAACGGAATCTACTCAAATGAGCGGAACAAGAACGCTTCGAACAAAAGGGACATCCTGATGCCTATATAGATACACATAATATTACATATGATCAACACAATTAACAAATTTCAACTCTATGATAGTGACAGTAAGGTTGAACGACAATGAAAATGTAAATTTGTTGGTGAAATGGAACGTTCCTGTTGCCCGAAGCCATTTGATTTCGCGTCAGTGCCGCGCGCGGCGCCACTGTCGACGGTGGGCGCGTCGTTACGCGCTTCCAATCATATCCCCGCGCTTTTTTCTCTCGCCATCTGAGAAAAATATAATTAAAAATAAAAGAACGCCGTGCTTAAACATCGTTATATAAATGAAAAATCTCTAGTGATCCCTACCATCGGTGATTAATATCTGTGTTATGTTCGTAATCGATAACGTTTACAAAATAAGGATACAAAAATAGTGTTAATAAGCGTTTTACGGTGCAGATCGGCATGGCGGTCGCGTACTAAATATTGCGTGTATTTTCACCGAATAGAAGATTATTTCGCTACATCGGATAAGTGCGTAATGTGTTCCTTTATGTTTTCCAAGGAATTTTCCCTTAGGTAATTGGTTGTCAAGATGGATAAATAAACCCTAATATGATTCGGAATACATTTTCACGTCGCATTCGATGTAAACATGATTGAATTTACGTATGTATGTATGAGAGATGGTTTTATTTTTATATTTTGTTTGCGTGAATAGAAGGAAAATTAAAACGTAAAATTGTAAGCGATAATAATGTTGTAAATCATGTTATCGTTTTAAACCTACTTACTGATAATTTTATTGGATTTGGAATTTCAATAACATATTTTTGTTTTTGTTCTACAGGCTATGTATTTAGCCGTGATTTCTAAATATACATTTTATTGGCCCAGATTTCAGTAATATTTAGTTTTTCTCTCAATTTATTGATAAGAACGCTGTTACATGTGTTCAAATGCCTTATATGAATCTATTCACTTTATTTTGTACAATTTTGTTTTATCTGCTGCTTATTCAAACTTACCACCTCGAACCCATATCAATCGCAAATATCTAGTACTCGATACCTTCTCAGGCACACAAAGATGCCCTTTAAGCCAATAAACAACTACCACCCACACAAATCCCCCAACAGACCTGCTACACCCCTTTTCCCAACAAAACTGGGGGCATAAGATCATAAACCATCGGAAACCCAATGAAAATAACATGTTCTTCAGAACATAGCCGTCGGCATTTTGTCCGAAGTCTGCCATATTGCAGCCGTTTTCATACGAAAATGTATTTGCTTTCCATCAAGTTACACAGAAAGAAGACACGTAGGACGATATTAATTAATAACTACCCTCTTCTAAAAAGAAAGAGTTTATTCTTTCTATATCGTGTGGTTAGTGCCTAACCTGGTGTCAGAGTTTATATGCCGCCCATGGGCCTCTGACTTGGCATATATGCCGGTCATGAAATAGCTCTCTCAGGCATGTTGGTTTCCTCACGATGTTTTCCTTCACCGAATTTATTTTGCATTTATTATATTGAATGGATGTATTACAACCAATCGTTCCTTTGGCACGGGCTTGTGGGTATGTGGAACCTTTTGCAATCTCAAAGTAACATTTTTCCTTTGTTGTTCAAAATTAAAGAATCTGGCAAAGGAGTACCTGAGTTTTCAGCTTTTAATATGAAATAAAGATGATACTCACTTTGGTTTAACACTAAGATAATTTAACCTTGGAAAAGTTAAACCAATCTCTGCTTTTCCTGATCAGTAATTATATGGGCTTTCCCCAAATATTGTAGTCCCCAAATATTCTCTATTCTGATCTGGTTTATTTTTTCATGTATCCTTGGTTTTAATGCTTTGCTAAAACTATTGTTATCATTAGTCTTAGTCATTGAGTATACAATACTTCTCGTATCGAACTCAGAACATGTAAATAATATTTTCGTTGAAAAATACTTACCAATATTTTAAACTGTTGATTTTGCTCGGTGATCTAAATCTGTTCTTCGCATCTTTGGAACAATCAAACTAAACACACAACACTATTCTAACAATAAATCAATACAATGCATTAACAGTACCCGGTTTTGAGTATGGGTGAGTATATGAATGTCAGAGTAAGGGAAGACCAAAGAAACGATGGATGGACTGAGTTAAGGATTATCTAAGACTAGAATGGGGGTTAGTCACCCCTTAAAATGTTGATTAATAGAGAAGTCATCAGAAGAAGAAAACATGGTGTACCAACCCCAAATAAATTGTCTAAGGTTGGAGGAAAATGAATACCCGGAAATTGATTATGGCGCATTCGAGTTTAAAGATAAAATCAGGCTTTCTAAAGCGTCTTTGTCTCTCATACTCATAATTTTAATCGCTTGTTATATCTCCATCTGCCTTTTATCATAATACTCCTTAACAATTTTTAGTCAACGCAGCATGGTTTTCGCGTTTCTTTATAATAATTGTAATTACAAAACCAATTAAATAATAATCCATGATCTAACGCGATCTTTCATAATCCTATCTTACATTTCTCATCTTATCTTTTCGTGGAGCGATATCTTTATCGTTGTCAACTGTTCCCTTTTGATTTTCAACTGTTGTTCCCTTGGGATTACTTACCTAACCCTGTGAATAATTTAGCAGTCAAAACCTTACAGATGTTTAAACTAAGTTTACATTTGCATGTTCGGTCACGTTTTCTTCTGTTAAGGAATTAATTTTGTATCAAATATGGCTAGATTGATTCCTATGATAGATTTACATAAACTAAACATCTTTTTTTCTTCAATAATGATAATATCAATGCCACAAGGCTTCATCAAAGGTCTGGTAACCTTTGTCGTGTTTTGCCGTCTTTAGTTTCTCCAATTATAATATTTTCGCCGAAATCGTTTCCATTCCAAGAGTTCATCGTTGGATAATTTGGAGGTTCTCATCCCAATACCGAAGACAAGAATCCATATAAATTATTCAACACCTTTTCTATCGAGGGTTCATTTAAAATATTGAGGAATCCTTTAGGAAAATGTTTTGAGCCCCTGTTGATAGGAAGCCCCGGGTATGTGCTCGCTGGGTTTATCTCATAATCCGTTGATCGAGTTTATACGACAGAAGCCTATAGCAATGTTTTGGAAGGTTGTTGGGACATTAGCCTTTATTTCTTCAGCACAAGAATATGATACTTCCTTATAAAGATATCCGATAGTCATCATTTCAGCTGTGAAGCGTCCTCTGCTGGACATGGCCTCCACTAAGGGTCATCACTTTGACCGATCCTGTCAGCTCAATAGTATAGAAGATTACGTAAAACAAATAAACCAGAAACCAAGCAAGTTTTGACTGTAACAGTCTTTTGATATGCGTCAATCGCAAAGGAAATTGAAAGTATGGGTGGGCGTTGTGTGGGGGTGACAAGCTACCAATGTGGCTTTGATTTTGAAAGTGTCTGTGTAGTTCCTTCTTTTCCTGCAATGTGAGTGGTTTGCTGTAATAATATTCGTTGGAGCTTTAGGAACCTGATCAGCGTTATGATAAAGAAAATGTTCTCATGTTTAGATGGAAGTCTTTTAGAATAGTTTCGGCATTATCGTTGCATTTAACTGGTCTCGCTAGTCGAAAGCATTACTGCTGAGCATAACGGTCTTCAGTTTGATTCCTCGGGTGCGCTTATTATATATTAGGTGTTTTATCTGATTGCTCAATAGCAGCACGAACAATGCATTGTGTTCAGTTGATAACAATTTGCTTGTCCTCGATTTCATGACTTAAACATTTTTTTCCCTTAGCCTACATTGTCCCACTGCTGGGTAAAGGCCTCCCCCATAGTCTTCCACACTTCTCTCCCTGCGGTTTACTCTGGTCAATCTCTCACAAATACCTCTCTGAGTTAAACATAACTAGCAAAATATGGGTCTACTATAGGTACCTACATCTCTTCATCAGCATAACCCTTCGGAGATTACATTCGTGACATTACGTTTGACTGGTTCCCTTATTGCGTTATTTTCCTATCCCACATTTCGCTTATTCCGCGGCTCAATTTATCACCAATCTTATTTCCCTCAAGGTAAACTATAATGCAGCCATTACTTTCGCATTGGCGTCCCCATCCACCTGGTTCCAATCTAATCCAGTCCATGATATATTGCTTAGTAATTCACCAAGACCACTTGATGAGTGTGTTTCAACTCAATAACAGCTACACCGTATAATTTTACGATATACTATTATATTTAGAAAGTCCTTGTACCATCATTGTTATGCTACGCTAAAGTATCTTTTCTGGTAGATTTTATAGTCTCAGTTTCCTCAATGATGACATTAGTATTTACATTTTGCATTCCGTAGTTTTAATTATGTGTATCAAGATGGGTGGTGTTCATGATTTATTTTTGAATGATGGGTGTTTTATTGAGAATAAAGGTGACATTTATTGTGTGTTTCTCATTTCTGTTGGAACAATCTTATGATTCATACTTTGGCATCTCAGTTCGGTTGGCTGCATATATTTGCTTAATAAACGTCTTAAATTCATTCTTCATTCACTGACAAAAAGCTAACAACCTAAACAAATAGGCCTATACGCTTGATTAAGTTCTTTTTATGACTAAAGTGAGCAATATGGAGGGTTTTTTGAAAATTCATGTCCTGGCTTCTATTCCCTGATAGAGCCCTGAGATTTTCCATTAGCAAAAATTACAAACTTCCATAATAAACTATACCCGCAGTTTATTATGGAAGTTTGTAATTTTTGCTAATGGAAAATCTTATTAGTCTGTCAACCAGTCTTACCAAATTATCTTATCGTACCGTATCGTATTATGTATCGTATCGTATATGGAGGTCAAATAAGCAATCGTTCGATGTAGAATACTGGTATTCAGTTGCATCAGGTTAGACTGGAAGCTTACCCCAACATATTTGGGAAAAGACTAAGCAGATGATGATAGAAAATCTCACTAGGATCACAGTTTCATCCGGTACTATTAATTGCTTATCTGCGTGCTTATGACTTCTAACTTTAAAAAAAATGTCTGTATGGTTATTATTACGACCATCATTCAGCCAATTTTCAGTACACTCCAAAGCCAGTTGTCTTGTCAGCTAAAATGCAATTCAATGTTATCAACACTACTGCCAGTTCCATGCAATAGATGTAAAACACTGCCAAATGGATTTAGACAGCAGTTGGGAAAATTTATACAATTTAGTTGCGTGGTTGGCAGAGAACATTCGGAGTAATTTTCACGCTTAGAAACCACAAAATAAACCTAACATTACATCTGTAGTCCCGGAAGGGTTAGGCAGAGATGTGCATTTAGTACATAACCACATTGCGCCATTTATGTTTAAGTCCCATGTAAGATCGGGTGAGCCTTTTGCCTTATCCAGAATCTGTGTTCTGGACAATTCCTGATAGAAGAAACCCGATTTGTCTACGCAAATGGAACCCAAGATGACATAACTATGTTCAATAACAGCACTGACATAGAATAAAATTAAAATACTGCAGCAGGTTTTGCAGTAATTGAAGTAGAAAACTAAAAGCAAAAAAGTTCAGCGTCGGTTTTCATTTAATCCGTTATTAGCTGTTTTTTTCTTCTCAGAGTTTTAAATTCAACGTTTCATAACAGAGTTCCGGCTTCCATCGGATTTTCCCGTTCGGAATCAATAGATGAAGAACGGATTGTGGTGCTTGAAACTGACAAACGGTATCGAGTGCCATTGTGATCGCTTCATCCAATAATCTAATTGTCTCTCTGGGGATTTAAAGGCACGTGTTTTTGTTTATGGTATCTACTTACCGATACTACGTAGAAATAAAAAAATGAAGTTTTGGGCCTGTACTCACAAGAACATTTGAACAATATTATAAACAGTGTATTGTTTCTCTAAATGGATGGATGGAGAGAGAGATGTACGCCAAGTTCAAAAGATGGATGAATTTTGTGAGGAATGATATGAATGAGAAAAGAGTTAATGACGACATGACATCTGAGACGGGAGAATGGAGGAACAAAACGTGTTGTGACTGAATGTGGAATCGAACAAGGGCAGGAAGATAATAATAATAGATTTATTTGTTAGAATATTCTTGTTACACAAGTGTTACACATATTATGATGTCCATAATATTCTGCTGTTTCCAGCGCACAAATATTTCAAAGAATTAAAATTAATAATAAACCATACAATGTCGAGAATAAGAAAACGTTAACTACTATCAAATACAATGTCAGGGGTTATCAATTATAATGTTAAGAATGATTAAATACAATGTCAGGGGTTAATTAATTGATGATGATTGTTTTTGTAAATGGTTTGACGATGACGAAGTCAGAATGAGGTTCTAAACATGTTTAGCATTAAACAAATTCAGCGGTGCAACTAAGTAGGATAAGCAAATTAAAACACAGTTCTATTTTGGTCAGATGAGAGAAACGATAGATAAGATGACAGAAATGGAATGAAGGTGACAGAAATAAAGTGAACGTTTAAATATGTTTAGCACTTAACACACTTAACGATTTCTGGTGCAACTTTGCTAAAGTAGGGAAGCCTAATTAAACTTTTGGAAGCTTTGTTTTTATTAGTACTTTTTAACGTTCTTCAGAACAAGCATCAAGAAAAGTATTTATTATGATGAATAAATATTTTTCTTTACAAAGAAACCTTATAAAATTTCCTAAGATTTTTCAGATAGAATTTGTTAAAACTCCCTTCTCGTAAATGCTTTGCAATTTTACATAACTTGTTTACCTCTAAACATATTTTATGTCTAGCGATGAAGCATCTACTTCTAAACTAATTTTATTTTCATTACAGCGGAAAGTGCTAGGAAATTGCACTTCCAACTTTGATTAACTTGTACGAGCGTAAAAGTGGTTCATTTTGAAAATGACAAGAAAAAATAGGAGCTTGGTTGATAGCGCGACTAGTCTTTAGCAAATTGCAAGAAAGGAATGAACTAAAATGAAAGCTTTCTTACCAATAAACTATGGTGGTTTTCCGGAACATTTTACATTCATTTTTAGACGATCATTGGGTGTTTTGTGTCATAAGTACACGAATCCATTACTATAAAATAAACATACTATAGAATAGTCCTAAAAATACCAAAGCTTTATGATACCTTACACCTGTTCCTGAAAGATACTGTTGAAAACTAACAATCAGTCTAAGATTTTGGATCGATACCTGACAGCATGAAATGCAAATTCTCCAAGGCCGAAAGCAGACAGCTAGAAGCTTTGGTTTGAGTCAGACTTGGTCATCGTCCTCCTGCTTTTATCCTAAACTAGTTTTTGCTCGTGGCTTCGCTCCAGTAATGTACAGAAAGTAACCCACAGGATCGTTTTAAAAGTATGTCTATGACACTAGGGAATAATGTAGCTTCCCGTTAGTGAAAGAATTTTTGGAATCGGATCAGTAGTTCCGAAGATTACCCCCTAAATACAAACCTACAAACTTGCAATAAATTTTACCTCTTCATAATATTACTTAAGATGATTAATTTGTAGTTTGCGCAAATTTTATTCTTCTTCCATTCAACTTTGGTAACTTTTATCTCAGTAGTCGCCTTCTAGCCATAAGATTTCATACAATTTATCTATCGTTTCTCCCTAGACTTATGTCACGTCTGGTGAGTAGAACATTAGTATTCAAGAGCTTCAAATTAGTCATACAGTTTGCGACAATGTGGCTGTGTAGCCATTGCAATACCAAAACCATTGTTGTTGGTTTGCTTGGAACATGTCACTTAGCACGCTCAAGTTGCTGTGGAAACTCACTTAGTATTATTGGTGTCTCTCTTATCCACCCATATCCACCCAATACTGACGTTTCTCTCCATCATTGCTCGCAACTTTATCCAGTCTTGGACATCCCACATCCAACTCTTGCTACTCTGACCAGGTCGTCGGTCCACTTGACTCGTGGCCTGCCTACTCTACTTCTTTTTCAACCTTTATCCACCCAATGCTGACGGTTTATTGTCACGGCTATCAGTTTTGTTTCGACCACTTTAATCAGATAGTCTACGTAGTCGGTTGTCTTCCCACATTCCTCCGTCCCGTCCGTGGTCTCCACTCCAGCACTTTCTTCACTCTTCTATGGTTAGTTTATCATAATAACAAAATAAGCCTCCAATTTTCACACTGTTGAGACACAAACTTCCTCCCGTGAGGAGGAATGGACTGTTATCCACTACGCAGATCCAGTTTGATTGTCTTCATCATCATCATCATCAGCCTATAATGTCCCCACTGCTGGGACACGGCCTACTCTCAATGAGCGGGAATGGGCTATAATCCACCACGCGGACCCAGTGCGGATTGGTAGATGTCACATGTCTTTGAATTTTTGATTTTAGGACATGCCGGTTTCGTCACAATGTTTTCCTTCACCGTTTTGAGAGCAGTGGTGATGAAATAAATTACACAAAGTTATGTGCCTGTCTGGGTTCGAACCCACGACTTACTTTTCGTATGTCGGGGCCACCGCTGCTCTCCCACTGGGATTGTCTTGCATGACTCAAATAGCTCCCAGGTTCTCACGGGTACCTGAACCA
This sequence comes from Xestia rhomboidea, assembly GCA_963853795.1. Lineage (NCBI taxonomy): Eukaryota > Metazoa > Arthropoda > Insecta > Lepidoptera > Noctuidae > Xestia > Xestia rhomboidea. The sequence continues at coordinate 12,895,516 of OY970778.1, forward strand.
AAACACTCAATTATTTCTAGACATTTTCCAATCCTGGTTTATTTCATTCTAACATTGTATACAAAAGGGGTATATAGACACATTTGCGAATCAATCGGGAGTAGTTTACATTTCAATTTCTGTGTTTACGAGTGCTAATTGATCTTGGAGTATTTCATTGAAATGAACTAGATGTGAACTCAGGAATTCGCGGTTGTAAACTATATTTACAGTCTATGTAGGCAGTATTTGAATTTTAGGCCTAATAATGTCTTGGAATTGGATTAAGGTTAAACAAGATAGTAAAATTAGATTTTAATGCGGAAAACTAAAAGTAAGTGCACTAAAATTTAAACTGAGAAAAAATTACGTCTAGTGGTAAATGTTAAAACGGTACTAAAGAAGAATGAAGAAATGAAATGAATGATGAATGAAGATGTTTTGTTAGCGCAATAGTTTAAAGCCACGTTTACTAAGGCAACCAGGAATTCAAATTACAATTGTTGAAATCAGCTTAGTACTTAGCGAATCGGTGTTTACGATTCGAGACCAAACCGTTTCTATACGCTCCAAATACTCCAAATATCAGGAATACTTTACAAAGTAAACATGACAAAACTATATGTTTCCAAATAGAAATACCAAATGCTCTAAGACGTAAACATAAAAACAACGATATTGAAGAAATAAAAGTTGAAACAATTTCTCTTCATCCTTCTGATGTTAAAAAACAAATGTTTTCTGAAGTAAAACATGTTATTTTGTTTGTTAAAAGAAAACTCTTGGAAAGAAAACATGTGCTAACGAGCAAGAGTCGCAATAAAGCCGGTTATACAAGTGCTACAATGGAAGGACGCAACAGAGTCCTTACGTGGTCAGGTGTCGCATTACGTGGGCGTAAGGCTGGGACACATCAGCGAATATCGACGGGTTCACTGTGATTTATGAATGGAGGAAATAATGGGTGTTTTGAGACTATTATTGAATGAGACAGAAAATGTGTTCGGTGTATTTGCTTTAGCTGCTCCCATTCCTGAAATGTTTGATAATAACATTATTTGAATTATTGAAACGTATAATAAACTTTTCTCACATAAAGCTTACTGAAATTACGCGTGGATTCGTATTTCAGCGGCCGCCTAGTCGTTTTGCACCACGCGCTATGTGTGACTTTAAAATCTAATTACTTTTTCCATTTCACAGCGCCTAAAATGATCAAAAAGCTATTTAAAACCAAATAAAAAAAATCTCAACCAAATAAAACGAAACATTCCCAAAGATAAATCCAAAGACATGTTTTAAAAAAAGTGCTAAATTAAAAAGATACTGAAAAAATTCAAGATGCGTCGCGACTGCCTCAAGTTGAGACTCAGTGACCCCAGTCCTGGGTCCCTCTCGTTCCATGCTTCAGACTCGGAGGAGGAGAGTTCGGATCGAGGCAGTAGGAGTTCCAGGAGTGGGATGGAAGAGCCACATGTGTTGCCTATTACTGTCACAGCTGCTCAGGTAAATTTTGATGACAAATGTATGGTGAAGGATGATGCTTTATCTGGCGATGTAGCTATTGACTATATTGAATGTGTTGTTCCCTTGGAAGATTTGTAGACCTTTAGTGTGGGATGCAACATATTGTGTCGATACTCTTGCGCCATTACATCTTCCAAGCTCATCGTGCCGTGCCTGCGCTGCTCTGTGTCCGAGTGGTCACAGCCAGTTGTAAGGAAATTTCGAAACGTCTAGTGCATGCTTCCCTTGACCCAAGGCTAGCTTTTACCTTGGCCCAAGCCTAAGTGTTTCCATACAACGTGGCAACGCTGCCTGTCTCTTGGGCTCATTACCAGCTGACAGCGTTGAGGAGTTTTTTGATGCCCTTTTATAGTTTGTTGTTAATTTATTTACTTAAGTTTATTGTTCTCCCCGACTTGGTCTCCCGATCATTTTTTTGTTCTGGACCACGCCAGAGAATCAAGGTCACCGACGTAGCCCGAAGAATTGCCAAACTTAAGTGGCAGTGGGCAGGGCACATTGCTCGCAGAACGGATGGCCGATGGGGCCGAAAAGTTCTGGAGTGGCGACCGAGATCCGGAAGACGGGAAGACCTCCCACTAGGTGGACCGATGACCTGGCAAAGGTTGCGGGAATCCGTTTAATTTGGCGACACTTGGGGAAGGCCTGTGTCTAGCAGTGGACGTCTTTCAGCTGAAATGATGATGATGATGACTTAGTTTGATGTAAAAAATGCTTGGTTGACGGTTTCGTGAAGGGTTTGTTTACATTCTGTCACACTCACACGTACCTAGTGGTAGTTAAATAAAATGCCAGTTTGTAATAGAACATAAAGGCGAATGTTACTTACTGTGCGAGTAGTGTTGTGTAAAACCTCATTACTAACCTTTTTGTTACCCAATTGAACGCTGTTGATTTTTATTATGAGTTCGATTTTATTGTTACTACCATCATAATTTATCCAACATAAAATCTTGATCGTCAGTCCAACACTTTAGCCGTTTGGCTATTAACGCGCTCAGTAACTGTTACAATATTAACCTTTTCACTAAGTAAACGATATTTTCTTTCGCCCTTAATCAGTGAGGAAGCAATTAAGCTACCGCGAGGCAAATTACTAAACAAAATATACTTTTAGCTTTATAGGGTTCCGTTGCGAAACATCGAACTGTAGTATAATTTAATTTAACCGTTAGCTGATTTATAAAATGTTCCCACTGCTGGGACACAGACCACCAACCCGTAAGAGGAAGTGGGTCTTCAAATTTTTGCTGCTACGACATGCCTGTTTCTATTGTATCCAAATAATAGTAGGTAACTACGGAATCAAACTATTCCACGACTTTAGGGTTCCGTACCCTAAGGGTAACCGGTAGGGTAACCGGTAACTGGACCCTATTACTAAGTCTCCGCTGTCCGTCCGTCCGTCTGTCTGTCTGTCAGCGGGCTGTATCTCATGATCCGTAATAGGTAGACAGTTAAAATTTTCACAGAATGTGTATTTCTGTTGCCGCTATAACGACAGATAAAAATAAATTAAAGGGAGCACCTCTATTACGACGGGACGTAACCCTTATTGCGCGTGTCCGACTCGCACTTGGCGGGTTTTTTAATAACCAAATATTTAACGTTATCACGGCCGAGTAAAATTAAAGAATAACAAAATACAGGGTTCGCGTTCTGGGTACAAAATTGTTTGAGGAAACGCTGGCGAAGTGGTAATATCAGAGTGGGCGGAAAAGGTATTGCGTGATTTATCCACAGGTAGCTACTATGGGTAGCTGTTATCGTTAGAGGGTAGGAAAAGGTGAAGGTGAAATATTTTTGGGTTGAAAATGATTGTATTGTATTGGAATGGCTTGATATTGTCTGTATATAAACTGTTTTCATTTCTGTATGAATGGATAATACATACAAACATAATACATATCGCTGGACATTACACACAGCGCCATCTAGTGCCACACTAAGCAACAACGCTTGTGTCGTGGACACCAGATAGTTGATATACTACATTGATACTTTTTGTTTGTAAATACATACTTATTAGATGAGACGGTGTGGTTCTGTTCTACTACTCGCAAACCATCTAGTCAGACACGCGCGCCGGTGGTTTAAAAGTAGGTATGTGAGGAACTCTTTCTGTGGTTGATGTCTAATCCTAGGAAAAAAATGTGAGTTTACGTATGTATGTATAAACCTGTTTTTTGTTTGTAAATAAATACTTATTATACATATAAACATTCATGACTCGGAAACAATTGTCCATGTTCATCACACAAACATTTGTTCCAACCGGGATTCGAACCCGGGACCCTAAGAACGTAAGGCAGCCTCACTACTGCTGCGCCATTCGGGTCATCGTCGGATGTTAAAGTGATAAGACAAGGTTGATAGATTCATTAATATCTGGATTATCAATCATTATAATCTGGATCTTTTCAAAGTTCGAGTAAATCGGTTTCTTCTAGGCAAGCGCGCTGCATCATAGCTTCACGTAAGGCCAGTTGCGGCCAAATGCAGGCATTTTTTGTATAAAAAAAGATATAACATCCTGGCGAGAAAGTCCATCCAAGAGAGGTTGAATCCTAATTGCTACCCAAGGTTTTGTCGTGTAAGCTTTGACCTTCAAACATACAGGGCCTGGTAAAGGAATTGACTTCGAGGAAATAACTCAAATAATTTTCTAGACGAAGCGCTTACCTAGAATATTTTGGGGTTTATTCATAAACGCTGCAAAATTTTAAGATTGACAGACATACAGATACACGTCGAAAATGTTGATCTTTATTAAACTTACGGTATCTGACAACAATGGGCAATACCTTATCAAGGCTATTCTTCTTTGAAACGAATTTAATATTGTGTTTAATTTTAGAACACAAGATTTTCATTTGTTTCTTTTACCCTACTTTATTTAAAATTCCCTTACCATTCCATTTTACCATACACGCGAGCCTCCAAAAGGGGAAATGATGAACGCCTACCCCAGAAATATTTCCCTAAATAAAATACGAAGTTCAATCATTTTCTGTCGTTTTTATGTGCGCCATAAATTCCTTCCGTGTATACCGTCTTTACTCTTTGGTGATCGATCACTGGAAGCCGTTAGTATTTGTATCCTATGCTTATTGATTGGTGTTCGACTTTGGCAGTTCAGGACTTAGTCGAGAGTTGTTTTATTGTGATGAAACGGTTTTTGAGGGGAGTTCTTTAGATGAAACCGCGTTTGTCGAGGTCGGTCTGTGGATTGGTAGGCATTTACATACCGAGTTTCCTCCATGTCTAGGAAAGCACGTGAAGCCGTTGGTCCCGTGTCATGTCTTTTATAGATCTTGGACAGTCGTTACAAGGAGCCAAGTGGGTCGAAAGTCTGAAAACTAGTAGTACCTAGTACTAAATGGTTTGTGGAGGTCAGATAGGCAGTCGCTCCATGTAAAATACTGGTATTCAGCTGCATTCGGTTAGACTGCAAGCCGAGCTCAACCTTATAGGGAAAAGATTGGCTAATGATGATGTAACGGTTTTTTGAACGTTTTAGATCTTGCTAGTCAGAGCTTACTAGTATAATGATTTTATTAGGCAGTAAACATGTTGTAACGTTAATTAAAGTAGTAACTGCTTATTATGTTTAAAGCCCGTTTTGACAGTTGATTGGTAGCTCAAAAATAGCAACGTTAATATTATATTTATTGAAAGTAAGTAAATTTGAGTGCAAATTTAATTGAAAAGGTCTTATATGTAAGTTTATTTGTTTCGCGAATCGACATAGATTGAATGATTCCTACCGAATCTCTTATTCATCTTTTAATACACCCACGGCTTATCAAAGAACTACCTACAATATTTACTGAAAACCACAGATCATAGAATTTCTATGATCTGTGCTGAAAACCAAGAACAAACTTTTAATTTAAAACCTTTTAGTGATTAGAAAATAAAATATGAAAGCACTTTTTTAATAAAACTACCCACGGACTATTTCATAACGAGTACTCTTTTTCTTCCTACACATTTTATAAAAAAAATATAAAATGCAAAGCCAACGAGAATTTCTCATTCAATGAAATCAATTTGCATCTAGAAACTTGGCGAAAGAAATCTGATTACTTCAGTGGAATGAAAAAACTCCCCGTATTTTAAAGTTTGATGAAAACTGTCGTCGAGTTTTTCTTTCATTTGCCTTCAAAAGGAAGGGGGAAGACGGATTTTTATTTTAACTTATTTTGTAGGTATGTAGGTACTTACGTGTATTAGGTTGGTCCTTTCAGGCTACTAGGAACTAAGCCTTATGGCTTAGTAAAAGAATAGGCGAGACGACAAAAAAATCTAATTAGTCCGTCACTTAGATTATCAAAAAATATTAGACCCGTGTTTTTTCTTTTGTTACGTAAACCAAAATTGACGAAGATATGACTCTTTTAAAATTCTCAATACGTCACGCCATGGTATAATTTTTAGCTAGTTTTGACGTCACGAGCCCCAACTCCCGAGTTTTGATGCGTTTTATCTTTGTCAATATTCATTGATTTACAAAAACAAAAAATACGTGTCCATTAATTTCCAATCCTCTAACTGACGGGCTAAATAGATTTGCAATTTTTTGGTACTGTCGTCATGCCTATTTGTACGAATGAAGCTGCGTCAGCATCTGTATAGCCTTTTCCCAAGTATGTTGGGGTCGGCTTCCAGTCTCACCTGGTGCAGCTGAATACCAGTATTTTACATGGAGCGACTGCCTATCCAACCTCCACATCCCAGTTAGTTCTGGGTAATACGATAGTAGGTGATAATTGGGGTTTCTAGATCAGAGGAGATCTAGAAACCCCAATTATCTATTACCCCTAGGTAAGACAACCATGTCAGACTTTCGGGCCACTGAGTAGCTGTAACGACTGTCGTAGATTTACATTTGTCAGCCGGAACAAATGGCTTAACGTGCTTTCCGAGGCATGGCAGGTACTGGGTGGCCACCCATCTATGAACCAGCCTAGGCCTGCATGGCTTATCTTAAAGATCGACCCGAGCCGCTATTCAATCCATGTTTTTATCATAAATGGGAAAGAAACTTTGGCTCCCTGTAACCATTTTGATGAAATTATCACACAGGTGGACCATGACCTGAGTTAGGACATAGGATTTTTGTGAATGCAATAGTATGTTCCCATGGGATAATTTTCGACCTCCTTGCGAGCTGAGCCACCTGCAAAAGCAATTCCTTTTATAAATCATTATTGCGCCCTTTGCCGAGTCAGAAGGAAAGCTTAATTGATTGTCATTAAAAGTAATGAATTCTCAACAGCCGGACAGTTTGACAGTAGCAAGACAGCGTGACAGCTGACAGCGTAATAGAATGTAGGTACAATTCGCATTGCGTGAGTATGTCTAGACTGACAAGGTCTGCCTAACGTAATTTTCATGGTACATAGGACCTATGTACCTACATTGAATCAGGTACGAAATTGCTGTTATTAGATAATTAATTGAATTTCATGACGTCGAATACAATTAAGACCACAGAACACTAATGGGCAAGACATAGTTTCGTAAACAACATTTTATACAGAAACTAGCTGTTGGCCGTGATTTCGTTCGCGTGGAAATTTTGATGTGTATGAGTGAGACAAAAATAGCTTTTTTTTTCGGATGGGAAATCATCAAATGACTCCTCCAGCTCTGGCAAATAAAAATCTCTGGAAAAAAACCTCTGAAAAATCTCTGGTAAAATAGCTTACGACCTATTCACAGACCTACCAAATGTACACAAAAAATTCGGTCGAGCCGTTTCGGAGAAGTTCGATAACAAACACTGTGACAAGAGATTTATAAAAATTAGAAAGATTAAACGGTAGTTGTCATTCTTATTCATAGATCTTTCATTTATCGAAAGGTTATGATGATGAGTTGTGGAAATGTCTGAAAAGTCTCAGGAAATTTTCCATGGTTTTCTAAAAAACGTCGGAATTATAGGAACACTGTCCTTTTCAAACCTTAAAATTAACGTATTACGACTTTTCGAGATAACAAAACGCTATGGAACCGAATGTCACGTTTCTAGGCCCTTTTTTTTTTTTTTTTTGGATGGGATATCATCAAATGACTTCTACCGCTCTGGGCGGAGCAGGAGGGAGTGTCAGACTTTTACTGACTAAAACCCATCCATATTCCTTCCTCGCCCTTTGTGTTCCGGGGCCACGGTATCTCTTTCGAATAGTCCCGCAGCCCCGGCAGGCTTCGGTCCTTGCGGACCCCTTCCTTATTGCTGACTCTCTTTGAGGCGCGCGTGGAACACGAACGCGCCGTCGACACGGCCTGTCGTCATGAGACGTACGGACGGCGAGCTAGCCCATAGCTCCCCGTCCACAGGCCCGCGGACGTTTCTAGGCCCTGAGATACCGTCATACGTGGAAAAAAAGAATGGGGAAGGTTGATCGAAGCTGATTGTAGATGGCGCGTCCATAGCTTAGACCCAATCTGACCAATGTGATCAAACTATTTTGAAATATAAAATGACATTGACAGATTTTCAACCAATGACGATGTTTGGTTCATGCGATGCTAGCGCCATTAGTTCCACCAGTTGCCCACCCCATTGAGTCACACTGTTATTTCTCAAGGGTTTCGTTTTTTCGTAGGCACAAGTAACTGTTTCCTTCAATAATATTTTTGTTGCTGAAACAATGTTAGAACGAACCCCGACGTTCCACACTGAAAGTTTCAGTTATTGAAAATATAAAATCCATTGAAGTTTTCCTATCACAGGTCAATAGGTTTTGTTGACATTCCGTTCTAGAAACTGATCATAAGTTTCAGTATCTCAAAACTCCGTATGTTTTTAACAAATTCAATTCAAGAAAATAACGTGCTTCTTTTATCTAACTTCATGATGATGTTTTGTTAAACATCACGTCTGTAATCCCTGAAGGGCACATTTCGCCAGTTATGTTTATGTCTCATGTAATAGGGGGCGAGCTTATTACCATCAACCGGGCCCAAATCCAGACTCCGTGGCTGCTACTGAGGAATTCGTGATAGAAAAACCCAATCACATTTTGCTCCACCTGGGAATCCTCCAACCTCCAATGGAAATGGGTTACGCTTGCGACAACTAGACCAACGAGGCAGTTCTTTAGTTTACTCTTATTAAAATACGAAACACCTGTAGAAGAAAAGCTTGGTTTAAAAACAAACAACTAGCAGTCAGGATGTCTACAAAAGCACTTAAGCTATACCTTTTAGTACTGTCGCAGTGGAAAGCTGAAGTTTTAACGGGTTTTTATGTCAACGGTACTACGAAGAACGTGCTTTTAGATGCAGGAACTAAAATATAAGAACTAAGTAGTTTCCTGTTAGTATATACTGAAGAGAAACAAGACCATTTCACACCCACCAAGGACACCAAGAGGCGGAATCGAAAAATTGCAAATCTATTTAGTCCGTCAGTTAGAGTATTGGAAATTAATGGACACGTATTTTTTGTTTTTGTAAATCAATGAAAATTGACAAAGATAAAACGCATCAAAACTCAGGAGTCCCAGGCTCGTGACGTCAGAACTAGCTAAAATTATACCATGGCGTGACGTATTGAGAATTTTAAAAGCGTCGTATCTTCGTCAATTTTGGTTTACGTAACAAAAGAAAAAACACGGGTCAAATATTTTTTGATAATCTAAGTGACAGACTAATTAGATTTTTTTTGTCGTCTCGCCTATTCATGACCTAGTAAATACAGCTTATAATTTTATTAAGGTACAAATGTTTATGCTTGTCTGCATTAGATATACCTCTATAAAGATCACCAGCAACAAAAATAATAATGATTATGAATGTAATGTGTGACAAAGCACTAGGTACCTCCTTCTTTTTTACCATTTCTTTTTTTTTTGTAGTGTATTTGTATGGTCATAAAAAGAAGAATTTGTGATACACATTCTCAAGAAGAACCCTTATTGTCAAAAGAGGTATCTTTACTTATAATTGATATTTCTATGATTATTTATTATTTCTATAATTATTTATTATTAATTTGATGTATTTTTTATCTATCTTGTGGCACTCATTAGCATATTTTCTCTTGTTATCGGATAATGTAGTGGGCTGCAATATTGTTAATGTTTTGTATTATCTTTACTCTGTTACTTTTGCTGTTTATTGTCCCTGTATAAATAAAATAAAATACCTTCGATCAATAATTGATACAAATCTCCAACCATCATACTTCAATCACCACCTTCTACTCCCTACATTTAAAGACGATAGCACCCAAATACATAATCTATTTCAACCCTCAAATCTTCTAACCCGATTTCTTAAAACCACTTAACCTTGATCCAGATAATTTATAACCTCACGCCGGTTCTGACTTGACATATTTCACACTTAATTTACTCTGTTAGCTTTTTCTTGCTTAGTCATCCGCTTCAGGATTAATTCCATAGGAGAGATGTAATATGATGATGGGTGAAGATTTCATTTGAGTTTGGGGGATTAAAATTTTCCTCTTGTAATTTTTTATCTTTTGTAGGTACTTTCCCATCATCATTTTTTTATTATTGCTGGACATAACACACAGCGCCATCTAGGTGCCACACTAAGCAACGAGGCTTGTGTCGTGGACACCAGATAGTTGATATACTACATAGATAATTTTTGTTTGTAAATACATACTTATTATACATATCACGGTGGGGAAAGCTTAGACTCCTTAGAGGAACACTGTCCACAATATTGGCGCCATCCGCCGCCATATTATCTTTCATTCTCTAGCCATCACATCGCCGTGCGATTAGGGTAGGGTATTTGAAATCACACACAGCACTTGACTCAAACTCCAAACGTTTATTTCTATTAAACCATTTAGGTACAGAAACTTAAAAACTTTCTAGAGTTCAGTCGTCCATTCGCAAAGTAATACGGTTGAGGAGAAGAATGGACAAAGAAACTCCTCACACTATTTTAAATCGTATTACAGTTCTCATTTTCACAACTTAATATCGTTCACTTCAATAAACACTAATAATTACTTAGTATTTCAATTGTTTTGCTAATCCTAAGCTAACGAGACATCTCGTTGCCCACGCGCGACCATCTTGAGTCGGTGGAAGTGACACGCCCACCCAGTTCTGTGATTCATTACATCGTAAGTTCATTATAACTTACAAACAATACCAGAATACTTCACAATTAATTATTGTAATAATTAAGCAATTCTAATATTCACAAATGCAAAGGTGTTATTAAGTTAAGCTAAATAACTCGCTTCATTACTTTTTACACTTTGTTTTTAAAACCATTTCCGGCAGATCGAAGGCAGGTCTAATTAATACTAAGAACAGGTCTTTCACTAACAAATTGCTTTGTAAATAATCTTGTTACTTTTTGGTTTGTAGTTAGTTTTAGGAAAACTGATTTAGTCGTAGTTTAAAATTATAAATTGAATCATTGACCACTAAAATCGTACTTGGCGCCACATTCCACAACACTGTGGAATGTTGCCATATAAACAAATCATAGTGCCAAAAGAGCAATAACAAATTGGTAAAATCCCAAGTGCCATAAAGTATTTGCTTATCTTAATTTTAACTGTAGTTCTTGATAAAGACTTTAGATTAATCAATTACTCTCTAAATTGTCACTTGAAGATCTAAGTACTAGTTAATACAAAAACCAATAGATGGCGCTTAACTCTTCAGTTAATCGATAACAATGTTTGTAATAATCGTACTGCCAAGCAGAGATGGCAGGTTCATCAATACTATCATGGAATAGAACCATGAGTGTTATTAATTAGATTAAATCTTAGCAGAAAGAGACTCTTGCGGCGACATACATATAAACATCCATGACTCGGAAACAAAACTACATGCTCATCACACAAACATTTGCTCCTACCGGGATTCGAAACCCTAAGAACGTAAGGCAGCCTCACAACCATTCGGGTCGTCATTTACTTGCGTTTCCTCATGACATTTTCCTCATTCCTTCACAAGCCCATACCACAACCGACTACCACATAACTGTTCAGTCACCGGCGCCACTTTCAGACTTCCTCTGTCAAGCCATTTTTTTTAAATATATTTACTTTTGTATAACAACTAATTAGTAAAATTACAGCACTCTTTCTCTCTCCTACTTTGCTGTGCCCTTACAGGGTCCATAATCATATTTATGTACTTAGCTTTAAGCCCTTTGTAACATCTTTTATACAATATGAAATGCAATAGCTATTTATTCACCAAGGGGAGTAAGGCACAGATTACTAATCGAGTGTGCATTTGAGGCCGGACGCGAAGCGGAGGGCCGTGAACCACTCGAGTTTAGTAATCTGTACTTACCCTCGAGTGATATATACTGCTATAAACTACACTTGCTTACAACGTCATCAAAACTTAAAAAAAAAAACAAAACGCGTTAGTAATGGATTACTATCCTGATTTTCAGGGCAGTAATGAAATTCCATACAATGTAACTGCGTAGATTTTTGAGAAGGTTTAATGAACAGCTTTCAAGCCTTTTAGTGGGGTAGTATTGGTACACTTACTAAGCAAGTGTAGTATAAAATAAAAGAATATGAATATTTTATACATTCGCGTTTACCATTATCGCCACTATCTACTGCACTGTCCCACAATTGTAGAAAATATTAGCTTTTAATTGCACCAATTGAAACTGCAACCCAACCTCAAGAAGGGGAAAGTATACCTAGGCAGATGAGACTGTTCCAATGCTGGGCGGGCAAAGGTCTTGCACGACTTGTTCTCAGTTGCATTTTCTAGTTAATTTAATTAGTATAATTGTGAAGCTTTTTGTTATTTTGGTCAACTACTAACAACATTGGTCAAGAGATTTGACACATTGGTCCGTTTTTCCTTTCCAAAATAAAAATGTGCTCATTTTCAACTCAATTTAGAATTTTTGCTGTTAAGCGTTGAAAATCCGAAAGCGCAATTTTAGAGAATTAATTTAGGTGATGGCTTTTGTTAGAATAGAGATTCGTTTAATAATTAATCAGAGTCTTAAGAGGCCGTAACAGGATTTTTTTTCCGATTTCGCTGATTTACGTAATTTTAGAGTTAAGATACTGTAATGTTGTGTAGTTTTAATGCACAACCTGAAAGATCATTTCAACTATAATATAATGAACGAGCTACTTTGTATTATTATCGAGTGTTATAGTGCGATATATATGAAGGTTGTTTTAAAAGATTTCTTTAGCTATTGAAAAACTATTTTTCAGGAAATGGATTGATATTGAATTAAATTTTATTTCTTTGTTTAAATTGTATAAACGAGGGTCCTAAGTTGTCGAATTCAAAAGCAATTCTTTGCCCATTTTATTTAGAAGACTAACTTAAATATTTTTTTACTCAAAAACATTACGTGAAAGTCGTAAATAGTGATGCAAACATTGTATAGAAAACGATTCGTAAATATGTGAAAGATTCTAAACCTCTTACAGCGGCCTCTTAACAGCTTTGTAATGTAATAAACCAATGTCCGTTGTGTCTTGTGAGACAGACTAAACAACGTGACCATTACAAGACGATCGGATTACACGTCCAAGCGTGAAAGCAAGATTAATTCACTTTCACGCATTAGCAAGGATCTCTCTATTGCTTAATACGATTACCAATGGGTGGTAATCTTGGATTTACGCTGGGATTAAACACTACAATTGCTGGTCAATCTGTTTTTTTCTTTAGTTCTTCAAGACATGTGGCCCTGCCCGGCCCTGTTTAAAAGAGTGAGTTCTGATTTAAAAGAGTGTCCATGGAGTTCCGTTCTTCTCCATAGAGATCTACGCTAGGGAATGGGCAACTACAGTACTTTCACAGTTTTTATGTCTTGTGACTGGGACTGTAGCTACATTTAATTTTCATCTTTGTTTCGACAATTCAAAAGTGCCTGTAACTGGCTTACTTGAAATAAATTGTTTGACGACCCGAATGGCGCAGCGGTAGGGAGGCTGCCTTACGTTCTTAGGGTCCCGGGTTCGAATTTCGGTTGGAGCAAATGTTTGTGTGATGAGCATGGACATTTGTTTCCGAGTCATGGATGTTTATATGTATATTATGTATGTATTTACAAACAAAAAAGTATCTATGTATATGTTGTATGTATCAACTATCTGATGTCCACGACACAAACCTCGTTGCTTAGTGTGGCACTAGATGGCGCTGTGTGTTTATGTCCAGAGCTATTTATTTATTTATTTAAATGCTTTGATTTTATGCATAGATCAGTCAGTGGATGGTTGACCGTCCATTACCTATCGAGTTTTCTCCACGCCTCGAAAAGCAAGTTAAGTCGTTCGTCCTGGGGGGCGAGTCTGCTATTACAATAGTGTCACAATAGTCTATCATTGATCTCATAATTGTTGATTTTGACATGTTTGGTAATCTTATAATATAGTGGCGTCATTATGACTTTCCAATGATCTACCACTGACACTCCATTGAAAAAAATGGCTTAGAATGGTAATCTCGTACACAATGACAAATTAATGACTGACTTACGCGGTAATCTGCTAAAATTTTGACAGTTCCAGCCGAAATTTGCTCAATTAGCACCATTTTGTATTGCTATAAATATAGGCTTATATAATAAAGATAATTTAAAACACTTTCATGAAAATAAATCAAAACACCGACCGCTAGAAATCAAAACAGATAAAACGTCAATAACCAGTAATGTCACATTTGACTTTGACAGCTAAACAGATGAAATATTATTGAATTGTATGGTTTCACATTAGTCCGCGTTATACAATCATAACTTAATGTTTTTTGCTATTTACGAACTTCTTACTACTTCAGATTGCATAGAACACTAATAAATAAAATGAAAAAAACATATATAAATGAAATCTGGCATGACTATATGTTCAAATTTATTTCTAGTTTTTCAAAAATCATTTAAGGTGTTTTAATAATGGCAATACAACAATGTCATTACACAATTCTATTACAAGACCATTGACCGAACAATGATCGACCATTATGAATTTAGCAGATTACGAATTTTTAGCAAAATTACCATTGTCATCGATCAACAATTATGTAATCAATGATAGACGATTGTGACACTATTGTAATAGCAGACTCGGCACCCTGGTAGTCAGTGGCCCGAAAGTCTGACAACCAGTAAAATAAATTATTTCGGACAAGTACTGAAGGGCCTGCGGGCCTACCATGACGTCTTAAAGCAGGATCGTTTTAATTGCGTGCCAGTGAGGGAAAGAGATGGCGCTAGACGTCCTCTATAGCTCCGTCTCTTACCCATACTGGAACGCGATTAAAACGATCCTGCTTTAAGACGTCATGGTAGGCCACCTGCACTATACTAACAACCATATGTTTTACAGAATTCGTTTCCTCTAGCGTATGTATTACTAGAATGCTAGTATATTACATATTTGAGGACACAGCGAGCAGTACAGTAAACCCCTGAGGGAACGAATGTTTGGGTAGTAGCCATATTTGTTTAGTCTAGTTATTCGCGTATATGAAGGTTCTGTGAAGGTAATATCCATACACTAGGGACGGCATACCCAAATATTTTATTTTATTTTATTTTACGAAGCAATATACTCGTGGATAGTATTAAAGAAGAAAATATGGCATCATTTATTTATTTGTAGCGGTCTTAAAGATATTACTGTTGAGACTGTTCTAGCAGAGAACAAGGCAGAATGAAATTGCACTATAATAGACCGTAATCAGAAGGTCTCTATTATTGTTTTTAGGAAAATGCAGCCATGACTAATCCTTTTGCCAAGAAGCAAAAAAAAGATCTTTATGGCAAAAATAGTAAGATAAATAGAATTCTTATAGATTTTCCTATACCTAAATCTACAAGCAATGAACTAAATTCAGTATTTTTTTTTAAATTTTAGGCTCAGTAATTTTGGAGATCAGGCCCTCCCCCCTGATCTGAATCGGGATGGTCAATTTTCGTCTTCTTCCATGAATAAAATCAAAACTATTTATTTCATAACAATAAGAAAAATATATTTGAGATCCTCATAACGAGCCCTTTCATCACTACATATTATAAAACAAGTCACCCGCCGTGTCTGTCCCAATGTATGCTTAGATCTTAAAAACTACGCAAAGGATTTTGATGCGGGTTTTTTTAATAGATAGAGTGATTCAAGAAGAAGGTTCTAGTATATAATTTGCGGGCATCAGCTAGTTTGATATATGACACAGTAAGGTTTGCAAAACTTTTTTTTAAAAATCCTAATTTGTCCCCCGAAAATGACCCCTACTTTAAAAAAAAAAAAATTACTTTGCACGTCTGTGTTTGGGTCATAGGATTAAACCATTCTACCAAATTACACCTGATTTGGTCCAGTAGATTCTGAGCAAATTAGCTGTGACAGACGGACGGACAGACCGAAAGACGCACGAGTGATCCTATAAGGGTTCCGGTTTTTTTCACTTTTTGTACGGAACTCTAAAAAGCCTCTTTTGTTCTTCTTTTTTTCGTGTCAATGAAACTCAAATGGTGTAAGACCAGGTAGCCATCTGTACCGCTCTAAAATTTGCTTCGATTCAATCCTGAAAGGTGCAGGTGGTTGTGCAGGATGGGCAGGATAATAGGTGGGCCATATCCTGCAAAAGCGTGAGCAGCGGTGGACCAGTGGTGGCGCGTGGCAGCCCCGACTCAGGAACAGTGGTTCGGACAGGAGCATTACTTTGTGTAATTTATTTCATCACCACTGCTCTCAAAACGGTTAAGGAAAACATCGTGCGGAAACCGGCATGTCCTAAAGTCAAAAATTCGAAGACATGTGACATCTACCAATCCGCACTGGGCGGATGGTGGTGGATTATAGCCTATTCCCTCTCATTGAGAGGAGGCCGTGTTCCAGCAGTGGGAACATTATAGGCTGATGATGATCCTGCAAAAGGGGCTGCTCACTGGCATTTTGTTTCTGAAGTTGTGTTGTTGACACGGTATTCACCCCTAATGAAAATTTCCTTTTTTCGTTTGAAATATAAATACATTTTCAAGGCTCTCAGGATTATAAACACCAGTTACAACATAAATAACCTACTCTTAAACCTATTTTAGCGTTCTGTACTGAACTGTTACTAAACTTTCCACATAAAACGCGAAGTCTCATAATTGTTCCAGGCATGTGTTGAATGTTCTGTGCGAAGGGCCTTTCATAATTAAATATGTATGTACTCCAGTGAATGATACCGTTTTGGACGGTCTCCTTTATTCGTGTTGACCAAATTGTGGACGGAAAATTGATGGTGTTTTTCGAATGGGGGGCTTTAAAAATTAAGGGTTATGTGCTTTACTGTTAAGAGCACGTTAGCTGAAAATAATGTATTTTGGCATTAAATACCAATGGCAAATGCGTTATTTACTTTTAGTATGATTGCACATTGGCTATTGGCTTGCTGTTGGCTATCTTAACTTTATAAACACTGCAGTTATAGAATCAAAATGATCATCATCAGCATTCTCTTGCCCATATCCCAATTTATTTGAAGGCAGTGCAGCACGTCTTCTTCTTTCATAGTTCTCTATTACTCGTCCTCTCATCAGACATCTCCTTTCTTGCCATATCATCCTTCACTGCAGCTATAGAATATTTCTGTCGATTCGGGCGTTATGTTGCCTAGACAGCTGATTTTACATTCAATCCAGTAGACAGTCTTAAGGCTGATTTACATTGATCCAGTAGCTGGATCCAGCTTCACTGGATTCTAGCGCAGGATTGGCATTGACACTGGCTGACGACGACATCAGGCCGTTTACATTCAATCCAGTAGACAGTCCTTTGTTGAGGTACATTACGAGGCGACGACTGGCTGTTGCGTTTACACGGATCCAGTGCCACTGGCACGTGGTGCGCGGTGTACGGGGGAGGACATTGGATTGAAAAATAGGAACGTCTATTCCGATCCAGCGCTGTATACTGAATGCTGTACTGGATTGTAACATGTTTACACTAACCCAGTGCCGATCCAGCGCTGGAATCCAGTGAAGCTGGATCCAGCTACTGGATCAATGTAAATCAGCCTTTATTATTGCTTACTGCTTCCAGTTTAAAAATTTCTCACTTATCGTTTAAAAAACAGACGAAAGACAAGGGTAGGTCAAGGGTTACTAATTTAAATAGCCAAAATATCTATTTTTATCAATCAATATTACTACTATCTTGGCAGTTGTGCTAATGTCCGACATGTAATTTTTACATTGGTAGTTTAGAACATGAATTATGACTAGATGACGTCAAGATTGGAAGCCGTCCTTGGCATTCTGATCAATTTTATTTACAAACGAAATGTAGACTTCTTCTTCTTCATTTAAGTTTTTAAACTAACAATATGGTCACTAACATTATCATTGGTACTCAAAACAGGATATTTACCATGACATTGTTAACTATTTGTTTTGAGTTAACGATATTTCGCCGCTGTTACAAGCACCATGATCACGGAGTAACATCTTCTTCTATGATTCATCTTCTTCTTTTGTATCGATATGGTAAGATTTATTAGATTTCTTGGGCCTAGTAGGTGGCCATGCCAATTGCGGTGCCTGTAGCATTCTTCAAGTCCTCTTATTTGAAGGTGTGGGGACACTGTAGCATTCTTCAAGTCCTCCTATTTGCAGGGACACTAACCTCAGCAAGTCGACCATGGTCTGGTGGGGAGGACCGCATTCACACTGAGTGTCGGAAAAGTCTTCGATCCCCCATTTTGCCAAAGTTTGTTTGTAGCGGCCTACTAGGGGGTGCAATCGATGAAGTGCCTTCCATATAGACCACTGTAGATCATATCCGGAAGGCTAATGTTCTTGGGGTTTGGCAAAGCCGGAAGGTGGTGGCAATGTAGATTTGAACGCATCTTATCCATAAAAGTATTTCTACTGTTACATCGTTCCTGCTGAAGCGGTCATACCGATTGATCCTGTGTTGGTCGGATGGATCCACGAGCTCTTCGTCGCCTTTTGGTACCCTTTCTTGATTCGATCGCGCAGGGTTACTACAGTCTCTCTATCGAGTCTCAGACAAACAAAAGCTTGACGAGCTGATTTGTAATCGCATCTCATGTTTGTTCACTCGTTTATATGTATGCGAAGACGCCAGGTCTTTGTATACATAATTACTTACACCTTCAAGGTGTATTATCAAGTCAAGAACACGCTATGACTCCTAACTAGTTAAACCGTTAATGACACCTTCATTCACTGTTTCCAAAGACTATAAATGAGTACGTGATGCCCAATTTTTGCAGGAACATGCACCAGTATAGGTCTTTTTCTATCTTTCTTTATATTATTGTGCAACCAGTTCCAGCAAAATATTAAATTTTTATTAGAAGACATCGCTACTAGTACACATAGCGACACATCGAGCTATACATTTCCAGTATAACACGGCCTTGTTTTGTATACAGGGTGTTAAAAAACCACATCACGAAGCCGTCAACCAAGCATTCTGTACATCAAACTAAGTAACCACGCAAAAATTATTGCTGGGAAACGACTTTTTTTTTGGGCTGAAAAATCATGTTTTGTGGTAAAACTCAATGTAACGCACTAAAAACATTGTGCTGATGGATGGATTGAATAATACGGGGGTCGTGGAAGTGTTTATAGTAAAAATCTTACATTAAAAACTTGATTTAAAAAAAAACTTGTCAAAAAGTTGGTACTTTGACCCCCAATATCTCCGTAACTAGAAGGTTCCCAGGTATGGTGTAGAACAAAAAAATTATCGCAATGACGGAGAAAATAAGTGCCGTTCGGCTTCGTTAAGAGGTTTTTTACACCCTTTATATTACCCATACAATGAGTGATGCACGTTAACTGGTTTTGTATACCATGACTGGTGGTCGTGCGTACCTATCCTCTTGACGTAAGTCTTTAACCACCCACGAGGTTGAAAGGGGTTACATATTGTTAGGAAACAAAGGAGGTATTAGAACAAGGGAAAAAGCAGGAAAGTTTTTTTTTGTGAGGAATTAAATGCCAGTGACAATGGTCATTATTAGCAATGAGGTCGATGGGGAAGGTTCGGCTAGCTATAAACTCATGGGTATCTGTCCCTAGAGGGTACAACTGGGACAGTTATGAGGGCCGAATGAGAAGTTTATGTTTAACGAGGGACAATTTTTGGGGTAACTGAAATTGAATTTCTCCAAAATGGCGTCGATTTTATTCAAATACGAAATGTCAGTTGATCGAGTATTTGCGCGAAGTTTCGAACTCAAAACTTATGGTCAAAATCGGCTATAATTCCCCACGCGGTCCCGGTACGTGTTGTTAGAGGTCTTCGATTTTTTGGTTTCAAGACATGCTGGTTTAATCACGATGTTTTACTTCACCTTATTGAAAGCAGTGCATGGTTATGAAATAAATTACACAAAGTACTTTGATACGTAGGTAGCCTAGCCTACCCAGGTTCGAACCTAAGCCTAACAAATTTATACAGGGCCACCACCATCCATACGTGAAGAATATTTCTAATCCAACTTTCCTCTGGCAGGTCTGCTTTAAGAAATTTCTTATGAAATAAGCAGTACCTTTTGTGCTCAATAATATAATGTCGTCTAAAATAACATAATGTCCTATTAAGTATTTAATAAATAAATAAACATTTAGCAAATCTCAAATAAAATTACGAACAATATAAAAACCACAAACCATCCAACAAAACAACCATAACGCGAATAACAAAGCCTCAACACAAGGTGCGTTCACGAAGTATGCCATAACAACGTAATTTACGGCTCGAAGGCTTTCGGTTCAACCTCTTTACCTAAATCTAACCTCGTAAGCGGAGTCAACAATACGAGTTCTCAAAATGCTTTGTGTATTTAAAATCTGTGAACATGGGTTCTCTTCTTGTGTGATTAAAGGTACTTTTTGAAGTGTATTTTCGAGTGGGAACCACCTTTATTACAGGTAACTTTGTGGACTGATTTTAATTGCGGTTATGAGTCTGGGTTATAAAGAGTTAAATTGAAACTGTGGGGAAACAAAATATGAGATATTTACCTTATAATTACGCAGCTACATTAAAATAGCGTTTTGTTTAAGAAAATTGTTCCGTGGAATTAATACTGCTGGATGAATATGCAGAAAAAAGTAAATACAACTTCAGACTTAGTTAAAAATAGAACTACACGAGAAAGAAAATATCGGACCAAAACGTAACTGACAAAATGTAGATGTTTTATTGGTATACCTCTGCCTAACCTCTCGGGGAAAGGCAGGCGTGACGTTATAACGAAATAAATGGCCGAGCGGTTTCATGACTGCCCTGCAACCTACGTGATGCAATTTCGAACCCAAATGTTATGTTCGCTTTCCCAAAGAGGTGGCGCGCAGTGGCTCCTGGGGCTGCAACTTCGACATAGTTAACGACAAAATCGCTAACTTTCGATCGTTGATTACTAACGAATAAATTTGGTTGCAATGATGGTGCTTGCGAGAAACGGATCTTGGATGTAGAGACTTGCATTTCCCGCAAGCATCGTTATTGCAACCGAATTCTTTCGTGAGTTATTAGCGATTGAAAGTTAGCGATTTTGTCGCTATCTTTGTCGAGACTGCCGGCCCTGGGCGCCGTCTCGACACGGCTTGCGAGAAACGCAAGTCTCTACGTCCGTGATGCGTTTCACGCAAGCATCGTTATTGCAAGCGAATTTTTTCGTTATTATTTAGCGATCGCATATTTGCTACAGCGTCGTTATTATTGTCGAGACTCTGGCCCTGCGTGCCTTCATGGCGAACGTGCGATCGCTGGATAGGCCGCACTTGGTGATGGGGCCCGCCGGGAATGACGGGCTGATACCGGGTTGCGCGCGAATGTACTTGTGTCTCCCGGGCCCCTGACACATGGTAGTACTTGTAGTAGAAACCATGGGTTTTTAGTCGGTTAGAGTCTGACGTAACCCTTTGCTTGCACCAGACGGGGGGAACCCAAGAGAATTTTCCCATTACAAAAAAAAAAGGCGTGGCTTTATATTTATTTGCAAAGAACGTGATAAGTAAACTGAATTTCGAAAAGCACAAGTTGTTCACAGTTGACCTAGTTGTTATAGGGTTTTCTACATTAATGATTGAGAGAGAAAGTTGCTTTTCAGTTGCTGCTGAAGTTACTTTTTATGGGTTCATAACTTTGGCTTTTCTATAAAAACTGAAAGCAAGGAGGAAAATGCTTTCGCAAAAAAGTTTATGCTCCTTTCGTTTGTAAATAGGTCACAGGAAAGTTGTGGTTTTTGTAACCATAAGTGTTCTGGCTTATGTTTGCAAGGCCACAATAAACGACATTAAATTTATGGTCACAGCAAACTGGCGAAGGGTGGCGTTTTGTCTTATGTATATTTTGACACGAAAAAGTGATGATTGTCATCCTAATTTTGCTTTTATTTATAGTATCCAAACAAGGTGTAAACAGCTTCTTCACGAAGCCGACAACCAAGCATTTTGTACATCAAACTAAGTAACTCTATGCAATTGCTGGAAAATTCCTTTTTTTTGGGGTGAAAAATCACGTGTTACGTTAAAACTCAATGTAACGCCATCAAAACATTGTGCTGATTTATGCATTGAATAGTGCAGGGGTCATGGTGGTTCTTAAAGTAAAGTTATAACTTTAAAAACTTGTTTTTAAAAAATACGTGTGAAGAAGTTTGCACTTTGACAATATCTCCGTAACTAGAAGGTTCCCAAGTATAGTCACAGCAAAAAAATATAACAGTGACAGGGAGAACAATTAGTACCTTTCAGCTTCGTTATGTGTCTTTTTAACCGACTTCCAAAAAGAGGAGGTTATCAAGTCGACTGTTTTTTTTGTGTGTATGTTCAGCGATTTTTTCGCCAATTGTAAACCGATTTCGATGATTCTTTTTTTGTTTGGAAGAAAATTATTTCGCGGTGGTCCCGTTTTTACACCATTTATACCTAGACGAGACTTGCAGTAGACCAAAGCGATGACAGTAAAATAAGGAGACCAATTTTGACTAGAAATGTAATAAACCAATTTTAGAGAAAATCGCTAGGTTTAAAAAAGACTTATATGTAACTGTACCCAAGTCGTAATATTTTGTTGTTCTTGTGTTACTATCTTCTTCTTAATATATATAAATCTCGTGTCACAATGTTTGTCCTCGATGGACTCCTAAACTACTTTACCGATTATAATAAAATTCGCACACCATGTGCAGTTCGATCCAACTTGAGAGATAGGATAGTTTAAATCTCAAATTATAGTCGCAATTTTAATTTATTGCTAATTATTTGTCTGTTATTATTTGACAGTCAAAATTATCTGTTAACTCCAAATGATTCTAACAGATGTCGATACCTTTCGACTGGGTTGAGTAAGTAATCAATAGATGGCGCTGCTATGGTAAATCTACGAACATGTCATATAAGCTAAAACAAAAAAAAAAAAAATTACGAAACCCGTGCGAAGCCGGGACGGGCCGCTAGTTTGATAATATATTTTTTACTTATTGTTCTTTTCCGTTGTTATTATAGTTCATCTTTTATGTAATGTAATTCATCTTGTTTCTTTTGTATAATTTTAGTGTAATGTATTTTTATTTGTTTTAGATTTTTAACCTTATCAAATTCACTGTATGTACCTACCTAGATTATAAGTGAATGATGTGGTCTCCTATAATTGGAAACGCACACTTGTATTTGTCCCTGATCTATGTATACTTGCATGTAATTGTGTAGTTTCTGTTAGAGATCCAATAAATAAATAAATAAACAGAGATGGCTGGATCAGACAATCTATAAAATATAAACGGGCTAAACAACGTGCTTGAAGTAAAACCATGATATCTTCTTTCAAAAACTTCCCTTACCATTTAAGCTTCCAATACCATTCTAAGACCTCCCCTCGTTATCATTTCGTTCAGAACTTCATGATTTATTAAACGAGAGGGTATCGAGTGCCGAACTCCCAAGCTCCCGATAATCGATTGAGTACCGAATTGGATGACCGAACCGGGAATGACCAACACGTCCCGAGAGATTTGGCTTTCCCACCGTTTCTAAGATTGTCCGTTATTCTGCAAAATTGGATATTGGAGATTTTCTCACACCAGAAAGATGTTAGGGGCAGAAATACTTTCGGTATTTATTTGACATCGATTTTGGGGGTGAATTGGAATGGGGTCAATGTACTGTTTGACATGAATGTTTGGAACTATATCCTGGCTATATTTTGCCTACCTGGAAATTACTTCATACCATTTCAAGGCAATATTTTATGGAATTATTTCAAGATCTAGGTTTCTCAATGGTAAATATGCATAGTCCAGCCAATCGAGGCATTTGAGGCCTGTTTTGGATCAAAGTGCAGAAGAGCAGTGACTGCCTCTTTGGACTAGTGGTTGCAATCGCAGATGCTAAGCATGAGATCCTGGGTTCGATTCCAGGGCCGGGCATTTTCCATCAGGAATTTATCACTAGCAATCACGGCGTCTGGATTTGTGCCCGGCTGATGGCAATAAACTCGCCCCCTATTACATGGGCCGCCAACATAACTGGCGAAATGTGGGTGTACTACATATTAGGTACACCTCTGCCTAACTCTTCAGGGATAATACGCGTGATGTTATGTTGTTAGAAGTGCAGATGTTTGGGCACATAAGATACTGAAACATATTTTGGGACGGAATTTGATCAGAAGTACTGCACTGGGTGGTTCCCATAATACCACATTGCGTATGATTGTTCTTGCAGCAGCTTACTTGAGACTGCAGCGTTTCGTTTCTAAATAAGAATTATTTTTTGCTGTTATTTATTTGCTGTTCATTATCTTGACAGTATTTTAGTTTGCTCTTAAATATATTTCGAGAGTAACACATATTTATATTCTCATTATTACATAATGGATCATGGAGTCATGGATGTTTATATGTACAATAAGTATGTATTTACAAACAAAAAAAGTATCTATGTAGTATATCAACTATCTGGTGTCCACGACACAAGCCTCGTTGCTTAGTGTGGCACCAGATGGCGCTGTGTGTTAATGTCCAGCGATATTTATTATTATTATTTATTTATAATTATTATAAAACAAAGTCGCCCGCGTCTGTCTGTTCCTATCTATGTATGCTTAAATCTTTAAAACTACGCAACGGATTATGATGTGGGTTTTTTTTAATAGATAGTCATTTAAGAGGAAGGTTTTAGTATATAATTTGCGGGCAGGCGAAACCGCGGGCATCAGCTACTCGTAAACGGGGTATCGTTCTGGGTTTGTTGTGCAAAAGCCAAGTTTGATACCACAGTCTAGCCGCCTCGTGAGCGCCACGAATATGCATGAACCAACCAGGTACATATTTTCTCTTATTATTTACAGCTCTTTCACCCCCTCACCCCCCCCTTTCCCGGGGTCTTTCGTCACTCTCTTCCTCTCTCGCTCGTTTATACTTTTCAGCCAAGTACTAAAATGTATGTATTAGAACTTTGTAACAACAGTTGAATAAGGGGCCATTCAGCCCTTACTTTAGTGAACCCTAAACAATAAAATGTACCTATTAAGGGTTCACCTTGACCAACTTTTGTGTTTATCGGGCGGGGCTAAGGGTGTGAATAATATTTTCGAAGCTACTACGAGTATGGCGTACATTTGGATGATTTTGTAGAATTGTAGTTATTAAAACGGCTTCTTGAATATTATTCATCATCTAGGTATGAAGGTATGAAGGTATTCGGGGCTGCAGGACTATTCGAAAGAGATACCGTGGCCCGTGGTCTATTTATCAACCTTTAAAGGGTGTAAACAACCTCATCGTGAAGCCGTCAAGCATTCTGTACTTAAAACTAAGTAACTTTACGCAGAAATTATTGCTGGGAAACGACTTTTTTTGGGTAAAAAATCATGTTTTGTGGTAGAACTCAATGTAACGCTCTCAAAACATTGTGCTGATGATGGATTGAATAATACGGTGGTTGTGGATGTGTTTAAAGTAAAAATCTTACATTAAAAACTAATACAAGTTTTTAATGTAAGATTTTTACTTTAAACACCTCCACAACCTACACCAACAAAAACGAAACTTGTCAAAAAGTTGGAGCTTTGAACACCAATATCTCCGTAACTAGAAGGTTCCAAGGTATGGCGTAGAAGAAAAAAAATATCGCAATGATGAGGAGAACAAGTGCCTTTTAGCTTCGTTAAGAGTTTTTTTACACCCTTTATTTAAGTCTCATCTTCGCACGAAATAATGAAGTGATATTGTAATTAAGAGTAGGTACTCTTTATTACAATATCACTTCATTATTTCCAATTTTCGAAATTATATTCACAACCACAGGAGAGCAGATCAATATCTGCACTAATTACAAAGTAATTTACTCCTGCTCATGAACTCACAAGCACTGATTGCGCGCTATACAATTAACATCTCCGTGGACCACATCATTAAAAGCAACATCCACTCTCATTCCATTGCAGGGGTGGGCATTATCTGTTTTTCTTTTTAATTTTCAAACGAAAAATAAAATTATGCTTGTTTTCCCGGAAGGGTGCGGCAGAGGCAAAGGTTGTTTCTGTTTTTTGTGACAAGAAACGGTCTTCGGTAATGCCCAATGTAACGCAATCAAAACATTGTGTTGATGGATTTCATCTATTTTTTTTTAACTTGTGAACAATTGAATTGCAATGTCTCCGTAACTAAACAGGTTTTAAGGTATGGTCTTGAACAAAAATAAATCGCTATGTCGAACGGGAGAAACCAGTGCCTCTCGGCTTCGTTAAGGGTGGTTTTACACCTTTCATAGTAAACAACAAACTTTAATTAAAATCTATTTTCTTTGTTTGTAACTACGAATACATACAAAACCATGTTCTTGTAGCTAAATTGATTAAATACGCAAATAAAGTTATAGCCTACTTGAATGTCGAAAATTATCCCACGAAATCGTTCTACTGGGAGAAAAGTATCCCATGACCTCAGCTATTTACGAACCATGTCATCACCTTCATCACCTGCCTTGCCTTGTCCCAATCTACTCGGGGTCGGCGCAACACGTTTTCTTCTTCCATTCTCCCATGTCAGACGTCACGGCATCATTAACTCCTTTCTCTGTAATATCATTCATCACACAATACATCCATCAACATTTTATTTTTAGCAAAAGTATAAATTTAAAAAAAGCAGCATATTTTTTCCATACCAGGAGTCCCGACTCGTCACCATAAGAAAACAAATATGAATTTTTGTCTTTGAATTGAATTCCCGATTCGTCACCAGTGTAAATTTGCGTGTCAGAAAGTACAGTTAGTAAGAAAAATACAGTATGACTTTTAAATCAATTCATTTACAACAACCTTAAACTTACAAAAAAAAAAAACCATACAAACATAATATCTTCAATATAAATCAAAAGCTTTTAATTGGTACGCGTCAGTATAGAATATACGTCTCGTGCCTATAAACTATAAAGTACCAGGCCATAATAAATAAGTGGGAGCCTACCTCATCTGATACCTAACATTAATTATTTTACTTTAATTCAAGAAATCTACTCACACTTAAATGAATGTCAGATTTGCGATCAATTTGATTTTAATCAAGCAACCCTGATTCAGTCTGTAACACAATATCGCGGCAAAGTTTCCAGTAGCTACAGTGGCCTACAGTAGGGCATAATTAATGGCATATCGATCGAACGCGGACCGAGGTCGGCGACTGCCCTGATAACGTGTTAATAGATCAGTTCAATGATAACAGGGAACAGATGACGGATTCGGGAATATATTTTGGGGACATGGGATTCTCTTATGGTTTCGTAAACACGGTGGATTACTGGGCGGGTAGTCTCGACAGAGATAATGACAAAATCGCAAACTTTCGATCGCTGATTAATAACGAATAAATTCGGTTGCATTAACGATGCTTGCGAGAATCGCATCTTGGATGTAGAGACTTGCATTTCCAAGCATCGTTATTGCAATCGAATTTTTTGTGAGTTATTAGCGATCGAAAGTTAGCGATTTTGTCGTTATCTTTGTCAAAACTCTGGCCGGCTCTGTAATGGTTAATTATTAATGGCCCAACGAGTTATTGGTTCGAACTCGGGGTAAGTACTTTAATTTGTATCATTTTGGGTCTTCACCACTGCTGTTGAGCACCACCATGCACCATGTTGAGTATGAATGCGGATAAGAGGTTTAAGAGTAAAGGAAGATCAAAACGATGAATGGACTGTGTGAAGGATGATATGGCAAGAAATGAGGTGTCTGATTTGATGATTGGGAAATGGGCAGGAGAATGATGAATGATGATGATAATGTGACATCCACTAACGCGCACGCGACCGCGTAACCAAGTCACCCACATAATGAAATAAATAAATAAATATCGCTGGACATTACACACAGCGCCATCTAGGGCCACACTAAGCAACGAGGCTTGTGTCGTGGACACCAGATAGTTGATATACTACATAGATACTTTTTGTTTGTAAATACATACTTATTAGATGAGACGGTGTGGTTCTGTTCTACTACTCGCAAACCATCTAGTCAGACACGCGCGCCGGTGGTTTAAAAGTAGGTATGTGAGGAACTCTTTCTGTGGTTGATGTCTACTCCTAGGAAAAAAATGTGAGTTTACGTATGTATGTATAAACCTGTTTTCAAGCTAAAAAATTGCTTACAAAAATCTAGTTAACATACGTAAAAGCACATCCCTGTGATGTCAAAGCTTTTATTTCTGTATCTATTACTGTTCCCGTTCAAAACAGAACTTTTACTACCAATAACAAAGAGAATACAAAGTTACAAACCACTCGATAAACGTAAATTAATATTGCACGTCTGTAATGCCCTGAGAACTACGGACAGCCGTTCACCTGTCAGTTGCCACGATAACGCATTAAGTATTCACTGATACCAGGATAACATAGTACTGTAGTAGCGGTGACCGAAGTTTGTTATGTAACACAAAAGCTTGCTACACTGACCTACTTGATTTACTAATGCCCTGGTTCCTCAAACTTACCGATTGTTAAGTCCAATCTATGTATAATAAATGCGTAAGTAGAATTGGTTTCATTATTATTAGCCATTATCAACAATCAATCCGTATTTTTGGTGAGTATTTGCTAGTCGTTCAAAGACTAGAAGCCTACGATCCCCATCCTGCCTAGCGGATAAGGCTAGGCAGGATCTGCTTCTGGAGGGAGGTGGGCTGGTTGGAGTGACTGCCACCATGGTTTACGCACAATGGTCCACTTTAGGGACTAAGTTGAGCAAGCGGTGGCCCAGTGGTGGCGGCCCTGACTTACGAACAATAAGCCGTGGGGTTCGAACCCAGTCAGGCGCATTACTTTTTGTAATTTATTTCATCACCGCTGCTCTCAAAACGGTGAAAGAAAACATCGTGAGGAAACCGGCATGTCCTAGAACCAAAAATTCGAAGACATGTGACATCTACCAATTCGCACTGGATTATAGCCCATTCCCTCTCATTGAGAGGAGGCCTGTTTAACAGCAGTAGGAACATTAATAGGCTGATGATGATGAGGGACTAAGTGCAGAAACCTAAACCGTATGATAGATGATAGAAGGCTAGGCAGGTAAATGATGACAGTAATCATGAAAAAGAACATATCACGTTGTACTAGGATTAGCTTATCATAACTGACAGGCTTATTGGTGAGAATAGTTCACCAATAAGCCTTGCCTCATGGCCAAGAGCCTTAACGAAGCTCTTCTTACGCGGTCGGATCAAGGGACTGATTCAGAAGGCAGTACTCCTCGTTAGGACTCGCTATGTGAGGAGCTTCCTGTCACCAAATCCCTAACCACTGGTAGTTTGGACCCTGCTCCCGATACCGATTCTATCTATATCGTGTGGTTAGTGCCTAACCTGTTGTCAGATTTTTTTTTTTAATTTGTTGAAAGAATGACTGAAGGAAATAATCATGGTAATCATATCGAGACAAGCCTGGATTGTGACAAGAGCAGCTATAATGGCGGAAGTTAGGCCGGCCAGGCTTCATACAACAATCTTCCAAGCTATTTCAGTTCAATCAATCGGGGAGAACTGGGTTTAAATTCGGTTGCAAGATTTGACCAATTCATACTAATTAACTGACAATTATGTTAAGTGTTAGGTGAGCAGCGGTGGCCCAGTGGTGGCGGCCCCGAATTACGAACAGTAAGTCGTGAAGTCAAAACGGTGAAGGAAAACATCGTGAGGAAACCGGCATGTCTGTTAGAATCAAAAATTCGAAGACATGTGACATCTACCAATCCGCACTGGGCCTACGTGGTGGATTATAGCCCATTCCCACTCATAGAGAGGATGCCTGTGTCCCAGCAGTGGGAACATTATAGGCTGCTGATGATGATGATGATAATAATTAACTAACAAAGCAAAGAAAGACTAGACAAGATACACGGATTATTTAAATGATGTTAATTGCCAGAAAATCTAAGAATATACACATTTGAGCGCCACCAAAAAAAGATGTATGAAGAAGAAAACATGATGCGCAAACCCCTAGTCAATTGGTATGAAGATATGAACTGGATTATGATCGAGATAGATTTAGGTACTTTTAGCATACTCTCCTTAAATCTAGATTTGACTTCACCATAAACTACAATTTAATTTTATGATATTCCATTTGTGAGATTGAGATGTTTATGTTAGCTTTTACGATCTCCATATTCCATGTGAATTTAAACAGGCAAATAAAGCAGGTATTATCATTGCAATTTGGCCAAATCACCACATTTTGCTATCACTACTAACTTCATAAAACCGTTTTGGACACACAACGAAGTTCTATTTCGAAATTCCCAATGATATTTTCCTCATCCATACTTCGACACTGCTGCTCGTTTTTGCATCATCTAATTCCACTATAGGGGTCAACAGGAAAACTATTAATATCACTTTGAATTTTGGAACGTTCAAAAATAAATATTTTGGCACTATTGACATCAGATGCATCAATCTATATGGTACTGATGTCAGCACCTATCTCTTAACAGAAATCATGAGTCTACTCATAAACTGACAGACAACGTACAATCTAAACTGTGTGTAGAAACATGGAATTTTGCATAAGTGTTTCATTATGATACTCACATAACATAACGCCTGTAATCCCAGCAAGGTAAGGCAGTACCTAATAGTACGGGTACATTTCGTTAAGTTATCTCTCAGCTGATTCTAAAATTACTCTATGTACTTGACGATATATAGGGGGTGTCCCACCACATAAAATTGAAGGGACACCCCCTATGTGGACTGTAAGGCATGTGATCGTCTATATATCGTCAAGTGCATAGAGTAATTTTAGAATCAGCTGAGAGATACCATTGTTAAAAGATAAAGTCTCATGGAATAGGGGGCGACGCTATTGCCATCAACCGGGCACAAAATCCAGACCCTGGGGCTGCTACTGATCTGCCCGACCCATTTAATGCTTGGCATAATACCTCTTGGAAAATCTGGTTGTCAGTCAATCATAATTAGGAGCTCGAAAAGATTTTGATACCCGTAACGATTGCCAAAGCTCTATATACAAACGACAGTCGGGACCAACTGCTAAAAGTAATCACCATGCTCATTCTCCTGTCCTTATCTCAAAATATTATTTAAGGTCGGCGCAGCAGAGCTTTTACTTCCAATATTTATCTATTACGCGTCATCTCATCAGACACCACCTATCTTGCCATATCGTCCTTTACACAATCCATCTATCGTTTCTTAGTACTTAAATAAGCAGTGATAGCCTAGTGGTGTGATCGTCGGACTGCCAAGTCATAGGTCTCGAGTTCGAACCCAAGGCACGCACCTCTGATTTTTCGGATTCATGTGCGTATTGTATAATTATCACTTGCTTCGGTGATGGAAAAACAACCAGCATGCCTGAGAGATATTTCTCGACGGCATGTTAAGCCAAGTCAGAGGCCCATGGGCGGCTTAAAAACTCTGACACCAGGTTAGGAACTAACCACACGATAAAGAAAAAAAAGTATAACTTAAAACTGATTAATTTCCTAAAGCAAATACGCTACTACACGTATATTGAAAACAATTTTTATTTCAAGATCTACTAATAGTTAGTCTAGATTTAAAATGCAAAATTGAGAACAGAAAACTATTAAAAGTCTGAATGTAGCGTAAACAGTTTAATTTTAGACATTGCAAGAATACGTATCATAATATCGTAATGATATCTTTGATCACTCTGAAAGTGAGTCACGATGTTCACTTTGGTCGAACGTATACGTTTAAGTAATCATTTGTACGTACTTCTGTTGATGTTTTGATCAGGAACGCGTTTGAGGCTATCGTTTCAAACACGTGGTTAGTTAGGTTTGACTGGCTCATAGTTTCATGATTCATAATACGCTTTTCGTCATAAAATTCTAGCAGTTACACTCAAGCTTTCGATCATACACTTTTCAACGACATTCGTGGTCATGATGTCAATTTTGATGGGTTTTCAGAAACTTCAATGATCGTACTCGTGAATTCACAGACGTGTTGACTCTCGCGGTTTCAAATGTAGAAACAGCAAAACCACAAGTGTGTTTGTACCAATTAAAACTTTTTAAAGTCGACTTACTGTCACAGTTTCTACGGTGCAAGTTCGGGAGAGATTGCAAAAGTCTCCTTGCACATTTGAAGTTAGTAGATTCAGCGAATTGGGATACTAGTGGATTTGATATAGATGCCAATTAAGTTGCCTTAGTCCCCAAACATTTTTAATAGAGAAAGTGGTTTGATGATGAGTAAATGCTAAAAATTGATATTTGATAACTTTCTTCATACACTGGACCGCCTCGTTGGTCTAGTAAAATAAAATAAAATTCATTTATTTCAGGTTCATAACCTATAAACATCTTACACTTACATCATAATATATACACAACACACATGATACAAATAAGATAAACCTCTAGTAGTCTAGTGGTCGTAAGCGCGGCTGCTGGGAATGAGATCCTGGGTTCGATTCCCGGGTCGGGCAAATTGTTATTGGGCTTTTCCTCAGGAATTTCTCAGTATCAGCCACGGAGTCTGGATCAGTGCCCGGCTGATGGCAATAAGCTCACCCCTATTACAGCCACATTTCGTCAGTTATGTTTAAGTCCCTTGGCTTAAACATAACTGGCGAAATGTGGGTGTTCCATTAGGTACACTTTTGCCTATCCCTTCGAGGATTACAGGAGTGATGTTATGTTATGATGTTTCGTCATTTAATTAACTCGGCCCTTATCAGTCCACTGTTGGACATAGATCTCGCTCAAGCTGCGTCACAACACCCTGTCAATTACTTCATCCAATCTATCCACGTTTTAATCGTCGTCGACTTAAACGTCAATAAGGTTTAATTTCCTATTCACTGCGCGAGGCTAAACCTGACAGAATTCAGTCGCTTCGATGCAAAAACTGCCAACGCTTATTGGAATTTCAATTTGTTCAATCTCCCCCTTCCTAGTTTGAAATCTCATTTATTTTTTATGGAAAATAAGGTTTTCAGAGAGTCTAGCGTTCGTTATAAATTGTTAGTTGTAAGAATATTAACTTCAAGCTTTAATTCCCAGACGGCGAAGGCAGAGAGGCTCATCTACTAATGTATGATGTAATCACAAGATGTCAATTATAATTTCTATGCAAAACATACCATAAAGTAGGGTACACATTCAAACTTTGGGCTGCTATTGACTTCTTTCTAAGATATAAATAAAAAATAAAAAAAAGTCGTTGGACATTACACACAGCGCCATCTAGTGCCACACTAAGCAACGAGACTTGTGTCGTGGACATCAGATAGTTGATATACTACATAGATACTTTTTGTTTGTAAATACATACTTACTATATAGGTACATATAAACATCCATGACTCGGAAACAAATGTCCATGCTCATCACACAAACATTTGCTCCTACCGGCATTCGAAACCGGGACCCTAAGAACGTAAGGCTGCCTCACTACCGCTGCACCATTCGGGTCGTCAAACATGTCTCAATAATACTTCCCATCCGAAGGATAAAATCCTGCGTCTCTGTTCCTTGGTCATTATTATCTGGATCTACTCAAAGTTCGAGTGAATTGGTTTCTTCTAGGCAAGCCTTCTCCACCCTAAGCCGCCTCATCGCTTCAGATTAGGCGAGTTGCGGCCAAATGCAAGCTTATTTGGAAAAAAAACCCCACCGGCCGTTTTCACAACTGCGATTCGCAACCAGTTGCTAATTAAGAATTTTTATTCTTTGTTCGCAACCAGTTTCGAAAACTTTTTCTTAAACCGCAACTAAGCATCCTGATGATTAGGTTTCGTAACCAGTTACGGTAAAAGATTTTGTTTTACTTATTCGCAACCATCGTTCTCTGTTTGTTGACACTCTATTTTATTGATTTGTATACAGACTTTTCATAAGATTTAGGTTTCGAAAAAATAACTATGGACTTTGAATTAACTACAATTCAAGCTATCAAGAAAATGTTTCCAAAAATCGTATTTCGAGGGTGTTACTGCCATTTTAACAAAATCCCCTAGAGAAAAACTAAGGCCCAGCAAATTGAAACAAGGCCAAAGAAAAGACACGTCGAAAGGTGTGTTGGACTTGCTCGGTTACCTAAACATTTTATTAATGCTGGATACCAATACGTGATGGCAAAATGTCCAGTTGGTGAAGAAATAAGAAAATTTAACTAATATTTTAATAAGCAATAGGTTAAAAAGGACGAAATACGGAATTATTATTGCGTAGTATGTATGTTTGCGAAGTTCTTATTCTTTGTCTGCAACTAAGTTGCGGTTACGAAAAAAGTTTTCTTGATTCGCAACTGGTTGCGTACGAAGAATAAAAATTCTTAATTCGCAACCGGTTGCGAATCACAGTTGTCAAAACGGCCGGAGGGAATAAAACATGTTTCAATAACAGAGTGGTCTTTGTCTTTTTCGAAACTCGATATACATAACACTGTAATACGCCGTGGTTCTGTAGTTTCTGGCTACCCCATTGAAAAGGTTAATGTGTGAGCCGAAACACCTTACAAAAGGCATAAAAGCTGCTACACTACAGTTTCGCATATCGCCACTAATGCAAGTACATCGAGTACACGGTATTGCGATGTAGCGACCGCTGAAAGCTTTAGCACCTCACGTGCAAGCGCTTGCGTTTTGTTTCTGTGTTGACGAAGTTGCATCATTCGAGATGGGGTTCTGAATTTGAATTTGGTTTTAGAATGTATTGTCTGTCATTTGTTTATAACGATGAGGTGACGAATTTTACAGTCCTTGCACGATTACAGCAACAACCAAATAGCAATTTTATTTAAACGAAAATAAAGGATTCTCTGACTTTGTCAGTGATAAAAGTCACAGTTTAATAAATAACGGTGATTGATATGAGTGCACTTACAAGTTTTCACGGAAATCTAAATTTGCCCATATCTTTTTATCGTGTTGACGCAGGACCTTGATTTATATACACCTAATAGGGACTATAGACTTCAGTATCTGGTATAAATTTCAACTTGCTAGGTTCACACGTTCCTGAGAAAATCGGTGGTGACAGACGCACAGACAGACAGACGGACAAGAAAGTGATCTTATAAGGGATCCATTTTTTCCTTTTGAGGTACGGAACTTTAAAAACACTACATAATTTTAAAATGTTGAAAACGTTATGGTTGATTGGTGTATATTTTTAAGAAAATTCGTGAACACTTTTCTGTAACTTCTAAAACTAAATTTAAATCATATCGTGTTACGTAAACAAAAAAATTGAGTTTGTTAAGGTGGTACAGACGGCAAGAAAGATTAAATTTAAATATTTCGGGTTTTTTTTTTGAATGTATGAAATACAACCTTTTTTAAGCAGACAAACTATTACTCCACTGTACAATAACCCAGTTAAATAGACTAATCGTACTATCATCAATGAACAACTAAATCATACAAAATGATTACTTAACGAGGAAGTTAACTATTCATAGACATACAAGTTACTGCCTGATCTTACTCCTTTAAACCGACCAAGCTGTTGACAAATCTCGTTTCAAGAAGTGCCTTTTGACCTGTCATCATCTAAACCTATTCAAAAATGAATGATGTCAGGAAGTGCTTTCAACACAAAACTTATGACGCCATCTTTGTCTTTTGAAAACTATTTTTAATAGTAACATTAAAGATGTGTTTGACTGTCTCATTGGTCTAGTGATTGCAAGTGCGACTCCTGAGCATGAGGCCCTGGGTTCAATTCCCAGGTCGGGCAAAATGTTATTGGGTTTTTTCTTCAGAAATTTCAATGGAATGGAATCTGGATTTGTGCCCGGTTGATGGCCACCTATTACAAGATGGGAAGACGATGACGAGGCGGGTCAAACTGGAGACAAGTAGCTCAAAACAGAGTCAAATGGGCATCACTGGAGAAGGCCTTTACCCAATCTGGGGTTCCGGTAGATTAAATAAAATAGTTATAGATAAAAAAAACATCAGTTATTTAATTAAATATATTATTTATTTAATTATAGGTACTTATACATTATAATCGGCTCGCTCCCTATTACATGGAACTTAAACATAACTGGGGTAATGTAGGACTAATGAGTACACCTCTGCCTAACCCTTTAGGGATTACAGGTGTGATATTAACCATGTGATTCAATTTATCATTCTAAATTTTATTATAAAATAATTGGCAATGTGTAATAGTATATTATGCAACTAGTGAATAAAGGACGGATTTAAAGCGAGGGCCGTAGATGAGTCACGAGCAAGTGAAGGATTCTAATGATTGACTGTTAGAATCCTGAACGACGCGAGTGATTCATGGCCCTCGATATAAATTCGTACTTTATTCAGGAGTTGCATACTATATTTATGTCATGACTACGAGAAAAGACATAATTTAAGCGAAAATAGAAATTTAATCAAGAAATAAGAATTGTTACATTCATTGAAATGGACATTAAAATTAGAGCAATGACTGAAATTAAGCGTAATTTTCTTATTATTATTATTAGGGTGGTCAACTTGTGAAACAATATTTATTAATCTAATGCCAAACTCCTTGTCGCAAATATCGACCAATCAAATCTCGAGAATTCATTTGCACCAAAGAGTTTTGAATTTCGAATCTTAGCGCAAGGTGTTTGTGTAAGCATTGAAATAGAGACCGGATATATTTTTGTGTTCCAAATTCAAACACCAAAATAGTGAATAAAAACAAAACAGTGAATAAAAGGCCTTTTTATTCACTGTTTTGCGTGAATAAAATAAGCTTTTTAGAGTAGGTACCAATAAATCATATTTGTAGTCTCACAAACGTTCATATTCCATACTGCATATTATCAGGTCCTCAATCCATCGTCGAAGCGATGCTTCGTTGATAGCTTTAAATGCTCCTGAACGATGATCTAATTCGGTATATCCTTGTTTACGTTGTATTTTGGAAACAGGAAATGCCGTTGTCATTATGGCGATCTATTTTATTATTGTACTGGTTATTGGCACAGTATTGAGACGTTTTGACGATATTTTGTAAATAAGTAGTCTTATTTATTTTATATGCGTTTTCCTCGAGTTATGCACTTCATTATCATCTTTGTGCCCTTGTACCATGTAACTAGGGGTCGGCGCAATAGTTTTTTTTTCTTCCATTCTCCCCTGTCAACCATTTCATCCATTCAATCATTTACACGTCTTTTTTGCATATCATTCCTCACACAATCCATCCCCCTTTGCCTTGGTCTTCCTCTCCGTCTCCATCCATCAACTTTTATATTCATCACTCTTTTAGTCACATGCGATTCGTCCCAGCCCTTAAGGTGGATGCTCTAACCAGCCTGCGAAATTCATTTTTTTTTACGTTTTTTGAAATTTGCAGGCCAGTGCTAGGTTGTATGTTGATTAAAATATTGCTCGCGACTGTAAGACGTATGTAGTTATGGAATTATAATCATCAATATAACCCTCCAAGCGCATAAAGGTCCAGGAATTACTTAAAGTACATAAAACCCGCATAGAATGATTTCATATTTTAGTACTCCGCGAGAACTAAATTATGAAATCATTCTATGAGGGTATTTTGTACTTGAAATAAAACCACCGATGATTTAAACAAGCCACCGATTCCTTGGAGCTCGTGCGCGGACTATACTTTGATAACTATAACTACAGTTTTCTTTGTCTATGTCACAAATCTTGCTCTAAAAAAAAACCAAACAAACCTCCTTCTTAACATTACCCACAATCTTAATACCACAAAGTACTATCCAACCCGTTTTTACACCACCCATGCACTTAATTACATGAGCACAAAGCGAGTGTCACAATTGTCTACTAAACGTGTTGTGAATGGCTGTAGATGTCACCCTCGCACTTTGCTTCACACTGTATATGATAGTAATTGTACACTGTCGTGCGTGCTCTTTAGGGCTGTCTGTCATATTAAATATTTAAGAGGTAGAGGTTGTAGGGTTCGTTTTGTTAGCCGGCTTTGTAAGTTATTTTCCCGTTTGATAGAGCCGAAAACAGCTTAACGCTGCTTATATATTACCACAATTATATATGTATACTGTTGGCCCAAGTAGAAAGCCCAAATATGGCAAACTGTTTTATTGTATGGAAGAGCAAGACATGCTGCGCAGACCCCTAGCATTGGCAAGAAGAGGCACAGAATCCAGAAAAGTGGAAGGAATTTGGCCTCCCCCAATTCCTTCCTTTACCCAGCAGAATACCAGCGCTGTGACTTTTTTTTTAATGTCACAGCACCTTGCTGAGATAGGAGCCTTTTAACCTTGCACAGGACCAATTTGATTGTATTTTATTTTTCTCATGTTTACTTTTTTATATAATTTTGTCATAATAGCATGGACATTTGTTTCCTAGTCATGGATGTTTATATGTATAATAAGTATGTATTTACAAACAAAAAGTATCTATGTAGTATATCAACTATCTGGTGTCCACGACACAAGCCTCGTTGCTTAGTGTGGCGCTAGATGGCGCTGTGTGTAATGTCCAGCGATATTTATTATTATTATTATTATAATGTCTATTCTATCTTTTGTTTCTATTATGTCCTGTGTGAGTTTAATAAATGCTTTTTATTTTTTACTTCAGTAGAATTGTTCAGGTTAATAAATAAAAAATGACAGGAGAATGGTGATACGGCAAAATGTCGTATTGCGTCAATTTTATAAACAACTAGCTGATGCCCGTGGCTTCACCCGCCCGCAAATTATATACTAAAACCTTCCTCTTTAATCACTCTATC
Source organism: Xestia rhomboidea (assembly GCA_963853795.1). NCBI lineage: Eukaryota > Metazoa > Arthropoda > Insecta > Lepidoptera > Noctuidae > Xestia > Xestia rhomboidea. The sequence continues at coordinate 12,934,262 of OY970778.1, forward strand.
TATTAAAAACTCGAATCAAAATCCGTTGCGTAGTTTTAAAGATATAAGCATACATAGGGATTTATGGACAGAGAAAGCGACTTTTTTATACTATGTAGTGATTAATTTGCAAAAAAACAGGTTGCCAGCCTAACCTCCACTATTTTCCTAACAATTAACAGGAAAAGCCACCCGATATTTAATTTCTTCCCTCCCATTATATTTTCGCTCTCAAAATAACAAATGAATGGGCCGGCCAACCCTAATCAAAGAACCTCTGAATGACACTTACTTAGTTGTCAATAACACTTTTATTACGCTTTGTATGGTTAGATGGAAAGTCAAAGGTAGGGGTGTGATAGGGGGATTTTAAGTGGGGGTAGGCAGACGGGTGGGGGGTAGGTATAGGTGTTTATGTAACTATGGTTTTAAGGTTTGAAGGTTGCTGGTATTGTGTGTCTTTGTTCTCTCGAATAAACATATAGTAATTAACACATCATAACATCACGCCTGAAGTCCCCGAAGGGCAAGGCAGAGGTCTACCTAATAGTACGGTCAACCAAGCTATTTGGTTTACATTTTACAATGTAATTTGCTTGTTAAAATGTAAACCAAATAAGTTTGTCGACCGTACACCCGTATTTCGCCAGTTATCTTCAAGTCCCATGTAATAGGGGCGAGCTTATTGCCATCACCTGGGCACAAATACAAGCTCCGTGGCTGCTACTGAGAAATTTCTGATGGAAAAACCCAACCCAACCCGTCTAACGGTCAGTTAGACGAATATAAATGTATAAGACAAAATAATTATTTTAAACAAATATAAATATTTAAATAAATACATACATAATAAATACAGGTTGTAGAATAACAAATATCATAATTTTATCTGCACCCAACGTCACCACAGTTTGTCTATGCTTAAGTCGAGATTAGTCTTGGTTTGTCAGACTGTCGGTCCAAAATGAAAGAATAAAAGAAAATGGTGTATATTCGGCATTCTTAAAAACAAAAACACCTTAAAAAAATACAAAATAAGTAAACATAAATCAACTTCAACTGCTTTCCTCTTTTAAAAATAACTGCAAAATAAAAAAAAAATACCTCCTAAATATGATATCCTTTGTACTCCCAGAGGCACCGGCCAATCTTTGCGAAACGCACACTAAATGAATATTTACTTAGGATTGTATGAGATGCGTAGCGCCCCCGTTTATACTCTCAGAAGACGCAATAAAAGCCTTAACTATTAATAGAATGGTGTTATTAAAGAACATAACGTGCAAGATGAAAATAAGTGAAAAGGATTCTTGAAGAGGCTCGGAAAAATTGTTGCAGGAAATGTTTATGTGTGGAAGTCTAATTTCTTAGCACGGTACCTTTACGGCCAAAGTTAAGGGCGTTTCCTACTCCATATCACTTAGGGACCTCGTGCACTTAAGTGGCCAAGACTTGTCCGACCTGTCGCTCTCTTGAACAAAACTGCAGGCCTAGCGAAGTTACAAACGTTTCATATCGATTCTCTTTCTACAATCGTAAACGCCTCGGCGTAAGCGATTGTAGGAAGCGCTAAATTATTAGCCAAGTTGACACGATTGAATCGATCGCTCGTTCTCTAATGTCTGTAGAAAAAGCCTACACTTTAGTCTATGGTGAGCGTACCTACCAAACAGTATAGCGATCAACATTGTAGAAACGATTACATTCTATTCTATCATTTTGAACGATGTAAACTTGTCTACGAATTTTCTATTCGTTTGTGTTGATCACGTGATTTAACGTTGAGATGATGTCATTCTACTAGCGTTAACGATTGTAGATTGTCAACTTGGCTAAGCCTACTGGTCGGACGCTCGGTCGTGCGATCAAACTTTAATACTGGTCGCAGCTTCTGCGGCCAAAAGACGTGGTCAGGGCGGTCACGGCTGCGAGGTTCCTTACGGACATAGGATTAGTTAGGGGTCCTAACCAAAAACGAATGACAACACGATTGGACAGTTTTCAATTCTGAATGAATGATTCTGATGATGAATTGAGTATGGTGCATTTCGAAGTTTAGAGCCACTTTTGGACGATTCCTTAGAGAAAGAAATTAAATTATATTTATTTTTGTAAATTAGTTGTTGAAAACACTTTTGTACGTCAAAAAAGACGAGATTTAGTAGACGAACTGATCAATTATCTCGTCTTAACCTGAATGGGTTTGGATAAAATGGAATACGGATAGACCATATTATTATAACCATAGTTACTTAATTTTTTTATTCTAGTAATCCAATACGGCGAGGCCGCTGGCCTAATCTACTAGTACTTGATTCTCCTCGGAAAATCTCATGAATATATCAATAAAAATAAAATGGTGTAAAATTGGTATGTTGAAAGTTAGAGCTAGATTTAAGCTCGTTATGAAAGCAAAATATATCTGGGCCAAAACTAAAGCACAATAATCTATGAATTTCATACGCATAAACTAAAACCTACCCAAAATTTTTAACCTTATCAAATTTACTGTATAACCAAGATTATAAGTGAATGGTGTGGTCTCCTATAATTAATTGGAAACGCAATTTTTTTTAGAAACACAAACGGATCTATGTATACTTGCATGTAATTGTGTAGTTTCTGTTGGAGATCCAATAAATAAATAAATAAAAATCACTATTCCAGGAACTAATTTAAACCAATCGCAAGAAAGATCTTATCGTGTCTTATTGGACATATTTTTAGAAAAGCACGCATGTGTTATTCTGTTTTCGTATTTTTTTTAGGAAACACATGGCTATTGACCGCAATTATAAGGTCAGTGTGATAAAACCTAGACTAAATAGCCTAGTCTACTAATAAATAGGTCCGTATGTCTGGTCTGATGGGGCTAATACCATTCGTTACAAAGCTAACCGTTCGCTTTCTGTATCATAATCGTTTTGGAGCTTTTTGGGAATTACCTTGGTAAATGGGTTGCGGAGGTCAGGTGATAGTTCAGTGTGAGATTCAGCTGTTGTTGATTGGTTTAGGAGTTGAATCATACCTGATTTAAATATTTATGTTTTTCTAACTGTCATTTAGAAAAAGATATTTTGTATTTCTTTTTATGAAAAAAAAGAAATCCAATTGCTGGCAAGCGGTTGACACAACTGCCTGTATGCTATTGTTTCCCACAATATTTTCCTTTTTACAGTTCATAAGATATTTATCTTATCGACTTTTGAATTGGTTTCATTTTGAACGACATCTTCTGGGAGTTTATTCCGCGATCTGACTGTTCAGTTGCTTAGAAACTTTTATATTTAACTAGCGGACGTCAAGCGGTTTCACCTTTTTTTTTTTTTTTTTTTTTTGACGCTGGGAAAAAATGCATTACGCATGCCCTCCCGTCGGGGGACGGGAGGGGTATGTGGGACTCCCCGGGCGTGCAATACCCGGTATACCCACTAAAACGACCCAGCGCATTCCCGCTTCGTCATAGTGGAGGGGGACTGGGAATCCGGCACAGCCTTTACTTCCAGTCCCCCGCCGACGAGCACAAGGCACACCCCCCCCTCTTGCCCTCACGGCACGGGCGTGGAGGAGGGGGTTGGGAATGACCGACGGAGGTGACGGGTGCAATGCGGGCGGAGGCACCCCCGCGCCTGTCGCCCGCTCGTCACCGTGAGGAAGGAGGGCAAATGCCCCTTCCCCCCCTCTCCGCCCGCGGAGCAGCGCAGCGAGAGAGAGACCTCCCGCGCGCGCTCCGCCTCCTCCTTTTGCGAAATCGCAAAAGGAGGCTACCGCTGACCAGGCCTCCGCGCTCCCCAGCATGGCGTCCGCCAACGCACGCCGGGAAGCGGGAGGCCCAGTCGCCCGCGAGGTGACGGGTGCAATGCGGGCGGAGGCACCTCCGTGCCTGTCGCCCGCCCGTCACCGTGAGGAGGGAGGGCAAACGCCCCTTCCCCCCCTCACCGCCCACGGAGCGGTGCGGCGAGAGGATCATGTTCCGAGCATGATCCTCCCACCGCGCCGCCCCGCCTCCTCCCTCTGCGAGAACCTCGCAAAGGGAGGCTACCCCTGACCAGGCCTCCTCTCCTCGCTCCCCAGCATGGTGTTCACGCACGCACGCCGGGAAGCGGGAGGCCCAGTCCCCCGCGGGGTGACGGGTGCAATGCGGGCGGAGGCACCTCCGCGCCTGTCGCCCGCCCGTCACCGTGAGGAGGGAGGGCAAACGCCCCTTCCCCCCCTCTCCGCCCGCGGAGCGGTGCGGCGAGAGGATCATGTGGTTGCTCATGATCCCCTCGCCGAGCCGCCCCGCCTCCTCCTTCTGCGAGAACCTCGCAAAAGGAGGACCCCACTCCCCTGCTATGCCCTCTGCTACGCCCACTGCTCAGAGGGGCACGCAGGGGAAACGCACACCGCACTTCGCATGACGGGAGTCGATCATACGAAGTGCGATGCGCCCCCCCCCCCAGAAAGCGCCTGGTGGTTTTTGTTGCGTCTATTTCTTATGGAATTAGACCAAGAACAGGGCGGCAACCACGTGAAGGTGAACACACCAGACTTGCCTTGAGGATCTACACGACCGTAGCGCTCTCCCTCAAGACCCCGCCACCCTACCGCCTCTGAGGGAGGCAGTAAGGTAGACCTGCATCTATGCTACCAAGCAAAGCGTGAGCAAAGCATGTCGTTGTGCAACCGCGAAAGCATAAATACAGATCGGCCCCAAGCGGTTTCACCTAACCTAACTAAACCAGCTAACCATTGCTGAAAGAATTTTTCAAATCGGTCCAGTAGTTTTTAAGTTTATTCGTTACATACAAAAATACAAATCTTTCCTCTTTACAATATTATTACCAGCGGTCGTCACGCGGTTTCACCCGCGTAGTTCCCGTTCCCGTGGGAGTACGGGGATACAATATAGCCTATGTTACTTGCTGTTAATGTAGCTATCCATTGCTTAAAGAATTTTTAAAATTAGTCCAGCAGTTTTTAAGTTTATTCGTTACATACAAAAATACAAATATTTCCTCTTTATAATACTATTACTAGCGGACGTCACGCGGTTTCACCCGCGTAGTTCCCGTTCCCGTGGGAGTACGGGGATACAATATAGCCTATGTTACTTGCTGATAATGTAGCTATCCATTGCTTAAAGAATTTTTAAAATTGGTCCAGCAGTTTTTAAGTTTATTCGTTACATACAAAAATATGAAAATACAAATCTTTCCTCTACAAAATATTAGTATAGATAAAATAAATAAATATAGAAGTATAGATTTATTTGTTGATAGCTGCTCCGAATTCGCTACCTTTGTTACGACAAAGGTAGCGAATTCGGAGCAGCTATCATCAACTGTCTAACAAGATGCAGCTGAATACCAGTTTTTTACATGAATCGACTGCCTATCTGACCTCCACAATCCAGTTAGTATTGGGTATTACAATAACTCTTCGTAAGACTGGTTGTCATGCCACTGACTATCTGTAATGACTGTCAAAGACCTACAAATGACAGCCGAAGGGCAAAATAAGAAAAAATATTTACAATCTGTTTTTCTGAAAATATACAGCTGTTGCTTTTCGCAAAAAAGCAAAACCTTCTCGTTTCAAACGAAATACAGAATTGCAGAAACAAACTTTTATTTTGTCACACAAAGTACTTAAGAATTTCTAAAAGCAAAGATTTTCTCGGAAAAGTTTATTTCAAAAGCGTTGAATTTTACCTTAAAATTAAGGAAAAGAGATCGCAGAAAGGTCTTTCTGTAACAAACTTTCGGAAAATCTCGGAAATCCTCGGGAACCCGAACTCATTGCTAAGTATGTTGGTATAAGAACGCTTTAATTTAATTAAAAAGTATATTTTTCCTCTAGTTTTAAGCCGTTGAAATATTTTGGTTTTCAGGAAAAACTCTCAGACTTTGCACTAATCGAAAACGATGCAGCGTGGCGAATTTCAGGCGAATATTGTTCATACCTCAGCGACCTTATAAAGTGATTGACCCGTTCATAATTATGTCATTGAAAATCGACCAACACTTCTCTTTCCATTCCTTGGACGCCACTCGGTCACAGCTTTACTCCATCTGCCATCACCGCGCCTTGCTAGGTGTCCTGCCCAACTCCATTTTAGTTCCATAACTCGATGTTCAATATTGAAGACCTTCGTGGATCTTTGGATTTCGACGTATGGAACTTGGTCTAATTTTGTGCCGAGCATGGAACGCTTTTAGTTTTTAGTTTTCTTTTAGCCGGTGTTAAAATACTTGTCATTACAAAAGCTTGCAGCATTGAAGGACTGTTCATCATCATCAGCCTATAATGTTCCTACTGCTGGGACATGGCCTCCTCTCAATGAGAGGGCATGGGCTATAATCCACCACTCGGCCCGGTGCGGACTGGTAAATGTCACATGTTTTCTCGCGATGTTTTCCTTCACCGTTTTGAGAGCAGTGGTGATGAACTAAATTACACAAAGTAATGCGCCTGTCTGGGTTCGAACCCACGACTTACTGTTCGTAAGTCAAGACCGCCACCACTGTGCCACCGCTGCTCTCCGAAGGACTGTTACTCGTACTAATTGAAACTTGAGTTAAACCTGCAAGAAAATCTCGTATTTCTCAAGAAAACTAAGTAAACAGAGATGAACTGGAAAACAAAGAACTCGTGCCATTGTTTCTTTTCTAATTGGACTCAGTGAGGGATTTATTTTTCTTGTTACTTCCTTGTATACTAGTAGTAAAATAAGATAAGATGGATTCATACAGGGTGTAAACCACCTCATCACGAAGCCGTCAACCAAGCATTCTGTACATCAAAAAAGTAATTTTGCGCAAAAATTATTGCTGGGAACACGACTTTTTTTTTTTGGGGTGAAAAATCATGTTTTGTGGTAGAACTCAATGTAACGCACTCAAAACATTGTGCTGATGGATGAATTGAATAGTGCGGGGGTCGTGGAGGTGTTTTAAAGTAAAAATCTTCCATTAAAAACTTGTAATTAAAAAAAAAAAGTTGTTAAAAAGTTGGAACTTTCACCCCCAATATCTCCGTAACTAGAAGGTTCCCAGGTATGGTGTAGAACAAAAAAATGATCGCAATGACGAGGAGAACAAGTGCCTTTCGGCTTCGTTAAGAGGTTTTTTACACCCTTTATATAAAATAAACACTCAGTAAGACCTGCCAAGTCTATCATTAAAATGTAGTAAAATACACGAAAAAACCTTATTACATAAAAGAATATTTTTGCAAAATTGCTCACAACATTCGTACCTTTCCTTCCTTACCTTATACCTTCCAACATCGCATTTAACCCATATGAATATTTATGCTGTCGACAGTACTCACTTAGGAGTAGGTACATCACGATACCACAGAATAGATAATCTACAGAAGCTTAGCTCTGTACAACAAACGAATACAGGTGTACGTACACGTGTGGCTGTACAATGTACATGTTCTCCTCACCAATTACGGTCAAAGTGGGCAAGTTTAAAATATTAGAACACTCACTATTCCTTTACTGTCATAGGGCGATATTGTACATCAGGCGCAGGACCAAAGGCCTGACGTGGCACACGGGTCACATCATAAAAAAAAAACCCAACTGCGTAAAAAATAACTAATAACTTTAAGTACTTAAATAAAAACTGAAAAGAAAAAAACAAGTTCAGGAAACAGTATATAGGATGTAATGATTTTAGTCTGTTGATTGTGATTATTTAATGGGTCCCGACTATTGCAGTCAATATGTCCTGTTTCCTGAACTTGTTTTTTTTCTTTTCAGTTTTTATCTAAAGTTGTTAGTTATTTTTTACGTAGTCGGATTTTTATTTTTTTTATATTTTTTATTTTACTCTTTTTAGTTACTTAGCTATACCATTTTAAAATCCTCATGACGAGCCCTTTATCTAGCCGTTCAGCCTACAGAGGGCTAATTCACGTAATTTTATGACGCGCCGATGAAATTGTAGTGCAGTTAAGCTCAAGTTCAAATGATAAACGATATTCTTGTAATCTTTGAACTGCGCGTAAGTTGCGTGTGAACTGCACGTCAACTGTACGACAACCAAACTCTACCAAACTTACTTAGGGTGTGGCCAAATGAGAGAAAAATTATTATTCACTAAATAATCGAATAGAATCGATTACATTTCAATGAATATGCCGTTATTTAAATATTAAAATAATACCCCGGTACAGATTTTAGTGCTTTTTCTTACTTAGTAGAATACCGATCATGTTGCGTTCCGAAGCACGCACCAAAGACGTGCAACAGTAGAATGCCGTTATTGCGCTCGCGTGACGCGAACTTGACGCGAGCGTGTCTGACAGCGGTAGAGAATACGAAAAGCGTTGTTTTGATCGAAACTTAACTGCAACTGCGCTGCAACAGCACTTCTTTAGTTACGTGAATTAGCCTACAGAGCGTGCCAAACATTTGAATTTGGCGCAAAAAATCCAACATTCCTTTTTTTAAAATTTTTTAATACCCAGCGTCACTCTCACAGTAAATACGAATCTAACGACAACTCTCATGCTAAAATCCGTCGAGCCGTTCAGGCCACAGAGCGTGCCGTCCTTTTGGCGCAGTCGGGTAAAAAGGCCTGGAATGCTGATGAGAAATTTTCCAAATTCACTTTCGGCAGACCTAGGACTGGCGCTTGTAACCAATACAGATACATACATAGGAACGCAAGGCAGCAGCTATCTTAGACTGCGTCGCATGAAAGCCTGTAGACGCATATCGATGTATATGTTTTAGCTCGTTGCTAGCCTTCTGTGTCAAATATATTCTGCCGAGACACTCTACCACTGTATATATATTTATGCAAACCTCATGGCTTCATTTAAATAAATTTCTTTTAGCTCGATAATCCTTCGGAGCCCTGCCTTTTCCGTAATATTCATAAATATTTAACTTTTGGGACTTAATGTCGGTTGAGAGTGATTTTGTGGGTTGTATTTCAATTATTTTTGAGTGGGCTTACATTTTTAATTAGGTCAGTACTAATTAGCTACCTACAGGGGTTTTGTGGGTACTCCTCCTTGCATCGTATTCCTCATTACTAAGGGACGTGACTCCCTGACGTAAAGTCTTCTTGAGAACGTGGAACTTGGTACAAACAAAGAGAGGCCATCAGTGTGCACCCAGCAGTGGGTGATGTCGGGCTGTGGATGATGAAGTCTTCAAACTACTGTTTAACGATGTTTCGACATCTGTGTCTATCTTTGGCATTGCAAACTGCGTTGTGGAGTTCTATGTCTGGTGACGAGCGAATTTGACCCAAACATCTAAGTAGACAGCAACTCCAAACTTTTAAACAATTAGGCATTAAGTAAGCATACAAAATTATGGATCAGTACTTAGTCCTTGCAATCAGTCATAGTGTATCTGAGCCAGAAAGCCAAAGCTAGACCACTAGCTCAAGCTATCAAATATGACCATACTTATACTATTTCTTTTTGTTACAGGACACACGGACGCATGTGGTGGTGGAGTTGTATGAGACTGAGAAGTCCTACGTCGAAGCTTTGGAGATATTAGTCAAGGTAAGAGTTTTTCAATCATCTCTACCAATAATTTTAAGGAAGTCAAAGTTTGTACGGAGGGGGCAATCTCCGGAATTACTGTTCCGATTTTGAAAACTCTTACACTAATAGAAAGCTACTTTATCCCCAAGTATCATAGGCTATATTTAAAGCGTTCTCGTGGGATAATTTCCGACCAGAACGCAAGCGAAGCCGTGGGAAAAGCTAGTAATAGATAAAATTGTACATGCTTTGTCTTGTTCATTTGGATCAATAATAGGGCCAATACTGTACGTACGAATGATGTAAACGACTGAACACTTAATTTTGAAACCCCAATTAAATTCTTTTAACCTATAAAAGTCCTCAGCTAAATTTCCTGACGACTTCGTGATTAGTTCTGCCAAAGAACAACACGACACGATATGAAAAGAATTTAAAAAGGGAGGTATGAGTGTCAAGATGATCAACTGGTCTTATTGTCTACTAATGCAACGTCTGGAACATTCTGTGATGAACATGAATATCATCATTGTTGTGAACATTATGTCTTATTTCTGAAGAAAACTTGAAATTAATGAAGACTGTGGCAATAAAATAAATAAATAAAATAAATATCGCTGGATACTACAGACTGCGCCATCTTGTGTCACACTAAGCAACGAGGCTTGTGTCGTGGACACCAGATAGTTGATATACTACATAGATACTTTTTATTTGTAAATACGTACTTATTATACATATAACCATCCATGAACCCGGGACCCTAAGAACGTAAGGCAGCCTCTCTACCGCTGCGCCATTTGGGTCGTCAGCAACGATAAAGATATCTCAATGAGTTTCCTCGATATAAAATCGGCAGGTGAAAATATTCTGGTAGAAAATCAAGATCACTCGTCCTTTATTTGAAACCCTTTGTACAGACGCCAGAATATCGATCTACTACAATCTGTCAAATTTCTTTAATAGATTTTCAACTTAATCACGAGAATATTAGGTTTAAGGTTGTTTGGAAAAATTTTACAGTTTCGGATAGCTTGATGTACTAAAGTCCGTACAATGGCTGCCATTGAGACTATGTCATTGTTTTATTGATGGAATGCTGTCTGCCATGATAGAGCTTTTGTTTTATAGTAAAAGGTTTATAATGGATAGTTAGAGACAGAAAGATTTATATCTGCCTCGTTGGTCTAGAGTTAGACTGACAGCCTCCAGGCTTACAGTATTTAATTGGGAAATTTCTTTTAGCTACCTCAATATTCAATATTATTTTATCACAATCACTACTTTTAACATTCGGTAAAGGAAATCTTATGCATTTGGTATTTTTTTTCATTTAATACCAAATTGTTTACTGTGAACTTTACTTAATACATCTTGTTAAATTTCATATAGATACGCATTATACAATAATGTAAAATTATATTTGCATGCCCTAAAAAGGCAAAATATGGTTTGTGCCTAAACCACCAACTTTAACATCTGGTAACACCTGTATTTTAAGCAAATAAATTATTCTTATTCTTAACCAATTTTGGACCTGAAGTAGGGCATTATTCACGTCATCTAGATTTTGGGCCCGTCTATTTATCTTAAAAATTATGGAAGTGTCTCATCAGTATCAGCAAATAACACCATATTTTGAGGTTGGTTTTTCAATAAATAGGGTAGATCATTTATATATACTAGAAAGAGGAAAGGACCCAATATCGAGCCTTGTGGAACCCCCATTTTTACTTTTAAACCCTGTGGATTTTACCCGGATTCATGTTTTGTGTTCAGTTAATAGCAACAGACATACCTATGAATGATCCCTAATTAGGAATTAAAATCATTCGTAACTTTTAATTCCCATCACCTAGTAATAATATTTTATAGAACTCTGATAAACTCTTAACTATAATTCATATTAACTTGACCATGAACGTCACTTCGTTGATTTTTAAATTACGTGGGACCAAACTCGCCATTCTCCTTTCATACAAATCCGTTCAGAAGTTGTCGCGTGAAATAGTAACTAACATCCATGCATCTTCACAAACATTCGCATTTATAATATTAATTAATATGTAGTAAGAGTAAAGGCTTAAACATAAATTGTGAAATGTATGTACTATAGGACGGTAGGTACTATTTGCTCTTACACAAACAAAAAAATATCCTGCAAACATAAACTGCCAATTAGTATTTTCAAAGAATACTTCTCAAACCTTTTCAATATGTTTCTCATTAACAAGTTTCCAACTGCAATCATAACGTATTGCACCGTTCTTGGAAATTATCTTTTCAACGATGTTTCAAAGTATAAACTCAAGCTCTGAAACTCTTAGGTCTCCAACGATGTTTATCTAGGTCAAATGGAACAGGAATTTAACGGGTAGGAAAATAGCTTAAGATATTTTATTAAAGTAATATATTGTTGGAGTAATATGACACATTTTTCGGTAACTCCCGCTTTGGGGTTTACTTGTATGACAGCTGCCTTCTTCGTTGTATGTCCGTAAGCAGAGCCTTAGCTGTAGTTTCGAAATGAAATTGGGAGAAGAGGACGATATTCATTGGAAAATATGGCGGTACTCATTTGTAACTATTCGCATTCTCTTCGGAAAAAAAAGAAGCTTAAGGCTGGGGTATCTGCGAAATTAGCATCTCTATTTGTGGCGGCTTAAACTTCGTTTGGAATTTGCAATACAAAGTGGTTGTTACTAAGTCAGTCGCTGCGGGCCGAACAGTGCGAAATGAGTGGTTTTTATTTAATTGCAGCCTAATAAATCATTAGATCAAAATTCCAATTGTACACTTTGTGAAGAAAAACGTGACAAATATTTGTGAAAAAAAAAATACTAAAACTTAATGCCGTTTAGGAGTAGTTACGAAATTTCAAAGAAAAAATGCTTCACTTTGAATATTTTTTTAATATAGTAATACTTAATAAAGTTAAAATTATTTCAATTGTACCAATTAAAGTTTAGAGTCTAGTATGTAACATATATTTTTTTGCACCTTTAAATTCACTCATCAAAGACGAGTTACATGGAAACCTCTCGTTAGCAAATACCACCCCCTTAACAGATACCACCCCCTTAACCGATGTATAAAATCTTCAAAAGGTGTTCAATTTTCTCGATCAATAGGGTAATCAAAAGAAGGACCTCGTGGAAATATAAGTCGTCAGTGGCCCGAAAGTCTGACAACTAGTCTAACCGATGGGTATCGTATTACCTAGTACAGCTAGTACTGGGTAATACGATAGCCATCGGTTGTGGAGTTCAGATAGGCAGTCACTCCGTGTAAAATACTGGTATTCAGCTGCATCCGGTTAGACTGGAAGCCGACACTAGTCAAAAGCCCATAACCTTTCTTGTAAAGGGGTACCGCGTGGTGCCCAGAAACTGAGTCGCAGGGGTCAGATAGCCAGTAGTTCCATGAAAATCATTGGTATTCAACTACATCAAGTCAGACTGGAAACCGACCTCAACCAGCTACGTAAGAATCTAAGCAGATGGTGATAACCGATTTTCGTAGGTTCCTTGATTCATAAACTGTTGATGTTATTAATATTAAACCCAACTAAACATCAAGGAATTTCACTAAAACTTCACAAACGGATCTGTCTGTTTTTCTTCAACACTGAAATCAGTATGGAAATTAATTGTAAGTCGTAAAATTATTATAATAACTCAGTAACTCCGGCCGCCAGTTAATCTGGTTGAAATTAGCCGCGGACTGACAAATTCTCTATATTTATGGAGTCGACGAAAATCCAGGGCTGTCGCCGTAGACTTTCTGATCAATCTTGATGTCTTCTTTGGTTTTCTTTGTTAGTGAATTAATGAGCTGTCGAAAGGTCGTCAATTTGTGAATTTTGTTCCTTTTGTTATGTTTTCAGGGGTGGTAATTGTGCTGTCAGTCAGTGTGGTCTTTATTTTCGTTCATTGAACGTAGGATTTGAAATATGTGGCTCTTTTAATTTAAACATTGACTAGTAGTAGTATAGTTATGAACCGTGAAAGCTTAAAACAGTGTTTATTAACTGTTGATTTCGTAATTTACGGGATTATGTTGTTGTATTTTAAGATTCAACAGAAACCTACTGAAACGGGCACTGTAAAATCCGACTAACAATTAATATATTATAACCTTATGTTCATTAGCTTTGCAAGGCACACTACTTCAACAATTCCAATACACTATTTCAACTTAATCACTAGCCTTGTCAATATAAAAAAAAACTACCACTCTTACAAAAGGAAACCATTTAACGTAAAAACGGAGAAAGAATGTAAAACACCAAAGCAGCTACTTTTTATTCCTCTTTCTGAATTTAAACGGTTATATTAAATGACCAGCCCTAATTCCGCTGTGGTTTCCCCACTCAAATTTTCCGCTCTACCTTTCCATCATGTGGTTGGGACTATTTATTGTCACCGGTGTTCCCATTTTGCGTCACCCCCCACTCCCCCTTAAAACGAAAAATAAAGAACAGAAGGCCCGGGGATAAAAAAAAAATACATCAAAAAAAGGAGCGCATACTAGCTGTTTCTATTGAAACAGAATTCTGATGTGCGATCGAGGAAATGATAGCATCGCAATATTCCATAATTCGCATTCGCAAATGTATATGCCTTACTCGAAGATCCTGCTAGGATTCATCCTCCACAAGAAGCCGAACGTGGCGAACACCACCTTGACTAACAGTTGCACTCCAGTATAAACTCATCATCTGCCCAGCCGTGTCCCTACTATGATAGGGTCGGCTTCCCGTCTAACGGGATGCAGCTGAATACCAGTATTTTACATGGAGCGACTGCTTATCCGGTCTCCATAATCAGTTATTGGGTAATACGATTCCCCTGGATAAGACGGCCCGAATGGCGCAGCGGTACTGTGGCTGCATTACCTTCTTAGGGTCCCGGGTACGAATCCGGGTAGGAGCAAATGTTTGTGTGATGAGCATGGACATTTGTTTCCGAGTCACTGATGTTTATATGTATAATAACTATGTATTTACAAACAAAAAGTATCTATGTAGTATATCAACTATCTGGTGTCCACGACACAAGCCTCGTTGCTTATTGTGGCACTAGATGGCGCTGTGTGTAATGTCCAGCGATATTTATGAATTTATATTTATTTATGACGTCGTGTTGTCAGACTTTCCAGCAGCTGACTAACCCCGTTTCCAGAGTCTAAAAAGGTTTTCACCACCGCCTTAAAGGTTCTGATACATTAACGACTGTCAAAGATCTACAAATGACAGACTAACGGCTCAACGTGTTTTCCGAGGCACGGAGGAGTCTCGATATTCAATGGATCTATCCACGGACCAACCTCGGCAAGAGCAGCTTAACCTTCGATTGAACCGAGAGAACAATATCGTTATCCACACTTCTATTACGACCATTATTTATACTACTCTCATTAATGTCATGTAATTATGTGAGCAGATAGTAAGGTTGAAGTTACAGTGGAGCTTTTGTTTCTGTCCATGCTACGTTTCAACCTTGCCAGATGAAGGACAGATTTAACAGAGGGCCATAGAATTGTGTCGGCTGGGTACTTTTAATTATTTTCTAGGCCAGATCCGTGCTTGTGGCGCTTTTTCCAAGATTTGTTCTAATGGTAGGGCTGGTGTAAACCTCAGCTTTTAGTTAGTAGTAGTAGCTTTAGTTAGTTAGTAGTATTATAGGTAGTAGTTTTAGGTAGTAGTTTAGGTAGTATCACTATCACTATTCACTATATATTATAAAACAAAGTCCCCCGCCGCGTCTGTCTGTCCCTATGTATGCTTAGATCTTTAAAACTACGCAACGGATTTTGATGCGGGGTTTTTTAATAGATAGAGTGATTCAAGAGGAAGGTTTTAGTATATAATTTATCAAGCGGGCGAAGCGAAGCTGCGGGCATCAGCTAGTAATAGTATATAGTATTGTAGTATTGTATTGTAGTGTAGTATTGTAGTATTATAGTAGTTTTAGTTAGTAGTAGTAACTTCAGCTTTTAGTTAGTAGTAGTGCATTATTAGATACGTTATCAAGTTAAAGGTTAAGGGTTTTATTAATTTAAATTTTGAGTGGCTCGTGCAGCAGCGGTTTTCGAGGTCGATTCATGGATATAAGACCATCCTTTGTTGATCTTTGGTAGTCGTTACGGGTATTTAGAATCCTGACAGTGTGGCAACTAGTCTTCAACAAGTTCACGTGGACAGTGCCTTTGTGTAAAATACTCGTATTTAGCTGAATCCAGCTAGTCCGGAAAGCGACGTCAACGTGGTTAACAAAAGGCTAGACTTATGTCACGCCTGTAATCCCCGAAGAGTTAGGGAGAGAAGTAAGCTAGTGGTATAGCCACAATCCCGCTTTTCACTAGGTAATTTAAGTCCCATGTTGTAGGACGAGAATTTTGCCATCAACCGGGAGCAAATCCATTCTCCGTGGCTGCTCCTGAGAAATTCCTGGTAGCTCTACCATGAAGTCATAGAGCAGGATCGTTTTAATCTTATTCCAGAGTGAGAAAGAGATGGCGCTAGACGTCCTCTATAGCTCTGTCTCTTTCCCACACTGGAATGACATTAAAATAATCCTGCTTTAAGACCTCATGGTAACCTCCCTGATCGACAAACCCAATAACACTTTGCCCGACCCGGGAATCGAACCCAAGACCTCATGCTCAGCAAGGCTAGACAATATTGTAGAAGATAACTGCTTTTTCATGTGATAAAAACTCCAATATTACCTACTCATAATAATCGCAAAAATCTTCATGTCTTTCATCTTTATCTAATTTAATCTCAGTCATTATCTAACTCAACCACAACTCCATATTCATATAATAAGATTTACTCCCAGATTCCGCTTTGCGCCTCCGAAAGCAAAGTCAGCGTCTCCAAATAAATTTCCATCTTCAACATTAAGAACTTCCACTGCCGTATCTTTGTGCGTTTCACCCCTACCCTTAAGGCCTCGTCTAGGGTGAATAAGCGGTGACTACAGCGGTAGCGGGAGCGATAAAGAGGCACAGTGCACCGTGAGAAGTAGAGGGTAAATGTGTTTCCATATGGTAAAGCCGAATACCAGTATTTTACATGGAGAGACTGTCTATCATGAGGCAGCGGCCCAGTGGTGGCGGCCCCGACTTACGAACAGTAAGTCGTGGGTTCAAACCCAGACAGGCGCATTAATTTGTGTAATTTATTTCTTCACCACTGCTCTGAAAACGGTGAAGGAAAACATCGTGAAGAAACCGGCATGTCCCAGAATAAAAAATTCGAAGACATGGGACATCTACCAATCCGCACTGAATCAGCGTGGCGGATTATAGCCCATTCCCTCTCATTGAGAGAAGGCCTGTGTCCACGCAGTGGGAACATTATAGGCTGATGATGATGACCGTCTATCTGACCTACACAACCGAGTTGCTGGGTAATACAACAACTCTTTGTCAGACTGGTTATCAGTTACTGTTTCTGAATACCCGTAATAGCTGTCAAATAAATGACAGCCAGAACCAACCTCTAAACGTACTACCCGATGCACGGAGAGACTGTTATGTAGCCACCAACTCTTCTAGATCATTTTTGCTTCAAAACGTTTGAAAGCTCCGCGCTAATTCGGCCAGTATCATCACGCTAGGTGCCCGCCATGTCACTTCACTAATGAACAGAAACGGCGGTTTCATATGCTTGATGCTTCGCAACCGCGCAAGCTCCACACGCTAGACCAGGCTTTACCCTTTCCTTGATTAGGGTAACCAAACTGTCAAACTTGAGGCACGAAACATCAAAGAAATCCCATGTTTGGCGCGAAACTTTCTCACTCAAAAAAGATAAGAATTTTGCCTATATTTTTATGGTCTCCAGTTTTTTTGCGGACGAAAAATGTTTATGGCCTTGTAAGTCTACTTGCTTTGGCTTTATTACGGTTGTAAAATTCATAAAATATAAAAAAGGTTTTGTGAGTTTTATTGGCGAAAGTTGTTCTTGCTTTTATCTAATCGAGTACTGTCTCGCGTGCCTGGTGGTGATTGTGGTTACCTTATGTTTGGAAAAGTTTGTCGTGATGAGTTCGTCAACTGAGCCTTATTTTGTTGTTTAAATTATAATGTTCTACGGCGAAGAATTGTAGTTCTTTTTGGTTTATTTTGGAAGGGTGTCTCGTTATCTCTTGGAGGAGATCTTGGCTAAATAATAATAGCCGCACGGGGCGATCTTAAAGGTTAAACCGTGCTTGCCGAAGTTAGTCCGTGGATGAGTGAACGTCATTACATACCGGGTTTCCTTCGTGCCTCGTTAAGCAGTTGTTCCCGGCTGTCATTTGTAGATCTTTGACAGTCGTTACAGGTAGCCAGTGGCCCGAAAGTCTGACAACCAGTCTTACCAAGGGGTATCGTATTACCCAGTACTAACTAGGTTGTGGAGGTCAGATAGGCAGTCGCTCCATGTAAAATACTGGTATTCAAAATCCGGTCAGACAGGAAGCCGAAAAGGGTAGGCAGCTAGATGACGATGTCTCGGGATCCCTTGCCATTGTCTCATATCTAAAGACTCTTGCCAAATAACATAATCCTTAAAGGGTGAGACAGAAGCCTAATATACGTATAGCACAACTGCATTTTGTTAGTTATTAATAAGTCTCTTGAGGTGAGCCTATTAGCTCGCCGTCCGTCCGTCTCGTGACGACAGGCCGTGTTGACGGCGCGTTCGTGTTCCACGCGCGGCTCAAAGAGAGTCAGCAAAAAAGAAGGGGTCCGCAAGGGCCGATGCCTGCCGGGGCTGCGGGACTATTCGAAAGACATACCGTGGCCCCGGAACACAAAGGGCGCTGAAGGAACATGGACCGGTTTTAGTCAGTAAAAGTCTAACACTCCCTCCTGCTCCGCCCAGAGCGGGAGGAGTCATTTGATGACTTCCCATTCGAAAAAAAAAAAAATGAGATGGGCCTATTGCTATCAACTGACAATAAATCCGGAATTCGGCCTCCTACTCGAAAAAAAAAACACTTATAACACTCTGCCCGACCCGGAAACAGAACCCAGAAAATGCATGTTCATGCAGTAGCTAGATAATGTTAGCTTGCGTTATCCCACAGCTGGGCAAAGAGATCTCCGCCTAACTTCTAGTTGATTCAATCCAGGGCTAATGTGGACCACTGGTCGTTGGTTTGTCACAGGCAGTATAGTATTTTTTTTTTTGCCCTAAATTGTGAAATTTTTCTACCATGACACTGTCAGCTGTAGTACTTTGTGGTTTATTTTGGAAGAGTGTCTCATTATCAGGCTCTTGTGAAAAGGGGTGAGCTTAAGTGTTTGTCCGTTGTCAAGTAACTCAGGTGTTGTGTTACTTTGTCCGGTAGCTGTTACTTACCGTCTTTTGTTATTTCTTCACCTTAGATTGAAGTGGGACTTGTTAGCTATGGCATAGTTTGGTGTTGGTTACGCATAGAATAAGCATTCTTGTCTTAGTTATACATAGGTATTATTATTCTGTACTTATACCTACAGGGTACAACTGTTAACATGAGTTCAGTTCATGATTAAAAACGTGGAAAAATTATGGTTAATACAAAAAGTGCTACTACAAACTCAAATGTAAGGAACAGCAGTTTTTAGGGTCCGTACCCTAAGGGTAAAAATGGGACCCTGTCTGTCTGCCCTGTCTGTCCGTCTATCTGTCACCAGGTTGTATCTCATGAACCGTGATAGCTAGAAAGTTGAAATTTTCGCAGATGATGTATTTTTGTTGCCTCTTTAACAACAAATACTAAAAACAGAATAAAACAATATTAAGGGGGCTCCCATACAACAAACGTGTTTTTTTGCCGTTGTGTCTAATGTTGTATAGATAATGGTACGGAACCCTTCGTGCGCGAGTCCGACTCGCATTTGGCCGCGCGGTTTTTTTATTTACTGACTAAATATTCTAGGGTCTAGAAAGGGGTACCCCTTTGAAATCACCTATGTTCGAAACCGGGATACTGGGGTACCCAATGGATGCAGCCATACACTCATATCATATATCATAGCACTCTACACTCATATTAAACCCACTTTTTTTCTCAACAGAAATATCTCCAACCGCTGAAAAGTCCAGAGAATGCAGGTCTTCTAGACGCATTCCTGGTGGACGAGATCTTTTACCAGGTGCCAGGGATCCTGAACGTGCACCAAGTATTCCTGGAACAGCTGAGGCGGAGGCTGGAACAATGGGACCTGCAGCAGAAAGTTGGAGACGTGTTTTTGGACGTGGTAAGTCTTATGGGCACTTTAGGATTTATTAATTTATCATCGCACAGGAACGGCATCCAGCAATTACAGTAACGGAGGAAAAAATATACATAAGTGGAAGTCTAAAAGTGGCTTGGTATGAGCATGTGATGCGGAGGAATGAGGAATTGTCGTGAGGAGTTTTGAGTATGACTGTGGATGGGTACACGAGTAGAGGAAGACCAAAGTAACGATAGATGGATGCTTTGAAGGATGATATGGCAAGAAAGGAGGTGTCTGATGCAATAATAAGTAATAGAGAAATGGAAGAAGAAGATATGCTGCACCGAACCCAAATAAATTGGAATAAGGGCTGGAGAAATGATGAATGATGGAGTAAAAACATACTATAGTGGTACATCATCATCATTTCAGCCGAAAGACGTCCACTGCTGGACATAGGCCTCCCCCAAGTGTCGCAGGTGTGTGACCGGTCCCGTACGAATCGCATCCAGCGGATTCCCGCGACCTTCACCAGGTCATCGGTCCACCTAGTGGGAGGCCTTCCAACGCGGTGTAAGTAGTGGTACATAGGCGGACTTAATGCCACACGGCATTCTCTACCTTTGGGTTACAACCACTTATTTCTTTTGCAGGGTTGTTTATGCTATCTCTTCAACCACCAGCAAAAATCATCCCTCCGTGTAGCCTGTAGTCGACCTATTTCATGTTTTCTAAACACGCGTGATTTTCTGTATGAAACTTGAACGTACGACCCTTCGAATCCCCCTCGGACCAGAACGAGTTCGAGTTTAAGTTCTTGTTTAAGTGCGCGTCGATATTATAAAACGCTTTCGTTTGTCCTCGTCCTTCGTGGGTGACATGATTTAGCAACTAGACTACTACACACTACTACATTTAAAACGTTCCCGTGGGTTAATTTCCGTACGTAATGGCAGCGAAGCCGTTTTTATTTTAATGTTTATAATTATGTTAAATATGAATACGTTAAAATAACACGTAAAGATTCTGGGATAATTTCCCTAATTGTAAGTCAAAACCGCATTAAAATACGTTGCATAGTTCAAAATAATAACGCGGTTACACAGACAGGCACTCAAAGTTTATAATATATGTTTTATCTGTATCTCCCATCTTATCTATATATTATTATATCTCTTATAGCTATATAATATGCGTAGCTGTAGATAATACTACAATTCTTCGCCCACTACTCTAGCTATAAGTTTCCTCGTGGGGTTTTCACCATCATCATTCATTAGCATCTTGCAAAGGTTAATGAAGATTGGCGTCTTGGGTAAAGCAACTTGAGCCATCTCTGTTAATAAAGTAACCAAATGCCTTTTTTACGTCATTGGGGACTCTTGCTTTTCTTCTAACGTTACAGTGTTTTCTTAAACTTACAATATTTTGAGAGATACTTATCCCACTAAAAACATTTTTATGTAAAATGTTGCCAAGACGAGACCATATGAAAAAGTGATAACTTTCGATCTCATGTAGAGCCAAGCTTCTAACTCTACACGCCCTAACTCTACAAGGTCTACACCTTAACAAACTCTACACCTTAGTCAAAATTATGTGGCCTATATCAATTTTCAGACCTCTGGCGTCAAAAATTGCCGAAGTCTCATACAAACTGCCATCCCCTAGTTTAAGGGGTTGGGGGATAAAAGTGTCAATTTTTATATTTTTTGTTGTTGTTTGTGTACTAATAATAGCGTACATACCAAATTTCAGCTTTCTAGGACATTAGGAAATACCCTAAGTACTTTGATGATCATCAGTCAGTGACGAAATCAGGGTTTTTTAGATATCAATAAAATCTAAAGTATAAGAGCTATGCAATTAAAATTTTAAATGTTTATTATGTCCGCTATTGACAACATATCCCGAGAATTTTGTTTATCTGTTATAATCCCAAAAAAACTGTTAACACCCAAGTTAGAAGGGTTAAAAAAACAACGAAGCGCTTTGAGAAAAGGTAGGTGCCTTTTCGCTTCGCTTGGCTCGTCTTGGCAGGGAACTGGGCACTACCGTACCCCCAGATTAAAGAAGTATGGAAGAAGACATGCTGCGCCGATCCTAAATAATAAATGGGTATAATGATGACTTATTTCAAATTATAATGGGTGTAAAAATACCCTAACGAAGCCAAAAAGTACTTGTTCATCCCGTCATTACGATCATGTTTTGTTCTGGACCAAACCACCCAGATATTTTAAGTACCTTCTAGTTTCAGAGATGTTAGTGGTTAAAGTTCCAACTTTTTCTCAAGTTTTTTTTTTAATACAAGTTTTGAATGTTAAAACTTTACTTCATCCCGAATAGTTATACGAGTCATGGAAGTATTTAAAGTAAAGTTATATCAACAAAAACTTGCAAAAAGTTGGAACTTAGCTCACAATATTTCCGTAACTAGAAGGTTTCCAGGTATATTCTAGAACAAAAAAAAATGATTGCAGTGACGGGAAAACCAGGGGGCCTAAAATCGCCGCCTCAGCAGAATCAAAATAAGAATCACGTTAAAAAAATTAAATTCTTAAAATGGACTTTATATTTTAATTACGATAAAGTCCATTTTAAGAATTTTAAATTTTTAACGTGATTCATTTAAGATTCTGCTAAAGGGGCCATTTTAGACCCCCTGTACGTTTCGGCTCCACTAAGGGTATTGTGACACCCATTAAATGTCACAATTTACACGCGCCATATTTTGCGTTTCTTCACATGTGGTTATATTTTCTCACGCATTAGTCATATGTTTGCTTCCAATAGTGATTGATGAAGATGGAGCGAAGACTTTCTTCTTGATTGTATTTACATATGAAGATTGAGAATTACTCAGGTATAATCGATGGTAGCAACTGACAACCAGTCTTACCAAGGGGTATCGAACTGGGTTGTGGAGGTCAGATAGGCGGTCGCTCCATGTCAAATGCTGGTACTCAGCTGCATCTGGTTAGACTGGAAGCCGACCCCAACATAGTTGGGAAAGGGCTAGGCAGAGGATGGTTGTCTTTAGACATTACAAACAAAATGAGGCCAAATCAAACTCCTCTACCCATCCCTCTGGAAAGTACAGTCGTGGTGTTTACATGTTACATCCATACAGTTCCTCGACGTCAGCTTATATACGGAAATTGAATAGAACCTACATTTCCGTAGCAACTACAATATACGTAGTTTGAAACATGACATTCGATTGACATGTTCTGATTTCGAATATACGTAGTAAGTAGGTAGTCGGCTGATCCATTTATAAAGTGACAACCCTATTTTTACGGGGAAGTCCGCATTGATTTTCTCCGTCTCGAGAAGGGTTATGCCGAGACCGCGGTTGACATCCTATTTTAAGTTGTTACTTTGAAATGTTGGTAGGAACTCCACTCAACGTCACCTAAAGATGTTTAGGGGAGAAAATCTTATTGCAATGACGGGAAAAACAAGTGCCTCTCGGCTTCGTAAAGGGTGTTTTTTACCCGTTGAGATGCTTTTTGTCCAACTAGTTCGTTTCCATGGGATATGTTTTGACCTCACGTGGACAATACTGCGCGCAAATACTAGTATGCCAATATGACGTCAATATCAAAGAAAATAAACCAATGTGGCGTAATACCATATCAAGCAAAGTAAAGTAAAAGACGCTTTCATGTATACAGAATGCGTAAGTAGATTATAGGAAGCAAACTAAGGAAATAAATAGGATTACTATGACATGCAGAGCGAATATATTATGAGCATATTAAGCAGTATTATCACTGTACTATGTGACTAATTCGAAGCATTACGTACAGTCGTGGTCTTTTCCGCTTGATCAGTTAAAAAAATTTTCGCTTAAATCATGCGGAGGCGCCGAGCCACTCCACCTTAAACTTTAGGCCTATTGGGAAGGCGTCAACTTTGGCGCGCAAAATAACAATAACTCTCGTTTGGCATGTGTCGCCGATCGGTATTTTTTTCATTAATTATTTATTATAAAGTCAACGGGGCGGGGATAGAGAGCGTTTCTATGTTTTAAGTGCAAGCAAAAATTAGCTTAGTGGTGATCAGGCGGGAGTGTCCTCGATAGTACATGGAAAGCTCTGATGCATAGGAATTATGTGTATAATAGGATAAATAGATCATAGCAGAGACGTTGAGTGACTACTTGTATTAACGTAGAGGAATCGAGTTATTTGTTTTACAAAGTAGGTAAGATTGAGAGTCTGTGAAGAGAGGTTATCTATGATGAAGAGACGCTGTCTATTCTTGGTATTATTGTGAATGACTTTGAATGTACTAATGAGCCTGGGATAATTCATATTTTTTTAATAGGTAAGTACCTGGAAACTAACCTAGAAATAAGAAATATTGAATATTAATAATGCTATAGGTACAATATATAATACACTGTATTTACAAATTATTTATAATAAACTTATATATTGGTAAAAAAAAGAAGTAAGGAATATTATTAAGAAATAATTCACGGTAGAAAGCTGATGTCACCTTTAACAAAAAATAATTCTGTTAATTTTGTTTTACTATTTGTACGCCGTTAAGGTGCAAGAATTACTTTTTCAAGGTCAAAGTCATTCCTGCACCTTTACGCGCTTGGAGGGTTGTATTGATGATTTTGATGATAATAATTCTATAATTACATACGTCTTACATTCGCGAATCAACATACAACCTAGCACTGTCTTGCAAATTGCAAAAAAAGTAAGAAAATTTGAATTTCGCGGGCTAATCTGGAGCATCCACCATAAGGGCCAAAAATAGAGATCTCTGAACTTTATATTTACACCTATGTTTAGCAAACAAAAATACTTTGTCTTTGACATCAGTACTTTCTTTGTTTAGTTTTACGTTCATAAAAACTTTATCGACACCGACCTTCCTTGGTCGGTAGATCCCAATATTGTTTGAAAATTTGGCCATAATTTTGTCTGTTCCATTTTAAACCTCCATCAAACACATCACGAATTTCCTCAGTACTCGTAGCAGCCACGGAGTCTGGATTCCTGTCCGGTTGATGTCAATAGGCTCGCCCCCTATTACATGGGACTTAAATATAACTGGCGAAGTGTGGGCATACTATAATTGGGAACACCTCTGCCTAACCCTTCGTAGATCACAGGCGTAATTTTATGTTTTCAAATTTCACATTCTAACAATAATCTTCTTCTGCAGTTCACCAAACCCACCGTTATCGACACCTACATGTCGTTTATCAACAACCTGAAGAAAGCCAAGGAGACCATCAAGACGGCATCATCATCCAGGCCAGCCTTCGCCAAGTTCCTCGATGCTATGGCAAGGGACCATAAGGGAAAGCTGTCATTAGACAATCTGCTCATAAAGCCGGTGCAGAAGTTCCCGAGTTACAAGCTGCTGATACAGAGGCTGATAAAGCATACAGGTTAGTTGGTATTGAGATAGATGACATAAATACAAAATTAGATTGTATTGCTTCTATTGACACACACAACTTGGGTAACATACAAATACAACACAATGAGCTAAGTTAAAATAATACAACATTACAAATAGCCCTGGGCCCTAAATTAGGCTCAACCTGTATCTTGGTGGCCCAGACTTGTGACCCAATGATTTAGACCTCTTTGGGTTCTCTCAAAGAGGTCTAAATCATTGGGTCACAAGTCTGAAAGAGTCAATTTAGTAAACCACACAGGCCCTGAAAAATTTCAATGAATCAAACATTTTTCAGAAGAAGTCCTAGAAAAATTTTTAGTAAGTCATTCATGGGAATTTGATTTTGAATGGAGTTAATTAGCATCAACAACAAAAGTTATGATTTGATTTTATTCATTGCTAACAGAAAGTATAATAACAACATACAAACCCATGATTATCATTACTTACTTAAGGAGTTTACGATAGAAATCTTAAGATGAATAATCGTGGATTTATAACAAAAGGAAACTCCCTCGACACAAACCCTTGCTTATCATTACTTACATAAGAAGTTTAAGATAGAAATCTTATTATAAATAATCGTGGATTTAAAACAAAAGGAAACTCCCTCAATATTAACTTTAATCAACGGCTTAATCACTTAGCTCTCTGTTAAAATAACAATAGGTACTTTCGACGGTGTCAAATAAATTTTGTCCCTCAAGTCATTATTGATGGCATCCCCCTTAAGTCGCTTTGAGACAATATTTTATAAGAGGGGCAGGTGCAAAATTATTTTTCTTTAAGTACATGATTTACTTTTGTAATACGACTTTGAGTTTACTTATAAATGTGCCTTCTTTTGGAATAATCCTGTTTTATTTTGTAAAATATTCTCATTTCTATTTAGCACATGTGACCAAAGATTTAAATTGTTTGTTTCGATAGACCACGTGAGAAGCTCGTGGCTAAATAATAAAATATTTCCGTGGATGGGTGACCACCAATTATATACCGAGTTCCCTTCGTGCCTCGGAAAGCACGTTAAGCCGTTGGTCCCGTTGGCTCTCATTTGTAAATCTTTCGGATAGTCAGTGACTGACATTTTTTTTTTAATATCAGTCCATTTGGGCTCTAGCTGGGCAAAAGCCTATGGCTTACTAGTTTTTTATCATTTGTCTTCTTGTATATTCAATTTCTTATTAAGTCGATCTTCATTTGTTTGTCTTGTCGGATACACTTTGACATCATTCTATTTTCGAAATAGTGTTTGAGAAAACAACCATTGATACTTCTTTGTTTTATTCTTATTATTCATTAACTTTCAGACCAGTCACATCCAGATCACAAACTGCTACTAGAAGCTCAAAAGGAGATCCATGATCTACTAGAACTGATAAATTGTACTGAAAGGGAGAGCTTAGAACTTGAACAGCAGCAGCAGACCTTGAGGGAGTTGGAGCAGATGATCGAGGGTCTATCTAACCTGGTGACTCTGGACAGGATGTTCCTGAGGCATGAGATGGTGACAATGCCGTCGGCTCAGGGCACCATTAAAGATAGAGCTCTCTTTCTCTTCAATGATACTCTGTTGATAACTAGTGTTAAGAGGAGGACGGGGACGATTAAGAAGCCTACTCCGTAAGTTATTTTGAGATAATTATATAAATTATCTAAATTTAAATTATTTACTTTCTTACATGATTTTATTTTATACTAGGTAATCAGTTGCATTTGGGGTCAAAAATTATAACAGTACAGTAAGATAGACACGTCTTTAAATAAACTTTAAATAAAAAATCTTGGGCTTTGTTGATCGTAATCTTTTAATGATCATTGTCTAAAGCCAAATACATTATACGCCCATTGGCATGTACTAGTGTGTGGTAATAATCTTAATTGAAAAAATCTGAGTTCTGGTTAAAGACATAAATTTAATTCTCATCAAGAAATTTACATTTCACTTACATGAGAACAAATTTAAACATTAAGACCTTCGACACTCGGACTTACAAATTAACTTGACGTTTTTGATTGCAAATTACACATTTAGGTTCGTGGGTACTCCCAAAAATCTCACACCGTGCCATTATGCGTAATTACCCTGCCTTGATATCAAGATCTGAACGTTTTAATAGAAAACATTGATGTATTTTAGCAACTCCCTTACTTATCTATGCATTTCAAATGTTTCGTTTTCAGAACATACCAAAGTAATATAGCAAGTCAGATGGAAGGAAACAAGTACAAGCTTCTCATGAGGATATCGCTGGCCGATCTCGAGATTGTTAAAGGTAATCTGAATTTTGAACTTATCTCTTAATTAAATCTGAAATTTTGAGTAGCTTCTAAAACACCAACAAAAAAATTGAGATTTTAAAAAATTGAGAGAGTTTCATATTGTTAAACCTGAACCCCGTAGCTGTATGTAATGCTTTTGAGCTCAAACAGGAATACTTTGTGAAAAAAACATCTACTTTGCCAATAATTGTCACAACTAAGAAGCAACCGTACCGTAAAACGTTAGTGATTGATATTGAAATCCGTATTTATAAGCGTAAAAATCACAAAGAAGATATTTTCTTATATAACAGTACAGGTAGGCACAAAAGGCAAGACACAGGGACAACAATACCTCCCACAGGAAAGCAAATAAAAATATAGAACACAAAGAAACTACAGCCAAACAAAACATGAAAGAGCCGTTTACAAAGGTTATTGACAAAAATCTTTTATTGAAAATTACTCAAGCAGACCTCAGAAAGGTCAGTTTCCATCTTGGGAATAAACAAACGGAAAGCGAGGAAATTGTAACGATTGCTTTGTAAATTCTCGAAGTAGGTCAAATAGTAAATGGAGAAATATTGATTCGATATCAATAATAAACTTTCCACGAAGTTGAGGGAATGAAAAAGAACGGGCAAGTTTACAGTAGAAACTATTGTTTGTGATACAATCTGGATTCTGAAATATAGTCTTTAAAGTTTTGAAAATGAATCGAATAGGGACAAGATACAAATCGCATTTGAGTTGGGAAATTAAGATTCTTGCTTGGCTTCATTTAAAGTATTGAAATGTAAAACATAGTCAATAGTTCAACGACACTTTCAGTTCTTTTCTTGTTACCATTTTTTGGAGCAATGAATTTGATTTGATCTTATGACGAAATAAACGCCTTGAGAATCTTTTAACTTCATCGTACCCATATTAAAGCGGGACATCCTGTTTTACTTTTAACGCCGATATATTCGTAAGTAGCCAAACGAAATATAGTGCATTCTGTTAAGTTTGAAGATCTCAAAAAATGTGCAATAGACTGGTAGCCGTCAGTTATACAGAAAACACCGGACATTTTGCAATAAACGGATTCATTCTTCTTTAGACTTGTGATGACATAACGTTGTTTTTATATTATACGGACTTAACATTTAACGGTCATAGCTCCCGTGGTAATAGTAGTATCGTAACACATTTCGTAACAAATAAACAACCAAAAATATTCCAGAAACTCAAGATCCAATCAATCATACTTCCATAAAAGTAATCCTTCTAATAACTTCCGAAAACCAATCCATCATTTGTTTGCCGACAGCTAAAGACGAGAACCTGAGGAGGATTTTGCATGAGGTGGAAACTTTGACTGAGGATGTGAACACACTGACGCAGATATCAGACAATGTGGCAGCGTTACATACACACCACTTACAGCTGGAGGAGATAGTGCGAGATATGCTGCATACCCTGAACAGGCAGCTGTCTGACAGGCAGAATAGTGATACGCAACTGTGTTATATGGAGATCAGTTTGAATACTTCGTAAGTAAACAATTTCATGTTAATAAGGATGAAGATAGTCAACAAAATAAAGAGTGAGCAATGAAATATGCTAAATTAAAGTAACAGCTGGCTAGACATCATTATTATTTTGTCCTTATCCCAATTCATTTGGGGTCGGCGCAGCATGTCTTCTTCTTCCACACTTCTCTATTACTCGTCATCTCATCAGACACATCCTTTCTAGCCATATCATCCTTCACACAGTCCATTCATCGTTTATTTGGTCTTCCCCTACTCTTATACCCATCTACAGTCATACTCAAAACTTTCCTCACGACATGTTGCAATAGAATAATGTGATAGAAACTTGGAAATCTTCTAGTACTAAGTGCTTGATTGTGCTTGGCTTTGAATAATAATTTTGGCGATAGTAAAATTCAGCGTTATAATTTTCAGAAACGGTCCAGAGAACATCACAATAATATACCCAAAAGCAGAGAAAAGAAGCAGTTGGGAGGAGCTAATCAATGAGACCAAACAAAAACTTTGTAAGTTCAACAAAAATCGGTAACATCTAATTGAAAGTTGCAAAAAGTTGGAGCGATCTTTTTCCACTAAAGAATTCTTATAGACTCATAAACCGGTATGCAGAGTCGTGGACTGAACTTGAATTAGACTTGACACGCCTATTTTCCACCCATTCGACATATTGACAGCTACAGTTTGCTTAAAATTTGACATAAACGCCCACTTAAATAATATTTTTTTGCTTCTGCAATTCTTGACTAGAGTGATGGTCCTTCTTTTGATAGACCACCAAAACTTATTCGGTGGTAGATTATCATCAATACATATATAGCTAGGAGTCACCTTATTTGAAGATTCGCCAATTGGGGCCAAAATTTCTAAGAATTCGATTTGCTGGGGGACCTTTACCTGTTGCCATGACAAGAAAGTCGACTTAAGTAAAAAAATGAATTTGAGTCGGCGACTCTGCATATCGGTGTTAATGATTAAAAGAGTACCTACCTCAATGAAAAATGTTATAAATTATTTTTTTACTTGAAATGGACAATAATAAATATGCATCAAATTATTATAAGACTAAACTAAAGATTAGTCACTAAAGAAATCTCCATCAATTTTATAGGTGTATACGGTCAAGAGCGTCCAGCTCCGGAGTTCCTGTCTCCGGTTCCAATCCGCAAGACTCGCGCTGGACTGCAGTTTACTTGCGCCGCTCCTACTCTGCCGCCAAAGGGACAGTCGCCTGATGTTTGGGTAAGAGCTGGAAATTCAGATACGGAAAATTTGTAGGATAAAAAAGGTCCTGTTCGAAGATTGGTGTTTTTAATTATGCTACTAATAGATTAAAGAGTTTTGCCATAGTTCTGGGTAGTATCGTTTCTACTTACAATATTCTTTTTATACAAAGAGTGTCTTAAACACACCGAGTCACTTAAAATTCACAGATACATTATTCGTCGCTTTTGGAAATTGTAATAAAGCAAATATTTATTGAGGTTTCCAGACAAACTTTAAGTTCACTGTAATTCTTATTTAAGTATTCCATTTTAAAAAGAATAAAAACTAACTTTATCGAGTCTTATTCACCAAGAATTATTATTTCACTCCTTTCCAAATCGCACGTTTTATTGTAAAGAACATAAGGACAAAAACAGCTTACATTCAAGGACAATCTCAACCTAGAATTGGGTTTTCCAACAGCAAACATCATCATTATCTTGCCCTTCCATTGCTATTCCAATTCATCGGGGATCGGCGCAGCATGTCTCCTTCTTCCATACTTCTTTTTTACTCGTCATATCATCAGATACCTCCTTTCTTGCCATATCATCCTTCACACACTCCATCCATCGGTTCTTTGGTTTTCCTCTACTCTTATACCTACTCTTTCACATTCATACTCAAACCTTTCCTCACGTCATTTTCCAACAGCAAACCTCAGTGCGATAGCGTTCACAAATGAGGACATTTCTTAGAGTTATAGTTTTCTTTAATAACAAGTTCATTCTTCATTTCCAGGTCTGCAACAGCGATGGGTACGTTGGCCAGGTCTGCGTACTGACACTGTCACCAAAGCCGCAGGTGACGTCATGCAATGGCGTCTGTAACGCACGTATTCTGTGCGTCGCGTGCGTCCCGCCTGCTCCCGCGCTTACTCGTCAGCAGACTTTGGATATACCGTGAGTTTTTATTTGAATTGTGTTAGGATTAAATATTTGCGTACGACACAAGAAGTGCGTTTTATATATTCTGCGACGCTTCGGGAGTGTTATCATGCTTTATAGAATCTTTGAACAATGAAAGAAATTGGAAAATTTAGAGTCTAGACAAAGAAACCAGCAATTACATTGATAAGATACTAAAAGATGTATTGGATTGACTGCTTCCAAAAAGCATAAGTCACAAATCCTAGTAAAAGTCGTACAGATACGAAACCATTTGAAAACGATTGCCACATTGATTACAAAGGTACACTTCTCTAGATTGATTTTTTTTATGAAGTCCAACATTGAGTTGCTAAAAATCTATTTAAAAATCTGAATGTTTTGAGTATGCATTATAACCACCATTTACACATACACAGAGCTAAATGGCTCTGATTTCAAACACAATGCTATTATGTTTCAGAAGCACGAGTTCGCTGAGTAGCACAAGTTCAGTGAAGCCGGGTATCAGCATATCTGACCCTGATGACAGCTGCAAGAATATCCGACTAGACAGGTTTGTACCATTATCACAGCTGACTGAAATTGCCAATACAGGTTTTGAAATCAAGTACGAGAATTAGGAAAAAGATACAAACTTTGGATAATTTACAGATGTTTGCTCGAGAGGGTATGGGTGCTTGCATAAAGACTGATCATCAGTGACGGGAAAATAGTTCCACAGTCGATAAATTAGGACCGGAAAACCGGGATCTTTATGCAAGTATCCCATATCAATAATAATTATAGGCTAAAGTGACAGACAAAATCTGATAGGTCTGATTTTTTCATAAACAAAAAAATAAAATAACAGAACAAAGAATCGTAATACATAACTCAGAAAACTTAATGCTTATAGTCCAAATCGAACGAATGGATAACGTAGATAATGTATCTACTGTAATACATATATCAAAGACAAACAAAACGTCATTATGTTCCTTAGTTCCGAATTTCGTTTGACACGGATGCCGCTATCCAAACAAATCACGACGGTATACAAACAGCCAGGGTTGGACCAAATATTTGTAGGGCATACAAATATTTGTACTGTGGCGAGCTTGCCATTAGGTAGGCGATTTGCTACTGCGGTATAAATGCGTTGTCAAAGGGACACTTACGTAGGTGAACTTACGTAGGGTAAGATCGTGGTTAGAGTTAGAATCAGCAATTTAAAAAAAACTACTGTGTGTCATGGAGTTTCTTACACGATCTTCTCCATAGAGATCTACGCTTTGGAATGGGTTTTTACAGTCCTTTCATAGATAAAATTTAACTCTGATTTTGCATCTCCGTCAAATTAAAGTGATCACTTAACTTTTTGGTTTTACAGTTTTTTTTTTTAATCTTTTATGTGTTTGGAATAATACGAAATGCTATTCCTTTTTTAAATACCTCTACTATTCCTCCGACAACATTCGATATAACTATTATTTAGTCTAAAACGAATAAACTTGTTTTGTCCAAACATTAACGAACTTCGAAATTCTCATAATTTACAGCTCATCATCCAGTGACGAAGACGACGACGGTTCTTCAACCAGCGAGAACCAAGACGCCCAATCAGAGCGCAGCCAGGAGTCCGCAACCATACGTCTGCACAGCAGCCTGACAGCCTCCCTGGGCAACCAGAGGACCACGCTGACTCCCAACCACAGCAAAAGCTTGAGCACCCCACATACTGGGCAAAGCATCCAAGTTCACCCCGTGATGAAATCAAGCTCCAACCCAGCGGTGGACAAACAGGCCATGGGGATTAACTCTGGTAAGATTTTGACCGGAAACTAATTTTGTCATAATTATGTGTTTAGTTATTTCCTACTCACTTGTTCGGGTTCGTGTATTCGATTCAGCAGTTTCTGTAAAACATTGAAACTGATCTGAAGCATTTACTTCACATATTTTGCTTTCAGTCTGACTACCAGTCATACTAAGGGGTATCGTATTACTCAGTACTAGATAGGCAGTAGCTCCATGTAAAATACTGGTATTCAGCCACATCCGCTTAGACTGGAAGCGGATCTCGTTTTACGGACTCCATGTAACGCACTCAAAACAGTGTGCTGATAGAATATGCATTGAATAGTACGAGGGTCGTGGAGGTATAACTTTACTTTAGGTAAAGCTATAACATACAAAACTTGTATTAAAAAAAAACTTGTTTAAAAGCTGGAATTTGAACCCCCAATATCTCCGTAACTATAAACTTCCCAGGTCTAGAACGAAAAAAAATATCGATTTGGGCTTCGTTAAGAGTATTTTGACACTCATTACATTTTATTGTGTCGAACTATGGCAACCTGAACATGTGGGTGGAACTCCTTAGGTTCCTCTGTGATATTTATTTATGTCTAAAGTCTTTTCTTCAACGTCATTTTCCCTAGATTGTGTTGTAGATTATTGACTTTTACTTACCTTTCGATTATCTTAATCAATTTTATTACTGTCTATTCTATACTTTTCAATGTTTCAAGTTTTACACTGTAGACTTTTCATATTTTTCTTGAATATTTCGGTGTTTCTCTCGCATCAAATAGACTATTATCAATGCCAAATCCCACAGACGATTGATTATTTTGTGTTACTAAGGGCCGTTTTCACCATATAAATCGAACACGATCAGTGTATCTAGACCGCATTGAATAGATGTCACCGTCATCAGTATGTCGTCATTATGGTGATTAACTTCAGTTTCAATGGTGAAATTGTCCCTAAATTATTTACGAACATTTATTGAATTATATTGTCAACACAGTATTTATCAATGTTTCCCTTTAATATATTTACATAATATATATTTCCTATTCCAACGCAACTTAGTTACTGGACGTGCCATGTTGGGTAATATAGAAAAATTGAAATATTTATATTATTAGCATGATTTTAAGCGCTTTGTAAAACCTTTGCTCGCTGTAAAGCTTTATATTGAATATACCACACCCTTAGCTTAATCTCAAGATATTGAAATATGCTTAGCAAAATACATAGCTTTGGTTTCAATAATTCATATAAACATTTTATTACATGACTTGACAACCGACTACACAATGTTTTGATATTTTAGAACTGCTAACAACATTGTCAAATAACACGATCAAGTACACGAGAGAAAGTAGTAAACTTGGTAGGTACTAAGACTTGAGCACAAAGTAGATAGGTACAAAAGGGTAGTTCCATGCAACACAAGCACACATAGACATGTACTATCGAGGACACTCCCGCCTGATCACCACTAAGCTAATTTTTGCTTGCACTTACAACATAGGAACGCTCTTTAGCCCCGCCCCGTTGACTGTGTATAGAAATATCTAATTAAAAGATACCTATCGGCCGAGCGCACTGACGACGCACGCATAACGAGAGTTATTGTTATTTTGCGCGCCAAAGTTGACGCTTTCATAATAGGCCTAAACTTTAAGGGGGCGTGGCTCGGCACCTCCGCGTGATTTAAGCGAAAAAAAAATTAACTGATCAGGCGGAAAAAACCACGACTGTACGTACGGAGAAATTGTCTTGTCAATTTCATTAAAATAGATTAGCAATTTGGCTTTATATTGTCTCAAAATAATCACGAGTGCAAAATCGTTTTATGTAGCTGCCCTTCTCTACCTACCTATTTTGTGACATGACTTAATACTCACATGAACAGGATCTAAACCAATGCAATGCTTTGCTTTGCCTCACAACCTCCAAATAAGAAAAAAAAATAGTCATTAGAACACCTTTCACAGAGCACACAATAGAATACCTAATTTTAAATAAGCTTATGGTCGAATTTTCCTAAAAGCTCCTTCTAAAATTTCAGGCACTCTGTCTTCGCCTGCCAGTCGTCAGTCTTCGGAAGATAGTGGCACTACAGCCAATCAGCCCACAATGTGGCTGGGCACAGAGGATGGTTGTATACATGTGTACAATTGCCTGGATAACATTAGAATAAAGAAGAATAAAGTGAAACTGCAGCACAACTCGGGGGTTCATTCCATTGTGTGAGTAAAACCTGTCTTGGCTTTATTAAGGCTTTTCCTAGATACGTCTTTACAGGTTTATAGAATCACAACGTCTCGCCTGTTATCCCCGAAGAGATAGACAGAGACGTACCTAATAGTACACCCACATTTATCGTCTAGTCTATCGCCATTAATCGGGCACGAATCCGGACTTAGTGGCTGCTACTGAGAAATACCTGATGGAAATACTCAAAAACGCTTTGCCCGACTTGGGACACACACACACAATACCACTCTTAATAATAGGCGAGACGACAAAAAAAATCTGATTAGTCCGTCACTTAGATAATCAAAAAATATTCGACCCGTGTTTTTTCTTTTGTTAAGTAAGCAAAAATAGACGAAGATACGACGCTTTTAAAATTCTCAATACGTCACGCCATGGTATTATTTTTAGCTAGTTCTGACGTTACGAGCCCCCACTTCCGAGTTTTGATGCGTTTTATCTTTGTCAATATTCATTGATTTACAAAAACAAAAAATACGTGTCCATTAATTTCCAATACTCTTACTGACGGACTAAATAGATTTGCCATTTTTTGATACTGTCGTCATGCCTATTATCAAGGTATGAGAACATACTCTATGATAATTATCTGGGTAGAGATTGTACCAAATGAAATGCTTATTGCGTAACAAGGCCTACATAAATACGTGTTAGAATTACGACGAAATATGCAGTAGTAGTTTTCATTATATGTGTATGTATGTTTATTTTATGTAGTCCTGACGATAGTACCCTGGCAAAAGGGTAAGTGCCTACTTTGGGACGCAACGTGTGTTAGCACGTTCGCCGCCAGCCATCTCCCTCGCACTGTCGGGTCACCCGGTGCCGCGGCTGAATCAGCCGCTCTCAAAAAGCGTGCCAAATATGCGGCCTTAGAGCCAAAGTACTATTTTGTCCCACTGGCAGTGGAAACCACTGGTTGATGGGGGTCCGACGCGATCAAATTTGTGTCGGAAATCGGCCGTCGACTTAGAGAGAGGGGCGGTGACCCACGCTCTGGTTCTTTCCTGGTGCAGAGGCTAGCCCTGGCAATTCAGCGCGGAAACGCTGCTAGTGTCATGGGCTCCTTTGCGCCGGGAACGTCTAGGGACTGTGGACTTCTGATGACGTAAAGTTTTTTGTAAACTGGTTTTATGTTCTTGACATGTTTTAATATATTTTATGTAGATGTAGTTTTGTTTTAAGTTTTAATTTAAATTTTCTTGTTTGACTTTTCTACACACTTTGTTCCCATTTCTTATCCAACTATCCTCTCGCAGGTCTGCCGGACGAAATTTCTTAAGAAATAAGCAGTACCTTTGTGCTTTTCTATGTTAATATATTGTGGTGTTGTAAAGTATTTTGTGTGTACATAAATAAATAGTAAATCTGACAGCTTTGGGCAAGGCATTAGATTTTATCATAACATGAGTTTGAATGTAATAAAATGTACCTATTAATAAGTGCAGAAGTGTCTTTTATATTAGCAGTTCTAGAACAGTTTCCAGAAATATCTGAATTCTATCTAACAAAAGATTATTTATTTTCAGATACGTGGAGGGCAAAGTGTTTGTTGCGCTTGGCAACGGCGATCTAGTCGTATATTGCCGGGATATAGGTAAGTAAAGATAGTCTTTCTAGTCTGTGCCTTCAAACATTGTGGCTTTAAACATTGTGGCTTCAAACATTTTACAATATCATCTTCATCCGTGCCTGCTTGATTTTAGTTATTCCCCCTTTTCTCGAAATATACAGAGTGTAAACGGGCCTTCCCGTCAACCACGCATTCTGTACATTAAGGTGACACTAGTCGACATTTTGTCCATAGAAATTTCGGGGGGGTATTACTCCACTGTTTGACACTGTACATCCAAAGTTGAACATGGTATCGTTTTGTCTCATTATTAACTTTGTCTGTGCGGAAACAGATTGGTAAAATAAAAAACCATTAAAAAGTTACGAGCTACCAAAGATTCGTTTTTATTGCCAATTTTAGCGCAAGTTTGGGCGTAAATTAGTAATAAAAGAAGTGTCAAATTTCCAAAACAAAGTCGGTACCGACAAAGCACAACTATCGAAAAAGCTAATCAATTTTACTTGTAATTGATTTTTATGCATTGGTTTTTTCATAAAACTCGATTTTCCAAAGGCCTTTTAGTATTTTTTTACGCGCGCATTTTACTTTGAATTATCGTTCATCTCACTGAACTCACTCTGTCGGCCACTATGCCAGGTGAGACAGCATGCTTTTTGGCCACGCCCACCAATGAGTTCGAGCCCGTGACTAGTGTCACCTTAAAATAAGTTACTCTACGTACAAAATATTGCTGGAAAACGGCCTTTTTTTTGGGTGAAAAATCACGTTTTACCATAAGACTCAATGTGATGCACTTAAAATGTTGTGCTGATGGTTGAATTAATTATGGAGGTATTTAAAGAAAAGTTATAACCTTTAAAATTCGTATTAAAAAAAAAAACTTGAGTAAATGTTGGAACTTTGATCTCCCATGTCTCCGTAACTATGTAGAAGGTTCCCAGGTATGGTGTAGAACAAAAAAAATATCGCAATGACGGGGAGAACAAATACTTAAGTGTGCGTTTCGGCGTCGTTAAGGGGTCTGTTACACCTGTTAGACATACAGGGCAAAGTACTTCGGTAACCCAGGTACTCTCCGCGAGATTGTCAGCAACATCAAGGCGCTGCTGGCCTTTCTCGGGGAGTTAGGGTGGATCGAATAAATTTCCCACCCGTACACAAAAAACGCGCTTTGACGTGGAGTTGCGGACACCAGCTATAGAATACAATACAATACACCTGTTAGATTTGTTAAGTAGCAAGTTTTAGAGTGACAAGGGCAGTTTAGTTATTACTTCCACGTCCTCCCAGATGGGTCCTGGTCGGAGCGCTGCACCATCCCGGTGGGGTCGGGCAGCAGCCCCGTGAGCAGCATGCTGCTGTCGGGCGGCAAGCTGTGGTGCGCCACGCACGCCTCCATCAAGATCATCAACCCGCACTCGCTGCAGGTAAGGCAACTGCTACGAGATCACATCGAAGTTTTGTTGCTCCTGCCCAGTTTAATGCCAGAACAAAAAGACCTTAGCCTAAAAGAAGAAAATATTTAGTTCTCTAAGTTCCCCACACTAAAACTATATTTGCATGCAAACAATTTACTAATCGCTCTACTCGGCTGTAACAAAATTAACAAACACGTTTATGTATATAACAAAAGTTAACACGACTGTAAAAAAAGTATTATAGACTGGATAAAACCACTTACCTATGAGGAAACCGAGGCACTCCTGGAACATGTTGGGTAGCCGAAATATACCACATATATCGTAAAACTACACACCATACCACACCACACACCTCATCACACACACACGCCACACTACACAACAACACAACACATCA
Source organism: Xestia rhomboidea (assembly GCA_963853795.1). Lineage (NCBI taxonomy): Eukaryota > Metazoa > Arthropoda > Insecta > Lepidoptera > Noctuidae > Xestia > Xestia rhomboidea. Next base: position 12,972,775 of record OY970778.1, read on the forward strand.
CAACACAACACATCACACACCTCACAACATTCCACGCACCACACCACACATCACACCACATCGCGCGCCTCACCATATACCACACATAACACCGCATTACTTACCACACCACACTTTACATCTCGTGCACTGACTGGGAATAAGTTTTATTTTACAGTTAATAATTTAAATTGCAGCTTTACTTACATATTTTTATTTTATAAGCTAAATATAAATACAGAAACATGTACTTACATTGCATATTTACCCTTAAGGTCAGAGTACACTATAACATCAACTCGTGTTAGGATAAGTGTACGACAATGATGTTGAAAGAGCGGAGCCTTCTAATACAGGCATTGGCATTGGCAATGGGGGATCCAAACACATTAACATGTAATGTAATATCTTATTGACACAATAAACTGTTTTGTATTTGTTTGTCAAATTAACAAAGTGCCATCTAGCGGCAAAAACGATAATGGAACTGTCAAAAATGAACACATTGACATGAGCTAACGAAATGTTCATGTCAGACCTATTGAATGTCATAGTATACATATTATTATGAAACGCTTTGAGATCGCTCCTTGTCAAGGTCCTCAAGCTTAGAAACAATAAAGTTCTCATAAGATTGATATTAATAGCGATTGGTTGCAGAAGCCTGGATCTAATCCTATACTATTAAATTACCAAAATTTGTATGGATATATTTGTAATCACGTTCTCGAAAACTGCTGTAACGATTTCGGTCAAAGTTGCAATATAGGTGTCTAAGCGAAAATCGATTCAGCTAAGTCTCATATCTGGGAAAATTCGTCCCGAGCAGAGGTCGGTCGGTACCTACTAATTCTTTAAGCTGATTGGATGTTTTATGATGTCCTTCATCATAATTGCTCGTACTTCAGGAACCTGGAGGCATGATGCGCACGTTTTCACCACCACACACTAATATAGTTTTGGGGGTATGAAGAACCGGATGTAAAGCTCTTCATCCCCCATAGAAAAGGGAGAATCCTCCGACCAGACGGGTGTTATGTCTGGTGGGCCACTGCCCGACAGTTGTTGTCGGGTTCTCGTATGTAGTCTTATGTCGCGGATAACTCTGCTTGCGCGATGTAGGATTTTGACGTGTTTCGTTTGTTAGTTCATCATCTGTGTCACAGATGGCGTTGTAGTACTTTTTGTTCTATGTAGCATAGCACTTTTTATAGTGCCGCTACATAGTGAAGACCAAAAACAGTATTTGACGAAACTTGTAAAAATAATAATTGGAAGATGTTAATAAAAGTGTCATTGTAGCAGCCAGAAAATACAATAGTTTAATGCAGTCTTTAGGACTACAAGTCACCCGCCATTTTTTTACCGTCTTCAATAAATATTTAAACCATAAATCCTATTTCCAGGTGGACGAAACATTCCAGATAAGTTCAGAGACGAAGCCGATCAGCCACATGGCAGTGGCCGGCGGGACTATATGGCTGTCGCTGCACAACGCTGCCCAGCTGCGATGCTACAACTCCAGCACTCGCGAGCAGCTGGCAGAGATCAATATCACGCCGCAAGTTACTAAGATGTTGCATGGTAAGCACGAGGTTCACAGAAATGGGTATAATTATGACAACCTTTCAAATTTTTTCATGTGTAGAAAAACAGATGGATTTTCTCTCACTACTAACTCTACGGCTACAAGTGTTACTGTTAGCCTGTTATCCCACATTCCCACTACTGTGCAAAGGCCTGCCCCATGATCTCCAAATCTTTCGATCGGTCCACATTGCTATTAAACTCTATGAATGATTCTTGCATTATTAATTAGTAACCGCACAACGACTAACCGATTCTTAAAATCGGATAGATTTCATCGACAAGCAGTGATGTGCAAGCAGCCTAGTGGTGTGACCGTCAGACTGTCAAGTCATAGGTCTCGAGTTCGAACCCAAGACACGCACCTCTGATTTTTCGGATTCATGTGCGTATTGTATAACTATTTCTTTGAAAAGAGTAACCACGGAGTTTTTTGCCGGTTCTTTTCCATGGAAACGACCAACGAAAACCGTGCACCTTTTTCGACGTTTTATAAGTGCCCATCTAGGCCTATGTGAAATAAAATATTTTGATTTTGATTATGATTTTGATTTTAATTACTTGCTTCGGTGAAGGAAAACATCGTGAGGAAACCAGTATGCCTGAGAGATATTTCTTGACGGCATGTTAAGCCAAGTCAGAGGCCCATGGGCGGCTTAAAAACTCTGACACCTGGTTAGGCACAACCACATGATAAAGAAAGAAGAAGAAGAAAAGGTATAATAACTGTAAATCTGCAGTTTTATTCAGTCACTTGCAAATTAGTCAAAGCCTTCATTAATATTTTAGTTCAGCTTGACTGATGACCAACATGACAGTCCTAAATATCTGTATAAATCTTCTTCCTGCCTTCCTCATTCCCAGGATGCGATGACATAATCCGTCAGCACAAGGCAGCGTGCCTGCGCGTGACGGCACTCCTCGCTCACCGCGACACACTGTGGGTGGGCACCAGCGCAGGAGTACTGCTGACCGCTCCACTGCACAATTCACCCAACCCCAGAACTGGAGCCTTTACTGTGCCGCATCTTACTGGTAAGGGTACTGTTTCTAACTATAAGGGCTCTTGTTCACGACCGGTTTCTGCGCAGCACGGCTTCACGAGCTTCAAGCTTAACCCTGAGGTTAAGCTTGAACACTAAAGCAGTTTTTGACCGGAAAGAGGTGCGCTTTTGGGGTACGTTCGGCCTCGTTAACAAGCGCTCAAATTCTACCATTCTTTACCTAGGCTAAGACAATGGCCACACCAAACAAGGCTCGAAGATGAACTAATGCTAACGCCGGCGTTGTAAATCAACCTATAGTTCGTCCACTGCTCTTGGTCGGTCCTTTTGGCGACTTTGGACCTTGAGTCGTACCGGGCAAAAACCAATTGTGAACAAGTCTTTTGAGGTGGTTTGAAAAAAAAGGTGCATCTTTTAGTTTTTTACTAACGAGAATTTTAATGGAAATATGATGATATTTTTTTTAATGTGAACACTTTATTTCTCAGGTATTACCTACGGGCATACCGGCCACGTGAGGTTCCTGACAATAGTCGAGAACAAAGCCGCACAAAAGCAGCCAGCGAAACAGACACAAACTTCATTGAAGACAAAGGCACTAAGTCGCAGGTCGACAAACGCCGAGAAACTTCAGAAACAAGCTGAGCCCACACAGAATAACAAGGAAACTCTCATCATATCTGGTGGAGATGGATACGAGGACTTCAGGAGTTCCACAATGACAGAAGACGCAGGCAGGGAGGATTCGACCAACCATCTCCTACTGTGGAGAGTATGAACGAATTTTACGGCCTACAGGGTTCTAGATGATTCTGACGCCCCCCGCGTCAAGGACTTTTTAATTGACGTTTTAAATATTCTTCGTACGTTTCCCTCGTCAGTGGAAGCTTAAAGGTTTTATTTTTAAATGTTTTCGTCAATGAATGTTAGTATTATTCCTGCTTTCATTTCAAAACGTTAATGTATGTTAAAAATGTAATAAATCTTTTTGTGTTTTGCGCCTGTGAGCGCGATATGAGATTATTAACGTTAGGACATGAAATGTCAAATTTTATCAATTCGCCCCAATGTATCAAAATTAATTTAAACGTGCAGTATTATTAAATAAATTGGACCATCTGTATTATGGCCTGTTGTACCTAATAAACGTTTCTATCAGTGTTTTAGAACTATTTACGAGTACATGTATCCTACCCATATCAAGACATAGGATGTGTCTTTATAATCTTATCGTTGTCTGAGTAGTAGTGAAACTGTTGTAGGCTATCGAAATAATGATTAATTGTACCTAAGGGACTTTTAGGTCTTCTGAATTATTCATTACTTTCGTCGTCATAGCTGCTTTCGGATTTTGCGTTACTCGTGCTTACTAGCTCAATTTTGTTATTCACTAGAATTTATCTATTAGAGTACTTGGCTTGAAAATATATAATCTAAACAAATCTGCAAGAAGATTTTTGATGTCTATAAATAATTAAAAATCTAGACTGATCTCTTCGTCTATTTAGGTGTAATCTTTAGAACTATCTTTTAGATCAAATCTTTCTAATTCACATTTCACGAAATCTTCTAGAAAGTTGAGAAAGTAATCAAGGGTAACATGAGTAATAAGTTTCGGAAACCAAAATCAATCTGCTGTACCCTCCAATTTCTCATGTAGCTTAGTAGTAGGTATACAACTGTTATTCTGAATGTACCTTACCGCATCATTAAAAATCTGGTCTAAAAAGTAAAATTTTGTGATTGCTCAAAAAAATTTTGACACGTTACCTGATCTGACATAAAGAGCAAAACATTTTTAAAATAGGATGTTTGGACGATGTATCCTATAATATATAATATTGCAGAATAATAAAAAGTCGCACTAACATGACTGTGTTTTATTTTACTAAGATTTGTAACTCGTGAGAATTTATTATAAACATTTATAAAAAAAATTCAAAGCTAGTCTTGGAATATTACTTCTGAATATTATTTAGTTTTAATATTAAACATCTGTTAGTATAATATTAACATTATGTTCTTTCTGTGATGTTTCTTTAATACTCGTATCTATCTGTCTTTGTGTTTAGGAAATGTTGAGTAGTAACAAAAATAAATGAAGCCAGGATAAATAATCTATATTTTATTTGATCAGGTCACAAACAAATTTTATAATTGCACTAGGTACCTATGATTATTACGAGATCACTACTTAACGATAAAAGTTACATCAATTTCCATAAATATATCTTTGAAAACATCAAATGAGAAATCTAAGTCTAATTTTAGTTACATTTTTCAGCTACATTACTTATAAAGTCTTGAAGATTATCTTTGTCACCGGAAATTTGATTTTTCTTGCCCCTACTTACAAAGTATGGATCTATTTGAAGTTGGGCTGCCAATTTCTTTAGTATAGTGCGCCTGTCTCGATCGTTATCGTCAATAATTTCACGTTTGACTTTGGCTCCGTCGTTTTTAATCATCATCAAATCAATTGCAGCACAAATTAGTTCTTTTGCTTTGATATACTCGCCCTTATGCATTGCAAAAGTCCCATTTTTAGTGTTATCCTTTTTACCTCGAGCGATGTAATAAGGATCATTACGTACTGATTTTACAATTTCTTCGATAGCTCCACGTCTATCCCTGGCTGCTTGCTCCAAATTGTAGTTGATATAATACTTTTTACCTCTTGAAATATAGTAAGGGTCGTCAACTTCAGCAGATGATCGACTGCTTCTTTCAACTAATATATAATTAGGCTCATCGACGTACATTCGATTGTCCAACAAAGTTCCAGGTTCAGTTGTTTGACCGTGTCTTCCCAGTTTACCACTCCTACTTCTTCCAGGTCCATTAAATAGGGCAGACAGCTTGTTATCTCTTCCTCTGCCATTCCAAAAAGAGTTGGGGTCGATATTACTTTTCTTGAGTCGTGAGAGATTTTCGATGTCATCTTCAACGTCATTTATGGCAGTTAGAATTGATTCCTTCAAATCTTGCTTTTGAATCCAATTTGGTTCGGTAATCTTTCGTCGTCCCCTATTTCCCCAAAATGGTTCCTCCTCCCTTCGTCCTCGGTTACCCCAAAAGGGTTCGTCTATCTCTCTTCTCCCTCTATTACCCCAGAATGGCTCTGAATCGTCCCTCCTACCACGGTTGCCCCAAAAAGGTTCAACGTCATCACGTCTGCCACGATTTCCCCAAAACGGTTCTTCTTCGCGTCTTCCTCTGTTGCCCCAGAATGGTTCGTTATCTGTTCTGCGGCCCCTGTTGCCCCAAAATGGCTCCTGTTCTTGTCTTCTACCCCTGTTACCCCAAAATGGATCGTCGTCTGATCCTCCAATTTCTGCAGAATCCCTTCGTCCTCGACTACCCCAGAAAGGTGACATGAATTCATCTCGTCTATCTTTTATATTTCTATATTCAAGAGGCTTTTCGGAAACATCTGCACAGTGTTCGCAATGTTTAACAAAATAATCGGGAAAATCAACGGTATATCCGTACGTATTTTCCGTGGAACTGTCACGTCTTCCCCTATTACCCCAAAATGGTTCTTCTTTCAATACTTTATCATTTGACTTGGCGAATTTTTGGTTACTTTCAAAATCATTGTCGTATTTAGTATTCAAGTAATAGTTGGGCTCATTACCGATTTGTTTTTTACCCCTATTAGGCCAGAATGGTCGATCATCATCATCATTGAGGGATCTCTTGACGCGATCACTGTCAGATTTTTCTTTCAAAGAACTATGTTTCTTGTGACTAGTTTTTAATGTTTTAGTTTTATTTGTTTTGCCAAGGACGACATCGGTGGTTATTATTAAGATGAAGAGGAGAAACGTTTGTACTTTTTTGCGCATTTTGTTAGAATCTGCGAACAAAAAAATAATAATTATAATTTGATCCCACATATATTTTATCACCTACCGGCAGCGCTAGGTATATACATTGAAACACAATTTACAATCAAGATAAAGTGTTTATATAAACATATAATATAACATCACGCTTGTAATCCCTGATGGTTCAGGCAGAGGTTTTTAAAATAGTGCACCTACACTTTGAGACTTTAATTGCCATGTAGCGAGCCTGTTGTGAGCCTATTGCCTTCAACCTGCTTACTGGGAAATTAGGGATGGAAAACCCAATAACATTTCGCCCGACCGGGAAATCGAACCCAGGACATCATGCTATGCTACGGATTGGGACGCCGTCACCTCCTTCTGCAAAGCAGTCATGCTAGCGAAGGAGGTGGCGGAACGTGAGAGGGAGAGATCCTCACGTCCCGGCCGCCGTGGGAGACGCCCCGGGCGTCGGGGGCCACGTGGTGTCCCCGGCCACCGTAAGCGCGGGCCTGTGGACGGTGAGCTATGGGCTAGCTCGCCGTCCGTCCGTCTCATGACAACAGGCCGTGGCTGCGGACGGCGCGTTCGTGTTCTACGCGCGCCTCAAAGAGAGTCAGCAATAAGGAAGGGGTCCGCAAGGGCCGAAGCCTGCCGGGGCTGCGGGACTATTCGAAAGAGATATCGTGGCCTCGGAACACAAAGGGCGATGAAGGAACATGGATCGGTTTTAGTCAGTAAAAGTCTGACACTCGCTTCTGCTCCGCCCAGAGCGGGAGGAGTCATTTGATGATTTCCCATCAGGGGACATCATCTTTTTTTTGTTTTTTTTTTTCGGAGCAAGCGCTTGCATTTACCTGACCTACGAGGCATAAGATTATAATGCGGAGATACCGTATTAGTATTCGTTACAAGGTACGAGGTATGAGTAAGGTATGAGGCACTGGACGTACTAGGGAAATATTATGACAGTAATGTTCTACGGCCGAAACCGTCCATGACACGGTCGTGTGCATTCCACGTCCGCAATTGGGATTCGAACCGGATACTAAACATGTCGTGGCTCGAAATCAGTGGTTTTTATTTAATAGTAGCCTAATTAATCATTAAAATGCCAATTGTACACTTTGTGAAGAAAAAAAGAGAAAAATATTTGTGTAAAAAAAAATACTAAAACTTAATGCCGTTTAGAAGTAGTTAGGAAAAGTTAGTAGTAAGTTAGTAAAGTTTGGTAAAGAAAAAATGCTTCACTTTGAAAATTTTTTTAATACTGTAATAATAAAGTTAGAATTATTTCAATTGTACCAATTAAAGTTTAAAGTCTAATAAGTAGGTACCATTTTTTTTTGCACCTTTATATTCACTCATCAAAGAGGAGTTACATGGAGAAAACCTCTCGTTAGCAGATACCACCCCCTTAAGGGGATTTCAACACCAAAATGCGCGCACACTGTCTATTTGTATCGGAGTAAACGAGAGCGAGAGAGTTACTGGGGGGCTTGGTTTTAGAAGAACATAATTAATTTATTATATTGATATTTTGTGATATGACTCGCTAGCGGTTTAGGTATGAATATGTTGACTTCAAGTTTTTAATTGCACACCCATACGTCAAAAAAATAAAGACATAGAACCGTTTAATGATGATTTTAAGACCACTCTTTGCAATTATTTGCTATCGAGCCGATTTCGTCCAATTATGTATCGAGTCCATCCACGGTCTTTGAAATATATTTATTTTGTTTTTAATGTGCTAAAACAAAAAGTTTTTTTAAAAAAAACTCTTAAATAACATCAATTAGGTGTTATCAGCCCCTTAACGTATAAGTCACACTGTCATAGTAGGAAACAGAAGGTCGCGACCCGAAACAATTTGTTCCGTGGCATCGCCTATTTTCCACCAGCTGGGGAGCAGCACACGATGTTCGTCGAACAACCGGCATGTCCCTATGTTTTTCTGCTGGCGAATTTGCTTTCCCAGTGTAGCACCGATCCGCTCACGTAAAGCAAGTAGATACTGCTCTAAACGTGACGTGTTGGATAATATCGGGCTGCCTAAAATCGACTCCTCTCAATAAGCTTTACCCGCCAGCAGGTATCGCACCACCTGCTGTAAAAAGGGATGTCACATGCGCGCTGGAAAAAAAGAGCGAAGAATCCGATTCCAGACATCCCCTCTAGGACTACACAACTACCCCGGGCAGACTAAAAAGCCGCACCACCCAGGCATTCCAAGACAGGCCAGCTAAAGTAAGAAACAAGTTCTGGCAAGAGAAGTGTCTACCACCACACGATTTCTTAAAGCCCCAAGAACACCTGGCTCCTGGCAGTGAACTACAGTGGCCTATTTGGAAAGCTCTGAATCGAGTGCGTACACAAGTAGGCCGCTGCAAACATAACCTGGCAAAATGGGGTATTTTTGGTTCTTCCAACACCGAGTGCGAGTGCGGCGCTCCGGACCAAACAATGCCCCACCTGGTGGAGTGTCCTAGTTCCGTTTACCTGCACTCTTGACGACCTCTATAGCGCTTCAACCTCTGCAATAAACGTGGCCACCTAATGGGCCCAAACCGTGATTGGAAGGAACATCGATACAATAAGAAGAAGATTGGTTACAAGGTAATATTAATCTTAACAGACGTAACTTGAATTACAAAAGGGTGAGCTAGGATTTTTTATTAATATGATCAGAGGGCCTATAGTGATATTCTACAATATCACTATTAGGCCCTAAAATATTATCAGCAATAGCCATGATAGAAAAATCAAAATCATTTTGGACTGACGTTAGGAAACAAGGCTAGATGATGACAGACGGAGTGAAACTGTGACCAAGTGATGTCTAGGACTGGAAAGATAAGTGTTGGTCGTCTGGCGGAGAGATGGGCAGACGACATCGTTGCCATCGCGGGTATATCCTGGTTGAGGCTGGCACAAGAACATGGAGCTTTGCATAAGCAAAGAGAGGCCTATACCCAGCAGTGGGTGAAGTCGGGCTGTGGATGATGATTATGATGACTTCAGCTATCCAAAACCTTAAGTCAATCCCATTGAAAGGAACCATTGAATAAGTTCTCAAACATTTAATATCATAAGAACTCACCATAAGAATATTTGTTGGTAATCTTTTGGCTGTGGACGCAATACATAGAGATTTTACAAAACATTTAAAAATATCTATGGCAAAACGAGGAGGTACGAATTATGAGGACCATGTTTTTAATTGTCCTGGTAAGCACTATCTACCAAATTAATGCAAAAAAATCTGCAAAATAAATTAACACATGAACTATTCAGAGTTGGTCAAGCAACCTAAAAGAAGACTTGGAAGGTACTCACGTGAATTTTTCGGTTAATTCTACTACCATGTTTTCTCAGCCTGTTCAAGAGAAGCCGTACTGACTTCAGGGCTGCTACTTCGTTTCTGAAGACTGGTTGCTTCAGACCCTGCTTTTATAAAGGAAAGGCGAGTAGGCGAGGTCTCAGGGGTGTCACAAGTAATTTTTTCGTTTGTCCCTTTCAATCCTTGCGGGAATGTGACTGTTATTAAATTAAAACAATGCTTGTTGCGTATTGCTCTGGACTTCTGTTAAGGGGTCAGTTGTTTGAGTTTTGTAAGGGGTAGTTTCTTGCGTTTTCTTTGAAACGTATTTTTTTCTTCTTTTATCAGAATCATTGCGAAAAATAATTTATACACCCTTCTCCTGTTAAATTGTGTTAGTGATTTGTTATATTATTTAATTGTTTATTTTAGTAGTTATGCCACTCTCTCTTTCTCTCTGTCTTTCGAAGGTTTGAAAGCATCTTTCTCTATTAGCTCTGTCTCACCTACTGACGATGCAGTCAACGATAGACTACCTATCTACGTTAGTAAAGCAGTTATCTTTTAGCAATCACTTGAAGACTCTCAAGTTTGAATTTTGAAACCACTGTGACCACTGAAAGGCATCAACCCTATGACATTTATTTTTCAATATCAAGTCCAGGGTAAGAAATATTCAATGAATATATAATTCGTATATCCCTCTGTTTTTATTAGGATATTCGTAGATTTTTGACCTTGACGTTGACCGTCCCAAAGTACATTATCTAGATGAAATTACTATGCATGATTTCTGGATCTTCAATTCACAGATCTGTGGAAAATTACGTCTCAGCTAACTTCAAACATAGACAATATCGTCAAAGGATCTCTAGGATTGCATTATTTGGTTTCTTCTAAATTTAGATTTAAATTTATTGAGATTGGCCATCATGACCGATTTTCGGACAATAGAACTATAAGTATACTTACTACCACATACAAAATATAAACGAAGGGTCCTTCACGACAGGCCTGTGTGCGGAGAGCTATGGGCTAGCTCGCCGTCCGTCCGTCTCATGATGACAGGCCGTGTCGACGGCGCGTTCGTGTTCCACGCGCGCCTCATAGAGATACAGCAAAAAAAGGGGTCCGCAAGGGCCGATGCATTCCGGGGCTGTGGGACTGTTTGAAAGAGACACCTTGGCCCCGGAACACAAAGGGCAAAGAAGGAACATGGATAAGTTTTAGTCAGTAAAAGTCTGACACTCCCTCCTGCTACGCCCAGAGCGGGAGGAGTTATTTGATGATTTCACACACGAAAAAAAAAAAAAAAGGTTCCTTCACGAAGCCATCAGTCAAGCATATGTACACCAAACTAAGTAACTTTACCTCCCATCCTTTACTAAATGACCAGGAGATTTATTTCAATTGTTTAATTATTGTGTCTCTTCGATATCAGTTAAAAGTTAAATAACAATGCTGGGATTTTTTTTGGGGTGAAAAATCACGGTTAACTCACAATATTTTGAGTGCGGAAGGATGAATTGGATAGTACAGGGGTCATGGAGGTATTAAAAGTAATGATAAAACATTTAAAACTTGTATTTAAAAGCAATTTGTGAAAAGTTGGAACTTTGTGCTCTATTATTTGCCTTCCTAAGTAAGGTACAAAACAAAAAAAAATATCGCATAACAATTTATGTGCCTTTCAACTTCGTTATGGCTCTTCTTTCACCAATTAAAAATATCGCTGGATATTACACATAGCGCCATCTAGTACCACACTAAGCAACGAGGCTTGTGTCATGGACACCCGATAGTTGATAACATAGATACTTTTTTGTTTGTAAATACATACTTATTATACATCTATAAATCCATGACTCGGAAACAAATATCCATGCTCATCACACAAACATTTGCTCCTACCTGGATTCGAACCCGGGATACCCTAAGAACGTAAGGCAGCCTCACAACCGCTGCGCCAATCGGGTCGTCAATTATAGACCATTATTATGCCGATCAGTTCATCTTTCTGACATCATTGATGAAGGCAATCGGCTTCAACTTGTTCAGTTTCCAATTTTTTAATAGCCTATATTGTCCCACTGCTGGGCTTTTCTTTCTTTATCGTGTGGTTAGTGCCTAACCTGGTGTCAGAGTTTTTATGCCGCCCATGGGCCTCTGACTTGGCTTAACATGCCGTCGAGAAATATCTCTCAGGCATGCTGGTTTCCTGACGATGTTTTCCTTCACTGAAGCAAGTGATAATTATACAATACGCACATGAATCCGAAAATTCAGAGGTGCGTGCCTTGGGTTCGAACTCGAGACCTATGACTTGGCAGTCCGACGGTCACACCACTAGGCTATCACTGCACTGCTGGGCTAAGGTCTCCTCTATAGCCTTCCACTCCTCTCTACGTGCGGCTTTCTCCGGCCAATCTCTCGCAAACGCCTCTAAGTCATCACGCCAGCGTTTTTAAGGCCTGTCTCGCGACGACGCCCGTCTTCTGGCACCCACTGAGTGACAACTCTGGCCCGTCGGTGATGCATTCCACAGACATGGCCCGCCCACAGTTTCCAAAATAGCAAAAAATAATGTGAAAACAATGTCTTCCCCTTAACTTTCTCCTTTCTTTGCCCTTAGTGGTCACAACATGTTTGTTTTGCCGCCTTGATTACATCGCCCGACAGCAGCTGGGCGAAGAGGTTGGGGGAAAATGAACAGGTGTTATGGGAAAATGGTTTATTTAAGAGAAAACATTTTTTTTAAACTGTTTTTTTTTATTCTAGTATAACTTGACACCAGAACACATAGACATGAGGTCTCCCAAAATAAATAAGTAAGAATTAGGACACTTTATTTATGAAGCATTTTTGTTAACGCGATCCAGCTAGTCCTTTCCTTTTCATCAATATTCGAAATACAAAAACTAGACTTGTGATTATACCTACATTTCTTATTAGTTTGTCTATGATAATTTAAATTGAGTCAGCTTATTTGGCGACGAGTTTATAGCAATAACAATTAGATAGATAATATTTAATATAATTATATATATAAATCACAGTCGACGAAAAAATCTGTTCCACATCTCCCCAGTCTCCTCGGTGGAGTTCTTGTGCGTTTCACAGTAATAAGATTGCATGTACCTATTTCTTGGTCCGGTACACATTGTTTAAAGTAAATGATATAAAATGTTGGACGGATGTCTGAGGATCCTATTTTACGACTACTCCTTGAGCGAACAAGACATTGCAGTACTGTAAGAAAGTGGCTAAATAACCGTGTATAATTATTTAAATAAATTAATCCTGATCTTGGTTTCAAGAGAAAAAAGGGACAAATCGAACGACACAGAACACAGAAATAGCAGTTTTGAGATAAACTCATTTAAAGTTTTTTGCTTATGAAAATGCAGGTGAAGACTCAGTGAAGAGGTGATCAAAGACCAATTTTGAGCAACACTTTTGGCACAAAAGAAGCATACAAGGTAGTTTTTTTTTTGGTAGCCTACTTTGTTGCGCACTGCTAGGCAAAGGCCTCCCCTTTCTACATTAACTAACTAATTACTTATAAATTTGTTTCATCATCATCATCATCATCATCAGCCTGTTAATGTTCCCACTGCTGGGACACAGGCCTCCACTCTATGAGGGGGAATGGGCTATAATCCACCACGCGGGCCCGGTGTGGATTGGGAACTTGGTAATGTCACCTGTCTTTGAATTTTTTGGTTCTAGGACATCCCGGTTTCCTCACGATGTTTTCCTTCACCGTTTTGAGAACAGCGCTGATGAAATAAATTACACAAAGTAATGCGCCTGCCTGGTTCGAACCCAAGACTTACTGTTCGTAAGTCGGGGCTGCCACTACTGGGCCACCGCTATTTTGTTCACCTGCAAAAAAAGCATATTATTTTTAGGAATCCTTCATCATCAAAAAAACTATGAAAAGTCAATCTCAAATTCAAATCTCAAATTCTCTTGATCTCAATTTTTTTTTCAAAAAGACGTCCCAACTGTGTACGAAGAAAATTATTGAAAGCTTACATTTTCTTAAAAACTAAATGAACAAGCCTTGATATAAATAGGCCGAAACTCTGAAAAGGCCTATATATATTCAACGGAAGCACTAAGTTTTACTGTAACGTATTTCACCGACAATTTGTTTACCGAAAGTATCTTCCAGTGATGAATCATGTTAATCTGGATGCAGGGCGATGAAAGATACAGTGAAAAAATATCTAAGAAACACAAAATCACCGACGGCATCTATCATCACTTTTGTTCGAAAACTCGTTTGTTTAGATTTAATATTATGTTTATAATATTATATTGAACTTGCACCCCAAGACATAGCGCTGCGAACAATAAAGTGAGGCCAGCGCAAAACTATGTCTCGCTCTGTGCATACACGCTCATACGCACACATTTACATCAAACTATAATGAAACTACGTCTCAATAAATGCACACATGTTTACGAAACCGACCTCACTTCTCTGTTCGCAGAGTTCCGTCGGTCTGAGCTTGCACCTATATTTGTTTTAATATCATTTTATGGGTACTAGCTGTTTCCTGCTGCGACTTCGGAACATCAGAACATCACTGGTGGTCATCAATGGTGCTGATCCATGCGTCATGTTCGTGAACAGGCGCTATCAGTTGTGACTGGTCATCTCTCAGTTGCCATGGCTTATTTGAATGTATTTTTTTTGTTTTCGAATTGTATTTTATTATTTGTTTTTACTATGGACACTTTAACGAGCATATCTTGCTACATTGTTCTCACATAATATACCATCTCAACGTAAATGATGTAACCAAGATTTTGTTACAATATTTTGATTTAAAAGAGTGTCCATGGAGTTTCTTGCCCGTTCTTCTCCATAGAGATCTACGCTAGAGAATGGGCAACTACAGTACTTTCACAGTTTTTATGTCTTGTGACAGGGGCTGTAGCTACATGCAATTTTCATTTTTTTTTCGATAATTCAAAAGTGCCTGTAACTGGCCTACTTGAAATAAATGCTTTGATTTTGATTTTGATTCTCTGCCAAGGCTCGTTCCAACTTTACTTAAACTGTCAATTCGGGTTATCTTCCGTGATTGTTCATTGTAATGCGCGTAGCAACAGACAAAGACAGGGTAGACAGATTTGTCTGCTCTTATCAATTTTATTTCCATCCACCCGCATTCTCCGGTCAATCATCAGTCAGCGATGATGGCGCTTACAACAGCGCCGAAATATCGGGATCTCAAAACAATGAAAAATCACGGAAAATATTCCCTAACTGACAGTATAAGTTTAGTTTTAAACCCTGAAAGCTTAAAACAGTGTTTTTACAACTACATAATGTTCAGGTCGACTTCCAGTCTAACCGAAAGCAGCTGAGTACCAGCATTTTATGCATGGAGCGACTGCCTATCTGTCCTCAACACTCAGTTGCTGGGTAACATTATCCCTTGGTAAGACTGGTTGATAGACTTTCGGACTTCATTCTTAGGTATAATAATATAATAATAATAGCAGCCTATTACTATCCCACTGCTGGGCAAAGACCTCTTCTCATACAGAGAAGGCACGAGCATTGATCACCACGCTTGCTCAAGACGGGTTGGCGATTTCAGACTTATATTAATTATAAGTCCAGGTTTCCTCACGATGTTCCCTTCACTGATGTCTGTGATGTCCAAGATAAACATAAAAAGTACATATGAATTGAAAAAGTCACATTGGTACTTGTTCATATTTGAACCCTGCATGAGAGGCGAGGCCTTGACCTCTGGGCCATCACGACTTCTTATTCTTAGGTATGCAACCTCTTAATCACATTTTCACCATCTTAGACCTCTTAGGGTTTTTCTAAAACCTTTTCCTACAGATAATTTCAGAACATTCAATAAGAATAAAGAAAAAGAAAAATATTCTCTGAGATTTCGTGAAGACTCCGTGAGTATAGCACCTACTTACTTCGTTAGAATGTCAGTCATCATTAGACAAATTATAACATCACGCCTGCAATACCTGAAGGGTTAGGCAGAGGTGTAAAAAAAGTGTCATATTTTGTGTGACAGGTTATTTGCTTCGACAGATACATGTTACAATATTTTAACGAAGGTAAATATTTTTAGAGCCAACTATTTCTTCACACTTTGTGTATTTAAAATGCCTTTTTGAGGTAAGAATAAATAAAGCTTCTTGAACTTAGAAGTTTACCTTTCTGTTACAAAAGCAGTATAGTCAGCAACTTTGTTTTCTTAAGCCCCTTTACCTAGGTCGCCGTCTGATCCTTTTACGGGTACAATTTTGGAAACCTTTTCTTCGGGACCGTCAAAAAGCCAAACAAGCTTTAAAGTTGTCAGCGATTTACTTTGACTCTGCTTAGGTAACTGTGTAATTAGTAAATGTGTGTGTTTGAATTCGTCAACATTAATTTGTGTAATGTATTTATTAATCGCTGCTCTTAAAACTGTGATGGTGAGTATCATCAACTGCCTAGCTTTTTCCCAAACTATGTTGGGGTCGAGTTCCAGTTTGACCAGATGCAGCTGAATACCAGTATTTTACATGGAGCGACTGCCTATCTGACCTCCACAACCCAGTAACTGAGTAATACGATACTCTTGGTAAGACTGGATGTCAGATTTTTGGCTTCTGACTACTCGTAACGACTCTCGGCTTAACGTGCTTTCTGAGACACGGAGGAAACTTGGTATGTTATATAAAGGGTGTAAAAGACCTCTTAACGAAGCCGAAAGGCACTTGTTCTCCTTGTCATTGCGATCATTTTTTTGTTCTACACTATACCTGGGAACCTTCTAGTTACGGAGATATTGGGGGACAAAGTTCCAACTTTTTGACAACTTTTTTTTTTTAAATACAAGTTTTTAATGTAAGATTTTTAGTTTAAACATCTCCACGACCCGCGTACTATTCAATCCATCCATCAGCACAATGTTTTGAGTGCGTTACATTGAGTTCTACCTAGATGTGAGCGCCGCGCCGGCGCGCCGCCGTCGCCGTGAATTCATGTCGCTCGACTCGTCGCAACTTGCTTTCTCGCTCGCACCCACGGCCCGAACGCATAAGTGCTCATTTACGGAGACGCGGCGCGTCGGTCGGCGCGTTTTGCGGCGCGTTGCGCGTTTTCCCGTTTACGGAGAGGCGGTGTCATCTGCGATATATTTGTATTTACGCGTGTGTGAAGCCGCGTGCACCGCCGCGTTGAACGCAGCGGTGCACGTGGCGGGCGACGCTGCATTTCAGCAAACGCGCGTAAAATCGCTTCTCCGTAAACACTCTCATACAAATCGTTAATCGTCATATTATGTTTGAATTTAAAGCGAGCCGCGCCGCACAACGCACCGGGGCGACGCGCCGCGTCTCCGTTATTAGTTAGCCTAGTCTCTTCGCCACACTCGTCGCTAACGCAGTCGAGTCGAATATTTTACCGAGTAAACGTGTATTGTTGTGGGATAAACAAACAAAATATATGATACTACTTCAAATACTTATAGTTTCTGTTTTGTTTCTTTATAATATATGTAGATAGATAGTGCTCTAATTAAAAAAACTCGGTTTCACTTCAACTCAAAATGCTGAAATGATTATTTTTCAGTAAACGTGATCTTCAATTATTATTTAGAAGACTGTAAACTTTTTTTGTAACAACAATATGGTTTTCTTAGTTATTTTTAAGAAATCTGTCCCTGATAATAAAAACTAAGGCCCACGGCCGACCATGCCGCGCCGCCGCGACGTCGCCGCCGCCGTGCAAATTTCCAGGCCACGCCGCCGCCGCGGAATTGGCCATCGGCGCTCATATCTAGACTTCTTCCACAAAACATGATTTTTCACCCCAAAAAAAAAAAGTCGTTTCCCAGCAATAATAAAAGCGTAAAGTTACTTAGTTTGATGTACAGAAAGCTTGGTTGACGGCTTCGTGATGAGTTGGCTTACACCCTGTATAAAAAAATATTGTAATAAATTACCTTAATCCTGGATTTATAAAAGTCTTAACTATTAGTTATTAGAGTAAGCAAAACAACAGTATCGTCAGATTAAAAAGGTTCGCTAACTCTTACAATAACGGATGTATCTAATATTACAGTTTTGATTTTCTTATTCCAGCTCAACTTTAAAATATAACTGAACATTAATTTTAGAATTTATTACAAAATATGTTTTGATTTTGTACCAGAATAGACGACCTCATGAAACGCATGCATCAGTACAGTCAACCGATTAAGCCAAAATATTTTTAAAACGTTAATTTTATTTTTAAATACTCTAAAAACACAAACTTAAGTGGCAGTGGGCAGGGCACATTGCTCGCAGAACGGATGGCCGATGGGGCCGAAAAGTTCTGGAGTGGCGACCGCGAACCGGAAGACGTTGCGTTGGAAGACCTCCCACTAGGTGGACCGATGACCTGGAGAAGGTTGCGGGAATCGCGGACTATGATACAGTTTTTTTGCCATCGACCCACCGCAAAGCTCTTAGTTTTTATGTTGTCTGTACTCAATATCAATACTCAATAGTATTTACGACAAGATGAAAAGTTTCTAAAATTATCACTTTTATTATCAATTTTAGAAGTTTGAATCAAAGAGATGGTTTTTAGATCAAGGCGCGGTGAAGGTTACTCTGTTTCCGGTTGTTCAACGGATGCAATTAATATTGTGAGACAAACGTAGATGATGTTTTCTTGAAAATCTTTAGATTCTTGTAATAGGGGCTACTAACGATGTGGGCCAGCTTATTGGGTTTTAATTTTGAGCGTCTGGGCTCTACTTATACGACACTGATCGGACACTGACCGGCAAATTGCAAAAAACGTAAGAAAATTTGAATTTTGCGGGGTACTCTTGCCCTTAACAGAAATTCCTAGTGTCCCCGGGGCAACACTATAGGAATAGGCATGACGACAGTATCAAAAAATTGCAAATCTATTTAGTCCGTCGGCTAGAGCATTGGAAAATAATGGACACGTACTTTTTGTTTTTGTTAATCAATGAATATTGACAAAGATAAATCGCATCAAAACTCGGGTGTGGGGGCTAAAATTATACCACGGCGTGACGTATTGAGAAATTTAAAAGCGTCGTATCTTAGTCAATTTTGGTTTACGTATCAAAAAAAAAATACGGGTCGAATATTTTTTGATGACGGACTAATTCAATTTTTTCTGTAGACAAACCTATTTCTGCTGTATTGTGGGTGCGTTTACAAACATTTAAACTTACATACACAAACAGGCAGTTTATTGTTTCTACACATAAAATCTTCTGTGAACACATAAAATCTTCTGAATTAAATTAAGTTCAATCATACAGATTGAAAAAACTGTATAGAAAACAGTGATTTTTTCCTGATTACTCTAGTATACATACTTTAACAAACTGAAACTATTTACAATCGTTCCACACAAATACCAGTCGACCTCTAAATACAATATTTTAAACATTTAAAACACAGTAAAACTAACATAAAATAAAAAATAAAACTACAATCGTTACATACAAGAAACATAAAACAGCCATTGATTCCGAAAATAAATAAACTATTTTAGTATAAACGTAATGCTTATTATATCATTCGTTTTGTATAATTTTCAATATCAAGGCTGAGCGTCTTTTTCAATAACAATTTTATGAAATAAATTCTTCTGACTAAGAGTTTGGCTAATTTTAGTATCACACTTCGTAGGTTATTGAAAATAATTTATGGCACTGCCTGAACAAGAATTTAGATTTCTTTTGAAAGAAATATGGAACTATAGAGATGGTATCGTATTATCCTACAAAATTGATTGTCTGGAGAATCAGATTCGAGACCCTTAACTCGAAAGTCACATTTATGATCACTTGACCAAAGAAACTGTTCTTTTCAAGGTAATATTCTTGACAAACGCGTTTGGTTTTTCCGAACTTCCTTTTTAGGGTTCCATAGTCCTGACAAGGAACCCTTATAGTTTCGCCATGTCCGTCCGTCTGTCTGTCTGTCCACGGTTTGGCTAAGAGACCGTTAGTACTATAAAGCTGTAATTTTGAAGAGGTAATGTATATCAATAACGTCGACAAAGTGGTAAAATAACATTTTGGAAAATATTTTTTTTAGGGTAGCTCCCCTACATGTGAAGTAAGGATGATTTTTTTTTTCGTCATCTACCCCATCGTGTGTGGTATCGTTGAATATGTATTTTAAAATGACGCAGGAGTTGGTAGTTTTACTTTTCGATTTAATGCTCCATTTACGTAATAATACACTTTAAAGTGCAAATTTTTGTTCTAGTAGAGCGTCCCTCCCCCCTCTAAAAGCTAAACTAAAGGCTTGAAAATTTTGAAAAAAATCATGATGATAGTGCATTTCATGAACTTTAAAAGAAAACTATAGCAGTGAAGATAAATTTATTCGTTTAGCAGTAATAGTCGTTGAACTTGGGTGTTGGATAATTTTGTACCAAATACAAAATCCTTAGAATAAATCCTATAAAATGAACCCTTAGTGGGTTCTTACAGACGAGCGGCATATTACCAACTGCAACTAAACTGCAGCCGTCGCCACCTGTCCACGGCTGCCATCGACGCTTGCAGTTGTGGTGTCGGAGGCTGCCGCAACGTGCCACTCGTCTGTAAGAACCCTAAGATGTAGTGGTTGCTTGTTTATGAGGGGTGAAGACTTGCATTGGAAAACAAAATCTAAAATCTAACGGGCTACTACGGAACCCTTCACTGCGCGTGGTCCGACACGCACATGGCTGGTTTTTTCCTTGAACAGAACGTTATACCTGCGTAACTTAGGGGATCTAGGTATTATAATTAGGTATTTTGTTGGTCCTTGTACCAGTCCTATTATCTACTAGCTGTTGCCTGTGATCTTCGTCAGCGTGAAATCATTTAAAAATATTACATCCCTAATTGAATGGCACTTTTTTAACATTTCAAGGGTTTTTTTTTTTTATTTCACTGAACCTTAATAGCTACAATAAGATATTACAAATGCTCTAGTTACTCCTTGTAACATTTGCTATCTACCAGTAAAAGTCCCGTCAAAATCGGTTCAAACGTTTCGGAGGATAGCCGTAAACAACAGATATAAAAAAGGTATTTTTAGTACCGTATGTCTCATTCGACGCCTGGCCGCCGCCGAGTGCACACGTGCGCTCCGCTCTTGCTGCCCTGCTCCCGCGCACCCCGCGCCCCCCGTCTCGGTTTCGCCGATGAGCTACGTCCGTAGCATCCGCCGCCACGCCGAGCTCCGAAGGTCCCCGGGCCGCCCAGTCGTAGTGCAACTAGTCTCTGCCTTGTGCATTGACTTAGTCGCGCTGCGCCGTGTTGAATTGACTATTCGTAGTTAATTCGATACGTTTAAAAACTGTCTTTTTCAAGACATATTTCCTTAACGGAAATCGACAAAACCACGTCCGCGTTATTTGCGCCCTTCAGGTGAAATCCACATTTTCGTGGTTCTTGACGGAAACCTCACGGTGCTAACGAAGTCAAGAGGGTGGTGACCCGACACACCCGCCGATCCCCTTCAGGGTGAGGCAGACAGTTGGAAGGGCTCTGACTGCGGCCTTGGGGGATCTCCTAGTCGCAGTCTGGTAGCATTTAATCCCCGTTTGTCCACAGCTGCACCCGGGACGTCTGGGTGTCTCTACCCCAGCGGCCCGGATTGGTCGCAAGACCCATAGGGCCCTGCCGCACAATAAGATCGGCGGCAGGTTTACTAGCTTAGGGCACACCCTAGTACTCACCTCCCTGTGACCCCAACAGGGAGAGAACACATCCCTGGGTTATCCCGCCCGGGGAGTTAGGTTTCACGGTGTTTTCCGGCCCTTCTGGCCAATTCAGACAGCAGTGGAGCTGGCGAGTTTGTTTGTGTTTTTCTTCTCGCCAGTGGAACACTAGGAAAAACTCAGGGGTATCCTCGTTTAAGGGAGCTGTCTGCCCGGGGAGTTTACGTTTCACGTATCTCCTCGGGATAGGTTTGGATAGGTATAGGTTTAGGCTATGTATCTAGTCCCCCCTTATTAAATTTTACCATAATGGCGCCTAACGCCAAAAAGTTATTAGAAGCGAAGTTGAGGATCCTCCTCAACGAGCTTATGTCCGACGACAATCCCCACATCAGAGATAAATATGAAGAGCTACTCGAGCCCTTCAAAGATGAGTGGATGTACAAAGCGCAGTACAACACCAATGAGGCTGAAGGTACCGCACCTCAGTCCTCCTCAATCATGGACTTCAGCGATGCGCTGGAAACCCCCTCTGACACCTCGTCAGTCCCCGTCCCATTAGTAGAGCCCACAAAAACGGCTGAG
The DNA here is from genome assembly GCA_963853795.1 of Xestia rhomboidea. Taxonomy (NCBI): domain Eukaryota; kingdom Metazoa; phylum Arthropoda; class Insecta; order Lepidoptera; family Noctuidae; genus Xestia; species Xestia rhomboidea. The sequence continues at coordinate 12,994,813 of OY970778.1, forward strand.
GAAACCCCTTCCTCCCCAGAGTTAGACAATGAAACCGAGATGGAGACAAACAGCTCGGAGGAAGTAACTGAGGCGACCTCCTCCTCAGAAACTTCCGACTCCTCCCCCTCCTCCTCCTCTGAAGACGACTACCAAATCGTCGGGAAGGGGAAGAGGAAAAAGGGAAAATCCCCCTTGGTCCAACCTTGCAAAGCAAGCAAACCCACGGAACCGGCTGCAGGCCCTTCCCAAAGCCGTCCACTCAGTCCTCTAATCACAGCCACCCCGGCTGTCACCTCTCCTCAGGCTGCCACCTCGGCTACCCCGCCATCATCCAAGAGTTCCCGTCCACCTCCCCTTGTCATCCACGACAAGGGAAAGTGGACAGAAATCTCTAAGGCGTGCAATGAGCGCCTTATTAATTATACTAATGCCCGTGCCATAGAGCAGGGCATTAAAGTCATGACCGCGACCCCCAATGACTACCGCGAGCTATCCAAGCTCCTGCGTCAGAGGGACGTTAGATTCCACACTCACTCCCTTCAGGAGGACGTCCCGACCAGGGTTGTCATCAAAAACGTCCCCATAGAAAACTCCACACAGGAGATCAAAGAGGACTTAGAGTCCCAAAAAATCCCCGTAGCCGAGGTGCACCGCATGCACCGCAAGACAGGAGGTAGCACCAGTCTAGCCCCCTACAATATGATTCTCGTAGTTTGCGATCGCGTGGAAGGACATCATCCTATCCACCAGATCAGCAAAATCTGCGGTCTGTCTGGCCTCCGTATCGAGAAGCCAATCAAGTCTGGCATTCTGTCCCAATGCCATCGTTGCCAATTATATGGCCACGCGCAAAGACATTGCTTCGGCAAACCCAGATGCGTGAAGTGTCTGGGTGATCACGGCACCGCCGATTGCCCCCGCCCCAAAGACCGCTCACTCTGCAGCGAACCTCCCAGTTGCGTATTGTGTGGAGAATCAGGACACCCCGCCAACTACCGCGGATGCCCCAAAGCCCCCAAATCGTCGGCCCCTAAATTGGCCAAACGTGCCATCAATAGACAGCAGAGCTTTCCCTCTCTCACCGAAAAACTCCCCGAGTCCCTAAGACCTCAACGCCCCAGCCCCTGGAACACGCTTAACCATCAAGCGCACTTCCCGGCCCTGAGGCCCTCTCAACCACCGTCACCTGCTTCACAGGCTATCCCGCCGCTAATGGCAACACCTGCCTCACTGCCCTCTCCGCACAGCCCGATCTCCCAAGCGGCCGCGCCCTCAGCGCCCCGCTCCCCTCTTCTCCCAACACCCAGAGACCCTCGCCCCTTAGCGCCTAAAGACCCTCGCCCCTCAGCGTCTAAAGACCCTCGCCCCTCACCGCCTAGAGACCCTCGCCCCTCAGCGCCCTCAGCGCCTCGTCCACCAGCACCCTCAGTGCCTCATCCTCCAGCACCCTTGGCGCCTCGCCCCCCAGCGCCTTCAGCGCCACGCTTCCCAGCCAAGGTGCTCCAAGCTCCCTTCTCCTTTAAGGCCTCCAACCCCCCCCCTATGACCTGTGCACCGGCACTAGACCCATTCGACCCTGTCCGAGTCCTCGGCAGCACGTTCGCCGTCTTCCACTCCCCGCGAGCTCTCCAGATGACCAGGGACACCATCGCCTGCAACGGCGATTGGTTTTCACTACTCCAAGTTTACAACGCGTATCCCGACGTTACGCAAGCCCTCAGGAACCTCCCCCACAACCTAATCCGCAATGGATAACGTCCCCCACTCCAGTAGGTTCAAACCGAAATCCCTAAAAATAGGGACTTTTAACGCCGAAAGCCTGAACGGTCAACGTGATGAGATCGCCATTTTCCTCCGCGATCACCAATTAGACATCCTGTTAGTTCAAGAGACCTTCCTAAAACCCCACCAGCGAAACCCGAACATTGCAAACTACAAGCTAGTTCGCAATGACAGGTCTCGCTGCCACAAAGGAGGTACTCTCATATACTACAAAGCCAGTCTGTACTGCATCCCCATAGACCCCCCTCCCCTTAAAAGATTCGAAGTCTCCATCTGTCGGCTGGGCATGACAGGCCATCAACCAGTCACGATTATCTCGGCTTACTTACCGCCCTTCAGCAACAACATTCCAGTTGACTATAACGCAAATATGAGAGATGATCTTAAATCGCTCCTCAACCTAAGTGACTCCGTCCTTCTGGCGGGGGATCTTAATGCGAAACACCCCGCGTGGAACTGTCGCGTAACGAACAACAGAGGTAGTGCCTTATACAACCTCTGCTGTCCGCTCAACTTTGACATTATCGCCCCTATGTACCCCACTCATTTTCCCAATAACCCCAATCACAACCCTGACGTGCTAGATGTCGCACTTCTGAAGAATGTAAACTTGCGATTACATTCTATAGAAATGATCGATGCACTTAACTCTGACCATAGACCAGTAGTCATGGACTTCGCTCCTAGATTAGGCCTCTTCGACCCCACTCAACCACCCCTCACAAAGGTGATCACGGACTGGGGGAAAGTAAGCGAATTGCTGAAATCCGCCGAATCCCCTCACCTAGACCAAATCCCCGACAACATTGAGACTGTAGCCGACACGGAGGCCGCGATCGGCTCACTCACGGAACACGTACAGTCTGTCCTGAACAGCTGTTCAAGGGAGGTTCCAGCGGATGATTACCGTTGGACTCTCCCGGACGACGTACGTGAACTTGTGACTGAGAAGAACGCGGCTATCCGTGCCTACAGTTCTTTTCCCTGCGCCAGTAACAAAGTTTTTATGCGCCGCTTACAACGCAAAGTAAGTAGTAGCATCAAAGAACTGCGTGAAGAACGCTGGAATAAGATGCTCAGTGAACTCGAACCGACCCATCAGGCCTTCTGGGACCTGCAGAGGAGGCTACGCTCTTCTGAGGCCACCACCGTGCCCCCTCTCATTCGACCCGATAAGACCGTCGCCTTCGACGACGACGACAAAGCCGAATGCCTGGCTGACAGCCTAGAGACCCAATGTTCTCCCAGCACCCTGCCAGTAGACCCAGCTCACCTCGCCGAGGTGGATGCTGAAGTCGAACGCCGGACCTCCCTCCCTCCCGTAGAAGACCCAGATGATCCCCTACCCTCAGTCACCCCCTGAAGAGGTAGAGGATATCATCAAAGGCCTTAAACACCGAAAAGCCCCTGGCTCAGACGGACTCACCAATAGAGTATTTAAATTATTCTCTCCCGCCCTCATAGTGTTAATGACCGCTATCTTCAATAGCGCCTTAACGAACAATATGTTCCCTCAGTCGTGGAAGCGAGCCACGGTAATTGGCATTCCCAAACCGGGCAAGCCAAAGTCATCCCCTAGTAGTTACCGTCCCATCAGTCTCCTCAACGTCCTAGGCAAGATCTACGAGAGGCTTATTTATAAGCGTCTCAAAGATTACGCCGAAGCCAAGAGCCTAATACCGATGGAGCAGTTTGGATTTAGATCCCGACACTCCTGCGTCCAGCAAGTGCACCGCATAGTGGAGCACATCAGTGCCCGCTACCAGCGAGGTCTGATCACCGGTGCCTTGTTCTTCGACATCGCGAAAGCATTCGACAAGGTCTGGCACAACGGGCTGATATACAAGCTATACCGGCTCGGTGTGCCCGATCGTCTCGTACTCATCTTACGTGACTTTTTGTCGAACCGCACATTCCAATACCGCATTGATGGTGCGCTTTCAACCCCTCATCCGATTCGCGCAGGCGTCCCTCAGGGGTCGGTACTTTCGCCACTAGCCTTCACGTTATACACCAGCGATATCCCAAAGAGTAGAGTAGCCCAGTTAGCCCTCTTCGCCGACGACACGGCCATCTTTTACTCTGGTAGGAGTCCCATTAGAATCGCCCGTACCCTCCAAACTTCCGCAAACGCCCTAGGCGATTGGTTCCGGAAATGGAGAATAGAAGTGAATCCCGACAAGAGCCAGGCGGTACTTTTCTCTAGCCCCCGTCAACTCTTCCCCTCCACTCCTAGTCCGATCACCATGTTTGACAAGCCGATCCCTTGGGAGAAGCAAGCCAAATATCTGGGAGTCATCCTCGACCGGCGCCTAAACTTCGGTGAGCACATCAAGACGGTACGTTCGCGTGCCGCCTTCGCTCTCGGTAGGCTCCACTCTATGCTGAATGCTCGCAGCAAATTGTCACTCAAGTGCAAATTGCGTATTTACACCGCGTGCATTCGGCCCATCATGACTTACGCGTGCCCCGTGTTCGCTCATGCCAAACCCTATCACCTCCAAAATCGATTCTTACGTCGCGCCACCGGAGCCCCGTGGTTCGTCAGGAACGAACAACTCCACGTTGACCTCAAGATCCCTACCATCCAGCAGTGCATGAAACGTCTCACCAAGGGTTTTTTCGATAAGGCCGAAAAACACCCTAACCCACTGATTTCCTCAGCAGCCAGTTACGTCCCCTCCAACATCTCCAGGATTCGTCGACCTAGGACCACCCTCCTCACACCCGATGACCCCATCACCCTCCTTCAAGAGAGCCATAGGGAAACCAGCACACTTCGTAAACACAGATACAAACCGAACCGTTTCAAACCGCGAACCCGGCCTCGCCGACGAGGCCCTCCGCCGCGACCCCCCTGTAACATCACCGCCCGACCCTTGCTCGACGAGCCAGCCCGCGACGCTGAGCGAGTAACGTCAAACTCCCCAATTAATGATCCGACCCAGCCTGTCCCTTGCTGCCCTCCCCTCAATGACGCACTAAGCCGAGGCCCGAACCCCACAGGGGGTGCCCTTAGTGATCGTTCATTTAATTGAATTCCTTAGTTTGTAAGCCCTGGCTGGGGGCCTTAAAGTAATTTTTGGCCACCACAGGAAAGTCCGGTTAAGCAGTCAAGCAACCTTAGCGAGTTGCAACTGCGAGTGGTCACATCTAAAAAAAAAAAAAAAAAAACAAAAACCGTATGTCTATTTAATAAAAAGCTGTTACTTTGATATTACAAACAGACATTTAAATTACATTTATTTGTATACATTATTGCTCCTATTATCAAAATACTCTGTATTTCTTTTAACAAGTTTTGTATCTGATTCCTACCAAGTTTAACAACATAGGTACTGCGATCACCAATTTTTTTGTCGATCCCGATGAATCCGAAGATTAGAACATCTATAATCTATGAGATTATAAAACATATGAAAATGGGTATTTATCGCGAATTTTATCTTTAATACAAGCCCGACGTTTCGACCGGATTGCACCAGCCGTGGTCGCAGGACCCGTTTCCATACGTTTTATAATGTGTTTTAATCGTGAATGTTTAAAAAAAGACAATCTTTATGTTCTTTCATTGGAGCAAACATTGCAAGGTCCTGCAAAAAATAATGTCTTACAATTTACGACGTGAATACTTTTTCCCTATTGATTTTTGCAGCATTTTCTTCCGGGACAACAGGAATGAAAACGTTGCAAGACCAACAGGAAAAATTGGCCTGTAATTATTACGACCCAATCACATTCCAATACGATTTAATCAAAACAAATTGTACCTAACTGCGTTATAAAAACTATTTGAAAACATTTATACGATTTTAGACATTCATTGTGTTTGTATAAGAGGCATTACGGCTTGCGTAGTAGTTACATATGGTTTGTAATGCCTTGTCACTAATAAATTCGATAATTATTTATTTTGGTTTGTTTTAATCTTTATTTATGTACGGCAATAGAGCTTTCACCACAAAAACGCGCGTAAGCAGTGTGTTTATTCAGCGAGACAGTGCGAATTTAACACATTATAGTTGTTCTTTTAAGGGGACTACAGGAGCTAAACGCGAGTTTTATAATGCAAAAAATCATATGCTTCACTGCAATAAACAAAACCAGAAAAATATATGATATTCTTCAGGATATATGCTAGTATGGTAGTGTTTTGAAAACATGATACAAATAATTTTACTCGAAAAAAAAAATCACGAACTTATCTCTAAAAAATCTTTTAACGAGTAAAAACCATTCAATATATAATACATATAATAATAATACAATAAATAAATAATAATAATTCTATTAGCAACATATTATTAGCATGATAGAGTTTTATTTTTTTAGTCCAATCAATAGATTTTTCGTAAATCGCAAAAAAACACTCAATTCGCACTATTCGGCCCGCAGTGACTGACGTAACAACCACTTTGTAGTGCAAGCTGATTAGAACTTTATTCTAACAGTATTTCAAACGAAGTTTAAACCACCATAAATAGAGTTGCTAATTTAGCTCCTGTAGTCGCCTTAAGAACAAGAAATTATTTTAAAAGTGTTACAAAACTGCACTTTTAGGCGCAGAAGTAGGTACTATCATACAAGATACCTATAATGACTGCTTATAACTATACCTACTAAAACTAAAATTTATATTAAACAGTTGCATGTAACGATAATGTTAAATTCAAATGTTTGGTAGCGACCTGCCCGATCTAGGTTTATTTAAATATGTGTTTCAGGCCAAAAGTTCTAGATTGTAATTCGCATAATTATATTAAAAGGTTTTCTTGGAAAAGGAGCAAATAAAGATCTGCGTTTGACATACAATCTTCTCGCAGACGTACATTACTATCTGTTTAAATCTTTCATATATATTCGTCATAGCAAAGAAAGGCGAGACGACAAAAAAATACTAATTAGTCCGTCAGATAGATAGATATTATCAAAAAAAAAATGACACGTGTTTTTTCCAAAATTGACGAAGATACGCTTTTAAAATTCTTAATACGTCACGCCTTGGTATAATTTTTAGCCGATTCTGACGTCACGAGCCCCCACTCCCGAGTTTTGATTCGTTTTATCTTTTGTCAATATTCATTGATTTACAAAAACAAAAAATACGTCAAAATCAAAATCAAAATCAAAGCATTTATTTCAAGTAAGCCAGTTACAGGCACTTTTGAATTGTCGAAATAAAGATGAAAATTAAATGTAGCTACAGTCCCAGTCACAAGACATAAAAACTGTGAAAGTACTGTAGTTGCCCATTCCCTAGCGTAGATCTCTATGGAGAAGAACGGGCAAGAAACTCCATGGACACTCTTTTAAATCAGAATATTGTTACAAAATCTTGGTTACATCATTCATGTTGAGATGGTATATTATGTGAGAACAATGTAGCAAGATGTGCACGTTAAAAGTGTCCACAGTAAAACAAAACAGAAAAAAAAAACAATTCAAAAACTAAAATAATTCATTAAAATAAGCCATGGCAACTGAGAGATGACCAGTCACAACCGACAGCGCCCGTTCACGGACATGACGCATAGATCAGCACCATTCAACTCAACCATTTTGAAGGGAACTAAATGATCCGACACATGCGCCACCATCAGCGAGACTTTTGAGTGAGCATGACATATTCTCAACCGCCAGGGCACATTCAAGTCAAGAAAAGACGTAGGTTTCCAGTGAATGATAGCTTTCTAGTACATAGTACTCACACAATATGGGCTATGCGATTATATAATACTAAAGAGATTGAATCTATACAATGCAAAGATAGTTGTGCAATCTTCAGCAGCTCCAACAATACCATTTAATGCTATCAATTTAAGCGCCCCTGTCCTTGTGGAGCAGGACCAGCATTGAGCCAAGCATTTTTATCAGCGATATAATCGCTCAACTTGTAATATGCTTGCTTACATAGTGTGCGTTTAATACATGTTTTAAATTTCGTCTCATTCAGTTCAAGAATACTTTGTGGAATTTTATTATAGCATCTCAAACAGTACCCCATGAAAGATGAGTCTACTTTAGCGAGTCTGAAGCCTGGCTGAACTAGTTGGTCCCTATTTCTAGTACTGTAATTATGTCTGTCACCCCTTTTACCAAAAAGGTGCAGATTTTTTCTGACGTACATTATGTTTTCGTAGATGTATTGACAATGTACTGTCATGATGCCAATATCCTTAAACAGTTCCCTTAGAGAATCGCGCCTACGAAGATTATATATGGCTCTGATGGCTCTTTTCTGCAGAAAAAATATAGACTCAATATCTGCAGCCCGTCCCCATAGCAAAATGCCATAAGACATTATACTATGAAAGTAACTAAAATAAACCAGTCTAGCGGTATCTACATCAGTATACTGACGGATTTTTCTAATGGCATATGCTGCTGAACTTAGCCGCCCCGCAAGAGATGTTAAATGAGAACCCCATTGTAGCCTTGAATCAAGCGTAATCCCCAGGAAAACCGTTTTATCTACGAATTCAAGTTTCTCTTTATTCAGTACTATATCACAATCACTACTTTTAACATTCGGTAAAGCAAATCTTATGCATTTGGTTTTTTTTTCATTTAATACCAAATTGTTTGCTGTGAACCAATTTTGGACCTGAAGTAGGGCATTATTTACGTCATCTAGATTTTGGGCCCGCCTATTTATCTTAAAAATTAAGGAAGTGTCATCAGCAAATAATACCATATTTTGAGGTTGGTTTTTCAATAAATAGGGTAGATCATTTATATATACTAGAAAAAGGAAAGGACCCAATATTGAGCCTTGTGGAACCCCCATTTTTACTTTTAAACCATGTGAATTAACACCATTTATTTGAACATGTTGTTGTCTATCATTCAAATAAGATTTTACCAAACTAAGTGCAAGTTTACCCAGTCCGTAATGCTCAAGTTTCAAAAGTAATGTGTCGTGATTTACACAATCAAACGCTTTGGAGAGGTCACAAAAAATTCCTATGGCGTCTTGAGACTCTTCCCACGCAGTAAATATGTGCTTTAATAAGGTTACACCGGCGTCAGTTGTACAACGTCCCTTGGTGAAACCATACTGTTGATCATGTAAGATTCTGTTGGTGTTAAAATGATAGAGCATTTGATTAAGCATTACCTTTTCAAAAACCTTGCTAAAAGCTGGTAAAACCGATACAGGTCTATAATTATTAGTGTCTTTACTGTCCCCGGATTTGAAAAGAGGTATGACTTTACTGTATTTCATTAAATCAGGGAAAACTCCTTGGTCTACACATAAATTAAAAATTAAAGCTAGGTAAGGGGCTATAGTCTCAAGTATGGATGTACAAACTTTGATAGACATTCCCCATAGATCTTCGGTCAGTTTGATTTTTATTTGCCGGAAAGCTTTAATAACTATCATAGGGTTAATGTGTTTAAATTTAAATTCAGCCAGGCAGCCAGACACATTCGCCTTTAATAAACCAATTGAGAGTTCAGGTGAGGAAATAAGAGCCTCTGTAGTTTTTAATGGTACATCGGTAAAGAAATTTACAAATTCTTGAGCTACTTCCTTATCAGAGCTTTTAGGACCACATGCTGTATCTAATGTGTAGCTAGTGTTACGTATTTTCTTCCTGTTAGTCTCGTTATTTATGACTTTCCAAACTGTCTTTATTTTATTTTCTGCTGTTTTGATCTTGTTGCTAATGTGCAGGGCTTTAGCAACCTTGCATGTATTTCTAAAAATTTTTGAATACTTAGCAACATACTTGTTAAAAGTTTCAGTGTTTATAAAAGGCTTAAGGCCATAAAGCTCAAATAGTCTTTCCCTACTTTTTCGGATACCTCTAGTTGCCCAATCACTAAATATGAATTTAGGGCAAATACTTTTTGTCTTCTTTTCAAAAGTTTTATTGAATTCCGTGTGAACTATTGAAAAGAAACGATCATAGAATTGATTTATATTAATATCGTCAAGGCTCATAGCACTTAACTTGTTTTGTAGCGAAATATTATACCTCTTTAATCTGCTAGAAGTTATAGGTCTAAATTTAATTTGAACTTTTTGCAATGGGGGTGTATTACACCTAAAAGTTACAGTTTGTCCGCTATGGTCAGAAGGCAGACAATTTACTATGGCCTTATCTAAGTAATCACAATCGCAGAAAACATTATCTATGCAAGTAGCAGTAGAAGGAGTGACTCTAGTAGGTTCTATAAAAGAGTTGGTCAAGTCAAATGACTTAAAAAGATTTAATAACCGACTGCTATTTGAACTTTCTTCTAAAATATTGATATAGAAATCACCACAAATAATTGTAGATTTATTACTGGCTGCAAGTTTTGCCAGGACATCTTCCATTATTGATTCAAATAAGGAAAAGTTTTGATAGTTTGGGGGTCTGTACACACACACAATTACATGCTTATCTAGCTCAACACAGGACAGTTCGACGCAATGTTCAACTGAGAGACCTACTATGTCATTACGTTGCTTATATTTAAAACAATTTTTTATTAATATTAAGGAACCTCCACGAAGCATAGTTTTACGGTTAAAGCAGCTACCCACCATATAGTTCTCATAATTGATAAGCATTTGGTAATCCTTTAGCCAATGTTCAGTAAAACAAATAATGTCAAACTTACTATTTTCTAAAAACAATTCAATTTCTAATAATTTGGAAGAAATGCCTTGGATATTTTGGTGGAATAATTTCAAAGTGTTCTGCTGAGACCCTTTTTTACTAACTAATTGAGTGCAAGAAGATACCTTGCGGTTGGTAGGATTAACAATATTGTTAATGGTACCTTCTGTTGTCTCACTTTCTAGTTTAAATTAATATTTGGAGTGAGGCCGGAGACTCCCGTGCCATCCTCAGACAACAAGACCCTATCACTAATATACCCTAAATGAGACCCTAAATGAGAATTCTCCACGGTGACACATGGATCCTCCTCAGTACAATGATTGTAAACATTTATAGCACTAATGCTATATTCATTTAAAGTCACCTGTACATTAGTATTACTACTAATAGTCGCAGTGTTAATAATAGGACTAAACTTAGACATACTATTTATGTCTGTGTGAATATTATAAGCTAATAGCCGAGCTATTTTGTGTCTACATCTAATAGGTAGATACACCTTACCCCGTGTCGACTTCAGTTTACCAACAATAGTGTTGATATCCAGATATATAAGTCTGTCACTATAGTGACCTACTAAAAAATGTACATGGTTATTTAACATATGTATATAATTGTTTTTTCTATTACCCAAATTTTCAAAGTAGGGAAAAGCACACAATATGATTTTACCACATTTTAACTTTAACAACTCTGAGACACAGTCAGTAATGTCTTCCTTTTTAATCTTAGAGCTATTACCAACACATATAGTAATGGCAGTATTAGGATTACAAACAGTTTTTGTTACTGATGCCATAACCTGCTTGTAGGTCGACCCAGGCATACAATAATTTTGCGTACAATAACTCAGGTTATTGCTGATTAATTTCCCTAGCCCTCTACCTATACTATCAGAGAACATAACTGAAAGATTAGTATCAAGACTATTAGGTGAGACAAAATTACCTAAGTCAGGTATTGTATCTTGGCTAGAAATACAGTCCTGAGTACTCACAGCTAGGGACGGGTCCTCCGTTGCCTCAAGCTGGAGGGCACCATTGCTGGATTCCCTCTGACAAGTACACTGAGTGTTGCTGAGAGTCAGCGAGTCCACTTTGTCTACCAATGCATTTGTAGCAAGAATATGCTCTTTAATTTGATTTTGAGAATGTTCATATTTATTATATAAAGACTTTAGTGACTTATTAAGAGCCTGTATTTCTGATTGTAAGCGCTGAGTGTCAATTTCATAAATATTTATACTATCTTCCAATTTAATCTGATAGTTATTTAATTTATTAACTAGAAAAACACGTTCTTTCCTTAATTGTATGTTTTTGGAATGGTGTTTTTGTTGTTTCTTGTATTTATTACATTTTTTAATGATTCTATTTAATCGTGCATATTTCTTCATTTTATTTTGACTGATTTTATGGCTATAATTATGCTTTAGTAAAGAGTCCTCTGTAAGGTCTATTGTTATAATGGAATGAGGGTGGCAATTTGTATTAACTAATTCATTATACAAATGTTCAGTTTCCATAGCCTGAGTATGATCTTTTTCCTTTTTCAAATTTAAAAGTTTGACGTTTGCATGGATTAATTCATCCTCTAGGTCCCTAATTTTACATAAGGCCTCCTCATACAAGTTGCTACAAGAGTTGAACCCATCCGTGACCGCCCTTAGTTGATCCCGTTCATTGACAACATTCAAGAATTCCTGATGAAGGTCTACTAGTTCCCGTTTTAAGCTCGAGTTTTTGATATTCACGTTAATGACCTCCTCCTCACTGTCTTCTCTCTCCTGCAACAGCTGTTGGCATTGGAGTTTAGAGTCCTTAAGTTCTTGGAGGGCCGTTCTCAATTTTAGCTCCAAATCCTGAGCAGTAGCCTTACGGGTCATCACAGGCATGGTTTCCGGATTGGTTACTGAAAATTAGAAATAAGGAAACGGTGAGAACTAATAGAATAGACCAATGAAGAAAATTTAGAATTAAATAAGGGGAAAAACAGGTAAAAAGTTTGTGTTACTCAAATAAAATGAGGTAGGCTGCTATATTAGCTTGATAAGAATGATTTTATCTTACTGAATAATTAATTTTATTGCTTCAATAAGAATTTTACTGATTTTACTTTTTCATGTGGGTAGATTGCCTAGATTAAAAACTTAAGATTATTACAATATTACTTCAAGACGTTAATAAAATAACTATCACGAACTTTATATTTAACTAATATTGAAAAGATTGATGTACTTAGACAAGTTTAGATCATTAAAGTTTTACTTTTTACGAAATGACATTTGTCAACAAAGCAATTTAGAATTATGGGTAATAATTTAGCAAAAAAAGTAAAAAATCTATACTTAAATTGACGTGGACGTGTTATATAGTTACGATTAAGGGACGATTGTGTGCTATTCTAATATAAAAGTAAACAAATACTCCCCGTATGAATCCGTAGTCCGACATCAGCTGTTGTTTTTAGGTTACCGGTAACGTCGCCGTACAACCGAATCCTTTATTAATTAACGGGAAAATAATTTTCCTCGGTATTTACACATTTAAAATACGATATTACATATAATTACACCTTAATTTAACTTAATTATTAATTTAATTTAATTTTAAAATACGGAACAAAATTTTGACATGTCACTCGGGCAGTGTTAAACGTGTCCATTAATTTCCAATACTCTGACGGACTAAATAGATTTGCATTTTTTTGATACTGTCGTCATGCCTATTGTGGCTCACAGTGAAGAGAAATAGAGCAGATTTAAAAGATATTTATTTATTTAAGACTGCGTGGAACTGTTTTGTCTTTGTAGCTAACCTAACCTAGACAAAAGCTTGCTGGAAAATCTTTTTAGTATGGTCTCCAGGTGCAGCGAAGATCTGATCTTCGAGGTTTACATGGTGGGACGTATTTGAGGGACTGAAACAAGCATAATAGTCGATGTTTGACAGACTATTTAACAGTGGAAAGCTGATGATGATAGATCAGTATGGGTCTTAACCACACAAAGACAAGAAAAAAAAAGAATCACGAAAATCGGGCTAGTTATAACGGAGTAATCGGTGTTACATACTTACATGATAAATAAAGATGCCAGTGGAACTTTTTTTTTTTTGGGAATGTTATCTCGCAGTTCAGTCTAGAGGAGACTGGCTACTACTTAACCGAGCTAGATGCCTTGAAGTTAAGGCCTCCAGCCAGGGGCATGTTAACTAAAAACTAAGCGACCACGCCCAAGGGCACCCCCTGTGGGGTACGAACCTCGGCTTAGGGCGTCGCTGGGGGCTGCAAGGGGACAGGCTGGATCTGAGTGTCATTAATTAGGGGCTCGTTTGACATTACTGGCTTAGCATCGCGGGCTGGCTCTAGCAAGGGTCGGGGGGGGATTGAACGGGGATTACGCGCTGGACCTCGGCGGCGAGGTCGGTATGTCTTCGGTTTGTATGTGTATTTTCTACGGACGGTGCTGGTGTCTTTGCTACTCTCCTGTAAGAGGGTGATAGCGTCGTCGGGGGTGACTAGAGTATGCCGAGGACGGCGGACTGAGCTGATACGCGATGGGTCGTATCGGGCGGCCGATGCGATCAGGGGGTTCCTATGCTTGATAGAGGAGTCGAAAAAACGCTTTGCAAGACGTTTCATGAATTGCTGAATAGCCAGTGGAACACATAACCTTCTTCTTTTATAGAACACATGGCAAAGGTGTACACTGACGTTTCGGCACCTATGGTTAAAGCCCATGTTATAGGGGGCCAGATTATGGCCATTAATAAAATAAAATAAAATAAAAAATATCTTTTATTTCCTGTAAATTTACAATTCTTATAATCTATACATGTTTTAATGTGGTTTATTCTGTGTTATTTATTTACTACTTGCTTTATATAAATTTATCTGTTTCTAATGTACAAGTACCTATAATTAAATAAATTATATATTTAATTAAATAACTGATGTTTTTTTTTATCTATGACTATTTCATTTTTTATTTAATCTACCGGAACCCCAGATTGGGTAAAGGCCTCCTCCAGTGATGCCCATTTGACTCTATCTTGAACTACTTGTCTCTAGTTTGGACCACCTATTATTTTAACATCGTCTTCCCATCTTGTAATAAGTGGCCATCAACCCGGGAAAATTCAGACTCAAGAACACTTTGCCCGACCCGGGAATCAAACCCAGGACATCATGCTCAGCGGTCGTACTTGCAACCACTAGTCCAACGAGGCACTCTTTTTTGGAAGTCGGTTGAAAATACAATTTCTCATCATACCATTATTTTTAGCCTAGCGATCTATACGAATAGCTACGAACCATTGGCTTTAAAACCCACAACTGAACCGCTTCTAATTTTAACCTCTATCGATTGATTTAACCGCACTGTAACTCGTTTATAGTTCACGTTGAAAGCATAATTGCTACTCAAATGTTAAATAACTGTAAGCTAGGGAATGTTGTGGCGAGTTTAAATTCATGATTTTCGTTTTGTTTTCGTGATATTTGTTGTGGGTAACTACACTTAACTGCAAAAATAAGTACTACACTTTTAAAATTTATTTTTTTCCTAAACTATAGAAGTTAGAGATTTAAAATAAAAAAACGTTATAAAGACATTTTTATCAGCTTTCTTTGAAACTGTAGTCCAAATTAAACTATTTTTCGAGTCCTTTTTAGTTCGAAAGTATATCTTGTGTACTTAAAGTTTTTGCAATTTTAAAAAAGTGTGATACTTATTTTTGCAGGTCAGTGTAGATTTACGAATGTTAATTTCATTATGATTGGATATACGGATGGAATAACAACCACTCGGATCAATCTTCAGGTTGGTCTGTGGATGGGTGACCACCCATTACATACTGAGTTTCCTCCGGGCCTCAGAAAGCACGTTAAGCCGTCTTTAGTGTCGGCTGTCATTTGTATGTAGATTTATTATATATATGTAGATTTATTACCATATTATATTATTAGATTATGTAGATTTGACAGTCGTTACTGGTAGTCAGTGGCCCGAAAGTCTAACAGCCAGTCTTACTCAGTACTAACTACTACTAAGGGGTTGTGGAGGTCAGATAGGAAGTCGGTCCATGTGAATTGCTGGTATTCAGCTTTATCCAGTTAGAGTAAGGGAAAAGACTAAGATATTGATTGGATGTCAAAGAGATAGTCGTAAAGAGGGTCATACTGACGGTCGAAAAGTCGCTGGTTTCAATTCTGCCTACTCATTGCATGCGTTTCATAGTAGAATTCCAATTAATGAATTCTAATTCACGTCATCTTATGCTGAACGTAAAAATATTATATTAAAATTAATATGTAATATATATTAATGTTAATATATTTTTACGTTCAGCATAAGATAATAATATTTTATATATTTAAAAAATATATATATATATATTAATTTATTATTTTTTTATTATTTTATATATTATTATTGTATTATATTCAAACACGGACACTTTTGAAACTTACTACACAATTCATCAAGGATTGACAATTCTGCCCGTTCCCAAGTAATTAAATCTCATTGCACGCACTATTGGGTACAATTAAATAATACTCTACGAATGCCTACGAAAATAGTGTCCCATTCTATGCCAGACCACATGGCACCCACAACCACAAACAGTAATAATTACAGTGGTATTCGCCGTACTACACGTTCATACGTAGGCGTACAGTAGTCGATCAATACACACCTTGATTGACGCGAAATTGCAGGCGATTATCACTGTTTTGATAGAACTACTGTTTACAATGATTGCTTTAGGTTGTATGTGCGTAAGGCTGCGGGACTCCGGGGCTGCGGGACTGTTTGAAAGAGATACCGTGGCCCCGGAACACAAAGTGCGATGAAGGAACATGGATGGGTTTTAGTCAGTAAAAGTCTGACACTCCCTCCTGCTCCGCCCAGAGCGGGAGAAGTCATTTGATGATTTCCCATCCGAAAAAAAAACAAAAAAAGAAGGTTGTATGTGCATAATTCATCAAGATTCTTTAAGAGTACCTAATGCTTTTCATTGCAGTGACTGCCTCGCTGGTCTAATTGTTGCAAGCACGACTGCTGATCATGGGGTCCTGGGTTCGATTCCCGGGTCGGGGATAGTGTTATTGAGTTTTTCCATCGGGAATTTCTCAATAGCAGCCATGGAGTCTGGAGTTGCACCCGGTTGATAGTAATAGACTCGCCCTATATACATGGGACTTAAATATAACTAGCGAAAAGTGGGTGTACTCTTAGGTACACCTCTGCCTAACCCATCAGGGCTTACAAGCGTGATATTAATGCTTTTAATTTAGCTTCGTGTTAGTTATTCGTATAACCGCTTAACTCTTGACACTGATACTCAAAATACTTAAATGTATTGATTAGATACTATCGTTTGGCCGCCGCTTAGCTTGCGTGGAGGTCAGAAACAATCCCACGGGATCGTACATGTCCTAAGTACTGTATTATCTGTGCCAAACCACCAAATCCGTTCAGCTGTTAAGGTATGCAAAGGTTACAGTCAGAGTTATTTTCGCATTTATAATGTTAGTACGAATTTATATGTCTTTACTATCTCAGATGGTATCCTACTTATCTTTTCAGTTTCATTATCGCTGTAGAGATACGTGGTTGTTAGAAGAGTGTTTTTATACGATAGATGAGTTCTTTCAAAAGTGTCCCTGTAAATTTTATACTATTAAGCACAGACATATTTAACTGTAAAGTTGTCTACTTTACAGTTAAATATGTCAACTGAAAAATGTAGTTACATTATAATAAATATCTTAACTGTAAAAACCTGTACTATTGCATGCTATATATTGGCCAAATGTGTGTTACTAAATATTTTAAATAAGAACTTCATGTACCTACCATATTTCATGCAATATATGATTGAATTGAATTGAATTGTATACAGTATGCTTAGTGGCACTCAACCTTTTTATTTTTCCAGAGTCATCATCATTCTACCTAGCTTTTTCGGTAGATCGGCTTCCAGTCTAACAGGATGCAGCTGAAAACCAGTATTTTACACAGAGCGACTGCCTATCTGACCTCCACAACCCAGTTAGTACGGGTAATACAATACCTCTTGGAGTGGACTGGTTGCCAGACTTTCCGGCCACTGACTACCTGTAACGACTGTCAAAAATCTACAATTGACAGCCGGGACTAACGGCTTAACCACCCATCCACCTAGGCAACCGCGGGAGCCGTATAGCCGCACAGTCGATCTTGAGGTTAACCTGAAGATTGACCCTAGTTGCTGTTATTATTTAGCCGCGAGCTCCTCTATCGGGCCTGCGGACGGCGAGCTATGGGCTAGCTCGCCGTCCGTCCATCTCATGACGACAGGCTGTGTCGACGGCGCGTTCGTGTTCCACGCGCGCCTCTAAGAGAGTCAGCAAAAAGGAAGGGCCGATGCCTGCCGGGGCTGCGGGACTGTTCGAAAGAGATACCGTGGCCCCGGAACACAAAGGGCGATGAAGGAACATGGATGGGTTTTAGTCAGTAAAAGTCTGACACTCCCTCCTGCTCCGCCCAGAGCCAGAGCCAGAGGAGTCATTTGATGATTACCGATCCGAAACAAAAAATAACTCCTCTATATATTTTTTTCCAAAATATCAAGCGAAAATTTCACGACCGTTAAGCGACTACTGCCATTTGTTTATTGGCAATTTCCGTGTTTCGGTTTGAAGACCCTGCCAACTTCCTATTTTGTGATCGGCAATGCACTGACCTTGAGTTTCAGGTATTCACAGGCAGCAGTAACTACAACAACAACAACAACAACAGGTCAACAGTCAACTGGTTTCCCAACTTATAATAAAATACTATTTTCTACTGAGAGCAGCAGTGGCCCAGTGGTGGCGGCCCCGACTTACGAACAGTAAGTCGTGGGTTCGAACTCAGGCAGGCGCATTACTTTGTGTAATTTATTTCATCAGCGCTGCTCTCAAAACGGTGAAGGAAAACATCGTGAGGAAACCAGCATGTCCTAGAACCAAAAATTCGAAGACATGTGACATCTACCAATCCGCACTGGGCCCGCGTGGTGGATTATAGCCCATTCCCTCTCTTAGAGTGGAGGCCTGTGTCAGCAGTGGGAACATTAAAAGGCTGATGATGATGATGATGACTATTTTCTACTAAAGGTTAACGCACAGTGGGTAATTATAAGGTAAGGATCAGTGTCGCCGAACTCGAGCCATTCTGGATGCTTTTGACGGAACGCCATGTGCTTATGCATCATAACGGCATCGTCTCGGATCGGGATCAGCTAGAAAAACAAAACAAACAGGGACAGGGTAAGGGGAAACGACAGGGTAAAAATTGAGCCGAGGTGATGCTAATTTCATGCAGTAGTGTACTTGTACTACGTTACTTGTATATACTTGTATATACGTTGACCTTAACTGCGCAATAAACGTTACAGGGTGTGCCATGTCTCAGCATAGTATTTATTAGATTAAAAAAACTCCCATCTTAAAGCGATAAATCTCTATTATTTATAGAAGTGTCGGGGTTACATGCGCCATTGTGAGTCGTAATTAGTGTAGTAATAAAAAGTTTTAGCTGTACCAAGTTTATGTGCCCGCTGAGGGTCACTGAGCAGATTCTGTTGTTCAGTGGAAATCTGGCGGGAAGTAAAACTTTTGGGTGTGACGTATGTTATATTATTTTGTTTAAGTAAGTGTTTACTCATAATTTAAGTTTACTTTAAGAGCGATTTCAGATGAGTACGCAGAAAATATGCTATTATTTTTCGTGTATACGAGCTTTGCGCTTCAAAAAGCGATATGTATGACAGTATATTCGCGGTTCGTGTTTATGCGAACTTATAAGCGCGTCGACGCTCGTACTAGTTGCGCGTGTGGCAAAAGGCGCGCGTCTACGCGCCTCCGAAAATAGGCTTATCTGAAACTGGTCTTAAGGTAAATATTAAGGTACAATTTTGAAGTCGACAGCAAGGTCTGCAGGATCAACTTAACAAGCACCTTTATATTTTTTCAATTTGGAAATCCTCAATAGATGTCGTCCACCGTGAGGAGCGCGGAGGGGTCTGTCAGACTCGTTCTTACTAGTACATAACGTTCATATTAGCGTTCATACGTCTTATCATCATATTCACGATGAACCTAATATTAACACAAGCAGGTTTTTTTTCCAAACATCCTACTGTTACCACTTTCGTTCCCAACTGTACACAAAAGTTCGCTAAACTTCTGAACCAACTAAGTAATTAACGCTGTAATAAAAGTGACCGCAAAACATTATAAATTTTCTGTGCCGGAGGGATGGTCCGGTTCGGTCCGGTCCGTGTTATGTGAGAACTACTGAAGTTTGTTGAATTTTCGGTAGTTTGTGGGTACTTATTTAATAATTAAGACAGGAAATAAATATTCTAAGTTGGAGCTGAGTTCTAAAACTCAAAATTCTATTAGCTGGCCTGAATTTATTTTAATTTAAACATTGTACTGATGGATGCATTGAGGAGTAAACGGATATTGGAGGTATTTAAAGTAAAGTTATAACATTATAAACATGCTTTACAAAAAAACAAACTTGTGAAAAAGTTGAAACTTTGCCCCCAATATTTCCGTAACTAGAAGGTTCCCAGGTATGGTCTAGAACAAAAAAATGATCGCGATGACAGGGAGAACAAGTGCCTTTCGGCTTCGTTAAGAGTCTTTTTACACCCTTCATAAGGGTCATCCTGTGACGGAAAACCTGCTCAGGTCAGGTCAATAAACAATAACTTTGGCCTGTACTGTATGTGGTGCTGTTCCACAAACAAATGCTGTCCAACAAATTGTGCTTCTGTGTGTTGTGCTATGTCTCTTGTGTGCCCAAACACACAAATAGATAGATAAACCATTTATTCAGTGGAATAAATGGTTTATCTATGTATATATCCATCTAAATGATGGGGCACTTAATATCGTGTCCTGTATGTCCTGTTGTTTGAGCAGCACAGGAACTGATGGACGCTACCGAAAGCGCCAAACTAGTACCTCAATTTTGGGCCGACACAATTTAGATTGCCATCGATACGCTTAGAAGAAGATCCAACTATGTTGGAGTCGGTACTTGGTATCAGATACTCCTTTTTTTTCGGATGGGAAATCATCAAATGACTCCTCCCGCTCTGGGCGGAGCAGGAGGGAGTGTCAGACTTTTACTGACAAAAACCCATCCATGTTCCTTCATCGCCCTTTGTGTTCCGGGGCCACGGTATCTCTTTCGAACAGTCCCGCAGCCCCGGAAAGTATCAGATACTCCTTGGAAAGACAAATGGTCAGACCTTCGGGCTTCTAACTACTCGAAACGCCTGTTAAAGATCTACAAATGACAGCTGCAACGTGCCTTTCGAGGCACGGAGTGTTTCCGTATGTTATGGATAGTATCCCTATCCCATCCACAGAGCAATCTCGGTTAGTGTGGCGTAACCATCCAAATCAAACAAGCAGTGCAACATCAACAGTGTTATTGACAAATAGGTCAATGGCGATGCTTTAAATCCTTTGAACAATAACCCCATTGATTGTTATGATGACGTAACAGAAGGCAAATCCACTGTTCTATTATAGATCGTTGTCCTTGCAGGCCTTAACAATGATCAATGATCAGTGCTGGCAATGCCCCAAGCATATTGAATTTATCATTAATTGACAGGCTGATTATTTATACTATAAGGTAGGTGCCATTTGTTCTATGATACAATGCACGCGAAGAGAGTGTGTTAGATATTATAATCTTTAATCAACTTGGAAATATTATTTGTAAAATAAAATAATTTTCCAACACCACCATTGTGTACCTTCACATTCACAGAAGGCGTTCTGTGGTTTCTGCCTACCCCCTTACACCTGCTACAATCCTTTCATACTCCTTTTGCCTCGTCCTCGTTCAAACATTTGGTCATACACGCACGCTTATATGAAATCATAATAAGTACAAGATTTTGTAACGAGAATTATAATTTTTTCGCCAGTATTGGTGTGACAGGTCTCAATTTTCGTGGCACGGATTGTACTCCTAGGTAAGACTAGTTGTCAAACTTGCCTACGGACTTTTGAGTACCTATGCGCTTTCCTAGGCGTGGAGGGCTCTCAATAGTGCAAAAGGTGGTCATCCATCCACAGATCTACCTCGGCAAGCGCAGCCTAACCTCTGATCGACCCGTGCAACTGTTATTATTTACCCACGAGCAATTCATAAATCAGCAATCTAACAAAATTTACAAATTGTGTGCACAATTGTTTCATTATGCATACACACACATAGGTATTGGTTGTGTTATACAGGACATTACAGGGTGAATTTTTCATCTGGGCTTGGATGGTATTTTTTTTTTTTTTTTTGTACTCTATCATTATGATGTCCTATGTGACCGGCTAAGGTTGTCTGGTAGAGAATGCCTTGTGGCGTTATGTCCGCCTATATACCACACCACTCTTGTACATGAAGTTTAAATAAATAAATAATTAAAATCAATATTCCTAGTTTGAATTTGGAAAAACTACACACACACACTCAATATTTCTTCCGATTTTTTTTTTCAAAATCCAAGCAATTATTTCAAGTAGGCCAGGCACTTTTGAATTGTCGAAACAAAGATGAAAATTAAATGTAGCTACAGTCCCAGTCACAAGACATAAAAACTGTGAAAGTACTGTAGTTCTATTCGACGGTATCACCAGTAAGGATTAAATTCTGGAAAGTAATGACATACATCAAACTAAAGGAAAGAGCAAATTTTTAACAAAATACCTTACACCTTTACTGATTAAAATTAAACATTCAATGATGCAGTTTAGTTTTTCTTCAAAATCGGGCTCGAGACTCTTTTGAGGTTTTTGCTAACCAAAGCCGCTTGAAAAGTTCACCCTGTATAGCTTTATTTATGTTTGCCATGTTTTGTTATTGTAACTGAGTGAGAACCCGGCTTCGAAACATGAATAATAAATGGCTTATGTTGTGTATTATACATAGACCTGCCTTGTAGATAGACCTTTGTTTCCGTTTTTCAGGGTTTGATTTAGAAAAAGACTATGTAGAGAGTGGAAAAAAAAACAAAAACCATTTTTCCTAGGTTGGATTGAGGGAACAGAGGGTGTTTTCTTTTCAAATGACGTTTTTTTTGATCGAATAACTGAACGAAGCATCTTGTTATAGCCATGTTTGGCCATGTCACATGAGGGTTAAAAAGTAACCTAACCGAACTCAGGTAATGGTATATAATAGGCGAGACGACAAAAAAAATCTAATTAGTCCTTCAGTTAGATTGTCAAAAAATATTTAACCCGTATTTTTTCTTTTGTTACGTAAACCAAAATTGACGAAGATATGACGCTTTTAAAATTCTCAATACGTCACGCCTAGGTATAATTTTTAGCTAGTTCTGACGTCACGAGCCCCCACAACGAAACCCCCCCCCCCCCCCCCCCCGCCCCCGCACGAAATACTCTAACTGACGGACTAAATAGATTTGCAATTTTTTTTTTGATACTGTCGTCATGCCTATTTGTGCCGAATTTCAAATCCATTGCGGAGCAGTTGTGGCTTGAAAAAGTAATGGACCGACTAACTTTAGTTTAATAATTGAATATCTTTGTTCTTTTTGGTACTTTCACATCCTAACCTATAATTATTACTTAGTTATTTAACTTATAATTGCGAAAATTTGCGAGGATGGATGAATAATTGCTACTTTTTCACGCAAATACTACAAAACGGATTTGGATGAAATTTGGCACACAGATAGTTTATAACCTGGATGATTATGATCCCGTGGACAATTATCGATTTCCACACGAGCGAAGCCGCTAATTTATTTATAATAATATGTATTAGCATGAAAATGGTATAGATTAGGCTTTATTTTAATATAGAATATAACAAGGATCAACACAACGAAGTACCTAACGACTTATTTAGTTTTTATTCATTACACGAGTTTCGGGTAATGTTAAATCATATACCTAACATAAAAATCCTGAAACCTCTTGTTACGAAGACAGAGAATCCTGTTACTTCTGTATATTTAAAAGAAAACACAGCTTGTACCTTTGTAAACCTTTTCTGTCCTTACAATTTACTTCGTTACGCCAGTTTCAAAATATTTGGTAGGTAAATATTATTTTTATAGGAACAAAGGAAAATTTATATACATTTTAGTTTTGGAAAACTACCTAGTGTAACAGACTCACAATAAAAGCGACTTTATAACTAAATACTTGTAAAAGTTCAAAGAAAGCTAGGCTGAAGGTTTCCGGTGTTGTGTTTATTTTCCTAGTTTAATTCTCGGCGCACACTAGCGGCATGGTACGGCACATTCTTCGGCATTCAAGCGGTAAGTGCATACTGAAAGTAACTTTGCCGCGGTATCCCTAGATATGTCACGAGGTCCTCGGGCTGAGCCAAGCAGGGCGTTGGCGCTGTCTTGCCTTCCGGCATCGCGAAGACTGTCGAAGTATCCCGAGGAATAGGCGGGACGACAAAAAAAAACTAATTAATTAGTCCGTCACTTAGCTTATCAAAAAATATTTGACCCGTGTTTTTTCTTTTGTTACGTAAACCAAAATTGAAAACCAATGATACGACGCTTTTAAAATTCTCAATACGTCACGCCATGGTATAATTTTTAGCTAGTTCTGACATCACGAGCCCCCACTCCCGAGTTTTGATGCGTTTTATCTTTGTCAATATTCATTGATTTACAAAAACAAAAAATAGATTTGCAATTTTTTGAAACTGTCGTCACGCCTTTTATATTATTTTGTACCTATGACCATTACCATTACTTTGTTGATACTTTATTAACAATTTCACTACTTTTATATAAACTTTAACTCTAAATATAAACTATAACTCTAAATAATAATAAAAATATGTACAAGTAATAACCTGTAACCGTTACAGGGCGTCAAAAAATTCGTCCACATCGCTGTCAACAGGAAAAGTGCCCAGAAGGCTGGCAGCATTGCCACGTTGGATGGCAAAAATTATACATTACCATTGAGAACTTTATTGCGATACTGTGAAGTTATATTCTTGTTCATCAACATGCCGTGCTGTCAGTGTGCGCCAACCCAAAGGTTTCTAACCAACGTTACAACTAACCAACGTTTTGTGTTATTTTAACTTTTTCAATTAGTCAGAAAACCACTGTTTCCGATCCAATTTACTGTACATGTTTTAAATTAAAGTATACTTTTTTGCTAAATTAATAATAGTATCGGAATTTTATTCAAACTGTACTATAATGACGACTACTCTTAGTTTTTTTAGGAGCAGTAATGCTATCGGATCTCTCAAAATGGTGAAGAAAATAGGCATGACGACAGTATCAAAAAATTGCAAATCTATTTAGTCCGTCAGTTAGAGTATTGGAAAATAATGGACACGTATTTTTGTTTTTGTAAATCAATGAATATTGACAAAGATAAAACGCATCAAAACTCGGGAGTGGGGGCTCGTGACGTCAGAACTAGCTAAAAATTATACCTAGGCGTGACGTATTGAAAATTTTAAAAGCGTACATATTTTCGACAATTTTGGTTTACGTAACAAAAGAAAAAACACGGGCCAAATATTTTTTGATAATCTAACTTACGGACTAATTCGATATTTTTGTCGTCTTGCCTATTATCGCGAAGATACCAGCATGTCCTGCAACGAAAAATCTCGAAGTCAATGTGACATCTATCTACCCGCACAAGGCAGACGTGGTGGTTCTACTTGTGCTCTCCGAAAAGTTTAACAAAAGTCATAACATAACATAACATCACGCCTGTAACCCCCGAAGGATTAGGCAGAAGTGTACCTACCTAATAGTACACACCCACACACATTTCGTCAGTTATATTTAAGTCCCATGTAATAGGGGGCAAGCCTATTGCAAGCGAGCACAAATCAGGATCTCCGTGGCTGCTACTGAAAAATTTACTTGGGAATCGAACCAAGGACGTCATACAGCAGTCGCGCTTGCGACCACTCGGCCAAGGAGGCAGTCCACACAAAAAAAAAAACACTAAAAACTTACACAGAAAAACATACAGACAAAAAAGCACAAAGGTGACGCTTCTTTCATTAAGAAATCTCATCCAGCAGACTTACGATAGTTACGATAGGATAGATACACAAGAAACGTAGACACAGTATATTGGAAAATACTTCTCATAATTCCTCACGGTTCAATGTTTTTCGAGAGTCCCTACCCGGGGTCAACAAGGTGTAAATTCATTCAGCAAGCATAATTGCAGGCAGAAAGCTAGTTAGTGCATTAAAACGACTTTGAGGAATAGGTATTGATCTGGAAATAAAGTGTTAGTCCCGAGATCATAACAAGGTGTTTATGTTAAGATTTATACAGGTGACCTAGTTGCAGACTAGCACCTCAGTGCTCTATACCTCTACAGTGTAGCTTGTTAGAAGATTAATTCTTGTGTAAATGTCGTGACACTTTGATCTCTATAATAAGATCGTATCGGTAGAGATCTTCTTTGTGAGTTTGAAAGCTGGAGCTAAACGCGAGTTTTATAATGCAAAAAAGCATAAGATTCACTGCAATAAACAAAACCAGAAAAATATATGATAATCTTCAGGATATATGCTAGTATGGTAGTGTTTTGAAAACATAATACAACTAATTTTACTCGATAAGAAATCACGAACTAATCTCTAAAAAATCATTTTAACGAGTAAAAACCATACTCAAATACATGCGATCATTCTTATTTTACAAACAACCTATAAGCATGATAAAGTTTTATTTTTTTAGTCCAATCAATAGATTTTTTGTAAATCGCAAAAAAACACTTGTTTCGCAATATTCGGCCCGCAGTGACTGACGTAACAACCACTTTGTAGTGCAAGCTGATTAGAACTTTATTCTAACAGTTTATCAAACGAAGTTCTAACCACCACAATTAGAGTTGCTAATTTGGCTCCTGCAGTCGCCATAAACTAGTAAAACAATTGTGAACTAGTATCAAAAACTCGCAAAAAGCAAACGATATTTATCGCTACCCATTACTAACTGTCGCTAAATATCATAATTATCTCATGCGTGTCATGATACAGGGCCGGTCTAGTTTAGATATGATATACAGCGACAGTTAGGTAGCAATTGATTACTATTGCGAGTTTTTGGTACAAGATCGCACTCAATTGTTTTGCCTAGAGATTTGACCAAGCCCATTTTTTCAATCCATCCATTTTTTTCTCACACCATTTCCTTGTAGTCTGCCGCTTGTCTATACCGTCATGATTTTTTCTAATTTAGCACATACCTAATAAATAATTCCATTCACAATGCGATGATAGAAAATAAAAATAAAAGATACACCGTAATCGTTATTATTTTGAACTGTTGCCAATACCTACCTATATTCATTGAAATAAACACAAGCTTGATATTGAACGAGAATCGCGGTCAGAATGAATGTTTACCAAAATAGTTCATTAATTGTTTTTGTGTGACAGGGTGTAAAATAACCCTTTAACGAAGCATTCTGCAGATCAAACTGAGCAACAATTATTGCTGGGAAACGACTTTAAGGCGACTACAGGAGCTAAATTAGCAACTCGTATTTTATTGTGGTGGTTCAAACTTCATGTGAAATACTGTTAGAATAAAGTTCTAATCAGCTTGCACTACGAAGTAGTTGTTACGTCAGTCACTGCGGGCCGAATAGTGCGAAATGAGTGGTTTTTTGCGATTTACGAAAAATCTATTGAATGGACTAAAAAAATAAAACTCTATCATGCTAATATGTTGCTTGTAGAATTATTTGCCAAAAAAATCAGAATGATTGCATGTATTTGAGCATGGTTTTTACTCGGTAAAACAATTTTTTAGAGATAAGTTCGTGATTTATTTTATCTAGTAAAATTAGTTGTATTATGATTTCAAAACACTATCATACATATATCCTGAAGAATATCATATAATTTTCTAGTTTTGTTTATTGCAGTGAATCATGTGCTTTTTGCATTATAAAACTCGCGTTTAGCTCCTGTAGTCCCCTTAGTTAATAACTATATGTCTGTCTGTTACCTTTCGTGACACAGTGGCTGAAAGGATTTGGATGTAATTTAAACAGGACTTGTTTTTTGTTGGTGTAAAAAATTAGAGAAGCGGCGTATGTCTCAGCATTGGAAGGAGACAATATGATTATGATTGAAGGACAACTACTCAACTGTTTCTTTGAAAATGTTTATTGTAAAAGTCACTGTCTAGGTTCTATTGAAGAATGGTCATTCAAATAGAATCAAAGATTTACGTAAATGCTATGGAATTATGTCAACAGTTACCGTTGTGTTGGTAAATATCAACAAAACATGTGGTCAGTAATTCAAGCCAAACGATGTTATAGCAAACTAAAATATTAAAATTATATACTTATAAATATACAGGGTGTCAACAACCTCATCACGAAGCCGTCACCCAAGCATTCTGTACAACAAACTAAGTAACTTTACGCAAAAAATATTGCTGGGAAACGACTTTTTCTTTTGGGGTGTAAAATCATGTTTTGTGGTAGAACTCAATGTAACGCACTCAAAACAATGCTGTGCTGATGGATGGATTGAATAGTACGGGGGTCGTGGAGGTGTTTAAAGTAAAAATCTTACATTAAAAACTTGTCTTTAAAAAAAAGTGGTCCTAAAGTTGGAACTTTGACCCCCAATATCTCCGTAACTAGGTATGGTGTCGAACAAAAAAATGATCGCAATGATGAGGAGAACAAGTGCCTTTCGGCTTCGTTAAAAGGTGTTTTACACTCTTTATATTCATTACACCTGTAATCTCTGAAGGGTTAGACAGAGGTGTACCTTATAGCACACCCACATTTCGCCAGCTATGTTTAAGTCATATACCTAATTGCCATCAACCGAGTAAATCGGCAAATCCAGACTCTGTGGCTGTAACTGAGAAATTCGTAATGGAAAAACCCAACACTTTACCCGAACTGGGAATCGAAACTAGGATCTGTTGCTCAGCGGTCGCACTTAAGTCCACTAGAACGACGAGGCTAAAGAGTTCGTGAGAGAGTCAGCGGGTTTTATGCTACGAGGTATATCTGCCAACGAAATAAATAAATAAATAATAAATATCGCTGGACATTACACACAGCGCCATCTAGTGTCACACTAAGCAACGAGGCTTGTGTCGTGGACACCAGATAGTTGATATACTACAAAGATACTTTTTGTTTGTAAATACATACGTATTATACATATAAACATCCATGACTCGGAAACAAATGTCCATGCTCATCACACAAACATTTGCTCCAACCGTGATTCGAACCCGGGACCCAAAGAACGTAAGGCAGCCTCAGTACCGCTGCGCCATTCGGGTCGTCATAAACTAAATCGAAACAACTAGGTAGAAATAAACTAGAATGTCCCTTAAAAACGTAAGGTGTTAATTATATTTAAAGAAAGCAATATAAATAGTAAACTTTAATTGGAATACTTAAAAACTAAAGCGTAAAAGAAGAATCTCAAACATTTGAATAATTTAAATCGCATTACATGTTTTCGCTACCAAGAATGTTTTCTCAAATCAAAATAACATTCAGTGGGATCTACACAAAGATAAAATATAATCTCATTACTACCTAAAAGCCTGTGTATTATTCTTACATACCGTAAATTTTCACGTACCTTTTCACCGAAATGTACGTTACGTATAATTATAAAATTCTAAACCAAAACCGCACGTGGAATCCATAAAAACGAAACGATGTTTTCCCAAAAAGTATTTAAAAAGAGCACCTGGTTTTTGAACTCAACTGAATGGTATGGGAAAACTAGAACAAACATTATGAATGAATTATTAATTAAACACAAGCTATGCTATGGCGCGAACTCCTATAGAACACCGCATTCACGTACTTATGTATATTTTGCGAGCTTTTCCGCAGATGGGAAACGCGCGAAGTGTGTCCATCTCGCTCTTTCTTGTAGGATTTTCATCGTGGTTTCTCTTTCCAGCTTTGGAGCGGGAAATTCTGTGGCATTGCGGTCTGGCTCAGACCTGTAGATTCTCGTGGCAAGCTAGGACGGTTTCGTACGAGCTCCCTTCGCTCTCAAAGTCGCGACCGATTCAACTTTTTATCGGCTATCTTAAGTGCTTTTTGTAAATAAGTGCGTTTATTTTTCAGTGTAGTGATGTGTTTTTAGTGTTAGTGTTAATAAATGAAAGACATATAGTGAGGTGAGTCAATATAAATGATTTATCGAATGTTTTTCTTTCTGTGCAATCGTAACGGACGGATATTAAATTTTATGATAAGATTTACTGCAATTATAGTTTTGGCCTTGCGGAAATTATATTTGACGATAGTTTTTCTATTTTGGGGGAAACATTATTTTTTATTCGTGATCTCTCATGGACTTAGAGCAACATTTGTTAAAGTTTTGATAACAGAGTAATGTTAAAGAAATTTTGCTGGTTTCATTTGAGAATACATCATTTATGACGTGTTAATTTTCTATTGGAACAATATTTCAATAAATATCTAATCAAATTTTAAAATTCAATTAGTTATTTACATATTTTTGTATAAAGGCAACAAGAATAATTTGACACAAAACAGTACCTTTCCCAAAAAAGGTTCAATTTTCAACGAAATCATTACAAAAAAATACAAATATAAATAGGCAAGACTCAAATAAGCACACCCCTAACCTTCTTGTTATTGAGCAAGTCCTAAACAAATTATATTTTAACATCGACAAAATTAACGCCAAGCATAATTTAATAATTTTCAAAAACACGATGTTGTATTAATCGCATTAACTCCCGAAGCTTGAACAGGGTTAATTGAAAAAGTACTTTAAGTTTAAAGCTTTAAGCTGAAATATTGTTTCGCATTAAACTATCAACTTGTGCTCTATAACTTTTGGCAAGAAAATGTAGCACATGCCAAACAAATACTTGTTTGTTTTTCATTATAACAAACACGTGAGGAAACTATGGTTAGTCTTTATGTATGTAGGTGGGTTTATAACAAATGCGTAGTAAACGTAATGATTATTATTACTAAGAAATACAAGATTCATCACTATCATTCGCCTGCCCTTATCTCAATTTATTCGAGGTCGGCGCAGCATGTCTTCTTCTTCCATACTTCTCTATTACTCGTCATCTCATCAAACATTCATTCAGACACCTTCTTACTTGCTATATCACCCTTTATACAGTCAAATCCAACGCAAGTCAGAGGCCTATGAGTGGCATGAAACTCTTGACATCAGGTTAGACATTGGATATTTACACGGAAATTTTTGAGATTTTTATGGAAAATTTTTGCAAAATGAAAATTTTCTGTTGTCACCACCACAAACACACAACCTCACACACACACACACACAGTCTAACACATATAGATACTCATCATCGCAAAATTCCATCATATCATCATATCATCACATCACCTCCATCCCAGGGTATTACTTGACTTCGGCCCGTATTATTCTATAATTCAGGCAATAAAGCCGAGATACGTACAAGTATAAAAACAAATAATAATAATAATGATTGTAGTTGCAAGTGATGCTAATAAAGACCGATTAATTTTGTTATTTATGTTAATTTTAATCAATGTTAGAAGTGGCTCATCAACCTGCCCGTAGACTGGCTTAGATGGGGTCGGCGCAGCTTGTCTTTCTCTGATTCGTCTACAACCAACAAAACATTAAAATCTATCACACAGTCCATCCATCTCCATTCCCTTTTGTCATAGTCAATGTCTTTAATCTTAGTTACTAGTTTGTGTGCAACCTCATTATTCCGTTTTAAAGTGGCTAGAAAAGAAATTGGTAAAAATAATTCGTTTTGTTCTAGTTACTCAATATTAGATGCATGTGTATGGGGAAAACATGGAATATATATAGAAGGAAGAAGGTTATTGTTAAAACGAACGCAGTTTTAGAAAATATTTTACTAAAATGCACGTGGAGAACTAGAATAAATAGTCGACGCACGAACTACGAGCCATCCTATTTAAATTTGTTGCTAACCTCTAAACGGTGAAGGAACAAATACCCATTCTATCGGAGATGATAGTCAAAAATATATTCGATTGATATAAGATATAAAATCTTATATCTGTTGAAAATCGTTGTGAAAATACGAAACACTCTAAAGAGAATTGCAACTTATATCAGCTCGCAGATCAAATGATTACCCTTGTGTTTTAATCTCTGCTATATTTGGATGCAGCTGAATACCAGTATTTTACATGGAGCGACTGCCTATCTGACCTGCACACCCCAGTTAGTACTGGGTAATACGATACCCCTTCGTAAGACTGGTTGTCGGACTTTCGGGCCACTGATTACCTTTTACGACTGATCAAAGATCTATAATTGACTCAGATCACTATCGTAATGCATTTACTTTTTGTGTCAATATTTTTATTGTTTTATCTGAGGATCAGCCTGAAGAAAATGTTTGTAAGAAAACCATTATATTTATTTATTTTATTTTAGGAAAACTTACAGACTAATAACATTATAGTAACAAAAATAGATACCTAAATTGCTAATAACAAGCCTCCACAGATAGATACAAAGAGAAAGAAAAAAAATATATTTATATTTTAGTTCCTTACAAAATAATCTAACACTACAGCTCTGTCAAATTATTGATTAGTTTCAAAAAGTTGGCTTATTTTATTTAATTTTTAATAATTTATCTAAAAATAATTTAACTAGTAAAATAAACGGTTCAAGAGCAAGAAGGTGCCTCCTGTACAAAAAATGGCTTTACCAATAGTGGCTTTGCCAATTAATCTGAAATCGTCCGCCTATACGCACTGTGTTTAACGATGGTCGATGATATAGCAAGAAATGAGGTGTCTGATGAGATGACGAATACTTACTATAGAAGTATGGAAGAAAAGACATGCTGCGCTGACCCTATATAAATTGGGATAGGGGCAGAAGAATTATTATGATGATGAGTACTGAAAATCATTTTTCCGCAGTTAGAGGTCAACGTAAGCTGATTTTGATTGATATTTTATGCATTAAACCTATTCGCTTTTATTGCATCTTAGCCTGCTTCTCTGTCAGGCTCAAAACTAATTTCATGTTGACATTATTCTTCTATGTTTTTTACCTTCTAATTTTAAGATTTTCATAGCCTTAACACGAATGTAATAACCACATCAAAGTGCCGCTTCATAAATTCTCTCATTTCATTTCTTTATCGGCATTTTAAAAGCAGCTGCCATTCTTTTATAAAGAACTTATTAAAAACCTTGACTTTTCCTACATAATAATACGAAGGGAGGTTTGGCTGGTCCATTGTTGTTGTGACGTCATATCTCATGGTTCTTCAGAATTATGAGGAAGTCTTCTGGGTTATTATTTGATCTTTTGATGATTCTAGGGACTAAAATATCTCAATATTTAAATAGTACCAATACTCATAAACCAATTTAATGGCGTCAGGTCATGGCGCCCAAGTGCGCGTCTGGAAATGTCTAGCTGACTGGTTGACACTTCGCGTGATTAGAGGACTGGCTCTTTCTTTGGCCAAAGAATTAGCATTGCCATTCAACCTGGCAATGCTGCCAGTCTTCTGGGCAAGTTTCCGATTGACACACAAATAAACGCACACAGCGACATGTCGCGCGATGGGTGATTCTGTTTATTACATTCGTGTTATTCTGAAATACTGTCAAATTAAAAAAACAGCTTTATTAATTATTGACCGGGTCTCGTAATTTAAATTGACTACGTCTTTTGTGACAAACTCCTGGATTTTAACTGGGATGCAAAACGACACCTTGTTTATGTAGCTTTAATTCATTGATTAATTTATTTATGATATGATATGATAATGATTAATTAAAGTTACCTGTTAGTTAATATTTTAGTGCGTTCATTTAATTGTACAATATCTTTGTATTATATACCATGTTAATTTTTGATGTTAATTTTTACCTGAAAGATACATAAGTATTAGGTAGGTACACTCGATACACTCTCTTGTCAATTTTAAATAAATATCACTGGACATTAACACACAGCGCCATCTAGTGCCACACTAAGCAACGAGGCTTGTGTCGTGGACACCAGATAGTTGATATACTACATAGATACTTTTTTTTGTTTGTAAATACATACTTATTACACATATAAACATCCATGACTCGAAAACAAATGTCCATACTCATCACACAAACATTGCTCCAACCGGGATTCGAACCCGGGACCCTAAGAACGTAAGACAGCCTCACTACCGCTGCGCCATTCGGGTCGTCAAATTTCGACGTCTTATTTGAGTTTGACGTCATTACAAACCGCTATTGGCTAAAACTTTTTACGATTACAGGTGTTATAAAACGTAATTTATTCTTCAACGTTTTGGGTTCAGATTCAAGTAACCTGACTTACCATACATACGCAAAGGGACTATAAAGGCGCCGTAACGTCTGACAAGAGTCAAGGGACGTCCCTAACCGTAATCCTTGGGATTACTACACGGATGACAAAATCCCTTATCGTAACCACATAATATCTAATTCATTTAGTTTGCCATAACATAAAGGTAGATGTTAACAAGATAGGAGTCAAGTGCATACTATTTACAACAAGGGACGTAATCTTACTACTAATATAAATGAGAAAGGTATGGGATTGACATCGTCGCAATTGTGTACAAAAATCCCTTAAATAAAGAAGATAAAAAAAAATAAAAAAATAAAATATGTGAAAGTTGTGAGGATGTATGGATGTTTGTTCCTCTTTCAGGCAAAAACGGTTAGCATACAGATACTATAAAACCTGGATTAACATAATAGTACATTATGATATAAGTGCGGTAAGTTGAAAATTACAGCCGAGGCAATATTGCTAGCCCGACAAGTACGTATTGAGATACATTACGATATTGAAATTGGTGAAATAAGAGACCCTTTACGAGCAAATGTGTTATAAAGGGTGTTAATAGATCCTTAACGAAGCCGAAAGGCACTTGTTCTCCCCGTCATTGCGATCATTTTTTTGTTCTGGTCCATAAATTACTCAATTTAATGGAACTGAATTAAATTAAATGGAATCAATTATTTAAATCATGATCTTTCAAATGACCAATTTGGTCGATACGCCATTGTTTAACTATTGTGTCTACTTCGTGGACAGATCATGGGTTAATGGAATTTAAATTTGTTTTAAAATTTAACAAAATTAAATGGGAATATTTATTCCCATTTATTTATTTAAATAAAATTAATTTGTAATACATTAAACAGAGCCGTCACAGAAGGCTCTGTATTCTGTAAAATCTACCACAGTCTCTTATTTTTTTGTTAAGACGGGGATATTGGTGTGGGTTACATGTTTTGTGATCTTTAGTTTTTAAAGATTTTTTTTATATTTTCTGTAGCCTGTTTTATGTCCATAATAAATAAAATAAAATAACTGGGAACCTACTAGTTGATATTGGAGGTCAAAGTTCCAACTTTTTCACAAGTTTTTTTTTACCCTTAACTTGATAACGTATTTATTAATGTACATGTCTAAAATGTAAGGTTTTTACTTTAAACACCTCCACGACCCCCGTCTATTCAATCAATCCACCAGCACAATGTGTTAAGTGCGTTACATTAAGTTCTAACGAAAAACGTAATTTTACACCCAAAAAAAAAGTTGTTTCCCAGCAATAATTTTTGAATATAAGTACCTAAATAATGCTTGGTTGACGGCTTCGTGAAGGCTCCGTTTACTCCCTGTATAGTTACCAGAATACTTCTTGTTCGGTACTTTATCTGACTACTATCAGTTAGGTACGTTCCTGCAGTTAAACTGAAAGGAAACGGCAAGAAATATTTTACATTACATCACGCCCACATTTCGCCAGCTATGTTTAAGTCCCATGTAATGTCACCACGCATGCTTACCACGTATTGTAAAGGGGGAGCGAGCCCATTGCCATCAACTGGGCACAAATCCGTGGCTGCTACTGAGAAATTTCTGATGGATAAACTCAATAGTATTTTGATAAGTTAGTAAATAAACCAAATAACAAAGAAAGGTACCCACTGAAAGTTATTATCACAATAATAGGCTTGTGTTCTAAAAAAATCTAATTAGTCCGTCAAGTAGACTATCAAAAAATATTTGACACGTATTTTTTCTTTTGTTACGTAGACCAAAATTGACGAAAGATACGACGCTTTTAAAATTATCAATACGTCACGCCGTGCTGTAACTTCTAGTGCGTTGTCACGTCACGACCCCACTCCCGAGTTTTGATGCGTTTTATCTTTGTCAATATTCATTGATTTACAAAAACAAAAAAAACGTGTCCATTATTTTCCAATACTCTAACGGACGGACTAAATAGATTTGCAATTTATTGATGGTGGAAACTAGTCTATTAAACAATCATAATATAACACAGTCTGTAAAGGACCTTAAGTCTGACATCCACTTTGCTGACAAAGAGTAATCAGACGTCAATCTCTATACAGAATTAATTGGTAGCAGTACAGCGGACCAATCCTCGGGGAAATTGGCAAGCATCAATGTATACTGTACAATGTTGTGGCTTAACTATTGTGTAGCTTGTAGATACATGGTAGGGAGCTGATGAGGGGCTGGTACGAAGGTGCCGAGGAAGATGAAATAAAATATGACAAGTAATAAAAGCACGTCTGTTTAGTGCCAGTGTCGCAGATGGAAGGGAATAGTGTTGCCACTATTTACATAAAGTTTTACAATTGGTGTTGGTGTTGCGAAACAATAAATAGAAACTCCAACAAATAAGTATACAGCGTGGAATGGGCACCTACACAAATGCTTACCCCGTATTCGAAATCTTTCATCTGTATTTAAAAATAAATTCAGCTGATTCAGCTGAATTTCATTCATTTTGAACCCAACAAAGAAATAATTTAAGCGGTGTTTTTTTTAAAGTCTGCCTTTTCCTACAATAATACACGGTCCACCTACACGCTCAAAATGTAGGGAACAGGCGATTTTCAGGGTTCCGTACCTCAAAAGGAAAAAATGGAACCCTTATAAGATCACTTTCTTGTCCGTTTGTCACCACCCATTTTTTCAGAAACGGGTGGACCTAGCAAGTTGAAATTTATACCAAATACTAAGGTCTATAGTCCCTATTAGGTGTACAAAAATCAAGGTCCTGAGTCAACACGATAAAAAGATATGGGCAAATTTAGATTTTTGCGAAAACTTGTAAGTACCAAAATTTACCTTTTTCTTTTTCAACTTTTTTTATTTTTCGGAATTTTCCGTTTACTTGTGCTGTAAGACCTTGCTTTAAACCAAAATTGACAATTATAGGTCAACCGGAAGTACCCTATAGGTTTTAGGTCGAAAACCTATAGGTATGGTAGTTCCCGTTGACCTAGAATCACGAAATTTGGCGAGAAGCAATGTCTTACAGCACATGTAAAGGGAAAAGTCTGAGAACCGTAAATATGAAGTTTATTAACAAAAAAAAAAAACAATTTTACTATCACAAACTTTTTATTTGCGGTTGGTGCAATAGCCGTTTCTAGGGAACGAATAGCAAATTTAAGCTTGTCCTTTAAAAAGTTTGTATGGAACCCACGATGCGCGAGTCCGACTCGCTCTTGGCCGGTTTATCATGGTAAATACAGCTAGCACACTTTCAAAGCCATTTATTCTACCTTTCTTTGGCAGTCGGGTAAAAAAAAACAAAACAAAATGTCCATAAACGAAATCTCGGACCGCAGTGTATTCCAGAGCTAAAGTAGGTATCTTCAAATATAAGCCGTCCCTCAGTGACCCTTTAGCCCTGAGCCCGGAGTCTGTGACCCACTTGCTTTCATTCAATTTACATGGATAAATATTGTTACACCCTTAAGAATTCTGCTAATTTTATGTTTTTTTTTTTGTTTGACTACCTCGTTGGTCTAGTGGCTGCAATATCGACTGCTGAGCAATAGGGTTTCCTGGGTTCGATTCCTGGGTCGGACAATATGTTATTGGATTTTGTATTAGGAATTTCTCAATAGCAGCCATGGAGTCTGAATTTGTGCTCGGTTGATGGCACAAAGCTCGCCCCCTTTTACATAAGACTTAAACATAACTGGCGAAATGTGGGTGTACTATTAGGTTCACATCTGTCGAACCCTTCGGATATTACAGGCGTGATGATTACAGTATAAAAATAACTCGCAAAAATCTTTTTGTAGATAATTTTCTTCATTCAAACCACACACGCACACTTAGGTACACGCCTTAGGGCCGAATCACCCGGGGCTGCGGGACTATTCGAAAGAGATACCGTGGCCCCGGAACACAAAGGGCGATGAAGGAACATGGATGGGTTTTAGTCAGTAAAAGTCTGACACTCCCTCCTGCTCCGCCCAGAGCGGGAGGAGTCATTTGGTGATTTCCCATCCGAAAAAAAAAAAAGGGCCGTGTCACACCGGAATGGCAGCGGCCGGCAGCGACGTGGCGAGCACTTTCAGTGTGAAATAATTTAAAAATTTTAAAGCTACATACTTAAAAGACCAGCAGGCCTAGCCAAGTTACAAACGTTTCATATCGATTCTCTTTCTACAATCGTAAACGCCTGCCGCGTAAGCGATTGTAGAAAGCGCTAAATTGGTAGCCAAGTTGACACGACTGAGTCGATCGCTCGTTCTCTAATGTCTGTAGGAAAAACCTACACTTAAGTCTATGGTGAGCGTTCCTACGAAAGAGTATAGCGATCAACATTGTAGAAACGATAACATTCTATTCTATAATTTGGAACGATGTAAACTTGTCTACCGGAAGACGTTGCGTTGGAAGGCCTCCCGCTAGGTAGACCGATGACCTGGTGAAGGTTGCGGGAGTCCGCTGGATGCGAGTCGCACGGGACCGGTCAATGTGGCGACACTTGGGGGAGGCCTATATCCAGCCGTGGACGTCTTTCGGCTGAAACGATGAAACTTGTCTACGAATTTTCTATTCATTTGTGTTAATCACGTGATTTAACGTTGAGATGATGTTATTCTACTAGCGTTAACGATTGTAGATTGTCAAGTTGGCTAAGCCTGCTGTACCGCTTGAAAAGCTTGAAAAGGTCGCGCGGCCGCACACCACGCGCGTTTTGTCGATGGTTCTGCTCGCGGGCAGCCGCGCGCTCCTCAGCCTCACCCACACACATTCCTTTTTCTTTTTTTTCCTTTGTTTGTTTCTTTTTTCTTCTACTTCTACAATTAGTGCTATAATAACCAATTCCATCGTGTTCACTCCAAATACGCGAGTTTCCTTGCCGAATGTAGAAACTAAACTAGTCAGAGGAGACTAGGCGCGTGGGGTCAGGAAACCGCGCGAGGCAGCCAACGGCGACACTGGCCGCTGCCATGCCGGTGTGACTCGGCCCTTAAACTCAACGCACACACCGACAGTTTCTTACGTCAAAAGTAAACAGTCAATCAAACTTGAGAATATTCAATTACGGTAATTCCTGGGCCCTTCATTGATCTTCGTACGAAATGCTCAGGGGACTGTTTTACTTCAGCTTTTAATTTACTTACGGAGTTGCTAATGTTTTGAGGTAAATAATGAAGGCAATTGTTTTTTTTCGGGGCTGTCGAGAAGTCATTTGTTTTTTTGGTAGAAAATGGTTTGGGTTTTATCGCCGTATTTCACTGCTACTATAAAGTGTGTAAAAACCTCTTAACGAAGCCGAAAGGCACTTGTTCTCCTTGTCATTGCGATATTTTTTTCGTTCTACACCATACCTGGGAACCTTATAAATAGTTACGGAGATATTGGGGGTCAAAGTTCCAACTTTTTGATAACTTTTTTTTTTTAAGTACAAGTTTTTAATGCAAGATTTTTACTTTAAACACCTCCACGACCCCCGTATACTATTCAATTCATCCATCAGCACAATGTTTTGTGTGCGTTACATTGAGTTCTACGACAAAACGTGATTTTTCATCCCAAAAAAAGTCGTTTCTCAGCAATAATTTTTGCGTTAAGTTACTTAGTTTGATGTACAGAATGCTTGGTTGACTGCTTCGTGAGGAGGTGGTTTATACCCTGTATAATGTAGCTACTTTGTATTGGTTGAGTGGTCGCAATCGTGACTGCTGAGCGTGAGGTCCTAGGTTCGATTCCCAGGTCGGGTAAAGTTATTGGGTTTTTCCATCAGGAATTTATCACTAGCAGCCACGGAGTATGGATTTGTGCCCGGTTGATGGCAATAGGATCGCCCCCTATTACTCGTACATGGGACTTAGAATAGAATAGAAAGTTTTTATTTCAGACCGTTTCCATAGGGTTAGTAACAATTTTACATAAGTTCTAGTGTTAGTAGGTTACAGACACAGATGAAAATATACATTTAAAATTCAGCATGGAGCCGCATCAACCTCCGCAACATCGGGGAATCCCACCGATCTGCGAAAACACAGAATAGGCATGACGACAGTATCAAAAAATTGCAAACCTATTTAGTCCGTCAGTTAGAGTATTGGAAAATAATGGACACGTATTTTTTGTTTTTGTAAATCAATGAATATTGACAAAGATAAAACGCATCAAAACTCGGTAATGGGGGCTCGTGACGTCAGAACTAGCTAAAAATTATACCATGGCGTGACGTATTGAGAATTTTAAAAGCGTCGTATCTTCTTGTCGGTTTACGTAACAAAAGAAAAAACAGGGGCAAATATTTTTTGATAATCTAACTGACGGACTAATTAGATGTTTTTTGTCGTCTCGCCTATACTGTCTAACTCTAGAAATTAAGAGCGTGAAGTTATGTTATGCATACATAACTGAAGAAAGAAAAATCACTTGAATGTGTGTAACTTTGACCTTTAGTAGACCACCTAAGTTTAATAACCTTTTGCATAACAATGAGGCCCAAACATACAACCTTAAAGAGCTTCAGTGGTTTGTAAAATGTGGCCAAGACTTGCAGAGGCCGAAGGGAGTAAAATTAAAGCTGGTCCGTGCGTGTTAAGCCACGCCTCCACAGGAGGACCTCACTGGTCTAATGACAGGCTACGAACTAATTTATGGACCCTGTATGATAATTTAGGTCACTGGCTGTTTATAGAAACGGACACGGAGGAGTTATAAAAAAAACCGGCCAAGAGCGAGTTGGACTCGCGCAAGTTTTTAAAGGACAAGCTTAAATTTGCTGTTCGATCCCTAGAAGCGGCTACCTCTTGCTAAAACCGCAAATAATAAGTTTGTAATAGTGAAATCGCTATTTTTTGTTATTAAACTACATATTTACGGTTTTCAGATTTTTCCCTTTACATGTGCTGTAAGACTGCTTCTCGCCAAATTTCGTGATTCTAGTTCAACGGAGCTACCATATAGGTTTACGACCCAAAACCTTTATGGTACTTCCGGTTGACCTAGAATTGTCAATTTTGGTTTAAAGCAAGGTCTTACAGCACAAGTAAACGGAAAATTCCGAAAAATTAAAAAAAATGAAAAAGAAAAAGGTACATTTTGGTACTTAGAAGTTTTCGCAAAAATCGATTTTAATTTGCCCATATCTTTTTATTGTGTAGACGCAGGACCTTGATTTTTATACACCTAATAGGGATTGTAGATCCTTAGTATCTGGTATACATTTTAACTTGCTAGGTCCACCCGTTCCTGAGAAAATCGGTGGTGACAGACGGACATGAAAGTGATCTTATACGGGTTCCTTTTTTTACCTTTTGAGGTACCCTAACTATGTCCAAAATCGTGACCTCGATCGTAGGAAGTGACGTTTGTGTATCATCCACTAGGTATTGTCCGCAGCTTCGCCCGCGTTAGTTTTATAACTGTCACTGATCATACTACCGGGATAAAAAGTCTTCTTTATGTTAATCCAGGTTATAAACTATCTATTTTTTCATCAAAATCCTTTCAGTAGTTTACGCGTGAAAGACTACCTAACAAACATCAATTTATCCTCACAAACTTTCGCATTTACAATATTAATTAATAAGATATCAACCAAGACATGGATGAGGGCGGCACTGGAACATGGGCAATGGGTCAAGCAAAAAGAGGCTTCTACTCAGCAGTGGGTGAAGTCAGGCAGAAGATGATGATGACGATAACCTGCCTCTAATGTCTTAAAAAAATAATTAGTGCTGGAATATTTTGTTTCTGTAGGTTACGTTGGCAAAATGCTTCGCGTTTTATTCTGTACAATTTGTCGTCGAGTTATTTTACATATAGGAAATGTTCTTCAGACACCATGACGACTAGGTACAGTCGTGGTCTTTTCCGACTGATCAGTTAATTTTTTTTTCGCTTAAATCATGCGGAGGCGCCGAGCCACGCCCCCTTAAAGTTTAGGTCTATTAAGAAAGTATCAACTTTGGCGCGCAAAATAACAATAACTCTCGTTTG
Source organism: Xestia rhomboidea (assembly GCA_963853795.1). Classification (NCBI taxonomy): domain Eukaryota; kingdom Metazoa; phylum Arthropoda; class Insecta; order Lepidoptera; family Noctuidae; genus Xestia; species Xestia rhomboidea. The sequence continues at coordinate 13,036,573 of OY970778.1, forward strand.
GCGTGCGTCGTCAGTGCGCTCGGCCGATCGGTATCTTTTCATTCATTATGTCTATACAAAGTCAACGGGGCGGGGCTAGAGAGCGTTTCTATTTAGTAAGTGCAAGCAAAAATTAGCTTAGTGGTGATCAGGCGGCAGTGTCCTCGATAGTACTGATTGATGTCGATTATACAACCAGCGATCTTAATTCTTTTGTCCCCGTTATGATTTAAACGACACAAGAACTGATATTCATAACACCATCATCACGCCTGTAATCCCCGAAGGGTTAGGCAGACGTGTACCTAACAGTACTTACACCCAAATATCACCAGTTATGTTTAAGTCCCATTTAATAGAGGTCAGCCTATTGCCATCAACACCTAATAACGCTTTGCTCGACTCGGGAATCGAACCCAGGACTTCATGCTCAGCAGTCGCGTTTGCGGCCACTAGACCAACGAGACAGTCAGACTGATATTCAGTTCTTTAAGAACGAAACTGGAGTGCAAAAGAACATCAGAAAACAAACAAAAACGAACTAAGAGACAAAAATAAAACAGGTTAAACGGATTCCCCAAAAATTAGGTCAAATTTTGAATTACAAATATTCACATAAAAGCGAAATTAAAAATAGCTCAGTGCTTTCAAAAGATGGCTTGACACACGGCATACAAATTATCTTCAATGGTTGACGTAAATGAATGCCTGCTAAGTCACTAAAACCTTTACAAAATGGAACCCCGAAATATATTTGAAATGGATCTAAATCGAATTTAATCAGAAGTCGGCTAAATCCCCAATCAAATCGGATCAAATCGGGGTTTGCATTCTGAAGCTGTTTCAATATTTCGGTTTTGTTGGGAAAATAATTTTGGGGCCGAGAGCAAATGCGATTTGTTGAAAAAGTGTAGGCTTTGTTTCTCTTTTCTTTTATGCAGGATGTAAACGGACCCAAGCCGCCGACAACCAAGAAATGTACTATCGCGGACACTCCCACCTGATTACCACTAAGCTAATTTTTGCTTGCACTTACAACATAGAAACGCTCTCTAGCCCCGCCCTTGTATATATATATATGCACTTTGTATAGAAATAATTAATGAAAAGATACCGATCGGCCGAGCGCACTGACGACGCACGCTAAACGAGAGTTATTGTTATTTTGCGCGCCAAAGTTGCTTTCCTAATAGGCCTAAACTTTAAGGGGGCGTGGTTCGGCGCGTCCGCATGATTTAAGTGATTTTTTTTTTTAACTGATCAGGCGGAAAAGACTACGACTGTACATGAAACTAAAGTATCTTTACGCAAAAAATATTGTTAGGAAACAACTTTTAAATTGTGCATTAGCGCGTCCAACTCTTTAGCTTTTTAATAGTATAGATGTCAAAAACTACATTTTAAAATAAGTTGACAGTAAATTCTCATTCTCATTTTTTTTTTTTTTTTTGTAGTATTCGGCGCTCCTTTATAACAAGACCGAGTAAGTGTGTCATTGTATCCTTAATTAATTTTTATATTGACATTCATTACAAGCCGCTTCGTAATTGCTCGAGTCTCGACACAGCTGGGCTGTCAATTATTTAAAAAAGATTTGTTCCAAAATTGAATAATAATAAAATACTTTTTATTACAGATGAATGACATTTTTTGCAGTGATATGTAATAGTAAAATATGGACTTATGTTAATCTATTATAATAAAAATGCTATAGGTTATTCACAATTATTCAAGTTGGTGTTTTTTTATTAACACGTTTGGGTGCCAGGGCACAACTTCAGACTCCATGGCTGCTACTGAGAAATTTCTGATGGAAAAACCCAATAACACTTTTCCCGACCTGGGAATCGAACCCAGGACCTCGTGCTCAGTAGTCGCCACCACTAGACCAATGAGGCAGTAATTTTTTTTATATTGTTAACAATACATGTCATGGTAATAGGCTATCCTCTTTTTGGAAGTCGGTTAAAAAATAGCCTACGACGACGACGACGACGACCCACCAAATATACACAAAAAACAAAATATAAAAATCGGTCGAGCCGTTTCGGAGTAGGAGTTCGATAACAAACACTGTGACACGAGCACACGAGATTTTTATTGTAAAACACCTCGAAAGGCACTTGTTCTCCTCGTCATTGCGATCATTTTTTTGTTCTACACCAAACCTTCTAGTTACGGAGATATTGGGGGTCAAAGTTCCAACTTTTTGACAATTTTTTTGTTTAATACTTACAAGTTTTTAATGTATGATTTTTACTTTAAACACCTCCACGGCCCCCGTACTATTCAATCCATACATCAGCACAATGTTTTGAGTGCGTTACATTGAGTTCTACAACAAAACATGATTTTTCACCCCAAAAAAAAATGTCGTTTCCCAGCAATAATTTTTGCGTAAAGTTACTTAGTTTGATGTACAGAATGCTTGGTTGACGGCTTCGTGATGATGTGGTTTACACCCTGTATTAGAAGAAGATGTTGCTGATTGCTGTAGTACTTTTTGTAGTGTGCCTACACACTTACCCTTCAATCAAAACTTACTAATAACCATACCGAAACCAACAAATTACGTACCTACATAATATGTCCTTACCACAATCGGTGGTCAAAGTCAGTAATTGTGCTTATAATAATTGTTAATTAACGTTATAATATGTGGTTATCGCGGTTAATAAGCACGCAATTAGGTTTACAAGTAGGTACTATTAATAATGTTTTATGGCTTTGCGTTAACCAGCTATGTTATTAGTGGGAATTATTAGCATTAAAACTAAATAAACAGATCATTCAATTTTTGTTTATTGATAATAAACTACTGTTTTCATAAAAGCGAGACGACAAAAAAAACTAATTAGTCAGTTAGATTATCAAAAAATATTTGACGCGTGTTTTTTCTTTTGTTACGTAAAGCAAAATTGACAAAGATATGACGTTTTTAAAATTCCCAATACGTCACGCCTAGGTATAATTTTTAGCTAGTTCTGACGTCACGAGCCCCCACTCCCGAGTTTTGATGCGTTTTATCTTTTATCAATATTCATTGATTTACAAAAACAAAAAATACGTGTCCATTAATTTCCAATACTCTAACTGATGGACTAAATAGATTTTCAATGTTTTGATACTGTCGTCATGCCTATTGCCTTGTTGCTTTCGACTGCAGAGCACGTGGTCCTGGATTCGATTTACTGTTCAAGCCAAGTGTAGGTAATTGGGTTTATCCACCTGAAAATTCTCAAAAAAGCCACGGAGTCTAGATGTAGATCTTAGATGCTGCAGGATTGTGCTGGTGTAAGTAAGAAGATAAACTCGCGAGACAATGGGTGAACTCGATATAATGAATCAAAATCAGGATTTTACATAGAGCTGTGCGCAATTACAAATATATCTGTCGGGGTTCACACTGATGGGCACGTCAGAGGACCCGCGTTACTTAAAAACAAACTTATAACTAGGTAAGTAACTACGACTAACACAAGACATAATATTATACAAATGAGCGCGTCGCCAACACTAGAATTTTGTTGCCAGTTTATGGTAACAAGCTCGCCCCCTATTACATCCGATTTAAATAATTATAACTGGTGAAATGTGTACCGTGTGCTTAAGAAACACCTCTGCCTAACCCTTAGTGGATTACAGGCGTGATGTCATGTTATCAGCATTGAAACTAATAGATAAATCAACTTTTAATTATTGATATTTATTATGGTACTGTTTTCATAAACTATTCTCTCTGTGTTTAATTACACCAATTTAAAAGTTCAACAATAACTGAGTTAATGAATAAACTTTGCTCTTTATTTGTTTCAGGTTAATTAACGGAAACACTTGGCGTAATTGGAAACTAGTCCAACGAAGTGTTTTAAATTAGTTAAAGTTAAATCGTGTTTAAGTGAAGTTTACCTGAGAAAAGTGTATTCAAATAAGTGGAATTAGCAGAATAAAGTAGAATTTATTTAATTAATATTTTTATAAAAATAATCAATGTAAATTAAGTGTATTTTGAAAATGGAATCGATAGAATTAAAAGATAAGTTAATGATTAAATGGAAGTTTAAATTTTGAATTCGGGACCATAAAAAAATCCGAATTTAAATTGTTGAATTAGAATTGCGAAAATTGAATTTATAAATAAAAAATGGAAAAGAATTCGGACCCTTCACCGTCTAAAGCCCCCTCACCGCCTCCTCCGGGGCATGCCCCGAGCAAGATGGAGAGAAGAATGTCCCATTTCAAGGAGTACAAGTTCTTCAGGAGTTTCAGCGCAAAGGTCGAGAATTGGCCTATGCGGAAAGCTGAGCAACTATGGCGGAAGATGAGAGAAAGAAAAATAGCAGGTAAGAAATTTATATTAAAAAAAAAACTTATTTTTTTGCTGCAAAATGTTAAGGAAAACTGCGAAAAATAACGAAGAAATGTTTAAAATCACGATATCAGTCGCAAAAAGTTTGCGCCCAACGTGGGGCTCGAACCCACGACCCTGAGATTAAGAGTCTCATGCTCTACCGACTGAGCTAGCCGGGCTGTGACTAAAGTGTTGAAATTACGGTTTGGTATCTACGTGCCCAACAAATTTACAACGATGACGTCATACAACTGCGTAATATAAGGCGGATACTACGTTTTGGCAGACCTTGGGGATTATTTATTGTTTTGAGCTCTCGGTTGACTCTCCCGTAAGTGACAATATAAGTTTACTTTTAAACCGTGAAAGCTTTAAAACAGTGAATTGATTGTTTATTTTTTATCTGAACTAACATTTTCTTTGATGTTTCAACGCAGAATACCTACGAAAGAACCCAATTTGAGAAGATAAATTACTTTCTTTTAATTAATTTAATTTCTGTTCAACAACATGTCTATATACTAATAGTATATTTTATAACGAGGGACTAAACGAAGCCATAATATACCAGAGGTGGTTTAAAGAGGTGGTTTTAGAGGTGAGTCTCGAGGTGCAAACTGTACTTTTCACTTTGAGTGCGAGAAAAATAGTCAATTTAGTACAAAAACATTAATTATTCCACCAGTCCATAGAACTTTCGTAAGATTTTAGGTAAATCTTCCGCGTTTTTGGCGGTAAAAGATTATCTATTATGTCTTTTGCTCTTTGCTCGACGTCAAACTCTTCACTGTCACAGGACATTCCTAATAAATTTATATAAGTACCTAAAACCGAACAAATTTACACTCGACAAAAATTCAGAAATTTTCGCGGTCAGTTTTTTCTTCTAAACCAGGCACAGATTACGCATGGCGCCACCTTCCTTGCGGAAAAACCATGGAACTAAAACTCTCAACATTTTCGCAATGAAGATGGTGCACACTCCACAGATAATAGTAGTATATTAACTGGCTGTTTGAGTTTGTCTATGTCACGTGAAGGAAATTAAAAAACGAATTATTTTTTACTCCCTCGGGACTAAAGTGGTCACTTTACTCCCGCTTCGTAGGGCTATATTGGCGTACTTTTAGAGCATGAGAAGTGAAATAGTACATTGTTACCCTAGGGGTGAAAGTAACTTATTTAGTCCCGAGACGGGGTTTGGTGCCCGAGCGAAGCGAGGGCGCTAATAGTTCGAGGGACTAAATAAGTCTTTAACCCGAGGTAAACACTGCTTTTCATTACGAATACAAGGAAAGTAAAAACAAAAACATGAATCAACTCGAAAAAAAAATGAAGATCGGATTGCCTTATTCCCGCCTATTTTGTTTTTTTTTTCTATGGCCGGCCAATTTCTATTCAGCCATTACCTATTTTTTATTTTCATCATCGAAAAAATGGTAAATATTTTGCCCAAATCTATGTTATTTTAAAGAAATAGTTGAAACTTGATTATAATTAAGTTATTTAAAAAATATCTATTTTTTAATTCATACTTAACTTTGTTATTTAAATTTTACATCGTGGCTGTATAGAAAGTTGGAACATGGTTCAATAGAAAAATGAACAATTTTTTTTTTATAATTTGACAGTTGTCAGTTGAAAACGATTCTCCCTAGGGCTGAAAAGTATTACTTTCAACCCGCTCCTCAGGCAACTTCAGACCTACTTTCAGAGTATGAGTAATGAAAAGATTATTCTGTTCTCCTAATTATGTACCTACCTACATAATATAATAATGAACAATTAATTTGGTACCGGGAACGTATGTAGGTACTAGGTAAGCACTCGTGTTGATAGATTTATTTTGGCTACCTATAATATTTTACCCTTTAATTATAGCCATGCTTTGAATTATTTATCCGCTAATTATGTACTCACTACCGATTTCACTGCCGGTCGACCATTTTAAACCTTATTACTCAGGACTTGAACCATTTCAAGTGGCAGACCGTCCTCATACGTGCAATAAAAAGTGCATGTGTGTGCGTAAATAAATGTATTATGGTCTGAAACATAAGCTGAGTTTAGAGCAGCTAACGTCTGAATAATATGACATTAATGCGTTTGAAAATAGCACTAATCTTTACCTACTTATTAATAAACAAAGTATCATAATAATTAATGCGTTTGAAAATAGCACTAATCTTCACCTACTTATTAATAAACAAAGTATCATAATAATTAATGCGTTTGAAAATAGCACTAATCTTTACATGGTATAAAACAAAGTCGCTCCAGCTGTTTGTTATTAGACTACGCAACAGATTTTAAGCAGTTTTCAGTAGGTTTAGATATTATACTAAATAATAATATGTACTTAAAATGCTACATTGCACCCGTGCGAAGTCGGAGCAGGTCGCTAGTCGTTAAATAAATTATCATGATAGTAGCGAACAAGCCTCGTTCAACATTTTTCTGCCATTGGTGTCAATTCTGTTGTGCACAAACTAAACTTAATTTAGGGTATTGCTATCTTTGACTAAAAGTCAGTGCGAGAAAAGGACGGCTATAGCTATGAACAAAGTCAGAGATGTCAAACTAGTTTATGCTTATTGCGCTTCACCGTGTTTTTAGTCGACATGTTTGAACGTGCACCCTTTATTTGTATGGAAATATTAGTTCTTATTAAATTTGACTGCTATAGATTACGTCCGTCTCTTTCTCGTTTTATTAGAGAGAAAAAGATAGCAATAGCCTAAATTAAGTTTAGTTTGTGCACAACAGAATCGACACCATTGTCCTATGTTGCTTCGGGTCGGCGCAACACGACATTTACCCCCATTCACACACGGCACGGTTGCATTTGCACGGTTTATACTTTTTTAAATCTTAGCAGAGAGTTTTTATGTCAGAAAAGTGGTCAACATTTTATGAATAAAATTAACTTTGGGAGATGAAATATAATAAATAAGCATTTAATTAATAATGACAATAAATAACAACCATTTATCTACATTAACAAAAACACAAAAATATTAATTTACTTTATAAGTAATAATGGCTGTTTTTTGTGTCTTTGCCTTAAAAAAAGCGCTGATGCGCGCGCCTCGCTAATTTGTCAACAAGTAAAAATTATTCCGCGCGCTTTTTTTTCACTGTATTGTTTTTATTTGTTTTATTTATTTCCTCGCAAATATGTTATAAAACGTCGTATGACATACGTGCGCTTTGATAATTACAGCCTCTGCTTTTTTATCGCCCTCGCCTACGGCTCGGGCTAGTAATATCGCCTCGGCTGTATTTTTCAACTGAACCGCACTTATATCATAATGTACTATTACAACTCATCTTCCTTGTTTACATTTAATTCCTCGCGCGTGATTACCTTGTTGGTCTAGTGGTAGCAAGCGACTGCTGAGGATGAGACCCTGTGTTCGATTCCCGGGTCGGGCAAAGTGAAATTGGGTTTTTCCATCAGGTATTTCTCAGTGGCAGCCACGGAGTTTGAATTTGCACCCGGTTGATGGCAATATTCCACATTATCGTTACTTGCAATTATTAAATATAATGTTTAGTTATAGTTTACTTTTATGCACTAATTATACCATTGTTTGAAAAAAAAAACAATAAAAAATCAAATCATTTATTTGCAATGAATGTAGGTTTCATTAAAATACGGGTGGAGTAGGAAGGAGTGAGCCATGTACCTACATTCTGCCTGAAAATAGGCACGCAAAAACTATAAAAAAAATTGTTAGGTGTCTAAAAATAGGGTTACAAATTAAGATGTCATAGTTAGAATTATTGCAATTACCTATACATTAATTAATATTGAAAATGTCAAATTAAAATGTTACAATAGAATAAAATTAAAAAATAATGTTTAAGTACATAATAATGTTCAAAATAATATCAATTATATTTATTATACACATTGCTGATTAAAAAGTTGTGTCCATTAAAAAATCATTAATCGAATACTAACATTTTTCTGTTAGGAAGGCCACAAATTTCTTTTTAAAGTTTTTAATTGTATCATTTTTCATTAAATCTGGCAATTTAAAAAAAGAATCCACTAAATACTACTGCACCTTATGTATATTTTAGTAATACTTGTTTTGAAATAAATTATTCTTATAATAGACTCGCCCCCAATTACATGAGACTAAACAAAACTGGCGAAATATGGGTGTCCTATTAGGCACACCGCCTGTAGTCGTTGAGAGGATCCGGCAACTGGGTCTCGAGGTGGCATTGCACAAGTCCGAGGCCATGTGCTTTCATGGGCCTCGGAATGCGCCACCTCCGGGATCCTCAGTGATGGCAGGAGGGGTTTCCATCGGCGTCGAGTCGACGCTGAAGTACCTGGGACTTGTCCTCGACAGCCGGTGGAACTTCGTGGAGCATTTCCGACGTTTGGCCCCCAGACTGGAGCGGACAGGGGCTGCCTTCAGGCGGCTCCTGCCCAACCTGGGGGGGCCGAACGCCTCCTGCCGGAGGCTCTACGCGGGAGTCGTGCGGTCCATGGCCCTTTACGGGGCCCCGGTGTGGGCACGTTCATTGAGGCGGCGTGCCGCCCACCACTTGAACGTGCCCCAGAAGGTGGTAGCCGTAAGGCTGGTCCGGGGGTACCGCACGATCTCCCGCGAGGCGGCGAACCTCCTTGCCGGATTGCCGCCATGGGATCTGGAGGCAATAGTCCTCGCGCGCCTACATGAGTGGCGCGCGGAGGCGCTACGCCGGGGGGAAACTCCGCTGCCGCGGCAAATTGTCGCTCAGCGGACGGACTTCCGGCGGGATCTCATGGCGACATGGAGAGAGCGACTATCGCAACCCCGTGCAGGGCACGCCACAATAGTGGCGATAAGTCCCCTCTTTGAGGAGTGGCTGGAGAGACGCCACGGCGTCCTCACCTTCCGCCTGACGCAGGTTCTTACCGGACACGGATGTTTCGGTAAGTTCCTGCACCGAATCGGGCGGGAGGAAACGCCCGGGTGCTATCATTGTGAAGATAGGCCGGAGGACACGGTGGAGCACACTGTGGAGGTGTGCCCCGCTTGGGTGGAGCACCGCCGTGTCCTCGAGGTGGCGATCGGCGGCGGCGACCTCTCGCTCCCGGCCCTGGTTCGTGCCATGGTCCGGAGCGAGACGGAATGGGACGCCGTCACCTCCTTCTGCGAAGCAGTCATGCTAGCGAAGGAGGTGGCGGAACAGGACAGGGAGAGATCCTCACGTCCCGGCCGCCGCGGGAGACGCCCCGGGCGTCGGGGGCCACGTGGTGGCTTCCGGCCACCGTAGGCGCGGGCCTGTGGACGGGGAGCTATGGGCTAGCTCGCCGTCCGTACGTCTCATGACGACAGGCCGTGTCGACGGCGCGTTCGTGTTCCACGCGCGCCTCAAAGAGAGTCAGCAACTGTGAAGGGGTCCGCAAGGGCCGAAGCCTGCCGGGGCTGCGGGACTATTCGAAAGAGATACCGTGGCCCCGGAACACAAAGGGCGATGAAGGAACATGGATGGGTTTTAGTCAGTAAAAGTCTGACACTCCCTCCTGCTCAGCCCAGAGCGGGAGAAGTCATTTGATGATTTCCCATCCTAAAAAAAAAAAAAAAAAGAAAAAAAAGGCACACCGCCTGCCTTACCCTTTGGGTATTACAGGCGTGATGTTTATGTCCTCACACTGTATATCCTTGTTTCTTTGGTCTTCCTCTGGGACCACCTCAATCAATCACGGTGTGCTGGAAACCCCCCCACCATGAATTTAAAGCCCGTCATTGACCCCACAAATTCACAATCAGAACACAATATCTGTCATTAAAACAATACTAACCCACCGCAATCCAATAACATTACATCACGAATCACGATTCGATGACAATCAGGCGTCATTTAAATATATTAGCTAAAACAATCGGCCATTCGGCTTATGAGTCGATCACGAGCTAAATGAGCTGGGCATTGTAGGGTCAGAGGTTATGGCAGTTTTGTGTTTGAAGACAAAGAGACCATTGAGTTGCCTAAAATGACCACATGACATGTGGCATTTTTATGTCATCGGTCAAAGAACAATGAAACGGTCGTCTTTTGTTTTTTTATGGCGTTGTTTTTGCAAATGCGTTGTTGACATTAGAGTACAGTGAAATGTGAAATAGGGTGGAAAGTTGCTAAGGGGCCATCCATAAATTACGTCGCACGTTTTTAATATTAGGACTTTATTTTTAAGCAAATCAATGTGTAACACTCACAAATTCTCTTAATACGAATAGTTACAGCACTGATGACAATATTTTTGTCACTTTTTTTTTAATTTACAAATTTTTCTTACCTTTTTAAAGATTCTTTTTTTTTCCCTATTATTTGTGAATGAGTGAACATTGTAGACTTTGTAGATTCCCAGATGCTTGATAACTTTTATTAAATATTTTTCTGTTTTACGTTTTTTGTATAGTAAGCAAAGACCTATTGTCGGGCCTACGCTGTCCCCCCATACTTATGTACTAATGCTGTAACAAAATAATATTGTAATACCAAATGATTTGAAAAGAGTAACCATGGAGTTTCTTGCCGGTTCTTCTCCATGGAAACGACCAACGCGAACCGTGCACCTTTTTCAACGTTTTATAAGTGCCATCTAGGCCTATGTGAAATAAAATATTTTGATTTTGATTTCTTGATTTCTCTTTTTAACAATAGTGCACCTTCCGGGACCCTGAAAATCGTCATAAAGAATTTGGTCGGAGTTTACTATAAAAACTTAAAGCCATCACAGCGATTCAAAATGCTACCTCAGCAGGCTGTTCCACAAAATGAAATGCAAACTAATTCAGATATTAAATGAAAGACAAGAGTTGTCATATCCGGTGAATCGGCGACACCACAAAACTAAAGAACTATTAAATCTGCCCCGTATTTTAGTGTTAAACACCGGTTTAAAACAAAAGAGTGATTAATACCCGAGGGTCGCACTATTTGCTTGTTTAAAAGTACCTATCACAAGTAATTGTAAAATGCTGTGTTGTGCTCTAGAACTGTTTTCCATTAAATTTGGAATGTAAATGAGAAAATTCTAAACTTTTTGGCAGAGGCTAACCTGGATTAGCCTGTAGGTCAGCGGGGTTTTTGCTGGCCACACTCGCAATGACAACGCCTTTCACTGGAACAATTCTACAGATCATCATCATCATCATTTCAGCCGCAAGACGTCCACTGCTGGACATAGGCCTTCCCCAAGTGTCGCCACATTGACCGGTCCCGTGCGACTCGCATCCAACGGATTCGGTCATCGGTTCACCTAGTGGGAGACCTTCCAACGCATCGTCTTCCGGTTCGCGGTCGCCACTCCAAAACTTTTTGGCCCCATCGGCCATCCGAATGGCGACCGAATTGACGACCCGAATGGCGCAGCGGTAGTGAGGCTGCCTTACGTTCTTAGGATCCCGGGTTCGAATCCCGGTACGAGCAAATGTTTGTGTGATGAGCACGGACATTTGTTTCCAAGTCATGGATGTTTATAATTATGTATAATAAGTATGTATTTACAAACAAAAAGTATCTATGTAGTATATTAACTATCTGGTGTCCACGACACAAGCCTCGTTGCTTAGTGTGGCACTAGATGGCGCTGTGTGTAATGTCCAGTGATATTTATTTATTTTATTTATCCGTTCTGCGAGCAAAGTGCCCTGCCCACATTCTACAGATAAGATAAGATAATGTGAAATTTCCTTAAAAATCTTTTGGATTAAGATCTGAAGTGACAGCCTTGTTGGTCTCGGCCGCGTTGGTTGCAAGCGTAACCTCTGAACATGAAGTCCTGGGTTCGACTCCCAGGCCACACAGTGTTCTTGGGTTTTTTTATCAGGAATTTCTTAGTAGCAACCACGGTGTAGACACCGTGTCTAGGTTTGTGCCTGGGTGATGGCAATAGGCTTATTGTCCGCTATGTATACTACTAGTATAATACTATATTCACTGAAGGGTTAGGTAGAGTTGTACCTAGTGTTTTGCACAGGTGCACAATCAGATTTGTTTCCAAAGTTTGTAATACTGACTTGTACAATTAAAATCCCCCAAACAGTTAAGCGGTACAGAGATAATGATAGGTAGACTTTGATGCGGTCTGCCACTACGTTGGGGCTGCGCCTAGGTACAACTCTGCCTAACCCTTCGGTGAATATAGGCGTGAAAAATAATCAGAAGATAAACTTACACACACTCGGTGTAATTGGATCCTTCACGAAGTCGTTAGTGGATGGGGTGAAAAATCTCGTTTTGCTGTAGGACTGAATGTAACGTAAGTAGGTACTCAAAATATTGTGCTGATGGTTGCATTTAATTGTTATCTTAATCACGGGTAGAACAAGTGCCTTTCGACTTTGTTAAGGCTGGGGTATCTGCTAAATTAGCAACTCTATATGTGGTGGTTCAAACTTCGTTTGAAATACTGTTAGAATAAAGTTCTAATCAGCTTGCACTACAAAGTGGTTGTTATGTCAGTCGCTGCGGGCCGAATAGTGCGAAATGAGTGGTTTTTATTTAATTGTAGCCTAATAAATCATTTGATAAAAATGCCAATTGTACACTTTGTGAAAAAAAAAGTGACATATTTGTGTGAAAAAAAAATACTAAAATTTAATGCTGTTTAGGTGTAGTTACGAAATTTTAAAGAAAAAATGCTTTACTTTGAATTTTTTTTTCATATAGTAATATTAAGTTAGAATTATTTCAATTGCACCTATTAAAGTTTAGTCTACTATGTAACATTTATTTTTTTGCACCTTTATATTCACTCATCAAAGAGGAGTTACATGGAGAAAACCTCTCGTTAGCAGATACCACCCCCTTAAGGGACTTTTTAGCCTTACACCTCTAAAATTGTGCATGTTTCTCAAATAAATAAATACAATTTAGACGTTTTCAAATTAAGCTGACATTATAAACGTTTCCGTGACACGAGCCGTACTGTCTTAGTCGTGATGACTGAATTTTGAGTAAAAGTTCGCTCCAAACTTGCGACGACAAGTTTGTAATTGAATTACGTATGAAAGACTTTGAAGCAGCTGATGAAAATGTAATTATAACGTTTAAATGCTGGTAGAGTGTGCCGCATGGGAGGAGCCGCGCCTTGCCCTCGTAAGGCTGTATACAGAAAGAAAGCTGGAAACTTATAAGCGATTACCGGCGCTTCACAGCGCTGGTCCGTTCTACACAAAGGAAGCAGGTCGAAGCAGACCAAGCAAAATTTCGGACTCATCAGACGATGAATTTTAAATGGCAGCGCCCAGCGCTGACCAGCGCGTGTTGAAGCTTGTTGGAACTTGTCGGCACCGTTCAGTGTTTATCGGCGCGCGTTTATATATTTTCCTGCGCGGGTTACCAGCGCTGTCAAGCGTCGGTAAGCGCTTATAAGTTTCCAGTTTTCTTTCTGTATGCAGCCTAACAGAAGTTGGAACCGACCTGTCGCTGCCGGCAGTCACTCAATCGATGTTCGGGAGCGCAGAGTTGTGCAAATAATCGCAAGGTCTAGAATGTGCGGGTAGCCTAAAGCGTTTCACAATGTTTCATTTACTCGTTAAACGAAATTGAATTTCCAGTGAAACCCACAGCTGCTCTACGGTTTGTGAAGAAAAGCTTGGAACATTGTTTAATGTTCCTTTTCTTTTAAACTTTAAACTAATTCAGGATTGAGCTGCTTTTTTGGTTAATAGATTAAATACGCCTTGTGGTTTTGCCAGTGGGTGTTGTGAAAGCAACTTTAAATATGGGGAAATTCAATCTAAATTAAAATAAGCGGCGTGGGTGGTAATCTTTGTAAGAAAAGACGATAATTATAGTGAGAGCATTTAATTCCAGTAACTGAGAATAAGAAACAGGAGCGTAGGATGTTGCGATTACAGATACTAAGTGTTTTAACATAAACCTTAACTCACACCTGTAATCCTTGAACGGTTAGGCAGACGTGTACCTAACAGTACACCCTCATTTTGCCAGTTATGTTTAAGTCTTATGTAGTTTTTTAGGCTTGCCTATTGCCATCACCAGGGCACTAATCCAGTCCGTAACTGCTACTGAGACATTACAAATGGAAAAATCCAATAACACCATGCTCAACCCGGGAAGAGAACCCGGGACCTCATGCTCAGCAGTTGTGCTTGTGACCACAAGACCAACAAGGCAGATGTGTTATGTTTAAAAAACAAAAACATCAAACAAAGACAAGATTTCCAACGTTTTAATCAATAAATAAATAATAATAATATATTTTCTAAAATTTAAAATTCATTCGAAAAATACAAGATAAATCTTAAAAATAATGTTGGTATAAAAGAGAAATATCGCTGGACATTAACACACAGCGCCATCTAGTGCCACACTAAGCAACGAGGCTTGTGTCGTGGACACCAGATAGTTAATATACTACATAGATACTTTTTGTTTGTAAATACATACTTATTATACATAATTATAAACATCCATGACTTGGAAACAAATGTCCGTGCTCATCACACAAATATTTGCTCCTACCAGGATTCGAACCCGGGAGCCTAAGCACGTAAGGCAGCCTCACTACTGCTGCGTCATTCAGGTCGTCTCTCTGCTGCGTCATCTGGTGTCCACCACACAAGCCTCGTTGCTTGGTGTGGCACTAGATGGCGCTGTGTGTTATGTCCAGCTATATTTATTTAATTTTTATTTAACCATATAAGATTTTGTCATTTTATGTAACAAAACTAACTTGGGCCCAAGACGTGTCCTTGGGGTACTCCAGCCCTCCAATCACGCAGTAAATCCAAAACGATGCCTAATGCAAATTTGTAAATACCCATGACCTTCCAAGGTCAATTATTTAAGCTCTACGCCCTAAAAAGGTCAAGTTCAAGGACACGCCCTTTCCGCATAGCTTTTTATGACCTTTTTTGTTTATCAAACGCTTCTACCAGATTAGATTGAAGGGTCTGCCGTAAAAAGGCTATAAAATCTATTATAGTGGTATAGATAAAGAGCTCTGAATGTCTGTACTTAAAGGGATGGTTTGTGAAATTGACAGGATCGTTACGGCTGGTTTAGTACCGAAGTTTAAAATTTCTGTTTTCGGTGATAAAATTTAGGTTTACGATGTAGGGATTCTGTTTATTGTGATGGGAGGTTGGTTGCTTCTGTTTTGAGTATCGTTTGCAATTTTGCAAGTAGCTTTCTTTATCGTGTGGTTAGTCTGGTATCAGAGTTAGAGCCATCGAAAAGTATCTCTCAGCCATGCTGGTTTCCTCACGATGTTTTCCTTCGCCCAAGCAAGTGATACAATACGCACATGAATCCGAAAAATTAGAGGTGTGTGTCTTGGGTTCGAACTCGAGACCTATGACTTGGCAGTCCGATGGTCACACCACTAGGCAATCATTGTTTTTATTGCGCTTATGGTCACAAGTTAAGTAACAGGCAGAATATTTAGGGTTCCGTAGTCCTGACAAGGTCTGTCAGACGGCCTCGGGCCTGTCCGAGGGTTTAATGCTGGGTAATTTTGTAGAGGAATGAATATCAATTACCCCGACAAAGTGATAAAAGAAAATTTTGGATTTGTTCCAGTAGAGCGTCCCCCCCACCCCTCTAAAAGCTTAACTGCTGCCTTAAAAAATCTGGAAAAATTCATGATGATAGTGCATATAATGAACTGCAAAGGAAAATTATAGCGGTTAAGAAACTTTATCAGTTTAGCAGTAATAGTTGTGGAACTTGGGTGTTGGATAATTTTTTACCAAATACAAAATCCTTAGACTAAATCCTTTAAAGTGACTAAGATGAAGTAGTTGCTTGAATATAACGAGCTACTACGGAACCCTATACTGCGCACCGACACGGACTTAGCCGGTTTTTTATTATTGTACTTGTATTACCTGCCACAGAATCTGAATTTTCTAACGCATCTAACTTTTAAGTTTTGTCATTATTTTACTCTCCGCCGTCTCATGTAGCTACTGCTGTTTTAAGGTATAGTGTAGCATTTGTATAACATCCCACATATGCTATAATAAATCTAAAAACTGTTCCTGTCCCTCATTAACTGTGGTTGAGTATATTAAATATCTAGGACTCATATTTGACAAAAATCTTAATTTTAAAAATCATCTATTTAATCTCTCAAACAGGATAAGGAAACTTATATATGTATTTAAGCAAATAAGATATCCAGCCAACGCTAATATTATGAAAATGATTTATTATTCGTTGTGTCAAGCGGTTATAACGTATTGCATTTCCTGCTGGGGTGGTGCTGCTAAAACGCATAACTTAATTGCTGAAAGAGCTCAAAGAGCATTACTTAAGGTAAGTTACTTTAAGCCCAAATATTATTCTACCATTGAGCTTTACAGGGAATGTGAGGTACTAACTGTACGTAAACTTTTTGTGCTAGCCTTAATTATGAGACAGCATGCCTGTTTAAGGCTAAGTACACCAGTCTCGAAAGAAATTACAAGGAGCAGACGTATCGATTTGATAAATTCTGTACCTTGTAGAACTAGTTTTGCTCAAAAATTCAATAGGTTTCTAGGCCCTAAACTATTCAACATTGCAAATAAACAGTTGCAAATTTCTTGTATGACAAAAAGAGAGTGCAAACACAATGTGATCACTTGGCTTCTTTCATTAACCTATGATGAAACAGAGAAGCTGCTTACCGTATCTAAATAATTGAAACATACTAAATTTGCATCCTAAGTTTTTCCTATGGTACACATACACACATACAGACACGCCCGCGCACTGGCACACATACACACACAGGCACAAAAACGCGCACGCGCGCACACGACACACACACACACACACACACACACACACATACACTCACACAATCATACACACGTGCACACTCTTAAACATCAACGATACACACACTCATACAATTACCGTTTATCTTTGTTTTTTTTTTTTTTTTATTTTGTTTCATTATTTGTTTATTAATTTGTAAAAAACTAGGCACTATTGGCACTGGCTGATAATCTCGAGGGTGGGCGCTGATACCTATAATTACAAGACATTAAGTTGTCTTAGCTTAGGTATTGGCTGAAACTTTAACATTCTACTGTAAATATACCTTAAGGCCTAATTGTATTGTAAACAACATTTTTACTTGAAGGTGCAAATAAACAATTTTTATTTTTTTATTTATTTTTTTATTTGTAGAGACATCAAGCAGAAACATTCAAGTGAAGACGTGTGCCATTTCAGGATTTCGGACAAAAATACACTAACTTGATTATGTCGATGTCGTGGTGAAAAAACAGCCGGTCAGCAAGATTGATTTACTCTCAAGAGAGTGCCGTACTTAAGTAGGTATTCTGTAGTATGGTGGCTCTCTCCACGAATCCCTCTTCATTAGTCCCAATACCAATTTATTAAGATAACCAATTACAAAAAGAAATATTTCATTAAGTTTATGTAAATTGATTGAAGATCGTTGGAATTGTTTGCCTGTTTGATTTGGATTCAAGTTTCTTCAAAACAGTCTTCATGTCATTTTAATTAAAAGCGTCAAAAAAAAAATTGTTGACCAACTTTGTATCTCCAACAAGAGATTGTTGGAGATACAAAGTTGGTCTTGCCTGAGCTCTAGGTTACTTTACGAGCAGTTTAGTATCCTTTCTTATTGTTATAATATTTGTTTTTTTTTTCATTTTTGTTAGACCGTGTAATTGCTTAGATTAAAATCTATAAGCTCATAAATATCTATCAAAAATCTATAAATATCTGTAAGCAATAGGAATTCGGATTATTAAGTAACTTAAAATTTGACGGCAAATTTGACGTGAACGGTGAACGATTGTCTTTGGCATTTTATAATATTCTGTCTTTCCTCTTCTTCTTTAAGTGATAACGATGATTTACTTAAACGATTGAACAAGCTTCAGATAACTTATGAAACTCTACATCTTTTTAATGTAGGTTTTGTATAAAATTGTATTTTGTTTTCATTAATATTGCTAGTGACAATGGCGTAGATAGATATATATATATGGCGCAATTATTCGTCAAGGTATAAAGTATAGTAATCTGTGAGCGACGGGATAACACTACATAATGTCTAGTGAATCAGAAAAGCGATTTTTAAAGCCTTCAAGGACTTGTGAAAACCGAGAAAAATATGCTCAGCCAACCGACATAACCCTTCAGCCGCTTTAGTACTTCATAAAAGACACAAAAATACCAACATGTTCTTAGCTAAAAACAATAAAGCACAGACATTAAAGAAAATACTTTGTTAAAAAGTTTGAACATCCATTCTAATATTCTTCTTCTTCTTTGCGTGTCGATAGACTCAAATAATACCCGACCAGTATGTTGCCACCTGCACGGCTTCTAATATTAAAACTGCTTTAGTAAATCTTTCTGTCTGTCTGTTTGCTTTCACGCCTAAACAACTGAACGATATAATAAATGATATTATTATGATTATGATTATTACGGATTGCGTTAAATTGGGAACACAGGACCATTGGACCATTACCTTATGGACTAAAACATTCAGAGCGTATTTTTTAGGTAGTAAGCTCCCGTAGCAATAATACCGACCTCTACGCGGGCAAGTTGTCCACCATTCTGAAAATGCGACCGAAAATCCTGAATTTGTTCTTGAATTCGCTTAGTTCTTTAGTCATTTATTATATAAATTAGCTGCTTTGGTTGGATTGTATCTGTAATCGGACCAGCCTGTTTGGTTGAACGCGCTAATCTCACTAACTACGGGTTGGAATTGTTTTTTTGTGTTGGATAGTCCATTTATCGAGGAAGGTTATAGGCTATACAACATAATGCTACGACAAACAGGAGCGGAGGATAAATGAAAAATGTTGCAAAAACGAGGAAAATTTATTCCTTTTGTGAGTTTTTTCTCTCTTAATGTGACGCAGACGAAGTTTCGTGGGTCAGTTAGTACTTTCATAATAATCATGCATTCAGTAAAAAGCTTTTACCAGGAAATACCAACCAGGGGATCTTCACCGTTGCAAAATAATGAAATTTATCAAAGTCAGGAACAAATTCTATAAAATAAAATAAAAGAAAAATTATAACACATTGTTTTTTATTATATTCAGTAAGAAGTTGGCAAAGATAGTGTTACGAAACACATAGTTTCTCTAATTCCGAAACTTCTTCAAAATGCGCCACGTTTTCACTCCTTACACCAACGTAGATCGTCAGAACCAGCACATTTAAATCAATAATGTGGGATGCAACTTGCGTTGACACCCTTGCGCCATCCCATCTTCCCAGCACGGTGGGCTGCGCTGGGGCTGCTGCTCCAGGTACTGAAATCCTAAAAGTCAAATACAATAACTTAATTAGTAGTTATGTGTTTGAGCCAAAACAATAGGGCCATGGGGTCCAAGTGCCCACCTAGTACTTCGGGAAATCGCCAAGCGGTTAGTCAAGTATTCACGTGACCTGAGGTTCGCCTATTTTTCGGCCAAAGGAAATCAGCATTGCCATCCAACGTAGCAGTCACATCAAAATCTCCATTAGGTTAATTAATTGAAAATTCTGGATTGTAGTATCGCTCATTATTTTAATCATAAACCTAGTCACATAAAACACAGTATAATGAAGTGTTGAATTTCATATTTGCAAAAAAATGCACTTAATTAGTAATTACACATTAATCAGTGACTTTTAAAAAGACTGCCTCGTTGGTCTTGTGGTTGCAATCGCGATTGCTGAGCATGAGATCTTGGGTTCGATTCCTGGGTCGGGCAAATAATTCAGTAGTAAACACAGAGTCTGGATTTGTGACCGGTTGATGGCAATAGACTCGCCCCCTATTCATCATCATCATCGTCACAGCCTTTTTACTGTTCCCACTGCTGGGACACAGGCCTCTCTATGAGAGAGAATGGGCTATAATTCACCAAGCGGGCCCAGTGCGGGTTGGCAGATGTCACATGTCTTCGAATTCTTGGTTCTATTACATGGGCCTTAAACATAACTGGCGAAATGTGGGCGTATAATTAGGTACACCTCTGCCTAACCCTTGGGGGATTACAGGCGTGATGTTATGTTATTTCATTTGTAATACAGCAAAAAAAGTAGGCCTCGGATATCGGGACGACAGCAACAGGGTCTTCTTAGAGTTCTGTACGCAAATGTTGCCAAAGATATAGGTTTTAAGCTTTCACGGTTTAAGACTAAAATTTTGTTTGTTTAGAAGAAAAATCAAATAAAACAATATAAGGTTAAAGAGATATGTGTTACCAACTAAATGAGTTTTAAAGCCGTTAAAAAAAAGGCAGAGTCAAAGCCAAACCATTTATTTCAATGATGCTCACTAAGGATGATGTTCCATATAGGAAAAAGCGGGTTCACATACAATTCATTGCTAGCTCTATTCAATAGATATAATTTATATGACAGCAATTCGTATACAGTAAGTCAATCCGGCCTCAGACATTGGTACGAGCGCAAACATTGTCTTCTAAAGTTTATCGTTTATCAAAATACCCACAATAATCATACTGATACTGTTAGCCTGCATCATCCCACTGCTGGGGAAAGGCTCTTCCCATGTACCTATACTTCCAGTTGTACCTATATGGTCACATATTTTGAATCTGTTTCAGTCAAAACGAATACAACACTTAAGGTGAAAGCGTCAGGGCAACAAATTCAAAGTTTCTTACGTTTTTTGCAAATTGCAGGCCAGTGCTAGGTTGTATGTTGATTAAAATATGATCCGCGTCTGTAAGACGTATACAGTAGTTACAGAATTATAATCATCAAAGTCGATTGAATGACTATTTCATGAAAAAGTCATTCAATCGACCTTTATGAACTTGGATGGTTGTATAAAAAGATCAAAGTGGCTATACATATACAAGCGACCCCAAACTTAATAAGCTGTATGTGCGCTCGAGATGAAACTACGACATAATGAAAATTTATTTATTTGTATAAACAACACATACAGCCCTAATCACAGGTTTAGGTACCTAGAATACTGTCGGGGGCCACGTGGGGGCTTCCGGCCACCGTAGGCGCGGGCCTGTGGACTGGGAGCTATGGGCTAGCTCGCCGTTCGTCTGTCTCCTGACGACAGGCCGTGTCGACGGCGCGTTCGTGTTCCACGCGCGCCTCAAAGAGAGTCAGCAATAGGGAAGGGGCCCGCAAGGGCCGAAGCCTGCCGGGGCTGCGGGACTATTCGAAAGAGATACCGTGGCCCGGGAACACAAAGGGCGATGAAGGAACATGGATGGGATTTAGTCAGTAAAAGTCTGACACTCCCTCCTGCTCCGCCCAGAGCGGGAGGAGTCATTTGATGATTTCCCATCCGAAAAAAAAAACAATAGAGACCTAGAATACAATAGAGTGGAACTTATGCTTGGGTACTTAAAGTTACAATAGTTTACCAAAAATAGAATGAATTATTTGGACAACAAAGAGTAATTTTGCAAAATGCGGCCCATGTGAATTCACTCGGTGTACAATTGACGCAGAACAAGCAGTACAGTTGTCAAAATACAATTATACCACTAACTTTTTTATATAGTATATGCTAATTTTCTTTAACAATCAAGATTACATAATAGGACAATTACAAATTAAAATAAACTAAACTAACTAACTTAAACTATGTATAAACTTAAAAAATGGCGTAAAACAAATAATTAATTGAAAATTCTAGTTTGTATAAACGCTCATTATTATAAGCACAAAAAACATAATGAGTAGTTCTGTACACATTAATCAATTATTTATATCTGTCACACAGTAATTAATATATCAAATCGATCTCGGATAGAAATGGGGTTAGTTTACGGTAACCAAATAGACATGTATGCATGTTCGAATACCCCGGGAACTTTTCCACAACCACCATCCAGGTTCTCCTCACAGACAAAAGTCGCTGGAACAAAAGTCGCACAAAAGAACGGCCTGCCCCTGGGTAGTGTCTTGGCACCGCTTTTGTTTAATATACATTTACACCAACGACCAACCATCAAGCCCGAACACGTCCCGCTTCCTCTATGCAGACGACCTTGCCCTCACCTCCCAAGCCACCACATTTGAGGAGGTCGAGGTCCACTTGTCAGATGCTCTTGGTGAATTACCCACATACTACCTCACTAATTCACTCGAACCCAATCCGAGCAAAACACAGTCTTACATTTTCCACCTTCGAAACAGAGAGGCTAGGCGCAGACTTAATATCGTTTGGGATATCGAGCACAGGTAACTTCCTAAAGTATCTTGGGATTACTCTGGACAGATCATTAACCTTCAGCAAAAACTGCAATACCATCAAGCAGAAGGTACTGCATACCCGCAACAGTCTCTTACGGCGACTAGTCTCTTCTAAGTAGGGTGCTTCGCCTCATGTATTGAGGACTACTGCGCTGGATCTATCCTTTTCAGCTGGCGAATTAGCGTGCCCCGTGTGGAGCCGTTAGTGGACACAGCTCTGAATGAAACGTGCCGGATCATCACTGGTTGCCTTAAACCGACCCCGGTACAGATGCTGTACCTACTGGCAGCAATAGCACCACCAGAAGAACAGTGGCAAGCTCTAGCAAAAGAGCCAAAATGGTTTCAGACACACGACACCCTTAAAACCTAAATAAACTTGTGTCGCAAAGGCTGAAAAGCCCCCACTTAATGGCAAGCGCTCCACGGATAGACTAAACCTGAAGCGAGGTAGTGCATCCTTACCAATCCCATTCGTTCCACCAGCTGAAAATCTAAAGTCTTTAAATAGACTCCGGACCCAGGTTGGCCGCAGCAAGGAAAACCTGCTCAGGTGGAGATTCATTAATGAGTCTGCACTGGAGTGTACATGTAGTGCTGTTCCACAAACGATGGGACACTTAATATCGTGTCCTGCGTGTCCTGTTGTGTGTCCACTACAGGAACTGATGGACGCTACTGAAAGCGCCAAACTAGTAGCTCAGTCTGGGCTGACACAATCTAGATTGCTATCGACACGCTAGGAAGAAGAACACCAAACAGATACCTGTTACCCACCTAATGAGTTTCAAAGTCGTCAAAAAAAAGTCAGAGTTAAAAATTAAATCACTTATATTTCAATAAAGCCATTAAATGGCAACCTTTGAACGTAAAATATGGTAATAGAATTGAATTTATTTCATTGCCCATTCGCAAGGGTAGTTTCGCATGGAGAAGAATGGGCAAGAAACTCCATCGTTACTCTTTTATAATGATTTACAATATGCGGTGTAGGTAGTAGGTACGTGATATAAAATTTTACGTACTTAAAATTTTTGTCCATTGAGTAACTTATTTTAAACACAGCAAAAAATGTCTAGGTCTAAAGGAAACACAATCTAACCATTTGCATATTAACACTTTAAAGTTCATGAAAATACATCAAAAAAAAAAACATGAAATAGGCGACGCTTTAAAGTATTTAACAATTTCATATCTTTGTTCACACTTCAACTACATCACTATAAGAATCTGCAGGCTCACATACAATTTGTTGCTAACTCTGTCTAACAGCTATAATTTATATGATAGCAAATCTTAGACAGTTAATTCGGCCTCAGAAATCGGAACGAGCACAAACATTGTCTTTATCGTTTATCAAAACACGGTACTCCCTTTCTTCTCCTATTTTTTTTTGTCTAAAGATCTATCCATAACACGTTTGCTATAAATTTCAGTAACTATGTATAATGTTAAAAATCTCGAAATTTTGTTTTACATCTTTACTTCTAAAACTATTTTGTCAAAATATCGATTACTATAATAATTGTATCTCCTAATTTTACATGACATAAAGTCATAATTATGTCCTATGTATTAAAAAATAACAATAATAATAAATATTTATTGACAAATGATTGCCTAAACATCAGTGTAGCCCTGGCTCTTGTACTAGGAGTTCCTGTATCACAAGGGCCAGACCTCTCAATTAACAGAGAATATGTAAAAAACGATAGACAAAAAAATTTGATGCATTATAAATTTGGCATGCATTAGAAGTGTTTACAAACATAAAAAGGAGTAAAAAATAAAATATGATCATATTAATGTACATTACATGGGTATGCAATTTTATAAATTATCGTATTATAATAATTATTGTATTATATAATGTGTATTATTCCGAATGTATTTATACATTGTTAGTCCTTAAACATTCAAATAAACATTTCAAAGTTTAAGTGACAGAAACGAATCGCTGCATCTATCTATCTGATGTTATCCGACTCCACGCAGTTTTGTCTGCCCTACCCCTAGAGTGTAATTTAGAATCGCGTAGGTGCGGAGGGGCGAGGTGGCCCGCGAGTTAAGGAGCAAGTGGTCGTAACACTCGCCGCCGCTGCTGATGCTGGCCGGCAAAGCCGGCTAGCAAGCCGAAGCAGCGGTGGTGAGCTTTAAACACATCTCACACATCACGATAAACTCGCGTGGGACCGCTGGAGCCCCGCAGCGCCGGACCCGTGACAGAAACCATGCCTGCTGCATGTTGCTTGCTTGCTTGCATGCTGCATGTTGCTTGCTCGCTTGCATGCTGCACGCTTGCTGCATGCTTTATGCATGCTTGCTGCATGCTTGCTGCATGCATGCTGTGTTTGTTTGCATGATTCTTACAGGAAAAAAAATCCACCCCTTGAACTGTGAACCCCGACCGAACCGGTCTGACGCCATTGTTTGACTATTGTGTCTACTTCGCTAACAGTAAATGAAAATGTTCATAATCAACTTTTTTGATAATGATTGACTATTTGATTGTTTGGTTTTCTGCCTTTGATCGAGTGACTATCGATTCGATGGTTCTTTTGGCATACATTTCATAATGAACTACATATTACTACTTTTGTACTACTAGTCCGGTCAATTTAGACCAAAAAATGAGAGTGAAGTTACATAAAGTCCCAACAAGCTGAATTTCAGTGAAATTGTTCAAAATATAATTATAAACAATGTCTAGAAGTTCCCCATCATTCCCCTGTAAGGAAATTTTTTTATTCAAGGTCAAAGGTCAAAAAAATGAGTTTTTCGCAATTTTCAGCAAAACGGTAAGTTTTATCATAAAAGTACTTCAGACAAAAATTGTAGATCATAAAATTATCTATAAAAAATGTATCAATACTTTTTTTCTTACGAGGCACCGTTTCTGAGATATAACTATTCAAAAAGTTATAAAAGTTGTTATCGTCATTATATGCACACGTTTCCACGCCACCTATGAGGTAGTGTACTTAGCGCGTTTTTTTAACGTGGTTTCCCCAGTAGGCCTACTCCACGGGTCAGTTGTGATCCTGTTTAATGTAAAACTATTGCATAATAACGGAAATTTTCAAAGATTGGGAAAGATAAAAGCGATGTAAATTAAAAAAAAGTGTTGAAGTTTATTCGTCTTATTCGTAAGTTTCAAATTCTTGTTCTTCTTCTTGATCTTCTTCTTGTTCTTCTTCTCCTGCTTCTTCTTCTTGGCTTGGTTATCAGCTAGACCCTACATACTGGGGTTGGAAGTTGGTCAACAATATATTAGAGCCAGTTCAAACTTTACTTCCACCTGCGCCGGAAAAACTGCTGAACACTATTTTTTGCAACAGCAAAAAGGGATGCAGTGCTAAATGTGGTTGCAAAAAAGTCGGACTGTCTTGTTCTTTGGCATGCACAAATTGTCAAGGCCGGTCGTGCTCTAATATTGAATCACAAACAATGGAGGATTCGTTTGACTCCGACGAAGTATCATGCGATACATCGCTATTGACGCAATTTACTTGCATCCAAAATGAAGATGAAGAAGAAGCAGGAGAAGAAGATCAAGAAGAAGAACAAGAATTTGAAACTTACGAATAAGACGAATAAACTTCAACACTTTTTTTTATTTTACATCGCTTTTATCTTTCCCAATCTTTGAAAATATCCGTTATTATGCAATAGTTTTACATTAAACAGGATCACAACTGACCCGTGGAGTAGGCCTACTGGGGAAACCACGTTAAAAAAACGCGCTAAGTACACTACCTCATAGGTGGCGTGGAAACGTGTGCATATTATGACGATAACAACTTTTATAACTTTTTGAATCGTTATATCTCAGAAACGGTGGCTCGTAAGAAAAAAAGTATTGATACATTTTTTATAGATAATTTTATGATCTACAATTTTTGTCTGAAGTACTTTTATGATAAAACTTACCGTTTTGCTGAAAATCGCGAAAAACTCATGTT
The DNA here is from genome assembly GCA_963853795.1 of Xestia rhomboidea. Lineage (NCBI taxonomy): Eukaryota > Metazoa > Arthropoda > Insecta > Lepidoptera > Noctuidae > Xestia > Xestia rhomboidea. The sequence continues at coordinate 13,063,075 of OY970778.1, forward strand.
TTTGACCTTTGACCTTGAATACAATTTTTCCCTTACAGGGGAATGATGGGGAACTTCTAGACATTGTTTATAATTATGTTTTGAACAATTTCACAGAAATTCAGCTTGTTGGGACTTTATGTAACTTCGAATGTCTAAATTGACCGGACTATACATATTACTGTATTTATATTACTGTGAACTTTCTGCGATATGATGGTTCTACTTTTTAATTCTTACAAATTTAATTAGAGCAATATTGTTTAGAAATGTGTTGTATTGAGAGACGCTTAGTAATGCAAATTTGTTTTTAAAAATATAATTAGGATCAAAACATAAAATAATTTGAATTTAGGATTTACAATTATTATTGAAAACAGTTTTGAGTCTTTTATATATTATTGATTGTAAATTTATGACAAACGGGTTTAGGGCTTTTGGGGATCTCAATTTTATAGCATATGACATTATGTGATATAAAGTTCGGGTAAGTTATCATTAGGACAAAATAATGATGATTAGGATAAAAATAAATATGACACTTTAAATTATTGATAAAAAGTTAGTTAACACGACCGAGAACCATCAAAACACATACAACAAAACATGGAATTAGTTACATATTTTCAAAGTGTTTGATTCAAAACGAATACAACACTTCATAATATTTCATACATCTAGAACCTCCGCACGGGAGTCAGCAGGTTCACGGACAATTCTTCGCTGCATGTTGAGGTCATGATCTCTTTGCCTTTGATTTAATTTACTTATATAAAACTCGTACCACATTTTTCGATTAGTCCTTAACATGACGAAAACAATGTCCAATATTAGTGGATTTACTGTAACAAATAAATGTATAAAAAAATCTACTACGGGGTGGAAATCGAACACCTTAAGTAAAAGTTGATACAACAATAAGATGTCGCTCAGTAAAAATATCAAAGTGGCAACATAAAAGCGACGCCAGACGTAAGAAGCTGTATGTGCGCTCGAGTTGAAACTACGACATAGAGAGAATACAATTATAATGTACAAAAAACAGTTAAGTGTCACTGGTAGGACTTGATTCCCATATAACAGCAACAGAAATATGATGTCTGACAATTGAGTTAGATAATATATTAAAGATAAATAAGGACTGTTATTAGACACAAACCAAACAATGGCGCTAGTTATTAAAGACACACCCCAACCAAAGAGCCCGCTTTTTAAATATCTCCTTCGGATATTTCCTTTAAAAACTCTGACTGTGTCTTCGTAACACATATGACTTATAACTAACAGCCAATGAGTCTTCGCTGTTGCAAAGTATTCACTTAGAAAATATTGGACTTGACCATAATAATAATCAAAGATGATATTGTAATGCATCCGGGATATTAAATTGTATAAAAATATCCGGCAAGATAAGTTTGATAAGATGGCATTAAGAAACACATAGTTTTTATAGTTCCGAAATTTGCGCAGGCAGCACCACGATATTATACCGTATATCAGCGTCACTAGCGTCAGCACAAACACAATGAAGTGTACAGTCCGTTGAGTATCTGAAAACTCCCAATCCCAAGTGTAGTCATAACTCTCTGCAGAGTCGTAATTTTCGTAACTATCATTATAAGACAAAAACGAATCCAATGTGTCTTCGGAACTCCTTGCAGAATCATACTCTTCTCTGGTATCATTAAAAGACATGGCGAACGTCACTTCACAGTTTTGATAGATTCACTTTTAGTTTTTAAAACCTAAAATAAAAGTATTTGTGAACAGGTCGACGTACAGCACCGCCTAACTTTAATAAACGGGTGTTGCTTGTAAAACAGTTAATGTAACAATAGTTCAAATCAAACTCTACAAATATAATATAATATTCGGATTATTTTTAGATAAACAATAATTAGCACTAATTAATTAATACAGTATCGCTCATTATTTTTATCAATATTCAATCTCATAAAGTTATTTATGATTTATTCGTTTCGAATTTCACATTTACATTATAAAATACCATTTTATTGACTTCAGTTTGTGTGTTTGTTTGTAATTGATGGCTTAAATCTTTTTTGTGCATGTAGAAAAAAGACCTAAAACACTTGTTGGGTGCATATTCGAAACAGCAATTTACACGGAAGATATCCCGTATGTGACAGTATAAGTTAATTCCTAATACATAATATTGGCTGTTAACTGCATTTGAGTTATCATTCTTCTATTACTTTATCAACATCGTTTGACCTTAGATCAGGTCTGGTTAAACTGGTTGAAAAACATCTGTTTTTCTTGAGAATTTGTTTCTAGATGAACACTGAGGTGCTCCCCTGCCTGCATAACTTAAAGCAGGTGGGAAATTGGGGTCGCGGGCATTCAGGGTGGGGTCTGTCCGCCCACCGAGTGACCTCAGAAAAGACGGCGGCACAGTGGTCACGTGCTGCCGTGCACACTTACACAGTGAGGCTATCTATCTATCATCTATCATGGGGTTTTTGGTTTCCGCACTTAGTCCTTAAGGTGGACCATTGTGCGTGAGCCATGGTGGCCGTTTACTCCAACCAGCCCACCTCCCTCCAGAAGCAGATTAAACTTCCCGGTCTTCTCAGGGCATCCGCAAGGGATCTTGTTGCTCCCAGGGTCTCCACGCGAATTTTGGTAACGCCGGTGCACTCGAGGAGCACATGCGCCACCGTTTCCTCCGCCTCCGTGCATGCTCTGCACAGGGGACTGTCTAGGATTCCTAGGGCGTGGAAGTGTTTATTCAGTGAACAGTGTCCAGTGATGGTCCCCGCCACCAGCCGTAGGCTATCTCTGTCCAGGCGTAGAAGGCGCCTGGTCAGCTTTGTGTCCAGGGATTGCATAGCTTCTTTGGATTGCCTACACCCTGGTGTCGAGGTCCACCTACACAGTGAGGCTCAGGGGAGACCTTTTTACAATGTCCCCCGGGATGTGCCATAACAAGCGTTGCACAGAGGGGTCTCTGGATGTTCTTTAAAAAAAAACGGCGCCTCCTCCCACGTGCGTATAGTGACCACTGAACAGTCAGGTAGAAATCCCTCACTCCCTGATCTTATCCCCAAAGACCGGTGGCCTTTGAAGGTTTCACTTCGTGAACAAAAAAAAAGATGAACACAAAGGTTTAATGTCTATCTATACCTATAAGTACTGCACGGGATCGGTCGCCTCAGCTCATCGGCAGGTCGTCATCCAAGTGTCCACTCAATGGAAACACGTAACCAGTTCTGTTTTACCTCATGTCACTTCAGTTTGAGCAAGGGATGGAGGTATACATGACCCTATATCCAACATCTCTTTCCCTCTGAAGTAGGGACCTTGCGTACTACGCGGCCACGACCTCGACTGAAGCTTCCTCCACCTTTTCCAGGAAGTAAGTTTTGTTTAAAATAGCGACCGGACTTGCGACAAGTCGTGGTTTATGGTGAGCCACGTGCTCTGTGGTATTACAAAATTCATGGTCTAAAGATTCATAACCGGCTGTTGTCCATAACTACACGTCCAAAGCGCGTATCATACGGTCTACCCCAGCTCCTCGAGAAAGGCCATCAACGCCTCGATGTTACATCGCTCTCGGAGATACAGTCAATCTAACAGTGGTTGTAACGAAACGCTACAAAACCAATGCAAGAACACTCAAATCAATCATAATCTGCCTAGTCTTTTCCAAACTATGTAATGGTCGGCTTCCAGCCGTACCGGATGCAGCTGAATTTCAAAATTTTATATGGAGCGATCTGACCTCCACAACCCAGATAGTACTGAGTAATTGCAATACCCCGTTGAAAGTCTGATTGTCAGAATTTTGGGGCCACTGTCTGACATGGCTGTCAAAGATGTACAAATGACAGCTGGGATCTACGGCTTAGCGTGCTTTCCGAGGCACGAAGGAACCTTGGTATAATGGATGGAGACCGACCCCAGGACCGAACCTGGCAAGCTCTGCTTAACCTTGAAGATTGACCCGTACGGTATACATCAATATCAGCATCAATTTAATTAATTAAAAATTCTAGTTAGTACTATCGCTCATTATTCTAATCACAAAAAATAAAGAGTGTTGAATTTAATTTTTGCTAAAACAAACTTATTTAGTTCTGTACACATTAATAAATTTATTTTTATCAGACACACAGCAAAAAGTAATTAATTTATCAAGTCGACCTAAGAAACAGGGACGAGAAAAACGGAGTAGTGTACGGGTTCTTTATTCAAAGATTGCCAAAAAGATACGTGTTACCAACCTAATGAGTATCAAAGTCAGAGAAATAAAGTCATAGTTAAAATCAAATCATTTATATTCAATGACGACCCGAATGGCGCAGCGGTAGTGAGGCTGCCTTATGTTCTTAGGGTCCCGGGTTCGAATCACGGTTGGAGCAAATGTTTGTGTGATGAGCATGGACATTTGTTTCCGAGTCATGGATGTTTATATCTATACATATAATAAAATCGTTGAGACCAAAGAATCTGTTCATTGAAGATTAAAAAACAAAAACCAGCCAGGGTGACTTAAAATAAGTAACTGAAGATATTAAAACCATTTTAAAAATTTTTTGTTTGTTTGTTTGTTTGTTTGACCGCGCATCACGTAAAAACTACTGAACCGATGTTGTTGAAATGTTCACAAATCTATTAAAATACATTCAGAATAACATATAGGCTATAGAAATTTTGGAATTTTTTGGAAAAAGGGGGTGAAATGGGGGGGTAAAGTTTGTATGAAAAAAAAATTTTAGATTGTTCTAGAATCATGAAACTTAGAATAAATACTTATTAATAAAAATAAAGAAATACCTGTTTCAGCATTTTTTTAAAATCTCATCCAGAGACGCAAAAAAGAGGGTTTTGTGTTTAAAATTAATAAACTTCAAACACCTATACAATCAAATCCAATGAAGTGTAACCTTTTAAAGTTGCTACATATACTTCGTATCTAATACAGGTAAATATAATTTCTCAATTTTCTTGAAATTTGATTTTTGACGTGAATACGCACAAAATAGCGGAACTCAAGAAAATCAGCTTTCTTCGGTATAAGTAGTTGGTACGAAATGTTTGTGCGCGCATCACGTCAAAATTACTGCATAGGCTTGCGCATTACGTCAAAATTACTGCATAGGCTTCTTTAATATTTAGACTACATATTATCACGCTACTTCCTTAAGGGGGTAGGCAATTTTGCATTATTTCCGTATACTTCAATTGTTTGACGTTTCAGTCATGACGTAAGTACATGAGAACGGCTATTTGTGGCTTATGTCTATGAAGTAAATAGCCTCCGCTACCGCTCTGTAAACTACGGGGTTGCAGGTTCAAACCCTCCAACATTATTTTCACTTTTTGTGATTTGTTTAATTTTTTTTTTGATGCTGTGAGATTTCCTATATTTCATTTTGTATTTAAATTGTGTGCATTTCTATATTTCTTATTTTTTTACGTAAAATATTTTTCCAAAAAGTAATAGAGTAGTACTTATGGAAGAAGAATACAATCATGCTACCACCAAATAAATTGGGATAAGGGCAGGAGTATGATGATGAGGATGATTTCTCCAAAAAGTAGTATAGCGAACATCAGAAGCCTGATAAATCCACGTGTTCCTGCCGTGCAAGAACTGTGCTATGCTATTAGCAATAATCAATAATCCATACGCAGTTTATACGTAGATTATATTTACAACTAAATTGTTATTGGCCTCATATCGTATTTTCGGGCGAGAGGAGACGCCCAGGTTCTTCCATTGTGAGGATCGACCGGAGGACACGGTGGAGCACACTGTGGAGGTGTGCCCCACTTGGGTGGAGCACCGCCGTGTCCTCGAAGCGGCGATCGGCGGCGGCGACCTCTCTCTCCCGGCCCTGGTTCAATACATGGTCCGGAGCGAGACGGAATGGGACGCCGTCACCTCCTTCTGCGAAGCAGTCATGTTAGCGAAGGAGGTGGCGGAACGTGAGAGGGAGAGATCCATACGTCCCGGCCACCGCAGGAGACGCCCCGGGCGTCGGGAGCCACGTGGTGGCCCCCGGCCACCGTAGGCGTGGGCCTGTGGACGGGGAGCTATGGGCTAGCTCGCCGTCCGTCCGTCTCATGACGACAGGCCGTGTCGACGGCGCGTTCGTGTTCTACACGCGCCTCAAAGAGAGTCAGCAAAAAAGAAGGGGTCCGCAAGGGCCGATGCCTGCCGGGGCTGCGGGACTATTCGAAAGAGATACGGCGATGAAGGAACATGGATGGGTTTTAGTCAGTAAAAGTCTGACACTTCTTCCTGCTCCGGGAGGAGTCATTTGATGATTTCCCATCCGAAAAAAAAATAAGCTATAAGTATCGTGTTTGGGCTCAATTCATGCACCTTGATGAGAACTTTCGACCTAGCTGGAGTATGACTGTCATCGAGTGTCTATGGATGAAAACCTAAGGCTGTCGAGGGAAGTCCCAAATTGGAAAAACACAGTACAATATTTTAACGATGATTGCATATATTTCCGAGAAATTAAATTGTTACCTACTTGAATCTATACTTATTATGAAGGAGTAAAGTTTGTTTGTTTGGTTGGTTGAACGCGCTAATTTTAGGAACTACTGATTCCAGTGAAAAACATCTTTTAGTGTTGGATAGCCCATTTATCGAGGAAGGCTATACGTTATATAACATCACGATACAATCAATAGGAGCGGAGCATCAATGAAAATTGTTGCAAATACAGCGAAAAACTATTGCTTTTGAGAGCTTCCGTTCCGTGCGCTGCGTAAACGGTTAAAGTAACTCAACAATCATACATGTATGACGGGATTGTTCCTCTTAAAAAGTCCGCTAAAGCATATTATCTGCATTTTTTTTAGGTTGACTTACACTCTCTCTAAGCCTCTCTCTCTCTTACGTAACGCAGACGAAGTTGCGCGGGTCAGCTAGTGTATAATAAGTATGTATTTACAAACAAAAAGTATCTATGTTGTATATCAACTATCTGGTGTCCACGACACAAGCCTCGTTGCTTAGTGTGGCAATAGATGGCGCTGTGTGTTAATGTCAAGCGATATATTTATTTATATTTATTTATTTATATATTATGCCATTAAAAGGCACTTTTGAACATCAAATACGGAAATAGAATAGAATTTATTTTATTGCCCATTCGCAAGGGTAGTTTCGCATGGAGAAGAATAGGCAAGAAACTCCATCACGTTACTCTTTTAAAATGATTTACAATATTTGTACCTACACAATTTTACTAACTTGATGTTTTTGACAACAAAATAACTGATTTTAAACACAGCAAAAAATGTCTAGATCTAAAGCAAACACATTAAAACCGTTTGCATATTAACACTTTATGTTTATGAAATAACGAAAAAAAAAAGCCAAAACCCATCAATTTCACATCTTTGTTCAGTCATGAACAACTTCCCTATAAGAATCTGCAGGTTCACAAACAATCCGTTGCTAGCTCTATCTAATAGCTATAATTTATATGACAGCAATTCAAAGACAGTTAGTAAGTTCGGCCTCAGACACCGGGACGAACGCAAACATTGTCTTACAAAGACAGAAATTTTAAAACTGTTTGAGTCAAAACGAATACAACACTTGATAACATTTCATACATCTAGAACCTCCGCACGGGAGTCAGCAGGTTCACGGACAATTCTTAGCTGCATGTTGAGGTCGTGATCTCTACGCCTTTGATTTACTTTATTTATATAAAACTCGTACCATATTTTTCGATTAGTCCTTAACATGACAAAAACAATGTCCAATATTAGTGGATTTAATGCAACAAATTCTTTTATAAAAAAATCAACTACGGGATGGAATGCGTATACCTCGAGTAAAATTTTATACAACAATAAGATGTCGCTCAGTAAAAATATCAAAGTGGCTACATAAAAGCGACGCCAGACGTTAGAAGAAGTATGTGCGTTCGAGTTAAAACTACGGCATAGAGAAAATACAATTATAATGTAAAAAAAACAGTTAAGTGTCACTGGTAGGACAGTATGTCCATAGTAAAGGAACAAGAATATGATGTCTGGCAATGTATTCATATTATATAATGATACTTGTTTTTCCACAAACCAAACAATGGCGAAAATTATTAAAGACGCACCCCAAGCAAAGAGCCCGCTTTTTAAATGTCTCCTTCGGATATTCCCATTAAAAACTTTAACTATGTCCACGTAACACATGTGACTTATAACTAGCAGCCAATGGGTCTTCGCCGTTCCCAAGTATTCACTTAGACAATATTGGCCCATTACGTAATAATAATAATCGAAGTCGAAATAGTTATAGATCCGGGATATTAAATTGTTACTGTATAACCAGGATGTTAGTTTAAGTAAGAAGTTTGAAAAGATGGCATTTAGAAACACATAGTTTGTATAGCTCCGAAATTTGCGCAGGCAGCACCACGATGTTATGCTGTATATCAGTGTCGCTAGTGTCAGCACAAGCACAATGTAGTCAATAGTCAACTCTTGAGTAGGTGATAACTCCCAATTCCTAGTGTAGTCAACATAACTCTCTGCAGAGTCGTTATGTTCGCTGTTATCATCATAATATGAATCATCTGTGTCTTCATAACTCCCTGCAGAGTCATATTTCTTCACTGCTGTCACCATAAGAAGACATGGCGATCGTCACTTCACAGTTTTGATAGATTCACTTATGGTTCTAACAACTTAAGGAAGTAAATTAATTTGTTTATTTCCGACGAGCTGTCGTCGTAAATCACCATCAAATCAAGAGTTGTAAGAAAGTACTTTTATAAATTATGTATTTCTATATCCAAACCGGATAAACGGGTGTTGCTAGTAAAATTTACAATCCAACAGTGGTTAGCATAAAATTTTACACAACTAATATAATATGGAACACATTTTATCGTAACACCAAAATCAGCATTATTATATTCGGCCTCGTTAGTCCAGTGGTTGCAAGAACGACTGCTGAGCAAGGGGTTCTAAGTTGGATTAGTATTTATTGGTCGGCCAAAGTGTTACAGTGTGTTTCATCAGGGTTTCTCTCGGTAGCAGCCCCGTGGCTGACCACAAAACCACAAAATACGTCATAGAAAAGCAATAGAAAAAAGAAAGTGGAAGTGGGCCATATATGCCGTAGACTGGATGGAAGATGGGGGAAGAAAGCGCTGGAGTGGAGACCACGGACGGGATGGAGGAATGAGGGAAGACAACCGACTAGGTCAGTAGTCCCCAACCTATGGTTCGCGGACCACCGGTGGTCCGCAGGAGCTTCGAATATGGTCCGCGAAACAAATCCAAACTCCGTAGTTTGGATTTGTTCCCGGTTTATGGCAATAGGCTCGCCCTCTATTACATATATACATAACTGGAAAAAGTAGGGTGTACTGTTATGTTCACCTTTGCCTTACCCTTTCGCAGTTACAGGTGTATATATGTTATGTTCATTTCATTTCATTTCATTTATTTCAGTAACAATTTTTACATTGTATCGAAATTTTACACTAAATAATAAAAATAAAAGAATTACAATAGAAATCACAATAATAATCGAAATCAATATAATCGCTACACCTACAATCGCAGAAATAAATCGGATGAGTGTGTGTCTGATACCTGCGCATCGAGGGTTCCGTACAAACTTGTATGTTTATCGTATGTCCATCAAGAAAAATGGGTCTCTGAAGTTCACACGCCCTTAAGGTGGAAGCGCCAGGGACCCCCGTGACATTCAAGTTTTCTTACATTATTTGCAATTTGCATGGGTTTTATTGGTGATTTTAATGATTATCTACAACCGTATTAGTTATAATCGCGAATTACATCACACACACACACACACACCAAACACACATCACACACACACACATCAAACTACACACACACACACACATCAAATCACAAACACATACAACCACACACACACACACACACATACACACACACACACACACACATTAAACCTGAAACTAATTAATGAATTTCGCGGGAAAGAAAACATAAGATGGATTGACGAATTGAAACGATTGCAGTTAAACTAATTGCTCTCCCATGCATCGATAAACGTCACGTTCAATAATTATCTGACTGCGAATGTAAATTTGTATTGAAAAAATATTTTTTCATGTGCTACTAACTAATATCTACTAATTAACAACTTTCTATTTTTTTTTCTTGACTTTTGCTGTAAGAACTTGTTTCTTGTCAAATTTTATGATTCTAGCTCATCATGAAGTACCATTTAGTTTTAGATTTATTTATGAATGAGCATAACCCATGATCTGTCCACGAAGTAGACACAATAATTAAACAATGGCGTCTCGATCAAATTGGTCATTTGACAGATCATGATTTAATATGCGACATAAATGCCCTATTTTTATTAAAAACTTAAATAAATAAACTAACAACAAAATACACGGCATCGAAAAACTCCTCAACGCTGTCAGCTGGTAATGTGCCCAAGAGACTGGCGGCGTTGCCACGTTGTATGGCAACACTTAGCCTCTGACCAAGGTAAAAGCCAGCCCTTGGGTCACGGGAAGCGTTAACTAGGTGTTTTGAAAGTTCTGAAGTTTTATTTCATTGACTAACGTTTGATTTTATTATCATCTCCAAGAGACTGTAGACAACATATTTAACATTAATTTAAACTTTAGAAAAAGTATCTTGACCGGCTGATTGACGTACAACGAATAAACTGATCCTATAAGAGTCCTGTTTTTGTTTTTGTTGTCCTTTTGAGATACGGAATCCTTTTTTTTTCTGATGGGAAATCATGAAATGACTCCTTCCGGGCGGAGCAGGAGGAAGTGTAAGACTTTTACTGACTAAAACCCATCCATGTTCCTTCATCGCCCTTTGTGTTCCGGGGCCACGGTATCTCTTTCGAACAGTCCTGCAGCAACGGCAGGCGTCGGCCCTTGCGGACCCCTTCCTTTTGCTGACTCTCTTTGAGGAGCGCGGCCGTCGACACGGCCTGTCGTCATGAGACGGATGGACGGTAATTGTCGTAACACTGCAAAGTATTACTGATTGCTGATATATCATTACCTGACAAGGCGAACACGCTTCACAGTCTTGATAGATTTACATTCGTTTCTTAAAATTTTCATTAAGTGTATTTGTGATCGAACGAGTGAAGAACACTCACATCAGTGATCAGAGTACCATCTGCCTAGCCTTTACCCACCATGTTAGGGTCAGCTTTCAGCCGTACCGGATTCAGCGAGATACCAGTATTTTATATGAGCGACTGCCTATCTGACCTCCACAACTCAGTTAGTACTGGATAATACAATACCCCGTGCTAAGACTGGTTGTCAGACTTTTGTAGCCAATGACTTCCTGTTACGACTGACAAAAATGTACAAATGACAGTCAGCCTATGGCTTAACGTGCTTTCCGAGGCACGGAATAATCTCGGTATGATGGATGAAGACCCACCCTCAGACCGACCAGGATAAGCGCTGCTTAACTTCAAAGATCGACCCGTACGGTATACATCAATATCAGAATTAATTGAATTAATTGAAAATTATAGTTTGGATTATCGCTCATTATTAAAATCACAAATTAATCAATTATTTTTATCTGTCACACAGCAAAAAGTAATTAATTTATCAAATCCATTAATTATTAATTTATCATCCTCGGATATAGGGACGAGAAAAATGGGGTTAAGTTACCGGGTTATGTATTCACCAGTAACCAAATAGATACGTGTTACCCACCTAATGAGTTTCAAAGTCGTCAAAAAATAAAGTCAGAGTTAAAATCAATTAATTTATATTTCAATTAAGCCACTAAAATACACCTTTGAACGTCAAACACGAAAATAGAATTGAATCAATTTCATTGCCTATTCGCAAGAGTAGTTTCGCATGGAGAAGAATGGGCAAGAAATTACATCGTTACTCTTTTAAAATGTTTTTTTTTTCGAAATGGCATCTCGCAGTTCAACCTGAGAGGTTGTCGTCATTTACAATATTTGGTATAGGTAGTAAGTAGGTCAATCTATATATATATAATTTTATACTTCATAGTATTGCCATGTATGTACCTATTTTTATACACAGAAAAAAATGTATAGATCTAAAGCAAACACAAAAATATAACCATTTGCATATTAACACTAGAGTTTATGAAAATACAAAAAAAAAACATGAAATAGGTGATGCCATAAACTACCTAACAATTTAATAATAAATTTGTTCAATCATCAACAACTTCCTTAAAAGAATCAGCAGGTTCACATACAATGTTTGCAAGCTTTAACTAATAGTTATTATCTATAAGATTGCAATTCGTAAACAGTTAGTCAATTCGGCTTCAGATATGGGGACGATCACAAATATTGTCCTAAAAATGTATCCATTATCAAAACACACACAACAATCATACATGGAATTAGTCACATATTTGAGTCAAAACGACAACACTTAATAACATTTCATACATCTAGAACCTCCGAATGGGGCTCAGCAGGTTCACGGACAATTCTTCGCGGCATGTTGAGGTCGTGATCTTTATGCTTTTGATTTAATTTATTTATATAAAATTCGTGCCATATTTTTCGATTAGTCCTTAACATGATGAAAACAATGTCCAATATTAGTGGATTTATTGTAACAAATACATTGATAAAAAAATCTACTACGGGATTAAAATCGAACATCTCAAGTAAAAATGTATACAACAATAAGATGTCGCTCAGTAAAAATATTAAAGTGACTACATAAAAGCGACGGCAGACGACACAAGCTGTATGTGCGCTCGAGTTGAAACTACGACATAGAGAAAATACAATTATAAAGTAAATCAAACCGTTAAGTATCACTGGTAGGGCTTTATGTCCAAAGACGAGAAACACGAATATAAAGCTTGGCAATTGATCTAAATCAAATGGAATATATCGATACATAAACAAAAAAATGGTGATAGTTATTAAAGACACACCCCAACCAAAGAGCCCGCTTTTTAAATGTCTCCTTCGTATATTCCCATTAAAAACTTTAACTATGTCCACGTAACACATGTGACTTATAACTAGCAGCCAATGGGTTTTCGCCGTTACTAAGTATTCGAGTAGATATGCACAGAATTCATCAATACCATATAAGTTAAAATTGTAATAAATCTCGGATATTAAATTGAGTAAGAAGTTTGATAAGATGGCATTTAGAAACACATAGTTTCTATAGTTCCGAAATTTGCGCAGGCAGCACCACAATGTTATGCCGTATATCAGCGTCACTAGCGTCAGCACAAGCACGGTGTAGTCAATAGTCAGCTGTTGAGTACGTGAAAACTTCCAATCCCAAGTGTAGTCATAACTCTCTGCAGAGACGTTATGTTCGCTGCTACCATTATAATACGAGTCACTATACGTGTTACCACAACTCTCTGTTGAGTCATACTGTTCGCTGGTACCATTATCAGACATGGCAAACATCACTTCACAGTTTTGTTAGATTCATTTTGCCACTAACAACTTGGGTAAGTAAATTAATTTGTGAACAGTTCGTCGTATCTCACCGCCAAAACCATATTAGTAATAAAGTAGTTTTTCAATATATTCCTATGTGCAAACCCGATAAACGGGTCTTTCTTGATAAATATACAAGCTAATAGTGGTTGTCCTCGCCATCTACTAGCTGGACGCAACAACACTCAATCGGGCGCGGCACTGGCGACATCTACCGATGAAGGGAAGAAGATTCATCGATTCATAGCCAAGCCAATTGTAATGATAAAAAAAAAGAAAAAAAAGGGGTTTTGTATGATATTATAAATGTGTGGTGTGCTCCAAATAAAAATAATAAGTAAAAGTGAAAATTCGGGCGCCAGGAGTACACACAAAACTATAAAGACATCGGTAGTTCCTTCGGTCAGTCACTCACATGCGGTCTTTCTTCATCTAGATTCTTCTTCATCTAGAATTAAAACCAATTTTATACATTAATACTTGTGTGCAATTATTTGAATACATAGATGTTTTTCTAATAAAAAAAAGTGAAGTTAAATACCTAATTATCATACCTTGCTTTTTTGTATTATAAATGCTATTGCCAAAGATTATAAGCGCCAAACAAAACTAGTATCGTAATGTTGCACAAACTAAGTGCAGTTCCGATGTAATAACGCTCATTATTATAATCACAAAAATCATATGAATGAAGTGTCGAACTTAATTTTTGCTAAAATACACTTAACTAATAATCAATTATTTTTATCTGTAATAAAGTAAAAAGTAATTTATCAACTCGACCTCGGATAACTCGAGAAAAACAGAGTAATTTAGATTTAGATGAGCCTCTCGCGACAGTAACGTTTTGGCACCCGGAATCCCGAATGAATGTGACCCGCCCGACTTGAACCGAATGACGTATTCATGGCGGTGGGATTTGGGGTACCCCGACGTTAGGTTAGTTAGGTTCCTTTAAACCCTTTTTTTTTTTTTTTTTTTTTTTTTTTTCGGATGGGAAATCATCAAATGACTTCTCCCGCTCTGGGCGGAGCAGGAGGGAGTGTCAGACTTTTACTGACTAAAACCCATCCATGTTCCTTCCTCGCCCTTTGTGTTCCGGGGCCACGGTATCTCTTTCGAATAGTCCCGCAGCCCCGGCAGGCTTCGGTCCTTGCGGACCCCTTCCCTATTGCTGACTCTCTTTGAGGCGCGCGTGGAACACCTTCCTTCCCTTCCTTTCCTTTAAACCCTGCAGACAGAAATACGAGCCCCGCTTAGCGGGGCTCAATCGACTACGCTTTATAAACCTATTAATCCACCTCAAACAAACAAACAATAAACCCAACCAATTACCAAACCCTTTGTTTATGGTGACACATTTTGACACCGACGGACACAGGATGCAGTGATTAATTCAAAATTTTAAAACAGGTGCCAAAATATTACTATCGCGAGACGCTAGGGTTCTGTATTCAAAGGTGATCAAAGATATATGTTGCCCACCTAATGAGCTTCAAAGTCGTCAAAAAATAAAGTCAGAGTCAAAATAAAATCATTTATATTTCAATTAAGCCATTAAAATGCACTTAGCACGTCAAATACGGAAATAGAATTGAATCTATTTCATTGCCTATTCGCAAGGGTAGTTTCGCATGGAGAAGAATGGGCAAGAAACTCCATCGTTACTCTTTTAAAGTAATTTTACAATACTTGGCTTATTTACATGAAATAAAATACACACTTCAATTTTTTATCAATTAAATACCCTATTTGAAACACAGCAAAAAATGTCTAGAGCTAAATAAAACACAATATAACCATTTGCATACAGTACATTGCAGTCTTTGGACCCGTTTTACGCAGAGGACATACAACGATCTGCGTGTCCAATATAATAACGCGTTTAGGATACTGTTGGGGCTGTCGTGGCGTTGTAGTGCGTCCACTATGTTTGCGGAGGCGCGCACAGACGATTTTTACACCATTGTAAGAAAACGGACCGCCTCCACAGCCGGCCGGCTACGCACCGCCACCAATAGTCTCCTGAGCGTGTTCTCAGATCGTTGGGACTCCCCTCTGCTACGCCACTGGGTGAGTATCCATACTAGTTGATATTTTAGGTATTATCTCCATATTACTAACACTAGTTATTATGTTATTTTGTTGCTACTATCACTATGGACTCTTGTCTGAAATAAAGAATTTGAATTTGAATAGCATATGGAAACAGTGGGTTGTACTACCAATTTTAAAATTATTGTCAGGTTTCCGGGCTCCTAAACTAGGTACGCAGACCTGTGTCTTAGGAGTCGGAGATTTTGCGGCTTCAATTTATATACTTAATACAACCGTGACTTTCTGTTTGTTTACAACTTTTTTTTTAATACAGCAAATGAAGTGAATGATTGTGGTTGTGTATCTAGGGGGTGTGTATGTGAAATCAAAGTGTTAATATAACTTTTTTTCAAAGTAGGTTTGATAAAGTTATAATTCTATACTTAGCCAATATATTTTCTGTTTCATCATAAGTTAAGGATAAAGCCATTTTCGTAATTTATTTTAGTAGTCATACATGGAATACGTCACATATTTAAATCTGTTTGAGTCAAAACGAATACAACTCCTAATAACATTTCATACATCTAGAACCTCCGCATGGTAGTCAGTAGGTTCACGGACAATTCTTCGCGGCATGTTGAGGTCGTGATCTCTATGCCTTTGATTTAATATTTTTATACAAAACTCGTACCATATTTTTCGATTAGTCCTTAACATGACGAAAATAATGTCCAATATTAGTGGATTTAATGCAACAACTACACGTATAAAAAAATCTCCTACGCCGTGGAAAAAGAATACCTCAAGAAAATGTTGATACAACAATAAGATGTCGCTCAGTAAAAATATCAAAGTAGCAACATAAAAGCGATGCCAGACGTTAGAAGCTGTATGTGCGCTAGAGTTGAAACTACTACAAAGATAAAATACAATTATAATGTAAAAAACACAGTTAACTACCACTGGAAGTACTACATATCCATAGGTTACGAACAGGTATAAAATTACGTGCATTTGTGCCTGCATTAAATATGGAATGTTTCGATTCACAGACCAAAAAATAGTGAAAGTTATAAAAGACACACCCCAACCAAAGAACCCGCTTTTTAAATGTCTTCTTCGGATATTCCCATTAAAAACTTTAACTATGTCCACGTAACACATGTGACTTATAACTAGCAGCCAATGGGTCTTCGCCGTTGTCAAGTACTTAGCTACATACACATAGATTTGTAATTCCAAGTCATTAATAAAGTAGGAATGGTAATAAATCTTTGATGTTAAATTGAGTAAGAAGTTGGATAAGATAGCATTAAGAAACACATAGTTTCTATAGTTCCGAAATTTGCGCAGATAGCACCAGGATGTTACGCCGTATATCAGCGTAACTAGCGTCAGCACAAGCACAATGTTTTCTAAAATCAACCGTAGCGTAAATGAATTGTACCAACTCCAAGTGAAGTCATAACTTCCTCCAGAGTCGTGATGTTCGCTTGTATCATTAGAAAACAAATAAATCATGTCTTCGTAATATTCACTGCTGTCATTGTTAGACGAATACGAATCCATTGTGTCTCCATACCTCCTTGCAGAATCATATTGTCCACTGGTACCATTATCAGGCATGGAGATCATCACTTCACAGTTTTAATGGATTCACTTTTGGTACTAACAACTTAGGAAAGTAAATAAATTTGTGAATAGTTCGAAGTAAATCACCACTAAATGCACAGGTGTAAAAAAGCAGTTTTTTTGTTTATTTCTATACCCAAACCGGATAAACGCGTGTTGCTTGTGAAATATACAATTCAACAGTGGCTAACATAAACTTTACAAAACTAATTATGGAGCACTTTTTAACGAAACACCAAAATCAGCATTAATTTAATTAATTATTTTGTTTTGGACAATCGCTCATTATTATATTCGGCCTCGTTAGTCCAATGGTTGCAAGGGAGAGAGCATGGGGTCCTAGGTTGGATTACTAGGTCGCGCAAAGTGTTAAAGTTTTGATCATCAGGGTTTTTCTCAGTAGCAGCCACGTAGTTCAGATTTGTTCCCGGTTGATGGCAATTAATATAACTGGCAATCGAAAAGTAGGGTATATTACTAGGTTCACCTTTGCCTTGCCCCACGGGGTTACAGGCGTGATAGTATGTTACAATATTGTAATCGCTACACCTACAATTGCAGAAAAAAACCGGATGAGTGCGTGTCTGACACCAGTGCACCGACGGTTCATAAATTATTCGTCATTATTGTTCGGAACATAAATTACCCTATTTTACGTTGTATTAAATAAAAACCTTGATTTTATAAACTGTTCCAAGAGATCGTAGACCTAAGTATTCAAGATTAATTTAAATTTGATGCCAGAGAAAACGTATTCTTATATTTAACCTCGAACATGGACTGAGTGTCGAATTTTATTTTTGCTAAAATACACTAAGTTCTGTACACTTTTAATTATTTTTATCTGTAACACAGCAATCATCGACCTCGGATATAAGGACGAGAAAAACCTAGTATTTTGAGGGTTCTGTTTTCAAAGATTGCCATCAGGTCCGTGTAACCCACCTATTGAGTTTCAAAGTTGTCAAAAAATAAAGTCGGATCAAAATAAAATCATTTATTATGCCATTAAGAGGCACCTTTGAACGTAAAATACGGAAATCGAATTGAATCTATTTCATTGCCCATTCGCAAGGGTAGTTTCGCATGGAGAAGAATGGGAAAGAAACTGCATCGTTTCTCTTTTCAAATAATTTACAATATTTAGTATAAGTATTACGTACATGATATAAAATTTTACAAAATTCATAGTTTTGTCTGTTATGTAACTTATTTTAGACACAGCAAAAATGTATAGTACATATAGCAAACACAACATAATCATTTTCAAATAAACACTATAGTTTATGAAAATACTACAAAAAAGTATGAAATAGGTTACGCTTTAAAGTATCTAACAATTTCATATCTTTGTTCACTCATCAACAACTTCCCTATAAGAATCAGCAGGTTCACATACAATCCGTTGCTAGCTCTATCTAACAGCTATAAATAATATGTCAGCAGTTAAAAAATATTGTCTTATAAAGTTTATCGATTAATTATCAAAACACATACAACAATCATACATGGAATTAGCAACATGATTATTTTTAATCTGTTTGAGCCAAACGAATACAAAACTTAATAACATTTCATACACAAAAATAATGAAAAAGAAGAGAGATAAAAATGATGTCTAATATAAGTGCATTTAAAACAATAACTAAGTTAAAAATAAAGTCAGCTACAGCGCTGGTATAGAAAATATTTTTAATTTATCTACATCATACAAAAATAACA
Organism: Xestia rhomboidea; assembly: GCA_963853795.1. Lineage (NCBI taxonomy): Eukaryota > Metazoa > Arthropoda > Insecta > Lepidoptera > Noctuidae > Xestia > Xestia rhomboidea. The sequence goes on from OY970778.1 coordinate 13,081,922, forward strand.
CGTCACTCAATATCAATATCAAAGTGGTCATTTAAAAGCGAAGCCAGACGTTAAAAGCTATATTTGTGCGCTCAATTTGAAACTACGACATGGAGAAAATACAATTATAATGAACAAAAAATAGCTAAATGTCACTGGTAGGACTTAATTTCCAAATACCAGGAACAGGGATATAATGCGTGGCCATTGAAGTGATGTAACTAGGTAGTTGACGGGTTCTGAATTCGAAGATTGCCAAATAGATACGTGTTACAAAATTTTTGAGTTTCAAAGTCGTCATAGAATAAAGACAAAGTTGAAAAATAATAATTTATATTTATACGCCACTAAAGCCATTTTTAATGTCAAATACGGAAATAGAATTGAATCTATTTCATTGCCCATTCGCAAAGATAGTTTTGAATGGAGAAAAATGGACAAGAAACTCCACCGTTACTCTTTTAATATGATATATAATATTTGGTATACCCTTAAATATACGTAGTAGTTATATGTATTCAAACTTACAATCATCATAGTTTTGTCAATTTAGTAACTTATGTTAATTAAATACAGCAAAAAAATATCTATATCCAAAGCAAACACAATTTATAACCATTTGCATACTAACACTTAAAATATTATGGAAATACTTCACAAAAGCATGAAATAGGTGACGCTTTAAAGTACTTAAGAATTTCATATTGTTCACTCATATACTTTCGAAACAAATAGGACTCGAAAAATAGTTTAATTTTGTCTATACTTTCAAACAAAGCTGATAAAAATTGCTTTAAAACGTTTTTTTTTTTTTTATTTTAAATCTTTAACTTCTATAGTTTAGGAAAAAATAAAATTTCAAAAGTGTAGTACTTATTTTTGCAGGCCAGTGTAGTTTGACAGAATTGAAACTAAATATTAAAGTTGTATATGTTGTCATGGGCGTCGCCAGGAGGAGGCAGCTGCCCCTAGAGGCTCAGGATTTTTAAGAGTTATAGCTTTTCCTGTCTGATGCCATAGAATGGTATTGTACGTAATAAATTTTAGCGTAAAATGGAATCACTCAAATTAAGATATTGTTTAACCGTGCGAAAAAACATTTATCATAAAGGATTGTCACTCCTATTGGATTTTTGCATGATCAACCTATATTGACAGAGCCTAAAATAAATTAGGAGCCCCTTGCACCGAGGCCTTATATGCAATTATAGCATACCTAATTATGTGAGGCAATGATGTAAAACAGTTCAAGCTCGCTTCGCTCGCTCTTGCAGCCTAATTTTTCTTGAGTCTTAACTTTGTCAATAGAGGCCCAGGTTCCAGTAGGGGTAGAAAAAGTGTTCAAATTTTCGAGCTCGCTTCGCTCGCTCCACAAACTACTTTCTCTTGAATTTATCTAAAAGTCGACTAAGTTACTCTTATGAAAGCGAATTTATTCTAACCAGTGCAAGGCAAGGTGTCAAGAATTTCTAGCTACCCTCCCCCCTTAAAGTAACGCCTGATTCCACTTAGTATCAAAAGTTCATTTTTTTTTTTCATGAATTTTCCAAAAGATAGGTAAAATTTAAAAAAAATATAAAACACGCACAACAATCATACATGGAATTAGTCACATATTTTAAATCTGTTTGAGTCAAAACGAATACAACACTTGATAACATTTCATACATCTAGAACCTCCGCATGGAAGTCAGCAGGTTCACGGACAATTCTTCGCTGCATGTTGAGGTCGTGATCTCTTTGCCTTTGATTTAATTTATTTATATAAAACTCGTACCATATTTTTCGATTAGTCCTTAACATGACGAATACAATGTCCAATATTAGTGGATTTAATGCAACAAATACATATAAAAAGGAATGTACTACGGAATGGACACGAATCACCTCAGGTAAAAATATACACATCAATAAGACGTCGCACATTAAAAACATCAAAGTGGCTACATAAAAGCGACGCCAGACGTAACAAGCTGTATGTGCGCTCGAGTTGAAACTACGACATAGAGAAAATACAATTATAATGTAAATAATACAGTTAAGTATGAGTGGTATGACTTTATCTCCAAAGACAAGGAACAGAAAGATAATGACTGGCAATTGACGTGAGATTAAAAATGAAAATTGACGATTGAAAAAATAAAAAAAACCGAAAATTATAAAAGACACACCCCAACCAAAGAGCCCGGTTTTTAAGTATCTCCTTCGAATATTCCCCTTAAAAACTTTAACTATGTCTAAGTAACACATATGACTTATAACTAGCAGCCAATGGGTCTTCGCCGTTGGCAAGTAGTTAACTAGAAACTTACAGAATTCATTATCATAGTAGTCAAATTGGAAACAGATTCTGGATACTAAATTAAGTAAGAAGTTTGAAAAGATGGCATTAAGGAACACATAGTTTCTATAGTTCCGGAATTTGCGCAGGCAGCACCACGATGGTATGCCGTATATCAATGTAGCTAACGTTAGCACATTTACAATGGAGTCAATATCCAACTTTTTAATAACTGATAAGTACCAATCTAATGTGTTTTTATAACTTCCTGGAGACTCATACTGATCGCTGGTATCATTAGCAGTCATGGCGATCATCACTTCACAGTTTTAATAGATTCACTTCTGGTTCTAACAACTTAGGTATTGTATAACGGGCTGGTGTCCGAAACTCCAAGCGCGTAACTTAAGTGAGTTAATTAATTTGTGAATAGTTCGACGTAAATCACCACTAAATCCACAGGTGTAAAAAGGCTGTTTTTTAAATATATTTCTATTACGACAAACCGAGTAATCCCGTGTTGCTTGTGAAATACATAATTCAACAGTGGTTAACATAAGACTATTCAAAACGAATTATAGAGCACATATTTTTATCTGAACATTAAAATCAGCATTATTTTTTAAATTAATTATTTTGTTTTGGACAATCGCTCATTATTATATTCGGCCTCGTTAGTCTAGTGGCTGCAAGAACGGCTGCTGAGCATGGGGTCCTAGGTTAGATTGCGAGGTCGGGCAAAATGTTATTAATTGGTTTTCATCAGGGTTTCTCTCAGTAGCAGCCACGGACTTTGGATTTATTCCCGGTTGACCTATATTACATAGGACTTAGACGTAACTCGCAAAAGTAGGTTTGTTAGGCTCACCTTTGCCTTACCCTTTCGGGGTTACAGGCATGATATTATGCTATGTTATTATAATTGCTGCACCTACAATCGCAGACAAAAACCGGATAATTGCGAGTCTGGCACTAGTGCACCGAGGGTTCCGTACAAACTTGTATGTTTATCGTATGTCCATCAAGAAAATAGGGTCTTGAAGTTCATGCGCCCTTAAGGTGGAAGCGCCGGGGAAGCCGCGACATTCAAGTTTTCTTACGATTTTTGCAATTTGCATGGGTTGTATGGATGATTTAAATGATTCTAACTGGTGACCGTGAAACTCGCAAGTGAGCACGAGTTGACACCTTCCGATTTTAACTATTTTTTTCGTCGTCAACTCGCTCTCACGTTATTAAATACAGTCTAAATGCAAAAGATTTTATTATATTTATTTTAAAGTCAAGTCGAATAAAATATCTTATACATTTAAAGTGGGTACATATATTTTATAAAATTTATAAGAAGTAAATGTTGACTGTACATCTGACGTGTTTTAGGTCAGATTTACAAGGTCGAGCGAGTTGACGACAAAAAATAAAATTAAAATCGGAAGGTGCTAATTCTCGCCAGTTGACGAGTAAGCCAAAGTACTTTACGAGACACGGAGGAATCCCAGTGAGATGGGAGTGAAGACCCACCCCCAGACCGTCCAGGATAAGCGCTGCTTAACCTTAAAGATCGACCCGAACGAAATACATCAATATCAGCACTAATTTAATTAATTGAACATTGTAGTTTGGATTATCGCTCATTATAATCACAAAAAACATAATGAGTAGTTCTGTACACATAAATCAATTATTTTAATCTGTCACACATCAAAGAGTAATTAATTTATCAAATCGACCTCGGATATAGAGGCGGGTTCTGTATTTAAAAGTAACCAATTAGACGAGTTACCCACCTAATGAGCAATAAACTCGACAAAAAATAAAGTCAGATTGAAAATAAAATAATTTATATTTTTCAATTAAGCCACTTTTGAACGTCATATACGGAAAGAGAATTGAATTTGTTTCATTACCCATTCGCTAGGGTAGTTTCGCATGGAGAAGAATGGGCAAGAAACTCCATCGTTACTCTTTTAAAATGATTTACAATATTTGGTATAGGTAGTAGGTACATGATGTAAAATTTTACAAACGTCATAGTGTTGTCTATTAAGTAACTTATTTTAAACACAGCAATAAATGTCTAGATCTAAAGGAAACACAATATTATGAAACGGTTTGCATATTAACACTTAAAAGTTTATGATAATACAACAAACAAAGAAATGAAATAGTAAAAGTGTCTAACAATTTCATATTTTTTGTTCACACATCAAGAATTTCTAGGGGATCAGCAGGTTTACCTACAATTCGATGTTAACTCTATCTAACAACTATAATTTTTAATTATGACAGCAATTTAAAGTCAGTCAATTCGGCCTCAGACATCAGGACGAGCGCAAATAATATTGTTGTCTTATAAAGTATATCGTTTATCAAAATACACACAACAATCATACATGGAATTAGTCATATACATATTTTTAAAGTAATTTAGTCAAAACGAATACAACTTTCATACATCTAGAACCTCCGAATGGGGCTCAGCAGGTTCACGGACAATTCTTCGCTGCATGTTGAGGTCGTGATCTGTATGTTTTTGATTTAATTTATTTCTAAGAAACTCGTCCCATATTTTTCGATTAGTCCTTAACATGACGAAAATAATGTCCAATATTAGTGGATTTACTGTAACAAATACATTTATAAAAAAATATACTATGGGATGGAAAATAAAAAAGCTTAGTAAAATTTGATACAACAATAAGATGTCGCTCAGTATAAATATCAAAGTGGCTACATAAAAGCGACGCCAGACATTAGAAGCTGTATGTGCGCTCGAGTTGAAACTACGACATAGAGAAAATACAATTATAATGTAAATAAAACAGTTAAGTGTTACTGGTAGCATTTTGTGTCCAGAGATCACGAACAGGATTATGATTATTGGTACTTTAGCGTCAAGAACATAACGTAATACAAATGTAAATTTAGCACGCACAAGCCAAAAAATTACGCTAGTTATAAAAGACACACCCCAACCAAAGAGCCCGCTTTTTAAATATCTTCTTCGGATATTCCCATTAAAAACTTTTATGATATCTACATAAAACATATGACTTATAACTAGCAGCCAATGGGTCTTCGCCGTTGTAAAGTATTCAAATGAAAAGTTACGGGTTATTTCTTTGTAACGTTCATCGATGTCAAAAATGTGACAGAACCTGGATATAAAGTTAAGTAAGAAGTTTGATAAGATGGCATTAAGAAACACATAGTTTCTATAGCTCCGAAATTGGCGCAGGCAGCACCACGATGTTATGCCGTATATCAGCGTCACTAGCGTCAGCACAAGCACGGTGTAGTCAATAGTCAACTGTTGAGTAGGTGATAACCTCCAATCCCAAGTGTAGTCAGAACTCTCTGCAGAGTCGTAACGTTCGCTGGTATCGTTATAATACGAATCATATGTGTCTTCATAAATTTCTGCAGAGTCGTTATGTTCGTTGCTATCATTATAAGACAAAAACGAATCCAATGTGTCTTCATAACTCCCTGCAGAGTCATACTGTTGGCTGCTATTATTAAAAGACACGGCGAACATCACTTCACACTTTTGATAGATTCACTTTTGTTACTAACAACTTAGGTCAGTAAATTAATTTGTGAACAGTTCGTCGTAAATCACCGCCAAATCAAAAGGTGTAAGAAAGTTCTTTTCATATATTATGGACAAACCCGATAAAAGGGTGTTGCTTGATTAATATACAATCCAACAGTGGTGGAACATAAAACTTTGTAAAACTAATTAGGGAGCACATTTTATCGTAACCCCTAAATCAGCATTATTTTAATTAATTCTGTTTTTTGTACAACGCCCATTATTATAATCGGGCTCGTTAGCTCAGTGGTCGCAAGAATTACTGCTAAGCATAAGGTCCTAGGTTGGATTTCTAGGTCGAGCAAAATGTTTTCTTTTTAAAATCATCATCCATATATTAACCTTTTCACCGCCAACGTACACAAAACGCGATGCCAGGCCCCAAGCTATAATCTAGGTAGTAAACAGTAGTGATGCGGGTATCGTCATATCGATGAATGAGATTTATACGCGTTAAGTTAAGTTTTAATTATGATTTTACGGATATAAATCAAAACTGATTAAATATTTCCATATTTGTTTTTTTCCCATTATCCTTGTTAAGAAAAAAATAGTTTAAATTCTAAGTATCAAAGAAACAAATACATAATTCAATTAGAGCTTTAGGAAATGAGGTAAACTCTATTTGTTTCATGACGTCATTCTTTGACTTTTTTGACATTTCAAGTCCTAGGCGCTCAGAGCACGTTAAATTTGTCTTTGTCTACTACGTACCGTGTTTTTAACTACTTCAGAGACCATTTCAACTTTGTTAAATTCGCACTCCAGAGCCACAAGATACCTACAAGCGACGCGCGACGCTTAGTTTGTGGCTTACCGAACATTTCACTTTTTTCTTACTTTTTGATGAATAAACATTATTATTATCTAGTTGGACATACCTCAGAATCATCTTCTGGTTCAACGTTCTCCATAAAATACTCTAGAATCCGATTCCACACCTTCCAAAATGTTTAGAAGCTGACCCAAATCCAGTTCTTCCTTCATTTAACTACCTATTTGTTAACTTATTACTATTAGTAAAATATTATAATACCTCAAGGTAATCACACGCAAAGTGAAAGAATCCGACTAGTTTTTGCACTGCATTATGCCAAAATGACCTTGACAGCCGTACGTTTATGACGTCAAAGAACGACTTCTATAATAGTCCGTGGCGCCCGAGGCACTGACAACCAATTGTTTTGTAGAGATGGGAATGTAATTATCGACAAGGATTGCTAACAACTATTTAATTCCGAGTCGGCACCCATCTAAAGGTCAAAATTAATCTATTTTCTCTTTGATATACAGTAGTTAACTAAGTTGATATTTTACTGATCTCAAATTGTTTTCGATAATAATATTTATAAATATTTCAACAGGTGATATCAAACAGTGAAAACTTTCGCGTCACATCACTGGCCGACTATATATAAACTCCTTGGCGTTCTGGGGACACTAAAAATGTTCGGAGTTTTTGTTTTTGTCAATTTTAAGACAATTAAGGGCTTCTTTTGTGTGGGAAAATATAAAACAGGGTATTAGACAGTGCTATTTTAAATAATACAATTAAAAAAACCTGTTAAATACAGTAAATTTATTTTTATAGCGTAGTTAAAATTAAGAGCTTCTAATAAAGTCGTGGCGCTGGTGGCACGAAAATCTGGAACTTCTATTGAAGTCGATGGCGGTGATGACTGACTTACATGATGTGGAGTAATGATGCAGCGTAGGGTGTAACATGCTCGCCTAGATGAAACCCGAAAAAAAAAACTCAGCAGTGGCCACGGAGTCTGGATTTTAGCCCGCTTGATGGCAATAAGCTCGCGCCTATTACATGAGACTTACATAACTGGCAAAATCTGAGTGAAGTATTACGTACACCTCTGCCGAACCCTTCGCTGATTATGAGCGTGATGTTATGTTATGTATGTCCCAATCCCATGTACCATCATAACACACTGCAGAGTAATAATGATAGCTGAAATCAGTATCATACAATTAGAAATGTAGGTATACATAATAAGGTTGGCGTAAAGTACCACCAAACCCTATAAACGAGTGTTGCATGGAAAAGGTACTGGTCCATGAAGACACAAATGAAGGGTGATCTTCCGATCTCCCTGAGGCGCAAACTCATTGAAATGTGCATCCTGCCCGTCCTAACCTACGGTGCTCAGACCTGGTCGCTCACCGAGTCTCAAAAGCTCCGCCTTGGGGTTTGCCGAAGGGCAATGGAACGCAGCATTCTGGGTGTCAAAAGACAAGACAGGGTTCGAAACACCACGCTGAGTTCCAAATCGGGCATAGTGGACGTTGGCATGAAGGCTGCTAGGCTTAAATGGGATTGGGTAGGTCACGTCAATCGCATGCACGATGACCGCTGGGCAAAAGTCTCCACACGATGGTTGCCGGAAGACGGACGGCGCTGCGGAGGCCGACCCAAAAAAAGGTGGCGAGACGATTTGGATGCGTACCGCGAGGGTTGGTCCGAGGAGGCACAGGAAAAGACCACATGGAAGGAATTGGGGGAAGCCTTTGCCCAGCAGTGGGACAGCACAGGCAGACAAAAAAAAAGTCGATCCCACCCAGCTCCTTGAGAAAGGCCAGCAACGCCTCGATGTTACTGACGACCTATCGGAGATACAGTCAATCTAAAAGTGGTTCTAACCAAAAGCTACAAAACTAATGCAAGAACATTCAAATCAATCATAATCTGCCTAGTCTTTTCCGAACTATGTAAGGGTCGGCTTCCAGCAGTACCAGATGCACCTAAATTTCCGAATTTTATATGGAGTGATATGACCTTCACAACCCAGATAGTACTGAGTAATGCAATACCTCGTTATACGACCGATTGTCAGAATTATGAGGCCACAGTCTACCTGTTACGATTGTCAAAGATGTACAATCAGCTTCACGATGTGGTTACCATTCCTTGAAAGCACCTACGTTCGATCCCGAGTACTGGAGTACCCAACTGAGGTACTCAATTGATGCAGCCTACTGTACAAATGACAGCCGAGACCTACAGTTAAACGTGCTTTCCGAGGCACTGAGGAAACTCGGTATGTGATGGATGGAGACCCAGCTCCAGACCGCAATTGGCAAGCCCTGTTTAACCTCGAAGATCAACCCATACATCAATATTAGCATCAATTTAATGTATGAAAATTCTGGATAATATTATTGCTCATTATTCTAATCACAAAATAATGTAATGAGTCTCGAATTTTATTTTTGCTAAAATACACTTAATTAGTCCACTTTAATCAATTGTTTTTATCTTTAACAGAGCAAAAAGTAATAAATTATCAAATCGACCTCGGACGCTAAAAATGGGGTTAAGTTTACGGGTTCTGTATTCAGAAGTAACTAAATAGATACGTGTTTACCAACCTTAAGAGTTTCAAAGTCGCTAAAAATTAAAGTCAAAATCAAATCATTTATATTTCAATTAAGCCATTAAAAGGCACTTTTGAACGTCAAATACGGAAATAGAATTGAATCTGTTTCATTGCCCATTCGCAAGGGTAGTTTCGCATGGAGAAGAATGGGCAAGAAACTGGAGTTTCTTCCTTACTCTTTTAACATAATTTTACAATATTTGGTGTAGGTCCATGATATAAAATTTACACACTTCAAATTTTTGCCATTAATAGTTTATTTTGAAACACAAAAAATAAATGTCTTATTGGAATATACAACATGTTACATAATTAACGCACATCCTGAAATTACTTTGTTCAGAATCGTTTACTGAATCGATTTCTATAATGTTTAATATATGTAGTTAATTTTTTATCCCAAAAATAATTAAAGCTACGTAATTTATAGTCACACTACCCTTGTATAGTCCAAACAAACTGAAATGGACCGTAACTCAAGGCAATAAGACTTTTAAAAGTGCAGTTTTATTTGTATTAATACAAATTCCGCCATTCAATACAAAATAAAGAAAAATGAACCTTATTTCAAGCAAGTTAAAGTCTTTACAAAAACAGTTGAAGTAAATTTGGCGATTTAACCGCAGGCACACACTGACAGACACTGGATACAAAGGAAACAATAGTTACCCATACCAACAAAATGCGAAATATGTCATACTTGTTTTCGTTCCCTTTCTCGTGCAAATTAAAAACCTGGGATAGAGCGAGATAGCCACCATGACACCCGCGGCGCCCGCGCTCTTTATGATGAAAGCTAACTTAAATAAATGTAAACAATATTTAGTCACGCGCGACCCGGTAGAGAGTATGCAACTAGTTTTTTGCGTGCGATCTCTTTCGAATAATTGACACAAAATGTTCAGTGAAATGGTGCATAATAGTGAGGACTGTGGCACGATGTGGTGTGCTGATAATGTGGTTCGAGCTGGCAGAACATTCAAGTGAACCAAAGGTATGGTACAAGAGTAGACCGCAGGGTTGGACTATGTTAGCTGCTACTTCGTAGCCATGGAAAGTTCCGTCCGAACACAGCCATCGACAGGGGAGCCGATTGGCGTACACGTAGGTACTCGTTTTCAAAACGAAATATGCGATTAATTCGATGAGAATCCCCAATCAGCTGATTTTACGACTTTTTTTGTGGGGACGTATTAAATCGTTAGTTTATTTTAGTGCGACAACAAGACGTGCCGAGGATCTAAAAAATAGGATAGTGAACGCTTTTGATAAAAAATGACGAAGTGCTTTCTAAATTAAAACATCAATTAAGAAAACAGGCATTAAAATGTATTGAACTTTTCTATTGAAGTTGAGTCGAGCGACGACGTTAACAGCTGTCTCGAACGCGAGCGAATACCTACTAGGCTAGCAAGACTCACACAGTCGCATACGTAGGTATGAGACCTACGTATGCGACTGTGTGCGTTCGTTGATTTGTACTGTGACTACAACATTCTTCCGGAATTAGGAAAACTAATTTATTAAATAATCATTGTTTAACATGTTTAATTAAAAATTCAGTGCATGTATTATGATTATAACATAATAAACTAATTGGGGTGTCTGAGGGTGTGCGTTAATTACGTTACATGTTGTCTATCCATTTGCATATTAACACTTTATAATTGGTGAAAGTAAAGTAAACAAAATAATAAAATAGAATAGGTGACGCTTTAAAGTATTTAACAATTTCATATTATTTGGTCACATATTATTTTATTTATATTATTTAGATTTATTTTGCTAGATCTAACTAAGGGGTAGCGCAGACGACAGACTTTTTGTGTGCGACAGAAAAAACTCTGCGATAAAATTTGCGATTTTATGTGTTTTGGCTACTTTTTTGTTCACTATAAGGCAATCATTAGCCACTCAACCGCCCCTGGCTGCATGTGCAGCCAGTAGCTGTTTTGCTAAATGTCCCTGGCTGCATGTGCAGCCAGTAGCGCATTCGTCCAACAAATGCAATAAAAAATCTACTAAACTGCTATTTCTTGAGCTTATTCCTCTTGGAGCAAACTCTATACTATATTCCTCAACGTTCGGACCAACAATAGCAACACTATTCTATCGACAAATGTCAAAATAAAAGTAAAAACTTTAGTGTAAACAAACTCCGCCATTTCTGACGTGTGGCGTCGTATTTCAATTGTTCTGTTATGTATATTGGTATTTTCGGATAGTGTTATATATCAAATTAATCGTGAAAATCTGTGCTACTATATTATCATAAAGAAAATCTAGTTTTCGAATCTCAAAGTTGAGTATTTCGCCTCCGAAAAAGTGGTAGGTTTAAATACCTATAGTGATTGTGTTTATACAAGAAATAAGTGTTTTTGTGATTAAAACGTGTGTGTTAACGAAAAAACAGTGCATAATTAGTATTGTGAGCATATTATTAAATTGTATATACAAAAACAAGTGGCTTCGTAAAGTTATAGGTACGTAAATAACCGTGTTCAAAAACAGTCGTTGGCGCAGGCCGCGTCAAAATAAACAGTGAGTATCCAAATTCTAATTTAATTCTAATTAGACTATCGTAAATAAACTAAGAAGATTATGGTCTTATTGGAAAGGAAATATAATCTAGTTTATTTTAAAATTATTTTAATTGAAATTTAATATTTAGTAAAATTCAAATTCATATTTTAATAGCGAAATATCCGTTTTCATCACTGTTTTTCATGTTCTACATTTTTTTTGAGTTTCAAATTAATATCAGTTTTTTTTTTTATATATAGATTCCATAACTATTCAGCTATTCACTGTAAATTTTATTTAGCTATAACTCTTGTAGTTTGCGATTGTCTATCTAAAGATCTAAAGTGTCAAATTACATGCGAATATTTCGCAATTTTTTGCACGCGTGACGGTTTGGTGCAAAAAATTCGCGCACGGGGCTAGTGAGTGGTTGATCCTTTCCATCAGTAGATCTTTATAATGGACATTATTGTGTTTTTGTTTGTCGCAGACTTGTACACAAAAAGCCTCTCGTCTGCACTGCACATAATAGCTATTGTTTATAATTCTGTAGCAATTGAAAGTTAGTCAATTTTGCCTCAGACATCGACATACGAGCGCATAAAGTTTATAAAGTTTATCGTTTATCAAAATACACACAACAATACATGGAATTATTCAAATATTTTAAAACTGTACGAGTCAAAACGAATAAAATACTTAATAACATTTCATACATCTAGAACCTCCGCACGGGAGTCAGCACGTTCACGGACAATTCTCCGCTGCATGTCGAGGTCGTGATCTCTACGCCTTTGATTTAATATTTTTATATAAAACTCGTACCATATTTTTCGATTAGTCCTTAACATGACGAAAACAATGTCCAATATTAGTGGATTTACTCTAACAAATAAATTTATAAAATAATCTACTACGATGTGGAATCGGTATACTTCAAGTAAAAATTGATACAACAATAAGATGTCGCTCAGTAAAAATATCAAAGTGGCAACATAAAAGCGACGCCAGACATTAGAAGCTGTATGTGCGCTCGAGTTGAAACTACGACATAGAGAAAATACAATTATAATGTAAATAATACAGTTAAGAATCACTGGTAGGAATTTATGTCCATAAAGCAGGATAAAGTTTATTATGAATGGCAATTTACCGAAGAGAGAGTAGAAAATATAACCTATAATATCTTCCACAAAAAATAAAAGAATTGGGCCAGTTATTAAAGGCCCACCCCAACCAAAGAGCCCGCTTTTTAAATATCTTCTCCGGATATTCCCATTAAAAACTTTTACCACATCTACGTAACACATGTGACTTATAACTAGCAGCCAATGGGTCTTCGCCGTTACTAAGTATTCGAGTAATAGATATACACCAAATTCATAATTAACAAATAAGCTAAAATTGTAATCGATCTTGGATATTAAATTGAGTAAGAAGTTTGACAAGATGGTATTTAGAAACACATAGTTTCTATAGTTCCGGAATTTGCGCAGGCAGCACCACGATGTTATGCCGTATATCAGCGTCACTAGCGTCAGCACAAGCACGGTGTAGTCAATAGTCAACGGTTGAGTAAGTGATAATAACGTCCAATACAAATAAGTGTCTTCATAACTCTCTCCAGAACCGTAATGTGCGCTGCTGTCATTATAATGCGAATTATATGTGGAGTTATTTGGTTCTCTGGTTGAATTATTAGCCAAAAACGAACCCAATGTGTTTTCATAACTCCTTGCAGAGTCATACTGTTTGCTGGTACCGTTATCAGACATGGCGGACATCACTTCACGGTTTTGTTAGATTCACTTTTGGTTCTAACAATTTAGGTAAGTAAATTAATTTGTGAGCAGTTCGTCGTAAATCACCGCCAAAGCCACAGTTTTAAGAAAGTTGGTTTATAATTTTTTTTTTTATCCGAAGCCGATACACGGGTGTTGCTTGATAAATATACAAGCTAATAGTGGTAATCATACAACTTTACAATATTAAGCAGGAGCAAATTTTATCGTAACACCAAAATCAGCATTATTTTAATTAATTGTGTTTTTTGTGCAACAATCATTATAATAATCGGGCTCGTGAGTTCAGTGGACGCAAGAACGACTGCTAAGCATGAGGTCCTAGGTTGGATATCTAGGTCCGGCAAAGTGTTTTTTTTTTATAATCATCATATAAATACTAAATAGGCTTGCGTTTGGCTTCAACTCCCCTGATGTGGAGTGATGTTGTGGCGTAGGGTGCACGCTTGCCTAGAACAAACCAATTCACTCGAACTTTGAAGAGATACAAATTATAATGATCAGGGAACAGAGAAGCCGGCTGTTAGTTCTAAACAGACTGGCGGTTCGCACAATAAATATTGTGGAAGCAAACAAAAAACGGTGAAGGAAAAATTAGAAGTCATGTGACATCTACCAATCCGCACTGGGCCCGCATGATGGTTTATAGCCCATTCCCTCTCATAGAGAGGAGGCCTGTCCCAGCAGTGGGAACATTAATAGGCTGATGATGATGAAACAAAAAAAAATGCAATATTAACATGTTGTGTTTTTTCCGTCAGAAATTTCTCAGTAGTAGCCACGGAGTCTGGATTTGAGCCCAATTGATGGCCCCCTATTTCATGGTACTTAAAAACATAACTGGTGAAATGTGGGTGTATTTTAAGGTACACCTCTGCCTCACCCTTCAGGGATTACAGGCGTGATTTTATGTTATGCAAGTCCCAATCCAAAGTACCATTATAAATCACTGCAGAGTAATACTGATAGCTGAAATCATTATCATACAATCAGAAATGTTTACATGATCATGTTGGCGTACAGTACCGCCAACCCCTATAAACGAGTGTTGCTTTTGAAACAGTCAATCTATCATATTGTATAACCGGCTGGTGTCTACAACCTCACGTTCAAAGTGCCTATTTTTGTCGCGTATAATTCGATCCCACCCAGCCCCTCGAGAAAAGCCAGCAACGCCTCGATGTTACTGACGATATTCTCTCGGAGATACACTCAATCTAACAGTGGTTGGTAACCAAACGCTACAAAACTAATGCAAGAATACTTACATCAATCATAATCTGCCTAGTCTTTTTCGAATTATGTAAGGGTCGACTTCCGCCCGCAAACTGCGTATGTTAATGAACATACGCAGTTTGCGGGCGCAGTTTGCAGCGAGGCCAGACGTAAGAAGCTGTATGTGCACTCGAGTTGAAACTACGACATAGAGAAAATACAATTATAATGTAAATAAAACAGTGAGTGTTACTGGTAGGACTTCAGGTCCAAGAAGGACAAATAGAACTAAGACAGTTGGACCACTAAAATTGTGAAAAAAAAAAACAATAAATGGCGTTTGTTATAAAAGGCACACCCCAACCAAAGAGCCCGATTTTTAAATATCTCCTTCGTATCTACCCATTAAAAACTTCTGCTATGTCTACGTAACACATATGACTTATAACTAGCAGCCAATGGGTCCTCGCCGTTACTAAGTATTCTCTTAGATAATATTGGACATCGTAATTAAAATCGTAATTAAAGAACCAGTGTATTAAATTGAGTAAAACGTTTGATAAGATGACATTAAGAAACAGATAGTTTCTATAGCTCCGAAATTTGCGCAGGCAGCACCACGATGTTATGCCATATATCAACGTCATTAGCGTCAGCACAAACACAATGTTGTTAATAATCAACCATTGATTCACTGATAAGTGCCAATCCCAATTGCTATCATTATAATACGAATCATATGTATCTTCATGACTCCATGCAGAGTTATTTAGATCTCTGGTATAATCTTTGGCTAAAAACGAACCCAATGTGTCTTCATAACTATCTGCAGAGTCATACTGTTCGCTGGTACCATTATCAGACATGTCGAACATCACTTCACAGTTTTGATAGATTCACTTTTGGCACTAACAACTTAGGTAAGTAAAATAATTTGTGAACCGTTCGTAGTATCTTACCGATAGAACCATGCTAGTTTTTTTAATAGATATTATATTTCTATGATCAAACCGGATAAACGGGAGTTGTTTGATAAATATACAATGTGTGAGGCGAGTGGAATGTAAGACGAGTTGAGATACACTGAATATATGTAGGATAAACATGATTAATATACGTAGTAGTGGACACATACTCTGCCGTGGTATAACTAAAATGCCGTTATCCGACATCTGGTCGATTTTTAATTACGATGTGAATTGTGATATGAATTGTTGATGCTATATTAATGAGAAAAAAGAAATATATCGATCTGGTTTCCGAATTATTAATGATTTTTAGAATGACGTAAAGTGCATATTTTTCTCGTGTGAAATAAGCAAAAAAGTCATTGAAGTAACTTTGTGAGTCTATACAGCCGCTAAGGTTCATTATCTCATATTTTTATTACAATTTTTAATATGGTTGCTTCTCTAGATTGCCGTTAACAGTCTTTTGTACACCATATGATAAAGCGGTAGACGTACTTTAACTGTTTTATTGTTAAAAAGAAATTTACGTTTGTTAAGCTATAACGTCGTTAATTGAAAATGCTAGACTTACAATCATGTGATTAACGACGTTTATCGGCGTTATAGGTTAATATTTGACATCCTTATATTTTGACTTAACGTATGTTATCAGCCAGTGGCGGCATTTCTCAAACTTAATAAAAACTTAATTGTCCGTCATTATTGGACTAAAATGATGTTAGCTCACACTGATACACAACAAAGCCGTTAACTGATCTCGCGTGGGGCTCCACGCGAGATCAGTTAACGGCTTTGTGTTGTAATTTTTTTTTGTTTTTGATGATAAGTAATAGAAATGTAAAGTTTTAAGATCAAGGAGAATATTCCATTTAGTATTGATTGTTTGTTACCTCAGGTTTCATTAAAGCGGTCTGTATGTAAAGGAGATTTGGCAAAATTGCCGTTGCGTCCGATAACGTTAAGATATTATATATACTAACCTTTCTTATTATGGCGACTTCACTCGATTCCGAGTCAGAGAAGAGCTACAGAGTTCTAAATATGAGAAATTAAGTTAAATTAAATACTGATATTTCGTTAATTTAATAATTAACTTTCACTGATACTGTACGTTTAAAACATCATTTATTATAAGCCTGATAAACTTCTTTTTCAAAGAATGGAAATCTTACATGCCGTTTCAGACAGTAGGTTGGACAGATCGTTAATTCTACCCCAACACCCAATAGCGTTAAGAGGATGTCAACACCAAAATGCACGCACACTGTCTATTTGTATCGGAGTAAACGAGAGCGAGAGAGTTACTGGGCGGTCAGGTTTTAGAAGGAAATAATGAATAAATATTTAAATTAAAAAAAATGTGGATTATTTGTGAAATATGACTAGCGGTTTAGGTATGAATATGTTGACTTCATGTTTTTAATTGCAGACCCATACGTCAAAAAAATAAAGACATAGAATCGTTTAATAGATTTAAGACCACTCTTTGCCAATATTTTCTATCGAGCCCATTTCGTCCAATTATGTATCGAGTCCGTCCACGGTCTTTGAAATATGATGAAATAGATATTTTTTGATGTGGTAGATCAAATAGATTTTCTTAAAAAAACTGCTTAAATAACATCAATTAGGTGTTGTCAGCCCCTTAAGATATGTAGTAATGGATTAATCTCCTCAAGATGAATATTTCTAGCTTTGACAACTTTTCTCGATTCAGAGTCGGAGACCTAGTTAGATTAATAAAACGCATTAAATGTTAAATGCATTATGCAAGTGTTACCAGGCTTAAAAGCAGTAAAATACCGTTAAACGCACTAAAATCTAACACGAGACAGTTCCTTAATACATAACGTTAAGCTAAATCGACGTTATATGCTATAACGACGTTTTAGTTACTCGTTGAAGAGATTTTTTTTAGCATTTTAACAGACAATATTTTGCTATGAAATAGATACACTAAAATGCCGTTACGCTACACGTAGCGGCATTTTAGTCGATGACCCATAAGATTTCAGCAACACCGATGATAAACTAGATCGCAAAAAACGTTTTATCATGAAATTCAATTATATTTACGCTAAGACAGGGAAGTCATTCGAAAGCATTTAACTTGATCTATGTTTTGGTACCTCCAAGTCTCAAACAGGCGTTGTCATTGAAAAGTTACATCGGTTACAATTTCTACCGCGGTTTTTGCATGTTATTCAAAACAACGGCTTTGGTAGATAACGGCATTAAAGATATATCACGGCAGTACCACACCTTCCAAGTTTCACCCTGAGAAAAAAATAATATGTTTGTACTTTCAACTAGTTATAAATGTGTTTTTGTTTTCGTTTACATACTTACTACACCAAAATAAAACATCTTAAATTATTTGCATATTACAGACAATAGGTACATACTTTTATTCTACAACGTTAAATATTTCCTACCCCTAGACCCGAAATCAACCACCGCTTAAAAAGTTTATATATAAAGGGTGTAAAACACCTCTTAACGAAGCCGAAAGGTACTTGTGCTCCTCATCACTGCGATAATTTTTTTGTTCTACACCATACCTGGGAACCTTCTAGTTACGGAGATATTGGGGGTCAAAGTTCCAACTTTTGACAACTTTTTTTGTAAATACAAGTTTTTAATGTAAGATTTTTATCCATCCATCTGCACAATGTTTTGAGTGCGTTACTTTGAGTTCTACCACAAAACATGATTTTTCACCCCAAAAAGAAAAGTCGTTTCCCAGCAATAATTTTTGCGAAAAGTTACTTAGTTTGATGTAC
Organism: Xestia rhomboidea; assembly: GCA_963853795.1. Classification (NCBI taxonomy): domain Eukaryota; kingdom Metazoa; phylum Arthropoda; class Insecta; order Lepidoptera; family Noctuidae; genus Xestia; species Xestia rhomboidea. The sequence goes on from OY970778.1 coordinate 13,100,460, forward strand.
AGAATGCTTGGTTGACGTCTTCGTGATGAGGTGGTTTACACCCTGTATATTTTTTAATATTTTGCTTGGCGTCCCACATACCAACATATTATTATATACTGTATATGTATACGTATACAGTATATAATATTATGTTGGTATGTGGGACGCCAAGCAAAATTTAGCCATACTCTACAGGTCGCAATTATGCACCGATTGCTTTCAAACTTGGCCCAAAAATCGAAAGAGTTAATACTTAGGTTAAGTTCGTGAATGGGCGGAATTCATCAATGGGGGGCGCCGGGGAGGCGGTTTTTCGAAACTCAGTTTTTTGGCTATAACTTTTTTCTATGGAAAATTTTTGGACTGTTTAACATTATTGTATCATTTCGAGTAAGAATACGGACCACTTTTGAATTTAAACTTTTTTGATGCAACCTCTAACTTGGGGAGGGGGCTGAAATTTCCAAAATTTTTGGAAAAAAAAAATTATATCTCCGAAACGGTAAACATTTTTAGAGTCGAAAATATATTTTTTTTAAAGCAAATTGTTTTTCTACAATTTTAATTTTAAAAGTTTTTTTTCCATGCTAAACTCTTATGGGAGGATTTTAACAAGGGGTTGAAAAAAATATGGGTGGAACCTTCTTCGAAATCTACCTCCTCCTGCGGCTTGCCGAAGGGATTTTTTCTTCTTCTGTTTACTTCAATGGCAACATACCTAATTATTTACGACTTTTTAACTTTTGTACGATTTTTGTGTACAACATTTTCCTTATTATTACGCAATATTTTATTTTCCTTATTATCTAAATCCTCTAACACTTTAAATGGCCCTACATAGATATTATCCATTTTATTTCCTGATGCATTTTTCAATAAAATATGACTACCTTTACTATAATTTACTGAGTTAACACAGTTGTCATAACGATCTTTTCTTTTCAATTTACTTATCAAATTATTTTTAGCATCATTTTCGGCCACTTGGAGCCTATATTTTAATTCTAGTGGGTAACTATAGAGGTTGTATAGGATCAACGCCGCTACGCAAACAAAGACACCCAATTCCTATAATGACATATTGTTGCTATCAATGTCCTTGACGTAAATTTCGCAACATTTAACCAATTTATATTAGAGTCTTATTTATTTTTAACAGAACAGTTTATTAAGTAACAACAATAACCAAACAATTTAAGGCTTTGTTGACAATCAAATAATCGTAAATTCGTGAGTTTAATACGGGTAGATGTTTGGCACTCAGCCCACTGCTGTTGTTTACAGATGCGGATACTAATTAGACTGAAGTTCAACTAAGCTTGCCTTGCTGGTGTAACCTAACTGCCATCTAGAACTAAAACCAGTTTCATACATGAAATCCTTATGTGCAATGATTTCAATACCTACATGTAAGTTCCAATAAAATAAGTGAAGTTAGTGTAGCGGCACTACTAAAATTACTACAGCTACATTGGACAAAAAGTACTACAACGCCATCTATGACATGAATGATGAACTAATAAGCGAAACACGTCAGAATTCCTACATCGCGTAAACAGAGTTATCCGCGACTTAAGAATATATACAAGAACCCGACAACAACTGTCGGGCAATGGCCCACCAGACATAACACCCGTCTGGTCGGAGCATCCTTTCTATGGGGGATGAAGAGCTTTACACCCTGTTCTTCATACCCCAAAATAGCTACTTTATTTTTAAATATGACTACCTATGATTTACCTTGCTGTTTGTTATTTTAAATGCTATTGCCAAAGTTCTAGTAAGCGCCTAACAAAAGTAGTATAGTCACGTTGCACAAACTTGTTGCTGTTAAAAGTTTAGTAGGCTTAACAATTGCTCAGACGCTTTTGCTTTGTTTTTTAGTGAGCATTGTAATTAAGTTTTCAAATATGCCTCTGCATTTTTGAAAACTTAATAAACTACCTTTGTGTAGTTTAATCAACCAAATGCCTATCTAGAAATATATTTGTGACCTACATTGCTAGAGAAGATGGGCCGTTTAATAGGTGATATGCGCTCGCCTGTCTAGGTTTTTCCTAGCTAAATTGCGGCCGGTTAGATTCCAAGCTAAGACTGTGTGATGTAAATTCACTTAATATTAGAGAGGTTATTAATAGAATTTATGGCATTTTATGAACGCAACTGTGGACTACTCGGTTTTTACAACACAGCCGTTACGACTCTGATTCGCGCATCAATATTTTGTACTGATACCCTTTCCTTCAATTTTATTCAGTGTTAAACGTGTTAAGAGCGTGTGAGCGTGTGTGTGTGTGTGCATGCGAGTGTGGGTGTGCGTGAGCGTGTGTGTGTCTTTGTGTTTGTATGTGCGAGCAATATTTTAATCAACATCCAACCTAGCACTGGCCTGCAAATTGCAAAAAACGTAAGAAAAATTGAATTTCGCGGGCTACCCTGGAGCATCCACCTTAAACAATACCTACTTACCTATACCTAATAATTGATAATGGTGTAGTGCCTGACTGCCCGAGTGCCTCATTGCTCTTGTAAATGCCAGCGCGACTACTGAGCATTAGATCAATAAGTTCGATTTCCGGGATGGGCAAAGCATTATTGGCAAAAGGCTCGCCCCCTATTAAATGATGCTTAAACATATCTGGCGAAATGTGGGATTACTATTAGGTACACCTCTGCCTAACCATTTGGGCATCAGAGGCGTGATGTCTAAGTAGAAGGTACCTATGAAACCAAATAGGATTTAGCTACCCGTCAAATCTAATCACAGAACCTCAATGGTAGGTAACATAATTGCATTTCGTGGTCAGAAATGTCGCTCCCGATTATGTTTGTAGCACACAACGTAGTACAAATACATACAGGGTGTAAACAACCTTATCACGAAGCCGTCAGTCAATCATTCTGTACATCAAATTAAGAAAGTTTACGCAAAAATTATTGCTGGGAAACGACTTTTTTTTGGGGTATAAAATCATGTTTTGTGGTAGAACTAAATGTAATGCACTCAAAACATTGTACTGGTGGATGGATTGAATAGTACGTGGTTCGTGGAGGTGTTTAAAGACCTTACATTAAAAACTTGTTTTAAAAAAAAAACCTTGTCAAAAAGTTGGAACTCTGACCCAATATCTCCGTAACTAAAAGGTTCCCAGGTATGGTGTAAAACAAAAAAAATATTGCAATGACGGGGAGAACAAGTGCCTTTTGGCTTCGTTAAGAGGTTTTTTACACCCTTTATAATCGAAAATGCTTAGAACCGTTTTATTCCTACGTAGCAGTAGGCATCTGCCCTGTTTAGGTAGATGCATAGCATAGCTAGCATGTCTAATAGGTATTACTAAAAAGGTGTAAACGTACTCTTTACAAAGCCGGCAACGAAGCATTCTGTATTACATCAAGTAACTCCACACAAAAATTATTGCAGAGAATCGATTTTATTTTTGGTTGGAAAATCACGTTTTACGATAATGGATGCATTGAATATTACAGATAGGTATTTAAAACTTTTTTTTTTTAAACGTGTGAAAAAGTGGTAACTTTGGCTTCCAATATCTCTGTAACTAGAAGGATCATAATGGTATGGTCAAGAACAAAAAAAAAGTTTTAAAATAACTACGGCCTTTTCTTCATGTTGTCTGTGGTTTTTTATATTGCTAACGTGAACTACCATACATCTTTAAATTTCTTATTTCGATTTTGCAATGTGTATTCGCTCGAATATCTTCCACTTTAGCGCAAGCTTCTTCACAGCCATTCAAAACTCAACCTAATAGCAAATCTATTAGCTCAGTCGATACATTTGAATTCCGATCCTGTTCCCCGATGACTGTTTCCGTAGCACTTACACTGAATTCTACCTAGGTGGTCAGGATAAAGTCGGGATGAGCCATGGAATACGTATGCCAAGTGGATTTTGTCTGAAGGAAGCGTGTGTACGGAAAATTGATGGTTCTGGGCTCAAAATAAATGTAGGGAGAGGATGATTGTTCAGTCTTGTCTGTACTAGGTATCAATAATCAAAACAAGGTGTAAGACTAGCTTTTAAATGCAGCTTCACTTACGTAAAGCGCAGACCACGAGCGAGCGAACTGGCAGGCGAAGCGAGGCGAGGGAAACGAATATAAAGTAAGTGAAGCTTTGGCGAGCTAAACTATGTGGGTTCACACCGAAAACTACAGACGGACGGGCAAGCGAGCGAAAGAAGATCGCCTAAGTGGGAGCGGTCGAGCACACCGAGAGAGGTGGGCTAGCCAAGCGAACTTAAAAGTAAATGGTGCAAAAGTAGATGTGTATTGAGTAGATGTGTATGATATGTGAGCTGGTATTCTGATGGAGCCCCGTTTTATCAATAATATCAATTAATCAATTTAATGTTTCGTCGCGAAGTTTTTCTTCACTCATGTCAAAAATAAACTTAGAAACTACACATATGGACTACCTCTTGCATAGGATCGAGACCTTTATTATCACTGGATCAACATGAAATTTATAACTAAATTAGACGTACCTATACCATTATTGTATACGAGTTAAACGTGTAAAGGCGCACGTATCCACTCAGCTAGCTTTTTCTTTTAAAAAAGAAATCTAAGCGGCAGGAAGGAAGCGCGAAAGCAAAAGGAATGAAAGAAAAAAGAATTCACTTTAATGAACTACAAATAAACAACTTGAACATCCGTGCTACATCATGACAGATAGAACGAATCGTACAAGTTAGTACACTCTATTACACGTTAGCTACGAAAACCGCCCTTACTGCTACGAGACATGGTCGATGTCAGTAATAAATGGTTGCCTTGTACTATCGCGGACACTCCCGCCTGATCACCACTAAGCTAACTACTACTACTAGCTTTTGCTTGCACTCGCAACATAGAAACGCTCTCAAGCCCCGCCCCATTGACTTTGTATAGAAATAATGAATGAAAGACAATACCGATCGGCCGAGCGCACTGACGACGCACGCCAAACGAGAGTTATTTTTATTTTGCGTGCTAAATTTCGGCGCCTCCGCGAAAAAAAATTTAACTGATCAGGCGGAAAAGACCACGACTGTACATGCAGTTAACGAGAAGTTTGCTAAATAATAACAGCCACTTGATCTTCAGGTTAAGCCACGCTTGCCTAGGTTGGTCCGTGGAAATGTCCCTGGCTGCATGTGCAGCCAGTAGCGCATTCGTCCAACAAATGCAATAAAAAATCTACTAAACTGCTATTTCTAGAGCTTGTTCCTCTTGTAGCAAACTCTATACTATATTCCTCAACGTTCGGACCAACAATAGCAACACTATTCCATCGACAAATGTCAAAATAAAAGTAAAAACTTTAGTGTAAACAAACTCCGCCATTTCTGACGTGTGGCGTCGTATTTCAATTGTTCTGTTATGTATATTGGTATTTTCGGATAGTGTTATATATCAAATTAATCGTGAAAATCTGTGCTACTATATTATCATAAAGGAAATCTAGTTTTCGAATCTCAAAGTTGAGTATTTCGCTTCCGAAAAAGTGGTAGGTTTAAATACCTATAGTGATTGTGTTTATACAAGAAATAAGTGTTTTTGTGATTAAAACGTGTGTGTTAACGGAAAAACAGTGCATAATTAGTATTGTGAGCATATTATTAAATTGTATATACAAAAACAAGTGGCTTCGTAAAGTTATAGGTACGTAAATAACCGTGTTCAAAAACAGTCGTTGGCGCAGGCCGCGTCAAAATAAACAGTGAGGATCCAAATTCTAATTTAATTCTAATTAGACTATCGTAAATAAACTAATAAGATTATGGTCTTATTGGAAAGGAAATATAATCTAGTTTATTTTAAAATGATTTTAATTGAAATTTAATATTTAGTAAAATTCAAATTAATATTTTAATAGCGAAATATCCGTTTTCATCACTGTTTTTCATGTTCTACTTTTTTTTTGAGTTTCAAATTAATATCAGTTTTTTTTTTTTTTTAATATATAGATTCCATAACTATTCAGCTATTCACTGTAAATTTTATTTAGCTATAACTCGTGAAAATATGTAAATGGGTTAAACATGTGTAATATTCCCACAAAACGTCTTACCTAGTAAGTATTGACGTAAGCATTATGGTACTGTCAACTGCTTGTAAGTAATGTTTGCCCATCCTTTACCCGACTATGTTGGGATCGGCTTCCAGTCTAACCGGATGCACTTTTATTTTACATGGAGCGACTGCCTATCTCACCTCCACAACCCAGCGAATACTGGGTAATACGATACTCTTTGGTAAGACTGGTTGTCAGACTTTTAGGCCGCTGACCGTGACCACCGTAACAACTGTCAAAGATCTACAAATACTAGCCGGGACCAACGGCTTATTGTGCTTACCGAGGCATGGAAAAAACTCGCTACAAATGAAGAAGAACAAAAAGTGACGTACGTTTAACACAAAACAGAGAAATCCCAAGTCGTCTTCAATCTATCAGCATACAAAGCACTTAAACAAATCGCCACTTTCAAAGATGCATCAATCAAATCTAATATAATCTGAATGCCGACACGTCCGCGCGATCCGCGGCCCATCACACGAGTGTCGCTTCCTTGTAATACGAAAACAATCGTATCCCTTCCGCGCGACCGACACGACGCATGCGCTATGATTACCATACAATGTGTGCGTGCGTGGACGCATCAATGGCGCGGGATTTGAGGGTGGCCATGTTTTTGGTGTTTTTGTTTGATTAATGGGTTTTTCGAAGATGATTCTCATGTTTGTGTTCAATCACATTTATGTCAATAGGTTAAAGAGATGATTCTGAAACTGTAATGGTCATGACGACAGTATCAAAAAATAGCAAATCTATTTAGTCCGTCAGTTAGAGTACTGGAAATTATTGGACACGTATATTTTTGCACTGTTTTAGACTTTCACGGTTTTTCACTACACTTAAAGTACTTACGGGATGTTATACAAAACAAAAATAAAATCACGGATATCATCCCGTAAGTACTTTAAACGTATATTTTTGTTTTTGTAAAATGAATATTGACAAAGATAAAACGCATCAAAACTCGGGAGTGGGGGCTCGTGACGTCAGAACTAGCAAAAAAAATACCATGGCGTGACGTATTGAGAATTTTGAAAGCGTCGTATTTTCGTCAATTTTGGTTTACGTAACAAAAGAAAAAACACGGGTCCAATATTGTTTGATAATCTAAGTGACGTACTAATAAAATTTTTTTTGTCGTCTCGCCTATTTTAAATTTACATAGATTTTTATAAAGTTGCGTTTCAGAAGACGAGATTTTTACTTTTTTGTACTTCCCCATCAAAGTAATAAGAAAAGTTTTACCTCAGCCTTTACTCACACGGCGCCTGTGGATGGTGAGCTATGGGCTAGCTCGCCGTCCGTCCATCTCATGACGACAGGCCGTGTCGACGGCGCGTTCGTATTCCACGCGCGCCTCAAAGAGAGTCAGCAATAAGGAAGGACCCCTTCCTTATTGCTGACTCTCTTTGAGGCGCAAGGGCCGAAGCCTGCCGGGGCTGCGGGACTATTCGAAAGTGATACCGTGGCCCCGGAACACAAAGGGCGATGAAGGAACATGGACGGGTTTTAGTCAGTAAAAGTCTGATACTCCCTCCTGCTCCGCCCAGAGCGGGAGGAGTCATTTGATGATTTCCCATCCGAAAAAAAAAGGCTTTACTCACAGATTCTTTTAAACTGCTACTAAATATATTTTTGTTGCTGATTGATGTCCTGACTAAGATAACAACTGAATGAAGATTACTGGAAAGAAATATAGTGGAAAAGAAAAATATAACAGTACATTATGTTCCATTACCTTAATTCCTCATTAATTAATGTGAGACGCTTTTCTAATTATCTCAACACTCGCTCTAAGAGTACACGTGTTTGTGCCACGTTTCAGCTCCCTGAGGATTATTTCTTCACAATTTGTGGGTTGGTAGAGATCAATTACTTAGAGATGGCACTTTAAGGTAGAAGGAGTGTTTTGCGGTGAGAGATGGATGAAGTATTTTCATTTGATGTGAGAGAGTGCGAGTAAGTGAGTAAGATAGCTATATGCTAGGAGGAATTTTAATGACCACTGATATTATTAATGAACTTTACATAGACACGCACCTCTGATTTTTCGGATACATGTGCGTATTGTATAATTATCACATACTTCGGTGAAGGAAAACATCGTGAGGAAACCAGCCTGCTTGATAGATATTTTTCGAAGGCATATAAAGCTAAGCCTATGGGCGGCATAAAAGCTCTGACACCAGGTTAGGCACTCACCACACAATAAAAAGAAAGATAGCTTCAAAATTGTTATGTCGCAATTTAGCTACGATATGCTATTATTGCGGTGCCTAGTTTTGCAAAATTTGCGCTATTTTTAAGAGTAGAATGTCGCTCTTGCTTCTACCACTTCCATTGGAAGTACATTCATCTGATTCTATCAACTTTTGCTTTTTCCAATTTTGGCGTCTTTTATAACCAAGTCTTCTCAAAGTGCGTCCAGAAAGTGCGAGTAAAACATCCGCCGCAAACAAATTATTTTAAAGGTGCTGCCGCTGCGGCAGCGGAGAACCTCAAGCGGCGAAAATATAGTAACCTTATTGGTACTTAACTATATTTTCGAGCCGTTTGGGGTTGAAACTCTAGGACCGTGGGGTCCGAGCGCTCACAGCCTTTTCAAGGAAATTTCAAAACGCTTAGTTGACACTTCCCGTGACCCTAGGGCTGGCTTTTACTTTGGCCAAAGGCTAAGCGTTGCCATACAGCGTGGTAACGCCGCCAGTCTCTTGGGGACATTACCAGTTGACAGCGTTGAGGAGTTTTTTGACGCCATTTTTTAAGTTTTTAGTTTAAGTTAGTTAGCTTAGTTTATTTTAATTATTAAAATTTTCATGTATAATTTAACTTTTAAAATACCTAAATTATTTTATAAATTAGATGTCAGATGGGGAGAATGGAAGAAATAAACGTGTGGAAGATGATAACGAGATGATGATGTGTCGCGATTTGAGGAATAGGTCACGTTCGTAGTTGCAAGCACTTGCTTAGACTCTAGACCAGTGACTCCCAAAGTGGTCCAGGTGGACACCCAGGGGTCCACGGGAGACCCGTCGGTCGTCTACGTTGGCGTGAAAAAAAAAATGGGGGTTCACAAGTTGTAAGTTATTGAAAATTTATCTGGTTTAAAAATGTTGGCTTTGCTTTATCTATCAATGTAGGCAGATATATTAAGCTACTCGAAAAAGTGAAAAAAAAAAAAACCGGTGATGACAGGTTCTATTGCGGTGAAAATGGTCTTATTGAGACTTTAAAAAAAGCATTTCGAAGCTATAAGATTCTTAGGATTCTAATTTTCAGATTGTTTGCCAAAACAAATCTTTGGAGCTAAGGTCCTCATGCAATCCTAACAGATAGCGCGAAAAAATAGAAACCAGAAAGTTTTGAAACTGGTCTACTAGAAAAAAAAAACTGGGAACCTCTGCTCTAGGCTTTGGTTTTTTTTTTTAATCAAGGCATTGCAGTATTGTTCCCTGTTTGTATCTACTGTACCACACCACGTGTACTACCTGGTAGCCTAAATGTCTATTAGGGGAAAGTTTAGTGTATTAGTTTAGTTCACTACATAGTCCCCCGAATACTGAAACGTCACTCAAAATTTAAGGGCTGCTTAATATTTGAGCAGCTCCTAAACTTTAAATTTCGTATGGCCAAACGTCACTTTTGAGTATCTGTTAAATATAAGTGCTACTTAAATTTTGAGTGTCGTTTCAGTATTCGGGGGAGTATCTCCTAATACAAACTTTTGCAAAGAACACGATTAAGTTGAGATGCAGTTCCCTATTAGTATCTGTCTTTCTATAATAACATAACATCACGCCTGTAATCCCCAAAGGGTTAAGCAGAGGAGTACCCAATAGTACAGCCACATTTCGCCAATTATGTTTAAGTCACATGTAATAGGGGCGAGCCTATTACCATCAACCGGAAACTAATCCATACTCCGTAGCTGCAAGTGAGCAATTCCTGATGAAAAAACCAAATAACTCTTTGACTGACCTGGGAATCGATACCAAGACCTCATGCTTAGCACTCGACCAATGAAGCAGTCTTTCTATAACATGTCCACAAATCACTTACAGCACCGTCACTCTACCATAGACAACGATGCACATCGGTCGCTCACCCCGCCCTCTGTTTATCCAACTGACTGTTCACCTCACAAACGCATTGCTTTGCACATTGCACGGATGCCTCAGATATTTGTTAGCTCATAATCTGCTCGGTCCTTTTTTGTGTTTGAGCTGAACTTGACTGTCATTTGTTTCGTCCTAGGTGGTTGGGAATGCTTGCTGTTTAAATTGCATGGCGATTTGAAATATTTTGTATAGTAGGAGCTCTTGGCTAAGTAATAACAGCCGCTCGGGTCAATCTTCAGGTTAAGCTGCGCTTGTCTTGGTTGGTCCATGGATGGGTCACTGCCCACTACCGATTTTTCTCCGTGCCTCCTGTGCGTCCCGGCTGTCATGTGTGGATTTTTGACAGTCGTAACAGGTAGTCAGTGGCTCGAAAGTCTGACAACGAGTCTTATCAAAAGGTGTCGTATAACCCAGTACTTACTGGGTTGTAGAGGACAGATAGGCAGTCACTCCATGTAAAATACTGGTACAAAATATAATATTGGTATTCAGCTGCACCGAATTGTGTTTTGAATTGAATTTGCGAAAAGGCTAGGCAGGTGATGAGTTTGAAATATTTGCTGGTTTTTTGAAGTTAGGTCTGAATTGCATTTAACTTAGTAACGTATTCCAGCGTTTACCATTTGCCGGGTAGCGACCCGGTATCGGGCCATTAAAATAAAATATCGAGAAGCAATATTCCTATTCTTATTGCCTTGTTTTAAACAAATTAAAGAACATTAACTTATTAGGACTGGAGAGGAATCTTCAAGAATATTTTCCTCCAATCGACAGCAACAAAGCTTGGATAAGAAACCCATTTACATTCAAGTTAGATTCTGAAACTTATTTTCCAGATTCAGATGTCGACTCGTCAATTGAACTGTCAAGGATATATTATATACACTGGCCTGCAAAACTAAGTATCACACTTTTAAAATTGCAATAACTTTTTAAGCACACAAGATATACTTTCGAAACAAAACAAGCAAAACATGTCTGATCTAATGTTTTTTTTTAAATAACACCTTGTATACCATGTTTTATGCAAATAAAATATCTTATCTTATCTTATCTTAACAAAAAGGACTCGAAAAATAGTTTAATTTTGTCTATAGTTTCAAAGAAAGCTGCTAATAATTGCTATAAAACGTTTATTTTTATTTTAAATCTCTAACTTCTAGGTATAGTTTAGAAAAAAAAAATATTTAAAAGTGTTTTTCGGTTATTTCCTTGGAGAAAAACCGGCAAGAAACTCCATGGTTACTCTTTTCAAATCATTTGGTATACACAAAATTAACCATCAAGCAATAACTTTTTTAATGCCTTTTGTCACAACTTATAAATGTGAAGCAGGGTTTTAAACACTACGTACTAAGTCACGAAGGGGCAGTGTAAAAGTTACCGGGCCATGGAAGAACAATGTTTGTATTCAATATCCTAATCAAATTGATATGAAACAGACAGATCGAGTTCGATAAGTCTACCGGGATAAAAAGTATCATAATTATGTGTTTATCTAAGTTATAAACTAGAAAGAAACATATTCGGCACATGCCATAAGTGCACACAACATACAAAAAAAACTAAAAAAAAAGAGTAAACTTAAATCTACACAATAAAAACTTAAATCGAGACAAATAGGCCCAGTTCAGAAAACTGCCAATCAGCTATAGTGCCTGACGCTGGTTTTCAACTGGACCTGGAACCACCTGTGTGCTAAATTATAATAGTTATAAATAATAGTTTTTGCGTGAAAGAATTACAAACATCTATCCACCCTCACAAACTTTCGCATTTATAACACACTAACTTCGTCTGCGTTACGTAAGAGAGAGAGAGGCTTAGAGAGAGTGTGAGTCAACCTAAAAAAAATGCAGATAAAATGCTTTAGCGGACTTTTTAAGAGGAACAATCCCGTCATACATGTATGATTGTTGAGTAACTTTAACCGTTTACGCAGCGCACGGAAAGGAAGCTCTCAAAAGCAATAATTTTTCGCTGTATTTGCAACAATTTTCATTGATGCTCCGCTCCTATTGATTGTAGCGTGATGTTATATAACGTATAGCCTTCCTCGATAAATGGGCTATCCAACACTAAAAGATGTTTTTAACTGGAATCAGTAGTTCCTAAAATTAGCGCGTTCAACCAACCAAACAAACAAACTTTTCTCCTTTATAATAAGTATAGATTCAAGTAGGTAACAATTTAATTTCTCGGAATTATATGCAATCATCGTTAAAATATTGTACTATGTTTTTCCAATTTGGGGCTTCCCTCGACAGCCTTTTTTTTTTTTAGGTTGGGAAATCATCAAATCACTTCTCCCGCTCTGGGCGGAGCAGGAGGGAGTGTCAGACTTTTACTGACTAAAACCCATCCATGTTCCTTCCTCGCCCTTTGTGTTCCGGGGCCGCCGGGGTGTATCTCTTTCGAATAGTCCCGCAGCCCCGGCAGGCTTCGGTCCTTGCGGACCCCTTCCCTATTGCTGACTCTCTTTGAGGCGCGCGTGGAACATGAACGCGCCGTCGACACGGCCTGTCGTCATGAGACGTACGGACGGCGAGCTAGCCCATAGCTCCCCGTCCACAGGCCCGCGCCTACGGTGGCCGGAAGCCACCACGTGGCCCCCGACGCCCGGGGCGTCTCCCGCGGCGGCCGGGACGTGAGGATCTCTCCCTGTCCTGTTCCGCCACCTCCTTCGCTAGCATGACTGCTTCGCAGAAGGAGGTGACGGCGTCCCATTCCGTCTCGCTCCGGACCATGGCACGAACCAGGGCCGGAAGCGAGAGGTCGCCGCCGCCGATCGCCACCTCCCTGGACAGCCTTAGGTTTTCATCCTTAGACACTCGATGACAGTCATACTCCAGCTAGGTCGAAAGTTCTCATCAAGGTGCATGAATTGAGCCCAAACACGATATAGCTTTTTTTTTGGATGGGAAATCATCAAATGACTCCTCCCGGAGCAGGAGGAAGTGTCAGACTTTTACTGACTAAAACCCATCCATGTTCCTTCATCGCCCTTTGTGTTCCGGGGCCACGGTATCTCTTTCGAATAGTCCCGCAGCCCCGGCAGGCATCGGCCCTTGCGGACCCCTTCCCTTTTGCTGACTCTGTTTGAGGCGCGCGTACACGAACGCGCCGTCGACATGGCCTGTCGTCATGAGACGGACGGACGGCGAGCTAGCCCATAGCTCCTCGTCCACAGGCCCGCCAATACGTGGCCGGGGGCCAATACGTGGCTCCCGACGCCCGGGGTGTCTCCCGCTGTGGCCAGGACGTAAGGATCTCTCCCTCTCACGTTCCGCCACCTCCTTCGCTAGCATGACTGCTTCGCAGAAGGAAGTGATGGCATCCCATTCCGTCTTGCTCCGGACCATGTATTGAACCAGGGCTGGGAGAGAGAAGTCACCGCCGCCGATCGCCGCTTCGAGGACACGGCGGTGCTCCGCCCAAGTGGGGCACACCTCCACAGTGTGCTCCACCATGGCCTCCGGTCGATCCTCACAATGGAAGAACCCGGGCGTCTCCTCCCGCCCGAAAACACGATATGAGGCCAATAACAATTTAGCTGTAAATAATATCTACGTAAACTGCGTATGGATTATTGATTATTGCGAATAGCATAGCACAGTTCTTGCACGGCAAGAACACGTGGATTGATCAGGCTTCTGGTGTTCGCTATACTTCTTTTTGGAGAAATCATCCTCATCATCATACTCCTGCCCTTATCCCAATTTATTTGGGGGTAGCATGATTGTATTCTTCTTCCTTATGTACTACTCTATTACTTTTTGAAAAAATATTTCACGAAAAAAATAAGAAATGCACACAACTTAAATACAAAATGAAATATAGGAAATGTCACAGCATCAAAAAAAAAATTAAACAAATCACAAAAAGTGAAAATAATGTTGGAGGGTTTGAACCTGCAACCCCGTAGTTTACAGAGCGGTCATGAAACCGCAAGGCTATTTACTTCGTTGACATAAGCCACAAATAGCCGTTCTCATGTACTTACGTCATGACTGAAACGTCAAACAATTGAAGTATACGGAAATAATGCAAAATTGCCTACCCCCTTAAGGAAGTAGCGTGATAATATATAGTTTAAATATTGAAGAAGCCTATGCAGTAATTTTTTCCTTTGTGGGTAGACATAGCAACAACATCATTTTTGTGGGCTCTTCATTGAATAATTATTTTAAAATAGTTTTTCTTAATTTTTAATGAAATAAACAAGTTCATTTCACATTAGGCCCCCCCACACTTGCTATCTATTGTTTTCAAGTTTGTAACACCTGCTCCTGGGTCACTGTCACTACACTTCACCATGGACACCAAACTTGCTGCCAGCCTGGAGGACCTCCAACAGTTGTTTGGGTCCCGAATGCAGGAATATGAAACTAAACTAGAACAGGCTTCCACTAACTCCACTCCAGCTTCACCTGACATTGCATCCATTGCACGTGAGTTCTCCGAGTTTAAGCTGTTTGTCTGTCAAGCACTTTCCGCATTAAAATCTCAAATTGAGCTGCTTGCCGCTGGGTATGATAGGCATGAAACTGCCATGCGTCGAAAGGTCCTGCTGTTCCATGGTGTTCCAGAGCAGAATAATGAAAATTTATTTGTTGTGATCAACAACGTATTAACCAACCAAGTTAAATTGCCTGAGGTAGATAGTGACAAGAATATTGTCCATGTTTGTCACAGACTCGGATACTCTCAGCAGAAGGCCCGTCCCATACTAGTACGATTCTTCAAAATGGAGCACCGGCAACTTGTATGGGACAGCAAGAAATCTCTCAAGGGTACTGGAATTACCATCTCCGAGTTTTTGACTCAAGCTAGGCACCGTGTGTTTGCGGCTGCTCGTAAGCATTTCGGCATGCCAAACTGCTGGTCCATGGAGGGCAAGATTGTTATTATCTGCCCAGACAAATCCCGCCGCAAGATCGAAGGTGCAAGCGAACTTCACGATCTGATTGCCAAATTCCCGTCTACTGGAGCTGACACCGAGGATTCTGTACAGTCGGAAGAACCTGAGTCTCCAAATATCGCATCGACGACAGCTACACCGGCCAAGAGATCGAGAAGGACGCGTCTGCGCAAGTAACTCAGTCAGCGTCTCTGTTGATACCGTTGTGCAGTCTATTTGCATCACGACTTCACGACTTGGTCGCTTTGTACGTACACAATTATTTTGTCTTTTGTGCCGGTGGTTAAATAAGTACTTTTATTCAGTTCACCGTTGAAATTTTTCACTTTTGTATAATTTATTAAGCCGGTATTTTGATATTTCGTAATGTGATTGTAAATGTGGCAGACAGAATGTTGACGTTGTCAGTTGTGGACTAGTGTCATTGTCATTGTTCAATTCCATCTGTCATTCGTTACGTTTCATTCTACGTTCGTTTCGTTGAATAATTGTTTTCTATTTTACTTTTCGTTTTCTCGGTACTAACGTTTAATTAATTTTAGTGTTTCTCAAAAATTTGTTGTAAAATTTTCTGCCAATAATCTAGCAAGTTGGGGTGGTTTTTCTTATTGTAAGAAAACCTACATTTAGTTTTTTTTTTTGTGTCTAAGATATTTACAATAATTTTATTTTAGTTAGGTACATTTAGATTGTTATTTATTATATTTATATAAATTATGGACGATGTAGCTGATCTCAACGACAGCTTCTTCTCATGCTCTTCCTCTGTTAGTTTTGTTAGTGTGGACAGTGACTCTTCCGCACCATTTACATTACATGATAAAATTTCTTCTCTTTTCTCCAATGACCCTAAGAATCTACATATAGCACACATCAATGCTCAGAGTGTTCCTGGTCACTATTCTGATCTTCTGGCATCCTTTAGCAGTGCTCACTTGGACGCTTTATTGATTTCGGAATCTTTTTTGAAGCCTTCTCTCCTTTCTAATCAATTTTCCTTGCCTGGCTTCGTCTTGATCCGCAATGATAGGACTGGCAAGGGTGGAGGAGGTGTTGCTATATACTTGCGTGCTGATTTACCCTACAGGGTGGTCAGCTCATCTCCTTCACTCTATTCTGGATCTGCTGAATACTTGTTTTTAGAAATTTCTTTTCACCACACTAAAGTTTTGCTTGCAGTGCTCTATAGTCCTAATTTAAATATTGACTACTTTGATTCCCTTGATTCCACTCTCAGTAATCTTTGTCCATTGTACGATCACGTAATTTTAATGGGGGATTTTAATACGTGCTTAATTAAAAACGACTCTCGCTCTCTCAAACTCCTCTCCGTCTTGTCTTCCTTCAATCTTCAAGTCTTGCCTCTATCTGCAACTCACTATTTTCCTAATTGTACACCGTCTTTTCTAGACCTTATGATTGTTTCTTCTCCTAATAATGTTAAATATCATGGTCAAGTTACTGCTACTTTTTCCTACCACGATCTTATTTATCTGTCGTATCGCATCCGTGTCCCTAAGCGTAAGCCCCAGTTATTATATCTCCGTAACTACACAGGCATTGATCTGGAGGCATTGCAGCGTGATGCTAACAATATCGACTGGTCCCCTCTGGTCGTGACGGAAAGTATCGAAGAGAAGGTGAGTTATTTTACTACATTAGTTCTCAACTTGTTTGACCAGCATGCACCCATCCGACGTGTCAAAGTGAGACATAACCCTGCTCGATGGATTACCACACAAATTAAAGAGCTTATGGCACGTAGGGATAAAGCTAAGAGTAGATATAAGCGCAGACCTTCAGAGCTGAATCTCTCTTATTACAAATCGCTACGTAATCGCTGCAGTCATCTGTGTCAAGATGCCAAGAGACGCTATTTCCACGATCAACTCACCAACCGTAGTTCTTCCGATGTTTGGAAATTTCTCAAGTCTGTAGGCATAGGCAAAACACCTACCAACCAGTGCAAGGATGTGAACCTCAATGATCTAAATAAACATTTTTCTTTCCTTCCCTTTTCTCTCGATTCGTCTGTCAAGGCTGTGACCCTGGAGAACCTTTCTAGACTGCCGTTGCCGCAATGTTCTCCTTTTAACCTTAGCGATGTTTCTGAGGATGACGTTAGGAAATCTGTCCTTGCGATTACATCTTCTGCAGTCGGTAACGATAAGTTGTGTTCAAGAATGGTTACTCTTATCCTTCCATCTTTACTTCCTGTTCTTACTTACATCTTTAACCACTCTTTTTCCTGTTGCTCTTTTCCCTCAGTTTGGAAGCAAGCTCACATCATACCTTTACCTAAAACTAACAATCCCTCCTCGCTATCCCACTTTAGACCTATTTCTATTCTCCCATTTCTTTCCAAAGTTTTTGAGCACTTAGTTCATAAGCAATTAACATTTTTCTTAGCGTCAAACTCTTTAATATCCCCTTTCCAATCTGGTTTCCGCTCGGGTCATAGTACTGTCACTGCACTTTTGAAAGTTACTGACGATATCCGCTGGGCAATGGAGAGTAAGTCACTTACCGTCCTTGTATTGCTTGACTTCAGTAGTGCCTTCAACTCTGTGGATTTCGACATTTTGCTAGGTATCCTCAAATCTTTAAATTTCTCTTCTTCTGCTTTAGCCTGGTTCAATTCTTATCTTCGGGGACGCTCTCAGTGTGTTCGCCTTGATGAGGCTTTCTCTGATTGGTGTAGCCTCACCGAGGGTGTCCCTCAGGGTAGCGTTCTCTCTCCTCTTCTTTTTTCAATTTTCATAAACATGGTTACCAGTGTAATCTCTTCCAATTTCCATCTTTATGCAGATGACCTGCAGCTCTACCGGCACTTTACAGTAGCTGATGCCAATTCTGCCATTGCTGCTATGAATCATGACCTGGCCTGTATCAGCGCCTGGGCTAAGTCATTTGGATTGCAAATTAACCCTGCTAAATCTCAGGCCATGGTCATAGGCAGCCGATTTGTTCGTGGTGCAGCCGTTGCTGCATCTCTGATGCCGCTGTACCTCGATGGTGTTCGCATCGATTATACAGATACCGCCAAAGATCTGGGTGTTACTATTGACTCCAATCTGTCGTGGCGAGCTCAAGTCAATGAGGTAAGCCGCAAGGTTCACTTTTCTCTTCATTCGTTGAAATGCCTTCAGAATCTCCTGCCTTTGAAGACTAAAATCACCTTGGCACAAACACTTATTCAGCCGATAATAGATTATGCTGATGCCTGCTACCTGGATGCTACTGAGGAGCTATTAAATAAGCTTGAGCGCTTGCAAAATTTATGTATTCGCTTTATTTTTGGTCTCCGTAAATATGACCACGTTTCTCACCTTCGCAAAGAACTCAAGTGGCTCCCAATCCGCCTTCGCAGGAACACTAGGATCCTATGTCTCCTTTTTAATATCCTACACAACCCGTCCTATCCTTCTTACCTGCGCGAGCGTTTTTCTTATGCTCGCTCTACTGACGCACCGTGTAGATCGCACCTTCGATCCCTACTTAAATCCCATCCTCATAAATCCAGCTATTACTCGTATTCCTTCTCCGTCCATGCTGTAAGGTTGTGGAACGCACTTCCGCCTAGCATTCGTGATTTGAAGACCATTTCACTATTCAAATCCAGAGTGAAAGAGCATTACCTTTCCTCTCAACCATGATTTATTATATTTATTAGTCTATATATTTTAGCAATATGTATTTATATAAGTATTTATTAATATCTACTTAAATGTGTATTTATATATCTTAATAGGTTAAGTTAGGTAAGGCACATAATCTGTATTCTCTTCCTTCTCTCACACACTATTGTCTACATTTCTTTTTCATTTCTTCTTTTGCAGGGCTGCTGGCAGAAATTTCTTAAGAAATAAGCAGTACCTATGTACTCATATTTTTTCATGTGTTTTCCTGTGCTGTGTACTGTGTGTACATAAATAGTAAAATAAATAAATAAATAAATAATTTTGACGTGATGCGCGCACAAACATTTCGTACCAACTACTTAAACCAAGGAAAGCTGATTTTCTTAATTTCCGCTATTTTGTGCGTATTCACCTCAAAAATCAAATTTCAAGAAAACTGAGAAATTATATTTACCTGTATTAAATATGGAGTATATGTAGCAACTTTAAAAGGTTACACTTGATTGGTTTTGATTGTATAGGTGTTTGAAGTTTATTAATTTTAAACACAAAACCCTCTTATTTGCGCCTCTGGATGAGATTTAAAAAAAATGTTAAGACAGGTATTTCTTTATTTTTATTAATAAGTATTTATTCTGAGTTTCATGATTCTAGAACAATCAAATTTTTTTTTCATACAAACTTTACCCCCTCTTTTCACCCCCTTTTTCCAAAAAAATCCAAAATTTCTATAGCCTATATGTTATTCTGAATGTATTTAAACAGATTTGTGAACATTTCAACTAAATCGGTTCAGCAGTTTTTACGTGATGCGCGGTCAAACAAACAAACAAACAAAATTTTTTTAAATGGTTTTAATATGTTCAGTTACTTATTTCAAGTCACCCTGGCTGGTTTTTTTTTTTAATCTTCAATGACCAGATTTTTTGGTCTCAACGATTTTATTATATGTATAGATTTAGTAAGATAGATCACGTAACAAGAGCAGTGAAGAACCATGTATGTTTAAGGAGAGAGGTAATGGTTTTTGACCTATCGAGAAATAAATAAATAGGACTAGGATTAGGGTTAGGAGAGATCTTGCACTCGCCTCATATATATTTAAATTACTGAGAGGGAAGGTGCATTATGCAGTTGTTTTAGGCCAGGTGAGTTTGTGTGTTCCGGACAGGTACAGTCGTAGTCTTTTCCGCCTGATCAGTTTAAAAAAAAATCGCTTAAATCATGCGGTGGCGCCGAGCCATGCCCCCAGAAAAGCGTAAAGTTTGGCGCGCATAATAACAATAACTCTTGTTTGGTGTGCGTCGTCAGTGCGCGCGGCCGATCGGTATTGTCTTTCATTTATTATTCCTATATAGTCAACGGGGCGGGGCTACGTTTCTATGTTGCGAGTGCAAGCAAAAATTAGCTGAGTGTTGATCAGGCGGGAGTGTCCTCGATAGTACGTGTGGCGGCGACGGCAGCCACGACTGCTAGTGGAACCGCGTGCTCGGACCAACTTTTGAAGGAGGCGCCGCTGACGCGTGCACTCCGCACGCTCAACCTCCTAGCGAGTGAGACAGACCTATTCTGTTGTTCTCTGAATGAATTCACAAGGAATTGCTTTGTTTGTAATTAGTTATAGGTATTAGTTATATGGAACAATAATGTTAAGTATTAATTAAGGCACAGTTACCGCATTGGTTAGCTGTAAGGGTAGATGTTTGATGATAAATAAATACATTTTATAGGCTTTTACAAGGCCACACACAAATAAGTCAACAAACATAATCAGGTAGGTACCAAATATCAATAGTCGGTGGCGATTGTTAGTGGGTCAACATTTGCAGACGATTCTGGCTTTTTAGGGCTCCGTACCCAAAGGGTAAAAACGGGACCCTATTACTAAGACTCCACTGTCCGTCCGTCTGTCTATCACCAGGCTGTATCTCATGAATCGTGATTTCTGTTGCCGCTATAAAAACAAATACTAAAAACAGAATAAAATTTATATATTTAAGGGGGCCATACCACAAACGTGACTTTTTTGCTCGATATTTTAATAACGGGAACAGGTAGACGCTTGAAATATTCACAGAATATTTAGTTGAATATTCACTTTAAAAATAAATAGTTAAATTAAAATAAAATTAATATCAATATTTTAGGGGGGCGTGTTTTTTGCCGTTTTATATAATGTTGTATAGATAATGGTACGAAACCCTTCGTGCGCGAGTCCGACTCGCACTTGGCTGGTTTTTTACATACTAACAAGCTTTACATTTAGTTAGACAAATTACAGATGTTGAACACACAAGACCAGCTAATAAAACTGTTAATAACAAATAATTAAATAATGAAAGGAAAAGTTTTTGTATACAAACTTTTTCTGCACATTTATTACTTCCTAGATGTCTCTAGCTAGTAATTAAATAAATTACACAAATAAATTCGTATAATTAACAGTAGACGGCAAAAACTTTCAGTCGCAAACATAATTAGCATACACTATTACATAAAAACAATAAAAAATACACGACCATAAATAAAATGTCAAAACAAAAGTTTCGAATTTCAATTTGCTAATAAATTGTATTTTATTTTCTCTAAGTTTTATGTGAACATCAAAGTCACCGGCGGAATGCTTGACAGATAACAATAATGTTATTAATTAATAGCCAGACGAAAGGCCAAGTTGAGACATGTTTAGCTTACGCTATGCCACTGTCGTATCATGATGTTTCTATCTGGTGAATTGTTCTTCCTGGTATGACAATGTGTGGAAATATGCTGTGGTTGTTTATTATTCTAATAACGTAAAATGTGTATTGTGAAGGATAAGGATAGTTGCAGTATTATCGTGGATATCGACTTTATAATTTCTTCTATGAAATGCTCTATTAATATTTACATCACTTGGCACGGTATTTGTTTATTATCCTTTCAGCTTACCTAGTAAATAATCTCCATCACAGTGTTAAATATTATAATGTCTAGATCAAATTAGATTTTACACAGTTTAATTTATAAGTATTTTTATCAACAAATTCGTGGCATATTATACTACACACAGATCAAAGTCGTTCCATGTATAATATTGGTTTTCAGCTACATCCAGTTGAGACTGTAAACCGACCACAGAATATTTGGTCACACGATGATGATGATGACATAGCATAACCTAAATATAAACAACCAAAAATAAATCTCAATTTGGCCGAACTTCCTAATAAAATGTATGTTGGCAATAATTTTTGCGACCAACTTTCTATAAGAGCGGTTCCTCTGTCGAAGTTAATTAATTTTATTTATCTGACTTGTCTAATCAGGCGAGTTTTGTTATAATTAATAACATCATCATTAACAAATGGTTAATTTCTACCTACATTATTATAATACAAGTTTGACAGTGCCTGAGGCATTAAAGATTTTGCTATATCGAATGTTAAAATTTATATTCTGCTCATTCATAAATGTTTTGGATGAATTATTGCATAGACACTTGGAATATACATTATCGATTCGTTCCCGAATGAAAATAGCATAACCCATGATCTGTCCACGAAGTAGACACAATAGTTACACAATGGCGTCTCGACCAAATTGGTCATTCGACAGATCATGATTTAAAGCAGTTATTGATTGTAAAATTAATAACCTATAATAAAATATAATAAATGTCGCTGGAAATTACACACATCGCCATCTAGTGCTACACTAAGCAACGAGGCTTGTGTCGTGGACACCAGATAGTTGATATACTACATAGATACTTTTTGTTTGTAAATAAATTCTTATTATACATTTAAACATCATCGGAAACAAATGTCCATGCTCATCACACAAACATTTGCTCCTACCGGGATTCGAACCCGGGACCCTAAGAACGTAAGGCAGCCTCACCACCGCTGCGCCATTCGGGTCGTTACAGTTGCTTGCGCTGCAGTTGCGTTCACAGTTGCTTGCGTAACTATAATGCTTGGTTGATGACTTCGTGTAGGGTCTGCTTACACCTCATATAAGTAGGTTGACCTCTTGTTCTGTTGAAACTGCGTAACTACGTTGCCCAGCTCAAAGATGAAGCGTCCTGAATTTTCAAGACATGTCCGGAATTATCATCTCAAAGTCGAGAACGCGAGAGAAATTCTAAAGCATCCGTAATTTTGCAACAATGATTTTACTAAAATAAAATTACAAATGTTTAAAACAAAATGAACAATTTATATCAAATTGCACCATTTACATGCCTAATATATTATACTAGCTGTTGCCCGCGGCTACGCCCGCGTGAAGTTCGGTTACTGTCCCACTGGATCAAAATAAAGGGACAAATAGTATTCTACATGTTAATCAATCACTGTCACAATCATTGTCACAATCACTGTCACAATCACTGTCACAATCACTGTCACAATCACTGTCACAATCACTGTCACAATCACTGTCACAATCACTGTCACAATCACTGCCACCATCTTATGGATCTCAAAATAAATGCCATATTCGTAATCAGCACCCTTGATAATCTCGGTATCGACACCCATATTGATTTTTAGACTTTTCAACCCCATTGCACCCCAATAGGGGATGATGGTATTTCAGGTCCACCATTTTCAATCTTAAAATCGTTGTTTTTGTAATACACCATACAAACTATACCAATGTTGATTTTCAGACTTTGTCACCCCATTTCCCCCTCTTAGGGGTTAAATTCTGAAAAAACCCGAACCCCCTTTTTATACTTATTTACCAATAGGAGCACTCTTGCCAAGTTTCGATTAAAATAGTCTAACTAACCTTGTTTCCCCATACAAAGTTTGGAACCACGTTTATCCCCATTAGGGGATGAAATTTGAAAAATCTTTTCTTAGTGCAACCCTAGACCACATAAGGAACCTACTTGCCAAATTTGGAATCTGTAGACCCAGCGGTTTAGGCTGTGCATTGATTTTTATACTTTGTCACCCCATTTCCCCCTGTTAGGGGTTGAATTCTGAAAAATCCTGAAACCCGTTTCTACTCATTTATCAATAGGAACACTCCTGTGAAGTTTTGATTAAAATAGTCTAACTAATCTTGTTTCCCCATACAAACTTTGGAGCCCTGTTTAACCCCCTTAGGGGGTGAGTTTTGAAAAATCCTTTCTTAGTGCACCCCTAGACCAAAATTGCAAAATTGGAAATTGGAATTGGCCAAATTTGGAAGCTGTAGACCCAGCGGTTTGGGCTGTGCGTTGATAGATGAGTCAGTCAGTCAGTCAGTCAGTTTCTTCTTTTATATATTTAGATTTGGGAACCATAGTCAGGGACAAAATTTTATGCTTTGTCTTTATACTAGAAAAGCACCAACATACGTTACCTATGGTGACGAACTGACTATGTCCAAAGGTGGCAGTTACCCATCCTTTCATCTGCCTGCCTTTTCCCAACTATGTTGGGGTCGGCTTCCAGTCTAACCGGATGCAGCTGAATACCAGTATTTTACATGGAGCGACTATCTGACCTCCAAAACCCAGTTAGTACTAGGAAATACGATACCCCTTGGTAAGACTGGTTGTCAGGCTTTCGGGCCACTGACTACCTGTAACGACTGTCAAAGATATACAAATGACAGCCGGAACCACCAAGCTTAACGTGCTTTCCGAGGCACGGAGGAAACTCGGTATGTAATGGGTCACCCATCCACGGTAGTCCGTGGATGGGTGACCCATGGGTGGCCCAGGCAAGCACGGCTTAACCTGAAGATCGATCCGAGCGGCTGTTGTTATAAAGAGGGCTATCACTTTTTTTCTTCTGAGTGATTTAAGAGTCTAAC
Organism: Xestia rhomboidea; assembly: GCA_963853795.1. NCBI lineage: Eukaryota > Metazoa > Arthropoda > Insecta > Lepidoptera > Noctuidae > Xestia > Xestia rhomboidea. The sequence continues at coordinate 13,124,999 of OY970778.1, forward strand.
ACTCAAATACAAGAAAAAAATTAATTTAATTTGAATCACACATATAAACTTAGTTTTTTGATGTGTGATTATTGTTTAGATTAGGCCACAAAATTAAAAAAATATATATATGCCCGAGACAGTTTGATTATTTCTTTATGAGCGCTTTAAATAAAATTCCAAATTTTTCTTGAATTTGAGTGCTAGACTATATTACTACTACTATTATTATTTTTTATTTTACTTATTATTATTTACTATATTATTTAGTTTTAGATTCTTTATTATTATTATTATTGTAGTGCCTGTGCTTGTCCCAAATAAATAATTTTTCTTTCTTTCTTTCTTTCTTTCTTTCTTAGACTCATAAAACACTCAAAAACAAGAAAAACTGTAATAGCCCTCTTAAGCCACGAGATCCTCTTACAGTTACCACACCCCTATCCGGTACAAAATTCACACAAGATTTGTTCTTAAATAAATTGACGAATGAATGACATGAACTGATCAGTTTTTGACATGTTACACCACAAACTTTACTTTCTACATCAATAAGAGACAGCTCCAACATATACCTAATTAATTTTAACTAGCTTGTAATTTGTCGCAATTTGTTATGTTAATTACACGCAAAAAATATTATGTTACAGTTGACAAGTTTCTGTGGCTCGGTAACAAATATTGTGTAATACTTTCTAGAGAATAATATAATATAAATAAGTACCTAGTTTTATTTCTAAGCATTTCTTTATTACTCGAAGGGATGAGCAGATCCCCTTATTTGAACTGTCAAACGATTGCCTACAATTTGCCTTATTGTTGTAAGAGGTCCACCGTTTAATATTATTACATTTGAATTGAACTTTGTTTACAATTTCGAGGGGTTTTTTTTTGCACGGAACCTTTAAATTCTTCTTCTAAAATAAAAGTAGCCTAAGTTACTCCTTAGAATATCAGCTATCTGGCAGTAAAAGTCTTGTCATAATGGGTCCAGCCGTTTCGGAGATTAGCCGGAAGAAACAATCAGATAGACAAAATAAAATAATATGAAAACGTTTTTTTGTTAATTTGCTTATATATTTTAATTTGCATTCGGTAGAACGCTGTTATTTTAAAATCACAAAATTTGCATAGATGGACAAAACCCAATATGCAGTGTTCAATCAAAGTTTCGATGCTAAAATGACCAAAAGACCTTTCTCCAGAAATAGTTAGTTAGGTAAATCAGTCGAAACTAGTTTTTCTAATAAGACTTTTACAAATTATTACAAATTACGTTATATGACAAGTATTGTAACTATACACGAGGTTATCATACATTTCGTGATTAGTTAGCTAGTCAATTAATAACTTACATCTTCAAATTAATTGTTGCCTGATTATAAGACGGTTATAATTTATTTTTTCGCGAAACTAGAAAGGAACGGACTAAGATATGTAAATCAGTTAGGTACCTACGGCAGATATAGCGGGACGAATTTTTTATACAGCTGCTCTGTTTGTTAAGGCCAGGTTTACCATTCAACATCTATGATATTCAGACAACAGAATGTAATAATAATACAGCTCGAAATAAAGCTACTGAGCTACACGCTGGTACAAAGCTATTCAGTAAGGTAGTCCTTACTAACTAGCTAAACTATTCACCGAGGCTATTACTGAGTTCAGTGCATCAGGGAAATCAGCCTGCTTGCTTGCAACTTGCAGCTTTAACATTATCAAGGAAATAAGTAATACGCATCTCGTTGGCGTAGTTGTTGCTAGCGCGACTGCAGAGCATGAGGTCCTGGGTTCGATTCCCGGGTCGGCCAAAGTGTTATTGGGTTTTTCCATCAAGAATTTCTTAGTAGCAGCAACGGAGTCTAGATTCGTGTTCTTATGATGGCTTAAGGCTCCCTATTACATGGGACATAAACTCTACTATATTAGGTGGACGTCTGCCTAATCCTTCGGGAATTACATGCGTGCTGTTTATGTTTAGAATATAATTCCTGAAACGTAATTATTGATGGTCACCCATCCAAGGACTAACCCAGGCAAGTGCGGCTTCACCTGAAGATCTACCTGAGCGCCTGTTATTGCTCTGTTATTGTTGAGCTCCTGTATGTTTGTTATAATTAAATAATTATGGGCCAAAGTTGCCAGAGAATACATGAATATTTTGCTAACTTAGCTACGAGAACAGTGCCCTTAACAACTGTATGCAAATCACATCGAAGACAACCTATTATTTCACAGTAATATTATTTTGATTAACTCGCCTAACGATTTGTCTCTATCAATTTCTAATTAAAGGTTAATGCTCATAATTAAATGTCTTGTTTGACAAGATGGAGGTTCGGCGAATCATTAATTTCGACTCGATTGGAAGGAAAGTTGAGAGCCAGTATGTTTTTTTATAATTGGACTTTGGTTGGATTTTATTTAACTGGGATATTTATTTTGATAATATGGATACCTTAAGGCGACTACAGGAGCTAAATTAGCAACTCTAATTGTGGTGGTTCAAACTTCGTTTGAAATCTCTAATCAGCTTGCACTACAAAGTGGTTGTTACGTCAGTCACTGCGGGCCGAATAGTGCAATTTTTTTTTTGCGATTTACCTAAAATCTATTGATTGGGCTAAAAAAATAAAACTCTATCATGCTAATATGTTGCTTGTAGAATTATTTGGCAAAAAAACAGAAATATTGCATGTATTTGAGTATGGTTTTAACTCGTTAAAAGAAATTTTTAGAGATAAGTTCGTAATTTTTTTTTATCGAGTAAAAATAATTGTATTATGTTTTCAAAACACTATCATACTAGCGTATATCCTGAAGAATATCATGTATTTTTCTGGTTTTGTTTATTGCAGTGAATCATATGCTTTTTGCATTATAAAACTCACGTTTAGCTTCTGTAGTCGCCTTAATATAAGAGGACCTCGTGGATCGGGTTGATCTTTAGGCTAAACCGTGCTTAGTGTCTAGGTGTGTGCTTAGTCTTTAGCTTAAGCCGTGCTAGATTGATCCGTGGATGGGGGTGACCACCCATTACATATATCAAGTTTCCTCCGTGCCTCGGAAAGCACGTTAAGCCTTTGGTCCCGGCTGTCATTAGTACTTCTTTGACAGTCGTTACAGGTAGTCAGTGGCCCGAAAGTCTGATAAACAGTCTTAACAAGGGGTACTACCCAGTACTAACTGGGTTGTGGAAGTCAGATAGGCAGTCGCTACATGTAAAATACTGGTATTCAGCTGTATCGAGTTAGACTGGAAGCCGACCCCAACATAGTAGGAAAAAAACTAGGTAAATGGTGAACATGGTCAGCTTAATCTAAGGCCATTTAAAAATATTTGTGTGTTACTGCTCACTTAAGCAGTTTACAGGTAAAGTAAATTAGAAATTAATGACTGTAAAGAATAACGTTACAAGGGAACCTGCCTAATCTTCCAAAACTACAGATACTTGGAAAATCCTATTCAAAAAACGTTATAAGATTCCAGGTAAGGGTTCTTACAGACGAGCGCCACGTTGCCAACTGCAGATAAACTGTTATTGAGTTTTTCGATTTGGAATATTTCAGTAGCAGTCTGGAGTCTGGATTTGTGTCCTATTGATGGCAATAGGCTCGCCTCCTATTACCTAAGACTTAAACATAACTGGCGAAACGTGGGTGTACGTCTGCTTAACCTTTTGTGGATTACTGGCGTGGCTGTTATATTATGCCAGTTAATTAATCGTAAATTTTAATTGTTTATTGGCTGTAAAACATGGATTGCATGCCGCACTCAATATGTCAAGGTTCTCATAGGACGACGTACTTTCTAATGATTATGGCAACCGTAGGCACATGTGGGCTTGCAACCAAACCAATGGCGTTATTTATGGAGGCTTACTTTATTAGGTATGGTTTATTAGTGAACGAGTTTATTGTTGACAAAATCGGGTCACAGAGATGACAAAAACACAATTGAACGAGTATTTTGATCATTTTCTTTTTAGTAAAAAACTTTTTCGTAATTATGAGGATGCATGATTTTGCTCTTTGTTTCCTGCAAGTAATTTTCTTTAAATTATCTTATCGAGACCGTGGCTCAGAGCGCTATGCGACGAATATTGTAAAATGTACTCAATGTTTTCTCATTAGAATAGAATAGAATAATATTTATTTGCTTAAAAACATGGTGTAAAAGGTGGTAAAAAAACAAGAGCACACATGTTTTTGCTTATCAGTGATAAGCGTACAAAATTTTCAAGACATTTTTTAAGATTTATTGTCAAAGAAGTCTTTGACACTATAAAAACTATGACTACACAACCATTCATGCAATTTATTTCTAAAAGATCTTACATTTAACATCTTAAGATTACTTGGTATCTTATTATATATACGCACACACGTAGATATACAACTTTTATTATATTTAGCTAGTTTTGTATTACTGTTATTGTGAGCCTGTGTCATCCCACTGCTGGGCAAAGGCCTCTCCCCATGACTTCCAAATCTTTAGATCTAAGGCTAATGTGGACCACTGGTCGTTGGTTCTGCCTAGCTCGTCCCGCCATCTCCTGGGAGGTCCCCTCATAAAGGCCTCACAAATACAGGGCGCCTCTCTGTGAGTGGAATCGGGCGTAGTATGACACGCAGACCCTGTGCGGGTTAGTCAATTCGGATTATCGGTTTTAGAACAGTTTGTCTTAGCGTTGTTTTCCTTTACCGTTTTTAGGGAAGTTGTCGTCGCCTAATTTTGAGCAGACTCAATTTAGATTGTCATCGACACACTAAAAAGATAAGCAGTAACCGTCAGGTTTCGAACCTCAGAACTACAATTAGTAAGACACGGTGGTATAAATAGTAACCAGCATGAAAACCCCTTCAACTTATTACCAAAGAAATACCATAGTTTTCCCCGACAAGTATTCATATCGGCGCAAAAGTTCCAAAGACCTCATATTTGTCCATTAAGGAAAAATATACTAGCAATACACTTCTGAACATCCAATTAACAGACCCTTCGCTCTTTGTACGAAAGAAATAACTTAGCTAAAAGCAAAAAGATAAAACCAAAAGGAAAAATATAAGGTAACTTGTAGGTACTTACCTACTTTGTGTACAAAAGTTAAGGCATTGAAATGTTATAACCGAATAATATCAGTTGTCTAATTTTATGAAGGTTTTATATTAAGGGAGCTTTGTTTTTGTTTGGTTATTACCGCTGGCGATATAGTTCAATTCAATTCAATTCAATTCATTTATTCAATAACGATTTTTACATCGTGTCTGAATTTATATAACTAAATATATAACAAACATCAATCATACATGCAATTCATATTAAAATCGTTACAATTACCTATCCAAATTAAATTAAAATCAGATTAATAATAAAAATAATACAAAAAAAGAAAGAATTAAAAAAGAGAAAAATATAAAAAAAATTAACGTCATAATTTGTCAATTCATAAAATACAAAAAAATGTGTCAATTCATAAAATACAATAAAAATGTCCATTTCAAGTCAATAATGAAAATGATACTATCGACTTTTGTATTAATTTATAATTCATCGATAGAATATAGACACTTGTTTAACAAGAACCGTTTAAGCTTACTCTGAAACCCACTTGTATACACTAGACTTTTTATTTCTGTCGGCAGTTTATTGAACATTTTTATCGACTTGTGGTAGGCGCTATGCTTTGCAACGTTCAGGTGAGGCACTTGCTTCATCTGGAGATCTTTCCTTCTTGTACTCTCCCTTTTTTGCCTTTCCTCTTCAGTCTCATATTCAAAGATGTACTTTGATAGGTGGCTAAGTAGGACCAAAATGTACAAGCTTGGGACTGTCAATATGTTTAACTCATTAAAATGAGGCTTGCATGATTCTTGCTGTTGAATTCTAGCTATGGTTCTGACTGCTCTTTTCTGAATCACAAAAGCTTTTTGAGTATTGTAATCATAACTTCCTCCCCAAAAAAGTATGCTGTATCTCAGTTTTGACTCAACTAATGCGTAATAGACCATTTTCAAATGTTTTATGGTTACCTCGTTTCTTAGACTTCTTAGTACGTAACAGGCAGAGCTGATTGCTTTCTCCAGGTACGTTAACTCTTGTTTCCACTTTAACTGGTTATCAATATAAACTCCCAGAAACTTAACCTCCTGGACCACGTTCACTGTTTCTCCATTTATGACGCAGTTAATGCTATCTTTATTATTGGAAGTGGAACCAAAAAGCATTACATTGGTTTTACTGGCATTAACTTTAAGACCGTTAACAGCAAACCAGCTGTGGAAGATGTCTAAGGTTCGATTAACTATGGAATTAAGAGTCTTTATATTGTTAGCCGAGACAACGGCATTGGTATCATCGGCAAACACCACAAGCTGGATAAATCCCGCAGCTTCTTCCATCATGTGTTGTATGAGGTCATTTACAAACGCAATAAAAAATATCGGACCTAGTATGGAGCCTTGTGGTACGCCAGTGTGCACGGGAGACAATTGAGACCTGTATGTTTCTTCACTTGGACAATTTTTACCCGAGGAATTTCTCCGTGACACCACTGCTTTGATCTCCACGAACATCTTCCTGTTTTTTAAATATGACGTGAGAAGTGTCAATACTTTACCCCTGACACCGTAGTGCTCAAGTTTTTCAAGCAGTAGTTTATGATCCACCGTGTCAAATGCTGAACTTAAATCTAGGAAAAGCCCAGCTACTTTCTGTTTGTCGTCCAATCTGCTCACTGCGTCCTTAATTAGAGTCGAAATTGCGTCCCGACGTTTTTCTGGTAACCAAATTGTCTTCTACTTAACACGCCATTTTGGTTGAAATGTCTGAGTAATCTAGTTTTAATTAGCTTTTCAAGAATTTTTGAGTGAATGGGTAGTAATGAGATTGGTCTGTACATTTTAGGGTCTGTTTTAGAACCTTTTTTGTGTACTGGTATTATTTTGGCTAACTTCAGTTGATCTGGAAAAATTCCTTCATCAAAACACTTATTATAAAAAGTGCTTAAAGGTTCCGCTAGTACATCTATGTTGTCCTTTATTACTGTTATATTTATGTCATCATAGCCACAAGATTTTTTGTCGTCCATTTTTTTCACTATCTTGAATACCTCAAGGGGAGTGACAGGGTCTAGGACAAGGTCATTAGTTACTCTTTTTGCACTTTTACGTAGAATATCCATGGCAGCCCCTGTGCATGTAGTAGCTGATGAATTAAGTTGGAACTGCTGGGCAAGGATATTCACAATATCTGATGGTTCTGATATAATCATATTATTTGATTTTAAAATAAGTTTTGTATTGTTTTTGACACTCTTGTTTCTATGTAGTAGTTAGGTTGTTCACTAATATTTCACCAAAACTCTTTTGACACAACCAAGGTTTCACTAGTCACGGTCATATTATATTATTTATTTCACAAACAACTTAAGTTTAAAAAAATAAGAAAAAATGTTTTATTTCATAAAAATCTACCCTATGAACCTATTCTGTCCGAGTCGGGATGCCCCAAGTCCCGAGCTCGCTTCGCTCGCTCTTGCATCCCTTTTTTTCTTTTTTTCGGATGGGATATCAACAAATGACTCCTCCCGCTCTGGGCGGAGCAGGAGGGAGTGTCAGACTTTTACTGACTAAAACCCATCCATGTTCAGATATCATGAAACTCAGAGTAAATACTTATTAATAAAAATAAAGAAATACCTGTTTTAGCATTTTTTTGAAATCTCATCCAGAGACGCAAAAAAGAGGGTTTTGTGTTTAAAATTAATAAACTTCAAACACCTATACAATCAAAACCAATGAAGTGTAACCTTTTAAAGTTGCTACATATACTTCATATCTAATACAGGTAAATATAATTTCTCAGTTTTCTTGAAATTTGATTTTTGAGGTGAATACGCACAAAATAGTGGAACTCAAGAAAATCAACTTTCTTCGGTACAAGTAGTTGCTACGAAATGTTTGTGCGCGCATCACGTCAAAACTACTGCATAGGCTTCTTAAATATTTAGGGTATATATTATCACGCTACTTCCTTAAGGGGGTAGGTAATTTAACATTATGTCCGTATACTTCAATTGTATGACGTTTCAGTCATGACGTAAGTACATGAGAACGGCTATTTGTAGCTTATGTCGACGAAGTAAATAGGCTAGCGGTTTCATGACCGCTCTGCAAACTACAGGGTTGCAGGTTCAAACCCCGCAACATTATTTTCACTTTTTGTGATTTGTTATTTATTTTTTTTTGAGGCTGTTAGATTGCCTATATTTCTTTTTGTATTTAAATTGTTTGCATTTCTATATTTCTTACTTTTTCGTGATTTTTTTTCCAAAAAGTAATAGAGAAGTATGGAAGAAGAACACAATCATGCTGCGCCGACCCCAAATAAATTGGGATAAGGAGCAGGAGTATGATGTTGATTTCTCCAAAAAGTAGTATAGCGAACGGAAGCCTGATAAATTCACGTGTTCTTGACGTGCAAAAACTATGCTGTGCATACGCAGTTTACGTAGATTATATTTACAGCTATATTGTTATTGGCCTCATTCCATGCATCTTGGTGAGAATTTAAGACCTGCCTGGACTGTCATCGAAGGTCTGACGGTGGAGACACAAGTCAGTTGCAAGAGGTTCGCAACAGTTTGCAGCAGCTAAATCGTGTTTGGGCTCATTTCATGGACCTTGATGAAAACTTTAAACTTAGCTAGAGTATGACTTTCATCGAAGGTCGACGATGGAGACGGAAGGCAGTTGCAAGAGGTCATCAAGAGTTTACAGCATCTATATCTGTTTGGGCTCATTTTATGCACCTTGATGAGAACTTTCGACGTAGATGGAGTATGACTGTCATCAAGTGTCTAAGGATGATAACGTAACGCTGAGGAGGCTGGCGAGGGAAGTCCTTATTTAGAAAAACTGAATATTTTAGCGATTAATGCAAATATTTCAGAGAAATTAAATTGTTACCTACTTGATTCTATACTATACCTAATATTATAAAGCTGAGTTTGTTCGGTTGGTTGAACACGCTAATTTCAGGAACTACTCGTTCGAGTTGAAAGTATCTATTACTGTTGGATAGCCCATTAATCGGGGAAGGCAACAACGAACAACAACGTTACAACGTTTATATAAAATCACGCTACAATCAATAGGAGCAGAGCATCAATGAAAAATGTTGCAAAAAAAGGAAAAAAATATTCTTTTTGAGATCTTTCGTTGCGTGCGCTGCGTAAACGGTTAAAGTTACGCAACAATCGTGTATGACGGAAAAAATTCTATAAAAATTCGCGATAGCATTATTATGTCTATCTTTTAAGGGTGTCTCACACTCTCTCTAACCATCTCTCTGTCTGTCTTATATAACGCAGACGAAGTTGCGCGGGTCAGCTAGTATCATATATTTTTCTAGTTTAGTTTATTGCAGTGAATCATATGCTTTTTTGCATTATAAAACTCGTCTTTAGCTTCTGTAGTTCCCTTAAGCATTTCCAAACTCACTGAACCGTCTGACAACACGTATCCTCAAACAAACTCAATATAGTCCTTTGTTCAGCATCAGCCCAGTAATTAAGTTATCGTTTAGAATTCCCAGTAACTGTCGTCTGCGAGAACAATCTCACATAAAGCCAATTTCATTGCGCTATTAGAGCATGAATTTAGGAGTGGCTGGGTTCTAGGAAAGACTGCAGAATTAATGGCTTTGTTGTGTGGTGTATTGATATCTCTTTCATCGTTTGCTTTGTCAGATATATTCATTTGCTGAATTTGATTGGGTTTGTTGTACTCACTATATCCCTTTGTTGTTTCTAGATAACTAATATACGTACATAATTTTATGTTTTCAATGCTCTTCTATATTTTTCGTGTTGTTAGTGCCTAACCTGGTGTCGAAGTTTTTTAGGTCGTATAAGGACCTCTGACTAGGCTGGTTTTGTTTCCTCCCTTCACAAAAAAAATGATAAATAAAAATAATAAAAATATTTTTTTTCTAATAAAAATATAATTTTTCTAATAAAAATATAATTTTTCTAATAAAAATATATTTTATTCTAATAAAAATATATTTTTTCTATTAAAAATTATACAATACGCACATGAATCAGAGGTGGCGTGTCTTGGGTTCGAACTCGAGACCTATGACTTGGCAGTCCGACGGTCACACCACTAGGCTTTCACTGCTACTTTATGTGTTTTCACTGCTGAAACACATAGTAGCTAAATAGTTAGTGGTTTTAGGTCGTAATTCTCCAGGGCAATTTCAAAAGCATGCTGGTTTCCTCACCATTTTAGGAGCAGGAGACCTGGATTTACAGCACTGTGAATGACGTTTGGTACACAAAATTAATAATTTTGTGAACTTAACTAAACTTTTAATTTTGTGAATTTTTTGAAAGACTAGAATTGCTACAAATCACTTACCTACTCGTAAAAACCACTCCAAACTCACATGAAGTGCCAATAAGGCTCCAATAGAAATCATTAAAAACAAAACACACACACGGACGCCCTGGAAGGACATACACTGACCTTATTGGTGAGCTTCTTCAGAAAGGTCAAGTGCGTAGTACTCGCAACAGACGTGCGTGTATGATCAGATGTATGGATGCACGTGGACGAGGCAAAAGGAGTATGTAAGGATCGTAGCTGGTGGCGTTCTGTGGATTCTACCTAACCACAAGGAAAAAAAGGGGAGGTGTAACTATAAAGGGTGTCAAAAGACCCATAATGAAGCCAAAAAGCACTTGTTCTCCTCGTCATTGTGATATTTTTTTGTTCTACACCATACCTAGGAAAGTGGGAACCTTCTAGTTACGGAGATATTGGGGACCAAAGTTCAAATTTTTTCATAAGTTTTTTTAAATACTTTTACTTTGTATATGGTATGAAATTTACTTTAAACACCTCCACCTCCCCCGTACTATTCAATCGATCCATGAGCACGATGTTTTGGGTGTGTTACATTGAGTCCTACCGAAAAACGTGATTTTACACCCCAAAAAAAAAGTCGTTTCACAGCAATATTTTTTGCGTAGAGTTACTTAGTTTGATGTACAGAATGCTTGGTTGACGGCTTCGTGATAGGTCCGTTTACACCCTGTTTGTATGTATGTAAAACCCACCACAGTTTGTATGTTTGTAAAACACGCACACTAACCAATGTACAGTCGTGGTCTTTTCCGCTTGATCAGTTAAAATTGTTTTCGCTTAAATCATGCGGAGGCACCGAGCCACTCCACCTTAAACTTTAGGCCTATTAGGAAAGCGTCTACTTTGGCGCGCAAATTAACAATAACTCTCGTTTGGCATGTATTGCCGATCGGTATCTTTTCATTAATAATTTCTATATAAAGTCAACGGGGTGGGGATAGAGAGCGTTTCTATGTTGTAAGTGCAAGCAAAAATTAGCTTAGTGGTGATTAGGCGGGAGTGTCTTCGATAGTACCAAGCGTTCAGGAATGGACAAGTCCACACCACAATTACCATACACGCAAAACATTAAGAGAGTTTTTACTGGATGAGTCAGAACTCGCAGACCGCGAGGACTGAAGGCCATGCCTTTTTATTTTCCTCCGTAATTAGATACAAAGAGTCCCTGTTTAACTTTCAATATTGGACACAGATGCGAAGCGTTTAAACCAAGTTATTCAAGGACTTCACTCTGTTGATTTAAAGCCCCAGTTTGTTTGGCAAAAATGAAAGAAAAAATGTTCTTCTTCAAAGGAGAACAGAAAATTAAATGTGTCTTTTTGTAGCAGCATTTTTTATTGTATCTACAAAAAAAAAATGCTGCTACTTATAGACACAAAGTGGTTGTTACGTCAGTCACTGCGGGCCGAATAGTGCGAAATGAGTGTTTTTTTCCGATTTACAAAAAATCTATAGATAGGACTCAAAAAATTAATTGCCAAAAAATCAGAATGATCGCATGTATGTGAGTATGGTTTTGACTCGTTAAAAGAATTTTTTAGAGATAAGTTTGTGATTTTTTTTATCAAGTAAAATTAGTTGTATTATGTTTTCAAAACACTATCATACTAGCATATATCCTGAAGAATATCATATATTTTTCTGGTTTTATTTATTGCAGTGAATCATATGCTTTTTTGCATTATAAAACTCGCGTTTAGCTCCTGTAGGCTGTAGTCCCCTTAATCACGAACTACATTCTTTAATTAAAACAATAGCCGCACTCAACAAGTTTCCTTAGTCCTCCAGCTATCAAATGTCAAGACAAGGGCGTCTATATAAAAAGTAATACATCAACAGCCTTATTCTGTATCTTTCAATTACAGTCATACACCACCCGTCCCTTTCTGACCTCTAAAACCAAAAAGACATACATAGTTAATAATGACATCAACTGCCTTATTTTGTGCCTTTCACACATCATCCGTTCTTTTCTACATTTCAAAAACAGAATGAGACAGATATAGTCTATAGTGAAATAGTGACTCGTGCAGAATAAGGAAGTTATTCGGAACTGTTTTTTTTTTAATTTGCAGCAACAGTGGCTAGTGTAACATGTAATATAAATCCTTAATGAGAAACGGTTTTAATTTAATAGCTGAAAGCGATTAATAAGTGCTTATGTTTACTGACATGTGGAACACTTTTTTTTTGCTAGCTTTGACTATGCTATTCCTGGGCAAAGGCCTCCCCCATTCCTTCCAGTTTTCTCGATGCTGCGTACTTCTCGCCAAGTAACGAGAAAGCCATCGAAGGCGTCCCGCCATCTTCTTCTCGGTCTGCAGCGACCCCGTCTAGCTGTCTCAGGGCTCCAGCTTTTCAATATGCGGGCCCACTGCGGGCAGACATGGCCTGCCTAGTCCCATTTTAGTTTGTCAGCTATATAAGCTACGTCAAACACTGCCCGTCTTTTTTTCTCGAGTCAGTACAAGCGTCTCAAACTCAGTAATATTCCAGGCCAACGTGTGGTTTCAAAATTGGTAGAAAGCAAAACTAGATGATTGTACTGTACTGAATGAACGAACTGACGTCTTCTAATTACAGGTGGCGTTATGTGGATATATACAAATAAATAAATAGAAAGGCGTGAGTTTGTGTATGATGTAAAATTTGATTGTTTTTTATGTTTCTCATGTTTACTTCTTTAAATAATGTTGTCATACCTAATTCTATGTTTTTGTTTCTATTATGTCCTGTGTTAGTTTAATAAATACTTTTTCTTTCTTTTTTATTTCTTTGATGTAAATATGTCCTTCAGGTGAAGCACAGTCGCCGTCTGATGGAGTGTGATTTAATTAAATTATTTTGAATAAAAAATATTCCGACGAATTGAGAACCAGGAGGTTCTCAATTTCAATTTCAATTATTTATCATTAAAGAACAGGTGGTAAAAAGCAGAACAACCACGAGGTTACACAAGGCTTTTTTGTGCTAAATCGCTACCGCTCATGCCTTGTCCCGTCCCACCGTGTGGTGTGAGTCAACTCGGGTTTACTTTCGCGCACGCGCCGTCATGTCAATTTCCTGCTGAAATTTGATAGCCCGTGTTTTAACTTCCGCCCATTGGCTGTGCCAATATGTTTTATAAAAGGGAGAGAGAAAATTTTAAAAGTTAATTTTATAAAATGTATATAGAAATTCATTGCTGTTTCTTGATTACAAGAGCTTTCTCAAGGACCTTTTTTGCATGATGGTTTGGCCATGCTGAGAGGATGAGCTATAATCTGCCTAGCCTTTTCCCAACTATGTTGGGGTCGGCTTCCAGTCCAACTGGATGTAGCTGAATACCAGTATTTTACATGGAGCGACTGCCTATCTGCCCTCCACAACCACGACGGTAATACGATAACCCTTGGTAAGACTGGTTCTCAAAATGTTTGGGCTACTGACTACCTGTAACGACTGTCAAAGATCTACAAATGACAGCCGAGACCCAACTGCTTAGCGTGCTTTCCGAGGCACGGAGAAAACTCAGTATGTTACCCATCCACAGACCAACCTAGGCAAGCACGGCTTAAACTAAAGATCTAACCGAGCGGCTGTTATTATTTAGCCACGAGCTCCACAGAGAGGCTGAGTGAAGGGTGACTGACAATAATACCAGCAATACTGATACAGTCTTATACTGAATTACATCCAAAAATTTTAAGAGGATTTTGGTCAGTAAAGATGTTTGTTTGTTTGTCACGTCTTCACTTTATAACGGCTAAATGAATATGGATGAAATTGGCAAACTGATACATTAAGATCCCTACATTACTTTCCATCCTGAAAAGATGTTCCCGTGGGGTTCTGACCTACATGCTAGCAAAGCCGCGGGAAAAACCTAGTTTTACATAAATAAGGTTTTCTTATGTATGAAAGACATTTAAAATAAAAATTCTAGAAACGTTGTTACCCAATATAATTACCATAAAATATTTAGCAAGAACAAGGAAAATATAAAAGAAAAATATGTTTTTGGGGCGCGCTCTGAATTAAAAAAATATCATTACGTCAAACCAATTCTCAACAATGCAATGCGAAGGGCAAAAGAAAAAATGTAAAGCCAAAACAAAAGAAATACGTTGTAACAAAAGATACGAAGTAACAATAATGCCACTGACATTACCAACCTATGAACATATCACCAGACTATCAAGACCTCTCATTTCCTCTAATCCCTTTAAGGTTTCTACAGAAATTAATCGCAAGTAGGAACTTCATAGTTCTTACAATACTGGCCGTATACTTCACGCATCGGAATACTTGGTAATTGTCTATAAAGTGTCACGGAACGATTGCTTCGGAGTTTGAATTTGAGTTTGGAAGGTTATTTGAAAATGATGTGCGTGACGTAATAAGAAAAAGAAATTGGTAATAGCTACCGTAAGAAATGGAAGAGGAAGTTACTGTAATTTTTATTGAATGCATTATGTATAGTTAGTTCCAGGCTCGAAGGCACCTTAAAAGCCGATTCCTGTCGGCTTTCCTTCGGGAACAAAGACCGACTAAACTTTTTTCTATGATTGAACTGAGTATATTTAATCGATTATTTTGTTAAATAGTTTTATGGTTATTTTTTCCCTTCCTTGTTTTTAAATTGCTGCCGCATTTTATAATTTCATTGAAACAAAGAAACGGGTTGTTCGGTACATATTTCAACTAATTTTAACAGCTGGTCCTAGAAAGGCCATCCTCTTTTATGTCAAGTGTTTCGGTTTCCTATAAAATCTGCCATCGAAATTACGCGTTCGTAATTTTGATGGCAAATTTCGAATCGAAAAGTCTATCTTTTTTACATAATTTGTTAGCGAGCGAGACAGAACTAGATTTTAATACGAGGGAGGGACTCATTTTGCGTTTAATCGTTGTGTGACTTTTGGGTGAACCCGAATTGCGTAACTTAATAAACGCGCCATACACGTCACAAAATTACGCTCCTTTGGAGTCATTCTTAATTCATTATAGTGTTTTATTTTTGTTGTAACTATGAAATTCCATACCAAAAAGTATTTTGTAATGTGGCAATTGTGGTGTATTGAATGATAAACTACAGTCCGCTAATTGATTTTGTAAAGTTTGATGGTAACTTTGTTACATTGACTATTTCACAAGCAAAACTCGTTTAATAAAGTTTGGCGGAAAAAATATAAACCAGTGTAAAAAGTGAATCTGCTAAAACTGTGAAGTGGCGTTCATCATGTCTCATTATAATACCAGCGAACAGTATGACTCTGTAGATAGTTATAATAATACTTGCTATTGGGACTTATTTACACAACAGTTTAATAATGATACCAGCGAACAGTATCACTCTCCAAAGACTTATGGTCACTCTCAGGATTGGGAAAGCGTCAAAAACAAGCTAAGACTGTAGAGACCAGAGACAACCCTACATTTTAATAATGATACCAGCGAACAGTATCACTCTGCAAAGAGTTATAATGATACCAGGGAACCGTATCACACTGCAAGGAGTTATGGTTACTCTCGGAATTGGAACATGTCAAATACTCAACGGTTGACAATTGACTACATTGTGCTTGTGCTGACGCTAATTGCGTTGATGTACGCCATAACAAATCATGGTGTATTCTGAACAAGTTTCAGAATTACAGAAACTTTGTGTTTCATCGCGATCTTTCCAAACTTCTTACTAAACTTATTATGTCATATCGATTACTTTAACCCGTTTCATAATGAAACAATTGTTTCTGTCTATCTTCTGTGGCTGTTTGAATACTTTACAATGGCGAAGACCCATTGGTTGCAGTCATTTACTTTATGTTGACCTTGTAAAAGTTTTTAATAGGAATATCCAAAGGAGATATTTAAAAAACTGGACGCTACCGAAAGCGCCAAACTAGTCGCTCACTTCTGGGCCGACACAGTTTAGATTGCCATCGACACGCTAAGAAGAAGATTTAACAAGCTGTCTCTTTGGTTGGCGCGTGTCTTTGTTATCAACCTCCATTGATTTTTATGTCTGTGAATATTGGCTAATAGTGATCCTATAGGCATGACGACAGTATCAAAAAATGCAAATCTATTTAGTCCGCCAGTTAGAGTATTGGAAATTAATGGACACGTATTTTTTGTTTTTGTAAATCAATGAATATTGACAAAGAACTCGGGAGTGGGCTCGTGACGTCAGAACTAGCTAAAAATTATACTATGGCGTGACGTATTGAGAATTTTAAAAGCGTCGTATCTTCGTCAATTTTGGTTTACATAACAAAAGAAAAAACACGGGTCAAACATTTTTTGATAATATAAGTGACGGACTAATTAGATTTTGTCGTCTCGCTTATTAGCCAATATTAACAGAAAATTAAATGAGAAATTATTTCATGGTTGTAACATTTGAAATTATGTTCTTACTAACTATAATTAACTGTTTTATTTACATCATTATTGTATTTTCCCTTTATCGTAGTTTCAACTCGAGCGCACATACAGCTTCTAACGTCTGGCGTCGCTTGTATGTAGCCCCCTTTGATATTTATATTGAGTGACGTGTTATTGTTGTATGATAGGTTAATTAATAAAATTGGCTTGACCAGCCCCGTAGCTGATTTTATTATTAACTTAGCTATGTATTGTTTTAAATCCACTTATATTAGACATCATTTTCATAATGTTATGGAGTAATTGAAAAGTGTGGTACGAGTTTTATATATGTAAATTAAATCAAAGGCATACAGATCACGACCTCAACATGCCGCGAAGAATTGTTTGTCCGTGAACCTGCTGGCTCCCATGCGGTTCTTCCTGTATGAATATTGAAGAAATGTAAATTTTTCAAGTTTTACTCAAGTACCTCTATGTAAAGCCCATTTCATGTGTTTATATTGTATTTTTAAAACCATAATTATAGTCTTTATGATATATATTTGCTCCTGCTGGTAATAAAGATATATGTGACTAACTAGAAATAAGTTAATGTATAATACTGTATTAATAATAATTACGTATTATTATCACATAACCCTGCTTTCTATAAAAGTGTAGATTGCCATTGTACTGTGTTACACAACTACCATGTCTTCAAAAATATCCTCCAATGAACACAAACAGAATGTCTAGCACAAAATGGTCGCCATACATCACAGCTAATCAGTTCAAAGCTACGAGTGATGCGTTGACTGACACATGCATCCCGGAACACTTAGTTGTCAGCGTGTTACGTGTCGGAAACGGATATGTATATGAGTGCGTGTATATTGTTTACTGGTGTATGTTAATGATTTTCCTGAAAATTCTGTCTGTAATATTGTGCATATTTGTGCATATCAATCCTTGTTTAATACTAAAGAATAGGCTTGTGTCCTGAAAAAATCTAATTAGTCCGTCAGTTAGATTATCAAAAAATATTTGACACGTATTTTTTTCTTTTGTTACGTAAACCAAAATTGACGAAGATACGACGCTTTTAAAATTCTCAATACGTCACGCCATAGTATAATTTTTAGCTAGTTCTGACGTCACGAGCCCCCACTCCCGAGTTCTTTGTCAATATTCATTGATTTACAACAACAAAAAATACGTGTCCATTAATTTCCAATACTCTAACTGACGGACTAAATAGATTTGCATTTTTTGATACTGTCGTCATGCCTATAGGATCACTATTAGCCAATATTCACAGACATAAAAATCAATCAATATGTCACGCCGTGCTATAATTTTTAGTGCGTTGTGACCTCACGCGCCCCATTCTCGAGTTTTGATGCGTTTTATCTTTGTCAATATTCAATGATTTACAAAAACAAAAAATACGTGTCCATTATTTTCCAATACTCTAACTGACGGACTAAATAGATTTGTAATTTATTGATGGTGGAAACTAGCGTATTCCAGAAGATCACTGGGCCATTGGAAGGCCTCCCACTAGGTGGACCGATGACCTGGTGAAGGTTGCGGGGACCCGCTGGATGCGAATCGCACGGGACCAGTCAATGTGGTGACACTTGGGGGAAGCCTATGTCCATCAGTGGACGCCTTTCGGCTGTAATGATGATGTTGGTGTTGAAAGGATTCTTGACCCGCTATTATTTTGTTTAACACTACTAAAAAAAGAAACAGAATCTACCACCAAAAATGAATCTCATAGTTATAATCAAGAGGCAAGGTTCATCGCTCTATTTAATGACAAAACGAGTTTTCAACCATTTAATCATGAACACACAAGGTTTATTTTGCAGATCCCTTCTTCCTAAATAAATAGATCCAACTACGTTGCGCAGAAAACGTAACTCAGTTTACCTGTACTTCCAGTTTTGACGTGAAAGCCGTATCTCAAAACTTCCTCATACATTTGAATAGATACTTTAGTATATTCTGACTTCCAGTACGGACTTCCAGTAAAGGCTTCCACTAAAGAGTAAAGTGGTTCAACGTGGTAGTACGTGAGCTTTAACGACACTTATATGCGCCAGGATCAAGAACTATGTACGTCATACCTTGGTGTGTGGTACAAGGGAAAAGCGTAAGCGAAGAGTTTTTGATTATTTTTGGTTCGCTCATTAGTTGGATAAATTTAAGTGATTTTAAAATCTGCTTGTAATCACAGTTTTCTTAAATTTTCCTTTCGGTACTAATGAGAGTGAATTGGAACAAAACAGTTTTTTATCGCCTACTTATCGATGATTCAAAAATATAAGTCGTCAGACCTTATCACAATAGAGCAAAACTAATGCCTAATCCTAAATGAATACTGGGAATCTCACAGCGCGCTTTAGGTATTTGTTTAGGCATTGCCTAGTGTAAGCAGAAAAAGCTAGTAAACTTCTAACTTACGTAACAACGTTCGTTATCGCTTACATTCTTTCAACAACTGTTTACAAACAGCTTCTTTAAACCTATTTCAAATTCAATTCCAACAGCGTAAACTAACTGAAAAATTTGCTAACATTTCTCCCGGACAAACAAGAATTTCTATTGTAGCTTGTCACTTTAAGGGGTTTGCCACACCCACGTAGTGCTAATGTTACTGAGCGGACGACAGAACGCCTTTTTGCGTGGCAATCAACTTCAATAAGGCACAAAAGAGACGCTGAGACGTATTCTGATTATGTCTTTTACTTTGTGGTGTAAGTCACAGGTGACAAGCGATTTTGAACACTATTTATCAAAGTGTAAACTTTTCTTACTCAATATTCATAGTGACCATGTTCATTATGGGGCTTGTGTTATTGTTGAGAGCTTATACAAATGAAGGGCAAATTGGAGACAGGGAGATTTGCTGAAATTGGTATCTTATTTATAATAACTAAAACTTATTCAGCACAAAGTAATGGCGAACTTAACGCATTTCATTCTCAAGTAGCGTAATCAAGAGAATTTCAGCTAAACGTAAATGTGTGCTCTCTAAATGGGATAATGGTACTCTAAACTTGTGGTTTTTTTTTGCATAAATTGGACATTTACTACAGGCCTCATCACTTAACTACATTTTGTTAGCTAAACGGCTTCCGGAATTGCATAATATTGCCATTACCAGCGCCCTTAGCTAAATGCTTGGTTTTTGCAATATTATATTAATGATCAAGAAGCTATCTAGTGGAATAATACCAGTCTATTACTGTCCCACTGCTGGGCAAAGACCTCTTTTCATACAGAGAAGGCACGAGCATTGATCACCACGCTTGCTCAAGGCGGGTTGGCGATTTCAGACTTATATTAATTAAAAAACCAGGTTTCCTCACGATGTTTTCCTTCACCGATGTCAGTGATATCAAAGATAAACGCAGAAAGAACGTACATATGAATTGAAAAACTTTAATTGGTTCTTGCCCGGATTTAAACCCACACCCTCGTGCATGGGAGGTGAGGCCTTAACCTCTCGGCCATCGCAAAAGACTGCTAGTACAGTTTTGGAATATTTTACTCATTGCGTGCATGACCAGATGAAAAGTCTGCGTAGCGATAGGAGTATTCTAAGGATCGTAGCATTTGCCGTTCTTTAGTTTCTAGGCAGAAACTAGGGTAGGCATCCACATAGAAAAAAGCGTGACTTTATGTATGTATATTTCCCACTAAGTAGAATGGAATTTCATTTACATTTTTCTCAATTCTATGACTTCAAAAATACAATCGTTTTGTTGATTAGTTATGCGTGTAAAATGGTAAAGTGTGTCGTTAAAACATTTGAAGGCTAGCTAGAAGTAATGGCTTAACGAGTCGCGTAATGTTCAGACGTAAATTCATTGTGCACTTGGTTGTGGAACAAGTCATAAGCGAAACTTATATTGTTACTTACGGGATATCTTCCGTGATTATTATTTGTTTTGAGCTCTCGCTTTTTCGAGACTATTGCAAGCGCCATGATCGCGGGTTGACCCGCGATCATAAGTGACAATATAAGTTTAGTTTTAAACCGTGAAAGCTTAAAACAGTGTTTGAAGTCATAAGCGTTTTAGTTCATTCTTCCTTTCTTTTTGTTGGTGTTCCACCAGTATTAAAGCATATTTATAATTGCCATTGTAAAACACAGGAATGAATACTAATGTGGCTTATTTTTTGTTTCAGGTATGTTAACACCCAACCAAGTTCGTGTTTACTTGTGAAATAAAGGTAAGAGGTACCTAAAAAAAAAACTTTTTTTTTATAAAAATTAAAAGAATACAATAACTGTCTCAATATTTTATTGCTTAATAAAATGGTTTTGCTAGCGATCGACCAGTTAGCCGTTTTCGTTCGATGGCTGATCGATTTTACTCCATAATAGATTAGAGGTCAGCATGGAACAACGACAACTTTAAATTGAGTTGCGTTTTGCTTGTTAAATTAATCGGTAGTTTATGCTAGCATTAGACTTCCGTAGAAGTATAATGAAAATCTTGTTCTTCTTCTTCGGCCCAGATTTTGTCCGACCAGAATGTAGCAACGTAGACAGTTCTGTCGTCAGCGTCATTCAAGTCCTAGAGGGTACAATAAATTGGCTGTCCACTATGACGGGCAGCATGGGTGGGGAAAATAATGACCCTTTAAATCGCTAATCGCTCATAACTCACACCAAATGATGAGTGAAAAGCACGAGTAAATAGATTTAGCGATTTGAGCGGGTAGCTCGCAACTCCAGCGTGTTTGTGACACACATATCTAATGAGATTGTGAGCGAGCTGTGCTGTTTGTAAATCCATTTTTTGTTAAAAGGAAAAACTAAAAGGATGTTATACGGATTTAATTGTCTTGTGAGAGCTTTGGCGACGCGAGTAATGTTTCTGGAGGGCAGTTGGGATTTGGAGGTTTTTCTGAGTGTGTGTTTTTTATAATACATTCTCTTTGAGAAACCAAAAGTACTAAAGTGTTAGTTAACATTGGAAAAGTAGTGATTTAAAATATTATAAGGTGGTAAACATGTACATTTAATTTTGTTATCAAGAGAAGAGTCAGAAAACATTTTTCACCTAGGTCTTTAAACAAGATTTTATTATTCGATGATTCTGTTGTTTGTTTAATTACTTTATACCATACCTACTCTAAAAAGCTTATTTTATTCACGCAAACAGTGAATAAAAAAGCCTTTTATTCACTGTTTTGTTTTTATTCACTATTTTGGTGTTTGAATTTGGAACACAAAAATATATCAGGTCTCTATTTCAATGCTTACACAAACTCCTTGCGCTAAGATTCGAAATTCAAAACTCTTTGGTGCAAATAAATTCTCGAGATTTGATTGGTCGATATTTGCGACAAGGAGTTTGGCATTAGATTAATAAATATTGTTTCACAAGTTGACCACCCTAATAGTAATAATAATAATAATAAGAAAATTACGCTTTATTTCAGTCATTGCTCTAATTTTAATGTCCATTTCAATTAATGTAACAATTCTTATTTCTTGATTAAATTTCTATTTTCGCTTAAATTATGTCTTTTCTCGTAGTCATGATATAAAGTATAGTATGCAATTCCTGAATAAAGTACGAATTTATATCGAGGGCCATGAATCTCTCGCGTCGTTCAGGATTCTAACTCATTAACAAAAATCAAAAATCATTAGAATCCTTCACTTGCTCGTGACTCATCTACGGCCCTCGCTTTAAATCCGTCCTTTATTCACTAGTTGCATAATATACTATTTTAAACAAAGTTTTTTTCTGTTTATTAAAAAAACAACTTTTTGTAAGTATATACCGAGGTAAATAGACCGTCAGTGAACTCGGGAGTACCTAACTACTTGCAATGAAAAAAAAACAAACAGAGTTGTTTACCGTTACTGTTAGCCTGTGTCATCCTACTGCTGGGCGCAGGCCTCGCCTCATGCCTCCCAAATCCTTCGATCCAGGGCCAATGTGGACCACTGGTCGTTGGTTTTGTCCAGCTCGTCCCGCCATCTCCTGCGAGGTCTACCGCGTTGCCTTCTGGCTGTGTCAGGGCTCCACATCGTGGTTATTTTGGCCCACAGTTCATCAGCTCATCGCCTACGGTAGACATGACCGGACTCATCAGCTTAGCGGCTTTTTGAGCAACGTCAGTGTATTTTGGAGCGCAGTGTTGTTTAATTGAATTTAAAATAACCCGCATTATAAAACAATGACGACATTAAAGTGGAGCTACCGTTAACGTATTAATTGGGTAGGTATGTTAGAAAGTTGTGAATTTTAATAAAATTCTAAATGAAATTCGTATAATTAGTGTTGTAACGTTTGCATAATTTTCACACACTAGTAGCCAAAAATATGTTAATTAATAAAGTAAATTGTGTAATGGCTTGCATTTTTTTAAGATAAGATAAATTTTTATTTGTCCAAAACATGAGTAGGTAGGTGCCTTTTTTAATGAAGAATGCAATTTGCAGGCATATTTGTTATGATTTTGTTATACTGGGCTATACAACACCCTTTGGTAAGACTGGTTACCAGACTTACGGCCCACTGACTACTTGCAACGATTGTCAAATATCTACAAATATCAACCGGGACCTTTCGATATCGGGACTTTTCGAGGTATGCAGGAAACTCGGTATGTAATTATTGATGGTCACCCATCCACGAACCAACCCAGACAAGCGGGGCTTAACCTGAAGATCAACCCGTACGGCTGATATTATTTAGCCGGGAGCTCCGAGATGTTTTGAAAAAGAATTGAGTTAAATGTGTTTAGTCATTGCTGGGCCTAAATTTCTTCTAGTTGTCTTTTAAAATCAAAACGCGATAAAACAATTAATATAGAATTCAAACAATTTGATAGTAACACGCGTAACAAAAAGCTTACAAACCGTTCTATTAACAATTTCGAGCTTATGCACTTGAGCCATTACGTGCACTGGCGGCCAAGAGTATTCACCCAGCTACCTCACCCAATTATACACTTCCGTGCAAAATAATTGCTTGTTACGAAACTATTATAATATGTTACTTCACGCCGGTTATTATGAAGGCCTTAGCGGCGTTCTTTAATAATACGATGAAGGGTAAAACACTTTTTTTTATAGATATAATAACGGTAATAATATTCAAGAAGGTGTGTATTTTTTATGTTTGTAGTGTGTTTAATGGATGATTACGTCATTTAATGTTTTTTTTTTATTATTTTAATAAAAAACGTTTTTAAATTAACAATAATATTAAGAAAGATACGAGTAAGCTTTCGATTTTTCGTTTTCACCTTTTTAAGTTTATTCGTTGCATACAAAAATACAAATCTTTCCTCTATATTATTATAGATGAGTCAAAGCATTTTATCAGATGAAAGTCACCTAATTAAAAATTAAACTATTTTATTATATTTTTGCTTCGGTGAAGGAAAACATTGTGAGGAAACCAGCATGCCTGAGAGATATTTCTCGACGGCATGTAAAGCCAAGTCAGAGGCCCATGGGCGGCTTAAAAACTCTGACACCAGGTTAGGCACTAACCATACGATAAAGAAAAACGAAGACACAATAGATATCTTGCTTACCTCACTCTTCTTATCATTTAATTCGAGAATGACGAAACCCTGCTCCCCCTAATTTCAAGATGACATTGTTTGTCTAACAATTATTATTATCTGCTTACATCCAAATAGATAGTGTTATTTATTTTTAGATTGTCATGTCTCCGTTTTATTGTTTGAATTATGATTATTTTAGGTGTAGGAACATAACAGTGCTTTCCGCGCTCAGTATAATAACGCGTTTAGGATGCTAGTGGGGCTGCCCCGCTTCTGTAGTGCGTCGGGGATGCGCATGTGGATTGTTTTAACGCAACAATGCGTAAAAGGTGCGCTTCTCTGGTGCGCAGGGTGTGGGGCAGCACCAACAGTATCTTAAGCATGATTGCCAGTCGCCTGGACTGCGTTTATGTGGGTCGCTGTGGTGCAATTACTCATGGGTTGTCGCAGCCGTGATCCACCATTATTTGTTGTGTTGTTTGTTCTATCAGTGCTTACTAACATAGTCGTAAGTTTTACTAACAGCTTTTGAGTCATGGATACTCGAATAAATAGACATTCTATTCTATAACATCACGCCTGTAAATCCCGAAGGTATATGCAGGCAGAGGTGTACTTAATAGTACACTCACATTTTGACGACCCGAATAGCGCAGCGGTAGTGAGGCTGCCTTACGTTCTTAGGGTCCCGGGTTCGAATCCTGGTAGGAGAAAATGTTTGTGTGATGAGCATGGACATCTGTTTCCTAGTCATGGATGTTTATTTGTATAATAAGTATGTATTTACAAACAAAAAGTATCTATGTAGTATATTAACTATCTGGTGTTCACGACACAAGCCTCGTTGCTTAGTGTGGCACTAGATGGCGCTGTGTGTAATGTCCAGCGATATTTATTTATATTTATTTATTTATTTCCAACCATGCACCAATCCAAACTCCGTGGCTGCTACTGAGAAATTCCTAATAACACTATGCCTCAACAGGGAATCGAACCCAGGACCTCATGTTCAGCAGTCGGGCTTGCGACCATTAGACCCACGCAACGAGGCAATAATTAACTTATTCAAATTAAAAATAATAGAGATGAATATGGAAGACAAAAACGTTTTTTATCTACCCAAAGTTGATTGAGATTGTTCGGTATACGGGCTGAAAGATTATTTTGGTTTTGTTTGTAAAGCTTTTCTCAGTTCAGTTTCTGATAATGATGTCTAATTTTAGAAACTTTACGACTGAAATAAAAGAAAGACAGCTATTTGAAGCGATTTAGAAATAATTTTATTGAACCGTAGAGTTTTATTAACAAACTTGAAAATCAATCACACTTTATTTTTAGTAAAGGTCAAAGGTTAATTAAGGCCAGTAAAAACCATTTTCCAAGGTCGGAAATAAACAGTTCACATTTTCACTTCAAAACCAATCGTAATTTCAACTTTGAAAGTGACATGTTCATTTTCATTTTAAAAACTACCATCAGTTTTTTGCTGGATTTCTAACGATTCATGTTCTTCGTTTAGATTAATTAGGTATCCGCTTAGCTCAATATTACCTACTTCAAGACAGTGCCTACCTACAAACTAACTAACCTACCTTACTTAAATGCGCAGGAGTTGATCCTTGAGTGAACTGACTCACATTACTCAACATAATGATACCACAGGATACCCTTATAATTATCTGTATCAGCATCTTAAATCAAAAGATCATTACAGATATTTAAAATGCGACGAATAAACCGAGAAAATAATGAACCCAACAAGAGGTCGATTGGTTACAAAATCTCAGAGCCTCCCATTACATTCAGATCATCAATAAAATACCGACCAAGTTACATTAACCTTACGTTAAACCGTAAAAATTGCCGGCCTTCAGATTCACACGAGGTAGCACCACTAGTGATGTTGTATGTCGATATTCGGAAGGTTATCGATAACCCCCCGCTGCGCTAGTGTTTACTCGAGTTGTCGAGCCAGTCGGTTGGCATCGATCGCGCGCGCTGCACGTACGCTGCGTTTGCGCACACCGTTCGTTCACCCCGGGTTACGATCTGTCAAGCTGACATTTCGTAACATCAATTGTAACGCGATATCGGTGATTTTTCGTTGTCAGCGAAAGTTTTTCAGTGTTTTTTCGAACATTCTTTTGGATTTATGTGGATGGCAGATTTTAGTGTTGTGTTCTGAAGGACTGTTTGTTTAGTTCGCGGTCTTTTTGTGCTAGTGATGTGATTTTGATGTGTTGTGGAGTTATGCTATCATGTTTTAATGTCGTTCGTTGCTGATATGTCTACTATAATTAGCGAACTACAATGGCTTCGCGACGAGGATTTGTTTGCACTATCGTGGCAAAACGGTAAGGTCTTGGTTGCTTAGTGATGAGCATGCGTGTGTTTGATGTGTTTATTTATAGTCTAAGTACATATACGCTTGTTTATGTTAAGTGCAAACAACATCTGTTGGGTCTTTCAACTTGTGTGGGAAAATCTTACTAACAGCTGATCGAGTCGACATTTTCGATCTTTCCAAACCAAGGTCAAGTTAACAGCTGATTGAATGTCTAACTGTTTTGTCACCAAAAGATTGATGAAATAGGTATTAAAAATGTGAATTTTTAAACATAATAACAACTATGAAAAACCAAGTTAAGTTCCAATTAAGTCGTCAATATATCACTTATCTTCACATTTGCTAAAATAAGATGATAAAACTGAACGTTGTTTAAAGAAAACAAAGAATCCAACAACATTGTTTAGTCATTTAATTAAATAAATACAAATGTTTGACATTGAACTGCTACAAGTTCTTAGTAAATTTGATCACAGTTCCCAACCCAAGTTAGTGAAAACACGATTTAATTTATGTGAACAACTTTGCAACGACTCAACGGCTATTTAAAACCTTATTTGATTAATTAAGGTCTAATATTATTGCTTTTGAGACCTTGTTGAACAAAAAGATGTGGAGTTGAACACACAAAATACTTACTGTCTTCATTTTTATTTTTACAGAAAACAATTTACATCACATGATATTTTAATTTTGCTAGGCATGTCCTCTACCTTTAAAATAGTATCGATTAAAACATGTTTTTAATATAAACGACTGTTTTTATAAGAACAACGTTTAGATAATATTTTTTTATTTTTTACTGCTGCATACTCATGTACTAAGTACAACTTAAAAGTATCGTTTAATTGAATTAAAAATACCCATTAAGTGCTTAATGAATATGTAAATTTTAATGGCGTATTGAAAAAACAAAGCTTAAGTCTCTATCAGCTGTTTAATGTTGCGAACAAGTTGTAACTTGTAAGTTGTGAGGAAAATAATCAACTTTATCATTTTATACTTTACGTTGATTCTAGGAAACAGGTACAAAACTAGGTTCTTTTGATTCTCCTGTTATCTTTATTAAACATGCATAAAATATAATGTTGTTGAAACTATGTTGATAGCCTTTATTGATAAGCAGAAACTTAAATATCAATAACTAAGAGCACATAAATCGTTGTTTCGTTTCGGTTATTTTACG
Source organism: Xestia rhomboidea (assembly GCA_963853795.1). NCBI lineage: Eukaryota > Metazoa > Arthropoda > Insecta > Lepidoptera > Noctuidae > Xestia > Xestia rhomboidea. The sequence continues at coordinate 13,152,846 of OY970778.1, forward strand.
GGATACCCGAAGGCCTAAATAAAGTGTCATTTAATCGGCGATAAAATAATTAAATGATCAAAAATGTATCTATCTGATTGGCTTAAGCTACCGAATAGCTTAGGTCCTTATCCTGTCGCAAGTACACAAAAACAAACCTCCATGAAATTCCTGTAGATTTAATTAGATCTACAGGAATTTCAATTCCAAGATCCAATTGGATCTCAGTTTAACATAATGACCCGAATAGGGCAGCGGTAGTGAGACTGCCTTACGATCTAGGGTCCCGGGTTCGAATCCCGGCTTGGAGCAAATGTTTTTGTGATGAGCATGGACGTTTGCTTCCGAGTCATGGATGTTTATATCTATAATAAGTATGTATTTACAAACAAAACGTATCTATGTAGTATATCAACAATCTGGTGTCCACGAAACAAGCCTCTTTGCTTAGTGTGGCACTAGATGGCGCAGTGTGTTATTGTCCAGCGATATTTATTATTTATTTATTATTATCTTTTACTTATCTTGCCATTTAAGATAAAAAGCCACGTAGTAGCCGGGTGAGCCAATTGCAATCGGCCCAACATTATTGCAGACTCCAGGCTGCTAGATAAAGCTATATAGGAAGAAAAAAACCCACTGACCCAGTAAAGAAAGAAACTTTTACTGAATCCTTATTGCATAAGGGCAGGAAATCTCACAATAATTTCCGAAGTTCGATAATTCTTTCCAAAAAGTTTGCGTAAAAATTAACACGTTAACGCTAATAGAGACTTCCTTTTATCGTTATCGATACTTTTAATGTCACTTCCGAATCCGGTAAAGGACCTTTTAAAAAGGATATAAAAGATATTTTGTCGTTATTTATTTTTGATAGCAGCTGTTATGATGTAGACGTGTTAATTGAAAGATAAATCGGATGAGGTTTGTTTTTACTATTTTTTTTGTCATAATGTATAAGTGATTTTCATAGTAAAATAATGTTTGTTAAAATAAAATTGCAAATATTAAAGTTGCGTATTGCACTTTTGACTAATCCATACTACAGTATACAGCGGTTTTTTTTTTGTAATTCAATTAGGATATTACGATTGTTTCAACAAAATAATTCGCACCTCATTAAAACAGAATATCAACTTATTATTAACCATAACATTACAACAAACATTATCGAGCTCCGATACACAATACTGCAAAACAAGAAAAAAAAAAACAACGGAATTTCTCGGCATAATTCAGAAAACCCTGTACCACGATGCAGCATCAAAACTTACATTAGCATACCGCTACCGTTTGTACTACCAAAAGTGTTGGGAATGCGACGATTACGGTTTTTTATCGATACTTTGGTACAGAGGCGATACTCTTAAGCAAAAGTGTAGTGAACAAGTAGGAAATAGCCAAGGCAAGCGAGATTCTTGCAAGCCGCTGGACCAAGTTAAGCACTTCATTATTGAACGATGCGATGTCTGATTGTATGGTTTTCTTTGCGAATGAGGTGTTAAGAGATAAATATTCACGTTGGTTGGTAAAATGAGGAGTTTTTAAATTTGATGGTTTTTTGGTTCCTTTATATGTTTTCTTGCTAATGACCTTGCAAGACTAGACTTATTAAATTGCCTGGTGGTCCACCGGGATGATAGTAATAGGTTCAGCCCTATATCATGGGACCTATCCGGTGAAATAGGAGTGTAAATATCGATACACATCTGCCTAACCTTTTGGGAGTTGCAGGCGTGCTATGCCATGATGTACCATTTAATTTACTGCTCGTATCATAAATGCACACCTCTATCAAACAAGATAAAATTGTTTTTTTTTGTTAACTATGTAATTTGACACTCTAAAGAGCTTTATCCAAATCAAACAATATAGATTTCTTATTAAAAGGTATACTATAAGGGGTGATACGCACAAGGGTGATCTTCCCCAGAATTCTATAAAAGGCCAAACCAAACAATGCGCTGTGGGGTTGTCTTTAATATTTTTTCCTGTAACAACGAGGGACTTATTATGTGGTAACATAATAAGTCCCTCGTCGTTATTACTACTAAATATGGCATGCATGTGTTCATCAGAATACCGTGTGCACAGATAATATCTAAGTAGTATATTATATTCATTTAATGGACCGAGTAATGCACAAAAAGTTTTTATAAAAAATGGTCAAGGTAAAAAAAATATTGAAAACAAGGAAAAACAAATAGTAAAGAACGGAAGAACGAACGGAAGACGGAGAGCAGCGGCGGCCGGCGACTTACGAACACTAAGTCGTGGGTTCGAGCCCAGGCAGGCGCATTACTTTGTGTAATCTATTTCATCACCACTGCTCTCAAAACCGCGAAGGAAAACATCGTGAGGAAACCGGCATGTCCTAGAACCAAAAAATTCAAAGACCTGTGACATCTACCAATCCGCACTGGGCCCGCGTGGAAGATTATAGCCCATTCCCTCTCTTAGAGAGGAGGCCTGTGTCCCAGCAGTGGGAACATTAATAGGCTGATGATGATGGTGACGAAAGAACGGAAACACATAATAATAAGTTTATAAAAGACAATCATTTGACGAACTAAACAGTAAACATTTAAAAACTCCGCTTTAATACTCGCTATTTTTTTCTTCGGAACTAATCAATGCACATTATTAGTAATATCGTCATTATTACCAACATCAAATTATTACCAAAGTTTGGCAAACCGGTTACGATCGGCCCTGACATTTGCTTTGCAAACATTGATTGATTAAGAGCACTATACTGAGATTCTTGAAGTTATTATTTGTTATTGTAAATATTAACTAATCTTTTTGACGCAATCTCTCAAATGGCTGTGGATTTTGACATGTGGTTGTGAAATAATGAAATGTATATTTATCTTTTGCGGCTTCATCTTTAGATTTCTTTTTTGCAAAGCCTTAAGACGAAAATCCAAATAAGGTTTCAATAATTAACACTTAAAAAACAAGGAAAAAAAAACAAAACTAGTAAAGAAAGAAACCATTTATTTAAGCTATTAAAAACAACGTAATTACACAAAAACAAATAACACAAAATGATTAATGATAACCAATACATTAAAATTCTAAAACAAAACAAAAAACACAACGAAACTTTTTTCACATTTTTAGTCATTGACAAAAAAGTCCCATCATCGGCATCGTCATTATGACAACCACGCCTTTATACGTCTGGTAGCCTGACGATGATGTCATTCATGAATAACCATCATCGGATTCTCGTATACCGACACTGCATAGTAAACAGTAGCTTTAAAACACGTGTCGATTGTAGAAGATTTAAACGTTGTAAAGAGCCCAAAGGAATGTCGGCAGTTTAAGGTGGATGCTCCAGGGTAGCCCGCGAAATTCAAATTTTCTTACGTTTTTTGCAATTTCCAGTTCAGTGTCAGGTTGTATGTTGATTAAAATTTGATTCGCGGCTGTAACACGTATGTAGTTATAGATTTATAATCATCAAAATCATCAATACAACCCTCCAAGCGCATAAAGGTGCAGGAATGACTTTGACCTTGAGAAAGTAAATTCCTACACCTTTATGAGCTTTTACCTTAAGAAAATAACAAATGACGATCCAATTGCCTTACTAAGTGCATTAGAAATAAAATTCTGTATGCATTTCTCGATATATTCAAACTTAATTTTGAATGGTAATTTGGTCTAGAACATAATATGAACTGTTCTGTAAAAGTCTTGCGACTTTTACGCCGTTTTTTGTTTTAATTTTTATCATGGCGATCAAAAATGATAGGACACTATTTTTCAACTAGAAGACTCCCTTGAAGGTCTAGTGGTCGCTAGCGCAAATGCTGAGCATGAAGCCCTGGGTTCAATACCCAGGTCTGTTAAAGTGCTATTGAGTTTTTCCGTCAGGAATTTTTCAATAGCAGCCACGGATTCGGTATTTGTGTCTTCGCGCGCCTCCTATTACATAACTGGCGAAATGTGGGTGAACTAATAGGTACACCTCTGCCTAACCTTTCAGGGGTTACAGGCGTGATGTAAGGTTATGTAATATTTCTACTAGGTACCTAAGATTTCAACCTCTTTTCTATAAGTAGGGTTGGCCATAATCCACGAGAGTCTAGCGCGAGTTTCTGGATGTCTGTGAACTATTAGGTGCCAGAAGGTTCAGCTGGTGCTAAGTATGGTTAGTTTTTCTTCATCGCTTCTCTAACCTTGGTAACAATTCAGTATTTTAACACCAGTACCTTAGACCAAATAAAAACCCAAGCCACAGCGCTGCGAACAATAAAGTGATGCCGGTTTCGTTAACATGTGTGCATTTTTTGAGGTTAGGTTATAAAGGGTGTAAAACACCTCTTAACGAAGCTGAAAGGCACTTGTTGTCCTCGTCATTGCGTGATTTTTTTGTTCTACACCCTACCTGGGAACCTTCTAGTTACGGAGATATTGGGGGTCAAAGTTCCAACGTTTTGACAAGTTTTTTTTTAAATACAAGTTTTCATTGTAAGGTTTTTACTTTATACACCTCCACGACCCCCGTACTATTCAATCCACCCATCAGCACAATGTTTTGAGTGCGTTACATTGAGTTCTACCACAAAACATGATATTTCACCCCAAAAAAAAAGTCGTTTCCCAGCAATAATTTTTGCGTAAAGTTACTTAGTTTGATGTACAGAATGCTTGGTTGACGGCTTCGTGATGAGGTGGTTTACACCCTGTATGTAGTTTGATATTTAAAATGTCTGCGTGTGAGCGTGTACGCTCGAACGGAGCTTAGTTTTGCGCTAGCTTCACTTTATTGTTCGCAGCGCTATGTCGTGATTTTTATTTGGTCTGATACCAGTACAAAGGAAAAACAGCCGATCTCAGATCTGTTGTAGATCTGAGTGGACTGCTCCAAACTTCTAAAACAGCTGGCTTGCTTAGAGTTCCTTATAAACACCGAGATAGCGATATTAATCAGTTTAGAAATCCCAATTCATTAAGTTCATGATATACAATTTCCCATATCGTTATATCCTTCATCATAAAAGCTACTAGTACCTTTTTAAATCGAGCCGTGTTTTACGATGGTTCCTAATAACCATGTAGAACTAGGTAGTTAAAGGTAGCTGTGAGTGAATGAACTGAAATTATTATAAATAATAATATTCTGCTAAGCTGCGTTTGCTAATGATCGCTGTTACGTTTTGATGGTCGTTTGCGTGTGTGACAAGAGGTAGAGGTTACATGCTTTTTCTTGTAGAAAGAAAGAAAGAAAAAGTATTTATTAAACTCACACAGGACATAATAGAAACAAAAAGATGGAATTATGACAAAATTATTTAAAAAAGTAAACATGAGAAAAATAAAAAATAAAACCAATTTTCTTGGTCCTGTGCAAGGTAAAAGGCTCCTATCTCAGCAAGGTGCTGTGACATTTAAAAACAAAAGTCACAGCGCTGGTATTCTGATAGGGCCCAAAGTGATGCCGCGGTCAGTTATACGAATATAAATTTGTAAGATAAAATAATACTAATAAACAGATATAAATATTTAATGTGTACTAAATACAGGTAGCAGTATTTTTTTCTACGATGTTTGCTGTTCTGAAATGAATATAATATTGGTTTTGATGCTTATATAGTCAATTTTGACGTCTCAAATGTGCTGATATAGAAGTCATAACAACACACATCTAATCCCCAAAGCGTAGCTAGAGTTATATTTTTGGTTAACAAATATTTCTCCACTTAATGTTATTTAGGTTGTTGCTGTTGATTTATTATTTATTTATTTTATGAAAGGTAGTTTCACAACTGACAGTAAATTAACTTTAAATTATTATATTATATCAAACTTTACATTAACATTATTTAATGTCAATTAAACTTGAGTTAATTGACTTAAAATTAATATTATTAATAAACTTTAATAGTTTCAGTTTTTTTTAAATAATATATTATAGAACGATCGTTCTGTGATGATGTTGTTTTTGTTTTCGACTGTATTCCTATTGTATCATTTGTTTGCCTTCAAATTGCTTTAAAATCTGCGTTAACATTATAGAGTCAATTAATTTACAACAGAAGTTTCATCGTAGACCAGGAACTGAACTGACCAAGAGCGACAGCTAATCCGACGGCCAAAGCTCAGCGCCGAGGACCAAGATGGCGCGAAATACCGGTGTGACGTCACAAATATCAAAATGGCTACCAAATCCTCACTTCTAAGTTGGCTGTCTACTAACACGATCTAGCAATAAGCTTGTAAACTAGGAGTTTGGAATAAAACCTTGAATAAAGCTCGTAAAAGTACCTTCATTAATTCTAGGTATTAAAAAAATTAATTGAAAAAAAGTTTATGACTATTATTACTAGCTGTCTGGCAATAAAGTTCAACTCCTCCCATTTGATAGGGTTCTTACAGACGAGCGGCACGTTGCCAACTGCAGATAAACTGCAGCCGTCGCCACCTGTCGCTTGCGCCGTTGCGCCGTTGCGCCGAACGGCAGCTTAACGTGCTTTCCGAGGCATGGAAAAAATTTGGTATGTAAGGGTGGTCACCCATAGGAAGGGACCACAAGAGGAAGGGGTACGCACGGGCCGATGCCTGCCGGGGCTGCGGGACTGTTCGCAAGAAATACCGTGGCCCCGGAACACAAAGGGCGATGAAGGAACATAGATAGGTTTTAGTCAGTAAAAGTCTGACACTCCCTCCTGCTCCGCCCAGAGCGGGAAGAGTCATTTGATGATTTCCCATCCGAAAAAAATAATAAATAAATAAATAAGGAGTAATAATAATCCAACTTATTTTCATAGTAAAACTAATCAATATTAAAACCGCACAACTGTTAAGGCCAACATACCTTTACAACATCAAAACATTAAGACAGCCATTAGCGTTAAGAGCAGAGCGCTTAGCAGATATTTATTGTAATTTCAGTGCCTCGGCATTTGCGTACTCACACTTCATTAAGTCGAACTAGTTGGAATATTCCGATTAACTTGGAATACCTTATAGTGTCGTTAAAGGGAGTTATTCCTAATTGTTTTCTGTCGTTTATGTGGTGTGTGTGTAATTAAGCTGCAGTTTTAAAAAGTAATTTAAAAAGGAATGGTTGTTAGGGCGACTACAGGAGCTAAACGCGAGTTTTATAATGACTGAAAGTATATGATTCAGTGCAATAAACAAAACCAGAAAAATATATGGTATTCTTCAGGATATATGCATAGTATGATAGTGTTTTGAAAACATAATACAATTAATTTTACTCGATAAAAAAAATCACGAACTTGTCTCTAAAATTTTCTTTTATCGAGTAAAAACCATATTAAAATACATGCGATCATTCTGATTTTTTGGCAAATAATTCTACAAGCAACATATTAGCATCATAATGTTTCATCACTATTCGGCCCGCAGTGACTGACATAACAACCACTTTATGGTGCAAGCTGATTAGAACTTTATTGTAACAGTATTTCAAACGAAGTTTGAACCACCACAATTACAGTTGCTAATTTAGCTCCTGTAGTCGCCTTAATAAAAATATCAGGTCTAACATAACATAACTTCACGCCTGTAATCCCCGAAGGTTTAGACAGAAGTGTACCTAATAGTAAACCCACATTCCGTGTTATGGTTAGGTATGTTTAGGACCTATGAAAATGGGGGCGAACCAGAAATCAAGACTCCATGGCTGCTACTGAAAACATCCTGATGGAAAAACCTAATAACACATTGCTCGACCTGGGAATCGATCTAAATACTAATACTATTTTTTTTTTTACATGGAGTGACATTCTGTCTGACCTCCATAACCATAGCATCTTGGTAAGACTGGTCTTCAGACTTTCGAGCTTCTGATTACCTGTAAGAGCTACCAATATCTACAAATATGACAGCCAGAACCTCCTGCTTAACGTGCTTTACGAGGCCCCATCCACGGGTCGACCTTGGCAAACGTGACTTAACCTTCGATAGAAAAAGGAGAAGAAATATGAAACAAAAACCTCGTAATAAAGTATTCGCTCACAATAATACCATAAATAACAAAAAAACAAATTGATACCTATTTTATTATTGTTACAAATTCCAATGTAACTAATACCGCGTGTCGAATGGCTAGCGAATACTTTACAGACGATTCTAGTTTTTATTTCAAATTTAAACTGTATTTAAGAATGTACAGCATCGTACAAGCGATGTCGGGCTTTTTATTCAACCTTGTTTGATGTAACTTTTTGCTTGTCTATCCGGAAAGGGTATCATCAGTCAGGCTTGCTTTGAAATATATTCTTACGTTTTTCTGTAATAGGAACTAATAAGGCATTGAAACTGCCAATCAGGAAGTATTTCGTTACATTTTTGACATTGAAACAATTTGGTAATAAAGCAATTTTTTAAATAAAAATACCTAATTGTTCTGGGAGTTATCGAAGGCCGGTTCACGGTCAATTTGCGTGAAATTAATTAGAAACACGCTATTTTATGGAAAATAACTTTAGCTTTAACTTATGGGTTTCAGATAATGACATATTGAAGAATACGAAAAACCGCGCTATGTTTCTGCCTAGCCTTTTCCCAAGTATGTTGGGGTCGGCTTCCAGTCTAACCAGTATTTTACATGGAGCAACTGTCTATTTGACCTCAACAACCCAGTCAGTACTGGGTAATACGATCCCCCTTGGTAAGACTTTCGGGCCGCTGACTACCTGTAACGACTGTCATAGATCTACAATTTTTTTTTTTTTTTTGGGAATGGCATCTCGCAGTTCAGTCTAGAAGAGACTGGCTACTGCTTAACCGGACTAGACCTGTGGATGCCTTGAAGCTAAGGTCTCCAGCCAGGGGCATGTTAACTAAAAACTAAGCGACCACGCCTAAGGGTACCCCCTGTGGGGTACGAACCTCGGCTTAGGGCGTCGCTGGGGGCAGCAAAGGGACAGGCTGGATCTGAGTGTCATTATTTAGGGGTACAAATGACAGCCGGGACCAACGGCATTTAATAGGTCGTCACCCATCCACGGACCAACTTAGCCAAGCGCGGCTTAACCTGAACCCGATTAAATTCTAAGGGGGACAAACAGGAATAAAAAGTTTTATCTGTCCCCCTATCAGTGATAGGGGGACAGATGAAACCGTTAAGGAGTGAATAAAGTTCGAAATGTCCCCTCATTGCTAACAGGGGGACAGATCAAACTTTTTTTTCCGATCTGTCTATGATTTAGCAACGAGCTCCTCATTCCACATTCACAGCAAAACATCTACCTAGACCATATTCTAGACATGAACATGAGCAATATTAGTAATTAGCAGTACACGATAATTGCTACCCAGTACCGACTCAGAGGAAGTTAGAAACATGATGATATCATAGCACATGTCTGCTTGAGTGACGTGTGATTTCTGAGTGATCTTTGTAAGTATGTATGGAGGGTATTTATAGATTATTTGCGATGTTATTTTGCCTGATTAAGTTTTTGTAAGGTAATCAAAGGTCGCCGCCGGAGACGCACCGGGCGTTGGGGGCCACCGTAGGCGCGGGCCAGTGGTCGGTGAGATATGGGCTAGCTCGCCGTCCGTCCGACTTATGACAACAGGCCCTGTCGCCGGCGCGTTCGTGTTCCACGCGCGTCTCATAGAGAGTAGGCAAAAGGAAGGGGTCAGCAAGGGCCGACACCTGCCGGGGCTACGGGACTGTTCGAAAGAGATACCGTGGCCCCGGAACACAAAGGGCGATGAAGGAACATGGATGGGTTTTAGTCAGTAAAAGTCTGACACTCCCTCCTGCTCCGCCCAGAGCGGGAGGAGTCATTTGATGATCTTCCATCCGGAAAAAAAGCTCGTGGCTTCGCTTCCGTTATGTATGACAATTAACCCCCGGGAACGTTTGTCAAATGTGACACTTGGGAATAATGTAGCTTCCTGTGAAAGAATTATCGGAATCGGATTAGTGATTCCGAAGATAACTCCTTACATACTAACTGGCTTAGTACGCCCATTATATGAATGAGCTAGTTATAAAAAGCCCTACTTGAACTAACACAATCCAATAATTTGACCAAACAAAAACAATAACATTCAGTTAAAACGCTAACAATCAACTCACTATCAATTCTACTATCAACCACAAGTTAGACACAATGCTCTCTCAACCAGTACCTACTAATAAACTGGAGCAAGCAGATGCTTTCTTATCAGAGGTCGCATTCCACTAAGACTTGACGAGCTTGATTGATAACCGCTTATGCAATCAAGTTGTCACACTTGACGTTTCTGGTCCTTCCGGAGTAAACAGTGGTTAAGTGTTGGGTGGTGGAGCTTAGTAACAGGTTGATGAGTTATGTAGGTTATGGTTTGAAGTATCGTAACAGGAATATTGTAAGAGTACATAAAACTTGATGGCGTATACCGTGTTTCCACCGTGCCTCGGAAACCACGTAAAGCCGTTGGTCCTGGCTATCATTTGTAAACCTTTGACAGTCGTTACAGGTAGTCAGTGGCCAAAAGTCTGACAAACAGTCTTACCAAGGGGTATCATATTATCCAGTAATAACTGGGTTGTGGAGATCAGATAGGCAGTCACCCTATATAAAATACTGGTATTTAGCTGCATCTGGTTAGACTGGATGCTGACCCCAACATAGTTGGAAAAGGCTAGGCAGGTGATGCCATAAAATTACTGAACGCGCGAAACAATTCAATGTTTCAAGCGTCAAGTCACCTGGACTTTAGAGCCTGTCTGCTATTTGACCCAGCGTTGACTGGATTTCAAATCATATTATAAATATTCCAGTTGACAATGCTTGTTGAAGGCATCCCTTACTTATTCAAATGGTATTTAATTTCATCTATTTGTTACTTTTGTTATTTTACTCCATTCAAGATCTATTAGCTGACAGTGACAGTTCTTGAACGTAGTTTAAATGTGCAGATCGCATTCAATTTCATTAATGAGCTCAGCTCTTCTTCAATAAATTCCTGAGTCGGATTCTAATTTGGAAAAGTCATCATCAGATCACCATTCTTGAGGCTTTGTTCTCCAACAATAACAAACGTTCATAGTATTGTTATTTAAAATGACATAATGGTTGACGTTTACGAACTCGTCAATGACGATGACTAATGTTTTGTTTACTAATACGAGGCTCTTCATTGGCACAACAAAATCATTTAGTCAATTGAGTGTTTGAATGCTAAAGAATGCCAGATGGTCATAATTATATTCTAAATGCAATGTCTTATGTTCTTATATGAGCATCTTTTAGGTTTTACCCAACAACATCTATTATATGACCTCAAGGCTTCATTCAGATTTTTACAATAACATTAGTGTGTCATGTTTTGCCTTTTTTTGCATCAACTTCTTCTATGAACTTGTTATAACTATTAAGCTTGGACATCACTTGCTTCGGTGAAGGAAAACATCGTGAGGAAACACCAACATGCCTGAGAGATATTCCTCGACGGCATGTAAAAGCCAAGTTAGTTCGAGGCCCATAGGTGGCATAAAGCTCTAACACCAGGTTAGGCACTAACCATACGAAAAAGAAAAATGAGATTAGGCATTTGTATGGAAAATTATTATTTGATTTCCTTACGATTTCTTTGAAGAATTTTAAGTCACATGAAAATGTTGTGTATGTCAAAAACAAAAGTTCTTCCAAATTCAAAACGGTTCGCGTGTTACACTTCCTTATCTCTTCCTTTATTTACTTTTATCTTCTGTAACAATGTATACCGGCTTTATTTATTAACAGTTCACTAACCTCGTTTAATTAGATAAAGTCATTTCACTCGTTAAAGTGTTAGGCTCAATTTACATTGCTGTGGAAGGGAATGGAGCTGAATTTTTGAAACGACTTTATACAATACATATTTATCTTTATGTCAATGGGGTTACGTCTAAACTACCATAGAACGGGTCGCGTTTCTTTTGGAGGATTCTACCGCGTCATCACCTGCCTTGCCTTTTCCCTACTATGTTGTGGTCGGCTTCCAGTCTAACTGGATGCAGCTGAATGCCAGTATTTTACATGGAGCGACTGCCTATCTGACCTCCACAACCTAGTTACTGGATAATACAATACTGACTGGTTGTCAGAACCGACTGTAATGACTGTCAAAGATCTATAAATGACAGCCGGGATCAACAGCTTAACGCGCTCTTCGAGGCATGGAAGGAACTCATCCAAGAACCAACCTTAGCTTCTCTCTCTTCTTCAACCCTTGGCCACCCAATGCTGAGTGTAGGTATCTTCCAAATCTCTCCATTAGCTTCTGCGGCAATGTAAATCGAGCCTAGGATACCAACGTTTTATTATTCCTGTAACTCAATGATTTTGAGAGATTCTGTTGAAGACATTCAAGAGTTTATTGTTTTAGTGGAAATGTGATTAATTAATGGGTGTCTATTGAGATAGTTGGTAATGAGTTAAGTAGCGATTAATAGGGCTTTCATCATGAGTTGTTTTTTATTTTGGTGATTGTTGACGCATCTTTTAGTAAGTACTTTACGTTTTTGGCTACAAATAAACATCTTTTAAAGACTATTTTGCGTTTAATTTAAATGATGATGAGCTGAGCAAAATTATTTAAACATTTGACCCAGAACTTTCATCATTGCCAAATCTTGTCAAATGTGTCTTATAAAACTGCATGCAAAAAAAACTCGAATCGTTAATAAAAAATCACTTACTTTAAGAACAAAAAAAAAACGACCATAACTAGAACGTTTACTGACCTTATAATCTGACTATTTTGACAAAGATAATCAGCTGAGGAATATTCTTATTATCTAGTTAAACAGGTTTCATTCAAGCATTTAACGTGTTTCGAAGAATGTGGCACAAACACACACCTACTATGGTCATATGGTGTTACTCATCTCGCAGTGTTTGTGTTTTCTAAGTTATTTACATAACAACCGTCACGGTTAATTCTAACAAGGTTTAGGTAGAGATTTGCATACATTAGCTTAATGGTCGGATATTGTCGGAAAACTTAGTGGGCATACAAAAGTTGGCAAATAACGTAAATACCTAGTGTCAAATACTGTTTACATCACACAGGCCGCGTGTTATCCGGATACAAAATAGCCTATGTCTAGCCGAAATATGTACCTTTCAATTGGTAACAGAATTTTTAAAATTGGTGACGACATTCCGAAGATAACCCCGCATAAATAAAACTCACTGTCTCTAAACATTATTATTTAATGTAATGAATAAAACTAATATATAAATAAAAGAGTTTGCTATTGCAAACTCTTAAAAAAGTCACACTCATTTTCTTTCACTTTGCTCAAAAATCATCTGTAGGCTAATTCACGTAACCAAAGAAGTGTTGTTGCAGTGCAGTTGCAGTTAAGTTTCAATCAAAACAATGCCTTTCGTATTCTCTACCGCTGTCAGACACGCTCGCGTCACGTTCGCGTCACGCGGGCGCAATAACGGCATTCTACTAATGCGCGTCTTTGGTGCGTGCTTCGGAACGCAACATGATCGGTATTGTATTAAGTAAGAAAAAGCACTAAAATCTGTACTAGGGTATTATTTAAATATTTTAATAACGTCAAATTCATTGAAATATAATCGATTCTATTCGATTATTTAGTGAGTAATATTTTTTCTCTCATGTGGCCACACCATAAGTAAGATTTTTGACGTGCAGTTGACGCGCAGCTTACGTGCGCGTGAGCTGCGCGTCAACTGCACGTCAAAAATCTCAAAGATTACAAGACTACCGTTTATCACTCGATCTTGAGCTTAACTGCAACTGCACTACAAGTTCATCGGCGCGTCATTAAATTACGTGAATTAGCCCTCAGATCATGATGCCAGATTGTCTTAAAGTCCAAATGCGTCGTTATCGTTGACTTTTGGTGTTGATCGAAAAAAAATACTAAATAATCATCAACATCATAAAAATTATACCGCAGGGTTAGGCAGAGGTACCTAAAAGGTAATCTAAAACCTAAAAGTTCCGTAAATAATATAATATAATAACAATAATAATCCTTAGGTAACCTAAAAGTTTACCCACGTTTCGCTACATTTTAAGTTTTAAGTCCCATATTAAAGTGGGCAAGCCTATATCAACCGGGCTGAAATCCAGACTCCGTGGCTGCTTCAGAGAAATTCCAAAGGAAAAACCCAAGAGGTAAAGGAAATCGAAACCAGGACCTCACGTTTAGCAGTCGTAGACCGACGTGGCAGTCACTACTCATAATAAAGCTTTCACTTTTCCTTAAGAAGAATTTATACAGAAACAGTATCCAGTTGAATCTAATATCAGATGGTGTCTCAAGTGATGAGATCATATAATGAATCCTGGGATGCTAAGATTAGTATTCGATACAAACTGATTCACCGGGTAAAAACTTGAAACGTCATGCCTAAACTGTAAGGAGTGATACAGGAAAGGTTATTCATTTGAATGAAGGAGGCACATAACATAATACCACGCCAAACTAATACACGCATTTCATCAGTTAAAAATCCATCCATCAAGAATCCCATGCCATTCGAGGCGAGCCTATTTCCATCAATTGGGCACAAATCCAGACTCCAAACTACTGAAGAGAAGGTACTATGCATGATAGAAAGATCCAAGAAGGTCTTAGTAATCTTAATACCACATCCTTTGAAAAAAGTAGTTTGCCTTCAAGAATGTTATCAAACATCTTGTTGATTACCGTCAGAAATAATATTAATCTTTGCCACGTCACTGTCTAAGGCTTACGTCATAGGTCCAAAGGACCAAAAGAATCGATGAGGTTGTAAAATTTTGTTTGTTATTAGTGAAAAAAAAAGCCTTGTTTAATTTACTTATCGTATTAATCTTTGTTTTGCCTTCGCTCTTATCAATATTCTTTCTTCGTGTTCCTTCATTAGCAAAGACTTTTCTGCTAAGCCTTAAAAAGTAAGAGGCTTTATGGGAACTGAAACCAGCTTGAGAGGCCATTAGCCTAATAAAAGGCGTAATATATCTAGTGTGTTACTTTTTCGCATTTGAATTAAGCTCAATTCCCGATCGAATCGAAGGCTCGGGAATCAGGCAAGCGATTTTTTTAAATTATTTTTATGCTGTTTTACTTATTATTTTCTTTGAGTAAACGTCGGTAGCATTCATATTTAAGGTACTTTCCCTCTTCCCCTGCCTTTTCCAACGTTTTATCCTGTTTAAAAAATATCGTTTAATCCTCTCCAACGATTGTTTTAACGTCCCTCGTAAAGATCCAAACATTAAAGATCATCACAAAAAGTTTCTACAACATGACGCTTCCTTCTGATTGGTCGTAAACAATCACAACGTTATGATACGACGTTTTTATTGGTCCTTACGACGCGGAGTAAAGTTTGTATTGTTTAATTATTACATCTCAAGTTTCTATGGTTTAATCTTGGAATGTATGAAACAAAATCAATCTATAAAATATCCAGTTTTCTTTGAGAAAATATCTTTATTTCTTGTGTTGCCTTATTTGGTTTCAATCCTCTTCATCTTACTTTATCCTGGCCTAGATCTTAGGTTTGTTTTCCGTACTCAGCCTAGATTTCTGCAGCCTCTGTGCTTGAATTTGAAATTCATGAGAGATTTTGTATCTGTATCAATGTGTTTACCTGCTCTGTTATTTTGTATCTAACCTTTAGTTGAAACATAGGGAATCCCAATTTAGAACGCTGAGTGTAAATTGCCACTTCAGTGTTCCAATATATTTGAATAAACCGCTTACAAGTACTGATTACTAAAATATTTGACCCTATCCCGCTGATAATGTATCTAAGTTCAAGACATTATTAAGCAATTAATGAGTAGCATATCAGTAGCAATTTTGAGCTCAATATTTCTGTAAAGAGCTTAAAATCCAAATCTCATCTAATCCTACTAAGCTGTATTGTCTTACTTCAGGACAAGCCTCTCCCAAATATACAGGGTGTAAACAGATTCTTCACGAAGCGGTTAACCAAGTATTCTGTACATCAAACTAAGTAACCCTACGCAAAAATTATTGCTGGGAAACGACTTTTTTTTGGGGTGAATTATCATGTTTTACGGTAAAACTCAATATAACGCACTCAAAACATTGTGCTGGTGGATGGATTGAATAGTGTGGGGGTTGTGGAGGTGTTTAAAGTAAAGTTCTCACTTAAAAACATGTATTTTAAAAAAAAGTTGGAACTTTGACTCCCAATATCTTCGTAACTAGAAGGTTCCCAGGTATGGTCTAGAACAAAAAAATATCGCATTGATGGGGAGAACAAGTGCCTTTCGGCTTCGTTAAGTCTTTTTACACCCTTTATAGTGTCTTTTTCTAGTGGCAGCAAGTCCTTTCGGTAGTTTAGCTAATAAGAAACTTTTATCTCAATGACATTATTGTCTTAAATCGTTCTCTTCATCGTCCCCATTTTGTTCCTTACCTTTCCAACCTTACACACAGCTAGACTGAACAAGATTGTTCTTTGTTTATCTACACCATTTGGTTCTTTTCTCTCTATTTCCTTATTTTTCCAGACAGTTTCACAATGTGACCTGACATTAGGAAAACAAACACGCTACGTTTTTCAAAGAAAAATAATATTGTGACTGTCAGATGCAGAATGCTGCGTAAGTGTATGAAATAGGTCACAGGGATGATGCTTTTACGAAATGCTCTTATGTATTTGCAGTGTTTTTAGTTGAAGCAAACAGCGTTTTACGCGTTGCCATTTTTGTTCCATTCTGTTATAGTTGAATAGCTTTATGGATAGATTTTCATTCTTCAAATTTATTTACAAGCTTGGTTTTTTTGACTCAAAAACCTCTAGGATCATTGTAATCATTTTGAACATCTTTTACTATGGGGCTAATCCTGCAATCGCGGAAAAGAAACCGTTCTGAAAGAAATTAATGTATAAAGCAGCTGTTTTTTGCAATTTCATGGTATTTTTCGAGTCAAATTGATAAGTGAAGTGAAGTGAATGAACTTACAAAATAAATACAAACTAAGCTTGTATATCAGACTGGCTGAAGACTCTGATAAACCGGCAATAGCACCAAATAGGTAACTCAATTGAGTTACAGCAATCCAATCTCCATCTGACAAAGAACCGAAAACGTAGCACAAAGCAAATGCAGTCGTGGGTGAATGTGGGTTGAACTCACTCAATAAGGCAAAATCGCTCCATACTTGAAACACAAAATGGAAGACAGTTCTTCTAAACAAATAAATGCACTCAACAAATCCAAATATTACAAAATAGGATTAAGTTTAACAAAAATAGCAAACGTTATAGCAAAATCGTGACCTTCCTCTGCCGCCGTGTGGCTTTAAGGAAAATATATTCAAACTACAGTCAAAGGGGGCTGGCATAACTGTAGCCTCTTTTATGGTATAAGTATTGTTTACATTTCCAAAGTAGAATATGGATAAAATCTATAGATTTATCGATGGGTCCCGTTTAGTTCTAGTGTTAGTTTAGCGTTTATGCTTTGTGCCTTTTAAAGGAATGTAGGACGAATTTGTAAATCGTTTGCAAATGCAATGTTAGTACTAAGTGCTGATGGATGTGCTAGAATTTGCAGTCTTGGCAAATGATTTCATTATCCTTGAAATATTTTTAGCAATATCTGCATAGTTTTAAGCATTTTTGCTATGTAATTAGAGACTAATTTACATCGCTCTTACGATACTAGGTTATTTGATTTCATAAGGTTTACGATTTCAGAATGTATGCTATCATGATCAGTATGTACTTTTACATTTATTATTAGTATCACTATCTATTACGTTGACATCTTTTTATGCATTCTGAAGATCAATCAATCTTTGATTTAGTTGACAGTTCGAAGTGCTATTTGACTGTTCTCAAAGTACGCTAATAAATACAGCGCCTATGATTAACACAAGATTTAACCTTTGCAACAGCTTGAACTTCAGTCTGTTCACCCCCTTTGTAAAAAAGACGTTAATTTATTAATAAACTCTAACCATCAGTATTATGTAGCCTAATATACATACTATACCATTGTGTAACAACGAGACGCAAAAACTTCAAGAAAAAAAAATACCTATTAAATAATTTATGACTGTTTGAAATATACGCTACACGATCATTATGCTGTCATTTTATGCAGATATACTGTTAAGCAATATTTTACTTAAAGTGACCTTCAAAATACAGACTTGTTTGGCTCGACCGTTTGGACAGCACTCAATTCCACTCCAAATAGATTATGACCTCTCTGTGTGTCATTTGATGGTTCTTCGATGTAAGTGATATCATGCACTGTGTCTCAAATTTCTGGTTGTTGGAAAACCTTACAAACAAATGGACTTATTTGCAAGCGTTTTACAATTCAAATAGGAATTCTTTGGTTGTGTCGTGCAAATACTTCTTGTGTTAGGTTTTAATAGTCTGGGTCATAGTTTTATGTTTGTCTGTGTTAAGGTTAGATTTGCATACTTGAAATAGTGTCTACATATTATTCTTTTTTTTAGACTTCTTTGTCCTGTTGTATTTATGCTTCTACTCTATAGATACTTTAATCTTCTTTTTGTTTAATTATTAGTCATTTCTGTTTCTGTAAAGGTACGACTATTTTGAATTAAGTATACAAATGCCGAAGGAATTTGTTTTGTCTGTTACTATTTCACGCATTACAGGTATTTCGATCTATAGCATACAGATAGACAAAGATACCTTTCATTCATAAAATAGGTTTCTTTGGGGTTATTTCTGACATCCACGCAGGCGAAGCTAAGGTTAAAAGCTAGTTTTTAAGGGGTCTACAGGAGCTAAACGCGAGTTTTATAATGCAAAAAAGCATATGATTCACTGCAATAAACAAAACCAGAAAAATATATGATATTCTTCAGGATATATGCTAGTATGATAGTGTTTTGAAAACATAATACAATTAATTTTACACCATAAAAAAAAATCACGAACTTATCTCTAAAAAAATCTTTTAACGAGTAAAAACCATACTAAAATATATGCAATCATTCTGATTTTTTGGCAAGTAATTCTACAAGCAACATTTTAGCATGATAGTGTTTTATTTTTTTAGTCCAATCAATAGATTTTTTAAATCGAAAAAAAAAACACTCATTTCGTACTATTCGGCCCCCAGTGACTGACGTAACAACCACTTTGTAGAGCAAGCTGATTAGAACTTTATTCTAACTGTATTTAAAACGAAGTTTGAACCACCACAAATAGAATTGCTAATTTAGCTCCTGTAGTCGTTAACAATTTGAAGTGTTTCAAGTTGGGTGAGACAAAGATGCCTGCCCTAACACTGCAATGCTTTGTATTTGTATACGCGATGTCTAGACAGTAATATCGTTCGTCACTTGTTTTGTTGTTCTATGTTTGCATTCGAATTTGTTTGTTTTTAATGAAATTAATAACTGAAAAACAATATTGGGGTTTTATTGAATACCGGTTCGAGGTAAGCATTTTGTTTTCAATTTGAGAGAGTGTGCAATAGTGGCTCAGTGGTATCGGACCTGACTTACGGTAGGTCATGAGTTCAAACCGAGGCAGGCACTTTTTTTTTGTTTGTTATCCTACATCATGTCCTTATGCTGGGCATTCAATTTTTTTTACTTTGTTTTAGATTAAAGTGATAACTGAAAAATAAGATTAGCTCTTTATTGAATACCAGCTTGAGGTAACGGTGTAAGAGAACGTCATGACGAAACAAGCATGGCCTAAAATCTAAACTGCGAAGAAGACATCCACAAACCTATTCTAGGCCCACGTATTTGATTATGAATTACCGAGAGGAGCCTGTAACCCAGCAAAGGGCACTATATAGGCCAGATTCATCATCATCATCATCTCAAACTCTGTATGAAATGGGTAGTCACCTATCCACGGACCGACCCAGACCAGAGCGGCTTAACCTGTAGGCTAATTCACGTAACTAAAGAAGTGCTGTTGCAGTGCAGTTGCAGTTAAGTTTCGATAAAAACAACGCTTTTCGTATTCTCTACCGCTGTCAGACACGCTCGCGTCAAGTTCGCGTCACGCGAGCGCAATAGCGGCATTCTACTGTTGCGCGTCTTTGGTGCGTGCTTCGGAACGCAACATGATCGGTATTCTACTAAGTAAGAAAAAGCACTAAAATCTCTACTGGGGTATTATTTTAATAACGTCATATTCATTGAAATGTAATCGATTCTATTCGATTATTTAGTGAGTAATATTTTTTTCTCTCATATGGCCACACCGGTAAGTTTGGTAGAGTTTGGTTGTCGTACAGTTGACGTGCAGTTCACGCGCAGCTTACGCGCAGTTCAAAGATTACAAGAATACCGTTTATCACTCGAACTTGAGCTTAACTGCAACTGCACTACAACTTCATCGGCGCGTCATAAAATTACGTGAATTAGCCCTCTGTAGATGAATTCAAGCGGCTGTTATATAGCCACGAACTTCTCCGTCGAACGAACTATGCCGATTACAACGTGAAATACAGTTAAAAAATATATGATGACTTTTCTATGCAGGAAAACTACATCGAGAACATTTTTATTAATGACCACATAACTGAAACGTTTTATTATCCCATTTAAAACCACAAACAATACCTACGTATTATTATAAAAACATTCCTTTACAACGAAGTGTGTGGTCGATGTTAACAAAATAAATTAATTACATGTCGTAGCAAAATTACTGGAACCTGTTCTATAGGTGTCGACCTTTGACAATGTTGACAGTATAATACTGTGTTACCGGTTTAGTTGCAGACTTTAGACTTGAATCACACGTCTCCAGTTATTAGTAGAGTGGGTGTGCCACAAACAATGGGACGTTTAATTTCGTGTCCTGGCTGTCCTGTTGTCTGCATGTTACAGGAACAGGATGGACGCTACTGAAATGCCAAACTAATTCTTCGCCTAATTCTAGACCGATTTAATTTAAAATATCATCAACTAGCCAAGAAGAGAAGGTACGAAATTTGAGTGAATCGCACGGTATTATCGATAGATTTAGTAACTAGGTGAACAACAGACTACTTAATCAATGTCGGTTCATTAGTTCAGGAGCTATGATGCCACAGACATACACAGAGATACAGACTTCAAATTTAAAACTTCTCTCTTTTTTGGTCGGGTATTTATGAGTAGAGGAAGACCAAATAAATGATGGATGGACTGTTTATGTAATGATGTATATTTATTTATTTAATTTTAAAGCAAGCTTACAGACTAATAACAATCTAGAATATCATCCATAAGTAGTGACATTTGCTAATTACAAGCTAGAAAGGAGGTGTCTGATGAGATGACGAGTAATAGAGAAGAATGGAAGAGGAAGACATGCTGCGCCGACCTCACATGAATTTGGATAAGGGCAAGACAATGATGATGGTTAAATATTTAACAATACTGCAACAACGTTTATAACTGTATGAAACACGATGTTATACGTAGCCATCGGCATCTCACATTTCTCTGTTACGCACAAATCGACAACTCTCCTAAAAGCTTAAATCGTGTAAACAAGCCTTAATACTACGTTTACGAGTTTAGTTGCAAATATTAGCTTGTGAAACTAATGATGTAATGCGTGAGATAAGGGGTTATATCATCAGGGTTTATTGCCCGACAGTTTAAGATTATAGGGCAAAGGTTCAAATGTCGTCCTCAACTCGTAAAATACTATCTATTTTATTGATTCACTAAGAAATTATTCAAGTTGACAAGATAAAAAATGTTTAGATGTATATAATACGTAACATTATGAAATGACTTTAGTGTTAAGATTGATGACATACCTAATTTGCTAATAAAGCGTATGACACTCGTTATTACCCATAGTTTTTACAACACAGAAACATCAATACCCAAATAATGTATCGGATTAAGGCGACTACACGAGCTAAACGCGAGTTTTATAATGCAAAAAAGCATATGATTCACTGCAATAAACAAAACTTCAACAAAACTTTCTTCTTCATATGATATTCTTCAGGATATATATGCTAGTATGATAGTGTTTTGTAAACATAATACAACTAATTTTACTCGATTAAAAAAAAATCACGAACTTATCTTAATCAAAAATTTCTTTTAACGAGTAAAAACCATACTAAAATACATGCGATCATACTGACTTTTTGGTAAATAATTCTACAAGTAACATATTAGCATGATAGTGTTTTATTTTTTTAGTCCAATCCATAGATTTTTTGTAAATCGCAAAAAACCACTCATTTCGCACTATTTGAGTGTGTGGCTGTATTTGGCCCGCAGTGACTGAGCTGGCTGGCTGGCTGTGAGTGACCACCACTTTGTAGTGCAAGCTGATTAGAACTTTATTCTAACAGTATTTCAAACGAAGTTTGAACCACTACAAAACGAGTTGCTAATTTAGCTCCTGTAGTCGTATTAATATAATCGTACAACAGAAAATATCTGTTACTATGTTTATTCAGACATCGCAACAAACTAAAACGTGAAGTTGATTAAAAAGGCTACTCCAGAAACAAATGAAACACTAATATTAGAACTCTGTTCCACATTCAAGAACATTAACTTCTAAATTAAGAACTATTACACAATGCTGCCTACTTCTTACGTTTAACCGATTTTTATGTGTATTCAAACGTACGCACGTTCTACGATTTGTATAACATTGCGTAGTACCCGGCTCCTTCGTTCTACTGGGTAATACGGTCATGCGATAATAGCTCAATGGCCACATTGCCCACTTTGCCCCAGCGTTGAGGAACGAGAGGTGGCCAGTAAGAACTGTGCTTACTGTACGACTAGGAGTGCATCCACTGCTAACACAAGCATTATGTTTAGTTTAATCACAAACTAAGTTATAAAGACGGCTTTTAAAGAGGAAGTTAGACCGCGAGGCACAACCGTCCAGGCCTGGGTATCTACACAGGGTTCACAACATCAACGTGCAGGTGGAATGGCTCTATGGCTTAATGGACATCTGCAATGGCTTTACTAGGACTAAGAACCCTGCGTTCCTGATGTACCGCGTCAATAAAAGGAGGATTTTGTTATTAATAAATAATTATTTGATCTTTATCCCTCTTATGAATTCTCGTCATATACCATCCGTGGGATACCTAATACCAACATACATAGCTTATTTAATATTCGTGGAAGCCAGTTGGTGAAGTCATCTAAGCCGTTATCTACATCTACACTAATATTATAAAGAGGAAAGATTTGTATTTTTGTGTGTATGTATGTTTGTAATGAATAAACTTAAAAACTATTGGACCGATTTGAAAAAAAATTTCAGCAATGGATAGCTACATTAACAGCCAGTAACATAGGCTAAATTTTATCCCCGTACTCTCACGGGAACGGGAACTACGCGGGTGAAACCGCGTGACGTCTGCTAGTTACATATAAACACAGACACTACAGTATATAGTTACCTACTTTAAAAAAACTTAGTCTTGTATTAGCAGGGCTTGAGGTTAAACTCATTACCTACCTACGTCACATAAAACCTTCTTAAGACAAAACAGAAAACGTCAAGAATGTAGGCGTCAAACAAACATAAAATGAAAACCATTTTTCACACGTCGTTCGAGAATTTCACCGTTTTTGTTCTCTCTCTAGTACTGTTTAAACTGTGCCCGAAGGAATGGGTCACGTTGATAGCTGAGAGGTTTTGAGGCTTTCGTTTACTTATTTATTTTGTCTATGCTGTGATTAAATTTTGTTGTTTTGTAGAAACAAAGATTATACTGTGGTGTTGTGGAGCTGGGTCGGGGGGCTTTTGGGACCGGGACCGCGGTCCCGGATTCCCTCTAAATATTTTTAGTGGTATTTTGGGACTACAAGAAAAAAAAACAAATGTTAATGTTAAAGAAAACCAGACAGATATACCTAACAGTTTTATTCCTGTTATAATCTAGGTCGTATTGTGAATACAGATGTAGAATTTTCACAACTTTATATTATTAACTAGAAAGATGGGACCACCGTAAGAGCCAGAATTTCAAATTATGTTCAAGTTAGAAAGTTGAGAAGAAGTTAAAGTTTGTTGAAGTTGAGTTGTTGTTAGTGCTTGAAGTTGTTGTTGTTATTAAATAAACTAACTAACAACTTCCAAAGTTGTTAGTTAGTTAGTTTATTTTAGTTTTTTATTATTATTTTAATGAGAAAAAAAAACGGTTACGAATTACATAAGTGTTACATTAATTTTCTTGATAGATTTAGATTTCCTGTTTAATAAGTCAGAAAATTGTGTGTGTGTGTACATTATAATATCAAAGAAAATAAATACGTCTACAGTCGCTACGCTACAATTATCATCTCCCCGCTAGCAGTCGCACCTCGCCCTTACGGTATATTTGCTCAATGAAAGTACGGTCACTCATGTCGGCTGGACATAATTTGATTATGTTTATGTGCGAACATTAGAAAGTGAGAATTTCGCGTTGACTACTGTCTTGTTTGTATTATTTCAACATTTCTGAACAGGTGGTCGTAAAAACATGGGTTTTATTGAGATGTCTCATAAAGAGAGACTCGTTGTCGTTGGTCTAGTGGTAAATGCGTCTACTGAGCGTGAGGTACTGGGTTCGATTACAGATCGAATGAAGAAAGTACATAATAATATTATGTGCAAGCCTCGTTGCTTAGTGTGGCACTAGATGGCGCTGTGTGTGATTACCAGCGAAATTTTATTTTTAATTTTTATTGTTAAATTATTATATAGATTAAAAATAAACTATTTTTACATTAATTATGTACATACTACAACTAGAACTCTATATAATTACAAAAATAAAACTAAACGTAAGTACCTACAAATATACAACGACGTCATTTTGCGTCAAAGTACTCCCCCGCATCGCTGTCATCCGAAAACGTGCCTAGAAGACTGGCAGCTTTGCGGAACACAAAGGGCGATGAAGGAACATGGATGGGTTTTAGTCAGTAAAAGTCTGACGCTCCCTCCTGCTCCACCCAGAGCGTGAGGAGTCATTTGATGATCCCCCATCCGAAAAAAAAGGGTAAAATACGTGTCTCTACCCACCCCTGCAGGATTATAGGCTCTATGTTACATCTATAATATTATATCAGTCAAACAGTATCGTATCGATTATGAGATCCGCTAAGACCGGAATTCTATCCTGTTTTGTTTTTATTTGTGTTTCCGTAGAAGGGTAGATACAGGAAAACTCTTGGAACTATTAAGGTACCTACATAAGTAGGTATAAGGTAGGTAGGTACAAGAATTCAGTCGTGACATGCAAATAGTTTCTCATCACTATTACATTGATACCTGATTATCATCTCACGACCAACTCGAAGTATTGTGAAACATTTGACATTGAATACTGATACAACAAACCTTACATTGACTAATTAGATGTAATTTATAATCTAACGCCCATTATATAATCATCACATAACCTCCGAAGGGTTCAGCTCAGGTATGTACCAAAATTTCTTCCCCATTTCGCCTGTTATGTTATTTTAAGTTATATTTAAAACAGTGATATGTTTGAGTTCCATATTATAATATCGGGAGAGCCAGGCACAAATCCTGCTACAGAGAAATTTCTGATAAAAATAACCAAAAATAACCACTTAACCTGACCTAGGAGGTGGCGAGAGCAGCGGTGGCCCAGTGGTGGCAGCCCCGACTTACGAACAGTAAGTCGTGGGTTGAACCCAGCCAGGCGCATTACTTTGTGGAATTTATTTCATCACCACTGCTCAGGAAAACAGAGACGAAGTAATTGGCTTCGCGTTTTTGTAACACCTGAACCTATGAATGAACTATAAAAATGCCGTCTCGTTTCACAGTCGTTCGATGCCAGAAAAACGTAGTTCAATGGCCTAGGTGTCGCGCCCGTATCTAATTACAACACTAAATGAGCCATGATAAAATAATAACGACCTGAACACATTAAAAAATATATGGAAACGGGTATTTATCGCGAATTTTACCTTTAGTATAAGCCCGACGTTTCGACCGGATTGCACCAGCCGTGGTCGCGGGAAGACTGAAGTATTGGAGGTACCGCCACAGCAAAGCGAAAAAAAAAATCACGATAAACACCCGTTTCCATATATCCGTTTATAATAACGACCTGTAATTATAAAATATTGCACTGCCGGACCAAGGTCTTTTCTTTTACTAATGAATAAAGTTATTGATTCATTAAAAGCTAGATGTAGCCCTCAAATTCAGCTGCGTGTGTTTTGATTCCATAATTTTTATTTAAAATATTCCAAATTACCTAGCTGCAATCTATCTTATACATCAGTCCAGTGATTTACTGTGAAAAAGTAACAAAAAGGCAGACATTTCATTGATTAATAAATTACGAAGATTAAGATTACTAAGAAAACACCATTAAGTTCTTTTCACGATATTGTCAAAAAAACAGATTCTTAATAAATCTCAAGAACGCTTCGATATGCCATCATGAATAATTTCAATTTCCACGGAGCTTTGAATTCAGTTGCATCAATAATAATACTTGGCCCACATTCACTGCAACGTCCTTAATAAATCAATGGCGCTAATGGTGAGAGGTTCACATAACCGCCAACGCCATGAGGTGCATCAATGGAGTTTAGAAGCACGTTCACGGTGTTATATTTCAAGGTTTATAATGTTATTCACTGTTGAACGACGGGTTGAGTTACCCATTAATGATGTGAAGTAATCTTTGGATGTATGGTAGATATTGGTTGAAAATGATGTTTGATCTATTGATTGATAAAGAAGAATTGATTGAGAAGAAGCACTGGACTAACAAATAGATGAAGAAGATACGCTTTTTGACCATGAAACAGCTAAAACTACAGTTGTATGAATGATTGGTTTTGATTGATTAGTATACTGATAGGTGAAGATGAAATAGTACTAGATATGCAATAAGATAGAGAAGATACTCTATTTAGCAATATAGCCTAGATTCTAGGTTATACTGTACTAGTACTATATTGTACAGTAGAAGTTTCAGGTATCTTCTATGTCCTAGAAGATACCTGAAACTTCTACTGTATGGTGTCTTATCAATAAGTCGGCTGACATTGTGGGAAAGTTTAATATAAATAGACTCTTTGATGAGTCTGCAGAACTAAAAAACGTTGATAATGGAATGGCCATAATATCATATTATTATCCTATTGCAGAATTCCGTGTTGAAACTAACAATGTCAGAACATAACATATTGTTCACAAGCAAGAATGCATTAATAAGAACAAAACATTCCAAGAAAAAACCTTTGCTTACCATTTCCATTCAAGTGTTTTATCATTTCAAAGTACGTATGTGATTATAGCTCAGTAATCACAGCATGATTCATATTTTTTTATATGAGGAACAAGTTCACAGATTATGCAAATCAGAAGCGCAACAAGGAAGAATTAATGTCAATCGAGACGTTATTAACCATTCACTGTATTAATGCTTTCATGTTTTAATGTACCAACTTTATTTTGCTAATGATAAACTTGATTATAATCCGTAAGGCAAAAGAAATAAAGGAGAAGACTGTTTTGTTGAGACGCAAATAAATTCGGGCGTGACTGACGATAAAGTCAATCATGATACACTCAATTGTTTGCTGATATCTTGATTCGACGATCTGTATCTTCAATTTTAAATCCTACTTGACACAAGCTAAGGTACATTATTGCTGATTCAACTTTATGGGAATACCACCACAGGAGTTGTTTTGATGATTCTCTACTTATATTCGCAAATCCTTTAAGTCTTACAAAAAGTCCTTTTGTCTTCTCGACTTAACGAAGCGAATAATTGTGGGGACAAAAAATTTTGGAGCGAAACAATAAGCTTACGGATATACAGACAGAATTAGAAACGTACTAATATGGGCATCTGCGCAAGCGCTTCATTAGGATCATTCGAAATTATATGGTGGTGATTAAGGTCACATGTTGTTATTTTAGTTCTATTGTGAGAAGGACTTTGAAGATACTTCACACAAATTTTAATTTTAGGAATCACAGTTAAAGAAGGGGAGAAAAAAACGTATTGCTTTAACTCCAAGTAAGATGGGACAAGGACAGGAAGATGACGATGAAAAAGATATGACAATTTAAAAAATATTTGTTAGTATGTCCTTAATACAGACGGACTAATTATTATATTACACCTGAACTAGGCAAATAAACTGGTGCTTTATCTAGTCTTTCTAAAACCAAAGTAAAACTTGATAGTAAGCGGAAGGAAAGGCATTTGAAAGAGTTCTTTTTAACACATATAAATTCATTCAGGTGACTCAAGTTCTAAGAACATTTGGAGCGTACAAAATAATGTTGCCATCAAAGAAAATCGTGTAATACCAGGCAATCCAAGTTATATGGACTATATAAAAATTCTCTTCGTTCACGCAAAATTATCGTAACACAATATTACAAGTAATGGTTTTATCAATGTAGCAATAACAATAAAATTTGATGCTATGGTAATTCCGACTGATACCCAAGAAAAAATAGACAGGGTTATCAAAATATTAAAGTCAAAGGTCCAAAATGAAATCATGTTCATAAATAGTTTTAAAAGAAGTGTAATAAAGACGTGACTCATAAAAGGAGTCACGTTTCAAAAAACGTATTAAATAAATAACCTATATTAAGATCGTCATAGTTTGTAACCTCAACCTCACTATCAGAACCGAATAATCATTTGTTCTGGAAGCAATTATTTGCAAACAATGTCATTCAAGGTTACTATACTATACTATATGTTAAACGTCTATATCTCTAGCAGTCATTGTATCAAGCTCATCATCGTCATAACAAGTAGCATTGTACTGTTGAACTAAGGTCTCCTCCCTAATGTCATGTTACCGTTGTTTGTCTAAGTCTCATCCAGAGCGGCTTGATAAGTAGTAATCGCTTTCAAGGCGTATTTATACAACGTTCAACAGAATTTGAATAGCAGAAAATTCATTACACTATTTGACGTTTCCGTCATCGTTTCCGCTGCTAGAATGTTTTCAATCTCAGTCTATTTCAATATCAACAATATCGCCCACATTCCTCTTAATTTCTGCATGATCATTATTATCTTTACTCATTACAGAAAATCGATCCGCAGTAATTCCCTCGGCAATTGGTAGCAAGTAAACACATGAATTTCTGATTGATTTCCTCTCCCATTCGTATTTGGTTTTGCACTTATGTCCGTTTGTTTTTCCGCCTCCGTAATGACTTTCAATTTGAGATCCTTGTATGTAGGTAAGTGTCATGTACGACGATGTTGTTGGATTTCTTTTTTTTGTTGATTTTGTTAGAAAAAGAAGTAGATCGGATACTTGACACTGTGGTTGTAGGTGTAGGTTTAGAAATTACTTCAGATATATCACTTATTTGGAATTACAAGTTCAAGTAGTTTTTATGAAATAATTTCTATATGATCCTTGATAATTATGTCCTGATGTGCCAAGCAGTGCCTATAATTATTTACTTATTTTTCTTAAATTTGTTAGGTAGTCAGTGGCTCGACAGTCTAACAACCAGTCTTACCTAGGGGTATCGTATTACCCAGCACTAAGTGTTTTGTGGATGTCGTTCCATGTAAAAACAGTAACAATGCAATTCAGCTGCATACGGTTTGACTGAAAGCCGACCCCAACATATAATAGTTGGGAAAAGGCTAGGTAGGTGATTCTTTTTTCGACGAAATCTTTTTCCGATGAATTAAGAATTTCCGTAAACCGTCCCTATTTTCCTGATCATCGGTATAGTCTTTCCTTTAATAACATCCTCCTTTATAAATAGGAATGAGTGATTGGAAATTCATTATACTTTTATTGTGAACGAGCTCAACTTAAAGGAATATTTCTTTCATTGATTAGGTGTCGATCCTTTTTTAGTAAATGCTTGTTTTTCCTTAGTGATTTCTTAGAAGCTTTGTGGTATTATGTCAGGTATTGAGTC
This sequence comes from Xestia rhomboidea, assembly GCA_963853795.1. Classification (NCBI taxonomy): domain Eukaryota; kingdom Metazoa; phylum Arthropoda; class Insecta; order Lepidoptera; family Noctuidae; genus Xestia; species Xestia rhomboidea. The sequence goes on from OY970778.1 coordinate 13,182,704, forward strand.
ATTGCTTTAGAAGTTGTTTTTAAACATGTTAACATTACAATAGTTCATTTTTCATGTAGTTTTATTAAAATCTATGAGGTAACGTAAGGAGTGGATTATTTGAACAAAATAAAAATCTAAGTAATCCAATGGCATTGTCTTCAAAGTGCTCTGAAATATCTTCCTTTTACTAATATTATAAATGTGAACGTTTGTGAGGATGGATGTTACTCTTTCACGAAAAAACTACGGAACGGATTTGGATGAAATTTTGCACAAAGATAGTTTATAACCTGAATGAACACATGGGGTACTTTTTCTCGCGGTAGTATGATTCCGTGGGACAATTATCAAACTCCACGCGGGCGAAGCTACGGCCATAAGCTTTAGTTGAATATAAAAGATCGATTTGCTATAGTTTCAATTTAGAAGTTCCCACGAAGTTCCAATCTATTTTCAGGCTAGTAATCAAAAACTTTATCCTTTAATTTCTCGCTTCATTAACTTCAGTACCACTCCAAATTTTATATCGAGTCTACATTGCAATCTTTATTTTTGTTCGAACATTTTTTTTTTATTTAACAATATAATTTACGTACAAGAAGAAAGGAACAGAACAAAGGAATGGTATGGAAGGAATAGTACAAAGGTGATGCTTATTTCTAAAGAAATCTCTTCCAGCATACCTGCGAAAGGAGATACTAAACAAAGAGATGTAGACAAGTGTGTTTAAGAAGAAGAGAAAATGGTAAGAGATAATGGCATAAAACGAATAAGTACTTAAATCTTAGAGGACGAAAAATTTGGAAATTAAGTCTTGTAATTCGCGAAGGATTAGGCGAAGGAGTACCGATTACCGGATAGTACACAAATATTTCGCGTTATGTTTAAGTTCCATGTGAACGCGGCGTCGCGTTGGTTCGGTTGTGTGTGTTGTGGTTGTGTTCTTCTACTGTAAAGAAGATATTTACATTCCTGTTGGTGTGTTAGGACTAAATAATAAAATAAAACAAGTATTAGCAAACAGTTTTATTTTGAGAGCAGTGTGATAAAATTCACACTCTTTTGAGAAGTGCTCATTTTGATAAGTGCTCCTTTTGAGAAGTGCTATTTTGAGAAGTGCTATTTGCAAATTGCACATTTTGTGAAGTGCACATTTTGAGTCAAACCCGATAGGGGGCGAGCCTATTCGCCATCAACCGGGCACAAATAAAAAAAATGAAAACCAATATTAGCAAAAAAAAAACAAACGTATGCAAAAAAATATATCCGTGATTTTTTTATTATCTAACTACAATTAAGTGTCTAATTCAAATGTTATTTACAGTCAAAATTGGAACAATAGTAGACAAACAAGCTATAAAACAGATATTTGGAATTCATGAAATCGACACAACCTTTACCACTAAAGGAGAACTTACAGACAATAAGAAGACAATTCTCAGGCGAACCTTGCCAAAGATTGCTAAACACCAGCATTCCTTAAATGGCTCACATTCCACCAAGTGCCACTAAAACAACGAAAACAACACGGTTATTTGCAACAAGCAGTCTTGTTGTCTGAACATGCCAATGTGCCATTGAAATAACAAAATAGATAATTTGATGTGTTATTGCTGTTGAGACGTCATTGTGGAATGTTAGATTGTTAATCATGTTTTGTTGTTTAGTAATTTCGTTTATTGCTTCTGAGTCATCGTTTTAAACATTATTGGTAAGACATTAATTGACAATGATGATGTCTCTAACTGCTACATCATCATCATGGTTCTCCTGTCATGCTTATCTGGGAGTCAGAATGTATGTCTTCTTCTTCTATACTTCTCTATGCACTGCCAGATTATTGCCTAGTTGATGTCCATGTTCTTAACATTTTTGCAGTCTTTTTTCTATTACAATAAATGATGTCATGGGTACTACAAAATTGAATGTATTCTATACATTTCAATGAGTAAGGCGTTGTTTCTAGCATATTACGTATTTGAAAACCACAAGTCATAAAATACAAAATAATAATCTTCCTTTGAAATTCTAGTTTACAATGTGGGTTGCTTCATAACACAAATGATTCTTATTACTTCATAACAGGATGTATTGTTTCAAAGATATTGCATAATTGTTTTATGGGGTTCTCGCAATGTGTAAAAGGGTTAATAATATGTTTTAATTACTGGCATGTGTAGTGGATTAGGGTCAAAGAAACAGATAATGTCATCGACAAATTATTGGAGATGTCTTGACTATCTTTACGCTGCACTTTTACAAAATTATTTGTTGACCTGAGGGTCTGGACTAGCGATCCCTCACAAAACTTTTTCTATTTTTCTTGAACGACTCTTACATGATTGTATGGTCAATCATGTAAGAGTCATTCACACCAGTTTTGATTGTTCTGTGTCCATCATATACACTTATGGCTTTTCTCAGTATCACATCGCTAATAGATTGTCACTTTGTTGCTGGTCGGTTATCAGTGTTTTGTAGAACTGTATTAATAGCTTAAAATTCAATGTCATTAATATTTATGACTGCTTCACGAACGATTTCAATGTCAATATCACAAAATTGAACATTTTCTTTTTCAAGACAATGTTCTTTCTATTAAATCATCCTAAAATTCACCATCTGTTGCTTCCCATAAAAAAACTACTCGTGTGAGTAAACCTATCTCAATGCGTTACGAAATAAATGGAACAGTAAGTAATAATATATTATCTTCCTTATCTGTGTTTCTTTGTTTTGATTTATTATGAGACTCGTAAAAGTATTCCAATAGTCGTAAATTACCAGATACGAATGTGAAGAGAATATGTATTTCTATTGTTATTATCATTGTGATATAATTTTTGCGAACTATCATTATGTAATGAATATCTTTTTATTCTGTTACAGGCAATTCGTGTCGATATTGTCATAATATTTGTTGTGAATTTTTTATTCTCATTTTTTTCGTTATGTGTATGTTACTGACCGAGTAATTGACTGCCTACTACTACTACTTGGTCGAGTGGTCGTTAGCTCAACTGCTGAGCCTGAGGTCCTTGTTCGTTTCCCGGGTCCGGTTATTTCTCTTTAGCAGCCATGGAGTCTGGATTTGGCCCGGTTGATGGCAATAGGCTCGCCCCCTAATACATGAGACTTAAAACATAAATGCAGAAATGTAAGTGAACAATAGGTACACCTCGGCTTTATCCTTCGGAGATGACAGACGTGATGTTATGTTATGTGTAAGTAAAGTTATTGCTTGTTCTTAACTCTTATTAATATGTAGCTCGTTTTGTTTACTTATTGTAGCTTCTTAAACTTCTAAAATGCTTCGTAATAATACTTTACTTCTGATTTGTCAAGCATTAGCCTATTGCAGTTTACTGCCGCCTTCATTATTTTCTTAGATGCTTGATTATGCATCAGATTATCGTCATTACAGCCAGATTCTATATCGTAAATGGACAAGCAAACATTATTTATCTTATTCAGCCGTTCAAAAGAATTCACAATCACAATTACAATTCTTTTATCTTTTTTCAATACCGAAACCTCATAATCATTATGTTTCGTCCGGTGCATGTCATTGACTTCATGTCGAAGTACATACAAAGCACAGGTCTTGAAATTGACAGGAATCCGGTGTAAGGGCTCAATTATAAAGATGCGCAATCGCAGGGTGACTCAATGGCTTATTTGTTCGAACCTGCTGAAGTTGAATGTGAGGGATCCTTGGGTTTTATTCTGCTAATTATAAAAACGGTATCGTAAGGATGATGAGCGATGATGTCTTTATCTGCAGGATTAACAAAAGGTTTTGATTGTTAGGTAATTTCAGCAACACTTACAGCATACTTTGCTTTAACACTTTCATTGTTGATAGTGCGCTGACAATTTTCTTATCTTGTTTAATTTGTTCCGTTGTTTTAACATCATCTTCTGCTCTATCTTTACTCTGAACAATCTTAACATTGAAGCTTACTTAGTCATACACAAAATATGAGCTCCAATCACAATTCATTATCATCTTCTTGCCTTTGTCCTATTCTATCTGGGGTCGGCGCAACACGTTTTCTTCTTCTATTGGGGTGTTAGAAGCCACAGCATTATTTACTCTTTTCTCTTTCATATCATTCCTTACACAATCCATCCATAGTTTTATTTGTCTTTTCTCACCCTCTCCATCCACCAACATTCATGTCCATCTCTCTTTTAGCCATCACAATTATTTGAACCTTATTCAAGAAAATCGGGTAGATGACAAACAAAAATCGAATTAGTCCGTCAGATAGATTTCCAAAAACTATTGGACACATATTTTTTCACGTAAACAAAAAATGAAGACGATACAGTGCGTCGAAAACTCGTGTGACGTCACATTTGAGTACATTTTTTACTCAAATGTGACGTTACAAGTACACACCCTACTCATGCTCTTTGACACGTCTTATCCTTGTACATTTTTATTAATTTGATAAAACAAAAACACGTATCCAATATTTTTCGAGAATATAACTGACGGACCAAACAGAATCATAGTTTTTTTAGTCAGTTATCATCCCTATTATTACAGCAAATTTCAATTAAATCGCACAATGCAACTGAATACGAAGAGCCGACCTTTTCTCCGTCAGGAAACACTCGCAACAATAAATATTAATTTTGCAACGTTCGCTTGCGTTCAGCGCGTACGCACTATGAGTCATTCTGCGACTTGTTTGTTATTTTGTTTGTGTTTTGATATAAAAGTGTGTTCCGTGTTGACGATGCAGGTGCTTCTAGACTTTGTTCGTGTATTTTTTTCCTGTATAAATAGATGCTTAGTCAACGGTGAGTAAATGTTTAGCGGTTTTCTGTGTAGTAGGACGATTAGTCATGAGATAGGTAAGCGCCACTTACTTTAGCCTTTGTTGTTCTACATTGTGTTTGCTGGATGCTAAGAGCTAGGATTCTGTTGTGAGTATCTTCATTGGTTTAAAGGAAATTTGCTTATTTAATTAGGTGGATATCAAAGACAGAAGTTTGAGGATGGCTCCAGATAGATTAAATGATTGATGGCAATTGGCTCGCCCCCTTTAACATGAGATTTAAACATAACTGGCGAAATGTGGGTGTACTATTAGGTACACCTCTGGCGAACTCTACGGAGATTACAGGCGTGATGTTATGTTATTTATCAAATATTTTTAGTCATTATTCGACTTGCAGGAATTGATGCGACCATGTGACCAAATTATATTATCTTCTGCAAACTGAAGATTATTCAAATCTCCTTTACATAACGGATTAGGTATTTAATTTAGTTTTAATGGTTTTAAATACTGTACTAAATAAATAAATAAAAACAACATTCGTAATACATTCTCTGATAAAAAGGTAGGTGCCCAAACATAGCAAAAACTCCTGCCTACATTCAAATATCGAACATCCTGCCCAGCCAATCAGCAGCACCACGCAACAGCTCCATTAATCCTTCAACCAATCCTTTCACCTCTATAAGGTCAATATCTACTAACCCAACATTATACCCATACACTAAATGCAAGCTTCCACCCACACATTTTCGAACTGAACTCGAATCAATAGCCATCATTGTATTTAGCCGTTATTCTGTTAGAGAGTACTCACATTGAATTTAAAGTTCGAACGTGGATTGAGTTTTTTGTTGGATATGTTTTAGTAATACGGACACGATTGGGCACATTGTGTGGTCTGAAAGGTTGCATAGTGGTGTATCATCGTATGTGAATGATGCATTGACAGCTGCGGTTATTTTGGCATGGTTAGTGAGTTCTACTGTGATGCATTATTTTGGCATAATTATATTGCTGCTCTCAAAACGGTGAACGAAAACATTGCGAGGAAACCGGCATATCCTAGAACTAAAGAATCAAAGACGTGACATATCTACCAACCCATACTAGACCCGCGTGGTGGGTTATAGCCTATTCCCTCTGACAGGGAAGAGGCTTGCGTACCAGCAGAGGGAACATTAAAGGCTGATTATGCTCTGTTGCAAATGAATTTGTTCAACGTTGTAAGTTGTAACTACTGCAACCGACTGCTAAACCGTCATCATAATAACTCTAGGACCACAATTCGGATTTCTGGCAACACCATCTTCATCATCTGAGTACACTTTTCCTAATTATGTAGAAGTCGCCTTCCAGTCTTAACCGGATGCAGTTCAATGCCCTTCCAAAGTAGAAAAGGTTATTTCACGAATAGGGCATTTTCAGATTACAGACATATCGCGCATATAAACGACTACAGGGGCCCTACTCTTTAACGTTTCGTCCGTATATTCGGATCTATCCGTCTCTCTCGCGCACGTCTGCAGATGAGTGCGAGTGAGAGAGACGGACTGATCCGAATATACGGACGTAGCGTTAGGTAGTAGGGCCTCAGGCCATTTTGCGAATAAGTCCAATGTCTACTAAGCCGTATTAAACATAGAGCGACCACCATGAACCAGTAACTGGGTAATACGATGACCCTCAGTAAGACTGTCATGCTTCTGACCACTTCTACCACTTGAATTGTTGGATACAGCATTTCAATAAAATAATGGTTGTAAAATTTTTGCAACTCCATCAAAGAAGTTTGCAATCCCTGGATGTACCCAGCAATCACTCGGCATTATTAGTCCGGATTGTATGTGTACGCGCTTAATCCGCGCCTATAAACTGCGCAGGCGCAACGTGAGAACGAAATGTAATGCCTTGCAAATTATTGACAGCAGTGAAATAATGGACGATTCTCTGTAAGGCTTTATTAGTTCCAGTTAAATGTTGAGGTTTTAATTTATGCGTGGGTGATGTGTATATTGGAATATTAAGGTTGGAGAGTTATCAAGGTTTGTTAGATTTATAAGGATATGGGAGATATGGCCGGGCTTTTACGACTTATTATGATGGGCGAAACTGCCGGTAAGAAAATTACGGCAGAAAGAAATTAAAAAGGTAACTTTAAATAACAGACTGGAACCACAAACCAAAATATTTTGCATTGCCATGGATGAAAGAATATAAATGTGTAGTGACTGCCAACAGTCAGTGCTTAAAAATATAGTTAGGCTTCATAGATAAAAGCAATAAATGGGTTCCCAATGCACATTGAACTGAGCTATCTTGGCGATGTGCCTATTGATGAAGGCTTCAGATATCGACGTGTAGTCAGGTACCATATCGATTGTCTTTGTTATAGCTTAGGCAGTACGTACCTATTTTATTTGAAACTAACCAATTAGCGGCTCTCCCTGGACGAAGGGGAACTGTATCAGCGATAATTACGATGATGGGAGAGTAAAAATGTATTGAATTGACATAAGCTAACGAAAAATGTATGTAATTCCTGTCGTTGTAGAAAAACAAAACGCTTTGAAAGCAATTGCCATCCGTCAAGGGTGCCATTACTATTATTATTTCCTTTATTTATTTTACATACATATTATTTTATATTTTTAAACATTCTAATACAAAACACTATAAAAAACATTTAAAAATATAAAAAATAGTGGCCTACCAGCGTTGGGAACAGGGTCCGAGCTGCCGGTGGTCAGGGCTCTTAAGAGAGGAACCTATTAATATTATTATAGCTAGCCTGTATTGTCCCACTGCTGGGCAAAGGCCTCCATTCCTTCCAACGGTCACGATTCTGTGCTATTTCTTTCCAATTCTCAAGGAAGACATCTAGTTCGTCCCGCCATCTCCTTCGTGGTCTGCCGCGGCCTCGTGTCACTGTTTGGGATGCCATTACCCACTAATTTTCAAGAGGTCTGCAATGTAAGAGGCGATCAATAGAATCATTCATAAGTTACCTACACTTTTACTCATCAAAAACTTTTTCTTTAATAGTAAATTGAAGTTCACGGTGTTCTTAAATTACTGACACGAGCAGTAATGAAGGTTGTGGGTGGCCAATAAGTGAAGTTGTATCTCCCACGCTATTCCTAGTCTTATTGAGATGGTGGTGGCCGTATAGTAGATTTCTGCATTCAACTAAAATCAAAATGTTACAGATCATCGCGCTTGAAATCCACAAAAGATTAGCCAGAGAGAGCCTTGGGGGCTATCAGAATATCAGAGTTTAAGGCGCACCCTCGACCAAAATTAGCAACTCTATTTGTGGTGGTTCAAACTTCGTTTGAAATACTGTTAGAATAAAGTTCTAACAGTACACGCACTACAAAGTGATTGTTATTATTAGTTGTTATTCGTCTTTTGGAAAAAAAAAACGACCATTATGTTCATTATTAAAATGTTATTCGTACTTTTTAACCTATCAGAGGCCAGGTGCTAAAATTTGTTGTGCTTGCATTTCTACAAAAATCTACTTACTTATTCCTATTTCTATATGGATGGTGGCTAAATTTGTTGAGTTCACTTCGATCGCTCTTTGTATCTTTGCAAAAATTAGAAAATGTGATAAGAAAATTTAGAAAGTAAACTTTCTAAATTTTCTCATCACTTTTTCCAATTTTTGCATTATGTGAATTAAAGATTCACCCCCCTAGATATTCTGTCGGTGTCCATGTTTATCTAGGACCTTATGGTCCCTGCTCACAATAAAGACACCAAAGTGGTCCCTGGTCCAAGAAAGGTTGGAAACCACTGCTCTAAACCAACGAGACAATACTGAAAGAAATAACTTTATAAAATATATCTTTCAGTATCAACTATCATTCGAGATTGTCAAGATAGTTTAATTCCAATAATGATGTTGATATTACATAGCTAACCTAGAATAAAAATAATGAGTCTATTATTCTTGTAATCATTTTGTTTACCTATTATTTTCTCAGTCTGAAAACGAATTAATAATGTTATATTTTATAATAAAAGAACATCTACTTGAAAATTAATTATGCAACCCTGATCCAAGCCACAATTATCATCATAACACGCAATTATTCCAGAATCGATTCTAACTCGATCCTTATAAGTATCGAATGAAATATCGAGATAGCATTACTTTAAGAGTTTCCAACACGTCTCGATGTTAAAGTTTTTTATTCCATACGCGTTTATTAACGGTGCCCAGTCTGAGTACCTTTGAGCATTTGCAAGTAAAATTCTGTTTTTACTACAAGAAACTACTTACAACTTTACTTGAACCCCTATCAAAAAATTTATCGACGCATTTCGATCCTTACACTTAAGAAAATAAGAATGTGCATGTTCTTCTTGAAGGGTAAAATAAAGTTGGTAACATAGATATATTGATTGTAAATGGCCAGTTACACGCGCGTAAAGTTTATTCTCGAGGATTCTAAATACGAAATTTGAAACGTGTGGCGCATGCAGGAATGATAACTAGGGTAGCAACGGGAACTGAATGTATCGATTACTGATCAGGTGTTCGCGATTTAAATAAGTCTCATAATTTAAAATCATTATTTTGTACATTTAAATATTTAAGGGGGATTATTTATAGTAAGTTTATCATTGGTTTGAATTTGAAATTAGAATTTTATCTTATTTTTAAATTTGTATTTAATTTTACGGATTTATGTGCGTTTTGTATAAATATCACTTGCTTCGGTGAAGGAAAATGTCGTTAGGAATCTGTCCATTACTGTTTACTGCGCTAAGTATTATTTTGCAAGAGCTCACGTCAATGCAGCAGGTGGACACTGGACTTAATAACTCTTTGCTTGACAATCCAATAAAAAAAGCAATGATGAAAGCTAACTGATTGAATATTGCTCTAACTGACATGTCTATTACCGCAAAAAATCTAGGTAACGACTAATGTTACATCATAAAACTACCATCAATCGCGATTCTATATACAGAGTAAGAAAATGCAGCATTTGATCATTGGTCTCGATAGATGCAACTTTAACTTTACTAGTTGTTTTCCCGGGACTTCGTTCGCATGAAAAATTTACATTTTCACAACTGCTTGCATTAACGAAAATCGAAAAGTCCAAAAATGTCCGGTCAGCTCCTAAAAACTTCCTGACATAATTATGCTCCAAAAATTTTGTTTAAAAACCGATCATGTGAATCGTATTGAAAGTTTTTTTCAAATTACGAAATGCTATAAAAGTTATTACCAATTTCCTTTCCTATTTTGAGCGTTTCAAATAGAGAAATAAGCGTTCATCAATGGAAAAAAAAATCTTCTAAATGCTTTTGTCTCTAGCTGGCTAGACTGTGCGCTTGCCTGTCATTCATTCATCAATCAGTAAGACACGGAACTACTTGATATGCACATTGATGCACGCGTAACCCGAATTTCAAACCAATCATAATAATCGATTAATCCGATCACCATTTCGGATCATTTAGTCGATTTTAACACCGGAAATCGCAACTTTACTAATCGAAAACTTGACTGGACGAAAATATGATAGCTATGACATGAAATTCAGTTTTTATTGGCTCATAAATTGTAAATGTAGGCACATGGCCTAGATACTTACGTCAATTGACACTTGAGCCCATAAAATTTATTCAAACGCGAGGCTCAATGCCGCACAACACTATTCATAATTATCGCCATTAATTAATAAACATGCATTTAAAAGGGAGATCAGGTTAAGTGCTATTTCAAACTTTATAACCTAAATTATAAAAGTCATTATTGAATGGTTTTAACAGGGTCAATTAGAACTTAATCGCATGCACAGTTACGTCGTTCTTTTTTATAACAACTAGATCGCTTCAGTAGAACTCGGAGTTCAATTTGTTTGCTGCAATCGGATGCAATCGAAATAAAATTTATTCATTTATTAAGTTTGTAACGTTTAATTCGAATTGGTTCATTCATTTTAACAGGACTAGCTTTTGAATTTTTTCTTGGTGAAAACCTAAATAAATAAATTGCAATGGTGGATTTCCTACGAATAAAATGTAGCTGTTTTTTTATATTTGGATTTCATCTCGCAGGTCAACCTATGAAGTTGTCGTCTGCTTAACCGCACTACGCTGTGGGTGCCTTAAATGTAAGGCCTCATGCCAGAGACAAAAAACACACATACTATACGACTACACGCTAAGGGTACGATCCTCGGCTTAAGGCGTCGTTTAGCTTATTTAATTATCTCACTGCTAGCCTGGCCTCCTCTGAGACATGGACTTGACTGTAATCGACAACGTGGGTTTCAACGATTATGTCCTTCGCCGTCTGGAGAGCAGTGGTGATGAAATATCAATGTAGATTAGGTAGTAACAAAATCACTGACGGTCGACCACTGTTCAACCTTATTACTTAGGGCATAAGGGTGAAACGTGGTAGATCGATACTGAACTCGGGAGTAAAAAAAGATAAGCGAGAAAATACAAAACAACAAATAACACAAGTCTTTTTCATCTGCCAAGATAAGAATCATTCCTAATTTTCCCAAAGAAAATATTTACCAATGAATTTGTTTTTATCTGATCACCTTCAAAATTAGTTTCCGCTTCATTATTTTGACAAATTCCAGTATCATCAAGCAGTATGTTAACAAACCAATGAGCGAAGATTCTCATCATTACATTTATAGCTTGTGTTCAATCATTAGACACCACACACGACGATTTTATTTGGGACATACTCACACATACCACCAGTTTAAGCAGATGTGAATTTTCTGTCGACGTAATGAGTCACAATTTTGAGTATGAATGTATATAGATGGGTATAAGAGTAGAGGAAGACCAAAGAAACGATGGATGGGCTGTGTGAAGTTTGGTTCTCTGGTAGAATAGGCATGACGACAGTATCAAAAAATGGCAAATCTATTTAGTCCGTCAGTTAGCGTATTGGAAATTAATAGACACGTGTTTTTTGTTTTTGTAAATCAATGAATATTGACAAAGATAAAACGCATCAAAACTCGGGAGTATGTGACGTATTGAGAATTTTTAAAGCGTCAATTTTGGTTTACGTAACAAAAGAAAAAATACGGGTCAAATATTTTTTGATAATTTAACTGACGGACTAATTAGATTTTTTTGTCGTCTCGCCTATTATTAGCCAAAAACGAATCCAATGTGTTTATAGCTAGAAAGGAGGTCACTGCTGAGATGACGAGTAATAGAGAAGTATGGACAAAGAAGACGCGACCGACCCCAAATAAATTGGGTTATGGGCAGGAGAATTATGATGATGTAATAAGGCATAATTATTACTGGTAGTTTGATGTTTTTATTAAATTAAAGTCAAATAATATATCGTTTTTTAATATTGGCGGCGGACCTCCTTGCCGGATTGCCGCCATGGGATCTGGAGGCAATAGTCCTCGCGCGCCTACATGAGTGGCGCGCGGAGGCGCTACGCCGGGGGGAAACTCCGCTGCCGCGGCAAATTGTCGCTCAGCGGACGGACTTCCGGCGGGATCTCATGGCGACATGGAGAGAGCGACTATCGCAACCCCGTGCAGGGCACGCCACAATAGTGGCGATAAGTCCCCTCTTTGAGGAGTGGCTGGAGAGACGCCACGGCGTCCTCACCTTCCGCCTGACGCAGGTTCTTACCGGACACGGATGTTTCGGTAAGTTCCTGCACCGAATCGGGCGGGAGGAAACGCCCGGGTGCTATCACTGTGAGGATAGGCCGGAGGACACGGTGGAGCACACTGTGGAGGTGTGCCCCGCTTGGGTGGAGCACCGCCGTGTCCTCGAGGTGGCGATCGGCGGCGGCGACCTCTCGCTCCCGGCCCTGGTTCGTGCCATGGTCCGGAGCGAGACGGAATGGGACGCCGTCACCTCCTTCTGCGAAGCAGTCATGCTAGCGAAGGAGGTGGCGGAACAGGACAGGGAGAGATCCTCACGTCCCGGCCGCCGCGGGAGACGCCCCGGGCGTCGGGGGCCACGTGGTGGCTTCCGGCCACCGTAGGCGCGGGCCTGTGGACGGGGAGCTATGGGCTAGCTCGCCGTCCGTACGTCTCATGACGACAGGCCGTGTCGACGGCGCGTTCGTGTTCCACGCGCGCCTCAAAGAGAGTCAGCAATAGAGAAGGGGTCCGCAAGGACCGAAGCCTGCCGGGGCTGCGGGACTATTCGAAAGAGATACCGTGGCCCCGGAACACAAAGGGCGAGGAAGGAACATGGATGGGTTTTAGTCAGTAAAAGTCTGACACTCCCTCCTGCTCGGCCCAGAGCGGGAGAAGTCATTTGATGATTTCCAATCCAAAAAAAACAAAAAAAGGGTTGGCAAATTTCGAGGAAGCTTCGTTACTTTATTCCTCTATTATTTTCGACGTATTTTTCTGAAGAAAAAAACTTCTATTCATGATTGATTTAGAAGTACGTTCTCAGTCTCAACTAATAATCATGTAGATACGATAGTAACAGTTCAAAGTGTTAACAAAACACGAATGCTAAAACAAATCAATTTTATCAGTAAGATACGCAGTATTTGTCACCAATTCTATTATTATCTCAAGTTGTCTGTTAAAACGAGTTTATGTAAATCTATTTGAAGATTGTTGTAGCCTATTTGGAGGTCATGAATTACTATCGGAATTTGCAAGCTGATATGGTTGATTTCATAGATAGCTAACTACTTAAATGAACACTTCGCATATGTTATCGGAAAATACTATCGATTACCAATAAAATGAGCGAAACGTGCTAGTACATCAAAATATAGTCACGGACTAAAAAAACTACACTGACCTGCAAAAAAAGTACTACACTTTTGAAATTTCAATTTTTCCTAAACTATAGAAGTTAGTGGATTACTAAAAAAAACGTTATAAAGCAATTTTTATCAGCTTTCTTTGAAACTATAGACAAAATTAAACTATTGTTCGAGTCCTTTATGTTTCGAAAGTATATCTTGTGTACTTAAAAAGTTATTGCAATTTTGAAAGTGTGATACTTATTTTTGCAGGCCAGTATATTTAGACTTAGTATTATAAATGTACGGTCGAGCTATTTGGTTTACATTTTAACGTGCAAGTTACATTGTGAAATGTAAACCAAATAGCTTGGTCGACCGAACTTATATTTGTAAGACATTTTATTACATACATAACATAACATCGCACCTGTAATCCCCGAAGTCTTAGACAAAGCTGTACTTAATAATACACCCACTTTTCGCCAGTTATGTTAAAGTCCCATGTAATAAAGGGCGAGCCTATTGCCATCAACCGGTCACATATCCAGTCCCCGTGGCTGCTACTGAGAAATTCCTGATGGAAAAACCCAATAACACTTTGCCTGACCCGGGAATCGAACCTAGGACCTTGCTCAGGAGTAGCGCTTGCTGTTGCTAGCAACACAAGTTGTCTATGATAGTATAATATTAATAGTCTGTATTGAAGAGTTTTTTTTGTCTCTGAATAGTACATTCCCTCTTCCTAATACGCTGCGATAGCTAAGACATTGTGTCAGATTGATATTAAATAGTTTTGACTGTGCCAAGCTTGGACTCCTTATTCAAAACTAACCTAAAACAGTCCACACAACAACGATGAATCAAACACTTGCACCACTATACCAACGAGGCAGTCATATTTTATTACGTCTTTAACATAAAGAGGTTTATTCATAAACGTTGCTCACGAACAATACCCAAATTCATTTCAAGAGTGAGAAGGATTCAGGTGAAGGAGACATCAAACAACATAACTTCAACCAAGATTCCATCGTGTGTCATCAACAAAACTGATCTTTGAAAATCTGCTGACAAGAAAAAGTTCAAACACAATTGATATAAAAATGCTTTCCGTATCTCCCATCTTGTTTGATGATCCTATAACCTTTTATTGGACAAAGTCCTAAGAAATTGCTGACAAATAATATCTAATATTTTCGAGTTCAACTCCTTTTGTTGCTCCCTCAATTTGAAAGATCTGTTGTAGTGATTTTCTGTTTCAGAATTTGCTTCGTAAGATAATAAATATCTTATTAAATTGCGATTTCTAGTATAGTTACAGATGAAAGGCTCTTTCAACAATTTCGCGAATCTTGATTTAATCTCAATTAGGGTCAATCATGCCAGTTTGCTTAGTTATCCAAAATCAGGAAGTTTTGCTGATCTTAATAATTATAATGCTTTGGTTCATCATCATCAGCCTATTAATGTTCCCACTGCTGGGACACAGGCCTCCACTCTATGAGGGGGAATGGGCTATATAATAGCCCATTCCCATCCACCACGCGGGCCCAGTGTGGATTGGTAGATGTCACATGTCTTCGATTTTTTTGGTGCTAGGACATGCCGGTTTCCTCACGATGTTTTCCTTCACCGTTTTGAGAGCAGTGATGATGAAATAAATTACACAAAGTTATGCGCCTGCCTGGGTTCGAACCCACGACTTACTGTTCGTAAATCGGGGCCGCCACCACTGGGCCACCGCTGCTCTATGTGCTGTTGGGTATAGGACTCCCCTTTCTTCCGCCACACTTCTCGGTTCTGTGCGTCCCTAATCCAGGTGTTTCCCACGACCCTGACGATATCGTCAACCCAACGAGCTTTAGGACGGCCCTGATTTCTTTGGCTAAATCTTGGCCACCACTCGGTCAAGGCCTTGCTCCATCGGCAATCTCCGCGTCTAGCCAGATGTCCTGCCCAGGTCCACTTGAGGCGCACCGCCCGGTCACCGGCCAGTTTACTTAGTTATCCGAAATCAGAGGGTCTTGCTGATCTTAATAATTATAATGCTATGGTTATAAAACAGTAATTCTCAATAGAGTCACCATTGTCTGCCCAGTCTTTTCCCAACTATGGTGGAGTCGGCTATCAGACTTACCGAATTCAGCTGAATACCAGTATTTTAGATGGAGCGACTGCCTATCTGATCTCCACAACACAGTTAGTACCAGTACTAACAACTCAACTAACAGCTCAACTTAAAGATCGACCCGAGCGGCTGTTATTATTAAGGCAAAATTAGCAACTCTATTTGTAGTTGTTCAAACTTCGTTTGAAATGCAGTTAGAATAAAGTTCTAATCAACTTGCAATACGAAGTGGTTGTTACGTCAGTCAGTGCGCGTTTATTCTTTATAAAATCAGTTTTTCGTCTTTTGGGAAAAAATGACCAAATGTTCATTATTAAATTGCCTATTCATTAGTATAGGTAGCCAATCGAAATAATGGTTACTTTACGAGGAGTAGCATGTTATAAATCATTATTTCTCATTTCTGTGGTTTCGTTGTGAGGGGATTTATTGAATAATAGGCTACTTAAAAAAAAAACTACTATTTTGGACTCAAGAATATTTGTAGAAATTTAATGTATTTTTATTTGTTCGATTTTTTTTTAATAAGGAACAGCTCACGAGCTCTTCTCTCATTCTTAATTTAATAATAATACAATGTGGCTAAGAAATTTGGCTCTTTAACATCTGAACTTTTTCTTATTTACTTGTATCTTGATACCGAGCCGAACTATACAGGTTGTAAAACCAAATTTGGGCGCGCAATCATTTTTATCATCATCATTATTTTATTTCTCACCATATATTTCTGCAACAACTGCTGTTAAAGCATTTCCATTTGTGCCATTTTACCTGTCATGTAACGGATGACAGCAGGGGCTATCTCTATTAACGTCACGTATTTGCGACACGTTCCCATTGCGGACAGTCAGCGTAAAATATTGTATTGCTGTGTATTGATTTTTATTTGCTGCTTTTAGCAAGATTTCTTTTATTTGCTTATTTGTTCCTATGCGTATCTGCTTGTACTCATAGTAGTTAAAAAATAATGAACAGTTATTACAAAATATGTCTAGCGTGCAATTATTTTAGTAGCACTTAAGGGCTAATTTCATCATTGAAAATGAACGGGATCAGCAAGTCTATACCGGGTTCACGAACCATAAGTGTCTTTCCGCGGTTTAAAGAGCTGATGACGTTTAGTTTTATTGGTGAAACTTGCCCTCAGTATTTTACTGACTTTGTGTTTTTATGGTTTCATCACCTGCCTATCCATTTCCCAACTATGCTGGGATTGTTTTCCAATCTAACCTGGACCAGCTGAATACCAGTAATTCATATGGAGTGACTGCATACGACCTCCACACTCAACCCACTATTACTATTATCGTTTATTGTCTTTTTAATCTTAAATCTTAAAGCCAACCGCATAAACTTTAGGGTATGGGAGTTAAACCAAAAGAACAAAGACAACAATATCTTCTATCTATTATTAAGACAGCCATATGTGTAAAGAAGTCAAGTACAAAGAAAATACTAAAGCATAGACAATAATAAGTCTCAATTACAAAACCGAATTATTTCATCGTCTGGTGCTTATTCTCAAATATTAAACCAGTTATAAACACTTGCACACACACACCTACACCAATTAACGCATTGCTTTCAAGTTTTTGACTCCACTAACATACCTGTGTAATATTTTAAGAAAGTCCATTTCAACGTTATAATTAATTAAGAGCCCTCTTCTCACTGCGCATTTTTGCAACGATGAAAACGCAAAACGGCAGCTAAAATTCTGGATTGGTACAATCGCGATATTGTCACGATATAAACGCGTTTCAGCATCGATATAGAAACACCTGAAAGCAAAATTTGTAAGGTGGACTCCGTCGAGAAAACAGTCGCGCGTTTGCAACGATATAGCACCGATGCTAAGGACACGTTTGCATCGCTTCATCGCGCGACCAAATACTCAATAGCAGTGACGCAAGCGCGTTCACAAAACGCGCGACAGCACCGCTAAATCCCATAAAGGTGCCGTGAGCGAAGGGCTTTATGGGCTAAAATTCGCGTATTAAAAATAAAACCAAGACCGTTTCTAAGTGAAGATTAATGTTTAAAAGAAAGCAAAAAAACATGGCGGAACGTCCCCCGTAATATAACTTAGCAACGTGAACGGTCTTATTATAATGTATCATTCTTTCTGAATTTGGTGTTTCTTTATTTAAAGTTCAATTACAGCGCTTTGTGTAATTCTTTTGTGATCATTTTCATTGTAGTGTTGGTAATCCAGGCTTAATTCGTTTTTAGTAGAATTATCTGTGTTTACGTTTTGAAGATCTGTTTTATTTCACTTATTCTGTTCAAATTCAGTATCATTTATTGTATTATCTCACCGATGTCCTATTTCTGTTGTTTTATTCAACGCTAGCATATTTTCGTTTTTTGCCTGTAGCGTTTCCACTGCTTGGACATGTGGCTCCTCTCAATCAGGCCGTAATCTACCACGAGGGCCCTGAGAACAGGTTGTTGAATGTCACACGTTCTGGAATCATTCAGCTCGGCCTATTGCAGTCCACTGTTGGGCATGGGCCTCTCCCAAGCTTTGCACAAGCACAATACCGTTCACCGTTCTGATCCAGCCGCGATTTTAAATCCCTTCTTAAAAGTTTCGGTTCCAATTTTATCGTAGCTTATTTTTTAAATCTTACTTATTGTCATGGTATCCAATTTTCTTTTAAAATCTTTATCAGATCTTTTAAATGCCTTCCCGTATCGAACAAACAGTACCCATTATAATTTCTGATTAATTCCCACGTGTGTTTTAACAAAAATATTAAACATACCTACGTGTAACAACAGTGTCAAACATTGTTGGAACAGTTGTTACGTGTTGAAGGTCTCAACTATTGAATAATCATGAGTTAAGTCAGTAGTAATAACTTGTAGCTTAAGTTCTTCGATTGGTGATGTTTCAATTTCAGTTTGCGATGAAAATGTTTTTAAATTCAAACCTAGTATTTCGAAAAATCGACAAGCGGTTGGTCGACTCCACGTGATCATTGGGCAGGCTTTAGACAATAAGGTGAAGCTAGATACCATAGTCTACCGTAGTTCTAACCTTGTTTTGCGTTTTCTTATCTTAACTACAAATTTCACAGATGTTTAATAAAAGCTATGCAGATTTATGAGACTTTAAAGTTGTAAATCATGATTACATAAGTTTTATTAATGATGGTTTTAGCGGTTCTTTTCTGTGTAAACAACGTTATTAATGTCATGTCAATATTTTATCCTTGTAATAATATATTAACTAAATTTCCAATGCCTTCAAAAATCATCTTCGAAACTTGATTGATAGACATAAATAATTATTTGCATCTAACAAAAATATCGATAGCTAACAAAAAATTGCCACATCCCTATCAAAAACAAACGACAATGAGTGCGAATGAGACGGCGAATAATAGAGAAAACATTGTCAAAAAATTGCCCGCTGTTGAGTCACAAAGAATGACATTGGGGTCAAGTCTATAATTTTGACCGTTGGCCAAGGGCACGTCATAGAACGCTGGTTAAGACCGTGAACCGGGCACTTAACTGTCGGTCACGAAATTATTAAAAGCCTCAGTAGAACTAATATGGATGTTGCAACTAAATGTAGCAATAATGCAATCGGTTGAGATTTTAAGTGAACGGAGTGCAACGATTTTAAATCTGTTACCGAGCATTCAGAGGATATGACAGACAAATTTCAATCTGTGCAGCTCTGGAATGATAGTAGACGAAAGCCCAGCTGTGGGATGACACGGGCTAGAAGCAAATGTCCCGCAGGCCAGTAAATAAAAACGAATGGAAATAATTATCCCTAGATACTTAGGCGATACGACTCGCTCATAGCAATAGTAGATAGAATCTCTTTACAGAAAATGATGGGACAATCGCAAAAGTTAATTTATAAACAAAAAACTGCGTATTAGAACAAAAAGGAAAATGAGTACAACAATATCATTTTCACTTCGAAGTCAGAAGCGAAACATAATTGATTGCGTTGGCGGAAAAAATTAATTTGCTATCAACAATAAAACAGCTTGAAAATGAGAGTTGACAACCTTAATTATGGACCTTAAGAGAAAAGTCATAATTCACCAAAGATTTCAAACGAAAAGATAAAAGCCAGTAATTAAAACTAACTAGCATTTTAAGGTGACACCTACGTAAGAGATAATACGAAAATTTTCTACGGTCTACCCATTTGCATACATTGACGCTCGAACTGTGGAATGTTTCAGACAAAAACTTGCTTCTCGTACTAGTAGCTATGTTTTTCAAAGAATTGTGAATATTGTAATAAAGGGCAACAGAACATGATCTCATCAACATCATCATCATCAGCCTATTAATGTTCCCACTGCTGGGACACAGGTCTCCTCTCTCTTCTTCAATCGGTCCCTCATTACTGAGGATCGTGGTCACTGGAACATTACAAAGTTGCCATCACCACCTGCTGAAATTTTCTTGAGGACATAGCCTCTTTTACTTGGTCGGACCATCGTGTTGGCGACCGGCCTCGCGCTCTCTTGCCTTCGGTATTACCGATTCTATATAGTCTCCTCTCAAAAAGAGGGAATTGGCTATAATCTACCACGCAGGCCCAGTGCGGATTGGTAGATGTCACATGTCTTCGATTTTTTTGGTTCTAGGACATGCCGGTTTCCTCACGATGTTTTCCTTCACCGTTATGCGCCTGCCTGGGTTCGAACCCACGACTTACTGTTCGTAAGTCGGGGCGGCCACCACTGGGCCACCGCTGCTCTCATCACAGACTACTGTTAGATCATGTTGAGAGCAGCAAATAACCATATTTACATAAGTTCTGCTGAACATAATATGTCGTCACCTAACCTAACCTACCCTTTTTCCCAACTATGTTGTGATTGGCTTCCAGTCTAACCGAATGCAGCTGAAAACTAGTAATTAACACGGAGCGACTGCCTATCTTACCTCCACAAACCAGTTAGTACTGGGTAATACGATACCCCTCGGTAAGACTGTTTGTCAGACCTTCTCTTACTGCTTTTATTTGCAATTAAAATAAATTCAAGTGTCATTTTTAATTTTATTATTATTTTAATTTATATAATAATAATGTTCTTAAACTATACGAATTCGAAGGCCATATTTTTATTATTTTATTTTGACTCAATTTAAAGCATCAACTATTCCAAATTTCACAAAAATTACATACAATATTGACGTTTAAAATAGAAAAGCATTCTGTATCTACAAACAAATTCAAACGGTAAGTTCATTGACAAAACTGTAGGAGAAAGAATTCGAAACTCGTTGATTATCTCAGATCTGACTAAGTTTAATCAGTGATTCATTAGCGGAAACTTAAAAGAGTTTTTTCAACGGAAGAAATCTATAACATACTTTATTAAACAACTTAATTTCCCTTAAACATGTTTTGGGAACATGTGTGTGTTCTAATTACGCACATGTCCATATATTGGTGATTGGGAAGTGAGTAAATAAATAGTAATTAAGACCCGAATTGCTTAACATTTCCAATGTAAATCTTTGACTTGGATTAAGCCAGTGATGATGGTAGTAAATTGATGTATGAAAACCGTGGGAATCTGGGTACAAAATGGCCTATGTCCAGCAGATGACGAAATGATGATGATACGTATCATACATTGAGATTCATAAATATTATGTAGTTTTTAGATAACTTTGTAGTCTATAGAAGAAGGCAACATTAGTATTTATCATTAACATTTTATTTTCTACACTTGAATTAAATAAATTTTGAATGTCTTAGTGCTAAACAATTTATAACTTCAGTAGGTTTTATTTCTTTTATGTACCCAATTCGTCTAGTTTCCAAGCAATAAAACAAATGTTGCATAACAAAAACCGTGAAATGCTATGAAAAATGAAAACAGAAACCCGCTATAAAAGTACCGACAAAAGTGATGCACACACATTTATATCAATCTGCATTTTAAAATAATTGGGGCGTGAAAATCACTCGTTAATGCTAAAGCATCGTGTTCTATCACAAGCGAATGCTCCCAAAACGTTGATACTGTATTTTTCATGAGCCTTTCTCAGCAAAAGCGACATTATCAAACTACATAAACTCAATCTGGGTAGTATAAAATATTAACTTAGTCTAGAACGTAAGTAAAAATCTACTTAATTACTTGAATTTCATAATCAAAGCGAATACCGATCATAAATAATCGTGCACCGAGACAAAACACAAAAAAGAAAATTCCCTGCCGCAAACATTAAAACTACAAAAAAACAGAACTGACAGATAGTGATGGGAAGTCGCGTCTGATCTCAAAAACCAAACGCAACGACCCCGCGTCCTCAATTAATAATTTTCCGGCACAGAACAGCGTCAAAGCCGTCATTGTTCTGTTAAACAATGAGAGATTGGTTGAAGCAATGTTACCACAAAGAAAAATTAGGTAAACCGACGTAACGCCGCTCTAAATCTCTGTCGATGGCTAGTGTGATGCAATTCGTTATAGTTAGAGATGTGCCATGTCGATGTATTGGCGAATGATGAATTGTTGTCTATGATAAATTGCATTTGGCGTCTAGCTTTTGTTGTTATGATTAATTTGTCGAATATTTCTTAATTAGCTAGGCGTGGCTCTTCAGCAGTCGAATGTATGATTTATTATGTGTAAAATTTGCATTCGACAGTTCATTAGGTTTAGTAAGTTATTCAACGTTCGTTTCTGTTTATTAATATATTTTTTCTTGTTCACAGGTAAGCACTTAATCGGAAAAGAGATACATGTATAGTACTGTCTAAAATAGAAGTGCTATATATGTACCTCGACTACCATATTATAAAACAAGTAAGTCCTTTGGCCTCAATACACCGCAAAGCCAAACAAGGAAACCAGTTCACCAATCCAACTGAATTTATCGATAAACAAAACCTAAATCTATCGACACTTTCCCGTCACTACCCTTCAAAGCTGACCCATATCGTCGAAAAATACTTCCTCGTTGATTCACAATCGGCCTACTGTTTTGAGCTGCAACTTGGTATTCAGGTCGCCAGCATTGAAGTTTTTTCGACAACGAGACGGCACAACACTGGATTATGTAAAACATTTTCTTTTTAAAGCATTTTGAATGTATTGAGTAGATAAAAACGTAATAAAATTTGATGGGACTTTTGTTGGGCTCTGGGTTCTGGTTTTGTCACCGAATTTTTTTGATGTTGTAATAGTAAGCACTTGTACTTGTGCAGTTATGACTGTAATGTGGGCCGATTATTGTAATTTTGTTCTTAAATAATATGTAATAAGTTTTCCTTTGACCTATTGAAAGTATATTGATATTTCGAAATCAGGATGGCTATAATCGTTTGACCGGTTGGTCAGGTCAGGTCAGATGGCGAAATTTTCTTTTTTTTTTGTCCATAGTTAGTGCTCTAATTCTGCTTTTAAAAGAAGATTGTCTCAAAAAATCGTTTATTTACCTATTCAATAGTTAAACAATACTAAATCATAATATTACATGCAAGATTAATTTTATTACATAACCATATAGCGTGGGCAGACCAGACACTTATGTACACTCAAGTAAATTATTTGACGAAATGTTTGATGTTCAACAGCTCAATGTGTTATTAACACCAGGGTTGTCGCAATTTTAAATTGTAATTTATCGATAAAATCAAAGATAGAGAATTTTAAATTAAATTTTTGCAGAGCACTATAATTTTGACCCTTTATGTGTTATGTGTGTTGTTTATGTGTTTACAAACTGAAACTGAAACTTTCCACCATCATTCAGATCCAGCCTGACCCTTTGATGCCCTCCCCCAGTGACGTCGTAAGCCGAGGCTCGTACCCCACAGGGGGTGTCCCTAGCGCGCAGTCGCATAGTTTATAAGTTATTTGCCCCTGGCTGAAGGCCTTACACTAAAGACACCCACAAGATAGTCCGGTTAAGCATAAGCCAGCCTCATAGGTTCACCTGAGAGATGCCATTAAAAAAACTTGCCATTAAAAAAATAGCTCTAAATATGATTAAGAAAAGTTTGAATCTGGAACCTTACCTTTTTGGAATGTGTAAGTTAGTGCCATCCTTCATAAGGAGCCCTCGTTATCCTCACAATTTAGACGGCCGCCATATTAGAATGGCCCACATGTGCCGAAACGATAATCTGCCAAAAAAAAAAAAAACATAATGCATTTATTCATCACGAGTTATGAGGCGGTACAGTCGAAGGAAGAAGCGCTTGAAATACTATTATCAACAAAGACTCGTATCAAAGATGCAAGTCCAAATACTACTATAGTTGCTGCCAGTTAACATCGCAATAGCGGTCATTGACCCACCTACATTTATTAAAGTTCTTAAATAACTTTGAAATCCAAAAATAAGCCTGTTCAAGTCTTGAATCGTCATCTATCGTGATCTTCAACATTTTTTCTAATGAAATACGACACATGGTTCATTAGTTTTGGTTCGTATGAAGAGATATTAGGGAAAGGGTAATGACCGCTAGTGCGATCTTAACTGGCAGCAACTATGCCACTTATCTGCAAAGTCCTCATGTGAGTGGACTAAGATTATGTCTGGACCTTAAAAGGGACTATGTCCTCTAAGTTTTTTTTTACTGTTTCTTCTCAGAGTCAGGTGCAAACACTGGCCTCATTTTAAAAAAATGACGTGTAAAAGTGATTTTTAAAACCTATTTGCAAAATTAACATCATTTATCAAGTATTTATTTTCTCTATGACTCACACTCACGCCTATTATCCCAGAAGGTTAGACAGCTTACACCATCAAAGTTCAAAAGAGTCTTGGACAATTAATTTCTACTACAGTCCAATACCATTGCCTAAAATATTAACCTCATGCTAAGTCGTGATTACGAATACGGAATCAATGAGGCAGTTAGCACACATTAAATCACCTATTAAAGATATTTATGAAGCTCAACTTAGTAATTACAAGCAATATTTTCTTAAATTTTGGCTTACGGCTAAAGGATTACATCGGTGAAGTTGAATTCGCAAGACGTTATCTAAATATCTGCTGATGTAGCTAATAACATAATCGGAAGGGGTCAATATATACATAGTAATAGGAAGATGGTTATCGAATATAATTGACCCCTTGATGTAATCTTCGCCCCCAAACATAACGTTATGCCTAAGGCAGAGGTGTAGTAGATACACGACGTTGGCCCAAGGGCCCATGTTATACCTATGGGTCGAGTTTTTTGCCAAAATCGGGTCACAAAGAGAAGATCGTTTTTTTTTTCGGATGGGAAATCATCAAATGAATGCTCCCGCTCTGGGCGGAGTAGGAGGGAGTGTTAGACTTTTACTGACTAAAACCCATCCATGTTCCTTCATCGCCCTTTGTGTTCCGGGGCCACGGTATCTCTTTCGAACAATCCTTCAGCAAAGAGAAGATTTTGATTCAAAAGCTCAATAACAAAGGCCAGATTGAGCCCAGGAACTTCACATTGTAAAGCTTGTGTTTAAACTAACGAGGTATCAACCTCTTTTGTTTCTTTATTGGCCTATTCTATCTCTCTAAAGCTCGCCCATTTCTCTCACTCTCAATGTTGTTTGTTCTTGCTTACTCTTAACTAAAACTAAAGTCTTTGAGTCCGTTGTTGGCTGATAGAAAATGCTGATGGTATTGAGTCCACCTCCTAACGTTTGTGTGCGTTCGTTTTACTCCACCATCCACATTTGTTTAACGGTTTTTAACCTAAAGTAAAATAGATCCAATATAATATTTTTCTCCTCATATTCTTAATTCACTTTTCTTCCCGACTGTACCCCTGCTCTGACGTTAGCAAATTACAGGCGGTATCAAGTTCAACAGTTTAACACTTGCTTGGAGGCCGCCGCGGGCGCACCGAGGCAATATAGCGGTGTTGTGGGATGCATTGAATATCGGTAGTCTGAATATTTAGATATGGGTTGAGTTGCTTGATAATGGAGGCGAGAATTTTGATTAAATATATTGGGAGCTAGCATCTTAGCGAGTCCTTAATTCCAAGAATTTGTCCATAAATGGCACACCACTCATTTACAACATCTGATGATGATCACTTTCAACATCTAGGAGCATTTTAGTATATAAGATCTATCTATTCATACACGAAATCTCTTAAGGGGTCACTGTACTCATCATTATGAACAACTTTTACTATGGGATGAAACCCTGAATCGCGAAAAAAAAATCAGCTGTTCCCTACACTATGTTCGCATAGCTCGTTAAAATGTATGGAACACCTGATTTTTTTTCGCAATTCAGGGTTTCGTCCCATAGTAAAAGTTAAACCTTATAGATTAGATTAGTTAGACCTTAAATAGTAAAATTGTCTTCCGTTTCAAAGAACCAATTAACTAATATCAAAAGCTACCACTGCTCAAACAGCTTCCTTATCATAGCTGCAGAGATATTCCCAGAAAATAAGGTTCTTCAATTCAAAGGCTTTAAATGTAGATAAAGTCTTTAACTTTGAGAAAAGAATTTGTCTGTCCTTTACAAAATATGTAGGAATTCAATAATCTAGTGGTGTGAATGTCGGACTGTCATGTCTTATGTCAAGACACGTAACTCTGCTTTTTGAGATTCATGTCCGTATTGTATTATTATCACTTGTTTTGGTGAAGGAAAACATCGTGAGGAAACCAGAATGCCTGAGACATATTTCTCGACGGCCAAGCTCGACGATAAAGCTAAGTCAGAGGCTCATGGGCGGCATTAAAACTCTGACACCAGCATAGCTATTCACAACGCTTCGATTCGATTTTCGATTCGGAAAGTCGTATGTTTATCTCGCTCGATTTCGTAATGTCAAAAAAAGATAGACATACGACTTTCCGAAACAAAAATCGAATCGAAGCGTTGTGAATAAGGGGCCAGGTTAGGCACTAACCACTCGATAAAGAAGAACCACTTCAAAACTTAAACCAAAACATATTACTTCATTACTTAGCACTAGGTCGCAAATAGAGACATTCAATGTAAGTAATATAATAGAGATGTGAACGCTATGTCGATAATTTTGACCTGTCATCGACAAAGTGTCGAATTTGACAGCGATAAAACGTTTTTGTGTGTTGTAAAGTTATCTGTACTCTATTATTAGGATTTTGACAGGCTAGTGATGTATTTAGAGCCTTAACGCTTGGTTTATAGTACTGTTTGAAATGTAGGGTTTTGGATATGGCACTTTTGTGTTGAAATATTGTAGCGTAGCAAAGTGTCTTCATAATCGTAAAATTTTTGATTATCTGCATCAGCTATGAAAGAAAATGTAGTCAATAAAAAGTGTTAGAATAAGGTGATATTTACACGAGGATGAATATAAAGATTTTTGAGCGATACATTTATTTTTCTCAATATCTTTTTCTACTACTTTTTTTGCCGCTCAATAAAATGGAAAAAACAAAACCAACCAATCGCTTATTGCAATTTGAGCATATTATTCTAGTAGCATGTTTTTACACATTTATAACTTATCAGTTTACTTCTAAAGAACGGTACCTACACATGCAAAGTCATTCTTTCATTTACCTACAAGTCGTTGCATTCTGGAGTTTGCAATCCAGGTCGAGGAGGCATTATGCGCAAGGGAAGCGCCTTTTATTCTCGCTTTGTACGAGAATATCGCTTCGTGCTCGTGAACACCTGGAACTTGCTGTATTCCTAGTAGAAATTGCTGGAGAAATTGCTAGTTGAAATACTGTTAAGATATTAAGTTCATATTGCAAAAGTTTGGCTGGTTATATAAGTTGATTTGAAATTGAATTGCTTGGCAAAATAATACACCAGGTTAAACACGAACCACACGATAAAGAAGACTTATTAACGCAGACTTTTTATGACTTGTAAAAACATGAGATTTCCGTAAACAGGGTGTAAACAACCTCATCACGAAGCCGTCAACCAAGCATTCTGTACATCAACTAAGTAACTTTACCCAAAAATTATTGCTGGGAACAACTTATTTTTTTGAGGTAATAAATCATGTTTTGTGGTAGAACTCAATGCAACGCACTCAAAACATTGTGCTGATGGATGGATTGAATAGTACGGGGTTCGTGGAGGTGTTTAAATATCTTACAGTGAAAACTTGTATTAAAAACAAAACTTGTTAAAAAGTTGGAACTTTAACCCCCAATATCTCCGTAATTAGAAGGTTCCCAGGCATGGTCTAGAACAAAAAAATGATCGCAATGACGAGGAAAACAAGTGCCTTTCGGCTTCGATAAGAGGTTTTTTACACCCTGTTTAGAAAACACTAATGCTTTAATGCTTTAATGCCTAATCGAGGAGCTCGTGGCTAACTAACACAAGCCGCTCGGGTCAATCTTGCCTGGGTTGGTCCTTGGATGGTTGAACACCCATTACATACCGAGTTTCCTTCGTGCTTCGGAAAGCACGTTAAGACGTGGTCGACCATCAGTGCCTATAGATTTTCGTTTGCATTGTAAAACCGAAAAATGCATCCTGTAATCGACCACATCATTGATCAACTTCGAAGTAAAAGGTATCGTATGCTTCCGATTATGTGCTTCAATACACAAATAAACTTACTTTGAAGCTCATGTCATAATATGTGTGAAAAGCAGTAACATTTTGAGAATTTGGACAATAAATCCTGCCTTGATCGTAAAAACATATCGATTTCATGTTTTATATCATGCTTTTATTTTTTTATTATCTGTAATTGAGTTTTTTGTAAATACTAAGTTGCATAAGAGTAATATTATGTATTTATGTCGTTATATTTATTTTGAAAAGCTACTAATACTCTCTACTCCAATTTTATACATACACACATCAAAAATCGAAACCTTTTTTGTTACGGTAGATTATATTATGAAAGAATAGTTTTATTTTTTAATTTCAAACAGAGCTTTTCTATTTAAAAAGTTCAATTTAAAAAAATATATCAGCTTATGCTAGTGATTACAATCTAACTTTTTTTGTTATGACGTACCATACATTAACTACATATTTTCTCAACGAGGTTGGGGTTGGTTTCCAGCCTAACTCTGGAGACAATTGAATACCAGTATGGTATTACATGGAGCGACTACCAATCTGACCTGCACAGTGCTGGGTAATACGCTGATACCCTGGTTGTCAGACTTTCGGGTTTCGGTTTTCTCGTTACGACTGTGAAAAAATCATAATCTTTCCTTTTGATTTTTGACCGTTTTTTTCATCGTCGTCATCCATGTTCCTTCATCGCCCTTTGTGTTCCGGGGCCACGGTATCTCTTTCGAACAGTCCCGCAACCCCGGCAGGCATCTACCCTTGCGGACCCCTTCCTTATTGCTGACTCTCTTTGAGGCGCGCGTGGAACACGAACGCGCCGTCGACACGGCCTGTCGTCATGAGACGGACGGACGGCGAGCTAGCCCATAGTGATTTTTGACCTAGCTGTGACCGACTGATGGGCATACAGACAAAGTCGAAGTCCATAAGGTTTCCATCTTTAGCGTTTTGGTACGTAGCCCTAAAAATCAGATAAGAGTGAATTGTCTAATTCAAGAATGAATTGTGCAATTCAAGAGCGAATTAGACAGTTCACTCTTGAATTACGAATTCATGGTGACTTTTATGGGTCTTAATCATTTTCTTTCATCTTCTTCAAGTAATTTCTCGGAACTACTTACCGTTAGATTTTCTACCGAATCAGAAACAGCAAGGTCCGATTCGAGATAAAAAAATATTTACCAGAATTTCAACACCAAATCCCAATTGACTAAAGTAGGTAAGCAAGCCACAAATTGTGTTTTAACTTAACTTGCTTAAATGCTTAACCCACTTGCCTTAAACACTTTTTTACGTGACAAAAACTTGCTTACACTTCAACATGGACGCCGGTAATCTTTGAGGTTTCTCTCAAAAGCAAACAAATTATTCTTGGGAGCCCAAATTGACTGCTATTATAATATCCACCTGTCATTTTGGTTATGAGAGGTGTGGTAAGTTATCGAGGGTATTTATAATAATCTTTTTAAAAGAATTCCGATGATAACCGTATCCTTACTTGTCGGTGGCGGGTTAACTTCGAAATCTTTTGCTTGTATTGTTAATTTGGAAGTCAATACCTACATCAAACATGGGCTTTTTGAGAATAATGTTGTCAGTATGGAACAGGATCGGTTGTTTTGAAAACCGATTAATTTATAAGTTTAGTCTAACACATCACAATCATATAAAGGGTGTAAAAAACCTCTTAACGAAGCCGAAATGGTCGCAATGAACGAAGTGTAAATGCACTTATTCTCCCCGTCAGTGACGGGGAGAATAAGTGCATTTACACTTCGTTCATTGCGATATTTTTTTTGTTCTACACCATACCAGGGAATCTTCTAGTTACGGAGATATTGGGGGTCAAAGTTCCAACTTTTTGACAAGTTTTTGTTATACAAGTTTTTAATGTAAGATTTAAAACACCTCCACGACCCCCGTACTATTCAATCCATCCATCAGCACAATGTGTTGAGTGCGTTAAATTGAGTTCTACCACAAAATATGATATTTCACCTCAAAAAAAGTCGTTTCCCAGCAATAATTTTTGCGTAAAGTTACTTAGTTTGATGTACATAATGCTTGGTTGACGGCTTTGTGATGAGGTTGTTTACACCCTATATATACATATGCACATGCACAACATCTGGTTTAAGCGGAAAATAGGCTTAACTTATTTGAACACCACATCACGCCTGTAATCCCCGAAGTTAGGCAGAGGTGTATCTTATAATACACCCACATTTCGCCAGTTATGTTTAAGTCTCATGTAATAGGGGGCGAGCCTATTGCCAACAAGCAGGCACAAATCCAGACTCCGTGCCTGCTACTGAAAAATCCTGATGGTAAAATCCAAAAACAATATGCCCGACCCCGGAATCGAACCCAGGACCTCATCCTCAGTCGAAATTGCAACCACTAGACCAAAAAGCCAATCAACTTACTATCTTATAATCTAATATGAGTATATAGTTAAAGTAGAATATACATTTCATCACATTCACAGCAGGTAAATCTCGAACTAAACGCAGAAATGCTCAAATACGAATAAAAATGTATAAGTTCAAGCTGTGAAATCAAAGCATTTATTTCAAGTAAGCCAGTTACAGGCACTTTTGAATTGTCGAAACAAAGATGAAAATTAAATGTAGCTACAGTCCCAGTCACAAGACATAAAAACTGTGAAAGTACTGTAGTTGCCCATTCCCTAGCGTAGATCTCTATGGAGAAGAACGGGCAAGAAACTACATGGACACTCTTTTAAATCAGAATATTGTTACAAAATCTTGGTTACATATCATTCATGTTGAGATGGAAATTTATGGCATTATGTGAAAACATTGTAGCAAGATGTGCACGTTAAAAGTGTCCACAGTAAAACAAAACAAAAAAAAAACACTTCAAAAACCAAAATATTTCATTCAAATGCCATGCAGGGCATTCATAGCCATGACAACTAAGAGAATGTGAATGCAACGTGTTGAACTTGAATATCAATACCAAATATTACAATATCTATATATATATCTAAGATCCAAGTAACGATCTCATAAAATAATCCTAACGTTGCTGTAAACAACTTCGAATTATACCATATTTCTAAGCAACAAGTGATAACAAACTTTTCACAAAACCATAAGAACATACAAACAAGGTTACCACGCGAGTCTTCTTAAAATAAATCACATTAAATTTGATTTTTATGCGATCATATACACAAACTGTTATAGGGCCCCGTTTGAGGCCATTTGAGGCCTCAAATGGCCGTTTGAGTCCCAGTTTAAGGCCATTGGTGCAAGGTAAGAGCATCAGAGCGCGAAATGGAACGACTATACGACATTAAGAGATTAGATTATACTGCGTTTGCGATTCAGTTTCCAGACATGTAAACAATTGAACGTTTGGAAAAACTACCATAACACTCATACATTTAAATTCAGTTTGCGGTACAACATCCAATATTTTTATTAGTTTTTCAATTGTATGAGTCATTTTGAAATCAACTTTATTTAAATCAGCAAACGGTAGATATTCGTACATGGAAATGCCAAAATTTGGAATCGAAAATTTGAATAGACTTAAGGTATAGTAATGGAGGATAATTATTGAGGGAAAGAATGTTATGAGAATGATTGTAATCACACAGTCGAGTGAGCTTCTGTGTTATCGTAATTGAAATTTTTAATTTGTAAGGTTCAAAAATCTCATTTTCGAGAGCACTATGGATCCTTTGGATCGCTTTGTGCTAGCGTTTGTAAGTATTTTGACTATTAATTTATAAGCCTTTGAGATTAAATACAGGGTGTAAGCAACCTCATCACGAAGCCGTCAACCAAGCATTCTGTACATCAAACTAAGTAACTTTACGCAAAAAATATTGCTGGGAAACGACTTTTTTTGAGGTGAAATATCATATTTTGTGGTAGAACTCAATTTAACGCACTCAACACATTGTGCTGATGGATGGATTGAATAATACGGGGGTCGTAGAGGTGTTTATAGAAAAAATCGTACATTAAAATCTTGCCAAAAAGTTGGATCTTTGACCCCCAATATCTCCGTAACTAGAAGGTTCTCAGGTATGGTGTAGAACAAAAAAATGATCGCAATGACGGGGAAAACAAGTGCCTTTCGGCTTCGTTAAGAGGTTTTTCACACCCTTTATAAAATAAAATCACGCCAATAATCCCCGAAGATTAGGTAGAAGTCTTCCTATAGTCATTAGGATCATCTTCCAGCCCTTGTCGCATGATACTTGGGGTCGGCACAGTACGTTTTTTGTTTCAGTCTCCTCTTTCAACCGTCACGTTAACATTTACTCCTTTTTCTTTCATTATATCATTTCTCACACAATAATTCATCTATTTAGTGTGTAAAACACCTCTTAACAAAGCCGAAAAGCACTTGTTTTCCACGTCATTGCGATCATTTTATTGTTCTACACCATACCTGGGAACCTTCTAGTTACGGAGATATTGGGGGTCAAAGTTCCAACATTTTGACAACTTTTTTTTTAAATACAAGTTTTTAATGTAAGATTTTACTTTAAACACCTCCACGACCCCTGTACTATTCAATCCATCCATCAGCACAATGTGTTGAGTGCGTTACACAAAACATTATTTTTCACCCCCATGCAATGCATAAAGTTACTTAGTTTGATGTACAGAATGCTTGGTTGACGGCTTCGTGATGAGGTGGTTTACACCCTGTATAGATACCTTAGTCTTTCTCTCCTCTTCAGTCTCCACTCATAAACAAGAAGTGGTCCTATAGTACGACGACCCGAATGGCGTAGTGGTAGTGAGGCTGCCTTACGTTCTTAGGGTCCCAGGTTAGAATCCCGGTAGGAGCAAATGTTTGTGTGATGAGCATGGACATTTGTTTCCGAGTCATGGATGGACTTACAAACAAAAAGTATATATGTAGTATATCAACTATCTGGTGTCCGCGATACAAGCCTCGTTGCTTAGTGTGGCACTAGATGGCGCTGTGTGTAATGTCCAGCGATATATATTATTTATAGTTAATCCACATTTTGCTAGTTATGTGGAAGTCCTATGAAATAGGCCCTTACAATAATTGGTGCTTGAAGATGGAGCCACCGAGGCCGGCCTAGAAAGAGGTAATAACTAGATGATTAAGACGCGCATCACGAAGGTTGGTTCGAGGTGGCGCAAGAGAAAAATACCTGGAAGGATATGGGGTAGGCCTTTGCCCAGTGCCCAGTGGGACATACAAGGCTCTTAAAAAAATTAGTTCTGTCAAAATAAACCGTTATCAGTAAACTGCACCACTCCACCACAGAATATAAGCACTAAAGAAAAAATTGTGAGTAATATGTAATCCTGTACATTCATAAATTCTAAACTAAGTAACTAAGTTAAAAAGTATTATTAACTCTTGGTTACTTCAAGAAACAAATAACTGACATTGTTAATTGGGACCATCGATATACACTTAAACGTAACTAGCAGTATGTGAGTGTACTGTAAGTATAACTTCGCCTAACGCTAATAGAAATACAGGCTTGATGTTATGATCGATGTATTGCTTTCCAGCGTTTGGAGTTTGGAGTACCTACTTAACTAAAGAAAAAAGTAAAAACTAAATTGGTTATTCCGTAGGCCAAAATCATAATCATTGGCTCTTTAGTTTACTAAAGAGCCAATGATTATGATTTTGGCCTTCAAAAATTCATTAGGTCGACTGATCCCGCAGAATCCACCAGTTTACTGGTGGATTCTGCGGGATCAGTCGACCTAATGAATTTTTGAATTGGTCAACTGATACCGTTGAACAATTTTATGATTTGTACAGTCAAGTAGAAAAGTTTCTTGATATTAATTTATATGGTGATTCCCGTTGGCCCCATCGCCCGTGTCCACACTGCCGGGGCGGGGGTGGGTTAATTTTTATATTTTACTAGCGTACGTCACGCGGTTTCATCCGCGTAGTTTCCGTTTCTGTGGGAGTACGGGGATAGAATATAGCCTATGTTACTCAGTAAAGACGTGGCTTCCTAATGGCGAAAGAATTTTTGAAATCGGCGCAGTAGTTTATGAGTTATAGTTATATATATTCATTACAAACATACACACACAAAAATAGAAATCTTTCCTCTTTATAATATTAGTATAGATGTATTACCTACATGTCTACATTCGTGCACTCATCAAAGCCAAATCGGAATTAAACAGTCTCTGCCATACCCACGTAGAAGCTCATCCTATCTTGCCTAGATTACACAAAGTAAACGGACTAAGAACCAGCTAAACAAAATAAAGTCCTGTTAGCCCGATAGCCTTTACAAGGTGTTACGGCCGTCGCAACGAGAAAAGATATGGTGTCTATAAAATATATCGTCTTTCTTCGCCTCCTAAGTGCATGTTTAAACAGACGTAAAATTTATATTTAAGGGGACTACAGGAGCTAAACGCGAGTTTTATAATGCAAAAAAGCATATGATTCACTGCAATAAACAAAACCATAAAATTTTATGATATTCTTCAGGACATATGCTAGTATGACAGTGTTTTGAAAACATAATACAACTAATTTTACTCGATAAAAAAAATCACGAACTTATCTCTAAAAAAATCTTTTAACGAGTAAAAACCATACTCAAATACATGCGATCATTCTGATTTTTTGGCAAATAATTCTACAAGGAACATATTATCATGATAGTGTTTTATTTTTTTAGTCTAATCGATAGATTTTTTATAAATCGCAAAAAAACACTCATTTCGCACTATTCGGCCCGCAGTGACTGTCGTAACAACCACTCTGTAGTGCAAGCTGATTAGAACTTTATTCTAACAGTATTTCAAACGAAGTTTGAGCCACCACAATTAGAGTTGCTACTTTAGCTCCTGTAGTCGTCCTAAAGCTCAATCATAATTAGTTTGTAGTGTTCCTCACGCTAGAGTCGAGAGTCGCCTGTACCACGACATGGGCCCAGTGTGGGTTCGGGGATATTACTTATCTTCAAATTTTTGGATCTAGGATATCCTTCATCCTATCCTTGTTTTCATTCATAAAGTTAAGCGCCCTTTTTTTGGGACAAGCTTGCCACACTATTCCCAAACCACTGCAACTCCTGAATGCCAGACACAACGTTGGCGACCACCAGAAAAGCGCTGAGAAAAAATAACCGTTTTGGACCCCGCAACGACATTTAATAAAAAAATAAATAAATACTGTCAACCAACCATTCTGTACGTCAAACTAAGTAACACTGCGCAAAAAATATTACAGGGAAATGACTTTTTTTTGGTGTGAAAAAACACTGATTTCGATGAAGGGGAGAAAACATACCTTATGGCTACGCAAAGGTCATACTTTTTACACCCATTATTGCTTGCAGGGTTAGCAAGCTGAAGTAAATATAAATAATAAATAAATATCGCTGGACATTACACACAGCGCCATCTAGCGCCACACTAAGCAACGAGGCTTGTGTCGTGGACACCAGATAGTTCATATACTACATAGATACAAATGTTGGAAACAAATGTCCATGCTCACCACACAAACATTTGCTCCAACCGGGTTTCGAACCCGGAACCCTAAGAACGTAAGGCAGCCTCACTATCGCTGCGCCATTCGGGTCGGAAGAGTAGGAAAAACATAATTTCCATTTCCCTCCATACCAGCAGGATACAGAAAGTAAACTGTCGGTTTGTGCTCGGAACCACGACATTCGTAAGTCACCGCCAGCTCCATTTAGTCACAACAGCTACTGAATTTCATGTTGTTGCTGACCAGACCCATTTTTCGTGGTTGTTACCTCTGGCCATCATCGTTCAGACGTGGAACGTTGAAGCGAAACTTAATAATCATTGCGTAAACTTTTATTGCTAAACATAAGCCTGATGCTTGCGACAATATCAATACATGGATTGGTCATCCCAGGTTATGGTTACGAGCATACAAGGAAGCTGCTACCCAACCTTACGTAATCTGGTCAATATTATAAAGATAAGATGGGAACGAACATGGTTTATAATCAGTTACATCTATAGCTACGACTGACTGAGGAAATTCGATACGGAATACAATGTTTCCGTTGTTTTTTTCCCACGATATACCTACGTGGGCAGGAATTGTATCGAGATAGCAGAATCTTTAAAAAAATACAGTTGCAGAGCAAATACACCTCTTTTCAAAAGAAACGAGAATTGATCATCATCACCGCGCTCTATCATTGGGTATTGATGATTATAAGAACTTGTTAAGCATTTCTGCTGGTTTACCAAATTAAACAGCCTGTGTGATTACTTAAGTAAAAGTAATAACTTAAGATACGATTTTTAGTCTGTAGTTAAGTCATTGCTTAAAGTTAAAACTGTCAAAAGTTAGAATTATTTGCTTTGCTTTCTTTGACGGTTCTTCATCATCATCATGATCATCCTCAGCCCGAACTCACCCACTGCTGGGTATAGGCCTCTCTTTTCTTGTGCCAATCTCCACGGTCCTGTGCCAACCTCATCCAGGTTTTTCCCCCGACGGCAACTATGTCGTCTGCCCATCTCGCTGCCGGACGACCCACGTTCCTTTTGCTAGTTCTTGGACGCCATTCGGTGACAGCCTTGGTCCACCTGTCATCTCTGCGCCTTGCTAGGTGTCCTGCCCAACTCCATTTGAGTTCCATAACGCGATTTCCAATGTCGGAAACTTTTGTGCGTTTTCGGATTTCAACGTTAGGAACCCGATCTATCAGCTTTATGTCGAGCATAGAACGCTCCATGGCTCTCTGTGCAACTCTCAGTCTGTACACAGCCTCCTGCGTGAGCGTCCATGTTTCAGCACCGTACGTCAGTTACGACGGTTCTTACTTCGGTCAAATTGTTGTCTATTGTTTAAAAAAAGGTTATAACTTTTACTTGTATAGATAGTGATCAAATCGGTAACTTTCGATCGCTAATAACTCACAAAAAAAATCGGTTGCAATGCGAATAACGCATCTTGGATGTAGAGCCTTGCGTTACTCGCAAGCTTCGATCGATCGAAGCTCGCAAGCATCATTATTGCTACTGAATTTATTCGTTAGTAATTACCAATCAAAATTTTGTCGTTATCTCTGTCGAGACTGCCCTGTGTAAATATTTAAGAAAAAAAAACTGGTCGGTAAGACCACAAAACAAAAGAACGTAAACGTTCGAAAGTCAAAATCCACAGTCGTTCAGAACGTCAGTCGTTTGTCGATGACCTTAGTAACTCAAATCCCCATTGGATAACAATACTGCGTAAAGGTCCCAGCCCCGCTGTTACACGGTTATACCAACGCAACGAACCGAGAAATCGACCCGATAAAACACCTTGTCGGCATCGCATACCCTTGTGAAAATATTTAGAGTTCTTTTTATAAGGTAACAGATCTTTATGTTTTTTTTTTTGGCGAACATTTTACCCAGTATAAGCGCCTATAATGTCTTCACTCAGCAGTGAAACGGGCCTCTTCTATGACTTCAGGTTGGTGTTGTCTTTGAATTTTTAGTTCAAAGAAATGCTGATTGTTCTTCAAAGCAATAGGGAATAGGCGAGACGACAAAAAAAAATAGTTTTTTTTTTAATAATCTAACAGACGGACTAAATAGTCCGTCTGTTAGTTTACTAAAAAAAAAATGTCAAAAAATATTTGACCCTTGCTTTTTCTTTTGTTACGTAAACCAAAATTGACGAAGATATTATGGCGCTTTTAAAATTCTCAATACGTCACGCCTTGGTATAATTTTTAGCTAGTTCTGACGTCACGAGCCCCCACTCCCGAGTTTTGAATGTGTTTTATCTTTTGTCAATATTCATTGATTTCCAAAAACAAAAAATACGTGTCCATTAATTTCCAATACTATAACTGACGGACTAAATAGATTTGCAATTTTTTGATACTGTCGTCATGCCTATAATTGCAGTTGCATTTTTGGAACTTATTCATCATTAGCATCATTTTCCTGCCCATGTTACTAGGGGTCGGCGCAACACGTTTTTTCGTCCATTCTCCTCTGTCAACCGTCACGCTATCATTCACTCCTTTATCTTTCATATCATGGAACTTATTTTTGATAACGGTTGGAAAATATCGAACTAGTTTTGAGTTAAAGAAAGGGAAAGTTTTATTATTAGAGTACATGTCATGTAGTACGTTGTTTTTACTTTGTTATTCTTGATAATCGTGCTTGGTGCTGAAATAAAATTGTTACCTTGCAATGTTGCCGAACAGTAGCAAATTATTTTTTTATTATACCATCAATGATTGCAATAACCCGTATCCTCATACGGAATTCTCAAAACGAAGGTCGTACTTACACTTTTATTTTAATTTTTATTACCTCCACATCTCGGTTAACAATCGCTTGGTATTATTCAATTACGTTTTATGGCTTGCAACTGGTAACACCGCTCTTGGAATTGCTATGTGATTTATTGCTGCGTTTATTCTCAGATTTTATTGTTGGCAACCCTAACGGTAGGTCATACGCGAAAATAATCACTTCGGCATAAGTTGTCGCTCTGTCTGCTAAAGTCGTCGGTGGTTATGATTTATGTTAGCATGTGGTTTCTTGTGATTTAATGGTTTTAGCATTTAATGTTTTTGCTTTTAAATGGCGGTGTGTTTTATGAACCAATGATGATGAAGTAAATATTCAAATTTTCCCAATTTTTTAACAATTTGTTCCGTGGATGGGTAACTACTCGTTACATACCGAGTTTCCTCCGTACCTCGGAAAGCACGTTAAGCAGTTGGTCCCGGCTATCAATTGTAGAATTTTGACAGTCGTTACAGGTAGTCAGTGGCCCGAAACTCGGACAACCAGTTTACCAAGGGGTATCGTATTACCCAGTACGAACTAGGGTGTGGAGGTCAGATAGGCAGTCTCTTCATTAAAATACTGGTATTCAGCTGCATCCGGTTAGACTGGAAGCCGAACCCAACATAGTCGGGAAGAGGCTAGGCAGATGCTGATGGTTTGCTAGATGGATTCCCAACAATTTTTTTCTAATTTCTAATCCTAAAAGTATAACGACTTAGAATACTATTTTAGTAAAATCATCACCCAACTACAACAGTCCACTTCACGGGGACACGGGCCTCTAAAATTGTACGCTACTCAGCACGATTTTCGCCAACTCTCATCCAGCTGCTTTTTTAGTACTATTGCTTCATACTATTAATTTTATTACTGACTAAAGTCTTAACTTTCTAGTCTGGTCACAGTCTAGACATAATCAAATAAAAATGTAAAAGTGTTGCAAATGCAGAAATAAAACTAAACCAAGAGCTAAGAGAATTACTTCGAAGCTGCATGAAACCTCATTTTTCGCTAACAAAGTTTAAAAGATTCATAAACTATAGAGCTTTCAGTTTTATTTTCGGCCAGAGTCAATTTTTAAATGTCCAAAAATACAAACTGTGTATCCGACAACGTTATTATAAGTTTTTAAAAGGCTTTTATTTTTAAACAAGTGAAAAATGGCATGGTTGGGTCTGTTGCATAAATTCCGCTAGTAACTGCCCCGCGTCGACTACCGTTTATGTTCGGCTTAAATATTTAGGGTTCCGTCCATAACCATGAACGTCTGGGATTGTTTAGCTTTATAATGTCTCTGGTTCATACTTGAACTTTTCTCTTGATTACTTCTTCGCGTCTTTTTAACCTTTTCTTAACCGAATTCACGGCGTCGTCGTCGGTGGCAGCTTAGAGTTCGTTTTGACTGCGTTTTTGAGAGAGGGCTCCTACCCTGTAGAAGGTTTAACATAATCTTGAATACTGAACCCTTCATAACTTTTATTGTTGCTTTAAATAACTTAATTTACCAATTTTATTTATACTCGATCTGCAAAACAATATTTTTTAGTTGTTTTAATTGGTGCAAACTGATCGGCTCACTTTTATGAACTTTAGACTGTTTGGGAAGTAGACACAATAGTTGAAAAATTTACATAAATCTCCTGTAGATTTAATAACGGATACTGTAAGTAATGGTTTCAGAAAGTCAAATAACATAAATTTTACTTTTCAAGTTTGAAAGTCTAGGCTATTATAATTTCTATCAGACATATCAAATGGAACCATTAAGTATATCCAAATTGATTTCATGTTTTGATGCAAAAATATTATACTGACTGCAGTTTTTAGTTTTTGTTACTTTCATCTACCTGATTTGATCGGTCCCAATAGTTTTCTTTTCGTGAGAACTATGTTGTAAGCTATACGTAATGTTTTGACCATATGACGGTTGAAACGTTTAACAAATAGCCGTGTCGAGTCGTTGGGGGACAATGTTTGTTTCTTCTCTTCAATCGAATATCATTTCTCTTTGTAGATCTAGATCTAGATCTAGAAATCTAGATCCCTTAATAGACGCTAAGTAAACGCAATGGACGTGCTCTTAGATATAGTTTTATTTTTAGCAAATTAAGTTAGATTAAAATTGCTTATTAGCCTTATTAGGCTAGATTGTAATATAAAAATCAAATTAAAAAAAAAAAAAAAATATCTTTGCTATTGAAAATTTACAACATTAACAAACAACAAAATTGTCCCCACGATAACATAAATTCATGTCTTTTGTTTCTTTATTTAATTCAAGTTATCATAACACAGCACCAACATTACACCGCTATCGCAAACTTCAATCAAATCATCAAATCATTGCACAATACAAATGACGAATCAATTCTAAACTGACATCGTTGACAGCTGTCAAAGTCAAAACGTCAAACTTCGGCAATCTTCGTGCGGTCACTGAATGAATGCATTTGAAAAATGCAGTCTCTAAGACAAATAGCGATGTCGTCACCATCGCCATCTGGCGACCAAACGCCTACGAGTCTACGACATGTTGCAACTGCGGTACGGGCCTTATTTTTACTGTCGCAAGTTTGGACAGCTACTATTAAGCTGGTTAATGATTGTGTATCTAATTTTAAGTTAATGTTGTACGCAGAAGGTCATTAACTTAATTGGGTGTATTCGTATGTCTTGCTTGTTCCATTTTGGTAGTACAATCAACAATGTAGACATGTGATAAAACGAATAGCTTTTAGGTTAGTTGAATTTAAATAATTGGAATGAATATTTAAAATTCTCTTTGTATATCTCGTCATTTAAAATTAATATCATCTGTTCTGAACTAGACAGACAACATGTCTAGACACACACTTATTTTCTAAAATTAAGGCAAAATAAGTATGAGAATAAACATAGGTAAGTTAAGGATCTAAATCCATAAAAATGTAATATTTACTTTGTGCACTAAACATGTAATCCTGGCCATCCATGATCCATGTAATCTACGTGCCCAAAATCTTTATGATAACAAAGCCAAAATCTTTATGTTTACAAAGCAATGATGCAACAAAAACGAGACAAACAATTTCCAACAAGAGAAAACCTGAACTTCAAGTACTTAGATTAAACAATGAAAATAAAGTTACGAATTAATTTCTTGTAATTTGCTAGAAACGAACCTGAGAAACACATGTTTAAATAAGGACTTACACCAAACAGAGACATTTACACAAAATCTGTGATTACTTACATTGTTTGGTTTGCTTCTCGACCTTGGTTGCCGTAAGTAGATTTGATGTAAGGCCAGTCTCAGACTGAGTGACGCGGCTTTTATTACGCCTCGCTGACTTGAAAGAAGATTTAATCGTGCAATTACGAAATAAGTGTGTAGAAGCCTCTTGTGTGTGAAATCGCGAGTTGGTTGGATGCAGTTCTGCAGTTCAAGTTGATAAATACATTGATCTATTTCGGGAATAAAGTCTTCTAAAGCGTCTTCCTTTTCTTAACGTGTCGATTGGCGATCTAAATTGTTTCGGCCCAGAACTGAGCTACTAGTTTGGCGCTTTCGGTAGCATCCAACAGTTCCTGTCTGTGTGTGTGTGTATATCTATTTTACCTTTACATTTTTTACGAGAATTTTAACGTGGTAGACTAGTATACCGAACTCTACAAGAATAGTTCATGCCGTTGTAAAAATACTGTCGAGTCAGCGAGACTACAACGAGGCTGACTGTCCAATTTGCATCAGAGTTAAAGTAACGATACTCAAGGAGGCCATATTTAATAACTTTTTGAAGGATACATCAAAAATCATTAAATCCGTATAATGTAGTAGGATAGAGTGAGACTGATATGTGACTGTTAGCTTGTATCATACCACTGCTGGGCAAAGACCTCTCCCCATATATTCCAGTTGTTTCAATTAAGGCCAATGTGGACCACTGCTGGTCGCTGGTCTTTTCCAGTTCGTCCTGCCATATCCAGCAAGGATAGAGTAGTTTCTTGTATTTCTAATTAATTCTAAGATGATCTTAAGACAAAACACACTAAACACCCGTGTGTGGTTGGGCTAAGCGTGACGTACAGTGTACGCTCACAACATGGCCGCCTATGACGTCACTGTTTTCATAACACACATGTGCTCTGCGTATTCGTGAATACTGTATCGGACCGTATGACGATGTTTTACGACTTATTTATACTGTGTCTGCGGTCTTCTTGGCTCTATATACATTTTTAAACTCATTAATTTTTCACATGGGGCAGAAACTGCAGAACGCACTACCTATGCTTTTTCCAGGTCTGATCCAGATCTGGTCATATCTGGATAAAAATCGGGTTTTCAAGCGAATTTTGCAAAGGGTTTTTGGGAATTGAATAATCGATTGAATATTTAGATGTATGTCGGCAGTGATTACCATTTTGCAAATTTATTCAGATTTTGTGTCCTTTCACACACCTTTTGACTGAGAAACGAAATGTTTTATAAGTTCTTTAATGCAAGAAAACAAACTTTAGGTTAGATTTTTTTACTAACGTCCAAAATGTCCCACTGCTGGGCAAAGGCTTCCTCTTTCCCATTCAAAACCT
Source organism: Xestia rhomboidea (assembly GCA_963853795.1). Taxonomy (NCBI): domain Eukaryota; kingdom Metazoa; phylum Arthropoda; class Insecta; order Lepidoptera; family Noctuidae; genus Xestia; species Xestia rhomboidea. The sequence continues at coordinate 13,225,727 of OY970778.1, forward strand.
CTCTATCTTGTGCGATATCTGGCCAATGTTAGCCCCGCAAAAAAGATCAGATCGCCACACCACACAATATAAATGAATTATAGCAACTCCCATTACAGGTACCTACATATTTTCAAAAGACTAAACTGGGTGGCTTTAATTTTCAAACTCATAAATTATTACAACACCAAAAATTTTCCATCTTTAAAATCAGTATGACCGAGGAAACGCGCGATAAATATCTAAACAAGGATAAATACTTCCCGTACTTACATAGCACATCCGTTTACATATTTAGCAACAGTCCCGTTCGGAATCTAACCTTTACAAGTACTACTTAACTGCCTATAGGCATACAAAGGCTTGAGCTAACATTGGTATACATTGCTTCATTTGTTTCAGAACTCCTTAAAAATTGCTTAAAAAATTCAATCTACATCAAAAAAAGCTAGGTGTAACTAACGTTGCTTCATTTGTTTAAAAACTCCTTAAAAAATGCTTAAAAAGTTAAATCTACATCAAAATAAATCTAGGAGGTCGATCGGAATTTATGTTACATTACATGAATACCATCCTTTGCCCGTTTCTTGGAAAGCAAGTTACGCTGTCATTTGCAGATTTTTATACGACTACGGAAAAGTCACGGAGCCTGGATTTGTGCCCGGTTGATGGCAATAGGCTCACTCAGTATTACTTACATGGGACTGAAACACAAATGGTGAAATGTGTGTGTACTATTATGTACGGTCAAACAAGCTATTTGGTTTACAGTTTAACCGGCAACGGCAACTACAGTAGTTTCTCAAGATATAATGCCTTGTGACTGTGACTGTAGCTTTGCTTTTTTTGTATTTTCCACATTCAAAAGTGCCGTAATGGTCTAATTGAAATAAATGATTTGAGTTTGAGTTTGAACCAACAAATAAAAGTTATTATTACATTACATTACTTACAATTTACAAATCTATTAAAATAAACTAAAGTAACTTAAACTAAAAACTTAAAAAATGGCGTCAAAAAACGCCTCCTCAACGCTGTCAACTGGTATTGTCCTCAAGAGACTGGCGGCGTTACCACGCTGATGTATGGCAACGCTAAGCCTTTGGCCAAGGTAAATTACATTGTAAAAGTTAAACCAAATAGCTTGTTCGACCGTACATCTCTGCCATCTATATACGGCAATGTCAAAAGTAAGGATTATGATGTTTTCACAGTCGTAACGAGAAAACCGAAACCCAAAAGTCTGAAAACAAGGGTATCAGCGTAATACCCAGCACTGTGCAGGTCAGATTGGCAGTCGCTCCATGTAATACCATACTGGTATTCAATTGTTTCCAGAGTTAGGCTGGAAACCGACCCCAACATCGTTGAAAAAATATGTAGTTAATGTATGGTACATACGTCAAAAAATTACAATTCAGAAGCCACATAGATTCATATCCAGCTTTTACAATCCTGGTTGGCGCATACACTCATATTTTTTTCTTCTAAAGGAATGCGCGCGGGTTTTGAATGTCAATTTGACGTTCCTTAAGGTCAAGTCGGCTTCTATGTGTTCTTAGTAAAGGGGTCATAAAATGGCGACGGGTCGCGCATAAATAATTTTAGAATTATTGTTTTATAGGTTTTTTATTGTTTGTTTGTGTGAGTTTTAAACTAAATGGGTTGATTGTGTCTGGGGCTCTGGGAACTTATTTAAGAAATAGCGTAATAACCCTCTTTGAAAAAAGGTTAGTGGATATTTTTAAATGTCGGAAAACATTTTAAGCACGGTCGAATTGATTTTGCTGAATCGATTGGTATCGTTGATTGATATTGAAGTCAGATATAATGGAGTCACTATAACATAACTTTTTCTTCAATTGTGGTTATTATTAATCAGACACGTGGTAATACACGAAAAGAGAAATCTACGAGAAAATATGAAATGTTTTTGATGTGGTATCCATAATTTGATTCCATATTACGCAAATGTAATTTTGTGTGCTACGGATAACATCGTCAGGCTTTTTCGAGGCTCAATACTAAAATATTATTGTAAATATTCGCAATATTTCCAACCCAAAATATTCGCAATATTTACCTACGAGTAAGTCTATTTACAATACGCTCACAAAGCTCATACTTTTCTAAATCCTTCTGACAAACCTCGGGTCATATTTACTCTGATGTTCAAACGTCTCCTTTAAAGGTCAATTGTCAATCACTACCCGCGTTGACATTCCAATGCTTTGAGTTGCACGCATTTGTACCAGTTTTAGTGTCCGACAGTGTACGGCGTATGTTATGGTGCATTTGTGAGTCATTTTTTGCGGCCTCCAGTGTATGTTTATAGTAATGGCAGTGTTTTTGTTTTTACAGTATGGTGACTTATCGTCTGTTGTTTTTGTTTATTGATTGGACACACCCTGTTTCGTTTATGGAGAAAGAATGTGGAGTGAATCAAGTAGCTAGCATCATTGAAGGGCGACGATACAAGAAATACGCTCTACTAACATTTCCAATATTTGAAAATAAGTACCAATTTCATATAAACAGAGATTTCTCCAGCTATGGCACTTAGGAGTTCAACGGCCAGAAATATCCAAAGGACCCTTGACCTTATTGACACAACTACTTATGCCACGGACTTGTCAACTTATTTTCCATGGGAAGTATTCTTGTGACATGACATGACCAAACCAAATAGAAACTTACTTCGCATATTTTAATGTTACTCTCTATATTTTTTTCTTGATACGATATTAAATAATAAATAAATATAAATAATAATACCAGCCTATAACTGTCCCACTGCTGGGCAAAGGCCTCTTCTCATACAGAGAAGGCACCAGCATTGATCACCACGCTTGCTGAAGACGGGTTGGCGATTTCAGACTTATATTAATTATAAGTCCAGGTTTCCTCACGATGTTTTCCTTCACCGATGTCTGTGATGTCCAAGATAAACATAGAAAGTACATATGAATTGAAAAAGTCACATTGGTACTGGTCCAGATTTGAACCCACAACCTCTTGCATGAGAGGCGAGGCCTTAACCTCTGGGCCATTACAACATTACGATTCATCATTATCAGCCTATTAATGTTCCCACTGCTGGGACAAAGGCCTTCTCTCTATGAGAGGGAATGGGCTATTATGTGTGGGCAGTGCGGATTGGTAGATGTCACATGTCTTTTGGTTCTAGGACATGCCGGTTTCCTCACGATGTTTTCCTTCACCGTTTTGAGAGCAGTGGTGATGAAATAAATTACACAAAGTAATGCGCCTGTCTGGGTTCGAACCCACGACTTGCTGTTTGTAAGTCGGGGCCGCCACCACTGGGCCACCGCTGCTCAACAACATTACGATTATTAAATAAATAATAATATTTCTGCTTCTATAAATCAATTAACACAGCCTATCGCAGTCCACAGCTGGACATAGGCCTCTCCCAAGCTACGCCACAACACCCTTTTTTTTTTATTCGGATGGGAAATCATCAAATGACTCTCCGGGTTGGAATCCCGGTTGGAGAAAATGTTTGTGTGATGAGCATGGACATTTGTTTCCGAGTCATGGATGTTTATATGTATAATAAGTATGTATTTACAAACAAAAAGTATCTATGTAGTATATCAACTATCTGGTGTCCACGACACAAGCCTCGTCGAAATCAGTGTTTTTTCACACCAAAAAAAAGTAATTTCCCTGTAAAATTTTTTGCGCAGTGTTACTTAGTTTGACGTACAGAATGGTTAGTTGACAGCTTCGTGAAGGTTCTTAATATATTTATTTTGCTTATGTCAAATAACATTAGTCGTTTATGTTGATTTAAGCTAACACAAACTACCAACACAGATTTAAATATTGAACACAAACATTGGTCAAACAACAATACACATACCGCCAAAAAAATTGACCCGCCGAAGAAAAACATTCTTTAACAACAAATCTTGACCAGATGTGTCCCGTTACACATACGAGTACCAATGCATCGTGGCAAAGATGTTCAATCCATTAACATAAAAGTATGTTCCACATATTAAACGTACGGCTATTTATGTTCTACATTAGGGCAGTGTCCACCTTAAGCACGGTTAGCCGTTGGTCCCGCCTGTCATTTGTAGATCATTGACAGTCGTTACAGGCCAGTCAGTGGCCCAAAAATGTGACAACCAGTCTTATCAAGGGGTGACGTACTAACGTATTACCCAATACTAACTGGAGCTCAGATAGGCAGTCGCTCCATGTAAAGTACAGCTGCATCCAGTTAGACTGGAAGCCGACCCAAACATAGTTGGGATATGGATAGACAGATGATCCTTAGGGCAGTGTCCACATTGACTTTTGCTAAGGTCAGTCTGTTGACATCTTTTTTTCTCTGAATGTGCGTCAGTGCATTGTGAAGCTGTTTTGTTGCCCAATGGGCGAGGTCGACTAGTAAAGAGTGGTCCAGACGGGAGGTTTACGGTTGTAGCGTTTTTGTGTTTATTAGTGTCGCTCTTCGGTTAATGCTTTTGTACAGACGCCAGCTGTCACATCAAGCTACTACAATCTGACAAATTTCTTTAATAGATTTTCAACTTTATCACTAAAGCATTAGGTTCAAGGTTGATTCGGAAAATTCGAGAGTTTCGTGTAGGTTGCTGTGCATAAGTCTGTACGATTAAATCGCCAGATCATTGATTAATGAGAACGAATGTATCTATTATTTTGATATCGACGGATAACATTATAATTTGCCAGAAAGAGGCTAGGAGGAGGAGCTAGCAGGAGCTAGGAGCACTGTTTAACATTGCAGTAGTATTTGGGTAAATAAAGATAATTACTAAATAGGCATGACGACAGTATCAAAAAATAGCAAATCTATGTAGTCCGTCAGTTAGAGTATTGGAAATTAATCGACACGTATTTTTTGTTTTTGGAAATCAATGAATATTGTCAAAGATAAAACGCATCAAAACTCGGGAGTGGGGGCTCGTGACGTCAGAACTAGCTAAAAATTATACCATAGCGTGACGTATTGAGAATTTTAAAAGCGTCGTATCTTCGTCAATTTTGGTTTACGTAACAAAAGAAAAAATACGGGTCAAATATTTTTTGACATTTTTTTTTTGTAATGTATCTGACGGACTAATTAGTCCGTCAGTTAGATTACTAAAAAAACTAATTAGATTTTTTTTGTCGTCTCGCCTATTATTACACCCTATTTTTGCATGCTAAGAGAACGTTCCAGTATTATTGAGCCAATATAGATGTAGGTACATATAATCACTCTCACTGTCAGCCTGCACTGTCATCACAATATTAATCTTCAGCAGATAATTTCCGTGAGCACTCAACCGAACCAGCCGTGAAAAAGTAAATAGATATTGTTTTTGACATTCCGGAAATTGACATACGATAGGTAAGATACAATGTCTCGTACTCGATTATCTTTTCTTATATTTATTACGTTGCCACGCTTGCAAAAATATCAAACACTTATTTTTCCACGAGGAATGAAGGAAATGTTTTTGAAATAATAATTAATCATTTAAAAAACATTGATCGACACTATTTATCTTCATACGCGAGACTAGAAATAATCTTCTGAACACCTGACGAATGAACCGTATAATTTCCCTACAAGACAGTCTGGAACAAAATAATATTTTGTATGAAGTTTCCTTTGTATCATTTCCTTTGTAAAATTTTAAATCGCAAATAATTTGTTTCAAAAAAAGTCTTTTGATACGTTTTATGTGTCTTTACCTACCTATTCTAAACTCCTACCATAAATTCTAAAACTCCCGGATTAAGACGAAGAATTTCAACGGTAACAATTTGTGCATCGATATCCCTTACACCCTGTTTTTAAGGTGCTAGACATTTTAAAACCTCAAAATCTTAGCTCATCAGCCTCATCTCGGCTTGGTTTGTGTATTTTTTATTAAAAGTGATTAAAAAACGCGCGTACCACCAGCTCGTCTGCAACGCCTTTACGTACAATAGGATCGGCTCGCACAGCACAGCCCACTGTAACGAAGTAACGGTACTCTTTTTCATCCTATTACGCAACATTTTTTGCTATCGGTACTTCGGCTTCGAACAACGTCTCTTTGTTTGCGCACGCGCAGACCGCGGCATATCAAAGGTTTGAACTCCTACGATACGATTATATCATTCAAAAGATATGTTTTATTTTATGTATCTTTTATATGGATCGCCAGTAGGCCCGGTAGAAGGTATTGCAAGGTCTTTGGAATTTGGTAGTTTTATTTATGTGCCTTTAATTCTGACGTGGTTGTCAAGCAGTTACCTTGCAGCCACAAAAACAAGTTTATCAGCTGTTTTGGTTCCGTTTAACATGGCCTTTGGGTATGAAGTTTGACGTAAGTTTGTCACAAGACTCGCGTTGAACAAGTGTATCAGAGTTTATGGTAACACCCATTATGCCTGTCTAACAATCACTTAATGAATGCTTGAACAGCAGAACAACTTTTCATCATCGTCATCATCATTTCAGCCAAAAGACGTCCACTGCTGGACATATGCCTCCCTCCCCCAAGTGTCGCCACATTGACCGGTCCCGTGCGACCCGCATGCAGCGGATCCCCGAGACCTTCACCAGGTCAACGGACCACCTAGTGGGAGGTCTTCCAACGCAACGTCTTCCCGTTCGCGGTCGCCACTCCAGAACTTATCGGCCTTATTGGCCATCTGTTTTGTGAGCAATGTGCCGTGCCCACTGTCATTTAAGTTTGGCAATTCTTCGGGCTACGTCGGTAAGCTTGGTTCTCTTGCGGAGGTCTTCATTTCTGATTCGATCACGCAAGAAAACTCTCGAGCATAGCCCTCTTCATTGCCCTTTGGGTAATTTTAAGCCTTCCGATAAGGCCCATTGTGAGCGACCACGTTTCGGTCCCGAGTGAGCTTTTTATTGGGCATTAATTTAAGTGTCACCTCATCACCATCATCATATCAGCCCGGAATCACCCACTCCTCTTTCTTCAGCCACACTTCCCGGTTCTGTACGTCCCTTACCCAGGTGTTTCCCGCGATTTTGACGATATCGACGACCCATCGAGGCTTAGGACTGTTTCCAAGTGTCACCAACTGTTTATGAAGAGGAGCATTTACTTCTTGGCTTCAATAAAACCACAAAGATTTCAATGTTATTTGAGACTACGACGGTACTTCAATGAATCTCGTTTTAACCGATAGCTATTGCCCCGATTCTCGGAAACAATGAAAAATTGGAAATTGAAAATATTTTTCTCGTTTCATCGTACCCTCTGGGGATATTTCACCAGAACTAATATTGATAACGTGACGATAGTACCAGCCGATAGAGCTTTTGAGAAATATCTATTGGTATTCTCAAATGTTTACAGCGAAACGATTTTGACAGTTAAATATAAAAATTAAATCTTCTAAATTATGTTCATGTAAGGCCTGCCATTATTTTCGCTTACAAAAATAAGCATAATAAAAAATATTTTCAATAGCAAAAATAAAAAGTACCAGGGCCTCATAAAACAAAGAGCTCTCCTACAATAAGTCAAGTTGACCTTACATACAAGCACTCTATTGTAACGCCCACTTTACTACTAAATGGATTGTGCTATTGCTACCATATAAAGAGTAATTAAAATAGCCTCTGTTGACATACTGAGCTTAATTAACCTTTATCCATGTATACAATATGGTTCAAGTCAGCCAAGTGTCACTAATCCTATGTTGGCCGCAGTTGAATATTCAATGTTGGCTATAAATTTAACTAGCAACGTTGTCCCAATTTCTGTCATTTACCGCATTCGGTGTAAGTACTAAATTGGGGTATTTCCAACGGATCATCAAAAAATGGGTAGATTGGGGGGAAGTAATTAACAGAATTTTCATAAACTGCAGAATTTTACATGATGCATTTCACGTCATCATGGTCATAAAATCATCGTGGACCTAGCGAGTCACAAACAAATACAGTTTTAAAATTTGATACGTAATTTTCGGAGTTTATTGACATGAATGAATATCTTGACATTCTTAAAAATCCAAACAATAATCCTATGTGTTTGCAAATACTACAAGAATTGTATTTTCGTTTTTAACCGTCTTCTGTTAAAAGAAGGATCATCATTCTCCTGCCCTTATCTCAATTTATTTGTGATCGGCGCAGCATGTCTTCTTCTTCCATACTTCTCTATTACTTGTAGTCCGGTCAAATTAGACCAAAAAATAAGAGTAAAGTTACCTAAATTCCCACCAAGCTGAAAATCGGTAAGATTGTTTGAAATATCATTAAAAACAAAATTTGAAAGTTCCCTATCTTTCCCCTGTAAGGAAAAAAATGTATTCAAGGTCAAAGGTAAAAAAAATGAGGTTGTGCTTGCTTTTATCTTTTCAATCTCTGCTAATATCCATTATTTTTCAATAGTTTCAAATTAAACAGGATCAAAACTGACCCGTGGAATAGGCCAACTGGAACGTGGAATAGAACAAACCACAAAAAAAAAACGCGCTAAGTACACTACCTCATAGGTGGCGAGGAAACGTGTGCATATTATGACGGTTACAACTTTTATAACTTTTTGAATCGTTATATCTCAAAAACGGTGGCTCGTAGAAAAAAAAAGTATTAATTAATTTTTTGTAGATAATTTTATGATCTACAATTTTTGTTTGAAATATTTTTATGATAAAACTTACCGTTTTGCTGAAAATCGCGAAAAACTCATTTTTTTTTACCTTTGACCTTGAATTTATTTTTTCCTTACAGGGGAAAAATGGGGAACTTTTAAATTTTGTTTTTAATGATATTTTAAACAATCTTACCGATTTTCAGCTTGGTGGGAATTTAGGTAACTTCGAATGTCTAAATTGACCGGACTATTGTCATCTCATCAGAAACCTCCTTTCTTTCTTATCTTTCTTACTTAAAATGTCACTTACGGGATATCTTCCGTGATTATTCATTGTTTTTGAGCTCCCGATATTTCGACGCTGTTGCAAGCGCCATGATCGTGGGTTAACTGCAGAATGCGGGTGGATGGAAACAAAATGTTAGGAGCAGACAAATCTGTCTGCCCTCTTTCTTTGTCTTTTGCTACGCGCAGTACTGGAACTCGACACTAAGTCATGGCAAAACACACTCACAGTATTACCAGGTTTTGTGAAGTTCTTATTATGTTGCTGGCTGCTATATCGGGAGCTCAAAAACAATGAATAATCACGGAAGATATCCCGTAAGTGACATTTTAAGTATAGTTATGAACCGTGAAAGCTTAAAACAGAACCTCCTTTCTTGCCATATCATCCTTTACACAGTCCAGCCATCATTCTTTTGGTCTTCCTCTACTCTTATACCCATCCAAACTCATACTCAAAACTTTCCTCACGACATTTTCGTTATTCCTATTATTAGTATCAAAGAAGGATGTTAGAGCAAAATAGACCCCAACTTCACCGTACCAACACTACTACGCGTACGCTCGCGTGTACCCACACAATAAATACTCAGTACCACATTAAAAGCCAGCAGCCATACACGACACCCTATGGCTAACTAAAAAGCCTCACCGGGGGAGATACAAGAGTAAATTACAAGCACCAGCTACTAACACAATGATATTAAGAGAATTGCCTATGAGATATTGTGGGCTTAACGTATGTAGCAGTAAGTGGTTTTTGTGATAAATGCTGGGTTGTAAACTTGTAATTGTCCTGAGAGGGCAAGGGCCTTGGTTCATATAGGGAATGATATGACCATTGATCATTATGTTTGCTTGTTGCGTGTTGGTGTTCCTTATAAGTCCCAACTTCTATACTTGAATATAATATCTCGATTTCTTCTGGCTGTAAATCAGTGTTATAATTTTCTTTTTTCTTTTCTTTCAGGTAAGGAAAACTTCAAAGATAAGATTATCGGAACGAAGGTCAATTTTTAAGGATAAGTATTATAAACAACTCATATCGTATTTTAACCCTTACCTACCATTGCTGACCTATGAGGCCCTGTTTAATATAAAAATGACAACGCTTACCAAAACGATCACAAATCTGTCATATGGTCAAATCAAATTAAGAACATTGCTGCTCATAAACATCACGCCAGTTATGTTTAAGTCCTATGTAATAGGGGGCGAGACTATTGCCATCAAACGATCACAAATCCGAACTCCGTGGCTGTTATCGAGAAATTACTGAACAAAACCCAATAACACTTTGCCTGACCTGGGAATCGAACCCAGGATCTCATACTCAGCGGTCGCGCTTGCAACTACTAGATCAACGAGGCACTCATTGCCGTTCATCGTCTTGATATAATCCACAAAAGCTTTTAGAAATACCTTTGAAAATTTCCATCTGATTATCTAATGTCATTATCATGTGAAATATCATATCATTCCCTGTTATTGACGTTCTTTTACGTCAAGTTAATGGAGCTCACTTCGTTGCTTCCGTATGGTAATGACATTGTGTATTTTTCCCCTTATTTTTACTTGGAATGAGATATCCTTCGTTTTTCCGTGGGTAGATGATAATACAAGTACTGTTTATGGCTTCTTTTTAAAATTATTATGCGACGTAAAGGTTTTTTTTTCTAGGAATTTTATATGTTGTACCCAAAGATATAAATGTCATTGAAAAAATGAGACCTCAGGTTTCAATGACTTCTTTAAGCAAAATCCTATCCTACTAATATTATAAATGCGAAAGTAAGTACACTTTCACGCAAAAACTACTGAGCGGATTTAAATGAAATTTGTCTTACAGAGAGTTTATAACCTGGATTAACATATAGATTTTTTTATCCCAGTAGTACGATCCCGTGGGGCAATAGGCGAGACGATAAAAAAATATAATTAGTCCGTCACTTAGATTATCAAAAAATATTTGACCCGTGTTTTTTCTTTTGTTACGTAAACCAAAATTGACAAAGATACGACGCTTTTAAAATTCTCAATACGTCACGCCATGGTGTAATTTTTAGCTAGTTCTAACGTCACGAGCCCCCACTCCCGAGTTTTGATGCGTTTTATCTTTGTCAATATTCATTGATTTACAAAAACAAAAAATACGTGTCCATTAATTTCCAATACTCTCACTGACGGACTAAATAGATTTGCAATTTTTTGATACTGTCGTCATGCCCATTATCGAACTCCACGCAGCGCAGGTGAAACCGCGCGCAATTAACTAGTCTTAACTATATTCAAATGTCTTTGATTACACCTAAGAGATGTTCACGAGCTAGTGTATTTTATAAAAGGCTTAAATTCAAACACAAACAGAAGGACAGCATTATGCTGTACACAGACAGTAAATAATTGTCTACAACCCGATGCCACGCTAAGCATAATAGCCAATAAAGATTAAAAATTAGACGCGCCGCGTACGAGTTAACACTAACATAGATAAATGTTTTGTTTTGCCTTGTAACTCGTAAAATAGCTGTTTTTTTTTCAAATAAATATTGTACTTAATATTTAATGTATTAAAGTATTGTAGAAATTGGGCAAATTATTGTAAGTACAAAATTTATTTTAAGTGATGGTTGTAACTTCAACTTGTACTGTAATTTGATATTGTAATAAAATCGTTGGGATTTATGTTAAATTGACGCATCAATCAAGTTCATGGCAATCGGTTTAAAATCCAATCAATCAAATTAAGCGGCATATGTTGCTTGGCTTATTTTTAAATTTAATATATAAATTGACTGATATTCTATTGAAAAATAAGTTAAAAGAAATAATTATTTTAAAAATTTCCAACTCCCAGTCGAGTGGTATTTTGTGCATTTATTTTTAAACGACTTCGAGGGCAAAGAAACGGAATCAAACACACTAAAGTCACTTTTGAAGCTAACGTTATTTTTCACTTTTTTGTGTTTTTGAAGTCGGTTTTATTTTTTGCAAAAAGTTTTTAGCTACAAGCTTGTACCTATTTATTTTCCTGTCTCTACCCGACTTTTACGAATATCTCAAACCAACACAACATTTTCTTCCCTTCCCCAAAAAGGGTCTACTTTCGTTCACATTCTGAAACCACCACAGTGAATCACTCAACCGTTTTCAACTAATCCCCTTGTTCAAACTCATATATTTTTCACTGCTCCACTCAAACAAACATACCAACAGAATGTTTATTTAATTAATGCTCGAAGTTTGCTCGTTATGGTATAAAAATAACAAACTCGTAGTATGGGACATTTAGACGCGCGACAGTGGCGACGCGTGTGGTCGGTTACGGAATTAGATGGTTGTTTATTGCTTCTTGGTTCACTCTTGGATTGCTTTGATTATACCTCGCGTTCGACGGAGTCCTTTGAATTAAAGGGCGGTTATAATTTTTTTTTTTATTTGTGTTAATAACTACTGTATATTTAAACTGCTAAATTACTACTGCTAATTATTAGGATAAAAGTGATACCAAGTTGTATTTAAATTATAGGTTGTAGAGTGGTGTTACAATAAATATTATATAGCAAGTCCATCCATGTCTTGCGTTGAAGCGTACAAATCAAATCCATACTTATAATAATCAATTATCAATTTACTATACAAATTCAATATAATAATAAATGAGATTTACGTAATTATTATCTTTCTTTGATGAAAGTGACATAATTTTGTCGTTAAGTTTTAGGAGTAGCTCTCCTAAAACTTAACGACAAAATTATGTCACTTTTAGCAATAGGTATTCATTGTAATTGTTTAAAAAAAATGGTTAGTTGCTCTCATTTTAGCGATAGCAACATATTTTCGTTCTCATTCTACTGAAATGCTGCTATTTAGGTTCAAAAAATATCTTTACTGTCAAACATAGCACACACTTTAAGAGAAATCCCACAATTTTCTTCTTAAACATTCACCACTACAACCCGACCTCCCATTACACCGCAACCATCCAACAATAGTCGACAGGACAATTAAACATGTTATTAAATTAGCCTGCGTTACGACACGGTGTAAATTATAAAGCACTATGTTATTTTGTATGGATACAATATGCTACATGGTGCGCGGCGGGGGTTAGAACGTGGGTAAATATTAGTTTACTTGATACACACGGTCGGTAAGAATCGTGAGCTGGTTTGCGAACTTGTTGGTTGAATTACTTGTAGATTATTGTGTGTTCAATGTACACACAATAGTCGTTTCAAGAGCTGGAGGAGCAAATAAAGAAGTAGTAAATAATATAATAGTTAGTAACATAATTAAAATAGAGGCATTCTGGAGGCATTGTCGTGAGGAAAGTTTTGAGTATGAATTTAGATGGCTGATGAAATGAGTCGACTGCTGACTGAGATGATGAGTAGGTAATAGAGAAATATGGAAGAAGAAGACATGCTGCCCCGAACACAAACAAATTAGAATAAAAGTAGAAGAATATATATTTTATTCTATTTATTAATAATCAAGTTATGTTTTTTGTTTAACCTTTTTTTCATTTAATTAATTTAAACTTTAACACATTCCGACATTATTGTTCTTAAGTACCTAAATGAAATGGAATGTTAGATATAAATTTAATTAGTATAATGTTTAAATGTGAAAGTTCCTAATGATCTATGTAAGTGATATTGGATAAATCTTGATAGATACTCTGCAATATTAGCTTTTAGTTATCTTGCTGCGCCTTAACAGGGTCATGTACTCACTAGTTTTAAGCTTAGCCTGTAAAATTGGTTGTGTACATTGTGCATTAAATAAATAAATAGCTAAATAGAATGATGATAGTACTGGCATTTTTCTGTGAAACTAGTAGGAAAACCCAATTACAGTTGGCACTACCTGAGGATATCAAACTAAAGATTAGGCTAGCAGTGACGATTAAACCACTAAAGCGATACCAAAGAGCCAGTCCCAAATATAAAAGGGCAAACCAAAGTTCAGCCCCAATCGTTTCACATAAATTAAACAATGGTTAACCGATCAATAAAACACACAAAATTTTGACGAGTTTCAGGCGTTACCTCGATTACCATAATTTTCTTTTTCCCTCGAAGTATTACTTAACTAAGTAAATATACTCTACTGAGCGAATTCTTCACAACTTCCCGTTAAAGATTTAAGTGCCATAAAAGTTAAAGTACTTTTAGAATTACGAGAATAGAATTACTGCGAATCCTTAGAAAATGTTTTGTTAACTTTTTTATTGAGTAGATGGTGTGTTTAAATTAGAAAAAGGTAATAAAATAAAGTTATGGTTGTAGAGTAAATCAACTTAAGCAAGCACTGAACATACCAAATGCACTAGTTGTTTATTTAGGTTTTCATAATTATTAGTAGAGACCGGATTATATGCAACATAAAATCGCCGAAATATGCATCATAAATAATCGAAATATGCAAGATACAATTGAAATAAGCATGTATTTCGTTTTTTTTTTTTTTGACGATGTAAGGTTTTGATTTTCAAATTATTATTAGTACGATGAGCCTTCAATTTTTTTTTATGGTATAGGCCCATCTTTAGATTGCTGATGATGATGATGTCTTTTAACAAAATGTTGTTATTATTCAATTATTCATGTTATTTTTTATTCATTTCTAGAAATGCAATCTTTCCAACATCAATTAAGTTATTCATTGCACATCCCACTCAACCGTATGACACGCGGGTTATAGAAAATTGCTCATATTTCTATGTTCACAATGCGCAGCTGTGATATTAATTATCGAATAAATGTAAGTAATAACTAACAATTAAATAAACAATAAATCCGTATAACGTTGTAGAGAAAGCATTTACAAGATTTCTGTCAATTCATTACTGTAATGAGCTTGTATGCATTGTGTCAATTTATATTTCTTGCAGAAAGTTTTCCAGTGACTCACGCGGAGGCGGCGCGGCGGCGGCGGCAGCGGCGCGTTCCAATGCATAACATTTATATGGAACTGAGCTGAAAATCAGCCAAAAGGAACCACAAAAATAGGGGGGTTATTAACCGGTTATGGGAAGAAATAAAAATTTATATCTTCTTTTACCCAAAAAATCAAACTTTATGAAGGAATTAGTATCAAAAAGATGTTGTCGTCGCTGTTTAGACATTGATGTTAACTTCTCGTAACACAACACTATGCCGCTCTAGCGCCGCGCGATCTGTCCGCTGACTTCGAGACGTGGGCCTTAAAGACACAGACTAACATAAAGCCGTTGGTCCCGACTGTCATTTGTAGATCTCTGACAGTCGTTATAGGTTCGAAAATCGGACAACCAATCAAGGAGTATCGTTTTATCCAGTACTAACTGGGTAGTGGAGGTCAGATAAGCAGTCGCTGAATGAATGCTTTTTCCATTCAGCTGCATCCGGTTAGACTGGAAGCCGACCTCAACATAGTTGGGAAAAGGCTCGGTAGTTGATCCACGGACTAGTCTAGGCAAGCGCGGTTAAACCTGAAGATCAACCCGTGCGTCTGTTATTATTTAGCTTACTGCAGGAGCGAGTAGTTGAGTAATTCATCAGCTCGTCCCACATGCCCACGGCCCATTTGGGACGAGTTGATGAAAATCAAAATAAATAATATTTTCAATCCGCAACTCGTCCCACGTTTCTTTTTGTGTGGAACTTTAAACTTTATCAACGTTAGGTACAGTTAGTAAGACAAGATTATAACAATATTTTTTTTATAATAATATTTTTTTTTTTATGTTGCAGTCATTTATAATTTATTAGAATTTCAGGTTTGGAATAGTTACTTTAAACCTGAATTTTTTATAGATGAAAATGGACTGCACCATAAATATAATATCAATAAAATCCTTTAGAAGCAATGTTAAGATCCCATTTAAAAGTAGCATAAAGAAACCTAACAAGTTCCAACTTCAATTATTATAATTACTATCTCAATAAAAACCGGTTGTTATTAATTATTATTACGTTGTAAAAGCTTAAACGATTACCTGTATTATTACAGATATTACAAGTTTTAGACTAATAAAATTAATAGTAATAATTATTATTTCGGTAGGCGGTTGGCGCGCGACGGGATGCCTCTGTTAAACTTTAATAAATATTGTTTATTAATTTGATAATTTAAATCATGACCATTTTAAGTTATGTTTCCTTGTTTATGTAGCTGTATCTTTTTTCGAATAATTAAATAGTTTTTATTAAGCTTCCTTTTATGATGTAAGAATAATAATTTATCTTTCTTTATTTCCATTTATAAACAACTCTAGCTTAAACATTTGAGATTTTGGTATGAGGCCAAGATGTTGTTAGAATACACGGCAGAAGAGAACTCATCGTAATGCAAACGGTTTTTAAACTAACTAAAAAGTTTTACTCTATAGAGGCTTAAGGTAGGATCCTCTCATTGTACTAAATTCATGTTGAACAGTTCGGTACAGGGAAATGGTCATGCTGAGAAATGGATATTTTGGGAAATGGACATTCTGGGAAATGGACGTTTTGGGAAATGGACATTCTGGGAAATGGACTTTCTGGGAAATGGTCATTCTGGGAAATGGACATTCTGGGAAATGGACTTTCTGGGAAATGGACATTCTGGGAAATGGACTTTTTGAAACCGTGGAATTGGACATTCTGAACCTAGACGTCGGTCGGTAGGTCGTCTCCCCAATAAAAAGAGTTATAACATAAAGCAAGTTATAACATTTCTTACTGTTCAACGATTGCTGCCAGACACTTTGTGAATTCTTCCATGTTCCAACAGACAATCTCTTTTTAATTCAGTTAAATACGTCAAACTGATCTACTGAAATCAGCCCCATATACATCCAAAACTATATGTTTAGAACGGATTAAATTAATCAGCGTTAGCTACCTAAAATCAGAACAATGATTGCGAAAAATAGAACAATTTTAATGTGGTTTAGTACATTTTCACAGATCAACTCTCAATTTATAAGTTAAAACCGTTTTCTATCATCATAATTCTCTTTTGACGCTATCTATCAATTCTAACTTCACCCAACTTTCAACGGCTATTAGATAACAATTTAGATATCAATGAACATTTACATAAACTTATTAAACTGTTCATCTGTTTCCAATAAAACTGGCTAATCAAATTCGAATAATAAATATATATTTATTATGCGAAGAAGTTACGAAATAGTGAAATAAGTTTTATTTCGTACATATTTTAGATAACAGAATTTGCATGAATTTAAAAAGCCAATTAGTTAATAATTTATTGTAATACGGTATAATAAAGTTCCTTAAAATATTTTAGTAATAAAACTGTCTCGTTTTAGAAAAGTTACATGTTTATCAACACCATTTAAATAATAAAATTATAATAGATTGTCACGTAACGAATCAATGGCGCCGTTTACTCGAAACTTTTTTCTCAAGCTCTGAGAGATAAGCTGGCATCATCTATACTCGTCTAGGCATACTATGGAAATCGGAAAGATATAGCCAATCAGGCAAATCAATTGCAGAGCCCATCAAATCGGGAGGTAAAGGAGACAGTCTTTTTTGTTTGGAGATTACGTCACCCACATAAATTGTAGCGTTTAATAATGAAACGTACATTGATTTCTTCCCTAAAATATCTAGATTACTGTGGTAATATTAGCTAAGCCTTGTCTAACCGGAATAAATGCGAAAACTGCAATAACACTTTTACGTAAATCGAAATAAACAGAAAGAGTAAATGTCAAAATAATGAAGTTGTCTGTCAACCACCAAAAAGGCGGATTTACAACGCTCCGCGACACGTTGATTGTTTAAACCATCTACGCGATTTTAGCGTTAACCTTTAAAAATAGCATATAGTTACATGAAACGCATGTAGTTCAGAGGGCCTACACTATGGTGGAACGACAAATTTTGTTTTGGTCTTACGGAACACGAAAAACAATATGATTAAAACATTATTTTTTTTTACAACTGGAACCTACTTTTAGCCCTCTACCACCGCCACCTCTTTCTACCACCTTTTCCTAAGAGTTGAGATAAAAATACGGAGGACCCAAGGACTGGCTTTTACCATGGCTAGAGGCTAAACGTTGCCATACAACGTGGCAACGCCGCCAGTCTCTTGGGGACATTACCAGTTGACAGCGTTGAGGAAGAATTTTTGACGCTGTTTTATAGTTAATTTTGAAGTTACTTTCTTTAGTTTATTTTAATTTATTCATGCAGAATAGGGTAGATGACAAAAGAAAACCAATTAGTCCGTCAGATAGATTTCCAAAAAATACAGGACACATGTTTTTTCTTTTTTCACGTAAACAAAAAATGAAGACGATACAGTGCGTCGACAACTCGTTGTCACTCGTGCCATTTTTTACTCAAATGTGACATCACAAGCCCCCACTCATGATCTTTGACACGTTTTATCTTCGTCAATTTTTATTAATTTGATAAAAATAAAATTACGTATAAAATATTTTTCGATAAACTAACTGACGGACTAAACAGAATCATATTTTTTTTAGTCAGTCATCATCCCTACTATAAAATTAATATGAAATGAGAAGGCAAACAAAGAAAACACTTGGAGATTTCACCCATACCCACAATCTTCTCCATGTTGACCCATCGAAAATCCTCCCAAAATCCCAATATGTTCGCAATAAATAATAAATATCAACTTTCCCGTGATTAATGATTGTTTTATGAACATAATACGCCGTGACCGAACGATGTATTGACTATCAAAACGGATTATTTGGATAATAAATAATGTTACTAAGTATTTGTATTGAGAAAGTGATTTACAGAAGGCTCGTTATATAAATATTTATTTATATCCCTGTACTTTCACGCTCAGCAAATTACACCAACAATGAAGCAAAATATATATTTTTACTGCTGCTATCCATTCTGTGCGCGGAGAACATCGAGTGTGCTAGGTACATGGAACTTGAAACAAAATTATCGTGAGCAAAGGTTTCTAAATTCTTGCAATGCGTTTCTTGTCTTGGCAGAACTCTATCCATTAAAATGAATAGACATTCCTTTCTGAGTTCGAAGACCGTTTTGTCAATTTTTCTACAAAAACATTAAAAATATATTATTCCGGGGATTTTCGGTTTTCATACTGTCTTTCTTTAAGAATAAGATGATGTACAACTTTTTGCTTTTTCAAAGCTGATTTCGTGAATAGTCTTGAGTGGAACTTCTGTTCTTTGATATAATACATTCTTCAAGATGCGCAATCAATTTCTTTCTAATGAGCTTTGATAAATTGATTTGTAGGAAGTTCATAAATATGACTTTTACTGGTCAAGAGTAATTGTAAGTAATTATTTAATAATGAAGCGTTACTTTTGCGGTAAATCTTCTTTTAAATGACATATGTACTGGGAAATTTTGTAAGAATTTAGTTGTGTGTGAGAAATAAGTAGAGTGGGTTCATCCTAGTCATTCTACACCATACCGTTAACAAAGCCGAAAGGCACTTGTTCTCTCGGCATTTCAATATTTTTTTTTATTTCTAGACCATACCTGGGAACCTTCTACGAGAAGTTACGGAAATATTTCGGGCCAATATCTCCACAGGTTTTTAATGCTGTAACTTTACTTGAAATACTTCCACGACCCTAATACCATTCAATGCAACCATCAGCAGAGTCATTGAGCCCTACCGCAAAAAGTTATTTTTCAAAAAAGTCATTGTGTGTAGTTTGATGTATAGAATGATCGGTTGACGGCTCTATGAAGGGTCCGTTTACATTTTATAGATAAGCTAGGTCTATTACGGACGTAGACAGTTATACACAATAGCGACAACTAATAACGAAGTCCGCCAATTATTAACCCTTTTGACCCTTTTTTTTCCGGATGGGAAATCATCAAATGACTCCTCCCGCTCCGGGCGGAGCGGGAGAGAGTGTCAGACTTTTACTGACTAAAACCCATCCATGTTCCTTCATCGCCCTTTGTGTTCCGGGCCACGGTATCTCTTTCGAACAGTCCCGCAGCTCCGGCAGGCATCGGCCCTTGCGGACCTCTTCCTTTTGCTGACTCTATTTGACGCGCGCGTGGAACACGAACGCGCCGTCGACACGGCCTGTCGTCATGAGACGGACGGACGGGGAGCTAGCCCATAGCTCCCCGTCCACAGGCCCGCGATCCTTCTGACCACCATTGTTTATTTTCAAATTCCTATTTTTCTCTGGAAGTCACATGGCCAAAAGATTTACGTTGAGGGTGAGGTTTACAAGTTTAGCTGAAACGAGAATATTTTCAGACACAAGGCAAAAATTCCCTATTATAATCTCAATTAATTTGTGTTGGTAGCTGGCAAATCTTCTTCATGTTTTCAGGTACAGCTTTATAAATAAAGGACTTACTCCCATGCTTCGCCAGTAGTTTTTTTAAGGGGCGAGCCTATTGCAATCAACCGTGCACAAATCCGGACTCCGTGGCTGCTACTAAGAAATTCATTCATTTTTTTCATCTCGCAGGTCTGCTGGATGAAATTTCTTAAGAAATAAGCAGTACTTTTGTGCTCTTCTATGTTAATATATTGTCCTGTCAAGTATTTTGTCTCATCGTCATCATCAGCCTATTAATGTTCCTACTGCTGGGACACAGGCCTCCTCTCTATGAGAGGGAATGGGCTGTAATCCACCACGCGGGCCCAGTGCGGATTGGTAGATGACACATGTCTTTGAATTTTTTGGTTCTTGGACATGCCGGTTTCCTCACGATGTTTTCCTTCACCGTTTTGAGAGCAGTGGTGATGAAATAAATTACACAAAGTAATGCGCCTGCCTGGGTTCGAACTCACGACTTACTGTTCGTAAGTCGGGGCCGCCACCACTGGGCCACCGCTGCTCCTGCATTTTGTGTGTATATATAAATAAATAAACATTTTTCCCGACACTGGAATCCAACCAAGGACTTCGTGCTCGGCAGTCGCGCATGCGATCACTAGACCCGCGAAATAGTCAAGTAAATATTGTACTGGAAAATTCCCTACAAATAGGATGGTGAAATTCGAACCATCCAATAATTCTTTATTACGGAATAAGAGCAGTCGTATTGCCACTTTTTCTTTATAAATTGATCAGACGATCTTATTACTGATATCTATCCCTTTCTGTCTCGTTTATTTCGTGCATGCCTCTCTTTCCTTCCTGAACGGATATTGACTTCCTATATGAATGGATGTGTTGAAGATCAGAATGTATGGATACTGTTTCTGGTTTTATTTTGTTTTTATAATGTCTTATAATGTCTAATATCTGTCTCGGTTGAGTATTTTTTACAAGCTTTTATTTAGTTTTTTTTTAATTAGGGTTTTAGATTTTAATTTAGGTTCAGCCACATTTAAGGTAATTTTTTCTTTTTTTGTTTGTTCTGTGTAATGAGATGAGTCGCTTTTTAACCGACTTCCAAAAGGAGGAGCTTAGCAATTCTAATTGTTTTCTTATTTGTGTGTATGTTCAGCGATATCTTCACCAATTGTGAACCGATTTTGATGGTTCCTTTTTTGTTTGAAAGAATATTATTTCGCGGTGGTCCCGTTTAAGTTTGGTGAAGATCTGATGCTGATTTTCGGAGATATACAAGGGAACTCATCAATAATAGACGGCAAATTGGTCGTGATTGCAGCAATCACGACAGCTTTGCTGTCTATTATAGTGAAGAGTTCCCTAAAAATTGAAAAAATAAACAACTTTTTTCAAAAAACAAAACCGAAATGAAGTGCCTCTCTGGGTTCAATCTCATGGCCTACTATAATATATACTCATAATTTGCGGCCGCTTCCACTAGGCAATCACTACTCAAACTAAGGCTTACAGATTTAATAAACCCAGTTATGAATTTATGATACCAACATGTTACCCAATCAAACACACTTTCCCTTGATTTCCCGATTACCTTTATAATTGCTAAAAGTTACATCTAAAAAGTAAAAGTTTTATTTTTTCTAATAGAAGTTATAATTAAAAACTGGTTAAACGTTTAATTAAACATCGGTTAATTGTAGCGCATCGAAAACTACATTTTCTTTTCGAAAACGTGTTTGTGTTTGTTGTTTTAAATGTTTATTGCCTTTATGTAACGCAAGGTTTAAGATTTTACAGATATGAGACAGTACGCAGTACGAGTAATCAAACTATGCAATTCCAAATTAAGCTGATCTCTCATTGTACGGGAAGCTCATACAAAGCGAGGTCAGGTTATACTGGTTAAATCCTTTCTTTCTTTTTTTGTTGTTCCTTTCTTTTTTTTTTCTTTCTGTCTCCGTGTGTACAACAAAAAGCATTGTTGTTACAAATATTTTTTACGTAAAAATTAAAGAAATGGCGGCGAGATGGGCCGACGACATTATTGCCATCGCAGGAATAACCTGGATAAGGCTGACACAAGAACGTGGAGTTTGGCACACGCAAAAAGAGGCGTATACCAAGCAGCGGGTGAAGTCGGGCTGTGGATGATGATGATGACGAAAAATTAAGCAGGAGAGGAGACTTATACTGGGTAACAAAATTAGCTACTGGCTGCTAAAACATAAAAGCTTTCAACTCAATACGTGACGACGAGTGAATACTCTCAATAAAATTGTAGACTCCCAAAAATTCGTAACAAAATGGAAATTTCAATAGTAAAAGTAGTTCTATCAAAACGGGGGTGATTCCATTACACACTTAGAATATTAAGTTTTTTGACAGTTCAACGTCATTCATTGCGTAATTTACTTTGATCAGCGCACAAACTATTCAAACACAACGACCAATGTATTAGGAAATTCCTTTAAAATTATTTTCTACGACTTACCTAAGACCTTTCAATCAAGCTGCTCCCGTTGCCTCAAAAAGCAAATTTACCTACATAATTGAACCCTATGACCTGGGAGGTCAATCCTCCCAGGTCATAGGGTTCAGTGACCCAGGGTTTATATTACAAGCGCCATATTGACACCTCGTCGGGTTAACCCTCTATGGTCTCAGTGATGGATGACTTGCCCTCTGTCTTTGTGGATCAAGTGACTAGCATCCTGAGTACAGTCGTGGTCTTTTCCGCCTGATTAGTAAAAAAATTTTTCGCTTAAATCATGCGGAGGCGCCTAGCCACGCCCCCTTAAAGTTTAGGCCTATTAGGAAAGCGTCAACTTTGGCGCGCAAAATAACAATAGCTCTCGTTTGGCGTGCATCGTCAGAACACTCGGCCGATCGGCATCTTTTCATTCATTATTTCTATACAAAGTCAACGGGGCGGGGCTAGAGAGCGTTTCTTGTAAGTGCAAGCAAAAATTGGCTTAGTGGTGATCAGGCGGGAGTGTCCTCGATAGTACATAAAGAGGGAGAACTAAAACTGATAATGATAGTGTTGGAGATATTCTTTCTTTTGATATTTACTTTAATTTGATTATTTTATTACGATGAAATTATTAAATTATGTAAATTTACTAACATAGACATGAGTGTAACTAACAAATTATGGATCATTATTATTATTCAATCGTGATCACAAGACTACAGTAAAACGGGGCTATTTGCGTTTTTGGGGGCTATTTGGTAACATACAGGGTGTAAACCACCTCATCACTAAGCCGTCAACCAAGGAGTCTGTCCTACATCAAACTAAATAACTTTACGCAAAAATTATTGCTCGGAAACGACTTTTTTTTTGGGGTGAAAAATCATGTTTTGTGGTAGAACTCAATGTAAGGCACTCAAAACATTGTGCTGATGGATGGATTAAATAGTACGGGGGTCGTGGAGGTGTTTAAAGTAAAAATCTTACATTAAAAACTTGTATTTAAAAAAAAGTTGCCAAAAAGTTGGAACTTTGACCCCAAATATCTCCGTAACTAGAAGGTTTCCAAGGTTTTTTACACCCTTTATATACCAAAATGTTATTTTGTTTTTCCATCAGGAATTTCTCAGTAGCAGCCCATCAAAGTGTTGCTAGAGTTTATAAAATAACTTCTAGATCGACCTACCTAGCTACTTCAAAATACCGACAGTTCGATATTTTGTTCGAAATCCTGGGTCGTCCCAAATAGCCCCCAAAACCCAAATAACCCCGTTTTACGGTACTGAAAAGACATTGATTGTCTTATTTTGTTTTAAGTTCAATTTGATGCACGAATGTTTAAATGTAGAAGCGACTGGTGAAGCTTAGGGCGATGCCTTGGGGAAAGTGCAGGTAATCCATTAATGGATGTCTGAATGTTTGTTACTCTTTTACTCAAAACCTACCGATCGGATTTGGATGAAATTTGGCACACAGATAGTTTATCCCATCAACTGTCCACGAAGTAGACACAATAGTTAAATAATGGCGTCTCGACCAAATTGTCATTTGACTGATCATGATTTATGCAGATACTTTTTATCTCGGTAGTACGATCCTGTAGGACAATTACCGAAGCTGCGGGCATAAGCTAGGAATGATATAATTCGTATTTTGGCCTATCTTCCACGACACTATTCAAAAAATCAAAAGTAATGTTTAATAAACTTCAAACACCACCACCACTACCACCACTGCCACCACTGCTTGTCTCTGCATCTCCCAAAGGTTAACTGGTAGAAACTGCTACGGCATTAAGTCCGCCTCTGTACTTTGTGCTTGAAGTGTTAAATAAATAAATAAACATCAAATCGTAACCAGAATGTCCTAGTAGTACTATACTCATCAAAAATATATAGATCAAAGCATTTTTGCGTAACTATTTGATTAATAATTAAAATATAATAATAAATAAATAATATATAATAAAGCCCACTCCGAACTACATGCAATTTGACATTTTTGATTTTATAATATATCTCGCAGTTCGGCGTGCCTCTTGGCATAGGCCTCCTCCAGCTCTCTTCATTGAACTCGGTCTTCTGCGACTCTGGTCCAGTATGGTAGTGACGATATCCATCTAACCCTAGGAGGGTTAGATGGATATCGTCACTCCATCTAGTTTTCGGACGCTCCTGTCTTCTAATGTCCCCAATTGGATTTAAGCTATTTGATTCGGTAGGTCAAAACACCCTAAGGCAGCAGCTGAACTACCAGATTAATGTAAAAAAAACTCACCCAAACGTAACACAACCGCCTAAAGTCCCACAACCACTAACGGGTCCATTTCTTTTTGTTACAGGTACGTCATCAAAGGCCGTATTTTTTTCTCGAAACATCTGCAAGGCCGATTCAGATTGACCTACAAATTACAAGTAAAATAACCTGGTGTTAACAAAAAAAAAAAGTTTTTGAAAACGAACCCGGCCCCATTTCCAAAACCGTCATATTTTTTTTTGTTCCACCCACATTTCGAAACGTGCCATGTCCGGAGTGGTGATGTTACGATTTAGACTTAAGAGTCCAGAAAATAGGGTTGGTTTTAACTTGTTGGTTGAAGAGTATTTAGAAGGCCAGGAGTTTTGTGGTTTTTGAATGAAAGCGCCACACGGCACGTGAGTAAAAGTACAACACAAATAAAAAACAGAAGTTTGAGTAAAACAGTTTGTTCAATGGTCATGTGAGTTGTAAAACTTTAATTAGGCTCCTGGTAAATGGAAATTCTGGCTGAAAATTACTACTAACAAAAGTCAAATATTGGCATATTTGCAGGAAATGGGGATGAAATTCTGTCGTTTCGGCATATTTTTAAGAAAGGAGAGGGTTTTTACATGGAGTACCTACCGATGCCGATGGTAACTGGTTTTGCTACCCGAGATATGCGCCATTGTTTAGTATATCACCACTCATCGAGGGCTAACTTAATAATCGTTGGCTTCATAGAAGAGTGGTCTGTAGTAAAATAAATAAATAATAAATATTTTTTTATTTTTTGAGAAATAAAAATTTATTTATTTATAATAATATATTTTCAACTCAGCGTCTATAATTGAAAATTTCATATTGCAATAATATAAAGACGTTATTTGAGTTTTCTTCCTAGTGTTATTAAAAGTGTTTTATTGTGAGCAAGACTGATCATTTTGAGTTAACACAGAGTTTGTTACATAAGTAAAATGTAACTTACCAAAAAAATCAACAGTACTTCTGCTTTCTTTGCACTGTGGTTCTTCAAACCATCTGCCGGCTATGTTGCATTGACGCGCGATTATTTTTGTTTATTTTTCCTTTATTCTGCGTTGAATAGGGTGAAAGAATGAGCTTACTGATACCATCAAGATCACATAAAGATGAATAAAGGAGTGATTGTTAGATATTAAGTATTGGCTTATAAAATGAGAAGGCATTTTTGTGATAGGAATGATGCACTCAAGGTTTGGACAAATACGGACGCGGCTGCGCATACCGGGTTTGATAGATCATTTATTTATCTAAGGTAGTTAATTAAAACGGTAAACAACAATTACAATAATTAACAAAACAAAGGTAAAAACATCCAGTTGACACCATTCAATGGTTTGAATTAAATTTCTAATTAATTCGTTAAAGTGTTAGGTTTTTCCTTTAGGAATTTCTCAGTAGTAGCTACAGTCTGGATTTGTGCCCGGTTTATGGCAATAGGCTCGCCCCCTATTACATGGGACTTAAACATAACTGGCGAAATGTGGGTGTACTATTAGGTACACCTCTGTCTAACCCTTCGGGGATTACAGGCGTGATGTTATGTTATGTTATTTAAACAAAAGATAATGTGAAAGAGCTTTGTCGTAAAATTGTGGTGTACAATGAAGTAAAATTATTTCTATCAAAACAGAAACGTTTTTTTCTTTATACTACACTTGCTTAGTAAGTTAACACCCCATACTACCCCACTAAAAGGCTTGAAAGCTGCTCATTAAACCTTCTCAAAAATCTAGGCAGTTTATTGTATGGAATTTCATTACTGCCCTGAAAATCAGGGTAGTAATCCATTAAAAACGCGTTTTGTTTTTTTTTTTTAAGTCTTGATGACGTTGTAAGCAAGTGTAGTTTAAAGCAGTATATATCACTCGAAGGTAAGTACAGATTACTAAACTCGTGTGGTTCACGGCCCTCCGCTTGCGTCGGGCTTCAAATGCACACTCGATTAGTAATCTCTGCCTTACTCCCCTTGGTGAATAAATAGCTATTATAACTTGCACCTAGTTGCAGATGCATTCTACTTACGCAAAAACGATCAGCTGTTCCATACATCTGCTATTCGTTATAATTAGGGATCCACCTAATTGTTAATATTCCACGTAGAGATGTTGGGGTAAGGTCTGTGTCAGAAGTTTGGGTTAATTGATGAGCAAAAAACTTTTTATGTTAATAATTTGAATTCACTAAACCGAAATTTAATTAAAGACACGCGTCATATTAACTTGTGAAAGCTAAAAGCTTAACAATGTTCTCAGTCACGATAATTATCGTATTACATTTAATTAAATTTTCTGTGTTCGTATTTTTAATTCAAGTATTTTAGAATAAGTTTTTTAGGTTTAAAACATTCAAGTATTTTAGATTGTTCTAGCTTCTAAATTAACTGGACTGTAAATAGAAAAAAGCAAGAATAAATAATTCGTTCCGCTAAAACATGACATCATCATTCGCTTGCCCTTTATCCCAATTCATTTGGGGTTGGCGCAGAATGTCTTTTTCGTATTTCCTTTTCTATTACTCGTCACCTCAGCAACACCTCCTTTTATAATAATAATATATCATTTAATTCAGGTAACATAAGACCCATATCATATATACCTTACAGACTAAAATACATATTATTTATAAAAACCACATTTAAACTATTGAACACGAAGAGACGGCGTCATGTTGCGCTGCGTGGTGTCGCGTAGCCTTCCGCGGAATCGCCGATACATGACACCCTTCGGCCAAAACTCTTCCTTGAGGAAGGTCTCAATATGATGAGTCGGAACTCGCACCACGAACGACTTAAAATTCGTGTTGTGGCGCGAATTCAACTTCTCGATCCTCAAGGTCCAGCTGATCTTCGCTCGGGCATACTCCACGATCTCCTTAACCTTCGTGGTGTGATGTAGACGGGACACAAAGAGCTGCGTCGTTGGTATCGCTATACGCAGCATATTGGGTCCTGCCAGCACTGGTTCCGGCTAGGAGGCTTCTTTCTCTTCTTCCTCTTCACCTTCACGAAGCCATCATTGTCACACGTGGCCGTTGCCTGGCCTTGCTGTTTCGAACCCCTGTTGGCAGGTTCACATCAGCTCATATATCCATATCATCCTTCACACAGTTCATCCATCGTTTCTTTGGTCGTCCTCTAACCATCCACATTCATACTCAAAACTTTCCTCATAACATTTTCCTCATTTCTCCGAAAACACAATTAAGAATGTAGAGGAGAAATAATGTATCACATCCACGCAAAAGGGCCATCGCTCTAATTATAAATGAATGTTCTCAACAGATTCAGTCATATTAGACTTAACAAATGGGATACAACTTGAAAACAATGACTTAATCTGTCGAAGCAGCAACAAGTTTGGAACTCAAGCGGCAACTGCTGAGCTCTCTGAACAAACTGAAAGTTGTAAGCTGCCAATTTGTAGTTCGCCGACTTTGGAATCCTTCTTACTGTCAGCATGAGTTATGAGAATAGTAACTTATGCTGCTGAGAAATGATTAGCCATTTATCAAGGTTGGAGTGTGCCTAACAGACTTGAGTATCGCAAATTGCAAAGGATGTTTTCATGTCCATCATTAAAATTAAAAGGAGTTCTACACGGTGTAACTGATATAACTGAAAACTTGGAAAGGTACTAATGTACTCAGTATCAGTACCTACGAATAACTCTTACTACAAGAACACCCCCTTAAATTGTGAAATGATCATCACTACCTGTTTTTCCCACACAGGACTACGCATTTTAACTTGTAGATGAGCTCGTAGCGGCAGCCGCTTCGATCCATCTTCAGGTTAAGCAGCGCTTGCCTAGGTTGGTCTGTGGATGGGTGACCATCCATTACATACCGAGTTTCCTCCGTGCCTCAGACGGAAAGCACGTTAAGCCGTTGGTCTCAGCTGTATTTTGTAGATTTGTGACAGTTGTTACAGGTAGTCAGGGGCCCGAAAGTCTGACAACCAGTCTTACCCAGACTGTGTTACCCACGGATGTGTTACCCAGTACTAACTGGGTTGTAGAGGACCCCGAAGCTGATGAGAACTACGCCTTTTAACGAACATTTTTCTCTCTTTCTTTAAAAGGAAACATTCAATAACATGGCATCAAGAATACTAAATCTCCCCAATGCTTTGCAAATTGCTTTCTGTTTCTTCACTTAATTTCATTGAACAAGTCAAAAGCCACCAAGGGATGCCCTATCAAATTGTTAGCCTACTCACCAGGGACGGATAATTTCTCCTACGACAGGTCTAAATTCCCATTAATACAAGTGTCAATATGAAGGCCTGGAACACAGGGATATTCATCATCATAATTCTCCTGACCTTATTCCAAATTATTCGGGGTCGGCGCAGCATGTCTTCTTCTTCCATTCTTCTCTATTACTCGTCATCTCAGCAGTCACCTCTTTTCAAGCCATATCGTTCTTCACACAGTCCATTGTATCGTTTTTTTTTGTCTTCCTCTACTCTTATAGCCACAATCATGTTCAAAACTTTCCTCACGACATTTACCTAATTCCTCCTCATCACATACCAAGACAACCGATTAACCACACAATTTTTCGCCACTTTCAGGCTTCCTCTTAACTCATTCCTTACTTTATCCATTCGCATAACACCACACACCCCCCTTAGCATTCTCATTGTAGCCACATGCAATTGCCTTTCATTCATTCCGTTTGTGGCTCAACATTCTTATCCATACAAGTCATTTCATCATTTAAGATGATGCAAAAGTGACGAACGTGGATTGACATAGGCTACCGAAAAGCTTGACATCAGCTATCGAAAAGCTTATGTCAATTCTGTTGAAAATCGTTCTAGAAATACGAAGTGCTTTAAAACGCTATTGTCACTTGTCTCTGTCCCCTGCTCAATGGATTATTTGGGCGCGCCCATCAATGTTGGGACATGACAGGTTGGACATAATTATGTTGAACATTATCGTGTTGATGTAATACCCATTGTTTGACGATCGTGTGGGTAGTGTCGGGCGGTTTATCGGCGTTATTTTGTTTTAAGTTAGGTACACATATTTGGAATTTTATAGGGACGTGATTAAAATCGATTGTTTTGTACGATGGAGCTTGTTGATGCGTATACCTTTATACCGCCATCGATGTAAATAAATGAAGTTAATGTTATGGTGTAATTGACTTGGTAACAATGATTGCGTTTGCAGTTATAATACCTACATGCTATGAAGTTTACGTGAGTACTTAATTAAATATTGTAGTTTTATGTTCCATAAGATGCAATTAACGGATTGACAATTAATGCGAATGCAGTTAAAAGTAACTAACTACAATCTGTTAAATGTTCGTTAACTAAATATTGATGTGGCCATAAATATACAATTGAAGAGAAATGGCAAACAATCATTTTCCCAAAGGCTTAAATTCACAGATATAGATAGACATAGATAACGCAAAAGCAACTACTTCGCGTGCCCAGCTTATGATGCAGAATCATAAGCCGCCACTTTCGCGCTCAGTCGCATCTGTGTGGCCGCGCTAGTCGGACGTCAGTTAAAAAACTTAAAATGGTTAATTGTGCTGTTATAAATTGTAAAAACAGTTCAAATCTGGTGAGAAAAAATAAAGTAAACGTTTCCTTCCATCGGTAAGCCATTTTGTGATTAATATTATGCGTAATTAATTTTAAAATCAATTATTTTGAATCTAATACGCACAGTAATATCTGGTAATACTAAATTTGAGAAAAACATAGGTCGTCAAAAGTAAGATGCATATTCGTATTACATTGCCGCTTTTACTTGGAGCGGTTGATGCGATGTTTTGTTTTAACAGATGATGGATATCGAAACAAGTGATACTATCGTATATCGCTTCGGTTTCGTAGTACAGGCGCTTTTATCATTTTTCTGTCCATTTTAGCGATTAGTGCTGTTCATACTATGCAACACCAATCGATTCTCAAGAATCGATTTTGGAAACAGCGGAATGATTTTGTATTTTATAGGTACTTAATATATAGACAATTTTAATAAATAATCGTAATGTTTCGTGATTATTTTAGTTTTCCACATGAACCCAATTTGAAAGAAAAATGGATTGAGGCGACGGGAAATAAAGATTGGTTCCCAACAAAGCATAGCACTATATGTTCAATACATTTTGAGGAAGCAAGCTTTGTTGAAGGGAAAAAGCAACGAATATTGACAAAAAAGCATATCCGACTATTGATCTACTGAAGATCATAAGTATCATAACTGATGAAGTTAGTTAATTGATAAGTCTATGTACTTTCGAGGTTTTTATTATAAGTGTGTAAAGTCTTAAATGTTGAATTTTACTTGTACTTGTATTACAGAATATAGAATATCTTTAAATCGATTTGATTTTCCCATCACTAAATAGTGCTTGTGACGTCATAGTAGGTAGTCAAAAACTGGCACGCTTGGTTTTCATACAGATCGTGATACTTGCGTTATCTATGTCTATCTATATCTGTGCTTAAATTGATTTTCCCGGAAATTATTAATCGAATCTCATAGACAAATAACTGTTTATATTTTAGCAAGCATCGCCCGCGACTTTGTCCGCAAAAACTATGATAACTTGGCTAATATGCATGATATGAATATTATTTATAGCCTATATCACCCACGAATAATATAGCTGTCTGCCATTGAAAGATTTTTTTGGGTCCGCGTGGCTTATTATGAGTGGTATAATAAACCACGCGGACCCATAAAAATCAAGCGGACCCAAAAAGGTCTCATAGAAAAAAAGCCTGAAATCAACTGTGTGAACGTTGTACATTGATGATTATGATTATTATATTTACAGAAAGTAACTTAATACAAAAAAATCCGTATAGTTGCTTCGAAAAATACATCAGGCCTGAATGAGTGTAAAAAAAAATATTATCCTTCTATGAAAAATAAAACATAATTTATCACATTATTCACATACCGCACAACTCATTAGGAAACTAATATTAAAAAGTAACGACCTCAAGCGCGTCCTGCTAAGAGCGTCGGCACATGAGATGGTTTATGTGCAATAAACACGGAGTTAGAACCCATGCCGTTTAACTACCGTGTGTGGGCCCGCTTATGGGGTGCGGACACACACATCCGACTCGGCTTTATTCGGCAAAATACGGAGATATTTTATTTATTTATTTATTAAAACTTGATGCACAAGTAAAAACTGTACAAAGGCGGACTTAATGCCTTGGGCATTTTCTACCAGTCTACCTTAGGGTGATGCAGAGACAATACACAGTATGTGCAATAACAGAAAACAAATAAGAAAATATTTATAACTAAAATATAAGAATAAATACTTATATACATACATAAAACAAAATATACTTAATTCTGAGACGAATCTGCCAACTTCTTGTGTATGTGTTATATTCTGCTAAAAACGAAAAAAAAAACTGCTTGGTCTATCTCGAATTGTGACACAAACATGATTTAGCGATGGTATCATACCTAATATAAAAATCGACTAATTAGTGATTTTCTTCAGAAATATCAGGTGCGTAGTACTCCAAACTGACATGCGTGTGATGACTTGATGTATAACGTCGACGAAGAAAAAGGAATATAAAAGGATCATAGCAGGTGCATGGCGTTCCGCAAATTCTACCTAACCCAACCATAGAAATAAAGCGTAAATTTATGTATAAGTGTATGTATAAATCGCGTTTATACCTAACATTACGAGTATTTAATTTACGATTGGCGTTGAGACAGTGACAAATCCACGCAAAAACGTCTGTTGACATGTCAAGTACACACGCAAACTGCAATTACATGACTGACTATAATTTATTATGTAGACAAGCCTTCTTGCTGTTGTGGTACTCGAAAACCTTGGACAGTAGGATACTATAATTTATTCAAAAGAAAATAAACTGCCAGAAAGTACTTGAAAAAGGGGTATCGACCTACTCATTTCGAACCAGAAAGATATAAGTCCACTTGTACTCGGGGATTATTCGATTGGGACAAACGACCTAGTCAAATAATTCCCGAAATGATTATGCAGAAAAAAAACTGACATTTTCACCTTAGTACAGTCTTACGAATTTAAGGGGCGAGCCTATTGCCGTCCTCATGCGTATGATAAATTCCTGATAGAAAAACCCAATAACACTTTGCCCGACCTGGAAATCGAACCCATGTTCATGCTCAGCAGTCGTTCTTACACTCACTAAGACAACGAGGAACAAAAGGAATCAATACAAATAGAATTTATATACATTTTTAAGAAAGCAACAATTTAAAAAACAATTCCTGTCACATCAATCCCTTTCAAAATTGCGTCATCAGCACACGATTAATACTTCAACAAGATACACAAAACTCCACAAAACCCCATTCAAAAACCCACTGACACGTTTTTCAATGAAAACACACGATAATTAATAAAATAGTTCACTCTACATATCTTCAGACGTCAGTCTCCAACAGCCTTTGTCTCTGCATGAGAACAATGACATCACATGCAGAGCTCATTCAATGGCTGTCAATAAGATGTTCTGAACAGAACTCGGGGCTTGTGAAGGTGGGTGTGTAGTTCAAAGTTCGTGCGGTGTGAAGTTTGAAGTTCTTTGTTGATACTGTTTTTGGGACTGTAGGACATAGAAATGGGAAGTGATAAAAGGTGTGCATGAATATGGGTGTCGGTGTAGGGGGTTGATCAAGGAAACGACGACTGGATTGTTCGAAAGATGATAATTTATCGCATGGCTAGGAAGTGAAAGTTATTAGTGAGAAACAGTAAGAAACGGCGAAGACGGGGATTTAGGGGAACTGTTTTATCTCATAATTAACGACAATCGTCATCATCTTAGCCTTTTCCCAACTATGTTGGGGTCGGCTTCCAGTCAAATCGGAATACCAGCATTTTACATGGAGCGACTGCCATATCTGACCTCTATAACCCAGTTAGTACTGGGTAATACGTTGCCCCTTAGTAAGACTGGTTGTCGCACTTTCGGGCCATGGAGTTAACGACGGTTAATCACGTGTTACTTTCAAAAAACCTATGAGAACTACAATAAATAATAATTTTGGGTTTGGCTAGCAACCTGATTCACATGCAACTGTTCGTAACGTAAGCGAGGAAGTATTTACAAAGGGGTCCATTAGAAAAACC
This sequence comes from Xestia rhomboidea, assembly GCA_963853795.1. Classification (NCBI taxonomy): domain Eukaryota; kingdom Metazoa; phylum Arthropoda; class Insecta; order Lepidoptera; family Noctuidae; genus Xestia; species Xestia rhomboidea. Next base: position 13,259,790 of record OY970778.1, read on the forward strand.
GCGACCGTGACCGCAAAATGTGGTTGCAATGGTCGCAAGTTGTATACTTTTAGCGATGAGGCTGGAGCTTAGAAAAAGGGAATAACATAACATAACCGACCCGAACGACGCAGCGGTAGTGAGGCTGCCTTACGTTCTTAGGGTCCCGGGCTCGAATCCCGGTTGGAGCAAATGTTTGTGTGATGAGCATGGACATTTGTTTCCGAGTCATGGATGTTTATATGTATAATAAGTATGTATTTACAAACAAAAAGTATATATGTAGTATATCAACTATCTGGTGTCCACGACACAAGCCTCGTTGCTTAGTGTGGCATTAGATGGCGCTGTGTGTTAATGTCCAGCAATATTTATTTATTTATTTATAACATCTCGGTTAATCAGAGGTGTACCTAATAGTACACCCACATTTCGCCATTTATGTTTAAGTCCCATGTAATAAGGGTCGAGCTTATTGCCATCAACCGGGCACAAATCCAGACTCCGTGGCTACTATTGAGAAATTCTTGACTGAAAAACCCAACAATACTGAGAATGAGAACAGTAAAATGAGAATATTTAGGATTAAAACACCAGTTCCGAAAAATATGATTATTATTGGTGATTATCTAAAGTTGAAATAATCATATCAAAGAAGAATTAACTTGGGGCATTGTTGCTAAAATACTGTATACCGAAGTACGTGTTTGTGTTAATTTATCCATGCCTTCCATCTATCTCGTCTAAAATCTTCAAGGGTTCTTGTTGACCAAGTAAGCGTATTTTCACTTTCGGCTACATTCTCTACAATTAGATTTCTGACTTGAATTATAACATTAGTTGAGCTAAGCATACTATTTCACACGCTTCGGTGTAACATTTGCACCAAAAACTAACGGAAGCTAAAACGATCTATTGTTCTCGTATTAAAATTCAACAGGAATATAGATTTTTGGACACGGAAAATCATTAAAAAATACATTTACAAAATGTGCTCCTATTTCATACACATTATCCTCATACATTTGAAAACGTTCAAAAGTATCATCAATATTGTTAACGTCGATGAAAAGGCCATTCATCTTTTCTAGTGTGCTAACCACAACTGAGTACTTACATCATACCATGATTATACTGCCTTACTATCATCATACAACGATCACTAATCCAAGGTAATTATAGTTCAATTTCCCTTGATCATTTATTATAACGGCTTGTTCGGGAAGGTAGTAAAAAAGGGCGGGTTACGTCACCTTCCTCTGCAACGGCAGCGAATGTTTATAGTGTAGTTGTGTCTGACAGGTGTTGAAATAGAAAACTTCATTTAAATGCTACCACATGAGTGTCACATTTGACTGTAAGGCGCTCATTTCTTTAATTCTACCACTCTTCTATGGTGAAATTAGAGGAACTATTTGCGACTATTGTGATGAATTAAAATAATAGCAAGCATCATACAAGAAAAAAAGAAGAGGACCAAACATACGATGGATGAACTGTGTGAAGGATGATATGGCACGAAAAGAGGTGTCTGATGAGATGACGAGTAATTGAGAAGTATGGACGAATTCGAGCAGCGCCTATCCCAAATGAATTGGGATACGGACAAGAGAATGATGATGAATTATCTAGACAAGATTAGATCATAGAATAAAGTAGCATGGATGACACGTTTAAGGAAGTTGTAGATAATGATCCTAAATTTAAAGTTGACAACACACGAGCCAAGAATACAAAAGCAACAGTTTTTTGATATCTAGCCTTCATAGACATACATAGCAATATCGATGAAGCAACAACCAAACAACTTAAAGAGCATTTAACAATCATTAATACCCTGAACACATCCAACAATTGCGTGATTCTTCGAAAGGGAAAATCTATTGACAGTCAAATTGTAAACGAAGAAATAAATAATTTAACATACGATTTCATTGAAACAGTGTTTTAAGACATGAGTGGACCAGGCCTTGTCTTAATGAGAGAACGTTTACATGTCCTGAATGAGGATGCGCGAATCATTGAAATAATGACTGGTGACATTAAAATTCAAGTAAGCCATTAGCATGTTTATTTTTGGTATATTGAATGGTGAGGGAAACTGCGTTAATTGCGCAGTTAATGAGGAGCGAGGTGTTGATTGCAATGATGGAGTGTTGAATCAGAAAGTTCTTTTGGAAGTAGTATTTATTAAGGAAGACATTAACGTAGAAAGAAAATGATCAGTGATATAAACAGCAAAGAAAAGAAGCTATTTCACCTCATAAAAAAAAATGGGTTGATTTTCGAAAAAAATTGGCGTTTCCATGTCGTATTCAATTCAAAAGACATCCATTGTATCGTAAAAATAAACAAAGCTAAATCTTACCTGTTTTGAGCTTTCACGGTTCATAACTATACTTAAAATGTCACTTACGGGATATCAATAATAAAAACACGAAACGTCGATATAATAATTACGGAAGATATCCCGTAAGTGACATTTTAAGTAAATCTTACCTATCTATATTTACTTATATTTTACGTTACTCATACTGTTACTGTTAGCCAATGTCATCCCACTGCTGGGCAAGGGCCTATGTGGCCAATGTGGACAATTGGTCGATGTTAGTCATAACTTCATAAAAATAACTTTTCAAAATCGTCCTCAATAGTCTCTGACAAGTTCGATAGGTTACCCAAACCTCATTGAGTCAGTAATGATTGATGGACATCCACATGCTCATCATTTAGAAGCACCGCAGTAATAAATAAATTATCTGTAAGGAACCCCTCACACGCTTGATTGAAAACATAAGAAAACTTTCCCATAAGAAAATAGGAACGCGACGGATCACTGGGTCAGGGTGAATCGTACTTACAAAGTGGGGGTCCGTAGCATGCTTTTTTGTCAATTCATTGCAATTTTTTGTCTGTAATTTTGTATTACTTGTTTATTGTAGATTATGATTTGTATACTTAGATTTGGAAATTATTTTTTGTGTGATGATGAAGTACCTTATCCAAGCCCACTAAAGCAGTTTTTTTTACAACAAAAACATGATCTGCAAAATACACTTAATTATGATTACTGCTTAAAACTTTAATGACGGTATAAAAATAAAAATAAATATCGCTGGACATTACACACAGCGCCATCTATCGCCACACTAAGCAACGAGGCTTGTGTCGTGGACGCCAGAAAGTTGATATACTACATAGATTCTTTTTTTTTTGTAAATACATCCTTATTATACATATAATCATTCATGACTCAGAAACAAATGTCCATGCTCATCACACAAACATTTGCTCCTACCGGGATTCGAATCCGGGACGCAACGAACGTAAGGCAGCCTCACTACCGCTGCGCCATGCCATCTGGTTTCAAAATTTGTTAGAATTCAGTGGCAGATGTTTCGAAAGACCGACTTCATAGCTTTAATGTAAAACCTATGTTAATTCAGTCTAATCCAGCCCAGCCTATCCCCAACTACATTGCGGTCGGCGTCCAGTCTAACCAGACACAGCTGAGTAGTAATTACAGTATTTTACATGGAGTGACCTCCACTACTCAATTAGTGGATAATAAGCCGGGACCAACGTTCAGTCAACGGAACCCTAAAAAATCATAACTGCCATTAGAAATGCGGCATCGTTATACCACACTTTCCGCGACCACAAAAACTGGCTCATAGATGGTCCAACCACAATATTACATGAACATTTTCCCCGCTCGTGAATCAATCTTTAGTACTTATGAATTCCATCACATAGATGATTCATGGTTTTTCTATGTAATTAGGTACTGGTGAGTGGATGCTGTTTGATGTACGTGTTTGTGACTCTGCCTGCTGATTATTTTGTAACTGTTGTGAATACGTAAGTGATTTGCAGGTGATGATTGAGGGATGGGTGTGTGAACGTAGAATATATAGTGTCCTTGTGATTATAATATATTTAATTGTATAGTGACTCTTGTTGGTCTAGTGGTGGCAAGCGCGACTGCTGAGCATGACGTCCTAGGTTCGATTCCCGGGTCGGGCAAAGTGTTATTGGCTTTTAGGAATTTCTCAGTAGCAGCCACGGAGCCTGGATTGGTGCCCAGTCGATGGCAATAGGCTCAAACCCTTTAACGAGGGTTTCGTGACGGTGCAGAGGAGGAAGCGCCGTACGCGAACAACCAAGACCCTCGCGAAAGTGAGCCTGCGTGTTGCCAAGCCGAATACACGGGTGTACATTTCCCGCTTGCATTACACCACTAAAGCGGAGGACATCGTGGAGTACGTGCGCCAAAAGACGAGGTACACACCGAGGGTGCAGTTACTGGAGTCGCGCCGCAACGTCAACTTCAAGGCGTTCGTGGTGCGAATACCGAATTGTTATCTGCTCATGGTGATGGAGGAAGACTTTTGGCCGCAAGACGTGGTGTTCCGTCGCTTCCGCGGATAAGTTTCACTTGACAGCCAACACAAGTGAAGTGCTATTAACATAGTTTTAAGTCTTATTTATTAACACAAGTCTTGTATTTACTTTATTTATTATATTTCTTGTCTCTGTAAACCGTGATCTGTTTCGAATTTGTTTTTTTTTTTCATCTAGCCACGGATATCATGATCAGTGGGTAACACGATAACGAGAAAATCGGATAACGGTATCAGTGGATACAACTTGCCGTAATCCGTGGCTAACGTGATCTGATACTGTAATCGGTGGAGACAAACCCTTATAAGGTATATATATAAGGGACATTGTTGCCTGAAATAAATTGATGTTGTTGTTGTTTAACATGGGACTTAACCATAATTACTGGCAAAATGTGGATGTACCTAGGTACACCTCTCCCTAACCATTCGGGGATTACAGGCGCGATTTTATATTACTTTGTAGTATTTGGGATACTCACATAATATCCTGCTTGAGAATGCAGAATGAAGAGTTCACACACAATTTTGCCAGCTATGTTAGTTCCGTAAAGTAATGAGATAGAAATATCAAAACCAATTCATTTAGACCAGTGGTTCCCAACCTTTCTTGGACCAGGGACCACTTAGGTATCTTTATTGTTAGCAGGGAGCAAAAGGTCCTAGATATACATGGACACCGACAGGATTATATCTAAGGGGGTAAATCTTTAACTCGCACAATTCAACAATTGGAAAATGGATTGAAAACCTTTAGAATTATGATACTGATGGATACCAAAGCGATCGAAGTGAGCTCGAAAAATTTAGCAATCATTCATACAGAAATAGAAGTAAGTTAATAGATTCTCAAAAACTTGTAGAACCTCGCCTCTGATAGGTTTTCAATTAGGTTGGGTTGAGCTTGCATCTTCTGTGCAAGTTATAAAGTACGAACAACATTTTAACCTTTCGCGGACCATATTCGAGGCTACCATATTCGAGGGCACCATAGATTGGGAACCACTGATTAGGACTATGGTCTATGATGGAAAGTCACACTACATTTTACCCACCTCTTATATCGAAGCCAGGACACGACCTAAAAAGTAATCAGTATTTTAGATCTGGTATTACGTCATCACGAGCTATTATACAATTAAATATTCAAGATGTTAAAAGATTCGTCATCCGTGATATAGTAGGCAATTTGCACGAAAAAGCGTTGCAAAACTCAGAGAATATTGTCCGTTTAATTACGCGCAATGTTTAATTAACATTGTGTTTCTACATGCTTTTACAACACAATAGAGGATTTGGTTAGACTTTTATGTATGCGACTTTATTCCGCACACAACTGGATTTTGCAAGAATACTGGCAAACAAATTGATTGGTTTTTAGGCCAATGGAGAATACCCTTGCAATGGATAGTTGTAAAACTTTAGCCAGTAAAGTAGGTAATGATTAATTTTCAACTTGTTTGGTTAATGCGGGTAGCGTAGAACTGGCCGTTGGTTTTGGTAATGCGTGGCTTTTTTGAAGTCCATCATAAGAAGTATTTTGGCAACACCTTTAGGTTTAACTCGCATGTAATAGGGGGCGAACCTTTTGCTATCAACCGCACACAAATCTACACTCCTTGGCTACTACTGAGAAAAATGATTCCTGATGAAAAAACTCAATAACTCTTTGCCCCATCCGGGAGTCGAACCCAGGACCTCATTCTCAGCGATCGCGCTTGCGACGGCTAGACCAACGAACGAGGGAGCCAAACGTTAATAATAGACGAATTTTTTATGTGGAAATAATCAATCCTGAGCGTTCTCAGTTAGTCACAGAACTGAATTTATTATGTCATTATCACTATCACACAACTGGCGAAATCTGGGTGTATAATACGGCTTCTGCCTATCCTTTCGCGGATTACAGGCGTGAAGTTATGTTAGTACAGTCCCGTAGCATATACGATCAAGTCTTAATACTAACTTAACCTAACACAACAGTGTTGCAAACATTGGCTATCGTCGTATTGACCAATATTGGCCCAATTCGGCCATAGTGACTGGTGATAGACGTTCTGGTCGGCCTTGACATAATGTCGATTGAGTTGGTCATGATGCCGGCGACGTGTAATGACGAACGGTAAACAAAGATCAAGATCGTGTGGGAGGAACTTTATATTAATGGCATTTGAGTGTTTGATTTATTGGTATATAAGGGCTATATAGATTTAATAATGACAACATTAAATATTGGTGTAAATAGGGTTATCATTACGAGTTTAAACGAGAATTTAAATAGCACGTTTTTAGCGGTTGCAAATGTCATTAATAAAACAAAGCAAAGATATACAGGGTGTAAACCACCTCATCACGAAGCCGTCAACCAAGCATTCTGTACATCAAACTACGCAAAAATGATTGCTGGGAAACGACTTTTTTTTTGGGGTGAAAAATCATGTTTTGTGGTAGAACTCAATGTCACGCACTCAAAACAATGTGCTGATGGATGGATTGAATAGTGCGGGGGTCGGGTCGTGGAGGTGTTTAAAGTAAAAATCTTACATTAAAAACATGTATGTATTTTAAAAAAAGTTGTCAAAAAGTTGGAACTTTGACCCCCAATATCTCCGTAGGTAACTAGAAGGTTCCCAGGTATGGTGTAGAACAAAAAAAAAATCGCAATGATGAGGAGAACAAGTGCCTTTCGGCTTCGTTAAATCATGATCTGTCAAATGACCAATTTGGTCGAGACACCATTGTTTAACTATTGTGTCTACTTCGTGGACAGATCAAGGGCTATGAGGTGTTTTACACCCTTTATTACTATTTACAATTTTTATTATTATTATTTTAGGAATGTGCTATTGCTTCTCAGCTTACTGGTACTTCCAACTACATTTACGGGCCTAACCCGAAGTAAATGCAGCGTGTGGTGTGTTATGTTGAGGGTGTGTTGTGATTAATTATTATTTTATTATTATTGTTTATTGTTTAAACAAGGCAAAGATATATTATTGACAATGACCTTTTGACGGTCGCAAAAACGTCATAATAAAATTGCTTAACAAGGCAAAGACACATTGACAATAACCTTTTGAAGCGCTAAATCTTCCAGAATGCTCTATGAATACGAATGATCCCAGTCGCTTTCATCATCAGCATCTTCCTGCCCCCATCCAATTCTATTTGGAGTCGGCACAACACATTTTCATCTTCCATTCTCCCCTGTCAGACGTCACGTCATCATTTACTTCATTGCAGTCGCTGTTTTGGCAGTTATTAGTAGTTCAGCCGTTTTTCACTGAGAGTTCAGACTCAGTGAAGAACGGCTTACTGAATAGAATCCTTACTTGAATTGTGTAGGTGCATGTTTGCGTGTCATGCATGGCCTTTAAATCAAAACTACTAAGCCGAATTTGATAAAAGTACGATGTTTATCTCAAACCTACCAATTTGTGGTCGCAACTCACGCTATCGTGACGATTAAGTGACGAAACTGATGATAAATTGCTACATTATGTTTAAGTAGGTAAGTACGCAACTTACGATATGCCTAATAGTATAAAATATCGTTAGTGATGTGTGCAACTTATCGATTAGATTGAGGCATAATGGTTATGAATATGTCAATAAATTTATTGATTGATTTTGTCATCTTCATGTTGATTTTGTCGGTGACGTAAATTACTTATCAGTGTTTTTGATTTCTTTTTTTTTTCGCCAAGATGCGAAAGCATACTGCCATGAAAGCATTTAACGAATAGCATGTTAGAAGTGGCCGGAAGAAACTGGATAACCATGACACAAAACCGATAAAAGTGGAGACATTTGGTCAAAGGTTGGTGAAGGAAAGATCGAACGTTGATAAGGATGCACAATTTACATGGATGCACCAAAGGTTCACCAAATCTCCTTAATTAAATTCTGGGGTCTTAAATAAAGCATGGTTCCATTTGTAGGGGTGTGTGTGGTTTTTATACAAGTTTTAAACGGTAAAAACGGTAAAAATACAAATCTTTCCTCTTTGTAATATTAATTACATAGAGGAAAGATTTGTATTTTTGTATGTAACGAATAAACTTAAAACCACTGGACCGATTTCAAAAATTATTTTGCCGTTAGAAAGTTACATTATCACTGAGTAACATAGACTATAAATTATATTGATATCATGCAAATTAGCCGAGCTATAACAATTTTTGCGGACAAAGTCGCGGGCTAAGTGCAAGTTTTTCATAAATTTACAAACAAATAACACCTTCTTATTAAGTTTGCTTAGAATTTCTCTTCAGCGTTGTCTGTGGTTGTGCAGAGGTCACTTTTACTGTATATTTTAAGGCACATAGGGCCTTTTTTTTATTTTTTATTTTTTTTTTCGGATGGGAAATCATCAAATGACTTCTCCCGCTCTGGGCTGAGCAGGAGGGAGTGTCAGACTTTTACTGACTAAAACCCATCCATGTTCCTTCATCGCCCTTTGTGTTCCGGGGCCACGGTATCTCTTTCGAATAGTCCCGCAGCCCCGGCAGGCTTCGGCCCTTGCGGACCCCTTCACAGTTGCTGACTCTCTTTGAGGCGCGCGTGGAACACGAACGCGCCGTCGACACGGCCTGTCGTCATGAGACGTACGGACGGCGAGCTAGCCCATAGCTCCCCGTCCACAGGCCCGCGCCTACGGTGGCCGGAAGCCACCACGTGGCCCCCGACGCCCGGGGCGTCTCCCGCGGCGGCCGGGACGTGAGGATCTCTCCCTGTCTTGTTCCGCCACCTCCTTCGCTAGCATGACTGCTTCGCAGAAGGAGGTGACGGCGTCCCATTCCGTCTCGCTCCGGACCATGGATTAAACCAAGGCCGGGAGCGAGAGGTCGCCGCCGCCAATCGCCGTTACGAGGACACGGCGGTGCTCCGCCCAAGCGGGGCACACCTCCACCGTGAGGCACATAGGGCCTTAAGTGACATTAATTGATTTGTTATAGTTTTATCTCACTTATCCCAGAACAGCAATATTGTTGAGTCCGCGCAAATTGTTATAAAACTTTACGATCAGTAAAATGCGGTACGTGTACATATTTTTCTATATATTCTCATCTCTCGAAGCGAAACTACAAACAGCTGGTATAAATGGGACACAGCTGCTGGACGTGGTTTGCTTGTAGTGCTTCTATTTTGTTGCGAACTGTCAAACTCAATAACTTGGAGTTGTTTGAATTCATTTTGTGTTGATAATCTTTGTTTGATGAACGACTTGCGCTTTCACTCGTGTTTTCTTTTGCGTAGATAATTGTTTATTTTTTTTATTTAAAACTCGACCCTGATAGTGTGGCATTAAGTCCACTTATGTACCACTTTTGTACACGAAGTTTCAATAGATATTACGATCGTAATGTATCCTTCGATCGTTTGGTTGTCCTTCCAATTCTGACGGAAACTGACAAGTTCGTCCCGCCATCTCCTTCGTGGCCTGCCGCGACCCCGCCTCACTGTGTCAGGGGACCACGTGTCCTGCTATTTTGTCTCATAGTCCACTGGAAGGCGAACGCGTGGGTTTGCGAGAAATGGAAGAAGTAGAGAGATGCCTTTGCCCAGGAAAGGGACAGAGCAGTCTAGGAAAAAACATGTTTAAGTTTCTTAATTCAGTAAAAGAAATAGTTAAGACGTGGTTACCGTGGTTTAGCTTCTCAACTAATCAATCATTAGACAGCATTACATATTTTTGAAGAACCCTTTGTGGGAAATGTAAACATAAATCTCTGAATATATCCTCCAATTCGTATGGAAACATACAAAGTAACACCTCCCTTTGTACATCAAACATGCCTCCTTCATTAATATTTATGACATGTTTTACTTTATAGTTTTCATATTTTCTTCCTGTATATTATAATATTTGGTATGTATTGCCACATCATGGAACCGTTTCGATCTAAAATTAAAGAAGAAATGCTTTTTCTTCATCAAAAGGCGAAAAAGAAAGAAAAACACACAAAAAATCAACAACAAATATACAAAAACATAAAAAAAAAAATTACCAACCGGTATCGGGAACAGGGTCTAAGCTACGCGGTCAGGGCTCCAGAGAAAGGAACCTTGTAACAATATGAGCCGTGTCCAGGAGTACCGCTTTCTGAATCTAGCTCTTGATCCAGCCGCCTAATGAGAGCCTCCTCAGGTATTAATCGAGGCTCTTGGCAATTAAGCCAAGCTGATACGGACATCGGCAAAATAAAAATAATAAAAAAGTTTATTTGGAACAACTTAAGTTTACAGATTACACAGGTAAAACGAAGATAGCCACAAAAGTAAAGCACTGTGGCGCAGCTATCAACGCCCAATTCAAAATACATACAATCATGGACATTGTTCAAGATTAACCTAAAAGAAGTAAAATTAAGGATGACAAAACAAATTAAAATAGAACAAAAAGAAAAAATATAAAGAACACTATGTTGTATTATGTAGAGTGGAGGTGGGGATGAGGTTGTATTTGAGTGTGTGTTGGTGTGTATGTGTGTGTTTGTGTGTGTGTGTGTGTGTTTCTACCGCGTTTATGAGACCAATGGTAATTACTGATTATTACTATATTAACTCATGACATCCAGCACTCCTAAAGTTAACTAAGTTAATATATTATTTTTGGAAACGCTGCATTGTTGTTCCAGCTCATTGTATAACTTGAAATTTCTGCAAGGCTCTGTTCATAATATCCTTTGTAACGCGAGTATATACAAGGTGTAAAGCTGACCCTTCACGAAGCCGTCACTTAGTTTGATGGTCAGAATGCTTGATTGACATCAAGCATTCTAACCATCAAACTAAGTAATTCTACGCAAAAAATATTGCTGTAAAGCGATTTTTTTTTAAGAAAAATCACGTTTTATTGTAGGACTCAATGTAACAGACTCAAAACATTGTTCTGGTGGATGCGTTATATAAATAGTGAACAGGTCATTGAGATATTTAAAGTGAAGATATAACAATAAAAACGTGTATAAAAAAAAAAACTTGTAAAAAACAAACTTGTTGGAACTTTGAGCACCAATATCTCCGTAACTAGAAGATTCCCAGATATGGTCTAGAATAAAAAAATAATCATAATGACGAGGAGAGCTAGAGCCTTACGGCTTCGTTAAGTATAATAACTAGATTGGACTAGATAACTTTTACAGCCATTATTTTTTTAAATAACTGTTGCTAATTAATGTAAAAAAAAATTAAAAACCCTACAGGATCACTCAGTGTCCATCAGTGTCGCCCCCCATATCCTAACTTTCAAATAATTTATTTGATTGAGCCATCAGATAAGATATTACATCAAAATAATACGACATTTATAGCTTATAAGCGTTCGCGCAACCAGGTCGACGGGCTTATGCAAGAAGCACGTGGCTAAAACTAGTTTTATTCATCTGAATAACTAGTTGAGTTGTTGCTACCAGCTAGATTCAGATTTTGTGATAGACTTTGTGGCTAGGCTTTCGTTCTGCTACGGCTAACGGCTTATCGTTGCTGCAGCTAGCGATATTTTCCAGACAATCTTTGTATTTACTGAACCAACTTAATTAAAGTAAAAAAAACAATCAAAAACGTGTCGTACCACGCTCGGAGTAGAGTGCTGTAGTTGGGAACAATTTTTGCGGATGCACAATATTGATTTGTGAATAAATAATAGTTTTAATAATGGAATAAATACCCCTTTGTGCTCATTGGCGCATTTTGTTTCCGTCACAAGTAATCAGATTGATAAAATGTTTGTATCACTCAATCTATGGTAAACTTGACATGAAAATTATTTCACCGAAAAAAAAAGAACGATCGGATTCCAAACACACGTTACTTGGCATTATGCAAATTGTGTCACAAAAATATATTATTAAAATTTTAAGTAAGTAACAGTCAGCTAACGTATTTTCCTTTGTATACGAAGTTTTAAAAAGGTTATTAGGTATTTATAATTCATTTACCAAATCTCTTTGTCAAATCATTTTATAATCGTTTCCTTACAAAACGGAGGATGGAAGATTATGAGAATTTGATGAGCAGAATGCTGGTCAACGTTGAGATTGTTTCCTGGAATTATAATTTGTGTGTGTAGGGCTGTCCGCAATTCAATTAAGTAGGTTATTTTGGTCCGGATATGACACGGGGCCTAAAATGGCTGCTTTATCAGAATCATAATATGAATTACGTTAAAAATTTAAAATTCTTAAAATGGTCTTAAACGGTAGTTATGCTTTCTGAATCATCGCCAGAATTAAATTGAAATAGATTACCCAGAAGAAAGAAAATAAAGCAATAAATATGCTGTCAATTATATCATGATCTGTCGATGTCATGATGTCAATTTGCTCGAGACGCCATTGTTTAACTATTGTGTCTACTTCGTTGCTCGACAGCCAACGAAGTAACTTTGGTGTGCTGCTCATTTATGTGCTCTCAACTTGGTCGAAAAACTCTGAGCACAAAGCGGACATGATTGTCAGAACACCATTTACGACATTGTATGGTATAGGCACAGGACAGCATGGCATCTAGACTAAGTCTAGCTGCTAGACTATCATCTAACGGAAACAGATATACTCGAAGGATAGACTAGTGTCTATCCTAGTGTTTGGAGGCTTTTATTACTGAAAACGCAATAGCGTATTCAGTAATGAAGCCTCCAAATACGGATTTCATAAGACCGGTCTCGATCGGTGGTCTCGTTTCCCGCATGACCCATTCTACTCCGCCTTTATATTTTCTTCTCTGCTATGAAAAAAGTAAAGTACACACACCTCTTTTTTTTCACCTACATAAAAAGAATTCACATAATTTCTTTTCACCGAGTATTTGGCAAGAACAAGTTTTCCCCACGCGACAACCTTACTTAAACGTGCTTAAACTACAGGTTAAGGCCGCGATCTCAGATCAGATGACAGTTGAACTTGTAAACGCGTGCTTTCTCGTGAAATATTTAGTACTTACACTGCCAATATATAATTTTTGTGTTTAAAAGTACTTAATGAACACCCAACGGATGTAAACTGCGTGTTATTATAGTTATAAAAATCTTAATGTGTTTTAAGGTATGTTAACGAATGATTTGGTTTTAAGTTTTAAGTCGAACCATAGTTTTTGGTACGTAGGAAATACCGCTTCACTTTTATGAACGAGCATTGTTGTTTTGGTATTTTTTTATTTGAAAGTCCATGTTGATGGAGAGGGAGAGGAAGACTAAGGAAACGATGGATGGATTGTGTGAGGAATTATATGAAGGAAATATGTATAAATGATTGCGTGACGGTTGACAAGGGAGAATGGAAGAAAAAACATGACAAGTGCTGGAAGATGGTGATAATGTTTGAAAGGAGATTTCATTTCCCATCAATGGGCATAATACAGGTATCAGATAAAAACTTTGATTTAGACTTTGTCTTGCTTGATATAGGATTGATTTTAATAGAAACAAAACATCAGATAACGATACGTTTGGGTACGAAACTGATCTTCAAACCTTCAAAAATCGCCATTAGAATCTCCATAAGAGTTCTATTTTCTCTTTGATACGCTAACTATCTTTCTCGAGACTAAATGTATGAAGCTTTAAAACCTATTAGCAATTTAATCTATTTCCATAACCCTGCTCATCCCCATAGGATACGAGCCACCTTAATCCAACCTATCAGACATGCTATACCATCCCAGTCAGACCGTAAGCAATGAAAACGTAATGACTAGACGATACTAAGCGATTAAGTACTAAAGCCTTTATACCTGGAGTGAGCTTGGATGTACGTCTTCCCGAAAGATTAGTAGCAATGTTTGTAATGGAGGTGGACGAACTGTTTCCAAAGAGAAATTATTAATTTGAATGGATGGAACAGGGCAAAGTAGAGTACAGTCAGTCCCAAAGTTACAAGGAAACCATTTGTTTAATGTTGCTATTTTTTATCGTTCTCTGGCACACTAAGGTTTGTTACGAGAGAACACAATTTTGAATTTGAACAGAAAGTACTAGGAGAACTGAATCAAGAAGGAGATGTTGGTGCCGCTGAAATCGTCTTTTTAGTTAATACCCAACAATAAGTACTAGGAGAACAGAATCGTAAAGAAGATGTTAATACCGCCGTTTACAATAGTATCAGTCTAATACGGTACTACAGTAATTGTGATTTTTCTTAGTAGTTCTCCTGGGTGATAACTGTACTTGCCGAACAAAAAGTTTACCAAATGGGATTCAATGTATGAAGATCAAAATAGTTACGAAATGGGACTTTTGTGATGCTATTTTATTTAGTTGTCGAAATGGGAAAGTTACGAGATGGGAGTTGCCCGTTGCTCTAGTGGTCGCAAGCGCGACTGCTGAGCAAGAAGTCCAGGGTTCGATTCCCAAGTCGGGCAAAGTGTTATTGGGTTTTTCAATCTGGAATTTCTCAGTAGCAGCCACGAAGTCTGGGTCTGTGCCTGATTAATGGCAACAGGCTCGCCCGGACTAACACGGAAATTTAACATAACTGGCGATCTGTGGTTAGGTATATATAATAGGCTGTAAGCAAGACTTTTCCCTTTTCCATGAGATGTGCGAAAACATGTGAGTAATATTTAAATCGTCTGTATCAAACTAACACTGTTGGGTTACGGGTTCCGTAATTTACAATTATTCTAAGCTCCCGATACTTCTTCTTTGCGTGTCGATAGACTCAAATAATATCCGACCAGTATGTTACCACCTGCACAGCTCTGTCGTTGGCTTCGTTTAAATCCTGGGAGGTGCAAGTGGCTGTGCAGGATGGGCAAGAAAGTAGGTGGGGCATATCCTGCAGAGGGGCTCCAGAGTGACATTGTATATGGAACGGGTCGGTGATACCCCATTTGGCCAGATTATTTCAATACAGCCGCCAAACGGTTAAGAGATTAGAGAGAGCTCACGATATTTCGAAGCTATTGCAAGTGCCATGATCGCCGGATGACTGAAGAATGAGGGTGGATGGTAAGTAAATTGTTAGGTAAATTATTGACAGGGTCCGGATCCGACCTATCTGACCTATCTGACCCAAATATATTGAGAAAAACTGCCTCATCCAATTCGACCCAGGAAAATTCTATTTATCTCCCGTAAAACTAGCATCTCGTAATAAAACGTACAAATAACAGGGATAAGAGAAAGATCTTTTATTAGCTCCGGCCATATTGCCTATGTACTCTCGTTTTGTGACCACGTGACTTCTGAAATATTGGACTAGTAAGACTTTTTTATTTAGCTCGGACATGTATGTCCGGTTGCTTCATTGTATTTTTTTTGGGTTTTGTTGTGAATCTTTTAAATACAGTCCTTCTGTGTGTCTTTTGTTTGATTGAGGTAATTAAACAATTCATTTTGGTTGTGTAATTAAAATAAAATTGGAAGGAATAGGTCCGATTGTCTTTGTCGGTGATTTACTAAGTTTCGTTGCTGATTGGCAAAGAAAACACTTATGGAAAATGATTCAGCTATGTTGCTTTTTAGCAGGCTTTTAATATTGACTAAAATAAAACGATGAACCATAAGTACCTACCAAATAGACCCAAACTTAAATCTCTGGGTGAGTCGAATA
Organism: Xestia rhomboidea; assembly: GCA_963853795.1. Classification (NCBI taxonomy): domain Eukaryota; kingdom Metazoa; phylum Arthropoda; class Insecta; order Lepidoptera; family Noctuidae; genus Xestia; species Xestia rhomboidea. The sequence goes on from OY970778.1 coordinate 13,275,727, forward strand.
CACCCGCTACCTATTGGGTCGTGAGGCTTCTGGAACCGGGACCGCGGTCCCGGAACCTCAATATTTTTGAGTGGTATTTTGGGAACACAAGAAAAAAAAAGTTAAAGTACAGTTAACAAAAAAGCTGATAGTATAGCCTTTCTTTCCTGTAGGTACTGTTTTATGAAAACAACAATAGTACACACGTAGAAAGAAAGAAAGAAAAAGCATTTAGCCCGTCCAGGACAAAACACACAAATATAAATAAAATAAAAATAAATGGTTAAATTACAATAAAGTTCACTACATATTATAAAACAAAGTCCTCCGCCGCGTCTGTCTGTTCGCGATAAACTCAAAAACTACTGCATCGATTTTCATGCTGTTTACACCAATGAATAGAGTGGTTCTCGAAGGTTCTAGTATATAATTTGTCAAGTTTTGTATACATTTGCTAATATATAATGATATTTGTTGGAGGTGTCGGAAAAAATAAGCCATCTGGGAGCTTTACTTTTGGTCGCGATAACAGACATCCACGCGGGCAAAGCCGCAGGCATCAGCTAGTAACTACCAAAAAGTAAACATAGTGAAAAATAAAATAAAATAAAAAAAGAAACGAAATTGTTCCTGTAGCTAAAAATCTTGTTAGTAATTTTCTCTGGAGTTATACATATTGAACACGTTATATCTGCAAGCGTATATAACTTAATTTTACCTTGTTTGAGTATACACTTTGTAACCAGGAAGTTGTTACAAAAAATGTACAAAGAATTTTCTAAAATCGAATCTGCGTAGGAAAAAGTGGGAATTTTCTGAAAATTTGGTTTTATATTCTTTTCTTTCATGTGTTTATTTAGGAAATTATCTTGTTATTTCTATAATATGAAAGCGTTTTCACTTAATTGCACATTGGCAAAGGCTTAGCGATGCCATACAGCGTGGTAATTCCGCGGGACTTTACCAGTTGACAGCGTTGAGGAGGAGTTTAATGACGCCATTTTTAAGTTTTTAGTTTAAGTTAGTTATCTTAGTTTATTTTAATAGTTTTCATGTGAAGTTGATACTTAAATAATGTTAATATTGCACATTATTTTCAAAGCATTGTAGATTTTGTTAGTTCGAATGAATTTCTTTATGAACTCCTGTTTCTTTGTGTCTGCTTTAATGTACTGCCTCGTTGGTCTAGTGGTTGTAAGCGTGACTGCTGAGCTTGAGGTCCTGGGTTCGATTCCCAGGTTGGGCAAAATGTTATTGGGTGTATCCATCAAGTTTCTTCAGTAGCAGCCACTGAGTCTGGATTTGTGCCCGCTGGATGGGAATAGGCTCGCCCCCAATTACATACTTAAAACATAATTGGCGAAATGTGGGTGTACAATTAGGTACACCCCTGCCTAACCCTTGTGTGTCAATGCCAATGTTATGTTAAGCTTTAATGTAACGTTAGCACGAAGTTTAGAGAACTCTCTAGAATTTTATTTTTCTTTCTTCCATAAGTTTGAACTGAAACTCAAACTAATAATTAAAGAAAAATAACTCGGTTGCCTTCAACATATTTTTCATTCTTCTGAGCTAGATGGTTGCAGCTATTATTTTAGATGCAATGCAATTTCTTTTATCTCTGAAAACGCTTTCACGGTAAAGCTCGGATTTATTTAATGAAATACAGTTTTATGAAAGCGTATGTATTTTGCACGATGCATTGAGAAACTTGGCAACGTAACAAATTGCTTCCGAATGTTTCATTTTTCAAATTAATTAATCAAAGACTAAATGAATTGCGTATTCAATATTTTAGTGCCATACAAAGCGATATTTCAAATTCAAATTTCGTAATTTTATTTACTTAATAAACAAAACATTGCAATATTTCAAGCTGCCAACTTTCAGAATGCTCCGCCAAACTCAGCAGATATGAGGTCAATCATTTACCTAGACTTCATAACTTTTTGAAGACACATCAGCAGGGCTATTACGTATCTTTCTGATATCCAGTGACTATCAAGCTTCGGTTGTACACCGAACTTTGATGACAACCGTGAATGTCATAAACTTGGTATTACGTATCACACTGAGTAGATATCACTTTACGGTGACTAACAGGGTCATACATAATACGAAACTAACCTTTTGACCGTTAACTGATGGACACTGAGTCCAGTTACTATCATTTCTACCTGTCAACAGAGATACGTAATAGCCCTACAGGTCATGACTTGGCACAGCGAATACCCACTTGACTGTTGAGTCGGAAGTCCTGGGTTCAATTCCCGGGTCGAGGAAAGTGTAATTGGATTTTTCTCATCAGAAATTTTTCTCAGTAGCAGCCATGGAGTCTGGATTTGTGCCCAGTTGTTGGCAATAGGTTTATCCCTTGATCTGTCCACGAAGTAGACACAATAGTTAAACAACGGTGTCTCGAAAAAATCGGTCCTTTGACAGATCATGATTTATAACTGGCGAAATGTAGGTAAGTAGGTAACCTAACTCTCGGGGATGACCTACTTACAGATTACGTTCTAGATGTTAAAAATGTGTTTCGCATAGGTATCAATGTTCAGTCTTTAAGTCTTATATCCAAACTAAGTGCGACAATCAAGTTATTTGTACCTACCAAAAAAGCCAGACATTTTTTTGCAAAAGTCAACACAAATACCAGACCACTCTAAATCACGCACGTCCAGACCAGACGGAGAAAGTAAACGCTATAGCCCGAGGACACCCGACTTCGTCCGACGATAGCCGAAGTCACACGAAGATACCCGATGCAACTTGCAATTACATCGGAACAGATACCCTCATTATATTTCACATCGATTTTATGACTTACCTTGTATGTTTGGTTAGTTTGTATGGTTGGATTTTTGAAGTGGGTGGATAATTTATGGAAGAGACGATGTGATAGGATAACTAATTTCATGTGAGTTACGCTAGTTGGGAAAAAGGCTAAGCAACTGATGATGAGCAGAGACCGCGTTATATGTCAAAGCATTTTTGCAAATAATAATAATAAATAAATAAATATCGCTGGACATTAACACACAGCGCCATCTAGTGCCACACTAAGCAACGAGGCTTGTGTCGTGGACACCAGATAGTTGATATACAACATAGATACTTTTTGTTAGTAAATACATACTTATTATACATAAAAACATCCATGACTCGGAAACAAATGTCCATGCACATCACACAAACATTTGCTCCAACCGGGATTCGAACCCGGGAAGACCCCCTAAGAACACAAGGCAGCCTCACTACCGCTGCGCCAGTCGGGTCGTCAAAAGCATTTACTTGCTTTTTGATGATAATGCATATTTTAGCTAAAATCGGCATATCGTGCATTTTGTGGCCCCTAATTCCTCTAATTTTATTTTTTTGTGATCTCATTACAGTATGATCAATTACTTAGCGAACCCTTTAGTTATTCAGGGCTAGAATCAATAAGGCTAACTAATAGTACCATCCACAAAACCATTACTACTGCGTCAGACATTACTCATAAGACCAAAAAAACTTATGAATGGCTAATTATTATCATAACGACAGAGTATTTTAGGTTAAAACGATTCAATTCATACACTGAATATCAATACAATATAATCTCGAAAAGGGGTTCCTTAATAACCACGTACTGACCTACACTACCTTTCATATTACGATCCAATCCCATTAAAATGGAACCAAAGCCAGCTCTCAATTGGCACTTAATATTAATTGAATTACAATCAATTATTATAATATCCTTTACAATACATGACCCACAAAGCCGTTGAGGTAGTAGACAATACACATATAAGAAATATCATTCAGTATTTCAACTAGAAAACGCTTGCGTGACAACTTAGAAGCGTTTGAGACAGATTGGCAGGAGAAAACCGCAGAGAGAGAAGCAAGGAAGGCTAAGGGGGAGGCCCAGTAGTGGAACGATACTGGGTGTAAACAACCTCATCACGAAGCCGTTAACCAAGCATTCTGTACATCAAACTAAGTAACTTTACACAAAAATTATTGCTGGGAAACGACTTTTTTTTGGGTGAAAATCATGTTTTCTGGTAAAACTCAATGTAACGCACTCAAAACATTGTGATGGATTGAATAATACGAAGGTCGTGGAGATGTTTAAAAATCTTACATAAAAAACTTGTATTAAAAAAAAAAAACCTGTCAAAAAGTTGGAACTTTGACTCCCAATATCTCCGTAACTAGAAGGTTCCTAGGTTTGGTGTAGAACAAAAAAATGATCGCAATGACGAGAAGAACAAGTGCGTTTCGGCTTCGTTAAGAGGTTTTTTACACCCTTTATAGGCTAAGAAAAAAATAAAGGTTTCACAGGATGGGCAGGAAAGGTGGAGCATATCCTGTAGAGGGGCTCCTTATAACTTGCATTGTATTTGTATTTTAGTTGTATTAAGAATACCCCATTTGGCCAGATTATTTAGACTAGTTTATTCTACAAAAGTTGTCAACTACGTCGTTTGATTTCACAAAAAAGACCGAGTTGGTTTACTGTTTTACATTTTTGTACTGTTGATGTAGAGAACCCTTTCATCACGATGTGGGTTCACGGTGGAGTATTGAAATTCGGGGAGCGACAGAATCATCAATTTGTATTAATGAATGAATCAATGATTTCGACCGTTAAGATTGGTTTGACGGGCGTATTCTGTGGTGTAAATTGTTGGATCAGGTTTAATTGAAGACGATTTTAGATTTAAGTAACAAAGATATAAGTCGATTTACAAAAATATTTCAAAAGCTTCTTCTTCGGATTCTTCGGGTGCTGCTGAAACCCAGTATTTTACATGGAGCGTCTGCCTATCTGACCTCCCACAACCCAGTTAGTTTCCCAGTTTATACGACACCCCTTAGTAAGACTGGCTGTCAGACTTTCGGGTCACTGACTTCTTGTAACTACTGTCAAAGATCTAAAAATGATAGCCGGGACCAAAGGCTTAACATGCTTTCCGAGGTACGCAGGAAACTGGGTATGTAATGGGTGGTCACCCATCCACAGACCTAGACAAGCAGGGCTTAATCTGAAGATTGATCCGAGCGGCTGATTATAAGGGTACGAGCTCCTCGTTTTTCCCATATTGAGCATTAAAATAAATTAAGGTGGAATCTCCACGGTAGCCCGCGAAATTCAATTTTCTTACGTTTTTTGCAATTTGCAGGTCAGTGTCAGGTTGTATGTTGATTAAAATATGATTCGCGACTGTAAGACGTTTGTAGTTACAGAATTATAATCATTAAAATCATCAAACAACATCATCGTCATGTAACTGTCAAGAATTACTTTTTCATTAAATAGTCATTCTTGACAGTTACATGAACTTAGAGGGTTGTATTTATGATTTTAATGATTTTAATTCTGTAACTACATACGTCTTACAGCCGCGAATCATATTTTAACCAGCGTACAACCTGACACTGGCCTGCAAATTGCAAAAAACGTAAGAAAATTTGAATTTTGCGGGCTACCCTGGAGCATCCGCCTTAATGTAATCGGAATATTCTTTTAAGCCCGTCATAATTTGTCCCGTAATGCATACAATGACATAATCGTTCCGTACATCAGCCGGTTCGTTCGAATTTTACGCATAATTTGTTTTTAATGTTATATTGATTGCGAAGTTGTAATTTTGGCTTTATGTTCAACATTATAATTTGTATGATGTTAATTTTATTGCTGTGTATTTTTTGGTTTTATTTGTCGCTGTAATCGTCCAAAGGTAGCAGATGTGTAAAGAAACAATAAGCGTCAGCAATATTTTGTCACTTGACATTAATTTTAGCCACTTGAGGTAAACGATAAGTAAACCATACCTTATAAAATATACCTTAGACAACGTACGTTTTAAAAGGTAGTCGTAAAACAATAGAATTTGTAGCATTTTTAATATTTTGCTTCTAGCTGCAAAAATTCGCGTTTATATAAAGTTTTCCAAGCCGTTTTTTTCATACAAAACCGGATTTCTTGTCTTTACAATTTTTTACTGCACTTTATTAATTTACTAGATCCCTATGTCTAACGGGGTTTAAACGGTTTTCTAAAACAAAGATAAATAAATAAATATCGCTGGACATTACACACAGCGTCATCTAGAGACACACTAAGCAACGAGGCTTGTGTCGTGGACACCAGATAGTTGAAATACTACACAGCTACTTTTTTTTTTTTGTAAATACATACTTATTAAACATTAAACACATATAATATAAAGCTCGATTACCACTCACTCACTGACTCACTGACAGAATTGATCTCCCAGATGGTGGATGGGGAGGTGGGTATATTTTGACAGATTAGTAAACAAATAACTCTAAAACCTATGGGAAAAATCCCAAACCTCCCCTTTTCGCCCCCCTTCTCCCCCCTCCCTATCGTATCTCGGAAATCAAGAGACTTGGAACATTTTTTTTTTCGGATTCGTATAGAGGAGGCTCGGGAAAGTAAAAACCAGTTTTTAAAGTTGTCCCCCTTTCCCCCGTTCTCCCCCCCTATAGGCGGATCTCGGAAGTTAAGAGACTTGGAACATTTTTTTTTTCAGATTCGTAAGAAGGGGCAAAAAGGTGGTTAAAATCATTTTTCAAAACACCCCCCTCGCCCCCTCTCACCCCTTTCACCCCTCCCCCCATCGTATCTCGGAAACTAGGACACGCGCTACGTGTTTTGATGTGTTGGTGTTGCATTTTGATTTTGACTATACATTATTATTGAAGAGCGATGAAATTTTTATACCCTTCCCTCCCCAACCTCCCCTTTCCGGTGGTAGGTAGGTCCTGAGTGGAGTGAACCTGCGAGACCGAGTGGAGCGAAGGGGGGAGGTGGCGAGCGAAGCGAGCCGGCGACCTCCGTAGCGTAACGATGGTTGAGTGGGTGAAGCTCCCCTCCCCCAACCCCTAAAATTGAAAGGGCTGTAACTTCATAACGGTTAGAGATAGCCATCAGGTGTTTGAACTAATATTATAATAGGCGTTGAAACCTGTCCGGTGGTAGGTAGGTCCTGAGCGGAGCGAACCTGCGAGACCGAGTGGAGTGGAGTGAGAGAGTGAGTGGGTGAAGCGTAACTCAGGGACGACGACAAGCAAACCTTAGGGTAATGTTTTTTTTAAACTTCTCAAATGTTTTAGGAGTTCTTCAGGGTTCTCATACTGATTTAGGAGTAATTCTAACGGATTTTCCAATTCATTTAAGGATTCCTATGGATTCTCAAAATTTTATAGGGATAGGGAAATACTTCTCAAAAACACGAAACCCGCGAGCTGCTTGCAGCTCGCGCACCCAAGCAAACTAGTTAAACATATAAACATCCATGACTCGGAAACAATGTCCATGCTCATCACACAAACATATGTTCCTACCGGGATTCGAACCCGGGACCCTAAGAACGTAAGGCAGCCTCACTACCGCTGCGCCATTAGCAGATGGTTCTCAATTTTGAAAACAAAAACGCAGCTTATCTTCTTAGACTATTTGATCCGATGATTTTTTTGAGAATTTACATAAATTAAATAATACATCTTAGTTCGACATCTCTCTGCCTACCCTTAATGGTCATGGCGTAGTTTTCCACTACAATGCTTGCCTACTTTCCCCGTAATTATAAATCTTGTATTAAAATTTAATATCCCCCGCACTACAACAACAAATATGGATGGTGGAACAAAAAGAATGGCCATAGTGATGTGACTGCTGAAATTGGAATTATGTTTTTTGACGTGATAACGTCAAAAAAACGATGGACACCGGCTGCACACACGAAAAAGTGTCACACCGTTCTGATCCGGCGATCAACGCCCAGCCCAAACGCTTGGACCTAGAAAACTGAAAATTTGCACAGTGGTTCCCTTTATCATGTGGACAAGGAATAAGGAAGGAGTTTTCGAAATTCAACCCCTAAAGGAGTTAAATAGGGGATGAAAGTTTGTATTAAAATCCGTCAGTTTTAAAGTTAGAATCTTAAAATTTTGTGTTAAGGCTGACGTTCAAAAATTTATTTATACGTGTCTCAGCGTTTTTGATAACCCCCAAAGGGTTAAAAAGGGGATGAAGTTGTGTATGGAAAATCCTTAATTTTCGAAGTAAAACATCTATAGTAATTTTATTGTTTCAGAAAACTTTTCATTATAACTGTTTTCGTAATTATTTACTCAATGCAAATAAATTTGTAATAATAGTGTATTTACATAAAACTTAAAAGCCGGTTCCCATAAACATAATTATGTAAAACTCTTATAAGGTCGATAAGAGTTATTCTTTCATTACGAAAAAAAATATGCCAAGATAAAAACCAATAATTTATATTTTAAAATTATTAATAGCTTGGGACATAAGATAGACAAACACCCAACTACACGGCAAGAAACCCTACGCCTCCAGCCAAATCCCATCCCATACCAAAACTTTGAGGCCAAAATCTCACCCAAATCCGAAATTGAGGACACCTTGGCCTCAGTAAACCCGTGTCCCATCACTAAACGGCTCAATACCGGCTCAGCGTGTGTGGCCGTTACTTACAAGAATTAAGTTATTAAGCAATGCAAATGAAGTATGGTAATGAAATTGCGGCCGATAAAATGTTATATGCTTTATCTTGTTTCGATACGGATGATTTTTAATTGGAAAATGGGCATATAATCAATTAAAAAGCCTCCATGTCGGTACAGGAAGTAATTTGCGAACAGATAGGAAGTTAGGAGGGAATCCAAGTTCTTTGAAAAGCAAAATTGTATTTGTTTATGACTTAAAAACTGATTAAAGCGTCCCAGATGGGAATCAACCTAATAACCATAAGTTACCAAGTATAATGTTTCTAAAGAGAAAAGATCAAAGATGTAAGGTGATAAATTCATTAAATATCGCAAAAGTGGGTTTCCAGATAGGTCGAATAATAATTCACATTTTCACACCAAACCAAACGATCTGGCTTAATATTAGGTTGATATAGTAAATATAAATATCGCTGGACATTACACACAGCGCCATCTAGTGCCACACACAGTTGATATACTAAATAGATCCCTTTTGTTTGTAAATAAATACTTATTATACATATAAACATCCATGACTCGGAAACAAATGCCCATGCTCATCACACAAACATTTGCTCCAACCGGGATTCGAACCCGGGCCCCTAAGAACGTAGGGCAGCCTCACTACCGCTGCGCCATTCAAGTCGTCATGAACAAAAAATGAGAAAAATAGTAATGAATTGATGATAGGCATGAAGGTCCTAGACATCGTTTCACATTTGAAAGGGTCAGTGAGATAAAAGTCTTCGATATTGGAAATCGCGTTAATGAACACAAATGGAGTTGGTCATGACACCTAGCAAGGCGCGGTGATGGCAGGTGGAGTACAGCTGTGCCCGAGTGGCGTCCAAGGAATGGAAAGAGAAGTGTTGGTCGTCCGGCGGCGAGATGGGTAGACGATATTATTGCCATTGCGGGAATATCCTAGATGAGTCTAGCACAAGAGCGTGGAGCTTGGGACAAGCAAAGCGAGGCCTATACCCAGCAGTGGGTGAAGTCGGGCTGTGGATGATGGTGTTGATGAATGTGGCAATATTTTGTTTTTCTTCTATCACAAAATTTCATATTTGGCCCGTTATCACGCGAACATCCTAAATGCCCCAAGGCAAAAATGACACTCTAAAGTTAATGAAGAACTGTGAAGCAACTCTCACGAGTACGTCAAAAACGTGTGTGGCCCTTAAAAACACGAATTAAGTTATTAAGAAAATGCAAATGAACAACTTAACGAGTTCGATCGAAACACCATTACGGGCAAAATTGAATTTAATGTAAATGTACATTAAGGTTTTGTTCGGTTAAGCAACCTATTTACATATATATAACATATTATAGCTGGAGTTTAATGTATTTAGCTCTTACCTGTATCAAATTGCTTGTAGAGCACGTTATCTTTGTAGAAATACTTACTGACTTACCCGTACATAAAGTACGGGTTATATTTCTTAATTTAGTTTTTATGGCAAATGTTTTATTTATGTTTGGTTTTATTCTGGCTGGTTCACTTTTATTAGAGAGCAGATTATTTCTCTTTAGAGAGCAGCGGTGGCCCAGTAGTGGCGGCCCTGACTTACAAACAGCAAGTCGTGGGTTCGAACCCAGGCAGGCGCATTACTTTGTGTAATTTATTTCATCGCCACTGCTGTCAAAACGGTGAAGGAAAACATCGTGAGGAAACCGGCGTGTCCTAGAACCAAAAGTTTGAAGACATGTGACATCTACCAATCCGCACTGGGCCCGCGTTGTGGATATAGCCCATTCCCTCTCATAGAGAGGAGGCCTGTGTCCCTGCAGTAGGAACATTAATAGGCTAATGATGATGTTGATGAAGGTTCACTTTTCAAGCTTCTTAATATTAGTCACGATAAAACATACCATAACATCTGGCCTGCAATCTCAGATGGGTAAGGCAGAGATGTACCTAATAGTACACCCACATTTCGCCAGTTTTAAGTCCCATGTAATAGGGCGAACCTATTGCCATCAACCGGGCACAAATCCAGGCTCCGTGGCTGCTACTGAGAAATTCCTGATGGAAAAACCCAACAACACTTTGCCCGACTTGGGAATCGAACACGGGACCTCATGCTGAGCAGTTGCGCTTGCGACCACTTGACCAACAAAGCAGTCGCGACTCGTTTTACTGAAGCAATCGTTTTGCAAATATTGCAAACTAAATGAAATACTATTTAGGACGACTACAGGAGCTAAATTAGCAACTCTATTTGTGGAGGTTCAAACTTCGTTTTAAATTCTGTTAGAATGAAGTTCTAATCAGCTTGCACTACAAAGTGGTTGAACTGTTATGTCAGTCACTGCGGGCCGAATAGTACGAAATGAGTGTTTTTTTTTGCGATTTACATAAAATCTATTGATTGGACTTAAAAAAATAAAAAACACTATCATGCTAATATGTTGCTTGTAGAATAATTTGCCAAAAAATCTGAATGATCGCATGTATTTTAGTATGGTTTTTACTCGTTAAAAGAATTTTTAGAGATAAGTTCGTGATTTTTTTTTAATTAGTTGTACTATGTTTTCTTAACACTATCATACTAGCTTATATCCTGAAGAATATCATATATTTTTATGGATTTGTGTATTGCAGTGAATTATATGCTTTTTAGCATTATAAAACTCGCGTTTAGCTCCCGTAGGCGCCTTAATTGTTGTCCAGTTATTATGCCCCTGGCTGGAGGCCTTAAATTCAAGGCATCCACAGGATTAGCCCGGTTAAACATAAGCCGGTCTCCTAGACTGAACTGCGAGATGCCTACACAAAAAAAAAAACAAAACAGGAAAACAAATAGTTTCTCATTCCGTATTTCTAACTATAAGATCAACATTCCTAAGAATGCACAGCATCTTAATGTATCTAAATAAATTCAGTCTAATAATAAATTTCTTATACAGGGTGTAAACCACCTCATCACGAAGCCGTCAACCAAGCATTCTGTACATCAAACTAAGTAACTTTACGCAAAAATTATTGCTGGGAAACGACTTTTTTTTTGGGGTGAAAAATCATGTTTCGTGGTAGAACTCAATGTAGCGCACTCAAAACAATGTGCTGATGGATGGATTGAATAGCACGGGGGTCGTGGAGGTGTTTAAAAAGAAAATATCTTACATTAAAAACTTGTATTTTAAAAAAAGTTGTCATAAAGTTGGAACTTTGACCCCCAATATCTCCGTAACTAGAAAGTTCCCAGGTATGGTGTAGAACAAAAGAAATCGTAATGACGAGGAGAACAAGTGCCTTTCGGCTTCGTTAAGAGGTGTTTTACACCCTTTATATTCCCAATCCTATTTGTAAATGTATTGAGATATAGTGATTATCTCTTATCCTTGGAAGACTTTCAAAATTTCATTTCAAACGAATTGTAATTTTCTCAGAAACCTTAAGAGTACTAGACATCTACCTAAATAAACATGTTTATGTCTAGCTGTCTACTCAAAACAAACAAACCTACTCCCTTGGAAACGTAAATAATCAAAGATCTTAAGTCCAAAGTAATTAAATTTCACTCAAAGCAAGAGATATTTGTGTAGTTGTAATTTTCGTACTAGTAGGCCCAGACTAGTGGCATTCGCTTTTAAAGCGTTTCTTTCATATTTTTATAATGCCTTTCAACAGCATTGCTTTTTGGTAGCTTAAGTCTATCATACATACGGCTTTTTATCATTGCTTTCGCTGATAGAATATCATTTTATCTCGCCCCTTTTTTTCGGATGGGAAATCATCAAATGACTCAGACAGAGTGGGAGGGAGTGTCAGACTTTTACTGACTGAAACCCATCCATGTTCCTTCTTCGCCCTTTGTGTTCCGGGGCTACGGTATCTCTTTCGAACGGTCCCGCAGCCCCGGCAGGCGTCGGCCCTTGCGGACCCATTCCTTTCTGATGACATCTCTTTGAGGCGCGCGTGGAACAAGATCGCGCCGTCGACACGACCTGTTATCATAAGACGGACGGACGGCGAGCTAGCCCATAGCTCACCGTCCACAGGCCCGTTTATCTCGCCCCTTAGGTAAGGTATATCACCGCAAAATTATGTAATTATTACTATCATCTGCCTAGCGTTTTCTTTTTGTAATAATGCGTTCGTTACGCAATCAGGCTGCTCGTGTAAGTCATCAAATTATGGAGTGGAGTTCCCCCAATTACTCGAACATTTGAACAAAACCCTCACAACTTTTTTTTTGTTTTTGTCCTATCTGTTGTATTCTAAATGTTTATTATGCGTTGTATGTTTTTTTATTGCTAATTTTATCATTTCGTATGCACGTCATGTCCCTGCGACAAATAATAGTACATTGTTCACCGAGAGGAGAAAGTGACCGATTACTGTCGAGGGTGTCGTTTGAAGCCCGAGCCGTAGGCGAGGGCTTTAAAACACCCGAGATCGGCATAGTGCTTTATACTACACCTACGAGGAAAATAAAAAAACTAAATCTTTACTAATTGAAATTCTGAATCCTCAAACAACACACAAATTGAAAATGGCGCCAATGGCGTCTGCAATTTTCACATGTTCTTTTTTCAAATTGTTTATCCTGCCGCCGCAGGGTCGCACTGCCAGCCCGACACCATCCAACACACAGCTAGTGGCCAGTGTCATTTTGCGAACTTGGAGATAAAAACTCACTGTAAAAACTTTTTGGCTTTTGATATTTAGGTTACCGGCGCATAGTCTTACCCAAAATTAAAAAAGAAAAACCACGTCAGAAATGGATTTTCATACACTTTTCTCTCCCGCTCAGATGCGTTTTCTCCCCGCATATTTGTTCGATATGCAATGACGTACTTTCTACCGTAAATTTGATAAAGTATCAAGGTACTTTCCAAGCAGGTGTAGTATAAATATTTATTTCTTTCAATTTTGCAGGTTTTCTTGTTTTTTAGGACCACAATACCATTTTCTGTCAAAATTGATTGTTCATTTGTCGACAGTCAACAATATTCCGTCACTGTTTGCAAAATATTCCTGAAAACCTTTTTGCAGAAGTGACTAAAAGTTTTGTATAAAAATAGGTCGCGACGTTTTATTTTGACCTTTATGCTTAGTAAAATATTTATGGTTAGGTATAAGATGGGTTTCTTATGTAGGCAAGCTCATATATATTCCTGTTTTAGTAGCCTGAACAAGAAATATAACAGTCCGAAACTTGCATTTGTTTTACTACTATTGGTCCGCACATAAAGGGGCGGTAAGTAGATGTGGTAATCGTGTGCACGGGATTTTCTTTTAAAAATGAGCGGACGCAGATTCTGTCGATTGTACTTGGAATAAATGTTGAAGAGAATTACATTAAGGGCTACGGCACACTATAGACAAGACTGTCTTTAGACAGACAATTACCCTACCATTGCTAATGAATAAGGATTTGGCTACCTTGCAAGTGTTTTTAAAAATTATCGAATAAGTAGCAACATATTTATTAAAAGATTCTGTGTTGATGTAAGGCTTAAGGCCGTACAGCTCAAACAATCGTTCCCTACTTTTCCTAATACCCGGTGTTGCCCAGTCACTAAAAATAAACTTTGGGCCAATAGTTTTAATTTCATTTTTTTTTTAATTTTTGATTTATTATTTTACTCTGGACGCTCTTAATGTGCACGTCTTTCTACATCGTTCTCACATATATGTATAATCTCAACATGAATGATGTAACCAAGATTTTGTAACAATATTTTGATTTAAAAGAGTGTCCATGGAGTTTCTTGCCCGTTCTTCTCCATAGAGATCTACGTTAGGGAATGGGCAACTACAGTACTTTCTCAAGTTATTATGCCTTATGACTGTGACTGTAGCTTTGCTTTTATTGTATTTTCGACTTTCAAAAGTGCCGTAATGGTCTAATTGAAATAAATGATTTGAGTTTGAGTGCGAGCGAGAATACATAGTCTCTCTCGCTCGCACTAGTAGTGTAAATTGTCTGTCTATCTGTCTAAGTGACCTGAACTTCTGGACGTGAATATTCAGCTTGTTTAGTTTACAAAGCAATTAACTAATATTTAACCATCGTATAACACAGCTGTTATCCTATACAAGTATGTAAAATTAAAGTTTATAATGAGAATTAACTAGAAATCTTTCATTACTAAAACATAATAAATGGTCAGGGTCAACTATATCAAATAGATCGTAAAACAGTTTTATATTCCCAAAGTTTAATGAAAACATTGCAATTAAATAAATTAGATACACTTAAAACATTTTATAAATCCATGAATGTAGCCACAAGCGAACTAATGAAATCACATTACCTGATCACACAGAAATGCAGAAATAAACACTCAGGTATTTTTTACCGATTAATCGGTATCGATAAACATCGATATTTACATTCCGTATCTCGGTTAATTCCCAACGAATAGTGCTGATTACGATCGATTCACCCGTAATCGATTGAAATCGATTAAACTGGATAATTGGTGAGTAGCTTGGTTATTTTGCACGCCAGTTTACGTCTCGTTTGCGGAATAGGGCCCATTAGTTTTGACGTAAGTGTATAGTTTGTTGAACTGTTGAGCTAGATTTTGAAAGGGCATGTAATATATTATCGAGTTTCATAATAATATACTCGTTGTGTTATTGCTTTATTTGGATTTAGAGCCAATAAAACACGATTATGCAGTATCAATATAACCTCGTGTTTCAACCACAAACAAGTTACAGTACTTGATTTCGACATTGGTAAAGACATGTCAAAAATATGTAAAACAAAATGTATATTTGTCATGAATTGACAATGTTTCTGGCATGTTTTCCTAACTATATTTTCACCTTTTTGATAAGTTTGTAAACATATGATTTAGGTGTAAACGATACACGAAAAAAGTCAACAAAACACATGTAGAAAACATGTTTTGTACTTTAACGTAAGCGCGTGACGGAAAATAAAAAATTAAATGCAATAGGTACAGAAGGAAGCAATAAATGGAACGTGACATCAAAACAAAAGAACCATCTCCAACACAAGACATCTACAGACGGTTACAGATGACTCAATAACAACAACAAACGAAAAGATGAAAGATACTGTTCTTGAACTTGACAATGTCCGCGTTCCTGACCTTTATTACGTCAGAGACACTGACACTGCACACAATATAATCAGCTATGAAGATCTGAACGATATCATTTTCACTTCCAAACTGAGAGAGATCAATAAACTGATTGTTATGGGTTGGCTGATGAAAATTCATGGCGATAGCTATGGGTTTGTTTTGAAGGGTATGATGTTACGTAAATACAGTGATGCTAGTCTATCGGAAGGTATAAGTAATAAATTATGTTATGGGTATTTTGAAGTCGCCGAAATCTCCGTTGATAATGGTCGCTGTTTAAACAAAATAAGTTGTGGCGTGAATCACGAGGTTATGACTTAGTTAAATCCTGAATTAGATAAGGAAACATTTATGTCGGCTCTTACACTGAAAGTAATTTTAGTGGTAACTGAGTTGTAAAAAATATTGGTTTAGGGATTCAAATGAAACATCTCTGAGAAAATAAATATAAATAGCAGTTAATATTCGTACCCAAAATAATCTCAATCCCACAAATTAAAATCAGACCTTCAAAAGATTGAAATTCCAATTCCCATCATCCGAAACGCGTTACAAAATTTCACACAAAACGAGATAACAAACGAGATAATCTTTCATTTCCGTAACAAGACTATCTTAATCTTCCATTTCTATCCCATCGAGTATTTCTTTGGTAAACAAATTCCCATGATTTATATCATTGCATAACTGGGGTATTAAATCATCTAACAGTAACGACTTTGAAAAATATAACGAATAGACCTTTGGCTATTGTTGGTTGCAGCTAAAGGAATATAAAATATTGAGCCTGGTTTTTGACTAAGGATGAGGAGATATTCAATTGAATGGGATTGATTGGTGTTGTCATAATATTTAATGTTGAGGTGGTTATAATTTTGATTGATGTCCATGTATTGTTGAATGGTAAACTTCTGTTTACTTTATTTGAAGACGTTGGTTCAGATATGAGTACTGCTCGTCAGTTAACTCAAACTCTTGATTTTATAAGTTACAAATTTCAAATAAGGATTGACGATTGTTCTTCTTCTTGTTTTGGTATCTCTCCAATGACCAAAAGCTGGCCATCAAGTTGGTTGGTTCTTTGTCCCTAGCGAGGTGGAACAGCTAAGCAATTTTGTTGAGAAAATCTTAGTATTGTTTTCCGTATCTACTGTTTATATTTAAAGCAGTGAGTGAATAATTCTCATGAGTTTCATCATCATCATCACGCCTAGTTAGCCAAAGGCTAGCCTTTTACCAACTATTAAGCATCGGCATCCAGTCTAAACGGATACAGTATTTTACATGGAGCGACTACATATCTGGCTTCCATAACCCAATTTGTAGCAACTGTCAAAGATCTACAAATGACAGCCGTGACCATCATGAGTTTATTACAATGTTTAACTGCCTCAGATTCTTAACAGGAAAGTATAAAGTCTCCTCTCTTCGTCGCTATCTCCTGTAACTTTTGCCGCTCCCAGAGCAGCCCCACGGGTATTGATGTCACTGCTAGTGTTACCTTTAGCACTTCCTATGTCACAATCATTTCTAATATCGATACACTTTGCGGAATCTCTTGATTGGTTTGTATCTGTATCTGCTTTTATATCTCGTGAAATGTTAATGATATTCACGATTTTTCTTCTGTTTGTTCCAGAATTGTTATGAACTGTTTCATGAGTTTAAATGAATGTACTTTTTTAGGTGAATTATTAGATGTTCTTCAGAAAGATAAAGTATTTGTTACCAGCATACTTGTATTATCAAAATTGATGAGCAACAAGCACAATTGGTATGTAAGGATCGTAGCTGGTGGGTTTCAGTAGTTTCTGCTGATCCCCATGGGAAAAAGGCGTGAGTTTTTGTTCGTCTGTAATCGATGCTAACATCGAAATTGAACGTACACCGGTAAGAAAAATAGTGTTTAGTAAGAAGTCTAAAGCAATAATAAAATTGATTTAGCCACGCAAAAATAATTTGAACATTATTGAAAAACAGTTAGCCATCTTTCGTTACTACAACAAAGCAGAGATGTCTTATAAATCACTCAATACCAAACTAGAAATACCAAATCGAGATACTAATCTAATATTAACAGTTCAAATCAATATTAAAACCATAAAAACCAAGGTTAAATTCCTAATATTATGTTGAAATGTAGATTAATATTTCAAAACTAATATTATTTTGTCGATAAAAACTACCTATAAAGTAGCGGAAGCTGACATCGTAAATTATAAAAAAAATAATTAGAAGTGAAATTATCGAAAGTTATCGATTTCAGACTTGAATATAATCGATTTGAAATATCAATGGTTATTTGGTGCATTCATTGATTCTACATTGATATTGTTATTTTTATTTCCGAATCTAAATTGGATGTGTATAGGGCGTCAGTCTTTGATCAAAATTAATATAATTTTATGAAATTGAATTAGATTTTTGATTACATATTGATTAAATAAATTGTTGCACGTAATGATTGTACCAGAAAAACTTTGGACAGATATATTATGCTTTCTCGCAAGTATTATGCCTCTCATAGATATTGATTTCCTTACCGTTGTTTTTAGTTAACAGTTAACAAAATCCTAAAGCTAATCCAAAATTCTAAAAGAAATTGAATTTATCTTGCAGACCGTTTACTGCATAATACCCCCACAAAGTGCTTCCCAAATTGCATCTTCGCCAATTTCTAAAGAAACAAGTTCCACCACATCCATTTGAAAGCCAGCTTCTCTAAAACTTTACTAGATAACCTTGGCAAATCCATGATACAATCTAGGATGCATTAGATACGGTACACTGGCTTACAGCTCTGAGCGATGAGATCCATATATCTGTACTAGTCCTGTTCACTGCACTGAACTCCAGTCTGGATCTGACGTTGAATTATAAAACACAATACAAGCTTGTCTTGATGCAGAATACATAAAACATTTTGGATGATCTGTATTTTGTGTTTGCTGTTGTAAATCCCAGCTTGTTGAGATTGATAAAATGCGATGACAATTTATTTGACCTGCTGCTGATATTCGCTAAGGTATCCAGTTTTTCGGTTTTCTAGCTCTCCATTTCTGTTGCTAAAAACTAAAAAACTAACTAAAAACTAATAAAAGTCTGTAAGAGAGGATCTACTTGGAGAGCTTGAGATAAATATGTACGATGTTTGCATGTATATCATCATATTTTATTTTGTCATCACCTAACTCCGGTGCTGCTTATAGTTTAATTAAGTTTGTATTGTTACGTTTTACATTATAAGGTTCGACGGGACTGGCATGTAACATCTGCATAAAAGACCCTAATAATAAAAAAAAAGAAAAAAAAACTGATAAAAGAGCTAGAGTATTATTCTACTCCTAACATTGCTCTGCTGAAATCAAAGATTTATATCCTTTGAGCATTATAGCATCATTTTATAAACATAGGAATAGTGCCCTCTTTGAAGACATAAATACAGGGAAGAATATACTCTACGAGCAAGACGATATTATATTCAAATCCCCTGTGGAAATCACGAAAAAGGATTCGTTGCCGTAACAGTATCACTTAAGAAGTATTAATATCTTTTCCTATCTACTAAAACGGAAGCAGAGGAAAAGATAAAAATTTATTTAAAAATATACATCTTAAAAGTAATTAGTAACTGACACCACCTCCAAAATTTCCGTCCCAATTACGTAAAAATGCATAATAAATCTGAAGCAAATTGCTACTAAAAGATAAAATTAGGTTAAGAAATATCAAATTAACAAACGGATTCTCACTACTCATATAACAGAGTGGGAATTCTCTACAAACGTTGGAACGTCTGTCCATCTGTCTTGGGCAGACGTTAATCTATACATATAATAAAATCGTTGAGACCAAAAAATCTGTTCATTGAAGATTAAAAAAAAAACCAGCCAGGGTGACTTGAAATAAGTAACTGAACATATTAAAACCATTTAAAAAAAATTTGTTTGTTTGTTTGTTTGTTTGTTTGACCGCGCATCACGTAAAAACTGCTGAACCGATTTTGTTGAAATGTTCACAAATCTGTTTAAATACATTCAGAATAACATATAGGCTATAGAAATTTTGGATTTTTTTGGAAAAAGGGGGTGAAAAGGGGGGGTAAAGTTTGTATGAAAAAAAAAATTTTGATTGTTCTAGAATCATGAAACTCAGAATAAATACTTATTAATAAAAATAAAGAAATACCTGTCTTAGCATTTTTTTTAAATCTCATCCAGAGGCGCAAAAAAGAGGGTTTTGTGTTTAAAATTAATAAACTTCAAACACCTATACAATCAAAACCAATGAAGTGTAACCTTTTAAAGTTGCTACATATACTTCATATCTAATACAGGTGTTGGGTTAATTTCTTACTGGCTTGATTTGAAACGAACCATCTTTCCCGCCTCAACGCGCTCAACCAATCAGACGCGCGGAAATCTGCCAGCGCTCGGAACGAATGAGCGCATGCGCTGCCCTTGAGAGACATCTTGAAGAAAAACGCGTGCGCGGCTCCGTAAAATAATAAGAAAACTCTGAAAATTACTAATTATCAACTATGAAAACTGTCTAATCCTCTTGTGCTAAGTGCTGTGAACCTCTGTTAATGGATTCCTAGTCCCGGGACAACGCAAAGCGGTGAAAAGACGTCGGTAAGTTTCTTCTATATATCAAGCCAGCGTTTTGTTCCTAGATCCAAAATTTAAAGCTATCGAACCACACATTTTGGTCATTCGAGCCAGGATTATCCAGTTACGAAATCAATACTGTTAAATATCTACTCATTTACACGTATTTATTGGTATAATTCTTGCAAACTTTGTCGATTCGTCTATTGCCGGTAGGCAATGCCGGTAGGTACCTACACTACACGATCCGTAATTTTACACACTAATTCACTTGCATCTCAGTAAATATACATTGTACAAGCTCCAAACCTATATTAAACACATTTTTACATATTCTGTTACCTAATCCAACGTTTATTTCAATTCCTAGCTTCATATTTCGAATCTTGAATTTAAAATTATTTCTTACGTAAAATTATCGAAACCGGGCAGCCGCCATTGTTAGTTGCCGTGTGTTTTGTAATAATTTTGTAGTAAAATGCCTAAAACTGATATAATGGATGAGGAGGAGTTCGATAAGTTGGTACAACCACATATTGCTACAAAAGAAATGTGTTTTATGAGATTGCAAGCCTTGTATCAGATTGCCAAGAATGTTAGTAACAAACCCGAGTTGAAAGGAGAATTTAACGCTCGTTTTAGTGAATTGCATAGTTGGCAGGAAAAGTTTGAAAAATCCATACAAAATATCACTATCCTAAAACGGAAATATTTTCATGACTACGTTCCGTCATATAAAGAAATTGAAAGTTTTGACGAAATTTATTATTTCATTGTCCGAGTTTCGAGTAGTGTGAACATAGAAATGAAACAAAATCGATCTGAACAGAAATCGGAGGGCAGCTGTGTAAAGCCTAGGTTACCTAAATTGGAACTATTCCCTTTCGACAGTAAACTCGAAAACTGGCCTACCTTTCGCGATACGTTTTCTAGTCTGATTCACACTAACAAACAAATAGCAGATATTGAAAAGTTTTATTATCTTCTATCGGCAGTAAGCGGGTCAGCTATAACGATTGTAAAGTCTATGCCGGTTACATCGTCTAACTACCAGATAGTTTGGGATGCGTTGGTGAAACGCTATGAAAATAAACGCGCATTAGCGACTACCTACCTCGACAAGTTATTTAACTTCAGTCCTTTAGTGAATGAGTCAGTCTCTGGTCTTAATGAATTCTTACAGACATTTCAAGAAAACATTAAAGCGCTTCATCTGCTTGAAATCAAGGATTTGTCGGGATTTCTGTTGTTTTATGTCGCGTTGCGTAACCTGGATCCCGTAACTAGGCGTGAGTTAGAACGAGAGTTGGGGCAAGATGAGCTACCTACTTATGACGAATTGATAACTTTTATCGAAAAACATGTGCGCGTTCTCGAGATGTCCGAGTGTACTACAAATTCCACTGCTATAAAAAGTGTAGCGTCCACTCGAGGTCAATCAAAGGTCAACCACCCTTCTGGTTCAAAATCAAATAATTTCCATTCACAACGGCCTACTTTGTCTTTAGCTGTTGCCAATACAGACGAGCCTGTAAAGTCAAATAAATCCATGGAATGTCTGTATTGCAAAATGATGCATTCTATATATCGATGTATCGACTACACCGACTTGACACCCGCACAGCGTCTCGATAAAATCAAACAATTAAAACTGTGCGAAAATTGTTTACGCGAGCATTCTGTCGACGACTGTCCGTCGAAAGTACGGTGTACGATCTGCAAAAAAAAGCATCATCACACATTGCACATAGATTCTTTTGCAAATTCGAGTTCTAGTGCCATCGCATTAACGTGCTCAGCTAATTTGACAGTCTTGCTCGGCACCGCGGTTATACACGTCGCAGATTGTTGGGGTCAGTACCAAACCGTACGTGCTATAATTGATAGCGGCGCTATGTCGAGCTACATAACTCAAGACTGTGCAAAACGCCTAGGGCTGTCGCGACGTAAATGCAACTTTGAGCCGATCGGTCTAGGTGGCAATCCGGTGCGGGATTTCGGGCTAACAACTTGCGAAGTTAAGCCGCGACTCTGTGCTGGTCCTATCATGTCGACTGATGCGGTTATTGTTTCGAATATTGCGGGTAATTTACCTACTATGCCCCTCTCTGATAAGACTATTGTTGAATTCCAACACCTAATGTTGGCCGACCCGACCTACTATAAACCCGCGCCCGTCGACTTATTGATAGCTGGCGACCTGTTTCCCTACATATATGACGGTCAAAAGATACTTCCACGCGAACATGGCTTACCTGTTGCCATGAGCTCAGTATTTGGGTACGTCATACTAGGTCAGACTGAACTCGATCGTTCTGATCACACCGCTGCCACCTTATCCGCTAATGATGGTCCCTTTTGTGGATTCGCCATGAACCTCGATAATATCATGCACTCATTCTGGGAGGTTGAAAATGTACCATCGGAGGTGACGCGACGCAGCCCGGACGACGAATTAGCTGAATGTTTGTTTGAAAAAGAACACCGTCGTGACCCTACGGGTAGGTATGTGGTCAAGTATCCACTTCGGCCATCAGTTGAACTCGGCGACTCGAGCCAAATGGCAACTCGTCGACTACTCAACTTAGAGTCAAAACTAGAACGGGAGCCTGAGCTGAAAATTCAATATCATAAATTCATGCAAGAATATGAGGACCTCGGTCATATGACTTGTCTTGGTGATGTCGAGAATGTGGATTCAAAATACATCATCCCGCATTTCTGCATCATCAAACCAACAAGTACCACAACGTCTCATCGCGTGGTCTTTGATGCGTCTGGTAAGACATCTAATAACGTTTCGCTCAATTCATTGGTACTACCGGGTCCCAAACTTCAAGCTGATATCAATCAGCTCTTAATAAACTTTCGTCTTCACGAAATTTGTCTTTCAGCGGACATTTGTAAAATGTTCAGAATGATTGACCTTGACCAAACTCAACGACCTTATCAACATATTCTCTGGCGGTACTCTTTGGATCAGCCTATTAAAGTGTTTGAGTTGAATACATTGACTTATGGCGTAGCTAGTTGTCCATATTTGGCGATAAAGGTGTTACACACTTTAGCGGACGACGAAGCGGACAAATTCCCAAAAGCCGCTCCTCTTTTGAAAACAGCGTTTTTCATGGACGATCTGATATGGTCTGTGGCTACTGTTGAAGAGGCGCTTGAGCTGCAGAAGGAGCTTATGGACTTATTGGAAGCTGGTGGCTTCATACTCCGTAAGTGGTCTAGCAATTGCCCACAGGTTGTCGAACATCTAGATGAGGCTCATCGCGAAACGCCAGTTGCATTCGACGATGAGGCGAATTTGTCCATAAAAGTGCTTGGGCTTCAGTGGCTACCGGCATTTGATGCATTCTCCTTCTCCACTACTTCGTCTAGCTCAGTGATTACAAAGAGAACGGTTCTATCCCAAATAGGTCGTCAGTTCGATCCACTAGGTTTCGTGGCTCCATGTATGTTTTATGCCAAATGTTTCATGCAGGAACTTTGGGCTCGCCAGTTAGACTGGGATCAAAGTTTACCATTAGATCTCGAGGCTCAGTGGCAGTTATACGTCAAGGAACTTCCATTATTGACAAATTTAAAACATGAACGGCATGTCAAGGTAGTGCATCAGACCTACTGTCAGATTTTAGGTTTCTGTGACGCCTCAACTCTTGGGTATGCTGCTGTTGTTTATCTTCGAACTAAGAATGCGGATGGTGACACTAAAGTCAGTTTAGTCATCGCCAAATCTAAAGTCGCGCCTTTAAAGACAGTCACCATTCCTCGTCTGGAACTCATGGCTGCACATTTGCTGGCCAAGCTTATCAAGTACGTCCAATCCATTCTACACAATCGACTTGAGATCAATGAAACATTGTTGTTCACGGATTCTTCAAAAGTTCTTGCCTGGCTTAATACTCCCAGCTACACACTCAAAACATTTGTATCCACTAGGGTGTCCAAAATCAACGATAGTGTACCCAGTAAATGCTGGTATCATGTTAGTGGTGTGTCGAATCCAGCGGATATTTGCTCTCGCGGCGCGTTACCCTCCGTATTGATAGCGACACATGAATGGCTCAACGGGCCTGACTGGCTCAATCTTGACCCGGTACAGTGGCCAATCAAAACCATGAGTGAATTCCGTGACTGCATTCCTCCTGAACTTAAGTGTCCCAAGACGGTCCTCGTTTCGACTGAAACAACAGATGATTCACTTTACAATCTCACAGAAAAGTATTCTAGCTTCACTAAATTGCTCAACATTGTTGCTCGGTGTTACCAGTTCATCCATAATTGTAGATCACCTGCTCAGAAGCGCAGATCACTCTCGGTCGCTGACCTCAGACAGGCACATGATATTCTAGTAAAATCAGTCCAAAAACATCATTTCTCGAATGAAATAGTAACATTATCAAAGGACGGTCACTGCAGTCAATCCTTGAGAAAGCTCAACCCTTTCTTAGATCCCAACTGTTTCCTCAGGGTGGGGGGTCGACTTTCCCAATCGGATCTAACTTACGAAAAGAAGCATCCGCTTCTCCTTCCAAAGAAATCTAACTTCACAAGTATCTTAATCGATCACTTTCATAAACTTCATTTACACGTGGGTCCACGCACTCTTCAAAGTTTAATCAATCAAAAATATTGGATAATTTCAGCGCGTAGTGCTATTCGATCACGTACAAGTAAATGTATGTCTTGCTTTAGGGTGTCTCCGACAAATCGACAACCTATAATGGGTGAACTGCCCAAGTTCCGCACTCAAGATATTCATGTCTTTCACACTGTTGGGGTCGACATAGGCGGACCTTTTCCTACCAAGGAGTCAACTCGTAGAAACGCTCACGTATCTAAATCCTATTTGTGCGTTTTCGTGTGTTGTGCTACACGAGCGGTACATTTAGAAGTCTTATCTTCTCTGAGTACAGAGTGTTTTCTTGCATGTTTCGACCGTTTTACGGCGAGAAGAGGTTTATGCTGTTCCATTGTGTCTGACAACGGCACCAATTTTGTTTCAGCTGGCAAACAGCTAAAAGAAGTTACTGACTTTCTTAATACTGATTCGGGGAATCTATCCGGAGGCTTCGTCTCTCGTGGAATTAAATGGAGACACAACCCTCCGACAGGTAGTAACTTTGGTGGACTTTACGAATCTGTGATTAAATCTGCTAAACTACACTTAAAACGTGCCGTTGGTACTAGGGCTCTATCTTTTGAAGAACTCGGTACGGTTTTCTGCCGAGCTGAAGCTGTGCTCAACTCAAGGCCCCTCTGTGCTTGTCGAGTGATCCTAACGAGTTTGAGGTTCTAACTCCTTCACACTTCCTCATAGGTAGGGAACTCTTATCGGTTCCAGAGCACGACTTAACGGATTTGTCTGGTTCTAGACTGAATCGTTGGCAGCTTGTCCAACAAATGTCACAACAATTCTGGAAACTTTGGAGACAAGACTACTTGCATACATTGCAACAACGGCAAAAGTGGTTTACCAACTGTCGAAATCTCAATATCGGTGATCTTGTACTTTTGAATTCTGATGTACCATCACTTCAGTGGGTTTTAGCTCGAGTTTCCAAATTGCATAGTGGACCGGACGGGGTCGTGCGCGTAATAAGTGTACGCACTGCCAATAACCACCAGTTTACTCGTCCTGTTTCAAAAGTGAGTCCTCTCCCGTTGGATCAGGACTCAGAATAATTCTTTATTGTATCATTCTAACCGTCATTATGTAAATTCTTGTTTATGTATGACTTCCTATTATTTTCTATTCTACTATAAAATACAGTCCACTTGCTATACTATATTTATCTATATGAATCAAATACTTTCAACACACAACACACATCAATTCTTATAGTTAATTGCATAATTCAAGGTTCAACAAATTCAAACCTCACTTATCCTGGTATCGTAACTGGGAAATCCTTGCGGATTTCGGTGGGGGGAAATGTTGGGTTAATTTCTTACTGGCTTGATTTGAAACGAACCATCTTTCCCGCCTCAACGCGCTCAACCAATCAGACGCGCGGAAATCTGCCAGCGCTCGGAACGAATGAGCGCATGCGCTGCCCTTGAGAGACATCTTGAAGAAAAACGCGTGCGCGGCTCCGTAAAATAATAAGAAAACTCTGAAAATTACTAATTATCAACTATGAAAACTGTCTAATCCTCTTGTGCTAAGTGCTGTGAACCTCTGTTAATGGATTCCTAGTCCCGGGACAACGCAAAGCGGTGAAAAGACGTCGGTAAGTTTCTTCTATATATCAAGCCAGCGTTTTGTTCCTAGATCCAAAATTTAAAGCTATCGAACCACACAACAGGTAAATATAATTTCTCAGTTTTCTTGAAATTTGATTTTTGAGGTGAATACGCACAAAATAGTGGAACTCAAGAAAATTAACTTTCTTCGGTAAAAGAGTTGCTACGAAATGTTTGCGCGCGCATCACGTCAAAACTACTGCATAAATTTCTTTAAAGGCTTCTTCAATATTTAGGCTATGTATTATCACGCTACTTCCATAAGGGGGTAGGCAATTTTGCATTATGTCCGTATACTTCAATTGTTTGACGTTTCAGTCATGACGTCAGTACATGAGAACGGCTATTTGTAGCAAATGTCAACGAAGTAAATAGCCTAGCGGTTTCATCACCGCCCTGTAAACTACGGGGTTGCAGGTGCAAACCCCCCCCCTAACATTATTTTTACTTTTTGTGATTTGTTTTTTTTTTTATGTTGTGAGATTTCATAGATTTCTTTTTGTATTTTAATTGTTTGCATTTCTATATTTCTTATTTTTTTCGTGGTGAAATATGTTTTTCCATAAAGTAATAGAGAAGTATAGAAGAAGAATAGAATCATGCTGCACCGACCCCAAATAAATTGAGATTACGGCAGGATATGATGATTTCTACAAAAAGTAGTTTAGCGAACATAAGAAGCCTGATAAATTCACGTGGTCTTGCCGTGCAAGAACTGTGCTGTGCTATTTGCAAAAATCAATAATCCATACGCAGTTTACGTAGATTATATTTACAGCTATATTGTTATTGGCCTCATTTCAAGCACCTTGGTGAGAATTTAAGACCTGCCTGGACTGTCATCGAAGGTCTAACGATGGAGACGGAAGGCAGTTGCAAAAGGTCATCAAGAGTTTACAGCATCTATATCGTGTTTGGGCTCATTTTATGCACCTTGATGAGAACTTTCGACCTAGCTGGAGTATGACTGTCATCAAGTGTCTAAAAATGATAACGTAAGGCTGAGGAGGCTGGCGAGGGAAGCCCATAATTAGAAAAACAGAATATTTTAGCGATTAATGCAAATATTTCAGAGAAATTAAATTGTTACCTACTTGATTCTATACTATACCTAATATTATAAAGCTGAAGTGTTTGTTTGGTTGGTTGAACACGCTAATTTCAGGAACTACTGGTTCGAGTTGAAAGTATCTATTAGTATTGGATAGCCCATTTATCGGAGAAGGCAACAGCGAACAACAACGTTACAACGTTTATATAACATCACGCTACAATCAATAGGAGCAGAGCATCAATGAAAAATGTTGCAAAAAAATGAAAAAGATATTCCTTTTGAGATCTTTCGTTGCGTGCGCTGCGTAAACGGTTAAAGTTACGCAACAATCGTGTATAACGGAATTTTTCCTCTTAAAAAGTTCTATAAAAGTCCGCGATAGCATTATTCGATTATCGCGATGATGATGAGATGGTTAGAGAGAGTGAGAGACACCGTTAAAAGATTTTAAGGGTGTCTCACACTCTCTCTAACCATCTCTCTGTCTCTCTTATATATCGCAGACGAAGTTGCGCGGGTCAGCTAGTGATATAAATAAATCTGATTGGGATCTTCTGTTTGATGGAAATAAGGTTAATATGGAACTTGAGGTGTCATTAGAAAGAGTAGATTTTGTTTTTATAGTGTATTATATTACAAATGATGAGAAAAATGAACTGAGGGAAGTTGAAGACTTTGATTGTAGTAGACCAAAGAAGCCATGTATGGATTCTGTGGAAGGTGAAGAGGCTAGAAAGGAGGTGACTACTGAGATAACGGTTAATAGAGATGGACCTATGAAACAAGTCCCAATAAATCAAGATAAAGGCACAATAAATGCTATCCGAAAGACTAAAAGTACTTCAGAACTAAGAAAAAAGCAACTCAGTTTTCTGCCATGAACTCATGGTAGGTGGTCCAACCTATGATAAATTACCTACCAACTTTAGAATTAAAGAATTCAGAACGAGAGCCATCTTAAATTGAATGGAAACGTTACAAGTCTGCCAGATTTTTTCCACCACGTTTAGATTAAAATGTCATCAATCAAAATCATTTCTATCTTGAGCACCTATTCAAGTCACCCAACCATTTCATTCATTCATTCATTGCCTTAATCACGACTGTTGAACGAATAACATTATCGGTCGCTGACCTCGGTTTTTCCTTGAAATAGCCAACCCTAATACCGTTAAGGCTATTTTCATCACTAATACGATTATAAAGCCAACCAAAAATATCGATTACTGAACTCGAGTGCCTTTGATCTAATTATAAAAGGCTATGAAAATCGGATATAACTCGCACTTAATCGATTCGGTGCTTTGATCCGATAATCGATTTAAAAACGATCTTCATAGCGTATCCCGGTGTTTGTTTAGTCGAAAGATTTATTGATGTATCCCTGTTATTTTCAATATCAAATATTGTACTAGATGTGAAGGCAAATATAATTTTGTTTGAAAGAGTTAAGGATTTATGGTTATTTTTAGAAAGTTATTGTTTCGTAAATAATGAGTTTTATGGTGTAGAGGTTATTGTTTTGGCTTTGATGTTGTTTCAATCTTGGTGTTAGTCTTAATTTATAACATTAAATTATGCCTGTTTCTAACAAAAGGTTAGGAAGGGGTGACCTACAGGTTATTCGTACACATTTCGTCATATTTCAAGTTTCGTGTTCTAACATGCAAGCTTCAAACTCAAACTGCAGTTTTTTCAATTAGAACATTACGGCACTTTTGAATGTCAAAAATACAAAAAAAAAAACAAAGCTACAGTCCCAGTCACCAGACATAATAGCTTGAGAATGTACTGTAGTTGCCCATTCCCTAGCGTAGATCTCTATGGAGAAGAACGGGCAAGAATCTCCATTATTATTTGTCTTATTTTAATCAAGAACATGAGATTTTACAGCTAATTATTTTACCTGCCTACAAAACTTATACAAAGGTATATTAATGAACAAAAAATATTATCACCATACACAGTTAGTACGTACAATAAATAAATAAATAAATATCGCTGGACATTAACACACAGCGCCATCTGATGCCACACTAAGCAACGAGGCTTGTGTCGTGGACACCAGATAGTTGATATACTACATATATATACTTTTTGTTTGTAAATACATACTTATTATGCATATAAACATCCATGACTCGGAAACAAAATTAAATGTCCATGCTCATCAAACAAACATTTGCTCCAATCGGGATTCGAACCAGGGACCCTGAGAACGTAAGGCAGCCTCACTAGCGATGCGCCATTCGGGTCGTACAATGAAACTTAAACTAGTGTTTTTAATGAAAAATAACTTTATAGCCAGTAATGGTTTTATATGCAGAAGTTTCTTTTACATTTATTCTCATAATGTGAACAAAAATGATCATAATGGCAAGAAAGGAGGTGTCTGATGAGATGACGAGTAATAGAAAAATATGGAAGAAGAAGACATGCTGCGCCGACCCCAAATGAATTGGGATAAGGGCAAGAGAATGATGCTGATGACGATTATTTCACAAATATATCCAGTATTATAAAAAAGATCCAGTCCAAATGCTACACTTATGTACATATTGTAGTACCACTAATTCGCCATCGGACCACTTTTTTGAAGTCGGCAGTACCTTTCAAAGAGATCATTACAACGAAGTACCGGAACACGCCACACATTTATCAAAAGAGTGTCAATAAACCGAAGACCTTCGCCTACTTGCTACTTGTATATGCCAAACAATATCGTTGCTATAATAAAAGTGTATTTATCTGTCAATCAGCTGGATTGAGTGTCTTGTTGTGAGCAGTCGATGCTTTATATCGATAGTTTTTTGTTTGTAAGATTTAAATTTGGAAGCAAAAGAGTATGATGATAATGGCCAGGTTGATATTGGAGAGGATTTAATGGTTCTAGATGTTGTTTCACATCCGCAAGAGAACCAAGGTCACCGACGTAGCCCGAAGAATTGCCAACCTTAAGTGGCAGTGGGCAGGGAACATTGCTCGCAGAACGGATGGCCGATGGGGCCGAAAAGTTCTGGAGTGGCGACCGCGAACCGGAAAACGATGCGTTGGAAGACCTCCCACTATCGCACGCATCCGTTGGATGCGAGTCGCACGGGACCGGTCAATGTGGCGACACTTAGGGGAGGCCTATGTCCAGCAGTGGACGTCTCTCGGCTGAAATGATGATGATGATGATGACATGTTGTTTAGGAACTTTTTAATGTAGAAGATTTTATTGGGAAGACTGTTGGACTAGCAATACTTTTGGACAATAACAATGACCTCAACCACGATCTATGCGCTGCCCCCGACCATGCCATTGAAATGGCAAAGCTTTGGGTCAATCAAATTATTTTAGTAATACTGGTGGTAGTAACTTGTTTTCATTTTGTACTGTCAACCAAAATGTAGGTAAGAAACATGAGTTCAAGTACAAGGTTGACTCACAACCAAGGGTCAGCCCGTTTGAAATCGATACTGATCAACAAGATAATTTAGATAGTATCGATACATAAATCGACGTGAAACACTAGAGCGGCGTGTGGGCTACCCGACATTTGCTATCGACATGTATCTGGGTTGTGAATGTTGTCCAAAATTGCTTAAACGGTTCCGTATTTGATATCAAATTATTTGTAACGGTATTGTGAATAAATTGTGAGTAATAGTAGTGGACAAATATCGTAATGGAGATTTTGATGGTCTTTATGTAAATATTCTAACTGTACAAGTTATTATGATGATTGTGTTATTATTTTCTGTCCATCATTTTTATTATGATTATACCTTCTAACATTATTTTTATTGCCTCTGAAACTGTATAACTGTATAAAAATAAGGTTAGGTCGTTTATTTTACGTATGTCATCATTGTCAGTACTATAATGTTTATTGATTAGACCAGCCAATATAGTTAGCCGAGTTAAGTTAATTCTGTATTATCCAATGTTCAAAGCATCGTCATTTTAATAACGTTAAATGGTTAAGATGACATCGTTGAATATAATATGCCTCCTCTAGTGACGTCACTCATGCTACCAACCTATGAATAATCGATACGGTATCACATCACAGAATAAGACAAAGTAAACTCTTCTCATAAACATAACATACATCACGCCTGTAATCCCCGAAGGGTTATGTAGAGTTCCATGTGTCCACGAATCTATACTCCGGACTACGACTGAGAAATACCCAATAATACTTGGACTTCATGCTTGGTAGTATCGCTTGCGACTGCAAAACCAACGAGGCAGACGTTTCTTAAAAGGTCAGCAGAAAATCTCTCAAATATTTACAAGCCAGACGAGTCCCAAAAATTTTAATTAGTTCAATGCCAATAGCCCTTTTATCTGATCCACTCCTAGCAAATTCGTTGGCCATTTCTAAGAAAGTGCCTTCAACGGAGACCCAATAATTATATCGTTTGGGAACCCGGTCGCTCGCTCCAATTATTGGAGTCAAAGGGTAATGGCATCTGTGTTTGTTCTAATTTACTTATTTACACAAGTTTGCACGTACATGATTGGTCTTTTAGATGGTCTTGGAATGCGGAGAAAAATAAATTTGATTTCTTTTGCGAACATTTTGGGGATCGTGTGGCGATCTTCGTGTCTGGTAGCAACTAGATGGCAGTAGCCAAGTATCCAGTTTAATGGTATGTCTATGAATAAGCAACTATGGACGATGATGAAAATGTGTTTGAATAGAATTCTTCATCTAGGAGCCATGCGAATGCTAAGCATAAAATCCAGGGGTAAAAATAATGATGTCGGGCTTTTGACCAGTGACTACACTGAGTCTAGATTTCTGAAATTTTCTGGCCGGTTTTTGATGATAACCCAAATGGCGCAGCGGTAGTGAGGCTGCCTAACGTTATTAGGGTCCCGGGTTCGAATCCCGGTAGGAGCAAATGTTTGTGTGATGATCATGGACATTTTTTTCCGAGTCATGGATGTTTATACGTACTTATAATAAGTATGTATTTACAAACAAAAAAATATCTATGTAGCATATAAACTATCTGGTATCCACAACACAAGCCTCGTTGCTTAGTGTGGCACTAGATGGCGCTGTGTGTAATGTCCAGCGATATTTATTTATTTATTTATTGATGACGTGTAGGATTTGATACTGCTAACAAAAGGCAGAACATGCTGGGGTCGGGTGGAGAACTGGAGATATAGTTTTCACAAGGAAGAAGTCTGATAGGAGAAGCCTGCAGATTTCCAGCAGTGAACTGCTGTAGACTGATGATGATGTAAGCTGTATACGGACTGGCTTTTTAACCGACTACGGCGAAGCCAAAAGGAAGGGCAGTTTTAGCAGTTTATAAATGTATGTTTGTATTAACGTATGTTCCTCCGTAGCGCCTAAACTACTCACCCGATTTTGATGAATCATGTGTCAATCGATTCGTTATTATAGCCCGGGTAACATAGGCTACATTTTATTCAGTAGTCAGGTTTTTTAGTTAAAGTACACCATACAAATTCTTGTTATGTTCGATTCTCGTGCAAGATACGGGCGCGATGCTATGAAATATTTGTTCTTTAGCACAAGTTGACAAGGGTGTTAAAACTTCATATATGGTTAATCCACAAAGTTTTGGCACGTGGTTCCAAAGGAACTTTAATGGATTATACAGGGTGGAAACTTTAAGTGTCAACAGAAAATTATAACATCAATATTGAAGATATTGGAAAACTTTCAGCTGATATAGAAACTTGTTGAATAAGGAATTTGTGATTCAATCGAATGTAATTTCTCTTTTAAAGAGTCTGTGATTTCTTAGTAATGGAATTAGGTTGATATTTGATCGATTCCATTCAAATTATGATTACTAATGCTTTGTCGTCTACCGCCACGATTGATTTATCAGAAATTAATAGAAATACATAAAGCAAAAGTTATTAATATCGCTTGACATTTTTACACACAGTGCCATCTAGTGCCACACTGAGTAACCACGCTTGTGTCGTGGACACCATATAGTTGATATACTACATATATACTTTTCTTTTTATAATACATACTTAATATAAATACATATAAACATACAAGACTCGGAAACTAATGTCCATGCTCATAACTCAAACATTTGCCCCAACCGGGACCCTAAGAACGTAAGGCAGCCTCACTACCGCTGCACCAATTGGGTCGTCAAAAAAAAAAAGACAAGGTAAAAAGAAAAACGTCAAAAAGAAAAAGTTGTTTGTAAGGATTGCAGTACCCCAGGTAGATAGGTTCTATTGGTATTATGACATCACACCTATAATCCTTGAAAGGTAGGTCAGATGTGTAGGTACCATAAAGAGCGTAAACAACCTCATCACGAAGCCGTCAACCAAGCATTCTGTACATCAAACTAAGTAACTTTACGCAAAAATTATTGCTGGGAAACGACTTTTTTTTGGGGTGAAAAATCATATTTTGTGGTAAAACTCAATGTAACGCACTCAAAACATTATGCTCATGGATGGATTGAATAGTACGGGGGTCGTGGAGGTGTTTAAAGTTTAAAAAAAGTTACATTAAAAAATTGTATAAAAAAAAAAAAAACTTGTTAAAAGCTGGAACTTTGACCCCCAATATCTCTGTAACTAGAAGGTTCCCAGGTATGGTGTAAAACAAAGGTGGTTATGGTAAGTCCCGTTTAATGGGGAACAAGGGCTGCTACTGAAAAAATCTTGATGCAAATTGTTATTAGGTTTTTACCCAATAACAATTTTCTCGATCTGGGAATTAAACACGAGACCTCATTCCCCGCAGCAGCGATTATGGCCTTTAGACCTTAGATTTAATACACGCAAGAACACTCCCTGACCGAAAAACGTAACAGACCCAAAGAAAATTGTCCCCATAATCCAATCTTTAATTAAGAAACAGCACGAAATGTATCAAGTGCTTGTCATTCTGGACCAGTTGTTAGAATTAATTGAAGGAACCGGGTTACTGTTAGTACACATTTAGATTAGCAAAGCTAAAAAGCTTTGTATATCACAATAATAAGGATATTATTGTGACATACACCATTATTTTTAGGTCGTTCTGGAACCGAAAGCCATAAACTTGATCATCAAACTCGGAACAATAGGGACTGCTTTAAAAAAAAATATTTTACGATATATTAAAAAAAAAATAACAAAAAGGTATAAAAAAATCACGACAATTAAATTTATAATAAATAGTTTTTTTTTTTTTAATTGTCCCAATCGTTCGAATCGATGAACGAGTTTATGGATTTCGGTTCCAGAACGAACTAAAATTAACCGTGTATGCCTACACTTTTTACATCACATACCAACAGACCATTATTGATGTTATTATTAAGGTGGTCTGTCGCTATGTGATATAAATAAATGTCGCTGGACATTAAACAGTTACATCTAGTGCCACACTAAGCCACGAGGCTTGTGTCGTGGACACCAGATAGTTGATATACTACATATATACTTTTTGTTTGTAAATACATACTTATTATACATATAACATCCATGACTCGGAAACAAATGTCCATGCTCATCACACAAACGTTTGCTCCTACCGGGACTGTCCGGGACCCTAAGAACGTAAGGCAGCCTCACTACCGCTGCGCCATTAGAGTCGTCAAATGCCAGTGAGTGGTTTAGGAATAGCCTAACGCACCATGGCGTACACCAGGGCAGACAGATTGACGCCGCATTTGTCCGTTGACCGATTAACATGCTTAGTGAGTAAAGTTCTTCGAGACTCGACTGAACTGAACTTAAGTTGTGGCAGGTGCGACATAGATATACTTAACTCCAATAGTGCAACAGGTGGAGCTTAAACTTACGAACTGGCTTTGCGCCTTAACATAACAACAACATCACGGCTGTAATCCCCAAAGGGTTAGGCAGGAGCGTACCTAATACCTTTCGCCAGTTATGTTTACATGTCATAGGGGCGAGCCTACTGCCATCAACCGGGCGCAAATCCAGGCTCCGTGACTGCTACTAAGAAATACTTGGTGGAAAAACCCAATAACACTTTGCCCGACCCGGGAATCGAACCCAGCACCTCATGCTCAGCAGTTGTGCTTGCGACCACTAGACCAACGAGGCAGTCAGTTGCGCTTAACTTTACGTTTAATAGACTAAAAATCGAATTAGTCCGTCAGTTAGATTATCAAAAAATATTTGGCCCGTGTTTTTTCTTTTGTTACGTAAACCAAAATTGATGAAGATACGACGCTTTTAAAATTTTCAATACGTCACGCCATGGTATAATTTTTTGCTAGTTCTGACGTCACGAGCCCCCACTCCCGAGTTTTGATGCGTTTCATCTTTTGTCAATATTCATTGATTTACAAAAACAAAAAATACGTGTCCATTCATTTCCATTACTCTAACTGACGGACTAAATAGATTTGCAATTTTATGATACTGTCGTCATGCCCATTGCTGTTAAACTTTTGTAGATGAAAATACTTACTTTTGACTTCCTTGCATATTGGCTTAGGCATATCATCGTCTCCATTAAATTCCCAAAGCAAAATAACAGACACAAATGGTTTAGTTCAAACCATATAACCGTTAACCATTGTTTTAAAACAGCACAAGTTAAAGTCGGGCCCCATTTTCACATGAAACACTTTTGCGAACATAATGCAGTTAAAAACTTGTGCGAACCGTCACATAGCAAGCTCCCATTTTAATAACTCGACGGTTGATTGTACAGTCATGGACAAAAATATGTCAGATCTAGTTTATTCCCGCGGCTTCGCCCGCTGGAATTAGGATGTCTCTCGTGATCGCACTACCAGGATAATAAGTATTCTATGTTTTAATCCAGGTTAGAAACTATCAATATGCCAAATTTCATATGAATCCGGTCAGTAGTTTTTGCGTGAAAGAGTAGCAAACATCGGAAAGTTCTCACAAAGTTTTGCATTTATAATATTGAAATTCTGCAACAATATTCTGCTTTTAATTAAATTGTGTGATATAAAACGCATGTACAAATACGTACTTTATTCACACTTTACTTTATGTCTTTTTCCCGTAGCATAAACTACTGAAAAACACTGAATTATATAGCACGAGCCAAAATAATAATAATTTAATAATATTGTCTACCTATTTATTTAAAAAAATGATTATACAAGCTTTATGGATGGAATCAGTTTGAATTTATCACACTTTGATAAATTCACCTAACAATTTTCAAATATGGCACGAAGACCAAAATCTTCGTGAAAATAATGACGACAGATCTACATATTTTGCACATGACTGTACTTCATACACGTGTAATACTCTAAAAGGTTTTGTGTCGAAAAAATGAAATGAATGACAGCCTTGTTATTTGACGATAGGGTTGGCAATTCAATTTAGGAGATAAAGTGGACAGTATTTTTCAGGCGGAAGAAAAATGACCGGCGTTTTCTGAACTCACTGTGGACATTATTTTATCTGTCATCGTGGTACGACAGGTATGTAGGGAGAAAATGTATTGTTTTTTCACAATACCTGTTTGATAAATATGGTGACATAATTATTGGGGCTCTTTTGTAATCAGTAATACCTTCGGACTTTGAATAGAAGTCATTTGAGGATCATTGACAGTCGTTACGGATAGTCAGAAGCTGGAAAGTCTGACAACCAGTCTTACCAATAATTTATTGAAAGCGATTAATCATAACAAAAAAATGCATTTAAGTTTCTGTTTTTCGATTTACTGTCTTTCTCACTTATTAAAATCTTACTTCTTACTAATATTATAAATGCGAAGGTTTGTGATGTGAGATGATGTTTGATGGAGGTTTGTTACTCTGTCACGCAAAAACTACGGAACGGATGTAGATGAAATCGGGCACATAGATAACTTATAACCTGGATTAACGTATAGGATACTTTAATCCAGGTATTATGATCCCCTGGGACAATTATCGAACTTAACGCGGGCGAAGTCACGGGTATAAGCTAGACTCTAATCTAAACTCCCCTCCCAATCTCGCTTGATCTAATTCTCTACTCCATTGATTAAAATAATCTTTCTAGATAAGTAGAAACAGTAAACCACTACCATTTAAATTTTCCCACAATGATTAAATATTTTTATCTCCAAACTTAATTTGATAACCGTACTTGATCGACAATAAATCTTTAAGTCCACTACCGTTTACTTAATGGTTTAATTAAGAACCTCATTAATAGTTAACGATGGGAATTGATGATGAACTTGATAAAATGATATCATTAAAACTTTTAGTTTAAAACACCTGCTTAGTTAATCGTAATTATGAACGTTAAAATAATTGTTTAAATTAGTTTGGCCGTGAAAAATCTATCAAAACTTATAGAACTTATTAGTATCGTCAGCTAAGCTCTTTACTAAGTTTTCTTGGAACTGGAGTTCCTAGAATACTTATTTATATTCAGGACAACTAAGTAAGGTCTACATCTTCATAAAAATCTTGAGTAAACTTAATATTCAATCAATCAATCATTTTATTATCAGGCATCTTAAAGCCCATAGATAATAATAGAAGAATAATAAAAATAGAAATACACAAAATTGCATTACAACATAAAAAATATACTAATACATACAAAATATAACTTATAAACTAGAACGCGAACACGCGACACGCGAAGAAATATATAAAATAGAATAGTGAAGTGTATCTACACAAATATTTTTTTTGTTTGTTTGTTTGCATTGAATAGGCTCCAAAACTACTTGACCGATTTAAAAATTTCTTTCACTGTTGGGAAGCTACACTATCTCCGGTGAACATAGGCTATATTTTATCCCCGTACTCCCACGGGAACGAGAACTACGCGGGTGAAACCGCGTGACGTCTGCTAGTATAGAATATTGATAAGTGACCCGTAAAAGAAAGCTTTTTATGTTCAAAAGCTTGATAGAATCTTTTAACAAAATAATATCTGGAATATGAGACCGCGGTTCGATTCCCAGGTCGGGGACAGTGCTATTTAGTTTTTCCATCAGGAATTCCTCAGTAGCAGCTACGGAGTCTGGATTTGGCCCGCTTGATGGCAATAGGCTCGCCCTCTATTACATGAGACTTAAACAAAACTGGCGAAATGTGGGTTTACTTGTAGGTATCTACATATCTGCCTAACGCTTCGGGAATTACAGGCGTGATGTTATGTTAAGTGAATTAAAAATAAATGCGAAATTAATGTGCATTAATTCTATTAATAGCTTTGAGATGCCAGCAAGGTTAATAAAACTGTGATAAAATAATTGCCAATTCCATTATTTCCTTTTCATCGCCGATTCAGTCATTATTTCTACAAGGTCTAGACTTCTAATAATACATAATTATGCAGCGATTGTTGTTAGATAAAAATAAAACTATCACGTTTAATAGTTTTGACATTTAAATAACCACGACCTGGAAACAAGAAATGTCTTTAAATTAAAGTTTGTTATTATAAAGTGTAAAGCATAAATGTCACAAACACAGCAAATCAATGAGAAATGTTTAATAATGTTACCTGGCACCTAATTTGTCATCATCTGCCTATATAGCCTCTTCCCAACTACGTTAGGGTCGGCTTCCAGTGTATCCGAAATCAGCTGTATACTACTTAGGGGCAGCGCAGATGACAGACTTTTTGTGTGCGACAGACAAAAAGTCTGCGACAAATTTTGCGTGATTGATGTGTTTGACTACATTTTTGTCCTTTTTTGTCGACTATAAGGCGATCAGTAGGATCCTTTCTATCAGTAGATCCTTATAGTAGACAAAAACGGAGTCAAACACATCAATCACGCAGACTTTTTGTCTGTCGCACACTAAAAGTCTGTCGTCTGCGCTGCCCCTTAGGGTTTCAAGCTCCACGCTCTTGTGCAAGACTCATCCAGGGTATTCCCGCAATGGAAACAATGTTATCTGCCCATCTCGCCGCCGGACGACCAACACTTCTCTTTCCATTCCTTGGACGCCACTCGGGCACAGCTTTACTCCACCTGCCATCACCGCGCCTTGCTAGGTGTCCTGACCAACTCCATTGGAGTTCCATAACTCGATTTCCAATATCGAAGACCTTCGTATACGTCTCCGGGTTTCAACTTTGGAATTCAGGGCGAGCATGAAACGCTCCTTAAGTATCCTAGTTAATAATATTCTTTAAATCCATGTCCTGTGTGAAATTAACCAGCAAACAACCCTCCCTCGCATCCCCAAGTTATATATTTTATAAAGAAACATTAACTTTGATTTCCTTTGTTCTTGTTACAAAAACAAATAAAAAACAATCTCTAACTTTGACTCTCCCTGGGGCTATTGGGAGGTTTTTTTACATAAATGACGAAAATCTTACAACAATTTTACGAAGGTTATATTTTTTGCATTCGATTTTTATATAGAAATCTATTATAAGAGACTGGCCAGTAACAATACAATGGAAAAAAATATATAAAATAAAATAAAAAACATATCTTTGCATAACCCACTGATAACAAAAGCAATCTAGCAATCACTAGCTCACGGCGCTAGTGCCACGGATTGTATCGACTCAGCGTATTTAAATAATTTAAAAATATCTATAACAAAGTTTTAACACAAATAAATAGTTCCATATAGTCGCAATAGTCCAATACTCAAGTGCAAGTGTTATCCAAGAGTTATATTATAAAGAAGTGCAAAAAAACAAACCTTAAAAAACAGTGACTATAAAACAGTGTTTACAAGCAGAATAACGAATATCTTATCACTCAAATATCAATATTCCTAATAGTCTATCCAGTGTGAATATTGTATCAGACAGTGTACCTAATAGTGTAAACGTTATCTAGCAAAAACTCGTAAACAAGGCATTGTCTGTAATAGAAAAGTTGAACAGTGAACTCCTCCAAAACTACAAAATCCAGTGTGTTTATGGCCTAAAAACCCATTAGATATCAAGAACATCTCAGTGAAACCTTTACTATTCAAGTGAAACCAATAAATTGATCAGAAATTGTGATAAGAATACATTATTGCAAAATTATAATAACACCGTCAATTTTTTTGGAAAAAAATATTCAAACTTCTAGTCCTCATAACGATCTTTTAAACCACAAGAACACGATAATGAATTTCAACTCATTCACAAGGTTCCTAATAGTTAAGTAAGTCGACGCTCGGATTCCCGTTACTGAGACTGCTGGTTCGAACCTCACCATATGCAACACTTTTTGGAAATCAATAAATTAGCCATATCAAAATTACATTGACCTCTATAGTATAAATCAGTGATTTTGACTTGTTAACATAGCAAAGAATAATTCGAAAATGAATTTCTTTGAGAACATCACGATGCGCCGTACGCGAACTAAATCAGATTCTATTACCGCCATTAATGAATCCCAAAATGAAACATTCGAAGATACCGTCAACAGCTTACCTGATCTATCTAGTGAATGCATTAACGATACCCAACAACAACAAATAACAAAGTTAAAAGAACAGATTAACAACCTCGAGTTAGAACTAAACAGCGCACACCAAGAAATCGAATCATTGTCTTTAGAAAACAATAACCTCAAGCAAATAAACGTTGATCTGCAAGGAAAAAACGATATGTATAAAAAACTAATACAAAGTCCTGTAAAAAAACTTAAAAACACAACCCCATCTAAGACGTGTTTGAAAAACCACAAACAAACACAAACAGATCCTTCCGTCACGACTAATAAACAAAAACATGAGATGACATCCTCTGACATACAAAAAACGACAACTGTAAGAGAAACTCAACAACAAAGCACAGAAGGGCGTGATAACTTTTGTTCTAGGTTAAAGATGAAGCAAACTTCACCTAAAGTATCACCATCTCTGTCCTACAAAACGGATACCACAGGCAACAGAAACAAGCTATGTATTATAAGCAGCAACAATATAAATAAAATACTAACTATAGCAGAAGACACATTGCCTAACTTTGAATTATGTCATTACCTTAAACCTAACTGTGGCATTGATAATTTAATTAACGACTTACATACGAAATTGGCGAACTACTCTGAAAAAGACTTCTGCGTAATTTTCATAGGAGAAGAAGACTTCCGCATTACAAAGAATTACACGAATCTCATTGTTAACATAAGAGAAACCATAACAGCTATACGTCATACGAACATTATCCTTTGCTTACCTACGTATAAATGCAGCGAATACACCTCAATGTTTAATTGGAGAATAGAGATGTTTAATAATATGTTGTACCTTGATAACCAAACTCACGAATACGCCTTCCTTCTGGACTCCAATTTAGAACTTACATCCGAAATGTTCTCCTACTATACCGGCAGATTAAACAACAATGGAATGAAAAACATATGTCATCAT
The DNA here is from genome assembly GCA_963853795.1 of Xestia rhomboidea. NCBI lineage: Eukaryota > Metazoa > Arthropoda > Insecta > Lepidoptera > Noctuidae > Xestia > Xestia rhomboidea. The sequence goes on from OY970778.1 coordinate 13,317,547, forward strand.
TTAAAGATCTTAATTAAAGACATCAAAAATACCCTAGAAATAACTTTAATGCCAGAAACCAATATCACATTGAAGAAACAACAAATCAACTTCAATGAAACAGATTTAACTACCACTAATATGGACTTTTTTCGTACACAATAGTATGCGAATCCTCCATCAAAATATCGCCGGACTTTTGAACAAAACAGATTTACTTACAATTCACCTACAAGAACTAACGGAAAGTCGAAGAAACATAGATATTATATGTATAAGCGAGCACTTTATTTTGCATGGTCAAGAACACCTATTAAAAATACCAAATTACAAGCTTGCTGCATGTTATGGAAGGCGTGAGAAAAAACGTGGAGGCACCTGCATTCTGGTAAACAAGTCTCTTCAATACACAGAACTTGGAGATGCAACCAAATATTCAATAACAGGTATAATCGAATTTTGTGCTATTGAACTGGTCGCACAAAAATTGATAATTATATGTGTATACAGACCACCTAAGTCGTGCAATTTAAATACTTTTTATGAAAATTTAGAAATAATTTTAAAATCACTATGTACCAACCCTAAGAAAAAAATTGTTGCTTGCGGGGACTTTAATATAGACAGATTGAAAAGAAATAATATTAGTTTAGATTTTGAATATTTTCTGTTAGGATTTAACCTCAGACTGGAACTTGATCAACCAACTCGGCTATCCAGTAACAGCTGTCTGGATAATTTCGCTCATAATTCTAAGAATAAATGTAAATGTGAAGTAATAGACTTTGCCTTATCTGATCACGCTGCACAAATATTTGAGATAAAAGTAAACAAAACCTATAGACTGAACTCATGGCATGTAAAGAAACGGGACCTATCATTGGAAAACTTGTCAAAATTCAATAGCTATCTGCAATGCCTTTCATTTGCTGAAATGTATGAGACGGAAAATGTTAATGAAGCATATAACATATTTATGCAGCACTTTAGTTTGTTATATAAACTATGTTTTCCTTTCAAGTTAATTAAAATAAAACCGTATAAAAAAATTAAATGGATTTCTAAGGGAATACGATTATGTAGTAGAAAACAGCGTCACCTTCTATGGGAGCACAGACTTAGACCATCAAATGAAAACAAACATAAATTTAAAAATTACTCCCAGCGATTTAAGAAAATTGTAAAATTAACTCAAAAGGCTCAAAATAATTATTTGATCAATAATTCAATTAATAAATCAAAAGCATCCTGGCAAGTTATCAACAATAAAATATTTAATTATGAACCTATTTCTAAGATAAAAATAAATAATACAATTATTAATAATCCTAAAGAAATTGCAGACGCATTCAACAACTACTTCATTGACCAGATTAAAAACTCACCTAAAGCATCACTCGCAACAAGTGGTTTACACGAAAACCCTAACACAATGTTTATGAGTCCAGTTGTACCTCAAGACGTACTCAGGGCTATCAAATCATTGAAGAATAAAAATAGCGTAGGAAATGACGAAATAGCAACAAAAGTTGTAAAATTTGTGTCAAATAACATAATCGTACATATTAGCCATATTATTAACTTGGGCATCAGCACCGGTGTATTTCCGGACGGTTTAAAAACAGTCATAGTCAAACCGCTTCACAAAAAGAATTGCAAGGAGGATATAGCCAACTATAGACCGGTTGCTTTAATTCCTGTGTTTTCCAAGGTGATAGAAAAAATTATATATGAATTAATCAATAACTTTCTGACAAAATACAACATAATATGTAATGAACAAGCAGGCTTTAGAAAAAATAAAAATATAAATACAGCAATTTATGATTTTTTACACGAAATAATGATAAATGTTGATAATAAAACACCTATTTGTGCCATTTTCACAGACATGACTAAGGCTTTTGACTGTGTCAATCACGAAATTTTGTTAAACAAGCTTAATAGCTACGGTCTAAGGGGAAATGTGCTGAATCTCATAAAATCCTACCTCAGTAACCGCACCCAATATACGGAGATTTCCAGAATTTGTCTTAAATCTAAACGTGAACAAAAATACAAATCTGAAGGTAAAATTGTTAAGTTCGGTGTACCGCAAGGTAGTGTATTAGGTCCCCCGCTATTTTTGTTATATATAAATGATCTGCCTCGTCAGATACCAAATCCAATGGTTCTATTTGCCGATGACAGCACAGCACTCATAAAATGTACAAATATTAACAATTATGAACAGGATATTAATGTTAACCTTAGAAATATTATTAATTGGCTTGACAAAAACAACCTGGTAATAAACCTATCAAAGACTAATGTGATGCATTTTCACCAACGTACAATTCCACCGAACGTCAATGTACAGTACAATGGACAAGTTATTAATCAAACACAGGTCGCGAAATTTTTAGGAATTCATATCGACGATCAATTAACCTGGAAACCGCAAGCAGAAGAGGTGTGCAAAAAGTTAAGCACTGCGGCATATGTTCTTTTTAACCTGACGAAAAAAGTTGACATAAAGACGGCTTTAGTAGCATACCATGGTTTAGTCGCATCGGTCTTGAGGTTTGGAATAATTTTTTGGGGTAATTGCAGCTTACGAGATGACATATTTAAAGCCCAGAAACGTTGTGTTAGAGCAATGTGTAGTCTTAAACCTAGAGATAGCTGTGAACCTCTGTTTAGGTCTTTGAAAATTCTTACTTTTCCGTCGTTATATATTTTAGAAATGGCAATTTTTGTAAAAAAAAATAAAGCACTATTTGCTAGGTTCTCGGATGCCAAGAAAGGTCCCGTGAGAAGTCAATACAAAAACCTCTTAATTACCGGTGGTTATAAAACAGCACTACTAAGGAAGAGTGTTTTCTGCATGGGTCCAATAATATTTAATAAATTACCAGATGGCATAAAAAATTACACTCTTCAACAATTTAAAAATAAACTGAAAGGGTTTTTGATACAAAAATGTTATTATTCAGTTAGTGATTTTTTGAATGACCCTATGTGTGACAGTTCAATAATTCTATAGTTTACATTACTTAATATCAACTATAAGCTTGTTAAAATAATTTATTTGTACCTGTTGTAATCATTTTCTATTTCATAATACTTATATTATTCTTATTCATACTTTTTTGATACACAATCTCTGTTATTAATTTGTTATGTGATTATCTTATTTGTTTATTGTTTTATTTGATCCTGTATGTGACATTCCAGCAATTTAATATTATTGACATGATTTGATTTGACTTTGTGCTTAATAATTTTTTATTGATACTGACATTATTTGTTAAATTTTGCATGCCAAAACTCAGGCAGAATGTACCCGGCTCGCTATATTTTATAACAACTTTATTGTACAAATACCTACATTCTATGCGAATAAATGATTTGATTTGATTTGATTTGATTTGAATCTTTTGATCGACAGCAACCAAAATTAATCAAAGATAGATTATAATAATTTATCGTAGGTAACATACGGATACAATAGTGCTATGACTAGAAAATTGTCTGCCCATTATTTGCGGACAGCGAACAATCACAGTAACTACTAGTTTTTTGGTACTATTGATTCTCGAATCAAACTCACTTCCTGTTTAATATACAGAAATAATAATATGAACAGGTATAAATGGGAACCGTAGCATGCTATAATACTTGATGTTTTTAGTGCTTTTTCTTTAATCCGAAGATGAAGACATACTAAAACCCGACAAAGTGTAGTTTCTAAAAGTCATGACTAAGAGCTTAATCCAATTCAGAAATAGTTGGGGAATCGCGAAATCAGAAATAAGACCAACTAATATTTTTTTACATTACACATACAGTAGGTTTTCATAAGTTAATGTCCTTAATTTTTCTTTTAAACTCTATAATTTATTTGAATGCAAAAACTTTTGGTACCACCAGGGCAATGCAAATTTCAATTCGTCATGCAAATTATTGATATTTCAATCCTACACTCATAGTAGGGGCCAGCATTCGCTCCAGATTAATGATCAAGATTAGATAATTAGTGTTGGGCAATCAAAAGTGAAAGGAGAGGGACAATGACCAAATAACCATATGTTGACACCGCTTCAAGGTTATTAATGTGTATTGTTATTGAGATCATTAATATATGTTTTGCTATGTCGCGGGCAGGCTGTGACGAATGGCTGTGTGATCGAAATCTGGTGACAATTTTATTAAGTTTATATTTCTTTGACTGACTTATAATTGTGTGGGAATCGGATATCGTGGTGAGGACATGACGTGATGCGGAGGAATGGAGAAAATGTAGTGAGGAAAATTTTGGGTATCTTGTAGATTGCTATAAGAGTAGAGGAAGACCAAAGAAACGATGGATGGACTGTGTGAAGGATGATATGGCAAGAAAGGAGGTTTCTGATGAGATGACAATAATAGAGAAGTCTGGAGGAAGATAACTTGCTGCGCCCACCTCAAATAAATTAGTATAAGGGCATGATGATGGTTGTTGATTTTTATTAACTCGATTTTAATCTAAGGGTGTAAAAAACCTCTTAACGAAGCCGAAAGGCACTGGTTCACCCCGTCATTGCGATCATTTTTTTGTTCTACACCATACCTGGGAACATTCTAGTTACGGAGATATTGGGGGTCAGGGTTCCAACATTTTGACAAGTTTTTTTTTAAATACAAGTTTTTAATGTAAGATTTTTACTTTAAACACCTCCACGCCAGCCCAGTATTATTCAATAAATCTATCAGCACAATGTTTTGAGTGCGTTACATTGATTTTGACCACAAAATATGATTTTTCACCCCAAAAAAAAAGTCGTTTCCCAGCAATAATTTTTGCGTAAAGTTACTTAGTTTGATGTACAGAATGCTTGGTTGACGGCTTCGTGATGAGGTGGTTTACACCCTGTATAATTGTCTAGGTTATGTATCTTTCTAAATATAAATGCTGTATCAACAAAATATGTACCTAATTATTTTCAATATTTTAATAAAATCTAAGTTGCTAAATGTTCAGCCAAATAAAAAATATTTCAAAGAAGGTTTTATGAATGTAATCTTTTTAAATAGAGCTACTTTAGTGTGAGCTGAATAAGCTTCTGATTTTATATTTCTTTGCCTGAGGTTGTTAGTGCGAAGTTAGAAGACTAAATTATCTCTTGGTACGTGTATTTTTAGTCTGCTGAAATAGTTTTTATTTCTTTTGAAGGTGTTTTATACAGGTAATTGGTGGGTCAGAAACCTCTAACTATACATTTTTTTTTATCGAATTACTTTAATTGTTCCGATATCTTTCAAATAAAAAGCACGATAAAACCATCTTTTTTCAGGCAATGTTGTTCCATTGATACTATTCATCATCTGCCAAGACTTCCCAACTATAGTGACATCGACTTCCAGTCTAACCGGATGCAGCTGAATACCAGTATTTAACATAGAGCGACTGCCTAACTGACCTCCACAGCCCAGTTAGTGCTGGACAATACTAGTACGATACTTCTTGGTAAGACTGGTTGTAAGACTTACCAATAAGTTAGGCCACTGACTACCTGTAACGTCTGTCCGGCAAACGTGATTTCCAAGGCACGGAAAAAACTCGGTATGTAAAGGGTGGTCACCTATCCAAAGACTAGCCAAGCCAAGCGCGGCTTAGCCAGAAGAACGAACCGAGCGGCTATTATTATTTAGCCTCCTGTAGATATTATATTGTTGTTGTTGTCATTTGTTTCCGAGTCATGGATGATTATATGTATAATAAGTATTTATTTACAAACAAAAAGTATCTATTTCGTATATCAACTATATGGTGTCCACGACACAAGCCTCGTTGCTTAGTGTGGCACTAGATGGCGCTGTGTGTTAATGTCCAGCGATATATATGTATATATTTTATTTATAAAACTTACAGAATAACGTACCTTATTCTATCTAATACGAATAAGATAAGCTACGAGTTGGAGGCCATTACAATATTTTACAAAAAATTAACTATAAGTTAACAAATTGCAAAATAATAGCACTGTTATACATATAACTTAGATCATAGATACATGATAGAAAAATCCAATTTCGTTCGTATGTCGATTTTGAATATACTTTTGTGGAAGGTTCGCATTTGAATAATTTTGTGAAAGACTTATTTTATTCGCATTTTGTCTTTCAGCTTGGAAACGTACGGTTCGTTAGCTGCTTCTGATTTTACGTTAGTAAGAAAATCTTCGAATTCGTCTTTTTAACTTTCTACTATAGTATTGTTTAGGACAGTCTTAACATATATAGTATTATTCATAGTGTTAATGAAAATAGTAATAATTTTAATTTATAAGCTTGCAACACTTTTTTTTTCGTTGTGTTGTGGCAATACTTTTTTTTCTTCTTGTCTGATTGCTACGTGAAACGGTGTGCTTCTCGACTGTATTTTATATTTAAAATAAACTCCAAAGTTTAAAGTTCCCACGCATTTTATTTCGTACAGTATTGTACAGAGAAATTTCAGTTAACTGTTTTTGAAGGTCTATTATTTAGAAAATCAAGAACTTTCAAATTAGTGCGTTGAGGTTAGTCATCATTATTTGCTGTAATGGTCAATGAATCTTTTCTGCAATATTTTATTCTATTTTCATACTTTTACTTCTAGCTTTAATCAGTACTGTTTTGCTTGTATTCGACGATTAATTTTCCTAACAAAATTGCTAACATAGCTTTTTAAATCATCTGAAACATTACCAATATCTCAATCGTATGGATTAAGGATTTACCCCCCTCTTTAATAAATGCACAATAATCTTCACCGATCTTACCATAACACTAATAGAAAGAAAAACAACATCATACCACACAAATCAAAGTTCAAGCAAAGGTTTCGCCCGGAGCTGTGCTCAGTTTAACAATATCACGTCATGCAAGCACAAACATCTGTCTACCATCAAGCACGACTCCCTGAGGGTAGATAGAAGTAATTATTCTGAAGAGATCGTGTTTTGTCTTGTTGGTTTTGCTTCGGTATCACTTTTGACGTCATTCAAAGATCGATGGTGACACTAGAGACAGAGAACCCTGCAAATTTTGAAATTCAAAAGTGCATCTTAATGGCATAATTGAAAGGTCGACTTTAACTCTGACTGCACTGCTGGAGCATGTTCTTTGTAGTCTAGGTTTGAGCATAGTCGAAACCACGTACGCTTCTGGAATCTCTTGCACGTTATTTTGATCTCTATTTTAGTTTTGATTTAAACTTCATTTTGCTTGTGCATTTGCAGCTCTGTCTATGTTGATCTTCAGACTTAGAAGTTATAGTTTGTGATATGTTAGACTAAAGTTCGAGTTAAACACATTAATAACTTGCATGTACACATCTATGCATACGAGGGCTTAAGGTAATTTGATGTTAAATCTTTAGCTTTGCGTTTATTAAAGTACTATCGAACGTCACGCGGTTTCACCCGCGTAGTTCCCGTTCCCGTGGGAGTACGGGGATAAAATATAGCCTATGTTACTCAATAAAGACGTGGCTTTCTAATGGCGAAAGAATTTTTAAAATCGGTCTAGAAGTTTTTGAGCTTATTCATTACAAACATACACACAAAAATACAAATCTTTCCTCTTTATAATATTAATATTATATTAAATATTAAGTGTACATTATTAAAAGTGTTTCGGAATATGTAGTTACCTCGGATGTGAGTGGATTAGAGTACATTTCAAACTTATATTCTCTGAGTAGTATATTTTACATCGAAATCAAATTACATGGATACATAACATCACGCCTGTAATCTCCGAAGGGTAAGGCAGAGGTGTACCTAATAGTACACCCACATTTCAACAGTTATGTTTAAGTCCCATGTAATAGGGGCGAGCCTATTACCATCAACCGGGCGCAAATCCAGACTCCGTGGCTGTTACTGAGAAATTCCTGATGGAAAAACCCATTGACACTTTGTTCGATCCGGGAATCAAACCCAGGACCTCATGCTCAGTAGTTGTGTTTGCGACCACTAGACCAACGAGATACTTAAAATTACTAATTAGGAATCATATTCATATGATATCATACATCGGACTCAGAATCACGACGTTTATTTTATAATAGAAAATAAACGTACTTACCCCAGATGAGGCAATTCAAACATATCTAGCTATTTGTAAAACCCGTCAAACAAGACAAAACATGTTCAAACACAATGTACAGAACATAAAATTGTTTGCGATAAACATTTTCTCCATATCCTAGACGACTATAATACATAATGTATGTATAGTGAACATCAACATTATACCGAAGCTAAGTTACCGTAATACATAGCTAATATTGATCTTGCTCATAACCAAGGTAACATACGACTATTCTCTAAGGACAACATTGTATAACAACGGTTTGCTCACAATGTTGTTTTTGCTGACAACGCGGGAATATCACATGGCGTATCATTGGTTGAAAGTGTTTTACGTGTCGTTGTACACCCACTACTTGCGCTTTTGAGTGGTTGTAAATTAAAGTTGAGGTTGTGTGTGAATTTCATTATGGAATCATGTTTTCTCTGTTTACAGTTACGTATTTAGATGTTGATAACATTCTATTCCAAGCTCTTTTAAGAGAATTTGATCCACAGGGACTTGGGAAGTGGCAAACACTTTTAGAGCGTTTCCTATTGCTGCAGCGACTTTTCAAAGGATTGAAATGAACTTTGACTGCCTCGTTGGCCCAGTGGTCACAAAAGCGACTGCTGAGCTTGAGATCCAGGGTTCAACTCCCTGGTTGGGCAAAATTTACAGGGTTTCCATCAGGAATTTCTCAGTAGCTGCCACGAAACAAACTGACAGAAAATAAATGTGTTTTTGTTATACTCGCGAAAGTGCCGTATATAATTTCATGTGCATTCAGTAAAAAGCTGTTATTTTAAATATAACTAATAGACAATTCAATATTGTTTATTTGTATGGATTTTCTCTTCTGTCTAGAACTAACGTATCATTCCATCCTGCTGCAGTAGCTATGACGATGTTTATGTTAGCTGCAACCGCACATAACGGTAAAGCTGATTTGAAATTATTTTGCATGTGTTTTGAGTTTTGACATCTCCATAATAAAGTATAGTTTTAATTTAGTTTTCATGGCGAGGGAGTATCTGAAGTAGTTCGTTAGTTTGGCATGTTATTGTTATGTTTATGAGGAGGTAATACCGAGATCAATTTTCAACCTTATTACTTGGGCATAAATGTGAAAACAGGCAGACATTCAGTAAACTCGGTAGTACGTTGGCATTGTTATCATTTCTGAGACAGAAATCGGCATAGCTTATACTAGTGCTGTTCAATTATTATTATTTATAATAACCTAAACTGTCCCAATGCTGGGCAAATACCTCGGTCACCCTTCCTATTTTCAAGGAATACAGTGGACCAGGTCGTCCCGCCATCTCTATAATGGTCTACCCGAAAAAACTGATCAAATCAAGTTTGATATGTAAATGTAGCTCTACACTGATTGTAATCTACAACTGGTCTAAGATTTTATAGTCTATTCAATGATAGGTGCTTAGCCATAATTAGGAGCCAGCTTTCAATTTATCCAGAAAATTATTAAGTCTTATTATAAATAATTTCTATTGTCTATTAAAGACCTCTATCGCTATCTAAACAGAAATACCAACATCCCATGCTAATATTGGCAGACCGTTTGAAGAATTTCGGGCTTCAGTCTTAATACATACTCACTCATTCGTGTGTAAGGTTAATAAGCTATTATTAGAACAGTATGCTACCTTTGACCCAAACGCCTACGCGAATTCTAAATGTAACCGCTTGGAATTCTCAAATGGACATTCTGAAATGGACTCCAGTAAGTACATAGTATGGAGCATGAATACTTTTAGTATCAAACCACACATCAGTCTTGTATTCCCTGAAGGGAGACAGAACTGAACTGTAGTATTTTCAACGCATATGTAGGTAGAACGACAGGAGCACTAACCTTATTGATGATGTGCTTCATAAATAAAGGTTAGATGCGTAGTACTCGTGCATGTATGAACTTAAAAGAATACGAATAAACCTCCTAACCGTTTTGGCAACGACGACCAATCTCACGCGAGATTATGTGTGCACTACAATATCTCCCGTATCCACCCATGTTTCAGGAACAGGTCAAGATAGCTTACATACAGGTAACCAGACAGATTAACAGAAAAACAAAGAGGTAGACCTACAGGCAGACAGATTTTATACTGTACGTGTACGTTTTCGATTACCTCTTTAACACTTATTAGAAAAAATCTACTTAATGGTGCCAGTAGTTCATCTATTCTCCATCATCATTCTCTTGCCCCTTTCCCAATTCATTTGGGGTCGGCGCAGCATGTCTTCTTTTTCTATACTTCTCTAGTAAACGTCATCACATCAGACACATCCTTTCGTGCCATATCATCCTGCACACAGTCCACCCATCGTCTCTTTCCTTTATACGTATTAGTTCAGTCAATAAAGCCAAGTAGGAGTTAATCCACCACCCCATTTCCAAAACATTCCCCAAAGCAGTTTAGCTTCAACAACAACGCTCTAAACTAAACGCCCTACCTACCTCAACCATCATCTGCCTTTATAATTAACCCCCTAGCAAACAATCTACTCCATCCTAAGGCCAACAGATAACCTAGTAACCCGACCTTTGCCGTCTTACCTAAGAGGATTTGTTCTCTCTGCCCATCTCCTTTGAACGCATGCGTGAATAATTAAATAATTTAACTCGATACCTTTGTACGTGCGGGGTTTCATGGTGAAGGGAGTTTGTTGCGTGGGGTGTTCTCATTGATGTTCTAATAGCTTTGGTAGTTTGACGGTAATACCTTGAACTATAACTGGGTTTAAAGGTGTAATAGTAATGAATAAGTAACGATGAATTTTCGAAGACATGATTATAGACTGCCTCGTTGGTCTAGTGATAGCAAGCGCGACTGCTAAGCATGAGCTCCTAGGTTCGATTCCCAGTACGGGCAAAGTGTTATTGGGTTTTTTCACCAGAAATTTTTCAGTAGCAGTCACTGAGTCTGGATTTAAGCCCGATTGATGGCAATAGCTTGGCCCCCTATTACATGGGACTTAAACATAACTGGTCAAATGTGGGTGTACTAATGAGTGCTCTTCTGTCCCAACCCTTTGGGGATTATAGGTGTGATGTTATGTATGATTATGGACTGAGTCAAAGACTACTATGCCAAAGGGCCTAGTGGTTACAAGCGCTGTTGCTTAGCTTGGAGTCTTGTATTTGATTTCCGGGTTCGGCACAGTGTTGTTGAGTTTTCCCATCAGGGATTTCTTAGTCTGGATGTGTACCTGGTTGGTCTCAACATGGTCCCATGACAAATTTCAATAACACTGTTCGACCTGAAAACCTAAACCAGGACCGTTTGCGATCAGTTAGGTAATTTCGTTTCCGCTAACAAAAATAGCTCATTAAATAACACATCAGCATCACAGGTCACTATAGTTTACAATAATAACCAAATGGTACCACGCCAATGAATGAACGCCGATAAGGTTTATTATAGAACAAGCAATAATAAACTAATAACACTATGTTTACATAACTGTCGTCACCCTTGTTATCGAAGTCGTTAAGATAAGAGCTGGGATGTAACAATTATGTTATAATAAGCCTAATTATGAACTAAAATGAAAATGAAAAAAATTGTGTCGGTCACATGCATTGGTCTAAAATATGACCCTTCTTCGGAGACAGTCGGGTAAAATAGCGAGTCGATTGTTAGGTCAGGCACAGTCAAGCCCCAAATAAGTTGGCTTGGCAGGAGAATGATGAATTCTCCATGACCTTATCCCAATTTATTTGGGCTCGGCGCAGCAAAGTCTTCATCTTCCATACATTCTCTATTACTCGTCATCTCAGCAGCAGACACCTTCATTCCAACCTTATTATCCTTCAAACAGTCCATCCATCGATTCTTGGGTCTTCCTTAAGTCTTTTAACCATCATCAACATTCATACTCTCAGGCACATTATTAGAGAGAATTTCAATCAATGTTTTTTTACACGAAATAAGCTTGTGTTTGGCTTACTGGCCTGAGGAGGTCTAGGGTAAAACACTCGAATAAATCGATTGATTAGAACCTTGAAGCTCTATATAACTAAATTTCTATTTACTCCTGTGGGAAATTCACTTCAAAAATATTGTAAGTATTACATTAATATTAAATACGGGAATAACCAGGAAGCTTAATTAAGTATTGTAATTCAGAAAATAACATGTTTGCTTAACATGTTCGGTTTGGTTGGTTTTGTTCTGGCTTCAGGGGATTTATTTGCCACGTGCCTGAATCTCACAAAAAAAAAACTCACCAACAAAACGTAGAAGGTATCTTTATTTGATTAAAGCAATATAGCGAAGTTTGAATGTAATATCCACTCCAGCCACGTTCAATCTAAGAAAATTGAACGCGAACGCAAACTACTTTTAATCAAGACTAAAAACGGTATAGCTAATGTTAAAATATTCATTCAACTAATCAAACCTTTTACTTTGTTACAGGTAATTTTATTCTACTTTCATCGACTGGAATATGGAAAAACACAAGATAAAACGGTAAAATGTAATAATTTGGAAACAAAGCGCCATTCAGTGTTGAATTGTTTGTGGTCCCGAGACTGTACCTTGCGATACTCCCCATAATGCTTCTGTATACTGACGTTTGTTTACTGTTATTATGATATACCTAACGAAATGCAAGCAACGTCGTGAATTTATCAACGTTTAATACAATAGTCAGTTAGAGACTTTATAGCCCAGCTGACCGTTTCACGAGATAAACTTTATCAAATGCATTATCATATCCAAACAGTTATTTCCCATTATATTCACAAACCAAGCAAAATGTTCACACAATTTCACAATCACTTAAGGAAACATCATGAGGGACTGCCAATAAAGGAACCGGATTCGAAAACTTTATTGCTTCTGCTTACGTTTAAAATAATTCAGTGTAACCGTGAAGATAATAGTCAAGTTGCGAAGGAAACCATAACCATTATGGCTCGTGCTAAGCACCAAGGCAGGAAATTGATTAGTCCGTCAAACGCACGATCTATCTCATTGTTTGGTATTCACTGACGGGTTTAAACCAAAGATATAGAGCATTAAGGCGGTGGCGGCGTAATGGATGCCGTAAATAATGATAGTGACGATGTATTTGTAATTCATGGAGGCTATTTAGTAGATACATTAGCTCACGAGATGAGCGATTCTAGTGAAAAGAACGAACCGTGAACAAGATCTAAGATGCTAAAAGTGGAACTTTAAAAAAAGATGATTATTGCGCTTGTTGGGTAATTTTTACTCGTGTGAAAATAATTACTGCCGCTTCGCTATTTTTGCTTTCATGGTGTGATATAAACAGTAAGTTTAATTTCGATTAATTTCAATATCTGACTGCGCCAGGTACAAAGAAACATTTTATTTATCTCATGAAACTAAGCTTCACTTTCAGTTGTTCTTAGTATTCTGAAACAATAATTGAATCGTTTCCATAAATAAGTCCTTTTCTCAGAAATGAGCTTAAATGCCAAGTCAGTGAGTACAATAATCCCGTCTTTGGATTTAATTAAATAACAAATGGAGTTTGACATAGAAAATAATTAATTGGCAAAATTAGGGCATGATTCGCTTCCTTTTCACCCAGTCTCTGACCTAATTTATCTCGAATGAAACATTGTATTGGCTTATTTGATTTAGACAAACGTTTTGTCCTATTATTTTTTTTCTCCCGTTCTGGGCGGAGCAGGAGGGAGTGTCAGACTTTTACTGACTAAAACCCATCCATGTTCCTTCATCGCCCTTTGTGTTCCGGGGCCATGGTATCTCTTTCGAACAGTCCCGCAGCCCCGGAAACGTTTTGTCCTCAATTTTATATTTGCGTTGAGTTTAACTTTGAATAAATGAAATTGCAAAAATATTGATTCAGCACAAATAAGTCGCATATCATGAAATAAACACCAAACAACATCGGGCGATAGTGTACTAGATACTCAAGACAATAGAATTTAGTCCAGTTCTCTATAGATTATCAAAAGCAATCAAGGGACCATGTCAGGGGGATGGGCAGCTATATTCAGATTTCACCCTAACATACTGCAACGGCCATTTTGTCGGACAAGTCTGGCGATTATGATAATGTTTCTGACAGGCCATTTATTGAAGTAGACTATGTGGGCGGACAATAATCTTCATTGGTCGCTAAATTAGCTCTAGATGAAACAAAGCGGGTATAAGAAGCCACTTGGAATAATACTACATCACACATATACATTAAGGCTTGGTAATAGTAATAATATGTGAGTCGTGAGAGCTGTGTTAACGACAGCCACTACTTTTCCTCATTCACACTTGAATGAGAAAATAGCCACTAAGATCCTCTTCAGTTTTCTCCTGGCGAAATAATAATACCAGCACGGGTCGATCTTCAAGGTTAAGCAACGATTGCCAAAGTCGATCAGTGGATGGTGGACCATCCATTACGTACCGAATTACCTCTGTACCTCAAAAACCTTAAGCTTGAGTTGTGGAGGTCAGTTATGCAGACGCTCTATATAAAATACTGGTATTCATCTGCATCCAGTTAGACTAGAATGATGGATGATGAGTTTTCCCTTCATAAAAATATAGTTTGAGTATTTGAGTTTTTAATGAGGCATCATTAATATCCGATATGATCTCCGTTGAAAGGCTAAGTGATATTTAATTATGGCTGGCGGGGTTAATTGTGACGGAATTGTGCCACGTTCGACATATTGGTGGGATTTAATGAGTATCTTGTTAGCGGTACACATTGATGAGAACGGACCTCTCATGAAATGTTGTTTTCCAAAGAGTTTTAAATGAAGTCAGCACGATTTCAATTCTTGTGTTCATCGTGGTTAGTGCCTAACTTGGTGTCAGAGTTTTTATGCTGCTCATGGGCCTCTGTGACTTGGCTTTACATGCTGTCAAGAAATCAATGAATATCTCTCAGGCATGCGGGTTTCCTCACGATGTTTTCCTTTACCGAAGCAAGTGATAATTATACAATGTGCACATGAATCCAGAAAATCAGAGGTTCCTTGCCTTGGGTTCGAACTCAAGACCTACGAATTGGCAGTCTGACGGTCACACCACTAGGCTTCTAATGCTAGATTATTTCAATACCTAGTATATCATGATCTGTCAAAGGACCAATTTGTTCGAGACACCATTGTTTAACTATTGTGTCTACTTCATGGTCAGATCAAGGGGTATAGATCAAAGAACTAGGTTTCTAGATTCTTCTCTACGACTGTCTTCTTAACTATGAAGTGGAGTTTGATCCCTTTTTCATCAGCATTTTGAGAATTCTATGAGAGTTATAATCTATCCTTTTGGTAATTACATCTAACCGTTAGATATACCACAGAAATCTCGTTGACTTGACTCGTCGCCATTACATTCATGCAATGTAGGCGTGTCGCTAGTATTTTAATAAAGTGAAATAAAAACAAAAGAAGACCTCCCAAGTATTCAATTTCTTGCATGGCCCACATCCATGATGAAGATTTCATATCAATTTGGAAAAGCCACGTTTACGTGAATCTTGAGGCTAATAATTCCCTGTGAACATAACTTTCTACATAATCGTGATAAGTTCATCTTGCTTGCTCGAAAATTATTGGTAATTTACAGAAAACTGGTTGTCAAAACTATACCTACAATGTTGAAGCAGCGAGTAAATTACATCATTACATTATCACGAAAGTATTGCATGGTAGTTACAATAAAAAACAAAATTATCCATTTTGAAATTACACAAGAAAAAAATACGGTCCCTTCCCGTCATTATGTTGTTAGAAAAAATACTTGAGCTGGAAAATTACTTAAAGTACTTGATGGTGATGACGCCATTTTAACTGTTTCCGAAGGAGAAGTAAGTATGCATTATTTTAGGCATGCAGGTGGCGTTTTACTTGCTATCAAGTAAGTGCACTATCTAGCTAATAGAATCCAAATTGCTCCCTTAAGTTGAAATGAGGCATTGTTGTATAATTTGATAATCTAGTCAGTTACGCAGAACGTAATGCTTTAAATATAGTACATGAACCGGTTTGCTTAGACAACGAGGCACCACCCAGCCCACAACCTCTTGTATACGAAGCTAGGTATATACGGATAATACAAAAACAGACTTGAGAGGAGGTTAACATGTATGATTAACGAGAACCTAAAGCTAAAACTATATAGTAAACAATGCGCAAATCACAATGCTTGTAAACCAATCGGTATGATGTCATCAATTCAATGCAAGAGTTATTAAAATATGGATCTGATAGTATCCATTCCTTGTGTCTTAACACTTGCGAAAGGAGAAACAAGGTGATCCCAGACCACACAGCAAAATGCTTTAATTAATTGTCAAATTACTTAAAGCAAATAAGGCATAAGATTCGGACCTTACGCAATGAAAAATACTTTTGGCAGTAACCTTGTTTAACCAGTGAATCGTAACCAATAACTGATTAATTTTACTTTTGCCGGCGTTCCATTGACTTCGTGATTAATGTTAAGTATAACTAGAGGCTTATTATTTTTTGCTTTAACCAACTTGAATTTACTATCTCTACGACTTTCTGTCTTCAACTATAGAATACACTTTCGCGTAAATGTAATCCGCTTTAATTTGTCTCGAATTGCGGCTGACACAGTTAATGCTGCGGTTGTTTAGACTCTTAACTTATGGAGATACAGGTGTAATTTGTTTGCGAGGAGTGTTAAGGTAAGGTTGTTCTGTTTTTTTGTTTATACTGCAAGCAGACCGACATGGCGCAGACTGTATGACGCGTATATCTTGCGGTTTTTGCAAACGAGAGACGGTAAATAATTTAGTGATGTAACTTCTTTACTGATCGCGATATCGATAAATTTTATTTGATCAGTAAGATAAAGTATTTTTTGATTTGTAGTTTTAAATATATCCGTTATCTACATCTTACTATTATAATTGTAGGAATTGGTCTAAACTCTAAATGCTAGCTAGTATTGGCAAGAACAATAGACTTAGATTTAATTTTGTAATAAAAGCCTGGTGAAGTGCGTTAGGTATTTTAATAAAATCCTGTCCCAGTTATTTTCAATATTGTGCCTGTAAAGTGGATTCGGATCAAATTAAAATAATAGCGTGAAGCGTTTGTTTATTAAGGCTTTTGACTTTTTCCAACGCTACACGTTTCCTGCGACCTCTTTTTTATTTCGGATGGGAAATCATCAAATGACTCCTCCCGCTCTGGGCGGAGCAGGAGGAAGTGTCAGACTTTTACTGACTAAAACCCATCCATGTTCCTTCATCGGCCTTTGCGTTCCGGGGCCATGGTATCTCTTTCGAACAGTCCCGCAGCCCCGGCAGGCATCGGCCCTTGCGGACCCCTTCCTTTTTGCTGACTCTCTTTGAGGCGTGAGTGGAACACGAACGCGCCGTCCACACGGCCTGTCTACATGAGTCGGACGCACGGCGAGCTAGCCCAAAGCTCACCGTCCACAGGCCCGCGGCTTGCCCGCGTCCTGCGACCTCTCCCGCGTTTATTTCTTCTTTCTAGAGGAAAATGTCTCCCTTTCTTTTTTGTCTTCTAGACGTTTATCTATAAGCCAGTTACTGAAATGTTGCATACTTAGTTTCATTGTAGGTATGAGAGATAATTTTTATATCTTGTAATTTATAATATTTACAATTCTCTTAATGATTATTGCCACTATAATACTTGTTATTGGCTATTAATCTAATTAACCTTTAACTTATGATTATGTGAGGATAACACAAATGGTTGTTCTGATAAACAGCTCAGCTCATTTCCTTGTTCTTAGTATTGGGAGTATAGTTACTACAATGACTAGGTCAAGTTCACCGGATGTTGTTATCATAACATAACATAACATCACGCCTGTAATCACCGAGGGGTTAGGCTGAGGTGTACCTAATAGTACAACCACATTTCGCCAGTTATGTTTAAGTCTCATGTAATAGAGGGCGAGCCTATTGCCGTCAACCGGTCACAAAACCAGACTCCGCAGCAGAGAAATTCCTGATGGCAAAACTTAATACAATTTTGCTCGACCCGAGAATCAGACGGGGACCTCTAAGACCATCGAGGCAGTTGTTATCATAAAATGTAGTCTAAGAGTCAATTTACATAACGTCACGCCAGTATTTGCCCAAAGGGATACACAGGTATTCCTGTGGGTAATATACCGAGTTTAGTATAAAAGTAATCTAACCAAATGATAATTGCCTTTTGCCCATAAATTATTTACTAATTTGCCAAAACGTTGATTTTGATTTCCCAATTAGATTTAAATTATCAACGAGGTCAACGTATTAATCCTTTCAGCACGTGTGACCCGACTTTGTAATTACGTTATTATATTACTTTAAATTGCTAGTTAATCAGATTTTAGCTTATGTTAATTAGAAACATGTCGGTTTGTATTTATTTTGTACTGTGATCATCAATATGAACTATAATATAATATTTCTTGAACACAACACCTTGATTCGGGAACGAAAAAAAAAAAGAAAATTTGGTAAGACGCGTGCTGTAATTGGATGTCCGAATATTATCAACAGCCATACGTCGTTCATTTGCATTTAAGTTTAGATTTTCTATCGCTGAAGAAAATGCTCTTATTCCCAGTAATATCTTGAAACAATATCAAGGTTCCGTGGCAATCTTCGGGTAATCTTATCAGGAAAGGTCGCGGTTTACTTCCCGGGTTAATTACTTTTGAATCCCAAAGGTTGAGTCTTAATATTGCAGAATTAGTCCACTGACAAAGTTTTTATGTGATAATTTTGTGCGGTTTCATCTACTTTTTATCAACTTATTCTGGGCTTTTAAGTGTCATTTCTCGTCAGTTTCAGAAGTAACTCTTCGTGTATGTCTTCGAGTATTCCAATTTTATCGTGCTTCATCTATAAGAAATAACTTGTATCTACCGATAAATCCTTTATTGATTATTCTTGTTAATTCCTTAAGTGCCGATGTTCATTACGATTTATACGATATAAAGCTCGTCCACGTGGCGCGGAAAAATACCGAACATTATTCCTGAAATTTATGTTTCCAGCAGGATCCTCATTAATAATAATTTCTGTAATAAGTTCGGCGTTCGATCGGCTGTATTTTTCTTTAATATTTCCTCAATAATCAGCGGAGCAGTTATTATTTTCTAATTGATTGACTGACAAGTAGCCCGCATCATTATATTGCTTCTGCTACTGCAAAGAGTCCAAGACTTAAAGTTCTTTCGTTCGAAAGCTAATGGACTGCTGGGGTTGTTTTATCCAGCTCGTCCTGTAATTTTCTACGAAGTCTGCAGTGTCGCCCTCTGACTCTGTCAGTCTCACGATAACGTTTACTATAAAATAGTTATCATCGACAATATTCTAAACAGCATTAGAAACGACCATAATGATGTCCCAATGCCAAAGGTTATCAATATAACCGTGTCAATGAATCCTATTCGATATGAAACTCGATAACTCCATTCAGTACATGCTCTGCTTTAGTTTTTACCCTCACTAATCAATGGTCGTTACGCATTTGTTTTTTCAAGACCTCTCGATTGACTGATGAGGTCATGCACTGATTCACGTGAATTAACCACAAATTATGTTTTGCGGTCATGAAAGTCATCTTCTTGTTCATTTTGTTTGATGATTTTTGTTTATTGATGGTAAATGTAAGTTTGTGTCTGAAGATGATGTAAATAATTAAATTTAAAAGACAATGGTGAGTACAGTAAATCATTTCGTCAATCACTAGTCTTAGTTAGCCTAGTGACTGCCTTGTCGGTCTAGATAGAGGTCACCAGCGCTAGTGCTTAACATGAAGTCTGATTTCCGGGTTTGATTCCTTGGAAAGGCAAATTGAAATTGGGGTTTTCCATCAGCATTTTTTCAGTAGCAGTCTGCAGTTTTGATTGTGTCCGTTATAGACTCGTCTCCCATTATAGGACTAAAGGGTGGTGGTATCTGCTAACGAGAGGTTTTCTCCATGTAACCCCTCTTTGATGGGTGAATATAAATGTGCAAATAAAATATATGTTGCTTATTAGAATCTAAACTTTAATTGGTACAATTGAAATAATTCCAATTTTATTAGTAATGTATGAAAAAAAATATCAAAGTGAAGCATTTTTTCTTTGAAATTTCGTAACTACTTCTAAACGGCATCAAGTTTTAGTAATTTTTTTTACACAAATACTTGTCACTTTTTTCTTCACAAAGTGTACAATTGGCATTTTGATCCAATGATTTATTAGGCTTTAATTAAATAAAAACCACTCATTTCGCACTATTCGGCCCGCAGTGACTGACGTAACAACCACTTTGAAGTGCAAGCTGATTAGAACTCTATTCTAACAGTATTTCAAACGAAGTTTGAACCACCACAAATAGAGTTGCAAATTTAGCAGATGCGCCAGCCTTAATAATAACTGGCAAAATATGAGAGTACCTACTAAAGTTATTCCTCTGCCTAGCAGGGAAGGCCTGGTTGTGTGACCGTTGGACGGTCATAGGTATCGAGTTCAAACCCAAAACACTCACCAGTCTCTGATTTTGCGGATTCATGTGCGCATTGTATAAATTATCACTTGCTTTGGTGAAGGCGTGAGGAAACCAGCATGCCTAAGAGATATTTCTCGGCGGCCATGTAAAGCCAAGTCCAGAGGCCCATGGGCGGCATAAAAACTCTGACACCAGTTTAGGCTAACCACACGATAAAGAAGAAGAATACCATAATAGAAGAAAATTATATTATTCTTCGTTAATATTTTACGTTGATATTATCAAAGCATTTTCCAAGAAATATTCGAATAGTACCTACTTATACTATAAAGAGATATAAAACTTTAATGCTCTTGACGCAACATCTGTTAGCGACGTAAGATACCTACAGAATCTTTATAAAGAAAATGGCCGGGAGCAATAATTTAATGGGAGTGTTCATATAATATTAAAGTAATCGTTTAAGTTCGGTATTAAACTTGCTTTGTGGTATGTAGTATCTATTAGATTTGAAGCAGGTACTCGTATATCATCGTTTTATTGATTAAAATCTATGCAGCAAATCTTCCGTCATTCTATCAGCATTTTGACGACCCGAAAGGCGCAGCAGTACTGAGGCTGGGTCCCGGGTTCGAATCCCAGGTAGGAGCAAAGTATTTACAAACAAAAAGTATCTATGTAGTACCTATATCAACTATCTGGTATCCACGAAACAAGCCTCGTTGGTTAGTGTGGCACTTGATGGCACTGTGTGTAATGTCCAGCGATATTTATTTTATGCTTTTTTGTGATCTTCCGTGTTAATAGCTGCAAAAAGGGTAACTATTAGATACTTTTTTTGGGAAACCATGTTTTAAAACTAAAGTCTTTACAAGGACTGTCGTAAAATTAGTTAGAGATCAGAATCTATGGAGAGAGCTATGCTCGGAGTTTCCTTGCGTGATCAAATCAGAAATGAGGACGTCCGCAAGAGAACCAAGGTTACCGACGTAGCCCGAAGAATTGCCAAACTTAAATGGCAGTGGGCAGGGCATATTGCTCGCAAAAGGGATGTCCGAAAAGTTCTGGAGTGGCGACCGCAAACCGGAAGACGTTGCTTTGGAAGGCCTCCCACTAGGTGGACGATGACCTGGTGAAGATTGCAGGAATACGCTGGATGCGAGTCGCACGGGACCGGTCAATGTGGCAACACTTGGGGGAGACCTGTGTCGATGAAGAATCTATTGGTGTAAAATAACTAGGTCAATGCTGTAGCACTTTTCACCGACATCCCATTCTTCTTACATTCTCAAATTCTAATAGTCACTATCTCAAGTGGAGATAGCATCATTACAAATAAAAAGAAAATATTTTACCGCACAATAAACATTCAAAACACAATAAAATAATCTAGAACACTGCTGTGTTATCTCTCAATCCAACCCGTCAAAAATGCCATTATGTTTCATTTACATTAAAAATATCTTCGACGTATCTTTTCTATCCGTCAATATTTAAATACTTTACTGTTTATACTATCTTAATAGAACCATTATACTGACTTTTACCAACCTTGCCATTCATAGAAATGAATCGTAAAAATATTATCTGTTAATATGCAAAGTCATTGACTTTTAATTATTTTAAGTGTTCATTAATTTGCAATACTTTCTAATGCCCCCGTAGTGATCAATAACTAATAGAAATGGTACGTTATGTAAGTATTAAAACGATTTAAAAACGTTTAACTCCATTTAATTGGGTTTGAGTTCAAATATTTGCATTTGTTAATAGAATATATCCTTTTTTGGAAATAATTATTGGAGATAATTAATTTCTCCTTTTAAGGGTAAAAGTAATCTAAACGCCATTATTACATTTCAATTTAATAACTTTTACTTTTTATTTATGATGAGACCAAAAAATAAAGAGCATTCGCTTCATGTACGCAGATTAGGAAAATAAAACTAGTGCTTCTTTCAGAAACACAATGGCGTAAAAATATACGTATTTTTCCATCTTTGACATTATTGGATTACACTCGAAAAAGATGGTAAATATTATATTACCTAGGTGTAGTGTGTGCCAAAAAGCAAGCACTCAATGTTTGTTGCGAGAATAATGAAAACTGAAATAGTTTTGGTGCCGAAACAATTCTGGTTTTTTTTTCTACTATAGTACTATTATTATGCTTCTCTGTTATTTATTTAATACATCGTAATTTTGAATAAATAAATCTCGTTTCATTTCTGTACTTAAAATGTCATTGTGTTAATTTATCATTTCAACAATGGAGTATCAAAAATATATTATTTCAAAAACTTGGCCACGCACTTCCAAACGCATTAATTATTATCTTTAAGAATTCCTCTCATAACTTTTTCCCAAAAAAAACAAAAAAAAAACCGAACATTTATCGCAGATACCATCGACGGGAAACGGCCCATCACTAAACGCATAAATACCAACGTGTAGAGCAAATAAAACGGTATAACCGGGCTTTTAAAGTTTTTCCACATCCGTCCAGTGCTGCAATGGCGATGAGCTGTTTGTTTTAGGGCTGAAAGCAGCTGTAGATAGTATTTGTACAGGCTAAAAACCTAGGCTTTGGCACTTGTTTTTGTTGGTAGCTGTTTGTTTTGTTTTACTGAATTTTGTTTTGTTTGTGGTGTTTGAAATGATTTTGTTTTGCGTTTTCTTGTTTAAATAATATAAGTTGGTACTCAGTTGCTTAAAATTACACTGAGTTGTGGAGGTCAGATAGGCATTCGCACCAAAAAAATACCGGTATTCAGCTACTCCTAGTTACATTGATGACCATCCCCAACTGAGTTGGGAAAAGGCTAGGCAGATGATGATGTCGATTTTATTGCTAAATTGATTACGTTTACTTACAATTTACACACATAAACTCACGCATATTTTTCATGGGGGACTGGGGGTAAGCAGAAACCAGAGAACACCACCTGCTGCATCCTTACATACATTCCCACTCCTTCTTCCACGTCTACGTTCCTACAACTGCGTACGTATTAATTTCTTATTTTATTTTGAACGGTCCCCGGGACTCATCGAGCTGACTCATCAAGCTTCATAGCCTCCTAGTTTTCCAAGTACAGGCCAGACGACAAAAAAAAATCGAATTAGTCCGTCAGTTAGATTATCAAAAAATATTTGACCCGTGTTTTTGCTTTCGTTACGTAAACCAAAATTAACGAAGATATGACGCTTTTAAAATTCTCAATACGTCACGCCTTGGTATAATTTTTAGCTAGTTCTGACGTCACGAGCCCTCACTCCTGAGTTTTGATGCGTTTTATCTTTGTCAATATTCATTGATTTATAAAAACAAAAAAACGTGTCTATTAATTTCCAATACTCTAACTGACGGACTAAATAGATTTGCAATTTTTTGATATTGCCGTCATGCCTATTGTGTATTCTAGGAAGCTCTAGGTACCTAGCGAGTGTAAGCAAATCTCGATTAAAATCTGGTACAGATATCTCAGTCGAACACCCACGAAATATAAAAGGTGAAGTTTCTGATTGTATTAATCGTGGGCGGAAAAAATAGCCGTAGTTCATATACTTATAGAGGTTCAATTGAAACCTACTTGCTATCGTTTTTCGTTTTTCCATTGGACACATACTAATATTATAAATGCCCTTGGCTGGAATACTCAAGGTATCTGCATGTCTGTCTAATTTCGATGAATTTATTTAGGTTAACAGGTAAACCGTGGCCTGGGTTGGGAGACAGGATACTTCTATATTCGTAGTACGTTCCTGAAGGATAATCGCATCAGATATCACGCCTGTAATCCCCGAAGGGTTAGACAGAGGTGTACCTAACAGTACACCCACATTTCGCCAGTTATGTTTAAGTCCCATGTAATAGGGGGCGAGCCTATTGCCATCCTTTTCCTTTTCTTTTCATTCCTAATGGAAAAATCCAATAATACTTTGCCCACCCGGGAATTGAACCCAGGAGCTCATGCTCAGCAATTGCGCTTGCGACAGCTAGACCAACGAGGCAGTTTGCAGGTGAAGTCGAGAAAATGCTAGTTTAGTAATAGGCATGACGACAGTATCAAAAAATTGCAAATCTGTTTAGTCCGTCAGTTAGAATATTGGAAATTAATGGACACGTATTTTTTTTTTTGTTGTAAATCAATGAATATTGACATAAGATAAAACGCATCAAAACTCGGGAGTGGGGGCTCGTGACGTCAGAACTAGCTAAAAATTATACTAAGGCGTGACGTATTGAGAATGTTAAAAGCGTCATATCTTCGTCAATGTTGGTTTACGTAACAAAAGAAAAAACACGGGTCAAATATTTTTTGATAATCTAACTGACGGATTAATTAGATTTTTTTGTCGTCTCGCCTATTATGTCCATGAATAGAAGGTTAATTATGATGCTCCCAAACATAAGAAACTACTAAACTACTGACACCACGTTTCCTCTGAAGTTAATAATTAAATAGAAAATCCGTTGGCCCGTAAGGGTCATCAGGCTCAGGAAATCTGCTATCAAGGCCAAAGCAGGCCAGGCTAATAAGAGACTGCAATGACAATCTATCACTTCATCTTGACGGCATGGCAGTGTAAAACGTTGTTTATAATGGGACATTTCATATTGATAATTAACCGTAAACTATACAGGGTGTAAACAACCTCATCGCGAAGCCGTCAACCAAGCATTCTGTACATCAAACTAAGTAACTTTACGCAAAAATTATTACTGAGAAACAATTTTTTTTTGGGGTGAAAAGTCATGTTTTGTTGTAGAACTCAATGTAACGCACTCAAAACATTGTGCTGATGGATGGATTGAATAGTACTGTAGTCGTGTAGGTGTGTACAGTAAAAATCTTACATCAAAAACATGTAGGTATTAAAAAAAAAAAAAAAAAAGTTGGAACTTTGACCCCCAATATCTCCGTAACTTGAATGTTCCTGGAAGGTGTAGAAAAAAAAAAATTCGCAATGCCGGGGAAAACAAGTGCCTTTCGGCTTCGTTAAGAGAAATGGTGTTTTACACCATTTCTATTTGTTAGTAGGTAAGGTACCTTTATGTATAAATTAATAAAACGCCTAATCATCATTGTCTTGTCCTTACCCAATTTATTTGGGAACGTCGTAGCATGTCTTCTGTTTTCATCCATCTCTTTTAAGGCGACTACAGGAGCTAAAAGCGAGTTTTATAATGCAAAAAAGCATATGATTCACTGCAATAAACAAAACTAATAGTAGATCAGCGAGAGAGTTAAGAGTTTAACTCACGAGCGAAGCGAGGGAGTTAATACAAGAATCCTGAATGTAGCGAGGGATTCAAGCTAGCCCAAGGCAAATACACCTTTACCCCAGAGGAGGATACTCTACTTTTTACACCTACTGTGAGAAAATAATAGCCATAGTATGAAAAACAAAGTATTTATTAAATAAACAAACAGTAAGAATAACATATTTAGAACTAGTTAATTATATGCACTTATAATAATTGAAGTTAATGGTAACATTTGAGACATTAGTCCAGTTGTGCAAAGATAAAGTTAAGTTTTTATTCGGTACGTTTATAGATGTTGATGTGGAATTTATTTGAGTATTGCTCGTCAATGCTTCAGAATCTTGTATTTGCAGAGGAGCATTTTGAGTGGTGAAAGTAGGTGAAGGTGGTGCATGAGGCTCAAAGCAGTCGTTATGATTTTGTAGGAAATCAAGAATATCATCCACGCGTAGTAAGGGTATCGAGAATAGCTTTCCTCTTTCTGGCACCAATGGGTGTTTGTTAGTACTATACTGCCAATTTAGCTGAGCATGTGAGATTCCAAATTCAAATCACATTACTGACCAGCGGGTCATAATGAAATCCAGTACAACATTATTGACCGGCTGTGCCCCCGGCCACTAATGACTCACTTTAGGTTAAGGTTGCTTGACATATAATTTGACATTTTCGAGCAGGTGGTGTGAAAAAAAAAATGATATTCTTCAGGATATAATATGCTAGAATGATAGTGTTTTGAAAACATAATACAACTAATTTTACTCGATAAAAAAAAATCTTTTTTAACTAGTAAAAACCACAATACATACATGCGATCATTCTGATTTTTTTGGCAAATACTTCTACAAGTAACATATTAGCATGGTAGTGCTTTATTTTTTAGTCCAATCTATAGATTTTACGTAAATCGCAAAAAACCACTCATTTCGCACTATTCGGCCCGCAGTGACTGACGTAACAACCACTTTGTCCTTTTGGGGCCTTTTGGCCTTGTACAGGACCAATTTCGTTTTATTTTTATTTTTAATTTCTTTTAGTTGTTTTATGTCTAATTTTTATTAGTTGATAGTTTCACCATTTTTTTATGTATTTTGTCCTGTGCGGGTTAATAAATGCTTTTTCTTTCTTTCTTTTCTGTCTTTTCTTTCTTTTCTTTCTTTTCTTTCTGTTCTTTCTTTTCTTTCTTTTCTTTCTTTCTTTGTAGTGCAAGCTGATTAGAACTTTATTCTAACAGTATTTCAATCGAAGTTTGAACCACCACAAATAGAGTTGCTAATTTATCTCCTGTAGTCGCCTTAATCGTTATGTCGTTGATTCGTCATGTCATGTCAGTGGTGATCCCCTTTCAAAATATAGTATTTTTTTTGCTTATCTTTTTCCTTTCTACTAAAATATGTTAAACTAGGCTTCTAACATGTCACAAGAAAAAATTTTGAATATCAATTATGCAAGAAAAACGGCCAGACAGGTTGTAGGCCAAATAAAAATGACGGGCATAAAAGTATCCTTATTTAAGTGAGACCTGACTGGCCTTAATATTAATAAACGTGCTCTAAAAACATTTTCGTACGTCATTTATAATTTTCCTACCATTTTTCACAAGGGAAAATAAAAACTGCTGACGAAGGTCCGTCAAAAGTAATTAATGGGTGCTATGTTAATTTGTTTAGCGTTAATTAAACTTTACAAATACTTAATTTCGCGCCATTAGTCACGACTCCATTTTGTTTTGTCAAAAACTGTGTGAAGGTTTTTCCTATAATTATTAAGTTGTTTTTTTTCTTGATTTTCGCACTGAGAGAATTTTAAGGTAAGCGTAACACGAAGTGTTTCAGAAACAAATTTTAAATTACATTATTTTTGCTGTTAAGCCTCCTGAAAAAAACAGCCTTTATTTTTTTCTGGTTTAATTGACAGCTATAATATAAATTATACTTTGAGCTATGGATTGATTTATCGCTGGTAGATTTGTATTGTACCAGTGGACGAAAAACGTTCACTGGCTGGTAAGCATTTTGTTTTAAATCAAAAAACAAAATATAAAAAATCTCTATAATTTTTGATTTTTCTAAATTTTTCAAAATAATATGAAAAAGACTTTTAACCATTCTGAAACTATAAAAAAATCTTCGTTGAAGCGAGGAACAGTAATGTTAAAAAACAACTTACATTGTAATAAGCCCTACATTTATATGCGAACGGCAGGTGCATTTAAAATATGTTACTAAATTCATAATAGTAATATACCTACATAAATGTTCCTCGGGAAAAACAGGCGAATGGAAGAAATCATCGGTATAGACATAAAAAAGCATTAAATGGCTACTGTTAGAAAGTAAAAAAAACTAAGCAATATTTTGACATAAACCGAACTACGACACTTTTACTACCGTTTATGTATTCTATAATGTTGGAGTATCAGGTAACATTATTGTAATAAAGAACGCAATAGTTTTTAAATAACAATTTACATGCAAGTTTATTGCGTTGCGTATTACTGCGTAGGCGCATCAGTTTTTAATGCTGTAGTTATTGAACTATGCGTTTATGTAATATCATGTCGTAGTAGCTGGCACCATCGCGGGCCTGTGGACGGGGAGCTATGGGCTAGCTCGCCGTCCGTCCGTCTCATGACGACAGGCCGTGTCGACGGCGTGTTCGTGTTCCACGAGCGCCTCAAAGAGAGTCAGCAACAGTGAAGGGGTCCGCAAGGGCCGAAGCCTGCCGGGGCTGCGGGACTATTCGAAAGAGATACCGTGGCCCCGGAACACAAAGGGCGAGGAAGGAACATGGATGGGTTTTAGTCAGTAAAAGTCTGACACTCCCTCCTGCTCCGCCCAGAGCGGGAGAAGTCAATTGATGATTTCCCATCCAAAAAAAAAAAAAAAAGTAGCTGGCACCATCATTATTTTTATTGTCTCACGTTGTTTTCAGTAAGTACCTACGAAAAATTAAAACCGTTGTGAAACCATCAAAATGGCAAAAAATACCCTGTTAAAATTCACACAATGGCATCTACATTTTTCACACTTACTTCATGATCTGAACTCGCTAATAGAAATAAATGGAATAGATATTTTTTTTCATCAATTTATAGAAAAAAAGAAAAAGTATTTATTTATTTATTAAATGCACAATGTACACAACCAATTTTACAGGCTAAGTTTAAAACTAGTGAGTACATGACCCTGTTAGGGCGCAGCAAGATAACTTAAAACTAATATTGCAGAGTATCTATCTTTCACATTTAAACATTATATTAATTAAATTTAAATCTCACATTTCATTTCATTTAGGTACTTAATAACAATTATGTGTTAAAGTTTAAATTAATTAAATAAAATTAGTTAAATTAATTAGTCAATTTAATTATTTGTCTGGCACACATTATGCACTTACTTCACTATAGTATTATGTTCTTAAAATTACAACCACAGCCAATTGCACACCGTAGCTGCGTAGGTTCCTTAAACAATGGATTGTAATACAAAAACAATTTACTATAACTCGTGTAACCTCACCCTTACCCTCGCTATGCGCGGCAATGCGCAGGAGTCCCAGTAATTAGCTGCGCAGTAGTTTATGGCCGACCCTAGCCGCTGCCAATAAGCAATTTGTGAGAATCGAGAGAATTCTAATATTTTGACTGAGGTTAGAGTGTAATTAGTTAAAAAAAATATAAATGATATTTATTTATTTTAGTAGTTTTGTAAAAACACAGTTATTATTTTAGACTACCTAGATAATAATTCAGTGTTTTGTATATGACCATCACTCTGAGAAGAAATATTGAAATAACACTCTTCAAGACCAGATTTTTACAACGTTACGGCGGCGCGCCGGGCATTTCAACAAAGTTGATGACACTGACGAAACGATACCCAATTTTGTCAAATCAATCAAACCAATATGAGCAGCTGCTCATATTGTGAGGTTTATGCGAATAAAGCTGCGAAGACTGTGAAAAACAATAAAAAAACAAACTGTACTGAGTTACACAGTTATGTATTTAGAGCATGTGTACTCGATAATGTGAACGCTGTGGTTACCTGTAATTGAGTGTACGTTACAAGACCATCTGTAATAGTTTTCATCATTTATATAAGAAATTGTAATGGTGCTCGTTGGTAATACAAAATAAATAAATAAATACACGGTCGCAAAAACTTTGATTATCAGAATAGCCTATCCGATGTTGCATAGATTACGAGAAAACCCTATGTAAGAGACAGTCAAGAAAGTACTATAATATAGGTTCTGATTTACATTTTAGTTCGAAAACTTAAAAAGATATAGAGAAGCTTTCATAGTTTATAACTAAACTTATATTAAATTGTCACAAAAGGGATATCTTCCGTGATTATCCATTATTCTGAGCTACCAATATTCATCGTCAAGCATTCAGTCATCCCGCGATCATGGCGGGGACTCTACTAAAGAAAATAACATAAAAATAATGATTTTGTAAACTGATCCGCGGGATCCAAGTGAGCGGGATCAGTTGTCTGAAGAGCCCTTGCGACAGGGTCGAAATATTGGGAGCTCAGAATAATGGATAATCACGGAAGATAGCCGTATATCTCCTACAAGTCTAACACTTCACACAAGATACATGCTCACTCACACACATGACTCCAAAACTTCTGCAAGATTATAGGTAGGCATTTCTTTTATTGTTATTATTTTTTTAAGTTTTTGCTATTCATATTGTTTAACTTCGACTTTGTTTTTAGTTTTGTTTTCTTATTGTTTAACTCTTACACGTTATCTCTGTAAAAGCTAGTTCTAGCCTGGAAGGGGCCTGGTGACCTGTAACACAGGTTTTTCCCAGGCACCAGTCTCTCACAAAGGTTGAAGGACAGCTGAGACATTATATTGCACACATTAACTTTAAGTCAGCTTTGTGAAGAGGAAATTTAAATGATAAATAATATAAAATAATACCCGGTGACAGTATAAGTTTAACAAATTTCAGTTCCAAAAACCCAGACACAATAAAACATTTACAGCTCAAACAGACCAAGTCATAATATCAATAATTTTCTCATTCAACCGTCACGTATAACATTGGACAGAAACTCCGCCATCACTGAGTTTCTATCAATTTCTTACTACGTGATCACAAGTCGCTTTCCACTTGTTGAAACTTTAAGTAAAAGTTATAATAGGATTCTGTAATATCACTTTTTGTTTGATTTTACTCTATGGTTGTAAGTGGGAGTTCGATCCACTTTAACAAAAGATAATATTATGAGTAAACCGTGTGGTGTTATATTATGTAAGTTGTTAAAGATTACGGTTTTTTTAGGGCGTAGTTTATTAATATTAAGATGATTGAATAGAGCAGTGGAGGTTGAGAAGGTCGTGCCTAAATAACAACAGCCGCTCGGGTCGTTCTTCAGGTTAAGCTGTGCTTGCCTAGGTTGGTTCATGGATGGGTGACCCATTACATACCGAGATCACACGGTATTTTTTTTTTCGGGTGGGAAATTAACAAATGACTCCTCCCGCTCTGGGCGGAGCAGGAGGGAGTGTCAGACTTTTACTGACTAAAACCCATCCATGTTCCTTCATCGCCCTTTGTGTTCCGGGGCCACGGTATGCCTCGGTCAATTGTATATCTTTGACAGTCGTTACATTGGCGCGAAAGTCTGACAACCAATCTTACCAAGGGCGATCTTACCCAGTACTAACTGGGTTCTGGAGGTCAGACAGGCAGTCACTCTGCGTGAAATACTGGTATTCAGGTTTTCATGCATTTTCTCAGATTCAAATAACTTGTATGTTGCCTAAAATGTATGGCTTCTGAATCCTAATAAATGTCTGTTCCTAATGTAAAGTTCAACTACTATTGTACCTACTCCCACATTTATTTCTCGTGGGAAATAACTATAAACCAACTGGCCGCTAGAATATCAAAGTTAAAATCACACATAACTTAACTGGACGATTGCGAGCCAAAAATAAACGCCTAACTGTGGAGGTGAAAATATTATGATTGTGTTGAACTTGATTTTATTATATTAAGCTCACACGCAATATAAAAAAATAAAATTGGAAAAAAAAAAAATAAAAAAAAATAAAAAATCAAATTAAAATCAATCTTACGATTACTTAGTTTACGACATACGAGAAAATTTAGAATCACATAACATAACATCACGCCTGGAAACCCCATAAGGGTTAAACAGAGGTGTACCTAATAGTACACCCACATTTCGCCAGTAATATTTAAGTCCCATGTAATAGGGGGCGAGCCTATTTCCATCAACCGGGCACAAATCCAGACTCCGTAGCTGCTACTTAGAAATTCCAGATGGAAAAACCCAATAACACTTTGCCCGACCTGGGAATCGAACACAAGACCTCATCCATATCAGTCGCGAAAATTCAATATCATTCAGTGAAAAAAACAAAGCATAAACTTACATAGCTTGAAAACAAGTAACAAAAATCTCGTTTTTCCTCTAGACTAAATAAAAAAAAACACTAGAAAATGCACTCCTCGCCTTTCCCCGAGTGATCATCATCAGCCAATCTTATAAAAGAACTTTCTTTCCAACAATTTTTACTTAATCCGTTTGTTTTCTAAGATTCTAGGACACTATACCACTATTGTCATCCCGAACACGTCTGAGATAAGTACTTACGAACATCCGTGTCGTGTTGGGAATTCTTCACACTATTGTGTTAAGAAAATAGCTGAGATAACATCAGTTATCTCTTCCCCGTTTAGTATACGAACGGGTATTATCTACTAACTGGGTTGTGGAGGTCAGATAGGCAGTCACACTCTGTAAAATACTCATGGTATTCAGCTGCATCTGGTTAGACTAGAACCCGACGCCTAATTTTCCCCGATGGTTTAGGAAGAGAGCCAATTTTTGCTTGCACTTACAACATAAAAACGCTCTCTAGCCCCGCCCCGTTGACTTTGTATAGAAATAATTAATGAAAAGATACCGATCAGCCGAGCGCACTGACGACACGCGAGTTATTGTTATTTTGCGCGCCAAAGTTGACGCTTTCCTAATAGGCCTAAACATTAAGGGGGCGTGGCTCGGCCCCTACGCATGATAGCGAAAAAATTTTTTAACTGATCAGGAGGAAAAGACCACGACTGTACTTTATTATAGGACACCCACTTATCGCCAGTAATATTTGTTCAAATCCTATGTAAGGGGGCGAGACTATTTATATCTACCAGGCACATGTACCTACTGATTTCAGGGTGCTACTAATCAATTTATGAAGAAAAGTCCAATAACAATAGGGATGATGACTGACTGAAAAAAATATGATTCTGTTTAGTCCGTCAGTTATTGGATACGTGATTTTTGTTTTTTTTTTATTTAGCCTGTACTGTCCCACTGCTGGGCAAAGGCCTCCCCCAATTCCTTCCTTTAGTTTTATCAAGTTTAAAAAATTGACGAAGATAAAACGTGTCAAAGATCATGAGTGGGGGCTTGTGACGTCACAGTTAAGTAAAAAATGTACTCAAATGTGACGTCTTCAAAATTTTGTTTACGTGAAAAAAGAAAAAAAAAATGTGTCCAATATTTTTTGCAAATCTATCTGACGGACTAATTAGTTTTTTTTTGTCATCTACCCTATTGGCCTGACCTGGGAATTGAATCTAAGACTAGGGTCTAGTATTTCATAATAGCCTGAGAAACCTTCTTAAAACACAACAAACCCAATTGGAACAAGAAAGTAAATTAAAAAACAATGAAACTATCAATTCCTTAAATTGATTTAAACAAAGTGGTGTGAAACCCGTCTAACAATGAACCACCAGTTTTCACTCGATACTAGTGTTGTTCTTGTATCAACACAGAATATCGATAAACTCGCGACACTATCGCGATCCGATGACAGCTACCCGATTGAACTTTGAATCGAGATGGAAATCAATTTATCGATGCTCAGCTCAGTTGTTTAGAATGTAGGTCTGTTGGTGTAAATGCGAAGTTTGTTTGATACTTGTTAGTTAAGTGGGTATCGGTAGATTTCTCGACTTTACTGTGACATGTTCACTGTGTTAATAAGTTATGATATCGATATATCTAGTTATGAGAGGAAAGTTATTTTCTTGGGAAATGGACACAGAAACAAGTAGACGAGAAGTGGGTACATTAGTTAGCCAACTTGTTAGTAAATTATAGCAGGTAGTTATCAGAACATTTTCACTAACTTTGGTAGGTACGTGTTTCCCTACCGCTGTAATTAGGATAATATTGTTGTAGGAGTATATTTAGTAGAAAATTATAAATGTAAGTTTTAAATTATAAATTATGTTTATTATGCAAATAGGTATTTGAAAACTTTTGAACGTCATCAAAAAAGAAAAAGAAAAATTGTCAAAATTACATCTTTCACATATTTTTAGTAACGTGCCGTTGCAATATCGATATTTTCACTCACCATCGAAAGTCAAACCCAGTATCGAAATCTTACTAAACTAATACGAAATAAACTTTCTCACTGCAGGTCGTGCGAAGTCAACATTAGAATACGTCCTGTATAATATAGTTTATACATCTTGTTTATGAGCAAACAATGAAAATAACTGGCCAATCCTGTCGTACTATTTTATGAAACAAATTAGGCACATAAAATTTGTTAAAATGTTTTACAAGTATTTGTTTGCGAAGATTTGTTATGTATTTTGTTGTATTGTGTTGTATTGTGTATTGCTGTTTAAATGTATTTATTCGTTGTAAGCTGTACGATGCTGACATTTACTGTTAAATTATTGTGCTATCAATAACGTCTTTGTTATGTATTTCAAGGCTTAGAATCATACGGTTTATAATTAAATTCCTGTTTTTTTTTTTATTATGACTGAAAAGCAACTGTTATATTCTACTCTAATTACCTAAAATCTTACCGTTAAACTAGCTATATGACTAACGTACGAGTGACTCGTCTACTTTATTCATTGTGCGATAAAATATTTGGTCGTGGAATGCAATTCATACAAATGCAGATGACTTCTTTTTATTTGGTACACAAGATAGAATAATCAAGAGGACATTTGCATTAAATGCTAATAAGTTAGAAAACTGTTGCGAATATTTACTAAACACAATTAGTATTAACAAGTGTCCAGTCAGCTTTATTTGTAGAAACTCCAAATTATACAGTTTAGAAGTCCTTACTAAGAATTACCATTCGTCTTCTAAAGTAAAGTCTGACCCGAAACGTTTCGAAAGTAAAGTAAATTAACACCTAGCAATTAAAAACACAAGAGTAATTAATGGCTGAACGAAATTTTCAATCAATTTCTTTTGTGTCCCATTTTTTGGAGAAAAAAAGTAATTTTAATTCATAATTAGAAATAATAAAGATCGACATAAAAAATAGTCTAGACAAGAATAATATGTATTTTTAGAATTAATTATTTTAAAGACAACATTAGCAGCGCTTAAAAACAAAAATACTATGAAACCGAGGAAAATCATTACATAACACCTAAATTCCCAAACCGAGGTGTTACTATAGTAAACCATAATTAGTTATGTTTGAGTCCCATGTAGAATGGGGCGAGCCTATACTAGTCTTATTTCAATGTAACCTAGCCTACCTTACAGCCTTTGACCATTTATTGGAAGATTTAATACAAAATTAACTTCAAAACATAAATTTTCAATCAGAAACAACATTCTAAACGTTACTCGTGTGAAATCTAGAACAAATCCTTGAACGTATGTTAAAAGCAAAAAGTATCCGACACAAGGTTTTATATCGCAGGAATCGATCACCATATCGATAGATTTTCCTTAACAACTTCCATTCCGATTTAATTCACTTATCGATAAATAATTGCGCAATTTACATCACTATTGACTTTGTGGTATGGTTTAATAATGTCTTAAGTGATATTGATCTGTTTTTGCTTCGTATATGGGTTTGTAATTACTACAATCGATTGTGATTAAAACAGTCATAATGTAGGCGGTAAAATGTAACAAACAGCCTTATGTAAAAAAAGGTATAGACAAATTAAGACAACTGATCCCAATGGAATAGGCAGAAATGTTCAGGAATCAAATCTTCACATGTTTATTATAATAGGGTAGATGACAAAAAAAAACTAAGTAGTCCGTCAGATAGACTTTCAAAAAATATTGGACACATATTTTTTCTTTTTTCACGTAAACAAAATATGAAGACGATACACTGCGTCGAAAACTCGTGTGACGTCACATTTGAGTACATTTTTTACTCAAATGTGTCGTCACAAGCCCACTCATGATATTTGACATGTTTTATCTTCGTAATTTTTTATTAATTTGATAAAACAAAAAACAGAGAGAGACACTCCAACAAGAGACATTCTATTCTATTTTTTACTCATTGGGCATAATAGGGATGGCCGATGGGGCCGAAAAGCTCTGGAGTGGCGACCGCGAACCGGAAGACGTTGCGTTGGAAGGCCTCCCACTAGGTGGACCGATGACCTGGTGAATGCTGCGGGAATCCGCTGGATGCGAGTCGCACGGGACCGGTCAATGTGGCGACACTTGGGGGAGGCCTATGTCCAGCAGTGGACGTCATGCGGCTCAAATGATGATGATGAAGAGGGCATAATAACCTTTTTTACGCCTTGTTTGTTCCACTGCTGGGCAAAGGCCTTCCCCATATCCTTCCAGGTACTCCTCTCCTGCGCCACCTCAAACCAACCTTCGTGATGTACGTCTAGATCATCTCGCCACGTCTTTGTAGGCCAGCTTCGGCGGCGCCATCCATCCTCAGGCACGGATCGTGTTGAGACCTTTGCATAGGTGACAATAATGCATTAATTAGTGTATTCAACGTACCCGATTAATTTAAGAATCAGATAATTTCCAACAAAAAAAAATCGAAATACTTGCAATCTTATCTCAGCCACTTGGCACACTATTATACAATAAATAAAAGCTGCAACCAGCATCAAAGCTCCTTAAAAGACAGTGTCACATAAAGCCGTGTTCAGACTCAGCCACAAATCATCCACACGCTAGCGATAGCGATCACTGCCGCTAACGACGCTGAGATACCGACGATAAGTATCCGTGAGATCTGGCTGATGGCTAAGACTTGTCGGAACATAGATAAGGAGACAAGCCTATTGTTGTTTTGTGGTGTAAGAAGTAGGAGGTTGTGCAATCTTTTTAGGTTTTTTACTGTGAAGAATGTAGCGGTATTGTGTAATTATAACTAGCGTTGGTAAATGAACTTAGAACCTCATCCCTTTTTTTTGAAGACGGTTTTAAATCAGAACAAGTTATAGGCTTATGAAATGAAATGATGTTTATTTTGCAAGTAGGTTTTTACAAACACTTTTACACGTCATTTTTTAAAAACTAGATGGGGCCGGTGTTTCCTACCTGACTACTCTGAGAAGAAACAGCCAAAACAAACTCAGAGGTCATAGTCTATTTTGAAGTCCAGACATAATCTTGCTCAATTCACATGAGGACTATGCAGATTAGTGCCTGAGATGGTCTTTTGAAGAAAGAACCACACACATTGTGGACCTGTCCAGTCAGTGCAAGCATTTGTCAGTTATCATGTAGACGACGACTTATAACTCAAGGAGCTCAACGAAACGACGAACAATACCAAAGAAAGGATATTTGGGTAGATTGCTTATAATACTCAAACTGCCAGACGGTCGTGGGGATAAAAAAAAAAAAAATATGTGACCCACATTGTACTCACATTCACAATAATTATTAACTTCAACGCTGGCTGTCAGAAATTGTCGGGGCTTATAGTTAGAGAGCCCACGACACTAAACCTAGTTCGATAAGACTACCAGATGATATATATACGTAAATAATTAGCAAAAAACCTGAAGGCGCTATAAAAAAACCATTAAGAACGTGACTAATTATTTATAATATCATCTGGGAGTCTTATCGAACTAAGTTTAGTGTCATGGGCTCGCTGACTATTATCGGCGCCGACCTGCCAGCGCTGACAACCAGCGTTCTACGTGAATACGACCTTAGTTTTAGTAGGTCTTTTTTTTAAGAAGTTATTTTGTGAGAGGTGAGGTTCTTGCGAGTTGAGCATAAAGTACTGGGTTTGGTTTGAAATTAGGTGATAAAATTAGGTATGTATTAAAACAATTACAAAATCTTAGTAGAACACTAGTTATTAATATCCCTTAAACTGATTGCTTTAATTATTTTGGTCAAAGAACTGCGATGAATTAAAATAGTTAGTCCTTCTTGAAAGTCTGAGTCTTTGAACTCAGCAAATGAGTGAAAATATTTACAAAAACATTTTAAATTCAAATCATTTTTTTCAATATAAACAAACCCATTTCAGGCATTTTCAAACTGTCGCCAGAATAATCAGCAAGTAGAAGCTAAATCACCAAAACAATTGATACATTACCTACCTCAAAAACACAAACAAAAAAGAAACACATAAATTAATGGCGTGTTCATACGTGCCCACAAGTCATCGTGACGCGATAACAATCAACTTTTACTTACCAGTTGTCGAAATAGATCATGTAGATAAGCGATATCCGGCTGATGGTCAGTCAGTTATAGATTTAAATCATAGATTCGCCATACCACCCTAAAAAATGTTCACGTTTCACTTTCGTTGATAAAGTCTCTCTCTAGACTCTCTAGACTGTGAGCTATGGGCTAGCTCGCCGTCCGTCCGTATTTAACGTTTCATGCTGGACGGGCCAGCTCGCTTTTCTTAAATACTTTTCAGTGCGTCCGACGGCAAATCTATGTTTTACATCTGAGCAGTCAGTCAGAAAGTCAGACTTGTCTTAATGTAGATTATGCTGAAGATGTATATTATTTTGGGCGGTAAGAGGTAGGATTAAGATAAGTATGTTGGAGAAGAGTAAAAGTGTTTTTTATTTGAGGATAATCGTAAGGCTTTTTTGGTCAGGACGTCTTTAGATCAATTAGATTAGAAAGTTAAATCAATATTTATATTTGAGGGTGACGTTACCCGGCTGCGGAACTCGTCGAAAGAGATACCGTGGCGCCGGAACACAAAGGGCGATGAAGGAACATGGATGGGTTTTAGTCAGTAATAGTCTGACACTACCTTCCGTTTCGCCCAGAGCGGGAGGAGTCATTTGATGATTTCCCATCCGAAAAGAAAAAAAAGGGTGACGTTACCCCCTACAAAATAATTTAACATGGATTTGAGTTTGTCGAAATGAATGTTTGTCTAAAATTTAAGTAACAAATGGTTGCTTCATTACATAGATTTGAAGTGACTGATATTTTTGTTTCCAATACAAAGTTGGGGTCTGGTAAAAAATGGGCAGAAAATCTTTTACTGTAAATGGCCGTGAGCAATGATTCGTGGGAACGATATCAAAATAGAAATTCTAAGAATTGAGTACTTATTAGAACATAGCATTTAACGAAAAGGTCATGGTCAATGAAAATATAAAAACGTTACTTAGAAAGGATAACAGGACCAAAATCAATATTTCATCAAAGTTATCCAAGGTATAACTCCCACGTAACCGACCTTCTAGGAAAAACGGCTTTGCAGGAGGATTTTCACGCTATCAAAAAGGAATATATAAAACTAATATCCAATTTACTGAGAAAAACTATTCATCTTTTATAACTTGCACCGTGTAAAAGAAAATATACGGGCTATTGCAAGTGTAAAATTATGAGTCTGTAAAAGGCTCGTTCGGAGCCAATTACCTCCAAACGTTTCTAGTTATCCTGAATCGTGACCTAAATTATACACCAACGAAGAATAGTTTATTTTTAATTATGTTTGAAGTGGGGGGGGTTTCTTTGTTTTATAAGTGAAATTTTATTTCTAGACAGCCTTGTTGGCTTAGTGGTCGCAAATACACTTGAGAGCAATAAAATCGCACACCTTGACTTTTTTTTGTTAAGGCAGTTTATTTTCATAAATCTGAATAAATATTTTAAAAAACACACACTAATGGAAAGTCTACCTCGTTACCCTTCTAATGATATCAAATACATTGTAAAAAATACCCATAAGAGGTTTTACGGCACAAAACCCAACAAATGGGTAAAATTACCCAATTTCGCTTAAGAAATAATGAAAATCAAACTCAAAATTCTTGATCAAATTGTTTATTAATAAGGTGTATTCCCTCCCCTAGCCTTAATTACAGCTCTTAATCGGTTTTTCATGGACCGTATTAATTTTACCATGAAATCTTGTGGTATAGCGTTCCACTCCTCTTCAATGGCAAGTTGAAGCTCTCGGAGGCATGCAGGAGCAGGGCTTCTTGCTCGAACTCTTCTTTTTAGCTCATCCCAGACATGCTCAATTGGATTGAGATCAGGACTACGAGCTGGCCACTCCATCGCGGTGATTCCAACGTCTTCCATTGTATTACTACCGAACATGAGATTCAGCGCGCCGACTGCATGCTTGCTGCGCGCCGACTCCGAGTCGCCCGCGAAAATTGTATGCAACAGCTGATTTTTTTTCGTGATTCAGGGTTTGGTCCCATAGTAAAAGTTGTTCATAATGATGAGTACAATGACCGGTCGAAGTTTATCGATATTGTCTGAACACTAAAAACGGAAAACCATGTTTACTATTTATTTTGAGTTGCCAACGCTGTTGTAAGCACCATGATAATGGATAAACTGAAGTTATTGCTGAGGGTGAGTGATTATGAGCAGACAAATCGATCTACTCTCCTCCGAATAAGCGCGCTCGGTACCATGAACAAATAATTATAATAAACTGGATAAATATCCCGATATTAGTACATGTTTTTTTTTAGTTTGCAGCATATCCCAGTAGTACGATCGCATAGTACATTACCGAACTGCACGCAAGGGTCAGTTATCTAGTAATATGATAACTTAGAGACTCACGCGTTTCTGGTAAAGTGTAACAACTAAAGACATCTCTGCCAAACCTATCGTGGAAATACGGACGTGATGATACTATGATATTTTCCGACTGAGTAAGTTGAAAGACTTCTTGATTAATATTTCTGCTTTATAAATGAAGCTCTTGGGAAGAATTTAATAAATCCTATCTGGGTGTCATAAAAGGCGAGATTAGGCATGTCGGAGACTTTCGTCGCACTTGTCCACACAAAAGTATTTGGCGGTTTCCACAAGTTTAATAAAAGCGACAAAGTAAAAGATGTCGTCCAGGGAGTCAGCAGTACCATAACATACCTAATATCCCCCGACGGGTTAGGCAGAAATGTACGTAATAGTACACCGATACTAGGCGAGACGACAAAAAAAAATCTAATTAGTCCGTCAGTTAGATTATCAAAAATATTTGACCCGTGTTTTTTCTTTTGTTACGTAAACCAAAATTGACGAAGATATGACGCTTTTAAAATTCTCAATACGTCACGCCTAGATATAATTTTAAACTAGTTCTGAAGTCACGAGCCCCCACTCCCGAGTTATGATGCGTTTTGTCTTTTGTCAATATTCATTGATTTACAAAAACAAAAAATACGTGTCGATTGATTTCCAATACTCTAACTGACGGACTAAATAGATTTGCAATTTTTTGATACTGTCGTCATGCCTTTCACCAGTTATGTTTAAGTCCCATGTAATAGGGGCGAGCCTATTGCCATCAACTGGGAACAAATCCAGACTGCGTGTCTGCTACTAAGAAATTCCTGATAGAAAAACCTAATAACACTTTGCCCGACCTGGGAATCGAACCTAGGAGCTCATGTTCAGCAGTCGCACTTGCTACCACTAGACCAACGAAGCAGTAAGCAATGCTAAATCCTGTTAATAGGTAAATCATAATGGGCTGCGGGACTATTTGAAAGAGATACCGTGGCCCCGGAACACAAAGAGCGATGAAGGAACATGGATGGGTTTGAGTCAGTAAAGGTCTGACACTCCCTCCTGCTCCGCCCAGAGCGGGAGGAGTCATTTATGATTTCTCATTCGAAAAAAAAAAGCTGAATCATAATATTATTATTATTTATTTCTGTAAGTACGTTTTAAAATTCACTTTTCGATAGCAGAGCACTCTGCGAAGAAACAGCCGAAACAAACTCTGAGGTCCCTGGCGTTTTTAAAATCCAGACATGTTCTTGGTCAAGTCATATGAGGATCATGGAAATTAATATCTGAGATGAGCTATTGAAAAAAGAACCGCAAAGATTTTCGTTGACTTGTCCAGTCTGTGCAAGCATCCTCCAAATATTCGGATTCTTTTGCATATTGTAAGTATAATTATTATCACTTGCTTCGGTGAAGGAAAACATCTTGAAGAAACCAGCATGCCTGAGAGATATTTCTCGACGGCATGTAAAGCTAAGTTAGAGGTCCATGGGCGGCATACAATATCTAACACCAGGTTGGGTACTAACCACACGATAAAGAAGAAAAAGTCGGTACAAGCATTTGTCTGTATGTATGCGATGCTGAATCAAATTGCGAGAACACATCCATCTGCTATATAGTTATGGCAATTTCTATCGAGTACTGCGACTGGCATTGATAAACGTATCACTAGACGTCTACACACTGATTAATGATGGTTCTGATAACGTTATTTACTTGGTAATTATGATAAGATCTGTTCAATTTATATCAATCACTAAAATATGTAGGCATAAATACATAATAAGTCTATCTTGCATGCTAACGGGCTTATGCTTCAGAAATTCACAATCTGTACGAAAAATAGAAATGCGAAAGTAACTGTGTGTGTCTATAACTTTTGAAGAGATTTTGTTGAAATTTGTACTTATTGAGACCTTGGTTAGGACACAGGATATTTTTTATCCCAGTAGTAGGTACATTCCCAACGGATACTTATAATCTTCGACCTCAACGCGGGCAATACAGCGAATAAAAGTTACTTCTCGTCTATAAATACAATGTGTATCTACCAGAAAGGTATAGCCATCTTTCAGGGTGTGATTCGGACCAAACTGAACAATTTAGTCCATGGACCGCCATCGAATTCATGCTGTCCAGTACAAAACTTACTGAAGTTTTTACATTTTGTTTTGACATTTGGGTCGAGTAGGTACTTACCTACTCGACCCAAATGTATGGGACATCTGAGTTTTTTATTCACCCCCTGAAATATGACCACACCTTTTTCGTACACGTTGTATATGAGCTGAACCAACAAATAAAGCAACTGATTTCAAAAAGAAGCTACCGAAATTATTCCCAATTTAAATAACTTTCGAACTTCACAAACACGCACGACAAATCCAAAGATTTCTAACTTTTCCATCAAACATCCATTGTCAAATTCACTATTACAACTATATCGATCATCGAAAACCAACAAAGGCATCGATAACAATCGATGCGACAGAGTTTCACTAGTGTTCAGGGTTGCCAGATTGTATAATTGGATACAAATTCTGTATTTAAAAATGAGATCGTTGATCTACTGGTCGCGAACACAACTACTGAGCATGAGTCCCGAGTTTGAATCCCAGGTCTGAAGTTTTATGGGGTTTTTTCATTAATAATTTCTCGGCTCGCCCATATTACATTAGACTTAAAATTACGAAATGTAGGTATATTATGGTACTTCTCTGCCTAACCCTTTAGTGAAACTTTGTGGCTGCCACTGAGAAATTCCTGTCGAAATTAATCCAATATCACTGTCCCCGACCAGGAAATCAAACCCAGGACCTCGTGCTTAGCCGTCGCGGTTGCAGTAGTCCAACGAGGCAGCAAAAAATGTACTAATTCAACAGAATTTTTGTATAATCCGATTTGATTTTGTATAATTTCTGAGAGCAACCCTGCTAGTGTCGTGTCGTCTATTCGAATGCCCGTATCGATACAATCGGCTTCCGAATGAGATCGCAATCGGTACGTTC
This sequence comes from Xestia rhomboidea, assembly GCA_963853795.1. Classification (NCBI taxonomy): domain Eukaryota; kingdom Metazoa; phylum Arthropoda; class Insecta; order Lepidoptera; family Noctuidae; genus Xestia; species Xestia rhomboidea. The sequence continues at coordinate 13,361,181 of OY970778.1, forward strand.
GTGCGAACATGTCAATTGCCAGCTGAGGGAATCGTGATATTGTGAGTTTTGTTTTTTTCTTTTCTTTCTTTCTTTTGGTTGAAGGTTTCCGGCAGGTCGGGCTCGTTAGAATTATAAAGTGCAATTTCTATTGTAAAGAAAAGCGTGATTCGTTTTATATGTAGCATTTTGCTTGCTCGTTAACACGCATTCAACTAGGATGCCCTTTTAACAGTTTTGCTGGTAACTTATTTATCTATTTGCAAGAAGTAGGTAAAAAAATCACAAAGCGGAACGGGACATTTAATTGATTTCTAGAGATAGACCTTCTTATAGACTTAACCGAACTTTTTTAAGGTAGTCAGTGGCCCCAGAAATCTGAAATTCAGTGTTTCCAAAGGTCACGTAACGTATCACCCAGTATACTTACTGGGTTGAAGAGATCAAATAGGCAGTCGCTAAATGTAAAATACTGGTATTCAGCTGCATCCGGTTAGCCTGGAAGCCGACCCCAACATAGTTGTGAAAAAGCCAGGCAGATGACGATAGACTTTACCCAACATTAATTTTAATTCCATCCGGTAGTGATTTGAAACTAAATAGTTTCATATATTTTGGAGTCCATAAGATAAGTAAATAACTGCCTACTAGATGAGTTTCTCACCATTACTGAATCTTATTAAAAAGAGCCACTGACTTATATTATAATCTGTATTTGTAACCTCAGTTCCGTGAAACTGATAACCTAAAAAGTCAGTTTCATTAAAAGTTAAAGATTAAATTAGCTATTAACTTAAGATTAAAATTAACCACTTAGAGGCTTGGTCAACCGAGCTGTGAACATGGGGCATATCAGTTATATGCCGGTGCATATCAGCGAGCAATTATCACTTTGATATCTTCCGGTATTGTGTAAGCTTAGCTTTTAAATGGATGGAGTTCATACTGACCTTTTGAAATGTAGGCCGTATGGAATTTAATTCATGCTTATACCCGTGACTTCGCCCGCGTTGAGGTCGGTAATTATCCCACGGGATCGTAATACATACCGGGATAAAAACCATATGTTAATCCAGGTTATAAACTATCTGTGTGCCAGATTTAATCCAAATCCCGTCAGTAGTTTTTGTATGAAAAATTGACAAACATCCAGACATTCATACATCCTCAGAAAGTTTCGCATTTATGATAATAACAGGATTACATTTTCCTAAAATATTGATACTAAAAGGTACAAATAAATTATCTGCACAACCCTAATACAGTTTGTACTGTAGAACCAAATAATTAAATTCAGAAAATAAAAAAAAATGTGAGCCGTCACGGGACGCCTGGCAGATGTGACACATCGAAATTATTTTGTACAAGTAATATGCTTAAAAAAATAAAAACCTAATGACTCGATTCACAAAAAGAAAATCCTTAGGCTGGGATCGAACTCGAAGACACGAGATTGTAACCCAGCGCTGTGCCCCGAGACCAGCTGGCTTGTTGTAAACCGGGCCGATATGTAGATCTTATGCTGCTACAACAGGTCGGTAATGTTCGGGCCGGGTTGACAACTTGACAATTGGCGACGCGCGCGCCACGGCATGCGTTGCCAAGTTATTTTTGGATTTACCCGCGCCATAGATGTTTCACATCAAAAAAATATATTAAACAGCTGTACCATACAACAATGTAATACTGACATGATCAAAATGTACGGAACAGCTGATTTTTCTGAACAAATAGGTGGTTATCAATTGATGAATATGAGCCAAATAAGCCGACTCCATTTAGTTATTCATCATCACGCTAAGAAGAATTGTCATCATTCTCTTGCCCTTATCCCAATTCATTTGGGGTCGGGGCAACATGTCTTCTTCTTCCATATTTCTCTATTACTCGTCATCTCATCAGAAACCTCCTTTCTTGCAGTATCATCCTTTACACAGTCCATCGATCGTTTCTTTTCACGCTAAGAAGAATATTAAGTAGCTATAGAATTACCGCTTGGCAACTCAGACAATCACATGATATGAAGACTTAAATGAAAAGTTCTCCAGTTAGAAAGTTTTCTCTCCTTTCAGTCGCAAATAAATCATGTGAAGTTATCAGAACTTTTGCAATTACATACTTTTATGACATGTATGGAACTTGTAATAAAAATAATGCTAGCTAAAGGTGCAACGACGTTGAAGTAAAAGTTTAAGAAAAACTAATTAAATGTATCTTTTGTCTGGATAATGTTAACTTTTGCCCTTTGTTGCGTCTTGGCGTAAGTAGGTCAGACTATTTTTATTCCGGTTGAAATTAATTCAATGGTTGTCAAATGGCACAGAGAAAAGGGTGATCTTAAAGTATTTAATTATTACAATTTTTTGAATTACTACATCTAATACCTCATCTTTAAAAGGACACGTTTTCGAAATATATCCGTATGATACATTATAAATTATTTAATGGGTAACTAAGAAATAGTTCACAACCCAAATTGCAAGTTAAATTATAGTTTTCTTTAAATATAATTATATTTTCTTTAGATGGATAGGTGAAGAGAATGGTGATGAATTGCTTATAATTATAACGAAAATCCAGACTCCGTGGCTGCTACTTAGAAATTCCTAACCCCCAACCCCCCAACCGATTGGGTTTTGCCGTTAGGAATTTCTAATCAAACCCATTGAGCCCGCCCAAGGAATCAAACCCAGGAAGTAATGCTAAAAAAAATAAAAGTGATGAATTGCTTATATCAATCAGTAGTCATCGGGACCAAATAAAAACTGAAGAAGTCTGCGTTCACTTTGAATTATACCTTCGAAAAAATAAAAAGTCCAAATCTCATAATCGGAACGATAGCAATCTAAAAGCGCTCGTGCTTACAAAAGAAGTGATGCGAAAGAAGCATCGATAAGCAACGGTAGCAACTAACGAATCGATTGTCAATCGAATTGCCGACGGCGATTAAATTCTCACACTCGATCGAGTAAGGACCGTCCACTCACAGACAAAATGCTGATTGTCTAGGATCTGCCGATCTCGATTCTGCATTTCTGCAACTCTCTACTTCGATGTTTCGATTCGATCTTCACTTGATATTAAATTTTGTTGAAGATGGTGGCAATGTATTTTATTTTATTGTTTTGATGAAAATCGGCAACGTTGCTTGGTTTCGAGTGATATTGAAGTCTGGAGATAATTTAAGTCTTAAGACAGGTGGTGTGCCGTTTTCAAGAGGTCACAAGCCCTCAAAATATATCTTTGGTTAGATGCACCAAAGATGATGATATAGAAATGTTAAATGTTATGTTGTTATAGAAACTGTTTCTGCTTCCTTCAGAGATGAATAATGTCAGCCATTGCTATTTATTAAGTACTTTACTATTACTCATAGCACAGTAAACACAGCAGTACTTAACACGTTTACTGTAAAAGTTGTACAAGTTTCTGCAATAAACCTTTTTTTATATATATATTTAATTATATACATACTATAACTAGAACTAGAATAATTACAAAAATAAAACTAAACGCAAGTACCTACATATATTATATACAACGACGTGAATAGGCGTCAAAGTACTCCTCCGCATCGCTGTCATCCGGAAACGTGCCCAGATATATATATCTTGTGATTATTACTAGATGTTCTTCAGAGTACCTTCACCTACTCAAGAACATACCTCTCTCTCGCACTTTGGTTGGTGACCACCTAACCTACCTATTACCAACCTACTGTCTACCTATTCTTAAAACTGGGATGAAGGTATGTGCATAAAATTAACTGCAGTAGATTTACTAAAATGGTATAAATGCGTTGCTCCTTAAATGCTCAGTTTAAATCGACGGATCACAAATGTTTGCGGTGAAACTGATCAAGAAAGGTGAGCTGACAATTGACAGCGTGCAGTTACCATCGATGGTATGAAAGTGATACGTTCACTTGTATAACCTTGTAGTATGGATGTGACAACGTCTGCCCTGCTGTTCTATGAAGTAAGAAAAGCTTTTAGAAACCCTGCAGTTAAAATGACTGACCCCCGAATACTGAAACGTCACTCAAAATTTAAGTAGCACTTATATTTAACAGATACTCAAAAGTGACGTTTGGACATACGAAATTGAAAGTTTAGGAGCTGCTCAAATCATAAGCAGCCCTTAAATTTTGAGTGACTTTTTAGTATTCGGGGGTAAAAGTGCTTGAAAATCAGAAAAGCCAGTCAGTTATAGGAAGGAAACAAAATCATCGTTTTTTGTAGGGTTCCGTAGTCCTGACAAGGAACTCTCATAATTTCGCCATGCATGTCTGTTTGTCTGTCTGTCTGTTCGAGGTTTTGCTAAGAGACCGTTAGTACTAGAAAGCTAATATTTTGTAGAGGTGTGAAATTTTGAAAATATTAAGGGTAGCTCCAATACATGTGAAGTGGGGATGAATTTTTTTTCATCGTCTACCCCATCGTGGAGTATTGTTAAATAGGTCTTTTAAAATGATTCAAGGGTTGCTAGTACTACCTTTCGATTTAATGCGCCATTTACGAAATATTAAACATTAACGTGAAAATTTTTGTTCCAGTAGGGCGTCCCTCCTAAAAGCTAAACTGCTGGCTTGAAAAATCTAGAAAAACTCTTGATGATAGTGCATTTCATGAACTTTAAAGGAAAACTATAGCGGTTAAGATAACTATAATAATTTAGCAGTAATAGTCGTTGAACTTGGGTGTTGGATAATTTTGTACCAAATGCAAAATCCTTCGAATAAATCCTATAAAGTGACTAAGATTAAGTAGTTGCTTGTTTATAACGGGTAAAGACTTGCATTGATAAACAAAATCTAAAATATAACGGACTACTACAGAACCCAAACCAGACACAGAAACACGCACTTGGCCGGTTTTTTCTTTTAGTTCATTCTACGTTTGAACCGTATCACATGATACGATTATATTTGATCTTTTTCGAGTACCCATGACTGAAAACTGCTGTAATATAGCCAACTCCTAAAAATACGAGAAAATGGAGCTTTTCTCTTCAGAAAAACAAAAGCAAACCTTATTTTTGCAACGTATACCTACACCGACACAGTAGACAAAGTGTGTATAAAGTAATGTTTCAAGTCGTCTTTCCTACCTACATCTACAAGTTACTTCTGTTATTCTATACACTTTTTCATCATTCTCCTGCACTTATCCCAATTTATTTGTGGTCGGCACAGCATGTCTTCTTCTTCCATACTTCTCTTTTACCCGTCATCTCAGCAGTCACCTCCTTTCTAGCCATATCTTCCTAAATCATCTGCCTAGGCTTTTCCCAACTATGCTGGGTCGGCTTCCAGTCTAAACGGATGCAGCTGAATACCAGTATTTTATGCAGCGACTGCCTATCTGACCTCCACAACCCAGTTAGTACTGGGTAATACGATACTCCTTGGTAAGACTGATTGTCAGACTTTCGGGCCACTGACTACAATTGTCAAAGATCTACAATTGACAGTCGGGACCAATGGCTTAACGTGCTTTCCGAGGCACGGAGGAAACTCGGTATGTAATGGGTGGTCACCCATCCACTGACCAGCCCAGGCAAGAGCGGCTTAACTTGAAGATCGACCCGAGCGGCTGTTATTATTTAGCCACGAGGTCCTCGCTAGCCATATCATCCTTCACACTGTACTAAACACTTTATAGCTTGTTCTATTCATACCCCGTGACAAACGACATTCTACCACACCATTCGATTCGGAAATCGATTGGCTCGCATCGATTTTATTGCGGAAAATACACTAACATGGATATTCGATGTGAAGATTAGAACATGTTATTTGTTGTTTGTTCAATGTGTGGTTTTACCACCGATTTCGCTTTTGCTGTGGTTTATACGTATGCGTAACTTCCTTTATACAACTTAGTTAGCATAGCTACATTTAGAGAAAATAGATATTTTTTATTGTGTATATCTAAAGTACTAGCTCATTGGTCTAGTGGTAGCAAACGCAACTACTGAGCATAAGGTCCTGGGTTCAATTCCCAGGTCGATCAAAGTTTTATTGGGTTTTTCGATCAGGAATTTCTCAGTAGGAGTCTGGCCTTGCGCCCGGTTGATGGAAATATTCTCGCCCTCTTTTGACTGGCGAAATGTGGGTGTACCATGTACATCTCTACCTAACCTGTCGGGGATTACAGGCGTGATATAACCGTTATGAACCGAACAAGAACGTTTCCAACACAGTAAAGTAAACCTACTGTAAACCACTTTAAGTTGAGGGTTTACTTACATAATTTCACTCTTACTAAACTTATTTCGTAAATAAAAATAATAATAATAACACCAGCCTATAACTGTCCTGCAAAGGCCTCTTCTCATACAGAGAAGGCACGAGCGTTGATCACCACGCTTGCTCAAGACGGGTTGGTGATTTCAGACTTACATATTAATTATATGTACAGGTTTCCTCACGGTGTTTTCCTTCACCGATGTCTCTGATGTCCAAGAGAAACTTAGAAAAGTACATATGAATTGAAAAAGTCACATTGGTACTTGCCCGGATTTGAACCCACAACCTCACACATGGGAGGCGAGGCCTTAACCTCTGGGCCATCACGACATTACTTTTATTATTTCGTAAATATGTTTTGTTTTTGTATATTGGCACCTTGTTTTTCGACTATCCACTTTAGCTATTTATTTTGAAATTAATATGCCTACCTAACATGTCTTTTTCTTTGATTCAGATATATTCCTTGCGTGAAAATTAATGAAAATGAAAAATCTTTATTTCGACGCAAGAAAGCAATCTTTTAGTATGTCGAAAAGTTGAACTTTACACGAGAACCAAAAAACTGTTTAAAAAATTCATAACTCCTAAACTAGCTGAGTCAGATAGGGAATTTTTGGAATACGTATTTCTTATAATGAAACCTATCAGATGGCACTAATGATAGCATTTTAAAGTTAGTCTAACATGCGTTTTATATTAGTTACAGAAATTGGAATTTCAATTTGAAGCAGCAATGTTGCTGTATCCCGGTAGTTGTAACATAAAGCATTTAGAATAGTTGATTTTATGGTATTTACAACATATTGAAATATGTTTTGTAAAACAAAAATGAAAAAGTCAACGTCGTATCATAAAACAAACGTAGGAAGACGTTGATCAGACCGTTCAACGCAGTATTTTTTTCTGAGATAAATGATGCAATAGATTTATTTTTGAGATACGACAAAATCGCTTTCCAGTGTCGATTTTGTAAACATAGGTTATTCTAAGTGTAGTTTGACAGTGACAGGTATAACGCATGCGCAAAGTAGGTACCTACTAAGTACCGTTTATAGATCTAAGTATTGGTAAACTTTGATAACCTTCTATCAAAAGTTAACCTTCAATTTAATTCATTTTTCGTTCCATTCAACAGCCTCATTGAATCAATTTCCCGTCCCGTTGCCCATCACTACGGTAACTGTGAATGTTATTACCGCTAATGCCGTGACACGTCACTATGGACGATTTCACAGTAATCTCATGCAACTATTAGATACACCGCTGCTCTTCAGGGAATACATCAGTTATGGTACTACTTAAAACTATGAACTATGAAAATACAATTAGATGTAGTAAAATATTGTATATAGTAGAATATTGTATATGTGCGAACTTTGGTTTATAGAAACAACCATGATTATCCAGAATACCTAATCGTGCAACTTCATTTTATGTTATATATTATCATATATTATAAGTCAAAACTGTTAATCGGTCAAAACCACTTTTGACTGGTGTCAGTCAAACTCCGAAGTTAAAATTCGTTTTCTATTTAAAATATTATTTAGTTATTTATTTTATTTTAGGAAAGCTTACAGACTAATAACATTATAGTAACAAAAATATATAACTAAATTGCTAATAACAAGCCTCCACAGATAGAAAATAATAATTATTTTTAATGCCGAAGACGCAAATGTTGTTCTAGAACGCTTCAGTTGTAATTATCTAGTCCTAGAATTACATGATGTTTTTCAAAGGGTCATAAAAAAACCCAACAACCTCATAAGTTTCTAAAGTAAATGTTAGTTATTGTTAAAATAGTTTTTACCGGTCAAACGTAGTTTTGACTGTGACATATACACTTTCTTACTACAAATAAGAAAGAAAACTCTTTGACCACTAATCTGTAGGTACCTCACTGTGAAAACACCCTAATAAAACCCATACCCGTATATAAATACCACTCAATGCCACTCAAACGGTAGCATTTCAAAAACTTATTGATAGTTGAATCCGCTGCATTGAATTCAAATCGTATGGTATGTAAATAAGCGTATACGTCTGATAGCAACCGTTTTGTAATACCAATTGATTTGTCAATAGCAATTTGTGTAAGAAAACCGTATTTACGTAATGGGGAGTGGTAGCCATGTTCGAATAGCTGTATTCTGTATTTGAATTTTAACGGTTTTTATTACCGGTATTACGTGTAATATGAGACTTTTGGGCACTTGTATGAAAAGTTATGCATTGTAATGCTTTTATTTGTTTATTTGTCTTTTTGAAACATGATTATTTGAATGCTGATTGTGTGAAACTGTTGTGAAGTTTAGGAAATTGTGCAAATCAGTTATTATTAGACTTCAATTTATTTATTTCTTCGTCTTAGCTTCCTAATGAATATTTTAAATTGAAGCTTGTAATCATAAAATTAATAGGCTTATTTAAGTGTAGCAAAGTACGCACGCACGCCAAGTGAAGCAATTTGAAATTAGCCTTTTAAGAATACGAACGTCTCTTGCGTACGTGCTTATGCACACATTCATGGTGTTGTAGCTTCAATTTTGAACGATATTTTGAATGAAACCCTCACTCTACCTATTACTCTAAGCTTTTAATCATAGACTTTTTCTTTTATTATTATTGACACAATCTGTTTTTAAACAAAATTCAACACATTATTGTGTTGGTTTAATAAAAATACGACACCCCATTCGAACTTTGAAACACAGCTCCCTCTTTTAATTACCGTCATTGTCGGGTAAATACTCATCATAGTAAACGAGGGCAATGTCCTTACAATGACGGAGCACATATCATTTCGCTAACAATTGAAAAGGGTGGAGCAGCTAAATGTTAAGTAGGAAGTTGGTTTAATATGTGGGTTTTGTGTTCATTAATTTTAATTGATGTTTACGACACTAATTCATTCGAATAAGGGGCGTGTAAGTGAAAGTTGTACTTTTATTATAAAGGGTCGGTTGGATTGTGTACATTTTGGAGTTACATGTCTATGATTGTTAACGGTTTTACGCACGTGTTTTTTCCGAGAATGTCCGTCTTAATTAACAAAAAATAACATCACGCTTGTAATCCGCGAAGGGGTTAGGTAGGCAGAGGTGTACAGTCGTGGTCTTTTCCGCCTGATCTGTTAAAACATTTTTCGCTTAAATCATGCGGAGGCGCCGAACCACCCGCCCTCAAAGTTTAGGCCTATTAGGAAAGCGTCAACTTTGGCGCGCAAAATAACAATAACTCTGGTTTGGTCAGTGCGCTCGGCCGATCGGTATCTTTTATTCATTCTTTTTATACAAAGTCAACGGGGCGGGGCTAGAAAGTGTTTCTATGTTATAAGTGCAAGCAAAAATTTGCTTAGCGGTGATCAGGCGGGAGTGTCTTCGATAGTACCTCATAGTACACCCACATTTCGCCAGCTGTGTTTAAGTCCGCTGTTAAATGTGTTTTCGTTTTAAATTAATTAAGACGTCTCTTTGGTTTAGTAGTCGCAACCGCGGGTTACCGCGACTGCTAATTATGAGGTCCTGGGTTCGATTCCCGGGTCAGACAAAGTGTTATTGAGTTTCTCCATCAGGAATTTCTTATTAGCAGCAACGGAGCCTGGATTTGTAACCGCTTGATGGCAATAGGCTCGTCCCCTATTACATGAGACTAACATTATTTGGGGATTACATTTAGGTTACACCTCTGCCTAACCGTTTTTTTTTTTCGGAAATCACTAAATGACTCCTCCCGCTCTGGGCGACTGACTTTTACTGACTAAAACCCATCCATGTTCCTTCATCGCCGTTTGTGTTCCGGGGCCACGGTATCTCTTTCGAACAGTCCCGCCGCCCCGGCAGGCATCGGCCCTTGCGGACCCCTTCCTTTTTGCTGACTCTCTTTGAGGCGCGCGTGGAACACGAACGCGCCGTCGACACGGCCTGTCGTCATGAGACGGACGGACGGCGAGCTAGCCCATAGCTCACCGTCCACAGACCCGACCTCTGCCTAACGTTTCAGAATTATAGGTGTGGGTGGTGTTATGTTATGAGTTAGTAGTACTGTCTGTGTGTTTTTCCTACTCCTCCGCTATACTTTTCTTATTAATTTCGTTGCGGGATCCAAGACAGTTAAATTGTTTCTCTAGGACTTCGTCGAGCTTCATTGTCTCGGCGCTTTTCTGGTGGTCGCCACTGTTGATTCTGTCTTTCAGGAGTTACAGTGATTTGGGAATAGTGTAGCGGGCTAGTTAAACTGTCATAATTTGGACCAGTGCCTACATATTTCATCTCAAACCTCCTTTGAGCTAAAAAACATGAAGTTGGTAAGTAATGCTGGGCACTGTACAACAAAAGTGTTCATTCACTTGTGATATGTGGCTGAGCGGAACGTTCGCTTATAAATAGATGATATCACTACTTATCATATCATGTTCGTAGGGATGGGACGACGTATGGATGAGATATCGATAGAAATTCAACCAGATTAAAACAACTTTTATTTTGTATTCAACGTGATTCCGAAGCTGTCTTATCATTCACAGCCTGAATTCACCCACTGCTGGGTATAGCCCTCTCTTTTTTGTGGCCTGTCTTTTTAGGGCCGTCAAGCATTACTTAAGAGTGTGTAAAGACAATAGTTTACAATTTCTTACTTTCTTTAGAAAATTTTCTTTGATGCAATTACTGACTAACCTGGACAAGACTCTGAGCATATTTTATTTCTTTAATGACTTTCAACACATTAATGACTTTTCCAACATCATTGTCGCTGAAAGAATATGAACTGGTCAGCACAGCACAGCACAGCTGGGCTACAGTGTGAACCACTATAATGTTTAAAATGTATACCGACGCGGTCTCATATAATTTTGAGAAGTAAGAAAATATTCTGTATTAAAAAAAAAAATACGATTTTTTTTTTCTCAAAAGTCAAACATGAGCTCATGTATAGGTTTTAAAGGTCTAGACGTTACTGTGCTAAATTGATTTTGGTACTTATATGTAGAAATAATATTTACCCTGATGTATGCAACTATGCATACATTATAAATGAATATATAATTTTCATGGATTGTACCTTTTGGAAATTAATTAAACAAGGATTACGCAAAAATGTATCGATAGAATTTAAATTCCTTTTCCCAGCACTATCTAGAACCCCCTTGATCCGCACAGTGGGAACGTCTACTGGCCTGTCTATAAATAAAGTAATCGAACGCAAGATAAAACTGTGAAATAATTGTTGCTCGCCATCGCACAATGGTCACGAATCTATGAAATATATGGAGTAAATGTGAGGATTGAGGATTTATTTTATAAGCCTTTTTTATTTCCAAAACAGTAACAAAAGGAAATTAAATAAAATTGGTACAAGAAAAAATAATTTTTAAATTGACATGTTTCAAGGGGTTTCGGGTATAGGCCTCCTCCGACTGCCTCCATTTTTTTCTGGTGTTCGCCGCTTCCAACCAGTCGCTTCCTGCTAATCTTAGTATGTTGTCGACCTCACGACACACGCCGCAATGTGAGGATACTCGTGTGTTATGTTTTACGATTTATTTCGAAATAAAGTTAGTGGAAAGTGTATCTTGGAGAACGAATATGTCATTATCTTCCAGCCCTTGCCCGTCTTCTATTCTCCTCTGTCTTCTTCTTTTTATCGTATCGATTTTCCTTCCATTTACACGGGGCCCAGCAGGTGGCCACGTTTATTCCAGCGGTAAAAGCGCTGTACAGGTCGTCAAGAGTGCAGGTAGACGGATACCTAGGATACTCCAGCAGGCGGGGCATTGTTTGGTCCGGAGCGCCGCACTCGGTGTTGGAAGAACCAATTATACCCCATTTTGCCAGGTTATGTTTATAGCGGACTACTTGGGTACGCAATCGATTCAGAGCTTTCTAAATAGACCACTGTTGTTCACTGCCGGGAGCCAGGTGTTCTTGGGGCTAAATTTACGCCTTTTTCTTTCATATCATTCCCCACACAATCCATCCATCGTTCCCTTGGTCTTCCTCCTAGGAGAACGAATATGTAGGACTGATCAAACATGGATATTTTTCGCTCTTGTGCTAGAATAAAACGTCAACAAAGTATTTTATTTCCTTCTTTGATGGTAATAATCACACCATGAGGAAGATGATGCCGGCCAATTGACCTTTTGTTATTTATTTTTCGATCCCACAAAAGCTGCTGAAAAGTTGACTTATTTATGTATTTAAGACTTAAGACATAAAGCTGTATAAAACATAAAGACCTTATGCCATAGATGTCAGATGATTCTTTTAGCTTTGAAAACGTTGAAAGAAAAAAAGAGAAAAAATTTTAGAAAGTACTGAAATTTTTCTTTTAACATTTTCACAACAAAAATTAAATAAAACAAGAGCAAATACCGTCGGCTAAATAAAATGCAACAGTTTTATACAGAAAATCTATTCTGAAGTAGGTAGTTTTTTTAATTAAATGATTTATTATAATTGTAATTTATTTTTCAAAGTAAAAAATTGCCCACTTTGTTTATAAAGAAACAGAAGATGTAATCCCGGCTATTAAGTAGATCCGACTGTGGTTCAGATTAATTAAGGGCAAGATTAAAAGAAGGACTACAAGGGAATTAAGTACTGTAGTCCTGAAGCATTTAACTGTAGTCTTACATTAACTAAGACGATGTTACTTGAAGTTTTCTTGGAAAACGAATGAATTCCAAAATTCAGAATAAGTATGAGTATGAAAAGCAAGTAGCCATTATAATATGGTTCCTATCATTACTTACTATTATGACTTAAACTTTTTAAACTTATACAAGAACTACATAATCAAATATGATAAAACATAACATAATAATAATCCTACTCTGAAAACACAACATTCCTGTTTTGGGCAGTCGGGTAAAAACCTAACTAATATGCAAACAAACCAAATATACGCGTTGTTTTCATTGTATTTTTTTGAATACAAATTCAAATTTGAAATCAGTATGCTGTTTCAATGCATTTAAATTGATAGAGATATAGCAATTTGAAGCTATACTGTTCAATTCTGTACGAGTATTATACTGCTATACTGTATAAATTCCTGTTGGAAAATCCACTAACACTTTGCCCGACCCGGGATTTGAACCCAGGACCTCGTGCTCAGTAGTCGCGCTTGCGATCACTAGACCATCGAGACAGTCAAAAACTAAGTTTAACAAAAAATCTTTACTCCTGTTCAGATTTTTTCCTTTTATATTTAAACTAGCACTTTTACCGTGGATACACTCGCGTTAATTTAGAGTTGACAATTCAACTTTAACACACTAAGGTTTCTATAATAATATAATTCAATTATGTTTCGAAAGTCACGTGGCGCCATCTATTATCATAAGAACGTTATAGGCAATGATTTTCCTCGGGAACAGGGGCCCTACTCTCTAACGCTTCGTCCGTATATTTGGATCTATCCGTCTCTCTCGCGCACGTCTGCAGATGAGTGCGAGTGAGAGAGACGGACAGATCCGAATATATGGATAGGGAGTAGGGCCTCAGTACTTTTTTTCGGGATGAAAATATCCAAAATAATGTACAAAATTTTAGGACAATCGTTTCAGTGGTTTAGGCGTGAAAAGGTGACAAACACACGAACAAACTTACTTTCGCATTTATAATATTACTAGCGGACGTCACGCGGTTTCACCCGCGTAGTTCCCGTTCCCCTGAGAGTACGGGGATAAAATATAACCTATGTTACTCAGTAAAGACGTGGCTTTCTAATGTGGTAAAAGAATTTTTGAAATCAGCGCAGTAGTTTTTGAGTTTTTTCATTATAAGCATACACAAAAGTACAAATCTTTCCTCTTTATAATATTAGTGTAGATATTATATAGTGTAGATAAAGTTAGGATTACAGAAAAGGAATCTTTCTTTTTGTAAACATTCACCTTTAGCCCCTACTAACAACTCAACCGTCTGACACCTTCCCCTACATAACACCGAAAACAATAGACCGTGTGTGAACATTTGTGAGTTTGAATCAAATAAACTCCATGATAATACCATTGATAACACACCTATGTTCCCCCTTATCAGTTAACGGATAAATGAGATCATTAAGACGATACTATTGTTTTATATGTTCAAGTATTGTTCTTTTTGGATGTAGACAGAGATACCTACATGAATCACTATGAAAGTTGTATCGTGTTGGTGCATGTAGTTTCTGAGAAAAAGTTGGGAAATTATTTTGAGGTGTTGAAATTTAAAGTTACTGTTGGCGAGAACCTAATGGCAATTTTAGACGTATTGAAGATATAGAATATTGTGGTATGGCAGTGAAATTGAACAGACCCTGAGTTAAGTAAAACTAGGTGATAGTAGATGGAAAAGAGATTTTCATAGTAGAGGTCTGAAAAATCAGACGACCTATCACTTACTTCGGTGGAGGAAAACATCGTGAGGAAACCAGCATACCTGAGAGATATTTCTAGACCGCATGTAAAGGAGATAAATGTTATGAAAATATTTAAAAACAATGTCAAAACACAGTTACAAAAAGAAGCATATTACTCGGTCACTAAATATTTACAGGACAAACTTATCTAATGTACCTATGTAAATTTGCATGCCATAAGGTAAGATATGGCTAATGGACACTTTTGTTTATTTAAGACCTTTTTTTTTGTACCCATATTCGCAAATGAATAAATGATTATGATTAAAGCCAAGTCAGAGGCCCATGGGAGGCATAAAAACTCTGACACTAGGTTAGAATAGTTAGTTAGTGAAGATGTAATTTTCATAGACTTTTCTTACTGTATGTTCTGATAGTTTGCTACGACTTGACCGAGATCTAAATCACAGCTCGGCCCCATACTCGGTCTTTGATTATACATACCTGTTGTAACAACAAGATGATTTTAAATGATCACTTTAATACAAACTTTCCATAACATTATTACAGTAATTTTAAACGTATCATACTTGTAACTGAGCGTGAGCCGAAACAATCAATTTGGTACGTACTTGTAATAAAAAGCCTATCTAATGCGATTCTAAGCAGAAGTACATATAGCTCATCAACATAATTGATTTTCTTATACATCAATATGAATAGTGAATCAATCAAAATATCATTATGTTGGGTGTCTCAAGTCTTAAACTTAAAACACATCTTAGTGTCTTCATCTTTGTTTCATCTTTGCCAATATTAGGACGTGCCAGTCAGTCTGTTGTAAAGGTTTTTTCTTCTATTTCATTTTTTTGCACATTACTGACTCTTTATTGAATATCTTGTGCTTTGTATCTATTACTTACTTAATTACCGTCATCACCACCAATGGCAAAGCTGTTATGTTCTGTGTCTCTTTTGACAAACAGGTCCTCGGTTTTTGTATTTTCTATGACTCCCACACTATTTTTATTTTCCAGTCCGCCATTTTATACCTTAGCTGTTATGGTTTTATCGTTTACGAACTGATCGCTAATCGCTTCCATCTTACATCGTCAAAATATTTGCATATATCGATGACGTACCCACAATGGATTACTTTCCGGCTGTAGTATTACTTTGGCATCAGTTGTGGACTATCAATTTTCTTAATTGAATACATCTTCGTAGAAAAATGTAGCTGTACCATCTATTGTTTTGATTGGCAGAGGGAAATCTTGATCGTTATTGATTGAGTACGAGTCGTAGGAAATAATTTGCTTGTCAACATAAGTTCTAATTTTGTTTTCTTTGTTTTACAGGTATGGAACAAAAGTCTACACTGGGAAACTCTTGGCTGCTCCACAATCACCTATTCATCGGAATCTTCTACTAGGTCATTTTTTACATTTAATTACATTTTTGCTTTACTCATCTTGAATGTTATGATACTCAATAAGCTATAATGTCTTCACCTGTCTAATGTTGATGTTTACTAGTGGAAATGATACTCCCAGACAGGGTTAATTTTCTTTTTAGAAAGTTTTTTTACATACATATATAAACCCATGAGGTTTTTTCCCCATGAGGGTAGCCAGAAATCACAACACGCCACCTGATATGACCCTTACATACTCCTTTTGCCTCGTCCACGTTCATACACCGTCATACACGCACGCCGGTTGCAAGTACTACGCACCTGATCTTTCTGAAGAACCTCACCAATAAGGTCATTGATTTGATTAATAAATGCTACGTAACATTTTTATCTTTCTACTAAAAAAATCCCCACACGAAAAACTGTCTCTAAAAGGAACAATTTTGAGCGAACTCCGTCAAAAGTAACACGATGTTAAACGGTTCATTTATTTACAAATTCACTTACTCGGCAATGAGGCAAGAAAATGACAGAGTTCGTTAGGTTGTAACTTGTAAAGAGGAGGCCACACCGGCTGGGCGCCCGGAAAGGAACCATTCCGTAATTACGTGTGGCGGTTGGTTACTGGACAGTGCATAATTTAGGGTTGTTGAATATTTTAAAAGTACTTTTAGTTAAACGAAAGAAAATATTCTTTTGGCACAGACTGAAGGACTCTTATCTACAAAATAAATTAAAATAAGAAGGTGAAAAAACAGGACGAGGTACGTGCTTAAGGGTGCGCCAAATTAGTTAAGTAATTTGTTAAACTCTTCAGCAGAATTTTCTTGCTCCGTAATTTTTACTTAAAAAGTCGTTCATTGTGTGTATTGTATTCCGACAGCAATTTTTAGAGACAAATAAGCTAACACCTTTATTGATAAATCTTTTGCGTTTCTTGACATGCTTGTTGTAACTTTGTTTGCTTTCGTTCATGCCAATTTTTCTCTACCAGAACCGAATTCCTACGACTGTCCTATTTTGTAATTATTTGCAATGCACGGAGAGCCAGCAAGAATAATTTTAACACAAGTGAACGCTCGGCAGAAAAAAAAAATCTAAATTAAAAAACTCGTCAATGGAACCCGTTTTTGACCACACAACCCTAAACCCTTGCTAAACCAACAAATTGTCCAACCATAGCCCTAACTGTCAGTAAGGCGTGTAATTACTAGCCGATGGTTGCTCACGAACAATAGCCCGCAGTAATTGTAGCCCGTGTGCACCCAGCCCTACTCGCTTTGTTTGGACGATTTTAAGCGTAGCTTAATTCTGTTTGAGGACTAAGGAGTAGGGACTAATCGTTGTTAATTTGAGCTGTATTGTTAAGTGACAATAGTGTGGGAAAAGCGCTGAGTAGGATTCAACAGGTTTTGAGCTTCGTGTCAAGTAAGAGGATCTAGCTATATTATTGTTCCGTGTCTTGATAAATCAAAGAATTAGGCTTATAAAAGAACAAAAACTTGTGTTTTTCATTTACCCTGATTGCGTTAAGTTCCATAAAAGTTCGAACCCAAGACCCCATTGTACATTGTATCCCCATTGTATTGTAATTATCACGTGCTTCGCTGAAGGAAAACATTGTGAGCCAGCATGCTTGAGAGATATTTCTCGACGGCAAGGGTGCGAGCGGCTTAAAAACTCTGACACCAGGTTAGGCACTAACCACACGAAACGCAAAAATCCAAACGCTAGCCAGAAAGGATGGCCGATGGGGCCGAAAAGTTCTGGAGTGGCGACCGCGAACCGAAAGACGTTGCGTTGGACCCACTAGGTGGACCGATGTCCTGGTGAAGGTTACAAGGATCCGAGGCGAGTCGCACAGGACCGGTCAATGTGGCGACAGTGTGGCAGTGGACGTCTTTTGGCTGAAATAATTATAATGAATGACACGAAAAAGAAAGATTAGCCGTTATTGTATCATAGTAACAACTACAAAATTCTTCCCACGCATATACCCCTGATGAAGCCCTATCTACGAAATGTCAACGAATCAATAATGTGTCCCGTTACCTGCGCGCACGCATTCTCATTGCAATTCAAATCGTGCGCAGGCGACGTGCGGGTGACGGTCTGTTTTGGGTACCTGTGACTTTGGTGGAGTTCAAAGGGTACTTGTTACTTACCATTTTAGTATTAAAAGGATGAATATTTTAAAAGGCGTCTGGTAGACGCCAGTCGGTTAACAGCACTTTCTTTGTGTGTGGAATTTTTTTATGGATTTCTTTGGCGTATACGGGTGGAGGGGTCTGTCAGATTCTTATGCTGTGTGCGTTTCACTCTAAGTGACTCTCAAGTGGCAAATGAATCAGAGTTGTCCAAGACGCAACGTTCTGATCGGATAAAATCTGAGTCATCGATTGGAGAAGACTCAAATGAAATATAATATAACATCACGTCTGGTAATCCCCGAAGGGTTAGACAGAGGTGTACCCAATAGGACACCCACATTCGCGCCAGTTGTATTTAAGTCCAATGTAATATGGATGAGTAGAAGGAGAGAAGGGAGGTTTATTATTATTATTATCAGCCATTTGTGTCCCACTGCAGGGCAAAGGCCTCCCTTCCCTCGTTCCACTTATCCCTATCCAGTGCTGTTACGCGCCAGTCCCTGTAGAAGGAGGAGGGGTTAGGGAGGTTTAGTGTTCACTATTACGACTATCACTATATCACTGGCTCACTACTACACGCTGCAGGGCGCAGGCGCACGTCCAACTCTCTCAGTGTCTAACGACCTACTGACTGATTGACAGCGTCCCCCTCCACTAAGTGTACATGAGACAATGTATTGTATCTATTGCATAGACAAAAACACTACAGGTGGCCTTTTCCCTGCAGTGGCACACAAATGCCTGATAATAACTAATAATAGGGAGCGAGCGTATTACCATCAACCGTCCAACATTAACATCAAATTCCTGATGGGAAAAACCCAATAACACATTGCTCGACCTAGAAATAGAACCAAGGACCTTATACTCAGCGTTGCGTTATGGGTATAACTGTCTAAAAATACAAGCTATGCCTGAACTACGTTTGGCCGGAACTGGGCCCCTTATTCACAATGCTTCGATTCGATTTTCGATTCGTAAAGTCGTATGTCTATCTCGCTCGATTTCGTAATGTCAAAAAAAGAAGCTATGCTGGTGTGTTTGCACAGTTCGTCACGCTCGACGCTCCCCTGTCCAGGTATTGACCCGCCTGGCTTACTTGTGGACTCAGTCACCCCCTGTGACATAACAGCCGGGGTCACGGTCCGCCATTCATGCTTCAAGTTACGTTATTGAAAACATCATCTGCCTAGCCTTTTCCCAAATATGTTGGGGTCGGCTTCCAGTCTAACCGGATGCAGCTAAATAGATACCAGTATTTTACATGGAGCGTCCGCCTATCTGACCCCCATAACGCAGTTAGTACTGGGTAATACGATACCCTTAGGTAAGACTGGTTGTCAGACTTTTTTGGGCCACTGACTACCTGTAACGACTGTCTGATCTGACTGAATGATCTACAAGTGACAGCCGGGACCAACAAGTTAACGTGCTTTCCGAGGCATGGAGGAAACTTGGTATATAAGGGTGGTCACCCATCCACAGACCAACCTAGGCAAGCACTGCTTAACCTGAAGATCAACCCGAGCGGCTGTTATTATTTAACTACGAGGTCGTTCACCTCTAGTTCATCTCTAGTGGAAACTCAGCCTTAAAAAGAAGAATAAAAATCGTGAAAAGAATTGTCTTTGGTTTTACATAAAACAGAATGATAAATCACGGATGACTGTTATCTCATAACAGTTAAATAAGCAGAAGTATGAGTATGATAATCAAGGATCCCAAAACAATAAAATTCACGGATTTTTAATGCTTACTGACTGCTATTGGGCCACTTTGTTGGCACTTTATAACACAAACCGCTACTTCCACTTTAGTCAGATATTGATTGTCTCCTATCAATAAAAAACAAATGACAGTACAACAAAAGAATCTAGAAAATTCAAAAGCCGGCTGAAACAAAAGACACCTTGACTAATTCCATAGACTAAGCTTGAAATAATCTTCAAACAAAATGCCAACGGATTCATTCGAATTCCGAACACGAACTCATTTCAAATTCTATTGTTTTAATTTTAAATGGTTCTTTTACGGCCAGTAATAATTTGAAATATTCTTTAGTTTAGTGTTAAATTGCTGGTACGAGGCGTTTTTAATAATATTCTATTCTGGTCAGTTATAAACTGGCGATTTTATTTTGTTATGTCGTATGATCTATTGTGTTATGAACAAGGATTAGATAATGCCCTTAGTGTCCCACTGCAAATCAATACTTACGTCTATAAAAGTCGGTGATTTGTGTTAATCCAAGTTTCCCTGAGAAGCGTTTTCGTTAACTTTGTTTTCTGTCCAAGAGAATAGGGAATACTTTTCTGTCGTGCACTGCAAGCGTAAAAAGATAAAAGACAGAGTAAGTTTAAATTTTTAAATTTATGATATTATTAGTATAAAATATTTATGATATGTAGTCGTAGTGTAAACGGTATTTCCCCAAAAAAACGTAAAGCTACTGGCTTTTTCCATGAAGAATTTCTCAGTAGCAGCCACAGAGTCTGTATTTGTGCCCGGTTGATGGCAATAGGCTCGCCCTCTATTACGTGGGACAGGTGGGACTAAATCATAACTGGCGAAATTTGAATGCACTATTAGGTACACCTCTGCTTAACTGTTCAGAGATTACAGGCGTGATGTTATGGTATTTCCGAAATGGCCAAAATAATGTGTCCAAAATAAGACACCCATTTTCATCCAAACAAAACTACAATTTCAGTACATTTTGTTGGTACAAATCTCTCATCACATTATGTATTACCCATCCCCCTACATTCCCCCGACTTCCGTACAAGCACACCTGACAGTCCGTCTGCATGTCCGCCCATACATACATACATACATCGTTTCGTCTGTCCATCCATCCGTTTCCTAGTGGGTTCATGTGTAATGCATACTGTGTGACTGTACTTGAATGCACCCGATGTTCTTGGCTGTCTGACTTGACGGATGGTAAGAATTTTCTATAGATAATAGGTATGTAGAAACGCACATAATTGTGGGGATATCCTATTCTTTTTAGGGTTCAAATCAAAATCAAAAATCAAAGCATTTATTTCAAGTAGGCCAGTTACAGGCACTTTTGAATTGTCGAAACAAAGATGAGAAATGTAGCTGCAGTCTTAGTCACAAGGCATAAAAACTGTGAAAGTACTGTAGCTGCCCATTTCCTAGCGTAGATCTCTATGGAGAAGAACGGGCAAGAAACTCCATGGACACTCTTTTTGTTCCGTACAAAAAAAGAAAAAAACGGAACCCTTATAGGATCACTCGTGCGTCTGTCTGTCTGTACGTCTGTCTGTCTGGCTCCGAATCTACTGTATCAAATCAGGTGAAATTTGGTAGGAGGGTGTAATCCTATGACCCAAACACAGATAAGCAAAGTAAATAAATATATTTTTTAAATAAGGATCGTTTTCAGGGGACAAATTAGGAAAATAAAAAATAAGTTTTGCAAACCTTACTTATTGTGTCTTAGTTATATCAAATAAAAGGACTCGTTCTGAAGATCTCAAATATATTTTTGTTATTATAAGGAAAATTAAATAGGAAATTTAAAAAAAAAAATGTCTTTGGCACTGTACGGAAGGAACCCTCTTCACGCGAGTTCAACTTGCACTTGTTTCAAGAAAGAAGTGCTCTATTGTTTCTATCTTTAAGACGAACCCAATCCGACGAGTATGCCTCCAATGTTTTGCCTATAGTAGTTTGATTATGTAAGTTTTCGGTACATTCATCATCATCATCATCATCATTTCAGCCGAAAGACGTCCACTGCTGGACATAGGCCTCCCCCAAGTGTCGCCACATTGACCGGTCCCATGCGACTCGCATCCAGCGGACTCCCGCAACCTTCACCAGGTCATCGGTCCACCTACTGGGAGGTCTTCCAACGCAACGTCTTCCGGTTCGCGGTCGCCACTCCAGAACTTTTCGGCCCCATCGGCCATCCGTTCTGCGAGCAATGTGACCTGCCCACTGCTACTTAAGTTTGCCAATTCTTCGGGCTACGTCGGTAACCTTGGTTCTCATGCGGATGTCTTCATTTCTGATTCGATCGCGCAAGGAAACTCCGAGCATAGCCCTCTCCATTGCCCGGTACATTAACGAAAAAATAAAGGAACAGATGTCCAAAATGTAATCGACACTGTTTTCGGAAAACCCAAAAATTAAAAATTAAGGATTTTTAGATTTTTTCGGATTTGCCGAAATTAATTTGATATATTTGAAAAACCAAATGTACCTACTTATTTGATATTTGCATTATATTGTTATTAGCAACAAATAATCTACTTTCTGTTAACGCCAGCCCATTATAAAGCCTAAATACACAGTGTAGCCAAATCGACGACCAACTGTTTGTACCTACCCCGCCCTTTTTGCGTAACGCTGACGTCACAAAAAGCGATGCGTTCCAAACACGAAATTAATGTTTTTTTACACAAACGATCTTTATTCTGAGTACCTTTTAAGCGGGATTTGTGGCGTCATAAATATGCATGGCTTTGATATTGCGACCCGTTTGATGATAGGTATGTTTAATTCGGGCATGAATATACCTGTATTATGTAATATGTATAGGGGTTGAGGTATGTACACCACAATATGACCTCGTTGTAAACCTGTATCATCTGTTTCATACATTTTGGGTTGAGTATTTATTTAAATTTAGGCGCAAATCCAGACTTTGTGGCTGCTACTGAGAAATTCCTAAAGGAAAAACCCAATAAGACTTTGTTAGTCATGGAATTGAACAATCGTGTTCAGCAGTCATGTCAGTTATCAGTCTTTTAAATGTGATTAGGTATTTTTTTCTGATACACGCCGTATAGCATCCGCCATATTAGACATCAAGGTATTAAACTCATTACAAGTAACCGCAACAATTTTCTCACACAAAACAGTTCTCACCAAAGCCATTTTTGGCAGAGCATCATTTCGCATTATCAATTCCCATTCACAGTTATAAGATTCTCGTCTATAAATTTACCTGTTACAAAACTAACTCCATAAAGGAACATGGTATCGTGACCCTTTGAATAGGACGCCCACGGAGCATTGTGTAGAACCGTACACCAAGTATTGCTGAACAAGATTCGGTTGTCGAATTAACTCATAAATATTGTAACCCTTGTGCCGGAACGAAAAGCTGTGTTTTAGACACTGTCGTAGGACAATTGAATAAGATGTTTCAGTAGAAATTATTGGTTGTTTGTCGGATGTTTTGGTGAGGTTACCAGTTTATCTGTAAGGATTGTTTTGTAGTTTCTATTTGGGATTGAGAAACTCCGCCTACAGATCTCAAAAGGAAACTTGTTGCTTTTGCATTCGGTTTATGAAAAACTGAAAAACCATAATCAATCATATTGAAAAAAAAACGGTTGAAAACGTTTAATAGGTCGCTTGTGATGACAAAAGAAATATAAGCAGGCCTCATATTCTAATGAAACAAAGTTTCTAAGACAACTGTATGAAAAGACTATGATTTACGGCCATTTTTCATCACTTACTGTTGGGTTTCGGTAGGTTGCTATCTCTGCCTGTTTGACATTTTGCTTACGGACGGTTAGAAAAGAAAACGTCACAGAAAATCTTGCTTTGATTTTTCTATGAATCAAGTGACAGGTAGGTGACGGATAGGATATTTCAAGCCAACTTTGTTTATGGAAACACCGATAGCTGCGAGACGTGGCTATTAACTGACAGTTATACGTAAGTTAGTTATATAAAACGGACCTAGTGTCTCGTTAAAATTACTATCAACTTATTTCATTTTCGTTTCCTCTGTCAAAAATTTGAACTCAAAATGTCACTAGCAATAATAAAAAAAATAATCACATTTATTTAACAGTTTCACAAATTCACAATTAAATAGCCTAATCACCAGGAATTTTGTGACCACAATACAAAGTTAATTAGCAGAAGGACACTTAATCCCTCATTCGCATCTCCTAATCCCAAAAAATCCTACCGAACAGGAAAAATAAAGGATTCCATGTGGTTACACGGTCATTTGAAGTTTGACCTAATTACTTCAGTCCCCAGAAATCCGTGACACATCACATCTATACTAACATTATGGAGAGGTAAAGTTTGTTTGTTTGTAAGTTTGGATGTAGGGAATAATCTTCGGAACTACTGCTCCGATTCCGAAAATTCTTTCACTCATGAGAAGCTACATTATCTCCGAGTCAATTTCTACCAGAAATGGTCTTAAATGACAGAATGTGCTACATACGTATGTGCGTGATTGTGTGTGTGTTTGTGTGTGCGTGAGTGTGTGTGTGTGTGAGAGTGTGAGTGTGTGTGTGGCGTGGGTGTGCTACTGATAATCAAACTAAACAACTTTCTCCATGGGACCAGCATCGTAATCGCGAGAAAACAGAAGGATATACATTCCCTTAGAATAATTTTGTGTGTCGTCGTGAGTCGTGAGTGAAGTCGCGAGCAAAAGCTAGTCTGGCTATCAGTCCACAGGCCACAAAGGTAGGCCTGAGTCAGCATTTACACCATTGAATGTAAATAAGTAACAATGATTGATGTCGGGTACAATTTCCGTCCATACGTAATTACTCATTGTAATACTTCCGTTTGACAATGGACAGGTGGGATCGGGCGACCTTTGATGGGTTTCCGCTTGATCTGAGTTGGGGGTAGACAAAATTTTAGATGGTGGTAGACTTTTTTGGTTAATAACGAAATGTAAGGAATAAGTAAAGGGTTGACTGCCAAATCATGATCTGTCAAAGGACCGATTTGTTCGAGACACCATTGTTTAACTATTGTGTCTACTTCGTGGACAGAACTAGGGTTATTGATCTAGTGGCTACTTACTACTGAGCAAATCCCAAGACCTTAAGGTCATAGGATTTGATTTACAAGACAAGCATTAGTCCGGGGCTGCGGGACTGTTCGAAAGAGATACCGTGGCCCCGGAACACAAAGGGCGAAGAAGGAACATGGATGGGTTTTAGTCAGTAAAAGTCTGATACTCCCCCCTCCCGCTCCGCCCAGAGCGGGAGGAGTCATTTGATGGTTTCCCATCCGAAAAAAAAGAAGCATTAGTGTTATTGGACTTTTCCAGAAGAGGTTTAGAGTTTAAATTTGTGCCCTATCGGTGGCAATAGGCTCGCTGTACTAAGTAGTACAGCTTCACGCATTTTTATAAAGAAGAAACTTTTACGGACAGACATGGAATTTGGTATCAGAAGAACAACCGAAAGTGAAAAAGTTAAGAGGGCTATCACATTTTCTCTTGTATTTGACTGTTTTAAGAGTCTAACACTCAAATAAAAGAAAAAAAATATGTTTATTTAAAGCGCTCCCTATAGAAAAATAATCAAACTGAGAAAGTTTACATATTGGCATATTTTTAAAACACTCAAAAACAAGAAACACTGTAATAGCCCTCTTGGAGCTAATCCAACTTGATGATTTGAAAAAAAAAACCCATAAGTCATGGTTGTTCTCTACAAAGTACAGATACTATTCAATGTCATACGTTGCAGCCAGGTCAGAGGTCGTAACGGTGCATAAGTGACAAGTTGACAAGTTGTGGTGCTCATCATTTATGGGAACAACAATGGCCCATTGGCGAGACGACAATGGGCCAACGTGTACGGTATGGTGATCGATAGGCTGGCATATGGATTGTGCAAGTGGAACCATTGCATATAACGCTTATCACGCTTATAAACCCCAAACGGTTTGGCAGAGGTGTACCTATCGGACACTTACATTTCACCAGTTATGCATAAAACTAGTAAAATAGAGGGCGAGCCTATTACGAATTCAGAATCCAAACTGCTTTTGAGAAATTTCTGATTGAAAAAACCTTTAAGCAATTGTGTAGTTTTATTATAAATCGTCTTTGATAACTGATCTTACGTACTTGTAGTGATTATGAATGCCAATCCCTAGTGTTTTTTTTTTCAAACTATAATAATATGGTAATCGTTTACACACATGTTTTTAGATATCTTCATATCGTTCAAACATAATTAGGACGATTCTGGTGTCCATTAAATTCCTTTCAATTTATTTAATTGGTATATTTTTCATCATTGTTTTACTGTCTCCTATATATCCAGGATATTCAGTCTTCATTCACAATGGATTGATCCCTCTGAAGTATAAATAATTTTAACAATTCGTCATAAATTATTCAAGAGAAAAAAGTTTTACACCTAAGAAAAAATATAACAACGCAAGATAAACATCTCTGCATCTCACATCATAATACAAATCCCATCATTTGCCACAGAACAAAAAAAGTTAGGCCTAAGTAGGGTTGACACAAATTGGTTTGTTAGTGTTGTTACATAGGTTGAAACTCCAAATGCTAATCCTAACCTATAAATGCGTAAGTATGTTTGTTTGTTCCTTTCAGGCATAAACCACTAAACCGATAATCCTGAAATTTTACAAATACGTTGTCAGGTGTACAGAAACGGACATAGGGTATCTTTAATCCCAAAAAAAAGTACTGTTCCCGAGGAAATAACCTTCTTATGATAATAGATGGCGCCACGTGTCTTACTAATAATGATTGAATTATATTGTTACAAGCAAAGTTCAACCAGAATTGATTGTCAAATTTTAAATTAACGCGGCGAAGACGTGGTCAAAAGATAGTATTAAATACAGGAATGTCTTAAAACTTATTATGTAGCTAGAAATAACCTGTTTCCTTTGACCCGTATTTGTATGATTGAAAAGTCCGGAGTGTGTATGTTAAGGATACAATATTAATGACGATAATCGTCAGTGTGCGTAACATTATTTTACGAGAATTGTTAGAAACAACCCTTTATTCTAAAATTATCTTTTAAAATTATTGACGTAGCTAAAACATAAATTTTATAATAAATTTTAACAACACCAAAGTCAAAAGCCCGTAAAAACAACACCCTATAAAATTAATTCAAGGCAATTCATATTCCTTATTAAAAAACAAAAAACGTTGACTTCCGAAATAGTTTAAAAAATCTATCAACCCTAAACACAACGGTTCCACTCCCGCGCATACAGATCTCTCGGATACGGTGCGCGTGCGCCTATTGCTGTCACACACTGGACAGGTACAGAAGTTTAAGTTCGTACTAAGGTTTAGGGAAGTATTGACATAACAGCTTCTTTAGCAATCAATTTTTAAGCGTTGCTTAGGTGAATCCAAATTTTCCTAACTATGTTGACGTATGATCTTTAGCTAGTACTGACGTCACGAGCCCCCACCCCCGAGTTTTGATGCGTTTTATCTTTGTCAATATTCATTGATTTACAAAAACAAAAAATACGTGTCCATTAATTTCCAATACTTTAACTGACGGACTAAATAGATTTGCAATTTTTTGATACTGTCGTCATGCCTATGACTGCCAAAGATGTTCACGGATTAAACTCGGTTTATACATCAACATCATCCACGGACAAACTCAGGCAAGCACGGCTTAACCTGAAGATCGATGCGAGCGGCTGTGTTTTATGTCTATAGTACCTTCTGTTATTATAATGTGGTAGCAATCACATCGCGGTTTTGTAAATAAAATATCAACGTCCGGTACACTGGCGGGTCTTGAAATATATGACAAGGATGCTAAAAATGCACGGGTTTTCTAAAAACTTTACACCGAGTCTCGTATCATCCTGGCCTTTGCCAGCGTTCAAAGCAAGCGATGCCTGCTGCAAACTTTTGCGCTCATTATTGACGCTTCTTTGCACAACAGATATGTTTCTGAGGAGTCTGTTCCTCCTCCCAGCTAAGGGTTCTTACAGACGAGCGGCACGTTGCCAACGGCAGATAAACTGCAGCCGTTGCCCCACAGCCGTTGCTGTCGACGGGTGGCGACGCTTGTAGTCACGCCACAACTGCAAGCGTCTTCACCCGTCGACGTTTCGGCGGCTGCCGACGCGTCCACGGCAGTCGTCGACAGGTGGCGAAGGCTGCAGTTTACCTGCCGTTGGCAACGTGCCGCTCGTCTGTAAAAACCCTGACACGAGGAAGGGGTGAACGGCATGTATTTCGGAAGACTGTCTTCCAAAGTTCTCCTTCTAAAGCTTCTCTTTTTAAGATTGCGCAAGAGCTACCGCTGCTCTGTGTTACACAATCATAATTATGGGCTCTTTATGGTAATAATAACATAACTGTACTGTTTCCATCCCATTGTTTTTATGTGATGGTGTGAGAAATGTCGAGATGATGAGAATTAATCTCCCTCAACTTCCGTGGGACGAGCAGCTGTGCTCGTCCCACGGAAGTTGAGGGAGATTAATTGAATCTGTTGGGTTTCCATTTAAAACTTAAGTGCTGGTTGATATGTAGCTGTCTGTTAGTATGTTATCCATCTGTATTTGTATCTGCATAGCTGTTACTACTCTATTCCGTCCCTTATCCACTTAGCAGCGAAAGTCACGTGACAAGATTTAATTAGCGCGAAGTTTCGCGAATATTTGCAAAATATTCGCATGTATTTTGGACACCTTAGTTAAAAACACTTGACGATCGCAAACTACAAGAGATATAGCTAAACTAGTTTGCTTGGGTGCGCGAGCTGCGCGCAGCTCGCGTGTTTGGTGTTTTTGAGAAGTATTACTTACCCTTATAAAATTTTGAGAATCTATAGGCACCCCTAAACGAATTGGAAATTCCGTGAGAATTACCCCTAAAACAGTATGAAAACCCCTACGGACCCCTAATAAAACCTTATTTAAAAACTCAGACCTTTTCCATAAAAAAAATAACTCTAAAGTTTGCTGAGTTACGCTTCACCCATTCAATCATCGTTACGCTACGGAGGTCGCCGGCTCGCTTCGCTCGCCACCTCCCCCCTTCGCTCCACTTAGGACCTACCTGCCACCGGAAAGGGGAGGTTGGGGAGGGGAGGGTATACAAATTTCAACAACCCTCAATAATAAAGTATAGTCAAAATCAAAATGCCGCTACGTGTCCTAGTTTCGAGATACGATGGGGGGAGGGGTGAAGGGGGGAGAGTGGGGAGTTTTGAAAAATGATTTTGACCAACTCTTTGCCCCTTCTTACGAATCTGAAAAAAAAAATGTTCCAAGTCTCTTAACTTCTGAGATCCGCCTAAAGGGGCGGGGAGAAGGGGGGCAAAGGGGCAACTTTGAAAAATGGTTTTTACTTTTCCAAGCCTCCTCTATACGAATCTGAAAAAAAAAATGTTCCAAGTCTCTTGGTTTCCGAGATACGATAGGGTGGGGTGAGAAGGGTTAGGTTTGATGGGGTGAAGGGGGGGAGAGGGGGGAGTTTTGAAAAATGATTTTAACCAACTCTTTGCCCCTTCTTACGAATCTGAAAAAAAAAATGTTCCAAGTCTCTTAACTTCCGAGATCCGCCTAAAGGGGGGGAAAAGGGGGGAAAGGGGGCCAACTCTGAAAAGTGGTTTTTACTTTTCCGAGCCTCCTCTATACGAATCTGAAAAAATAAATGTTCCAAGTGTCTTGGTTTCCGAGATACAATAGGGAGGGGGGAGAAAGGGGGTGAAAAGGGGAGGTTTGGCACTTTTCCCATAGGTTTGAGAGTTAGTGAATTACGAATCTGTAAAAATATACCTACCTCCCCATCCACCATCTGGGAGAACAATTCTGTCAGTGAGTGAGTCAGTGGTAATTCAGCTTTATATAATATAACTAGTTTGCTTGGGTGCGCGAGCTGCACGCAGCTCGCGTGTTTGGTGTTTTGAGAAGTATTTCCCTATCCTTATAAAATTTTGAGAATCCATAGGAATCCTTAAATGAATTGGAAAATCCGTTAGAATTACCCCTAAATCAGTATGAGAACCCTTAAGAACCCCTAAAACATTTGAGAAGTAGAAAAAAAACATTACCCTAAGGTTTGCTCGTCGTCGCCCCTGAGTTACGCTTCACCCACTCAACCTTCGTTACGCTACGGAGGTCGGCGGCTCGCTTCGCTCGCCACCTCCCTCCTTCGCTCCACTCGGTCTCGCAGGTTCGCTCCGCTCAGGACCTACCTACCACCGGACAGGTTTCGACGCCTACTATAATATTTGTTCAAACACCTGATGGCTACCTCTAACCGTTATGAAGTTACAGCCCTTTCAATTTTAGGGGAGGTTGGGGAGGGGAGCTTCACCCACTCAACCTTCGTTACGCTACGGAGGTCGGCGGCTCGCTTCGCTCGCCACCTCCCCCCTTCGCTCCACTCGGTCTCGCAGGTTCGCTCCGCTCAGGACCTACCTACCACCGGACAGGTTTCGACACCTACTATAATATTTGTTCAAATACCTGATGGCTATCTCTAACCGTTATGAAGTTACAGCCCTTTCAATTTTAGGGGAGGTTGGGGAGGGGCGCTTCACCCACTCAACCTTCGTTACGCTACGGAGGTCGTCGGCTCGCTTCGCTCGCCACCTCCCCCCTTCGCTCCACTCGGTCTCGCAGGTTCGCTCCACTCAGGACTTTTAGGGGAGGTTGGGGAGCGGAGGGTATAGAAATTTCAACGCCCCTCAATAATAAAGTATACCAAAAATCAAAATGCCGCTACGTGTCCTACTTTCCGAGATACGATGGGGGGAGGGGTGAAGGGGGGGGGGAGAGTTGGGAGTTTTGAAAAATGATTTCGTTTAATTCGGGTCCCCTTGATACAAATCTAAAAAAAAAAAAAATTTCCAAGTCTCTTAACTTCCGAGATCCGCCTAAACGGGGGGAGAAGGGGGGAAAGGGGGACAACTTAGAAAACTGGTTTTTACTATTCCGAGCCTCCTCTATACGAATCTGAAAAAAAAAATGTTCCAAGTCTCTTAACTTCCGAGATCCGCCTAAAGGGGGGGAGAAGGGGGGAAAGGGGGACAACTTTGAAAACTGGTTTTTACTTTTCCGAGCCTCCTCTATACGAATCTGAAAAAAAAAATGTTCCAAGTCCCTTGGTTTCCGAGATACGCTAGGGAGGGGGGAGAAGGGGGGTGAAAAGGGGAGGTTTGGCACTTTTCCCATAGGTTTCAGAGTTAGTTGTTTACGAATCTGTAAAAATATACCTACCTCCCCATCCACCATCAGGGAGAACAATTCTGTCAGTGAGTGAGTGGTAATTTAGCTTTATATAGTATAACTAGTTTGCTTGGGTGCGCGAGCTGCGCGCAGCTCGCGTGTTTGGTGTTTTTGAGAAGTATTACTTACCCTTATAAAATTTTGACAATCTATAAGCATCCTTAAATGAATTGGAAAATCCGTTAGAATTACCCCTAAAACAGTATGAAAACCCCTACGAACCCCTAATTAAATCTAAAACCTTTTAACCTAAAGTTTGCCTGTCGTCGCCCCTGAGTTACGCTTCACCTACTCAACCATCGTTACGCTACGGAGGTCGCCGGCTCGCTTCGCTCACCACCTCCCCCCTTCGCTCCACTCAGGACCTACCTCCCCGGGGCTGCGGGACTATTCGAAAGAGATACCGTGGCCCCGGAACACAAAGGGCGAGGAAGGAACATGGATGGGTTTTAGTCAGTAAAAGTCTGACACTCCCTCCTGCTCCGCCCAGAGCGGGAGAAGTCATTTGATGATTTCCCATCCTAAAAAAAAAAAAAAAAAGACCTACCTCCCACCGAACAGGTTTCGACGCCTACTATAATATTTGTTCAAACAGCTAATAGCTATCTCTAACCGTTATGAAGTTACAGCCCTTTCAATTTTAGGGGAGGTTGGGGAGGGGAGCTTCACCCACTCAACCTTCGTTACGCTACGGAGGTCGCCGGCTCGCTCCATTCAGGACCTACCTACCACCGGAAAGCGGAGGGGAGCAAAGGGGAGGTTGGGGAGGGGAGGAAATACAAATTTCAACGCCCCTCAATAATAAAGTATAGTAAAAATCAAAATTCCGCTACGTGTCCTAGTTTCCGAGATACGATGGGGGGAGGGGTGAAGGGGGGAGAGTGGGGAGTTTTGAAAAATGATTTCGACTAACAATCGGCCCCTTTATACAAATCTGAAAAAAAAAATGTTCCAAGTCTCTTAACTTCCGAGATCCGCCTAAAGGGGACGAGAAGGGGAGAAAGGGGGACAACTTTGAAAACTGGTTTTTACTTTTCCGAGCTTCCTCTATACGATCCCGTAAAAAACAAAAAATACGGGTCCCTTAGTTTCCGAGATACGATAGGGAGGGGGAGGAAGGGGAGCAAAAAGGGGAGGTTTGGCACTTTTCCCATACTCGCGGGAGTTACTTGTTTACGAATCTGTCAAAAAATACCCACCTCCCCATCCACCATCTGGGAGAACAATTATGTCAATGAGTCAGTGAGTGAGTCAGTGGTAATTCAGCTTTATATAATATAATAATAAAATTTACAGTCCAATAGCTGATTAATTAAGAAATCTATATATTCAAAAATAAAAATATATAATTTTAATTTGAAACTCAAAAAAAAAGGAGAACTTGAAAAACAGTGATGAAAATGGATATTTCGCTATTAAAATATTATTTTGTTTTTTTTCTTTTTTAATTAATAAAAAAAAAAAATATGTGCTATTCTTGCTCAGCGAAGTGGGTATGGATAGCAGTTGTTTTTGAATGAACAAACAAGACTGCTTGTTTGTCCATTCATAGAGTGCCGATTCTTTAATGAATGACCAGTGTGAGACCAACCTAGTCGAATATGGGTTTGAAGTCATCTAGTCCTGCAGACTTCTATGGTCTGAGGTTATTCCTGAACTCGTATGTTCAGGAATAACCATGGCACACCTGACTAACGGGCAATATACCTCTCCTCTTGTTTGACACGCAAGATAAAGATAGATTATTTTTTTTCGTATTATATCAGCCCATACTGTCCCACTGCTGGGCAAAAGGCTCCCTTCGTTCCTTTCATGGTTCACCAATTTCGAAATTGGTAAAAAATATAATCTTTCTTTATCCTGCGTGTCATACGTACATTGCCCGTTGTCAAGTGTAGTTATTCATGAACTCGTAGGACCATAGAAGTCTGCAGGGAAACTTCCAAATGAAATAGATAGGAATACAACACAGTTACAGATAGCCCGTGGAGGAGCCCATGGCTAAATAATATCAGCCGTTTGGGTTGATCTTTAGGTTAAGCCGTGCTTGCCTAGGTTGGTCTGTGGATGGGTGACCACCCATTACATACCGGGTTCCCTCCGTGCCTCGGAAAGCACGATAAACCGTTGGTCCCGGCTGTCATTTGTAGATCGTTGCCAGTCGTTACAGGTAGTCAGTGGCCCAAAAAGTCTGCCAACCAGTCTTATCAAGGGGTATCGTATTACCCAGTACTAACTGGGTTGTGGAGGTCAGATAGGCAGTCGCTCCATGTAAAATACTGGTATTCAGCTGCACCCAGTTAGACTGGAAGCTGACCCCAGCATAGTTGGGAAAAGGCTAAACAGAAAACGATTTAATCTTGGAAAAATGCACGGCTCCTATGGGATAACCGGGCCGAAGCTTCGGGTTGCATTCAATATACAGTCCTGTTTCTTGAACTTATTTTTTTTTTTTCAGTTTTTATTTAAAGTTATTAGTTAATTTTCACGCAGTCGGGTTTTTTTTATTTTGTTTTATTTTACACTTTTGAGTTACTTAGATATACCATTTTAAAATCCTCATGATGAGCCCTTTATCGAGCCGTTCAGGCTGCAGAGCGTGCCCAACATTTTATTTTGGCGCCAAAAATCCGCCATTTTGTTTTTTTTTTATTTTGATATACCCAGTGTCACTCTCACAGTAAATACGAATGTAACGACACCTCTCAAGCTAAAATCCATCAAGCCGATCAGGCCACAGAGCGTGCCAAGCAATTATACATACATACTCTCGAAAAACATTACCCTCCTTCTGGCGCAGTCGGGTAAAAATAAACTTACTCCTGCAGGTTTTCTGCTGGACCTGATAGTCTACCAGGTCTGTCATAAGACGCGCCAGTTGCTGCATCAGAGCATTAGCTATGGAACTGCATCCAGTTAGACTGGAAGCCGACCCCAACATAGTTGGCAAAAGGCTAGGCAGATAATGACAACACAGTTACAGATAGAAAGACACAACATCTGACATTGAAGGTGTGAAGAACCAAAGTGGTAATGTAACTCCTACAGAAACTAGTTAGACAAACTGTCGCGACAACAACTTGCGACACAGTTAGCACGAACTAGAGTTGTTGATGTCATACAAATAATTCGTTTAGGTAGGCGACGGTAACAATCACGTGTCGACACATACTTATGAATATGATAAGTTGACTGTCATAGATTTCACTTGTGTTTTATGATTAGGCTAGTAGGAAATCCAGAGACCTTAGACAGTGCCAAGTTATAGTCTGCGCCAGATAAGTAGTAATTAAAGGTCATTGCTCTTTCCTTAATTTCTCTGCATAGGTACCCCAACAATACACTATGAATCGTTTTTTATTACTAGAAAAGGATCACGATAAAGTTAGTTTCGTGACAAGTTTATGTCATTATTTCTGTTATCGGAATTACGTATTTGAATAAATGTATGCGGGTTAATGACCTTTATTTTCTACTTATCGATCACTCTCAAAGCGCTGATTTATTTGCAACGACATTCAACAGGATTGATTTAAGCTTTAGGCTCGGTATTTTAAGTAAATCTAAAACATATAAGATCCTTAACACCTGTGGTGATCGCTGATACAATGTCACTATCTAGGGTCCACTAAAGCTCCGCCTGGTATTAAGAGGAGTAGCTTCCTTTATTCAAATACCTACCTTATTCTGAGGAACTTAAAATAAATTATCTACTCATAAAAAACTCGGAATAAACAATGGTAAGTAACCATTTAAACACTGTTTTCCGCGATCATGGCGCTTGCAACAGTGTCGAAATATCAAGAGCTCAAAAATAAACAATAATCACGGAAAATATCCCTGTGACATTTTAAGTGTAATAACCATTTATAGTTAGGCTTTAATATCGCCTTTCATAAGGCGCTGTAGCAAAAATGATGTTGTGTATGACTGACGCAGTATTTTTCAGTGTAAATTAAACGCTGACTTTGCAGTGACGCAAACGCAAAGGAACTTATTGAAAAAATACACTGATGGGATATTTTGTTCCTTCGGACGGTGGCAAAAGAACTTATCCTACTAGGATATTAGAAACAAGGAATGTTACCGCAATAAAACCGAGTAAACGACGTAAAACGCCCTGGTAAAAACTGGCCTAACTCTGATTAATGAGC
The DNA here is from genome assembly GCA_963853795.1 of Xestia rhomboidea. Taxonomy (NCBI): domain Eukaryota; kingdom Metazoa; phylum Arthropoda; class Insecta; order Lepidoptera; family Noctuidae; genus Xestia; species Xestia rhomboidea. Next base: position 13,396,500 of record OY970778.1, read on the forward strand.
ATGATAAAGCATATCATCGTAGGTACCCTAATTAAAAGAGAAAAACCCGCTATAATTCAATTTCACACATCAAAATCTACCGCAACCCATAAATCCAATACTTAAATACCAAAAAACGCCATAAATTCTACTTTTAATTAAAAACGTTGATTAGAAAACCTCATTAACAACAATTAAAATTCAAACAAACAAACAAGTTGTTAGTTGACCTACATAGGAGTCGAACCTGGTACCCATCGGTCTTGGTATAATGTTGATAGCGTTTGTTGGTATCTACCGGCGTGATGGATTGAGGGTAGGCAGATATGATAGTGGTGCCTACTTTGATTTTTTTGATGTCGCTACAAAAGAAAATGTTTGGACTGAGTCTCATCTAATTTATTATGGTTTTTCGGATTGCAATAAAGGCTTAAAAAATGTTATACTTAATAGAAAAGCTTCAATAGTATAATTAATGAATTTTTTGTTCTTTTGTTATCTCTTTAAGCAAAATAGAAGTTAATTTAACAATAGTACCTACATAAGCTTCTAAATTTCAGAATTTATGAAGCCGCCTTTTTGCAATTTAATATTGAAACCGTTTACTTATTTTTTAATAGTCTTTTGAATATTCATATTGTCTGTTAGAAAAGGCAGATAGATATTTTTTAATAACCATGGGTAATACTAGCACTTCACCCGACTTCGTCCGCAAAAAATGTGATAGCTCTGCTATTTTTATGATATAAATATAATTTATAGCCTATGTTATTTCCTGTTAATTTAGCTTTCTATTGGGGAAAAAATGGTTAAAATCGGTCCCAGTTTCGGAGCACATTCGGTATACAAACAAACAAACAAAAAAATCTTTCCTCTTTATAATATTAAGGTAAGACTAACCTGTACACAACCTTTATGCAATACTAAACTCGACGAAGTACTTAGGTAGGTATATATCTTTAATAAACTTGCAAGAAGACTTGAAGCTACCTTTTATAGCTAACCACAAACAGAACTCATTACTATTAAACTTGAACCATCCACACCCATCCTTCATTACAGGAAGTCTTTAAGTACCGTCATCATTTTATCACAAGAATATTTATAGTTGAAAAACAATCGATGCTTCACTACAAGTACCTTCAACGGAAGCTAGCGTAATAAGCCTTTACGTGTAACGCGATGGCGGCACATCAAAGGGAAATGACTTCAAAGACGGCTTCAATACTTGGGAGTCTAGAATTTACTGACATTATATAGTTGCTGCCAGTTAATATCGCAATAGCGGTCATTGACCAACCTACATTTATCAAAGTTCTTAACTTTGAAATCCAAAAATAACCCTGTTCAAATCTTGAATCGTCACCTATCGTGATCTTCGATATTTTTCTTATGAAAAACGATACATAGTTCATTTGTTTTGGTTCGTACGAAGAGATATTAGGTAAAAGGCAATGACCGCTATTGCGATCTTAACTGGCACCAAATATCGTTATGAACTGAACTTTAGATGGTTACTGGCTCTTTACTTGGAATTGAATTTTAAATTCGACATTTTTTGTTGTTTTGTTGCTTATGTTATGTGGAGCTCTTGGCTCAGTAATAACAGTCGCTTATAGATAAATCTATAGGTTAAGCCACGCTTGCTTAGGTTGGTCCGCAGGTAGGTGACCACACATTAAATACCGAGTTTCCTCCGTGCCTCGGAAAGTACGTTAAGCCGTTTGGTCTCGGCTTGACAGTCGTTACAAGTAGTCAGTGGCCCCAAAAAGTCTGACAACCAAGGGGTATCGTATTACACAGTGCTAACTGAATTCTGGAGGTCAGATAGGCAGTATCTCCATGTAACATACTGATATTCAGCTGCAGCCGGTTAGACTGGAAACCGACCTGTCTGCTTCTAAGGTGTTGTCAACGACAATATTTATCGCGGAATGAATTGATTTGGATTCGAAAATTAGATTAGATCCCTAAAAGAGCATTTTACCACTATACACAATATTCAAAAAAGCAATTTCGAACAACGTTATTCCTTATCACAAACTCTTTTTACATTTCAATAATGAAAATAATATTAAGTATTACTTAGTAAGGCCTTACTTAGTAAATATTCATATTTCTACGCTGTTTTAAATTCATTGCATAGTTAGGTCAAGTGTCGATAATATTTCAGCGCGTTTTAAGAGTTACAATATATTTTTAAACGATTTTTATCATTTTATTATTTAAAATTTTATTTGAATTAAAATTGATATTGAGCAACAGCAATATCAATTTTGTATCAAACTATAAAACTTGCATTACGTTGTAAATGTTACGACATTCTTCGATGATCTGTTTCAATTGAAAATCGAATGTGTAATGAAGGTTGTGTTTCCAATTATTATTTTCATCCTACGCATGAAATAAAGATTGAATTCTCAACAAAATAATATTTAGTTTTTGTGACAGTTTTTACAGAAGCTCCTGATGCATAATGTGTTACGATTTGTTTATAATATGACTGTATGAGTATGAGTTGTAGCAATAGCTAACCGTTAGATCAAAGTATGTAGTGAGTAATAGAATTTATCCTTCATGAAGGTGCTATTTTGAGTATTTTATGATATTTGATAAATTTTAAATAAAACAAGTTGCAACATCACTTATACATACAAGTATGCATCTATAACAAAGTCTTTTGGGCTTCTGATCTGTATCTGACTCGACGTTCGACCAAAATTGCAAAATCAAGAAAATAAGAACCCGATGTTCTTATGGAATTTGCTGGATGTGACATACCGACAATAGCAACAAGTCACCGATCAAAGAAAACGTGCTATCGAAACCGACCATTAAACAAAAAAACCTTTCTGCATGCATTTTCTCCTAAAACACTAAATTAATAAGCACTCTCAAAACCCCAGTCACGAGCCCTAAGAGTTTTCTCAGCCAAATTACAACGTAACCATTTTGCATATTAAATGAAAATTAAACTACACAAGTTTGGGCGTGAGCCTAGCAAAGCCTTCAGCTTCATATTTTGCTTGTGAATCAATTACTTACGGCATCTCTTGGATGGTTGCGGTTTTCTTATTAGTTGGATGATTCTGGGAAATGGACTTTCTGGGAAACGGACATTCTGGGAAATGGACTTTTTGGATCTGTTGGACATTTTGGGAATTGGACATTCTGACCCTAGACGATGTAAAGGTGTGTTATGCTTTCTGTTTCAAGTATTTTGAACTCTGTGTGTATTTTGAACATCTAGATGTTCATTGTTGAAAATGTCTTAATATTTGAACATTTGCAGCGGTAGTGAGGCTGTTTTACGTACTTAGGGTCCCGGTTTTGAATCCCGGTAGGAGCAAATGCTTGTGTGATGCGCTTGGACATTTGTTTCCGAGTCATGGATGTTTATATGTATAATAAGTATGTATTTACAAACAAAAAGTATAAAATTTTATATAATAATAATAAAAAATATTACGAGCTGAACACATTAGGTTTTGCTGGTAATAACACTTGAACTACAAACACCACCCTTACTGCTGCGACATTGGAAAAAACTTAATTGTAAACTTGAAAAAAAAAAACAATATAAAAAAAAAAATCGCTGGACATTACACACAGCGCCATCTAGTGCCACACTAAGCAATGATGCTTGTGTCGTGGACACCAGATAGTTGATATACTACATAGATACTTTTTGTTTGTAAATACATACTTACTATACATTTACACATCTATGACTCGGAAACAAATGTCCATGCACATCACACAAACATAACGAATGAACGTAAGGCAGCCTCAGTACCGCTGCGCCATTCGGGTCGTCAATTGTAAGAACAAAAGAATTATACGGCACACGCCCCTTTACCACCAACTTATAAAATAAAGATCAATCAACATCGCTAATCTCCAGGCGCACTAAATAACAGTTAACGTGAGATAATTGCATCCAGCATCTTCCCGTACATCCCACGGTATCGGTTATTTGTCGGTAAATTTTCTTTTAAACTGGTGTTATCTTGAACCAGGTTAATAATTGATCTTATGGTCACGAATGCTGATATGGGTGATACATACGGGTTCGTAGTTTGGAGAATGTAGATGATTATTTTACAATTGTTTTTTTTTTAATGGGTAATTTGCATCGCAGGAAATGGAAATTCAATCACTACCTCATTTTCAAAAACTTAAGGCAGATTTTTTCCAATGATAAATAGGTATTTCTTTTTTCGGGGAATTATTTATATACAGTATACCTACGAAGACTGTCAAACGTTGGTTAAATTAGTAATCCCCGAAGGATTGGGTAGAGGTGTGCCTAAGAATAGGGGGTGAGCCTAATGCCATCAACCGGGCACAAATCCAGACCCTGTAGCTGCTTCTGAGTATTCTTGATGGAAAAGCCCAATGACCCTTTGTCCGACCTTACCCTGAGCAGTCGCGCTTGCCACCAGTAAACCAACGAGGCAATCTCAGTCTCATCTAATAAAAAAAAAAACATTTATTTCAGGTCCGAGACCCCTAAAGAACAAAAATAGGAAAACCAAATACAAACAAAAACAAACGAATAACGGTCAAGCTTATAAAATAGGGAATATACATGTAAGTTTTTCTTCACATATATTATATCAATAAAATACGGTGTTGTCAACCCAAGAAAAGTATTAAAAGTTAAGTTGAACTACTGCTTGTTGCTCAAAAATAATATTAAACTCCTGCAATATTCTATGACAGTTCAAACGTCCGTGACTGTTGCGGCCATGATGTGACGTCATTTACCTCAATCTGCCTTATTTGGCCTTATTATAGTAATTTTAGTAATTGTATGTGCTTTATTCAAGCAAAAATTGCAATAACGATATTATAATAAAAACTTAGTGAAACTTTAACTTTTCAAATGAATCATGATCTGTCAAATGACCGATTTCCAATGTCGAGACGCCATTGTTTAACTATTGTGTGTACTTCGTGGACAGATCATGGTTATAAGTGTTTTTTTGACACATGGACTTTGACGTCACTACCGGCGTTATCGAGGACAACGCGTTTTGAGAGTGCGTTCCGTTTCATCAAAAACATGCTATATAAAACAATAAATTGTGAAATAAGTGATGTTTTAGATAACATAAACAAGTGTACCACAATGTTTTTAAGCGCCAATACAAGGCATTTTAATAAATAAAAAGAGTTTTGTATTTCTTGCATATTCCCTATTGCAAGAACTATTTTATCCAATAGCTTTCCAAACTTCTAAACCGTGTGTCGAGTACACTCACCAACAGTAACCATCAACATAAAAGCTTGACACCAACACAGGTCACGCACATAACGTAACTTATATTCAAGATTCAACTAACAATCTTAACGAGATCTCCGATATAAAAGTATAATGATCACTTAGTCCGCTGTGCGTACAATTATCACATATAATAGCCCTGTTATCACCTTGTTTAATTTTATATGCTTTTGGAATCTTTTACTTTCTTCAAAATAGGTGGAAGTTTTTTCCCATGGGAGTTGTACAAGATGAAGCTTGATTGGTGGAAGCGTAATAAGATCAGATCTAGAGGCTGCAGCTTCTAAATTGGGCGTGGGAACTATCTCACTATCGTCATCATCATTATAATTGAATGACGTCTTGGTCGTCCGTCATATCACTACCTCAGGTGCACTTAAAAACAAGCGCCGGCGTAGCTGTGCGTCTGATTTTGCTGAACTGGGGACTATTTGGCGCAGCCGTTTTGGGGTCGGCGCAGCATGTCTTCTTATTCTATACTTCTCTAACTTCTCATCTTATCAGACACCTCCTTTTATGCCATGACATCCTTCACGCAGTCCATCCATCGTTTCTTTGGTCATTTTCTTTCTTTTGGTGTTCCCTCACCGTTGCTTCACATCCAGCATATTTCTGCGGTCTACGATAAAGGGAAACATGACAAGGATTTGCAAACACAAAAATAAATCGGAATACAAGAATAGATAGCAAAAGATTTTCCGATTGGGGGCCCAATGACAAGAGTTTTAGAGCAATTCTCGTATTTTACGGCTATAGTTTAAACATTTTTGTTTAAACTATCGCCGTAAAATACGAGAATTGCTTCTAATTATCTTTGGTTATTGCTGAGATAAGATTGTGATTTATTTTATTTCTGTTATTTAATAATTTTCACCTCATCAATTTTAAATCAAGTCTTTCTCCAATCAAACATAAAACACCACACATTCGCTCTACATCAAACAAGAGCCAGACTGATTACATTACGCAATTGGAGCTTGAAGCACAAAATTAAATCTGCAACAGGCGCCCTCTACTGACAGTTTTTGTAAGTGTATTCGAAACTTTACCCGGAACTCCATTGGGTACAATTTGAGAATCCTTTTTGATGTAGTGGTCGATACTTTCCACGTGTATTTATTGATATAAATACCTTATTTGCAGGCAGAGAGTGATTGGTAGATTCGAATGATGGCTGATAGGCTCTCCTATAATAGAAGAAAATAACGTGTTGCAAAAGAAGTATCAACTTTGTACGCTTGATCATCTTTTTCCTGCCTTGTCCCATTGTACTTGGGGTCGACACAAGACGTTTTCTTCCTCCATTCTCCCCTGTCAGACTTCACGGAATCATTTACTTCTTATATCTTCTGAATATCATTCCTCAAACAATTCATCCATCTTTCATTTGGCCTTCCTCTCCCTCTTCATTCATCAACATTCATATCCATCACTCATAACTTTGTACGCTTCACTCGTATGAAAAATAATTCATCATCATCAGCCTATTAATGTTTGTTCCCACTGCTGGGACACAGGCCTCCCCCTATGAGAAGGAATGAGCTACAATCCACCACGCGGACCCAGTGCGGATTGGTAGATGTCACATGTCTTCGAATTTTTGGTTCTAGGACATGCCGGTTTCCTCACGATGTTTTCCTTCACCGTTTTGAGAGCAGTGATGAAGAAATAAATTATACAAAGTAATGCGCCTGCTTGGGTTCGAACCCAATACTTACTGTTCGTAAGTCGGGGCCGCCACCACTGCGGGCCACCGCTGCTCTCTCTGCGCTGCTGAAAATTAATTATTACACGGTTTTACGCATCGTAGCAATCGGTCCAGCTCGGTTTTTCTACACTGAAGTTCGCTATTTTAAATTCTGTTACAATAGCTATTGAAACTTCAACACTACTCATAGTGTTTTTTTTAAATTTTCGAACAGACGAATTTTCCAAACAAATTGTGCAATGAATTTCCTTCAAAATTCTTAGGGTGCTTACGATTTCTAGAACGGTAAAGCACCCCTAAATATTCTTACAGAAATGTGTTGGAGATGAGTCTGCCAAACTTCAACCTTATAAATAAACATTGTTAACCCTTTCATTCATAAAAACCTTATATAAATACAATAACCTCGTCATCTAAGCAAACAAATTACAAAAACAAGAAAACAGCAATCATTCTTCATCCTTCTTCCAACAAAAAAGGGTCCACTATTTTGAAGGCCAAGTAAATTAAATAAGGGGTTGCATGAATGAAGTTACCATTAAATGGTGAATAGTGAACAGACAATGGGCCACCCTGGTACAATACAATACACTATTACAAACTTCTTTTTTTCTCTGTGTCTACAAGGATGTAGCGAGTTATTTGATGTTTTAAATATGCGGGTGGAAAGGTCATTTATTTAAATTATTAAGAGGAATTTATGATGGGTTTTTTATGGATTTTGTGTGACGGCTGTGTGAATAGTAAAATGTTCCGTCTATTTTTCGCCCTTAGGCGTTTAATAAATGTTTTATCTAATACCCCGATTGTCTACTATCGCAAGGGTTCACCGTACGCATGGCAGTGACATTCATGACAGGAAAGTCCATAACGCAAGGATTGACACATGCTACCGAAAGGCGACGTAAAATACGACACGATTTGTTACATGTTACATTTATACGTCATTGAAGTTCTAACACCACGTGAGTCAATTTTTGGCGGAATCGGAACACGCGTGGTTTCAGCCAATCAAACACTTTATTTGACGTGAACACAAATTATAATCATGCAGTTTTTGCACTCTCCTGTTAAGTTGTTATTTTTGACTTACGTGGTTTTATAACTTCAAAGACGATTACCGGGAATAATTAATAATAATAATTAAAATCTATGAAATAAACTAAAATAAATAAACTAACAACAAATTGGGTCAAAATGGGGTACGAGTGCCCTTAGCCATAAGTCATAAGTCATTTAAGTTTGTTCAAGCCTGTTCAAGAAAGTTTTTAAACACCTAGTTGACGCTTCCCGTGACCCAAGGGCTGGCTTTTACCTTGGTCTAAGTGTTGCCATACAACGTGGTAACGCCGCCAGTCTCTTGGGCACATTAGGTACCAGCTGACAGCGTCGAGGAGGATTTTTTTTTTTCGAAATCGCATCTCGCAGTTCAACCTGAGAGGTTGTCGTCTGCTTAACCGGACAATCCTGTGGGTGCCTTAAGTGTAAGGCCTTCAGGCAGGGTTAAAACTTACACACTAAGCGAATACACGCTAAGGGCACCCCCTGCGGGGTACGGGCCTCGGCTTAAGGCGTCGAGCTTCTGGGGAGGACAGCAAGGGGACAGGCTGGATCAGAGTGGTGCACTGAGGACGAATTTTTCGATGCCCTTTTATAGTTTGGTGAGTTTGTTTTTTTTTTCGGATGTGAAATCATCAAATGACTCCTCCAGCTCTGGGCGGAGCAGGAGGGAGTGTCAGACTTTTACTGACTAAAACCCATCCATGTTCCTTCATCGCCCTTTTTGTTCCGGGGCCACGGTATCTCTTTCGAACAGTCCCGCAGCCCCGGCAGGCATCCTTTTGCTGACTCTCTTTAAGGCACGCGTGGAACGCGCCGTCGACACGGCCTGTCGTCATTGAGACCGACGGACGGCGAGCTAGCCCATAGCTCACCGTCCACAGGCCCGCGCCTACGGTGGTCGGGGGCCATCACGTGGCCCCCGACGCCCGGGGCGTCTCCCACGGTCTTCTGATAGGCTAAAAACACAAAAAAGCCAACTTTACATCACTCATGCAACCCCATCGCTACCTACATACATCAAAAGGGTTGATTTCTTTAACAAAACAAACAATGGAATGCATCCAAAATGATAATATCTTTGTAATTGGATACGGGCTTAATTGTTAAGCTGATTAAACTTTAGTAACAGCTTTGTTGTTACTTTTACAGCCTTACAAATAAACGTGGTATAAAAGTTATACTCGAGAATAAACTAAGAATAAGCAAAATGTCTACAAATAAACAAAGTATAGCTTATATCAAGTATAGCTTTGACATAAGTTTTCATACAACTGCTATTCCGAATTTATTCTCGCCTCCACCCTTGTATAAAGCTAGTATAACCTTAAAAATACCACGGTTTGTGTTTGTTTACGTGCATTTAAATATTTTACGTTCGTTTTGATTATGGAATTAGATGCAATAGAAGAAGTAGAACCAGTAAATAACATTCTAAATCTAATGCAGGTTCAAAGAAAAGTTAAAATATTAAAAAAAAGAGAAATCCTTTTGATTTAGGTATATAGCCATGAATGAGCAGTTACGGTTAAAATATCAATTTTCTAAAGGTGGTGTTTTTAGACCAATTAGTTGGTAGATCTCTCAATATGGACACCCGTGGAGGTGGATTATCTTCTGTTTTGAGGTACTGGGGACGTAAATAAAGATTATTCTATTCTAATAGTTCGATCGGTCTCTCTTAGCCATTTTAATATTCACTTTTAAAATTATATTTCTCTATCCACAAAAATAAACAAATTCAATTACAACTGTATTGACTCAGTTCGCGCGCAAAGAATAGAACAAAAAAAAGGTCGAGAAACGTCAAGTTGACAAAGGGTCCATTCAGTTTTTACGGACAAACTGCTTTTTTTTTAGAAGTTTCTCTTTGGTCGCGCTGTTGCCAAATCGTGCATTTTGACATTACGGAAGAGTTGTTATACCAAAGATATATCTGGTTTATTTGTAAAAAAATATTCTCGACATATTCTTAAGTTATAACTGTTATAACTATACTTAGTATAAGAATGGAATAGATGCGATATAACACATTTTTATTTGTAAGGCGGTTAAAGTTTGGGAGATAAATCTGGTTAATTTTTTAACGGACTTTGTGAATGGGTTCAGTTTGTCTGTCGATTTTGTTTATTTTGTGTCTGTTGGAGTTAATTTCTTTGTTCTCTTGGATTAAATGGGTTATTTTTAGCTGAGATATTTAAAACTTTAATGTTGTACTATTACATCGTAAATGATGAAGTTTTTTTTTCGTCTGTAGACTTTAATGGCGTCTCTAGATCCAAACACCTAGTGCATATTTACTTAATTCACCACACCAAGTCTTATTTATTACTGTAAACTTCAGACTTAATCAAAAGAAGTAATGTATTCATTGGTGAAGAAATAATTTTGGTACAATTTGACGCCGCATTAATTATTTGAGAGGTAACAATTTATTCATAATATTCCTTATGTACCTACCTTATTTTTGCTTCCAAGTATCTTGTGTGGCACGTAACTATTCTAAATAAACAAACATTTTTTCCAAAGCTAAACAACAACATAGACTAGCTATTTATCCCACGGAACTCTAAAAATCAGTGTCGTTTTTATAGGCCGTCCGCTGATGGATTTACAGCCTCCACTGTTGATTTATACGATAGTTATCGTTCGAAGTCAGGTGCCTGCGCCTCTTTTATTTAGTTTACAGGCCTCTTCTCTTTGATAGCGGTCTTAAAGTTAAAGATGATGTACTTTACTTCCCTTGAGAACAGATGGCTTGAGTACATTAGATCCGCTTTTGTGAGACCAGAACTTTTTAATGTAAAATATTTAGTGGCGTGCTGGAAAGTTGGGAAAATAAAGCCCTTTTTAATAATAATAAATATCGCTGGACATTACACACAGCGCCATCTAGTGCCACACTAAGCAACGAGGCTTGTGTCGTGGACACCAGATAGTTGATATACTACATAGATACTTTTTTGTTTGTAAATACATACTTATTATACATATAAACATCCATGACTCGGAAACAAATGTCCATGCTCATCACACAAACATTTGCTCGTACCGGGATTCGAACCCGGGACCCTAAGAACGTAAGGCAGCTTAACTACCGCTGCGCCATTCGGGTCGTCGTTTTGATGGGCTCAAGACGATTCGGCGTCGATATGTGTGGCCACTCCCTATAAGGATTAATAAAGTCATGGCATCGTCATCAAATGCTTTTCCCAATAATGTTAGTGTGGGATTGGAAAGTCCACATGGCATGTCCGCAAGAAGACGTTTCACCCAAACGGCACGTATTCATTAATATAACACAGTAAACAAAAACATGTCAGATGCATAACTTCCCTTTTTTAAGTCGGTAAAAATATTGCAATGGAAATTGTATAATTTTCCTTTATAATATTGTTATGCACTTTTGAGAGAATGATGTTATGTTAAAACATAATCAATTTTGTTTTAATTTTTGTTCCAGGTACGGAAACCTTTCAACCAATTTATTCACCTACTCCGGTAAAGGCTTTTCGTCTGAAAAGCTCCCTAGCAGTATGGTAAATATAGAAAAATCCTTTTTCATCAGGAATGGTCATTTCCATCTAGGCCATACAATATTTTAATGACATAATATTATTATTACGCTAGCTTATGCTCGTGGTAATGGCAGTTTGTTAATTATCCCACGGGATCGTACTACTGGGATAAAAAGTATCCTATGTGTTAATCCAGGTTATAAACTATATGTGTGCCATTTTTTATCTAAATCCGGTTAGTAGTTATTGCGTGAAAGACTAACAAACATCCAGATATCCATACATCGTCACAAACTCTAGCATTTATAATAAACTGGTTTGCAAAAATAAGTATAACACTTTCAAAATTGCCATAACTTTTTAAGTACACAAGATATACTTTCGGAACAAAAAGGACTCGAAAACTAGTTTAATTTTGTCTATAGTTTCAAAGAAAACTGATAAAAATTAATTTATAACGTTTTTTTATTTTAAATCTCTAACTTCTATAGTTTAGGAAAAATGTAAATTTTAAAAGTGTAGTACTTATTTTTGCAGGTCAGTGTATTAGTAGGAAGAAGGATAATCAGTTTACCATGAAGAATGTAAGCCTGATATTACTTCAATAAATCTTGAAATATTCTCTAAAACACCCACTCTATAAATACTCCATTAATTCTTCATCATATAAGCTTATAACCAACGTCAACTTACTACGCAAAAGTACTTCAAAAAAAGTATAAAATGTTTTGAGGACAAAAAAATGTTAAATTAATCTTTCAAACTTCGGTTTATGAGATTAAAATATTTTCTTCGAGTACTGGACTCGACAATGGTTTGTGCTATTGCCGACAAATACTCTTTCATATTCTGGCTACTGGGTCTTTTATACTGTGGTTCTCAAAGATAATAATATGTATTTATAAGGTTAGGTACAATGAAAGTTATGACCCAAAGTTTGATTGATTTAAATATAGTTAGGTGTCATTACTCGAATTCACACAACTGTCCAATCAGTGAAAGTGACGAATCAACGAAACTGTCGAATTAAATAAACTGACGAGTGAGGGAAACTGACCAGTGTGACGCGGACTCAAAGGTTAACCAGAATGCACTAACTTTAAAAAAAAAAGTTGTTAGTTGTTCAAGAATAATGTACAAGACTACATAACTCATAATAAAGTAGAAAGAAGTACTTCAGTTTGAAAATTAAAATATTTTATCGGAAATAAATTGCATTTCCTCTCGCAATAAGAAAAATACTTATTGGATTCAAAATTCAAAGGAAACTTGAAATTGCAATTCTGTTTGTAGATGGAACTTTTCTGTTCGAACAGTTTTTACCCAGAATATTTCATTCGTATTTTAGCATAGTTGAATTGAGAAAGGCAAAAAAACTGCACAGAATTTGGTTTTCAGAATGCCAAATGCAAAGCGGGTAAAACTCTGTGTCCAAAAATTCAGAAATTTTCCTAAACTAGCGGTCCGAATTTTAATTGGATTTGCCATGTTGCCATGTTTTGACAGTATTTTTTTTTACTTTTTTTAAACTTTGTGAAAGTGTTGTGTTCCTTTCCATACGTGTTGAGAGAAAAAGTATGAAAAAACTGGATTGGAAAATCGAGAAAATGTTTGTGTAAGCGGTAAAACTTTACTACAATACCGATATTTGGATCACGAGCGATATGAAATGAAATGAAAAAGCTACTAAAATGCAATACTGCAGGCTGATTATAAGATTTACCCCCGCTATGGTTATATTCTTGATATTAAAAAAAAAAATTAGTTCTACTTATCATACACGGTGTACGGGATATCGTGGTTTTTATATGTATTCAGTAAAAAAATGTATGGATAAGCAGTTTTTTCTTTAATCAAATTAATTATACAGGCTGTGCCTGTGGGTATACAATGCTCTATGTGAGGGGGTTCAGCAGAATGATGTAGAGCATACATGATTGTGCGTCGATGATCTTTCCACCATGTAATACAGTAAGGGAATGTTCTCGTCGGTTCTAGAATCATAATTGCTGAATTCATGGTAAAAAAAATTGTGTACCACATAGGCGACATATCATTTTTTTTTAAGGAACAGCAAACAGTTACATTATTAAAACTTGAAACTAATAGAACAATATTTGCATTTTGCTAATAATGTAACCCACAACACTGTCCACGGGTTATCATAATTATATATATAAAAAAACAATAAAGAGTAAAAAAATTATAAACGAAAGATGATAAATAATAAGATTGATAAGTTTACAACGAAGACAGATCTAAAACAATAATTTTAGAGGTTACATGTATATAATTATGTATCCCTAAAACCTTTGAATTCTAATTATAAAGGTGAACAAGCATCCAAACTACTTTAAAAACAGGCACACCCTTTAACAAAACCACCTCAATAAAACATCAAATCACATAGTTCAGTCCGTTGAGCCATGTCCATGTTCACCGTAAGAGGATTATCCTAATAAATATGAAATATATTCAAATCCTTCGGATGCTACCGTCCACCTTTTTATCCAGCAGCATTGTTGGATAGATTAATTTTGTGGCTGTAATGTAAATTCTCTGATTTATCGAGCCTGTGGCTTATGGTACTTTTGAATCCGTGTCGAGTTCTAGATTAATTGTGATGCTATTTACTGAAGGGATTTGTTCTATATTTAGGACTGAATAATTTAGACAAAGAACGTTTAACAATGTTTGGAATAAAAATACTTTATAACACATTTGCTCGTAAAGGGTTTCTTATTTCACCAATTTCAATATCGTAATGTATGTCATTACGTACTTGTGCTGTAAAGTAAAATGCACGGTTTGTCAAGAAGCTCCGCCTAAACCGAACGGTACTTTTTTAAATCTTAGCAAAGAGTTTTTATGTCAGAAAAGTGGTCAACATGTTATGAATAAAATTAACTTTCAGAGATGAAATATAATAAATAAACATTTAATTCTTTAATTTAATTAATTTTGACAATAATTTTACAACCCTTTATCTGTAACAAAAACAAAAAAAAAAATTAATTTACTTTATTAGTAATAATGGCAATTTATTGTGTCGTTGCCTTAAAAAAAGCGCTGATGTGCGCGGCTCGCTAATTTTTGAACAAGTAAAAATTATTCCGCGCGCTTTTTCTTTTCGCTGTATTGTTTTTATTCGTTTTATTTATTTCCTCGCAAATATGTTTTAAAACGTCGTATGACATACGTGCGCTTTGATTATTACAGCCTCTGCTTTTTTATCGCCCTCGCCTACGGCTCGGGCTAACAATATCGCCTCGGCTGTAATTTTCAACTTACCGCACTTATATCATATTGTACTATTATTTGACTTTAGCGTATTCTGTCCTAGTGCTGGGAAAAGGGCTCCTCCCTCAAACCTCATATCTAATTCCACGGAGCACAAAATTACGGCCAAGTGTATATACTGCTGTACAAATAATTCGTGATGGTAAAAGTTATTTGAGCACACAACTTCCTTTTCAGACCGCCCAAGATTCTGTAAAGAAAGAAAAATGAAAAAATATTTACTTGACTCGCACAGGACAAAACAATAAAATGAAATAAAAAGATAACAAAAAAAACATAATATTAAAAATAAGACATATGCAATGTGTGTTATAGTGCGTACAGTCGTGTTGTCAAACGGTGACACCGGTGGTTTATTACGAAAGTGTTTACAAAACAAATTTTAGCAGCAACTGTCCAGGCTCCACCGTACTCGTAGAGAATTCTGTTTTCTAATTATTAAGTTCATGTTCATGTAAGTAAAAGTTGCCAGGGTTCAAATGAAATTATCGAAAAATATGATACTATAGATATAAATATGTTACTATCAAGCTAATATTTGCATGAAATTTGCTCAATATTGTTCCAAATACCAGATTCTGCTGTAAATTCGAAACGAGGAATGGGAGCACCTGTCGATCATAAGGACATGTGATGGACAGATACGTCTGTTGTCTGGGTCTAACGATATAAACGGATTTGCATAGGTTTGGCTATATTTAGACTGGAATGCTACCTTATGTTTAATACAGACGTTTAGTATTCTACGAATGGTGAAAATCAAAGTGATTTATGATATTGGTAGAAAATGCCCAAGGCATTAAGTCCGCCTTTGTACATTATGTGCATAAAGTTTTAATAAATAATAAATAAATATTATATAAACTTATAAAAAAGGCATAGAAAAAACGTGATTCCATGTCGCAGTTACGCATCTTCTATATTTAACTATTATAAATGCGAAAGTTTGGATGGATGGATGGATATTTGTTGCTCAATCATGCCAGGGCCGGAAGTCTCGACATAGATAGCGACAAAATCGCTAACTTTTGATCGCTGATTACTAACGATTAAATTGGGTTGCAATAACGATGCTTGCAAGAATCGCATCTTGGTTGTAGAAACTTGCATTTCCCGAAAGCATCGTTATTGCAACCGATTTTTTTCGTGAGTTATTAGCGATCGAAAGTTAGCGATTTTATCGCTATCTATGTCGAGACTGCCGGCCCAGAACGGCTCAACAGATTTAGATGAAATTTGGTACATAGATGTAGATTATAGTCTGGAATAGCACATAGGGTACTTTTTATTTCTCACACATATACTTCAAAATTACAACAGCAACAGCTAGTAATGACATAATTACCAAGTTTGACATGAAGAAGTTGACTCTCGCAAGTAGAATAATCTATTGTGTTCACGCAATCTTTCTGTACCCTGATATTAAATGTCCTTAGTTATTACCGAAAGACCATTTATGCTCATTCTTTATCTGGATTAAACTGCGCCGTTGATCACCAAACTAACTAAAAAAGAGAATATAGACTACATTAAAGTTTAAAAATAAATACTTGAAAGGACCATCTTTGTAACTGTGACAAATATTTGGTCCTTTTTCTGCCGCACCATATACGGTTTAAGGACAAAGTGAGCTAGCCGGAACCGGTTTTCTCACAAATGCAGGACCAAAACTGTTTTAAAATGTGGCAACAAAAAAATCTGTTGCACTGTTGAAAATTATAATTACGACTGTTTAAATTTTAATTCGCATTGGACGGTAAAAACGAATTAATCATTGCAAATAAACGAAAATACCGATGCTTTTGTTACTTTAGGGTCCTTCGAAGTCAAGCTTAAAACTTTTAGCAGAACAAAATTCATACCTACGAAAAATATCTTAAGGTAGCTTTTTAAATTCAAATTAGGTACAGACGTTGCTTGTTTCTACGATAGGCTGAAACAACGCGACTTCTAATTCTCTAGCAAAAGGCATCAAAAATCAAAATGTCAAAACCGCCAAAAATTACTTACGTGACTTTTGAAGTTCAACGACGATTGGCCCTTTTAACCCTTTTCATTACTTATTTACACGACTGCCCAAAAAAGTATTGATAATTTATAAATACTTCTAACTCAATTCTTTTAAGCTTCAACAACAAGACATTCCTATTCATCCTGTTACTAAAACTATTCTCCCATCTCTGTAATTGATCTATTTTTAGTCGAGATCAAACGGCAACGATTGAATTGAACTGAAATTCCATCGTTGTGAATCAAATGTGTTTACCAACAATGTTAGGAAGGATACACACGATACAGCTATCATAAAATTCTTCACATACACTTTATTGTTACAAAGTGGATATCATGATACAAAATAACGTGTTGATTGATCACGTTTTTTTAAGATTGCTTACCGTAAGAAATTGGTAACCGATTGGTTTTAGATACATAAGTTATTAATTTGTTACTTCTTAAGGAAGTCGTTTTAGACTAAGGACGGGCGTCGTCCTTGTATTATTCACGAATTATAATAATTAAGTCTTTCCTACATTCTAAAGTTACAATGCATGGCTTAGTAGTACTAGATATTGTTATTCTTGTAATCCAATACTAGCTACGACTTAGTAACAAGTCGCTCTGTTTAGTGTCATTCGCCAGCCTGCTTGTAGCATTTGTGTCTGAATCGAAAATGTTCCGGTTAAAAATTTTTATACGAAAATATTCCCATCATAGTCGGCTCTATGAATCTTTTATCAAGCAACTGCTGGAAGTAGGTAAGCCTCTAAAGCAAAATTATAATTTCAAAATTAATAACCAGCCCGTTGAAAGCCATCATAAAGTTGACACCTCATGAATTTCCAATCACCTGCAAAGCTCTCAACTCTTAAGGCAATGATAGTGTAAACCGTATCACACTTTCAAATGTCCGATCATCAACGAAGATAAGGGTATAAATTGAAAAAGGAACGGAACCCACATTTCAAATATCGAACGCGCTCTCATCAACTCTTGCGCACAATACATAATTCAATGCGTGGACGGTGCGTTCAGAAATTCTTGATCGGCAAAAAACGTTTAAAAGGAAACATTTCTCGTCAATTGTATAAATGTAATACTGGAGTCAGTACAGTAAAGTTAGCAACCGGTTTTTCGTTTTTTTTTTTTTTGGGAATTGGCCGAGCCTATTTTATGGGAATGACAATTTTTATTTGGTCTTTTTTGACTGACCAGTTGCTTTAAGATAAGTCACAGTGTAAAATAGGGCTTCTAATTTTAGATAGGAATTTACAAGAACTATTATCAAGAAAACAGGTAATTCTACAGACAAATACGATTTCAGTATAATCTAAATTAAATTACTTCTTTTTGTAAAAAAAATACTTGATGTAAACCGCGAAACATCGAGGTTAAGCGGAAAAACAATCTAAACTTGGAGGAAACTTTTATAATGAAAAGCAGGGCAGTTTTTTTTTGCTTGCCTTTCAAGTGTCCCACTGCTGGACAAAGGCCTCTCCACTTCCTCTTCCAAACCTCTCTATCTTGTGCGATCTCTGTCCATGTTTGGCCCGTAAACTAGATCAGATCGTCATCCCACCTTCGCTTCTACCTTGACGGCAATTTCCTCCATCAGGTGTCCAGTGAGTCCAATAACATCCGTGCCCATCTCTCTGGGTGCTTTCGTGTTTTTCTCCAACATCTGCAACCTGAGTTATGGAGCGCAGAGAGGTGATTCTGATGCGATCTAAAATTAGTCTTTAATCAAAACAAACGTGCCAAAGTGTACAATAACAAAAATAAAGAAAGTCAGATCAAACATACACTCCCTTCACCCACTTGCACCATAATAAATTTGCGAACGATGCATTGAAATGTCTTTCAGAAATCAATAAGCTTGCGGAACAAGTCACCAATAAAACGAAGTAACGTTCCTTTGAAGACGCGCATACGCAGAGAATGCCGAGTATCAATTGACTGGTAGTCAGCGGCCTGAAAGCCTGATTACCAAGGGGTATCGTGTTACCCAGTACTAACTGGGTTGTGAAGGTCAGATAAGCAGTCGCCACAAGTAAAATACTGTTAGTCAGCCGCATCTGGTTAGACTGGAAGTCGTTCCCACCATAGTTACAAAAAAGCTAGGCAGATGTTGATGAAGGCACTAGTCATCGCGATCGTACTTACGCGAAGAAAACAATTGAAACGTGCGCGCGTTGCTTCGCCTGAGGTTGTGGACCATAAGCTTCATTCATCGATTAATATAATAAAATCGATACAAAAAATCGATTCGTTATACCGTTGATTTTTATTTGATCGATTCTTCGCCTCGTTAATGAGTAATTAATCGGTAAACTTGCTTGTCGTGTTCAATTTTCATTGCCTATTTATCGGTTTTAATTATTTCTTCAATGGCACTGGAGTTGTTAAAAATCGATTTAGTTTTTGTATTGTGGGAGTATTAAATGAATGAATGTAGGTTGTGTGAGAAGATAAAGGTGATGAGATAAAGTGATATTTTTTTTTATCGAGTAAAAACCATACTAAAGTACATGCGATCATTCTGATTTTTTGGCAAATAATTCTACAAGCAACATATTAGCATGGTAGTGTAAAAAACCACTCATTTCGCACTATTCGGCCCGCAGTGACTGACGTAACAACCACTTTGGAGTGCAAGCTGATTAGAAGTTTATTCTAACAGAATCTAAAACGAAGTTTGAACCACCACAAATAGAGTTGTTAATTTAGCTCCTCCCTTAATTAAGGTTTACAATAATCATCATCAATCTTTTGATCGTTATTCAGTAACCAAGTCCTGTTTTCAGTGATACAATTCGAATGAATATTGGAACTATGGGTACATAACTTCGGTATAAATCATTCATTTTCATTCATTCATCGACAGTATATATCTGTACGCCGTAGGTCAGAAGGCATTTGCTCTTTGAAAACTAGAAACTCGAACTTTCAATGGGAAATAGTCGTGCAGTTGCTAATGATCACACGCTTTTCTTTATGTGAAAAGGATTCAAATAAAAATGAATGTAGTATCCAACTTATAATGTCTAAGTCCTTATTACAAGGTTAGTACTACTTTTTACGATCGACATAAGTCTTACACAAGAGAAAGAATCGCTTTAATAACAGGATTGATATATAGCTTTTCGGTATTTTACATCTATCCAATGATTACATTTTGAACCAATAATTTTATGATAACTTTTGATGTCAAAAGACTTTAGTTGAAAAAAATGTAATCATTGCGAAAGTCAGACTGATCGCTGACCATAATTCAGTTCCACATAGCTATTATTTTTCAAACACCCACAAAGTAAAGGGTTGATTTATAGGTATGATCCTACCAAGAACCATACGACACAGCATGAAGTATCAGCACAAAATAAAACAACATCAATTAAAACATGCCACACGAACTCAAAGCAACAAAAACTTGTCCTCCGAACACATTACAATTGAATGAAACTATAACAGTATTCGAAAAACAAAAAAAAAAGAAACACACATTACCATCAACATCGGGGATTCCGAAAAAACCCGAAGTGCCAAAACGATCGATCACGAAACAGGACAATTAAATGCACAAAAACTGTAATAAAATTCACGAAGCCAGACTTGCAACTTTTTCTTACAGCGCAATGGTTAAAGGAAAAATGTTTAATGTATTTTTCATTCAGGTCTTTAAGTTAAACAAGTTAAATGGGAAACGGATGAGCATGTCTCGGACGCTCATTCAACGGTCGTGCTGGGTTTTGGGGTTCCTTAAACGCTTTAGAAAAGTTATTTCTTTGCCATTTTTTGGGTGTGTACCGTGTAGATAGGGTTTAATCACAACAGCGATGCATCGTTTACCGTCGTCATCATAAGTCGTCAACTGCGTGGCCTTTTCCCCAGTATTTTGGGGAAACTTCCAGAAAACCGGATGCAGCTGAATACCAGCAATTTTTTATATTACTAGCTGACCCGCGCAACTTCGTCTGCGATATATAAGAGAGACAGGAATTTAATTAAGTAACCACGTTTCCGAACAAATGATGCTCGAATTTAATTAAGTAACCACGTTTCCGAACAAAAAATGCTCTTTCAATATAGTCTATGGCTGTGAATGACATTGACATTCGTTACGCGCGTTTTTTTAAATATGCAAAATTAAATGTACATTTTTCAATATTTCTGAGAGATTTTCTTAATATTTTTTTCCGTAAGAACCTTCTCCTAATAATAACAAATACAACAAAAAAAAGAATTAGTGAAATCGGTCCAGCCATTCACGCGTGATGCCGTGACCAAGGAAAACGGGTTTCATTTTTATATATATAGATTCCTTCTTCTTCTATACAATTTGGACTGGCGAATGTCAGATCCATGAAAAGGTTAGTTCCAACTGGTTACTCAAACAATCATTCGCTAAATTGGTTGTGAAATCGTAACTAAAATGGGTTTCTAGGAAAACTGTTTTATCCGACCACGAAATCCATTATTATGTTCTTTTGGAAACTTCAGTAAAAGAGAATTTGAAGTGGAACTGAGCAAGCCCATACTAGGCATTAATCCTCTTTTTGAACTCAACTGCAGTGCGGTAAAACAGAAACACAGAATGTTTTGAGTTTGCAGAAATGCTCGCAAAAATCCTTGTATTTCGGTTCGATTTTATTTCACCGTTGTCTTTGTTTTGTGTTTGACATAGTGTGTAATGTGTCATTTCAAAAATTGAGCTCTGAATAATGAAACGGTTACAGAACCCGGCCCCGAAAAAAAATAAACCTACCATAAAAGTTTAAACTGTGCGGAGCCTTTTTTTTAATTCATGACAACCCTTATAAGGCATTACGTCCGCAATGTCGGCATTCAATTCAATGCGTTTTCGGTAAGATACCTTTTTGCATGGTTCGCAAGTAAAGCTTGGGAAAGTTCGGTCGTTGGCCTTTATGGGGTCAATAGAGCAGGTAGGACTTTGAGGAGCTCGTAGCTAAATAGTAACACTCACTCGGATCAATCTTCAGGGTAAGCCGCGCTTGCCTAGGTTGGTCTGTGGATGGGTGACCAACCATTACATACTGAATTTCCTCTGTGCCTCGGAAATCACGTTAAGCAGTTGGTCCCGGCTGTCATTTGTAGATCTTTTTGACAGTTGTTACAGGTAGTCAGTGGCCCGAAAGTCTAACAATCACTCTTACCAAGGGGGTATCGTAATACCCAGTATTAACTGGGTTGTGAAGGTCAGATAAGCAGTCACTCCATTTGAATGCATCCAGTTAGACTGGAAGCCGACCCCAACATAATTGAGAAAAGGCTATTAGGTAGATGATAGTGAAAAATGGTAGGTAGTTTGTTATTAAGTCTTTGAACCTCAAATAAAAGGAAAAATCTCTTTGAAAAATTTTCATCGTCCTCAAAATTTGCCGAAGACCTGTGTGTGACGAATTTGGGATTACAGCCGGCGCAAAAGTTTTCTAATACACTGGCCTGCAAAACTAAGTATCACACTTTTAAAATTGCAATAACTTTTTAAGTACACTAGATATACTTTCGAAACAAAAAGGACTCGAAAAAGAGTTTAATTTGGTCTAGAGTGGAGGCCAACGGCCACCACGCGTTAAGTTGCTGTCGTTGCTCAGGGAGGTTTCCGCGGCACCATGCTCTCAACGACATTGTCCGGAGGGCACTGGTTGGCGCCAATATCCCTTGTGTCCTGGAGCCGCCGGGTCTCTGTCGCTTGGATGGCAAAAGACCGGATGGCCTGACGTTAGTACCCTGGCAAAAGGGTAAGTGCCTACTTTGGGACGCAACGTGTGTTAGCACGTTCGCCGCCAGCCATCTCCCTCGCACTGTCGGGTCATCCGGTGCCGCGGCTGAATCAGCCGCTCTCAAAAAGCGAGCCAAATATGCGGCCTTAGAGCCAAAGTACTATTTTGTCCCACTGGCAGTGGAAACCACTGGTTGCTGGGGGTCCGACGCGATCAAATTTGTGGCGGAAATCGGCCGTCGACTTAGAGAGAGGGGCGGTGACCCACGCTCTGGTTCTTTCCTGGTGCAGAGGCTAGCCCTGGCAATTCAGCGCGGAAACGCTGCTAGTGTCATGGGCTCCTTTGCGCCGGGAACGTCTAGGGACTGTGGACTTCTGATGACGTAAAGTTTTTTGTAAACTGGTTTTATGTTCTTGACATGTTTTAATTTTAATAAAATATTGTGAGAATTTGGTCTATAGTTTCAAAGAAAGCTGATAAAAATTGCTATAAAACGTTTTTAATTTTAAATCTTTAACTTCTTTATTTTAGAAGTTTGAAATTTTAAAAGTGTAGTAGTTTTGCAGGCAAGTGTAAATGTAGTTAGATTTTAATTTTTGAAATAACTCCGCAACTGTACTCGTCATATTCTGAGCTTTGTCACTTAAACGACTTCCATGTTTATTATTACGCTATCCAACACTCGATTCTACCTATAACAAAACTAACCAAACGATACTCGAAAAATCACTTTATCGGGTTTGAGTTAACGGTGAGTAGAAGGTGAAGAATGAATGCTACCCTTCCATATAATAGAAGGCAGTGGCCAATATTGGCTCCATTGTGTACAACAGCTTTATTGAAAGAAAATATTTTTGAACCAACAATTGGATTATTAAAAAATATTTGACCCGTGTTTTTGCGTGGTATAATTTTTAGCTAGTTTTGACGTCACGAGCCCCCCACTCCCGAGTTTTGATGCGTTTTATCTTTGTCAATATTCATTGACTTACAAAAACAAAAAATACGTGTTCATTAATTTCCAATACTCTAACTGACAGACTAAATAGATTTGCAATTTTTTGATACTGTCGTCATGCCTATTGACTGCCTCGTTGGTCTAGCTAGTGGTAGAAACAGCTGAGCATGACGTCCTGGGTTCGATTCCTAGGTAGTGCAAAGTGTAATTGGGTTTTTTTTTTCATTAGCATTTTTTTCAGTACCAGCCACGGAGTGTGGATGTGTGCCCGATTGATGGCAATAGGCTCGCCTAATTACATGGGACTTTAACATAACTGCCGAAACATGGATGTGCTATAAGGTACACCTCTGCCTAACTCCTCTGCTCACCGTTGTAATGTTATGATGTTTTATTATTTTTGGTGTAACAATTATTGGTGTAACCCCCAAAGGGTCGGAAAATAATTTTGAAACAATTTCAATTTTATTTGACCCGACTTAGTTTGGAAATGTTTAATATTAATTTTAACCAATTTGGATGTTGGAGCTGATAAATAATAAATATCGCTGGACATTATAAATACTGACAGCCACTTTGTTTTATGATGAAATATTATTTAGTTGGAAAGCAATTAAAGCTATTTTACGTGAATAAAACGCCACGCATTTAAACCATTTGTTTTTGAACTTTGAACTTTCAGAGCGAATTTCCATTGAAATTAAAATGTTACAGCCTGCCAACTTGCATTACTATAATCATCTGTCTGGACTTTTGATAAACCTTGTTGTTAGCCTTCTTACTATTGGGTAACATGGTACCCCTTGGTAAGACTGGTTGGGAAGTTGGTCGCCAACTTACACCATTAAAATAACAACCATCAAATACGCAAATAAAAACTTTTGTTGCTATCTGTACAAGACAGAAAGTTAGTAACGTTTCCCAACATTGTCCGCTCAGTTAAACCATAACTTGGACCAGATAGCAATTAAACTTACTGTGCATATTTAACCAAGTGACTTAGGTTAAAGTTTTCATGGTTATTTCCGCTAAGGACTCATTTGTTGTTAGCACCACACTTTTTTCTAGGATCAGGCCATGTGAATGAGTTCTGATTTCTGCTGTGAAGGGGATGCTGGATTAGATGAGAAGAGCCTGTCAATTTGGCGTAGTCTAATTATTCAATTATAATTTTATTTATATTATTGAGTCCTATTAAAAATGCCTATTTTATCAAAAAGTCATTCAATGAGATTAAATGTCGCGATGACCTGATGAAGGCTGCGGGAATCCGCTGGATGCGAGTCGCACGGGGCCGGGCAATGTGGTGATACTTGGGGAAGGCCTATGTCCAGCAGTGGACGTCTTGCGACTGAAATTATGATGATCATGAAATGTCGCGAAACATATTTTATTCATCATACAGCCTGACACTGATCAAATCTGAATTTCCCGGGCTACCCTGGCGGTGCCTAAGATGGAAGCCTACCAAAATAATAAGAAAACAAAAAAAATAGAAAAAAAAATAATAATAATTTGTTTGTGCACATAGGTATATCCTCTTCTGCAAATTTCGCAACATAAATAAGGTTTGCTGTAAGAAAACCCAATTCTGGGTTAAGCTCGCCGTTGTACATAAGCTATACATTTGAATTTTGTGTGTATATTTTTTAATTTTGTGTGCAATAAAGAATATGAATATATGAATATGAATATAGAAATGCCCTGTACAATGCCAACAGTATCTCGGCTTGGTTGCTGATCATCATTATCATCATCAACCTACAGCAGTTCACTCTTGGACATAGGCCTCCTTAATCCCACGTCATCAACTCGATTCTCAGCAACTCTCGTCCAGTTGCTATCAGACACCCTGCGAAGATCGTCGCTCCAGCGACCCTGAGCCTTGGTTGCTCAGCAGACTTTTTCTCTCCTCCTGATACTTTTTATATGTATTCGAGGCCACCTAAAATACCAATGGAACCGCAGCTAACAGCTGGTTTCTAATTACTGCTTAAATTATAAAACAAAGTCCTCCACCGCGTCTGTCTGTCTGTCTGTTCGCGATAAACTCAAAAACTACTGCACCGATTTTCATGTTGTTTTGCACCAATGGACAGAATGGTTCTCGAAGAAGGTTTTAGTACATAATTTGTCAAGTTTTTGTTTACATTGTCTAAAATATAATGTTATTTGTTGGAGGTGTCGGAAAAATCAAAATTTCATGATTACTTTTGGTCGCGATAACCGACATCCACGCGAGCGAAGCCGCGGGCATCAACTAGTAATTAATAAAAGGATCTATTAAAAATAAGAAATAAATAAACTATTAACGGTAGGTTATCAATTATGTCGAAGCTCATCGCCATGTAATATGATATCATCTGATATCAATAACTGTGCTCATATGTTACTATTTGGAAAGCTACATAGAACATACGTCACTTTCTATTAATATTTATGGGTATAAATGTTTGAGGTATCGATCGGCAGTGTAATATTGACAACTAGTTTTGGGATTTTACGAATGAAATACAGATTTAATAAAAATCCTTTAGATTTCTAAAGGATTTTTATTGAATCTGCTTATAATATTTTTTTAGTTCATATTTTCAATCCCATGACAATATTATTAACTAGTCGTAACTAAAGGATGCTAGGATCCCATATGTTCCTGTGGGTGTCGTAAGAGGCGACTAAGGGACTTATCAGAGAATGGGCAGCAGCGTTCTCTGTGCTTTTGTAACAACCGCACTGCGATCGCCAACCCGCCTGCCAAGCGTGGCGATTATGGCAAAAACCCCCCTTTGGGGGAGGCCCATGGCCAGCAGTGGACGTCTTTCGGCTGAAATGATGATGATGAAAGGATGCTTATCCTTTACGTAGCCCAAGGTCCAAGGGTCAAGGTCCAAGGGTGGCTAGAAGGCCCTACTTTTGACTGATCTCACCACTAATGGGTACTTTTTTATAGATCTTGGTCTAACTAAGCTCACATCTATAATATAAAAAAAAACAGCTGGGTTCGAACCCACGACTTACTGTTCGTAAGTCGGGGCCGCCACCACTGGGCCACCGCTGCACGTCCGTATTGTGAACATAATCCGTGAAAATGACTACTAAGATCTTA
Source organism: Xestia rhomboidea (assembly GCA_963853795.1). Taxonomy (NCBI): domain Eukaryota; kingdom Metazoa; phylum Arthropoda; class Insecta; order Lepidoptera; family Noctuidae; genus Xestia; species Xestia rhomboidea. Next base: position 13,423,157 of record OY970778.1, read on the forward strand.
GTGTCTAAGTGTATTTCTTTAAATATTTAAAGAAATAAACTTAGACACCAAGATCTTGAAGAGCTAGAAGTAGAAAAGTAAAACACGGTCTAAATCACTGGGTTCTAATAATCCCGGGAAACGGGATTTTACTATGGGACCGAAACCGGGTTCCGCATGCCCTTTTTGTAATAGAATAGTACAAGTAATGCTTAAATCCACATTATAAAATACAATATTGTTTTTAAACTGACATGGTCACAAAAATTTTATCATTAACACAAAAAACGGGATATTTACAATGTTTATTGTATGTTATGGGTTCCCGATATTTCGGCGCTATTACAAGCACCATGATCACGGATTGCGGGTGGGTGTTTATGAGCAGACAAATCAGTCAACCTTCTTTCTTGTTCGCTAGGACTCAATACCGCTTTTACTGTCCTCAGTAAACATGGTAAATATCCCGTTTTAGTGTTAAAAACAATATTCTGTTGTTCACATACATTTCCTTACATGGTAACTTTCATACTAATATGGCAACGTGTAAACAGCGGTATTAAATTAATGGAGCTTAAACGTTTTAATAAGAAACACCACAAAAGAATATTCCTATATTTGGATAACAAATGCAATATTTATTTATTTATAAAATAATTTCCAGAAGAAATGTTTGAAGAAGATAATAGAGACATTAAACATAACTGGATAAAATTAAATGTTGATGCTATGACATTGAAAATCGATACAACACATTTTTGTTCCCCTGTGGCAAAGCACTGGAAAAAGTTTATACAGAAACAAAACTTCCCATAGCTTTAAAAGGCGAATCTCTCTCATATTATGTACCGTTGGGAATATTTTTCAAGGCAGGCGAGGCGACATGGCGACAGCATTGCGACTGAACGCGAGACAAAGTTGGCAGCGGGACCCATTGACAGCTAGTTTTAGGCTTTTCCAACCGGTCTTAACAATCGGGTTCCTTTTAACATAAAAACACAATTTCAGCTGAATTAAATGCCATACTACTAAAAAACTCCCGACCTGACGATGTTCCACTTACTGGAGTGCCAAAGTACAAATTAAACAAAAAACTACAATTATACAACAAAAAATATTATTAATGCAAAAAACTTTTATCTAAATGGATTAAACTTCTTACATATGAGGAAACCGAGGCCCTCTTACAACATGCATCGTAACTCTGTCATCCACAGGGACACCCACTCAGAAAACATATACACTCCTCACTCACTTACACACATACATCACACATACATCACACTCATGCATCACACATACACCCCACTGAATTATCTCATTTACCACAAAACACGCACACCGCTACTACTTTTCATAAATGTAGCTGCTACTTACTTTTACTTTTGTAAATTTTTGTTCTTAAATAAGCAAACTCAAAATTGGGCATATCTTTTTCTTTTTGGAAAATTACTTTGAAATGTTTTCTTAACACAATAAGATTTAAAATTGTTGGTACAACACGTAACTTTAAGCTTTGGAAGAGCAAAGCGACCTAACACAGGCATTTTTTCGTCTAAAAGGTCACTCCAACCACTAGATGTACATAACTTGAGAAAGAAAATAAAATATTTGTATTTGTAAAGTGTCCCAACAGTACTTTAGAGGACCTAAAAGACATGACAGACGCGAGACGTGGTCCCAAAAAATTTAAACAAGTCGTACCATCAACCTGAAAGAAGAATAAGACTAGAAACTGTTCCGGAAATACGGTACAATCATGGAGTTTGTAAATAAATAAAAGTATATCATACTAAACTTATCCCTGAGAACCTTAATTCTCTGAACGGTTTCCAAAAAAAATACTCCCCTAAAATAATTACCATCCCAGTGTATCAGATTGGACAGGAAAGTAGGAAACAAAAACATGTTTGATGTTTAACTTTTTAATACGGTAAATTATCTTTATTTAATTTCAAAGAATTTTGTTCATTTTTAGGGTGCATATTGACAAAACTTTCTACAGACAATTAAAAGTAATCGGAGAACAGTTAATGTATTTAATTCTTCTTTAAATGTTTTGTATAAAACCTCTGTGGTTTTTCCTTTGTTTGTGTAGAAAGCTGTTGAACAATTATTTATTTATCTTGTTTCATTTTCTTTTAAGAATTACAGCCTGTAATGTTTTTTCATGAAGTGTGACATGCATTTTTCATGAGTTCGCTGAATAACGATGATTTAAACGTCAATGTCTGAAAACGGATTGTTCAGGATAATTTTTCATAAAAATGCAATAAGTTTACAAAGTTTTATCGCAGTTGGGTGAACGGTATGGCACCGCATACATTACGAACGAACGAACGAACAAACATTGATTTTTTAATACTATGTGAAGTCATTATTCATTAGTAGATTGTCTACTGACTTGTATTAAATATAGATAGCTATAACTTGGTATATTAACGCAGTGTTCTTTGAAAAACAATTAATTTTCTTTCCACAGTCTTTTCCCCTCAAAGATTCTTCTCATTTCGTCAAAACCTTCAAAAGCTTACGAAACACGGAACTTACGAGTACATCCCAACATTCTTAAATCAATTTCTAAAGCACACCCACTAGCGAGGCACCCAGACTCTGCCCGCGAAAGCACCAGTCATTATAATTGGCGAAAGTCTATATTTGAATACAATACAGTATTCGCTATGAATAAAACATGGTCGCCTGGGTTTCAATGCGTTTTTATGCAATGTCTTGTAAGTTGTAATGATACGCTTCGGTTTGAGTGGGTGTTTCTTGTTTCATTGCTGTTCTAAGAAATGGTGGTTATGGTTTATGTATATGAAAGTGAAAAGACAATGAGTCATTCACTCATCTAATAAGTCTCATATAAAGGTTTATCAATGGATTTGTAGCGGCACTACAAAAAGCACTACAGCGACTTAGTACAAAAAGTCTATGATACAAATGTAGAACTAACATCAACTTCAAAATCGCCCAGTTAAAGTTATCCGCAACTAAGAGAAAGTATCAGGGTGTAAACAACGTCATCACGAAGCCGTCAACCAAGCATTCTGTACATCAAACTAAGTAACTTTACGCAAAAATTATTGCTGGGAAACGACTTTTTTTTTGGTGTGAAAAATCATGTTTTGTGGTGGTGTGGAACTCAATGTAACGCACTCAAAACATTGTGCTGATGGATATATTGAATAGTACGGCGGTCGTGGAGGTGTTTTAAGTGAAAATCTTACATTAAAAACTTGTCAAAAAGTTGGAACTTTGACCCCCATTATCTCCGTAACTAGAAGGTTCCCAAGTATGGTCGAGAACAAAAAAATGACCGCAATGACGGGGAGAACAAGTGCCTTTCGGCTTCGTTAAGAGGTTTTTTCCACCCTTTATGGTAGCGCTTGTCTAGCCTCGGTGTTACTCGCTTGTTCTCCGTTCTGTGTCGGTGGTTTGTCAGACGTCTCGGGAGAGACATGAGAGAGCTCTCGGTTGAGAGTGTCCTACCTTTACGGCTTTAATCTTAACCGCATAGTAGGTACTTCATAGATCCTTGATTGGTGATAAAGAGAACAAAAGTGCTAGACTAGAATAGAATAAAATATCCTTAAACTTATTTATTTATTTAAATTTCATATACAAGAGTGGTACATAGGCGGACTTAATGCCACAAGGCATTCTCTCCCAGTCAACCTTTGGGTTAATTAGGAAAATATAGTGCTAGGGTAAAAAAAATGTCTAAAAAACTAAGTTCTTTTAAACGAGAATTTATATATTTATATTGATATTAATACACATATACGGATACAATAAACTAATAGATATTTTATAAAATACCAAAAATTTAAAATAAAATAACGAGAAACCTATTATTATCAATGTAGCATGATAAGGAGTCTCCATTTATCATGTACACCGTACAAATAACATTCATAAAAGAAAACATTTCTTATGTATTGACACAATTTGTGACAAGACTTAATTGTCCTCAGTTTTATCATTTGCCTAACCCTCCTATTAATGTTATCAATCACTATAAAATGTGCTTCAATCAGTTTTCGCTCTCTAAAACTCATTATCGCCCATCACCCAATTACCATATCAATTCATAACGACACAATTTCTAATTGGCCCAAATACCAAAATCACGATTGATTTCTCGTATTTAAAAACAACTTTATCTAAAACCGATCACGTTTTAGCATAGTTATTGGACATGTCAATGGAAGACCACCGCGGTGGAAGTGTTATCTGACAAATTTGACAAATCACGGGCATTGCTGAGAAATGACGGCCGTGTGTGACAAATTACAGGCGCAGTTGACAAACTGCAGGCCACCGTATAAAGGCCCATTGTTTGATGTGGTTGTGGCTACTAGATGTTCTCATGGATGTTTTTACTAGCCTAACATCGTGGTTTTGCTTGCATATTTCAATTTAATTTTTGAATAGAAAAGATATAAATTGCGCCGAACAATATATAACGTGGAATAAAATGTTATCTTTCTATACTGCCTGTCATATTTTTTGTGAAGTCTACACAATATGTGACTAAAACAAATGCTTTTATCATTTATAATTTGCAACTTTTGAAAGGTATCATATCTCAGGCATATCAAGTTTTATATTCATTTAATTAGCTATGTATGAATTTAAATCACACTTTTGATTGATTACTTATGTTTTTTATTCACAGCGTTTGTTCAAATAATTTGGAACATAATTAGAAAACTAACTATTTATTCAAGACCAGCTTCTGCCAGCGGCTTCGCCCGCGTGAAGTTTGATAATTGTCCCATGGCATCTTGCTACCGGGATAAAAAGTATCCTATGTGTCAATCCAGGTTATAAACAATCTGTGTCCAAAATTTCATCCAAATCCGTTCAGTAGTTTTTGCGTAAAAGAGTAACAAACATCCATCCATCCATACTCACAAACTTTCGCATTTATAATATTAGTAAGATTTTACAGTCATTTCTGCAGATTTATGAGCAAAGCGAACCACACAGTTTTCAAGTTGCAAAAGCTAACCATTACCAGCTAGGAAAATGTTGAAAACTTGAAGAACTATTTCAGCTTTTTTCTCGTCCTTGATAAAATGAAAATGGAAATCTTTTACTGGAAAGTCTTCAGCTTGAGAAAATATTTACTTCTAAGGGTGGTAAATATTTGAGTAAGAAAATTAATAGTTCTAGGGTTGCTTTAGAACCTGACAATAGTTAAATAGTCGTATTCCACTGTTTTATATCTGAGATTTAATTTTTAGGGGCAAAAGAAAATATACAACAATCAATCTAGATCGATGTACTTTTACAATTTTTTTTATTTTTCTTTATCGCATTTACTTTGTCATCCACATTTTAGGACAAAAATATTCACCAAAACACATTCAAAATATAAAATAAATATTCCACAACACAGTCACAATTGAGTCCTATACCGATAGTAGGGCTGCGCAACCACTCGTATGTCATCGACATATCGATGCCGCGTCACTACTTAATGCACTTCCGTGAGAAATCACCGACACAATTGTGGGAATATGGGACTGTGTCCATTGATTACCGTGTAAAGAGGGCAGTTCGGTCTAGTACAGGCTCGAGCTTGTTGCTTTAATCTCTAGACTAGAGTCGCCGCATTATTCGCGGAGTTTTGTGATTATGGTCATGTAAATATTCTCACGAATGGTTGATTTTTCTGTGTGCAGGTCCTATGTTTAACAGTGAGTTTGATTAGATGACTACTTGTGATTACAACTTTTTTTAAACTTTAATTAAGGCTGGGGTATGTGCTAAATAAGCAACTCTATTTGTGGTGGTTCAAACTTCGTTTGAAATACTGTTAGAAAAAAGTTCTAATCAGCTTGCACTACAAAGTGGTTGTTACGTCAGTCACTGCGGGCCGAAAAGTGCGAAATTAGTGGTTTTTATTTAATTGTAGCCTAATAAATAGTTCCCGTTGTTCTTTCATGTCTTTTATTTGTAAACCTGTCATTTTATAAAGCACCTATGAGCTTTATAATCCGTTATAAGATATTATAAATGCCTTGATATATAACGGTTTCATAAGTACAGGTCCAAATACTATCACAGAAATTCCATTATTAATGGTTTTCAGGTTTCAAACGCAAATACTTCGAAGAATCCATCGTGGTGGTCAATGAAAATTTTATGACCAATAAAGTTTCCTCTCCATTGTTAAGATGTTTAGCTCTTCAAGAATAGCCCTCAAGGAAACCTGGGTGGGCTGCTAGAATATTGATGAAGTTGAAGAAATGAAAGATCAAGAACAATAAATGTAATTACTAAGATTGGGTAGAAAGTATATCTAACCTTATAGTTTTTGATGTTTTTCCATATCGCAAAATTGCTGGGAATAGGATAAGAGCCTTTTTAAACAGTTTTTTTTTTCATTAAAAACAAAATAAATAAATAATACATATTATTATTTATTTAACAATTTGTGTACACACTTAATTTAAAAAAGCAGAAAGGAACAGAAGATTGTACAAAGGCGATGCTTATTTCTAAGGAAATCTCTTCCAGCATACCTGCGAAAGGAGATACTAAACAAAGAGATGTAGACATAGTGTGTAAAAAAAAAAAGAAAATGGAATACATAAAACAGCTATCTATTTTAAATATAATATACAATACATACATACCTACTCATAAAAACAAAGAAAAACACATAACAATATACTACTAATAAATACTTATGCTAATGTTCTTTCACTGTTCTCTTGAAAACTGCAACAGTTTGGCAGTCCCTAATGTCAGGCGGAAGTGAATTCCACAACTGTACAGCTTTTTAAGATTCTAAGTATTTATATCCAGACAAAGTCATATTGGGTGCTACTATTATCTATTTATACTAGGCTATAATGCAATAATTCTGAATAGTTTTTTTTTTAACGCGCTTGTACTGAAACTATCCGAACTAAGCAAATACAAAACTATAAGTTGAATTTGTCTTCGTCATTTAGGCTCATAGATAGGTATCATTTGATGGCCAATTTCTTAAAGAAGGTAATATGCAATTAAACATCACGCTACGACACTTAGGAGCCAAGCAAAAAAAGTCTGAAACAGCGAGTGAAACCACGGGTCATAGCTAGTACAAAAATATAGAGACATAATTAATAACGATATCTCATTGTTATAATTTAGTTTCAAATTTATTTAACTAGAGATACCGATCAATACTTTCATTTGATCGATCGATCGTTCATATGAATCGATATCTACTTTCGATCATTTAATCGGCCATTGTACAAATAATAACTGGTTCAACACAATCAATTCGTTGGCAAAAAATTACAACTATCGATATTTTTAAGTCACATGCTTATTCTAGGGTGAGCAGCGGTGGCCCAGTGGTGGCGGCCCCGACTTACGAACAGTAAGTCGTGAGTTCAAACCCAGGCAGGCGCATTACTTTGTGTAATTTATTTCATCACCGCTGCTCTCAAAACGGTGAAGGAAAACATCGTGAGGAAACCGGCATGTCCTTGAACCAAAAAATTCGAAGACATGTGACATCCACCAAGCCGTACTGGGCCCGCGTGGTGGATTATAGCCCATTCCCTCTCATAGCGAGGAGGCCTGTGTCCCAGCAGTGGGAACATTAACAGGCTGATGATGATGATGATTATGATGCTTATTCTAAAGGAAAATGCCGTAAGGAAAGTTTTGATTATGAATGTGGATGGCTTTATGAGTAGGGGAAGACCAAAGAAACCATGAATGGATATTGTAATGATGATATGGCAAGAAAAAAGGTGACTGTTGAGATGACGAGTGAGAGAGACTTATGGAAAAAGAAGACATGCTGCGCCGACACCAAATAAAAAGGCGAGACGACAAAAAAAATCTAATTAGTTCGTCAGTTAGATTAACAAAAAATATTTGACCCGTGTTTTTTCTTTTGTTACGCAAACCAAAATTGACGAAGATATGACGCTTTTAAAATTCTCAATACGTCACGCCTAGGTATAAATTTAGCTAGTTCTGAAGTCACGAGCCCCCACTCCCGAGTTTTGATGCGGTTTATCTTTTGTCAATATTTATTGATTTAATGGAAATGGAAATTAAAAGGAAATTAATGGACACGTATTTATTGATATTGTAAAAAACAAAAAATACGTGTCCATTAATTTCCAATACTCTAACTGACGGACTAAATAGATTTGTAATTTTTTGATACTCACTCGTCATGCATGAATAGGCATGACGACAGTATCAAAAAATTGCAAATCTCCCAATGGATAAGAGCAGAAGAATGATCCTTATTCCTTAAGAGAGTGCATTGAGAAAATTGGCAACCTCGCAAATATCTAGTTCACTAGTTGGCCATATTTCTTATTTCCATCAGTAATAATGCCAAATTAATTAAAACAGGTAAATATTTGACAGCTATTTGCGACGTTGCCAACTTTTTGGATAGGTACGCGCTAAGAGCGCGTACCTATCCAAAAAGTTGGCAAGAAAAGAACTATTTATTTTCCTACATTTGCAGCTTCTTTATAACTGCTTTGTAAAGATTAAATTTCCTGAAAATAAAGTCTCTTAAGCATTTATATCTGGAATTAGCTTACCATTACGGTTTGAGAAATAAATAATTACAAGTCAAAAATTTAAGAAAGGACTTCAGAATTTAGGACTTATTTTTTAATCTACTTGAAAACGACGAAATCCTTTTTTGAGAATATAAAAATTGATGCCGAAGTATGGCGCTGATAAAATCAAGAAACGTTATTAAATCGCCATGATTTATTTATTTATTACAAAATCCACAGCTCTACAATCTTAACATAAACTATTTTAACTAAACCTACAGCCAACTAAAGATTTACAATTTAACCTCTATACATAGCTAAGAATACAGCGTGTGAGAGTGTGTGTGCCTGAGGAGTTTAAGTGGGTGTGTGAGTATGTTATAAGGGTGTGTGTAATAATTTTGTAACTAACAAATAACTACATTATAATCCTGCTTCCTTAACACCAATTTACTTTGGGTGAACGCAGGGCTCGAGACTTTGACCATCAACTGGGCGCATATCCAGACTCTAGACCAACGAGGCATTCCAGTTAGGTATCCTTACATATAAAGCCTTTGGTATCTTTTATGCCAGCAACATAGGCATGCAAACCTATGCAAACATATAATTGGAAACAGAATATTAAATCTATTCTACCAATTATTTCACAGTGAATTCAACCGATATATCAAATTGGCGCCAAGTTGAAGCGAGGTGATTAATCAAATGATCGAGGTGTCAATCTGTCTGCCTGTCTGTCACATAGCCATATTGGATTTCCTCACGAACATTGAAACTTGATAATACAAAGTAACACCTAGATTTTTGGGAACTAGTCAACCGTTTATTTTGCACGTGCTAGATAAGATAAGATAAGATAAGTCTTTATTTGCCTTAAACATAGACTAGACTTGTTTGTTTGTTTTGCGCCGATGGGGTTCCATAAAGCCGCGCTAGCCTTTTTTTTTCGGATGGGAAATCATCAAATTACTCCTACCGCTTTGGGCGGAGCAGTGAGGGAGTGTCAGACTCTTACTGACTAAAACCCATCCATGTTCCTTCATCGCCCTTTGTGTTCCGGGGCCACGGTATCTTTTTCGAATAGTCCTGCAGCCCCGGCAGGCTTCGCCTGGACTAACCTCCATACATACTGAGTCCTCCGTGAAGCCGTTGCTCCCGGCTGTCATTTGTAGATCTTTGACAGTCGGTACAGATCGTCAGAGGCCCGAAAGTCTGACAACCAGTCTTACCAAGGGGTATCGTATTGCCCACGACCCAGTGCTAACCGGGTTGTGTCGGTCGGATAGGCAGTCGCTTCATGTATTGGTATTCAGCTGCATCCTATTAGACTGGAAGCCGAGCGCAACATAGTTGGGAAAAGGCTCGGCAGATGATGATGGTGCTAGTTCCATAATTTTTGACATCACCGCTATCGATAAAATATCACTTTCTCTGGGCTATCAGCAGGCCTAGCCAAGTTACAAACGATTCGTATCGATTCTCTTTCTACAATCGTAAACGTTGAGTCACGTGGTCAAAACAAGCAATAAAAACTTCGTAGACAAGTTTTGAAATGTATTCGTTTCTACAATCGTGATTGCTACATCCCATATAAATCGTAGCCAACTTACAGTTTTGACTGAACTTAAAAGTTTCTATTCGTTTGTTTCGACCACGTGACTTAACGTTGAAATGATGTCATTCCCATATATTTGGGTAGTTTTCTAGTAGCGTTAACGATTGTAGATTGTCAACTTGGCTAAGCCTACTGGAGTACCTAATCATTACAACACTTTCAGTTGAAAAATTACACTTTAATTACACGTTGCGTTGCTGTCAAAATAATATCTTTACGACTTTTATTTCCCTTCAAATGGGCAAACTTTATTCTTAGAGACCACACGTCTGGCTTTACCCTTGAGAACTGCTCCAATAATAAAATTATTCGCGTGCACGTGTTTCGTACTCTATAATTAGCTGTAAATTAGTGCTAAAAATGTCTCGCGTCTAAATAAGCCCTTTTGTTTGAAAAGGGTTTAATTCTGTTTAGAGTTGCTAATTGAATTAAGGAGGGTTGTTTAAATAAGTTTAATATAGGGTAAAATATAATGGTAATGAAGATTTAGATAAAATCATGAGCAAGTAAGTTTAGCAATAGGCACTTTTATTCATAACGATTCCATTGTAAACAAACTATTTTGAATAAATAAATAAGAATAAGTTATCACAAATATTTTATTCAATCGCATTTCGAGGATGATCCTGAAGGAGCTTACGCAAAATTGAAGAGGAAAATTCTGGTAGCACAAATCTCTATTATGTATAAAACCTAAATGTTACATAAATAAGGTGTATCTATTTATACACGACATCTCTTAAGTGGTCATTATACTCATCATTATGAACAACTTTTAATAGGGGACCAAACACCGAATCGCGAAAAAAAATCTGGTGCAATCCTATAATATGTTCCCTACAATATGTTCGCATTCGCATATCTTGTCAAAATATATGGAACAGCTTTCTAGCAAATGCATTGTCTAGTCAAATGCAAGAACAAAAAATGTGAAAAAAAAGACTTCCTTGATAACTTTATCACAAAAAACACAACAGACTGTCTAAAAATAGATTTGACATCAAACGATTAAAGTACACACTTATTACACAAAACATAAGTACACAATACACAAGTATGTGCTGCGCAAACACAACAAGATTCGCTGAATATTTCGTAAGTGCTGCGCTGCCTAAACAGATCTAAAGGTAACGTGAATTGGGCGTGCAAATGATAAGAGGCAGCGGGAGTAAAGTGCCTTGCGCAGCGGTGATCTAGTATAGTAACTGCTTTGACTTTTTTTTGTTGTATTTGTAACCAAGCAGGCGCGTCTCTATTTCATCACCATCTCTCAAAACGGTGATGAACAATATCGTGAGTATCGCGAGGAAAAAGGCAAATTTAGAACAAAAAAAACGAAGTCATGTGCCACCTACCGACCCACACTTGAGTGTATCTTCGCATCTAGGCTGTAGCACAAAATAAAAAACTTTTTTGCAACAAATAAAACAGACTTAATAAACACAAAAAAGTGAAAAATAACTTTAGCTTTAGAAGTCGGTGACTTTGTTTGTTTGATTCAGTCTTTTTGCCACCGACTTCTTTGTTTTTTCGTTTTTTCATTTTTAGGGAACTCTTCAATATAATAGACAGCAAATCTGTTGTGATTGCTGCAATCGCTTGCATGTTTACACAACAATTGGCGTGATGTTATGTAATGATGTTGTGTCCAAGCGATTGCAGCAATCACGACCAATTTGCCGTCTATTATTGATGAGTTCCCTTGTATATCTGAAAATCAGCATCAGATCTTCACCAAACTTAAACGGGACCACCGCGAAATACTACTTTCAAAGAGAGTAATTCTTTTATAATAATTATTTTAAAATTCTATCGGTTTGTATTCTAAAAAATAACAACCTTTTATTCAAAGGTGAGTCAGCTAATGTATGTACTCATTGGTCAAAACAATTCAATGTCTGCATTAATTCTTGGTCAGCGTCCATTTTTCTTCAAATCAACAATTCGAAGGATAGAATTAAGCAGGTCGCATACTGTAGTTTCTGCCTTTGTTAGGCATGGGAAAAAGGATGTGATTTTAACAACTCCTAATACGGTCCCTCCGCTTACATCTTAAGCCACAACAAAAGTGCGCGTAAACCCGCACGTGCGCAATATGATGTCACTCATCTCAGTACAAATGTTTGTTTAAGATTTAACGTTTGCTGAGGGGAATTAAAAACTACATGCGTAGGAGCGGCAGTATTACGAAATGTGATAAATGCAATGGTAATACAAGCTGGTTTTAAAACAATTTTGTGTATCGCGTTAAACACTAACTGGGTTCTGGATATCAGATGCGCAGTCGCTCCATGTGAAATATTTCAGACCGAAAGCCGACTCTAAAGTAGAAATCAAAAGGCTATGCAAATGATGAAAGTTGAAATATCAAAAGATTGTTGATTTGTTAATATCCCAAACCTTAGCGCTGAAAATCTGCGACTGCTTTGCGCAACTGATTTACTCCGTGAAAATATTGCATCGCTGTTTTCTGTGTTAAGTGCTTACCAGTCACTTTGTTTCTTTTCAATTTTACTGGTTTTATGAGAAAAACTGCCCAAGAGTTGAACTCATTCAGATATCTAATGATATTTTCAAATGAAAACACAGCAATAACTAGTGACTTAAGGATTGGAATAATTATTTAGTTTCATTCGCAATATACTGCAAACTCAATCTTAAGATATTATTGACCCTCTAATAATGTAACTATGTTGTATGAAATTGTCTACGACCAGGTACTAATCGATTTCACAAAGCTCATTGAATCTATTTCTGACTAAAATCACGAATATAATGACATTTCCAATTACGGCTAATCCGTTTATAAGGGTGCTACACACTGTCATGTTCGGGTCAGCTTGGTACAGCCGGGCGGCAAACTCGAATATACAATTTAAACGCATCTTCTGTATATAAAACTAAGTAACACTGTGCAAAAAAAATTTTGCTAGGAAACGCCCTTTTTTGGCGTGAAAATTTACGGTGTACGTTAACGCGTTGATGACTGCATTGAATAGTACAGGGGGCATGTAGGTATTTAAAAGAAAGTTATAACATTTTAAACTTGATTTTTTTTATCGTGTGAAAAAGTTGAAACTTCGATCTTCAATATCTCCGTAACTAGAAGGTTCCCAAATATGGTCCAGAACAAAAAAAAACAAATTGTGAATCTAGCAACTGCTTCGGGTCGGCTTTGTCGAATGTGTCGACCGGGACAAGTGTGTATTACGCCTAAGCCCTCATAGTCATAAATCTATATTTACAGACATATTGGCTGTCTCTTTAAATCTTATTAAATGTTACAAAATCTAATTTGCAAGTTTCCCTTGACATGTAAATTATTGTTTCTAGTCAATATTCTGTGGCGTTAGTCATCAGTGTAAAATGTTGAGAATTATTGGTTTGTGTGTGGGTTTTTCATTGTTATGGGGTAAGGCAGAGGTCCGGGTAATATCGTGTCAGTAATTTTGCTTTTGCAGTTGATTTTAGTGATTGATAGATTTTGAGCTATATAGGATCATTACACCTAATAGATTTTTAGGTATTTTTATTATTTTTACTTATAAACATTTTCACTTAAAAACAACACAAAGATTCATCATGCTTTACATTTCACGATGTGTAAAAATAATTGGGAACTAGTAACATAACAAGCAAGAATAAGAAGAAAATTCTTGTTTTGTTCTTTTGTAAAAATAAGGCGCCTATCAGTTCTTTCCTAGCAAATACTAGCAATACCTACATTTAAATTCAGAGGAAACTTCCTTCCATTCTGATACCATCATGGGGCTCTAAGAAACAATTATTACACCCACTTCTTAATAGCCCACATTTCAAACATAAAATAAACACTTAAATAATATAGAAATCCTAAAATCTAAACAGACATCCCATAAACTTAAGTTCAAGTCAAAACTTAAACTAATAACTTAACTAACTTAATAACATTGTTGGTACGGCACTCGTAGGCCGGTGTAGGCAGATGCTAATTCTAACATGAGTACTAAAGTTGCACACTTGTAACACCTGACGCGACAACGCGCGGGCGTTTTGGCCGCGCGACATGGAAATCAACATCATTTGCCTTTAGCCTTTACGCATCTAAGTTGGGCTCGGTTTCAGCTGAATACAATTACTATTTAATACGGAGCGTGAAATAAGCAATCACATTTTAATCATGATACTGCTAACTAATAGATAATAATGTTACAGTGAGCTTGTGTCATCTTACTGCTGGAAAAAGGCCTCTCCCCATGACTTCCAAAATTAATAATGCTGTTCAATGAATGTTGTTTGTTGAAATTCCTGTTTCATAACGTCAATAATGTAATAATTGTAAACTGAAACTAGAAATAGTGAGTTTGGTGTTTTACCTACCAGCTAATTAAAAACTGGGTAAGACCAATTTTACTACATATTGCTATCATAACTGCAGGCTGAGCACATAAATAAACCTTCAGAGACAATTTCCAGTAGTCAGACATCTGAGTTCTATAAGCTTCGTGCCGCGTCGCGTGGTCAGTTGCAAGTATGTTCCAAGCTTTAATTGCAACACCTCAGCTGTACCTACTGTCGATTATTTAGCAAGAGCATGTACTATTTAAATCTAATAGACAATGGCGTATTGAAATATAACCAATGAGAGGATGTTGCGTATCAGATACATAAATCAATTGTGTTGTTGGAATAATTATTAGTGAATGGATTGGAAAGAAAGCAGTGTAAAGTATTGGTGATTGTGGGTGGTTGGTTTTCCAATCAAATATATAATATACTAAACATCACGCCTGTAATCCAGGAAAGGTTTAGCAGAGGTGTACCCACTTTTTGTCAGTTATTTGCAATGAGTCTTATGTAAAATGGGTCTAGCCTATTGCTATCAACTGGACCTAAATTTTGTCTCCGGGCTGCTACTGAATAATTTCTGATGGGAAAACCCTATAGGTAGGTTTTAGACTGGAATGGATGTTTAATGTATAATAAGTATGTATTTACAAACAAAAAGTATCTATGTAGTATATCAACTATCTGGTGTCCACGACACAAGCCTCGTTGCTTAGTGTGGCACTAGATGGCGCTGTGTGTAATGTTCAGCGATATTTATTTATTTAAAATAGTTCTGGAAAGGCTAGGCAGATAATGACGATGTAGTTAATAAATTGTTAACTGTTTGCATATCATTTTGCCTGATTGGTTATTGGATCATATATTTATACAACTTAGGTTTGATTCAAATTCCACGATACAAGAGATATTAATAGTGTGACCAAAGTTAAGAGCAGAATGCTTCGTGTTTTTTCTCTAGGTCATCGAAAATCAGACATATATAAAGATACTTGTTAGTCTGGCCATTAAACAGTTAGCACAGAGAAAATGGAAATTTTATTGTGGCTCAGCTTAAAAAACTAAACTGTTTACAATCACACCAGTGTCAACGAAATGCAAAGAAAAACATCAACAAATATTTATTACTAAATACAAGCAATAAAAATATTTACCTTTCCTCTCAATTTGTGATAACCATGTAGTTTCAAACATTATATATTCCATGAATAAATAAATGTTATTGCCATGTGAGAAAATGTGCTAAAATAGGTACTAAAATAAATATTCAGAAAATCACCATAACACCATGTTGGAGATGCATAAAAACAAATAATAATATGACCGCCGTAAATCGGACAACGGAATTCCTAAGGAAAGTGACAATTATAAAGGTGAAAATGCAGTGAATGCTATTACTACAGGAGCTAAATTAGTAACTCTATTTGTGGTGGTTCAAACTTAGTTTGAAATACTGTTAGAATAAAGTTCTTATCAGCTTGCACTACAAAGTGGTTGTTACGTCAGTCACTGCGGGCCGAATAGTGCGAAATGAGAGGTTTTTTGCGATTTACAAAAAATCTATTGATTGGGCTAAAAAAATAAAACAATATCATGCTAATATGTTGCTTGTAGAATTATTTGCCAAAAAATCAGAATGATCGCATGTATTTGAGTATGTTTTTTACTCGTTAATCGAGTAAAATTTGTTGTATTATGTTTTTAAAACGCTATCATACTAGCATATATCCTGAAGAATATCATATATTTTTCTGGTTTTGTTTATTGCAGAGAATCATAATTATGCTTTTTTGCATTATAAAACTCGCGTTTAGCTCCTGTAGTCCCCTTAATGCTTTATTTCACTGGCTCTTGTAACACAGTTCTATCAACTAGCTCAGAAGTCAGGGACTTCAGACAATTTTGTAACCAGTTTCTTGTGTAATAAAGATTATTGTTGATTGTAAAAGATTTTGTTGTTAGAAGTTTTTTTGAGCTTTTGTTTCTTGACCGAGGTTTCCTTTGCTTTGTTAACTTCACGGATTTGTGGTCTGTTTTTTTTTTTGTAATAGCTTAAGGTATAATCCATGCCCGATATATGTAAGCATTTATGACAATCGCTATTGAAAGTTTTCGTACTTCTGCAACGAATTTCAGGATTGATTTTTCAGCAACAGAATTGTCATAATCTTACGAAAAGCGACTAGACTTTCTATTGTCGTTTATCGTTGTTACAATGGCACTTAGCATGAGCTTTTAAATGTATATTAAACCCTATCCAACATGGTGAACACG
This sequence comes from Xestia rhomboidea, assembly GCA_963853795.1. Lineage (NCBI taxonomy): Eukaryota > Metazoa > Arthropoda > Insecta > Lepidoptera > Noctuidae > Xestia > Xestia rhomboidea. The sequence goes on from OY970778.1 coordinate 13,439,897, forward strand.
AGGTCCAATGCTAAACATAGGCCATTGATCGGTACAAAAATAGACGGGAGGAAATATAAGCATGATCACTCACCCAACATACAATTGTTTAATTACCCGGATGGAACTCAACGAAAGACCGTATTAGCTAGGGATGGCGGGAGTCGGCACAAAAGTAAAAAAAAACATTGTTTTTTATACATACAAGAGCATAAATGCCATTTTTCCCAAAGTGGGAAGCAGTCCCCGACCTCTGAGTTTATTTCGGATTTTTTTTAAGGTTAGATTTTTTTCGTTAGATAGGAAACAAAAAGAAAGAATGGATGGACTGTGTGAAGGAGAAGACAGGAGGTGAGCTGAGATGACGAGAGAAGTACCCCGCAGGTCCCCTTAGCGTGTAGTCGCTTAGTTTGTAAGTGTTTTGCCCTGGCTGGAGGCCTTACATTGATGGCGACCACAGGATTATCCGGTTAAGCAGACGACAACCTCTCTAGGTTGAACTGCGAGATGCCATATCGAAAAAAAAAAACGAGTATATTGCCAACAACCGGGCACAAATCCAGACTCCGTGGAGTCCATGGAGAATCCAATAACACTTTACCCGACCCGGAAATCGAACCCAGGACCTCCTGCTCAGTAGTTGCGCTTGCAACCACTAGACAAACGACGAAGCAGTCAGAAAAACCGGTGCCATCAAATTTAAAAAAATGTCAAGGAAACATAATTTCCTTTCAGGACGCTACCTGCCAGGAATATAATTAAGTTTAAGATAAATATCAGCTTTGTAGATCTTCAGCTCCCTTTACTTGTTATTTCGTGTCTCTCTAAAACTCAGCCTGAATTAGAATCTTTTACAAACCGTTCGATGCCGATGTAGCTCATGCTTTGTTTAGCTTCTAATACGACACTTACTTTAGCGAGCCACAGAGAATTTATGACCAATTGACGCCTAGCAATGGTTATCTGTTTATAGTGAATTTTAACGATCGCTTGGCCCCGCTGTGGTCGCAGCATGTTGGCGTTTATGTAACAAATGTTTTCACCAAACATCTCACCAATGAACACTGACCTAGTGGGTAAAATGTTGGTTGTAATGTTTGTCTATTGGCTTATGTATGATTAGCTGTATGTAGGAGTTAGGCTGTGTTAAATGTTATTCAGTTAATGAGTATTTAATTTTCGTACAAAGAAAAATCTTAAGTGTAATTAAAGTATTATGTGAATTTAAGTGCTAACCATTTAATTTGCACAAAAACATAAATAATTTAAGAAATCTTAACTTTTAATTACCTACTACAAATTATTAAACACTCAGATAATTACGTTTTTTCAAAACAATTAATACAAATTAACGCCGAACTTGTACATAATTGCATCGATTGCCGAAAACAAACGTTGGCCTTATTTGGGGTTGGCCATATCTGGATATTGGCCAAATGTAGGCCAACTTGACATGCCAGTGATGTGTCAACGCGCTTTCGTTTCTCGGAAAATAATTCTTTTACATTTTAATCGTTAACTTCGAAAAGTTATTTATAAAATCGAAATTCTTTAATCTATGATGGTTCTTCGAATTTTTCGGCGGCATTTCCGAATGCTGTCGAAAATTATTCGATTCTCAGTAAATCTTTCCGTGAGTCATTTGGGATAGAAATAAATTATACGGTGAGAGGAAATTCTAAGAAAACCGTGATGTTTTAATTTCAAGAACATTGATTTAATTTTGACAATGAAATAATTTACTTCGTAGTCAGTAGCTAAAAGCTTGCAAATGTTTAGAAAAACAATGAAGCAAATGTTCTGTTCATAGAACATAATTATTTAGTTTGGAAAACAATAATAATTCCTACTACAAGTGATGACTATTATGAATACACTAAACTCAAGTCAAATAGTAATCAAGTAACCAACACTTCAAAAACATCATCACATTCTCTCTCCACTATACTAAACATTTCATCTCTCACCAAAGAATTTTAAACTGTTCATAAAATAACGTAGTTAAACACTTTTTAACCAGACATGGGGTGTCGTAAAAACGTCGAAGTGCCATGGTTTATGACACGAACACCCTATGAGAGTCATGAATTCGGATGAATAGCACTCTTGTTGGTCCTAGTAACTCGCTCGAGTCACTAAGTGCATCTGAACGAGGCATTATAACCGCAAAAGCGATTATTAAAATTCAAAATTAATTTTAAATGCATTCGTTTATAATAACACCTCTTTTCTGTAGACAAGGTCAAATATATGTATAAATATTTTTTTAATAAAAATGCTGAATAGTTTAATGTGGAGTCGTGATGTATATTTGATTCATAATCATGAATTTTTAGTAGATATTTATTCAGCTTTCACCACGATGTGTTTAAGTTTTTATGGATGTAATAAGCTTGACCGAGGGCTTATATTTTTATTTGATAGCTTATGTATAGGGAAACTATAGGTAATAATAAAAAGAAAGATACATACAGTTATTATAATAAAAAGGTTGTTTCTTTTCAAAGTTAGAGGTTTGCGCAGTGGTTGAGCGACTGGCTGCTGCGCTGCGAGTCGCGGGTTCGATCCCTGCACGGAATAAAGTTGTAAAAGAGCTACCTTAAAAAGCGTTTCGTATTTTTACAATAACTTTCAAAAGGAATGACATTTGTTTTTCAAGAGCTAACGTCAATCCACTATTGAATTTCCCGTCTTCGTTATCACTGATGTACCATCTTAATAGAAGCACAGCATAGCAGTGATAGCCCAGTGGTGTGATTGTCGGACTGCCAAGTCATAGGTCTCGAGTTCGCACTCAAGACACGCATTTCGGATTTTTCGGATTCATGTGCGTATTTAATAATTATCGTGAGGAAACTAAACCAGCATGCCTGAGAGATATTATCTCGACGGCATATAAAGCCAAGGCAGAGGCCAATGGACGGCATAAAAACTCTGACATCATATTAGTAGGGACAAACCCCAAATAAAAAGAAAGAAAGAGCATTTAATGACAAATGTTCGTTTTAATCATCCGAGATGTGGCATACTTACTTTTATTTGTATTCATCATCAACCTATTAATGTTCCCACTGCTGGGACACAGGCCTCCTATGAGAGGGACTGGGCTATAATCCACCACGCGGGAATCCCAGTGCGGATTGGTAGATGTCACATGTCTTGGAATTTTTGGTTCTAGGACATGCCGGTTTCCTCACGATGTTTTCCTCCACCGTTTTTGGGAGCATTGGTGATGAAATAAATTACACAAAGTAATGCGCCTGCCTGGGTTCGAACCCACGACTTACTGTTCGTAAGTCGGGGCCGCCATCACTGGGCCACCGCTGCTCTCTTCATTTGTATTATAATGTACAAATGAAACCCTTAGTAAAGACTAAGACCAATTAGGTATTACACAGACCTCATTACCGCATATTTTCTTTAAGAATTCCTGCATTTCGTGCCAAATAGAAACACGAACTACCAAATAATTTATATACCATCTTCCACCCAAAATGTTCCCAGAGTCCCCTACAGTTACGTCAGACATGCATATTTGACTAAGCTTCTTAGTACCTACTTGAGGTCAACTCCGGTAAACTGCGGTAAAATGCAGTAAACCGTAGTAAACTGCGGTAAACTCTTTTGAGCGGCTTCCGGGCCACCCGGTAGCGATTTCATGTGAAGCTTGTAAATGCTCGACTTTAAGTTAGGGTTGGGTGCAAGTTGAGAGCGGCAGCGGTTTTGTAATTGCAACGATTTAATAGCATATCCAGATTAGTCTTTCTCTATAACGTTCTCACTGCAAGGATACAAACCACGTCTCTGTGCCAGGAAGTGGTTTATAATCCACATAATAGGCCCACTGCGGGTTCATGGGTAAGTACTTATACTTAGGTTTTTTTTTAAACCAGTATTCGTAATAGAATAAGTTGTCCCATTTACCAAGACGATCTTGAAACGTTTTTAAAGGCTAAAATGAGTACTACATTCTTCTAAATCACTGCATCACTGATCTATTTGTAAGTTATTGGTGTCGATTATATTGTGCACAAACTAAACTTAATTTAGGCTATTGCTATCTTTTACTAAAAGGCAGTGCGAGAAAAGAACGGCTATAGCTTTGAACTAAGTTAGAGATGTCAAACTAGTTTATGTCTTGCGCTTCACCGTGTTTTTAGTCGACATGTTTTTACGTGCACCCTTCATTTGTATGGAAATATTAGTTCCAATTAAATTTGACAGCTCAAAATTACGTCCGTCTCTCTCTCGTTTTATTAGAGAGAAAAAGATAGCAATAGCCTAAATTATGTTTAGTTTGTGTACAACTGAATCGACACTTGACTGTGGAAGCAACTGTATTTGGCGGGAATACCACGTCTTTTTATTAACACAAAGAGCCAAAATGCTGAACCTGCCAGTTATTTTTAAAGTCTAGCTTTGGTTGGTAGTTAAGTTTTCACTTATTTAATACCTCCAAATATATTGCAGAAAAATACTTTGATTTTCACATCACCGTTTTCTCCCACAACTTGGACCACCCTGATTATGATCTCCGATTACGTCAGTTTTGCTTTCAAATGGAGGATTACCGTGTAAACACTTAATACCTCCCTGATGGCTGTAAGTCGGGCAACAGGTTGTAACTGCAACATGTTAATGTGATAATCATTTATGTCATTTTGTATTGAGATTGGCTTTGGGTGCTAAAACGTTAATGCTTGTTTAAATGACATTTTAGGTCAGATTGGGTCAGACATGGGCTTTTATCTTGTTTATTTTGAATTTGATTATTAAGTTGTCTCGTTGGTCAAGTGGTTGTAAGCGCTACTGCTAAACGCGAAGTCTTGGATTAGATTCCTGGGTGAAGCAATATGCTTTTGGGACCAAGTGTAAGTCCCATGTCAGGGGGTGACTCTATTGCCATCGACGGGGCACAAATCTAGACTCGGGGCTGTTATGGCGCAATTCCTGATGGAAAACCCAATAAAAACATGAAATAAACCATCGACATCTAACTCCTTTGGAGAATACAGGCAACTTGATGTTAATGTATCACCAGGAGCGCATCACAGGGAGCAGGCCAATGCGGGCCTGTGGACGGGGAGCTATGGGCTAGCTCGCCGTCCGTACGTCTCATGACGACAGGCCGTGTCGACGGTGCGTTCGTGTCCCACGCGCGCCTCAAAGAGAGTCAGCAATAGGGAAGGGGCCCGCAAGGGCCGAAGCCTGCCGGGGCTGCGGGACTATTCGAAAGAGATGCCGTGGCCCCGGAACACAAAGGGCGAGGAAGGAACATGGATGGGTTTTAGTCAGTAAAAGTCTGACACTCCCTCCTGCTCCGCCCAGAGCGGGAGATGTTATTTGATAATGTCCCACCCTAAAAAAAAAAAAAAAAGGGAGCAGGCCAATGGTGACCTCAATACCCTTAACCTCATTTCACAAAGGTGAAACCACCAATATTGTGATTGACTGTAGCATGAATAGCATGCAAAGATGTCCAATTTATAATCATGAATTGCTGTCTAGCTCATATTCAGTAGGACACTTGACCTGATGCCAATGATTGATGTTTCGCAACGTTATAATGATGTAAATCCGCCATCTTGGATTTCACGGAGTAGATTAACTAACAGAGACTAAATCTAATACACATAACTTACCATATTGCGAAGCGGTATGACTATTTTGGGATGTGTAGAAATTGCTATTAACACAAGGAGGCTAATTATTATGCCCAGCAGTGTGTGAATTCGGCCTTTGGATGATTTTGATGATGGTGACTGTTTTGAAAGATGTAGTCTAATGTGGCAAGTAACACAAAGACCACCCTGGGTTACACCTATTCGCTTTTTAGTAGCTTGACAGGCTAACACGCTTATACTCAATTATTAGTAACATCAATCCGAGGCAAAATGTCTGACCTATACGTCCAACATGACTAGATGACCAAGAGTACGAATTTATACATACATAGAGAAATGCAATGCAACTAGTGGTCTTGATCTCGAGCTACGTAGCACACATGATTCTTCTCTGGTTGGGCCACTTTCGTCAACGACTTTATTGCACATAATATAAATGTCACGAAGTCATAGTTGCTCCGTATTTAACCTCGACTTATCGCAGCACGATTAAATGTGGGACTTTTAGTCTCTGTACTGAACTTACTCAGTGTTACAGACGGCTACCGAAAAAGAGTCAATACACACATTAAGATATCGGTTATCTAACTAATTTGTCTGTTATTGTTCTTGTTGATAATGCAATCGAGTTACAAAATGTAATTATCGTTTGACAAGCCGGTTTTGTTAGACCTTTTTCCTATTTATTTATGTACATTTATAACACTTAATAAAATAAATTACATAAAGATAGCGAAGAATAACAAAGAAAAGGTGGATGGATTGTTTGAGGAATGATATGAAGGAAAACAAGGTATGGGCAAATTTAGACTTTCACAAAAACTTGTAAGTTCCAAAATTTACCTTAATTTTCAACTTTTTTTATTTTTCAGATTTTTCCCTTTACATGTGCTGTAAGACATTGCTTCTCACCAAATTTTGTGATTCTAGGTCAACGGGAACTACCATATAGGTTTTCGACACAAAACCTATAGGGTACTTCCGGTTGACCTAGAATTGTCAATTTTGGTTAAAAGGATGGATTTTTATACACCTAATAGGGACTATAGACCTCAGTATCTGGTATAAATTTCAACTTGCTAGGTCCACCCATTCCTGAGAAAATTGGTGGTGACAGACGGACATACGGACAAGAAATTGATCTTATAAAGGTTCCTTTTTTACCTATTGAGGTACGGAACCCTGAAAAAGAGTAAATGATAGCGTGACGAATGACAGGGGAGAATGGAAGAAAAAAACATGATGCGCCGACCTGAAGTAACATGGGACAAGGGCAGGAAGGTGATGATGATGACATAAAGATAGAAAAACACAAAGGTATTAGTTATTTAATTAGAAACTTATGGCAGACCTGCGAGAGGAGAGTTGGATGAGAGACTTAGAAACATATGGCAGACCTGCGAGAGGAGAGTTGGATGAGAGACTTAGAAACATATGGCAGACCTGCGAGAGGAGAGTTGGATGAGAGACTTAGAAACATAAGGCAGACCTGCGAGAGGAGAGTTGGATGAGAGACTTAGAAACATATGGCAGACCTGCGAGAGGAGAGTTGGATGAGAGACTTAGAAACATATGGCAGACCTGCACCTGCGAGAGGAGAGTTGGATGTGAGACTTAGAAACATAGGGCAGACCTGCGAGAGGAGAGTTGGATGAGAGACATAACACAGAAATACTTAATTAATTTAAGTCAGGAATTAGTCGAATTCGAATCTAGATACAAGGCTATTCGAATTCGGCTTATGAATTGTCTCATGTAATAGGGTGAGCCTATTGAGGCTCACACTATTACATGAGACTCAAGCATAACGAGCCAAATGTAGGTGTACTATAGGTACAACCCCGCCCAACCCTTCGCGGATTACAGATGTGATGTTATGTTGTTTTCGTAGCTTTTATTTATAACCTGTATTGACGGCTTCATAACAGCGGGAAAATAGCTAACAATAGAGCTTAGGTACAAAACGCGACGGTGAGTAAAACAAGGTCTTTGGCCGAAAAATTGCGACGGCGTAAATAGATTTCTAGAAGAAGGTAGAAGTGGATATTATATTTTACCTTTATCATATTATACGAGTACACCTTATTTTGTTGATATCTAAATTAAAGATCTTTTAGGAATTGAGATGACTTAAGTACCTCTCCTACCCAGTCTTTTGTGTAGGCGGATGGTACCCGCTTGATCGTCCATCAGAACTGTTTGATAAGATGCAACAAAAACACGCAAAATCTCAACTGTATTTAGTGCTAGTAATTTTTACTAAAACAGTAGACAAAGACCCATGAAACGATAGTTGCACTTGGTAAAAAAACACATGGCTAGAAAGTGAGTGACTTTATTTCTTTATCGTGTGGTTAGTGCCTAACCTGGTGTCAGAGTTTTTAAGCCGCCCATGGGCCTCTGACTTGGTTTACATGCCGTCAAGAAATATCTCTCAGGCATGCTGGTTTCCTTGCGATGTTTTCCTTCAAAAAAATCAAAAATCAAAATATTTTATTCCACATAGGCCTAGGTGGGCACTTATAAAACGACGAAAAAGGTGCACGGTTCGTGTTGGTCGTTTCCATGGAGAAGAACCGGCAAGAAACTCCATGGTTACTCTTTTCAAATCATTTGGTATTACAATATTATTTTGTTACAGCATTAGTACATAAGTATGGGGGGACAGCGTAGGCCCGACAATAGGTCGTTGCTTACTATACAAAAAGCATAAACCAGAGTTAACAAAAGTTAACAAGCATCTGGGAATCTACAAAGCCTACAATGTTCTCTCATTCACAAATAATAGGTAAAAAAAAAGAATCTATACAAAGGTAGGAAAAATTTGGTAATTTTTTTTTTTTTGGTATTTTTTTTTTTTATTGTAAATAATAAAAAAAAAAACATAATTAAACAAGTGACACAAATATTGTCATCAGTGCTGTAACTATTCTGAGCAAGAGATGTAAAAAAAAAATTATTTGCTTCACCGAAGCAAGTGTTAATTATACAATAAGCACATGAATTCGAAAAATCAGAGATGCGTGCCTTAGGTTCGAACTCGAGACCTATGACTTGGCAGTCTGACGGCCACACCACTAGGCTATCACTGAAAGATTACTGAGTAACTACAACGACAAATCAATTATGTTATAAGTTTGATTATATTATATTAGATAAAGACAGGAGAATGATGATATCTACCAACATAGTACGTATTATATCCTCCATACATCACCTTCCCAAAATGTTTACAATAAATCGCTAAATTCGCGCAGTGACAGGGCTATAACGTGTAACCCAGTTCTATTCCAAACATACTCGGAAACGCATCTGGTGGCTCCGGTGACCACACTCCAGCTTCGGGAATTTCGCTTTTGGCTTTATTATTGTTAGGCCCGGATTGGTAGAATTTTATGGGTTAAGGTGACCAGTTATTGGTGAGTTTTGGGATAGATATGATTTTGTCTGGTAATTTGTGGTTTTAATTAGAATGTTTACTAAGTATTTTTACTGAAATAGGGAATTATCGGGCGTAAATTGATCTGATTTTGTTTTTAAATTCCAAGATTTTTTCATGTGTCATCGAATTTCATAGAAACTCCGACAGCTACTCATGCTGAATTTTCAAAACACGAAAGACTTGCTAACTTTTACAAGTATTTTCTTAAACATATACATTTAAAATCTTCTGAATTATTAGACCTAAAATCAAACTAAAAAAGATTATAATACTATCTCTCTCAATAAAAAGTTGAAAGACCATTTCACAGAAATGAATAAAAACAAAAACATTTAAAAACCTTTGATTTCTCTCTAATCTCAGATTTTCCCCATACCACATAAACTGCAGATTCGGTGAGTAAACACCTGAATTTGATGAATCAGACTTACAAGAATCGATAACGATCAATTTTACTGCATTCGCTATCGGAAACTGGATTATTTCAAGCTTTGTTATGACTTATGTTATGTTGATGCCCTGATAACATACATAACTGACGTGTCTGAATTTCTTGAAAGGTTTTGCTGATGTTTATGTTTTTTTTTTTTACGTTGCCTCACGCTAGGAATTTTTCCTGTATCGTGGGTGCGTTTACAAACATTTAAACTCGCATATAAAAACAACCAAACCCAGAACAACTACCTATAGGCCATTCAAATATTTGTTTCGTGCGTGAATCGAACCCGCGACACGCACCGCAGCAGGCAATCGCTCAGCCACTGCGCCAACCTCGCCGTCAGTGATGTGTTTTTGGATTTGTTGGTATTTGCTTTTTTTTCGTTTGCGTATAAAACAATGATTTTTCCTGGTCCGTGCAGGTCTAAGATTGAGTACGATGGGTGGAGCAGCGATAGTATAGTGGTGTGACTGTCGAACTGCCAAGTTATAGATCTCGAGTTCGAACCCAAGACATGCACCTCTGATTTTTCGGATTCATATGCGTAGTGTATAATTATCAGTTGCTCCGGTGAAGGAAAAAATCCTGAGGAAACCTAACCAGCATAATTTTTCTATATTTTGAGATATTTCTTAACATAAAGCCAAGTCAGAGGCCTACGGGTGGCAAGAAAACTCTGACACCAGATTACTCACTACACAAACGAAAAAAGTGGTCTTATTAGACTTTAATTTAATTAAGGCGTTACTTTATGATTTTATTTGATGAGGGAATTATTTCATTTTATCGCTTGTTAAAAAAATAGAACAGATTATTCGTCCTAATTACGAATTAAACTAAAGGATGCAATGGAGAGATTTCAGCTGTTGAACTACTAAGATACGGATTGATTACCACATCAACTTTTCCTATCTGGAGGTTTAAAAAGATAGTCATGATTTAAAAGATTGGTTTTCTGATAAAATATAAAATTCAAAATAAGCCTCAAATATTGACTTATCGTTTAATTTTATAATGTTATTTGACACTCAAATAGAACACCATCATTTACACACAAAAGCTTTTTAATTTTTTTTCTCTTAAAAATCCCATCTTTTAAACTTTCATGGTCACCATACCGCATAAGTGCGGACATTAAAACAGCGTAAAATTATTATTGTGTAGTAAAAAGACGGCACTTCTATCACTGCCGACTCCCTTACTGTTGTAGACTTTCACTGAAGTAGATAAGGGTTTTACAAGGCAGTTAGAAGTCTTTTGGTGAGCCATTTGAGTAAGTACTTTTTTAGGACATTGCTTTGATTCTTTTTTGAGATCTTAGCAGAGAATGGTTATTGGACTAAGGCGCCAGGGTAGGTCTCAAAACTTTCTTATATTTGCAGCTCAATAGTTTTTAGCTTGTATGGTGATGAAAATATGATTCGCGACCCTAACAAAAGCGATCACAGAGTTATAAACACCAGAACCATTAATACTAATCAACACTTTTATTTAATTTAATGACTATTTGCAGCAGCATAACAAGCCTATAATGTTCCCACTGTTGGGACCTTGCCTCGTGCGTCCCTGTGAGAGACAGTAAGCCAAATCCACATTGTGTGCAAATGTGACATTTGGGGCTCATTATAAAAAAATACATTAAACAGTTCTAATCCAAAAATGCTATAGCAGCACCGCAAGAAATGATGACCGGACTCACCACACTGGCTTACCACTTCAATTCACCTATAAAAATAAACCTCACACCAAAAATAATGCAATTCTGCATCCAATACGGCATTTTAATGCCAACCCACCTCCCACAACTGATACCCCCACATCATGAGGTCATTTCCCGTCTATTTCTACATCATCACGTCATATTGTATACAAACAAACATATATTATATAATAAACATGTATATAACAGGCTGAATGACTTAAAAGATAAAGAAGTTCCAAATATTTTTTGGGCCTTAATTCTTTAAGTCATTGGTGACATGGAGTTAATAAAATAGACGGTTGAAAACAGACAAACTTGAACCGGAGTTTCAATATTTTGTTTTATTTTTTTAATTGACGACTAGCCTATTGCCATTAACAGGACTCAAATCCAGACTTCGGACTGTTACTTAGAAATTCCTGATGGTATACTTTGTTCTAACTAGGAACCGAACCCAGAATCTCATACTCAGTAGTAACGCTTGCGACGCATAGACCAAAAAGATATCATCATCATCATTTCAGCCGAAAGACGTCCACTGCTGGACATAGGCCTCCCCCAAGTGACGCCACATTGACCGGTCCCGTGCGACTCGCATTCAGCGGATTCCCGCAACCTTCACCAGGTCATCAGTCCACCTAGTGGGAGGCCTTCCAACGCAACGTCTTTCGGTTCGCGGTCGCCACTCTAGAACTTTTCGTCCCCATCGGCCATCCGTTCTGCGAGCAATGTGTCCTGCCCACTGCCACTTAAGTTTGGCAATTCTTCGGACTACGTCGGTAACCTTGTTTCTTTTGCATGCATGCATGTAATCACTGGCAATACACACTGGTCATAGACTTTCGCCTGCGGTAAGTTGGACGAGAAGATACCGCGCAACTACCCGAACGCTGCCCAGCCGAGTCGGAAAAAAATACAATATTTTATAATTATTGTGTTTCAATCATTAATCCTGTTTATTAATTACTTGATTGGTATTTTGTTTTCCTATGCACGTGAGATTAATACTACGGTTAATTAGAATCATACCTTTAAATACAGGAAAACTACTAGTCCAAGACGACAAATAAGATCTTAGTTATACATAAATACACAATCAATATTCATAGAGCAGGTCGCATTTTTTAAAATGAGTAGGTAAGTATTTTTTTCCTTATATGAAAATATGTAAACAATATAAGTGCTGTAGTTACCACATCCAAACAAGTGATTTAATAAATAGTCCATAACTGAGCACTATCGGTGACGTGACCAACGATTAAAGGACACAGTAACGACCGCTTGCGATAAAAACTGATAACTAATCTCATTCTTAGTCAACTAGCGGTCTCACTAGTTTGTTTCTTACATCCGTGTACTGTACACTTAAATCAGTACGATTTTAAAGTTAAAATAATCGATTTCAGATACAAAATCGATTCAAAATACTAAAAAGTTTCGATTTAAAATCATTGCAAAACAAACCGTAACCTGAAAATAACAAAAAAAAGTAAAAAAACAATTCCATGAATAAAACATTCTAAATTCAAAAACCCGATTTATATTTACAACGTGCCTTATACGTATTTATATTTACATACGTTCGAGATTTTTTAAATCAAATAAAGAATGCGCGTCCATTACAATTTGTGACAAAATGAAGTAGCGGCCAGTGTCTTTTAAATGAGACATGGATAATTCAATATCTTATTAAACTACCGATAATATCACATTTAGAATGAAGATAACATTTTTACTATTTAAGTTATTACTAATAAAAGTTGCTACTTAGTTGCATAACAGATAATGTGTTAATAACGTTACAAATAGCAGTTAATAGATCGAAATTTTCGTATGAATGAGTGATTCAGTGTCGGTTACGATGCGCAAGAGTCTGCATGTTGCTCAGATTCGTTTAGTGTAGTTTTGTGCCAGTGTTGTGATAATGAGTGTTCCTAATTTAAGTATTGATCAAATTACAGGTAATTTTTGGTGTTTTTTTTTCTTTTCTTTTTGCAGTTTTATGGCAAAATGCTAATATTATGTGCCGGTTTTAGACTGTTGTTTTTAGATATGATGTAATGTTAGTTTTAACGTGTTTTGTATGAAGTGTTTTTAAACAAATCGGTGGATACTTAAAGCTCTCATATTCTGTATAAAAATATGAACTCACGCAATATTTGGTCCGAAGGTCGTATTAGGGTTGCCCCTTAAAATTTGTTGTGTAAATAACAACTTAATTGAAAAAAATACTGACAGACGATTCTATGCATTCGGACTCAGAAGCTCCTACAATCATGTTTTTACGTAACTAATGAATGGCCAGTGGTAGCCACTAAATCTGAATTTGTGCCCGGTTGATGGCAATAGGCTCGCCCCCTATTACATGGGACTTAAACATAACTTGCGAAATGTGGGTATACTAAGCTATTAGTTACATCTCTGCCTAACTCTTCGGGGTTGGCAGGCGTGATGTTATGTTATTTAAAGAATAACCAATAAGGAAAATGCCTTAATAAAATTGTAAGATAATTCTAAATCAAAAATTCGACCACAACATAAATAAGACAACATAGCAACCGCTACAGATAACAATACAAGAACTAACTAAAGTACAAACTAATATGGCGTCTCTTTATCTATTCTTAATTACCCAGACTCATTACTGTTTAAACGTTGAAGTTTTTAGTTAGAGCATTCTAAAGCAAACCATCCATTGCTCTCTTTGTTTAGAAAAGGTCAAGTTTACTGCTAACGAAAAGAGCATTGGATGATGTTCTTTTGTTTTTGTCTGAAAAAGTTTGGTATGGTTATCTTCGTTTATGCAGTGACTAATCTTCTTTAATGTTGTGCACTTGTGCCTCTAATTGACATTACTAACGTCCACACCTTCATTTCATAAGAATTTTTACATTGTATCGAAAACAACACGGCTTTTAAGGTTAACAATTCAAAAATAATATAAAATTCAATTAACAATTATTAAAGATTTAAATATAAAAAACTGGTAAAGTAGCAAAAAAAAACATGTTAATAAAAAATTAATCATGTCAATAAAAAAGAAATCCTGTTAATAAAAAATAATACATACCTACATGTTAATAAAAAATAAATTGTGTCAATAAAAAATAAATCATGTCAATGAAAAATAAAATACAGATAAGTAATGTCAACAAAAGAATCTACGTAACGTCTTCTATGAACCCGTTTGTCTTTTATTTTCATTGTTAGCCTTGTTTTCACCCACTGCCGAGATTTGGCCATTTCCCTTTTCGTTTTGCTTCCTAGGTTTATGCTAGTCTCATTCAGGTTTCAACTGCGGTCCCCTTTCAACCACTTTTTAGGGTTCCGTAGTCCTGACAAGGAACCCTTATAGTTTCGCCATGTCCGTCTGTCCGAGGTTTTGCTAAAAGACCGTTAGTACTAGAAAACTGTAATTTTGTAGAGGTGTGTATAGCAAGAACGCCGACAATGCCCTATATGTGAAGTGGAGATGTTTTTTTTTATCGTTGAATAGTTTTTTTTAAATAATAATATTAAGTAAGTAATAGTTAGGAAACACTTTTTCTCTATATCTTACTTTAAGCAGAATTTTCTCAAGAATCATTTAGAACTAACGGAGTTTCTCCAATGGGGTAGATGACTCACCAATCAATTGAGATACTTTTTAAGAGCTGTCAAAACGCGGTTCTCTCATAGATTTTGTATGTCAATGGCACGCTGTGACGTCACTGTTTGGTCAAATCAATGACTCAACTATTTATTGATTTCAAAGCATCTAAAAATCAAATTTGGCAATTAATTGAAAATTAATCGGGTTTTCAGGCCCTAAATAACGGTTTTTTTTTAGATTGGTGTCTTGGAATTGTTGTTTTATGGTGTCTT
Source organism: Xestia rhomboidea (assembly GCA_963853795.1). Classification (NCBI taxonomy): domain Eukaryota; kingdom Metazoa; phylum Arthropoda; class Insecta; order Lepidoptera; family Noctuidae; genus Xestia; species Xestia rhomboidea. The sequence continues at coordinate 13,454,947 of OY970778.1, forward strand.
CTACCCTATTCCAGAATTTCACATGAACGTGTAGGTCTAATGCTAATAAACATGACACAAAAATCCAAGAAAAGCTGTGATATTTCATTTTATTATCGCTACGCAAAACTTCCATTCATATAATCAGTTGTAACAAAACCAATATTTGCTGGCCTCATAGTCCTTTAAAACTCCATACTAAGCCAGCTCCTAAAGGTCAAAAGCCCGGTTTCCACCGCAAGGAGAAAACTAACTTTTTGCTTCCACCAACAAAGAGTCTAGCGGAAATGACTCAGCGGGCAATAAGAGTAAAAATGAGCTCGCTCTGCTCATTCTTGTTTCATTTCTCTGTTGCGGTCGGAATCAGACGACTAAATTCTTTCTTGGTGGAAACGCAAACCTATTTCATGAAAACGAAGTCCGCTTCGCTTCTCCATTTCCGGCTCATTACTCTTTCGGAAACCGGGCTAAAGAGTTACTACCGATGTGCGGTCATCTATACAATGACGAGCTATCACAAAAGCAACGCAAAAATATGATATACTTCCTTAAGGGTTCCTTTTCCGCCCGTGGTCATAAAGAGCGACTACTCCCCGTCCCTTGTACAGACATTTTATGAAGATGGCCAACATAAAATAACAACAAACTGTTATCAACGATGCATCAGCCAATCGTTAGGTACCTAGGTTATCTCCTGTCGACACTAGCTTATGGTTCAGGCTCCTCCAAAGCGGAGGCAAGTGGGGCGTTGAGGAGATGAGTGAAAACCGGTTAGTGGATACGAAACGGGGCACTATTTTTTTACTGCGACCAATTTCGAGGTAGTTGGTCAAAGTTCTAACCTAACCTAACCTATATGGTCGGAATGAACGGAATCCCTTCGACATCGTTTTTACGACAAACGGTTGGCCGGAGACCAAAATCACCCAGATGCTTTTCGCCTTATTGCTAGGTGTTATACGATAGAATCAAGAAAATAAACCAATTACCAAAAAAAAAATTTATTGCAAAAATTTTGTGTCTTTTTTCCTCAGTGCCCCGTTACGTATACTCCAACCCGAAAACCAACTAATCACAATGGTTGAAAAGTGCGCGGTTATGTGGTTAAATAAAAGCCATACACCATCTTCGCTCAACAAACTTCTCTATCGAAAAGACTAGCCCATTTGACGCCTATAGCAATATAGAAATTTAAGGTAAAAATTGGCCTTTGTAGCAATGAGAAATGCATAAACAAAGAACAGAAATGCTAGCAAAAGGAAAGCCCAAATTCAATGGGTCAAACACAAATACATCATCATCATTTCAGCCGAAAGACGTCCACTGCTGGACATAGGCCTCCTCCAAGTGTCGCCACATTGACCGGTCCCGTGCGACTCGCATCCAGCGGATTCCCGCAACCTTCACCAGGTCATCGCTCCACCTAGTGGGAGGCCTTCCAACGCAACGTCTTCCGGTTCGCGGTCGCCACTCCAGAACTTTCGGCCCCAACGGCCATTCGTTCTGCGAGCAAGAACACAAATACATATATTTATTTATTCAAAGGTGCTTCTGATCTTCTTATTATATCCTTAAAGGAAACTGATGTTCCAGTAAAAACAGATTTCCCCAAACTCACTTGATTTTTTAGGAAATACGGAAAAACCACACGGAAAAACAAAAAATTGTCAAAGTTTATTCCCAACCTATTCATAGAACCGACTTCCCGAACAGCTGTTGCGTAGCATGTATAAACTAAACTCCGTATACTACGAACTCTTATGTTTGATAGTAAACCAAAACATTGCCAATCTTTTGAAGTGCTAGTAGAATTACATAAAGATGAAGATTTTCAACAAGTTTTGAGGAGTTGCGTAAAATTAAAAATAGTTTTGTTTTTGTTAGTGATTGAAATAATGACGTGGGTAAAGGATACAGACGGATAAGATATATAAATTGCTCGTTAAATAATAACAGCCGCTCTGCAGGGCTATTACGTATCATTCTGATATCCAGTGACTATCAAGCTACGGTTGTACACCGAACCTCGACCCCAACATGGTTGGGAAAAGGCTAGGCATGTTGATGCCACCTATACCTATAAAAGAAAGTAATGGCTATAATATTAAAACCCTCTCTTTTCTCGTGAAAGAGCCTTTAAGTTTATTTAGTTCCTTTGAAAAAACTGAAGGCAATTTCCCCAGAAAAAGTCTCAGCTTCGTTCTTAGTCTTCAAAATATGTACCCAAAGAATAAAATAATTAGTAAATAAATAATTAAAGTGTGAGCAGAGTGTGAGAGTGAGCATTCACAATTATTCATTAAAATAATTAATTATAAATTATTGTGAATGCTCACTCCATAGAAATTACCCTACAATCAACATAAAAAATAAAGAGAACAACACGTGTATGTACCCAATTAATAAAATAATTAGTAAATAAATAATTAAAGTGTGAGCAGAGTGTGAGAGTGAGCATTCACAATTATTCATTAAAATAATTAATTATAAATTATTGTGAATGCTCACTCCATAGAAATTACTCTACAATCATAATAAAAAATAAGAGAACAACACGTGTAAATCTTATTCGTTCATTAAATCTTGTTTTTGTCAATATTGTTTTCTTAACAAGCAGAAAAACAGCTAGGCAGTGCTAAAAACAAATCAATCTCGTCATTACAAAGAATAAGAGGCTTTTCTTACATTGAAATTGGGACTATTTTCCAGAAACCAATTGTGCTAAACCTAGTTCTTAAATGTTTACAAGTTAAGGTTTACGTCAACAAAATGCTGTGAAATGCTGGATTGGATTAAGTTTAGTTATAAGAAGTTATGACAGTTTTCTTGTTAGAAACGGAAAAGAATGTAACTAAGGTAGACACTGTAAGTTTTAACCGACTTCAAAAATGGAGGAGGTTATATGTTCGTGTGTTTGTATTTTTTTTTTATCAGCAGTTTGTGGACACTCCAATTTTGAACTTAAAGTTGTGTATTAGTTAATTTATTTGTACATGTTAAACTTGGGCATTATAATTGCATATATCTATAGCATGTTGCATCTGCTAGCCAGCTGCAATATCTTGCAGTTGCGGCTGCAATGTGGCTTAGAAGAGATGACAGCTGCCCCAAAATAGAGGGCGAGTAATCGGCTATTGAAAAATATTTTTTTACATTTGACGTGCGCTTGACCCTTGAAGAGGGAATACAACAAAATGCTTTATAACCGGGAAACGAAATAATGCTGACGTATTTATTTACTTACTTGCCGTTCAATTGACTAGGGTTTCAGAGATATTAACTTCAAGGTAATCACCAATAGGCTGGTTTCCACCATCTAATCTAAATCTAAATCTATTTAGTCCGTCAGTTAGAGTATTGGAAAATAATGGACACGTATTTTTTGTTTTTGTAAATCAATGAACATTGACAAAGATAAAACGCATCAAAAGTCGGCTCGTGACGTCAGAACGCACTAATAATTATACCACGGCGGTGGCATGACGTATTGAGAATTTTAAAAACGTCGCCGTCGTATCTTCGTAAATTCTGGTTTACGTAACGAAAGAAAAAATACGGGTCAAATATTTTTTGATAATCTAACTGACGGACTAGTTCGATTTTTTCACTTGAGAAGCCTATTATATTCTCAATACTCAATCTCTGTCACCTTCAAAATATAATTGTCAGACACAACGATATATATTATTTTCAGATATATCATGATCTGTCGAATGGCCGATTTGGTCGAGACGCCATTGTTTAACAATTGTGTCTAATTCGTGGACAGATCATGGGTTATTGAAGCGTAGCATATCTGTTTAGCGATGTGTGTTACAGGTGTTCCTAAGGGTATTTGATAACCAGTATTAATTAATCTCAAGTCAATCTAAATCTGCAGTGTTTTCAAAGCTCATTCCTAGCATAATGTTTTTCCAACACATACCTACATATTTTCCATACTGATTAAGGCGCCACCCATATTTAAATAAGTAATCTCTGACTATGTGTGGTCTTGTATGACTTGGAATATTACTAGTAAACGTTTATGTGACGTCACTCAAGTAATAAACACTTGACTATACCGGCAGAATCAATGCACAATACACAGATAACATGAGATATCTAAGTATTTATTACTAGTAACTAGGAACTCTACACGTGTTGAGTTATTATTCACTAGCGTGTGCCCGCGGCTTTGCCCGCGTGGAGTTCGATAATAGGCTTGTGTACTGAAAAAATCTAATTAGTCTGTCAGTTAGATTATCAAAAAATATTTGACCCGTATTTTTTCTTTTGTTACGTAAACCAAATTTGACGAAGACACGACGCTTTTATAATTTTCAATACGTCACGCCGTGGGTATAATTTTTAGTGCGTTCTGACGTCACGAGCCCCCACTCTCGTGTTTTGATGCGTTGTATCTTTGTCAATATTCATCGATTTACAAAAACAAAAATATGTGTCCATTATTTTCGAATGCTCTGACTGACGGACTAAATAGATTTGCAATTTATTGATGGTGGAAACTAGCCTATTGTCCCACGGGATCATACTACCGGGATAAAAAGTATCATAAGTGTTAATCCAGGTTATAAACTATAAAGGGTGTAAAACACCTCTTAACGAAGCCGAAAGGCACTTGTTCTCCTCGTCATTGCGATCATTTTTTTGTTCTACACCATACCTGGGAACCTACTAGTTACGGTGATATTGGGGGTCAAAGTTCCAACGTTTTGACAACTTTTTTGCACAATGTTTTGAGTGCGTTACATTGAGTTTTACCACAAAACACGATTTTTCACCTCAAACAAAAAAGTCGTTTCCCAGCAATTATTTTTGCGTAATGTTACTTAGTTTGATGTACAGAATGCTTGGTTGACGGCTTCGTGATGAGGTGGTTTACACCCTGTATGTGTGCAATTTTTCATCCGTTCTGTAGTTTTAGCGTGACAGAGTGACAAACATCCATCCAACCTCACAAAATTTTGCATTTATAATATAAAGTATGATTTTATGCATTTTCTAGCATAGTTTTCCTGCAACGAGAACAATTTACTCAATGGCATAAGTACCATTGAATAAATTATTCTATGGATATTAATTTTCCTTCAATTAATGTAATTTGTGATTAATGATTATACTAGTAATAGACGTACTTTAAGGGCTACCGCAAACTATAGACAGACAATTACCCTACTAGTGCGAGGGAGACAGACTATGTATTCTCACTCACACGAGTGCATGTCCAGAGGGCCCAACGCTTTGAAAGCGTTTCGCAATTCTGCATCGACTTCCAACAGGACTTCCCTCTTGCACTTGGGTTATCAGTACCGCTTTCTAATTTGCTGGTGATTTACCTTTTTGTCACATCTTAAGGCCAAAGCTGCTACCGAAGTAGCGTTTTCAGAAAAGTGCTTCATTCATTTCATTTTATTTAAGTATAGGAAAACAATACTTTTGAAAATAATTTAAGCAGCTTTTAAGTAAGTATGTCAAGAAGAGAAGTATATCTTCTCACTGACATCGTACTGGCAATTTAATAAGAAAGATATCGATGTAAATAGCCACCAAATTATTGCTGTATCTTTCCTCAAGAAAAATCGACCTCATTCTTTTCGACATACACACCTTTTACACTATAAATTATCAGCAATAACTCCGTCTTTCACCACTCCGTATTATTAAAATGATTAAACATAACGATTTTTCAACCACCCGAAATCAATATCTTCATAACAACATCGGTTTATTTCGGCGTATCTTGTAACAAATTATTCAAAACAAAGAGTTGTGTCCCAATCCTGTGTTATCGGTCCATAAACGTCCATACATTAGTCTGTCGACGCTACGCTGGTGGCCGATAGGCTACATTTGTACAGACAACAAAATTATTAAGTGTACAGGCAGCTAATTGCGTTGGTATTTAATCAAAGTTGCATCATACCCCTTTTGCGTGCATCTCTTGTGGAAAAAAATGGCTTAGGCAATTAATAAATATCAGCAGCACATCCTTTTTTCTGTCAAGCAAGATCAACAAAATGGCATCCATATTTTCACATGCCAACATGCGATAATGGCTATTAATATCTTCTCGTGTGTGTTTTTCATGATGTTCACTGCTAGGTCTTTGTGAATCACTATAGAGAATACGCTCAAAGCTGCTTGGATGATTGATAAACTCGAGTTAGCAGATGGAAATTGACGTTGAGATAGGCCCTGTTAAGAGGGCTATCACATTTTTTTCTTGTATTTGAGTCTTTCAAGAGTCTAACACTCAAATAAAAGAAAAAAAATGATTTTTAAAATCACACATCAAAAATCTTAGTTTAGATGTGTGATTATGGTTTAGATATGGCCACAAAATTACAAAAAATATGCCCGAGAAAGTTTGATTATTTCTCTAGGGAGCGCTTTAAATAAAAATCAAAATTTTCCTTGTATTTGAGTGCTAGACTCTTAAAACTCTCAAAAACAAGAAAAACTGTAATAGCCATCTTAACTACCGCTGACGTTTGATTTGAGTTTGAGTCATCATGGTGACAGGATTAGTCAGCATTTAAAATTCCTGTCGCGAAAATAGGCAACATTAGTACCAAGTTAAATCCTTCGCCATGATTTTCGTATTCGTGCATTGTGCTAAGAAAATTTCAAACCGTAGAAAGACGCGTAGAGACCAGGAGGAAGATATTTTTTCATCGTGTATGTTAGTTGGCCACTTTCATACTAAACTATTTTGTCGTTAGTACAAACAGATACCTTACAAATCATACGTTTAAAAGTGCCTATGAAAAATCGATCTACACTTTGCCACTATCCGCTAAGGTAATGGAGTAGGGAGCTACTAATTAATTGATGCGGTATTATGATAAAGTTTATTTGATGTAAACTGTTTTTTGAAGCCTTTAGGTGAAACAATGCCAAACTTATCAGTGCCATTAAGTTTCTCTGGTAGACTCCTAGTTTGAGAGTAATTTAGTGCAAGGAAACTAGCTTATTGATTCCAAGTTTAACTGTTTCGTATTTCTACAGTGACTTGCAACTGGATTATATATGTCAATTCAAAACAATAAAAAACATTCCATCATCCATAACGCTGATAGAATTTCACTTTATATAGACCCTCCGGTACTCAATATACCTACTTAAAAATAGGCCAAATACAGGGTGTAAACCACCTCATCACGAAGCCGCCAACCAAGGATTCTGTACATCAAACTAAGTAACTTCACGCAAAAATTATTGCTGGGAAACGACTTTTTTTTTGGGGTGAAAAATCATGTTTTGTGGTAGAACTCAATGTAACGCACTCAAAACATTGTGCTGATGGATGGATTGAATAAGTATACTTACATTAAAAACTTGTATAAAAAAAATGTCATTAAGTTGGAACTTTGAACCCCCAACATCTCCGTAACTAAAAGGTTCCCAGGTATGGTGTAGAACAAAAAAAATATCGCAATGATGAGGAGAACAAGTGCCTTTCGGCTTCGTTAAGAGATGTTTTACACCCTTTTTAATACGACGAAGACAGCCGTGTCTTCGTATATACGTATGTCTTGAAATATTTTGTGAACCTCTATACAATATTTCTAAATACGAAACAGCTTCACATTGTCGCAAACAAACAAAAATCCGTCATGCATTCTTACACACTTCACCAAAACATAAAATAATTACATTATCCCACCAACTGCCGCATCCACAAAATTCTTTGCCCACATCCCGTTACCCGCTTTCCTTTGCATTATTTAAGCATTTGTACACGTCACGTTCACAATGCTGCTGATTGTACTTCGGTAAGACAGTTCCTACACGACCATCTTACTTTGACCCTAGCCTAGTACAACTTGATTAATATCAACAACACTTTGCTAAGGGTCTAGAGGCCAACTATTCTGGTTATGGCATATTAATATTTACCGGTGAAAGCCTTTTTGATTGTTTTTTTTTTTTGTACGGAATTTTAACTAGTTGTGTGTGAGCCAATTAGCATTGTAATGCTACTGAGTAATGAGTGTGCTAATTACGAAATTAAAAAAGGTGAAAGGAAATTTTTGAAATTACTTTCCGCTGGTGAACTTAGCAAAAGATGGACTTAAGAAACTGGACGACAAGATTTAAGTAAAACTGTTAGTTTTATTTAAATCTTTTCGTCCTTAAATTATATTTAAATAAAACTGTTACTTTCCTGTTAAAAGATATTGAAAGTCAACAGCCGGGAAAATCGTATTTCCGGGTAAACAAGATTGTTATTATCTAATCAATCATATATTGCTGGAATTTTACAATTTCTAAAAGAGTTGTTAGGTAAACCTCGGATCAGCTAACAACGAGCCGCGGGACTTTCCATTTCCATACTTATATGCATTTTACACTCTAGTGGTCCGCCCTTGCTTCACAAATTTAACAAAACGCTTCTGGAATAAATTTTCAAAAGTATGGTGAAACCCGCATAAAAATTACCTGACGCGTAGTTTAAAAGAACAACGTGCGAACACTGACGAACGCGAAAAGCAACTTTTTATGTATAATAATGTTATAGAAGTATTTTTTCAAATCTCCAAAGTCAAATGGAATAATTAGCTACAAGTTGATTTTAGAGCTCTTGTTATTTCTCTCCAAAATAGTAAATAGAAATTCAAAGACATTAAAAACACATAAAACAACATTGATCCTCCATTTAAACAAGACATTATTATTTATATTTATGCAAAATACAACCTTAATAAATTATGTACAAAATTAAATACATAGTACCTACTGCCATTTATCCACGAGTTACGACTTTTGGAGCGTGGGTCGAAATGGCTGTATTCCCATTGTTTTCACATAAAAACTCAGTAATAAACTAAGATGTGACCATAAAAATTCTATTGACTTTCACAGTCGTGATGAACTTTCTATAAGACTTAATTATGTAAGATAACCTTTTTTCTGAATTTATTTGGAAATTATATCGGAAAATGATAGCGTAGACGTAAATTAAACTATAAGTATAGCCATTCTGTTTTATAGGGAAAAACATGATTTGAACAGTATTTCGAACTTAATCAAAATAAATTAGAAATAACTTGATGTAATTTATTTCATCACTACTGCTCTCAAAACGGTGAAGGAAAACATCTTGACGACCCGAATGGCGCAGCGGTACTGAAGCGGCCTTACGTTCTTTGGGTCCCGGGTTCGAATCCCGGTTGGAGCAAATGTTTGTGCGATGAGCATGGACATTTGTTTCCTAGTCATGGATGTTTATATATATAATAAGTATGTATTTACAAACAAAAAAGTATCTATGTAGTATATCAACTACCTGGTGTCCACGACACAAGCCTCGTTGCTTAGTGTGGCACTAGATGGCGCTGTGTGTAATTTCCAGCATAATTTGTTTATTTATTTATTTATCTTGAGGGAACTATTACTATTATTCAAAGACGTGTGACACCGGGACTTTACCTGCATGGTGAGCTATATAATCACGGCCAGCTCACTCTCACATAGCCTGCATGCCTGTATCCCAGCATTGGGAACATTAAAGGCTGATTATTCTTCAATAATTGAGTAGTCGTTACAGGTAGTCAGTGGCCCGAAAGTCTGACAACCAGTCTTACCGAGGATTATCGTATTACCCAGTACTAGTACTACTGGTTTGTGGAGGTCAGATAGACAGTCGCTCCATGTAAAATACTGGTATTCAGCTACATCCGGTTAGACTGGAAACTGGATGATGATGATTAAGTGCTATTTTATTTTATTTATATATATATAAATAAAATAAAATATTATAAATATATTATTTTAATTTATTTTTGCATTGTTACAGAGATCGAAGCGGCGGAGGCTTGCAAATGGCTGAGGGCAGCTGGATTCCCGCAGTATGCGCAGATGTACGAAGGTATGTGTCGATTACGCGTTTAACAATAGTAACTATATGTATACAGCGTGTACCAAGAAAGGTGTGTCTTTTTTAAACTTTCACGATCCTAATTTCAATCGCGAAGACCGCTTCAGACTGTTCCGCTTGGAATCCAGTGATCACCAAGTGTACTCCTGTAGATGAGGTTGTTTGCACCTGGGTGTCCCTCTCTTTTGGATACAGGTTAACCAATATATTAGAGATAACCAGGACATGTCTCACTCACATGGTCATGTCTCACTCACATGGACATGTCACTCTCATGTACGAACCACATAGATATATAACTGTAGACCGTGTATTCACCAAATGTGTGCAACATTGGTGAACATACGGTCTTTTGGATATAGGTTAACCGATCAATTTGTCGAATCATGACGGCGATGGATTGTGGTAGGAATACGAACCTCATATACGAGGTATGTATATACATACAGGGTGTAAACAGACTACACTGCCATGCTATCTCACTGCTAACTACACTAAACAGACTACATACCTTTACAGAATGCTTGGTTGACGGCTTAATAATGGAGTTTGATGTACACATCAAATTGAGTAACTCTACGCAAAAATTATTGCTGGGAAACCACTTTTTTTTTTGGGGTGTAACGTCATATTTTACGGTAAAACTCAATGTAACGCATTCAAGACATTGTGCTGATGGATGCATTGAGAAGTAAACGAGTCATGAAGGTGTTAAAAGTCAAGTTATAACATCATTAAGGGTCTATTTACACCCTTTATAGGTGAAATGAACGTCGTGTTTGGTATTAAACCGACACAACTTCAGAAAAATTCTGATATCTTTGCATTTTGTCAGAATTTACATTGAGAAGATTGTTAAACAAATCAGCAATCTGAGCCAACTTTTAGGCTGCATGTGGTCTGTCAGTGATTTTTATGAAGTAGTACATAGCGGTGGTATTTGTCAGGGATTTAAAAGTTCTCGTGATGTTTGTGCTCTTTAGTTTACATACTCAGACCTACTTTTTATCTCCAGTACTAACTCCATTGTGACACAAAGATGACATTGCAAATGACACATTAAATGATATGAATTTATCCAGATTATGATTGTTTTTAATTGCAAATTTGACCATGTAAGACTTATGTACCTGACTATAATATTACTAATTGACTTCACTTTAATTCCTGTTTTGTTTTGGTGACATTGTTTTGATTTTATTAATATTTTAATTTATGTAATAATTTGCATGCCGTAAGGTAGACCGTAGCCGATCTCATTATTTATGTACAACATCTTATATACCTACATTCAACGCAAATAAATATCTGATTCTGAAGGACCAGAAAATATCGACACTTATTCAAAATACTAAACTGTCTCCAAGTCCCTTTCACGCAAATAACTAACACTCAACTACGTGCTTACCCCACAAAATATACCGCCGTAACGATATTCTTAAGTACACCTTAACTTTCGTCTGAACAAATTTACAATACATAAAGCAGGGGTTTCCACGAACTCCTAGCCTATTAGGGACAGTCCCAATAATACGCAGTCCCGACCTGTCCTAACTTATCTATTAATCATACTTACTAGTCAATGCGAGGTTTGTCCTACATTTTGAATATGTATAGGGTGCTGTAATCTGTTTATGCAAAGTTGGATGTTTTGTAACTGTATCTTTTTTGGTTTTAGTTTTCCTTAAGTTTTTAGTGAATGGTTGAAAAGCCCCAACGAAACTGTATTGGGTTTTTTCAACCATTCAAAAATAAAACTTTATGATTAAATGTTTTAACATTCGTATACGGCGACCTCGGTAGCGTAACGATGGTTGAGTGGGTGGGTATATTCAGGTTTTACCTGCAACTATGTATTTCGTAGCCTAAATCCAAAATTAATACCGATTTATCCTTGAAAAAAAAATGCAATGATTACTCACCCATTTACATTTAATCGAAATGGTTCTCATATTATAAAATAATAATATAATAGTATTAAGTTTTATGATATTTTAAAACACAAACATATCATAATTAAAACGTCACGCCTGTTATCCCCAAAGAGTTATGCAAATCTTACCTACCTTATAGTACGCATGACGACCATACATGATATACAAAAGCAGTTTACGCGGATCTCTCATGGTACGAGAAATCTGTGCAAACCGAGGCCATGTTATACTAGAAATGTATGGCTTAATGTGTCGCCATGTGTACCTACATACCCATACCCATATTTCGCCAAGTATGTTAAAGTTTCTAAGTTCTCACAATATCGAAGAACGATAGGATCACATACCCCCGAATACTGAAACGTCACTCAAAATTTAAGTAGCACTTATATTTAACAGATACTCAAAAGTGACGTTTGGCCATACGAAATTTAAAGTTTAGGAGCTGCTCAAATGTAAAGCAGCCCTTAAATTTTGAGTGACGTTTCAGTATTCGGGGGTTAGTCACACAAACCTTGTACAGATACATCAAGCTACCCGAAACTGTCAAACTCCTAATCAACCTTGAACGTAAAGCTTTAACGATAAAGTTGAAAATCTATTAAAGAAATTTGACAGATTATAGTAGCTTGATTTGCAGTACTTCAACTTAGCATACAAATCCATACGAACATTTTTCAAACACCCCGTACCATTGAGCCGGTAACGAAGCTCAGCTGGCCAGATGAAGCCAAATCCCACTCAATTGATCGCTATTCTTACGTTTATTAATGAGAGAATTAAGTGGATATGCCTCTTAGTTGTAACATCTTTGATTTATATGGATCTAGCTGAGCTGCTACCGCGGTAAAAGCAATAGTAGATTTTGAACATTAAAACAGGCCTGTAATTCCCGAAGAGTAAAGTAGAGGTGTATCTTATACAGGGTGTAAACCACCCCATCACGAAGCCGTCAACCAAGCATTCTGTACAACAAACTAAGTAACTTTACGCAAAAATAATTACTGGGAAACGACTTTTTTTGGGGTGCAAAATCATGTTTTGTGGTAGAACTCAATCTAACGCACTCAAAACATTGTGCTGATGGATGGATTGAATAGTACGAGGGTCGTGGAGGTGAAAAATCTTACATTAAAAACTTGTATTTAAAAAAAAAAGTTGTCAAAATGTAGGAACTTTAACCCCCAATATCTCCGTAACTAGAAGGTTCCCAGGTATGGTGTAGAACAAAAAAATGATCGCAATGACGAGGAGAACAAGTGCCTTTCGGCTTCGTTAAGAGGTTTTTTACACCCTCCCACCCACATTTCGCCAGTTATGTTGTACTTCATAACGCCTTCAAGCGAGCACTAATCCAGGTTTTGAGCTGCTATTTAGAAATTACTGATGAAAAACTCAATAGAATTTTTCCACACCTGGGAATCGTTTTTTTTTAAGTACTGTTTATTTATTAAAATTACTTCTTTATCCACATTTACAAGGTAGTTTAAAAAGTTTCCAATCGACAACTCATAGCTTCAGCGAAGCCAAACTTCTAAAATGCGAGAAAGCTTTTCGATTCTCACTTTTCGATTTCGATTTTCCAGAAATATCTTAGTTTCGTATTCAGAAGACAGCGTTCAATTGGACGTGATAGGTCCGTTTCTGTCCTCCAGGACTTTTTAGTCCCGAAAGACGTTAGTTTATCTTTTCACCAACGCTTAAGTTACATATTCTAAGTCAATGCCTAAATAAAACTCCACGGTATTGGAATTTCAACTTTAAGTGCTAAGCTGAACGTTCAAAATCGAACAGCATGCTTTTGTTTAGGCATTCCTTTAGCTGTCGCCTAGCATTAGAGAATGGGCATTAGTCTTGAAAAACTTCACAATATCTTTTCTCTCACGGTTTCATTCAGAACACTCAATTTGTCTCGTAGTTACAATTCCAGTCATGTTTGATTCGAACTGTCTTACCCTCAAGTCCTCTGAACCTTTCGTAAATAAGTTTTGGACATACGACTAATCAGTTCTTCAATGTTGTCATGTATTTTTAGATTTATGTAGGGTTTAGTAACACTTAGTTAGTACTTTAACTTCTTTGCGATCTTAAATGTTTTCAGAACCATATCTTCATAGTGTCGATGCTTGCGATATTCAAATTTAATTAACTACGACCTGAATTCTGCTACCTCTTAGCCTCTACCAGATCTGGTATTTTTTTCTACAAAAATCTTTCAAATAATAACATCAAAGCATGTCCACAGCATTACCATCCTTCTATATTACATTTACGCTGACAATATAAAGTAAATTATCCTATAATAGGAGCAAAAGGACCCAGCGCTTACTCTCCTCTTTGTGACGTAAATATTCCATTATGAAGCCCGAGATGGAATCCATTCTCCAAATATGGAATAGTCCAAAGACGGATGTTTTTTTCGTTATGCTAGGATGACCCGCAGGTTATGAATAATTAAATTAGATAGAGGTTTCAAGGATTTTGATTGTTTTTTTTTTGTTTTAGTCAATGTTGTGATCACGTGGTTTATTTCATGTGATCAATTCTATGCACAGTGGTTCAAAGTTATGGAATTGTTGGAAGAAATAACTGTTGTTTTCTTTTAAAATAATGTAAGTACATAACTATCTCAAGAAGATGTATGAGTAAAATATTAAATGTTAAGTGGCAACATGACACAAAAATGGAACGTAGATAAATATTTAAAAAAAGCTCTTAAAACACACTTTTTAGTAATCGTTCGCAGCCATTACTGTGTCAATATTTTTTGAAAAACATAATTACTTCTGATACAATTTACAACCTGCACATCGCTTGTACTTTCAGCTGTTTAGTCTCAAATATAAGAATGATTTTTCCTTGCATATTATTAAAAAATTCTGTGACAAACTCCAATTTCCAAGGGCTTTATCATAATCTAAGATAAGGCTTACATAAAAGTGTAAACCAGAGGATTCTGTTTACATTCGTGTTGTATCATTGATACAGACACTTTCCTCTTGATATGACGTCAGTCTTTGATCATAGGATTCCGTCATTTTCTAAGATTTTTTGCGTTTTTTCCTGCAATTTTGTCAGTGAATCATTCTTGTTGAGATTTGAGTTGGTGAGAAGTGGGTGTAATTTGATTAGTGATTGCTTACGTGATACAATGTGTGAGTGGTCATAAAATTGCTGTTCAAAGGAAAATACTAATATGCTATGTAAGTAAAGTAATTTATTAAGTATTTCACTCTTTACGTTGTGTTGATTTGGAGTCTGGATTGTGCCTGATTGCAATTATGTCACCACCTATACACGGGGCTTAAACATAACTGGGAAAACCCCTCGGGATTATAAGCGAGTTGTTGTGTACTGTGCTCTGATTTTATTTACAGATTACAAAATGTATTTTATTTGACGAGCGACTGTAAAACCAAGTGTTAAAAAAATTTAACTCTTGGAAAAAAAATACGAAAATGCGTATTACAGTCTATATAAGCTTTTATTTGAATGTTTTATAGTTTAATGGAAGGTAATAAACAAAATTAATAGGTATAATTAAATCTTAAATTATTTACTCTGTATTTAACAAATACTTTATTGAATTTTATTACTGGTTTCATAAAAGTGTAACACCTGGCGGTAAAGGAAATTAACAAGAAAACACATAAATTTCACCTTTTTTAATTGCTTTAAAATTAATTACTGTGTTGTAAATTAAAGGTTTACATATTTAAATAATGTAACCTTCCTTGAATTTACCTGTGCGGTATATTTATAATCTTTAAGAGAAATAAACCTTATCTCTGGTTCGTATATAATAAATCTTTTAAATGAATAATAATATGACATGGTCACATGGTATAAAAGTCAATGAGTAACCTATAAAAAGCAAAGTTTACTGTAATAATGCAGATCGACAGTTAAAGTGCAATAAACATAAACAAAACTAGACCCAGCTTAACTGAAAAAGAAGTATTTGTTCCGTTACAGATAATAAAAATTTATTGACTCTATAAAATTCTGAACCTTCATAACTCTCCTATTTGGATTTCCGAACTAGATTCGAAAACGATTTAAAATGACCCACAAAAAACATAACGCTAAATAAAGTGACCGTTCCAATGACATAATCCTGAGATTTTGCTAAAAAAAACTTAAGTAAAAAACCTTTTTTTAGTGAAAGTTCCCGCCCACCCATTTTATACCCACTAACATAATGCTATGGTCACAATAAATGATCGTTTACGTCATCCTAAAGTCAAACAAAACGTAACTGATTAGTCTTATCTGTGACACAGGTAAAATATTTCTCGAAAATGACTAAATTCCGGAGCAAAATGTAACTTTACTTTACAATAAGAATATCTGTTTGACACATTTTTGACATAAGCCCAAACTGTATTTGCTATTTTTTTGCAATATTCTCACGCAAAAATTGCTTCTAATCCCCTGAAATACGTATTGTATTGTTATTTTATGGACTGTCGTTATTAAAATTGTGCTACATCAGGAGCGTAGCGATAGGGGGCCTGTATCCTTGACAAGGCAAACTTATCCGTCAAAAATGTTTTTTTTTTCTCCGATTGGTTCAGGTAAGGACCAGTGGGTGACTGCATGTTGCAACGGACGGACGGACTTTTTGTGTGTTTCTGTGATTTTTGGTCGTTAGAAATGTGTACGTTTGTATTTTGCACAGTGCGCTGTTTGGAGGAATTTGTTTTTTCCAAATTATAGGTGGTAAGTGGTTGTAATTTTTTATTTAGCGTTTTAATGCGATACCTACCAATTTTTTATCCCGTTGATTTTTTTAAAGATTTTGTTTAAGGACTTCAACAAGGAATCAGTTATATTTACTGATCCGTTAAGTGCTGATTATTCATTTTTTGCAAGTCTTATCTTTTATATATTCTGCAGTGATCAGCAATGAATGATACAATTGAATCACATTAGTGAGATTGATGATGAATCATTTACCGAACTCTCAGTGAAGTACACGATGTAAAAGGCACCAAAATCCAATCACCTGTTTATAGAATAGTATACAAAACCAGTCTTCAAAGTGTGACCAAATAGCTCCTCGAACTATTAGGTGACCTTCTAAATGCCCATATCCTACATCCAGTATTGACTTTTCAAAGCACAGCTGACTAAGTAGGCGTGACCGGTCCAGTGTTGGACGTACTACATAAACAGAGTCAGAAGGACCATTCTGATTTACTATATACTAGCTTATGTCCGCAGCTTCGCCCGCGTGAAGTTCAATAATTGTCCCACGGGATCGTACTACCGAGATATATTTTTTTATATCGCTGGACATTACACACAGCGCCATCTAGTGCCACACTAACCAACGAGGCTTGTGTCGTGGACACTAGATAGTTGATATACTACATAGATACTTTTTGTTTCTAAATACATACTTATTATATTAATAAACATCCATGACTCGGAAAATGTCCATATTCATCACACAAACATTTCCTCCTACCGCGATTCAAACTCGGGAACCTAAGAACGTAAGGCAGCCTCACTACCGCTGCATCATTTGGGTCGTCATATTCTTTAAGTTAATCCAGGTTATAAACTATATTATGTGTGTAAAATTTCATCCAAAAATCCGTTCAGTATTTTTTGCGTGAAGAAGTAACAAACATACACTCGTACAAACTTTCGCCTTTATAATATTAGTGTGTCGAGTAGATAGGTAAATAATGTATTTATTTAAAGCAAAAAAAAAGAAAACAAAAAAATGCATAGTTAAACAACAAACTAGAAGAATACACACTTTTGCTGAGTTTGTGCCGACTGGTGCCAATAATATATTATAAAAAAAAAACGTATTAATAAACTTGCTAATTGCATAAATATATCAACAAACAGTTATTTAAATGTGAATGTCCTTACTAGGTACTTAGTAAGGATTATTTATCACATTTAAAAACTTTATGACATATAAAAAGTTAAAATCGTATCAGCGAATACTATCGTAATTTTGCCATTTTCAAGTGACACTTGAAATGCAGTTCATCTGTGTATACTCAAGACGAACGACACAAAAACTTTCTCAAGTACTGTCAACTAAGTGAAATGGAAACTTTTCAAAATTGGCAAAAGACACTTGAAAGTACGAACGTCGATGTTCTACGGCGATCCAGGGGGTATTTTTTGTAGATTTTACTGGAAAAATAAAGATAAACGCTATTTCTTTGCAAGTAATTCTCCAAGTAATGTTACATTCTAACTAATAAAGAGTTCAATCTGTCCAATTGGAATGATTCCTGATTAAAAAAATATGATTCTATTCATAGTCCGTCAGTTAGATTATCGAAAAATATTGGATAAGTAAGTATTTTTTTTTATCAAATCAATTAAAATTGACGAAGATAAAAGGCATCAAATAATCGAAATAGAAGCTTGTGATGTCACTTTCCGGTAAAATGTGTACCGAAATATGACGTCACACGAGTTTTCGACGCACTGTATCGTCTTCATTTTTTTGTTTACGTGAAAAAAGAAGAAAAACTTGTCCAATATTTTTTGGAAATCTATCTGACGGACTAATTCGATTTCTTGGTCATCTACCCTGATTAATCAAGCATCAGTGCGTAACCATAATAAAATATTGCTATTGTTTGAAACTTCTGAAGAATCTTATATGATATATTGCCATGACTAAAGTACACGGTGTGTCCATCTATTAACACTATTAGTTAATAATGTCTTACAAGGAAACCGACGTCACTTATGAATGAAGTGTTTGTCATCGATTTTCAAATTGCTGCTCACATATTTGTTTTTTTTTCCTTCTAAAACGTTTTGTATTTTGACGTAATTTTTGAACTTAATTAAAATGAGGGAATAAAACGTTTTTTGCGTGTAAGTCAATTTTTTTGTTTATAAACTTAATTGCCAGTTCCTATTTAGAATAGATTTATTCTTTCACTACCTCAAAATTATATTCTGTATTTTATACGTGATCAACAAACCTCTTAAAAAATTGTAGATACCAAAATTCCAAACGTACATAATTCGCCAACGTATTACCAAACGTAAACAAAATTCAGAAATAAAACATAAAACGAGCAATATTTTATACGACGTCTGTAAGTACGTAAGAGCGCCATTTTGGATATTGCTCACACATCAAATTGCCCCTGACCTATGTTAAGTATCAATTTTGATACCCTCACAAAAACCTACCCTTAGATACGTTACAGGTAACATATTATAAAGATGAAGATATAATATGAGACTGTCCGAATACGTTAATTTTCAGGGTTCTGTACCCGAAGGGTAACCAACGGGATCCCATTACTAAGCCTCTACCGTCAATCCGTCCGTCTGTCTGTCTGTCAGCGGGCTGTATCTCATGATCCGTGCTAGGTAGACAGTTGAAATTTCCACAGAATGTGTATTTCTGTCCGTTATAAAAACGTTTTAAGTTAATTTTCTTAGAGGATAAATATTTAAAATTATTTAAATTATTTAATTGCCCCAAAGGCAATTAGAATAAATAAGAAATTAAAGTGCAAGGACATTTCATATTTTTTGGTTCAATGTCATGCAAATAACGGTAAAGTTATGCAAAGTGCTTCTATTATAATAATGAGTCATTTTGTTTGAAAACAGATTAACATACACATAACAACACTGTAATATAGGGGGTACCCTATAGTTAGGCAAGTTGTCAGACTTTCAGGCCACTGACTACCTATAACGACTGTCAAAGATCTACAAAGCACTGAAGTGCATTGAGAATGTTTAGAGATGATTGTTAATTGTAGGTATTTTTTATTTTTATTTTTATGTGAGTTAATTGTTTTTTCTAATTTTTTTGTTTTGTAAGCGAGCTAGAGGTATGCGTATCTTGGTAGTAAAATCGCATTGGCATCATAGCTGTTAAAGTGTTATTTACATAATTTTAAATAAATAAATAAACAAACGACAGCCGGGAAGTCGGGAACAACGGGTTAACGTCTTTTTCGAGGCACGGATGAAACTCGGTATGTAATGTGTGGTCATCCACGAGCTCCTCTGAGCGTTTGAGCTAATCCTAAAAACAATTAAAGCACATCTCAGAACACACACAGTTTAGTAACACAATGCTGTTTCATCTCAATAATCCTCTGCCCACAAAACAATTACCAAGACACCATAAACCACAAATACTCACAAATTAACAACACATCCTAGCGACACTTCTTTTAATTACTGACGACAATCATTAAGACATCTGCAGCTGTGAACAAATGATCGGCACTTTGATCACCATCATCAGGGTCTTTAGTGACATAGTGATCATCATTATTGACTTGTTAATGAATTCATTAACCTAGGTGTTAAATGGTTGTATAAAAAGGTTGATGTTCTGCGAGTAGCGTATGACCGCGCGTATGACGTTGACCTCATAAATTTATTGTTTTATCCTTTGTCTTTACTGCGCACAAAATTAAAAGATATATACACACAAAATGCAATATAAAGGGTGTAAGGGACAGGTGCATTCAGCCCCATAGTGTGAATCATATCCCACCGGATTTTTCTCAGGATTTTTTTTTTTATTAATCGTTTTTTTCACTTACGATTACTATTCCTTTATTTCAATGTAAAAATACATTCTCTGTACGTAGCACTCCATTTATTTTATAAAAGGTAGCTTTACATAAAAAATGAAAAAATATAAGTACCTAAATGATAGGGAAAAACAAAAAAAAATTTGTTTGTTCGATTCAGTTTTTTTTTGCCACCGAGCTCTGAAGCTAAAGTTATTTTTCACTGTTTTGTGTTTTTGAAGTCGGTTTTATTTTTTGCAAAAAGATTTTTATTTTTTCGATTTTTAGGGAACTCTTCAATATAATAGACAACAAATCAGTCGTGATTGCTTCAATCACGACCAATTTGCCGTATATTTTTGAAGAGTTTCCCTGTAAATCTCCAAAATCAGCATCAAATCTTCACCAAACTTAAACGGGACCACCGCGAAATAATATAATTCTATCGCTGAACAAACACACAAAAAAAAATCTGACAAATTGAAAACCTCCTTTTGGAAGTCGGTTAAAAATAAAACCAACAATGGATGTTGAAATACTCCAACAAACGACGCGTGAAATCTTTGGATTAGATTCCCTTACAGTTCCTGAAATAATTTCTTGTACCGGTCATCTTAGTATGATACACTGAATTGAGCCCATCAGTCTGGGCTGTCCGTTACACAATGTATGTCATGTGCGCATAAATGTATGGTAGACCAAGCTATTTGGTTTACATTTTAATATGCAAAATACATTGTAAAATGTAAACCAAATAGCTTGGTCGACCGTACTACGGCGACCTCATAGCTTAGTTTTACCACTTTTTACAGTAAATAGAAACTTTAATAAGATTAGCTACTTAACAATCACATTAGACAATTCAGGCCTTGTGACTTGCAAAAACCATGCAACTGTAGGGTGGTAAGAGCCTGGGTGGCAGCCGTGAGAAAATTAAAGGCTGATTATGCTAAGCGCTTTGTGCTAGAATATTCTATGAACTTCCAGCTTCACATCAGACTAAAAACACTTTACACTATACGCAGTTACAGAATACATTTGAATACGTCATCCATTCAGCTGCATTGCCATTTCACCCGCCGCTACCCTTCTACGTCACCGCTAATGAATGTCTTTCATACAAACTGAAGGGGAAACTGGCCAAGTTTCCTCTATGCTTTATACGGGTGTGGTGGAGTGACTCAATAATCTTTTGCGTGGTTGAAAAGAATTGCTTCGTCGATATCTTCAGTAACTTTTGTGATTTTCTTTTTTTTTTGTCGACCCGAATGGCGCAGCGGTAATGAGGCTGCCTTACGTTCTTTGGGTCCCGGGTTCGAATCCCGGTAGGAGCAAATGTTTGTGTGATGAGCATGGACATTTGTTTCCGAGTCTTGGATGTTTATATGTATAATAAGTACGTATTTACAAACAAAAAGTATATATGTAGTATATCAACTATTTGGTGTCCACGACACAAGCCTCGTTGCTTAGTGTGGCACTAGATGGCGCTGTGTGTAATGTCCAGCGATATTTATATTTATTTATTTATTTTATGGGGAAATAAGTAGTGAACATTGTTGATAATGACAGGGAAGTGTTAACTTTTTGTTAAGTAGTATATTCTTTGGGCAAAGAAATTTGAAATAAGTTAGTGTTCCGTGAAGGTACGAGGCGATTCTTGTGCATGGTACCCAGTATTTCTAGTATCTAATAAATTAGGTCCTAGGAGTCTACCACAATAATGAAGTCACGAACATTTGACTACTACGCTCGCAACTCAGAAATCCATCTTCTTTCTTCTTTATCGTGTGGTTAGTGCCTAACCTGGTGTCAGAGTTTTTAAGCCGCCCATGGGCCTCTGACTTGGCTTAACATGCCGTCGAGAAATATCTCTCAGGCATGTTGGTTTACTCACGATGTTTTTCCTTCACCGAAGAAATCCATGAGCACCTGGATATTCCAACTATCCTAGAAGAAGCGAAGCGCTATCTAGCGAAATACAAGGAAAGATTAACCAACAATCTAAATCCCCTCTCACATTATCTCACATAATATATTGATGCCAAATCATACCAAGAGACTCAAGAAAGCTGATATAGTGCTGCCTGATGATGTAGAATTTGGACTTTGCTCCTAATTCTGTAAAAATGTGATGCATCTTTCCACAAATCTGACCATAGTCAGGGATGACTGATAGCAGATAAGCACAAAAAAAACGAACATTTGACAGCTCTGCATCTTCTTCTTCTTCTTCTTCAACCTTTGGCCACCCAATGCTGAGTGTAGGTCTCTTCCAATTCTCTCCACTTTTGGCGGTTTCGGTACATGGCTATCCAGTTTCTTCCGGCCACTTTAGTGAGATCGTCTGTCCACCTAGTCGGTTGTCTTCCCACGCTCCTCCGCCCCGTCCGTGGTCTCCACTTCAGCGTTTTCTTCCCCCATCTTCCATCCAGTCTACGGCATATATGGCCCGCCCACTTCCACTTTCTTTTTGCTATCACTTCTGCTATGTCCGTGAGTCTTGTTCGTCTCCTTATTTCGGTATTTTTCACCCGGTCATGGAGGGAGATGCCCAACATGGCTCGTTCCATAGCTCTCTGAGTGACTTGCATGCGGTGGATAGTGTGTTTGGTGAGCGTCCAAGTTTCAGCCCCGTAAGTCATGACTGGGAGGACACACTGCTCGAACATGCGACGCTTTAGGTTTATGGGCACCCGCTTCGACTTGAGTACGTCGGACAGCTTACCGAAAGCACCCCACCCTAGTTGGGTACGGCGCTTGATTTCACGGTCTTGTCCACTCATCGCTATACTCAAAGTTTGTCCCAGAGTTTGTCACAGCTCTGCATAAAAACATACAAAAAAAAGCTTTCTCTAAAGATGTTTGTTGACTGTCGGTTACATTCGGTAAGTTCGCTTTTATGCCCTTAATTGTCCCACGGGATCATACTACCGAGATAAAAAGTGTAACCTGGTTTTAAACGATCTCTGTGCCAAACTTTATCCAATTCCGGTCAGTAGTTTTTGCGTAAAAGCCAAGAGTAACAAACAGTCAGACATCCTCACAAACATTAGCATTTATGATAGGAAGGTTAACTTAAACAAGGAGAATAATTAACTAAGGAGTATTTATCTTGAAAAAAAAATGTCTAGTATTATCCATCATTTTTACTAAGCATATTTACGAGGGTTGTTAAAACCCAAAAGATTTTTTAAAACCTCAAATAGATATTCGAAAAAAAAATCACATACGTAGAAACTTCAAACACGAAGAACATGCCGAAACCAAAAACATAATAGGCTCGACATGCGTTCTGTCACGTTCTCACCGAAATATATCAGTAACGAGTCGGGCATTCACCATGGATCATCTGATAAAGATATCTCTTCAAATACCACAAAGATGTGGGGATTTTTTTAGAACATTTTTCGGTGATAAGTTGGAGGATTATCATGTATGTGGAGTATGGGGAACAAATTAAAAGGTATAAAGAGTAAAAATTTATTCATTAGCAATTAACAGGTACAGTAGTGGTCCTTTCCGCCTGAAAAGTTAAAAAAAATTACGCTTAAATCATGTGAAGGCACCGAGCCACACCTCCTTAAAGTTTAGGCTTATTAGGAAAGCGTCAATTTGGCGCGCAAAATAACAATAACTATCGTTTGGCGTGCGTCGTCAGTGCGCTCGGCCGATCGATAATGTCTTTTATTCATTATTTCTATACAAAGTCAACGGGGCGGGACTAGAAAGCGTTTCTATGTTGCGAGTGCAAGCAAAAATTAGCTTAGTGGTGATCAGGCGGGAGTGTCCACGATAGTACATTGTGAATCAAGTTAATTGGGCCTTTTGTAAAATTGTTGCGTGCTTTTACTTCGTCTCTTGTTAATTACTAAGGGCGAGTTCATCACTTAGATGTGCTGATCCCGATCACTTTCATTAGTGAACATCACGCCCGTAACCTTTTTTAGTACCTAATAGTACCTAGTAGTCATCCATAATCGACTTTATGTCATCGATCAGACTAAATTAATATTATTATACTTTATTGTACAACTGTTTTTCAATATTCCTAATTCTAGCGCGTAACTTTTTACGAGACTGTGCCTTTCGACTTCTATAATAGTCTTTACTCTTAACGAAGCCGAAAGGCACTTGTTCTCCCCATCGTTGCGATCATTTTTTTGTCCTAGACCTTCTAGTTACAGAGATATTGAGGTCAAAGTTCCAACTTTTTGAAAAGTTTTTTTTTTTTTTAAATAATACATGTTTTTAATGTAAGAACTTTACTTTAAACACCTCCACGACCCCCACATTATTCAATCCAATCCACCAGCACAATGTTTTGAGAGCGTTACATTGAGATTTACCGTAAAACGTGATGTTTCACCCCAAAACAAAAGTAATTTCCCAGCAATCTTTTTTGCGTAGGGTTACTTAGTTTGATGTACAGAATGCTTGGTTAACGGCTTCGTGAAGAGTCTGTTTACACCCTGTATAGTTACAATGGCGGTCTTATAGCTGTTGTCAAAGTTGATAAGAAAGAGTAGGGTAATCTAGAAATCAGCTTATAAGTAAGCATATTTTAATCAAAACTACTTTTTTCTTGTTTTCAGCTTTTATTTTAATTCTAGTTTTTCATTTCCTAAACCTACATTACTTTCTTTTACCTATGAACTTAAGGCTGGGGTATCTGCTAAATTAGCAACTCTATTTGTGGTGGTTCAAACTTCGTTCTAAATCTTGTTAGAATAAAGTTCTAATCAGCTTGCACTACAAAGTGGTTGTTACGTCAGTCACTGAGCGCCGAATAGTGCGAAATGAGTGGTTTTTATTTAATTGTAGCCTAATAAATCATTAGATCAAAATGCCAATTGTACACTTTGTGCAGAAAAAAGTGACAAATATTTGTGTAAAAAAAATACTAAAACTTAATGCCAAATTTAAAGAAAAAATGCTTCACTTTGAATAATTTTTTTTCATGTAGTAATAATAAAGTTAGAATTATTTCAATTGTACCAATTAAAGTTTAGTGTCTAATAAACAACATATTTTTTTTTGCACATTTATATTCACTCATCAACGATGAGTTACATGGAGAAAACCTCTCGTTAGCGGGTACCACCACCTTAAAGGGAGTACTCGGTTACGGTGTTTAGTAGCCAATGACAGCATGTACATCTATCTTATTTATTTACTTGAGTGTGGGTAGTTCGGTTGAGTAGCAATCAATCAACATTCAACACTAATACAAGTACCTCTCTGTATAGTCCACAACACATGTGCAGGCTAACCTTGTGTGTTTCGCTTGAAATCGTCTGTTATGTGGGACAAGTCTTAAGCTTTTAATATAACATCACACTCAATAACGACCGATGGGTTTGAGCAGAGTTGTGCAGTGTTTACCCACATTTCGGCGACCCGAGGCTGTCTTACGTTCTATGGGTCGCTGGTTTGAATCCCGGTAGGAGCAAATGTTTGTGTGATGGGTATGGACATTTGTTTCCATAAGTATGTATTTACAAACAAAAAGTATCTATGTAGTATATCAACTATCTAGTGTCCACGACACAAGCCTCGTTGCTTAGTGTGGCACTAGATGGCGCTGTGTGTAATGTCCAGATATTTATATTTATTTCGCCACATGTAATAGGGGGCGCGCCTATTGTCATCGACCGGGCTTAAATGCAGACACTGCCAAGTTTATCTTGAGACATCGGTGAAGGAAATCAGTGTGAGGAAACCTGAACTCATAATTAATATAATAAGTCTGAAATCGCCAACCCATCTTGACCAAGCCTTGTGATGGATGATCGTACCTTCTCAGTATGAGAAGAGGCCTTTGCCCAGCAGTGGGGCAGTAATAGGCGGGTATAATATAGGTAGATACCATCCCATATTTCGGCAGAAATGCTCAAACTATAGTTTTTGTCGTCTTTCCCTAACCTAGCCTCTAAAAATAAACATTTAAATTAAATCTGAGGATACAGTCTTATTTAACCTTTTTAACGCCATTGTCACATATACGTGACAAGCAAGTGCGTGGCTCGTACGCCAAACGACACGAATATGTGACAAAATGGTAGGTGTGGCTTGGCGTGGAGGGCACGCGCATCTAGCGTTCAAATGGTTAAATTAGACCAAAAAAAATTAAGAAACATAATCGCTCTCCGCTTGTACCTTACCCCACTTCCCGAATATTCTACAGAGTACGAGTACATACCTGACCTTAGTACATGAGTCCAGTTGAATTGTGTAATGATGCACTTAGTCCACTTGGTCCCCGGCCACAAGCAATTTGTATGAATAAAATCGCTCTCCGCTTATACCTTACCCCACTTACCAATATATTCTACTTAGAACGAGTATAACTGACCTTAGTACTCGCACATGAGTCCAATTGAATTGTGTAATGATGCACTTACTGCACTTGGTCCACTTGGTCCCCGACCACAAGCCATTTGTTATTTCAGCTCTGTGATGCGTGCGAGGAATGTTGGGGCCTTTGTTTATGTTTACGGCTGTTAGGGTAAGCGGGTTAGCAGAGTTGTAGGTTGGTGAAGTAGTTGGTGTTCCTTTGTGTGTCAATGTTGGCAGCAGAGTAAAAATATTGGCAGGTTTTGTATTAGGTACTTTAGCGATTTTTGTTTAGTTAATGATAGTTTACCACGTTTTATCGTTTGATTCCTTAACATGACAAAGAGCTCTCCCTTATTGCACTAGGTATCTCTTTAGTTTTTTTCATATTTCGCATGATTTCTGTTGATAGGCTCGCTCCCAATTGCATGGGACTTATTACATAATTGGCAAAATGTGGGTGTTCATTAGATTACTATAGATTACAATAGATTACAAAGATTACAATAGATTACAATAGATTACAATAGATTACAATAGATTACAATAGATTACAATAGATTACAATAGATTACAATAGATTACAATAGATTACATTAGATTACAATAGATTACAATATATTACAATAGATTACAATAGATTACAATAGATTACAATAGATTACAATAGATTGTAATAGATTACAATAGATTACAATAGATTACAATCGATTACAATAGATTACAATAGATTACTTAGGTAGGTACACTTGTGCCTTACCCTTCGGGGATTACAGGCCTGATGTTATTATCTGTTGAAAGAGAAAGGAGGCTGTGTGTTTAGATTTTATTTCCATAAAATTAGCATGGTTACTACATTGGCAAAAATAATTAATAAATACATGTAGGTTAGGCCAGAGAAAACCAAGAAAATAATTATATTGTCAAACGGAAATAACACATTAATAACTAAATGATTACCACTAATAAATTAAGTTCTACGTGGAATTTGACTGATATAACCGCATTATCAGCCAATGATAACAAGCACAATAATAAATGTATCGTATACAATTTCTTCGATTAGTAAGTTATCTATTATCTTTTCAACATTTTGTTCCCTCTAAGTGTTACGATACAATCAGTAGCGAGTAAATTATTGTTATGTAAGACTGACTAATATCCAAATTCTAGTGTTTTATCAAAGAAAAATTTTCTACAAAATTGCTTCTAGAATTGCTTCTAGAATTTTTTATCGATCTATCTATTATAAAGAGGTAAAATTTGTTGGTAAGTTTTTTATGTAAGGGGAAGAGATTTTTTATGTAAGATTTTTAGAATTGGATCATTAGTTCCGGAGATTACTCCGGAACGAATGATGCAATTCTAAAAATTCTTTCACTGGCAGAAAGCTACATTATTTGTGAGTATAGCACTCGGCTGACAGCGGCTGATTATATTATATCATGCAATTTAGCAAAAACGGTGAAGGAAAACATCGTGAGGAAACCGGCATGTCCTTTTTTTTTTTTTTTTAGGGTGGGAAATCATCAAATGACTTCTCCCGCTCTGGGCTGAGCAGGAGGGAGTGTCAGACTTTTACTGACTAAAACCCATCCATGTTCCTTCATCGCCCTTTGTGTTCCGGGGCCACGGTATCTCTTTCGAATAGTCCCGCAGCCCCGGAACCGGCATGTCCTAGAACCAAAAATTCGTAGACATGTGACATCTACCAATCCGCACTGGGCCCGCGTGGTGGATTTATAGCCCATTCCCTTTCATTGAGAGGGGGCCGTGTCCCAGCAGTGGGAACATTATAGGCTGATGATGATGATGCAGTTTCGCCGAGCTATCACAATTTTTGCGGAAAAAGTCGCGGGCGAAGTGCTAGTTTTAGATAATAAGATTATAATTTTATATTTTCCAGTTGTGCCGAAGTAGACAAACTTTTGAGAAAGATAAACCGCAATCTTTCCATGTCCTAGTTTTATTAAGATTCCTGAAAACAGAGGGTAAATTTCAACCCTTGTATTGTAAAAGATATTGAAAAATAACCTTATCAACAGATGTGATCTATGCAACTGGGTCGTGCGACAGCAAACACTCAAATTTGAAAATCTCTGAAATAACCGATAAGGAGTTTGTTGACACTATTTGTTGCTGTCATACAAAGATAAATTTCTATCTGCTTTTACCAAAATGCAGAATTACATTACTTTGATATAAAAAATCAGCTATCCTAAATGAATTCCCTGTTACATAAATTACCCAAAGTTCATTCCAAAAAAAATATTGATATTTCAACGACAAAATAGGTTCAAAAGTGATTGACGTTCAGAGCATTTCATATTCTACAGCTTTCAATAGCATCAACATTTAGAATTAATAGATACTAATCGCAAATCAATAATACCGACGCCATACTGTCTCATCGTTTATGCACTTTGATCATAATTATCTTAATGAATATTCAGTTGCTAATTAGTAAGATGCATCAATCATCGTTGTGTAAATGACCGATCATGACGGGAGAATTAGGTGGTACCTACATTATTGATATTCGAGCTATTGATGATTTTTGATGATTGACAGTGGTTTAGAGCTATTTCAGTATGTAAAAAAATGTTTGAAATGGTTGTATTTGCTCTGAACGCATATGTGCTGCACAATTTCTAAATTTTACAAACTCATCTTAACGCTTTCATGTTTTAATAATTATTTTACTTCCATCTAATATTATAAATGCGAAAGTTTGTGAGGATGTATCAATGTCTGGATGTTTGTTACACTTTCAAGCAAAAATTACTGATCGGATTTGGATGAAATTTTACACACAAATAGTTTAAAACCTGGATTAACACAGGATACTTTTTATTCGAGATAGGACCGCGATTTGCCTAAAGATTTAAGTATTTAATCAGAGCTTTGACCACTGCTACTCCAAAATCACTACCAAGCGTGAATATAAACATGCGTGACTACCCGCACGTGTGTATTGTCATCAACAGTATCATTGCTGATTTCAATTATCTATCTAGTTCAATTAAACTGGCTGCGAGGAAACTTATCAATCGCGAATTGTTAACGTGGGAGACGAGCTGACTGTGAGCGGCATTTGATTTTAAATTCGAGTGAAATTTCTTTACAATTTTGATCTTTAAGTCTTTGAATTATGACGTCTTCAAGTAAACAACCTTTACGATTATAATATTACACTTGTGTATTCGTTTTTTGATTGCAGTGTGACGAACGGCTTTTGTTTTTTCAAATTCGGGTGATAAAAATTCTTTACAAATTGGATCCTTATTGATCTTTGAATTAAGACGTGTTTGGTTAAACATTCTAAAGGGTAATACTATATTTGTGTATTCGTTTTTCGACTGTTTCTGTTAAATAAAAGTCTATCCTCTCAGAGAACTGTGCCTGAATATTTTGTGAAATAAACTCTACTAAAAGTGCACAAACAGCACTAACTGAAAGTGCATTCCTGGAGAAACTGTAATGATCATAGTGAAGTTAATAGGTAAATAAGATGCATTTGCCAAGGAAAAACGTTTATATCCAGACGGCAATTCAGATGCAATATCCAGGTAAAGAAAATTTATTTTTTAACATTGAGACTGGTTCCTAGAATTTATTTTTGTTTTTTTTTTTGGTAAAGGAACCAGTCAAATTCCAATGTCCATTAGGTTAAGCGAAAGCTATACATATTCATGCCTAAATAAAAGAGCGTTGTTAGATGTTCGGCGCACAGCATTGTGTGTCAAATACAAAATATTTGCTAATACTACGATCCTCGTTGGTCTAGTGGACGCAAACGCGACTGCTGAGTATGACGTCCTAAGTTCGATTTCCAGGTTAGGAATAGTGTTATTCGGGTTTTCAACAAGGAATTTCTCAGTAGCAGCTACGGAGTCTGGATTTGAGCCCGGTTGATGGCAATAGGCTCACCATAACATAACTGGCAAAATGTGGGTGTACTATTAGTTACACCTCTGTCTAACCCTTCGGAGATTACAGGCGTGATGTTATGTTTACTACGGAAAGGAAAGTACCTAACTAAATCAATGATTCACAGTTTCGTAAGCTAATCTTAACCAACAGTTCAAGATTACTCATAATGCCATAAATCTAAAATACAATCCAAAGTACAGTCGCGACCAATCCCGTTACCTCTTATCTAAAGTACACAGTTATTCAATTCTATTCTAAATTCTATCACTAAGAGAACAATGTTATCAATTTCGGCTAAGCCCTAATGATAGAGTACCTTTTGAAATGCGATTGTTTAGTCTAAATTGTGGCTATGTTGACGTGCAATGGGATTATTGTAATTTGGACTAATAACTGTAGTTTCATTGTTGTTGATTGAATTGTTTGTTAGATGATTCAGTTTTAGGAAACGTTAAGTACCTACAACATACAGTCCCATGTTTCAAATCTTAAACGCAAATGAGTTTTGTGTGGATGAATAAAAACCAACTTTTAATGTCAGGGGAAACTTAAGAAAGAATTACAAAAAGTGCTAGAAAATTTAAAGCGATCTAGCATTAAATAATGTTTTCTTCAAAAGAATTAAATTCTTTCATCTGTTTGAGAAAGCAGTGATAGCCTAGTGGTGTGACCGTCGGACTGCCAAGTCATAGGTCTCGAGTTCGAACCCAAGGCACGCACCTCTGAATTTTCGGATTCATGTGCGTATTGTATAATATCACTTGCTTCGGTGAAGGAAAAACATCGTGAGGAAACCAGCATGCCTGAGAGATATTTCTCGACGGCATGTTAAGCCAAGTACGGGGCCCATGGTCGGCTTAAAAACTCTGACACCAGGTTAGGCACTAACCACACGATAAAGAAGAAGAAGAAGATCTGCTTAAACCACGGCCGCGAAATAAATAAAATAATACTAATAACCCCTTGGTAGGACTGATTGTCAGACTTTCAAGGCACTGACTTGGAGTAACGACTGTCAAAGATCTACAAGTGACAGCCAGGACCAACGGCTTAACGTGCTTTCCGAGGCACAGAGGAAATTCAGTATGTAATGGTTGGTCACCCATCCACAGACCAACCTGGGCAAGCGCGGCTTAACCTGAAGATTGATCCGAGCGACTGTTACTATTTAGCCACGAGCTCCTCAAAGTCCTACCTACTCTATTGACCCCATAAAGGCCAACGACCGAACTTTCCGAAGGTAGCAAAAGTTTCCGAACGTGCTTTCCGAGGCACGGAGGAAACTCGGTATGTGATGGGTATGGCCAACCGGCTTATCCTAAAGATTGATCCGACTGACTGTTATTTTTTAGGCGCAAGCTCAATTAATCTAAATATGGTATTTATTTCATACATCAGTCTCAATCGCATCTCCGTTTAGTCAAGAACAGAAATTAATATTCCTGTCCCATTAATTCCTATAAAAAAAAAAACTCAAAACAATCAAATTCAACAAACACAAGTTAAAAAAGGGCAATAAAGCCCAACGAAAGTCGACCTGTTGCTATAGTAAAAGTCGGTTAAAAATAGGTAAAAAGACATATTGAATGAATTCATTTACGGCGAGTTAATCGAATCTACGGCCCACTGAGCAGGGCTTTGTGAAACGGTTTTAATTTGCAGATGTGAGGCAACCCTGTTTGTTTGATGTACTGTCGGACGGACAAGTGGATGAGCAGATATTTTTTTTAATTTGGATTCAGTCATCTGTGGTGATTTTTAATCTGGTATTGTAAGTTTATTTATAGGACTCGTATTGGTTATGTAAATGACTGATAAAACTATGACCTCTAAACGTAATACATATAAGCCAAGGTCGCAATCCCGACTGCTGAGCCACTTGGGTTGGGTTCCTGGATCGGACAAATTTTGATTAGGTTTTTTCCATTAGGAGTTTCTCAGTAGCAACCACGGATAATATGCTTACCCTGATTACATGGGACTTAAACATAACTGGCGAAATGTGGATGTATTATTAGGTACCTACACCTCTAGTCGGTCTAAGCCTGCGGGGATTGCAGGCGTTTCAATTCTTAAAATCTGTGCGAAAAAAGGGTTAGTAGTGACAGATAAAAACCATGACATAGAACAGTATATTTCATCAATTATTTTGAAAAAGACAATAATAAATCCTCTAAGTCAACTTTTATATCCTCAATTTATTATTTAACTCAAAAAGGAAGGATTAAGTAATAAACAAATTTATTTATGAGGTCGTCTTAGTAGGTAATTGATTGACGCTTGATTAATTTATTAGTGCATTTAAATAATGTTGCGTAGTTTCGTTTAGCGAAACGAAACTTAACGAAACGTAAATTAAATAAATAACAAACATTGAAATGTAATTTATTTTATTTCCTTCAACTTTAAAACAAGGACATGTTGGTTTTCATAGAAAAAATAATTAATTAAAAATTAAAAGGTGCAGGGGCCACCCTGCACTCCTTAATTTTTGCCCAGAAGTGGGACAAAGCAGGCTAAGAAAAAAAAACTGAGAAAAATAAATCATCTGTCAGCCTTTTCGCAACTAATTGTAAGTTGACGTCAGTTTCTAGTATAGAGGCGCGCAGCCGAATAAAAGTAGTTTGTTTACAAGTAGATACTGCCAATCTGAGTTTCACAACCCAACTGGGTAGCAAAATACCATGGAGGTTTTGCCAGTTCTTCGCCATACTAAACGACCAACTCAAAACCTATTGTTTGACGTTTTATAAGTGCCCATGTAGGCTGTAAAATTAAGTATTTTGATTTTAATACTCTACTCTTTGGTAAAACTAATTGTCAAACTATATTCGGACATGTAACGACTTTTGTATAAAAATAAAAACGTAATTTGGTAGATTGAATTTTGCGTAAAAGTCTTCACAGAAAATTCAATTTCATACTAGATTCTACGTTTCGTAGAAATTCCGAAGTGACGCCATGACGTATAAATATTTGATACTAGGACTCGAGTCGAAGGATTTCTTATTCAATTCAATTCTGAAGCCAATATTTGCTCACTACTACGGCGTACAGTTATGAAGACTCTTTGGAAAGTTTAATAAAAATAGTTGCAATGATATGAAAAATCACATGAAAGGGGGAAAATGGAATTTTGAAGTTACATTTCAGGTGGAAAATGTTACGCTGATTTAATGTTTTGCGAAAGAATCTTTCTGGATGTAACTGCCTTATTTGTTATGGAATCATCTTTATGTAACATCTTAATTTAAATATATTTTTTATTCTTCGATGAGTTGGACCCACTCAAAAAAGTGGAAACTAATAATAATAACTTTTGCCTTGACGACTTGGGAATAAATCTTTGGTGCGATCATTGTGCCGTTAGTCGTTTCAGCCAATGACTTATTTGCCAGAAGCCTCGACCAATACTTGAGAAGGTTCACGTTAGGCGGTTGGATCAAGGACTTGATTCAGAAAGCGGTACTCCTGCGATACACTATTTTTATATTTCGACATGTTTTCTGTTATATTTTAAATGGGAATATTTCAAATGTGAAAAGTTAGTTAGAAAAATAAATAAACGGATTCTTTTAGGCGCTGAAATATTACTCAGGGCAATGTTTTCTTTTTTTTAAATTAGAGTTTCTTTTCTTTTTAAAATAAAAATATCGTCGGCGTCAGTGCAAGACCTTGTATATGCCCAACTCCCTTTTAACAAGAGAAGCTAAAAACTGTTTTAAATTGAAACCAACAAGTCATCATCATCTGCCTAGCCTTTTCCCAACCAACAAGTATGTAGGTATATTATATTTATAGCACTTTTCGCCACGACTGTAGATGGTACTACGTTTTAAACGAAGTACGGTAGGTAAACAGCGAAAGTAAGTGACGGATATTATCATAGAACGTTTATATTCGGCCGTTTTTTGCCGAATGTATTGAATTTTGATGTAAATAAATGAGAAACGGCTCACGCAGTCACGACCGTCACGATATTTTGTATTGACGAATTAATTTAGGTGAATTTTCAACAATAGATTTGTTTACGGAAGTTTTAGCCAATTGCTTTGGTAAAGTAGGTATAGTAGGCAATAATACAATTATATTCAATATCAAGGGCTCCAAATTGTACCGGGGCTGCGGGGCTGTTCGAAAGAGATACCGTGGCCCCGGAACACAAAGGGCGATGAAGGAACATGGATGGGTTTTAGTCAGTAAAAGTCTGACACTCCCTCCTGCTCCGCCCAAGAGCGTGAGGAGACATTTGATTGATTTCCCATTCGAAAAAAAAAAGGGCTCCTAATTGCTAGGAATGCATTCGAATGGTAAGAATATTGGCTTGGACGTAGTTTGGCGACATCTACACAAACTAATTTATTTATAAACTAACTCTTTTTTCTCATTGTTTTAAAATAATTTCTTTAAAATTAAAACTAAAAAAGTTAACGTCGCAAGGCAGTTAGTAGCCCGTCAGACAGACCCATCTGGTTGGAGAATCCTTCCTTATCTATGGAGGATGGGGAACTCCATACCTTGTTCCTCATACCTACCTCTAAAGTAGTATAAAAAATGAAGAATGAGTGATTATATACTTGCTTATATTTTTTTTGCTTTGACGACCCGAATGGCGCAGCGGTAGTGAGGCTGCCTTACGTTCTTAGGGTCCCGGGTTCGAATCTCGGTAGGAGCAAATGTTTGTGTGATGAGCATAGACATTTGTTTCCATTTGGATGTTTATATGTATAATAAGTATGTTTTTACAAACAAAAAGTATCTATGTAGTATATCAAATATCTGGTGTCCACGACACAAGCCTCGTTGCTTGGTGTGGCGCTAGATGGCGCTGTGTGTAATGTCCAGCGATCTTTATATTTATATGATGATATCTTTACTACCCTCCCCCTGTTCGCTACACGTCAATTTAATAAACTCTCCACCCTACTCTACATAGAGCTAGGCCGCACATATTTACAAAGGCCACCTATCTCTACCTAGAGCCCCGTCCCCGTCGCAATGACCGACTCTGTTAATTGGTTTCTGATAACTAATTGTATTGAATTCACTCCTATATCGACGGTGGCGCTTAGATTATTGATGCAGCCAATTTTAGGGATTAATTAATTTGAAACATAATGCCTGTTTCCGCAATAGGGTGAGGCAGAAGTGTTTGTATAGTGCCTTTAACAAAATTTCGCCGGTAATATTGTATTTCTGATGAAAAACTAGGAATCTAACCCTACTCAGTAGTAGGGCTTAGGACAATTTAAATATATTTTTGTACAACTACATACATTTGTAAGCCACGTAGAATCTAGCTAGTGTTTGTTTTACAAGTAAGAACCTACGACTGATACGATAGAAAAAAAATCCTGTTTCATGATTTAGATGAGAAAAAATAAAGTAGTAGTATACAGTAACAAAGCAGTAGGAGGTTTTTTTGGTACCTTGATAAAAATTTTCAACGCTATCCGGACCTTACTTAAAACTACTTGTGAACCCCTTCATTAAACCAACAATGCAGAATTCTGTTGATCCAAAATTTTATATTTATTTCCCTTTTGCCCCTTAGTTTCCAACTAGCCAGACATTATTTCATAGCCTCCCTCCTTCTACCTGTACCATGAAAAACATCTAAGCCGGTAATTAGTATTAGTAACAATCAAAAACCGGCCAAGTGCGTGTCGGGCCACTTTGCACCAATTTGCACTTTAAAGTTTAATATTTCGTAAATGGAGCATTAAATCGAAAAGTAGTATTAGCAACCCCTAAGTCATTTTAAAAGACCTATTCAACGATAATGAATATGGGGAATACGACGAAAAAAAAATTCATCCCCACTTCACAGCTCCCCTAGGAGCTACTTACCATAAAAAAATATATTCTCACACCTCTACAAAATTAAAACTTTCTAGTACTAACGGTCTCTTAGCAAAACCTCGGACAGACAGACAGACAGACGGACATGACGAAACTATAAGGGTTCCTTGTCAGGACTACGGAACCCTAAAAAGCAAGCCTTTGTTTTTTACACAAAACAGGTCACCCGCAGTACACTTCAGGACAGACAAAAGCGCCCTGTTAACGATTTAATTAAACCTTTTAAATCCTCTTCATTTTTCCTTTTACTTCGGCGAAAAGTTCTCGGAAAAACGACGTCAACGGAAAAACATTGAATAACACGAAGACTTAAATCAATTTGGCTTTACGGAAAGTTTTTGGCTCAAACTTTTTGAGTGTTTTGTTCGCTTTATTAAAAATTGGGCTGTGACGTAAGGTGTTCTTTGTTGGTCGTTTTTTGTGCGTTTTAAATAATCTTCTCTTTTAATATTTTGCAAGTTTATGAAGAAAAGTTCCTAATGTTGATTAATTTTTAAAAAGCGTTTATTAAACATTTTTATTATTTTGTGGTTGTAAAAAAATAGGATACCTAGTGATTTTCCAAAAAAAGGTCCAAGAGCTTTAAACCAGAACTACTGAACAATTTGCTTTAAGTTCTTAACCATGTCCTTTTATTTTAGCGTTGTGTGGCGGTATTTAAATAGAAAAAGCCCCAAAACGTTATAGGTAAAGTTTATAAAACTGCCTGTTTTGTGGGGCTTAGTTTACAAGTCTACTTACCATCTTTGAATAATAAATAATTAAAATAATAATAATTCCACAAACACGAACCATAAAAAAAACTTCATTTATGTCCACAAAACGGAGAATTTACTACCAGGTATGTCTGTAAGAATACAAATGGCGGACAAAGGCGCACACTTCACATGCCAAACGTTAAGTTGTCAGTCACCGAGCCACTTTTCTATCCGACAGAATAATTCTTGAATACCTTTACTCAAACTTGAACTTGAATACCTTTGTCCCAAGGAAAATATTAAAAAAAAAAAAAAAAAAATACTGGGTGTATTTTTCTGGTACGATTTACATGACGAATACTGTGTTTGTTAATACAAGCTATATTGTCATTGAGAGGTAAAACGCATACTTATCAATGAATGTTTTTTAAATTCACCTGTAAATTATTTTGTGTTTTGAATTATAAAAATACATATTCATTATTAACGAATGCTTCAAACGTGTCTTAAGAGAACGGGTGAAAACACTCGTTTAGATATCATATTATCTAATGTTTACATATTTCAAAATTTAAAGTTAAAATGTTGGATTAGCTACAAAGTAGGTATAGTTAAATTACTCATGATATCATTCTGAAAATAAAGGCATGAAACAACTCAGTTGTTTCAAAGAAGTGGTGCTGCTGAAGTTTCAGTTAAGTTAGTACACACAATTCAAACTTGAAGTGCTTTACGGCTTCATGGCTGAAAACTATCGTAAGCAGTAGGTACATAAGTCAACACATAAGTTTAACACGAGTTATCAAACTCGTGTCAAACATAATATATGTGTTGCTTGTTGTTAAGATTGAATCCATATTACAATTGAAATTAATAACATTATTATGTGATTTGGATTCTCTGAAATGTGTTATTGTGCCATGTACTTATGACACCCAGTAGGTAATCCCTTGGTTTTTAACTATTATTAATAAACTGGTTCGAGGTGAAGCACGAAAAAAGTACCTGAAAAGGTTATAAAGGGAGGCCTTTGCCTAGCCCAAAAAATAAAATTAGCGAGCTGCCGCTGCTTCGCATGGATTCTACGACTTGATAAAAAAAAGATAAGTAAACCATCCGGTACAAATTCTCCAAAAGACAGAGAACACCGTATCAAAATCGTTCCGTAGTTTAGAAGTAGAACGCAGTCTCACATACTTACAGCTTTATTTTTAAATAAATTAAATCCCTAATTAAGTACCATACAAACCTTAAAACTCTCATTAGGCACTCTCATTAATCAGTAGATTTACATGTAACAGTCAACAAGTCCCTTTCATTTCCGCAACCATGACAGCACTCGAATATGGGTCTTATTGCCATCAAAAATCGACCTTATAAGGGTGTATTTTCCCATAAATAAATAACAATATATACATGAAAGCCTTCACTGGTTTAGGTTCTGATTTGGGATAAAAGGCGGGAGCATTCAACCGTATATTTCACAGGCGGGCAACCACGTGCTAATTTTAAACACGGCCCCCAGTGTAGGGTTATGTACACTGCCGTGCAGTGTAAAGTATACATACACAGCTAGTATGTGAGCGCACGTGGTAACGAAAATACGGTGCATAATTGTCTTTTTCGGTGAAACTGTTTTTCTTTTTTAGGGTTGCTTGGTCTGTTTTTGTACACTGTCGTGTGTAATGAAAAGATACAGGTAGACGTAATTAAGTAATTGAGTAGGTTGCAAGTAGTAGAGAAAGAATTTAAAGCGTGTAACTTCGCATGTGCAATTGCACTGCTCAGCAAGAAAATAATATCAAATAAATACGTCTGCAAAATAACGCTAAGTACCGCTAAGTTACTTACTTGTGTGTTATTTTATGAAAAAATAAAACAACTTCGAACACTATAAAAGCAAGATACATAAAATAACATCATCACGCCTATAATCCCCGAGGGGTTAGGCAGAGATGTGCCTACTTAATAGTATACCCACATTTCGCAAGTATGTTTAAGTCCATGTGATCCAGACTCCGTAGCTGCTACTGAAGAATTAAAATGAAAAACCTGACGGAAAAACCCTATAACACTTTTCTCGTCCTGGGAATAGAACTCCGGAGTAAAATTAAATAAAAGTAAAATTTGAAAATCTGACTGCAGAAATTTTTTGCAGTGCGAAAAGATGCATATTTTTTTCGAAAGCTAAATAACGATTACATCGGTGTATACTTGTCATACCAGCTGTTTTGTTGCCGACTATCTTACACAACGTAAAACATAAAAAAACACAGCCTACTGGAACTCACAAAAACAACATTTCACACCCAAAGCCAACAGACGTCTCCAAATAACATAAATTCACAACAAGGCGAGCCTAACTAAATAAATTT
This sequence comes from Xestia rhomboidea, assembly GCA_963853795.1. Lineage (NCBI taxonomy): Eukaryota > Metazoa > Arthropoda > Insecta > Lepidoptera > Noctuidae > Xestia > Xestia rhomboidea. The sequence goes on from OY970778.1 coordinate 13,494,484, forward strand.
AATTTATCCAAGGGTCCCTTTCCCGTTCAAATAGTGTTTACCTAAAAAGGTCGTTCTAATGATGCCTATTTTCGGCCTGTATTTATAAAATATGTAATACTTGGACATAATTATTATTAAAATAAATGATGGCGCCAACCAAACGTTTTGTGTTCGTTATTTAGTTTCTCCATTTTGGAGTGAACATGTTTAAAAGGCACGATTTTGTTGTCATTTCTTAATCGGTAGAATAATTTACGAATAAACGGGCGATATAGACTATATTGTGAACGTGAAGTAAGTAATAGATATCACCGGGGCTGCGGGACTATTCGAAAGAGATACCGTGGCCCCGGAACACAAAGGGCGATGAAGGAACATGGATGGGTTTTAGTCAGTAAAAGTCTGACACTCCCTCCTGCTCCGCCCAGAGCGGGAGGGATCATTTGATGATTTCCCATCCGAAAAAAAAAAAAGTACTTAATAGATATCACACCCTATTTTGGGCAATATATTTGCATAAAATACACACTAAATTAATACGTCCTGGTGAGAGACAATATAAATGTGTTATTTATTAACTTTTAGTACTTAGACTGACTGACTGATTACTAGCGAAATGTAAGTGAACTATTAGGTACACCGCTGCATAACCTATCGCGGATTACAAGCGTGATGATATGTTAATCTGAGCCAACTAGCTTTAAACTATTTGTAGGGACTAGGGACCTGCTTTCATTGACAAGATGCCAGTGGCAAAAAGGTTTTATTTACATAAATTTTCCTTCCAATTTCAAAAAAACACAGCCTCAAATAATTGCCCGAAAGCCAATTTATATGTACGCGGTCTCAATTTCAGCCAACTTCAAAAAACTGGGGTGACTTTTTTTCTGAAGAAAAATTTTCCTACCAGTCAGGGCTACCATCCCTCCGGATTTGTCTGGACGTGTCCGGCTTTTTGGAACGCGTCTTCCAAACATTGTCCGACTTTATCATTTTTCCGGAGTTTTCTATTTCCATGAAACGATATAAATTAATACACACAGGAGCTGATGGTCGCCACTGGAAGTTTCAAGGGGGGACTTTTAGATTGCCATCGACATGCTAAGAAAAATTACCGTTCATCATATCAGCCTACTCTATCCCACTGCTGGGCAAAAGCCTCCCCTAAGCTCTCCAATTTTCTTAAACATTAATTGCCTTCTCCGACCAATCCGTTAAGAATGAGTCCAGAGCGTCACGCCAGCATTTCTTGGGGCTACCTCGTCTACGACGACGGCCGTCTTCAGGCACCTGTGTGACTATCTTGGCTCATACTAAATACCGTGAAAAACAAGCTCTTTGTCAGGACTTTTAATAAATTTTCTAAGTGGCAACCCTACGGGTAGGAACTTAAGGAAATTGCTTCAATATCTGTCTGTCTGTCAGAGAAACGAAGTGCGAAAACCTTTTTCTGTTCATCTGGCGTTCAGTTAATTATGGTATTGACTTCGTTCGCGAGTTCTGTACGGCGGCGCTGAATGGCGTTTGGCAGTTCTCTTTATGGATTGAGAGAGAAGAAAAAATGGAAGTTGCAAATAGCGTTTTGCTAAAAAGCTTATTTGCAAGAGCGGATATGCCTTCTTTATTTTAGAAAGTAAGGAATTTGGATCTTGTTGATGTGAACCTACTGGGATGACCAGTTGGTCCTTTTGTTTACTCAACCATTAAATAGGGTGACTGGTAATTAGTGTATGATACTTAAACACGCGATTGTACTCATACAAACAACAACTTTTGCTACAGGACCAAACCTGAAATCGCGAAAAAGAAATCAGTTGTTCAGTAGATTTTGACCAGGTCAGGTGAGGTCAAATATAGTAAAAGTTGTTTGTTATCATGAGTATAATCACGTGTTTAAATAATTACCAGTCACCATATATATATTTTTTTTTTGTATATTTTCACACGTCTACAGAATGAACATGACCTGGCCCCTTATTCACAACGCTTCGATTCGATTTTCGATTCGGAAAGTCGTATGTCTATCTTTTTTTGACAAAACGAAATCGAGCGAGATAGACACACGACTCAAGATTCACGATCGCGATTCTCTTATTTAAGATCTTGCATGAATGTATTATTTTAATTCTGTATGTAAACACATGTTTGAGCCAATAAAATTTCTTATTCTTATTCGACTTTCCGAATCGAAAATCGAATCGAAGCGTTGTGAATAGCTATGCTGATCAATATTATAATTTGTCTTAAAAACACTATTTATTAGACTGCCTCGTTAGACTAGTTAGACTAGTGGTGCTGAGCATGACCTGGGTTCGATTCTCAGGTCAGGCAAAGTGTTATTGTGTTTTGCATCAGGAATTTCTCAGTAACACCCGTATAGTCTGGATTTGTGATGTGTGATGGCAAATAGGCTCGCTCCCTGTTTTAGGGGACTTAAAAAAAACTAGTGAAATGTGGATGTATTATTAGATACTCCTCTGCCTCTGCCCGTCTCCTTCGGGGATTACGCTATGCTATGTATATTTTCACACGTCCACAGAATGATCATGACCTGATAAATACTATAATTAGTCTCAAAAATCTCAATAGAAGACGAAAGATTCAGTCATATTTTGTAAAAATATACTCTGATTTTTTCCAGGCATATCATAATTTTTTGACGCAAATCGTATGTCCATACAAATAACTTCGCATTCTTAGACTCTGAGGGATCTACTTTAGATAAAATTAGCACCCTCACGGACATTTAACAATAATTCCTATCAGACAATACAACAGCGAACAACAGACAGCAACTTACAATCAGCAACAACTTGTATTGCTGTCCGTACCCCCATCACGTCATACACCCTCGTCAGCTTATGACATGTGTTGCCAGCAGTAATAAAGGAGCCGCTACCTTGTAGCTGGTAACATTATTTTCCGATGAACGATGGCAATTATTTAAAATTCGTGTTTTGTCTTTTTTGGGACCGTTTTATAAGCAGGGTTGAGTTGGTTTTGCATAAATTAATGTTTCAACTGATTAATTCATTATTACGTTTTGTTCGAAAATAAAATAGCTTTCATCGGAGGGTAAAATTTTCATTCATCTAAAGCGAAAAGCAAGTGGTGACAGTTCTGCTTTCCTCACGACTGCTCTGAAAACAATAAAAGAGAACATCTAATGGAAAAAATTAAATCAATAGATGGGCACTTATAAAACGTCGAAAAAGGAACACGGTTCGCGTTGCTCGTTTCCATGGAGAAGAACCGGCAAGCAACTCCATGGTTACTCTTTTCAAATCATTTGGTATTACAATATTATTAATAATAAAAAGTAGCCACATTTCTTTGATAATTGGCTTAACTTGTCTTTCTCTCTCTAGCACTCTATTACACTCAGATAATGCCGGAGTTCTAACAGAAAGAACGTCGTCATATGCCTAGGGAAAAGTCCCAACTATGTAATGTTGGTGTCAGCTTTCTGTCTAACCGGCTGCAGCTGAATACCAGTATTTTACATGGAGCGACTGCCTATCTGACCTCCACAACCCTCTTATTACTGGATAATACGATACTCTTTGGTAAGACTGGTTGTCAGCCTTTCGGGCCACTGTCTACCTGTTTCGACTGTCAGAGATCTATAAATGACAGCCGGGACCAACGGCTTAACGCTCTTTCCAAAACACGGAGGAGACTTGGTATGTAATGGGTGGTCACCCATCTACTGACCAACTTAGGCAAGCGCGGGTTAACCCAAAAATCGACCCGAGCGGCTGTTATTATTTAACCACGAGCTCTTTTAAATACGAGCATGAAATACTCACCCTCCAAAATACATCATAATTATTATCTGCTGACCAAATACTTCCCATCGTAACACCTGAAAACATCTCTATTACGGCCAAGGGCAATTTATTGAGTTTTATATCATATTTACGGCCTCCTTAGACCGCAGTATATAAAGTCAAGTATGTTTATATTGAGAGCCCCGAGATGAATATCTTATTTTGCGATCGTGTTTGGGTGAATGTGACGTGGTAGGGTTATACGGGAAAATGTATATTTTACGGTCTTATTTTTATTCGGTTATGTGTAAACCCGATTGACTTGATCCTTTATTGGTAGCGAGTAGAAAATATTGACACGTAATTTTCATATTTTCCGTGAGTGACAAGAAAAAAAAGTGTCTATAAAACGTTTACTTGAAATCACAACATTCAAGGACAAGCAACACATGAAACGATTTTTATAGTTGATGAACAAATAATGATTGAACAGTTTAATTCATTAACAAAATTGAACAATGGAATCAAAACTAAAACCACGGCACCAAATATCAGCTAATTTAACAAAAACTATATTTCTATAAAACCATTCCAGTTTATAAAAAAAAAAACATCAATACCACATAGAATCCCACATGTTACCACAAGCCAATTACATTCAAACGCGACCTACTTGCTCGACACCCGACGCGCGACTGCGCCTCCCCACTTCCGTTACCCCCTCCCCTGACCGGATGCTGACGTCACCACGATACGCTCTGACAACCGGCCTACTTTTGTACCACGCGATAACTTTAAATGTGTCGTTTTTTTCTGTATTTATAGAACTGCTAATAACTTTGTTGTGGCGTGCTATGACAGTTTCAGGCTGTATTGTGTTCCTGTGCTTGTCGTGATAATATGTCGGATCTTATTTTTATTCATTCTATTGTATACCCTCTTGTTCTAATTAAGATAATTCATACAAAAAACTGTTATAAATCATTATGATACAAATTAGAATACGGTCAGGAGCTTTTTGGTCTTGGGCTGTTATTTTACTAAGTAGTTTTTTTTATTTGTTCCATGTAGAAAAAATCTAAACAGTAAACTACGTCTCACATGAGATGACATTGTTTGAAAATTTATTTTTTCATTTATTCTTTACAAATCTCGTAAAAAGAAAAGTTTTTTTTTAAATCTCACAATATTTTTTTTGGATTCACTATGCAGCTTTCTTTTTAAAAAAAAACTGAAAACCTGTACAGAAGGCCAGTTTAAGTGAATTACCACAACAAAGGGGCAGGTAACCGAGTTTGCCGGGAAACAAGCACCCTGTATACGCCTAATATTGTAAGGGCGGTGCACAAAGGGTGTTGCCGCCAGGACATGCCGAGAAAGTAATGCAATTTCTGAACAACACCACTTTATAGATGGGAAGAGACTGGTTTGTCGTCATCTACCTAGCCTTTTCCCAACTATTTTGGGGTCGGCTTTCAGTCTAACGGATGCAGCTAAATACCAGTATTTTACATGGAGCGATTTTTGGCCCACTGACTACCTGTAACGACTCTCAAAGATCTTTGACAGTCGTTACAGGTAGACAGTGGCCCAAAAAGTCTGACAGCCAGTCTTACCAAGGGGTATCGTATTACCCAGTACTTACTGGGTTGTGGAGGTTAGATAGGCAATCGCTCCATGTAAAATACTGGTATTGAGCTGCATCCAGTTAGACTGGAAGCCGACCCCAACATAGTTGGGAAAAGGCTAGGCAGATGATTAAAAAATAATTGATAATTTTGTTAGTGGGTTTCCATTGCAGGGACCCCAGATTGGGTAAAGGCCTCCTCCAAAGATGCCCATGTGTCTCTGCCTTTTGCTGTTTGGCTCCAATTTGAACCGGCATGTTAGTGGTCTGCCTATGCTTCAAAATCCTCAAATGACTCCTCCCGCTCTGGGCGGCCTTTGTGGCGGGTCCTAAGTGGACCTTATGGAAGACCTTAAGGTTATGGGTTACGAGAGATTAAATCCCTTTACAAAGATCTCTGAAAATTCTGAAAACTATTTTCTCGTTTCATATATCATTCACCCACAGTTTACAAAATGCACAAAACCTCTTTCCTTTATTTCTTGAGCTACAACAACTACATTTAGTTTGAGTAGAGAACGTTTCCGGTTCCGCCACGATGCCGTTCGGTTTCATTTCCGTGACGAATGGAATGGCGCTAGAGATGCTTTTGTAAATACGTGTTCGGAACTTAAAATTGTGTGTTTTATGGTTTCTTTTCTGTTTGTTTGGAAATGCAACTTAGTTCTCAGCTATGAATTTAGTTTGCATTTTGTTTTCTGTTTGAACTATCGTCCATCTTTATACGTTTTAACACGACTGCCCAAATGATGGTGTTCTAGCAATCATTGACTAAGCATGTAGGTAGTTATTGTTCCTTATGAACTGTCTGTAGAGAACCAAGGTTACCTATGTAGCCCGAAGAATTGCCAAAATTAAGTGGCAGTGGGCAGTCTCCCACTAGGTGGACCGATGACCTGGTGAAGGCTACGGATGCGAGTCGCACGGGACCGGTCAATATGGCGACACTAGGGGGAGGCCTATGTCCAGCAGTGGACGTCTAGCGGCTGAAATGATGATGAATGAAATGTCACAAATATAGAACGGAAATTGACCTGTCTACTGTTTGGATTAAGGTTTTTTTTATGTTATAACTACTATCAATCATAACTTAATTATTAGTTATGAAAGAGAACTTTCTTATGAAGTGCGTATAATCGAGTTTTTCTGATGTTAAAGCGACGGTAACCAGTTTCCTCGTGTGATGGTGAGGTTCCCGTTTTTCTCACTCTGATCAGACTCCCAGTTAGCTCAATGAAGAGTCCGAAAAATTGACTAACAAGGAGACTCTCTACCACATGTTAATGGTTGAGGGTCTACTTTTTGTATCAATTTTTACACAAATGTCTATATTTTTTTTTTGGTTGGGACATCATCATATGACTCCTCCCAATCTGGGCGGAGCGGGAGGGAGTGTCAGACTTTTACTGACTAAAACTCATCCATGTTCCTTCATCGCCCTTTGTGTTCCGGGGCCACAGTATCTCTTTCGAATAGTCCCGCAGCCTTGGCAGGCAGCCCTTGCGGACCCCTTTCTTTCTGCTGACATCTCTTTGAGGCGCGCGTGGAACACGAACGCGCCGTCGACACGGCACAAAAAGTCTACCTCAGTTACCTTACTAAAGGCGAAGATAAATCTATTGATTTTATACATACATCTCATGGATAAAAACTAGCAATCAGATAAATCAAAGTAACAATCAAGTAGCGATCAACATTTTCCATTTCCAGCAATAAAATGAATAGAAACACTTATCACAGCAAATCAGCCCTTAAAACCAACCCTCAGACACATTATACTCTCAAACTTGAAAAGCCGTCATGCCTGACCTAAATCACCCATTGTGGCCTACAATATCTCCTAATCTTGCCTATTGAGCATCAAACAATAGAAGGAACTGTTCTCTAACAGTACTTCTGACTGGCCATCTGTCAAAATGACAGCAGTCTTTATTGACATTAAAACGAGGTGGTTATTCGGTTGGTAGCACTGACAAGCCTGCCAAATAACAGTGATCTTTATTTTCATTCGGAAAAGGTTGTTGTTGGTTTGCTGCTGTCTGACGTGAACTAATTGAAAGGACTAGTTGTACGATAGTGACGTCAGCAGAGTGACGTGTCCTTTGATTGTGTTTTGTGATGGAGGTACCTCCTAAGGACGTGATGTGATGTAGGTGTTGAGTGACTATTATGTAAGTCTGTAAAGCTCTTTATTAATGCTCGATGAATTAAATCTGCATGCTGATAAGGAGACGCAATAAGATAACGATATAGGAGATATCTAAGTAGGTGCTTGTAGATTCTTGTGTAATTACGTAAACTGATAGTCTTCTTCATCATTTTACTTAGGAGTGACATCTCTTAACAAAACCTCTTGAATGCAATGTTAACACGTTGCATTCTGGTTAAGGACATAAGAATTGGATATGACTGCCTCGTTAGTCACAAGCGAGACTGCTAAGCTCATGCTTAGCAGTCTCGCTTGCGACTAACCCAGGACCTCATAGGACCATGAGGTCTTCCTCGGGTTCGATTCCCGGGTCGGGCAAAGTGTTATTGGGTTTTTCATCGTTTTTCAACAGGAATTTTCTCAGTAGCAGCCGCGGAGTTTGGATGTATGTGTCCGGTTGATGGCAATAGGCTTGCCTCCTATTACATGGGTGGGACTAAAACATAATTGGCAAAATGTGGGTGTACTATTATTGGGGACACCTCTGGCTAATCGGTGATGACAGGCGTGATGTTATGTTACGTTACGAATTGGATATTTATTACAAAATCCACAGCTCTTTACAATTTTAACCTAACTATTTAACTAATCCTACAGCCAATCATGGGTTTACAATTTAATAATGTACAATAATAACATAATAATAAATAATATAATACAAAATATATATATATATATAATACATAATAAAAATAATAATAATAATACCAGCCTATTACTGTCCCACTGCTGGGCAAAGGCCTCTTCTCATACAGAGAAGGCACGAGCATTGATCACCATAATAACATAATAAATAATAATAAATAAAATAACCTGTAATGTATGTAATGCACATAGCTAAGAATACAGCGTGTGATATTTTATGACCACTTATTGCAACATTGAAATTTTCCTAGAAAAGTCTTTTCGTTACAATACAAAAAACTGATCATATTTTTTCTGTGTTTCTGTTTCCCTAGAAAATATTAATAAGGCAAGTAATAAATGTAATTTCCTCTTTGTTTCAGACCTCCAATTCCCCATAGACGTGTCAGGAGTTCAGAACGACCATCCGTTCTTAGACGCCGACTCTCTGCAGTCATTGTTCAGACGTCTGACAGCTCTGAACCGATGTGCCAACATGAAGTTAGAACACCATCACCATCAGAAGAGATCGGTAAGTCATCATTTGCATAGTTTTTATTTACCACAAAAGAAAACTGAACTTCAGTGTTGTCAGGGAACTGCCGGGGCTGCGGGACTACTCGAAAGAGATACCGTGGCCCCGGAACACAAAGGGCGATGAAGGAACATGGATGGGTTTTAGTCAGTAAAAGTCTGACACTCCCTCCTGCTCCGCCCAAAGTTCAGTCATTTGATGATTTCCCATCCGAAAAAAAAATAAAAAAATAAAGTGTTGTCAGGGAAATGTTTGTTTAGCAGATTGGCCAACTAACTAAAGGATGTAGCTGTCAATTGTACCTACGACGTACAGTCGTGGTCTTTTCCGCCTGATCAGTTAATTAATTTTTCGCTTAAACCATGCGGAGGCGCCGAGCCGCGCTCTCTTAAAGTTTTGGCCTATTAGGAAAGCGTCAACTTTGGCGCGCAAAATAACCATAACTCTCGTTTGGCGTGCATCGTCAGTGCGCTCGGCCGATCGGTATCTTTTCATTTATTATATCTATACAAAGTCAATGGGGCGGGGCTGGAGAGCGTTTCTATGTTGTAAGTGCAAGCAAAAATTAGCTTAGTGGTGATCAGGCGGGAGTGTCCTCGATAGTACGTGTGTGTACTTGTCTAGCCATTTTTTCTAGTAAATGGACTACTATACACACTCAGACCAATCTGTCGGTCTGTGTCTACACACCTAGGGTTCCCAGATCGCCAAACCCAATAGCCGGACAGACCAGCCAGTTTGGCTGGGCATTTGGGTAAAATGGCCGGACACCCTACATTATTGAGGATTTTGTGCCTCAGTATTAATAGGTCCGACAACAAAAATGTATGTAAAATCAAGCTTTTTTGATTATTACCATAAATCTTGTTAATCTAATGAAATATAAATAAAATGGAATGCCAAATCAGTCTCAGTACTTCATTATTAATCGGTCAAATAAAGTCATCAGTCAAAATTAAATTCTAGATAAACTTTTATCAACATTTTTAAATTCTTCTCAAATTCTAATGAAAGGCAATTGCACAAATAAGTCTTATTTATCTGCTATTACTTCCCAAAGCAAAACAAAATAAAATATAACAATTCAAATAAAACAAAACTTCTTCTCTTTAAGTAAGCGAAATCTAAAAAGCCGGACAAGCCGGACACCGTTTATTTTAGCCGGACACGCAATCAAAAAGCCTTACTATGTCCAGCTTTATCCGGACGCCTGGCAACGCTTAACACACCAAAGCTACTGATAATTATCGGCCAGTTTCGTACGCGTTTTAGTCGATTGTTGATTCCATTATCAAAAACAACTGAAACCGCTAAAGAGATAAAAAAAAAATACTTGTATAGGTCTAGTTTTTTTTCCATATAAATCCTGTACCTACTATTAAAAAGCAGTATTTTTGTTAAATGTTTTATCCCGTTTTCCGTAACATAACTCTGTTTTAAAACGATTTTCATAATAGTGAAGTTTCACAATATCTTTTCATTTCACATTGTTGGAAAATATCAGTAAAGTAGTTACCAACTGGTGAAAAAGTGAACTACAGGCTGATTAAAAATCATTCTTATTTATTGCTGCATTAATAATACCGAGATAGGCTTCATAATAACAAATCAAAAATAACGGAATACATAAATCTAACAAATAATTCTGAAGAAACAGTACTTTTATCAAACCTATTAAAAAAACTTAATCAACAAAATGGGAACCTATTAAGTGAATATAACCGCCATTACTCACAAATAATTCCCACAGACTCTTATAATGATTACTGCTTAATAATTAATATTTATGATTCAATTTGCAGTTAATTACATATTTTAGTGTATTGATCGTGTTAATGGAAAATTCTAATTTAATTGATCTATCAACTTTATAGATAAGTAACCTTAAATATTTGAGTACGGTTTGGTGTGCAGTAATATAATTACAGAATTTGAAATTGATTTATCCTGTATTCGTGTTTTAATTTATTGTAAGTATTAAATTATTAGATAAAAGAAAAAAATAAATAAAAAGTATGTATTTATCTCTCAGAGGACAAAACAAAATTATTGAAATGAACAAAACAAAAAATATTGAACACAATATTTAAGGCACCACTTATATTACTAACTAAATCATTACTTGGTTTTTAGTTGACAAAAAACGAACAAAGCTTAACGGGAAGAACTACTAACTAACTCTATTGTAGTCTTTCGTCTTGAAAGGACAAAACAATAAGAACAGACAAGGACATAATTATGGACAAAACGAAAAAAAAAAATATTGTTAAAAAAATACTTTTGAATGAACTTAAAAAAGAAACACGGCTTATTTATCAAGCAAATTAAAACTAATTAAAAATTCGACAGTTTGTCGATGTAAAGTCAGAGAAATAAAAGGTAATATAATTTCCTTACCATTTTAATAACTATTATTATTTTTAAAAAGAAAGCAAATAAAACTTATTACAATTAGAAACTAATGAAACTTATTGCAATTAATACTAAAAATAACTTGCAAGTAACAGTAGAAACTAATAAAATTGGTCCTCTGAGCAGTTATTTCTTAATAAAATACACTTAACGATGCTTGATTTACCGGAAAATATAACTTGGAAATTGCAATTATAAGTTTTATACATTTCCGGTAAGAACAGGAAAGTTTTAAATATTATTTGTGCCATAATTATGCAAAATGACATAAAATTCATAACTATTATTATTACTAGTGAGTAGTTAGCATTTTCTCAACCTTCTTTGCTTAAAATTCTATTTCCTGGATTATAAAAAACTTTTACGTTTTACGAGACTACGATTCTAAAAGATTTTCATAACTAAAATAAGAATGTTTTAATTTTATAGGACGATTTCTTTAAATAAATTATTAAGTAGTATAATTTAAATGCTGGAGTATTTCTTAAAACTAAAATTATGTTTTAAGAAATAATCTACAACCCATTTCGAATTAATCGTGCCAAGTATACTACTAAATCTTATTACTACATATACACAAAAATTTGGTAATTCATAAAGTTGTAGGTAATAGTCTAGCTAGCTCATTACCTAATTGATTTAGGTACGAATTAAATATAGAAATACTAAAGTGCTAGCTGATGGATGAGACTGGCACGGGAGTGAGGGATGATGGGTGAAGTCGGGCTTTAGATGAAGATGATTATGAAGTGCTAGTTTTCCCCAAAAGTGCAAAGTAATAAGCTACAATTCTGCAGCAACGAATTAAATGGTTAAACCTTCCAAAACTCCAGCTAATTTACTATTATTCCTTCTTTTCTCAAACGTTACTATTATAATAATATGTATTTTTAAATGATTTTTTTTTATATTATTTAAATTGGAATGTTTAAAAATAGAAAATAATATGTATGTAGAATAAATAAAGGAAATAATAATACATCATTTAATTCAGGCAACAAAAGACCCATATCATATTTATACCTTACTGACTAACATACATATTTAAAAAATATGTTTATAATATGCCCCAGACAACAAGAGCTAGTTTTCCCAAAAAGTGCAAAGAAATAAGCTAAAATTCTACAGCAAAGAATTTAATGGTTAAACCTGCCAAAACTTCAGCTAATTTACTATCATTCGTCCTATTCTCAAACGTAAAAATTCCCCAGACAACACAATCCATCCAATACAGCCAACGCCCCCACTTACTTAAAAAGCTAGGGCTCTCAATCGCTCACCCCGGGGGAGCGATCACTTAAACTTGGGAACCACTGAACCACAGCTTAGCGAACTAAGAAAACAACTTGTTTTACGATTATTGGCCATGTAAAGAATGCTTTTGATAAAATGCACGAGGTTCAAAGCTTGATTATAAATTGATTTTATAAAATCATCGAGTCTTTTCAGGGGTGCAACAAACATAATATTTGGGTCCGCAATTTTAGACCATAATCATTTGCATGCCCCAACTATGTTTGGGTCGGCTTCCAGTTTTGTTGACGTTTATGAGTTGACCAATAAATCCGATCCGAAGCTTTACTATACATTTTAATTATTATATTAATATTATTTGTTTGGGTTTTGCTGATGGGCAAACTTCGCAAAATCGGCACTAAGAAAAAGTATTTATAAGACTCGCACAAGACAAAACAATTAAATAAAAAGAGACTAAAAATATATTTTTTTAAGACATACATTAAACAAAAATGATCCGTCCTGGTGTTGCAACAAATAAAAATGTCACAGCGCTGATATTCTGATAAGGCCCAAGGGAGAGAATTCGCACTAAGCCGAGCGAAAATTTCCCGAATCCATCAAAAACGAAGTTTTCAACATACTATTTAGCAGCCAAGCTGTGCCAAATCATGACGAGCCAAACTTGAGTGTAGCTCCCCTAAAATCATCTAGACTTTAAGATACGTAAACTAAAGAGTAACCGCAAAATGTATAAGCCTTATGTTATGTAAAGGTTTTATAGTTTCCTGATTAGTGTCTGATAAATTATTGGGTGATAAAAGTGGAAGCGGCTCGTAGCTCGTTACTTTCAATAGTTATTATAGTGTAATACCCATTGTTTAAAATGATTATGGTGTTTATATCTTTTGCAAATATGGACATCTTATGCTCATACTATGTTTATGACATGAATACGCGCATAGACTGCGTCGTTAGCCTAATGGTTACAAGCGGTCTTCGATGTCTTCGAAAGTATTGTTGAGTTTTTCCAACTGGAATTTCTCTTTAGCAGCCCGAAGTTCGCATTTGTGCGCGATTGATAGCAATTGGTTCGCCCCCTATTATATGGCATTCACATACGTGTAACTGGCGAAATAAATAAATATCGCTGGACATTACACACAGCGCCATCTAGTGCCACACTAAGCAACGAGGCTTGTGTCGTGGACACCAGGTAGTTGGTATAATATATGGATACTTTTTGTTTGTAAATACATACTTATTATACATCCATGACTCGGAAACAAATGTCCATGCTCTTCACACAAACATTTGCTCCTACCGGGATTCGAACCCGGGACCCTAAGAACTTAAGACAGCCTCACTACCGGGTCGTGAAATGATGGTGTACTATGGTAGGTACTCCTCTAACTAACCCGTCTAGGACAACAGGCGTGACATGTAGTTTTGTGTCTATTCCATCCTTAAATAATACTATTAATAGTAGTTGAGAACTTACGTCACTAAATGAACTTAATTCGACAGTAGTACGCTTCGTTCTACTGCCTCTGTAGAATGCCTCAATGGTCTGGTGGTCTCAAACGCGACGGCTGAGCAGGAGGTCTTGGGTTCGATTCCCGGGTCGGGCAAAGCGTTATGGGGTTTTTACTTCAGGAATTTCTCACTAACACCCACGGAGTCTCGATTTGGCAAAAGGCTCGCCTCCGATTACATGGGACTTAAACATAACTGACGAACTGTCGGTATGCTCAAAAACTGTTTTAAGCTTTCACGGTTCATAACTATACTTAAACTGAACTAACAACATAACAAGAACTAACATAATAAGAACTTCACAAAACCTGGTGATACTGTGAGTGTGTTTTTCCGTGACTTAGTGTCGAGTTCCAGTAGTGCGCGTAGCAAAAGACAAAGAAAGAGTGTAGACAGAATTGTCTGCTCCTAACTATTTTTTCCATCCACCCGCATTCTCCAGTTAACCCGCAATCATGGCGCTTGCAACAGCGTCGATATATCGGGAGCTCAAAAACAATGAATAATGTCGGTGTACTGTTAAGTAAACGTCTGTCTAACCCTTCGGGGATTACAAGGCGTGATGTTATGGTATATATCGTAGTATTATCCGTTGAGTACTTATGCTCCTTTGCCAACCCTTGTGATAACCTTATAACAAACTAGGGTGGCCTTTACTTAGCCGGCGGTTGTTCTAGAGAGTACAAGTATTATTAAAAATAATCATAATTACGAACGGCTTCATAAAACAGTAAATGCTTAGCTTTTGCTAGAAATCAGTAACTGTTTGCAATAAAATTGTTGACTTTTCATTTACTTAGTTGATTACACCGTCGTTGACCGGAGTTTTAATTGCATTTCACTTTGACTTGAGTTTTTAACGAAAGGTGTCTTAAATACACAGTCTTACGACGTTCTCATAGACACTGAGTTATGACTTTGTTAGCTATGTTGCTGAAAAGGCAAAAATATTAATATTAACATATATCAGTATATATTAGTATTATACCAGTCAACTCTGTACTCCACTCCACTCAAAAGCTGAGGAAACTCTACAAGTCGTGAGCACAGAGGCGCCCAACAATTTAACAACGTTACAGGGGTTGACAATCTCGCGGGATTTGGTGAAAAGTTTTGCTCATATTTTAGGTAGGTACCTAATGTGAAAATGCGGTTGAGATTTTTCTTTTTATTATTACTGGCAAGAGAAAACTTGTTTTCTGCCTCGGTTTGTGTAACTTTGTAATCTTTTGTGAAAGTATTTGATCAAGTAATGAAGTAAGTATCAAGTAATGAAGCTCAGTCCTTGCTTAGTGAATTTGTCACTAAGGGTGAGGACAAACGAGCGTAATTATGTGTGTCGCGAAATTCGGTTTCATACATGGTTAGGCGCATTTTACGTCGTGACGGCGCGACGAAGTAAAATTTGTATGAAACCGAAATTACGCGACTCAAAAAATTACGCTCGTTTGGCCTCACCCTAAGCAAATACTACTGACCTTAAATTATAATAAAAATATGTACATGACTGTACGAAAAACAGAAAAAAACTAAAGGGCGTCAAAAAACTCGTCAACTTTGCTGCCAACGCGAAGAGTGCCAGGATGGATGGCAGTGCTCATTCTTTGACTAAGAAATAGGCCAGCCCTCTGGCCATGAGAAGACTCGACCAAACGTTTGGTGATGTACCGAAATACTAGGTAGGCAATAGGGCCCCGTGTCCCTAGTGTTGCACCCAAACGGCTCTTTTTAGGGTTCTTACAGACGAGCGGCACGTTGCCAACAGCAGATAAACTGCAGGCATGCCACAACTGCAAGCGTCGACGGCAGTCGTCGACACTTCGGCGGCTGCCGCCAGGCGCGTCGATAGCAGCCGTCGACAGGTGGCGACGGCTGCAGTTTATCTGCCGTTGGCAACGTGCCGCTCGTCTGTAAGAACCCTTACTTGTTACATTATGAGATACCTACAAATAGTTGTTCCTGTTTGTGTATGTGAGTTTAAATGTTTGGTAACGAACCCACGGTACATGAGAAATTCCTACATGTGGGGGAACGTTTCATCATCATCATCATTTCAGCCAAAAGACGTCCAGTGCTGGACATAGGCCTCCCCAAGCATCGCCAGATTGACCGGCAACGTTTAATGAAAACATTTGTTATTTCTAATGGAACTTCTACTGTATCTACCTACACATAGGTTTCTAATTTGAAGTCTAGACGAACTCGAAAGTTGTCACAATTGAATTGTTCACAATTTCACAACGTGTTTGACAATCTGTGGGGTTTTTAATCAAAAGTTTGCTCATAATTTAGCTAACATGAAAATGTGGTTAAGGTTTTTTTAATTTGCTTTTATTACGAACGAGAGAGATTTTGTTGTAGAACTTTGTCAAATTAGTTAAAGTACTAATAAAACTAATACACGCGTTATTTTCCTTTTGTTTTTTTGAGTCTCGGCGAGCCTGAACAAATTGACTAACCCCCGGGTATGTAGTATACCTTTTTTGGAAATTACAATCGGCTATCAAAATATCAGCAGACTTAGGTAAATGTATGGTAATTTTTATGATTTCGTCATGTCCGTCTGTCCGTCCGTATGTCCGAGGTTTTGCTAAGAGACCGTTAGTTCTAGAAAGCTGTAATTTTGTAGGGGTGTGATTATTAATTACGGCGATAAAGTGGTTAAATAAAATTGAGGATTTTTTTAAAATTCCCGTACATGTGAAATTGTGAAGTGTGAATGAATTTTTTTTTCGTCGTTTACCCCATCGTGTGGAGTGTCGTTGAATAGGTATTTTAAAACGATTTAGGGGTTGCTAATACCATTTATCGATTTAATGCTCCATTTACGAAATATTAAACTTTAAAGTGCAAATATATGTTTTAGTCCCCGCCCTCCCAAAAATTTAAACTGCGGGCTTGAAAAATCTGGAAAATTCATGATGATAATGCATTTCATGAACTTTAAAGGAAAATTATAGTGGTAAAGATCACTTTATTAGTTTAGCAGTAATAGTCGTTGAAATTGTCGTCTGCAAGGGCTTGTTTCACCCTTTGACTGTTCCACGATATGTAGTCAGACTGTCATCAGTATTCGACCATTGCAGGTTGACTTATATTTACAAGAAATATTATAATAAAAAATTTGTTATAAATAAGAAGCGTCTCAGTGTGAGGAAAATTTTATGTTGGTAGGTACGTCACGGAATTAAAAGAAAAAATTAAAAATAACAGGCGACCAACCAGCTTTTTCTGCAACGAGACGGTTTATACCATGCATTAAACCTATAAAATTATCATATTCTATCACAACCACTAACAAATCCCTACCCACTTTGTCCATTATCAGCTAATCCACACACACTATTACTACCCGAGCAATATTTCACATAATAGCCGGGCAATTTGAAGCGTAGCGGGCTGTAATATAGAATTATTACACAGTTTACTCACATGTTAAATTGCTTTCATACAACAATGTGTGAAGTTTGATAGTTTGGTTTACGTTGTCAGAGTTCTTAGTAGTATCGAAATTAACTTTGTATTGCAGGAAGTTCCGTTTATTGTCTTCTGATAACACATGGCAATGCCATCCATGTGGTTATTTGAAAACCTATGCGCGCTTATTGTCAATAAACGGGTCTAGAATCTGACACAAGGGACTGTATTGACCGGGGCTGCGGAACTGTTCGAATGAGATACTGTGGCCCCGAAACACAAAGGGCGATGAAGGAACATGGATGGGTTTTAGTCAGTAAAAGTCTGAACTCCCTCCCGCTCCGCCCAGACCGGGAGGAGTCAAACAAAGGGACTGTATTGACAATTTTCTAATAAAAAATTCAATAGCACTCCCTAGCCCAGGAATAAAACCCAAGATTCAAAAGTCGTTCTGACTGCCACAAGAACATACAGCTTAGAGCCCTAGCTCAGGGCATTTTAAACGCACAGACCACGCGCGTATCAGTGTATCAGTATGCGTGTTTCCTGCGCCGTAGATGCCGATTTTTGCGTTTTTATAGATCAAACCCGCGTAAAACGCGATACAAAGATACGCGTGTGTGAAGCGCGTTCGAAACTCGTTTGAAACGCGTACAAAGGGTCAACTGACGAGGAGTCTGACCAAAACGCGGAAGCTACGAGGAACTACTGCGCGTGTGTATCGCTATATCTGCGTAGAAGACGCGCGTTTCACGTTCGCCCCGTGTGCTTAGGTTACAACAAAAATCTCGTTTGAAGCGCGTATACGCGCGTCACCTGCCGGCGTCTGCGTGTTTACGCCGTGTGCTTAGGCCCTTAGACCTTAGGCTTAGAACATACAGCTTAAGATTACATCAGAGATGCTGTACTTACCAAAGACTATCAAAGTAACCAACCTTTTTTACTTACATTGCAGAATGTTATTTGATTACTACTTATTAAATTCATCATTCAGAACCCACATAGAAATTTTTCATCGATAATTAAAAAAAAACTGCTAACCGTTTGTGCGTTGATGTCCCTTCCAAAGTGTACAAAGGTATTTTCTTTTTTTTACTTCAATCTAAAACCAGTAACCTAAAGTTTGTAATACATCTTCACATAAAACAACACACAATTTTCCCGCGAATGTTACAACAGAAGATTGATTGTTTTAAAAGGTCGATTGTAACGAGACTCGGTACACTGACATTATTGATGTTCTACACAGCAGTATGAATTAGACCAGCTCTACAGAGCAAGACAGCCCTACTTTTTATGCAGTCGTGAAAAAAAAAAGTAGACTTTACGTGAACAGCATATGCTACTGCTTTTCAAGTAATTGTTTAGATGGTTTTATTTTCCAAATATGCATTTGACTGCCTCGTTGGTCGAGTAGTCCCAAGCGTGACTGCTTAGCATGAGGTCCTAGATTCGTTTCCCAGGTCGGGCAAAGTATTATTGAGATTTTCATCAGCAATTTATCAGTAGCAGCCACGGAGTCTGGATTTGTGGCTGGTTTATAGCAATAGGCTCAGCCCCTATTCCTCTTCTTCTTCAACCCTTGGCCACCCAATGCTGAGTGTAGGTCTCCAAATCTCTCCACTTTTGGCGGTTTTGTGTCATAGCTATCCAGTTTCTTCCGGCCACTTTAATGAGATTGTCTGTCCACCTAGTCAGTTATCTTCCCACATTCCTCCGTCCCATCCGTGGTCTCCACTCAACCCCTACTACAGTGGACTAAAAACAAAACTGATGAAATGCGGGTTTACTAAAGGTACACTGCTGCCAAAAGCCAAAACCGTCGAGGATTACTGGCATGGGTGTTAAGTTTTTTGAAAATCATTCTTGTTTTCTTGCAAACCATATTTTACATGTTCTTTATCTGTTATTAGCAGTAAAATCTATATTAAATTACGCGTTTATTTTCTATAATGCGTTATTTCGTGTTGATAATCTTGATTAATAGTGTTGTGACAAGCTAAATTTTTATCAGCAGTGATAGCCTAGTGGTGTGACCGTCGGACTGCTAAGTCATAGGTCTTGAGTTCGAACCCAAGGCACGCACCTCTGAATTTTCGGATTCATGTGCGTATTGTATAATTATCACTTGCTTCGGTGAAGGAAAACATCGTGAGGAAACCAGCATGCCAGAGAGATATTTCTCGACGGCATGTTAAGCCAAGTCAGAGGCCCATGGGCGGCTTAAAAACTCTGACACCAGGTTAGGCACTAACCACACGATAAAGAAAGAAAGAAAGAAAAAGGACAAGCTAAACGGAGAAACCGATGATATGCAACATCTCTGCTTTTGTTAGCAGAAAACTAGTGTTTACAAAATGATACTAACACCCTATTTTTGGGAGACTGCCTGATGTTAGTTTTTACGGTTAATACGGGTAAATTGAAACTAAGTGACTTGAAAACGATGATGATAAATTAGGCATAAAGGTTTGTGGCAGTTATGACTTATTAGTCCAGTTATGTTTGACTCCCATGAAGTAGAGGCGAACGTATTGACATCAACCGGGCACAAATCTGGATCCGGACACACACAGATAGATCCTTTGGGGATTAGTTCAAGCTGCCGTAAAAATCTATTGCGTACTACATCAGCGCTCTATAACTGTTTGTTCATACTCCAGGTGTATTATTAGCTGTCGTTTAATGTTAGGTGGTCTTTGTTTTAAAATTTACGTAATATCAGATTGCCATGTTATGTCATTGTGTTGTAGGCAGATTACGCCAATGTATGGGCTACTGTGTTGAGATTTTTTGTTAGATAAACTGACAGGTCAAAGTACTATTATGCAAGCGTACGTTATGGGCAGAACTTGTATAAAAGTTATGGTTTATCGCATATAAACTTTAAGCCCTCTTTAAGTGGATCAGGCCTAGGGTTGAATTTAGGTCTTAAAATCCTTAGTACAGTCGCCAGTCGTACAGTTAACACAAACTGTCAAATTTTCTCACTCGATTCTGAACTTAACCATCAACATTTTATGGTTTAAAATCGCTTGGACAAATTTGACAGTTTGTGGTAACTTGATGTGCTGGCGACTGTACTATCGAGGACACTCCCGCCTGATCACCACTAAGCTAATTTTTGCTTGCACTTACAACATAGAAACGCTCTCTAGCCCCGCCCCGTTGACTTTGTATAGAAATAATGAATGAAAAGATACCGATCGGCCGAGAGCACTGACGACGCACACCAAACGAGAGTTATTGCTATTTTGCGCGCCAAAGTTGACGCTTTCCTAATAGGCCTAAACTTTAAGGGGGCGTGGCTCGGCGCCTCCGCATGATTTAAGCGAAAAAAAAAAGTAATTGATCAGGCGGAAAAACCACGACTGTACCTATTTCTTAACATAACAAACAAAATATTTATAACCATTCAAAAAAATATTGATGAAGATACATCTTCTTCTTTGATTGTCTTTTTAGTCTCGTGGTTGCAACAGCGGCTGGCAACTGTATGAGGTCATGGATTTGATTGCAAGGCAAGGCAAAACGTGGTTGGGGTTCTACACGGCTCCTCTTTAGCTAGTCTGGTTTTGTGCCTAATTAATGACAATAGGTTCCACCGATATTATATGGCACTTGGACATTAAGAGTGTTATGTAATTGCGTAATTCCTCTGTTTAACCTTTTAAACGCTATGGTCACATAAACGTGACAAAGCAAGCGCGTACCCTGTACCTACGCCAAACGACACAAATATGACAAATGGTAGGTAAAATTGTGGCTTGGCGTTGAGAACACGCGCGTGCGTTTATGCTCTGGCGTTCAAAAGGTTACGGTGGATGCTCCAGGGTAGCCCGCGAAATTCAAATTTTCTTACGTTTTTTGCAATTTACAGGTCAGTGTCAGGTTGTATGTTGATTAAATATGATTCGCGGCTGTAAGACGTATGTAGTTACAGAATTACAATCATCAAAATCATCAATACAACCCTCCAAGTCCAAGCGCATAAAGGTGCAGGAATTACTTTTTCAAAATCAAATTCATTCCTACAACTTTATTCGCGCCTTTATCTTTATTTCGCGGGCTACCCTGGAGCATCCACCTTAAGATCAAATTCTCGTCTTCGAAATTTCTAAAAATAAGAACCAGGAAATAATTCTCTTTGCCAAGTCAATGAACAGGATTTTATACATTGCTCAATCTTGTGCATCCTTTTGTCAAAATCTACAAATGTCTTGATTTTCCACTTGACTGCAAGATATTCATCGTGCAGTCGACCGAATTGAATCCAACCTCCTTTGGAAATGATGTCATGTTTGTTTTGAACTCAAAATAACTACCTCGTAATGTTTTTCATGCTTATGTTTATACCTCGTTAAGCTAGGATTAGGAAAAACAGGATGTATAGTTCTTCATCCCCCATAGAAAAGGGAGGAAGCTTATTATTCTATTCTTTAAATTTTGATTATAAATCTTGATCTGTCAAATGACCAATTTGTTCGAGACACCTATTGTTTAACTATTGTGTCTACTTCGTGGACAGATCATGGGATAATTAATGTAATAATTATGTCCTAATTTATTTAGTTAGTTTTAATTTTACGATTGTTTTCCTATTCCAATTTAACTGATGTTTTCTAAATGTTTTAATTATACTGTATTTTAATTTAACTACTTGACATTTTAAATTCAATGTAAACTTTGTACAATTTTTATTGTTATTATCATATATTTCCGTTTTAAATTTTTATTATTGATTATACTAGTGCTGTGCACACTAATAAGTGACGAATTTACCGCAAAGCTGTTGAAATAGAATATATCTAATGTAATTATTTAGTGAATAAGTCGTTGGTGGTCGGGGTCTTGTATCTAGGTTTCTATAATCATACGTACACATAAACTCACGCCTTATTCCCATGAGGGTAGACAGAAACCACAGAACGATCCACCTGATACGATCCTTACTAAACAATTTTCAACTGACCTTTTTTTACAATTCTTTACCAATTTTGGAAGAACATGTTTACAACTGACTGTTGAAGCCAAAAAAAAACCCAATAGTTCCTTGACAGTTATTTATATATCGGATTTTCGAGTGGTAGAGAAACCACGTGTCGCTATTTATCCGTTATTATTGTTGGTCCTCCATTTTGGGCGATTACGTGCAGTTAGTTACAAAATAATACGTGCAGTACAATTCACTTGATATCATTACAAAGATTAATTAAAGACATGACAGAATAATTAAAGATTACAATGATAGTTACAAATTGCATCCGAATTACAATCATTATTAGACTTGAGTTTAGAGCCAATGGATTTGTGCGTGATCACCGGGTGACAGCCCCATCAAAAAGCCGCTGTCACCGCCGCCATGACATTCACAACTTTACTCGGTGTTAACCGCTCTAAAATCAATCTTAAACCACAGAATACAAATAATCGATTACAACGTATAAAAAGTGTTGTAATAAATCAACGAAATCATCGCGCGCCGTTATATACATATAACTTAGACTGTATACGGATAATCATGATTGCGCGATTTAGGATTTTGTATTTAGTACTTCATTTGCGTCATAGATATATATGTATATACTTTTTTCACTTTTTTTAAATGTGCAACTTATACCTAACTAGCACAGATAAACAATTGTTAATTTATTCGAGGAAGAGCGAGGTTTATCCCATCACAAGTATCTTCGGATTACTTTCTGGGAAGCCCCGGCAACTTGTATTGATTGACTTATATTGATTAACTTGATTCATAGTTTAATCAACATACAATCTGACACTGACCTGCAAATTGCAAAAAACGTAAGAAAATTTGAATTTCGCGGGCTACCCTGGAGCATCCACCTTAAGGGACTTAAAAATAACTAGCGAAATGTGGGTGTAGGTAGCTTTATGTACATCTAGACCTAGCCTTCGGGGAAATACGCGTGTAACGCTATGTCACGGTTATATCTATTCCTGATATATAAGTAAAAACATATTCCTGTTCTTTCATCGTCTCTCTTTGATATTTATTTTACTTTCACATTTATAAAACGTGCTACGCCGCCGGTGGGATTTAAACGAAAATAGCATTATTTCTCTGAAATATATTTATTTTTAGGTAGTTTATTTTATCGTTTTTATTTACTCATGTTAGGTATAGTTATATTCTGATGAGATTTTTTAATAAAATAATAACGTCAAAACTCAATGGAGTGACTATGGCACGGTCTACTCAACTCCTTATAAACCTCAAACTTATCTAGTACTAAAATAGTAAACTTATTATTTATTTACCATATTACTGTATATTACCATAATACTGTATACCATGTATACATATCGTTAAACTGCAAATACAACGACCATGTAATCCCAGCTTTGCAAGCTAAGCGCGTATTATCGGGCTTACGATAATCGATATTGTTCGAATCTCCTCTCGCTTATGTCCGCCTGGTACTTTGTATCATGGTACTGGTAATTTTGCGGGTAATTTTAGCACGCTGTTGGGTTGGTTATTCAGGAATATTAGCCTTACTTATTTATAAACAGTTAAAACCTGGTTTAGTTTTAGTAAAAACAGACAATCCGTACTGCAACTTACTTATTTTGAGAAATACAAGCAGATTACTTATTTGGAGAAATATGAAAACACAATTTTTCAAGTTTCTAGGCTAGGCCAGAGTTCGGCAACCTTTTGAGTCGGAAGAGTCAAAAATTACAATTTACAAAATTTCAAAGTTTTGAAAGAGCCACAAAATTTTTTAGTGACAGTGACGACGCTTTTCACGGGGAGGGGTGCGGTGAAAAGCGACAAATGGATGAGAGATAGAAATGGTGCCTAATCCTCGTTAATCGATACAGAACGTTAAATGTTTTTTTTTTTTTTTTATAAAATAAATAATATTTGCCTAAGGAACTAAAGAGCCGCAGCTTCACATCCAAAGAGCCGCATGTAGCTCGCGAGCCGCAGGATACCGACCCCTGGGCTAGGCGAAACTTCCTCTTTCACTCCATGTGAAATACTGGGCTCAAACGCATCTGGTTAGACTGGATGCACCCATCACATCAAAAAGAAATGGAGGATTCTTCCTCTAGTTAGACGATGGTGATAATGATGTAATTTCTGAATGTTCAAGATTCCTCATTATTTTCTTCTCATTCTTTCTTCTATTGCATAAATATTAGCCATTCCTCAGTAGCCAAGTGGTAGCGGCCCGGACTTACGAATAGTAAGTCGTGGGTTCGAACCCAGGCAGGCGCATTACTTAATGTAATTTATTTCATCACCACTTCTCTCAAAACGGTGAAGGAAAACATCGTGAGGAAACCGGCATCTCCTAGAACCAAAAAATTCAAAGACATGTGACATCTACCAATCCGCACTGGGCCCGCGTGGTAGATGGCCTGTGTCCCAGCAGTGGGAACATTAATAGGCTGATAATGATGATTCCTCAAGCTAAAGTACTAGTAAGCCTGGAACGGCACTAATAAGAGCTTGAGTTTTCTCACTATTTCCTGAAATATGCGTCCTATAGCCAGCCTATATCTGCCTATTCTTTTTCCTACTAATTTTGGGTCGGCTTCCAGTCTAACTGGATGTAGCTGAATTACCAGCATTGTATATCAAGCAACTACCTATCTGACCTCCTCTGAGTACTGGGTTATATGATACCCCTTGGTAACACTGGTGGTATCTCCAGTCGTCAGTGTTGTTAACACTCGTATACACAGGTATAAAGATCACATAATTGCTTTAACCTTTCCCAGATTATATCATCCGGACAGACTTCCATCATTGTTAGCGTTAGGCGTCGGTTACACTGACCAGATTTTGTGAAGTTGATTGATACGCTGGTTTATCAATCAAATTGAGTGGTGAGTTATAATATCATTCAGTGTTTTGTATATTGTATTGGAGTGTTAAAGATGTGGTGGAATAAAATTAAAAAATCAAATCGAAGAAAATTTTTTATACGAGTTTAAGGGATGATATATGGCTAGAAAGGAGGTGACTACTGAGATGATGAGTTAGTACAGAAGCATGGAAGAAAAAAAAAGCTACAAAGCCTCAAATAAATGGGATAAGGGCAGGATAATGATTATGAAGGGCAACGTCCAAATGAGACAGATGCATTCACACAACATTGGAAAGTAGCATGTGCCTGTAACTTCACTGGTAACCAAATACTTCAGTTAAAAAGTAACGATGCTTGTCCACAACAAAAGCTTTTTGGTAAAACTTTCCTGCACGAACAGCACACAGCAGCTCTGCGTCACAAGAATCTTTGGCGCATGCAGTATTTTTTTTTTCAGGTTATAAATTGATTGAGAAACTTCTCCAGTGTGCACGCAGCCTAAGAGCGTGATCTAACGACATTTAGCCTTTGCTATCTTGTAGTAATTAGTACACTATTAAGTTTCGAGTCCTTGAATTATTGCGAGTAATTATAACGGTAATAATAACACCTTCGGTCATGTACTATTAATAGTATACTTACCTAGTTTGTTTGTGAATGAGTTAAAATTTCATGGTTATGTAGGTACTGTCTCGTTGGACTAGTGGTAGCAAGCGCGACAGCTGAGCATGAGGTCCTAGGTTCGATTCCCGGGTCGGGCAAAGTGTTATTGGGTTTTTGCATCAGAAATTTCTCAGTAGCTGCCACGGAGTCTGGATTTGCGCCCGATTGATGGCAATAGGCTCTCCCACTATTAAATGGGAGTTAAACAGAACTGACGAAATGTGGGTGTACTATTAGGTACACCTCTAACCCTTGGAGATTACAGGCGTGATGTTATGTTATGTTATTCTACACCTTCCGTATAGTGCATATCGCTGCCTGGTTTTTACTGATAAGACGGTACTTTAACACAGTATCATTCATGCTCACTGCATTTTTTCTTCTGCTTTTGCTCGTGGCTAAATTATAACAGCCGCTCGGGTAGATCTTTAGGTTAAGCCGCGCTTGCCTCGGTTGGTCCGTCGATTGGTGACCACACATTACACATCGAGTTTCCTCCGTGCGTCGGAAAGCACGATAAGCCGCTGGTCCCAGCTGTCATTTGTAGATCTTTGACAATCGTTACAGGTAGTTAGTGGCTCGAAAGTCTGACAACCAGTCTTACTAAAGGGTATCGTATTACCCAGTACTAACTGGGCACAGGTGGGCCGCTGTAGAAGTAATCTGGAAATATCATCGACCCGTCCCAAATACAATGTCAGTGTGGATCCCCTCTGCAGGATATGCCCCACCTCCTTTCTTGCCCATCCTGCACAGCCACTTGCACTTTCCAAGATTTAACAACATACAACACAACGACAGAGCTGTGCAGGTGGCAACATACTGATCGGGTATTATTTGAGTCTATCGACACGCATAGAAGAAGAACTGGGTTGTGGAGGTCTGATCGCTCTTTGTGAAATACTAGTATTCAGCAGCATCCGGTTAGACTGGAAGCCGACCCCAACTTAATTGGGAAAAGGCTAGGCAGATGATGAAGTAAATTGTAATCCATTTCTAGATTTCACCCCTTTTTTTTCGGATGTGAAATCATCAAATGACTCCTCCCGCTCTGGGCGGAGCAGGAGGGAGTGTCAGAGTTTTACTGACTAAAACCCATCCATGTTCCTTCATCGCCCTTTGTATTCCGGGGCCACGGTATTTCTTTCGAACAGTCCCGCAGCCCCGGCAGGCATCGGCCCTTGCGGACCCCTTCCTTTTTGCTGACTCTCTTTGAGGCGCGCGTGGAACACGAACGCGCCGTCGACACGGCCTGTCGTCATGAGACGGACGGACGGCGAGCTAGCCCATAGCTCACCGCGTAGATTTCACCCCTGAGTAGACTTTTACTCTCTAGACTACACGGAACTTCTTACCTTGCAAAGAATACAAGAATCAATTTGTAACAAGGTGATATTAATCTTAAATCAATCAATTCTATAATCGGCTGTACTGGCTGGTGGAACGTCGACCTCGGCACCATAAAAAAAAGTAAAAGACTAATTTTGCGATAACACTCCATCTTCAAATTATTTCAAGTTTGTTGTTGAGTCATTTAATCCGTAGGTACAACCATGAAGACAATTACTATAGTTCTGAAGGCATTTGTTTTCCTTTTGGCACGAAAATTAAATAGAAAAAGAGGGTGATTTCATCGATCTATTATTTATTACACGTAGTTAAATATTTTTATCTTCAATTGCAAAATTGTAACATAACACACCTGTTGGTAATCCTACTTAATATACTAACACCCACATTTCGTCATTCGTTATATTTAAATCCCATATTATAGGGGGAGCGATATTATTACATACAATTCCATGGCTGCTACTGAGATATTCCTGATGAAATAACCCAAAAACACTTTTCCCGACATCAGAAACGAACCCAGGACTTTATGCTCAGCAGTCACTAAACCAACAAAATTGTAATTCTACAAATAAATAAAATCAACCAGAACAAAAATATTCTTGTAAAAAAACATCAACAAAACGTATCAATAAAATAATTTTAATCGCCAACCATTTTCATGCATGACTGTACTCTTTAGCCTTACGATAACATCCGACTTCGCTCGTCATGCTAACAAATTGATCCGAGATATTATTAAATGGCTAGTTTAGCCATTTAGCCACCTTCACACTATTTATTAAGCTTGTTAGCCACGTTATACAGGGTAAAAGGATTTAAAAATGTGTGAAGGATTTAAAACCTTAGAATGGCTGAACTTGAATT
Source organism: Xestia rhomboidea (assembly GCA_963853795.1). Taxonomy (NCBI): domain Eukaryota; kingdom Metazoa; phylum Arthropoda; class Insecta; order Lepidoptera; family Noctuidae; genus Xestia; species Xestia rhomboidea. The sequence continues at coordinate 13,522,556 of OY970778.1, forward strand.
GGTTTAATTGGTGCCCGGTAGTTGACAATGGGGCCGCCCATATTACATGAAAATAACACATAACTAGTGAAATGTAGACCGGTGAACAATGAGTCACACCAACGTTTTTTGCTATCAGCATGTCTAAAAAGAATCTGTTTTTTTTTTTCCTATCTTCAAAAATGACTGAGATATTAAACGTTAAAGTACTAGTTTAGTAGTACGACTTTTAAAACGCTGTAACTTTTGAAAATTCTGGCCCAAAATCGATAATTTTTATTTTATTATTATTTGCATGAGTATGCGCATTAAATTCAGTACTTTTATAGTAATATTTTGATGTGTTGTGTAATTACTTACCTACAAGTCTGCCTAAACCTTCGGTGATTTTGTTTTATCTTTAAAATAATCTTTAGTGGAACAAAAACACATTTTACAAATTGTTTGCGTACGTAAATGGCCACATTAGTTACAAAACTGTGCCGCAGCTATTAACGCCCACCTCCAGAGGGAGACGAGAGCGTGACGGGAGCGAGAGATTACAGGCGAGATATGATGTTTTTTTCATCAAGTCTGCTTTTTCCTACTCCTGGGCTTTTGCCAGGCAGTGGACTTTTGTCCACTGCCTCCATTTCTCGCAAACCCACGCATCCTACTTCTAGTTCTCCTTCGTAGTATGCCGCGACCCCGCCTCACTGTGTCAGGGCACCAGTTGCCTGCTACCATATTACATTTATATAAAAATATATTTATGTAAAAATTTGATGATACAATCATTACTGTTTAAAAAAAAAAAAAAAGGTTTATTGCTTCAACTTAAATAACTTATTCTAGTTACAATGGGGAGAATCCTTTTAAGCAAGTAGTTTGCTTGTATTAGGATGCTCCGCCCTTCCCCAGGTTATGTAATCATATTTCAGATAATGAGCCTGATCAAGATATTATATAAGAACTTATTCAAATAAAATGCAAGAACTTATAAGAATAGAATAAAATGGGTACACAGTATTTCTACGAGTGACAAATAACGCTCTGTGATGTGTGTTATGTGTGTTGGAGATGGTGTGGAGATGAATGTGTGTTAGAGATGGTGTGGAGGTGAATGTGTTTGAGAAGTAGGTGAGAGTAAGTGTGGGAGTGAGGTTGTATCCACGTCTAATACAGGTGGACAACAACACAACACAACAAAAACACAGTAATCTATGAAAAAGACTATGTTAACGATAACGATATTAAGTAAACGTGTCAAAATAATTTAGTCCTCCCTTGTTTTGTTACTAATATTATAACGCCACTTTGCAAGATAATCCTCATTGGGGGACTCGGTTGTTAATTAATAACTCAATTATCTTGTAACACAGACACTTTATATTCATCCTCTTTTGCTATTACATCTGGGAATCACTTATTTATTTATATAAGTTCACCAACAGCTTCTGTGTACAGCATTTAGGTATACATAGGTTTACAGTCTTGGACTTACACAGTCGCCAATTAAAGGTTAACCAGCATTCACAAAAATAAGTGTAAACTTAAGAGAAAAAAAAAATAAAAAATAAAATGAGTGCTTAAAGACATAGAATACAATAGTAGACCTACATTTAAGAGATTACTTAGCTTACGAAAATCACTTAACATGAATATTTGAAAACACTATTAATAACTCATTACAGTTCTATTCATCTATAGAAAAAATCTAATTGGTAGGTACTTGTGGCGACATCTAGATCGACACATAAGAACTAAACATTACAAATAATAATACACGATTCAAAAATTGTATTGATGATCGCCCTTTCACGTAATTGCGATATATTTTTTGTTCTGGTCCATACCTGGGATCCTCCTAATTACGGAAATTAAGAGGTTAATAAAAACAAGTTTTAAATATTATTACTTCACTATAAAAACCTCCACGCCCCAGTACTATTCATTACATTTATTCACAATGTTTAGAGTACATTACACTGAGTCCTACCGTAAAACGTAACATTACAATCCAAAAAAACATTCGTTTCCCAGCAATAAATTATGCGTAGGGTTACCTTATTATGATGTACAGAATGCTTGGTCGACGGCTTCGTGAAGGTATGTTTACATCTTGTATATTGTTCACCCCGACATGATTTAAACTCACAAACCTTCTGATTATGAACCTAAGTTTACACTGCGATTCAACAAAATCAATCCACCTGTCTGCACTTCAAACTAGATTCACGAAACAACAACTTTATTGAAAGCAATCAACGCTCTGTAGATCGTTCGATTCAAAGCAGATTAATTCAATTAAATTGAATTACATTCACTCGATTTACTGGCACGGGCGTGTAAAATAATTTGTGTTAATCCAATTACTTGGTTTTCAATCGCGATTGGATTAAGCTTGTTAAGTTTCGTCTTAATATTTTTAGAGGTTTTGTAAAGGTTATTTTTAAAACAGAATCAGAACAGGCTTGAGTAGAGACATAGTCAATTTAAAAGTAAGATGCATCGTGCAGCCCGAAGAAGCCTGGATATGGGCCAAAGAAGCCATTCTGTAAGAAAAATTATTGTCTGCCTCGCCCAGTTAGTTGGTCTTGCTTCTAGTCTTACCGGATTATTTACATGGAGCGACTGCCTATCTGACCTCCACAACCCAGTAAGTACTGGGAAATACGGTACCCCTTGGGAAGACTGGTTGTCAGACTTTCGGGCCACTGACTACCTGTAACCACAGACAAAGATCTACAAATGACAGCCGGGACCAACGCGCAACGGCTTAACGTGCTTTCCAAGGTACTGAGGAAACCCGGTATGTTGTGATGGTCCCATCCACAAATCGATCTAGGCAAACGTGGCTTAACCTTGAAGATCAACCTTGCTGTTATTATTAAGCCACGAGCTCCGCCTATAAGAAAAAACGTAGCCTTTAAAATATTTTCAGGTGATGTCAACGTTGAACTTGAAACGTGAGCCTCTTGAAAAACATAGAGACAGTTTAAGATGATAATATCAATACGAACGCTCACTAACTATAATACTGTTTGCCTTAAAACGTTAGCCAGTATACCATAAATCATGATCTGTCAAATTACCAATTTGTTCGAGACGCCATTGTTTAACTATTGTGTCTACTTCGTGGACAGATCATGGGATAAACACTACTTCTAAATAACTAATATCCAATTCCATTTGTCAACAGAACGACTCTGACGATGAACAATGTGCCCTGAGCGACAAATGGCAGTACGAGAGGAAGTCTCGACGATGGTCCAGGGTGGTGGAGATCACGCCACAGGCACAGAGACGATTACAGGTAAGAATATTATCATATTTTCACACGAAAGGATAGGTACAGGTGTATTAGTCATAGTCACTTTTATAAAGCCACTAAATATTATGCTAATAAGACTTATAGGGTGCGACCTTTTTGTCACTCAATCAATAAACCCAGCTTATCACAGTTCACTGCTGAACATAGGCCTCACCCAACACCACAACACCCTACCTGCCGTGTCCAGTCTGACCCAATCATTGTCATTAACCGGTCACAAGTCTTGATTCCATACTAAAATTCAATAACACATTTCTAGACCAAAGAACACAGGACTTACTAACATAATACATCGCACAAACATACATACATCACATATCACAATGTCATTCATTTTACACCACGTCACATACTAGTATATCTAAACGATCCTTGGTAACTGGTCCTGTCATTGTTACATACAAACACATACGTTTCATCAAGCAGACGCTAGACGTGGGGATTTAAGACTTGCGGACCTTGCGCAAATGCGCGGCGTAAAAGTAAGGTTATATTCCGAATGGTTTGTTTGTTGAAAATACTCGTTCGTAGTGTCTACTTACTTTGAAGACTATAATTATATGTCGTGGTATGGGCATGTGATGCGGAGGAATGAGGAAAATGTCGTGAGGAAAGTTTTGAGTTTAAATGTGGATGAGTATAAGATTAGAGGGATACGAAAGAAACGATGGATGGACTGTGTGAAGGACAATATAGCATGAAAGGCGGTGTCTGATGCGATGGCGGATAACTTATAGAGAAGTCTGGAAGAAAAAGATATGCTGCGCCGACCCCAAATGAATTGGGATAGAAAATAAATGAAATAGAAAGGCAAGAGAATGATGATGGGGTGACTAATTTAGATTATCTCAAACATTTAAAGTGATATACTAGTTCATACATCTATCGAATCAAATATCTGGCCATGGCCGTTCGAATTTCTGAAACGTTCACTTGACACGTTTGCGCTAGGACCACTGGAACGTTTGTCTTGCATTAAGTATGCATGAAGGCATTAGTTGCTATTGTAGTTTCCATCAGCGAGCGATGACAGTGCATTAATTGTGCTAAGGTAGGGGTTGAAAGACGGAGTTAGTGCATACTTAATACGGACGCTTGAAACAGCTCCAGCCTTCTCGGTAATTCATGCGGCATTATTCGTGTCAGGTTTAAATTATGTATGAAGACTTAAGTCCCTAACTGTATTGATATGTTCTAACAGTCTTGATGCTGTTATTCTCGTGAAAACTAAGCTTGGGAGATACTGCGTTAAGGCCAAAATTATAAAACGCCGCCTAGTTTTCAATATTTCCTTTATTATACGAAACATTTGGTGGTCTACTAACAAGTTAGTTTCAATAGCAGAAAAAAAATGCAGTAGAATACCAGTAGTAGCTATGTTTCATTATATCATTAAGAAAAAAATCAATAATTCCATCAAAACAACAAAATATTTATCAATTATGTATAACGTTGCCTACTTTCAGGATGCACTCCCATAATTATCCTGCCCTTGTCCCATCTCATTTGGGGTCTTCTTCTTCCATACTTCTCTATTACTCGTCATCTCAACAGACACCTCCTTTCTTGCCATATCATCCTTTACACAGTCCATTCATCATTTCTTTGGTTTTCCTCTCCTCTTCAGAATGCACCCTCTGAAATTAAAATCTCGTGAACATCATGACCCAACAAACATATTCAACCGTTTCACAAACATTTACAAAAGATACACATTCATAAAACCAGGAAAATATTTTACACACATGAATTCTTTTAAACGTTGTAACGGAAAGGTTTTTCATCCGTACATTCGCGCATACAACGTTGTGTAAAAAATGGTTGATCGCACAACATTTGTTTCGGGGGTTTAAAAATACGAGGAAAAGTGGTATAGCCTTATTGAAATGGAGGAACAATCGGATTTTGTATATTTATGGCACATGTATTGGAACTTTGTCTGGCGGCTATGGGCCACCGATTTTCAGAACTGAAATATTGGTTAGGGATTATTTTGAAAACTATTTTGGAATAATTATTTTCTAGAACTATTCTTTATTTTGATGTTTGAAGTAAGTTGTATTTACGCGGATGTAATGACCAACTTTTCTTTTAATCTAAGGAATTGCTTTGTTCAGAGGCATAGAGTTTTTTGCATAAAGGAATGAAAATCACCTGATGCACCTTTTTCGACGTTTTATATAAGTCCATCTAGGCCTATGTGAAATAAAATATTTAGATTTTTATTTTGATAATTCTTTAAAATCCTTACTTCGTTCCTCTTAAGTACCTATCATCATCATCGCCAGCATATTATCATCAGCCTATTAATGTTGTGTTAAGTACCTATAGAATAAATGAATAAACAAATATGCATATCTTTTATTTTATACCGCATACATAAAGACATAAGACATTCTTGAAGAATTTATTTGCGCATAGTTTTTTTATTTATTTCTATTTGAATTATGTTCACAGGTCATAGCAGCTAGAGCACTAGCAGAAAGAGAAGCAAGAGAGGCGAGGGGAGAAGTAGAAGACGATGAAGACGAGACTCTTCCCACGATAAGAGTGGGACTCGTCGACCCAGACGGGAATTATACAGACGTTGAACCTGACTTGTGAGTACTTCAATATTTACTTCTTTGTAGTTATTTATAAGATTAGCTTATAAAATTAAAGTGTATGTTTGTATTTTCAAAATAACTGTTTTTTACTGAATGCATATGAAAGTATGTACGGTACTTATAACATTTGTTTTTGTCTGTCCGTCTATCGGCCTGTCCGTTTCTTCCGGCTAACCTTCGAAACGGCTCGACTGATTGTGACGGGAATTTTACTGGCAGATAGCTGATGTTATCTGCTTTAAGAACCGCTTTAGCTGTAAGAACCGCTCCGGCAAGGCTCCTGCGGAGCCCAACGTTAAACTTCGCGCCGCGAAGCCGAACACCCCGGTGTACATCTCTCGCCTACATTACACCACTGAGGCTGAGGACATCGAGGAGTACGTGCGCCAAACATTGAAGTACACGCCAAGAGTACAGCTACTGGAGTCGCGCCACAACATCAATTTCAAGGCGTTTGTGGTGCGCATCCCAACGTGTATGCTCCATTTGGTGTTGGAAGAAAGTTTTTGGCCGCAGGATGTGGTGTTCCGTCGCTTCCGCGGACAAATTCCACAAGAACGCACAAAACATCGTGCAAGTGAAGTGCTACTAACATAGTTTTAAGTTGCATATACTAACAAAAATTGTTATTAGTATGTATTATTAGGTTAAGGTATTTATGTACTTATGGGTCTTTGTTACCTGAAATAAATGGATTATTATTATTATTATTATATTATTATTATAAGGAGTAACTTAAGCTTCTTTTCTTTTAGAAAGAATAATTAGGGTTCCGTGCAATTGAAAACCCTTGACATTGTTAACAAAATCGGATTCAAATACGGAAGCGGGCAACAGCTAGTTCTAAATAAAATTAACACTAAAACTGCAAGATAATTCTATTTACCTCCTAAATCTTTCCAGGGTTACGTGCTGAAGCACTAATGCGAATGCTAGCAGCTTGCAAGCTGAATTTGTATCTAACTTTAAACGTGTCATAGCTAGTTAGGAACTAACTAGAGTATGAGCCATTATGTTCATGCTTGAAACTCGCTGTTACACTTTGATGTAGTTTTAATGATGAAGGAAACTGGATTGTTTTCCATTTCTATGTTCTTGTTGACTAGTGGAATCCTTTATTAAATTTATGAAATAACGTAACGCTTATATCCGAGCGGGGTGGGGGGGGGGGTCAACTGCCTCGTTGGTCTCGTGGTCGGCTGAGCATAAGGTTCGGGTTCGATTTCCGGATCGAGCAAGTGTAAAATTTCCATCAAAATTTTCTCAATGATAGCCAGTTACTTGGATTTGTGTCCGGTTGATGGCAATAGGCTCGCCCCCTATAGTATGGGACTTAAACATGACCGGTGATATGTAGGTTCTCTACAGAAAGTTTCATTATTCATACTAACAGATATGGTCCGGAGATAAATCAAAGTTATCCCTTACTTTTTTTTTAGTCTTTGTTTTCATAGCCGTTCTGCCTATTCATAAAAGGAACATAAGACACCCATAAAACATGATTGTAATGAATATTGTAACAGCGAAATTCTTATTTTATTAACAAAATGTTTTACCTTTACCTTAGCTAACTTAGCCTTACTATGTACATTAATGTAGATGGACAGTTTTGCAGAGATATCATGCCACAAAAAAAGAGTATTTTCGTACCACTTGCTCAAAAAAGTGACATTCTATGCCACAAAAAGCGAACATAACAATAGTCATTTTTAATCTGATAAAAACAAGGAAAGAAAATTGTACTGAATTTCATTCATCCTCTAAGGGGGAGAATGTGATTTAAATTTGGAATACTTACCGAAATTTATACTGAACTACATCTGTGTTTACACCATTAAGTTTGTATATAAAGCATTATACATCTTTTTGAAAAAGGAATACGCATTTATTATGCAGTTGTGATTAATAAAATTACGAAAACCGACGAGGCCGTATGAGCTTTAATGCCTTTGCTTTTCCGACAAAAAAATATTAGCCTAGGAATTTGCCGCGTTTTTGTTTTCTTCAAATACATAAACGTTAAGTTTATTTTAATTTATTTTTATAAATAAGTTAATGTTAAATGTAATGTAATGTTAAAATGCTTATCTCATATACCTATTATGTGAAATATTATTAAGTATTATGGAAGTAAACCTCGAGTCCTTCGTTACGCTCGCGATTTAAATCGTCACCCGCGACAGAGAAGACACTGCCTTATCCCCTTGGTTAATAATCTACTATTATATAATCTTTTAATCCAATACCAAAATAAAAAAAAATCTTCCAATGAAAGCCTTCACTTTGCAAGTTATTTGTTTCTCCAACAAATGCAAAGTGAGATTTTCAGAGTACTAGGGTCACAGAAAGCGCAAAGAGACAAAGCTTTTATACAAATTGGTGTAACAAAGCCGTAGAACAATGACAAGTAAGGGTGGTCCTCCTGATGAGAGCTCTTGAGACTATCTTTACACGGTGAAGGAATTCTTGCCAGCAAAAGGAGCTAACCTAATTTCTTTGTGTTTTTAAGTGTTTTCTTTCGTTTTCATTTGTTTTTATTTCTCGAATGAGTTATTTCCTGAGGATCTATTAGCAGAATTGTGAAGTACAGTACGTTCTACATTTTGCTAGTAATCTGGGAGTGACATATTGATAGCGTTGATACTCCTTAGACTGCTTCTTTGATCTTGTGGTCTCGAATACTACTGAGCGTGAGGTTCTAGATTCACAGGTGTAATTTTGTTTTTCCATCAGAAATTTCTCAGCTCGAATCTTGAATTTTTGCCCAGTTGTCTGCAATAGGAAGATAAAACATTACTTGCAATATGTGGGGTGTACTATACCCTTATTACACCCACCCAACCAACCCGACCACACCCACACACACCCGAGATGCACCCCCATCTCTGCCAAACCTTCGGAGAATAGTGATGATGACTGACTAAAAAAATATGATTCTGTTTATTCCGTCAGTTAGATTATCGAAAAATATTGGATACGTGTTTTTTGTTTTATCAAATTAATAAAAATTGACGAAGATAAAACGTATCAAAGATCATGAGTACTCGTGACGTCACATTTGAGTAAAAATGTACTCAAATGTGAAGTCACACGAGTTTTCGACGCACTGTATCGTCTTCATTTTTTGTTTACGTGAAAAATCAGGTGTCCAATATTTTTTTGAAATCTTTCTGACGTCAATAGCTCATTGCTTTGAACAGGATGCTACTGATATCAAAAGGTCTTTTATGACCCAGATGGATCAATACTATTTCAATCTCCTTTCCCAACTGTAGATTCCATGGTAGCTAGATTTTCAGGAACTGCGTTTCGTTTATGCTAGATTTCGTACTTGGTAGTCTTTGACGATTCAAAGGACGCTGTTTCAAAGCTTATGCTCTCAGCATTTGGAAGCAATCAATTTCCTAAAACGAAAACAGATTTTCGGTTTTTGAACTAGAAAAAATATCTGATCAGACAAAACATTACATAACAGTTTTAAAATGTGTAAAATAAAATGGTTTAAAATAGTGTACTTGGATGATTTGGATATCAATTTTGTCAGATATAATAAGAAAACGATATATTAATAGAAAATATACACGTATTCTTTCAGACTCCTTCTTGACGACAGACTCCGCTTTAGAAACTTTCAGAAATATTGGTTTATATTCCAAGAAAATTGGGCAAAACCTCTTTTCCTGGAACCCATTAACAACAAACTATTGCCTCATGAAGAAGCTACAGCTTCTGAAAATCAGGAATTAAAACAATCCAAGAACATAATTAATCACATCATTATACCAACGGATATCAATTTAATTAGAGAACGGTAAGCTGAAGCCTTTTGTATCTCAAATATCAATCGTTTGCGCAATCAAGGGCCAATTATTTTAGTGTGAAGACTCAGAAGTACTGTTAGGTTTGGGGCCATTAAAACAACTTGGGCGGAGCGATCACTTTATTATTATTATATTAGGTGTAATATACTTACAGACTTGAGTTATAGGACTACGTGTAGAATTATAATGCATTTTTTGCGGATAGTAATTTTGCTTTTGTCTCATTTCATTTATATTTGACAACATTTTGAGGGAACGTTAATTTTGTTAAATAGAGTCACCCTTTAAACACATAAATAAATAATTAAAACAAGTAAGATGACAAGAGTCACTTCCTTCATTTACATAAAGCATTTGCTTACCATCTAATGCTAATGTGGTCAAGACTAAGCTAGCCTTTCAATATTTCTGCTGCATTTGATTGTAGCATTTAAAAACTCCGTCCTAAAACACTAAATTAAAAATACCTAAACACTTTAGTCGCTACTGCCTTTATAACCGCCATTTTCAAAGCCCACAAGCCCATCCTCATTAACACTTAGATGATTATAGATATTGTAGGCGAGCTTATTAATTTGATTGTTACAGCTGATTGATAGGAACGTTAAGTGGAATGATACTGACGCGTAACGGAACGGATTCGTATCAGTTCTGGCTAGTGTTGCCAGGTCCGGTGTATCTTTTGGGACGGAACGTTAAAATAATCGGGTATTTGCTATAATAAAGCTAGGTACATAAATTTTACAGTTTCATAAACTTTTTATCGGATTATTTTTAGAAAGTCAAATAAAAATTGATTGAAAATGAATTGCCTGAAGAAGATTTTTTATAATGACAGTTTGTACCGAATTTGGTTTAAATTATAATATGTGTTAGCAAAAACTATTTGTGTAGTTTTTAAAATTTTGAATTTACAGCTTTTTTCTTGTCAACATTTTCAATCCAAGTACAGGTTTGACATAACTGTGGTATTTTTGGAAACTATAACCAAACAAACAACCTAGGCCAACGTTCGGCATCCCGATTAAACGTCAATCAGAACGTGTCGCCAGACCCCTTAAAATCGAGACGTCCCGCTCAAATCGTAAAACCTGGTAGCACTATAGTTCTGACTGACAGTATTGTTGGATCAGTTAAAATGTCGATGACCGCCACTTCTTTATGGTATTATGATGAGACGTTTTCTTTATCTTGTTAAGTAACACTCGTGTTATGAAATTTTGTGTTTATTTCTTGGTGTGGTAGCGAACGGCGAAGGTTCGATTCTTGCCTGAGGCTATTGTTTTTATGGGATATGAGCTTGTTACGCATTTGGTTTGTGTACTTTGATGATTTGTGTGTGAAGGGACTTACGATACGAGTAATTTAAATAATCACTTACAACGTTGTAGGTTGTACCTAACTGTTTTTTTAGCTAAGCTATTTGTGCCGTTCGAAGAAAAATACACGGCGACTGTGTTTGGACAGTCCTTACTTATATGTATTTTTTTTCTGAAAACACTTTTGAAAACTGCAACATTCACTAATTACTTATTTATACGCGTAAATCGGTGTACAACGTTCCTACTGGTGGGACACAGGCATCCTCTCAGGACAGGGATGATGCGGATAGATTTTGACAGACAATACCTATACTAATATATTCAACAATATATTATTATTTTGACGACCCGAATGGCGTAGCGGTACTGAGACTGCCTTACGTTCTTAGGGTCCCGGGTTCGAATACCGGTAGGAGCAACGGAACACAGGACAGTGAGAAATGCTCTGCGCTGCGCTCCGCCATATATGCGCGGCCCTAACACGCAGTGCTTTATAAATAAGCATCACCTTTGTACCAATTTTGTTCCTTCTGTGTTTAGTTTGTACATAAACCGTTAAATAAATAAACACTTTCTCGACCCGAGATTCGAACCACGCCCCTCATTCTCAACAGTCAAGCTTGCGACCTCTTGCTGACCAACAAGTCAGTCAACTTGCTCGAAGTATTGCTGTAAAATCTAGAAACACTAATCGCATCGGCATCATCAAAGACGAAACAGTTAGTTATACGCAGGTTAAAGATCTGGTCAACTGCCCATTCGAATACTATTACGGAACCGGCCCATTACTTCTTTTATAGCTTGTGAAGATAGCAAACCCATCTTTTAAAAGGAATAAATTTATTAAAAAGATATTAAAAAAACACATTTATTTATGATCACACATCTGCAGACTAACCGACTCACTCACTTCCTGTGTGAGTTCTTAATACTTTTTCTTTATTATTCCGCATTATTTTTAAGGGTTTTGCTCCCTAAAATAAACATTGACATCAAAAACATGTAACAGAAAATTGATACCCGGTCCTTGATTTAACCGTATAAGTGCAAGTGCAAGTCGTGCAGCTAAACCTTCAAAATCGCAGTCATTGCATGATAAATCCTCTGAAGTATCTCCAAAACCATTTTTTTTTTTTTAGGATGGGAAATCATCAAATGACTTCTCCCGCTCTGGGCGGAGTAGGAGGGAGTGTCAGACTTTTACTGACTAAAACCCATCCATGTTCCTTCCTCGCCCCTTGTGTTCCGGGGCCACGGTATCTCTTTCGAATAGTCCCGCAGCCCCGGTCATCTTTACCTTACTCTGGCTTCTGTTATCTGTTGTAACCCTTGTACGCTGTCACTAGCCCATTCTACTAATAGAAACTTTATTGACGAAGAGCCCCATAATACTCCCTTGGTAAACACCATCAAAGTGACGGTCGGGACCGCAACAATGACTATAATTAAGCCCACAATCCATTTGTTTCTACATAGTGTGGTCCCTTCACCTATCACGTTTCTATTTTAGATTGCTAAACCTTTGGTAATGATAGGTTGTTAAGGAAGCTAGGTTTGTTTGGTAGCGGGGAGCGAGACGGATTGGCAATGCAATGTGATTTGATAGAAAGAAAGAGAGTTCATTCGTCGAAAATAAAAGCAAGATTTGTCATAATAGTTAAATTTTCAAGAAAACTTTGTGTTAACACTGACAAAGGAAATATGACCATGTTTCTCACTTCCGCAAGGAACTCAAGTGGCTCCCTATCCGTCTTCGCAGGAACACTCGGATATTGTGTCTCCTTTACAACATCCTTTATAACCCTGCTTATCCCAGCTACCTGCACGATCGTTTTTCCTATACCCGTCCTTCTGATGCTCTCTGTAGATCCCACCTCAAGCATCATCTAAATTTCCCATCCCATAAAACCGAACTGTATTCCTACTCCTTCTCTGTTCACGCAGTACGTTTGTGGAACTCACTTCCGCCTAACATTCGAGATTCTAAGACTTTATTTCTCTTTAAAAAACAAGTCAAAGAGCATTACCTTTCTTCTATACAGTAATATTCTTCATATATATGTATGTATATTTTTGGTAAATATTTACAATAGTAGTTTTTTTTATTTTATTTGTGTATGTATTTGTATGTATGTTTATTTCATAAATAGATATAGTTTTGTTGTAAGTTTAAATTAAAATTTTCTTGTTTGACGTTTCTACACACTGTGTCTACATTTCTTATCCAACTTTCCTCTCGCAGGTCTGCTGGAAGAAATTTCTTAAGAAATAAGCAGTACCTTTGTGCTCATCTATGCTAATATATTGTCCTGTAAAATATTTTGTGTGTACATAAATAAATAAAGGTTGTCAGTGTTAACACAATGTGACACACATGTTTATGAAAATTACAAATCAGGAACTATCCTGATGATTCCTGATACTAAAATTTTCCTAATTGGTCTTAATCAATGAAGAAATAACGACCAAAATTTCAATACCAGAACAGAATCTTCAATACCACAATAACAACGCTATATTTATCTCCATGTTCTTTTTTCAATTGTTTTGATCTTCTTAGGCTTTGTAAACCATTCAACTAATCAGAGTAACCAATTAAACAGAGAGAAAGCAGTGAAACCTACTGTTAATGGATGATAAGTAGCAGAAAACAGAAACTTCTACCTTAAAGAAATGAAAGAAACCGCCAACAACCAGACCGTCACCTTATGCATTGCGTCGGCCCCAATAACCTACATAAAGGGCGTCCGTATTCAGAGCGGAAAGCTCTTAATGTAACATTAATTGTTAGCGTGTGAATTTGACGCGATACTCGACTGAAAGCGATCCGTAGGGAAATGGCTTCAATTCGGCAGTTAAAGCAGAGTTAAAAGCTAATCGTTGAATGGTTGTTTTTAAGTAATTATAGTACGAAGACGATATTATAGTATAGTGATAGTATAACAGATTATGTAGAAATTTAATCAACATCATTATCGTCATAATTCTCACCAGCATAATCTTTTTCCTGCCGTCGTTCCAATTCATTTAGATTCGATGTAGCATTTCGTCGCTTTCCACAACTGTTTCTCTAAATGCCGTCACCTTAGTAGTCCTGCGGGATGGTGATGATGACGATGTTTTAAACTTAAACAACAAACAACAAAAGAGACAAGCAACAATACCGCATTGACTGATCAATACAAAATAATAAAGCAGACGATGTCACAAAATTTACTTACCAAATATTAGGTGACTCATGAACAGCAATGGACGATTTTAATGAATCACTAGTGTTACTAACCACACAATAAGAAAAATGACTAAAATTAAGTCAGCTATTCGACCTATTAATTCAATTCTGCCGACAAATAAGTTCCGCACTGTAACATAATCAGTAATCACCCACCTTCCATAATTCCCTTAATCGCCTCTTACACCCACGACCACTAATAACATATCTATTCTATGTCCAGCCATTCAGAGCAAATGAGAAGTGCTATACATTTGTTCGGGTCGCAGTATTAATTTGTTGAATGGCAATGTCGACCTGAAGTTGTTACTACACTAAGACCGTGGTCTACTTGAAAGTGAATGGCTGCAAGCTTTCTAGCAGCATTAAGTGTTAGACAACTCAGAAAAACGGCAGGTTCAGGATTATATACTTTTATTAATCACTTTATCACCTTATACAAACTCACAATCAAATCAGTTTATCACAATTTTGCATAGTAAATTATAATATTGCTCGGTAGGTACTCAAAAAAATTTTAACTTCTCGGGTCGGCGATCAGCGATCGAATGGTCGAGTAAGCACTACTGTTAGTGGGAGGGGTATGGTGTTGCCAATTCTTAACAGTTTTGCTAGTTATATGACACACACAATACTACTATATTTTTGTAACATAAGTTAATTGTGTAGTTTAGGTTTAAACGTAGTTGTCAAGAAAGATTCAACATCATTCTCCTGCCCTTATCAAAATGTATTTGGGGTTAGCGCAACATGTCTTACTTCTCTATTACTCGTCATCTCAGCAGTTACCTCCTTTCATGCCATATCATACTTTACACAGTCCATCCATCGCTTCTTTAGTCTTCCTCTACTCTTATTTCCATCCACATATGAATGTACTCAAAACTTTCCTGACGACAATAATCAAGAAAGATTTTTATTACTAACAAATTATGTCTCTGTTACTTGTTAAATTAGTCCGTTTGGCCACCACCATGTTCTACTGCAGAATCATGTTCAGAGCTTTTTCCTTATCGTATCATCATTATCGACAGCCCAACTTCACCCACTGCTGGGTATATGCCGCTGATGTGCCAGTCTCATCCATATTTTACCAGCGATGGCAACAATATCGTTTCCCGATCGTGTATGTACTTTTATGTATTCTGCTGTGCCGTATTATGCAGAGCCGAATATGTGTAAACCGGGTCTAACGCCAACAAAAACATATTATCTTAACCTAATTTTCATTTATCTTCGGACATTGACCATTTGGTTCCACTTTTAAACCAATTTGTTATAAGGAACTCTAAATTTGTAGCTACCAATGTAAAATATGCATCTAAATCACTTACTTTTAGAGAATTGAGATAAGAAGATACTCCAAAAAATTATACTTTCTAATGATAGTATTTACGGAAGCAGAACTTTCTACTCCAAAACAATAAAAGTTAATGAAATGTATCGGAAAATTTTCCGTCGGTAGTCTAATTTCGTAATGGGATTATCGTGTTAAGTGATTGTTTTCGGAGAATTTAAAAATACTTTTTATTTTTAATTTATCATCAAGATTTTTTGAAGTTGATTGATAAGTTGACGTTTGTTTTTTATATTATCTGTGGAGGCTTCTAAAAGTCAGAGAAGGAAATTGGTCCTGTAAACTTTTGTGTCTATTTTGGCATTGTCTACAATACCACTCTAGTTGATTATTCGAAAATATACTCAGATAATTTTGTTCCTTTTATTTCGTATTCTTCTTCTTGTGTGGGTTCTTCATTATCTTCAGTCTTATTGCCTAGAAAAGTGACATTCTATGAGCGTTAATAACATAACATCACGCCCGTTCCCCCGAAGGGCTGGGCTGAGGTGTGTGGTAGGTGGGTGTATACATATAGTATATACTAAAAAACATACTATAACCTTACAAATAAAATACAGACCAAAAAGCAAAAATAAAAAGTGGTCCTCAAGAAACAAAGCCTTAAACTACCCTGAAAACTTGGAGCTTTTTGTATTAAACTTTTGTACCAACAAATATATAATAGGCAGGCCTTGAATGAAAAACTTTCCACTTGTTCAAGGAGGGTCAGATAAAGTACTCAATCATGCGTGACTCAAAGAAAAGTTGAGCTTTCTTTGAAATAATAAAGGCCAATTTTCATTCACTATTGAATGAAAATTGGCCTTTATTATTTAAAAAAAAGAATTAAATAATAAAAAATAATCTAATATAATAAATAACGCAAATAATATATTTTAATATTTTTTCAAATTAATTGTTTTTTTTTTGTTTTTTTTTTTGTATAATTTTTAAGGCAATATCACGACCTACCCTCTATATCTATATCATTTGATTGGACTGCATCTTTGTTCTGACTAGTGGTCGCACTCCTGCGCTTGTGGTCCTGGGTTCGATTAACAGGCCCGTTAAAATGATATTGCGTTTTTCCATTCGGGATTTCTCAGTCTCAGTCTGAATTTGTGCCCGGTTGATGGCAATTGGCTCGCCCCCTTGTTCATGGTTTTTAAACATAATTGGCAAAATGTGGGTATGCTACTAGGTACACTCTGTCTAACCCATTGGTGATTACAGGCGTAATTTTAAGCTTAGCTTACATCCTCTTAGGCTCTCGATTAGACTATAAAATTCCCTCTTTCAACAGGTACTTTCACATTTATAATTTCATTACGGATTCCGTATCTACAAACGCAAAAAAAAACTTACAAAAGTAGGAAATTAGTTCACAAAGTACACTTATCCAAATTAAATTGTTCAAACGAACAAAAGGCAATTGTAATACTTATAGCAATAATCATTTTAGAGTTAAAACTCATTTCACCAAAACTTTAAACGCTTCCAATTACAAGTTAAATGGTAACTGTTCGCTAGTATGGCGATGTTTAAATAACATTTAGAAATCATATTAAAATATTATTGCTGTTCTAATTGAAGGGTTACTTTTAATTGAAGTTTGAAATATTTCCAGTAATGATGATTGTAACTTTATTGGAGAATTGAAGCCATGTGTGATTTAGAGTGGGTGCCAATTTTGTTCTGGTCTACATCTCTAACGTGACATACTATCCCATTTGTGAAGTGATTTTAAGCGCCACTGCTGAATATGGAGTCTTGGATTCGATTCCCAGGTTGGGCAGGTTAGGAATTTATAGGTAACAGTCATGAGCAAACTCCGGTCCTGTTTTCCCCAAAGGGATAATCAAAGATGAACTTATCAATAGTATTTAATACTAGCGATTATTTTATAATTTCTCTCTTAACAATACGCAGTTGGTACGTTCTAAGATAGGTAGACTTAAGTATTAACAAAATATGCTTCAAGAGACGTCATAAAAGATTTTCATTTTAAATAACAGCTTGTCATTATGCTAGACTTCCAATTTATCAGAATACAATATATAGAAGAAAATACAAAAAACTAGACGGTAAACAAGACCTTTGTTATAATAATAACATCATACTGATCTGTAATAATAACATCAATAATACCGAATCAAAGATTTAAACGTAAGATGTGCCCTAAACATACTTAGGTCGTAGACACTGAACGAGTGAGCTTACACATCCCACAACCTGAAACGCTAGATACGATTGTCACTATGATGGAGCGAGACAACACTACCCTCTAAGTACGTTAATGAAGATACGGGCCCGTCGGAAAGTAGCACGAAACTTCGAAATTAACCCTACTCCCTATTATTATCTTGACCCTCACTAATCTTATATCCGAAAGAAACGCCCGTAATTTCGACCAAAACTACGGGTTTCGTGAGAGTTTACCTGCTGTAATGTAGAATTTTTTGTCGCGGTAGAGCGAATCTAACAACACAAATCATTGTGCAGAACCAAGCCAATCTATATACCTACATACATAAACAAACCAACTTTTTTTTCATCCAATTATGACTTTATACGCAACTTTTCACAATATAGGACCTTTTGTTACAAGACCCCTTAATCCATCAACCAGAGAGTGAGTGAAGTTTATTCTGAATACCTTTTGTTTGTGGAATAAAAAAAGACTTTTATTTCTGAAATAATTCCACATACGTATTTTTGACGACCCGGATTGCTCAGCGGTAGTGTGGCTGCCTTACGTTCTTAGGGTCCCGGGTTCGAATCCCGGTTGGAGCAAATGTTTGTGTGATGAGCATGGACATTTGTTTCCGAGTCATGTATGTTTACATGTATAATAAGTACCTAACTATTTACAAACAAAAAGTATCTATGTAGTATATCAACTATCTGGTGTCCACGACACAAGCCTCGTTGCTTAGTCTGTCACTAGATGGCGCTGTGTGTTAATGTCCAGCGATATTTATTTATTTTTAAAACACTTCTGCTGTATGTCAGGGGTAACAAAACCAGTATAAGCTGGCCTCATATCCTATTGCAGCGGTTCTCAAACTTTTTAGCAACGGAACCCTTTTGGAAACCTAAATATTTGACGGAGCCCTAAAATACGTTTGTTGCCTAAAATAATAAAAAAAAGTTTATGTGTACTTATTCTTTACTAGTAAACAAATAATCTTGTCTTAATAATTACTTATATCTAATGAGAGGTAATGAGACGTATGAAACTGTTTTTTTTTTATTTTTCATACATTACAGAGTTTTTTTTTTTGATGTATTTTTCTAATTTTGATCAGTATTTTCGTGGAGCTACAGAAGCTCCACGGAGCCCTAGGGTTTCGCGGAGCACATTTGCTGTCCTATTGTAACTCCACTATAAGATAGACTAGCTAAAGGGCAAAGAGTTACAACCTACGTATAGAAACGTCACTCACATATGATATCATCAATCATTTGTTTTCACTTAATTGTCTCTGTTAAGTATTTCAACGCTTCTTTATTTAACGGTCCCTGTAATGTCGTCAAACAATCTTTAAAAAGGTGCTCCTACTAGCGTACATATCCATAATACAATAATAATAGTATGAAGATACTTGAAATACTTTTAAAGGTCACCATTGCCAAACTTGGTAGACAGATGTCTAGTTCATTATCAAGATCATCTACCTTAAATCGACTAGCACACATAGGCTAGTTTCCACTATCAATAAATTGCAAATCTATTTAGTCCGTCAGTAAGAGTATTGGAAAATAATGGACACGTATTTTTTGTAAATCAATGAATATTGACAAAGTTAAAACGCATCAAAACTCGGGAGTCCCCGGCTCGTGACGTCAGAACTAGCTAAAAATTATACCTAGGCGTGACGTATTGAGAATTTGTCAAGCGTCGTATCTTCGTCAATTTTGGTTTACGTAAAAAAGAAAAAACCGGCCAAGTGCGAGTCGGACTCGTGTACGCAGTGTTCCGTGCCATTATCTATACAACATTAGACAAAACGGCAAAAAAATCACGTTTGTTGTATGGGAGCCCCCCTCAAATATTAATTTTAATTTTATTTTATTATTTATTTTTAAAGTGAATATATAACTAAATATTCTGTGAGTATTTCAAGCGTCGTAGCTGTTGCCGTTAATATCGAGCTAAAAACGGCAAAAAAATCACGTTTGTTGTATGCTTAAATATTTATTTTATTCTGTATTTTTGTTATAGCGGCAACCAAAATACATGATCTGTGAAAATTTCAACTGTCTAGCTATCACGGTTCATGAGATACAGCCTGGTGACAGACAGGTGGACAGATGGACAATGGAGTCTTAGAAATAGAGTCTCGTTTTACCCTTTGGGTACGGAACCCTATAAAACACGGATCAAATATTTTTTGATAATCTAACTGACGGACTTATTAGATCTTTTCAGTTGACAAGCCTATTGCAGCTGCTCCAATTTAATCGATTTCAATTTTATTGTTGTTTTCATGTACTACCGAGTTTACTGACGGTCGACCACTCTTTTCATCCTTATTAATTAGGGCATCCAACCCCCTAGCCAAAAGTCGAAGCTCTTTCTTCTAAGATTAGATTTAAATGGAAACAGACAATACCAAAAATCGCTGAACAACGTTTCTAAATTAACATTCCGCGAGACGAACCCCCAACAATAACCTTTTCAAGTCTTCGCCAACTTCGATAACACCATTATTGAGAAACCACCTTAGCTTTAATTAATATACGCCTGAATTTTGTATTATAATGGAAATAAATGGTTTTGTTAGTTTGACGAGTTCCTGCAGAACTTTGTACTGGATTCTCAAAGTTTGGAGTAACTTTGGAACCATAATAGGTCTTGTGTAAGTGAGTTTATGGAGATGAGTTAGTGTGCTTTTAAGATGATGTTTGCAATTCCTTACTGCGTTGCAAATGCTTGTTTTTGTTGTTTTATGTTTCAAGTTTTCACTTTAGTTTAGTGCGTATCCATACACCACACTTACTCATATTTAACATAACATAACATCACGTCTATAATTCCCGAATACTTAGGCAGAGTTGCACCCACATTTCGCCAGTTATGTTTAAGTCCCATGTAAAAGGAGGCGAACCTATTGCCATTAACTGGACACAAATCCAGACTCCGTGGCTGCTACTGAGAAATTCCTGATGGAAAAACCCAAAAAACAACACTTTGCCCGACACGGGAATCGAACCCAGAACCTCATGCTCACCAGTCGTGCTTGCAACCACTAGACTAACGAGGCAGCCTTATCGGCAAAACGGATTTACGGATACAAATAATGACTACTTTTTATCGCGGTACTCTGTTCCCACTGGAATAATTTCCAACGCGTGTTGAAGTTGTTGGTTCATTAAAATAAAGCATTTTAAACGCCATCTTATAAAATATCTTTATATTTGTTACAGATTAACAGTACCAGGCCAAACAGTTATACAGTTACCAAGCGACAAAGAAGATGAAGAGGATACAGGCACACGTTTCCGACGCACAGGCTCCGAAAGACTCCGAGACGGCGCCAAAGCCCTACTTCGAAGAGTCGAATCCCTCAAAACAAGAAGAAGAAAACGTCAAAACCGTACAGAAGTCATCGTATCCTCCCCCCATTTCCTAGACGTCAGTCAGCAGGACAAATATGCTGACCTAAGTTACATTGACATGACGCCGACTACTCCTACAGCATTTCCTTTCCCAGATTTCCATAGTTCTCCCGCTCATGCTCCTGCAATTAGAACCCAACCACCTTCACCCATGACTGCCATGCCTCCATCCCCTATAGCTCCTTTAGAACAATCCTTTGTCCTAAATGCTCCTTTTGGAGATGACTCAAGTTACGCTTCGGATGGAAGCATGGGTTCCAGTAATAAGAGTACGAAGTCCAAATTAGGCAGAGCCAAGAGGATCTTCCATAGAGGGATCAAGAATGAAGATTCGAGTGCTCTCAGTGATTCAGAGTGCCAGCCTGCTAGTTGGAGACATAATTATTACAAGGAGCATAATACTCATCCTCATCAAAATGCTGAGGTGAGTTTGCAATATTTTATAAAAGCCTATTATTATTATTATTATTATCGTTTATTTCAGGCATTAACCCATATAACTCAGTTTACATTATTATTGCATAGATTAATTAATCATTAAAATTTACATCACATTACATTATTAAAATTATAATCAAAGTTAAAATCCACATTTAAATCAAATTCACCATTAAAATCTAAAACAAAAAAAAATAAAAAAAATAAAAAAATAAAAAAATCAGAATGAAGGTCAACATTAAAATCAATATCACTAGGGATTAAATCGCCATTTTTTTTTAAACTATGCCTGATTGAACTGTAACTTGCATTCTTTATTTTATAATTGTATCCCCTACTAAAGTCTAACTGATTTACGGACTGAATTTTAAAAAACCTTCCCATAGATCTCTATCGTTATAGGAACTAAGCGAATTATCAATCTTCCAAACTCAGCTGTTCAGGCTGTGTGTTGTCTATCAGTGAAATATTAAGAGATTTATTAAAACTAAGGTCATCACCATTCAAATATTATATTAGCTAATCCAGAAACCAACTATTTACTAAATCATAGCCTGTTTATTCCGCAAATATAAGGCTTCTCATCTAAGTAACATTCTCTATTTCTCCAAGAAAACTTGTAGTACTTCCTAACTACCGCGAATAGTTGGCGGAAACTCGCTGAAGCTTCAACTATTACACAAGTTTGTCTTATTCCGTGGGATATAATCTTAACTACCTTCTCCTCAAGACCACTTAATCACATATCTGTCCTAAGGAAGTTTGTGTTATCATGTTCCAAGTTAATTATTTCTTCTTTTATTCGTTTTCTTGGTCCTTTTGCGTAAAGGATCCATGTTATTTCATTAAGAACTTCGTTTTGTCCTAATCTATATTTGTGCGTTTCATAAACCAACACTAATATACTTTTTAACTGTTGTTTAGGTAAAAGGACATCTATGTTAGGAAATGTTATAGCAATTTACGCACGCAGCATTTGCTAAGTTCTTATGCAAAGGCGTTCTTAACAAAATTTAATTGCAACCACACTGATGTTGAATTTTGTTGAACAACATGCTGACTTTTAAAACTGTTAAGACTTGCACCTTAACAATTTTTCCCAGAACTTCCTTTAGCAGATCATTCCTTTAGCAGATTTCTAACTTAATAATATTATCAACAGGTACACGTTGAGCCCCCATCTCCAGTGGAGCTGAAGCCAGACCCTGAGATACTCCGACAGGTTCAGAAGTCACCAGGTCACACTCATCACCGACGGCAGGCTATAAGGACCAGCTCGCTCAATTTAGGGAATGATGGGAAGAAGTAAGTAACCCCCAACTTTGTAGCTAGTAAGAATAAGGGGAGAAAAAACGGTTGCATAGACTGTGTGAAAGATGATATCACTACATATTGTAAAGCAAAGTCCTCCGCCGCGTCAGTCTGTCTGTTCGCAATAAACTCAAAAACTACTGCACCGATTTTTATGCTGTGTTGAACAATGGTTAGAGTGGTCCTCGAGGAAGGTTTTAGTATATAATTTGTCAAGTTTTTTATACATCGACTAAAATATAGTTGCGGGAACGGGATCAAAATTTCATGATTACTTTTGGTCGCGATAACCGATATCCACGCGGGCGAAGCCGCGGACATCAGCTAGTGGATGCCAAATTGACGACTAATAAAGAAAGTATGGAAGAAGAAAACATGCTGTACTGAACTATGACCGATTTGGTCGAGATGCCATTGTTTAGCTATTGTGTCTACTGCGTGGACAGAACATGGGTTATGGTCAGTGCGAATGACATCATGATAGTCCATAGATTCCAATTGCAAGATAAACCACCGAAAAATACACAATAGCTTTTTTCCTTAGCCGATATTGTTCCACTACTGGGCAAAGACAAGGCCTCCCCATAGCCTTCTCTCCTATAATAGCATTATTAGTTTTTTTCTTCTTTTTTATAACTTAGACCTTTGATGACAAATTTATTTTAGTAGTAGTTTGCAGTAATTCTCGGTTTAGTATTTTTTTTCAAGAATCCTTATATCGAATCGTATAACCGAAAATATCTTTAAGAAATGCTCAACAATTCCGTCGTTAGATACTACTCTTCCCTTGAGAATGAATATTTCTTCATGTAATATAAAATATTATAGCCAAAGCTAGGTTTTCCAGGAACATCTAACAAAGAGCTGTATCGCTCTAAGATTATGATATAATAATCCTGTTTTCTATGTTAAGATGATTGCTGAAAAGTACCTAACACTGTATTTTATTTACTGTTTCTCCTTAACACAGGTTATTCTGTAACCTAGCTAGGAGAACAGTGCTTCACCCACTCGATCGTAGACTATACCTAACATATTATTATTTTCTAAGAACTTTGCTATATCCATGTATCCTACTACAATCTGTGTTTGAGTAAATAAATTTATTATTATTATTTATTTGACCTAAAGCGGCTATGGGCTTCGTTCCTTATCATGTGAAATTCATAAGACAGCAGTTAAGTAGTTAATTCAAAGAAATCTGAAAATGGCACTGGTGACCTAAAAAATTGTGTGGAAATCAATTTTCATGAAATAGAGGAATTTGTCGTGTTGAGTGTTTTGAGTATGAATGCGGATAGCTACTAAAATAAGATTAGAGAAAGACCAAAGAAACGATGGATGGATTGTGTAAAAGATTATAATATAGCTAGATAAGTGGTGACTACTGAAATGACCACTAACCCAGAAGACGGAAGAATACAAATGCTGCGCCGACCCTATATAAATTGTTATAAGTGCAAGAGAATTATGATGTTGCTGGAAATGATGACTTTTAGATACTGGAGCATATAGATATGAAGACATCATAGAAAATGTCATTCTAACCCACCTAACCCACCAACCTGAATAACCTAGTCTTATATAGAATATCTTTAAGACACACAAGCCTCTTCATGATACATGATTCAAACTTTCTTTGAACCTTAGTTTGAATAGGACGCTTGCAAAACAAAGGATAATGTATTTGGCCTGAGTCCTATACAAACAGCTCTTCAATAAATCAAAGGTTTCCATCATATTGAAGCGAAGCGTTAGTGGTACTTTGCATGCTTAGTATAACTTAGAAGGAATATAAAATAACAGCAAGTCTGGAACTACCAAGAGACTTGCATAACTTCTACGACACTAAATTTTACACCATCTGCCTGAGTGATATCAAAAGAATAAGAATAATCACTTATGACAGATGAAGGAAAATGAAGAAAATAATGAGATGGCGGCTAGCAAGAGTGACACTGGAGAATCAGACCCCCAAGAAGGGATCGGAGTAGGCAGATGCCTTTTTAGCGCAGCCGTGGAGCACACAGCACATACTATGTTTTCCTTTATTTTGTATCTTTTTTATATTTGTGTGTGTGCTTTAATAAATGACTTAAAATAAATGTTTTTCTTTCCTTCTTTCAAAAGAGTGCAGATAATATCATTTTAAATCTCATTGCTGACTCTTATTAAAGCAGTTATTTCTGTCTTTTCAAGATCCAAAAGAAACTCTAATACAGAGAAGATCATTTATATAGAAATTTATAAAAATTTAAAGCAAGCCCAGACACGACCATCGCCGCCATATTTGAAAGCGACATTACCGCGTCAAGACTAATTACTCCAACTGGTTGCCATTAGTTTAAAATGAGTGTCACAGTAATGGACAATGGTAAAACAAGTGATTGGCATACTAATGGTAGTGTTGGCAATGCAGTATTCGTTGTGAGAATAGTGAAGTTTTGTGGAAAAGACGTTTTTGTGAAAGTGCTATGTGATTTGGATGTAAGGACCAGGTTTTTATTACTTGTGAGCCTTTTGGATCCTACTGTTGATTATGTGATTAAGAATGACATAGTGACGTTATGTTATGGAAGTCTCATTAGCTGGATCAATGGTGCTGTCACGTCATCAATGTTACGTTGTTGGTGGTATGTGGCACGTGATTTCTTCATTAATTTTATCGTTCTGAAGATTTAGTTTTACTGGAATGTATGTAGCTAATCCTTAGTAGTCGTCTTAGGGTTTTTAATATAACGTTTACTTTGAAAATAGGTATAATATAAAGGGTGTAAAACTTCTTAGCGAAGCCGAAAGACACTTGTTCTCCCCGTCATTGCGATCTTTTATTTGTTGTACACCATACCTAAATTAAATGAAACCTTCTAGTTACGGAGCTATTCGGGGTCAAATTTCCAACATTTTTTTTTTAAAATACAAGTTTTTAATGGAGGATTTTTACTTTAAACACCTCTACGATTCAATCCATCCACCAGCACAATGTTTTGAGTGCGTTACATTGAGTTCTACCACAAAACATGATTTTTCACCCCAAAAAAAAGTCATCTCCCAGCAATAATTTTTGCGTAAAGTTACTTAGTTTGATGTTCAGAATGCTTGGTTGACGGCTTCGTGATGAGGTTGTTTACACCCTGTATTCTAGTCTATGACTGGGTTGTGGAGGTCTAATAAAGGTATTCGAGCCTATAAGAAACTGCACGCTGTTTATAACAACTATGAAAACTAAAAGTTCTTTTGCAATCTCCAGGTTTCGCGACCGAAGTCTCAAGAGAGATAAGTCGGCGTCCAGGAGTTCTGAGCTGGACAGCAGCCCCAACTCGGCGGGGTCCAGGTCTCATGATGGCGACCAGGATGATGACGATGATAGTCTCGATATGAAGAGTAAAAAGTAAGTGACCAAAACTATGAAGTTCTATTAATATTGTAGGTTGGTGAAAGCGTAGATGGAAGTGGATGTCGATACGTTAAATTGTCTCCAAACGTTGAAATCTGCAACATATGGGTTTAACAAACGAATGATCCTTATGAAGATGATAATTTTCGTGTTTCTTTAATTTCATCGGTAACCGTTACTAAATCAAATCGAATCGTTTATTGCTATATTAGCCGAGTGCAATTAGAC
The DNA here is from genome assembly GCA_963853795.1 of Xestia rhomboidea. Taxonomy (NCBI): domain Eukaryota; kingdom Metazoa; phylum Arthropoda; class Insecta; order Lepidoptera; family Noctuidae; genus Xestia; species Xestia rhomboidea. The sequence goes on from OY970778.1 coordinate 13,549,164, forward strand.
AAAAAATACTCAAGAGGTGGAATAAAGTTTATAGTGAATGGATTTTCATGGGACTTTTTTTATTGAGTTTTTAGAGGAGTGGAGGTTTTTTTTAACTTTCTTCTCCACTCCTCTAGGAACTCAATCAATAAAACAAGTCCCATGAAAATCCGACCACTATAAACTTCGTTCCACCTTATTGTCTAATTACACTCAGTATATATGTCTCTATATCCATAATACTCACTTACAGGAGGTAAATAAAAATATAGAAACAATTATGGACCCTGACGCGTACAGGATTTTTTTTAAATATATAAAGAGAAAAAGAGGGCTTTATCTATGCGTCTCATATTTTGTTTCGGTAGGGCAATTAAGTGATCTGTCTTGAAAAGTCTGCAAACATTTTGCCTGATCTTAAAATTATAAACTACTATAAAAAATCGCTTTAAACCAAACGCAAGCCTATTCAGTATAAAAAACGACTGTGTCCAGAACACGCTCTCACCAATCTTCTTTCTATATTTGAACATTAAAGTTTAATATGTTCTAACTTTCAGGAACAACATACAGCGATGGTACTCGTTTAGGACGAACGCGCTAAACGGCGGGCCGAAAGCCAACAACACTTTGACGCCAACCCCGAACCAGAAGGACCCAGATTCGTACCGTAAGTTACAAACTTTTTAGTCTTCTTTAGAAAAAAAAAACTGTTAAAATTACTTGAAACTATTTTTCAGCGCAGTATCAAATACCTACGATATATAAATACAGAGCTTTGTTGGGTAATCACTTGAAAGCAAACATTTATAAGCAACACTAAAAACACAACGTTCTATTTTCGAAGTTACTTCTGGAAATGTATTTATTTGTCAAACTAGACCAAATTATACTTGTGGTGACGTCTACTTTCTACCCTGGTAATAGGCATGACGACAGTATCAAAAAATTGCAAATCTATTTAGTCCGTCAGTTAGAGTATTGGAAATTAATGGACACGTATTTTTTGTTTTTGGAAAGCAATGAATAATGACAAAGATAAAACGCATCCAAACTCGGGAGTGGGGGCTCGTGACGTTAGAATTAGCTAAAAATTATACCATGGCGTGAGGTATTGAGAATTTTAAAAGCGTCGTATCTTCGTCAATTTTGGTTTTACGTAAACCAAATTTAAATTAAAAGAAAAAACACGGGTCAATTATTTTTTGATAATCTAAGTGAAAGACTAATTAGATTTTTGTCGTCTCGCCTATTACGAACTACACTTCCATACCTGACGTCACGCAAAACCCTGCATAGACCCAGCAGAGTTACTCCGTACAAATCATCATCATCTGCCTAGCCTTTTCCCAACTATATTGGGGTCGGTTTCCAGTCTAACCGGATTCAGTTGAATATCAGTATTCTACATGGAGTGACTGCCTATCTGACCTCCACAACCCAGTTAGTACTGGGTAATACGATACCCCCTTGGTAAGACTGGTTGTCAGACTTTGACTTTGTTGTTGTTTTTTTGACCTGTAACAACTGTCTGAAGCTCTTCAAATGAGTGTGGGGACCAACGGCTTAACGTGTTTTCTGAGGCACGGAGAAAACTCGGTATGTAATAAATGGTCAACTATCCACAGACCGACCTTTTCAAGCGCGGCTTAACCTCTAAGTTCGACCCGTATGGCTGAGCTCCTCCTGTATAAATGTTCTTAAAAACCTTTAAAACACGAATTCTAAATTCAATATTTCTTCTTTTCTCCAGTATCCCGGCCAATGTCATCGCTCTCTTGTGGCCAGCTCCACGTTCTGAGGAAGTTGGCGCTCCTCCGGCTCACCGCCTGCATGGAACGGTACTGCCCTTCGCACAAGTCTGGATGGAACTGGGAACTGCCTAAGCTGATTAGGAAGATCAAGACTCCTGATTATAAAGGTAAGCCTACTTTAGTGGTATTGAGGATCGAAGCTAACAAAAGAGTTGTGCAGGTGGCTATACAGGGTGTAAACAACTTCATCACGAAGCCGTCAACCAAGCATTCTGTACATCAAACTAAGTAACTTTACGCAAACATTATTGCTGGGAAACTATTTTTTTTATGGGTGAAAAATCATGTTTTGTGGTAAAACTCAATGTATCATCGCACTCAAAACATTGTGCTGATGGATGGATTGAATAGTACGGGGGTCGTGGAGGTGTTTAAAGTAAAAATCTAACACTAAAAACTTGTATTTAATAGCACGCTGGTTTCCTTACGATGTTTTCCTTCACCGAAACAAGTGATAATTATGCAATACGCACATGAATCCGAAAAAAATAAGAGGTGAAGCTAAAAAATGTCAAAGTAAAATAGTACCTTTAACTGAGAATCAAGAATGGAAACGGCATGACTTTGAACTCAATTACATGACGCTATAAAATGTTACAAACAAAAAAACTTGTCAAAAAGTTGGAACTTTGACCCCAAATATCTCCGTAACTAGAAGGTTCCCAGGTATGGTGTAGAACAAAAAAATGATCGCTATAACGGGGCGAACAAGTGCCTTTCGGCTTCGTTAAGAGGTATTTTACACCCTCTAAACTGGTCAGGAATAATTTGAGTCCATCGACTCGCAAAGAAGTAGTGGTAATGAACCTTTCTTCTCTGGTTTTTTGATTGTGTAATACTTGTATATTATATCCTTGTAATTCTAACGTTTTCCTTTCAATAAAGTTAACCCACAAAGCCTGACACAAATCGCCAATGCAACGTAATTTTCTTACGAGGAAAAAGGGTTTTTCTTAACAAAAGTTATTGGAAACCAAATAAAACCAATATGTTACAATGTGTTAAAACCCCTAAATCATGAAAGCCGTTATTATCCTAACTCAAAGCCAAAGCCAAGCAATATACATTCTGGATTTATTTTTCAAGTTACGTTCAAAGTTCGACTCTAATCGTGGCAGGACAGGGTTTAATTTCATTTGAGTATTAAGCCGATGGATATCACACAGACATCATATTGCTTTGGTAAAATTTATATTAAGTTTATTCATCCCATGAATGTTCACCATTCAAGTTTACCCTTTTAATGTAAAATGTTTTGAGGAAAATGGGAAATGTTGGATGAAATTTTAATGTAGTATCTCTTCCTATTGTTATAAAAGTCAATTACATTAAGCGGTACTTTGGTAAATATACTGTTAGGGATTCGCTTTATAGTAGTTTTATTTATTGTATATTATTGTCATTATAATTATTTTAAATTTAGGTAATTACATTAAACATCACGCCTGTAATCCCCGAAGAGTTAGGCAGAGGTGTAATTAATAGTACGCCCACATTTCGCCAGTTATGTTTACGTCCCATGTAATAGGGGGCGAGCCTATTGCCATCTACCGGGCACAAATCCAGACTCCGTGTCTGGTACTGAGAAATTTCTGATGGAAAAACCCAATAACATTATGCCCGAAGCGGAAATCGAACCTGGGTCTGCTGAACGTGAGCAGTCACGATTGTGACCGCTGGACCAATGAGGCAGTCGCTAGATAGTATTTTAAATTGTGTTAGCCCAAAATTTCGGCACTTTCACGGGTCAATACTAAATAAATTATAATTTTCTATTCCAGATAAAACTGTGTTCGGTGTGCCTCTAACTGTGTCCCTGCAGAGGACAGGACATGCACTACCAAAGCCGATACAATGTGCGCTGAACTGGCTCAAAAACAACGCTTTGGATCAAGTAAGTTGCCGTTATTTTTTTGGATTTCGAAAGTGTACTGAAAAAACGTCGTTCGATACACGTGGCCATTTGTTACTGCAGTACTGCTCCATAACAACCTCGCCTGCGGCTCGGGTGTGAATACCATCTCGACTGCAATAATAAAGTTTCCCCATTTATATCAAAATGAAGGTACTATTTTTTACTATGTATCAAGACTACATTTACTGATCAAACCAACTGTCTCCACCTTTCCAGATGGGCATCTTCCGAAAAGCCGGCGTCAAATCTCGAATAGCAAAACTCCGGACAACGGTCGAAGCTGCGGGAGCTTCCAACGCTAGCTTCGCCATAGAGAACATCAACACCATAGAGCCGAACCAGTCTAGCCTAAACTTCGACGGCGCGCAGGCCCATGACGTGGCCGACATGGTGAAGCAGTACTTCAGGGAGCTACCTGACGCGTTGCTCACGAATAAGCTGAGTGAGACGTTCATTGCCATCTTTCAACGTGAGTTTTTGTTATGTATTTTATAAAGTGGTCTTGAACATGGGTACTTGAATAATTATGTCACTTTTAAGGTGGTGGTATCTGCTAACGAGAGGTGTAACTCCTCTTTGATGAGTGAATATGAATGTGCAATAAAATATACTAAACCTTAATTGGTACAATTGAAATAATTTTAACTTTATTATTACTATATGAAAAAAATATTCAAATTGAAGCATTTTTTCTTTGAAATTTCGTAACTACTCATAAACGGTATTAGGTTTTAGTTTTGTTTTTTTTTCACACAAATATTTGTCACTTTTTTCTTTACAAAGTGTACAATTGGCAATTTGATCTAATGATTTATTAGGCTACGATTAACTAAATACCACTCATTTCGCACTTTTCGGCCCGCAGTAACTGACGTAACAACCACTTTGTAGTGCAAGCTGATTAGAACTTTATTCTAACAGTATTTCAAACGAAGTTTGAACCACCACAAATAGAATTGCTAATTTAACAGATACCCCAGCCTTAAGTTAGTTATTTAGAAGACTGAACTAGTCTGAACTTGACTTGATAGACTATGGTTTCATTATTACCCTAGTTTATAACACAGTACTGTATTTTATCTAATTTTTAATATAATAATTAAATATAATAATAATTTTTAATATAATTGAGTAGCACTCCTCCGAAACGGCTCGACCGATTTTTATGATTTGTTTTTATGTATATTTGGTAGGTATAGTCGTAATGTATAGAACATCGTTTGGCGCCTTGTGTTAATAATGGTCAAAGAATTTACATCAAAACCTAGCTATTATTTCTATCGATACCATGTGAGAACAAATGTATTAATAATAATTTGATGTATTACAGATGTTCCTGAACCATTAAGGCCTGATGCCGTGCAGTGCGCATTACTACTGTTACCAGAAGAACATTTAGAAGCGTTGAATTCTCTACTCATATTCCTTGCAGATGTAAGTAGATCATCATACCTACTCTTGCCCAAGGTACAGTCAGTGCCCTGCATTACTTGTCCCCTCATCCACTCTTCTTCAGCAAAGAATAAGAATAATAATAATTAATTTGCTTAAAATACAGGTGTTACCAGTTGTAGTTGGTGGTTTAGGCACAAACAAACCATATTTTGCCTTTCTAAGGCATGCAAATATAATTTTACATTATTGTATAAGTAACTAGCTGATGCCCGCGGCTTCCCTTCCTCTTGAATCACTCTATCTATTAAAAAAAAAAAACATCAAAATCCGTTGCGTAGTTTTAAAGATTTAAGCATACATAGGGATATAGGGACAGAGAAAGCGACTTTATTTTATACTATGTAGTGATGATGCGTATCTATGTGAAATTTAACACGTTTTAAGTAAACTAAAATAATTATTAACACATATTGCACACTAAACTAATACCTATATCTTAACATTAAATTTTGTGTTGCAGTAATTCTTGTAAACTGTAAAAACAATTTTCTGTCAACCATTTACGAAATTAATCTGCGTCAGATAAGGAATTAAGAACACTGGCTGTACCTGCTTGGTCTGTCTATTTATCCAATGACTCTCCATTTGAGTTAGGAATTAAAGAAAGCAAAAAGCTGGGACTAATGGCTGAATACTGAAACGTCACTCAAAATTTAAGTAGCACTTATATTTAACACACACTCAAGAGTGACGTTTGGCCATACGAAATTTAAAGTTTAGCAGCTGCTCAAATTTTAAACAGCCCTTAAATTTTAAGTGACGTTTCAGTATTTGGGGGTAAGCCTAGCAAAAACTTTTCTGAGCTCACATATGACAAACTTTTTTTTACTCGTTGTGTCTTCCATTGCTTCGTTTGAACATACTCATCGTGCTGTAATTGTTTTCGTTTTTGGAAAAAGTACCAGAATATTTATTAGTGCTTATATCTTGCAGGTCGCAGAACATTCAGATGTGAACCAGATGACGGCGTCGAACCTGGCAGTCTGCTTAGCCCCCACGTTGTTGAGGTTGCATCACGCACCACCAACAACTGGTAGCACGAAGGAAGGGAATTCCAACAGGTAAAAGAAGAAAAAAACGAAAAGCCATCTAACCCTTGATCTGTCCACGAAGTAGACACAATAGTTAAACAATGGTGTCTCGAACAAATTGGTCATTTGACAGATCATGATTTATTTACACACAACATAATTATTCTGTAAAACTTTATTAGCTAAATATTATACACATTTAAAAAATAAAATAACCTAACGTAAAGTACTTAATAATAAACTAAAAACTGTCAAGTGGTAATGTACGCGCATTGCTACGTTGTACCTACTTATGTTCTGTAAAATAAATACAAAATACTAATAAGTCGATTAAAAAGACTGGAATGTATGTTTCACGGCTGCACTAAATAGGTACAGTTTACAAAACAAAATACCTGACAACTAGTACCTGAATAGTACTCTCCTAAATATGGATTTAAAAATGTCATATCTGTGACTATTAACATTCAAACTAAAATGGTTATACTTTTTGTATTTAGAGGTGACATAAAGACCATAAAACTCATCGCACAATTAACAGGCGAAACAGTATAGACAAACCACCACCACCACCACAAATTCCAATTTTCTCTACGAACCCATTCTCACGCAAACCATTCCATTCTCAGAATGGTGATCGAGAGCGTGGCCGACCAGCGCCAGATCAGCGAGAGCCGCGCCGCGCACGCGTGCCTGCTGCTCCTCATACAGAAGCACCAGCAGCTGTTCATGGCTCCGGCCGATATGCTGGCCAGGTGCAAGTTCAACTACTTTGAGGAAAGCGTGCCGGTAAGTCAATCATGATACTTGTCGTCCTGTCACTTGTACCCCTATGTCAATCATGATACTTGTCGTCCTGTCACTTGTACCCCTATGTCAATCATGATACTTGTCGTCCTGTCACTTGTACCCCTATGTCAATCATGATACTTGTCCTGTCATTTGTACCCCTATGTCAATTATGATACTTGTCGTCCTGTCACTTGTACCCCTATGTCAATCATGATAGTTGTCGTCCTGTCACTTGTTCCCCTGGTGACCTTATTACTGCATCAGTGAGCGGAGTTTACGTCCTAGCTGAATTTCGGGTCAAATTATAATCACTTCAACGAAGTCGATATGAAAAAATGTTTTTTTAGTCATAACGGATGTAAAACTACCTTTAACGAAGCCAAAAAGCACTTGTTCTCCCCGTCATTGCGATCATTTTTTTGTTCTAGACCATCATAGAAGGTTCCCAGGTATGTTAAGTTCTTCTTTATAGTGTGGTTAGCGACTAACCTGGTGTCAGAGCTTTTATGCCGCCCATGGGCCTCTGACTTGGCTTGTCTATGTTAGTTTATGTTACGGAGATATTGGGGGTCAAAGTTCCAACCTTTCGACAAGTTTTTTTTTAATACAAGTTCTTGGGTATAACTTTACTTGACCTCTGCACTATTGAATGCATCTATCAGCACAATCTGTTGAATGCGTTACATTGAGTCCTAGGTACCGTAAATCGTGATTTTGCGCACCCAAAAAAAAACTCGTTTCCCAGCGATAATTTTTGCGTTACCTTGTTTCATGTTACGTTTACAGCCTGTATGTTCTTCTAGCCGATTTCGATTCAACATAAAATTAAATTAGTGTTGCGGTTTTGAATAAGAATAAGAATAATTTATTTAAAAAGTAGATAATACAAAAGTGTACATTTAAGTGCAGTAGTGTTATTTCTTAAACTATTGTATAATTAGTGCTTAGAAGTAAACTATCACTACAAAATATTTAACAGTCACAAGTAACGAAAATGTCGAGTTCAAATGTTATGTAGCGACCTGCCTGATCTAGGTTTATTTAAACCTATGTTTCAGGCCATCACTTTACATTACATAAATTAATTAGGACAGTAAAAGTTTTAAATGAAATAAATCTATTAACAACTATAACACAAATCACATTGGTACAAAAACATTAAAACTAACTTAAGTAAATATGTACAATTAGATACGGGGGGATGACATAATCAAACTAGGACTTCTAGAAGTTTTTCTGTGTCCGTGTAATTAAGTATCGCTAAATAATCTGATATTACAAAACTACATTGCCTATAACTTAGACTACAGTAGTTTAGTTTCTTGTTGAGTCTATTATACAGAATCACACTCGCCTGGTTAAACTGGAATATGACACAAACGAAGTTAAGAAATAGGTTTTTTGTTTAGGCTTTCTCCTTTTAAGCAAGAATCTAATAATGATTTATAACAATTACTACGAATTATTTCGTAAGCACACATTATCCTGTTCTAAACGTCAACAATAAGGTAACCCATGACGACAGCACTAAAGATATCAGGAAAATGACGACCTTAACCTTACCGTAAACATCGGATGATGTGTTTATGACCAAGAGAAAGAGGGATAACCTTCTAACTCATTTACCAGGATATTCCAAATCAATTCCTAGTAGAAACGTCAGAAAAAAGGCTTGGCTTTGAGGTCACTGTTTTGATTCATCATCATCTGCATAGCCTTTTCCCAACTATATCGGGGCCGGCTTCCAGTCTAACCGGGTGCTGCTAAATTCCATTACCATTATATTTTACATGGAGAGACAAATCTGACCTCCACAAGCCAGTTAGTACTGCGTAATATGATACCCCTTGGTAAGACTGGTTGTCAGACTTTCGGGCCACTGATTACCTGTTACGACTGTCATAGATCTACAAATGACACCCGGGGTCCAACGGAATTGAAGGAACCATTCAGATTTGTCCAGTACTATGTACCTACTCATAGATTGAAATAGTTTGATTCCATCATACGGCGACAAAAGGTGTTAGCGTTTCTTTTTTGTTTTAACACCTCTGATACACACAATGTCGCGGTTTCCATGGAAACGCCAGCTTACTCTTAACTCTCAATATTAACACTTTTCGCATGACACAAGCACAGTGATTTCTAAAAATTTAAATGCTTGTGCTACTTTACCAACGGAACAACTGGAATCTTACCCATTCTGAAATTCCAGGTTGCGTTAGAAGAGTTGGGTGCAGACTTCAACCAAGACTGGAAAGGTTTCCAGCAAGCCTGTATAAAAGCATTACTGAAAGAAGCCAAAGAAAAGTAAGTCTTATTCCCTTTACAAATAGTTACCAATTTCCAAATCCTTGAAGTTCTATTAGTAGACTCTGAAATCATAATTCTCTTCAAAATCTTTGTATGTAAACTTGAATCTCATAGAGTCTAACTTTTTTCATGCTTTTTTAGAGTCTGTGGCCGATCAGGAAAGAGGTGAGACATCGGTGTTAGAGCGTATATCCACCTTATCATCGATTTTTAAAAGCATCTGTTCTTTACTGATAGCTAGGTATAAGCATGATTCCTTAATAGCATATATTCAGTCAAGACAATCTGGAATATTTCGTTTTTACAATGGCAATATTATTGAATGTAACGTAAACTTTTTTCAATACACGGCGCGTGTGTATATAGGATGTCAGTTCACACAGGTGAAAAAATATAACAATTTTTACACGAGCCAAATCGAATCACTTATGTTTTCCAAGTTCTGTCTTTATTTCTATCTATTGTTGAGAAAGTTTAAAAAAAATCATAATAGTCCTAGGCACATTTAAATAACATACAAGAATTGGTCATTGTTCTTAATAATCTTACCTACGACGTCAGTGGGAAACTGTAATGTTTTAAAAAGTGAGTAATATTTTATTAAACCAGGAACCAATTGCCTCACTTGTTTTCGCTTTTCACTAAAACATGGGAAATGTAATGTAATGGAATTACGTCGTGGGAAATGTAACTACAGGAAAACGAGGAAACGTCATCTTAATTTATTGTTATTTCCTCCTTCGTCATTAGTTTTACGTAGTTCTGCTTACTCCCTTAAAGTCCCTTAAGGATGGTTTTTACCTAATAATTTGAATACTAAGACAACTGTAACTAGTGGGGGTAAGAGGCGGTTTCTACCTACCCACATGCGAAAAGGCGTGAGTTTATGTATGTATTCCAGATGTTTTAGAATTCCCCGCGCATTTCCGAGGGTTAACTTAAATTACGGACTTGTCCGAAAAATTCCAGACAAATGGCAACCTTAGGTTAGTGATATCGTTCACATCTTTTTTCAACGAGCTTAAACCTAGTCTAGAATTTTAGATAAACTTCCTTAGGAATCTACTAGATTTTCTTTCGTTTCTTAAAACTACTAAGTAGGTACGTCCAGCACACCTTTTTATATGGAATATCAAATTGCACATTTTCAATATAAAGAACAGATGTTTTAAAACCCAATTTTTCATTTAAAACACTGAACACATGTCACTGCCATCGTAGCCCTATCATGGCCACCTAGGTGTTATGCGTAGTGTTTTCGTTATTTTTGATTAAATCTAAATGTTGCTTGTTTAATGCATATAGGTGGACTTGTTTCTAGACAACGGTTATTTTGGCTTTTGATTAAAATTACTAAGGATTGTTGTTGGCATAGAAATTACAGTCGAAACGTGATTATTAGAACATCATGATAAAAAAGTATTAAACTTCAAATTCGGCTGATTTCGACTTACTAATTTCATGTTTTGTAATACTTAAAACATCCAAATCTGAAATATAAACAGGAATGGCGATAATTGGAGAATTTTCAGTCAATAACTGAACCTCAATAACTTACATCTAACTAATAAGAAACGATTTTTTTGCGTTTTCTATTTTTAATGGATGATACGCATGTTCCAGTGTTTCATTAGAGATTCCAGGCTTTTTTACTCCTACCCAAAAAGAGAATGGAATTTAACCCAGATTCTGTAATTCCAGAACACGTGGATGGATGTCAGTGTCAGGGGCAGCTCCTCACGTGGAACTGTGTTGCAAGAAGGTTGGTGATGGACATCCGTTGAGGTTGTGGAGAGCTACTACTGATGTTGAGGCACCACCCCAGGAGGTTATGCAAAGGTAAATTTAATGGGTTTCCGCCTGTTTGAACATTTTCTCTGGGATTCCAGTTCAATTTTTTTCTGTAATTCCAGTCGTAAGTTTCTCTGGAATTCCAGTTTGGAATATTTTTCCAGCGTCCTTGCTGATCTGGTCAGTAATTGTGAATGTAAACTTAATTTCACTTATTTACAGGATACTCCGAGAGCGGCACATATGGGATGATTCGTTGGTAAAATGGCGCGTTGCGGAGAAACTTGGCACAAATGCTGAAGTGTTCCAGTACGTCACAGCATCAAGCATCAATCTGCCGTCTAGAGATTATTGTGTTTTACGGTAAGTCTCAGTCCTCCCCCACATTCATGTGCGGCTCAGAGTCGATTTTTTTTCTTTTATTTTTTGGGGTGAGGAAATGACTTGGATGACTTTCCTCAGACGGAGGTCCATCTGAGGAAAACGGAGGGTTACGTCGGATTCTTTTCGACTAAAATCCCAGTATTCCTACTTCTATAAGTAGGGGGCCTGCAAGAGAATCGTAGATTCGTGCGCATCCCCGACTTGTTATGCTGTAAGTCCATTTAGAAAATATGTAAGACGAATTATAACATGTGTTCCCCTTGCAGGTCCTGGCAGCAAGGAGGTGGCGGCGGTGGCTGGTGCGCTGTGGCGGAGACGTCCGTGGCGCACGCGTCCGCCCCCGGCGCGCACGGGCCCGCGCTGGCCCCGGGGGGCGCGCCGGGGGGCGGGCCGGCCCCGGGGGGCGCGCCGGGGGAGCTGCCGCTGGCCTCGCGGGGGGTCGTGCTGGCGTCCCGCTACCTCGCGCAGCCCGCTGGGAAGGGACGCAGCAGACTCGTGCATTTAGCTAGAGTTGATACTATGTAAGTGTGTTTTATGACTGTTCGAAAGAGATACCGTGACCCCGGAACACAAATGGCGATGAAGGAACATGGAGGGGTTAGGTTAGTCAGTAAAAGTCTGACACTCCCGCCTGCTCCGCCCAGAGCGGGAGAAGTCATTTGATGATTTCCCATCCGAAAAAAAAAAGGTACATATGGAAAGGTGTTTAAAAACCCAGGTGCAATTTGGAAGCAACCTATTTCAGAGTACCTACGATTAGTTTTTTTTTTTTTTAATAACTAATCCTTAACTAGCAGTTAACAACTACTAGTAGTTTCTCCATGTAAAATATTGCTGCTTAGCTCCATCCGAATACTGACTGGAAGCCAACCTCAACTGGTTGAAAAAATTCTATCCAGATTGTTAGAGCACTGTTGCACTGTCTTATTAAACTTTTATTTTCCAGGGGCCGAACACCAGAATGGTACAACAAATGCTACGGACACATCTGCGCTCTGTATCTCGCCAGAATCCGAGCTTCGTTCAAGCATAACACGGAAGGTCCCGAATCGAACGTATGATCCAAGCATTCCACTTAAGTTGGTACCATATTGGAACCGATTTAAGTTGACGTGACAGACGTCAGTGTAAATACTTCTAGAATAAGTTGGAACTGGGGGCTTACCACAACCCCGTAGGAATGAGACAGAGCTAGACATCCTGTATAGCCGTTTCTTTCACAAACTGAAGTAAAAAAAATACTGTTTTGACAGGTGGTGGGTACAGTCCCTGGAATTATATAATGGAATAGAATAGATTGGCATTTTTGTCAACATTAAGTTGGTTACTGGTGTATCAGATATCGCTAAATTCTCTGAAATGTTTTAGCTGGTAATAAAATGGGATATTAATATATTTTATGTAGATATTATAATTACTATAACAAGAGCAATAGATTATTAAATATATTTATTAGTGTCAATAATGGAGACATCATGTCTGTGTAACAGATAGCAATGTTAGTAGGAGCTACATATTGGATTGGCTTCTAAATACAATAGTTATTGTTTGTTGAGGATATAATGCTTTGTGTGTGGGATATATAAATTGTTCAAATGTTTCCATAAGGACCAAACATTTAATCAATTTCCAGTCATTGTTTGACATATTATTCATAGTTTCTATACAATAAAATAAACTGAAATAAATAGTTTGCATAATATCTCTATCAAGTGTTATATATTGTACCTATGTATTAATGTTATGTGGACGTGGATATTTGACCAAAATTATTATAGTAGGCAATTAAAATGATCTGTTATGGTCTTATATTATATAGAAACAAACATCAGATCATCTAATGCAATATTTAAAAATATTTTTGTTGACAAGTTTTGCTATGTAAATAATTTGAACAGAAAAATAAATAATTTCAGATTTTAAATGTACTGCATAATAAATTGATGCAAACTAGGTTTTTAAAATATTATTTACCTACCTCTATAAAACAAGTTATTCTAGACCCTTATCCCCAAAAGGGACCTACCAAAAAGCCTGATTTATTTGAAAAAATAGTTTGATCTAACTATTTTTTAATTATATAATTACCTAATAGCTAGTTAGACCCCGTGGTGCATTGTAAATATAAGATAAAGATAAAATAAATTCATAAAACTCAACATTAAATAATAAAGTTATCAAGAAATCTCGTTGAATAATATTTGAATATAAAAAATATTCTGTTTTACCATACCCCATGTAAAGTTATCGTTACATATCACTAGTCATATTATATAAATAAAACTAATAATCAAATATAAAAACACATTTTAACCGTACCTGTCCTGTGTTCAGGAACATAGTATTAAATTATATTTAGGTACATTAATTATTCATATAATATTCAATAATGTAATAAAAATATGTAATTTTTGAACGTTGAGATGTATCAGAATGAAATATAGTGAATGTTCTTTTGAATAATATTGTTGTATGTGTATTGTAAAAAGTCTGATTGTAAATAGTTGCATTGTTAGCTTTGATAGGAAATGACCATCACAATTTAAATAAATGTACTTAACATAATTATTGCTGTTTGAAGATGTGTTCCATATAATGCAGAAATTATTCATCTAACATTAGAAGTAAATTTTAGAGAATGGGTAAGACATCGTAACTTGTATAAGGTAAAATAGTTATGGGTAAGTACCCAATATTATCTTCCTATATTTAATACGTCATTCAGTATTGGTATAAGTAAGATGACTAACATAAGACGTAGGATAGGGTTTACCCTTTTCTCTCATAAGCCCCTGCCCAATCATACCACACACAATACGCCACAATATTCCACATAGCAATATATGAAACACAGCTTCACACAGACTTGTAAAAAATATTTTCCTGTATGGAAAATCAATTTGAAGCCAAATATCGCAAATTGAAGATATTAAAATGCTTTTAAAATAGATTTAATGATATTTTAATTATTAATCTGTAATCTCAATATTATAATGTTGTTAGTTACCTATGATTTCACAAATTGTTGGTGCAGTTATTCATATTAACTATATTGGAGTGTGATGTCAATTCGAGAAACGGTTTGTTATTTCTCTGTTAAAAGGGAAGATTTAGAATAAGGAAAAATTATACCTAGTTTGGCTCGCGATTTTCTTTGAATTCCTTTCTAAAACTGAGGGAGTCTACAGGTTCCAATTCCGTCAGACATTTCTTACGTAATTGCATTGTTTAGGCATATAGATAAGTATTAGGTAATTTCGAAGATGTAAAAAAACTACAAGTAAAAAAAAACATGACAATCAGTTTCTGGAATTTGCTCCACATTCGCAGAATATTTCGCTCCCATCATGGCAAGCGAAAATTCAATGTACTAGATTAATTGAATTACATAATATAAGCATCACAATATCATCAAAATGTAAATAAAGGCCAGTTACATGATAATCTCATAATGTACCAATTCCAAAAATAAATATTTAACATACTACATAATATCAGTTAAAAAGCACATTTCATTCCGTATTTAAAATTGTATTTTTCCATTCTGGAATTCCAGTTGTAGAGAACTTAAATTGAAATTGGTTTTCCAAATAGATTTTCATTTCGATAGGAAAGATATAGAATGAAAGTGTTTTCAGCCATTCCATAATATATTAAATTATTATAAATGAAACCAAATAAATTTTAAATGCAAAGAATAGTTTGTGAAATAAATGTGATTTTTATCACTAGCAGCCTTTTTTTAAAAAAAAGTAGGTAGGACAGACAGACAGACTTAAAATTAAACTAAAAACTTCTATACCAGTTACTGCCATTAAACTTTTAAACACATTTATTTGACAGACTATCATTATAAAATTGTATAGTTTTCAGCAAGTTTACCAATATTGATGTTTAACTGTTCACAGTATTTTATCTGCCTAAAGCATATTCGCATCCGGTTTTCGAAAGGCAAAAAATTTGACTGTCAAAGACGTCTTGATGTTGACAAGAGACAGGCTGTTGGTAGGTAAACGATTTGTGAAAAAAAAGATGGCGTTATTTTTGAATCTTGTAACGCGCGTGAGTTGACCTGTGAAACTGTCAAACTTACCTTTGTAAACTGTAGGTGATTAAATGACTGAATCAGTCAATCACTTGGTTGATATTTTTAATCTCTCAAAAACCGGTTGTTGTTAGTCTATTTATTAAGAGATAAATAACTTTGTTCCAGCAATTAACTGAAATATGTAACCATTTAATACTCCGTGTCTGATAAAACATGTTAAATATAAACTATTGCATTGTGATTTATTCTTTATGAAAATATATGGACCATTGTATTGAATATTTTGAAGTTTTATTTTGCATACTTAGAGCAAAAGATTTTTTGCTGACCATTGTGTTGCCAGTCATCATTATCATCATCATCAGCCTAATAATGTTCCCGCTGAGACACAGGCCTCCACTCTAAGAGAGGGAATGGGCTATAATCCACCACGCGGGCCCAGTGCGGATTGGTAGATGTCACATGTCTTCGAATTTTTGGTTCTAGGACACGCCGGTCTCCTCACGATGTTTTCCTTCACCGTTTTGAGAGCAGTGGTGATGAAATAAATTACACAAAGTAATACGCCTGCCTGGGATCGAACCCACGACTTAGTGTTCGTAAGTCGGGGCCGCCACCACTGGGCCACCGCTGCTCTCTGTGCTGCCAGTGTGAACAATATATTATGAGATATTTCTTTTGTAAGATAATATTTTTGTTTTGGCATGCACAGGTTGCGGCTTGTGTTACCTACGATTTGAGTATGCATTGTGGTATGAATCCAGTTTTAAGCAGTAATGTTATGATAATAATTGAAGTATCTAAATACCTGCTTATGTCAAAATAACGTCGAGGTCAGATCATTGTGGCTAAAATATTAAAGGAAAATTTTATTGATACCAATAGCACCTGGTAAAGACAGTTACTAACTACCTATTCTGTAGGTTGGTACATAAATGTTTTCTAAAAAAGAACCCACAATAAAGTTCTGTTTGCACAAAATTTCAAATATGATTTTTTCAATAGAAAGATAAAGTTTTTATTTGACTCGCCCAAGTCGACATAGATAGCGAGAGACTGCCGGGGCCCAGGACAAAACAATACTACAAAATTTGCTCGACCTTAACTTTAGTCTCATAAATTAAAATATTATACAAACAACTTTTGTCAAAAAAAGAAACGTTATTTTTTTTCTTATCTTATCGTCTGCAACTATAAACAAAACAGTAAACAAATTTACGCTAGGCCGCTCGGATCGATTGTACCTAAATCAAGTAGGTAATAGATAAGGAGGGGCTGCGGGACCTGCCGGGGCTGCGGGACTATTCGAAAGAGATACCGTGGCCCCGGAACACAAAGGGCGATGAAGGAACATGGATGGGTTTTAGTCAGTAAAAGTCTGACACTCCCTCCTGCTCAGCCCAGAGCGGGAGAAGTCATTTGATGAATTCCCATCCGAAAAAAAAAAAAAAAAAAAAAGGCGGCCGCGCCGAGAGTATAAGTACGAGTATAATGTCAATAATGTCTTTCAAGAACAAAGTTGGACGGTTTTTTTTAAATTGAAAGCGGTTAAACTAAACTGGACGCTACCTTCTTAGTCAATCATGGAGTTTCTTGCCGGTTCTTCTCCATGGAAACGACCATCCTGAACCGTGCACCTTTTTCGACGTTTTAAAAGTGTATCTAGGCCTATGTGAAATAAAATATTTTGATTTTGATTCTGAAACACTGCTAATGTGCGTAATTTATAGTGACTTTGTTATGTGGTAAACCTACATCTCTTGGAATTATTGCAAAGGACCTTATTGTTTATGTTGTAGGTGCCTAACTCCAACTACCCTGTGGCCTTAACCTTAAAAGGGCCGGCCAAGAAAATAACAGCTTATGATCTTTTTCTTTAGCTAACCACATTACAAATGCGCATATCGAAGTCTTATGGGGCGTTCCATTGAATAACATATTTATTGGTAGGTATCGTCTAGGTCGGTAGGTCACCGACCTAGACGATACCTACCAATAAATATGTGTTTGCCTGCTTCTATCTCTAGGTAAAATACTTCAGCGTATTTTTTTCACGAGGGGTAGGCAAATATACCAAAGTTTACCGACGCACTCTGAGCGAGCGAAGCGAACTCGAGCGATTTTTTTTTTTATGTAGGGCCTCTGATCAACCGGACCATCCTGTGGTGACCTCAAATGAATTCAGGGCCCCGGCCAGGGCTTACCAACTAGGATATACTTACAATTAAGTGACCGCTCGTTATGGGTACCCCCCCTGTGGGGTTCGGACTTCGGCTTAGGGCGTAATTGAGGGGAAGGCAGCTAGGGACAGGCTGGGTCGAATTATTATTATTTGGGGAATTTAATGCTACAGGCTCAGCGGTGAGGGCTGGCTCGCCGAGCAAGGGTCGGGCGGTAGCATTACAAGGGCGTCGCAATGGGCCTCAGTGGCGAGGCCGGAAACGCGAAACTCGAGAGTTTTAGCACCCTGCATCTTATATAAGAGCATTTTGGCAGACATTTATACACGGTGTAAGGGGATCGACGCAAAAATCGAACCAAAAAAAAAATTGCACTATTGTATGAATAGCTGTTTTGTTGGTTTTAAATAACAGACTAAATTTATTCCTTAATTATAGCCTGTATTGCTGAATGTTTTTGTGTATTTTGCAAGAGACTGCACCTTACAATAAGCCCTTATACGGCCCATGCATTTGACGGAATATGGGCCCAATACCTAATACAATCGGTTATCTACATAATAAGATAGTTCTTATAATTTAATACGATTAAACAATTAACATGATTCAAAGGACAGCTGACAGTCGATAATATTTTATGTAGTAATAGGTATGTTTTTTGTAGTTTAATTTAATTGACCATAGTTAAGTACATAGACCCATATTTAAAAAGCGTACCATACTTACTACTAGGTACTGCCACGGTAATATTATAATATTACCGTGGTACTGCATTTATTGGTACTAAAAAAGTTACCTAGATTTTATATTGACTAGTGTACTTAGTTAAGCATTTGACTCTTTTGGTATTAGGAGGTAAGTACCTAAGTATAGCATTCTTAGAAGTTCTCGTGGTTAAGCAGGCAACGCCCTACATGGTGCATTATTTTTCCTAGAACACTCATTCATATTATGAACAATTCTTGCATTATGTAAACCACATCATAGATATGCATTTAAATGTATAGGTACTTTATCACAGATGATGACCAGCCGTACAGTTACATATATAAAATTTAGGTACGTACCGGTAAGAACCGGTTTTAATATACCTAATCTAGGTAGACTACAGGAGACTACTCCCTAGCAGTAATTGAATTATGTAGCCATTGGATCGCAACGCAATTTATTTCTATGATGTACCAAGTTTCGGTAGGTAGGCCTAACTATTTTATAAAAAAAGTCAGTACAATACCTACGGTCTACGGTATTATTTGGATCATCATCAGCCTATTAATGTTCCCACTGCTGGGACACAGGCCTCCTCGCTATGAGAGGGAATGGGCTATAATCCACCACGCGGGCCCAGTGCGGATTGATAGATGTCACAATCATGTCTTCGAATTTTTGGTTCTAGGACATACCGGTTTCCTCGCGATGTTTTCCTTCACCGTTTTTGATAGCAGTGGTGATGAAATAAATGACACAAAGTAGGTATGCCTGGGTTCGAATTCGAACCCGCGACTTACAGTTCGTAAGTCGGGGCCGCCACCACTGGGCCACCGCTGCTCGCTAAAATATTTACTTTATTGTTCCATTACCAATTTTTTATTTTATGATCCCGCAAGTTCTTCTCTTGTTATATTCGTTACGAAACGAAAATTTACTTTACCGCAGTATGGTTACCTACTGTAAGGCATTCAAAAAATTGCATCAGATTACAACAACCAATCAACGAACAGTTATTCTGAATGAGAAAGGTGATTGGGCGGGGGAAATCCAGTTACCACAACCTAAGTAAAAGATGAATGTAAAGTTTCTTTGCACGTAGCATCGAAAACAAAGTTTATGATTTTTTCAAAGAAAGTTAGCACAGTTTTTCTGTTTAAAAATTCACAAGAACATGTTGGTGTTTTGATTTGTTCAAAAATATTACTAGAACATTAAAATACAAATATAACTTAATAGAAAAATAATTTATAACCTCAATGCTTGCGCTTGACAGATAAATCAACTACGTGTAACGAAACGCATATACGCGCCCTATTTCGCTGTAAAGTACAAAACGAAAAATGTCAAATTGTCAATTGTCAGTCCGCAATATAGAAGCGCAATGGGTGGTCGTTTAAATTTTAAATATCATTCTTAGTGCTAGTTTATATTGCATGTGCGTACACTAATAATATCAACAATGAGACACAAGTAGAATAACAAAAGTGGAGTTTTAAATATCTGTGATAAGAGAACGCGACTCGGCCTTGCGCTTTCTATTTTTCTATTCTTTATTTGAATTTTGCGAAGTGTTCTACGATTGTATTTTGTTTCTAACTTGAATTCACAAAAATAACATTGAAAATTAAGATGGATAAGTCAGAAGATTGCAGTAAATTTATGGAAGCGAGGAAAGACGCATTCTGGGTGTTTGGTTATGGTTCGCTGTGCTGGAACCCAGGGTTTGAGTACCAGCAGTCGATCACTGGGTACGTGAAGGGATTCTCAAGAAGATTCTGGCAAGGAAACACGACACACCGAGGCACCGATACGAAGGTAATTATTTTAATTTAAAAAAAATATGATCTTGACACACACCTGCCTTCTTACATCATCCGAAAGGAAGAATGCATTTCTTGGGCTATTCGTGAACACAAATTCCAAAAAAAAAACATTGGCATCAAATATTTCATTTTCATAAAAGTTGGATCAAAAAGATTCTGATTGGAATAAAATAGAAATGTTTTGTTTTGCTAGGAGTTCATTGAACCAAAATACTTCAAGTATTTATGTACCTACTTGTGTTTATTTGAGCAAGTGTTTTGTAGTTTTTTTGAATTTAGAACTTAAAGCAATTCATTTGTTTATGAAAATAGGCCATTCAAATGTACATGGACTTTTTGGGCTGTTTTCCAGTTACTTATTTGCCATAATTAGGTAGGTATATTTATTTTTTTGAACAGATGGTTTGGTTTTGGCATTCACCTGAATAATTAGCAATTTAGTTTAAACCTATTTACATTATTCAATTTGTTACCTAAGTAGAATTCAATTCATACTGTCAATCGTAAATATTCTAATTTGAAAATTTAATTAAGTAGGTAAATATTTTTTTTGAATTTGGAAGTTCTTCACCAGCAGTTCTTATTTAATTACTTACTTTTACAAATTTAATCCAGTTTTGATTTATAAAGCAAAGTAACATTTTAATCATTATTGTGTCTTTGACCTAATGATCCCATTTCTAATTGATAATGCAATGTTATTAGGTCATGTCAATAAGGTTACTTAATTTATTTAGATCCTGATATTACCACATTTCATATGGCAGACTGACGGCAAATTATAATGAAGTAATAAAATTCATAATAAAACTACTGCCCTCAAATATTTGGTCAGCATGCAGCATTTAATGAAGACTTCTTTGAAACACTAATGGAAGTTTATATTTGTGTGAAAACTGGTATGTTTTATATAGAAACAAATTTTTAAGACGATTGACATCTACCAACTCGCACTGGGCCCACGTGTAGCCACTTCCACTCATCGGGATGTGATCTTGGCTCAGTGGGTATGTTACAGGCTTTAAAATTCACTGTGTGTTTTAATAATTTATTTTATTGTTTTGTATGCAATTTTTTTTCTCAGATGGATATTATTGTGTGAGGAAAGAAATTAAAGATTTTTCTTTCATGTCACTCTATCATTTACTCCAACACAAATAAATTATACTAATGTATAATTCATAGAATCTGAGTATAATCTCCTGTATTGCATAACAAACAAGTTCATAAAAAGCTTAAATGTAACTTAAGATAAGATTAAATTTACAATTCAATGACACCAATAACATTCCAAAATACTAAATTTTCTAAAAAAAAAACTATTTAAAACAAATGATAACCGGGATAATCCTTTAAGCAAACTTAATGGTACACAATAAATGTATATCTTTGTACTAGAACCTATACATATTTACCTAGCTCAATCCTATCTTCTGTAAATATTGAAACAATTGATAAAACACAATAATTCTGTCTAGACACTAATAGCTAATTTATGCCTAGATTATCACTTATGTATGAGTGCATTTAAATGGCTGATAGTTCGTCATAAAAAGATTCATGGTTAAACTTCCCTTGGTGAGGTCAGTCGTGGATGGGTGACCGAAGACGATTACTTTAGTATTGAGTTGAGAGAGTTGTTATGAGAACAGCAATGGGGCCCGAGTCACGAAAATCAGATCACGAATTCAGCCAAAAGAGATTGCCCAAAAATTCTCACCAGTCATCTCAGCTTATACACTGCTGAATACCTTTCCAAAGCTAGACTACAACACCCTGCCCCCCCCCACTGCCTCGCCTTCCGCAACCAGTCTGAGCCAGCCCAAAAATTGGGTTGCGCAAATTTTTGTGAAAACTATGTGCGCTTTATAATTATAAAGCGTACATAGTTTTCACAAAAATTTCACCTCTGAATCCTCCACATCTAGTACCATTTGTAGCAACAGTGATAGCCTAGTGGTGTGACCGTCGGACTGCCAAGTCATAGGTCTCGAGTTCGAACCCAAGGCACGCACCTCTGAATTTTCGGATTCATGTGCGTATTGTATAATTATCACTTGCTTCGGTGAAGGAAAAACATCGTGAGGAAACCAGCATGCCTGAGAGATATTTCTCGACGGCATGTTAAGCCAAGTCAGAGGCCCATGGGCGGTTTAAAAACTCTGACACCAGGTTAGGCACTAACCACACGATAAAGAAAGAAAGAAGAAGCAAACTCCGACACAGTTTGGAATAGGCTAGCTGACGGTAGGGTACTCATAATGGAGTACTTGTAATGTCACACCATACCAAGTGACAAAAGTGAAATACCTACGACGTACGACATATTTGCGATTCTGCTCGCCTAACAGAAAGCAAAAATGCGCAAGAAAGTATGTCAATGTACTTGTTTGGTATTTTACGGCTTTCGTATTTCACATTAAACTGAACTCTAATTGTTCATTGAACGAAAAGGTGGGGCTGTCTGTTCCAAAGTTTGCATAGATTGATCGGCTTTTGAAAAAAGAGGGGATAATACCTACATCGTTATGATAAATATAATACTCTTAGTATAAATAATACTCTTAGCAGATTGTTGTCAGTCATTTCTACTAGAGGCTAATCTGTCTACAAAACTATTTGGCAAATTTTTGAGCCAACACTAAGTAGGATAGTAACCTACCTATTGCCTGACTTATTATCACTGGACAATACTGTTCCACTGTTGGACAAAGGCCTGCCTTCATACCGTCCATTGGTCCCGGTTTTACGCCGATTCTTAAGGAAGATATCTAAGTCGTCCTACCATCTCCTTCTTGGTAAAACGTTTCGCGGTTCCAGTCCCAGGCCCACTTCGGCGAAGCTGAAAACAATGAGATTCATTAAAGAATCAAATCAATCAAAGAAGCCATGGAAATTTTCGACGGATAAACCAAAAACGAGACTCCTACAACGTAAGATGAAATCATAACAACGATGACCAAAGAAACACCTACAATAATATTCGGGCAATCAGCGAAACAAATTCCTCACCGGAATCTCTTGACGAATGCATTGGCCTCCAAATATTTAATGACAAACGTCGAACTGGCGAAGATTCAAGGTGGATGCACTTTCACACGAGTTGCGTTGACGCATCGCGACCGACATTGTTCTGAGATTAAACCGAAATAGCTGAAAGTCGACAGTATTTTTGGAAGATAAAAGGGAATGAATCGAAAACACACGTTGGGAATTTAGGGCTGCTGGGCGTCTTGGATTCTTTTACCTTCTTCATTGGTAATCTTTGTTTTGCGGTAGTATAGCCTAGGTAATACTTGGGTGGACCTAGTAGAATGTCCCAATATATTTGCGGTTACAGGCCCAAAAAAAACAGCATTGCCTCTGTCCCGGATTTTCATAATGACATCAGTTCTTGATAAACAGAAGTGATATTATCTGTATAAGAATTTGATGTGATTTCCATGATTATGGGAAACAAAACCGATGATTACTCAATAGCTACGCATGTACCTATTATGAGGATATCATACAATCCGTGTCAAATAGATATTAATATTACCAGCTGACAGAATTTCTAGTTATCCTGTTTAACTAGTGACGTATTTGTTTCATCCATCCATATCCTTCTGAGAATCCCAATTTAGAATGACGTTCGTTGTGTTTGTTACTGTTAATTCTAGCCTACATCACCAAGGTCAAAGGTCTCCCCTTCACTTCCAGTTGTTGCGATCCAGGGCTAATGTGGACTACTAGTCGTTGGTTTTGTCTTGCTAGTCCGGCCATCATCTACGAGATCTGACATTGTGTTTGTATTTTTGTTATAATAACAATGTAATGCATTAAGGTGGATGCTCCAGGGTAGCCCGCGAAATTCAAATTTTCTTACGTTTTTTGCAATTTGCAGGCCAACCTAGCACTGGCCTGCAAATTGCAAAAATCGTAAGAAAATTTGAATTTCGCGGGCTACCCTGGAGCATCCAACTTAATGCGTCAAATCAGTTTTCCTTCAATAAGGAATGTGAAGAGAATTTACTCCTTCGCTTTTTTCTTAAGAGAGGAAGTTCATGCATTCCGGTCATTATTGACAGACCATTGTTGATTGTACAGAATTTGACCTTTGGAATAGCGCAATACCGATGCATCATTTTGGGTGCTATCAATTTCATCTCTCAGGTTATCATTAAGTGCGAATGGTTGATTACATTTATTATCTAGTTAATGTACTGAAACAAGTTGCATTAAGATCGTAGTTTAAGATAATAGCAGAATATTATACCTAATGCTGACATGCGCAAAATACATGCGAATAATATTTTTGTTTTGCATTCCTAGCGATAAGATGAGGGAAACATAAACAGAAAACGTGAAATTAATATTTTAATTAAAATGACCTGTAAAAAAAACAAAACAAAATATTTTTAATGTCATAATATTATTCTGCAACACAGATGTTTTGTTATTATAATGATAAACTTAAAACAATAAAAAACTATCTATCTATCAGTACTGTAGGTAACGATTGACTATCATGTAAATTGTAAATAATCGTCATGTCAATGGTTCATGAAATCATGAGCCATGACCTTACTTGGCCTTGATGTTCCTTACAATATTTACTTCAACATTTGCGGAATTATCTTTCAATCGATATCCCAGATCCTCATGGCCTGAATGCAGATCTATCAGTCTTGGAATTTGGAACCTGATTTGCTGAATTTTTATCTTTGCTTTTCCTAGAATACATATTATTAAGTAGATAATAAAAATATAAAAGACAAATAATAATTACTAGACATGTATAAAGATACGTGCGGTCGCGCTGTGCAGAAATCCGAGCGAGTTCATTAGGGTTTCCCCTGGAACGAGTAAAATTCTCGAGAAAAAACTCTGAGATAAGACAAGAAATATATTTCAGTGTTATGTTGAACATCCAAGTTGTTTACGATCCACGAAGAAAATATTTTATTGTAGTGTGCAGGTACTTACTTAAAAACAACTCCATTCATTCAATTAATGAATGAAAGGCCCAGCATCAGACAGAACGTCTGGCAACACTGTAGTTTCATTGACCCGAGCATCAGGGGCACCATTGATACGCGTATTTTACAACATCGAGATAAAATACTACAATAGCACAAACAATAGGTGTAACAAAATTACTAGTATGGTAATCCTACCCAGATTTATTTATTTGTTCTAAGGAGATAATTTTCATAAAGAAATATCATAAAGTTTATCAGTAGTTTTAGGGGCTAATCTAGAATTCATACCGATCATTTTTCGATTATGTGTCCCTACTCCATTCTCATGTTCAACTACCCTCCTACGCACTTAACATTTTTGCGTACCTACCCACTAATGTGATAAATCAACTGAAAGTGTTTGTTCAGCAAATAATCATTTGCTAAAACGTTTTTACTGTATGAAATTGATACCAACTGCTGTTGTTGCTGGTGTTTGCTTATCTGCTTCACAGCAATTAATCGTCACCTTTAAACCCAGATCGTACCATATTATTATTACAGAATTCGTGTTTTTTAACCGCTTTTTAATCGTCATCTTGTTGTGTTGGCCCCAAACGGAACTAAGATAAGAGATTCCAGTTTCTTTCTTTTCGATTTTTTTATAGGTAGGTACTCTGAAATAAATTTTCAGTCGCCGATAAAAGTCTTACCAAGGGATATCGTATTACTCAGTACTAACTGGGTTGTGGAGGTCGGATAGGCAGACGCTCCATGTAAAATTCCAGTCTAACAGCTGCATCCTGTTAGACTGGAAGCCGACCCCAACATAGTTGGGAAAAGGCTGATGATGATGATGATGATATACGTACTGTGAACTCTGTCTCTCGATAGATTTACTCTGAACTCCCAGTTTTATTCAAAGTCTGGTCCAAAGCAATCACAACACCCTACCATGAGATTTAACTGCAGATTTGCTGATGAGAAACTTCATCAGGCTTGTATCTAGGGTAATTACGCGTACGCCCCGTGGGAACGTGGAAATATGGGTTTAATAAAATATAATGAACAAAAGCCTTGTGAAGATCCTTCCTCGCGTCTTGTTCTCCTGAGGGTCGTTATAAGCGCACACATTCTCTCCGATGATTACAAGATTTTATCGTCCGATAATAATATGATCTAATGTCAAGGACGATACTGAATAATTTTGTGAACAAGTCAAGAAAAGTGGAAAAACATGTTCCCATGTAAACATTAGGCATGCCATCGGATCATGCTAGTTTATTTACGTGAGATAAACTTCGTAATACCACGATCACGCACCTATCACGCTCACCTATTTTCGTATTTTTGTGTGAAAACCTACACCCACATTGCCGCTTGGTATGCGCTTATATATTTGATTAGCGATTTCTTGTCTACGTCTTTTTTTTCTTCAACCCGTTATATTTTGATTTGCGTTTTCTTTACTACGTCTCTAAATTCTTCAACCCGTGTCCACACAATGCTTTCAAGCCAATCTTTCTTAGAATTCTTAGGGTGTTTGGTTTTCGGCATTATAATTGGCTGCAACTGTAACTTTACACTTAAAGTCTCTCTTCAGATTTACTGTAAAATGTTGCTGTAAAGCTGTAAAAGGGACAGGCCAGGGGAGAGACATTTTTCATGTCTGAGGTGCGATTGTGACAAAACTAAGTTCATTAATGAATTCAAATTGACTGTCCATAAAGTAGATGCAATGTATTAAAAGGTACTAACCTCATTGATTCCAAATTTTTAAGAAAAGTATGGATATTATCATGGACATTGTTAGTACCTCTTAACTTAGAATGACCCTTATATCAAGTACCTACCGACTCTAGTACCTCTATGGCCTTTCTCGAAGAGTCATAATTGTTTATTTAATTAAGAGGTTAACAATGGATACAGTATCACAGGTATAGTAAGTAGTAACCACAAAGTAAATTGATAGGGACCGCCGACAAAAAACAAGTTTACATCTTAGGTCAAAAACCAAAACAAAAAGTTATCTAGAATCTTGTGATGCAACTTTAAAACGTTCAAATTGTTTTGAAAAACAAGTTTTTACAATACAATAACAACGAAAAAAATGTGATTAAATGTTTGGATGATAGACTTTGATGATACCTTATCATATTTTTCATAAACAATATGACTTAACGAATCCATTTCTTTTTTTTACAGCCGGGCCGAGTCGCTACTCTTATTGAAGACAACGAAGTGAGTATTATTTTTACTATTTTGTTATTTAATATTTACTTTTAAGTCAGTATAGTACAAACGTCATTTAATGTTTAAACGAGAAAATCGCTGCTTTGACGCAAATTTTACGACCTATTTTCTGGATTCCAGTAATCAGGGTTAATTTCATACGTACTGTTTTATTTGAAGCAACCAACACGTGGATTGTGTTTCTTCTTATTTTTTTACCTTTTGGGATAAACACAATCCTTAGGCGATTCATCACGACTAAAGCTGTATTAAGGTTGTATTAAAGGAACTGTTAACCGATACGATATCATATCTAGACATAAGCAATGCAAATTGGTGAAGGATCGTAATAAAACCACAACAATTCAACTGCTTCAACACAAAAAAGCCATTGACTTTTTATGCAAACACTCCAGTCACTGTAAAAATTTGACCCATTAACTAATCTCATTGTTATCAGAATTAACTTCCTCCAATTGTGACCGTGAATGGGAGAAGCGGTTATTTAGTTTCATTGTATTTACTTTTGTCAACAAAAAATATTAGAAATACTTTACTGTAGTTGAGAATTGGACATCCTTTTTGAGTAGGTACTGAATTAAATTTCAGTGTAACTTGAAATTACGCAGTTGCAATTCAAATGTTGGAAGTAATAATCAAATTTAGGCCAAAACCGTGAATGTTGGTCATTAACCTAAATGAAATCTACCAATTTTTGAGACTGGAGAATGTTATCCCATACAACCACTAGGATTAACACCCATATTCCCACGTCATCTCAAAAACATGAACAACTTAATTAAATTAATTCATTTCATCAATCTAAAACATTGTACAGGTCAACTGATAACCCAGAACGTCAAAACAAAAAGTATTATTACGTATTAATTGCGATAAAACACTCGTTAGGGAAACAGTAAATTATAACATTAATGCTAGGTACCACAAACTACCGTTATCAACATTACGTGCTGTTTGAAGGAAGCTTTTCATAAATGCAACACTATAATCAATAAGGACAATGAAAACAGCGGTATTGCAGTTGATACTATGTTATATGGAGGTTAATACAGGGTGTAAACCACCTCGTCACGAAGCTGTTAACCAAGCATTCTGTACGTCAAACTAAGTAACTTTACGCAAAAATTATTGCTGGGAAACGATTTTTTTTTTTGGGTGAAAAATCATGTTTTGTGGTAGAACTCAATGTAACGCACTCAAGACATAGTGCTGATGGATGGATTGAATAGTACGGGTCGTGGATGTGTTTAAAGTAAAAATCTTACATTAGAAACTTGTATTAAAAAAAAAAGTTGTCAAAAAGTTGGAATTTTGACCCCCAATATCTCCGTAACTAGAAGGTTGAAGGAAGGTATGGTGTAGAACAAAAAAAATATCGCAATGACGAGGAGAACAAGTGCCTTTCGGCTTCATTAAGAGGTGTTTTACGCCCTTTATACAGCAAGGCACGCGCCATATTTCAATGAATGATTTGCTTATATGCACGACAGGTGTGTATCGCGGATAAAATAAGTACGCATTCGACTGTGGACTGTCGACACAAAGAAAGATAATTGACGATCGCCAGTGCAAGAGATGATATGATTGATGAAGATGGTGATGATTACAAACTGTTCTAAATAACCAATGGTCAAAGACTTGATAGAACTCATCGCCGCCACGAAGACCATAGTGGAAAGACTCTGACCAATGAAATATAAATGCACAGAGTCCATCGGTCGTAACTTGTAGAGGACTTGACTGTCATCAAAGGTAGTCAAATCAACAACGGGATTAGAAAAAAGATTTAAACAAAGAATTCCGTCGTAATGTTTTTATTACTGCATTTTCAACAAGTACCTAATTTAAAAGAAAAGAATTGAATTTGCATTATGATTAAAACATAAGTGATACACACATAAATAACATTGAAAAACTAAGCTTATTTTTCTCTCGTGTCATTCTTTATACTTCTTATAATTACGGCGCAAAATCTCTGATGCGCAATGTCCAGTTCATTCTAGTTCCTTTGTTTTTGTCGTGCTAAATAGATAACTTCCGTATCTCTATTTTGTGATACTTTCCTTCAAAATGTTACAATGTTCTTGTAAGATAGTCTTTTATTTGTCTTAGATTCAGACCTTATCATTGCGACTACGACTTCTTTTTGTCTTCATTTGATAATTCTTTCTTCATTTATATAAGAGCGGAGATCTTCTGAAATCTCATTACAGATTTGTTCTTATTTACCTGGAGAACTTTTGTCCAGATGCAAAATGTCTTGTTTTGTAAACATAGCCTTGTTTTCATCACATCTTTCCCCACAGTTCTACGCAGCGTTTCAGTTGTAACCAAAATTAGGACCAATCAAATGGTGAAATAGACCTTTCAAATTTACTAATCTCAAGCAAATTGGTAATTTCGTTGCAATGCCCATGACCAATGGGTTCCGTAATTAGATTAAGTTTGAACCGACGGTTTTGAAATCGTGCTGCGGCTTCTTTTGTTTCATCTGCGGACCTTCGATTACCGCCATATTGTACAAGATCATCGATTGCTTAGTTCCTGTTATGTAGCGGTTCTTTTAATGCAGTTAACCTACTTTTGGCTTAATTAATTAGCTAATCAAGAACGCTTATCTTAAACTTAGCATGTTTTCTTAGGCTTACTTTAATCTTCTGTCTTGTAACTTGTTATAACTTGTCCTAGACCATTTTATTCAAGTCAATTACCCATGTAACTTCTAGAAACCCGTCTCGTCCTTAATTTTCTGATCTTCTCTTAAAATAAGGCCTCTTAGTATTCGTGACTTGCTAAATGGTACGACCGATAGTCGCTTCCGCCGATCGCCTTTAGAATAATAATGACTTGTCATAATAATCAAGCCAAGTAATTGTATTATCAAACATCGTTATTGTCTTCCCAACACATTCCAAAGGTTAGGTCATGTGAAGTGAGATCGATTGTCGGATCAGTCATTGGATATGTATTTGAAAAACCTCTAGATGCGTAATATTTTAAGTGCCGTCGACAGATACTGGACAACCTGTCTTGTACTTGACTGGATAATCTCGAGATTATATTTCTGTCTTGATTTTTCTCGCGGCTTCGCTCCCGTTGTGTACGGAAATTAACCCACGGGGACGTTTTAAATGTAGCCATGACAATCGGGATAATGTAGCTTCGAGTTAGTGAAAGAATTTTAGGAGTTGAATTAGTAGTTCTGAAGATTACCCCATACAAACTACCTATTTATAATATTATAATCAAATTGGTCAATGCGACCAATTAAAATCCACCGAGGTCTTTATTAGGTCTTATCTTGAGGAAAATTATTATATTTTGCCGTATGTATTTGTTTACAAACAATGGGTAGTAGCATTTAATTAGATTGATTACTATAACAAAATGTCTTATGATGCAATTTCTTATTGAGTATGGTTTTCCTGTAACACAATAAGATAAGAGATCGAGTTATGTTACATTTCCTAATCTATTTTTTGGCTTACTTTCCTTAAGCTACCAATTTACTGCAAATGACCAAACAATTCATGAGTCAATTTGTAATAAAAGTTTTTTTAGATTGACGGCGTATTTTTTTACGATGGAGCAAGGTTATTCAGATTTCCAGATCCACTTATGACTCGAATAATCCGCGTATAAAAAGTCCAAGTAATGATTTTTATACGCGGATTATTCGAGTCCTAGACCGACATAGAAAGAACATGGTAAAAAGAAAACATAAAATAATCTTAAAGATACGGTAAAATTTGTGGAGAAAAGGAACTTTTTATCTTTTTTGGATGGGAAATCATCAAATGACTCCTCCCGCTCTGGGCGGAGCAGGAGGGAGTGTCAGATTTTTACTAACTAAAACCCATCCATGTTCCTTCATCGCCCTTTGTGTCCAATCCCGCAGCCCCGGTAGGCGTCGGCCCTTGCGGACCCCTTCCCTTTTGCTGACTCTCTTTGAGGCGCGCGTGGAACACGAACGCGCCGTTGACACGGCCTGTCGTCACGAGACGGACGGACGGCGAGCTAGCCCATAGCTCCCCGTCCACAGGCCCGCGAAAAAGGAACACTCCTGAGTTCAAAAATGTCCCCTTTGACAACACCACGCCACGTCCTTTACTCATACGGATTGACGTCATACAAACTGACGCAGGATTCCCGAAGGAAAGCGTTTGATTACGTCACTATCCCAGGTGTTATACAGTCACCATCGAAACCAATTGTTTCCACAAATTATGTACGATGCTGTAACACCCCACGTTCGTCACATTTGAGGTGAATAATGTTGCGAGATGCACGAATTCCTTTGGAAGAATTATGAGATGCTCGATTTCCTTCGTGATAGCAAAGGTTATGTTCTGCTTTTACAGTTGTTGATTACGTCAAAATGTTACGTGGTTGGAATGGCTCGAATTCCGTTTTGTATAAGAATTCAGTCAGAATCTCATCCTTCGGCATTCGCCAATGAGTTTCGCAAAACATTTCTGTTAACACTCGTACATTTACATGGCGATTGGCGCCGCATTTCCCCGAAATTGATTAGCGTGGCAGTTCTAATTTGCTTGGTTCAGTTGTTGTTGAAGTCATATTTATTAATTTAAAATTCATGTAAAAGAGGGTTAATTAAGGTCACACCTTTGGGTTAGAGCACAATAAATAAATTGTTATCTCTAATAGGGACATTATTATATCGTGGTCATTGACCATTTTCTTTAAAAACAATTGAAACTTGGATTTACATAAACAGATCAGATATCAGCAGGCATGCGAGAATATGGTCAAAGGTTCCGTCAATTTCTCGTTTGCTTCGGAAAGATAGTGCTGACCATTTTCCCTTGACCCTCACCCAGTCACTCCTAACAATAATTTCTTAACAAAGTGAATTCACGCGCAAGCTGCACATGACTCGTATTACTATCGACACGTGTCATTTACACGTGTCTGTTTTTATTATTAGATTAACTGCGTTTAATGTTATTATTATTAAGTTTACTTGTATGACTAAAATTACTTTCTTAGAATAATACAGCATTCATTCAATTTTCAATTCTTAGGTGACGTTTCTGCGCAGATTTTAGAATAGATTGTCTATGGACGTCACGCGTTCTTTTGACGTAGGTAATGTGCTAGTGATTAGATTTTGTTTACATGTCTGTGGCTGGTCGTGGGGTGTCTGTCATTGATTAATTGAAGACGCGATGCTATCACTATATCAATATCGCCATAGTTACCAAACTTGGCTGGTTTATTGGTGCTATTCAATTTTTCAAATTAAGTTGTTTTGTCATTGCATGCTTTGGGTTCTTGAGCTTTATCTTTACGGTCAACAACTTTGTATTAATATTTGCATAATTATGGTCATTGGCATCGCACGAGTACAATGCTCCCTATATCTTGATCCATATACTTTCATAACAAAGTATACTTCGTCGACTAAAAAGCGTTCGTTCCTTTTTTCTCGATAAAGCTAATTCCACTTTCAGAATAGAAAACGTTACTGAAACCCTTACATTATTAGATAGCACCAATTAAAATACCCAATTCTGTCCAACCAATTTGGGTCAACCTGTTTCATAAAACCTTTCAAACAAAGAAATGTTGGCTTCGTGCCAATTCAATAAAAACTCCCGTGGTCCAGAAATAAATTCTATACACCCGTTCGGTATTGGACAAAGGAGGGGTTCTTGATGAACTCCGCACGGTGCGGATTACGTCCGCCGATTTACAAATTGGCAGTCGTATGACAAGACACGTGATAAAGAATATCTTTTTGACTCGAGTTGTAATAGGCTGGGAAAGTACTGAACGAATAGACGGGGCTCATTATGATGCCGTTGATGAAATGCATTTTGAAGAATTGAATGCATTGATATTGGGAACATCATCATAATAGTTGTGTGACGCAAAATATTGAGAAGTTTAAAGATCGTGCGCCTTATTCGTCAACGACTGCAGTGTCTACTTCTAACGAAATTCTACCTAATCGGTATAGTTTATATTTCCGCCGTGTCTTGTCTTAATGTGTGTTTCGTTTAAATCTTCCGTCTCTTGTAAATAAATGTAATCAAGTATAGGAGTCAATCTTTTCTGAACTCTCTGAAGATTGTTACAAATCTGCCGGTTGATGTGATTATATTGTGTCTAGACGGAAACACTCCCCGTCTACCCAATCATACCCTTTGTCGTCTAGTCTATTGAAGGTATTGATTGTTATGAAAATAAATACAGTCTGCCTAGCAAGAAGGCTGAATTGAAAGTGTCTGAAAGGCTTTCACGAGCATAATGTAGAAAATCGATTTCGGTAATGCTCTTCAATATGTTTTAGAATCCAAGCTGAGTAAAGTAAGCAAAGATCAATAGACAATGCCGAAGTCATAGTCAAAATATCGTGTAATATTTTTCGGGAGCTAGATCTCCCGAAAAAGATTGTTAGAAATAGCTTCGCCTTTCATACGGCTTCGGTCAATAGTCTCGAATGGGTGCAAGTTGAATGTCATTCGGAGAAACAAATAATGTTTTGCATTACTATTACTAGTGCATTGAACTTGTGAATTGATTCTTGGTAACTTACACTTGTCTTCATTTTTGCCATTAGACTTCCGACCGACGTGTGCTTTATTATAACTTCTTTGCTGATTAAGCCTAAATATTTAGCGCATATGAGCTTCCCTCACCTTAAGTGTCTATACAACAATGCACGTGTTAAAATATAAAGCGACGTAGTATAAATTTCGATTCCAACGGAGCTCAATTCGTTTTAGAAGTACTTATCTCATTGTTTCCGATTAATAACACGAATTAAATCATATTTGACAGTACCATAACATCCTGCCGATTTATAGTAGCGTTTATTTTGATTATTTTCCTTATGACTAAAATAGGTGACTATGGAATAAGTCTATGTCAGACAGTTTGACTTCAACGGGACGTAGGTAACGCTTGAGCGTTGCTGTTGAATAATTAAGTAACATTTAATGCAGCATAATCAACGTAAAAAAGCAAAAGTAAAAGACTCCAGAACTACTCAAAAGTAAATCAGAGAAGAATCGGATAAATTACACCCATAAGTAAATAATACTTAATCAAAGCAAAAGATAGAGTGAGTGTAGTGTAGTGTAGTGAGATGGAGTGGATTAACCCAATCAGGTTAATACTCCAGACAAAGCTGATGGCCTCCTAACCTTCAATATTGCAATAATCACTGCCTACACGTTATTCCTATGATAAAACTATTGCTATGTGATAGCATTGGCTCGACATTTGTTATTGGTTGAGCTTCGTTGCTAGAAGATAATGTAGACTGGTTTTGTTTTACATGAAGATGTTTGTGTTTTCCTCATCATCGTTTGGAGTCGTCGCAGCATATATATTCTTCCATACTTCTCTATTACTCGTCATGTCAGCAGTCACCTCCTTTCTAGCCATATCATCCTTCACACTGACCATCCATCATTTCTTTGGTCTTTCCAAGTTCTTAAAACGGGTGGTTTTAAGAAATTGGAAAGACATTCATACTCCAAACTTGCCTCACGACATTTTCCTCATTTCTCTCGTTATTTTCATCTCTGTAGAGGATCAATCAGTGTCTTCTAGGTCTTGTAATGACGTTGGTAATATTAGGTTTATTGGATATCTTTGTGGCTTGAAATTGGCATTACCATCATCATTATAGGAAACAACATTGTCATTATTATCTATAAAAGGTGTTTCAACTTTAAAAGGTCATTGTATTCCATAGAATTGATAATATTATGATCATGTCATCTTTTAGTTTGGAAAATGGATTATTCAGTCGTATTATAAACATTGTCTACATGGACGCCTAGAGAATGATATATACTTAGACATATAATACTTAGAGCATTAATTTTAATGTTATATAATTGTCTATTATGGCGGTATTTTCATACAATCCTAATAGATTGGCTTGCCCTTATAACCGAATAATACTCTTCATGATGTTAGAGTTTCTGAGCAGTCTGCTTGACATACGGGATGACCGTATTGTTGGCTTCTATCCACACCACTGTCTATCGCTGATCTAAAATAAAATAAACTTGATAAAGCATATTGTATTGAAGCCTATAAAGTATGAT
The DNA here is from genome assembly GCA_963853795.1 of Xestia rhomboidea. Classification (NCBI taxonomy): domain Eukaryota; kingdom Metazoa; phylum Arthropoda; class Insecta; order Lepidoptera; family Noctuidae; genus Xestia; species Xestia rhomboidea. The sequence continues at coordinate 13,584,683 of OY970778.1, forward strand.
TTCCTACTCACTTCATGAAGAAATTCCACGCCTAACATAAATTATCAATTTCTATGCTTACCTACATAAGTAAATTGTTTTAAATGAGAATTTGATATAGTCTTTACAATAACAACATTAGTAACCATGAACTTGCCAACAAATAACACTGCACCATCAGCTTAGTTTCTTATTGTAATACGTATTGCAAAATTGGCGAAATGTCATGCATTAGCAACTGAATTAGTTAATTTGCATACATTATTTTGTTTACTAGCATTTTGGCTGCCTCTATTGGTTGGTAAAGTTTAGCGAACTCTTTTTCTATTGCGTTCTACTTTATTATTTACTATTTTATTAGTCTTAATGTTGTTTGAAGTTATATTCAGAGCTGTTCCGATCAAAATATACCTAGGTAGCAAATTTTTGGATCGAAATTGATATTTAAAAATGTATGATTATTTTCCAAATATTTACCTATTTAACTTATCAAGTGCAGTGTTATATAAATATCTCCTCGGTTCCGACGTGTCTAATAAGCTTTTAATTAAAAATTAAAGATCTAACTACAGAGAAGACACGAAACCTATCCGCTGTACAGTTAGGTAGGCAACTTAATTTTCCTCACGTTATTTAAACTTTACATTTATAATGTGTAAAAGTAAAACATATACTATAATAAAAGTTTTGATAACATAAGAGTAGACATCAAAACCTTAGGATATTAATACCTGGGAAAGATGTACTAAATCCCATAACATACTGATAATAATTGTTTAAATTAAAACAATAAAAGATTTTTCAACACACTTGCTCGTAATGTGAGCCTTATTACATCGTTCATATGGCCATAAACCGAACTATAGCACACACATGCATGATAATATTACACAATAATTATATAATAATTCTATTATGCACTAGCATAATAGAATTATCCCTACAAAGTTAAGTTAGTACCTAACTGCAAATTATATCTGAGTAAACGGAGCAATATCAATTTAACCGGGTAATACAGTTTTTTTTTGTAACAACAAAGAGGTTTTATGCCGCTGAAAATCCATTTACATTTTCGGAATAAATAAATGTGCCCCTAATTAAGACAAAAAAAAACTTTTATTATCAAATTATTTATAATTCACAATAATTTGTTATAAAATATTTGCTACTTATATGTAATCGATCACCTTACATTTGGCGCGTTCAAAAAAAAAACTTGCGCGCCCTTTCCCACAATTTTCATATTTTGTTTGTATAGCATTTGTTGCTGTGAGGTAAAACGATTTATGCAATACATGTTTGTTTTTTCCTCGCAAGTGTGTTGAAAAATTGCGTATGAAACTCGTGAGCAACTTGCTCACTAGTCACTCGGCTGATTTACGCCCTCGCCTACGGCTCGGGTTGCAACCCATAGCCTCGTGTATAATGAGCAACTTAGCTCACTTGTATCATTTATACTATTTCCATACATGTCATATTCGTATATCAAATCAATAGAATGTTGTTTGACTATCATCCTACAAGACAGATCTTCAATTGTTTGACCGGTTCATAGTTCGATCGTCAGTTGTTATTATTGGAACAATAGGTTTATATTATATTAAAGTTGTTTTGGGTTTTTCTGTATGAAGTTATAAATTCTTTGATTGTTAGAAATACTTGGATCTATCTGTTTGAATTGATTGTTGTCGTGAAGTATCTATTTGGGAAATCTATTGCGTCCACGAGTTGAGATGTAGATACGCCCGGTGCACCCTGGGCTGAGTCACCTTTTATTTAAAAGTAGCTGATGCCCGCGGCTTCGCCCGCCCGCAAATTATATACTAAAACCTTCCTCTTGAATCACTCTATCTATTAAAAAACCCGCATCAAAATCCGTTGCGTAGTTTTAAAAATATAAGCATACATAGGGATATAGGGACAGAGAAAGCGACTTAGTTTTATACTATGTAGTGATACACCCTGTGGTGTTTTTTAAAGTTTGCATGTATGACTGTTTTTTTATCCCCTTGGGTACATATAGCAGTATGTATATGTATATACATACTGCTGTGTTATCCTGCTTAATATGCTGATTGAACTATTCTATAGCTAACTTGTCCAGCTGTTTTTGACCTTTTTTTTTTTAAATTAAGATAAAATGTGAATGTGAAGATATCCGTTTTACACATTTATGGATCACATTTTATCAATGTTGTTCACATAAAATTATAATTATTTTATCTACAGTCATGTACTTAGCTCAGCTTCTTAAACTTTATTAGTACTACTTACACGTGTCAATATAATATATCAATCTTTTATTTACCTAGATTAGATATTTTGATTAGGATTTGAGATAATTACTAAGCCGATATAAAAAACTTTCTGATTAGATACTTCGCCGTTTCTCTCTTTCTCTAATCCCACTAATATTATAGAAATTCAATGACAGAACAGGTTTTCAGGCCTTTTTTCTGCCACACTTTCCGGTTCTGTGTCACCCAGGTGTTTCCCGCGACTTTAACGATATCGTCGACCCAAAAAGTTCTAGGACGGCCCAGGCCTAATCTTGACTACCACTCGGTCAAAGCCTTGCCCCATAGGCCATCTCCGCGTCTAGCCAGATGTCCTGCCTAGGTCCACTTGAGGCGCACCGCCCGGTCCCCGACGTGACCAGCATAGCTATTCACAACGCTCGTCGTACCTAAATCTATTTCGCTCAATTTCGTAATGTCAAAAAAGATAGACATACGACATTCCGAATCGAAAATCGAATCGAAGCGTTGTGAATAAGGGTCATGTCAGTTTAAAAGCTTATTAAGAAGAATGATGCCAATGTACGTATGTATGTCCATATAAAAAATAACTTGATAAGGAAATCATTTACTTAGCAATTGTTATCTTCGAAACACTCGTTATCAGGTGGACGGCCACGCGTTACATAAAATTCGCTGTTGTCATAACAACAGGGTAGCGGGTTATCATCAACATACAAGATATACGTCTTTTTATCTTCTCGTGTGAAAAATCCTTGTAATTCGCCTTCAGACATCGACAATATTGATAAAGTTATTTGATTATGTACCTACATGGCCAAATTGAACCTCCAAGCAGTTTTGATTTGATTAAAATAGAAAGATGATATCAAATACTTAGTGAAAAAAAATATATTGCCTCGTTGGTCTGGTGGTCGCAAGCGCGACTGCTGAGCATGGCGTCCTGGGTTCGAATCCCGTTTTATTTTTTTTTCGAAATGGCATCTCGCATATCAACCTGAGAGGTTGTCTGCCTAACCGGACGTCCGCTTAACCGGACTTTCCTGTGGGTGCCTTAAGTGTAAGGCCTCCAGCCAGGGCAAAAAACTTACAAACTAAGCGACTACACGCTAAGGGCACCCTCTGCGGGGTACGGGCCTCGGCTTAGGGCGTCGCTGGGATAGGACAGCAAGGGGACAGGCTGGATCGGAGTGGTGTTCGAATCCCGTGTCGGGCAAAGTGTTATTAGGGGTTTTCCTCTAGAAATTTCTCAGTAGCAGCCACGAGTCTGGATTTGTACCCGATTGATGGCAAAAACGGTAACACGGCGGGATTGTTGAGGCTCGCCCCCCTTTAACATGGGACTTGAACACTACTGTCGAAATGTGGTTGCACTATTAGGCACACCTCTGCCTAACCCTTCGGAGATTACAGGCGTGATGTTATGTTATTATGATGAGGAAAATCAGCAGGCCTAGCCAAGTTACAAACGATTCGTATCGATTCTCTTTTTACAATCGTAAACGTTAAGTCACGTGGTCAAAACAAGCGAATAGAAACTTCTTAGACAAGTTTACATCGATCAAGATGATAGAATGAAATGTATTCGTTTCTACAATCGTGATCGCTACATCCCATATAAATCGTAGCCAACTTACAGTTTTGACTGAACTTTAAAGTTTCTATTCTTTTGTTTTGACCACGTGACTTAACGTTGAAATGATGTCATTCCCATACATTTGGTTAGTTTTCTATGCGTTAACGATTGTAGATTGTCAACTTGGCTAAGCCTAGTGAAGGCAGTCTATTCGAAATGGCTGTGATAAGTTCAGTGGTCCATGTGTGTTTCATATGAGAAGAGGTCTTTGACTCCTCATTATCATTGAAATTTCACGAAACGACTTCAATAAACATGATTATTTTTCTCCATAACGCAAACAAGATGCCTAAAGAACACTTTGCACGTTTTTGTTTGTTGGTAAACAAAATTACACCAACAAGAATATTACAATTCATTGTCTTTAATATAAAACAAAATATTGTATACATTCGTTTTTGTTTTAACTATCTAAAGCACTTTGTGAAAATCCTGGTGACGTTTATATTGCATGCGAATTCTGGACTTCGTAGTCGTTTATTTTGAGTTGAGTTTTTCGGCCAAAGTTGCATACCTATGCTAGCCATTTGAGAGCACATGAAAGAGCAGCGGGCCTAGCCAAGTTACAAGCGATTCGTATCGATTCTCTTTCTACAATCGTAAACGTTAAGTCACGTGGTCAAAACAAACGAATATAAACTTTCGTAGACAAGCTTACATCGATCAAGATAATAGAATGAAATGTATTCGTTTCTACAATCGTGATCGCTACATCCCATATAAATCGTAGCCAACTTACAGTTTTGACTAAACTTTAAAGTTTCCATTCGTTTGTTTTGACCTAAGCCTACTGGACACCAAAGGCTAGTTGGCATCATCATCATCATCATCATCATCAAGGCTGAAAAGTGGTCGACCGTTAGTGCGCGGTAGTACATGTCTATTCCAGTCTCCGTCCTCTCCATAGAAGTGTTTGTTATATTTTGGGAGTTAGCTCAAACATCAAAAAAAATTGAAGACTAGGGTAATAACTGGTATAAATAGACCCTTAACGAAGCTGAAAGGCACTTGTACTCCCCGGGTTCCGTACCTCAAAAGAAAAAAAAACGGAACCCTTATAAGATCACTTTCTTGTCCGTCTGTCCGTATGTCAGTCTGTCCGTCTGTCACCACCGATTTTCTCAAGAACGTTGAAAAAAAACGTGGAAAAGTTGAAATTTATACCAGATACTGAGGTTAATAGTCCCTATAAGGTGTATAAAAATCAAGGTCCTGAGTCAACACGATAAAAAGATATGGGCAAATTTAGATTTTCGCGAAAACTTGTAAGTACCAAAATTTACCTTAATTTTCAGCTTTTTATTATTATTTTTCGAACTTTTCCCTTTACTTGTACTGTAAGACCATGCTTTTAACCAAAATTGACAATTCTAGGTCAAACGGAAGTAGGTAGGTACCCTATAGGTTATGGGTCGAAAACGTATACGGTAGTTGACCTAGATTCACGAAATTTTGCAAAAAGCAAGGTTTACAGCACATATAAAGGGAAAAGTCTGAAAACCGTAAATATGTAGTTTAATAACAAAAAAAAAGCGATTTTACTATTACAAACATTATTTGCGGTTGATGCAATAGCCGTTTCTAGGGATCGAACAATCGAAAAAAACTTAAGTTTGTCCTTTAAAAAGTTTGTACGGAACCCTCGGTGCGCGAGTCCGACTCGCTCTTGGCCAGTATTTTTTTTGTTCAAGACCTGGGAATGTAATAGTTAAGTACCAACTTTTTCACAAGTTTCGTTTCCCAGCAATAATTTTTGCGTATAGTTTTATGTACAGAGTGTTTGGTTGACGGCTTCGTGAAGGTTCCGTTTACAACCTGTATTTAGAATCAATTTTATTGCTGGCATTACGTGATCAATGGAATTTGTTGTTTTCATAGGCTACCTATATACCTTTAAGGCTGAATGGCTTTAGTAAACAAGCTAGCACATTGCCAAGATTTCTTTGGATTGCAATGGTGTCGATTTATTCTTCTTTGACTAGGTATTATTCTCCTAGAAGGCCTCTCGACTAGAGGTTTTATTGGAAGGTTTTCTTTGTGTCCAGAGAGCAACAATACAACTTCATCTGAAATTAATAATGTCGAAATCTGATTGAAAAATGAAATTCACAACTAAAGAAGTAGGAGAACATTTGGATCTATTTAAACGTTGTATAGATAATTAAAGATGGCCTCCGATATCCTACTTGGTTATCTACAAAAGCGAGTTTTGAGTACTAATAATAATATCAAAATCCATTAGAAGACCACGTGTATGACATAGTTGTCTACAACGGAAGTTACAATATAGGCTAATTAAACACAACACATTACAAGATAATAAATGAAATATGGAGGTGACTAAAAGAACACACGGCCCCCGGATTTCACATGTTTGCTGTATGTTCAAATAATTTCAGCAAATGTATTCCACGTGCACACACCGCCAATGTTTGTATTATTTACGTCTCAACCTTGACCTATTTCGGGGTCAGAAACACAAGCGAATAACAAACGAAAACCGGATACCTAGCAAACCGAATTTACAAAGATTAAACAGACTAACGACCATAATAAAAAACTAGTTTGAAAAATTCGCGGATCTAAGAATATCTTTTTCCTATTGGCTATCGTTCAAAATTGAGGAACCCATTAGGAAATGAATGCCAAATTCCACGGTTTGTTGAAATGTTCTATATTACTGTTAGTGTTGATGATTGTCCAGAGATGGCGATTGGTAATCGTTGCATTAATGTTATCTGCGTGTGCGCAGTTGATCTCGGTGATGTGCCTATCAGTAAGTAAGAATACTAAGTGAGGCCATTCAAATACTTGAGTATCCTTCTTAGATGAAGGTCTAAACAATTAACAAAGAAAAAATTGTGATTATGAATTCGGTGCATACGCACAATACGGTACAACCAAAAGGATATCTTACAAAAATGGAACTAGATAAGATTACAATTCAGACACAACTTTCAATCAATGCTGATAAAGTGACAGATATAACGTCTGCTGCATATTAAGATTAAGGCCCAATACTAAGGCCCAGATAAAAACAATCCAACAACAATATTGATAGCTAGGTACAATGTTATTCAGACAAATTAACATCAAGGTGGTAGTGACATAAAGACTTATTAGGATCAAAAGTTGTCCAAACTTGACATTTTAATAATGTGGATTCTTAAAAGAAGAATATTTGTAGATATTTGACAGTCGTTAGTAGGAACCCTGAATGCTAATCATACTAAGATACAAAATCGTGTTATACCGTAACTGAGTTCTGAAGGTAGAGGAACGCAGTCGCTCCTTGTAAAATACTGGTATTCAGCTACATCCGGTTACACGTCACGTCACGGAAGCAGACGTCAAAATGTTTGGGTAAATGTCTATGGAGATGATGATAATGAAGTCAGTTAAGGTGGATGCTCCAGGGTAGCCCGCGAAATTCAAATTTTCTTACGTTGTTTGCAATTTGCAGGTCAGTGTCAGGTTGTATGTTGATTAAAATAGGAATCGCGGCTGTAACACGTATGTAGTTACAGAATTATAATCATCAAAATCATCAATACAACCCTCCAAGCGCATAAAGGTGCAGGAATGACTTTTTCAAGGTCAAATTCATTCCTGCACTTTATTCTAACAGTATTTCAAACGAAGTTTGAACCACCACACAAATAGAGTTGCTAATTTAGCTCCTGTAGTCGTCTTAATACACAGACTTAAAGGCTTATGCTAAGTAGGTATAACCTGGGACAAAGGCAGGAAGATGATGGATGATGAAGGTGCGATAAAAATCGCATACTTGAAAGAGAAAGGGATCACAAAAGCAGATGACTGATCTGATACAATACATGTGCATCGTTATCAAGCATGCAAACGAAGCGTGGGGCACGCACATGTTCGGCTCATTAACTATTAATTAGCATATCATTAAGTTGATTATGACGTGATTTGTTATAGCAACAGTTTTCATGATAATTGGAAGGACATTCAGTCGTGTATCATCTATATTGCTATGCTCGGTCGTTATGTTATACGATTTCTTTCGTCTATGTTTGCAGACAAGCAGTTTTTTATTACCACCCATTTTGATGAATAAAGATTTTAAACTCACGAGTGTCGTATCTTTACAGCGGGTTTTTGCTACTTCAAATGTAAACTCATAAATTGCGTTAAAAATAATTTTGTAATCATTTCGAGACCATCAAGTTATTACATCAAAAAACAAGATTTATTATGTAATAACTTGATTCGAATTTTAAAATAACTGATTCTAAATTAAGATTTAGAGTCAGTTATTTGAAAATTCGATTATTAAATAAGTCCTTGACAGACAAATCAATAAAACTCGTTCGCTTTTTACCACAATTTCATAATCTTCTCCAGTCAATAATCCAGTTTGAAACAGTAATCCACACAATAGCTACCTGTATAGAAAAATGCTTGTATAAAATTATCCAATTAATGACACTGACAGTCTTTTTAAAACCATACTCATACATTGACTGGACATACTCATACCGACACCACCTTCTGCTTCGACTCTTCCAGCTTGATTTTATTCATCTTCCTTTTAACAAGCTTCTATTTAGCCATTAAGTTTTTCTAGTTCAAGTCATTCTCATTCTTCTCCATTAAATCGTTTTCTCTCAATTCCACAGCCTGTCCTAAATTCGACAGCCAACCAGAAATAGCACTTGCTTCAACAATTTGCCTAACTGTATGGTCAATGCCATACAATTAGGCAAACAAATAATTATATGCAAATTGTCGAATCAACCAGATTAGGTACTTAGTCCGATAACTGGTCATTACCCTGATTAAATAAATCTCCTGGTTGCCATTGTTGGTTCCACGGTTATTGATATAAGTACTTCTCACATCTTTATCAAATATGAACTTTGCTACTGCTGGTCTTGATTCTAAGCATTGCTAAAATCATTATCAACTAAAGATTTGCGTAAACTGACGTCTCTTGGATCAATTAACACACTTCAGATATAGTGAATTTGACGTACCACGTTTTTTTCCGAAGATTTTGTATCTGATAGGCGAGATTGTCCACCAAAATTAAAGGAGCAAAGCATTTTCAATACTAACGTTTATTTTTTGTTTGTTCCAGGGAATCACATGGGGCAAAGCGTTCCTCATCTCAGCTGACAACAACGCTGCCTTACCTTACCTCTCCACCAGGGAATGCCAACTTGGTGGCTACAGAACTCATACAGTCAACTTCCACCCGCGCCCCATTCTATTCGCCTCATCATCTAGCTCCGCTCCTAGTAGTACTCCTAGTACCTCAGACAAGAAAAACGCTCTTCTGTACATCGCTGTCCCCGAAAACCGGCATTGGTTGGGAGCAGCTCCCTTACCTGATATAGCTAAGCAAATTTTAGAATGCCAAGGACAGTCTGGTCCGAACGCAGAATACCTTTTAAGATTAGCAGACTTCATGAGAGAAGAAATCCCTGAAGCTTTCGATGAACACTTATTTTCTTTGGAAAGGTTGGTTAGGAAATTCGCTTCTGACATGAGGATCTGTTTGAGAACTTTGATGGGAGAAGAAGCGCAAGAAGAGGAGAAGGCTGAAGTGAAGGCAGTCGTGCCTAGCTTCCAGTTCGCGTCTAGAGTACCAGAGAAGAAATTGCGTTGTGTGAATATGTGATACGAGAATGAGTTTGATAGGCCATGGACACTCTGGATAGATATAAGAAATCCTATTTGTCGTTGAGATGTTTGACTGAGGGGAATAGTTGTGACCATTATTTGGTAAGAACTTACTCGAAAATGTGCAGCAGTTTTCATGTTTTAGATGTATTGACCAATTGGCTTAACTCTGTGCTTTGTATTAAAATACTCTTAGTGAAATTTTGCTATAAATATATTAATAGAGAAGCTACAATTTGACATTTTAAATGTTACATCAAAAGTTTGATTACCATTTACTTTTGACTTTATAAATTGACATATACCTAATTACTTTAATTGACTATGATCGTCATAACTATTTGTCTTATTCTAATAGCCAAATCGGGTATTAGGTAGGTAGCAATGAAATTGACATTTTGCATGTGATATAAACAATGGATCGTTTTCGCAAAAAATATGAAATTTTGCAAAGAAACGTTTAAACGGTTAAAAACCTGTTTTTATAAAAGAAGTTTTTTTTTGTATTTAACGCTTAAAAATGGCCGCTTTAGTAGTTTGTATATAAAAAACTGTTCATTTTACTGAACTTTGCAAAATTTGTTTATTTAGACGAAAATTGCTGAAAATGTAATGTAATGTAATGTTAGTTTATTTGTTTACGATGACATAGGAGTTGAAATAGACGACATAGTGATGATTTATTCGCCATTGTTTCCAGTGATAATAATACATCGTCCGGGGACTGTACTACCGACTACGTACTACTACGTACCGTACTACTTCACTGAGGTTCGACCAGTTTTCAACCTTACTACTTAGGCCAAAGTGTGACACTGCCACTTTTCACCCTTATGCCCTAAGTCTTAAGCCATAAGGGTGAAAAGTGGCAGACCGTTAGTGAACTCGGTAGTACCATTATATAAGTACATGTCAAAACAAAAGTGCGAATGTACTAATTTATTTAAAGACTTTTTACATAAGTCTATAACATCTATTTATATTTTCTGCATTTTTTAACTTAAAGCGCTGGACGTTAGTTGTAAAAATACAGCCTGAAGATAAGAATAATAGATAAAATAATTAACGATCGAATAATTAAATCGAATCTGACATAAGAAAAATTGAAAATTGTTTGGCACAATTTTAATCTATTAGTAACGCCTTGCCACACGTAAAAAATACGTGTTTCTAAAACTGACATGACTTGAAAAGATTAATTTGTCATTATTGTGTCTTTGTCATTTAATACTGATTGTAATATTATTATAGATTTGGCAGCATAAACTCTTGACATTGATTGTACTACCTACTTGCATGTCTCGTTTTAGAAATACTTCAAATAATATTTTTAAAATTCAATTGTTAACTAACAACAATTATTTTAAGAACTTTACTTCCTAACATCGCACAAACAACAAAACCAAATAAATAGTTGTAAGAAGTAAATAAGTATTATCTATGAATCTAGATTATTTAAGTTTATTTTTGTGATTAAAATAATTATTTCGTTTTGTATAATTTTTAAGTGATAATTATTTTAAGTTACTATCGATGTTGATGTTATTTAAATGTGAATTAGAAAATGAATTTGGTTTTCCAACTCAAAATGTTTAATTTCGCTAGATTCCTAAAGAATATTGTGATAAGTAAAAAATTAAATTTGTAAAACAATTTATTTTTTAATTCAAACAAAAATTGTGAACGTTCAATTAGCATAATTTTTGTATGAACATTTGTATGTTAATTTAAGGCGACGCCATAATGTACTGACAAAAATAAAACTATGTATGACTAAAACCAGCATCTATTATTGAAAACCTTTTGCAAAATTCAAGAAATATATCTACTGAGGAGACAATAAAAAAATAATGGGGTAGATGACACACCAATCAATTGAGATGCTTTTTAAGAGCTGTCAAAACGCGGTGCTCTCATAGATCTTGTATGGCAATAGCAAACTGTGACGTCACTGTTTAGTCAACTCAATGAATCAATTATTTATTGATTTCAAAGCAACTAAAAATCTAATTTGGCAATTAATTGTAAATAAATTGATGGATTTATATTTGATATATGGATGGAATTGATTGGCCCAAAATAAAGTGTTTTTTTTTATTGGTGTCTTGGAATTATTGTTTTATGGTGTCATCTACCCTCTTCTCCATTTACCACTTCTGCATAGGCCTAGAGACCCTAGCATGAGCGCGCGGTGTAAACTTAACGTAAATACGTCGACTTTTTAATCTGAAATTGAACTATCCTTTAAGATTTGCAACAAGTACCATCAGTATCATCTATAGATAATATGAAAAGAAAATCATAACTGAAACCCAACCACAACAGCCAATCTGGAAGCCTACAGCTGCCCTCTATGAGCAATCTGGTGTACTAATACTAAGTAGACTGTTTCACCTACAGCTGCGTTAGAAGTCCGTGTGTGTTTCAATAGATGGCGCTATTTTATGAAATAAGACGGTCGCCTCCAAAGGACCAATAAGATACTAAAAGTTCTTTTAAATACAGTTGCTCAAAAAGTGGTGTATTGCAGGGACTTATTGCGTTCGGGATGTGGGCTATTACATACTAGTGCTTTTTTAATGTATAATGTGTAATTTAATGATTTAATTGAATGAGTTATGTTGGGTTTCATTTCATTTCATCTCATTGAATTTCATTTTCATTTCATATCAATAAAAAAAATCTACTGAAGACTAAGCTGTATGGATAGTTCCCTTTGCCTACCAAAATGGGTGAAGAAAAAAAAACTCTGCTTATATTCTACGGTTGGCGCCCTTTTTCAGAAAATTTTCAATGTACATGTGTACTATAACTTTGATAAGAAATAAATGATTAGTTAGTTGAGTTTATTGTGTTTTTATTATTTTATTAAATTGCTTTATTTTTTCGCAACTGTATTAAAAATAGTCGTTCAGTACACCTGCGGAACCGTCATTGCAACTTGTTCCGACTGTCAACCCTCGCCTTCGGCTGCGCCTCGGCTCGGGTAGACATTTATCGGAACTCTTTGCAATGACAGCCTTTCCGCACATGTAATGAAATATACTATTGCAGTAAAACAATTAAATTTTACGAATCTCATACTTTGATAAGCAGAATAGAATAGATTTTTATTTTTCAGGTGGAGGAATCTTATATTGGGCGGCTAAGAAAAAATAGAGAAAATACATTCGCACTATAAATCTTTATTTCATTATAATTCTTACAACTTCGTTTTGACCCACACATAAACCATCAAATATACATACAAGGAGCGCCAAATATTACTACAATATTATTCCATTACTTATTTTATTCAAGGCATTTCGACATTCAATAAATTGTATAAATAAATGAGTTCAATTAAATTATAAATACCAATAACGGTGATGTCATCCATAAAATTATTAGAAAATTAATTTAATTATTTGTACTTAATTATTATAATTTTCCCATTTCAATAAACGATAATTCCATAATATAAATAAAATAGATAATTTGTGACAACTCATCATTCTCCCAAACTTATTTATCTACTTGTCTCATTACATAAAATGAGTAGAAATTTCCTATCTACTATTTACAAAATAATCTCATCATAATTTCTTTCGCTAATTGGTTACACAACTATAATTATAACGATACAATAATTAAGTACGAAAAAGATTTGCTGGTGAAATGCATCCTCTGCGCAGACATGAAAAATAAAAATTGTCTGTGGTTTGTTAAAACTAAAACTTGGAATTGGAAATCCCCAAAGACTATGTAAACTGTGGACTTATTAGGAAATATTCCTAAATTATTAAAAACTATAAAGTGAGTCTGTCAAAAATACCTAACTCGATGTAACAGCCATTATATTTTGTGATAAATCCTAAAATACTTTTACAAATCCTAAAAAAAGTATTAATAATAAAAAATCGTCTCGGTTCTCTTAAACAGACTAGATGCTATCGATTCTAGTTTTAATTCAAAAATAGTGCGTCATGTAACATCCCTCTTCATAAAAAATGCTATAAAACTTCACAATAATATTTTATAATACAAAAAAAAAACACGTAAACTTTGGTACTAGGATATTTACATTTGTCCCCAAAGGGAATTTTATTTCTATAAAATATTTAAACACGAAATATTATGCAATACTTTGTTTCGCATTTTGTGTAAAACCTATGTCTAAATAAATATCTAAACTAAATTATTTTAGTAAATATCTTAAAAACAAAATGACACGAACAGTGCGTCAGCAACAAAAATTTATTAACAATGTCACTTTTATGAGTATATCACGTCATGAATTAAGTGTAAATCAACTTCTGTTGCTGACTGTTCCAGCTTTCGAGTGTCGTCATATTCATCTGCCGAGTGTAGTAAATGAACTGATTTTATTCTTTCCGCACTCAAAACGAGTTTTACGTCATGTCCAAAATAGACCAAAAGGACCAGAAACTTATTCTGGGCCTCTGGTACTAATTCTTTTAGCAATATTGTAAAATCTCAAATTCATTCTACCTATACTTTATCAAATACAAAATGATTTTTATTGGTGGGTTCAATATTAAGTTCAACTATTCCTTTGGGGTATTATTTAAACACTTCTGTTTTTTTTGCATAAATAATTCCTATAACCAGGATTCGAGTAACCGTCTCAGTGCACCTCACTTCATTTCAGAAGGATATTATTACCTCGATTTTATACATCTTTTAGTTTCAACTAATTACTCAATCAATTGACAGAATGCTGGGTGCTTAGCCATTGCATTATAGACCAAAATTCTTGTCATTTCCAACAGGCGAGACGACAAAAAAATCTAATTAGTCTGTCAGTTAGATTATCAAAAAATATTTGACCCGTGTTTTTTCTTCTGTAACGTAAACCAAAATTGACGAAGCTATGACGCTTTTAAAATCCTCAATACGTCACGCCTTGGTATTATTTTTAGCTAGTTCTGACGTCACGAGCCCCACTCCCGAGTTTTGATGCGTTTTATCTTTTGTCAATACTCATTGATTTACAAAAACAAAAATACGTGTCCATTCATTTCCCATACTGTAACTGACGGACTAAATAGATTTGCAATTTTTTGATACTGTCGTCATGCCTGTTCATGACCCTTACTAAGTCTTACCACTGGCAAATCATTTACATAACACATGTTAAAAGCTCTATTTCTCTCTCTTTCTTCTCTTACTTGAAATCTTTTATTTCATCAAACAACATGTTCATAAGTAAATGTTTCGTCATTGAGAATACATGGTGAGAGGCTTTAGCTAGGTCCTATTCCAGATTATTTAGAATCACCGCAAATCTCCATTCTTTCAAATTGGAACTCTTCATTATCCAATACTTTACAAAATATCTTCTACATTGGTACACTTACGCGAAACTAATACTGTTCAACTTTGCTACCTTCACAAGTCACAATTCAAGTCTACTTGATGAAAGGAAAATCACTGTCACTCTCGTCTCCTGAGCCATCGTAGCTCGAAGGTGGGGTGTCCAGCTGTGGTAGACCCAGGTCTAGGTACTCCTGGTTGGCGGTGACTGTGAGGATCTTATCCAGGTCTTCTACCAGTTCTGTGAAGGAAGGTCTGTCGCCCGGAGAGAAGGACCAACACTCGCGCATCAGCATGTATCTGTGGAAAATAGTGTTTTCTTGTTAGCTTGCTGTACAGGTAGCCCTGCCTTACGTGTAGCATGTCTAACAAACAGGCATTTTACTTTGAGTCATTTATTTAATCACCGCTGCTCTAAAACAGTAAAGGATAACATACCTAACATAAATAACATCACGCCTGCAATATCTAATATTACACCCACATTTCGCCAGTTACATTTGAGTCCCATATAACAGCGGGCGAGCCTATTGCCATCAACCGGACATAAATCCAGAATCCGTGGCTGCTACTGAGAAATTCCTGATGGAAGAACCCAATAACACTTTGCCCGACCCAGGATCGAACCCAGGACCTTATGCTCAGCATTCGTGCTTGCGACCACTTGACCAACGACGCAGTCACGGATACGGTACAGGATAACATCGTGACGAAATACATGCATGTTCTAGAAGTCTTCTAATTTTTAGAAGATAATCTAAAAATTAGAACTCTTCTAATTTTTTGGAAGATATCTAAAAATTAGAAGACGTGTGATAGACAGTAACCCACACTGTGTGGCTGGAAGATTAATTAAGGACACTCCCTGTCTCAGAGAGAAAACCTGTATACCAGCTATGCGAACCTTAGGGCTTATGGCTTAAATGGTGAAGTTCTACCCGAAGGTCTTACTACTGAGCCTGTTGAATAGAAGCATTCAGCCAAGGAACTAGAGTAGACGCTAGACGCTTCAAATTATATCAGTAATAACTTACATTTCAAGACTACAGCACGGCGGCTTCTCCATACGATGTCCCGCGCTGAGGTGTTGGTACATGTACTGTCCCGGGACGGTGGGGTAAGGCGTGCCGCCCAGCGTCATGATCTCCCATAGGAGGACGCCGAAGGACCAGCTGCAATCAAGCAAATCAAATCAATAAGTAAGTACTTCTCTTGATTATTTTGTCACACTGGCGAACCATTCAAACAAAAACATGTTGGCTGTTGAAATGAATGATTTCAACTAAGAGGAGAGAGAGAGAGAAGATATTTCACGATGCTATATGTGAAATTTTCGTCGTGGGTCCGCACAGTAAGTGGCTGGAAGATAGACATTTAGACGAATGTGACTAGAAATTTATTGGAAGTCGAAATTCTCGATAACTGATCAATCTTTGATCCTTTAAGAGCATAAATATATAGATTTTAAAGTTTGTACAACTTCATCTTTAACAAGTAGGAGATCAAGAAGATGTACCAGCATCTCACTTTCAAACTGTTGATCGCAAGGCACTTAAGCTTCATCAAATTCTTTGGCTTCTCGTATTAAAAATGCATTTCAACTTACACATCAGTCTGCGTAGTAAACACTTTATGATACAGCGACTCAGGCGCCATCCACCGGACAGGCAGCCTGCCTTCGGTCTTCTTCCTATAGTAGTCGTTACTGTGGACATCCTTGGCGAGGCCGAAGTCCGCGATCTTGAGGATGCAGTCGTCGGAGACCAGCACGTTACGGGCGGCTAAGTCGCGGTGAATGCACTGGTGAGAGATGAGGGGATGATAAGAGTTGTGGTTTTGAAAGTGATTATGTATTTCTTGTTAAGCTTTGGTTTCCTTTGACAGGGGTAACCAGCGGCCACAGTAGGTGCAGTGCTTAGTACGTGTGCTATACACTTGATTTGAGAACGGTTTGGACATAGCTAAGTCAAACACCGGTGCCGACATTACCAGGGTTACTGTGTAATGATGGCCATGAAGAAGCTAACCAATCCGAAGCTGGTGTGACAGAGACCATTAGGCTTTAACCCAGTGAGTGCTACAGTGAGGATACTACAATAATAGCAGCTTGCAGCAGTGATAGTCTAGTGGTTTGACCGTCGGAACACCAAGTCATAAAGTCTCAAGTTCGAACACAAGACCTCTGATTTTTCGGATTCATGTGCGTATTGTATAATTATCACTTTCTTCGGTGAAGGAAAACATCGTGAGGAAACGAGCATGCCTAAGAGATATTTCTCGACGGCATGTAAAGCCAAAATATCTCTTAGGCATGCTCGTTTACCAAGCCAGAGGCCCATGGGCAGCATAAAAACTCTGACACCAGGAATCACTAACTACACGATTAAGAAGAAGACTACAATAATTAAAGCTAACTACAATAATATCATATTATAATCTATAACGTTAACTAATTCAATGCAATTTGCACTGTTTGAAACACATTTTTACTTATGATACTGTCTTTTCAAACACTGTCTGCCTTCTTAAATATTTTTGTTTTTGTTTATAAGCTCTTTTCTATCTGCGTAAACTTTTAATTGGCCTTATTTTTGTTACTCTTTATCGTGTGTATTTTTTTGCTGTAAGTTTTCCTAAAACTGTAAAATAAAATAAAATAGTAAAAACTTACCCGTCTAGATGCCAAATATTCCATTCCTCTGGCAACTTGGTATGAAAATGACACTAAGTCCTTTTGTGTGAGCGTCTTCTTTTCTTTCAGTTCTTCATTTGGTGACTCGTATCTGAAAAGAGAAAATAAATATTAATGAAATTAATTTCCAGAGTGTACAGTAATGTTTATTTTACCAACCTTTTATTTTGTTTTAGAAATTATTCTTGAGATTAGCTATTCGATTTGTAGTTGGTGTTAATTAGATATGGAGGTTGGCCAACTTTAGTGAAGAAACACAACAGATAAAAATATACAGGGTTAACAATTTAAAACTACCAAAATTCTCGATCGAAAGATCTCACCTCCTAAAACATCTTCCAACAACAATAGTAATAAAGAATCCAATAAACGCTCACCTGTTCCCAGGTCTGTGATTCCTCAAGAATTCCCTCAGGTTACCATTAGGAGCGTACTCAACGATGACGTATAGCGGTCCATCTTGAGTACAGCATCCGAGCAAATTGATGATGTTGACGTGCTTGCCGATCATCTTCATCATTTCCATCTCCGAGACTAATGCCATCATCTCTGCGTCTGTGTGGCCCTCTGGAATATTAAGGTGATGTTTAAGAAAAAGATAGATACACAGATTATATCAGGAATTGTGTAGTGAGACGACTTGATAGACGAACAAAAAATTAAATAAAAGTGATTGACTGCTTGTGTTGGTTGATCAAAAACAAAAATAAAACTGTAAACGTAAGATTTGCTAGCAGTATACAGTTGGCTTTCTATATACCTGCGTATAGCATCGCTATTAAACAGAAGTCATCGTCGTCTTTGGTTTATTAAATTTCTGTCAAAATAACAATTTTAGAATCAGCAATCTCACCTTTCAACATTTTAACTGCCACAACCGACTGCATGCCAGGCTTCAGTATACCCACGCACTCAGCCTTCACGACCTTGCCAAATTCTCCCTCTCCTAGTATCTTGCCTAAGCACAGTGACTCTCTCGGCACCTCCCAGTCTATGTCCATCGGCAGCTCGTACTCTGACATCATCATCGAATCGTTGGTCGTGTTCTGGACTTGCGATAGCTTTTGTTTTTCGATTTTTACTACGGGCATCAGCTGTGGGTAATTCGTTAGTTAGTAGATAGAATAAGTTATCTAATAATGGACTGAATACTGGTTTACTTTGTGATGCTTAAGATTAAAGCTTATAAAAGCTTTAAGGTTCTACCTATACTCTTAATTGTATATGGGTACACCATAATTTTGAAGCAGACCATTCAGGCGTTAACATAGTTGTAGGTACGCACATAACTATAACATAATCATCAGGTCGTAATGTGTCATACCTAATTATGGGCGATAAATTGGTAAAAAAGTATTTTTTCTACATATCTTATTAAACCACCTGTCATTTTATAAGGCTCATCATTATCACTTTAAAGCTTGAAAGTTTACTTACCAAAGCTTCAGTAGCCGTCGGCGATCCATCCATCTGTGGCTTCTCCACCGTGACCTTCTTCGTCCAGTGCGTCACAATCACGGCTCTCGCCGTCTCTATTGCTAACTGCTTCTGTTCCTTCTCTCGCTTCAGTTTCTTGCAGATCATCACAACTATGATGGCGGCTACAAAGAACATGGCTCCGAGGACCACTGTAAGGATGTTTATGAGAAGAGTGTGCTTCCCGTGGTCTTGGGCTTCTTGGATTGGTGGTGCGGCTGAAAACAATATATTGAAATTGTTACGATGGATACATAGTCTTATTTTTGAGTGTGGATATGTATTCTGATGTAACCCCACCATTGCCTGGCGATATTTGCCAATCGTTACGAGTAGTCAGAAGCCAACAAACACGACTTCAAATACGATAAGACTGATTGTCAGACTTTCGTCAGACAATCAGTCTTATCGTATCTGGAGTCATGTCCAATAACCAGTTTCGGGTAGGTAGATTAGCGGTCGCTTTCTATGTATAAATACTAGAATTCAGCAGTTTTCGATTAGACTGGAATTTGAGCAATATAGTTGGGAAAAGTCTAGACAGATGATGATTGAAATGAATATAATATACGTGCAGCAAGGTTGGGTGTATTCTGTGTGTATTTTGATGTCACAACATCCTTGATGTGCAAGACTTCATCTACCTTGCCTTGTACAGGCTCGATGAGAACCTCTTTAACCTCGACTAATGAGACATAATAAATTATTAAATACTGTTCTGTCTATCTTGGGTATCCGCTGATCTCAAAAACAGCACTTTCCATTCCTTCTTCATCCACAACTTCACTAACATTTTCAGTCTATTGACGTTACTTACATTCCAAAACAGTTAAGTATCCTTTAGCCGTGGTGTTGCCCAAACTGTTGAGTGCCACACAAACGTACCAGCCTTCGTCTTCCCTGGTTACATTGTATATCGTGAGTTGCTCAGGTTTGTCTGACGGGTTCTCACTCTGAAATTAAGAGATCAGGTCAGCAAGGCCGAAAGAGTTGTTTTTGATAACAGATTTGTTAGTTGTTCACACGATGTACAAGAAAATCTAAGAAAGAATAAAAACAACATGCTGACCTTAGACGATACTAGAAATCATTTTATAAACGTATTCATTTAAAAAAGCCTCCATTTTAATCATGCTGCAGAAATGAAATTGCAACTAAAGGTGCCTGTTACGATAAAATTTTAAAGCAACTTAATTATGACTGCATACAAAACGTGTATAAAATCATGCACTTCATTGTATATTACAATCCAGAAAAGCAATAAAACATGCTTGAAAGTTTAGAAAATCCAATAAAAAATATCCTTAAGTCTACTCAGTACCTTATAATACTAATTCGCCACTTTACCAAGTGTTTTAATTGGTATGTTAGATACTGGTCTTGGTCTTCCGACCGTACTAACTGCAAGACTAATTGCTTATTACTAAACATTCACCACACCATGCGTTAGTGACAAAACCCTCACCAAAACGATTTTGTTCTCATTCATGATCACAATATTCTCCTTGACCGACGCATCATTAGGGTCGACGGTGTAGTTGTAAACGTACTCGTCTCTTGTAAAGTACATCCAAAAGACTGATGGATGCATGTCAGTGAGGAATTGACAGCTGAATCGAGCTGTATCCCCAACCACGAGCGTCTGATTTTCAACACCTCGAGTCAGTACTGGCTTTGCGTAAAGACGCTCTATAAAGAAATTTGGATGTTAGAATTCTGTGTTTTCATCTTCTTTTTGAGGAGTGGTTTCCTTTGCATCAGCTGGTACCTTTTTAGTTTTAAAATTCACAATAAAGTTCAATTCAATTGGTTGTTTTGCCAATAGGTTTCAAACACTGTTTTAGGCTATCACGGGTCATAACTAAACTTAAAATGTCACTTAGGGGATATCTTCCGTGATTATTGTTTATTTTGAGCTCCCGATATTTCGAAGCTCGAACAATAATCACTGAAGATATCCCGTAAGTGACATTTTATGTTTAATAGGTATCAATTTATGTTTTTATTCCCTTTAAAAAAATCTTAGAAATGAAATAATGAATAATAATGAATCTGAAATAGATCTTTCTTTGGCTTTCTTAAAGTAGCGCCATTATCATCTAAATTAAGATCACATTCCACTGAAATTCTTTCATTCTAGAAAACAATGAACAAAAATAACAATGTTTGAATTGCAACACTTCGATCCAAACTAAGAGTGGAATGTCAGGCGTTCTTTTATACGTTTTGCAGTTTATATTTGTATTGGATCAAATAGTTGGCGAGCTTGAAACGCTTTTCGTTCAAACAAGACTAAATGCAGCAAAGTGAACTTTACTTAGATTAAAAAGAAGATCCATTTTTGTCTAAGACATTCTTTAAATTCTCACTTAATTGCTATCGTGTTACTAAAGTATCTCGTCCTGCGAATACCAATAAATGAAATACTGTGTGTTAAAGTTACTACAACATTTTTACCGTCACCAAAATTAAGACCTTCACCAGTTACTTAACCAACTCCTTCAGAATTAAACTAATTAGTTAAAATAACAGGTGCGACATATACCCTAAACCTGCAGTGAAAAATTTCTTCTAATCCAACAATGATTACCAGATAAATAACTACACAGAGTCTGAAAGATGCGACGGCAGAAATCTGAAATGCCGTAAGGGAAACTGGTTTCAAATATCCCTTACTACATTTGAAATATCCATCGTCGATAAAGTTCAGTTTTGATAAGCAAGAGAATGTGCAGATAATCGACGAACCGAAGATTTTGATGATAAGAAAGTGAATAAAACCTAAAACCCTAAAAAGCAGTGATCCAACACCAAACCAACAGTGATCGGACCAACACCGTGAATAATCAATTTAAAGACCTCTATAACATCCCCGGACGGTATCGGCATATCACTAGGTCCAACTTCGGCATTTTTCACAGAATAATTGTATGGCCTGACCCAATACAAATAAGGTTCAAGATCGGAGACAGGTGGACAGGACAGAATGACTGTGTCGTTGACCAGGACTGTGATGTTACCAGGATACCCCTCCTTTATGTACGGCTTCGATGGGTAGCGTTCTATAAGAGATAGCCTAATGAAATGTCGTAGTAGAATATAGAAATAGAGAAGAATTGATTCGGAAGTGATTCGGGAATTGAAGTCTTCTCGATGTATTCGACATAATTACACACAATGAGAAAAGTAATGAACGTCACAATAATGTATGACTTAATCCATAAGCACCTAATAATCCTAAATATGAAGTTCATATAACGCAATGTCTTAAAAGTCTTGTTAAATCTTTAAATATCCATAAACATAATGCAAAAACTTACCTTGAATATGAAGAACAACAGTGTGCTCGATGCATCCTAGCTGATTACAGACAACACAGGTGTAATTTCCATTGTCAGCCTTTGTCAGCTCATCCAAACCAATCGACCATTTTCCATAAGACGGTTGGAAGAACACCCTAGATATCGGTGTACTCCTGTTTTTGTACCAAGTAATGTTCGGAGTTGGATTCCCTGCAAATGTTTTACGATGTAGTAAACATGCTTCTGGCTATTTCTGTGCGGGCTGCATTTAAGTTACTAGAGTAGAATAGGGAAGTAGACTGTTTGGGGACGATGACTAGAGTCTGCGAGATCAGTTTAATATAACGTTTACTTTAACGTGGTTTGAATATAATTTTGAAAATAGAAAAACAGAGCAAAATGCAACGTTAATACATGAAAAATTACGTCTAAAATATGAACCTAAGCACGTCTCCAAAAATGAAAGAAACAGAAATAAAGCAACACATCGCGATGCTTAAAATATCCACTAATAAAAATATTTATTACCTTCTGCCGCGCATCGCAGTCTTATGGAATTCCCTGCAGGTTTCATGTCCATCTTAAACAGTTTTGTGGGATGCTTAAACCTTGGAGGGAAGTATTCCTGCTTCTCATCTACGTGGCCGTAGTTTGGATGGTCTTTTTCGTATTTCTCTTCCCTGTCATCCGGGTCTTCGTCTTTTATTAATCGTTTGGTGTCAGTCACGTTTTCTTCTAGCGTATTATTTTCTACAAGGGCTGCAGCTTTGATTTGTGATAGTGTTTCCGGGAGTGCTCTGTCGCCCATGTCAGCTTGGTAACCTGGAAAAGCTATTCCATAGGCAACATTTTAAAAGATTATAAAAGCAGGCTTGAAACCTGTATTTCTTTATGATAAAAAAACAATAAATACATCAAAATTAATTTAAGGAAATTTCATGAAATAAAAACACAGGAAATCGCTGGTTATTTCGATCAAAATTTAAGTGCATCCCGTGTCATCGAAAAAGCAAACGAAACGTTTTATAAAACCAAATGTTTTGAACATTTCTACACGAGTGCAATATAGCTGCAACCCCGGATTCCGGTGCACACTGTTTACACATCTGGATGACCAATAAAGACGCTAATAAAATATAATATTAAAATAACCGCGTTCAGGCCAAAGACACTGAAACAGCGATGGAATTTTCTACTCAAAGTATTGCTACTGTGTTACGTTTGACATGGAGATTTGTAACACAAAACGTTTTATTGTTTACAGATTGTGGGATGAGTTTGCGATTTTCTTGGAAACCTTTCCTACTGTCTGTTTGTTATTTTAGAAATGGTTTTAGCAGATATCTTCTTGGCCAACACATCCTGGTTTCTATCTCTTCGTTTCTTTGTATTGGTTTTCGTCTTCGATAACACTAAACATATCCTTTTTAACATCTCATTCAGGTATATTTGTTGTCTATTCTATTAGATTTTCAACAAATTCTTCATCGTCTTTTTTGTGATTTTTTTCAAACTTACCTTCAATATCTTGTGGACTATTGCGCTTTAGCCTGATCCTTATGTTCATCTCTTTGGCATTTTGATTGCATGTGTAGAGCCCCGCATCTTTGGCTTTGAAAGCATTTATTCTTAACCTGAAATCAAAATTATCGAATTAATCAATCAATCATTCAATAGAAATGATATGCCTTAAATTAATCATAATAATTTATAGTAATAGTGACGGTTCTGTCTAATGTATAATTTTCGGTATTAAAAACAAGTCACGGACTTTAATGTGATAATCTGAAACAGAAGATACTAACTGACATCATATCTTTTACGAGTATTTCGTACCACGCCAAATACGCCAAGACAAAAATACATTTATAAATCACAATGAAAGCTTTAGCTTGAAAAGATTTTATATAAAACCATAAAGCTTGGTTCGAGTTGCAGAAGAAATATTGGCTTGAATTTCAGTTTATCGTTTGCGAATTTATTATTTTCATCACAAAAAATGGGATATCAAATTGACTTTTAAAATCTGTGTTGAAATCAATTATCTCTATTATACCATACAATACTATATCAGTATAGTATTTACAAATTCTTGATAAGCTAATCCGCTAAGTAATTGATGAATGAATTGAATGAATGATGCGGGGGGGCGGCCAATGGCGACCTGCCCCCCACCCGCGGCTTCCACCCCTGCCAACGGCTCTTATTTATGTGTCGTATATTAACAGGGTTTTCCGCCAAATAATCGTTGTAGCAGCACATCTTACTTTACTTTCATTATAGCCATTTCATTTTTCACAATTCATTCAAAGCTCATTTCGTCATTCGCTACTACCACGTCAATAACAAACACCAAAACATATTTCCCAACGGCTCTGACGTTTTCATTCACAATTTATGTGATTAATATTCAACATAATTTTGATCGACAGTGTTTTGAGCCGCCTCAAATAGAATCACATAACTCAGCCATGCATTATGGCTTGTATTCAAAGTTCTGTGTAAATATTGTTACTGGATACATTGCTTACCGTTTCTATGTCTCTATTTCTGTGCTTCGCGAAATTTTCGATGTTATTTCTAGAATTGCTTAGAATAGGTGGCGAGGTAGCTTACTTGGCTGTGTTGATTAAAATGGTTGCTTGTAAGTCTAACTTAATGAGGTATTTCCAATTGATTTGAAGTAAATACTCGTATTAGTGTTAGCTACTTTGAATGTCTAAGTACTGAACATTGAATTTGTTTCATCTAGTTTGCTCGTTTAATCTTAGTTTGTGTTAACTTTGTTGTCATTTTATTCTATCCACCTCATATTTCTTTGTCGTGTGTTTAGTGCCTAAACTGGTGTCAGAGTTTTTTTGCTGTCCATAGGCCTCTGACTTGGCTTTACATACCGTCGAGAAATAATTATCTTCTAGGCCTAACCTAACCAGCATGGTTTGGTTTCCTAACGATGTTATCCTACACCGATGCAATTGATATGTAATACGCACATGAATATGAAAAATCAGAGGTGCGTGTCTTGGGTTCTTGTTATCTGCATCATCCACCTCTACTTTTCCTATATTATGCTCTTTTATGAACACGCACCACATTTTTCTTCTAAACATCTCTATTAACCGTATTGTAACAATTCACATCCTTCCATTCCCCATCATCTTTCACGCATTCCATCCATCTGTTCTTTGAACTCGCTTCGAACCTTATATTATTTATCTTCTTAAAACAGTTCATTATCCGCTGTTATACGTACCATTGCCTCTGCCCCTTGCCTCTGTGACCCTCCGACAGCAGGTATCCATCTTTGTACCAGACCAGCAATGATGGCTTCTCAGCACTATTCTTCACTACACACGTCAGCCGTAACCGCTCGTTCAGTGAAGCTTCTAGTTGGGTGTAGTTTTTATCTGTAATAAGAAATATGTGGGCATTAATACGGGTATTCATTATAGGCCAATTTTGCATTATGTGAGGCCTCTATTGCTAGCAAAACAATCTTCAATTCTGTAGCAAAACGTAAATGAAAGCCAGTAGCACTTTCTATTCTACGATTTAAGCTTTTTTATTTTATTACTGAAGTTGTGAATTATTTTTATTCCATTTTATTGAAATATACATGGGATTCCGTTAGTATTTCTTGAACGTTTAGAACTTGTAACCCTCGAATATTTAACAGTGAGTAACGGTATTCACAAGAAAACAAAATGCAATTATTTCATAGAATCAAAACAGTCGAATAGTAAATCTGTAAAAACCAAAAGTTATAAAAACGGAATGTTTACGTTTTTCATGTGAATCTCCTTGCCAAATGGCGGGAAAAATATTAATGTTTACACTATAATTCGCATTATAGGAGCCTTGTTATTGTGTAGAAATATGACTAAAGTTATCGTTTTTACATTTTACATTGTGTATAATAAACCAGCAAATTCAAGGAACAGCTATTTCATTCTTTTGCCAGCTCAAAGCGACACGGAAATTAAAGCGTAAATGTTATTGCAAAATCTAAAATAGCGCTTTTGTTAAGGCATCCGTTTTGGTATTCGCCAAAAAGGAGACAGAACCTTTTCGTTTTCCGATAGGGCTTAACAGAACTACACAGTGCTTTTTGAATCCAGAAATATCTCATTGAATTTACCATATAAAACGGAAAAGAACAGCACACTCTGTAAAACGTGGTAAGAACATAACCCTAGGCTACGCCGTGTACACAAGCGTATATTTAACATAGACCATAAAATAACGAGAATAAAGTAACCCTTTAGCGTTCCGTTCTCAGCTCATAAACCAAACCCTGCAACTGCAGCTCGTGAATGCGAATGAGCTCTCGCGACTTTAAAAAACAAGTCATGTATAAAAATGAGGATTAAAAAATGTTTACTGCTCTTAAAATGTCGATTAAATGAATATCATTGACTTTTGTTAACAATAAACGAAGATTTATTGTGTTTGCTTTTGTTTATAGGCTTACTTGAAATGTATTAAGTTGACGTGATGTATTTGTTATTTGAGCGGCACTGTCTGTTTGTTCTGGTCATTCTGTAAGTACAATGGGTAATGCCACAATGTAAAGCGTAGGCGCAAAAATCTTTCGTAGGTTTACAAGGCGAAAATGCAGATGACAGATACCTATGACAACTCACAATCTAATTAAGGGCTTACCACACACTATAGGCAAGACTGTCCTTAGACAGACAATTACCCTACTAGTGCGAGCGAGACAGACTATGTATTCTTGCTCGCACTAGTAGGGTAATTGTCTGTCTAGAGACAGTCTTGTCTATAGTGTAGCGGTAGCGGTAGCCCTTATTCACATTTCGTCCGTCACAATTAAACCTCGATTTAGACCACCAAATGCAGTAATCCAAGAGTTGCTGTCAAAATGGCGTATTGAGAAGGAGTCCTTATACTAGTATAAAGCCACGACCCCAGGCAGAAAGGCGCGCCTGCTGCAGCAATAAAAACGTCGCCAAAACGAAAAAGTAATCGTCCCCAACCCAATTCCCAGTGAAATATAGAAAATCCATTTGCAACACTTGGGCGTGTTAAAATAATATACAAGCAGATTTATAGTGTTCAGGTGTCCGAACCGACTTCTATTTATAACGCAAACGTGATTTTAATGAGCATTGACGGGTTGAACTTTTATTTTAAGGACTTTTATTGTAACGACTTTGACTTTCGCTCAGCACTTTAGGGTTATTACTTAAGGTTGCTACTAAGATTTTTTTTGTTATTTGCTATGGTTTATTTTGGTAGCGATTTGAGGTTAGGTAGATACTTTAATAAAAGGGTTTTTTAACTATTTATTTATTGTACTTTTCTGTAGATATTTAAAAGGGTGTAAAAAACCTCTTAACGAAGCCGAAAGGCACTTGTTCTCCCCGTCATTGCGATAATTTTCTTGTTCTACACCATACCTGGGAACCTTCTAGTTACGGAGATATTGGGGGTCAAAGTTCCAACTTTTTGACAGTTTTTTTTTTAATACAAGTTTTTATTGTAAGATTTTTACTTTTAACACCTCCATAACCCCCGTACTATTCATATAGTATATATATCCATCAGCACAATGTTTTGAGTGCGGTACATTGAGTTTTACCGTAAAACGTGATTTTACACACCAAAAAAAAAAGGCGTTTTCCAGCAATATTTTTTGCGTAAAGATACTTAGTTTGATGTACAGAATGCTTGGTTGACGGCTTCGTGTTGAGGTTGCTTACACCCTGTATTTAATTCTATTATGTCTTGTGAGGTTGCTCTTAAAAAGTTTAACTTATTAAAACTAAATATTACATTTGTTTATGATTATTTTTATTTATTAATGACGCCTGTAATTCCTGTAACATTAGTTAGAGGTGCATCTAAGTACACCCACGTTATACCAGATATGTTCAAGGACCCTGTAATAAGTGGCGAGCCTTTTCCTAACTATGTTGAGGTCGACTTTCAGTCTAACTGGATATAGCTGAATACTAGTATTTTACATGGACCGACTGCCTGTCTGACCTCCAAAACCCAGTTAGTACTGGGTAGTATGATACCCCTTGATAATACTGGTTGTCAGACTTTTTAGGCCACTGACTACCTGTAACGGCTGTCAACGATCTAAAAGTGACAAATGGCTTAACATGCTTTCCGAAGCACGGAGGAAACTTGGTATGTAATTGGTGGTCACCCATCAACGGACCAACCAAGGCAAGCGCTGCTTAACTTGAAGATCGACCCGAGTTGTTGTTATTATTTAGCCAAGAGTTATGTTTAGTATGGTATATTTAAACTAATAGTACCAACTACCATATTAATTTACATAAACAAATATCTTCAATCGATACGGTAAGACTGACTCAACCCTGACGTCAGTACACGTATTCTGACTCAGGACTGACGTATAAACTAAAAGAGGGACACAAAAGAACGACTGTGTGTTTAGTTTTTATTTACGCATTGTCAACTTGGTTTGATTTAGTGGATTACGCATCTTCACTACGTCTCCTGAGAAGGCGAACAAAACTGTAATGGACGTCATGTGCTACGTAATGTTCATTACTTATGGATGTGAGAAACAAATTTCATGTTGAGGTGGATGCTCCAGGGTAGCCCGAGAAATTCAAATTTTCTTATGTTTTTTGCAATTTTTAGGCCAGTGCTAGGTTAAAATATTGCTTGCGACTGTAAGACGTATGCAGTTTTAGAATTATAATCATCAAAATCATTAATACAACCCTCCAAGCTCATAAAGGTGCAGGAATTACTTTTTCAAGGTCCAAGTCTTTAATCATTCCTGCATCTTTATGCGCTTGGAGGGTTGTATTGATGATTTTTTATGATAATTTGAATTTCGCGGGCTACCCTGGAGCATCCACCTTAACTGTAAAATGCTTTTTGAAATATTTTTGTTAGAAACGATGGAAGGACTGTGTGAAGGTTGATATGGCTAGAAAGGAGGTGACTGATGAGATCAAGAGTAGTAGACCCTAATAAATTGGCATAAGGCAGGAGAATGATAAAGATAGAATCTGGGTAAGAAAAATCCACGACCATGATTTGTCGCATGACCGGCCGCTTGCACAAAACTGGCCGGAAGCCCGGTTGTGCGACCATAAGTCGCCCCTGGTCGAAGCTTCTGCGGCCAAAAGTCGTAGTCATGGTCGCGTAGTGGGCGAGTTCTCTAATTCTTACGACGAAACCCGGTAAAATAAAATAAAAGATTTTTTGGACGAAAGTTTCATTTTAAGAGGGTTGAACTCAAAATCATGCGCAATATTGGCATTTATACAGTAACTTTGAAGTAAATCAGGAATACGTAAGGTTGAAGTAGATAGGACGGTAAGCCATCGTCGACAAAAAGTGACGCACTTCACTAAAAATAATCACCAACACTAAAATTAGTTAGTAAGTACCTACATTTTTATGACTAAAAAAACCGTGTACAGGCTCGATTGTGTATTTCTTACAAATATATTGCAGTTTTACAAAGTAACGTCGCTTTGTTTCGCAAGTGGTCCCGGCTGAAATTTTAACTGCCATCGAGATTTGTGGCCTGTGAATTATGGCCTGTTGTAGTGATGGGCGCAGCGAACCCGTGTTGATATATCGATGAAATATTATGGTTATTTAATATGAGGATTTGTGGTTGTAGGGAATATTGTTGATGATGTAGTTTAAAATACACCTGCTACGAAATTATTCCTGTGCAAGGAAAATACCATTGATAAGAAATTCAATAAATTGGCAATACTTTATTTTGTTACATTTCTTAATAGATTTTTATTGCAATGAAAACTTAAAAAATGTTCTTACATTATTTTAAGTTAAATTAAATAAAAATACTACACATACTCTTACACTACAATTACACTTAGTAATCATTAATATCATTTTATATTTTTGTGTTCAATTTATTTTTATTTCATGTAAGTTAAATTAATGCTAGCAAATATCGACATCCCACCTCAACAACACTATTCTTTTTGCAAAGCTCCTTAACCATCGATTTAGTGGCTGCATATGTTGGGCAGATGCAAGCCCTACCCATGGGCCACAAAAACATGGAAACTCAAAACTTAAGTCATAAAAGATTTGGTGTTTTTAAAAACAAAAGCCCCTTGAGGTCGTGAGAAAGATTTTTACAAATGACCATTTTGAGTGAAAGATGAATGTTCCTTATAATAATAAACTTAGACAAAAGAATAACAGCTAAAGTGTTGTCTCGATACGCGTATGTCTCCTTCCTAATTAAAAGAAAGAATAAATATAATAAAAGACGAGAAGTTGAAATTAACCAAGTGCAGTAGGGCCTTTAATAATTTACAGTGAAAAACGGACAGAAAAGAACTAAGTTAATGCCTAAAAGCAAATGAAAGGTTTTTTCTTCAAAAATACTATTTTTTATCTTAGGTAATGATGAATTTGATGCTTTACATCAAGACAAGATTGTTTTATATAAAATGGGAATTACAGGATAGCAGCAGAGCACAAAATTACAATTTTACATAACAAAGACAGTTGTTGAGAGACAAAACAAAACCAAACAAAGACGTAAAACAATAGCGTTCCGTTTATATTTCTGACACCGTTTTGCAGTAATAATTACAGGGACTTGTGCGAAGGAAACAATCATTTAAGTACTTACTCAAAAGTTTTGAAGAATATTATGTATATTTTATTTACTGACTTAGCACACAAGATGACAAACAGTAAAACCCTATAATTTCCTCTAATCTTCATATAATTTTGGTACTCCCGAATTATCCCAAAGACAATGACCTTACCTCTGATTGTTTGGTCCGACACTATTCGGGCACAAATTATGTAAAACAATGGAAGGGGACTGATTTTGAACGTTGGTGGTCTGTCCTTGGTTGTTTTGTTCGGAGTTATTAACTACATTGTAAAGGACGAGTCTTTCTGAATTAATTATGAAGTACATACTAGCTTTAGCCCGCAGCTTCGCTCGCGTTAATTTAGAATTTGACAATCAATTGGGGGTGTACTCTGCTTGTAATAATATAATACAATCATGATTCGAAAGACACGTGGTGCCATCTATTATCGTAAGAATGTCATTTCTGTTTTCCTCGGAAACAGTAAATATGTCCATTTCTGTACACGTGACAACAATGACATGACGTATATACAAAATTTTAAGATGATCGGTTCAGTGGCTTAGGCGTGAAAAAGTAAGAGTAAGTAACAAACGTATAACTTTCGCTTATAATATTGGTTAGGATTTGGATTTTGCTGTATGATTCGAACGATGTCTTTGAAAGTCAACTTGAAAACTCCGTAGAGCTTGAAAATAAAGATTGGCGATATAGAGAATCAAAACGATAAACTATAACTTTTTAAGTGATCTAGTCATAATGATCAAACTCATTATGAAAAACGTCAAAAAGCTAACGAAAGTTTTTAATTAAATGTACCAACATTCTCACAGTCAACATAAACAAAGCAAGTAAAACCAGTGTATATTTTTATAATTCAGATCTGACGGCTTAATGATTTTAAATTAGTTCTGTAGGGACAATAATTTTACATTATAATAAAAACAACTAGTTTATTAATAAAACACTTCTCATGCATGTAATGCGAATCTTTTGTATTACTGTTACATATGACTTTTTAATTGCTTGGATCGAAGCCAAAAAGAATTTCATACGTAGGTGTAGGTATACAGACAACATGGTGCATATCAAGCTAAGATCGGACAAGTATCTTTAATAGATTTTCAACTTTATTGCTGAAGCATTAGGTTCAATGTCGATTCGGAAAATTGGTCAGTTTCGGGTACATTACTTTACATCCTAAATTGTATGCACTACATTATGTTTAGTCGATCAAAACGATTTATGATGAGTTCAAAAGTTCATTTAAGTACATTTGAATTTCGAATAGAAACCGATTGAGTGCTGCAAAAAAGCGCTCAAGTTTTTGAAGATCCGGTTGTTCGGATTTCGAAAAATTACGATTCTTTGACTTTACCAACAAAGCCAATCATTTCGAAAATTGTGTCTTATTTTTTATGTTGTTTGCAATATACTCGTGCAATATGCTATCTAAATATGTAGGCCCAATGTTACAAAGTAAATAAACAGACTTATTTATTTTAAAAAAATCTTTCATTTCCGTAAATCATCATATTATTTCCACTCATATTTTTATATTTTCAGACTTTTATAAAAATATAATATTATTATATTTTCCGACATTTTAAAACATTCTTTAACATGTTGGTTGTATAATAATCGTTTGAAGTTTTTGACGAAAAAATGTTTGAATGAATGTCCGTTTATTTTTGTGAATGAAGTTTTTTACGAGTTTATTTTATTTATGTAGAAGGGACTCTTTTATTTGCCGATTAAAATAAATAACAGCTATTTAAAATGTCATCTCAATCATGTTTCATCAGAGCGAGACCAGTTGACTAAAGATCTCAGACAAGTCACTAGACTGAAAATGAAAACGAAAAAAAATTAAAATGAAAAAATTTTTATTTGTCCCAAAATAGTTACATAGATTATAAATGAGACATCCCCAGTAAGTAATAGGTAATACTTGCGTTGGGGCGTATCTCGCTCTTTCCCTTTCGTATTAACAATATTGTAATTTTTTTTACAAAAGGTGACTAAAAATTAAATGTAGGAAGAAAAATAACAATAATTAGACTATGTCCGGTTGATAGCAATAGGCTCACCCCTATTTCATGGGACTTAAACGTAACGAACGAAATGTTAGTGTAGACCAGGTACTATTAGGTATATAACCACTGCCTAACCTTTCGGTGATCACAGGCGTTATATTATGTTATGAGGCAGAATCAAATGGTCAAAAAGCTCTGCCACAGCTAGTCTTCATGATCATGTAAAAATTTTAGGTCCGTAAATAGGCGAGACGACAAAAAAAACTAATAAGTCCGTCAGTTAGATTATCAAAAAATATTAGACCCGTGTTTTTTCTTTTGTTAAGTAAACCAAAATTGACGAAGATATGACGCTTTTACAATTCTCAATACGTCACGCCTCGGTATAATTTTTAGCTAGTTCTGACGTCACGAGCCCCCACTCCCGAGTTTTGATGCGTTTTATCTTTTGTCAATATTCATTGATTTACAAAAACAAAAAATACGTGTCCATTAGTTTCCAATTCTCTAACTGACGGACTAAATAGTTTGATTTTTTATACTGTCGTCATGCCTATTGTTTCGATTTGAGGCCTGCAATTAGTTCCTGATTACATTTTAAACTTCTTTTCTTTTGTGATAACCAATCTTTTCAACTACTCATTACAAAAACAAAAGGCTCAGGCGCAAAATGTCTCTTTCGCAAAATGTCTACTGGTAGTAAAATGTCTCTTTCTCATAATGTCGCTTTCGCAGAACGACTCCTCAAAATATCGCATTCTCACATTTTGCGAAAGAGACATTTTGCGTCTGAGCCAAACAAAGGCTGAGGAATACTACGCCACCACTATAACAGTACAACTAATTACAAACAACGATCACAAACTCATTCTTAATCAGTTAATCGCTCATTAACGGATGGCTAAGCCATGTACACCATTGTGAATGAAGGTTACATTCGATGGTGATCGTTTCCACTTCCTAGTTCCAAACAGGAAATAATGATTGGCGTGAGGAGTTATGATCGGTAATCGTTCATTCATGATTATTTGTTAGGGCGTTTGTACACGGGAAAATCGATGTCCAAATTTTTTTTCCAGATCTGTTATAAATTTCAGTTCATAATGCGTCCCAGCGTAAGTTTGTAATATGTATGTTTCTTCTTGGAAAATGACTCCATTTTGAATTTTGTACCAAAAACAAACCATACAAGGTATTGCAGAATCTTTATCAAATATAACGATTATATCCAAAAATATAACTTTTTAATCAGTAAGTAAGCACATTGGCACATAATTTCAACTAAAATCTTCAGATTTTCGTCATTCCAGCTAAAGTAGTTTTGTTTTTTAGAGTGTCAGATGCATCGAATTAAAGGTTGTTACTGTCATCATTCTGTTGCCCTTATCCCAATTAATTTGGGGTCGGCGCAGCATGTCTTTTCTATACTCGTCATCTCAGCAAACACTTCTTTTCTTGCCATATCATTCTTAACACAGTCCATCCATCGTTTCATTGGTCTTCCTCTACTCATATACCCATCCACATTCACACTCAAAACTCTACTATTGAACTTCAATTGGAAATACCCCAATAGCGATGGGTCACCTCACAGACAAATTAAATCTTAAATCAACAACATCTATAGAAAAGCACAATTTATCTACCAAAAACTCTACTATTGAACTTCAATTGGAAATACCCCAATAGCGATGGGTCACCTCACAGACAAATTAAATCTTAAATCAACAACATCTATAGAAAAGCACAATTTATCTACCAAAAACTCTACTATTGAACTTCAATTGGAAATACCCCAATAGCGATGGGTCACCTCACAGACAAATTAAATCTTAAATCAACAACGTCTATAGAAAAGCACAATTTATCTACCAAAAACTCTACTATTGAACTTCAATTGGAAATACCCCAATAGCGATGGGTCACCTCACAGACAAATTAAATTATAAATCAACAACAGAGGGTCTTCTATAGAAAAGCACAATTTATATACCATCATCAACCTCCTACCAGTTCATGAACTCCTAGTCTCCGCTTGCCTACCGAGTTCATTATCGTGAAGGTATTCCGCCTCCCTTAGGGCAAATCCTAGTACATGACCAGTATATTTATCGAAGCCACTGACAATGGCAGATATGCCATTCATCATATTGTCTCATTCCTTATATAGCGCTTCGGTTTAAGGGACTAGACACGCGATACATAATAAGGAGGGACGAGAAAGGAATTGAGGTCATCTATCAGGTGTCTGATTGTATTTGTTTTGATATCAAGGTTTTTGAGGTGCATCTGTGACGACTGTAGCAGATTAAATCTTTGGAAATAACCAAAGCAGTGGTCTAGTGGTTTCAAACGTGATTACTGAGCAGTCCTGGGTTCGATGACCAGGTCGGGCAAAGTGTTAGGTGTAGCGCCCACAGAGGCTGGATTCGTGCCCAGTTGATGGCTCGCCCCCTATTACACGTATAGCGGGTGGATTATTAGGTACAACTCTGCCTGACCCTTCGAAGATTACAGGCGTGATGCTATGTTATGTTGTATACCAAAACATTAATATAAGCGGTATCTTCGTTTGTCAACGCAACCAAAAGTGTAATACTGAATTACACTTTTGGTGCACAATTGGTTGTGACAACTAGGTTTTAAGCTGTGCAATGTTTAACGAACAAAGTTCATTTATCTTTGTGAGAACTTTTGCAACACTATCATCCATACATTTTCTCTTAAATGAATTTATCTAAGCAACCCGAGATCAGATTAGAAACGGCTAGGCCGATGCGGCAACATTAAATCTACCGCCAAACCGCATCTTCCCTTTCATTTCCTGAAGCTTAATCAACATCAATGGTAGCCAGATTTGGTTTCTTTTACATTTCCTTTGTCTCAGATATCAAAGGAACTTCAATAACTATTGCAGAGTTATGGGTACAGGGCGTATACATAGTGTAAACAGACTCTTTACGAAGCCGTCAACCAAGCATTCTGTACATCAAACTAAGTAACTCTACGCAAAAATTTACGTGGGAAACGACTTTTATTTTTGGAGTGAAAAAAAGGCTTTCGGCTTCGTTAAGGGTTAATTTACACCTTTTAAATCTGCCCTTGTAAGTTTGGAAAAATCTTTCAGAAAATAATGTCACTTATTTTTTTATTTGTCGTATCTGACCGTGGCATCACTTGGGCCCTAGCAGAATATCAGCGCATCATCGATGCGTCTCAGCGATCACATTTTTAAATGTTACAGCACCATGCTGAAATGGGGCCTTTTGGCCTCGTACAGGATCAATTTAGTTTAAAGAGATTTCTTTTATAATTTTTTGTTGTTCTCTTTCAATTTTGTTGTATTGTTTTGTCCTGTGCGAGTCTAACAAATACTTTTACTTTCTTTTCATAGGTGATTATAATAAGTGAACAGGAGTGGATTTCTGGAAACTCAAAGATTATCTCCGTCCCGAATTTACATTAGACCAGCCTTTCCCATTTGCCGGGTCGCAACACGGTACCGGGACAACAAAATAAAATACCGGGTCGCAACATTCAACAATAATTGGGGATATATTCGACACAAGACCTGGTAGATTTTTAGTTATCTTGTCGTGAAGAATACACAAAATTAGCTCATCAAGCAATGCCTTTAGTCTTTGTCGCAACTTATAAAATGTGAAGCTGGTTTTCAACACGTTTACCTTATAACCTTATATAGAAACTGATTTAAAGTGGAGCAGATCTCAAGATAAAACATTCATAATTCCCCGCGATCTTGGATTCTGAGCTGGCTCCATATTATTTCGCACTAAATAGGCGATTCCGAAATATTAGTTAAACATTTTATACCTAATGTGTACTCAATTTAAGGGGTAGGTCCGATAGGTCTTTAGTAAGTCACGGGTCACGATGGGCAGTGTGATAATTACCAGGCCATGGCAGACGAATGTTTGGGAAACACTGCATTAGACAATGCTTTCTCATAACGTAGCCCGATTCTGGTTCTCATCTAATTGTAAAAAACCGTTTGCCACACCCTGTCCTTCAGAATCCGTAACTACGTCATTAAAAATACAAAAAACCACTTAAAACATCCCCCTAAAAATAAAACCGCGTACGAAATAAGGCGTCAAGTATCAATGTCAAGCCAAAACTGATACTCAACCCGACATACTTAAATCTACAGTTATGACACAAATAGCCGATGGATTCTCGACCTTGTCGCTTTTGAAATAGAAGTGGATGAGGTATGTTTTAATGGTAACGTTATTGGTTTTGTTTTGAGGTATATCATGTGACATACGTCATATCGAGTGCGTTCGTGCGCGATCTAGAAATAGCTCGTTTCCTGTAATTTTACGGTTTGTTCATAATAATTTGACATGGGGTGGCCGTTTTAAGATTATAGAAATAATTTGAGAAGACAATCCCCAAGGGTTGTAGAGAAAACGTCGCGAGTTCAATTAGATATCTTTCTGTACAATAGCATCGTTTCTAAGCTGAAAAAGATGACGAAACTACTTCCCATTCTAGAGATATTTGCAGACTTCCAAGAAAATTGACAGCTCGTCGAAATATTCGCGCAGGTTTACAATTATGTTTTGACTATGCTTCGTATTTTTAAGTTCATAACAATTTGCTCCTGTTGGGTAAATCAAGCGTTGAAAAGAGGCCTCTCACGCCCAACGCTAATCAGAGTTCTGTTTCAGCACTCCTTCAAAGGCCTTAATTCATGTAGCTGCTAGTGCTGCTAGTGCTTAGGTGTGGAAACAAAAACAGTTGGTGACGAAGGACTACATACAAATTAATTAATTCGTCCCCAAGTTACTACTTAATAACTAAGTTAACTAAGTTCTGATGATTCAGATATCGACTCCACTAAATCCCGAGTGTGATACGTGATTTAGAAAAGTGAACACTTACACAAAACAAACAATAACAATCAACCAAAACAAACATTAATTGAGAAAAAAAAAACATACAGGTCATACAGGTCATGTCATATTTTGTTGATTTGAGGTATAAATGAATAAAAACTAATTACGATGACTTTTCGAGGTTTAGTTATTCGAGATCGCATGGCTACGGTGTTCAGTTTTTCTTGGTAGTGTGCATTCGTTGTTAAGTGTTTCGTATTCGTGAACTTACGGGGACGTGATCTTCGGTGTTTCACTTTTCTAAATCACGCATCACACTCCTAATTCCCATACGGTCTTAATAAAGCAATCTTTAGAAAACAAACACACATTGCTTTCTGGAAACTAAAGCCCGCTCTTTCAGACTTACTTTTTAACACATTATTAAATTAATCACTTAACATGTAATAAGCCACAGTGCCCAATAGTTTGTTATGACAACTTCAAAGCCCTACCCGAGATATAGGAAACTATTATCAGAAGTACATTCAAAAAGATGAAAAGAAATATTTTTAATTCCAACGACTTGTCGCGTCGGGAATATAAAAATATTAAAAAGACACACCGCTACATCCGTTTCCTGTTCGGATTTCGTTAGTTTGCGCGTGCGCAAGCTTTTTCCCAATTAAGATGGCGGCTGAAGGCGGAAGCAGTACGTCGTTCATAGTAACCCGATACGTCATTTCCGCCTGTTTGGCAGTTGCGAAATTTGAATTCAACGGTTATGTTGACGTTTAATTTGACAGGAATGTCAATTTGTAACCAAATGTCAAGTATTTTGGCACGAAGCAGATGGTTTAATTTTGACGTTGGATACTTTAATTTGTGTCGCAAAATGTGTCATTTTGTGGTAAAGGTGAAACGGTCTATTTGACGTGGAAATTCTAGGGCCAAAGTTTTGACAGGCTCCTAAAACTAATACGGAAAGAGTAATATAGACAGTAAGAGTTTTAGAGGAACAGGCAATCAGACAAAATAAACACTGGTATTGATCCTCACGCATTTCCGCGTCATAACTTAAGCAAACAGTTAATGTGTTAAAACAACTTATGCCAACTGAACAATGAACAATATTGCACATCTGTGCAAAACAAGCGAACATTTCACTAAGTAAGAAGTACTATAAGTAAATAGGTTTTAAGTGCAAATGTATAAAACGTAGTCGTTAAAAACATTGTTGAAATTCTGAAGAAGAACATTACATTGAATTATCAGAAATTCCAATAACCTATGGCACATTCTATAAAAGCCAACATCGGTTGTCAACTTTTCAGCTGCAATACATTAATTTGGAATTCATAATTAGCAGGAATATTTAAACAAAAACCACCCTCATCATAAATTCTCATTACAAAAGGATAATTACTTGCATTTCTGCTAATAGGCACCGAATAGTGAAACCTTTTTTGCTACTGTTCGAACTTTTTCTATCGTTTCCAATTTTGGCGCAAAGGGTGCGCAGCCATCTTGGTTTTATTTATAGGCGCATGCGCACGTTCCTTTTAGTTGCGTTCAATTAGTTTGATTTGTGGGAAATCGATTTCATGGAAGTTAAACTGGAGATGTTTTTAAAATGGTGTAAATATTTTTTTATCAGAAAAATATCTTCGAAATACTTACGCTAAAACTTTAAAGCGAGCATTTAATAAAAGGTGAATCAGGAGCAAGAAGAACCTAACAAAAAGAATCTTGGGGTGACCACAATCAAGGCCTAATTAAATGGCCTGGTGATGCATAAATAACGTCTTTAACCACCGACACTAAAATGTAGGACGGTAAAAGCCAATTTGAAGTACAAGTAAAAATTATCTTTGCAATCTTTGCAATCAAATGGCAATCAAATTGGTAAATGGTAGGAGAGTCAAGTCTGTTGTAACTATAATACTAACAGTGAATGATGCTGCCCACCCACTACATGCTACTCACGATGTAGACAATAAGATTGAAGGTGATAATAAAAGCACAAACGAAACTGCGGAAACATTCCATACGTCTTTTATCTACGACCCACGAGAAACATAATTCACAAACCAAATGAAAATTGTTGCGCTTCTTCACGAAAAAGAAAAAAGTCTTCCTAAAAGTTCACTTAAGACCGATACTGTTTCCTCCATAACTAAATTCTCACGTAAATTTTCAAAGAGTCTATAAGCTTGAAGTGTTTTATGTGGTTACGTCTGTAATTAGTCTTGCGCGTGGGCTGCAGTGCTAACAAAGTTATTTATTGACCTTTTGCCAACGGAAGCTTGTACTCATAATAGTTAATTTGGTTTATTAACTGTGATATCTTTTGTCTGGTTTGTCTTGGAGTTCTTTACGTTGATGGTAGTGACCATGATAATTCGCTATGTGGATTATCATACAAACACACAAACATCTATATTTCCACTCTGGAAATCTATCACGGGCCCTAGATACGGGATTAACTGTCTAGTTTTGGGTTCACTGGCAAATTATACTTTTTTATCTCACTGTCGACTAAATTTTATCTTGTCCTTTTTAATTTTGTGTGCGTATATGCCTGCTATATTACCTTTACAACAAACTATTATCTGTTTCTATTTTTATCATGCAGTGAAAAGACGTCTAGCGTTGTGTAACAACAGTGCAATTACCACACATCTTGTAATGTAGAAATTATTCCCTTCATTAAGCTTTTAGAACATTCTTAGGACCTCCCCTGCGTCTTTATCACCTCATATTTCTCCCCAGCAAGCTACAAGCTTATTCTAATTAAACACACGTTGCGTTTCATCTAGCAAACTATTCTAGCGAAACATAATTTCTAATGTTTGCTCGTATCAACGTTACAGCTTACATTAACATCGCTTTCACGATCCACGTCCACAAAATCAAGAAAGCGAAATGTTTCCCGCCTACATGCGTTTGCGCAGGATGACTTGGGGTAACATAGAGTAGTTGGGTACAGAAGGCTCATCCCAAAACCTACTTGATTAGTTCATCAGATCACGAAAAAGCGCGAGATAAAGTATCTAATTACAGTAAACTGTGACAGTTTTTGTCGAATATTATGGACATATTTTTTTCTTAAATAAATAAAAATGGTTTTCATTGACACGAAGAATAAGAAGAGCCAATTTTTTGTCAAAAATAATAATCAGTCAAATTTCTTCTGTGTCGTGTCGATAATTCATTTAGATGAGTTAAACTCTGCCGCTTTGACTTGACTTCTGTCCAAAGCCACCGTAGTGGCCATGACTAAGATAAATTACAAGACTAAAAGGTATATTCGTATGTTAGTGCTATCTATGTGTGCTTTGAGAAATAGGTCTTCTCTACTATTTTGTTTGGTGGCACCTGCGCATGAGTTTATCTAATACGTCGCGCTCAATTTAGAAGACGAATTTACTCTATAAACATTCGTGTACTTTATTAGTTTATTAGAGAAAACGTTGGCTGCGCTGCCAAAATGTGACTTTAGTGCCTAACGCTAGTAGTAATAGTAGTTTGTTTACATGCAAAATAATCTCGCCTTGATGCTAAATAGACTTTTCTACTTTGGCTATGACTTTAGATATTATTTTTCTATCTAAATATACTATTGCACTGTTTCTATGTTTGCGTTTTTTTTCGTACTTGGCAAATAATGTACAGATTCTTTATTTTTCTTTTTTAGTAGCCATGTGTTTGCTTGTCTATGTTTGCCTCCTGCTAGACAACGGCCTCCCATACTGTTCTTTTCCTATAGATTCTCTAATCTTTAAATTTCTCCTTTTTACTTCGAACCTACCTTTTTCTGTTACGCAATTATACTTCTCTCTATCCAGGAGCACAAATCTGCGCAAGAAAATGTGTCGGAATGGCCGATCACTGACACCGCAATTGTTGATTTTGGATGTTTTTCGATAGGGTTCCACTGACAAGTCATTGGTTAGTTAAGGGGACTACAGGAGCTATACGCGAGTTTTATAATGCAAAAAAGCATATGATTCACTGCAATGAAGAAAACTAGAAAAATATATGATATTCTTCAGGATATATGCTAGTATGATAGTGTTTTAAAAACATAATACAACTAATTTTGCTCGATAACAAAATTATGAACTTATCTCTAAAAATTTCTTCTAACGAGTAAAAACCATACTCAAATACATGCCATCATTCTGATTTTTTGGCAAATAATTCTACAAGCAACATATTAGCATGATAGGTAGTGTTTTATTTTTTTAGTCCAATCAATAGATTTTTCGTAAATCGCAAAAAAACACTCATTTCGCACTATTCGGCCCGCAGTGACTGACGTAACAACCACTTTGTAGTGCAAGTTGATTAGAACTTTATTCTAACAGTTTTTTAAACGAAGTTTGAACCACCACAATTAGAGTTGCTAATTTAGCTCCCGTAGTCGCCTTAGGGCATGGGCAAGATCTTTAGATAATAATCTATAGGAGATTTTGACATTTCTTTTTACCATGCATGATGACTTTAATATATTAAAAGTTTATATCTCATCCACTCACTCTCAATACCTATATCCTATCATCATCATCATCATCCTATTAATGTTCCCTCTGCTGGGACACAGGCCTCTTCTCTATGAGAGGGAATGGGCTATAATCCACCACGCGGGCCCAGTGCGGATTGGTAGATGTCACATGTCTTCGAAGTTTTTGGTTCTAGGACATGCCGGTTTCCTCACGATGTTTTCCTTCACCGTTTTGAGAGCAGCAGTGATGAAATAAATTCCACAAAGTAATGCGCCTGTCTGGGTTCGAACCCACGACTTCCCGTTCGTAAGTCGGTTCCGCCACCACTGGGCCACCGCTGCAGTATATCCTATAGGTTAAACTGTAACATTTATTTCACCTCCTTTCATCAGCTCAACAGAATAATTCTCCTATTTTTTCCGTTTTAACAAAATATTTTTAAAAGGACATCTTCGTCCGGCTATACACGACTTCCGGAGTCTATTTGGATGTCGTCAGCTTCCAATAGAATTCGGTAGGAAGTCATTAGTCACGGATTACTTAGTCCCGGTAGTGACGTACTGATCCTGGCTACCGTTTTTAGTAAACCTCGGATTAAAATGGTTTTAAGAAAAAAACGATTTTTGGTGTAAGTGGACGCTGATTTGATTCGTGGGGATAAAACTATGTATGATGTTTTGTATGAGTTTTTTTTTTCAGAATAATAAAACAAGTGTCTGTTAACTTCAACATTCAAAACAAGAAGTAGGTAAGTGTGGGTTATTATACATTCGCCACAAAGTAAATTCGCCACAAACAAAGTATGTGTAAACTCGCCACAGCTCTATTTTTATGAAAAATGAAAAATAAATAAATAAAATGAAAAATCCGCCATATTGTTTATTTCCGTACAGACAGCAGAAAAATCAAACAATAAGTAGAATGAAACGTTATTTCTTTATTTTTCGTTTATTTTTTCTTTAATCACAAATAAAATCACAGTTCTACTTACTGCTAAATTATACGCTAATAAAAAGAAAACAATGTTTTAGTCGCCTTTGTTTTTGCAACTGCTTACTTTTTCTTTCTTGTTGATTTACGAGGGCTCATAATAATTATAGTAAAAAAGGAATATATAAAAATGTAAATAATATATAACAAAATGCAGAGAAGAAATATATTATAGGAGAAGGATCTAATAATGGATACTAATAAAATTAACCATATAATGGTATATCGTGTTCAAATCCATAATGTCTTATTTTATGATTCAGAACAAAATAATAAAACACGCACTTTACCGTTTATTCCATAATAATAATCATTTTCCAATAACTTTCTAGTTTCATGTTACCCGATCTGATTTAGTACACTTACCTGCGAAACTATAAAATTAATACAGAAGTGCAACTACGAAGCACGCAAATAAACAATTAAAGTAAAGTATCAACCATGCCATGTAACGAAAATCTTCTACTGTCCTTTGGAAATGTCTTTTTTGTGTGATAAATCTAAGCTAAACGCGAGTTTTATAATGCAAAAAAGCATATGATTCACTGCAATAAACAAAACCAGAAAAATATATGATATTGTTCAGGTTATATGCTAGTATGAAAGAGTTTTGAAAACAACTAATTTTACTTGATAAAAAATGTCACGAACTACTTATCTCTAAAAATTTCTTATAACGAGTAAAAACCGTACTCAAATTCACATGCGATCATTCTGATTTTTTGTCAAATAATTCTAGTGTTTTTTTTTTTAGTCCATTCAATAGATTTTTCGTAAATCGCAGAAAACCACTCGTTTCGCACTATTCGGCCCGCAGTGACTGCCTTAACAACCACTTTGTAGTGCAAGCTGATTAGAACTTTATTCTAACAGTATTTCAAACGAAGTTTGAACCACCACAATTAGTGTTGCTAATTTAGCTCCTGTAGTCACCTTATTATTATTATTTTTTATTTCACACTTTTTAGTTACATACTTAGATATACCATTTGAAAATACTTATGATGAGCCCTTTAATTTGATACCCAAATTGCCGTATCCAATTTTTTTTTCACTAGCCTATGTTACCCGGGGAAATACAAGGA
Organism: Xestia rhomboidea; assembly: GCA_963853795.1. Taxonomy (NCBI): domain Eukaryota; kingdom Metazoa; phylum Arthropoda; class Insecta; order Lepidoptera; family Noctuidae; genus Xestia; species Xestia rhomboidea. The sequence continues at coordinate 13,629,060 of OY970778.1, forward strand.
TTCTAACGATACCACGTACATCGAAATCGGTTCAGACGTTTAGAAGTTATGGTGGAATAAAGAAACTCACAAATATACATACCTACTTACACACATGAACCCTGAAAACATAACACTCCTTTTGGGCAGTCGTGTAAAAAGGTTGCGGTGATTGTCTTTTCTTGCCTTTTCGCCAAATTTTAAACAATTTTTTTTTATTTGTGCGAAAATGAACCTTCTGCCCTTTACCCTACAGCATACCCACCAGAACATAATAGAAATGTACCGTCCTGACTTGACCACGTTTATTTATGCAAAGCCAAGTGCAAAGCAAGGTGTTCTGTTAGTTTAAACACTCGCTGGACTGCACAAGGTGTTCATTTAAATAATAACAGGAGTACAGTGATTGTAAATGAGGTTGTGTACCTGAATCAGGGTGTTTGAATAATTGGTATGACTTAATGAAGTATAGAGTAGTCTTGGTGTAGAATTAAGGAGCTAGTTTCTTCCTGGTTAAGGTCTATTGTTGCTTATAAACGTGGCTAATGCGACGTGGTGATAAAAATCTTTTGATAGATCATTGGATCTTTTGACTTGATAGCTGTCATCATCATCATCATAGAAAGAAAGAGAAAATATTTATTTGACGTCAGTTATTATAGCACACACACAGCCTATAATTTCCCACTGCTGGGAAACGACCTCCTCTCAATGAGAGAAAAAATAATAATATATAACAAAATGAATCGCATATACAGGGTGTAAACCACCTAATCACGAAGCCGTCAACCAAGCATTCTGTACATCAAACTTAGTAACTTAACGCAAAAATTATTGCTGGGAAACGACTTTTTTTTGGGGTGAAAAATCATGTTTTGTGGTAGCACTCAATGTAACGCACTCAAAGCATTGTGCTGATGGATGGATTGAATAGAACGGGGGCCGTGGAGGTGTTTAAAGTAAAAATCTTACATTAAAAACTTGAATTAAAAAAAAAGTTTTCAAAAAGTTGGAACTTTGACCCCCAATATCTCCGTAAATAAAAGGTTCCCAGGTATGGTGTAGAACAAAAAAATGATCGCAGTGATGAGGAGAACAAGTGCCTTTCGGCTTCGTTAAGAGGTGTTTTACGCCCTTTATTACAAAATGAACGCTGTCAGTTTAACAAAAATTTTATATCATAAATTCATTTAGTGTTCTTGTGGTCGCAAGGGCAACTACTGATCATGAGCTCCTGGGTTCGCTCCCAGGTCGAGCATAGTGTTATTGGGTTTTTCCATCAGGAATTTCTCAGCAGCAGCTACGGAGCCTTGATTGTCCGGTTGATGGCAATAGGCTTGCTCCCTTTTACGTGGGACTTAAATATAACATAGTGAAATATGGGTGTACTGTTACACCTCTGTCTACATTACGATTACAGACGTGATGTTATGTGTAATAGGCATGACGACAGTATTAAAAAAATTGCAAATCTATTTAGTCCGTCAGTAAGAGTATTGGAAATTAATGGACACATTTTTTTTGTTTTTGTAAATCAATGAATATTGACAAAAGATAAAACGCATTAAAACTCGGGAGTGGGAGCTCGTGACGTCGGGACTAACTAAAAATTATACCTAGGCGTGACGTATTGAGAATTTTAAAAGCGTCATATCTTCGTCAATTTTGGTTTACGTAACAAAAGAAAAAACACGGCTCATATATTCTTTGATAATCTAACTGACGGACTAATTAGATTTTTTTTGTCGTCTTGCCTATTTTTATGTTCACTTAAAACTCACTTCTAATCCGAAATATCTCTGACTTTATCCGAAAGTCTTAAGCCTCTTAAGTAGCCTATCGGTCGTTTATCTAACACCAAATGGCTCTAAATTGAACGTAAAACGGGAATTTGTTTGGAATACAGAACTTTCTTATCGAATATCGAAGCTTTATAATCTAGACTTGGGACACTCGATACGGATCAGGTTTAGGCACAATAGAGCCTAATAGTATTATAAGCCGGACAACGAATAAGGTTCGCTCCACAGATATAGAAACACCAAGACAAGGCAAAGGACCTACTTTGCGTGCCCAGCTTAAGCATTTTATGCTTATTGTGGCTACTGTCGCATCAAGCTAATTGTTTAAGGCCCGTTTTCTATAACTTACCTATGTATAACTGTCAGTTAATATGCCACGTCTCGTAGCTATCGGTGTTTCTATAAACAAAGTTAGCTTGAAATATCCTATCCGCGTCACCTACCTGTCTTCTTCTAAGACCTACCTGTCCCTGATTTATAGAAAAATCAAAGAAAGCTTTTCTGTGTTTTGTTTCTATCAGCCCGTAAGCTAAATGTCAAACAGACAGAGATAGCAACCTACCGATACCTGTGAGTAAGTTATTGAAAATGGCCGCAAGACAGCAACGTCAAGAACTTAGTTCTAGACAATTACAGAACAAAAACGTAGTCTATTTTGTAAATAAGTGCTTATGCAAAGTACGTAGTCAAAAATGGCTAGCTTGGTTTTCATACCTGTGCTATCTAGATATATCTAAATCTGTGGTTCGTTCCATACAAACGTCTATTTGTCTCTGAAAACAATCTGGAGACCATTTTATACCAAACCACAGACACATTTAGTGAAAACTTCAATACTGTGACTACTGTAATCCTATTTTATTTGATCCAGGTCCCATGTAGGCTTATCATGAATAGTTCCTCTTTAATACCCCACCTCATTGTCAGCTTATCTTTACTCTGCGTTCCCTAACAGTATTAACAGACGATCGACCTGGTACGGATGGAACACCTGACATAATCTGCTCTGTACTAAATCTGCTATGGTGAAATCAGATTCATATTACACGCACAGATCAGCATACTCACCAAAGTGGGAGGTCCAAAGCTCGCCCACTGTTACATGTGACTTAAACATAACTGGCGAAATCTAGGTACACCTTTGCCTAACCCGTCGGGGCTTACTATATTGATTAAAGTTTTACACTTTTCACGACCATAGTATTTTGGAAGCCATACTGTGACAAAATAGGTCTTATCTCAAAGTAGCAACTGTTATTTCACAAGAAAATCGCATTTGGATTTTGCCAAGTATAAACATATACAGGGTGTAAACAACCTCATTACGAAGCCGTCAACCAAGCATTCTGTACATCAAAATAAGTAACTTTACGCAAAAATTATTGCTGGGAAACGACTTTTTTTTTTTGGGGTGAAAAATTATGTTTTTTTTGTTGTAGAACTCGATGTAACGCACTTTAAACATTATTTTTGCTGATGGATGGATTGAATAGTACGGGGTCATAGAGGTGTTTAAAGTAAAAATCATACAATACAAACTTGTATTAAAAAAAAAACTTGTCAAAAAGTTGGAACTTTGACTTCCAATATCTCCGTAACTAGAAGGTTTCCAGGTATGGTGTAGAACTAAAAAATAATCGCAATGACGGGGAGAACAAGTGCCTTTCGGCTTCGTTAAGAGGTTTTTACACCCTTTATTATTTAGACTGTACAGAGTGGATCATACCCTTTCTCCGGCTCATGCAGACATACCAAGTCGATCGTCTGTTAATACTACAGCTTAATACTATTAAGAATGTAATGTAAAGATAAGCTGACAATGCTGTGGGGTACTAAACTGGAATATGAGATGTTAGAGACTATTGTCGATAAGCTCACATGGGACCCGGATCAACTAAACTGGGATTATAGTAATAACAGAATGTATTGAAGTTAACTAGTACTGAACTAGCGGTGCCTGTGGCTGTTGTTAGCTTATTTATTTTGATAGTGACCTCTGTGTTTGTTTCGGTTGTTTCTTCTCAAAGTAATCTGGTACGAAACACCGGGTTAATCCCAAAGTACTCCATTTCCTTTGAACTACAAATATAAGAATCTCATACATTAATTCCCAAGTAAATCCAAGGCATTATTATTATTTAGAAATACTTGTCAATTTGTTCCCACTCTGCTCCATAGTTAGGCCTCATCTAGTTTTAAGTATAAGTGTTTTTTCACTTCTCATGCTCTAAAAGTACGCCCATATAGCCCTACGAAGCTGGACTAAAGTGACCACTTTAGTCCCTAGGGAGTAAAAAAGTAATTCGTTTTTAAATTTCCTTCATGTGACATAGACAAACTCAAACAGCCAGTTAATATACTACTATCATCTGTGGAGTGTGGACCATCTTCATTGCGAAAATGTTGAGAGTTTTAGTTCCATGGTTTTTCCGCAAGGAAGGTGGCGCCATGCGTTTTAAATTCTTAATCTGTGACTGGTTTAGAAGAAAAAACTGACCGCGAAAATTTCAGCATTTTTGTCGAGTGTAAATTAGTTCGGTTTTATAAATTTATTAAGAATGTCCAGTGACAGTGAAGAGTTTGACGTCGAGCAAAGAGCAAAAGACATAATAGATAATCTTTTGCCGCCAAAAACGCGGAAGATTTACCTAAAAACTTACGAAAGTTCTATGAACTGGAGGAATAATAAATGTTTTTGTACTAAATTGACTATTTTTCTCGCACTCCAAGTGAAAAGTACAGTTTGCACCTCGAGACTAAACGCCAACTTAATATACCCTCGGTTTCATTGACTCCCTCGCACGCTCGGGAGTCAAACCACCTCTGGTATATTATGGCTTCGTTTAGTCCCTCGATATAAAATATACTATTTTTCAATCAATTTATAGAGATAAATATTAATAAATAATAATAAAATAAATAATTAAATAAATAATAATAAAATAATTAAATAAATCATAAATAGTAATAAATAATCCAGGGCATGTAAAGCCCAAGTCAGAGGTCCATGGGTGGCATAAAAACTCAGACACCAGGTTAAGCACTAACCACACGATAAAGGACAGAGACGAAAAAAGATTTCAGTGATATTTGGTTGAATAACCTTTTAGATTTATGGTAACTAAAGAGACATTAGTCACAAAACGTTGCCAATAAAAGTCCACCTAAATACAGTCCACAACGTCCGCAGAGGACCAATTTGCAACCTAATAACTAAGGTCATAAGGGTGAGAACTGGTCAACTGCCTACTATGTACGAGATGGAATACTACATAGCACAAGCAAGACAGCAGTTGACCACTTTCAATCTTATAATTAAAGGCGTAAGGATGAAATATGGTCAACTGCTAACTGTGTCGAGTATACAAGCTGGGATACTAGTACTCGCTAGATTTAGACAGTAAACACATCATTTTCATCACAGCACTTATACCCAACGTGTCTATTTCAAGATTTTCAGCATTTCCTCAAACGAGGTCAGTGACATTTTACGGGGTTTCATGAAAATCTTGTATCTACCTGCGTCATGAAAACGTGTATGAGTGATGTTTCTGCCAGTTTGTTGTCTGAATTTTATGACACATACCGATTTCAGTGGAGAAGATTAGAAACTAATTCTATTCCTGCTTATTACAATGGATATCGATTCTACACAAAATATGTTCTTTTATTCATTTACTGCACACAAATAAACAAAATGCATACCTACGAGATAAGGTATGTCTTTTGAAGTCAAAGAAATTGATTTTTTGAATCGGTTTACACTTTATATCCAAATGGCAATGTGCAATGGGCCGGTCATGTTAGCTGTAGAACCGATGGGCTTATTCCACAAATCCCCCTTAAAAGTGGCCCCGAGGTGGAAAACTGGAATGTAAAAAAAGACGCGTTCTTCAATGAAGACCGCGACTCTCGGCGAACGTAAGGTGGTACGGCCTCAAGCTCGGTGGAGTGACAATGTTCGCAGGGAGGCTAGTAGCAACTAGCGAGTGGCGTGCGATTGAGGAGGCCTATGTCCAGCAGTGGACTGCTGTAGGCTGGTGATGATGTCACGGTAAATGTGATTAATTGAAAATTATTAATAGTTACCGATTATTATTAATAATTACCAAAAGTTGAGGTAAAAGTAAGAAATTATTTTTTACGGTAACACTTTTATTACGGTGATTATTAATAATTTAACCTTAGTACCGATAAAAGTAATAAATAAACGCTGTATATGCAAGAAATGCGCGTTTGTTACAATTCTAAGTGCTGGTGCTATTTTATTTTGTGTGTTTGTTTTTATATTGACTTTATACCAAAATGGGGCACCCCGACTCGGATAGGTTAGGTTAGACGCCATACCCTTCGTGGTTATTTTTTTGTAAACCATTCAGAAGTAGGATTTTTTTATTATTACTATGTTTATTTTGCGGTTCATTTATTACTTTTACCAACGAGCGTAGTGAATTTAATAATAACTACTAAAAGTGATAAATTTCTGTTTTATATTTACACTAGTTTGCTTGGGTGCGCGAGCTGCGCGCAGCTCGCGTGTTTGGTGTTTTTGAGAAGTATTACTTACCCTTATAAAATTTTGAGAATCTATAGGCAGCCCTAAATGAATTGGAAAATCCGTTAGAATTACCCCTAAAACAGTATGAAAACCCCTACGGACCCCTAATAAAACCTTATTTAAAAATTCAGACCTTTTCCATAAAAAAATAACTCTAAAGTTTGCTGAGTTACGCTTCACCCATTCAATCATCGCATCAATCGCTTCGCTCGCCACCTCCCCCTTCGCTCCACTCAGGACCTACCTACCACCGGACAGGTTTCGACGCCTACTATAACATTTGTTCAAACAGCTGATGGCTATCTCTAACCGTTATGAAGTTACAGCCCTTTCAATTTTCGGGGAGGTTGGGGAGGGGAGGGGAGGGTATAAAAATTTCAACGCCTCCCAATAATAAAGTATAGTAAAAATCAAAATTCCGCTACGGGTCCTAGTTTCCGAGATACGATGGGGGGAGGGGTGAAGGGGGGGAGAGTGGGGAGTTTTTAAAAATGATTTCGACTAATGCATTGCCCCTTCTTACGAATCTGTAAAAAAAAATGTTTCAAGTCTCTTAACTTCCGAGATCCGCCTAAAGGGGGGGAGAAGGGGGGAAAGGGGGCCAACTTTGAAAAATGGTTTTTACTTTTCCGAGCCTCCTCTATACGAATCAGAAAAAAAAAATGTTCCAAGTCTCTTAACTTCCGAGATACGCCTAAAGGGGGGGAAAAGGGGGGAAAGGGGGACAACTTTGAAAACTGGTTTTTACTTTTCTAAGCCTCCTCTATACGAACGCGTAAAAAAAAAAAAAAGCGGGTCCCTTAGTTTCCGAGATACGATAGGGAGGGGGAGGAAGGGGGGCGAAAAGGGGAGGTTTGGCACTTTTCCCATACTCACCAGAGTTACTTGTTTACGAATCTGTCAAAAAATACCCACCTCCCCATCCACCATCTGGGAGAACAATTATGTCAATGAGTCAGTGAGTGAGTCAGTGGTAATTCCCTATCCTTACAAAATTTTGAAAATCCATAGGAATCCTTAAATGAATTGGAAAATCCGTTAGAATTACCCTTAAATCAGTATGAGAACCCTTAAGAACCCCTAAAACATTTGAGAATTATAAAAAAACATTACCCTAAGGTTTGCTTGTCGTCGTACCTGAGTTACGCTTCACCCACTCAACCTTCGTTACGCTACGGAGGTCGGCGGCTCGCTTCGCTCGCCACCTCCCCCCTTCGCTCCACTCGGTCTCGCAGGTTCGCTCCGCTCAGGACCTACCTACCACCGGACAGGTTTCGACGCCTACTATAATATTTGTTCAAACACCTGATGGCTACCGCTAACCGTTATGAAGTTACAGCCCTTACAATTTTAGGGGAGGTTGGGGAGGGGAGGGTATGAAAATTTCAATGCCTCTAAATAATATATGTTAATAAAAATCAAAATGCCGCTACGTGTCCTAGTTTCCGAGATACGATAGGGGGAGGGGTGAAGGGGGGGAGAGTGGGGAATTTTGAAAAATGATTTCGACTAACAATCAACCCCTTTATACAAATCTGAAAAAAAAAATGTTCCAAGTCTCTTAACTTCCGAGATCCGCCTAAAGGGGGGGAGAAGGGGGGAAAGGGGGTCAATTTCGACAACTGGTTTTCACTTTTCCGAGCCTCCTCTATACGAATCCGTAAAAAAAAAAATACGGGTCCCTTAGTTTCCGAGATACGATAGGGAGGGGGAGGAAGGGGGGGAGAGGGGGGAGTTTTTAAAAATGATTTTTACCAACTCTTTGCCCCTTCTTACGAATCTGAAAAAAAAAATGTTCCATGTCTCTTAACTTCCGAGATCCGCCTAAAGGGGGGGAGAAGGGGGGAAAGGGGGACAACTTTGAAAACTGGATTTTACTTTTCCGAGCCTCCTCTATACGAATCTGAAAAAAAAAATGTTCCAAGTCTCTTAGTTTCCGAGATACGATAGGGAGGGGGGAGAAGGGGGGCGAAAAGGGGAGGTTTGGCACTTTTCCCATAGGTTTGAGAGTTAGTTGTTTACGAATCTGTCAAAATATACCTACCTCCCCATCCACCATCAGGGAGAACAATTCTGTCAGTGAGTGAGTGGTAATTTAGCTTTATATAGTATAATTTACTAAATCATGTGGTAATTATTAATAATGACCGGTAATTATTAATAATTTTTCAATTAATCACATTTACCGTAACAGTGACACTTTATATCCATTTCTGAAACCCCGGCCCAGACATTCTTCGTGGTTCGATCAAAGTAACATTAGTAAACTATTTGAAATGAGTTTTGACAGAAGATTTAAATAAGCCAGATAACCAGCCGGGGTTATTGACAAAACGCCTCACACCACCTTGAACCTATTCCAAACCACACAAAACTACCCACACCTAACACATCCAAAGACAATTTCCAATAAATCACCTGTCATATAATTATGACACGCCGCTTGGCACCGGCAGAGGGCGCGGTGTGCATGACAATGTATTGCGTCACAGTACAGTTATAACGTAACGTTTATTGTTACGTTTTTGGAACGTTAGCTGTGATTGTTTAGGTATGGTGTTATTTAGGTAGATTTTGATCTAGCTGCAGGTTTATGGTGTACTGAGTGCATGATTATTGTTCGTGTGAAGACTTATATTTTACCAACATGACACGACGTTAACGTACCTACTAACGTAAATTCGAAAAATTTTGAAATTGAAAATACATACTCGGTTGGCAAATAAAGGCGCTCCCTCAAGCTTTCGCCTGTAATGTAACAGTTTTGATTCACTTGTTTTAGTACAAAATCGACTCAGGCCACTAATAGGCCCATGGTTAACGGTAACAGATGGTTACATAAATGTGACTTACTATGGGCAAAAGACTAAAACACTATAAAGTGTTTTATTTTCAAATAATCTTGATATAAAACTTTTTTGACATATTTGAGAGAAATACTTTTAAAACCATAATGGCTGTTGCTGCCATATAATAGGTGTAGGTACATTTTTTGGCATAGTTTTGGAACCTTTGTATAGGTTTCGGTAACTGAACTAAATATTATTGTCATCAAAGAATAGATAAAAATCGCACACAAAAAACAAAACACACATTAGCATCTAATTAATGGTTTACTAACAAACAGACAACGTACTAACACTTTAATGATCTACACTTGCGCACGCGTCGATTCCAGCTAGCGATGACTGATACGCTGTTTATGATCTATGAAGCTGTTTTCCTCTTTTCGCGCCATTTTATAACGGTTTTTGTGTTTGATTTTGTCTGTGGAATGTAGGGCATGGAGTGGTTTATCTTTATAATTAGACCGCATTATTTTATTAATAACAACCGCTCGGGTCGATCTTCAGGTTAAGCCGTACTTACCTAGGTTTCTCTGTGGATGGGTGACTACCCATTACATATAGAGTTTCCTCCGTGCCTCCGAAAGCACGTCAAGTTGTTGGTCCTGGCTGTCAATTGTAGACCTTTGACAGTTTTTAAGGCGACTACAGGAGCTAAGTAAGTAAGAATAAAGTTCTAATCAGCTTGCACTACAAAGTGGTTGTTACGTCAGTCACTGCGGGCCGAATAGTGCGAAATCAGTGTTTTTTTTTGCGATTTACAAAAAATCTATTGATTGGACTAAAAAATAATACACTATCATGCTAATAATGTTGCTTGTAGAGTTATTTGCCTAAAAATCAGAATGATCGCATGTATTTGAGTATGGTTTTTACTCGTTAGAAGAAATTTTGTGAGAGATAATTTCGTGATTTTTTTTATATAGTAAAATTAGTTGTATTATGTTTTCAAAACACTATCATACTAGCATATATCCTGAAGAATATCATATATTTTTCTGGTTTTGTTTATTGCAGTGAATCTTATGCTTTTTTGCATTATAAAACTCGCGCTTAGCCCCTGTAGTCCCCCCAAGTCAGTGGCCCAAAAAGTCTGACAACCAGTATTACCAAGGGGTATCATATTACCCAGTACTAACTGGGTTGTGGAGGTCAGATAGGCAGTCGCTCCATGTTAAATACTGGTATTCAGCTGCATCCGGTTAGACTGGACGCCGACCTTAAAATGGTTGGGAAAAGGCTAAAGTAAAATAATATTACTGCCGTAAGAGATGAGCTTATCAGGTTAAATACATTTAAATAAAAAATAAACACTTTTCTTCCGTTCTCTTCACGCTTTGCTATGAACTAGCTTGCTTGCATCATGATTTAGAAACAATAGGTACAGTCGTGGTCTTTCCGCCTGATCAATTAAAATTTTTTCGCTTCAATCATGGCCGAGCCACGCCCCTTTAAAGTAAAGACCTATTAGGAAAGCGTCAATTTGGTGCGCAAAATAACAATAATTCTCGTTTGGCGTGCGTCGTCAGTGCGCTCGGCCGATCGGTATTGTCTTTCATTCATTATTTCTATACAAAGTCAACAGGGCGGGGCTATGTTGCGAGTGCAAGCAAAAATTAGCTTAGTTGTAATCAGGCGGGAGTGTCCGCGATAGTACCTATCATCATTATTGTTTTGCATTCTAAATTACAATTGAAAGGTCAATCACCTTTCGCCTACAAGGAACTTGATGACACATTTTACTCAATTACTGCTAGACTCACAGTAAATTAGCACCTAGGACATTCCAGTTTCTATTAACTCGTTGTGGGATGTCTACGCCCATTCAACAATAAAAGACCAAGTAGAACTCCTGGGAACTGTTAATCTATTTGTTCCAGGCATTCTAGAAAGTATAATCAGCCTAGTTTTTTCTCAACTATGTTGGGGTCTGCTTCCAGTCATACCGGATGCTGCTGAATACCAGTATTTTACATGGAGCGATTGCCTATCTGACCACCACAATACAGTTAGTAGGTACTGGTTAATACGGTACCAATATATTATATTTTCTGTCAAAGCCTCGCTGTAGTAGAGAATAGTTAAATAATGTTAACACACCTGTTTTTTTGTTGTTTTCTTGTTATTTTAAGGAATGCAAGAATATTTATATTTTACTCGGTTTTTTTGTTTTTTGTTTTACTGTTTTTGTGGAAAATTGTCAATATGAAAATCTTAATAAATGTAAAGGAAAAAGGAGCTACGTCTGCCAACAAACTGCTTTGCAGTTTGGCGGGGGTAATTATGTACCATGCAAACAATATTATCGTGAATAAACACTTTTCATTTTCATTTTTTTTCAATTGGTAAGATTCAGAGACATTCTAGACAGTAATCTTCTTATCACATAATAACATGCAAAAAATCACGCCTGTTATCTCTGAAGGATTAGGCACAGGTGTATCTAATAGCACAGGTTCACCCACATTTCTCCAGTTATGTTGAAGTCGAATGTAATAGAGGCAATTTTTTGCCATCAACTGGGTACAAAATCTAAGCTCCGAGCTGCTACTGAGAAATGCCTTATGAACTGGGAATCGAACCCATGACCTCAGGCTCGGCAGTAACTCTTACGCCCATTAGAAAATGAATTAACGAAAAGTAACAGAAAAAGCGTAACAATAGTCAGTGTATTTCTTAAACAGCACAGTAGGCTAATTCAGTTCGCCATAACACTGCCCTAATACAGGATGTAAGCAACCTCATCACGAAGCCGTCAACCTAGCATTTTGTACATCGAACTAAGTAACTTTACGCAAAAATTATTGCTGGGAAACGACTTTTTATTGGAGTGAAAAATCATGTTTTGTGGTAGAACTCAATGTGACGCACTCAAATCATTGTGTTGTTGGATGGATCAGTACGGGGGTCGTGGAGGTGTTTAAAGTAAAAATTATACAATTAGAACTTGTATTAAAAAAAAACTTGTCAAAAAGTTGGAACTTTGACCCCCAATATCTCCGTAACTAGAAGGTATAGGTACTGGTGGCGTAGAACAAAAAAATGATCGCAATGACGGAGATAACAAATGCCGTTCGGCTTCGTTAAGAGGATCATGATCTGTCAACGGACCGATTTGTTCGAGACACAATTGATTAACTATTGTGTCTACTTCGTGGACAGATCAAGGGTGTTTTACACCCTTTATATTGTCTATTAGGGCAGTGTCTTCATCATTGTCTTGCCCTTATGCCAATTCATTTGTAGTCGGCGCACCATGTCTTCTTCTTCCATACTTCTCTATTGCTCGTCATCTTATCAGACACCTCCTTTCTTGCCATATCATCCTTTACACAGTCCATCAATGAATCCATGGTTTCTTTGGTCTTCTTCTACTCTTATTAGGGCAGTGTGGCAATCCTTAAAAAATATTTCACACATTACTCACTTCTATAGAACGGTCCAGACGGGATCGTATTTTCTAAGTAACGTCTTCAGAAACATGTCTATCCCACATAACAGGCCGGAACGCGATTATTTTCAAAAAACATTCCTGCCGATACCCACACGTGGTAAGTGCGAAACCGCGATAGACTAATGCAAAGATTAGGTATTTCCGTTGCGTCTGCGCATCTGTGAAGTTCAATCTGTGACTCATTGAGACTTCTTGAGATGTTTTTTTTGAATAAAGAATGTTGAAATGTGGGGGGTATGTAAAACAATGAAGTGACGCCATTAGCTTCTTGAAAAAATATGTAAGCCAAAGGTCATTAACCTGTTGAAGTTGCCAGATTTTGAATTCCGAAAATTAAAATTAAATGTACCACCTACAATCAGAAAGCGTTCACTCTGACTGTCACCCGAAGGTTAGGTAGGTGTCAGATTCAGACAAAAGGATTTTGAAAGCTGCAATTTCTTGCTTAGTTATCCATTATGATGCTGACAAATTTCTCCACAACACCAAAAAATCGGTGGTAATATTCAGAAACTTACAAACATTAAAAGAATCCTATACGTAAATATATATATTCATTTCATCACTATAATCAACCAAGTCACCAAGGATGTTGTGACAAATCTTACAGAATACACAATATTGGTTGATGCCCCATTTAAAAGCTCCACAGTTAACAATCTGTGCTCTCCACACTTCCCTATGACAGTGAGCCACTGTACCAGCTCTTTGTCATTTAACATAAAATTAACACAACTGTAGCTACTCTTAAATAATCTGCGTAGTAGGAACGTTCAGAAAACAAGCTTCGTATTTACGTAGTTTCAGTAACCCAAAAAGTGGCTTTAGGCTGGGGTAGCTGCTAAATTAGCAACTCTATTTGTGGTGGTTCAAACTTCGTAGTATTCGTAGTAAGTATTTCAAAATACTGTTATAATAAAGTTCTAATCAGCTTGCACTACAAAGTGGTGGTTACGTCAGTCACTGCGGGCCGAATAGTGCGAAATGAGTGGTTTTTATTTAATTGTAGCCTAATAAATCATTACATCAAAATGCCAATTGTACACTTTGTGAAGAAAAAAGTGACAAATATTTGTGTGAAAAAAAAATACTAGAACTTAATGCCGTTTAGGAGAAGTTACGAATTTTCAAAGAAAAAATGCTTCAGATCCTACGTGTCATTGCATTGGTTGGCCTTAGCTACAACTATCAGTACCTCAGTCCGCTGAAGTACTGGATGGGGTTTATTCCCATCTGCTCCCACAAGTCTGTCCCTACTAGTGGTACCTACTTGCAACTATTAGTCGCATCCACCACCACTGATGGTGGTTGCGTCTGTTCAGTCGCATTTGCTAACAAGATGCTGTAAGAATCAACCTCAAATGCTGTTTTGAAAGTCATCAACATTATAGACCAGTTTGGATTTTTGTATTAGAGTAATGCTAATTTTGAAACCACCAACAATCTCTATAAGAACTTAAACTTCTCACACAATCTATTTAGTGCCGTTAAAGAGAAATGAGTCACTTGGCCTTGATGCAGACGCCAGCGAGACGATGGCCAGACGACGTAACAACAAAACGTCTCGTTACTCATGTGTCGCTGAGATGAGGGGCTTCTAGGGCTGCCACTTAGCAGCTGTGGCTTTCTTTGTCCACTAAAGAACTACTCGGAGATACTAGGGTTGTCTCAGTTGATGTTGGTTCTAATCCAGAAAGTTTGAACGTTTTTTCTCCTATTTCTTCTCCAAACTGATGCTCTGAGCTGAGACCATGCCTAGACGATACAGACGAGACGAACAAAAACACGTCTCGTTACTCATGTGTCGCTGAGGGCTTCTAAGGTTGCTACTTAGCAGCTGTGGCTTTCTTTTTGTACAGAGGAATTTCTAGGGCTGTCACATTTGATGTTGGTTTTGCCAGTTTGACAGCGAGAATTGGCGGAAAATATTATAGAAATTCATAAGGAGTGACCACGGTTATCAACGCGGCTTGGGTTGTGCCTGAAAAGATGATCAGACGTCTGTAGAGTAGCTAAGACCCTTCATGATGTTGATTCTGAAAAAGCGACTTTGGAAGTCATGACTAAAACTTGTAGTGGGACAAAATTAAGGTTGAATCTTCTTTTGTTTTTTACGTTCTAGAATCACGACATTCTTTGTCATGATCGGGAAAAGAAGTGAAGTTGTGATGTAGAACTGCTGAAGTAAAGCAAACCCATATGCAAGCAAGGCAAGCAAAGATCCTTTGTGTCCGACCAGTACGTGGCGTAGTGCGTCATAAGGGGGATCCAGAAAACGGAATGAACAATATGAAAAGGATTTTATTTTGCTGTGTCTTAGATCTCTTTGCTGGTCTTTCGATGGTTTTAAAAAGCTAGAAGACTGTTCATATGAACATGACTGAAGAAGTCATTCCACATAAATATTGACTCTTTAGCTTTTAAATAAAATATGATATATTTGCCTTCTCTCCACTTACTTTCAAAGTGTCCGGCACACATCATGGCATGCAAATCTAAAATCAACACCAGCCAATTGCGGAGTGTTCTTGTACAAGCACAATATCTACTGATGATGCGTCAATAAGTGCTCTTAGGAAGCTTCCCCTTAACACTGCATATATTACATCCGACTGCTACTTAAGTTAGCACTTGCCAGAGAAATGGCCGCGGTTCAGATGCAGATAAAAAGTTAATGCATCACTCGTAGTTTAAAATAGTTTTTTTAATATGGGATTAAAATGCATCTAAACTTTGATACTTTATTAAAGCGAAATTCAATAAAAGCTTGTCCTATGCTACCCGTGTTTTACCCGACTGTGGCAGAGCCAAAAGGAAGGCTTTGTATTTTTGTTGTTATTGTAGATTTTTTTATAGCATCTTGTTTTTTTGAGCAAATCAAACCACAACCAAGTTCTTGTGACAGATACTCAATAAATTAATCAGACTTTCGGAAGCATAATAATTGAAGAAAAAGATTTTAGTCACAACCAACCAATGAACATTAATGTGGCTAAAAAGCCTTTAAGAAAAAATATGGAAGCTGCATTATTTAAAATACTCAAAACAAACAATACTTTCCCACCAAAGCATACCCTATTAACATTATTCAAAATATGTAAAACCACCTATACAATTATCTTGGCACTCAAGCCATATTTACACTACAATTAGCCATTCGGGTCCACTCGGGTCCTCTCGGGTCCCGTCGGGTCTTGAGTCCTCTGTCGTAAAACAATTCTCGTTGTTGAAGAGCTTCGCAAACATGCTGCCCTGGTGTTGGTGTCACCTTGCCATAAAGGTCAGTCGGGGAGGCGTTATGGAAGTAAGGGGCAGTAGATTAATAAGTATAGAAACTAAAAAGGAATTCCGTTTCTCTTATTTGAGTTTTATGCCTTGTGAAATAAAGCATAAAATTAATTTTTTAGTAGTTCAACCTAGTAAGTAGCTAGCAAACGTAAATGCTTTAAAATATGCTTGAACCCCTGATGTTGCATAAGTCCCTGATGTATTTAAAAAACTGCACTAGGTCTTTTTCATTATCATTTGACTTCCAGTCTAACCGAATACCATTATTTTACATAATTACCTACAGCAACTAACGACCAGCCTGTAAATTGTCCAAAAAACAATTCCATTAAAATAAAAGATACAGATAATATATTTATTGCGTAACTGTGTACATTTAGTTCTTATTAATAAACATTAAATTTTTGGTTTCAACAGTCTACTCAAGTCGGATATGCAATAGTATTTTAAGAAATTAGGTTCTAACAAATATCATTTTTTATCAAAAACCCCTCACCTATGGAGCGCAGACGTGGTCACTTACAAATCGTCAGAAGTCCGCACTTGGGGTCTGCCAACGAGCTATGGAGCGAAGTATACTAGGTGTCAAATTTACGGACCGCGTCAGAAACTCCATACTTCGCTCCAAAACCCAAATAGTTGATGTTGGCCTTACAGCTGCTAGGTTAAAGTAGAACTGGGCTGGTGACGTCTGCCGCATGTCGGAGGAGCAATGGGCAAAAATTACCACTCAGTGGATGCCAAGTAGCAGGAAACGACAACGCGGCAGGCCCAGAAGGAGATGGCGGGATGAGCTAGACTCTTTTGCAAAGGATTGGCCTACAATCGCATTAGATCGTGAAATGTGGAAGGAGGGAAGGGAGGCCTTTGCCCTGCAGTGGGACAATATAGGCTTATAATAATAATAAAAAATCAAAAAACTCATTGCAGATTATAAAGTACATTATTAATTAACATTTTTTTCAATTTATTTTAAAACATATTTCCATTTAATTGCTTAATTGCGGGCGGTAAATGATTGTACACACGAAAAGCAGTAACATATGTACTTTTATAATACATCATATTGTGTGTTAATAACAGTATTGTTTATATCTTATCTTCAAAGAAGATGGTGTACAACAGTCGTGTTCAAAAATCTTCCACCTCTACTTAGTTTATTTCCGGAGAAGCAGCACTTTTTCAGTTCTGCACAAAATTAAACTACGGCAAGGCACCTACACTACCGCTCTTCGTACTCGCATAAAATTACAATAAATATCAACGTAGCGTTGTTTTCATATTAATTATGAAGCCATAAGCTTTGTAATGCGCGTTAAGAAGCATTTTGTATTTATCACACAAATTATCTAGCATATAAATGTTTTCATTATCTTCATAAATTGATTCCTTGAAAGTTCCTTGTGTAAGTAGTAATATTTTATTAAAACATAAATTGGTTATCAAGTGTTTGGTTTAGTGTTCGAACTCGACAGGTTATCTTAACTATTATTAGACTTCAGTTAATAATTAAACTAACTTACGGGTGATTCCGTGATTTTCAATTATTGGGAGCTCACAATAATTGAAAATCACGGAAGATATCCCGTAAGTCACAGTGTAGGTACATTATTAGAATACATAAGTTTCGACCCAAGTGATCTTTGAAAGGTCACCTTTGACCTTAGTGGTATTTAGTGTAATTTCTGCACCTGAATACGATTTTGTCTTGTTTAAGGTCTTGGTTTCGATTCCCGAATGGAGTAGTGTCATGAGGGTTTTCCTTTAGGAACTTCTCAATTATAGCCAGAATCCCAGATCAATTCCCGGTTGATAACAAAAATCTTGGGATTAAACGTAGGTACTACTAGTATTTGTGCTCAACCCTTTGATGTATGGAGGCTTAATAGTATGCCAAATTACATTCACTGTGTAGGTCTCCTTAATCAATAAGGATTTAATTCCCGACAAACTACCAACATTTGATAGGTCATAAATAAATCTCAGCATGTACTGCAGATGTCCATCGACCTTAGGTCTCGTCCAGACTAGCAAAAAACGCCAGACGCATAAAAAGAAACACTTTACAGCAATTACAACGCTTGCATTTATGTAAGTACCGGCTAGTCTAGCGTTTTTTGTTGAATGCAGTCACCGTTGCGATGGAGACGAAAAATTCATTAGTTCTACTGTGCAGGTGATTTCGTTTTTTGATGGGAATCTTTTTAATTTGTTGGAATTGCTGGGGCCTTATTCTGCAAGTTAGTAAAGGTACTACTTAGTACGTAACGTATGACATAGTGGTGGTAGAGTCCAGACTAAAACTTAGCTGATGAAATAATGAGTATATGTAAAATAATAATATCTGACAAAAAGTTATTTTATTGCGATGGAATAAAAAAAAACTAACTTTTTGTCAAAAAACAAATGAACAAAAACAGTAGACTCGAAAAAATATTACGTTATCAAAATCAAATCAAGGCTACAAAATCAGCGATCGGCGGCGGCGACTTCTCGCTTCCGGCCCTGGTTCGTGCCATGGTCCGGAGCGAGACGGAATGGGACGCCGTCACCTTCTTCTGCGAAGCAGTCATGCTAGCGAAGGAGGTGGCGGAACAGGACAGGGAGAGATCCTCACGTCCCGGCCGCCGCGGGAGACGCCCCGGGCGTCGGGGGCCACGTGGTGGCTTCCGGCCACCGTAGGCGCGGGCCTGTGGACAGGGAGCTATGGGCTAGCTCGCCGTCCGTCCGTCTCATGACGACAGGCCGTGTCGACGGCGCGTTCGTGTTCCACGCGCGCCTCGAAGAGAGTCAGCAATGGGGAAGGGGTCCGCAAGGACCGAAGCCTGCCGGGGCTGCGGGACTATTCGAAAGAGATACCGTGGCCCCGGAACACAAAGGGCGAGGAAGGAACATGGCTGGGTTTTAGTCAGTAAAAGTCTGACACTCCCTCCTGCTCCTCCCAGAGTGGGAGAAGTCATTTGTCAAAAAAAAAGGCTACAAAATCAACAACAAGAATGATAATTAAGATTGATAGGCATTTCTAATTTTCATAAAAAATACAGAATTAATAACATAGTTTCTAAAAAAACACAAAAAAAAATGAAAAATAACTTTAGCTTCAGAAGTCGATGACTTTTGTTTGTTCGATTTAGTTTTTTTGCCACCGACTTCTGAAGCTAAAGTTTTTCACTATTTTTGTGTTTTTGAAGTCGGTTTTATTTTTTGCAGAAAAGAATTTTTTCCATTTTTAGGGAACTCTTCAATATTATAGACAGCAAATTGCAGCCTTAACGTGATGTTATGTAATGATGTTGTGTAAACAATAAACATCCAAGCGATTGCAGCAATCACGACCAATTTGCCTTCTATTATTGATGAGTTCCCTTGTGTATCTCCGAAAATCAGCATCAAATCTTCACCAAACTTAAACGGGACCACCGCGAAATAATATTCTTCCAAACAAAAAAGAACCATCAAAATCGGTTCACAATTGGCGAAGATATCGCTGAACATACATACAAAAAAAACAGACCATGTGATAACCTCCTCCTTTTGGAAGTCGGTTAAAAACGAAGTGACTTTTTAAAACACATCATTACCTTATTTAATTATAACCGACGAATAGTCTAAAAAATCACAACTTCCGACCAAACGACTGTGATTCAATTGAAATAACTACAGGAAATGCTTATGTAATTTGTAATTGTATAAACCTCACCTAATGATGGCTAATATCATTATAATGCAATATTACGGACTAGTGATGTGCCACCGTATTATTACCATTAGACCTAACTACACACCGGTAGCGACTAGTGTTGTCAATTATGATAAAATAATGACTTAATTATTGTTATAGTGGTATTATGAGATATATTACTTTTAAATGAAGAAATAAAGCAGGAATTGGAATTACAAGTGTATTCAAACAAAAGCGTTGTCTGTTAAGTTATTGAATAACGAAGTTAACCAATTGACGAGGTTAATCAATTAATTAAATTAAAAGCTAATTAAGGGGAGAAATGTTTCATTTGATAATTTTATTTTTAAGGGTAAATTATTTTATTCTTGATGATTGAATCAATTCTATTTGTTTAAATTGTAACATAATAACATAACATCACGCCAGAGTAAGGCAGAGGTGTACTTAATAGTACACCCACATTTCGCTATTTATGTATGTTTAAGTCCCATGTAATAGGCGCAAGCCTATTGCCAGCAACCGAGCACAAATCCAAGTTGTAGCTATCAAAATAACACTACCATTTTTATAGCTTGCCCTGCCCATGCCCATAATTATTTTCCCTAACACACAATAGTTTAACAAAACCACAACATTAACTTCAACAAAAAACCAAAACAATTCCACAAACTAAGTTCAACAGCTAACATGATTTACTTAGCACAAACCCGCATTTACCTTTTGTTGTTCATAAATAACTTTTGACTACAGCTCCCGTTTTAACTAGCCCTCTGCCTACCCCGGCCCCCTTCACGACGTGCCAAGGACAGCGATTCAGCACAAATGTTTATTTAGTAGCACGCTCATGGGAACTAATATTAAACTTCTATTTGAAAACGTTTTATGGAGACAAAAGTCTGTAGAAAAAAATGATTTTAAAATTATGGTTTTAAATCTAGTAGCTGGCCAATAAAATGGAGGAGCTCATGGCTAAATAATAACAGCCGCCCGGGTCGATCTTTAGGTTAAGCCGCGTTTGCCTAGGTTGGTCTGTGGATGGGTGACCGCATTCAATACCGAGTTTTCTCCGTGCCTCGGAAAGCCCGATAAGCCGTTGATCGCGGCTGTCATTTGTAAATCTTTGACAGTCGTTTCAGGTATGCAGTGGCCCGAAGGTCTGACAACCAGTTTTACCAAGGGGTATCGTATTACCCAGTACTAACTGGGTTGTGGAGGTGAGATGGGCAGTCGCTCCATGTAAAATACTGATTTTCAGCTGCATCCGGTTAGACTGGAAGCTGACCCCAACATAGTTGGGAAAAGGCTAGGCTGATGATAGTTTGCAATAAAATGTTTAAAATTATTCCCGAAAAAATTTGAGTTTTGAAGTAGAGGTTATCAATCAATTGGTCGACGAACCAATCAATCAGAAGCTTATTCAATTTATCAAATTCCGATTCACTTGATTGACGGAACTTGTAAGACAAATCGATATTTTGTAATGCTACTTCTGCTCTAAATCTAAAAGGTTTTATATTATTGTAAAAACTTGTATAAGCAGCTATATACAAGTTTTTACAATAATATAAAACCTTATATCACTATTGATAAAGATTTGTCGATAGTTTTATCATATTGAGGTAAGATCATCAAGCTTTACGTAAATAAAATACGATTAACTTATCTGAAATCCAATGTAGAAGTAAAAGAAGTATAGAGACTTTACTTACTACTTGGTAAAACCTTAAAAGCTTAATTTATTATAAACCGTTGGATTTGTCTAATGACACAATATCATAATCATAAAAGACGCCTGTAATCCCTGCAGAAGAATTAGGCAGATGTGTAGAAGCATCAAGTTCATCCATTCGCTTATCCTACTGCTGAAGGAAATAGTCGAGTAACACTTTTCCCAACCTGGGAACCGCCAACAGAACCTTACGCTCAGCTGTCGCGTTTTCGACCGCTAGACCAACGTGGAATAACATAAAAAAATTCAGCTCAATCGGTAACCGGGAAGTAGATCAAATTTAACTTGCAAGATTTACAGAGACAGACAGACAAACTTGCAAACATCGGGACAGGTGAAACTAAATTAAAACTTGTAAAAAGGAACACTCAATAGGCACGACGACAGTATCAAACAAATTTTTGTAAATCAATGAATATTGACAAAAGATAAAACGCATCAAAACTCGAGATTGGGGGCTCGTGACGTCAAAACTAGCTAAAAATTATACCTAGGCGTGACGTATTGAGAATTTTAAAAGCGTCATATCTTCGTCAATTTTGGTTTACGTAACAAAAGAAAAAACACGGGTCAAACATTTTTTGATAATCTAACTGACGGACTAATTAGATATTTTTTGTCGTCTCGCCTATTGAATCAACCACCATAATTCGAAACCGAACTGCATAATTAGGAAGTCCAATAATTCCTACCCACACCCAATTCCGTAGGACGCTGTTACAATTCCCGACGTTATGATTGTAAGCCGAAACTCCTGGTAACTCGATACTAACATGTTTGTTAGGAAAACAGGGGCCAGCATTCCTAGTAAACTGTTATACGGTAGAACCGAGAAAGATTCGGTTGATTTAAACGGTTTGGTTAGTTCGACGAATTAAGATTTTTGGGAATTTTGCGATTTGAACTTTAGTTTGGTTGGTTTTATGGCTATTGTTTGATACAGAAGTCTGCTTCATTCGTTTAGCTGGTCTACAAGAGGTCTGGTCTACGAGACGACTAACCATTCACATTTTGCACTCTACGCAAGCACAGCGGGCAAAATAGTGGTGTTATGTCATTATTACAGACTAGCGGACGTCACGCGGTTTCTCCCGTTCCCGTGAGAGTACGGGGATAAAATGTAGCCTATGTTGCTCAGTAAAGACGTGGCTTTCTAATGGTCAAAGAATTTTTGAAATCGGCGCAGTAGTTTTTGAGTTTATTCATTACAAACATACACACGCGCAAAAATACAAAAATACAAATCTTTCCTCTTTATAATATTAGTGTAGATAGTGTAGACTAGCTTATCCCGCGACTTCGTCCGCAAAAACTGTGAAAGCTCGGCTAATATGCATGATGTTAATATTATGTATAGCCTATAGTACCCACGAATAATATAGCTTTCTGCCAGTGAAAGAATTTCTAAAATTGGATTATTCGTTCCGGAATTTACCCCTACATACTAACTTACAAACCAATTTTACCTCTTTATAATATTAGTATAGAATCTATATTTCCCATTTGACTGACTCTAGTAAAGTTTGGAAGACACAGTGTCTACCTAACGTTAATCGTTAGTCTTCATACGTATTTTATTTGCATGAGGAGAATGAACAGGTTCAGGTTACAATATTTGATGAACTGGTGTCATTTTATTAGATATACCCACAAACAACATAATTTTGTAGCAGTCTGAGCTGTGTGTTATTCCAAAAATGCACATCAATAGTTACAAAATAAATAATGCCCAAGATAAACTAGGATTTGAAAAAAATACAAAACCTAAGAATAGTTTTTACACACAAAGATAGATAACCACAAACACACAGAAGCAGCAGATGTAGCTCCTAAAGATCACAAAAAATATTCGCACAGTTAGTATACAATAATTTACTCTGCCTGCTCTATAGTTTTTGTGCAACTTGACACGATGTCTTTTTTTTAAATAAATAAACAAGCAAAAAACGGTAAGCAATAAATCGGCGGGTCGAAATGAGAACACAGAAATCTGTGGAGTCATAATATGAATAAATGTGTTTGTATATTTTGCCTTGTGACAACTGTCTGATTATACATATGATAAGTAGTAAGTGTATTTTGTAACTCATTGTAATCAATGTGCAAGTAATTATGAAATTAATAACGAAAAAGAGATTACTCGTGAAGTATACAATAATGCTAAAGTAACAATCAGTATTTAATTATTAAGATTAAATCTAAAAAAATAAAAATAAACGAAAAACATAGAGCAGCTTTTTTAAAAATTTTCTACGACCTAACTTATAAGTAGACTAGCTGATGCCCGCGGCTTTGTCCGCCCGCAAATTATATACTAAAACCTTCCTCTTTAATCACTCTATCTATTAAAAAAAACACATGAAAATCCGTTGCGCAGTTTTAAAGATTTAAGCATACATAGGGATATAGGGACAGAGAAAGCGACTTTGTTTTATACTATGTAGTGATAGCTTAAAGTAGGAACTCAATAAATCTTGCAGCTTATTTTCTGTACAATTTGTAATACTCAGTTGAAGTGTCAACTTGGGTCAAATTGACGCGTGTAAGCAATGTATTAAACACCTACCACCAACACTTGAGTGTGAACTCTGAACTTACTTCAACAAGTGGAAAAAGCCCATTAATACCTGTTGTAAGCAACACCTACGATGAATGGGGTTAAGGAAAAAGTTTTGCAATTTTAAAAGATATGGTTCTTTTAAAGACGCAAATATACATTTTTCTAATACAACGTCAAAATGTTCGATTACACTCCTTCATTGACAGTCCCTTAAATGCGTCTTCGGTTTTCGTAGAAACCTCACAAGATTGAGAGATGGTACCAATATCTTAATATTTTATCTCATATAAACCCTACATGGGCACTTAAGAAACGTCAAGATGGTAGACTTTCCATTAAAAAAAGGGTTTTACTATCTTATTGTGTTACTGTGCTAATATTTAAGTATGAAAGGACAGCGTGGGCCTAACAAAGTGCATATTATCGGTACTTTACATAATATTATAGCAGTAGGGACGAAACGGACACAGTAATTCAAACGTTATCATCATCATCATCATCATCAGCCTATTAATGTTTCCACTGCAGGGACACAGGCCAAACGCCAACGCCAACGCCAACCAACGGCAACGGTCAGCCAACGTTATATTATTATTATATTTTACATACGCTAAATTACACGGTGCACCCAATCTTATATTTGCAACATAAGGGTACGCCCTAGTTTATGTTAGGACAGATCAGATACTAAATAACCTTAATCAAGTCTAACCAATCAAAACACACACGAACAAAACAACACAGATAAACAAATCGATGGCAACAATCCAAACATAGAAACACACAAGCAAACATCACATCCTTAACCTAATGAAGTTTCCCTTGCGAAACACGTTAAATTAAACATTAAACTTTCGCTGGTAGATGCAACTGCATGCCCTCGGAACCCATGTGTTCGTGAGAAAAATTTTAATAATGTACACAACATGCCTTGAAGACCCGCTGTGCTAGCAGAAACTCTCTAGGTTTTTTACAAAATAAATCTAAAGCACAAATGTTTTAAGTTGCTAGGATGCACGCTGATTGGTTTGCCCTTTTTGTTTTTGTTGTGAATTCTCCAAGGTTATTTTGCTAAAGCTATTTCAATTTCTGCTCGTTCGAATATCCGTTATTAATTGCAGACTTGCCATCGCACTTGGATTCCCCCGCCTACATGCCAAGCAATTTGCCTGAAAATACCAGAGACATAATCCAAACGCACTGATATCTAAACAGATATCAAAGCCCATCATAAAGTATTCGCTCAATCTGAGATCAAACATACAACTTCAAATGCTCAAGCAACACGACCAACAGGACATTCGAAAGCTCGAAACATTAATATAACAGATACCACCGAAGAGGATACCAGATAAACTAATTCCGATAGATAACGAAGCGATGGACAATTACTTATTGAAGATAATGTAGATTTTGAAATTATCGAAATGGCATAAGATATCTTAGACCATTCTGTGATAGTGTTGGCCTCTGATTCCGCAGTCCAATTGAATAAACGGGCCTATATTTCTTATCAGATTTATAGCCTAAGATTGGATCGGCTATTAATTTTGTTATCTAGTGCTTGCTTGCAGGGATAGAGGAAACAACTGGGCTTTTCGAAAACAGGCCGTGTGCATGCTTTCAATCAATTATTAACTGTTTGTGTTATGTAGGTTGCAAGTGTTCCTATATCAGATTTAGATAAGCCCAAAGAAAACGATAAGAGAATTGGAAGTGAAATTTATGGATTTCACTAGGTATCTTGTAAATGCTAAGCAATTGAACCAAATAGATATGAAATAAATATAGTTATTCATTAAGAAAGGCCTGCAGACCACAATGCAGTGAGACATAACCTAAACATAGAAACCATGACAAATATGAACGTGTCACGCTAACACAGTGACACAAAGAATCAAAACTAAGTTAATCAGCAATTAGTCAGTCCACAGTAATTGGGATCAAGTTCACTAACTCGAAGATAGCAAAACTAAAAAAAAACGGGCCTAATAAATCCAGACAGATGCAACCGAATAAGAAGACAAATTGCCTGGTACAAAACTCCCCTACCGAAACTTTGGCAAAAGGATAACTGGACACCACATCTGGGCACCTGTACCAAAATACGCGAATATATGGAGGAATATTATTCCTAGAATAGCAACAGACTGTAAAATGAATATGGAGACACCATGTGCATTCAAAAACTTGCACCGGCAAGCAGGTTCGCTGTTGCAGAAATACTTGCCAAGGGAAATTAAGCTTTCCGATGAGGAGCTTAGAACTTTTTGAGTAACAAAAATGCATGTCCTAAATGCACATGTTTGTAATGGGATGATTTGTCATTCAGTGGACAGCGTTGACGTGACGTTTCGCTCTTTTGCTAATGTTCATTTTGGGAGGTGCAGCTCCTTTGCAGGTCTTTAAAGATAAAAAGTCTCGAGCAGTTTTGAAATCTTTGATGTTTTAAATTAAGCATTAGTTCTGGATATAATTTTTTTTTTTTTATGAAACACAATGTTGCTGGTATTACCAAAAACAAAATTTCAATAATTTGGGTTGAATAAATTTCAACCCAAATTATTCTATTCATTTATCTAATAGTCACATAATTTAACTTCATTTAAGATTCTTATACTGAGAAGTAGTAAACTATAAAGTCAAAATCACGTACAATCTTCTCTTTTAACGTTTTCATTAATTAAGCTTTTCCATAACAAAATAGTCAACCAACATAACATCTACATTACAGTTGTCCAGTAATGGCCACTGGTCACAAATAGAAGCGTGGGCGCAATGAACTGAAACGCATATCATACCGTGGCACAGCAAATATTTACAGTGCTGCAACTGCTGCAAGTCGCCGCGAATACATCAATGACAAAACATTAAGCGTAGGACATGGACGAGGAAAATTTAGATGGAACCGTCGTATAATATTACTGATTAGGACGTAAATAGTAATGCTAATGTGAATGTATTGGAGTTGGTTGAAGTGAAACATACTATACATGAAATAGAAAATGAAAATATACATAGTGTCGGGGCCAATCATAAAATTGTGGATATTGTAGGTATTTTAATTAAAGCCACAATTTTAATGTTTAAGCTAAAACATGAAATATGACCACCTAGCAGCAAAAGCAAAATTGAATACGACATAAATATCGCTAATATTAATATGAGAGGAGATAAAACTAAAATAGAAGAGAAGATACGGATCAAATAAGACGCAACGTCAAATACATAAGATTTATAATGTGCCGCTGGAGTAGCGTTTAATGAAGAAACATTGAATTTATCAGCTGCCGACGTGGTGACGAAAACGACAAACTGGGGAAATAAATGCAGATGCAAAAGTGTGGAAAGGAAGCAAAGATTCTGTAGATATGTGTCTATCTACAATGGTAAACAAGGATATAAAAGGAAGATACGTTTGTATGAAAAAAATATCTGTTCTAAAGAAACGACTGTTAGGACGACATAATATAAAACCCCGTGGTTTTTTCTATGAATCGTTTTTATAGTTGACTTGAAGCAGAGTATATCTAAAGAAGGCATACCTATTGAGCTTATTACAATGTACATCCACAAGACAAAAATAGAAACACAACTTCAATGTATCACTCACATTAATTTCAAATACATCGTGACAATAAATTCAGACGAGTGAATAAAAGTAAAAAAGTACTGCTTACACATTTATGACATGTTGATAAATTCATGATTTGTCTTTTTTGCTTGTGCACATGTTCTGTATTGACAGCTGAAAGAGCAGGTGCTCTTAAAGGTCTATAATAGATGACCTTTTTATCTTTATGAGTGCTTGGTACGTAGGTCTCAGTTTTGCAAATGGATGAAACAGTTTCAATAGCACTTAGAGATAACTGAATGAATGAACTGAATAAAAGTGACACCTAGAATTAATAATATCGATGACTTGAATTAGTGTGCTTATGAAACCGGGCGTAATCTACAAGAAATTAAAATATTATATTCAAAGCTGTAGATGATCCACAACACTAAGGAGTCTAATTTAGAAGAAAAGCTAAGTACTGTACGAGATCATTAAAGTTGAATGCAAATTAAATCACCAACGTCAATTATATTAAAATTGCAATAATTGATAACCAGCAATTGACCGATAGCGCAATAAATTCAAACAGGACAAACCGTCCTAACTATAATTCTTGATAGCTTGTCTGATTATAATCTTTACAACATACATCAAAGGGGCTATTTTCCTGCAAAACACCAATTAATTCAGTCTCATTTGGAGAGAAAATAACCGTTATTTATGAGTTTAGAGTTACTCGCGAGATTATGCACGCTCCTGACAAATTTCCCGGAGACAAGCGCCGGCGCAGGTTTCACTTATTTGGTGCGAAATGAGCGAATATATCAAGTTGAATAATTGGCTTTATTTACTGACCCATGGCGAGGAGGTCTTTTGAGTTAATCATTAGAACTGAAGATATAATTTTAGGACAGAGAAATAATTAAGCAGACTCGATGATGAGCCTAGAACGGTGGATAGACTGTCACAAAGATAATATGGCTAGAAGGGCTGAGACTACTACAAAATATGGAAGGCGCCATACTGCGCCAACTCCAAATAAATTAGGATAAGGGCAGGAAAATAATGATACAAATGCAAGAAAAAATAAAGCAAAACTACGGAAGAAATAAAAAACACTAAGTCTAGACGAAATAATGGAGAAACGAATAAAAATCCAAGTCTCGTAAAGCGTACACAACTCCGCAAAATAGTTATTTTTAGTTTGCATAGGTAACAAACAAATTTAACATTTAAGACCTGTTTAGTAATTCAGTACGTGGCTAAACAAGTAGCAAGGTTGAACTAATCAAACACAACTAGAGTATCAAGAAGCCGAGATTGACTCAGCCGCAGTAGGAACAAATATTGAAGTTCTTACACTCTTAGTAGCAGTTTTTCATATAGATTATTTTATTACGCAAAACGTTCCAGAAGTCTATTTTCCTGCAGTTGTAAAAACTTTTATAGTAGACCATCTAAATGGAACACGGTGAAAAACTATTTATTTTCATTCGTACCATAAAAATTTTACGACATTTTAAGCATCATCTCCACTTCGGAACTACATTTCAGAGTCTCTTAGTAAAAGGTTTATTTGTCTTTGGCTTTGCAAGGATTTTAGTACATGTCAAATCTATTATGTCTCATTTAATTGCCCGTGTTTCTTGGAAAGTATCAACTGCGGTAGAGAGATTGGCTGTGAGAGATACGAGCTGTAAAAATTGGACATTTATGTCTGACATCTGTTTATTGACACGAAAATTGCCTTGCCAGATTAGTGCTCTTTAGTGTTTGTCCACTGAATTAATTAATTTAATGTTTTGGAAGCTGAAGAAATAAATACGGCTAAAACTCTGCCAAAAATCATGTTTAAAGACTTAAGTGAAGAACATTCGGTTATTAACGTTCATTTATTACAAAATGAATGACACAATGGGCAGGAAATGAATTAAAATAGATATCCCGACAATGATAACATATTTATCGTCGCAATCAGACTTTTCACTAGCCTCACTGAAACCCACCATTTTGTCATTACAAATTATTGTCACGAATCCAAAAATAAAGCCATCATCCATGCCAAGATTAATAAATAAAATTAATATGAAACGCAAAGTGAGTGGAAATAATATGAAGAGAGCTTTCTTGGTTGTCATAATAACATTAGGTGAATACAAAATGGCAGCGTAAGTCTCCAAGGTTGGGTAAGGACGTCACGAAGTCACTGATCACGATTTTCCCAACATAATAGAAATTCAAAGGGCGTCTGATGACCATACAAGGGCTGCTAGGGCGGAAAAGTTTCGTACTGGACTTGAATGGAGATTTAAAGCTTGTATTGCATAAAATGGCGTCGTATGTTGCAGTGTTTAAGGAAAACACTGCATGTAACAATTGTATAACAATGGTGTTTGTTTTTAAAATGATGGTGTGATATGAAATATGATTTGACAAAATTCACGCACATGAAACGAGTTAAAAATATAAGTTATACCTAACAAACTCTATGAGTTTTCTTGTGTGCAATATGTAAGTTCTTCTTCTTTTGTTTTGTATGTTGCCCAAAAGATAAATCCTTTATAACCAGAGGACCTAGACAAACGGCAACCGCTTTCAAACTACTTTCGACAGAATTGACATAAGTTTGTTATAGTAGCTTATGTTATTCCATTTTTGGCTCCCCTATCATCTTACCGACATAATGTCACTTTGCCAAGTCTCAGGGTTTTAAGTGTTTTAATTGTTTCAAGGTTTTAAGAGATTTAAGTTCTGCGTCATCTTTACCATCGTCATCTTCCAGCGCCCTTGTTCCATTTTAATTCAGGTCTGCGAAAAATACTTTCTTCTTCCATTCTCCCCTGTCCATCATATTGTTAATCAACAGCTAGACCCTGTTTAACTTTTGTCTTTTGTTTTCTTTTATTAGTTTTATCGTTCACTCCAACCATATAAAAGTGCCACCCAGTGACCAACCCTACAAGCCCAGAGGATGCTCAGGCGCAGTTGTCATCCGTCGTGTTGGCAGTACTGTTGTAAAAGGCGCCGACAACGACATCCGTAGCCCGCGCACGTCATTTGTATGCAGTACGAAATTATATTGATTTGCCAAGGAATCGTTTACGTGGGATCAAAGGTTTTTTCGACTTTGAAGGAAACTTTGAGACCTTTTGTTTAGATTTGTGTTATACATGGGATGGTTTTTAAATTAGATATTTGCATGTTTTTGTGCCTAATATACATGAGCAAATCCATCACAAGATTAATCATTCAATGCGTAAACTCGTCACTCAAAAAAAGGAACCTGACAATCCACAAAACATATTGCAAGTTAAATTGCAAAATAATAATAAAAAAGCAGGTATATGTCGAAAAAGCAAAATACTTTTATCTTATACCAATAAATTATAAGGCTGTCGATAACATTCCTATGAAATAGACTATTTGTTTAGGTCCACACATGAAAAAATATTCGCAGAATGTCATCACTGTACTCAATTCTGTTTGGGTTTCGATAGTGACGGAGAAAATATTTGACTTCCTATAAAAAAGATAGAAGATAGAGATACCTGCACATTTGTTTTGAGATAAAATATTTGACAAAATATGATGGGCGAAATCTTCCAGTTTGAAAAAGCTTGGGTATTTGATGCAACCTGTACAAATAGCGCAAGGTGATGGTTGATGGGATAAAAACAACTTTCCAAGTTCCCCATAATTCTAATTATAATAAAGAAATAGTGTGGTGACAGATTTAATACACATCTCATTTCATCCCATAAAAATAATCCATAACATCCTCTCAGCCCTAAAAATCACGACAAATTAAACAAATTATCATCCCTCAATCAAACTGATGTACCGGGACCTCATAACTACACAGGACGTTACATTAAATAGATCAGAACGACCAACGTAAGACGACCTCCCACAGACGGACACTGGACCGACCAGACACAATGATGAAGATTCGAAAAGAGAGCAAAGGGCTCTAAATTAACTGGTTATTAAAGTAATTAGGCATCCGGTGCTTCTAATGAGAACCAAATGAGAGGGTTGGGGAGGGAACAATCGATTTGTGACCGTGAAGTAATAACCTCTTCCGTTGCTATATTAATTTTTCGGTGTTAACTTGTGATACTAAGTTGAAGAACTTGCACATGGAAGTAATAATTTGGTTACAAATAATACCTTCATAAAGTTTAAAATTGCTAATCGCGTAGCTGATTCAGAATTTAGCACAACCGTAAAAACAGTTACCAAAGCCGTACCTGCCAAAAAAAATACGATTATGAAGCCATATGCAAATAACGTTGGCGCACCACTAACGATTGTAGATACCGATCAAGCCCTACGCATTGAGTTTGACAATATACTTCTCGACATGGCGCCTTAGACCCACTTTGAATAATAAACGGACAAAAGAAATCATTTCCGATTGCCAAAAATAACGTACCATAGGCCCTAGAATTGATTTTGGTATACCAATTCGTATGCACAGTATAAAGCGATTAGAATTTTAAATTCTTGGTATCCCATCCCAGATTTTTGTTAATACGGATGGATTTTGAATACCAAATCCATGGTTTTTGGTTATAAGAAGCCCATATACATTCTACACGTGTATTTTGGGTCCTATTGTTGGTTCTTTGAAATAGTCGACATTTGTTACAACAGTATGTATTCTTACTTCCTACGATTATTTGGCAATTGATGCCTAAATGTTAAAGGCGCTTGAATAATAATAGCTGAAGTAAAATATGAAAAGGAAGTAGACGTACATCCTCTGCTGGTATTTCTTATTAATCCTGTATTATTATTCATCTTCAGCCTGGACACAATGCCTTATGTTGGACATTTTTACATGGAACAGTCACTCTTATACAACTCACTCCAACAAAAAGTTTATAATTTATTTAGAGTTTATAGTCAGTCTCATTTCTAGACATTGACTTTAGGTTACACTTAAAGATAACCACCAAAATTTTGTTTCTTTTAAGCCTACTACGATGGATCATAAAACAAGGGTTATGATCTTCTAGTTATTTTTTGTCAAAAAAGTATTAGTTAGTTGAAATGTCCTCGTAAATAGAAAAAAAAGACTTACCTAAAACAATATCTCTGGCTGTAACAAGACACGCCGTTGTCAGCAGGAACGTGATAGCGATTGGCATTTCGCGCCAAAACGCAATGGCGGCGAACGTCATGTTTCCCCGGCAAACTCAATTGCTCTTATTGGGATCCATTAGTTTCTGTAACAAAGAAAAAAAAATGATTATTAATAAACATATGATTGAAGTAATAATGTCACTTGCTAGTTTTTAACAAATTCATGAGTTTCAGTTTATAAAACGTAGAAAAACGTAAACGTAAGTTATGAAAACATTGAAATAATAGCAGCAGACGAAAATATCGGAACGGATTGAGAAGGATATGAAAAGAGATAATGAACTTACAAATGAAACTTAAAAAATAAACTGTTCATTAACTGTTTATTTAACCAAACCTAATGAGGATCGGCGTAATATCTAACACATTTTCATATTCGGGACTTCTTTTGGAGGATAAAACAATAATTTACTAGAACACGGTTAAAAAGATGCTGTGTATGGTTAAGTTTCACTCAACACTGATTCTTTAAAGCTTATGAGCTGTCTTACTGTGCGTTCACACTGGCGGAACATTCATAAAATAAAACAATATGGTTTATAAATTACAAGGTATCTAAAACTTTCGTGTTTCTGATTTATGATGTGACACACTCGCTTTCACCAAGACGATTATCTAGCAATTAGTAGGGAACAAAGATTCGGACATACACACATACATACAGGTCAAACATGTATAACCCTCTGTCTGGGATTCGCCGCAGTCGGGTGAAAAGATGTTGTCTGCTAGAGATAAAGATTTCAACTAAGAGAAGAAAGAGAGATAGACAGAGATGTGAATGTTTCCCCACTGTGAACGCACAGTTATCCTTACTATTACCAAAGCATTACAATGCATTGTAATACTAGTTTTATTACTTTTGGAAGTTGAGAACGATGACAAAGCTTTAGACAAACAATAGAGAGATACGTTTCTACGACAGATGTCTCAAACTCTTTAGACATAACGCACATTCCACTGTATATCTCTAAAAACAATAGCCAATTTCAAACCAAGCCATATTTGTCGGCAATACGCGTATTGCAGGAACATCTGTAGCCCTAAAAATAGCTTTTCTAACACTCATCGATACTAAAATGCAGTAAACAGCGCACATTGGTTGCGAAGCTGTAACCTCTAAAATACAGGGTGTGTAAAACTAATAAATGTCAAAAGATTTAGAAATAGAGCGTTTAACACTTGAGGGGAGCCACGCACTAGTTCCAGTTGGAACGTGCGATTCGGTAGTATTTGTTGAACAAGAATGCCGACCCAAAGCGACTACTACAGATATTTGGCTTTAATTTGGTTCGTACCAATCGGCATTATCACATGACCTGAACTAACCTGACTACTGACCCGAACATAATGTATCATCGATGTATCATGTTCGGGTCAGTTCGGCACAATTCGAGCTAAGGTGAACTTTTTCCCGAACGTATATTATCTACAAAATATCATCTGCGCTGTGCCGAATCATACTCGTACAAATGTGTAGCACCCCTTAAAGTGAAGTTCACCGAAATACTTGAAGTTTACGCAACTTTACATATGTATATATCGTACTCAGTATATCTAATGTTGGTCTATTTGTGTAAAGGATTTTCAAGACGCGTGGCTGGTTAGTAGTTAGTAGGAAACTGGTGCCAGAGTGTCTTGCACGAGACGACAGTAGCTGTGTTACGTTGCCAAAGACATTTCACTCATGAATTCATTTTACTACTATTCATAGAATTAGACATACTAGAAAATTAATGTCTGTTGGTGCATAAAGTGCATCAGACGCCTAGTACTAAGAAATGTGTTAAATACTCACAGTACTGAAAAAGTCATCGAACATAAGCCAGTAAAATATTTCATAACGTTACGAGATTTTCTTTGAATTCGGGAAAGAAAAA
Organism: Xestia rhomboidea; assembly: GCA_963853795.1. Lineage (NCBI taxonomy): Eukaryota > Metazoa > Arthropoda > Insecta > Lepidoptera > Noctuidae > Xestia > Xestia rhomboidea. The sequence continues at coordinate 13,663,545 of OY970778.1, forward strand.
CACTTCATAAGATTTCAGACGAAAATAGAATCGGCCAGCAATATTGAGTCATTTCATTTCCCGTGATTCGATTTTTAAAAGACGCATTTATCAATCAACGTAGCTCAACAGTCTGCTGATCATAAGCCCTACCAAATTACACCACACACTGTTTAACCAGCGAATAATTACCCAAATTACCTTGAAAACCAAGAAATTTTTACATCAAAACAAGAGGATGAGTCAAAAAACAAGCTGTTTTACACAAAATTTACGAGGTCACAGCGAATTAATTAAGAAGCTGAGATATTAGGTTGTTGTCAATGACACAGCGATCGAGGGCAGTGCAAATGTCTGGGCAATGTGTGTGTTTGGACAGCTTTCTGGGATCCGAGGAGGAAACAAACAGGATGGCGATAACAAAAAGATAAGTGTTGATATAAAAGTAAAAGATAATCCTGAAATAAATGTTGATGTAAATATACCTAAGTGAAATAGATCAGTCTATATAGTTAATGATTCAGAAACGAAGCCAAAAGATATTGAAAGTTGTCAAAGCTATCTAGTCGACCATCATCAACACAGAATGACTTACTGAAAGGATATGTCTGCTATAGAAAAAACAAAAACAAAAGAGAGACGAATGTATGATTAAAAGAGAAGCAAAAGTAGCATAGAAGTTAATTCAAAGATTCAAAAACAATACAGCATAAGAAAGAAAGCAAACATTTTTCTCCATTCACATCTTATTATCTTCCCGTACGGAACCCATACCATTGCTTAACAACATTTTTATACATATAATTATAACTTTCCTTGCAGTACACGGCACCGGTCGTTGGCACGGTATAAATTTAAACATTAAATAAACAAGCATATAAAATAACTCAGGTTTGATTCACTGCTGCACTGCTTTTGAAAAGGGGTACAGTTTTTATTTTGTGTGTTAATATAACTTTATATTCAATCTGGATATCGTGTTTCGTTTTATCTAGTGGGGTGGAAATTGTATCTTAGTCAGATAATAAGTAAGTTCATAAGTTCTATAATACATTGTTATTTTCAAGCTTAAAATTAGTCACGGCGCAGGTTCGGAAATTCAACATCTTTATTTTGTTATTTCATCGTCATTATAATTTGATGTCTTGCATCAGTTGTTTCTTATAACGTATTTTCAGGCTTGGTCACTTCTTTTGGATAAGCTGTTGCTTCTTTAATATACCTACTGCCAAGTTTAACTCATAGAACATACATATATGTAACATAACATAAATAAATGTTCTGGAAATGTTTTTAATATGGAAAGTAAAACTAAATTTTGTATTCATTATTAAAATTTACAAAATGCTGGACACACAATATATGATTCAAATAAGGCACAAAATTGAGAGTGCAATATATATTATTTTGAGGAGTATATTATAGAGAAGAGTAGGTCAGGTCCACCGAAGACTAAACAAAAATAAAAACGTCTGCACTATAATATGTTGTTTTACAGTCCGTGGCTAATATTTGAGTGAACGGTTTTTGTTGTATTTTCAGAAAGAACACGTCAACAGCGGAAAACACATTTTTCCGCTGTTGACGTTTTTTTAAATAATAGACAGAGTAACAGCAGGTTAGATAAGTATTAGGCCCAATTGCACCATAAACAGACATTAACACTAAAATGTACTTAAAAAAACATATTTCTGTATCTGTAATAAAACGATGCTTGAATTCGTTTATCGCTGAATATATTTAGTGATTTGTAGTAAAAAAAGGGTCTTAAAATACAGTATTTTCAATAGGTTTCAGTTTTATGAGAATATTGACATTTTTGGTCTAAATCAACGTGAAAGAATTTAATTGTCGTCATCATTTATCATCACCGAAATGTTTTTAGTAAAACTCAAGTTTTTAATTTAACTAAAATTAATTTCACGCGTGTACGTAAACTATAAACTTTTAACGACCAATCATAAACAAAAATAGTCCAGTATATATTTTCCCTTCAATTTTCTACAAACACTACTATTTTCGAAGCTCTGTTTTATGTCAGTATTCATAGCATCATATAACACGTGCCGTAGTTCCGTATATCGTACAGAGGGGTTAACCCGACAATATTATATTTTAAATATGGATACACCATCAGCTTTTTAGTGTTAAATCCTTTTAATATACCCCTCTCGTTCTGAATTGGTTTTCAACAATCATTTTAGGGTTCCGTACTGAAAGGGCGCCAAGGGGTATTATGGCTTGGTTGTCTGGCCGTCAGTCACAGGGTCACTGTAATTATGGTAGACACTTGACATTATCACTGAGTGTGTAGGTATACTAGGTATTACTATGGCCTATCTTCTTTATTTTTCGTGTGGTTAGTGCTCAACCTGGTGTCAGAGTTGTTATGCCGTTCATGGCCTCTGACTTGACTTTACATGCTATGGAGAAATATCTCACACTCCCTCCTGCTCCGCCCAGAGCGGGAGGAGTTATTTGATGATTTCCCATCCTAAAAAAAAAAAAAAGGCACGTTGGTTCGGTTTCCTCACGATGTTTTCCTTCACCGAAGCAAGTGACAATCAGAGGTGAACACTATGGCGGACATTAACAAAAAATAAAATAAAAATAGAAATTAAAAGTCCTTCCCATACAAGTAACGTGTTATTGTCGGCGGTTTTTTTAAAAACATTGTACAATTGTACGGTACCACTTTTTTTTTTTTCGGATGAGAAATCATCAAATGACTTCTCCCGCTCTGGGCGGAGCAGGAGGGAGTTTGTACGGTACCCCTTCACGTGCGACTTCAACTCACACTTGGTGCCGGTTTTTTTAGTGTTAATTCCTTTTTATAAGCCCCTCGTTCTAAATCGGTTTTCAACAATCCTTTTTGGTATGATTTATTTATTTCGAAGGGTGAACGGATTGAGGCACGTAATTGTTTCGCTATTAATAACTTTGTAGACTAAATTGTTAAGACGCTTTTTTATTTTTTTTGTTTTCACGGGTGAATGAACGAGTGTTTAGTTTTGTCATAGAGCTGTGATTTATGGCTGATTCAACTGGCTGACATTTTGGCAATCGACGCTATAAATCATGAAATGTCTGGTATACTTTATACGACGCGGTATACCTACTGGTGGATACTTAAACTACGCCTGAAATCAGTAAAAACATTGTCCTGTTACTTATTACAAGTAAGGGAATCGATGTAGGAAAAAAATTTGTTTGACACGCATAAATATTATTAAATGGATTTAAATCACTAAGTGAAATCATGGATTTTGATCAAAATATCGTGAAAATTAAGTCGATTCCAGATAATAGGAACTTTAAAATACTGCTGAAAAAGTTTTCACGAAACCACCTGAAGTGTTTCTGATAACATCAAGACATGTATTAAACAATCAATTTTTAAATCTTTATCTTAATAGTCAAAGATAACAAAACAACAGATAATTTAATAAAAGTTTATTTACAAAATTTTAGAGAGAAATAGACAAAAAACCGTAAACGTAGATGTGTATTCATAAACTAAATAATTACATAACGCTAGCGCCAGATGTCGCGAGCGGCGGTTTTTTTTAAGTCATGTTAGTAAACATAGCTTTATGAGTTTGTATAGGGTGATTCTTTATTATGTGGGCCGTAAAATTAAATCTAATATAATTTATTTATTTTCTTTTTTTGTTGTTTAGTTTTAAGTTTATTTTTCAATTGTGTAGTTTTAATTTTTTATTTTATTGTTACTTTTGTTTTGTTGTGTGCACTTATGGCATGTGCCAAATAAATATGTTTTCTTTCTTTTCTAATACTATAGTATTAATTTGTTCTGTTTTATTCAGATGAGCAAAAATTAAAAAAAAAATGAATAAATAGAATACATATCAAGTGAATGAGGTACAATCTAGCTCTTCTATGAGTAAGGTCCGTAAAAACCTAAAACATTTAAGAAGCTATTATTTGACTAGCTCGTGGGTCTAGAGAAGAATAAAATTCCTTACAAATCCAGGACCACCTATTTACAAGCCTCATCACTATGTGAAATACACAGTTAATCTGTTTATACACAACCCTACTAATTAACCCAGTCAATACATAGTTAATTAATTAAACATGAACCAACAATCACATTAAATCTCGCCACACAACACGTTTACTGGTGATAAACAAACAGTGCTAATTGTGTGCGTGCGAGTAAATGTGTGTAATATGCACGAAACCGCACGGAGACGTAGGTTTATTTGACAGGTTCGTGCTGACCGCAACAATGGACAAGATAAAACCAGAAGCATTAGTATTTACGTATTTACTTAACTAAAAAAAACTGGCCAAGTGCGATTTGGACTCGCGCACCGAAGGATTCGCACAAACTTGTAGGTATTTTGTGTATTGAAACTAAATTTTTACGGTTTTTAGATTTTCTCTTTTACATGAATTGTGCTGTAAGACATTTCTCTTGCCAAATTGCATGAGTGCTGAGTTTTTGATATTAATTTTAGTTTGATAAATTCACGCGTTCCTGAGAAAAAGGAAAGATCTGTCCGTCTGTCAAAAGAAAGCCGGAGAGACAGACGGACAGATTTTTCATAAATAGGGTGAGAACTAAGCCTGGATTTTGAAAATTTATGTCAATATTTATTTTCACAAACATTTATAAGATCAACTTTTTAGTATTCCATAGTGGACCTTTTACACAAATATTTTGTGATGCATTTGACCACAAACCACAGAACAGTGATAATTGAAAGAATAAACAATTCAATTCAATACAACCACAGATGATCATGCGAAACAATAAGTTACTAAAGACAATACAAATAAATAAAACTATTATGTCGTGTGAACTAAATGAATATACAATGGTCAAAATAGAATATGAATCAATCGAGAAATATTTTTATGTTTTGGTGACAGAACTGATTAATATTTTTATACAATTACAAATATTATATAATATTATATTTTTACAAATTCAATCACTGGGTAAAAATACCACCCAACAACATTCCAACAACTAAATTCGCACGCAAGTACTACACGCCATTGTTAATTCGAATTCGCGTTCGTATTTTAAAACATCCTGTGTGAGGAAGCCCGCACGTGCCACGTAAACTTCCTGCGTTCACCTTTGTGCGCCGCGACACGGCCAAAGATGTACTATAATCGATCGCACTTGACGGTTTGAGCAAAGATGTACTATTAATGCTGGCAGTTGACGATTTGTGCAAAGATATGCCATTAAGTTGCGCTTGCAGTTTTAAGCAAAGTTATTTTATAACCAATCGCACTTGACGGTTTTGGCAAAGATGTAGTAGGTACTATAAATTGCTGGCAGTTGACTGTTTCGGCAAAGTTGGGAGTTGTTTAAACATTTTGGTAGTTGATGAAGATAACAGCCGTTACAGATAGTCAATCAGAAAAGTCAATTAGTAGTTAAGCTTAACGTTTGGAGGAAGAAAAACTGTCATAACGATTACTTTTCATGCTGAACCTTTAGGTATTGCATGAATTATGAACGTTGGAGTTGTCAAGAAAAATGGTAAAGCATGTTTGAATAGTAATTATTTGAAGGAAGTGACCTAATCAGAAACCGAAAATGTATTAAGATGCTCATAATAGGAACTTAACTTTCAAAGATAATATAACATGTTCCAACACTCAAAAGCTCCAACATTCCAAGTTAAAAACTTAAAAGAACCATAAAAGCTGGTGGTCGTACAGTTAATATACTCTGTACATTAACCATGGGCTATGGGCTACATGGGGTGCGAGAGCCGGGCTATTAATAGCCCATGGCACCAGGTAACCCCTGCATGGCTACGGTTTGAAGAAACAGAGAAATTACATTTTTCGGTATTGGAACGCAAGATTTTTGAAAAATATTTCATTTGTATTTTTTTTTGACAAAAGTTATATTTTTTTCAGCCAGTGTTTTACCTAAAAAAAGGTGACGCTTGTTATTTTGAAATTAGAACTTTTCAAAAGAATTTTCTTAACATTCAATTCTTTTGATGGCAATCTAAATGGGGAAGGTCGGTCAAAGCTCACTGTAAATGGCTTGTCCATAGCCAGGTCCCACTCGCTCTGACCAATAAGGTAACGTTATTTTCAAATATAAATTGACATAAACACATTTTTTAACCAATGACGATCTTGGGAACCAGCTATGGTAGCGCTATTAGCTTTACAATTCCCTTGCCCATTAAATCTGCCTAGTATTTGGCTACGAGGTTGGTGCCTTTACTAACGTCCATCGGTTTCTGTAACATGCAGACAACAGGACGAGCCATTGATACCCCATCATTTGTCGATGAACACCGCATTTACACTAAAGGATAGAGTCATCTATGAATCTCCATCTGAGTACATTTTCTTTGCTTCGGCCAACCTAGGTGCGGAGTCTGTTTAAAGACTTAAACAAATTGACATTTTAATACCGCCTTTAAGATGTTACTACACTTAATTACCTTGAAAGTAAATTTTTATGATATCTTTTTAATACTATTCTGAATCAGTTCATAGATAACATTCCTATTACAAGTGTTTTATGAGGCAGTAACTTATCTCAAACTAATAGAGATATAGAATGGAGTGCCACTAGGGCCACTACTAGCACCACTTTGGTTTCAAGTGCAATCCTTTTCTTTATTTATAGATATGTTCCAAGGTAGAAGGTTACGGACGAAAATAAAACTGAATTGGTTTTTAAACGAGCTTAAGTCTGTCTGTGTCTGTTTGTCTGGTTTTAAAAGTATTTAGACTGAGGATTATGTTATAGGCTTGATATGGCACGGATTTGAGATGTTTGATATAAGAAACTGTGCGAATCGTATTGTGATAGATGACGAATTTAAGGATTTGAAAATATCGTGAGGAAACCGACTTGTTAGAATCAAAAATTAGAAGGCATAATAGTCATAGGATTAACAGGCTTAGAAATAATGCTCAGTCGCACGCAAAGTGAAGCAATCTGAACCTAGTTTTTTAAGGCTTGATGATTCTATTTATTTATTTATGTACACACAAAATACTTAACAGGGCATAACATTAAGATAGATGAACACAAAGGTACTGCTTATTTCATAAGAAATCTCTTCCAGCAGACCTGCGAGAGGAAAGTTGGATTAGAAATGTACACACAGTGTGACGAAAAGACAAAACAGGAAATGTAATAGAATAATGGTATGGTTAATAGTTATAATTCTGTAATTATGCATACGTGTTACGATCGCGAATCATAAATTTTGTTAAACATACAACCTGCCACTGACCTGCAATTTGCAAAAAAAAAACGCAAGAATTACACGGGCTACTAGCTAGCGCTTGCCCCTTAAATACTTCTCTTGTTCTTCTCCAAATTATTTTTGTGAAATCTTTCGAGAATCCTTGTAAATTGTTCCTATATTGAGCTGTGATATCACAACAGATCTGGTAATCAAACAGTGCGTTCACACGATAGGTCAAATTCATACGATCAGCGTTATTTTGGGAGCTTGTATACCTTATGCTGCGTTTGGTTTGGCCAGTCGGTGGGGAGCGGTGAAAGAGTTCGTGGAAAGAGTAAATAAAGTACCTAATATTATAATTATATGCTGTTCTAATTTTTCATAGAGGTTCTTTCGATATAGAGGATGTTTTCTTATAATGATGAATGCTATAAAAAGCAGAGAAAAGAAAATTACTTTTAGTTATTATTACAGTAAAGACACAAAGCGAAAAATATAATAACAATATTTAAGTAGCTCAGAGGATGAGGAGTTAGGTACGTAGTTAATGCAGTCATGAACTATATACCTACCCTTATTTACACTACAAAATTCGACTTACTCAATATTATTTCCAATTGAACTAAAGCTAAACATTTTTCAGAATAATTCAGTTAAACCTACTTTCAACCGGAACAAACAAACCGAAATCGCACCCATTACCTATAAACTTCAAAACATTCATAATCCAAACACTAAAATTTACCAGAAAACACTAATATCCGTTTCCGCAAAGTTCATCAGATCGACCCACTTTCTTAACCGTAAATCATAACTAACAATAATAGGAGAATGGATCACTAATCTTTTACGGAAAATGTACTGGCTTATAAACTCGACCGATAATCTAAACAGGTCATAGGAGTCAACGGGTGCTGGTTTCTGTCTGTCGATGTGTTCTGCAAAATTGTTGGTGTATAGTAAGTTGTGCGCAAGAGTTATGGGCTGACAATGGGCTCGGGTAAGTACTTTAAGGCGACTACAAGAGCTAAAAGCGAGTTTTATAATGCAAAAAAGCATATAATTCACTACAATAAACAAGACCAGAAAAATATATGATATTCTTCAGGATATATGCTAGTATGATAGTGTTTTAAAAACATAATACAATAAATTTTACTCGATACAAAAAAATCACGAACTTATCTCTAAAAATTCTTTTAACGAGTAAAAACGATACTAAAATACATGCGATCATTCTGATTTTTTGGCAAATAATTCTACAAGCAACACATTAGCATGATAGTGTTTTATTTTTTTAGTCCAATCAATAGATTTTATGTAAATCGCAAAAAACCACTCATTTAGCACTATTCGACCCGCAGTGACTGACGTAACAACCACTTTGTAGTGCAAGTTGATTAGAACTTTATTCTAACAGTATTTCAAACGAAGTTTGAACCACCACAATTAGAGTTGCTAATTTAGCTCCTGTAGTCCCCTTAAGGGTTTGAGTTATAAGACAGATGGTTCGTTGTATGTCTGGTAGGTAAATCGTGCTGGTTTTGTTTGGGTAGTATTTAAACGCAAATCAAAAAATATCCTTTTTCTATGCAATAAGATTCCGAATTCCGAATTCAAAATTACTGATTGCACAGCAAAATATTCAACTCAAAATATCACTAAACACACTACAATTTATTTTCGCAGCGTACAGCGATTTTTCCTAAAGCAAAAGCTTTTTCATCAATGCACAGCTAATAATCTTAATGCACATAATACACGTTAACTCTTTTTCTTTTAAATATAGCTTCTATTTTTATATTATGTACAGCAGTTTTTCTAAATAAAACAGCATTTTATTAGTCACAGTCGTCTTATTATTTATTAATTACCACATAATGAGATCAGCAAAAAAATTATAAAATTAGATACAAAATTGTAGTCACAGTCGTCTTATTAAATCACTTTTGATTGCCAAAATTAGCAAATGATCAACATTTTGGTTAATGACCACGAAAAATTGAACTGTTAAGCTCTTGCATCCGAGTCGAGGGCGACCCGGTCGACGGAGCCCCGCTACGCGGGGCTCCTACTATGAATGGTTTATAAAAAAATAACCACGAAGGGTATGGCGGGGTCTATTCGCTCGCGCTGCTCGCTCATTGGACCCCGCCATACCCTTCTAACCTAATCTATCCGTGCCGGGGTGCCCTAAGTCGGCCTAGGCAAAACTAGTTTGTCATCAACCACCTCATTAAAATTTGATGCTTTTAGAAATAATGCAATGTAAAAGGATTTTGTTATAATAATCATTAAATTTGCCGAGCATGGCTTCTTGAAAATTAAGACAAATATGATGAACAGGTTTTGTTGTACTTACTGGTTAATATGCGACTGGGATAGTTATTTTGCTAAGAAATATGGAAAATTTGTTGTGCAGTCAGTATTTAAGCTATGTATGTAGTATTTTTGTACAAAAATAAATTTAACTGTATTGCATTATGAGGAAAAAAGTTATGTTATATTGATGTATAATTTCGAATTATCTGCAGTTTGAGTTTTGTTGAACATTTAGTTTATTTGTAGATGTATTGATAGGCGATTATTTAATTGATATGCAATTTATAATATCCCGTTTTGTTTTAGGAAAGGAGGTGTGTGTACACTTTCGTGTGTGTTGATGGTCATTTGTTTATTGAACATAACATCATGCTTGTAGTCCCCGAAAGGATAGGCAGAAGTGCACCCACATTTTCGCCGGTTATGTTTAAATCACACTTAATAGGGGTGAGACTATTGCCGTCAAACGGGCGCAAATCAAAACTCCGTGGCTGCTACTGCGAAATTCCTGATGGAAAACCCAATAACACTTTGGCTGATCTGGGAATCGAACCGAAAGTCACTTACAATTAACACGATATTGCCTTGCCTTCGATATACACACGCATTACAAACGTGCATTACAGAAACACCTCATTCATTTTACAATAATAACGTCTACAGAAAAAAAATACGATAAATCTAAAAAAAAATCTCCCTTGCCCCACATAAAATTAAATATACTAAACAAAGAATTCACCACGCCCTTATAATCGCCATTAAAAACCAAATATTCCCACATTACAAAAACTGCAACACAAAACACACAATATATTCCATTGAATAGGTAATCATTTATATGAAAAAACTTCCGCATTACGTTAAATAAGTGTATCTCCCTGGGACCCAACTCCCGACCTTGGCGACCAGTTCTCCCCTATGGCCATTGTACAATTTGTAAATCATCGATAAGGAGCCTGAGATTTCGTAGGGTGGGGACGATGTCGATAACTTTGTATGGGATTAAACGAATAAGGTCATTTTTGCACGAACATTTTATTTTTGATTATTGAAATGCTTGCCTGCATAAACATCATGTATTCTTATATGTCGTAACCTCTACAATGTATTATAAATGTGAGGTATGAAATTGTGTAATGCTTAGTAATAAAACGTGTCGAAGCAAGCCCACACATTTATTATAAAGGTAATTAGAATTTCTAATCAGCACTATAAAACATTAATTTGTCAGAATGTTAATTGTTATAAAACACTAAACACATGGTTTATAGTCAATCAAAATTTATATCACGTATTTAAAACTTAATCCGTTTATCGATAACAATCGACTCCGTCGCAACACTAGCTTGCGCCTGGGCAGAAAATCGTTATTCAATTGGGCGATTTGCTACTACAGGCCATAACAGTGTTGCTACTATCAAATACGTGGTCAGAATTATACGATGGTCATCAATTCGACATTGATCACTGTTGTAAGCTTTTGAATTTTCGCTTTGACCACACATTGTACTGAAATGATATGTTCGTATCTAAGATTTATTACTACAGAAATTCATTAAATTTGGTCGAACATTGTTTGTAATTGCACTGTACAGAAAATTTACGAGTCGTGTGAATTGTCTTGTAATTTGTATTTTAACAGGTTTTTGAGATGTGCTCTTTCGTTTGCTAGACTCACTAAATGCGGTTTAATATTATATTAATAATTCCATTAAAATAAAGTCATTTAATGGCTACCACTGTATTATCATCTGCAGTAGTCAATAAATTATCTCTACCGTATTGACAAAATATTAAAGGATTCGTTTAAAACACAGTTTTAAATAGAACCTCCAAACCTAGGAAGTTGGAGAGCTGAGATAACTAAAGTTCGGGCGAAGTATTATATTATCTGTGGTTCGGGCTTCAAAATCCTCGTAATCGCACACAGATAGTTTATAACCTGAATAACCGCAAATACCCGGTAGTACGATCCCGTGGAACAACTATCGAACTCCACACGGGCGAAGCCGCGGGCATAAGTTATAAAAGGTAACACCTCTTAACGAAGCCGAAAGGCACTTGTTTTCCACGTCATTGCGAAAATTTGTTGTTCTACACCATACCTGGGAACCTTCTAGTTACGGAGATATTGGGGGTCAAAGTTCCAACTTTTTTTTTAATACAAGTTTTTAAAGTAAGATTTTTACTTTAAACACCTCCAAAACCCCCGTACTATTCAATCCATCCATCAGCACAATGTTTTAAGTGCGTTACATTGAGTTCTACCACAAAACATGATTTTTCACCCCAAAAAAACTCGTTGCCCAGCAACAATTTTTACGTCAAGTTACTTAGTTTGATGTACAGAATGCTTGGTTGACGGTTTCGTGATGAGGTGGTTTACACCCTGTATATAAGCTAGTACTCTATAAGTCAGGAGGCCAAACACTGTCAGTGACTAACTTCGACTAACCAATCATATCACGTCTGCCAAACCATCCCAGGATTATATTATGCAGATTAAGACGGTTATAAGTAGACCTGCACTAAAATTTAAACTCGCGTTAGTAGTACGAGTAACTGTTAGTTTTAGTCTATGAGTAGCCAAGTCTTTTACAGTAAGGTGTTGTTATTCAATGGCTTAGTTCGGTTCTTAGAACTTTACCTTTGCGTTAGTCTGAACTGTGGGTGGTATATTTCTTTGAAAAACTTGTTTTATTCTATTATTTTAATCTGCATAGTAGATATATCACGTAAAATACATATATTTAGTATTATTTATTATCTATAATTATTTAGTATTTAGTTCCATATGGATGGACTAAAAGCCGACGCCAACATATGCGCTTATTACACTTTAACGAATTTAGTCGTCTTAATTCAGTCGTTACTGAATTTAGTCAAGTATAATCAAGTAAAGTAGCTTGTTGAATGCGATTATACTTGACTAAATTAAGTAAAGTGAAGTGTAATAAGCGCTATAGTTGGGAAAGGCCAGCGTGTGATGTTTTTTAAAATCCTAATTAAATATTCTAAAAAGGTAAAACGGCTTGACATTTTATATGTTAGTTTCGGTGGGAGGAGCTTACTTTTCATTGGTTTAAAATGTTTTTTTTATATTTATCTTCTCATTTACAGTGGGTATAATTCAAATGGTAAGTGGGTATTAATTGAAGTTGTTAATTAATGCCCACTTAAGAAATCAGAATAAAGTTACCAGTTACACCATAAATGTCAAAAAACTGATAAGAAATGGACTTAGGTGTTGTTTATGGTTTGAATATCATTATACAATTCCAGTCTTGTTAACGTGTTAATATAATGACGTCCAAAATAAATATTTAAAAGATTATAATTAAGTTTCAAACCCACTTACTCTAAATATCATTGTCAGTGGGACGTGTGGTCTAAAAACACATTAAAAGTTAGTTAACAAGCTATGTTTATAATCTTATAGGTGAAGCACTTAGATTCATCATCTGAACTAATCAAATTATAAATTAATACATTTAAGTGCAAGCCAAATACAATGAATTGTGCAATGGTATTATGCAATCAAAACATAAATAGGTCTGACCATGAACAATACCAAAAGTAAATTGATTAAGTAGATTCATTTGGGTAGGTTTGATCTGTGTATTTTAAAATTACTTTGGCAGCTAATATACAGTAATTACTAAGCAGTCCTTTCACGCATCTTGCTGAAATCCGATCATTTTAACACAAAAAAAACCTTGAAAATATAAAAAAAATAAATGATGGGTTATAAGTATGAAAATATTTGTATTTATACCACTATTTCTACCAAATTTCCAATGCATATCATTTATCAAGCATTACGGACTTCTGACCTCCAAAAAAATCATGCATCCAAGCAGTGTTTGGTTAGAAAGCATTAAAAAAACAATCACAGATATAGTTCACAGTCAGAAGCGGCCAAAGCACTTTGCATCTTTCTCATAGAATCTGCGAACGCATCTACATTACAAAGCAGTATAGTAAAATGCTTTGCATCTTTCTTAGAAACCGTACTTATCGATATGAGAGTTTGAAAGCCTTGCGCTTTTATATCGATGAAAAATAGCATGCCTATCAATTCGACTTAGTGTCATTCAAATCAATTGCAGTAATACTCAGCCGGGATAATTTTTCCATAAGAATTCAATTCTCGTTTCATAATTAACTATTTATCTTCATGATTATTTGAAATTGAATACAAGATGGCTCTCGAATTTAAATTCAGGTCTTATTTAAACCATAAGTCAAATGCAAATGGTATCTATTTAATTCGCATTGCCTGTGTGTTCGTTATTTATGCTACGGCTTGCTGAAGTTTTCACGGCGCTTGAAAATTTATATTGAGTGTTATTTCTGTACTCTTACAGCATTATATTTTAAATAACATTTTGTATTCTATATCATATTCTAAAGCGTCAAAGTCGAAAATTGCATGCACGATTCAAAACAATAGAAGTGGACGTCTGAGGAGTTTATCGATAAGTTTTGTCGACCTTTTGACAGCATTGCTTTTGAATATTTTTACGTAAGCGAGGTACTTTGAATAAAATGTGTGACGTAAATGTTTAAAGCACTTGATTTAATGCATTAAAATGTAATAAAAAGGATATTCTGCGGATTTCTGTTCTATCAATAGCCGAGTATGAAAGATGTTTGAAACTTTTTACTAATGGTTTCCTAATGTTTTTTTTGCTGTAATTTATTGAGTTTTTTTTTAGTTTGTAATGAAGAAAACTTCATAACAAACTATGGACTATACAAGGTGGCAGGCACACCGACGATGAAACGTTTACCACGTATTACGTTTATAACGCACACTTGTTCTATCATACTTACGTATAACGTTGTCAGTTCGTCAGATTCGGTGCGGATAAATGTGTGAAGTTACATAGGACGTCATACAAGTAATTCTAAAATTCGATTCTTTCGGCTCTTTCCGCTTTGATAAGTGTGCGTTCACCTTTAATACGCACTACTACTACTACTCCTTATAATGCTCCAGTAACTCCAGCCTAACACACCACTTCCTTAACATAATACTTTCACACCTCATGTACGTAGTCCTGACTTATTGCAACCGTCACAATTATAGCGAATTAAATATATTTATTAGCTTGTTCGTGTAATAAATATTTAGACCGTTTTGCTCGTGGAATAGTGAGTGTGCTTGCAACTGTGAAATATAAAAGTGACATTCTGATATATTTTGTGCAACCCCTGGCTGGAGGCCTTACACTAAGGCCTCCAGTCAGGTTTGCTACATGGGACTTTAACATAACCAGTGAAATGTGGGTGTACTATCAGGTACACCTCTGTCTAACCCGTCGAGGATTACAGGCGTGATCATTTATGTATGTATTTTATCACTATACTGCTCTTAAATGGGTGAAGGAAAAGATCGTGAAGGCTGATTTTGCAAAAATGGTGTCGGTATTTCTAAAAAAGAACTCTTTTACAAGAAGCTTTTTTACGCACACATTTACGATTGAACTTCAACAGAAAACCACATTTCATAAACATAAAATACACAGAAAAACGGATACGCTCGTCCCAATCAATAACCCCTCTTCCTAACATCCAAAGAAATTCTCAAAACTCGTAATTTCATCAAAAAACAGAACACTATCCAATTTTTACGAACATCGGAGTCAATTAGAGGCATCAGAATTTATTCGTAGCGACTATAAAAGCGTATATCAAAGCGTTTCTGGCATAATGTATGTGTTTTTCGATATTAAATCATTCGCTGTAAAGGATCAAGGTCAGGAAATCCGTGTGGACTTAAAATAGACTGTAGTAGATTGAATTTAGAGTGTTTTATGTAGTTGTACTATCTTAGATCTACATATGACTGAATGACGTCGGGTAAGAAGCCCTGAAAATAGACAGAGTGACGATCTTTACGGAGTGGCTAGAGAATATAGTACATTTTGATATAAGTGGGGAAACTTTGTTATTGCATTCTAGGCGGAATTCACACCCGAGCCGCCAGGCGAGGTTGTTATGGAGCCGAAAACTGCAGTAACAAATGCCCACGTGTATCGACGTTTTTCAATACACTTTCAAAGGCGGCGAGCCTATTGCCATCAAATCCGGACTCCGTGGCTGCTACTGAGAAATTCCTAATAGAAAAACCCAATATCAGTTAGTCCGTCCCGGGAACGCGACCACTCGATCAACGAGGCTGTCAAAGTCAGTGTGACTATCTCTGAAGAGGTACCAGTCGTGATGTTATATTTGGCAATTGCTCCGCTATTTCATGTTTTTCCTTTTTGTATGAATGTTAAAAACTTGTGTTGATTGATGGGCTGTAAACACGATGATTGATGATTGATTGCGCAAGCTTTTACAAATAGTCGTAAAATATGTACACTACTGAAATTAAAACGCACGAGAGGCGCATATTTAAATAGAAAAAAGGGCGCAATTTTATGTAAATATGTAGAAGTGTGACCTACTCCTAAAAATATGCAAAAGTATGCACTCTGGGTGCATGTGATGGAATTTACCTATTGTTGCTTCTCTTGCATGTCCATTTTAGCAGGCTCAGAGCGGTGCTGAAGCATGGATCTTTTCCGCGGAAAACTAATATATCTATTTTGCATAACATTTCATTTCATGGATTTCCGAAAAGTAACGCCTGGTTACCTCTTGCACTTTTACTAACTTGAACTTATCAGCTAATTTTGTTTGGGTTCCATGTTATAGAAGGCGAACCTATTGCCATCAAGCTGGCATAAATCGAGATTCCGGGCTACTGCATACTATTAAATTCCCGATGAAAAAACCCAATATAAACAGTTACGTGAAATATCTTATATAAACGTCATTGTGTTGTATCAATATACATACATATTCATAAGAATATGGAATACCCGACACTTAATAAGAATAAAATGAGAAAATCTTTCTCCGTAGTAAACCATGGCTTCACCTAACGATTCGCTAAAACGTTTTGCGTAAGCTTTATATATAGAAATCTGGGAAGATCTTAACGCGAACTTGTTTGTTTACGTTTACGTTTAGATAAGTTTTCGTTTCGAATGCTCTGTGCTATCTTCAGTATTTAACTACGAATTGGTTTATTTTTAGGTCTACTTTTTCTTTAATTAAATAGATAGGTAGTTATCTTCTTTTAGTTTGATATTGGCCTCGATTCTTGAGTAATTCAGAGACTAACTCGATAACCCCGAGAACTAAACCTGATTTACCATTAAAATTCTGATAACTACATAAAATGTAAAGCAATACACAAACTTGCAAAAACAAAATTGCTAAAATTATAGTCACGGAGCTATCTATTCAACAAATTATTTTTATCATCAGATCTTTTTTACAGCTAGATGACAAACTACACACTATTTTTACACAGATCCTGTTGTTTTTGTACAACAGAATCAGTACAAAAATAAACATCACACAGTGCGGTTCACTTCCCTACAGAAGAGTGACACATTTCATGTGACCACAAAGGTCAACGCAGTGACAGTTACGTATTCGATATACTGTTTATTTTTTACTGAAGATTTTCTACGATCCAGGAAATTAACTTATGAATTGTGGACTAGAAGCGAAGTAATATGGGCTAGTATTTTAATTTAAAGATAAATAGAAACTGTCGGTGTTCATAATTACAGTAAATATTTTTTTTATTCCCGATATGATTCACAAACATCTGTAATAGTTGCGGTTAATACCTCACTGCTTTTAGGTTTAAAATTAATCAACAGAGTATTCAAGACGGAATTTTCATTTTCGACATCAAAAATCTAACACAACATTTGCTACCAATATCATATCATCCAACAACCCATGAAAGATCAGACCTTTGTCGACAACCAATATTTTGACAAACATTCGTCCCTAGCTCCCGAACTAGGCCAATAGTATAGCAGCTATTAACTCCAAAACAATAGCAGCATTGTATGAAGCGGGATTGGATAACAACCCAAGCGAGGGGAGACCAGATTGATGCTGGTGTCTTTGTCTAAATTGCCCGTTTGTAGGTTAAGAGATTTCAAATGGTTCACCGTTTTGAGCTTCACATGTCATGAGTACTTGGACTGGATTGAAATAATTGAGTAAGTGGTAGTCTAGCAGGGAGTTTTAAAAAGTCTGATGGTGCGTTGTGTTGTTTGCAAAATTACTAAACCAATTGGCGTGGAAACTTAAGAAGATCAAATAGCAGTTGAAGTAGTGCTACAGAGACATTTGATGAATTTCTTTGCACTAAAAACGTCAGTACGTTCGCACTTCGACTGGTTTTAATGTTTACATCTAAACCAGTCGAAGTTAGTTAGTTGTTAGTTTACAACCTGAAAATTCCATCAAAATCCGATAAATTCCCAAAATACAAAAATAATGAAAAAAGCCAACTCCTGTTACAAAAACCACGAAAACAACGACATAAACGATAACCCATTTCACTCCTATACCTGCCCTCCAAACCGACTGATTCACTCCACAAATCCATATATTTCATCGACACAAACTATGAATACACACTTACTCATCAAAAATTCTGAACGCATCCCTATATAACGCGACAGAATACTTTACGCGTATCGACACATTTTTCGAGCGACGTTTCCGAGAATCGACAATACCGACCTATTCTGGATTCGTCTCACTAACACGACACGGGAGGCGCCGCGGGACGAATGTCAAGTTCCAGATGATAATCTTTGGGACAATAGGTGTGGTGTTAACACCTCTATGGATGGACAGGATGAAGATAAGGTGGGTCTATGGTAATTTTGTTTGTTGTTGGAATTAATTGTTTATTAATTACGGTGGGTTTTATTTTCTGTAGGGTAAGCTTTTGTTTTACTCTATGAATGTGTCTCGATTCGGTATTATACCGTCAATTAGGCAATCGCTCTATGTAAAATACTGTTATTCAGCTGCATATGGTTAGACTGGATGCCGACTCCAACATAAGTTAGGAAGATATTGATAAAGGGAAAAGAAAAACACAAGGACTCCTAATTTTTCCAAATGTTTTATCTAAGAATAAAGCCAAAGGCAAATAAAGCAAAGCTGCTATGTGGCTTGGTTTAATTTTAACGTTAAATTAAACATTATGACTGAAAAGTTATGTGGTAATTGGTTATCTTAATGGACAAATGTGATGCGGAGGAATGAGGAAAATGTTGAGTATGAATGTAGATGGCTATAAGAGTAGAGGAAGACCAAAGAAACGATGGATGGACTCTATGAAAGATGATATGGTTAGAAAGGAGGTGACTGCCGAGGTGACGAATAATAGAGAAGTATGGAAGAAGAAACATACTGCGCCGACGTCAAATAAATTGGGATATGGGCTGGAGAATGATGAAGATGACGATATGAGCGTTATAATCATAGATACTACAACCAGACTATCATCCTAAGGGTCAGTAGATACTGACCTACATATAACCACTAAAGAGAACCTTCAAATCGGACACGTAAAAAACATAAATGATACCAAACGCCATTAACCTTCGTTGCTGCAACAGTTAATCAAAACCATTACTAATGTAATCAAACAAGCCGTCGATGATCACGAACCAATGTAAATGGGTCGTCCGACTCGTTCCAATTCTTACAAACGTTTGTACCAATGTAACGTGAGCCGAGCGGCACGAAAATATGTGCTTTTATTAGGGCTGACGATGGGTACGAGAACAGGGGGAGGCCAAAGCAACGCAGGATGGACTGTCTGAAGAAAGATATGGTTAGAAAGGAGGTGACTGCTGTGAAGACGAATAATAGAGAGGTATGGAAGAAGAAGATATGCTGCGCCGACCCCTACTTGAGAGCCATTTAATAAAGTTATGGGTAAGTGAATCCTCTTGACGGTGAGATGATTTTTAAGAAGCATAAAGACACTTGTTCAGAATACCAGCGCTGTGACTTGTTTTTAATCTCACAGCACCTTGCTGAGATAGGAGCCTATTGACCTTGCACAGGACCAATAAAATTTGATTGTTTTTTATGTTTCTCATGTTTCCTTTTTGATTTTTTTTTTTTTTTTTTAATAATTTTATTTTATTATTTTGAAAAACCATATTTACATTATATACATACTACAACTAGAACTCTAAATAATTACAAAAATAAAACTAAACTAAGTACTTACATATATCCAACGACGTCAATAATAAATAATAAAAAAAAATAAAAAAAAAATAAAAAATTAAATATTTATAAAATAATTTTGTCATACCTAATTTTATCTTTTTGTTTCTATTATGTACTGTGTGAGTTTAATAAATACGTTTTCTTTCTTTCTTTCTTTCTTCTTTGTTGCTCCGGTCAGTAAATAATAATAATGACATTAGGCGAGACGACAAAAAAAATCTAATTAGTCCATCACTTAGATTTTCAAAATATATCTGACCCGTGTTTTTTCTTTCGTTACGTAAACCAAAATTGACGAAAATACGACGCTTTTAAAAATCTCAATATGTCACGCCATGGTATAATTTTTAGCTAGTTCTGACGTCACGAGCCCCTACTCCCGAGTTCTGATGCGTTTTATCTTTGTCAATATTCATTGATTTACAAAAACAAAAAATACGTGTCCATTAATTTCCAATACTCTAACTGACGGACTAAATAGATTTGCAATTTTTTGATACTGTCGTTATGCCTTTAGTGGCATATAGGAGTACTTCAAAGATGGACGTCAGAAACCACAATGTAATGCAGATATTTTAACATATTTTGATATATTAAAGTATGTAGCAATGACATACAACGATACCTGACACCATAGTTACTACTGCAAATGAAAGCTTCCACTTTAGCACTTAACAAAATTCTTCATTGGTTTCAAGCATTAACCAATTCTTCATTAAACTATTGGGGCGTCTTCCAATCAGTCATCAATACCCAGATACAGCTGATAAGCATGCTACTTCTCCACAAATAACTTATTCAAAGGACCACCAACGATTACTGTCTTAGCATAATCCCTCGTTTACTTGCTTTCACAGCCCTAATTCAGGCAGCGGTGACATTAGCATTCTCTGCATCGCATACAAATTCCTGCAACTTGTCGACAACCGCGGTTCTTGTAAACACACTGGTTTACGGAATACGGACGCGCTAGTATGACAACTATTTGGTGATTAGAGTCTATTCAAATTTTCGTCTCCAATTGCTGTATTAAAGAAAATATCAACTTTACAGTAGTGACAAATGAGTTGATTTCTGAATGACTAGAACGAACTTCATGTGTGCAAAAACGTATTTGTTTTCATGTTCGGAAACCATATGACGAATCTATTGTAGGTGAGTATTCGTTATGTGGCGCTATTGTCTATGTTACGGATTATGTGTAAATTGCTTAAAAATTCTATGACAGCTAGACAGTTTATCACTGAATGGATTGAATAGAATTATTCAGTATCTAGTTATAGAGGTCAATCGTCAAATCCGACTCGACTGGGCAGCGTTCGGGAAGTTGCGTAGTATCTTCTCATCCAACTTACCGCATTGTCTCAAGACGAAAGTCTAGGACCAGTGTGTGTTGCCAGTGATCACATACGGAACCGAAACGTGGTCGCTCACAATGGGCCTCATCAGAAGGCTTAAAGTCACCCAAAGGGCAATGGAGAGGGCTATGCTCGGAGTTTCCTTGCGTATTCGAATCAGGAATGAAGACACACAAGCATAGCATAGCATAGCAAGAGAACCAAGGTTACCGACGTAGCCCGAAGAATTACCAAACTTAAGTGGCAGTCGCAGAACGGATGGCGGATGGGGCTGACAAGTTCTGGAGTGGCGACCGCGAACCAGAAGACGTTCCGTTGAAAGACCACCCACTAGGTGGACCGATGACCTGGTGAAGGCTGCGGGAATCGGCTGGATGCGAGTCGCACGGGACTGGTCAATGTGGCGACACTTGGGGGAGACCTATCACCGACCTATCACCGACCTAGTGAAGGGCGTGGAAATTAGTTATGATTGTGGACGATGCTTATCTATATTCGGGACTAGTATTTGCTATTCACAAACAGATTTTGTCTACCTGTGTTTCATGAAATAATCATGTTTCATGATTGGATAAAGCCTAGCAAGCATATCCTTACTGCAAATAATAATGTTTAGTTACCTGTACCTATTTAAGAACGACGATTAGTTCATGTAAAATACCTACAAAAAAAAGGAAACAGACAAAATATTAAATCGAGAATCCTGTTTTCATGAATTGCTGCTAAATACTGCTACTGCTGCTAACACAGATAGGCTTATTTGAATTTGTTTCATCATTGATAGCAGGGCTGCATGACAATTTGTCAAGGTAGCTTAAGACTATGTACTCGTAATGTAATTCTTGAAGGTTCGTTTATCTCTTTAAATAGACAATTCTATTTAATATTCTTCACAATAAAATACGTAAAGGTACTTCTTACACGTGTTTTCCAACCGCTCTACCGCATACCTGCGTATACGCAGTCAGAATACCGTTGATTTTCATTAACAATTGCATTCTATTAATTAATTAGTAGTGTTTCCATCTCCTTTGTTAAGATTAATTAGTCGTACTGCGACTGCGTGAGGTATTTAGGTAACGTCTTGGATGCTAGTCGATTATTCGTTTTCTGGTGAAAGTAGGAAGACATAAAGAATGATGATCAGTATGCGGCTACATAATAAAATTATAGATGGCGACGTTACCCAAATGCACATCATATCGTGAAACGCGCAGTAGACGCGCGTTTCACGATCGCCCCGTGTGCTTAGGTTACAAGGTTGCGTGCAAATCTCGTTTAAAGCGCGTATACGCGCGTCATCTGCGCGTTTAAAACACGCCGTGTGGTTAGGCCCTTAAGATTGTATATAATTATTACCATGTCCATGACCTGACCATGCTTAGTTACCCAGCCATCAAAATCCCCAACACTCTCACCACCATTATGGCGGGTGCTACCTACGACAATAATATAAATTAATAAAAATAAATATCGCTGGACATTAACACACAGCGCCATCTAGTGCCACACTTAGCAACGAGGCTTGTGTCGTGGACAACACATAGTTGATATACTACATAGATACTTTTTGTTTGTAAATACATACTTATTATATACATATAAACATCCATGACTCGGAAACAAATGTCCATGCTCATTACACAAACATTTGCTCCAACCGGGATTCGAACCCGGGACCCGAAGAACGTAAGGCAGCCTCACTACCGCTGCGCCATTCGGGTAGTCAAAAAAAAATCTCCCAGTGACCCCTTAAGCGGAAAAGGGCCATAAGTTAAGCATATATAACTACTTGGTATACACGCGACAAACCACTCGTCAGTCGTCTGGACTCTTTGAGTAGGGGGAGTCTACGGACTGTCTTACGATTGGTAGGTAAAACCGTGGAGTTGCTTCTTAAATAATGTAAAAAAAAAATAACGATATAAAGACGCAAAAGTTTTAGTTTCGAACTGCGATCTAGTTTTTCTCAATAAATATAAAAGTTTTACTTTATTACAAAATATCCCGAACTACAACGTGATTTGTCAGCAATAGGTCTTAAATATTAAATTTAAAACTGTTGAAATTAGAGATACAGCCAAACGTGCAGTAATTAAGCCAAATTGACAATGATAGCAATAATACATACAATGAGGCAAGCAATCTTACTTGCAGATTTGATAAGACTTACTGAAATCCAAACTTCTGATTCAAGAGCAAAAAAAAACAAAAAAAAAAAAAAAAAAAACAGCAAGTCCTCTCTACACATTCTCAGTTCCAAGCCGCACCAATAAGTCTTCAGAGTAGCAGTGCTTCAAAACGTTAAGATATCGCGGTATACTGACCACATTGTACTAGCAAGTACTTAAGACCCTCCTTAAGTGCGACCTCTTTTGTTTTTGTGTCATATCTACAGAATGACTCAAATATGACTGGCTCGCTGGTACAGTGGTCGTACGACTGCTGAGCATAAAGTCTTGGATTCAATTCCCAGGTCCGGCAAAGTGTTATTGGGTTTTTCCGTCAGGAATTTCTCAATAGCAGCCACGGAGTCTAGATCTATGCCCGGTTGATGGCAATAGGCTCGATCCTACTGGGTGGGTGTACTATAAGGTACACCTCTGGCTAACCCTTCGGGTATTAAAGGCGTGATGTTATGTTATCTACAGAAATATGGGTTTGAAGGAATTATGAAGTATACTAAGTATTGCTCATTACCTCACACACCACACAATCTCACTTTCACACTCACACCCACACTCACTCACACACTCACTCATGATACACATACCACACGTACACGCGCGATCTGGCCTTTTTCTACATAACGCTCATCAAACTGCAGAGCTGTTTGTATAATTTTTAACTTACCCATTTATCATTTACTTTATTTAATTTTTGTTTAGGTTTTCATGTTTACACTGGTGTCGATTCTGTTGTGAACAAACTAAACTTAATTTAGGCTATTGCTATCTTTTACTAAAAGGCAGTGCGAGAAAAGGACGGCTATAGCTATGGACTAAGTTAGAGATGTCAAACTAGTTTATGCCTTGCGCTTCACCGTGTTTTTAGTCGACATGTTTTTACGTGCAGCCTACATTTGTATAGAAATATTAGTTCCAATTAAATTTGAAAGATCTAAATTACGTCCGTCTCTTTCTCGTTTTATTAAAGAGAAAAAGATAGCAATAGCCTAAATTAAGTTTAGTTTGTGCACAACAGAATCGACACCACTGTCTAAATTTCAATTGCATAAAAATAACAAGTGGAAGTGCGGAGTCTCCTAATACAAGCAATTCCTTGCTTAAAAGGTGATCTCCAATAACATGTGTCGAAATGCCTATTGTAATTGAACTAAACGTTTTTATTTATTTATGAAGTACAGTAACAGTTAATTGTTACCTCTAATATAAACTTTATGACAACGATTTTAAAGGTCACTAAAACCGCAATATAAAAGACAAGCGAAAGATAGCCGTGTGGTTAGATTGGAAGCCGACCCCAACTTAGCTAGGAAAAGGCTGGGCGGATAATGAAAGATTGCAGTGTTTAAAATTCCTACTTAGTTTGATAAAAAAATATGATTCAGAGATATTTTAAGAAAAAGAATAAAATAACGATGTATTCTATCTGAACTAGCTATCTATATGATAAATACTTACATCTAAACGAGTTCGGTAATTGTGCCGCGGGATAGTACTACCGGGATAAAATCCGGTGTGTTAATCCAGGTCCTAAACTGTCCATGTGCCAAATTTCATCCAATTCCGTTCAGTAGTTTTTGCGTAAAAGAGTAACCAAACATCCAGACATCCATACATCCTCACAAACTTTCGCATTAATAATATTAAAAACAACCTTATTTACTAATACAATCTGTTTTCCATACCAAACAATGAAATGACTCAAAAACAAATCAAAAACGTAATGCACGAGTATAACCCTCTTCTGGCAATACATTAACTTTATCTGGATGATTTCCTGAATGAAATGGACTTCCCAGAATATTTTGGCACTTGTTTATAAACAGTTGAAAACACTCATAAATATCGATTATCCACATATACTAATAATAAAGTGCCGTGTCAATCTATCCGTCTTTTAACTTTTTGCGTCTTAACGGCATAACGAATTTGGATGAGATTTGGCACACGGATAGACCATAACTGGATTAGGGCAAAGAATAATCTGTATCCGGTATATGTTTCCGTACATTTCTAACCGACTTCTAAAAAAAAGGAGGAAGTTATGTATTTCCTGGTGGAATACATAACTTCCTCCTTTTTGTAAATAATGTCTTTTTTTGGGTTCCGTAGCTCAGTCGGCAAAAGTGGAACCCTAATAGGATTACTTGTTGTTCGTCTGTCATTTGTTTCGATCTTGTTTTTTTTTTATTCCGGTATTGCGTTCTTGTACTTAGTATAATTTCCAAACATAGGGCGGGCGACGCCGCCGATAAAAGCTAGTAATCCATAAATAATGCATCTGTAGGGCTATTACGTGTCTCTGTTGACAGCTCGAAATGACAGTAACTGGGCTCAGTGTCCATCGATTAACTGTCAAAAGGTTAGTTTCGTATTATGTATGACCCTGTTAGTCACCGTAAAGTGATATCCACTCAGTGTATCAATCAATATTATGGCATTCAAGGTTGTCATCAAGTTCGGTGTACAACCGAAGCTTGATAGTCACTGGATATCAGAAAGATACGTAATAGCCCTGCTGAACAGTCTCAAGGTACTTGAAATGTAACAATGAGTGCCAAAACACTTATTTTGAACTACACTTGGCACTGAAGAGGGGTTTCGAGGAAATGAACTGACAAACTGACAATCAGCATTTACCTATCTTTATCTATTATACTCGTATAGTATTCAGTTCCACTCTGATGACACAACACTTCCACCAACTTATCTGTGCGGGAAGGAAAATAGAGAACTAAAATAAATGTACCAAGTTTGAACTGCACACTTAAAGTGGTCATACTGTAGAATCTATAGTATGACCATTTTAAGTGCTAAAATCTTGAAAAGCCAAAACAATCTATGGTATAAATTTTTTTGTAATAAGTTTGACGTTTCATGACAGTTGACATAATACTCGTCGTTCTAGTGCCCTTATGCCATATTTTGGCGGCGCAGTATGTCTTCTTTTTCCATGTTTCTTTATTACTCATCATCTCACGACTCGAGTTCCCCAAAATTTATATTATACTAGAGACATAAAAAACAAAACTAGCCAATCCTCAAAGTTTTGAGTTAGTATAACAGAATTATATTTGAAAGAGAGACCTCTTCAGGCAAGGACGACTGCTAAGCACGAGCTCCTGGGTTCGATTCCTGGGTCGGTTTCCTGTTATTGGGTTTTTCCATGAATTTCTCAGTAGCAGCCAGGGAGTCTGGACTTGTGCTCGGTTGATGGCAATAGGCTCGCCCTCGATTACATGGCACTTAAATATAACAAGGCGAAATGTGGGTGCAATAGGTATGACGACAGTATCAAAAAATTGCAAATCTATTTAGTGCGTCAGTTAGAGTATTGGAAATTAATGGACACGTATTTTTTGTTTTTGTAAATTAATGAATATTGACAAAAGATAAAACGCATCAAAACTCGGGAGTGGGGGCTCGTGACGTCAGAACTAGCTAAAATTATACCTTGGCGTGACGTATTGAGAATTTTAAAAGCGTCATATCTTCGTCAATTTCGGTTTACGTATCAAAAGAAAAAACACGGGTCAAATATTTTTTGATAATCTAACTGACGGACTAATTAGATATTTTTTGTCGTCTCGCCTATTGTATAAGGTACCTACACCTCTACTGAACCCTTCGGGGATCACAGGCGTGATATTATATTATTGAAGAAAATAATGAAAGAGCAGCATCGCACGAAACTTTCACACGCTATAAATCCTCAAAACACAAAATTACACAACACCACAATTCTGCTATTACCATTTCACGTAGACAGTTTGATGGACTCAAGGATCCAGTCAATCCATCAATAAAATTGATAGTCGAAACTACAAGCGTACCTTTCATCCATGCAGTCAACGACTCGACCGGAAGTGACGATAATATTCCACTAGCTACCACGAATATAGATGATTGACTGCAATAAGACGTTGCCCGAGGAATCTCCCATCTCACTCTTACGCACTCCGCTGAAGGTATGTTGAAAAGGGACGCAAGATTACCAATAATATGCACTCCACGCACAAGGAAGTGGGAATGATTCCTTATGCCATAGAAATATTAATCGGGTGCGTTGTGAATGCAAATGGTGGTTTTTGTATGTTCTTATGTAAGAGTACATAAATCAATCGGTCGGTTGTGTGAATTTTACTACTATTCTACAGGAATTGTTGTTAGTTAAATAACTTTTTTAAATTGATGTTAGTTATAAATTTTTTGACATTGATGTTAGTGAAACTTAAATTTTTTTTTTTATTTGACTGTCTTGCGGTTGTGAAGAAAGTTATTTTTATTTAAGGTGAAAGCGTCAGGGTAGCCGTAGTATTCGCGGCTGTAACACGTATGTAGTTATAGAATTATAATCATCAAAATCATCAATACGACGCTCCAAGCTTATAAAGCATATTATAGGTGTAGGAATTTACTTTTTCAAGATCAAAGTCATTCCTGCACCTTTATGCGCTTGGAGGGTTGTATTGATGATTTTGATGATTATAATTCTATAACTACATACGTGTTACAGCCGCGAATCATATTTTAATCAACATACAACCTGACACTGACCTGCAAATTGCAAAAAACGTAAGAAAATTTGAATTTTGCGGGCTACCCTGGAGCATCCTCCTTAAAGATAAAGATATATATATTGCGTTACTGTGTACATTAAGTTCTTATTAATAAACATTACAGTTTTGGTTTCAACAGTCTACCCAAGTCGGATATGCAATAGTATTTTAAGAAATTAGGTTCTAACAAATATTATTTTTTATCAAAAAAAAACTCATTCGTATTATAAAATATATTATTAATTATCATTTTTTCAATTTGATACTTTCAATTTGGTCTTTTAAAAGTACCTAAAATTTTTTTTAAAAATGTTTTTTTTTTTTTTAAAACAATATTGTTGAATGAAGCAAGGAATATAACAAGAAGATGTTAGTACATTTTAGCAGCATTTAAATAGTGCGTTGCATGTCAAAATGGAAGATAGTTATTTTTCTGCACTTTTATTGCTTTGACCTATATTTTTGAAATTCATGCATTCTAAAATATATTTACGACACTGCTCTACATTTAGAATTAGATGCACTTAAAAAATAAAAATTATGAAAATGTTTTTCAGGTTTACGATACAATAAAATATGCTGCTTTTAAATCAACCTCAACAACTTTCTGATTTTTAAGAACTTTTTTTGACGGAAAAAAAATCCAGTCACTTTTATGAAAAGAACGAATATATCAATCACCACAGTATCACGAGTCAACACATATTAGTCAGGTAGAGTTGTATCTATAGTACCTACTCACATTTCACCAGCTATGTTTAAGTCCCATATAATAGGGGGCGAGCCTATTACCATCAACCGAGAACTAATCCAGTCTAAGAGCTGAAAACCTAATTACCTACAATTTACCTCAACTAGAAATCGCACCCAAGACTTCATACTCAGTCAGCAGTAGCGCTATCGACCATTCGCCTTCAAACGGACGATGTCTTTTGAAAAACTATCTTGAACATCCCTAACAACATATTAACAAAAATATATTTAAATAAAGCACTATACTCGCACTCTGTACCAAAGTTAATAAATTAACTTCCCAACAAACAATAGCACATAATATAAAAGATGCGCAAACGCATCCATTGCAATAAATTACAACACACAATCGATTCAATTTTTATTTACATATAAATTGGTTGAAAATGGCCCCTGACCGTCATTTGACATCACTTAAGGGTTTATTTGAAGATAATATGAGTATTACTTTGTACATACATAATTAATTACTTTTATGGGTGTACTGACTTATGTGGCATGGGTAGGACTTAAGTTAGGGGCCGTCCTGTTGTGTTTGTATCTGTCCATAAATATCCACTTTTAACTTTTTAGGAGCTCGTGGCCAAATAAAAAAAACTTGAGAGGTGTCAAGGGACACCCGGATGGAACGAAGTTCGTTTCGATGAATTAGTGAAGGAATTGTATTTTTTTCTTTTTTTATGTTATAATAATATATAAAAAAACTGGCGAAAATATCTGGCTTGCTTTCTATAAGAGAGAGAGAGAGACAGACTGAGAAACATGCGCACGCCGCACGGCTTACAATAGCTTACTATAGCAAAAAGTGTCGTTACAACTTTTCGTCTTAATTTTTTCCGTCTAGCCCTCTTTCGCAACGCGCGATAAGGAACTTCGTTCCAACAGATGCTCGTATCAATCTTTAAGTTAGGTTGGTCTGTGGATAGGTGACCACTCATTACATACCGATTTTCCTCCGTGCTTCGGAAAGCACGTTAAGCCTTTGGTCCCGGCTTTCATTTGTAGATCTTTGACAGTAGTTACAGGTAGTCAGTGTCCCGAAAGACCAAGTACTAATAGCTGGGTTGTGGAGGTTAGTTAGGCAGTCGCTCCGTGTAAAATACTGGTATTCAGCTGAATCTGATTAGACTGGAAGCCAACCCTAACATAGTCGGGTAAATATTTACTTGGTCCCGCCAGAGAATGACATAATGTTGGTCATCACATCATCATCCATTCTATTGCCCTTATCCCTCTTTATTTGTGGTCGGCGCAACATGTCTTCTTCTTCCATACTTCTCTATTACTCGTCATCTTAGCAGTCACCTCCTTTCAAACCACATCATCCTTCACACAGTCCATTAATCGGACCTTATTTATCACATATTGGGTTGATTAATATAAAGCATGAATTCACGGATTGTTGTATAATTGGTATCTATCCCTTATATAAGAATTTTAGCAATAGAGTACACGGACTTATCAGCACCTTCCTGCCCTTGAACCATTCTACTCGGGGTCGGCGCAACAAGTTTTCTTCTTCCATTCTCCCCTGTCAGACGTATATCCATCTTTTCTTTGAACTCTCTCCCTCTCTCCATCACTCTTTTAGTCACATGCGTTTCATCCCTTCTCATTACATGCCCTTAATTAATTATATTTGTTTCAGAAATCCGCGGAAACAGCAAAAAGAATAAAGTACACTCAACAGACAAAACCTCTTTATCAATATGTCGAACAAGCCGTGTGAGTTCAAAAACAAAATCCACAACACAAAAGAAATACAATACAGGACATCCATATTGCGAAGCCACAAACTTCAACACCAAATAAAAACAGACGCCATCTTTTTGTCTCGATCGAATTTCATCACCAGACAAAATTTTCTAAGAAACCAATATGTCTCGTTTATTTCCTTCGTGGCAACACAGTCTAGCCAAATCTCAACCGTAAGACAATGTCATATACATTGTTGACAACATTAATTGAAATTTATTACATTTCAAATACAATTCAGACCATAAAGTGACACTTCCAACTGCCAAACGTTTAATAAAACTTGAACTTTAACTCTGAGGTTGTAAAGTTGAGATTGGTGGGTCGAAACATGATGTAATTGTGTCGTTTTGTTGTTGGGGTCTTAATATTTTATTGTAGACGTTCAATCGAAGATAATGCTTGCACTCGTGTGATTTGAGACAATCGCCGGCGGTTTTGTTTTATTGAATTATGTTGGTATCTCTTGATGGCCAGGATTAAGTCATATATCTCTTGTTGTTGTTGATAAATATTGGCTGGACTGGCTAGACCGCTAGACTATCTTATTAATAGCCAACAGATGTTATCGGGACACAAATACGTTTCAATGTAAATAATGTACTGTAACTCAATAATAGAGTACTTACACCTAAATATCGCCAGTTTAAGACCCAAGTGGACGTTGTATGCAAGGAAACTTTATAATAGTTGAAAGGAAGTTGTTTCCAAAAATATGTTAAACTAATCCTAATATGCACTTGCACTAGTAACAGAATATTTTTTTAGTTAGGTAGATCATGACGTCACATAAGTCGACGTCATCATTCGACATTCGAAATTGGAAAATCTGTAACTAAAGGCTACTGTCTATATGAAATGATACCAATAAAAAAGCAAATACTGAAATTATGGAACACATTCGTAATTTGAAAAAGCTTATGACGTCACCTCCTTCCATAAAAAACCACTTCCTCTCCAAGTTTACAGTTTCTACACAACCAGGTCATCATAATATTTTCAGTTTGTAGTCAAAAGATTATGAATCATTTTGATTGGTGGAGGATATTAGCCCATTATAATGATTAATGTTTCCATGTTTTTGTGGGAAATGTGGGAATTTAGCAAAATATTCTACCACGTGTAAATGCTACCAAGACCAGCGGTGGGCGCCCTCTTGCAGTGGGTTTAGAATACATCTGCCTAGCCTTTTCCGTTCTATGTTAAGGTCGGCTTCCAGTCCAACCAAAACCAAGCTGAATACCTCTATTTTACGTGGAGTGAGTGCCTACCTAGGCATCTAGTTAACACTGGAAACTCCCAACCAAACCCCCCAAAAATCCCCACAAACCCCCAACAAAGTTGGGAAAACGCTAGGCAGATGATGATGACTAATTTCGGATGTTACAATGCCATGCTACCTACGTAGGTACTACTCGTAATGATACAAACCTCCTGTCCTGCACTCTCTACCTCAAAACATGCAGTCGAAGTGACTTTGATGACACCGTGGAAGTGGCGAAGTTATGGGACAACGAAGTATGTGGAACGAAACAGAAAAAAAGAATGGGCATATTCTATCTTTATCTTTTAGAAGTATCTTAATATAATTTTTCGTAGAATTTTACTCAATGTAAGAATTATAGTCAAATTAATGATTGCATATCACCCGCAGACACTGCGCTCACGCACGTTAAAATGAAAAATTGGAAACTGTACAAGTTGGCGGTTGATGGTTTTGCGTCATACTTACTAGAAATAATATTAAAAAAACTCATAGATTTTATGGCGTTGCCAATTAAATTATTTCAGGAAGTCTTTAGACATGTAATTGATTATACCACAAATTATACAAGCACGCGTGTATGACAATATGAATGAATGTAGCTGAAGCAAAAAGCGTATGCAAGAACCGCGGTAGAGGACGTTTTATAGTTTCCGCATCGATATGCAGAAGCTACAAAACGTCCTCTACCGCGTAAAGGCGTGATTTTATACATATTTTGTTCTTTAGTTTCAGCCTAAGAAGTCAAAATCAGAGTAAATAAGCGTATAGTCAAAGGCGAAGTGTTCAATACTCGTTGCTTCTTTGTTGAAGGTACAGTAAAAATGCCGCCTTCGGAGACAATTCTTGGCTGATATTGTGTACACTTTAGTAGGACAGCTTTTATAGGATAATGTTTTATTAGCTTTCTTATTGTTACCTCACGTAATAAAATCCTAATCTCAAATATTCTAAAGTCAATTACATTTTGTCCTTTAAGAAGTAACTTGGGCCCGGACATATCCTATGACGCCTCAAGCAAACGACAGTAACTCAAAATGACATAAAACTTGACAACAAAGAATGTGGTAAACTGTTGTAAGCATTTATGTCCTTTTTATGAGGCAGTGATGTGACCACACATTAGTCCCTTGTTGGTAGTGACTTGGGGTCGCTCTATCGGCCAAACGTATATAAAATACATCTCTTTGTTGGTCTATCCGTTAGGGTCAGAGGTGCTCATATTATGACCAACTCTTATTCAACTAGGTGTTTTTATCTATTCGTTTCGAATGTGATTCCAAGAGATGTTTTTTTTATGAATGGCGTCTCGCAGATCAACTTTGGAGGTTGACGTCTGCTTAACTGGACTATCCTTTGGGTGCTTTAAGTGTGTGACCTACAGCCAGGGGCTTAATTTTTTTTTTTTTTTTTTGCTTTTTAAGCGCAGCCGTTAACTGCAAGTTTTAAGATAATCAATACCACAAGCATTGGCTTCCATTTACGGACTGTTAGTAAAAAAATGATTTCTGACGGCAAGTTTAATCACAGGGTTTTTTTTTTTTTTTTTTTTTTCGGATGGGAAATCATCAAATGACTTCTCCCGCTCTGGGCTGAGCAGGAGGGAGTGTCAGACTTTTACTGACTAAAACCCATCCATGTTCCTTCATCGCCCTTTGTGTTCCGGGGCCACGGTATCTCTTTCGAATAGTCCCGCAGCCCCGGCAGGCTTCGGTCCTTGCGGACCCCTTCACTATTGCTGACTCTCTTTGAGGCGCGCGTGGAACACGAACGCGCCGTCGACACGGCCTGTCGTCATGAGACGAACGGACGGCGAGCTAGCCCATAGCTCCCCGTCCACAGGCCCGCGCCTACGGTGGCCGGAAGCCACCACGTGGCCCCCGACGCCCGGGGCGTCTCCCGCGGCGGCCGGGACGTGAGGATCTCTCCCTGTCCTGTTCCGCCACCTCCTTCGCTAGCATGACTGCTTCGCAGAAGGAGGTGACGGCGTCCCATTCCGTCTCGCTCCGGACCATGGATCACAGGGTAACAATTAACATTCTAGCAGCGAAAAAGTTGTTAGAAATGCTACCAATGCTGGCTTGACATAATCGAAAAGCATACAAACCTGTTGAAAGGTTCTGTGAAAATATGAAACGCTTTCAATGCCCGTTCTAGGTAGTGCCTTTAAAAAAGTATATATTTAATAAAATTACAGCTACTTTCCATGAACCTTATCGTCTGATCTAAAATCTTTATAGCCCTGAAACTATCAATATTCTAAGCCCATCTCAGATAAATCACAGCAACAGTTACTTGCTGGCCGATGCTACTCAATTATGCATGTCTTATAAGTTGATATGTCAATCATAAGCTCCTCGCTCGATTAGGGCGAGGTCTTGGTAGACGCAGAAGCGATAATGCACTTTATGTAGCAGAAAATAATGTTAGGTTTCAGATCACGGAAATTATGGTCCACATATTTTTGATGTGTTTGTGTGAGACTAAAAAAAAGCCTACGACCTATTCAGACTTATCAAATATACACAAAAAATTGCACAAAAATCGGTCAAGCGTCAAGCCGTTTCGGAGGAGTTCGATAACAAACACTGTGATACGAGATTTTTATATATTGGATTTATCAATAATTTATGTGCGCTATTTTTCTGCCTCTAAGTTTGAAACCTTTTGTATTTAACTATGTTATGTAGCGTTATTTCTGGGTTTTCCTAACGCAATTTCAAGCAGCGAATCTTTTAGGTCCCATAGAGCGAGCTAGCGGATAAATACATCCGCTCCTGCCCCCGCTACCGCCTGCACTAACACTACACCCAAACCCACGTCCAGAAGCGTTATCATTCGCACATCGTATCCACGAGGAAGCGATGATGTATCGCCGGATATCGCGATACGTTTGACCCATTACGTTGAAGTTATCTGTAACGTCTGCGACAGTGAGTGAAGATTAGGGAAGAGTGAGTGAGTGAATGAGGTAATTATTGTATTGATGAGTGAGAGGGGCTATTATGTTTGTAGAAATAGATGAGGAGTACTATTGGCTATTCAAGTTCTTCTTTATTGTTTAGTGCCTAACCAGGTGTCAGAGTTTTTATGCCGCCCATGGGCCTCTGATTTGGATTTCCAATTTTACATGCCGTCGAAAAATATCTCTCAGGCTTCCTCACATCGTTTTCCTTCGCCGAAGCAAGTGATAAATAAACAAGACTAGCTAGCCCGCGGCTTCGCCCGCCCGCAAATTATATACTAAAACCTTCCTCTTGAATCACTCTATCTATTTAAAAAACCCGCATCAAAATCCGTTGCGTTGTTTTAAGATGCTTAAGGGACAGACGCGGCGGGCGTCTTTGTTTTATAATATGTAGTGATGCACATGTATCCGAAAAATCAGAGGTGCGTGTCTTGGGTTCGATCTTCAGACCTACGGACTTGGCAGTCTGACGGACACACCACTAAGCTATCACTGCTATTCAAGGTGAATGTGTGATATTGGCGTGAGCTAGTGGGAAAAGCTCATATTCTCAGGGTGGCTGGTAGCAACTGGATAAGAGTTGCCAAGTTCGAAATGAATGACGTGCGATTGGAGAAGCCTTTGTTCAGCAAAGTTTTGTTGTAGGTTGATGATGATGATCGAAAAATTGGAAACAAAATTAAAGGCTGTTTTATTTATTTCATTTTAGTCAACCAAATACTAGTACCAACTCGTATGCGCAACACCACATATACGGTCCAAGACAGGCATCGCCGATGTTGGCGACAAGTCTGCGAGGTTAAAATGGGACTTGGTGGGACACATTTCCAGGATGGGTGGGATTCTAGGACAGATGGGCCAGAATCGTCACACAGTGGGTGCCTGAAGACGATCGTCGTCACCGAGGCAGGCCCAAGAGACGCTGGCGTGATGACTGATTGGCCAGAGAAGGCAAAACACCGAGAGAGCTGGAAAGGAACGTGGGAGGCCTTTTCCCAGCAGTGGGACAGAATAGGCTAAAAAAAGTACCTAACAGTCAAAATAATACAGCCACAGTAATTGCCAGCAAAGAGATTCGATAAAGTTTAGCATTGACTGTAACTAATTAACTGTAGGTAAAATCAAGAATTTAGCCAGAAAGATTCAATCCAGACCTAGACTAAGATGTAGACCAGCAATAAACTCGAAATGTATCCTAAGTTATTTTGATCCCAATACATACAATGTTCTACCGTAAATCTTGGAATAAACTTATTATGTTTATTGAACGTAATCTCTATATATAACTAATGATGCGACGTGTTTACTGAATAACTAATTATATAATTAGATCTAGAATTAGCATAAGTCTTACAGATAAAGACTGAATTGGTATTTCCCCTAATCAATAATTTAGTTACAACTCGTGTAAACTATTAAATTGCAATCCTGAGTGTTATGGGATTTATGGTATTTTCAAAAGAGATTCTTTATGATATAGTCGCCTATCGACGCGAAAGGAGAATGTTTATTAAATTATCATTCTTCTTTTTAAGAAATATCGTTTCTTTCTACTTATCATACTACTTTTTTATCTCTTCTTGTATTTGCAATCAGCCCTAAGGCTATGATCAAATGTATTCTGTGATGCTGTCATGCGGAGTGGAAGCCTATGCCTATTGGAAGCATCATACTACTTAGTCATCAATCTCGGATGGATTTGACAGCAAACCAAATTCTCCTAATTTAAAATATTTATTTAAAAAATGGCTTTAAGAAAGACTTGTTTTTAAGTAAGAATTTATTTATATCCTTCCTTCCTTATTCTTTTTATTATTTATTTTTAAAAACATATTTAAAATTTATATAATCAATATTAGTCTGAAATCGCCAACCCGTCTTGAGCAAGCGTGGTGATCAATGCTCGTGCCTTCTCTGTATGAGAAGAGGCCTTTGCCCAGCAGTGGGACAGTACTAGGCTGGTGTTATTATTATTTTATATATTTAAAACTAATATACAATGGATGGTCTATCTCGCAAAATCTCTCCCAGAAATACCTAGTACCTACTTATCTGTTTAGTTCGTTAATATTTAAAAGACTCCACACAAGGTATTACGTATCCTTTCTGGAGATAATAACTATAGACGGAGTTCAATGAATTTCCTTGAATTTTAATTGATTTAATATGGGAATATACTAATTTGTATGTGAGGTAGTAGGGCCTAATAGTTTTTATGCCGTCTATAAGACTATGGGACATGCGCCGCATATACTATGGGCATTTTGTATGTTACAATCTCGTATGCAGATGACATATTAAATATAAATGCTTCCTGGATAGTGAGGGGAAACGCTGGATGGTAGCCGACTTCTTGTAATTATTGAAGTTATAATTTTCATCTACGTGATAACTGGAAATGGATATGAGGAATATTTTTCAAATGGTAAGTGGAGCTGACTTCCTCTGATAGAGAGGAAGTTTGTGTCCCAGCCGTGGGAACATTATAGCCCAAACGTGCTTGATTGATAGATTCAGCTGCATCCGGTAAGACTGGAAGCCGATCCCAAACTGGTTGCGAAAGGATTAGGCAGATAATGATACCTTGACTGATAAATATACATATTTCTGTTCGATTTATTGCGTCATTTTGAAAAGCAGGATGCAATTCAATAATTTTAGGGAAGTACTTTGATATTGTGCTAAATGTATTGATTTTTTCAAAAGTGGTCTACGTTCAGAAATTACTTTTCTATTTTCAGTTTTTTTAAGGGCGCTTTTTATTATGCGTTTTCAGCTACCTTCCAATTTTATTGCAAAAATGTCTAAATTGACATATTTTTTACCAATTCTATCAATATTTCCATCGATTCATACAAACCGCATCCCACCTCTACCAGGAGACTACCGGGTTCACGGCCATAGCCTGACGTCACCATGACACAGTGATGACAACCATGGATCATGGATCTTATGCGGATCGCGTCTAATACTAAACTTAGACCACAGTATAAAGATAACCAGTAAACCAACAAACTAGGCTCCTTTTGTGAAATCAAACGCGGGTGTCAGGTTTGTCAAAAGGGAAGATGACTGACTAAAAAAAATATGATTCTGTTTAGTCCGTCAGTTAGATTATTGAAAAATATTGGATACGTGTTTTTTGTTTTATCAAATTAATAAAAAATTACGAAGATAAAAAGCTTGTGAATGTACTCAAATGTGACGTAACACGTTTTCGACGCACTGTATCGTCTCGATTATTTGTTTAAGTGACAAAAGAAAAAATATGTGTCCAATATTTTTTGGAAATCTATCTGACGGATTCTGACCTTTTATTCCGAGTTGAAATACTGTATGTTAATACTACTATGTCAACTTACTGTTCCTAGACTTTGCAACTATTCATGTTCAAATTCAAGGAGCATCTATAGGCTTTATTATAGTCGTTACTTGGAAGAGGTAATACTTGTAGAACTGTGGCATACTAAGCTTAATCAGCCTATAATGTTCCTACTGCTGGGACACAGGCCTCCTCTATGTAACTACTATTAAAAATGCGAAAGTTTGTGAGGATGGATGTTTGTATGTACGGGTGTTTGTTGGTCTTTCACGCAAAAAATACTGTACGGATTTGGATGAAATTTGGCACACAGATAGTTTTTAACCTGGATTAACATATTGGACCTTTTTATCCGTGTAGGACGATCCCGTTGGACAATTACCGAACTCAACGCGAACAAAGCTGCGGGAATCAGCTAGCTCTATTATATATTAGCCAAATACTCTCTTAGGAGAGTTTACCTATATACAGGATGTAAACAACCTCATCACGAAGCCGTCAACCAAGCATTCTGTACATCAAACTAAACTAACTTTTATTTTTGGGGTGAAAAATCATGTTTTGTAACGCACTCAAAACATTGTGCTAATGGATGGATTGAATAGTACGGGGGTCGTGGAGGTGTTTAAAGTAAAAATCTTACATTAAAAACTTGTATTTAAAAAAAAAGTTGTCAAAAAGTTGGAACTTTGACCCCCAATATCTCCGTAACTAGAAGGTTCCCAGGTATGGTGTAGAACATAAAAATGATCGTAATGATGAGGAGAACAAGTGCCTTTCAACTTCGTTAAGAGGTGTTTTACACCCTTTAAGTACCTATAGGTAAACAAAACAAATAATTATAATTTGTCAATACTCAGTACAATCCAACAATGATCATAATGGTCGCATTAAATACCGTTGATTGATTCATAATAAGCATTACAATACTTTACGATGACAAATGTTACTGTCGATACAGAGAAATATATGCTTTATGTACAAGGTGCATATGTACAGGCTAAATTTAGAATCGCATATCTCTTCCTGTGTCTTGGCAGACCAGGATGTGACGTGTGCAAGAAGCATCTGCAGAGATAGTAGCAAAAGTCAATTTCTCCAAAGTTTTAAAGACTTAAACATTACGCCCAATATACAGGGTGTCCGGCAACGAATGGATAACCTTGAAATAGCCATTCAGAAAAAAAATAAAAAATAAAAAAAATTTTCATCCGCAGATTTTGGAACGCCTGCATAAGAATAGGGGGCAATATTTCATTTTTTTGCTTCAGTAATTTTTGTCCTTGTCTACATTAATAGCAATAATTCACTATCTAAGGCAGATACAATTATGAATTGTACCATTATCAAATCTACTTGAAACCGACATTATTTTAAAATTATTGGTCACTCATGTATGCATACATTTTCTTTACCCAAGATGTTTAAACTTTGTTTAAAAATTAATTCATACCAATTTTCCAAAATAAATGAACTTGCTTACAGGTACTACTTATGCTAGATTTTTTTTCGTATTTTTTCTAAATGGCCATAAGTTCTACTATA
This sequence comes from Xestia rhomboidea, assembly GCA_963853795.1. Taxonomy (NCBI): domain Eukaryota; kingdom Metazoa; phylum Arthropoda; class Insecta; order Lepidoptera; family Noctuidae; genus Xestia; species Xestia rhomboidea. The sequence continues at coordinate 13,702,892 of OY970778.1, forward strand.
AGTCATTTCAAGGTTATCCATTAATTACCGGACACCCTGTATATGAAGGATTAGGTAGAGATGTACCCTATTTTGTTGGTCTAGCGGTCGCAAGCGCGACTCCTAAGCATGAGGTTCTAGGATCGATTCCCGGGTCGGGAAAAGTGATATTGGGATTTTCCATCAGGAATTTCTCAGTAGCAACCACGACTTGTGCCCGGTTGATGGCAAAAGGCTCGCCCCTACATAGAACTTAAAGATAACTGGCGAAATGTGGATGCACTTTTTAGGTACGACTGGTTGTCGGACTTTAGGGCCACTGACTACCTGTAACGACTGTCAAAGATGTACTAATGACAGCCGGGACCCACGGCTTAACGTGCTTTCCGAGGCACGGAGGAAACTCGGTATAATGGATGGTCATCTACGGACCAACCTAGGTAAACGCAGCTTAACCGGAAGGTCGACCCAAGCAGTTGTTGTTATTTAGCAACGAGCAAAGAACAACAAGTAATGGAGCTATTTAATAAGCAAGCGATCACTGGCAATTATCCAGAAAAAAAGAAACTGTTTTGTGCAAAAATCTTTCCAACGACTTTTCTTGATTATTGTTGTGCCTTGGTGTGACGTCACTATCGTAGTAGCTATTTTGATGTATAGACTGTGGTAAGAGTCATGTCTGTATGCGCAATGACCCAATTTCTTTGGGATGACTTACAGCTTGCGGTTTTATTAACAAAATCACAGAGTCAATAAAAACAGCTGTTTTATAAAGTATTTTTAAGTAAGTACAAATTCTATCAGTTTAGTTGCCAAAAAAAATCTAATCATATTTTAAACGAATTCAAAACAAGGCGGTTATCAATTTGACCCGTGTGTAGTTCTTTACGTAAAACGATAATATTTTGTTTATGTGAAGAAGATCAAAATTACTTTATTTTCATAAGATAATGCTAAAAAAGTAACAAATAAAACTCACCGTCTTCTGAAGCAAAAGTTTTTATGCAATTTTTTACATAATAAACGAATAGTGTAGTTTAGGTACTTACTAGTTCTATTTTGCAAAATTTAGTTTTTTTTCATCAATCGACAGTAAAATTAACTGTAACAATACAGGTGGTCTTATATTTTAGAAAGCTATAGTACTAAAAACTTCAGACATAAAAAAGAACGCGAACGGAATTCGTAATTTGAATTTGTATTTAGTTCTTTTCATTGTCACACGCATTCTATTTTCGATCTGTATTCTATACGGCCAGTGTTCTGATTCCGTCGCCCTTTGCGTACTCGACCAACCTTACTTTACAGTTAGCTAATTGAAAATTATTCCAAATTAAACCTTGTTGAGATGAATCAAAATTGCGTAGTGGTTGTAAGTGTAAGTTTGTTACCATCATGTATGCATGTAGTTCTTGGACGGATATTGAAAACTATTTCAGTCTGAAATACTTTTTTTCGTCTGGAAATGGATTTCGTCTGGTCGTTTTCGTGTCAACCAAACAATGGTGTTAATATTCTGAAATACTTTTTTATATCGAATATAAAAAAGTATTTCCTGAATTATTATATAAATCGAGTATAAGGACGTACTGTATGAATGCCTCTTTGTCACATTCATGTGTTGCAATTTGCAAGCTCTAAACTTATGCAACCTCCTTATTTTTAGCACAAGCGGAACCTCGGATAAAACCTACTTACATTTTGAATCTAGAAACTTAAATACCGATACACTCAAAAATATACTCTATTGTTATTGCACTAGGAAATACGCCACAGTCTGCGGTTTGGCAGCTATCATTTATTGATGTTTTCCTTAAATCCAAGGGAGATTTATCCGGGAATGTTTAGAATCTGCAGAAATCGTATATTTTCTAGATGTTATTTTTAGCTTGAATTCTGCAAGCGGACTAGCGTTTTAGATATTTTTGCGAGTTTTCAACTTAATCAGTCCAGTAGACTCGATGCGATTTGCTTGTGATAGACAGATAGAAACTCTGGTGATCTTATGAAGGTTCCGATTTTTTTCATTAGGACTAACGAAATCCTAAAAAAGCAGCTTTCACTCGTACATCTTCGTCAGTCCTTACAGGTAGCCAGTGTTCCGAAAGTCTGACAACCAGTCTTACCAAGAGGTATCGTATTACCTAGTACTAACTGGGTTGTGGAGGTCAGATAGGCAGTCGCTCCATGTAAAATACTGGTATTCAGCTGTATCTGGACTGAAAGCCGACCCCAACATATTTAGGAAAGGCTCGGCCGATGATGTAATATAATTAATAATTTAGATGCTATGGCCAATTTTAATAAGTCATATTAAATTGAGATACTGACAAAATATTGTTAACATTATATTCTGTGGAAGAACTCAAACTTGACCTATTTACACTGACCTTAATGCAACAGATTGTTTATCAAATAACGATACTCAATGCATGTCTGTTTGTGTGAGGGAATGTTGGAAACTACTGAATTGGTGGTGATGTAGTTCTTGATGAAAGACAAGGTTAATTCTGGAAATCTGGTTCAATAACGCAACTTTACGCTTGTATTCCCCAAAGGGGAAGACAGAGTTGTGTAGTGGCAAGCTTTTTCTAGTAACTAGCAGAGATCACAGTTTGTGTCTTATATTTGTAGTACTTAGTGGAAATAATGAAGGCTTATTATATGGTTTTATATGGTTAGTTGGTGGTAGGTTGGTGGTTGGTTGGTTTGGTATGGTTGGTTTTTTCATGTTTTTTTTTTGGTTCCCTCTCATTGAGAGGAGGCCGTGTCCCAGCAGTGGGAACATTATAGGCTGATGATTATGATGATGATATGATTTTATATCGCCCCGTGCCTCGGAAAGCACGTTAAGCAGTTGGTCCCGAGTTTCCGACTGTCATTTGTAGATTTTTTACAGTCATTGCAGGCCCGTGACCACCAGTCTTACCGAAGGGTATCGTATTGCCCAGTAGTAACTGGGTTGTGGAGGTCAGATAGGCAGTCGCTCCATGTAAAATACAGGTTTTCAGTTGCATCCGGTTAGACTGGAAGCCGACCCCAACATAGTTGGGAAATGGCTAGGCGGCTAAATTAATATGAGCTATAAATATTTCAAAACATCTTTATTACAATTCCAGTGAATCCATCATAATACCAATACAAAATGATCTACTAATGCACACTATCACAACTCTAATGCATCGAATAGCGATTGAACATTAATCGATTAAATTGGCATCGATCCTAATTCGATTCCCGTCTTGTAGATAACGTGTAATTTATTCTAGAGTACGTCTGAATGTGATGCGGGAGTCACATTCAAAATAGTTCACTCACTGTGGAGATGTTTGTAAGGAATGTATGGTTTTATTAAAATAAGTAAAAAGTTAACATACTGTACTATCGAGGACACTCCCGCCTGATCACCATTAAGCCAATTTTTGCTTGCACTTACTACATTGAAATGATCTCTAGCCCCACCCCGTTGACTTTGAATAGAAATAATGAATGAAAAGATACCGATCACGCCAAACGAGATTTATTGTTATTTTGCGCGCCAAAGTTGACGCTTTCCTAATAGGCCTAATCTTTAAGGGGGCGTGGCTCGGCGCCTCCGCATCATTTAAGCGAAAAAAAATTAACCGACCAGGCGGAAAAGACCACGACTGTACATAACATCAGGCTTGTACTCTCAGAAGAGTTAGGCAGAGCTGTAGCTAATAGAACAAGCCCATTTCGCCAGTTATGTTGAATAGAAAATGCAGAGCCAGGGGAGAATGAATGTGTTGCGGCGACCCCAAATAGAATGGGGCAAGGGCTAAAAGATGAAATGATAATTTCTCCAGTTATGTTTAAGTTCCATGTAATAGGGGGCGAGCCTATTGCCACCAACCGGGCACAAATCCAGCATCCATGGCTGCTACTGAGGAATACTTAATGGAAAAACTCAATAACACTGCCTCACCCAGGAATCGAACCCATGACCTCGTGCTCAGCAGTCGCGCTTGCGACCACTAGGCCAACGAGGCAGTTAAATAAGTTAATTTTACTGACTGATCAATGCTTATAACCGACTATTATGTATTTGGATTGTACCTTTAGTAATTTAGTTTTTTTTATTTTTTTTTATATTGTAAATTTTAATAAATTCGGACGCCTCACTGGTGAAACATGTAGGTACGTACAAAATATTAATATTGTGTCCTCCTGCGTGCTTAATTTGCATGTATACGCATGTTTTAACAAATAAAATTATCTTTAGCTTTATTATTAATGAAATTAAACAGCACAGTTGTGTCATACATATCATCGGTGAGCCACAAACTGCGTCGCTTGTGTCTTGTAGCACGAGACAGCGTAATTAAAAAAAAAAACTTCTAAATATTTTTCATTTCTGCTTACATACCTCCCATCGCAATGTACAATTAGCTAATAAAAATTAAACAACAATAAAATGTTCCATTACATTAGTGACTCAAGACTCACGGCCTAGAATAGAGTTTTTCTCAATAATTCTGATGTCTAATCGACTCCTGCGCAACGTGGGCGGAGCGGGTGACCATACTTTTATATTTCTGACAGATATGTGCCCTGAAATGTTTTGAGTGCCCTCGCTTAGACGCGACTCGTTTGACATGAAATGATTTGATGTTAGAAATACATATGTGCTGGTAAATAATTTTAATTGAATGGGAACAAATTGCCAACCGCTTGATTAAAAGAATTTTGGCGCCAGTCAGTGATTGAAATGGGTCATCTGCTTTTTTTGTATCTTTATAAATATCTTCGAAGTGGTATTGCGAATGTAATGGTTATCTGATTAATGAGACCGAAATAAATAAATAATGCTGGACATTTCACACAGTGCCATCTTGTGCCACACTAAGCAACGAGGCTTGTGTCGTAGTCACCAGATAGTTGATATACTACATCGATACTTTTTGTTTGTAAATAAGTAAAATAAGTAGAAAAAAAATAATATAAATTAAGTTAAAGTACGATTATTTTTTGCCATGTTCTACCCAGACTTCGGGTTCTTGAAGAGTCGTAACACTACAGAACAATTAGGTAATTCGCTTATCAGTTTTATCAACCACTAGCTTTCGCTTGGGATAAAACATATCCTATGTGATAATACCTAGGTTATAAGCTGTATGCTAAATTTCATCCAAATTCGTTTTGTAGTTTTTGCGCAAATGAGTAACAAACGTCCATCCATCCATCCTCACAAACTTTCGCGTTTATAATTTTAGTAGGATTTAAAAGCTGACTACCCAATTCAAATCTTTTTGAGCGGTTGAAAGTTTAAAACTGACCAATATTTTTACTCAACACAACAACAAAAGATTTCCCAATATAAAACTATGTTGTGTGACGAGTAATAGAGAAGTATGGAGGAAGAAGACATGTTGCGCCGACCACAAATATATTGGCATAAGGGCAGGAGAATGACGATTATGGTTCATGTAAGTTATGATCTTTGTCAAGGCATAAAGACAGTCTCGACTAACATCGAAATCACATTCTTATAAAATCAAAAAAAGCATTTGTCTTCAAGACAATTTCATTCTTTGTATGGTTTTTACAGGTAAAGTAACCTTTACAGACCTGTCTAAGGATCATAATAACAGGCTTGTCAACTGAAAAAATCTAATTAGTCCGTCAGTTAGATTATCAAAAAATATTTGACCCATATTTTTTATTTTGTTACGTAAACCAAAATTGACTAAGATACGACGCTTTTAAAATTCTCAATACGTCACGCCGTGGTATATTTTTTAGTGCGTTCTGACGTCACGAGTTTTGATACGTTTTATCTTTGTCAATATTCATTGATTTACGAAAACAAAAAATACGTGTCCATTATTTTCCAATACTCTAACTGACGGACTAAATAGATTTGAAATTTATCAATGGTGGAAACTAGCCGATTGCCATTACATCTAGATTTGGTCAGACCAGGTCATAAAATATCAGCTTTGAACAAAGGAACGGGCAAAAGATAGCTATTACTAGAATCTAGCGCTTGTGAGTTAATATTGTAGTGATCGAAATAAAAAATATGACTTCGTGGAAATGTGTCGAGTTGAAAGATGAAGTTTATTTTTGTTATAAGTAATATAAACTTTAGTTCTGTGATCGGGTTTTATCGCCCATACTTTTGATATTTCGCAGTATGGTGGCTTGCGAAATAGTCTGATTCTAAACGATAAAATTATTCATTACTAGCTGATGCCCGCGGCTTCTCCCGCCCGCAAATTATATACTAAAACCTTCCTCTTGAATCACTCTATCTATTAAAAAAAACCCGCATCAAAATCCGTTGCGTAGTTTTAAAGATTTAAGCATACACAGGGATATAGGGACAGAGAAAGTGACTTTGTTTTATACTATGTAGTGATGATCCATACCATACTTCACTATTCATACTCATCATTTCGTTGCCTTTATTTGGGGTCGGCGCAGCATGTCTTCTTCTTCCATACTTCAATATTCACACTGATAATATAAATTCGAAGGGTTCTGCCTGTATGTTACCTTTTCATGGCTAAATAACTGAACGAATCTTAATGAAATTTGATGCACTTGGTAAACCATGACCACACATGACACCATGACTGCTACCACAACTATAGTACAACCCAAATTTGTGTTAAGCTCGATACATAAGCTATATTATTTTGAAATTTGTATGTAGGTATATTTTAAATTTTGTGTGCCAATAAAGAATAAAGGATGATTTCCACCAAACGGCTCGCATCGCATCGGATCGGAACGGATTTTACAATCTTTAAACGATATTAAATCGTGTACATAGTATTTAAAGTCCAAGTCCATAGTACCAAGCCGCGCACAGCAGCTTGACTACGGGCGTATTTCGCGAAACGCGATCGTAGCCAAAAGTATACGACGCACGATCGGCTCTGTTCGCTAGTCGTCATATCTGACCGGTTGTCAACACGGTAGAAATGAAACTATTTGAATAGGCGCAGAAACGGATACGTTCACAAGCGACGGAGCCGATCGTATGCGTTGACATCCTGCCGGACAGGATCGGCTGTTGCCGCATCCGTTCGTATCCTTTCCCATCCGATGCGATGCGAGCCGGAACGGTACGGTAAGAACGGTACTTTAATCCCTGTAGTACAGTTCTATGGGAGTATTTCAATTGACGACTTTCTCTACTGCGCGGCTACGGGCGACACCGCAGGCTTGGTGATTGACCGGGGCTGCGGGACTATTCGAAAGAGATACCGTGGCCCCGGAACACAAAGGGTGATGAAGGAACATGGATGGGTTTTAGTCAGTAAAAGTCTGACACTCCCTCCTGCTCAGCCCAGAGCGGGAGAAGTCATTTGATGATTTCCCATCCGAAAAAAAAAAAAAAAAAAAAAAAAAAAAAAAAAAAAGGCTTGGTGATTGACAGGGTGAGTCATCTGCCTTGTGTTTACTGCAATAAAGTATTACTTATCATTTATTTGTGTGTTGTTTTGACGTCGGTTCTTATCGATTGAGATTGTAAATTCCTCTTATCACTTGACTATGTGGAGTTTCTTGTGTAAATCGCTTGAGATTATCAATTCTTTTCACCACTTGACTTTCACGGCTTTAGATATAAATTTCCTACTGGTTACTCATACATCAATTATTTATTAGTAGATTATGCCCGCGGCTTTGCCCGCGTGGAGTTGTCCGTCACGTAGATTATCAAAACGTATTTGACCCGTGTTTTTTTTTTGTTACGTAAACCAAAATTGACGAAGATACGACGCTTTGAAAATTCTCAACACGTGACGCCATGGTATAATTTTTAGCTAATACTGACGTTACGAGCCCCCACTCCCGAGTTTTGATGATTATCTTTATCTTTGTCAATATTCATTGATTGAACAAAAAATACGTGTCCATTAATTTCCAATACTTTAAATGACGGACTAAATAGATTTGCAATTTTTTGATACTGTCGTCATGCCTATTGTCCCAAGGGATCATACTACCGGGATAAAATGTTTCATTTGTGTTAATCCAGGTCATAAACTATCTGTGTGCTAAATTTCATCCAAATCCGTTCAGCCGTTTGAGCGTGAAGGAGTAACAAACATACACACATACAAACTTTCGCCTTTATAATATTAATGCCTAGTTTAAAATACCTTTATGTTTTCTTAGCACAATCAGCTTATTACTATTGAAGTTCGTCATAATTAATTTGTAATTATAGTTAATCAATCTTTATGAGTATTGACATTGTTTATCTTTATAATTATGTACTTAGCATATCTAGGTGTATTTTGTACTTTTGCATGCCTACTGGTTTAATAATAATATAATAATAGATTAATTTGTTAGAATATTGTTACATAGGTGTTACACATACTAATTATGTTGTCCATGATATTCTACTGTTTCCAACGTACAAATATTTCAAAGAATTAAAATTAATAATGAACTTTTTTTTTTCAATTAATAGGGCTGTTGCTGATTATATTTTTATGTCACCGTGTTTATACCCATATTTGCAAAATAAATAATTATCTTATCTTACAATGTACCCTCAATGGGCCATTGCCTCCTCTCTATGACAGGGTGTCACCTCGCGGACCAAGTGTGGGTTGGTAGACGTTTTTTATTGATACTTTTCTTGGGTTGAAAATACTGTATTTTATTGATTAAGGTGAAGAAAAAATAACATGCATACAGGGTGTAAACCACCTCATCCCCAAGCCGTCAAACAACCATTCTGTACATCAAACTAAGTAACTTTACGCAAAAATTATTGCTGGGAAACGACTTTTTTTTTTGGGTGAAAAATCATGTTTTGTAGTAGAACTCAATGTAACGCACTGGTGGATGGATTGAATTGTACGGGGGTCGTGGAGGTGTTTAAAGTAAAAATATTACATTAAAAACTTGTATTCAAAAAAAGTAACCAAAAAGTTAGAACTTTGACCCCCAATATCTCCGTAACTAGAAGGTTCCCACGTATGGTGTAGAACAAAAAAATATAGCAATGACGGGGAGAACAAGTGCCTTTCGGCCTCGTTAAATGGTGTTTTACACCCTTTATTCCCTCCCTATTGGACTTTATGGGAAATGGACATTCTGGGAAATGGTAATTCTGGGAAATGGACTTTCTGGGAAATGGTAATTCTGGGAAATTGACACTCTGGGAAATGGACTTTCTGGGAAATAGACATTCTGGGACATTGACTTTCTGGGAAAAGGACTTTCTGGGAAATGGACATTCTGAACCTAGACGGTTATACATGCTTAATAGGCTTGCGTTTGGCCGCAACTCGCCTGGTTATGAAGCCAAGACGCGGCCTGGGGTGAAGCACACTTTCCTAGAAGAAACCGATTCACTCGACTCGAACTTTAAAGAGATCTAGATTAAAATGATCGTAAAACAGAGAAGCTGGCAGTCCAGAGACTGACGGTTCGTACAATAAATGAGGAAGCATACGTCAGGAAGGCAGGACGTCACGAATTTTTGTTTTTTTGTTCTATTCCATGCAACTAACCATCACCCGGTGGTAAGTTTTTTTAAAATATTTATTTAAAGAAATTATAGTACAGAGGTGTTGCTTAATAACTCGCCAAACATTTACGTTTGATGGCGCAAAGTGGTCACCACCCCGCCCATTAGTATCTGCACCAGAGCTGGCAGTCTCGACAGAGATAAACGACAAAATCGCCAACTTTCGATTGTTAATTACTAACGAATAAATTTGGTTGCAATAATGATGCTTGCGAGTAAAGCAAGTCTTTACATCCAAGATACGTTTCTCGCAAGCATCATTATTGCAACCGAATTTATTTAGTAATTAGCTATCGAAAGTTAGCGATTTTGTCGTTATCTCTGCCCAGAAGTTTTGCCGGTGTATTGCTAACCGAGCAACAAAGCTTAAAGGTCTCATCCGGCTGTAATCACACAGGAATACAGCAACGTTGCTTGGCGGTACAAATAAGCAAGGACTACGGTGGTAAGCACGGCGACCCATCATGCTATACAAAACCAAATTAAGCTGATCACTCATTGTATGAGAATCTCATACTAAACGAGGTCTGCATAGCTATTCACAACGCTTCGATTCGATTTTCGATTCGGAAAATCGTATTTCTATGTAGCTCGATTTCGTAATGTCAAAAAAAGACAGACATACGACTTTCCGAATTGAAAATCGAATCGAAGCGTTGTGAATAAGGGGCCTGGTTACATTTGTTAAATGTGTCACCGTGTATACTTCTTCAAAAACAGTTCTACTACCTAAAATTCTTATTACTAATTCCCAATACGTATCCAAACTGTTTAATGAAGACACATGTCATGCCTTAAGTCCAAAGGGACCAGATTAAGGGTAACATCTTCATTGTTTCTGTTCGTTTTTTTGTCGCCACCTACAGAACCACGTGTTCCGCACACGTTAGCGTCACCGGAAAGGACAGAGATGTTTCCGAACTGTGGAGTCGTTATTAGAATTGGATTTATTGGTTGTATTAATAAGTGGTTTAAAATGTTATGTAAAACTTTTTTTTGTATTAATAAATGTGTGTAGCAAAATTGTAATTCACTAAATCTAGTTATTTCTATTTCTGCTCTGTTACATGGCAGGCTAAAATTGCTCTTTTTAACCAAAATTCCACGCATGCAGCCAAAGCTATTCTAACCAAGTGGCCTAATAAAACACACATAGTAGCAAACAACTAATACATTAATTTATAACCAAATACTTTCTAGTTTGTTAAAAACAAGCTGAAGGTGTATCTCTAGTGAATTTTGCGAAATGGATGCAAAGAATGCCTCGAAATGATCGTTTTGTCCGTTATCACCCCGAATGGCAACGAAAAAAAAAGATGCAGTTGACGATAATTCACGCTTTCCCGCTTCAACTTCCTTTACCTTACATTCCAGATTCCCAGTTTATAGCTATCTAAGGACACAGACTTCATACTCTTAAGGTGGAAGCTCCACGGTAGCCCGCGAAATTTAAATTTGCGTTTAAAAAAATATTTAAATAAGCGGCTGTAAGACGTATGTAGTTACAGAATTATAATCATTAAATTAATAGATACTGAATACGAATGTTTGATGATTTTAATGATTATAATTCTGTAACACTCGCCTGCAAATTTAAAACGTAAAAAAAATTGAATTTCGCGGGCTACCATCTCCGTCTCCATTTATTCCTCTGTTCGTTAAGCAACAAAAACACATTGTTTGCCACGTGTTACGCGTTAGGACGCCGGCTGAATGCTAAAAGGGACACTGGTTCGATTCCCGCTTGAGCATCATCCTCAGGACTGTCTTTGTAAAAGATTTATTTATTGCTTAGATGTTTCCTTTTTTGTTAGTTCAGATATTTTTTGTAAGACAATGTCTGTTAATTGTTGGATATTTTTCTTTCAAGTTGCGATATTATTATGTATGATGATGAGCTATGTTTCTTTTTTTTTACCAATTACTTTTTTTTCTGATAATTCTTTAAAGGCTACAGGATAAATAATGTAAGTATGTGCAGACGTATGTAAAATTATTTTCTAATGTCGTTTTTAGCCTAGATTTAGTTAACATATGTCTTTAAAGCAACAACGTAGAAAAAGTTAAGACTACGTTTATGTTAGAATAATGTTAACTACTTAATTAAATCATGATCTGTTTTTATGACCGATTTGGTCGAGACGCCATTGTTTAACTATTGTGTCTACTTCGTGGACAGATCATGGGTTAATTAAGTAGTTTCATTACTAATAATAACCTATCTTAGAAAACAATATTTATTTTGTAATTTAATAAATAAATTGCTGTCATTATTTAATATTAGACAGCATGCAGCATAATTTATCCAAATAAAAACATTAAGTACACACTCAAAATATCTAAATTTCAAATGTATCGTCAACAAAGATTACTAATTATACGCGATTTCCGCAATTAATATTTTTTATTTTATAGTCAGTATTAAAAAGCTTCTTACATCAATATTACGAATATGAAACACATTCCCACCAATTCCCATTTAATTATTTTCCAATTCTAAGAAAAATTGTACTTTATCTAATCACACCCAAAAAAACAATACCGGGAATACTGACTCACTACGAACATATGAAACTAATTATATTTTCATATATATGCCGCCAGTCTATATTTAATTATATCTTAAAATAACACAAATCGGCTTACCAATTTCTGGGAATGAACACAATTCCCGCACAGAGTATCCGCAATGTCAAAAATGTCACTACAGCCTCCGGAGTGTCAGTTTATATCACAAAACGTCACAAAATGTCGAAAAAACACAATCACAATGACACGGTCACAACAAAAGTTTAGCTCCGTACGTGAAAATTTGATTAATGTTCGACACTTACAAGACGTCCGAACGCGTCGAACTTTGCAAGAGAACTGAAGGAAGTGATTAGTGACCGCGCTAGGAGCTTTAGTTTCAGCGGTGCGCGCGCGCTCTAATTAAAACCGCGGGTAACAGCTGGAGCATATATTTATCTCTTTCTTTCGCTCGATGAAAACTAGCTTTGTTTTATCTCTGTCCTTGTTCAAAGTTTGGCGGGCTCGTGAAAATTAAAGAAAAGCGAAGTAAACATAACGTTTGCGCCTTATTACATAATCGGAGGTGCTTTTATGATATATTTTGTCTTGTGATTAATGTATTTTCACTGTTTTTCTTTCATTTTGTTAATGTTGGCTTATATTCAATGATACAGGCGCGCCGGAGACGTGGTTCTCGTTGAAAGCGGGACGTTTTGGGTTCATTGAGAAAAGCGGTCATATCAATGTGTTTATATATTGTGGTAATGGCTGATATCTACAAGAATATTGGAGTTCTAGAGTGGTTTGGTAGACGCTTATAAATAATACAAATATCTGAGTTAAATCAGTTTAAATGTTTAAGATATTTTGGCAAATGATGAAGTTTGCTGCGTTAAGTTCTCAGTCCCCCTCTGGATTTTTTAAACCATCAATCTCTTGTTTAAGGGTATAATAAATCTAGATAGAATACAGCGTCAATCTTAATTTAGAAAAAGATTTAAACAAAAATACAAAATCTCCTATCTATACATATTAAAGAATAAATACAAATGTTGTTTAATAAATGTATATTTGTGAAGTCCTAATCAAAGAAAAAACAAACCATATCAACGGGATGCGCTCTATACTAGAAGTGCTTCTATATTCAGTTTTATACCTCTAACTAAAAGTATACTTAGATTAAGTAACAATATAAATATGTAACAATAAAGATAACAGCAAATACACTAACCAAACATACAACATCCCCTTTCTTTGTCCATAAAACAAGCTTATTTCATATGGCAAATAAATTGTCAAAGCAAGTCGGTTATTATTATGCCTTATCATTTATAATATCCTACATTTACATTTATATTACACATTTAACAATACTTAGCTTTCACTTGAAATGTATAAGCTATTTACTTTATCTCCGTAATAGCATGGAGATCAAGTTTGTTACTTCTCTATGAATATAATGTTGTCTTAGCCCAAAACCCGTGCCATTACAAGGTAGGAAAATGTTTAGAACTATTTATGAAGTAATCTATTCATGAACTACAAGAACAATACCAAATATGTACAGTTATATCTACAATATCTTTGGATAATCCATTGATTTGTCAAGTAATGTATTGAACTATATTCATTGGATTTTGAGTGTATCAAAACCTAAGGTTTTAGTAAAGACAGAAAAAAAAATTGGCTCGTCTATCCTAAAGATTCAAAAGACCGACACCCTATCTAATTTTAAAACGACCCGAATAGCGCTGCGGTAAGCGGTAGTGAGGCTGCCTTACGTTCTTAGGGTCCCGGGTTCAAACCCCGGTAAAGGCAAATGTTTGTGTGTGTGGACACCATGACTCTACCACACTAAGCAACGAGGCTTTACGAGGCGAGTGTTTTGTCGTGGACGACACAAGCCCCGTTGCTTAGTGTGGCACTAGATGGCGTTGTCTGTAATGTCCAGCGATATTTATTTATTGTTTATAAAACAAAATTAATTTTAGACGTGTCAAAGTGTTTTTTTAACCAATTTACTAATGAAATAAATCATTTATCAATAAATAAATGAAAATTTGCTACGCTACGCTGTTAATAATAATCATTTATTTAACAGATCATACAATCCAATTTGTTAATAGTACATACACATCTTAAAACACTAGTACATAATTGTATTTTGAAAAAATTTGTTAATAACTATTAATAATGTCAAAATAATCAATAATAAAAATGTCAAAATCTAAAACAATAATGTCAAAATCACCATTAATCATGTCAAAATCATTAATAATAATACATAGCCAGGAAATAAAAATAAAAAGTAAAAGACAATAAACAAAAGAAACATTATTTCAAGCCAAGAAAAAAAAAACTCAAATAAAAAAAAAAAACTGATTCTGATTCACGAGTTGAAGGTAATACTTGTGTTGTGGTCCAGTACCTGAGTATTAGACCTTCCGCCCTATCGGCCACAGTGACCAAGAGGCTGTTGGCGCTGCCCCGCACCCGCCGCATCAAGGAGGCGACACGCGCACGCATGATTGCATAAAAATCGTCTATACGTGCCTCTGCGAACATCCCTGGTGCGCTACAGTGTCGTGGCAACCCCAACAACGCCCGGTATGCGTTTTTGTACTGGACGCGTAAGGCGCTGTAAGCCTTTTGCTTGTAATCGACCCATAGACTGCTGGTGTAAAAAGATTGGCAGTATGCCCTAAACAGAGTAGTTTTTAGACCCCTCGAACACTTTGCAAACCTACGGATCAACATATTGCTCCTGACTGACAGCGCCCTACGCTCCCTCTCCATGTCAACATTGTCCGTCTGCGTTGCCCCAGATATTTAAACGATTTCACCCATTGCAATTTCGAGGTGACTAAAAGCGATTTAAAGGCGTTTCCTATGAATTATAATAAAAATATAATAAATTAATAAATGTTATATTCTGGACCATTTTGTACCTTTTTTAAAACCCGAAAAATGGTCTGCTGCAGCCTCTTATAGATTAGAATCTAAAATATATAAGTATGTTATTTATAATAATTAAAATTCCGAAACGATCATCGACTTTATTTGCTGTCGGTACTACAGTGCGAATTGCACTATCATAACCGCTCAATATGGCCTTAGCTGTCACTTTATGCTAATATTATCGCTATCTTCTATTATTCCTATTATATTGTCCGCACAATCTACGGACTTAGCTGCAATACGACTGTATTCGAATCTGTTGAGATATACTTCAGAATGTGTTAGTTTGGCACGTGGTTGTGCTCGACTGAAACAAAATTATATAATTTCTGAACTTGTGTGGAAAAAATATACAAAGTTTCGTAACATACAAAAACGACATTGCAACAAGGATTTTAGAAAGTTTCGATCTACAGACATTTCGCTTATTTAACAACGGATCATAAAATGTTAAATAAATGTAATTAGTGGTATCAATCTGTCTAGAAGGACAAACTGATACACTGACCTTATTGGTGAGGTTGTTCAGAAACTTCAGGTGCGTGGTACTCGCTACCGGCGCGGCATGCGTAACATAAAATGACCAGAAGGGGTCCGCAAGGGCCGAAGCCTGCCGGGGCTGCAGGTTTTTTTTGGATGGGAAGTCATCAAATGACTCCTCCCGCTCTGAGCGGAGCAGGAGGGAGTGTCAGACTTTTACTGACTAAAACCCATCCATGTTCCTTCATCGCCCTTTGTGTTCCAGGGCCACGGTATCTCTTTCGAATAGTCCCGCTGCCCCGGCAGGCTAGCAATGTGCCCTGCTCAATGCCACTTAAGTTTGGCAATTCTGATTGTGCTTGTTGCAAACAATTTACCTAAAATGCTATAGGATAACTAAAGTACCTATTCTAGATTTAAAAAACCTTTTCACTTTACGTTTACACCGCGCGCACATGCTAGGGCGTCCGAAGTAAGATGAAAGTAGACGAAGCTAAGAGAGTATGTGTGTACTGGATTCTAGGAGGTAGCGTTCTGTAGTTTCTGCTTACCCCCATGAGAACAAAGCGTGAGTTTATGTGTGTAGAGACGCCAAGCCTATCAAGCTACCCGAAACTATCAAATTTTCTTAATCAACCTTGAACCTAATGCTTTAGCGATAAAGTTGAAAATATATTAAAGAAATTCGACAGATCGTAGTCGCTTGATGTGCTGGCGTTTATATATTATGTATCTACCTGAAATGTAAACTACCATATTATAAGATTTCATTTAAACCATGTGTACTGCGAAACAGACAAACAGAACATCCAATCTTTTTATAATATAACATAATGTAACACACATAATCACTGCCTACAAATAAAATTACTAAAGTAGCGATTTCTATTACATGCCCCAATCGTAAACCAAAGGGTTTACACAGAGGAGTATGAAATGGAGTGCTCAATTCGTACTTTGTAGATCTAAAAACAATGACATGCAGTTTTTAATTTGCATTATTTTCTCATTATTGTATCTCTGGTCAATACTAATATTCAGTGTAGAATCAATATTAGTATGGGTAAACGGGTAAAATACGTGTGTGGACTGATCTCATACGATAATGATAAGCTAAGATATTAATATTGAGATTGTGAAATAATGACCAGTAAGCACGTGTAACATATTTTTATTTTTCTTTCACGATAACGATTACAACGATAGATGGGAATTTATACGACACATCCAAAGTATTATTTATTGCATCATTTCTTGCCAGTAGGTAATACTTCAGTACTTTGTAGTTTCAAACACCTTATAAATTAAACCATTTACGAACTTTGTTAAAGAAGATAGTCAGAAAGATCAAACTAATTGTTGTATTCAAAACGTTAATCTTTATTGAGAAGAACGGGCAAGATAATCAATGGACACTATTTTAAATCAAGTTAGGTAGGTATTACACCATTTGAATGTTACGAAATAATTAGAGGGCCAAACTGTAAGGGGAGCTGCACAATTTTTAGAGCATTTTCGATTCGGCAGTATTTGTCGATCAATAAAGCCAACCCAAAGCAAATACTACATACATATTTCTTCGTTCGGCATATCAACTATCGCTGTGTCATGTTCGGGATGATTTGGAACACTTCGAGCAGACCAATTCCAAACGAAAAATAAAATAAAGAAACATGTACATATTTATATTCGATTTTGCTATATCTAGCCGATCTGAACACTAGACGGTTTTATCCCTTTATCTGTCCACGAAGTAGACACATTAGTTAAACAATGGTGTCTCGAACCAATCGGTCCTTTGACAGATCATGATTTATTAGCATTAATATTATGCCCCAATATTATGACGATCGCAGAGGGCTCATCATTAACACTCCATTCAAAAACTACTCCATGCCCGCATATGTAAATAGTAAGAATTGTAGTTTCACAAGGAAACGAATTTCCTCCATTACTTATGTTCCAGGAACATAATAATGTGTTTTAAGAACTGTGTATGTATGTCTGTCCTGACTTCCTTGTTCTATTAAACGGATGGATTGTTCTAAATTGTGATTTTGCAAGTGTGTGTGCTAATATGTCTGCTTGCCTTCCGGTTAAGTTACGGGCTAATTAAGTTAAACTAAGTATGGTCTGGTTTAGGAGAAACAGTAGTGCAAGAGCAGCAATGATTTTTTTTTTGTTTGATCGGTGTAACTGGCGAAGTGGCTTTTGTTTTTAATAACGAGGGATTTTCTTTTTAAACTATTCCCTAGTCGCTGGATAGATGGCGCTTAACTTGGTAAGTTACTGCAAGGCACGGAACGTCACATCATTTCACTTGGATAAAACTCGCGTTTAGCTCCTGTAGTCCCCTTAAGCTAACGGAAGTGTCAGTCAACGAGCGTACGCGACTTGGCACTCTACTGCAGTCTGGAAACCATATACAGCAAATATAGCTAGGAAAGGTTAGGTGGATGATAAAAAAATTATAGAGCAACTTTTGCTAGCATTTTTCGACTTAAAATGCAGTCACTTAAAGTACACTTTGTTTAGACTTTATCAAAACAAAAAACTATCTCAATGTTTACACTAAAACAATAAATCCTGACCTATCCCCCAAAAATGTCATTTGCACCCAAAAAAAAAACAAGAACAGATCTTTGACATTCTTCCCCAAATTACAGGCACGTGCCGCGATTTAGAACCGGAAACAGATACGGATACTCGTAGATTTAAGAACAAATTCGTGGCGCGACCCGCTGTTGTCGATTGATTCAGTACTGATTGATTGATTGATAGAGAGTTCGTTAAAAAACGACGAAATGTTCAAACTTGGAATGGAGAAAAACGGATGTAGATTTTGAAGAAGGAATTTCGTGTTGTTACAGGATTTTTTTTAAATACACTCTTGGGACAGTTTGGTAGTACAAATTGGGAATGAAACTTTTAAGCCATAAGTGAACTCAATAGTTAATTAGTACTATCAAGGACACTCCCGCCTGATCACCATTAAGCTAATTTTTGCAACATAGAAACGCTCTCTAGCCCCGCCCCGTTGACTTTGTATAGAAATAATGAATGAAAGACAATACCGATCGGCCGAGCGCACTGACGACACACGCCAAACGAGAGTTATTGTTATTTTGCGCGCCAAATTGACGCTTTCCTAATAGGCCTAAACTTTAAGGGGGCGTGGTTCGGCGCCTCCGCATGATTTAAGCGAAAAAAAAAATAACTGATAAGGCGGAAAAGACCACGACTGTACATACTTATCATCAGGCTTCCCCCAAGTGTCGCCACATTGACCGGTCCCGTGCGACTCGTATCATATGATAATACAAAATTGACGAATTCTTTCTAAAGGACATTGGGCAGAAACATCCCCAACCTCCGACAGAATTGAAACAGATGTGATTCCCAGCGTCTGGTAGATAAGATATTTATTTACTATGGTGACATTCTCCTTACACGTGAAGTTTACTATTGGATTACCTGAATATCTCAACCTAACCTAACGGCTATGACGATATCCTCCAACAGATTTAAAAAAAGTGTCATGCATCCTATGACTTTTGGGAAGTAGAGAGTGGGGTCCGAGTTCATACTAAATCCGCCGTGGTCCTTTCGCTTGTGACATTTGTTAAAAAAAAGCGGCCAAGTGCGAGTCGGACTCGCCCATGAAGGGTTCCGTAGCAGCAAATAACAGAATATAAAAGTTCTTGTAGTTCGTTGTAACTTTGATCGATGTTTTAATAATAGTGTATATATATTTTAATTAAGTTATTGATAAGTAAAATGAAAGGTAAATTGCGGTTTACGATTTATGACGTATTAAAAAAAAATCCCACACGTATAGGTCCGATGAAAAAAAAATTTTGAGTTTCAGTTCTAAGTATGGGGAACCCAAAAAAATTGTTGTTTTTTTTTCTATTTTTGTGTGAAAATCTTAATGCGGTTCACAGAATACATCTACTTACCAAGTTTGAACAGCATAGTTTTCGGAAAAAAGTGGCTGTGACATACGGACGGACAGACAGACATGACGAATCAATAAGGGTTCCGTTTTTTGCCATTTGGCTACGGGACCCTAACAAACGACCTGCCCCTGCTTCTGCTGACAACTGACTCAACAATAACACATCATATTACTTAGGCGTGTATTTCAGCAGACTGAAAGTGAATGTTTTCATAGCGGGAACTAGCAACAATGGGTAGCTGGAATAGAGCCATATTGTGTTCTAGTTTAGTGTTTTGCTTTCCATAAGACATGTTGATTGTTGGTGTGTATTTGATTCCGTTTTAGCCATTTGTAACAGAGATGGTAAAAAATATACTATACCTAGACAAGGTGACATTAGAATTATTTAGAACTAGCACTTCGCCCGCGACTTTGTCCGCAAAAATTGTGATAGCTCGACTTATTTGCATGATGTCAATATAATTTATATAGCCTATGTTACTCGGTAAAGATGTAGCTTTCTAATGGTGAAAGAATTTTCAAAATCGGTTTAGTAGTTCTTGAGTTATGTCGTAACAAACAAACAAAAAATCAAATCTTTCCTCTTTGTAATATTAGTTTAGAAGTTTAGATAAATAAATACAACCTCGTCTAGGTCATCACTTAGTGTCTGGTCTGCTGCTGACTTTTCAACGACAAACTATCAATCTTGTGTCAGTCCTATCGAAAGTCATTGTAAAAATACAAAACATCTTTAGAAAAATTATATATATTATTTTTATTATAATTATTTAATTATATATTATTATTTTTATTATATTTAATTATATAATATTATTATTTTTATTATATTTAATTAGCTCCCAAAATTTCGACGCTGTTGCAAGCGCCATGACTCCCGATATAACGGCGCTTGCAACAGCGTCGAAATTTTGGGAGCTCCGAATAATTAAAAATCACGGAAGATATCCCGTAAGTGACATGTAAGTTTAGTTATAAACCGTGAAAGCTTAAAACGAAGTCTCTAAAATTCTCAAATCTATAATTCATCCGAAAAATAAAATGAAAAATTAATTAATTAGAATCCTTGTTATAGTTTCTTCTAGCTACAGGCGAAGGCGGTATGTCTATCTATCTTTTGTTAACACTATGAAAGATTATGTAATGTTTAGGAGTTAGTCTAAAATTAAAGCTCTTAGCGACGTCCTACATAATTATTTCAGTACAAATGTATTAACAGAATAACAGCATTGTTTCCATATTGTCTTTCCTCTGACCTCTCTTTCATTCATCTTGATGCAGAAACTAACAGACACCAAAAAAAGAAAAATAATAATAATTGACTTTAAAATTTCGTCGATGAAATAAAATTGATCATGAATAATGAAATTTAACTTGTTTGCATGTGTTAATGAGTACTTACAATCATATTCAAACTCATACTCTAATACTTTCATAATTATATTTTAATTTAATTTAATGTAATAATTTAGTACTTATGTAAGTATACCATAATAATCGCTGTTTTTTTTGTAAGTATATAATAATTTGGATGACAATTGGGAAAACATAGCGCACTATCTAATTTTTAAGATCTTATTGTAATTGTTACCTATGTTTACGAATAAATGTTTCTGATTCTGATTATGCGTGCTTATTTTGACCTGACCATAGTTGGAACAAACGCCGCCATTTTTATTTGTTTAAATACACTTTCCACAGTCTCTTGTATTTCAAGTGCCAAAAGACCGTATTTCAACCAACTTATCTGTGCAGGCGGGAAAACACAGAATTATAAGAAATGTACCACGTTTGACATTATCGAAGCAAATTTTCTTGACTGGTCATACTATACTAAATATTGTCTTCACCAGTCGTGTTTTTTTTTGTAATGCCATATTCTAAAAAAAGAACATAAATCAAAAACTCTTTAGACACAGAATACCTAAACACATGAAACCATAAAAAAGTGTTTCTATTCAGCCAGCATTTTCTTCATAACGTATATTTTCGGCTTCATTCGTCCTGGACTTACGAATGTACAATCTTACATCACTCCTTTCAAATATAGAACAAGCAAAGCAAATATGAAAGCGACTGCATTTCCCCATTCATTCACTCCTTCATTCACTCCGACATTAAAACCGTTCTTTTAATAGCTTCCATTCATACCGATTCTGAATCGATTGTAGTTTCGATACATCGATTCACATTAACACTTCCGATTAGTTTCGA
The DNA here is from genome assembly GCA_963853795.1 of Xestia rhomboidea. Classification (NCBI taxonomy): domain Eukaryota; kingdom Metazoa; phylum Arthropoda; class Insecta; order Lepidoptera; family Noctuidae; genus Xestia; species Xestia rhomboidea. The sequence continues at coordinate 13,724,515 of OY970778.1, forward strand.
CCTATTTCGCGATCGTTTGAAAAGGATACAAGAGTGTGAGCCGGAATTGCGATTCGACGATGTTGGCCTAATTTCGCGTTTTGTTTCGCTGTGTAGTTGTGGACCACCCGACATATCCCGTGTCTTTGGAAATGGGTTGGAGAAAATTGTGACAGAATTAACTTTGATTCTCTTTTGATTTGAAAAAATATGGAATTACAATTCTTTATCGGTGCGGAAATCAGAAATGACAAGTGGAAAGCGTGCTTCTAAATTAAGACATCATGAGTTGCATAATATATAGTTTAGCAGTCAGTGCTTGAAAAAAATAAACGAAAAGTTTGTACAAAATATAACACTACCTTGGTTAGTCCAGGGTTCGGATAAAAAATAGGGTCCTTTTTACCCCATATTTATGTACCCGTAGGATAATTATTATCTATTTATACGCGGGAGAAACCGCGAGAAAAAGTAAGCATTTCCATATAAAGAAACTAGAAAAAAAAACTCATCTCTCTCATTCATCATAACCATCTGAACAGCATTGAAACGTCCACCATCCATCCTATCCATCCACTTATAATGTCATCCACATAAATCCTTTAGGATCAAACGGCCTTCGATTTATCATCTCCCTTGCCGTTTACATGCAAACGTTCCCAGAGAGTTTGTAAACACTCGTGTAAACGTCATAGTGATAATAAAGCGCTTGACCATGTAATTGAATGGTGCTGGAGGTCAGAGATATAAATTCATAAGGCTTCACGCCCACAGAGGCAGTGTGGAAGTAAACACAGAAGGTGAGTTAGGAAAATTAGTAAAGATTTACAGCTATATCTTTGAACTATTTCTTAACTAATATCTTGAAATAGAAGGTGGTGAATTTATACATCATCATCATCATCATCCTATTAATGTTCCCACTGCTGGGACACAGACACCGTTTTGAGAGCAGTGGAGATGAAATAAATTACACAAAGTAATGTGCCTGTCTGGGTTCGAACCCATGACTTACTGTTCGTAAGTCGAGGCCGCCGAATTTATACAGGTCTGTATAAATTCATCAACTTTCTACCCTTGCCCATGTTACGTGGGGTCGTGTTAAGGTGGATGCTCCAGGGTAGCCCGCGAAATTTTTTATTTTTTTATGTTTTTGCAATTTTCAGGTCAGTGTCAGGTTGTATGTTGTTTAAAATATGATTCGCGGCTGTAACACGTACGTAGTTATAGAATTATAATCATCAAAATCATCAATACAACCCTACAAGCTCATAAAGGTGCAAGAATTACTTTTTCATGGTCAAAGTCATTCCTGCCACCTTTATGCGCTTCCACCTTAACACGTTTTTTCTTCCATTCTCCTCTGTCTACCGTCACGCTATCATTTACTAAATTTTCTTTGAAATCATTCCTCACAATATCCATCGATCGTTTCCTTGGTCTTCCTCTCCCTCTCCATCCATCAACAACCATTTTCCTGTAACTCGTCAACAGATTTCGAAATTCGAATTTCTCACGCCTTTACGGCTTATTCATTTTTAAGACAAATGATTCTTTTGATCCCGGTAGTAAGTTCCATCGGACATGTTACTTAAACATACGGATAAAACCGCTTGCAAAATCGTCGCTATATTTTAAGTAACTGTGATTAAAATACTTATTTGCTTACTAATCCTGAATATATTCTATGCTAGCACTAAAGTCTCATTTTGGCATCGCAGTCAACATCTAATCTAATAAACCAACAAAGTCCATAACTGTTTGTAGAGTAGATTCTTCCTCTAAATTGAGCGCAACGCATTACATCAACCCGTGCGCAGCTGCCATAGAATAAGAAAAGCTCGACGGCAACATTCAACATAGTCTATCGACTATGTTTAGAGCAGTGGAAATGGAATAGTTGCGCGTTTTCTAGCTGCAATGGCAGTTTACGTTGCAGTAGATCGGTACTGCTGGTTTCGTATAAGGATTTCATATATTTATTTATTTGACATTTATGTAACAAGGGAGAAAATAAGAAAGCATCTTAACTTAACTTAAAGCACAAAGGCACAGTTTATTGGAAAAAAAAATCTACCAGCAGGCCCACGAGAAGAAAAATTAAAAAGAACGTAGACAGTAACGTGTGAGAACAGAAGGATTGCTGAACTAATGCATGTTATTGCATGCATTAGTTCAGCAACCGTATACAAATACGATTTCATGTAATGTGGCTGCCTGCTTGTTGCAATATTCAGATAGCGACAAAAAAAAAAGATTACTAACGAATAAATTCGGTTGCAATAATGATACTTGCGATAAACGCATCTTGGATGTAGCGACTTGCTTTACTCGCAAGCATCATTATTGCAACCGAATTTATTCGTTAGTAATTAGCAATCGAAAGTTGGCGATTTTGTCGTTATCTCTGTCGAGACTGCCCACTGTAGTCCTCCTTATCGATTTCGATAACTTTTTGAACACTAATTTTTGTGATATTTAGAGGGTGTATTTGTGTTTTAAAATTGCGTTCGTATATTGGCCAAACAGGATTTTCTGTTTCGTTTCTGTATCACAAATTACCGTTTAAACTATTGGTAGTCTCGTACCGCGTGTTTGGATGCAGTTAAACGTTAGATGCGCTTTATTGTAATTGATTCTTCTTCTATTAATGTAATTCGTTGATAATAATATGCTAACATTGCTCATACATCTTTTATGGTCATTTTGTATGGATGTCCTGAGAGGTGTTCATGAGCCGGTCATAAGAAGATAAACAAAAATGTAATCGGTCATTTTATCTCGTGTAATTAATTATTGGGAAAATAGAAAAAGATAAATACAGACAGATTTTATGTAGAAACTTGTGGGTGTTACAAAGTGACATACTATCAGCAATTAGATTGACATAAGCTACCGAAACGCTCATATCAAACGTGCTGCTGAAACTCGTTGAAAACAAAATACAAAACATTTTTGAAGTACTTAATTGTCATTTGTCGAGGGACAGGGGCGCTGTTTTGTAAAAGTAAGAGAGTTTTGGAAACATCACTAAGTATCAGAAATTCAGTGACGTAATAAGTACGACTACGTGGAATCCTGAAAATAATCTATTAACCCATCAAGTTTATAAGTGGTTTTTAGTAAAAGACTTCATGAAGTGTTTTTTCCAAGTTGCGACAGTTTCAAGTGTATAACTGAAAAATACCGATTTTGCTGTAAACATAAATAGGTACTTAGTCATTTCCGTTTTGCAGCATGTAATGTTAGAGCATGTAGTTTTTTTTTTTTAATTAACCCATTATCAGTGTGACAAATTATCAAAAGCCAATCGAATAACTTGTGCGTTTAATTTTCACAAGTCGATTAAGTTCCTGAAATTGAAAGGCTATCGGGGACACATACAGGAAGTCTAGTTCTATCTATTTCGCACTCTCAAATAAGATTATAAACCAACAAAGTAGGCCACCAAAAGAAATGCCCAAAAAAAATGTAAACCTATGTCTCAGTGATGCCTTACAGCAGTTAGCTCTTGCAAATAGTTAATCCATCTATCGTTAGTATATTTAAATGTTTTTGGGTCACAGTTTACATTTAATTTATAACTTGATACATACCAAAAATAATTCTCCTCCAACAATTGGTTCCTTAGGAAGTACGGACAAACAGATAGCCAAATCCCATCACTGTATATTATGCAGACATTATACAGGGTGACCACTGAACACACTGACTTATATCCAAGCAGATAGTCTAAGGCACATAATAAGTTACATCGAACGGCTCGTAGTTTATGAGAAGACTTTAAGTTAGTAACCACGAGAATTTTCCAACCCAATAGTTTAAGAAATAAGGTCAAATGTTGCGCGTTTTACGTAACAAGACTTATATAAAGACTGCTGTAGACCTTGTTCAGGTGTATAGTGCTAGGGTGCTTTTTCGATATTAAGTCAAAATAAGGTAAAAAAATTAATATTTTAAATAAAGAAAGTACAGTGTGTTTGGGATATAAAAAGGTAAGTTTCCGCTAAATTTTTTTCTTTATTTTTTTTTCCATTTCGGAAATCGACATAAACCGTTTTTTACCCCCTCCCACTTCCCGACCTCAGATCGCCCGTAAATTATTTTCTCTTTCATTTTCTTATATGCTCTTTCTTTTCCAATTGGATTGAGTGCGAGAAGGATGATATGAAAGAGTAAAGAGTAAATGATACCGTGACGACTGACAGGAGAATGGAAGAAGAAAACGTGTTGCGCCGACCCCAAGTAGAATGGGAGAAGGGCAGGAAGATGGTGATGATTCTCCTACACTGATCATAAGTCATTTGAGGTCAGTGCAACATGTATTGTTCTTCTATAACTGAAGAGTTATAAAGAAGAACAATACATGTTGTCCATAGCTCTCACTTCCTTCTTTATCATCCTTTCGCACAATCTTTCATCGAGATCTTCTTTGACTTTACTCTTTTCTCATAGCCTCTGCATTCATATCATACACACTTTTGTTGTCTTTTGGTTTATTTTTTTATGGCCTCTGAATTAATACACACTTTTATTGTCTTTTGGTTTAATTTTTTATGGCCTCTGCATTCATACACACTTTTGTTGTCTTTTGGTTTATTTTTTTATGGCCTCTGCATTCATACACACTTTTATTGTCTTTTGGTTTATTTTTTTATGGCCTCTGCATTCATACACACTTTTATTGTCTTTTGGTTTAATTTTTTATGGCCTCTGCATTCATACACACTTTTGTTGTCTTTTGGCTTAATCTCGTATTCTAACATCTGCAACAGTCGGAACCCATTAAATAATCTAGACTAAATATAAAAAATATAATCCATCATTAGAAATTATTATTTGTTCTTGTTTTTTTCTGTTCAGTTTTTAATTAAAGTTATTAGTTATTTTTACGAAGTCGGGTTTTTAAATTTTTATAGTTTTAAATTTGTCACTAGCCTATGTACCCGGGGCAACACAAGAATTCTAACGATACCACGTACATCGAAATCGGTTTAGGCGTTTAGAAGTTATGGTGGAATAAAGAAAATCACAAACATACATACATACATACCTACATAGATGAACCCTGAAAACATAACACTCCTTTTTTTGGGCAGTCGTGTAAAAACAAAACAACTGGTTGTCATAAGTTCAGTTAGGCCCACCAAAACATATTTCACCGTCACGATTTGCCCCATTTCGTGTAAAACCATCTTAATACTAGCATTGTTTATTAAATACTGACAGGTTATACTACCGCCCACGGCTTTAACTTTAATAATAAATCAACGAACCGTCCATTTCAATAATCCAATGCATTATTATTCCACAACGTTATATTTATGTTCAACACAATAGTTCGATTGGAGAAAGTTGGATTCTGACAATGGGGTTTAGGCTTGATCCATACTAGTGTTGATACTGTTCTGATCAAAAGTAATCTAAAATACCTTAATGGCTATCGAGACAATGTTTTCTATTGCACCCCGACAAGAGCTGAATGATTCTGTCATAAAAATGCATTTGAAATTGACCAAAGCGATGAATTTAAAGTCAAAAGAGCTCCCTAAACTCTTCACATGTCATCCAAGAGTTACAAGCCTTCATCACCAAACAACTGGAGCATTATTTCACCTTTGCTTCGGACATGAAATTCACAATTCGATAGGGTATCCAAGTAGGCCGGAATCAATTGTACGAAATGGGAGATTATCGATCCGTCCCACGTCCCAGTGTAAGAGTGGGGCTCCTAAACAGATCATGTTGCACTTGCTGGAGTTTCCCAAGTTTTGGCGCAAAGTAAAGAAAAGAAAACGAAGAAGCTTTACCTTTACTGGTTTATCCCAAGCCAGTTATCTCGATTAAGTTAGAAAATAATATAACATGACATCACGCCTTGTAATCCTCGAAGAGTTAGGCAGAGGTGTACCTAACAGTACACCCACAGTTCGCCATTTAGTTAAGTTCCATTTAATAGAGGGCGAGCCTATTGCCATCAACCAGACTGAAATCCAGAGAGAAACAAAATTCCTGATGAATGCAGTCGCGCTTGGGATCAACGAGGCAGGTATCGAGTTAGAAAGTCCCTTCAAAACGTCACAATACTTGAAACCAATACTACGTTCAAGCCTTAATATTATTTATTACACAAACAATACTTCGATAGAAACCCAGATTATGTCAGCATAGTTTATAGAGCTATGGTCTTGAAATATTTATGTCTAGTCAAATGGATAGATCTAGTTTCTGTGGCTAAAATGGAATGATAGAATATCTAGCCGTTGGTTTTGATTATGAAGATATTATGCTAGAATTAACATTCATCATTTTGATAACAGTGTTGTTTTGCAGATTATATGGCTTGAAATTATGATGTCTAGGGTTTGCTAGTTATCTTGTTGTTTGTACTAAAGTGCATTAAGAGGCTTCATGGTTGGCTCAAAGTACGCTGGGCAGTCAGCCAACCTATCAACAACCTTGCTAACTATCTGCATAGCTAATTAAGTTTTCTAGTCGTGTCCCCGGTGGGATTTTCCATTAACAAGAAGGACGAACTCCAATATCCATTTTGGAGAGGTGTCACCACTGTCAACACTGTCAACTATCGTTGTCTCAATTAGTCTATCATCTCATCGTGTCTAGTCCCAGCGGCTTAGGCTGTGAATTGCCAATTAATGAAATTTAGATTTTCATTAAATAGGTACATAATATGCAGTGTCTTGGTTCTAGAGTTCAGATAGGCAGTACTGATAAAATACTGGTATTCAGCTGGAACTATAACTGGAAGCCGACCCCAACATAGTTCGTAAAAGGCTAGGCAGATGATGATAATGTGCAGTAAACGTTAGGTCAGCTAACACGGAAGCAGCGGTTTTGAGAGCTCAGAGCCTAAGACCCATCGTAACGTAAGCACCATTGACCCGCAATATCAATGGTGCAGATGAGACTAATTAGCAAGGAAGCAGTGGATTGGGTATGGTCTCATCTGCACCATTGAGATGACACTATTATACCATCAACGCGGTTGGAACCCAAGACTTTAAACATGTTGGTCGCGGCCGTTACCACTTTTTTTTTGTTTTGGAGTGGAAAATCCTCATGAATGTCCTCCGCCTTGGGTCGGGCAAAAGGGGTCTCTCAGACTCTGACAAAAAACCACCCCGGTGTTCTCTTCCCACACTTGCACCGGGGATCATAGGAACTAGTACACCTTCCACGACAGGCCGTTACCACTGGGCCAACAAAATCCCTCAAACACTGTTTTAAGTTTTCACGGTTCATAACTATACTTAAAATGATTGGTTGATGATTGATTGTCAAGTACGTGGAATCCAGTATTGAGTATGCTCAAAAGTAGCAGCCAGCAACATAATAAGAACTTCACCAAACCTGGTGATACTGTGAGTGTGTTTTGCCGTGACTTAGTGTCGAGTTCCAGTGGTGCGCGTAGCAAAAGACAAAGAAGACAGTAGACAGATTTGGCTGCTCCTAACATTTTTTTCCATCCACCCACATTCTCCAGTTGACCCGCGATTATGGCGCTTGCAACAGCGTCGAAATATCGGGAGCTCAAAAACAATAAATAATCACGGAAGATATCCCGTAAGTGACATTTTAAGTGAAATCCCTCAAATCCCGTCAAAAGTGTGCCATAAATCAGAGTACGTAGTTTCACCGAGGCATTACTATCTAAAACGAGTAGCCTCAAAACCAGTTCACTCCATCCTCGTTAGTCCTCGTAAATCTTGCCCCTATCAAATGAAACCTAACGCTGACCAAACGAACTGTGGTCCTCTGACATTTCACCCCACCTAACGTCATGGGATCATGGCCTTAGAGCCCATATGAACAAGATTAATATTCCCGTTTGCCTAACAAATTACTTGACTTGCTACTTATTGGTAAGACATGCGATAGATATTACAATTTCCATATACAGGAAGAAATGGTGTTTAACCCACATTTCTGTGGGCACTGATTTGTCGTTTTGATAGCAGTACTGAGGCCCTACTCCTTAAAGCTTCGTCCGTATATTCGTATATCCGTCTCTCTCACTCGCACTCATCTGCAGACGTGCGCGAGAAAGACGGATAGATCCGAATATACGTACAAAGCGTTAGGGAGTAGGGCCCCTATACGTACCTAAGCTTTCCTCCAAAAAAAGATACTATGTATACTGTCACAGAAAGCTTTGCTTACATTCATCTGTATAGGGGAATAAGTGGTATGGCATTTCAACGAGATTGATTTTCTGTAGCCTATGCCAACCCAACACATTTTTAACCGACTTCTAAAAAAGGAGGTTACAATGTCAAATTGATTCATGACAAGAATTTGAGCGGTATGCTGGCGTATAGCGGTATACTACAGTTAAAAAGGGCAAAATAAAAAAATATTAGTTAAAATACCTTTTTTTTTAAGTCTCAAATAACTTGTTTTTTCGGTTGCAAAAAAGTTAATGAAACAAACAAAGTCACCGACTTCAAAAAGTAAAGTTATTTTGGACTTTTTGCGGCCATTTTCAATAACTTACTAGCCGGTTTCGTTAAGTTGCTATCTCTGTCTGATTGACATTTTGCTTACTGGACGGTTAAAAGCCAAACGTCACAGAAAAGCTTTCTTTGATTTTTCTATGAATCAAGTGACAGATAGGTGACGCGGATAGGATATTCTTTTATAGAAACACCCATAGCTACGGAAGAAGGCATTTATTAACCAATAGTTATACGTTAGTAAGTTATAGAAAACGGCCGTTAGTGGTATTGGATCTTCGTTATCCCTGATAGAAAGACCTTTAGTCATGGACCTTTGGGCTCCTGTGGAACTATAACCATAGAACCTATGTACCAAAGTACAGGCGCAACGCCTTCTGCATATGTAGTGTTATAGCTCTCAATAGTTTACCATCACACCTGGAAATCGATTCATTTTGCACCAGCGCACACAAAATTAGAAAGATTCTAAAGATTAGTAAGTATTTTGGTGAAAATAATAGATGGCTTTTGATTTTGATTTTGATACTGCACGACTTGACATACTTAGTATATTATCACAACCTATATGTCTACATTGTAATCTGTTTACTTACTTAAATCGCTGTAACTGGTCAACGCAAGTAACTCATAACTAATTAGATATAATACATGTGGAAGCTTGTAATTAGCAAATGTCACTACTTATGGATGATATTCAAGATTGTTACTAGTCTGTAAGCTTTCTTTAAAATTAAATAAATGAATAAAAATACACATTAATTCGATTGTTTATTTCTCTAGTGCGTTTTCAACCAAGACATAACACACCATCACGCCTGTTATCTCTGTAGGATTATGTAGATGTATAGCTACAATGCACCCACATTCGCATCAAATTATGTCAAATATTACAATATTGGACATAACTTTAATTTACTGCCTTTTATTTATTTATTCTTATTACTACTTTTTACTTGTAAATTAATTAATTATTAAATAATATAATATAATAATATTTAATAATATAAAATTAATTAATTAAAATAATTAATTGATTACAACCATTGTTAACCATCGATACAGTATTTTATTTGACGCCATCAAATTATGAGTAGGCAGTAACAACGAGCACATCCAATAAACAAAAATCGACACCAAAAACATTTAAAGCCCATACAGTTTTAATAAAAGCCATTAGTAAAACAAGAATCAAAGGGCCATAACCAGCCCACGGCATGACATGCACTATTGATTCTGTAACTCATTGGAATTGATTGATAAACTTACTGCCACGCCGACTTTCACCCGGCACTACTGATCGGTGTGTGCGTCTGTTTGTTGCTTTCGCGGAAACTGATGGATTGATCCTGATGGGTGCCGGAATTGTTGAGACTGATTACGTTGGAGATGTGGCTGTTTAGCTACCGTGCTGATTGATTGATTAACTTTGCGCCTCATCTGGCAACACAGAATCTCATTTTTCCATGCTCTCATCCTCTAGAGCAGCGGTGGCCCGGTGGTGGCGGCCCCGACTTACGAGCGGTATGTCGTGGGTTCGACCACAGACAGGCTCATACTCTCTGTGATTTATTTCATCGCCACTGCTCCCAAAACGATGACGGAAAACATCGTGAGGAAACCGGCATGTCCGAAGACATGTGACATCTACCAACCCGCACAGGGCCCGCGTGTTGTATTATAGCCCATTCCCTCTCATGGAGAGGAGACCTGTGTCCCATCAGTGGGAACATTAGAGGCTGATTATGCTTATATCTATCCTTTTCTGTCGCTCAGAATCGTCATTTGCTAGAGCGAGAAACAAAATGGGAATGTTATCGCATGCGGCAGCATCGACGATGCGGAAAGTGCGATTCTGTGTTGCTACATGAGGTCCTACCCTTACCTTTCTATGCCACAGTGTAGTAAAAGATACATTACTATCTTTTGCTCTTGACTGCCTCATTGGTCTAGTGGCTGTAAGCGCGACTGCTGAGCAAGAGGTCCTTAGTTCGAGTCTCAGGTCGTGCAAAGTGTTAATGGGTTTGGGGTAGCAGGCACGGAGTCTGGATTTATTCCTTTGGTTGATGGCTATAGGGTCGCCCCCTATAACATGGGAATTGATGAAATGTGGGTGTAGTACCTACACCTCTGCCTAATCCTTCATTCAGGGCTTACAGGCGTGATAAAAATAAAATAAAATAAATATGTATCGGTGGACATTACATACAGCGCCATCTAGTGCCACACTAAGCAACGAGGCTTGTGTCGTGGACACCAGATAGTTGATATACTACATATACGTATATACTTTTTGTTTGTAAATACATACTTATGTTGCATTACTATCATGAAATATGAAAACAATTGGCTACGACCCCAGAAAAAGAAACGAATATCATAGGCTATATAGCATAACACATGGTCCTAAAATAGAAAATGCTGTGCAATATAAGATAAATTACAGAACCCGGCGTTACGTGGCGGAAATCCATGGCATTAATGCTTTGCAAAATATTTAGTTTTAATTCTGTACAATATAGTAAATAGGTTGATACGTTTTCGTCATATTATTGATTCACATACTTAGGAACATTTTTCCGGTGTCAAATTAATAACGAGGAAAACCAAGAAAAGAAGGATGGAAGAAAAATATTTAACTTTTGTTTTTGTGTAGTTTTTTTTTTTTAATACTAAATAGGCTTGCGTTTGACCGCAACTCGCCTGATGTAAAGCGGCATTTAATTCTATCCTTGTTTTATGATAGGTGCAAGCAATGCCAAAGCCTAATAGTAATTACCAACTAATATTATAAATGCGAAAGTTTGTGAGGATGGATGGATGGATGGATGGATGGATGGATGGATGGATGGATGGATGTATAGATGTTTAAACTTAAAATGTCACGTACGTGTTTTAAGTTTAGTTATGAACCGTGATAGCTTAAAACAGTGGATGGATGTTTGTTACTCTTTCACGCGAAAACTACTTAACGGATATGGATAAAATTTAGAACGTAGATTAGTTTATAACCTGGATTAACATATAGGATACTTTATATCCCGGTAGATCCCGTGGGACAGGTACCGAACTCCACGCGGGCGAAACCGAGGGTATAAGCTAGCTACCAATTTTGTGTCAAACAAAAAAAAAAATTTAACTATGTTTAACTCATCACTATAATTATTTCACACCTACACCGTTTGTATTGCATTGTACTGTTTAAAGCTTCATATACATGGTGTGCGCATTGCTTGAATACAAATCTAACCTCCCTAATTCGGTATTTGGACTAAGCACACTGCAATATGGCATACTAAAACGTTATATGCATACTCAAATTTATTCAAATTCATTTATACACTTTGTGAACATGAGGTAAAAATATACAGATGTTATACAGGATGTAAACGGACCCTTCACGAAGCCGTCAACCAAGCTTTCTGTACATCAAACTAAGTAAGCATAGGCATGACGACAGTATTAAAAAATTGCAAATCTATTTAGTCCAGCAGTTAGAGTATTGGAAATTAATGGACACGTATTTTTTGTTTTTGTAAATTAATGAATATTGACAAAAGATAAAACGCATCAAAACTCGGGAGTATTGCTTATCAAAGCTCGTGCTTGTCGAGCTCGAGCTCGAGCTTATCAAAGCTCGTGACTTCAGAACTAGCTAAAAATTATACCAAGGCGTGACGTATTGAGAATTTTAAAAGCGTCGTATCTTCGTCAATTTTGGTTTACGTAACAAAAGAAAAACGGGTCAAATATTTTTTGATAATCTAACTGACGGACTAATTAGATTTTTTTTGTCGGCTCGCCTATTGTTGCTGGAAAACGATTTTTTTTTGTGATGAAAAATCATGTTTTACGGTAGAACTGCATGTCACGCACTCAAAGCATTGTGCTAGCGTGAGGGTCGTGTTTTGGGCTGGAAGTCAGTGGCAGTTTATTTGACTAAAATAGAAAATTTTCGCATTACACCAACTTGCAGAAAGGTAGATATAAAAACCTAATGTTTTTTCTACGCAGTTATCGTGTTAACGTCAATGAACAAATTGCTTTTCAATCACTTTCACACCATGTATACAAGTCGTAAGTTAACATAAAAGGAAACTCCGGAAGATCAGTTACAATGTACCGTTCATTGTAGCTCATCTTCCATTCATAAATTAAGTCTTTTTTGCTCAACTGTGCAGTTAACCCAAAGAGAAATACATCAATGAGTATGTGCTATTTTGCCGCCCACACTGTAAATGAGTACGCACCATGTAAAATAAATTAATGATTTATCGATAAGCCTCTGATTCAAGTTTTTAAATGAATTGTGCAAAGGTCGTACTCTCAGACTGTAAAACTCTTCTTGACTCTGTGACTTGTCAGGCAGTACTTACCATGACCGTTGATAAATTTTATAAATATAAATAAATATCGCTGGACATTAACACACAGCGCCATCTAATAACAACAACTAACAAACCACACTAAGCAACGAGGCTTGTGTCGTGGACACCAGATAGTTGATATACTACATATATACTTTTTGTTTGTAAATACATACTTATTATGCATATAAACATCCATGACTCGGAAACAAATGTCCATGCTCATTACACAAACATTTGCTCCGACCGGGATTCGAACCCGGGACCCTAAGAACGTAAGGCAGCCTCACTACCGCTGCGCCATTCGGGTCGTCAATTTTCGAATGTTCAGTTCATGTTCAAAATGACTAGGTTACTTCTAGGCAAGTACGCACTCTCGCTCAACACATCGTCAAACTGATGTGCTGGGCGATAACATCGCTAAGGCTATCGTTTAAGGTGGATGCTCCAACTAGCCCGCGAAATTCAAATTTTCTTACGTTTTTTGCAATTTGCAGACCAGTGCTAGGTTGTATGTTGATTAAAATATTGTTCGCGACTGTAAGACGTATGTAGTTACAGAATTATAATCATCAAAATCATCAATACAACCCTCCGAGTTCATAAAGAGTTCATTCATCTTTTGGCAGCGGTAACCACTTTGCTTCCGGTAAATTGCTAACGATACCATTAATTTTCCACTCAAAGAAAAGTCAAAATTCGTTTCCTCATACCCAATTTGACTGACAACTTCGAACTTGAAGCCCTCAGTCAGCCCCAGTACTAATTGGTCACTCAGTATCTCCGTGCATTTCTCAGCAATTAGTATTACCAGCCAGCAGTTATCGGCGGTACATAATCAATTGTTATTTATAACGGCGTGGTAACTAATGACTTCCTACGCGTCTGTCTGTCTGTCTCTACGTATCGGCCACTGTGGAGCTAGTGAGGTTATAGGGTGGAGACGGCTTTTGTTTTAAGATGATGTTTGATTTTGACGGTATCGTTGGTCTTGTGGTCGCAAGCGCAGCTGTTGAGCATGAGGTCCTAGGTTCGATTCCCAGGTTGGGCAATGTGTTATTGGGTTTTTCCATCAAGATTTTCTCAGTACAGTTGATGGTGCACTGTTGATGCCAATAGGCTCGCCCTCTATTACATGGCACTTAAAACATAACTGGCGAAATGTGGGTTTACTATTAGGTACACCTCTGCCTAGCCCTTCGGGGTTTTTTATTTGATTTGCAGAATGTGAGTAGATGGTAAAAACCATTATGTTTAAGTTTTGTATCAATTGAGGTAATTTTTATTTAGACAAAAGTTACAAGTAAACAAGCTGAATACAATACTATATGGGACGTTAGATGAGTCGAGAATATCGAAAGAAATACAGGGCCATTACTGTTTGATATGGTAAAAAAATATATTTTGATACGGAACAGCTGTCAATAGAGAGAAAGAAATAATTATGGAACTGATGACATCTGAAATTCAGTGAGAAAAACATATTAAAAATATCATCATCGATTTAACAATGCAGTTATAGGCGACGTTATAATTATGTACGACAAAAACCAAAAAATACAATTACTACTAAACATCGTTTAAAAGAAAAAACACATTTGCCCAGCGATAAGACACTACAGGCTCATATCGAATAAATAAAACAAATAAATAAACAGTTAACCCTTTTAGTCCTTTCCATATTAACCCAACCGAGCAGGACATCATTAACCATCTTACGAAAAAAAAGAACGACCCAACCAACCACAAATTCTAAATGTGGACACTTTTGAAAAAACGTCGCCATGTAACGGTTAAGGATGCGCACGCGACTAACTCAAACCATCGCTTTTTAACAATTAATCGTTTCCTCTACCCACTTCCTTGGAGGAGGGAAATGTTTTAAATATAGAATAGATGTAAAGGAAATGTCTGATTTCTTGTGGATGTATAAAAATGTTCGCGCGTCACAATTTCTTGTTGGGTTATAGATTTGTTTTTGTTGTCAAAAAAACAGTTGGAATCGCGCACCGAGGGTTCCGTATTTTCTTTTTAAACTACATATTTACGGTTCTCCGATTTTTTCCTATACGTGTGCTGTAAGACATTGCTTCTTGCCTAATTTCATGATTCTAGGTCAACGGGAAGTAACCCTAAAGGTTTTGATTGCCTTGTGAAATCGCAAAATATGCGACATAAACGGTATCTTTTGATGGCGTTGACTTAAGGTCTTAAGGTCCACATAAACGACTCCGCTCCCACCAGGCAAAAAGAATATAATTCAAATATGGACTTTATGTATTGCTCTTTAGATATACTTTACATTGTGCCGGGTGGGTGCGGAGTCGTTTATGTGAGCTATGAGCTTTACAAGTTTGATTTTGTTACTGGTACAAGGTGAACTTGAAAATTTGATAAAAATTTCAGCTTGATACCTCCACGCGTTCCTGAGAGGGTATTGAAAGACTGACTACAAAGTGATCCTTTAAGGGTTCCGTTTTTGCCGACTAAGGTACGGAACTCTAAAAATGGAATGTGGGTAGGAATTAACGGCTTATGATAGAAAGTTATCATTGGGTTGACATTAAAGGTCATTTATCACTGCATCAGTGTTGAGAGGTTACTTTATCTGTGGCCTATCTATTCCGAAGATAAACAGTTAATGCTATATTTGCACAGATGAAGTCATTGGTGGATGATCTCACATCATTCATCATCCTTGCTTTTTCTCAAGAATGTTGTGATCGACATAAGTGTTAATCCGAAAGAAATGACATTAGTAGAAAAAGAAAGGAAGAAAAGGCATTTATTAGCCCGCCATACAAAATAAAATGGTTTAATGAACAGTACAAGTAATAAAAATTAAACAAAGAGAAAAAAAAAAGAAACGAAATTGGTCGAATTGGTTGGTGGTTGAATCGGTTAGTAGGTAGGTACTTCTAAAATTCTAAATACACAACACCATCGTAAAAGACTTATCATCATCATCATTCCCGGTAGGAGCAAATGTTTGTGTGATGAGCATGAACATTTGTTTCCGAGTCATGGATGTTTATATGTATAATAAGTATGTATTTACAAACAAAAAGTATCTATGTAGTATATTAACTAACTGGTGTCCACGATTCAAGCCTCGTTGCTTAATGTGGCACTAGATGGCACTGTGTGTAATGTCCAGCGATATTTATTTATTTATTTATCATTCTCTTGCCTTATCCCAATTCATTTGAGGTCGGCGCAGCATGTCTTCTTCTTCCAAACTTCTCTATTACTCGTCATCTCAGCAGTCACCTCCTTTCTTGCCATATCATCCTTTACACAGTCCATCCATCGTTTCTTTGGTTTTCCTCTACTATTATCCACATTAAACTCCCTCACAATTATATTTATTTTTAAGAAATACACATCATGTGAAAATTTCAACTATCTACCTATTACGGTTCATGAGATACAGCCCGGTGACAGACAGACGGACGGACAGCGGAGGCTTAGTAATAGGGTCTCGTTGGTTGCCCATCGGGTATGGGACCCTAAAAATCTCAATATTCTTTGCCAGCAACCTGTCAAGTACCCGCATCGGAAGCCAAACAAATTGCATAACGCTAGGATAGCACAAGGAGTTAGTATTCGCCGCGTGTGTCCGCTATCAATCACTATCAGTATGGCACGACCTTGATTAAAGATGTCGGTCGATGCATTGTTTTGAACAACAATTGCAGTTAATAATATATTGATAAATAATATGACAGATGTTTTGATAGATGCATCAATGCAATGCAATGGAAATAAATGATTTTTTAGGCATAGATGTACTTAACAGCACACCAAACTTTCGGCCAATTACGTTTATGTTGCATGTAATAGGGGGCGAGCCTATTGCCATCAAATGGGCACAAATTCTGACTCCGTGACTACAACTAAGAAATTCTTTGTGGGAAAAACCAAATAACATTTTGCCCGACCTGAGGAACGAACCCAGAACGCACGCTTGACGACCACTACATAAACGAGGCATATTTACATTGAAATAAACACAATATTTTAAAATTAACCGCCGAGCTGTAAAAAAAAAGCAGTACTAATTTCTGAAAGAGTTACACCATCGATCTTTTGATGTAATAAATATATTCAACTATAACCATTCATTAGAAAATCTCGCGTGTTAAATTGTTTCACAGCTCGTTAGTATGTCAAAATAAATTAAAGAAATAAAGCAATTACAAAGAAAAACAAACATGAAAATTCTTCACTGCCAAAATCAATCACCCGTATTCTTCATGTAATTATTTCTCTACGTTTAAGATGTAGCGCTAAATGGTTCATCATTCTCCTGCCCTTATTCTAATTTATTTGAGGTCGGCGCAGCATGTCTTCTTCTTCCATACTTCTCTATTACTCGTCATCTCAGCAGTCACCTCTTTTCTAGCTATATCATCTTTCACACAGTCCATCCATCGTTTCTTTGGTCTTCCTCTACTCTTATAGGATCTACATTAATACTTAACCTTTTTCTCATTCCTCCGCATCACATGTGTGGTAATCGGAATCAAACCTGCTATCTATCTGTTATATTATTTCAGATGAGGTAGATATATTTCACTTCAGCCTGATGAAGTTCACAGCAGTAGCACTGAAGTGCATTGAGAATGTTTAGAGATGATTGTTAATTGTAGGTATTTTTTATTTTTATTCTTATGTGAGTTAATTGTTCTTTTTTTTTTTTGTAAGCGAGCTAGAGGTATGCGTATCTTGGTAGTAACATCGCATTGGCATCATAGCTGTTAAGGTGTTATTTACATAATTTTAAATAAAAAAAAATAAAAAAAATCTTGTGTTTTAATACAATTTTACAAATGTTTATCAACAGCGCCCTCTTGGCAATGTCATTTAAAAGCCAAAAGAATCATGCAGCACTATATTTGCGATGTGACAGTTTATTTCTGTCAGATTGGGCCGTAATTGTAATTTTAATTTTGCTTAATTAAAAATTGACACCCTGTATAACTCTCAGCTTGACCGTTCCAATGTAGACTCTCAATTAAAACGTCAAAAAAAAAACAAAATACAATGTGATACTTATTTAAAGAAAGAACTCTAGAAGAACTCGTTGATGGAGGTTCAACGCTGTGACAAATATTCTAAATAACTGTCAACTGTCAATAGACAGATTTAAAAGCAGGCACAATAATTAAATCACAAATATTGTAATTACAAGTCAAGCACCAATACTAATAAACAAGCGATCGTTACTGTTCTTCGATCAACAAATAGCAATTATTGTTGTAAGAATATGACATCAGAAATAAATCATTAAGGCGACTACAGGAGCTAAATTAGCAACTCTAATTGTGGTGGTTTAAACTTCGTTTGAAATACAGTTAGGATAAAGTTCTAATCAGCTTGCACTACAAAGTGGTTGTTACGTCAGTCACTGCGGGCCGAATATTGCGAAATGAGTGGTTTTTTGCGATTTACAAAAAATCTATTGATTGGACTAAAAAATAAAACACTATCATGCTAATATGTTGCTTGTAGAATTATTTGCCAAAGAATCAGATCGCATGTATTTGAGTATGGTTCTGTATCGTTAAAAGAAATATTTAGAGATAAGATTATTTTTATCGAGTAAAATTTGTTGTAGGTATTATATTTTCAAAACACTATCATACTAGCATATATCCTGAAGAATATCATATATTTTTCTGGTTTTGTTTATAGCAGTGAATCATATGCTTTTTTGCATTATAAAACTCTCGTTTAGCTCCTGTAGTCCCCTTAATTATTACAAAATGTTGCCTTAACCTTACCTTGTTTAACTTACTCGCCAAGTAGATCAAAATCAAAAAACCGGCCAAGAGCGAGTCGGACTCGCGCACCGACGACGGTTCCGTATAAACTTTTTAAAAGGACAAACTTAACTTTGCTGTTCGATAAACGACTATTGCTCCAACCGCAAATAATAAGTTTGTAATAGTAAAATCGCTTTTATTTTGTTATTAAACTACATATTTACGGTTTTCAGACTTTACCCTTTACATGTGCTGTAAGACCTTGGTTTTTGCCAAATTTCGTGATTCTAGGTCAACGGGAACTACCATATAGGTTTTCAACCCAAAATCTATAGGGTAGTTCTGGTTGACCTAGAATTGTCAATCTTGGTTAAAAGCAAGGTCTTACAGCACAAGTAAAGGGAAAAGTCCGAAAAATAAAAAAAGTCGAAAATTAAGGTAAATTTTGGTACTTACAAGTTTTCGTGAAAATCTAAATTTGCCCGTATCTTTTTATCGTGTTGATTCAAGCCCTTGATTTTTATTCACTTAATAAGGATTATAGACCTCAGTTTATGGTATAAATTTCAACTTGCTAGATCCACCAGTTCCTGAGAAAATCGGTGGTGACAGACGGACAAGAAAGTAATCTTATAAGGGTTCGGTTTCTCCCTTTTGAGGTACGGAACCCAAAAAATCAAAATATTTTATTTCATAAACATCGACAAAAAGGTGCACGGTTCGAGTTGGTTGTATTCTATAGAGAAGAACCGGCAAGAAACTCCATGGTTACCTTTCCTAAATAATACCTTCCCTATCCTAAATAATGTGCAGAGAAATAAAGATAAAAATACAGATCATAAAGAAAAGAAAAGAGCGTAATAGCTTAGAACTAGAACTAGGAAACTTGGACTTTGAGCCCAAGACTTAAGGGTGCTCTTCGTTTAGAGAAAGCAGCATTTAATGACAACTAACGTAAAAGCAGTGCAGTCAACAGTCGCCTAGTATGCAACAGCCCTAATTGTCGTCTTATAAAGCCGTCAACAATGAGGTAAACAGCCCAAATATCGGGCGAGCTTATTTTAGTCCAGTATGAGGAAGGAAGACTTACGGACGTGGATTTGGGTCAGAATCAGGGCTGGCGATGTTATGGATTTTGATGATAGGATGCCGTTGACTTGATTGTCCGGTTCTGTGAACAGTTAAGACGAATTGCCCTGTGTGGATCTTGGATTTTGAAAACAGACAAGCTTTACCGCTGACTGTTTTCTTAAATAACAAGAATTTAAGTTGGCTGTAGTCTAATTTTGTTGAATTCCAGTAATGTATTGGTAAAATACATTGTTTGGTTAGTGTCAATTACAAATCAATGACAAACTTTTATTAGCTGGTTAAAACGTCTCCTTTCTAGCTATGTCAACCTTCACACAGTCTAGCCATCGTTTCTTTCGTATTCCTCTACTCTTATAAACCCATCAAATTCATATTCGAAAATCTTCTCTTTACATTTTCCTCATTCCTTCGCATCACATGCCCTTACCACGACAACCGATTACCACACGACTTTTCTTCAAGTTATCTGTCCAACCCAGGGGGTACATTGAGGGAGACGCCCCGGGCGTCGGAGGCCACGTGGTGGCTTCCGGCCACCGTAGGCGCGGGCCTGTGGACGGGGAGCAATGGGCTAGCTCGCCGTCCGTCTGTCTCATAACGACAGGCCGTGTCGACGGCGCGTTCGTGTTCCACGCGCGCCTCAAAGAGAGTCAGCAATAAGGAAGGGCAAGGGCCGAAGCCTGCCGGGGCTGCGGGACTGTTCGAAAGAGATACCGTGGCCCCGGAACACAAAGGGCGATGAAGGAACATGGATGGGTTTTAGTCAGTAAAAGTCTGACACTCCCTTCTGCTCCGCCTAGAGCGGGAGGAGTCATTTGATAATTTCCCAACCGAAAAAAAAAAAAAAATGGTACATTGACAGCTTGTATAGTAGTTCTCTCTCTGGGTAATACTATACGCCTTGGTATAAAGGCCTCCCCCAGGTGACGCCACATTGACCGGTCCCGTGTGTCCCGCATCCAACGGATCACCAGATCAACGGTCTACTTAGTGGGAGGCCTATGTCCAGCAGTGGACGTATTTCGGCTGAAATGATGATGATGGTGGTGGTTTACAGGTACGGGTAGGCAGAGTTATTAGTTTGGATATCTCAGGATTCTCCAAGTATTGTTCTGTAGTCAGCCCTATAGAAACAAACTAATGTTACATTTAGTCGAGTTACATCAAAACCATGGTGTGACAAAGTTTTTAACGAGCTTTTAACATTTTAGTGCACATTGTCGGGGGACAGCAGTACTAAATAAAACGTTTTATCTCAAGCCTAAATATTTTGTGGGTTACGATAGAATAGTCGACATTCTTCATGCAAGATGAGGAATTGAGGTTACTTTTTCAAACAGAATTCGGTTGCAGTTCTATTATCATGAAACGTGATAGGAACAATACGGCATGAAATGATAATTAAAAAGAGGTTGGAGATGTCCTTTTGCCAAGCATTCTGATTACATTTTCTGTGAGGGAATAAAGATACATTATTATGTTTTGATGCGATTTTTTCGCTGCAGGATACAATGTACCGTAAACAGTAACTTATACAGGGTTATTTGTAAAACACCGACAACCTCTCAGGACTGTGTTACTAACATTCTTCATATCAAATTCATCATATTTTAGTTCATCAAATTTTCGTACAAAAATAAAAATATTTAAATTAAACGCTCTAAATGTTAAGAAATCTATGCGAAGCAAAAGAAATCGATAGTACAATAGTGAGGGGAGCGGGGTCAGGGCGGCGAGGGCCCGTATATAATATATATTTTTTTTTGTTCTGGACCATACCTTGGGACCTTCTAGTTCTTCCTTCTAGTTGCGAAGATATTGGAGGTCAAAGTTTAAACTTTTTTTTTTTTTTTTTTTTCTAGCCTGCTCTGTCCCACTCTTGGGCAAAGGCCTCCCTCCACTCCTTCCACTTCTCGCGAACCCGCGCGTCCTCCTTCCGGTTCGGACGGAACTTGTCCAGTTCGTCCCGCCATCTCCTTCGTGGCCTGCCGCGACCCCGCCTCACTGTGTCCGGGCACCAGTTTCCAGCAATTTTGGCCCACAGTTTGTCCGGCATGCGACAGACATGACCTGCCCAGTCCCATTTCAGTTAGGCAGCCTTTTGAGCCACGTCAGCTATATTTGTTTTGGAGCGCAATATTGTGTTTTGAACACGATCCGTTAATTTAACACCTAGTATACTGCGCTCCATTGCTCGTTGGCAAACCTTGAGTTTGGACTTCTGAATGTTAGTCAAAGACCAAGTTTAAACTTACAACTTTTTTTTCAATAAAAGTTTTAGTGGGTATAAATTTACTGTAAATATAACCATCACATATCATATCAACATAACCTCTGTACTAAAATGCATCCATCAGCACAATGTTTTAAGTGCGTAGTCATTGAGTCCTACTGTGAAACATATTTTTTCACGCCAAATAAAAGTCGTTTCCCAGCAATAATTTTTGCGTAAAGTCAGTCGGTTTGATGTACAGAATGCTTGGCTTCGTGAAGGCTCCGTTTACACCTACCTTTACGGTTTACAGTAACATAAATAAGCATCGTTTAATGACCAACACAAATACATAAAAATAATATTGATTGCAAAAGTCAATAACATTTCACTACTTACAATTTTCCCGGCATTTTTAAACACACTATACAAAAGTATAATACAACACAATTTAATTTTACGTTCCATTGATTCAATACCCCAATAAATTCTTATAACAAGTCGTTTAAACAAAAAACAAAAGACAACAAGACTTTTAATAATAATTGCTTGTCTTATATTTGGGTCAGTGAAACGCCCATCTTTTTTCCGATGCCAAAATGCAGTTTTTAACGGTGTGGGTATGTAATTGAATAATGTTAAGATAATTTTAAGTTGGAGTGTCTGTCTGTATTTGAGAGTTTCTGCTAAAATTTTTTTTTAGAAATCGAGAAATGAAATCAACTATCCAGTACAAAACTTCCTTGGAGAGATCCACACGTCCCGGCCGCAGCGGGAGACGCCCCGGGCGTCGGGGGCCACGTGGTGGCCCTCGGCCACCGTAGGCGCGGGCCTGTGGACGGTGAGCTATGGGCTAGCTCGCCGTCCGTCCGTCTCATGTCTCTCTCTCTCTCTCGTCCGTTCGTGTTCCACGCGCGCCTCAAAGAGAGTCAGCAAAAAAGAAGGGGTCCGCAAGGGCCGATGCCTGCCGGGACTGCGGGACTATTCGAAAGATATACCGTGGCCCCGGAACACCAAGGGCGATGAAGGAACATGAGGGGTTTTAGTCAGTAAAAGTCTGACACTCCCTCTTGCTCCGCCTAGAGCGGGAGGAGTCATTTGATGATATCCGATCCAAAAAAAAAAGGGGGGCTCCTCGAAATCTGAAGTCGTTTTTTTGAGTTGTACATAATGGCTTTGCATAATCTCGCTCTTTATTACCATGGCACTTAAACATGGCTGGCGTTATGTGGGTGAACTAGAACTGAAAACTTCAGCCATTCCCTTTGGGGATTACGTGTGTGATGTTATACCTAATACCTCAACACCAAAACTGACTTAAAACATCTATTCGATGACTAAGTTGATCCTGCAGGTCATATGAGATAATTGATCATGATCTGTCAAATGACCAATTTGTTCGAGACACCATTGTTTACTATTGTGTCTACTTCGTGGACAGATCGAGGGTTAATCCTACTGAGAATAACATTACGCAAGCATCGTCGCAGGCAATGACTAGGTAAGCAAAAACGCATCAGCTTACATACTGCGGATATCAGCATTCAATTATTGATTGGCGCAATTTCCTGTTACGAAAAATGTTTAAAAATTAATCACAAGTATACAATGATGGACAAACACATTACGATTTTTTGGAAGATTGTATCACAGGAAATCCGTCTGATTGTTTTTTTAATAACATTATTTTTTTGTAATATGCATTAAAAATATTGTTATCTTTGTCTGTTCTATGCATGGCCCAAAAGATAAAATAAGAAATGTTTGTTAAAAAAACCTACTTATTATAAAATCTCCATTAAACACAGATAGACATCGCATAGCCAAAACTGCTGGGTCTAGAACAACAAAGGTTAATGACAAAAGTTTCTATGGTGTTTTTTTTTAGGGTTCCGTGCCTCAGTCGGCAAAAACGGAACTCCAAGGGTCTATATCTATACGATAATATCGCGCCGATTCTCTCGCTCGTGGAGAAGGCCCCCATAGGATCACTTTGTTGTCCGTCTGTCCATCCGTCAAGAAAGACACTTTTTCTCAGGGATGCGTGGTGGTATAAAGCTGAAATTATTACTCAGATCCGTTACCCTTGGAGCAGTGAAAAAATCAAACTTGTAAGTCAATGCAATCAAAAAATATGACCGTTTATGTCGCATATTTTGCGATTTCACAAAGGAATCAAAACCTATCTTCCCGTTGACCTTGAATCATGCAATTTGTAAGAAGCAGTGTCTTACAGCACATGTAGAGGGTAAATAATATAATTTAATAACAAAATACCTACTAGTTTATACGGAACCTTCGGTGCGCGAGTCCAACTCGCACTTGGCCGGTTTTTTTTAATATAAACTCATCCCCTAAAGCAGTGATTCCCAAAGTGGTCCAGGTGGACCCCCATGGGTCCACGGGAGATCCGACGGAGGTCTACGTTGGCGTGAAAAAAAAAATGAGGGTTCGCAAGTTGTAAGTCCACCACGAAATTTTTTCTGGTTTTGATACTAAAGAACAAAAATGTCGGCTTGGCTTTATCTTTCAATGTAGGCACATAATGAAAAAAGTAAAAAAAGTCCTGGTATTTCGGTGAAAATGGTCGTATTGAGACTTTAAAAATGCATTTCGTAGCCTTAATATTCTAATTTTCTAATTGTTTGCCTAAAAAAATCTTAGGAGCTATGGTCCTCGTGCAATCGTATCAGATAGCCCGAAAAAAATATATTTTTTAAATTTAAATTTTTCATATTTCTTGCTTTTCTTTTTTGGTCCACGGGCTTAAAAAAATGCAGCAGGCGGGTCCACCGAAACCAGCAAATATTGAAAATGGTCTACGAGAAAAAAAGTTTGAGAACCTCTGCGCTAAAGGAATTAAATGGAGGCTGAAACTTTAGAAGGAATTCGTAATTTTTGTCGATAGGAAATCTCGTTGAGCTCTCAATTCGCAGTATAGAAAACTCTGACAAAATCCCAAATGATAAAATGCAAAGCGATCTGTATTAACTGAGACAAGAGCTCTTCAGTTCTGGGAAGCAAGGCCGAGACAATTGCATTCTATTAAGATGATTAGATGCCAATTGATTGCTAAGTTCAATGATTATACCTATCTTAGTTTGTATACAGTATGGATGTATATGAATTTGGAGGAGCTCATGGCTAAATAATAACAGCCGCTCGGTCGGGACGATCTTCAGGTTAAGCGCGCTTACCTCGGGCGGTACGTGGATGGGTGACCTGCATAGCTATTCACAACGCTTCGATTCGATTTTCGATTCGGAAAGTCGTATGTCTATCTCGCTCGATTTCGTAATGTCAAAAAAAGACAGAATATACGACTTTCCGAATCGAAAATCGAATCGAAGGGTTGTGAATAAGGGGCCAGGTGACCGGTTGGAGCAAATGTTTGTGTTATGATCATGGACATTTGTTTCAGAGTCATGGATATTTATATGTTTAATAAGTATGTATTTACAAACAAAAAGTATTTATGTAGTATATCAACTATCTGATATCCACGACACAAGCCTCGTTGCTTAGTGTGGCACCAGATGGCGCTGTGTGTTAATGTCCAGCGATATTTATTTATTTATTATTTATTTATAATATACCGAGTTTCCTCCGTACCTCGGAACGCACGTTAATCCGTTGGTCCCGGCTGTCATTTGTTGATCTTTGACAGTCGTTACTTATGTGCCCGAAAGTCCACCAAACCAGTCGTACTAACTGGGATGTGGAGGTCAGATAAGCAGTCACTCGATGTAAAATACTGGTATTCAGCTGCATCCGGTTAGACTGGAAGCCAAACCCAACATGGTTGGGAAAAGGCTAGGCAGGTGATGATGATGTATTTTAAACTAGTAGGTTATTTTTACTGAATAAAATCTTGAGTAATAATAGTAATATAAGTCTGATCGTGGTGATCAATGCTCGTGCCTTCTCTGTATGAGAAGAGGCCTTTGCCCAGCAGTGGGACAGTAATAGGCTGGTATTATTTTTATTTTAAAATCTTGAGTGCCTCGTTGCTCTAGTGGTCGCAAGTGTTACTGCTGAAAATGAGGGGCGGGGTTTGATTCCCATGTCGGGCAAAGTGTTAAAAGATTGTTCCGTTAGAATAGGGATGATGACTGACTAAAAAACTATGATTCTGTTTAGTCCGTCAGTTAGATTATCGAAAAATATTGGATACGTGTTTTTTGTTATAGCAAATTAATAAAAATTGACGAAGATAAAACGTGTCAAAGATCATGAGTGGGGGCTTGTGACGTCACATTTGAGTAAAAAATGTACTCAAATGTGACGTCACACGAGTTTTCGACGCACTGTATCGTTTTCATTTTTTTTTTAAGTGAAAAAATAAAAAATATGTGTCCAATATTTTTTGGAAATCTATCTGACGGACTAATAATTTTTTTTTTTGTCATCAGCCTATTCTCAGTAGACGCACGAGTTCAGATCAGAGCTCATACGATTACGTCGTGTTAGGATGGCTCTCCGTGGGTCCTTTTTAATTAAAACACTTTATTTTTGCTACACTGAATTTATTATACTTAGTAATTTATGGTGTGCAAGTTTAAACTTTAAAAAATTACAATGGGTCGGAAAAATGTTTAAAAAATGAATTTTGTAGGTTGACTGCGCTGCTTGCATGGCGTGCAGTTTTATATAGTACATACCTGAATTCTCAAATCAGCAAAAACAAGGGACACCCGGATGGAACGAAGTAGTATATCAGATATTTTCGCCAGTTTTTTTTTTTTTTTTAAAAAATTAAAAAAACTGGCGAAAATATCTAATCGAATATCTGGCTTGCTTTCTATAAGAGAGAGAGAGAGAGAGACAGACAGAGAAATATGCGCACGCCGCACGGCTTACAATAGCTTACTAAGCAAAAAGTGTCGTTACAAATTTTCGTCTTAATTTTTTCCGTCTAGCCCCCTTTCGCAACGCGTGATAAGGAACTTCGTTCCAAAAAGTAATGATTCGTAAATTATTTATGTATTATTTGTATGTCGGAATCACAATTAATTGTCTGACAAATCCCTTTCTTTTTCAATGACACTTTCAGTTTGAAAATTCTTTAGATATTGCTAGATATGTAAAAAAAATGATACCTACCTCCCTTATTATTATACTCTTTTTTAATTGGTAGTATGTCGAAGTAAAACATTTATTATTTTGAAAAACCATATTTACATTATATACATACTACAACTAGAACTCTAAGTAATTACAAAAATAAAACTAAACGTAAGTACTTACATATATCCAACGACGTCAATAGGCGTCAAAGTACTCCTCCGCATCGCTGTCATTCGGAAACGTGCCCAGAAGACTGGCAGCACACTCTTTGATACCTAATAACTAAGTGGAATACCAACAACTAACAACTACCACGAGAGTCGAATCTTAATACTTAATTAAGATTTCTGTTGTTAACAAACTGTCTACAAACTAATAGTCTAACAAATGCTATATTATACTACTTGAAAATAAATTCTATCTAGCTTGGAAACCAGACAAATTTAATAATGTTTACAAATAAAAAAAAACTGTTCTACTTAAATAAAAAAAAATAGAATTCTAGTCTATGGTCTAGCTCGATGTCCTGAAATACAATCTGTGGGAAACACAATCTAGTTCGAACGAATGATCGTTTGAAACCTAATAAACGAAGGTATAAACAATGTTCTGCCTTGTCTACCATCACGGAGATCACGCGAACTTGGGGTCTAAAATGGCCGCTTTAGCAGAATCATAATATGAATTATATATTATCACAGACACAGTTAATATTATGAATTGTCTTTTAGGACCATTTTAAAAATGTTAACGCAATTCATACTAGACGTCCTCTATAGCTCCGTCTCTTACCCACACTGGAACGCGATTAAAACGATCCTGCTTTAAGACGTCATGGTAGGCCACCTGGTTTGTTATTTCAATGGACTAGTTGTAAACCGCCACAATGCTCTCATAGGTACGATTGTGACGACCGACGGTAGTGAGGCTGCCTTACGTTCATTGGGTCCCGGGTTCGAATCCCGGTAGGAGCAAATGTTTGTGTGATGAGCATGAACATTTGTTTCCGAGTCATGGATGTTTATTTGTATAATAAGTATGTATTTACAAACAAAAAGTATCTATGTAGTATATTAACTATCTGGTGTCCATGACAGAAGCCTCGTTGCTTAGTGTGGCGCTAGATGGCGCTGTGTGTAATGTCCAGCGATATTTATTTATTAGGAACAACAACAGCTAGGCGTACCACGACCGTCTCGCGCCAGTGTCATTTTTTGATGTTTTGCATTTGCACTTGGCACCTAACCTTGGAATGACGTATTTATTCATTATTTATGAATTTGGGTTGGTTTGTTGTTTGTTTGAGGTTGATTGATAGTTTTAAAAAGCGTAGTCAACGCTCAACAGATGGTCAGAACGGGCAAAAAAAAGAAGACAAAAAGAAAAAGAAGCTGCCGCCCTATCTCCCGTCAGCCATGTCGTCGTCGCTCCGCCGGCCTTCGGCCTACGCTCCTCATGTCCCAAAGTCTGACTTTTGGGACCAAATTTTAATTCCGGGTGCAATATAAAAAACAAACACATTAAATAAATAAATAAACACATAAAGAAAATAAAAACAAAATGGCTCGATTCATAAAAAGAAAATCCTTAGGCTGGAATCGAACTGGAAGTCACGAGAATGTAACCCAGCGCTCTGTGCCCCGAGACCGGCTGGCTTGTAGCATACCGTGGCGAATATGTTGCTTCAACAGGTCGGTAATGTTCGGGATTGGTCGGGCCAGGTGCCAAGTGCAAATGCAAAACATCAAAAAATGACACAGGCGCGAGTCGGTCCCTGCGTACCCATCGCAGGGACCGACATTTGACTTCTTCGCGCCAGTGCATAGACAGCCAGAGCATAGATAATAGATAGAGAGATAATTATATGTACATCCTGGACTCATGGTAGATTTACATGTTAATCGAAAGTAGAATGAAACAATCTGTGGACTAAACGGTTTCTTCAGAATTAAAGTATGCACATTGTCAGGTCAATCAGTGATGTCCGGAACTGCAATAAATGACGTGTAGATCAAGATAAAATATGTTTATTTTTGCTAAAGAAGATTATTTTTTAGTCAAAATCGAAAATAGTTATGATAACTTACCTTATCTTTTATAAAGATGTGCGGTAGGTAGTTATTACTTTGGGTGATATTAATTGTCATTTTTTGAGTAATAACTAAGTATCTAATTTATGATAATATTTTAGTAAACATCTATTTTTGTATGATAAATTGAAAAACATGAAGATATGTATGTAGATTCGCGGGAATAACCGTTATACTGATTAGATTATATTTTAATTTTACTACAATTGTATTTTTCAAGGTCACTTGACGGTTATTGTACATCCATCACTTTTTTAACTTGCTGGTACCAAAAACATCTACCATACATCAAAATCAATGTACGATAAAGTGCATCCAACGTTGTCCTTTACAACTAACTGATATCATTCATTGACATTTTAAATCATCCTGTCATCAGATGACAATGACACCAATCATAAATCACAAACAGACAACAATGCACTATAAATGAGATTTTATTAAAATGTCCGGTTGTAAAAATCGTTCCCCTGTCCAAAAATATTATTATTATTAAACATTACTCGCCATTGTCATAGATTTTAGTATTCAAACGATATACTTTACTACCGGCTAAAGAGATCTTCATCCCGATAAAAGAATATTGCTGGCTGCAAAAATAAAAATAAATCAAAGAGATGTTTTTTTTCCTATAAACTTTTCGGCGGATATGCAAATTCAAATTCACAACGTTCGAATTTTTTGAACAAAACCTTCTACGTCAGTATTTTTTTTAATTTCCTTTATGGCATCCTGACTATAAGTATGGCCATTGTTAGTAGAAATATTTAATTTTAAAAAAAATTCGCACGTGGGAGAGACAATTCAGATGTGACTTGTACCAGGTAACAAGTTTCACATGGGTTACAATTTACGGCTGACAAACTACTACCTATAAAAGCTTCAATGGTTATACTTAAAATAAGATAATTATGTAGAACTCACAGTCGATGCTTCAGTTTATATTTTTTACCGATTAAATTACCGTACGCCAAAAAAAACCAAACGTTTTCAAAAGGGTCTTTTATAATTTTACAGGTCAGTTCAAATAAATTTCGGTCGACCATTATTAAAGTGCGTAGTGAGAAAGACCAACATAATTATTATTAAAAATGAAAATACGGCCATTACCTACGGCAATAATTTAAAATGACATTATTTTAATTGTTACCAATAAACTATAAGAGTTTTGATTGCATGTCCAAACACCACAATTAATTCGAACAAACCCAATTGCTTATTTCGCTTCTGGCAACACTTACATTTGTGCAACATCAGCACGCAACCAATATTTCATTAAGGGATAAATAAATAAAGCCAAGCCATCCAATACAACTAGCTTTACATAGAACATATGACAGGTTATCTTAAATAGAAACTGCGTATAAAATCGTCGAGTTGACACTAACGACTTTAAGGAAAAATATTATTTGTCAGCTTGCAACACTGGACATAAAAACTAATGGGGCGTTATATTCGAACGAGACCACTATCGACGCATAAAACTACAAGGTAGTGTTCCCATGCTTAGACTTTTGATAGGAATTCCTGAAGAGCAACTTGAAAGGAGAATTTTAAACTATAAGTTCACCGTCAAGGACAAAACATCATAATTACCCAATAGACATACCTACATACCATACATAACTAAAAAGCTTATTTTCAGTTAAGCATTGGTAATCACCTTCTTTTTGCAGTTACGGGCCCAGGGCTGGCAGTCTTTTTTCCCGCAAGCATCGTTATTGGAACTGAAATTTTCGTGAGTTATTTAGCGATCGAAAGTTAGTGATTTTGTCACTATCTCTATCGAGAACGCTATCTCTGCCCAGAACGTAAAATACATGTTGAAGAAAGCACATCTAATTACATCGAATACGTAAGCAGCATCTACGTAAGATTAACAATCAAATGATTGATGAATCATCGAAGTTAGGTCCCAATTCCTTCACTAGTCTTTTCTCCTTCTTCTAGGTTTAAGGAG
The DNA here is from genome assembly GCA_963853795.1 of Xestia rhomboidea. NCBI lineage: Eukaryota > Metazoa > Arthropoda > Insecta > Lepidoptera > Noctuidae > Xestia > Xestia rhomboidea. The sequence continues at coordinate 13,755,524 of OY970778.1, forward strand.
ACTACAGGAGCTAAATTAGCAACTCTATTTGTGGTGGTTCAAACTTCGCCTTTGGCTGTTTGTGATTTACATAAAATCTATTGATTTGACTAAAAAAATAAAACACTATCATGCTAATATGTTGCTTGTAGAATTATTTGGAAAAAAATCAGAATGATCGCATGTATTTTAGTATGGTTTTAGGTCGTTAAAAGATTTTTTTTGAGATAAGTAGTTCCATTAAGCCAACAAACACAACATCTTGTTAAGGTTGAAGTAACTATTACTCCTTTAGCTTGCAAATAGACGTTGTTCTCCTTTCCCAATCCTGTCTTCGTGATCGTGACTTTTGGTGCTCCTACTATTCCTCAGCGGAACCAAACTGGGTGATAGCTAATTCAAGACACTTTATTACAGAACATTTTTTTCTCTTTCAGAATACGCGGCGCCAAAGGTTTTAGCACTTCACTTAATTTAAATCATTTAGAAACTTTTCTGTTTAAGAAAATGTTCGGAAAAGTAATGCGGTCGTTTTTCTTTACGATATTCATCGCTCTACTCTTTACACGTTTCCAAACACTGTCCATTGACCCGTTACTTGGAAAGTTGCTTCAACTCTTGCGTACAAATGCAGCAATGGATGATTTTTACTGGACACTTACAAGGAATTGTATGGCTGACAAGAAACGGTAGCGTTAAGCGCTAATAAGCACTCTAGGAAGAGTTATTATAAGTAAGTCATTTTTCTTTTCATCGGCGCGGGGAGATACGTAGTGCACAAGTTTGTGCGCAAGCACAAGTGCTCTCTCTGTTCCTTTACTCTCATAGTCCGATAGGACGGCAATCCGACATGACCAGAGAGAGAGCAGGAGTACCGGCATAATGTGTTTTCCGAACTCCGGGTTACTACTGAGAAATTTCAAATGGGAAAAACTCAATAACTCTTTTTACCCGACCCGGGAATCGAACCCAGGACCACACGCTCAGAGGTCGCGCTTGTGACCACGAGACCAACGAGGCAATTAATTAAATACTGTAGATGGGCCACATCTTCTTTCCTCCTTATAAGAGTAGTTATCAGATATATGTATAACACAGTAGGTACTGAAATCTTGCACTAAACGTTTTGGCACAGCTGGCGGAGTCGCCATAGCCGAGAGACATTAGATCAAACGAGTCCCGTATACACTCCAGAGTTGACGAGCTTTGGAGGATAAGTGCACTACAGTTTAGTGATGGGTGGCTGTTGATGGTCGATGTCGATATCGACGAAAAATGACTGGATAAATATATTCCCGTGTGAAAGTTATGACATCTATGTCTAAAGAAGTTAGGATTAAACAAATAGCTATTTGTTGCAGGAAAACGCCAACAAAATAAATATGTACCTTACCTGCCTACCTTATACATAAAATAATGCTATTCCAAAAGTATACCCACGGCTTAGTAGGTCCTGTATCTCGCTTACTCAAACGGATATAGCAGTGGTTTTGTGAGTCACGGGTAACGTTAATTCATGTCTAAACCTCATAAAAATGAATAAAGTTTTTAAATAATTATTTCGACAAAACTCCTCTCAAACCAATCCCCACACTATTGTTTCGGACCCCTGTTCGCCGTGAGCGCATTAAAATCGTTATTCAATTGTAGCACTCGTATTGTACTCGTAGACCAATAGCGGCACTTTAGCAGCTCTATTTGCTACATTACAATGTCAACGCGTGATTTGCCGCTTTTCTATACCTAGCGTTTGAATTTGGAACTGTCAAGGTTGGGAAAGTTTTTTTATCGACGTTTCTGGTGATTGACTTCATGAGTGTTGAGATAATTTGCTGGTAAAAGGTATCGATTAAATGGTAATGGATGAATAAGAAGTACCTATCTTTGCCTTAATTTAATATTATTATTTAGTAAGTTAGTATTTTCATTGAATTCCTACAAGAAATAAAATCAAGAATGTAACTAAAAAGAGTAGTTACTAACAAGAAGCATTTGTTAGCTCAATTCCTTAGAAGAAAGTTTTCTTTTGCTACGTTTTTTTTTAACGATATAATGACTCCACAATAAAAAGATTCCTTGAATACATCTTTTCTATCCCACACAACCATACCAATAAAAAAAAACTCCCATCCAATAACAATTACACGCCAATAAACCCCAGACAATTATTAGAACTAGACGGCGTCTATTCATAAAACTAATAATAAACAAACAAACATAACGAACTGCAAACAATCACGTGGTAAATAATGTACAGAAGAATGCTCACACGCTGTGCCGACCGTTTAGCGGTCATTAGTAGTTAAATTTAATTAGTATTGTAATTGTAGTAATGGGAAAGGTGTGAAGAATGAGAGTGATTATTTTTTTGTTTCGACATCGTTTTTAGGGTTCCGTAGCCAAATGGCAAAAAACGGAAACCTTATGGATTCGTCATGTCTGTCTGTCCGTCCGTATGTTACAGCCACTTTTTTCCGAAACTATAAGAATTACTATGCTGTTGAAACTTTGTAAGTAGATGTATTCTGTGAACTGCATTAAGATTTTCACACAAAATAGACAAAAAACAATAAATTTTGGGGGTTCCCTATATATATATAAAAAAATCATCAAACCCATACGTGTGGGGATCTATGGATAGGACTTCAAAAATGATATTGAGGTTTCTGAATCATTTTTTTCACTACTTCTGGCCTACTAATCCCTCACCCATATTCTTATTCATTTTATTTTGCACTAGCTGACCCGCGCAACTTCGTCTGCGTTACGTAAGAGAGAGAGAGGCTTAGAGAGAGTGTAAGTCAACTTAAAAAAAATGCAGATATGCTTTAGCGGACTTTTTAAGAGGAACAATCCCGTCATACATGTATGATTGTTGAGTAACTTTAACCGTTTACGCAGCGCACGGAACGGAAGCTCTCAAAAGCAATAATTTTTCGCTGTATTTGCAACAATTTTCATTGATGCTCCGCTCCTATTGATTGTATCGTGATGTTATATAACGTATAGCCTTCCTCGATAAATGGGCTATCCAACACTAAAAGATGTTTTTAACTGGAATCAGTAGTTCCTAAAATTAGCGCGTTCAACCAACCAAACAAACAAACTTTTCTCCTTTATAATAAGTATAGATTCAAGTAGGTAACAATTTAATTTCTCGGAAATATATGCAATCATCGTTAAAATATGCTATGTTTTTCCAATTTGGGGCTTCCCTCGACAGCCTTAGGTTTTCATCCTTAGACACTCGATGACAGTCATACTCCAGCTAGGTCGAAAGTTCTCATCAAGGTGCATGAATTGAGCCCAACCACGATATAGCTTATTTTTTTTTCGGATGGGAAATCATCAAATGACTCCTCCCGGAGCAGGAGGAAGTGTCAGACTTTTACTGACTAAAACCCATCCATGTTCCTTCATCGCCCTTTGTGTTCCGGGGCCACGGTATCTCTTTCGAATAGTTCCGCAGCCCCGGCAGGCATCGGCCCTTGCGGACCCCTTCTTTTTTGCTGACTCTCTTTGAGGCGCGCGTAGAACACGAACGCGCCGTCGACACGGCCTGTCGTCATGAGACGGACGGACGGCGAGCTAGCCCATAGCTCCCCGTCCACAGGCCCGCGCCTACGGTGGCCGGGGGCCACCTCGTGGCTCCCGACGCCCGGGTCGTCTCCCGCGGTGGCCGGGACGTAAGGATCTCTCCCTCTCACGTTCCGCCACCTCCTTCGCTAACATGACTGCTTCGCAGAAGGAGGTGACGGCGTCCCATTCCGTCTCGCTCCGGACCATGTATTGAACCAGGGCCGGGAGAGAGAGGTCGCCGCCGCCGATCGCCGCTTCGAGGATACGGCGGTGTTCCGCCCAAGTGGGGCACACCTCCACAGTGTGCTCCACCGTGTCCTCCGGTCGATCCTCACAATGAAAGAACCCGGGCGTCTCCTCCCGCCCGAAAATACGATATGAGGCCAATAACAATTTAGCTGTAAATATAATCTACGTAAACTGCGTATGGATTATTGATTATTGCGAATAGCATAGCACAGTTCTTGCACGGCAGGAACACGTGGATTTATCAGGCTTCTGATGTTCGCTATACTACTTTTTGGAGAAATCATCCTCATCATCATACTCCTGCCCTTATCCCAATTTATTTGGGGTCGGCGCAGCATGATTGTATTCATTCTTCCATACTTCTCTATTACTTTTTGGAAAAATATTTCACGAAAAAAAATAAGAAATATAGAAAATGCACACAATTTAAATACAAAATGAAATATAGGAAATCTCACAGCATCAAAAAAAAAATTAAACAAATCACAAAAAGTGAAAATAATGTTGGAGGGTTTGAACCTGCAACCCCGTAGTTTACAGAGCGGTAGCGGAGGCTATTTACTTCATTGACATAAGCCACAAATAGCCGTTCTCATGTACTTACGTCATGACTGAAACGTCAAACAATTGAAGTATACGGAAATAATGCAAAATTGCCTACCCTCTTAAGGAAGTAGCGTGATAATATGTAGTCTAAATATTAAAGAAGCCTATGCAGTAATTTTGACGTGATGCGCAAGCCTGTGCAGTAATTTTGACGTGATGCGCGCACAAACATTTCGTACCAACTACTTATACCGGAGAAAGCTAATTTTCTTGAGTTCCGCTATTTTGTGCGTATTCACGTCAAAAATCAAATTTCAAGAAAATTGAGAAATTATATTTACCTGTATTAGATACGAAGTATATGTAGCAACTTTAAAAGGTTACACTTCATTGGATTTGATTGTATAGGTGTTTGAAGTTTATTAATTTTAAACACAAAGCCCTCTTTTTTGCGTCTCTGGATGAGATTTAAAAAAAATGCTGAAACAGGTATTTCTTTATTTTTATTAATAAGTATTTATTCTAAGTTTCATGATTCTAGAACAATCTAAAATTTTTTTTTCATACAAACTTTACCCCCCCATTTCACCCCCTTTTCCCAAAAAATTCCAAAATTTCTATAGCCTATATGTTATTCTGAATGTATTTAAATAGATTTGTGAACATTTCAACAATATCGGTTCAGTAGTTTTTACGTGATGCGCGGTCAAACAAACAAACAAACAAACATGCAAACAAACAAAAAATTTTAAAATGGTTTTAATATCTTCAGTTACTTATTTTAAGTCACCCTGGCTGGTTTTTTTTTTTTAATCTTCAATGAACAGATTTTTTGGTCTCAACGATTTTATTATATGTATAGATACATACCATAAGTTTAAAAAGATGTTACAATGGGCTTACAGCTAAGAACAGTTATGGACCCTGTTAGGGCACAGCAATAAACAAACAAACTCCTAACTAGTGTCCAAGTCAGAACTGCTTGCAACTTCGGACAAACGTAAATGTATGAATGCTTCTTATTAGCTGGTGAAGGCAAGTATTATAAGCCATGTGTGTGAGCCACTGAAGGGCAATGCCTGATACCTATCCACTGCTGTTATTCGCAAATCCTTCTGAAAAGAGTCGTTCGCGCCCACCATGTCCTTCTGGGCCGCGTTGCCGTAAAGGCCAAGGCGAAAAATCATTCTAATGACTTTGAAGTTTTCAGACAATGATTATTAGGTATCTTTTTATGCTTTTTGACCACTACTGTCCATCCTCTTAACGTAATCAACCTTTATTCTTTACGTAATGCATCAAAAATGCACCGGATCTCAAAATACTTGCACAAAAAGTTCCAGTACTTACGTAAGACCAACACGGGAACAAATCAGTTTAATTACAACACTACCGTTTGATGGCACACCCTTCAACAAGCTTCAGCATTTCAGCTTTAAAAACATCACGGTATTATCAACCATATTTACTCGTGTAAGGAGTGAAGATTGCGTGAAAGTGTAGTTTGATTATGGAGGAATATGTGTGGTGTGTTGTACAAAATCCTTTTGTTCCCGGCTCCTTTGATTTGCGTTTTGTAGAAGACTTTGATTTGACGTATGTGTTCTCTTTTATAAACAAAATGTTTGTTTGGTTTTCGGTCTTCTTTGTGTGTATAATTTATAAGTTTCGAAATGGCGATAAAATTCTTGTTGTTGGGGAATGGGTTTAAATTATGGGTGAATTACATGGTGGAGTAGATTGTTTTGTTACTTTTCTTAATATTGCATTTTGAAGATGTATGCTACTGAAATTACAAGCAGGAACGTCATTGGTATAATTTATATTTAAAAAAAGCTTGTTTTTAGAAATGCTTTTTTTACTATAGGCTATTGTTTCGAAACAACTTACACTCAAAATTTCCCCTGTAATGTGATTCAGTTGAAAAAATAACCATGCTGAAACTACCTATAATAGGCATGACGACAGTATCAAAAAATTGCAAATCTATTTAGTCCGCCAGTTAGAGTATTGGAAATTAATGGACACGTATTTTTTGTTTTTGTAAATCAATGAAAATTGACAAAAGATAAAACGCATCAGAACTCGGGAGTGGGGGCTCGTGACGTCAGAACTAGCTAAAAATTATACCTAGGCGTGACGTATTGAGAATTTTAAAAGCGTCATGTCATATTTTCGTCAATTTTGGTTTACGTAACAAAAGAAAAAACACGGGTCAATATTTTGATAAACTTACTGACAGACTAATTAGATTTTTTTTGTAGTCTCGTCTATTTGCTTCCAGTTAACTACAACCCGCGAACGCGATGTCAAAGACCAATATGCAAAGCTGACACAACGTATAGCGTGACGACAACCTTGCAGATATCTTTAACTTATCCTACTGTCAACTATTTCTTGTACAAACTGGTACTACAACTTGAAACTCATAACTCGTTGACAGCAGCTGTCAATATGTTAGCGGCAATTAAACGCTATCTAACAATTTTACTATTCAAACCATGTCGACTTGTCAATGTGGAGTTAGATAGTATTAAATTATTTATGGTATGCATATTTTGATATTGCGCATCGTAATCTAGTTATTCACATTTTATTTGTAGATAGATTGGTCGATAGGGATATATAGGCTTTTCCTTTGAAAACCATGCAACTTTCATTAAAGATCTCATTAAAATTCCAATCGATTTATGCACAAGAATGCTGGTCATAAATAAACCTGGCTTTATCTACTTGAAAACTTTAGCATTTAATTTCATCTGTTGCTATGTTCCGTGCCAAGAGGAAGTCTGAAAGTGGCACCGGTGACTGAAAAGTTGTGTGGTAATCGATTGTCTTGGTAAGGGTATGTGATGACGGGCCTGTGGACGGTGAGCTATGGGCTAGCTCGCCGTCCGTTCGTCTTATGTCGACAGGCTGTGTCGACGGCGCGTTCGTGTTCCACGCGTGCCTCAAAGAGAGTCAGCAGAAAGGAAGAGCCGATGCCTGCCGGGGCTGCAGGACTGTTCGAAAGAGATACCGTGGCCCCGGAACACAAAGGGCGAAGAAGGAACATGGATGGGCTTTAGTCAGTAAAAGTCTGACACTCCCTCTTGCTCCGCCCAGAGCGGGAGGAGTCATTTAATGGTTTCCCATCCAAAAAAAAATTGGGTATGTAATGAGGAGGAATGAGAAAAGCGTCGTGAGGAAAGTTTTAAGTATGAATGTGGATGACTATAAGACTAGAGGAAGACCAAAGCAACGATGGATGGTCTGTGTGAAGGATGATTTGGCTAGAAAGGAGGTGACTGCTGAGATGACGAGTAATAGAGAAGTATGGAAGAAGAAGTCATGCTGCGCCGACCACAAATAAATTGGGATAATGGCAGGAGAATGATGATGATGTTCCGCGCATATTTAAGTCTACAGCACAAAATTATGTAAAACTAGACAAACTTATGAACAAGTACATATGTTTCAAGTCTACCTGTCTGTTTTAAAAATAGCAATCGGTCCAGTCGTTGAGGTGTAAAAAGGTATCAGACAGACAGACAGGGTAATGAGAAACATGGTGAAAATTACTCCATCCCCCATATAAAAGGGAGGATCCTCCGACCAGACGGGTGTTGTGTCTGATGGCCTAACTGCCCGACAGTAATTGTTGTCGGGTTTTTTGTATTAGTTCGCGGTCGCTCGCGGCGAACTCTAATATCGCGATATATAGTAGGTATTTTGATTTTAGTTCATTCATTTACGACATAGATGTAACTGATGTATTTTTTGTTGACTTCAAAATCAAAAATCTAAATATTTTATTTTACATAGGCCTAGATGGGCACTTATAAAACGTCGAAAAAGGTGCACGGTTCGCGTTGGTCGTTTCCATGGAGAAGAACCGGCAAGAAACTCCATGGTTGGTATACTTGATTTTGTCCGGTACTGCGCTACAGTTTGCTAAGTAACTTTATAATAATTGTCAGTTTGACTAACGAAAGTCTTATACTTACACCTTTAAAACACATTTACAACTTCACTATTCAAGGGCTTGCCTGTCAACAGGGAGTGCGATAGTCTTAGATTGTAAAATAATTAGTAATATCACTACAACCAATTAATTTCCCCCCACGCCGCTATAATCAACATCAAACATCTCAATTTCAATACGTGTGGGTTGATAGTGATGCGAAAGCCGGGAAAGTGAGGACTTCTATTACTAATCATTGAAGTCCGTAATCTGATGTTAGTTCATAAAATTCCTTGCAAACTCCACTAGATATTAAAGAAAACATTTTCTACCGTGTTTGTTTTTCGAAGACAGAAAAACCAAAGAAAATCCTACAAAGAACCTTAAAGTTAATGCTCTACAAAATGAAAAATCTAATAATAAAACAACTGTTCTTCAAGACCACACTAACAAATAATTATTCATCAAAAAGCTACTCTAATAAAAAGTGAGTTCTACGTTTAGAAATCATTGAAATAGTGTGCACAGGACTATTTCCCTGAAGAGTTGACAAAACAAAATTGTTGGGTATCTACTATTCGCTCATTTAGTCGTACCTAATGATGTAAAAGGACAGATGCAAAATAAGAGAAGATAAATTTTAAAAAGATCGCTCAGGAGTATAAATGTAACAGACAGAAAATATTTCGAATTCGGATCAGTAGTATAATTTTATATTAGTAGTTAGTATAGAAGTATGAATTTGCTCTTTTAGGCATTCCTCTCATCCCACAAAATCCTGGAGTATCCCGCGAAAACCATACCCGTCCATCACTAGTAGTTCCATTGGCTGCAGAACTAGAATACAGGCGATATTATCTAAGTTGAATTTATTCGCTGCATATTGGAGTGCAGTGTTAATTGCTATGTATCGCTCTGTGAAAGCCTGCTCCCTTCGTATTGGGACGAGGACAGTGGGACCAAGTTTTGTAGAATATTTTTGGGGTATCCTATGGCAATAACCGAAATCATCTGCCTAGTCTGTTCGCAACTATGATTGTTAGGGTTTCAGTCATCATCAGCCTATTAATGTTCCCAATGCTGGGACACAGGCCTCCTCTCTATGAGAGGGAATGGACTATAATCCACCACGCGGGCCCAGTGCGGATTGGTAGATGTCACATGTCTTCGAATTTTTTGGTTCTAGGACATGCTCTTCTTGACGATGTTTTCCTTCACCGTTTTGAGAACAGCGGTGATGAAATAAATTACACAAAGTAATGCGCCTGCCTGGGTTCGAACCCACGACTTACTGTTCGTGACACCGCTGCACACATTCAAAAGTTACCTGTAAGATAAGAAAAACACAAAGTTGCAAAATATAATGACATCAAAAAATTCATCGGAATGTAGAGAAAACGTTATCATTACAAGCTCATGGATTGCACTGTAATACAACCAAAGAAAAATAACAAAACGTTTTACCTCACCACCAAAATTCTACCAAACGTAAAATAAATCAACCTCAAACTCGTAAAAATAACAGTAAAAATCCAAAAGTCCTACTAATGACTAGGCACCTAATTAGTTGGCCAGCAACAAGAATTCGCTGTCACGAACCCGTGACAATCTTACCACGTTGCCTGCCACAGAGCATGGAATCACCACGACAGCTGATTCTAGATACGGCAGTACTAATAAAATTAATGACGCTCACTGTAAGTGCGAGCGCACTTGCTAATTCTTACATAGACTGCCTTCAAAGTTGTATGTGAATAAAGCACATTAAACTATTGGTTCTGGCTGTTATTTGTCAAGTAGATGTTTTTCATTCTTTACTGGTAGTCAGAAGTCCAAAAGTCTGGCAATCGGTCTTAAAGGGGCCCTGCCGGGGCTGCGGGACTATTCGAAAGAGATACCGTGGCCCCGGAACACAAAGGGCGATGAAGGAACATGGAAGGGTTTTAGTCAGTAAAAGTCTGACACTCCCTCCTGCTCCGCCTAGAACGGGAGGAGTCATTTGATGATTTCCCAACCGAAAAAAAAAAGAAAAAAAGGGGTACCGTGTTGTCTAGTAACTGGATTGTAAAGGTCTGATTAGCAGTCGCTCCATATAAAATACTGGTATTCAGTTGCACCTGGTTAGATTGAAAGCCGGTCAACATAGTTGACTTTCATTGACTTTCCTAGTTGACTTTCCTAGTTGACTTTTTGTAGTTGTAATAATATTGCAAATTGCTTTGAAATTCCTTGGGCATTTTCTACCTATTTTTTTGTCAATTTTTTTAATATCGTACTGTTTCAAATCCTTCTCAAAGGTCTCAAAGGTTTTAACAATTGACCTGACAAGAAAATGGCGCGCGCAAAGCAAATTATAAAAGTACACCAAGAAAGTTCCGAGTCTGAGTTTTTAACAAATTAAAAAAGGTTGTACTTATGATAAATGCGGCACCATGGAGGTAGAAGTAAATAGGTTTAATGATGTTTTGAATTCACAAACTTAGTGCACACGATGTTCTAAATTCAATTTACTTTATCCTCTAGAGGAAAAAACGACTTTTGCACTCAGATATCGAAGAGCAAAAATACTCTTTCCGAGATGGGGGGATGAAAACTAAAGGCATTGGTCGCTTCGAAGCTCACTGCGCTTCGCAAGTGACTAGGTGATGCTTACAGAATGCAAAATCAAGGTCATTTGGAACCTTATGCGAAGTGAGAGTGAATAGCGATGTGAGATGCGAGTTGTTGTTTGAATTTTACAGAATCGACCTACAGATTAGCCTAGCAGACAACATAGTTATTATAAAATTCCCCACATAAATCGGCATAATTTCTTGAAAACTATGTTTATTACGAGAAATTTAAAATATGAATGTATCATGCCAGACCAAAGTAGAAAGCACCAAGAGGCTGATAAAAGGATTCATTTAATTGCCATACACGATTGTGCGGCAAAGATTTATTGAGAATACATTATGTTAATATTTATTATTGAATCGCTATTTCAATTAACTTTACATCTGGATTGTTTAGTTATTTACAAGTCTATTTTACTGAGGATTACTAAAGGCCTTCGATAATATTTTAAATGTCTTGCAGCAAATGTTAAGCGATTTTAGGCTAAAAAAAAATTAAGAAAGTAGAAGTAAGAATTAAGAAAATTAAATTTTGGTACTTACAAGTTTTCGCGATAATCTAATTTGCCCATATCTTTTATCGTGTTGACTCAGGGCCTTGATTTTTATACACTTAATAGGGACTATAGACTTCAGTATCTGGTATAAATTTCAACTTGCTAGGTCCACCCGTTCCTGAGAAAAACGGTGGTGACAGACGGACATGAAAGTGATCTTATAAGGGTTCCTTTTTTACCTTTTGAGTTACGGAACCCTAAAAAAGACCTTATACTATTATTGTTATGTCATGAGTTACTGATTTAGTTCATCTTTGAACATAATGTTTACTGCTCTTAATATTATGATACTTCGCTCGTGTGGTGTTCGGCTATTATTTCACGGGAACATACTATACCGGGTCAAAAAACAGTATTCTATAACCAACCCTAGGTTAGTTTTGAAGTCTGTTTACTAATAAAGGTGTGAGAAAATTAAAAGAAATGATATTTATTTTGTTTGAATTTAATATCTGCTTGAATCTTTATGATCTCTTTATTGCAACTCTTTTACAAGTCATAAAGCAATGGTTTGTAATTAAAAACATTATTTACATTTTATGTTGCATTGTTCTGTATTTTTTCAAGATCCCATTCATAAAAGTTCTGTTATAAAAAAGGTTTTCTACACGAAAAAAAAAGAAGAAATTCCGATTACACCTACAGTTACTCCGAAACGACCGAGGTTGGTCCCTATAAGGGTTCTTACAGACGAGCGGCACGTTGCAAACTGCAGCCGTCGCCACCTGTCGACGGCTGCCGTCGACGCTTGCAGTTGTGGTGTCGGCGGCTGCTGCAGCCGTCAGCAGGTGGCGACGGCTGCAGTTTATCTGCAGTTGGCAACGTGCCGCTCGTCTGTAAGAACCCTTACTTGGGACTTAAACCCAACTGGCGAAACGGAGCTGTTATATAAGACACTCCTCTGTATGTCCCTTCGTAAGTTATATTACAGTACAGTTACTCATACATTACCGATAATGACAAGTTCCTAACATGTTTCGAAACAATGAACAATATGAATTATTTAGGCGGAATTGAACTTTGACCTTCGTTTCTTTAGTTTTGTTCATGTATTTTTATTTTGACAGTCAGACAACCACGAAGCTCTTCCGGAATAATTAGACAAGAAACAAGTATTGACGAATTTTGTGATAAAAAAAAACAATCACTTAGTTTACGATTTCAAAATTGAGAACCGGTCAAACTGCTGAAGTAGTTGGTTACTTAATACTTACTACATGATTACTTTAGTAAAACTTCAAAATTCTAAATGTGCTAAAGTAGACCTTGACAAGTTCTCAATTTTATATTCTTAAATCAAAAACCAAATCAAATTCTTGTAGAAAAGAGGAAATACTAATTAAAACTCTTTTAAAAAACATCTACCTGCCACGATCACTGATAGTGATTACACACAGCGCCATCTAGCGCCACACTAAGCAAAAAGTACTAAAAGTATGAACATAGATAACTTTGCTCAAGTCCAAGTCAACAATTACACGGTGTGTCTATTTTTTTTAGGACAAGCCATTCTATTATTATATTATAGTCAATAGACTGACTGGGAATACCCAAACTCATGTAACACCTGAAAGCCAGAATCAACAGCGACGACCACCAGAAAAGCGCCGAGACAATGAAGCTCGACGAAGTGCCAGAGAAACAATTTGACTGTCTTGGATCCCGCAACGAAATTAATCAGAAAAGTATAGCGGTGTCGGTGTCGATTCTGTTGTGCACAAACTTATAGGCTATTGCTATATTTTACTAAAAAGCATTGTTAGAAAAGGACGGCTATAGTTATGAACTAAGTTAGAGATGTCAAACTAGTTTATGCCTTGCGCTTCACCGTGTTTTTAATCGACATGTTTTTACGTGAACACATGAAGGTATAGCGTGCACCCTTCATTTGTATGGAAATATCAGTTCCAATTAAATTTGACAGCTCTAAATTACGTCCGTCTCTTTCTCATTTTATTAGAGAGAAAAAGATAGCAATAGCCATCATTAAGTTTAGTTTGTGCACAACAGAATCGACACTAATTTCCACTAACCACCACTAAACTACACTGCACTACTTCCTCTATCTTTTATACTTGTCCACCAACAGACTTCAATATTTCGATAACCAACGTCGAACGTTCATGTTACTGTTATTTGCCGATCACTAATGAAACGGATGTGAAACAATTGTCCCATTAAGTCATGGGGATGTTCATTTGTCTAATCAATACCAATAAGTAAAAATCAAAAGGTCTGGCCGTTTATAATGGCCGTTGGGTTTTGAGTTCAGACGGTGAAGGGATTGCAAGTGAAGGAATATGACGTAAATTAATATGAATAACATAATGGATATAAGAGGACTATCACATTTTTTCTTGTATTTGAGTGTTTTCAAAAATTTCAGTTTCGATGTGTGATTATGGTTTAGATAAGGACACGAAATTAAAAAAAAATATGAAATATAAATAAATAAATATTGCTGGACATTACACACAGCGCCATCTAGTGCCACACTAAGCAACGAGGCTTGTGTCGTCGACACCAGATAGTTGATACACTACATAGATACTTTTTGTTTGTAAATACATACTTATTATACATATAAACATCCATGACTCGGAAACAAATGTCCATGCTCATCACACAAACATTTGCTCGTACCGGGATTCGAACGCGGGACCCTAAGAACGTAAGGCACCCTCACCACCGCTGCGCCATTCGGGTCGTCAATATGCCTGAGTAAGTAGTAGTATTTCTCTAGGGAGCGCTTTAAATAAAAATCATTTTTTTTCTTGTATTTGAGTGCTAGACTCTTAAAACACTCAAAAACAAGAAAAACTATAATAGCCCTCTTAAATATCCGTCCGTCCCAACGCTATGGGTGTTTGAGGACGGATCCCAGGAAGAGCTGGCGATATGACATGAACGCGCATCACGAAGGCAGGCTCGCAGTGGCGCAGGAAAATAGTACCTGGAAAAAAATGCGAGGGGCCTTTGCCCAGCTGTGGGACATTCAAGGATTTGTTTTAAAAACAAATCATGGTGTTATTTCCAAAAAAGGAAGCAGTGGTAAACAGTCTCGTGTGTGTAATAGTAGCCAAAATATTTTCAATAGATCCTGCTTTAAGACGTCATGGTAGGCCCGCAGTTACTATCATTTCGAGCTGTCAACAGAGATACGTAATAGCCCTACTTACCCCACATTCAGCAGTCCTGATTGATTGCTTGTGCAAGAGTACAACCTATTTTTCAAAGTCATCGCTTATGATTGCATTCAAGTCATATACATAATTCTATTCATTAGTCCAGCATGTCAAATTCGCAAGTATTTAATACTTAAAAGCGTGTTATTTGCGAGTATTCAAAAGACATTTATTTACTACGAATTCAATACAACTCCTAAATGTTGAGAGCTGTAAATGTCTGAGTTTGCCAACCATATTTTTGTACAATGAACAGCCATATAATGTGCAAACCATATTATTTAGCATGTATCTAATTTGGAAACTAGAAATTGGTGTCGATTCTGTTGTGCACAAACTAAACTTAATTTAGACTATTGCTATCTTTTTCTCTCTAATAAAATGAGAAAGAGACGGACGTAATTTAAAGCTGTCAAATTTTATTGGAACTAATATTTCCCTACAAATGAAGGGTGCACGTAAAAACGTGTCGACTAAAAACACGATGTAGCCCTAACTTAGTTCATAGCTATAGCCGTCCTTTTCACGCACTGCCTTTTAGTAAAAGATAGCAATAGCCTAAATTAAGTTTAGTTGGTGAACAACAGAATCGACACCAATAACTGTAATAATTATGAGCTATTTCGAAACAATAAGTTTTTCCACACACCTTTTGTTTTTATTTAGTTTTATTGTATTCACACCATAGTACCGCCATGAGGTACCAGAAATTCAGGATATCTGGGTAATTATGGAAATATGCCTCAATGTACTGCCAATTCACGCAGAAATCCTGAATTTGCTTTTGAAGTTGCTTTGAAAAAATAGTAATGTACTGCCAATTTACGCAGAAATTCTACTTCACGTGCACGCTCTCTTTCTTTCATTCTCATCGGGCCATTGACATGACAGTTGAGTTATGGGCTCTGTACACAATGGCCGATGTAGGCCACACATCAACCATGATGGACCGCTGATTTATTGAGCAATTATCCGCACCTTCATTCATGATGTAATCCTGGTAACTCTTGCAAAAATTCAATGCAACGGTTTCAAACTCTTAACCAAAAACTAATGAGATCTCATCTACCTAGCATTTTCTCAACTATGCTAGGATTAATTAACTTCTAGTCTAACAGGATGCAAGTATTTTACAAAGCAACTGCAGCTAGAAAGTTGAGATAGGGAAGGCCAATAAACTAACTGAAGAAAGCGGAAAACAAAAAGATAAAGAGAAAATACCTTAAGGAAAAACTTCATAAGAATCACATAACATCACACCTGTAATCCCCAAAGAATTAGGCAGAGGTGTATCTAATAGTACACCCACATTTCGCCAGTAATGTTTAAGTCTCATGTAACAGGGGGCGAGCCTATTGCCATCAACCGGGCCCAAATCCAGACTCCGTGGCTGCTACTGATAAAATCCTGATGGAAAAAGTCAATAGCACTTTGCTCGACACGGGAATCGAACCCAGGACCACATGCTCAGCAGTCGTACTTGCAACTACTAGACCAACGAGGCACGCAATTGAAGTATAAGTAGGTACAAGTCCATAAGAATAGGCATGACGACAGTATCAAAAAATTGCAAATCTATTTAGTCCGTCAGTTAGAGTATTGGAAATTAATGAACACGTATTTTTTGTTTTTGTAAATCAACGAATATTGACTAAAGATAAAACGCATCAAAACTCGGGAGTGGGGGCTCGTGACGTCAGAACTAGCTAAAAATTATACCTAGGCGTGACGTATTGAGAATATTAAAAGCGTCATATCTTCGTCAATTTTGGTTTACGTAACAAAAGAAAAAACACGGGTCAAATATTTTTTGATAATCTAACCGACGGACTAATTAGATTTTTTTTTGTCGTCTCGCCTAATTGTCCGCTTATAATCGAAACCAGTGACCAATACTCAACAGTTGCACTTGCAATGGTGAGACAGCGGCATTAATTTGCAAACTATCTCTAAAACCAGTTAAAACTCCGCTAAAGTAAATAACAACGGGTTCCTATGCTATTCCCTTATCATCTCTTAGGATCATAGTCTTACACCTCGACTCGACCTATAGGTGAGGGGAGTGACTAAAACCGCTTAACGTGCTACTAACACCCATGTACTTATTTTAGCTAAAATTATACGTTAATTAACGAAACTTTGTTAGTTGAGATCTTAATAACGATACAGGAACAGTTAGGTTACAGTGTCATAAATAGTTGGGTTACCTACAAGTACAGTTGACACAAAAGATAAGCGTGCTGGCTACTAGGAGCTAAGTGCGAGTTTTATAATGCAAAAAAGAATATGATTCACTGCAATAAACCAAACCAGAAAAAAATATGATATTCTTTAGGATATAATACGCTAGTATGATAGTGTTTTGAAAACATAATAGAACTAATTTTACTCGATAAAAAAAATTACAAACTCATCCCTACAAATTTCTTTTAACGATTAAAAACCATACTAAAATACATGCGATCATTCTGTTTTTGCAAATAATTCTACAAGCAACATATTAGCATGATAGTGTTTTATTTTTTTAGTCCAATCAATAGATTTTATGTAAATCGCAAAAAAACACTTATTTCGCACTATTCGGCCCGCAGTGACTGACGCATGACGTAACAACCACTTTGTAGTGCTGATTAGAACTTTATTGTAACAGAATTTCAAACGAAGTTTGAACCACCACAAATAGAGTTGCTAATTTAGCTCCTGTAGTCGCCTTAAATACCGGGATAGAGATGATGGCGATACCCAGTCCTCAAACATAACAGGGTAAAGATTCGAGGCCTGGCAAATGCCAACTGTGCATTTTTCAGGATTGACAATGAAATGAAACTGGAAAAACATTGAAGGAACTGCTGAACTGAAACAATCAGCCTGTATTTCTGGCTAAAGGGCAATTAATTCATCATAGGTGACCGATATCATACATTTATCAATAAGTATAGTGAGACAATAACAGGGCGTGATCGTGAAGACTGTGAGCTTTTTAAGCCTTATGCTTATTTATTTATTTAGGTTGGCCAACAATTGTTTACACAGAACATTTGAAATTATACTAACTTAAAAGAACTTTTATAAGTGTAACAATTACTTAAAGGCTAACACAACATGCACCAATTATGGTTATCTTCATTAAAATATTACAAAGCCAAAAAATATACTTGCTTACAATTTAAAGTTTTTTGGTATTTTGCTAAAATATAATTAAGTACATTACAATTAAGTAAGAAATGGATTTATAACATTCATAAATTCAAATAAATAAAATTAAAAGCTAAAAATCAAAGAGTAAAATTAAAAGTAAAATTAAAATCAAAATTAAATAAAATCAATAAAATAAAAAAAAAAAACAAAAATCACATCAATTATTTCAAATACTTTATATAACATAAAATTATACATACCCAATCTCAAATCTTATCACAACATCACGCCTGTAATTTCCGAAGGGTTAGGCAGAGGTGTACCTAATAGTCACAGTGTGTACAGTACACCCACATTATAATACAGTACACCCACACATAAGTTGGTAGTAAGGCGCAACCTCGCCCTGGTAAAATATGTTCCTAAGATTTTTCGTGGTTTGCTGAATAATCCACAAATATTGAAATCGTTAGGATTGCTCGTTCCAGACAGGAGGCTACGGTTGGGACCGAGGGAGGGGCTTTTTAAAGTTCTGGCAACCCGTACAAACTTAATGAAGTTTGCACCAGAGTGATTCGTGCAGTAAGAATACTTAATAAAGTCTCTCGGCGTTTAGACTTATTTTTTGGCTCTCTGGCGGAATTTCAGAGGGTGACACTTAGTTTGTTGTCCACTGTGTAATTTGTGTGTTTCTACCCTGACCCGTTAGGGTTC
The DNA here is from genome assembly GCA_963853795.1 of Xestia rhomboidea. Lineage (NCBI taxonomy): Eukaryota > Metazoa > Arthropoda > Insecta > Lepidoptera > Noctuidae > Xestia > Xestia rhomboidea. The sequence continues at coordinate 13,774,029 of OY970778.1, forward strand.
TTACAGACGAGCGGCACGTTGCCAACTGCAGATAAACGCGAAATGGCCAAATGTTGATTTATTTATCTTTATTCATTAACACATACATTTGGTTTTAACAGGTAAAACCCAAGCTAACAAAAGTAGTAATAAATTGCTACGGCTGCCGTTGACGCTTGCAGTTGTGGCATGCCGCGTAAATGTGTGTCTGTGACAACTGCAAGCGTCGACGGCAGCCGTCAACAGGTGGCGACGGCTGCAGTTTATCTGCAGTTGGCAACGTGCCGCTCGTCTCAAAAACCCTTACTTGGGACTGGATTATTAGCAATTTATTACTACTTTTGTTAGCTTGGGTTTTACCTGTTAAAACCAAATGTATGTGTTAATGAATAAAGATAAATAAATAAACATTTCGCCAGTTAAGTCCCACGTAACAGGAGGCAAGCCTCGATTATGTAAGTTATAATATTAATTTTGTTGACCGTACCTAGGTCTTAGATAGGTATCAACACTGAACATAGGTGTCTAGCTAGGCAATAACAATCAACGATTTGAATCAGGTGATAATTAACACCCTGTATGTACAGACTGTCGATTGTCCTAGGCTCGAACAGAGAACAATTTTAAGTCCATTTCAATTGCGCCTGTCATCAATAGGGCATTGACATGGCCTATGTACCATGGGCTCGAACGAAATCTGCTCATATTTAAAACAAAATCCCGTGCACACGATGTCCCCGTCTATTTACCACCCTTAACGAATCATCGACACGAAGAAGAAGAAGAACTTCTAGAGTCGCATATTTTTTTTCGTTTTACTACTATTGGTCCGCACACTCTTTGTGCGGACCAATAGTAGTAAAACGAAAAAAAATATGCGACCCTATTTTACGCTATTCTTTGTTTTACAAAAATTCTTTTCTATTGTTTGACCACCTTATTTTTGACTAATAGGAATAAAACAAAAAAAAGGACCAAGAAAGAGAAAGTTTAGCGCTTAAATAGCGGCCAGATGCTGCAAACATAAAGAGCCATATTATAGAGCCGTATATTAGACCGTATTATTGAGCCGGTGGTGAGATTTTGTCCGTTGAGATTGTACCTACTTCCAATCAAAACAAAGGCTACCTAAATGAGAGATGTGCCGACTATGACTTTGGTCGGCTAGTCGATTGGCCGACTAGTCGGCCGAGCCGATCATAGCTCTCGGTTGAATTCAAACGGCAACGGCAATGTCCATATCGTTTCAGGTAAGTCTAAGTACAGCTGAGTCGATCGCATTCTCGCGACATACCCCCGAATACTGAAACGTCACTCAAAATTTAAGGGCTGCTTAACATTTGAGCAGCTCCTAAACTTTAAATTTCGTATGGCCAAACGTCACTTTTGAGTATCTGTTAAATATAAGTGCTACTTAAATTTTGAGTGACGTTTCAGTATTCGGGGGTTTGTTTGTTTCATTGTCTTTTTTGCCACCGACTTCTGAAAGAAGAAGAAGAAACGAAGAAAAAGGAAGAAGTTATTTTACACTTTTTAGTGTTTTTTTTGGAAGTCGGATTTTTTCAAGTTTTTGTATAGTAAATCTCTAAGGCTTGCATTTGCATAGAACAAAACCATATTATTTCATTCCAAAAGCTGAGAAACACAAATACGTCTATGTTTTCCTCCTTATTTTATATATTTTTTTTTATATTACTGTGTGCTTTATTAACTAACGTCAAATAAATATTTTTTCTTTCTTTCTTTCTTTCATGTTCCGAACTTCATTCATATTTTTTTCTACCCTCCATATTTTCTCGTAGTTATAAACAAAAGATTCTTCTGTTCTAAAAGATGAAGGCACGTGGTATCTTTATAATCACCCATGCCTCTTAACTCCAACCCGTTGCAAGTAATTATTATTATAACAAAATAAAAACATCCCTTTGTAAAGCTCTGGTGCCGCGGTCATTCTATGGATATTAAAAAAGAACAAAGTAGGTACTTTGTTGTACCTGTACCTAACTATAAGTATTTAAATTCATGCCTTTGAATTTTGACAAAAATACTAGGCCGTGATTGCTTTGTTCCGATCTCTGTCGCCGAAGACGTGATGTCAAATATATGAGTATAAAAAGTACCTTTAACGAAGCCGAAAGGCACTTTTTAATGCCTTTTTTTTTTTCGGATGGTAAATCATCAAATGACTCCTGCCGCTCTGGGCGGAGCAGGATGGAGTGTCAGACTTATACTGACTAAAACCCATCCATGTTCCTTCATCGCCCTTTGTGTTCCGGGGCCACGGTATCTCTTTCGAAAAGTCCCGCAGCCCCGGCAGGACTTTTTTTTTTCATGCCTGGGAACCTACTAATTATAGAGATATTGGTGGTCAAGTTTCACAAGTTTTTAAGTTTTAAGGCGACTACAGGAGCTAAACGCGAGTTTTATAATGCAAAAAAGCATATGATTTACTGCAATAAACAAAACCAGAAAAATATATGATGTTCTTCAGGATATATACTAGTATAATAGTGTTTTGAAAACATAATACAACTAATTTTACTCGATAAAAAACACGAAAGTATCTCTAAAAATTTCTTGTAACGAGTAAAAACCATACTCAAATACATGCGATTATTCTGATTTTTTGGCAAATAATTCTACAAGCAACATATTAGCATGATAGTGTTTTATTTTTTTAGCCCAATCAATAGATTTTATGTAAATCGCAAAAAACCACTCATTTCGCACTATTCGGTCCGCAGTGACTGACGAAAAACTACTTTGTAGTGCAAGCTGATTAGAACTTTATTCCAACAGCATTTCAAACGAAGCTTGAACCACCACAAATAGAGTTGATAATTTAGCAGATACCCCTGCCTTCTCTACATCTCGGGACTTTCGCTTATCGCCGAGATTTTTTGAATTGTCCATGACTCAGTCACTCAGAAACTGTGAACATCGGAATGACTGGCTATAATTAGTAGAATATTCTTTGCGCTAATATTCTAAAAAAAATATATGTTTAGGTATCAAATAGGTACTAAATTTTTGTAAAGGCGAATTGAAATTTTGGAGCCCTTACGTGGAGATTCTAAATGTGGGCAGTCATACTGACATCAGAATTACTGCCCAATTTTTAAATTCATTTTCTCAGTAATTAATTAGTACCGATTATTTAAACAAAGGTATCAAATAAACTGGCCTGCAAAAATAAGTACTACACTTTTAAAATTTCATTTTTTTCTAAACTATAGAAGTTAAAGATTTAAAATAAAAAAACGTTTTATAGCAATTTTTATCAGCTTTCTTCGAAACTATAGACAAAATTAAACTATTTTGGGGGTCCTTTTTGTTTCGAAAGTATATCTTCTGTATTTAAAAAGTTATTGCAATTTTAAAAATTTGTGATACTTATTTTTGCAGGCCAGTGTAGTAGCAAATAGGTATTAGATTTTAGTAATATTTTAAAGCTGATCGGTTATGATGTTCACCAGAAACTCGTGCCAAAAAGAAGATTATTAAAAAATGACTACCACTACAGCTGCACAATTAAATTACAAAGATGTAACAAAACACAGTTGCAACAATGACCTTCAAATTCCTAGCGATTCTGACTCGAAAGCTTCACACCTGTCTTCTTTAAATAGAATCCTTTAAATTGTTCCACAATTCGTTACTAATGGCCGCAGTTCAGTGGTTCATGTAATCTAAACATAGCTGGATATCGTTCACAATTCAGTTTCCAAATATGTAAATAAATATCTGCATTTGGAAACATAACCTTAACACCTACCAATAAAGTTGAGTTTGCGGTATATCCCTTCGCCACTTCGTAATGCTTTAGATGGGAAGAAAAAGTGGCGGAACAACCTCCGCGGTAACACAATTTGTCTGTTATAGCATTAGGCATTCAGAAATGAACTTAATAAATACTAGTATTAACATAATATTTGTATAAGAGGAAAAAGATCAACATGAAACAAAGTTTTGAATAGACTTTAGATTGCACGGGTTTTTGTAAGAAAAATAGTGCGGAGTTCGATGTTTAGTCTAAAGTCTGAACGGAGATTGTGCGCGTATGGAGTTGAGAAGCTACATATCGGTTTGTTATGGGAGTCTGAAACACATTAAAAATGTTTCAAGGGCATTACCAAACTATACATAGTTCGAAGAGGCTCTCTATTTGCTACACCGAGTAACGCCGTGAGTGGAGCATGGAAAAATGTGATTCCGTGCATATAGATGAGGCGCAACCCGCGAAACCCTTACCGAGCTGTGAAATCAGGAATCTAGTGTGTAAAAAGAGATGAATACCAACGTTCCAAAACTTAACAGACGTCACCAACTAAAATTTTCCCAAACATCTAAATTCTTAACCAGCAGTAAACCACCGAGTTTCCCAATCAAGTTGCACTCATCCATCACACAATACGACATACATAAATCAGAAATAGCCGCGACGTCCAATGGGCGAGCGGGCGGGTGCGCGCGCGCTGCAAAACATCCTGCGAACAAGGAAACTGTGCACGTGAGTCGTACCTAAACTTCCTGCGACGTGACACGCATGTGTGTTGGGGTGAGAGCTTGGAGGAGGTAAATACTCGATAGGCCTGAACCAGCGTTGCGTTTTCTGCGCACCTCTCCCATAGAATGACAGGGCGAGGATTAGCTCTATGCTCCCCTTTTTTTTTTTTTTTTTTTTTTTTTCGGATGGGAAATCATCAAATGACTTCTCCCGCTCTGGGCGGAGCAGGAGGGAGTGTCAGACTTTTACTGACTAAAACCCATCCATGTTCCTTCATCGCCCTTTGTGTTCCGGGGCCACGGTATCTCAATATTTTCAGATTTTTATCGAGAGCTGGTATCAGGACTGCGCGACTGCTTCGCAAGGCATCCTGAGTTCGATTCCCGAGTCAGAGCAAGTGAGAGCAAAGTGTTAGTGAGTTTTTCCATCAGGAATCTCTCAATAGCAGCCACGGCGTCTGGATCTGTGCCCGGTTGATGGCAATAGGCTGGCTCCCTATTCCATGGGACTTAAACATAACTGGCGAAATGTGGGTGTTCTATTAGGTAACTGTTTTTCCGTCACTTACCTACCCCCTCAAGGTTCATTGGAAGACCAGCGTCAGACAGCATCACCATCACCTGACTGGCATGAATGCTGAAATGGACCTTTTTAGCGCAGCCGTGAGGCACACAGCACATATTATGTTTTCCTCCTTAGTTTGTATCTTTATTTTTTTATGTGTGTGTGCTTTAATAACTGACGTCAAATAAATATTTTTCTTTCTTTCTTTCTTTACCTCTGCCTAATCCTTCGACGATTACAGGCGTGATGTTATGTTATGTGTATGAGTATCAATTTCTCGACAAAAATCTGCCACATCCGACACCTTTTATTTTATTCGCATCTCCTTGTCATAGTCTGCCGTTAGTGACTGCAGTGCCGAATGAATATAAATAAAATACAAGCTGTCTAATTAACATGACGTCACCGTTTTACAGTTCATTTAATTGTTATTTAGCGTAAATATTTCGAATTAGTGTGTTGATTTTACGTCAGTGTATATACGAGAAACCGATATTTACAAAATACTAGTATTAACTCGTGTAAACTCCGCCGATGTACAGGTGATTTCAAAATGCTGGTTTGAGTCAAAATAATGGTCTTTCGTCTATCGGTTGATATGATGAAGACGATGTATACCTATTCGGAAATGTTAATCAATACCTACACGTTAGACTGGCGGTGGCCATTAGGAGGATTCTAGGTACAGGCAGACCCTAAAAAATATAAAATAATCTTTAATTCGGATAAGCAGCATCCATATGGGTTAGTAAAATAAAAAAGCAAAAAGATAACTTATACCTATGTTAGTAAACTTAATATGTATTATCTATTTAACAACAAGGCTGTTGTCCAAAATGCATCTTTGAACAACATCACCTAACGAAGAAGAATCCAACCTCCCCGCTATGGTCATTACGATGGAGTTAGAGCTGTCCCGCACTCTGCAGAGCAAAGAGGCAGATTTCTGCCAGACTAAAGGTTACAGATAAGCAATATTGTAATCGGATGATTGCAAACATAGCGAAATTGTTAACTGTTGAAAAACCACTACACAATTACACATTATTGTGTGTGATTTACAATAAAAGTCATAAACATCGTCAGCTTAAATCTATCCGTATCTAATGAATGTCTAATAAAAATAGGTACTTTTATTTGTATAACTTCTAAATTGTTTCGTTGACCGTACTTTCCCAAGACACGACTTTGTTTTTTTCCTTGTGGTCCTAAAATCATCATCATCATAATCAGCCTATAATGTTCCCACTGTTTCGACACGGCCTCCTCTCAATGAGAGTGAAAGGGCTATAATCCACCACGCGGGCCAAGCGCGGATTGGTAGATGTCACATGTCTTCGAAAATTTGGTTCTAGGACATGTCCCAAAATACCACTCGAAAATATTTAGGGGGAATCCGGGACCGCGGTCCCGGTCCCAAAAGCCCCCCGAACCTAGCCGTCAATCCTAAAGCCTTTGTCAATGAAAAAATCACAAAAAAAAAATTGACAGCCGTTACTATACTTTAAACTTAAGTCATCATCATCACCTGCCTTGTCCCATTCTACTCGGGGTCGACGCAACACGTTTTCTTCTTCCATTCTCCCCTGGCAGACGTCACGGCATCATTTACTTCTTTCTCTTTCATATCATTCCTCACACAATCCAATTATTTCAATTTAAACATACATAATAATTACCGACCAACCGTCTCAAAACACCTAGCACAAAATAGCTTAATTCCCAACCTGCTAATTAGACACACCATATTTCTAAAACAAAATGGCGGTGGCTATATTTACACCTACTTATTTCCTAAATAAACCCATAAATTGTCATGATTTAAACTAAACCGTCTGCTTTTCATAAATGTGAAGGAGAAATCATTTTATTACACAAGGATTTATGGCTAACGAGTCGAAAAATGAAGTGCTCTGTGATTAGCTACAGCGCTAATTATAAAGTTGTTAAGATATATTTTAATTAATGAATATGGTCGGAAATAGGAGATTTTGTGTTGACGTGTTAAAACTCAAACACTTTGGTGGGGGAAAGAAGAAGACACAGAAGAAGCCACCATCTGGAGCAAGATAACGAGTTAATTTCAGAATGAATCACGTTAAAAATTTTAAATTCTTAAAATATACCTTATGGTTATGACATTTTAAGAAATAATATTTTTAACGTGATTCATATTAAGATTCTTCTAAAGCGGCCATTTTAGGCCCCCAGTAGTAACCCCCATAGGAAATGCTGCAACGGTAAATTCAAATTCAAAATTTTATTTCAGAATTACATCCATTTATATTGTTTGTTGTAGTATAACTTAGCCAAATATTAGTATTAAATTAAATTTACAATAATAAACAACTACTGTGCCAATGAACTGTTCGTTCAATGGTACACCAGTTTATTTGGATAAGTGTGTCTAAACACTTACCCACCTTCGTAAGAGGGGAGAGTCCCACCGGTCTGCAAACACATTCAGGATGCCATTGGAGGAGGAGCGCAAGCGCGCCATCATGGAAGCGCATCGCTTCCGCATGATTGCGGCGAACCCGTCGACGCACGCTTCCGCGAACATCCCTGAGGCGCTACATCGTCACGGCAACCCCAAAAGCACCCTGAATGCGTTATTGTACTTTACGCGCAAGTCGCTGAATGCCCTCTGGGTATACTTGGTCCACAGGCTGCACGTGTAAAACGACGGCCAGTAGGCCTTAAAAAGCGTTATCCTTATCGATTCAGAACAGCATGCAAACCTGCTGGCCAGCATGTTGAAACGAACAGAAAAGAAAATAAAATAAAAAAGAGCGTTGAATTTTTTATAAATGGTAAGTATTGTCTCTCTCCTCACGAGAACGCTTTTCTCAGTGTGGACCCTTTTTCGCGCAACTTAAACAAAATGAGGTTTTTTAGTTCTATTTGTAGTTTGTATAAAATGTACATAATAACCTTAACAAAATGAGGGTAAATCTAACGATTTAGCTAAGTCTGGGGCGATATAGTCTCCTCTCGCTTTAAATTCCTTCACTAAGAATTACCTACATAGAAGTTAATCAAGTCAAAGAAGGACAGGATTCATGAGTTGACTAACCCATGTTAGTAGCATTTATAACAGCTGATGAAATAATGAAATTAAGTGCACAAGATGGGGCCCTGCTGTGTTCCTTGCAGAAGACAGCAGCGGCGCCACCATAGCAACCTTTCCAGCCGCCTTAAATCTTAGATATTAGCCTGCCTAACTCTGATTTCTCACAAAGATTGACCCCTATCTGGACATCTTCCAATCATTCAACGAAATGTGCCAAAAGATGAAGAATATATCTAAGAAATGAAGCCATGCCATGAATTAAATTCCCACCTTGACTTGGATTAATAGTCAGTACAAATTAGATATAATTATCTGAAAGCTTGCAGTCTTTTAACAGTAACCTTGCACTCTATTGAGATGAAAATAAGGTTCAAAATACTACCAAATATTCTTATTTAACAAATACAGACTGCACTGTACCTACTGCTTTAATTACATAAAAGGTTCAAAATCCCACCAAAAACGTTCAGTTAAAAATATAAATGAGAAAATCTCGGGCAATGCAGAGTGCTTCTCTATTGTATATTTTCCAACCATCTCGTAGTAGATTCGACTTTATAAACAAACAGCCTATGGCGGCAAACGCCGATATTTAGGTACTTACTTAAATAAACATTAATAAGTGGTTCTGTAGTGATTTGGAACTAATAGCGTTTAAGATCGTGTTTTGTCTTTGTTATTGAATTTGTAAGCGCCGAATGGCTTGTATAACGGGCCTGTCTACATTTTCTCAACTGGGAATTGGGATTCAGAAATGTGTAAGTACAATTCTCAGCTGTGAATTTGACGCATCGAGCTCTAGAAAGAGGCTATCAGACTGTCTTACTGTAAATGGATTTTTTTGTCACATGGTCGACGTCGGAACTAACGCCAAATAAACGCCAAAATTAAAATTTCTCAATTTTTTCCTATCTGTTAACGTCATCATCATCATCAGCCAACAGTAGTCCACTGCTAGGCATAGGTCTCTTCAATCGCACTCCACTTACCTCTCGGAACTCTCATCCAGTTGCTACCAGCCACCCGCCGAAGAGCGTCCCGTCACTGAGCCTTACGGCCGTGCGGCGCCGGCGGCGTGCCTATTCGCGGTCTCCACTCAAAAGCACGTCTACCCCAACGGCCATCGGTTCTACGGCTAATTTGGCCGGCCCATTGCCACTTCAGCTTAGGGTTCATAGACGAGCACTAAACTGCAGCCGTCGCCACCTGTCGACGACTGCCGTCGACGCGTCAGCGGGTGGCGGCTGCAACATATCTGCCGTTGGCAACGTGCCGCTCGCCTGTAAGAACCCTTACTTATTCGGTGAGCTCAACAGAACAGCTCGAGGTCTCGTTCCTTAGTCGATCTCTCAGAAAGACTCCAACGTCGACAACCGTGTGAATAAAGATCCTTGTGCTATAGGATCCTAGCACTGTAGGTAGGTTACCATAGACGACACTCTTCAAAGCTCAATGTTAACCAAAGAGATACAACCTTAAAGCTGAATATTTTTTTTTTTTTTAGCCATTTGTGTCCCACTGCAGGGCAAGGGCCTCCTTCCATTGCTGTTATTGGCCAATCTTTTAGAAAAGTGTCGAGCTTGTCCCGTCCCGCCATCTCCTTTTGGGCCTGCCGCGTCGATGTATTTCAATTAATTATAATTTTTTTCTAACTCATAATGAATCTAAAAACAGAATGTATAGTTTCTTCACCATGTATTTCAAACAGACACTTCACACAGTTTATACTCGTGCAGAATCAAAGACACAGCTAGTTAAAAATGTATGGTATTGAATATAAAATGTGCATCTGCGCATTCACTATGGACAGTCACGAACAAAGCTTTTTCAATTGAATTTTGAACAACGACCCTGTTATACTGTCGTAAATATTACTATTCTGATTGATTATTTTATACGTTATTAAATGTAAACGAAGCTTACTATTTGTTTTATCTACTTACGACTTACGAGCATGCAGACAAATAAATATACTTACTTATATCCGTTCTTTTCTTTCTCCTTGGTCACAGACACGTCGCGCTACTACAATCTGTCAAATTAATGTATTTAATAGATTTTCAACTCTATGACTAAAGCATTAGTTTTAAGGTTGATTGGGAAAATTTGTGAGTTTCGGGTTGCTTAATGTGCTGGCGTTTGCACCTATGTAACATGCCTGTGTTTAATATTTTGCGTTCCGATCCACTACTTAATTGCACCTAGGTATTTAAATCTATTCGTATGGCCTTTAAACATCTTAGAAAGTACTATAAAGAAGAAAGCGGAAATATAAAACCAGACATTTCTGAAATACCGCGAATACCAACGGTTCGTTATTAAAAGCCGCACAATTGCACAAAGTACGTAACATCTAAAGATCTAAACGTAATTACCTACTACTAAGGCCGCCGATTCAACCAGGATTACAGGAAATAAGTACTTTGCAGTAAATTCCGAGATTCCCACCTAGATGTTTAAAGTGGCTAATGCCAGCGCAATTTAACAGCGTTTAATGACATCAAAAAAGGCGCGTAATAGGTAATGCCGCGGTTGTTAAAATGGCCAACCGCATTTTACGCGGGAATTTCTTGGATTATGATTATGAAGTGTTTAACTTCAGCTGAGACAAATTAATATAAAACTGTTTGTCTTGTTGGCTTCTATTTAGTCTGATGATCACAAAAAAAAAAACAAGATAAAGTAAGTACACCATTCATTTTAAATTACCGGTCTCAACTAGCTAAATAGAGGTCCATCAAACATCAGAGCACGCCACAATAGTGGCGATAAGTCCCCTCTTTGAGGAGTGGCTTGAGAGGCGCCACGGCGTCCTCACCATCCGCCTGACGCAGGTTCTTACTGAACACGGATGTTTCGGGAGGTTCCCGCACCAAATCGGGCGGGAGGAAACGCCCGGGTTCCACTGTGAGGATCGACCGGAGGACACGGTGGAGCATACGGTGGAGGTCTGCCCCGCGTGCGACGGCGATCGCTCGCTTCCGGCCCTGGTCCCATCCATGGTCCGGAGCGAGACGGAATGGGACGCCGTCAACTCCTTCTGCGAAGAATATGGTATCAGGGGAAATATACTTGACCTCATTCGATCTTACTTAACGGACAGGAAGCAATTTGTAGAAATCACACAAATATCCTCAAATACTAGTTACGAGAAAAAATATCGCTCCGAAAGCGAGAAAATTAAATACGGCGTTCCTCAAGGTAGCGTGCTGGGACCTCCCCTTTTCTTACTCTACATAAATGACCTTCCGAGGCAAATAAAGCACCCCATGGTACTATTCGCCGATGATAGCACCGTAATTATTAAATGTGATGATCCCAATACTTATGAAAATGAAATAAATATGACATTGAATAGAATTATAACATGGTTTGACAACAATAATCTAATTATAAACTTGGAAAAGACTAAAATTATGCATTTTTATCAGAGAATACCAAATACAATCCATGACATTAGCTATTTAGGGACAAAAATAGAATCAACTACTGCTACGAAATTTCTTGGAATTAATATAGACAACAATTTGACTTGGAGACCCCAGACAGACGAAATATGTAAAAAACTTAATAAATTTACCTATGCTCTCTATAAACTATCAAAAATAGTGAGCTTAGAATCCGTACTAACAGCCTATCATGGCTATGTTGCATCAACACTCAGATATGGCGTAATATACTGGGGCAATTCAGTTGATAGAGAACGGTTATTTAGAGCCCAAAAAAGATGTGTCAGAGCTATGTGTGGCCTTAAAAGCACAGATAGTTGTCAACCGCTCTTTATACGTCTAAAAATACTGACCTTACCATCGCTGTACATATACGAAACAAATGTGTTCGTCAAATCTAACATTTCACTATATTAAATAGCTACTAAAAGTTACTACAGAAAGTTACGAGATAGAAATAAGTTGGAACTTGAAGTGACTTATGGCAAAACTGCACTAATGAATAAAAGTACCTTCTGTATAGCCAAAAAAATATTTAACAAACTACCTGAAAAAATAAAATCGTTAAATCTGGACAATTTCAAAACACAATTATTAAGAATATTGATAAATAAATGCTATTACTCATTACAGGAATATTTGGACGATAATTCTATAATTTCTGCTTCAGACAATTGTACATCACCTCACCTATTTTGACGATTTAGAATCTTATTTGACATTAGCATCAATATTATTACATGTAACCCAATCTATTTGACATTTTTATTGAAATCGAAATTCTCTATTTACACTGACTACATAATCTATTTGACATTTTTATTGAAATTGACTATATTCTCTATTAATGATATTCATGTACCTATCTATTAATTGATTTTATTTGCAATGAGAAAGTCTACATAATTTGATATAATTCTACTATTTTATGATAATTATTTCAAAAGTTAAATTGTTGTTAAAAGTAGAGACAATGTTAATTAAATAAATTTGTACGCCTCTGGGCAAAACATAGAGGATCTATGATCTACGATCTATCTGTAACACCGCCATTGTAATTTGACCTATGTTTACAAATAAAGCATTCTGATTCTGATTCTGAAGCTGTCATTCTAGCTAAGGAGGTGGCGGAACGTGAGAGGGAGAGAACCTCACGTCCCAGCCGCCGCGAGAGACACCGGGCGTCGGGGGCCACGTGGTGGCCCACGGCCACCGTAGGCGCGGGCCTGTGGACGGGGAGCTATGGGCTAGCTCGCCGTCCGTCCGTCTCATGACGACAGGCGTGTCGACGGCGCGTTCGTGTTCCACGCGCGCCTCAAAGAGAGTCAGCAAAAAGGAAGGGGTCCGCAAGGTCTGCCGGGGCTGCGGGACTGTTCGAAAGAGATACCGTGGCCCCGGAACACAAAAACACAAAGAGCGATGAAGGAACATGGATGGGTTTTAGTCAGTAAAAGTCTGACACTCCCGCACACTCACTTCCTGCTCCGCCCAGAGCGCGTCGGATGGGAAATCATCAAATGACTCCTATTTGATGATTTCCCATACGAAAAAAAAAACAAAAAGGTCCATCAAACTTAATGAATCTGAGATACATAAACAAACCCATTATTATTATTATAGCTCTGGACTGTCCCACTGCTGGGCAAAGGCCCCGTTTATTATTTCCTACGACAAACCAATAATGCAACACACAGGCGTCAAACTATTTCTACGCTAATCTGGCAAACGCGATTCATCGCCGTATTTCACGACGTCATTCATCATTAATGTCATTTGTTACAATAAAACCGTACCTACACCCTTCAGTACTTGATCGTTTTTGTTCAAAATGAGACAAACTGAGATCCAAAATAGCCATCGTAATTCGCACTCCCCATATCTTTTACCTCCATTGTAAAATGATATGCGGCGTGTTTTGAAACTAAAATTTAAAGTATCGAATTTGACATAAAATTGTTTTGCAAGTGGCGCCATTTTGAAAGGCCAGGATGAACTGGGTGTTGGCAGTCTCATACTTCTATTTTGCAAATGACAAAGACTTCAGCTCATTAGAAGCGTGTGCCATAAATATCTGAAATATTTTAATCCTGTCGTCACTTCAAATGTTACAAGACAAATATAATAAATTTCAAAATGTCGTCTCAAATAATTGAATGCATTAAATTATTTCTTAGTCACAGAATCGTACTTGGTGCTGAAAACTCGAAATTGTTAATTTAAATTAAGATGGATTTATTGAAGTTATACCAGCTAATGATTTTTGGATAGATTACTGTTACTTATGTAGGTACCAATCCAACAAAGAAAAGACGATTAAGACATCCGATTTTAAAATTTTGACGATAGCCAACAAAGCATGTGTGTGCTGCACAGAGAACTTTTATATGCATACCTACACTACTTTTATATACCATACCCACACTAAAAATACATGTTAAAGTACTTATTTTATTTTTTACATTTATACAGTGTAGCCTTAATTAAAGGCTACTACAGCATGCAGATTGGTACATATATACAGTAAATTGTTACTTACTTAGATCTGACATACAAATACAAATGAAAACTTTATTTATTCGATTAATTCATTCAATTTTGTTCGACGATGTGCCAAACTGCTAACCAATAAACAAAAGAAAAAAATACGCAAAATGGCCCACGCGATGGAAGGCCCACGAAATTCTAATGTGCCTAAATACGCCACAATAGCCTTCGATCAATACAATACCACAGAAAAGTCACAATTCAAATTTCGAGACCACCGTGACGAGCCAGGATATCAAATCAATAAAGTGGCGATAAAAATTAATATATCAATGGTTGTAGGTCTATTTTATTACAAAAACATTATGCGTTCATGTTTTTACAATAAAACCATGTTTGATTTGACCATACAATTATTCAAAATTCAAATCACACAGATTGCAAATCCCGGCCATTATTCTATTTTTCCAAGTAGTTTTTTTTTAATCGCAAACAGGTGGCGAGTGGTTTATGCATCCTGATCCTAGCACGCTCCTGTGAGAAAATTCTTGTAAGGCCACCACACGTCCTTTTGAATTAATTTTAACGAAGGATTCTCGGGGTCGTGTATGTGCAAAGATTTTTATCGTAAAAGTTATGTTGTAAGCTCGTTGTAAGATAATTTTACGAGCGTGAGTAGGTACAACCCGCTAAAATAAATATATTAATTTTTCACACTGGAACGAGACTAAGGTACCTACACGAAATATTAAATAAAAATCAAAAAATTACAAAACCCGACTGCATCTAAATAACTAATAACTTTAACAACAACAACATCAATTTATTTCAGGCTACAATGGCCCATAAATATATACCTTATAAACTAACTTAATAAAGTAAAACAAGACTTGTGAAACAGGACATATTGACTGCAACAGTTGGATGATCTGACTCCGAGGATCTGATCCCAACTGTTGCAGTCAATATGTCCTGTTTCTTGAACTTGTTTTTTCTTTTCAGTTTTTATTTAAAGTTATTACTTAGTTATTTTTATGCAGTCGGTTTTTTTTTTGCACTTTTTAGTTACTTAGATATACCATTTTGAAATCTTCATGATGAGCCCTTTATCGAGCCGTTCAGGCTGCAGAGCGTGCCAAACATTTGAATTTGGCGCCAAAAATCCGCCATTATGTTTCTTTTTTTATTTTGATATACCCAGTGTCACTCTCACAGTAAATACGAATCTAACGACACCTCTCAAGCTAAAATCCATCGAGCCGTTCAAGCTGCAGGGCGTGCTTCATTTGAATTTGCCACCAAAAAACCGCCATTTTGTTTTTTTTATTTTGATATACCCAGTGTCACTCTCACAGTAAATACGAATCTAACGACACCTCTGATGATGATTGATGATTGATTGATTGATGATTGAGCACCACACCCAGCCAGGAGCAAGCCTGACCCGGACAAGCCGGATACACCAGGGGGCACTGTTTTGTAAGGAAAGACATGCTCTGGGATGGGAGAGGAAGCCCGACCAACCGCAGCCAGTCGGGCAGAATCAGCCGACTATGCAGCCTAGAGCCAATATAGGAATAGTGGCAAAGACAGGTACAATCCTGAATGAGCATTGGTGTTTTGACCTTCGTTTGATTGGTCTCTTCTAGCATTGGAGAATCATGTTCGTTTCTGGTGGTTGTGATTTCATTCCTTTTTAACGTCTTATTTAATAATTAATTTCTTGTTTATGTCTTGTTCACTGTCAGTTTCGCTGAGGTGTTTCCTGGGTGGCCGACTTAAATTTTTCTCTATCTGCTGCTAGCTGAATCCATTCTTCTTTGCTTTTGTAGAAATATTCCATGTCTTGTTGGAGTGATTCGTTCCATGTATATATTGGTCTTCCAACTTTTAACCGTTTCGCCTTGTATCTAATAGCTGCGTGTAGTAAGTGAGGCTCTAGTCGTTGGAGGATGTGCCCGTAGTAGCATAACCGTAGACATTTAATTGGTAATTTTGGTTATTGTTTTTCCCATAAGAATTTCGCGTGTTTTCTTGTTCAGGGGGTTTCGCGTACTCTTTGTCATATCTTTAAGAATAAGTCCTTCGGATCTTCTGAGTTTCGATCGGTTTGCCTTTGTGAGTGCCGCTGCGTTAAGACCGTAAGTCATTGCAGGTTCTATGACTATTTTATAGATAAGACGCGCGATTTTTTACTCCATTTTCGAGTTTTTTATGAAGGATATTAAGGGCTTAGACTTACGCATCGCTTGTTTGCATCTGGCGTTGACTGTATTGTTTCGATTAAGTGTCGATGTTATATACGTGCCAAGGTACTTAATTTCGTCTGCCGGTTGAATACTGGTTCCTCCCATTCTAATAAGACTTCGGGTTGCGTTGCTATGTGGGTCTCTGATTACTAGTTTGGTTTTCGTTTCGTTAATGTGGAGTCCGACTGATTCCAGCAACGGTTTGATTTTGGTGACTCAAGCTAAAATCTATCGAGCCGTTCAGCCCACAGAGCGTGCCAAACAATTATACATACATACATACATACTCTCGAAAAACATAACCCTCCTTCTGGCGCAGTCGGGTAAAAACATAACCCTCCTTCTGGCCCAGTCGTGTAAAAAGAAAACAGATTTACCTACACCCTAGTTACTCGTATTTGAGAAGTGCCCGCACCGCTCCCAGCAACCATCAGCGATTGACATAGGCTACGTCGCGAGAATCAGGCAGAGGGGTACCTATCTATCTATTTTCTTTGGTCACATCGCAACACGATGATAGTAAAGTGGCTCTGCAGTGGACTAACCTTGCAAAGTGGAATGCACTTTGCAAGGTTAGTCACCTTGCTGTTGTTAGTGTAGGTTGATGGCAATCCGTTTACCCCCCCCCCCCCCCCTTTTGAAAATATTTAGGTAGGTAGGTTCCTACTATCAAATAGGAGAGAAGCGAAAGTATAAAGCACTAGCAAGTGTGTGTGCAAAAAAAAAACAATTTAGGTTTGAAAATGAAACCGATACAGAAAAATTACAAATAGCCAAAACTTTTCGTCTGTTTGAAAAAAAGCAAAAACAATTTTCTACGAACATAACATCAAAACCAAAGCATTTATTTCAAGTAGGCCAGTTATAGGCACTTTTAAATTGTCGAAACAAAGATGAAAATTAGGTAAATGTAGCTACAGTCCCAGTCACAAGGCGTAAAAACTGTGAAAGCACTGTAATTGCCCATTCCCTAGCGTAGATCTCTATGGAGAAGAACAGGCAAGAAATTCCATGGACACTCTTTTAAATCAGAATATTTTTACAAAACCTTGGTTACATCATTCATGTTGAGATGGTACATTATGTGAGAACAATATTAGCTAAAGCTCTTAGAGGTGCAGGAATTTACTTTTTAAAGTAAATTCATTCCTGCACCTTTATGCGCTTGGAGGGTTGTATTGATGATTTTGATGATTATAATTCTATAACTATCATACGTGCTACAGCCGCGAATCATATTTTAATCAACATACAACCTGACACTGACCTGAAAATTGCAAAAAACGTAAGACAATTTGAATTTCGCGGGCTACCCTGGAGCATAGCCCGCGAAAATCAAATTTTCAAATAATCAAATAATCATCAAAATCATCAATACAACCCTCCCGAGTTCTTTGAATATTAGAATGATTTTGACCTTGAAAAAGTCGTTCCTCGACTTTTATGAACTTGGAGGGTTGTATTGATGATTTTCATGATTATAATTCTGTAACTACATACGTCTTACAGTGGCGAACAATATTTTAATCAACTTACAACCTAGCACTGGTCTACAAATTGCAAAAAACGTAAGAAAATTTGAATCTCGCGGGCTAGCCTGATGCTTTCACCTAAAGCATTACCTTTTCGAACACTTTGCTAAAAACTAGCAAACACGGATACAGGCCGCTATAATTATTAGTATCTATACGAAGTATTATATTATCTGTGGTATCTATACTATCCAAGAAACTTATATACTAACTGGAATGTGGACGGGCAAGCCAAAAACGTTCCGAGCGAGAAAGCTTCAGAAAAGTGGATGTTGTCTCTTTCTAATAGGGGGTCCAATAGTCATACTAACTCTTGAGACAGTTACAGAGTAGCTGTTATTTTATTATTTAATGATGATGACCTGCAACTCAATAGCATTCTAGGCGAAATAGCTTCAAGAGTGGATGTCATTAACTTTTTATGTTAACATAAATGTATGTCTGTACCGTCCAGTTGCAAATTATCAATTTTGCAACCTGTCTATCCAGACGACTTTTGTATTCGGGGATTCGAGGACTCCGTTAGTATTATATATTTTTTCAGACATAGAAAATCGCATATTCATGCTATGACTGTTTACCTATAATGTTTAGGTAACATTCGCCAATATTTATTTTATATTCAGAAACCATTCATTTTCACTCGCAGCTCGCCAAATGGATTCTTTTGCTGGAGAAGCTTGGAAAAATCCTTAGGACCGGCATGGCACGGCACGGTGCGGTGGACTCTTTTCTTTTCAATATTTCTATATAAAAAGCAAACTAGGTTCTAACGACACCATGTGGGATGTCCGATGTTTCTAATTTATAAAATATACTTTTGATTACTATGTACGACAACGATGTTCGAAACTTCGAACTTACTTACTTAATTTATTTGGATACTAGCTGACCCGCGCAACTTCGTCTGCGTTACGTAAGAGAGAGAGAGGCTTAGAGAGAGTGTGAGTCAACCTAAAAAAAATGCAGATAATGCTGTAGCGGACTTTTTAATAGGAACAATCCCGTCATACAAGTATGATTGTTGAGTAACTTTAACCGTTTACGCAGCGCACGGAAAGGAAGCTCTCAAAAGCAATAATTTTTCGCTGTTTTTGCAACAATTTTCATTGATGCTCCGCTCCTATAGATTGTAGCGTGATGTTCCTTCCTCGATAAATGGGCTATCCAACACTAAAAGATGTTTTTAACTGGAATCAGTAGTTCCTAAAATTAGCGCGTTCAACCAACCAAAACAAACAAACTTTTCTCCTTTACAATAAGTATAGATTCAAGTAGGTAACAATTTAATTTCTCGGAATTATATGCAATCATCGTTAAAATATTGTACTATGTTTTTCCAATTTGGGGCTTCCCTCGACAGCCTTAGGTTTTCATCCTTAGACACTCGATGACAGTCATACTCCAGCTAGGTCGAAAGTTCTCATCAAGATGCATGAATTGAGCCCAAACACGATATAGCTTTTTTTTTTCGGATGGGAAATCATCAAATGACTCCTCCCGGAGCAGGAGGAAGTGTCAGACTTTTACTGACTAAAACCCATCCATGTTCCTTCATCGCCCTTTGTGTTCCGGGGCCACGGTATCTCTTTCGAATAGTCCCGCAGCCCCGGCAGGCATCGGCCCTTGCGGACCCCTTCTTTTTTGCTGACTCTCTTTGAGACGCGCGTAGAACACGAACGCGCCGTCGACACGGCCTGTCTTCATGAGACGGACGGACGGCGAGCTAGCCCATAGCTCCTCGTCCACAGGCCCGCGCCTACGGTGGCCGGGGGCCAATACGTGGCTCCCGACGCCCGGGGTGTCTCCCGCCGTGGCCGGGACGTAAGGATCTCTCCCTCTCACGTTCCGCCACCTCCTTCGCTAGCATGACTGCTTCGCAGAAGGAGGTGATGGCATCCCATTCCGTCTTGCTCCGGACCTTGAACCAGGGCTGGGAGAGAGAAGTCGCCGCCGCCGATCGCCGCTTCGAGGACACGGCGGTGCTCCGCCCAAGCGGGGCACAGCTCCACAGTGTGCTCCACCGTGGCCTCCGGTAGATCCTCACAATGGAAGAACCCGGGTATCTCCTCCCGCCCGAAAACACGATATGAGGCCAATAACAATTTAGCTGTCAATATAATCTACGTAAACTGCGTATGGATTATTGATTATTGCGAATAGCATAGCACAGTTCTTGCACGGCAAGAACACGTGGATTTATCAGGCTTCTGGTGTTCGCTATACTTCTTTTTGGAGAAATCATCCTCATCATCATACTGGAGCCCTCATCCCAATTTATTTAGGGGTAGCATGATTGTATTCTTCTTCCTTATGTACTACTCTATTACTTTTTGGAAAAATATTTTACGAAAAAAATAAGAAATGCACACAACTTAAATGCAAAATGAAATATAGGAAATCTCACAGCATCAAAAAAAAAATTAAACAAATCACAAAAAGTGAAAATAATGTTGGAGGGTTTGAACCTGCAACCCCGTAGTTTACAAAACGGTCATGAAACCGCAAGGCTATTTACTTCGTTGACATAACCCACAAATAGCCGTTCTCATGTACTTACGTCATGACTGAAACGTCAAACAATTGAAGTATACGGAAATAATGCAAAATTGCCTACCCCCTTAAGGAAGTAGCGTGATAATATATAGTTTAAATATTGAAGAAGCCTATGCAGTAATTTTGACGTGACGTGCGCGCACAAACATTTCGTACCAACTACTTAAACCAAGGAAAGCTGATTTTCTTGAGTTCCGCTATTTTGTGCGTATTCACCTCAAAAATCAAATTTCAAGAAAACTGAGAAATTATATTTACCTGTATTAGATATGGAGTATATGCAGCAACTTTAAAAGGTTACACTTCATTGGTTTTGATTGTATAGGTGTTTGAAGTTTATTAATTTTAAACACAAACCCCTCTTTTTTGCGCCTCTGGATGAGATTTAAAAAAAATGCTAAGACAGGTATTTCTTTATTTTTATTAATAAGTATTTATTCTGAGTTTCATGATTCTAGAACAATATAATTTTTTTTTCATACAAACTTTACCCCCCCTTTTCACCCCCTTTTTCCAAAAAAATCCAAAATTTCTATAGCCTATATGTTATTCTGAATGTATTTAAACAGATTTGTGAACATTTCAACAAAATCGGTTCAGCAGTTTTTACGTGATGCGCGGTCAAACAAACAAACAAACAATTTTTTTTTAAATGGTTTTAATATGTTCAGTTACTTATTTCAAGTCACCCTGGCTGGTTTTTTTTTTAAATCTTCAATGAAGAGATTTTTTGGTCTCAACGATTTTATTATATGTATAGATTACCCGTTTGTCAATCTAAAACATGGCCACCCTAGTCGTAATAAACAACCAAAGTTAAAAAACTACCCTGAAAAACGAAATTCCACATCCAGCATACCCTTACTACTACACAACACAATTTTACCATACTTAAAGCGGATTATTTCACTTAAATACAATAAAAAGTACTTAAATGACTTCAACGCGAAAATGTATCGGCCATATTGTTTACATCGGTGACAAGGCAAGACAGCGACACCATCCACCTTTGTCAGTTTCTCGCTCGGAACGTTTTTTTTTTCCCTTTTCTATTGAATCCATTGTACAAATTTAAACTCTAAGCTTTTGAGATAGAGGTTTTTTTATATTTTTTACCATTTTGTTCGTACTCATTCCAGTTAGTATATAATTTCCTTGATACTATCCCCGGATTTGAAACGTTACCCTTAACGCTACCTGTTGGTAGCATAAATAACTAATCTGGCTGTTTTCCACGCCATCTATGAATAAAATAAGTTTAGTATGCTAAACTATATGCAGCAGATTGAAAAATACAAATAAAGATTATTTTGTATACAATTTGAATTTGAATTTGTAGAAAATTGTAAATCATCATAATTTACTTACAATAATACGTCGTACTTTTACTTCGTTTCTATCCTTTTTTTTAAAGGATCCCCCGTGGTTGACAGTAGTTCTCACTGTCACTGACATTGACAGCTCATCGACCGTCGATTGGAAATTGAACAAAAGAATTTTATCGGAGAAAACCTGAATTAAGTAGCCTAATCTACATTATTAAGGTAAAGTTAGTTACTAAACCGGTTATGATATACATGTTGCGCAATATCTTGTCATTTAACAGTCTTATTTAACTTTAGTGACGTTAAATTCGTACAATTTAGTAGGTACGGTAGCGCTGTCACTTCTCATCAATTATTGTGGATAAAATCGCAGTGAATCACAACAGGAGTCTATTTGTTCATTTCCTGCATCGCAATAAGTGGTAAATAGTTTGAACTTTTTATACGTAGGAATATTCAGTGAGGTTGGGAGTATAGAGTGGTGTCACTCTATCATTACCTACTCTAGACAAAGGTAAAATCTCTGTTCTTTTTATTTTGATTGGTAAGTGTGCCTTATTCATTACTAAAAAACATGAAATACAATCCACTTACTCATACAACATTACTCAGATCCTGTTATCTCTATACCTACATATTAATAAAAATAATCCACTTCCCTGTTTATATGAAAATGTGTATTTAGATAACAATGAAAATAAAATGAGTCATTGTTTTCAAAACAAACAAAGCAAGCTGCAAGAATTGGCACAGTCATGCCATGTCTTTTGCCAATATTGTTATTTACGCACAAAATTAATTAGATTTCTGCTTCATCCCATCCTCTTGACAAATCTTACCTGTTTTCCTTAACAACAGAAGAAACCTTAATTCAGCGCATTTGGATTTTCAATGCTCCGTTCAGCACCAAGAGTTGAAACTCTCAAGAGTGCAATAGTATTCATGTGTTGCCTAATTTTAGTGCAAATGAGCATAAATCTCATAATTTTTCCTCTTTCCTGCTCTGAAATAAGACTAAAACAATACTGCTTTAAAGCGTCATGGTAGGCAACCTGGAATGTGTATTCAGAAAACTATTGCTTTACAAAAGGGAAATCTAAATAATAACTCAAAACAGAAGACTGTAAGTTGTATTCATCATTATGAACAACTTTTACCATAGGAAGAGTGTAGAAATAGCAACAAAAAAAAAAAAAACCCTAAATATTTTTGAGTTACACATACGCAAATGTATGGTTACACGTTGTGAATCATTCTGATAGCCTTATATATAATTGTCAGTGAGCACATCAGTACATAGGCTAGGTTACCACTTCAAATAAGAACCTAGAATACTAGAGTTTGTCAAACTCGCAATTGAAAAGTAAATTGATTTGCTTTCTTATCTTGAGTAAATATTATTGAAACTTGTTTGTCTTAACAGTCCTAGATATTTTTGAGTGAATGAAACTTGATAGGAGGTTTGTATGAAAAGGTTGAATTTGGTTTTGTTTTTTTGCTCATTAATATCTCACTGCTGGTCAAAACATACAGAAAAACATGTTCTGGTAAACATCTGATATTTGAGAGCTAAAATGTAAGGTATTTGTAGTCGAATCTATATTAGCATCGTAATTTTGTTTTCTATTCAATTTTTCTATTTTGAAAATGTATTTTTTTTTGTTTCTTTTTTTTTATTATAACATATTGTATTTTAACTCACATAGCATATCCATTAAGCATGTAGTGATCAGTGGATAATGGTGTGGGTAGTGCAATAAGTGCCATTATTTTAAGTTTATTTATAGTGTAACAGTTAAGTTTTGTATCAGTAGCATTGTTTGTAAATTAAGATAGTAACCCATCAGTTTACTTAGCTAAAACGTAATAACATGTTTTTTTACTGCTGTTTTTTATCCCTAAATAAATAAATAATTTAATCATTGATATTGAAATGATTTGCGTCGTCTTGATAAATAATTATATTACTTCAGCATCTGCCTAGCATTTCTCAATTACTATGTTATGGTCAGCTTCACGCCGTCATTCAATTATAACGATATAAAATCTTTTTATAGCCTTAATGGACTCAGTGATATCTTTTACTATAACAAGCCTTTCTTAAACAATGTCAATTAATATATTTATTGGCTTGTCATATTGATAAAGAAATAAATGAATGGTAATTTAAAAAGCAATAGTCTTGTGACTGCCTTGTTGGTCGAGTGGATGCAAGCGTGACTCCTGAGCATGAGTTCCTGGATTCGATTCCCGGGTGGGGCAAAGTATTATTGGGTTTTTCTATTAGGAATATCTCAGTAGCAGCCACAGAGTCTGGGTTTGTGCCTATTTGATGGCAATAGACTCACAACTTAAACATAACTGGCGAAATATGGGTGTACTATTAGGTACATTTCTGCCTAACCCTTTGGGTATTACAAGCGTGGTGTTATGTTATATTTTGGAACCCAGACTAGACAAATTTGCTAGATGATAAATAAATTATACTTTTACAACCATATGTAATAAACTAAGCTGTGACCGAAACTAACTGTTAGGTTAGCAACAGTAAAAATGACAACATGACACCATGAGTGTTAATTATTTTGCTCATACTCATATTTCCCTAGGGTAACCCCATGGGAAATTACTATAACAGTGCCTCACTGATGAGGTAGAAATGAGGCAACAGACATTGGAATGTGATCACCCTAGGCCATTACTTAAAGAAACTCTTGCATAATATTATATTTATATAATTGTGTCCTTCACGTGTCTTTAATCTTTTCATTATGTAAATATTATGTTAATAAAATTAGTACACATAACATTGATATCAATACCTAGCAACTATTTTGGAGAAATGAGGTTTTATAACAACACAATTTAAAATTGAATTTGGATTAGAAGTACTTTACAAATAACTTATTAGAATTTGTTGAACTCCATTTTTTCTTTTTCAGTTAGTCTGTAATATTAAATACTATTCAGTAATACAATAATATACATAATTAAAGCATTTTATAATATTTGTTAGTTTTTTAATATCATAGAAGAGGTAATACAGTCATAAAGCACAACATATAACTATTGAATACCACATGTCGGAAATATGTACATAAAATGTTGTCATTATTTTGTTTTCCTCTCTCATTATAAAAATATTTAATTTAATTTCTGTTTAAATAACCAGTACAATACATACCTTTTTGCCTTATATTTGTATGTATTTTTCAATTGCCTCATTGGTTGCAAGCACTAATGGTGATCTAGAGGTTCTAATGGGACCCCGTTATTGGATTTTTCTGTTCGGCTATTCTCAGTAACAACCCAGAGTCGGGATTCATGCCCGGTTGATGTCAATAGGCGCACTCCTTATATTACTATATCTGGTAAAATGTGGATATATATCTACTGAGGCACACCTCTTAAACATTTCGAGTGAAAACAGGCTTCTGTAAGTTATTAAATTAATAAATATCTTTACAGGACCCACAATGGCGGAAAGAGAA
Source organism: Xestia rhomboidea (assembly GCA_963853795.1). Taxonomy (NCBI): domain Eukaryota; kingdom Metazoa; phylum Arthropoda; class Insecta; order Lepidoptera; family Noctuidae; genus Xestia; species Xestia rhomboidea. The sequence continues at coordinate 13,799,238 of OY970778.1, forward strand.
CAAATTGCTGGTGGCGGTTTCAGCAGGGACTATGGAGCTACTGCGGCCGTCCCTACCGTCGGATTCGCGGACTTCAGCCCCACAGAACTGTACAACTTGAGTGAGGGTATAGCGGATAATGTGAACACCATCAACAGCGGCTTGAAGTCTCTGGAGAAGATGATGAAGCAGATCGGGGGGCCTAATGATAGTGTGCAGTTGAGGGAGAAAATGTAAGTGTATCTCTTTCGCACTAATATGAACTAATATACATAAGATGAATGACTTAAGTCGCAAAAAATGAACATTAATTTCGTCTAAATTAATGATATGAATATTAATTTCGTCTAAATTAATGATAATACTGAAAACAGTACTGTGAGTGACAATACTGTGGACACATTAATTAACTGACCTACTTTTTATGATCTGTTAAAACGTGATTTCCCCATTGTTTTTGTATGGCAACAGCCAGCTGTGACGTCACTAATTTGTCTACTCAACGACTCAACTAATTATTGATAAAAAAAAAATTAAAAGCAACTAAAGATCTAATTTTACAAATTATTGAAAAACTATTCGGCTTAGTGGGTAAAGGTAAGGTGTTTTCTCAAAGAAGTTGTTTCTTTGAATTATTTTTTAATGGTGTTTGCATCAATCATAAATCGTCGCTAAATTCATAAACGATATATTTATAATATTTACTAAACTTCTAATTTATCCTTTCCAGCCACGACACACAGCAAACAGTAAACGGCTCAGTATCAGCAACTGCGCGCGATATACAACGACTGGGCGTAGTCGTGAGGCGAGGTGATAAGCCTCAGAAGCTGCAAGTGGAAAGGCTCACACAGGCCTTTAGAGATGCCTTGGCTAAATACTCTTCAGTGCAAAAGGTCAGCATGATACTAATTTTCCATAGATAATTAAGAATTGGAGCTTTTCTCCTCTTCTCTCTCCTCGGTGGTCCACTGATCTAAGCGTGACTGTTGAGCATGAGGCAGAACTTCATGCTTAACGCCCGTTTTTCGATTCCCAGGTAAGATAGATAGAATATACTGTACACCCAAATTGTTACACAGCGATTACAATATTGCTATTTCTATGGTTACAACGGCATCGTTGATAGCAATAATTCCAGACGACTTTTGGTTACACTTATTAAACTTAAATAACAAAAAGGGGGGTAGGCAGTGGTAATAGGTACTTGTCATATTTGTTATTGAATCTAAACGCGTGTGTGATATAATTATTGTGATAAATAATACGTACCGAAGAATACGATTAACGCAACACGGAAGAAAGTTATTAAATGAAATTACTGCGTAAATCTTGTTACTATAGACAGTTCATGCGCAAAGTTGCATAACGTTCAAACGGGTGGAACGTGAACCATTGACATGACAAATGACACTTAGAAACTAAGTGTCAGGACCAAGAAACTTTTAAACTAACTGGAATGAGGACGGGCAAGCCAAAAACGTTCCGAACGAGAAAGCTTCAAGAGTGGATGTTGTCTCTTTCTAATAGGGTGCCCAATAATCATACTAACTCTTGAGACAGTTACAGAGTAGCTGTTATTTTTATTATTTAATGATGATGACCTGCAACTCAATAGCATTTTAGGTGAAATAGCTTCAAGAGTAGATGTTATTAACTTTTATGTTAACTTAAATGTATGTCTGTACCGTCCAGTTGCAAATTATCAATTTTGCAACCTGTCAATCCAGACGACTTTTGTATTCGGGGATTCGAGGACTCCGTTATTATTATATATTTTTTCAGACATAGAAAATCGCATTTTCATGCTATGACTGTTTCCCTATAATGTTTTAGTAACATTCGCCAATATTTATTTTATATTCCGAAACCATTCATTTTCACTCGCAGCTCGCCAAATGGATTCTTTTGCTGGAGAAGCATGGGAAAATCCTTAGGACCGGCATGGCACGGCACGGTGCGGCGGACTCTTTTCTTTTCAATATTTGTATTTAAAAAGCAAACTAGGTACTACCGACACCATGTGCGATGTCCGTTGTTTGTAATTTATAAAATATACTTTTGATTACTATGTACGACAACGATGTTCGAAACTTCGAACTTACTTACTTAATTTATTTGGATATTACCCGTTTGTCAATCTAAAACATGGTAACCCTAGTCGTAATAAACAACCAAAGTTAAAAAACTACCCTGAAAAACGAAATTCCACATCCAGCATACCCTTACTACTACACAACACAATTTTACCATACTTAAAGCGGATTATTTCACTTAAATACAATAAAAAGTACTTAAATGACTTCAACGCGAAAATGTATCGGCCATATTGTTTACATCGGTGACAAGGCAAGACAGAGACACCATCCACCTTGGTCGGTTTCTCGCTCGGAACGTTTTTTTTTCCTTTTCTATTGAATCCATTGTACAAATTTAAACTCTAAGCTTTTGAGATAAAGTTTATTTTATTTTATTAGCATTTTGTTCGTACTCATTCCAGTTAGTATATAATTTCCTTGGAAATAATACATATTTAAATCGATATTTATGACAATAGATACTACATTAAAAACCGTAGGAGTGAAATAGGCAAAGAAAAAAAGCGAAAGAACAATAACAAAAGATGGGAAACTGTTACCCGAATGACTCAGTGAACATGGTTCGCAGCTTAGCAGCTGGTGTTGAAGCAGGCTAATTTATCGGCGTCTAGCTCAGCCAATATTGATCTCACTATTAATTGGTGACAACACGAGGTTTGGACCCAACAGCCCCAAGGATGTACACATAAGCTTAGCCCTGTTTGGTCCAGCAGCTGGTGGCCAAAAACATTGGTTCAACAGCGTTCTGGGAAAAAAATCGGATACGATTATACCAAAGCCTTTCAACTTGGTTTTTGGATACCTACACCTGCAACTTGACCAATATGTGTCAAGGCTTCCTGGCACTGCTCTAATTGCCCATTTTGTGGCATCAATGGATAGCATCAACAAAAAAGGAGGCCATCTTCATTATTTTTGTCACAAATCACTACAGCGGCTAACAACATGACACAAGAAGCATCTTTCTACAGCCCCTCATCTCTAATGCATCAATATCCCTAGTAAGGGGCTCCATCTGGTGTCGAACACAGCTCAGAGCTTCCAGTACAAATGCCTTGAAGGCTGCATATTCCGCTGCAAGACTGGCATAAGTGTTGAGTGTCTTGGTCACTTCAGCCTCAAATTCATTCATTTTAGTTGTGTGACTGTGCTATCAATTCAGACATTTAGTTGTTAAACTATGCCATCTATTCAGACATTTAGTTGTTAAACTATGCCATCAATTCAGACATTGAATTCAGTGAATCCATTCTTGATTGTTATGGTAAAGTGAATGCAATTGAGGAACAACACACAGCTGGCAGGTAGTTATTGTTGGTAATTAATATTCATTACACAAGATTGTGTAATTATACCAAGTAGTCTAATTAAAATTGATTAAATTTTTTTAAGCCTGTCATGTGAAAACCCCTTCTTTTTCTCTCAATCTTGTGTGTTATCTGGCCATGTTCGCCCTACAAACTAGATCAGATCATCACACCACCTCCGAATGACCCATAATAAACGAGGTAGTAAATAGGAACCGAGTTATAATGGGATTTTAGCGCCGTCTGTTACAGTGTACTTTTCACTTTGAGTGCGAGAAAAATAGTCAATTTAGTCAGACAGACAGACAGACGGACAGCGGAGTCTTAGTAATAGAGTCCCGTTTTTACCCTTTGGAGTTTGTCTATGCCACATGAAGGAAGTTTAAAAACTAATTATTTTTACTCCCTAGAGACTAAAGTGGTCACCTTAGTCCCGCTTCGTAGGGCTATATTGGCGTACTTTTAGAGCATGAGAACTGAAAAAAAAATTGTGCCTAGCTAGAGATCTAAAATAATTAATGTGTCTCCAGTTGATGTTATAGGGTTCTGCGTAACCCTTTGGGGATAACAGGCCTGATGATATGTTATGTTTCAAGGCAGTGTTAAGATTCCTGAGATACAAGCTTAACAACTAAGTTCAACACGCCGAGCTTTTATCTTAAAATAGTTGGTTCAGTGCGAAAAAGATATGGATATATTTCATTTTCGCATTAATAGCGAAATTGATTATGTTGAAGACATCTTTTTTTCTTTGGTTTTAATTAAAATTTATAGTTTAGAACCTAGCTTAATTTCCCATTATTCACAAGCAAAAGTAACTTATTGTTTTTTTACTTTCACAGCAAGTATCGGAGAAGATGGCCGCCCATATGCCGAGGCCGCCGCGCGTTCGCAATGACCCACAGATGATGGAACAGCAGGCCATCGCTGATGATGAGGAGGCCACGCTCATTGCCAACCAGCAGGCACAGGTAACCAAATATAACTAAGTGACATCTTCTTTCTGCTTGTCTCATGAAGAGAGTGCAGGTATAATGTCATAACAGTTAAAAGCTCACCGTTCCTCCTGCTGTGTTGAACACCAGACCACAGTTTGTCGTCTGGACGTAGGATCCACCCTTTTCGAAGGCTGAAAATTTTTCCACCTTGTGTCCTAAACATCTGTCTCGGAATACCTGCGATACCAATTTTTTTTCTTTATAACTCAAACTCAAACTCAAATCATTTATTTCAATTAGACCATTACGGCACTTTTGAATGTCGAAAATACAAAAAAGCAAAGCTACAGTCACAGTCACAAGGCATAATAACTTGAGAAAGTACTGTAGTTGCCCATTCCCTAACGTAGATCTCTATGGAGAAGAACGGGCAAGAAACTCCATGGACACTCTTTTAAATCAAAATATTGTTACAAAATCTTGGTTACATCATTCATGTTGAGATTATACATATGTGAGAACGATGTAGAAAGACGTGCACGTTAAGAGCGTCCAGAGTAAATTAATAAATTAAAAAATAAAGTAATTAAAATGAACGAACCGTACGTAATGAACGTAACGTCTTATGTATCGATGAACACCGGCTGCACGCTTGTAAAAGTGTCACACCGTTCCGCGCGCCGGTCACGTCCCGCCTGACTCATCAATGCCTAGCCCAAATCCTTGGACCTAGAAAAATGAATTGAAAATTTTCAAATTTTTACAGCATCATGCTGAGATTTTGGCCTTTTGGTCTCTCACAAGACCAATTTGTGTATTTTTGTTCTATTATTTTTATTACATTTTATTTTATTGTTTTGCGCTATGCGAAGCCATGAAATACTTTTCTTTATTATAATCGTATAACAATACTATTTATTTTCCAGGCACGTCTTGTACAATTCGAGACGAGCATGATGCTTGAGAAAGAAGCCTACATAAACAAAATAGAAGCCGATGTTTTAGATGTGAACCAAATAATACAAGAATTGGCCGATATGGTAAATCAGCAGGCCCAGACTGTCGGTAAGTTGATGTTTTTTTACTTTTAATAATTATTCCGCATTCAATCTTCCACTTAGTATCATTGTCCTGCACTTATGCCCCAATATATTGGGGTTCGGAGCAGCATGTCTTCTTCTTCCATACTTCTATTAGTCATAATTTCAGTAGTCACCTTTCCAGCTATAAATCATCAATGACACGGTCTATGTTTCTTTAAGATCTTAGATCACTATTTGGCACTTAACATAGTACAATAATAATCCAATTAAAACCTAAATTAAAAATTATCATCATTTTCTTCACTGGGCTATGGACTTATGAATTACTAATGAGTGAAAAACATATTAATATTAGTTGTTAAATTAACCATCATATGTGTAGTTAAGGAGAAGCAGAATGAGGGGCAAAAAAACAATTGTAAAAAGGGAAGAAGTCAGTCTCTTTTCTAAAGGTATAATTTTAAAGTAATTTGCTTACTGTGCTAATCAGAGCCATGCGAGCCAAAATTAACACAAGGTGAGCTATCAGAGGGCTAATTCACGTAATTTTATGACACGCCGATGAAGTTGTAGTACAGTTGCAGTTAAGTTCGAGTGATAAACGGTATTCTTGTAATCTTTGAACTGCGCGTGAACTGCAAGTCAGCTGTACGACAACCAAACTCTACCAAATTTACATAAGGTGTGGCCATATGAGAAAAAAAATATTACTCACTAAATAATCGAATAGAATCGATTACATTTCAATGAATATGAAGTTATTAAAATAATACCCCAGTACAGATTTAATGCTCTTTCTTACTTAGTAGAATACCGATCATGTTGCATTCCGGAGCACGCACCAAAGTCGCGCAACAGTAGAATGCTGCCGCTGAAAAGCCGTTATTGCGCTCGCGTGACGCGAACTTGAGGCGAGCGTGTCTGAAAGCGGTACAGAATACGAAAAGCGTTGTTTTGATCGAAACTTAACTGCAACTGCACTGCAACAGCACTTCTTTAGTTACGTGAATTAGCCTACAGACTAAAAATATAACTTCCCAGTTGCATGAAATCCGGACAAATCGTGTAATAATACCGCTCATCCCCTCGTTTTCCTTAAAGAGGGGTCAGGTAATGCAAGGCACTAATCAGCCTATAATGTTCCTGCTGCTTAGCTAGGCCTCTACACTTTAAGGCTCGATTACCACCAAAGCTGAGAGGATCGGAGCGGTTTCGAGTCGCGCAGGATTCGACCAATCACAGGAAAGACAAGAGACGTTATGTGGATTTCAATCAATGTGATTGGTCGATTCCCGAGCGACTCCTCCTCTTAGCTCTGCTCGTCTCCGCTTTTGTGATAACCGGACCTAATTACGTGGATCCAATGCAAATTAAAATGCAAAGAGAATAGTTTTAAAATGATAATTTTCAATTTACAGACTCGGTGGAAAGTCACATCGAAGCCGCCAGTGCAAACGTGGAGACAGGCGTCGACGAACTGGCGAAAGCTGCCGAATACCAGCGCCGATACCGCCGAAAAATGTTCATCCTCATCATCATAGCGATCATAGTAGCCATTATCTTCATCGTATGGGTTGTCAAAGCCTTCAGATAGGCCTTCTTACCCTACAGCCTAATATTACCCCATGGATTTGTGAAGGGTAACGTAACAGGTTACCCTAACCCGTCTTCTTGAAGAGTATCTATCCAATATTGTATGTTAGGATATCGAATACGCCCCAGTGAAGAACGCAACGAATTTAAGAGGATCGTGGATGTAAGTAACCAACACTGAACTTAAACGTTACATAATAATAGTTCATAATGACTTCATAAATCATAGTGTTGAAGTAAATTGTAGTATTTTTTTAATAACTTGGCAATATTTTATCAATTTAATGGCTCACTTGCCATAACGATAATAGGCGAGACGACAAAAAAAATCTGATTAGTCAGTCACTTAGATTATCAAAAAATATTTGAGCCATGTTTTTTCTTTTGTTACGTAAACTAAAAATGACGAAGATACGCCGCTTTTAAAATTCTCAATACGTCACGCCATGGTATAATTTTTAGCTAGTTCTGACGTCACGAGCCCCCACTCCCGAGTTTTGATGCGTTTTATCTTTGTCAATATTCATTGATTTACAAAAACAAAAAATATGTGTCCATTAATTTCCAATACTCTAACTGACGGACTAAATAGATTTGCAATTTTTTGATACTGTCGTCATGCCTATTGTAGTATTTTTTAATAACTTCAATATTTTATCAATTTAATGTATCACATGTATCACTTGCCATAACGATAATTCTGTGGAAGTCCCCTATTCAAGTTAAACGGCGTTATCATTACCGCTAAGCGACACAAAATGAATGCCCTAAATACATATTACTGCTCTGTTAGCCCCTAAATACATATTACTGCACTGTTAGAATTGGTCTAGTGGTCGCAAGCGCGACTGCTCAGCATGAGGTCCTGGGTTCGATTCCCGGGTCGGGCAAAGTGTTATTGGGTTTTTCCATCAGGAATTTCTCAGTAGCAGCCACGGAGTTTAGATTTGTGCCCGGTTGAATTGAAATGTGGGTGTACTATTAGGTACAACTCTGTCTAACCCCCTTTGGGGGTTACAGGCGCGATGTTATGTTGGACTATAAACTCTCAGCGCTTTGAAAATCTTCAGCAAACGAGCATTATTACTGATGTTCCTAGATATATCAACCTGTAGTCAAGTCTTCGGGCTGATATAAGGGATAAGCCATTAAAAAGACTAGTTGTTTAACTATTAAACTTCATACATCTTTGAATATTTTTTTAAATGCAACATCTCAACAAAAGGAAAAAAACATTGAACTTTTTCATTGTTTATTGGTTGATCTTAGGCGGCAAATGAAGGTGTTAAAAGAATACTTTTAAAAGCTTGATGATAAAATTGTGTAATATTTCTCTTTGTTTATGGCAACATTGTTTTCTTGCCATTACAATTTTTTACAAGTGAACTATTTATTTAGTTCAATTCAAAACATGGCCTGGTATAAGAAATCTTAATTCAATCTGAAAAGGTTTAGTTTTCAATGGTCACTAAATAATTCATTGCATTTTCGAAAAGTTTTGTCATTTTGAAATCAACTTGATATTTCTGTGTATTTTACAATAAAATGTATCGGTTTTCCTAGTGTATGTATAAACATTGAAATATTGAGCATAAATAAGTTTGATTATTTACAAAACTTCAACATGGAACATGAACTTCACATCTTTTTTACGCTGAATAATTTTTTAATCTGTGATTTTTCTTGATAATATTTTTGTTTTTGTTTTGTCAATCGAATTATTTGTAAAGCTGATTGTAAACCAAGAGCTAAGTTAATTTAGCGTAGCTCGCGTTCCACAAACGAAGGTTCACTTAGTATCGTGACTAGTTGTTTGCTCATTACATGAACTGATTGACGCTACTGAAGACACCAAATTCGTAGCCTAGATCCAGCTAGACTCAATTTAGACTGCCACCCGCACGCTACACACATAAGTTAATTTATAACTTATCTTAGCTCTTAGTCTACAATCGGCTTTTGTAGGAGCAATAATGCAATATAATGTTCTGTATTCAAAGTAAACAAGAATTACATAATAATTATGATTTTGTTTTGCTAAAAAGGATTTTCTACACTGGCAACATTGAATATTCTATGCAGTATACTGCATACAATATTCAATGTTGCCAACATCGCAAAAACATAGTGCGCATGAAAACGAGCCCAAACGCAAAGTTTTAAAATTGACTTTAATTCGATTTTAGGTTAAAATTTTACTAATATTGCTCACCTCAATTGACAATTTGTTATTTATTTATACCAGAAAATTTCATGATAAACAAAGTAATTTTAATAGCTGACTCATCTTTTAATTATAAACTAGCATCCGACAGTATTGGTAGCAATGTTTATTTTATTATAAGGTATAAAAGCTATCTTAAGATACAACTTCAGTGGCACTAAGTGTGAGTTTAGCTTGCACATGACTGTGTTAAAAGACAGGCGTTTCGTGACGCGTTGCAGGGCAAATTGAACTTTATGTGTTTGGAAACTCAATCGAGAACGCAGGATACAGTCCTACATGGATCTGAATGAACGTAGATACCGGACAGTTAATATATATTTTATACTCTTTATACGAATTCAGTACATTTTGCGTTAGTTCTTTATTTCGTCACGTTCATTTCGATTTCAAATCCATGTTGCACTCTAGTACTTACATGAATTTTACTATGAATTTGGCGTCGCGTTCTTTTAAGAATGTGTAACCCCGTGTTCTAATGTAAGAGAACTATGCGTGAAATTGTGACGGTCGAGTCTTCCGATTAGTAGTAATAGTCCGCACGAGTGACCCCGTACACTAATCAAATCATTCGCTGTGTCAATAAAACAGGAAGACTCCATAATTTCCGCCAAACAAAATGAACGCAATGATCGCTCATATTAAGACATAGCCGGTTTCTTTCAATAAATATAATAAAATATTATAACCGCTGTGTATAAGGCCTTGTGTAATGTAGAGAATTATAATTGCGTTATTTATGTATTAATCGTAGTTAGGATTTTATAGTAGGAATATTATTAATCAATTTCTGAAATATTTTGTCAACATTCCAAAGATATTAATAATTTGTTCAAATCGACGGATAAATCACTAATAGTAATATAATATATAATAGAAGAAATGTCACACAGTTTATTTGCCTCTGATTTCACAAGTCTGCCAACATAATTTTTCTTTATCTACGTACGTTACAATAAGGTTGCTTTTGCGTTGTAGTTGTCAGAGGAAAAATAATTGTTATATCCGTTTATTTCTATAAACATCGATGTGTTTCATATTTTCAAACTGCAATTAGCTAACAAGACTCACGCAACGCATTTCATACAATTAATAAAATAAAAAAACAGCTCTAAACAGTAATACCGGTTATAAGGTACTCACTGATTGAGCGTGCCGTAACGCGATCAAAACTGCACTATTTGCCAAAGCATCGGTCCTATAAAACGCCTACTTTGTCCTCTTTTTATTATTATCACATTAATTAAACTGTTTTCAATCTTATTTTCTCCTAAATACCTGTACTGCAAATAAGAAACCTCATGTATAATAATGTCATTGTAATTAATCGTAGACTACTAACACCCTGTATAAAGAATATAACTTATATAATTTAATATATTATAGTAATTATTATGTTAGTAGGCAAGAAGGCTGTAACTCATAACTGCACATACTTTCATATTCATTGTTTTGTATTTTGTTAAAAGTATTGGTTTTTATAGAACATTTCTTCAAAATGATGCTCTTAAAAGGCTAAATTCTGACGGTAGTCTAGTTAAAGCTGAGGTAAAGCGCGATAATTGTCAATATATTAATTTGTGGTTTCCAATGCTTTTAACAAAATAATACATCATTTACTTACGTATATTTTGTTGAATTTGTAAAACATAATTTATAATAAATCTTTGTCAGAAACGATTTGTTTTATTTGGTACTCCTCAGTTCTTCCTGTCAGCACCTCGCTAGAAAGCTTCTTCGAACAAGAATAAAATTCCCTTGAACGAGTTTTTTTTACCCGACTGCCAAGGAAGGGTTATGTTTTTCGCGCGTATGTTGCCTGCTAGATCCCCGGAACGGAACGCACGCGGAACAAATATTTCTATGACATAAAGGCGGTGTTTTGGGTCTGGCTGTTTGTGAAAGCAAATCCCGAATTGTTAGGTAGTCCTGTGTGACTCACACTGACTTGGGCACCATCAGGGATTTTAATTTTGATAACACAAAAAAATTGTCGAAATTTGTCGCCAAATATCAGTATTTGTCGGTCACTGTTTCAAAAAATTAAGAGTTTATAGGTGGCTGCTGGAGAGACAGTCTTGCAAGCTCCAGCTTGGCCACATATCTCAAAACCTAGGGCTCCTATCGAAGACCTGTTTTGTTCCAAATTTAATCGCTAATTAGTCGCAATGCGTCGCCAAGTTACAGATTCAGTCGGTGTGTAATTAAAAAGATTAAAGAATTCAATTTCCCCATACAATGGTTCAAGCAAGTACAAAATACTTTAAGTAGTTTCTAGAAACTACTTTAGTATATTACACAACACACCGACTGAATCTAACTTGGCGACGCATTGCGACTAATTATTATTTTTTGTGTAATCAAAATTAAAATCCCTGATGGTGGCAAAGCCAGTGTCAGTCACAGAGGTCCTGTAGGCTTAGCCAAGTTGACAATCTACAATCGTTAACGCTAATAGAAAACTAACCAAATGTATGGAATGACATCATTTCAACGTTAAGTCAAGTGGTCAAAACAAACGAATAGAAACTTTACAAGTTCAGTCAAAGCTAAGTTGGTTACGATTTATATGGGATGTAGCGATCACTATTTTAGAAACGAATACATTTCATTCTATCATCCTGACCGATGTAAACTTGTCTACGAAAGTTTCTATTCCTTTGCTTTGACCACGTGACTTAACGTTTACGATTGTAGAAAGAGAATCGATACGAATCGGTTGTAACTTGGCTAGGCCTGCTGACTCGCAGAGCGCTGCTGAGAAATTCCTGATAGAAACCCGATAATACTGCACCAGTAGGGCTATTACGTATCTCTGTTGACAACTGTACTCAGCTGTAACTGGGCTCAGTGTCCATCAATTAATTTTCAAAAGGTTAGTTTCGTATTATGTATGACCCTGTTAATCACCGTAAAGTGACATCCACTCAGTGTGATACGTAATACCAGTATTATGACATTCACGGTTGTCATCAAAGTTCGGTGTACAACCGAAGCTTGTTAGTCACTGGATATCAGAAAGATATGTAATAGCCCCGCTGGACCTCATGTAAGCTATAACAGCACCATTGTTATCAGCTTGGATGCAGATTCAAGGTTTCTTCTTGAGATAGGAAAAAAATAAAACAACAAATTACCGAATCATATCTTTGTATTTAAATTAATCTGACGAACTAGTAGACAAAAAGAACATTGTATCATTAATGAACTATTCAGTGCGTTTACACGAATAAGCACGCATTTCTATTTTTTTATTCGATGATACTAATATAGGTGATAATGCACAATAGAGACTCATCATACAATGAACTTAAATCATAGGCTGGAAACATCTGAATCATAGACTTATCCAAGAAAATAAATCTTCGATGTGCTCTCACAGACTTTGGCGTGTTATAGCCAGCGCGGCATTGAACATTGAAATCTGTATCTTGTTACCACTATTTACGTATGAATTTTCGTTGGGTAAAGATGAATTGCTCTGCCTGCCGAGCGAACTTACACAATATCTCACATGAAACGATAGATACGACTTTCAGCATGAGTGAGCGAGACACCGCTCAAACTGCATAGTCAACGAAACAGAAACATGATCATCTGTTGAAGCGGTTGAGTGAATCTAACGATTTTAATCTTTGACGTTGTGTTCCAATGAATCTATGAATTTCAAAAACTGTCATCGAGTTCAGCTCCATAGATAAAGAATGTAAAAAGAGTAAAGAATTATTGTCTATGGTTTCTTTCTAAACATTGCACACTATCACCCTAACACTTCCAAAAATATTATTTTACGTATCACGAAAATAATAAGTATTAAAAAATAAACTAAAAGATCAGTTTATTAGTAATATTGCTTCAGGAACATTTATATTGGGCACCCGTTTATTTAGAAACATTGTTTAAAAACTTACTGAGGTATTATGAAATGAAAATGTTACAAAATGATAATGAAGTTAGTACAAAAATAACATTTGTAATAACAATATTGAAACTAAACGGGTGCAAATATCTTAGAGAGATCTAAATAATAGTGTTTAATAATTTCAAAACTGAATTAACATCATTTCGATAGTAACATTTACAATTTGACACAAAATAGAAACAACACTAGCAGGCATACTGGAACAAAAAAACTTGTTTACACATTCAAATTATCTAAAATAAATATTATTGCTAACAGATGGTACTAGTGGAAGGGTAAAATACATAATTATTGTCATAAATAATTATACTAGAACACTTATAGAAGTCGATAAAAATATGTCGACACAGCACAAGAACGTCACAACACTATGTGTATATTTCTATTTTGTGTCGCATAGTATTAAAAACAATGAAAATAAAACAAACAAATGTAATATAAAGATGACAGAAACACCAACTTAAACATTTAATGCTTAAAAATATCAAAATTTTTGATTTTATTCATAACCTAGAAAGTCCTGTTTACAATGGCCTGTATAAGCTCAAATTCGTCTACAGCATCCGTATAAAAACACTAACTTTTAATACAGGGCGCGGTAGTTTGGGAATAAGGCATTATAAATTCCACTTTAGATATTTGCCTCTCACTCATACACATTCTGTTCGAGTGAGAGGCAAATAGTGGAGTCGAAACATCCAAAAGCATCCATAAAAAACCAGGAGCCATTAGACAAAAATGTCAAATTCATCGATGTACAGGTGCGAGAAAGATGGAGCTATACAGATCTTATAGCGCCATCCCTTTCACACAACAAGAACGGTTTTAATAATTCCATATTTGAATCCAGAAATACTCCCGTGTTACCGCGTACTATATCTACCTACCTATCATTACAATACGTACAAACTTGCCAACATCAGCCATTGAAACACAGGAAAAAATAATAAAAATTTAGCCAATATGTATGGTAACGAGATAATTTGGACTTTTCCAACTTATTAAACTACAAATAATGCGATTTATTGTCGCCAATCATTAAAAATTACATCAGTTTACGTTCAGTATTGGAACATTAGAGTATTAGAATGTTGCTATTATTAATATTTATAGAAATTGTTAGCAGTCAACTATCAAAACCATTAACAGAACAGATTTACTATAAATCAACATCATAAAAGTGAGGAAACGTTTTTATTTGTAACCCAATTTTTGTGAAGGAAAACATCGTGAGGAAACCAGCATGCCTGAGAGATATTTCTCGACGGCATGTAAAGCCAAGTCAGAGGTTCATAAAAACTGAGACCAGGTTAGGCACTAACCACACGATAAAGTAGACTCGCACCGTGCCCAAATGGTGGATTATTGCTCACTCCCTGTAACCAAGAAGAGGCCTGTGTCCCAGCAGTGGAAACATTACAGGCTGATATATACTAGAGACATTTAATCTGCTCACACATTTTTAGGTCCTAAAAGTTGACTGCTAACATTTCGTTGCGTGAACACTATTATGTGGCTTTTAAACTGCATCAAATTGTTTTTTTATTTTATTATTATGACATTGCTTTACATTACACGGAATAATATATAAAACACAATATAATTGAATACCTGTAATTTTTTCAAATCATCTTGGTATATATTATTGTTTTAGTTGTGTTCACGATTATCAAAAGTTGTGCAACACGGCAAAACATGTTGTTACAACAACAAAAAAACAGCGAAAAACAATTTGGATGCAGTTTCATTGTTTTTCAAGTGAATTATTACATTATTCAATCAACGCGCAAGCACTTTGATGACGCAGTGAAACAAATAACAAGTTAGTACTATTCCTTCAGTTAGATTTGGTTCATCAAAATGCATTTATATTCTTTTTAAATTATATTTCATTACGTACGCTAAGGTGGGACATTCACGGACGATTGGACGCTTGAAGAAAATTGTTTTTATTTTGTACCTTGAGAGAGTCGCACAGAGTAATATTTTCATTAGCTAACATTTCAGTCAATATTAAAAACAATCAGAAGAAAATAAAGCTTGAAACCAGACAAAAACATCCGCAAATTTTAGTCAGAAAGGACAAGGTTATAAAATTATAATTGCCGTACAGAAAGCGTACGGAAAGGCACTATATCCCAAAGTTTATATATTTTTAATTAAAGAAATCAACGCAAACTATGACATCAAGAAGTAACGCAAAATCGCAGTAAGTACAGTAGGCCGCACGTCGCTGGTGATACTATCAACATGGCCTTGTGTAGGTGTGGAGTTGCAATAGAATAAGAGGCCATATCAGTCTAAGCTGAGATGCGGTCGTGGCTAAATAATAACAGCCGCTCAGATCGACCTACAGGTTAAGCCGGGCTTGCCTAGGTTGGTCCGTAGATGGGCGACCACCCATTACATACCGGGTTTCCTGCGTTCCTCGGAAAGCACGTTAAGGTGAAAGCGTCAGGCTAGCCCGCGAAATTCAAATTTTCTTACGTTTTTTTTGCAATTTGTAGACCAGTGCTAGGTTGTATGTTGATTAAAATATTGTTCGCGACTGTAAGACGTATGTAGTTACAGAATTATAATCATTAAAATCATCATTACAACCCTCCAAGTTCATAAAAGTCGAGGAACGACTTTTTCAAGGTCAAAATCATTCCTCGACCTTTATGAACTCGCGAACAATATTTTAATCAACATACAACTTAGTACTGGTCTGCAAATTGCAAAAAACGTAAGAAAATTTGAATTTCGCGGGCTGCCCTGTCATTTGAAGATCGTTGACAGTCGTTACAGGTAATTAGTGGCCCGAAAGTCTGACAAACAGTCTTAGCAAGAGATATCATAATATATTACCTAATACTAATTGGGTTGTGGAGGTCAGATAGGCATCCGATTAGACTGCAAGCCGACCCCAACATAGTCGGGATAAAGCTAGGCAGATAGATCAATATAAACTGGCAAATCCAATTTTGAATACCAGTGAAGTGCGGCCTACAGTACCAACATAAGAAATGAAGTATATAATACCAAATTCGTGCGACATAACAGTTGATTCTAACGATTATTCGCCAACCGTCTGATCATCCACGAGTCCCTTTAAATTATCTAGGTAAATGATATTAGGTATTCACAGATTATTGTTTATACAAAAGACAGGCATATGTACAATTTTATGTTTGCCAAATTCTGTTAAGATGTGACGAGAAAATTTATTAATTATTTATTTTATAGCGAACAGCAATGGTTTTTAAATTCAGTCTTATTTCTGGGTCTATTTACAAAGGGCAGTTTTAGTTTTTAGGAGTTTTTTTAAGGACATTCGCTGCAGAAGCTGCTGTTATCCTTTATTATTTTGTATATTTTTTTTACTTTTACCATGAGATTCTTAGAGCATCAGATCGTATTTAATTTTGTGCGTAATTTACAAATATTTACACCTAATTAATTTGTAGGAAAGGGGGGATATTATTTGTTACATTTCTCAACAGAATAAATACATTACAAATTCGTATCGAAAGACACGAAAATAGCATAAAATTTTTAGATTCCTAACAATTTTAAGTGATATACACGTTGTATTTTAAGTAAAAAAATATAGGGTGTTTTTAATTTCCAATTTAAATGCTCTAAGACAACAACAATCACAATAAAAGTTATTTCAATCACATTTTCAGGTAGTCTATCACATTTTATATTTATTGCTTGCTTCGATATTATTGAAAAAATAAACTACAGTACAAAACAGGCAATGGAACACAAAATAAATAAGACTATTATGCATTTGGTCTCTCGTCACATCACTAACATTCCTAAAAACGACAATTTGACAATTTGGTCGCATTTATTACAAAAAAATACCGTCAGCAGAAAAAGATACAATATTTTTTTAGCAAAATATTGTTTATGTATCACAGAAACCGTCTAGCTAGAAGCATATCCTAATAATTGTTTCTATCTATTGCTTTTGTTTTGCATATAGCGTGTATTCGAGTCTTAAAAATATTTTAAATTAATGCAGTGATTATAGTTTTTTAATACTAATATAGAACCACATAATCTAATAATATTATGATGACAATCCGATATTATGATGGATTGGCTTTTTAAACTAACTCATTTTGACGTTGAACAAATGTCTTTACCACAAAGAAAACTCTTTCTTGAATCGGAGATTTTGCCGCGCTATTTAATCTCATAACATAAAGAAAAATCCAAACTTAAAAAAAAAAACCTTTAAGAAATTATATTTCCAGTGTTTTATTTAACAAAAAAAAAAACCGACAGCAACTTTATCACTTATTTCTTTCTTATATTTTTATTCGTACATAGTTGTTTCTGCTGACGGTACAAACAACTATTCACTTACTACTACCGCAGTTTGGCTTGGCGTTGTTGCCAGACCGCGTATTTTGCGCAGGCTGTGTCTATCATCTGATTCATATGCCGCGTCAACGTCGTCGCTAGCGGCGTTAGGTCCCGAAGCATTTTTTCCTGGGGAAAAAAATGTAGTTTGAATATTATTATTTTTTATTGTTACGTAATGGGATAAAGAGCAGTGTTGCCACCTTAGCCCTTTTCGGGCTAGATCTAGCACTTTTTACTGTTGGTATACTCGGTTTTTCATAGATTAGCCCGAAAAGAGCAATCTAGCCCTTTTCAAGCGATACGAATACTTCGCACCACGATTACCAAGTTGACATAACATTGCGCGCCATGTAGTATAGATTTTGTCAGTTCACACTTTAAAAACACTAATTGGGTATATTATGGTTTTGTTATGGTAACATCATGTGTAAATGCTTTGACGTCTGCTTTCGCAGATATGATTTTAGAAGATTCTGTGGAAGACTGATTTTTAACAATTTAATATAATTCGATTTTGCACTTTCTTAAATTACTTTAATTATTACGTTTCAAATAAACAATTTTTAACCCTTTGCATTTGTATTTATATTTTTAGCCCTTTTGATGGCAACATTTGCTAAATCTAGCTCATTCCAGCTTGTCCGACTGCCCCTTTTCAAAAACCAAGGTGGCAACACTGATAAAGAGACCCTGAACGAAACCAAAAAGCACTTGTTTCCCCGTCATTGCGATCATTTTTTCGTTATGGACCATACCTGGGAACTTTCTAGTTACGGAGATTTTGGAGGTCAAAATTTCAACTTTTTTACAAGTATTTTTCTTTTATAGTGATTTCTTTACTTTAAATACCTCTATGACCCCTGTACTATTCGATGCAGCCATCAATACAATGTTTTGAGTGCGTTACATGTTACATTGGGACTTACCGTAAACCGTGATTTTTCACCCCATAAACCAAAGTTATTCCGAGAAATATTTTTTTTTGATGTACAGAGTGCATGGATGACGGTTTCGCGAAGGGTCTGTTTACACCATGTAGGATACATTCCGCCAATGGGATTCTTTACTGAAATGTTCGAGAGAAGGCTGTCTGTTTGCACGTGCACTTGTATTAATGAGGACGACCACAAAACTCACCTCAAAAGGCCTCAGTTTAACATTCCTAAATCTCAACAGAGCTTCATAAAACTTCTCTGCTCTCGCGCTAGTGTCTTCCGTATCCGGTGCGGCGCCGGGTTGTGGGAAGCATCGCCACAGCTCTCTAAGTAACTCGCCACCCGACAGGTAGATGCGGTGCAGCTCTGACTTCACGTCAGGAGGTATTAATTCTGTAAAGTGAAAGTTGATTTTAAAGAAGAGATGAGAGCTTGAAGTACTACTGAGATGAATTGATAAAAGGCCTCTCGATTTACGTTAAGAGAAAGACGTTATTGGTAAATATTGTGAAATTGTAATGAAAATATAAATCCCCCTTAATTTCCTGATTGGATTGATCTAAAGTACTTAAAATTTTACTTGATTAAAATAACAGCTGTCAGGATCCGCACCGGCCGCGCGCACTGCTGCGTCAGAGCACTAGTGTACAACATTACTCACGCGCCATGCTCGCGGCGTGGTGGTGGCGCATGAGCGCCCCGCCGGGAGACAGCTCGCCGAGCGCGCCCACGCACGCGCCCGCGCTCACGCGCACCGGCCGCGAGCACTGCTGCCCCGAAGACCACGCCTATACCATGCCAAACATATTTTAAACCATGCTACGTAAAATAAAACTACATTCAAAAGAGATCCAGATTTGATTGAGACAGACAAGAGACAAAAAGTAAAAAGAACAATAATCTCATGCTTGTATCGCAACCATTCTAATGCTTTTAACAATGTAAGTAGTAGACTACAAGTACAATTAACTAAAATAACTTAAAAAATTGGTTTTGATTGTTACGTAGATAGATCTTTAATTATTAACACAAAAATTAAAGAGCTGGTACTCTAGAACATCCCGTGTTTAAGGTACTTTTTAAAGTGGAGTTCGCCAAGGTAGTAATTTAGGACCACATCTGGTTGAAATGATTACAAAAAAAAATATTATCAGTATCATCATTTTAAACGAAAGATGTAAACGTTGACAGACTACTGGAAATAGGCTTATTAAATGAAATGGAAAAAAAATAGGTTTTACTTACTTGACATATTGACGCTAGTGCAGATAAAGGAGGTGGGTTGTTTGTTTGTGTGTGTGTTTGGTGAGTTTGAGTCGATGGACCAAGGAGATACCGTTCTATCTGTAAAGATTATATTATCATCATCATCATCACCTGCCCTTGTTCAAATTATTTGGTTTAGGTTCAGCGTTTCTTCTTATTCTATACTTTACGTTACATTACTTTCTCTAATAGCCTCATGGAATGTAAAGAAGAGATCATTAATAAATAAAAACAATGAACTATCTAAACATGTGTTTAGCTAACACACATTTTAAATTTTAAGCAAAAAAATCTGTTCCGCAACCCATAGTTAAAGTAAAAGAAGACATACAAAAGTCGAGCAGCTGTTCTTTTTTCGAAAATGAGTAAAGAAACCGTACATAACCGTAACCGTGCGTAACCGTAGAAAAGTTGTACTGTTCAAAAAGTTTTTCATGTTTTGTTTTATTTAAGTGTATTCTTAAACAATCACGTTAACCTCTTATTTTAACATTTGATAAAAACTTAATAAAAAGGGGTCTAAAAAGCTTAACGAAGCCGAGTCACGTGTACTTTCTGTCATTGTGATTTTCTTTTGTATAGCAAGGCACCCAAGAATTACAAATTACAATGCTCCCTAAGAGGCTTACGATAAACAAAAACTAAGTTTGTAAAACTCTGGTGACATAAACGGTTAACACGTCTAAAATACAGAAACAAAGCTCACCTTAGACAATTTTAATTCCTGCGCATCTTCATTCCCGGGTCTATCTTCTAGATCTTCATAATGTAACTTCTCTAATATTCTCTTCTTCTTATCCGGCTGTTCCGTACTCTCTTCTGAAGTTCTCTTCTCCGCTACACCATTCGATTCTTTGACACCGTTCTCAACAACTTTGTTGTTATTCGTCGTTTTACTACTACTGTTATTATTATTATTACTAGAATTTGTTTTATGACTAGCTTTGAGCACCTGGAATTGAGGGAAGAGCGTTTTTAGAATAAAAAATCATCTGTCGTGTTTTGTGAATTTTAACTGTCGTAAACTCGTATCCAAAACGGTCTTTACTACAACAGGGATGACAACTGACTAAAAAAAATATGATTCTGTTTAGTCCGTCAGTTTGATTATCGAAAAATATTGGATACGTGTTTTTTGTTTTATCAAATAATAAAAAAATACGAAGACGCAACAAAGATCATAAGTGGGGGCTTGTGACGTCACTTTATCGTAAAAAATGTACCCAAGTTTGAATTCGCTCGTCTCCAATTTTTGTGTACGTGAAAATAAAAATGTGTCCAATATTTTTTTTGGAAATCTATCTGACGGACTAATTGGTTTTTTCTTGTCGTCTCGCCTATTACCAGCACCCCAATCAATTGTTTTTAGGAAAAAAACATCTGACAAGCAACGTAAAGTACGTCATGAATGTTATTGAACTGCCAATATAAAAAGCTTTCTTATTGTAAGTGTGTTACCTAATTGGGGTAATTAGGTAACACACTTACGATAAGAATGCTTTTTTCAAGGTTCTAATTTCAAGCTTTTTTTTAAACTGCTTTTTTAGGAAAAAGAAAGGGAATTTAGTTGCATGGCACAAAATTAGGTATGGCACCATTGGCAATAAGTTCCACCTATTCATTAACCTCGTTTTGTTCCATATTTGTAAGTTAATTCTGGCGGGTCCATATTTCATAATTATACTAAAAGAAAGGAACACACATTATACCTTTTAGAAAACATAAACAAACCATAATAGAGTGTTGGTTGAACCGCTTGATCATGTTTCTATGTATCGAGGCGTTATCCCCTTTTTCCTTCTCTGGCGCCGTGTCCTCTTCTGACGGGAGGAGAGGGATGTTTTCCGTGAATTTAGGGAGGTCCACCTAGAAAAAGTTAAAGTCATTGTTATTGAAGAAATGTTATTACAGCGTAGAAGAGTTTCTCAAAGATAATAGTAGTTAAAACTAATATTGATTTTATTTTATTGACTTTAAATAATGTATTTCAGCATACTATCATGACATTACATCTTAATAAATTTTATTGACATACATTTCTTTAAATTTAAATTGAAATTTTTATACTTATTGACAATTATTATTATTTTTTTTTTTTTCATTTTTTAATTTACGACTATTAATGTTATGACCAATGTGGAACGTATTATTTTTTTATTTTTTTTCCTGACTACGATGTTTGGGTATTTAATTTGTTGTGTTACATTTATTATTGTTATAACCCACTGTTCGACACAAATGTAAATTTGTTGATGAATTAATAATAAATAAATAAAAGAGAAATAGTTTTTTGAATTTTGAAACAATAAATCGTGCCAACAACAATGTAACACTGAATTTCGAAAATTGCATTGAGAGATTGACCAAGGGCTTTAAGTACTTTCCGAGGCACGGAGGAAACTCAGTATGTAATGAATTAGTGGTCACCCATCCATAGACCGGCCGTGGTGAGCGTGGCTTAACCTTGAAAATCACCCGAGTGGCTATTATTATTAACCTAAATATTGGTGCCAATGAATGAAGCAGGGTCGATGCTAACACCATTTTCCAACTACATGATAATTATATTGAAGTATCAGTTGTCTATTGATTTTCAACATTATCAATACAAGATATAAATACAAACTGCGTCACATATTGACACGTGTCGCCATTGAGTTCACTGTCAAGTGCTAAAATAATTTATTTTGTTTACTACTGCAGTATTGAATGCGATGTCTGCAATACAATCTTTATTAGACGATCTGGTACTTGTGTTAGTCCTTGCTTATTTAATCTACAAAGTATGTACAAAATTACAAAAAATTATCCTAAGAAAATTTTGGATGACAAGTAAACAATTTGGGTGAATTAAAATGAGTATTAAGAGCCGCTTGCACTACAAATCATTAAATACGCTTAACGAAAATAAATTATCAGTCTATTCTTTTAAGATCATAGAGACACGTTTTGTGATCATTCTCCTGCCCTTATCTCAATTTATTTTGGGGTGAGCGCAGCATGTCTTCTTTTTCTATACTTCTCTATTCAGGGGGTCTAAAATGGCCGCTTTATCAGAATCAAAATATGAAACACGATAAAAAAAATAAATTCTTAAAATAGACCTTAAGGTTATGACAAAAAAGTCCATTTTACAATTTTAACGTGATTCATATTAAGACTCTGCTAAAGCGGCCATTTTAGGCCCCCTGGTTATTGCATAAGACACCTCTTTTCTAGTCATATCATCCTTCACACAGTCCATCCACCGTTTCTTTGGTCTTCCTCTACTATACACCGTGAAAAGTGAAGTGATTTGAGCAGTACCTACAAGTTACATCTAGTGTTACTATTGTTTCTCACATTTTCGAGTTGATGAATATTTTTTTAATTATTTTAAAACAAAAACATCCGTATTTTTTTACTTTGACTCTATGCTTCGAAAGTACTCCATATGGCAAGTCGATCTGCCGCGGGAAAACAACCATTAAAATTTCACGGTGTATAAACATCAATATTAATACTCGAGACTTTCCACATGACGTTTCCCTGATTCCTTGACGTCACATGCCCATTCCAAATGTTTTGTGTTTAATGCTAAACGCATTTAGTGATTTGAGGTGCAAGCGGGTCTAAGTATTGTAGGTTGTGGTTCGAGTTTCTGCCACTACTGGCAAAGACATAAATAACTGTATTAGGCTCGCTCGCTTGTGATTGGAAGATCCGAATTTATTCTAATTCAAACTTTAAAGGAAAAACTACTCACTGTGAGATCTAAAGTTGTGTGTTTCATAGCTGATGCAATGGCTTGGTCATCCATTTTGGCACATTCTCCAAATAAATCTTTGCTAGACGATGAGGCGATACGGTCTCTGTAATAAATCATAGAATATTTAAATATTAGGCCTGAATGGCAATTCGAAAATAGGCCTAAAAAAGATAGAATAAAGATCACATAATTTTTTTTTGGGGTGTCAATGGCCACCTGTAATGAGTCGGCCCAGACATTTATGACTAGTTTGGCGCTATAACTAGCGTCTATTAATTCCAGTAGGGTGCAGGTATGAGGGCAAGCTGGGCACGATATTATTTGAGTAGGGGGTTACAACATTTATTGATATAATATTTTATATCGATCATAGTAATATCATAATATTGATAGTGGATATTTTTTCATCTTACAAGTGCATCGATCTTTTGTACATCATTAAACTCACCTATGAAAATAATGAGACTGAAAAAACTTGGTCCAAAACTCTGCTTCAGTCATTTTATTCGGTACATAATCAATGTGTTTCTTTCTGACAGCGGGGTACGTTTTAAATATGGCGTCTATTATGTCCTGGGTAAGGTTGTATTTCAGGCCGTTGCAGCCGTCCGTTTGTGGCTGAATGTCAGCTAAAAAAGCTCCAGATACACCTGAAAGAAATATTAAATGTAGTAGCAACTTTTGTGCTCTACAGCACTACGTCTGGGAGATTTAAGGCGAAATAAAGGTTTAGAAAATTAAAGGGCCTTCCTTTTTGGCTTGGGTTAAATGTATGGGAAGGAAAACAAGATGTGGAATGAATTTTAACATTGTGATGCCCCACCCCATGAAGATTTGTGCTACTAATAAATTTTGCTTACTTCTTTTGAACAAGATAGATATTGGTACTGGTGGTATTACAAGCATATCAATCATTTTATCTTTGTCTCAAAGGTCGGCAACACTTTGGCCAAACCATTGCTACTACCAGGTGTTTTCTGACACCATATGTATGAGAAGGTAGCAGTAATCAGTTTAAAAATACATTTAAAAAAAACATATCAATACATACCAGCTTCCTGCTTAATATTATTAGATTCTGTATAAGTTTTTAGTGTGGGTGTATTCCAGTACTCTTCACTATTGATCACCTTTGATATCACCAAGTCTTCATATAAATGCTTCAATGTAGGGTGCAAGGATAGTAGTCTGAAAAAATGATGAAAGCTATATAAGGTGTATCTATTCATCCACGAAATCTCTTAAGGGGTCACTGTACTCATCATCATTATGAACAACTTTTACTATGGGAATAAACCCTGAATCGCGAAAAAAAAAAACCAGCTGTTCCCTACAATATGTTCGCCTAACTCGTCAAAATGTATGGAAGAGCTACACGTATTTTGTGATAACCATAAAATACGTGTATATTTTCATTTTTGGCGGATTCGATTCCCGGTCTATGCAGGCGATTATTTTAAAATCTTTGAACGCAGTTCAAATTATTTTTAAAATCAAAATTAAGTCTTCTTTCAGTCAAATATTTTATATTGGTACAATATTTAAGGTACTTTCCATCCGTGTGGCATAGCCACCCTGTATACCAGCGCGACCAGATTTTAAACGTCGGTTAGGTAATGGTGTCGATTCTGTTGTGCACAAACTAAACTTAATTTAGGCTATTGCTATCTTTTACTAAAAGGCAGTACTAGAATAGGACGGCTATAGCTATGAACTAAGTTAGAGATGTCAAACTAGTTTATGCCTTGCGCTTCACCGTGTTTTTAGTCGACATGTTTGTACGTGCATCCTTCTTTTGTATGGAAATATTAGTTCCAATTAAATTTGACAGCTCTAAAATACGTCCGTCTCTTTCTCGTTTTATTAGAGAGAAAAAGATAGCAATAGCCTAAATTAAGTTTAGTTTGTGCACAACAGAATCGACACCACTATGGATCTAACACATCTTGTGTGTAATACTAGGACTCAATTTTCGTTTATCTACACACAGTACCCTGAGACTGTAATTATTTAAAACCTGAATGCAACCTTCTACTACTGTTACTCAAAATAATTCTGTCGCAAATGACCTCAGCATTCGAGCTGCATGCATTATGTACGCCGAGTGCATGTATGTGTGCCCTCAAAATGTATTTGTATGACATTTTCCACATTTTTACTGCAATGTCAGTGAAAGGTTGCAAACATGATATTTTTATCTTACAGTTTCCACTATATTTTGGATTTGGCTCAGTAACAAAACGCAAAAAACGTGTTTTTTTCAATATACAGTAAAACTGGAATAGTTTGCCAGTAACCAATGGTATAAGTCTGCCAAAATAAACTGACTAGTTGTCTGTACTAGTTTTATAACAGCAATGAACAAGAGAAACTATAACTGTTAGTAACAGCGGGCCATATCGAGGCCCGCGGGCCACAATATGTCCCGCCAACGCATTTGAATTGGCCCGCTAAGAGTGGTCAACAGACGACAATCTTTTGAAAACGGATTTTAACCAGATCGAAAAAAAATTGTTACTCCTTAAGAAACCATTCCATTTTTTGTAAATTGTATGAATTAAAGTGTATTTATAGCCACAATAGTCATCAGAAATTAGTTCAAAAGAGGTTGGTATTTATTTATTTATTATTATTTTTCAGTTATATTCAATGACTGTTATTCAGAGATATTGTCCTACATCCTACTAATATTATAAATGCGAAAATTTGTGAGGATGGATGGACGGATGGATGTTTGTTACTCTTTCATGCAAAAACTACTGAACGGATTTGGATGAAATTTAGTATACAGATAGCTTATAACCCATAATGGATTTACACACTCATAGGACACTTTTTATCCCTAAGTATGATTCTGTGGGGCAATTATTGAACTCCACGCAGGCGAAGCTGACACTACACCAACTACCAACCAACACCTTACTCACCCACAAACACGCTATACCCATAAGGTATACAAGACATCATAATAGACTACACATATCTCAGATGAAACTATTCTACTTTAACATCATTTCAAAACTTAGCTGATAAATCACAAACTGCAAATTTGATATCACACACCCACACACATTGTAAAGGTCATATTATGATAAATAAAAAAATAGGTAGAGTATCTTACTTAGATTTCATCTCCAATTCCCCATCAATCTGTCTCTTAAACTTTGGTAGTAAGTTCTGTAGCAGCATCTTCACCTGATCCCGGTCTTTAGCCTGTGCCTCCGCGCCCGATGAGTTGACGAAGTGAAAAGTAGAACATGTGCCATCGTGTAGTACCACTTGCAGTTGCACTTTAGGTTTACCCACTGGGGATATTTTTTGTGCTGAAACAATTGTTTAGAAATTAGTCGGAAACCATTATCATTAATATGTAATTGGTTGTCAGTCAATCTTTTATTTGTTTGCTATCGCGGTGGATAATTGGTAGGAGGGAAGGGAGGCCTTTGCCCTGCAGACACAAATGGTTGATAATTATAATAATAAAATCGAGGTTGAGAAATGTCCCACATAAAGGACCCAAGAATACTGAATGTTTGTTTATAAGAAACTAGCAGACAGACGTTCCCGTGGGAGTATGGGGATAAAATATAGCCTATGTTACTCGCTGATAATATAGCTATCCATTGCTAAAAGAATTTTTAAAATCATTAAAGTCAAGATTTGTATATTTGTATGTAACAAATAAACTTAAAAACGACTGGTTTTTAAGTTTATTTGTTACATACAAAAATACAAATCTTTCTTCTTTGTAATATCAGTATAGATATAGATTGTTTAAAAATAGATTAATAGCATACAATTAATAAAGTTGAATACCAATATTGGTTAAGATATTGCATGTCCTCGCCTTTATATGGAGAAGATTTATGCTCAAACAGAAACCGTTTAAACATTGAATCCTAATTTATAATTTTTAACACCTTCAGTTCTATAATACACTTGAAGTACTAGGTGCGGAAACCAATCCTGACACTATCGAGACATTCTAAAATTTTCATGAAAACTACTGCCCAATTTGCCCAAACAAAAATATGAGCATAATTAGCATTTTCTATCTCAGTTTCTGTAACCACAATTCTTATTACTCTCCTGTAATACTTCTAAATACAAGAGAAATAAAGGGAGACCACCACAAAGTTTAAGTGGCCAAAAATAAAGATGAATCATCTCATTCAAGGTCATATTGATAGCATCCACACATCTATTAGGACAGGTTCAAACCTGCACACACCATGAGACTTGAGAGGTTGGTAGCAATCTATGATCCCATAATATTTAGCTCTTGGTACTGTAGTCACATACATCCATTTTTATGATAGGATATGATGATGAGTAATAAAATAATAACTAAGAATGATGATGATGCATTTCTCACAAAAAGATAAAGCTTTCTAATACAAAATGTGTTATCTAGCACTTATTAATCTCCTCAAGTGAGTATACACAGTATACTTAGTATAGTAATGTACTTATTGTTTAGAATTAGCACAGAGTAGCCATGTTTAGATTTAGACGCAGTATAGCAATCAATGTAACGCGATAGCCTGGCAAGGTGGTGTATACAGGCAGATGCGTTCTCTACATGTTTTTCTAATAGAGATGTGTGAATAACATTAATAATTAAAGAACAGAATTCTATATACATTTGCTAAGTTAACTTTTACGTTATCCTTTATGAGGAGAATGACTAAACCTATGTACGGATAGTAGATAGCATTTAATTTACTTACTTTTGATATCAGCATATTTATGTGATACAGCGACTGTGTCTCTATTTTCCAACATCCATGCTAACCTTTGGTTCATAACATACAAAGTGCCATCACCCTTCTTATACCTCACGCAGCCCACGCTTAGCAAAACGTCTTCAGAGGACGTAGTCATCTTCAAACTTCACCACTCTACCCACACTATCAACAGTTTTAACTTGAAAAAGTTATAAAACGTTAAAACTATAGTGCTCGAACTCTTCCCATCGCTACGTGAAAATTTTTACTCGATTTAGCCAGCTCCTCATGCTGCCAAACGCGAATTTATGTATGAATTCGTACGATTATCGTGTATCTCTGAATATGAACGCTTATTCAGAGTATAAAAACGAAGAATTATGAAATTCTATCTACAAAAAGCATATCACAGTCCGTCGACCATTAGAGGATTTGACAAACTGTCAGCTTTTTTTTTTAAGTTGACTTCAAATGATTCTGCCTCTTTTTCAAAACGAACCACGTGGGATTTAGTTACTTTTATTTAACATTTTTATTAAAATTCACAAATGTTTTTTTTTTTCCTCCTAACACAACAGAAGAAACTATCTAAGTAGGTATTTTACTTTTAGTGATATATTCAGAGATAACGCTCGATTTCGAAAACAGGATACTAATGATTGGGATAAAGTAGTGTGTACAATAGATGGATGTTTAAAACCGCAGATCAAACTAAACTTAAGTCTCGCATTACAGAACGTCACTCAAGAGTCTCAAGACTCAGGGCACTCAGGTATTACTTAGAACTAGTTTCAACCAATCAAGTAACTGGAATCTAGTTGTAATGCTTGCATACTGACTAAAGTTCAATAGTTATAGGTATGCCATTACCAAATAATACTGAAATCCATAACATTTATACTGCTGAATCACATTTATTATTCAGTAGAAAAAGTATCATTTATTGGCAAGTTTATTACGATCAAGTCAGTGGTTCACTTTAGGGAAGTTCAAAACATGTCTTTAAATCTGTACTAACCTAGCTTCGTTATCTAGCCTGTTTTGTACGGTTACTGCAATAAACTTACGAAACAGGCTAGTTTTAGATCTTAATTACCTAGCTATTCAACTTACATTTTTTTTTGCTAAGTATCGTAACTAGTGTCCCATTGCTGGGCAAGGGATTTTTTTATTGCAAAATGGGAATGCTCTTGACTTCGATCACCCTTTTCTACTTCCACACCTCTGGTGGAAATAAAAGTTATTATTTGACACCAAGCTAAGTAAACTCTTTGATATTATTAGGTGAGCGATTTAGTTGATGTATCTCTTTCTTTAAATGTGAGAATCAAAATATTTTAAAATAAAAAGGTGTTACGATGGGTCGATGGCCCAATGTTTATCAAGTGGGGTGGCCTTTTATATTTTGTTCAAAAAAATGATAACATTTATGATTCAGATGAACGCATCCCTAATAGACCGCCTTTTAATTATTTTAGCATAGCAACACTCAACATTGACAACCCAAAATGCAATCATGGCGCACGGGGCACTGTGTTTTTAGAATGCTGAGAAGTTTTTACGTAAACACTTCGTTATTTTGCATTGTAAACGCTTTATGTGTTTTTATAAATTATCCTTGAGTTGTTAAGATTGTAGTGAAGCATACATGTGTGTTCCAAACTTGAAATTTTCACCCATTCGGAATCACGACTCTGTACTACTAGACACTTGCAGGTATAAAAATCATGAGATTCGCTGTTTCAGGAGTCCTAACGTTCGTAACATGATTCTTTATAATTGTGAACATGATGAACACGTCAAATCATATGTTTGTTATTCGATTAGCAGTGAGCTATCGTACTAAATGCGATATATTCGTTTGTTCCAGATAACTTGTTGGTGTCATAATGTCAGAGGCGTACGCCCGCGAGATACTGCGAAGGAATGTTGCGCAAATATGCCAAACAATAGGATGGAACGGTATAAACTCAACTCCACTGGACATTTTGGTGCATGTGCTGGAGAAGTACATACGGTCACTTGGGACACAAGCTAATAGATACGCCGAACAATTTAATAGGACTGAACCAAATTTACATGACTTAGGATTAGTATTTCGTGACCTACACATTCATTTACCAGAGTTGACAGAGTACACTAGGTGCGTTCCACCCGTGCCAGCACCAGTAACCTCTGAAAAGTTCCCGAAACCTAAGGAATCTAATTTGAACTTTCTCAAACCTGGAAGTCATGAAGTGGTCACGAGACCTATGCATGTGCATGAGCACCTGCCCCCTATGTACCCTGAAAAGGAAAGAGATACACCTGTTGTTGCAGGAACTGTTGAGATCCGTCAAAATGGCATTGATAATGTTGACAATAGTAATGCGACATGTACAAGTCCAGAAATATCAGTCACCGATAGCCCAGATAAGAACAAGGAAATTTTCAAGAGACCCACTGATCCAGTTTCATTACCAAACAGTAAAAGACCAAGGTTACGTTTGGATGAGGAGGAAAGGACTAGAGAAATCAGCAGTGTGATGATGACTATGTCAGGATTCCTGTCTCCGGCACGTGAGGGTAAACTGCCTGAGGCACGGCCTCCTGCCACTATGTCAGAAAAACATTATGACAAACATAAAGCAAATTCACATCATTCTAATGTAATGAAGGCACCAATAGTAGAGAAAAGTGATAAGAAATCTAAGAAGAATAAGTTATTGAATGGTAAAGTAATGAAGAGTAAACGAAAAGATAAGAGTCATAAAGGTGAGGGTAGTAAATCTAAGGATAGTAGTAAATTGAATAAGTATCCACCTGGTCATCCAATGAAAAATAAGGATGTCCATCCTACACATCATAATCATGTGACTATGCCAGCGCCAAAGGCTGCGCCACCACCACCACAACCTTTGAGATCTGTGATGCCTCCACCACCTGTGATTGAACCTGTTAGACCAGTTCCTCACATCAAGCAGGAGCCTGTAGATCCACCACCACTACCGGCCCCGCCAGTGGTGCCCAGGAAGTCAGTACTAACTGAAGATGCTATTCCTGTACCAAGAAAAATACCTATTTCAAAATCTCCACTTGTTTCTAATTCTATTCCTGTACATAAATCACATCCTGCCACGAATTCCTTTGTGGAAATGGAGATAAAGAAAGAAGTAATTGACGAGGAGGAGAAATTGGCCTCTCAACCCGATAGATCAAAGATAAATATATTCAAAAGGATATCGAACAAATCAAAAGAAGATCGAATCACTCCAGAGGTTGTTCATGAAAAATTACAGTCTGATACATTGATCTCAAGGTTACACAATTCTGCTCATGATAATGCAATGGAAAGTAGATCCCACGAGCCTTTTAGAGTGAAACCTGAAGAGCCCGTAGTGAACAATAATGATAGTAGTGCTGTAGATTTGTCTAAAGTTATGGACTTGAGGACTGATGAAGTGATAAACATTGATGATGATTCTGTAGATGTGCATC
Source organism: Xestia rhomboidea (assembly GCA_963853795.1). NCBI lineage: Eukaryota > Metazoa > Arthropoda > Insecta > Lepidoptera > Noctuidae > Xestia > Xestia rhomboidea. The sequence goes on from OY970778.1 coordinate 13,830,858, forward strand.
CTATGGCTTCTAGAGCCCCTCCAATGGAACATCGTCCTAGTATATCAATTAATAAATCCCTGCAAGTACCTTATCCCAAAGATATAGCTAGTGTCAGTCCAAAAATTAAGAAGGAAAAGAAACATAAGGACAAGAAAGATAAAGCTGCAAAATTAGAAGCAAAGTTATTAAAGAAACAACAGCAGATGTTAGCATTTGAGATAGCACAAGCTGAAAAGCAAAATATGAAAATGAGTGGCATGAAGCCACCCAAATCAAGTAGGCCAAAGAATGAATCAAAGTTGCCACAAATGCCACCTGGTTTTCCATTCTTCCCTATGACTCCAGGGAGAGGGCTTATGCCCGGTCCAGGTTTAATACCTACTCCTGGATTAATACCTGGCGGCGACTTCCTAGCTGAATTGGCCAATAATCCAGCACTGAGAGGGTTACCAACATCAAATTTGCTCACCAATCCATTTGCACTAGGTCCAGGTGGACCAGGTGGCTTGATACCTGGACCTAGTTTCTTGGGTGGTGGTCTAAACCCTGGTATTCGAAATCCACTTATGGGTATGGGTAACTTCCCTCACACATCCAGATCATCCCCTATGAAAATACCTTCAATGTTACGTCGTCGTCCTAGCTTAGAAGTAATTCCTGTTGAAAACGACGACGACAGAGGCATGCATAAACCTTCGATGATGGGTCGAGAAAAAGACAGACATGACAAGCACAAATCTCAAACCATTCCAAACATTTTACAGAAGCATAAGTCCAAGTCGCATAAAGATCACAAGTCCAATATGTATAAAATGCCACCTGTAACGCCAGATATAACTATTGAATTAAATCCTCCTAAAATGGACCCCGTAAGACTAGAGCCGCCTAGGCGGTCCCCAGTCCCTCCTAGGCGGTCCCCCGTCCCTCCTAGGCGGTCCCCCGTCCCTCCTAGGCGGTCCCCCGTCCCGCCTCGTTTACCAACGCCAGAGCCTATTATAGAAAAGATCCCAGAACTTATTCCAGAGCCTGTCAGAGTACCGTCTCCAGAAATTCCTCAGGAGAAGGAACAAGAAAACTCTGAAAAGAAAAAGGATAAGTCACACAAGAAAGAAAAGAAAGATAAAGATGGCATTAAAATCAAGAAGAAAAAAGATAAAAAGGATAAAAATAAAGATAAATCAGAAAAGAAAAGAGAAAAGGAGGAGAGGCAAGAGTTAAAGGATAAAATTAAGAAAGAAAAGAAGGACAAGAAGAAAGAAAAACTAGTGGACGGCTTAGTACCGAAGCTTACGCTCAAGCTGAGCTCGTCCAACTCAAATTCACCAATGCCGCCGAGCTCGCCGGATTTATATAAGTTGAATATCAAACCGGTGATCAAAAAAGAAGATGAGGAGGAGGATTCACCAATGAAGGAAGAGCCGATTTCCCGGGAGCACAGTCGCTCTCCGGAACTCGCGCAAATATCCGCGCTAGTGACGAGGCCGCCCAAACAGAAACATTCTAAACACAACCACATCGCTGACATCGAAGGCCACTCGTCTTCGCCGCCGTCCGGGACCTCGCCAACGAGAAAAAATACTCCATCCTCCTCATCGAAATATAGAAGGATATTAATTAAACCACTGAGCAAGAAAGGGCATGTAGAAAGTTTTGACGATGACGTCGCATCGATTTCGGAAGAACCGGCGCCGGCACCGGCTCCGCCGCCTCCCGCAGCGGTCGAGAAGCCGACCGGACCGTTACCCACACCTTATTACGTGGATGAGCACGGTAATAAGATTTGGGTATGTCCCGCATGCGGTCGGCCTGACAACGGTTCGCCGATGATCGGTTGTGACGGCTGCGACGGGTGGTATCACTGGGTGTGCGTCGGCATCACGGAAGAACCCGGTGCAACAGAAGACTGGTTCTGCAAGTCGTGTCTCGCGAAGCGCGCCGCGATGGCGCTCGCCGGTGTCACTTCCGCCGGTAAAAAGAGGGGCCGAAAACCCAAAGGGGAAAAAATTAGAGACTGTCATTGATATGGACCTTTTTGTTGTTACTGAGATTAGTGATAATTTTCCGTTCGATAGATACGAGTAAATGGATGCAAGTTGTTAATGGATTAATTGTTGAATGATATCATGAAGAAAATGTTTTTCATCATTTATAATGTTATATCATAGGCTTCAATTAAGTATAAATAATAATGAATATTGACATAAAATGTTGAACATAAAAATAGTGTAGTTACTTGTAATAATTACCATAATTTTAAATATTTTGTTACGATTTCTCTTTATTTCTCGTTCGCTCGGTTAGATCAAGCTGTAATGCGATTGCGGGCGTGTTATACACTTCTCGCGTGTAAACATAGATGATAATATAAGATTCTTTTTATATTGTACAAAAACTGAATTTACTTAAGAAATTGGTGATGTATAAAGTAAATGTAGTGAATATTTAAATAAACAGAAATAAGGCTGGATGTATTTTCAGCTGATATTTGAATATTTTCATATTATAATTTTAATATAACCCTGTTTTTTTTTTTGTTGAAGTTGTTCCTTCAATTTTTGTACAGGGTAGGCACTGTCGCGCTGTTTCTCCGGCTTGTACGTTTCTAAACGGGGGGTAGGGAGACAAGTTTCCCGCGCGAAAGTGCCTGCCCTACTGCATTCGACTTACTTGGAAGGGAGGCAAATGTAAATCTTTAATTTCAGCCAGTGGCCAATTAAATATATTGGTACTCGAAATGTAGTAAATTATTTTAATCATAACCCACATAAGTGACCCCTTATTCCCACTAACATTTTTTCCTTCGCACTAGTTTTCCTTGTCAAAAACCATTTTTGAAGGAAAAAATAAATAAAAGGAGCCTGTAGTCATACTGCGTACGGTCATAAGTTTTACTAACTTCCAATACACACCCACTGCAGACCCACACCGTACCCCTGGTGGTACGGTGGGTGTTTTAAAGTTAAACGATACCACCAGGTAATAGTGTCGTAACACTAGTTAAAACCACTTCTGACCACCAGCTAGCAAGACTTCGAGATAGCAAATTTATAACCTGCTACGACTCCATGACGCGCGCTCGTATATTAACATAACACTCTGACTTCTGTCCCCGAAGTGCCGGGCCTACGGCCCGGTGCCCATGCCACCCTTAAAGGATTAAAAAATACAACACTATTACCTGGTGGTATCGTTTAACGTTAAAAACCCCACCGTACCACCAGGGGTACGGTGGGTCTATATCCTTCCAATAGTCATATTTCCCGCTTAAACTCTGTTTTGTAGAAACGAGTTCCCGCCAAAAATTATCTCCATGTCCAAGCCGAATTCGGGTCGAGTGCCAGACGGTGATTAGACTTAGACTACGTTGAAACGTATCCGGATGATATTATGTTGTGATATAATCGTAAACAAAGTAACAGCTAAGAAAAGCTTAACGCCATTGCATCATACACAGACCATATCAATCAAGGTCAGGCGCATAGCATGATAGCAGGTACCTAGGTAAGTACCTACTCATAACAGCAATGCAGCATGTCCATTATCATGGTACACGTACGATTTACAAGCTGTAAGTATTATCACTATTTTTTATTGAAGGGTCACAGGATATTACTATCTTGGTATAGGTACCTACCTAGGTACTTAGTTAAGTACGAATTTCAGAGTAACTCACCTTACTTCACTACCTGCGTGACTACAGTTGTTTAAAATTAAAAATACAATAACGTTGCATTGAAACACAAACACATCGCTTGTGGCGGCAATTTTGAAAGACTTTGTTTTTGCATACTCTGTGTCTTCTCAAGTTGGTGTTTGGCTGAGAACTTTTTTGAAACTCACTTTTGTTTTTGTTAAGTATTTTATTCAGATTAGCCAGGTACATTTAATGTAACAGTTGGTTTTTTGTTAAGATATTTTTGTTTGTACACCTCTTCGTGGAAGTAATAACTGGATCGAGTTTAAAATAAGCACTAGGTATACCTACCTAGTGGTTATGGGCAAAGGCCTCCCACCACTCGTGAAATAAATAAATCTTGACGGAAACTGTCCTGTCCCGCCATGATCTTCTTTGGGCAATGGCCTCCCACCACTCGTTCGGCTCGTTCCTTCCATCTTGACGGAACCTGTCCTGTCCCGCCATCTTCTTCGTGACCGTTTAATTAGGTACCTACCTTTTTATTTGGTCTGAGTGAATATTAATAAACTTGGTTTGTACTTATTATAAATTTGTGCGGGTTGCAAACCAAGAGTTAAGCTAAGTTACTTTAGCTTAGCTCGCATAGCTGACGCAGTTTTTCATACGTATTTGCAGACTGCAAACTATGCATTATGCTAAGATATGTGAGCTAACTAAAATATGCGCAGCTAAGTTAGTTGTGTATGCCGATTCACAGCTACGCGAGCTAAGCTAAGCTCACCACTTGTTTGCCGAGATTGAATGTGTTGACATATGCAAGGTCTGGAAATGTCTTCTTTTAGATAATCATAAGTCATGCGTAACGTATTCATCATCGGAACTTTCTTCAATGATATTATTCATGGCGAGCGTCCGTCGATTTGAATTTCGCAACACTGACTGAGCTTTCGCTTAGTTTTTGGTGTGCACAGGGCATATTTCTAGCTTAGCTTAGCCTAACTTGCTTAGTTTAGCTTTGGCATAGCTTAGTTTTCCGGTCTGCAACCGGCACCAGTTTGTAAATTATGTTGGTAAATAGGTACCTATTTTACCCGACTGCCAAGGAAGGGTTATGTTTTAATATGTGATAGTTCAAATAACTTTTTTTTAAATTCAATGAAATAAATAGTAATCTGTCTGTGGAACGGTCAAAGAGGGAATTTATAGAAGAATTCTTAAATTAAAAATGGCGCCTCAAATCAAACACTGTAGGACGATAGTACTGGCCCTCTCACTTGCACATTCGGAAATAAATACTGTGTTAATGAGGACAAGGCCAAACTTAGCACCGCCATTGTCAAATCGTTTTACCAATCCATACGTACATTTTTACATTACGAATGGAACACCATAGTTTTCATTTATTGTTTCAGTGTTGGTTCCCTATTGGAAGTTAATGAATAATGGTCAGCGTGTCGCCAGAGGCGGTTTATCAGAACAAATCACAAGAGTTCAATGACTATGTTTCAGGTTTTCAGTGAGTACGACTACAGCTCAAATAAATAGCTGGAGATGAATGAACGTGGACCAGGCGAAGGGAGGGCCGCTTTAGCAGAATTAATTAAAATAGGAATTATGTTACAATTCGTAAATTGGTCCAAAAGTTGTCACTTTTCTTTCATAATATTAACATAATACATTGCCGCCTGGCCCGGCTCACCGCCTCCGCTCTCTGCCACCCCCTGAAACGCGTCGCCCGGGGCCATGGCCCCCCACGCTACGCCATTGGTTCTGTCCCATGCGAAAAAAGCGTAAGTTTATGTATGTAAATGGCCTATCGGTTTTTAGCATCAGTAGGTTCGATGTAGCGTTTAAGTTATATTACCTACACTTAAAGTACTTACGGGATGATATCCGTGATTTTGTTTTTGTTCGATGAGCTCCCGATATTTCGACGCTGTTGCAAGCATCATGATCGCGGGAATACTGAAGAGGGACGCGGGTGGGACGAAAATTATTTATTATGAGCAGACAAATCTGTCTACCCTCTTTCTTAGTCTTTTATTACGCGCACTACTGGAACTCGATTGTAACTCACGACAAAACGCACTCACAGTATCACTAGGTTTTTCTTGATAATGGAGACGCATGTTATTTTTTATTAGGTTAACCACTGGATTCCACGTACTTGATAATTTAAAACCATCTTCACGATTGAAGTTTTTGTTTTGAAATTTCAATCGCTTCTCTGGTCAACCTTGGGATGTAGTATCGGTCTGTAGATAAGATTTGTGGTTTGGTTCGGGAGCTCATCGAACAAAAACAAAATCACGGATATCATCCCGTAAGTACTTTAAGTGTAGTGAAAAACCGTGAAAGTCTAAAACAGTTATATTACCTACTTAGGAAAACCTTTGACGGTTGTCTATCTATCCCATGCTTGGCTGTAGGTCTCCATTACACATCATATAGCATCGCATCTTAGGCCTCTATAGTTCCCCGTTTTAAGATACTGCAGGCCTAGCCAAGTTACAGACGGTTCATATCGATTCTCTTTCTACAATCGTAAACGTTAAGTCACGTGGTCAAAACAAACGAATATAAACTTTCATATACAAGATTACATCGATCAAGATGATAGAATGAAATTTATTCGTTTCTACAATCGTGATCCCTACATCCCATATAAATCGTAGCCAACTTACAGTTTTGACTAAACTTTAAAGTTTCCATTCGTTTGTTTTGACCACGTGACTTATCGTTGATAGATGTCATTACCATACATTTGGTTAGTTTTCTATTAGCGTTAACGATTGTAGATTGTCAACTTGGCTAAGCCTACAACTACACACGCCATTTATCGCCACACACACACACGACATAGGAAGGCTATAAATTGCGGAAAAGGCAGAGGTGATACAGAAATAAAAAGAGAATTTTAAACATAAAACTCTATTGTTAAAAGTAAAACAACAGCAGTATCTACTAAGCTTCTTCTCAAAGTTCAGTCAACTCAACTAAGGCATGAACGGTTAAGAACCAAAAGTTATTATTTTTACAATAAATTCCTAAGTTCTGACCCAGTTCAGCAGATTACAGAACACACACAAATACTGACACACACTACATTGCCCCATAGATGAATTAATTGTTAAGTTCTACATCATTTGTTAGCCAGTTTTCGTGTAATAAAACAAGCAAGGTATTGAGGTTGAATTATTATTATGAACTAATAAAACTAAAAGCAAATAAGTGTAAAAAATCAAAACAGTATTGAAACACTGGAAATTGTTTAATTTACAAAACAGAAATAGTGTAGGAGCTATACAAATGCTCAAAACATTTTGATTCTTGTTTTTAAAGTTTGTTTAAATGGTGTCTCAAGTCCTTACTCTCATTTGTAAACCTAATTCAAAGTTGACATAGTAAATGCTGATATATTTCCAGATAATTAATTCGCTCTCAGACTACAAAAAAACAAATCTAAGACATGTTCACACATCCACAGACATTAATAAAGAAAAACCTTAACATCTTAAAGGTAATAAAATTATTTTCACGTAAAACTGACTACACTCAAACTACAACGTAAAACCTTAATTTGTATTACTTTGTGTCGGAAGGTGGATTTGGTGCCTGCTTTTCTATACTTTCTGGAGGTGGTGGGATTGCTTTCTCTTTGTTCCATTGCTTTAGACCTTCAGGTAAGGTTGTGTCTTCCTCAAAAGATCCCGTTCCTTCTACAAACTCCTCGTAAGTGCTCTTTTCAGGGAAGGGCCTCTTTCCAAGAAGCTCGATCATGTCCTCTCTACTTAAAATCTCTTGCTTCAACAATCTCTCTGCTACTTTGGCAATGTTATCCTTATTTTTCATTAGCAACTCTGTTGTGAATACATGGGCGCTGTTGATCAATACCCTGACTTCGGAATCAATTAATTCTGCTGTCTTTTCCGAATATGGTTTGTCGATTACCATTTCACCAGGTTGGGGCATTTCGAAGGATACATTGCCTACTTTGGAGTTCATGCCGTAATGGACTATTTGTGCGTATGCGCTTTGAGTAATTTTTTTCAGGTCATCTTGAGCGCCAGTTGTGATTCTGCCGAAGAAGATTTCTTCACTGACTCTACCGCCGAGCGTCATACACATTCTATCGAACAACTGTTCTTTGCTGTAAAGGTATTGTTCTTTGGGTAAGTACTGGGCATATCCGAGACCTTTTCCTCTGGGGATGATGGATACTTTGAGGAGTGGGTCAGCGTGTTGTAGGAACCAGCCGGCGACTGCGTGGCCTGCCTCATGGTATGCCACAATCTTTCTCTCATCAGGTTGGAGGACGTTGGACTTCTTCTCCATGCCAGCAACGACTCTCTCGATGGCTTGCTCAAAGTTCTTCATGTTAATGTCGTTGGCTAACTCTCGAGCGGCGATTAGAGCGGCTTCGTTGCAGACGTTTGCGATGTCAGCGCCAGTGAAACCTGAAAACATTTTAAAATTATGTTTTAAATAGTAAATATTTTTTCATGCATATTTTTGAGATGCAAAACGGGAGTTCAAAGTTAAAGTGGAAGGAAAAAAACCTCTGCTACTGAAAAATTGCGGTGTGTAAAAATGCCGAGTTTCAATTTTTTTTCCCGTCTCGTAATAAAATACCCAGGTCATTCTCTATTGTGTACATCTAGGTTTCAGGCAGGTACGTTTGCGTGTTTAAAGCTGCGTATACACTATGTTCGGGCAGCAGCCGCGCATCTGTAACTGTTCTAATAGGGACAGTTTGCGCGTTTAATAGCCAGCAATACCCTGTATTTGCCAGCTGCTGAAGCAGTTGCACTTTATGCGCAAATATTCCTCAGTGGTTAGCTCTTAGATGGAAAATCGTATTGGAATCTCATTTGACAAAACTGATAGATTGTACGTAAATATGTACTGTACTGATGCCATACGCTGAACTAAATTGGATAAGTAGCAAGATAACAACAAGTAGTTGTTGTAGTAGTAGTAGTTGTAGTAGAACTAACAAGTAGGACGTGTCTAGGCACGTCCTACTTGTTAGAATTCGTTAACACACGTTCGGGAACAAATGCTGTGTTGTGCAATTGAGGGTTTTGTATTTTTGCGTTATATCATCATCTCAAACGCAACGTAATAAGCAACCCAAGCCCTTGGTAGTCCAAGGGCTAGTAAGAAAGAATTGAAATTTCGCATTTTGAACAAAGGTGCGCGGAGCATTGTAATGTAACAATCCAAGACTTTATTTTGACCATTAGGGCCGGCGCACATATGGCGGAGCGCAGCGCAGAGCATGCCCGCGAAGTTTTCTAAACGCGTGACATAGGCGAATTTCTAACCGAGAATGAGCGCAACCGTGCGGAGACTTCGCGCACCTGCCCGAGTATGCGCTAGACTGCGCATAATCGACATTCGTTTTGCAAGTTTTCGAGAGTCCTACACCGTCGTACCTACATTCGTGAATAAAATGATGGATTGGGATGCTGTTGATGAATACTACTTTCCTATTTGAATTGGATTTTGTTACAAATAAGTACCGTATTAGTATTATTAGTACAATGACCGGTCGAAGTTCATCATTATGAACAACTTTTACTATGGGACCAAACCCTGAATCGCGAAAAAAAATTCATTGGTCGGAGTGTCACCGTAAAGGCATTTCTTTATGTGAGCATTAAGATTGCAAAAGAGTTCAAGGAATCCCTTCAAATATTTAGTTCATTACAATTAACATTTCGATTCCTTTTAAAATCAGAATGTTTAAAAACAATTAACCAAATTTGAAGATATTCCTTGCACCTTGTAGAAAAATTAATAAAAATAATATTAAAATAATTAAATGTAATTATACCTGGTGTGAGTGCCGCCATCTTTCGTGCCAGCTTTGATTTATCAATAGTGGTCTTCAAAGGAGTCAAATGAACTTTGAAAATGGAAGCTCTTCCCTTAATATCTGGAGCAGGAACGAATATCTGCCTGTCAAATCTACCAGGTCTTAGTAGGGCTTTATCCAGAATATCAACTCTGTTTGTAGCAGCCAGGACCACAACATTTGTCGTAGTATTGAACCCATCCATTTCAACAAGAAGCTGATTCAAGGTATTCTCCTGTTCTGAATGACCTCCAAAACTACGGCCTCCTCTTTTCCTACCAACTGCATCAATCTCATCAATGAACAGGATGCATGGTGCATGTTTACGGGCCATGGAGAACATGTCACGGACTCTTGAGGGGCCCACACCTACAAACATCTCCAAGAACTCAGACCCTGAGACAGTAAGAAAGGGTACATTGGCTTCTCCTGCAGTGGCCTTTGCTAGCAAGGTTTTACCGGTACCAGGGGGGCCTGTAAGCAGGGCTCCTTTGGGGATTTTGGCACCCAAGTCAATGTACTGTTGTGGATTTTTCAAGAAGTTGACGAACTCCATAATTTCGATCTTGGCTTCTTCACATCCAGCAACATCTTGGAACTTGACACCAATATCAGTAGGATTAATTAGCTTAGCTGTGGACTCCATTACACCACCAAATAGTCCACCCCCCCTCTTTCCACCGCGCCCCATCATGTCTGCTGATCTTCTCATCATATAAATTAAAAATCCTATTATAAGTAAAGTCGGGAGCATGCCTGTCATACTTGACGCTTCAACCTCAGTTTTATAAATGACAGGAATGAAGTTTGGTGGATCAATACTCATCTCTACTTGTGCATTTTCTAAGTTCCTCTCAAATGAGTCTACACTGCCAATAGCGAACCAAGTGACTTTTCCGTCTATGGCTGAGCCTGGGTGTAGTTTCACTCTCACCCATTTTTTGTTGATAACTTCTAATTTATCCACAGTTCCTTTTTGTAAGTATAAATTTACGAAGTCTCGCCAGCTGATCTCTCTGTAGCGGAGTTCAAAATATGCGATAGAACCTAATATACCCACAATGCCCATTGCACCAAACATCATCCATTTTTCTTTGTCCTGCCCTTCGTAGCCACCGCGACTGCCACTGCCACCGGTACCACTGCTGAACATGTTCATGTTCCATTTATCCTGGGCAGTGGTCGGTTTCGCAGACGGTTGAGCTCCTTTCGAAGGCGTAGGGGGTGCTTCTTTATCCGTACCTGGAGTTTTAGCCGGCTTCTGACTTGAACTTGGTTCGAAATATTTCTCAAAGCCTTTAGGTGGTTTCTTACAGAATTCGTACCATTGGTTCAGCACTGAATCTATAGCGGGGACACCGATTTGCTGAAATTTGGGGCCATTGTGATGAAACTTTCTTAACTGAGAGCGTGTTAATCTCAAACCTTTCCACATCTTGCTGTGATTGTATTACTAACTATATACAGAAATAAATGTTGTTTTATAATTATTGCACAATTCGATCGGAAAGGGGATCACAAAATACTATCGAGAAATATCGTGACAAACATGGTTAGAAAATCTGTCAAAAACAAATTGTCACTTGTCAATGTAGGAATTAAGACCCCTACATACGATAGATTTTGTAAAATTGAAATGCATAACGAAAAAAAAGTATAAAATTATATTTTCTTGACTATACTCTTATTAAAAACGTTAAACACAACAAACAGCTACACTGAAACACAGCTTGAATGTTTCATGCCATTTTAAGCTGTCTGGTCTTTTTTTTACATTTGTTCTGACATGTGACAGTTAATTTTTTTACTGTGACAAATCGTGAGTGTGTATTAGACCGAATTTTTCGTTTGAAAACTGATTCCTCTCTTTGGTTGAAGCTTTTTTTATGAAGCAACTTTAGAATCATGCTCACAGAAATATACAAAGTTACTAAACTGGATATAAACAATAAATAAACAAGCAAATATTGTTTCAAATAAAACTTTAACAATATTATGATCAATTGACTAGATTTGACTAGATTGTACAACCAGCTTTACATCATATGCTTTGCTTTCTGAACGAAAAATCAGACATTTTCATTTCGTAGGTAAATAAATGAGATTTACGAATTCTGCATTATTTTCGTCTTACCAACAGTTCGCGCATCATCCATAGCTAAGACCAGTAAAACGTAAGCCTTCAAAGTGATTAGTTCATAACGTGGGTGAATAACGTTGCGTTTAGTCGTTGAATTTTTAGTGTGAACTTGCACCAGTTATGGATCAAGAGAGACCAGAAAGCAGTTCGAATCCTGGAAAGAGGACACGACCTATGCTACTACAGCCAAGTCCAAAGATCGCTAGAGTATCAGCGTACGCGAGCTCAACTTCCAGTGGGGTGCTGAAGAACTCCAAAAAGTTTGGACCCCATTCTCCAAAGAGGGCCAAAGTTTCTTATAATAAGAGTGATGTGCCTGCCCCAGGCACTCCTGTTCCTGACAAGCTTGTTCGTAAGGCTGGTCCTTACCTCCTTGGTCCTAAACTTGGGCCAAGTCCTGTTAAAAGCATAGTGCAGTGCTTGGCAAGGAAAGAGAAAACGGATGAGTTCTATCAGGTAATGTGCTAATAGTTAATAGTGTAAACTTAGGATGTAAGATTTAGGACATTGTAAACTAATGTAGTTTACTAATGACTTTGATACAGGGTTATAAACTGATGACAATTTGTCACAAGTTTTATTAGTGAAGTAAGTACATAATCTTCACCTTCATTACCATTAATCATTATAATAGTTATTGCACTATTATCAACAAACTGTAATTACTTAGGTAATCATTGTTTTTTCTTGGCTACTTAGCTCTGATGAGCATTATTAAAATCATTGATGACTTCTTTGCACAATGTTTTTTTTTTATTATTAAAAAACATTATTTAAAATGATGCAATATTTCCTAATTAAAACAGTAGATCTGTTATTTTGTGCAATAGTAATGAAATCAAATGTCTTCCTTATTGCTGTATTTTCTTAGTTTCCTATGAATGCTATTAATAATAATTTATTCATGTTTTAATCGAGACCTTGTGTGACAAGTAGAGTATAAAAAATTGGCTACTTGGTAGTTACTGCTTGTAGTAGTTTCTTTTAATTGGATCATAGAGGAACGAATTATCATGCCCAGCAATCTTTACTTCTACTATTACACACATCGGTGCATTTAGCGAAATATAAAAAATAGTCAAAACCAGTTTGTGTAACAGTACAGGCTGGTGGCTATTTAATTTTATTTTAAAACTAATTATTTCAATTTGAAGGTCACATTTAAAACAATTGTTCTAATTTTATTCAAATTAAGACTAACATCATTTCAAGCAAATTTCCCTGAACTATAATTTTACGGTGTCGAAAAAAATATGGAAAAATATGGTGTGAATATCTTTCTTGCACCATAATTAAGTTTTTCCACCTTGTGCAATAAAACTTGCTAGCAGACAACTAGATAAAAATCTAAAATGAGTCAACCCAGAACTACGGGAGATTTGTCCATCAGTTCTTGCAATGAACCAACAACGGGACAAAATAACCAGAACCGCATAGTTTGGTGGTCATAGGTCTCGAGTTCGAACCCAAGGCACGCACCTCTGATTTTTCGGATTCATGTGCGTATTGTATAATTATCAGTTGCCTTGGTGAAGGAAAACATCGTGAGGAAACCAGCATGCCTGAGAGATATTTCTCGACGGCATGATATGCCAAGTCAGAGGCCCATGGGCGGCTTAAAAACTCTGACACCAGGTTAGGCACTAACCACACGAGAAAGACGGACTAAAACCCATACATGTTCCTTCATCGCCCTTTATGTTCCCACGGTATCACTTGCGAACATTCCCGCAGCCCTGGCAGCTGTCTACCTTACCCATAATCTCACATAACTCATGCTACGACTCAAGCTAACTACACTTTGAAATCTATAAAAAACCCTCATCTTTCAGGTTAAGATCTTGACCCTACGAAATGAAGGTCAACCCGAAACACAAGATGACCGTCAAGGCAAGATGCTGTTGCATACAGAATATTCCTTACTTTCTCTATTAAAAGACCAAGATGGGGTAATTCATCATCATGGTTTTTTTAAGGTAAGGAAACTTAAAACTAAATAAAACTCACTATGCACTGGGTAGGACTATCATTATCATCTACCTAGCCTTTTCTCAACTATGTTGGGGTCGGCTTCCAGTCCAAACTGAATGCAGCTGAATACCAGCATTTTACATGGAGCGACTGTCTATCTGACCTCCACAACCCAGTTAGTACTGGGTAATGCGATACCCCTTTGTAAGACTGGGCACTAGGTAGGACTTTATTTTGTGTAATTTATCTCATCACCACTGCTCTGAAAACATCATCTGCCTAGCCTTTTTCCCAATTTTACCTGTAACGATTGTCAAGGAGAGCAGCGGTGGCCCAGTGGTGGCGGCCCCGATTTACGAACAGTAAGTCGTGGGTTCGAACCCAGGCAGGCGCATTACTTTGTGTAATTTATTTCATCACCACTGCTCTCAAAACGGTGAAGGAAAACATCGTGAGGAAACCGGCATGTCCTAGAACCAAGAAATTCGAACGAATGTGACATCTACCAATCCGCACTGGGCCCGCGTGGTGGATTATAGCCCATTCCCTCTCTTAGAGAGGAGGCCTGTGTCCCAGCAGTGGGAACATTAATAGATTGATGATGATGATGATTGTGACAAATGACGGCCGGGACCAACGGCTTAACGTGCTTTCCGAGGCACGGAGGAGTCTCGAAAAGTAATGAATGGTCACCCATCCATGAACCTACATTGGCAACCGCAACCACAACTGTGTAAGTCCAAGGTTGTAAAACCTATGTATACCTAAATGCTGTACACAGAATCTGTTGGTGAACCTATATTAATAAATAAATAAATAAACCGCGTGCCAAAAACCGCAGTGAACGTATCGATCTTCAAAGTTTTCTTAACTTTGAAGATCGATACGTGAGGCTGTTATTATTTTTAGCACTGCTCAAAAACACTCAATGAAAACGTGAGGAAAACTTTCACGTGGCTAATCAGAGGAATTTTATTGTTGTCGCTTTGCAAATAAAGTTCACAATCGCCATCTACTTGTTCAATAGAAAGTTTTAAGTGAAATAAACGTGCCCTTTTTGCGTAACATAAGAAAAGTTCAATAAAAGTTACACAAAAAGGGCACGTGTTTGCGAAAGTGTTACGCAATTAAGGAGCAGGGGGTCTAAAATGGCCGCTTTATCAGAATCTTAAATGAACCACGTTAAACATTTTCTATGCTTATAATAGACCTTATGATTATGACTATAAAGTTCATTTTAAGAAATAACATTTTTAACGTGATTCATATTAAGATTCTGCTAAAGCAGCCATTTTAGGCCCCCTGATGTCCCTAAAAATCGGTACTGTTACACGATACTTTTCAAAGGTCTGAATTGGTTTTTACCTATAACAAAATTATTGCTTTATAGATATTTAAAGGTATTTAGAATGAAAGCATTTACATTTTGATGCTGCTGCTTTTTTTACCCATGAACCTCTCATTTTTCAGAAGTTGCTGTCTAAGCCCTCGAACGCACGGGCGAGTTTTTTATCACGCACTGGATTTTCAACTATAGACATTCTGATCCTACCGTTCAGAATCCAACAGAGCGTATCCCATTGCGTTAATAAAGTGTATTGTTGAATTTTCAACTCTAGTTGGTAAACTGTGAGTTAAAAATCGGTGCTCTATAAAAAATCGCCCGTTGCAAAAAAGATTCACATAAGTTCACATTATTCCAGTAGCATTCCAGTCCAGTGATCTGATCTAGCGAGGGAGTAACTGGAGTAATCTAAACTGTCATAGCAGCACATAGGCCACAGGCCTCCTCTCCATGAGAGAGAATGGGCTATAATCCACCACGCGGGCCCAGTGCGGGTTGGTAGATGTCACGTCTTCGAATTTTTGGTTCTAAGACATGCCGGTTTCCTCACGATATTTTCCTTCACAGTTTTGAGATCAGTGGTGATGAAATAAATTACACAATGTAATGCACCTACATTGGTTTGAACCCACGGACTAACTGCTCGTAAGTCGGGGCCGCCATCACTGGGCCACCGCTCTCTAAAGAGAATGTATGATCGTTATAAACAGCAATTTCGTCAATTTCCAGGACTATGCATTAGAAGAAGTTCCGAACCCAAATGGCAACGGTTTCATCTACACTGGCCGAGTTCGCCAGCGTTTATTCCTAATGCTGGACTGTGTGAGTTCCCACCAGTTTAGTGAGAAAGGATCTGAACTGGTCAACTTGCAGCAGTATGTTACCAAAGTGAAAAAGGTTCCGGAAAAAGAGGCGATACTGATTTTCTATGATATTGTGAGGGTAATCGCTAATTTGCATAAGGTGAGATATTTTATTTTTTACTATAAGTAGTTGGTGCCAGTCAAGATGTAGTCTAAATGTAGGTGAAACTTTGAAATCCAAAAATAAGCCTGTTCAAGTCTTGAATCGTCATCTAGCGTGATCTTCAACATTTTTTCTAATGAAAAACGACACAAGGTTCATTTGTTTTGTTTTGTAGGAAGAGATATTAGGGCTTTCCCTAATATCTCTTCCTACGAAACAAAACAAATGAACCTTGTATCGTTTTTCATTGCTGCATTAACTATAGTTGTGCGTTGCAATGCCTTTTTTCAGTTTTTTATTTCAGAACCCTTCCCTGTTTTATATGGATGGAACAACTGTACAAATTTTTTATCAAAATCGGTTCGGTAGTTTAAGAGTGTATAAAGTGACAGATTTATATGTTTGCATACGTTTGTGGTTCCAATTTTTTTTTACGACAATTTTAGTTGCACTTTTCAGAAACTAAGTTGGATTTTTGACGATAAATTACATCAGAGAGGTCTTCGGCTAGCGATGTATACTAAAGGCATGAATAATGATGATGTTCTATTAAAATGTATATCTGGCATTTCAAAATAATGTGTAAAATGTTTGAAGGACTGATATTCAGACTGTGAATAGTATATGACATCTATGGTGAAATAAATGCGTGCATAAACGAGTTTAAACTCGCTGAAAATACGCATTTTCTAATAATAATGCAAAAAAACATCCCTCGTTTTTTTACCCTTATCTTATGATCATGTTATAACTTTTCAGAGAAACATAGTGCACAGAGACATAAAGCTGGGCAACATAGTGCTGAACCAACGAACGGGACGCGTCATCCTCACCAACTTCTGTCTGGGGACCCATCTCGGTAGCGATCGGGACCTGTTGAAGGATCAGAGGGGTAAGGCTTATTTAGAACGAATGGTGTGTAAGTATAAGTGGCGGTGTAAGTAGCGGACTTACACCCCCACTTATAATTTACACACCATTCTTTCTCACTACACACACCCTACACCTACACACCACATACGCACTCACACACATCCTACACTTATTCACTACACACATACACCGTTAGGGTAGGGTCCGACCTTACATTTATTCACCTCACCACACACTTAAACGTTTTTCATTTTGTGTTTTTCTCTACATACACTGGCCTGCAAAAATAAGTATCACACTTTTAAAATTGCAATAACTTTTTAAATACAGAAGATATACTTTCGAAACAAAAAGGACTCGCAAAATAGTTTAATTTTGTCTATAGTTTCGAAGAAAGCTGATAAAAATTGCTATGAAACGTTTTTTTTTAATTTTAAATCTCTAACTTCTATAGTTTAGAAAAAATTTAAATTTTAAAAGTGTAGTACTTATTTTTGCAGGCCAGTTTAGATTAAAATTATCCTGTTTTCTTTTACACCATTTGCTTATTGTTGTAACGTCCTGATTTATTTACTATCTATGGCTTTGTCTTGTTTGTTATGGAGAATCACTGACTCCCAAGACACAGGCACATACACCTAGTTTAGGAGTCGGGGAATTAAAATTATTGTGTCCTAGTTTTAAGCCTCATATGCTCTTAGTTTTTTTGGCTTTTGGTGAAATAAATAATTTATTATTATCTTCTTTATTCATCTTAAAATTTTATAATTTACATTTTTAAATATTTCTTATAAAATTTAAATATTTAAATATCTCGACTTGGCACACGAGGTTCGCGACATGTGGAATATGAACTCGGTTATCATTGTGCCGATTGTCGTGACGGCCAATGGCCTTATAGCCAAGAGCTTCGATGACCATCTATCGAAGCTCTCTTTAGGCGGTTGGATCAAGGGCCTGATTCAGAAGGCAGTACTCCTCGATACGGCTCGCATTGTGAGGAGGTTCCTGTCTCTGCAGCCCTAACCACCGGTGGCTTGGACTCTGCTCCCGACACCGGCGGACTACTATTTTTTATTATTATTATTACTATCTCCTAACTTGGTCTGTTATTTGTGAGGTCTCAGGGCTAAAGTATGGAGCCTTCTTCGAAGTAAGAGTGAGCAGGCATCTTTTCGGCACGCTAGTTTCTATGTAGTCCACATCCATCTCTTTCCTTCAGGCGATACCGCGGTTTTGGGCCTGTTAAGCGATAAAAATGAAGTCTAGTTGAACTTCCAATCAGGGAAGATGATAAAATAGGCTTCAGGCCACAAAAGCTACCCCGGTTATCCCGGGATAAAGATACAGATTGCCTACGCTCAAGATTGATCCACATCTTGCTCCAGATGTTTTTTGCGAATGTAGCTAATTATTTGGTTTCATATTTTAATTTTTAGCTTGTAAGAATTAGATTTTGCTGTGCCCTGACGGTCTACAACGACTCTTAGCTCAAACCTTTTTTGTTAACATCATGTTTTACATTGTGGAACGCAAATAAAGTATTATGATTATGAGATAGGGATCTCTTTGTGCTCAATAGGTCGACACATGTTAAAAATGATATAAGCGCTGGTTTCCTGATGAAGTGGTCGATATTTATAAGTGTGCGTCATATAAGATTTATGAATGTTGACATAAGGTGTAAAATACAATGATAAACGCGCGCTCGTAAAATGTGTTACTAA
Source organism: Xestia rhomboidea (assembly GCA_963853795.1). Lineage (NCBI taxonomy): Eukaryota > Metazoa > Arthropoda > Insecta > Lepidoptera > Noctuidae > Xestia > Xestia rhomboidea. The sequence continues at coordinate 13,849,359 of OY970778.1, forward strand.
CTACATATATTGAAAGAAACAGTGAGTGAGTGAGTTATGTAAATATAACGTCACTATCACTAAATGAGGCTGGAAATAGTAGGTTTTGATATAAGTGGGGAAACTTTGTTATTTCAGTCGAGACGGAATTTACACCCGAGCCGCAGGGGAGGTTGTTATGGAGCCAAGAACTGCAGTAACAAATACCCACGTGAATCAAACGCTATGAAGAAGAATAATATATTCAAACATATTCCGTATCTCATTAGCAACATTCCCAATAACACATTAAATAAATAACAGTATTTTCTTCCAGGATCCCCAGCCTACATTTCTCCAGACGTCTTACTTTGCAAACCGTACTTAGGCAAGCCCTCAGACATGTGGGCGTTAGGCGTGGTCCTATACACCATGCTATATGGGCAGTTCCCTTTCTGTGACACCAGTCTAGCTCAATTGTTTACCAGGATACAGGCTGCCAATTATAATATACCACCGTAAGTTTGATTTTGTTGTTATCTCATTCTATGTACTGCCTCGTTGGCCTAGTGGTCGCAAAGGCTACTGTTGAGGACGATGTTCTGGGTTCGATTCCTAGGTCGTGTCGGCCAAAGTCAGCATTTGTGCCTATAACATGGAATTATCTATAGTTAAATCTCTGCCTAAACCTTAGGGTTTACAGGAGTCATGTTATTATTAGTGGTTAGAAGGCAGAAGTCTGAAAATAATCAGTCTTCCTAATCAAAAGTCATTTATTCAAATTAAGCTGAAAATCAGCACTTTTTGAGCGTCAAAGTTTACAAGGGACTGTCCCACAAAACGCCCGCCTTTTGCCACTTCCTAGTTTTTTAGCGGGCAAGAAGAAGCGGCGGAACAAACTCCCCAGCAACACTAGTCTTTAAGGTTTTTTTTTATTTTATTTTTTCGGATGGGAAATCATTAAATGACTCCTCCCGCTCTGGGCGGAGCAGGAGGGACTGTCAGACTTTTACTGACTAAAACCCATCCATGTTCCTTCATCGCCCTTTGTGTTCCGGGGCCACGGTATCTCTTTCTAACAGTCCCGCAGCCCCGGGGTTTGTAAGGTCGGAAGAATATTTACAAAGAATCTATTAAATTAAAGTCACATGACAGCAAGCACACACGAATAATAAAAAATAAAAATCTTGTACAGGGTATCTTGTTTCTAAGTTACTGTAGACGCTCAATGAAAAATATTGGTATTCAGCTGCATCTGTTTAGATTGGAAGTGGACCACAATATAGTGGAGATACGATTGGCAGATGATGATGCGAGTTTTAACTGACCACCTACTTAGAAGAAATGCTTGTTTGTTAATTAATTAATATTTTATTTTCAGGGATGGCAACTCTGTGCAGGTGTCAGACAACACAGTGTTCCTAATACAAAGGTTACTTGTCAAAGATCCGAAACATAGACTTGTAGCTGATGAGGTAAGAAATTAATGATTTAATCATCATGTTTGGATTGAACAAAATATATAAAGAACAAAAATAATAAAAGAAATAGTAAAATAAACCAATTTTTAAATTAGCGACATCTACCGTTCATATGCAATAACGCTAGTTCTAAAGTCCAACAACAGATGTCACTATTCTCATTTTTTCACAGGTACTAGACCAACTTTCTAGCATTATAGCTAGCTATGTCACCGTTCCGAATCCACCCGAAGACTTACAAGTGGTGCCTGATGTGTCTTTAGAGGAAGAAAATAAAGAAAAGACACCATCTACTGCTCAATCTTCGACTGAAGTTGATAGGAAACCTTTATGGAATATACCTGATAGTAATAGCGAGAGGACGCCCAATGCTTCGGTAAGAGCTTTATGATTTTAAACTGATATTTATGTATATGTGATTATTATGATTTGGTAAATTAGGCGTAAACTGTGTTGTGTATAATACAGAATATTCTATATATTAATCTTAATATTTTTTCCCTTTCTTTTTACAGGAGGAACTAGGCGTATTCTGCGTACCGCTACCAGATTTCCTCGCATTAAACTTCCCATCACCCACCAGAGTGAACCAAAACAGCATCATCATCCATCCAACTCATCTATCGAGATCATCAACTACGATCGTAGACTCATCATCAATAACATCACCGAACCAACAGAACCAACGACAGATAACCGTCCAAAGAATCGGGAGGGATGCAAGACCTCTCCTACCATGCGAGATTACCAGGTACCAACATATGTTTGCATCTAACCAAACTCAGAGGCAGGAGCCGGCCAGACGTCCAGACGCACCGAACGTAGTCCCAGACTCCAGGCAAGAACGACCGCAGAATTCTAGACTTCACAACTTAGCTCAACGCATTCCAAGACTTAATCCTATAGCGACAACTTCTGGGCAGAATTCGGCTGACTTCCGCGTCATACAATGGTCGTCTGAACCCAGGAGAGCCTGGGATAACGATTACGTGTTAAGATTACCAGTTTTAGATCTAACTAGGGTGGGTGGTAATCGGATAATGAATCCAGCGCCTGTTCACACAGTTAATTCTGAGGCTGTGGTCAATAATCCTAGATCTCAGGTTGAGCCGTCTGATGTTGATTAAGACTTTTATTGGGGAATAGACCGTTTTAAAATGTGTTTGAATTCTGTGTAGCGAAATAATTAAAATATATATTCTGAACTGAAAATTCATTGACAATCTTTCATTATGGGACTTGCTTATTTCAAGATGTAAAATTAAATATATTTTCTTTATCAACTTACAAAATAGGAAGAAATCTTGATCTGGCTTAGTGTACGGACTTTTATTAGAATAAGTTTAGTTTTTAATAATTTTAGAGTTGATTGATACCTTAGTATGTGATGCATGGTCACTGTACCTGGAAGATTGACAACGAATTAAAAGCCAGAATTTTAGGAAGTCTATGGTTTTTGTACTAGTAATTTGAATTCTTATATAAATATGTAACCGGGGTACCATTTTACTTCGAGTATATCTTCATTTTAGTGTATCCTAAACAATTGTTATTCTAGGTAACTAGGTGTCCAAATATTCTTAATTTTCAGGTAATTAAAATAGTTATAAGTAATAGAAACAAATTCATCAATAATTTTCTTTAAGTCTGATACATGTAATTTAGAACTGTATTAATTTTAAGTAATTGTGTAGTCTATGAATAATATGATCGGAGTTAGGTTTTGGGATGCAAAAGTAAGAAGATTTTATAGATTTCTTTAGCTTAGTTTTTCTTTACCATAAACCTCTTCGAGGGTCATTTTTTTTTGTTTAAATACGTTGTCCCATTCAAGGATACACCATGATCACGGATAAACCCGAGTTTATCCGTGATCATGGTGCTTGTAACAGCGCCGAAACATCGGGAACTCAAAACAAATAGTAAACATAAATAACCCGTTTTCAGTGTTAATGATTAGATTAAATTTTTTATCTTAATTTTGCAACCCTTTTTTTAATTCATTTTTGTGTAACGTTTTAGGTTGTTCGGTCGATGTGATTAATTTTGTTTTAGCTAGTTAAAACTGTGGAAGCTTTCTATCCGCATAGAGATAGGCGGTTTTGAACCTACTTTGGGATACTACATCAATGTCAACACGTCATCTCATGTTACTGTAAGTGTCAGAAATCTGTGGTCATTTTTAGGGCTATGCTACAGATAATAAAACTGAAAAACTTTCTCCATGGGACCAACATTCTAATAGCAAAAAAATATTCAGCTGTTCCATTCATTTGGGTATTGACATTTTGTATGGGACAGTTGCTTTTTTTTAACGCCATTGCATCGATGAGAAGCTTTGAGCTTGAGCGGGTCGCTAGTTTAAAGATAAAAAAGATAGTTTTTATTTGTTTAAAAAATACTTCTATCTACTATTTCTGTTTCCCTTCAAGTCGTCCAATACTGATCGTCTCTGTGTGGCTACAAAGCTCCCGCATAAATTGAATATTTCGGATTTGATTAACTTTTAGATATTTATTAAGTAGTTATTTTGTACTGTATAGCTGCTGATTGTTAAGATTCGTTTCTATTATGCAAGTACGAGTAAATTGGTGTGATGAAGCGCTATTGATCTATGACATCGATCGTAAAAGCGATTAAGTGCACGTATTCAGTAACTTCATTCTGAACCCTGAACATATAAATTTTTGGTCGGTTATTAAAAAAACCGGCCAAGTGCGAGTCGGACTCGCGCATGAAGGGTTCTGTAGAATTATCGTTGTGTACGTTTGTTGTATAGGAGCACCACTTAAATATTTATTTTATTCTGTTTTTAGTATTTGTTGTCACAGCGGCAACAGAAATACATCATCTGTGAAAATTTCAACTGTCTAGCTATCACGGTTCATGAGATACAGCCTGGTACCAGTCAGACAGACAGACAGACGGACAGTGGAGACTTAATAATAGAGTCCCGTTTTTACCCTTTGGGTACGAATCCTAAAGAACAGCTTTTTCCTACAAAACTGCAATACCTACAGCAAATGTGTGGAACAGCAGATTTTTTTTTTAATTACCGATGAAAAATTTCTGTGTTCAGAATTATGTACTGGATAAGTGGTAGCCGATTTAGTGTCGGTGTCCTTTCCAGCTTGTATAAAGGGTATAAAACAACTTTTAACGAAGCCGAAAGGCACTTGTTCTCCTCGTCATTGCGATCATTTTTTTGTTCTACACCATACCTGGGAACCTTCTAGTTACGCAGATATTCGGGGTCAAAGTTTCAACTTTTTGTAATTTTTTTTTAAATACAAGTTTTTATTGTAAGATTTTTACACCTTCACGACCCCCGTACTGTTCAATCCATGCATCAGCACAATGTTTTGAGTGCGTTACATTGAGTTCTACCACAAAACATGATTTTTCATCCCAAAAAAAAATCTTTTCCCACCAATATATTTTGCGTAAAGTTACTTAGTTTAAACACTGTTTTAAGCTTTCACGGTTCATAACTATACTTAAAATGTCACTTACGGGATATCTTCCGTGATTATTTATTGTGGGTCAACCCGGGGTGTTGACCCGCGATCATGGCGCTTGCAACAGCGTCGAAATATCGGGAGCTCAAAAACAATAAATAATCACGGAAGATATCCCGTAAGTGACATTTTAAGTATAGTTACTTAGTTTGATGTACAGAATGCTTAGTTGACGGCTTCGTGATGAGGTGGTTTACACCCTGTATTAGTGGCATAGAGTGACTTGATATCTTGCATGCATGTTGGGGTGACTTTGAATTGCGGTCTTCAGGCGTCACGATTGCGTGCTGGCATAATAGAATGCAGCATAGGCTAAACATTAATATTTTTAAAAAGTGTTCGGGTACTCGATTTTACTTATTTTAAGTAGTTATTTTGTAACTTCAAACAATGCAATTATTTCTTTTAATAATAAATAATTACCAAACAATTTATTACTTAATGTTTATCGTCCACTTAATTATGTGTTTGTTGTAAAATCTTTGATATTTCGTATTTTGGAAATGTAAGAAAAGTGATTTTAGTGCCAACCTAGATATAAAATTAGAACTCAAATAAAAAAATGGGGTTTCTAGGTTAATTGTTTCCTTCCAAATGATTATTTGAGAATTAAGTAATCTAGAAATACCACTTTGTCAAGGGACTTAATATTAAAACTATATTTTCCTTAATATTGGGATCAATCGGCTAATTAGAAATATAAATAATGTTTTGTTTGTTTGTCATCAATTATTGTCTCCTTTGTAAATGCGTGATCAAATGATTTAGTTTTAACGTAAGAAAATATTTGTAAAATGTATCGATTTTCGTATACATAGTTTATTTAGGAATTTAGAAAATGTTACAATTGCAAGAACGATCTAAGAATTGAAAAAACTGCCACTTAACTAAATTAGTCAATAATGATAAGTGCGAATAGGGAATTGCAAGAAATTCAAAACTTTTTTTATTCCTTAAAATGTCTTAATTGCCTTGTTTTGGCCCTTTTAAACACTGTGGTACACTGGTTTAACTTTCTAATACAACACTGATTTTACAATTTAATATTTTAGTAGCGTAGCGTGTTTTTGGTGAAATTGAACGCAAATTCAAAACGCATCGTCGCCGGTAGCGACGTCAAACGCTTTGTGTCAAAGAAACACTTTTAATTGAAACTACTTAAAGTTTCACAATGGTTAACATAATATTGTTATTGCAATGTTTGCTTGAATATAGCACATACATTTAGTAAAATTATTATATTAAGGGTAAAAAATAAGATGTAAACAAGGCATATAGAAGGAAATGACGTCAACCGCTTTGACAGGAATGGCCACGACAGTCACGGACGATAGAACTGTCGTAGAAAATTGTAGATGTTTAATATTTTTTAATTTATTTTTTATTTGAAACCCGATTGCAGGAACTTAAAAGAAAGATGCTAAATTCCTATATTTATACTATTGAATCAAAGAAAGTAACTACAGTTCTTCCATAGTTATAACCTGACTACGGCAAAGCCAAAAATAAGTGTTTATGATGTTAGTTTTTAAAGTGATGTTTATTCTCGTTACGATAATATCGATGTTGGGTTTGTAACTAACAAGTCTGTCAAAATCACAACGATATTTATCTTAATCAAAATATGGTTGCTGTTAGATTGTTGCTATCAGACATAAGATTACTGTGGAGAGGCTGTAAAGCCCGTTTGCACCACCACTCGCTAAATAAGGTGTTTAATACGCACGACGACCATTCAACCAGTTTATGCGGATGTCTCTTTGTACAGGCAATCTATACAAAGCGAGGCCATGTTGTACTGGAAATGTATAGGTTGATATGTCGCTGTGTGTAAGTTGTGGTGCAAACGGGCGTAAGACGTAGACTGAGTAAGATATAAAATTACCCCTTGCATTATAGCAATGCATACAAAAATATATACAGTTTTATCCCCATTTTAAATGTAATATAGCTTTTGACATAATTTTTAACTTGAGAACCACGTTTTTATACGTTTTTATAATATTTATTTATACATAGAATTTTTAATAATATCTTTGTTTAAGCTGCCCCTCGATTTTACTTTACTGTAATCAGATAATATTGTAAATAATGCATTGGATGTCGTCGTAATTTCTGCTATCGCGACTTATTGTGTACAACGCCATCTGTCGATCGAAATCATAGTTGATAACTTTACTTTCCAACGATAGATGTCGCTACATTTATGATTAATTAATGATTTTGTATTCTCGGAAGTATGTTTTAGAATAGTAGTGTAAAAAATTGGTACGGTCGATGGTATTTTAAGTAGGACAATTGTTTGTTTGACTTTTGTTAGTTGCATGCTGATTTGGTATGTTAGCTAATAAAATGATTTTTTAATTGGATGTTTTTTTTTGCTCCCCTTTTCCACATCATCATCATCATCATTCTCTTGCCCTTATCTCAATTCATTTGGAGGTTGCAGCATGTATATAAATAAATATCGCTGGAATTTACACACACCGCCATGTATGCCATATCGCCACGCTATGCAACGAGGCTTGTGTCGTGGACACCAGTTAGTTGATATACTACATTTAGGATTCAGAAGCAGAAATTATTTAAAAAAAAAGTTTTCGTGGACACAAAGGTTTAAATTCTTTAACAAAGCTGCTCCATGTTCGATCGCTAGTTACCCATTCGTTTAACCAAGTACGCGCGTCACCCTTAAGGCATATTGATACGCGTGACAGACACTCTGAATCGCCCCAGTTATTAGAAGACCTAGCTCGTTCAACTTCCTCACACCACGCGTCTATATCATGGATAGTCGGATCAAAACGTGCCAGAGAACCGCTCTGAAAACATTGTCACTACTATATTGCAAATCAGTAATACTATCAAATGTCAAATTAATGAAGCCGATATTGCCTTCTACACTAGGACCGCTAAAAAAGACACCCAAAATTCCCGACCTAGGTCCATCCTCATAAAGTTCAACACCCCACGAATTCGGGACTCTTTCCTCGCCGCGGTCACCAACTACAACAAGAGCAACACCAACAACAAACTGAACACAAGCCACCTTGGCATTGCAATGGATAAACCAACTCCGATCTACGTTGTTGAACACCTGTCAGCTGATAACAAAGCCTTGCACGCGGCGGCACGACTTCGAGGCAAGGAGCTTGGTTACAAATACGTGTGGGTGCGTAATGGCAGAATTTTCATGAAGAAGACTGACCAATCTGAACGTATTGTAATCACTTGTAAGGAGGTCTTACATACTATCAGTTAATTTGATCTTTTTTTTTTTTAAAATTTTTTATTGTTCTGTGCTAGATAACGTGTATAACCATTCATATTCAATCATGATCTGAAGATATACTACCAAAATGTACGTGGTCTAAGAACTAAAACCGACACTTTTTATCATAACATGTCTCTACAAGACTACGATATAGTTGTGCTTACGGAGACTTGGCTGAACGGTGGCATTTACGACTCAGAACTATTTGACGATAGATATGTAATATACAGGCGAGATCGCGAGTCCAGTAGATATAGAGCACGTAGACACGGAGGCGGCGTCTTGATAGCTGTAGCTAGGCACTTAAATTCATGTCGTATGTCACACTTAGAAAGTCAATGTGAGGATTTGTGGATTTCCATCGATACGGTATGTCCTGGCAATAAGAAAAACACGATCTACATTTGTGGCGTCTACTTACCTCCCCCAATAACCCGAGAAACTATCCAAACATTCCTAGACTCAGCTCAAAACGCCCTGGACAAGAACGAACGTACTATTATCATTGGGGACTTTAATCTTGGAACTATTACGTGGAAAACTAACGAAGAAAGTCAGGTAAGACACACTACTCCTTGCCCTACCTACAATAACGATGTTACCAAATACTTCCTCGATTATATTTCTATGAATGACTTAGGTCAGTATAATTACCTAACAAATAACAAATCTAGAACACTAGATCTAGTTCTTTGTAACACAACAGTACATAACCTGACACGTTGCCACACACATCTGACACAAGAAGATCCTCTACATCCGTCGCTCGAGTTTGCTATACCCACGGTCAACCACATCAATTCCCTACAAACAAAACCAGCCACGAAACCAAATTTCTTTAAGGCAGACTACGACAAAATCCTAACTTCACTTATGTCTATAGACTGGGAAAGTTCAATGGGAGGCTGTGCCTCGGTTGGAGAGATGGTCAATATTTTATATGATATTTTGCATGACGTTATCAAGCAACACGTACCACTGAAAACGATATCTAGGAAAGAGTACCCTACGTGGTACACGTCGAAGCTTAAGCGACTCTTTAAAGAAAAACACAAATTTCGCGTTAGAGTAAAAAAATACAACAATCCCCTTGATGTTATATCATTTGAAACTCTGCGTGCTGATTGTAGCAAATTGAGAACGATCTGCTACAAAGAATATATCGAGAGATTAGAAACCGCGGTTTTAAAAAACCCTAAAATCTTCTGGTCTTTCATTAAAAATAAAAGGAAATCCTGCAGCAATTACCCCGCAGAAATGTATTACAACAACAAAACTGCATCGACTGGCCACGACATATGCAATTTGTTTGCTGAAAACTTCGCAGGTGTCTATAACAATGTGACGTCTTCGCAACCATCAAATGTTAATATGAACAACAACTCGCCGACTCTCTGTAAAGTAGAACTCAATGCTAGCGAAATATTCCGAACCCTAATATCCTTGGATGAACAAAAAAGCGTAGGAGACGACGGTATTCCTCCCGTGTTTATAAAAAGATGTGCGAAAGCGCTGGCCTTACCCCTTAGCATTATATATAACAAATCTCTGAAAGACGGTATTTTTCCTGACCAATGGAAAAAGGCACTGGTCGTACCCATTTTCAAAGCAGGACAAAAGAACATGGTGTCAAACTACAGACCTATTTCTATTTTGGTCATCTTCGGCAAAGTCTTTGAGAAGCTCGTGACCGAACGTCTAACATCGCATGTAAAACACCTTCTCACCAGCGACCAACACGGTTTTATCAAAAACAGATCTACGACCACTAATCTCACGTGCTACGTGTCGGCTCTATCTGAATCCTTAGATAAACGTATTCCTGTTGACACCATTTACACCGACTTCAGTAAGGCGTTCGATAGGGTCGATCATTCTCTTCTTTTGGTGAAACTCCAGCAAATGGATGTAGGAGGATCAATGCTAAAGTGGTTTCAGTCTTACCTCAGTGACCGATCGTCAAAAGTAGTAATATGTGGCCATCATTCAAAGTCTTTCAAAGCTACATCCGGGGTTCCACAGGGTTCACATTTAGGCCCAATTCTCTTCAACATCTTCATTAACGACATCACGCACTGCTTTAAGCATTCAAAATACTATCTATTTGCCGATGACATGAAAATTATGAAACCCATGGTAACTGAATCTGACGCTGCCTTATTGCAGGAGGATGTGAACAGATTGACGGACTGGTGCAAAGCGAATAAAATGCTTCTTAACATCTCAAAGTGTTACTACATGCAATTCAGCCGTAACAAAATTGTCAAACCAAACACTTACACGATTGGCCAACAAAAAATAAAACAAATTGAAGAAATACGTGACCTAGGAGTCACACTAGACAAGCAACTTAAATTTGACAAACATATCCTAAGCACAGTATCAAAGGGGTTTAAAATTCTGGGATTTATCTTACGCAACAGTAAAGAATTTAAAAAGGCGTCTACCAGAATAAAATTATTCAACACACTGGTTCGCCCTATACTTGAATATGGCAGCCCGGTTTGGAATCCTCACTACGACATATACATCAAACATCTGGAAAGTGTCCAAAGGCGCTTCCTGTATCATCTGTGTTACAAAGAACGGTTAGCTAAAAAGGTAACCAGCTACAAAGACAGACTAGGGCACTATAAAATGGTATCACTTGCTGACAGGCGAAAAACGGCAGACCTGATTCTACTCCATAAAATATTCAATGGAGCCATAGACTGTAGCGAATTACTAGGCAAATTACAAATGAACGCGCCATCTCGCCTGCCGCGAAAAACCAGCTACAATTTATTTTACGTCCCAGGTTCCAAAACTAATCTAGGACATTTCGCCGCTGTCCGAGACTCTGTAGGCAATATAATGAATTGTCAAAGCAATCTGACATGGACATAACCTTCCCCATCTCCAAATACAAAAAAATAATGACCACTGCAATAAATGTAGAAAAATAATTATAATTTTTATGTGAGACAATTTTAATTTTAGTACAATTACAATTATAATTTTAATACAATTTTAAATTCAATTTAATTTTAATTTTAGAACAATTTTAATTTTGTTACAATTTTAATTTTAATTCAATTTTATTTGTAATACGTATGATTTCTTGTCACCAAATGCTTTTTATTATTTTGTTATTTTTTGTGTTAACACCTAGTTTTATGTGCATGCTGTGGTCTCCTGTAATTGAAGGAACACACTTATAAGAACTTTTGTATAACTGTGACTTCTAATGTATCTGTGTATCTTTTGTTGGAGATCCAAATAAATAAATAAATAAATAAATAAAGTTAGAAACGAAGTACTTTTGTGTTCTGTCCGAGTTTACGGATCTAATTGCTTCAGCTAATATTCGTGCCGACTCCGATACTACCCGTACATCATGGCCGTTTGCATTAGCACTCGATACCTCAGGTGCTGTAGTCTCAGACGCGGGTATATAGTAAAGATGCAAAAGAATTAACCGTTAATTGGTGTTTTATTTTTTCCCTTTTATTTTGGAAATCAAGAGGGTAGTTAATACGACAATGAAACCGTGGGCGTTTTTTGAAAGTAATCCCACTTCTGAATTTAGGATTCAGAAGCAGAAATTATTAAAAAAAAAAGAATTATCTTACACCTTAAAAATCATTTAATAACAAAAATCAAATACAAGTTAACAATTCACTTTAAAGGAGCTTTTACGTAACTACAAGGCTAAAATAAATCACCAATCACTTATACAAACAAAATATCATGTACTTACAGAGTTTTACCAGCTCAAATAATAATCACAAAACACTCACAAATCGCGCCGACCACAACCGTTCCGTACGAAATCCCACGAGCAAATGACCGATACTCTTTTTTTTTTTTTTTTCGAAATGGCATCTCGCAGTTCAACCTGAGTGGTTGTCGTCTGCTTAACCGGACTTTCCTGTGGGTGCCTTAAGTGTAAGGCCTCCAGCCAGGGCAACAAACTATGACCGATACTCGGGCGCGCACCGCCTTTTATAGGCATCGCTTTATAATAGAAATGAGTTTCCTAAATCGGCATATCCCGACAAAGCGTCGTCCTCGGCGCTGTCTTCCTGATGCTCGGCTGGTAATGGCGCCAACTCTGCAGCGGGAGAGTCGCCACTGGGCCCAGCCATCTCAGCACCGGGTTGAGGGAACGTTGGTGATGACCCTGTGTTTGGGTCACATACTTCGTTATCTGAAATACGAATACACATAAGACAATTGCCATATCAGTTTACATGGTGTATGACACACAACATGTTATTTTGTAGGAAAAGTATTAAAATCCGTGAGAGCTCTCATGATCGTGTTCCTGTCTTCACAGCCACACGTAGCAAGCTTTCACCGATCCAAGAGCATCTGTGAACAAATCAGACAGAAGGCGTCCCCTCTGTCTGAGGTTGACGGAGGCATCTCTGAATCGCGCGTCAACACTTCAATTACTTAGTTCGTAGACAAATACCTCTCACTATAGGTATGTCTGTTTGGACGTAGGCATCTCTGAATCGCGCGTCCCATTGACATTTCAATTAATCACATTTTGTCATAAATACATAAATGGATTCATCCATATGCTTAGTGCGGACGGAGGCATCTCTGAATCGCACGTCCTTTACATTACACCACAAGCATCACATACAAGATTGTGTGGATGGAGGCATCTCTGAATCGCACATTCAACACAAAGTTCATCATTTAGTTTAATGCGTTGATCGATCAGCGAGTTGGTCCGCCAGAACTTACTCACTTAAATGAAAGTGTATACCGATAATAAAGTAATTCATTCTTACGTACATATCGCTGAGAATCTAATTCTCCGTCTTGTAACTTCTGTAAAATACCTTGCGTCTCATCGTCTGCTGACTGAGCAATTTGGGCCCAGTTGCGTGGCCTGGATATCTGATGTACATTGGTAGTGACTGGGTTTCGACTTAGGTAGTCTGCATGTGTCATCATGGAGCCTTTTCGATAATCAATGGTAAAATTAAAATCTTGTAAATAGATCCACCACCTGGCGACGCGTGGGAGCAGATCCTTTTTCTTTTCAGTGGCCTTGAGAGCATTGCAGTCGGTGACTACTTTAAAGTTTATCCCTACTAGATAATGACGGAAATTCTGTAATGCTCTCACGACCGCCAAGGTTTCCAACTCGTAAGAGTGGTATCTGCTCTTGGCCCCTGTTTGGCTTTACTGAAATAGGCGACTACATGCTTCGTACCGTCAGCCTTTTTCTGCAACAATACAGCACCATAGCCGATACTGCTAGCATCGGTGTGTACCTCTGTGGGTAAAGACTGGTCGAAAATGGACAATATTGGTGAACTAGTTAGGCAACTTATTATCTCTTGCCTAGCTTTCTCTTGTTCCATACCCCAACAAAAAGTCACGTCCTTTTTCATTAAACGTGCTATGCAAGCGGTCTTGCTTGCGTAGTCTCGAATATACCTTCTAAAATATCCCGCCAAACCCAGGAATTGTCGTATTTGTTTAACATTACGGGGTATCGGTGCATCGATTAGGGCTTGAATTTTATTTGGGCTCGGCCTGACCTGACCCTGACTAACTACGCGCCCCAAGTATTCGACTTCCATTGACAGAAACGAGCATTTTCGTAGGTTTATCGAGAAGCCAGATCTAGTTAATGTTTCTAGCACCTTTTTTAATAAGCAAATACCTTCATCTACACTGTCACTCATACAAAGGACGTCATCAACGTATACTAAGACGTTTCCAGCCTCAATGTGACCGCGAAGCGTGTCGTTAATAATACGCTGATAAACAATGGGTGAGTTCGTCAAACCATAGGGCATTCGGAGGTACTCGAAATGTCCTTCCGGTGTGACGAATGCTGTTTTATGAATCGAGCCTTCTTCTATGGCAATTTGGTAAAAGCCCGTCGCCATATGAAGGCTAGTAAAGTATTTGAAGTTACCTAACCTATCTATTTGATCGTCTATGAGTGGTAGGGGATATCGATCCCTAACAGTCATCCTATTAAGTGCCCTATAGTCGACACACATCCTATCGCTTCCGTCCTTTTTCTTTACCAGTATTATGGGACTTGCATACTCGGAATTAGACTCGCGGATGATACCCTTATCTTTTAGGTCGCCCACAATTTCTCGGACTTTAAGTTTTTTCGAATGTGACAGCTTGTAAGGTCGGTAAGCGACGGGTGTATTGTCCGTTACTTTGATTGACATTTTGCCAGTGGTAACGATAGTCGATGCAGTACCAGAAATGAGATAGGTTGAGAATTGTTTTATCAACGCTGTGAGACGTTCAAGTTCCGCACCCTTAAGGGGTGTATTAATCTGCGAGGCCACATCAATCGATACCGTCTGTACGTCCTTTCCGACCACTACGGTTCGAGTTAAATACTGTTTGTCTTTGGTCCGCACGTATGTGATTCCATCACGGTTTAGGATATCAGTTCCTATAATTACGGGCGTAGTCATGCAAGACCCTGGTAACACTACAAAGTCGGCCTCAATAGAGATAATATCTCTATTGTGGCCGACTTTGTATGATATTATCATCGAACTCGATCGTTAACGTTACAAAAGAATCGGCATGTATGACTGCGTCGCTAATTCCCTTCAGAATGCAATGCCTGGGCTTCCGTTCACATGTGAAATGTTTCAATGCTTCAGAGGAAACTAATGAGATGTTTAAGGCACCACTGTCAATTAGAACATCCACAGGGATGCCTTGTATAATTGCAGTTTTAAGGTCATTATTTTGCGGGGAACCAGCTACGTGTGTGTTACATAGATTAACGTTTTTCTTATTACGAGAGCCTGACCTTTCCTTAGCAAAACACACATCTTCACTATGTCCCGGTTTTTTACAAAAGGTACACACCAACTTTTTGGCATCGCTAGTAGTGGGACTGACGTTAGATTTGTCGTTTGACGTTTGATCGGTTTTTGGCTTTTTGGGGCAACGGTGGGATTTATGCCCATGTTGTCGGCAAATAAAACATCTCAGATTCGATGAATGATTAGGAGGCGTCGGTTTAGAGGTAGAATTTCGATTATCGGGTTTAGTGCGGGTAGGTTTCGCGTAAATAGATAAAAATGAAACCAAGTCATAAATTTGTAAGTTAGCATTGGCGGCCGCTGCCCTTACTTGTGGATCCATAATACCGCGAATAACTATCAGGGTTCTCAGTTCGTCACTTGGTCCCTTAACGATTTTAAGACGCAATAATGTCCTTCTTGCATATTCGGCGTACGTGCTGAATTTATCCGAGGTGGCATGCATCGTATCGTATAGGATATTCGCGTAATCAAGCTTTCGTGGACACAAAGGTTTAAATTCTTTAACAAAGCTGCTCCATGTTCGATCGCTAGTTACCCATTCGTTTAACCAAGTACGCGCGTCACCCTTGAGGCATATTGATACGCGTGACAGACACTCTGAATCGCCCCAGTTATTAGAAGACCTAGCTCGTTCAACTTCCTCACACCACGCGTCTATATCATGGATTGTCGGATCAAAGTTAGAAACGAAGTACTTTTGTGTTCTGTCCGAGTTTACGGATCTAATTGCTTCAGCTAATATTCGTGCCGACTCCGATACTACCCGTACATCATGGCCGTTTGCATTAGCACTCGATACCTCAGGTGCTGTAGTCTCAGACGCGGGTATATAGTAAAGATGCAAAAGAATTAACCGTTAATTGGTGTTTTATTTTTTCCCTTTTATTTTGGAAATCAAGAGGGTAGTTACTACGACAATGAAACCGTGGGCGTTTTTTGAAAGTAATCCCACTTCTGAATTTAGGATTCAGAAGCAGAAATTATTAAAAAAAAAAGAATTATCTTACACCTTAAAAATCATTTAATAACAAAAATCAAATACAAGTTAACAATTCACTTTAAAGGAGCTTTTACGTAACTACAAGGCTAAAATAAATCACCAATCACTTATACAAACAAAATATCATGTACTTACAGAGTTTTACCAGCTCAAATAATAATCACAAAACACTCACAAATCGCGCCGACCACAACCGTTCCGTACGAAATCCCACGAGCAAATGACCGATACTACATACATAGCATTCGCAGCGCCCCCGCAGGGGGGCGCGGCAGGCGGTAACGGGGCTCTTGGCCCCCTGGCCGCGGAGGCTGTACCTGGGCCCGCTACTGCGGAGCCCGTATCTAGGTTGGACTTTGTCCATGGTCTTGAGGGCGCATGGTAGCAACATGCGCCCTTGTGTGTGGTTGCTATGATGTAAACTGTAGGCGCACCACAGCGCTGTTACACAGCGCTGTTTTCTTCACAGTGCCTCGGCGGTCCGTCTCCGCCGGGTGAGACCCCCGGTTTCCCGGGGGAGGCCCAGCGGGAGACGACCAGCGACGGAGGCACCGACTTACAGCGCACCTACAGTGGGTGTGTGATTCCCGCCCGCCCCACTAAACAGAGCTAGCCGGCAGTGGTTCGGGCTGAGGAACCGACGTGTGTGTGTGGGCGGTATTGTATGTGTAACACCGCCCATGTATGCGATTTCCGCGGGCCCGAGGGCCGCGTCCACGCGTGAGTCTACGTGATTGTAGAGGAATGCATGTGTGATTATAGCTGCGCGTCCTGCCTATATTAACTTAGAGCAGTTCGCGCAGCTGGGTGCATGTAGTGGGTGTGGAGTCATATTGTGCAGGTAAGCTGCGTGTAACGGGAAACAGCTTACCTGGGTCAATCCGGTGGTTGAGGCGGCGGAGGGGGGGGCGACCTGCCTTGCAGGCCGCGGGCGTCCGATGAGTCATCCTTGACGGTCTATCCATGGTACAAGGAGAGTAACGCAGCTAGGCCGTCAAGGACGACCAATTCCGCGTCCTGACCCTGCCTGATAGCCTTTATCAGGTCCATCAGCAGTTGGATGGCGCGGGCTGTAACTCCCTTCCTTTTGGCTTCAGCGTCGGCCTCTGGGCCGGTGTGCATGGTGCCGCTTGTGGCACGGAGTTCTCTTTGGGGCAGGGCCGGGGGCCGTGTCATGCCGGCACCAGGTGTCGGCCCTGCAGTCGTCCTCGCGCCGGGCTGCGTCGGAGCTACGGTCGGAGTTACAGCCTGCGGCAGCGTCGTAGGCAGGTCGTCCGGTAGGTCTCCCTCAGGTGCGGTGGGGGGCGCGGGTGCCTTACCTTTGCCCCCACGCTTCCTCTTCTTTCCCCTCCGCCGCTTCGAGGAGGGGGGAGCTTCTCCCCTGTTGGTGGGCCCGTTGGCCGCCGCCATCAGCGACTCACCTTGGGCCTCGGTAGTGGCCACGTCTGTTGGCCCCTCGACGGCCGTTGCCGGTCGACGTGGGGCGGTAATGGTGGCGGCTGTGCCCGCTCGCCTGTTAGCCCTTATCTCTGCCTGGAAAGAGGGGCACTTAATGTTGTTGGCGGGGTGGTCGCCCCCGCAGTTGACGCACGTTGCTGGCGCGTCACGTGGTCGGGGGCAGTCCCGCGCTGAGTGCCCCTCTCCGCAGCGGACACAGGCGAGCGGTCGGTGGCAGTGGTGCGACGAGTGCCTCCATTTCTGGCACCGGTGGCACTGGGCGGGCCCACGCTTGCCCCGCTAGGCTTCTATCTTGACACCTCTCATGTATAAAAACACGGAGGTGTCGAAGATCCTGCGTACGTCGGGCGTCCTCTTCAGTACGGCGTGGAATACGCAGCCGGGTCGTCCCTGGCTCGCCTTGATATGGCGAACGTACTCCAGCTCGTACCCCAACGCGCGGAGCTCTTCCTCGATTTCGGTAGGGGTGGTGTCCACAGGCAGCCCCCTGATGGCCAACTTGAAGCTGCGCTCCGCCTGGAGCGAGTAAGCAAACCAGGACGTGCCATCTTCCTTCTCCAGGCCAGTCAAGTAGCGCTGGACCACCCTATATTCGGTTTCACTCTCCGGAGTGAAACGAATTCCAGTGCCAAAAGCTTGTGCCCTGGTGGGGTGGCCCAGGTTCTCCTTGAGGGCCCTGAAGTGTGAGGCCCATCCCGGCAGCTTCTCCACCACAAGCGGAGGATACCTGGGCCGCTTCTGCGGCTTCGGCTTATGCTGGCTGGCGGCACCGTTGTCTACGTCCTGGGGGGCCGCCGACTGTGAGGGAGAGACAGTAAAGACACTCACCCCATGTTGCGTCCCGGGACTCTTCGGCGTCGGCGTTGTTGAGGCCGGAGGCGTGCGGCGGGTGGCCTCCGCGAAGGTAGGTGACCCGGCGACGACCTGCCCCTCCCGCAGCGGCGGGTCGAGGCAGTATCGCTTCGCCTCCTCCTCGGACTCGTCCGTGCTGCGGCGACGTCGCTGGGGTCGTGAATCCGACCGGAAGTCGGGGCCATAACCCCGCGACGGCGACGGTGCTGTCCCTGATGTGCGCCTCCCCAGTGCACTCGGTCCCGAGACGTCTGAACCAGCAGACTCGAGCGACATGCTCGAGCCGGCTCGCGACGAGCATGCCGATCGATCTGCCGGTGAGTCGTAGGCCGAGGCACGGGGGGGCGCCGGCGAGGCGGGCACCTGGGGCGCCTGGGGCGCCACGTACTGGAGAGCCTGGCGCGCTCCAGGTGCCAGCCTGGGGTCACGGTTTGAAGCCCTCGCCGCGGACGCAGCCCCAGGGGGCGCAGTCGACGCGGCGGGGTGCGCAGCCGTGGCGGCGCGGGGTTTCATGCCGGGGTGCGCAGGTGGCACTGGAGTCGGCGCTGTTAGCACCGAGGCGCGGATGGTGGTCGTTGGAGTACGAGGCAGTGGCGCAACACGCGCAGGCGCCGGTGACGTCGACGGGCCGCGCGCATCAGCAGCTGCGCCTCGACTCGCTCCGTCCTCTTCCCTCTTCGCCCGGGCATCGGGCGTGTTTTTCTTCGTCGTCGTCCTGGTTGCGGGGGTCTTCGACTTTCCCGTCGTCTTCCTCTCCTCACTCCGAGGGGGGGGGGACCAGGCGGCGCTGGATCGGGTAGCACGAAGCCGATATTCGGCATCGAGACCGTCCGTTCCAGCGCCCAGAGTCGAGCCTCGTAGTCGGCGTCGCCGTGGTCCGATGAGCCACGGGCGTCGGGCTTCGGCATCTTCGGGCTTCTTCTTGGTAAGTGGGCTCGCAATCGCAGTCGGTGCCCAGGCACCGGGCAGCGTCGGTGACTCCTCCTGTGCTCGCACCAGTGCTGCCCCAAATTGGTTCACTTACCGAAAAGCTTCCTCCGATGGCCGTCAGCAGCACTGTGGAGCGCAGGTCAGTCACGGATCACTGGCCGATCCGACCGATACTCGGGCGCGCACCGCCTTTTATAGGCATCGCCTTATAATAGAAATGAGTTTCCTAAATCTACATAATATATACTTTTTTGTTGTTGTAAATACATACTTATTATAAATATGAAACAAATGTCCATGCTCGTTACACAAAAAAAATCTACCAGGATTCTAACCCGGGACCCTAAGAGCGTAAGGCAACCTCGCTACCGCTGCGCCATTCGGGTCGTCTAAATGTCTTATAATACTTCTCTATTACTCGTCATCTCACCAGACACCTTTCTTGCCATATCATCCTTTACACAGTTCATCAAACGTTTCTTTGATCTTCCTCTACTCGTATACCCATCCAAATTCATACTCAGAACTCCTCACGACAATTCCTCATTCCTCCGCATCACATGCCCATACAACGACAACCGATCACCACGCAACTTTTTATTTACCCTTTTCCACAAATGTGTATTTGACACCTGAATTACTGTCGTTAATTAGCGAGAAGCTAGTAGAACCAGCAATTAGGCAATAGCAGGCGATTTAACGAGCAGCGAGTATCGACAGGTAAACGTGGGCATTGCGTTTTAGAAAGCTAATGAGATAAGGAAGTCGTTTCTGTAATTTGTATGTCAAGTACATTTACTTTGAAAAAACTGCCTCATAAATTAGAACAGAAACACAACTTCATATATTGCAACAACTTCGTATAACTTTGTACATACAGGGTGTAAACAATCTCATCATGAAGCCGTCAACCAAGCATTCTGTACATCAGGCTAAGTAACTTTACGCAAAAAATATTGCTGCGATACGATTTTTTTTTTGAGGTGAAAAATCATGTTTTGTGGTAGAACTCAATGTAACGCACTCAAAACATTGTGCTGATGGATGGATTAAATAGTACGTGGAGGTGTTTAAAGTAAAAATCTTACAATAAAAACTTTTATTAAAAAAAAAACTTGTCAAAAAGTTGGAAGTTTGACCCCCAATATCTTCGTAACTAGAAGGTATGGTGTAGAACAAAAAAAATGATCACAATCACGAGGAGAACAAGTGCCTTTCGGCTTCGTTAAGAGGTTTTTTTACACCCTTTTTAATGGTTTTCGCATTTTTCATTAATTCACGAACTATCAGAAAAGTATCAGTTTAACGTCCTGAACGGCGTTAACCACATTCATGATGAAGCGGTGGAACATTTCCAAAAGACTTTTAACGTTCGAGTTTTCAGCGACTTCAATAAATCGGCTTGGACACCAAGTTAGCGGGGTTAAAATTATTGCAAATTAGGTCGAATATTACCCATTTCAAGGAATGCACCGAATTACCGAATCATTCTGTAATGTACCTGTATCTGTTAATAGGTACAAACAATGTCTTGCACGTTTCTTGAGCGAGAAACTGTTGATAGACATTCGCTCCCTTATTGGCGGCGTTGCGACTTTGGGCCATTGATTGAGAAATGGAACGGGCAGGTCTGGCTTTTCAGATGATATCAACTGATGCAGCATTGTTCAAGAGTAGTAACCAACCAACCGAACCACTATAAGTAAGTTAGTCCGCAAACGAATGATTGACTCGCAATAAACTTTGGTGTGGTCGCACTTTTACAGAAAAGTTGATAAGACATCAAAACATAACTAGAAACCACTTTTGTCTGACCTATTACTACAATAGATTGCTTGAGATCTAATAAAGTAATAGGTCAGACAAAAGTGGTTTCTGGAAGGCTGGCGCTTTCCAAGAAAAACCGCTCAGGACTCGACCACAGCACATTTTAATAACGCCATATTAATCTAACTTTTCCATAACAGTTAAAAATAGCATCTTTTCAAAGCTTTCCGCGCAATAAGACGTAGCATTAATATTAAAATTAGTTTTCATTTAAAACGAGGTTTAGTCTGACGCGAACGTTAGTTTGGACATTGAAATATTACACCGCTTTGGAGCTGAGAATTTTCAATTTACCTACGTTATTGCTTGGGTTAACAGCGTGCTATATTGTTGGATGCTCGTCATCTTTATTCGTTTGTGGAAATTGTATATTAAGTAAGTAGACCTACATAACTTAGTATTAGGTCTTTTTATTATATTGAGCATCTAAATTGAGTCTGGTCTGGGGCCGGAACTAACTTCTCCATCTATACAAATTAATAAAATTGAAGTATCTGTTTGTACTTTAAAAATAACAGCTTTTTACTAAATACACATGAAAGTATTATACGGTACGGTACATTAAACAAAAACATTTTATTTTTATTTTGTTTGTTCCGGCTAATCTCTTTACTGGCAGTTAGCTGATGTTATAAGGAGTAAATAGGACTACTATTTTAGAAAAAGGGATTAAGGTACGTGCAAAAAAATAAAACCCTTGAAATTGTTAACAAAATCCGATTCAATTAAGGAAGTAGGTAATATTTTTATAATAATTTCACGCCGACGAACGTTAGTTAAAAAGCTAGTTTTAAATAAAAATGGGTAGAATAATTCGACCGGTTGCACCCTTCAGCTAACTTACATTATATTTGCACCAGGCTTCAGCACATCGCATTTCAACACAAAAAGCGCGATGCTACGCCCATGTAGAGATCCTTATTACTATTTTTTTCTAAGCCTGTACTTTCCCACAACTGGGCGAACGCCTCCCTGAATTCCTTCCATGAGGTCTTTTCCCGTGCCTCCTCGAATCAGCCCTCGCGGTACGCGTCCATTTCGTCTCGGCACCTCTTTCTGGGCCGGCCTCAGCGGCGCCGTCCGTCTACCGTCGTGATCCTTCATACGACTTGTAATGAAGCGATGAACAAATATTCTTGCAATGAAATGTCGCCCGATGCAGAAGATGATAGATTTGCATTTGCATACTCTTTCTTAGTTTTTTACACCCGGAAAAAATCTATTCAGCATTTAAACCGTTACCTACCCATAAACGTTTACAGACAATTAATCTCATATTCAATATTTGAAAGCTGTTTAACGGGTTCAGTACTAAAACGACAATAAAAAGTCGATTAAAGTATTTGAAGTCGTAAAATTAAAAAATTCCCGCGCATTACGAGTGAATACCTTTCTGTTCTATTGGAGTTTATGGTCGTCCCGTGTGGGCCATAAAGTATCGAGTCTTTTTGTTTATTTTTATAGGAGATGACGTCACTGGAATTGAGTAGGTTTTGAAGGTAATTTCGTTTCAGATACTTGGTGAATGACGTACTTTAAAGTGCGATTTGCTCTGAATGGTCAGGTTTATCCTGATGAGGTTATAGAGTAAGTAGGAAGTGTTTTTAGAGGGCAAACCTGTTGTCATAATCCAGACACAAATCCATACTCCTACCTATCAAGTAGGTACCTACATAGGTACTTTGTGTTCTTAAGAGCAAACTAAAAAATTGTTTGTCCGACTAGGAAATTGAGCCCAGGATCTCAAGCTCATTAGTGGTGCTAAACTCAAACTCAAAGCATTTAGTTAAATTAAAACATTTCAGGCATTTTAAATGTCAGAAGAATACAAATAAAACGAAGCCACAAACCCATTCACAAGGCATAATAACTTGTGAAGCAGGTACTGTAGTTGCCCATTCCAAAGCGTAAATCTCGGAGAAGAACGGGCAAGAAACTCCATGGATACTTCTTTTAAATCAAAACATTGTTACTAAATCTTAGTTAGATCATTCATGTAGCGATGAGTGAATAGTAGCAACAAGACAGAAAACCAAGTCAATCTTCTTCCATAAAAGAAAGCGTCACGTTCAGAACGGTTCCCTTATTTTTCCGGTTAAAAAGTAAGAGAACCGATTTGTAGAACTCTTTAAAAGCAGCCTTGTCTTAACTAATCTAAGAATTCAGAAAGAAGAGACGATATAAACCGATCAAATAAAATAATGCCATCGCCTGAAGCGATTGGAAATAAAAAGTAGCGATGCAAATTGGTAGGATTATTTTTTATTTGGCAAGCACATGCAGGTAATATATGGAAGCATTGTTATTCGGATTTCCGGGGGTGGATGTAGGATGTAAAATATTGTGTTTCGTTATTTTGAAAAGTAGATGAGGTGTACTATGTAAAACGCGACGGGAATTATGTTATGAAAGAAACAGGTAACAAAAACTCGAAAGAAAAAATAAACCAATTATTGAAGAATCTTTATCTGATATGCAGTCTTTTGATTTTGTGTATTTTTTCAGAATTTCAAATTCAAATTCAAAATTGCTTATTTGTGACACATAGGTAAAAATAAATAGGTACATGGTGTTATAAAAAAAAAATGTCTCATTATGTGTTGCCTTGCAAGGCGTACAAATAATGTTTACACTTATGTAGTGCAGGTAGTTTTTATGTAAAAACTGAAGGTTAAATAAAAGTTAAAACTAACGTTATTACAGCTAGTTACCAACCTAATATTAAATCTTTATTAAAATAAACATACAATAAACAACTTTTAAACTATACAAAACAAAAAGAAAATAAAATCAGTTATCATTTTTCTTCAAGGTATTATTGACCGAATAAAAGGCTTTTTGAATTAAAAATGTATAGAGTGTTTTTATGAAAGTATTTGAATCTCTTGATGCTCTTATCGATTTAGGTACTTTATTAAATATTTTTGGTGCCATTCCTAGGAAACTTTTTGAGTAAAGGGCTGTTTGATGGGATTTAGAATTTGCCTAGTAAAGATACTTATTCAATGGAAGTCCTATTATATTGACTAGAAAGGCGGATGGTAGGTAGTATTGGACGTCGTACGTATTCCACGAAGTAGACACAATAGTTAAACAATGGTGTCTCGAACAAATCGGTCCCTTGACAGATCATGATTTAAGTTCCATATTCATGATCTGCCTAGCCTTATCCCAATTATGTTAGGATCGGCTTCTAGTCCAACCGAAAGCAGCTGAATGCTAGTATTTTACATGGAGCGACTGCCTATCTCCACAACCCAATTAATACGGGGTAATACGATGACCCTTGGTGAGACTGGTTGTCAGACTTTCGGGCCGCTAACTATCTTCAACGACTGGCAAAGATCCACAAATGACAACCAGGATCAACGGCTTAAGGACGCTGTTACGTTTTCGATGAACTCAAATTTAGGTATCTAAAGTCGCACACAGCAACATCACGCTTACACATTAAACCACTCGAACCGCTCGGTTTCGACCACGGAGGAAAGTCGGTATGTAATGGATGGTCACCCATCCACAGACCGCTTTGGCAAGCGCGGTTTAACCTTAAGATCTACCCGTGCAGCTGTTATTATTTAGCTACAAACTCTCAAGGCGGTTGAGAGTATGTCATGCTCGCTCAATTGTCTCGCTGATGGTGGCGCATGTGTCGGATCATTTAGTTCCCTTCAAAAAGGTTTAAGGCTTGGCTGAGTTGAATGGTGCTGATCCATGCGTCATGTTTGTTGTCAGTTGTGACTGGTCATCTCTTAGTTGCCAAGGCTTATTTGAATTAATTATTTTGGTTTTTGAATTTTATATTTGTTTTTACTGAGGACACTTTTAACGTGCCATTTTAACATGAATGATGTAACCAAGATTACAATAGTTTGATTTAAGAGAGTGTCTATGGAGTTTCTTGCCCGTTCTTCTCCATAGAGATCTACGCTAGGGAATGGGCAACTACAGTACTTTCACAGTTTTTATGTGTTGACAAACAAAGATGAAAATTCAAAAGTGCCTGTAACTGGCCTACTTGAAATAAATGTTTTGATTTTCAAGTTCCATATTATATCCGCAAAAAGTTTACGTCCTACATGTGGCTGTTATTCGGCAAATATTAGCATATTAGGCGACGCCCGAGGCGACAGATCCGGCTGCCACCGCGCCTTTTGTAAGCAATTCTTCGTAAGAGATACAGGGTGATGTTGAACATATTTTGAAATATTAAAGCGTTAAGGGTCAAAATGTCCAATTCTCAAAATGTCCAACGGTGTCCAAATGTTCAAATCCCAAAATGTCCAATTCTCAAAACGTCCATTTCCCAAAATGTCCAATTCCCAAAATGTCCAACTCTCAAAATGTCCAATCTTTGAGAATGTGGAAAATTACATGGCCAAAAATTACATGGCCAAACATTCTATCAGCCTGTTCCTCAGAATCTTCTCTAACAAAAATAAAAACAACGGTTGTTTTTGTCACTATGGCTAAAGTGTTTTAATTTATATTGCGATGTATATTATATAGGTGCAGGCATTTAATAAACACAGTATATTGGTTATAAAAGACAGGGAGACCATATTTTTCAAACTAAGACCATTCGTCTAAGAGGTGACGGGATTTTTCATAACGATCATGATACGTTTAGATTTACTTCAATGGGTTGTAGAGTGGTCCCCTAATGTGCATGATGTCGGTCTGCCTGCTCTCAGTGGTTGTAACTTCGAGTTATAGCGCATACAAGAGGCTTCATTGTTACGAAAAAAAAAACGATCAGAGAAATGGTCAGTTTTAGTACCTATATATTCAAAGTAAGGCGTCTCCGCAGATGTAACAAATTGGTCTGCCGGCTCTCAGTGGTTGCATTTCAGAGCTATGATGCGCGCAAGTTACTGCATTGTTGCGAAAAAAAAAAAACCATAAGAGAAATGGTCAAAATATTATTTGAGCCAGACGCGCATGAGTTGTGTCCAGAGACGCGAACGGAACGCAGACCAGAACACAGGGCTGAAGGGTGAGTACTTTTCAAACTAGGATCTAACGTTACTTTTGATACTTTGGAAAAAAACACTAAATTTTGATGTTTTTTTCTGAAAATCGACAATGCAATGACAATGCTGTGACTGGCGCGCCTCATAGCTTTGAAATGCAACCACGGAAAGCTGGCACTGGCAGACCAACTTGTTTAACCAACCATCATCCAACTTGTCTAAGCCTATAAAATATAAACAACAATCGGGTGAGACATATTAAGCCAAAAGCTCCATAAATCTTTTAATTTTTACCTCAATCTCGATATCCAAGAGGGCTTCTAGGACGCCTACGCGAGTGCTACACCGTCTATGAAAACATAGTAGTGTATACATTCAGTTGTATTATATGAGGAAATGACAAAAAAAAACACAGGGACTAACATTACAGTGAACATTTGGGTGACACATAATTATATTCAAACTCTACCATTTTGTTTCTAGAACTGCTACGCGAGAGCTACGCCGTAGCGCTACGTCGTAGCACGTTGTAGCGTAACGTTTGAAATAATGAAAGTTTGTTTATCTAAAAGTATACTCAAAAACGATCGAAATAAAGTTCGTAATAGTTTTAAAACGCTGCAAGTACCCAGAAAGTTTTCCGAAATAAAACAAAAACACTTTGTACTCTAAACTGTAATTACAAATAAATATTTATTTATCGGTAAAAGCATGATATTCTATATACAAATAAGTACAAGACTATTCACAATACAACAGCCTGTATAACACGTTTCACGTATCAAAGATCGCGGCAGAGGGCGCAAAGCGAACGACAAATATATCATCTGAATGTCATCAAGTCATACATAATTTATTATACATTCTTTACATATTTCTACCTGCTCGCAATTTTGACAATAAAAATGAAATCTCTATTAAAATCGGGGAGTTAACTTTGTGATGTTAGAAAGTATTTTATAGGGAAATAATACGAGTTTCCTCCAAAGGGGTCAATTAAATATTAGTGTATTTAGAACACAATAATAATAAATAAATAAATATACAATGTGGTTTTATAGATGAGAAAGCGTTTTCAGAAATCCTTATTTCCTAACAAATCCATACTATACCTAAAATATTATATATGCGAAATACGAAAAAAATCCATACTATACTATACTATTCAATTCTATTCTTTCTATAATATTATAAATGCGAAAGTAAGTTTGTTTGTTACCTTTTCATGCCTAAACCACTGAACCGATCATCCTGAAATGTTGCATATACGTTGTCAGGTGTACAGAAACGGATATGGGATACCTTTCATCCCGAAAAAAAGTACTGTTCCGGAGGAAAACAACAATAGCGTTCTTACGATAATAGATGGCGCCACGTGTCTTTCGAGTCATGATTCAATTATATTATTACAAGTAGAGTACACCTCGAATTGATTGTCAAATTATAAACTAACGCGAGAGAAGCCGCGGGTCAAAGCTAGTTTTGTATAAAACGTTTAACATCATCATCATTATCATCTGCCTATTAATGTTCCCACTGTTGGGACACAGGCCTCCTCTCTATTAGAGGGAATGGGCTAAAAATCCACCACGCGGGCCCAGTGCGGATTGGTAGATGTCACATGTCTTCAAATTTTTTGGTTCTAGGACATGCCGGTTTCCTCACGATGTTTTCCTTCACCATCACCACATCACACCATCATCACCACATGTGCACAAAGTAATGCACCTGTCTGGGTTCGTAACCACGACTTACTGTTCGTAAGTCGGGGCCGCCACCACTGGGCCACCGCAGCCCACTGGGCCTCCGCTAAAACAAAACAAAATACTGGAAAACGTTAAACATATTTCAATTTAAATGACTTCAGTAGAAAATCCGGCACTGATACTAGGACTACCTATAACATTGATATTTTCCAATACAATAATCTAAATGAAAATAAATCTAAACAAATCACAAGAAATGTCAAAGATCTCGACCCTCACTTTATAGGTAGTATAATAAATCAATGTAATGTGTGTCTTTATAGCCCTGTGCCCGAAATAATAGCGTTATGATTCGTGATGTGATGTAAAAGCTCTGGGCTATTTGATAGTGAATAATGATTTAGGTTCGGCAAGATATCCTTCTGTGTGATCAAAATTTTACAACGGCATCGTTTCGTCATCGCACGGAACAAATGTTGTAAATCACGTCCAGGTTTGGCCGTTTTCGTAAATTTTCGTAAATGCACCCACGAAACAGGAAAAATTCCTCATTTGGGGCAAAGTTAAAAAAAAACTTAGTCCATATTGTCTCTGTATCCGCTATCTATGAAATCTGCAACATAAATAAAATAATGAACAACATTTATCTTCTAGACTTATTTTGAATGTATCTAATCAATAACGACTCATTAGAAGAATTTGGAACCCAGTAACATTAGTAAATAACCTTGAAGTAGAATAGTTAGAACATATGATTAAATAAAAAAAAAAGTATAATAACAACCATACAATGTTTTTAAATCAATATTACGATTAAAGTATATGGAGGTTTTAATATTGAAAACAATATCGTCTCATATCATTCTAGACTCTAATATATTGTTTCAACCAATAACGATATAGGAACCCTTGTAGCATCAGCAATCAACATTGAAAACAATTTAGTTAAAAGGTTTATTATTAGCGCCACAAAACGTATGAATGAATATGACCAAAACTACTTAAATACAGTATAGTCTAACACCACAGTTGAGGCAGTTAGTAACCACCATGAAATTGAAACTAAAACATTTTAAGAAAGAATCTGTAATACAGTCCCTTTGGGTACTGAGAACTATTTCTTTGTGTCGTATTTTCCTTGGAAACTATGCAAATGTTAGTGAATCGAGACCAATCTGCTATTTGATAAAATTATACTGCATCTTTGTCGTTTCCACTATTGTTGGTATTTACTTCTGCGAAATCTTCTATAAAGACATTTTTTTCATTCAGTTTGTCAGCATCACTGAATATATTTTAACTGCTCTGACTTTCTTCATATATGGCAATGAGCTGTTCAAGAACTACCTAACTGCTATTGACATAAATGATAGAATTATGGGCTTCAAAAAAAATTCCTTGGTCACCAATTATGTGTCCCTTTTCATATTTTTTAACACATTGGTGAGAATCGGTCTTATTATTATTCACGCTATTTTTACCCTTAATACTATTCACGGATACTTTAGCGTTTTATTCATTGTTTTATCCATTGACTTGAATAATTTTGCAATCATTAACTTATTCTCGACAATACAAATTCGGATGAAGCAATTGCGAAATTTCTTGTCGTTAAATTCGGTTCCCATAAATATTGTTGGAAGGAATGAAGTTGCAATCAGTGTTAAAAATGTTAGAAAAAGTTTGTTATATTACAACAATTTGTTGGATAACTTTCAATCTATTGATGAGCATTTGCAGTACTTGGTAAATATTTTAATCAATTTTGTTGTTTTTTATGATTACGATGCTTTTGGATAACGCTTGTCATTGTTAATTATTATCAGACTTTATAAAACAGCATTTGAGGCTGTCTCTAACCATTGTGTAATTGATATCTATGGTAATAATTAATTATTTAGTTTTTAAGACACATAATACCATTATTTTTCAGTTAATTATAAATTGGATCACACATTCTGTCAGAATGGTCTTATTGTCATTCTTTATTACGATGCTTTACAATAATGATAATGTAAGTGACATTTATAATTATATGAGTGTTTTCATCGTTATGGGTCACAATTTACGTTTCATCTACCTGCCTTTTACCAACTATATTGGGGTCCGGCTTGCAGTCCATCTGGATGTAGCTGAATACCAGTATTTTACATAGCGCTGCCTATCTGACATTCACAATTCAGTTACTGGATAATACGATACCTCTTGGTGAGACTTTCGGCCTACTGACTATCAGTAACGACTGTCAAAAATCTAGAAGTGACAGCAGGTACCCAATGGTCCTTGAAAAAAACATCAAATGACTCCTCCCGCTCTGGGCGGAGCAGGAGGGAGTGGCAGACTTTTACTGACTAAAACCCATCCATGTTCCTTCATCCTTTGTGTTCCGGAGCCACGGTATCTCTTTCGAACAGTCCCGCAGCCCCGGCAGGCATCGGCCTCTCTTTGAGGCGCGCGTGTAACATGTCGACACGGCCTGTCGTCATGAGACGGACGGACGCGCGGGCTAGCCCGTAGCTCACCGTTCACAGGCCCGCGGTAGTCGGTACCTAATGGCTTACCGTGCTTTCTGAGGCGAGGCACCGAGGAAACTCGGTATGTAATACTTGGTCGCTTATACAACGACCGAGCTTGGCAATCTCTGCTAAGCCTTGTAGGTTGACCCGTGCGGCTGTTATTATTTAGCCACAAGCTCATCAAAAATTCAAGTTAGCTACAATTAGAGTTTGTAAAGCAGAAAATGATAAATCAAATGAAATATTTCAAGTTCCCAGATCCGTTAAAAGTGTCCTTGATTGTGGACACGATTCAGTCACTGGCCATGGCGTCTTGTTCAGCTTTCGTTGTGGAGGTAACCACACACGAAGTGGATCAGATTAAGGAGACGCTGACAAGACAACTTCTGAGATGCACTGGTGAGACATAGCCTATCTGTACCCTTTGTTTGACTGTCTCGTTGATTTCCTCAATGCATGGAGTTCGCAAAGCTGCATTTTTAGGCCAAACGCTTTCCTGTCGATACGTTAAGATGAAGGTTGATCTAGTGATCACAAGCACGATTGCTGAGCATTCGATTTTTCGGCCAGCTGAAGTATTATTTCGTTTTTCTGTTAGTTATTTTTCAGTTGAAGTCGGGATTTGTGCAAAGAGGCCCGTTACCACTGAATCATTACTGCTCGCACTGCATCTTCCTATACTGTTATCAGGCTTTTCAGTTAACTGTTTTTTTTTTTTTTTCTTTTGTATCTGCCATCAGTCGTGTGTACTTTAACGGCCGTTTTCTATAACTTACTTATACTTATAAGTGATTGGTTGGTTGGTTGCCGGGTAATGTGTTTTTATAAACAAAGAATATCCTATCCGTGTCACCTACCTTACCTACCACTTGATTCATAGAAAAATCAAAAAAAGCTTTTCTGTGACGTTTTGTTTATAACCGTCCAGTAAGAAAAATGTCAAACAGACAGAGATAGCAACCTACCGAAACCGGCTAGTAAGTTATTGAAAATGGCCGTAAGCAGATGTGGTAGGTGACATTTGGCAGTTGGAGTGTTAGACTGATACTTTTGAAAACAAATTGTTCACAGACGGGTCCCTCCGGTTCGAGTTGGAGACTGCGCTGCAGTACGTGTCACTGCGTCCGTTCAGATACACGATCTGTCGCGCTGTGCCGCTCAACATCTACCTGCCATTCACCATCATCAGCCTCTGTATCACCTATGTCATTGTTGCGATGCAGCTTACGCATTTTACCGAGTATTAAAGAAAGGTTTTGAAATAAATTTTGTACTGTGATTTGTTTTATATTATTTGCTAACTATCGCTACAATTTTACCCCTATGTAAACGCTTGATGAAATCTTTCTCAGATTGTATACAGGCTGTAAACGACGTTCACGAAGCCATCAAGAAAAATGAATTTTCATTTCATAAAGAAAACCAAACTAAGTAAACCTACGCAAAAATTATTGTTGAGAAACGACTTTTTTTGAAAAAACACGTTTTACGGTAAAACTCAATTTAGCACACTCAAAGCATTGTGCTTATGGATAAATTGAATAGTAGTACCTACAGAGATCGTGGAGGTATTTAAAGTTATAACAAAAAAAAACTTGTCATAAAGTTGGAACTTTGACCCCCAATATCCCCAGAACTAAAAGGTTTTCAGGTATACATGGTCTAGAACAAAAAATATATCGCAAGGACGGGGAGAACAAGCCTTTCAGCTTCGTTAATTTTTTATTTTTTTCGAAATAGCAACTCGCAGTTCAAACTGAGAGGTTGTCGTCTGCTTAACCGGACTATCCTGTGGGTGCCTTAAGTGTAAGGCCTCCAGCCAGGGCAAAAAACTTACAAACTAAGCGACTACACGCTAAGGACACCCCCCTGCGGGGGCGTCGCTGGGAGAGGACAGTAAGGGGACAAGCTGGATCGGAGTGGCAGCTTCGTTAATGGTTTTTACTCACTATAACCACTCAACCGCCCCTGGCCACCATGGTGGCCAGTAGCTATTTTGCTAAAAGTCCTGGCCACCATGGTGGCCAGTAGCGCCTTCGTCCAACAAATGCAATAAAAAATCTACTAAACTGCTATTTCTAGAGCTTATTCCTCTTGTAGCAAACTCTGTACTATATTCCTCAACGTTCGGACCAACAATAGCAACACTATTCCATCGACAAATGTCAAAATAAAAGTAAAAACTTTAGTGTAAACAAACTCCGCCATTTCTGACGTGTGGCGTCGTATTTCAATTGTTCTGTTATGTATATTGTTGTTTTCGGATAGTGTTATATATCAAATTAATCATGAAAATCTGTGCTACTATATTATCATAAAGGAAATCTAGTTTTCGAATCTCAAAGTTGAGTATTTCGCCTCCGAAAAAGTGGTAGGTTTAAATACCTATAGTGATTGTGTTTATACAAGAAATAAGTGTTTTTGTGATTAAAACGTGTGTGTTAACGGAAAAAACAGTGCATAATTAGTATTGTGAGCATATTATTAAATTGTATATACAAAAACAAGAGGCTTCGTAAAGTTATAGGTACGTAAATAACCGTCTTCAAAAACAGTCGTTGGCGCAGCCCGCGTCAAAATAAACAGTGAGTATCCAAATTCTAATTTAATTCTAATTAGACTATCGTAAATAAACTAATAAGATTATGGTCTTGTTGGAAAGGAAATATAATCTAGTTTATTTTAAAATTATTTTAATTGAAATTTAATATTTAGAAAAATTCAAATTAATATTTTAATAGCTAAATATCCGTTTTCATCCCTGTTTTTCAAGTTCTAGATTTTTTTTGAGTTTCAAATTAATATTAGTTTTTTTTTTTTATATATAGATTCCATAACTACTCAGCTATTCACTGTAAATTTTATTTAGCTATAACTCTTGTAGTTTGCGATTGTCTATCTAAAGATCTAAAGTGTCAAATTACATGCGAATATTTTGCAATTTTTTGCACGCGTGGCGGTTTGGTGCAAAAAATTCGCGCGCGGGGCTAGTGAGTGGTTAAGTAGTTCTAGAGTATGTTGTTCTACACATTTCTGATTGATAATTATTTTGAAAATAAAATCAACACAAACACTGTCTGTTATTCCAAATTTTGTTCCTGAGTTCTGTCTGCAACTAATAAATGTCATAATTATTTGTTGATGAAGTTGATGGGACCTATTACTTCCGGTCGTCTGTCATGCCAATAATTTCGTTTGTATTAAAAATTGTACTACAGGAAAGGCTTAAATTCCATTAATTGTTTCAATACTGCCGAGTTGGTCGAGTGGTCGCGTCCTGGGTTCGATTCCCGCGTCGGGCAAAGTGTTGTTGGGTTTTTCCATCAGGAATTTTTCAGTTAGCAGTCCGATTTGTGCCCGGCTGATGCCAATAGGCTCACCTCTAGTTTTAAGTTATAAACGTGACGGTTTGAACTTTGATAAGTAAAGGTAGGATAAGTAGGTAGTTGTAAAGTTGGCAATGGGAATCCAAATGAATCCAAAGAAAGAATGCCGAATCCAAATGGGCACACCATTTGGATTCGGCATGTTTATAAATAACAGGATCTGCCATTACAGCTGAATTTTAACTAAACCTTATCAATACCATAATCTCTCGTACTGTTTCGTATTCAGTATTCATATTTGTTTAGAAACTCAACACACATGTTTGTCTATGAATTAGCAATGACTTGTCAAACATTTGACAGGATTTGCGATTATGAACCTTATTGCTTTGAGTTAAGTGGTATAGAGCACGAAATTAGATGATCATTTCAGATTCCCTTTGACGTTTGAACATGTTTGATTCAAAGACCTGTGATATGATCTTTGTATGTTGTATTTATTTAAATCTATGTGGGTTTAGTAGCGGTTTGCAGTTTCAATATCGCTACTGCTCATCACATTAGGCTTTATGAGCCCTTTCGGTGCGACACGCGACGACGTCGATGCGGCGCTGGTGGAGCGCGGCATGGCCGTCAACGTGCTGCGCGCCGGTGTGGAGCTGCTACCAACTTTTCACCCACGAAACTATTTTTTACGAGACACTTACAATGTATAAACGGAGCCTTCACGAAGCCACCAACTAAGCATTCTGTACATCAAACTAAGTAACTCTACGTAAAAATTATTGCTGGGAACCGACTTTATTTTGGCGTGAACGATCACGTTTTACGGTAAAACTCAATGTAACGCACTCAAAATATTGTGTTGATGGGTGGATTGAATAGTACGGGGTTCGTGGAGGTGTTTAAAGTAAAAACATGTATTAAAAAAAAACCTATGAAAAAGTAGGAACTTTGACCCGCAATATCTCCGTAATTAAAAGGTTCCCAGATAATAACAAAAAACAAAACAGCACAAAAAATGATCGCAATGATGCGGACGGGGAGAAAAGTGCCTTTTAGCGTAATTAAGGGTCCATTTAAACCCTTTAAACAGATTTGTGTAAATAGCATCGTCATCATCATTTCAGCCGAAAGACGTACACTGCTGGACATAGGCCTCCCCCAAGTGTCGCCATATTGACCGGTCCCGTGCGACGCGCATCCAGGGGACCCTGCAACCTTCACCAGGTCATCGGTTCACCAAGTGGGAGGCCTAAAAAGGGGAGGATGAGGAAGAGGAGGAGTAGGAGATGTAAATACCGATTCGTGCAAATCCTGTCTTTTCAACCAGTTACTGTAATGTTCTAGAAGGTTCTGCAGGAGCGAAATGAGACAACCTCTCGTGGCAATGGTTTATTCCGAACTAGCACACAGATATGTAAAACAAATAACATCCGCTACATTTCGAGTTACCCTCCTTAGTTTATAAGATTATAAGTAAGTACCCACATTACACTTACCAAGAACGATTTTCTTCAAATGGTGAGAATAGGCACCGTTGTAGGAACACATTTGACTAAAGCTCTAATCTGAGGTCGAATCACATTCGAAACATAAATTGCAGTCAATCGGAAAATCGCGGTCTGTTTGAATAGCTCGTTTCCTTAGGACGTTAAGGATCAGAAGTCGTTAGAAGTCTTGAAATACTGACTATTACACTATTATACGAGCCAAACAGTCTTACTACTTACTTATTTCTTATTACTATTATAAAAGCAAAAGTTTGTGCGGATGGAAGTTTTTTACTCTTACATAAATAGACTCTGGACCTAGGTTGGCCGCAGCAAGGAAAACTTGCTCAGGTGGAGATTCATTAATTAATCTGCCCTGGAGTGTAAATGTGGTGCTGTTCCACAAACGATGGGGCACTTAATATCGTGTCCTGCGTGTCCTGTTGTTTGTTCACTGCAGGAACTGATGGACGCTACCGAAAGCGCCAAACTAGTCGCTCAGTTCTGGGCCGACTCAGTTTAGATTGCCATCGACACGCTAAGAAGAAGACACAAAAACTACTGAAGTGATCTGGATTAAATTGGCACAGAAGTAGCTTATAACCTCGATTAACAGACAAAGCGACTATCAGCGAAAACGATAGTAACGTAAGGTCAAAATATATAGGTAGTCTCACTGACATAAAGTGCCGAAAAGCATAAAATAATCAATCTAGATAAAAGTTGTGACAAAAATTAAAACGCTTTGAAGGCGATTGCAATTTGTGTAGGAATTAATAAGAAGTCCAAGTTTGTAACATTAAGCGCTTAAGATTTTTAGTTACTTAAATCGATACTAACTTTCTAATATTGTACCGAGTTTTCTGAATTGAATATTTTTTACCCGACTGCAGCGAAGCCCAAAAGGACGGTTATGTTGTTGTCCTGTATGTAAGTATGTATGTGTGCATGTCCGTTGTTCCCTCGTAACTCCTAAAGGGATGAACGGATTTACTTTAAACCCTATATTACAAAAAAGTGCATTTGAATATAATATTATGACAATGGAATGAGCCCCGCTTTTTTCGGATGGGAAATCATCAAATGACTCCTCCCGCTCTGGGCGGAGCAGGAGGGGGTATCAGACTTTTCCTGACTAAAACCTATCCATGTTCCTTCATCGCCCTTTGTGTTCCGGGGCCACGGTATCTCTTTCGAACAGTCCCCCAGCCCCGGCAGATGGGCCCCGCCTGCTTCCAACTTTTCTTTAATTTAAAATGTGTGTTTTTTTGCTTTTCAGTTTTTTCAGTCAAGTTTTTTTGTTACAACTACTTTTTTAAAAACAAAGGAATGTCATATTACGCATACAATGTATTACAATAAATACCACTTTTTTACGTAAATAGTGAAGGGAAAACTCGTAAAAAATAAAACTATCGAAAGCTCATTGTAGCAAGAAAACCATTGTCAGGGGTAATTTCATCAGCACACGTCCAATTTCCATGGAATCTATTGTGTTCAGTAGCAAAAACAGCGGGCGGTCAACTAATTCAATAGTGAACTCCGGATTACAACCCTTCAAATGCTACTGCATTTCAAATTCAACGTTAATCTTTGAACTCGAAAATATATTTTCGTTCAGCATGAATATTTCCTTTCGATTCGAAGATGGTTGTTTTAGAATTCTGATTTTGGGCTTTGTCACCGTAGTTTTAAGGTGGAGATTGGAGTGTAGGTGTGTTAGTAGTGTAAATATTTTCGAATGCAAAGAATTTGCGAACTAATCATAGAAGCACGTGACACAACCCGCTGTGTATGCATCGCGAACGCTCATGATTCATTCTGTTTGATATTTTGTTATAAATGTAGGGCTATTTATTTATTGTATTTATTTGTGTTAAAAGAAGGCGTAGGTATTTGGTTTGGAGTTGGTTTGAATATTTAATTCTAAATCGATGTGGTTCAATACTTTTAAGCCAAGTATTGCGAGAGATATTTTTTTTTACTTTTCCGTTTTATTTTTGTAACTGTTTTATAATGACCTTAATGTTCGATTAAGAGAAAAACAAAGTCTTTATGAAAGGTATGGAACCGCACAATTACAAAACCTATTTAAATAATCATTTAGGTATGATAAAGGAGAATATCTCAACCTCCAATAGCTACATAATACATCGTTGGATAAATATTTTTGAGCTGAATAAATCCTCGTTAGTAATGTAAAATGAATCCAATTTGTTTTAGTGCTTCGTAAAATATTAATTTAAAATGATAATTATAAACAATTTATTAACCCCACAACATCCACATATGAATTACAACACAATCCACAACCACCAAAGGTATTCTCCAAATATAAGCTGAGTCAACACAAGCACCCCTCATGCCAAAATGCGATTCATTTCCGTAAAATAAACATGTGTATGAACACACAGAATTGCAAATCGACCTGTTAATCTAATAAGAGAGGACCGGCGTCGTCACGGTTCATTTGAAAAAAGAATGTCACGTCAATTTCTTTTTTTCGTTTTTTTTTTGTTGCTTCTGCCAGGGGATGTGACGTTGACAAATATAAAAGCATTTCCTGTTGGCATCGGGTATATTTCTTTTTATATTTGAACAGATAATGTAGATTGGATGTTTTGAAATATTCAAATGTGGCTGCGAATGATGTTTTAAGAGCGTGAAATTGTTTGTTGTTTTTTAAATGTGTTTCTTTGGTATAATTTTGCGAGTGTAAGGCTAAAAGCCGTGGTAAATATTTTCAACTCTGTGAGAAATTCCGAATTCACTTGACTGATTAAAACGATCTATTAAAATGATTTGTCAATCTGTATTTAAAAAAAATACTTAAATAAAAACTATAGGTTTGACACAATGAGAAATTCTTATTTCTTTTCTATCCCCCAACTGCCCCCCAAAATGGATTTCACTTTACCTCTTAGTGTCGCAACAACATTTTATTTAATTAAGACCAAAATTAAAACTCCCTCCTGCAACCGACAGCCGTTATAGGGTTAAATGACAAGCCATTCAAATAAATTCCACTACGCTTGAATGCAACAACGTGGTTAATCCAATTACTAATAATTCGGTTACTTCTTAACAGCCGTAGTCATTGACGGGTTAACCCTTTGCGCAGATGCTACCCGGGTAGCATCTTTGCCTCTTCCCGGTATCACTTTGTATTGTGATAATTATGAACCTGAGTATTAAAGTTTTAATTGAATGTTTAGACCATTAAATCTTAACTGGATGAAGTATATTTTGTGAAGAATAAATAAATAAATATCGCTGGACATTAACACACAGCGCCATCTAGTGCCACACTAAGAAACGAGGCTTGTGTCATGGACACCAGATAGTTGATATACTACATAGATACTTTTTTGTTTGTAAATACATACTTATTATACATATAAACATCCATGACTCGGAAACAAATGTCCATGCTCATCACACAGACATTTGCTCCAACCATGATTCGAACCCGGGACCCAAAGAACGTAAGGCAGCCTCACTACCGCTGCGCCATTCGGGTCGTCAAGAATCTTTAGTTAAATGGTATAAAATACTATCAATTCGAATAAACATAACATAACATCACGCCTGTAATCTCCGAAGGGTTAGGTAGAGATGTACCTAATAGTACACCTACATTTCGCCAGTTATGTTTTTAAGTCCCATGCAATAGGGGGCGAGCCTATTGCCATCATCCAACCGAACACAAATCCAGACTCCGTGGCTGCTACTGAGAAATTCCTGATGGAAAAACCCAATAACACTTTGCCCGAACTGGGAATCGAACCCAGGACTTCAGGCTCAGCAGCCACGCTTGCAACCACTAGTAGAACGAGGCAGTCCAATTTCAAGTGCTTCGGATAAGCTAGGTCATTTTAAGTTACTTCGAAACTATGTCTTCAAATCAGAATGATATAATTAACTACATTAATTGTATTTTATGCGTCCAAAAAGTGGGATGTTTACCTAACTGATTACCGTAAACATCGCACTAATTATTGCCGATATGAACTGTAGTTATTTTCACTAAATTTACAATGAAATTAATGTTGTAAGTCTTAGTAAATAATTATATTTACCGCCTACCATTTTGAATTAACCCCACAACTGCGACCCGCTCCAAACTACCGGTACCGGTACCGAAACCCGGTACTCTCTCGACTTAATCGCGGCCGCATTGTTGATAGCGCTCCGTAATCCGACCGCACATTAACGGTCCGTCTGCACACGACAGCACAATACGCGTCTGGCCATACGTTAGAACTTTGTAAGGTATGAAGCGGATTTGCGACTGAAATACGGAAAATGGAGTGAAGTGTCAGAATACTTTACAGAGGTGAGGCTTTGGTCTGTTTAAACGAGTCAGTACCTAAATTCTGTGGTGGAAGTCTCGGTAATAATTGCAATTCCAAACTCTTTGTTTAAGGCGACTACAGGAGCTAAACGCGAGTTTTATAATGCAAAAAAGCATATTATTCACTGGAATAAACAAAACCAAAAAAATATATGATATTCTTCAGGATATATGCTAGTATGATAGTGTTTTGAAAACATAATACAACTAACTTTACTCGATAAAAAAAATCACAAACTTATCTCTAAAAAAATCTTTTAACGAGTAAAAACCATACTGAAATACATGCGATCATTCTGATTTTTTGCTGATAGTGTTTTATTTTTTTAGTCCAATCACTCATTTCGCAGTGACTGACGTAACAACCACTTTGTAGTGCAAGCGGATTAGAACTTTATTCTAACAGTATTTCAAACGAAGTTTAAACCACCACAAATTGAGTTGCTAATTTAGCTCCTGTAGTCGTCTTAAACAGCAGTTGTGTTTTTTGACATCATACAGTATTAGGCGTAGACGAGTTAATTTATTGTACTGGTATAAACTTTAGATTTACAATTTAGGGTTGCGCCTAATCTAGCAGCGCAGAATTGCAATTTTACATGCATGCTAGAGCGAGAAACAGAGCGTGCTGCCGAACGCATCATCGATGAATTTTCGCTCTGTTTTTTCTGAGCGACAGAAAAGGAGGAAAAGTACGATACCGAGCTGCCA
The DNA here is from genome assembly GCA_963853795.1 of Xestia rhomboidea. Taxonomy (NCBI): domain Eukaryota; kingdom Metazoa; phylum Arthropoda; class Insecta; order Lepidoptera; family Noctuidae; genus Xestia; species Xestia rhomboidea. The sequence continues at coordinate 13,889,554 of OY970778.1, forward strand.
GATGAGGTTCAACCCTAAAGCAGTCATTCGTTGACACTGAGCCGCGAAAAGTCACGTGACCCAAAACGCTAAGTTGCGAGGGTCCGCGATATTCGCGAAATATTCGCACGTATTTTGGACACCTTGGTTAATAACACTTGACGATCGCAAACTACAAGAGATATATCTAAATAAAAATTACAGTGAATAGCTGATTAATTAAGGAATATAAATAATAATAAAAAAAAATATCAAAAATTAATTGAAACTCAAAAAAAATGTAGAACTCGAAAAACAGTGATGAAAACAGATAGTTTGCTATTAAAACATTAATTTGAATTTTTTTAAATATAAAATTTTATTTAAAATAATTTTAAAATAAACTAAATTATATTTCCTTTCCAATAAGACCATAATCTTATTAGTTTATTTACTATAGTCTAATTAGAAATTAATTGGAATTTGTATACTCACTGTTTATTTTGCCACCTGCGCTTGCGCCGTTTTTTTTGAACACGGTTATTTCCGTACTTACAACTTTACGAAGCCAGTTGTTTTTGTTTGTACAATTTAACAATATTCTCACTATACTAATTAAGCACTATTTATCCGTTAACACACACGTTTTAATCACAATTAACACTTATTTCTTGTTTAAAAACCATCACTAAGGTAAATATACCTACCACTTTTTCGGAGGCGAAATAATCAATTTCGAGTTTCGAAAACTAGATTTCCTATAGCATACTATTGTAGCACAGTTCTTCACGATTAATTTGATATATAACACTAACCGAATATAACAATATACTTAACAAAACAATTGAAATACGATATTCGCGATAACGAAACACGTTACGTAATGGCGGAGTTTGTTTACACTAAACTTTTTATTAAATTATGACATTTGTCAATGGAATCGTGCTATGTCCTGTGGTACGTAGTTGAGAAATATTGTAGAGATGGGACGTAAACCATTCAATTCACTCCAATCCATAGACAACACGTTTAAATCGATATTTATCAAACTTAATTATGGTTAAACGCTACTGGATAGTACTACTATCCACGCACAATTGTGGTTAAATGCGCTTGGATAGTAGTAGTATCCAAACGCTGCTCAATGGTGAGTAGCTATTAATTAAAATTATTAGCCAGTTGATTAGATTGGCAATAAGACTAATGCAAAAGAGGATGTATGAAATTTTCTTTAAGTATCGTCTTATGGAGAAATCTTCCTATCCATCTTATCCAACTACACTGGCCTGCAAAAATAAGTACTACACTTTTAAAATTTCAATTTATTTCAATTATTTTTTTTTCTAAACTATAGAAGTTAGAGATTTAAAATAAAAAAAAAAACGTTTTATAGAAATTTTTATCAGCTTTCTTTGAAACTATAGACCAAATTTAAAAAAAAATGGAGTCCTCTTTCGTTTCGAAAGTATATCTTGTGTACTTAAAAAGTTATTGCAATTTTAAAAAGTGTGGTACTTATTTTTGCAGGCCAGTGTAGTTATATAAACGCAACACCCACTTTTTATTCCTTCCTACTACTTCTTCTCTTATTTATTTATCAGATAACCTAGTTTGTGACAACTTACTTAAACAAGATAAAGTGAGTCCATTTAATATGTCTAGCGTAATAAATTGGTACCGATATTTTTGTTAATCCCATTCTAGCTACGTGTATCGGAACTTTTCGATCACCAGTCAATGAACTAAGCAAAGGGGTTAGGTTGCTAGAATAGTTTATACATGCAATACTCCTAGTTGTTTTCTTTGTTCAACATTATTTTAGCTTTCCTAGAAACTGTTTGTAGGGTAGCAATTTAGACTTTGCATGTTGTTATAGTATTTACATGGGAGGTTAATATTGTAATTGTTGGTAATGATCTTGTAATGGAATATTGTAATCTTGTTAGTCAGTTAATTGTAATTACCTCGGTGAAAGTTTTTCCATCCATAGAAAAACATTTTTTTTCGATTTTTTTAGGTTGTTATAAATTTGCTTGTGTTTCATTCTTCTTTATTCAATTGCTTTGTTTTATTGTGGTTCTTATAAAAACTATACTAAAAAATAACAACACTGAAACAGTGTTTGCAACAAATCGCAAGTCTGACCAAGACCTTAGCGTATTAAGTTGCATCTAAGACCACCGTCTTGTTGCAACAGTTAATATTAAATTAAACTTAGACCCGAACCATTAAGACCCGTCGAACGCATTTGCAGGGTTAACGCGAACAATTTTGGCTGTGGTCATTGTGTGAAACAGTTTTCATTATAACTTAGTGAACTAATTAACGGAGTCTTGAAGGGGTTGTAACCAATTTCCAGTTTAGTAAGATGTGAATAGTGGTCCACATACATATAATACAGAATGTAAGTAATATTGACGCGCAATCTGTTACGATGAATTTAGTACGAAGAGCACATTCAACTCAAAAGAGGCTATCCTCTTTTGAGTTGAATGTCAATGTCAATGTCGTCGTTGGTTATAAAGAACTTTTTTGCAAAAAATAAAACAGACTTCAAAAAACACAAAAAAGTGAAAAATAACTTTAGCTTCAGAAGTCGGTGACAAAAAAACTAAATAAATCAAACAAAGGTCACCGACAAATTTTTCACTTTTTAGTGGTTCACATGTGCTTACCCCTTCACAGCGTACCGGCGTGATGTTATGTTATGAACTGGTGTAAACATTAGACAGACATGAGATTTCAGCAATCCCAGTCCATTTGCTATCATTTATTGAAGAGTTCCGTTGCCTATCTTCGAAGTTCTTCATCAGATCTTCACCAAATTGAAATGGGACCACTCCGAGAAAGCACTTCCAAAAACTACCCAAATCGCATCAAGCGTCCCTATAACATTTGAAGAGTTCTCTCTATTTCTCCAGGATCCCATCATCAGATCCTGTCTTGATGATCATGGGACCACCTGGGAAGTATACCCTTTCAAACAAAAAAAATCCAAATCGGTCCAGCCATCTTCGAGTAATCGACGAACATACAAAAATAAAAAAAAGGTTCTGACGAATTAAATTTATTGAGAACCTCCTCCTTTATGAAGTCGGTTATAAAGAAACTGAGCTGCTATATGAAAAAGTGGAATGTATGAAACAGCTGATTTTAGTCTGTAACTACCAAAAGCTTCTTCTCAACCCGTGTTTGTATTTTCAGACTGATTATTTCAAGATTTTCTATGATGTTTCCCTTCATCATAAAATACGATTCTCGCTACGTAATATGTAGTGTCCAAGATAAGTAATGAAATATTAAATTCAAAAGTTCCTTGTAGATAATAATTAGATTGTAGATAATAATTAGATAATAATATTTTTTTTGGTTTGTTCTTTGTATTTTGTTGTACTATTAATTTAACCATTTATTTGTGTTCTGTCCTGTGCGGACTACTAAATACTTGTCAAAAGTAGTGCTTGGCGCTATGGTGACCTAACACTCTTTTTTCGTATTAATAGACTATGGTTTATCGTAAAAGTTAAAGTCTCGAGTTGTAAGAGAGATAGCTATATATTAAATCACTACAACACTTAATTACAAGACAATGGTAATGGTAATGGTTTTTGAGTTCGCAGTGTCTCTAATGAGATCTGAACACGAACTGGCCCATATTTTGGTGAACGAGCGAATGTGCATACTTGCGTTCGATGCAATTATGCATTTTCGCTTAGTGTTCGATTTAAACTCGCGTTTTCTGACGTTTCGCGATCATATAACTAAGATCTGCAAAAAGGCATTCAGAAACTTGGGGTTTGTTCTGAGGCAGACGCGAGACTTTACCAGCATCTCGGCCATCAGAGTTCTGTATGACGCATTAGTCAGGAGTCATCTGGAACATAGTGCTGTCATATGGGCTCCACATGAGGCTAAGTACTCAGTGATGTTGGAGCGAGTCCAGAACAAATTCACGCGCCACCTGTACAGGAAACTTTATGGGGTATACCCATTTTACCCTTTGATGTACCCCACACTATTTGTACTGGGTATGGTCCCCACCATACCCAGTACAAATAGTGTGGGGTACAATCAACTCCGGGTACGACGGGAATTTGCACTAGTGTCGTACATTGTGAGACTGCTCCGAGGCATAGAGCACAACCCGAGAGTGTTGCAGCGGTTGCACTTGTGCGTACCTGACCGTTATGTGTGGAGACGACGGCCCCCGCCGCTGCTGGTCGTACCTCCAGCTAGGACCAACTTGCTGGCCAAAACCCCTCTGACTCGAGCTATTCGCACCATCAATTACATTCAGGTGGAAATTGATATATTTACATGTCACTGGGGTGAATTCGCAAAAGTACTATTATTTACACTGTGTTACAAAGAATCTTGAGATGTATTTGTTGCTTTAATTTTAAGTTTGTGTGTGTGACTTGGCTATTGCATTAGGTTATAGACCTGTAATGATAGTTTAAGGCATTTAAATAAATAAATAAATAATAACACTTTTTCCTTCTTTTCTTTAGATAATATAATTATGACGTTTCGTTTAAACGTGCGGATGAAAAAACCAAAACTTAATGATTATGATCATTCAAAAGTAACCACCGTGACAAGTACATACAAAATTAAATACCAATAAACCAATCCATAGATAAAAACAGAAAGTTCCAAATACCGGGACTATTTGTGACGAACGACTGATATCATTTTAATTGGTGCTCGAACCATCTGGCACCAGTGCTGGTGTGTAATTTGAGCACCATTAGTAGCGTGATGCCTTTATTACTCACTGTTTTATTTATTAATAGCTTCGCAAGTACCGGTTGTTTTGATGTACGATTCAATTCATTAGTCGTGGTTGTAATTGGTCTGCTTTTATGTCGTGAGGAAAGTTTTGAGTATGATTGTGGAAGTGTGAAAGGGTTTAAGAGCAGAGGAAGACCAAAGAAACGATGGATGGGCTGTGTGAAGGATGAAATGACATGAAAAGAGGTGTCTGATGATATGACCAGTAAAAGATATACTTCTCTAGTATGGAAGAAGAAGAAGACATGCTGCGCCGACCCCAAATGAATCGGGACAAGGGCAAGAGAATGATAAGATAAGATAAGATAATTTTATTTGTCCAAAACATGAGTATACACACACATAGCATGCAAGATGTTACATCAAATTATAATTATGATAGTCATGTTTTACCAGTAGGGCTATTACGTATCTCTGTTGACAGCTCGAAATGATAGTGACTGGGCTCTGAGTCCATCAATTAACGATCAAAAGGTTAGTTTCGTATTATGTGTGACCAACAGGGTCACACATAATACGTACGTAATAGTCACCGTAAAGTGTCCTCCACTCAGTGTGATATGTAATACCAATATGATGACATTCACGGTTGTCATCAAAGTTCGGTGTACAACCGAAGCTTGATAGTCACTGGATATCAGAAAGATACGTAATAGCCCTGTTGGACGGCGTACAAATATAAGATGTCAGACGCTACACAACATCAAGTGATTTTAAATTCGTCCATTACACACAGCAAATATAGCAAAATTCTGAGAAAATGGTGGTGATGGTTGTAATTGGTCTGTTTTAATCTTTTCCTTTTTTGACGTGATAACGTCTTATAAACAGATGAATACCGGTTGCACGCACGAAAAAGTGTCACACCGTTCCGCGCGGCAGTCACGTTTCGTCTGACTCATCAACGCCCAGCCCAAATCCTTGGACCTAGATAACTGAAATTTTGCACAGTGGTTTCCTTTATAATGTAAACAAGGAATAAGTAAGGATTTTTCGAAATTCAATCCCTAAGGGAGTTAAATAGGGGATGAAAGTTTGTATGAAAATCCTTAAGGGGGTGAAAAGGGGGACGAAATTTTGTTTTTTCAAAAAAATGATAATTTATCGAAAAAATTGTAATTCTCAATTAACTCCTTTGTATTTTACAAAATAATGATAATTCAGTGATAATAATTCGATTCAATTCATAAAAGTATGCAATTTTTCATCAATGTTTTCTTATGACGTTATCACGTAAAATTATCGTCCGTAAACCGACTTTATGAACAACCATTTTATTTATTTAGCAGTTTATGCACACAATTAAATACAGACAAAAGAGAGGTACAGAAATTACGAACTAAGGAGATTTGGGGATGTGTAACTAAAGAAGGGAGGCGGTTCAAATTTTATTGTATTCTATTTCAATAGCCACCTCGTGGGGCCCTGACTTAGTCAGAAAGCATTGCGGCAGACCTCGTTAAAGGTGGCGTGTCTAAAGGAACGACCAGCAGCCCACAGTAGTTCAGGATCAAAAGAGCTGAGAGTCACGGGGCGAGACCTTTGTACAGCTGTGAAATGATGCGAGCTAACAGTAACCGTAAGCATCTTCGAGAGTGATTATTCTCTGTTTTTTTAAGGGGATTTTCGCAATAAGCTAGGTACATTTTGGCATTCTTTTTTTTTAAAGTGGTTAGTAATTATTTTTTGTTTGTTCATGAGAACTTGAAATAATTCTTTAAGAAATTACCTTTTTATCTCCTAACTCAGCACGAAAATAAAACACACGATTACCCTTCATCCTCACCGATATAAAATTTGTATAGGTGTTTTATTATTCTACCATCATTCCCTCAACATGGCAATGCACTTTTCAGATAAAACTGAGACGCTATGGCTAATAAAAACTGTCGAATCGATTGAGCCGTCAATACGTAATGCTATTGTTTATTGTTTTCTGAAACGTAAAGTATACGACCTTAAAAATAGGTTCGGTAAGGGGTTGACAGACGATCGTGCGATACGCTGCGGCTAATCGTTCCACAAGTAAAGATTTGGTCAAACGGTCAAACCAACCACCGTACATCGGTTTGACTGAACAGCAACTAGGCAGCCAGCTACCTCCTTCCTTACAGATCTATAGAGAACTTTAATTATGTTAAAAAAATACCGTTTTTTGAATTATGTCATGAAATAATGTATTATTATTTTTGGACTTTTAAGTATCAATTTTTTTGCTTAGCTATAATAGTTCTAAGCCGAGCAGGGATAGGTAACTGTATAAGAGATTCTGTGAACACCAATGGGACACAAAAGGCTACTAACTGATATGGATACGTTGCATCATCCTTTATTCCGTCTGAATATCACTTTATACTGCGGTGTTTCAGAAATTGTCTCGAATTTATGAAAGGTCTCAAACTGTCATCGTATTTACAGCTGCATCCAATAGGATACCTATATTTGATAGTTTCAAAGGAATGCATCTCGAAATTATTTATTTATTTTCTGCAAATCGTCTACCTATCCTCGAGGTAAAATAAAAAGCTGAACTCGGAACCAATTTTCAGTTACTATTTGGCTGAGTCACCATATTTATTTTCCTACTACCTTACTTACTACCTATTGCTTCCGATTGCGGTAGAGCCTAACTAGCTTGGTTACATAAATAAAAAAAAGCCTTTTATTTTATGCATTAATAGTTTAAAATAAATATACATAGGGTTTAAAGTTGTCCTATACTAACACAATTTGATTCAATTAGATTTCATTGTAAATTCCTTATATTGATTTTAGTTTTATTTCGTTTAATATTATATGATAAATAAAATTCATTGAATTCAGCTAACTTGATCCATTTTTTTTTAATACCGATTGTACATCAATGTTATTTTATTTCAATTACACTGTGTCGATCAAGTTAGCTTGGTTACATAATGACTTTTATATCTAGCTAGTGAATACAATCACAAAATACCGGTTATTGTTGGAATGATATTAACTTGTATAGGTCCTATTTTTGACTCGAGGAGCTCGTGGCTAAATCATGACAGCTGCTCGGGATCAATGTTCAGGTTAAGCCGTGCTTGCCTGGGTTGGTTCGTGGATGGGTGACCACCCATTACGTGTACAAGTTTCCTCCGTATCTCGCACGTTAAACCGTTGGGCGGTTAATTGTACATCTTTGACAGTTGTTACAGGTATGTTGTGAGTGCAGCAATACCCCGAAAGTCTGACCACCAGTCCTAGCAAGGGTGTCGTATTACCCAGTACTAACTGGGTTGTGAAGGTCAGATAGGCAGACGCTCCATGTCATCATCATCATCATCATTTCAGCCGAAAGACGTTCACTGCTGGTCACCACATTGACCGGTCCCGTGCGACTCGCATCCAACGGATTCCCGCAACCTTCACCAGGTCATCGGTCCACCTAGTGAGGGGCCTTCCGACGCAACGTCTTCCGGTTCGCGGTCGCCGCTACAGAACTTTTCGGCCCCATCGGCCATCCGTTCTGCGAGCAATGTGCCCTGCCCACTGCCACTTAAGTTTGCACAATTCTTCAGGCTAAAGGTCGCTCCATGTAAAGTACTGCTATTCGGCTGCATCCGATTAGACTGGAAAATGACCCCAATATAGTTGGGAAAAGGCTAGGCAGATGTTGAAGCTGATTCTTGATAACATGGCTATTTTGCTTTTCTTAGCGAAAAAACGTACTGTTCGTATTCTATCTTCGAAATAATCTAATTCAAACCAAATTCACAAAAAAATGTTAAACCAAGCAAGTGCATAATATTCAAACAAAATTTGCCATGTTAACGAAAACACTAAGTAAATTAATTCCACCATCTAAACGCCAAAATTAAAGAAAACAGCACCTTAATTATTCAAAACGGCACAACCAACCCTGCAATGCTTATGCAAAGTAGAAACGGCAAAACAAAAATGAGAGACAATATTTATACCGCTCACGTGTCATTGAACACAAAAAACGGTACCGCAAATGTATGCAAATTTTTGTGCGTTTTAGCAAATACTCTATATTTGCATAAACGCTCAATATTAGATGGTTCATACGCATATTAATAACGATTATGAACGCCATTTTAAAAATGTCGGGGTGCAAATGACCGGTCATTTTCTCTGTCATCATTTGAAGGGTTGGCGATTTTTCACGTTTCCAATAAATATGATGTGAAGTCGGGAATTGTGGGTGTTGAATAAAATTATTCATAGGTGCATAAATTAATATTGTCCCGTCATTAAAAGTAATGAAAAACGCACACGTGGTGCTACCGAAAATTAAAATTAATGCTGTTTGAATAATTGTTCAGTCAGTTTGTATTTTCACTATACGAGTAACTATTAGTAACGTTGGCTGGGCAGTCGCCAGAGCCTTCTTTGGTAATCAACCAGGCACAAATCCAGACTCCGTGGCTGCTACTGAGAAATTCCTGATAAAAAAACCCAATAACACTTTGTCAGACCCGGGAATCGAACTCATGGTTAAAAGTCGCGCTTGCGACTGCTCAACTTGCTGCTCTCTGCTGCTCGTTTGTTGTGAACAATATAAAAAAACTGTTGAATAGACAAATAAAAAGTAAGTCATATTAAATAAATAAAATATAAATATCGCTGGACTAACACACAGCGCCATCTAGTGCCACACTACGCAATGAGGCTTGTGTCGTGGACACCAGATAGTTGATATACTACATAGATACTTTATGATCAACATTGTAAACTGTTGTCAGAATTGAGTGTGAGCGATGGCGTTATCATGTTGGAGAACAATAATGAGCGAATTCGTGGCAAAGTGCAAAGGCACCAACCCCGCGTTCATATTTTGTGAAAAATAGAAAAGGCATTTACAGACGTAATCGCCGACATTCGATTAAGAGCATATGCCTATGAATTGTCAAAAGGAAGGGGTGATGAATGATAATTATATTGTAGTATCGCTATCGTCTAATGCATAAACTAAGGAAATGGTTTATTTTTTGTTATGCCTTAAATTGTTACTTTGAATGCAATTATATCAAAAAATGGAACTGGGATAAGCCACCAAACTTGAATTTTAAGGCATTTTTTTTCCTGATTATTTATAAATACGAATAACAACAAAAAATGTGGCCCTAGTTGCACCAAGTAACGTAGTTTACTATAAAAAAAAAAAGTAACATCCTGTCATTTTACACCTTGATTCTCAACGTGAACACGTAAAATTTGCTGCTTTGAGATTCACCCAGTTGCTAACTCCGATAGCAGTGTTTCATTACATTACACAAATCTACAGCACAGAAAATTAATATTGATCACTAATCTTTTACCACTAACAGCCTACATACAAACCTTTCTTTTAATCAGAAAAGCCTGACAATCAAAACAGAACGTATCTAATCTCCCCGTGTGCCCGTGGCACGGAGTATCGTAAACAATTAACCGGAGTGCAGCTACTAACATTATTGTTAAGCCTATTAGTGATACAGACATCTTTTGTCTTCTTCTTGTTGTGGTGCAAGTTAAAAGCGGACGAGAATAATTTTGAATAGTTGTTTTTTTATTTATTTAAGGTAGCGGTGTAGTAACGGCCCCGTCTAACAAATTGTAGTTCGAATACAACAGGCGCGTTACTTTGTGTAATTTATTTCATGAGCACTGCTCTTAAAACGGTGAACGAAAATCTCGTAAGGAAACCGTCCTAGAACCGAAAATTTCGAAGACAGGTGATCTAATTATGCTGCATCTGGATTACAGCCCACTCCCCTTAAAGGGAGGAGGCTTAAGTCCCAGTAGTGAGAACATTAAAAGCTGATTACGCTTATGCAGTAGCAACAGAGAGATATCGCATGACGTCTTCTCCTATATGGGGTCACAAAAGACATCTAACGTCACACAAATCCAATATCACGCATGCAAAGTTTACTGCAAAAGGATCAGACCGAGTATCAAACCGCTACCATACAAATACTTACTGAAGCATCTGTCAGTATCCGTGACCGTATCTACAATTCGTCCGGACCAGTTTGACCGATTCTAAAATAACAGTGAATTCGTACATTTATTTGCTAAAACTTTGTCGCAAATAAAAACATGTACAAAATGCCTTAGGCACCTTTCTACCAGTCAACCAAGTGTGGTAGAGTTCATCACTTGTACCACACACCAGCTCACGAACATTGACGACTATTTATCAACGTCTATCCACCACCGACCATCCGATTACTGCGTGACATTCTCATTTCTATCCGCCCCTTGTTTCTTCAGATTTCCTTATAATTCGCCTTTTGATTCCCGCTCTTTATTAATCTTCAATGTCATTAATTAACATCAATTCGGATTATTTATGGGGCGTTGGGAAAATGTTTTTATTAATTCCGTCTTGAGATTTTGAATAGATTGACGTGTCAGGAGGTTTTCTTTTGGTAATTAATTTTGGAGATAGGTTGTCGCCTTTTTTCGATGGACGATTGAGATACGACGTCAGGTTCTTGGCTGAAACTGCAACATAGACATCGGTTAACTTAACTCAGCTCAGCTTATTGTGTTCCTACTATTGAGACACAGGCATCCTCTCGGGAGCTATAATGCGGACTCAGTGCGGGTTAATAGATTTTACTTTTTTATCTTTTTTCTTTAATAAAACGAGAAAGAGACGGACATAATTTAGAGCTGTCAAATTTAATTGGAACTAATATTTCCATTCAAATGACACACATCGACATGTTTTTACGTGCACCCTTGCAATTAAAAACATGTAGACTAAAAACACGGTGAAGCGCAAGGCATAAACTAGTTTGACATCTCTAACTTAGTTCATAGCTATAGCCGTCCTTTTCTCGCACTGCCTTTTAGTAAATAAGAGATAGCAATGGCCTAAATTAAGTTTAGTTTGTGCACAACAGAATCGACACCGTTGTCGTCTTCAATTTTTTGGGTTTAGGATATGCTAGACCAAACCGTCCTACCTAACCGTATCGTTCTGTACGACGGTTTAGCGTAAAATTTATACTTAACGCCAAGGACCTTACTGAGTTATGATTGTTTCACAGAACAATAACTGTCTTTATTGATGCTGAATGATGGTAAGGAGTGTAAAACTAGAAGATACAAATTCCGAAGTCAGCCAGCAGTTTTTGCTAGATAAAATATTTATCAATCTTTATGTTTTTTTTTTATTTGGGATAAGCTCGCCACCGTCTTTCCAAACCATTGCAACTCCTGAAAGCCAGAATCAACAGTGGCGAGCACCAGAAAAGCGCCGAGATCATAAAGCTCGACAAAGTCAATATTAATGAGAGATTTTTTTAATTAATCAAAGAATAGCGGAGGAGTAGGAAAAACATAATTTCCACTTCCCTCCATATAACAGTATGGAAAGGAAAAGTACCTTTATGGAAAAGAAAACCAAGTATAAAACCTACATAGGTACAGTCGTGGTCTTTTCCGCCTTATCAGTTATTTTTTTTTTCGCTTAAATCATGCGAAGGCGTCGAGCCACACCCCCTTAAAGTTTAGGCCTATTAGGAAAGCGTCAACTTTGGCGCGCAAAATAACAATTGCTCTAGTTTGGCGTGCGTCGTCATTGCGCTCGGGTGATCGGTATCTTTTCATTCATTATTTCTATACAAAGTCAACGGGGCGGGGCTAGAGAGCGTTTCTATGTTGTTAAGTGCAAGCAAAATTTAGCTTAGTGGTGATCAGGCAGGAGTGTCCTCGATAGTACTTACATCCAACCAAGTACATTCCGCTAACAAGGCGTTACATTTTTAACACTCCCCGACCCACTCTTAACCCTTCCGTGTTCACGGCTCAGCATTACGCTACTGACCTATAAAGGGTCTAAGGGACCCCAAACACTTGACAGTTTTTTTTCAATTATTCAAAGTACTCTTGCTACGTGTCTTGGGGAGAAATGGGGTGTCAAACTAAGTGTTGTAGTGTTGGGTAGCTGTGTAGGGTTAATGTGGTAGGTATAGTATAGCGGTTTTTAAGTAAGACTTTTAATATTCCAGCCTGTAATTACTTCCAGTGTAGTAATAGTTTCTATTAAATCGTTTATCTGGGACTTCTTTTTCTATCGAGCTTCATTGTCTCGGCGCTTTTCTGGTGGTCACTGTTGATTCTGGCTTTCAAGAGTTACAGTGGTTTGGGAAAAGTGCGGCAGGCTTGTTACAAATAAAAAATAGATGCTTTTCACTATCACTACATAGTTTAAAACAAAGTCGCTTTCTCTGTCCCTATATCCCTATGTATGCTTAAATCTTTAAAACTACGCAACGGATTTTGATGCGGGTTTTTTAAATAGATTGAGTGATTCAAAAGGAAGGTTTTAGTATATAATTTGCGGGCGGGCGAAGCCGCGGGCATCAGCTAGTATACTATAAAATAACGAATATTGAAATTACGATAGAACGTTATGTCCATTTCACGACTTCACTGTAAACGAAACGTTTATTTTTGGATCGTAAATATAATTATCCTATAGTATTTTATCTAAATTGTTTGCAACAAGCACAATCAGTATAAAACAAAAGCAATGTGCCTGTCTGGGTTCGAACCCACGCACGACTTACTGTTCGTAAGTCGGGGCTGCCACCACGTGGCGACCGCTGCTCTACTTTTCTACTAATTAACATAAAAAGAGTATATCAAGAGCTTACACTTCAACACGTGACGTCATGACACTCCTTTGAACTTTCTCAGTGTAATCCTGTGCTATCGCTTCAAGTTCTATTTCACATAAAATTATATAGCGCAGCGAACAGCGTGCGTCTTAGTCCTTTGTTATAGCCGACCTTGCTTGAATGTCAAGGATTGAAGCTAGGGTTTGATCTAGTTCGGTAGTTTTTTGTTGTATCCATTTGAAAATACCTGTTTTTGCGCAGTTAGCGTAAATTTGTAGGTTGCGTTGCTAGATTAGCAGACGCTTTAGATTCATCATTAGGTCGGTTAGTTGGTCTTACCTTCCTAAAACCGCGTCCTTACCAAACCGATATGTCGCATGAATTTGACGTTTGGACGTTCATTTTATGTAATTTAATTGTTCCAACAACCGAAAGGCGCCTATGTCGGCGAGACGACGCAATACAATACAAACGTGACGGTCAATACTCAATTATTTATTGCATTCCACAATGTAGGCTTAGGTGGTAACCGTTTCTTTGGAAACAATCGTGAACCCTGTCGGGCACAGCAAAAGTAAGATAATGTGGAGAGGACTTATGCATTATGCATAACAGCATAATGAGCATTAATAACAAAAAAAAAAAAAAAAATGAGCATTTATGTATCTTACTAGCTGTTGCCCGCGGCTTCGCCCGCGTGAAGTTCGGTAACTGTCCCACTGGATCATATTAAAGGGATAAATAGTATCCTACATGTTAATCCAGGTTATAAACTATCTATGTGCCAAATTTTATAATAATCACAATCACTATCACAATCACTATCACAATCACTATCACAATCACTATCACAATCACAATCACTATCACAATCACTATCACAATCACTATCACAATCACAATCACTATCGAAGAAGCGAATGCATCAGGTCAATGTGCGGTCTTAAAACAACTGATAGCTGCGTGCCCTATTTTAAATCATTAAAAATTTTAACTTTTCCTTCTTTGTTTATATTAGAAACGGCTTTGTTTGTGAAATGTAATTCACATCTATTTAAAAAATTATCAGAGGTCAGAAAAAATCCAATACGTACTCAATATGTCAATAAATTATGTCAAGTGAGATGCAAAACCGCATTAGTGCAAAAAAGTTTTTTTGGTCTTGCCCCACGCATATTTAATAAAGTACCTAATGTTATAAAAAACTTGACTGTCTTAAAATTCAAAAGGGCGCTAAACGAAATTTTAATTATGAAAAGTTATTATTTAATTGACGACTTTCTAAATGATGATTCACTGACTGATTGATTTACTTTCTGTACCTTATTTATTGACTGATTTATAATTACTTACCTACTGTTACTATTATTGACATATTATTGTTATTCTAGTTGGTATAATGTTATTAATTTTCCGTTTGACATTATTGATATTTTTACTTTTTTTATGACTTTGACCATGTTCACATTTTTAAATTTTTTATTACTTTGACCATGTTGACATTTTTTAAATTATTTTTTATAGTATGTAATTTCAATGTCATGCCACTTAATTCTAAATTTATAATTTTATTGTAAACCAATTATTTGCATGCCCATGTGACGGCAAAATGTGGAGAACTTTATTATCAAAGAACATCTATGTACCTATCACCCATGTTTGCAAAGAATAAATGATTTGATTTGATTTGATATCACTATCACAATCACTATCACTATCATATCACTATCACAATCACTATCACAATCACAATCACAATCACTATCACAATCACTATCACTATCACAATCACAATCACAATAACTTTCACAATCACAATCACAATCACAATCACGGCAAAATGTGGAGAACTTTATTATCAAAGAACATCTATGTACCTATCACCCATGTTTGCAAAGAATAAATGATTTGATTTGATTTGATATCACTATCACTATCACTATCACTATCACTATCACTATCACTATCACAATCACTTCACAATCACTATCACAATCACAATCACAATCACTATCACTATCACAATCACAATCACAATAACTTTCACAATCACAATCACAATCACGGCAAAATGTGGAGAACTTTATTATCAAAGAACATCTATGTACCTATCACCCATGTTTGCAAAGAATAAAAGATTTGATTTGATTTGATATCACTATCACTATTACTATCACTATCATTATCACTATCACTATCACTATCACAATCACTATCACAATCACTATCACAATCACAATCACTATCACTATCACAATCACAATAACTTTCACAATCACAATCACAATCACTATCACTATCACAATCACTATCACAATCACTATCACAATCACTATCACAATCACTATCACAATCACTATCACAATCACTATCACAATCACTATCACAATCACTATCACAATCACTATCACAATCACTATCACAATCACAATCACTATCACAATCACTATCACAATCACTATCACAATCACTATCACAATCACTATCACAATCACTATCACAATCACTATCACAATCACTATCACAATCACTATCACAATCACTATCACAATCACTATCACAATCACTATCACAATCACTATCACAATCACTATCACAATCACTATCACAATCACTATCACAATCACTATCACAATCACTATCACAATCACTATCACAATCACTATCACAATCACTATCACAATCACTATCACAATCACTATCACAATCACTATCACAATCACTATCACAATCACTATCACAATCACTATCACAATCACTATCACAATCACTATCACAATCACTATCACAATCACTATCACAATCACTATCACAATCACTATCACAATCACTATCACAATCACTATCACAATCACTATCACAATCACTATCACAATCACTATCACAATCACTATCACAATCACTATCACAATCACTATCACAATCACTATCACAATCACTATCACAATCACTATCACAATCACTATCACAATCACTATCACAATCACTATCACAATCACTATCACAATCACTATCACAATCACTATCACAATCACTATCACAATCACTATCACAATCACTATCACAATCACTATCACAATCACTATCACAATCACTATCACAATCACTATCACAATCACTATCACAATCACTATCACAATCACTATCACAATCACTATCACAATCACTATCACAATCACTATCACAATCACTATCACAATCACTATCACAATCACTATCACAATCACTATCACAATCACTATCACAATCACTATCACAATCACTATCACAATCACTATCACAATCACTATCACAATCACTATCACAATCACTATCACAATCACTATCACAATCACTATCACAATCACTATCACAATCACTATCACAATCACTATCACAATCACTATCACAATCACTATCACAATCACTATCACAATCACTATCACAATCACTATCACAATCACTATCACAATCACTATCACAATCACTATCACAATCACTATCACAATCACTATCACAATCACTATCACAATCACTATCACAATCACTATCACAATCACTATCACAATCACTATCACAATCACTATCACAATCACTATCACAATCACTATCACAATCACTATCACAATCACTATCACAATCACTATCACAATCACTATCACAATCACTATCACAATCACTATCACAATCACTATCACAATCACTATCACAATCACTATCACAATCACTATCACAATCACTATCACAATCACTATCACAATCACTATCACAATCACTATCACAATCACTATCACAATCACTATCACAATCACTATCACAATCACTATCACAATCACTATCACAATCACTATCACAATCACTATCACAATCACTATCACAATCACTATCACAATCACTATCACAATCACTATCACAATCACTATCACAATCACTATCACAATCACTATCACAATCACTATCACAATCACTATCACAATCACTATCACAATCACTATCACAATCACTATCACAATCACTATCACAATCACTATCACAATCACTATCACAATCACTATCACAATCACTATCACAATCACTATCACAATCACTATCACAATCACTATCACAATCACTATCACAATCACTATCACAATCACTATCACAATCACTATCACAATCACTATCACAATCACTATCACAATCACTATCACAATCACTATCACAATCACTATCACAATCACTATCACAATCACTATCACAATCACTATCACAATCACTATCACAATCACTATCACAATCACTATCACAATCACTATCACAATCACTATCACAATCACTATCACAATCACTATCACAATCACTATCACAATCACTATCACAATCACTATCACAATCACTATCACAATCACTATCACAATCACTATCACAATCACTATCACAATCACTATCACAATCACTATCACAATCACTATCACAATCACTATCACAATCACTATCACAATCACTATCACAATCACTATCACAATCACTATCACAATCACTATCACAATCACTATCACAATCACTATCACAATCACTATCACAATCACTATCACAATCACTATCACAATCACTATCACAATCACTATCACAATCACTATCACAATCACTATCACAATCACTATCACAATCACTATCACAATCACTATCACAATCACTATCACAATCACTATCACAATCACTATCACAATCACTATCACAATCACTATCACAATCACTATCACAATCACTATCACAATCACTATCACAATCACTATCACAATCACTATCACAATCACTATCACAATCACTATCACAATCACTATCACAATCACTATCACAATCACTATCACAATCACTATCACAATCACTATCACAATCACTATCACAATCACTATCACAATCACTATCACAATCACTATCACAATCACTATCACAATCACTATCACAATCACTATCACAATCACTATCACAATCACTATCACAATCACTATCACAATCACTATCACAATCACTATCACAATCACTATCACAATCACTATCACAATCACTATCACAATCACTATCACAATCACTATCACAATCACTATCACAATCACTATCACAATCACTATCACAATCACTATCACAATCACTATCACAATCACTATCACAATCACTATCACAATCACTATCACAATCACTATCACAATCACTATCACAATCACTATCACAATCACTATCACAATCACTATCACAATCACTATCACAATCACTATCACAATCACTATCACAATCACTATCACAATCACTATCACAATCACTATCACAATCACTATCACAATCACTATCACAATCACTATCACAATCACTATCACAATCACTATCACAATCACTATCACAATCACTATCACAATCACTATCACAATCACTATCACAATCACTATCACAATCACTATCACAATCACTATCACAATCACTATCACAATCACTATCACAATCACTATCACAATCACTATCACAATCACTATCACAATCACTATCACAATCACTATCACAATCACTATCACAATCACTATCACAATCACTATCACAATCACTATCACAATCACTATCACAATCACTATCACAATCACTATCACAATCACTATCACAATCACTATCACAATCACTATCACAATCACTATCACAATCACTATCACAATCACTATCACAATCACTATCACAATCACTATCACAATCACTATCACAATCACTATCACAATCACTATCACAATCACTATCACAATCACTATCACAATCACTATCACAATCACTATCACAATCACTATCACAATCACTATCACAATCACTATCACAATCACTATCACAATCACTATCACAATCACTATCACAATCACTATCACAATCACTATCACAATCACTATCACAATCACTATCACAATCACTATCACAATCACTATCACAATCACTATCACAATCACTATCACAATCACTATCACAATCACTATCACAATCACTATCACAATCACTATCACAATCACTATCACAATCACTATCACAATCACTATCACAATCACTATCACAATCACTATCACAATCACTATCACAATCACTATCACAATCACTATCACAATCACTATCACAATCACTATCACAATCACTATCACAATCACTATCACAATCACTATCACAATCACTATCACAATCACTATCACAATCACTATCACAATCACTATCACAATCACTATCACAATCACTATCACAATCACTATCACAATCACTATCACAATCACTATCACAATCACTATCACAATCACTATCACAATCACTATCACAATCACTATCACAATCACTATCACAATCACTATCACAATCACTATCACAATCACTATCACAATCACTATCACAATCACTATCACAATCACTATCACAATCACTATCACAATCACTATCACAATCACTATCACAATCACTATCACAATCACTATCACAATCACTATCACAATCACTATCACAATCACTATCACAATCACTATCACAATCACTATCACAATCACTATCACAATCACTATCACAATCACTATCACAATCACTATCACAATCACAACACAATCACTATCACAATCACTATCACAATCACTATCACAATCACCATCATCTGGATCTCAAAATAAATGCCATATTCGTAATCAGCACCCCTGATAATCTCGGTATCGACACCCATATTGATTTTTAGACATTTCAACCCCTTCGCACCCCAACAGGGGATGATGATATTGCAGGTCCGTATTCAATCTTAAAATCGTTGTTTTTGTAATACACCTGACCCGATACACCATACAAACTATACCCATGTTGATTTTCAGACTTTGTCACCCCATTTCCCCCTCTTAGGGGTTGAATTCTGGAAAAACCTGAAACCCGTTTCTTATCATTTATCAATAGGAACCCTCCTGTGAAGTTTCGAATAAAATAGTCTAACTAATCTTGTTTCCCCATACAAACTTTGGAACACCGTTTTTCCCCCATAGGGGGTGAATTTTGAAAAATCCTTTCTTAGTGCACCCCTAAACCACATGAGGAACCTACTTGCCAAATTTGGAATCTGTAGACCTAGCGGTTTAGGCTGTGCATTGATTTTTAGACTTTGTCACCCCATTTCCCCCTCTTAGGGGTTGAATTCTGAAAAAACCTGAAACCCCTTTCCACTCATTTATCGATAGGAACCCTCCTGTGAAGTTTCGAATAAAATAGTCTAACTAATCTTGTTTCCCCATACAAACTTTGGAACCCCGTTTAACCCCTTTAGGGGGTGAATTTTGAAAAATCCTTTCTTAGTGCACCCCCAGACCACATAAGGAACCTACTTGCCAAATTTGAAATCTGTAGACCCAGCGGTTTGGGCTGTGCGTTGATATGTCACCCAGTCAGTCAGTCAGTCAGTCAGTCAGTTTATCATTTTATACATATAGATAATCTAACTTATTCTAAAAAACATTAACATTACAAAAAACATTTATTTAAACAACAAGTTTTAAGGATTTATCATTTAAATATTCGTCGACACTGTAATAACATTTGGTCAATATTAACTTTTTTAACTTATTTGTGAATATATGGAGTTTTTTTTTCTTCTCCTAAGGACTCGGGTAACATATTTAAAATGTCACTTACGGGATATCTTCCTTAGCTTAAAACAGTGTTCGGGTAACATGTTGTATATTTTTATTGACATAACCAGAAAACTTGTTGAATGTATTTTTAAGCGGGATTGTGGTAGGTTGAGTCCTGTTTTGTGTCGGAGTGTGTATCTTGTTTGTATGTCTTCTCGTATAGAGTAAAAGTCTTGGTGTTTGTGAGCGAATTTGCATATTTCAAGTATATGCAAAATAAAGTTATCTTTTATCTTTTATCTTTATATATATACAAGGCCACCTGCAGCGTAGTGATCGTTTTGGTTAGGATGCATCCTTGAGGCTTTTCCATTTGTTATAAAGGCTTTCTTCAAAATCGCACCAAACTTTCACAAATGCCATAATTATTTTCTTATTGATTAAAAGACACAAACAAAAGCCCAGACAATGAAAATTAGCCATTGTTGTTACAAAAATATGTACATAACATAAAATAAAGTTATAACAGGAAAAACAAATCTAAACCGGAATAATTTTAATGATGCGGAATATTTTTTTACCTTAGTAACTTTCTTCCCAAATAGAAGTGGTCGAGTTAGAACCACAGCATCCACGTTCAATGTGAATGCCAAGGTCTAGGTCAATCTCTACAAGATCCAGATATTCATACTGAAACATCTGAAGGTCGCCCTTTGTTAGAAAGTATTGAAACAAGTCTGAAAGGAAATGGAAAATGTATTGGACATTATCTTAAAGTTATTACAATATTGGTTGGTGAATGTCAAGGTTGGATAGTGCATTTGTCGTTTACGCATGGCTGGTTTTTATGTGTGTTTAGAGATGTGTGTTTAGAGATATGTGTTTAGAGATGTTTGTCATATTATTTTTGCGTAGGGGTATAGTATGTGCGATGCTGGTTTTAAAATAATAGTGTAACAATTTTGTAGAGAAAATTAGCTTTGTTAGGGATTTCACGATTTGGCTTTTGCAGGAAAGCGTCTCCAGCGGATACCAACTGCGTTCAGTAATTTATCTGCTACACAACGTTTGTCGGTTATCAAAATTCTTCATTCAATACATTCCTGGAGTTAAAGTGCTACAATAATTGATTGGGACTTGAATTACATTTCATGAAGGGCGTAGAGGGTAAATATTGCTGAAATTGTTTTTGTAAATTCGTAGACAGAGAATATCTAAGGTGAAATTGTATTGAAAGAAAAAAGAACAAGATAGAGTTTCTTTCGATTTTGGTCATTGGCCTTAGGATCCAAATACAGTTATAGTCGTTTATTCGTCAGTTAATTTCCAGACTTAATAAATTGCTCCATTTGTAACAGGCAATCAACAAACAAATTACTTTCAACGGATCTGACAAAACCG
Organism: Xestia rhomboidea; assembly: GCA_963853795.1. Classification (NCBI taxonomy): domain Eukaryota; kingdom Metazoa; phylum Arthropoda; class Insecta; order Lepidoptera; family Noctuidae; genus Xestia; species Xestia rhomboidea. The sequence continues at coordinate 13,911,881 of OY970778.1, forward strand.
TTTCCATAAAAAATGCAAAGACCGCTTTGCGGAAACGTTCCAAATTACAAAAATTAAAGTCAACATCCCACAAAAGAGTTGCCCTTTAAAAAAAGAAAAAAAAAACAACATGGCCGCCATTGTCATGTGACACATTACTTCACATTTTTCCCGCCAACCCGTTGGCGTTTGGTACATTTACAGAATTAGTGCGAAACCCTCGAACAAATGGAATGCGTGTGGGCCACAACGGCGCAGACGGCCTAATGTCCGTCCATCAGGCTCCTAAATGGCACACGTCATTTACCAATTACATCCCCCAATTATTCGTTGGCATCACTTAGTTCGTCATCCATTGTTAACTCTTTTAACCATCTTCTATGTTTTCCTTTACCGGTGCAGCAATGTATGGTGAGCTAGAAATTATGCCGCTATTTTGATGTCTTCGTGGTGGGAGGAGTTGTGTCCAGAAATTATGGTTCGAATCCATCTCAGGCCTCAATGACGTCATTCGGCATCGCAATGACAGGGTGGCGAAAGGCATGCAATAGGATTTGTCTATACAGGGTGTATGTTGCGGTGTTTTGATGAAATTGCAGCGCGCCCTGTGTAATGTGGAGTTATTTGACTATTGATTAGGCAATGTCTGCATGTGGGGTGTGCGCATTATTGCAGTCTGAGTACTTTCTGTCATTTGTTTGGTGTAATTTGTTTAGGTGGAACAGTGGTTGGTAGAACATCAAAATGTAATCATTATTTAAATAATATGGTTGACAAAAGTGGAAATATTTAATTGTATAGTCGATCTCATAATTCATTCTAGAACTTCACTGAGTTTGAAACTATCTACATAGCTATCACCAACACTCGTTTATGAGGGTACATGTGACATTGCATTTTGTTTTGTGAAAGTAGTTATGGGATCGACGTTAACTAAATAATTAGTATAGCATTCAACAATAGCTATTGGCGGTGTTGAAGATGATAAAATATTCCGATAAATTTGCCAGCATTTAAATTTCAACACACGCAGTTTAGATATTGAACTTTACGGCCATGCAATGGATCCTCATAGTTTATCCCATGATCTGTCCACGAAGTAGACACAATGGCGTCTCGACCAAATTGGTCATTCGACAGATCATGATTTATACGATGGCAGTTTTGTTTTCTTTTAGATATCTAGGTTAGTGCATGTTAGGTTAATGCATTACATAATGATTTCCGGACATTACACCAACCAACATGCACATCCACACACGGCCGTTTACCCTTAATACCCTGTAACACCCCGTATTACCCCATAATCCGTGCACACATCTGCGATGACCTAGTTATTCCCCATTTTTCTGTAATTACTCACCGCTCTTTGTCGACATCCCCTATAGGGTTCCTGGTGTTTGCCTCGACTACTGTGACTACGGTGTTGGGATTGTTTTTTGTTAGTCTCTTTTGAAGATTCATACTGCGCTGGCCATGTCTGCCGTATGCTCAATGAGCTGTGAGTCAAAAACACAATATGTGGAGTCCTGACACAGCCAAAATACGTCGCGGCAGACCTCGTAGAAAATGACAAAACGAACTAGGCAAAATCAAAGATCAGTGTTCCACAGTGGTCTAGATCGAAAGTGCTGAAAGGGGGAGGCCTTTGCCAAGGAGTGGTATGACGAAGGTTAGCAGAAGTAGCTCCACAATTGTTATTACTTTTCATCATTGGTGTAACGGCGAGTCTCACGTTCTACACAAACAACTAGACCATAGGCATTTTATCTTTTGAGGGAATTGACAGTAACTTTTCGATAGTTTATGTCAATCTATTAATATTAAAGGATGATTTCTGAGAGACCAGATTCTGCAATGATCATGAATCATCCAGATTCATGTGACGAGTTAACACTAGAATTTTTGCTGACATGAGTTTTTTTTAATTAGCTATTTATTATTTGAATTGATGCAATACTAACGTAGTTTTAAGACTTTTGTTACGTAAAGTTATGAACAATTACTTGGTCTGAAATAAAATGTATTTTATTTTACAAATTTGTTTGACTATTACATTATCGTTTTCACTGTAAAGAATTGCACTTTGTCTAAGGAGCTTTTCACCATTACATCCAAGAACAGTTATACCAAATCTTTGTACCACACCTACTCCAGACACTTCACCCAAGTCCAGAGTCCGCGCATCATCAAATACAAAATAATACTCAAGTCTCCACGGATAACCATCGTCACCTTCATATAGTTTATGTACTACATACCTGGTACCCTACTCTTTGAAAGTATAATGCTGGGGGAGCAAGCAGTATGAAAATCATCACGCTTTTATCAAGGGAAGTGGTGGCAGGGTGGTAGCTATGGGTATGTGAAATAGGGAAGATGATTGATGGTACGGAGACGCGTGCTGTTGCTTAAGTTTTGATGTCATGGGAGATAAAAATGGTGATTTTTTTCTTGTCTTTGCTTTTGATTTTAATCTAGCTTTACTTGAGTTGCATTGGTATTGATGTTGATGATAATTAATATGGTGGAATGTGACAATTCATTATAATAGTAAGTACAATTATTGATCTAGGTAATGGTCGCGAGAGCTACTGCTAAACAATGAGGTCCTGGGTTCAATTTCCAGGTCGGATGTAGTGTAATTGGGTTTTTCCATCAGGATTTTTTGTAGCAACCACGGAGTCCGGTCGATTTGTGTCCAGTTGAAGACTATAGGCTCACCCTGTATTACATGGGACTTAAACATAACTGGCACTATTAGGTACATATTAGGTGCACTGCTGGGTGCACTATATTATAAGGCAGTGATGTTAATTACATCCCTACTATGAAATGATTCCCCTCTCACTCTACTGCGACTGATTTCCTCGTCAAATTTTAAGTCTTCATTAACAACACTACGATCCCAATGAGGTATACTGATTTCTCAAAACTGAGTAATCAAACACTTTTTTACATACTCAAACATAATAAAAATGATGGCATATTTTCCACCATTTTACACCATCAAAGCTTACATTTTAATTGACCCCTTTGACCACTTCCAACAACGTATCTTTTTGTTCTATTCACTGCTCTGAAACCCCGCTTGCCACAAAGCCACAGAAAGATCCATCAGTGCAAAATAACAGGAAGCCTAACTCAATAAACACTCAATCATATGCCTGCCCTGGACATAGCGTTAAACTAGATAAGACCAACTAAAAAAAAACGCACCAATCATTCATAAATTTTTCACAACATTTAACAAGATCTTCCATGGTTGAATAAGGAGCCCTGTTTAAAGTTCTTAAAACAGGACTACTAAACAGTTCTTTTTGCAAAAATAAAGTTTTTTTTCGTTAATTTAATATGGAAGTTTTAACTAGAAGGCGTTATTAAAAGTAACTACGCCTTTGTCGCTTCATTTTGACTAAAATACATCATTTGTTCGCAATTAGCGTAATGAACCGTCTAATTTTAATCATGAAAATGAGACACATCCAGTAATCGTTAAAAAGCTCTATGAAACATATTCCAAACGAATGAATAAGCCAGCACCCTTTGATCTCACATTTGGCGCATTGAAAATTCCAAAGGCTTGATCACTGACGCTATATCGCTAAACCTATCGCTTTGTCGCTGTAGCTATCGTTTTATCGCGATAACTGTTTAATTGAGCGTGTGTTAAACAGAATATCGAAAGCTTTGATATCGTTCTGCGTGTGTTGATTCACTTTCGAAGTATTACTGGTTTTAATTGAATGCGGTGTACATTTTGACGGGAGCTGTTTGTAGGTTGACTTGGTGGCCATATTTGCTGGTGTAATGATTTCGATTTTGAGTGTAAAATTTTTGTTAGTTTTCATTTTAAATGTTTTTGAGTTTCTCTTACTTTTTATGTGTGTCAAGATTACTGGGTCTCAGTGAAAGTTTACTAATGGTTAAAGCATCTTCATCAGAATTTCTTTGGGACACAAAGTTACTTAGTAATTACATAATGAAATGTGCTTAGATAAATTAAAGTACTCAGTAAAGATTCTTAATGAAAGTCTTATTTATTCCGAACAGTCAAACCCATTAGCCCATCATTAACCCATTATTAGTTAATAATTTTCAATATTAATAATAATAATCTGATCACTATTTTTTATTTTTTTAAATGATTTTTTTAAATAGGTTTTTGTTAAGAAATATTTAAAAATGTAAATAAATACGATAGTAAAGTAAATAAAGACGATAATAATCATTTTATTATCAGGCAACTAAGGCCCATAGCTAAAATACACCAAATAATATTTAACAACAATAATAAACTAATACATGTATATTTTAAACCGTATCAAACTAAAACTATACACGCAACGTTGTCGGCGTCGTGTTTCACTGCGTGGTGTCGCGTAACCGCCCTCGGAAACGTCGATATGCGACACCCTTCGGCCAAAAGTCCTCCTTCATGCAGGTCTGTAGATGGTGGATTGGAACTCGTACCACGAATGACTTAAACTTGATGTTGTGGCGCGATTCCAACCTTTCGACCCTCAGAGTTCAGTTCAGTTCAGTTCACTTTTGAGCTATTCTTGTATCTTTAAAATAAAGAGATATAAGATACGAACATGAGGCTCTTTTGATTGCCTCATTTCAACATCAGAGAAAAAGTGTAATCTCATTGTGTCAGTGACGCCATATTGCCAAGTTTGATACCTGCCTTATTGATAAGTTTGACCCTTATACCAATAGCAACCAGTTGGCTCTAGGCCCAAGTAGGTTACCGTTTTGTTCGAATTGTCCCGTCTATCTATCGCTAATTTATTTAAAATAGTGATGCCAACAGAAGAGTAAACATTTTATTACCAACTTTATTTTATATGTCAATTATTCTCTTTAAAGATCAGAATTAACTATCAGCAACAAAGAAAGTCAATCAAAGTTTAATTTTAAACCGTATTATATCGACGTGTTGTAAAGGGGTGATGCTGTCGGCTAGCGTGGTGCAATTTGCGAGTTTGATTGATGTCCGTTTTGGGCATTACGGGAATACAGTGAAGTAAGAAACGTATGGGGTAGGCACATCGCTTTAGATCAGTTTTTAAATAACAATGGGCTTTGAAATTTAATGAAATGAGTTTTGTGAGGTAAAAAACTACGAATAAACTCAATAGTTTTAAGAATAATGGTAAAATAATAATTTGCTTGTTTGGAAGACAGTGAGGATAACTGAGAAATCTCATGTTTTTTTTTTCTGGATTTGTGCCCGGTTGATGATAATAGGCTCGCCCTCTATAATATGGGACTTAAAACATAGTTAACTTGCGAAATGTGGGTGTTTTATCGGGTACACTTTTGTCTTACCTAACAGGCGTGTTGTTATGTTAAGTTTTTTTTAATTTATTTTTTTCATTACCAATAAATCGAAATATTTACCACGTTTAAGTAAGTTAACACGACTTGCACTCTAACTTCATGGCTCTGTGGTCTGCCCAGCTACACACAAACAGTGTAACGCTATTTACATCGAACCTTTGTCATTTACATGAACCGTTTGAATGTTAAACGTTTACAGATTGCTTTTAAATTTTATCAGAGCGCAATGTGCAGTTAAAATTGGCTATGAGATTGGAAATTTGGAAAGTTCATTTTGAAAAGAATATTTTTTTGGGTATTGATTTTTAATATGGTTTGTGTTACAATAGCTTCTCAATTAGTTTTAAGCTGAATCTGTCTGTATTCAGATAGCCAAGTCGCTTGATAGAAATATTAATTATAAATCCTGCAACTGGAAGTGGACTCAACCTAAATCCTTGCGGTACTCCTTAAGTAAATCTTACGTGAAAGTATAAACTAAAGTCTTTATAAAAATATAATCAGGGCAACAATTTTCCATGCATATAGTTTTATTTTAGTTTATAGTTTACCTAGAACTTATCATCAAAACACATACACGTTCATTTTGAAGTACCTTTTCTCAACTCATTCTATACAGACATGTCAAAAACATCTGATAAATCTAAACGGTAAATACTTCAAAGTTCTAAACAGTTCGTGACCTTTACAAAAATCAACTCTATGCGAGATGTTTGAAAGCCGATTGTCGCTTAAATAAAGGGTTGGTACATCAGCACTATTGCTGAGGATCTCTTGACATACATTGAAAGGGAGAAAAGGGTACGATTGGAGATAGTATTCATGTTTGCCTTTTGACATGTTCAGTTATTCATAGAATTTTGATGTGGCCGCTTATAGTGGTTTTCTATTTGTGTTTTGGCTTCCGTTGTTCTGTAACTAAATTCTTCAAATTATTTAGGATTTTCTTTATTAAATAAAATAAAACTGGCTAGATCGTTGGGGGCTCTCCGCTTGACTGACATATACAGAAAAACGACAACCATCGTGCAGTAGAATTCCAGAGAGTCTGGTAAGATAGGTAGTCGCTCCATGTAAAATACTGGTATTTAGCTGCATCCGGTTCCGGGAAAAGCCTAGGCAGGTGACGAGTCGTTGTGAAGTATAATTGTAATTTTAATAACCATTGACATTAAACATCTGCCCCATACTTAACAACCAGCAATTTCCCTCTATCCAATTTCACAACAAACTTTTCATCTCACAAAAAAGCAACGAAGATAATATTTCCGCACAATATCTCATACAATTACGTGCTTCCGAGCTCTATGCTAATTATACTTTCAACTTAGTACTGCACTTGATCTTCCATTTTGTTTTATGATGGCTCGCCATTTTTCCTTTTCCCTTGTTTTTGAGATAAATGCAGCTTTTTGTGTTCTGAATGGATAATGTGAACGTTTTATATTGTTGAGTGGTCTTGTGTCCTGTTTTTATGTGTATGTGTGTGGAAAATATTAGAATGATATGTAGTAACGATACTATGAGGTCTAATAAGTTGCTAAAACGTAGGAAGATGTCGATTTGATTGTTTGAGGTTATGGTTTCTAAATACACACGAGAAAGAAACTAACAACAAGGGATCTGTTAAGAATGCAACCAACCCGCACTGTGCCCGCATGGTGGATTATGACGACCCGAATGGCGCAACGGTAGTGAGGCTGCCTTACGTTCGTTGGATCCCGGGTTCGAATCCCGATAGGAGCAAATGTTTGTGTGATGAGCATGGACATTTGTTTCCGAGTCATGGATATTTATATGTATAATAAGTATATATTTACAAACAAAAGTACCTATGTAGTATATCTACTATCTGGTGTCCACGACACAAGCCTCGTTGCCTATAGTGTGGCGCTAGATGGCGCTGTGTGTAATTTCCAGCGGTATTTATTTATGGTCTCATCCCTTCCTCTCATAGAGATGAAGCCTGTGTCCCAGTAGCTGCGGTGATGTTGTTAACTGATTAGAAATCGGTTCGTGAAGAATGAATGAATTGGCGAAACAAAGTAAGCTAATTATGTTAATAATCTATCCCATTTCAGTTCACAGCATTAGTTATAATTTAGGTAAGTCTATATAATTATTATTCGCACATATTATTGCATTTAAGAACAACATAATCATGACAAACCAAAGAGAACTCCTCTTCCAAACAAAATACCACCAAATTAACAACAGTACTCAATACTCATCCGCAAAAACTCCATTTGGTAGGCAGTAAAATGCCATTGAAAACAGTTTCGTCCATTTGTTTCGATGCAAACTAAAACAATGTTGTGCTCAGAGTCCATTAGTCCAGGGCAATAACGATGGCACTGTAAATATGCAGTCATTGTGGCAACAGTGTTGAGTACTGAGTAGCACTAGCTTTTAACGAGAAGGCTGGTATCATTTTTGCGTAGTTTTATGTTGGTTTGGATTGAAAGGAAATAGGACGGTTGCAATGTTGTGAAGAGGTGTGATTTGACCAGCTGTCGACCATCATGGGTTAAATGGACCGTGCAATATGCAATAGTATAAAACAAGCCAAAATGTAAAAATAAGCAAACGCTTCTCGCCTCCTATAGCATACGGATTCAAACATAACTGGCGAAATGTAGGTGCAATGAAATGAAATGATTTATTTTCTCATCATGTAGAGATATGATGGTAAATTCCATGAGAGTCTCAATACATTTTGCCGTACGGCATGCAAAATTATATAATATAAAACATTCGGTAAACAAAAAATAAACATAAAGAAACATAAAAAAGCATTCCATTCAATAAGCAGCATTACTAACATTTTTAAAAATTCTAATATTAAGACATTCGGAATTAGGCACAATGCCAGTAATATGAATAAAAAAATAAGTAAAATTGTCAATTGCAACTACAAATGTCAATCAATTTAATTAAAAATGGCGGAAAATTAAGTTACAATTGTCAATAAATTAAATAAAAAACTAAATCTCAATAACTCAGTAAAGTAAATGTCAACAGAAAATGATTACCTACTAAATTCAATGCAATACATGTACACCTTCGCTTTTGATGATAGGTGTAATAATAAATAAATAAATTTTGCTAGTTCTTTCTTTAATTGATTTATTTTTACTTGCTCTTTTTATCGTTCATCGATTTGCAAATCTGCTGTGGTAATCATAGAACTATTTATTAAATGTAATCATTTATTGTATAGAGCTGTTTCGCAGATTGAAGAGTCTCGGTCTTATTGTTCATAATTCATAATTATATGGGAAAAGCTCGACTTAACGTGTAGGAAACACGATGCGAGTATCTCTTGCTTTCTATGTTTTTTCGTATTCTAATCCGCCATGTTTTCATTCCACAAAAGCGATTAATGGTCTGAAAAAGCATATTAAAGGTCTTTGCAAACTAGACTGTAACGTACCAAGACTGTTACTGATACATGGAAAAGAGTTGGGTTTATTGACATAAAAATGAGAACAAACAGTCACCAGACAGATGATTCTGTTCGAATTTTTGGGTATACTTGTTTTTGGGAGTTGGACATTTTGGAAATTGGACATTTTGAGAATTGGACATTTTGAAAATTAGACATTTAGGGAATTGGACGTTTTGAAAATTGGACATTTTGACCCTGAGCGGTTCTTTCCATATCTAGTGAGGTACGGAAAGAACAAGTATACCCAGTCATCTTCTATAACGTAGTTGTGTTAACAGATTCTCGTGACCAATGTGCGTAGAATTGAATCAAACGATCGCGGTCAACATGTTACGCTGAAACAGGCAAGAACCTTAACAAATCTTTTTCATACCAAATGTTACCTAAGCTCGTTCAAATAAAAAACAGAAAGCAAACACCGACCTAACCTAACGAAGCGAGAGGTTGTGTGTTTTTTTTCTACCGTCCATGAAACTCAACGCGGTTATTCTAATTATCATGCCTTCAGGTCGTTTTTGAGTATATATCCGATATGCCCTTTGTTTTCGAAGAGCATCATAAACAAGGATAAAAAATATTTTTTCCGTAGAAATTCGTCCGTTACCATATCATGCTTTGGGCGAATATGGAGATCGTGTTTTGGTTTGTACTTTTTAGACAGACCTCCAGTTTATGAAATAAAATCTGGTAGGTTTAGCTTTCTGTAAGGAGCTCTAAGCCAAAGCCTGTGTAACTGCTCTTTTTCTTCTTTTGCGTAAAGTACTTCTGTCAAGAAAATATTTTCATGAAAAAAGCGTTTAAATTACGTTAAAGTTTCAAAACCATCAGGCTTCAGTAAATTAATTGCATATAGAGATAAGAGTGGAAGGTTATGGAGGACACCTTTGCCTATCAGTGGAACAATAAAATTAAAAAAAAAACCTGTTATGAAAAAGTCTTGGCAGTTTGAGTCAGGACTAATCCAATTTCTTTACAATTTTCAATGTTCTGCGTTTAAGACCCGTCTACCTACATCTTAGACTAGCCTTCTATATTATAAGCGAAGGTTAAGGAGATCGTGGAGTACATGAAGGTGAAGACCAGCTGGACCTTGAGGGTCGAGAAGTTGGAACCGCGTCACAACACCAACTTCAAGTCGTTTGTGGTGCGAGTTCCGACACAACATCTCGACAAGTTTCTCAAGGAAGACTTTTGGCCGAAGGGTGTAGTCTACCGACGGACGGACACCGACGGACGGACCGAATGGACGGTTTCGCGGCAGGCTACGTGACACCGCGCAGCGTAACACGACGCCGCCACTTCGTGTGTCTTAGTTCATAGTTTATAAGTTATATTTTGTATCTAGTATGTTTTTATGTTGTAATGTAATTTTGTGTATTTTATCTATGGGCCTTAAGATGCCTGATAATAAATGATTGATTGATTGATTATCAGCAGTGATAGCCTAGTGGTGTGGCCGTCGGACTAGCAAGTCACAGGTCTCGAGTTCAAGCCCAAGACTTCTGATTTTTCGTATTCATGTGCGCATTGTTTAATTATCACTTGCTTCGGTGAAGGAAAACATCGTGAGGAAACCAAACCAGCATGCCTGAGAAATATTTCTCGACGGCATGTAAAGCCAAGGCAGAGGCCTATGGGCGGCATAAAAGCTCTGGCACCAGGCTAGGCACTAAAAACACGAAAGAGAAATAAGGAATACTAGAATGCTCTAGTCTAACTCTAGATACGAATAAAGATCGTACCACATTTCAATCTTTACACAAAGAAAAAAATAATTCCTGACACACATACATCTAGCCTTGTCTCTCCCCAAAGGGTGGTAGCAAGGGATTTTTTCTCAAGGCATGGTGATGAATAATTGGCGGGCCCTCCCCCGGTTCAATGCACCTGCTTGTCTGCCTACCCTCTATTTGCAGGGGTGCTTAGATACTGAGTCAGTGTGCCACTGACATTCTTGTGTGTCTTATGTGTATGTTGGTGTCATTAAGTGGCGGAGGTTTAAATGGGCTGGATGTAGTTGAGCTATTAATTGATTGAAGAGAAGTTGGAAATGTGTGCTTTATTTTTGAAACGTGAGACATAGTACTTCCGGGGCTGCGGGACTGTTCGAAAGAGATACCGTGGCCCCGAAACACAAAGGGCGAAGAAGGAACATGGATGAGTTTTAGTCAGTAAAAGTCTGACACTCCCTCCCGCCCCGAGCGGGAGCAGTCATTTGATGATTTCCGATCCGGAAAAAAAGACATACTTAGGACTTGTTTTAAGAATAGGAAGATATAAATGTGTAGTTAGATAGTTATAATTAATTCACTGAAATGCGATCATTAGCTACGGAAACATTCGCTATGTTTCCGAATACTATTTCTTGTCTCATCTTAAAGTTATTATAACAAACAAGATTATTAATCCTTTGACTTTTCAGAAACCAACCTGTTGTTTGTAAACTCATAAAACTCTACGTCATCCCCAACAATCACTGACTACGCAAAACTTAAAATTAACCTCACAATTTCAGCAGCAATTTATTCCCATACGTTTTAATCCCGTCCACAGTCCGGACAATGACATAATTATCCCGTGGACGTGTCGCCGCCCGTACCGGACGGTGTAATGGACACACGTCCCATCTAGATGACTCTCTGCTACATTTGCATATTAAATATTTCAAGTTTTATGAAGGCGATTCCAGTTTGCATTGTTAGTAGTTATCTTTGTTTATCAGGTAAAATATACTATGAAGTAAGAAAATTATGTTAGAAAAAAATATGGTTACCTAAACCTAATTTGACTTGCGCTTAGTTGGAAAGCGTAATCAACTCCCCAGCAATACGTCTCTTGCCCGTTTTCACAAACGCTACGCGAATCGTAAATCGTTATTATTAGTTTTTACTGGCCAAAAAAAAACGTTTGTGTTATTCTAGGGTTCCGTACCTCAAAAGGTAAAAAAGAAACCCTTATAAGATTTTATTATACTTATACCACTTTCTTGTCCGTCTGTCCGTCTGTCACCACCGATTTTCTCATGAACGGGTGGACCTAGCAAGTTGAAATTTATTTATTTATACCAGATACTGAGGTGTATAGTCCCTATTAAGTGTATAAAAATCAAGGTCCTGAGTCAACACGATAAAAAGATATGGGCAAATTTAGATTTTCGCGAAAACTTGTAAATACCAAAATTTACTTTAATTTTCCCCTTGTATATGTCACGGTAATTAATGTGATTGATTGAAAATTATTAATAATTACTGATCATTATTAATAGTTACCGAAAGTCGAGGTAAAAGTAAGAAATTAATCACTTTTATCGGTGATTATTAATAATTTAACCGTAGTAAACGCGCATTTTCTGCATTTACATTAAGTGCTAATGCTATTTTATTTTGTGTGTTTGTTTTTATATTGACTTTTTTATACCAACTTGGGGCACCCCGACTCGGACAGGTTAGGTTAGAAGGTTATGGTGGTGCCAAATGAGCGAGCGAAGCGAGCGAATAGACCCCGCCATACCCTTCGTGGTTATTTTTTTATAAACCATTTAAAGTAGGATTTTTGTTAGTACTATGTTTATTTTGCTAAAAATTTTAGAGAATTGCTAAAAGTGATAAATTTCCATTTCGTATTCACATTTACAAAATCATGTGGTAATTATTAATATTTTTTCAAATAATCACATTTACCGTAAGTTATATAGGTAGTGGGTACGTAAAGATATATGATTAGCTATATCGTATTATGAATAATGAGGTACACAAACCGGATATCCATTAACATGCCATCGAGGCGTGTCAGATCAAATCATCAGCAGATCGTCGATGTCAACAGATTAGCTTCGTGTTTGTTCATATTTAAGAGTTGAACGCAAGTCACAAGCTTGAAGAATATTAAAAATTAATTTAAACTCTATTAATTTCCAGGTTGTTTTGGAATAGGCGAGACGACAAAAAAAATCTAATTAGTCCGTCATTTAGATTATCAAAAAATAATTGACCCGTGTTTTTTCTTTTGTTACGTAAACCAAAATTGACGAGGATTGGGCTTTTAAAATTGTCAATACGTCACGCCATGGTATAATTTTTAGCTAGTTCTGACGTCACGAGCCCCCACTCCCGAGTTTTGATGCGTTTTATCTTTGTCAATATTCATTGATTTACAAAAACAAAAAATACGTGTCCATTAATTTCCAATACTTTAAGTGACGGACTAAATAGATTTGCCATTTTTTGATACTGTCGTCATGCCTATTGGAGTGGATATTTATTACAATGTTGATACGGTTATGAACACCCATTAGAATAGTCTTCATGATAAATGTAGTCGACTTCGTTATTGTTTTTCCACTTAGACAAGAATTCCCTTGCAATTGAGACCTCATTAAAAGGTTGAAATAAACCATGCCGGTTTATGAGGTTCAGATGACATTCAAACTTACAGTGACATGCAAATACGAGGTTTTAAAACCTCCTCGTCATTATACAAACCACATTATAGAATGGCCAGGTATTGATCACCTTATGCACTTAATCACGTTCAACGTTAGGATTGCGGAGGAATTTAGATATTGGTCTGAAAATCAAAATGGAAGAGCGAACCTCTTATTATTCAGCTCATCTTAACTGACCTAATTACAACTCAACTTGCACCACACTATAATAGTCATTATGTAAACGTAGTTCAATTACATCGTGAGCTAATGAAGATCTGGCTGATTAGTGTTATATTAATGCCTAGGTATTTGCTAACTGAGTATTTGATCTTGGAATTTTCTTAATCATAGAAGCTAGGAGTAAGACTCTAAAATTGAATTATAAGACCGCCCATTGTGTCACCCTATGTGAAATGTTTTATTTTATGAATGTTACTTGTATTGTGTACATAATAAATGGTATTCTGTTCTATAATGTGGCCGCGGAGACGTTTTTGTGGTGATGAAATGATTTAATCTGTAAGTTGGTATTGGAATTAGTTTTACTTTACTTTACACTGCATGGAGTATGACTACTCCTGTGAAGAAATGGCAAAAAGAAAACTCTAATTAACAGTTTTTTTTTCAGATCAAATTTTATCTTAGTTTTATATAAATCCAGCATAGCATTAACATCTCATACCTATTAAATCGTACTATTTGTCTGTATTTCCTTTCAGGAACATCTTAGCACTCAACCAATTACCATACATAGATGAACCAAGCATTACCGCTGAGTTCTCGAGTCGCACGATAACGCTAAAACTCCTTCGTAGTCGCAATTTGCGCGAATTGCACAAATTGCCGCCCGTACTGAACTGAATTGAGAACTTGTGTGATATCGTTAGCACTGGCAACTCCCTAACGTAGTTTGTGAAACCGCGTTTTAATGTTAAGTGTTATCTAGTTTTATGTTTTGAATAATTTTGTTGTCTTCAGTTTATGGTTTTGTTTTTGGACAACGGACGTCATAAAAAAAAATATGGCATCAAAATTTTTCTGATAATAAAATTGAAGAGTTAAAAGTTTAAGTCTTCGATATTTTATACAAGGCGTAACATAATAAACGAATAAAATCCAAACTCTTAAAATGGACTTTATGATCATAACCATAAAGTCCATGTTAAGAGTTTGGATTTTTTAACGTGATTCATTTATGATTCTGCTGAAGCGGCCATTTTGGGCCCGCAGTTCTTGAAATTCTCCTAAAATATTGGACTTTCTATAGGAACTGACGCGATCAGTTGATCCACATCAATTTCCAAAAGTCATACAGCAAACGTTGTTCAGTTTCTGAGACACCACATGAGAGGTTTTACGTTGATAATGTTACACTCTGTAGATTTGCTGTAATTACTTACATTCTCGTGATCTGAAAAACTCGATACTAGTTTGTAACAACGGGTTTATTTATGGTTGTTTAAGTAGCGAATAGCCAGAGTCGTCACACAGTGGGTCCCAGAAGACGGGCGTTGTCGCCGAGGGAGGCCTAGACAACGCTGGCGTGACGACCTGGAGGCGCTTATGAGAGATTAGTCTGAGAAAACCGCACGGAGAGAAGAGTGGAATGGGCTATGGGGAGGCCTTTGCCCAGCAGTGGGACAATATAGGGTAAGTAAAAAAAAAAGTAGCTATGCATAGAACAATATGTTGTGTTGAGTAGCCCGATGTCAGAAGGTTATAAAAATGATGTTGATGAAGTTTTAAATATAGCTTCGATACAATCAATCAAGTATACAGTACTATGCAATTTAACGATTTAACTATTACCTACTACGAAGTGGCGCACAGTTATTTGATTGAATAGTTTATTTTTAGTGACACGATCAATTGGTAAGTTCTCGTAGCACTCTTTCGAAGCAACCTCATCGTATACTTCAGTATCCTTGCAATCAACAATGAAAAAAATGTCAAACATTGTCAAATCATTAAAGAATATGAACTATTCTACAATATTGGTAAAATTAATAATTTTAATTCAAGTTTTATTGGGACGTTATTTCAATCTTAATCAATCAAAGCTGCATTGTTTCTTCATTAAATTATATTGCATTTGTTACTGTTTTTTCTTCAGTGTTATAATTTATACTCAGGTTATAGCTATAAGCCCCTTTGCCACAATTGTCTATATCGAGTACATGTGTATTGTAATCACCTCCCTGTTTTTTACGGATAATTATTTCTTAAACTATTGTAATTTTATTAGAACCAATGACAGAATAATTGGCTTCAAGAAAATACCTCTGTTTTCGAAGTACTTGTACGCAATTATTTTTATAACTGTCATTTTAAGATTAGTTCTTATTATGATAAGATACGTGTTTGCAAGTTTGTACCTCTTAATTTCTGGAGTCATTATTTTCGCTTGCATAGATTTAAGCGAAATATTTGTCATCATCATTTTCTCAATACTGCACGTTCGTATGAGAGTTTTAAGGTATTTTCTGGTAAATAATAAAATTCCTGTCAACATTATTGGGCGAAATGAAGTAGATATCAGCATAAAAAATATAAGAAAGAGTTTGTACTATTATAACAATCTACTTGACAATATGGAGTTGGTTGATAACCAAGTGCAATATCAGGTACCTAACGGCTTTGTTAACTGTTTAAAATTTCCATTGCAAAAACCGTTCGTTGCATTTTTGTTTCTATTTTCAGGTGTTGATCAACGTAGTCCTAAGCATTCCTAAAATAATATTTCTGACGAGTCGTTTAGTGACATTATTCTTCAAAGGAGTAAGTATCATTAATACATATATTGGTATGAGGGGGGGTGAAACGCATGTGACTGAAAGAGTGAGGGACACAGATGTTGATGGATTGAGATGGAAAGGAAGGCCAAAGAAAAGATGGATGGCTTGTGTGAGGAATAATATGATTAAATGATGCCGTGGCGTTTGACAGGGGAGAATAGAAGAATAAAACGTCTTGCGCCGACCCCAAATAGAATCGAACAAAGGCAGAAAGATGATGATGATGATTTGGTGGACCTAGTCCTGAAGATACAACAATAATACCTATCTTTACTTTCAGAATTATCAGTTACTCACACTGCTCGCACCAGAAATGTTCCATATGCTTTGTAATTTGTTTTATCCAGCGATCGTTGCCGAAGGCATTATATTTGAAGTCGATAAAATAAGAGAATCACTCACGAAACAACTCGTTAGATGTTCAGGTAAAAATTTAGATTTAATATACTGTAATTCACCGAGTATCAGTAAATGGAATACGATATCACGACAGATTAAGACGATGGCGGAGTAGTGGAAAGGACTGGAAAGCCGAAGGGAGAGCTCTCTCTCTCTCGCCCTTGCCCACCAAAGGGACAATACAGGCTAGTTGGTTATATCGACATTGCGATGTGGCGACGCTTTCGGGGAGGCCTACATCCCACATCCAACCGTGGACGTCTTTATTGTAACATGTTGATTTGAAACTGGAAAGCTGAAGCTGTTCTACCGTACCGGACTTGGTAAACGTTGGTTAACGATCAATCGACTTATGCGGCTAAAAATATATTTTATTATCTGGAACTTCTTACCCGTTCTTGTCCTCAGAGATCTATGCTTTGGAATGGGCCACTACAGTTCTTTTACAGTTACTATGCGTCTCCGTCAATAGTCGGAATCATCTTTGTTTTCATTACAATGAAGTTGCTGTTGGATTGCTGCTGCGAGGGCTAGAGTGGCTGTAAAGGGATTACAGCCAAATCTTTTTGTTTTTTAATGAATCTTGACTATTCAAAAGTGCCTGTAGCATCATCGTCATCTTTTTGCCCTCGTTCCATGTTACTTGGTTGTCGGCGAACTAGTTTTGTTCTTTCATTCTCGCCTGTCAACTATCATGCATATTCATTTCCTTTTCTTTCATATCATTTTTCTCACAAACCTTCTACCTCTTCAAAATTACTTAGAGTATGTAGCTTTTAGTTTGTGTTTAACCGCGGATCTCTCTTTATTTTCATGAACATGTCTTCTATCATCTTATCATCTATCTTCTCATATGTTCTGCAGATTCGTCCCTCCGGTTCGAGCTGGAGACTGCGCTGCAATATGTGTCACTGCGTCCGTTCAGATACACGATCTGTCGCGCTGTGCCGCTCAACATCTACCTGCCCTTCACCGTCATCAGCCTCTGTATCACCTATTTCATTGTTGCGTTGCAGCTCACACACATTAATGTTTAGTTCTAAGGATTTGTAATTAACAGTATGGTGGTGAATAGGCATGATGACAGTATCAAAAAATTGCAAATCTATTTAGTCCGTCAGTTAGAGTATTGGAAATTAATAGACAAGTATATTTTGTTTTTGTAAATCAATGAATATTGACAAAGATAAAACTCGGGAGCATCAAAACTCGGAAGTGGGGGCTCAGCTGTGGGGGCTGACGTCAGAACTAGCTAAAAATTATACCATGGCGTGACGTATTGAGAATTTTAAAAGCGTCGTATCTTCGTCAATTTTGGTTTACGTTGCAAAAGTAAAAAAAACGGGTCAAATATTTTTTAATAATCTAAGCGACGGACTAATTAGATTTTTTTGCCGTCTCGCCTATTATAATTGTTTCTCATGCAGATTTTAGATGTATTTTCCTAGGATTGTGTACCTCCACGCTTACGTTGCACTAATCATAAGTTTCTGTTCTATGAATTTATTTAAATAATTTTGTAGATTTTATTTCAATGTTTCCTTATATTTTAGAAATAAATAGAGGGTTTATATCGTCTTTAATCTATTTCACAAAATGTTGTTGTTACAACCCTACTACAACATACATACTCTAGCTAGATAGAAACACAGCCAAGTTAATGAAGTGACGATCATAAATCATAACCACGGTCATATATTAGCATCGCCGAGTATTGACAGCGCGCCAAATACATTTATCAAACAGACACAGGTCATGCATAACTATTGTATCAATGGTAGCGTAGATATTAAGGCATAGATAGTAGCTGTAGCTTGTACAGATACTGTAGTTTATGTAGATATGTATATTTTTTGTCTACTTTATGTTTATTTTGTTACTAGTTTCTGTCCACGTTAAGCCGAAAGACGTCCACTGCTGGACATAGGCCTCCCCCAAGTGTCGCCACATTGAATGGTCCCATGCGACTCGCATCCAATGGATTCCCGCAACCTTCACCAGGTCATCGGTCCACCTAGTGGGAGGTCTTCCAACGCAACGTCTTCCGGTTCGTGGTCGGCCATCCGTTCTGCAAACAATGTGCCCTGCCCATTGCCACTTCAGTTTGGCAATTCTTCGGGCTACGTTTATTTTACATGGAACGAAGATCTACAAACGACAGCCGTTTAACCTGATTTCCGAGTGACGTAGGACATTCGGTATGTACACCTAATGATGGACCCATCCACGAACCAACCTCAGCAAGCACTGCTTAACCTTGAAGACCGACCCGTGCCGCTGTTATTATTTAGCTGAGCCCTGGTCAATATATGTAAAAAAGTAACAGGTAGACAGAGTAACTATCGTGTTTAAAATATTGATATGAATATATTCATCAAAGTGTTGTAATTACTTAAGCTCACAAACAGTTGACATTCGTATGGCATATCGATATTTCATGTCGACATAATCTCTTTATTAATATCGACTGCATCGAAATGTTACCTCTCGTATGCTATGAATTGTATAGAGGTGGCTAAACTTTATATACTGCTTCATCTATATCGCACTAGGAAAATTTTCTTAGATTGTGGATTTCTACACAAGCATCGTAAGCAATAAGCTCATAAATATACGAATTCGGTATATGGTTCAAAATTTGTTTTTTTTTTGTCACAATATGAGTGGATTTATTTGCTTCAGCCAGAGTTGTCCAGTGACATAAATAAAAATCGTTTCAGAAAGACAGAAGAGGTGGCGAAATAAAAGTCATGTCAATCCTTGTATTATCTGTCTCACATCTGAATCACCCACTGCTGGATATAAGCCTCCCCATTTTCTGCCACAATGCCCTGTTCTGTGCGTTCTTTATCCAGGTGTTTCCCACAACTTTGACGATACTTATCGTCAACCCAAGGAGCTTTAGGACGGCCCTGGTTTCTTTGGTCTAATCTTGGCCACCACTTGGTCAAAGTCTTGCTCCATTGGCCATCTGAGCCGCGTCTAGCCAGATGTCATCGTCATGATATAATATCTGCCCTTACAAGTTTGCCAGGACCATTTTTTGCAAATCGACTTTTGCGGTAGTAAGCCCAAAATTCATCTATTGCACAAACTAGTTGCGCAAGTGCAATTAGGTTTTTCTAGGCAGCATCAATTGCCTAGCCTTCTCCCAAGTATGTTGGGGTCGGCTTCAGTCGGTCAGTCTAACCGGATACAGCTGAATAACCAAATTTTACATGGAGTGACTGCCTATCTGACCTCCATAACCCAGTTAGTACCTACTGAGTAATACGATACCCTAAGGTAACACTGGTTGTCAGTTCGTCGGGCCGCTGACTACCTGTAACGACTGTCAAAGATCTCAAAATGACAGCCGGGACCAACGGCTTAACGTGCTTTCCGAGGTACGGCGGAAACTCTGTATGTAATGGGTGGTCACCCATCCATGGACCAACGTAGGCAAACGCGGCTTAACCTGAAGATCGATCACGACCGGCTTATAATAAGTTAGTTTTAACCAACTTCAAGTATTCGTACCCTCTATTCTCTTGTCTAGTCTATGGTAACAGAGTGCGGTCTTGTCTAGTGGAATTATTCGCAATTGATTTATTTATTGGCATGTACGCTCGGTGGTAGGATTCAAAGTTGACTAATTTCATATTAATGTGTGTTTGTCTCGACGTCCTGTTGTTTATACGTTTTGAATATATCAAGAAAAGCTAACAGTGGCATTTTGTAAGTCTTACTTGTAGCATTTTAATAGAAGCTATAGTTCGTTATATATTTAATAGTTCGTTATGTTTCTCATGTTTACTTTTTTAAATAATTTTGTCATACGTAATTCTATATTTTTGTTTCTATGTCCTGTGTGAGTTTAATAAATACTTTTTCTTTCTTTCTTTCTATATGTTTATGGTGTATCTATTCACACATGATAATTATGATCGACCCACGGAAGCCACGTTAGCGTCCTAGCCGATGTTAGCAGAACCAACACGATCTATTGCAAGCTAACCCCTAAGCCATATAGCCGCAATTTGTGCATTTTTATAGGTAAAGTCGTGGTCTTTTCCGTCTGATCAGTTAATTTTTTTTCGCTTGAATCATGCGGTGGCGCCACGCCCCGTTTAAGTTTAGGCCTATTAGGAAAGCATCAATTTGGCGCGCAAAATAACAATAACTCTCGTTTGGCGTGCGTCGATCGGTATTGTCTTTAATTTATTATTTCTATACAAAGTCAACGGGGCGGGCCTAGATAGCGTTTCTATGTTGCGAGTGCAAGCAAAAATTAGCTTAGTGGTGATCAGGCGGGAGTGTCCGCGATAGTACCTCTACCTACTGCCAGTTGTCTACACTATAGATTTTTTAAAAGAAAGATCTACGTATTATATACGTATATCTTTCTTTTTATTATATGTTTTTCTGTATTTTGAACTTATATCTTCAACATAGCCGTGTCAATCTCCATTACGCATTTGTAACAAAAAAAAACAAACTTATAAAAATCGAAACCAAAATTAACTTCAGCTATTTATAAACACAGTCCAATTTCCGAGGCCAAAACAGATGAAACTTATACCATCGATCAAAGTCAGGCCGGTCCCTAAGGTCAGGCCACTCAGTCCACAAGTTAAATTGCTCCCACACTTTGTCGTTTCGCGAATTAATTTAATGTTTCAAAATTGCACTTGCGAGTTTGTGAATTGGAAATGATTTTACTTTTTTGGTGAGTTTAAAGAAAAAAGAAAAAAACAACATTATTTGTGTTACTAACCTGCGACTTTCGTCCTCGTGAAAGTATTATAATACACTGTAATAAAACTAAATGTTAATCGGATGTGTTAACAACTTCAAGGGTTTTAATTTATTTGCACGAAAACCTAATCCTTTTTAGGGTTCCGTAGCCAAATGGCAAAAACCGGAACCCTTATGGATTCGTCATGTCTGTCTGTCTGTCCGTCCGTATGTCTGAGCAACTTTTTTCCGAAACTACAAGAACTATGCTGTTGAAACTTGGTAAGTAGATGTATTCTGTGAACCGCATTAAGATTTTTACACAAAAGTAGAAAAACGAAAACAATATCATTTTGGGGGTTCCCCCGCACTTAGAACTGAAACTCAATTCAAAAGACTTCTATCTATGGATAGGTCTTCAAAAAATATATAGAGGTTTCGAAGATACATATTTTTTTCCAAACTGAATAGTTTGCGCGAGAGACACTTCCAAAAACTTCTACAACAACTTGGTAAAATGTGTGTACCCTGTAACTTCTAAAATAAGAGAATGATAAAACTAAAAAAAAAATATGATGTACATTACCATTTAAACTTCCACCGAAAATTGGTTTGAACGA
The DNA here is from genome assembly GCA_963853795.1 of Xestia rhomboidea. Classification (NCBI taxonomy): domain Eukaryota; kingdom Metazoa; phylum Arthropoda; class Insecta; order Lepidoptera; family Noctuidae; genus Xestia; species Xestia rhomboidea. The sequence continues at coordinate 13,933,610 of OY970778.1, forward strand.
GATCTAGTAAGTAGTTTTATTTAATACGTCATAAATCGTAAACCGCAATTTACCTTTCATTTTACTTATCAATAAATTAATTTAAAAAAAATACACTATTATTAAAACATCGATCAAAGTTACAACGAACTACAAGAACCTTTATATTATGTTACTTGCTGCTACGGAACCCTTCATGGGCGAGTCTGACTCGTACTTGGCCGGTTTTTTCTAAAATAAAAGTAGTCTACGTTACTTATAACATCAACTATCTGTCAGTATCCCGTCAAAATCAATCTATAATCTATCAATCAATGAGATTAGCCGGAACAATTTGCTAAAGGCTTGCGTTTGGCCGCAACTTGCCTGTTGTGAAGCGATGACGTGACCTAGGGTGGACCACGCTTGCCTAGAAGAAAACGATTCACTCGAACTTTGTAGTGATCTAAATTATAATAAGAGATTTTTATAAAAGGCTCATTTTGGTATAAGAGAAACTGAACATAATTAAAAAAAAAAACAAAAATACAACAACACAAACACGACAAAAGCACGAAATAATTCATTACTTAATCAGTAAAATATTTCTCCGTAACTCAACAAGATGAAGCCAGATGTAAAGCAAAATAAATGAAGGGTTACAATTAGCCCTTAAAATAATAAAAAAAAAGTGTAAGGGGAAGCAAGATAATCCTTCTAAACACTTCTTAACGTTTTATGTCTCCTTTACTGTTAAAAGTAAAGATTTTGCTCAAAGAAAGCTATGCGATGAGTTGCTATAGACATGCTACTGTTATGGAAGCTATTGATTAACTGAGATACTAAACAATGAATCCTACTATAATATTATAAATGCGAAACTTTGACAGTATGGATGTATGTTACTCTTTCACGCAAAAACTACGAAACGGATTTGGATGGAATTTTGCACACAGATAGTTTATAACCTAGATTAAAACATAGGATACTTTTTATCCCGGTGGTAAGATCGCATGGGACAATTATCAAACTTCACGCCCGCGATGCCGCTGGCAGAGCTATAGTAATTGATATTTTCACAGACGTATTGTTATGTTGAATAAAAATATTCAACATAACAATACGTCTGTAATACCCGAAGGGTTAGGCAGAGGTGTATCTAATAGTAGTAGTGGTATGTATAGTAGTAGTTATGTTTAAGTCCCATGTAATAGGGGGCGAGTCTAATGCCATCAACCGGGCACAAGTCTAGACTCCGTGGCTGCTACTGAGAAATTCCTTATGGAAAAACCCAATAACACTTTTGCCCGACCTGGAAATCGAACCCGGGACCTCGTGCTTAGCAGTCGCGCTACTGGACTAAAATTTGAATTTCGCGGGCTGGTTGGAGCATCCACCTTAACGTAGCATCATCGCTCTATCCTGTGCAACAACCCCTGCCCCCGGTTCAATTTTAATATCCCCGTAAAAACAGGATTATATTCATAACAGATAAAATATTTTAACTGCCTCCTTGAGTTTTATTTGTTTATGTAATCCCCGTTATTGTTCTTAGGCAATTTTATTGCGTGCGCTATTTTTAAGTGGCCATTTTCTTAAATCGGTTGTGCAATTTTATTTTGGTCGTTATTTTCAGTTTTTTGTATATTTAGTAAATATGACATTAGAAATGACCAGCGATAATTTTTGTTTCAAAATATTTAGAAAATATTTATTTTATCCGTTAGTATCCTCCAAGAAATAAAAACAATATTTTCAGAATATTTATTTATTAATATAGGTTCACCAACAGCTTCTGTGTACAGCATTTAGGTATACATAGGTTTACAGTCTTGGACTTACACAGTCGCCAATTACAGGTTAACCAGCATTCACAAAAATAAGTGTTAACTTAAGAGAAAAAAATGATAAAAATGGCTATATACACGAAATACATAGACCCTACATTTAAGAGATTACTTACAATTAAATTTAAAAGACAAGATATGAATATTAGTGTTAAGACAGATATAAAACATAACTCATGGTTACTGTTTATTTATTGTTATCCTATTTAACCAAAAGTTCATCATCATCTGCCTAGCCTTTTCCCAACTATATTGGGGTCGGCTTCCAGTCTGACCGGATGCAGCTGCTATTTGTCCAAAGGTTGACTGGTAGAAAATGCCTTGTGGCAAAAAGTTCGCCTATGTATCACCTCTGTAGCATACAAATGAAGTTTCGATAAATAAAGCGCTGCCAATATACCCACATTGTCCCAAGAATTCCATTTTATAACAATATTAGAAAAAAAAACTAATTTAAATTTTTACACACACCCCAAAACCCCAGTTTGACGTGACGTCACGGTTGTAATCTTACCCTGATTGATGGCATCCCATTGTGTGCCAGCAATGAGATCCACCCTACCACAGTACCAAAACCTCATTTACCAAACACCGGTAAACAACCGAGAGGTATACGTATTTTGGACTATTTAGTTTCAAGACACACGTCCAATTTACTTTGAACTTCGTTTTAAAACATTTGCAAAGGGTGTAAAAAGACTCTTAACGAAGCCGAAAGGCACACTCCACTCTGTGTTGTCGGCGTATGTTCTGTCGTCGAAGCAATGAGTAGTCAAACTATTATTTTCCGAAATTGAGACCGAGTCGAAATGATTAACTGTTGAAGTTCAGGATGCCACTCGTTTTGGGAGTGTCATGTTCTCCCCGTCATTGCAATATTTTTTTTGTTCTACAACATACCTGGTAACCTTCTAGTTACTTTCGTAAGTTTTGGGGGACAAATTTCCAACTTTTTCAGAAGTTTTTTTTAAATACATGTTTTTAATGTAAAAACTTTACTTTAAACACCTCCACGACCCCCGTACTATTCAATCCATCCATCAGCACAATGTTTTGAGTGCGTTACATTGAGTTCTACCACAAACCATGATTTTTGACCCAAAAAAAAAGTCTTTTCCCAGTAATAATATTTGCGTAGGGTTACTTAGTTTGACGTACTGAATGCTTAACGGCTTCGTGAAGAGTCTGTTTACACCCTGTAGGTCTATTGACACTGGTCGGTGTATTGTTTGGGAGTTGTGTATGAATAATTCATAGAATATCGTGTAGATATTATGCTCAGCTTGATGAGGTGTCACATTATTCACAATTTGCGCCTGATACCTTAATACGTTTTTGTTATTTTGTGTGTAATTTTGGGATAAATCATGTCATCCATGTATTTTACGGTGTGGGTACTCAATGTTGTTTTATAATGTCGCTTAGCATAAATTGCCTAGAAAAACGATTTTCAAAGTAATCCAAATATAAGCTAATACCTATTTTTTTTTCGGATGAGAAATCATCAAATGACTCCTCCCGCTCTGGGCGGAGCAGGAGGGAGTGTCAGACTTTTACTGACTAAAACCCATCCATGTTCCTTCATCACCCTTTGTGTTCCGGGGCCACGGTAGGGCAAGGGCTGCGAGACTATTCGAAAGAGATATCTTTCGAATAGTCTCGCAGCCCTTCGAATAGTCCCGCAGCCCATAGTCCCACAGCCAGCTAATACCTACTGTATCTTTTCCATGAACTTCTTATTAAAGTAGGTACAGTCGTAGTCTTTTCCGCCTGATCAGTTAATTTTTTTTTCGCTTAAATCATACGAAGGCGCCGAGCCACTCCACCTTAAACTTTAGGCCTATTAGGAAAGCGTCAACTTTGGCGCGCCAAATAACAATAACTCTCGTTTGGCATGTGTCGTCGATCGGTATTTTTTCATTGATTATTAATATATAAAGTCAACGGGGCGGGGATAGAGAACGTTTCTATGTTTTAAGTGCAAGCAAAAATTAGCTTAGTGGTGATCAGGCGGGAGTGTCCTCGATAGTACCTCTATCTAATGATACTACCTCGTTGGTCTAGTGGTTGCAAGCGTGACTGCTGAGCATGAGGTCCTGCGGGCCTACCATGACGTCTTAAAGCAGGATCGTTTTAATTGCGTGCGAGTGAGGGAAAGAGATGGCGCTAGACGTTCTCTATAGCTCCGTTTCTTTCCCTCACTCGCACGCAATTAAAACGATCCTGCTTTAAGACGTCATGGTAGGCCCGCTGGGTTCGATTCCCGTGTCGGGCAAAAAGCTATTGGGTTCTTCCATCAGGGATGTCTCAGTAGCAGCCACGGAGTCTGGATTTGTGCCTGATTGGTGGCAATAGGCTCGCCCCCTATTACATGGGACTTAAACATAACTGGCGAAATGTAGGTGTACTATCAAGTACACCTCTGCTCAAACCCTTCGGAGATCACAGGCGTGATGTTATGTGTATGTACTACGTTTTATCTGATGATAAACGAAATCTAGGCATCGCATGTAACTAAAAAAAAATAAAAAAAAAAAAGAGTGATGAAAAAAATAATAATAATAAAACAGCGATGAAAATAAAAAATGTTGATGGATTGAGAGGGAGAGGAAGACCAAAGAAACGATAAATGGATTTTGTGAGGAATGATATTAAAGAAAAAAACCGGCCAAGAGCGAGTCGGAGTCGGACTCCGTACAAACTTTTTAAAGGACAAACTTAAATTTGCTGTTCGATCCCTATTAAGGGCTTCTTGCTTTTTGCCAAATTTCGTGATTCTAGGTCAACGGGAACTACCATATAGGTTTTCGACCCAAAACCCATAGGATACTTCCGGTTGACCTAGAATTGTCAATTTTGGTTAAAAGCAAGGTCTTACAGCACAAGTAAAGGGAATATTCCGAAAAATTAAAAAACTTGAAAATTAAGGTACATTTTGTTACTTACAAGTTTTCGCGAAAATCGAAATTTGCCCATATCTTTTTATCGTGTTGACTCAGGACCTTGTTTTTTATACACCTAATAGGGACTATAGACTTCAGTATCTGGTATAAATTTCAACTTGCTAGGTCCACCCCTTCCTGAGAAAATCGACAGACGGACAGACAGACAAGAAAGTGATCTTATAAGGGTTCCTTTTTACCTTTTGAGGTACGGAACCTTAAAAGTGAGTAAATGATAGCGTGACGTTTGACAGAGGAGAATGGAAGAAAAATATGTCTTCCCCGACACCTACTAACATGGGACAACTGCAGGAAGGTGATGAAGTAAGCTAGGTCTATAAACAAACATTTCTATGAAACTCTATGCTTTTAAGTTTCAAGCCACTTTAAATTTAGCACTAGCCGGGTCCTATCCTGCTTTAAAACGTATTTACCTGCTACACAAAGAATCAAAAAGTCAAATCAGAACTAGAATAATAAAAACTATGCTAAACCAGCTAGTTTTACGACTACCGTCGTCTCTACAGTGCGTTCGCTGAATTCCACGGGGATAACTTTATTCTTATCTGTGAGGCAATACGAAGATGTCCTAAAAATATGGAGGCCATTTTAATCATGTAATTTTCTTGAAGTTCCACATTTAATTATAATAAGCTTCTAGATACAACGATTAATTCGCTGTGTGTTACCAAATTTAAAATGTAAACTTTCAAAATCACGCCTGTAATCCCTGAAGGGTTACGCAGAGTAGTTACTAATTATATAATAACACCTACATTTCCCCAGTTATGTTTTATAAGTCCCATGTAAAAGGGGCGAGTCTATTGCCATCAATCGGGCACAAATGCAGACTCCGTGGCTGTTACTGAGAAATTCCTGTAATTTATTTATACACTCGAGAGCAATGAATCCGGGTCACTTAAAGAATGTTAAAAATCTCGGAAACTAAAAATGATAGGTTAATGCAATAAATTGTATTTAATAGACAATGTAATACTCCTTAAATGAAAGTAAAAAAAATATGAGTCACCATACATTTTATTAACACAAAATTACATAAAGAAAAAAACTGCTGATCTCTCCTTAAAACAAAAATAGGAAACATGAAATTTTTGAACTTTATTACGATTTTCTTGAATTTTAATACTTCGTATTGCCTCCTCGTGCTTCCATTACTGCGTTTACGCGGTTTGGCATGCTGTACACCAAGTTCCTTATACGATTTTGGGGAATATTCTCCCATTCCTCTGTGAGAGCAATTTTGAGCTCACGAAGCGTGATTGGGGGAGGGTTTCGTTGTTTTACGCATCTGCCTAGCTCGTCCCAAGCATGCTCGATCGGGTTGATATCCGGGCTGCGCGCTGGCCACTCCATACGAGTAATGTTCATCTCTTGAAGGTAGTCATTCACAATCCTACCTGTATGAGGTCGGGCATTGTCATGCATAAATATAGCATCCTCACCTAAATTGACCATAAATGGACCAACGTGATCATTGAGGATTTCTTCCACATATCTTACGCTAGTTAAAGAGCCGTTTTCTATAATCACCAGCTCTGTGCGACTTTCAGAAGAAATTCCGGCCCACACAAGTACAGACCCACCACCGTAGGCTACTTTTTCTTCGATGCATGCTTGCTTGAATCTTTCCCCTGGTCTTCGATACACTCTGTGTCTTCCATCGTGCTTGTAGAGCATAAATTTTGATTCGTCGGAGAACATAACTTTTGACCAATCTTCAATACTCCAATTTACGTGGCTCTGGGCATATCTTAGTCTTGAAATACGATGCCCACGCTCCAGTTTAGGGCCGTTTGCAGGTCTAAGGGGTTTTAAGTTAGATTCAGCAAGCCGACGTCTTACTGTCCATGCACTTGGGTTACATCCTCCGAGGCGTCGAAACTGATTTGTGAGTTCAGTTCCTGTGAGAAAGCGATTTCGAAGCATGGTGTTCACCATGTATCGGTCTTCTCGTGCTGTGGTACACCTGGTTCTGCCCGTTCCTGGTCTGCGTAGGTTAGAACCAGTTTCTTCGTAACGTCGGAGAACTCTTTGTACTGTTGACAGCGACACACCGACAGTCCTGGCTGTATCGCGCTGATTCCGGCCGGTTTCCAGCATTGTAAGTATTCTGGTGCATTCTTCAGGCGTAAGCGACATAATTTCAGCTTGAATAATGAATATAGAGCACTATCAACATGGTTTATGTACCCACATAAATGACAGATTACAAACAAAAGCAAAACCAAATGCTGTAATTTCGTAGTTCCATCTTCGAAAGTGGCCCTTTTTCAAATTTGATTTTTTATGATATAACTATACAATAACTAAGAAGTTTTAATACCTTCATTTAAGGAGTATTACATTGTCTATTAAATATAATTTATTGCATTAACCTAGCATTTTTAGTTTCCGAGATTTTTAGGATTCTTTAAGTGACCCGGATTCATTGCTCTCGAGTGTACTTAAACTGCAACTATACGTATATCATCGAATAAATAAATACATCACACAATACACTGAGAAATCGACCATCGATATCTAGGTAAAACCGTATATATCAAACCAAACTCCCCTCAAGAAAATCCAACTTCCTACGTGGAAGCTGGATTCCCACATCCTCGGTGATTGTAGTAATAAATTATGTATTCGAGTTATAAAACCATCCGCGCCAATGGCTGAGATTTCACTGATCCAGCTTGTTTTAATGGCGCACTACGGAAACCTAGCTTAGATGAGATCTAGTGGTTGTAAGGAATGACGAGCAAGTTGGAAGTTGTAAATATTTAGAGACATGACCGGTACATGCCTCATGTTCGTGAACGGGCGCTGTCAGTTGGGACTGGTCATCTCTTAGCTGCCACGGTTCATTTTAGTTACTTTATTTTTAAATTGTTGATCTAATCTTTTGCTCTGGAAGCTCTTAATGTGCACGTTTTTCTACATTGTTCTCACATATATGTATAATCTCAAAATGAATGATGTAACCAAGATTTTGTAACAACATTTTGATTTAAAAGAGTGTCATGGAGTTTCTTGCCCGTTCTTCTCCATAGAGATCTACGCTAGGGAATGGGCAACTACAGTATTTTCTCAAGTTATTATGCCTTGTGACTGGGACTGTAGCTTTGTTTTTTTTTGTATTTTTGACATTCAAAAGTGCCGTAATAGTCTAATTGAAATAAATGTTTTGAGTTTTTTTTATGGTCAAAAACCCAACTATGCTGGGCTCGGCTTCCAGTCTCACTAGACGCAACTACACAGGGTGTAAACGGACCCTTCACGAAGCCGTCAACCAAGCCTTATGTACGGTGGGCTGCATTAATTGGGGACCAGCCGGGTACCTTAGTACTCCGGGTTTGAACGTAGGTGCTTTCAAGGGGGTTCGTGTTCCACGCGCGCCTCAAAGAGAGTCAGCAAAAAGGAAGGGGTCCGCAAGGGCCGATGACTGCCGGGGCTGCGGGGCTGTTCGAAAGAGATACCGTGGCCCTGGAACACAAAGGGCGATGAAGGACCATGGATGGGTTTTAGTTAGTAAAAGTCTGACACTCCCTCCTGCTCCGCCCAGAGCAGGAGGAGTCATCTGATGATTTCCCATCCGAAAAAAAAGGGGGTATCCACATCGTGAAGCTGACTGTATATCAAACTAAGTAACTTAACGCATTATTACTAGGAAACGACTTTCTTTTTTGTGGTGAAAAATCACGTTTTACGGTAGGACTCAATGTAACGCACTCAAAACATTGTGCTGATGGAAGGATTGAATAGTACGGGGGTCGCGGAGGTGTTAAAAGTAAAAAGCTTACATTAAAAACAAGTACTAAAAAAAAACTTTGACCCCCAATATCTCCGTAACTAGAAGGTTCCCGTAAGGTATGGTCTAGAACAAAAAAACCGGCCAAGTACCATTATATAAACAACATTAAGCAAAACGGAAAAAAAATTACGTTTGCTGTATGGGAGTGCCCTTAAATTTTAATTTTATGCTGTTTTTAGTATCTATCCTATCTTATCTTATCTAACTATCACGGTTCATGAGATACAGCCTGGTGACAGACAGACGGGCAGTGGAGTCTTAGTAATAGGGTCTCGTTTTGACCCTTTGAGTACGGAACCCTAAAAAATGATCGCAATGACGGGGAGGACAAGTGCCTCTCGGCTTTGTTAAGGGTCTTCTTATAAAATTATATTCTACATGGAATTCTTTCGTTTATTTGTTCACCAGCCCCATGGCCTGTGTGTGACTGGTGTCACTATACATGCACTCGCTTCAGAATTATTCATGAACACTTCAGGACTTCGAAAATTTGATTTGAGGGTTGTAGATAAAATGGATGTCTTCTTTTTATATGCTGAATTTATTTTACTAACGAATTAGCTTAATTAATTCGCATTTAGTTATGATCTCAACTATAACTACCATGATATGAATTATTAAGGGATTCGATATCAGTACTTATTTTCTAAGGCTAATGAATGGCGCGGGCCTGTGGACGGTGAGCTATGGGCTAGCTCGCCGTCCGTCCGTCTCATGATAACAGGCCGTGTCGACGGCGCGTTCGTGTTCCACGCGCGCCTCAAAGAGAGTCAGCAAAAGGAAGGGGTCCGCAAGGGCCGATGCCTGCCTCATGCTCAGCAGTCACGCTTGCAACCACTAAACCAACGAGGTAGTATCATTAGATAGAGGTACCTACTTTAATAAGAAGTTCATGGAAAAGATACATGATATAGAGATAGATGGATTGCTGGCTGCGGGACTATGGGCTGCGGGACTATTGGGCTGCGGGACTATTGGGCTGCGGGACTATTCGAAAGAGATACCGTGGCCCCGGAATACAAAGGGCGATGAAGGAACATGGATGGGTTTTAGTCAATAGAAGTCTAAAACTCCCTCCTGCTCCGCCCAGAGCGGCAGGAGTCATTTGATGATTTCCCATCGGGATAAAAAAAGGCTAATGAATGGTTAAGTAATAACAGATACACAGTCTATCCCAGGTTTAATTTAGGTCGCAGATATTATATTTGGCATCAATTATTTTGTTGAAGTTTCCTAGTATAATCTCAACTACTCGTAAAGATATAAACCCAAACTTCTAAGAAGTTTTTCAACATTTTTGGTGTCTATGTTGCTGGTTTTCTGTATCGAAAATGATTGTCTATTAAGGTGGATGCTCCAACCAGCCTGCGAAATTCAAACATTCTTACGTTTTTTGCAATTTGCAGGCCAGTGCTAGGTTGTATACAGGCGCAAGAATGACTTTTTCAAGGTCAAAGTCATTCCTGCACCTGTATGAGCTCGGAGGGTTGTCTTGATGATTTTGATGATTATAATTCTGTAACTACATACGTCTTACAGTCGCGAAGAATATTTTATCAACATACAACCTAGCACTGGCCTGCAAATTGCAAAAAACGAACATAACATAATACAGAAATGATAAAAAAAGACAAATAGGAACTATGATGTACATACACATACGAGCGCTGAGTAAATAATTCAGGAGATACATGTATGATATATGGACGATATTTGTTTGATATAAATATGTCCAAGGAGCGCGCAAAAGTAGTCCGCTTTTGAACCATGGATGCGGCAAATTCATCTGCTCAGTAAAAAAAATTGTTAATTCGGTCTCTAAGTTGTGGTGTTTGACGAAATGGTTAATGGTCACACATTTTATGTTTCGTATTTTTTTTTCTTTTATTGACAAATGTATTTTAGTTTGTGTTTTACTCGGTTGTTTTAATTTACAACAATACAGCCCAGAATGTTTTCCATTGCAGTTATCATCTTTCCGTATTAATAATGCCTAAAGTCTTCAAATAATGATCATCTGCTTAGCCTTTTCTCCAACCATGTTGGAGTCAGCTTTCAGTCTAACCCTATGCAGCTAAATACCAGTATTTTATATGGAGCGACTGCCAATCTGACCAGTAGGGCTATAACGTATCTCTGTTGACAGCTCAAAATTATAGTAACTGGGCTCAGTGTCCATCAATTAACGGTCAAAAGGTTAGTTTCATATTATGTATGACCCTGTTAGTCACCGTAAAGTGATATCCACTCAGTGTGATACGTAATACCAATATTATGACATTCACGGTTGTCATCAAAGTTCGGTGTACAACCGAAGCTCACTGAAGTCACTGGATATCAAAAAGATACGTAATAGCCCTGTCTTCAAATATTATGAGTGTAAAATTTATTCTTCATCTCTCTCTTTCCTAACTTTGCAACCTTTCTATATTAACCTTGTTTCACTGACTTGCGATATCCAGCTTCTTTTCTTTCTGAACTCCATGCGCAAATAGAATTGAACGGGAGTGTGCAAATGTGATGACGCACATTAGGCTTTCATTTTCCACCGATGCAGAAGGGGATTGATCGCGGCCATTTGTTTCATCGCTTTGTCTCGCAAATTCCCGTAATGCAGACTTTCGGAATTGGCGCATCATCTCTTTTCATATTCACTTATATTCAAATTGAGTTATCTGGTAGGTGTTGGATTAAATGTATTAGTTTGTTTTGACGATGGGACTGTTTTTTCCGTTTTTAGGGTTCCGTGACCGAAAGGTAACCAACGGGACCCTATTACTAAGCCTCCGCTGTCCGTCTGTCAGTCAGCGGGCTGTATCTCATGATCCGTAATAAGTAGACCGTTGAAATTTTCAGAGAATGTGTATTTTTGTTGCCACTATTACAACAAATAATAAAAATACTTTAAAAATTAAAGGGGGTCTCCCCTGATTTGGTGGTACAGGACTCTTCATGCGTGAGGCCGACTCGCACTTGGCCGGATAGGCTATATATATGGGATAGGACTGTATTTTGAAAGGCTCCGGCTTCGCTCCCGTTATGATCAGAGGTTACCTTACGGGAATATTTTAAATATAACCTATCAGAATATTTTTATTAATTTGGAAGTCATTGCCCAGCAGTGGGATGACACAGGCTAAGTAACAGTATACTGTGGCATCATCAAAGAATTGGTTGACAGTTGAAGAATTTGTGATCAGAGTTACAGTTTTATGAACATCAATAATAAGTCTAAACACTTTTCAATGAAATTTTAGCGAAACACTACTTCTGGCCACCTCCGCCGAACCCCTAGGTCAAAACCGGCGTGATGTTATGTTAATTCTAGCATTTGCACACGGCTTCGTCTGAGTGAACTTCGGAAATTATTTCACAGTTTCGTATTATTATTAACGGGATCAATAGCATTTGCCTAACTAAGGCCACGATCAACGTACCGAGCCTTTCATTAAAATTCGTTCACCCGTATTTTAAATTTTATACATCATAAGCTTTTAGCAAAATAAGGTCTGCAAAACCATATAAAATGCTACGTTAGTCTTGAAAATAACACGCAATAACATAATATTCTGGAACAGTATCCACGTGGCGCGGATGCTGCTGTCCTTGATCTAGAACTTGTTGAAGGGCAAGGACGAAGCGAAGCGCGGACGCTAATGTAAGAGAAACTTAGAATTTAGTATTATGATGTAATAAATAATGCAGTCAAGAAGTTTCCTTTTGAAATATTGCTTGTTTTCTCAAAATATTTTCGTAGTTACGTGGGTTTCACAAAAGCTATTCTAATCCTTTATAAGGGCAGGCTAACAAGGATATGTCAAATACTATTTTCGTAAATTAAACAATATGGATTCCATGCACATAAATTTATTTATCCGTTCTTCCATACAATCATCTACTTTTGGGATGCGCAGTTGACTGAATTTTCTGATTAAATTCTGGACACTTCGAAATTGCCATTGACACGTCAACCAATTAGTTATTTGTGTAGCGGGAAAACTCAGAACTAAAATAAATGTACCAAGTTTGACAAAGCATAATCAGTCTATAATGTTCCCACTGCTGGGATACACGGCCTCCTCTTTAAGAGAGGGAATGGGCTATAATCTACCACGCGGACCCTGTGCGCGTGGGTCATATAGATGCCAATTTTCTTGACAAACAACGACACTTTGAACTGCACACTTAAAGTGGTCATACTACAACAGAGATAAATGCTTAAGGTGGATGCTCCAACCAACCCGCGAAATTCAAATTTTCTTACGTTTTTTTGCAATTAGCAGGCCAGTGCTAGGTTGTATGTTGATTAAAATATTGCTCGCGACTGTAAGACGTATGTAGTTACAGAATTATAATCATTAAAATCATTTTCATCATTAATACAACCGTCCAAGCTCATAAAGGTGCAGGAATGACTTTGACCTTGAAAAAATAATTTGAGGGCTACCCTGGAGCAACCTTAAGTTTGAATTTGTTTGAAAATTGTATGAATCCCTCATTTATTGATAAAAAAACCAGGTCTCTTCCTTTACTAATTTAATTGACTGATCACAAACACCATGTATTAACCAGGTTACAAACATAGATTAATGATAAACACATTGTATACATACAGGGTATACCGGTTGCTAAGCAAACAATATGTTCAGTATAGTTTCGCATTAGACAAATTGAGGCCGCAGGCGATCTGCCGCTCCGTTTAGTTACACACTTTGAAGATATGGGGTAAGCAGAGCCATTTGTAATACCTCCATTTTGAAAGGCTCATGGAGGCTTATAGGATAAACTGTTTTTCTGTAGCATTTTTCACTTTGATATTACTTTTGCATAGGTTAGTGGATATGAGAGTGTGGATTACAAGTCGGAGGTTTGAACCCGTAATCTGGTACTTTAGAAGCGGGTATTAAGTCCTGCTACAACGGTCGTCTGGTTTTCAGTCCATGTATTTTAATATCGAGAGTACAGAAAGATTAATGTTATGTATGTACTTGATTCAAATATATGACATTGAAAAATAGCATTTTATGAAAACAAACTGAATTTGACTTGCAACAACAAAACTATGTGCAAACAAAAACCGACTTTCAAAATAACACTGAAAAAGTCTTAAATAACTTTACTCTCGGAAGTCGGTGACTTTGTTTGTTTCGTTGAGTTTTTGCCACACTCCTCCTTTTTTGAAGTCGGTTAAAAACTGTTTGATTATTTTTTCCTGAACAAATTGCTATAATGCTTTCACATTTATTATATGAATCGCCAGTCTGTGGGATTGACTGCTGATTTCTCTGTTTCCCGGTCCATATAATCTGGATTTCTTCAAAGTTCGAGTGAATCGGTTTGGATGGCTGACCATCCATTTCATGCATTTTACATAGCATGATAACGGATAACTGAATAACATTACTCGCAAAAATCAACAAACTCACGGTTAACCCATGTAAATTAACCTTTAAATAATTAAAAGCGGTTATCCATTAGGTAATTTGATGTGCCTTGCCGCGGGCACTCGTTTAGTGGGTAAAGATGTTTTGAGTAATACGAAACCTTCCGAGCTCAAATAGGGTTGAGGTTGTATGCTAATGTATACGTGATATCGTATTACTTAATGTCATCGGGGTGATGAGTACCGCAAGTGTTATGGTTTGAAATAAACATTTCGATTTCTGGGATTATATGTTATAATAGGTTCTAGCAATATTATTTTCGGCGGTTTATTTTCTGTGTAGTTTTGATTCTGACAAAAATACAATACAACATTATTTTAGTGTATTTTTGATGAGAATGTTGGGCCTCAAAAGGGATGAATGAAAGGCAAGGGGCGTTGGGGTAAAGGATGTTGCTGAGATGAGAATGCTAAGGGAATTTGTGGTGTTACGAGAATGGATAAAATAAGAAATAAGCACAAAAGAGGAAGTCTGAAAGGGGTATAAGAGTAGAGGAAAACCAAAGAAATGATAGAAGGACTGTGTTAAGGATAATATGACAAGAAAGGAGGTGTCTGACGAGATGACGAGTAATAGAGAAGTATGGAAGAAGAAGACATGCTGCGCCAACCACAAATAAATTGGGATATGTACAAGAGAATGATGATGTTTGAAAAATAGATCATCTCTCTTTCTTTCCAAACCTTCACTTTAGTTTTAAAGAAGTTTATGAAAATAAATGAACCATTTTCCATGAAATTTTCTTCTGAAAGCCATGCAAGTACCTATTGACAGTTTCACGGATGAATGGAAACTCGTAAAATGTCATGAATACTTCGGTATTCAAACGTCGACTCGTTTTACGATTTCGCTCAATGAATTTTACGATATCTGCTTATGCAGTTAAACCGGTTAGTATATGTTTATTGTGCTGTAAAATATGGATTAGTGGAGTTCGCTATGGATTGGAAAATTTCATGTTAAAATAATATACAAAAGTAGGTACATTTATATGTTATGTTAGCTGATAAAAAAGTTTTATCATGCTGTTGTTTGTTGACTAACCAGTTTGGTACTGTATCAACAGTTATGGTTAATTTTATTTCACATCATCATATGCCTAGCCTTTGAATCTAAATAATTATAGCACATTGTACCTTTTTGCTATTTATGGTAGGTTTTCTGGTGTGCTTGTATGTATGAACATGGACGAAGGGAAAGTTTGTATGGATCGTAGCATTCGTAGCAGGTGACGTTCTGTAGTTTCTGATAAAAAATCCGTTTCCATAAAAAAAGGAAAAAAAGGCGTGAGTTTATCTATGTATATATGCATCTGTAACAATAAGTTACAGTAGATTATAGGCTCGCTCCTATTACATTTAACTGAAACACAACTAACGTAATACAGGTGCACAATTGGGGACACCTCTGCCCAACCCTTCAGAGATAACAAGCATGATGTTATGTTAAGTGTATACTGTACCTTATAATAGATAGAACCACTAGCATCACAACAAAAACGAAACTCAAAATAAAATTGTAAACCGTTGCACCTGCGTCCGCCATTTTGAATTTCATCCGCCATCTTGTTTCACCGCCGTCTGACGGATTACCCTGCAGATTTTAATTTGAAATAATAAAGCATTCTTTTCCTCTCAAGTCTAATTATTTCATTACAGTTATTATCTGATGGGGGCAATTAGGAAGAATGGGACGGATTAAGTTCTAATTAGTGAGCTTTTATTTTTCTTTGTGTTTTTTCTTTGAAACGGGTATTAACAATGTTAATGCATTTAGTAGAGATGGTTGAATTATTTGTGTTTTAAGACGTACGTTTTTTAAATTGTATGGGTGGATTTAAGGTAAACGTCCACCTGTCCGCATCGTACGCATCGCATCAAATAGATCTTAGTATTTTTTGAATAGAAAGTCACACAAGTGCATGCACTGTTCCGCACCGTACGGATCGCTCGAATCTGTTCAATAATACTACGATCTGTTTAATGCGATGCGTCCGATGCATACGATGCAGACAGGTGGACGCTTACCTTTCGACACCGGTTGATCGATGTTAACCGTCGTTGTTCATAAGTTTGTAATTTCAGCAAGTACGAGAGTTGTTGGGACTCGCGGATTATAACCCTGTCCATACTTGTTGGTTATGCTACTGACGACAATCTGCTAATTCAGATATAAATATACAAAAAATTGCCTCAGTTAAACAGTTCTCAACCTACAGAATACTTCCCTTCGTAAAACAAAAACTACTTCTCAAAACTTACTTAAACTTTTACAGTCAAACATGATTCATAACTCAAGAAATAACACTTTCAACTCAAAGTTATAATAAGTAACAGTTTCTTGAAAGTGCAGTAAACAATTCATCAAAATCATTTTTATATACTCTTTCACGGAGTGTTTTCTCGCTATTTTTAATCTGAGGATCGCATTAAACTTGATACTTTGTTTCAAATTGCATTTTCTGACGGGTCTTGTAAAAACTTATACATAATGCATGTTTTGCCTGCAGCTGGTTAACTGGTAACATTGCTACCATGAGACGAATTCTATTCGAGTAAGACGTGAGTTTTGAAGTGAGATTTTGCTGGAGTTGTTTGAAATACATCACTGCACACTATCTGTTGATAATAGCAGTATTGATTTATGGTTTTGGTTTTTCTTCACTGACGCAAATGTTTGCGCCCGCGTCTCTGTCAGTGTTGCCATGCATAGACAAACTGTGGCGACGTTGGGTACAGATAAAATTATGATATTTTTTATTCTTCAATCCGTATTTATTACACATTAAATATTTATATTTCTTTATTAGTATTATTTTGTCTTATAAATTTATATTCGTATAACTGACCGTGGCATCACTTTAGGCCCTATCAGAATACCAGCGCTGTGACTTTTTTTTAAATGTCACAGCACCTTGCTGAGACAGGAGCCTTTTGACCTTGCACAGGACCAATTTGATTGTTTTTCTTATGTTTACTTTTTTATATAATTTTGTCATAATGTCTATTCAATCTTTTTGTTCCTATTATGTCCTGTGAAAGTTTAATAAATACTTTTTCTTCTTCTAAATATTCAAGAGTAAAAAAATAAAACATCCGACAATTTTGACCAAGTAAGTACTTATTTTATTTTGTAGTAGTCTGAATTTAACTACTCTCTTTCCACTTTATTCTGTTTTAGACTGTTTGGGACGATCCTGTGTCAAAGCGGTCCAATTCCTTATCTTAATAAAATAAAAATGAGAAAAAGTTTAAGCTGTTTTAATATTCCTTTAATCGTTTAGACTTCTTGCCCAGCGAGTCAGGATAAGAAACAAAACAAAAGTTGATATTTGACATTAGCTTAAATTTCACAAATTGTTTTTGACCTTCAAAATCCTTCCACAACAACATTCACATTCTTATAACTTCTGAATACCGTAGTAGGAACCAAGGTGGGGTATAAAACAAAGATAGCAGCGCCACTGCAGCTGAAACCGGCGACTTATCGGACTGCAGAGCTTCTCAATTTCAGACAGCCTCGAGGTTCACTCGCAGCTCGAAGCGTTTCTTGTAATCTAACAAACATTAATATTACATGGTTTTAGAAACAGTACTATAAATAAATAAAAGACTTGCTGCAGTTTATTCCCACCGCACTTACTTCGTATAAGTAGCTAGCTTTTGTCCATGGCTTCGCCCAAGGTCCATGAAGAAAAAAAAAACGGGGCAGTCTTTGGGGACTGCCGATAGAAGTGAAAACAAAAATTACACAGGCCCCTCCCCAGTCGTAGCACTGGTTATGCCCCGCGCATGCCTATGTGGTGCTACGCCGTAGCGGATCGCCTACGAGTGCTACGAAGCGTGACCGCACGTTACGTCAAGTGACGATGAGTTCAATGTTTTTCTTCACCCAAAAAGTGCTCAACGCGCCTAAAGAAGTTTTCACTTCAAAAAGTTTCAGTTTTTTCCTGTGCCCATGACATAAAATCACACCTGTGTCTCACAGAGGTGTAGCTTTCAGTACGCCCACATTTCGCCACTTCTATGTTTAAGTCAAATGTAAAAGAGGACAGGCCAATTATTATTAATTGGGTACAAATGCAGACTTTATAGCTGCTACTGAGAAATTCCTGATAGTAAAACCCAATAACACTTTGGCCGAACTGGAAATCCAAAAGTTAACGAACAGACAGAGTTACTTTAGCTAGGTAGTCGTTAAACACATTATTTAATACTAACACTCATTACCTAATTAACAAACTTTTTGCAGCCACATTATTAAAGCATGTAAATAAGAGCTAATAAATTATCCTGAGCTAATAATTAACTTAAAACGCACATGTGCTTTAATTATTTAACGTTCAAATATTAGACTGGACTGTGTGCTTAGAAATGTATTTAGGATCTTGGTAGAATGAATAATTTTAAAAATGTGTTTACAGTAAATATTTGTAATGGTAGGACCTATTGTTGTTTTATAGTTTTCACATCATACATTAGCATATAGTATGAGCATAATTAGCTCCGGAAAGCACGTTAAGCCGTTTAGCCGTCCCGGCTATCATTTGCAGACCTTTGACAGTCGTTACAGGCCGAAAGTCTGGCAAGCAGTTTTACCAATGGATATCGTATTCCCCAGAACTAACTACGTAGGTTGTGGGGGTAAGATAAGCAGTTGCTCCACGTAAAATACTGGTATTCAGCATGTATCCGGTTAGACTGAAAACCGACCCCCGAACATAGTTGGGAAAAAGCAGGCAGACGATGATGAGTATACTTAGCCTATAACTTTCCCACTGCTGGCACATATCATACAGGTCTTCTCTCTGTAAGCTTGGCGGTTTCTTCACGACGTTTTCCTATACCAGTAATAATACCAGCCTATTACTGTCCCACTGCTGGGCAAAGGCCGTACAGAGAAGGCACGAGCATTGATCACCACGCTTGCTCAAGACGGGTTGGCGATTTCAGACTTATATTAATTTCATTTCATTGTAAGTCCTGCAGGGCTATTAGGTATCTTTCTGATATCCAGTGACTATAAAGCTTCGGTTGTACACCGAACTTTGATGACAACCGTGAATGTCATAATATTGGTATTACGTATCACACTGAGTGGTGACTTTACGGTGACTAACAGGGTCATACATTATACGAACCATTATTAACCTTTTGACAGCTAATTGATGGACACTGAGCCCGGTTACTATCATTCCGAGCTGTCAATAGTAATAGCCCTATAGGTTTTCTCACGATGTTTTCCTTCACCGATGTCTGTGATGTCCAATCCTATCAATATGGAAGAATATAGATTATAACAAGAGCTGACGTTTGAATTTTAAACGAACGTCGTAGCTTCTCCGAGTCAAAAGTCTAAATAGAAATCTCGGAACGCAGCAATATTACCTCAAAATGGTGGCGTTTCCCCCTCTACCACGCGTGGTGCATCACAGTCCTCACTTAGCGTAACAAATTCTTTGATTCTTTAGCTATCCAGGGCCGGCCGTCTCGACAGAGATAACGACAAAATTGCTAACTTTCGATTGCTAATTACTCACAAAATAATTTGTTGGACATAACGATGCTTGCGAGAAAATCTATACATACAAGAGGCGTTTCTCGCAAGCATCGTTATTGCAACCGAATTTATTCGTTAGATCAAAAGTTAGCGATGTTATCGTTATCTCTGTCAAGACTGCCATTGGAGTAATTGAATTTAGGATGGAGATGCTAGCTGTGACGCTGCAACACCAAACAAACTGTATACCCAGATTTTGCTATTACTGTTTTTTTTGACTTGCCCTCCAGTATAGAAACAATTTTAAAAACGTATTCACGTCAAAAAACACTTTGCCCGACCTAGTAATCTAAAATAATGCTGATTTTGGTGTTACGATAAAATGTGCTACATAATTAGTTTTGTAAAGTTTTATGGTAACCACTTGTTACGGACGACGCATCGTGATGTAGCTACGGTCGACGCCTCGTAAACCCATCATACAGTCCACACCCAACACCACTGTTGGATTGTATATTCATCAAGCAACACCCGTTTATCGGGTTAGCCATAGAAATACATAAATTAGAAAACTTCTTTCTTACAACTGTGGTTTTGGCTGTGATTAATGACGAACTGTTCACAAATTAATTTACTTACCTAAGTTGTTAGAACTAAAAGTGAATCTATCAAAAGTGTGAAGTAACGTTCGCCATGTCTGATAATGATAGCAGCGAACAATATGACTCTGCAGGGAGTTATGAAGACACAGATGATTCGTATTATAATGATACCAGCGAACATAACGACTCTGCAGAGAGTTCTGACAACACTTGGGATTGGCAGTTATCAGATACTCAACAGTTGACTATTGATTTCGTTGTGCTTGTGCTGACGCTAGTGACGCTGATATACGGCATAACATCGTGGTGCTGCCTGCGCAAATTTCGGAGCTATAGAAACTATGTGTTTCTTAATGCCATCTTATCAAACTTCCTACTTAATTTAATATCCGGGATCTATTACAATTTTGACGCCTATTTATGTTATGGTTATGATGAATTCTGTGCGTTTCTAGATGAATACTTTGAAACAGCGAAGACCCATTGGCTGCTAGTTATAAGTCATATGTGTTACGTAGACATAGTAAAAGTATTTGATGGGAATATCCGTAGAAGATATTTCAAAAGTGGGTGTTTTGGTTGGGGTGTGTCTCTTATAACTAGCTCCATTTTTTGGTTTTTTGTTCTCGATATTCAACATTTCACATTGGATCTATTTTTTCTTTTTATCATTTCTGGACATAAAGTCCTACCAGTGACACTTAACTGTTTTATTTACGTTATAATTGTATTCTCTCTATGTCGTAGTTTCAACTCGAGCGCACATGCAACTTCTTACGTCTGGCGTCGCTTTTATGTAGCCACTATGATATTTCTACTGAGCGACATCTTATTGTTGTATCAACTTTTACTTAAGGTGTTCGATTTCCAAACCGTAGTAGATTTTTTTATAAATTTATTTGTTACAGTAAATCCACTAATATTGGACATTGTTTTCGTCATGTTAAGGACTAATCGAAAAATATGGTATGAGTTTTATTTAAAGAAATTAAATGAAAGGCATAGAGATCACGACATCAACATGCAGCGAAGAATTGTCCGTGAACCTGCTGACTGAGGTTCTACATTGTGTGCAATGTTGTTAAGTGTTGTTGTATCCGTTTTGATTCAAACAGTTTTAAAATATAAAATATGTGACTAATTCCATGTATTGTTGTGTGTGTTTTGATAAACGATAAACTTTATAACACAATGTTTGCGCTCGTACCGATGTCTGAGGCCGAGTTGACTAAGTTCGAAGTGTTGTCATATAAATTATAGCTATTAGATAGAGCTGGTCATGGATGTTTATATGTATAATAAGTATGTATTTGCAAACAAAAAAAGTATCTATGTAGTATATCAACTATCTGGTGTCCACGACACAAGCCTCGTTGCTTAGTGTGGCACTAGATGGCGCTGTGTGTTAATGTCCAGCGATATTTATTTATTTATCAACGAATTTTATGTGATACCTCACCTGCTGATTCTTATAGGGAAGTTGTTGATGTGTGAACAGAGATATAAAATTGTTAGGTATTTTTTTTAAAAATTAAAGCCTGCCGGGGCTGCGGGACTATTCGAAAGAGATACCGTGGCCCCGGAACACAAAGGGCGATGAAGGAACATGGATGGGTTTTAGTCAGTAAAAGTCTGACACTCCCTCCTGCTAAGCCCAGAGCGGGAGAAGTCATTTGATGATTTCCCATCCGAAAAAAAAAAAAAAAAAAGGTATTTTTTTTTTTATTATTTGTATTTCATGTCTTTTTTATTGCAGTTTCATAAACTTTAAAGTGTCAATATAGAAATGGTTATACTGTGTTTTCTTTATATCTAGGCAGTTTTTTGATAAGTTAAAAATAAGCTATTTAATTAACAAGAAGTGACACATTAGTAGTAGTTAGTGTAACATTTTATAAACATGTACACTACTAGCTACACCAAATATTGTAAATCATTTTAAAAGAGTAACAATGGAGGAGGAAACTGCCTTTGCGAATGGGCTATGAAATAGATTCAATTCTATTGCCTCATTTGAAGTGCTAAAGTGCCTTTTAATGGCCTAATTGAAATATAAATGGTTTGATTTGGACTTTGACTTTATTCTATGACGACTTACAAACTCATTAGGTTGGTAACACGTATCTATCTGGCAATCTTTGAATAAAGAACACGTAAAATACTCCGTTTTTCTCGTCCCTGATAAATTAATTACTTTTAGCTGTGTGTTTGATAAAAATAAATTGATTAATGTGTACAGAACTAATTAGGTGTATTTTTGCAATAATTAAATCCGACACTTGTTTTATTTTTTTGTGATTAGAATAATGAGCGATAATACTAACTAGAATTTTCAATTAATTAAATTGATGCTGACATTGATGTAAACCGTACGGGTCAATCTTCAAGGTTAAGCAGAGCTTGTCAAGGTTGGTCAGGGGGTAGGGTCTTCATTCATTATACCAAGGTTCCTCCGTGCCTCGGAAAGCACGCTAAGCCGTAGGTTCCGGCTGTCATTTGAACATCTTTGACAGCCGTGTCAGGTAGACAGTGGACCCAAAATTCTGACAATCAGTCTTACAACGGTAGAGGTCAGATCGCTCCATATATAACATTCTAAAATTCAGGTGCATCCGGTGCGGCTGAAAGCCGACCGTTACATAGTTCGGACAAGACTAGGCAAATTATGATTGATTTGAGTCTTCTTGCATTAGTTTTGTAGCGTTTGGTTACAACCACTGTTAGATTGACTGTATCTCCGAGAGATCCTCAGTAACATCGAGGCGTTGCTGGCCTTTCTCGAGGAGCTGAGGTGGATCGAGCGATACGCAAAAATACGCGCCTTGGACGTGAAGTTGTGGACACCAGCCGGTTATACAATATGATAGATTGACTTTTTCACAAGCAACTGTCATTTAAAGGGTTTGGTGGTACTTTACGCCAACCTGATCATGTACCTATACATTTCCGATTGTCTGATAATGATTTCAGCTAGCAGTATTACTCTGCAATGTTGTAATGGTTCTTGGGATTGGGACTTGCATAACATAACATCACGCCTGAAGTTCCCAAAGGGTTAGGCAGAGGTGTACCTTGTGATACACCCACATTTCACCAGTTATGTTTTTAAGTAGCATGAAATATGTTGCGAGCTTTTTACCATCAACTGGGCTCCGTGGCTATTACTGAGAAATTTCTGCCGGAAAAAACAAAACCATAATTATTATTGTATTATTATTTTTTTTCTTTCGACGTTTTTTATTGTGCGAACCACCAGTCTGTGGAACTCACTTTTCTGTTCCCTGATTATTAAAATTAGTATCTCTTCTAAGTTCGAGTGAATTGGTTTCTTCTAGGCAAGCGTGCTATAACATCCTATATGTATCATCATCATCTTTCCACATCAGTTGCAACCAAACCCAAGCATATTTAGTATTTAGATGAAGAAGATTATAAAAAAATGGACACGGCCGTGAGTTGTACTTAGATACCTGACCATAGCGGACAAACTGTAACTTTTAGGTGTAATACACCCCCATTGCAAAAAGATCAAATTAAATTTAGACCTATAACTTCTAGCAGATTAAATAGGTATAATATTTCGCTACAGAACAAGTTAAGTGTTATGAGCCTTGACGATATTAATATAAATCAATTGTATGATCGTTTCTTTTCAATAGTTCACACGGAATTCAATAAAACTTTTGAAAAGAAGACAAAAAGTATTTGCCCTAAATTCATATTTAGTGATTGGGCAACTAGAGGTATCCGAAAAAGTAGGGAAAGACTATTTGAGCTTTATGGCCTTAAGCCTTTTTAAACACTGAAACTTTTAACAAGTATGTTGCTAAGAAATCAAATTTTTTTAGAAATACATGCAAGGTTGCTAAAGCCCTGCACATTAGCAACAAGATCAAAACAGCAGAAAATAAAATAAAGACAGTTTGGAAAGTCATAAATAACGAGACTAACAGGAAGAAAATACGTAACACTAGCTACACATTAGATACAGCATGTGGTCCTAAAAGCTCTGATCAGGAAGTAGCTCAAGAATTTGTAAATTTCTTTACCGATGTACCATTAAAAACTACAGAGGCTCTTATTTCCTCACCTGAACTCTCAATTGGTTTATTAAAGGCGAATGTGTCTGGCTGTCTGGCTGAATTTAAATTTAAACACATTAACCCTATGATAGTTATTAAAGCTTTCCGGAAAATAAAAATCAAACTGACCGAAGATCTATGGGGAATGTCTATCAAAGTTTGTACATCCATACTTGAGACTATAGCCCCTTACCTAGCTTTAATTTTTAATTTATGTGTAGACCAAGGAGTTTTCCCTGATTTAATGAAATACAGTAAAGTCATACCTCTTTTCAAATCCGGGGACAGTAAAGACACTAATAATTATAGACCTGTATCGGTTTTACCAGCTTTTAGCAAGGTTTTTGAAAAGGTAATGCTTAATCAAATGCTCTATCATTTTAACACCAACAGAATCTTACATGATCAACAGTATGGTTTCACCAAGGGACGTTGTACAACTGACGCCGGTGTAACCTTATTAAAGCACATATTTACTGCGTGGGAAGAGTCTCAAGACGCCATAGAAATTTTTTGTGACCTCTCCAAAGCGTTTGATTGTGTAAATCACGACACATTACTTTTGAAACTTGAGCATTACGGACTGGGTAAACTTGCACTTAGTTTGGTAAAATCTTATTTGTATGATAGACAACAACATGTTCAAATAAATGGTGTTAATTCACATGGTTTAAAAGTAAAAATGGGGGTTCCACAAGGCTCAATATTGGGTCCTTTCCTTTTTCTAGTATATATAAATGATATACCCTATTTATTGAAAAACCAACCTCAAAATATGGTGTTATTTGCTGATGACACTTCCTTAATTTTTAAGATTAATAGGCGGGCCCAAAAATCTAGATGACGTAAATAATGCCCTACTTCAGGTCCAAAATTGGTTCACAGCAAACAATTTGGTATTAAATGAAAAAAAACCGAATGCATAAGATTTGCTTTACCGAATGTTAAAAGTAGTGATTGTGATATAGTACTGAATAAAGAGAAACTTGAATTCGTAGATAAAACGGTTTTCCTGGGGATTACGCTTGATTCAAGGCTACAATGGGGTTCTCATTTAACATCTCTTGCGGGGCGGCTAAGTTCAGCAGCATATGCCATTAGAAAAATCCGTCAATATACTGATGTACTGGTTTATTTTAGTTACTTATGCTATATGCTTATGCCATAAGACATTATACATAGTATAATGTCTTATGGCATTTTGCTATGGGGACGGGCTGCAGATATTGAGTCTATATTTATTCTGCAGAAAAGAGCCATCAGAGCCATATATAATCTTCGTAGGCGCGATTCTCTAAGGGAACTGTTTAAGGATATTGGCATCATGACAGTACATTGTCAATACATCTACGAAAACATAATGTACGTCAGAAAAACTCTGCACCTTTTTGGTAAAAGGAGTGACAGACATAATTACAGTAATAGAAATAGGGACCAACTAGTTCAGCCAGGCTTCAGACTCGCTAAAGTAGACTCATCATTCATGGGGTACTGTTTGAGATGCAATAATAAAATTCCACAAAGTATTCTTGAACTGAATGAGACGAAATTTAAAACATGCATTAAACGCACACTATGTAAGCAAGCATAATACAAGTTGAGCGATTATATCGCTGATAAAAATGCTTGGCTCAATGCTGGTCCTGCTCCACAAGGACAGGGGCGCTTAAATTGATAGCATTAAATGGTATTGTTGGAGCTGCTGAAGATTGTACAACTATCTTTGCATTGTATAGATTCAATCTCTTTAGTATTATATAATCTCATAGCCCATATTGTGTGAGTACTATGTACAAGAAAGCTATCATTCACTAGAAACCTACGTCTTTTCTTGACTTGAATGTGTCCTGGCGGTTGAGAGTATGTCATGCTCACTCAAATGTCTCACTGATGGTGGCGCATGTGTCGGATCATTTAGTTCCCTTCAAAATGGTTGAGTTGAATGGTGCTGATCTATGCGTCATGTCCGTGAACGGGCGCTGTCAGTTGTGACTGGTCATCTCTCAGTTGCCATGGCTTATTTTAATGAATTATTTTAGTTTTTGAATTGTTTTTCTGTTTTGTTTTACTGTGGACACTTTTAACGTGCACATCTTGCTACATTGTTCTCACATAATATACCATCTCAACATGAATGATGTAACCAAGATTTTGTAACACTATTCTGATTTAAAAGAGTGTCCATGGAGTTTCTTGCCCGTTCTTCTCCATAGAGATCTACGCTAGGGAATGGGCAACTACAGTACTTTCACAGTTTTTATGTCTTGTGACTGGGACTGTAGCTACATTTAATTTTCATCTTTGTTTCGACAATTCAAAAGTGCCTGTAACTGGCTTACTTGAAATAAATGCTTTGATTTTGATACGTTTACGTAACAGGTAATATTTTCTATTTAAAATATTAATATTTAATATAATAATTATAAATTTATTTATTGGCGTAAACAAGACATTAGAAGGTCGTGAATCACTGGTGCCTGTGGTAGGTAGTGAAATACCTGTATTACAGGTCACGGTTTCCACTCAGACAGCAATTTACAGAAATCATTGTTTAGCACCAATGTTAAAGGTTGGTTTACAATTAAAAAAATATAGGTATCAGTAAGAGAAATAAAAGTTTAAAGTATTATAATAACAACAAAACAATTTAGTATAATTACTTACGTGGTGTAGGTGTGTGTGTGTATGGGAAAGTGTGCGTGTGCTTGCGCGTGTGGGTTTGTGCATGAGTGTGTATGTGTATGCTGTTGCTTGTGCAGAAACCAGCATGTGTATGCTCGGTCCAAGAATGATGCCCTGGGGCATCCCGTAAACAATTGGCATCTCAGAACTAGTATGCGGCCCTATTTTTACACATTGGGTTCTTTCGCTGAGATAGCTCTGGAGTAAGGACAACTGAGTACCTCTAATCCCCATATTCTCCAGTTTTTTTAACAGGATTAGGATCGAAACCGTGTCGAATGCCTTTGGAAGATCCAGGAATAGAGCGATACATTTTTGGTTTTTGTCAAGCTTTCTGACTATCTGGTCAACCAGGTGATCTACTGCATCAGCCGTTGATGTTTTTTTTGCGGAAACCAAATTGGTTATTTGAGAGGAGTTTACGTGATTCTAAATAATCTATAAGTCCAATATTGATATTTTTCTAAAATGTTTGACGAAGCTGGTAAAACTGAAATAGGCCTGTAATTTTCAACACGGTATCGATCCCCTGATTTAAAAATAGGGTTAAGGAGGGCTCTTTTAAAAGCATCGGGAAAGATACCAGTCTTCAAACTCAAATTGCAGATGTAGGTGAGCGGGGGCACAATGATCGAGCAATACCTCTTTAGAAATCCTGAGGAGATGCCGTCATAACCAACTGCACAGTCGTTTTTCAGTGACATCAAACACGAATTTACCTCTGCGTCATCTGTTTCCAACATTACAAAAGAATCCGTCACAAAATCCACTGAAGCATGGGGACAGGGAGTTTTATTAATCTTTTCCGCTAGCTGTCTTCCTACATTGGTAAAGTACGAGTTAATGTTATTCACTGCGTCCTGTTTATCCAGATTGGGTTCTAATAAAGCAGACGCAGTGTCCTTAGGTTTATTAGTGTTTGTAACAGATTTAATGACCTTCCATAACCGTTTGGAGAAACCTTCGTTGGCAAAGAGGTCTTAATGTTAACGTGATCCAAACATGTACACCCATGTGTTGGGAGGGTATGCCCCAGATATAATCCATGGTGCAACAGAAGATCTAGATAATCCAGAGTATAAGTTGATTTATTTTCATTACCACTATCTATATTAAAATCCCCCACCACGAAAATATTTTTATAGGATTTATGAGCGTTGAGTACTCTGTCTAAGGATTGTATAAAATTGGATGGGTCTTTAAATGCATATGGTCTATAAAATGCTATTATGGCCAAGTAAGAACCTATGGTGACCACTAAGCAGCTTGAATCAAAAATCACGGGTTCCTTTATTTTTATATTGGTTAAAGTTGATTTAATAAACATAATTACTCCATCATTTTGGTTATGGTTGTTTAGAGTAGCAAAGGAGTTGTAACCATTTAGGGTTGGTATAATAGTGTTGCAGGAAAGCCAGCATTCAGAGAGAACTAATATGTCGCAATCTGTGTTGATCCGTTCTATTAGTGTTAATAACCCGAAGAAATTAGCTTTTATACTACGGATGTTTTGACATAGAACACTGACGTTAGTATTCACAGGTAGTAGTGAGGAACATTCTAACTTAATTATCCCGACGTAATGCACATAAAACAATAAATGTTGATCATTCAAATAGATATGTAAAAACAGTTTTGTTAGTTGGCTAGACTCCCAGGTGTTTGTGTAGATATGCGAAAGTTCTTAATAAAAATTGTGTGATATAATAGTATAATTGTGAGTGTAAGGTAGATGGATATGTTTTGTTCTTAAGATATGGATGAAAATTATAATTATGGTAAGTGGGTAGACTTAAAAAATACATAATAACATTTATGACGCGCATTATTAGGCAGGTGACACAAAGAGTACAAACAGTAAGTTTGATGACACGGCTGTTAGTACTTTTACATTTAAATAATATATAAAACATGGATAAAGTACCTAGTCACACAATTTTCTTAAGGGTTTCCAAATCCGCTTCATTTTTAATTTGAATACGAGTGTCGCCATCCGCTTTCTTCATAAATATGTGGCCATTATTAATCCAACAGTATTTATATTCCAGAAATTTAGCTTTTTCGCGATTAATTGCATACAGTTTTCTATCCTTGCTTGTGAGGCTTTCAGCTACATAGATGGGAATTTTAGGTCCTGGGTGGCCAATAGTCCTCAACTATTGGCCACCCAGGACCTAAAATTTCCATCTCATTCCCATCAGGAGAGCTTATTAACAGGATTCAGCTTGTTGAATTCCTTCACTCCATTTAAGATTCTATTTTTGGTTAGAACTGAGGATAGCTCTGTTACAATCGTGGATACGCCAGTTTTGGTTTTAATCCTGTAAATATCCTTTATGTCAGATGTCTATATTTGGGTTTTATCCGCGTTGCACGTTTTTTTTAACAAGTTCACATAGGTCTTGTTGTGACTCGGACTTTATCTGTTCTAGTGGCGAAGTTAAGTTTTTGAACTCGATAACTGTGAATTTGGCTCTTTTTTGCAGCTCATTGATGTTGTTTTCTAAGGTGGATATATAATTCATGTTTTTTTTTCGTTCGCCTTCTATGTCGGCCGGTATTTATGCATTTCTGCTTTATTTCTTCATATTGCGCAGACATGAATTGTAGTGATTTTTCCAACGCGTCGTTAGTCGATTTCATGCTTGAGTTTTGAGACTTGAGCTCAAATCATTGAGCAGTTTTTTTAGCATTATATCCTGGACTTTCTTCCAACTGTATAGCATAGTGATGAGCATGGCGGCTAGTTCGTCTTTGAGAACTTCATAACTTGATTGTTCTTGACCGTCAATGCGGATACGCTTCTGTGCCCTCTCCGTATAACTAGCTGGACTATCTGGATTAAGATTGCATAGGTCATTTTCTGACTGTACACGTTGAACATTATTCCCAGAAGGAGACATATGAAGCGACATGTTCATTTTAATTTTGTTTTATTTGTTGAATAAAATGGTACAACACGAGGTGGCACACGACTGTTCTCTACCGAGGTCCGAGAAGAAGGGGAACCTTATGTACCTATGTCATAATCATTTTAGAACACTAAGAAGTCCTCCGGGTTTCCATGTTTTGTTTTTGATAGCAGCTATTTCCTTTAACAGGTTCACGAATGAAATCAAGTAAACAAATTATTATTGTGTTATAGTATAACTTGATTAAATTATTCTCTTCAAGGAAAGTATTATTAAGCAGCGGTGTTTTTTTTTGGTTGGCTTCAATGAGCGCAGAAACAATAGACGATCACACACATCAAACTTATGTCCGAATGAATTTTTGACAAACGTCGTATTGTGACGGGCACTGGCTGCTGCCTGAGGTGTCTTCATAATCGATTGTCGTACTCAATCGATGCCTTCATAGTCATACATAAGCGATTTCATCATCTACTTGCATAATTTCAACCGCCCAAGATGTACTAGCACCGTCGTAAATCGGCTCGGCCGCATTCATTCTTTCACGTTCTCAGCACTGCTTGACTCGGTCATATGGTGTTTTATTGGTACCATTCGATTGCTCTTGAGAAGCCCTTTCCGACCGTACACGATTTCTGTATTTAGATTCGGCTAATGCTATATACATATATATATTTATTTTTTAATAAACACCATTTATGTTCACTGTAACTATTTTACACTAATGTATTATTTATATATGCAATCGAAAAGTCCTATACTAGTAATGATGAAAAAAGTCTTTGGGGACTGCCGATAGAAGTGAAAACAAAAGTACACAGGCCCCGCCCCAGTCGTAGTCGTAGCGTCGACTGCTACGGTTTGTGCCCCGCGCACGTCTACGTAATGCTACGCAGTAGTGGATCAGCTACGAGTGCTACGAAGCGTGATGTGAGTGGAAGTGACGATCGTTCAATGTTTTTCCTTCACCCAAAAAGTGCTCAACGCGCCCAAAGAAGTTTTGACTTCAAAAAACAGAAAAAATTGGCTGATTTGATTAAAACCGAACTCATAGGTCAGTGCCGACATAACTGGTACACCACTGCTCACTATAAAGTCAATTTTACAGGGGCATTGTCCTTACATGGTCAATATTAGAAACTAGTCCCATTGTCACGTGTTAATATGATGGACAAAGCAGTCAACTGGACATTAGTGTGATTATGTCCTGCGGGTGTACAGACGGTCTCTCTATTGCGTAGTTTGTACCTCAAATAATGTAACTTAGTAGTTCACTCATGGGTTTCGTTGTTAAGAGATATTGCATTGTCACAGAACTGAAACTGGTATTTCATCAAAGTTCCAAGTTCTGGAGGAACTCGGTATGTAATGAGCGGTCCATCAAAATCAAACTATTTTATTTATACATAATTATGCCTACTTGGGCACCTAAAAAACGTCGAAAAGGTGCACGGTTCGGGTTGGTCGTTTCCATCTAGAAGAACCGGCAAGAAACTCCATGGGTTCACGAAACTGGGCCCTATCAGAATACCAGCGCTGTGACTTTTTTTTTAAATGTTGCACCTTGTTGAGATAGAAGCCTTTTGACCTTGCACAGGACTAATCAAATTTAATAGTTCGTTATGTTTCTCATGTTTACTTTTATAAATAATTGTGTCATACCTAATTCTATATTTTTGTTTCTATTATGTCCTGTGTAAGATTAATAAATACTTTTTCTTTCTTACTTTCTTTCAATCCATGGACTAACCTAGGCAAGCGCGGCTTAAGTTTTTTTTTTTTCGGATGGGAAATCATCAAATGACTCCTCCCGCTCTGGGCGGAGCAGGAGGGAGTGTCGGACTTTTACTGACTAAAACCCATCCATGTTCCTTCATCACCCATTGTGTTCCGGGGGCACCGTATCTCTTTCGAATAGTCCCGCAGCCCAGCGCGGCTTAACCTGAAGATCGACCCGAACGGCTATTATTATTTAATCACGAGCTTATCGTAGAACAATTGAAATAAGGTCAAAATTGCCAGGCTCTAGGTGATCTTTACCTTACTCGTCAAACTAGGGTAAAAACAAAACAGTCAATATTATTTTCTATTTCCCTCAATAAATTACTTGTATCATAAAAATCCATGAATATATCATATTTTATGGGTTTATAAACTATCAGGTAGTTCTATTGTACTTCGAAGGGTTATGCAGTGATCTACGACGCCATAAAGGTATGTTTAGGGGCCCGTTTGCTGACTTGACAATATTTTTATTTACTGTACCGTATCGTATTTTTATGGATATGCTTTTTTTTGGAAACAATAAGAAGGTTATATGATTGCTGGGTTTGTAAAGTGGAAAGCCTTCACATATTTTGTTTCTTTGTTTGTCATTAAATAATATTAAAGGATGTAAAACACCTCTTAACGAAGCCGAAAAGCACTTGTTCTCCTCGTCATTGCGATCATTTTTTTGTTCTAGACCATACCTGGGAACCTTCTAGTTACGGAGATCAATATCTCCGTAACTAGAGGGTTCAAAGTTCCAACTTTTTGACAACTTTTTTTTTTACAAGTTTTTAATGTAAGATATTTACTATTAAGGGCGCGTTTGCATATCAGGTAAAATTATGCTGTTTTTCGGTACAATTTTATGGCATAACCAAACAAAATCCAATATAACTAATAACTACCTCGTATAGATTGGTTCTTCATCTTCAAATAATAGAAACTTGATCATTGAAAATTTTAGTTTTTTATAATGTAAAATCGATCTGTCGTTGCCATTTTCCCTAAAATTAACGATACAGGGTTGAGTTTAGGTACATTTTTTGTGCTATTATTAACATATTTTACTATTTCTAAAAATACTGTATGTTGGCAAACATAATCAATTCTTAATGCAAGGATATTTTTTTATCTAAATGATTTACATAGTTGCAGAAAAAATGAAAACCAAATCTTATTTTTTCACATTTTTTGCTATTCTGGATGAATCTTAATCGATTGCATTAGGGGTTATTTTATTTTGGATACCCGTCTTGATTTATTGCACAAACACTTTGAATGAAACTTTAGTCCGCGCACGGCCGCCGTCGAGAGTGGACACGTAAGGCCTGTTTGGAGCGGCTCGAGTTGAAAAAGATCGCTGTACAAACACAAAATATTCGATAAACCAAATTTGATACTTGACGACGCAAGATTTTTATTATTTATTAGTTATGATGAGACCTTACCTCCGGACTTGATGAAGTGATTGGTGACTGCTACTGGAACTTCTTGACGTGTTGTACTAGGTGAGCTGAGTTTGGGCTCGCGCGTTTTGTTAGTTATGATGAAACCTTACCTCCGGACCTGATGTAGTGAACTGAAGATGTACTTCGATGATTGCTACTGGAACTCCTTGACGTGTTGTACTGGGTGAGCCGAGTTTGGGCTCGTTTTGTTAGTTATGATGAGACTTTACCTCCGGACTTGATGGAGTGACCTGAAGGTGTACTTCGGTGATTGCTACTGGAACTCCTTTACATGTTGTACTAGGTGAGCCGAGTTTGGGCTCGTTTTGTTAGTTATGATGAGACCTTACCTCCGGACTTGATGGAGTGACCTGAAGGTGTACTTCGGTGATTGCCACTGGAACTCCTTCACATGTTGCACTAGGTGAGCAGAGTCTGGGCTCGTTTTGTTAGTTATGATGAGACCTTACCTCCGGACTTGATGGAGTGACCTGAAGGTGTACTTCGGTGATTGCTACTGGAACTCCTTCACATGTTGTACTAGGTGAGCCGAGTTTTGGCTCGTTTTGTTAGTTATGATGAGACCTTACCTCCGGACTTGATGGAGCGACCTGAAAGTGTACTTCGGTGATTGCTACTGGAACTCCTTGACGTGTTGTACTGGGTGAGCCGAGTTTGGGCTCGTTTTGTTAGTTATGATGAGACTTTATCTCCGGACTTGATGGAGTGACCTGAAGGTGTACTTCGGTGATTGCTACTGGAACTCCTTTACATGTTGTACTAGGTGAGCCGAGTTTGGGCTCGTTTTGTTAGTTATGATGAGACCTTACCTCCGGACTTGATGGAGTGACCTGAAGGTGTACTTCGGTGATTGCCACTGGAACTCCTTCACATGTTGTACTAGGTGAGCCGAGTTTTGGCTCGTTTTGTTAGTTATGATGAGACCTTACCTCCGGACTTGATGGAGTGACCTGAAGGTGTACTTCGGTGATTGCTACTGGAACTCCTTGACGTGTTGTACTGGGTGAGCCGAGTTTGGGCTCGTTTTGTTAGTTATGATGAGACTTTACCTCCGGACTTGATGGAGTGACCTGAAGGTGTACTTCGGTGATTGCTACTGGAACTCCTTTACATGTTGTACTAGGTGAGCCGAGTTTGGGCTCGTTTTGTTAGTTATGATGAGACCTTACCTCCGGACTTGATGGAGTGACCTGAAGGTGTACTTCGGTGATTGCCACTGGAACTCCTTCACATGTTGTACTAGGTGAGCCGAGTTTGGGCTCGTTTTGTTAGTTATGATGAGACCTTACCTCCGGACTTGATGGAGTGACCTGAAGGTGTACTTCGGTGATTGCCACTGGAACTCCTTCACATGTTGTACTAGGTGAGCCGAGTTTGGGCTCGTTTTGTTAGTTATGATGAGACCTTACCTCCGGAGTTGATGGAGTGACCTGAAGGTGTACTTCGGTGATTGATACTGGAACTCCTTCACATGTTGTACTAGGTGAGCCGAGTTTGGGCTCGCCAACTCCGTCAAGGAGTTCCAGTAGCAATCATCAAAGTACACCTTCAGGTCACTCCATCAGGTCCGGAGGTAAGGTCTCATCATAACTAACAAAACGAGCTTAAACTCGGCTCACCTAGTACAACACATCGCGGAGTTCCAGTAGCAGTCACCGAAGTACACCTTCAGGTCACTCCATCAAGTCCGGAGGTAAGGTCTCATCATAACTAACAAAACGAGCCCAAACTCGACTCACCTAGTACAACACGTCAAGGAGTTCCAGTAGCAGTCACCGATGTACACCTTCAGGTCGCTCCATCTTGTCCGGAGGTAAGGTATCATCATGACTAACAAAACAAGCCCAAACTCGGCTCACCTAGTACAACACGTCGAGAAGTTCCAGTAGCAGTCACTGAAGTATACCTTCAGGTCACTCCATCAAGTCCGGAGGTAATTCGTAAAAACAGCAAAAATATTTGACTACTATTCTCGCAGTTAGTCGTGCGTACACTTGTGTGTATGACCCGTGTCAATGTAGTAGTTCGATTCTGTACCTATCAATTTTGATAGGTACAGAATCGAACTGCGAGAATAGTAGTCAAGTGAACTCATTTTGATGCTTTGAAAGATTTTTACGTATTTCTTAGAAATAAAATTATGGTAGGTCACTACAAAAAAAAATATTTTTGCTGTTTTTACGAATTACCTCCGGACTTGATGGAGTGACCTGAAGGTATACTTCAGTGACTGCTACTGGAACTTCTCGACGTGTTGTACTAGGTGAGCCGAGTTTGGGCTCGTTTTGTTAGTCATGATGATACCTTACCTCCGGACTTGATGGAGCGACCTGAAGGTGTACATCGGTGACTGCTACTGGAACTCCTTGACGTGTTGTACTAGGTGAGTCGAGTTTGAGCTCGTTTTGTTAGTTATGATGAGACCTTACCTCCGGACTTGATGGAGTGTCTTGAAGGTGTACTTCGATGATTGTTACTGGAACTCCTCGACGTGTTGTACTGGGTGAGCCGAGTTTGGGCTCGTTTTGTTAGTTATGATGAGACTTTACCTCCGGACTTGATGGAGTGACCTGAAGGTGTACTTCGGTGACTGCTACTGGAACTCCTTCACATGTTGTACTAGGTGAGCCGAGTTTGGGCTCGTTTTGTTAGTTATGATGAGACCTTACCTCCGGACTTGATGGAGTGACCTGAAGGTGTACTTCGGTGATTGCTACTGGAACTCCTTCACATGTTGTACTAGGTGAGCCGAGTTTGGGCTCGTTTTGTTAGTTATGATGAGACTTTACCTCCGGACTTGATGGAGTGACCTGAAGGTGTACTTCGGTGATTGCTACTGGAACTCCTTCACATGTTGTACTAGGTGAGCCGAGTTTGGGCTCGTTTTGTTAGTTATGACGAGACCTTACCTCCGGACTTGATGGAGTGACCTGAAGGTGTACTTCGATGATTGCTACTGGAACTCTTTGACGTGTTGTACTGGGTGAGCCGAGTTTGGGCTCGTTTTGTTAGTTATGATGAGACCTTACCTCCGGACTTAATGGAGTGATCTGAAGATGTACTTCGGTGACTGCTACTGGAACTCCGCGATGTGTTGTACTAGGTGAGCCGAGTTTGGGCTCGTTTTGTTAGTTATGATGAGACCTTACCTCCGGACTTGATGGAGTAACCTGAAGGTGTACTTCGGTGATTGATACTGGAACTCCTTCACATGTTGTACTAGGTGAGCCGAGTTTGGGCTCGCCAACTCCGTCAAGGAGTTCCAGTAGCAATCATCGAAGTACATCTTCAGGTCACTCCATCAAGTCCGGAGGTAAGGTCTCATCATAACTAACAAAACGAGCTCCAACTCGGCTCACCCAGTACAACACGTCAAGGAGTTCCAGTAGCAATCATCGAAGTACACCTTCAGGTCACTCCATCAAGTCCGGAGGTAAGGTCTCATCATAACTAACAAAACGAGTCCAAACTCGGCTCACCTAGTACAACATGTGAAGGAGTTCCAGTAGCAATCACCGAAGTACACCTTCTGGTCACTCCATCAAGTCCGGAGGTAAAGTCTCATCATAACTAACAAAACGAGCCCAAACTCGGCTCACCCAGTACAACACGTCAAGGAGTTCCAGTAGCAATCATCGAAGTACACCTTGAGGTCACTCCATCAAGTCCGGAGGTAAGGTCTCATCATAACTAACAAAACAAGCCCAAACTCGGCTCACCTAGTACAACATGTGAAGGAGTTCCAGTGGCAATCACCGAAGTACACCTTCAGGTCACTCCATCAAGTCCGGAGGTAAGGTCTCATCATAACTAACAAAACGAGCCCAAACTCGGCTCACCTAGTACAACATGTGAAGGAGTTCCAGTAGCAATCACCGAAGTACACCTTCAGGTCACTCCATCAAGTCCGGAGGTAAGGTTTCATCATAACTAACAAAACGAGCCCAAACTCAGCTCACCTAGTACAACACGTCAAGGAGTTCCAGTAGCAGTCACCAATCACTTCATCAAGTCCGGAGATAAGGTCTCATCATAACTAATAAATAATAAAAATCTTGCCTTGTCAAGTATCAAATTTGGTTTATCGAATATTTTGTGTTTGTACTGCGATCTTTTACAACTCGAGCCGCTCCAAACAGGCGTTACGTGTCCACTCACGACGGCGGCCGTGCGCGGACTAAAGTTTCATTCAAAGTGTTAATGCAATAAATCATGACGGGTATCCAAAATAAAATAACCCCTAATGCAATCGATTAAGATTCATCCAGAATAGCAAAAAATGTGAAAAAATAAGATTTGGTTTTCATTTTTTCTGCAACTATATAAATCATTTAGATAAAAAAAAAACCTTGCATTAAGAATTGATTATGTTTGCCAACATACAGTATTTTTAGAAATAGTAAAATATGTTAATAATAGCACAAAAAATGTACCTAAACTCAACCCTGTATCGTTAATTTTAGGGAAAATGGCAACGACAGATCGATTTTACATTATAAAAAACTAAAATTTTCAATGATCAAGTTCCTATTATTTGAAGATGAAGAACCAATCTATACGAGGTAGTTATTAGTTATATTGGATTTTGTTTGGTTATGCCATAAAATTGTACCGAAAAACAGCATAATTTTACCTGATATGCAAACGCGCCCTTAACACCTCCACAACCCCCATAATATTCAATCCATCCATCAGCACAATGTTTTGAGTGTGTTACATTGAATTCTACCACAAAACATGATTTTTCACCCCAAAAAAAGTCGTTTCCCAGCAATAATTTTTACGTAAAGTTACTTAGTTTGATGTACAGAATGCTTGGTTGACGGCTTCGTGATGAGGAACCACCTCATCACCCTGTATAATGGTTGTTAAAAGATCCTTAACGAAGCCAAAAGACACTTGTTCTCTCCATCATTGCGATCTTTTTTAGGGTTCCGTAGTCCTGACAAGGAACCCTTATAGCTTCATCGTGTCCGTCTGTCTGTCCGAGGTTTTGCTAAGAGACCGTTAGTACTAGAAAGCTGTAATTTTGTAGAGGTCAATAACGCCGACAAAGTGGTAAAATAAGATTTTGGTAAATATTTTTTTTTAGGTTAGGTCTCATAATTGTGAAGTGGGGATGAATTTTTTTTTCGTCGTCTACTGAACCATACACTGCGCGTGGCCCGACACGCACATGGCTGGTTTTTTTTTATTGTTCTGGACGATACCTAGAAACCTTCTAGTTGCGGAGATATTGGTGATCAAAGTTTACACCAAGTTTTTTTAAAACACAAGTTTTTAATGTTATATTTTACTTTAAATACCTTTATGAACCATGTTCCATTCAATGCATCCAACAGCACAATGCTTCGAGTGAGATTGTGAGATTTTAGGACAGACGCCAGTTAATTCATTTCTTAACTATAGGACTTCAAATTATTATTTTCTAGATCCACCCGTTCCTGAGAAAATCGGTGGTGACAGACGGACAAATGCTTACTGCTCATTGGACGTTTCGCGCTGTTGGAAATTTATCTACTTATACCTTCTGATCAGGAGGGAAATTATTCCATGTGATACTTTTTTTAAAGAAGTTATTTGGTTAATAAGAGAAACATGATTGGGCTAAATTAAAGATTAGCACTAGGTATTATTATTAGGTTTCTTATATTTAACATAGCCAGCCCAACTGTTAATATAATTGAACAAAAAACGACTATAACTGGATAACACTATTTTATTTTAAATTCTTAGGTTTTCATCTAAAAATAAAATAAAATAGTAGTATAGTAACATAAAAACTACGCTATTAAAAAGAAACTCTTTTCCATAAAATATCTTTTCCATCTTACTACTAAGATACCTCGGAAAACTTTTCTCACAACGCCCCTCATCTTTCAACCCAGTAATTAATCCCTAGTATTTCTCAAAGTATAATATTTTTGTTATTTATTCTGGTCTGGCGGGGTATTAGCACAAAACAGCGACTCGGGGGTATAAATCATATCAAGTGACGGCGACCACGCCTCCGTATTACTGATACCATAGTGGAACGGAAAGTATACGATTTTGAGTAGATAGGTACTTAAATATTAATTTGCTTAAAATTATGAGTAATATTCTTTTCCAACTTTTTTTATTTACCTATTTATAGTTGGTGCCAGCTAAGATCGTAATAGCGGTCACTGCCCTTTCCCTAATATCTCTTCCTACGAAACAAAACAAATGAACCCATGTATCCTTTTTCATTAGAAAAAATGTTGAAGATCACGATAGATGACGATTAAGGTTTGAACAGGCTTATTTTTGGATTTCACAGTTAATTTAAGAACTTTAATAAATGTAGGTCGGTCAATGACCGCTTTTGCGATCTTAACTGGCACCAACTATAGTAACTTATTTTCTATGTCTATTCTTGCTTTAGGTATGAGCTCATCGCACTTACATTTTAAAACACATACTTTTCTTTAGGCTGTTCCTGGCTCCACTTCATCTTCTTCTTGAGAATCCGTGCCTCCTCTGTACAGGTCTTCACGTCACTTACTTTTAAATACATGTTTACATACATGTATATGTATCATCGTTATGGTCTTCGAGACGGAAAATTCGAAAAGAATGAATTTTTTATGTTAAGTGTTCGTTGACTTTTATAAAAAAGACAAATAAAAACAACTAGAAAAAGCAGACGAAAATAACTATAAACTAAAAACCTAAAACTGAAATACTTAAAAGCCACCTCTAAAAACAAAAATTAATTAACTCTTTCATTGTTGCTCCAACAAAAGGTTCCGTATACAGTTCATTAATTTAAAATCTTAGCAACAATACCGGGATCAAGTAAAAGGGTTCCCTCTAACGAAGATTCTTAGTTCGGATAGAGAACTAACATTAATCATGGAGTTTTCGTCGCTTGATATAGATAAAATAATGTATTTCACAAAGTTTTCTCTAAATAATGATTGATTACAGGGTTTTTGTACTAAGTAAATGTTTCGTGGCAGATTTTTGTATTTGAATGAATGTTATTTTACTTTAGTTTAGTAAAGTGAGAGAAATCTCATTTAAAACGAAATTACAGCAGTATTATAAATGGACCATCTTAAGTACTTGAAAATTTGTGCAAAGTATGGCAAACGAAAATTTTCTTATGTCTTATTCGTGTAATTATAGGCTGAACAATAACTATTGTAACATACACAATGTTTGTAATATCTTATTTTTAATACTAAATACGCATAATTCAGTCCAAATCCCAAACATGTTTCTGAAAGACATTTTTCACGCATCAATTGAATACTGGTCGTCTTACAACAAATAATTCTTAAAAGGCATTGCAATTCAGTCATGTGAAAGACTTGTCACATGAATAATTTCAGTCCCTGCTACGATTATCAACATAAATAATATAAGTTTCTACTCAAATCTCAGAATCAAACTTCCACATACAGGATTGTACATTCCACTTTATATTCTACTCCATTGACCATTCCGCTCAAACACTATACAAGTGGACTCATAAACTCAAACCTCAGTTTATCTTCAGTCAAACTTGTCAGTTTTAACTGTTGTACCATTATGCTCGCCCCGGTTATCATACGCCGGCAGACGATGCCATAAATTATGGGCTAGGTTATAGAGTTTGATGGTATGTGTGTCTATGGTAATACAGGGAGGTTAGGTTTCGTTTGAATCAAATCAAATCAAATCATTTATTTACGTCAATATGGGTAGGTACAAGAAGTGAAACATACAACAGAATTTCTTTAAGCCATAGTCTTCCTTATCAGGTGTGCAAATATCTATTACAATAAAAAATAATAAATCTCACATTAATCGTTACATATTTTACATATTGAAGTGTTTGTTGGAATAGCTACGTCATGCAAAAAAATAGCAATTATCAACACACCATTTTTTGAACAATGTTGAGGGTTTTGAGGGGTGTTTGGAACGGAGTGTAATGTTTCTCTACCTCTATTTGGACAGG
This sequence comes from Xestia rhomboidea, assembly GCA_963853795.1. Classification (NCBI taxonomy): domain Eukaryota; kingdom Metazoa; phylum Arthropoda; class Insecta; order Lepidoptera; family Noctuidae; genus Xestia; species Xestia rhomboidea. The sequence goes on from OY970778.1 coordinate 13,974,603, forward strand.
AGCACTGGAGCATCAACTGACCAGACAGGTGTTGTATCTGGGCGATTGCTGTTGGTTTCCAGTATATTATAGGTATGTTAATCAAATTCAAAAAAATAACTGTGATATTATTATGCGACAATATATACCCTATAATAATAATAAATATCTGTATTTCCCAAAAACACAGATAATTGTACCTACAGTTTACAATTTTGAATTAGTGATAGAGAACACTTACATTAAACATTTGGATGCTTCAGAAATCTGTACACAAAAGATCAAACTCTGTCTCTTAAACTAGGGTATCCTGTATCTTAAGAGACAGATGTATTTTCCTATTATTTTATTCTGAAATAATTTCTTGTTTACACTTTAGGTTTATTGTGCCCGGTAATCGCGGTTTCGCTCTCGTATCCATCGTTCTCACTGTTTAACTATCGTTCCCGTAGCAAAAAAAATAACTTTTGCAATTGATGACCGAAATCATCTGCATATTATTTTAAAAACATCGTCATAATATCTATTTCGAAAATTCTCAGTTCATCTCTTTTATAAATTTCTTTGGTCTTCATCAACACACTCATATAGTCAACACTTCCTATTTAACAGCAATTCCACATAATTTGACAGCACCCTTCAAAATCTCCAAACTACTTCCATAATACTCCATATCACACACACTTACATCAACTTACACATAAGTAATTAACCATTAAGACAACTGAGGCAGTTGATCCGCCGTCATCACTAAAGATTTAACCCAAGCACTTTATTACCTGTGCAGTCTTCAATGGCTAACCCTGCCGAGACTAACTTTATTTCGGTCCATTCGACCCTTCAAATCCCTATTTAATGACCAGCCTTTGGGGGTGTACTCGGGTTGACATTGGTGTATTAGCACCCTCAATAGGATCGAACTGAAAAATTTTCAAGTTAATTCGCCAGCTAAATCAGGTATGTGGAATGCACGTTCTTTGTTCCAACTGATCAGCATAGCTATTCACAACGCTTCGATTCGGTTAGTCGTATGTCTATCTCGCTCGATTTCGTAATGTCAAAAAAAGATAGACATACGACTTTCCGAATCGAAAATCGAATCGAAGCGTTGTGAATAGCTATGCAGAAATAGGTCTTTGAGCTGTTTGTGATAAAATTAATGAAAACAACAATATTCAATTCCTTAACGGGGTGATTAATTGATATAGGTGTGGAAAAGTATTTTGAGGCACAGAATTAGATCATTATTGTAACAAAATGTACATACCTATGGTTTAATGTGTCACAGACTTCAGAGAATTCATTAATACTATTTGTTAAATGAATTCTATCATAAACATTTCGTATCGCTTCAGGTCCTCCAACCTCAACGCGAGTACCCCCCTCTATACGTCCGTATAATTTTCACATACGTCTGTCTGTCCACACCATATCACTATATTTACATAGGCCCTTTGTTTGACGTGTAATTACTGAACACCGGGACCCTGATGTATCGTAGCGGATTTGTCAACGATATTTAGTTACTTGTGAAACCGTTGATATGGTCCGTAATTCCGGGAATATGACGGATTTTGAATATTGTAAGCATTACAGGAATATTGCGGAACTGTGACTAAAGCTGGTGTTTTGGTTTTTGGTTGTCAAAGGCTGTTTCAAATGGCCGTTTGAAACTCGGGTGGTTCAGTGGTTGTTAAATTGTGTTTTAGTTTGTGCAAACAAACATAGATTGCGCAAATGTTATGAGTTTTTGATAAAACTTGACTACTGTTTGCTGGTTTTATTATTAATCTGTGAGGCTTTGTGTTTAAGAGATGTCAGCAGAAAGGAAGGGGTCCGCAAGGGCCAATGCCTGCCGGGGCTGCGGGACTGTTCGAAAGAGATACCATGGCCCCGGAACACAAAGAGCGAAGAAGGAACACGGATGGGTTTTAGTCAGTAAAAGTCTGACACTCCCTTAGTGGCAATGTACTTGACAGTGTTCGTTAAATCCTCTCGTTACCCTATTGACCCATTTCTATTTTAAGCGAAATAACTAAGTTTGTACCAAGGCTTTCCACGAAAACTAAAAGCATTTGTGTAATAATTAAAACGAAGATTATTTTTTATTTCCTTGATAGTCAGCCTGAGTCTGATTTTTACCTGCATCCCACGGGTGCCATACGCTCGAATACTTTGGAGACTTGAGACTAGCCAACTATGAGCATTTTACATAGAGCCACGGCATATCTATAGCATACCAAGTTGCTACTGGGTTATGCGAAAATATTACAAGAGTATAACACAATGACATACACACTTGATTAAATTAACAATAACATAATGACAATTGGATTCCAACAACCAATTACATCTAAAGGGGGTGACATACACACACACGCACTCACACACACTCACACACACATGTATAGACATCTAATTAACCGCATGATTGACTTGTCCTTACCACTAATTGCCCTTGGCCAGTGGTTGATGGGAAAAAACCTTTGCTATCCTTTGAATAAAACCATCCAGTGGAAAATTGTCATATTTCAAAATGTGGATTTCAATGACTTATGTACCGATGTTATGAGTCTGTTGCAGGGATTACATCTTCATGGATGCCAATCCAACATAAACACAATATTCAACTGTAGCTTTTTAATTGATTGGTAAATTAGTTTACGTTACCTTTTATCAAGAAGGTAAAAAATAAACCTAAGGTTAAAACTGGTGTAATTATTATTCTTGTACAAATAAATACAATGGCTTTTAATTCGAGCTGCTTCCTGCAAACCTTTCTCTTCTTAACGTCTTTTTTTTTTTTTTTTTTTTTTTTTAATTTGATTTTATTCCAAAATGTTAAGTAAACTTATAAACTAAGCCCCACAAAACCGTTGGTGTCTTACTACATTTTTAACCGACTTCCAAAAGAAGGCGGTTATCTTATTTTTTTTAGTGTCTATGTTCAGCGATATCTTCGTCAATTGTGAACCGATTAAGATGATTCTTTTTTTTTTCTTACGAATTATAAACACAGATTTAGAAACTGCAATGTTCACGCTAATAAATATTGGATAGAGTTTACTTACATACCTGCTACCTATTCTGGTACAAAAAATATGAAACTACTAAATATTATTATGTACAAAACAAAATGTAGTACCGTACCTTTCTACTTTGACCTCCCGCATACACAGCTATTACTAGTTCCATCGAGCCTCTTGATAAGCGGATTGGTCATCGCAGCTACATAATACCTCCGCAGTTGGAGATGCCTATCGTCTGCCTTTAATCCCTCTTACGATGCTCGTTATCGGGAAAGGCCTTTATCGAGAAGCTGCAATAACGTCGGTCATAAGTCTATATGTGGATCATAGGTCCATGGGTTGGTAAATTGTGAGCCTCTAACATTTTGGTGTTACGCTAATTGTACAATTTACTTAAAAAGGCAGTTAACGAAAAAGTATTCTATTATTATTAAAGTATAGCATATTTGATGCTTCGGGAGAATGATTATTACTAAATAAATAAATAAGTTATCTAAAATTCGTTCTATAACTATTAAAGTAGAGGAAACGAACTATTTGTAACAAGTAATTGTTATTTCAAGCAACGAACGGAAAACATATAATTTCAACGAGTAAAACTCGTAATTTCGCGTTTTTTTTTGTAACAGGCATCTTAAAATTACATTTGTATGCGTATGACGTCACGCTTGTTATTTCCGATGTTGCTTTTGCGTTGTGCTCCCGATGCTCAGTAATCACGCTTACTGCCACTTGTCTATCGTGGCAGCGAAAAATATGTAGAGTCGAGGACTTTAATTCATAAGCCACTTTCACTATTTTCCAATTTTGCTCTTTTATACATTCATGAGTACGAATATTACCGACACAACAGTGGCAAGTGGCTCTACTACAATTAAAGTCCTCGACTGTACCTACACCATAGCTCTTGTACAAAGTGTAAATGGACCCGTATTCACGAAGCTTTCTGTGTTATTGCTGGGACATGTTTTTTTTGGGGTGAAAACCCAAACCCAAAGCATATCATTCTAATCATTTTTACCAAAAATTTTAAATTTAGTCACTGAGGTAAGATTTCGACTTGATTTTTAACGTAACTACCTTCAGCTAAGTATGACCTATCTTCAATGCCAGCGTAAAGTGGGAGGTACGTGGAACTACTTTTTTATTCTCGTTACATACAATTGAATAACCAATATCACAGACAACCACTTCAGCCTGAAACATAATTACAGCACCAACATTAATCATGCTTAAACACAATCCTGATCGTGTGGACACGGCCGAATATCCGCCAACCAAAATGTGGTTAATATTCATCTGATTAATTCGTTAAATGGTTGATTTATGGCCAGCCCGGGTAAATGACGTTCAATTTACTGGTCACACTAGCTTGTTTAATGAAGATTTCTTTTAACAGGGCTTGTAGTGAATATTCGCATAGGAAGAAGTTTGCAGAGAATAGTTGTGTGATAACGTTTTGAAGTACAATAGTACATTTTGATACAAGTGGAGAAAGTTGGCTTTTTTTCCAGTTCTCGGCTCAAAAACAACCTCGCCTACGGCTCGGGTGTTAATTCCGCCTCGAATGCAATAACAAATGTCCACGTGTATCAAACGACGTTTTTCAATACACTTTTGAAGAAATAAAAAAAATAACGAAAACAATATTTGTCATGAATTACTAAGAAACTATAATGTAATTTTTTTTTTCCGCGCTTTGCTTTTGCCAGGTTGAAGGAGAATCAAAGGTTTAGAGCCGCTAAACAGCCTAATATGAAAAATAAAAAATTCAAATGTTTTTGAGTTTAGAACACAAATAAATGTTAATTTGTTCATAAACGTTTTTTTTTATTGTAATTTAGTAATTTAATAGGTTTTCGATGATATTTATAAACATTATTTAAATATTAAAAAAATATTAACGCCGTTAAGACGCATATCTCTTTACTGAGTTTAAAAAAGATATTCACCTCCGAATAGAGAGGACCGTCTCGCGCCAGTTTCATTTTGGCATTTGGCACCGGTAAGTGCCAAAATGAAACTGGCGCGAGACGGTTGTGAACCAATTGTTGTAGAGGCATTGAACCAATTTGGACTAAGTATGGGTACAAGTTATCTGTGGCAATTTTCATTCCCGCACACGTGTTGGAAAATAAAAAATCACACACGTGTGAAATACATTGCATTGTGAACCTAATCGTAGTGCGATATGAACCAGATTTCGAGGAAGTGTATTGAAAAGTATTTGCACATATTGTAAGCTGAAAAGAGATTTTGCTAACCATATACCTAAGTAAAAAACTGTGACATATTGCCGACCACTAGAGTGATCAATATAAACGTTGATGAATGTAGAGGGAGAGCAAGACCAATGAAACGAGGAATAGATTGTGTGAGGAATGATATGAAAGAAAAAAAGAATAAATGATAGCGGGATTTTCCTCTGTCAACCGACAGAGGAAAATGGAAGAAGACAACGTATTGCGCAGGGTAACATGGGACAAGACCAGGACGATAATGAGATAGTCTTAGTGACCCAACGTAAGGGCACGCCACAATAGTGGCGGTAAGTCCCCTCTTTGAGGAGTGGCTATAGAGACGCCAATAGAGACGCCACGGAGTCCTCACCTTCCTCCTGACGCAGGTTCTTACCGGACACGGTTGTTTCGGTAAGTTCCTGCACCGAATCGGGCGGGATCGACCGGAGGACACGGTGGAGCACACTGTGGAGGTGTGCCCCACTTGGACGGAGCACCGCCGTGTCCTCGAAGCGGCGATTGGCGGCGGCGACCTCTCGCTCCCGGCCCTGGTTCAATCCATGGTCCGGAGCGAGACGGAATGGGATGCCGTCACCTCCTTCTGCGAAGCAGTCATGCTAGCGAAGGAGGTGGCGGAAAGTGAGAGGGAGAGATCCCTACGTCCCGGCCGCCGCGGGAGACGCCCCGGGCGTCGGGGGCCACGTGGTGGCTTCTGGCCACTGTAGGCGCGGGTCTGTGGACAGTGAGCTATGGGCTAGCTTGCCGTCCGTCCGTCTCATGACGACAGGCCGTGTCGACGGCGCGTTCGTGTTCCACGCGTGCCTCAAAGAGAGAAATAGAGCAATAGGAAAGGGGTCCACAAGGGCCGAAGCCTGCCGGGGCTGCGGGACTATTCGAAAGAGATACCGTGGCCCCGGAACACAAAGGGCGAAGCAGGAACATGGATGGGTTTTAGTCAGTAAAAGTCTGACACTCCCTCCTGCTCCGCCCAGAGCGGGATGAGTCATTTGATGAAAATTTATTTCCCACCCGAAAAAAAAAAATATTGACCCAACGTTACGAAATATGAAAACGTCCAGATCAGAGAAAGGATCGGGTTTCCCAAAAGGTCATGTAGGTATTTAACTAATCACGGTTGAGCAGTTGACAGTGGATATTTTCACAATATAAAGTAAGAATTTTATTTCACTACATTATTACTTCGACCAACGCCTATTTTTTTCAATATTAAAACAAACATATTTCCTCATATATTTCTCACTATTATTTACAGTGAACATTAATATTTTAATACCATGTCTGTTCATTAGCATTCGAAATTAACCCGTCAGTGCGCACAGCTGTCGCCCGGTCCGTATGACCACTCTGTTGATTGAAACTGTATGTGCTTGTGCGGTACAGGGTGTAGTATATTGTAGCATTCATGTTGACATGTGTGATAAGATATACAGCTAAGTAATGTTGTTTTTGTATATTGCCAAAACATTAACTACACAATGCTTTATTTAGTGGCATTAATGATTTAATGTTTTGAACTTTTACCATGAGCTATGTTCATTCGATATTAATATTAGAAAAGGGAGGTTTTCATAGAAATAAAAAGAGCCTGCCTGGTCTAGTGGTCGCAAACACAACTGCTGAGTAAGAGGTCCTGGTTTCGATTCCCGGGTCGGGCAAACAGATATTGGGTTTTTCCATCAGGAATTTCTCAGTAAAAGCCACGGAGCCCGGAATTGCTCCCGGTTGATGCCAATAGGCTCGCCCCGTATTACATGGGGGTTAAATATTACTGGGGAAATATGTGTGTACTATTACGTACACCTCTGTCTAACCCTTCGAGGATTGCAGGCGTGATGCTATGGTTTATGGAATGTTAAAAAGATCTACATATTCTCAACACAAGTCGTTTGAGCTCGTGTCCCAAATAATAAAAGCAATATTTAGTTGCTAGAGATCCGGTTAGACTGGAAGCTGACCCCAACGTGATTGGGAAAAGGCTAGGTAGAGATGATACGTCACTTGAACAGTCACATCTGTATACGGGAGAACCTTTTGGAATGAACAGGTATAACGCCACTGATTTGCGATACATTACAGCAACAAACAGTACCAACATTCAAGTAATTTCAATTCCCACTCCCAACATCCCACCACAAATTCTCTCTAACAATTACACATTAACAGTCACGGAGCGTGCCAGCTAAATTTCCCAGTCTCTCCACTGCGAACGGTCACGAATCCTCTCTTAAATAACCCCTAGAGCCATAGCCGTACGAATAAACCACAAGAGTAGAGGCGTTCCTGCAAAATTAACAACTGGCTTGCCTGTACTCCAGGAGTGAGGTACGGTTAGTGCGTATAGTGGCGAAATGTGGACCGGCCGTCAGTGGTCGGGTTAAGTTTTGGAATGTCGGCTGTTTAATAAATAAATAATAAATATCGCTGGATACTACACACAGCGCCATCTAGTGCCACACTAAGCAACGAGGCTTGTGTCGTGGACACCAGATAGTTTATATACTACATTATACTTTTTGTTTGTAAGTACATACTTATTATGCATATAAACATCCATGACTCATAAACAAAAGTCCATGCTCATCACACAAACATTTGCTCGTACCGGGATTCGAACCCGGGACCTTAAGATGTAAGTCAAAAAAAAATTCTTAATCCTTACTTAGTTCTTTTCCCTGGCCAGGGAGGGCCAGGGAAAAGAACTCCTGGAAGTAATCGGAGGTAGCCTTAGACCAATTTGACCAGCAGTGGGACAGAATAGGCTAATTAAAAAAAAAGTCTTCGCAGCCTTTTATACGCTTACCGACTCATCATCTGCCTGGCCTTTTCCCAACTATGTTGGAGTCGGCTTCCAGTCTAACTGAATGCAGCTGATTAATTACTAGTAGTGTATCTGACCTCCACAACCACTAGGTTGTGGAGGTCAGATACAACTAACTATAGTACTGGGATATATGAGACCCCTTGCTGAGACTGGATATCCTGCCTGCTATTTACGTAAAATATAGTACCGTTTAGTCACTCTTCAGGTAATTTTCTCATTTTTAGGAAACTGATATCGTCTCTACGAGATGAGGAGTGGGCCCATTGCGGGCTGCTGGATGTCACAAGTCTGTGAATGAAAAAAAAAATTATGATGATGACATACGTTACACAAATAACCCATTAAAAAGACCACTCAATACCACTCACGACTGCTCCAAAGGAATATCGCACATAATCATAACGTGTGATATAGGTGACAAATTGTGATCGTGAGTCGCTCAAAATAAATGTTTTAACTTGTACCACACCACATCACAATACTGAAGCCCAATGGTCCATTGTAACAGTGCACGGCAGGCTGGGGTTATTGGAAACGCAGAATAAATATTCATCTTTGAATATTTTGCCACTGGCTGGCTAAAAAGTGACTAGCAGGTAGACCAAAAAATGTTAGTGTATCTATACAATGACCATAGCCATCCAGGAATGGTTTAAAAAAAAATATGACAGAAGGGTTACACAGATAGGGTTACTTACAGTACACCAACTTACGGCCATTTTCAATAACTCACTAACAGGTAACGGAAGGTTGATCTTTGTCTGTTTGACATTTAGCTTACGGATCGCCTAACTACTATACTATAAGCCTGCGTCATCCCACTGCTGGGCAAAGGCCCCATGACTCCTAGTGGTTTCGATCCTAGCTACTGTGGACTACTGGTCGTTGGTATTGTCCAACTCGTCCCACCATCTTCTACGAGGTCTGCCGCGACGAGAAAATAGATCAATTAAAAATATTTCGTTTAAGTCCCATGCAATAGGGGGCGAGCCTTTTTGCCAGCAACCGCGCACATACTGGAAAATAACTAAAAGAAAAAAAAACTTGATATTAGAAATCAATCATATTTTTTTGACATGTCAACGTACATTTATAAGCTCTGTAGTAGGAGCTGGCTAATTAAATAGCAGTCGTACGGGTCCTTCTTCAAGATTAATCCGCGCTTACAGAGGACGGTATGTGGACGGGTGACCATCATTACATACCGAGTTTTCTCCTTGCCTCAGAAACCACGTTAAGCCGTAGGTCCCGGCTATCAATTGTTGATCTTTGACAGATGTTTCAGGTAGTCAGTGGCCCGAAAGTCTGACAACCAGTCTCGCCAAGAGGTAACGTAGTACCTAGTACTGACTTGGTTGTGGAGGACAGAGAGGCAGTCACTCCATGTTAAATATTGGTATTCAGCTGCACCCGGTATGACAAGGAGCCGATTTCAATAAAGTTGGGAAAAGGATGGCAGATCATGATGTCATTTAAATGCACCATAGATATAGATATACAGGGTGTAAACCACCTCATCACGAAGCCGTCAACCAAGCATTCTGTACATCAAATTAATACGCAAAATTTTTTGCTGGGAAATGACTTTTTTTTTGGGGTGAAAAATCATGTTTTGTGGTAGAAATCAATTTGAATAGTGCGGGGGTCGTGGAGGTGTTTAAAGTAAAAATCTTAAATTAAAAACTTGTATTTAAAAAAAAAGTTGTCAAAAAGTTGGAACTTTGACCTCCAATATCTCTGCAACTAGAAGGTTTCTAGGTATGGTGTAGAACAAAAAAATAATCGCAATGACGAGGAGAACAAGTGCCTTTCGGCTTCGTTAAGAGGTGTTTTACGCCCTTTATAATACACCATAGAGCAGCACAAATTCTTACAGGAAAATATCACAAAATGTTTTCACGAAAAATCTCATCCATTCCAATAGCAGATACCTTTTCTATTAACAAAATATCACTGCTTCAATATTTCCATAACAAAAATACGTAGTTTATATTTGTTTACGTGAACTCCACTTCACTTGGTTCCTTTGAAAAGATTATTTGGTATAAAAAGCAAATGGGGATACCTTATCCAAACATTGTGATTTTTGAATAGGAAGTATACGTGGATCGTACACAATTGAATGTTGCCATGCTCTTTCCAAATTGGATGGATACTTTCATGTTTCGTGTACCAGTGTTGCCAGAGATATGTATGCTAATAATGTTTGGAGACAGTTTCTTTACGGTCTGTTATTGAATGAAATGTGTAAGCGTTTGGTTGGATTTTTAGTAATATTATTTTACTTTGTTGTCTATAGTGTGTTGAATTGTTAGCTGCATTCAGAAATTAGCAAGATTCACAAAATATTTAAAAAAATATATGCATTTTCGATGTTAAAAAAACTATGCGTTTTTTGTTACAAATTTAGTTAACTTTATACAACTCCTGAACGTTATTTGTTAAAAATCCATAATTTTTGAGTTTTCGAGGATAAAGTCCCAAAATTCCGCAGTTCATCGCGTAAAACTTGTGTTAAAAGACTTGTGCTCGTGCGCAGTGCGCACGAGCACAAGTTTTTCAAAGTTGTAAATTTGATTCACATCACCCTAACTGATATAGACAACATATCTAAAGTGCAGAACTGCATCATGCTTTGCGATTTTAATGTTAATTTCCACTGGTCTAAAATTCTAAATCTTGGGCAAAAGCTAGGAATATAATATTAAAGTTCTAGTGCGTAGTGGGCGAAGGAGAAGTAGCTAACGTTCTATAATTTCTGCTTACCCCCATGGAAAAAAGTGTGAGTTTATGTGGAAACATAATGTAGTAATAACAAAACCAAGCTTTTTGCAACAATAACTATTTATTTCCAACAAAGAACAATATTTACTACAATGACGAACGAGTCCGTTTTACTCGCCTTCGTGGCGGCTCCACATATTTACCCCTTTCTAGCCACGGACTCATACTTATATTAGTATTATTGATAGCATCCAGCACAGTTTTCACAGAAATATAAATAAGAATAATAAATAATGCTATTATCAATCTATCAATCATTTTCATGTATCTTTCAAGGTACGACGCAATGTTGTATAAGGTTGTCAAGTTGTTCTTTTTTAATACTTCACAGGGTGTTTTTAATGCCGCATAAGGGATTGAAAGACAGACTAACGCACTGATTAGTGATAGTAATGTTGAAATACATAAATCCATAGTTCGGTTGGCGTGTAGTTTTGTTCTATAAACCTCTTTGGGTTTCTTGTGGAGTAGAAATTGTCGTTTTTCATCTTCTTTGAAGAGTTGATCGAGTTTGAAGTATTCTATAAATCTGTAAAAAATAAAACTTTATTTATTATAGCGAAATGCATTATATAATATGTCGTTTGTGTTAGAAAGCGTACATACAGGGAGTAAACGGACTCATCCACAAAGCCGTCAACTAAGCATTTTGTACATCAAACTAAGTAACTTTACGCAAAAATAATTGCTGGGAAACGACTTTTTTTTTTAAACACTTTTTTTTTCACTCAATACATTGTGCTGGTGGATTGATTGAATAGTACGGGGTCGTGGAGGTGTTTATAGTATAATATTACATTAACAACTTGTATTAAAAAAACTTGGAACTTTGACCACCATTATCTCCGTAACTAGAAGGTTCCCAGGTATGGTCAAGAACAAAAAAAATATCGCAATGTCGGGGAAAACAAGTGCCTTCGTTAAGAGTCTTTTTGCACCCTTTATTTGAACGTCGAGTAAAACATCGAGTTCAAAACATCGAAAAATTAAAATATCGAACGACCATAAAACCGATAATTAAATAACGAAGGTTTATTTACAAACAAAAAGTATCCATGTAGTATATCAACTATCTGGTGTCCACGACACAAGCCTCGTTGCTTAGTGTGGTACTAGATGGCGCTGTGTGTAATGTCCAGCGATATTTATTTATTTATTTATACTGTCGAATGGTTAGATAACCCACGTCATTATACTGGTATAATGATCATTACGCATAATATTATTACACATAATGTTCGTTGGAATAAAAATAATAAATCCTAACAAAAAACTTAAAATGGTTGTAGGCACTATTATTATTTTTTTTTAAATTATATTACTATTTTTTTAGATTATTACTCCAATGTAATGCGTAGGCGCTTTACGTGGCGGTAGACTTAATTATCAAAATGTTATAAAAAGGCGTAGTCAACGTAGCCCCGGTTCGCAGGACTCCTATAGCTGTCGTAAAGTAACCTATCACGAAGGGGATGGTGGGGTCGCTCGCTCTCTACACCCCGCTCGAACCTGACCTGTCCGGAGTCAGGGTGCCGCAAGTCCCGAGCTCGCTTCGCTCGATCTTGCATCTTACATTTGATTCTGCAAGCGTACTCCGACAGTCATTTCTCCTTTGGACTGATCACCGACAGGATGTTTCGTTTTTGAAACATTCGTTGATAGAACGTTTCACCTATGGATGTTTCGCCGACAAAATGGTTCGCATTTGTTTGTTTCGACGACCGACAGGACTTTTCCTTGTCACAATATGCCTTGTTTATGTTGGTGTGAGTAGTAAGGGGGGTTGGGGTAGTAAGTAGGAAAAAGTGCATTACAACGGGGTACAGCTAGTGCAAAATAAAAACAAGAAGTTAAAAACTTACTTCTGTAGTCCTAAACGGTAGAAAATCATCTTGTACCACCACAAATGTTCACTGACAAATCAAAACACACAATGTAGAAATCGTCCTTTGATAGAAATGCACTCAAACGACAAAAAATCACAATACAATAGGAGAGTTAATACCCAATGCTGATAAGACAATGATCACACAAATGTTGTACAAATACTAACATTTATATCGACGTTAGATACTGTTTTAATTATAGATCATTAGAAGGTAATTAAGTAACGATGTCATTTACTATTGAGATTCCAGTTCGTTTAGTAATTGATGAATTAGGACAAGTGAGAATGAGTCGATTAGAGTTATAGGAACTCGTAATGATATGAGCAGAGGTGCAATTTGTATTGTTTGTTTTGACGACCCGAATGGCGCAGCGGTAGCAAGGCTGCCTTACGTTCTTAGGGTCCCGGGTTCGAATCCCGGTTGGAGCAAATGTTTGTGTGATGAGCATGGACATTTGTTTCCGAGTCATGGATGTTTATATGTATAATAAGTATGTATTTACAAACAAAAAGTAAATATGTAGTATATCAACTATCTGGTGTCCACGTCACAAGCCTCGTTGCTTAGTGTGGCACTAGATGGCGCTGTGTGTTAGTGTCCAGCGATATTTATTTATTTATTATTAATTTTTTATCCAAATGTCACTTGCCTTTTTCGCAACTATGTTGGAGTCGGCTTGCAGTCTAATCGGATGCAGCTAAATACCAGTATTTTACATGTAGCGACTGCCAATGTCACCTCCAAAACCCAGTTAGTACTGGGTAATACGATACCATTTGGTTGTTAGACTGCGGGTCACTGACTACTTGTAACGACTGCCAAAGATCTACAAATGACCGGTTTAAGCTTCCAAGGTACAGAGAAGACTCGATATGTAACGGGTGGTCACCCATCCACGGACTAAACTAGGCAAGCGCAGCTTAACTTGAAGATCAACCCGGTTTAATGCAGTTTTTGCAAATTGTAGGTAATTAAACCAAGTTAACGGCGTCAATTAAATGAGACCATAGACATGAATCCTACAATCGCAGCAATTGGGTATGCTTACTATCCGTTCATCAAAAATCACTTTGAGGAATGGCTACCTACGTGCTTTCTAAGTAGTCAAAAAGTTATGGGTTATGCGCGGCATCCGTCTCTTCTTTGAAGCATATTAGCAGGCCACAGCAGAATGTTAATACGAGCTTCGGCGGTAAGAGTGCGTGTGAGAGTCTAGCCGTGGGTGGACGTACATTGTCGTGCATTAGTTGAAACGTGTCACCCAACCGGCCTCGCAAGTGATGATTACGTCTGAAACAATCCTCACCGCGTAAATCTGAGCATCAAGGTTGCCCCTGATCCAAATGAGGTCGGTTCTTCCACCGATCCAAACATTTCAATATTGTTCTCCCACAATATGAATGAACTTGCTGACAAAACCTTAAACATTCTTGACGTCCAGAGAGGTCCTCCAAACTTGATTATGTCTTGTATCCGGACTCAAACCGTAACGAGATTCATCGGAAAAGCACACACAACGCCAATCTTCTTCGTCCAAATCTCTGTGCCCGCAAGCCCATTGTAAACGGGTCCAATGATTGCAGGGGGCTATAGTAGGTGGGCCTCCCAGCCGCCTTTGAGCACGCAAACCCACTTCACCCACTCCGATCCAGCCTGTCCCCTTGCTGTCCTCTCCCAGCGACGCCCTAAGCCGAGGCCCGTACCCCGCAGGGGGTGCCCTTAGCGTGTAGTCGCTTAGTTTGTAATTTTTTTGCCCTGGTTGGAGGCCTTACACTTAAGGCACCCACAGGAAAGTCCGGTTAAGCAGACGACAACCTCTCTGGTTGAACTGCGAGATGCCTTTTCGAAAAAAAAAAAAAAAACCCACTTCACGAAAACTATTTCTGATCGTTTGATCGCTTATTAAGAAGCCTAAGTTGTAGAGCCTCGTAACTAACATCATGGCGGTCATGGTACGATTCCGTCGAGCAGTATTTTGGATGTACCGGTCCTGTCTGCGAGTGGTGATGAAAGATGTCGCTCGGCCAAGCTGCTCGTAATGCGTGTCCAGCAGGCCTAGCCAAGTTACAAACGTTTCGTATCGAATCTCTTCTACAATCGTCAACGCCTTAGCGTTGGCAATTATAAAAAAACGACAACTTGACACGACAGAGTCAATCGCTCGTTCTTCGACGACTTTAGTTTTTTTATTCTTGTCGTTAAGAACTGGGGCAGCGACCCCGAAGGCTGATTGACCTTCATAAACATTTGATCAAGAAGCTGCGCTGGACAGCACCAGGGCCGGACAGGCTCTGGGCCTGAAGATTTCCAGTTAGGCAACGGATACACTGCACAAGCTACGTCAGGGGACTGATGATTAGCAACGATCGGCGGCGGCGACCTCTCGCGTCCGGCCCTGGTTCAATCCATAGTCCGGAGCGAGACGGAATGGGACGCCGTCACCTCCTTCTGCGAAGCAATGACTGCTTCACAGAAGGAGGAGACGAGCTAGCGAAGCGTGAGAGGGAGAGGACCTCACGTCCCAGCCACCGCGGGAGACGCACCGGGCCACCGTAGGCGCGGCCTGTGGACGGCGCGCTATGGGCTAGCCGTGGCCCCTGAACACAAAGGGCGATGAAGGAACATGGATGGGTTTTAGTCAGTAAAGTCTGACACTCCCTCCCGCTCCGCCCAGAGCGGGAGAACGAAAAACGTAGCGGCTGATGATGGTTGCACCATTTATGGTATTAAATCCCACGCTCGTTCAACCTCCAGGGTCAAATAACAGCTTTTTACTAAAGGTATATAAAAGTATATACGGAACTTATAATTAAAAACATTTATTTTTTCTGTCTGTTTGTCGGTCTGTCTGATCGTTTGTTTCGGCTAATCTCTGAAACGGTTGGACCAATTTTGATGGGACTTTAACAAGCAGATAGCTGACGTTATAAGGAATAACTCAAGCTTTTATTTAAAAAAAAAGATAAGGTTTCCGTAAGCAAATAAATAAAATCCTTGAAATGGTTAATACAATGCGATTCAAATAGGGTAGTTATATTTTTTTCATTACTCATACTCTGAAAGTAGGTCTGAAGTTGCCTGAAGAGCGGGTTGAAAGTAATACTTTTCAGCCCTAGGGAGAATTGTTTTCAACTGACAACTGTCACATTATTAAAAAAAAATAGTACATTGTTACCCAAGGGGTGAAAGTAACTTATTTAGTCCCGAGACGGGGTTTGGTGCCCGAGCGCAGCGAGGGCGCTAATAGTTCGAGGGACTAAATAAGGTCTTTAACCCGAGGTAAACACTGTGATTTTCATTACGAATACAAGGAAAGTAAAAATGAAAACATGAATCAACACGAAAAAAAATGTAGATCGTGTTGCCGCTTTCCCGCCTATTTTTTTTTTTTTTCTGTGGCCGGCCAGCTATTTAGCCATTACCTTCATCATCGAAAAAATGGTAAATATTTTGCCCAAATCTATGTTATTTTAAAGAAATAGTTGCAACTTAATTATAATAAAGTTATTTATAAAATATATATTCTTTAATTAATACTTAACTTTGTTATTTCAATTTTACATCGTGGCTGTATAGAAAGTTGGGACATGGTTCAATAGAAAAATGAACTACTTTTTCTTTTTAATTTCACAGTTGTCAGTTGAAAACGATTCTCCCTAGGGCTGAAAAGTATTACTTTCAACCCGCTTCTCAGGCAACTTCAGACCTACTTTCAGAGTATGAGTAATGAAAAAACATTTTTCTCGTAGATTTTTCTATAAAAGAAAGAATCCGATCTTCATTTATTTTTTCGAGTTGATGCATGTTTTTATTTTTACTTTCCTTGTATTCGTAATGAAAAGCACAGTGTTTACCTCGGGTTAAAGACTTATTAAGTCCCTCGAACTATTAGCGCTCTCGCTGCGCTCGGGCACGAAACCTCGTCTCGGGACTAAATAAGTTACTTTCACCCCTAGGGTAACAATGTACTATTATAATAATTTCGCGTGGACGAAGGTGAATATCAAAATGTTTTCCGCCGGTGTCGGGATTTTCAGAAAGGATTAATTAAAATCCGGCCAAATGCGATTCGCATAACATCACAGGAGGGTTGCTTCGCATTTTTTTTATTTTTTTTTTTATTATTTGTTGTATTAGCGGCAACAGAAATACATCATCTGTGAAAATTTCGACTGTCTAGCTATCACGGTTCATGAGATACAGCCTGGTGACAGACAGACGGACGGACAGTGGAGTTTTAATAATAGCGTCCCGTTTTTACCCTTTGGGTACGAAACCCTACTAAAAATGACTTTAATTACCGTTTGAACATTGCAACCTTACTTTACGTTTGTTATCAGGAATATTTTAATTAATACATTCTTGAACGCTGCATTTCAAAATAAAAGATTCCTCATGAAGAACATTAGTACCACCTAAAACCATTATAATCCCCCCTTATCTAAGTATGCCTCAAAGATAACAAAAAATAATAAAGCACTGATAACATTTTTAAATATTATGTATGTAACATTGCTTTCATTTCTAAGAAAATTCATTTCTTATAAATACTGACGGCACTCGATGAACACTACAAATGTTTAAAAGTGATAATTATCATGTTATACGCAGTGGTATTTGTTACGCTCGCGGGATTGGTTGTGGCTGAGTTTGATCCAGAGTTGCACGCCAAATACCTAACGATACCAGAATCATCCTTCATCGAGTATTTCAACGCACAGGGCTACTCTTGGAAGATGGCTGAGTACGACGACAATATACGTGTGAAGTATGCCCCTTGTGCACACTTTGATAAGGATTCTTTCGAAGAATTACCACTCCAGACTCACGACTTTGAAGAACTAGTACCGCCGGTTAACTATGATGTCAGAAACGGGTTCTCTTGGTGTGCGTCTCCAAAAGTAATCTACGATCAAGGACAATGTGGTTCGTGCTGGGCTTTTGGAACTGTTACGACAGCGTCTGACAGACTGTGTGTTAATTACAGAGATCAGCCCGGTCCTATCTTACTTTCTGAACAAGATTTAGGATGTTCGCAAACGAAAGTATGCGGCGGGGGTGATGTCATAGACGCATTTGAATTCTGGCGAGACGCAGGTCTTGTTACTCAAGAATGTAAGCCTTACAACGTAACAGAGCTCTTAGAAAATAAATGTGTGACTAAATGTGTAGACCCTGGTAGAGATTACAGAAATGACAAAATTTATGCTGAAAGTGTCTACCGTGTAAGCAATAATAGCTATGAAATAAAAATGGAACTATGGTTAGACGGATCAATTCAGGCCGGTTTTGTTATGTACGAAGATTTTTTTAACTATAAATCAGGAATTTATGAACATACGCATGGAGATGCGGTAGGTTATCTTAGTGTACGACTTGTTGGCTGGGGCATCGACAATGGAACCGAATACTGGATAGCGGCTAACAGCTGGGGAACGCAGTGGGGTGAAGAAGGATGGTTCAGAATCAAACCTTTTCAAGAAGGAATTGATTTTGAAAATTATTTAATAACTGGTGTTGTATCACCGCAATAATTTAATTTCTTCCTCTTGTATTAGTTTGTGTTTTACCTTTGCATTCGGCATTCTTGCAACACACTTTTCATTTTCAAATATTTTTCGATTATTCCGTGTAACGATCGTAACTTACCGGGCGGGTTGAGTTACCTGAATAAAATGATCAGTTCAGTATTTAAAGATTTTATTTGCCTAAGCCTGAGAAGCAATTGAAATCTAAATTTGACTCTTTTTTATTCCTCTACAGACTTGAAATTTACATAATTTGTTGTTCCTAAATTATTTTATTCAATTTAATATAATTTATTTTGTTCTAAAGGTCAAAAGAGTCTTATTTATTTATTCAATTTGGGAAAACAAACAGTAGTATATTAAGCATAAACAGTGTTGTTTAAAATTAAACTTATCAAACATACTCAATAACCTACCCACAACATTTTCCACAGATTACTATGGTATATAATAAAACAAACTGTTAGCAAACGTTAACTGTTATGTACCAGGGCTAACTTAATGACAAAGAAGTTAAGAGTAAAAAAAAGAAAGGGTATGATACAATATCCTTTAAAAGATGTAGCAAACAAAAAATTATAATAATGCGTGATGTGTCACACAGGTCTCTAGTTCATTAACAATGATACCTACATGAGGTAAAACCTATGGAGCCTACTTGCGTCGTTGAGAATTTTAATTACATTATTTTTAAATTTATATCTGTTTAGGAATAATATGTCTACTGCACTAAAACGCGTATTGTATGTGTCAACTAAGCGGTATAGCGGTGAGCGCAGCATTGGATCTATAAAAGCTGGTAGCGAACAGTCGCCTCTTAGTCCTCCAGTTGCGTCTTACTAAGGACCATTGCATTATTATGTACACATTATGTTGCGATGGTTTTTTCTTCCCACTAAAATTTATTTTTAACCGACTTCCAAAAGGAGGAGGTTATTAATTAGGCTGAATGAATTTTTTTTTGTATGCATGTATGTACAGCGATATCTTCGCCAATTTTGAACCGATTTCGATGATTATTTTTTTTGTTTGGAAGAAAAAATATTATTTTGCAACGGTTTCGTTTAAATTTGGTGAAGATCTGATGCTGATCTTCGGAGACATACAATAGAACTACTAGACTAGATAGCAAGGCTGTCGTAATTACTGCAATAGCTTGGAACTGTGTAAACAATACATATCATATTGTTTACACAACCCAAGTGCGAGTTGGACTCGCGCACCGAGGGTTCCGTATAAACTTATAGGTATTTTGTTATTAAACTGCACTTGCTTATTGCCAACTTTCGTGATTCTAGGTCAACGGGAACTACCGTTTTCGAACTAATAGGGTACTTCCGGTTGACCTAGAATTGACAATTTTGGTTAAAAGCAAGGTCTTACAGCACAAGTAAAGAGACAATTCTGTAAAATAAAAAAAGTTGAAAATTAAGGCACTTATAAGTTTTTGCGAAATCTAAATTTGCCCATATCTTTTTATCGTGTTGACTTAGGACCTTGATTTTTATACACCTAATAGGGACTATAGACCTCAGTATCTGGTCACAAGTCCCCACTCATGATTTTTGACACGTTTTATCTTTGTCAGTTTTTATTAATTTGATAAAACAAAAAACACGTATCCAATATTTTACGATAATTTTCCCCATTATATTTTTAGAATTAATTTCGAAAGACCTATATATCAAAATATTAGGCGAGTGTTTCCGCAGTCTTGAAATTCAAGAAATAAAAATACATAGCTATGGTTGCAATCAATACAATTTATTAAATACATATTCAACTATTAAAACCCAGCCACTATTTATACGTAATCTGGTGACATAACTATGTAAGTAGAACCAAAAACTTGAGAGGTCTCAAGGGACACGAAGTAGTATATCAGATATTTTCGCCAGTTTTTTTTTTTTTTTTTTTAATAAAAAAAGTAAAACAAAAAAAAAATATCTAATCGAATATCTGGCTTGCTATCTATAAGAGAGAGAGAGAGAGACAGACAGAGAAACATGCGCACGCCGCACGGCTTCTATTGAAGCTTACTATATCAAAAAGTGTCGTTATAACTTTTCGTCTTAATTTTTTCCTTTCGCAACGCGCGATAAGGAACTTCGTTCCAAAAATAAACCCAACACCAATTTATAATAGAATACTAAAACCAATTATGATACAAAAAGTGATTTCATAGAGAATATGTGTTTAAACTATTCAGGAATGCCAGTGATCATCGAGTTTTCAAATTCGATTTCGGGTTGGAAGCTTTTAATCCGGAAAAATCCTCCTTCACCCCATTGTGGGCCCCAGCTATTAGCTGCCAACCAATATTCAACACCATTTTCAATACCGTAGCCTATCACACGAACACTGTGAAGATTTGTCGGTTTACCATGTGTGTGTTGATAAATTCCAGAAGAGTAGCCCTGTTCACCGTAACTCAACATAAAATCCTCGTGAACTACCATTAATGCCTGTACGGGACCATTTAAGAATATTTCTGCTTTTATTTGCCAGCTGTCATTAGGTATAGCGTAAACATCTGCGGCACGAAATTTGTTTTCAAAATAAACCATTGGATTAGGATTGTTCTTACAAAATGCAACGCACTTATTTCTGTACAAATTAAAAGGTTCGTATGGTTTGCACGTGTCAGTTACGAGACCGTAATCTTTCCAAAACTTGAATCCAACTGAAGAAAAACCACTAAAACAGATGGTTTGATAAGGGTGCGAGCATTCCAAATCTTGTATAGATAACTCTATCTGTCTGCCGGTTTTAATACACATTCTATCCGAGGCAACATCGGCAACGCCATGAGCCCAGCATGAGCGACAATAATGTTGGTTGCGAATTTTTCCAATAGTAAAACAATGTGGCCACTTTATTCTTGCGTCGAATGATTCCGGTAGTGGACCAGTTACCGTTTCAGGATCAATATAGTTTACTCGTAAATCATTGATATCACGATTGTGTAGACCAACTCCCATATTAAGGGTAATATTTGTATACTGTTTGATTCTCCATGAGTAGTTCTTTTCATTGAAGTGCTCTACGAAGTTTGAACGCGACAATGTCTTGAACTTTTCCTGCAACTCTTCATCCACTTCACTTGCACCTAGTTTTATCAACGTTAAAATTACTATCACGTAAACCTTCATTGTCACGATTACTTGATGTCTTCCTGAAGTCTACATATCCTCAACCTTATATTGGACTTCAGAAATCTCAAGTACGTAAGTATGCCATAAAATTTCACCAAAGTTGATAACGTGTATATTTTTAAGTGTTGTTAATAAATTTAGGAATGTATAACTGATAAAACTATTGGTGGAATTTTCGAATGTGTTCAAACATGTAAATAATTATGTAGTATCAATATTATAGTCATTATTAGTTGAGATAGCAACACCTACATGACGTGAAAGTATTTTTAAACGGTTCCAAGCGTCATCTTCATGATTCTCCTGCCTTTGTTCCAATTTATTAAGGTTCTGCGCATTTTGTCTTTTTCTTTCATATTATTTCTCTATTTGTCGTCAGTTCAACTGTCGCCTCCTTTCTAGCCATATCATTCTTCACACAGTTCATCCATCGTTTCCTTAGTCTTCCCCTGCTGTTATATCCATCCACATTTATACTCTTAACCTTCCTTACGACATTTTCTTTAATGATAGTGTATTCATATTGAAAATTAGGAACACCATCATCATCATTGTATTTCTTACGCTCTTAATCTGCTGGCTTCTATAATTATAAATCTCAAATCGTTTATTGCTATATCCCACACTTACAGGTGGTAAATAAAAAAAAAAAAAAAATGGAACCTGTCGAGCACAGTAAATTTTGTAAATAAGTAGTTTCATAAGTATTTTATATTTCTATCCATTTATCTAATCTTTTCTTATTTATTTAATTGTATTTAAAATTGCTTGTTTCTTTTCTAGCTTAAAAGTTGTTAATTATTTTTAGCGTATTATACAGTACCTATAGTTATATAATTAAAATTAATAAAGGTACGATTGCAAATCTATCAAAAAATAAACAAATAAATTACGTTCTAAATGAGAGGAAAGTATGGTCCAAAAAAAAACTATATTCTTTCGTAATTTTCTTTTCGCTTAGGTGAACAGAAATCTAGTGCATAAATATGGTTCTTGACAGCTTAAGCTAACAAATGCTAATGTAATTACTGGAGTGTCTCAAACATAGCCAAACAAATGCGACCTCGACCTCATGATGGCGTAAAAGTCCAGAATCCTCGCTTTGACAAACATGCTCGAAGCACTCAATACTTTGGTAGTTTTTATTGGTTCGGTAAGCGTCATTGTACTGAAACCTTAATGAATACATCTTTTTTGTCAAGTGGCACCAAAGTTAAGAGGTGAATTATAGATATTAGGTCTATACCTAATATCTATAATTCACCTCATATCCCATGATCTGTCCACGAAGTAGACACAATAGTTAAACAATGGCGGCTCAACCAAATTGATCATTTGACAGATCATGATTTAGTGGCACAGAATTATGAGAATACACAATACATTTCTTTTAACGTCACCAAAAGCGATGGAATTTATTCATGTGTCGCAACGACTTATAAAAGCTAGCACAAGGTGTTAAACAGTTATAGCACATAAAACTATATCCTAACTGAGGCATGTTATTACCGCTAAAGGTTTACGGTTAACGGTTTCAAATTTTAATGGTTACCCGTGAATGGTTCTGATATTATTATTACGAGCTTCATCGTTTATATCTGTTGTAGCTTCTTGTAATCATGATCTGCTTAGCCTTTCCCCAACTATGTTGGTTTCGGCTTCCAGTTTATCCAGAAGCTGGTATTTAGACCAGTATTTTACATGAATCGCCTGCCTATCTGTATACTATAACCAGTTAACTAATAAAATTAAGTTCAAGGCGTTCGTGGTGCGAGTACCGAATTGTTATCTGCCCATGGTGATGGAGGAAGACTTTTGTCGCAGGACGTGGTGTTCCATCTCTTCCGCGGACCAGATCCACTGGTCAGCCAGCACAAGTAAATGTGAACAAGTAAAGTGCTACTAACATGGTTTTTAAGTCTTATTTATTAACACAATTTGTATAGTTACTTTATATAATTATGTTAGTTTATAAGGTTTGCTCGGAGTTTCCTTGCGTGATCGAATCAGGAATTAAGACATCCGCAAGAGAATCAAGGTTACCGACGTAGCCGAAGAATTGCCAAAATTAAGTGGCAGTGGGCAGGGCACAGGGCACGCCACGATAGTGGCGGTAAGTCCCCTCTTTGAGGAGTGGCTGGAGAGACGCCACGGCGTCCTCACCTTCCGCCTGACGCAGGTTCTTACCGGACACGGATGTTTCGGTAAGTTCCTGCACCGAATCGGGCGGGAGGAGACGCCCGGGTGTTTCCATTGTGAGGATCGACCGGAGGACACGGTGGAGCACACGGTGGAGGTGTGCCCTGCTTGGGTGGAGCACCGCCGTGTCCTCGAGGTGTCGATCGGCGGCCGCGACCTCTCGCTTCCGGCCCTGGTTCGTGCCATGGTCCGGAGCGAGACGGAATGGGACGCCGTCACCTCCTTCTGCGAAGCAGTCATGCTGGCGAAGGAGGTGGCGGAACGTGAGAGGGAGATATCCTCACGTCCCGGCCGCCGCGGGAGACGCCCCGGGCGTCGGGGGCCACGTGGTGGCTTCCGGCCACCGTAGGCGCGGGCCTGTGGACGGGGAGCTATGGGCTAGCTCGCCGTCTGTACGTCTCATGACGACAGGCCGTGTCGACGGCGCGTTCGTGTTCCACGCGCGCCTCAAAGAGAGTCAGCAATAAGGAAGGGGTCCGCAAGGGCCGAAGCCTGCCGGGGCTGCGGGACTATTCGAAAGAGATACCGTGGCCCCGGAACACAAAGGGCGATGAAGGAACATGGATGGGTTTTAGTCAGTAAAAGTCTGACACTCCCTCCTGCTCAGCCCAGAGCGGGAGAAGTCATTTGATGATTTCCCATCCTAAAAAAAAAAAAAAAAAAAAGTGGGCAGGGCACATTGCTCGCAGAACGGATGGCCGATGGAGCGAAAAGTTCAGGAGTGGCGACCACGAACCGGAAGACGTTGCGTTGGGAGGCCTCCCACGAGGTGGACCGATGACCTGGTGAAGGCTGCGTGAATCCGCTGGATGCGAGTCGCACGGGACCGGTCAATGTGGCGACACTTGGGGGAGGCCTATATAGGCCTCCCCCAAGTGTCCAGCAGAGGACGTCTTGCGGCTGATGAGATGATGAATGATAAGGTTTATATCTATGGTCCATTCCAAATCGTGTTGTTGTTAACTCTCTTGATATACTTAAGATCATTATTTATACTATGAAAAATATTGACTGTACCCTAAAAAATGAGAGAGAGAAAATAATTATTATGCCGAAAGTATAGTAATATTATCTGACTGCATACATTTTTACATGTTACGTTTTTAATAAAAATAAATGAAGGAATGTGTTTTAAGTTCACTTCGTGTTATTGATGGGGATGATTGCCAAGTGATACTATGTATGTACGAGTAGGTTAGTTTAGTTTATTATTATTAATTATCAAGAATAACAGGTCGGTCAGGTAATATATATCTACGGTCGACCAAGCTACTATTTGTTTTACATTTTAACATGCAAATTACTTTGTAAAATGTAAACCAAATAGCTTGGTTGACCGTACATACAGCTACGCATGTCCCATGATCTTAATAGGCTACAATATTATAATAAATGGTTGGTATATGGTGGGTATAGGCTTACAAAATTATAATAAATGGTTTGTAAAAAGGCCCTAACGAAGCCGAAAGTCACTTGATCTTCTCGTTATCGCTGTATTTTTTTTGTTCTGGACCATATCTGGAAACCTTTTAGTTACGGAGATAATGGAGGTCCAAATTTTAAATACTACATTTTATGGTAATAACTTTGTTTCCATAGAAAAAGCAATATGCAAAACATCCATCAGCACAGTGTTTCAAGTTTGCTACATTGAGTTTTACCTAAATTGAGTATATACTCTTCTATATTTCCATGGCACTTTAAAACAAATCTTCTACACAAACCTATAATAGAAAGTACCCTAAATAAAAGGCATAGATGATCAAGAAGTCAGTATCAATAGAAGAGCAAATCTTGATACGTCAGAGCATCCTCAATAATTTGAGTATAACACGGAGGTACATATTCCATTTCAAAACTTTATATGCAACTGTAACTAAGAAACATTATGTTATATTCCAAGTCAGACATCGACGAAGTTGTCGAATCGAGTTAGCGGGAGGCGACGAAATGCATATGAGCCATAAATCATGCATTTCGCATACACTCTGTGACTCCATCGGATTGTACCTCTGATTTTAGAGACAGATTTTAACTTGGAAGCAACTGGGAATTGGGAAAAAAAAATTTTTGGACGTGGTACTTTTGAGTCTGTACGGTTTTTGTCATATCAAACTATGTACAAATCTATGCACTTAGACAAAAACCCCTAGATTTCTGATAGCAACTTTGAGAAAAGATCCATACCGTAATCATTGAATTTGAAAGTTAGACAATATTTCTTTTAGAAGTTGCTAAGTTTTTGTTTGGGCCTCATCCAAAGCAGATAAAATACAATACAAAATAGTTTATTGTGTTAATTAGATATTACATTACATGTTAATGTGTTTGGCGCCCCCATTTAGGCAAACAATGCCTGTATTAGAAGGCTCCGCTCTTTCACCATCATTGTCGTACACTTATACTAATACGAGTTGATATTATAGTGTACTGTGACCTTAAGGGTAAATATGCAATGTAAGTACATTTTATCTATTTATATTTAGCTAGATATTGAAACATTTTTTTTTACTTGTAACATCTACTTTCTTACACACATGACATGACATTGCGCCCGTATTTCCTTAGGGATGGGCAGGGGTGCATCCGTTGATACCTCATTTGTCTGGACAATAAGATTTAGTAAATGACTTCTCCAAAACGATTCTTGGATCAATGAAGTAAGGAAATGCAAAAGTCGGATACCGTACGTCGGGAACTTGCGACATTAATATACTTGGACTATCCAGTACTGCGGAACTACGAACTTATAGGATTTAATATTGTTTATGACACGTTTGTTTTACGCGCGTGTTGATATCAAACTTTCTGAAAGCATTATACCGGAGTTCCTTTAGAGTTTAATGCAAATTCTTGGGTTATGTTATTTTTCTTGGAGCTATTTTAGTTATGGGAGTTTGAGAGATATCTTGCCATATTTTCTTTTGGAGTGTTAGAAAAAGAAGTTAGTAAAGGATGAAAGGCATATGAGTGAAAGAGTGGTGGGCGAAGTTGATGGATGGAGAGGGAGAGGAAGGCCAAAGTAAAGATGGATGGATTGTGTGAGGAATGATATGAAAGAGGAAGGAGTAAATGATGCCGTGACGTCTAACAGGGGAGAATAGAAGAAAACGTATTGCATCGATCCCAAATGCAATGGGACAAGGGCTAGGGGCCGAGTCTGCTATTACAATAGTGTCACAATGGTCTATCATTGATTTCATAATTGTTGTTCGATGACAATGGTCATTTTGCTAAAAACTCGTAATCTGCTAAATTCATAATGGGCGATCATTGTTCGGTCAATGATCTCGTAATAGAATTGTGTTATAATGACATTGTTGTATTGCCATTATTAAAAAACCTTAATAGAAATGATTTTCTAAAAACTAGAATCAAATTTGAACATCGAATCATGCCAGATTTCATTTATCTATGTTTTTACATATTATTTATTAATGTTAAGTAATCTGAAGTAGTAAGAAGTTCGTAACTAGCAAAAAACATTAAGTTATGTGTAACGCGGATTAATGTGAAACTATACAATTCAATAATATTTTATCTGTTTAGCTGTCAAAGTCTAATGTGACATTACTGCTTACTGACGTGTTATCTGTTTTCATTTCTAGCGGTCGGTGTTTTGATTTTCATTTAAGTGTTTTAAATTATCTTTAATATAGGCCTATATTTATAGAAATACAAAATGGTGCTAATTGAGCAAATTTCGGCTGAAACTGTCAACATTTTAGCAGATTATCGCGTAAGTCAGTCATTCATTTGTCATTGTGTACGAGATTACCATTCTATGCCATTTCTTTCAATGGAGTGTCAGTGGTTGATCATTGGAAAGTCATAATGACGCCACTATATTAGAAGATTACCAAACTTGTCAAAATCAACAATTATCAGATCAATGATAGACTATTGTGACACTATTGTAATAGCAAACTCGCCCCCTGGAAGATGATGAGTGTTAGTGTTAGTAAAGGAAGTGGCTAAGGAACTACAATCATTAACCTGATTACATTTAGTATTAAGTATTGAACAAGAAACACGATTTGATGAGATCTATTTACAAATATACAGGGTGGAATTTTTCAATGCCACCTGGAGGGAAAGTATCCTAAATACTAAAGATAGCAAATTTTACTCAAACGAAACATTCCTTTATTTTTAAAAAGAAACAAATCTGCATTCAAAGATTTTCGAAAAATCGCTTGCCACATTCGGGCATTGCAACAATCTGACGATGATAATAAAAACGCTAGGATGGTTTAAAGAATAAACATAAAAAGCTTTGAAACAAAATACATCACACACAAAAAAAAAAGAAAATCCTTCACAAAACGTGACTCCGAGAAACATGATAGCTTTCAAATCAAAACAGTCGTATTAAGTGCACTTCACAGACACCCCGAGGCAAAAACATTGGACAAACGACACGAAAATAAAAATGGTGGACGAACCAATTATAAATGTTGCCTTCGGTCACAAAGACAAACATTTGCTTTGGATCAGTTTAACGCATCGCTTCGTAGCGGGGACTAAGCGTTTAAAAGGGTTGAATGATATGATATAGGGCATGGTGGTGCTGGTGTTTTAGAACCTTAACTCTTGGAGCATTCGATTGGAAAAAGAATATTTTTTAAAATAATATGCGTCTCCATTATCAAGAAAAACCTAGTGATACTGTGAGTGCGTTTTGTCGTGAGTTACAATCGAGTTCCAGTAGTGCGCGTAATAAAAGACTAAGAAAGAGGGTAGACAGATTTGTCTGCTCATAATAAATAATTTTCGTCCCACCCGCATACCTCTTCAGTATTCCCGCGATCATGATGCTTGCAACAGCGTCGAAATATCGGGAGCTCATAGAACCTAAAGAAAATCACGGATATCATCCCGTAAGTACTTTAAGTGTAGTGAAAAACCGTGAAAGTCTAAAACAGTGCATCAAGAATATTTTTGTTATTGGCCGTTAATGTCCCACAGCTGGGCAAAGGCCTCCCCATATCTTTCCAGGTACGCTAGCCATCGCACTGCCCATTTAGGTCATCTCGCCACCTCTTTCTGGGCCGGCCTCAGCGGTGACGTCCATTCCTGGGCACTGCACAGCATTGGGTGGAGAATTGTCCAGCGGTCTTTCTACATGCGGCTTAAGTGATTTCCATGCTCAATTCTATTTGAGCCTCGCAGCCTTTTTGCCTATGTTAATAATTCGGAGCGCAGCGTGGTGTTCTGTATTCAGTCTATTTGTATGATCTATATTTGCTCTTAATGGGAAGGTTTCTGAGAAAAAAAAAATGGCCAAGTGTGTGTTGGACTACGCAGGGTCTATTCTTGTCTTTTTATTTTTAATTTCTTTTTTTTTAATGTTTATTTTTATTAGTTGATAATTTCACCATTTTATTCTAAGTGTGTTGGGTGTTGGTCCTGTGCGGGCTAAAAATTGCTTTTTCTTTCTTCAATTTATTTTCTAAAAAAAGGTTTGCAACAATTTTATTTGTGTTTTCCACAATATCTTTTTACCGTTTTTCTCCAATGCACAATTACACACGTCGATCAGATACTTCATTACTATCAGCAGAAACAAATGAATCATCCTGTCCCAATTCGATTTGTGTACATCTTTCTTCTGCTAATGTTTTATTCAGTCTTCAACGGTAAATAAGTTTAGTTTCGGACAAAACATTCCCAAGTGACATAGATACAAAAATTTCACCAACTTATTATTAGTACCCAGTAACATTAATAATGATCTCTAAGCTGTTGTTGTTAGAGGTCATTTTGACCGTAATGTTATGTTCGTCCGGCTTTTCTTTGTGGGGGAAATGGGCTATCCGTCAAAGTCGGTTTTATTTATCGTTTTAGTTGAATTTTATCGAACTAATAGCCCCTGAGATAAATTTACGATTGGCAACGGAATTGTACGGTGAAAAGGGTTCTGTGGGATGTATCTTATGTATGTATTGGAGCACTTAGAGATGTATTACAAATATTCGTTTATCTTGTTGGTGTATTTTCCTTCGTGGTGTGCCGCTGAAAAATCTTTTATTTAAATGACATCTACACTAATATTATAAAGAGGAAAGATTTGTATTTTTGTGTGTGTGTATGTTTGTAGTGAATAAACTCAAAAACTAAAGCGCCGATCTCAAAAATTCTTTCACCATTAGAAAGCCACGTCTTTACTGAGTAACATAGGCTATATTTTATCCCCGTACTCCCACGGGAACGGGAACTACGCGGGTGAAACCGCGTGACGTCCGCAAGTAAGTTATAAATCTGCTCACTAATCTGCAAACTTAACATAGGAAAAAACCTGAACGATTATTCATAAAATAGTTTTCTGGTTTCAAGAATTACCTTCAGGGGTGTAGGCAAATGTTTCGATTTCCACATCAACTTTCAATAGTTTAGGTATATCAAACTCCTTACAGCAATAATAGAATGTCACTTTGTCTATAGGTTTTTATTTAAACTTTTATTTAAGGTACCATATTTTTTAAGATATAAGTCAATAAGAATCACAGATTCCTCCAAGATACAACATTTTGTCGCTGAAGTTCTAACACCACGTAAGTCAAAAATAGCAATTTTACAGAAAATTTTAAAATCTGCATTATTATACCATGTAATGGTACAATACCATTTTATAATTTGTGTTCACTTTAAATTAGATAGAGACGTTGCTTGACTGAAACAACGCGTCTTCCGATTTTCTAGCAAACGGCATCAAAAATCAAAACCGCCAAAATGACTAACGTGGTGTTAGAAATTCAATGACGATTTGTAGAAGCTGTAGAACATATCCCTGTACTACCAACGTTACTTAAACCAAGCGAAGCAAAAGGCATCTATCACGAACGGTTGGCAGACATCAAATAAATGTCCGCTACGGAGAACATTTCTCATTGGCGAAGATACCGGTGAGGATACAATGTAGTGAGATTTTGGATTATCAGCTGTGTTCTGCTGTTTTATGTTTCATTTTTAGGATATTTTGTGGACTGTTTCTTGGTTGTATTTATTATCTTAGTTTCGTAGCTAGATAGGGGTAGACAAAAGAGGTGGAGAGGAGGTATACAAAATAAAAAGAATTATTTCTTTTTATTTTGTATACCTCCATTAAAACACATAGGCTGACAAAATGGCGTGAATGGAATGACTTTTTTAAAGGCAACCTTGTAGGATATGCTTTTTGAAGCAACGAAATGTTGATATATAGTTTTTCATAAGTGATAGTCTTGAGTAGTCGCTACTATGTTTATCAGTTTAGGCTAATAACGAAAGAAACACAAACTCCAATTCTACCTACGCCGTCGGGTAATACAATCGTGATGTTACATTACATTACAAGACACACCCACTCAACACAACAACACTCAATCAAAAGGACACACAAAACAGCACTAGGTACTAAACAAAATGCATCCCATTTAGTGCTTTGTTGCAAACAAATGTCCACACATTTGGCTCGCCTTAA
The DNA here is from genome assembly GCA_963853795.1 of Xestia rhomboidea. NCBI lineage: Eukaryota > Metazoa > Arthropoda > Insecta > Lepidoptera > Noctuidae > Xestia > Xestia rhomboidea. Next base: position 14,005,710 of record OY970778.1, read on the forward strand.
AATACAACGGTACCTCGCATTTCATCCACATTTAAAATACTAGAGTATTGTGTGGGCTCTTAGGTTGATGCCACACAGATAGATGCTTTGCTTAGGAAGTATAAATGTCGCATTATCAGCTTATAAGGTTTCCTTTGCTAAGACACAGACCTCGTCTTTGTTTTCAGGTGACATAACTGTGTCTAGTCAACAACAGAGCTTCGAGTTGCCGCTGAGTTACATATGATAGTGATTATAAATTTCGTGGCACCTTAACAAAGTTAAGCGTAAAACTTTTATTACCGCTTCCAATTCCGTAAGTTTCTCTGCGTCTTTTGTGAAGCATTGCCATTAGTGCGAGTGATCTGTGACACACCCAGGACCGGCAGTCTCGACAGAGAAACGACAAAATCGCTAACTTTCGATCGCTGTTTCCTAACGAATAAATTCGGTTGCAATAATGGTGCTTGCGAGAAACGCATCTTGGATGTAGAGACTTGCATTTCCCGCAAGCATCGTTATTGCAACCGAATATTTTTGTGAGTTATTAGCGATCGAAAGTTAGCGATTTTGTCGCTATGACTAGACTAGGCCCAGTTTGTAGTTTTCAAATTACCGCCTCTTGCAGCGTCCGCCGGGCGTCTCCATGCTGTATACAGCACACCAACGCATAGTTTTATTACTACATATATTGACAACACTAAAGTAAAGCGCCATACTAGATGTATTGGTCACGGTTTGTCCACACTAATAAATCACAAATTATGAACAAACCGTCGAATGCCGTCGTTCAATTTATTGTGACCCTAGTTTGTCACCAATTCAAGCTTTGCTACTCAACCAGCGAAGCTCTCAGCTGTGTGCCTTTAGCCTAACCAGTACGCCCGGCAGACTGTGAAATGTCCTAGTATTTGTCAGGGTTTCACCACGTTTCAGAATAGGAATGTGCATTAAGTAATCTTGAAGATGATAGCAGGAAGCTCTTACTGTCTGCTTTGAGTTTTTTAGATTTTTTGGGTTAATATTTGTCTGAGGTGAACATTTTGTATTTGAAAAAAGTATAGTAAGTAGCGTCTGGTTCTAGCTGAATGTGATTTCTTTAGTCTAGTTCATTTTAATTCGCTTATATGAATCATATACGCTTAGATAGTTATTTCATATTAATATGCCTGTACAATGATAGGGCTACTCAGAGTTACTTTTAAATACTTCCTAGAGTATTTTTTGGTAACAGCTATATTATTTTGGTTTTCGACATTATGATTCATCATAATCCTTTATGATTGTCTTACTCGTATACCTATCATTCTGCATTAAAGTCTTTTCAGGGTTGAATATTAGTTGCTTTTTACTTTGGTACACCAGTTGACTGTAAACAAAGGGCCAAGACAAATGTCAAACGCTTTCACAGAATTCCGTACTTATGCTTCTGCAAAGGCTTCAACAGGATTGACTTAAGGTGAAAGCGTCAGGGTTGCAAGAATGACTTTTTCAAGGTCCAAGTCATTCCTGCACCTTTATGCGCTTGGAGGGTTGTATTGATGATTTTGATGATTATAATTCTGTAACTACATACCTCTTACAGTCGCGAGGAATATTTTAATCAACATACAATCTAGCACTGGCCTGCAAATTGCAAATAAACGTAAGGAAATTTAAATTTCGAGGGCTACCATGGAGCATCCACCTTAAGCTCTCCGGTAACTTATGTTAGTGCCACATAATTATTTGTTCATGATAGTTATCATGACTTTGCGAAGAAAATAATTGCATTCAATTCAAGATGACACACATCTTATTAATATCTGGACAATGAGTGACGATTCACACGTTCCCAATAATATAAACAATATACCAAAGCTATAAAATCTTAGGCGTGAAGCAATAAGAAAGACAATATTAATTACCGGAACCTTACCAACTTACTGCTGCACTCGCACCGACCTTATTTCAAACATACAGAGTCTATTTTAGCAACGCTTGTTTCAGATAACTTTGTAAGTGAGCCTATGGGGTAAGGACGGAAGAACGCCTAATATATGGTGTTTTAGGTAATTAAATGTCACATAGATCAGAGATTAATGATGTGTTACGACATGTGGGGTCCTCTTGTGTTTGTGTCTTTGGTGATTTCGCGTGGAAACGCCAAGACAATGGTGGTGAAGGCTGAAATAAATGTTTTCTGTGACTTGTTGGCTGATTTTTTGTTAATACAGGGTGTAAACCACCTCATCACGAAGCCGTCAACCAAGCATTCTGTACATCAAACTAAGTAACTTTACGCAAAAAATATTGCTGGGAAATGACTTCTTTTTTGGGGTGAACAATCATGTTTTATGGTAGAACTCAATGTAACGCACTCAAAACATTGTGCTGATGGATGGATTGAATAGTACGGGGATCGTGTAGGTGTTTAAAGTAAAAATCTTACATTAAAAACTTGTATTTCAAAAAAAAGTTGTCAAAAAGTTGGAACTACTACTACTTAGTTGGAACTTTGAACCCCAATATCTCCGTAACTAGAAGGTTCCCAGGTATGGTGTAGAACAAAAAAATGATTACTATGACGAGGAGAACCCGTGCCTTTTAGCTTCGTTAAGAAACGCCAAGACACCCACACCCTTTTACACTCTTTATTTTGTAATCTAATTCAATGACGTAGCTATTGTAGTTCTGGAAGACTATCCATACTTTGATAACGCTATTATAATAATACCAGCCTAGTACCACTGCTGGGCAAAGGCCTCTTTTAATACAGAGAAGGCACGAGCATTGATCCAACCTTGCTGAAGACGGGTTGGCGATTTCAGACGTCTTTTTTTTTTTTTTAAACCTTGTTATTCCCAGTATGTCCTAGTTTTCTTTTTTTTTTTAATACTGTATTTGACTTGCAATTGTGATCCTATATATTATAATACTTAAGTATACATGCGTTCTAAAACAAGCAGGGTTTTTGTTTAATTCTCGCGATTTCTGTGTTAATCTCATTCTAAAAGTTGCTCATAATTATAAGTATAATGACCCCGTAGAGGTTTAGAGTAAACGAAGAAACACAAAGAAGGTCCCAAAATGAGTCATCCAGTAAGTCGATAATAAAAACATTATTAAAATAATAGTACCCGATGGCAAATCATTAAAATCCGCTGATGAGGACAAAGACGTACCATTTTATTAAGAACTAGCAATAAAACGCATTCAACCGAACGAAAATAATACAACACTAATACACTTAAGCACCACGGAAATAGATAGCGAGGCAATCAAAATTCGCATTACACACTAGGGCATAAACCTGCAGTTTATATTGTCCTCATAAATTGTGATGTACGCTACCAATCTAGGTAATTAAAACTGGAATAGTGTGCTTCATATTTCAGATGAAATGCTCTTTGAAGATTTGGTCGTGATGTGAAATGTGGTTTTGACAAAGCTTGCAATTTAGAGGAATTGTAGTTCGAGCATTTCAAAGATAGGTTGTAATATGCTGAATGTATTTTTATATAACATCACGCCTGTAATCTCCGAAGGGCTAGGCAGACGTGTCCCTAATAGTACACCTACATTTTGCCAGTCGAGGAGGCGAGCCTATTGCCATCAACCGGTCCCAAATACTCCGTGGCTACTACTGAGAAATAAAAAAAAAACTCAAAAGGAAAAAAAAAATGCTAGGCAGAAGTGTCCCTAATAGTACACCTACATTTTGCCAGTCGAGGATTCGAACCTATTGCCATCAACCGGTCCCAAATACTCCGTGGCTACTACTGAGAAATTCAGAAAAACCCAATAACACTTTAGTTGACCTGGGAATCGAACTCAGGACCATGCTCAGCAGTTGCAATTGCGACCACTAGACTAACAGACCACAGTGGTAGGATAATAGGCGGGACGACAAAAAAATCTAATTAGTCCGTCACTTAGATTATCAAAAAATATTTGACTCGTGTTTTTTCTTTTGTTACGTAAACCAAAAATGACGAAGATACGACGCTTTTAAAATTCTCAATACGTCACGCCATGGTATAATTTTTAGCTAGTTCTGACGTCACGAGCCCCCACTCCCGAGTTTTGATGCGTTTTATCTTTGTCAATATTCATTGATTTACAAAAACAAAAAATACGTGTCCATTAATTTCCAATACTCTAAGTGACGGACTAAATAGATTTGCAATTTTTTGATACTGTCGTCATACCTATACACTAACATACAAAATCGAATGAAACTATAAATTTAAATGATTAAATCAATTTTTGGAAATAATAAATTTCCAAAAAGTAACACAACAGCTTCACAAACGCACTTATAATCATAAACTAACCTTCCCCTGTCACACCCCTGTGTACCGGAAGTCTCCCCTGCCGGAAACGGCCGGAACTAGGTGCAATAATTATTTATTGCCATGCTGTAAGACGGAAAACACCGCCTTGAGACATCTCCGCGGGTTGTCCAGGGCAAACTTACGGATCATGATATTAATGAATTTTGTTTACGGATTCGAATTGAAAATTAATTGCTTGGATGTTATTGGGTGTTGCCTTGTTTGTATCAAATGTTTTGTGTTTGTTAAATCTTCAAAAAAAATTGTTTTCTGTAATTTATGATTGTAATTCGCATTTGCCTGCGCCTTTTTTTTTTTCTTTTTTCGGATGGGAAATCATCAAATGACTCCTTCCGCTCTGGGCGGAGCAGGAGGGAGTGTCAGACTTTTACTGACTAAAACCCATCCATGTTCCTTCTTCGCCCTTAGTGTTCCGGGGCCACGGTATCTCTTTCGAATAGTCCCGCAGCCCCGGCAGGCTTCGGCCCTTGCGGACCCCTTCCCTATTGCTGACTCTCTTTGAGGCGCGCGTGGAACACGAACGCGCCGTCGACACGGCCTGTCGTCATGAGACGGACGGACGGCGAGCTAGCCCATAGCTCACCGTCCACAGGCCCGCGCCTACGGTGGCCGCATTAACCTACGCCTGCCGTCCTCAATTGGGCACACCTTCAAACCTACTTCTTTTATTAATGTGACAAGTTTAGTTTATCTACATTATTGTCGAGGTTATTAGTGCATCTTACGTTTTATACCAAACATTTTTTCCAGACGAATGTACCCGGACACCGGCACTGCATGTTTTTTTTTTCTAACAAAAGAACTACTTTGTTTTTGTTTTATTTTCAAAATCCTTATTTTATCATTTTCCTGCGGCTATTTTAGTCTTAGGCGTAAATAGGTTAAGGGTGCTATACTTGTTTGGGTGCTTGACACAACTGAACAGAATATAATAATAGGCTTGACGACAGTATCAAAAAAAATCAAATCTATTTAGTCCGTCAGTTAGAGTATTGGAAATTAATGGACACGTATTTTTTGTTTTTGTAAATCAATGAATATTGACAAAAGATAAAACGCATCAAAACTCGGGAGTGGGGTCTCTTGACGTCAGAACTAGCTAAAAATTATACCCGTGACGTAATGAGAATTTTAAAGCGTCAGATCTTCGTCAATTTTGGTTTACGTAACAAAAGAAAAAACACGGGTCAAATATTTTTTGATAATCTAACTGACGGAATAATTGGATGTTTTTTGTCATTATTCTTATGTCGTCATTATTAAGATGCCGAAAGCCATTGGCCCATCAGCACGTTCCGAATGCAAACCGAGTAATCGTAAATAGAATAGAACAAGTACGCACCCCTGTCGTATCTGCACAAACTCTAATACTAAAAATACTGACCAATCTAACCCCTCCAAAACCCCGCTAAAAATATAATCCAATTCATAAAACAAAAAGTACTTTTACACAGATTTTCAATTCAACCCCAAAACACTACGCCCAACCCCCAAACCCCTTAATTTATTCTTTCACTGCGTCTTATTATTTGCAAATGGTCTATTTGTCGCGACTTAACCCTTGCAACGCAGATGGGGTCCAATAGACCGCGGATTACGGCCGCGCGCCTCAAACCGTCAAACGACGTCATTTGCTCTAAACGCTCACAATTTATTGATAAGGACATTGACAGATATTGCCTTAGGTCTCGTAAAATGCAAGCGGCAGATTAAGGGTTGACGAGTATTTGCAAATGGGACCGGTTTCCACAGGTTTGGTTTCATTACGAGAGGGTTTTGTGTGTGAAATGGTTTCGAGCTTATAAGCTTTTGTTGTGCAAATTTTGTTGAAGTTTATTGGGCACTTCTATACACGCCTCTGGGTTTGGATTAAAAGGGCTAGGTTTTGGACAGGGCATCATGTGTTTATACGTAGGTATGATTAGATTGTGTTAAGGATTTATGCATTTTGAACTTGTATGTAAACTTTTGTTTTAGTTGCAGAGCTTTTTTGTAATAGGGTGCCACAAACTGTTTGTAACTCCAAGCGCCATTAAGAGGGCTCTTCCCGGCCCGCCTATCGTCAACGCGAGCATGATCGAAAAGCTTGTTATTTCATCCAGAGCCACAGCGGCGGTATTCTTTCAACTCCCCTGTCTTACCTAGCCCCGACCCTGCACTACTCGTCTCCCGCGCACCTCATACCGACTAACGCGAGGACATTGAACGAAAAATAGTGTTCTAAAATTTCTTAAACTTATTCCAGGAAATACGTGTTTTTGAATAAGTCTTACAAGTTTGTGGAACAAGTATTTGTCATTTAGAATCTCCACTACATTTGCAAGGCTTCTATCAGGATGCTTTCTTCACTTTTACAATTTATGAGTACATCATGAACGGCTAAAGTTGAGGTAAAATTTGTGCAAAACAGCAATTTTTGGAGGCTTATACTGAATTCGTTTCTACAATTTTTTTTTTTTTTTGCTTTGATAGAAGCCTATATATAGTGCACAAGATACCTATTAGCTCAAAAAAATCAAAGATATATGTGTAACAACGGCATAATCACGTACGAGCGTTTGTCAAAATTCTCGCGAAAAGTGTGGTGGGTTGGCCGCTCTTAAGAGCTTTCGCTATTTTTCGGGTCAAAAGGTATGGGTGTTTGCTTACCTACACACATTACATTAGGAAACTATTTTGATTATTTACTGAATCGGATCATGTGTCTGTCTTTCAAGGCGGCAGGATAGCCAGAGAAGTTAAAATTTTCTTACGTTTTTTGGAATTTGCCGGTCAGTCTCAGGCTGTATGTTGAACTTAATTAATATATTATTATTAATAGTTAATATTATGAATAAAAATGTCACTTACGGGATTTAAGTATAGTTATGGACCGAGTAAGCTTAAAAAAGTGTATTATGATTCATTGATGATATGATTGTGTGACTTTTTCATGAAATAGTAATTAAAGTTCATTTAATCCCATTAAATGAACTTTAAGAGGTTGTATTGATTATTTATTGGTACATAAAAAAAAGAAAGAGACAATACTCATTTCAGTTTATTTTGCCATTATTTATAACAATGCAAGTACAGCTCGTAATTTCACAAATCAATACAAAAAGGTCTCAACGTAATAATACTTGCCATTTGCCAAACAATGCTGTCTAGATTCAATGAAAAATGAATATTCTGAGAACAAGCGAAGATCTTTTCTGTAAAATGGCGCATTTTCAGTGTAATGGTGTCTTAATGAGAAGCGAAGTTGTGAGGCGACGACGTGAACATATTAATTACCTTCCTTTACTTTAATGCATGTCGCTTCCGTGATTAATGTGCAGTAATGGCTGAAGAGAATGGGTAGGGTTATATAGAAATATTGAGTCGGTGAAGAAAACGGTTGATTCGTGTTTTTATTCAGGCTGAAGTTCTATTTACTTTCTTTAAAAAAAAAAACGTTTTCAACACTGGGAATTTCTCTTGTATCGTTGGTGCGTTCACAAACATTTAAACTCACATACACAAATAGCCTGACCCGCAACAACTTTCTGTAGGCCATACAAATATTTGTTCCGTGGGAGGATCGAACCCGCGACACACAACGCAGCAGTCAACCGCTCAGCCACTGCGCCAGCCATGCCATCAAATGTAGTCGTCACCGTCGTCTATGTTTCTGTACTTCTTATAATTAAATAAGCTCACAGTTTGCTGAGAGAAAAAAGTTAAAGTATGTAAACTCGTGTTTGTGTCACTTTTTCAAACTTAATGGTAACTTATTCAGAGTTTGCGCTACAGGATAAATGTACCATTCGACAGACTATTATGCCTGTTAGTAACATATTGCAAAAAAGAATGGGGGAAAATATAATGACCACCAAAAATAACTTTGTGACCACTAACATCTATCACCTAAAATATCAATTTATCACCAAATTTAGTAAATTGAGCACCAAATTTTAATGAGGTGGTTAATGACAAACTAGTTTCGCCTAGGCCGACTTGGGGCACCCCGACACGGATAGATTAGGTTAGAAGGATACGGCGGGGTCGAATAAGCGAGCAAATAGACCCCGCCATACCCTTCGTGGTTATTTTCTCATAAACCATTCAGGAGTAGGAGCCCCGCGTAGCGGGGCTCCGACAACCGAGTCTCCCTCGACTCGGATGCAAGAGCTTATCAGTTCAATTTCAGGTGGTCATTAACTAAAAAAATATTTTTTTGGTTCTAGTTTCACGATAAAATGGGGATTAATTTTGGCAATCAATAGTGATTTTTTGCCGTTACATTTTATTAAATCTGGTGGTTCGTTAAACATAAGCCAAAAAGAATAGATAAAAAAAAAACTGGTCATCCTTTTACGTCGCTTAACTTAGTATTTTTGTACAGCCAATTCTGCTTGAAACAGTGAGTAGGTATTTTATTGTTTATCCAAACCATATATTTATAACACGATATTTTATCCAAAAAACCTGTAGCTAATGTACCCTGTACAAGTAAGTGCACAGCAATTTATTGATATTATTCTTATATACAATAAACAACCAAAAACGGAAGGGTCAAAACGCCTCACACTTGCCATAACAGTATTGTAATATTCAATGGACAAACGGAAAGGGTAACCCCTACGTTGCTGAGGGTAAAAATGTTAAATTTACCGTCAGAAGCTGGCCATTTCAGTCCTCTGTGGCCGACGTCGCGATATTTTGCCGCTTTGTGTTTCCTTTGCATTGATTTCCTTACAAATTGCTGGGCGGGTTTGGGTGGGGTGCAAGTTATAAACTGTTGAAGGAAACGAAGGTCGAAGGTGTTTGAACTGGAGTTAAAAGTATCTGAGTGCTATTAATTACAATAGTTGAATACAAAAACGTACATAATTAAGATATACCTAGTAATTAAATTGTGTTTCGTTTTCACGTGAGTAATTTTACCATGATTTTGCGTCCATGCGTACCATGCGTACCATGAGTTTGTCGTTGCATTTTCACTAACACAAAATAATCACACACATGTATGAGTAACCACTCAGATCGAACATAACAATTTACACTAAGCTTTTTAGGGTTCCGTAGTCCTGACAAGGAACCCTTATAATTTCGTCATGTCTGTCTGTCCATCTGTCCGAGGTTTTGCTAAGAGACCGTTAGTACTAGAAAGCTATAATTTTGTAGAGGTGTGTATATCAATAACGCCGACAAAGTAATAAAATTTTGGAAAATATTTTTTTTTAGGGTAGCGCCCCTACATGTGAAGTGGAGATGAATTTGTTTTCGTGGTGTGGTCGTCGTCTACTTCGTGTCACTGAATAGGTCTTTTAAAATGACTTAAGGGTTGCTGGTACTACTTTTCGATTTAATGCTCCATTTACGAAATTTTAAACTTTAAGTGCAAATTTTTGTTCCAGTAGGGCGCTCCCCCCACCCCTTTAAAAGCTACGTGCATTACGCTAATCACACCATGTTTCACGTAGAATAATAACATAATTAGCATCCGTTTTGATACTGATTAATGCAGTACATTTTGTTTACAATCTTAATCCTCGCGGAAACTATTAAAAAAAAAATCAAAAATCTCGTCGCTCACAACTCATACCGCTCGTTGACAGTTCAAGATTTTTGCCCGAGTGGGTCTTTTTTGCCCATTTTTCCGTGCAATAAACTCCCGTTGAATCCGACACGCATTTCAAGGGTTAGGTGGGTGGAAAAAATGTGAATTTAATTTGGTCTCTGAGTGTTTTTTATCCAGTCTACCTAATGATTTGAGATTTATAATCTGCTGAAAATGGAAGGACCTTTATAATTTTGCATAATAATTTTTTTTATGAAAAATGGAGAGAAATATTTTAGATGTCTTCACGATTTTTTATGTTAATTGAGGTAAATAGTAGATTTTTTGGTAAATAGGTGAGATGTTTTATATTTTTGATGTAGTTAAGATTTGCATTCATACATTCTCATTTTCTAAATGTTCGGACGAAATACGAACTAGGCGTTAGGTACCAGACTCTACTAACATTAGGGCGCATAAAAATAATACAAATCACATAATTAAATTACACAAAAAGCAATCCGGACCAATCAAACAGTTGGTAACAATGTACAATTGTCCAGTCGATCAACAAAAACCTTTAAAACGTTTACATAATAATCCAAATGACCACTCACTCAATTCAATAGAACACTAACATCCAATTATCTTAATCACGAACACCTATTAAATTATTCATTACATTTGTCACTTCGGACAATGGTCGACATTGGCTTTTACCAAATAATACAGTAGCCAGAAGGTCAGCTCCATAATGCCAGTGAAAATGATCGCACTCATAGGCCGCTTAAACGTCGCTTGTTTCTTTCGCGTGAGAAACGTCGCTCTGAAAGTCACATCTAGACTCGATAATAGTCCAAACAATATGTTTCACTTATTTTATTTTTTGTTTTTCTTTTTTTGTTTTCAATTTTTTTTTTTTTTGTTTTTCTTTTTTTTTTCCGCTGTCATAGCACGGATATCTCTTGAACATGTAGCTTGGCCAACTACTTAGATCTATCTGCATCCCATAAATCCATTTACCTTGGTTTTTTTTTTCGCATGGGAAATCATCAAATGACTCCTGCTCTGGGCGGAGCAGGAGAGAGTGTCAGACTTCTACTGACTAAAACCTATCCATGTTCTTTCATCGCCCTTTGTGTTCCGGGGCCACGGTATCTCTTTCGAACAGTCCCGCAGCCCCGGATTTACCTTGGTCACTATCACAACAATGGCCCCAACGCCACTCGTCCAACTGTGTAGCAAAAATCAAGCATTGCCAAAGCGCTGCTTGGCGTCCAACAAATGCCAGTCACAAGTGGGTTTTGTACTCACTGTACGTGAAACGTTTAGTTACGTGCTTGACTGTGAAACAAAACAAATGAAGTTGATTTGAGCTTGCCACAAGTCATCGCTACCCGTTGGTTATGGTCGATTTGAATGGCGCCGATACATGCGTCATGTTCGTGAACGGGCGCTGTCAGTTGGGACTGGTCATCTCTTAGCTGCCACGGTTCGTTCATTTTAATTACTTTATTTTTTTTAATTGTTGATTTAATCTTTTACTCTGGACGCTCTTATTGTGCACGTCTAAAGCTACATTGTTCTCACATATATGTATAATCTCAACATGAATGATGTAACCAAGATTTCGTAACAATATTTTGATTTAAAAGAGTGTCCATGGAGTTTCATGCCCGTTCTTCTCCATAGAGATCCACGCTAGGGAATGGGCAACTACAGTACTTTCCCAAGTTATTATGCCTTGTTACTGTAACTGTAGCTTTGCTTTTTTGTATTTTTGACATTCAAAAGTGCCGTAATGGTGTAATTTAAATAAATGCTTTGAGTTTGAGTTGCAAAAGCATTCATACAAAGGAGTCACTTCTTACTCACGTGCGCTTGTCGTGGACGGCACGCATTGGGGGCGTGCGCTTTCGCTAGCTCCAATGACCTTCTGTACTTACCTATTCTATGCTTACACCCCAATGTCCGGCACAAAAACATTGTTAGTTATACATTACGTATGCAGATTGAATTCTGTTAAACAATTGTTTAAATAAACTTGGTAATGGATTTTGATGCAATGAATTACCTCTTTAAATAAGTTGATTAAAGTGGATTGGTCATTATTTATCTTGTGCTTGTTTGACAATAGACGGTAATAGGAGTCTTATGGGGGTCGAAGATAGATGCTTGGATTTACATGTGCCTATTGTGCTATTGGGACGAGCCGGTGCTAAGCTTTCACTGTAATAACCCACGATAACAACAACAACCCTGGATTGGCCTTGTTTGCTGATGAATGGAAGACGATAATGTTGGAATGTTTGTGGTTCTGTGAGAAGACCGAATAAAAGGATTAGGTATTTAATTTAGTGTTAATGGTTTTAAATACTGCACTAAATAAATGAATAAATAAATAATAATAATGATCTGTACACGAAGTAGACACAATTATTCAACAATGGCGTCTCGACCAAATTGGTCATTTGACAGATCATGATTTAATACAGTCATTTGAATATTTAACGTGTACCTACCTATAACTAAGATGTTGTGTTAGAAAGTGTTGGTCATAGCGGAGGTGACGCATGATGGTAGAATCTTCCATCTTCCTGTTTTTGTTGATCTGAGGTTAAGATAATTATTTGCAAATGTGCCCCTTTTTATAAATAAACGATTTTATTATTATTATTACGAATATTACAAACAGTTCTATTTACTAATAAATTAACTGAATCACACTTAGGTACGCTAATCAAAAGACCTGGTTTACTAACTTCGATTAAATTCCCTTTAAATTACTTGCCGTCAAATAATTTCATAGTCTGTGCCATTTTTGTAAAATGTAGGTACATAATTTTATAGTTAAAACGTAGTTGCTGTTTGGGCACAAAGTGAAATAGGTTTAAAACAGTGCCAAAAATAAGTTACACAGTATTCATTTTATTACCGACCACAATTTTAGACCAAGACAATATATTTTATTAAAGAAAAATAAATCAGTACATGTGTCTCCATAAGCCCGCGTATCACTTTGCAGTTTATTTAATTCGCCAGTTTCATTGATTATTCTGATTCTGATTGGACAATTTAAAGGTTCCGTACCTTAGTCGGCAAAAACGGCACCCAAACGATCACTTCCTTATCGTCTGTCCGTCTGTCTGTCCGTCGCGACGGACTAAACTAAACTAGACTAAACTCTTTTTCTCAGGAACGCGTAACGCTGGGGGCTTTCACAACGGAATCAAAACCTATAGGTTACTTCCCGTTAACCTATAATCATGAAATTGGTCAAGAAGCAATGTCTTATAGTACATGGAGGCCTATGTGTAGCAGTGGACGTCTATCGGCTGAAATGATGATGACGATGATCTCTGAAAACCGTAAATGATGTAGTAAAATAACAAAATACCTACAAGCTTATACGGAACCCTCGACGCGCAAATCGAAGTCGCATAGGCCCTGCAGTCTCGACATAGATAGCGACAAAATCTCTAACTTTCGATCGCTAATAACTCACATCGTTAATGCAACCCAATTTATTCGTTAGTAACCAGCGATCAAAGTTAGCGATTTTGTCGCTACGCTCGCTCCGAATAAATTGGATTGCTAATAACTGACAAAAAAATTCGGTTGCAATTACGATGCTTGCGAGAAATGCAAGTCTCTACATCCAAGATGGGTTTCTCGCAAGCATCATTATTGCAACCCAATTTATTCGTTAGTAATTAGCGATCGAAAGTTAGCGATTTTGTCGTTATCTCTGTCGAGACTAGCCCGGCCGGTTTTTGTGAGGGTAGCCCGCGAAATTAAAGTTTTCTAACGTTTTTTGCAATTTGCAGGTCAGTGTCAGGTTGTATGTTGATTAAAATATGATTCGAGGCTGTAACACGTATGTAGTTACAGAATTATAATCATCAAAATCATCAATACAACCCTCCAAGCGCATAAAGGTGTAGGAATGACTTATTCAAGGTCAAATTCATTCCTGAACCTTTATGCGCTTGGAGGGTTTGGGATTTGAATTTCGCGGGCTACCCTGGAGCATCCACTTTAAATATACCCAGTAGTATTTCCTTGTATCTACAGCTAAACCTATCTATTACGAGATGAACATCAACGATACCAACAACATAATACTATCACCTAATAAGGTAACCCCACTGCCCATCTCAGATAATATAAATTGACATCCGATTTAACATGTCAACAGCCTAATTACAGTCAGTACCTAATTATGGGCAGCACCTAATTCCTGTGTTTGTCAATTGAGTGTTATTTGAGATTGGCGAAGCTGAATTATACCTGGATTATTGTAACAGTAATTAGTGAGGTATTTGATCTCATTGATTGGTGAATTCTGGAGGGGATTTTTTATTTTGTAATAAGTTGTTGATACTGTTGTTTAGTTCAGGGGTTTAATTGTGAATTGTTTAAGATTTGTAAAATGTATGGGTAGGCTCGGTGTTTAGTGTACCGTTCGGAAAATTAAAAATGTGTTAGTTACTTGGGTTTTTAAGCATTGAAAATCATTAAACACGAACACTTAAAGTACTTACGGGATGATATCCGTGATTTGGTTTTTGGTCGATGAGCTCCCGATATTTCGACGCTGTTGCAAGCATCATGATCGCGGGAATACTGAAGAGGTATGCGGGTGGGACGAAAATTATTTATTATGAGCAGACAAATCTGTCTACCCTCTTTCTTAGTCTTTTATTACGCGCACTACTGGAACTCGATTGTAACTCACGACAAAACGCACTCACAGTATCACTAGGTTTTTCTGTAGGTTTTAAGTGTAGTGAAAAACCGTGAAAGTCTAAAACAGTGCATTAAACACGAAGTTTTAGTTTTATTAATGGATTAAGTTATAAGGTGGTAAAATTTATGTTCAAGCCACAAATAGAGAACGACGACGAGAAAGTTATGTAAAAAGGACAAGTCAAACAAATAATAATGTAATATAGAAAAAGTGAATGAAATATAATGTCTTACAGTTTTGAGACATTATATTTCATTCTCTTGACGCTATTTATAACCATAAACTATTTATTTTTCTTACACTATTTTCCACTTTCCAAAAATCAAAATTATCAACGTTTTTATATTCCAAATTCACAAACATGACAAGCAATAAATAAATATAAATGATAGCTAAACATGCACGCTCCACCAACTCTCCTGAACTATACACTCAGGGAAATGAGAAGAAGTTGTAATACTCGTCACAATTTACATGGCTGCATCATTTACGTCATGATTGATGACGTCACACTGACAGCTCAATTTGGTGTAAACCGAATACCGGAGGCCGATTGTAAGTAGGGTGACTTTTCTATGTAAAGTTTGCAAAAACTGAGATATTTGAGAGAATAAAAAATTGAAAATACTTTTTTTTTATCACAGATTGAGAAATAGAGAACAAAAAGTTTATTCTGTTGTAAAAAAAAAAGCCGTGAAGTGTGTCTCATGGCTTGTCTAAAGCTTAAATAAATTATTTTTAGGAAAAATACATAGAAATACAACAATGTCATTTACATTAAGTTGTAGCATCTATTTATCCCTTCAAAATAAAGAAAAAACTAAAGGACAAACTTAACTTTGCTGTTCGATCCCATGAAACGGCTATTGCACCAACCGCAAAAAATAAGTTTGTAAAAGTAAAATCGTTTTTTTTTTTGTTATTAAACTACATATTTACGGTTTTCAGATTTTTCCCTTTACATATGCTGTAAGATATTGCTTCTCGCCAAATTTCGTGATTCTAGGTCAACGGGAACTACCTTAGAGGTTTTCGACCCAAAACCTATAGGGTACTTCAGGTTAACCTAGAATTGTCAATTTTGGTTACAAGCAAGGTAAGATCCTGTTGTATCACAAATAAAGGGAAACTTGAAAAGTTGAAAATTATGGTAAATTTTGGTACTTACAAGTTTTCGCGAATATCTAAATTTGCCTATATCTTTTTATCGTTTTGACTCAGGACCTTGATTTTTATACAGCTAATAGGAACTATAGACTTCAGTATCTGGTATAAATTTCAAGGTGTACCCGTCCCTGAGAAAATCGGTGGTGACAGACGGACAGACAGACGGACAAGAAAGTGATGTTATAAGGGTTCCTTTCTTTACCTTTTGAGGTACGGAACCCTAAAAACGCTAAAGGTAGATGTAAAAAATAAAAATACTTCGAATGCTGTTTTATGTAAAGAAGTATGCTTGACTTGGCGGTGACACCGCCGTGCCCCCAGATCTTACCGCTCGGGATTATTTATTTTATTTATTTATTTAATGCTCACTGTACACAACCAATTTTACAGGCTAAGAGCTTGTGAGTAGGTACATGACCCTGTTAGGGCGCAGCAAGATAACTTAAAACTAATATTGCAGAGTATCTTTCACATATAAACATTATATTCATTAAATTTATTTCTAACATTTCACTGGATTTAGGAACATTTATTAAATTATTAAAAATTCATTTATTAAACGACTTAACATTGAAATTGAAGTAGACAAACTTGAGAAAATGAAGTCGATGATAATTATATTTAGATGACGTCTTGAAGTACAAATTAGGCGCATGACGAGTAACAATTTTTAAATATTCATTGTTTACATTATAAACCGATAATTCACCAAGCAATCACAGTCACCCTATAATCTCCTCAAAAGAAAAAAAAAACCTATAATATTTATCCATTATAAGTATTGCATTCCGTTCGTCCATAAATCAGGACGAGTACTGACATCCGAGTTTTTGACAAATGGCCCACAGAAACAAGTGACGGCGAGGATAAATGGCGTGTAACTGGGACTCTCACCTCATGCGGGGATATGAGGAAAATGCCTTTGTTTTTGTGCAAATTAAGAATACATTTTTTGAAGTTGGGTAAAAGAAATGGCTGTTTAGTTGGTAAATATATTTTTTTGTCATATTTATTTTTTGCTCATTTCAACAATAACACTATGAGATGCTTTCGTTTTTTTACGAATTAAAGACAGATTAGAGATTGTGTGAGTAATTCTTGTTAAGAAAAAATTAATGAATGCCTAAAAAGACTACATATTTGTAATTGTAAGCATGAATGTCTTTAGCTGTTTATTTTTATTTCCTGGTTTGAAATGTCCACGCTTTCCTACGGCGCTAAAATCCAATCTATGTAATGTTCTAACAATTTTCTTGTTAATCAATGACATGTAAAGCCAACCGTGTGATTCTGTAAGATCTCATTCTAAACTTCGAATGTGAATTCGCTGTGAGTTTCTTGATTGGCATTCTAAAATCTCGGTTGATAATTCTAATTTACACCCTTGCGAGCGCGTCAGCGAGTTTAACTAAATTAACAGGGAGATTTTGACAGATAAAGTATGAGATGACGTAAGAAGTGGCATTGGTCGCTTCGGAGCTCTCTTCACTTCGCAAGTGACTAGGTGATGCTTACAGAATGCAAAATCAAGGTCATTTTGAACCTTATGCGAAGTGAGAGTGAATAGCGATGTGAGATGCGGAGTTGAGAAGCAAGTCAGAGGCCTATGGGCGGCATAAAAACTCTGACACAAGGTTAGGCACTAACGACACGATAAAGTTTTAAGTAAGTAAACGAAATCTATGCTCCACGACAAAATCTATGCTTATGTACAGACGCCAGCATAATTCAGCTACCCTAAACTGCCAAATTTTCGCAATCAATCTTGAAGCTAATGCTTTAGCGATAAAGTTGAAAATCTATTTAAGAAATTTGACAGATTGTAGTTGGTTAATGTGCTGGCGTCTGTACATGCACAAGTCTATCTGTGCATCGATGCAGCAAGTAAGCTTAATCAAAACAGTTCATATCTAAGCATTAGGGTGTCGTCAATCACCGCTGCTCAATATCTTCTAATTGACAGTTCAAGTGGCCACTGCTACCGAGACGCGTTGAGTCATCTAAGATATACCTTCGGTATACAGGTGGTGGTTTATTCAATATATATTTTTATTTTATTTATTTGGCTCACCAACAAATGAATACACTCATACAAAGATATGAGATACATCCAATAATGCAGAAATCGTTTTACTGTAAATCATACCGTAAATTGTTGATTTTTTACTATGAGCATTAAATAATGCTTCAAGAATTAGTCGTTATGAAAAATTACATCAGCTCTTTGAAAACGAGGTCGAACAGCTCTTTTACACACGGGGAAAATACTGCTGCCCAGGAGATGTGACATCTTAGAGAATAATGTTTTATGAAATTCTGAATTATTTATTTTGTGCCGTGCTTTACTCCAGTGTGATTCAGATTTTTATCTGCATTTCTGCATTAATGTTTAACCTAACCAATGTAACATATTGATTATAAATGTTACCTAATCGAAGATACATTGCTAGTTCATCATTTCAGCGGAAAGATGTCCACTGCTGGACATAGGCCTCCCCCAAGTGTCGCCACATTGACCGGTCCCGTGCGACTCGCATCCAGCGGGGCCCACAACCTTCAATTCCGTCCAATTTGCTTGAACTTGTAAATTGTGGGTATTTTATTTTCAGCGAGTTCAGCAAAGGTTTGCTCATAGATAAACCAGCTACAACATCCCTAATGACATCACCACATTGCCCTCATAAAATTTTTCCTACAAAATATAAATTCTCGTTTTACAAACCCGCTGTATGGCTTCATAGTCGTATAGCCTCACCCACCTGTCATAGCCATGGCCTCGTTAATCATAGCCGTTCTGAACGTCTAGCTAACCTACGTGAACCTAGCACTTAGTATCACGGTGGGAACGTTATTAATTTCTATAAATAATCATCCTACCGGCTAGCGGAAGGATGAGAAATGGGAGTACGGTAAATGAGAAAAATTGGAAATGTGTTATGCTTGGTTTCAAAATTTTATTATTATATTTATTTTGTGAAGTCTTTATGTTAGGTATTATTTAATAATCAATAATGTTGTGGCTATTTCATCACCACTGCTCTCAAAACGGTGAAGGAAAACATCGTGAGGAAACCGGCATGTCCTAGAACCAAAAAATTCGAAGACATGTGACATCTACCAATCCGCACTGGGCCCGCGTGGTAGATTATAGCCCATTCCCTCTCTTAGGGAGGAGGCCTGTGTCCCAGCAGTGGGAACATTAATAGGCTGATGATGTTGATGATGATGATGAATGTTGTGGCTCTTTGGTATAATGGTCGTAAAAGTTACTGCTGAGCATAAGAGTTCAATGCCCAGATAGCAAAAAGTGGACTTAAAAAAAAAATATTTTGTTGTTTTTCATCATTTCATAAATTTCGCACCAATAATGGCTAGTGCTAATGACAAAACTGAACATTTTCTTTCATGAAAATAATCTTTCAGGACAGGAAGGACTTTCAGGGCATTTTTTGTCTATTCTTTGACGACCCGAATGGCGCAGCGGTAGTGAGGCAGCCATACGTTCTTAGGGTCCCTGGTTCGTATCCCGGTAGGAGCAAATGTTTGTGAGATGAGCATGGACATTTGTTTCCGAGTCATGGATGTTTAAATGTATAATAAGTATGTATTTACAAACAAAAAGTATCTATGTAGTATATGAACTATCTGGTGTCCACGACACAAGCCTCGTTGCTTAGTGTGGCACTAGATGGCGCTGTGTGTAATTTCCAGCAATATTTATTATTATATTTATTATTCTTATGTTTATAGTGTTTTATTATATACAACACAAATTAAAAGTACAAAACCATGAACATCCTATTACCCTGAAGTTGTAAAAAAAGGGAATCGTCCGTTCGCCACAGGCCAATAACTTTATCTATATGGCAAGCCTTAAAAGTTTCTAGTCACGCGTTCCTCGCATTTACAAGCTGTTTCCATCCGTACAGCTCAGCGGGGACCGATGAACAGCTTATTAAATATGTAAGTAAACGGTACTTTTTACTGCAATGTAGTGGTAATGTTGGTATTAACTCTTTGGGAGGTGGAATGTCCTGCTGGTTTACTATTTGGGGAGGAGCTTGAAAATGTTTTTTGTTAAAGAATAATATATGATTATTATTACGGGTACAAATCACATATCAGTGAAGGATCAGTGCAGGATTACTTGGTTAAAACAGGGATTGCGTAGAAATATTTGGATTTAATCCGTACCGTTCTATGGCTGAATCAAAAAAAAAAACTCACTTGATAGTGAGTTACTCAAAATGAATATAGACAGTTGTCATTTTAAAAGTGAAAACTGTAACGGCACGTCAGTTGAATATCGATACTAAAACGAATCGATTAAAGCGACACCGATATGAGAAAAACTCGAATAAATATTGTAAGGCTAACTGTCTAAAAACAAATTAATACAACATAATGTACAGAGGGCAAAGCCATTATGTAACCAGGGTCGAAATATATAGTTGAAGTTTTCTTAGAAACCGATGGATGTTTTCGAATGAAATGAAATTAAATTGATAGAAATGTTCAAATTTGTTAATATTATTAAATTTCATCTGAAGACGTGAACCAGTTTCTTAAAAAAACTGCAACTTTATCTGACGCCCATGGTTACTTATTTGTTTTGCCCTCTGGTACATGGAATTTTTGCCCGAACGGAATTCGGCTGTACAGTCAAACTGTACAGGCATGCATAAACGTGGGTTGAAGACAACTGTACAGCCTTGAAATGGAAGTCGGTTTTGCAAGAAGGTTTAGCATGTACAGTCGTGGTCTTTTCCGCCTGATCAGTTAAATTTTTTTTCGCTTAAATCATGCAAAGGCGCCGAGCCACTCCACCTTAAACTTTAGGCCTATTGGGAAAGCGTCAATTTTGGCGCGCAAAATAACAATAACTCTCGTTTGGCATGTGTCGCCGATCGGTATTTTTTTCATTAATTATTTATTATAAAGTCAACGGGGCGGGGATAAAGAGCGTTTCTATGTTTTAAGTGCAAGCAAAAATTAGCTTAGTGGTGATCAGGCGGGAGTGTCCTCGATAGTACATGTAAAACATGATGCATTATCTAGCGTGTATTTACGACTCCTTCTGGATAGCTTCTGATAAAGTTATCAGCAAAGAATACATAGGCGTTATCATACCACTGAAGGTCATTATACAAACGCACACATCTTTCGACTGGGGGTCGGCAGAAACTATAGAACACTAACTGCTTCGATCATTATATACTCCTTTTGCTTCGTCCGCGTCCATATATCTGGTCACACAAACATTCGCTGATTGTCAGTACCTACTACGCACCTGTTGATTCATCATCATCATCATCAGCCTATTAATTTTCCCACTGCTGGGACACAGGCCTCCTCTCTAAGAGAGGGAATGGGCTATAATCCACCACGCGGGCCCAGTGCGGATTGGTAGATGTCACAAGTCTTCGAATTTTTTGGTTCTAGGACATGTCGGTTTCCTCACGATGTTTTCCTTCACCGTTTCACCGCCTGTTCATTAAACAGTGCATTAAAAAAAAGGTTTTAAAAACATCAAAAACGGAGGATTTACAATACATAAATTGTTTTTTTTTTACGGCTAATTAATTTGTTCATGGAAAAAACTTAAATAAACTAACAACAGGCTATAAAAGGGCATCGAAAAACTCCTCCTCATCGCTGTCAGCTGGTAATGTGCCCAAGAAACTGGCGGCGTTGCCACGTTGTATGGCAACACTTAGCCTCTGACCAAGGTAAAAGCCAGCCCTTGGGTCACGGGAAGCGTCAACTAGGCGTTTTGAAACTTCTTTGAACAGGCTATGGGCACTCGGACCCCACAGCCCCAGAGTTTCAACCCCAAACGTTTCTACCACAAAGGTTTCTATATTTACACCGTTTGGGGTTCTCTGCAGCCGCAGTTGCAGCGCCATACATTGATTAAACGTAATTATGCCATATTTTTCTCCACATCAAACGAATGAATCCCACACTCATACCAAATTTACACCAATATTATCGAATCAAAAATGCGACAATACATCAATTCAGTCGGTACAATGCCGAAAGCCGCAGTGGATGGCAATCCGAAGCCGCAATAAAGCAGTAAATAACAATTGCGCGAGATACATCGCTCGCTCCGGCTGTAAACCAAACCTATGATTAACAGATCGACGGTTAATAGCGCGTTCAGGGGTGTACGACCGATTAGAGGATAATTGAGGAGCAATTAGAAACGAAAACCTTTTTTTTATTTCAATGAGGACTATTTGTGGTGGTTCAAACTTCGGTTGAAAAACTGTTAGAATAAAGTTATAATCAGCTTGCACTACCAAGTGGTTGTTACGTCGGTCACTGCGAGTGTATTTTTCTTATTTGTAGTGTTAATTAATCTTTAAGTAAAACTTGACAAATAGTCATAAACTTACCTATCTTTTTTTTTTATGATCGAGAGAAGTAATAAATATCGTGTTTAGAGCCAAAGAGAAATCAAGAACAGTTCATTCTTCCTTTACTCTTATAATGTCGGTTCACAAAAATGTCCAAAAATATGATGAAAAAATGATATTTTTACGGACATCCCTGAATCATAATCAAATTGCGTTGTGTATCGGTATCGCTTTACGGCTGTAAAGGCGTTTAATCACGCGCCCGGCACGGCAGTGTAATGAAAAGTTCATTTGTTTGCAATGTGCATATTTATACACTTGTGTCACAAATACGTGACCAGCCTTAATTAGGATGTATCGGTGATTTGGAAATCCAATTTGTGAATTGGGTCATTGATTTTGATTTATGTGTAGTATGTTGAACGTGTTGTATAAATCTGTTTTTATATACATCGCATTATTCTATTATACTGTGTGATAGTTTACTTTCAAAACTGTGTTTGGAGACTGAGGAGACTCTTGAACGAAGATTGAAGACACGCGTAGATTGAAATTGAAGACACACGAAACGAAGACTAGAAGAGTGGCCTCATAGCTCCCGCCACTCCCATTTCTTTATTCAGAATTCGTCTAACGTACGAACAACAGCTCTTGTCAGAACTATTGCTATCAGAGCGACAAAACGTGCGTCCTTATCAGGGCGGTCTGCTTCACTGTTTCATTATCAGAGAGCGTAAAAACGTGGTAACTTGCTGTCATCGGCGGTGGCTACGGGTGCAATCTAGAAGTAATTTTGTACAGAAAATCCATACAGTAAAATATTTATCTATTTAATACTTTAACCACATATAATGTACAGTGGAAGAAATATCATGTTAATTACTGTGTGAACTTGATCAATTGTGTCAGAATCTAACTACCTTCACGCGACGGACTTCTAGAAGAATTTAATTATGATGCGTCTTATGTATTAGGTTAAAAAGAAACATTGAAACTGTTGCAGTTTCATAAAATTGGAAATATATACTTATTTATTCTACACTTAGATAAAAAGGTCTGCTATATTTATGAGTACAGGCAATTTGCACTTTTATAAGTTCGACTAGTAACCCTCAGCTTCAAAACAATAGGTTTGAGAAAGGTACATAATAACAAAAATCCAATTCCAAAGTTCATTACGATATTAAACAATCACATCAAAGGAATCAGGTTTTCTAAAGAAGAAAAAAATCTTTGAGATCTGCCATTAATTACTGTCGACGCCAAAAGGGTTAAGCCCTTAACCCTTTCTTCGCGCTCGGGGTAAAAAAATACCCCAAAGCAATTTTTATGCACTCGTAAACTCTTTAAAGTTATTGTTTCTTTTGAGGAGAGGACTTTGAAATATTGAAAATTATTAGCGTTTGATGTTTGGCGGGCGTCTGTTTTTCATTACGTTTTTTGTCGGAATTATTGACGTCATTTGAAGGGTTCGGACTAAAATTAAAAGTGTTGATATTAAAAGGTTCTGGTGTTGATTTTGTCACTGATGTATTTGATGAAAAATTTGGAAGCAAGGAAAATCCTTGCTTCAAAATATTGAATATTTCTATGCGTTTTTTTTCCGGTTTTATCAAACAATGACTTTGCTTCCAATTAAGTAATAAAGGATCCTTTGCTACTGAAGAGAATTTCGCAACCTTCTGGGGCAACCTTTTTAAAAAATGCATACAAGTTAAAGTTTCATTAAGTTGTTCATACATGTTCGTGTTAAGACTACGTCGCGTCGTGTTGTAGAGAAACGTGATTGGATTTTAGTTTGCTTGTACAGAGACACTGTACTCTGCTTAGTGCGAGAAAATTTTGCAAAAATATTTTCTGTTCCCTTTTAGATTTGAATATAAAATGTATTATTAGTATTATACGGCGTGTATAAGAAACGTGTGGTCATATTCAATTTAAGGGACCATAAAACTGAACCACTTTCTCTATGAAGTCTTGGTTTTTTCCATCCCACTGATGGGCAAAGGTTTCTCCCATGGCTTTCCAGTTTTTTTTTATCTTTTGCCTTTTCCGACCAATCCGATAAGTCATAAGGTTGTTATCGCGAAAGAATAATCATCTGTCCTATACAAAATTTCAATACTTGCTTGACCTAGTATGGGACAGCAGTTTTTGTATCAGTTTGATAGTCTGCAACACACACACTCTTAAATACGCATGTCTGTAACAAACTGTATACAAAATAAATTCAATAAAAGTATGATTGAAAATACACTTTTCAGTGCAATACTTGTACGCATCCGGTTTCAAATACCAATAAACAAAAGTACAGTCAGAACAAAAAATCCCAGTATTTTCATTTATACATTTGAAAATCGTTCCACGGCAGACGGGTCGGTCATTGGACACGGACCGAATCGCCGCATTCCATTTTCAAAAGGAAATGCCGTTGACAGAAAACACTCCTTTGTTCTGTTCTGTCCGTTCAATTTTCAAATAGAATCGTGCACGTGAGAAGTTTTAATTCTGTGCTCGAGTGTACATGTGGAATAATTGATGTTAATTTATTTAAGAGTTTGAATTGGAAACAGCACTTAGGGGGGAATATTCATGTTCTTTTTCAGTTGGAGGATAAATGGAAGTGAAGGGAAAAGGCTTGCATTGTATTTCGAATCTGTTGGTAAAAATGTAAACTTGGTAAGCCAAAACGCTTATGGAAGTTCGTTCAACAATTCAATTTTAATAACTTAATGACTTATCAGTAATCATAACGAGTCAGATAAACCTATGCCATGTTTGCCGCAAATAATATAGTAAAATTGGGCTAAAAAACCACTGAGAAGGTCTCATTAAATGACATTGCAGCCAACCAAGGCTAAGATAGCGAGACGTACTTGACTCCTACTGAAAGGACTGGCTAAAATTTGCAAAATACATAACACGCCTGCAATATCTGAAGGGTTAGGCAGAGGTGTACCTAAAGTGTGTAAAAAAACCTCTTAACGAAGCTGGAAAGCACTTACTCTCCTCATCCTCCCTGTCATTGCGATATTTTTTTTGTTCTACACCATACCTGGGAACCTTCTAGTTACGGAGATATTGGTGGTCAAAGTTCCAACTTTTTGACAAGTTTTTTGTTAAATACAAGTTTTTAATGTAAGATTTTAACTTTTAACACCTTCACGACCCCTGTATTATTCAATCCATCCATCAGCACAATGTTTTGAGTGCTCACTCAGTGCCACTAGACCAACGAGTCAGTCAGCAAAATATATAATTGTGTGAAATACGGAAGGCTAATTAGTGGAAAAATACAGGTCTAGGTAAACTCAAAGCAAAAAGCATAATTAATTGATGTTCAAATTAACAATTATGACATTATCAATTACAATTTAATCTGACCTTTTATTTTATTTTAATCTCTTGAACATTTAACTTTGACATCAATTAAATAATTTATTCATTCCTCAAATTGATGCATGAGTGTTGTTGCTGACTTTTATTATTCTTATTTTATTTGGTTCTGAATGCACATGACTACGACAATAATTTTGTGCAGATTAAAATTAAATATTTGCACACCATATGTAATGGTAGAATGTAAAGGGTCCATTATAGTTTTAAGATCATACTTTGTAAACTTACATTCTGGCAAATAAATAGATTTTGATTTTATTTTTATTTTTGAAAGCAGCAATAAGTAAATCTAACTATGGTAGGTGTATTCAAATATGCTGGACGTTGGAACACCTTGCAGCGAAGGAAACATTAAAAAAGAAGCAAAACCTTCTTTAAGGTTCTCCCGCAACCGAATTGCTTCTATAACTTTTTTCATTTTAAAAAGATATGGCAATTTACCTCTACGATGTGCTACGCCAGAGCTACGAATCTGCTACGGTTCTGCTACGAAGCTGCCGAGACTGCTACGTGACAGAAATGCTTATTGAAGTTAATTATTTAATGCTGTTAGTCCTGTGTTTGTTTTAAGAGGATAAACAAATTCTTTTAAGATTGATTTTGGTAAGGCAATAGTATACCTATAGCTATAAAACAAACAAATAGGTAGTAATTAGAACCGAGGCAGTAGTATTAAACCGCCTCGTATTACTCTTTATTAAACATAACTTGTGAAACACACCTCTGTCTAAACCTTCAGGGATGACAGGCGTGATATTATGTATCTTTAATCAGTTTATTCATCACTTGTTATCTTGTAATGCCATAGCATAGTAAAACTAAAAACCCAATACAAAAAAAAACACCATTATAAAATCTGTGCCGATTTAATTTTTAAACCAAATCCACACAACTCTGGCAGTCACATCAAATATTATTTATGTATTATATGTATTTATTTCCATCGAACCAAATCACGTATATGACATATCGCTTTAACAAAATTGATATACCGCATCGCCCTTTCCCAATCTTCCCTATTTTGATATTACCGACTAAAGGGACACCGAAATCAAAGGGCTATTTTGACATGTTGACAAATATGAGCCTGAAATAATATTTTAATATCCTTCCGGCAGTGAAATTTTAACTTTATTACTCACAAAATAGAGTTTAAATTAAAGTAGGTTGTTTTTTTGTTAAAGGTTTTGATATTATCAAGGGATTTGAAGCGATTTGCTATCAAATCGAAAGTAGCCGGTTTTGTGCGTATTATGAAAAGAGGTTTTGTATAAGAAGCTTATTTGGGTTCTGATGGACTTTATGTATTTTACTGACCTTTGTAAAGGATGGGTAAATTGTTTATTTGTATGTGTTGTTGTATTTTATAATCTTTCTGCTTCTCTTTTGGTTTTTTGCACACGTGCGATAAAGGGAGTTACGATATTGCTACGTCGTAGCAATGTCTACGCTCGCTACGATCTCGTAGCAATTGTAGAAATACTACACTTTAGCTGTTTCTTTGAATATCATCAGTCGTAACCTTATTAAAACATACCCTAACCCTTTCAAATTGACAACATAACAATAAATCATGATCTATCGAATGACCGATTTGGTCGGGACGCCATTGTGTCTACTTCGTGGACAGATCATGGGATAATCAAGTTCCTAGGTTACGATTGTATTTTTACTTTACTTTATAACTTATGAACAAACTTTTTTAGATATTGGCCAGCAACTACCAGTGGTAGCAGACGGAAATAAAGGAATGCGTCCGATTAGTCACCATTTTTTTTTCATACAAGAAGTCCTGAATTTTCATCATAAGAAAACAAATTAATTTTTATTTAATATTGATGTTCCCGACTCGTATCTAAACTTTTTGTACAAAGTTTTGTAATTCTGGAGCCTGTAGCTAATTAACAACAGCCGCTTGGGTCGATCTTTAGGTTAAGCCTTGCTTGCCTAGGTTGGTCTGTGGATGGGTGACCACCCATTACATACCGGGTTTCCACCGTGCCACGGAAAGCACGTTAAGCCATTGGTCCTGGCTGTCATTTGCAGATCTTTGACAGTCATCAGACTTCAGTGGCCCAAAAAGTCTGACTACCAGTCTTACCAGGGGGTATCGTATTACCCAGTACTAACTGGGTTGTGGAGGTCAGATAGGCAGTCGCTCCATGTAAAATACTTTAACTAAGCTGCATCCAGTTAGACTGGACGCCGACCCCAACTTAGTTGGGAAAAGGCTAGGCAGATGATGATTTTGTAATTCTCTGAATTTAGGTAGCAAAAGGTGTTTTTTCTAAAGAATACCGTCCCTCTCCGTGGACACGACCTATACGTGACTGACGGCAGCGACTAAGGACAGAATCTTTAAAACAGTGCTTTGTATCACATGATTAAAACACTTGTGACATCACAAGTCACAAAAACGCGAAGGATACAAAAATGAGGCGCGTCACTATAATGGTCGTATTGTCGAGGCTGTGAAAGGGGCCTCAGAATATGAAGGTACCTCCATGTATAGTGGTTGCAGTGTGTATACCTATTTATGACTCACCTTGCCTCATAACTCAAGTATATAGTGTTATAGGTTTTGATGCTACCCAGGTATTGAACCTGAAATCAATTTATCACGCCAGCAGTGCAGCACCTTCCCGTTCTACCCTCGACACTAATGTTTTAAACATTTTCTCTGAGCTAGCGCGCTAGCAGGGTTCTGTGGGAATATGAGAAATCGATTTATGTAATGTGAGAGTGTAATGTGTGTTATTGAGTTGGCTGGTGTAGAAATTGTACACCATCAGAATTTAAGACTGGTGCATTTATAGTTTTGGTCATTATAACCTTATAAATATTTCCTATTACAGAAAAATAACATAACAAACAAATATAAATATATTATTTTATATAAATGATAATTATAAATATATTATTTTATATATTTTTTATTTATATTTAGTTACAATTTATATGTATATTTGTTTTTTTTTGTGTGCAATAAAGAATAAGTATAACTCCTTCGAAAAACGCGGTCCTATTCATTCGTTAGCTCATCCTGTTCATTTCTTCTACAATAATATACGAAGTGGTGAAGCATTTTGAAGTTTTTGCTTTTAATGCAATCTGCCTCTCAACCTTTCTGTCCGTTTGATCATGAACTTAACAAAGTCACAATATTACGTTTATCCATTTTCTCTTTAAAAAAAGTTAATTATTAGTCCAGGTTTCCACACGAAGGGCGATGTTTTCCTTCAACGATGTCACTCATGTCCAAAATTAACTTAAAAAGTACATGTGAGTTGAAAAAGTCACGTTAAATATGGGTATTCTTCTTCTTTATGGGTATTAATTAGTACTCATTAAATTAAACTATAAAAATCAAAGTCTTAATAAAGTGAAAAGGCTTAATTATGTACGTCCATATAGCCACAGCACATCCTGGCTACTGTAATTTTATGAAGTGCGGTATTTTAATACAAAAGATATCAAACGAATGTTATAAACGGAACCCAACACCAGCCTTGACATAATATCATCTTAAAAGAATATTACAATAATATCGAGAATATCAGTTCTTCCCCTCGTCCTTATAAACTACAGGCGGTTGTTTTTTGACGGATGACTGAATGCGAAGGTAGGTACCGTTTCGAATATATTTTGTTATTTTTTTCGTAATAGGTTGCCACGTCACTCAATGTATTTACCCTCCGGTGTAATCGTATTGTTTTGTTTGTATTACTTGAATAGAAGGGAAATTATGCTGAATATTGAATTCTAATGTTTGCCAGGACGATTTGATACATACGACGTTCGTGCTGATTAACCTAGTATAGTAGTGTACTGTCTAAGACTTTCACGGTTTTTCACTACACTTAAACATACACACACACACTCACTCACTTGTCTGCTCATAATAAATAATTTTCGTCCCACCCGCATACCTCTTCAGTATTCCCGCGATCATGATGCTTGCAACAGCGTCGAAATATCGGGAGCTCATAGAAACTAAAGAAAATCACGTATATTATCCCGTAAGTTAAACCCGTCTAGTATAGTAGTTTGCAACTACAGGCGTACTACAGGTAGTAGCTCCGGGTCTACCTATTTGTGTAAGTTTAAATGTTTGTAAACGCACACACGTTCCAAGAGAAATTTTTATTATGGGTTAATGTTAAAAAAAAAAGAAAATTTGCTGCCATACGTAAATATAGGGGTATTTATGTATAGTAGCAAATTTTCCTTTTTAAAAAGATTATTATTTTATAATGATAGTTTTGTCATCATCATCATCCACAGCCTGACTTCACACACTGGCAGGTATAGGCCTCTCTTTGTTGGAAACATCTCTACGATCTTGTTCCAGCCTCATCCAGGTTTTTTTTTCCCGCCATTACGAAAATGTCATCGGCCCATCTCGCTGCCCGACAAGACACAAGTCTTTTGTCATTCCTTGGACGCCATCGGTTACAATTTTTAATTCCGTATTTTATAATTCTTCTAAGTTTTAATCAGTAAACAACTAATCCCCTACGACTAAATCAGTTAGTCTAATTAACCTCTACTTATTATATACCAACGTATCGATGCCAAATTACACTGACAACCTAATCAGGCGTACATTATACATAGACAATAATGTAATCATCTATATATTATGCAAACACGGTAATGACTTGCACTAATAGATTCCGTTCCACTGATTTGCCTCATTAGATGGTGGAAATTACTAGGTATTAGTGGGGTTAGGTCGATAGATACGGTAGTTTGTTTATTGCGTCAAAAATCTTTTATAGCTTGGAAATTGCTGAGCAAAAACTTTGTTTTTGACCTTGTACCGTTAATGTACTATCTTCATCTTAGACGCACCTTTCAGGATTCAAATTCAAATTCATCCTCATCATTGCAAATTCACCCTGTACATTTGTACTTATAAAATAAAATAAATAAATAAAAATAAATATCGCTGGACATTACACACAGCGCCATCTAGTGCCACACTAAGCAACGAGGCTTGTGTCGTGGACACCAGATAGTTGATATACTACATAGATACTTTTTGTTTGTAAATACATACTTATTATACATATAAACATCCATGACTCGGAAACAAATGTTCATGCTCATCACACAAACTGCATTTGCTCCTACCGGGATTCGAACCCGGGAACCAAAGAACGTAAGGCAGCCTCAGTACCGCTGCGCCATTCGGGTCGTCAACTTATAGTACTTGATGTTGCTATAAGACATTATGCTCAGCTAAGAGTCTTCTACACTTGTAAGCATTGCTTTCTAAATGTTTAAAAAGTTTTATGCAGTTTTTGTTCTAATATCAATAAGAGCGTTTTTTTTTTGTATGGCTGCGTATTCACCATGTGCAAGCGTAGCAAGGAATGTATGTGTAACTAACCGATAATGTCTAATTAATTTATAATTAATTAATTATTTTTCAACTTGAGTTAAGCTACCTATATGATTACTTACTTTTTCCCGCTCTGCTCAGATGGAAATGTAGCCCTTTTTTTTGGATGGGAAATCTTCAAATGACTCCTCCCGCTCTGGGCGGCGCGGAAAGGAGTGTCAGACTTTTACTGACTAAAACCAATCCATGTCCTTTCATAGCCCTTTGTGTTCCGGGGCCACGGTATCTCTTTCTAACAGTCCCGCAGCCCCGTGTGAAAACGTAGCCTTAGGTCCACCTTTCAAATCACAAATAACCAAATAAAGTTTTGCTCCTTTTCCGAGTCTAACAATTAACTCGACAGACAGTCATGTTCGACTAATGAAATTCAAAATCAAGGCGATGCGAAACAATCGGGTTGCAAACGATTTTATCCCAATCGGGTGGAGTAAGGGAAGTCACAGAAAAACGGCGCTGAATACAGATGAATCTGTTGATACATACGGGTGATTATTGTGTGGAGCTAAAGGTTTTCCTACATTATTTTTTATTTTAGGAAAGCTTACAGACTAATAACATTATAGTAACAAAATATATAGCTAAATTGCTAATAACAAGCCTCCACAGATAGATACAAAGAGAAAGAAAAAAATATATTTATATATTAGTCCCTTACTACAAGATAATTTAATACTACAGCTTTGTCAAATTATTGAGTAATTTCAAAAAGTTGCCTTTTTATTTAATTGTTAGTAATTTATCTAAAAATAATTTAACTTGTAAAATAAACAGTTCAAGAGCAAGAAAGTGCCTCCTATACAAAAGATGGCTTTGCCAATAGTTTTCTTACTGTGCTTAATTATAAGAGTATTGACCGATAGTTTAATTTTGTCTATAGTTTCAAAGAAAGCTGACAAAAATTGCTTTATAACGTTCTTTTATTTTAAATCTCTAACTTCTGTGTATAGGAAAAATTGATATTTTAAAAGTGTAGTACTTATTTTTGCAGGTCAGTTTATATGCGCGATAAAAAATTAAACAAAATTCTAACTAAGTATTCGCCCAGCTGCCCACCCGTATATTCCCAAAACCAATCCTCCGCCAAAAGCAAACAGAGTGACTGGCTGTACCGAGTCGTTTACATACTGTTTACAGAAACACGAACAAAATGTTCCTACTCGATACTCTATTGTACCCGTAGTCCTGTTCGTTCTATTCTATTAACTTGTAGTCAGTGGAGCTAATTCTATTGACGACATTTTTTATGTTTTGATATTTGGATTTGGATATTTCAATGAGTTATTTATTTACTGTCTGGGTTGAAACAAAGTCTTGGGAGAATAAACTTAGACAGTTTCTTACTTTTTTTGTATTTTTAAGGGTTCCGTACCTCAAAAGGTAAAAAAGGAACCCTTATAAGATCACTTTCTTGTCCGTCCGTCCGTCTGTCACCACCAATTTTCTCAGGAACCTAGCAAATTCGATTTATACCAGATACTGAGGTCTATAGTCCCTATTAGGTGTATAAAATCAAGGTTCTGAGTCAACACGATAAAAATATATGGGCAAATTTAGATTTTCGCGAAAACTTGTAAGTACCAAAATTGACATTATTTTTTTTTACTTTTTTCAACCCAAAGCATTTTCCAACTTCGTTGGTGACCGTAAGCGGAAAATTTCGATCAAAATTAGGTCCTGAACTCGTGGAAAATCAAATTTGCCAGAAAAAATGTTTTTTTAGATTGTGCACAGTTGATGACAACTCACCCCTGTAACATGGGACTTAAACATAACTGACAAAATGTAAGAGTACTGTACTTACACCTCCACCTAACTCTCCGGGAATTACAGGCGTGATTTTATGTTACATACATATACACCTGTAGTAAAAACTAAAACTACAATTAATAACTAAAAAAAATGTTACAGCAACGTGTGTGCACATGATAAGGCCAATTCCCTTTTATTGTTAACTAATTTATTACTTAGATTGTCTAAGGAGATTGACTATCACATTGAGAGGAAAATAAATACAACGTCATAAATTAACACAATTACACATCAAACCCTAACAACTGTAAAAATAAACAATTTATAACACCAATCATTACTGTCTGCCCCCTAACTGCATACAGCTTGAATATACAAATCCGTATCAGGGATCATTAGCAGCAACATTAATACTCGCTCTAACGCCCCTCCAGTTTCCGAGATGTGACACACAGACGGACATACAAAAGGTGACTAATGAATGTTTAAGAAAGCACTGAGCCTTAAGATGGGGTGATTTTGTTTGTTGATTTTGTGACTTTACTTTGTAAGTCATACAATGCTATAATTCTGCTGAAAATGGAAGTAAGAATTTTTAATTCCTTTAATAGTTTTTTTGACTTAAATTTTTAACCTTAAGTAGGTACAAAATTATACTATCAGGTCAACATCATTATTCATTAATTACCATTTGGAGTGTAGCAGCTCATACTTACGTATCTAAGCATACATATTAGAGGAGCGCACACGGCCGTCAGCCACCGTGCGCCCGCGCATACTAAACCGGCCGACAACATGAGAAAGGAATTTGGACTCGCTCGGCCGCTGTATCATTGCGCTAGCACCTCGAAGGGAGCGCGGCACATACTACCTCCATTACCCATTTGTGTTAGTTATTAAGTTTGTCTATGTACCCTAATTATTATTATTTTTGTATTTAGAAATGGTATATACCTATGCCGCACCTTAGAATAAACCATACAGATCGTTATTCGTCTTCTTATTTACAACAACTACCATCCTAAAGCATCGATTCCCTAAAGTAGTGACCCCTAATCACTAAAGGAGGAAATAATACATTCGCACGGAAAACGTTGTTGTGGTAAAACCTCATAAAACCACAATCCAATATCCAAAATAGCCAAAAGAATGACGAAAATATTATAAAGTAAGCAGTAGTTGTAGTACTTTATAATTTAAGATCGAAATTACGGTACACAATATTATCATTCTCCTGCCCTTGGAATCGGCGCAGCATGTCTTCTTCTTCCATACTTCTCTATTACTCGTCATCTCAGCAGACACCTCCTTACATTGTCATTTACATTGTCCTCATTCCTCCGCATCACAATCAAAATAACGGTATACAATATAGCACATTCTATTTACATTAAATCCATTTCCTTTGGGAAAACCTACGTCCATTTAAATTCCTAGACTCATAGAAATTCATAATTAATCAGTGTGCCTTAAAACTTTCGTTCACAATACAGTTCGACAGTTTAGTTCAAGCTGTGCGCTTCACAAATGGAACTAATCACTTAACGCAGGTAAATCCAGATGAAGTTTGTTAGTCGTCTGTGAAATATTGGGAAGTTTTCAAAGAGGTTCGAGAGGGACTACTATTTGTTCAAATATCTAAGTAAAGTGTGAAGGGTTTTGATTGAGAAGAGGATTTGCGTAAGTTCATTTTTGAATGAACACTAAAATAAGCACCTATTAGCTTTCAATCAGGTGTACTGTATGGCTGATAAAACTCTCTGTTTCACACGAGAAAGAGAGACAAGATGGTGAAGTGAGATGTTTACGAGGAAGAAGACGACCCGAATGGCGCAGCGGTACTGAGGCTGCCTTACGTTCTTAGGGTCCCGGGTCCGAATCCCGGTATAAGCAAATGTTTGTATGATGAGCATGGACATTTGTTTCCGAGTCATGGATTCGGACCTAAAAGTGAAGCGTCGTAAAATACCGCGAGCGCCGAACCGCTAAGGACAGACGACGCCGTCCAGGACGTGCAACATTATGTATAATAAGAATGTATTTACAAACAAAAAGTATCTATGTAGTTTATCAACTATCTGGTGTCCACGCCTCGTTGCTTAGTGTGGCACTAGATGGTGATGTGTGTAATGTCAAAAAAAAAAACTAGGCAGCTAGTTTTGACATAAATAAAAAGAGGAATCGAACAATTACAATATCACTCATATCACACACCTTCGAAAACCCGTAGTACGTCAAAATATAGAATTTGTTCAATAAAATCTCAGTACTCTACATGTAACTATTTGACTTGAATTCAACTATGAAATGTAAAGTACCTGAGCATTGGAGCAAGCGCCAATATTATTGAAAGCTTCTATATTTTTACAGAAAGCGTATTTCGAGTGGGTTTCGTTTGTTTAAAGAAATAAAAGAGATTGAAGTGACATTGTAAGAAATATGTGAGGAAACGTGTACTGAATGGAACAGTAAACATTTTTTGAGCATTTTTTTCAACAGATTTTGAGTCAGACTCACACACATTGGACTTTGACAGATAATTAATATTATACTGAATTCCCAGTTAGTCTAGTAGTCGCAAGCACAACTGCTGAGCATGAGGTCCTAGGTTCGATTCCCAGCTCGGGCCTGTTATTGTGTTTTTTGCCAAGAAATCCTCAGTAGCACCCGCGGAATCTGTATTCGTGCTCGATTGATGGGAATAGGCTCGCCGCCTATTACATGGGACTTTAACATAACTGGCAAAATGTGTGTGTGTGTGTGTGTGTGTGGGTGGTGTGGGTGGGTGGTGTGGCTAACCCTTCTGGGATTACAGGCGTGATATTATGTTATGTGTTTAGATTAACTGAATCAAAAAAAAAAATCGGCAAATAATAATATTTAGCCATATATTCATTTTCATATTCTTTATTGCACACAAAATTAAAAAATATACACACAAAATTCATACCATTTTTTTTTTGCCATCGTGTTTCTAATGCCATCTGCTTGTCCACGAAAGCCTCTTAACATTTTCCAATTACAAGAACTGCTATTTATTCGTAAAAATCACGCAAAACGTGATATTATCGCGTGTCGGTCACTCGTATGAGATATATAACATTTTTTATGATTGCCAGCGGTGGCCACAATTTGCCACCCCTGCTTTATGCTTTGGTGCGTCTTGTAGCGGTAGTTATTTTGCGCGACCCCTGGATTACGTTCAGATTGGGAGAGTAGTACATTGTTTCCTGAATAGTAAAAATCTTTACTAAACAGCTCGGTCAATAAATTCATGAAGTTCTAAACGTTAGGGTTCAAAGTAAGCTGTGGTGTTTTTGTGTGTTTTTTGAGCTATTGTAGTTGAAAATAAGCTTACCTTCGTCTGTGGACCCGACCGTGATGTTCTTATAAACAAGCTCTAAATCTTTATAAAGAAATAAAATTATGGTAAGTTGTGACTAAAGTATCTGAAAATTGAAAATTTCAGGCTTTTACTTCAAGGAAAATTGGTTCTAACAATGCTATACATAGGTACTTGAAAGTGTTCTTGAACGTTCACGTAATGCACCTATTTCAAAGTTATGATAATGCTCTCTTAAGTTGCATGTTGTGGAAGTATCTGTCTCTACATATAAGTAGAAATGTGCAAAGTATGTGCTATTTCATCTGGCATAAAGACTATCATTTTCACCATCTTTATTGCGAACTCAAACAAATGTGTTTACCAGACAATCAGACATTAAAACTTAATTCAATTAAATGATCCAACAGACTCGTCTGTTATTATCGATTTTGTGTAAAACTGATTCACCATTTTTCGGTGGAATTACTTTTCAACATTTTTGTCCCAATACTGAATGGTCTATCTATTTGAAACAGAGTCTATCTATTCAAAATTATTTTTACCATTGATTACAATTACTGATTTTGTGTCTGATAAAACTTTTGATGCTCAGCTTATAAGAAGTGCTAATCTTTTAAATACTCCTCTCACGTGACCGCACACTACTCAAAAGCGAACTATTTGTTTTTGAAGTAACTCAACGCCCGCGTCGATTAACACCATAGCCACAGTATTTGAACGGTTCCCTATCCATTTGCATAAAATTTCTGACCTAATATAACTTGACTGTTGTTACTCCTAATTATATTTTCGTATAACAGCTTACGCATATTTTTTTAAGCATAATTTCTCTAATCATAATAAATCATGATCTGACAAATGACCGATTTGGTCGAGACGCCATTATTTAATTCCATGGACAGGTCATGGGTTAGTAATTAAGCATATCATTCTAAGCATAAATTTATTTACGCATAATGTTAAAAATAGTGTTATAAATTGTATGCCAAAAAAATGGCAAGACAAATTATGCCAAAATAGTTATGCCAAAGTATATTAGGAAAAAGAACATTATGCAAAAAGAAGGGATCCTTTGAACATAGAAATGATGTTCAGAAAACGAAAATACGATGGTGTTATAGTTCGGCGGTGTCCCTATTCTGAACACACATCTCGCGTTGCCGCGCGACCATCGGATTTCTTTGTCCATTATACTGTAAGCCGATATTATTGGGGCACAAATTGAATTGTCATACAAGCCATACATACTCGGGGAGGCCCTTTATTGTGTTTTAATGGTGGACGCGCACGTACGGAGTAGTGGGTTTGTTTATATGAATAGTGGCTTGGGATTATGATGCGGGTAGGCCATCAAATTGTCCAAGATTTTTTTCGTTAAATTCTTCTTCAAATGGTTATAATGCAAGTACACAAAATCGATACGTTGCTTATAGATTATAACACTGTAAAAGTGACGTGGAACGTTGCTTGGTCAGTCTGTAATGTAATCGGAGCTTTACCTTCATTCAAAGTATTGATTGCATTTCCTTGCTTGCATACCCACGCCATAGTAAAATGTGATACCTACTCTGCTTTCTGATACTACGTCTACGCAATAAGGTCAGTAGATATCATGTGAATTAAAATGCTGTTAAACCGGTATGTAATTGTTGAGTGGCTGTGCACATAAAACTTTGACAGACTTGACTTGACTTTGACAGTATAATGACATAACATAACATCACGCCAGTAATCCTCAAAGGGTTAGGCAGGGGTGTAACTAATAGTACCCACATGTTGCTAGTTTCGCTTGTATACTGCTTGATTTTTGTTTTAGCTCATCGGGCGGTGACTTCAGAAATCAGTCAAACGGACATTCATTTCACACACGAGCCAATTTTGTGGGTTCAGTGAAGTGCCAATCACGATAATAAGGGCTTACACATACCATAAACCATTATCGTACGCGAAATAATTACTTTCGAGTGTACAGCCTGAATCTCCCAAAACGCATAACTAACATATTGCCCATTAAAGGTCGGTGAAACCATTCTCAATTAAGCAGATTGAACGGAGTTAACGGCGCGCACGTTAAACTCCGGTTAAGTAGTGAATCGGACAGTTTATTGCTTGAGGTGCTCCGTTTTGAGGGTATAATGTGATAGGGTTTTATTAACGGCTGTTAAGGCTTGTTTTAAAAGCTGTGTGCTTGATGTTTATTGCACATGGTGCAGCGTAAAGTTATGTTTCTGGACTGTTTCTGTTGTTATGCTAAAATTATTTGGGTGACTGCATAAAATAATTTAATACCAATGGCATACGGCGTCAAAAAGAACTTGTTTCAGGCTCAGTCGAACTGACGACCGAAAGACTCATCGTTGGTAGACCTCCCAAAAACTCGATCTATGATTCCGTGAAAACTGCGGAAATGCGGAAAGCAACGGGATGTCCAACAATGTATGTGTTTCAGCTGACATTATGCTGGAGATGATGAAAGTCAGTAACAATTGGAAGTAACAATTGACGAAATTACAGAATTGTAGGAAAATGCGAAATGTTTATCTCAAGCAAAATCCTTTTTTTGTACTTGAACATCATCAAATTTAACCGGCCGTCAACGACTAGAACAAATCGCAAATATATGTACTTGAATTGGACAAACTATACACATCATTTTCTCTTCCAAACACAAACTACCTCACACGACAAGATACAAAATACACGCAATCTCAACCTACACGTTGCAAAACAAGTGCTTTATAACGAAAATTCTCATGTATTTCTTCTGAAAAATCTTGGAAACGCGATGCATGTACCACACGAGATCAGTGGCAGTTCACACTAGCTCACGTCAGGCGTTTATGACAAATGGCGTGTCAAGAATATTGCATCGGTGCAACCCGCCCCGAGAGTGTGAACTGTGATTTATCATTTTTAATATGGACTGATTTTTAGTTAGGTTTGTGGTGTTTGTTTGTTTGTGGTTTAAGGACTTAAGTAGTTTTAGGAACAATCTGAGGGCATAGACAAAGTGAGAATGTCACTTTGTCAGCGATATCGATGTTGTTAACCTCAAAAATTGGTTCGACATTATGTTCGATGTTGTTAACCTCAAAAATTGGTTTGACATTATGTTCGATGTTGTTAACCTCAAAAATTGGTTTGACATTATGTTCGATGTTGTTAACCTCAAAAATTGGTTTGACATAAGTTAACTTATGTTGATCATGGTGAAAATCGTTGTAGAAATGTGAAACACTTGAAACACGATTGCCACTTACCTAGTTCGCCTGATCTTGTTTTTTCTTGTTAATAAAATAGATTGACTGAAAAAATGTTCTCTACCGATATTTATTTCTATTTTCCACGTATCGATGTGTCGTTCAGATTGTATCCTGAAAGTTTTCTTTTAAAACTTTCGAGCCTTTGATTACTTCTTGCTTCGTGTCATGATCATCATTTTTGCCGAAAGACGTCCACTGCTGGACATAGGCCTCTCCCAAGTGTCCTCAATGCGACAATCGTGACAACGTAATGGTTTCAAGCTTTTGTCCGTGGTGTTCCTCCAAGTGCTTCTACTTACAGAAACATTTATTTAACTACTATTAACGGACTACAAAAGTTACATTACATTAAAATAATTGAATGTGAATTAAGATTTCAATTAGCCATTTTTTTTCAGGGGCTGACCTGTCTTCTATTTTAAGTCTTCTTTACTAAGCTCCTATCTTTAGCATCATCATTAAGAAAATTATCGCCAATCTCATGCCATACACATCCATAACCAAAGACTAAACCAGAGTTATGATAAACCATTACTAATAATGGCACCTATTAACAAAAATAGTACGAAATAAACCTGATCATTATGCTTCGCGAAATATGATCGCATAAACTTCCTCAAGACAAATATTTCTTGTAAACAACTCTCGTTGACTAATTACAGAGTACTACTCTAAAATAAACGTTAAAACTTGCCTGTTTTCATGACAAGATAAAACGCCTATGTCTGTTATGGAAAGGGATTAGAGTTAGGTTACGTCACGTCACGGGGGAAAAGCGAGCAAGAAGGTTTCTGTTAGTTTATGAAATGTAAGGTTTTGTTGCACCTGATCAACTCTAGTAATCTTGTTTCTTTTCAATATAATACTTTCTAGTTATTTTTCTCACTTCGTTTTGTATTGGTATAGTCTAATTTGTTTGGTTTTATATTATTGCTATCCTTTACTAGCTTACTCGCTCCCGGATTTCTTAAAAAAAATATCTTCTCGTGAAATTAAGTGAAGTCTCTCAGTGAATTTAAATTGAACTTAACAAAACAAAAAACATCTTAAACATTTTTATAAACAAGTTTTTTTTTTTAAATAATATTGTAATAATGACCTTACGTAGCGTAGCCTAAACATGTTTCAGCATTAACTTACAAGTTTACAACTCATCAGCGAGCGATGACTGTTTAAATCTTCAAATGTTGTGTTAATGAGGACAGCAGAGAGGGAGGTGGGAGGTGAAGGGGAGACGATTAAAATTTCATCCCAACTTTACGTTTTGACTGTAATTACGAGATTAAGGCTGAGGAGTAATGGATGCTATCAAGAATGAGGTTGTTTATTTGTTTTGGTTTTCGAGACCTTACTGAAAAATCTTTACACTTTTCATCTTTAGGTAACTTTTTTTCGCTGTGGAGTGTTTGTACGTATAGTGGCAATGTTTTTATGACATTCTAGGTTTTTGATTACTCTTCTAAAGATACTCCATTTCTGTCATTAAATTACTTTGACACTGCTATTGAGAGTATATTTAACAAAATTATAAGGTGGTGTTAATTATTACTGACGACTGCTTCGTTGGTCTAGTGGTAGCAAGCGCGACTGCTGAGTTGAGGTCCTGGGTTCGATTCCCGGGTCGGGCAAAGTGTTATTGCGTTTTTCCATTAGGAATTTCTCAGTAGCAGCCACGGAGCCTGGATTTGTGCCCGGTTGATGGCAATGGGCTCAAACATAACTATTGAAATGTAGGTAGACTAGTAGGTACACCACTGTTCGATGACCCGAATGGCGCAGCGGTAGTAAGGCTGCCTTCCGTTCTTAGGATCCCGGGTTCGAATCCCGGAAGGAGCAAATGTTTGTGTGATGAGCATTGACTTTTGTTTCCGAGTCATGGATGTTTATATGTATAATAAGTATGTATTTACAAACAAAAAGTATATATGTAGTATATCAACCATCTGGTGTCCACGACACAAGCCTCGTTGCTTAGTGTGGCACTAGATGGCGCTGTGTGTAATGTCCAGCGATATTTATTTATTTATTTACTGTACGCAGTTTCGAATAATTACTTGGAACAACTTTACTATACCTTTTTTTTTTGTTTTTTTTTTTTCGGATGGGAAATCATCGAATGACCCCTCCCGCTCTGGGCGGAGTAGGAGGGAGTGACAGACTTTTACTGACTAAAACCCATCCATGTTCCTTCATCGCCCTTTGTGTTCCGGGGCCACGGTATCTCTTTCGAATAGTCCCGCAGCCCCGAACTTTACTATACCTAAGATTGCGAACTTGTATATAAGTGACTCTAAGAAAGCTAAGTCAGTACCTATAATTTTCTCAACTAAATGCTTTAAAGGAAACATCTGAATCCCAACGTACAACTCAATAAACTACAGAAATTCGACTTATCAAACACAACACACCATCTAAACGTACAATTACGACTAGCACTGATAACATTAACGTGATAATAAACGTTCGTTTGCAGCGCATTTTATACGCGCCGCGGATTAGCGGGGAACGTTTACGCGCGCGTTAACATTAACAGCAACTCGTGACTTGTAAGTGCTAATGAGTTTTGTGTTTGATTACCTATGTAAGGATATAAGCTAGGTTTATTTATTAATTACAAAGAAATGTGAAGAGAGTTGCGAATAAAATCTTAAAATATTCATAACAGATAAGCTGTCAGTCTTCTGAGCACGTTTCCGGATGACAGCGATGCGGAGAAGTACTTTGACGTCTATTGATGTCGTTGTATATATGAAGGTACTTACGTTTAGTTTTATTTTTGTAATTATATAGAGTGCGTGCCAGTTGTAGTATGTATATAATGTAAATATGTTTTATTAATAAAGTTATTATGTATTGATTGATTAAATAACGGATAAAGCACAAACTAACCCAATGTTGATATAAAATGTTTAATAATTATATTCTTTTGCGTGCTACATATGGAATCCCATAAATTCACGAGGTCAAAGTTGATGTAAAAACCATACAAAGTTTTTTCTATAATCCACAAAAAGACATTTTTGTTAGAACTTTATTTTAGGATTTTTTTCAATAAAAAGCTTGTACTACGTACCTTGACTTCGGCTTTCGGCTTAACTGCCTCGTAGGTCCTGGGTTCGATTCCCGGGTCGGGCGAGTGTTGTTGGGTTTTTCCATCAGGAATTTCTCAGATCCTAGATTGGGGCCCGCCCTCTATTATATGGGTCTTAAATATAACTGGTGAAATGTGGGTATAATTGTTGGGTACACCTCTGTCTAACCCTCGGTGGACTAGGAGACGTGACGTTATGCAAGCTTGTTTCTCAGGGATTCTCTCTATATTTAACTTCTTAACAGGTCAATTTGACTTACTTAGAACCGTATCTCTTGATGACAATATGACTTGCCTTGACGAACTGCACAAAGTGTAACATAGAAGTTGGGGGTGTGGTGATTGAATATGTCCATGAGTACATATACCTAGGCCAGATAGTCTCTTTCCAGGCAAGACAAGATAAAGAAGTTGCTCGACGCACCGAGAATGCCTGGAAAAGCTACTGGTCGATGAAACATCTTATGAAGGGATCTCTCCCTCTTGCAATTAAGCGAAAACTCATGGACATGTGCATTCTCCCCACCCTCACCTATGGAGCGCAGACGTGGTCACTTACAAATCGTCAGAAGTCCGCACTTGGGGTCTGCCAACGAGCTATGGAGCGAAGTATACTGGGTGTCAAACTTACGGACCGCGTCAGAAACTCCATACTTCGCTCCAAAACCCGAATAGCTGATGTTGGCCTTACAACTGCTAGGTTGAAGTGGAACTGGGCTGGTCACGTCTGCCGCATGTCGGAGGAGCAATGGGCAAAAATTACCAGTCAGTGGATACCAAGTAGCAGGAAACGACAACGCGGCAAGCCCAGAAGGAGATGGCGGGATGAGCTGACTCTTTTGCAAAGGATTGGGCCTACAATCGCATTAGATCGCGAAATGTGGAAGGAGGGAAGGGAGGCCTTTGCCCTGCAGTGGGACAATATAGGCTTATAATAATAATAATAATGACTTGCCTGTCATTGTACCTATAAATTCAAAATATATTACATGTTTTATTCTTGCACAAAAAAAAAAAACAATAAAATATAATTCTATTTTCAAAATTATCCGCCATTTAACATTCCTCATAATGAAAGCAATTAACGCATCGTAAAGCTCAGGACACACCGGTTGAAATGAAAAATAAAATGACACGATACGATCACAAAGGAATTTTCTCTTTGACGATATCACGCGTCGTCGCTTCGACGAACGTACTTTGATATGCGTCTATTAAAATTTAATAATTTCGCCTATTCTCTTTGTTAAACGAATGCGATTTTGTACGTTTTTGTTGGACTTTTGATGTATTAGATTAATTTAGAATTGAGGGAAAATTGTGTCACGTATTTTTGATGAATATATTTTTAATTTTACAAAAGTAAAGATTTTGAATTAAAAATTTACTGTCTATCGATCAGAAAATGTCCCGAAATATATCAATCTCAACTATGTTCCTAATAAACATTTATTTTTGCTTGAGGTTGATTACATTTAATCATTATTCCTTTACTTGACAAACATTAGAAATCTCTTTTTATTCTAATAAAATACCATCCAATTTGTAAAGTCTACATTTGATTACACAAAATTGAAACCGTGTATGTCCAAAAACGAAGCTAATATACGAACAGGAAAAAGAAAAATAATAATAGAGGGATAACATTACATCAAAGCATTTTATATTTGTCCAATATGCTTTGGATTTCACTCAATAGAGTCCAAAAGAAAATTAAATTGCCTCCCCTTCGTCCATTTTAAAGGTCTTCACATGTCCATATTATTTTTTCTTTTTTTCTTTTAAAATATCACGTTACGTGTGTACGAGGTTTTACATTTGTCTTGTTATTATTTTTATTGCGTTTTATTTTTCGTAATAAGGGAAACCTTAGATTTTTAAGGGAGGTTCGATTTCCCAAAAATGTTTCGATTTCGAGGGATGATGTTGGTTGTTTTGAAATGACATGTCTGTGCTTGTTAGTTTTGGATTTAAACTTGAAACTTGGGGTGTCTTGTAATGATAAACTGGGCACAATGAAGTTATACTTAAGAATATGGAGTTTCATTTATTTACTATTTACTTATGGTTTTTTTTTGTAGAATATGCACCCGCATTAAAACTTTAGTCTTTCTGTTAAGACGACTATCTAATACATCTATAAGTATTGACAATGGCAAAGTTTGTAAGTGTGTAACACCATTTTTTAGTTGTTACATTCGAACAG
Organism: Xestia rhomboidea; assembly: GCA_963853795.1. Classification (NCBI taxonomy): domain Eukaryota; kingdom Metazoa; phylum Arthropoda; class Insecta; order Lepidoptera; family Noctuidae; genus Xestia; species Xestia rhomboidea. The sequence goes on from OY970778.1 coordinate 14,050,290, forward strand.
GCCATGATTTTATTTTCTTCACAAAGTCTGTTTTTTCCGTTTGTTGCCCGTGGAAAAAATCCCGTAGAAATAAATACCAAGCGATCCAGTAGTGCCACGAGAAGTTTTTTTTTACCCGTGTTACACTCGGGATTGGGTTTCTTAACAATATCTACGTCACCACAACATAAACGAGTACGACTACGTACGATTTGTATAATAATGCCAAAACTCAATCAGACACACACGATTCAATCCAGGACACCCGCACCAATTACAAACGACATTACCATTAAAGTGGACCTCAGACACATCTACATAAAGGCACATCCTAAAACAACATCTCCATCAGCTTTAAACAAAAGTTAGAGAGGCAATACCGTCTAAAGCCCTTCACATTTCAAACCAATTCACTCACGCGCATACAAATGAACAATACTCGTATTTCGTGGACCAACACTACCTTTCAATACCACAATAACTTTACTCTCCACTGTCACTTTGACAACTCTTAGAGCGGACCAGATAGAGTTGAGTTTTAAGTGGTTTAGAGTTTTGAAGTGGGAAGTGTTAATTGGTAAAACGACAATTAACTCGAATTCTACTTCTATTTGCAAATGGATTGGATTGCCTTGAAGCGGAATGGATGGCAATTGTTCTTGTGCGTCTGATTGTAAATGTTTACAGTCATTTGACAATAAATGGAGACACTGTCGGTAGCTTTCATTGGAGTTCAAAGAGTTGTCCTAATCATAAGCAAATTTATGGCCATTTGCACGTATGTCTTGATTTAAACGAGTATCCGTTTCTTTTTAGTAGAGATCTAAATACGTTTTGAAACGGGCAGCTTCAAGTTTTTGACCAACTGATCGACTTCTGGGTGATTAAAAATTGTCTGTAATAAAAAGCCTGTTTTTAATAGTTTTCCCTGCACAGTGAAATGTGTCATACTGATTTTACATTTAATTCCAAGAACGGATAGCGTAAAGTTTTCCGTAAAAAATATTTGATGAGCAGTCTGATTGATGTTGCCCGTTATTTGGTAATAACTGTAACACTGATATGCTGATTATAATAGGGAATATGCATGAAATACAAAACTCTTTTTATTTATGAAAAATGCCTTGTATAGGCGCATAAAAACATTGTGGTACACGTTTCTAAAACATCACATATTTTACAATTTACTGTTTTAAATAAATATATAAAATTGTTTGGTAAAACGAAATGCAATGTCAAAACACACCGTCCTCGATAATGCCGGTATTGACGTCAAAGTTCATTGTGTCAAAAAAACACTTTTATTTGAAAAGTGCTAAATGTTTCACTAAAATTTTATTATAATATTGTTATTGCAATTGTTACTTGAATAAAGCACATACAATTGGTAAAATTATTTTATTAACCTCTCCGAACCTACGGCCAAAAAAATTAGATGTACCTACCTAAACAAGGCAGATTGTGGATAATGACGTCACATCATGGCCGCGACAGCTATGGACGTTTGAACTGTCGTAGAAAATTGCAATAGTTTAATATCATGTTTTGTGCGACAAGCAGTAGTTGAACTTAACTTTTAATAAACTGGCCTGCAAAAATAAGTATCACACTTTTAAAATTGAAATAACTTTTTAAGTACACAAGATATTCTTTCGAAACTACAAGGACTCGAAAAATAGTGTAATTTTGTCTATAGTTTCAAAGAAAGCTGATAAAAATTGCTTTATAACGTTTTTTTATTTTAAATCTCTAACTCCTATAGTTTAGGAGAAATTGAAATTCCAAAGTGTAGTACTTATTTTTGCAGGTCAGTGTACTTTTCTTGGGTTGATAGTACTGTATTTAATTTTTTTGTTTATTAAAACTTTATGCACAAGTAAAAACTGTACAAAGGCGGACTTAATGCCTTGGGCATTTTCTACCAGTCTACCTTAGGTTGATGCAGAGACAATACACAGTATGTGCAATAACAGAAAAGAAGATTAGAAAAATTTATATCTAAAACATAAGAATAAATACATATAAACATACATATAACAAAATATACAAAGTTAAGAGAGACAAACAAGAAAAACAACTATAACAACTTAGTTTTGAGACGAATCTGCCAACTTCTTGTGATTTTATTGATTTAAGCGAACAAAAAATTACGTGCATATTCCCTATTCTTAGATTTTGTATTTTCATGAAAAGTCTGGTTAAAAACACACACTGAAAAGTTAACATATTTTCTTTAACCAGAAAACAAACTACCTTTCTCAAAAGACGAAACTCACGAAAAAATAAAATGAAATTCTCTCAAACAAAAACAATAGAGCGACCATTGAGAGAAGTAAAGCGATAAGCAACTTATATGTAATGAAACTATGGCGCTTACGAGCCGGATATTGCGTCACTACAGTACTTAATAAAGGAGATAAAAGAAGGAAGTACTATTGTCTCTTCGGGAGAGCGAGAAAGACATTGAGGTTGGGTAGTTCTTGAGATTTGGAGAAGGTATTTAAAATTAATGGAAAAGATTTCGCTGAATTCAAACTTAGTTTTGTTTCTATACCTATACCAATTGCAGAAACTTTTACATTTGTAGAAAGTCAAGAAAATGCAGCTATTTTTTGTTAATTCAGGGTTGGAATCAATCAAATCTGATAAACTTTATCTCACTGTGATTCAGACAATTACATTAAAGTATTCATTTATATAACGTCTTTAGTGGTGATAAATGTTGATGTGGAGTATAATAAATATAGTCATTAATACCAAAGTTGGTTAGTCAATTTTCAAAAAAATTGAAATGAAATTCATATATAAAGATATTTGTAATTCCGTAGGGCTATTAACAGACCATTGACTATACAATTGAATGTCATTAAAAATGCATTTATTGTTATTAATCCATTAATTTAGATAATAATAATCCATACAACACACAAAATTAGATTAAAATGAATTTGCACATTAATTTAGTCTAAATGTTATTTTTTATTCGTTGAATACGAACATTACATACAATTAAATAGTTAACAATACAACCTAAATTGTGTTAGTATTCAACATAAACAATGTGTCAGTGAGCCCAAAAACAATACGCATCCATTTAATATAATTAAAACGCCTCCTCCACCATTTCTTACCTCCACCATTTATTCTTACTACATTAAACACTACATAATAAGTGTTGATTTTGTTCAATTTTCCTCGTTATTTCGCAGGGAGCGTATAATAACATCGTCTCAGTCACACGTTAATATTTAAATTAAAGATAAACACAAGAAAATTGACATCTTTGTTTTTCCTATATAATATTAAATATTTGCTACGCAAAGCTGCTACGGCGTAGCGCCTAGCGGTGCTACGGTGCTACGGATTGAAGTTTAGAGTTTCAGCTCAGTTTTAATTAATTGGTTATGTTTTTGTGTTTTTGTTGTTTTTTTTGTACGTGCGCCAAAGATTGAAGTACACGCCAAGAGTATAACTTCTGGAGTCGCGCCGCAACGTCAATTTCAAGGCGTTTTTGGTGCGCATCCCAACGTGTATGCTCCGTCACCGTCTTGTGGATGTGGTGTTCCGTCGCTTCCGCGGACAAATTCCACAAGTTTGCACAAAAAGTCGTGCCAGTGAAGTGACATGCTACTAATATAGTTTAAGTTGCTTATACTAACAAAAATTGTTATAAGTATGTATTTTTAGGTTAAGGTATTTATCTATGGGTCTTTTTTACCTGAAATAAATGGTTAATTATTATTTATTATTCAAAGATTTATTTAATTATGTTGCATTATTAATAAAGGAGAGCAACACATGTTAATGTAAAACTTACAGTAAGTCGAAACCGTGTACCCTTAAAAAAGTTGAATTCATAAATAAGGTATTTTTTTTGCGATACTATTATTGGTCCGTGGATGCGACTGATGTGTCCCAAACACTTCAGTCGCATCTACAGACCAACCTAGGCAACCGAGGCTTAACCTGAAGATCGATCTCAGTAGCTGTTATTATTTAGCCACGAGCTCCTCCTCATCATATCATCTATCTTCGCATCTAACATAAAACCCATTCTAAAACAACAAATAATAATCTAAATTAAACCACGCTGTATCCACGGGTAATTTGCAAGAAATTCTGCAGTAATTATGCTAAGTGCAATACAGGATGGTAACAAAAAGCTAGTGATTAATAGCATCAGGAACTATCAGTCTAGACGGATGTTACAATGTGTTGTATTATACATTAGATGTAGATACTAGAGTATACTATTCTGTAGTGATTCAGCGTGATTTTAGATTAAACTGTTTGTTAATGGATCGGTTTTGAATAAAGTGGTGATGTTGTTTTGATTTAAGATGTTTTAGTATCAGTTATTAGGTATATCTACCCAGGGCATTTTCTTTTTTTTTTCGGATGGGAAATCATCATATTTTAATGACTCTTCCTGCTCTGGGCGGAGCAGAAGGGAGTGCCAGACTTTTACTGACTAAAACCCATCCATGTTCCTTCATCGCCCTTTGTGTTCCGGGGCCACGGTATCTCTTTCAAATAGTCCCGCAGCCGTGTCACTATTTTTCTACACGCTAATAATAATCCCCGATACAACCCAACCGATTTAAATGAAATTTTGTGAATATATATTTTATAGTTGGTTCCAGCTTGAAAGATAGGATAGTTTTGGACCCAATAGGTGGCACTGCACTGTGAGAAGCACGGGCGCGACGCTAGTATTCTATAGTTTTCAAAAAGTTTAATTTGTTATCTATGTTGATGTGTGTTATTTTTGTCCCGTGTCTTCTTTTTGGAATGAATTCACACCTGAGATGCCATTGATATTTAATAAATCTGTAGGCAGAGGTACACGCTCGCCATTTGCAAACTCAAAAAGGTGAAAAAAGAAATCTTTTGACTTTCATTATGTTTTATCAGACAAAAAAAAAGGTGGAAAAATACCAATAACTTTCCCATTCAAGTACCAAGCAGCTACATTTAAGCTATCACTAAACAAAATTAATTGTAAAGATTTAAAGAAAATTTTAATAAATAAAAACAATAGCTCGTTTCTAAAATACTTTTATTTACTTAAATTCCATACTTTCAAATAAATTGTATAAAACAGTTGATGGAAACAAATGAAGTGTAAATCTTCAAAAGTTTGTATCGTTAATTCAATGTGCATTCGTTCCGTCAAACAATGACCTCAAAGGAAACGTTCTTATAAAGTTTTGTAATACTTTAATGTAGCTTTGGCTGGGATAATCTGAAATTGGAATTATTTGTACTCGAATGGAGCTCATGGCTAAATTACAACTATGTGAAACAATCCAACTGTAAGATGAAACGTTGTTTGCTTCTGTCAGTGCAAAGATGGCTGACCATTTTTTCTAAACCTAAACTTTGTGTTTTGAAGAAATGTTCATCAGACGTAGTTGTCAAAAATATCTTTGTTATTTGAGATTGGTGTTATTTCGCGAGATTTCATTTTTAATAATTAGGATGGGTATTCGATCTTACTGAAGATCTCGGATGTTACTCGCATGGACCCAGGATGCATGGCATAAAAGAATAGAAGCCTTTTCTAGGCAATGGGTGGAACAAGGCTGAAAATGATGATCTATTTAAAAAAAAACATTTCCCACAGTAGGAATTTCCCCTGTTTCTTGGGTGCATTTACAAACATTTGAACTCACACACACAAACAGCTAGACCCAGAACAACTATCTGTGGGCCAAACAAATACAGTTGCAACGAAGGCAATTTTTTCCGTGCGGGGATCGAACCCGATGTTAATGATTCAAACTTCCTTCCAAAATATAAATTATGAAAAGGCAAGATAAACCATAAGTACCTAATACTGTTGATCAAAAACTGTATATTGTTATAGGTACACTATTTTATCAACCATACAAATGTGTGTAGTTAATAATGACAATAACATATGAAATGCACACGTTGACCATTTCTAATGGCAAAGATATGTTGATGGGTATGATTCGCCATATTCGGTACTTGAACGTTCTTATTGTAGTGTAGCGGAGAAACAGTTCTATGTCTTCTTTGACGGCTGGGTCTGAAATATAAATAAATAACTGTGCAAGTTTTGACTGACAAGTGTCTGACTGGTGAGCATGGGGCAAAGTGTTATTGGGTTTTTCCATTAGAAATTTCTCAGTGAAAGCCACGGACTCTGGATTTGTGCTTGGCCGACATGAACATAACTGGCGAAATGTGAGTATTTATTAGGTACAGTCGTGGTTTTTTCCGACTGATCAGTTTATTTTTTTTTTCGCTAAAATCATGCGGAGGCGCCGAGCCACGCCCCCTTAAAGTTTAGGCCTATTAGGAAAGCGTCAATTTGGCGCGCAAAATAACAATAAATCTCGTTTGGCGTGCGTCGTCAGTGCGCTCGGCCGATCGGTATTGTCTTTCATTTATTTTCTTTTTTTGTCCTCGATAGTTACACCACAGCTTTGAATGCCACTAACTGTCCGTTTTTCCCCTTTTCTTGTATCGTTGTGTGTGTTTGTGGTTATTTTCTGTTGGAACTCAGAAAAAGCTGTCTAATCACATTGCAGGCTCTGCAGGCGATTTTGGAAAGAGTTGCTACTAAAATTGTAAACATACCGTGACCATCGATCAGTCTATGCATTAGGAACAGCCTTATCCTGTCCACTTCCACAGAATAGAACTCCACGGCGACGAACGGTGAGAAGAGTAGTAGTGCTATCTGCAGCACATGAAGCAAGACGTAGCCGAGTGATGAGGCTGGCTCCTAGAATAAGTAGTAGGTACCAACATTACTTCTAATAATAATACAAAGCATCTTGTTAAGAGATTTCAATATTGAATTTTTTGAAACCATTGAAATTACTGAGAGCAGCGGTGGCCTAGTGGTGGCAGCCCTGACTTACGAGAAGTAAACCAAGACAAACCAAGACAGGCGCATTACTTTGGGTAATTTATTTCATTACCACTGCTCTCAGAACAGTGAAGGAAAACATCGTGAGGAAACTGGCATGTCCTAAAACCAAAAATTCGACATCTACCAATCCGCACTGGGCCCGCGCGTAGTAGATTATAGCCCATTCCCTCTCATAGAGAGGAGGCTTGTGTCTCAGCAGTGGGGACATTAAAAAGGCTGTGATGATGATGATGATTGAAATTACTGGGGTCATCATTCTCCTGCCCTCACATAATTTCTAATTACACTCGAGAGCAATGAATCCGGGTCACTTAAAGAATGTTAAAAATCTCGGAAACTAAAAATGATAGGTTAATGCAATAAATTGTATTTAATAGACAATGTAATACTCCTTAAATGAAAGTAAAAAAAATATGAGTCACCATACATTTTATTAACACAAAATTACATAAAGAAAAAAACTGCTGATCTCTCCTTAAAACAAAAATAGGAAACATGAAATTTTTGAACTTTATTACGATTTTCTTGAATTTTAATACTTCGTATTGCCTCCTCGTGCTTCTATTACTGCGTTTACGCGGTTTGGCATGCTGTACACCAAGTTCCTTATACGATTTTGGGGAATATTCTCCCATTCCTCTGTGAGAGCAATTTTGAGCTCACGAAGCGTGATTGGGGGAGGGTTTCGTTGTTTTACGCATCTGCCTAGCTCGTCCCAAGCATGCTCGATCGGGTTGATATCCGGGCTGCGCGCTGGCCACTCCATACGAGTAATGTTCATCTCTTGAAGGTAGTCATTCACAATCCTACCTGTATGAGGTCGGGCATTGTCATGCATAAATATAGCATCCTCACCTAAATTGACCATAAATGGACCAACGTGATCATTGAGGATTTCTTCCACATATCTTACGCTAGTTAAAGAGCCGTTTTCTATGATCACCAGCTCTGTGCGACTTTCAGAAGAAATTCCGGCCCACACAAGTACAGACCCACCACCGTAGGCTACTTTTTCTTCGATGCATGCTTGCTTGAATCTTTCCCCTGGTCTTCGATACACTCTGTGTCTTCCATCGTGCTTGTAGAGCATAAATTTTGATTCGTCGGAGAACATAACTTTTGACCAATCTTCAATACTCCAATTTACGTGGCTCTGGACATATCTTAGTCTTGAAATACGATGCCCACGCTCCAGTTTAGGGCCGTTTGCAGTTCTAAGGGGTTTTAAGTTAGATTCAGCAAGCTGACGTCTTACTGTCCATGCACTTGGGTTACTTCCTCCGAGGCGTCGAAACTGATTTGTGAGTTCAGTTCCTGTGAGAAAGCGATTTCGAAGCATGGTGTTCACCAAGTATCGGTCTTCTCGTGCTGTGGTACACCTGGTTCTGCCCGTTCCTGGTCTGCGTAGGTTAGAACCAGTTTCTTCGTAACGTCGGAGAACTCTTTGTACTGTTGACAGCGACACACCGACCGTCCTGGCTGTATCGCGCTGACTCCGGCCGGTTTCCAGCATTGTAAGTATTCTGGTGCATTCTTCAGGCGTAAGCGACATAATTTCAGCTTGAATAATGAATATAGAGCACTATCAACATGGTTTATGTACCCACATAAATGACAGATTACAAACAAAAGCAAAACCAAATGCTGTAATTTCGTAGTTCCATCTTCGAAAGTGGCCCTTTTTCAAATTTGATTTTTTTATGATATAACTATACAATAACTAAGAAGTTTTAATACCTTCATTTAAGGAGTATTACATTGTCTATTAAATATAATTTATTGCATTAACCTAGCATTTTTAGTTTCCGAGATTTTTAGGATTCTTTAAGTGACCCGGATTCATTGCTCTCGAGTGTATTTTCTTTGGGTTCTACGTAGCATCTCAGCCATCACATTAGTGTGATAGCTTACTTTCTATCTCTGTTTTTTTTTCCATCGTCTTTTTGCTATCCTGTTTTATCTTACTATACGAGTCGGAGGACAACTACAAACTCCTCAAGACACGGCCTATAATCCTTCGCATCATGTGCCCACATACCTATTGTTAATGTACATCATGTGTAAACACTGTTTTAAGCTTTTACGGTTCATAACTATACTTAAAATGTCACTTACGGGATATCTTCCGTCTTACGGGACATTTTAAGTACATCATGTGTAGTTCTATAATTTATTTTAAACAATGTATATTATGTACTTACGTGACCCTCAATGGCTGTCAATATGTTGTAGACATTAGAAACCAGTTTTGGTAAGCTGCCAGCTACACTCAGGAACAGCTGAAACAAAATAATGATAATAAGAAACTTGATGAAAACAAGACCTATCAATTTCGAACGTTTTCGTTCGTACGGTTTTTCGGGATTTTTAATATCTGAGGCCCTACTCTCTAATGTCTCTCTCATCCATCTCTCTCACTCGCACTCATCTGCAGACGTACGCGAGAGAGAAGGATAGATCCGAATATACGGACGAAGCGTTAGAGAGTAGGGCCCCTGGTATCAGTACAAAGAAAATGCATCATCGTCAACCACGACCATTCTGTAAAGAATGCATGACTGAGGAGGAGGATCAGTACAGCATTACTTTCTGGTTACAGACATTTATATTTCAACATCTCATAAAAAACCGTACTGCATAGTTCCATAGTTTCGAGTTTCTTACACCCATGAGAAAAAGGCCTGAGTATATTCTCTATGTATAGTATAGTGTCAAAAAAACTTTTGTTAAAGAGTTTAAAATGCTTACCGATGCATGCAATTCAGGCGATATCATATCAACCAAATCCGCAATACTCCTATACATGTACAGACAAAACTTGATCTTATCCTCCTTGATACTTTTATTATTCTTGACGTATAAATAATAATTACACTCAGGAGTCTCCTCCAATCTTATCCGAAGTATTTTCAACCGATACCGAATAGCATCGAATAATATGCATCGCCAGACTCGATTGAAATCCAAAGCGATTAAAGAAAACTGCCTTATCACGAACAAAAGCAAATTGTCATAGCACTTGTAGGTAAAGCAGTACATTAAGGTATAGGAAACTCGCACAGACCACGTGATAATGGAAAATAAGACTAATTTATACACGCTGAGGATATGATGTCGCTTGTTAATCCTCAAATAGGAGTCGATATCCACTAACATTTGAAAGAAAATTTCTGTTCGGCTATCGAAAAATAAAATAAGAATCACTGAAGTTGAGTATTCTAATAAGGACCACAATTGCGACAATTCCACCGGACAACACTCGACAGAAGAATAGATTACTAGTACGACAAGACTGCAACAGTACAATTTAACAATCCAGTTTACAAACGATCTTTTTATTACGTTGAAGTCGTATCCACAAATAAGAAGAATTATCAAAAACACCCGGTAGATACGGAAAAGGCTGTTTAATGTTCGATTATTAGCAACTTTGTTGGACATATTGGATTGTGGTTTAATCAATTTTTGGGTATTGACCGGCTGTTAGTCACAAAGCTACGTCAGATCGACTGTTTGGCTGTGGTTCGTTTGTATACTCGAATTTTGGTAGAATCGGGTAGAGGTAAACTAATGGGTGTGTCGAGAAATGCTTTTGAATTGGATACTAGTTTATTTTTTCGATATTTTTTGTAGTTATTTGATATTAGTCGTCTTTCATAAATCAGGTTTGGTTTGAATGGACATCTCTGTGTGTTTTTATGAGAACTTATCGATTGAATTCTACATTCAAAGGGTATCACGATGTAAGTGACTTTATTGAATATCCGTATCGATTCGCCCAACGATCACAAATAGGTTCATGACAAAACTTTGTCGATTTTCGAGTAAATTTTAATTACAAATTTTATTTTTGGCCAGGGATCGCACAAGTTGGGGGGTTTTGAAGGAGAAAGGGAAGGCCTTTACCCAGCAGTGCGACACTTGGCAGGTTAACTAAAAAAAGATTTTATTTTGCTTTTTATTGTTATTTATTAAAAGTTTATAAAAATCTTTCTCTCTCTCTCTCTCTCTCTCTCTCTCTCTGTTTAGTTTTAGTTTCCATTGTTAGTTGTTACTTGTTTCGTCTTTTCAGTTTTCGCTCGGCAGTTCCTTCTCAGTTCACCCTGTATAATATTAATTATAGCATTTTATTATTCTTCTAATGCATTCAAGAACGAATCCTAAATCCCGAACAGGACTTAACTAAAACCGTCAAAGCTTATCGCGTTTTAGTTAAAATGACGCGTTCGTAGCTAACAAAGACTTGTTATTTACCATAGTTTTGCTGTAACAAAGCTCTATTTACTGTGACTGACAAAAGTGACAAAGGTTTAGCGTTTGACAACGTGTGGTCAAGGGTTTACTTCATAGTGTAAGGTTCACAGGGGATGACGTTTAATAGAAAATGTTGAAAGACGGATTTTATCTTGAATTTTTGTTTTGAAATCTCTTCCTTAACTCTAGTTCTTTGGTCTTGAGGAAGTTAAAGAATAACTCAGTTCAAAGCTTTTTGAGGATACCCGGCTTTTGCCTTTAATCTTGGTATTGTGTCTTAAGATACATACCGCGTAGTTTTCATATTGAAACCATTGAAATACCATACCAACCATTGAACTTACGTAACCTTACAATTTGGTCAATTTTTGTCACACAAGGCAGTGATGTCCAGATAAGTAACATAACATAACATCACTCTTGTTACCCCCGAAGGGCTAGGCAGAGATGCACCTAATACTACACTCACATATCGCCAGTTATGTTTAAGTCCCATGTAATAGAGGCAAGCCTATTGTCATCACACACACAAATCCAGACTGCATGGCTTCTACTGAGAAATTCTACTACCACTAGACCAACGAGGCAGTCAGTCCAGATGCGTGTTTATCGTAAAAAATACAATATTAAAACAAGTAAAGCAAGTAAGTGTAAGTAATAGCTGAAACTGTAAAAAGAGAGAAAAAAAAGTAAAAGAGTTTATCTATCTAGCTAAACTCTTTTACGAAAAGAAGGAAAGTGGCTAACAAATCCACAATAACTGTCAAGAGACTTCAAAGACCAGGAAAGAAAAAGTTCAAACATCCCCTCAAAAACAATCAATACAAACAAATCACAAAAAGGAACTAGAACTAAAAACAACAATAGAAAACGAGCGTAAGGGAGAAAATGTCGCGTCAATAAAAAGCAAGCTAAATTGTTTAAGACTCGCCATTAGTTGCCGGCCGGCAATCAACATGCTCTTACACTATTAAGTTGTTATAGCTGCGTGGATGTCGGACCTAGATGTGTGAATGATGGTGGATGTGCTAGTTTAGCAGTACAGGCAATAATATTTTTCATCCCATCTATTCGAAAAGGACGACTTGGTTCGCCTATAAGTGCACCCAAAGGTGGTGTATAAGAAATTTTAAGCGGGCAGTAATGAGTTTTTAATCCTCTTTATAAGTGCGCCGCAATTATCTTTGCCGCGCACTTTTTTAATTTGGAACATCTTAGTGTTCAGCGCTAAAGAAATCGAACGTAAATATTGTTTGAATAAAGACTGGCTGGTACGACGGCCCATAGTCGAGCCGCCGCCGCCGGCTGAATAAAAAAAATTAAATCAAATTAAAAACGCGCGAACTACAGCCCGCGCTTTCGTCAATTTTCACGGATTGATAGAAATTGAAAAAATGAAAATGTTTTGAAAAATGAGTTCTTCAAGTGACAGTGATAGCATAGAATTAACTCCTGAAAGTATTAGAACTGACGCAGATATGTGAAGAAATGTGATTGTTAGTTGTTTTATTATTGGATAATTTTAATTTCAATTTAGTTTTTACTCTGTTTTATTAAATAATAATATTGCGTGTCTTTGTCTTACGTGTATTTGTCGTCAACATCGATGACACACAAGGCTGATTGTTAAAAAGCATTTTTTACCAGTCAACTGCGACGTTGTCGACGTCCAAAATGAAAATTCGTCGATGTCAACTGGTTGATAATGTTCAAATGCAGGTAATAAAAACTAACCAGCTTGCGATAGATTTATCCCTATAAGAAAGAAGTCAAAAGCTGTTTTCAATTCGAGGATGCCGCGTCCATTTCGCGTGAGTCACAATCTCACCGCCACGTACGCGGCCCCTCTTCCCGATTGTCGTTAAGTTGAATGATTGAGAACTTACGCTTTCGACTTCATTGCTTTCAATTTGTCTAATGTACAGGCTGATGTTACAATGTTATTTGCGCTAATTTTGCTTTAATTCCTCCCGCTTAACCTGGTTTTGTGTTACCTGTAGTTACTGTTACGTGCTTTGTGTATTCTCTAAACAACTTAAAAGTAATTTTCACTTATTGTTTTTTTTTTTAAGAACACAGTATTTTAGAACTCATAGACACACATGCACGATAACTGCTGGGCAAAAGTCTCCGCACGATGGGTGCCACCGAGGCCGGCTTAGAAAGAGGTGGTGAAAAGATCTGAACGCTTGCCGCAAGGACTGGTTCGAGGAGGCACGGGAAAACTACTCGTGAAAGGAATTGGGGGAGGCCTTTGCCCAGCAGTGGGACAATACAGGCTAAAAGAAAATAAGGTCTTAACATAAAGTTGCCATCGTTATAACACAAGAAAATCGCTTCGGAATTTGCTAATGAAATACACGTTAGTTCTCGTGAATTTGCCTGTATTTAGGTATTACGTAGTGAATATAAAAAGGTATTAACAAAGTCGTTACTTTCTCATTTGCAACTAGTTCTAACCCAGACCTTGGCCTTGGTTACTGAAGATTAGTTTATTAAGTTATGTTGCGAGTTTGCATGCTTTTAAGTAACTTTTTCTTCATAAAAGTGTGAAGGTTAGTTTATTAAAATACTGACACAATATTAAAAACGCTCTGTATATTACAGTTCAAGTTGAAAGTATCACAAATGAAGATGTAATTTAACGAACTTGTATTTTCTTACATTTACGGTGTAAAGAATTTAGAACATGATTTTAGCCAAGACACAATACGCCGCTAAAAATAATTTAAATCCAGGTTTTGATTTCTATAAATAAATAAAACGAATTGATATAATAAAGCATGCACTCTGTAAGCACCCTGTATAAGCTCTAAAGCAAGTCGTCAGGTTGTCGCATCGGGTATCGCGACGCTTGTAAATAATAATGTCTTGTGTTTTCACCCTACACGTCGCGAACTGCTGAGCAATAAGTGATGTAGGCTGTTTAGTAAGTGATGAGTTAGTGACGACTAATCGTGTTTAGTTGGGCTATTAGACCTTTAGAATATCTAGGAATTGCTTTCTAGGAATGTAGTGATTGTTGTTTTTTAATCACTAATTTAATATCAACAAGATACAGTCTTTTTTTAATCAGTACATAAAACTTTGATTGTGATTTCTAGTTATACATGCAGGATCTGTAAATTATTTAAGAGTCAAAATGTAGATAAAGATTCATTTTATTATCTCAGTTGTATTACACGTAAATCTTCCGGAGTGAACTGTCTAATTAATGATAGTGTAGACTGCATCGAAATCCAACTGCAATTTAGGATACACACGTACAAATTTGTATGTCGTAAACACGTATAAATAATATTTTACAATACACCTGCTTTATCGCACACATTATTAGCACAGGAAACAAAAAAAGTTTGTCAATTCTACCTTTTAAAAATTTCGGTAAAACCGGTGCCTCCTCCATAATCCAGACTAAACTATAAAGTCCAACCGGAGTCTGTCAAAGGCACAGAAGCACAGAGGCAGATTACTGTTCTTTTCGTTTTTTGTTTATAATTGAACGCTTTGTGGCGGAGTTTCCTACTTTTCTGCTTTACTGTCAATGGCCGGTGGTGCTTCGGCGAACAAGAAGTTTGAACTGTAGTGGATATGGCATTAGGTATATTTTTCCTTGTCGATGGTGCTGGATGAACTTGCTTCGGGATTGAAGTACTTGTTATCACTCAACTTATAATAAAAACTTATCGTTAATGTGCCCTCGAAATATATGGGTCGCGCAAAAAACTATTCCGAGTGAATCTAATGCTTCCGTTCTACTTCATTTGGTCGTTAGCCCTGTGTTATAAGCATGCCAAAAGGTGAACTATGAAAATGTCGAATGGTAGAATAATCTCAAATTAAACATTTAGGAATTAATGAATTAACACACTCGCATATTCCGTATAGTAATAAGTACAATAACTAGGTTGAAGAGTGATAAGTGGTCACTCCATTTAAATACTGGTATTGACCCTTTAATAACGACGACTTTAATGCCAATATTCTTATGCATCATGCTAAAAGAAAGGTGGATTGTGTGACGAAAAGTGGATGAAAAAGATGGATTGTATGAGGAATGATAATTATGAAGGTAAAAGGAGTAGATGATAGTCCCCTTTATCATCTACTGCTTTTGTGGAAATGTAAAAAAATTGTGTTGTACCGACCCTAAATAACACGGGACTTGTCCGCGTATTCTCGTAGCTTGATGCTTAAGAATCATATTCTTGCCCTTGGGCAAGAATATGATTCTTAAGCATCAAGCTACGAGAATAAGGGACATAATACTATAAATTGTCTAAAATACCTCCTCAACCTATTCCAACATTCACATAATCCCCACTTCTTCCTGAAGTAGAAAATTGTTCCGAACAACTTTCTTTGTTCACTGACCGCTTGAATTTTTTACTATTAAACCCACTGAGAGCAAACGCAAAGGGCTGCAGTTACCAACCGGTATAACCACTTGGCCACGAGCTGCGCGTTCCAAAGATAAGCGTGTTATGACTGCGAAGAAAGCAAGTGAAAGAAATTGCTTAGATTATGCCACCATGACTCATTGGGACACGAATTTCGACTTGCGATTTAAAAAAAAAAAACGCTACAGAATCTATGCTATCGCGCGTTGGTCGCATATTCAACGCACTACAGAACCGATGCAAATACGTGACTGAAGTGATAAATGATGTATTTTGCAAATAGGTTTTTACAAACACTTTTAAACGTCGGTAATGTCGCCGCGTCGTCTTTTTTTTTAAACTAGATGAAGTGTGACAGTATCGCGATAGTGGCGATACAAAATCAGACAGAGCTAGCTACAGTGCCACCCACTGCTGTTTTGCGATTACAGCGCTGCCAAAAGTCGTGTTGCTTGAATCAAATTGCATCGCTCGAGGTCGTGGACGGGGCGTTAGCGTGGTTACCAACCGGTATTACCGCTAGTAATACTGCGGTAATTTAGCGGTAGATCTGTAAGTAAAATGTGAAAGGTTTTATGCTTTTTGGGAACAAGGAGGGATTGTCTGAAGTGGTTGAAAATAGTTGGTGAATTTTATTTGTAAGGTTCTTTTGTTTTAAAATGTTTGGGAGATACAGCTTACGTTTAAATTTTAGTCTACAGGATGTAAACCACCTCATCACACAAAGCCAATCAACCAAGCATTCTGTACATCAAACTAAGTAACTTTACGCAAAAATTATTGCTGGGAAACGACTTTTTTTTAGGGTGAAAAATCATGTTTTGTTTTAGAACTCAATGTAACGCACTCAACACATTGTGCTGATGGATGGATTAAATAGTACGGGGGTCGTGGAGGTGTTTAAAGTAAAAATATTACATTAAAAACTTGTATTAAAAAAAAAAGTTGTCAAAAAGTTGGAACTTTGACCCCCAGGTATGGTGTAGAACAAAAAATGATCGCAATGATGAGGAAAACAAGTGCCTTTCGGCTTCGTAAACAGGTGTTTTATAACATTTATAGTATTTTTAATTTTCCTTAGTATCTTTTGTGGTTAATTACGGCTGCTGCTGTTTTACATTCAATTATGAAAATGAACCTCCCTTAAATGTGGATGTATTTAAAGTTGCGGTTTTCAATTATTGAAAAACGTGGCGACGTTACGTTACGATTGATTTAGGTTATTTTCACCAAATATATTTTACTATTTTTATTCCAACTTATTTGTGGTCGGCGCAGCATGTCTTCTTCTTCCATACTTCTCTATTACTCGTCATCTCAGCAGTCACCTCCTTTCTAGCCATATCATTCTTCACACAGCGAATCAATCGTTTCTTTGGTCTTATCTTATAGCCATTGACATTCATTTTCATCCTCATAAATGATGCCAACTTACCAAAAGCAATTCTGTAAATATCTGTATCTACCGCCAATTATTTCTAGCTTACGGTTGCCATGGCAACTCAATTAGACGGCCGGACAAAAGACTGATGTCCATATAATGATGGGCATTATCCAGTCCACTTGTGAAGCTATTATTTCGCAACATACAAAGGTTTCTGTAGCTATGCGAGTACTTGTGTTACCCTCGATCTGTGTTGAGAGATACATATATTGTAATATAATATATTACAATATATACCCATATTATGGGGATTATGGTATATACTTACGGTTCCTTGGTATATACTGTTTAGGTAGATTATAAAAATACTCGTGTAGCTTTGTTACTTGAGTATGTAAAGATACACATAAATACTTACTTAGCTTTATTTTATGTTGTAATTGTCTTTTAGCTGAAAAGTCTCTTACACATATTGTTGGTGACTGGCTGGGATGCCACCTTTTCTTTAAGAACTATACAGGGTTATTTGTAAAACACCGACAACCTCTCAGGACTGTGTTACTAACATCATAATCAACAACTTTTGTTCTATGACTTTTAAAACTTCATCAAATTTTCAATAAAAAAAATAAAAATATTTAAATTGAACGCTTTTACGGGCCGTCGCCGCCCTCCCCGCTCCCCTCACTATTGTACCATCGCTTTCTTTTGCTTCGAATAGATTTCTTAACATTTAGAGCGTTCAATTTAAATATTTTTATTTTTGTACGAAAATTTGATGAACTAATATATGATGAATTTTAAAAGTCATAGAACAATAGTTGTTGATTATGATGTTAGTAACACAGTCCTGAGAGGTTGTTGGTGTTTTACAAATAACCCTGTATATATTTTTATAATGACGTTTATACTTTTGGAACAGAACAAATGTTTTGTTAGTTAGTTGTCAAGTGTCAGTGATCCCTATATTGCCTTGTATATGGCTTTGTCACGTTATTGCACTATACACAGTAACATTGCAGTAACAAAATAACACTTTGCACGACCCGAGAATCGAACCCAGGACCTCGTGCTCAGCAGTCGCACTTGCAACCACTAGACCAACGAAACAGGTAAAGTCTCTCATATGCTTGTATATAATATCGCTGGACATTAACACACAGCGCCATCTAGTGCCACACTAAGCAACGAGGCTTGTGTCGTGGACACCAGATAGTTGATATACTACATAGATACTTTTTTTTTGTAAATACATACTTATTATACAAATAAACATTACTCAAAACAAACAAGACTCAGAAACAAATGTCCATGCTCATCACACAAACATTTGCTCCAACCGGGATTCGAACCCGGGACCCTAAGGACGTAAGGCAGCCTCACTACCGCTGCGCTATTCGGGTCGTCAAAAATATCGGTACTGCACTTATTCAACTGGAAAACAGCAATACTGCTAGGTGGTGGTGGTTGGTAAAAGATAGGCTGGTTAGTCTAACTAATGGTAGAATGTAGATTACCCGATGGAAATGACAAATGATGTATAATTATGTATAGAACTTAAAATTACGGTAAATAAGTTTGTGAGAGACTGGTGTCTGCACTCGGAAAACCTGTATTGCTATACAGGTTTTCAGAGTGCAGACACAAGTCTCTTTTTCATTATAAACAATATTAAGTAATTCATTTTAAATGTGAGGGGAAAGTGCACAAACAAGAGAAAAAAAATAAATAAACACAGTTATAAACAAATACTTAAAAATTACGTTTTAAATTACAATTGTAAATTAATTTACAATTTAAATTAAAACAAGAGAAAAAAACAATACTTGAGCAAAATTCAAAATGCGCAATATAAATAATAATAATAATCAATATCGCTGGACATTACACACAGCGCCATCTAGTGCCACACTAAGCAACGAGGCTTGTGTCGTGAATACCTGCAGATAGTTGATATACTATATACATACTTATTATACATATAATATGTGTGGGGAAGGTTAGGTTTGGAAGGAAATACACCTTCGTAGCAGTAATTGTTAAATATGTATCTCCATATGACCCACCCACAGCAGTGGATAATAATATATCAATGGCCACTGCCCCATAAGACCCACACAAAGACCGAAGGTACACCATCATTACGACACCATAATTTAAAAAGGGTGTCGGCAAACATCCGACTAAGATGGATGCTGCACCGGAAGAGGAAATGGTCCCGAATCGCTTCTGTATCTACCCTCATAGGATTCATTTTTCACTTGGAGAATAGTGTTAGATGTTAAGTATGAGGCGTTAGTACTAATGGAGGATTAAGCGATGTTTGTACTGTAGTTGATCAATGTCATGGACTTTAGGGAGTCAGAAAGACATTTGGTAGAGGTATTCAATATTGTCGTAGCAATTGAGTTCGAAAAGTGGCTAAATAATAACTGCCGCTCGGGTGGATCTTTAGGTTGGTCTGTGGATGGGTGACCACTCCGTGCCTCAGTAAGCACGTTAAGCTGTTGGTCCCGGCTGTCATTTGTAGATCTTTGACAGTCGTTACATGTAGTCAGTGGCCTAAAAAGTCTGACAACCAGGCTTACCAAGGGGTAGCGTATTACCCAGTACTAACTGGGTTGTGGAGGTCAGATAGGCAGTCGCTCCATGTAAAATACTGGTGTTCAGCTGCATCCGGTTAGACTGGAAGCCGAGCCCAACATAGTTGGGAAAAGGCTAGGCAGATGATGATGACATAATTATAGTTTATAACCTAGATTAACACACGGGATTCTTTTTCTCCTTGTAGTACGATCCCGTGAGACAATCACCAAACTCCACGCGGGCGAAGCTGCAAGCTGCTAGCTAGTGTATAGACACTAGCTGATGAACGCAAAAACGAAAATGCGAAAATGTAATGACCGCTATTGCGATCTTAATTGGCAGCAACTATTTGCTGCCAATTAAGATCGCAATAGCGGTCATTGCCCTTTCCCATTATATCTTTTCGTACAAACCAAAACAAATGAACCATGTATCGTTTTTGATTAGAAAAATGTTGAAGATCACGATAGATGACGATTCAAAACTTGAACTGGATTCTTTTTAGATTTCAAAGTTAGGAACGTTAATAAATGTAGGTGGGTTAATGACCGCTTTTGCGAACTTAACTGGCAGCAACTATAGGTATAAAGATTGAAGAAATTTAACGATTATAAAAAATAATCTTCAACTTATTTTCATGCTCAATAACGCTAATGACCCAAGCGCACATAATTTAATACAAAAACAATATTCAGGAATAAGTCTGCACCGTCCTGTCTATCACAATAAAGACAAGAGGGGTGAAGATATCGAGTCGGGGCCGCGGGGGTAATGATCCGGCGTCAAATTACCCGAACACTAGAATACTGCTGATACCCGCTCGATACTGATTCATAGTTTATGTATTGTAAGTACCTAGAGGTAGGAGAAAATGTAAATGTATTTTATAAATAGTGTTCAGATTGGAAGGAGTTTTTAGTTGAATTTGTAAATAGTGCGTTTAATTCGTGTGAATAGATGTTTTATAAAAAATAACACATTGTCATTAAATGACACGAAAAATAGGAAAGACCTACCCCCTGCGTTTTGTAGTCTTATCACTGTTACTGACTTCCCAGTCACTGCTTTTTTTTTTCTGGACTTTACCTGGGCACCTTCTAGTTGCGAAAGGTATTGAGATATTGGGGGTCAAAGTTTCCACTTTAAAAAAAGTATTTTTTTTTTAATAAAAGTTTTTAACTTTGCTTAAAATGCCATCTCCCCGCCCCGCCCGTTCTATTCAATGCAATCCATCAGCACAATGTTTTGAGTGCGTACCATTGTGTCTTATTGTAAAACCGTGATTTTTACCCAAAAAAAATCGGAAGGATTTATATAATATTTATTTCTCGTATAGATGTGCTCTTCTTAATATTTATGCCTAATATATGTAGCTTTAAATATTCCACAATAATAACGATCACTGACAATCCCTCCACAGTCAAAGCCGAAGACAAATCCGTGATAAGAACATCAAGTAATTAGCACTCTCCTGACAAATGACATACTCAAGACTCGAAGGGCGTTCGGTAAATAATTATACTTAAATCCGCGCCGTAAATCAGAAGCCACTTAGCACGTAATTAGCATAGTACGGGAGGGTATTAATCATTGGGACATGCTGTTGATTGCTGGATGCTATCAAATCCTAGTATGGAGAGAACGTTCTTCTTTTACGTACTATGATTATAAGTTTGTCTGAAACTTTTAATAGTTTACTGATATATCGCTGTGAATAACGAAAAAGTGGTATAAAAGTGATCCACATCATCATCATCATCATTTCAGCCGAAAGACGTCCACTGCTGGACATAGGCCTCCCCCAAGTGTCGCCATCCCAGTCACCGGTCCCGCATCCAGCGGATCCGCGCAACCTTCACCAGGTTATCGGTCATCGGTCAACGTCTTCCAGTTCGCGGTCGCCACTCCAGAAATGATCGGCCCCATCTGCCACCCATGGTCATAGAGGTCCAAAAACCAATGTAATTTTTCCCGAAACTGTTTAGTTTATTTTTTACAATATTCAGACCTAAAATAATAATAAAACAGTTTGATCAGAATTTGTTGACGTTATAAATGTAAGTAATCTGTCTGTGTATCAATGTGTCATTGCAACAAATCTCCTTAACTTAAATATTGCTTATATTGGGTATTGAATATTGTATCCAATCCCGTGGCTATGGGTAAAACAAAAATAAAGAAAAAAAATCACCATTTAATTATAATAAATTTTGTTTTAAAAGAAGAGTCTTTTTGGTTTCCGATTTAATTTGAAATATGTAGCGACATATTTTAACCCCGTTTATTATATTCCGTTGTCACAAAAGTATTGTTATAATTCAGAAAACTTTGGCCATAAATCAGAAGTGCTTAGCTGTTGATTAGCATACAACAAGAGGGTGTAAATCATTGCAGCACGCCCTTTCGGTGTGGGGATTGTATCAGGATGGTATACCAATACCTATGTAACATGATTAATGGTATATGACAATTAAGAATGTGGAAATAACAATTAAACGGTATACCGATACACCGTAAAAACAGAGCCTAACGTGTACCTACATTACTGAATTTTAGAAACCCCACAAAACCCACGTATGCAATGAAGAAAACAAATGAAAATATGTACACTAACTGCACGAGAGTCACATCACATAACAGAGTAACATCTATCTTGCCTTTTCCTAATTTTTTTGGGGTCGGCTTCCAGTCTTACCGGATGCAGCTGAATCCCATTATTTTACATGGAAAGACTGCCTCTCTGACCTCCACAACCAGTTAGTACTGGGTAATGCACAAGAGTGCAGAGAAAAATACTTCTGGAACTAATTATACTCTTATTCTTTATCTCTTGTTAAAACTATAGACCGGTACCATGGGAATAGTTGGCAATTCAAAATCAAAATCAAAGCATTTATTTCAAGTAGGCCAGTTACAGGCACTTTTGAATTGTTGAAACAAAGATGAAAATTAAATGTAGCTACAGTCCCAGTCACAAGGCATAAAAACTGTGAAAGTACTGTAGTTGCCCATTCCCTAGCGTAGATCTCTATGGAGAAGAACGGGCAAAAACTCCATGGACACTCTTTTAAATCAAAATATTGTTACAAAATCTTGGTTATATCATTCATGTTGAGATAATATATTATGTGAGAACAATGTAGCAAGATGTGCACGTTAAAGTGTCCATAGTAAAATAAAACAAAAAAAAACAATTCAAAAATAAAATAATTCATTCAAATAAGCAATGGCAACTGAGAGATGACCAGTCACAACTGATAGCGCCCGTTCACAAACATGACGCATGGATCAGCACCATTCAACTCAACCATTTTGAAGGGAACTAAATGATCCAACACATGCGCCACTATCAGCGAGACATTTGAGTGAGCATGACATACTCACAACCGCCAGGGCACATTCAAGTCAAGAAAAGACGTAGGTTTCCAGTGATTGATAGCTTTCTAGTACATAGTACTCACACAATATGGGCTATGCGATTATATAATTTTAATAGGCATGACGACAGTATCAAAAAATTGCAAATCTGTTTAGCCCGTCAGTTAGAGTATTGGAAATTAAAGGACATGTATTTTTTGTTTTTGTAAATCAATGAATATTGACAAAAGATAAAACGCATCAAAACTCGGGAGTGGGGGCTCATGACGTCAGAACTAGCTAAAAATTATACCTAGGCGTGACGTATTGAGAATTTTGAAAGCGTCATATCTTCGTCAATTTTGGTTTACGTAACAAAAGAAAAAACACGGGTAAAATATTTTTTGGTAATCTAACTAACGGACTAATTAGATTTTTTTTGTCCTCTCGCCTATTGTAAAACACAAGTCAGAATATTAAAAACCTTTAAATTGTTTCTTAAGAAGAACCATCGTTAATAATAATATTATGATGTAATAGTTATGAGTCATGTGAAACTTTCCTCTTATACTAACAACTCGTCACATAAATCCAACTTAAGTCATTTAAGTTTGTACGTGTACAACACTAATAAAAACGCACATTATAAAAACTTTCAAGTTTTATTTTGAAGCGAGTAAGAACGTATCATAAAGTAGATTACAGACAGATCTAACTTTGCCTGTTAAGCTCTAGGTTGTAATCATTTCTACTGAATTTAAACATTTTTCGTTCAATGAAATTATCCTAGGCTTTTACAATCTATTTTGGGTTCGGCTTCTAGTGTAATCGGATGCAGCTGAATGCCAGTATTTTACATGAAGCAGTAACACAATACCCCTTGGTAAAATTGGTTGTTACAGTTTCGGGTCACTGACAACCTGTAACGACTGTCAAAGATCTACAAATGACAACCGAGACCAACGGCTTAACGTTTAATAAACATAACTTCATTTTGGGCTCGGCCGAAGTTGGGTAAAACATCTAGATTTGACCAAATCTCAATGTTGTAAATGACAGATTTTTATTCATCAATTTGATCTGAATAAATATTACCTTTCTGTTTTATTTACAAATCTAGTATTAGCGAAATCTCGGCCACAATGACAAAAAGTTTGGTTTTTTTTTTTCAATTTGCTCTCTTTGTCTTTCTCTCTCTCTCTCTCCTCTTTTCCTTTTTACTTAGGATAACAATCTCTTTTAAATATCAACAGAAAACTGTTTTCAAACCAAAATACATTTCTGCCCTATCCCACAAACCAACTAGCGTGATAATAAAACTGTTAAACGAACAAGTTCTCAAGTTATTAAGTGTCTAGTAGCAGCATTAAGTATGACATCACTCCCGCTTCGTCATTAGAATAAGCTTAATTGCTACGGTTTACGCGCTACTAACTCGCTACGATTTATTTGTGGCGTAGCGCTACGATAAGTGCTACGCGACTACGCAATTGGGTCAAGTGTTATTTTCCAATTATTTAAGGTAGTTCAGACAGCCACGCAGTTTGTCAACATCAACATGATCAAAGTTAAGCTACGCTTGCCAAGGTCAAACAGTGGATGGGGTGACCTTTAATTATATATAGATCCATGGTGTTTCGGTGTCCACTAAGCCATTGGTCCTGGCTGCCATTTGTAGATTACAGTGGTTACGTGTAGTCAAAAGCCCAACTAATCTTACCAAGGGCTATTGCATTACTTTTATCAGGGTTGTGATGGTCAGATAGGCAGACGCTTTATGTAAAATAGTATTCAGCTGCATCCGGTTAGACTGAAATCCGACCTCAATATACTTGGGTAAAGACTAGGCAGATGATTTTTAATTTAATGTCAGAAAACATAATAAAGTTGCACTTGTTATGCACTTGATCTACAAACACAATTATTACAAAAGAGAGAAGTTCCCACGACTGCATGTTCGTAAGTGTACTTATAACTCAAGAACCACTCGACCTACTTACCTGATTTTTGCTTGCATTCATAGTCAAGTAATTATGTCATCCTCATCTGGTATGTTTTAAGACTTTTAAGTATAGGTACCTACTTAGCACAACATCAAACGTACAACATCACGTCTGCATTTACCGAAGGGTTGGGCAGAGGTGTCTAAAACAGAGGTGTCTATATTTCGTCAGTTGTGTGTAGTGCCGCCAAAATTTACCAAACCGCATCCAAAATTCTTCAATTTTCTGAAGTAATTGTGCTGATATTAGGCACCTACTATTGAGGACACTCCCGCCTGATCACCACTAAGCTAATTTTTGCTTACACTTACAACATAGAAACGCTCTCTAGTCCGCCCCGTTGACCTTGTATAAATATGTATAATTAATGAAAAGATACCGATCAGCCGAGAGCACTGAAGACGCACGCCAAACAAGAGTTATTGTTTAGCGCGCCAAAGTTGACGCTTTCCTAATAGGCCTAAACTTTAAGGGGGCTTGGTTCGGCGCCTCCGCATGATTTAAGCAAAAAAATATTTAACTGATCAGGCAGAAAAGACCACGACTGTACCTAGTTTACAGATTATTTAAAATCTATTCTTAACAAAGGTTTTAGATGTTCATGCGGATGCTTCCACTAAATATACAATAGCTTTTGTTTATGTTTTGCTTATGTAAAGAAATTAACCCACTGAAACGTTTTAAGCCTCTGCCACTCGGGGACGATGTAGCTTCCCGTTAGTGAAAGAATTTTCGAAATCGCATCAGTAGTTCCAAAGATTACCCCTTACACACCAAGTTACAAATGCCTCTTTTATAGTACTATAGATGAAGACTGGCGGAATTATTTCACGTATTTAACTGTGTGCATTGGCTCATTAAGGCAAAACTGTGTCCAATTGAATTACTGTTATTCTACTCTTAAACTACAATGGTCATTTTAACGCTAACTATATATATATATCTAAAGACAGTATATTCCCACAGCATCTCTGTCGCCGGCAGTGTTGTGAGCAATCACTCGTTTTACTGCTCTTTGTCTTCTTAAATCGTAGTAAGACAACTGGGCTGGGCTCGCTGTAATGTTGAACGAATTGACACTTGAATGTGATTTATACTGAAATTACAAAACTAAAGGGTCTTTTTCTTCTAAACATAAATAAATATCTAACAAACATTAATACATTTATCTTAATGTCAGCCCAGTTTTGTTTAAATAAAATTTATTTTCGACTTATTGATTGATATCGAATAAAATCATAATCTATTATTTAATTTGGGTCAAATGTCTCACTCGCACCAGGATAAAACTAGTTTATCGTGAATAGTCTTTGTTACATACACGGAATTGAATGATTTTTGCGATGGTAACTCAGAAGATGTTTCTGTCAGTCTGTTATCTTTTATCTTTATATTCTTTTATCTTTACACGCCTTAACCCACTGAACACATCGTTTTTAATTTTGGAAGACAGGTAGCCTACAATTTAGAGAAGGACTTATACTACTTTTAATCTTAGATCGCAGACAAAGTTTTCGGCAAAAACCTAAATATTAGTAAGTCATCCAGGCGATAATGAGATTGACTATCCAGGGTATGCGGACAGTTACATTTCGCTAGTCATGGTGGTTGTCTTCATGGCTCGTGATGCTGGACAACATACTACATTTTTGAGTATCTAATACAGAAACCTTCATACCACTAACAAAGGTGTCGCTATCAGATTTCCAGCTCGCTCGTAAATGTGTGTCGACAATACAGTCGTCTGCGTGTAATGTGCCGGAACAACGACTTGCTTTATACTAAGATTTGTGACCGAAGCGCTGATTAACGTGTAAAGCTAACTTACCGCTCGTTTGAGATGCCTCTTATTTCTTTGAGCTTAGTTCGTACGACTTCATCATTGATGGCAGAATTGGTCAACACTGAACTTTAGTCGAACATCACAAATTGTGCATCACATTTTCATTATTTTATGTTTTCGTTGTTTGGTGATGAGTTCTTGTTTGCATTTAGAAGAAAACTTGAATCCCTAACTACATAATATTAAAAATGAGTAAAGGCGCTTGAATCAACTACGTAATTAAAAAAGAATGTTTTTTTTTAACATAGGTCTTAATGGTTTTTCAACCTTACAATTATGTATTCTGACAGAGCTAAAGCAATTGATAGACTAGCTGTGCTGTCTCAGATTTAGTTCAAGGCTGTGTTATTTGTTAAGATTCGACTCCAAGGTATAATTGCATGCGACAAAGCCCTTTTTCTTAAGAAAAAAAAAAAAATTTCATTGATCTAAGATTACATTTTCGCCTAAGGCGCAGGACACACAGAAAAGACGTAAGACGCAGACGGGGCGCAGACATATGTCTCTTCCGCGTCTTATTCATACAAAAAGTTAAAAGCGTCGTGTCGCAAAGCACACAAAAAAGCACGGCGTGGACGGGCGGGGAAATGACGATAGCCCGTCTGCGCCCTGTTGCAAAGCACATAGAAAATTGTAGGTATATATGTATAGGCTGACAGTAGGGTTACTAAGTAATGCACTATTATATACATACGTGCAAATATGTGCACTATCGAATGAGTTGGGCGCTCTATCGGTGAGACAATTATTTTCAACTGGACCGTGTAGGGGCCTCTGTCGACTCGCATCATTGTTGTCAGACAACCGCTCTATGCGAGAATGATCAAATTCAACGTATCCAAATATATGTATATTTATAATAATATAACTTTACATTAATAAACGACCCTCCACTTTAATACCTTTTTGACCACTGTACTATAAAATCCATCCATTAGCACAATGTTTTGAGTGCATTATATTGAATCCTACCGTAAGCCCTGATATTTCACCCCAAAAAAAGTCGTTTCTACGCATTTTTTTTTTGCGTAAAGTTACGTAGTTTGATGTACAGAGTTTTTGGTTGACGGCTTGGTTACGCCTTTGGTCTGCTTACACCTTGCATGCTTCTATACGAACCAATCGAAATACAACCTTCGAGATACCGCAAACCACGACCACTTGTAAATCCACAATCAAGCTGAATCATTCTCGCATAAGCTTAACCAGCAAAGCCAGCTAAATGCAAATCACTGATAATCCATTAGTGTTCCCGTATTGTGCGCCGCCACTACAACAATGCTCGTATGTGTAAGTATGTATTGTGTACACTGTAGTGCAGGGGCAGAGAC
The DNA here is from genome assembly GCA_963853795.1 of Xestia rhomboidea. Taxonomy (NCBI): domain Eukaryota; kingdom Metazoa; phylum Arthropoda; class Insecta; order Lepidoptera; family Noctuidae; genus Xestia; species Xestia rhomboidea. Next base: position 14,078,334 of record OY970778.1, read on the forward strand.
AAGCTCTTAGGGGTTCGATAATTGGTAGATAATTTATTTGTTTTTATTTATTTATTTATCTTAGTAAGCTCTTTTTTTTAAAAAAAAACGTCCTTTAGGTTGGTTTAAGTTTCTGACTAAACCCTAAATTGTCAGACAGCAATCTAAATTGAGTCGGCCCCTGAATTCGGCAACGAATTGCAACGTTCAGACAACAGAACACGCAGGAGACGGAATCAAGTTTAATCTGTCGGAGAAATACATATAATACATTTAGGCATTTATAAATTTCGACCTAAGTAGGTAAGTGTTCAATAATTATGGTGGTAAACCACGTAGTTTTAAACAAAAAGTTATATTTCTGTTAAACTACCTACATAATACGGCCAGCAAAATTCACCAACCTTGTGAACACAATTTAATTAATTAAAATAAAACTGAATAACAAAATGAAACCTGCTGCGTTATCTGAAACTGGCTGATCGCATCATGACAGTGGAACTATTGAGTTTTTAATTAAATTTAAATTAAACGCGTTTACTGCAGACGTGTGTTAAGCGTGTACTAATTAGATTGAAGCGGTAACAGTCGGGTGGATGAAAAATTCTTATGTTATTTTCGGTTTGTTTGGAGTTTTTGAAGCGCTGCAGCGCTGGATAATGTGTGTGTGTTTTTCTTGATTTTCATCATTTCGTACTTCAACAACGTAGTTACATATTCAGTAAATTAATAACTAACAGTGTGTTTTAGATAGTTTTAGTAACACAGGAATAAACATTATTTATCAGGTACTGTTCCAAAAAAAAGAAAAAAAAAGTGTGTAGTTCAATTTAATATCGTTTTAATTTTCATGTTAGCGGTAATAATATGTTTTTTATCGATGCAATGTTCATTATTTAGTAAATTACAATGTATTTTTAATACTTTTTACATGTATACAATCGGAAATCACAACGTATTGCATTATAAACATAGTTATTTTTGGTTTACAAAAATAATAAAGTCATAAATTTGCAGCAATCTTGTATCATCTTTATACTATTGTTCTGTTACTTTTTTCTTTTATGTATTTAATGTGAACATAAATTGTTAAATAAATAAATAAACTTCGATTTATGATGACGATACCTAAACACTATTTTCTTTTGATCTAAGTCCTCTAGGGTACCTATAGCTAATTAGTTACTTCACAATCCACAAAAACGTAATGCCCAACTATAAATAAAAAAAAACAGCTGCTTTAAACCGCTGCAGCCGCTTCAAACCCTCAACACAAGTAACCCAATAGTTGCACACTATCAATTAAAACGGGGGCTGCAGCGCTCAGTAATGAAACTGTAATGACGTTAGCCAGTCATCAGCGAATGATTGCGCGCTGATGACTTGGTGAAACGCCGTCAATAATCTTTTTAGAGAGCTTTCTATTAGGGTGTAATGGATATGTGAGCTTGCAGTTTTTGATTGGGTCTTTATAGACACTATTTTTTCGGTTAGTTGGGTTGCTCGGTGAAAATATCAGCGGCATTCGGTTAGACTAGAAGTCGAACCCAACTTAATTAGGGAAAGAAAGAAAGAGAAAGAAAGGAATATTGTATTTAATCAGTTGTCAATGTCCTAAGGACATTAATTAACAACTGATTAGGGCTTAGGACATGTGCTTACATTTAGAAAAACACGGACAAAATAGTTTTCTACTTGTAAGAGGTACCTATATAAAAACTGTTAATAAACACAGAAACAGGCAGATAAAGCAGCGCAAAGCGGATTTTAATAATTAAGATAGATCTGAATAGGTAGAATCTGCTTTGTAACTGCATTTTCTTTCTCCAATATTTAATGGCAGCCTTTAATTAAGGCTACACTATAAAATGTTAAATTCAACATGAGTTCTTAAACATGTAATTTTGATGTGTGCTTTGTTGCTTGTCGTTTAATAAAAAATAAATAAAGAGTCAAGTGGGTGTTGAGGGTAACTATTGAGAGTTTTCAACCTATTTGCCCCGCCGAATGCACGGACGATATTATGAAGGCGCGCCGTAAAGTTTGTTTTGAAATGACGCAATAAACAGTTCCTGGAAAGATTACTTAGGGACTCTTTTTACTTTTATACTGATCAGGGGCCTAGTAGTGGGTCAATCAACGCTAAGATTGGCAAATTATTTAAAAATTATTATTATATTGCGATGACGCTGGTAGGCCCAATCCCTGAATTAGAACGCTTAGCAGAAAAGTGCATAAAAATTAAACTACTGTAGGATAGGATTTGGAAAGGAACTGATGAAAGTGTGTGGAATGGAATGTTGCGGTGTAAGTAAGAGAGACATAGTATGAAAGAGAAGGAGAGAGAACAAATGAAGAATGACAGAAGAATGGACGACGGGTAAAGATTGGAAGTTGTTTTACGACGGAATTCTATTTTAAGTTTTATTTGGTGTAAAGCGCAATAAACTCCATATTCAACAAGATTGCAAGGATTTTATTTCTTCCACGGTCCCGAATCTACATTTTGGGGGCTCGTCCGGGATCGCGGTCACGTGCCATACGACGAACGCGGCGCATACACCTGAAAAACGAATAAAACGACGAATATCAAGACGAAAGGCGCACTAGACGAAGGCGGAACGACGGGGACGTTATATTCAAAACCTAAGAACGCTCGCGGCACAACTATGCAAACGCGATCAATGGCGGAAAACAAAGACGGCAACGACGCATTTTTCAACATGATTGACATGACCAAGTTCAGTGGCGAGGACCATACCTACTCTTCTGCGAAATGGGCTCAAGATCTGGACGATAACGCGGAGATATTTGGTTGGTCTCCTCAGCAACGACTCATCATAGCCCGTAGGTCCTTGACGGGGACAGCAGAGCTATGGCTGAAAACTGAAAAGGTTCACAAAACCTATGACGACTTAAAAGCAGCCGTGCTTAAAGAATTCCCTGATACCGCAAATAGCAAGGAAATGCATGAGCTTATGGCGGCGCGCAGGAAGCGTAAAGAGGAGTCTTATTATCAGTATATGCTGATAATGAAGGAGATGGGAAAACGAGCGAAGTTCCCAGATTACGTCGCCATTCAATACATAATAGATGGTATTACAGACCTAGAAACCAATAAGGCGATATTGTATGGTGCGGTCACGTATCCAGCGCTGAAAGAAAAGTTGGCGGTGTACGAGTGTATCAAAAAAAAAACTGCCAAACAGATCGTTGATCGACCTGTAAAACGAGTTGCTACGCAATCAGGTGGAGATTCTGCTGCATCAGGAGCCGGCCAGTTTTGCTACAATTGTGGAGAAAAAGATCATCGAGCAAACGCATGTCGTAACGGAGTGAAGTGTTTCCGTTGTAATGAATTTGGCCATATTAGCCTCAAGTGTACCAATCCGAGCGCAGGAAACAGCGGAAGTAAATCGGTGTCGGTAAAGCAGCCGCAAAGAGCAATCGGATCGTCCAATCAGCAAGTACGTCCGTCGGTAAGCAGTTCGGTAGCAACGAAACAGTCGGCTATGTTCGGGGCGACATCGGCCAGTCAGAACGCATCGAGCGGCCATGACGAAAATTTTAAGACAGATGTCATGCAGGTTGTAAACAAACCGTGTGACCGTTTACCAAATCCAAATAAGGCGATTAAATTGGTGAAATTGGGCGAAAAAACAGTGGATGCGTTGGTGGATACGGGTAGTGATGTGAATTTAATGTCTGAGGACTTGCATAACGAAATAAATTTGCCTTGTGAAATAGATAACACGGTCTTGTCTGGACTAGGACTTTATAAAGTGAAATCATCTGGAAAGATTTGTATTAATATTATTATTGACGGACAGCGCTTTTCAAAGGTAACATTTCATGTAGTGCCCAAAGGGTCAATGCCCTACAGATTAATATTAGGACAAGAGTTCCTGCAGAATGTGGTGATGGTAGTTCGTGAGGGTGCTGTGTTGTTGTTGACGCAAGGTGATGAATGGTTGCAAAGGGTGAATTGTTGTGTGACTGATATTGACGTTACAGGCCACATCTCCGATACCAATATTAAGACAGAAGTAATGCGGCTGGTTGAAGAGTACAAGCCCATTTATACCAAAGAAGCTCCAATTAAGATGAAGATAGTGTTAAAAGACGAAGTACCAATAGCTCAACGACCCCGGCGGATATCACTCGCTGAACAAAAGATAGTTGAAGAACAGGTAGACGAGTGGCTACAAAAAGGAATAGTCCAGGTTAGTTTTTCAGAATATTCTAGCCCGTTAGTGTTGGTTAAGAAGAAGGATGGGTCAACTCGAATTTGTGTTGATTACCGCCTAGTAAATAAGAAGATAGTTCGAGATGAGTTCCCGTTACCAATCATTGATGACCTGATTGACAAGTTGAAGGACTCAAAGGTATTTAGCGTTTTGGACCTTAAGAACGGATTTTTCCACCTCAAAATAAGTGAGGAATCGGTGCCCTATACTTCTTTCATAACTCATCACGGACAGTTTGAGTTTCTACGTGCACCGTTTGGTCTGTCCACCTCGCCTAAATATTTTATGAGATTTGTTACAATAATTTTTAGAGAGTTGATAATGAGGGGTATCATGGTAATATTCATCGATGACATAGTAATTCCAGCTGATTCAGAGAGTCAAGCACTGGAGAGGCTAACCCAAGTGTTAGATGTAGCTGCACAGCATGGACTAGAGGTAAATTGGAAGAAGGTTAGACTAATTTCACGTGAAATAGAATATTTGGGTCATTTGATCAAAGATGGTGAGGTTAGACCAAGCCCACAGAAAATTGAAGCAGTAGCAAAGTATCCAGAACCTAAAAATATTAAGCAAGTCATGGGTTTCATTGGTTTAACATCTTATTTCAGAAAGTACATCAGAGATTATGCAAAGATTGCTAGACCATTGACGGATCTGCTGAAAAAGGACGTTCCATTTATTTTTGAAGATGAGCAACAATGTGCCTTCAACACATTGAAGCAGAAACTGACTAGTGATCCTGTACTAAAGATATACAACTCCAATTTTCCAACAGAGCTACACACTGATGCATCCAGTCATGCTCTGGCTGCAATACTACTGCAATTACATCCAGATGATGAGTTGCATCCTGTGCATTACATGAGTCATAAGACAACTGAAGCTGAAAGAAAATACTCAAGTTATGAGCTGGAAGCACTTGCAGTCGTAGAGGCTGTAGAGAAGTTTAGACATTACCTGTATGGAATTCACTTCAAAATTGTGACGGATTGCAAAGCTTTCGAACAAACATTGAAGAAGAAAGACTTGACACCAAAAGTGGCAAGATGGGTATTCTTTTTAGATGAGTATGATTATGAGATCGAGCATAGAGCAGGCTGTAGAATGCAACACGCCGATGCTCTAAGCAGAAACCCATTTGTGGCAGTGGCGGTGAGCTTACAAGAAAAGATAAGACGAGGTCAGGAGACAGACGAAGAGCTCAACGCTATCAGACTGCTGATTTCGAAAGATGGAAACTATCATGACTTCTGGATGGATAATGGTATTCTGTTCAAAGGTGATGATAAGAAGTTAGTAGTTCCAAGGATCATGGAGAAAGAAATAATAAGAAAAGTGCATCAAAATGGGCACTTTTCAATAAGAAAAATGAAAGAAGCCGTAGGAAAAGATTACTATATCAGAAAACTGGATAAAAGAATTGAAGAAGTAGTTCTAAGCTGTATACCCTGTTTATTAGCAACCAGGAAAGAAGGGAAGCAAGAAGGCTACCTGAGCCCAATAGATAAAGAAGGAATCCCGCTGCATACTTTACATCTGGATCACATTGGTCCATTTACAGAAACAAGGAAACAGTATAACTATATACTCACCATGATAGATGCATTTACGAAATTTACGTGGTTTTTTCCTACCAAGTCCACATCAAGTGCAGAAGTGTTGAGTAAATTACGAGTTCAGCAGCAGACTTTTGGTAATCCAACCAGAATCATAACAGACAGAGGTACAGCCTTTACCAGTAGAGATTTTGAGGAGTATTGTAAAGATGAGGATATACAGCATGTTAAGATCACCACTGGAGTGCCTCGAGGGAATGGACAGGTAGAGAGAGTTCATCGTATCTTAATTCCTATGTTAACCAAGCTATGTATAGAAAATAAATCACAATGGTATAGACATGTAGGTCGGGTCCAGCGTGCTATGAACAGCACTTACCAAAGATCAATAAATACTTCACCATTTCAGTTACTTACTGGAACAAAAATGAGATGTAAAGAAGACATTAATGTTATTAATCTCCTACAACAAGAAAACATTAATTGTTTTGATAAAAATAGAGAAAATTTAAGGCTGCAAGCCATGCAGCAGATCCAAAAAGTACAGGATGAGAATAAGAAGACCTACAATGAAAAGAGAAAACCTTGTTCAGTTTATGCACTGGATGATCTTGTGGCCATCAAGAGGACTCAGTTCGGCCCAGGCCTTAAGATAAAACCGAAGTTTTTGGGACCCTATAGGATTACTAAAATAAAAAGAAACGATAGGTATGATGTTGAAAAGGTGTATGATACCACAGAAGGGCCAAAGAAGACGTCTTGCTCAGCTGACAACATGAAGAGATGGCCAGGTAAGGATGAGTGATTGCGAATGTTAATTGTGTATGTGTGTGATAGCTGTATCGATAATACTGCTTAGTACCCGCACGAATACTAGGTCATGTGTTATTAAATGCTATGTAAGGCGCTGTTTTGTCAGAATATGATTATTTTGTTTTGTGTATTTTTTTAAATTAAGAACATGTATCGCATTTAGAACTGCTATTGTGTTAGTGTTAGTTTTTAAAGGTTCGGTAAAGTGTATGTAAGAGTTATGTCAGGTGTCAATACGATGCATATCTGAGGGCAGATATGAGTGCAGGACGGCCGAATGTAGGATAGGATTTGGAAAGGAACTGATGAAAGTGTGTGGAATGGAATGTTGCGGTGTAAGTAAGAGAGACATAGTATGAAAGAGAAGGAGAGAGAACAAATGAAGAATGACAGAAGAATGGACGACGGGTAAAGATTGGAAGTTGTTTTACGACGGAATTCTATTTTAAGTTTTATTTGGTGTAAAGCGCAATAAACTCCATATTCAACAAGATTGCAAGGATTTTATTTCTTCCACGGTCCCGAATCTACACTACATATTTTAAAAAAAGTCCTCCGCCGCGTCTGTCTGTCTGTTTGTTCGCGATATACTCAAAAACTTCTGTACCGATTGTCATGTTGTTTTCACCAATGGGTAGATTGGTTCTCGAGGAAGGTTTTAGTATATAATTTGTAAAGTTTATAAATTGGCTAAAATATAATGATATTTGTTGGAGGTGTCGGAAAAAAATAAGCCGTCTGGGAGCTTTACTTTTGGTCGCGATAACCGACATCCACGCGGGCGAAGCCGCGAGCATCAGCTAGTTTTTAATAAAATTATTAGTTACATTCACATTCGATCGAAAACTTTTATCTACCCATCATTTGTTTCAAAACTATCAATTTCAAAAAAAATACTCAAAAAATCTATACTTCCAAACAATACTAACGACATAATGATTTTAAAATTATTTCTCTCTACAATGGAGGAAGTAATAACTTACTTCTCACCCCTAATTTAAAACTTAACTCATGATACTTTCTGCCAAACGAAATTGACCTTTAATTTCAAAGAATTAAAGTTCTATAAATTGGTGTAAATGTAATAATGACTTTATTTCGTGTTAACTTTGAATATACGTAATGATTAGATATCGAGTTCGTGTTATTATCAGCACTTTAAATTAAGTTCTTCAAATGAAAATAACAGGTTTGGTATCTTTTGGAATTGCCTAGTAGTAGGTAATAAAATAAATATCGCAGGACATTACACACAGTGCCATCTAGTGCCACACTAAGCAACGAGGCTTGTGTCGTGGACACCAGATAGTTGATATACTACATAGATACTTTTTTGTTTGGTAAATACATACTTATTATACATATAAACATCCATGACCCGGAAACAAATGTCCGTGCTCATGACACAAACATTTGCTCCTACCGGGATTCAAACCCAAGACCCTAAAAACGTAAGGCAGCCTCACTACCGCTGCGCCATTCGGGTCGTCGTAATGAGGACATATATAATATTTATAACCCAGTTTGATACTAGAGAAGCTTGTGGCTGAATAATCACAGCCGCACGGGTGGATCTTCAGGTTAAGCCGTGCTTGCCTAGGTTGCTCCGTGGCTGGGTGACCACCCATTGCATACCAAGTCTCCTCCATGCCTCTGAAAGCACATTTTCGTGTTCCGTGTCCAGTCAATAAATCGAACTAACTCTATATTCTCGATCTCCATACTTTAATGTACCAGTTTGAAGTTAGAAGAAGAATTTTTTGAACATCGTATGAATCAAAGCGTTTTGTCTCGAGTATCTCTCATTTTCTCCATAGCAATAAAATCGTGACAGATGCATACCACGTTATGGACATCTTGAAGTCCCATCATCATGGGGTTTCTTATAAGAAAGGTGCCCCTAACAATAAATTGTGTAAGGCCTGTAAGTGGGTGAAACAAGCGGCCGCATTATTGAGGCAAATTGTGAACTGGAGTGACGAAGATGTTTGGAGAATGGAAGAACTTTTGAAATGTTTGTGTTGCTTTCTTCAGTTTCAAAGAATGCGTATAAATTACTTTTCGACAATATTCTGTTATTCATTGTGATTTGATGATATTATTTCAGTCAACGAATCATTACGGATGTAAGCTTTGAAAATTAAGATGCAGATCGGGAATTTGATTGAACTTTAATTTCTAATATTATAGGAGGATAAATAAAATAAAAGGGACTGAAAAATTAAGCGAAAGACCAATAAAATAGAAAGCGCGACTAAGTCTGTCATGTCCATCTGGCATAATTTCTGGAATTATTGTAATTAATCATATTATGAAGTAAAGTCGTCTACGTAAATTGATAAAATAGAATTCAATTTAAAAATTACCTACATCCATTGTTAAATCAAGTATGAACCTAGCAAAAAGTAGTCCCTACTTATTATGTGCTCATTGTGTGCCGTATCCAGATATATCTAGCAACTCCTATATCTGCTGCTGACACCCAGTAGGTAAGCGTCTCAAGAAGGCAGCGCAGTAATCTTCGGAATGCGACCCCCGGCTTGTAATACAGTCACCACCCCTGGCTTGCTGTTCGGGGATAAAGCGGTAACACGTGTGCGATGATTTGGAAATAGTTTATAGTAAAAACTAGGTTGGTACAGTATATTTTTTTTAAATTAGATGTTTTATGTTGCAAAAATCATAATGTCACGAACTGCTATTAACTAATGTTACATAATAAACCATTTTAATGTTGTTGAAAATTGTTGAAAGTTTAGGTGAAAATATTTTTACTTCTTAAAAACATAGTGTTTAAGTACTTTTAATCTAAAAGGACACCAAACTTACTGCATCAATTTTGTACGACTTACTACTACTACTACTAGGCAGACGATAATAAGTAATAAACAGTCTGAACGGTCGGTTTGACAGTTCACTTACGGTTTGCCACTTTTACCCTTATTACCACAGAAATAAGGTTAAAAAGTTGTCGATAGTACATAGACAGCAAATTAAAGACAGAATAAATTTTAAGAGTCTATTCACAAAAAAGAAACCATCAAAAAAGCCTAATTAAAACATCACACACAAAAAATACTCTAAAGACAATCTTGGAAAAGTCACGTACATCCTTTTCCATTCTTCCCCCTTAAGAAAGCTAAAAGTAGAGAATTCATTAGGTCGTTTCGTCCCACTCGAAGCCACTTGCACTTTTGATTGAGGAAATAAATGCCCCAAGACATCGGCTAATTCAAGAGGCTGGTGGAACCAAATTGCCCCGATTGTTCTCTGACAATGTGACAGTAATGTTTTCGTAGGTTGTTTATGTTTTTAATATTGGTAAAGAAAGAAAGAAATAAGATTTATTTAGCACAGGCTAGGCCTGAATTCCTGCCACGCTTACGGTCGCTTGAAGACGGTCGGTCGCGTACGTCAGCGTCGCAGTATGGTGCTCTATAGAACACAATGTATACTAGTATGTGCGACCGACACACGCGACCGACGTCAGTGCGGCAAGAATTCAAGCCTTACACAACGTATTCTGCAAGTGAAAAACGGAAAAAAGAAATAGACACTGACATTACAGGAACATTGACTTTTTCTTTTTTTTTCGTCATTTTAAGCAATGTATTCGTAATTGGAATTTATTGAATTTTTTTTTCTTTCATTGTATCGTAAGTCTAGTGGTTGCAAGCGTAATACTGCTGAGTGTGAAATCTTTCTTGTCTGATAAAGTGACACTAGGTTTATCCATACCGAAATTTTCCACCAGCAACGTGAAGTCTACCTTAGTACCAGTACCCAGTTGATGGTAATAGGTTCGCGTCTATCACATGAAACATAAAAGTATAACTGGCGGAAAGTGGCTTTACATAAGTACACCATAGGTATGTACAGACGTGATTTTAAAATGTTATCAATTTAATAAAATCACCAAAACCCCGAAACAATACCAATTGATTTAAGTCCCCTTTGACATTAATAGTTTTCAATTTGCAAATTATATTCATGCTGTTATCCCCCGGGCTATCAACACGAGTGCGCTCATAAATGGAGCTTCGTAAGGAATCACCTGCTTTGAATAAACGATCGATTTCCCGTACATGCATCGTAAAGACAAATCTTTACTTGAAGTAGGAACACAGGAATATTGGGAGCAACAGATGCTGGAAGAGAAAGATGGGAAGTTTTTGAATAAAATCTTCTAAGATACTCAATCATTTATTTCGGATTGATGGAAGGATACACGGCAGAAAGATTACATTAGGTAGTTTTTTTTGCTATGGACATAATGTCATGTTAGCCATTTTTGTATGCCGAAAATACTCCACTGACTTTTTAATAAAAAAAAACATCACCATATCATCCTACAACATGAGCAGTTATAAAACGTCGAGAAAAGGTGCACGGTTAGGGTTGGTCGTTTCTTATGGAGAAGAAGTTTAGGCTTAGCCAAGTTGACAATCTACAATCGTTAACGCCTAGAAAACCAAATGTATGGGAATGACATCATTTCAACGTTAAGTCACGTGGTCAAAACAAACGAATAGAAACATTAAAGTTCACTCAAAACTGTAAGTTGGCTACGATTTATATGGGATGTAGCGATCACGATTGTAGAAACGAATTCTATCATCTTGATCAATGTAAACTTGTCTACGAAGTTTCTATTCGTTTGTTTTGACCACGTGACTTAAGGTTTACGATTGTAGAAAGGGAATCGATACGAATCGTTTGTAACTTGGCTAGGCCTGCTGGGAGGAAACGCCATTTGCCATTGATGTCCAAAATAAACTCGGTTTTTTTTTATAATGATCTAAAAGAAGTTAAAATAATATTAAGACTCGGGTTACCAATCTACAAACTTGTAGGTACTCGATAAGATCCTGGCCATTATGACAATAAGTTAGCTATTCTGATACCATCAAGTTACCTAAATTGACTTTTATAAAACAGTGGGATAACTTATATAATTATGTCCTATCTCATAGAACAGCACAAATTATACGAACATAAACTTTCAAACAAAAACTACTCCAAAACTTCGTATAAAACAGTACACACAAGAACACAGTGTCTCTAGGTGGAAAACCGCTTCAACCTTCCATACGGGATCAAGAAAAGCATAAAGGAGAAATGTGAAGCAATACCCATAAAGATTTTATTGTGCCTCTGGAACCATGTGACGTATTACGATGAATGTAAAATATTCACGGTTCAGATGGATTATGAGACAATGGGTAATGATTTCGGAAATGTTTTCGATCGGAGTTTTCAAGATAGCGCCTTTTTGTGAAGGGATTGGATTGTTTAGGAGGTACAGACGTGTGGCTGTATTCGTTTTATTATTTTTTTAGGGAAAAAGTTGCGTAAAATATTACGAAAGGTTAAATTATGATGATATTTTACACGATGACATTGTGAACGTCTTGATTAAAGTTTCGGTCAAATAGCTACGAAAAATTGCGGCCGCGGTTCCAGTCACCAAATTCCGACGGATAATGTACCCACTGAAGTGTCTCTCACTGTCCAGAGCCCGCAGTCAGTACGTAATATTTCGTCACTTTTTTTAGGGTTCCGTCCTCAAAAGGAAAAAAAACGGAACGCTTATAAGATCGCTTTCTTGTCCATCTGTCTGTCCGTCTGTTTATAGTGCCTCTTAGGTGTATAAAAATCAAGGCCCTGAGTCAACACAATAAAAAGATATGGGCAAACTTAGATTTTCGCGAAAACTTGTAAGTACCAAAACTTAATTTTCAATTTTTTTTATTTTTCTGACTTTTCCCTTTACTTTTAATGTAATACCTTGCTTACAAAGAAAATTGTCAATTCTAGGTCAACCGCAAGTACCCTATAGGTTTTGGGTCGAATACCTATATATAGTAGTTCCTGTTGACCTACAATCACGAAATTTGGCGAGAAGTAATGTCTTACAGCACATTTAAAGGAAAAAATCTGAAAACCGTGAATATGTAGATTAATAAAAAAAAAAAGTGATTTTCCTATTACAAACTTATTATTTGCGGTTGGAGCAATAGCCGTTTTTAGGGATCGAACAGCAAAGTTAAGTTTGTCCTTTAAAAAGTATGCTGGTTTAGTTTGTCACGATGTTTTTCTTCAAAATAAAATAAAAAATAATACTTTGTCTGTGCTGGTTAGGCAGAACCTTAAATCAAGCCATAAATATGTTGTTCCCGGTTTTGGAATATGGATGAGTATTTCTCATAACTACATGATGTCCAGTAGCAGCCTGCTCTGTTCCACTGCTGAGCAAAGGCCGCCCTTACATCTTGTACAATAAAAGAAAAAACATGCCAACGAGAAAAGTCCTTTTCTTAACAAAAAAAAAACATTCGCCTTTTTGTTACAATACATATCACCTCTCAAAATCACAGCCCCATTCATCAGCATTCATCCCACACAAATTCACGACACATCAAAGCCACTCGTAACTGAAACTCCTTCATTGGTCATAAGAATAACCGACCTTACTACCTTCTTAATAAAGTCCTCAAACAAAAAACCAGAGCACCTTGACCCCTCTGTTCGGTAAATTTGTTCGGACGCTCATAAATATTGACCACTGTAAAGGGTTCTGGCTATTGTGGCCGCAAGGTTCATTTAAGAGGTCGCTTGGTTGGACATTGTGTTTAGATGTTAAGGGTATGGTTTGCATAATTCAGGGGCAGATGTTCTGGGTTTTCTTTGAAGATGTTTATTTTTGTTTGTAGTTAGTTCTTGTTTGTTTTGAATTGAATAAAGATATTGTTTATAAAGAGATCTGACCAGTGTTGCAGCTGCCATACCTCTTTTTCTTTTGAGTTCTGTTAAACACGTAACTTGCTCACATGTGTTTCTTCAAAAGGGTGCAAAGGTGCACATGTCGCTATTGGTGTTTAAGTCCCATGTAACACTTTGTAATTAACAGTATCCGGGAAAATACTAAATTACAGAAAAAAATCTCCGGTTTAATTTCAAAAGTTAGGTAAACATGGGTGCTAAAACGTCCAATAACTGTGATACTGAAGCGATCTTAATTAATGTTTGCAAACACCGATCTTTGTTTCAAGAATTCCCATTATTTTATCCAAATGTCTATCAGATCCATTCATTCACAATAGCAGTGATAGTCTAGTGGTGTGACCGTCGGACTGCCAAGTCATAGGTCTTTTTTTTTTCGGATGGGAAATCATCAAATGACTCCTCCCGCTCTGGGCGGAGCAGGAGGGAGTGTCAGACTTTTACTGACTAAAACCCATCCATGTTCCTTCATCGCTCTTTGTGTTCCGGGGCCACGGTATCTGTTTCGAATAGTCCCGCAGCCTCGGCAGGCTTCGGCCCTTGCGGACTCCTTCCTTATTGCTGACTCTCTTTGAGGCGCGCGTGGAACACGAACGCGCCGTCGACACGGCCTGTCGTCATGAGACGGACGGACGGCGCGCTAGCCCATAGCTCCCCGTCCACAGGCCCGCGCCTACGGTGGCCAAGTCATAGGTCTCGAGTTCGAACTCAAGGATTATTCGTATTCATGTGCGTACTGTATAATTTATCACATGCTTCGGTGAAGGAAAACATCGTGAGGAAACCAGCATGCCTGAGAGATATTTCTCAACGGCATGTAAAACGAAGTAAGATGCGGCATAAAAACTCTGAGATAAAGAAAGAAAGATCAGATCGATTAACAATTTCAAAATCTAAATAAAAAAGAAACATTAGGTACCAAAACAAACCCACTCAACGTTTAAAAAATAACACACAATCAACAAAAAAATCGTCCCATTACATCCAATACCACTCTCCCTAATCAGTTCTAATAGGGCAGTAGAAAAACCTTGGAGAAAACGAACCATTAATACGTTGGGCCACATTTGTCTGTCTGTCGGCCCAATAAATAAGACGAGAGGTATGGCTGGCCAATCTCGTCTGTGACCTATCTTGACGCATCAGGGACGATCGATGGATACGGTGAAAGAGTGGGTGCATATAGAGTTGTTAAAACTCCTCCTAAAAGGGGGAAGTGCCAGGGTAGCTCGTGAAATTCAAGCTGCTGACACCGGCCTTGACAGATACAGTGCCTGTGCCTGTGTGTGAAGTGGAAATTATGGTTTCGCTTGACTTTTTCCTACACTTCCAAAAATTATCGTCACATTTCAACCAATTTACACAAAACCTGAGGTTTTCACCCGTGGTCCCGGTCCCTTAGTCCCTGGAAGGGACCACGAGTATTTTTTTCCCGTGGTTCTTTCAAGAAATAATATCCTGCCCGAATTAAATTGTGTAATTGCATTGTAATTGTGTGTGTTTAATTGTGTGTGTGTTGTGTGTGTTGTATTGAAATTGTTGTTGTGTTGTTGTTGTAATTGTTGTATTGTTGTTTAATTGTAATTGTGTTGTTGTATTTGAAATGCAGTCATTGACATTTTTATTCAATTTTAAGTTGTTGTGACAGAAAGTAGGTGTATTTTTTTTAATCCTGGCGGCATGGGCACCGGGCCATAGGCTGACGAAGGAGGTCGGCGGAGGCCTGGCACTTCGGGGACAGAAGTCAAAGAGTGTTATTTAATATGCGTGCATAGCGAGCGTGCGTCATAAAACCTCCGTGGTCCCTTCCAGGGTATACGAGAAGGGACCACGGAATTTTCCAGTATTATAGGGACCACGAAGAAAAAAAGTTCCGTGTTCCCTTCCAAGGACTACGAGAAGGGACCACGGGCAAACAAAAAAACCTTGACAAATTATGTTCCTAAACCTTCCTCATGAATCTTTCTATCTATTGGTGAAAACCGCATGAAAATTCGTTCAATAGGTTTTGAGTTTATCACAAACTCGCACACAGCCAAACGCTTTGGAGGACTTTGTTTTATAATATGTAGTGATGTAGTGATATTCCTTCCTTATCAATACTCCTAACGCTAAAATCTTACAAAATAAACGAAGAAACATTGAACAACTGTAGTAGGTATTAACTCCTCTATATAATACACCTCCTTCTGATGTAAAACATTCATCGGGACTGTTCAGGATCATTACTCTTTGCCCTCGTTGTCTTTATTTCAGTTTATTTCACCGACAGCAAGACTTTTTCAGGAGAAGTCTTTATTTGGAATCTTTCTTTGTTTTTATCCGTAAGAATTAAATGTATATTCGCAGTTTCAGTCAAAGATTGAAAATATGCATTGTGTTTAATTCGCTATGAATCCAATTTTAAGATTCTGAAAATAATATTAACAAGAAATTAATGTATGTCATTTCTTGCTAATGAGTAGTTGCACGTTTGATTGGCTGTCGACCGGTTTCTGCATGAACCTTGGCGCCGAGCGAGCCACGAGTGTGATAACAGGTATGCCTGATGACCTTTTGTCATTAATTTCTTGTTAACATTATTTTCAGAATCTTCATTATTTTGTCTGTAACTAGGCAAAGGAGTAGTAATACACATAACACCACGACTGCATTCCTGAAGGGTTAGGCAGACGCGTACCTAATAGTACACGCACATTGCGCCAGTTATGTTTAAGTCCCATGTAATAAGGGGCGACCCTATTGCCATCCACCGGGCCCAAATCCAGACTCCGTGGCTGCTACTGTCAAATTCCTGAAGGAAAAACCCAAAAACACTTTGCCCGAACTGGGAATCGAACCAAGGACCTCGTGCTAGATCTTAGGAGTTTTAATGTCCATTTAAAATACTTCTCTCATTCGTGTTTTATCTTTTAACTTTTTTTAGTCGAAGATACACACTTTTTCGATCAATTGGTTCATCTCACATTGTGTATAATTAAAACATTTTCTAATCCCCTTTCTCATTTTTTTACTGGTAACAAAACAACTAATATTTATTTTTATCTGTCAACACATTTAAAAAATAATTTGCATTTTTATTCAAAAACAAAGTCTGACACCTTTAATTAGCTCGTGAACTGCTCGCCCTAAGGATTAAACATAATTACTTTTGTGTCAGCTTATACCCAAGAGAACCAACACTCATTTTGAATAGCGTCTTCATTTAGCTTGCAAACCAACACTATAATTATTAGGAGGGCAATTTTATGTTGTATTTCTTTTTAAAATGTTTTTTTTTTCTGTAAGTTTATGATGGGGTATGGCTGTTTAATTTGAGGCATAAAAATTACAACATATATTTCTATTTATTTATTTGTTGTAAATAAACCATATTTACGTTATATACATACTACAACTAGAACTCTAACTACAGTACTTTCACAGTTTTTATGCCTTGTGACTGGGACTGTAGCTACATTTAATTTTCATCTTTGTTTCGACAATTCAAAAGTGCCTGTAACTGGCCTCCTTGAAATAAATGCTTTGATTTTGATTTTTGATTCTAAATAATTACTAAAATAAAACTGAACGTAATTCCCTACATATATACAACGACGTCAATAGGCATCAAAGTACTCCTCCGCATCGCTGTCATCCTGTTTCTAGGTGAACTCCGCTAAACTTAACATAACATCACACCTGTAATTCTCGAAAGGTTGATCAGAGATGAACCATAAAGTACAGTACAGTTCAAATGTTTGAACTGTGGGTGAGCTTTAAGATTTTTACTGATTAATGACTATGAAAAGGGAATTTCATGTTATTTTGACAACCTTTTTTACTTTGGCACTCTAAATGCAATAAAGCGCTCTATGGAGCTCTATGCGCTCCAAAACACAAATTACTAACGTTGCTCAAAAAGCAGCTAAGCTAAAGTGGGACTGGGCTAGCCATGTCTGCCGTATGCCCGATGAGCTGTGGGCCAAAATAACCACAAGGTGGAGCCCTGACACAGCCAGAACGCGACGCGGTAGACCTCGCAGGAAATGGCGGAACGATCTGGACAAGACCAACGACCAGTGGTCCACTTTGGCCCTGGATCTAAGGATTTGCCCAGCGATGGGAAGACACAGGCTAACAAGAACAGTAACTCAAAATTAAGTTCTCCTCAAAAGTGAATAATTACAACTAAGTTTCTAGGGTATAATTACAAAAGTTAAGGGTGATGTGCAAGACTTATCTCTTACTGCACCCAATACTGATTCATAAGTACAGTATAAATTCCAGCAAAACTTTCAAAATCACTCACAGTAACTACTACTACTGAACCGAGAACAATCTCGCTAACAGTCGTCGATAAACGCATAACAGTGACTGCTGTCAGTCTGTCAGTGCTAACGAGGATATGTAGAGCGTCTTCAAACGTAGCAATCAGAACACCGATGTCGTTTATTGAAATCTCAGCCCTTATAGCACAGAGTAGGGGATGCTGTGAGAGACTGTTTTGGCTAGGACTTCCTTTAACTCATGATTCGACTGAAGTTGGTAGTGTATTTTAAGAAGGATGCTTAATATTTTCTGATATTTATTATAGAAATTTAGTGCTGCAGGTATCTTCGCACTGTTAGAGAACATTTCTGAAATTCTCTGAGGAAATTGTATAAAAAAACAAGATGGTGGCACTAAATCTGATAAACGACCTATGTCAAAAGAATAATACTAAATTTGTCGTCAAATTCTCCATATCCAAATCACTAGTCAAAAGAAACGAATTATTTCTTGAAAATTAAAAAGTTTATACAGTTCAAACGGATTTTTCAATCTTTCATGCTATTCTCAACCCAAATCTAGTTTTAAAACCTTATTCAAATAGCTTAGCATCGATCTAGAATACACCACTAAAGTGCAAGTCAAAATATAATTACACCTAAAAATTAAAAACCAACGACAAGAAAAAAAAATGTCTCTACACTAAACTACTCTGTGCTCGAAGATGATTGTCACCGATAGAGGGCGCCAGTTCGTAAAGTTTTACGATCACTTCCGACACGACACAGCCTCTTAGTAATCTGCACTACTAGGGGAACACCCTATAGACGTACTAGTAGTTCCCCTAAAAATAAACTAGAAGTGTGGTTATGTCTCACTTTATATGAATCTGTTCCATCTTTGAATCAATATATTGAATCTTGATTGAATTTCGAAGGGTGTTCGTATTATGATCCATAATGCTAGTCTATGAATATGATCGTAATCTTCTGAATTTGAATAATATCCGTTCGGAAACGTTATCAGTAAGCTGCATCATCAATATTGCTGGATTGTATTCAATCGATTGCATGAAACGTTTGATTGGGGAACCAAAATATTTGTCATTTGCCTATGTATTGTCTATATATACCCTTAAGTAAGTTTGCTTTTTTATTCGATTAATGAAATTACCCCTTTTGGTATTAAAGCCATTGTTCTCTTAGTTTTAGGATGTTTTTTGTTTGCTTCAATTACAATAAACGCACATTTCTTTTTTTAATGTAATTAACTCAGCCTAATACAGCCCACTGCTGGGCATGGAACTCTCCAAATTGTGCCAAAACAGCCTATTTCAACACCTTAAATAAAATTAAACTAATTATTTAAACTCTCATGCTTTACACGCCTATTAACAATGAAGTAAAACAAACTTCATTGCTTACGAAACTTGGTTTTTCATAAAGATTTCGACTACGTCTAATAAAGTCTATTAGAACCATAAACTCGCATGTCAACAAAAAGCTAAATGCACTTACTTTAGTTCAAATAACAGTCGTTCTAAAGCATAACATACCAGGGTGTGGTTGGCGCTCCCACTAAACTGTACAAATCGCGTTTAAATTCCTACACGTTGAATCTGTGACGTCACTCGTTATGATGCAGGCATTAGTTTTGCTGTATCCGCCCGTCCGTCATCGTGGAAAGTAACCATGAGTACAATGGCTATTTTTAAAATTTTTAATGAAAAAACAATCGTTCTTTTGCGTAAAATGCACAGTTTTGCCAGAGAGAGTTCAATTTAACGATTTAATTCAATTTAACAATTTAGTGATCAAGTTTTTGTTTTGCAATACAGGTGCAATGCGTCGAAGATGTATTGGTATTACAGAATAGTTTTACGTGCCTGTAATTTTCACAGGTTCATAGACCCTAGAAACCTCAATATAGCACTGCTTTGTAAAAGGAAAGATTCCAATTTTTGTAGTCACAATTAGTGTCTTTTTTATATCGCGATGTGTGTTTTCTATATTTTTAAATTACGAGTGTTAAATATCCGTATTCCAACAAAGATTGGTCACCCTACATTTATCAAGGTGATGAATGCAATCGCTGCATCGAACAAAGCTTGTATTCGCATTTTGTAAAGCGACAAAAGCGCTGCAGGTTTACAGGCAATACTGCAAGAAAAAAATAAAATACTGGTATTTAGGCAGCTGCATCCGGTTAGATTGGAAGCCGAAACCAGCAAAGTTGGGAAAAGGCTAAAAATATAATTTAAATTCTCCTACTACCTAACATCATTCAAGGGCATTAAAAACTGCGTTATCAAGGTGCAGTAAGTTTGTTTGTTATTTTGATGACCGCTTTCAATCGCTGCAGCAGATTTTCTTTTCCTTTGCTTGCCGCGCCCAGTAACAACATTTTACAAATGGCGCATAACTAGTGACGTCATTTGATAGGTGCATTACTTGTCTTTAACGCCTAGACAGTTTATTAAGCCAACATGGAAATGAAAGGTGAAAAACCTCGTTGTTGTTAAAAATCTGGGAAATGGTGGGTACTGCAAAATGTCGATTATTTTTGATGTCGATGTGTGATTATTATTATTATACATATATTATTCTATTTGTCTTTTGCCAGATTAGTTTGATGAGCTTGATGAATGAGGAAAAGTAGTGAGGATTTGAGTATGAATGAGGATGAGTATAAGAGTAGAGGAAAATAAAAAAAAGAACGATGGATGGACTGTGTGAAGGATGTTATGGCAAGAAAGGAGGTGTCTGCTGAGATGACGAGTAATAGAGAAGTATGAAAGAAGAAGACATGCTGCGCCGACCTCAAATAAATTGAGAAAGGGGCAGGAGAGTTATAAATGATGCTGGTTTCCTGAGCTTGAACCTAAACTTTATTTTTTATTGACTCATGTCACGTTTTCACGTTTTGTGCTCACAAGACAAATTGTAATATTATTAAAAACACACACAAGACTGTTTAAACCCGGATCGTTCTACTATTAATATTCAAGTTCTTTTTTTTTTAAAGCGGGTTTAACCCTTGAGGCACTCAAATCAATTACCAACGTGCAAAAGACACCACCTTCTCAAGATTACCCTCAGAAAAAGTCTAACCAACCTCAAACGGATCAAAGGCAACATAAATCTATATCTTCCCGCTAAAAGGAGGTACAATTAACTATAATAATTACTAATTAGTGCTGGCAGATGCACTCTCTCTACTAATTTCACACCTGACTACCCACTTTTGGGTAAAGGGTGGAGGTAAGTGGTGCATTTTTAATTTACCTTTAATGTAAGTGAAGGTAGAATTTGTAAGTTATCTGTTTGTAATTGATTTTGTAGCTTTTAAGAAGGAATTCCTTGTTAATTATGTAAAACGTAACCCTTTGTTGGCGACGATATTAGTATGTACCCATTTATGTATTTTAATTTACAAAATGGCATTTTTTTTATTTATTTTTATTGTACTCTATCACAATGCTATTTGACCCAAAGGTTGACTGGTAGAGAATGCCTTGAGCATTAAGTCCGCCTATGTACCACTCTTGTACATGAAGTTTAAATAAATAAATAAAAATTAAAATCACGACTGTATTAAATCAAATACAATTATCATCCCATCAGCACCCGGAACGTGTTATTATATTGTGTGCGCAGACCACTGTATGCCTTTTGTGTAAAGTTCACCCACAGGCTGCACGTGTAAAAGGATTGGCAGTAGGCTTTGAAAAGGGTTAATCTGAGCAGTACAACGTGCAAACCTGTGGGCCAACATCCCACATCGAACAGCCAGCGACCTGCGCTCCCGTTCTACATCAACATTATCTTTTAAATCGTCTGAGACCCAATGACCCAGATATATAAAATTTGCAACTCTTTTTAGAGGTCTGCCACCCAGCATAACTGGTGGAATGTTGCTGTAACATTTACTGCCTGCTTTAAATATCATGAGTTCACTCTTTGATGCATTATATTTGAGTCCATGGGTCTCAGCGTAAGATTCACATACGTCAATCAATTTTCTTAATTCCCTGATCAATGGGCTCAGCAGAACCATGTCTTCGTATTGCTTTAAGCTTTCACAGTTTAAAATTTATAATGTTAATCACGAAAAATATCCTGTAAGTTACAGTATAAGTTGATCACGCTTGTAACCCCCGGAGGGTAAGGCAGAGGTGTACCTAATAGCAGTAGTACATCCTCATTTCGCCAGTTATGTTGAAGTCACAGGTAAAAGAGGGGCGAGCCTATTGCCATCAACCCGGTACAAATCTAGACTCCATGGCCCCTAATGAGGAGTTCCTTATTGAAACACCCAATAACACATGCCTGTCCTGGGAATCAAACTCAGTAAAACAAGCGGTAGACCAACGAGGCCAAAATATCTTCTTAAAAATCATCAAATTACTATATTTGATTAAACGCAACAGTTTGAATTAAAATGTAATCACGAACTTATTTACAAAACGCAGTAATCCATCTTAAAAGATAAAGACACGCCATTGTTACTCAGATAAAACGATTCCGAAACTGAATTTCAAATTTAAATTCGTTCGCGGATGTTTCCAATTAAGTGCGCGTCGCGGATGACGGATGACATCCTCCCGAGGGTTGCTGGCGGATGTCTTGTTGAAAATACGGATGTTGGATGTTCGTGAACTATTGTAAATCTATTTTGAATACGAGGCTTTTAAGCTGTGGCGAAGCTTTGTAAAAAATTTTGGAATGAAAGAAAAGAAAGAAAAAGTATTTATCCACACAGGATATACAAAAAAAAAATCACAGATTTCGTGCCTCACACGACTATCAGCACATTGGAAATTAATCTACGGAATTCGAAAAAATATTGTCGCTGGGCGACGAGAAATTCGGGATAAGGAAAAAGTTACAAAATAGGTAGTTTTATTTTGTAACTTTTTCCTTATCCCGAATTTACAACGTTGAATGATAATTATTTTATTCTTAGATTAATTTTGGTATCCTCGAAAGTGAAAAATGTCGTTCTGACTTTAAGACTTTTTTTAAAAAGGTTAGGCTACAGGGCAAACCCTTAACACGATCGTATTTGTTTTAGGTTTAAATTGTAGCTGACTTAACTGTCCAGAAGAAGTTTTCTCAAATTTTTGATATCATTCTTCGTTTCCAAAATATCGAGCGCCAAAATCATAAATTCGGAAAAAAATCGTTTCTTTTTTTCATAGTTCGGCCAGAACTTTTTTCGTTTTTAATTTTCTAGAATAGTTCATTCTGCACCTTGCAGCTCTTGTAAATACGCGTCTTTTGAGCTTTTTTGAAATATCATATTATTATCTTCACAACTCTTTGAGATTTAAGGGGATCGCACTTTTTCGTAAAATCGGAGCCTATACTGCAGCGAACGAAAAGACATTTCCAATGTCAAAAAATGGTTAAATTAACAGCAAAACATGGCTGGTCTTAAATTTTATTAAACGTGTGTTGTTAAATATAACTGCTGTTATAAACAAAGTCATGACCAGATTTCTCAATCAGGAGTTTGTTGATATGGTTATATTTTTGCATTGGCTATGTAATCGTTTTTCTGTAGAAGTACAATGTACTGTGTAGTATAATACTCGATTTTCTGTTGAACATAACTATATGAGAATATGAAAGGTCAAATCACCTAAATATTTCCAATATTCTGTCCTTTTCTAGCATAACTATGAGAGGTATAAGGGCAGGGTAATAGAAAATTCACCTACTTTGGCACATTTATATAATATGTACTTTTGCACTATAATAATAATGTATGGCGTCGATGGTTTATCTCTCAAAATGGCCGTAATATAGGACTATTATTCTAAATATAACTACACAATAAGTAAAATCTTTCTTATTTAAACACACAGGCGACTTACTCAGCACTGAAAACATTACAAACACAAACCCAAATAAAATGAAAATTATCTTTTTTCCCATTCCGGCTAGTGCAGTCAGTGTGCATTCTACACTTTACTGCTTTCCAGCTAAATATAAAACACGCTACGAGAATTGTTAATTTCGAGAAACTGAGTGTTTCTGATTATATCTTTTGGATAAGTCTTGGGATACAATAAGAACTGGATTAAAATTGAACAGTTTTCTTTTAATGGGTTTCGAGTGAAGGTGATTTGTTCAGTGATTAGAAACTTATTGTGACAAGAAAATGATTCAATAATGGCACTATCGCATAATACCTAAATCTCTTGATTAGATAATAATTAGCGTGACGAGGTTTTCAAATCGGAGCTTTAAGCTTTTGGCTTTAGCAAAATAATTGCCAATCGTGAGTATTTTTATAATGAAACTGACGAGAATGAAAATATTTTTCCAAATTAGATGTGTGCAAAGGTGATGATTTTTCAGTATTTATACTTTAAAAACGTGTCCCATCTTCTGGGTTTTTAAATGACTAGTAGCAGAAACTATGAAATAATTAATAATTACTGATTCCTCATTGTACTACTAACCTAGGCGCATTCCTAAAAGCACACAAACCGTAAAAACCTCGAGATAAAGCAAGTATAAAATATTTTAATTATATTTTATCACCACTAAAACTGTGTAAATGAAAAACCGGTTTCGTTGCTTTATGAAATCGTAAAAAACTTGTCTTTGCTCCCAATGGGAGAGATTTGCAGTTCTCATGGTGTTGCCATTGTTGAAATTTCATTATAGAGTTTTTATTTCGTGCCGTCCCGATTTATATTGTTTCTTTTCATGTTTTAATGGTTATGATAATTAAGGAGTTATCTGAAGATCTGTTTTGTTTTTTTAATTAGCTGGTGTTGTGCGTTGTGTAAAGTTTGGATTTTGATCTGTCTAATAATTAATTATGTTGTATAGACGTTCACTGCTGGATACAGGCCTCCCCCAAGTGTCGCCACATTGACTGGTCCCGTGCGACTCGCATCCTCTCTCTCTGTCACCAAGATGCCTCTGGCAGAATGTGCTCGCCATTCAGCCAAAAGAGATCGGTGGGCAAGGATCTCGAAGTCAGCGACCGCAGTTGTGGGCGACCCCCGATGACCACGACCACTATGTCAAGAGTGAACGACTAAGAAGAGATCTCCCAAATAGTGGTCTAATCGGTTCAATTCTCTGGTAGGAAAAGTATTTGTACAATTTTCCAGCAGAAATTTGACAGTACCA
Source organism: Xestia rhomboidea (assembly GCA_963853795.1). NCBI lineage: Eukaryota > Metazoa > Arthropoda > Insecta > Lepidoptera > Noctuidae > Xestia > Xestia rhomboidea. The sequence continues at coordinate 14,103,117 of OY970778.1, forward strand.
GCCCAGGGCTGGGCTAAGATTTGTGGACGTTTTAAGTGGCAAAAGGCTCGCCTTAATTGTTTGGAAACTTATACATAACTGGCGAAATGAGTGTACACTATATACATCTTTGCCTTCCGCTTTAAAATTCTTAGAATCAATACTGGCGTGATTTCTAAGGCACATCAGACAATAATATTCAGTCACTAAATAGTTATTTATCCAACATGTGATTCGTTTTTCCTATGAGTTTTGATTTTGAGTCTTGAGCGAGCGAGCGAAGGATTGAAAAATAGAATCACGAGCGCAGCGAGTGATTATAAATTTCAATCCTGAGTAAGCGAAAGACTCAACAAAACGAATAGCAAATGAACTTGCTCACATGTTGCATACAAAACTTTTCACCACTCCCAGCAAGAAAGTATTCAGTCATCATAGGTAAATAAATTTGTAATAAGTATAGCAAAATAATTAAATCAGCGCCATCTGTGAATTTTTGCCAGAACTAGCAAAAGCCAAGCAAGTTATTTTAACCAGGGTGAAAAATTGTAGGAAATACAAAATATTAAACTTAAACTTACTTTTAATCCGAGAAAAGTATCATCTGGGGCATCGTTTAAAAATTTCTCAACTTGATTTGCCGTAAAAACTTTTGATTTCTTGCGTTTGAACCCAGAAGACTGTATTTTAAGAAATTAAATCAGCTTATGATATTCTTTTATATTTATGTTATGTTTCGTTACCAATACTAATTTTATCATAGAATAAATACTCCACGTGTTTGAAATTTCCATGAAATAAGACAGCAAAACCGTTTCGGAGAAAGTTTTCGCATTTTTTTAAAGTCTCCATTGATTGAAGGTATCGAACGTTTTAAGATATCTTTCCTTCGATTTTTTGGGCAAAAAACTTAGTTCGGCATTTGAAACAAGGTTTTTTAAACTCTTTTGGAGTTAAACTTAAATCTTCCTCACTACAATCACTCTTTTTTTTTAGTAATCAAAATCGCACGTAAACAAAACTTAGAATTTTCGCGCTTCTAATGTACTTCTTTCACAGGCTTCTTTCTTTGAGTGCGTTCAAAAATTATAATCCTAAATTTGACGATGTAATTTTTTCAATATTTTATTAAACTTTTTTAATGTTTCTGAACTTATACACTTACAATAATTTGATAAATTTTATAAAAAACATTTATCTTAACTTATAAATATTTCTATTCTAAGCATAATTTTTTTTTTTTAAATATCTTTAAAACTTAACATTAAAAAATCAGGCAAGGTTAGTTTCTGAACGGGATCATTACTTTCCTCACTGTTCAAACAGTGAGGAAAAACCAACTTTCCTCAATGTTTTCGTAGAGGAAAGACACTTCTTTCGCGCGGGAGTGGTGAAAAAACCATTTACCGTACCTTTTTGACATTAACCCGAAAATGTTGACTTATAACCCCATACCTAGGTGCTTTATGAAATGTTTGCAGTTAATGAGTCGCAAACTTTAAATCCTTTACCGACGAGACTAACAGCCCGTGAAAGGGTAAGATTAATTGCTAACATTTTTGTTTTAGATGCAAAAATTATAAGGTCGTTTGGATTGATAAATTTGCATAATAAAATCGTGAAAAAAGGAGTTGTGAAAATGATGTGTCATTGTAAAAAAATATCGTTGGTGAGATGGGCATTAATGGGGTACAAGCTCAAAGCAAGCTATTTCGTTTTTGATTGTATGAGTCTGGATTTATGCCCGATTGATGGCAATAGGCGCCCCTTATTACGTGGGACTTAAATATAACTTGCGAAATGTGGGTGTACTGTTAGGTACGTCTCTGCCTACCTCTATGAGGTTATAAACCTGAAATTGTATTGCAGGTAAAATGCGGTATGAATTGTGAACATACATAATAGTTATATTCAAATAACATTAAATTTATATTTATTTATTAGCAGCAAGCAAGCATTAAGACAAGCTATTTAATTTACAGTCAAACAGAGCAAGACGATAGAGCAGTTTGAATAATTTAAAAAAAAAACATTTTAACTTTGCACTTTAGTCGTCCATACCGCATCAGCATGTAAATAATCCGAAGAATCTCTCATAAATATCCATTGAACGAAAGTATACATAATTTTCACATTTATTGGTCTTCGTCCAACGCTAATAAACTCCCGATTCGAGATTTATATTAAAATTCAAGGGAAAGAGCTTTTGAATGAAGATTTTCATAGGATACATTAAAATCTGTTTCCACCGACTCGGGCTTTTGAATGCGGTGCAAAGCATAAGCGATTTGCTGACGTATCGTTTAATAATTTATTTATTTATTATTTTTTGAAAATCATGTAGGTATGACTTTCCTAGTTTTAATTTTAGTTACTAGTGCTGTTACTGTTAGCCTATATCATCCCACTGCTGGGTAGCAGGCTTTCCCCTTGACTTCCAAATTCTTCGATCCTGGGCCAATGTGGACCACTGGTCGTTGGTTCTGTGCATCAATTCAATCCATCGGGCATCCGCAAGAGAAGCAAGGTTACCGACGAAGCCCGAAGAATTGCCAAACTTAAGTGGCAGTGGGCAGGGCACATTGCTCGCAGAACGGATGGCCGATGGGGCCGAAAAGTTCTGGAGTGGCGACCGCAAACCGGAAGACGTTGCGTTGGAAGGCCTCCCACTAGGTGGACCGATGACCACCAGGTCTGGAAAGTCAAGTCGAAGGCTGCGGGAATCCATTGGATGCGAGTCGCACGGGACTGGTCAATGTGGCGACACTTAGGGGAGGCCTATGTTCAGCAGGGGACGTCTTGCGGCTAGAATGATGATGATGATCCATACCAAAAATAAATTCATTTCATTAAAATTACGACGAAAATAAACACAATCATTTATTACCATGTTATTTTTTTCTTCTTTTCGTATTGACGCTACCTATACCGTTACACAGTGGTCAGGTTATATTAAATTCAAATCAAACACTCTTTTATTTCTACCCAGAAAACACGTTTTAGCCTAAAAGAATTTCACAAAATTCGACCTAGTGTTCAAAATGTGTTCCATACTTGAATTCAAATCGCTCCACTATCCCAACTTGTACCACTCCTACTGTCCGTTGGGACAGCAATAACAAGTCTATAAACCGTTTTTAGTGCCTTTGTTCAACTAAATCTATGTCGGTTTTGACTTTTTAAACAATGACCGTGTTTTTGTATGGGAACACAGATAATTCTTGAGATGTTTTTGAATAGGAAAATGGCGATTTAAGAAGAAAATTCTAAAGCTCCGTTTTTATTTTTGGGATACGTGTTCTTTTGTCCTTTGTCGTTGTTGTACTTCTTTAGTGTGTTTTCTACACTAATAATAATATAAAGAGGAAAGATTTGATTGTTTTTTTGTTTGTTTGCATTGAATAGGCTCCGAAACTACTTGACCGATTTGAAAAATTCTTTCACTGTTGGGAAGCTACACTATCTCTGGTGAACATAGGCTATATTTTATCCCCTTACTTCCACGGGAACGGGAACTACGCGGGTGAAACCGCGTGACGTACGCTAGTTACTGATACGATTTTACATGTACGCAAATATTATGTAATAAGAAAACTTCGTTTTTAATAACCGCCAAAACTCGTTTATGTAGCGGTCATACTGTACTGTTGAGTACATAAAAGTCTCAAGATCTAGTGAATGAACTTATAAAATTAGGTCGCTGGACTGTCCACCAACAATTCCGTGGAATATGAATTGAATAATTGTTTCAAAATGTGTCACAAACCGTCTGGAAGACATTAAGAGATTATCCAATTACTTGCACGTAAAACGATCGCCCACATGTTCAGTTATCACACCTCATCATTATAGTACATGGTAAAGTTTAGAGAAGACTAATAAGTATTAATGTTAGAAATATAAATGTACTTTAGACTGCCTCGTTGGTCTAGTGGTTGCAAGCGCGACTGCCGAGTACGAGGTCCTTGGTTCAAATCCCAGGTCGGGGTTTTTTCCATCAGGAATTTCTCAGTAGCAGCCACGGAAACTGGATTTGTGCCCGGTTGATGGCAATAGGCTCGCCTTATATTACGTGGGACTTAAACACCATTAGCGACATAAATAAAAATAAATGAATATCGCTGGACATTACACACAGCGCCATGCACCTAATGCCACACTAAGCAACGTGGCTTGTATCGTGGACACCAGATAGTTGATATACTACTACATAGATAATTTTTGTTTTCTAAATACATATTATACATATAAACATCCATGACTCGGAAACAAATGTCCATGCTCATCACACAAATATTTTCTCCTACCGGGAAACGAACCCGAAACGAAACGAACCCCAAGAACGTAAGGCAGCCTCACTATCGCAGTGCCATTCGGGTCGTCAAAATGCGTACATTTCTGACCAACCCTTCGGGGATTACAGGCGTGATGTTATGCATTCCTGGTGATCGCAGTAGGCACTAACAATCTATTCGTACTGGTATAACCGAATCATTACACAGTCATCCTTTTGTGCCAGCTCTATTTGTTCCAAATCCACCACCACAATCCAACCAACTTAATTCACAAGATTCACTCCAAAAACCCACTTCGGTCCTCAACCTCATTCGAACATGACACCGTTTCTAATCCTACTCGTTATAACCCTGGTGAATTCAGAAGGTACTGACAACAGTACTAAGTGTGATAGTTTCCAGGCCAACTTTAATTTGAAGGATGTGATTGGTGATTGGCATGTGGTGGCTATCATCCCTGAGAAGTTGTTTCCTGAGAAGCAGGTGACGTGTTATAAAGTCGAGATTAGTGAGACTGATGGGGTAAGGATTATTTATTATTTCATCTTCAAGGTGGCTGTAGACTTCGGCAGCGACCTCTCGCGCCTGGCCCTGGTTCAATCCATGGTCCGAAGTGGCGGAACGTGTGAGGGAGAAAACCTCACGTCCCAGCCGCCGCGGGCCTGTGGACGGTGAGTTATGGGCTAGCTCGCCGTCCGTCTGCCTTATGACAACAGGCCGTGTCGACGGCGCGTTCGTGTTCCAAAGTTCTCAAAGAAATGTCAGCAGAAAGGAAGGGGTCCGCAAGGGCCTGCCTGCCGGGGCTGCGGGACTGTTCGAAAGAGATACCGTGGCCCCGGAACACAAAGGGTGATGAAGAAACATTGATGGGTTTTATTCAGGGTTTTATTCAGTAAAAGTCGGACACTCCCTCCTGCTCCACCCTTAGCGGGAGGAGTCATTTGTTGATTTCCCATCCGAAAAAAAAAAGGTGGCTGTGTACTTCCGACTGGAAGCTCTCTCCAGATCTCTCTCAAACCGTCTCGCAAAAACCGATACGGGGCGCAGAGTAAGCCAGAATCACAAAATATTTGGAAACGAAATAGGTACCTCAGTTTTTGGCGGTAGGTTTCCAAATATATCGACTGACTAATGGTTGTAAGTTTCTTTTTTTAGTGAACTCTACTGTCCCATAGCTAGACAAAGGTGTTGCCCCGTTCTACGTCTCCTTAGTTGAATGAAGAATTGACATTGTAATAATATTTTCACAGGGTAGTCTAAGATGGCTGATAAACAAAACAATAACATCACCAAAGAAACTGCTGCCAAAAGACACAGACGGCATCATAGTCCGGCAGAGATACCACACGGAAAACCCTTTCGATGTCTGGTCTAAATCAATCGAAGGAGTAAACGGGTGCTTCCAGCAAGTGATCTCTTTGGATATTGGCAAGAATGATATTCGTGAGTATAACTTTCATTAAATCATGATCTGTCAAATGACCAATTTGGTCGAGACGCCATTGTTTAACTATTGTGTCTACTTCGTGGACAGGTCATGGGTTAAGTAGGTACCCAGCTTTAGAGTTTAAGAAATGTAGCAAAGCCTCTATTGTTTTAAATATTGTATGTTATTAAAATCCATTTATTTAAATTGGGTTGGTAATCAGCGCTTTTTGAACGTTAAAATTGAGTAATAAATTAAATTAATTATTAAAAAGTAGCAAGAAATTAAATTTATTTGGCACATTCCACAAACGTACGCACAATATAAAACAAAAGTAATAAAAGAAAAAACAACTTAAATCTAAACAAAAAATGTAACACTGTGTACCTCTCGACAAATAGGACCTATTTCCCGTCGGGCAACTAGTGCTCGACACTGGTTTTCAACTGGACCTGGATTAGAGAAGTTACAGATGTAAAACAGTCCACCAAAACGTTCACCCTTCACCATTTCCTAGTGTTCACATCTGGGTTTTTTTTTAATTATAATATCTTTTTTAGTATAAATTAATAGAAACAAATTTATTTCTTAAGTTTTCAAAACAAATGCTTATACAAACTATACCGCCAAATTATTAAGTTTCAATAAATATTTTTTACTATTTTGATATTTTAATTTTAAATTTTAATAATAGGGTATCTGATCCTAGTTTATTATAAAATTTATTAAATCATATTTATATATCATACAAATTAATAAAGGTTCCACCCGCACTTGATACGCTTTGTAGGTCATGGCTATGTTAGTAATTGACGAGTCCTTTCATTATGGGCCCTGACAGTTTTCTGTTATCAATTTCGTTTATCATCTTATAGACAAAGCCTTAAAACATGATGCTATGATGCAGCTCCATCTCTTAGAAGTTAAAGGTTCTAAGCCGTTCCTGATGCAAATGCTGTGGGGAAGAATGATTGCCGTCGTCATCTACCGTCGGGAACAGGTGAATAATTTCTCATTAGGAAACATTTTGTTGTATTTCACAGGCTTAGTAATGTGATAGATACTGAAAATATAAATATCATTTGATACAAGAGCATGTACCAGTGTACCTCCTTCTATTTCATTCATTATGATCTTCATCATTCTCCTGCCCCAATCACAATTTATTTGAGGGTCGGCGCAGCATGTCTTCTTCTTCCATACTTCTCTATTACTCGTCATCTCAGCAGTCACCTCCTTTCTGGCCATATCATCTTTCACACAGTCCATTCATTGTTTCTTTGGTCTTCCTCTATTCTTATAGCCATCTACATTAATTCCCAACATTTTCCTCATTCTTCCGCATCATCCATTATTATATAGAAAGTAATAACTATCAAAACAGTCTCGACTTATAAAGGGTGTTAAAAAACCTCTTAACGAAGCCGAAAGGCACTTGTTTTCCCCGTCATTGTGATCATTTTTTATTCTACACCATACCTGGGAACCTTCTAGTTACGGAGATATTGGGGATCAAAGTTCCAACTCTTTTATTTTAATACAAGTTTTTAATGAAGATTTTTACTTTAAACACCTACACGACCACAGTACTATTCAATCCATCCACCAGCACAATGTTTTGAGTGCGTTACATTGAGTTCTACCACAACACATGATTTTTCACCCCAAAAAAAAAAGTCGTTACTAGTTTGATAGATAGAAAGTTACTTAGTTTGATATACAGAATGCTTGGTTGACGGTTTCTTGATAAGGTTGTTTACACCCTGTATATGTACGGGAATCTAACTTTTAACCTGAATCAAGGAGAAAACTGTCATTCATCATCATTATGGGCTTATAACAGTGATAGCCTAGTCGTGTGATCGTCGGGCTGCCAAGACATAGGTCTTGAGTTCTAACCCAAGACACGCAACTCTGATTTTTCGGACTCACATGCGAATTGTATAATTATCACATGCTTCGGTGAAGGAAAACATCTTGAGGAAACCAGCATGCCTGAGAGATGTTTCTCGACGGCATATAAAGCCAAGTCAGAGGCCCATGGGTGGCGTAAAAACTTTTGACACCAGGCACTAACCACACGAAAATGAAAAGATTGTGGGCTGTATGGAGACTGCAGCTGGACAAGGTTCTCGTCCAGTTTTTGTCAGTTTCATCTTCTAAATTCGTTTGTTTTATTTCAGGGAGTGACTCAAGATGAATTGAAACCTGTTTTTGAACTCATCAACAAACTACGAGGACCACAAAGATTGCCAAAGATATGCGACAGTGCTTTAAGAGACATTTTGGTCTCTTGATCCTGTTACTATTTGATTAATTTTGACATTCGTTTTTCACTAGTTACATATACCATATTCTCCATCTTGATTCTGTTCTCCTAGTACTTTCTGTTCAAATTCAAAATTGAGTTCTCTCGTAACAAACCTTAGTGTGCCAGAGAGAGACAAGAAATAGCAACATCAACAAAAATGGTTTCCTTGTAACTGTGTGGTAACCTTGTAGCTGACTGTACTGTACAAAAAACAGTTGACATTTATGGTTGACGAAATGGGATGGCACATCTTTTGTTTAGTTGTCGAAATGGGAAATTTACGAGATGGGCCGGAGCCCTGCTTACATACGTTGTATTACGAAGACAGTTAATAAAATACACATTTTTAAATGAAAAGTATAACTATACATTTTTTTATTTACAAAATGGGCCTGCTCTTGACCTCGATGACTTCTGATGGAAAGCGACGGGTGAGGTCTGTGATGGAACGACGCATACAAACATTTTGGAGATACTTGTACTAATGTGAAACTCACATTTTAATATTGTCGAACATACTTCACAATGATTCATAAACACACGATGTTTTTAGTAAATATAAACTAGAACTTTAATACCTATATCAGAAAATAATAAAAATACCACAACAAGTTTATTGCTTATCAATTTAAAACCCAATGAATCTTCGTTTGAAGTTATTTGCGCTGGTCCAATGTCCGTCGGCTAACAAATAGAGCTTGCTCACGCTAGCATAACGGTGCAGCGCTATATTGTATGGAAACGCCAATAAAGCAAAAATAAAACTAACGTTATGACGGCAAAGAGTAAAGAAAAAATTGGCAGAAAGGTCAGTGTCATAATTAAGTTGAGGTTGTGATCTATTTTCTACCCACAATCCTCTGATCTACCACGTCTGATTGCAAGACTACATTGATTGCAAGATTACTTTCTATAAGTTATTTTATTTCACATGACTGTCTATAAAATGACCAGGGTGACTGCGGCGAAAGTGCTGTAATGATCTGTTTGTGTTAGCGGGGCAAACATTCCCCGAAATCGAACAGGATAGAGAGGTTTGGATACGATACGATACGATGTGAGATTATAGTCCTTTGCCCAGCAGTGGGAATCGATGTATGCTACCAAAAAAAGGTTGTAAAATGCACTGTATGCACATAATAAAACGACATGTTCTATTTTGCTTACAATACCAATTCTGTACGCATATTGCAAGCACATACAACAGGAACATAACTTCATGCCATGTAATTCTTGAATGGGAAGGCAGACGTAGCCTATTGCCATCAAACGAGCACAAATTTAGGCTCCAGACTGCTACTAAACGATCCTAAAACACGTTTTCCGACATGTTAATTGAACGCAGGACCCCATGCTCAACAGTCATGCTTGCGATCACGAAACCAATGCTCATTACAACAAGTAACTAGCAAGGATTATTACCGAATGTCCCTTCTGCCCTATTATCATAATCTACATACCTTTCCTCATATCGTAGGTTCGTGACATTACCTATTAACTGCCTTTCTTTATTGCCAGTATTTGAAAGATAATTCTTTTTGGTTACCGTCCATTTTGTATGTGGCGTGAACCTAATGTGGCCGATTTCGTCATTACTGTGGTTTAGAAATTGTCAGTAATGGTTGAATATTCGAGGAGGAGGTTATCAGTAATTGTAACTGATTTAGATGGACTGATTTATGGGAATTTGTATTGCTCGGAAGTTTAAATCGCTCTACTTTTTTCTCTTTTTTTTCGGTGAAGGAAAACATCGTGAGGAAAGCTGGACTTATAATTAACTAGCGGACGTCACGCGGTTTCACCTTCGTAGTTCCCGTTCCCGAGTTAGTACTGTGATAAAATATAACCTATGTTACTCAGTAAAGACGTGGCTTTATAATGGTGAAAGAATTTTTGAAATCGGTTATATAGTTAGTTTATTCATTACAAACATACACACAAAAATACAAATCTTTCCTCTTTATAATATAAGTTTAGCTGGTGTAGATGTAGATATAAGTCTGAAATCGCCAACCCGTCTTGAGCAAGCGTGGTGATCATTGCTCGTGCCTTCTCTGTACGTGAAGAGGCCTTTGCCGAGCAGTGGGACAGTAATAGGCTGGTATTATTAATTAATTAACTTCTTTTTCCAACCTTTATCATTGAAGTGGCTATGAAAACTTGTAATTTTGAAAGCCGTCTTGCGTAGCGTTTTAGACGTTACGCTAGTGGCACAGGTAATATGTTTATGAAGCATGTTTTTTCTTTCATTCTTGTATGTGTATGTAACCTAACCTAACCTGTTAGTAATTGTAACACAGACCTTAGATTATGGTAGAATTTACTTAAAAATTATGTACAGTGTATACAACTGTTGATTGGCTTAAGATAAAAAAATACTAATAACCCTTAAAAAGTATTAATTCATTGTGATTTTGAATGTTATAGAAACATTTATCTTAACAAAGGTTTCGTTATGGAGTCAGAATGATATGCTATGTCATAGACGATAGTCTGTTTTTAGTTGAACTAATCCAAGTGATTTACAATCAGTTATTTACTTTGCTTATCGTATCTCCCTAAGGTCGAATGTGGCTTACACGAAATTCAAGGTGTAACGTATATATTATTAAATACGTTACAATTGGTAAAATGGTGACAAAGTGACAATTTATAATGCTAAATCAGCCATTTTAGGCCCCCAGAGTGCAAATGATTTTGTTTTAATAATCGTATTTTGTCGAGGCACTTTCATATTAGAAGTGGTTGTGTTTCTGTAGGTATCCTTTGCATGGTCCACCACTAGTGATGTACATAAACGACTGTGTTTTTCACTGTACATAAATACACAAAGACAGGCGGCATCAGGTGTCCGGTAGAGGCCAGTGATTGATTCGCGCTGGACAACAATTCAACTACTACAAATGCACTGAATGGGTTTCTGTATACAGGCTGTTTTACAAAATACCTGCATATTTTATTAATTTATTCTATTGATCGTTTTTCTCAACATTGTAATCGTTTTGCTACCTGAATTATAAATAGCGACTTTAAAAAGGTCTTCAATCAAAAATATTTTAAGTGTTAGAAAATTGTCTAACACAATTTTGCAATAAAGGTTAATGTTAGAAATAGTGGCAGACAGCAGGACAATTAAAAGTACAAGTAACAACTAAGTTAAAAGTAAAAACATACGTATACCAGAAGCAGAAATGAAATATGTCTGCAAGCAAAACCTAGCTACAGGAAAACGTCCAGGAAAATGTTTCACACAGAAATCAAACCGACATCCCCTGTAGTGTATGACAGGCATGACGAGCTGAGTCCGCATACAAAAGGGGGTGTTCCACTTGGCTCGTTTTATATCTATTGTTTATGCGCGACAGGGGACCGGCTTGATGGAATACATGCTTTAATGACGGTCGCCAAGGTATAAATAAAAAAAGGTTTTATTATAAATGACAGGGGAGAGGTTGAGTTTTGGATACAGCCTGTATTTATGAGTTTTGTTTAAATGATTTTCGATATTTTTTGGTTTTGTGTTGAAATTAAAAGCGAACTTCACCAATATACATTTAATCGGCGTTCAAGAGCTTTTGATTCTATAACAAATAAGATGACGACAATCTGAAACACATTTTAATTAAACTGAATAGATTCAGTTTTACATCGTGAGGAAACCGGCTTCTCCTAGAATCAAAAATTCGAAGACATATGACATCAACCAATCCGCACTGGGCCCACGTGGCGGCTTACAGCCCATTCCCTTTCATTGAGAGGAAACCGTGTCCCAGCAACATTATAGGCTGATGCTCATGAGATTCAGTTTCATTGGTGATATTCATCGTAAGACCTCCCACTAGGTGGACCGATGACCTGGTGAAGGTTGCGGGAGTCCGCTGGATGCGAGTCGCATGGGACCGGTCAATGTGGCGACACTTGGGGGAGGCCTATGTCCAGCAGTGGACGTCTTTCGGCTGAAATGATGATGATGATGATGATTCATCGTAAGAAGACTTCCACCGAAATCATGTTATTCGTTTTATAATGGTTTATCCCTCTTTATTTTTTACTGTTCTCAAAACGGTGAAGGAAAACATCGTGAGGAAACTGGCATGTCCTAGAACCAAAATTCGAAGACATGTGACATCTACCAATCCGCAATGGGCCCGCGTGGTGAAATATAGCCCATTCCTCATCATAGAGTGGAGGCCTGTGTCCCAGCAGTGGGAACATTAATAGGTTGATGATGATGATGATGTACGTTCGATACAAGTCAAGTGTTACTGAAAAGCTTTTTTTAAAGTTGTTCCAGAAATACCAAATGTTCTGAAGAAGATTTCCACTTATCCGTTTTCAGATAGCGGTAGAAAACAATTTAAGGCTATATTAATACTACCTGTGATGCCAAGGGAACTGGTAGTTCAGAATTACTAATTGTTGAAACGTATTGTATTGTATAACGGGCTGGTGTTCACAACTCCACGTCCAAAGCGTTTGATGAAACGTAATAAACGTTTACTAGAGCAGCAGAAAGATAAATGAACAATACTGAACCTACTGGCTCAGGAGGTGTGGTCGATTCGACGACCGCTCGTGCGCAAATATTCTGGGCCGGCTCAATTTAGATTGCTATCGACACGCTTAGAAGAAGACATTGGTGTCGATTCTGTTGTGCACAACATAACTTAATTTAGGCTATTGCTATCTTTTTCTCTCTAATAAAACGAGAAAGAGACGGACATAATGTAGAGCTGTCAAATTTAATTGGAACTAATATTTCCATACAAATGAATGGTGCACGTAAAAACATGTCGACTAAAAACACGGTGAAGCGCAAGGCATAAACTAGTTTGACATCTCTAACTTAGTTCATAGCTATAGCCGTCCTTTTCTCGCACTGCCTTTTAGTAAAAGAAAGCAATAGCCTAAATTAAGTCTAGTTTGTGGACAACAGAATCGACACCATTATGGTTCTGAAATTAAACCAAATCTACAGTTATCAAACCCGTAATAACTAAAGTAATAGTAAAACAAAATCCAATCAAACATTTTGATTGTCTTTGACCGGAATATCAAAAACTTTTAATAGCTCCTTAACTCCGAGAATCTCATCTTTGCACCGTGACGTAATTACCTAAGTCTTTTAGCAATAAAATGGCGCATAAAGACCATTTTATAATAGGCTCATAAAAGTGACTGGGATAAGGGATCGCTTGAAGGTACTTTTTCTAATTTTACGATTCCGCTTTTCTGAAGCGCTTGCAGCAGATTTTTTGAGCACCCGTGTTTATTTAGTCATTGAGTTAATTAAGTTCGGAGTAACGAGTTATCTTGTATATTTTTCCGAGCTTTTCGCTACGAGTTTAATAAATAAATTATTTATATGGGAATGTAAGGTGAGTTAAGTGGCAACACTGATTGAATGAGGGAATGTAAGATGATGGTGTGACAACACTGTGTGTCAAGAACGGTGCGCAGAGCATCAATATTATTTAGTACGACGGATGAGAAAAGATAGAAGACGTATAGTTTTCAGACGATTAAATTCAAGAAGTAAAGTTTGCTTGCTGTTTTATTTAATTTATTCCAAGTACATCATTGAAATTTTTGGAATGTCAAAGAATCTGTAAGTTAGCCAAAAAGTTAAAGTTGCCAAACCTAAATATCAAATCTCTATGGAGAAGAGTTTCTATCCGCTGTCCCTATTTTTTTTGTTCTTTCTTTTCACCTATGTTATTCAACACAATCGTCACATTATCAGTTTCTATACTATCAAACGATAAATCATGAACTGTCAAATGACCAATTTGGTCGAGACGCCATTGTTTAACTATTATGTCTACTTCGTGGACAGATCATGGGTTAAGGCAAATAAAAATCAGCCCTTTCCACATACAACTATTATGCACACGGTCCTATTAAAAAAATTAAACCCAGCACGAAAAAAACAGGAAATCAATTAAAGCACCCTCTTTTTAGTGCATTACCTAGATCAAAAAACGAGGTTCTATTCAAACGACCACCCAATTACAAAAGTCAACCGGATCACCGGATGATCGGATTCTTTCGGACGAGAACGGACGTGTCCGCACGATTTTTCATTAACCGGACCGTACGGACGATTATTGAAAGTCGTTCATGCGATTAATTAGTCGCCGGGGTCGGCTTTCATTATATTGATTATTGTTTTTGATGTAGGTACGTGTGTGTGGGGAATGTCCTTTGTTAGTATGCTAGGTTCATTAGGGTGTCTTGTGTATTTTAATTACAAATTTTCGTGAGTTTATAAATAATTAGTCATCACCTTGAAATTCTACAAAGCTATTAAGGCAAAAAAGTTTATAACTAATTCATCACAAAAACTTAACTTGTTACTTACTGCTTGGTGTCTGACAGCTCTTGTGTCACAGTAAAAATAATATTTTAACTGTAATTATTTAAGTAATATTTTAATTATGCTGTTCGCGTTACTAAGTTAAAAAGCGAAGTTCAAACTTGATACCATGTCAGTAGTGGTCTTGAAGCAGTGATAGTCTGTGGTGTGACCGTCGGATTGCCAAGTCATAGGTCTCGAGTTCGAACCCAAGACACGCACCTCTGATTTTTCGGATTCATGTGCGTATTGTAAAATTAAAAAAACATCGTGAGGAAACTAGCATGCCTGAGAGATTTTCTCGACGGCATGTAAAGCCAGGTCAGAGGCCCATGGGCGGCATAAAAACTCTGACACCAGGTTAGACACTAACCACACGATAAGTAGTAGTAGTAGTAGTTGTCTATTTAGGAAAAAAATATGACTTAAGCCTGCTTCTTAATTATAAATATACTACGTACTCTTACGACTGAATAGGGTAGATGACAAAAAAAAAAAACTAATTAGTCCGTCAGATATATTTCCAAAAAATATTGGGCACATATTTTTTCTTTTTTCACGTAAACAAAAAATGAATAGAATAGAATAGTCATTTATTTGCTCAGAATGTAGGTAATTACAATGAGATGGTTACAGTAATGTAAGAGAATCCTTGTACATTCTACCATTTTGGCATGCAAACATTGATGCAGTTCATCATCAAACACACAAACATTGACACACAACTAAAATTTATCAGCTAGGAAATCCGATATGGAGTAATATTGAGTATATTGTAAATTGTAGTATATTGTAAACTGTAGTATATTGTAAACTGTAGTTGAATAATATTGAGTAATCCGATGCTTAGTAATATACATTTATTTGATAAAAGTTCAATTAGCTTTTTTAGAACATTGTTAGGGTTCCTCTTTTATGTTATTAGGAATGTTGTTAAAAATAGCTGGTGCCATACCAAAAATACTTTTCCTCAAAAAAGCAGTCCTATAGCCACCTACGCGTAGCAAATTTTGGTATTGAGATCGCAAAGTTACATCTCGGTGAGACGAAGAAGAAGAAGATGAAGACGATACAGTGTGTCGAAAACTCGTGTGACGTCACATTTGAGTAAAAAAATACTCAAATGTGCAAACGTCACAAGCCCCCACTCATGATCTTTGACACGTTTTATATTCGTCAATTTCTAGTAATTTGATAAAACAAAAAACATGTATCCAATATTTTTCGATAACCTATCTGACGGACTAAACAGAATCATATTTTTTTTTAGTCAGTCATCATCCCTATTACAAGAAAACTGTCTTAAAATAATTATCTCTGGGAAAATAAACGGTAACCAATTTTTAGTTAGACATTTCCTTTAAGATTTTCCTAACTCCAGCACAGATTAGATAAGCTCTTCCTAAATTATATAACTGCTTTCAATTCTAGTCAAACGTTCTAACCCGACATTAACTGCTCTGTTTTCTTTGTCTCATTCCATTAACGGCTTCATATACCTGGAGGTTCAAAATAAATAGTTAAAACATTTTGTTTCATTGTCTCTGCTTGCCTCCGAATCGAGCAATGAAGCGTGATAGTTAAATTTAATGTACACTAACCTAATGCTATAAAAACAAGTTAATCTCAATACACGGATCGCGCTTATTAGGTAGGGATGTAGGCAGTCGATATTGTCGATAGTGACTTATAACAACAACTTTACACGTAGACATTGGTATGACAATTAAACATTAGGAAAATAGATCTACAGGGTTATTTGTAAAACACCGACAACCTCTCAGGACTGTGTAACTAACATCATAATCAACAACTTTTGTTCTATGACTTTTAAAAATTCATCATATTTTAGTTCATCAAATTTTCAGAAAAAAATAAAAATATTTAAATTGAACGCTTTTACGGGTCCTCGCCACCCTGACCCCGCTCCCCTTACTATTGTACTATCGCTTTCTTTTGTTTCGCATAGATTTCTTAACATTTAGAGCGTTTCATTTAAATTGTAAATGAAACGAACGAAAATTTTATTTTTATACGAAAATTTTATGAACTAAAATATGATGAATTTTTAAAAGTCATAGAACAAAAGTTGTTGATTATGATGTTAGTAACACAGTCCTGAGAGGTTGTCGGTGTTTTACAAATAACCCTGTATATTTTAGATAATAAAAAATAATAATGAAATATATATTTATTTTCTCTACACAAGTTCTTATGCTAGGTTACAGTGGAGTGGAGCACGATTTTTCGGTGAATTCATTTTTTTTACATCATCACACTAAAGTAATAGTCAAATCCACATCTCGATTACGTATCACCCTTTTTATGATAATTAAAAGGATTTTGAAGGGAGTTCGTAAACCATTGCTTTATATTTCTGCGGGACAACGATGAATATTGCGGAGTTGTGAAAAGCGTTTCTAGAAACTAAAGATTGACTAATATAAAATACCAAATGCTTTAGCTGATATACATGTTAAATAGGTGCCGAAATAAGCATCCTACTTTTGCATTCTTAGTGGTATTTTTCAAACTCTCAAAAACCAATCAACGATTTTATCGATAACTACACCTTCCTTCGATATCACATCACTAAGTCCAACATTGGCCGGAAATAAAAATCGTAAATGAAGCCATTCGTGCACCGAGACGGTCCCCGAACGGAATTAAATACATTTGAGGACTACCCTCGTTTATCGTTCTTTTATTTCAGGTGGTAATGTTATTTATTTATTTGTAGGACAACTAAGGTTCAATGAAAGTCAATAAAATGGCTACTATTCATGTTTTACTACGACCTATATAGTTCAGCTACTTTCTTTTTGGGTAGATTTTAGGGTTCCGCTGACAAATGAAAAAAAAAGTAGTAAAAGCGAGTGAAAACCTACAAGAGAAGTTTCGAGTTTCAGAAAAAGGTTTTAAGTTAGATTCAAGTAGGACTTATTAGGTACTTGTTTGTTTGTTTTCAGAGACGATTTATCAATAAATGTATTTTTTTGCAGAAAATGGTACATCTTTATGACAATGAAAGGAATTTCAAATAAAAGCTTTGTGATAAATATGGCGTATCAAAAATGCTCAACATACATTTTCATGGTAATTTTAACTTTTGGAACCGAAAATCTTAACAATTCTTTTTCCCTGTTTATCTAACTACCATAATATAATATAAGGGTTGACAGAGGCGTCCTCAATAGTAAACCCACATTTCACCAGTTATGATTTTCCTACCGACCTTTTAAAATGAAATTACAAGCAATATGTCAACATACCTGCCCAGCCTTACCAAGTAATATTAAATTAACCCCCATTTCGCCCCAATAACCGAATGTTTTCTCAGAGTGACCCATGAAAAAAGAAATAAATTCAATAAGTTGCGGCGCTGAAAGGAAATTGCAGTAATATGGTTTGTAGCTAAGGGGTAATGGACAGGAAACAATCTGGACCGTAACAATCTCGTTTAAGAACCAAATCTAGTTTAACGGTGATTTTATAACCGTGGTTTGCGTAAGGTTTATATTTTAGAGTTACTTCTTTTGCAAAAAATGTTGTTTAAAATTGGGTACGTTTTGATTTTGAAATTATAATCTTAAAAAAAAACTATTTTATTTGAGCACGGAACCCAAGCGTTTTTTGACTAATTGCTACGGCATTGTAACGTAGAAGACTACGACGTAGCAGCCGTAGACATTTTCGTAGACGATGTAGCACGCCCCAAATCATTCGTAGCGTATCTATACAGCTCTCAGATTATCGATTTAAAATTAAATTCTGAAAACTTAGCTATCAGAATTTAAAAAATCATATTTTTTTGTTTGAGTATCCTTCTACAGAATTTTTAGGGTATATTAAAAAAAAAATGTTTGAAATACAACGCTCACGTATTTTTCATGTAGTCCATTACCAAATTAAAACAACATCCTATCAAAAAAAAAAATCAACAACCCAATTTATATTCGCAACAAAAAGGAAAAGTACAATAACGTCCCCAGAGTATTATCAAAGATTACCTTTTCAGAGACTCGTCAAAGACATGCATCTCATTAATATACCTTTTGACGATTTCCTTCTGTGAGGCTGATCATTTCGTGACAAAGGTACTCCCTGAGGTGGCTCCAGTTTGAATGTTATTGTTTATGCGGGCGGCGTACGTCAAAGAGAGTAGGGTGGCGATAAGATACAGAAATGTGAGACAGGATATTTCGGTTCATATGAGTTCATGAAAGAATCAAAATATAATAGGTATAGATTGATAAAAGTCTCAAAAACTAACAAAATTAAAACCTTGATGCAAAATACTCAACCGTGTTTAGCTAGAACGTTACCCGTGAGCGAAATTTTGAGTATAAATAAATAAATAAATATCACTGGACATTAACACACAGCGCCATCTAGTGCCACACTGAGCAACGAGGCTTGTGTCGTGGACACCAGATAGTTGATATACTACATAGATACTTTTTGTTTGTAAATACATACTTATTATACATATAAACATCCATGACTCGGAAACAAATGTCCATGCTCATCACACAAACATTTGCTCCAAACGGGATTCGAACCCGGGACCCTAAGAACGTAAGGCAGCCTCAGTACCGCTGCGCCATTCGGGTCGTCAGTATGAATGTGGATGGCTATAAACGTAAAGGAAGTCCAAAGAAACGACTAATAAACTGTGTGAAGGATGACATAAAAGGCTAAATAGGAGCTGTCTGCTAAGCTGATAAGTAATATAAAAAAGTATGGGAGAAAAAAACATGCCGCGCCGACCTCATATAAATTGGGATAAGGGCAGGAAAATGATAAAGTCAGCCATAAAATAGCCCAAGGGACCTCTGATTTTTCGGATTCATGTGCGTAATGTATAATTATCACTTGCCCCGGTGAAGAAAAACATCGTGAGGAAACCAGTATGCCCGAGAGATATTTCTTGAAGTCAGAGGCCCTTGGGCGGAATAAAAACTCTGAAACCATGCCCTAACCACACGATAAAGAAGAAGAAGCCACAAATAGTGTCCTAATATTTGTTGGTCACCTCAGCCGCACTCCATTGATCAGGCCGCCAAAGACTTGCCACTGTAAAAGGCATCCGGCGGCGACTGCTTCCGCATGCACGCACCTTTAATGAACTAAAAACACAAGCTTAGAGGCTTTACACACTGCATGTGAAAACTGGGCGATTTCTTTGCCAAACTTAAGATACTAATATTGATTCTGATTTGGCTAATTCTCAGTGGTTCCATGTAAAGTTCTGGTATTCAGCTGCATCTGGTTAGGTAACTGCCCCGACATAGTTGGGATTTGGATAAGCAGATAATGATTGGCCAAATTCTGGTGAAAAAAGGTGGCTGGTTCAGATTGGACGCGGGAGACGGAGAACAGGGTGTTGAGCATAGTTTTTTTTTTTGTAGGGCGATACTTAATTGAAAATTAACTATAGTCGAAGAAGAAAGATAAAATATTATACTTACAGAAAGATCATGCGAAATCGCAGCGTGACTAAGACTGTGTGAAACATCTTTTCCTGACAAAGTTCTGTAAAAATCATTGGTTTTTATTACGAGGAATTAAGGGCTAAAATTTTGCTTGTCTGTTTGTTTTTATATTATTACTTCAACGATAGAGAAACAGGCCTGAGATGAATATTTAATTGGCGTGATGAGACTAGTTGTTTCTTTGTTTTTCCGAAAAAATAAATAGTAGGTAATCGGAAATAGGTTTTGTCAGACGATTATCTCATCTCTTTTTTTTTTTAATTAGCCTAAGCTGACCCACTGCTGGGCAAAGGCCTCCCCCATTTCTTTCCATCTCTCTCGGTGTTTTCCCTTATCTGGCCAATCAATCAGGAACGAGTCTAAATCGTGACGCCTTCTAGGGCCTGCCACGGTGACGACGACCGTCTTCAGGGACCCACTGACCTATCCTGATAATGTGTCCCACCCAGTCCTAGCCTAGTGGTGTGACCGTCGGGCTGCCAAGTCATAGGTCTCGAGTTCAATCCCAAGGCACGCACCTCTGATTTTTCGGATTCATGTGCGTATTGTATAATTATCACTTGCTTCGGCGAAGGAAAACATCGTGAGGAAACCAGCACGCCTGAGAGATATTTCTCGACGGCATGTTAAGCCAAGTCAGAGGCCCATGGGCGGCTTAAAAACTCTAACACCAGGTTAGGCACTAACCACACGATAAAGAAGAAGTCCCACTTTCTTTATTTCCTAATATCTACAGCTGTCATTTAAAATATTTTGTACCCAAACTTGCTTATTCATTTTTTTATAAACCACAGTATTTTTGATCCGATTTCCCATCTAACAATCAATAAAACTTAGCGGTTTAAGTAACCTGCCACCGAAACCGTAAGTTTACACATGAACGCACCCGTAATTCTGTGACGAGATGCCCACGGATTGTGTTAAGGACTTACTTACCCTTGGCAAAACATCTGCAGTT
This sequence comes from Xestia rhomboidea, assembly GCA_963853795.1. Classification (NCBI taxonomy): domain Eukaryota; kingdom Metazoa; phylum Arthropoda; class Insecta; order Lepidoptera; family Noctuidae; genus Xestia; species Xestia rhomboidea. The sequence continues at coordinate 14,123,936 of OY970778.1, forward strand.
TACAAGTACTCTATAATTTCAGTATAAGATTGCTTTTAGAATGGCTGGTACGCAAAGGAAAGGTTGGTTACAGAATTTCGCGGTTACACTTTTACCAATTTCATTTGCGGGTTGTGTCAACTCAATATTGATGCAACAAAGGTAGTTTTGCTTTGAATTAAGAGTTTATACGTTTGTTTCGAGTGAATCTTTTAGGATATTGAATGTTGGAGTATAAGCGAGGGAAATTTAGTCGTATTTACGGGTAACGACTTACCTTGTTAAGATTTGTATACCGTGTTATTTTGGATTTCGAAGATTATGTTTTTTCTCGGGATATTTTGTAAAGTCTGCCTCGTTGGGCTAGTTGTCGCAAGCGCGACTGTTGAGCATGAGGTCCTGGTTTGATTCCCAGGTCAGGCAAAGTGGTATTAGGTTTTTCCATAAGGAATTTCCTAATAAGGAGTCTGGATTTGTGCCTGGTTGATGTTAAAAGGCACCCACCCTGTTTCAGGGACTTAAACATACCTGGCTAAAATGTAGGTATACTATTAGATACACCTCTGCCTAACCCGTCGGGGATTGCAGGCGTGATGTTATGTTATGTTATTCTTTACAAAATAATTTATAGTATTTCTCAGTAAAATCTTAGTTTTTCAATCAGAAAAAACATTTGAATGAATTCTCTCCTCTTCAATTACAAATAGCCCCATAAAAAATAATAGAACAATGTTGACAATGAATTTTAACAAGCTATTCAAATTAAGAGTATCATCGCCGAGGCTTTAAAACTCAAAACCAGATGGGTCCAAAGCCGAAATTATCTCATTTCATTATATTATTATTTGAGGACATTTCTGGGGCAATCTTGGTTCGACGCACACCTGAGACTGTACAGTAACCTACTGAAGTGCAAACTCGAATTTTGAAATGAGAATGTTGTTTCTTTTAAGACGCTGGAATATTAGTACTAGTAGTAACAACGTAATTTTTTTTTTATTTACTATTTTAAAAAATGAACCTGATTCTCGCTCGCCATTGTACATAATAAGCTATATTATAATCCCAGAAAAAGGTTCAATTACCCAAATTACACATTGATTGTTATATTATATACATTATAGATCAGATTATATATTATGTACATGTGGAAGCTTGTAATTAGCAAACACTTATGTACGATATTTATTATTGTTATTGGTCTATAAGCTTTCTTTAAAAATAAATAAATAATATTATTTTAATATTATTTACAAAAAATATTTAAAACTCTCGTTCAGCTTTATTTAAATGCATCACAAAAGTTTAAATACTTGTTTCTGAATTTGTGAACCACATGATTATTTAAGTTTTTCCTTTTTCTTGTGTGCACTTGTGGCATGTGCGAAATAAATAAGTTTTCTTACTGTTATATTACTTGGTATCCCACAACACATCCAATTAAAACAAACCACAGCAATATTTCTTCGACTAATTAACATTATTATTTAAAATCGCTCAAACGTAACCCTCATGTATTTCATCCCTCGGAATGAAAGCATGCTGTCGTCGGGGTGAAAATAGGTCATGCGGACATCGCCTTTAATCTGTTTAATTAACATGGAAAAAAGGTTCGATTTCACCCCTAGGGCTATGGCTAATGATGTGTTCATTATGCGTAAGATCCCATACGGGTGGTGAAATAAAAACAGAATTTTTGTATTTATAGGAAAATTATCACCCTCTAATTTTTTGTGTGGGTTTTACTGGAGTATATCTCTAACCTTTCGAGGAATACAGGAGTTATGTTGTGTTAGGAAAAATTTGATGTTATCTGTGTGTCTTGTTTTCTAAAGTTATAAAATTTTAGTTAAAGTTAAAAGTTTGAAAAAATTATTACTCAATTCCCTTAGTAGACATTTCTTACTTTTTTGACTTATTGAAACACATAATGCCCGACGAAGCCAGCGAGCTGGGTAACCGCAATATTTACAGTGTGTTCATTTATAACATAAAAAAGTCAACAACATTTCGAAAACTTATGTTCTACCTACAAATGCCTGTTCCACAAATAAGACGTGATTTTTCTTGGTCTGACCATCTCCTTCACGAAGACAAAAAAAAAAAACTATTTTCTCATCTTTTTACAATATTGAAAACACCTACTTTTATTAACAAAACAAAAATTCACTTATATTCAAATGCCAACTGAAAATTCACCACAACAATCCTATGATCATTCCGCAAATAAATACAAACGCATGGAACCGTAACAATAATAACAAAATTCTGTATTCCTTCAAAAGGATTTGAGTATTCCTCAAAAGGTTTCCTCAAATCTTTTCGTCTCGCGTCAGTGGATTCATGACAAATTGCCTGTCGCAGCCCCAGCACAGGTAATGTATGATTTATTGTTGGAATTGAATACCCTTTTTGTGGTAGTAAGCTAAAATAATGTTGGATTATGTGTGTTGTAATGTGTGGTTTATGTAATGCTAGTCATTAAAGACTAAATTTTTTTTTGCGGCTTCGCTCCCATAATTTATACGGAAATTAATGAATGCTCAGGAACGTTTTAAATGTAACCTATGACATTTGGGGTTAATGTAGCTTCGCGTTAGTGAAAGAATTTTAGGAATCGGATCAGTAGTTTCGAAGATTACCCCTTTTTACAAACTTGTCTTCTTTAAAATATGCTGTTTTAACAGTAATTATAAGTTTTGATAACTTTCCTCAGTAATCATTACGATGTGAACACAAATTACTGTTCAAGTATGTACCAAAAAACCACTATTACCAGAAGAAACGACATAATTCAATAAAAATAACGTTCATGAATAAAAATGGAATGGAGAAAAAACTCCGTAGGTAATGATTTTCCCGCAAAACACCATAATACTCGATTATGTCTGTTCCATGATTTGATTAAACCACCCCTTATAGTATCCAGTTCTCTTTACACCGATTTACCAAAAATAGTGTTGCGTTTAAACGGATTTCGGGGAAATTACGGATTTTGGGGAAATTACGGAATTTGGGGAAACTATGGATTATGATATTAGAGGGTGAATATTTTTTCGGGTAAATGTAATTATTGTAATGTAATGTGTCATCTTATTGATTGATATTTAAGTACAGATCGGTTTTATTGGGATATGGACGCCATCTGGCTAAGTTTTATTTGATTAATAGGATGAAACGTTCATGGGGATTTTGGCTGACCATACGATTTTAATTATTTGTGAAATACTTATCTAAAGATAATCGTTGATTGGAGTATTTTATGAATTATTGACAAATACTAAAATGAACATTAAGCTTTGTTTCTTAAAATAAATGATCTTACTATACCTATTTAAATCACAGTTTTTAAATTCCTTAATCTTCAATCAAACTTACATCTGCTAATTAAACTTATTGACACTCATGCGATTCAAACCCGCGACCCCAAGCATTATAATCCGACCCTCAGTTATGTTGCTAATAGGGTCACCATTTATGTCATAGAAGTCCCGACCCAATCTCACAGATGGCGCTATCTGTTTCGTTACAAAAAACTGCCGTCACATTTATATTTTTCTAGTTAAAAGTAAAAAAAAATTGTGCGTGTTTGACCAGGCATACAATTATAAGAACATAAATAAAATATAAACATTTTAATTTTTTATTTTTCATTGTCGTGGTAAAAATGGAAAATCATCAGCATCGTCTGCCAAGCCTTTTTCCAATTATGTTGGGTTCAGTATTTTACATGAAATTACTCTTGATCTCACCTCCACAACCCAGTTACTGTTTAATACGTATCCGAAAAGGAAAATGGTACGGTTCATTATAATTTTGCGAAACATTTTGTCTTATTTGTATCAATAACAATGAAAAAATACAGAATCTCCTTTCCCTGCTTATCCTTGCTAGTAGTAACGGCGCCAGTTGTCCACCTATATCTCGAAATAGACCCTCAGATCAGAAGTATTTGAGTAAATCCAGTTACACTCTCACATACAGGAGGTGTCTTTCTATCTGGAATGGCTGGAAACGGCAGTTTCGAAAAATGGTGTTCTTTTTTAGGATTCGTTTTTTAAAGTGTCCTTATTTACACTGTGCAGTAATTCCTAGTATTTCGGATTAGATTTGAAAATAAGTTAAATGTGCTTTAATAACAGATTGAAACAAGGTAGGATTCGAACTGATGGGGCGATCGTCCTTGCGATGCCCATGAGCTATCGCAAAAATGTATAGTTGTGATTCGAAAGACTTAAAATAACTCCGTGGAGGTATCTAAATTGTGTAGTTTGCCTTTATTGTTAACCAGCTTCTATGCTCGACTTCGCACCCGTGGTGCCCGTACCAAAAAGTAGCCTATCAGGAATAATGCACCTTTCAAATGTTCAAAGAATTTTAGAAATAATCGTGTTTACGGAGATTGACCGTAGACCCTCTGCGATTCTGCATACATATACAAACACACAAAAATCGCACACTCTTTTTATAATAGTAAAGATTTCCAGCACAGAGGGCAAAATTAAAATCAGTTTACCTTAAGAGGTCCTTTATGATAAATAACGTATTACAATTTAAGAAACATCAACCTGTATCGAAACAAAACGTATGAATGTTGCATGACGTCTTTCCCGCGCCGATATTATTTACCGCCCCTGGTGATAAACCTGTCGCCGATGAAGACAAACGGCTACAGGCGATATACGGTAGCCGCACATTTTTTGGTTGACCCTACTCAGTGACCAGGCATTTGCTGGAAAAAATATAAGTGGACAGACGGCATAATGGTGTTACGGGAAGTTATTAGATTATGGTGTCCTAAAATAGTTTGTATTTATGTTTTTCTTATACAGGGTGTAAACAACCTCATCACGAAGCCGTCAACCAAGAATTCTGTACATCAAACGAAGTAAGTTTACGCAAAAATTATTGCTGGGAAACGACTTTTTTTTTAAGTGAAAAATCATGTTTTTTGGTTGAACTCAATATACCGCACTCAAAAAATTGAGCTGATGAATGGATTGAATAGTACGGGGGTTGTGGAGGTGTTTAAAGTAAAAAAATAAAGTAAAAACTTGTCAAAAAGTTGGAACTTTGACCCAATATCTCCGTAACTAGAAGGTTCCCAGGTATGGTGTAGATCGCGGGCCTGTGGACGGGGAGCTATGGGCTAGCTCGCCGTCCGTCCGTCTCATGACGACAGGCCGTGTCGACGGCGCGTTCGTGTTCCACGCGCGCCTCAAAGAGAGTCAGCAACCGTGAAGGGGTCCGCAAGGGCCGAAGCCTGCCGGGGCTGCGGGACTATTCGAAAGAGATACCGTGGTCCCGGAACACAAAGGGCGATGAAGGAACATGGATGGGTTTTAGTCAGTAAAAGTCTGACACTCCCTCCCGCTCCGCCCAGAGCGGGAGAAGTCATTTGATGATTTCCCATCCGAAAAAAAAAAAAAAAAAAAAAAAGGTATGGTGTAGATCAAAAAAATTATCACAATGACAGGGAGAACAAGTGCCTTTCGGCTTCGTTAAGAGGTTTTTACATTCTTTATTTTGTCATACATGTGGAAATGGTCACTGCACGGAAAGGCTACTGAAAAGCATAGAGGTTGAAGACTTTGTTAAAAATACTCATCTTATTTTTCGTGTGGTTAGTGCCTAACCTGTCAAAGTTTTTATGCCACCCATGGGCCTCTGACTTAGCTTAACATGCCGTCGAGAAATATCTCTCAGGCGTGCTGGTTTCCTTACCATGTGTTCCTTCACCGAAGCAAGAGATAATTATACAATACGCACATGAATCCAAAAAATCAGAGGTGCGTGTCTTAGGTTTAAACGTAACACCTATGACTTGGCAGTCCGACGACAGGCACATCACTGCCTTAAATACTCATACTTATGTCCTGAAAATTAAACATTAAGTATTTTACTTTCATAATTGTGAATGTTAGGACCATGTGGGTCACATTTTTATTTTTTTTCCCACAACCGTCTGGCAGTTTGAGTACTATTAGCGACCTACCCAAATGTCCTTTTTTTGGTATTGTTCGTCGTTTCGTTGAGCTCTTTGAGTTATAAGTCGAGCTTCACGATAACTGACAAATGCTTGCACTGACTGGACAGATCCACTCAAATCTGTGTGGTTCTTTCTTTAAAAGACCATCTCAGACACTAATCTGCATAGTCCTCATGTGAATAGAGCAAGATTATGTCTGGACTTCAAAAGAGACTATGACGTCTGAGTTTGTTTCGGCTGTTTCTTCTCAGAGTAGTCAGGTACGAAACACCGGCCCCATCTAGTATTAAAAAATGACGTGTAAAATTGTTTGTGAAAACCTACTTGCAAAATAAACATCATTTATCATTTAACAAGGAACCTGGTAAACAAACGTCATCGAGTTTTTTTGGTGTTACTACTGGCCTTTCTTAGACAAACCCTTTCGCTAGAACCAAGCCTGAACCTTTACGACGATGAAAAATAAAGTATAGCTTTTTAGTTTTCCCTTGCCACATATAAATCTCCTATTTACTTCTAAAACCATCACAAGAAAACGCATGACGATATTACTTACCAACAAAAGTATCAAAAAACATGCAAATCTGCATTTTCAATCAACAATGAAGATTGAAAATAAATGTAATCTGCGTGAAACGTCAGTGGGCACGCGCCGAGACATCTCGTATCGTGTCGTATGCAAATACGACATTAGATAAATATGGACGGCGGGGTTATAACGGATTTGCATTTTTATTTTTAATCACTTACGTTATGGTGAATGGGTGATTTTGTGTTAAGAGGGCAGAAAGTTACAGAACTTGTTTTTAGATTTTAAATCAATGACTCCTACTATGCAATTCATTACCTCTGATAGCTTCAATCCAACAGTAACCTTATTATTAAACCAGCTGTGGCCCGCAACCTTTGTTCGCGAGAAATATTACTTCCTTATTTGAATCGGATTTTGTTAACAATTTTATGGGTTTTAATATTTTTTCACGGAACCTTAATCCTTTTTCTAAAGTAAAATTAAAACCCCTAAGTTACTCCATAAATAACATTAGCTATCCGCGACTAGAAGTCCCGTCAAAATCGGTCCTGTCTTTTCGGAGATTAACTGGAACAAAAAAACAGACAAAAAAGTTTTCTTTTCTTATATAGGTAGCGTATTTCATTATGCATTCAATAAAAAGCTGTTTTTGTTTAATTACAAACAGACAATTCACTTATTTGTATAGATTTTTGGTCTCTATTTTCAATAAAAAACGACACAAATTAAAATCTCGCAAATAAAGGCAGTCATTTTTTGTAAACGACATTTTTCTCACCCTTAAAATATTATAAAGAAAAGTGCGACACAAAAATGATAATTTCCTTTCAAATATTGCCTCGGCCATCTGTCTCAATCCTAAGACACGTTGGAGAGTTCCAAACGGTACTTAAAGTACCACTTGTCCCTACAAGATACATAGATATGTATGGAACGAGGGTCGGTATAATGGATCATACAAATCTGTTACAAATTTTTGAGGGACACAATACAATTTGAGGGATATTTTGATCGATTACTGGATTTTGTGATAGTTTTAAATTTATAGGGGAATGCGAACTGTGTGATTGAAGTTGAGTAGTTTTGCTTTTATAAATAAATTATTATAATGTTTATATTGGGTATACCTACATGAAACGGACACTTAACGCAGCCATCAGCCAAGCATTATGTACACCAAACTTTGTTCTTTTTTTTTTAATTGCTCGGAAACGATATTTTTTTGGGTGAAACATCATGTTTCACGGTAGGACTCAATGTAACGTAGGTACTCAAAACATTGTGATGATAAATAGAGAGAGAGAGAGATATTTAAAATAAAGTTAGGGCATTAAAAACATGTACTTATTAAAAAAATAACTTGTGAAAAAGTTTGAACTTTGACCCCAATTTCTCCGTAACTAGAAGGTTCCCAGGTATAGTGAACAAAAAAAAATACCGCAGTGATGGGGAGAACAATTACTTTTCGGCTTCGTTTAAGGGTACTTTCACACCCATTTATTATTTACGAATTTGGAAAAAAATAATTGTTATGCCATTTGAAGCCCTTCGTCAATTTACCGTATTAAAGCAATTTTATGCAAAGCTTCAAACAATGATAGTTGCAATTTAAATTAAAGTTAGTAAGTAGTCAATAATTGTCTTAACAAAAAAATACTTTTTTTTTACATCAGATGCCTGGTAGTTAGAAATGCCCAAAATCAATATAAAAACGAAGTAGGTATACTGTCTGTGATAGCCAGGCAAAATAAAATCTTTTTCATCCCACCATCTCGGAAAGAGTATTTTTAATCTTCAATATCTGAGTGGAAAAGCCGTTTTTATTCTCTAGAGGATAAAGTAAATTGAATTTAGAACATCGTGTGCACTAAGTTTGTGAATTAAAAAAACATTAAACCTATTTACTGCTACCTCTATGGTGCCGAATATATCATACAACTTTTTTTAATTTGTTAAAAACTCAGACTCGGAACCTTCTTGGTGTTCTTTTTTCAATTTGCTTTGTACGCGGTTCTTTACGCGGCATTTTTTCACGTCATTGTTAAACCTTATATTAAAAACAAGAAACTTGAAAACAAGTGAAAAAACTAAAATGAGTGATTCTAGCGACGAGGAAGTTTGCTTGACGCCAACAGAATTGACTGAAACTGTTAATAATGCGCAAATGAGCTTTCTCCCTCAACAATCACGCGAGAAGTATTTAAAACAGTACGATATGTTCAACACGTGGCGACTAGCAAAAGGAGCCAAAACTTTCTCAGAAAACGTTTTGCTGGCATATTTTATAGAATTATCCGAGAACAAGAAAGCAAGCACTCTATGGAGTACGTATTCGATGCTAAAAGCAACAATAAAGATGAAAAAAGACAAACATATCGATACCTATCCTAAATTAGTGGCATTTTTAAAAAGAGCCTCATCTGGTCATCAACCAAAAAAATCGAAGGTTTTCACAGTATCTGATATTGAAAAGTTTCTTAACGAAGCACCCGATTCCGTATATTTGGCGGCAAAAGTAAGTCAGTTGCACATTCAGTATCTACTTAAGTATATTAATCTCAATTAAATAGTATACTTAGTAGATGTTGATAGGCATAATTATGCGTTCATATCAATTTAATTCATTTATCTACTACAATACTCTTTACGTTACAGGTTGTTCTTATTATTGGAATAAACGGAGCATGTCGAACTAATGAACTAACACAACTTAATGTTAAAAACATTGAGAAACATTCAGATGACTTACTATTAATTAATTTACCTAATACAAAGACAAAAAGAGACCGCAACTTCGTCATTCGCAAGGAATACGTAACGATTGTTGAGAAATATCAAGCCTTACGCCCGCCTAACACTCCAATCAATCGATTTTTTCTACAGTATCGCAATGGAAAGTATGTTAGACAGCCTATGGGTACTAATGAAATTGGCAGTATCCCACGAGAAATAGCAACATTTCTTGAACTTCCAGAACCCCTGTTGTACACGGGTCATTGTTTCCGACGAACTTCAGCCACACTTTTGGCTGATTCCGGAGCTGATCTCCTGTCCCTTAAGCGCCACGGAGGCTGGAAGTCCAATGCAGTTGTAGAGGGATACATAGAGGATTCCATCCAAAATAAGTCTAAAATATGTGAAGGCATCGTAGGAGCCATTACACTGAAAGAGCCTCAATCGGATCCTTGGACTGGCCCTTCTACATCAAAAATAAGCCGTTATGAAACACCTAACCATCTCCCTCTCTCTCCAACATTCACGCCAAGGGAATCCGATGAATCGGTACAACTATTAAGTATGACAGATAGTTTACCGAAAAACAGTACATAAGTGACTAACACCAATATTACAGTACCAAACAAAAATATTACACTCAATTTAAATAACTGTAGCAACGTTACTTTAAAATTTTCTTAATTATACCTTAGTATTATTTTGTTATAATTTAAAGATTATTCCGTAATACTTACCTGTCATAATGTAGTAATTAATACTTAAACTGAAATAAAAGTGTACCTATCTTGTGATTGTAAACGTTTTTTTTTATGCATTTAGTCATTTCCTCGCTGAGGTGGAATGAAAAGTTACGTGTTGCACTCGAGTGCAAAGATTTTTCACCTTGTGCTCTTTTGATTCCCTCGCTAACGCTCAGGATTCTAATTTTGAATCACTCGCTGCGCTCGTGATTCAATTTTAGAATCCTTCGCTTGCTCGGTCATCAAAATTGAACACGCGGTTAAAAAGCAACTTTGCACTCTTGTATAACAAATAACTATTAAGGTTGAGCCTCATCTAGCAGCACGGAATCGCATTTTCCATGCTCCTATCCTTCTCTGTCGCTCAGAACCGTCATTTGTAAGAAAGAGAAACAGAGCGAGAGTGACATATCAAGTAAAAAAACTTATATTTGACATACACACATCAAAAAAGTTTGTGATCACTAGCATAAGCTGATATATATTTTTTTTTAATTTAGCTTTATCAAAAAAAATCTTTGTTGTGTGTTTTCTTTAAATAGAAATCCCTGTTTGAAATTAAAAAAATAAAACTATTTTTCATAATATAATCTACCGTAACAAAAAAGATTTAGATTTTTCAAAGTGATCGCAATTTTTTTTAATGTGTAAATGACTTTTTATCATTTATTTTGACGTAAAATACGCCTATCCTTACCATTTTAGCAACACGCTCATAAAAAAGAAAAACATCCATTATTGTTATCCGTTCTCATATAACGTATCCGACCCTTATCACATCGTATCGTATTGCTAAAACAAAATATTCTATACGACACCGCTTTTAAAACAACCGATGATTTTTTTATAATATAATTGCTAATTTGCCTCATCTCTGTGTTCTCTTATTCCCCGCTGTAAATAAAGCCGGAGCACACGACAAACGAAGCGATATGAATCAAGTTCTAAAGGACAGCTTTATCTATCGCTCGTAGAGTCTGAATAACATTTTTAAGGAGCAATGAAATTCTAGCGATATTCATAGTTCATCATCATCATCATTTCAGCCCGAAAGACGTCCACTGATGGATATAGGCCTCCCCAAAGTGTCGCCACATTGGCCGATCCCGTGTAACTCGCATCCAGCGGATCAGCAGGCCTAGCCAAGTTACAAACGTTTCATATCGATTCTCTTTTTACAATCGTAAACGATTGTAGAAAGCGCTAAATTGGTAGCCAATTTGACACGACTGATTCAATCGCTCGTTCTCTAATGTCTGTAGGAAAAACCTACACTTTAGTCCAATTTTAATTATTTTTTTTACTTTTTTTCTCTCCGTATTATGGAAATATATCTACGCCGATACTTACGGTTAAACATGTCTGGACTAAAACAATGTAATATCTTGCATGCTCTTGTATGTATACAATGTTTAAACAAATAAAGAAAACTCTCTCTCCCTCTCAATGGTCCATACCATGACAATAGGCTTATGTCCTGAAAAAATCTAATTAGTCCGTCAGTTAGATTATCAAAAAACATTTGACGCGTATTTTTCTTTTGTAACGTAAACCAAAATTGACGAACATACAACGCTTTTAAAATTCTGAAAACGTCACGCTGTGCTATATAATTATTTTTAGTGCGTTGTGACGTCACGAGCCCCCACTACCGAGTTTTGATGCGTTTTATCTTTGTCAATATTCATTGATTTACAAAAACAAAAAATACGTGTCCATTATTTTCCAATACTCTAACTGACGGACTAAATAGATTTGAAATTTATTGATGGTGGAAACTAGCCTATTACACCTAAATGCGATAGTTTAGGTGGTTTCTTCTCTCTTATTGGTAGTCTACCTTTATTACATCCCATTTTAAAAATTTCAGGATTATCTCTCGCTACCTGATGAATTATTATTTCTTTTTTCCTTCCTTATTTTCATCCGAATCTGTTCTAATTATTTCCCCTAGAGTAAACAAAGGGAATGGGGAATGTTTTAAAGTGCTATTGTCGTTAAATAAAATGGCTACTTTTTGATTATTTACATTCACATTATTGAAAGATTGAATAGACAGGTATGGGTATCGGTAATTATGTTTGTTCGTATAACAAGTTTCATCGTTCGGTAAATCAGGAAAAGGAATATCATTTTTTTCATCTTCAAAATCAATTCTATAAAACGTCATTACTATGATAATGTTTCATACGGCCAAAATTTTCCAAATATTGCCTTGAGAAAGTTATTAAAGTTAGTCTAAATAAACTCAATCTTAATTCTATTCAAAACAAAAGAATTGAGATATTGCGTTTTCTGAAATTACCAAAAGTTCACATCAAAACATCATATCAAAAATCAATACTAAAAAAGACATCCATCAACGAGAGTTCAAACCGTATCACGGACACAAACGGACACAATTCGACACTGATGTATCACTTATCCCTGAAGTTCTGCTTACCCCAAGGGTCGGTAATCCGACGAAATCTTCACAATTACTTGCCCTTACACCCGCACTCAATATTGCTTTACACAATAGAGGCCGGGAGATAAACATAGCTAGCTAGATGTGACAACGCTACCGAAGACTTTGAACTTTTGAAATGATGGTTAGGATTATAGATTTTTTAATAAACTAAGTACAGTTTGAATCCAATATTGGCGTGCTCGAGGCTAAAACTGATATTTCAAGTTATACTAAGTTTAACTTTACAACCAATACTTTTCTCAATATATATTGAGACAACAGTGAGGACTGTTAGACTGATAGAGATCGTAGACAGCTTGTAGCTCGAACCTACCTAAAATAAGATAATATCGAACCAAATTTATTGAAACGTAAAGGAATGAATACTAGACTTTCGACAGAATAACGCGTAAGAACGCGATGCGGCATCAAGAATTCAAGACATAGAAATGTCTTATCCAGTCAAACTTAGTTAGGTATATCTTCGTTCAAGTAACAATAAAGGGTCCCTCAATTCACCGATTTATCGTGTGTTGATTCAATCATAGATTCCTTTTTAAAGTTTCATGTTTGGAAACCAATTTGGGATTATGATGGCTGACGCTATTTATTTTTAGTGGTATTGCTTTTGTCAGATAGGTTTTTATTAGTTTACGATGATTTATGACCTGAAAAGTAATAAAATATATAACCGTATCCTATATTAAATAACTAGTTCATTTGTTTAGGTGGTACAAATCTAAGTGACGAATTCAAAACACAAAAAAAAATATCTATGCTATGTTTATTGGCTTACGCAATGATAAAATTGACAGTCACACTTTTTACGTCAATTAACACCATATTTTAAGTATCAAGACCAGCTCTGATATCAGCCTCATCATCATTCTCCTCTGCACTTATTCCAATTTATTTGGGGTCGGTGCAACATGTTTTCTTCTTCCATAATATCTCTATTACTCGTCATCTCAGCAGTCACCTCCCTTCTAGCCATATCATCCTTCACACAGTCCATCAATCGTTTCTTTAGTATCATTACCTAAAATTTAATTGTAATCTTCCTGGCTTTACCCAAACAATCTCATCAGAACCGAACAATGCAAACATCCACAATCTATTCATACCGTCGTCTTGTTTTGACAAATTTCACCGTTGCCAACTAACTGTTCCATTAGTACAATTAATTATTTACCATCTTGGTTCGCAATTTGTCCTTTGACCAGCTAGTGCTTGAGATATTGTTAATCTTGGGAAAGGACCATGTCGATGGCATCTTGGATTTATAGTTTGACGTTTCTGAACTTCTCATAGTTTTGGGTGTTAATGGGGATTTTGAAGTTGATGTAATGGTTTAAATTACAGAGATATTGTAAGTGGTTGGTTAAAATTTTGAAGATTGAGTTGTATTAGCATTAAGAACAATGTTTGCTTGGTTGAATAATTCCAAGCCAGGGAAATTTACTGGAAACCGTATTCTTCTTCACGGGAAGAATAAGAATACCTATGGATACGTTACGGTTGCATTGAGATACTGTGAAACAGGCCCATAATTTAAAACAACAAAATTGAATTGAGATTAATTTGTAATTTTTTAGATCTTCTATTGTGTAATAACTACTTGAGCTTGAGCTGGTCTAGCGCACTACGGAGTTTCAATAAAATAAAAGGCGAATTTATACTGGTTCTATGACTACTGATGTTGTGGCCTAACGTACTTAGCTAGTGTAACCAGTAAAATATTATCTGCTCTACCAGCTTATAGTAAAACCGAACTACTCTACTATGTTTCTCACAACAACATAGACCCAAAAACATCTTATATTTCTTGCCACAACCCGTAACTTCGACAACACGACACAATCCCTTTTACCTAGCAATTTGATATCAGCCAAGTAATCCCGTCTGCCACAAACAATGCGCCGGAATACATTAGCTTGAAGTCGACAACCATCGCGACTCTTCGCCACCAAAGAGATAACAGTACAGAAGGATGACTAACAGCGTGGCAACAAGCTCAGAAGAGTCGCGACAGCATCTGCGGCGCCCTACTGCAAATGCCCGTATATGTGTACGTACACCAGCTGTCTCCGCTCATTGCATGAAACAAACCTTCTGTATTTATCTCTTTAGTGATTTCTGCCCCCTTTGAGGTATCGCTATACCAAATTAAGCTTTGCTAGAATGGTTCGCTACAATAGTTTTGTCTTGAACGATGAATTGCCTTTTGTTGGTTTGTAAGTCAACTTCGTTTGGTAGATCCGTTTGATATTGTCCTCTTGAATAATAACTTTTGTATCTGTTCATATTTTAGTTTCTGTTGATTCTGTTTGTGTAAGTTTATTTAAATTGTATTTATTATCAAATGTATCATGAACAACTCTAATCTTGTTATTTTATGTAATAACGTAGCACCGAATAAAATTCAAAAAATCTTCCTGTTCCTACAATATCTTTCACGGAAAATTAACCCTCCGATAGGCCGGGAAAATGGAATAAGAACGGAAAACTTCAAGATTCCTACAATACAAAGCCAAATGTAGTGTTAAATTTGAAGACAAAAACACAACACAATTTCGAATACAAGCATTTTATTTACCATTTCCAGTCAGTAACTTCGCAATAATGATACAGTTGGAACATTTAGCGATACAATAAAATCCGAAATATACAGTGGAGTCATTTCAATAAATTTCCAACACTCATTGACGTACAAACGGCCTGTTTTGAATTTCACTAGCTTTTGAAAACAAGATCCGCAGCACTTAGACACGGATCGGTACGTGAATGACATACAGATCGAATTGAATGATACAACATTTTTATTTATTGAAGAGTATTGGATATGGAGCTCTCTCCCATTCAATTTTTTTTCAGGTTGCGTGAATTAAATTGAATGCAAAGAGAATCTGTTGTTGTTGTATTAATACAAAAAAGTGAAGCAATCCAATGTGAGTTTAAATGTTTATAAACTAACCCACGATACAGTAGAAATCGGTGAGGAAAAGTTTAAAAATAAGTAAGTAAGGGTAGTGTTCTTGCCGTGGCTGCGGGAGTATTCGAAAGAGATACCGTGGCCCCGGAACACAAAGGGCGATGAAGGAACATGGATGGGTTTTAGTCAAAGTCTGACACTTCCTCCTGCTCCGCCCAGAGCGGGAGGAGTCATTTGGTGATTTCCCATCCGAAAAAAAAATGGTAGTGTTCTTTTGAAATCACAATAAATTAAAACGAAAAACGAAGAGTAATCTAAAGGTATTAGTAACCTCAGAGAGGGAATTGAAAAATTACTGAGAAGCAGTTTTTTACTAAGTATGCAAAAGACAATGACTACGTGTATGTCGTTATATAAGAGAGAGAGAGAGCTATACAGGGCGTCTAGCTCCATATTTTTTCCACACTAAAGTAAGATCAAAACAATATTTCTTTAAGAGGTCATGGCCCACTGGATAAGATTTACGTTATTACATTGGTAACAAAATTTCTAGCTTTCTTTATCAGAAACAATATCATTACTTCCACATACAAATTCTTCGTTCTTTGCCACAGTATGTCTCAAACATCTTACGCCTATCGAGAGCCGTTTAAGAGCTTCTTGCCATAACAATAAACTTTGAAGGGACGCCACATTTACATACGTATTGCTGCCTAAAATGTTTGACAGTTCGCAACAGATGTAACAACGTTCAGATTTGGGTAAAGCCTTTGATGAATACGATATAAGACGGTTATCTTAGTTCATTGTGTATAGTTCTGATGATTTGTTGAAGTTGTTAGTGGATGCTTTTAAGCTGTTTGGGAGTTCTGTGGGTACTTATATAATGGTGAATTATTGAGTGTGTGATGAGGTGGTTTTTAGTTGATTGTCTATGGAAAACTTAGAAGTGATGATTTTTAAAGTGGTACTCAATATAGACTTAATGCATGGATCAATACTTTGTATTATGAAGATATAAAATAACTCTATCTGTTTGTTTGTTCCACCTGAACGGATTTTGATGAAATGCAAACATTTACATACTTTTATCTCGGTAGTAAGTTCCCGTGGAATAATTTACGACAGTCACAAGCGGGAAACTGTGGTAAAAAAAAATTGTAGAAAAATAAAGAAACTTTTGCCCACGGTTTCACCTGAATCACGTTTTCATAGAATAATATTTTCGGAAAACAATCCTTTTAATATCTTAGAATAACTTCGTTTAAAATTTTGAAAAAATAACATAATCCAATTTCATCTTGCACAAAACCTAACATCAATCCAATATCACTTCAAGACGTACAAACGATTATTTCACACACATCAATCTATTCAAGTGGATCTTAATGATCGAATACATTTTCAACACTCTTATGCCTTCGCCACAAGGTTCAATTCGGTTCATTCATTTTTAAATTCACAAAAATATAAAGTTATATATTTCGCATTTACTCGTGCGAACGGGGTTAAAAACGCAATCGCCAAAACCCTCCAAACCTCAGCTGACGTCTTAGGCGCTTGGTTTAGGAAATGGAGAATCGAGGTTAACCCCGATAAGAGTCAGGCCGTTCTTTTTTCGAGACCGCGTACTAAAATCTCTTCTCCCATTCCGATCACCATGTACGGCAAGCCTATCCCCTGGGAGAAGCAAGCCAAATACTTAGGAGTCATACTTGACAACCACCTGACCTTCGGGCCACATATCAAAGCAGCTCGCGATCGAGCTGCCTTCGCGATGAGTAGGCTTCATTACTTAATAACGGAAAAGAGCAAATTGTCTCTCAGGTGCAAATTGCGTCTCTTTACCGCGGTGATCCGCCCCATCATGACCTACGCTTGTGTCGTATACGCTCACGCCAAGCCTAAATATCTCCATAGGATGCAGGTCCTCCAGAACCGGTTCTTACGTAAAGTCACGGGAGCTCCCTATTATGTCCGCAATGACCGTTTACATTTAGATCTTAAAATCCCCACAATAGCCCAGTTCATGAAGCGCCTTTCCAAGCGCTTCTTCGACTCTGCCGTCAGACATCGTAATCCCCTGATCGCAGCGGCCGCCCGTTACGAACCCTCGCGAATCAGTCAGGTCCGCCGCCCAAGGCATGCTTTAGTCGATCCCGATGACGCTACAACCCTCCTCCAGGAGAGCAGGAAGGAAACTAGCACGCTTAAGAAGCACAGATGCAAACAGCCGTCATTCCGTCCTCGCCGTCGAGGCCCGTCGCGACGCCCCGTTACGAACCCTCCCCGTCCCTTGCTCGTGCCAGCTCGCGTTGCTGAGCCTGTAGTCCAAAGTCAGTCCCTAAATAATGACACCACTCCGATCCAGCCTGTCCCCTTGCTGTCCTCTCCCAGCGACGCCCTAAGCCGAGGCCCGTACCCCGCAGGGGGTGCCCTTAGCGTGTAGTCGCTTAGTTTGTAAGTTTTTTGCCCTGGCTGGAGGCCTTACACTTAAGGCACTCACAGGAAAGTCCGGTTAAGCAGACGACAACCTCTCTGGTTGAACTGCGAGATGTCATTTCGAAAAAAAAAAAAAAAAAAAAAAAACTCGTGCGAACGGATGCGATCCGTCACGTAAACGACGCGTGTTCACGATTCATCAAAAATGATAGTTTTGATACAATTGTATCTTATTCAACGATTATTCAATTTGATGAGCCGATTTTTTCTGTTGTTTGTCTATTTATGGTGTATTTTTCAGTGTTGGTGATGCTCTAGTGCACAGATACAGGTATTTTAATTCGCTTTTTAGTTTTGCTAGCCTACATTTCATTGCTCGTGACTGTAAATTTTACTTCTTTTATTGCTTTAGCTCAGAACTTAACTACAAGTTTATCGCCTTCAGTTGCGTCCATCAATTCCTATTATTGTACATTTACCGGTCGTACATTTATCCTTTGATCTGTCCACGAAGTAGACACATTAGTTAAACAATGGTGTCTCGAACAAATTGGTCCTTTGACAGATCATGATTATACCACCACCTTATATCATTTCACTAACTTCTTCTTCACTTGAAATACGGAATCCCACAAAATTATCTGTCGTTAATATCATTGGCTTCTTTTTCTTCAACCTTTGGCTACCCAATGCTGAGTGTAGTTCTCTTGCAAATCTCTCCACTGTTGGCGTTTTTTTGTCATAGTTATCCAGTTTCTTCCGGCCACTTTAATGAGATCGTCTGTCCACCTAGTCGGTTGCCTTCCCACATTCTTCTGTCCCGTCCGTGGTCTTCACGTTTGTAGTTATCACTGTCCTCAGAAACGGCAATACTTTAAAACAAATCAACCGAACAGTCGCAAACAATATTAAATAAAAAACCCCAACAGAATGTACATTCTGTTGCACCAGCAATGACATTCAAATAAAGTAAAAACATCGGACACGTCGCCTCCAATATAGTGGAAAACAGGAAATATACAGAACGGACATTAAACAAACAAACGTGTAACATTTCAATCCTTTATAGCAAAGATTTAAAGCCCAAAATCCTGTAAAATTTAATTTTGATAGATGCGCGCGAATTCACAACAATTACAATATACGAGACTTCGATTTAGATTGAACCTGGAAGTGGTTTCATAGGGTAATAATGTTGCAAGCAAAAATGATGAACTTCCATAAAAACTTTCGTAGCTTGTGCAACTCCTTTTTATTCCATATTTCAAAAATCATTTCTTAGCGCTCATTTTCCCTAGACCTTGGTTTAGGATGTGTGTTGTCTGTCACTAAATAATATTTTATGAACCTCTTCTCCTTTTTTGAAGTCGGTTAAAAATAGGAGATATTTGTCATAAATGGTTGTTTTTATGTTTGAAGTGAATGCATGTGAATCTTTGGACTACCATATTCTCTATGAACCAAATCGCGTCTTAGTATTTTTTTAAACTGTGTATTTTATAAAACGATGATGAAGGATTTCTCGTTTTTCATTACAGCCGTCATCATTATCTTCTTGCCATTGTCCAATATTACTTGAGGTCAACGCTGCACGTTTTTTTCTTCCACTTTTTCCGGTGAGAGTCATTTTATCATTTGCTCATTTCTCAGCCATAAACTTCATAAATCATACCAACCACATCCAGCTTCCCTAGATCATCAAAAATCCACGTCGGATTTGGCTGTCGCAAAGCTGGAACACGGATCAAGTGAGCTTACACGGACGGCGTCGCCCGTACCGTTTACACTAATTGCGATCCGATGCGATCCGACGCGATCCGTTGCGGAGCGGGACGTAACGAATCATTTGCATTCCTGATAATTCCGTAGTAATGTTTCGTAAGGGTTAGAAAGTAATTAGGTAGATAGATAAGGTGTTGAGGAAAGATTAGGCTCTTCCCGTAATGATGCTGTTTGATATAAAATTAAGAAGTTGAGAAAATAAATGAATGAAATTAAACCTAGGACATGCCATGAGTCACGACGGCATGACTTGTGACGCTACGGTATTCATGTGCAACAAACAAATGAGGCACGCACGTGTCGATAAAAACAAAACAAATGAAAACAGACACAAGTTTAAAAAAGAAGAAAAATACCAGAAACGGTATTCGGCAGACTTCGAAGAAGATGGTGGGACGAGTTGGGTAGAACCAAGGACCAGAGGTCAACATTATCGCAGGATACGCTCAACAGAGGCCTTAATATAGCCCATCAGTAGGATGATACAGGCTAACACTAATCACCAAGAAAGCACAATAGATTCAAAGCTGCAAAGCAGTTCCTAGACTTCTTAATTACCCAATAGCACATGACTGAACCGGTTAACCGACTGCAAACTACCTACGAGTAAACTTATCTCCGATACCCATCGGTCACTGTCGCAACTAATTCCTGTGTCGAGATAGCACAGCTAAACGCTCTGTACGTGATGTTAGTGTTTTTCCTTATCCCTCACTATTAGACCATCCGTCCGGATTTTTCCGGATTGAACTGGTTTTTTCGAACTCATATTCAAAAGTGTTTATTTCAATTAAACCATATTCTTTATTCAAAAGTACTTTTGATTATAGAAGGGGTCAGTCAGTTAGTAAAGAAGAACCTAATTGCCTGACAGTATTTTAAAATCAAGCTTGATATTACAAAGTCCTGATTAGAAAGTATAGGCTATCCGTCCGGGCTTTATCATTGGGTCGTAGATTTTGAAATAAAGAGATTTCTGAAGTGGAACTAGTCAGCCATATCTGGCGAAAGTCGAAGAGCAATAGGCACATTTATAAAAAATCCCAACTGGCAGAAAACGGCAACGCGGCAGGCGTTGCCCTTTTCTCAAAAGAAGATCGCGG
This sequence comes from Xestia rhomboidea, assembly GCA_963853795.1. Taxonomy (NCBI): domain Eukaryota; kingdom Metazoa; phylum Arthropoda; class Insecta; order Lepidoptera; family Noctuidae; genus Xestia; species Xestia rhomboidea. Next base: position 14,144,620 of record OY970778.1, read on the forward strand.
TGGATTCATAGGATTGGCATTATACCGAGAAAACTGAAAAGGGGGAAGCTTGGCCCTTACCCTACAGTGGCACAACAAAATAAATAAAAATTTCCAGATTATTATTTTTTTCTGACTGATTCTTTTTGTCCGTATTTTCCTTTCAGAATGGTAACACTACTCGCAATTGTTTTAGTGGACAAACAGTTCGTGAAAGGTTAGGATAAGGGACGGGAGAATTGGGTGAACAAATAATAGAATGGGTTTTGTTGAAAGAAGAATTTGTTATACGCAGAGTAAGGTTCTTCGTAACACAAAAAATGGGCTATTCCATAAATTTTGAACGTTTAGTAAGTATCTATGATTGCACCTTGGTGTGGAGAATAAGATTTTTTTCAAAAACCGGCGAATTATTCAATTGCTGGTGAGTTAAGAACCAGGTTTTGAATCAACGGCAAAAGACTGCATGTGTTACTGTTTCTGCCGTTATTGACACCTTGTATTTTTTGTCAAGTTGTGGTATTTAATCTTTTCAGTTGATAATTTAGCGAGTTTTGTGTAAAAAAAATTGTGTTCTACACCAAGACCATAGTGAGAAAATAATAGACGAGAACGTAGTATATATAAGTCTCGTTGATAATACAGATAAAGAATAATCAATTATGAAATAAACAATTAATTGACCTATGACGTACTTGATTTTGTTAATCAAAAGTCAGTCGAGAAGCCGCTTATCAATCAAGAATAAAAAAATCATAGAGATTCAAATATAAGTTTATTTAATTTAAATAATTATACAAATTTTAAAATAAAAGCACACACTCTAACGCTCCTTCAAAAATGTTCAATTTTATAATTTTGAAGTTGCAACACGCGCCTCCTTTTCCCATGATTTTAAAAATAATTTATGTATTTGTGATCCGATGCGTGATCAATTGAGTGTTATAGAAACCATTAAACATAAGTTAACACACATTGACTTGTCTACAACACGCCCTACAGTTTAAACTATTTTGATTTAGAACTATATCATCACCGAGGGATTTTCAACTCTACATTTCAACTGAACTACAACAACTAAAATACAGAGAGGGTTAACATTTTTTTGTTCAAAGCCAAGTTTAGCACACGCGTCTTCATACATGAGTGGATTAAAGTCGTTTGTCATATTTAGATGTTTGTTATGTTGTAATTATTTACTAATGTTAGAGGCGTGAGAATTTTCGTACGGATTTCTGTCTGCTTGTAATTTATGTGACATAATTATTTTCACTAAGCACTTTTGTGCTTTTAAATACACGTGTAGGAACGAATACTGCTTTTTAAAAGGTATTAGTGAAATTTAACATCAACATTATATCAACAAACCAAACTTAAGTGGCAGTGGGCAGGGACATTGCGCGCAGAACGGCTGGCGGATGGGGCCGAAAAAATCTAGAGTGGCGACCGCAAACCGGAAGACGTTGCGTTGGAAGGCCTCCCACTAGGTGGACCGATGATCTGGTGAAGGTTGGGGGAATCCGCTGGATGCGAGTCGCACGGGACCGGTCAACGTGGCGACACTTGGGGGAGGCCTATGTTCAGCAGTGGACGTCTTTCGGCTGAAATGATGATGATGATGATTATATCATGCCAATTAGCCAAGCTATCACAATTTTTGCGGACGAAGTCGCGGGTGAAGTGCTAGTGCATACATCCTACTAATATTATAAATGCGAAAGTTTGTGAGTATGTATGTATGTATGGATGGATGTTTGTTACTCTTTCACGCAAAAACTCCTGAACGGATTTGGATGAAAATTCGCACACAGGTAGTTTATAGCCTGAATTAAAACATAGGATACTTTTTATCTCGGTAATAAGATCCCATGGGACAATTATCAAACTTCAGATGGGCGAAGCCGCTGGCAGAAGCTATATAGTAAAACATAAATTCATCAATTCTTTCTATGGGGGTCAGACAAAAATCACAGAACGCCACCTTCTACTACCTTTACAGACATTAGTTTGGCAGTGGATAATTAATCACTATCTCTCTAAAACTACATGCAATGATAGTTTTAACTAAGATACTTATTTACAATGAGTGATTTAGTTGGCTAAAGAACAGTAGCTGGATGACTTTTCTGTAAGTTTCATCCCTTGTCGGTCAAGACAATTCGTTTTTATATTTGTGTTCATAAATGATCAAGACAAGGTTTGTATGAAAAAAAAAAGCTCTTTTTTTGCTAAGCGCGGTTGACATGTTTTTCATAAGTTTATTGCACCCATGCAAAGCGGGGACGGGTCGCTAGTTATACATAATTACAACACAATCTTCCAATAATTAAATCCAAAACAATAATTCACCAAAATCATTAACATCAAAGGAAACATATCCGCACTATTGGACACAAATTGGATTATCCAAGTGCAATATTAGAGAGATAGAGGCGACGCAGGCCATGTCATAGTACGCTGACCCTTGCACCTTGGCGACAATGCGAGGGGAGTGGATCCCTTCGGGCTATGTCGCCCTGGTACTGTATTGATAGATATGTGTGTAGGAATTGAGGGATAGATTCGTGATGATTTTGAGAGTAACATTGTTTTTGAATAATATGTTGAGAAGGTAGAATTATTTGATAGCATAATGTATGCTTGTTTAAAGAGGTAATTTTAGATACATGGAAATAAAATATGTTATATATAATACGTTTATGGGAGCTAAACATGATGCATAACAAAAACAAAATACAAAAAAAAAAAGTAGTTCACACCACGGAATGACTATGGTCTTATTGTTGTGCTGGCTAAATATAAAACAAGTTTTCAAAATCCGTGATATTTTATATAACTGCAAAATGCCTTCAGCACTATATTAATCCCAATATTCTACTTTCATGTAAATAACTGATAAATATGTAAATAATCACCAAGAGCTGATGGACGCCACTGACAGTGCGAAACTCGTCGCAAAAGGGCTGACTCAATTAAAATTATCATCGACACGATAAATAATAACTCTTGAAAAAATACAAAAAAAAAAAAATTGTTTTAAGGGGGATGCTCCAGGGTAGCCCGCGAAATTCAAATTTTCTTTCGTTTTTAACCCTCCGAGTTCATAAAGGTCGAGGAATGATGTTGACCTTGAAAAAGTCGTTCCTCGACTTTTATGAACTTGGAGGGTTGTATTGATGATTTTGATGATTATAATTCTGTAACTACATACGTCTTACAGTCGCGAACAATATTTTAATCAACATACAACTTAGCACTGGTCTACAAATTGCAAAAAACGTAAGAAAATTTGAATTTCGCGGGCTAGCCTGGCGCTTTCACCTTAACGTTTACCTATCAGGCAGTGACTATGGACGAGCGTAAAAAAATCAGTAACCAACCAATTCTCACAGACACCAAAAAAATCAAATAAGCCAAAACACCAAAAGCATGTAATGTAAATCAGTCTACAGAACACACTTAACCTAATAAATAAAAAGCGAACAGCAAAGTAGCAATACAAACAAGTACAGTAACAAATGACCCTAGAACCGAAATAATGGACGAGGTCCTGTTTTGCTTGACCAACAATTTATCAGAGCAAAATTTACATACATGGTAAGATTAATGATCGTCTGTCAGTGGTCTTGTATGCTCTATGGCTAACGGGCAAGAGTTGAGGGAAGATGGTGTGGCATCAATCATTTGTGCTGTATTTATTGCGACAGTATTATCTTTTTTCAATGGAGTTGCTGGTTTCTTTTAAAATGCTTCGTTTATTTCAATAAGGTTTTCTTTTGTGGGAGTAGTTGGTGGCTGTATTTACATTCATACAATTTTAAATATTATCCCATGATCTGTCCACGAAGTAGACACAATAGTTAAACAATGGCGTCTCGACCAAATTGGTCATTTATCAGATCATGATTTATTTTGAAATTGACAACATTCATGGTTAGGATAAAAAATTAATATTTTTACAAAAACAGGACTATTTTAAAATATCTTATTATTCTCTATTATTATTTATTAAGGTCTATATTTAATTAGTTAGGACTAAAACCAATTACCTACATAGATAGGACGGCAATAAGACACTTAGACGGCAAAGTATCCCTCCGCATCACTGTCATCCGTGAATTGAGTCGTTGTTTTTTTTTGTATTAGTGCCTCGGGAAATGGTGAAGTGAAATAGGTGTAGCGTTCGAAGCATATTTCACCTAAGTAAAGATGCAACAATTGTCTAGCTTCAAAATACAACCGCAACCACAAAAGTTTACAGATAGGAAGAAAAAGATATGTTAATGGTCAATCAAACCACAATAAAAACTCGCTCAACTCATAAAACAGATAAAAGGAAATTCTAAATCGAATCCAACAAAAAACCTCCATTCGTCCAACGGGATTGCTTTCCAGCTATAATTTTCACGTAAATCGTTCAGATTTAAAACTCTCGGACCAATGTCCAATTCACGATTCAACAAAACGCTTGTCCATCCTGATAGATGCCCGCAGACGCTTTGGAAAAATGCTGGAGGATCCAAATGTTTCAAAGCATTAGAAACCTAAGTTTTACAAGTTTAAAGTAGAAAATGGTGTGGCTAGACTAACTTGCTTGGTCAGATTGGAGCTGAATTGTGACGCTAAGGAAGAATCAGATAAAGTTGTTAAAAAACGAGTGCAATTACGTTCGCCTTATCTCTGTGTTTCCGTCAAGGATGACGTAAAAATCCCCTGTTTTGAATTGCTAAAAAACAAGGCGTCAGATGTCAGAGTAATCCACCAATTAAAATGAAATCTGACTACGTTTGAACTCATTAATTGAGCAAATTATTTTGTTTTCACAAAATAAGGCTCATTATGGATGGAAATACAATTTTAATTTCAGTTGGAAGGCTGCGCCTCTGTTGGATGATATTGAATGTTGTTATGAAAATGATAAGTGGCTTTCCATTCAAAATTAACTCGAAAATTAATAAAGTATATTGAGGGAGCACTGTAAAGTGGTATTATACATTGATTGTTGCTGTTACACAAACCATAATAAATTGTATTAAAAAATCCGTCACAGAAAGCTGATCTCACTGTTTTTTTTCTTGTTTTTATGTAACTATATGAATGAGTTGATTGTACATTCCTTATTATAAGAATACTTCTTTGAATTTTGTTTTATTGGTGAGAACGATGAAGACGACTGCTTACTGTCCGTAAGCATTCAACTTAATTACTTGTCATCCTACCTAAAACTTAGCTAAGGCAATTACATCATCAATAGCATCATTTACGCCACGTTCATAACTTCCGGCGATGCAATTTGTGACGCGACTAGCGTCAAGCCACACGCGCACGTGTCACAGTTTCCCTCGCGTAAGTACTTTTTTTCTCGCAAGTTGCTTTGCGATGACTCGTAAGCTCTAAGCAATTTTTTCATTTGTTTTTTGACACTCTCGCCGTCGTAACAGCGTGTTGCATATAGGGACAGTTTCAGATCTCGGCGCGTATAAGTTCGTACAAGCGCAGGTCGCGAAATAAATTAGTCACTTGTCAATCTAATAGCCTGAATAAGCGCGTGTACTTACGTTCGATTAAAACGCGTAATGAGACGCGCGTGTACGCGCGTAAGCTGGTACGAGCTTATACAAAAATACACTAATCTGAAACCGCATTAACTAATGGCCAAGCAGTGAGTTTCAAAACATATTATCGCCAAAAATCCTAATCCATGCATCACCCTTCGCAATAACATGCAAATGAAGTCATCCATGCATATAATATGCATCGCAACGGAAGCCTATACACGGCGTGTTCGCCACATAAGTTAGTGATTGTATGAATTATGTACGTTGGCACTTTGAGAGCAATTAACAGGTTTCCATTACATAACTCTCCGATGTCTGCTCACTCAAGGTTTCAGTAGGTTAGTATGGAGAGAGTTACTTCTAGCTAGGAGATGATAAATGATGTTTATTTTGCAAATAGGTTTTTACAAACACTTTTACATGTCATTTATTTTTTTAACTAGATGGGTACGGTGTTTCGTACCTGACTATTCCGAGAAGAAACAGCCTAAACGAACTTGGAGGTCATGGCCTCTTTTAAAGTCCAGACATAATGTAATTGATCAAATGTTTTGGTCTTTCATACTTCTGGTGCATTTTCAATCGACATCCAAAAGAAGGAGGTCCTTATTTCGACTGAATGTTTATTTTTGTAAATAGTTTTGTTTTTAGTTGATCATTGTATAAAACACGAAAAAAAATAAAGATAATTCTTTTGGTATTGGATGAACAATCACAATACACGATGTAAAAGACATGGTGGTTATAACTCTTACTATGAATTCAATATGAGTACAATGACATGATTGCAACCACGAACTTTGTTTTTTTTTTTTTCATTTATACTGCGTGATTTTGTGTTGTACGTCTTTCTTTTTAAACCGACGAAAAATGTTAAAAGGGTCTAGAATCATAGACTGTATGTATCTTTCGTAAAAGTTTGTATAACATTGTGTGTACCATAAACCATGTAGTTTATTAAAGAAAACAGAATCTGTTTCCACACCATTTTAGCAATACCCTAATCCCGTGTCCAGTCCTAATAGCGGTCTTCTGAATAATAATCGAACTCACATAAAATTTCAATAATGGCTCTGTTAACTGCGATCCGATGTAAATGTACTAGTTGGAGTCCCTGAGAGTTGGCAACTTCCCTTCTAATTGTTTTGTTCGGCCAGTCATCAATTTTGATTTGAAAAGTTTTTGAATTTATATTTTGATGATTTTTTTTTCAAGATTTTGTTATTGTTATGAGGTGTCCTCTTTTCTTCGTTCGTACGTATATTTTAGTAAACTAAATACATTACAAGCAGTGATAAAATATTTTATGTTAGCGTGGTAAGTTACTTTTGCAGTCCAGCTTTCTTTTTTTATCAAAAAGATAGACAGCCAAGCTTTACACGAATTCCAGTAACCCCACACAATATGCAAACATAGATTAGATTGGAATTTAATCCCAAGTACTTGGAACCAATTTTCGTACTGCACACACGCCGAATTACTCGACCACTTTAATCAAATCTGATCCTAGAAACAAAGGCTAAATTCCTTCACCGTTCCGTTTCGTAGTAACTCATTCCATATGTATAATAAAGCCGCTTTAGCCATCAGTCCGTAAACAAAGACGGCCTTTAGAGGCGTTTGGCCTTTCTGAAATTCAGCGGTCACCATTGTCCATTTAGCTTTAGGGGTCTCGCAACACCAATTTTATTAGACCCCCGATCTTTGAACATTTCGCATTGCAAGATCAAAATGATAGCGACCAGTGTAAACTGGTTGAAACCGGTTCAAACCAGATGTAAGGGGAATGAACTGGAATATTATAGGCAGAATAGGAACAGAATGTGGTTTCCGTATATGAGATGGTGACATCTGATAGGTGGATATATGCGAGTTGTCGTAGGTAAGGGCTGTCGTTTGAAGATGTCGATGTTCTAATAACGATGAGGTAATGATCGGTTTCAGAAAGCATCGAAGAAAATTTATTAGAACGACCAAAATTAAAAGCAAAATGAAAAGGCGGAGTTTTTTTGTGGAATCAATCTGAAGAAGAGTTCCAGTGCAGGGGGTCTAAAATGGCCGCTTTAGCAGAATCATAATATAAATCACATTTAAAATTTAAAATTCTTTAAATGGACCTTATAGTTAGGTTCATAAAGTCCATTTTAAGAAATTTTAATTTTTAACGTGACTCATTTATGATTCTGCTCAAGCGGCCATTTTAGACCCCCAGATGGCGTTTTAAAAAACTAGTTTTTGTAAAACATAATGTAACATTTCCATATTATTAAACTTGGTTAAATGAACATGCATATCGACAACAAAACGCTCACATCCCTACAAACTCAGCCAACTATTACAATGCAAAGATATTTAGTGCTGGGCACATTGAACAGTGCTTATCCACCGTCGATAATTTAGTTCCATATATTAATGACGCTCATCCTGGGACATTGCAAGGGAATTGTGCGATTATATTATTATCTCCTAGTCCGTAATCATGTTCCTGCGATTGCTTGTAATGAGTTCTGAATTTACTGTCTGTAGTGGCCTGGAGGCATTTCTATTAGTGTTGTGAGTTTGTCTAGTTAGTAGATATGGGTTGTATATTACCTACATTGTTTAGTGTAACGTTGTCACAAGTGACTGTAGCTGTGCTATTAATATTATAATTAAAAAAAAATTGTTTATAGTCACAAAAGAAACATCATTAGTATACACTGATTAACGAGATGCTAAACTATGCTGCAGAAGTCTGTATACAGATATTGTGAGCCCTGCCTCTCAAACTAGGATAACCTGTATGTTGCTGTGGGGTTACTTAAAAATATGGATTATACAACTGCGAACTGTGCCAACTTATTGTTCGTGCTAACAATCATATTGACTTTAAACATTTATAAGAAATATGTGAATGGGTGAATGTGTGTGGGGATGTGTTTGTGATGTATGTATGTGTGGTGAGATTTTGTGTGAGGGTAGTGAGTGTGTGGTGTTATATGTATGGAATAAAAGCAGAAAAAATAAATATATATATAAATAAATATATATAAAATTAAATTAAATTACTGTTGGCAATTGTGTCGTTTAGTTCTAAAGTTCTTATGTCGTTTTCTTCGCTTATTTTATGTGTTAGAATAGAATAGAAATAATTTATTTGCATCGAATGTAGGTACTATCGAGGACACTCCCGCCTGATCACCACTAAGCTTATTTTTGCTTGCACTTAAAACATAGAAACGCTCTCTATCCCCGCCCTGTTGACTTTATAATAAATAATTAATGAAAAAAATACCGATCGGCGACACATGCCAAACGAGAGTTATTGTTATTTTGCGCGCCAAAGTTGACGCTTTCCTAATAGGCCTTAAGTTTAAGGTGGAGTGACTCGGCGCCTCCGCATGATTTAAGCGAAAAAAATGTTAACTGATCAGGCGGAAAAGACCACGACTGTACCATACCGGTACATGCGTGAGTTGTTACAGTAGTTGGTTGGTTGGTTTTGTTTTTTGTTTTTCATGAAATGAGCTTTGCTCTCTTATTGATGAAAGCTAAATTAGCAACTCTAATTGTGGTGGTTCAAACTTCGTTTGAAATATCGTTAGAATAAAGTTCTAATCAGCTTGCACTACAAAGTGGTTGTTACGTCAGTCACTGCGGGCCGAATAGAGCGAAATAAGTGTTTTTTGCGATTTTCCAAAAATCTATTGATTGGACTAAAAAAATCACACTATCATGCTAATATGTTGCTTTATTTGCCAAAAAACCAGAATGATATGCGATCATTCTGATTTATTTAATATGTATTTGAGTATGGTTTTTATTCGTTGAAAGAAATTTTTAGAGATAAGTTCGTGATTTTTTTTCATCACTAAAATTAGTTATATTATGTTTTATAATACTCGTGTTTAGCTCATGTAGTCCCCTTAAATAAATAAATAAATATCGCTGGACATTACACACACCGCCATCTAGTGCGTGTGGTACTAGATGGCAGACAGAACGAGGCGTATTTTTTTTTGTAAATACATACTTATTATAATTAATTATAAACTCGGAAACAAATCCCACAAACATTTGCCCATTGCATTGTTTCATAGCACTCTAGTTTTATTATGTATTAATTTAGTATCGTTTTATATTTTTAGCCTTATCTTCAGTTACATCATTAACCAACTTCGCTTCTCTGTCTTTTTTTACTTCTGTTTCATTGTGTGAATCCTTGCGTTATTGTGTATTTCCATCTTTAATAAATTACCAAGAAATATTAGAGAACTCCCTTTTAAATATTTTTAAAATAAATTGCGCGAATGGTTGACAGAAAATTGTTTTTACAGTTTGCGAGAATATCTGCAACACAAAATTTAATTTTAAGCTAAAGGTATTAGTTTCGTGTGCAATAAGTGTTATTTTTTATTTAATAATTATTTTACTTTTCTTAATACATCTTGTTAAATTTCATATAGATACGCATTATACAATAATGTAAAATTATATTTGCATGCCCTAAAAAGGCAAAATATGGTTTGTGCCTAAACCACCAACTTTAACATCTGGTAACACCTGTATTTTAAGCAAATAAATTATTCTTATTCTTATTCTTGCAGCTCAAGTGACTAAAAATTTGATTTATTTGTTCTCAGTTTTTATAACTCTGTCACCGTCTCATTCCAACCTCCCCCTCCCCTCCTATTCACAAACATTGTACCACCGTTCCAAAGCAATTACGCATCAAATCCTATAGATGGACTTACATGCTAGAATTTCTAACGGTATTCTCATATATCAATCACAATGGTACCGAGGCTGTGTCCGCGTTGCTTCGGGCTATCGGTCCTAATACTAATTAAATGCCTCAGTACAGTTCAGTCCAGTCTCATGTCGCTAAATGTATTGGAGTTGCTGTAAATGTGGAGAATTGCAATATGCGGCGGTGGGGGTTTTGATTTTTCTTTGGTTTTACTCCTGACAATTTTTTTTGGAGATATTATGTATTTTTTAGAAAGGAGGTCTCGGATGATATGACAAGTAAGTTATAGAAAAGTATGGAAGAAGAAGATATCCTGCGGCGACCCCAAATAAATTGGTATAAGGGTAGGTGGGTTAGGAGAATGATGATAATAATAATGCGGTCCCGTTTATTTGCAAGATGAATCGGAAAACTATTTTGCAGTTATTCGAATTTCAAACATAGTAGGCATTTCTGCTGCCGGGTTGCGGGACTATTCGAAAGAGATACCGTGGCCCCGGAACACAAAAAGCGATGAAGGAACATGGATGGGTTTTAGTCAGTAAAAGTCTGACACTCCCTCCTGCTCCGCCCAGAGCGGGAGGAGTCATTTGATGATTTGCCATCCGAAAAAAAAAAAGGATGCATTTCTCACCTAACCCAAGAATTGATTTTTAACATTTTAGATTTCATTGGCATTGAACAAATGGACCTGGCAAGTATAATTTTTAGAAAGACTAAAAGTTTACTAAGATATTCCACAGTACTATATACTTTTGTCATCATCATCTGCCTAGCCGTTTCCCAACTATTTGGGGTCGGTTACTAGTCTAACCAGATGCAGCTGAATACCAGTATTTTACATGGAGCGACTGTCTATCTGACCTCCACAACCCAGTTATAACTACTGGGCAATTCGATACGCCTTGGTAAGACTGGTTGATATACTTTTTGGGCGACTGACTACCTGTAACGACTGTCAAAGATCTACAAATGACAGCCGGGACCAACGGCTTAACGTGCTTTCCGAGGCATGGAGGAAACTCGGTATGTAATCGGTGGTCACCCATCCACAGACCAAACTAGGCAAGCACGGCTTAACCTAAAGATAGATCCGAGCGGCTGTTACTTTTTTTCAGTCTTCGTAATTTAAAAGATAATTTGTAAAATGTATTTTTTCAGAACATCAATCACAAAAACACATTTCCCCATTGACTTACAAAACTCAACACCACCACTGGAAACCATCAACACTTGGCCACCAAAATTCACTCCTACATATGTATGGGATCTCTATAATCCAACCCTAAATCACCCATAAGAAGTGTGAGCAGTTTGTCTTGCGATGACAGGTTTATAGCCGACTCCCGGTCGGCCGGTGCGAACTACATAAAATATTAATACACAATTTGTCCGAGTGGACCTACAGTAATCTGCTTTTATAGGATTTTGGGGATTAATTGCGTCAGACAGTCAGACTTAATCGGTTTTGTTGGGGTACTTTCTGTCTCTTTTATTTTGGTGTTCTTACTTGTCTATAAATTAGAATTAGAGTAGTCAACACTGGAGGGGCTTGTGGGTAAATAATAACACCCGCATAGGCGCACGGGTCTGTCTTTATAGTTCAGCAAAACCTGTCATGGTCTGTGGATGGGTGACCATCTCTAACATGCCTCGGAAAGTACGGTAAGATGAGACTAACAAGGCCCGGGCTGTCGTTCATAGATCTTTGACACACGTTAGTCGTAAGCTCAAAATTCGGACCAACCTTCAAATACACATACAAGTTACTGGGCTATGACAATCAAATAGGCCGCTCTATATAAAATGCTTGTATTCTTAAGGGAAGCCAATCCTAACAAAGTTGTCAAAAATTTTTACTGATGTCAAATGCAATTTCACCTCTGACCAAATCGTAAGCCCTTATCTCAATTTATTTGGAGTCGGCGCAGCATGCCTTCTTCTTCCATACAATGACTACAAATCGGCTGTGCCCGAAATTTGCCTATATGGGCACGTGCGCCGGCCAGCCCTTCTCGTCATCTCAGCAGTCACCTCCCTTCCTAGCCATATCATCTTTCACACATCCATCGTTTCTTTGGAATTCCTCTACTGTTATAGCCATCTCCATTCATACTTAACAGTTTCCTCAGTACTTATTTATACCAAAACATGAGCCAATACCTGAATTAATCATATATTAACCCCAATTTATATTTAATTTCTCTCGTCACGTCCAAATACGCAGCTGTCACGCTGTACAGTATCGACATGCAATTAATACTGATCTCATTAGCTAATACGTCGCGCGTTGTCGATACCCAGATAGGTACCGTAACGGACATTCGGGGTTGACCACTTTGCAACCCTATAGCTGAGGACCTAAGGGTTAAAATGGGTTTACTACTATTATACGCGGTGGTGTCTCATTATGTAGGACATTACAATTTGTACCTACCTTCAAATGGTGCGAAGTCACGTAGAGATGTGACTATAATATCGATAGATATAGTATACCAGATATAGTTATACATGTTCTGGGTAAGTTAGGGACCTCGCCCACTACGCGGCCACAACGACAACTTTAGGTAGCGTAGATTCGACCAGGAAGAAACTCTGGACGTACAACTGGGCGTCCGACCAGTTTTTTCAAGACTGCAATCGGTCATACGACAAATCGTGGTCGTGGTGTAGTGCGTGAGATCCCTTAGATTATTTAAGGCCATCAGTATCAATATTTCATAGCAATTAAGACCCAAACAGATCTTGAACTCGGTTTGCATTTTCTGATCGCGTTCATTGATGATTTCAGCCTGGAAAAGGCCTGGTATAATAATTAGGTACAGCAAACATGAGTTCTTCTTCTTAGCGTATCGATGACAATGTTATCGGCCCAGAACTGAGCCACTAGTTTGGCGCCTTCAGTAGCGTCCATCAGTTCCTGTAATGAACAAACAACAGGTCATGTAAGACATGATATTAAGTGCCTCATCGTTTGTGGAACAGCACCACATTTACACTCCGAGGCAGAGTCATTAATGAATCTCCACCTGAGCAGGTTCTCACACGAGTAAGTCCAGGTTCCCCTCTAAGACTTTTGTCAATAGGGATGATGATTGACTAAAAAAATATGATTCTGTTTAGTCCGTCACATAGAATATCAGAAAACATTAGATACGTGTTTTTTGTTTTATCAAATTAATAAAAATTGACGAAGATAAAACGTGTCAAAGACATGATCTTTCGTGGGGTCTTGTGACGTCACATTTTAATAAAAATGTACTCAAATATGACGTCACACGAGCTTTCGACGCACTGTATCACCTTCATTTTTTGTTTACGTAAAAAAATAAAAAAATATGTCCAGTATTTTTTGGAAATCTATCTGACGGACTTATTAGATTTTCTTTGTCATCTACCCTATTTACTACTGAGGCTTCACTTATGGTAGCTTGAGAATACTAGAAACACTTAGCCCGTATGGAATTACTATTGAAAAAGCAAACAAAAAACGGCACAGTGAGCTTTCGTGCCAGATATGCAGAAAAATGATATCTTCTTCCTTACTATTGCAAGAGTTCCAGAAAATGCTTTTCTCTCCCAAATTTCCATTCATAATCAATTTTGCCTAATCCCTCACTAGATCAGACCTACCCTAATTACTGCATCGATGTACCTATATACTGTCCTAATTAAATACATTAAGCACTGGCGCGCATCGGCGTTCAATTTAATCGGAATGCGACGCCACGTGCTAATGTCAAGCGCACACAACACTACTAATTAGACGTGACATCTGTGGAGCGAACGCTTCGGTGGCGACAAAAGGTGTAATTAGTTACAAACAGAGTGTACTTGGATTGATTTTTTTGGTTGGTAGTTATATTTCTTTGTTGTGACAGTAATGTGTGTCAAGCGTGGATTGCACAGTCCTTTTCGCCGAACTAATATTCTAATATGGCGTAAGTCATAATTGTTCAGGATGTAGAAAAAACCTTATGATTCCGTAAAGCTTTTAGGAAACTTGAAATTAATGTTCTAACGAAAACGTTATTTATTAATTTTTAATGTTATATTAGTTATATCGAAAAGGGCGGACTTAAACATCACTAGCGATAGGATCTTCTTTTAGGTACACCTCTGCCTAACCCGTCGGGGATTATAGGCGTGATTTAATGTTTTGTTTATATTAGTTGTAGCAGTTTTGTACCACTCCACCCAAATTGCAAAAATCGTTGGTTGGACTTTTGACTTATGTCATATAAGAATATTTTACCAGGTGTCTGTCGTTTCTGCATTTAATGTCTGAGGTTATTAATTCTTCACTACTTTGATTAGACAATTCACAGATTTTCAAATGCAATCAGTTGCATGTAAAAGCTATATTTTCTAATGACACTAAAACTGCCTTTTCAATTTATTCTAGTTAAAACACGAATGATATGATTAGCGTGGAATCCGGATGCATTATGCTAACACGCGCATATCGGGTTAAACCTAATCTAATATTGGTCAAATTGCAGCCACGGAGAGTCAAAATTTTAGTCCAAATAACCAATCTAATTTGCATATTCGCGGACATTCAGGGTTGCCGCTAATAGCTTGATAATTTATCTTGATATGTATTATTATAATGATCCCAGAGGAAAACCAAAGACGCGATGGATGAACTGTGTGAAGGATGATATGGCTATAAAGGAGGTGACTGCTGAGATGGCGAGTAATAGAGAAGTATGGAAGAAAAAGACATGCTGCGCCGACCGCACATAAATTCGAATAAGGGCAGGAGAATGAGGGCCTGTGGACGGAGAGCTATGGGCTAGCTCGCCGTCCGTCGGTCTTATGACGACAGGCCGTGTCGACGGCGCATTCGTGATCCACGCGCGCCTCAAAGAGATGTCAGCAAAAAGGAAGGGGTCCACAAGGGCCGATGCCAGCCGGGGCTGCGGGACTGTTCGAAAGAGATACCGTGGCCCCGGAACACAAAGGGCAAGAAGGAACATGGATGGGTTTTAGTCAGTAAAAGTCTGACACTCCCTTCCGCTCCACCCAGAGCGGGAGGGGTCAAAAGAGGGGGGAAAAAAGAAAAAAAAGGGCAGGAGAATGATGATTGTAATGATACCAGAGCTATCTATACTTTACAGAGGTAATGTGTGTAAGTTTGTTTAAAAGAGGTAATCTTTGGAACTACTGATCCGATCCCGAAAATTCTTTCACTAACCTGTACCTACATTGTCCCCGAGTGTGATACTACTACTTACTGGGAGGTTGATAGGACGGCGAAGGTGTTGTGACTAATCTTGTCTTATCTTTTTACAAAGATTTCGGGAGGAGGAGGGAGAAGCCTAGCAATAAACCTAAAGATAATCTTCCAAAAAAATGTACCAGTAAAATTATTTTCATGCAGCCCTACCATTGGCTCCAATATTGGTATCGGTGAGTTTAGGTGATAAATACATTGTCACTTAGTGTGATTAAAATCGATGAAACCGCGGGCTCCGCCGCGAGAACATGCGAATTTATTTCACTGTTGTGTTACAGTGGTTGATATTTAGTGTTATTGAATTTATTAAAATGTGGTCGCTTTGGTTTTTGTACAGCTACAGTTAGGAGCACGAATAGGCATACATTTAAAAGTGATCTTTTACCTACATTTATTTTAATTTTAATGACGTTACGAACACGATTTTTATCGCTGCTGGAATCGTCCGATGCTGATATATTTGCTATTACTGAAACGGGATGTAACGAATCAATTTACGATTCGGAAATTTCACTGCCATGATACCAGATCCTACGTTGTGACCGAGCGGACGGACGCAAGCACGGCGGCGTACTTTTAGTGGCCACACCGCGTTTTGAACTGCGACGAATACAAATGCCACATGACATTAATATTGATACTAAACAATTCGAAATAATATGTGCAAGTGTTTATAAGCAGAGTCGTTTCTTATTTCTTTGCTGTGTAGTGTATATACCACCAAAGGCGGAAGAAACTGAGTACATGGTAATGTTTACTTTATTAGAGAAAATGTGTTTTAAGTATAAAAGTAATATAGTAATTTTAGGAGATTTTAATTTAGTTTCGTGCAATAGTAATGTATGTAGTTATTTTGAATATTTTGTGGCCTTTTGTGAGGTCGCTCAGTGTAACATGGTGCCGAATTGTAATAATAGACAATTGGACCTGGTGTTGAGTGGGCGCGGTGGGGTGACGATTCGCGCTGCCGACGAAGGTCTGCAGCCCGTGGACGTGTATCACCCGCCGCTTGCGGTCGGCGTTGCAGCGTCATGTGCACCAACACCAACACACTCCACACCCGCAGCTCGCGAATCACAACCACACCCTCAGTCACAATATATGAAATGGAATTTCCGTAAAGCAGATTACAATAAGTTATATTATTTAATTAATTCAATAGACTGGAAAGATTTATATAGTATTCAAGATTCTGATTTGGCTTTAAACTTTTATTATGATAAAATATATGAAACCTTTGAAGCTAGCATTCCTCCGAAGACTAAAAATTTTAGTAACAGAAAATATCCAGATTGGTATAACTTAGATCTTATTAAAACCACGACCAAATCTCCAAGTGATTATGTGGCATTCTCCCAGTGTCGGGCAAGTGTCAGTTCTAGTAGAATACAGAACCATCTCGCTAGAGACTCTAAATCATTCTGGAATTACGTAAGGTCGAAAAAAGATACTTCTAGGCGGTAAAAATTGATCAAAGAGGGACGAGTTCTATCTGGTGATGAATCCGCTAAGGAATATGCGAGATTCTTTCACTCTGTGTACAGTACGACAGCGGGCACGCTGAGCGCGGGGGCGGCGTGCAGGGAGGCAGCGCCAAGCGGCGCATATGTGCACCTCGCCTGCCTCGAGCGGGTGGGCGTCTGGCGCGCGCTGTGTGGTTTACCGCCTAAGCGCTCAGTAGGTCCTGACGGTATTCCGCCCTTTATTTTGAGAGATTGCCGCATGCTATTAGTAGAACCTTTGCTGCACATATTTAATGTTTGTTTATCTGTGGCACACTTTCCTAGTCGTTGGAAACTTACGCGGGTGGTACCTATACCGAAAGGGCTAGGTACGGATGTCAGTGACTTCAGGCCGATTGCGGTACTTAGCGCACCAGCCAAGGTATTCGAGATGGCTGCTCACAATTGCCTTTATGCACAGATAGGCCCTCATTTGTCTGATACGCAGCACGGCTTCCGTCCTGGGCGAGGTACAACGGGGAATTTGCTTCACCTGATGACACAATTGGTACCAGCTGTTGACGCTGGGCTTCAGGTTGACGTAGCTTATCTGGACTTTAGGAAGGCGTTCGACACAGTCGACCATGACATACTCTTGTCAAGGCTAGCAAGTATGGACTGCACATTTCATACTGTAAAATTCTTCGCCAGGTATCTTCGAGATAGACGTCAGTATGTGGACTGTGGCGGACACTTCTCGGAGCCCTACTACACCAGATCGGGCGTCAGTCAGGGTACTAATTTGGGACCCTTATTATTTATTACTGTGGTAAATGATTTACCTGAGGTAGTCAGGTCATCATGCATGCTATTTGCTGACGACCTTAAGTTGTCTGCTGTTATAAAAGACACTGCCGATCATGACATGCTGCAGCACGACTTGGATAGGGTAACTGAATGGAGTCACTCCAATAAGCTATACTTTAATGTGTCAAAGTGCTCAGTGCTTTCATTCACACGCACACGAATCCCACACCACCACCAGTACAGCATGGACGGGGAGCCGCTGCAGCGTGTCATAGAGGTGAAGGATTTAGGCATTAATTTCACCAGTGATCTGCAGTTTCGCAAACACGTGATACTCGTTTGTAAAAAGGCGTACAGGAACCTGGGATTTATGCTGCGTCAAGCAAATGACTTCACAAACATCAGTGCATTGAGGGCTTTGTATGAGGCTCTTGTGAGGAGTCATCTGGAGTATAATGCGGCTGTCTGGAGCCCGAGTGAAATAAAATACAAAAATATGCTCGAACGGATACAGAACAAATTCGTCAGATTTATTTATTTAAAGCTGTATGGGAGATACCCGGGATACCCGTTACTATATCCTACCCTATTCTGTCTTGGTATGGTGGGCTACTACAAATTAGAAATCAGACGTGAAGTGGCACTGGCAACGTATCTTTTTAAAGTTTTAAGAGGTAGTCTACAAAACGCAGGTATACTATCAGAAATAGGGTTTAATTTACCGGATAGGTACGTGGCGCGGCGGCGCAGGCCGCAGCGGGCAGGCAGCTGCTGGTGGTGCCGTGTGCGCGCACTAACCTGCCGGCGCGCACCGCTGACTCGCGCGCTACGCACTTTCAACACGGTGGCGGATACCATAGACATATTCACCTGTACACTGAGTGAGTTCACAAGGGCCACGTACTGTGTAGCATGTAAGGTATAGTTAAGCATATATGTTTAAGCATATTTTTAAGTTACTTTGTCGCATTAGATTCATTATCTGTAATGGCAAAGTAAACATGTGTGAAATAAATAAAAACACAGTATTTTGGATTCTATTATATTGGAAAATAGTTCTTATCTCAAAAAGTTTCAAGCGTTACGCTACGAGAAAATTGCTTTTGATTTTTTTTACGTGTATTAGTGAAAATGGCCTCAGAAACTTAACCTATTTTTTGCAATAAAACTAAAGCAGCTTCTAAAGTACCGTCGATATACATATTAGAAACCAATATAACACATTACCTTTCCATTTCGTCATAATTGTATAAGTATATATTAGTAGTTATTGTATTGTATTTATAGTATTATTATATGTTTTTCTTTGTATTTATGAGTAGGTATATATGTATTGTATATTATATTTAAAACAGTTACCTGTTTTATGTAATCCATTTTCTTTTTTTTTACACACAAAGTCTACATCTCTTCTTTTAGTATCTCCTTTCGCAGGTATGCTGGAAGAGATTTCTTTAGAAATAAGCATCAACTTTGTACTATTTTCTGTTCGTTTCTACTTTTTTTATATTTAGTGTATACATAAATTGTTAAATAAATATTAACTAAACCATAGTTCACGTAAATAAAGATTATTCTATTCTAAATAAAAACTTCCCAATCCCTCTAACAGTGCTAACTGCTAAAACACTTTGAATCCGAGGACCGTAGCCACTATATCTTGGCTCAGTTCACAATGTACTGACAGCGGCGTTTGTGTGAAAATTTACAATGCTTTTAGATATGCACCAGTGGTCCGCTCACACGTTTACACGAAATCTGTTTATGAGAATTCAGAGGTAGAAAGAATTGGATAAGGCGTATACAATCATAAAAAATAATTATTGACGCAATCAAATGTAAAATCAGTCCCTACTTGAAAATAAAAATAATAATTGAAACAGTTGTGAATCGTGATCTTTTGTTTTTCGGTGACGAGTCGGGCATAACTCTTTTTGGGCCTTTCAGAATAAACACCCCTCTTTTTGTCCAACCAAGACAAACCCAAAGGAAGAGTTATGATTTTAGCAGTTTGCGTATGTGTGTTTGTTACATTTTTATGAACCACTGCGTGGGCTTCCTCTATTATATGAAAAAAAAAACATAAATCGTAAATCGGTTCAGAAATCACGGAGCAATCGACATACATGAAAAAAGATGCTGGAGGAATACATAACCTCCTCCTTTTTAGAAGTCGGTTAAAAAGGTTAGATTAGATGCGGAAGGCGAAAGATAGGGTGCTGTGGCAAAACTTGAGAAAGGCCTACGTCCAGTAGGGCTATTACGTATCTCTGTTAACAGCTCGAAATGATAGTAACTGGGCTCAGTGTCCATCAATTAACAGTCAAAAGGTTAGTTTCGTATTATGTATGACCCTGTTAGTCACCGTAAAGTGATATCCACTCAGTGTGATACGTAATACCAATATTATGACATTCACGGTTGTCATCAAAGTTCGGTGTACAACCGAAGCTTGATAGTCACTGGATATCAGAAAGATACGTAATAGCCCAGCA
Source organism: Xestia rhomboidea (assembly GCA_963853795.1). Classification (NCBI taxonomy): domain Eukaryota; kingdom Metazoa; phylum Arthropoda; class Insecta; order Lepidoptera; family Noctuidae; genus Xestia; species Xestia rhomboidea. The sequence continues at coordinate 14,164,872 of OY970778.1, forward strand.
GTAGGAAGTAGATTGTGATTCTCAGTTGATTGATTAACCAAGTTCCCAAAGACAGGAACCTAGTAATAATTTCACTTATTCGGCACTCTGGGACCGCTGCAAGAGCTGGATACAGCAGCATCTAAAGGTCACCAGCCGCACCAAAACCGACGACGAAATGGAGGAGATACTGGAGCAGGACAACATTGAAAACACTTTATAAAGCCTTCAAAACATCGAATTTCCATAACCTTAAATCGCTGGAAATTCACGAAAACATAAATACGCTCACCACTGTAGCATGACATATCAAATCCCGACAAGCTTAAGCTAAGCAATTCACGCTCATAGGTCTTCCAAAATTGGTTATGTTCAGTACAATAAAAGGCGAATTTCTGGAGCATATTTCGGAAAGGAAATCTTGAAAATCACTTAGGTGAATGCGAATATAGCAATAAATTGCCGATAACATTTACATACGGTAAGGGCGAGTTTAGAACGGGTCACTTAACATGTTAATGCAAGTGTTAGGATTTTCTTGTTTTTCCCTTAAATATTTTATAGCGATGAGTTTTCCTCGTTTGGTAGTTTTTGATACAGAAGAGTTTTAGGCCTGTTTGTTTCTTTTTATGATATTCAAGTCTTTGTGTGGTTAATTGAAGATTGTAAATAGGGAATATGTATGTAATTTTTTCTTCACTTAAATCAATAAAATACAGTAATAACAACCCAAGAAAAGTAATAAAAGTCTTCAGTCAGTCAGTGAACTTATACTGACTGATTATTACTGCTTGTCGCTCAAAAATAATATTAAACTCCTACAATTTCTATGACAGTTCAAACGTCCGTGACTGTAGCGGGTCATGTGACGTCATTTACCTCAATCTGCCTTGTTTACATCTATTTTTTGGCCTTAATAACGTAATTCAACTTTTGTATGTGTTTTATTTAATCAAAACGATAACGATATTATAACAAAATCTTAGTGACACTTTACCTACTTTTCAAATGAAAGTGTTTTTGAAACATAGACTTTGACGTCACTACCGGCGTTATCGAGGACGACGCGTTCCGTTTCACCAAACACATGCTACATAAAACAATAAATTGTAAAATAAGTGATGTTTTAGAAACTTAAACAAGTGTACCACAATGTTTTTATGCGCCAATACAAGGCATTTTTAATTAATGAAAAGAGTTTTGTATTCCCTATTGCTGCAAGGAACTTGGTGCTTAAGGGTCGAAGCTCATCTAGCAACAAGGAATCGCACTTTTCCCATCCTTTTCTGTCTCTCAGAGAAACGAGAAACAGCCGGAAAGCTATTGCACAAGGCAGCATCGACGATACGGTCGGCAGCACGCTCTGTGTCTGAGAAAAGAGAGTACTGATGATGGATTAATTCAATTTATTTCAATCCATATAAGATCATAATTTATGCACACATTTGAAATAAAAATTAACAATAAAAAAATGAAATTTCAATCAACATACTATACAAAAATAATCAAATAAATAATATAAATTAAAACTAAAATTATAATGTCAGAGACTAAATAAAAATTAACAATTATAAAAATGAAAAGTACAACAATAATTAATTAAATAGGCAATACAAATTAAAACTTATGACTAATACACCTGCCTCTGAGCCTGCCTGCCTGTCTCTCAATATTATCAGGTTCGAATCCTGGCATATAGAAAAGTATTTTTTTCCTATAAGTAGATTTTGATTAGGTACATCATTATATTAAAGATATTCATTACACTAAATCAGACGAACGGCAAAGAAAGGTTGCTCGTTTTCCCACATATTATTTTATTTCCGTTAAATACTTTTTTGGCGACAAATTCAGGAAAGAAAAATAATACAGGGTGTAAACAGGCTCTTCACGAAGCCGGTAACCAAGCATTCTGTACATCAAACTAAGTAACTCTACGCAATTTTTTTTGCTGGAAAATGATGGTTTTTTTTTGGATGAAAAGTGAAGTTTTACGGACTCAATGTAACGCAGTTAAAACATTGTGCTGATTGATGGATTGGATAGTACGGAGGTTGTGAAGATGTTTAAAGTAAAAAACTTACATTCAAAACATGTATTAAAAAAAAACATGTGAAATGTTGGAACTTTGACCCCCAATATCTCCGTAACTAGAAGGTGCCCAGGTATGGTATAGTCTAGAACAAAAAAATGATCGCAATGGCGGGGAGAACAAGTGCTTTTCGGCTTCCTTAAGAGTCTTTTTACACCCTTTGTAAGACGATGAACCGTGCATTTTCAATAGAATTATTCGCATTTTGCTAATTGGACATTAAAATAATGTAATTTCATCATGAACACTCATTCTGCAAAAGAATAGTGCCTGTAATTTAATTTTGCAAACCAATCAAAGTCTATGCCATTTTTAACTCTCACCCCCACTATCATTGCTGACTTGTCACTTATATTTCGAACAAAAGCCGACCTAATCTAGAATGAATATAAATGATATGAACATCCGAGTTGCTCCGAACCGCAGGCGGAAATGGCCGAGGATTTGTCACTGTCAAATTTGAATACGCGGCAACGGATGCGAGAAAAACGAACGTCATCTGTTATTTGACTTCGTTTGCGGATTGCGGATTTGTGTGTCCGTTTGTTGTTGTGTTTTTTTCTCTGTCTCCTTTTAGTTAAATAAGAAAGATGGCGGAGTGAGTATGTTTGTGAAATGTATTTTTAAGTTATTAAAAGAAAATAGCCAAGAAAAATAAAATCTTTCACAAAATTATATTTTAAAATTAAGTCGTAGGGTGTTTAGTTTAAAGAGCAGCGGTGGCCCAGTGGTGGCGGCTCCGACTTACGATCAGTAAGGCGTGGGTTCGAACCCAGACAGGAGCATTACTCTGTGTAATTTATTTCATCACCGTTGCTCTCAAAACGGTGAAGGAAAACATCGTGAGGAAACCGACATGTCCTAGAACCAAAATTTCAAAGACGTGACATTTACCACACGCACTCATACTGGACCCGCGTGGTGGATTATAGCCCATTCCTTCTCATAGAGAGGAGGCCTGTGTCCCAGCAGTGGGAACATTATAGGCTGAATGATGATGATGATGAGTGTTTAGTTGCTTAAAAAAAAATCGTTTAGCACCAATTCAAAAACAATGTTTTGTTTCACATACTTTTACCTAAAACATAATTTATTACGATAAATAGTATAATAGATAAATATATTTAAACTAAATACATCGAACTGCTTTTTAAAACCTCTAATAATTTATGGCAAAGATAAATCACAAAAGGAACTTGTCACGAACCCCGTATAGAACGAAGACTATAGGTACGCATGCATACAAAAGTACACAAAAATAAAAAACAAAAGAGAATCACCCTCCAATCTTCATTTTCGAACACCGATACATTTGTATTTCGAATTTCGAGAATTTTGCATCCCGAATATGAGTAATGACGTGTCTTGATAATTCCTACAGGATTTTTACCCGACTCATCTATTATTTAGGAGGTATGAAGGCTTAGTTAGATTTACAGTTTCCGTACGACAAAAGTACGAGTTTGCACGTTTGTCATTCAAGTTTTTTTTTTGTATTTTTTCGTGTGTGGTTGTAATGAATGTGCTTCTGTTGTTTAGCGGCTGGTTACTTATTGGCTCATCATTCTCCTTTAGGTTTGGTTGGAGCGGTTGTATTTTCTAATTGTGCTTCGCTGTTTCCTGCCTTTTTAGTCTTTATTATATCATCAACACGTTCAGTGCCAAGAGCAGTGGTGACTCAGTAGTAACGGCTTCGACTTACGAGTTGTAGGTTATGGGTTCGAACCCAGGCAAGCGCGACACTTCGTGTTTTTTTTTTCATAAACATTGATTACTTCAACTGTAACAAAATCTTAGAAGTTATATTTGACCCACTTCCCGGTTTCCGATTGAGCTGAAATTTTGCACCCGTTTACTTTGAATGACTTGCATGGTTAGCTAAGTAACGCCATTCTAAATTCGATATGGTAAACATATGGCTAATTTTTAGGTATTCCCATGGTATGGGTATCAAATGAAAGGGTTTGCTGAAAAAAAATACGAAAAAGCGTGTTTTTAGTTGGGTTAGATTACTATAATAATATTTTATTTTTACCCGACTGCGCCAGAAGGAGGGTTATGTTTTTCGAGAGTGTGTATGTATGTATAATTGTTTGGCACGCTCTGTGGCCTGAACGGCTCGATGGATTTTAGCTTGAGAGGTGTCGTTAGATTCGTATTTACTGTGAAAGTGACACTAGGTATAAAAAAAACAAAATGGCGGATTTTTGGCGGCAAATTCAAATTTTTGGCACGCTCTGCAGTTTAAACCACTCGATGGATTTTAGCTTGAGAGGTGTCGTTAGATTTGTATTTACTGTGAGAGTGACACTGGGTATATAAAAATAAAAAAGAAACAAAATGGCGGATTTTTAGCGCCAAATTCAAATGTTTGGCAAGTTCTGCAGCCTGAATGGCTCGATAAAGGGCTCATCATTAGGATTTTACAATGGTATATCTAAGTAACTAAATAGTGTAAAATAAAAAAAAAATAAGAATAAAAAATAAAAAACCCGACTGCTTAAAAATAACTAATAACTTCAAATAAAAACTGAAAATAAAAAAACAAGTTCAGGAAACAGGACAAATTGACTGCCACAGTCGGGACCCATTAAATAATCTAGACTAAAATCATTACATCCAATATGGGTCCCGACTGTTGCAGTCAATTTGTCCTGTTTCCTGAACTTGTTTTTTTATTTTCAGTTTTTTATTTAAAGTTATTATTTATTTATAAGCAGTCGGGTTTTTTAATTTTTTTTAATTAATTTTTTATCACCACTGCTTTGAAAACTGTGAACGACAACATGTCGTTAGCGCATGTCCTAGGTTGGCTCTATCTTACCTTTGAAGGAAAAAAAAGGCGTGACGTAATGCTATTAAAAGAAAACAAATAACATAACCGTAAGTAAGAAAAGGAAATCAATAATTCACGTTAACATACCCATTTTACAAAATACAATAAAACTCAAACGAGACAGTTTTACGGAACCCTCGTCCCTCTTGCTCGCACAATTTATCAGGCCAAAATAAACAGAATGATGTTCATTGGGCAAAATCATGTGGGCATTAATCATTTTATGCAAAGTGAGCTAAGTGCTCCTGATTAATGATGGTCAGGCTTGCCCAGTGGGCATACTGATAGTTTGAGCTTAAGGTATTACGCAAATGATCTGTAATACTGATGGTATGTGTGGCTAGAATGTACGGAGTTTTAGGCTATAAAGGCCAGCGCACACTGAGAACGGCAGGGCAGAGCATTTTGTCTATACCCAAAGTAAATTCATTCGTTGCTATTGGTTACAAAATACAGATTCTAATGTTCAATAAGGCGAAGTCAAATAAAATTCTCTTTGATGCCTTGAGGTTGATATCTTAACATTGCATTGGGATCTGTATCTTGTTGGTAGGTACGTGTGAATTTGCGTCGGGTAAAGATAAAATGCTTTGCTCTGCCGTCTCCGGTGTGCGTTGGCCTTAAGAGGCCAGATTTTGCTAGTTTTCTTCCCACTAACGAATTAAAGGTTTGTAGTAGTAAAAGGTTTCTGGGCCTATTTGGCGCAGCCGTGAGACATACAATATTATTTCGTTTTTTTTTTCTGTTTAGTTTAAAGTATTTTATTGTGTAGTTTTAAGTTTTTTTTTTTTTGTGCACTTGCGGCTTAGGCCAAATAAATATTCTTTCTTTCTTTAGTAATTCTGACAAGTTGGAAAAACAAGCGAAATGAGCTTGTGTTTTGGTTATGAGCAGAAAATTTTGATCATAATTTCGACGCCGCGTTTTTCTTTTAAAAAAAGGATTAAGGTTCCGTTCAAAAAAATTTAAACCCTTGAAATTGTTATTTTTTTTTTTCTAATTTTAAACACAATTTGAATATTCAAAAAATATTTACGCCGTAAAGACGAATATTGCTATGCTGAAAAAAAAAACACCTCCTACTATAGGCATTGAACCGATTTGAACTTCGTTTATGTAAATGTTACTTGTGGATTTCATTTCCCGCACACGTGCGGGAAAAAGAAAAAGAAAATGATCGCGTGTGAAATACATTGCATGTTGAACCTAATCGTAGTGCGATAAGAACCCGTTTTCGTAGTGTATTGAAAAATATAATAACACCCAATAATCACAAACCAGTCTTTCTCTAAGTCCAAAGTTTCCTGAGTCTAACCAAAAGCAATGTCCACTTGATTTCATTTTTCATTCTTAACCCGTTTTGTTACGCCGACAGGGGTCGCTAGTGTATTGAGAACGAACCTTTTGTTCCCTGCTCAATCAGTTTTATAGGGTTAGATAGCCGTACATCATTAACAAGGATTATTTGAAGGTTTACATATATTGTAAGGTGCTTTATTACAAAATCCCTTCTGGTTTTATGTGAAAAATGAGCCATACAATTATTTTATATGTAGATTCGGGGCTGTGGAAATAAAATCCTTAGATCTTGAATAACGTAGTTTATTTCTTTTATTTTTACGCTTTACACCAAATAATACATAGACATAACTTCTTAAAATTAAAATAAAAATTCCGTCTTCAAGCAACTTTTAGTCTTAACTCGTCGTCTATTGTTCTGTCATTTCTCATTTGTTCTCTCTTTCACTATGTTTCTCTCACACAGCAACATTCCATTCCACACACTTTCATACGTTCCTTTTTAAATCCTATCCTACATTGTAAACTTTTTGATTTTCTTTTTATCGCAGAATTTTACTTATTTTGTTACCTAGCTACTTAGCAATAATAATAAAAACATCTAGTTGTCGTAATCGAAAAAAAAAAAAAAAAAAAAAAAATTTTTCGTACAGGAAAAATATCCCTCACATGGTCTACTGAGAAAGTCCTGTACTTAAAACTTTATTACGTTTTTTCTGAACCATTTATCGTATCCAGTTCCTCAATATCAGCAGTATCAATTTAGACGAAACGGGCAAATTTACTGTCAAAGTCCTATTGTTACATACAAAAATACCTCAGATACTGAGGGCCCTTCCCGGCCCGTCTATCGTCAACGCGAGCATGATCGAAAAGCTTGTTGTTTCATCCAGAGCCATCGCGGCGATATTGTATCGACTCCCCTGTCTTACCTAGCCCCGACCCCGCACTACTCGTCTCCGCGCACCTCATACCGACTAACGCGGTAACATTGAACGAAAAATAGTGTTCGAAAATTTATAAAACTTGTTACAGGAAATACGTGTTTTTGAGTAATTCTTACAAGTTTGTGAAGTAAATATTTGTCATTTAGATTCTCTACTACATTTGCAAGGCTTCTATCAGGATTTTTTCTTTACTTTTACAATTTATGAGTACATTATGAACGGCCAAAGTTGAGGTAAAATTTATGCAATACAGCAATTTTTGGAGGCTTATACTGAATTTGTTTCTACAAATTTTTATTTTTTGCTTTGATAGAAGCCTAATTATAGTGCACAAGATACCTATTAGTTCAAAAAAAAAAAAATAAAAAAAATGTGTAACAACGGCACGAGCGTTTGTATGAAAAGTATGGCGGGTTGGCCGCTCTTAAAGGACAATCTCAAGCAAGGGTAAATAATAGTATCTATGTAAGGGTAAAATAATAGTAGCTATTAATTCTTACCCGAACTTGCTCCGGTCACAACTTATGACTCTATGAAACGTAGCAGTTTATCATACTGACCGATACGAATGTTACCATTACTTGAAATGGCGCTGATTTGTTACGGTCTCGGCTCAATCAAAGAATATTCAGTGGTTTGCTAGGCTTATATTAGTCTGAAAGTGGCTCCGGTGACTGAAAAGTTATGTGGTACGTTGTCGTGGTATGAGCATGTTATGCGGAGGAAAAACACGTGAGGAAAGTTTTGAGTATGAATGTGAATGGGTATAAGAGTAGAGGAAGACCAAAGAAACGATGGATGGATTGTTTAAAGAATGTTAAGGCAAGAAAGGACGTATCTGATGGGATGATGAGTAAAAGAGAGGTATGGAAGAAGAAGACATGCTGCGCCGACTCCAGATAAATATGGATAAGGGCAAAAGAACGAATGATGATGATGTTTTGCTTTTATTATTTGCAGCAGTTATTGTTCCTCGTTGGTCTAATGCTCGCAAGCGCGACTGGTGCGGTCCTGGGTTCGATTCCCGGGTCGGACGAAGTGTTATTGGGTATTTCCATCAGGAATTTTCTCAATAGCAGCCACGGAGTTTGGATTTGTGCCCGGTTGATGGCAAAAAGACTCGCCTCCTATTACATGGGATGTAAACATAATTGGCAAAATGTAGATATACTATTAGGTACGCCTTCGGGGATTACAGGCTTTATGTTGTGTTATGCAGTTAGCGTTGTTCTGATGGAATTAAATCCTTTAAAAGTAAACGTCTGCAGACCTCAAACTCAAAGCCGACGAACCGTATTCACAGACCGCAGCAACACGACTGGTTTCTAACGAAAAAAAGTAAAGTTAATAGTTGGCGACAGTGCCGATGCGGTCTCACGTGTTGTACTACTAATTATATTGTACTTTATTGATTTTTAAGCTGAACATATTTTGCTATAACGTCAAAGAATAATGAAAATGCTCTAGATTAAATACATTTTCTTATGCATTGTTTAAACTTAAACAAATGGTCAGTACTTCTACAGTCCTTACAGCCTACAACGGCTATGTTGAACCTATTCTAAAGTATTGTGTTATTTTTGGGGTAATTCTACTAATAAAGAAGCGATATTTAGAGCCCAGAAGAAATGTATACGAGCCATAACTAGTATAAAAGTAACTGACAGTTGCAGACCATCATTTTTAAAATTAAATATTCTTACGTTACCATGTTTATATATATTAGAGGTTATAGTGTTTGTAAGAAAAAATACAAACCTCTTTAGTAAATTACATAACAAAAGACACAAGTTCAACATATGCTTACCAATCAATAAAACAGCGTTATTAAATAAAAGTGTATTATGTATGGCTCCACGCATATATAACCGTTTACCAAACTCATTCCTGGAGATAACTAATATGAATATATTTAAAACCAATGTCAAAACACTGTTACAAAAAAAAGCATATTATTACTCTGTCACTGAATATTTACAGGACAAACTTATATAATGTATGTACCTATGTAAATTTGCATACCTTTTTTTTTTTTTTTAGGATGGGAAATCATCAAATGACTTCTCCCGCTCTGGGCGGAGAAGGATCCCAGTGTCAGACTTTTACTGACTAAAACCCATCCATGTTCCTTCCTCGCCCTTTGTGTTCCGGGGCCACGGTGTCTCTTTTGAATAGTCCCGCAGCCCCGGCAGGCTTCGGTCCTTGCGGACCCCTTCCCTATTGCTGACTCTCTTTGAGGCGCGCGTGGAACACGAACGCGCCGTCGAAACGGCCTGTCGTCATGAGAAGTACGGACGGCGAGCTAGCCCATAGCTCCCCGTCCACAGGCCCGCGCCTACGGTGGCCGGAAGCCACCACGTGGCCCCCGACGCCCGGGGCGTCTCCCGCGGCGGCCGGGACGTGAGTATCTCTTCCTGTCCTGTTCCGCCACCTCCTTCGCTAGCATGACTGCTTCGCAGAAGGAGGTGACGGCGTCCCATTCCGTCTCGCTCCGGACCATGGATTGAACCAAGGCCGGGAGCGAGAGGTCGCCGCCGCCAATCGCCGTTACGAGGACACGGCGGTGCTCCGCCCAAGCTGAGCACACTTCCACCGTGTGCTCCACCGTGTCCTCCGGTCGATCCTCACAATGGTAACACCCGGGCGTCTCCTCCCGCCCGATTCGGTGCAGGAACTTACCGAAACATCCATGGTAGGATATGGCTAATGGATACTATTGTTTATTTAAGATAAGACCTTATAATTGGTACCCATATTCGCAAATGAATAAATGATTATGATTATGATTATAAAAGTTCATTCTCTTCTTGTTTCAATGTTAAGGTTTTTCCGGCAGACAAAATTCTGCTGTGTTCCAAGAGTAAAATGATCGTCGTAACTAATCTGCGTTTTAAAAAGGACTTTAACAACTACTCCACAAAGTTGATTTTCTAATACAGTACGAACCGAACATTCGATGACGCGTCTCAATCATAAGCGCTATTACTCATGTCTATTTGTTGGCAACACTACAATTTATTATTTGCGATTGTTGTGTGTCTTCGTCCGTGAGAATAAGGTTGATTAAACGTTAGCAGCAACAGTGGATATGGTTTTAATTTGAAAGGGGTTAGTGTTGGTATGAATGACCAGAGATTGAAGGGTTAGCAAAAGATTCCCTGCCTCGATTGTACCATAACGAATTAGGATTATATTCGCTCTTTGATAATTAAAGCAGTCCCTTTAATTACTCTTACGGTTGGTATATTTCGCTTGGTGTTGCCACAATCATTCATCGTTATTATCCTGTAAAGTCAGCAAAACAATTTTTCCCAAGTGTGTTGGAATCGACTTCCAGTCTAACCGGGTGTAGCTGAATAACGGTGTAGTACATGGAGCAAATACCTATCTATCTGACCTCCAACCCCCAGTTGTTGGAAAACACAATAGGCATTGGTAAGACTAGTGCAGTGGTCAGACTTTTAAGGGGACTACAGGAGCTAAACGCGAGTTTTATAATGCAAAAATGATTCACTGCAATAAACAAAACCAGAAAAATATATGACATTCTTCAGGATATATTCGAGTATGATAGTCTATTGAAAACATAATACAACTAATTTTACTCGATAAAAAAAATCACGAACTTATCTCTAAAAATGTCTTTTAACGAGTAAAACCCATACTGAAATATGCGATCATTCTGATTTTTTGGCTAATAATTCTACAAGCAACATATTAGAATGATAGTGTTTTATTTTTTTAGTCCAATCAAAGATTTTTTGTAAATCGCAACAAACCACTCATTTCGCACTATTCGGAACTTTATTCTAACAGTATTTCAAACGAAGTTTGAACCACCACAATTAGAGTTGCTAATTTAGCTCCTGTAGTCGCCTTAAACTCCTCATCCGTAAAGACGGTCAAAGATCTAGAAATGCCAGTCGGGATTCGGTGCTTTTCGAGGCAAAGGAGGTTCGAGGACAAACCCGACACACTATCTCAAACCACTGCAACTCCTGAAAGCCAGAATCAACAGTGGCGACCACCAGAAAAGCGCCGAGACAATGAAGCTCGACGAAGTGACGGAGAAACAATTTAAGTGTCTTGGATCCCGCAACGAAATTAATCAGAAAAGAAAGAAAGACGTTCTAGTATTTTCAGTATGTAATGGATGGTCAAGGTGACCAGGATAGGTATCCTCAGCAAGCTTTGCTCCATCTTAAACCTGTTATTACTCTACCAACGTTTTAAATTGTTGAAAAAAAAAAACAAAAATATAGGGATTAAAAATGTAATCAAAAATTTTATGAAACTTATAATAGTTGAACACCTATTTATAAAATTAATTGTCTAATCTAGGGGTCTTTTTAGGTATTATTTATAATTCTCATTTTCACTGAAGCCACCCCTATTATTATGACACATTTTAATTACGACGAGCTCCCGCCATTTTGATTTTAAACACTAATCCGCTTACGAAATACGGTGGTGATGGTAAGGTTAAATTGTGAAATAGTGATGGGACAGGGTGGGATTTATTTTTATCGAAAATTTATCGAGATAATATTATCTAGTAAGTAAAACATGAAAAAACGCAGTGTAAGAACTTTGATGCGGGTAGTTTTTAACTAAAAATTGATTATTTTTTCATGTGATTTTTGTTGCAAAAGAAAATGTATGATCAACGAGAAAACAACTCGTAGATTTTATTTCTACCAACGCAACGCCTCAACCAAATCACCAAGGAAAAAGCCTAACCAGAGTCCACATTTCAGCATAGCTATTCACAAACGCTTCGATTCGATTTCGATTCGGAAAGTCGTATGACTATCTCGCTCGCTTTCGTAATGCCAAAAAAGACAGACATACGACTTGACGAATCGAAATCGAATCGCAGCGTTTGTGAATAGCTATGCAGAGGTGCTCGTAAGTGTAACTTTTGATTTTAATCATTATAATGAGTCTGAACTTGTACCTACTAGTAAGTAAGACAACAATGCACACCCTATTGATGATATCATAATTTATATATTTCATCAGTATAAATAATAGGTTTTTAAACTGACATGGTAACTACCACTATTATCTTATATCGTAAACGCTGTCGAGGCGGCAAAGATCTAGTCGAAGCTTACTTAATTTTAAAGAAGGAGCACATAATGTTATATCGACATCAATAAAATAATTAGCAATCACAGCCCTATATTTTGAAGATAATAACATCAATTAACGCTAGCTAATCCCACCACGACAGGTTTCTTATTAGCGCCATTTGTCAACGTGGTTTCATCAGCAGATTATTAAACTGAGGGTGAAGTGGATTTGGTTAATGAAAAATATGCCAGAATTTCTTTAATAACTCTAAATTATTTCATTATAATTTAGAATTATTAATAAAATAATTTATTTAAAAAAAAGCATTAAAAAATTGTACTTAGATAGGCTAAGTAGTGTTTTCCATAAGAGTAAGAAATCAACATCTGCGGTGTCTCCGGTTGGTCACCCATCCAAATACACAGTAACTTTTTTAAATATCGTTACTTTGTTTTGAGAGCTATATTTACAGTGTGACTTTTCACAGTTTCAGAAATTTAACGTTTTTCATTTCTTTAACTATTTTTACCTCTTTTTTTTCATTCTAATTGTTGTTGTTTTTGTCATTGTTATTTAAGCAACAAAAGATTGTAGCTCGGCTGGGATCTGTTCAAAGGCATTCCTCTGAAATACCAACCGTACTATAGTAATCATACATTCATGCAATAGGACGTCAAACGTCTATGTCTATGGTATGGTATCCCCTAGGGAGTCAATAGACAAGCGACTGTAATCCTTCTTGCAATCTCCGTCGTATCGTTAGAGAGATATCAAAGTGTTTATGTAGCATGAACGTTCGGGAGATTTGACAAGTTTCCACTTCTATATTTAGTTATGTGCTATTTATGGGTAAAAAGGGGATAATATGTTTAATATCATAAATATATCATGTCTGGATTAAAAAAAATCGGTACACTCTTTGAAATTAATAGTTCGTTTTTTTTTAATCATGTTATTTAAATAAAATAAATTAGAATATGAACAGGAGGATAATAATAAAAAGTGTTTGTAGCAATTCATAAAATAACCCATGAATTGTAGAAACGAGACATTCTGACGCATTTTTAATATGTTTTTACTCACAATTTGAGTAATTACGCTATTTTATTACACCTTTCCTATATTTTTTTATTCAATACTAGCGGACGTTACGCGGTTTCACCCGCGTAGTTCCCGTTTCCGTGGGAGTACGGGAATAAAATATAACCTATATTACTCAGTAAAGACGTGGCTTTCTAATGGTGAAAGAAATTTTAAATCACACAAACACACACACACACACACACAAAAATACAAATCTTTCCTCTTTATAATATTAGTGTAGATAATGCAATCAACTTTTAACGCTATTTTGTATTGTAGTAAGTCCAAGAATGGAAATAAAACGCGAGCAGATGGGTAGCTAATCCAACTTTGTAAATACGCCCTGTCATTTTCCAAAGAGCCCGGTCCGAATGTTACTACAACATTCGGTAGCCAATCCAGCCATGTTAATACCCCGAGATATTAAGATAGGGCTAATCCTCACATAACTTAGGATCACGCCAGTTATATGCCATTCAGTACCCACTGACCATTGTCCTGCATTTAATTTAAACGGGAAACAGCTCCAAGCGAAGTGGTAATGATTTTACTAGCCCCTACAAACTTAATGTGACCAACAGCCTTTGTTGTGACAACTCTTATGTCGTTGTTGTAAGAGCATTTTTTCACTGTTTTCTTGTTTCACGGCGGATGATTGAAGTTTGTTTGAAGGTGTCGTAAGATTTTATGCGTGACGCTCTTTATGCAAACAAGCCCTAAGGGTGACGTTTCTGGTTTTTGGCGCCATTGAATTTTGACCCGCTATTAATGTTAATATGATATTCCTACAGTTGCTACTTGATGGTTGAAGATATGGATGTTATGATACTAAAATATAATTAGAATACATTCATTTAAAGACAGCCTACCGGCCGGTTTTGATTCCCAGGTCGGGCAAAGTGTTAGGTATTGGGTTTATCCGCTAGTAATTTCTCAGATTCTGATCAGTTTGTGTCCAGTTGATGGCAAAAGGCTCACCTACTATTTCAAGGAACTAAACTAGCGAAATGGGGGAAAACTACAGGGTACTAAAGGTATACCTCCGTCTATGCTAATGGTTTCCGACGCAAGACACCCTTTACACAATAACATCTCCGTGCTCTAAAGGCTAAAAAACCGTAACAGTTTTTCAAAGTAAAGACTCAAGCTGTGGCAAGAAAGTGTTTTATCCTATCCAACCCATTTGTGGCACTTGCTGAAAATCTCTCACCTGCATTGCTATTCACAATGCTTCGATTAGATTTTCGATTCGGAAATTCGTGTGTCTATCTTTTTTTGACATTACGAAATCGAGCGAGACAGACATACGACTTTCCGAATCGAAGCGTTGTGAATAGCTATGCAGGACACGAGATACCATGGCTGACCAAGAAGGATAAATGGCAAGAAGGCTTATGGAGGGATTTAAAGTAAAATTATGACCTTCAAAATTAGTATTTGAAAAAAAAAACTTGTGAAAAAATTTGAACTTTGAGCTCCTTTATCTCCCGTAACTAGTAGGTTCTCAGATACGGCCCAGAACAAAAAAAAAAAAGATCGCAATGACGGAGAGAACAATTACCTTAGCTTCGTTACTGGAAACTTAATATAAGCTATTGCTATCTTTTACTAAAAGGCAGTGCGGGAAAAGGACGGCTTTAGCTATGAACTAAGTTAGAGATGCCAAACTAGTGCATGCCTTACGCTTCACCGTGTTTTTAGTCGACATGTTTTTACGGGTGCTAATTTTATTTAAAGAAATAGAGAACAATATTGGCTTTATTATATTACTAGCTGACCCGCGCAACTTCGTCTGCGTCATATAAGAGAGACAGAGAGATGGTTAGAGAGAGTGTGAGACACCCTTAAAAGATAGACAAAATAATTAAGGGTCTATTAACACCCTTTATAGGCTCCAGACATGGGTAGGCCGAAGCAAGGACAGCCTGTTCTGGCGGTGATTCATGGATGACTCTGCCCTGGAGTGTAAATGTGGTGTTGCCCCACAAATGATGAGGCACTTGATATAGCGTCCTGTCTGTCCTGGTGTTTGCATATCACTGGAGTTAATGGAGGGTACTGTGAAAGTACCAACTCGTCGCCTTTTGGGCTGACTCAATTTAGATGGTCATTGACTAAGAAGACCTCTACTTTAGAAGAACGAACTAGACAAAGGAGGCAGTTACTTAGCATATAAATCAGCAATCATAATGTTCGCACTGCTGGTTCACATGCATCCTCTCCATGAGAGGGAAAGGGAGAAACTTTCACCTCGTTTGCCAAGTGGGTGTAGATGTCACATGTCCTCAATTCATTGGTTCTCGGACATGCTGGCTTCCTTACGATGTTTTCCTTCACCGTTTTGAGAGGTGATGAATTAAAATTATAAGTAATGGCCCTGGTTGGGTTCGAACCCAGGACCTATAACACGAAAGTTGGAGCCGTTACCACAGAGCACTTAATAATGTGCATACCCTTTTCGTTACCAATTGTTTTACCAACATTCTGTGTATAACCCTCCTCTTATTGCAAGGATCCCGACCACGCAATGAAACTCAACAATGCATTATAAATTACCACGATTTATAACACCTTTGTCTGTTACCCGACTTACAGCGTTAAAATGATATAATGCTTTTCAAGATACTGTTCAAAAGTTAATGTACTTCGTAACTAGTTTTTAGGTGATTAATTAGGAAACTCTTCATTCCGTTGTGTTTACATTAGAAAAAGGGAACTGCTGTCTGGCTATTGAGGTCTAGAGTTCGATTCCAGTGTTCGCAAAATATTAAAAAAAAAAAACGTACAGTATTTCGATGAAGCAAGTGTTTAATATTTAATCTGTATTATTTTATCTATGTTCACGTCACTATAATAGTCTATGACAATCCATGTAAAAAGTGCTTCTATGGTTGAATGGTTGGTATGGTTAACGTAATGGAGGAAACGACAAGACGAAAGTCTATGACCAGTGTGTGTTGCCAGTGATTACATACGGGACCGAAACGTGGTCGCTCACAATGGGCCTCATCAGAAGGCTTAAAGCCACCCAAAGGGTAATGGAGATGGCTATGCTCGGAGTTTCCTTGCGCGATCGAATCAGAAATAAAGACATCCGCAAGAGAACCAAGGTTACCGACGTAGCCCGAAGAATTGACAAACTTAAGTGGCAGGGCACATTGCTCGCAGAACGGATGGCCGATGGGGCCGAAAAGTTCTGGAGTGGCGACCGCGAACCGGAAGACGTTGCGTTGGAAGGCCTCCCACTAGGTGGATGGATGACCTGGTGAAGGTTGCGGGAATCCGCTGGATGCGATTCACACGGGACCGGTCAATGTGGCGACACTTGGGGGAGGCCTATGTCCAGCAGTGGACGTCTTTCGGCTGAAATGATGATGATGAATGGAGGAAAGATAATAAAGGGTTTTTTACCAATGATG
This sequence comes from Xestia rhomboidea, assembly GCA_963853795.1. Taxonomy (NCBI): domain Eukaryota; kingdom Metazoa; phylum Arthropoda; class Insecta; order Lepidoptera; family Noctuidae; genus Xestia; species Xestia rhomboidea. Next base: position 14,181,603 of record OY970778.1, read on the forward strand.
TCATCAAATGACTATTAACAATGTTTGCTGTACCTAATTTTATCTTTCCAACATTCATGTCTTGAAGTATCTGTCTGAAGAGTCGAAATACGGTGACTAAGGCGGCAAAAGATAACGAAGACGTAAAGTACTCATTAACATACGACTTTCAAGGAAATACTTATGCAGTTTGACGTCATTGGTAATAACATATTGGATACTGAAATATCATTAAGGCTGGGGTATCTGCTAGTTCTAATCAGCTTGCACTACAAAGTGGTTGTTACGTCAGTCACTGCGGGCCGAATAGTGCGAAATGAGTGGATTTTATTTAATTGTAGCCTAATAAATCATTGGGTCAAAATGCCAATTGTACACTTTGTGAAGAAAAAAGTGACAAATATTTGAGTGAAAAAAAATATCCTAAAACATAATGCCGTTTAGAAGTAGTTACAAAATAACAAAGAAAAATGCTTCACTATGAATATTTTTTCATATAGTAATAATAAAATTAGAATTGTTTCAATTATAGCAAGATATATTTTTTTGCACATTTATATTCACTCATCAAAGTGGAGTTACTTGGAGAAAACCTCCTATAGCAGATACCACCCCCTTAAATGTTATGCAACTATAGGCTCGCCCTTTATAACATGGGACTTTTAAACATAATTGGCGAAATGTGGGTGAGCTATTAGGTACACCTCTGACTAACCCTTCAGGGATTACAGGCGTCCAAACACAGGGTGTAAACGGCCCCTTCATAGAGCCGTCAACCAAGCATTCTGTACATACATCAAACTAAGTAACTCTACGCAAAAAAATTTGCTGGGAAACAACTTGTTTTTGGAGTAATTATTTTACCCCAAAAAATAAGTTTAAGTTTTACGGTACGACTCAATGTAACGCACTCAAAACATTGTGCTGGTGGATGCATTGGACAATGGACAGTATGGGGGTCGTGGAGGTATTTTATAGTAAAGTAATAACATTAAAAAAAACTTGTGTAAAAGTAAAAGGCTCTCAGGTATGGTCAAGAACAAAAAAATATCACAAAGACGGGGAGAACAAGTGCCTGTCGGCTACATTAGGGTTACTTTCTCACACATTATGTATCAAGAAACAGTACCCCACAAATACTGAAAAAGAAAATAACTAAACAAAGTTCAACTGAGCAATTACTCAGCCAAATGACCACGTTCGATTCCCGGCTGGTAAATTGGTCAGCAATTTTGGTGACACGTGTCGTGGCGACTTACACACAAAACTCGGTTTGTGAGTGAAAGAAAGTAAATATTTACGACTCGTAGAATAATAGACGATAGTTTAACTGTACGTATTTCAAGGAAAATTATCATTATAAAAGTGCTCCATTCGAGTAGAATTAAATTTGTTAATTGTAAATAATTTAACTATTATTTTGGGTACACTCGTGGCTATATAATAACAGCCACTTTGGTCGATCTTTAGGTTAAGCCATGCTTGTCTAGGTTGGTCTTTGGATGGGTGACCACCCATTACATACCGAGTTTCCTCTGTGCCTCGGAAAGCACGTTAAGCAGTTGATACCGGCTATCATTTGAAGATCTTTGACAATAGTAAGTGGCCCAAAAAGTCTGACAACCAGACTTACCAAGGGGTATCGTATTACCCAGTATTAACTGGGCTGTGGAGGTCAGATAGGCAGTCGCTCTATAAAAAATACTGGTATTCAGCTGCATCTGGTAAGACGGGAAGCCGACCCTAACATAGTTGGGAAAAGGCTAAGCTGATGATGACTTCCGAGATCCTTCGGGAATTACAGGAGTCATGTTAGGTTTGTGGTTACTACGTTTCTTTCTCTTTTCATTCTTCTTCTTTGTGAAGCATACTAAGCCAATCACGTGTCCCAGCAGTGGGAACTGCTGGGACACAGGCCTCCTCTCTATGAGAGGGGTTGGCCTGTTATATGACGCAGGCCCAGTGCAGGTTGTTAGATGTCACATAAGTCCTCCAATTTTAAATTTTTGCACATGCCTGTTTCCTCACAGAAAACTGTGAATGTTTTAGAGTTTTGATAGTACGGTCGACCAAGGTATTTGATTTGCATTTTAACATATAGACATACATGTGCCTTGTGAGATCAGAAAGGAAAAAAAGTACCAACCAACATAATAGTTCAATAAAATACTTTTTCTTTCTTTAGTCTATGATGGGGTTGTCAAATAAATATTTCAAAAGAACCTCCCATTAACTGTGCATGCGATTGGGGCTAAATTGTACCCCACAAGAAATTATTCAAACATTCATTAACAAAAAGCATTCCCTTAATGTTCACGTCATTTTTATTGTCTCCGTAATTGGTCGTTTGATTGGTAGGTAGTTGTTTTAGTGTTATAAATTAAATAATCAGCTAACATTGGGTATACGAAAAATAAGTTGCTTATTCCATCTGGGATTACAAGCGTCATGTTATGTTATGATTAAGGAACTACATTATTCTTTTTAACCGACTTCAAGAAGGAGGATGGTCTCAATTCGTCGGAACCTTTTTTTTTTAAATGTAATATGTTCCCCGATTACTCGAAGATGTCTGGACCGATTTGGATTTTTTTTATTTTGTTTGAAAGGGTATATTTCCCAGGTGGTCCCATGATCATCAAGTTAGGATCTGATGATAGGATCCTTGAGTAATAGAAAGAACTCTTCAAATTTTTATAGGCACACTCGAAACGATTTGGGTAGTTTTTGGAAGAGTACTTTCTCGGAGTGGTCCCATTTCAATTTGGTGAAGATCTGATGAAGAACTTAGGAGATAGGCAACGGAATTCCTCAATTAATGAAAGCAAATGCACTGGGATTGCTGAAATCTCATGTCTGTCTATTGTTTACACCAGTTCATAACATAACTCACACCCATACGCTGTGAAGGGGTTAAGCACATGTGAACCACCAAAAAGTGAAAAATAACTTCAGCTCCAGAAGTAGGTGACCTTTGTTTGATTGATTTAGTTTTTTTGTCACCGACTTCTGTAGCTGATGTTATTTTTTTACTTTTTTGTGTTCTTTGAAGTCGGTTTTATTTTTTTGCAAAAAAGTTTTTAAAGTATAACTTTTATTACATCGTCTCAAACTTTTTCGTCTGTGTGTTGCATGTCGCGTGACGGTCGGCCGCGGAGTAGGGATAAAGTGAAAGGCGCTCGTCAGAGCAGCCAAAGCCAATATGGCGGGGCCTATAGTTCGCAGTTTTATACCCTTAATGGAATATTATTGCAAACATTTTTAGTTAAATGTCTATAATGTGAAAAAAGTTTCACTTTTACCGTGGTTTCATAAAACCATACAATCATTTTTTTATTATGTCTACTACACCTTTACAGCCAATGGATAGCGTCACCTTACAAACAGTGCGAGACATCTTAGCGAAACTCAACCAAAAACACATCATTGACGGGCTAAACTATCTACGAAAATTGAGCTCATCATTTCTGTATACAAAACACAGCTGGATGCCTAAGACAAGTCGAATAGCCAGAACGGTTTACCACCCTAACATTGCCGTTGCATTTCCGCATGAAGACCTTTATTCCAAAAACAGTAATGATCAAATTGAATCGGAGAAGGGTAGTCTTGTGGCAAATCTAAGTTGGTCAATGAATAACGACAACCATATATAAGGTATTGTGTTTTGATGGTTCATGTCGTTTCATAGTTTGAGATGTATGGGACTTCTATGGGAGTAGGAAATGGTTATGTTTAGCTTCCGAAGGCTTTGGCAAGTTTAAATGGGATATAGCTGCAAGTTATAGTCAGTTTGGTTTAACGTTTTGCCTGAAGTTAGCTCCGTTACATCCGTGGTGGATGGATCGGTTTTACTTTTTTTTTATTTTAATATTTTTGTTGTTTATTAAGTACCTCTAGCTGTTAAGAAAATGCTTTGTTTTTGTTTTAATAGAGAAGACTCCACGACACAAGGTTTCCTAGTATAGAGTCCAGAAAATAAATAAAAGGCTGGCGCGTTTTTTGTTAATAGCTCTGTAAAATTGAACCGTGGAATGCGAAAATATTGTATTTGTCTATATAAAGGGTGTAAAACACCTCCTAACGAAGCCAAAAGGCACTTGTTCTCTTCGTCATTGCGAGTTTTTTTTTGTGCTACACCATACCTGGGAACTTTCTAGTTACGGTGATATTGGGGGTCAAAATTCCAACTTTTTGACAACTCTTTTTTAAAATAGAAGTTTTTAATGTTAGTATTTTACTATAAACACCTCCATGACCCCCGTACTATACAATCCATCCATCAGCACAATGTTTTGAGTGCGTTACTTTGAGTTAGTACAAAACATGTTTTTTCAACAAAAAAAAAGTCGTTTCCCAGCAATAATTTTTGCGGAAAGTTGCTTAGTTTGATGTACAGAATGATGAGGTGGTTTACACCCTGTATACCCGTAGTCTTCCTGGCAAAATCTGAGCGCAGATTGGTGCAGGCACAGGTGCAATCTCTGTTCTTTTTATCTTAGTCCGATGGGACGGCAATCCGACACGAACGGAGAGAGACCAGGCGCAGGACCGACGGAATACAACCACGAGACTTTGACACGGGGCTTTTGTCTATAATCATGTAGGGGGTAATCTTCGTAACTACTGATTTGATTCCAACAATTCTGTAACTATTGGGAGGCTACATTATCTTCAAATGTCTTTTTTTAATTTATTTATTTAAACAACACATACAGCTATTATCACAGGTTTAGGTACCTAATACAATAGAGTAGTTACCTAATACAATAGTTAGTATATTTAAACTTACAATAGTTTACCAAGAAGACTATTAATTATTTTGATAACCAAGAGTAATTTTGCAAAATGCGGCCCGTGTGAATTCACTCATTGTCATAGGCTTATATTAAAAACGTTCCAGTGTCACACTTTTCTCCACGACCATCGACTAACGGTGTAATCGCGAAGTTCAGCTGTATATTATTAGTAAACTTTCATAGTTCTCCTAACGTAATAATTATGTAGGTAGGTATTTGATACATAAATGACTAGTACGTTAATTAGAACAATAATTAACTGTTAATTAGATTGTGATACGGATCTGGTGATAATTAGCGTAGGTAGTGGATGTAAACTGTACTTCGAATCTCAACATATGTATACAGATAAAGGGTATACACAATACACCACTATTTCATCATCTGCCTATAAGCCTTTTCCCAACTATATTGGGTTCAGGTTCCAGCCTAACCAGAAGCAGCTGAATATCAGTATTTTACATGGAATGACCTATCTGACTTCCAGAACCCAATGAGTACTTACCCCTTACCTTTACCTCTTGGTAAGATTGGTTGTTCGGCCACTACTTTTAGCGACTGTCAATTATCTCCAAATGATAGCCAGGAACAACAGCTAAACATGCTTTCCGAGGAACTGAGGAAACTCGGCATGTAATGGATGGTCACCCATCCCCAGACCGACCTTAGAAAGAGAAGCTTAACCTCGAAGATTGACCCACGTTCGGCTGCTATTAATTAGCCACGATTTCCTATACGTAACGTAACTATTTGATCAAGTGAAATAAGTATATCAACAAGGGCGACGGCGGAGCATAAGGTCCTAGGCTCAATTTCCCGGTCAGGCAAAGTGTCATTAGGTTGATGGCAATAGGCTCGCCCATGATCCAGGCTCAACTGTCTCAAACGTAGTCACATCGTACGTACTTGGAATAACGGCCGTACTAAGCTGTAAGTCCCAGTGTGTACAATCTTTAATGATTTTTGTGATTTTTATCAACATTCATTTTGAAAAGTACTTAATATTTATTTTATTTGATTATTGTGAATGTGAGGACCATGTGGGTCACATTTTTTTTCCCCACAATTGTCTGGCAGTTTGAGTACTATAAGCGACCTACCCAAATGTCCTTTCTTTGGTATTGCTAGTCGTTTCGTTGAGCTCCTTGAGATATAAGTCGAGCTACAGGATAACTGACAAATGCGTGCACTGACTGGACAGGTCCACTCAAATTTGTGTGGTTCTTTCTTCAAAAAAACATCTCAGACACTAATCTGCATAGTCCTCATGTGAATTAAGCAAGATTAAGTCTGGACTTCAAAAGAGACTATGACCTCTGAGTTTGTTTCGGCTGTTTCTTCTCAGAGTAGTCAGGTAAGAAACACCGGCCCCATCTAGTTTTAAAAAATGACGTGTAAAAGTGTTTGTAAAAACCTACTTGCAAAATAAACATCATTTATCATTTAAGATGTGCGATGTGTAAGTTTACTATACATGCTCGATTGTTACACCTCTGCCTAACTTTTCGGGAAAATACAGGTACGATGTCATGTTTATTAATGTAGCTTACTACGGAAATGTACTGCGACACTTAAGAGTATGCTGATAAGATAATTATACCTTCTTGTTACAGTGAGATAAGATTCTAAGAACAATCACCACTTGGAAAACTGCCCCGTTGATCACGTGGCCATAAAAGTCACGGCACATTACACCGGCACCGCACCAGCACAGCTGTTGCCCGCTTTGCCTCGAATTTAGCTAGGGCTAGCCTCCAGCGTGCTTACTAGGCGTTGTCAGCGAGGTGCACGCTCGCAGACCGCGCGCCGTCCGCAAGGAGCAAGCTCGCAGACCAGCCAGCGCGCTGTAACCACGCTGACCGCATTTCGCCAATTATGTTTTAAGTCCCACGTAATAGGGGGCGAGCCTATTGCCATCAACTGGGCACAGACTGATCTGAATCTGAGAAATTACTAGTGAATAAACCTAATATCTAACACTTTTCCCGATCTGGGAACCAAACCCGGCCGGTAGGCTGTCTTAGAATGTCGGTATTTCCAATTATATTTTAGTCGCATAACATCCATAATTATATTCAACCATCAAATAACAATAGCTAAAAATCCAGCCTCCGTGGCTGCTACTGAGAAATTCCTTATAGAAAAGCCCAACAACATTTTGCTCGACTGGAGAATCAAACCCAGGACCTCACTCTTACGCCACGGCGTCCTCACCTTCCGCCTGACGCAGGTCCTTACCGGACACGGCTGTTTCGGTAAGTTCCTGCACCGAATCGGGCGGGAGGAGACGCCCGGGTGTCACCATTGTGAGGATCGACCGGAGGACACGGTGGAGCACACGGTGGAGGTGTGCCCCGCTTGGGTGGAGCACCGCCGTGTCCTCGTAACGGGGATCGGCGGCGGCAACCTCTCGCTCCCGGCCTTGGTTCAATCCATGGTCCGGAGCGAGACGGAATGGGACGCCGTCACCTCCTTCTGCGAAGCAGTCATGCTAGCGAAGGAGGTGGCGGAACAGGACAGGGAGAGATCCTCACGTCCCGGCCGCCGCGGGAGACGCCCCGGGCGTCGGGGGCCACGTGGTGGCTTCCGGCCACTGTAGGCGCGGGCCTGTGGACGGGGAGCTATGGGCTAGCTCGCCGTCCGTACGTCTTATGACGACAGGCCGTGCCGACGGCGCGTTCGTGTTCCACGCGCGCCTCAAAGAGAGTCAGCAATAGGGAAGGGGTCCGCAAGGACCGAAGCCTGCCGGGGCTGCGGGACTATTCGAAAGAGATACCGTGGCCCCGGGACACAAAGAAGGAACATGGATGGGTTTTAGTCAGTAAAAGTCTGACACTCCCTCCTGCTCCGCCCAGAGCGGGAGGAGTCATTTGATGATTTCCCATCCGAAAAAAAAAAAAAAAGGACCTCACTCTTAGCAGTCGCGCTGGCGACCGCTGGACCAACGTCTGGCAACATGTTATTACGCTTTTTGGTTAGGTTCCTCGGTAACAACCTGGAGCTTGGAAATTAACTGACATAAGTAGTTCTCAATTACGAGGAGCTGGTTGCTAAATAATAACAGCCTCGCGGGTCGATTGACACCTGCCGAGGCTGCGGGACTATTCGAAAGAGATACCGTGGCCCCGGAACACACAGTATATTGGTTTTAGTCAGTAAAAGTCTGACACTCCCTCCTGCTCCGCCCAGAGAGCGGGAGGAATCATTTGATGATTTCCCATACAAAAAAAAAAAAAAAAAGTGTCGTTCGACAGGCCGCGCTTGCCGAGGTTGGTCAGTAAATGGGTGGCCACCCATTCTGCCCTCGTAAATGAAAATGTTTATGCTTGTATTTGTTATTGTAATAAAGAGACCGAGCGCTAATTTTCGGTTTGTCTGTATCTACCACCGTTACGAAGACACGATAGATAAAAACACACTATTTCGCTAAAAATCGAGACATTTTTAATAAAAAACACAGTGCGTTAGAATTTTTAGGTTTGAACACAGTAAATAACTATTAACTGTGCTGTAATATGTGTTCATGAATTTGTATAAATCTGTTTTGCTTGGCTATAACACAGCTTCTTCAAATACTGTGGTTTTATGTAAAATTTCCGTAAAATATATCTTAAGTTAAACTTAAATTAATCACAGTTTTTTAGTTACTGGGTTTAAGATGCCTGCGAAGCCTGCTGTTATTAGGTTTTAACCCAGTATGTTTACAGTTACTGTGTCGTATTAGCACTAGAGTTCCTGTCTTTAAATGGTTAAATTAAAACTAACCTAGACCACAGTAACCAATCAGTTACGGGGTTTTAACTTAAAAAAATTAAATTAAATGAATTTTGTTCCTATTTTAGAACACATTAACTGATTTAATTAAATAAAAAACAATAAAATATTAGTTCTTTATACACTGAATTGAAGCTTTGTTCATTTTACAACATATAAAAATATAATTTTCAACCTAACTTGACAATTTTACAATTAACAATTTAACTTTAACTGCGTTTTTTACAAAATGGCATTTTCGGAGTTACTGTGTTTTCCTTTACGGGGGCAGCATTACATACCGAGTTTCCTCCGTGTTAGTTTCGGCTGTCAGTTGTAGAAAGAACAATGCCCACTTCCCATACATTTGAAAACCTGATAATGAAAGTTAATGTATAGTTATAAAGTATAGTAGAGAGAGTACCTGTACGTCTAGAAAATAACGTCTTATAGTCATTTTCACGATTTAAAGTCAACGAAGACCAAAAAATATTAATGTTACTTTTAAGGTTAGGATTTGCCTTTACGATAGTTGACAGTTTATTTACCTCTAAAAAGTCTAACTTTGTTCTTGTATTGTCAAAAGTGATCACTTACTGCCCATTTCATTGGCCGCAGTACATACATACATACATACCTGATGAACAAAACGTGAAAAACAAATAAAACACAATGTTACAGTAAAATGGTTTGCCAATGCCATTGCCAATCGCAGAACTGTCAAAAATTCAAAATGTCTAAAAAATCCGTTTCAATCTTGCGAACTCAATTATATTCTGCATGATTAATTTATTTAATTATTATGTTATTTTTAATTGATCTGTATCATGCACGTGTTAATAAAAAATGCTTATTGATTAAATGAAAGGTAAAATAATGTACAAAACTCAGAAACCGAGTCGAATAAAGTCAAGTTTAGTCAAGTAGCAGTGTGTAAAATGGAACGTTGAGATGAGATGCGTTCAGGGTAATTGAGATGCGTTCAAAACATGGTAATAAGACATACGAGTGAGCATAAACAAAAATTAAAGAATATTTTTTTCCTGACTTTCTTTTAACATTGTGATTAGCGTAATGAATATACAATTAAATTAGCTGAATTTTAATATTTATTTCATTTCTATACATTGTCAGGTGAAAACTGGTCATCCTTCTTTTACACGTTGTCAGTGGGCCGAAAGTCTGACTACCAGTTTTACCAAGAAGTATCGTATACCCTGTACTAACTGGGTTATGGAGGTCAGATAGGCAGTCGCTCCATGTAAAATACTGGTATTCAGCTACATCTTGGTGGACTGGAAGCCGACCCCAACATAGTTGGGAAAAGGCTAGGCGATGATGATGGCTCTCAATTACGTGCGGCTTAGGTTGGTTGTGTACTATCTTAATATTTTAATTGAAATATTCAAAGCATCCAATCATTTTAATAGGCAAGGAGATTGATGAGTTATTTTACACTAATTTGTGGACATTACTCGAGTAATGGATGGGGCATGTTTTTTAAAATTAATTACCACAACATTTTCATGATGGCAAGATAAAGACCATAAGTGTTGTTATATCCAATGGGAAGGGGGCGTGACTAAATAATATTAAGAAATGTTAAGCAACGTTTGTCGAGGTTGGTCCGTGGATTGAACAACCATTACTTATTGAGACACAGAGCAACTACACAACACGGTATTGCAATTTTTCATGATCCTATTCTTTTATGTAGGTCAGAACCATCATTGTCTAGATTCTAGAGCGAGAATCAGAGTGTGCTGACAAGCACATCGTCGCTGTTTCTCGCTATAGCAAATGAGCATGGAAAAAATGCGATTCCGTGCTGCTAGATGTGGCGCAACCCTTAAAGCAATGATCCTGGTTGTCATTCATTGATCTTTGACAGTCGTTACGGGTATTGGAAGGTTTATTTTTGTGTATATTGTTTTAAAATTTACGATAAGTTAGAAAGAAATAAATAACGTAGGTTTTTTGTAGACTGTACTTTTAAATCACGTGTAATTTGGGACGAAGCGGGAATTCAAAAATGATGTGGGACAGACTAAGAATTTTTTGGAATGTGGGACAAAACTTCGGGACGAACGAAGAATACATCTTCTCAAGCCCGAAATGTTAATAGCGAATCTTGCCAAAGGTATCGTGTAACCCTGTAACTATCTTCTAAAGGTCTGATTGGCATTCGTTTCATATCATCATCAGCCTATTAATGTTCCCACTGCTGGGACACAGGCCTCCTCTCTATGAGAGGGAATGGGCTATAATCAATCTTTTAATAATAATGATAATTTATTTTGACATTTGTTTATTTATTCTGAAGTGATTGTGTATTTTTACTTTTGACTTGTTCATTTAATCTAGTGTATAGTTCATTAATGTTTCTAATGTAATTCTGACATTTCAATTATTTATGTTATTGTATTTTTGTTTTTAAATAATGTTTCGAATGTAATTTTAATGTAATTCAACAATTTCAATTATTTAAGTGTTTGTATTTTTATTTAATATGGGTCTCGGACCTGAAAATAATAATTTTATTTATTTATCACTGTTGTCTTCGAAGGGTTAGGCAGAGATGTAGTAGTTCTACTAGTATACCAACAATTCGCCAGTCATGTTCAAGTCTCGGCTAAGTTACAGTCATCAACCGGGCACAAATCCAGACCCCGTGGCTGCTGCTGATAATTTCCTGATGGAAAAACTTAACCACTCTGCTCAACCGGGAATCGAAACCGGAACAAAAGTCAGCAGTCGCACTTGAGACCACTAGAGCATAGGAGCCGCCAGTATTATGGTATAGCTGCAATAGTACATTTTGATACAAGTGGAGAATGTGTTATTGGATTCGAGGCGGAGTGTTTTTGTGCCGAGCACTGCAATAACATATGTACACGTGTATCAAACGACATGTGTTTTTCAATACACTTTTGAAGAAATAAAATAAAATAATGAAAAAAAAAACAATCACCGCCGACTATAAGCATTGCACCAATTTGTACTAAGTAAAGGTATAGTTTTATCTGTGGTAATTTTCCAACACTCGCGTGCAGTGCCGTGTGAATGGCTCGTCGTGCGAAAATTGCTCCTTTCCGCACGCGGCATAGCACGCGGTGATGGAAAATGTAAAAGATCCACGTGTGTGAAATACACGGCATGTTGAACCTAATCGTAGTGCGATAAGGACCCGTTTTCGAGGAAGTGTATTGAAAAATATATTACTCTCATAATTCAATAATTGCCTCCCTAAACAAAATCCTATCAGACTAACGAAATCAAAGTGTTTATCATATGACTAATAGGAATTAATCACTGGTACTCGTAACACTGTCCTGACGAATTCTATTGTTGAAACTTCATCCGATATTGGGGCTGACAATTTTCAAATTGGAATCCATAATATATTCACCCTTGTGAATCAAAATGCTGGCGTTGAAACTCAAGAGTGGGTGGTGAGCGTATGAGGATAGCCCAAATTAAGGGGCGAGGCGCCCAGGTAGCCAGCAAAATTCAGTTTTTTTTACGTTCTTTTACAATTTGCAGGTCAGCGTCAAGCAAGAGCAGTGGTGCCCCAATGGTGGCGGCCCCGACTTACGAACAGTAAGTCGTGGGTTCGAATCCAGACAGTTTTGATTTATTTCATCACCACTGCTCTCAAAACGGTGAAGGAAAACATCGTGAAGAAACTGGCATGTCCTAGAACCAAAAAATTCGAAGACATGTGCCATCTACCAATCCACACTGGGCCCGCGGGGTGGATTATAGCCCATTCCCTCTCATAGAGAGGAGGCCTGTGTCCCAGCTGTGGGAATATTATAGGTTGATGATGATGATGATGATTTCAAGCTGTATGTGTAACGACAATTATGACTTTTTCATGAAATAGTAATTCCATGGGATCAAATGAACTTAGAGGGTTGTATTGATGATTTTCATTATTATTGCTCACTTTAGTTGGTGCTAGTTAAGATCGCAATGACGGTCATTGCCCTTTCCCTAATATGTCTTCCTACGAAACAAAACAAAAGAAACATGTATCGTTTTGCATTAGAAAAAAATGTTGAAGATCACGATAGATGACGAGGATTTTAACTTTAAGAACTTTAATAAATGTAGGTAGGTCAATGACCGCTTTTACGATCTTAACTGGCACCAACTATAGAGCCATATTTCTTACAGTCGCGAATCATATTTTAATCAACATACATAGAATATAAAAAATAGAATTTCGTGGACTATGCTGGCGTTTCCACATTAAGGAATTTAATCACCCGTTACTGAGAAACTTCTGACGAAACCAGTTTGCGAAAGATGGGATAATTTTAGTGGCGCCATGTAAGGCAGGGCCGAATTTTAAACTACAGAAGAACTCTGAAATTTGCAGGGGAGAAAGCACAGTTAGTAACAAATATTGTGACGTACAATTTTGCGCAAAATATTAATCGTCCGAGATTACCCCCGGAATATTAATAGGTAGTCAACTCGAAGTAGAAAGGGGTGAATAATCTCGTAGCCGACAAAGCGTCGTGTCGGAACCAGGAACGCGTTAACGATACGGTAATTAATATGACTGCACGTAACTGTAGTTAGATGTACCCAGATAATTATTACGTTTTTAGTTTTTTTTTAAGGGTGTACAAGTATGAAAAAAAACAGAACCCTTATGGGATCACTCTTGCGTCTGTCTGTCTGTCCATCCGTCTGTCACAGCCAATTTGCTCCGAATCTACTGGACCAAATCAGGTGAAATTTGGCAGGATGGTGTAATCCTATGACACCGATGTGCAACGTAAATATTTTTTATATTAGGGTAATTTTTTAGTTTTTCTGCCGTATGACCGACAAGATGTGGGCCAAAATAACCACGAGCCCAGACCGCAAGGCGACGCGGTAGACCTCGCAGATGGCAGGATGAGCTGGACAGAACCAACGAACAGTGGTCCACATTGGCCCTTGATCAAAAGAGTTGGAGGTCATGGGGGAGACTTTTGCTTAGTAGGATGACACAGGCTAACAGTAACATGTAACTTTTTTACAAATACCACTGACCAGGCTGAGCTCTTGCAGTCCGACGTAAGTACATGACAGAATGAAAACAAAATAAATATTGTTGTTGTGTTGTCTAAATGTTTGTTATGCGTTGTCATTGAGCTATTACTAATACGTCTATAGAACAGCGAGAACAAAATATGTGCTCCGTTCAACTGCTGTCGGCCGGCTGCAGTTCGCTCTGTCGCTTGCTCGCCACAGCATTATATATACGGGGTTAGCCGCCCCCCGCGCGTCCCGCACTGCGCACAGATTACGTTCGCGCTGTCTTTTATAAACGTAGTAGTAATAGCTCAATGTGCGTTTTTTAGTTTAGGGTTTAATTTTTTCTAATTTTGTATGCACGTCATGTCCCTGCGACAAATATACATATTTTTTTCTTTCTAAAACGCATCAGCTAATCAATCGAAAAGCGGCGTTTTTATGATTCTGTAATACTTTCGAACAAAGCATAGGCATAGCTCAATAAAATTATCCTGTTTTCTTTTACACCTTTTGCTTATTGTGGTAACGTCCTGATTTATTTACTATCTATGGCTTTGTCTTGTTTGTTATGGAGAATCACTGACTCCTAAGACACGGGCACATACACCTAGTTTAGGAGTCAGGGAATTAACATTATTGTGTCCTAGTTATAAGCCATACATGCTCTTAGTTTTTGGCTCTTGTACTATGATGGCTTTTGGTGAATTAAATAATTTATTTATTTTACAATTACAATATTTAAGTACTTTCGCATTGATTCTCTCATTATAATCATCATCCGCAATTTGATTTCGCTCTCCGCTGGGAATAGACCTCTCTTTTCTTGCACCAACCTCATTTTCTTCCGATTATCTAACTTTATAATAAATCAATCGAAAAAAACGTCTCATTTTGAATTCTCTGACATAAACCAGACATCGTAAATTTATGGATGATATAGACTTGCTATTAATGGCATCATCAAATAAAAATACGTCAAGACTATCGTTGTGATCTTCAATATTCATGAAGTCATAACCACAAGTTATTGTACAGTGTTCTCATGCCATATTTTTCTCAATCACCATTAGTACCGTATCTCCGACTGTACGGCCTATTGAACGACCGATACACATACATGTCCTCATCGTAAAATCCCTCATCAGGCTCATCAAATGTTACGGAAATTTTGCCTTTACATCATCAGCTGTAAGAATCAGTTTTGATTGATAATGTGGTGTCACTTGAGTCAAAATTTTGTGGGGTGCAGTTTCGCAGTAGAATGCCAAGTATTTCTGCACTTCACTTTTATTGTATCAAATAATAGGGGCCCTCTTATAGCCATTATCACGTGTTTGATCTAAAATGATACTTTGTGCGGAATGTACTATGAGGGGTGTCTTTTCTGCGTCCCTATAGTTACAGCTTTGCAGGACAGCATTTAGAAAAATATGCATACACTTTCTTTTTCATTTAAGTCTCTACATGTTTGACTCAGTTATTTTACTGGTTACTTACTAGTGTATAGCGAAAATTCATTCAAATTCAAATTCAAAAACTTTAATTCAAGCGGAGGCTCATATAGGGTTAGTAACATATTCCTTAAAAAACTAAGTGTTAGAAAACAACACGATACGGTGACACATGTAACTGACAGCAGCGAACCACATAAGGACACACACTCTGCCAGCAATCATTATCAGAACCCTGTTAGGGCTGGTCATAACGCGAGCCACCGTTGATGCTGCGCGCTTTCGCATGATTGCGTAAAAACAATCTACACGCGCCGCCGCAAACATCCCTGACGCACTGCAACGCCATGGCAACCCCATCACTTTCCGGAACGCATTATTAAATTGAACACGAAGGGCTCCATACGACGCTAGCGAATAATTCTCCCACAAGCTGCAAGTGTAGAAGGTGGTACAGAATGCTCTAAAAAGCGTCACCTTTACGTCCGCAGTACAACGAGCAAACCTGCGGGCTATCATATTCGAGCGTACGGACAGAGCCCTCCGCTCCCTTTCAATGTCAGCATTGTCCTTAAGGTCAGTGGTGACCAAGTGACCTAAGTATTTAAATTGTTCCACACGCTCAAGAGGAACACCTCTTAGCCGTATGGGAGGCACATCAAAATTGTATTTGGTCCCCGCCTCAAAAACAACGTACTGACTCTTCTGAAAATTGTACGATAAGCCATACTCCACCACGTAGCGCTCACAAGTGGCCAACAGCGTCCTTATACCGCCAACTGAAGCGCTCAGTAGCACCATGTCGTCCGCGTTACTTAAATTATTGACACAGACACCGTCAATATGACAACCGACAAGATGACTACTAAGCGCCTCAATCAGGGCATTCATATACAAATTGAACAGGGCAGCGGCAAGGGCAGGGATAGGGGAAAAGCCATTACCGATAAATTGAAAAAAGCATGTTTCAATCTTCTCAAAAAGTGGTTTAGCAATATCATCGTCTTTTTCATGCACACTTGATAATCGAAGTAAGATCTACTTAAACTTAAATTGTCACTTACGGGATATATCTTCCGTGATTATTATTTGTTTTGAGCTCGGGTTGGGTTCTCGGCTTGGGTTGACGCTTGCATCATGGCGCTTGCAACAGCGTCGAAATAATATCGGGAGGTAAAAACAAAAAATAATCTCGGAAGATATCCCGTAAGTGAGAATATAAGTTTAGTTTTAAACCGTGAAACCTTAAAACAAAATCTACTTGTTCTATTTCAACTTCCTAACTCATGTGCTGTGCTGGCGCTGCCGCTGCGGCTGTAGAGAAGTGACGTAAGTAACCTTTGTGGTTAAAACTCTGAGACTGTGGGGTCCGAGTGCTCACAGCCTTTTATGAAAAAAATAATAATTTCAAAGCGCTTAGCTTACTTCCCGTGATAAAAGGGCTGGCTTTTATCTTGGCCAGATGATAAGCGTTACCATACAACGTGGCAACGCCGCCAGTCTCTTGGGAACATTATCAGATGACAGCGTTAAGGAGTGGTTTTTGACGCCATTTTTTAATTTATTGTCAAGTTAGTTAGGAGCTCGTAGCTAAAAATAACAGCCACTCGGGTCGATCTTTAGGTTAAGTAGTGCTTAACTAGGTTGGTCCGTAGATGGGTGAACACCCATTACGTCATTTGTAGATCTTTGACAGTAGTTACGTTAGTCATGGCCCGAAATTCTGACAACCAGTCTAACTAACACTTCACTAGTAAAGAGGACCCGAATGACGCAGCAGTAGTGAGGCTGCCTTACGTTCTCGAATCCCGGTTGGAGCAAATGTTTGTGTGATGAGCATGGACATTTGTTTCCGAGTCATGGATGTTTACTAAGTAAAATAAGTATGTATTTACAAACAAAAAGTATCTATGTAGTATAGCAACTATCTAGTGTCCACGACACAAGCCTCGTTGCTTACTGTGGCACTAGATGGCGCTGTGAGTTAATGTCCAGCGATATTTATTTATTTATTATTAATAACTAGTTTGATCCGCGGATGGGTGGACACCCATCTTAACAAGCCTCAAATGTGCCTCGGAAAGCACGTTAAGCCGTTGGTCCCGGCTGTCATTTGTAGATCTTCGACAGTCGGTACAGGTAGTCAGTGGACCGAAATTCTGTCAAGCAGTCTAACTAAGGGGTAGTAAAATCAGAGGCCACCATTAGGCTACTAGGCCATCATTGCTACGAAATATTATAATATTGAGTATCCTGTGAATACGAAACGATTCGTATTGAACCGTGTAACCTACTTAATTTAGACGGGTTATAGCAAAGGCGTTTGTCGTTAAAATTATGAAATAAAGGAGAAAATTTTTTTTAGGCCCACTTGGACGTTGCGTTTATTATTCATATTACACCAAAAATAAGTAACAGTTTTATCATAGTAACAAACGAAAGATTACATAGAAACGAAACCGAAATCTTAAAATCATAATAAAAAGTTATATTATGATATTTTTTGCGAGTCAAATTATTCCTGTTGTGGTCAATGTCATTTGACAGAAAATACTTACGTGAATAGGGACGTTTTTTTTCGTTTACAAAAAAAACTACGGTACCCAGTGGTAATCATATCCGCTTTAATTAAAACAGAATAGAATATAAAAAGAAATATTATTAAAGTGTGAGCATTTTAATGCTATTTTTAAAGGTTTACGCTAAAATCGCGTAGATGGTTTAAACAATCAACGTGTCACGGAGCGTTGTAAATCCGCCATTTTAGTGTTTGACAGACAACTTCATTATTTTGACATTTACTCTTTCTGTTTATTTCGATTTTCGTAAAAGTGTTTTTGCAGTTTTCTCATTTATTGTGGTTAGACAAGGCTTAGCTAATATAACCACTGTAATCTAGATATTTTAGGGAAGAAATCGTTCGTTTCATTATTAAACGCTACAATTTATGTGGGTGGCCTAATCTCCAAACCAAAAAAATTGTCTCCTTTCTACACAAGGAACACTAATGAAATATAGGATAAAATCTTTAAAATTTTAAATCACGTTATACGTACGAATGTATATGAATGCATTGAATTTATAACTTGGGATTTCATGGTTGTCCCTTCATTTAATTTATCATGATTGTTACAGAGATTTGATCTTTATGATTGCCCCTATCGATTGATGTAAAAAAGTACTGTTATTTTTTCGAACTTTAGTCGGTTCGATTCCTGAGTATGGAAAGCGAATTTTCAAAAATCTGTGAAAGCAGATTTGTTTCTTTTTAAAACTAAAAGAATGTTTCCTTTGAGTAAAATTTGCTATCTCCAGTATTTAGAGTACTTTCCATCCCGATGGCATTGAAAAATTGCACCCTGTGAACGAGCTTCGGCACGGAGATGAAATTGTACTGCGGTTATTTTTCTTGACTGTCTGTATGAACGTTTGTTTGGAGTTCGACTCAAAAGTTTGAATTTCATTTTTGAAAGCGACCCTCAGAGCGTTGCAGTATTCAAAAAGAGGTTGCAATTAAACAAGTTTTTATGGTGGATTTTTTACTTAATGATGTCATCAATTAAATAAAACAATGTACTTTATCAATTTGTCTTGTTCATGTGTTCTTGAAGTATCCGTCTGAAGTGACAATATCCGGTGATTATCAAGTGACGTGCTCATTACCATGTGAACGATCTTCATACACTTATGCAGCTCGACGTCATCGGCAATAATATAATATTGAATAATAAATTATCGTTAAAATGTTATGCAAAAATATTATGCTGGCTATAGGCTCGCAATCTATTACATGGGACTTTTAAACATAACTGGCTAAATGTGGGTAAACTATTAGGTTCATCTCTGCCTAACCCTTTAGGAATTACAGGCGTGATGTTGTTGATACCAGCCAAGTACGCAGGAGACATTTTATTTTATTTTCGGATGGGAAATCATCAAGTGACTCCCTCCCGCTCTGCGCGGAGCGGAAGGTCAAGTGTCAGACTTTTACTGACTCAAACCCATCCATGTTCCTTCTTCGCCCTTTGTGTTCCGGGGCCACGGTATCTCTCGCCAAACACAGGTGCACTGTGTCTTCCCTCGGTCTCATAGTCCGATAGAACGGCAATCAGACCCAACAGGCCGGCGCAGGAACAACCGCTTTAGATGCTTTAACATAACATTTACTTCAGTTATTTAAATAAATGTTATTTTAAGGATGGTTTTCTATTTTAACCTTTAACCTTTTTTTTAACCTTTTTTTTAACTCTAAATGTTTGTGATCGTGAAACTACATCGAAATACATTGCACATTATAGAAGAACAACGTGGAGCACACTGAAAAGCTCGTGGCTAAATAAAAACAGAGTTGATCGGGTCGATCTTCAGGTTAAGCCTAGGGCTAGCCTAGTTTGGTCCGTAACTGGGTGACCACCCATTACATACCAAGTTTCCTCAGTGGCTCGGAAAGCACGTTAAGCCGTTGGTACCGGCTGCCATTTGTAAATCTTTGACAGTCGTTCCAGGTAGCCATCGTGCAGCGAAATTCTGACAACCAGTCTTACCAAGGGATATTGTGTTACCCAGTACTGAGTTGTGGAGATCAGATAGGCAATTGCTCTATGTAAAATACAGGTATTCAGCTGCATCCGGTTAGACTGGAAGCCGACCTCAACATAGTCGGGAAATGGCTAGACACATGATGACGAACGTGGTCTTGTCACATCACAGAAATCTTTAAGATTTGTAATGTCAATCTTAAAGATTTATGTGGGTCACACTAACTGAAACGTGACATTTATAGCAACATGTTAATTAATTATGTTGCACAAAGGTAAGCTTTATCTTATAATGAACAGGTACTACTTAACTCCAGTGGTGCTTCAGCCCTTATCAAAGCAATAAATAAGTCTGAATTTTAATTGAATCGACAGAGCAGCTTTGTCAGTCGTTATGTGATTTAGAAGAAAAATAATTAGTACCTATTTATAGTGAGTCAAAGTTGAAATAAAGCCTATTAGTGAAATAAGTTGAACGAAGTCTATAGAGCTCAGAATTTGTTGTTATAGTAAAGAGCCAACGCGACAAAATGCCAAGAAGGCAGAAGTTACGCATACGCGTGCGATTGACAGTACGAGTTACATGGCAACTAGTTATACAGCCGAATGCAATAAGACGGAATATACTCAAAAAATGGGACGAAGTCAACCATAGAATAATAACCCTCTTGACAGCATACGTCTCAGACGCGAACGATATTTGATGCATACTTTTGATTGTTGTTTTCTTTTTTTCTCATTTTTTGATATTTGTGTCCTAATTTATTAACCTGTTTTATCTAGAAAACTATGATACTTACCGCACACGCACAACCACCGTTTGAGAGTGTTGGTTGATGACTTAGTTGACTGAGAAGGATAAACGTGCGAAGAATAAAAAAAAACGGTATTACATTTTCGTGGGTTAAAAAGATTATTTGTTTGACTTCAATTCTAGGAGAGAAGTGAACTTGATTTCCCAGAAGTACTCGGCCCGCACGCTTTAGCATCAAATCCTCTGACTAGCCGCGCGCGCGACTTTTCCGCACCCTATGGCCGCGAGCGCGCGAAAGACTGACAGTTCTGTTATTTGAACGTTTCCGACCTTTGCGATAAAAAAACCTATCGATCTTCAAGTGCTAGAGCAATTTAAAATATACTTTTGTAAAGCTGAATAGTTAAGGAATCTATTTATATAAAAAACAAGATGTGTGCGGGATTGATCCAGGTATAATTTCGGTAATAATCAAAAAATACGTTGCTTGGTGTACGTGCAGTTTTTAATGAGTGTATAAATCACATAATGTAGGTAGCCGGTCGACAAAAGTTAAAATATAAAACGATTAGCAATAATCCACGCAGCCTCAACTGTAGCTATGCAAGTTTCTGTAGGCGTTTGCGGGAACATACCCCCGGGCGTTGAAAGCCTGCCTTTCAACCACTAACAATCTTCAGACTCCGAATATATAGGCAACGGACAAATCTTGCTAAAGGATCTGCGTAACAGACCATTAGAAGTCTTGACGTCTGCAACTCTGACTATGCCGTCTGTCCCTGGATACGTAGCAACGATCCGACCCATTTTCCACTTGAGTGGGGGGAGGTTGTCTTCCTTCAACAGGACCAAAGAATTCAGCTTCAAGGAGCCCTTACATGCTCGCCATTTCATGCGAAGTTGGAGCTCCGAGATGTACTCTTTACTCCATCTGCTCCAAAAATGCTGTCGGAGAAGCTCAATACGCTTAAATCGAGTCAGAGAATTGATGGACTGATCTCGGTAATCAGGTGACGGCAGCGATGTCATAGGACGTCCAATCAAAAAATGTCCGGGTGTGAGCGGCGTCAGATCCTCGGGGTTTGATGATAACGGCGTCAGTGGTCTGGAGTTTAAAATGGCTTCAACCTGAACCATCATGGTGTATAGCTCTTCGTAGGTAAGGTTACAAAGGCCCAGCACTCTGACTAAGTGATGCTTGGTTGATTTAACACCAGCTTCCGCAAGGCCAGCGAAATGAGGAGAATATGCGGGAATAAAGTGGAAGGTAATTCCTTCCTGAGCCATCTCCTCGGACAGCAAGTCGCAACTCGCCTTAAGAAACCTAGAAATGTCATTAGATGCTCCAACAAATGAGGTGCCATTATCCGAGTAGATATTTCTCGGCTTTCCTCTACGTGAGATGAACCTTTTTAATGCCATAATGAAAGTTTTGCTTGTTAAATCACCGACCAGTTCAAGATGAATAGAATTCGTAGAAAAACAAACGAAAATAGCTATATAAACTTTTACTAATTTACAGCCACGACCTTGATGAACAGCTGATTGAATAGGACCTGCATAGTCCAAGCCTATGTTCTCAAAAGGAAAACCTGCTAGAAGTCGCTGCTGTGGTAAATCTCTCGATAAGACCGCCCATTGTGTCACCCTTTGTAAAATGTTTTACATTTGTATCTGTAACTTTTATGGTGTACATAATAAAGAGTATTCTATTCTATTCTATTCTCCCGTAAGGACTTACAGTTTCACCCCTAAATCGGCAACAACGAACACATTGTTTACAGCGGGTGCTTTTTATTATAAGGAAAATCTGAATGTTGTAATCTACCTCGAATCCGCATTATGTTATTCTCGTCTAGAAAAACGTTAAACTTATTTAATGCACTTTTCTTGGGTAACGATTTATTATTAAGTAGTAATTTATAGTCCCTAAAAGATTGCCGTTGAGATAAATATATAATAAAGTTTAAAGCCCTTTCTAGTTCATGCACAGAAAGAGGACCGCAAATAGGTTGTTTTTTACAAGCGTTAATAAAACGTAAAACATAGGCGACTGTTCGTTGAAGTCTTAGAATATTTGAAAACCGTGTAAAATCAATCAATTCATCAATTTCATTGCTATTGAGTAAAACATGCAAGGTGACATCTAATTTCATTTCAGGCAAAATTTCGTTATTAAAGTTCACTAATTTAGAGGGCCAATGAGACATTTCATTCATTAAAAAACTAGGACCGGACCACCAAACATCTAAACTAGGTAACAAATTAATGTCTAATCCGCGAGACAAATAATCAGCAGGGTTTTGGTCAGTTGGAACATGTCTCCACTCACAGCCACTGGTCTTATCTAAGATCTCAGCAACCCCGTTGCGAACGAACGGCTGTAGTTTATTTGGTAACATTTTTAGCGTCCCTAAAACAATAGTGGAGTCAGTCCAAAAGAAAGTGCGGCGCGCGCTGACTCGTAATGCTGCCACAACCTTTTCAAAGATGCGAACACCTACAAGAGCACCGCATAGCTCAAGTCTGGGTATGGTCGTCGGCTTGAGTGGCGCAACTCTGCTTTTGGCTAACAATAAACGCACTAAAACCTGTCCCTGCTTATCAACGCTTCGTACATACAGACAAGCGCCGAAGGCGCGTTCAGACGCATCAGTCAAAATGTGAAATTCTAAAAACTCATAACAATCAATTAAAACTCGACGTGGAATATGAATTTCATTTAATTTAGGTAAATTAATAATCATTTCATTCGAAATCTTACTAATGTCCGGTGATAGCTGTTCATCCCAAGAAAGTTTAACGACACACCGGTACCTATACGTGTAGTAGTAGGCTGAGTGGAGACAGTCGCACTGCCATTCGTGTCAACAACAACACTGCTAGCAGAAGTACCACTGGCGTCTGACTTCAAGAATTTATCAACGTGAATAATAGTGTTGTGTTTACGACGGCATATTTTACAACTTGGCCTTTTGCAGTTGTTTGCATAATGTCCCAGATTAAAACAGTTGTAACAAACTTTGTATTTAGGTAATAATTGCAAACGAGCTTCATTGCTCAACGATAAAAACTGAGAACAACTACATAACTTATGATCACCGTTACACATGACACAATTCTTAGGCTTATTTGAAACACCGTCATCCTGTTTGCTTGAACTTTGACCTAACCTTGTTTGAAGTTTTACCTGTGTGTGAGTGTTTAGCATTCGTAGAAGCTTCCAATTCGAACGTTTCTAATATCTCAGCACGGTTTTTAATAAAAGTAATAAATAATTCAAACGTAACTTTAAAATTCTTGTCCAGGCGGCCCTTATACTCACCCCATTCACGATAAGTTTTGCTATCTAATTTGTGTGTGACAATATATATGAGTAAAGTATCCCAATGATTAACAGGTTCATCTAAGGATTCTAGGGCACGTATGTTTTTGTTAACAACATCAAGTAAACCTTTTAAATTAACTGATGACTCCTTTTGAAGGGTGTCGATTTGAAATAATGCAGAAACATGATGTTGGATAAGCAGGTGTTTGTTATCAAACCGCTCGCACAGAACATTCCAAGCTACCGAATAATTTGCAGAAGAAAACTGAATTGAGTTGATCACCACAGCAGCTGACCCTTCTAGGGATGACCTCAAATAGTGAAATTTATTGATTTCATCCATATCATCGTTTGAATGGATGAGACTAACAAATGTGTCGTGAAACTCTAACCAGTTTGTATATGAACCACTGAATTTCGGCAACTGAATAGTCGGTAATTTAACAAACTTATGATTGCTAGAACGCGACATTACATCACAGCTATCATTAGAATCTCCTTTCCTATTATCAACCAACATTTGTTGAGCTTTAGATAGGGTTTTGTAATATAGGGATTCAAACTCTGCGCGTTCCGACATCTGACCATCCAAGTCATCAGTTGTACACTCCAGCAATAGTTGCACCTCATCATATAGGACATACAAGGCCTCGAGTCTAGTAAAACGTAGTTGCAACTCGCTTACCTCAGTAGGGCTCAAAGAAGAGGGATCCAAAGAATTTAAATAGTTCGAGAACATTGTCACCTTTCCTTTGTAACTCGCTCGTTTCCTAACGAGATCTTTATTGTCCTTATTTAATTCCTTAACCTCTGGCATTGCGCAAGTTGGTGTGATCAACCTGGAATGTATATAAATAAACTTATAGCAACGTTTTAAATACAATTATAATTAATGATGCAGCCTGAAATACGTATACGATTAAAATACACTTACTTTAGAGTGAATTTACATAAATAATAATTTAATATTTATAATGAACTATACGTATTGACGGTTATACTGTACTTTTAATAATATAATTCTATTGTCTATCTGTGCTAACTAATGTGATTACCTAACTGTCTCAATAACTGTAAAATGATTACACCGTAAAGTAAAATAATGTAGTAACTACAAAGAACTACTCTTTATCAATGTGTAAATAACTAAAATTAGCATTAATTACTGATCAGTTGATAATTGTAATACAATTTGTAACCACTCACATAACAAAGAAAAATGACAATAGGTTTTTCGTAATAACCTGGCTATTAACGGCTAATTTACACTAAATAAACCTGTTAAATAGAATGTTGGGTACAAAAATTTAATAATAAATACGCCTTTTCTCAGCTATTAAGTATCCAGACCACGTAAATTCCAATAATCTTCTGAATGACGTAGCAGAATTCACCGGCCACACCGGGCGTCGACTATGATTTTTGATGTCCACCACTTCTCTTCAATCCCTTTTTAACAATTCGCTGATTGGAGTAAATATTCTTCAAATCTCCACAATCCAGGCTCGAAGGAGGAAGGCTAGAGCAATTTAAAATATACTTTTGTAAAGCTGAATAGTTAAGGAATCTATTTATATAAAAAACAAGATGTGTGCGGGATTGATCCAGTTATAATTTCGGGAATAATAAAAAAATACGTTGCTTGGTGTACGTGCAGTTTTTAATGAGTGTATAAATCACATAATGTAGGTAGCCGATCGACAAAAGTTAAAATATAAAACGATTAGCAATAATCCAAGCAGCCTCAACTGTAGCTATGCAAGTTTCTGTAGGCGTTTGCGGGAACAAGATGTATAACTTTAATTATTATTTTATTTTTATACTCATAAACTAAATGTATAGTTGAAAAACAGTTGCGAAAACTGATATTTCGTTAGACTTTTTCATAGGTAAAATATTGCAACTTCGAGATTCTAAAACGTATTTACGTTTGCAAAATGTTATAGCACGGTTTCTAAGGATAATTTTGATATATAATAGTATCAGCTAGTATTAATAATATCAGAGTACTCACGACATTTTCTGCATAAATAATTCCTTGTGTTACTCGTGCAACGTCCGCTGTCAAGTAGTGTTTTTTTGTTCAACTTATTATACTCTTTGGTTCAACTTGTCCATGGAATAGTGTTGCAAAGGTCGTTATGAATATAGTATAGAATTGCTACAGGAGAAATAAGCTCTAGAAATGGCAGTTTAGTAGATTTTTTATTGCATTTTTTGGACGAAGGTGGTCGCGGCGCCTGTGGCGACCATGGTCGCCAAACACATGAGGCTCTAAAGCTTGTGGCGACCATGGTAGCCAAGCTCATTTGAGAGATGACAGAGACTATGCACTTATTTAGTTGGCTATTGAACAAATGATGAAAACAATGAACAGATTATTCTTTATAAGACTGATGGAGGAACTAAAACGTGTGAAGGCAGCGGAAGTGCGGATGTTGAGGAGGTTGCTGCGGTGGAAGCTGCTGCCCTTGCATCACGATCTACACCTACTGTGCATTTTCTTAAGGTGCGGCCAAACCGAGTGGACTGGTGGTGGACACTGGACTTTAATAGATTAATGTCTTGAAATAACTGACGAGCTTGAACAGATATTTCACAACACGTATCTGTCAGAGTCAGGTGTCCACTGCCAGTCCGCAGTCCGTTTCTGGGGATCGAACAGCAAAGTTAAGTTTGTCCTTTAAAAAGTTTGTACGGAACCCTCGGTGCGCGAGTCCGACTCGGTCTTGGCCGTTTTTTTTTAGTAAAGCCGCCATAAATAAATAAAAAAACATTCATGAGCACGTTTAAACTTTTTACACAAGCATTTATTAGGTGGTCACCCAATACTCTTTAAGCAAATTCTAGATTATGCGGGCACATTGTACCCTCTCCTTGTTTGTTGTCTAATCGATCAAATTCACTCTAATTCAGCTAATTTGCATATTAATTCGGTGAGCCCTTAACAAGCAGAGGGCAATGCAAATACAACTTAGGTTACGATAGTAGCGGAAAATAACTTTAGTTATTAAAAAATAAAGTTTTTTGGGCTTGATAAAAATAAGTACTTTTCAACGGCGTGATTGTCTGTTATGTGTTTATGTACAGTGTCAAGACGTCTCAACTCCGCTGCGATCAGACTTAGCCTGTCCACCTCGCCACGTGCTGTTAACATCAGGACTCTGTAGACTGGTAATGACGACATAGTGTGGGTAGACGGGTAAGTACGTCGCGTGATGTCACCACTGGCGCACTTGCGATCTAATTCCCCGTCCGTACTCATGAACGGATCCGACATATTTATTACAGCTTTAGCCATTAACACTATATTAAACAATCCTTTTACTCGGTCTTCTCACAGAACCACAAGCATTCTGACATTATCGTCTTCCATTCATCAGCAAACAAGTCCAATCCAGGGTTGGTCTTCACGAGGGAGAGATCCTCACGTCCCGGCCGCCGCGGGAGACGCCTCGGGCGTCGGGGGCCACGTGGTGGCTTCCGGCGGTCCGTAGGCGTGGGCCTGTGGATGAGGAGCTATGGGCTAGCTCGCCGTCCGTCCGTCTCATGACGATAGGCCGTGTCGACGGCGCGTTCGTGTTCCACGCGTGCCTCAAAAAGAGTCAGCAATAAGGAAGGGGTCAAGGGCCGAAGCCTGCCGGGGCTGCGGGACTATTCGAAAGAGATTCCGTGGCCCCGGAACACAAATGGCGATGAAGGAACATGGATGGGTTTTCGTCAATAAAAGTCTGACACTCCCTCCTGCTCCGCCCAGAGCGGGACAGTCATTTGATGATTTCTCATCCGAAAAAAAAAAAAAAAAGTGTTGGTCTTCACGAGCGCGTTGAGCATCGTAAGCATACGCGGTATAGGGGAAGTGGATCGGGCTACAGTGCGACTAAATACACATACCTAAAGCTCTTTTGACTTGCTTCTTGAATTTCGCGTCTATAAGAGTAGCAACTCCATAACTACGTTACAAATTACAAATGCCTTTCATAAAACCACTCCTACATAATCAATCTCACAAAATGAAAAGAAAATCAGGGTTATCAGTCATTAGAAGACCCGTAGCACAAATTCTAATTATATATGCATTGAAAGGGTTAACGTTTGGTCACATTCGCCACGCTCTCGGTATTAATATCTTGATCCATCAGTCGGTGACGGGTTAAGATGAATCAGAGCGGCATGAAAGGGAGGGTGATTCTCAAAGTTTTTGATAAAATCTATAGATTTAGTAGCTGTGAAATTATTTGATTTTAATTTATGTTTATCTGAGAAGCTCGTGGCCAAATAAAACAGCCGCTCGGGTCGATCTTTAGGTTAAGCCGTGCTTGCCTAGGTTGGTCTGTCGATGGGTGACCACCCATTACATACCGAGTTTCCTTCGTGCCTCGGAAAGCCGTTGGTCCCGGCTGTCAATTGTACACCTTTGACAGTCGTTATAATAATAGGTAGTCAGCGGCCTAAAAAGTCCGACAACCAGTCTTAGTGCGTATATACGTAGAACGTCAGAAATTGACGGTTTTAGTATGATCTAAACATCGTTTTTTTAAATAGCGCCTCCAGGTTTTTTGCGTTGCAGCATCGCCGTTTCGTGTTCCCTCATTAATAACGTGGCTTATTATATATTTGTATGTCATCTAAGAGTCATATCGAAGTAGGTTTAGTGTCGTGGGCTCTCTAACTATTATCGACGCCGACCTGCCAACGCTGACAACCAACGTTCTACGTGTTTACATACACCCTTACGAATGGGTATCGTATTGCCCAGTAGTTATAAGTAGGTTGTGGAGGTCAGATAGGCAGTCGCTCCATGTAAAATACTGGTATTCAGCTTCATCCAGTTAGACTGGAAGCCGCCCCCAACATAGTTGGGAAAAGGCTAGGCAGGTGATGATCTGATTTATGGGTAACGGTCTCAACTCGATGGATGCCTGAGGATGGACGGCGCCGTGGAGGCCGGCCCTAGAAAGAGGTGGCGAGATGATCTGGACGCGCATCACGAAGACTGGTTCGAAAAACATTATTTACACTTAATAAATGGTGTAAATAGAAAACGAAGCCGAAAGGCACTTGTTTTCGTAGTCACTGCGATATTTTTTTGGTTCTAGACCTTACCTGGGAACCTTCTAGTTACAGAGATATTGGGGGACAAAGTTCATTTTTTTAAATAGGTTAAAAAAAAATGTATGTTATAACTTTACTCTAAATACATCCACGACCCATGTACTGCATTCATCAGCACAATGTTTTGAGTGCGTTACATTGAGTCCTACCATATAACGTAATATTTCATCCCAAAAATCAAAGTCGTTTCCCAGCAAAAAAAAATCCGTAGAGTTACTTGGTTTGATGTACAGAATGCTTGGTTGACGGCTTCGTGAAGGGTCCGTTTACACACTGTATATCATTTAAAAACTTATGAAAAAATAACGATGAACTCTCTTTTGATCAATACTAAACTGATAATAGTTTTATGTTATACTTACTGCGTAAACACATTGATAATCGAAATTAAGACATCTTCTGGCTCAGCCAGTACATAGATAAGTTAGTGATCGCTTGAAGTCATAATAAAACTTCTACAACTTATTCTTTATCCATCGTCTTCCCGCCCTTATCCCATGTTACTTGGGGTCGACGGAACACGTTTTTTTCTTCCATTCTCCCCTGTCAATCGTCACGCTATCATCTACTCCTTTTTCCTTTCATATCTTTCCTCACACAATTCATCCATCTTTTCTTTGGTCTTCCTCTCCCTCTCCATCTATCAACTTTTATGTTCATCACCCTTTTAGTCACATGCGATTCTTCCCTCCTCATCACATCACATGCCCATACCAAGATAGACGAGTCCCTTTTAACTTTTCTGTAACTGGCGCAACTTTCGAACTTCTTCTAGTATACTCATTCCCTAATTTATCCATTCTTGTCACACCACACATCCACCTCAACATACAATCTGTCAATCTTCGTTATCTGCGGAGCCTTTTCCCAACTATTAGATTGCCTTCCATTTTAACCGGATGCAGCAAAATATCAGTACATAGCTTTGGTATTTTTAAAATGGAGCGATTGCCTCTCTAATCTCCAGAATCCAGTTCCCAGGGAACAAGATACTCCTTGATATCAATGGTTGTCAGATTTTTAGGTTGCTCATATAATGACTCTCAAAGATCTACAAATGTCAACGGGGTCCAACAGCATAGCGCGCCACGGCGGGAGCTTGGTTGTAATGGACGGTCACCCATCCACGAACCGACTTCGCCAAGATTCACATGTGTGACTGTTATTATTAAGCCATACGCATAATAAATGAAAGAGAAAGGAGTAAATGATGCCGTGACGTCTGACAGGGGAGAATGGAAGAAGAAAACGTGTTGCGCCGACCCCAAGTAGATTGGGGCCAGGGCAGGTGATGATGATGAAGCCTCAAATATAATCAGCCCGTAATGTTCCCACTGCTGGGACACAGGTCTCGTCTTATGAGATGGAATGGGCTATAATCCACCACGCGGGCCCAGTGCGGGTTGGTAAGTGTCACATGTCTACGAATTTTTGGTTCTAGGACATGCCGGTTTTCTTCACCGTTTTAAGAGCAGTAGTGATGAAATTAATTACACATAGTAATGGGCCTGCCTGAGATCGACCCCACGACTTAGCCTACACTTGACTTAGCTTATATTATTTCTCAGAAAATATTTAGATGAAACGCGCACAAAGCATTTGAGAACTACGCAACATAGCTGAAAAGCTAAGCATGAAATTGTACCCACCCACATAGATTAATGACAGTCAACAATGGACCGACCCGGTTCTATCCGATCCCTTTTCGATTTAACAGCAATTAAAAAGTTCCACCGAACATCGAAAGGGTTAAAACTTCATTTGCGTATAATTGGGATGATTCTTCCAGGAAAAAGTGGCTTGGCTTGAGAGATTCGGATTTAAATCTATAAAAATGTTAATAAAAACGGTATGCATGTTGCTTTTTCAGTTATTTAAACAAATTATGAGGTGATCGTGGCTAAATAATAACAGCCGCACGAGACGATAAAAGTTAAGCAACCCTTACCTAGGTCAGTCTGTGGATGGGAGGCCATTCAATACGGCTAGGCAAATGATATTTAGGCAAGATATACAACATCCATCAGACAACATTCATCGATAAATTGGACTAATGTCCAATTTGTTGACGAAACATTTTACACTACTATATTACGACGTTTCAAATTAAGAACATAAAATATTCTACTTTTAAATAAAGATATCATTTAAACTCTTCTACATCTCTAAAATAATAATACGACATAAACTTCAAAATAATTCTGTTTTAAACGCAGACATCTAAATAAAATGGGATTCAACCCTCTAATTGATTCAACACGGTTCTAAGAGTCGCGGTTTTCAGGGATAAGGTGATTCAAGTTCTTTGTATCGTACCCAAATTGGATTTTAAATCAAATTCGATTGTAGATTGTTGCGAGGAAAAGTTTTTTTTTGCGTCTGGAAGGTAATTTACTTAATTAGTATTTTTTCGTTTATTTTTCTGTGCCATTCCTATCAAGTAAATAAAAAAAAAATTTGTTTGTGATTTTTTGCGCTGCCGTAACGTTTATCCAACTGCGATAAAACTTTCAACTAATTGCTTGCACTTGTACAAAGGTTATCAAAAACTAAAAAAACTAAAATGTTAACGTTAAAAAAACGCGAGTGAAACTGCGGGTGATAGTTGAGTAAGTTGTAAATTATTACTTATTTATTGCATTAAGTACTTGGCAATGTTTAACAATTAGAATAAAAATCTAAGAATATAATTTAATTACGAGTTTTAATTAAAATAAACAAAAAGATCCTTCGAGCCGGATTTGAACCAGCGACCTATGGATTTCAATTGATGTTTACAGCTACAGTCCACCGCTCTACCAACTGAGCTATCGAAGGTACATTTTTGCTGTCGAAATTATAGTCCGGTTTCGACACGTTCGCGTCGTCCCAGATTGCGTATTTAACTTTATGCCAAGAGTTATATCACGTTTTGATAATGTATGTGATAATTTTATTTAAATGTAATGTTCAACACAATGTAAATTGTTTATGAATAAATAAATAAATGAATGAATGAATTTTAAGAAGATAATTATGATATAGTGCTTAGTTAGTGAGTGCTTAGTGGTAGTTTATAGTGTTTTATAGTGCTAGTTTTGTTAATATTTCTCTGTGAAAAAAATACTCTAACTGGTTTCAAAAACGTGAAGAAAACATCGCGTGTTAGGAATCCAGCATGTCCAAGAATTAGAACAAATGTGACGTTCATCACGTTGCACCTTCCCTCTCAAAGAGTAGCTTGAAAAAATATCTTCTCTCAAAAACTGACAAACAAGAACCATTTGAACAACGATTTTCGATAAAAATATAGGTCATATATACTATTATAATATTTTAAAGAGGTAAATTTTGTGTGAAAATTTGTATGTAGGTGGTATTCTCCGAAACCAATAATCCAATTCTAAAAATTCTTTCACCGGCAGAAAGCTACATTATTCGTAGGGTCTATATAGGCTATAAATTATATTTAGTTCATGCATATTTTCGCAGCTAACACATTTTTTTGCGGACGAAGTCACGGGCGAAGTGTTAGTTCAAAATATTTGTAATAACCAACTGCACAGCCCGAAATTTAGTAAACAACTCTAGAACAAAATGGCTGACATCAAACTAACAGAATCACCGACAATCAACAGCAAACGGTGAAATGCTGGAAATATTTCATTGTGAACGTACCACTAAATTATCTAAATAGGGATCACTCCCCAATCAGACGCGATTTTGAGTCTTGCAATCAAAGATCTATGAGTATTTTGGGGTCCCAACTGGAAGTGACATAACATAGCAAATCATCACGCCTGTCATCACCGAGGAGTTAAACAGAGGTGTAGCTAATTAACACCCACCACCCATCAACTGGGCACAAATCCAGACTCGGTTAAAAACCCAATAACACTTTTCCCAACCTGGAAATCGGGGACCCAGGACGGGACAGAGTCCAAAAAATAGGAGATATTTTATTATTGCTATATTATAGCTAGCCTTTACTGTAATGTTCTAGTCCATTATTTCAATAGAAATAAAAAAAACAGTGATTTTGACCGATATGCGAAATCGGAGGCGTATAACTGTGAAAGAAAGTGACTGTAGTCGCCTGTTCTAAAGTGTAGAAATTAATTAAGGTGAACAGTTACAGCAATAAAATGCCCTTTTTTACCATGAAGTGAAAAATACCTATGAAGTTAGGTACTGTTTGCATCTCATAGGTGATTAGCGTTGTGAATAAGGCAATATCTCAATTTACTAGTAAATAAACATGGACTGGGAACATGAAATCTTCGAAAGATCAGGAATAACACGACGCGGCGACGCGCGCCTTATGAAAATAATTGTGTATGGAAGGTACTTGTTGCTATAAATATTTTTAAGGCGTTTCTTGAAATGTAGGAGATGTGTGGATAATAAAAAAAAATCGTCTTATCATCTGAAAAGATTGAAAATATTAGGCTACGAAATGTATATTTTGCACGCTAATGTAAACATCAGCCGCATGCACGATGACCGTTGAGCAGAAGTCTCCATAGGGATGGAAGATGGACGGCGCCGCTGAGGCCAGTCCAAAATGAGGTGGCGAGACGACATGGACACGTACCGTGGGGGCTGGATCGAGGAAGCACGGGAGAAGATCTCATGGAAGGAATTAGGGGAGGCCTTTGCCCAGCCACTGCTAACTAAAACAGCTATAACAACTTTAAAAAACTTATAACTTAAAAAAAATATGTATGTGAAGACTGGGAAATTACTTTAATTATGATTCCGCTGTTAACGTTTCTTTTTCTTTTAGCTTGTACTAACCAGTGGATAAATTAAAGTAATTTCCCAATACTTACAACTTTTTTTAAGTTATAAAGTTAGTAGGAAGACACATCTAGTAAACATAGAAGACAATTCGCCCGCAGTCGGATGTAAAACGTTCAGCCAAAGATAGCGGGCGGAAACACGTCGCGCCTACTGTCATGGCAGCCGGAAGTCCTCTCGCCATTTGATAAATAGTTGTTCTTCAAGTTTTTCTGATGCAAATGAGGGGTCGCATGACTGATGACATTTGTCACAATCTACCAGAATGGATTTAATTTGGGATTTCTTTTCGGATGTTAATCTGCAACCCCTGTTTGTACGGATGCTCTGATTACGCGGATCTGCTGAGGTTTCGTTTTATATTGGAGTTGTTTTGAACAAGCTGTTTGTGAGGGCATTATTTAATGTAACTTAATTTTAATTTGACTTTGTTTTTAATGTTAATTTTGATTGTGATATTGAGTTTAATTTTGACTTTAATTCTGATTTTAATTTTGACTATAATTCTGATTTTAATTTTGATTTTAATTATGTTTTTGATTTTAATTTGGATTTTAATGGTGAATTGGATTTAAATGTTTAGTAATGTAATGGAATGTGATTTAATTTTTTAATGCAATCTATGTAATAAACGATAATAATAATAATTATTATTATTATACTACGAGTAAATTCAATTCGAACATAATTAAGATTTAATTATTGAATAAAGAGTGTGAGGGTGGTCTGTTTTTAAACATAATTACAGTACAGTGCGTCAATAATACTCTAAACAAATAATTTCTCAGTTATTGAATAGTAAAAAATTACGAATACTTTTACAATAAAGTCATTTATTTTCGGCTTTTCTGTCAGGAATTTCTCAGTAGCAGCCACGTAGTTTGGATTTGTGCCTGTTTGATGGCAATAGGCTCGCCCATTATTACATGGGACTTAAACATAGCATGCGAAATGTGGGTGTACTAATAGATACACCTCTGCCTAACGCTTCGGGGATGAACAGGCGTGAAGTAATGTTATGTTTCAAATGTTTCCCTCAAGCGCCTATAGTTTAGTCGCCGCAATCATTGACACATCTTAGCTATTGCAAACATAGTTTCGTAGTCCATACTGCAGGCTTAGCCAAGTTACAACCGATTCGTATCGATTCTATTTCTACAATCGTAAACGTTAAGTCACTTGGTCAAAACAAACGAATAGAAACTTCGGAGACAAGTTTACATCGATTAAGATGATAGAATTCGTTTCTACAATCGTGATCGCTACATCCCATATAAATCGTAGCCAACTTACAGTTTTGACTGCTCTTTAATGTTTCTATTCGTTTGTTTTGACCACGTGACGTTAAGTCACGTGGTGACTTAACGTAGAAATGATGTCATTCCCATACATTTGGTTAGTTTTCTATGCGTCAACGATTGTAGATTGTCAACTTGGCTAAGCCTACTGGTTAGGTGCCTAGAACTTTTGAACTTAGCTTAGACTTTTATTATGTTTGTTGTTTTAGTAACCATGCATATCTCACTGCTATGGAAAGGCCTTCCCCGTATCATTCCAGGTAGGTACCTACTCTTTTTGTGTGTCACCTCCAACTTTAGTCTCCGCCAGATAAGTAGGAATTAAAGGTCATTGCTCTTTCCTTAATTTCTCTGCGAAGGTACCCCAACAATACATTCTGAATCGTTTTTTATTACTAGAAAAAGTCAAGGATCACGATAAAGGTCGTTTCGGGACAAGTTTATGTCATTATTTCTGTTTTCGGAATTACGTGTTTGAATAAATATATGCAGGTTAATGACCTTTTAATCCTACTTATCTGGCGGAAACTATAGCCATCTCAATGGCCACCTCGCAATCTCTTAGACCAATTTATAGAGATGTATGGAGGAAGGTTTTGAGTATGAATGTGTGGTATAAGAAGTAGAGGAAGACCAAAGAAACGATGGATGAACTGTGTAAAGGATGATATGGCTAGAAAGGAGGTGACAGATGAGATGACGAGTAATAGAGAAGTATGGAAGAAGAAGACATACTGCGCCGACCCCAAATGAATTGGGATAAAGGCAGGAGAGTCAATCAAGGTCAATCGTCGAATCCGACTCGGCTGGGCCGTGTTCGGGAAGCTGCGCGGTATCTTCTCGTACAACTTACTGCAGTGTCTCAAGACGAAAGTTTATGACCAGTGTGTGTTGCCAATGATTACATACGGTACCGAAACGACACGGTCGCTCACAATGGGCCTTATCAGAAGACTTAAAGTCACCCAAAGGGCAATGGAGATGGCTATGCTGGGAGTTTCCTTGCGTGATCGAATCAGAAATGAAGACATCCGCAAGAGAACCAAGGTTACCGACGTAGCCCGAAGATTTGCCAAACTTAAGTGACAGTGAGCAATGTGCTCCATTGCTCGCAGAACGGATGGCCGATGGGGCCGAAAGGTTCCGGAGTGGCGACCGCGAACCGGAAAACGATGCGTTTGAAGACCTCCCACTAGGTGGACCAATGACCTGGTGAAGGTTGAGGGAATCCGTTGGATGCGTACAGGACCGGTCAATGTGGTGACACTTGGGGGAGGCCTATGTCCAGCAGTGGACGTCTTTCGGCTGAAATGATGATGATGATGATGAGAGGAAGGAGATTGATGGTGATATATTTTGTTAGAAGCTTGTTCTGAACGAATGTCCCACTACAGGACAAACCTACTCTCTTTTATCTATTTTCATTCCAAAGATAAATGTTTCCTATATAAATACTACACGGTTAACAACTCGTGCGCTGCAAGAATAAACATTTTTTGCACCCGCATACCTCACTGATAGTTCACTATTTATAATTACATTCCGACCACCCTTCAAGGTGTTAGTATATGAACGCGTGCGCAGGATAGAAGGCAGATGTTTGCAGACCAGTAACGTCAACTTACCGTTGCCGATGTTTTCTGGAAAAAAAAATATGTTGTAGTAAGTGAAGCGTAACAAGTAATGGCAATATGTTTTTATTCATTAATACCTTCTAGTTGGACTGTGTTTTTTTCTAATTAACATAACATCACTCCTATAGTCTCCAAAAGGTGAGACAGAGGTCTACCCTAAATTATTTAGTACTCCTACATTTCACTAGTTGAGTTTCAGACTCAAGTTATATGCAGTGCAATTTACATTTTTTTTTAAATTTAATTATCATATGTTTTTTCAATACAATTTCACGAAATTCAATTCACGTTCAAATTCAGCATTGATGATTATGCGATTATTATCAAAGAAAATAAAATGATCTTGATAATAATTTCAAATCCTGGTTAAACTACGAGATTGTTTTTGTGGAAATTGTATTGAGTAAGAAAAATTTGGCGAGCTACCCTGACGCTTACTCTTTATTAATAATTCTTCAACACCGGAAACCTTCTTTTTGCAAAAGCTCTTATTAATTCATCAACTGTGTTCCAAGACATTTTTTTTGCAAAAACTGTGACTTTTCAACCGCAAAAGGTTAACGACTAAGTGACCACGTGCTCTGAACTTCAAAGACACGAATGACTCACCTCTATCTCGTGCTATACCGACCGTGAACGCACCTGGTCACCCTACTCGTCAATCATGAATAATTTTGCGCTTTGTTTCAAAGGAGTTAAGGTTGTGAATCGCGTTAAATTTTCTGTGTAGTAGACAGGTGTGAATAGTTGAATAATATGAATGAACGTTGGTTAATTCATGTTTTTTTTTATTGGGCATAATTCTTAACGGTGGGTTGTATGGGTACTAGGAGAAATAATAAAAGATACAAACGAACGTTGATTTGTCTTTTTTGTTTTTTTTTATTTAATGATTTAAAAATTAGACGACCCGAATGGCGCAGCGGTAGTAAGCCTTACGTTCTTAGGGTCCCGGATTCGAATCCCGGCAGAAGCTAATGTTTGTGTGATGAGCATGGACATTTGTTTCCGAGTCATGGATGTTTATATGTATAATAAGTATGTATTTACAAACAAATAGTATCTATGTAGTATATCAACTATCTGGTGTCCACGACACAAGCCTCGTTGCTTTGTGTGGCACTAAATGGCGCTATGTGTAATGTCCAGCGATATTAAAACTACACTTTTTTTTATTATTTTAGTTAAAACAAAATATTTAATATAATATTATGTTATGATACCTCAAACTCATAGCATTTATTTATTTTTAATTAGACCATTACGGCATTTTTTAATGTCAAAAATACAAAAAAGTAAAGATAAAGTCACAGTCCCAAGGCATAATAACTTGAGAAAGTACTGTAGATGCGCATATAATTAAGTTTAGTACGTTTTAGTATGTTGTTCTGGGTCTAGCTGTTTCTTTATGTGAGTTATTTTTTTTTTAAACGCACCACAATACAGGAGGAATTCCGTGGGGCAAAGTTTTATCAACAATAAAAATGATATTTTTATCAAATAAAAATGAAACGAAACGAAATTTGCCACGTGACGTCATTAAAACGTTTAATTAAAAATATTTTCTCATACATTTTTATCACTGGTCACCAACAATCTGCCCTCATGCGTCCGGTCCATTAAAACTAATACGTGATCCAAATAACTCTAAACAATTGTCTTCTATCCCTTTCACACCTTTTTAGCAAAACGGAAGCTGATAATAAATTATCCCATTTTTTTGTAACAACTTAAAACAAACCATAACAAAACTGTGTATAGATTCAAATTCTACTGACACGTTGTCGTGGCAAGCAAAAAATAATTAATGAGGAAACTGAAATGGTTTTTGCTCTAGCTAAGGTTCTTATTTTTAAAACCGTAGAAGCGAATTTTGAAAAACATTGATTCAAAAAATAAAATTGTTTGAATGTGAATGTCCAGAGAATTTAGGGTCATTCTACATTGCGGGATTAAAAACTATCATTGTTCTGCACGGAAAAGAGACAACGCATTATTAAATAAAGCGGTGTTTCTTTCTCGCATGGAACAGCAATAGCTCTTAACACTTCGGGTACAAGCAGGGTCAATACGGTAATCTGCATAATAATAGGAATGTTTAAAATATGCAGGGACCCCTTTATTTTCGGATGGCGGCTATCAATTGCAAAATGGGAAAAAACTGTCCACTCCATTGGGCAGACGACGAACATTTTCAACAGCAGTGGAGTCGAACTATTAAACTGTTTTTTTTTTCCTGTATTCACTTAGGATGAATAGAAAAAAAAACCCTATCATAATCAATATTCAGAGTATCTGTCACCTAAAACAAGTCCTCTTAGAAGTCTTTTGAAATTTTTTGGAAAAAATTAAGTATGTGAATCAGTCTTACCAAGGGGAGTAATCGTGTTACCGAAAAATATTTATCTGTTTTATTTGAGTAGACACTAACTGGGTTGAGGAGGTCAGATAGACAGTCGCTCCATTTAAAATACTAGTATTTATAGTTGGTGCCAGTTAAGATCGCAATAGCGGTCATTGCCCTTTCCCTAATATCTCTTCCAACGAAACAAAACAAATGAACCATGTCTCGTTTTGCATTAAAAACAATGTTTAAGATCCCGATAGATGACGATTAATGATTTGAACTGGCTTATTTTTGGATTTCAAAGTTAAGAACTTTAATAAATGTAGATGGGTCAATGACGTCTTTTGCGATCTTAACTGGCACCAACTATAAAAGGGCTAAGCAGAAATGATGAAATAACATAAAATAGGTAATAGCTCAATGAATCGCCCAAGGCGCGTGACTAATTATCCGTTATTTATTATTAAATTGTACGGTTAAATTATTTAACTTGTGCATACAAATAAGTTTAATAAATAAATTAACTCAACACTACTCCATGCCACGCGAGTTTAGCAAAAGGGTGATAGGGTCCAATCTTTTGTCCGTCTCAAATGACCTCCGCAATTATTATCTATTCACTGCCCGCTTCATTTTCCCATACAAACATACGGGTGCTTTGATTCACGTCCCATTTGAATATGGTCATTAAGTATTAGTTAATTAAGCACAACATAAGACATTGTTTGTTGTATATGGGGCTAATTTTAATAGCGCGGGGCAATTGGAATAGACTGAATAGTTATTGAGAATTTGACCGTAGGTGTTCTGTAATTAAATCATTGATTAGATATCAATGGGCAGTGATTTTGGTTAAGGTGGATGCTCCAGAGTAGCCAAAATCACTGCCCATTGATATCTATCAACATACAACCTGACACTGACCTGCAAATTGCAAAAAACGTAAGAAAATTTGAACTTCGCGGGCTACCCTGGAGCATCCACCTTAAAAAGCAACTACAACCCAAGCAACTATCTCTGCAACTACATCTGAAGAAAAGGGAAAAACTGCGATACAGCGAAAATTGGCAGTTCTTTTAAAAGAATGGACATTATAACTTTTATAAGGTGCTTACATAAATAAAAAATGTTTTTGTTTAGGGTTGGTTCACCCCCTGAAACGGTGAAGGAGGCCGTGGCAGACCACGAAGAAGATGATGGGGTGATTTGTATGGTCTTCCTTAAGGCTCAATTATGTACACCGAAGATGCAGCGCAGCGGCCGGCAGTTTTACTGTTAGTTTGGTGAAAATTGGGCCTAAGAATTTGCAAGAAATGGCGCTGGCGGGTCCAATGGAAACAATGAAGGAAAGCAGCCTTCAGTAGCAGCCTCGGAGTCTGGATCTGTGCCCGGTTGATGGCAATGAGCTCTCCCCATATTACATGGGTCGTAAACATAACTGGTGAAATGTGGGTGCGCTATTAAGTACACCTCTGCCTAACCCTTCCAGGATTACAGGCGTGATATAATGTTGTATTTTTCGACCTCTAAAGTCTCTCTGGTTTTTTTCTCTCCCTCTCTCGTCTTCACATAAAGGGTGTTAAACACCTCTTAACGAAGCCGAAAGGTACTTGTTCTCTTCATCATTGCGACCATTTTTTTGCTAAACACTATACCTGGGAACCTTCTAGTTATGGAGGTATTGGGGGTCAAAGTTCCCACTTTTTTTTTAAATACAAGTTTTTAATGAAAGATTTTTACTTTAAACACCTCCACGACCCCCGTACTATTCACAATCCATCCATCTGCACAATGTTTTGAGTGCGTTACATTGAGTTCTACCACTAAACATGATTTTTCACCCCAAAAAAAAGTCGTTTCCTAGCAATAATTTTTGCGGAAAGTTGCTTATTTTGATGTACAGAATGCTTGGTTGACGGCTTCGTGATGAGGTGGTTTACACCCTGTATAAACACAAACTGATCCGTATTCCGCATCCCAATGAAATCATTAGGGTTTTACTACCGACTACCTATCAGTCCTAACTAAATTTAATGTCCCATTACGGCCCACACATGTATAAAACGTTAATAAAGCTAGGTGCCCCCGGAACTGGCAGTAAACCTTTTACGAGTGGTGCATTCGGAAGAATATTTCGGAAATTCGTGACGTCATTATACCGGTTGACGTTTATTGGCTATTGGTTGTGCACGCGACTTTGCGCGCGGCTTTTTGGGGTTGTCCATTGTCTGGTGGCCAGATTATATTTGACTTTGACAACTAAAAAACCCGACTACCTACCGAAAAATTACCCTCTTACTTCAGGGTTTACAAGGTAAAATCGACTCCCCCTATTGTTGGATTCGGATCAAATGTAGCCTATATTACCCGGGTTATAACAACGAACCGATTGACACCTTATTCATCAAAATCGAATAAATAGTTTAGGCTCTACAGAGGAACATACAACATACATACATAGACTACTAAAATCATAACCCAGGGAGGGTTATGATTTTTTGACTTCGCCGTAGTCTAGTAAAAAGGTCAAAAGCCACAACTTTACCTACGATCAAGTCCCCGTTGGTACAACACAGCCAATTGCCAATTGTACATCGACTTCATGTAAGTGAAAGAACAACGTCGGAAAGCGTCTTCTAATGCTCCTACAACCTTTTTCCTCATTACTGGACTCCTAGGGTCGTAATTCCCCTGACGTGAAGTCATCATCTGTTTGACGATGTTTCACCATCTCCGACTATCTAAGTGGCGTGCAATTGGAAGAGTCCAATGGCTGATGATGACGATGTAAGTGGTCGAGTGCCTCGTGTGTGTCACTCATATCTATGTGAAAGTCTCTCTCTAAAACTAGGTCTGCCATATTCACGCTCGATTCCAAATACATGTCTGACAAACTGATTAAATCGATATAGGGATGCATTTTAACGTCCACGTTTGAGTTTATCGATGATCGTTATTCACGCAACAACGGTTATAATGGACAGCAGTTATTGTTCACTTTTTTATTGACTTGATACGATACACAGACACACGGTTTAGTAGGTAAAGAACCTTTTTGATTTGGATAACCGGGGCGTTAAAGTTCAGCAGTATAAAGCATGCGCAAATTATAGCAGCATTGGGGAGCAGCCCATAATGACTGATCTCCACTGAGATTGGCCGACATGACCGAAACAGTCAGGACTTAAGCATAGCTATTCACAAACGCTGCGATTCGATTTTGATTCGTCAAGTCTGTCTTTTTTTGGCATTACGAAAGCGAGCGAGATAGACATACGACTTTCCGAATCGAAATCGAATCGAAGCGTTTGTGAATAGCTATCGGCGGATGATTATTATACAAGGCTACGGTATTTTTTTGGTCAGCCTGTGCGAATAGGTACCCTTCGACTGCATGATTTAAAATCATGCTTCACCATGGTAATAACTTTTATTTTTTTAATTACTTTATCGTGTTTACATCTTAATAGTTCGTTTTTACGCCATCGAGATTTTTGTGTGTTTTATTTTCATGGAGTTCAAAAATATTGTAATATCAGCAAAGAATGTCACAAAATCGTCATGATATCACCACAAAAAACACCGGGTGCATAGCAATCGCGGTTCAATTACAGCGCCCTACCGTTTTGCGTCATAACATCTCGACGCAGGCCATAACTGTCCGTCTGTCTGTTTGATCTAATACAATATAGAAAAATATCAGTAGGTCCAATATGCGGACTGTGTTGTAGAACTGGTGGGAATGATCCCAATATGCACCCAGGGGTCTGCCCAAACAGCGCTTTCCACAGAGTCCCGGACAGGTATTTTAAGAGGAAACGGTAGCTCCTTTCGATGTGCAGACTGTGAGCTTAGGGGTGGTTATCAGTGAGCTAATATCCCATACTCCCCGGTCTTATCTCTAAAAACCGACCGCGTTTTGAAGGATTTCTCTAAGGCGACGCGGTAGACCTCGCAGGAGTCGCAGGAGTTGGCAGGACGAGCTGACAGAACCAACAACCAGTGGTCCACATTAGCCCTCAATGGAAAGATTTGGAAGTTATGTGGAGAGAGATATGCCTTTGGGGCCTGTGTGATGTGTCTTTCCAACGACCAATGGTCGACATTAGCCCTCGATCGAAAGATTTGGAAGTCATGGGGAGAGAGATATGCCTTTGGGGCCAATATTTAAATAAAAACACAAATTGTCTGCAAAGCACACTAATTGCGTAAGACTATTTTCTAACAGATTTCTAACCTTCTGCATTTTCTTGCATTACAGTCAGCTGGTCAGATATTTACGAGAGTAGGCCTGGCACTTTATGATTATGTTCCGATGCTGATTGAATGGTCGCCACCCTTCGCTTGCAATTATTGTTCGCCATTATTGTCCTGATCGTGGTTTATATAGAGCATATATTGCAGATATCCTTGGGAAGAAATTTTGTACTTAATGGTTTCGTGTTAAGTAGTCAATACGGAACTACGTCGGTACTTTGGTTTACGCTACCTCGACTGCTGAGCGTGGATTCAATTCTCATGTTGGGCGAATTCACTACTGCCCGCGTAGCAGAAACTAGTTTCTTCGAAGAAAGAATCGACAAATCTTTTGTTGATCTGTAATTTTGTTGATTCAATGATGAAACCCGTTTCTACAGTGGTTATGCCACGCGGGCTGGTACGGATAACTTTCTTTGATGTTAGTCTTTTTTGTGCCATAGATGATCGCTGTAATACTGTTTTTATCTATGTTGCTGTAATGCTTTTTGGAGTTCCATTCGAAGCCGCCAATTCGAATGAAGCAATGTCGAATTCGAATATCCAACTTCATAGCCTCCACTTTCGGAGATTTTCAATCAAAGTGAATCAATTTGGCTGAACCGAGTACCTAAAATTGCCACTCTGAGAGACGTACCTACATTAAAATATTTTTATGCTAAGCATAATGCATGCGAGGACGATGAAATACAACTATCTTAAACAAATGTGCTAAAAAGACAAACGTTTTGTTTGGTACCAGCGCCGCGGGACATATGATAATAGCATTGCTTTGAAATCCCTTACTAAGGGAATAGCTTCGGGTGGATTTTCAGGATTTTTCTTGCATTTTTTTTTGCATTCTAGTTCATGCGTTGGGCGCCTTCCTCTTCAATTTGTGGTTGTGAATTAGATAAAATGATACTTATTGGTTTCTCCAACATATAAAATGGTTTATTGCAATGAGAGTTAGTAACTTGGTTCAATAGGAAAACGGTTCAAAATTTAA
The DNA here is from genome assembly GCA_963853795.1 of Xestia rhomboidea. Classification (NCBI taxonomy): domain Eukaryota; kingdom Metazoa; phylum Arthropoda; class Insecta; order Lepidoptera; family Noctuidae; genus Xestia; species Xestia rhomboidea. Next base: position 14,225,657 of record OY970778.1, read on the forward strand.
GGTTTGAGAATGAAGCTATACAGAGCAAGGTTGAGATTCGAATGTGATTAGTATTGAAGAAAAACCAAGCGATTAACGTTCCACGAAGAGGAATGCGGAAATCTTCATAAAGTGCTCCTATTGGTGCTACATCGATGGCATCCTTTGAGGTCTTCTCATTGGCTATCCATCATCCATCTATTGGTAAGTGAAGGAAGAACGGGACGCCTACGGTTTAGTGATAGCAATAAGCACGTCGTCAACATCATGCGTGAACAGTAAGGCATCACTTGACCGATGACCTAGTGAAGGACACTTGGGGGAGGTATATGTCCAGCAGTGGACATCTTTCGGCTGAAATGATGATGATGATGATGGAGGCATCACTGCTGCAGCGGAATGAAAGGCCTCTGTCACTTTCTTGTAGGTATACAGTTGACACTTGGTTGGCGCTTGCGGACAATTGGCCAACAAAGCAGTTGGATCTTAGTATTGAACAGCTGAACACATCGTAGAATAATACCTAACGTTTTAAAAAAAAATTGTATGAGTCATCAAACTCACTTCGTTCTCGATCACACAAAACCATTCCTTCTTAAACAAATGGTTAGTCCCCACCACCTCGCTGCCACGCTGCTAGCAAGGAAGACTCTGGAGAATATTTAGAGAATAAACTTTATGTATTCCATGGCAGTTTATGTTACAGGGAACCCGTTTTAGTTTGAACAAGTTCCTGTATTTTGGATAGTTGCAGAGAATATGCAGGAATATGAGTCACAAGTGTTTTAGTAAAATATGAAAGTGTCGTTTGAGAAATAGTGTCTGGGAAATGTCCTTTGTATTTTTGAGAAAGTTTCTCTATTTCTGATTTAGGTTTGCATGAGGCATATCTTATCTAAAACTATGCTGTCTCACTACTAACTACACATGCATAAACTAAAGCTTTATTCCCATGTGGGTAGGTAAAAACTACAGAACGCCATCTAAATCCCACTGACACACATCACACATCATCATTTCAGCCGAAAGACGTCCACTGCTGGACATAGGCCTTTCCCAAATGTCGCCACATTGACCGGTGTCGTGGGACTCGCATCCAGCGGATCCCCGCAACCGCCACCAGGCCATGGGTCCATCTAGAGGGAGGCCACATAACACACACTCTTTTTCGTCCACGTTCATAAATCTGGCCATACATGCCCGCCGGTTGCGAGTACTATTACTACGATCTGACCTATCTGAAGAACACATATTTTAAATAATAAATGTTTTTCTTTCTTTTCTTTTTACATACTTAAGGTGGATGCTCCAGGGTAGCCCGCGAAATTCAAATTTGCTTACGTTTTTTGCAATTTGCAGGCCAGTGCTAGGTTGTATCACCAAAATGAAGGGAGGTTTTGGATTTGAGATTCGCATATAAACTGCTCAATAACACCATTGACTGCCCACAATTGGTATGTGTAAAGGCTAGGAAGTTGGCTAAATGATACTGCTGCTTATAAAGTCAAATTAAATATATTGTCCGGACCAAAGGTTTAGTAATATAAAGGAGCGAGGGAGCACACGCGATGACCGCTGATCGTGTACTGAATGCTCAACCAATATCAATTAGTGAAATGAGGTAAAAATGCACGAATAAGCATTAGTGCATTATGAATGTATGGTTTCACCGTACATGCTCCCGGGCCAAAAAGATACAAAAATGTTACACGTCCTCTAATCTAAAGCGACACGTTTTAGATATAGGTGACGTAGCTATGTCCCGTTTACAATTAGGGTTCGCACTAGTTATGTTCACTTCACTAGGCTGACGGTCAGCCGTACTCTGCTTTCGCGCAAACACAACACTATTTGCCACACTTTGAGATAGTTCCACCGAAGAAACTGCTCGACACCTCTTCCATATGAAGTACGCTGCCACCAAAACGGCTACGCCCAGCAGGCAGTAACAAATAGTATACTGATGAATGTCATGCGTAGACAGAGTGTAATCTAGTGAGTTAGTATTGGCAGATTTCAGTTGTTCTATACGTTCTCCCAGATCGACTAATGTGCTGTTTATTGGATCTTCATATGCGGTGTAATGAGATAACGATATATTTACGATATGATTTAATTCTGCTATCTGAGGGGTCACCATTTCGGAGTTAGATTTAATTGTATTAGCTGATTGGGCATGAGAATACAAAGTAAACTCGTTACTTTTTATTATGCATTTCGAATCTAGGTCAATGATACCGACTCCTGTCACCTGTTTGAAGGCAACTTGATCTTGACATATAATCCTCACTGCGTAGGTATTGCAGCAAAAGTACATGAACCTTGCTGGCTCATTTAATTCGAGCCACCTGTCTTGACAAGGGGATTTAATTACAATGCATTGTTTTAGGTTGCTATCCAGTTTGCAGAATTTTTCATCAATGCTTAAATGATTAATCGGTTTGTTAGCTTCGCATAAATATGAGATATCATTGTGCAGACATAACTGGAGCTCCATAAACGACATTGTGAAGAAAGCATCCTTTTTCAAATTAATAGCTACGAAGTCTGCAGCTGGTAGTACGCTAATCATATTATTTTGAACTTGCTGTGGAACTGGTATGATTTTATGGATTTTGTAGCTATCTCTGCTGGTCAATGGAAAGATAATCTCAAATATGAAGTATTCTTGCATCATTCTCGCTTTTACTTTCAGCATACTATAAACATGTTTTAGATCAGACTGTAAGTTGTCCAAGGGCAATGCAGTATCTTTTGTTAATTGTCCTGAAATAAACTGTAACACGTTGTAACTGATCCGGTGTTAACAGGTGAGGGTTGAATTTCCTGTGGTAGATATCCGTGATGATGTCTAACAGAGTATCCTGAATCCTTTTTAGGTTTTGAAGCAAGTTGATGGTCGTGAGTGCCGACAGGGTAAAATCTTGTGTTTTAGCTAAGCCTTCAACTTCTTGCTTGATAACAAAAGCTGCATTATCTAATTGATTCAAGTGTTTGTTTATAGTTTTATGTTGTAATTGGATAGATTGCTCGGTTCTTTTTAATACGTTGTATTCCGCTTCGATGATGGAAGTCTGATTTCTTAATAAGTTATCAAGATGACGCTCGTTTTGTTTTACAAGCTGTATGTCTTTCCTGTACTGTTCTGCGAATCGTTCGTCTAAAACTCCGAACAGGCTGTTGGCCACGTAACCGATACCATCAATGAGACCGCGACGCTGTCTGGTGCGCGTGTCAAAGTGCTGATTAATCATAAGTTGATTATAATGCTGTATTTCTTTGTAGTCGTGGTTTAATTGAAGCGTTATCATATTACATTGACTAGTATCGTTTAAAGATACGCAGAGTCTTTGTAAATAATCTAAAAACTTTGTGGCAGCTGTATTCCCTTCCCAATAAGGGCTCATGTCATAGTAAACAATAAGATTCCATTTATCTCGAATAACTTGCATGTTGCCCACTGTTTCGAAATACAGCGAATTGTTGTTTGGCAACGCTGATATGCTATAATTTGCGTGAGATGATGTTATCAATGACATAAAAAAGATTAACGAAATTGCTACTGATACAAATTTAGATTTGATTGTACTGCTTGTTTTCCGCTCCTCAGGTTCCTTTAAGTTGCTGTTGATTTCCTGATTAACCTTTCTATCTTCCGTCATATTGCTTGAAGCAGGCGATATCGGCAAAATTGAGAGTTTTACAATCGGCCTTTTAACTATTCCGCTTTTTGATTTTAATGTTACTACACGAACTAATCCATCTTGACCTGGGTGAGTTTCTAATACTCTACCCATCATCCATTTTCCAGGTGGTAGATTGTCGTCCTGGATAGTCACTAAATCGTCGATGTTGATATTTTGCTTAATGCTTCGCCATTTGCTTCTTACAGATAACTGCGTTAGGTATTCCGATCTCCATTTCTTCCATAGGTCATTTACTATCTTAGCTGATAAATGCCATCTAGTGCGAGCATCTGTTTCCGTTTCAATTATGGCAGTTCCAGACCTCCCGGTCAAGAAATGCGCTGGTGTAAGTACGTTCAAATCTTCGATATCTTCAGACAAGGCACACAAAGGTCTGGAGTTCAGACAAGCCTCTACCTGTGCTAATATAGTGCTGAACTCTTCGAAAGTCAACTTCTGCTCTCCAATGACTCGCTTGAGGTGATATTTTAAACTTCTAATGGCACGCTCCCACAGACCTCCTGCACTTGGCCAAGCTGGCGCGTTAAAGTGCCATTCTATATTTAACTCTGCTAGTTCTGCGAAAAAGTTACGACCATACACGTTTTCGAAATCGTGATAACTTTCCTGTAGCATTCTATTTGCACCTACGAAATTTGTCCCATTATCGCTATAAAGATGGCGTGGCGCTCCTCTTCTGGCGGCCATTCGCCGTAATGCTGCTAAGAACCCTATACTGCTTAGATCCGATACAAGTTCTAAATGTACAGCTTTAGTCGCTAGACAAATAAACAACGCAATATATCCTTTTGTGGTCTTAATTCCACGCCCCTTGTTGCTTTTAACATCTACGAAACCAGTATAATCCACTCCTGTATGATAGAATGGCGGGGCGGGGTTGCTTCTGGCTACAGGTAAGTCTCCCATCAATTGATGCTGTAGTTTGGGCTCATGTTTTCTACAGGTGACACAGTTTCGTACTTCTTTCCTTACTGCTTTATTTCCATCGATTATCCAGTATCTCTGCCTCAGATTAAATAAAGTTAATCGCGGTCCACCATGAAAGGTGAGCTGATGAGCTTGCTGAATTATTAGAGTAGTAAGCCGACTGCTATAAGGCAATATGGCTGGATGCTTCATTTCCATGCTCATGTTTGCTTTGGTTAAACGGCCTCCAACTCGTAGAATCCCCTCGTGGTCAAGGAAGGGATTTCATTTTAGTAAATTGCTTCTGCTACTCAATTTATTATGTTTTCGTAATGACGTGATTTCCTCCGTAAACTCAGTTCTCTGTACATATTTTATAAGAAGTAACTTTGCTTTCCGCAATTCATGCAAGGTAAGAAATTCAGGCAAACTACTATGTTTATCTAACGTGATTAGAATCTGCTTGAATTGTATCGTTTTGATGGCTCGTAAAAGCCATGCTATTATTTTAGTTATTTTATTAAGTGAGCTGAACTTAAGTAACAATTGTAATATGATGCTTTCCTTGATAACTGTTTGTGCAGCATTCACTTTGCTTGCTGTTGATTTTGCCTTTATTTCTTGATCCGTGGTATAAACGCTTTGTTTTGTTTCAAATTTTTCATCAAACGTTTTCAGTGACTGTGGTCCTTGCCACCACAGAGTTTGATCTTTCAGTTGTGAGGCTGAAATGCCTCTACTGGCTGCATCTGCCGGATTATCCTCCGACTTAACATACCGCCAGCAGCTTGGCTTCATTGTTGCTGTGATAACTTTAGTCCTGTTCGCAACAAACGGTTTCCATCGGCTGTAATCGCCTTGTAGCCACCCTAGGACCACCATGGAATCCGTCCACCCATATATCCGGATGTTCATTCCACTATAACAGTTAATAACTTTATTCATTAACTTGGCTAGTAAATACGCTCCGCTTAATTCTAATCTTGGTAAAGATACGCTTTTAGAAATAGGTACTAGTCTAGTCTTAGCAGCTACTAGTACCACAGATGTCTCATCGTTTTTCTGTAATCGCGCGTAAATAACTGCCGCGTAAGCTTTAGTCGATGCGTCACAATAACCGTGCAGTTCTATGACGTTATTAGGTTGATACCCGATCCAGCGCGGTATTTTGCATTGATTCAAGTATTCCATGTCTATTTTTATCGTTTCCCATTCTTCTTTGATGTTTACAGGAACTTCTTCATCCCAATGCATTTTATTTAACCACAGCTTTTGGAATATCAGCTTTAATTTTGTTGTGACTGGGGACAACCACCCCAACGGGTCGAATACTTTGGATATCTCCGATAAAAGTAGTCGTTTAGTAATTTTGGCGTTAGGATTAGCTGTGCTGTACTTGAAAGTAAACATGTCATCACAAGAGTTCCAACGAAGGCCTAATGTTTTTGTATTACTTTCTGATTTGAAGTTAAATATGATATCGCCATTGCTGCTGCTCTGCTCTATATTTTCCAGGAGTTCTGGATGATTTGCGCACCATTTTCTCAGTGTAAAACCTCCTGATTTTAATAATCTGTTGAGATCTTCGATGAGCTGCTTTCCTTTTTCGATAGAGTGAGAACCATGGACCAGATCATCCATATAAAATGATCCTTCTAAAATCCTTGCTGCTTCCGGAAATGCACTTCGTTCATCCGAGGCTAGACGTTTTAAAGTCATCATCGCTAGGAATGGTGCTGATTTTGTTCCGTATGTGACGGTAGTTAGGTTGTACGTTTGTAGTGGTTGATCTGGCGCATCCCTCCAGATGATTTGCTGATATTGCTGATCTGCTTCATCCACCATTATCTGCCTGTACATTTTCTCGATATCTGATGTGTAGGCATAACGATATTGCCGCCACTTCAGTATCAGTTCTTGTATATCCTGTTGTAAATTAGGGCCTTTATACATCAGGTCATTCACACTATATCCGCTTGATGTTCTTGCTGACGCGTTAAACACCACCCGTAGCTTTGTAGTTGCTGATTCTGCTCGTTGGACGGAATGGTGCGGCAAGTAACACGATAGCGCTTGTTTGTTTTTATTGCTGTTACTAGGCACCATATGTCCTAAAGCTATGTACTCACTGATGAATGTTTTATATTGTTCCGCTAGAACAGGTTGTTTGCTAAATTTACGTTCCAGATTTTGAAACTGTGCTATTGCTATCTCTTTTGATGAGCCCAGTTTTTCATCGATGTCTGCTTTCAGTGGCAATTTTACAACGTACCGGCCGTCTTCGCGTCGTTTTGTAGTGGTGGAATAAAAATCGACACATTCTTGATCTTCCAAAGATAAATTTGATTTTTCGCTTTTATCCTCGATGTCCCAAAACTGCTGAATATCGTAGATATTATTCATGATCACGTTGCACTGTAGTGATGCTATTTGGCCACCACCATATATGATCCACCCAAGCTGTGTTTCTTGCAACACTGGCTGCGCTAAACTCTCCCCTTTGATCAATCCTCCCATTGATATCAAGGCACTGACTTGAGCGCTTAGTAATAAGTCCACTGGACGGCTAATGTTAAAATATGGATCAGCTAATTTAAGATTTTCTATGTAGGACCACTTCGATGTGTCAATGGATTTATACGGGATATCCTTAAGTATGTTTTCCATGACGAGTACGTCGGTGGTAAACGAATAGTCGTTATACGTTGAGAAACAGCTTAGTGTGACTACACCATTACAATTATGCTCGACTTCACCTACTCCGCATATCAGTCCATTGAATTTAGATCTACGTAATCCCAATTTCTTTGCTGTACTTTCTTTTATTATAGAAACTTGTGACCCAGGATCAATGAGAGCCCTTAAAATTTGATACGATCCATCCCTCGTTGCGACTTTTAACAAGGCTGTAGCTAATAAAACTTCATTCGTCTCTGGATCATTCTGAGACACATGGGCAGCCATTGCGATATTGTCTTGTGGATTTGGGTCAGTTATTGTTGTTGCTAGGTTGCTCGCATGCGATATGTTTTTTGAGCAAGCGTCATGTAAAACGGAGTGATGATTTCCATTACATTTGCGACATCGCCTAACGGAAATGCATTGCTGGCCATTGTGATCGAATAAACAATTTCGACATAATTTCAAGTTTGCTACTGATTTCAATTTTGCTTCATCAGGCAATTGCAAAAGCTTTGCACAATTAAACATGGCATGTTGTTGACCGCAAAATTGACATTTTGTGGTAGACACGTGTAAGGCTTTTGAATATGGCTGTGCCTTGTTGTATTTATTGGCAAAGTTAGGGTTATATCGTCTTGCCTTTTGATTTTCAGGAACATCGCTGTTTGTATGATTAGTTGATTTCGGTGTCGCTTGATCTAGCTTCCTGTGAGAAGTTTCTAGGCTCGTAAACTTACTTTCTAAGTAGTCTAAGAATTCCTGCAGTACTGGTAGTTCCCTAGAATTCTTAAGAGAGTCTATGTAATCTCCGTATGTTTCGCTATCCAGCTTCTGTGCTAGTAAATGCACAAGAAGCGGATCCCAAGTGCTGATATCGATTCCTAAGTTCCGTATGGCATGCAAACTTTCTAGTGCTACATCATGCAGTTTCTTAATATGACCTATCGTTTGATGCTGCGTACTCGGTAAGCCTAGTAAAGTATTGATAACCCACGTAAATATTAGCTTTTTATTGTTATACCGATGGTTTAAGATTTCCCAACAAGTATGATAGTTATCGGAACTTATAGGAAGATGCTGAATAAGTTTTTCTGCTTCGCCCCTGACCTTTCCTTTTAGAAATTGCATTTTTTGCGCTTGGGACAAGGTAGGGTTGTTATGAATAGCTTCGCTAAAGAGGTCCTTGAATGACGTCCAATGTTGGTAGCTTCCTGAAAATACAGGTATATCCATTTTTGGAGTGGAGTGCTCTCTATGCGATACACTCCATAGCTTTTTGTTGATAATTTTCTTTAAACGGATATATGATTGCTCATGCTGAGTATACACTTCTTCGTAATCCTTTTCCTCTTCACCCATCTCGATATCTATCTCCCAATGAAGGGAGTCTATTTGCGCCCAGCGCGCTTGAAGTGTTCTCAAGGCGTCCTCCATCTCCCATTTTTCTGACATGGAGTCTAGGTCGATAAACCCTGCTGATCTCTTGAATGTTTTGAAATTTGCTGCTTGCTTACGGAGCATGTCATCTAATTTGCTGGTAGAGCCTTTTGACTCCATTGTACGTAACATGCTGGCTTTGGCTGGCTGCTGATAACCCGATGGTCCTGCTACTGTTAGTTCGGCGTCCTCTTGCTGCTCCTGTATTGGTTGAGTACCCCTAACGGATATCATAGGCGTTAGCTTGCTTGACAACTGTTGGCGTTGTTCATTGATGAGAGATTTGGCTGCTGTATAAAGTTTGCTAGTTTTTTCATGCTCCAAATTTATAAAATATGAATGATCTTTGACACCCTCAAATTGACAGATTGCTAAATGATTGTGCTGAAAATCTGACCAATACCTCTCTAACAACTCTAGTCGTCTTTTAAAATAGTCGTCCGATTTCCTATCGGCGCTATCCTTTTTTATATTTATCGGTATTTTCTTGATTGACTCGCCAAGTTCAATTTGCTGGTAGTAAAGGTCCTCCATTATGCTGCTAGTTTGTTTATGATGAAAAAATGGAAAGATCTTACTTGTTCGAAACTGGTTTTCGACTGCTGCTGATTTGCTGTTGCACTCCAAATGCTGCTGCTCTGATGTAGCTAGGTACTGTCACCCTGCTGCTGTAGATGCCGAGTGCTGCTGCTGCTGCTTAAATACCGATGTGCTGCTTGCTGCTCAAGATGCTGATTGCCCCGTTATGGAGGCGCTGATGTCACGCTGCTTCGGATGCTTAGGGACGGTGCTCCTGCTAACTAATTTTGCAACGACACCCTGTGCTGCTTGGGTTTTGCTACAAATGCTTTGCTAAAGTTCTGAAGTTACGAAAGTTAGTCCACAGTTCACACGTATCACTGCAATCCAATATGCTGATTTCTGAACGAGTTCACTCACAAGTTACTTGATACACGTTACTCCCCAAAGAAAAACGAATACTGAAACTCGCGAGGGCCCGCCCGATGGCTCGAAGGACCATGTAAAGGCTAGGAAGTTGGCTAAATGATACTGCTGCTTATAAAGTCAAATTAAATATATTGTCCGGACCAAAGGTTTAGTAATATAAAGGAGCGAGGGAGCACACGCGATGACCGCTGATCGTGTACTGAATGCTCAACCAATATCAATTAGTGAAATGAGGTAAAAATGCACGAATAAGCATTAGTGCATTATGAATGTATGTAAGTTTAATTTCAGAGTACCCCGTAGACTCCCTCGCAAACCTATAACACCCTTAGCCCCACCTCTTCGCCGCACAGTGTTTGGTGCTAATTCACCTATACCCCGCATGTGCAAACTCATTAACGAACGCAGCGACCTGGTTGACGTCCACGCAGACTCAATATCGACGTTTGTCAGACATAATTAGTATTGGCACATGTTACTATTTAATATAATCATCTAGAATTTAAGTATATTAAGTTTTAAAATTAATTTATAATTACAAAGAGCATATTGCATGTGGTGTTTGCCTGTAATTGGTTGTGCAGTTAGATTTAAGACACAATTACTTGTATGTTCCTAGCTGTAAAATATCTGTTACAACTGTTGGCGAACCTTAATTAAATAAAAAAAAAAAAAAAATCATCAATACAACCCTCCAAGCGCATAAAGGTGCAGGAATGACTCAGACCTTGAAAAAGTAATTCCTGCACCTTTATGAGCTTGGAGAGTTGCATTGATGATGTTGATGATTATAATTCTATAACTACATACGTCTTACAGTCGCGAGCAATATTTTAATCCACATAACATACAACCTCGCACTGGCCTGCAAATTGTAAAAAACGTAACAAAATTTGAATTTCGCGGGCTACCCTGGAGCATCCTTAATCTACCACATTTTCTTAATGTCTGTCTTCTTTCAACTACATTTGTTGTTCTTGACAGCTATTTCTCGATCTTCATCGACGTTTCTTTTAATGTTACTTCTGTTCCATCTACTCTTTGGTTAACTAAGGTTTAATCATTTCTTCTGGCAAATTTAACATTATTTAATTCAAAATCAGATCTTCTCTTGGAAAATCCGCCGAAACTTCAGAACTTTTCAGCACTGTTAATGCCCGACCGAACACGGCAAGCAGGTTAAATTAACAAGAAATTAATTACAGTTCCATTGAGCACAAAGGATTATTCTCAATCGAACCAAAGCAGATTTGGAACAAATCTATACCTTAATGAGTAAACTTTCTCAAAGATTCAACCTAAATACCAAATTTTAGTAATATTGCAAAGTTGAGTAACATCAGATTCATCTTCTAAAAAAGTACCTAATCGTGAGCCCATTGGGTCTAGAATGAAGCAACAAAGCTTCTTTATCACGAAGTTAAGCACAAAGGAATGATTTTTGAAAATTCATCCTTTAAGGGAGTCCGGTCGGATAAAGCTTTACGTAAGTACATTCGACCAAGTACGTGATTCTTTTCCCTGTATGCCTTTAGTGACAAGGTTGGAAGTGGGTCAACCACATTACTGACTGCAATGCAAAGTCAAAGTCAGTCAAACCATTTATTTTAATTAGGCCACTAAAAGGCACCTTAGAACATCAAAAATTTAAAAAATGGTAATATGTATAATTGATTTAACATCATCCATTCGCAATTGTTAGTTTAGTTTATAGAGAAGAATGGGCAAGAAACATCATCGTTTGCAATAGATAAATATCTTCAATAAATAAAATACAGTACTGTCGAACCTAGAAAATAATTAAAATTTAAGTTCAACTGCTGCTTGTCGCTCAAAAATTAGACTCCTACAATTTTCTACAACTCAAACTTCCGTGACAGTCACGGCTATTCATGCCATTTTATGTGACATCATTCACCTCCATCTGCCTTTTTAAATCAAAATGTTTGCCCTTAATATAATAATTTTACTAATGGTATGCCCTGCAACAACAATATCATAATAAAATCTTAGTGAAACTTTATGTAGTTTTCAAATAAAAGTGTTTCTTTGACACATAGTACGTCACTACCAGCGTTATCGAGGGACGATGACTTTTAAGTTTGCGTTCCGTGTCACCAAAAATCACGATACTTACATAAAATTGTAAAATACGTGTTGTATTAGAAAATTAAACAAGACTTGTACTACAATGTTTTTATGAGCCAATACAAAGTATTTTTACGAAATAAAAAAGTTGTGTGAAACAGTGCATTATCCCTATAAATAAATTGTGGTATTTCCACCAAATGAAGAAATATTAAGTATACCCATCGGGCTGACTGTTAAAGTTTATATTGTTACTCAGATCTCCTGACTAGACAGCAAAAATTATAACACAGTCCCTAAAAACTATAGTAAAATGTCAGACAAGTTTCCAAATCATTAATCAAAAGTCTGATAATCCGGATCTAATTAAAACACGCGTGCGGCACATAGCCCTTTACTCCCTTGGGTGGAAAAGTCCCTATCAAAATAATTACTAGTTAGTAAGACGGGATTATCTAACCCCTTTGCCAGCCAATTAATTTTGCTTGGTTTAAGCCGTGTTCATTAGCGGTGTTGCTGTATGTACTGTACATATTGTTGAAATTTTTTATTAGATCCACGGGTGTGTCACTGATACTTTTGTAAGAAAATCGTAGCAATATAACATCACCTAAGGGTTAGGAAGTGGTACGCCGTCACCTCCTTCTGCGAAGCAGTCATGCTAGCGAAGGAGGTGGCGGAACGTGAGAGGGAGATATCCTCACGTCCCGGCCGCCGCGGGAGACGCCCCGGGCGTCGGGGGCCACGTGGTGGCTACCGGCCACCGTAGGCGCGGGCCTGTGGACGGGGAGCTATGGGCTAGCTCGCCGTCCGTCCGTCTCATGACGACAGGCCGTGTCGACGGCGCGTTCGTGTTCCACGCGCGCCTCAAAGAGAGTCAGCAACTGTGAAGGGGTCCGCAAGGGCCGAAGCCTGCCGGGGCTGCGGGACTATTCGAAAGAGATACCGTGGCCCCGGAACACAAAGGGCGAGGAAGGAACATGGATGGGTTTTAGTCAGTAAAAGTCTGACACTCCCTCCTGCTCCGCCCAGAGCGGGAGAAGTCATTTGATGATTTCCCATCCTAAAAAAAAAAAAAAAAAAGGGTTAGGAAGTGGTGTAGGTAGGTGTGGCGAGCCTATTGCCATCAAACGGATACAAATCCAGACTATGGGCTGCTAATGCAAGCGTTAAACCAACAAAACAGTCAAATCGTAGTATGATCTGATTAAAGTTTTCTGAATGCAGATCTTCCAAAGTCATTTAATTATTACAAAGAATATTATTCACGACCCGAATGGCGCAGCGGTAGTGAAATAACTTATGTTCTTAGGGTCCCGGCTTCGAATCTCGGTAGGAACAAATGTTTGTGTGATGAGCATGGACATTTGTTTCCGAGTTATGGATGTTTATATGTATAATAAGTATGTATTTACAAACAAAAAGTATATATGTAGTATAATTATCAACTATTTGGTGTCCGCGACACAAGCCTCGTTGCTTAGTGTGGCACTAGATAGCGCCGTGTGTAATGTCCAGCGATATTTATTTAATAACATGCATTGATCTATGAAACTCAGAATCATAAGTAGTTTTTGAGTTCATATTCCATCATGGAAAATACAGGCTACATCATCAGACCTCATCGGCTCAGATGCCACTTATAAGCCAATAAGCTCAAAGCAGGCTAGCTACAAATGCCAAAATGGCCTGTCCAGTTCGAAAATTGAAATTCAGTCCGCTCCATAAAACACCTACACAAGAAATGCAAACGTAAGTCCGCTCAAAGGCCGACCGCACTTCAAAAGCACGTGACGTCACAGAAAAGGCGAAATCAAATTCAAAAAGCCACGAGCGAAGCTGGAGTGTGATTGGTTTTGACGCTTCAACGCCCAGATGCTTGATCGCATTGGTCAGAGTATACAAAAGGGCATAGAATAAAAAATAAAAAGTGTAGAAGTGTTTTATGGATATTTAAAAAAAATGGGCTATTTAGATTTGTCACTTTGCTGGACGATTGCTCCATCATTTCTGTTTATTGGCCCATAGGAAGAAGCAGTTTACGTGTATATTTATCGAAGAACAGAAGCAAGTGGAATAAAATTCCCCTCCTGTCATTATTATCGGCGTGTTGTTACTCCAGAAGGTCCATATACCTAAAAAAAAACAAAAACAAAAGAATGACGACAAAAAAAAAATAAGTAGACCCAGATTTTCATCTGACATCAGCCGAATTTCAAAATGCCGGCTGTAAAAAGACCCAATTTTCTCACATATTATTTACATTTATAAATAATAAAATAAAATAAAAATAGCCTTTATTCTACCACAATTTCATATTTGAACGTAGTTTTCAAAATAATCACAATTTATTTAATTATTTTATAGAGTACAATTGCATTTAAGTCTATAAAACTAAAAAAGTTTTTTAAATGTTTTATAAACATTTTAAATATTCTATTATAAATCACAAACATTTATATTTCATTATTATTACAAAGGTATAAGGTAAATGTACTGGTAAAGGTACCTTTTCAACTTAGTCTTTGATCCGATGTACGAAAGGTTTCGACCTATTCCTGCGTTTGCCTTTGTGAATCAGTAATGTATGCACAAGTGGGGCGGGACTGTTTGTCAATGATATAGAAGTGGCGGTAGGGAAACTATTCTTGTCTATTGTTTGCTTGTGAGTACTTTTCGAATAGGACCGCTTTGGATTTGTAATAGAGGTCTCTTCGTCTCACGTTATTGTCTATTTGGCAGCATTCATAGATGTTGTTCTATTTAGGACTGTCTCGTTGGTCTATGTTAATGCTGTGCTTGATGTCCCAGGCCCCTTATTCACAACGCATCGATTCGATTTTCAAGTCGGAAAGTCGTACGTCTATCTTTTTTTGACATTACGAAATCGAGCGAGATAGACATACGACTTTCCGAATCGAAAATCGAATCGAAGCGTTGTGAATAGCTATGCTGGTCGGGCAATGTATCATTGGGTTTTATTGGCGACCGTTACGTGTATTTAAAGAATTAAAATCTTCAATAGAACCCTTTTAAGTTCATTTAATTCCATTGAATTACAATTTCATGAAAAGGCCAATCATAGAGATCCAATGAACTTAGAGGGTTGTATTGATGATTTTAGTGGTTATAATTCTGCAAATACATACGTGTTGCGGTCGCGAATCATATTTTAATCAACATACAACCTGACACTGACCTGCAAATTGCAAAAAACGTAAGAATTATTTGGTTTGACGGGCTACCTTCGCGCTTCCACATTGGTACAATGGAGAGGTTATCAGATAAAAAATGTCATAAAATGTGGTACCTTAACACTTCTCACGGCATAACCTCTTAGGGCAAAACTACATAATTGACAAGTTTAACACACACAGTAGGTACCGACTGCAACCATCTATCATAAATATTTATTATTAACACTGAACAATGTTACAATTGCCCAATCCTCCTGTACTATCCTGAGCATAAACTCGATCAAATTGAATAACATTCAATACACCAAGCTAAGACGTATGTCGCCCATACATCTTCCCTGCGATTCATGTTGTCCCATTGAAATTGTATGCAAACCTCAAGTGTACGCCCATGGTGCTTGTAAAGTGGTCACAAGTGACTGTGTGATTTAGGAAGTGTTAAAGGACCATGGCTTTAATGTAGAGCAGATTGTATTCTAATCGATTATTATATGGGTACAGATATGGGTATTCTCTATAAGATATTACTATATTGCCATGCAGGCTGAAATGCGATTGCGGGTTACGTTAGCCGCATGCACAATGATCGCTGAGCAAAAGCCTACACTCAACGGGTGTCTACGGACGGAAAGAGTTGACGTGGGAAATAGTTGGGAACTTGAGAAAAAAAAAATACGATGTTGTGGCCGAAAATGTAGGGCAGGTTTTGGAACAATAATAATCACGTACACAACAGTTTGAAAACTTTGGTAATTTATTGTTGTAATAATAAATTACCAAAGTTTTCAAGTTGTTTCACCATTAATTTCAGTACTACCATTTCTTTTTTACCCATTTACCATTTTCTAATAAAATTAATAGACTACCCAACAATAACTAACCATTACAGACAAAAATTTTATTTTATTTATTATTTATTTATTTATTCAGTAGTATACATACATATCATACATTTAAGTTGGTGCCAACATAAACTCATTAGAGTTTTACCGTGCACCAAGATCATCGACTACATAATTTAGAAATAAATCCACTTAGGTAGGTACTTGGTTAAAAATAAAGAAACAACCACAAGAGTTACAACGGGTATTTGGCGAAATAATATTTTAATACCAACAAGCGAGCCTCGGTGACCAATCCGACCGTCCGTTCATAAAAAACAGAAGTAGGTAGTGGAGGAAGTTTTAAATGGTACAGGTTGTTCCTAAAAGTATATTACTTAGTAATGTTTTTTTTTTATGTTATGTGATGATTGGTTTGTGTTACTCTTACTTAATATGCTGTGTGTATGCTTTAAACTATTTATCTATGAAGAATTAAATTAATAATATCTTTAATTAAATATTTTTATTATTAATAGACATCCTATCTATCTTCAGTGCTAATATTTCGTAAAAAATGTTGCTTTAATTTGTATTTTATGTTATGTTAAATAAATAACAAAAGTTTAAAAAAAAAACTTATATAAAAGGAAATAAGAAACTATTTGCACAAACATTACATCTTACTTCCGCGCACCCCTAACCCTACACACATTTTCGAATAATCCTCAAAGATTAAAACAACAATGCGGGAAAAGAAACCAAAATCAATCATTCTTCTATATCAAGACCACTTGATTTCCCATCAGCATCCAATACAAACAGAAAAATTCAAGTGCTCTTCAATAAATACAATTTGCATAGCTTAAGATGCAATGCATTAAGCTTTTGTGTCTTCGAACTTCCAAAGTCCCTTAGGTACTCAAGTGGTTGAAAGTATGCGGGCAGTGTGTGAGCCAAGTCCTTATCGTTAGATAGAAAATTTGCATAATTTTTTTCAAGTATGGCGGAGGATTTAAAATTTAGGTTAAGTTGGTAAGGGTGGGATGTTTTGAAAGTTATTTTTAGAGTTTATGCTGGTGCCTCGGAAACAATTACAAACCATTGGCCCTGGCTGTCATTTTAGATATGTGACAGTCGTTACGGATAGTTAGGAGCCCGTAAGTCTGACAACCAGTCTTACCAAGAGGTGTCGTGTCAACCAGTTATTGTAGAAATTTCATAGGCATTCGCTTCTTTTAAAATATTGTTATTTAACGGCGTCTGGGTCGACTGAAAGCCGATCCCAACTTAATTGGGAAAAGGCTAGACTGATAGTGATAATCCTATTGCCAAAAAACCCAACGAACGACTATTAAAAGCTTGGAAAATAATAATTAATAAGACATGATGATCATGCTGGTGTGTTGATGGTTTCTGATTGGATAAGGTCTGGTCGATAAGGGGCAATAAAGTATTAATTTCAATTAGATTATTAATAAGAACCTTTTACCTATAAGTTTTTGTAATAAGCTAGCCAATTAGATTTACATACAACCATTATTTATTGTATTCAACATTAAATGTTTAATGCTGATGTGCTGTTTCTCATACGGTATCTCTTTTCTGCCAAAAGTGGTATATTTGGCTAATAACTTCAATATAAGTATATCAATCATATAGAAGTATATCAAAATATCATATAGTTTCATACTGTTTGCTATTGCAATCAGTATAAAACTATATGATATGTTTGGCTAATTACTTAAAGTGTTAACTTTTGGCGGAAAAGAGATACCGTGTGAAATTGTAAACAGCACATCAGCATTAAAATTTTAATGATACTCGGAAACACACTTAAATCAAAATTTAAGTACAATTGACCACATGTATGTGTTAACAAAACCGGTATAAGCTGGCCTCGTATAATATCGAAACTCCATAGTATACAGGCCAGCGCAAAGTCCAAGTGTTATTCGACTTACCCGATCAAGGAGTTCCCAACGCCTATAGCATATCAATATCATTTACTTTGTCGTCACAAATACACATTTCTTCAAGAGAAACATCTCGTTTTATTTATTTTCCCAATAAGATTACTCTTTCTGCTTCTATTGATGTTTCATCTTTCGTGTTTGTATCTGATATGAACATGGAACGAGTGAAGTGGAGGAATGTTTTTATAAGAAATTGCTTTTGTGCGGCAGTTATTAATGTTAGGTAAAGATCATACCTAATATTGGTTTGTTGTGAAGTTTTGTGGTATACCTGTTGTCAACTGAGTTGGAAGTGGGACCAGAGGCCCTAGTATGAGCGCTCGGTGTAACTTAAAGTAAAAACGTCGATTTTCTAATTTAAAATACAAATATCTTTCAGCATTTTAGTTAAATTGTTTGCAAGCAGCACACTCAGTATCACTATCACTTTTAAATACATATTTTAAAACAAAGTCGCCTGTTGCGTCTGTCTGTCCCTATGTATGCTTGGATCTTTAAAACTTCGCAACGGATTTTGATGTGGTTTTTTTTTTAATAGATAGAGTGATTTAAGAGGAAGGTTATAGAATATTTTGCCTGCTTTCGCCTGCCCGCAAATAATATACTAAAACATCTTTATTCATATCTTTAACTAGCATCAGCTAGTTAAAGATATGAATAAATACTAAAAATTATGAAAATTTTACATATCGTATTTACACCGTGCACTCGAGC
Organism: Xestia rhomboidea; assembly: GCA_963853795.1. Classification (NCBI taxonomy): domain Eukaryota; kingdom Metazoa; phylum Arthropoda; class Insecta; order Lepidoptera; family Noctuidae; genus Xestia; species Xestia rhomboidea. The sequence continues at coordinate 14,244,112 of OY970778.1, forward strand.
TAGAGCATCTGGTGTAATTGTTACAGAACATAGTAATCTTACACTCACACTCATTCATGTCTGATAATAAAATGATTGATCGATTACGACTGATATGAGATAATCTTTCACCAGCAGCAATCGATACCTAAATGAAACCCTAAATAGTGCGTCAAACATTCAACAGTGCACTTCCATTGATACATTCATGTAGGTAGGCGTCGCTATGTGACCTAATGTTAGTGAAAACGGGCATAAATGCATTTTTCTACAAACGATTGCATTTCCAAGAAAGACGAGCTTGCATTTCAACGATTTTAAGTTGCATATAATCCAGACCGGATGAAAAATAGATAAATACAGATATTAAGGACAATTAAAAAAAAAAATTCTTTGTCTCTGCTTTCCTCACATATTTTATCTCAAAATAGACACTAAAAGTGGGTGTTTATGTACCACATGTACGAAACACAAAAAAGGACATCACCCAATATTGGGTGTCAAATAAATTTTAAAATAACACACAGAACATAGATTTAGGAATGTATGTTACGAACAATAAGAAAGGGTGGCAATCCATTGTACCGATTCAATTTGTAACCTAAAATTTTTAAAAGGGTTCGTTGGCACAACATTCCCTTTTCTACCCTATCGACATATTGTCGATACGTCGCACAAAAGAAATAACATTAAATTGACATACCATTAAAAAATATTGCTTGAAAAATTCAATGAACAAATCATGCGAAAGATATAACTGCAAATGTGACAACCCCGTACTGACGTCATAAAATGACAATTTATAACATAGCAACCCTAATGAATAATTAACGGATGCGATAGTGATGTACGTAATTTGCATAATTTTAACTTTTAAAACCGATTGATTAATCGATGTCATAAAATCTTTTTTTTTTATAAAAAACTAATGACGCAGTAATGTTGACGCTTTTTTTGCTTACATAATAAAAGCATGACACGCGATTTTATTGAAAAATATGCAAATTATTGTAAACATTAATTTGTAACGGTTGATTTGTTAATAGGTTTGTATATTTGCATAATCATGGTAATAGTTTATGAACGATTGATCGTCAGTGAAAAGAATGACTTTTAGCACCTTTTTGATGTATCGATCGTAAAACTAAATAAGTATCGTTAAAAGTAATGTCTCTATTTAACGGGTTAAAACGTAAAAAGTAGACATCTGCGGTTGTAAAAAAAAATAATTTAAATCTGTGGATATTTAATAAATTAACACCACAATGAGAATCTGAGAGTAAAATCTTTTATAACCAGAGATTTAATTTGAATTACGACTACAAAACTTCTTAATCGCTAGTTATTTCTGTTTCACAAAAAAACAAATGATTTTTAATATATGAAAAAAATAACAGATTTTGTGATTTCTGTTCACATCTGTTTGCAAAAAAAAATATAGCCTAATTTGAATGCAGTTTCCTAAAAAAACAACAAATTAAGCGAAAAACTAGCAAAAAAGAATTCAATTTCCACATTCCCACGATCGTAAAAAAACACAGCCAAGTTCTCAAAGGGTTAATTTAAAGTGACAGTTTTAAAATCGCGTCAAGATTCGTCACGGTAGGTACTGGAGTATAGTACTTTGATATTGCGTCAAATCTGAGTGACAATTGACGCCTGTGGAAAATTGGGCCTCGTGCGAAAGTTTTATAATTGACAGTGTAGTGGAAATAATTGTCAGCTTTGATCGCTGTTTGGTCATGTTAAGTATTGGTGTTTGTTTCGTTTCTGTTGTTCCTCAATCTAAATTTTAATACAACACTTCATTGTTAAAGCCAAATTATTCGAAAAGAAAACCAACAAAAGTTATTTGATTAAAATATGCCACTATTTTTTTAATGGTTTTAATTTTTTCTTTATTTTTTTAATTTTTTTTTTGCCAGATTTAATGAAAAATGATACTATTAATAACTTAAAAAAGAAATTTGTGCCCTTCCTAACAGAAAAATGTTATTTATTATTACGATTACGATTAATGATTTTTTAATGGACACAACTTTATAATCAGCAATGTGTATAATAAATATAATTGATATTATTTTGAACATTATTATGTACTGATTCTGGAGGTTGGTCATCCCAGTCGAGCTTGAGAAGCCAAAGTTCCTTGATCTTAAATATAATTTTTTAATTTTATTCTATTGTAACATTTTAATTTGACATTTTCAATATTAATTAATATATATGTATAATTGCAATAATTCTAACTATGACATCTTAATTTGTAACCCTATTTTTAGACTCCTTTTAAAAAACACAATTTTTACAATTTTTGCGTGCCTATTTTCAGGCAGAATGTACATGGCTCGCTCCTTCCTACTCCACCTGTATTTTAATGTAACCTACATTCATTGCAAATAAATGATTTGATTTGATTTAAAAAAATAACTATATCAAATACTAAATATAATAAATACAATGTAATAAATACAATAAAACTATAAAATAAAAATAAATAAGTAAGAAAATACATAAAGAAAATTATATAAAAATCGAGCATTTTCATTACAAAAAACAATGTAAGAAATTAACAATCCTTTACAGACATAATAATCCCGTATCAATTAGATGCTCCTGACATTAAACAAGACGTCGTAAAAGCAAGCCAAGTTCTTTTGTTTTATTGCCGCGCCGAGATGGTAATGCCAAGAAAGGGTTTTATAGTTATTTTGTATGGACGAATAAAGATGGCGCTCATGAAATAATTTGATGCGATGACAGCTTTGTTTATTAATATTTTGACGAGTTTTGTAATGGTTTTCCTACAGCTATATGGTAAATAATGTGACATGAAGTAATAGGTAGATTATTACTGTTTTTAGTGGAATCAAAAAATAACAATAGTTTACAGAAAGTAACGTCTTTTAAGGTGCAGAAGATACGAACGATGACCTGGGTGAGGACATAGGATATTTTTCATCCCGAGAGGTCATACCCCTGGGATAATATCCAACCTCCACTTGAGCAAAGCTGCGGGCAAAAGTTTGTTGGTACCTATATGAGTTCGCCAAAAGCGTTATTACAATCTGGTGCTGATATAGCCCTATTAGCCCGTGGCATCCCAATGCTGGGCAAACATCTCTAGCCATATACGCAACACTGCACTGGGCTCTAAAACGCAAATTACGGACGTTGGTCAAAAAGCCGCTACGCTGAATTGAGACTGGGCCGGCCACGTCTGCCGCATGCCCAATGAGCTGTGGCCCAAAATAACCACTTTGTGGAGCCCACACAGCCAGAAGACGTCGCGGCAGACCTCGTAGAAGATGGCAGGACGGGCTGTACAAAACTGGATTGGAAAAACCTGGAAGAAAAACATAAAATGATTGAAAGAAACTGATTGTAACCAATCAGTTTCTTTCAATCATTTTATGATTTTCTCTGGTGTTATATTAATAATAAGGTACAAGAGATGACTTTGCTGTTAATTACTACCTACTAGAAACCACAAATCATCTCCCTAAAAGATAATTTAAAATATTCTTCTTTTTAACCGACTTCCAAAAGGAGGAGGTTATCAATTAGTCAGTTTTTTTTTGTATGTACGTATGTTCAGCGATATCTTCGCCAATTGTGAACCGATTTTAATGGTACTTTTTTGTTTGGAAGAATAATATTATTTCGCGGTGGTCCCGTTTAAGTTTGATGAAGATCTGATGCTGATTTTCGGAGATATACAAGGAAACTCTTCAATAATAGACGGCAAATTGGTCGCGAATGCAGCAATCACGACAGATTTGCTGTCTATTATATTGAAGAGTTCCCTAAAAACGGAAAAATTGTGTTTTTGAAGTCGGTTTTATTTTTTGCAATAAACTTTTTCATTCCTCGTCTTATGTTATGTTAGTAAATAATTATCTTATACAATACATTCTCAGCTTTATTTCTCTTGCTAACCTAGTATAATTAATCTCCTTGTCCAAATATTTGCAGACACAGCAGTTTCATTAGGTTGTTACACCGAGCGCCAGATGGCGCTGAGATCGTAACTTCTATTTATTTTGTTTTATTAGGCCACTGGGCTCTGTGTGCTGTGTTCCTAGAAGTGTGAAAACGTATTGTTGTACTGTGTGTTTTATTGTTGTTTTCGTATGGAACAAATTGCATGGACATTTCGCTAATAAGAAAAGTAACAGTATTTCACGAGCATGTGCTAAATTATGTATTCGTAAAGGCAATCGATAAAATGAACATAGGCTGAGATGAACCTGTATGTATTTCAACTACATTTTGCGAAGATTCACATAATAGTAGGCGACTCTACTACCACCAACCGGTCTCTAAACCAGGCTCTCGGCAAATATAAAAAAAACCGGCTAAGTGAGAGTCGGACTCGTGCACGAAGGGTTCCGTATCATCTATACAACATTAGACAAAACAACAACATTAGCGGCAACAGAAATACATAATCTGGGAAAATTTCAACTGTCTAGCTATCACGGTTCATGAGATACAGCCCGGAAACAGACAGACGGACGGACAGAGGAGTCTTAGTAATAGGGTCCCGTTTTTATACTGTGGTTACGGAAACTTATAAAGAACTTGATGGAAAACTCGAAAACTTTTTGCGCGAGATGGGAAACAAAACTAAGCCCTTAGCGCACATTGGCGTGGGACCACTTGACCAGTTAATAAAAATAATCTCCTGATCCTGAAAAAAGTCAATAACACATCTGGGAATCGATCCCAAGACCTCAAGCTCAACATAAGCTAGACCAACGCGGCAGTTAAATAAAATAATCTTGGTTAAGTTAAGTTAAAAAAACCTGAGACTGTCAGGCGTGCAATTAATTCTCATCCATTGCGTCTGATTCAAACTCAAACAAAAATAAAAAAATACATCTCATAATTACAACATTCAGACACAAAAAAAAAAACAGAAAAGATGAAGTAAAACAGATAAAAATAATAAAATTAATTGGGTATTTGTCAAAGTGACACTGTGAAACAGCATTTCTGATTAGGTTGATAGCGACCCTAAAAATTGCGTGAAAATGATTATCTTGCGTCAATCGCGGGGTAATAATTATAGCAATTTGTCGCCCTCGAATGTAAGGAAAAAGAAATGTTGTGTCTATTAATTTTTATTTTATTGAATTTGCTTTGAATGTGTTTTGACCGAGAAAATAATTAGTAGATGAAAGAAAGATTTTTTCAGGAAAAATAACGGAAAGAATTAGAAAAATACGCATTTTTTGATAGCTTCAACCCGTGACTTCCTTCCGTGAAGTGAGTGTGCTATAATCGTATGGCAATCAGAATATGCAGTGTAGTTTTCAATCAGTAAGTAAAAGATCATAATTTAGAGGACTACCTAATATTAATTACCTTTTATAAACCATTTTGCATCTTCATAATATTAAGTAGTTTAGATATCTTTAAAAACAAAATTAAGTTTTTATACAGCTTCACATTAGGGAATATGCATGTAAATTTTTCTTTACCTATATCAATAAAATGCAGATCTAACAACCCAAGAAAAGTATTGAAAGTTAAGTTCAACTACTGTTGGTCGCTCAAAAATAATATTACACTCCTGCAATTTTCTATGACAGTTCAAACGTCCGTGACTGTCACGGCCATGATGTGATGTTATATAACTCACCTGCCTGTTTTTATGCGCCAATACAAGGCATTTTTAAAATAAAAGAGTTTTTGATTTCTTTCATTTATTCCCTATTACTCTGCTAGCGAAATTCCACAGGAGGAGTCGTGAGTTTTACATCAAAACGTCGTTGTTGTCGTAAACTAACATGTCGTTTTTAAATTAGATCAGATTAAAAAAAAAACTATTAATCTGATCTATTTTAAAAACGACATAACAATATAAATTACATTATGATCAATATTTTACTATAAAAACCTAGTATTTTCAACATCGATGGTGTTCTTTTTTTCCTTTTTTGTTTAATTTGTTATCGAAATAATGTTGTGACTTATTATTTTTATCAAAAAACCAACAAGGTGTTACAGTAATTAGTAGATTACGTGACAAACCAAGCCGGGTTGCGTTCCGTGTCTAACACGTAATTTATCTATAACTGGACACATATGGCACCGCTTTTTTATGTTAATCGTTTTGTTCTTGTTAATTTCATTACGGTGACGTAAATACTTTACTTAAATCAAAATAAAAAAGTCTTTTGGCTCGGTAAGATGTTACTAAGTTTTTCAGTGATTTCTACTGCCCTGGCTCTATATTTAAGTTCTTTTTTTTTGCCTTTTTTTTAACGAGACCATTTTACATTATGCCGATAGCTTCCTGCTCTCAAAGATTCCGGTAGTTTTATAGACGTATGATCATAATGGCCATACGTCTATAGAGTATGTAAACTATCATAACAAGCCCATAATGTTCCGACTTTCGGGACAAAGGATCTCTGCGGAAGGATAGACCACATGTTATAACGTTAATCATCATTATCTGCCTCCAGACTTTCTGGATACAGTTTAATACCAGTATTATACATGGAAACACTGCCTATTCGACCTACACAACCCAGTTAGTATTCATCATCATCATTTCAGCCCGGAATCACCCACTGTTGGTAATATTAGGCCTCTCTTTTCTTCTGCCATTTTTCTCTGTTCTATTAGCACCTTATCCATTTGTATTAAAGTTAGTATTGAGTAATAAAATACCTCTTAGTAAGACGAGTTGTCAGACTTTGTTACACCTGTAACGACTGTCAAAGATCTACAAATGACAGCCGGGACAGTATTGTCTCCCAAAAAAAAAACCACTATCCATATTTGCTTGTAGCACTGTGATTCTTGATAGAATTTCCTTACGAGAATCAGACGACCAAAAACCTTTCCAACCAGACATCCGTGTCGTCATAACACTTTCCATAACCCTAAACATTTCACGGTGCAACGATGACGTAATCTAATTACGTCATCATTCGGCCACTGTATGGCTCAACCCATTAGATGGGCTTGCATGGGGTTTCAATTTGCGACACGGCGCTGCAAATTGGATTAGATTGGTCTTTGACGGGTTATTCACGGGATTCATGGGGAGATTGAAGCTTTTGTTTTATACGCGTAGTTAGATGGCCAGAATGCAAACATGGTGCACATCTTGCCACACCGTTCTCACATAGTGTACCATCTCAACATGAATGATGTAACCAAGGTTTTGTAACAATATGCTGATTTACAAGAGTGTCCATGGATTTTCTTTCCCGTTCTCCATAGAGATCTACGCTTTGGAATGGGCAACCACAGTACTTTCACAGTTTTAATGCCTTGTGACTGGGACTGTAGCTACATTTCATTGTTGTCATTGTTTCGACAGTTCAAAAGTGCGTTTAGCTGGCCTACTTGAAACAAATGCTTTGATTTTGATTTTGAATCGCAGTATTTGCTTGAGTAGATTGGTCGTGGATCATGATCTGTCGAATGACCAATTTGGTCGATACACCATTGTTTAACTATTGTGCCTACTTCGTGGATAGATCATGGGATAGAAGGGATTGCTATAGTATTTTAAAACCTAGCATTACCTATTACGGCAGTGCTTTCACATATTTTCTTAACGTCATCAGCATCATCGGCATCAGCATCCAGAGCCCGTCTTCACCCACAGCTGGGTATATGGTAGAGGAATCTCTTTGCTTTAGTCAAGCTCAAAGTTCCTGTGCCAGCTTTATACAGGATAAACTCGATTTTTTTACAACATTATTACAATAAATGTCTCGTTGGTTGACAGCTGAGCAAGACGCCCTTTTTTTTTTTTAGGATGGGAAATCATCAAATGACTTCTCCCGCTCCGGGCGGAGCAGGAGGGAGTGTCAGACTTTTACTGACTAAAACCCATCCATGTTCCTTCCTCGCCCTTTGTGTTCCGGGGCCACGGTATCTCTTTCGAATAGTCCCGCAGCCCCGGCAGGCTTCGGCCCTTGCGGGCCCCTTCCCTATTGCTGACTCTCTTTGAGGCGCGCGTGGAACACGAACGCGCCGTCGACATGTCGTCATGAGACGGACGGACGACGAGCTAGCCCATAGCTCCCCGTCCACAGGCCCGGAGCAAGACGCCCTGGGTTCGATTTCCGTTTTATTGGAGTTTTCTATCAGGAATTTGTCAGTAGCAACCACGGAGTGTGGATTTGTGCCCGGTCCATGACAATAGGCTCGCCCTCTTTTACATGGGACTTTTAGGTATTACATGGGACTATTAGGTACACTTCTGTCCTAAATAGTACACCCAAAGTCTTCGTGAACAGAAATGATGTTTATTGTGTTATTACAATAACTAATCAGCAGTCTTCACATTCACACGTCTAAACATCATAAAGGCGCATTCACACAATTGCGAACGATACAGACAATCATAAAATTCCGTGCGAATTCGAACACGCGCGCGTATTAATTTACGCAGGAGACGCGTATGATATTTATTGGTAATAAACTGTAAGTGCACGTTTACAACGTCACTACAGCGTTTGGATATAGACAACATAGTTAGAATAATATATTGATTACTTCATTGGGAAAATGAGATGCTTTTCGACATTAATTTCGCGATAGCAAAGTAAAAATCGCTCTGAAAAAAAAAATCTGATGATCAAATGCTTAATTGGCTCCATTAACAAAAAAGGTGAATTTGAAATTCCAAAGTTTACGTTTAAAAAATAATTCATGTAGGTACTAGGTACTCCTAATCTAGTTACAAAAACTCGTACTTATAATTATGCTTATTTGGAATTATCAGTGTTAATAATGATAATGTTAGTGACCAGACTATGTCGGTTAACAGAGAATTTATAGTAGCAAAGACTTAACAACCATTGCTGCTAAACTTGATGATGATATCAAAAGACGCAACCAGAAAAAAACAGCTTAATATAGAAATGCATTTCAGAGTTCAGTTGTGAGAGTTTCACTCACATCAAAATCAACAACTCGACATAGAAAATCACACTGAAGGGCGTTCACCAATAAATATTCGGACATCATAAACATGATGCGCCATCATTCGAGGGACGCGGTGACATTACACGCGCGTGCAACGTTATCGTAAAATTTTACGACGCTGCAAGATCACTGCGGCCGGACGGCTTCCGGTGAAGATATTGTTATTATTCCGTTGTTGTGTGTTTGTGTAAATTTTTTAACGGAAATTTCGGTGATGTGTTCGGGAAATGAGTTGATTGGTTTCAGAAATTACGGGGAATGTAATTTGGTAAACTGCTCGTGTGTTCTGCGAATTGTGTGTTGATTTTAGAAAAAGATGTTTGATTTTATTTTTTCATGGGTTTTGGTTAAAAGGAAAAGTTATAATTATTAAGAAGGGCAGGTCTTTGTAATAATTATAACTTTTAATAAGTCAAATTAGTCAGGAAAAGGCTAAGCAGATGATGAGTTAATCTAGATTTTTACAAAATCTAAATGTTTGTACAAGGAACTGTTATTTTCCTTCGAAAAGTATTTATTAATAACACACACACATCAAAATAAGCTTCCCTATATATCTATGAACCAACATCGTTGAACAAAACGGAAGCAATTCACCTCAAATTCACTAAACCAACACAAAGAAACTAAAAGAACATCAAAATAATATGACAAAGCACTCGGAAAAACACAATCCACCACGATAAATTAAGCCTAACGTTATCACCCAAAACCTCTCTATTTACTTACAAAAAGAAGAAAAAAAAAACTCCCCTAAAACTTTTTGTACGAAAAAAAATGTGTTAACAAACAAAAAGATTTATTTTCAAGTGGTAGATACGTTTCTACGTCTCCCTGCCGCAATCGGAACGAACGTTAAATAAATATAGTGAAAAACCCAATAAAAGTATATGGCCTAATCTCTATCCAATATTTTCTTAGTTTCGACGGGAGCTTTCCTTTTAGTAAGATGGTTGGTGTAGTGTGGATGTGTCTTTAGTTTAATTTTATTATTTGCCAGAAGGAAAAAAAATATTATTTATTTATTTATAGGTTGATATTTTTATTTTTCGTTTAGTTTACCAAATTGTTGTGTTGTTGTTATCAAAATAGAAAGATAGGTATTACCATCGTTGAACAATAGGTCAACGATTTTGTTAGGTAGAAGGTGAGCATCAGCCTCGTTAATAAACTGAAGACTGACTATTATTTTTATAACGGCAAGCTGTTGATAACAGGAGACAGATTTGTGTGTCAAAAGGAGATAAACGCCTTTGTCCTGTAGCAGGATGAAATAGACTAGTTATAGAAGCTTCAGATTGTTAGGCAAGCGCCAGATTTAATCGTCGATCATCAACAATCGTCGAAGTGAACGAATTTCGTACCGCTTCATCGGGATTTGCCTCAGTTTGATTAATTTTTTTATGTTTACAATGGGCAGTGCACATTACTCGTAGAACGGATGGCCAATGGGGCCGAAACACGTTGCGTTGGAAGGCCTCCCGCTAGGTGGACCTCGGGGATCCACTGGATGCGAGACGCACGCGACCGGTCAGTATGGCGACACTTGGGGGAGGCCTATGTCCAGCAGTGGACGTCTTTTGGCTGAAGTGATGATTATGTAAATGTTTACTATTTTTATTAGACATTTTCATTTCCTTTGTTCCCGCTGATCCATACTATTCCAACCCACCCAGTTTCCACCTTATGCTTTTATCGCTAGCGTAACTGTTAGCGATACCGGTTCCTGTTATCTCACAATTATTTAGGAGACGCGTCCTCACCGATGAAATAAACACTCTAACGTAATGGAGGAAGAGGGTATGAAATTATAAGTTATGGTAATGAAAATATTTTGAGAAAGTGCCGACGGTTTTGTTTGTCATCTGAACATATTCTTGGAGTATAAAGGGTGTAAAACACCTCTTAACGAAGCCGAAAGGCACTTGTTCTCCTCGTCATTGCGATCATTTTTTTGTTCTACACCATACCTGGGAACCTTCTAGTTACGGAGATTTTTTTTAAATACAAGTTTTTAATGTAAGATTTTTACTTTAAACCCCTCCACGACAGCCCATTGTTTTGAGTGCGTAACATTGAGTTCTACCACAAAAAATGATTTTTGACCCCAAAAAAAAAAAGTCGTTTCCCAGCAATAATTTTTGCGTAAAGTTACTTAGTTTGATGTACAGAATGCTTGGTTGACGGCTTCGTGATGAGGTGGTTTACACCCTGTATTAGAATGACAGTGGTTTAAGGTTAACAGTTAACTATTTAATATTTCGAGTAAGATTTGCCCAGCAGTGGAATGACAGTGACATGTTCATACAAAATTTAAATAATCCTAAAATAGGTTACATAAACAAGTTTTGGTAAATGTTGTTTAATGGCAAATGAGCTGATTGTGTTGCTATTTCAACGATAAAACTGAAATATTAAGTGTTGCAGTGGTGATTTCACGGGAAAAAATTAACTGTTCGACACATAGAATTTATTGGAATAAAAGTACTTATTATTCCAAAAAAAAAGTTGAAACTTAAGGTAAATTTTGGTACTTAACTACAAGTTTTCGCGAAAATCCAAATTTGCCCATATCTTTTTATCGTGTTGACCCAGGACTTTAATAACTAATAAAATAGGGACTATATACCTCAGTATATGGTATAAATTTCAATTTGCTAGGTCCACCCGTTCCTGAGAAAATTGGTGGTTATAGACGAACAGAAAGACGGACAAGAAAGTGATCTCATAAGGGTTCCGTTTTTTCCTTTTGAGGTGCGGAACCCTAAAAATTGGGTGCCAAAATCACGTTCTGAATCCATGTCAAAAGTTGCTCCGTGTATATGGTGGTAGTACAGACGACGTCCTTCACAAATAATTTAACCAAACCTAATAACGACCAACCGCAGGATCAACAGCACATTCGTATTCCCACGTTATACAAATAGTATTACCGCGTAAACTGACCAAATGAAGCGTCAAAATAGGATTTATTTTAACAACCCTTTGACGTTAAAACTGACCCGTGGACAGTTGTCCGGGGATTTGGAGGTACTCTGCAAATAAAATCCTCTATTTAATGAACGTGGGATATTATGTGTTTTGTTAAGAGTCGTCGCTTGTTTTGAGTTAGTGTAGTGTAATGTAATTGTGACTTTACCGCGAGTGTAATATAGTACCTAGTTATTTATATGGACACAAGAACAAAGTAACTTCGCCTTAATAGACGCAAAGTAAACGCAATGGACGTGCTCTTAGATATAGTTATATTTTTAGCAATTTAAGTTAGATTAAAATTGCTTATTAGCCTTATTAGGCTAGATTGTAATATAAAAACAAAAAAAAAAAGAGTCGTCGCGTTCTAAGCTTAAAAATTGTGTGTAGTGTGTTCAAATACAGGTAAGAGCGCTGAAATCATTTCTTAACACATTTACCAAATCTCAGTCTTGACCATGATTGAAATGATTTGCATCATAACGAGTTACTGTTAGCCTGCTTCATCCCACTGCTGGACAAAGGTCTCTCCCCATGACTTCCAGATCTTCTAATCTAGGGGCAATGATGACCGCCGTTCGTTGGTTTTGTCCAACTTGCCCCGCCATCTACTAAGAAGTCTGTCGAGATGCCTAATGATAACGATTATAGGCGAGAAGACAAAAAAATCTAATTAGTCCGTCACTTGGATTATCAAAAAATATTTCACCCGTGTTTTTTCTTTTGTTACGTAAACCAAAATTGACGAAGATACGACGCTTTTAAAATTCTCAATACGTCACGCCATGGTATGATTTTTAGCTAGTTCTGACGTCACGAGTTTTGATGAGTTTTATCTTTGTCAATATTCATTGAATTACAAAAACAAAAAAATACGTGTCCATTAATTCCAATACTCTAACTGACGGACTAAATAGATTTCCACATTTTTTGATACTGTCGTCATGCCTATTCTATTGATATTGTTTTTAAGGTATTCTGTACCCGAAGTTTATCTATTCGCTAAAATATGAGAAGTGGTAATTATCTTGACACATTGCATTACCATTTGTTTTAATTAATAGCTATGGTTTTTTAAACGTTAACTCTGTCAAAAATCAGTAGCTAGCTGACATGTCACACCCAACCACAGTATTAGTATTTCAATTTGACAGCAATTATCATGCATTCCATTGCGAGGACATCTCTATCCTATTATAAGGCCGTGTGTAGACTGACCAGTGCTGCGGTCAATAATCTGATTTCGCATCGGTCACCGTGTCCGATCAGTAGGAAATATAATTAGCGAGGTGTGAGAATTTGGATTATGTGGTTTTCTCATACTGTAATGAAGTTACTGAGTGTGTTTGGTCTAGGTAATATTAGATTATCGAGAGAGATAGGGATAGTAGTTGCTTGAAACAATATGGTTAAATGAGAATCAAATATATTAAAAACACCTTGTTGTTTTTTTTTGCTATTGCAATTAGTCTTTAAATATTACAGATACATCCAGATGGAGAACTGTGCCCACGATAATTATGACTATAACGCGTTTACAAAAATCAATGGATGGGATATCATCAAATGACTCCTCCCGCTCTGGGCGGAGCAGGAGTGAGTGTCAGACTTTTACTGACTACAACCCATCCATGTTCCTTCACCGTCCTTTGTGTTCCGGGGTCACGGTATCTCTTTTGAACAGTCCCGCAGCCCCGGCAGGCATCGGCCCTTGCGGACCCCTTCCTTTTTACCCGACTGAGTTAGAAGGAGGGTTATGTTTTTCGAGACTATGTATGTATGTATAATTGTTTGGCACGCTCTGTGGCTTGAACGGCTCGATGGATTTTAGCTCGAGAGGTGTCGTTAGATTCATATTTACTGTCAAAGTGACACTGGGTATGTCAATATTAAAAAAAAACAAAATGGCGGTTTTTCGGCGCCAAATTCAAATGTTTGGCACGCTCTGCAGCCTGAACGGCTCGATGAATTTTAGCTTGAGAGGTGTCGTTAGATTTGTATTTACTGTCAGAGTGACACTGGGTATGTCAAAATAAAAATAAAACAAAATGGCGGATTTTTGGCGCCGCATTCAAATGTTTGGCACGCTCTGCAGCCTGAACGGCTCGATGGGTTTTAGCTTGAGAAGTGTCGTTAGATTTGTATTTACTGTGAGAGTGACACTGGGTATATCGAAATAAAAAAAGAAACAAAATGGCGGATTTTTGTTGCCAAATACAAATGTTTGGCACGCTCTACAGCCTGAACGGCTCGATAAAGGGCTCATCATGAGAATTTCAAAATGGTATTTCTAAGTAACTAAAAAGTGTATAATAAAAAAAATAATTTAAAAAAATAAAAAAACCCGACTGCATAAAAAATAACCAATAACTTTAAATAAAAATTGAAAAGAAAAACACAAGTTCAGGAAACAGGACATATTGACTGCAACAGTCGGGATCCATTAAATAATCTAGACTAAAATCATCATCCTGTTTCCTGAACTTTTTTTTTTGTCTTTTCAGTTTTTATTTAAAGTTATTAGTTATTTTTTATGCAGTCGGGTTTTTGAATTTTTTAAATTATTTTTTTTCATTGCTGACTCTCTTTGAGGCGCGCGTGGAACACCAACGCGCCATCGACACGGCCTGTCGTCATGAGACGGACGGACGGCGAACTAGCCCATAGCTCACCGTCCACAGGCCCGCGTTTTGGTCTTGGCCTCACAGATTATGGAAGTCATTAGAAGTAACCACTGCGCAAAGACAAAACATTTATTTCAATTAGACCATTTTATTACACTTTTGAATGTGAAAATGTACAAGGAAAAGCAACTGATTCTAGTTAGTAGCCAATAAAAACTAAACTACAAAAAAAATCCAAAGCCAGAACTGAATAGACAAACAACGGTAAAATTCTCTTGCAAAGCAACTGCAAAGAAAATTAAGCCAGGAAGTGTCCTTTCTAACACCTCACAACAATAGATACCTAGTTGTTTTTTAATAAAAGCAAACGTCACGAACGCTGCGTTTAATCCCCTGTTGATCGTAAATGTTTACGATCGGGACTCGCTGCGGTACGACGAGTGTGGAAGCGCCCTTATGACGCCTAGTAGTGACAACGAGTCGTTAGTGTTGGGACACAATGAGTTTTGTTAAAAGTAGAAAGAAAATGGTCTAAAGGTCATGACATAACACCACGCCTGTAATCTCCAAAGGGTAAGTCACCTCTGACTTACCCTTTGGAGATTACAGGCATGGTGTGTGTACCTGATAGTACACCCATATTTCGGCCATTTAAGTGCCATGTAATAGGGCCCAGCGTATTGCCATCAACTGGCTACCAGTCTAGACTCGGTGGCTGCCACGGAGGAATTCCTATGAAAAAACTCATTAACACTTGCCCAACCTAGATATCGAACCTAGAACCTTTTGCTTAGCATTCTTACTTGCGACCACTAGACCAAGGAGCAGATCATGGCTTAAGAGGCGCATTCAGAAAGTTTACAACCTCGCAAATATCTGTCAAATATTTACCTGTTTTAATTAATTTCGCAATATTACTGTATGGAAATAAGAAATATGGCTAACTAACTATCTAGAATATTGATTATGAAATGCAATAATTAATATCGTAACACCGAATAATCAGTTTTAGATGAGAAAAAACTATTTGGAAACTTTCCAAATGCCTTTTCTACACTTATAACGGTAACAACATCAAATTCTGTGTTTTAATTGCAATTCACTATTAATATTCTAGATAGTTAGTTAGCCATATTTCCTATTTCCATGCAGTAATATTGCCAAATTAATTAAAACAGGTAAATATATGACAGCTATTTGCGACGTTGCCAACTTTTTGACGCTCATATAGCTTAATGTAAAAAAAAAAAACACCTAAGGCTCAACAAAACAGAACTCTGGGGACATCTTTCACCTTGATTAGTTCTATAGCACTTGATAATATGGAAATCAATTAATTTCTTCTTTCGTTTGATTGTATCGAAAAACTAAATATTTTTCTTTCATTTTTCCTCCAGTGTATCTCAAACTTGAGCTAACGCGAACGCTTTCCGTCTCCAATATTGGCACTTATTGTATTTTGTATTATTTACCCACTTTTACGATCTGTATCCTTCATATTTTCGACTGAGTCCGAACTACTTAAACTTTTATGGGGACGTTTTCCACTACAATAATGGTGGACGATTTTTATTGTGAAAAATATAAAATATTTTCAGTTTATCTGTTTAATTGGATGAAGTAAGAGCGTCTTTTGTAATGTTTGATTGATTCAAGAGTTCAGTCTTTTCACAGATATCTTTTCTCTGATAGTACGAAACCACTTTGTGGTGTGAGAATAAGGATAATGTTGCCTTTGACAGTACCTTGCTGAGATAGGAGCCTTTTAACCTTGCACAGGACCAATTTGATTGTTTTTTTATTATTCTCATGTTTACTTTTTATTTTTTATTTTTTTCCCCTGTTTTTTTCAGTTATTTTTAGTCGTTGTTGCTTTAGCCAATTTTCACTATGAAACCTACTTGTGTTAAAAAAATAACAATGCCATACACGTTGAATGCTACCAGAACTTAAATTCAATCAAAAATCTTTGAGAATGCCACTGACACCATCATCACACCATTTATCTTTCTATACCAATTCTCTTCGAATCAAAAATCATTAACAGATCATCTGTTTTGACAAACCATTAAGTTCTTCTCAATTGTTATTTGACAGTTTAATGTCCAAAATATCTTGAACTTACAATAGGCACTGCTTGTCAAGGCAAAAAGTAATTCCCTGAACAGTTAGTCGTTAGTTCCGAACTTTGCCACGTTTCATCTTAAAGTGGTCAAAGCTTGTAGTGTCAAATTCGATGTCATATTTTACAGATGACGTCGTTCTAACAATGATTATTGACGTTAATAGAGTGCATGTGAGCTTTAAAGTGTCGTATTTTTTTCAATAAATGGTTTTAGAATTGATTGTATTGTATTTGCTTTAATAGTTTTTGAGGTGTTGAGTACAGTTATAGAAGATGTCTTTTATTTTGAATAGTTTACCAATAATGATAGATTTGAGTATTTATTAACTGTATTTTTTAATAAATTAAGTATTAAAAATGCTTAGCAGAAGTAGGCAGAGTTCGCGACACACTGAGTAAAAAAAAATGGCTGTGGCAGACGCGAACAGACAGATGGGTTAAGTTTATTCATTCAGAAGGTACCGAACCCCAATATGTACTTCTTTTCCCGAAGCAGGAATCGAACTGATAAACCATTCATTAAATAAATAAATTTATTGGAACGAAAAAACTCATTGTTCGATAAAATCTGCATTAATATAAAACTGTGTCGCAGTCATTAACGCCCACCTCCAAAAAGTCGAGGCAAAAGCAAAACTAAAAATAAAAACTAAAACTTAATTTCTCAGCAGTTGTGCATGTGACCATTGTAACAACAAAACAGTCAATTTTAAAATTAAATAATGCTGTTAAAAAAGCTCAATTAAAATACTCATTTCACGTTAAATATTTTACCGACAACATCATTGTGTCGTCAATTTAATGAAATGATTAGCAGATGATATGAAAATTAAAACGCATCGGATCAAAAATGTCATGTACCCGTCATTTTAGGGTTGATAAGACTATTAATTAATTAGTGTTAATAACTGTAATCCTTTCGCTGCCGCACGCAATTTTTTGTAGTTAAATAGAATTGATAAACTGTTTTAATTATTTATTCCGTAATAATAGACTTGTTAAAAAATACTGTACAGTAGAATCTTCTTAGAGAATGTAATCCCCACATTATTTTATCAAATCGAAGCTTATCATGTTCTTCCAAAAGATAAAACTCTTTTGTTGTTCCATTCTCTTTCAGACATTATTACTTAAATAACACTTAAATTAAAATGTCCATATTCACCACAAAACTAACATAAATCCACAAACCCTCCAAATGCAACACGGTTTTAAATTACCAATATTGAGCGTGTCGGTCAAAATGACCACACGTGGTTGCCAGATTTACATCGTAACAATGTCTTAATAGAAGTGTGACCACATCAATTAACAAATGTTGTGTAAAGATTTAATCTTTTGGACTGTGTAGTGGACTGGGCGGAGTGGAATTCCGGATGAACATATTTTGTATGATTTTATGACTGTAATAAAGATTGCTAGGATTTAGGTGAAGACATGGGTTGAAATTAAAGTGGCCATTCCAAAAATAGCATTAGAAATATACATGTTAACAGAAAAAAAAACCGTAATTGGATGAACATTTCTGTTTATATCTAAGGTACGATGGGACTGACATACGCTGAAATGTCCCTAAACCATTAAAAAAAAAGATGTTGTTGGATGAGAATTTATGTTTAACTGGGCAATCCAACAAAGTTAATTTAATGCACTATTTTAGACTTTCACGGTTTTTCACTACACATAAAGTACATACGGGATAATATTCGTGATTTTCTTTCATCATGATCGCGGGAATATTAGCGCGATCATGATGCTTGCAACAGCGTCGAAATATCGGGAGCTCATAGAAACAAAAGAAAATCACGGATATTATCCCTTAAGTACTCTAAGTGAAAGTTAATTTAAACTTAAGTTTTATTACAATTCTGATAGTCTAATAATGAAAAAAATCGATTAATAAAATTCCAAAACCTACCGAGAGACATAGCACATTGAAAACAAATAATTTCAAATTCCAAAACTCAACGCCTTAACAAGAATGTCATTGTTAACACTAAAATGAGGTGTGACCGGGTCGCAATGACCCCAGAATTCACGGACAATGTATTTTAAGGACATTTCGTCCGGTTCAAGTGTGAATGCGATGGAATTAGTTCCGGGCCCTAACAAAGGGTCAATTTTTGAAAATTCCCGCCATTTTGTTTTGGCTACTCATAGTTTGATATATTTATGTGTTTTCGCTAACAAGCATTTAGATGTGGGTGTATAGATCTGTCGATAGTTAATAAAATTTATGGCTACAGTGATTCTAAAATTCCATTTTTAAGAATCACTATGGTTTGATGTTTTGTCTATTATGTTGATTGTTTTTTTATATGATAAACATCGATCAACGATTGGATACATGTATTTATCTTTTTAAATATTACAGTAGCAGGATTGGAATCAAGTGGCCCGTTTAACTTTCGCCAGTGAAAAAAGAACGTTAAACGTTTGAAGAACCATATTAAGTCTTGCAATAATGACAAATGGGGCTCTCAAATAGATGAAAAAGAAATTTCTATTTACTCAAAACAAATCGGAAGGGTGTGGCGATTACTTTTATTAATGGTGTATTTGAAAAGGCATATTAGGAATTAACCCAACCGTAATTTCGCCACAAACAATCTTTTTAACAAAGAAAAAAGAAAACTATTAATCATGAATGTGACAATTGTCAAAAAAAAAAGAAATATGGGTTTTCAATGTTATTGGAGAAAGGGGTAACTTAAAATTTTTATTAATGGTATTGTATCAACATTGAAAAGACGTATTGATGCATTACAGTTTTTTTGAAGCGTTTGAAACATACTAATTTTTCTGTGGAAATTGAACTATATCGAATACACTAAAACACCTTCATAGATTATATAAAATTTTTGTATGTCATGTCATGTCTTTCACTTTAAATCTTACTCTAATACAAAACCTTGTGTTTACATTTATGAAACTTTAATGTTCATAAAATCAAACCACCACCACCAAGGCCAGACACAAAGACAAGCTGCGCATTGTAGCCAGTAAAACAAAGCTTTTGCACCAAAGCATCTTTTGTGAAAAGGTGGAAGATTATTAAAGATACGTGGGCCCATGCCCACGTATCTTTAATAATCTTCCACCTTTTCTCAGAACTATGAGCGATATAAATACCTTCAAAAAAAAACTATACGAATTATTGATAAGTAAATGTTATTACTCTATACGAGAATTTCTAGATGACAATACTTTAAAGCAAATCCATTGAATGAATAATTCAATTGTTAATCTGACATAAATATTTTATAATTTTGAAAATTTAATCATAATGTAATGCATGACCAATTGGATGTATTGTATTTTAATTTATTGTTTTATAATCTAAATTTAATTTTAATTTGATTTGATTAATTAATTAATTATTTTTGTGACATGAATTTTGTATGCCTCAATGGCGGGACATAGCAGACACCTGTATTTAACACAAGATCTTATGAACCTGTGATCCACAATAAAATATATGAATTTGAATTTGAATTTGAAAAACATTATTTTATAGAAATGTGTGTAGGTATGTTTTACCCTCTTACTTACCAGTTAAGGGTAAAATACTACCCATAGCAGCAAGGGGTTAAGCAATGTCGTTAATACTGAATACACTCCGATGACTCTGTGTGGGGGAGGGAAAACATTTTTTACGTAAATCGAGTTTTGACGCGCGGATATTACCAAAATTGGAGTGACCCAAGGGAAAAACAAAATTATTGAGTGTGGAACCGTTAAATGTGTTTATTGGATTTATATGGATAAACGGGTTTTGTTGAGTGTATTAGCTGCTTTTTTTTCTATTGAATTACTTCTTGTGCAAAAAAAATGTGACACAGATTATGGAGGGTTAAGATAGTGAACATAAATTCAGTAAAAACTCTATGGATATATTTTTTTCATTAAATAAAAATTACAACTAAACTACACACACAAAAAAATAAACTACATATTATTATACTATGTAGTTTATACAAAAAAAAGTCTATATCAACAACCAACACTTCATGCAATGCAAAAAAAAAATAAACCCTAAAATGCGACTGCCATTTTTTTCTCAAAAATCAATTATCAAAACACTGGGGGTAATTTTCAAATCGTGTCGGTAGCAATTCAACGAATTTGAACCTCGTAAAGTTAAATGGACTGTAGAACTGAGAGGAACATGTGTACTACTACTAATGGATTTAAAATTTATTATATCGACGCCCACTTTATATTTTCAACTGAGTTTTCAATGCAGTTTGTACAGCTCCTATACTGAGGGTGTAAAGACGAGAATTGAGTGATATAATAGTGAAATTGAAGTTGTAGTAGATTATATATTTGCTAGGGGGTACAGATTTAGTGTAAAGTATCTATGTTTCACAAAAATATTACACTCAGTTTTTTTTTCTTCTTCAAAGCTGGTGATGATTATTGACAATAGTACCTGCTTACTTACCTGAACATAATGCAATTAAATGTGTCAATACATGAGCATACAAATAAGCATGTTAAGCCTATATTGTGGGGACTGCTGAAACTCATGGTTATAATCCACCACGTGGGCCCAGTACACGTTCGTAGATGTCATAATTATGTCTTCGAATTTTTCGGCTGGTCCCTGCTGTGGTCCCCTGTGGACTGCTTGTGGCGTTTTATTTTTTTTCTGTTAGCTCTAAACAGTGGACACTGTTTAGAGCTACTGACTGAGAGGTTTAAGGTTACTGACTATACAAAGGGTTAAGTTTACCGTCTTGGATTTTTGTTATAATTACAGACCGGAATTCATTGTTATTCCCGGTTCATGGAATTAGGCTCATCCCCTTTTATGTAGATTTAAATAACCTGGCGAAATGTAGGTGTGTAATCACGAGCACATTTTTTTTTATTAAGTCTCGGTAAATTAGAACTGTGATCAATTACTATCTGCGAGCCGAGATGGTCACAGTGATTTTGTAAAAGACGTGCCAAATCTTTCAGGAATCGCCCATAGTAATTAATTTTACCTAAAAACGGTGTAACATAGTGAGATTTTTCGGTGGGGGCAATTTAATAATTGGGTCAATATTTTCTTTCATTATTTGTATATTCACTGTTTTTCGTCTTGCACTTTATCTTTGCACGCGTAATGTTACTAAGCCAGTGCTGCAGCGGCAGCGGCCAGAGGGCACTCCATCTAATTTAGTTGCATCAAATCGCCAGTAACAATCATATTTTAAGTCGCTGTAAACACTGAAAATTCCTAAGTTTTATAGTCGGCTTCAGTTCTTCAGTTGCTTAAGTTCAGTTTCACACCCATACATAAACATAATTTGTACTCAGGACCGTACTATACCTACAAATCCTACAATACGTTACGCCATTTAGAATGACTCACGGATTCTATGCAAAGCATGCACTAAAACACTTCATTGCTCCAAAATGCATGTGAAGAGCTACTGATCATAAATCCCGACAAAGCATCGTGTATACCACGTTAACCCGTCGGATGTCAATCGTAAAGTTTTACGATATCGACTAGTTCCCGAAAGGGTTCCTAGAGGACTTGTATTGGACATATTGAAGAGTTATGTCGAACTGTGCTTGGTGCATGATGCTAGCTTGCATGTGAAGTGGTTGTTGTCTAAGGAAATATAAAATATCAGTTCCTTAAAAGGCAGTGTTCGCAATCATAACTGTTTTTGGTTTTTAAAAATACTTTGACTAAGAAAACAGTCTCTGATTAATCTTTAGACAACAAAATCAAAAAACATGGGTTGGAGAAGAAGATCAATTGTTTTTATTTGTTTTTTTCTAAAAGATAGCTTGCAGATAAAGTACTTCAAGAAAAAAATGCTCTAACACCGAAAAACTACCTACTTACTACGAATAGTATGTAAACTATTACGTACGTTAGTCATTGGTAAAAAGACTAATATTTAATGCTGTCCTCTGGTTTCATGGAAACTCCGTACTACGCTAGACCAGCAAAAGATCAAAATGCTTCCAAGGACTTGAGGTCGACAATCAGTAGGTAGGTACAAGGATGCGACGAGAAGAGCGTTTATAAAAAAAAAAAAATTGTATTACATTCTACACGTCACTCCACCAAATAATATCACCTAAACTTAACAAAATTCTCTTCAGGTATATTTCCTATGCATTCAAAGATACCACAATAACACCGACCTTTTTGTGCACATAACAATAGTTGAGATCACAATTTCAGCCGTTTCCCTAACGTTCCGTTCCATATGGAAATTGCTCCCACTCAAATGGATTGCTCCCGTTTTGAATTGAAAAGTTAAACTCGGTGATTTCTTTGAATTTACTCTGAGATTTCCTAGCTTACTGGGTGCAGGTTTGCTTATTTATTTTTGTGATGTTTTCCTAGCGGTTTTCTGTGATTTAAACAAAGGTTATACATATTTTCAAATAACTGTATATTGTAAATCCTGTATTTAGAATACACAGTTATTTGAAAATAATTATGTATATTACTATTATTAACAATAAATAGAAAATCATATACAAAATCTGCAGTAGAAAAGACACTGCTGTTTATTCGAATTATTGTAGTCACTATGCATACGTTTTTAATAAATAAAATAAAATATCATCATCATCATCACCTGCCTAGCCTTTTCCGAACTATGTTGGGGTCGGCTACCAACCTAACCGGATGCAGCTAAATACCAGTATTTTACATGGAGCGACTGTCTATCTGACCTCCATAACCCAGTTAGTACTAGGTAATCAGTCAAAGCTCTACAATATTAATAACAGTCGGGACCAACCGCTTAACTTGCTTTCCGAGGCACGGAGTAAACTCGGTATGTAATGGGTGGTCACCCATCCATAGACCAACCTAGGCACGCGGTAAAATTTATAAAGCTTCTAAAAACCCTCGAATACTGTGATGTATTTCATGAATTTATCGCAATCCATTATGCAGCTATTATAAATGCAAATAAAATTCATCTCATAACAATAAAGTGCTATACAAACAAACTTTACAATGGTTAACCCTTAACCGCCGTTTCGGTATTTGATACCAGAACTATAAAATTCCCGGTATCGCTCCGCGGATCCTGGGTTCGTTAAAAACCGCATTAGTCGCATTTATCGATGTCGTTAACGTGAGCTTAAACTGTTTTAGCTGTGCACTGTGTTTCTCAATGTTGGAAGATTAAAATTGGATGAATAAAAGTATTTAAATTTAGCTTAAGTTACGACCGTTAGTTAAATTGTATCGTCTATGTCTTTGTAACTATATATCACTTATTTATTAATGTGATCATTTAAACACTTGTAAAAACACGACCAAAATATTATTCCTTCTACTTCAATAATTTTTTCCGGCCTACCGTAGATTTTTAAGGCTCCTTTTTACATGTATTACAGAAAACAGGCTTAAAACACTTTCAATCACGCCATACACAACTCAAATCACAACTATTTTCAAAATTAAGCACAATTTAATACAAAATTTTAACACCCCCATAAACCAGTGAACTCGTAATTTTGAGAACCAGCCGGATATTGTCAGAATTTAACATCGCAACTACATCAGCATCACAATACTGGCAGACATTTGTACGCGGAAGCTAAGAGTTGTAAATTTTTACTACTTTCTGTCGCTCGCAATTACCGCTGCAGGGAAGGGTTGGATTGCAACGGGGAAAAAAAGCGTATGAGTTTCGCTTGCGTACTTGACTATAATGTTTTTGTAGTTATTCGTTTATTCATTTAAATACATATTTTTGTAATTTTTAAATATTTCTTAATAAATTTATATAAAAAAGCATTTAAAAATATAAAAAACAGTAGCCCACCAGCGCTGGGAACAGGGTCCGAGCTGCCGGTGGTCAGGGCTCTTGAGAGAGGAACCTCCTAACAGTACGTGCCGTGACCAGAAGTACTGCTTGTAGTAGTTATTTATATTACGAGGTTAGTCTAATATTATAAATGTTTAATTTTTGCTATGCTGTGTTATAAATAATCAGAATCCAAACAGATTCTGATTTTTACAAAGCGATCAGCGGAATAAAAAAATAAATAAAAAAAACAATAAATCTACAATAAAGGGTATAAAACACCTCTTAACGAAGCCGAAAAGCACTTGTTCTCCTCGTCATTGCGATATTTTTTTTGTTCTACACCATACCTGGGAACCTTCTAGTTACGGAGATATTGGGGGTCAAAGTTCCAACTTTTTGGTAACTTTTTTTTTATATACAAGTTTTTAATGTAAGATTTTTAAAACACCTCCGCGACCCCCGTACTATTCAATCCATCCATCAGCACAATGTTTTGAGTGCGTTACTTTGAGTTCTACCACAAAAATTGATATTTCACCCCAAAAAAAAAAGTTGTTTCCCAGCAATAATTTTTGCGTAAAGTTACTTAGTTTGATGTACAGAATGCTTGGTTGACGGCTTCGTGATGAGGTGGTTTACACCCTGTATAAGGTAAAGTCACTTACGTAGCCTCATAAGATTACGACACTGCTACGTCGTAGACACACACGTATTAGACGCTACGCCGTAGACATCTTTTGCGTAGACCTACACTTTAAAATAATCACGGTCGACTGTTTATCGTGGTATGTTTTTGAACAGCTTATTTTGTGCATGTAAAGAAGTCACTACAAACTTTTGGTCCGACCAGTACGGACAAATTGCGGACTCAGTTCTGGACACGGACAGATGGCCACTTCCAAAAAGTGTCCGCAAACAGTTCTCAATAGTCAGTTAGAGTATTGGAAATTAATGGACACGTATTTTTTGTTTTTGTAAATCAATGAATATTGACAAAAGATAAAACGCATCAAAACTCGGGAGTGGGGGCTCGTGACGTCACGACTAGCTAAAAATTATACCTAGGCGTGACGTATTGAGAATTTTGAAAGCGTCATATCTTCGTCAATTTTGGTTTACGTAACAAAAGAAACAAACACGGGTCAAATATTTTTTGATAATCTAACTGACGGACTAATTCGATTTTTTTTTGTCGTCTCGCCTATTCATCTGTACCAATTAGACTGACCACTATTTCAAATATGACGCTATCTTTTGTGGGACATATACAATTACAGCAGTCATCTCTTAGGGTTGTCGATCAGCATCTAAATTAACATACTCGTGAAGCATGACTGAGTGTATGTATAATTGTATATGGATTATTGGCACAGCCCTAAGGCTTCCGGTTACAACACACTTGAGTTAATAAGGTGCCTGGTTAGTCAAGTGTAAACAGTAGTTTATTAGGTAAACATGTAGGATCTAATTAGGCCTATTGTTGGTTAATTAGAAGGTCCGAAATTATAATTGTCTTGTTAGAGGATCTCGATTGAATGATACATACACACACATCAAAAAAAGTTTACTAGCATAAGCTGATATAATTTTTTAAATTGAACTGTATCAAGAAAAATTACTGGTTGTGTGTTTTCTTTATACAGAAATACCCTGTTTGAAATTTCTACGGTAACAAAAAAGATTTAGATTTTTCAAAGTGATCGCAAACTTTTTTTTTATGTGTGTACATATAACTTTATATGTAAGGACTGTCCAGTGGTTCTAGTGGTCGCAATCGCGACTGATAAGCATGAGGTCCTGGATTCGATTCCTCCGGTCTGGCAAATTGCCATTGGGTTTTTCCATCCGAGATTTAACAGTAGCAGCCACGGAGTCTGGATTTGTACCTAGTTTTAGCAATCGGCTCGTCCCTTATTACATGGGACTTAAACATAACTGGCGAAATGTGGGTGTACTATTAGGTACACCTCTGCCTAACCCTTTATGGATTACAGGCGTGATGTTATGTTAGAGCAGTACAAAAAAAAACTTTAAAACACATTTGCTCGTAAAGGGTCTCTTATTTCGCCAATTTCAATATCGTATTGTATCTCATTACGTACTTGTGCGTTATTGTAATGTAAGACACACAACTGTGTGTTCAATCAAGATGCTCCGTCTAAAACGAACGGTACTTTTTAAAATCTTAGCAAAGAGTTTTTATGTCAGAAAAGTGGTCAACATTTTATGAATAAAATTAACTTTGGGAGATAAAATATAATAATAATAACTTGATAACATTAAAAATGCCAACTGACAACGTAATAATAAATTTTACAAATTGTTCAATTTTTTTTTAACTGCTTTAACAAGTGATTAAAGATTTATTCGTTTAAGAAAGTCCGAGTTTTATTTAGCAATATCGCCTCGGCTGTAATTTTCAACTTACCGCACTTATATCATACTGTTCTATTACCCGTCGGACATTCTCCTACCCTTATGCCCCAATTTATTTATGGTTCGCGCAGCATGTCTTCTTCTTCCATACTTCTCTATTACTTGTCATTGTATGATATAAAAATCCTGTTGCCACAACAAAGTGACGTTAAACTAATACTTACTGCTATAAGAGACGGTGGAGATACGGCCCTGGGTTGAGACATAGTAAACTTCTATCCCGGTAACCCATGAGATCTTTCTTATAGTGTGGTTGGTGCCTAACCTGGTGTCAGAGTTTTTATGCCGCCCATGGGCATCTGACTTGACTTTCAGGCCATCAAGAAATATATCTCAGGTATGCTGGTTTCCTCACGATAAATATACAATACGCACATGAATCCGAAAAAAACAGACGTGCGTGCCTTTTTTTTTCGGATTTGAAATCATCAAATGACTCCTCCCGCTCTGGACGGAGCAGGAGGAGCTTAGGAGTGTTTACTGACGAAAACCCATCCATGTTCCTTCTTTGCCTTTTGTGTTCCGGAGCCGCGGTATCTCTTTCGAAAAGTCCCGTAGCCCCGGCGAGGCGTCGCGTCGGCCCTTGCACGGACCCTTCCTTTTGCTGACTCTCTTTGAGGCGCGCGTGGAACACGACCTTGTCACGGCCTGTCGTCATAAGACGAACGGACGGCGAGCTAGTCCATAGCTCACCGTCCACAGGCCCGCGCCTACGGTGACGCCGGTGCGTCTCCCACGGCGAGAGGTGCGTGCCTTGGATTCGAACTCGATTGACGGCTTGGCAGTCCGACGGTCACACCACTAGGCTATCCTGCTTCAATAAATTATCTAATCGGATAATTTGCTACCTCGCCATTCTAATATAAACATACAATCAAAACCACACTCAAAAGAAACATCTTCAATATTCTATTCTCACGTCAAAATTAAATTGTCCACAAATTATCGTATTTCGAAGACCCGTTCCCACGTTCGATACGTGTGTCCTTACGTTAAGAGGGAAGGGCTTGTCCTCAACAAATATTGTCTTTGAGGACACCCTACACGGTCTTGACTGTTTAAGAGTTGAGTGTTTGGTGACAATGAGTGTTGAGTGTAGTTGAGTAATGGTGGGGTATTATTAATTTAATTTATTGTAATAATGTTTAATAATGGAGCTTTGTATTGGTTGTTAATAAAACACATGAGATTAAAATGAAGGTATGGTTGCAATATGGAGACTGTTTATGCTCATAAGTTTAATAAAATCTTAATTACAACATGTCGCTTTTCACAGTTTTTTTTTTTGTAAATAAACAATCTTTTTGTTTTTAATTTTAAGCTCCTTTTAATAATAATATCAAAACAATCAATGCGAAAGCAAACATCGACACATTATGTCTGCAATCGTAATTCACACAAAACACAATACTTCAAATACCTCAACGATATCATCATTAAAATCACTCCACATCGGTCGAAAATACCAAATAATCCTCATAACAGCTAACACTACAATGCATACTTCAAAAAATCCCTATTCAGGGTCCACTAGGCGCGGTCCAGGAGACCCAACAATACGATACCAATAATCGCGCTCCCTATTAATTATAATTGACATATTTCGAAGTCTGAAAGCAATTTGTCGAACGTTTCAATGGACACGTGGCATCCGTGTTTGTTTTGATGTCCAGGGGTATGATGGACCAGCCGCGGTCATTAGAGGGTTATGTGCCTCTTGAAATTGAATATGTATATAGTGGGAGATTTTGTTGTAGGTGTTTTGAACTATTATTGTATGAAGATGCTGTAAGGTATCAATATCAATGACTTTACATAATACAACAGTTAGCAAAATTCAAAATTGTTTTTTTTTTCATCAAATAACGCTAACATACTTAAGATATATTAAACACTATTCTCATAATAGAATGGGTTTCATAACTAAATTAATTTTCTTAACAAAATAAACTTATAAAACTGGTTCAGTGTATAGGGGCTCTAAGCACACGGCGTATTTAAACGCACAGACGACGCGCAGATGACGCTCGTATACGCGCTTCAAACGAGATTAGAACGCGACCTTCTCACCTAAGCACACGGGGTGTTCGTGAAACGCGCGTCTACTGCGCGTATACGCGTGCGCGCGCGTGTTGTGTGTTGCTAATCCCGCCGACAAACTGTTACGCAGTTTGGTGGGTGTATAAAATGTACAAAATATTTGGTCCTAATTAATTATTTTTTTAGATACTTCGATACAAACGCGCTGTAGTCGCTTCCGCGTTTTGGTCAGAGACTCCTCGTCAGTTGTACAATGGCGTCGGTTAAGACGACACTGCTTACGCTGGCATTGACCCTTTGTACGGGCTTCAAACGAGTTTCGAACGCGCTTCACACGCACGTTTATACCGCGTTTTACGCGCATTTGAATCTATAAAAACGCAAAAATTGGCATCTACGGCGCAGAAAACGCGCGTCGTCTGCGCGTATAAAATACGCTGCGTACTAGGGCTCTAAGTACTTACATAATGATTTGTGTTCGTAATGTTACTAACTGTAAGCTAACATGCTATTATTGAAAACACCTCAAAATAGTCTATCGTTGTATATAGTTTCAATAGAATATGAGGCCAGCTTACATGGATTTTATTACTGTCGACATGAGTTTTTAAAAGTAATTATAAATTTATCACAGGGTCTATTTTATTATTAAAAGGCAAAGGACCTTCATTTTAAGTTGTTCTACAAAACTTCTAATATTTCTCTTTCTCTGTGAAAAAAAAACCAATAAATCAGGGACCAAGCACGTTTCTTGTTTTTATCGCAATAAATAAATTAACAAAAGACTCAGTAGCCACTAATTCCCACGTCCGACATCATTCAACCCTCAAATGCGCTAATTTCAAAACATTAACTTGGCTATTTTGTTAAACACGTCGCCACGCGATCGCCGCGGGCGGTTAAAACAAAAAAAAAAAGTATTAACAATAACTATTTCAGAGTGCGCAATGAATAAAACATTGGGGGCTTTGGTTTAGATTTTTTTAGAGGTCCGCAATTTTTTTGAATGAGATTAGCATAAATTGTTCGAAGTCTAGAGCTAAAAGTGACGAAAGGACATTCATCATCATCATTTCAGCCGAAAGACGTCCACTGCTGAACATAGGCCTCCCCCAGGTGTCGCCACATGGACCGGTCCCGTGCGTGTGACAGGACATTACGAATGATAAAAGAAAAAATAATGTTCAAATGTTAGCTGGTGTTCTTCCCGGAAAAAAAAAATAGTTTTGCTGGTCTGTCGTTTTGTTAAATACTTTATTATTCATTTATAATTAATTCATGAACAGCAGGTGGACTTAATGCCACAAGGCTTTCTCTGCCATTGAAACTATGGGCTTAACAGGACAACACTCTGGTACAAACTTATTTTATTATTATTTTTTGCAAATCAAATTTACTCAAAAAGTTAAAAAATCTAACTAAATTTGGGCAGCTACGTTAGGATTGTATCAGAAAAATCACGACCAACCTTTATTATTCTTTTATACAGAACCCAATACTCCTAAACACGACAAATATTTACCTAACATCTTTGTACGACCAAATTCTATTTGTATATTTTGTTTCAAATCATTCATTATACAATCATTCATGGGAGGCTGGGCCATGTGGGATGTAGCCTGAAGCGTATTAAGAGAACGTTTGCGGAAATAACGTTGAACAAGATGTTTTGATTATTTTGGAGTACCAAGTTACTGTTTTTTTTTGTGCTGGTATTATGGTTATTTATTCATTTCGTTAATCTAGATTATAAATTTTAAATATCTGTGTGCCAAGTTACGTCCAAATCCGTCCAGTAGTTTTTGCGTGAAAGAATACGAAACATCCCCACAAATCGTATTTATAGTAGTTAAAAAAAAAAGAATGATTTACAAGATAAAATTATTATTTAGGGAGGGAGCAGCGGTGGCCGGTGGCACCCCCGACTTACGAGCCGGTTCGAACCCAGTCAGGCGCATTACTTTGTGTAATTTATTTCATCACCACTGCTCTCAAAACGGTGAAGGAAAACATCGTGAGAAAACCGACATGTCATAGAACCAAAAATTCGAAGACATGTGACATCTGCCAAACCGCACTGGGCTCGCGTAGTGGATTATAGCCCATTCCCTCTCATAGAGGCCTGTGTCCCAGCAGTGGGAACATTAAAAAGGCTGTGATGATTATGATATAAGTACATTATTTACACACTACAACTCTATAATAGTAATAAAGTTATAGTATTAAAGTAAAATATAAGCTTGCTTGTAATAAAATCGCACTTTTCATAAAACAATTCAATAATTACACCAAATCTGCACTCCAATTCAACAAAAACACTAACACAATTAAACAAATAACTAAATTCTCTAAAAGCGTAATTACCAAAACAAACCCGAAAAAGAATTAACACAAGGGTGGTAAAACGTCCGGGGCTGCGGGACTATTCGAAAGAGATACCGTGGCCCCGGAACACAAAGGGCGATGAAGGAACATGGATGGGTTTTAGTCAGTAAAAGTCTGACACTCCCTCCTGCTCAGCCCAGAGCGGGAGAAGTCATTTGATGATTTCCCATCCGAAAAAAAAAAAAAAAAAAAAAAAAAAAAAAAAAAAAAAAAAAAAAAAAAAAAAAAAGGGTGGTAAAACGTTCTTATTGACATTCGAAACTACAATTACTTGTCCCTAGTTCCCCGAGGCTGTTTGAATGTTTTGTATGTAATGTTCAGACAATCATACAAATGTATTGAAGCGTTTTTGTTTGATAAGTGCTGGGAGTGGATTTGAGGTCAGCATTTGGGGGGTTAAAGTTTATTTCAATCGTTCTATCCTTTTTGCTTTTTTCTGTAAGAACTTTTAAAGTAATATTCTGAAATGTGAACTTTTACTAATTAAAGAAACTCGAGAAATTTCTCTTCTAAGACTTATGTACCTAAATAAAAATATAATGATAGTAAGTACTGCAGAGTGTGGTCTTCCTTATGAGGTAGGTAGGAGACGATGGTCTTAATAAGTCAAAGACATGTTGACGGCTTGATGGCGATTTATTGAATGTCCTTAAAAGAACAATTATTTACTTACAAGTAAAATGCTTACTCGGCCAAACGTTACGATTGCGCGGGTGTATGACGCAGATATGAAGTGATTTGCTGAGTAAGGTTTTTACATACTTCAGTACCTTTTAAGTAAAAATTGCTTGAATTAGGTACTTCCGCTCTTCCGGTTTACATTAATAATACATGTGAGAAGTTTAACAATAAAAATCAATACTAAAATTAGATAAAAATCAAAAAGCGAAATAAAATATGTTACAATTTCAGTAAAAGCTTGATAACACTAAATCCAGGAAAAAAAACACGTGGTACTTTTTACAGTTGTCCATTATAAAATACCTTTAACATATGATCGCTGCCACGTTGGTCCAGACTGCTGAGCATGAGGTCCAGGGTTCGAT
Source organism: Xestia rhomboidea (assembly GCA_963853795.1). Classification (NCBI taxonomy): domain Eukaryota; kingdom Metazoa; phylum Arthropoda; class Insecta; order Lepidoptera; family Noctuidae; genus Xestia; species Xestia rhomboidea. The sequence continues at coordinate 14,276,468 of OY970778.1, forward strand.
TCCCGGGTCGCGCAAAAGTTTTATTGGGTTCTTCCACCAAGAATTCCTCAGTAGCAGCCGAGGAGTTTGGACTTGTGCCCGGTTGGTGGCAATAGGCTATAGCCCCCTATTACACGGGACTTAAACATAACTAGCGAAATCTGGGTGTACTATTAAGTACACATCTGCCTAACCCTTTAGGGATTATAGGTGTGATTTTTGATGTAACACTATCATATAAAAATTTAAAAAAAAAAATAAGTTGGTGTTTCTTCATGAATCATAGCTACCATAGTTTTTTTTTAGTTTTTCTCTAGCCTATGTTACCAGGGGTAACACAAGGATTCTAATGATACCACGCACATAGAAATCGGTTTAGGCGTTTAGAAGTTATGGTGGAATAAAGAAACGCACAAACATACATACATACATGAACCCTGAAAACATAACACTCCTTTTTTTGGGCAGGCGTGTAAAAATTAAAAATAATTCATTCGCCAAAAGTTAATACGACGCAAATAAACCCCACACAGAGGTCAAAACTCAAACTCAATGATAATTTTATATTCGATCGCTCATAGATCTCAGGGACACCCCAAGGAAGAACAAAGGAGGGCACGCGTTGGGTACCAACGTGCCCGACGGACGGGTCACGTGACCGGCACGCGGACACGACGTGATGGGCACCGGAAAATTGATGCACTGAGTTGGATTTTGTGATGGGTGGAAAGAAATGGAGTCGTTATGTATTTGTTTTCCTGTTTGAGTATTTTTGTTTTGGGTGTACATATATAGCTCTACAATATTTTCTGAATCTTGGCAAAGGACAAAAAATTGGTAATTTTCAACTGATACTAAAACAATAAAATAATGTGGCTACTGTACCTCTGATATTTAAAGATTTTCATGTTTATTTCATGTTATTATCAGTAGGTACTCAGTATTTCATTTTCGAATTTACCAAAAAATACACATATGATCTGAATATACGGACGATATGAGTCAAGCAGCTTAACAATTATTATTTCCCTAATTTTTCCATAGTCAACAAACGTCAAATAAGAAAACGATTCAATTTCTACTCAGAGTAAAAATAAATAATAACTAACACCAAGCACACCACTCCACACATTCCCCTATTCTCAATCTTCTTCCATTACGTACGTTTGATTCGACGCTGATTTTTGTCAAAGCCATCGTAAAACACTACTGCGTCCACGATTGTTTTTATACAATTTACTATACGCACTCTTTATACAGTCATTTAGACATGGTGTGTGCCATTATTTAGTATGATTCGCGACTGACAGTTTTTGTTATTTTTTTTTTCATATACATGGTGTTTTGTTGTGATATCTGCTCAGTTTTCTTTGGTGCGTGTCAAAGTTTTGATTGTCTGTCAAATCTTTATTGTGATGCCGCGATTTGGTGTCGTGAGAATGTTTTTTGATGTTTATTTTTATGGTGTTATGTTGTAGTGTTAAATTGTTGTGTGATAACAAATAAACGGGAGGGAAGGGCTCGTGGTTTTCAAAATGTTTTTTTTTTCGACTCAAAAAAAAAAAAAAAACAGGTGGTAACTGAGTGAGTTACTCATTCAAAATAGAACTTCATTTTCCGAGATTATGTGGCACGATTTGAAATCACAAAATATGATTAAAATACTAACAAACATAAATTCACGCCTTTTTCCCATGAGGCAGATTTTTTGCAATCACATGTAATCTTAGTCAATTCGAGTAATGTTAGTCTAACTAGATATACGCGAACGATAAGCTTCTTTAAACATAGAAAAGTTACTCCTGGTTATTCCACTGTACTTAAATAATAAACCCACTCATACATTCATCTCAAACAACAAAACATGAAAAATGTATGACACACGCTCATTGTCTCGTAATTTTCCTCTCAAAACTTTCCACTCAGAATCGCACGCGATCGTAATCGCTCATACGCTATAATTCATTAAACTCAACACGCTTGGTCTGTTTTAAAGTCACCCCCTGCACGATTCAATAATTACATACGTTTTAACCGATAGCCACCCTCTTTATATTTGAATATGGGTTTATTTCAATTGACTTAACTGGAACAAACCTTAAGTCCTACGCCGCACAGACGATTTTGATCCTTGCGTAATTTTCTTAGGGTTTATTTCCGTGTGTATTTTTTGAGCTAATAAGGGTGGTATTGAATAGATTTGATTGGGATATTAATACAATTTTTGTTCTTATAAAACGTAACTCTATTTGTAGTATTGTCACCGCCACTTAAAAGGCCACATGTCGCCTGGAGGGCTTCCCATTTTATTGTGTTGCAATTCGAGTATTTATTTTTGCTTTGAACTTGAGATATGCCTGATTTGACAGCATTCAATTAGGAGTGTTGATTTTTTTTAATTTTTGGCCATGGTATCGTATTTAGGTTTGACTAAATACTTATAATACGCTATTACGCTACCGAAGGGGCAAAACTCGATATGGAGTACTGTGCCGACTCAATTCAGCTATTAGAAAAACAGTACTTAATTTAGTGATACATAATTGAACTTAATGTCTACAACCTGCAGTAATTATGTTCATAACATAAAGAGAAGAAAAAAGAAAAAAAACCAAAGCAAAAACAGTCAAATCTCGAAACCAGCTACTTAAAACCAAACCCCTTACATATTAACCGGAATAACACAACAATATTTTGAAATAAAAATCCAAATTTACGCTTGACCGCTCCTAACGCGAAACAATCCGGATCGTAACTCAGAGCGTATAAAACTTCAATCGGGGTTTAATAGCTTTTAAAATTCCGTAGTGACGGGCAAATGCTCACAGTATTTGTTTAATGGACAACGGGCAAACCACGAAATGCCCGGACACGGAACAAAACTTAAAATAATTGGTCCGCAATACGCTTTGGCGACCGACACCCGGATTGTGGGTGGATGACGTGGTTTTGATACTTTGTTTAATGTAGAACGTAATTAAGAAATTACTTTTTTTTGTTACAAAATAAGATGTAGCTCATACATAGTTGAAATAATAAATATAAATGTTATTTACATGTAAAAAAAAAAGTCAATATGTCCTGTTTCCTGAAAAAAAAAAGTTGAAATAAAGTAACGAGAACAGCACGACATTTTATGTAAAATTAAAATTTAATTATAATTTAGAAGAAAAAAATATTAAAAAAAAAAAACGTTTAACTTAATTGATGTCCTAAACAAGAAGTAATAAAATCAGAATTAGCAAACGTACAGTAAAACACTGTTTTGCCGTTAAACCGTTTAACAAGCGACGGTAATATTTTATTTAAGTCGTCAATTATTTGCCACCTGCTTATATTAGGTGGAGTGAACTAAAACATCCTAAACGATCAGCAATTATTAAAAGTAAGTAATTTTGTCCAGTACACTTTGGTCAGTCACCTCCACTTCACTTCGCTGACTGGCAAGAGCCGATAGGAGAAAAGAAAAGACAAAGTATCAAAACCACTCATTGTTCCAAACGTCCACGAAAGAGTTATACCGTCGCTGAGTATACGCGTAAGTCATTAACTAATACAAATAAATTAGATTTACGGCAAAAAATGGCGGATCAGTGCCGTGGACGGTAAATACTTCCCTCGGGATGGTGGTGCAGCGGTTCTGTACAGGTTGTTGTTTTATAAAATGTGCTGTTGGTGGAAAGGTAATTCATGTTTAATTGTGTAACGTTGAGAAGGAATAATGAGAATGTTGAGTACACACCTTTTAGGGCAATTTTATTTTAATCTTACTAAGTGTGGGAAAGTAACGATGTTCTACGTCCTGTTTAGATCCATCTCATCTTTGACCGTCCATTATTTATAGTTTAGTCATTGGACGTTTTGAGTGGTTTACAGTATTTTCAGCGATTTATATTTTATTTTGTTCTCTTTTATTGGCTCATCTTGTTATTTATTTTATGAAAAGTTTTCGTAACTGAATTTTTAACAAAGCACAATCAAATTAGAATTTAAAAGTGCATAATTTCTAAGTACCAAATGATTTTCAATAAACTTGGTTTGCGTATTGGAATTGGTGCTGTTCTTATTAGTGAAATGTATTATTGGTTATTATAATGATATTGTTGCTGGTGACAATATTGGCCATCTATTGAGATTCTTAAGTTCAATATTGAACTGTCACAATCTGAATTATATTAATGAACTTTACAAAAACATGAATCTAGTTATGGAAGCACCACCGATACAAATTGTGCGTATGTCAACATAAGAGCGGACATACATCGCTTTAAGTTTAGACCCTAGGACCACACTCCGTGTGCGCATCCGAATCTGTAAACACGTTGTCACAGTCATATTAAATAGTAATTAATCAAATTATTAATATTATTTCAAAAATCTCGTTTACTAAGACGCTCCCAATTCTGACCATCTTTTAAGGAATTATTTACAGTAAACAGTACCTAACATTCTAATTAAAATCTAGCGAGCTGTCAACTATCTGCTAGAATAACAGTCGTACCAAATTAAAACAAGCTTAATTATTTCATAGACTATAAACCAACTCTTAAACAATAACACGTTTCCACATGTCCGCCATTGTTTAAAATAATATCCAATTCATTTAATACACGAACAGCTACGAAAATAAATAGAGAAGAGTGGCATTTAATTAAACAGTATAAAGTTTTAGAAAACATGGAAACTGTCTGTTTAGCTTGCATTTACAAAACGAGTGTGTTTGTAGTTTGGATGTATGTTCGTGAATGCAGTGTGTGGAAGGTAATTTAATATTATTTTTGTTGGAGTTTTTGTAGACAAATGAAGAGTTACGAGAAAACAGATAAACCAAATTTATGATGTACTGTTTCTGTGAATGATGAACATGAACATAAACATAATTTTCTTGTTTGACTTTTCTACACACTGTGTCTACATTTCTTAACCAACTTTCCTCTCGCTGCTCGCAGGTCTGCTGAAAGAAATTTCTTAAGAAATAAGCAGTACCTTTGTGCTCTTCTATGTTAATGTATTGTCTTGTAAAGTATTTTGTGTGTACATTAATAAATAAATAATAATAACAATGTAATCTCATTAACATTTATTTCAGAAAAAAGGTAGAAATGCTTAGAAAAGAATAAATTGAGAGAACAGTTTTAACAAAAATTATACTGCATAATTAATATCAAATGAAATGGCTGTCATATATGTTAGTAGTGTCCTTGTGACTGTGTTATTTGCCTTAAATATAGTAAAAACCGGACAAGAGCGAGTCGGACTCGCGCACCGAGGGTTCCGTACAAACTTTTTAAAGGACAAACAGAACTTTGCTGTTCGATCCCTAGAAACGGCTATGGCACCTATAAGTTTGTAATAGTTAAATCGTTTTTTTTTTTTTGTTATTAAACTACATATTTACGGTTTTTAGATTTTACTCTTTACATGTGCTGTAAGACCTTGTTTTTTTGCCAAATTTCGTGATTCTAGGTCAACGGGAACTTTAATACTCCCGGTTGACCTAGAATTGTCAAGTAGAATTGTGGGTTCCTTTTTTACCCTTTTGAGGTACGGAACCCTAAAAACTGTGCAAAGCTAGGGATTCTATTGATCTATAAACAGCTGAAATAAGTAACAGCTATGTGGTAACAATAATTAAAAAACTAATAAATTATACTAGGTTACGAAAAACAAAACAGCCTGTATTTGTTTAGTTCAGGATGACATAGTCCCAACCTTTTCCGCAATCTAATTACTTAAAGTGGTTTCCAGTATACGATTGTGCTATAAATGACTGGCGCGCAATCGAGACAAATTAGCCTTTTGAGTGAACCTAATATTCAGGGCATAACGTTGTATTCAGTGATCGCACATAATACTGTGGTAGAATTCAGAATTAATTTACTGATTATGTTGAGTAATTTTTGTTGTGTCCGTTACAATTGTCGTCTGTTTTTATTTTGTTACTGTCATGTTTATAATTTATACTTTCGAAACGGTGAAAAAAAATATCTTGAGAAAGTCGGCATGTCCTAGAACAAAAAACACGATGATTGAGGATATTACCAACCTACAATGGGCTCGTTTGTTGGATTATACTGCCCACTCCTTCTCAGAGAGGAGGCCGGAATCCCAGCAGTGGGAATATTACAGGCTGAATTATCTAAAGAAAAAAAAATAATAAAAAAATCAGTCGACTTGATAAACTCCTCTTTTTTGAAGTTGGTTAAATATTACATGATCTCTTTAAGTATTGTCACATCATTGCTATTCCTTTAAAGATTTTAATGCCTTGTCTTATATCCACAAATATGTCCATTATAAAAAAATCCATGTAAATTTTATTTTTCCCATATTTTTAAAGGGTTGCGCAAAGGAAATATATCTGGATATTTTCATTAAACGAAATGTTGACCAACAATATTTGCTATGTAATTACTACATTTCTACATTCACCAAAACAATAATAGTGCAGTAATATAATCTACCGGTACCGGATCGCGTAGACCATAAATTACTAATTAATAAACTTAACGCATACGGAATAAGAGGAAATATATCCAATTTAATAGAATCTTATCTGTGTGATAGGCAACAAATAACGTCCATTAGTAGAATATCTAAAAAAAACGAAATAACATATAAATCCAGTCAGAGAACGGTAAATTATGGAGTACCACAAGGTAGTGTACTCGGACCCCCTTTATTTATTGTTTATATTAATGACTTTCCGACAGCATCATCATATCCTATGACAATGTTTGCAGATGACAGCACTTTACTTTTTAATAGTGACGAGGTAAGTACATTAGAGGCTGAGATTAACTCTACTTTACTATCAGTTGTGAATTGGCTGCATAATAATAATTTGATTATAAATCTTGATAAAACCGTATTAATGAAATTTCAACAAAGAATAAATCACAATCTGGACTTAAATATTAAATACAATGACAAAACTATTAATGAAGCAAAAGTGACTAAATTCCTTGGACTAAACATAGAAAACACTTTAAAATGGAATTCCCATATTGACAAAGTATGCAGTAAGCTAAACCAACATTCTTATGCTTTACACATGTTAAGTAAAACGGCCAATCGAGCAACAGTCTTAACGGCGTATCATGGTCTAGTAGCTTCAACATTGAGATACGGAATTATATTTTGGGGCAATGCCACGGGTAAAGATATGGTATTTAAGTGCCAAAAAAGGTGCATAAGAGCTATTTATAATTTACAGACAACAGACAGCTGCAAAACGTTTTTTAAAAATACGAAAATATTAACTATGCCGTCGTTGTACATCTATGAAACGTCTATGTTCGTAAAAAATAATTTACATAAATTTGCTCGAGTAACTAGTCAGCGCCGTTGTGATCGGTTACAAACAGTCGGATCTAGTACTGCACTGTACAGAAACAGTATTTTTGTAATGGCTCCAAAGGTCTATAATAAATTACCAAAATGTATAAGGAGTGAAGCTAATGTCCGCAAATTCAAAAGTAAATTGCATTCATTTCTAATAGATAAGACGTATTACTCTATCGAAGAATTTTTAAATGATAAAATATGACATTACCAGTCCTTTATCATAATTTATCTTTAATTTATTTATTAGTAATAGGTACATTTAATTGACATTATTTACAATATTACAAAATTTGACATTTAAATAATTTACCGTTGACATGCATGAAAAATAAATTATAATTGATTCATTAATGATTAATATATTGAATTCTCATTATTTACTCAAACCTAACTTCGTATTGTATAAATCTAGACTTATTATTAAAAAAAAAAAAAAGAACTATTTGTACACCAATTTCATTGGTAGGACATAGAGCTCAACTAAAATGTATGAATAAGACCTTTATTTCAATACCTGTGTTCACAAATAAAGATGATTTGATTTGATTTGATTTGGTATTCAGCACATAATTAATTAAATGAAGACTGTGCACTGCATATCGCGTGACATAGCTACTCGTATGCCATTCCGTGATGCACAAATGTTGAAATAATTAGCCTGTATTGCCAACTAATAGTTTGTGGATGAATATGTCGAATTGTTGGTGTATTTGATTAATTGTTTCGGGTTTTTATTTGATGATATTGGTGTTTGATATAAATATATCAAACCAAACACCAAAATAATACTTCTCATTCTGATTTCAGAATTATATGAATTATTTTATAGACCAGAATAATATTTTGTAATAAATCATTACGCGAGCGAAGCCATGGTCAAAAGCTAGTCACCAATAAATCATTTCATAGGATGTGGCGACGTTTTGAGTAAACATCATTTCAGTCTGTTAAGACACGTAGAGTCACTTCATGATCACCATAATTTTCTTTTTAGTTCATGTGCAATAGTGCGTCCGGTATGTTCATTTTCTTCAAATATATCATTCTCACTAACCTCATCAACTTTTTTTTAGTAGCCCCAGATGTCCCCCTTTTGGGGCACAGGCTTCCCATATATCCTTCCAGGTACTCTTTTCTTCCAGGTTCACCAAATCGAACCAGCCTTCGTCACCTCCTTATAGGCCGACCGCGCCACTCATCGTGTTGAGATTCTCCAACCTAATCAATATTTTTACCTCATCAACTGAATCAATATTATACACTTACAAATGCTTTTGCAAGTCGAGAAGTCTACATAAATACAACCATATTCCGAAGTTCCGTCTGAAACTGCATGTAACGTAATTGCAGCGACGGCGGATTACAACCATGTAATCCCTTTCATAACTAAAGGGCAACCACACAAGGCATATCGATACCTAAGCTCGAACAGACAGGGGGACATACATGCAGACATCTATATCAGTATGTGCCTTCAAACGGAACACTATTGAGAATGGTATGGACCAATTAATCGGAGATGCGTGCCCTCAGGCTGATCAGACAAAACGTGTCCTCTCGCCTGGTCGCTTGCGAATGACAAATGGGATGACCACCTTGCTTATTACTTGTCATACAGATATGCTAGTATTGAAGCAGCATTTGAACATTTGCTGAGATTTTTAAGGGGCAAGTTGAAAACTAAAACTTTATGAAAGTGTTCTAATAAGAAATGCAGTCGATTTGAACAAACAACAAACGCCAGCGAATCTTATTTTGGTGATACACAAAAGTTCCAAATGAGTTTTAATTACTGTTAAATTAACATGGCATCACGCCTATAATCCCTAAAGGGTTATGCAGTGGTGTATATAATAGTACACCCAGCACATTTTTGCCAGTTATGTTTAAGTTCCATGTAATAAGGGCCGAGCAATAATACCACAACTGCACTCAAATCCAGTCTCAGTGGCTGCTACTGAGAAATTCCTGATGGAAAGACACAATAACACTTTGCCCAAGTTAGGAATCGAACCCAGGACCTCGTGTTCAGCAGTCGCGCTTCTGACCACTCGCCCAATGAGGCAGTACTGTTAAATTATTAGTTAGGTAATTATTCCTTATTGACACTACTCAGGCCCCGTTCTCACTATGTCGTGACGATTCATTTATCGTTGGTTTTTAGTTGGCAAAACTCGTGGACGATAGTAATCGTGTCGTCCTATATGTGAACACCTCCATTTAAATACACAAGCCACGACACTTAAAACTACACGATTATCTGTTCATCGAACTTTGATAAATAATGTACTGAAATGACTGATATTTTAGTACATAATCTGTCAAAGTCCGAAACGGTATTTGTGACGTTTTTTGACCTCTAAGTATGCCCAGTTTCTGAAAAAAAAAAACGATTTAGCCACCGTCCAGTCCACCATATACAGTAGCCAACATATTATGATTATTAACTCAAAAATAATACGCTTTATCCCATCCCTAATAAGTACAGACGAGCACAGATATTATTACAGAGAGAGACCATCTGTCAAACTGACAGTTGTCACGTGATCAAAATTAATACAAGGGCCCTATTAAGTGAATTAGTATACAGAGGTGCAATTATCAAATTAAAAATGTATTTCTGTTAAGAGGATACTGATGAATTTTAAATTGTCCCCTGTTTTGTATGATTGTTTCATGTAATTTGTCTAATTGTATGATTTTTATCGTGTTTTTATTGTTTTTATGAGATAAGTTATGAGTTTGTTGATTGTGAGTCGTTTATGTTATGTTAATTTTGTAGCAACTTGTCACCGTTATAAATCAAGTTAGAACACTTGTGTATGTGTTTTACTGTTACTTTATTAAGATTTTTTTTGTCGTTTTCAATAAGTCAAATCCAAGTACTGATGTTTCTGGAAAAAAGCAAACTCCCTGTTTTCTATATATAGGCTAGTAAAGTAGTAGCAGTAGTAAGTATAATGTAAAAATTGTGAAATTACTTGTAATGCAGTCACGCATTAAGTTGAACATAATTAGCATGCAATTTTACCTAAAGAAAAACCTTATCCTCCATGGTCTATGACAAAATTTCTGAATAAGCTGGCAGCATTGCCACGTTAAACATTAATGTTTTTTTGTCCGTACCAAGAAATAAGGCCAGCTTTCTTCGAATCACTTCAAGAATCACACTTTACATGTATAAACCGACGACGCCAAACATTATTAAATTTTCAGCACTTCTAACAAATGTCTAAAATAATATTAGAAAACCAGAATAAACACTTAAACCCACTGTCCCACGTAAAACAAACGCAATTAGCCAGCTAAGGGTGTAAACAGACTGATATTATCGACTCAGTGTTGTCAGAGTAAATACAACGTGATCTTTGTTCGAGTACAAAGGGGTTTAGTGAGATAATATTTTTTCAGGATAGAACTAAGGCTCTAACTAAGGTTCAAGATATTGGATGTTGCTATAGATTTTGGTTGAGTGTTACAGAGCACAGATATTATAGGCCTATCTATATGTGTGTTCATTATTTGCCTAGCCTTTTCCTAACCATGTTGTGTCTACAGACCTAAGCAAGCCACGAGCTCCTTCTTATCAATACCTGTGTTACAGACTGATAAATTTATGTCTTCTGTTAGAGACGAGAAGCAAAAAAAAAAATAACTGCTACTGGTGCGATTAAATTAAGTGCTTAACTAATTTAAAATATATATATATATATATATATATATCGCTGGACATTACACACATCGCCATCTAGTGTCACAATATTCAACGAGGCTTGTGTCGTGGATACCAGATAGTTGATGTACTACATAGATAACTACTACAAGTAACTAAACTACTAACTACTACTTAATTAGAATTTTAGTTAGTGAACTAGTTTATATTGCAATTTCGTTCTTACAGAAATCATATTATTAGTTTTGGTCTTTCTAACCCATTAAATAGCCACTAGTAATAAGATAACAGCTCTCACCGTGACCACGGTCCACAATAGTTATATTTCTTTCGTAATGATTTTCTCAGAGGAACGTTACACAATTGTAATAAGCGTAATAAGCAGTTCTATTCACTGAATAAGGGATTATTTTGATTGACGTGCAATAAAAAATGATAGTATTCAATAACAAATCGTTTTTATTATAACAAAAGTAATGTCCCCACTTAGAATCTATTAACAAGACACATATCAGAGTAACAACTAATTGGACAGATGTTTCGACGTTTCGTGAACGAAAATTAATCCCAAATACAGTTGTGGAAGGAACAGTAATCCCTCTCGAACATTCACTTGTCACCAGAAACCACTCAGGCGCAATGCGACGAAATCACAATTTTTATGTGGGTGATCTGACAGCGCATTTTGCGCTTTGAAGCAGAGAGAGATGGTTTCATTTATGTTTATTTTATGTCTGGAAAAACATTGGCAGAAAATGTTAGTAATTTTAAGATTAATACAAAATTTTGTAAATCAAAAAAAGATTGCAAATTTTTTGGTCGTAAATAAGTGGCTCTAAAGAAAGTAGACCTGCACTCAGTAGTTGGTGAAACAAGGTTGACAATGATGATGAGGATCTGAAGATCGATGAGAGGAATTGTAATGCTAAACTTACAAATCAACTCAGCTATTGAGTGTAACGATTACGAAAAAAAGAAAGCGACAAAAACGCTTCAAATCCCATACGACCAGTGTTGTAAGCTAATACAAAATAGAACTGCACTGCACTCAGTGAAACAAGGTTGACAATGATGATGAGGATCTGAAGATCGATGAGAGGAATTGTAATGCTAAACTTACAAATCAACTTAGCTATTGAGTGTAACGATTACGAAAAAAAGAAAGCGACAAAAGCGCTTCAAATCCCATACGACCAGTGTTGTAAGCTAATACAAAATAGAACAGCAATAAACGATTTTTTCGCTCCAAAACATTTTGACAAAAGGTGTCAGATTGACACTTGCACATTAGTGGCAAGTGTTAAAATTGTTTGCGACAAGTGAAATGGGGTGGATTTCATTTTACGGTTTTATAATTCGCTATAGAGATGAATTTTTGGTTTCAATTCTATTGTTAGAGATATAAAAGAGGTAATGTGGGTTCTGGTAGAATTATTGTAATTTAAAGCTTTTCTACCTTTTTTACATTAAATGGGCTAACGTTTGTCCGCAACTCGCCTGATGTGAAGCGATGGTGCGGTCTTGGGTGGAGCACGCTTGCATAGAAGAATTCGATTCACTCGAACTCGAGCAAAAATGCGTGTTTTTATTTCAACAAAAATGAAAAAAAGCTAATGTGTCAATAAGGAAAACTATTTAATAATAATGTGATGAACAATAAAGGAATCGACACTATGAATATGGACTGTATCATTTAAATGTTTACGACCGGCTTCTTATGAATCAATCCTGCCTTTAGAGCAATTAAATGAAGTATTTGTAGGCGGTGCAAGTCAAAAGAAACAGCGTTATTCAATTATTACATACCGCGTTTCCTCCGTGCTTCGGAAAGCTGTCATTTGTAGATCTTTGACAGTTATCACAGGTAGTCAGTGGCCCCAAAAGTCTGACAACCAGTCTTACTTAAGGGTATGAAATTACCCAGAACTAACAGGGAACCGACCTCAACACAGTTGGTAAAAGAAAGTGAAAAAAATATATATGTATGTATGACGTGCAAAAAACATTATAAATACGTCAGGACGAAACAAAAAAGTTGACAGCTTGCACGTCGTGTCTGCGACAAGCCGGTTACCACTCAGCATAACGCTAGCACAGCGTGAACCAGCTATGGGTGAACCACAGCAGAGCGCTAGTTTTCAGTGGCTAGGCAGATAATGATGACGTTATCAAGATGTTTTCTAAATTTTTAAAAAAATGTTTACAATAACCAAGATATTTCCTCCTAAAAAAACTGTAAATACTCAACCTTGTACACCGCCAATTTCTGCTAACATACGTCCATCTTAGAAGACGCCCGCATCACCAAGTTAGCTGGAAGCGATCTCGCCACGGTTATGAGTCAACTGGGCGATGTATGCCGTAAAGCTTTATAACCATAGATCAGGTAGATTGTATAAAGACTGGACATACTGTTAAAGTGTCCAAAGTTGTTCAGGGATCTTTTTTGTGATGAATGTTGAGGAAAAAACATCTGATAAAGAACTTGCATTGACCAATCTATACAAATAGTTCAGTCTGTGTTAAGAATGGTAGGTATGGAATGAAAAGAAGTGTCTGATGAGATGACGAGTAATAGAGGAAGAAGAAGACATGCTGCGCCGACCCCCAAATAAATTGGGATAGGGGCAAGAGAATGATGATGAAGATGAGTTCAGTCTGAACTAGGATCTACAATATACCCCAGGGCTTTTTTTTTCGGATGGGAAATCTTCAAATTACTCCTCCCGCTCTGAGCGGAGCAGGAGCGGCGAGCTAGCCCATAGCTCACCGTCCACAGGTTCGTGCCTACGATGGCCGAGGGCCAGCACGTGGCCCCATACCCCAGTGCTCAAATTGAAGATAAGATAATTAAGAGAGAATAAGGGCTAACCAAAAATCACGCCAATGAAGGTGCTCACCGCCAGCACCATAACTGTTTCAACCTTCTTACATTCCAGTTGTTCCAAATATCTAGGAAATATTACTTCGCACCCTAGCTGCAATATTGTAAGGTACTCATGTCGTTTTAATGACTGTTATCCTATCATATTCTCTGTATTACCTAGACAATAAATCATTTGGGGTATCTAATTCTTAGATTGTTGTTTTTTTACCTACTTTGTTTTTAATTTTTAACTGACAAAATGTTTACATATAGATAAGGAAGATGTCTTCTGTTACAGGTATTTCCTTACTTAAAGAAGGCCTCTACAATTTATCTGTTAAAACCTGTTGATTACGAAATAAACTTCTATTATTATGTGACTTTTTCAATTCATATTATGTACTTTCTAAGTTTATCAATCAATCAATTCTCGTGCCTTCTCTGTTGAGAAGAGGCCTTTGCCCAGCAGTGGGACAGTAATAGGCTGGTATTCTATCTGTTCTATCATGGGGTTTAGGTTTCCGCACTTAGTCCTTAAAGTGGACCATTGTGCGTGTGGACTGGTATTATTATTATTTCCTTTATTTATGTTTTTTTTGCGGATGGGAAATCATCAAATAAAAGCGAAAAGAAAGCTTTGGGAAAGCTCGCTCTGGGCGGAGCAGGAGGGAGTGTCAGACTTTTACTGACTAAAACCCATCCATGTTCCTTCATCGCCCTTTGTGTTCCGGGGCCACGGTATCTCTTTCGAATAGTCCCGCAGTCCCGGTCCTTTATTCATCTTATAATCTTATAATTTACATTTTTAAATATTTCTTAAAAAAAAAACATATTAAATATAAAAAAATAGTAGTCCACCGGTATCGGGAGCAGGGTCCAAGCCACCGGTGGTTAGGGCAGTAGAGACAGGAACCTCCTCACAATGCGAGCCGTATCGAGGAGTACGACCTTCTGAATCAAGCCCTTGATCCAACCGCCTAAAGAGAGCTTTGATAGATGGTCATCGAAGCTCTTGGCTATAAGGCCATTGGCCGTCACGACAATCGGCACAATGATAACCGAGTTCATATTCCACATGTCGCGAACCTCGTGTGCCAAGTCCAGATATTTTATTTGTTTCTCTTTCTCAGCTTTCACGAGGTTCTCGTCATGCGGAATGGTAACATCGATTATCATTACGCGGCGCGCTGATCGGTCTATCACCACTATGTCAGGCTTATTGGTGACAAGAGTCCTGTCAGTAATGATAGACCGATGCCAGTACAGCGTGACATGGTCTTTCCCGAGAACTGGGTCGGGCACATACTTGTAGTACGGTACCTCAGATTCCAATAGTTTATATTTCAATTTATTTATTATTATTATTATTAGATCTACCTACAGTTCTATCTGAGTATCTGCATGCCACCAACCCACTCTTTGTCCAACTAAGAGCGAACTTATAATTGAATTTCTGTTAACTGCACCCCACTGACTGCCTCGTCTTGCTCATAACTTGATCGCATACAAATCCTTTGTCCTGCAACATTGTATTAGATTATTTTAATCGTTTTATCCTCCATTACGTGTTATGTTGGCATGCTTATAAGATTGGCGGTATTCTTGCTAGCAATGTATGGGTATGTAATGGGAATTTTCAATATTGCGGTTTGGGTGTGTCCAATTGCATCGCTTTAATGGGATGTAGGACACGTTGAAGTAAGATTGATTCTGAGTAAATGTCTGCTTTTAAATGTGTCATAGTTGTTTATACTTTCGTTATATTTTTTTTGTGTGTCTGGATTTTTTACCTAAAGACAATCATCATTATCTACCTTGCCTTTTCACAACTGTGTTGGAGTCGGCTTCCAGTCTTATTGGAAGAAAACTGAATACCATTATTTTACATGGAGCGACTACCTATCTGACCTCCACAACACAGTTAGTACTGGGTTATACGATATCCCTTGGCAAGAGTCAGTGGTTGTCAGATGAAGAGAATATTGTAAACAAAAATATTTGTCTAGGATGTGTGTACAAAAGGTATGCATTTTTTGGAGATATCAACGTCAAAGTATTGGCCTGCTATTAGCTTACCATGATGCTAATATTATGTGGTGCGGTGGTACTTTCATACATGCCTAAAACCTTATCTTGCCCCTATAACCTTCTCTTCATAATGTTAGGCTAGGGTTTTTGAACTGTCTGCTTGCCTTGTGGGCTTGCCGTACTGTAAGCCCCTAGGTACGCCACTGATTCAGAACCTAAATTGTGAAAATAGATATTTAAATGCTCATTATTTCACGTATACAACAATATTTTGATATTTAATGTCTCCGACTATTAATATTACTGACCAATAAGCTAGCAGACCCTACTTATCCAACGTACAATCAAAAAGAAAAGCTCTCAACAAAAACAAAACTAGCCAAAGCCTTATTGATAAAAAGCAAGAAAATTCCAATCGCGAAACCTAGCAATAAATCACAGAGTTAAAGTATATGAATCATGCGGATTATCTCAATAAAAATAATGGAGTAACGTTTTCAGAATACAAAGAAATAAATAAAGTAAATATATAAACGTATCTCTTATCGGTCCCTACGGCCACCGGTCCTTTGTTTCACTCGGTCCTTCGTTTCATCCGGGAAACCATTTTTTATGGTTTGGTAAAGATGTGGGAAGATTTTGGTATTGTAATTTTTGTGGTGGATATAGAAGGTCTAAGAAAGTTTTGGCAGTGTTTGGGAACTATAATTTATTGGTGTTATGCAGTTGTCTCGTTGGTCGAGTAGTCGCTAGCGCAACTGCTGAGTATGAGGTTATGGTTCGATTCCCAGGTTGGGCGAAGTGTTGTTGGGTTTTTCTATAAGGAACACTAGGAATTTCTTAGTAGCAGCCACGAAGTTTGGATTTGTGCCCGGTTGGTGGCAATAGGCTCGCCCCCTATTACACGGGACTTAAACATAACATGCGAAATGTGGGTGTGCTATTAGGAGTACACCTCTGCTTAACCCTTCCGGAATTAATAGTTATTTTTCATCTATCGCAGCATCATGCTGAGCCTCCCACAGGTCTTCTTTTTATTATTTAGTTTGAGATTCTTTTTTTATTATTATTTTTGTAGTTCCTGTGCTTGTCCCAAATAAATATGTTTCTTTCTTTCTTATGAACAGCTATTGATACACTTTTAAATCGTGCGATAAAAATTACGAACGAAGTTTATTTTATAGATCTTTGGAGTGGTCTCATTTCTCCAAGTTACTATTTATTTAAACTCCGTTGCCTGCCACATTTTTCTAGTTTTCTCCAAAAAATTATACTTTTATTGAAAAACAGAGACGCAAAAATTGGACAAAAAAAATTAATGCGATTTAAAATCTATTATTTAATGAACAACAATCTACTAAACCTTTTCCCATTTTTTAGGATCGGCTTCCAATGCAACTAGATGCATTTAGAGCAAGTACTTATGAACTGTCGACTATTTTGAACAAGCATAGCCGTCGTTGACATAACTTTGATTAAGATTTAATCAGTATATACTCTACTCACACCTCAACATTACCACAACACGTTCATCAACACCAACATAATCCCACACATGCACACCACATTTGTGTGCATGTTGAACCCGACCACAAAGCTGACGGCTATGATTTATGTTGAACAGCGATAGCTCAGTTATTGATGGCAACTAAGTACTGTGCGAGTTTGTGGGAAGTGTATAGTTAGTGAATTAATTGATCGCTATATCAGTTATTAATCGATTAAATAACAATGTCCAAATGACTGCCTGTTTAGGTACAGTCTTGAAGTAAAATTTAAAAATAAACATTTGATTATAGTACTGGTGAGTTATGCCCGACTCGTCACTGTTCTTTCTCGTCATCAAAAAACAAAAGATCACGATTCACAACTGTTTCAACAATAGGCATGACGATAGTATAAAAAAAAATGCAAATCTATTTAGTCTGTCAGTTAGAGTATTGGAAATTAATGGACACGTATTTTTTGTTTTTGTAAATCAATGAATATTGACAAAAGATTAAACGCATCAAAACTCGGGAGTGGGGGCTCGTGACGTCACACGGGTCAATATTTTTTGATAATCTAACTGACGGACTAATTAGATTTTGTTTGTCGTCTCGCCTATTACCTCTACTCTGCAGTTTCAACTGCACAACAATGATATGGTTTGACAAAAAGTTTTTTGTAACCTATATATTTTTAAACTTTCAGTAAAATTCGAATCGTGACCGTTGGAAGTAATGGAGGGAGGCCTTTTACTCCTTCACTTACAGGAGACCACAGCATGCACAATAAAATGTATAACTAAGCTAACAAAGATAAAATAGCATTTACAAAAAAAAATAAAATCAAATTCAAACACAATATGTTACAAAATTAGAAAAATAAAATAAAATTAACAATGTTATGCGATGAATTGAAAATTTTCTGAGGTGGTGAGTATCACAATCTGTTTTAATAATTATATTTCTACATGTATTTGGCGCCCATATCTTGTGAAAGCTAAGGCAGAAAATAAAGAAACAATATTTGTTGCGGTTCAGATTACGGTCGGTAATCCCTTAGAGTAAAAACAAAAACAAATTATTCTCCCAAGACAGTCAAACGATACCCTGGTATTTCAACGTCCACTAAAATCTTCACTATCTACAAAAGAATGCATCTCGACAGCCACTAACAAAAGGTATTTCAATTAGAGACATTAGTCTTGTCACTACACGCTAGAGATGGACACAGCAATTTAATTAAAACGGTAAATAGCTATATTACTGAATTGTGCTGGCGTTTAGATTGGCAAAAGACATGTGTGTTTTTGGAAGACAATATGGTTTATAACATGTATACTTTATTCTTAATGATAATAATACTGAATCATTATGTGCATGTGTCTATTAAATTTTAGTATGCGATTCTTTATTATTGTTTTTTTTTCTTTTTAATGGCCAGGCTTATTTTATTTTATTATTTAGATTTGGCTGCCTTGATTTCCAATTTGAATTAAATTTATTGTTTTCGTTTTTTTACAAACATTTGTACGCTCTCTGGCATATCATAGCGCACTCTTTATTGCCTTGATACCATTATTATTGTACCTATGTTAAACAAATGAACTACTTAGGATTGAATGACTTAGGACTTATTGAGGGAACGAAGAACAAATAAATGATTTTGACAATGCTGATACGAATTAAAAAAAAAAAATTTGACATTTGTAAAATAACATAACAGCACGCCTGTAATCCACGAAGGGTTAGGCAGACGTGTACCTAATAGTGCACCCACATTTCGCCAGTTATGTTAAAGTCCATGTCATAGAGGCGAGCCCATTGCCATCAACCAGGCATAAATACAGACTTCCTGACGGAAATCCCAATAACACTTTGCCTGACCCGGGCATCAAACCCAGGATTTCTTGCTCAACAGTTGCGCTTGCATACACTAGACTAACGAGGCACTCATACCTCATCATACATACCTAACATGTCTTACTAATTTACTATTAAGGTGGATGCTCCAGGGTAGCCCGCGAAATTCAAATTTTCTTACGTTTTTTGCAATTTGCAGGTCAATGTCAGGTTGTATGTTGATTAAACTATGAATCGCGGCTGTAACACGTATGTAGCTAGCTGTGTTATTGTAGCTTGGAGGGTTGTATTGATGATTTTGATGATTATAATTCTGTAACTACATACGTGTTACAGCCGCGATTCATAGTTTAATCAACATACAACCTGACACTGACCTGCAAATTGCTAAAAACGTAAGAAAATTTGAATTTCGCGGGCCACCCTGGCGCATTCACCTTAATGCTTAGGTATCAAGTTTTTCGTGTTCCACGCGCGCCTCAAAGAGAGTCAGCAAAAAAGAAGGGGTCCGCAAGGGTCGAAGCCTGCCGGGACTGCGGGACTATTCGAAAGAGATACCGTGGCCCCGGAACACAAAGGGCGATGAAGGAACATGGATGGGTTTTAGTCAGTAAAAGTCTGACACTCCCTCCTGCTCCGCCCAGAGCGGGAGGAGTCATTTGATGATTTTCCATCTGAAAAAAACAAAAAAAAAGGTCCCAAGTTTTACCAGGAAGTGTGGCAGAAAAAAAGGGGAGGCCTATACGATGATTCCGGGCTGATATGATCATGATGATTAAGTTTTTGTATAAAGTAAGCAGTTTAAAAATGTTTTAAAGGTAAAGACTGGATTTAAAAGATAATACTACACTGCTACATTCTTAAAAATTTCTATCAGTACCTTGAATCATGTGCATGTGCAGTGACGAATAAAGAAGTTGTATAGCATGTCGGTAACCTCGTACCTGAATTGCAGTGGCATGAGTCACACTGACCCATTTCCTTCAATTTTATTTGTGTATGTACTTCAAGTAAGTACCTAGTTGTTTACTCCTTATATAATAAGCATGAGCAATCTTATGTATGTGTTACTTAGTTGTTTTTACACGATATTATCTGAATTATTCCATAATTAAAGAAGAAATTAAGATTTTTTGGTAACTTGTACTTAGACTTATAGCCTCTATTGTAATAACCCGAATCATTACCACTATTATTAATTTATTACTATCGGTTTAAATGTGAAGTTACTAAGTACTCATTTACCTATAAATATTATTTTCTCCAGCTGCAAAAAAGTATCATCTTAAACTCTATTATACGAGTATTTTTCCTCAAAATGATAATCTAATCAAACTATATCTATAACCAAAAATACCAACACAATTAAAAACCTAAATTAACTTACTTACATAGACTTTTTTATCCCCTATTGAAACGACCCAAATCATTTCTACCATTTTTACGATAGTTTGAAATGTGAAATTACTAAGTTATTAGTAGTATTATTTGGTGTAGTATTTTTACCTATAAACATTATTATCTCCAGCTGCAAAAAAGTATAATCCTAACTTCAACCGTATGCCTACTCAAATGCCTGTAAATGATAAGTAACCGTCCACCACCCACCACCCAACCACCCAGTTATACAAAATAAAAAAATACCTACACAGTTATAAACCTTTACTTTAAACTAATATTCCCCGTTAATAGGAGTAAATTATACGAAACACAATCGTACGGTAATACTTTAATAAAAAAAGTTAAACAACACATGCGCGGTAACCGCAGCGCGCCTTCGGTGACTCATCGCAACACTAGCCGTTTAGTGATGCGACACGCTATATTAATTATTCATAGATTACAGTTTTCATTTTCTCGGGAAATGTTTAAGCTATGTTTTTTTTATTGTGAGGATTTATTTCTTGCAGTGTTAAATGATTTGTTCCTCTCTTACGTAATTAAATCATGATCTGTCAAATGACCAATTTGGTGGAGACACCATTGTTTAACTATTGTGTCTACTTCGTGGACAGATCATGGGTTAAAGGTATATTAGAATGTTTTAATAAGATATAATACATTTCTTTAAAAATATGTGAAAAAATTACAATGTATTCGCTATATTTGATCCTTAAAAATAAGTTTTTGTAGTTTAACAAGGTAAAGGTAAAACTGATGAGTGATGAGAGAAACAAACCATTGATAAAATAAAAACATGAATACAAAATCTTTTTTTCAAGTTTACAGTGTTAGTGATTAGTTAAGTTACATTTGTTTTTCCCATAGGTAAAGGCCTCCTCAAGCTTTTTTTATCTTTTGCTAAGCTCACCGAAAAGCTCTCAGACGAAAAGAAAATCGTACCATTAGTAGTCATTAAAATTCAACCCTTAATTGAGTCCCTAATAACGCCTTGCCTTGCGTAGTTCCGTAGTATATTTACTTGCATTCAATTTTAATAAAGAAAATGCGTACAACTGCAATTTAAAAACACTTGTTTTACAGAAAAATTACCTTTTTTCAGTCACCTGTATAATTTCGCATAAACTATTTAAATCCTAACTACCATTGTCACTGCATGATTGAATAATTATTGCCAATTATAGGGACAAAGTGCTGGCACATTTGAATAAGAAATTGTCGTGTTTTCTGTAATTACATGTTTTCTTTTAAAAGGGGTAATGGAGTAATTGTGTGGCTATTACTGTTTTTATTGAAAATAGTTTGTGTCTGTTACTAATGTGATTTCTTAGAACTTGTTTAGAATTATTAATATAAAGTCATGTATATTTTTTTTAGATTCGATCTGAATAACATTTATTTGAAGGCCGATGACATTGATTTGCTACAAAACGATCAATTGCTAGACATGTTTTTAAATTAATATGTTTTCAATTTATAGTAAACAGAACTTGACATAAAACACACCAAATCAAGTGTCAAAATCTCCACCAAACCGATTGTTCAAAACTCACAAGGACAACCACCACTTTATCAAATGCCCCGTCGACCAATAAAATAAATAAATAATTCATAATATCGATGTGTTTCCGAGGTGCACATCACTAGCAGTAAAGGGTGACCGGCGGCGTGTCGCCGCGGTAACGAGGGCGTTACTAGTCAGGGTTGGCTCTTGTACTAATTTATTTTATCTTGAACGTGTGTTGCTGGTATTTATTTAGATAATATTTAAAATCCCTAATGACGTTAATCACGCCTGTTTTCCCCGAAGTTTCGTCCCGGCTGTCATTTGTAGATCTTTGACAGTCGTTACAGGTAGTCAGTGGCCCAAAAAGTCTGACAACCAGTCTTACCAAGGGGTATCGTATTACCCAGTACTAACTGGGTTGTGGAGGTCAGATTGGCAGTCGCGCCTTGTAAAATACTGGTATTCAGCTGCATCCGGTTAGACTGGAACCCAACATAAACAGCTACAGCTAAATATCAGCTACCGAAAATAAGGTTACAAAAAAAATCGTCGATTCGGGCAACTTGTTCTCAAGAAATTATTTTTTATTTATTTAATTCCCAAGTACTGAAAAGTGGTGTGGTAATCGGTTCTCGTGGTATGGACATGTGATGCGGAGAAATGTAGAAAATGTATAGAGGAAAATATTGAGTACTAGCGGACGTCACGTGGTTTCACCCGCGTAGTTCCCGTTCCCGTGGAAGTACGTGAATAAAATATAGCCTATGTTACTCAGTAAAAACGTGGCTTTCTTATGGTGAAAGAATTTTTGAAAGCGGCGCAGTAGTTTTTGAGTTTATTTATTACAAACATACACACACAAAAAATACAAATCATTCCTCTTTATAATATTAGTGTAGATAAATGTAGATGGCTTTAAGAGTAAAGGAACATCAAAGGTTGATAGACTATTGACTGAAGGATGATAATAAATTATGGCTAGGAAGGAAGTGACTGCTGAGATGACAAGTAATAGAGAAGTATGGAAGAAGAAGACATGCTGCTCCGACCCCAAATAAATTGGGATAAAGGCAAGGGAACGACGATTTAGTTTCTAAGTAATTTTAATTTAAATTTGTCATGAAAACATAAACAAAAAATCACAACCGACGACCCAAATGGCGCAGCGGTAGTAAGGCTGCCTTACGTTCTTAGGGTTCCAGGTTCAAATCCCGGTAGGAGCAAATGTTTGTGTGATGAGCATGGACATTTGTTTCCGAGTCATCGATGTTTATATGTATAATAAGTATGTATTTACACCATCTGGTGTCCACGACACAAGCCTCGTTGCTTAGTGTGGCACTAGAAGGCGCTGTGTGTAATGTCCAGCGATATTTATATTTATTTATAAACAACCAATATTTAAACAGTATATATTAATGACACTACACGTCCGCGACAGCCCTGCAAAGGGGGGAGGGGTGGTAGAAATATGCGACTTACCAGAGGGGAGCTTTTGTCCAAGAGAAGGTGATATATCAACGTTGAATATCAATGATGTACATCTATCGTATTCGTGGGCTCTTATTCGGCATAATTCGGTTATTGTAGCCATTTCTTTAGTTGATCACGTGATTATGAAGATCAATGGATGTATGTCAAGTAGTGAATGACAGTAAATAGACTTGTTTGGTGAAATATGTCGGGTCGTTTTGTTGTTGTTTGCTTAAGAAGTTTGTTGTAAATCTGAGTAGATTCGACCTTAGGATAATGGGCGGTGCAGCAGAGAAGAAAAGTAAAATTACTCAAAAAATACAATAAAAATCAATACCCACTTTAAGGTCACCTAAGTTTGTTTTTAATAAAAGTGAACTCAAAGCATTTTTTTCAAACAGACCCGTGTCAGGTTGTAGCCAAAAGTTGTTTGCATAGTGAAAAACATTTAAGCTTCATACAGTCCAGCCACAGGCATAATAACTGCAAATGATCCATTCCAAAATATTAGATTTAATGGAGAAGTATGGGCAAGAAACTCCATGGATTGGGAACCATCACATGGCTGACTGATTTTTGTTTTCATTTATATAACGGTTTGAACCAGATGGTTCAAACCGTTATATAACTGAAAACAAAAAACAGTGTTAGTATTTTTTCAGGATAGGCATTATTTTAAAAAATATTGAAAAAATACTTATACTATAGAGACGCTGGATCTTTATCAGACTTTGTATGAAATAATGATGCTAACCATTATATTGCATACAGCTTAGAAATATTTTTAACAGCTTATGCAAATGGCTCGGCTTAAGCCGTGTTATTGTCCCACGGGATCATAATACCAGGATAAAAAGTATCCTTTGTATTAATCAAAGTTATAAACTATCAGTGTGATTATTTCATCCAAATCCAATCAGTAGTTTTTGCGAGAAAGATCCAGACATCCATACATCCTCACAAACTTTCAGATTTATTATTAGTAGGATTCTCACTGGTCTATAACAATTCTCCCGAAATCAAGTTTCTAAAAGACTTTCTACTGCATAACATAAAATATAACACAAAGTTTACCGTTACAAACTAAACAAAATCTAAATTAAATTCAGTTATCTTCTACACCTGTGTTTAATCTTCACATATAAATAATGCGCTTTTTGACAAAAATTACCTTTTTTATTGGATAGGTCAAAGGTGATCAGATATATTTTAATCACGAGATGCCAAAGTTCAAAGTGGGGAAAACAATTACAAAGGGGTTGAAAAAAATTTTTAAAACCCCTAATTGATGCGGTTTTTGATAAAGATTTCGAAGACAATGGGAATGTAATTTTTATTTTATCGCATGTTTTAGAAATAGGTAATGTTATGTTACGTACTAACTGGTGATTATTTGAGCAGGAAGTCAGACTAGATAAAAAAATTCAATAGTTTTAATAATAATACGTCATGATCTGTCGAATGACTGATGTGGTCGAGACGCCATTGTTTAACTATTGTGTCTACTTCGTGGACAGATCATGGGATAACAGCCCATTACTGTCCCACTGCTGGGCAAAGGCCTCTTCTCGCACAGAGAAGGCACGAGCATTGATCACCACGCTTGCTCAAGACGGGTTGGCGATTTCAGACTTATATTCATTATAAGTCCAGGTTTCCTCACGATGTTTTCCTTCACCGATGTCTGTGATGTCTAAGATAAACTTAGAAAAGTACATATGAATTGAAAAAGTCACATTGGTACTTGCCCGGATTTGAAACCACAACCTCATACATGGGAGGCAAGGCCTCTGGGCCATCACGACAGTTGAAATAGTTTTAATAGAAATTAAATAAATTATTTAGGGCTGGTTCGAGGATGCACGGGGCAGGAATTGGAGGAGTCCTATGCCCAGTAGTGGATAGTACAGGCTAACAAAAAAAAAGAAGACAGATTTTGTATTAATTCCACATTAGATGAAACATAATTATTGTGTTATAATAATGGTGTCTGCTGCTACGGTTATTTAAAAAAATTAAACTATGCAACCATGATAAAAATTTTCACGGCACGTTTTTTATAGACAGGTGATGAAAATGTTGAAATTGATGATGACTTAACAGGAATTCATAAAAGAAAAAAAAAGAAAAACAGCAACACTCCATTTTAGTGACACAGAAACACATTCACCAATGACTGGAATAATGAACAATGAAATCCTAACAAATTCCCATAGCCATAACGAACAAACTATTACACATTAGCACAATGAAAACTACATTAATAATTGCACACCAAACAATGCAAAAATATTTATTGCGATTTTGACTGCATCCATTTATAAACACTATTACCTTCTCTAGTTTTCATAAAGCCGTCTACGACTGACCCCTTTTCTTTGAAAGGGTTGAAATAAACATGTGTAATCTGCTTTATTTATGGTCAATTATGTCCTGCAAACGGACCTACTGAATTATGTTGGGATATTAAGGCTATTACTATTTTCTATGGACGGCAGTTTTGGATTTAGTTGTCTTGGTTTGGGCCTTGTTCTAGTGGAGACGATTTGTGTCTTTATATTTTTCAGTTTCTTTGGCGAACGTCGTCGTGTGTTTTTGTTAAAGAAAACTTTTATGAATTATTAATTTGTGTGTGTTATTTCTATTACATTATAAACAAAGCGGAAGGTTTTTTCTGTTCACTAGTCTTTATAATATTTTTTTTATTACCATAATTCATTTTCATCAGTCTTGTTATTCCTAACCTTTCATTACATTTTATTATAATGTCTTACTAGCTGACAAGACAGACATCGTCCTATCCAAATCCAGTTCCACAATTTCCGGGCGTCTTTCGAACTTATACTTAATATTTATTTTCATTAAGTCTTATTTAAAAACACTCGTAAACTAAATAAATCAAAATTGATTTCTTGCAACATTGTTTCATTGTGCTATAAAATTTATATAAACTCAGAGCAGACGAAAAAAAACTAACTACTCAACACCTTTCCCAAAGAACACCACATTGCAATAACTCAGTAAAAATTTGTCCCACTAACTCAACAACATTGTCAAAAATAAAAGTGCTACCAAAAAGAGACCATGTCGCATTTTATAGGACTAGTCTGAGGTCATAAATTCTATAGTTTATGACCTAGAATTAATGCACCGACCTCATTACTGGGTATTCTTACATTCTGTTCTTCAGAAGGGTGTTTGTATGGGTCAAGGAAGAGTTATGGTGTGAATGGCTTGGGGGAATTTGAAGGGGCTTAGTTTTTGTTCAATGGGATTAAGATTTCAGGTACAGATGTTAAAGGGTTTAAAAATTGTATTAATTTTGAGGACAACAATGCTTCTTCGTTTTTGACTAATAACTTTACTTTTGTTTATGGTCAGAAGAAAACTTGTCATCTTCTTACTGCTATTACCTAAAATGGATACAACACAAAAAGAATATAATACAATGTTAACGTTCAGTTCAACAAAGTATTACGTAGGTCATCTATTAATACAAACACACAAAAACGTACGCACGCTACTTCCATAAATGAGCGACATTACACATAAAATGTTATTCCAGCCAACATTTCACACAATAAAGATTTTATCAAAAGCAACACATCAAGTGAACCGGTTTGAAAAAGTAACAAAACACAACTGTCTATTGAAGAGATCACGCTTATTACCTTGTTTAATAAACATTGCAACACTGTTGATTATAGTCCAAAACCAGTTTCATTTCCTTACAAAGGATTAGCCCCAAAACAAGTGACAAACGTGCAAAAAATTAAAACTAACAAAGAAAGACAACCAGAAGTACATTTTAATATCCTTGTTATAATAGCCCTTGAATCAGTTACAATTTTAATGGACGATAAATATCCTATGGCTATTATGGTACTCGATGAGAAAGTTATTAATTTGGACAAATTTTTAATATGTAACGACTTTGTCCATTGGCTTTAGAGGTGTGAGAAGTTTTGTCATATAATTTTTAGTTTCTTGATGAGCGAGTTTGATTTAATTTGGTGCTAGATGGGTCTTGACTTTCTTTAGTATTGTAATTGTAATGAATTCAGGTGTAACTTGTATTTGTATTATTGGAAGGAAAGCTATAAAATTATCACTTGTTCATTTTGTATAAGCTATTTATATGACTTTACTCATTCACAATTTTTATGTCACTCACAAAATTATAATATATACGACAAATTACTGTTGTCCTGTTAAACGAGGTTTCAAAAATACGTTACCTTCTTTTCACAATACTACGAATCCTTTTTTATCTTTGTCAATTTGCATTAAAAAATGTGCAACTTTATTTTCTCAATCTTCTTCAATTACACCTTTATAAACAAACGTAACAAACGCTTTTGTAAATATTTGCAAATGCAATAAACATTCGCACATAGGAAGCAAAAAATGAGGTCACATTTAAACGATGTCTACAAAGAAGATCCGTTATACGCATTTGATATCATATTACACGTCCAACCAAACATTAAACGACATTTTAACACAGAAGAACAATGATCTCACATCATTAACACTGAAATGGTCAAATAATGACCATGAATAAATGATATGCTTAGATAAGGGTCTTTTACAAAAGGACCCCTAAGGCGTCCCACAAGGAGATATATTTGGACCACTATTATTTTAATGATATGTGACGAAACTGTATCACAATATGGCTTTAGATTGATGTGTTATATTGTGATACTGTCTAATGATTGTCATTTGGAGTTGAAAGGAACAGACATTCTGTTTTTTTTGAGAAATGTGCTCTCGAGGGGATGTGTTTGTAGGTCATTTACATGGAAAGGTAATGTTGATAGATTACGTTTAAAAATATGAGCACGTTACGCACGTATTAGTTAGTTGATTATAGCGTTAATGCGTTAAGCTAATGTTATGTAAGGTTAATTAAAGAATAATAGAGAATTCTTACAAAATGTTACAATTATAATTCAGAGTCTCATTCAGGATTCAGCCGCGATGGTAACAACGTCTGACTATATCATAGTCGGTCAGAATGATAAATGATGTTTATTTTGCTAGTAGGTTTTTACAAACACTTTTACACATAACTTTTTAAAACTATATGGGGCCGGTGTTTCGTACCCGACTACTCTGAGAAGAAACAGCCGAAACTAACTCAGAGGTTATAGTCTCTTTTGAAGTCCAGACAGTCATAATCTTGCTCAATTCACATGAGGACTATGCAGATTAGTGTCTGAGATGGTCTTTTGAAGAAATAACCACACAGATTTGAGTGGACCTGTCCAGTCAGTGCACGCATTTGTCAGTTATCGTGTAGCTCGACCTAAAACTCAACGAAACGACGAACAATATCAAAGAAAAAACATTAAAAATATTTTTTTTCTTATCTTTATTTTTTTTGGCCCTACAAGTACCTATTTGGTACTTATTCTATAGTCCTGGTTCTAATATTAACGTATAGTCTATACTAGTTTTGTAAAGAGATAAAATTAGTTTGTATGTAGGGGTAATATTCGGAACTACTGATCCGATTCCGAAAATTATTTTACTAGTGGAAAGCTGCATTATCCCTGAGCGTTATAGGTTACACTTAAAACGTTTCAAAGAGTACATTCCGTACATATAGGAAGCGAAGCCACGAACAAAAGCTAGTTATAAATAAAATGACACATACAAATTTCAGTCGGTAATTTATTTATAGGAGACCACCTTGAGACCACATACAAACTCAACCTGACAATAATGTCAGCTATATTATGAACTGACATGACATGTGTCTTAAATAGATCAAAAGCAAATCATGACAAACAAATCCAAGATGACTCAGAATCACGATAATTTTAATCCCTTACTCCATGACCCTTTAGAACGTACATTTTTTATACCCAGGACAAAAGATGAACGCCACCAGTTCACAGGTCATAATGTATTCAAAATATGCATTGTGTGTGGTACCTTTTCAAAGGTATTTAAACAATGATTTTGAAGGATCCTTTTATGACGACAAAAAATATTGGTCTCTATTCAATGAAGAAGTGATGGACTATAATTTTGAAACGGATCATTAAGCTGATAAGATCGGTGGTGTAATTAAGTTTTTTGGTAAGATTAAGCTCTGTGTTGAGATTATTTCACATGAGAGTTTGGTACTGTTGTCATAAATATGTTCTGTTATGATAGAATGTAATTCAGTATAAAACATTAATTACCAAGTTGGAAATAGAAAATCGCGAAAAAAATCTTCCATCTCCTCTTCGATTCCTGGATTACCTTTGATTGTTTTGTTTTTTTTTTGTCCCTATGTGCCAGTCCAAAACTGGCCCTACTTTCATTTGCATCCTTATACATAACATATCATCACGCCTGTAATCCCCGATGGCTTAGGCAGAGATGTACCTAATAGTACACCCACATTTCGCCAGTTATGTTTAAGTCCCGTGTGAGGGTTCTTACAGACAAGTTGCGCGTTGCCAACGTTGGCGACGCTTCGGCGGCTGCCGCCCGGCGCGTCGACGGCAGCCGTCGACAGGTGGCGACGGCTGCAGTTTATCTGCCGTTAACAACGTGCCGCTCGTCTGTAAGAACCCTAATAGCGGGCGAACAGATTGCCATCAACCGGGTGCAAATCAAGACTCCGTGGCTATTACACAATATCACTTCGCCCGACCCGCAAATCGAACCCAGGATCTCACGCTCAGCAGTCGCGCTATCGACCACTAGACCAACGTGGCAGTCCTTCCTTTTATACACAACATAACATAGTTTTATTAAAGCCCAGCGATTACCATTCTCCACGAAATATTCTGTAGTTTCCGTCTACCTTAAGGAAGCACAATTTTCATCCACGATACAGGTTTTTCCTCAGTATTTTCTTAGCCGTAATTCCGTTGGTCAGCTAACCGTGCCGGACAATGGGAAGCACTATCTGCTGTATATGCGCCACATTCACGTACATTACGACAGTTCTTATGTTCCTATTTGTTTCATCCCTATATGTACGGTGCAATAAGGTGCCTTGAAAAGAATATTATTTATGGGTAGTGGGTGAATAGGGATGGGATGCTTCAGTAAGTGGAGTTGTGGATTTTTTATTTATTTAGTTCTTTTTCTTCATGTCGCTGGCAGAACATTATTCAAATGCTTGGAAAAATTAACTTTTACTGTTTCAATTTCAACTATAATAGTAGAATGGATAGAAAAATGTGCTTGTGAGAGCATGGTCTAATCTCAAGAATGGGTTAAAAATTGAGGTGTTTTCATGCAACTAAGTCTATGATTTAGAAAAGAGTCTATTGCAAAAAAAAATATTCTGTTTTGGAACGACTTTTGTAAAAATAGAAATCTATTTTTATTCCCTTTTTTCTTCGTTAGATACCTAAATCTTGCATCGTGTCACATCACTAAAGCCCGAAGGTAATATTAAGCTGGCAGTAAAAATTTCTACGTTCTGTGCACAAGATGTCAACATAAATTGTGTCTTGTAAAAGCTTGCTAATGGCATACGATTGTGTGGACTTGATATTAAAGAATTCTGCTAAGATTTCGAAGAAAATATTAGGAAACATAAATAAAAATGTCCGTTTGAAATTGTGTCTGAATCATGTTTTTCCGTGTTGCCCATAGTTGTGGAGATGTCGTGTATGTACCTATTCTTTTTCACGTTTAAAATTACTGAACATCGTTTAGACGAAATTAGGCATACTAAGACCAGGGATACTTGCCCTGTAGTAAGTTGCTACGGAAAAAATTCTAACCGTAACGCAGGGGAAGCCACAGGCAACAGCTAGTTATCCATAAAATAGTATCACAATTACTATAGTTTTGTTATAGATGACTAAGCCTGAAGAATAGGGATGATGACTGACTAAAAAAATATGGTTCTGTTTAGTCTGTCAGTTAGATTATCGAAAAATATTAGACACGTGTTTTTTGTTTTATTAAATTAATAAAAATTGACGAAGATGAAACGTGTCAAAGACCATGAGTGGGGGATTGTGTCGTCACATTTGAGTAAAAAATGTACTCAAATGTGACGTCACACGAGTTTTCGACGCACTGTATCGTCTTCCTATTTTGTTTACGTGAAAGATGAAAAAATATGTGTCCAACATTTTTTGGTAATCTATCTGACGAATTAGATTTTTTTTGTCATCTACCCTATTTGCAAAACGCATTGCCGATGGGGTCGAAAATTTCTGAAGTGCCGAAAGATGTGTCGGTAGCTGAAGGCCTCCCATAAGGCACAAGGTGGACCGATAACCTGTTCTACCTATACCGTTTATTTACATATGAGTATATCCCAGTTCAACCATGTTCCCCTACGTATGTGTACCTACGAAACGTGGTTCCGACAGCTTGCTTACGCTTCCGTTTCTGTCTGGATTTCCAGGATTCTAGTCTACCTTACAACCTTTCGCCACGTCGTGGTTCCAGCGTCGTGAAGGTCGCCTGGAGAAGGTCCTCTGCTGCAGAGTGACACCTACCTACGCTGAGTTACCACCACAGACAGAACCTGGGACTGGAGCCGTTGGTTGCAGGCAAAAGGCTAAGACGGAACCATCATCGCTGGAGACGGTTCAGGCCAGTGTTCCCTACCAAATTTTCTACCCTCTGCAATCGAGTCGTGAGATGGCCACGGAAGTATAGGCAATAAATAATAAGTGTACATAATCATCGAGCTCTTATTATTTAAAAACCCCTACTTACCTACCTGCCGACACCCTTGTACAGACTAAGTGTCACAGTGGCAGATGTTAGAAATATTATTATTTAAAACAGGTAACATCAAATAAATACACTAGCGCCATTTAATAACTCTATGCAGCTCTATGTTCTATTGTCTGTGGTCTGTATGTCTTTTGTTTCATTGGTAATAAAACCGTTCATTGGGCTACACCCGGTGGCTACACCGAATTATATCGTTTTAATGATGAAAAAGAAATGAAAGACACAGATGAAAGCGCCTTCCTTGTAGCAACTACATATATGTATCCCTCAGAAACTTGTTGTTTAATAAGCTCTCGAATAAACTTCTAAAACTTGCACCCAGTCCCCAACCTCAGCAGTGGCTCTAGCTGACATTAGGAGAATTATCAATAGTGCCATGAGGAAAAATAGAATAGACTTGAGGCAGGCCTTCAGAACTTTTGAATTTATTTCAATAAAATTGTTCTTCAGCAATGTCGCAACACTGATTGAGCGCGGAGCTCGCCACCAAGTGGTTACTTCAAATTAAAGCCAAGCAGAAAATTTTAATTACGCTTTCTGGTCTGAAAACAAACTTTAACTGCCACTCATTCACACTTGAACCCATAAAACAGAAGTAATCAGATCACCGGCAGTTCGCAACGTATCTCTGATTAAAACTAGCGGGGCTGCAATAAAATCTGTCCACGTCACAGTTAATATGTGAAACCACACATTTCGGGACATGCAACAATGTTGGCGTACATTGACGGCGAAAAATTAAATTAAACTGACAAAGATGTGTATTGGAGTATTATGTGCGTACTGGAAACGTCTTTGTTAAATGTCAGCAATATCTTGCAATTTTTTTTGGAAACTGATAAAACTGCAGCTAAGCATGAGGTCATATCTTGGATTCCAGGGCAAAGTGTTATTGGATTATTCCATCAGGAATTTCTCAGTAGCAGCCACGGAGTCTGGATTTGTGCCTTCTTCTTCTTTTTCAACCCTTGGCCACCCATTGCTGAGTGTAGGGCTCTTTCAAATCTCTCCACTTTTGGCGGTTTCGTGTCATGGCTATCCAGTTTCTTCCGGCCACTTTATTGAGATCGTCTATCCACCTAATCCGTTGTCTTCCCACATTCCTCCGCCCCGTCCGTGGTCTCCACTCCAGCATTTTCCTCCCCCATCTTCCATCCAGTCTACGGCATATATTGCCCGCCCACTTTCAATTTCTTTTTGTTATCACTTCCGCTATGTCCATGAGTCTCTTTAGTCTCCGTATTTCCAGATTCGTGCCTGCTTGACATCAATAGGCTCGCCTCATATTACAGGGGACTTAAACATAACTGCAGGCAAAATGTAGGTGTAAAATTCAGGTACACTTCTGCTTAACCCTTCGGGGATTACAGGCGTGAAGTTATGTTATGAAATAACTAGTCTATCTCGATTCCACGGTGGCGCTCAAAGGTCTTTTTAACGGTTTGTATTTAAAAGATATTTCAATAATGACTTTCCTGCATAGAAATAGTCAGAAAAGCAATGAACTAAAGTTATTAATTAGGTTTAACCTTAAAAGATTGTCATGAAAATATTTAAGTACAAAAAAGTATATCCAAAACCACAGTAAAACAGGCCAGACTACGTAAAACAGAAGCGTCACTGACCTAGGACAACCGTCTGGGTTTTCACTTTATCGAGTTTGAGAAACTAGTTGACGTAAAAAGGCTTAGCGACGCTATAGAATTTATAGCACACAAAATGAAAACCCAGGATTAAGTTCGCCAGACAAAAGAAGACGACTACAATACAGGATAATAATAAAAACAAAAATCACTTGGAGACAGTAAAAACTTGGATTTTGTAAGGCGCTTCCGATATTTACAAGTCCAATGACGTATGCAATAAAGTGTATATGTGGACCATAAAGGAAGGTTAACAGGTTCTATGACCTGATGTGGTAGCTGTGACAAAATATTTAATGGTTTAGGTTTTAATAATCTAGTATTTGTCCCGCCATCTTCTACGAGGTCTGCCGCGACGCCTTCTGGCTGTGTCAGGGCTCCAGAAAGTGGCTATTTTGCAGCTGGATCAAAACAACTGGAAGTCATGGGGAGGCCTTTGTCCAGCAGTGGGATGACGCAGGCTAACAGTATTAGTATTATAGGTTTTAATACAAGAAGAACGGATGGGCTTCGATTCTAATGAGTCGTTGGTGATCCCAATAAAAATAATCATCATTTATCAAGCCTGTTTCAACCATGTTGGGGTCGGCTTCCACTCTATCTGGATGCAGCTGAATACCAGTAGGATTAAATGGGTAATGGAATTAGACAGTTCTAACCGCAAACTTAAACTTTGCTTTCTTTGACTTCTTTAAATTCCTTCTTTAAATTCTTGTCTATTGCATAAAAATGGTTGCATAAGTATACTTGAACACAGGTAATTGTCTTACAGGTCATTCAGTCAAGATACCATTGACGTTAAATGTCTCTCAATTTGAGACATTTATACAAAATGCCGTAGAAATAATCTGCTGTTGAAGAAACTTGAGAATAGATCATGTGAGAGCTACTATCTTGTATCTCGTGCGTAAAATAAATCTGGCCATTGATCTCAGCATTTAGTAGTACGTAGAACCATAAAATCTGTTACTGACCTACGCCAACTAGTCAGTTCTTGCAATACACTCAACTTTTAACAGTGTCAGTAATAAAAGACTCCTGTTTGACTTATGTCGTTAATCCATTGTGCAGTTAGGTGCAGTGGCGAAAAAGCAGACTACATTGTGACTACAATATTGTTTGGTAGTACTACTGGCTTAATTAGTAAGTTACGTGATAAAATTGCGAGTTCTGTCTTCAGAACTCACAATTGCCGTGTATTGTTGCCGTGTCGGTATAAGCCTTAGGTTTGAACTCGAGACCTATAATTTGACAGTCCGACGGTCACACCACTAGGATATCACAACTGCAACTGAAAGAACTTAGGCACATAATGATATGGCAGTGTTCTGGCGGCAACAAACAATAAGATGATGCAATGATGAAGAAGAAGGGACTTGTCAGGTTCGGGAGAAATGGGGGGAGTGGAGGGAGACCTAGGAGTGAGACAAGAAGGCTAGAAAAATAAAACTATATAAATCCTGCCTGTAAATCTTCTTAGGGTTAGACAGTGAGCCTATAGTGCACCCATATTTCACCAGTTATGTTTAAGTCCCGTGTAATTGATGGCAAGCCTATTGCCATCAACCGAGCACAAATCCAGACTCCATGGCTGCTAGTGAGTTCACTCGATCTTGAGCTCGACGAATTTGCTTCGAAAATCTTTAGTTAGAGCTGCACATAATATGTTTACAGAACCTGGATTTAATATCCAAAGTAATAAAGGAGAGATGGAAAATATTTTCATTACCCACGTAGGATATGGAAGTATCTGTTAGAATGATAATAATAAGTCGAAACGACGGGGACGCGACGGCTAAACACTGTCGTCGGAAGTTTTTAATAACGTTTCAACTAAATATTTTGTGGAGGCAGAATGATTTCATAGACGGCTATTTTAATATACTGTTTATTATGTTAACTTCACGCCTGTAATCCCTGTAGGGATAGCTGTACTTATTAGTACCTACACCCACATTTACCAGTTATGTTTAAGTCTGATGTAAGATTTTATTGCTGTCAACCGGGCACGAATCCGAACTCCGTGGCTGCTACTGAGAAATTCCTGATGGAAAAACCCAATAACACTTTGACCGGCCCTGAAATCGAACCTACGACCTCATTCTTAGCAGTCGCGCTTGCCACCACTAGACTAACGAGGCAGTCAATATAAACTAATTTAAAATTCCCCAGACACCAGCAATTTCGCTATAATTCAAATAAATCAAACAGCGCTGATGTATCATCACGCTAATATCAGAATAGCGCGGTGGACAGTCGACGTCGGGTTAACGCCGACACGCCCTCTTGAACCATGTAAAAGACTCATCAGTGACGGCAATTGTTTGATCAAATTGTTGGGTGGTTGGGGCCAATGTTGGATTTTCACGGAGTTTTATTAGTGGGTGTGTAAAGGGGCTCCCCCCTGCCACCTGGAGCATTCGCCTGTAATGTAACAAATCTAAGATTCGATTTCGACTTGAGAACCTTCTAGATGTGGAAAAATTGGGGCATAAAGTTCCAATTTTTTTTTTTTTTTTTTTAAATACAAGTTTTAATTTTATGGCTTTTTTTTAAATACCTCCCCCCCGTAATATTCAATGCATCCATTAGCACAATGTTTTGAGTGCATTACATGGAGTCCTGCAGCGAAACGTGATTTTTCACCCAAAAAAAGTCGTTTCCCAGCAATAATTTTTGCGTAGAGTTACTTATTTTGATGCACAGAATGCTTGGTTGACGGATTCGTGAAGGTTCCGTTTATAGCAATGGCTGCCAGAGCAATAAAACGTTTTAATTAAAAAGTTTATCAGCAACCAAAGCATTCAAACACTGTTTTAAGCTTTCACGGTTCATAACTATACTTAAAATGTCTTTGATATCTTCCGTGTTTTCCGTGTCTTATCTTCCATGGCGCTTGCAACAGTGTCGAAATATCGGGAGCTCAAAACAATTGATAATCACTGAAGATATCCCGTAAGTGACATTTTAAGTATAACCAAAGCATTAACAAAACAATAGCTACTTCCTTCAAATAGACTTAGTTTCTTATTTTGCGCTATCGCAACGAATCCCCACATCCGACTTTTTATTGGCTCCATCAACCAACATTGGCCATCATATCCCACAAAGTGGCATAGGAAATGCGTGCACTAAGCGTTTTTATCACGTTCTGATTGCGTGCCATCAGTTAAATGGGTTCCGTATAAGTTTTCATATTTTTCCGGTCATTATATCGAAGCTTTCAATCGGCAACTTTTTACTGCATGTGTGGTGTAATCAGTGTGTGAGGATTAAAAAGGGAAGTAATGGAAAATCGATCTAATAGATCAGTTCGTCACTGATGAGTCCGAGACTTCTTGTCTGGGGTTCAATTCCCAGTTTTTTTTTTTGTTTTTGTTGTCGTTTGCTTAACCGGACTTTCCTGTGGGTGCCTTAAGTGTAAGGCCTCCAGCCAGGGCAAAAAACTTACAAACTAAGCGACTACACGCTAAGGGCACCCCCTGCGGGGTACTGCCCTCGGCTTAGGGCGTCGCTGGGAGAGGACAGCAAGGGGACAGGCTGGATCGGAGTGGGTTCGTTTACCAGGTCGGGCAGTGTTATTTTATCTAAGTGATGTATGCAAACCACATCAAAGTCGGTTTGTGGTTATAGAATAAAAACGCAAACAACCGTTTTGTCGCAAACTAATCATTAATTGAATGTAGCAAATAAATATTGACTACTTATTTTTGCACTAAATTACTTAATTTATATTATTTTTTATCTCACTTTTACTGTATTTGTGTTTTCGAGCGTATGGCACTCGTGTGCTGCTGCTATAAATCAGCATCAGGTGGTATACCTTGTGTTCATCATCGTCAACAGCCCACCGTAGTCCACTGCTGGTTATAGGCCTCTTATGCTGAACTTTATGGCATTCATGCTTTTTCATATTTTTGTTTTAAGGTATTTTTTAGGGTTCCGTTCCTCAAAAGGTAAAAAAAGGAACCCTTCTATGATCACTTTCTTGTCCGTCTGTCCGTCTGTCACCACCGATTTTCTCAGGAACGGGTTGACCCAGCAAATTGAAATTTATACCAGATACTCTATAGTCCCTATTAGATGTATAAAAATCAAGGTCCTGAGTCTACACGATAAAAAGATATGAGCAAATTTAGATTTTTTGTAAGTACCAAAAAATTTTTTTTTTCGGACTTTTCCCTTTATTTGTGTTGTAAGACCTTGCTTTTAACCAAAATTGACAATAATAATTCTAGGTCAACCGGAAGTACCCTATAGGTTTTGGGTCGAAAACCTTGGTAGTTCCCGTTGACCAAGAATCACGAAATTTGGCGAGAAGCAATGACTTACAGCACATGTAAAGGGAAAAATCTGAAAAACGTAAATATGTATGATTAATAACAAAAGAAAAGCGATTTTACTATTACAAACTTATTATTTGCGGAGTCTGGATCTGGGCCCGGTTGATGGCAATAGGCTACAAGTCCCACGTAAGGCAAGGGACTCCCTTGCCTTACGTGGGACTTGTAACATTAGTGGCGAAATGTGGGTGTACTATTAGGCACACCTCTGCTACTCCCATCGGGGATCACAGGCGTGGTGTTATGTTATGACTTACTAGCTCGAAGTTTAGACAAATAAAATACCTATTTTAAAACGGTCTAAGTCCAATCATTTATCTTTGAAACATTAATAAATTCCAAAGTAAACTTTATAACGTCCAGTAAATTATGACGTTACGACGTTCGGCTATAAAATCCTCAATTATTACAACAAAGGGTAATAAAGGCTTTCTTACACTAACTTGTTATTTTATTTGAAACAGTCAACTCTGTGCGACCTATTTTATGTCACGAACTGCAACTTTTAAAACGGTACGCTTCAGAATCTCAAGGAAAGGCGTGGAGACGACTTAAGCACATTTTTTTTTCAGGAATATTATTACAAACGAGTTGGATGGTATAGACATTTTGTAAATGGCTTAAATCTATAAAAACTTTTTTGCAAAAAATAAAACCGACTTCAAAAAATACAAAAAAGTGAAAAACTTTAGCTTCAGAAGTCGGTGACAAAAAAACTAAATCAATGAAACAAAAGTCACCGACTGAAGCTAAAGTTATTTTTCACTTTTTTGTGTTTTTTGAAGTCGGTTTTTTTTTATCATCAGATCTTCACCAAATTGAAATGGAACTACTCCGAGAAAGTACTCTTTCAAAAACTACCCAAATCGCTTCAAGTGTGCCTATAAAATTTGAAGAGATTTCTCTCTATTTCTCCAGGATCCCATTATCAGATTCTGACTTGATGATCATGGGACCACCTGCAAAGTATACCCTTTCAAACAAAACAAAAAAAATCCAAATCGGTCCAGCCATCTTCGAGTAATCGGGGAATATACATAAAAAAAAAAATGTGCCGACGAATTGAGAACCTCCTCCTTTTTGAAGTCGGTTAAAAAGGAATATGGTGAAATAGATGGCAGCCAAAGACATTCAAATATTTACAAGCGATAGACGGGATAAGACGAAGAAAATCGTAATCCAAATACTGCTACTACTTAGTAACAAATCGTTCTGACTAGTGTCATACGCCCGCTTGTCAGGTAGCATTCTCGTGTGTCTAAATCGAAAATGTTCGGGATCAACATTTTTGTATGAGATTAATCACAATATTCACAATGTACGATCTATACCTCATTCATTTATATCTCTTTGATGGCAGCCCTATTTAGTAAAGTTTCCGTTGACCTAGAATCACGAAATTTGGCAAAAACCAAGGTCTTATAGCACATGTAAAGGGAAAAATCTGAAAACCGTAAATATGTAGTTTAATAAAAATAAAAAAAGCGATTTTACTATAGCAAACTTATTATTTGCGGTTGGTGCAATAGCCGTTTCTAGGGATCGAACAGCAAAGTTTAGTTTATCCTTTAAAAAGTTTGTACGGAACCCTCGGTGCTCGAGTCCGACTCGCTCTTCGCCGGTTTTTAAATAGGAATTTAAAATAGACAGTCCTAAGGACGGAATTCCTCCTACGCTGACGTCGGTTGCGCGTATAAGTATACATTGTGCTATTTAGCACCATACTGCGATGCTGAAGTCAGTGGCGCGGACATTGCTACTGTATTTCTCACTGACGTACGCGACCCACATGCGACATGATCGTAGCAGGAATTCAGGAATATGATAACGATAAAACGTGCGTTTGGTTTAAACGAGTTGGATGGTACCTTTGGAAACTTTGTAGCTCAATGTCAGCTTGAATATAAAGGGATAATGGTTAAATAAGTAATTGGCAGCCATATTTGTAAGGGATTTAAAATATACAGTCTCTCATGATTAAAAGAAAACGTACGTTTTAAATAACTAAGAACGCATCGCCTAAGCATGCTCCCTAAGGTCAAACTTTATTGTGTTCGGCACCAAAATACAGCCTGTCAAAAACTCAAAATGCTTGTTAGTATATCCCCATACATACTTACATAAACATGCACTACCACACAAAACATCGACATACTGCAAAACAGAAAAAAAATAGTTACAACTCGAACACAACTACACCGCACATTGTTCGGTCCACTTCAGTGATGATTCACCCGTTGACTCACGGTACGTATACTACACTAGCAAAGGAAGAGTTCACCTGATGAAATCATGGGCTATTGACCCCCTGCCCCTAGGTGCAACTTCGGAACCGACCGTGTCAACGCTCCGCTGACTTTCGCATGTTCTTTCCTAATAAGTTCGAGTTATTTCTAAGGAATTTTATACACATTTAGATAGATGAGTCATTTTTATTACACATTGCGCGTTATGCTTTATTTACTTCGACTGCCCTTGTTAGTAGTTGGTGCATCTGCCGAGGTGAAGTAACCTGTTTATTGAGATGCTTAGGAACTAAGGGTGTGTCCACCAATACTACCTAGACCGGAGTAGACACGTATGGACAGGCTACACATACGGTCACATTCCCTGGACCAACGGCTCAAGCTTTTCGAGGCACGGAGGGGTCTCGTGGTTACCCACCCATGGACTAACCGCGGCAAACGTAGCTTAACATGATCGATCGACCTATGCGACTCTTATTACTTAGACTCGTTGAGAGGATCGTCCTCGTCCGTTTTTTGTCATCTACCCAATGACAAAAAAATCTAATTAGTCCATCAGATAGATTTCCAAAAATTATTGGACACATCTTTTCTTTTTTCACGTAAAAAAAAATGACGACGATACAGCACGTCGAAAACTCGTGTGATGTCACATTTGAGTACATTTTCTTACTCAAATGTAACGTCACAAGCCTTCACTTATGATCTTTGACGCGTCTTATCTTCGTCAATTTTTATTAATTTAATAAAACAAAAAACATGTTTGTATGTATTTTCTATAATTTAACTGACAGACTAAACAGAATCATATTTTTTTTAGTCAGGTATCATCCCTATTTATCATCAATAACATAATTATTTAGTGCACAACTGTACCTAAAAGTGTTTCTAAGCAACAACAGTTCAAGATTTTAAAAAGTGTATCCAAACAGGAACACAAGTAAATGATTTTAAAAAGTGTATCGTAAAGTAACACAAGTGAATGATTTTAAAAAGTGTATCTTACAGGAACACAAGTGAATGATTTTAAAAAGTGTATCATAAATGAACACAAGTGAATGATTTTCAAAAGTGTCTCTACAAGTAAAGTGTACATTTCTTCGAGGAATAATTCCCTGCCGGCTTTGCCATCGACTGCGGAGGCTGCAGGCCTGAACAAATATGACACATCTGCTCACTTCTCTGATCAACCGTTTCCACAAAAGCTAAGCGGAGACGAGAAGGTGTACAAGTAAATAACGAAGTTCTATAGGAGGTTTCCCTCTCACAGAGAGGAGGCCTGTGTCCCAGCAGTGGGAACATTAATCGGCTGATGATGATGATAGGAGGTTTACAACAAATTGCCTCTCCTCTATTCTCGTCTCCGCTTCGGTGGTCTGCACCTTAAAGAGGAAAAACAGTGACCTATTTGGAAAGCTCTGAATCGATTGCGTACCCAAGTAGGCCGCTGCAAACATAACCTGGCAAAATGGGGTATTATTGGTTCTTCCAACACCAGTGCGAGTGCGGCGCTCCGGACCAAACAATGCCCCACCTGCTGGAGTGTCCCAGGGTGTCCGTTTTCCTGCACTCTCGACGACCTGTACAGCGCCTCTACCGCTGCAATAAACGTGGCCATCTACTGGTCCCAAACCGTGTAATTGGAAGGATCATCGATACGATAAGAAATGGGTGTAAGCTGTAATCTATAAGGCTTTCCGCAAATCTGTGTGAGTATACATTTGAGCAAAGGTGATTGTTAGAAAAGTCTTATTTTTTTAAACATCGCTGTTGATAGCGCGCAATGTAACTCACACAAAAATCTGTAGTCCGTACCTACTTATATGAGGGACCTCGTGCTACTAAACAGGTCTCCGATGGAAGCAAAGATATGCGACTAAACTTTTTTCTTGGTCGAAGCTTCTGTCAAAAGTCGTGGTCTTGTAGTGCGTGAGGTCCCTAAGTATAAAACGACATGAAGGACGTTGTGGTAATTCAAGTATATTTCATAACATCATTATTAGTGAAGAAAAACGTAAAATAATTGAAACTATTAATATAATGTTAATATGATTTTAGATATGTTGCACGGTTGTTTCACACCCGTTTCAAAATAAAAAGGGTTT
This sequence comes from Xestia rhomboidea, assembly GCA_963853795.1. NCBI lineage: Eukaryota > Metazoa > Arthropoda > Insecta > Lepidoptera > Noctuidae > Xestia > Xestia rhomboidea. Next base: position 14,319,141 of record OY970778.1, read on the forward strand.
AATGGTCACACAACAAATTATCTAATACAAAATCAACCGAAATATTAATTTTAAACAATAACAATTTTCACGTTAAATAAAACTCTACTGTACAAATCCAACTGAGCACCATCACAAGAAAACTTGCTACGCCGTTTTTCTGCAAAAGAGAATAATTTATATTACTATTTCATATGAAAAATAGACCGAACATTGAGTTTTGTTATCTCTAAAATATTCTAAAGCATCATCCCTAAAATTTTTTTTTGAGATTGGTCGGTCCATGTCTGTAGATTGCATCCGGACCGATGCCGATGGGCCAGAGTCGTCACACAGTGGGTGCCAGAAGACGGGTGTCGTCGCCGAGGGAGGGCTAGACAACGCTGGCGTGACGACCTAGAGGCGTTTATGAGAGATTGGCCTGAGAAAACCGCACGGAGAGAAGAGTGGAATGGGCTATGGGGGGGCCTTTGCCTAGCAGTGGGATAATATAGGCTAAGTAAAAAAAAAAAAAACATCCCTAAAAAACATTATTTTATCAATAATAATCTTGAGGGACATAAGAGTGTTTCTACACTCTCCGGCCTCCCCCTTTTATACAACTTTCTTTTTCGTCCTGACTACAATACTCAGCTAGGTAGTTATGTTGGGGTCGGCTTCCAGTCTTTAACAAATGCAGCTGAATACCAGAATTTTACATGCGGCTGCCTATTTGACCGCCACAACCCAGTTAGTACTGGATAATACGATACCCCTTGGTAAGACTGGTCGTGAGACTATCGAGCCACTGACTAACTTGTAACGACTTTCAAAGATCTAGAAATGACAGCCGGGACCCACCTTAGAGGTAGACGCACACTCGACGAATTTTAGAATTACTTGTATGAAATCCTACAAAATGAAAATTTAGGAAAAAAAAATCTTTCGCCGCGGATAAGTGTACGTCCACCTTAACGTGCTTTCCGAGACACGGAGGAAAGTTTAGATATTATTTTATGAGTTTGAATAACTGCATAACTACAAAATGGTGATAATTTCAAAAACACCTAATATATGTTACACTTAAAATGTCACTAACGGGATATCTTCCGTTTTAAGTATAGTTATGAACCGTGAAAGCTTAAAACAGGGTTCACTTTCATGTTAATTAGGTTTTAAAATTATATGAACTACTAGGTAGGGCAAAGTAAACTTTGATATAGATTTGATAATTTAGGTCATCAAGCAAAAAAAGATTCGAATCATAGAATACTTTTTTTGCCAGTTGCACGTATTATTTTCCTGAAGATACGAGTAAAACCACAGGCATCAGCTAGATCATTACAAAGAAACACATAATAATAAAGACCTGACCATGTGCATGACATGAAAAGCAACTTATTTTTCCATTCCCATAAAAAAGCAGTAACTGTTTTATTTTTTTAATCACAACCAGAGTTTTCTTTCTAATAAAAAGGATGCATAGATTACTGGTTCTGATACGCAGTACAATGGTCTGCATGATCAATTGAAACTGCCTCGCCTCTGGCTATATTGTCTTCCAATCTATTCAAACCTGATGAAAATGGCAGCGGTCGTCAACATTTTTTCTAATTCTTTGTTGTTTGACAAACAAATGACTTGATAGGCGGTGACTACTGACATAAAGAGTAATATAGAAGTATGACATGCTGTGCCGACCCTAAATTAATTGGGATAGAGGCAGAAGAATCGTGATGATGTTCAAGAAAGAAGGTTGAAGAAATAATAATGGTAGATGATGGACAATGATGGTAAAAGAAAAATAAGAAAAGAAGAATGGTAAGCTATTCAGGGTGAATGATGATAACGAAACATTAGTAGTGTAGTTATTGTACTAAGACAGTAACTAGAACTTACAAGCTGTATTCTTTGAACGTTTGCTTATTCACTTTGCTAACGTTGTTTTGTCAGTTTTAATACTTAGAGCGTATCCAAAAAGTTGGCAACGTCGCAAATGGCTGTCAAATATTCACCTATTTTAATTAATTTGGCAATATTACTGTAAGGAAATAAGAAATATGGCTAACTATAGCTATCTAGAATATTCATAGAGAATCGCAATTAAAACACTGAATTTGATGTTGTAACCGTTTTAGGTGGTTTCCAAATAGTTTTTTCTCATCTCAAAATGATTATTCGGTGTTACGATATTAATTATTGCATTTCATAATCAATATTCTAGATAGTTAGTTAGCCATATTTCTTATTTCCATACAGTAATATTGCGAAATTAATTAAAACAGGTAAATATTTGACAATGCGCCCTCTTATGAGAAAAAGTTTAAACATTACTTTTGTCGACAGTAGATACATTTTAGTTGTCCTGACTCAAACTACATTGATTGGAAAACAACTATCTTTTTTTTTTAAGAACCAACTTGTAAATTACATCCAAAAGCTGATATTTTATTTTAAATAAACATATGCGTGAAAACATACTAACTCCTTTCATGCTTCAAGTTTCCCGACGATACAAAAAAGTGTGACGATCCCAAATTGAAAAGGTATCACAAAAACTTTGGTAACCATTGTCCTAAACCAAACGCAATCCGAAATGTAATTGACATACGTATACCTAAAAAAAAGCCATAGAAACGCCCATGCGGACGTCCTCAAAGCTACAACGGGCATGACGCACAAACGACCCGAACGTAACAAATAAAAATGTTTAAAACGGAAAAACAAAGTGATGATTTGTCCAAAAACAAACTTACATCCGCGGCTACTCAACTCAAAATTGAACCTTATGAAGAAGACGAAGAGTTTGATGATGTAAATGCAGGTGATAGTGTTAACGTTGTTGGAAATCTCTGTGGGTGGTGAATAGGCGGCAGGTTTGCAAACAACGAAAGAAAAGAAGGCGGTGCCGAATTCAATACAAATATGGAAGCGACCCAAGCTTGAATAGAAGACGAGACAGTAAGTGACCTTTATATGGAAACAAAGACGCAAAATGGCGAAGGGAAATGTCCCGCTGTGCAGAAAGGAAGGTATAACGTCTTTACTGTTGACCGTTCCACTGTTTTGATGGTATTTTCTATAGGGTTGCCTGAAGATACTTTTGCTATTCTCACTATTAGGTACCGTATCTCGCTTGATGTGAAGCTATGACGCGGCCTAGATTTGAGCACGCTTGCCTGGAAGAAACCGATTAAGAATATTTCATAAAAAATGGAACGATTATTTTTTGGAATTCATTAAATTCAAGTTTTAATACTGACATCATAGATTATTTTTTTATAATCTTTTCTGTGAAGTCATTTCAAATGTAAGGTTACTCTGGCGATTACAGAATAGATTTTTAAAAAAATATTTGGCCAAAATGTAACAAGTATTTTTATTATTGAAATGAATGTCTCAGAGTTTACCTGTAATTATGGCTTTCTTGTAACACAGTTTATTAATGCTTAATATTTTATGGTCAAATATAACGGAATGAGTATTCCTACACTATTATGTAATATGGAATAGAAGATTAGTAGCATTAGTAATAAGTATTTTTAACAAGCAATATATTTCCATTCCGTCACTTTAAATACAAAACGTAATAATTAGCCCACTAAAATAAATTTTACTACCCCAAATCACCCAGCAACAACCCTAATTTTTACAACCCCCAATATTTATAGCAGCTTGCGTCCAATGTCTACTAACTTCTTCATTATCTGCTACACAATGCTACAGCTATCCTATGACCAAAAGTAGCCCTTTTGAGACACTTTTCAATATTTTTATAGCCATAATTAGTTCCGTCTGCAATTTCAATAGCAATTTGGTCCTCACAGACTGTTGTTCATTTAGTATTGGCTTCAGTTTTCAATACAAACGGTTTCCTAAGGCAATTGTTGAGAAACAATTATTGCCTTTGATGGCGACAAAGGAGTTTGCATAATATTGATGTATTGTATTAGAACCTTTTTGGTTAGCTGCTGCTAATTGCAACTTTTATTAAAAGGTGTTTTTTTTTAAATCATCTTTGGTCCTGATTCGTGATTATCTTGGGTGTTCTTACTATTGAGAGAAAATAATCGTGCAACGAATTGACACTGGCTGGCATTTGGATATGTATAATTTTTGATGTTCGCTGATAATAATTATTAAGCAACATTAAAAATATGCGAATAATGAAGGGCGCATAGTTCGTACCGAGATCATCTCGGTAGTAAAAAGTCATCTTTATTTTTGTCTAATAATTTAAATCATAGCAAAGGTATCGTATTGCCCAGTGCTAACTGGGTTTTGGAGGTCAGATAGGCAGTCGCTTCATGTAAAATACTGGTATTCAGCTGTATCCGGTTAGACTGAAGCCGACCCCAACATAGTTGGGAAAAAGCTAAGCACTGATGATGATGATGAATTTAAATCATAGCAAATTATAAACTGGTATGATTGCTCCTGTTAATATAAATCAATTTGAGAAAATTAAGCTCCGGTTAAAATCAAGCAAATCGCATGCGGGACGATGTACGAAATTCGGTCGCACTAATTGAGTCAAGTAAGTTGTGTCGAGTTGTTCATACAACTGATTGTGAAAAGTCGTCCTGCGCTGTAATCGTTTTTGTTTGACCGGAGTTTTATAAAACTACACCAACAGTATTAATATTACTATCTGGCGTTTTTACTATTTCTTAGAAAAGGCAAAAAAAAACAATCATGCGAAAAGGTACTTGCTAATTTCGTCAAAGAAGATGAATGTTTACTATTTTGATGATGATGACAAACTTGACTTTGAAGGAATCATCCTTTTTTTTTTGGATGGGAAATCATCAAAAGTCTCCTCCCGCTCTGCGCGGAGCGGAAGGGAGTGTTAGAGTTTTACTGACTAAAACCCATCCATGTTCCTTCTTAGCCCTTTGTGTTCCGGGGCCACGGTATCTCTTTCGAACAGTCCCGGAACCCCGGCAGGCATCAGCCCTTGCGGACCCCTTCCTTTTGCTGACTCTCTTTGAGGCGCGCGTGGAACACAAACGCGCCGTCGACACGCCCTGTCGTCATAAGACGGACGGACGGCGAACTAGCCCATAGCTTCATCCACAGGCCCGGAAGGTAACATTCTGACGTCCCAAAGCTACCTCAACCACACACCGCAGCTGTTAAGCCACCCCTGTTACGACAGACGGCAGCTTCTTAGCGTATCGATGTGGCACGAAATACAAATATGGAGAAGTTTCATGATGTTGATAAAACTATAAATAAATAATAATAAATAAATATCGCTGGAAATTACACACAGCGCCATCTGGTGTCACACTAAGCAACAAGGCTTGTGTCGTGGGCAACACTGCCAGTGAGTTGATATACTACATAAATACTAAATGGAATTAATATATAGATCAAAACTTAAAAACGGTGATTTTCAAATTCACCACGAAGTGACTGAGAAAAGATTATTAAAGTCAAACTAAACAAATAAAATGAAAACTTCTACATAATTATGTATACACAGTATTGGATTTTTTTTTAGTTCGTCATAATTTTGTAATTTTGTACTTTAGTAAAAGAAGAAGACCTGCTTATCTACCTTCTCTTGGGTTTGTTTCGTTAGCCACACATCAGGAATAAATAACGGTATGTGAACTCCGCTTACTGATGCAGTCAAAAGGTGCCGTGACTGATTTCTTTGAAAACGTGACCATCTACAGATGCTGTCATAGCAATCGCCTCCGGAATAAATTGTACCTTATCTAAGAAGACTTTGGTTGAGGTCGCAAACACGTCTGCTGACAATGAGGTCCTTTTTTTTCGGATGGGAAATCATCAAATGACTCCTCTCGCTCTGGGCGGAGCAGGAGGAAGTGTCAGACTTTTACTGACTAAAACCCATCCATGTTCTTTCTTCGGCCTTTGTGTTCGGGGGCCACGGTATCTTTTGCGAACAGTCCCGCAGCCCCAGCAGGCATCGGCCCTTGAGGACCCCTTCTTTTTTGCTGACTCTCTTTTAACTCTCTCCCGCGTGGAACACGAAAGCGCCGTCCACACGGCCTGTCGTCATAAGACGGACGGACGGCGAGCTAGCCTATAGCTCACCGTCTACAGGCCCGCGCCTACGGTGGCCGGGGGCCACCAGGTGGCCCCCGACGCCCAGGGCGTCTCCTTCGGCGGCCGGGACGTGTCGATCTCTCCCTCTCACGTTCCGCCACCTCCTTCGCTAGCATGACTGCTTCGCAGTCTTCTGCGAAGCAGTCAGAAGGAGGTGACGGCGTCCCATTCCGTCTCGCTCCGGACCATGGATTGAACCAGGGCCGGGAGCGAGAGGTCGCCGCCGCCGATCGCCGCTTCGAGGACACGGCGGTGCTCCGCCCAAGCTGGGCACACCTCCACGGTGTGCTCCACCGTGTCCTCCGGTCGATCCTCACAATGGAAGCAGCCGGGCATCTCCTCCCGCCCGATTTGAGCTTATTTTACTTCAGCAACAATAATTATTGCTGTACCAACTGGAATTAAAATTTTTAGACGATTATCTACTTTTCATGGAACACAAATTAATTATTCCCCTTCTATTCTCTGGGTTCTACTCCCATGTCGGGTAAACTGTTATTGGGTTTTCAATCACGAATTTTTCAGTAGCAGCCACGGAGTTTGGATTTGTGCCTGACAACCAACTCTCCCCTTAATACATGAGACAAGAATGTGTGTAAAAGGAGTATACTAACTTTACCACACAAGGCTTTGGTTCCAACGACAAAAGAAAGCTATTCAGGCTGTTCTCGCAGTTGATGTAAGCCATGCCGAAACCGATGCCGCCTCCAATAAACATCGGCCATTTTTTATAACCTTTAAGGAAGAAACTACCCACCATGCTGCCAATTATTATGCCGGTCGCTGCAGATGGAGTCACGCAGGATATGAAACAGAAGAAATATTTAATCAGACACAAAGCCTCTGTTAACAGATGTATGAACGTAGGCAAAGTTAAAAAAAAAAAAACAGAAACAAAAAAAGCTTCAAGAGTCGGTGCCAAAGAAACTCAATCAAATAAATAAAACTCACCGACTTGACTGAAGCTAAAGTATTTTTTTTTTTTTTTTGTGTTTTTGAAGTCGGTTACAGCACCTTGAGTGCGCACACAGTTTGCACAACGTTTGTGTAAATAAGTGCACTATGTAGAAGGCAAAATGGTTTATCTTGCAAATGTTTTGCCATATTGAAGACGCTTCACATCTATTATTTTGTATTCGCACAAACTGTTTGCACATGCAAGCAGCTGAGTTTAGCCATAGACACTGACAGCGACAGGTCGGTTGGTTGACACATTGACACTTGACCATCATAATCACACCCAGAACAAAATGTCCCCACTACCGGCCCCATTTGAGTGAGTGAGTTGGCCCGTCCACCTGAAACCTTTTACAGTTAATTTATTTATCTCTGGCTAGCTTTTACTCGCGGCGTCACCCCCGTTTTGTACGAAAACCAACCCATGGGAACGGTTTATAGCCTATGACACTCGTGGATAATGTAACTTCCCATTAGTGAACGAACTTTTGGAATCAGATCAGTAGTTCCGAAGATTACCCCCTACATAATAACTTACAAACAAATTTTTACCTCTTTATAATATTAAGGTGACACTAGTCGACATGTTTTCTTTATTAATTTTGTCTGTGCGGAAACAGAATAGTAAAATAAAAAGCCATTAAAGAGTTACGAGCTACCAAAAATTCATTTTTATTGCCAATTTTAACGCAACTTTGGGCGTAAATTCAATTAATAAAAGAAGTAACAAATTTCCAAATCAAAGTCGGTACTGACAAAACATATCTTCGAAAAATTCAACAAATTTTATTTGTAATTGATTTCTGCACGATTGTCCAAAGGCCTTTCCGTATTTTTTTACGCGCGCTTTTTACTACGAATTATCGTGCATCTCACTGAACTCACTCTGTCGGGCACGATGCCAAGTGAGGTGAGACAGCGTGCTTTTTGGCCACGCCCACCAATGAGTTCGAGCCCGCGACTAGTGTCACCTTAAGTATTGATAAGTATAGATTTTGCATCCATGTCAAAATCACAGTGAGCTTTATAACCGTTTCAATAAAGGTTGTCGTTGGACTACCGCCACTAGCATGGCTTTAAAATTATATTAATCTTTATTGTCGTTAAAATAAGGCTTATCTTGGTTTACTGCTGTTGGAGGTAACATAGCTGTGAAAAGCCTGCGGTGGACGTTCAACATATCGTGCAGTGAGTTCACTGGCACGTTGAAAATACTCAAGACATAGATATTTATATTTGACATGCTTTGCTTTACCTGTCAGGTATACTTTAATAAATAAATAAATATCGCTGGACATTACACACAGCGCCATCTAGTGCCACACTAAGCAACGAGGCTTGTTTCGTGGACACCAGATAGTTGATATAATACATAGATACTTTTTGTTTGTAAATACATACTTATTATATATAAACATCCATGACTCGGAAACAAATGTCCATGTTCATCACACAATTCGAACCCGGAACCCTAAGAACGTAAGGCAGCCTCACTACCGCTGCGCCATTGGGGTCGTCAACACACTCTTTCGAAAAATCTCTAAGTTCCATACACAATACATCACTACAAACTATTTCAAACTTTTCACCAGTTTTTACGCCAAAATCAACGAAGCATGCAGAATATCTTTCCTCAAAATCTCTAACGTCCTTTTTCTTCGTCATTCCTTAGGTAAGCCTTAGGTTATAATAAAAATACATTCTGACCACGACAAACTTAATTAAAATAAAAAATTACTTATAATAATGATATTTTTAAATATTCTTGTTTTATTTAAGAATATTTCATCAGTAATTGAAATACAAGCAAATTTTGAACGTTGACACTTTACCCTTGTTGACACTGACATGGATAAAAGTTTTTTTAGTTTATGATTATTTTATGCCTGTTTTAAAAAGTTATTTTTCAAGGGTCAGAAAAATAAATAAGTAGATAATTGTTTGTGGCAGATGTTGTGGCAACTTGCTAGGTCCACCCGTTCCTGAGAAAATCGGTGGTGACAGACGGACAGACTGACAGACGGACCGGAAAGTGATCTTATAAGGGTTCCTTTTTTTACCTTTAGAGGTACGGAACCCTAAAAAGAGATCACTTTTAGGGTCTGTTCATCTGTCCGTCTGTCAATCTGTCCATTTGTCCGTCTGTCCGTCTGTCACCACCGATTTTCTCAAGAACGGGTGGACCTAGCAAGTGAAAATTTATACCATATACTCAGGTTAATAGTCCCTATTAGGTGTATAAAAATCAAGGTCCTGAGTCTACACGATAAAAAGATATAGGCAAATTTAGATTTTCGCGAAAAGTTGTAAGTATCAAAATTTACCTTAATTTTCAACCTTTTTTATTTTTCGGACTTTTCCCTTTCTTGTGCTGTAAGACCTTGCTTTTAAATCAAAATTGACAGTTCTAGGTCAACCGGAAATACCCTATAGGTTTTGGGCTTTATTGACCTCAAACCTATATGGTAGTTCCCGTTGACCTAGAATCACGAAATTTGACAAAAAGCAAGGTCTTACAGCACATGTAAAGGAAAAATTCTGAAAGCCGTAAATATGTCGTTTAATAACAAAAAAAAGCGATTTTACTATTACAAACTTATTATTTGCGGTTGAAGCAATATCCGTTTCTTGGGAACGAACAGCAAAGTTAAGTTTGTCCTTTAAAAAGTTTGTACGGAAGGTGCGCGAGTCCGACTCGCTCTTGGCCGGTTTTTATTTCTGTTACTACATTTTTTAAAGACACTTTTACACTTCAATTTAATAAAACTAGATGGCGCTGGCATCGAATGTATATTAAAAGGTATAAAATAAAAACCACTCAGCCATTCATAAACGCAAACACATACACACACACACACACGTACACACCCACACCACACTCACACGCTCACTCACACAACATGTCCTTACACACACGCACGATAGTAATAAGCAAACTAAAAATATTGTAATACTTACACCGCACCACACTTGTAATGGCAGCTCGATCATGGTGGTGACGGAAGTAACTGGTGCTCGAGTCCTCCTAGTTTAAGCCCAGTTGCACTTGTGTAGTATCTTGCCACTAAATCAGTCTAATTAAGGTACAATTATTGTAAATAGGTTTAAGTCTTGAACAAATAAATATTGTTTATATATTCTTAAAATGTCACTTACGGGATATCTTCCGTGATAATTTATTGTTTTTTGAGCTCCCGATATTTCGACGCTGTTGCAAGCGCCATGATCGCGGGTCAACTCGGTCTCGGGAAATATCGGGAGCTCAAAAAACAATAAATTATCACGGAAGATATCCCGTAAGTGACATTTTAAGTATAGTTATGAACCGTGAAAGCTTAAAACAGTGTTTGTTTATATATTGTTTATTGTTTATAATGTTCCACTTGCTCCTACTACATCAGAGGTTCCACTCAAATCCACGTGACCTGGTAGCCAATTAAGGGTACCAACCACACTAAGCCCCTGTTAGATTAGCCGGATTACTCCTAAGTCCCCGAACACAATTAATATGGTTATTAAGGTTTCAATCACTCTAATGTTGATTTGATTTGCTTGATTTAGTGAATTGATTTAATTAGTACTTGATTTTGGTTAATTAGGTTAAATAATTAGGATTAGGGGGTGTGATAAGCATAATTTTCTTATGTTTCTATAAATTATTTAGGACAAATCAGTTAATATCATGGATACGTTATAGTTGTAATTTTCTTAAAGCAACGCATTTTCTTTTAACTTCAAAGCGGGCCAACTAATCTGAACGCGTTCAGCAAATTTAAACGTCGTTCTAGAGCTGTCAGTGTCAATATTTCATAGAAATTATGACCCTGATGGTTCTGTATGCTTAATTAATGTGCTAGCCGCTTTCAATTTCACTGTGGTAAAATTTTCAAAAAAAGGTTATTGTTGCCCAAAATCTTGGGATCATTGTACTCCTGTACAACGATCTTCTTCTCCTTACAATGAACATTCAATTTTCTGCCCAGAACAATGCTACAAGTTATTTAATCAATTTAGATACGGCCTAAGGAAGCCGAATTTGAAGCAACGCCTGCTTTAAGATTCCAAGCTCGGAGCTTCGAACACCTTGCAATGATTGTTTGTGAAGGCGCGTTTTAAATCTGTTTAACAATCCATGTAATCCTTTTTCGTTTCTTATTATGTACTTGGTTTTATATTCGTTGGGTTGTAGAACCAATCTTTGAACGTATTTCCACAGAACTGTTTTTGAGAAACTGAGATTGACTGCCGCTTGCAGAAGATTTTTATCGTAGATATTCCATAAGTAACATGGAAGACTTGTCTCTGTCTTTTGGTTAGTGCCTAACCTATGGTGTCGGAGTTTTTATGCCGCCCATGGGCCTCTGACTTGGCTTTACATACCGTCGAGAAATATCTCTCAGTCAGCTGGTTTCGTCACGATCTTTTCCTTCACCGAAGCAAGTGATAATTTATTATACAATACGCACATGAATTTGAAAAATCAGAGGTGCGTGTCTTGGGTTCGAACTCGAGCCCTATGACTTGGCAGTCCGACGGTCGCAATACTAGACTATCATTGCGATGAAATGCAATCCTTTTAACAAAAAAAAAACCCACTAACGATGACTGATACGCCATTTTTAGGGTTCCGTACTCCAAAAAGTACAAAAGTAACCTTAATAATATCACTCTCATGTCCGTCTGTCTATCCGTGTATTTGAAAACCTATAGGGTAGTTCCCGTTGACCTAGAATCACGAAATTTGGCAAAAAGCAAGGGAAAAAAACCGTAAATATGAAGTTTAATAACAAAAAAAAGCGATTTTACTATTACAAACTTATTATTTGCGGTTGGTGCAATATCTGTTTCTGGGGATCGAACAGCAAAATTAAGTTTGTACTTTATAAAGTTTGTACGGAACCCTCGCTGCGCCTGTCGGACTCGCTTTTGGCCGTTTTTTTTTTGTCAAAGCTATATTAGGGGACGAAGAAGCTGCTGGGTCAATGTAAGCAGTCTACTGTAAGTACCTAAGTCCGAACACATCTAAACCAAAGATACCTCCATTGCCCCCAACATTTAATTAATAAATCAACCAAAGTCTTATTCTTAACTTGTTCAACATCTAGATCTTTCAAAAACTAAAGTTAGACTAGAAACAATGTGCGCACTAAACAGACACTCAATCTAAACTCAGGGCACGTTCAATTTAAACCAAATCACACATAATTGATCCGGAGCAATTCAGAAATAGTGATGTTTGTTATCCGAGACGATATCCGAAAATGTGATAAAATGAAATGAAATGAAAATTTTATTTACCAGATATAAAAATCCACATATAACAATCAGACTCATAAAATAAACAAAACACATAGACAATAATAATATATACACACACGCGCCTCAAATGTAACGAACTACGTAATCGGCGTGTGGTACGACTGCCACCTTATATGTAGGGAACTGTGGTATCATTCTCGTACCGCGGCCACCAAGGAATTGGCCGATCGAAGTATGGCGGTGCGTGCGGCGGCGGCCGAGCGGCTCCAAAGCAGCGCCTGCCAGCCAGGCGCGCGGCCCGCTGCGAACATGGCGCTCGCGCTGCACCAGCGAGGCAGTCGAAACATCGCAAGCCACGCGTCGTTACACTGAAAGAAATAATTAAGAAATAATTATACGACATTAGTCATTCGAAATTTTAAAACGCTAGCTTTTTATAGAACCGAATATTGAAATTAGAATACTGAACAGGGAAATGTTTCAGGAAAGTGAAGTTTTGATGAATTAAACATTTTGAAATGAATCTAGTATCCTTCTGTTAATAAGTAAGTATTGCGATGAAGTAATTTACCTGCTCATTTAATATACTTACTTACTTTACTTTGCCCAGGTGTTTTTGATAAATAAATCATGTAAACCATAACCATCTAGTTTCCACTGTAAACAGCCTATATCTTAGAAAACATTAGCCATATAATATCCGCAGCTTAAACCCAAACTAACATCATATCCGAAAAATATCCGCAAACTCCCATCCCTTTTAGTAATAGACAAAGGATTTAGTGCTAAACAAGCTGCAAGCCTAATGATTGCCCGGACAGGGATGCCACCGTCCATAATCCTATCTGCATGTCTTATCAAAGCGGCTTCGACGTAACGAAGCGAAATTGACAACCCTGATTGAATGGGCGATGTGCAGTCACAGAAGACGTCCGTTGACAGATTGAATTATGAGGATTATAATGTCGATTGTGGTTGAAAAAGGGGTGGGACCTAGGGTTTCAGAGAAAAGGAAACGATTTTCTTATTTTCTGTTAATTTATTTTAACACCTTTCTTGTATATTTTTCATGATATGATTATCTGAGATGGTTTATTTCATGCAAGTCAGTTTCTAATGCCATGGTTTTTAGCTTCTGTAGGTATACGTTTTCGAAGTACGGAACAAGTATGGAAGAAGAAGACATGCTGCGCCGACCCCAAATAAATTGCGGTAAGGGCAGCAGAATATCAATGATGATAGGTATGTTTTCCGACTGAGTTTACAAAAGTAAAAAAAAAAACAAGTTTGCAATTAAATTCATGACATGGTGGTCGGATGTCATGAATTTATTTGCGGGTCTCTAAAAATTGCTCCTAAGAAAAAGGATCAACATTTTAGAATGTTATTAAAATAAAATTATTTTAATTTTCATTAAAAAAACCGGCCAAGAGCGAGTCGGGACTCGCGCAGCGAGGGTTCCGTACAAACTTTTTATAAGACAAACTCAACTTTGCTGTTCGATCCGATGAAACGGCGATTGCACCAACCAAATAATAAGTTTGTAATAGTAAAATCTCTTTTTTTATTGTTCTTAAACTACATATTTACGGTTTTCAGATGTACAGCACAAGTTAAGGGAAAATTCCGAAAAATAAAAAGAGTTGAAAAAGTTACAAGTTTTCGCGATAATCTAAATTTGTCTATATCTTTTTATCATGTTGACTCGGTACCTTGATATTTATACACCTATAGACTTCAATATCTGGTATAAATTTCAATTTGCTAGGTCCACCCGTTCCTGAGAAAATCGGTGGTGACAGACACACGGACGGACTGACGGACAGACGGACAGATGGACAGACGGGCAGACGGACAAGAGAGTGATCTTATAAGGGTTCCTTTTATACCATTTGAGATACGGAACCCTAAAATAGAATGTAAACATTGTATCAATAGGTCTGATCTATCACTAAAGTAACTAGAGCGCCACAACAGAAAAAAAAAACAAACATACATAGGCTGATAAACACATTACCCTCCTTTGCGTCACGCAGTTGGGTAGAAAAAGCCAGCCATGATTTCTGCTCTCCCTACTAATATTATCACTTAGCGTTATGTAAATGTCAAAATGCTTTGACAGTACAATTTGTTTAATTGTCAAATAGGCCGCAAGCTGTTTACAGTATTTAATTCGCAAAATGTTGAGATAAATATTTTACGACAGGTCTTTTGCTGCGACTTTACTCGTGAATTTCATTAAGTATGATATATTTTTTGTTTTTAAGTGAGAGAAGAATGTTGTTATGTTAATCTTAGCTTTGTTTAAAAGCAGAACAATTGTCTTATCGTATCTTTTAATTATGAGTCAAAACTCAAGAGGATTATGACGCATGAGGTTCTGGATTCTATTCCCAGGCCGGGCAAAGTGTAAATGAGTTTTTCCATCAAGAAATTCTCAATAGCAGCTACGGAGTCTGGGTTTGTGCCCGATTGATAGCAATAGGCTCGCCCCCTATTACCTGGGACTGAAACTTAACTTGCGAAATAATATTGGTGTGCTATATAGGTAGGTACATCTCTGCTTAACCTTTCGGGGATTACAGGCGTGATGTTATATTTGATAAAAGAATTACAATTTATCAAAATAAACCATATTTACATTATATATACATACTACAACTAGAACTCTATATAATTACTAAAATAAAACTAAACGTAACGTATTTATCAAGACATATATGTCAATGATTTTTGTCACAAGCTTATGACAAAAATTAAATTTCTGACTATTCTTTGACTATCAGACATTTTTTTTAACAAACTTAAAAATCATGAACAGGACAATAATTTTATAACAAACAGCCGTACACATTAATTTTCTAACTATACTAGTAAAGTGCAGTCAGTTGTCAGTCGATGATTAATATTCAAACGTTTCAAGAATCTGCCTTGAGGGCAAATTGTCATCAAAGAGTACTTAGAAGGGATGATGACATAATTTAATTCTGAGCATTTAAACATTTTGTATATAAATTAGGATTATTTATTTTCATAAAATGTGTTTAGGGTAAGTCTATGCTTTTTTGCCTAAGGCTCAGTGGGCGCGTATTGTTTTAAAGTATTAAAATTACAGAGGTGGATTAGGAGATCATTAAAAGCGATGCATAAAATAAGCTCCTAATATCATGCAATCAATAGAGTAGATTATTTTTATGAAATCATGTTCTTAATTGAAACAATAACAAATTGCATGCAATAGAGATGATGACTGACTAAAAAAAATCTGATTCTGTTTAGTCCGTCAGTTAGATTTTCGAAAAATGTTGGATACGTGTTTTTTGTTTCATCAAATTAATAAAAATTGACGAAGATAAAACGTGTCGGAGATCATGAGTGGGGGCTTATTACGTCACATTTGAGTAAAAAATGTACTCAAATGTGACGTTACACGAGTTTTCGACGAAAACTCAAAGTCTTCATTTTTTGTTTATGTGAAAAAAGAAAAAATTGTTTTCATTTTTCTTGGAAGTCTATCTAACGGACTAATTCAATTTTTTTTGTCATCTCCTATTTGAGCACAATTTGTTTTATAAACCTTGCCCCACAAAATTTCTCCTGTATCGTGTGTGCGTTTACAAATATTTAAACTCACATACACTAACAGCTAGACCCGGAACAACTACCTGAAGGCCTTACAAATATTTGTTCCGTGCGGGGATCGAACCCGTGACACACAGCGCCGCAATCAATTGCTCAACGTTCGCCAACCGTGCCATCAATTCAATTGAATGGGTTTTCAATTATCCACTGCTATCTTACCGGATATTGCAATAACCACGTCGCAGATTGGTTGCCAAATGTAATAGTTATGGTGCTTTGATAGATGCATGGTAAAAAGGACATCTTAACTCACATAGTCACACTTCTACCATAGACTCAGTACACGCGGTTCTAAATCCCCAGTGTTCAATTTTCTATACAAAATTGTAAAACCTCCTTAATCAAAATTCATCTTATTCAAAATGTAAAATGTTTGGGCTTTTTTTTAATAATCTACTTATTTTTAATGATAAAATCAAGTACCTAATAAATCCAAGTGGAAACAGTTTCTGCCACAATGTCCTTTATATCGAGTATGGATACGGTCTACCAAGTCATAGGCCTTGAGTTCGAACCCTCTCGAACTCGACCCCTGATTTTTCGGATTCATGTGCGTATTAAATTAACTTGCTTCGATAAAGGAAAACATCGTGAGGAAACCCGCATGGCAACAGCATGTAAAGCCAAGTCAGAGGCTCCTGGGCGGTATAAAACTCTGACACCAGGTTAGGTATTAACCACAGAAAAAGAAGACGTATAGATACTGTCTAATTAGTAGAAATTATAATACACTGGCCTGCAAAAATAAGTATCACACTTTTAAAATTGCAATAACTTTTTAAGTACACAAGATATACTTTCGAAACAAAAATGACTCGAAAAATAGTTTAATTTTGTCTATAGTTTCAAAGAAAGCTGATAAAAATTGCTGTAAAACGTTTTTTATTTTAAATCGCTAACTTCTTTAGTTTAGAAAAAAATGAAATTTTAAAAGTGTAGTACTTATTTTTGCAGGCCAGTGTAGATGCATTCACAAGAGTACGTTTTCTACTGAAACACTGCAGCATTATTTGATAGCCGGGTGCAGTAGGTATGTAGTAGGACAATCTGCGACAAGCTAGCTACAGTTGTTGTCAGTTAAGATCGTAATAGCGGTCATTGCCCTTTCCCTAATATCTCTTCCTACGAAACAAAACAAATGAACCCATGTATCCTTTTTCATTAGAAAAAATGTTGAAGATCACGATAGATGACGATTCAAGACTTGAACAGGCTTATTTTTCGATTTCAAAGTTAAGAACTTTAATAAATGTAGGTGGGTCAATGACCGCTTTTGCGATCTTAACTGGCACCAACTATACTAAAGTATTTTAAGACCCTGTGATTTTTGCATACCCCATCGTCAAAATTACCCAGAACAAAGTCTTCATTCATTCACCGAGTTACGACGGCAAATTGCAAGATTTATCTCATCACCACCAAGCTTACAAATGTTCTCATTTTGTTTACGAGGTTCGATACCCGGTTGAGCCAAGTTTTATAGTTGTCTTAATTTTACGGTCTTTGATTAGTTCCTTTACGGAAGTCGGTTGATTTACTTATTGGAGAAGCGAGGTAATGAGAAGGGAATATTTTTTTCGTTCAATATTTGAATTGGACTTACTGGGATTGGTTATGATATTGTTGTCTGGTTCTCTGGGAAATTAGGTTTAGCGTGTGAGTGTATTGTGGTATAAAAACTAAATATAAGAAAAAAGCGTTTATATATATATATATGTAAACTGCACAACACTTTTCCCTATGTGCCTTGTGTGGCTAATCTACCATAAAAATACATGTAAGTCACCACACCATCGTTTTCGAGGCACCCTCAATGAAGACGCCCGTCTTCCGACTTCGACTACTGACGACGACTCTGGTGATAAATAAGTGAAGAGATAGGCCCTTCACTTATTCATAATCAACACCATGACAACCTATTTCCGTCCGAACCACGAAGAAAGCACAATTAACCACCCACACAGATTTCTCGCGACAATAGCCATCCATCAAATATCGTCGTTTTGTTTACACAGTCCTAATTTAGACGTTTGCGTTACTGTGGTACTAAATGCGCCGTTTGCATTACCGTGGCACTAAATGTACCGGTTGATTGTGACCACGTGACGACTTGGTGTTAAAATTAGTGAGTTGTTGTGAAGTAATGTGATGTTTTGGTGATGAATGGGTTACTCGGATTTCTGGGAAGCGTTATTTATGTTTTTGTGTATAGTAAGGCCTGAATTATTGACGCCGACGGTCGGTCGCGCACGGACGGTCGCGTACGAGTAAACATTGTGTCCTATATAGCACCATACTGCGACGCTAACGTCAGCGGCGACCGACAGCCGTATTTTGTACTCGCTGACGTCACAACCGTCCGTACGCGACCGACCGTCAGCGCGACAAGAATTCAGGCCTTACACTATTCCTTCTGACTTGTTAAATAGTGAAAATATCATTATGGTAGTTTGTTTAGTGACGTTTGTGCACTAATAACAATACATGAAACACCAATACATTTTTTTTGTTAGCCTAATCTGTTCAAAGGCAAAGGTCTAAACCATTTCTCATTCTTGCATATAATTATGTAACTTCAAAATAAATAAAGTAACCTTTTCTGGAGACTTTTTGAAACAGGTTTTGCCTAGCCTTTTTCCAAGTATATTGGGGTCGGCTTTCAGTCTAACCGGATGCAGCTGAATACCAGTATTTTTCATAGAGCGACTGTCTATCTGACCTCCACAGCCCAGTTAGTACCTACAGACTGGGTAATACGTTATCTGACTGATTGGAAAACGTCTTAAACGTGGCAAATTCAATATAATTTTCACAAAAAACAAACTTTTCCAAAATAACCCGTAACGCCTGCCCGTTCTAGCCATAAAAGGATCAATAATAACGTTTAATTGTTCATCCTCTAACAGTAAATGCATATGAAGAGACGCACGCACTCGTAAACTCGCCCTGATGAGTTTCATGCAAATTTTGACGACTGTAAAGTCTGAAGTGTCCTCTTTACCCCGTTGTCCTCTGATGAATCGTCAGACTGAGTGGGGAGGTAGAACTGGGATTAATATTTGGGGAAGTGGGGGATATATGGATGTAGTTTGCTTTGGTTTAGAGGACCATTTAATAAAGTTAATGACCATTTAAGAAATTTAATACTTTAGAATACTCCTGGCATTTTAGCTTCTTCGTTCTATTCAACTCTAGTGAGAGATTTGTTATAGGTGATCATTTATTCAAATAGCTGTTTAAATATTATATAATAATCCATAACCTAAGTTTTATTAACGAAAAATGACGGCCATCGGAAGATAAAGAAGCCAACAACGATGCTGCCACATTAAGAAGTATTTAATAGCCACTACTGCTGTTTAAAAAAAAGTTGCAGTATTTCTATTTTATCTCTCTTTTGTACATACACTACACCACCATTGTCACGTAATTCCATACATTCGTTGCATACAAAATAATAAAAACAAGGCAAACACAATAAAAACTTATCTTTAACGTAACCTGTAAGATCGACGATAAAATTGGCGAATTACTAACATAACAACATTGTATTTACAAATCAAATAAACAAAATTCAACTCTATTCACCCTGTAAATAAAAGTTTGTGAACAGCAAAATTATTTTGGTAGTAATTTGAAGGGCGCACAGTGTGCTAAAATGTTCGGATTAGAAGACAAAATGCATAGGTAGTAAATTTTACGGCTATGCAAATGTAATACCGTATTGGACAGTAAAATCTAAGCCTGGTTGATATGTCAGGCGTGGAAGGCAATATTAAACGCAAGGAACATTTTTAAGATCGTAAAGTTTTTTGATTTTTATTGGTACTCTTTTATAGTAATAAGGGATGTATGCAGTAAGATGTTATGCATTTAAGACTGTTGTAATAGGATTTATTACGATATTATTCTTGTACACGTAAAAGTATGCAATTTTTATTATTTTAATTTTTACGCTCTTAACTTATGAAAAAAGTACTTAAATAAAATTTCAACATGCCAAAAAAATAAGAGGCAGTTTAATTCAAGCAATATTTTTTCAAGATCAAGTAGTTCAAGATTACTAATGAACCCAATGACTA
The DNA here is from genome assembly GCA_963853795.1 of Xestia rhomboidea. Classification (NCBI taxonomy): domain Eukaryota; kingdom Metazoa; phylum Arthropoda; class Insecta; order Lepidoptera; family Noctuidae; genus Xestia; species Xestia rhomboidea. The sequence continues at coordinate 14,339,120 of OY970778.1, forward strand.
ATTAACCGTTTAGAATTTTATGGATTTTCATACAAAATGTCAGTTTTACACAAACATCTTATTTTATTAGCTACAAGTCTACAACGTACTTCCATGCATTGATTTCCTACAAAATACCACACAGACTATCTCCTCAAAAATCTTCCATAAAAGCGCTAAATAACATTTTGCCAAAACATCTCCAACGTTATTTTCACCCTATACACGCAGACGCATCAACATCATACCAACAACAATGTGTCGCTTGCCAATAAAACTGAATCAAGATAAACTCCTTTATGTCAACAGGATTAAAAATTCGATCGTAAAACCGAACGTAATAGTTACATAGGATTTGTTCAGGGACTGCACTTATAGCCAGAATTACTTTAATCTTTCCTCAGTGTGTGAGACAGATAGAGCTATACGAGACGTCTAGCTCCATCCCTGTCATAAGGACCTCAGTTTACGACTGAATGTTACGGATTTCATGTAATCTTAGTTCGTGGGTTTTGTGATGTCAATTATCTGTGTGGTTGTAATTAGGGAGGTAGATCGTTATGATGGAGATGGGGTGAATTACGACACGTTAGTTTATAGTCATAGGTACCTATGACTATAAACTAACGTGGTGTCTGAGGTAGCTATATGCTATTAATTTGTCAGTGCTCCAAGGGGTAGCAGACTTGAGTATTCGATATTAATTTCAGCTTGTTATATCCACGCATTTCTGGGTCTTGAGTTTTTGACGGACAGACAGACGGTCAACAAAGTGATCCTTTAAGGGGTCCTTTTTTGCCGACTGAGTAGTGTAACTCTAAAAAAGGAGCTAATAACATAACATAACATGACGCCTGTAATCCCCGAAGGGTTAGGCAGAGATGTACTTTAGTACACCCGCATTTCGCTGGTTATGTTTAATTCCCATGTAATAGGAGGAGGGCCTATTGCCATCGACCGGGCGCAAATCCAGAGTCTGTGGCTGCTATTGAGAAATTCCTGATAACAGGACAAAACCCAATAACAGTTTGCCCGACCTGGGAATCGAACCCCAAGACTTTAGGCTCAGCAATCGCAATTGCGACCCAATAAGACAGCCAAGGATCTAATTATCTTCACAATTTAATGAAAATATACTTCCATCTGATTTTTTTCTCAGTTGCCAAGCCAATTCAGGCTTTGAGCTCACGAAAGAAAAGGAAATTAGTTTGGGCCTGTCATTAAATAAGAATAAGAATAATTTATTTGCCTAAAATACAGGTGTTACCAGTTGTTAAAATTGGTATTGTAAGCACAAACCATATTTTGCCTTTTTAGGGCATACAAATATAATTTAACAGTATTATATCATGCATATTTATATGAAATTTAACAAGTATTTCTATTTAAGCTAATTAAAAGTAAAGTAAAATAATTATTGAATAAAAAAGAAAATTCGGGGCAGTGGACTATGTATGTATGGTTTCCAAACGTAGTTGAGTTGATAATTAAATTCACAAAGGCTACTCGTAGATTTAATATCCAAACGGCAGCTAATAACTAAGTATATATTATATATTATAACTTAGTACATATATATATTTTTCACAAGCACAGCCTGTGAAAAATTACTCCGGAATAACCACGATGTTCTCATTGCCGTCAATTTTATTTTGAACGTAACCAATAATTTTCTGATTATTAAAAATAGGAAGTCACGGATACTCCTGTTGTTGAATAGACACATTAATTTATGACAAAAAGTAATTGCTATCAAACTAATAATTATTTTATGATTTCTGATTTTTGACAACCACCAATTTAAAAATCGAACAACATTATTGCAACTGTTTCCTGGAAAATCGAAATCAAACTCGTTACCCATTGAATCATAAAGTTTCACTACGAAACTACTCATCAACTGACTATCACTGTATAATTAAGTATCGAAAACATCAAAATTTAAATCAACAAAAATATTTTTATAAAAGTTCACTACAAATCTAATTTCAACTCTAAACTACAAGATTTTTAGTTTCAGAGTTGAGTACCAAATTAATTCAAAATAATGATACGTTTGTTTCCGCAAACATACTTTTGTACCCCACTTAACCAATCACCAACCCTAATCTCTTCCATGTAGAGTTTAAAATTAACTTAATTTAAGTTTTCAAACCGCAAATAAAAGTAAGTTTTACACACAATAAAGGTACGCTCAGGTGCGTAACTAACTAATTAATTCAAAAGCCCGCATTTGATTAAACAAATCAAATGGTTTGTAGTGTGACTGTATGAGGGGTGAAATGAGAAATCGCTAAGAAATCGTATCCGTCACGTTCACGTATCGTTTCCTGCTTTTTGTTTGTGACGCCTCATTATTGTGTAGTGTGAACAAGTCGTTAGATAGGCGCTGGGTTTATTAATTCAATTAAATTAAATTTTGTGAAGTGTAAAAAAGATACAGATTCAGAATGATTCGACGTTCAAACATTTTGAAGCGAGTTTTTTTATTTATGAACCATATAATACTGAGATGTATTACTGATGTTGATTAAACCAAAAAGAAACACATTAACCCATGGACGTTGGAAAACAATTAAAAAAAATAATTATGTAGTAATTGACTTAGTGAAACCAAGGTCATGTAGAATGCCCATGTCACACCCACGCCTATCAAGATCGGAGACTCTACACTCGAAGTTGTAGACGATTATGTGTACCTGGGACAAACGGTCCAGTTAGGTAGGTACTCGTATAAGTTCGAAAAAGAGGTCTATCATCGAATCTGACTCGGCTGGGCAGCGTTTGGGAAGTTGCGCGGTATCTTCTCGTCCAACTTACCGCAGTGTCCCAAGACGAAAGTCTACGACCAGTGTGTGTTACCAGTGATTGACACACGGGACCGAAACGTGGTCGCTCACAATGGGCCTCAGAAGGCTTAAAGTCATCCAAAGGGCAATGAAGAGGGCTATGCTCGGAGTTTCCTTGCGTGATCGAATCAGGAATAAAGACATCCGCAAGAGAACCAAGGCTACCGACGTAGCCCAAAGAATTGCCAAACTTAAGTGGCAGTGGGCAGGGCATATTGCTCGCAGAACGGATGACGTTGGGTTGGAAGGTCTCCCACTAGGTGGACCGATGACCTGTGAAGGTTGCGGGAATCCGCTGGATGCGAGTCGCACGGGACCGGTCAATGTGGCGACACTTAGGGGACGCCTAGGTCCAGCAGTGGACGTCTTGCGGCTGAAATGATGATGATGATGATGATGACTTCGTGAAATGACTTTTGCTTTAATTACCATATTGCATAAATGAAAGGAGGTTGTTGTATACATGCCGAAAGTAAATAAAAATAAATATGTAGCTGCAAATATTTTTTTATGTTTTTTTATACATCTTTTAAGTGTATAAATATCAAAATAGAGGCTAAAAAATTGTTCAATTTTAAACTCTGAGAAAATTAAAAAAAAACTTTTTTTGTCCACAATGACACCTCTACCGCGCCACTAGGTCTACGAACACCCTCGCACAGGTGTCGTCGATTCACACGACGCACCTTTATGATAGCTCGTTTATTATTATATGCAGTAATTACTCTGCCTACCGACTACCCACTGACCGCTGTTATGGTTTGTTGTTCGAATAGAGGTATGGTAATTGGTCATGGTTGGTTTAGTACGTTTTTGGCAATGGGGACCTATGATTGTTATTGATAAAAAAGAAGAAAGTAATAACATAACATAACATCACGCCTGTTATCCCCGAAGAGTTAGGCAGAGCTGTACAGTCGTGGTCTTTTCCGCCTAATCAGCAAATTTTTTTTTTTCGCTTAAATCATACGGAGGCACCGAGTCACGCCCCCTTAAAGTTTAGGCCTATTAGGAAAGCGTCAACTTTGGCGCGCAAAATAACAATAACTCTCGTTTGGCGTGCGTCGTCAGTGCGCTCGGCCGATCGGTATATTTTCATTAATTATTTTGTATACAAAGTCAACGGGACGGGGCTAGAGAGCGCTTCTATGTTGTAAGTGCCAGCAAAAATTTGCTTAGTGGTGATCAGGCGGGAGTGTCCACGATAGTACCTATCTTATAGTATACGCACATTTCGCCAGATATGTTTTAGTCCCATTTAATAGGGGGCGAGCCTATTGCCATCAACCGGGCACAAATCCAGACTCTGAGACTGCTACTGACCAATAACACTTTGGCCTACCTGGGAATCGAACCCAGGATCTCATGTTCAGCAGTCGCACTTGTCACGAGGCAGTTACTAATGTTATAACAGCGAATTATTTTCTGCAAGAAAAAGTAGGCCAAAAATGATTGAAGATCAACGTTATCAAAAAATCATAAAATTCTTCAGCATAGTTATTTTACAACAGAATTAGTGATTGAAGCCTCCCTTTAAGCAAGTAACGTTGTACGAGTGTTAGTTAAGTACCTCGATAAAGATATGACTTTGATTAAACATTTTTTTTTAATATAAAACTGCGGTGGTCTTATGATCCTGATTATTATCACAATTAAAACCTTCAAGACTCGACCGTAAAGTTCAAATACCCATCACTTAAAGTTCACAAAACACTATTTCTATATCAAAAAATTTAGTCATCATTATTATACCATTACTATCAATGATCCGTGACCTTTGAAACCCCGTTAAATACTTCCCAACACAATTAGATGGCAAATTGATTCTTCCACAAATAATAAAAAAAATCATAACTGGCCGAAATACAAGAAAAAAAAAATACTAAACGCCCCTTTTTAAAATGGAAAATATATTTAACCGCAAAACGCTTTCACCCCATGTCTACGTGCATTCCCACGGAGTTTGAAAAAGGAATAAAAGTGCAAAATGATGATTCATTATTGTTTAGTGATGGGAAGAGGAACCGTTTAAAAAACGATTGTACGTAGAGATTATTTTTACTGTTAGTATATTAAATTAACATTTTTTGTAGTGTAATTCTGTCGCTTTTGATCTAGATCGTAGTTAATTAATTACAATAATAATTATAATAATAATAAATATCGCTGGACATTACACACAGCGCCATCTAGTGCCACACTAAGCGACGAGGCTTGTGTCGTGGACACCAGAGAATTAAAAGGTAGAAAGAACTCTGAATTATTTTACAGCTATTTAAGACATTTCCAATTATTGGATTGTACAGCCATAAAATAGTTTTCAAATAAAATAAAAAGTTTTTAACAGGCGAGAGACACGAGAAAAAAACTTTTTTTTTTCTTTAATTGACTGTACTTTCACTCTGTTGTGCAAAGTCCTCCAGCAAGGCCTTCAGGACTGAACTCTTCGGTTTAAAGAATACGACATCTAGTCATAATTAAATTCTCTTAGTAGTTAACAGTTAAGTAAATACAACGCATGCATATTTTTTTTAACGAATCCATTTTTTCATTTCCAAAACATTAAGCTTACAACAAAACAACCTGTTACTAATAAAGGAAATTAATGATTACATCTAATACAGCGCAAAAGTAGCCCTAAATGGATACGGTTTTAATTAAATTAATAGTTAGCCCATGCGATATAAATGACGAGCAACAAAACCAACGAAAAAGCAGATCTAAAAAGATAAAGGCAATAATAAAACACTTCCCTTATACGTGCGGGCTTGCTACGACGAACGTGTGTTTTGTTTATAGCATACTTACACAAATAAAAAAAAATACTGATGCTTTTTCCTGCAAATACAAGAGGAAGACATTATTGAATCAAAGCCAAAATGAAGATAGATAGGCTTTACACACAATCTAAGCAATAAATAATTGAACTTACTAAAAAGAATAAAGTGATTCTTTTGTTGTTTTATGACTACCCAGTTGGTCTAGTGGTTGCAAGCGCGGCTGCTGAGCATGTGGTCCTGGGTTCGATTGCCGGGTCAGGCAAAGGGTTATTGGGCTTTTCTATCAGGAATTTCTCAGTTGCAGCCACGGAGCCTGGTATAGTGTCCGGTTGATGGCAATAGGCTCGCTCCCTACTTCGTGGGATTTAAACATAACTGGCGAAATGTGGGTGCACGTACTATTGGGTACACCTCTCCCTAACCCATTGGGGATTACAAAGCGTGATGTTATGTTATGTTTTGTGGTTTTTCGATGTTCAGAAAATTACAAAATTCGTCTCTCCAAACCCGCACCCAACCCGCATGATACAAACCCGTCGATCACGATAACGGTGCAGGCACCGGACAATAATACCGTATTACAGATATTAATCACTGTTACACGTGGTCCAAGGAAAAACCATTTGATTGGATCACTGTTATAAACCTTTATACGGATGCTCCTAATACCGGTTACTGGTTACCGATCTTTTGTAACTTCCGTTTGGGATGTGGGAATCGGGAGATAGTGTAGTCACATTGGGAATTACTTGTTCCATATCTTGCTTTACTTTCTTCTTTTATAGACAGGATCTCTTATTTATATTTGTATTTATGGTTATTTGCAGCTCATTGAGAAATATATACAGCACCAAAATAAAATAAAAATGCTGGAAAGCACATTAATTTAAAATTGATACCAAAACCAAAACACAAATAATTACAAAAAAAACGTTCCTGTCATTACCAAACGCAGAGACAGCGCCGAACAAACAATATTATAAGGCTGTTACACACAAATACGTCTGGCGCACGGTTCAATATTTATACAAGACGCATTACGTGTACACTCAGCCGATATCACTTAATTGCCTCCCCTGACACGATTAGGGATGAACAAGGATTTTTCTTAGGTCTTTAGGTCTATAAATAAAAGCTGTCTATATTGGAGAATATGCTTTTTTTCTATTATTTAAGATAACCAATTACTCCAAGCTACATAACCCCTCCTCAAACGTCTAAAAGTTAAACATCAACAAAAACAAAGCGTGCACAGTTTATTTTTCCAAGCATTCCTTTCATTCTCACCCCTATGAAGTTTAAAACCCCGTAAATTGTATAATTTCTTCAAAGGAAATGTCTCGGCCCACCCCTTGAATAAACTTTCTTAAATCAATAGTAACATGTCACCGGTAATTTACAATATTACTTCTTACAGCCGCACAAAACTTATTTATAGACTCTAAATCCCTGAGAATACAGATGAATGTTGGATGAAGAGTTGGTTTAGTAACAGCAAATACTAAATTGTTTTACAAGATTACATGTTGCAGTTCTAGAAATATACATAGAGCTTTATCATCTAAGACAGAGAGGTTGAAATTCAAGTGAAATCGTTTTCAGCAGTAACTAGTTTATGTGCTCGATTTTGGTTGTAAGGAAGTGTCATTTGCATCAATCCACGTCGTATTAGTACATTCTTTGTGTTAAAATAATTGTGTGAGTGAAAAATTTGAAGTTTCGTAATTGGCCTCTGTTGTTAAAAGAATAATGAAAGTAAAACTTACTAAAGGTAGGTATTTGTATGCGTGTCATTATTCTCCCTTGCAAGGAGATCGGCTTGTATTTTTTATCCACCCACAGATGACTCCTTTAAATGAATATTGCCACCTCTTTGTCGGTAATTAAAAAGACGTAATTTTAAGCGGCAAATATAATGTTTTCGATCTTGTAGTGTCGGATACTGTTTTTCTACATGCAGTAGGTCATGTTATCAGATTTATCGGCAGTTATAATAGTAATAAATATCGCTGACATTACACACAGCGCCATCTAGAGCCACACTAAGCAACGAGGCTTGTGTCGTTGACACCAGATAGTTGATATACTACATAGGTATCTATGTAGTATATCAACTAACTGTTTTAAGTTTGTTTGTAAATACATACTTATTATACGTATAAACATCCATGACTCTGAATCAATTGACCATGCTCATCACACAAACATTTTCTCCTACCGGTATTCGAACCCGGGACCCAACGAACGTAAGGCAGCCTCACTACCGCTGCGCCATTCAGGTCGTCAGTTGTCTTTTGATAATATCTGCGTAGCCTTTTTTCAACTATGAATGTGGAGGTCGGCTTCTAGTCTAACCGGATGTAGCTGAATACCAGTATTTTACAAGGAGCGACTGCCTACCTAACCTCCACAACGTAGTTAGTACTGGGTATACGATACCCCTTGGTCAGACTGGTTGTCAGACTTTCGGGCCACTGCTACTGACTACTTAACGACTGTCAAAGATCTACAATTGACAGCCGGGACCAACGGATTAACGTACTTTCCAAGGCACGGGGGCCACTCGATATGTAATGGGTGGTCACTAATTTACGGATCAACCTAGGCAAGCACGGCTTAACCCGATGATTGCCAGAGCGGCTGTTATTATTTAGCCACGAGTTCGTCAACCACCCTCACCGCACCATTAACTGCTTAACCTTTTTCCATCTAGGTCAGCATCCCGTCTGACTAGATGCAGTTGAATTAACGGTGAACAAACCTTCTTTTTTTTCGGATGGCAAATCATCAAATGACTCCTCCCGCTCTGGACGGAGCAGGAGGGAGTGTCAGACTTTTACTGACTAAAACCCATCCATGTTACTTCATCGCCCTTTGCGTTCCGGGGCCACGGTATCTCTTTCGAACAGTAACGCAGCCCCAACAGTCCAGCAACCCCAAACAGTCCCGCAGCCCCACGTTGAACCAACCTTAGATCAATTTCTCCGAAGACAAAGCGTATCTCGCTCACCAAAAATTCTCACCTCCAAACGCCCTCCTAAGCTAACTTTTCCAGACAAAGCGTAGCTCGCTCACCAAAAATCCTCACCTCCAAACGCCCTTCTAAGCTAACTTTTCCAGACAAAGCGTAGCTCGCTCACCAAAAATCCTCACCTCCAAACGCCCTTCTAAGCTAACTTTTCCAGACAAAGCGTAGCTCGCTCACCAAAAATTCTCACCTCCAAACGCCCTTCTAAGCTAACTTTTCCAGACAAAGCGTAGCTCGCTCACCAAAAATCCTCACCTCCAAACGCCCTTCTAAGCTAACTTTTCCAGACAAAGCGTAGCTCGCTCACCAAAAATCCTCACCTCCAAACGCCCTTCTAAGCTAACTTTTCCAGACAAAGCGTAGCTCGCTCACCAAAAATCCTCACCTCCAAACGCCCTTCTAAGCTAACTTTCCCCGAGCTCCACCTACTCACCAACCTGCACACCCTCATTACAATCAAGTCATGTGTCATCCTCACACCGGCCTCCTTGATCGTCCATCCGTGAGATTTACTCAGAATTAAAACGCGATACCTTTGTTACTTTACTGAGTAAAAAGTAGTAATTTACGTTATACTTCGTGACAGGTAAATTGCCAGCGACATTGACGTAATCTGGTGCATTTTTTAAATTGTGAATATCGTTCGAAGCAGTGTTAGTTTGATTCTAAGAAATGTCAAGTATCGCGTTAGCTAATTTGTCTCACACATACATTCTCACACTTGTATGCAATTTTGACGTCAAAAGTAATGTGTTGTGGGAATTTTCTTGAAAATCGAACGTTACCTAAAGTTTCACTAATACGTCTAAAATCCGATTTAATATTACGTAATATAATATCAACCCCCGAAGGTTTAGACAGGTGAGTACCTAATAGTACAACCACATTTTGCCAATTATGTTTGGGTCTCATGCAATAGGGGGCGATCGTATTGCCAACAACAGGGCACAAATTCAGACTCCGTGGGTGCTACTGAGAAATTCTTGATAAAAAAACTCAATAACATTTTTTGCCCTACACGGGAATCAAACCCAGGACGTGCTCAGCAAACTATGACCAGAATTAGGATATAGGACACTTTTTATCCCGGCAGTACGTTACCGTGGGATACTATCCGATTCCGGGTAAACGAAGCCTAACTTCAAAAACTAGTTATTTTTAAGTAATCATCAAAACTTGCAATTCTACTTTGCGATTCTTTTGTATCTCATAGTTTTGTGTTTCATAAAAGGTTTCAATCCCAAAATAATAAACACTAGCTGATGCCCGCGGCTTCGCCCGCCCGCAAATTATATACTAAAACCTTTCTCTTGAATCACTCTATCTATTAAAAAAACCCGCATCAAAATCCGTTACGTAGTTTTAAAGATCTGAGCATACATAGGAACAGACGCGGCGGGGGATTTTGTTTTGTAATATGTGGTGATACTCATACTAAAATAGACCAAAAATATTTCACCATCCATCAAACAATTTCACCAAATCACGGTTCCTATTTCAGTCACCAAAAGGACGTCCTTAACAAGTAAACAAATGATCATTGTCAACGAAACTAATGTTTACAGCCCAAATGTGTGGTGGGAGCTTCAGTAGTAATTTTTGATTAATTGTGGTCGTTTTAGATCGTCGATGTGGTAACATGTGGTCGGTTGTTGATTGGGATTTGAGTTGAAATATTTTGTATTTACGTGATGATGTTGAGATTTATGTATTGCAGTTTTTACCACCTTAGTATTTGTCTGATCGATCTTTATATAAAGCATTTTCTTTCTATTTTTGAAGGGTCTAGGTTTTCGTTACATTTCCACTACAGGCCAAAGGGCCCAATTCTCTCCATCAACTTATTTCTAGCGATATTTTGAACCAGTCTTGATGAAATGAAGCAGGCTGACAGTAAACTAGAATATCTATAGTCAGTAAGTAGCAGTTACAAATTAATGATAGTCATTCGATGTATTCAGACAAAGAAGATTGTCAAATGGGACAAAAGTTATTTTTTTTCGGAAAAAGAAGATTTTTATGAAAGACCACCTGTGTTGACCAATTGACAGGAAACACGCTCCTAAAGCAATCAAATATTTTTTATTTCTTATTGATATTTACTTCAAAATTAACGGAAACAAAAAAAGCCCTAATTAGTCGGTGTAAACTGTAACACCTGATTTTATGGCTGTAATAAAATAACAAATTGAGCATAAAAAGAGGGGCATTAAGAACATGACCATAATGGCCGTATATCAAGTGCCTGTAGGGTTACCATCTATCAAAACTTTGAAATTAAGGGAAAAAACAAGAATAAAATCAACGACGCTTAGATAGCTGTCCACTGTTGGACAGAACCTTCGAACCGGGGGTCCTGGCAACTTGGAAAAATGCTTTGCATGCCTTCTGCAATAAGTCCTAACAGGGCACTACATATTCAACGGTTACCTAGTAAAATTAAAGCGGATGGTCCTTGTTTTGGAAATATTTATTCGTTTTTTTTTATCAAGAGGCCTTTTTAGACAAAATGGTAACCCTACAAAGTGCATTGGAACATTTGTGTGCAAGCGCAGATCGATGTTACTGATACATTTAAGGTGAATTCATTTGAATACATTTCGTATTGTTTGGGTGTTGCTCTAATTGGGCGATTAATTTAGTTTGGATTTAAATAAGATTTTAAATTCACTGTTAAAATGTATTTCAAAGGGTTTAGGTGCCTACTTATAATATTAATATAGTCATAATTTCATACAGCTATTCGATAAGATTTTTTTAAAGAATTCTGATGATATTCATTTTAGCTTTTATAATATTTTGTAATAAGGTTTGAATCTGTCTATGAATAGGTGCTTTATCATAGATTTACTTATATGTATAGGTAAGTACATATTACCTACGTGAAAATAAACCTCTTAATACGAACACAAAACTATATCCTCATTACAATTCAATTGTCGTGCGACTGTCCATATGTTCGAGATTTTTGTAGCACTAAACAGTCCAAATTAGCATATTATCAATATTATGCTAATTTGGACGATATGAACACGTGTCGATTTCCACGGGTTTATTTAAGTGACACATGCAATTTTGGTCGTATTCTAATAACCCCTTTAGCTATTCACTCACCTATTCATATGTTTTAAGTGATACAAAAGAACTACTGAAGTAGCTACAGAGTTTTAGTAGGTGTTTATAGTGAAAATGAAATAAAGACAATGAGTATATTTAACTTATCCCTACAACTGCTTTAGAATATGAAAAAAAAGTCATCGAGAAAGCGTAAACGGCAGCGAAATTAGTTTTCTTTTTACCCGACTGCGCCAGAAGGAGGGTTATGTTTTTCGAGAGTATGTATGTATGTATGCATGTATAATTGTTTGGCACGCTCTGTGGCCTGAACGGCTCGATGGATTTTAGCTTGAGAGGTGTAGTTAGATTTGTATTTACTGTGAGAGTGACACTAGGTATATCAAAATTTAAAAAAAAAACAAAATTGCAGATTTTTGGCGCCAAATTCAAATGTTGGGCCCGCTCTGCAGCCTGAACGGCTCGATGGATTTTAGCTTGAGAGGTGTCGTTAGATTCGTATTTACTGTGAGAGTGACACTGGGTATATCAAAATAAAAAAAAGTAACAAAATGGCGGATTTTTGGCGCCAAATTCAAATGTTTGGCACGCTCTGCAGCCTGAACGGCTCGATGGATTTTAGCTTGAGAGGTGTCGTTAGATTCGTATTTACTGTGAGAGTGATACTGGGTATATCAAAATAAAAAAGAAACAAAATGGCGGATTTTGGCGCCAAATTCAAATGTTTGGCTCGCTATGCAGCCTGAACAGCTCGATAAAAGGCTCATCATGAGGATTTTAAAATGACATATCTAAGTAACTAAAAAGCGTAAAATAAAAAAAAAAAAATTAAAAATGAAAAAACCCGACTGCATAAAAAATAACTACTAACTTTAAATAAAAACTGAAAAGATAAAAACAAGTTCAAGAAACAGGACATATTGACTGCAACAGTCGGGACCCATAAAATAATCTAGACTAAAATCATTACATCCAATAGTCCGATAGACGGGTTTTTTTTTTCTTTTTTTTAATATTTTAACTTTAAAGTTATTTACATAAAAATAAAGTATTATGATAACCCAAAAAGGTGCGAATATCAAATTGGGCATCTAAAATCATCCGTATCAATACACAAATAAATTGTTAACGCCTTTTAACATTAAACTTAATACATAATAACAAACTTTATGTGTTTTCCATTAGCAGCAACAACAGTGTACGCAAATGTCGTCATACAAAATTTACGGAGTCGTACGTTAGGTTTAATTTTATTGCGTTAATTTGAAGTCTCGGACGTTGTCGCACGTGCCGAGTGAAGTCGGGGCTCGCTACATAGTCCGAACTATGTGGTTTATGGTCAGCCATATTTATTTTAAAGCATAAAGAAGGATTTAGTTTTAATATTAGCTGGTTGGTTGTTTCAACACCATAATTGTTTGGTCAATTGGTATTTTATTTTCAAGAAGTTATCATAAAAAAAAAAAAAAATTACTCTTGCCCCTAGGGTGAGGCCAAACGAACGTATTATGAGTTATGAGTCGCGTAATTTACGCCACATTTTCATACGAAAGTCTAGTTTGTGTCACGCGACGACGTAAAATATGTATGAAAACGAAATTCCGTGACTCGAAAAATTACGCTCGTTTGGCCTCAGCCTTAATCCTATTTTTTTGGGGTCGGCGTGTCTTGTCTCGTTCTTCTATACTTCTCTATTAGTCGTTGCTTTTGTAGTCATCCCTTTCTACGTCACCTTTCACACCATTCACGTATGTTTCTCGCTTTTAAGGAACCAAAAATACCTAACCTAACCTACAAGTAACAAAAGGATTTAAAAACAATGGACTTGCAAAGTGACTTAAGATTGAAATAATAAATGAATGGTTTCCATTATGCGATGAACCTCTTATGAAAATATAAGAAGAGCTCTGCCCTCGCTAACTAACGTAACTCCAATCGTACTCCTAACATAGTCAAGACTGTGATTGCTTAACTATCAAGGCCCATCATTCTCAAAACTGTTGTAGTGCATCAGGAATGTTTGTTGCAGCTCATGCAAATGGCTTTCACGCCATCATGCGTAAGAAAGCGGCTTCCTTACTGCAACGCTGGCGTAGCACTTGGAACAGCATCCTAAAAATGATTGTTGGCTGAGTGGACTGCCCCATCCAAAGACACTGGGTCAAATTAGGTTTATGAAAAATTGAATTAAGGACTACTAATAACACTAACATAGCATATAAGCACAATCTGTTACTAACCACTAACAACGTATGGACTGATAGAGGTGTGAAATAAAGATACTTATTTTATTTAAAACCCCATTATTAATCTGAATGACATGCCACAATAAAGTAAATAAAAACCTCTTGCTTTGGCACCATTAAAGACCGTTTCTCGCAACATTGTAAACTAACATCCAGTCACACTCAATATTGAAATTTACAACCCCCATTGTGCGTCAAAGCCTTTATATTTTATAGCTTTATCGGCCAATGTGACACGCACCCATTTTTGCGTAAATTTCTTTGTTCGGTCTAACAGACCAATTACGAATTGTGTGTGGTCTAAAACACCGTGGCTAATTGAGGGTTGACTTTCTTTTTTTTAAGTGTTGAAGTATGGGTGGGATTTTTTGTTTGATCATGTATAGTTATTGCAAAATGTTGTGAATTTGACAGTGTAGGTAACCAGCCTTTTTATATTAGTGTGGATATTAAACATGTCAATCGTGTCTTGTTTCTTTGAAGAGTGTTTGTGATACCGCAAGTACTGAATGACGCATTATTTCGGCTTTGCTTTGTCGGTTAGCGCCTCTAAAGAGTGTTTGTAGACACCGAAAGTATTGAGTGAGTAATTATTTCAATACTATGTAGGTACTTTGTCGGTTACCGCTTTTGATTCGTACGAAAAATAGTGCTGTCGCTTATGCATTATTATTTAATACAATTATTATGTGTTTGTTGAAAAATATTATTTTATGAATGAACGAGTGTGTCGTTCAATCATGAAATAATATTTTTCAACAAACACATAATAATTGTATATATTTGTATATATTTTTTCTATGCGACGTTCTCCAAAAAGGAATTGACAGCTGGGCTGAATTTAACGGTATGTAATTGATGGTTTTTTTATTTATTTATCAGGAACAATTTAAATTGTGTTTGATACATTACATAGGTACATCATAATTAATAATATTAATATCTCCTTCTTCTTTGCGTGTCGATAGACTTAAATAATGCCCGACCAGTATGTTGCCACCTGCACAGCTCTGTCGTTGGCTTCGTTTAAATCCTGGAAGGTGCAGGTGGCTGTGCAGGATGGGCAAGAAAGGAGGTGGGGCATATCCTGCAGGGGGGCTCCACACTGACATTGTCTTTGGGACGGGTCGATGATACCCCATTTGGCTAGATTACTTCTACAGCGGCCAACCTGGGCCCGCAAACGGTTAAGAGATTTCCAGATTGGCCACTGCAGTTCCTGTCCAGGAGGAAGATGTTCTGCTGGATTGATGAAGTGGGGAGGGGTGGGATGTCTGTTCCTCCACAATTCGCATCTTTCATCTGACGCACTGTCTTTTGTGGAAATCGTGTGTCTCACGAAGCTTTTACGGCTTTTTAAGCGTGAAGGTGGTATGTGATGTTTTTATTAATATAAATTCTAAAATGGCATGCAACAATATAAAACATGTAGTAATAATTAAAAACAAAACATACAATATTATAAAAAAAAAACATGCATAAGTACCAAAAACAATAACAATAAATAGCATTTTTTTTTAATAGAAAATTGGATTATATATTATATTACGGTACGACTTTTGGTGACCCATCCACGGACCGACCTCGATAAGAGTTGCTTAACCTTGAAGATCGATCTGTGAGGCTATACTTATCTAGTCACGAGCCCCACAAAAATATTTGCAACGATATAATATTTATTTCGCATCATCACTCCCCACTCATTCAGCTAACGGTGATGAATTAGCTTCAGGATTATGAAGACTAATTCCACCAAAGTGAATTTTTGGGGTTCCTTAAGTATGAGAAGAAAAATGGTTCGCGCGCTGACTGGCAATACGGTAATGCTATAATGGTATAATCGAATGAGAAAGGAAATTATTGCTACGGAAAAGTGGACGAGATTTGATTTATCTACTATTTGGAAGAGACTGATACAAAAAGGCGAAATAATTACTGTAAGTAATATTAGCTGTTACCGGCGAGCTTCGTTCGCGCGAAATTATTATAAAAATATTATTTTTTTATTGGAATCGGATTCGGTTAACATTTTCATGGGTTTTAATTTTTTTGGACGGAACCCTATCCTATTCTTGTTCTAAAATATCAGCTATCTGTCAATGAAAACCCCGTCAAAATCGGTCCAACCGTTTCGAAGATTAGCCGGAACAAACAGACAGACAAAAATTAAATATATAAATACCGAACTCTCATATAAAAGCAGTAAAAATTTGTTATTTTGAAATTACAAACAGACTACAATTTTATTTATTTGTATAGATATACATACATATTTTTCTATGTCCATAGCTGCTGCCTACCCGTAGGAAAACAAAGCGTGAGTTTATATAAGTACATATTATCAACATCCACATCAACATAAAACTATATTATAACATTTTTCTCGATAACTTTCCTCCATTGACTTCCCGCCATCCGTACACCATCCACAATAATCTCAGTGTAACGGTATGATGACTGTCACTTCTGCTCATCCCCCTCGTATAGATCTGCGTTGTCATAGTGACATCATCTATATCGTCTAACATTTGGTTGCCATCTACCGGTATTAAGTTGGTAAGAGTGGTTGGGATACACTGGGTGCAAGATGTGTCTAATAATTATGTTGGAGAATATCTTACATTCTTTTATTTCCTGAATATTAAACATAATAAAATCTTGTTTGACTTTCCGGCCCATTTGCACCACAATTCACTAAACCCAGTTTACGCTGAACGTAATTAAAACATCGCTGTGTTTCTGACAACCAGATAACGCGGACAAAATGGTGGTTAGAAATTTAGAATAGGTTTAGCGTCAAAATTCATTATTTATTCAGATTACAGTGTTAACCCAGAATTAGATTTTATAACAGCATATCTCACTGTGACAAAGTAATTTGAAAAATTGAAAGGTAGAACGAAGTTCAAAAACAGTAAATTTAAACACTTATTGAACCACTGGAAAAAAACTAAGTAAGAACATTGTTAAACACGTTGATTTTACTTAGTCCTTATTTCGAAAGTCATTGCAGTCAGAATTTTACATAATCGTTACTATCCGAATAAAAATCGAAAAGCACGCAGCAGTTTTATTTTTAGGCTATATCGAATGTATTTTATGGAATGATTATATAAGAATTTATAGAACACAATAATAATTTAAAATTACTCAAAAACAGAACATTTAATTATTATTTTTTAAATCAAATTGGTTAGTATTACTAATTACTGAACTCGTGATTTCCAACCGAAAAAAAATGCCCACTCTGTGTAACTACCACATAATCTATAACTCGCCACTTACAATAGATTCACTTTTAAAGTTCAAACATTTGTACTCGCCCCCGATCATCGAGGGGTGAAATATGGGGTTGAATCTACAAACACTATTTGCGGATTTAAATATGGTATGCGGATTTTTAGTTTCGATTTTAAAATCCGCATCTTAGGGTGAATGCGGGGTAAGTGATCCGTTAAATGGAGCACATGCGTGTTTTTTCGGCTTAAGTGATTTTCGTTTGATTATTGTTATGATATTAAATAAATAATGTTAAGATTTTAAACAGATCGGATTACGAAAAAAGTCGACTAAAACCTGAATGCAGTAGCTGGAAGAAAGGTAGGGTTCGAGTTAACGATTTCAGTGAAATATTTATGACTAAGCTTACCAATCATGCGGTTTTAAGAATTGATAATTATGGTTTCTAAATGTTAAATGTGAGTTTCTTCAAATCATGTCTGGAACTTAGTCAATCATGTATAGGTTCAAGAAAACAAAAAAGAATGAAATGGCAGAATTATTATTATAGTGGTGTAAGGAAATAGGTAATTATTATTTTCGTTTAAGATCCACTCCCAACATCTATTACGTCTGTAACAGATCCTAAACAAAGTAATACAAAAATAAAACTAACCCTTTATCAAAAATAATCCTCTTATTTCCATAATTATTCCACACATCACTTGCACAAAACTGCAACAATATGATTGGCTGAGCGTTGTCTGATTCTTATCGACACACTCGACAGATGGCGTTGTACGCAATACTGCAAATTACCGTAAGTAATCTGTAATGAACTCACCTGTTTGGTGTTGACGTTGAGTTATATTATAGTTAATACAAAGGGTGTATTGTAAATGAGACAGAAACAGTGAATTATGATTTGGAATAATTCTTAGAATAACAATTCATCGCGCTGAGAATTTAGGGCAGAAATGTGTCGGAGTATTCTGAAATATTTAATTTCCTATTTATTACGTCCTCGAATAGTTTGGGTTTTTGATAGTGGTCTAATTTAGAATCCAATTCCACCTTCTTGTTTTACTTAAGTATTACTGCAGTTTGTTTTTATTCAATCAAAATATAATCTCAAAGTTAGATTGTAGTAACCTTAGGAATAGTTCTGAAAGTAACTGCGTTATTTCATTTAAACCCGAATAAATCAAGTGAATTATTTCAAATATCACAGGTGCAAAAACCATTACCATAATAGCACATTTGTACCTTGGCTACTTACATAATTTAACAAAGTAATCAATCGTGACAAACGCACACCTTTATTACACTTCCGTGGAAAATCACATTAAATAATAAAAAAAGAACAAACAGAAAATTACAAACCATTTGACATATGACACCGCGAATATTCAAATTAATGCATTATCGATACGAACAAAGGTGCACTTGACTGGAAAAGAGGGAGTTTTTTATGACACCTACGTGCGTTACACATTTTGCGTTCACCTCCCCTTATATCGCCGAAGCCTAAAAATGTACACACAAAAACGTTGAAAAAAATCCAGATTAATAACTTTTTGTTTCGTATATTTTTTACACTGTGCAACGATTTGAAGGGGAGGTCGGGGTAAAATGAGCATACAGGTTATGACATGTAATTCACGCGTAAATCAAATTTGACCGGTGGGCGTAAGCAGTTGTCTTGCGCATATGGCGATGTTTCTAAGCGATGATTGTTACGTTCCTGAGTGCTTTCGTGTGTAGGAAGTGACGGTTCGCTCGTGATGAATGGACGTAAAGTACGGATAGACAGACAGACGGTTTAATAGGTATGCTGTTTATGCTCTTACAGCGTCGCTGTTTTGTGCGGAGTATTGTTTTAATGGAAATTTTATTGGTGCTGTATCACCAATAAAATTTCCATTAAAACTACATACGTGTTAGGGACGCGAATCATATGTCAGAAAATATGATTCGCGTCCCTAACACGTATGTATTTACAGAATTATAATCATTAAAATCATCAATACAGCCCTGTAAGTTCATTTAACCTTATTAAATGACTTTATCATGAAGTAGTTATTGAATGAAATTAAAATGAACTTTGCAAAAAACGTCAGAAAATTTGAATTTCGCTGGCTACCCTGGCACTTCCACCTTTACTTATTTTGCCATATTAAATAAAATAATATGTGTATTAATTATGAAGAATCGCGCAACATCATAAACAAAAAATAACTACCTTATTATCCCAACCGTTTAAATATCAAAACCTAGATTGAATAGAGATAAAATTTGATAAAGGGTGAAAGCGGTCAATATGGCACACCAAATTATTTATACGGTCTAATTATGTGTGGTAATTTTATTCAAAAACCTTATGGCAGCTTTTGGACTCTTTGAAATAGATAACAAAACAAAAGTATGTTCTGAATTTAATGTAAATTAACCAATGCTTAAAACCATAAGGAACTGCTTAATTTTTTATTTTATTATTGGTACTTATATTCAGCAGTTTTTACCGACATTTTAATCAGTTTATCAAATCGACTCAGAAGTGATGAGTTTTTTTATCACAATGATAAAAAAGTTTACATAAAGTTTGTATTGCAAAGAAGTATCGCTGGACATTAACACACAGCGCCATCTAATGAACTAAGATTAAAGAATTAGAGAAGAAGATTAAGAATAAACTAAGCAACGAGGCTTGTGTCGTGGACACCAGATAGTTGATATACTACATAGATACTTTTTATTTGTAAATACATACTTATTATACATATAAACATCCATGACTCGGAAACATTAATGTCCAATGCTCATCACACAAACATTTGCTCCAACCGGGATTCGAACCCGGGACCCTAGGAACGTAAGGCAGCCTCACTACCGCTGCGCCATTCGGGTCGTCAAACTGTACTGTACTTTTGTAAACTGTCGATATCAGGAAGGAGTAAGAAATTCTACAAAGTATTACACTTACATGTCAAAAAGCCCAACATTACCATAATATCCTTACACTAACGACCAAAAATAAATACCCACCCGAATTAATCCAAATTTCAAAGCATTATCCTGCTAAATAACCACTTATTAAGTCGGCTCCTATTTTACGCTTACACTGGCGGCCACAAAAAGTGCCACCCTAGTGTACACCTGCACGTTCCCTCGAAACTTGTACAATATGCCGATAAGTTGAATGTGCCACTTGTGCGATAGATTGTACGGCGGAATGAAGGGGGAGGATTTTTGATTTAATGTCTGTGTAGTTGAAATTATTTCGTATATCTGTGGTGTATTTTTAATTTTCAACATGACAGTACCTATGTTGAATATAATAATTTTGTTGCTAGTTGAACTGGGTCAGTAACATAACTTCGAGAGTCATTTGTTCGATTAATGGAAAGTCGACTGACGTCGTTAAAAAGGTCAAACTGGATGCGGTTTAACTAGGAGCATCCTATGTCCAGCAGTGCGATAGGCTCAGACTATATCAGATGATATCTATGACTATGTGTGAATAGTGTAAATTTTGGCAATAAAACCAAAAACGTAAAACTAAAAAAATATAATACAATAAAAACACATCCACCATAATTGACTGCATGTTTAAAAAGCCATTTGTTGAACTTAGATTTTTTTTCAAATGTTCCCTAAATCTGCCTTAACAACTAAAATGTCGCACTCTTTTTAAACGCACGCCTTTTATTTACCCCAACACACCCAATAGTCATGAAGAATTATTGTTTTCGATGTTACACTCCAGTGTTTTGTTTAAGGATTTCCTTTCTATAAGTCTCTCCGGTCTTTGAGCTAACACGTTTGCACTTGTCCTTTATTTATGTAGGTGTCACATTTTTTGGAATCAAGTGTACAATTTTATCTGCAATGGACTTAATACTTTAAAATCATAGTGAATAGGGTTACACTTCCCTTTTCACATTGAGTTACTGACAGTTTTTTAGTTTTTTTTTTGCTGTAATTTTAAATCATTCTAGTGATTTTTTTAGTTTATTTAACAAATTAGGTACGACATTAGAAAAATTGCCCAAAAAAAATCTAGACCTGGATTTGCAGGGCTAACATGGCCAGAAAAAGAAAAAGGAGGCTTTTGCCCTGTAGTGGCACACGTTGTGGGCTAGTAAAGAAAAAAGGCCTTGATCATAAACATACGAGTAAATATCCAAAAGAAGTATGAATAACGTTATATCCATATTTGTATAGCTAAGGTTGCAAACCTACGCCTACTGACTGTATACTGAATCACGCCATGAGTAATCATTTGTATGACAGTTAGTCATACACAAAGATGTCCCATTCCCATTCACGGTTTTTTTTTGCCACGTTAATCACATTGACAGGAAGGCACTGTTGGTAAACATTTTGTGAAATTATTTTGCAAAAACAAGATGGCGCCGTTACGAGTCCGCCACACTATTCCCAAATTACTGCAACTCGCTGAAAGCCAGAATCAACACTACCACAGAAAAGCGTCAAGAAAATGAAGCTCGACGAAGTCCCAGAGAAACAATTTAACTGTCTTGGTTCCCGCAACGAAATTAATCAGAAAAGAATAAATAGTAAAGGAGTAGGAAAAACATAATTTCCACTTGGCGTCGTTCGTTTCGACTTTAAGGATACGCCAAAAGACCCATCTTTAAGGCGACTACAGGAGCTAAATTAACAACTCTAATTGTGGTTGTGTGTGTTTTCAAACTTCGTTTGAAATACTGTTAGATAAAGTTCTAATCAGCTTGCAGTGGTTGTAACGTCAGTCACTGCGGGCCGAATAGTGTGAAATGAGTGGTTTAAGTTTTTTGCGATTTACAAAAAAATCCATTTATTGGACTAAAAAAATAAAACACTATCATGCTTATATGTTGCTTGTAGAATTATTAGACAAAAAATCAGAATGATCGCATGTATTGGAGTATGGTTTTTACTCGTTAAAATAATTTTTTAGATATAAGTTCGTGATTTTTTTTTATCGAGTAAAATTAGTTGTATTATGTTTTCAAAACACTATCACACTATACTTAAAATGTCACTTACGGGATATCTTCCGTGATTATTTATTGTTTTTGAGCTCCCGATATTTCGACGCTGTTGCAAACGCCAATGATCGCGGGTTAACTGGAGAATGCGGGTGGATGGAAAATATTGTTAGGAGCATACAAATCTGTCTACCCTCTTTCTTTGACTTTTGCTACGCGCACTACTGGAACTCGACACTAAGTCACGGCAAATGTAGATAAGTATTTTGTACGTATACCTCTTTCTTTTGTTGTGTTTTCTTTTTCTTTTTTGTTTCGATTGATTTTATATGCGGAAACTTGTAAATGGCCTTCAAGAACATGGTTAACATGGTGGAACATGGTTTTAAGAACATTGTTTATATTAGCTGTAAGTTTCCCAAACAGTATAAAATAAAAATAAATAAATAAAACACACTCACAGTATCAACAGGTTTTGTGATGAACCGTGAAAGCATAAAACACTATCATACTAGCATATATCCTGAAGAATATCATATATTTTTCTGGTTTTGTTTATTGCAGTGAATCATATGCTTTTTTGAATTATAAAACTCGCGTTTATCTCCTGTAGTCCCCTTAAACTAAGTGTAGTAGCTAAAATTAGCTATATTAATATTAGTATTGGATATCTCAACATTTTTGCATCTGAATCAAATTAAATTTAATCTGAATTAAATTAAATTAATTAAATTCCAATTGTTTAGCTAACAAAATCCTAGAAAAATCTACTACCCGATTTTTTTAAATATATTTTTCTCAGCAAAGAATATAATAAATAAGTATGAACACAAAAAATCAATACACCCATTTCCAAACATGATACGATAATACATTAAAGACAGTATATAAAGATATATCTTTCGAAGACAGTGGCCAAGCATTATATGCCATGACTAGTGAAACTACCCCCAACGAGGACTGACAAATAAATCATTGCTAATACGATTCTGCTTTAACATATTTTAGCCACTGGTCTTTTGGGGTGAGTGTGGCCATAAGTTATATAAAGAAAAAAAAAGATGACGCGAAACTTGCACGCTTTCGTTTTTCAGAGTTTTAGAGATATTTTCTTAACTATATATTTTCTTAGGATATTTTTATGCGTAAGAAATCAATCGACATTTCAAAGTAGTTCCCATTGTAAATGTTATTGTAGAGGTGATAGTACAGCCTTGTATTTTCACATGAATTAAAGGCTTCTTCTTCTTCTTCGTGTCGCTAGCATCGCGAAGGTCAGTTCGGCTGCATATATTTGGGCTAGGGTAGGATAGGACACGTGTATATAACATGCATGGGCGTTATTACTCGGTGGAGTATTAACGCCCATGCATGTTATATGCACGTGTAAAGCTAATTATACTAAACTAGCGGACGTCACGCGGTTTCACCCGCGTAGTACCCGTTCCCGTGGGAGTACGGGGATAAAATATAGCCTATGTTACTCAAGGTGAATGTAGCTTTCTAATGGTGAAAGAATTTTTGAAATCGGCGCAGCAGTTTTTCAGTTTATTCATTACAAACAAACACACACACAAAAATACAAATCTTTCCTCTTTATAATATTAGTGTAGATAAAGACAAAATATGCTGTTCTAGCAAACCAACAACCAGGTGACCAAAACCGAGGATCGTGGTAAGACCTGATTAAGAATAGTCAGAGCAACTTTAGACAGTAATCACAGTACAAAAAGTAAGAATTTTATAACAGTGGGTGGAAGAAGGCCGCGAAAGGCAATGATGATGAAGCAGCAAAACTCAAAAAAAAACATCAAAACTAAAGACTAATCCAGCGATCTCAAAAGCCACTCAAAAACTCCAAGTACCTTTTAATTGCATCGCCAATAATCCTACAGCCAAAACAATAGATCATGCACACTGCGCAGTTGTTTACTAAGCCCGCGGCTAGATGGCGTGCATTAGTTAAGTCAACAGTCTGGCCTAATCCGAAGCGCCCTTATGTGGTTATACGTCGACGGAATTCTATTACGGATTTTGATGGACGATAAAAATGGGAAATTGTTATTTAAATTGTAATAAATATATAAGTAATAAAAATTATAATGGGAAATGAAACGAAACGATGCTGAGGTCAGAACTTATACTAAAAAGACAAGTAATACAGGGTGTAAACCACCTAATCACGAAGCCGTCAACCAAGCATTCTGTACATCAAACTAAGTAACTTAACGCAAAAAATATTTCTGGGAAACGACTTTTTTTTTTTTGGGGTGAGAAATCATGTTTTGTGGTAGAACTCAATGTCACGCACTCAAAACATTGTGCTGATGGATGGATTGAATATTACGGGGGTCGTGGAGGTGTTTAAAGTAAAAATCTTACATTAAAAACTTAAAAAAAAAAGTTGTCAAAAGGTTGGAACTTTACCCCCAATATCTCCGTAACTAGAAGGCTCCAGAAATGGTGTAGAACAAAAAAAAAATCTCAATGACGAGGAGAATAAGTGCCTTTCAGCTTCGTTACGAGGTGCTTTACACTCTTTATATAAAACTAAATAAACTAACAAACTTCGTACGAATTCTAACTTCTAACAAACAATCTTCTAGAATTTACAAAACTCATCTACTATACCAAAATACACACCATAATTTATGTTTATTCGTGTTACACACTTAGATATCTACATCAGATTTCTCTTACATCTATGAAAATGCATCATTCAGTACATGAGACATCTACAGAAACTTTTAAAACTTTTTGCAGACAAAAATATTTAAATCCTTACGTCAAGTGGAGCATCAACATGAATCATCGCAGTAAGCAAATATCATCCCAAATAGATGAAGAAGGAGGATTTGCCAGTTGCTAGTCAAATGTTGGCCAATTTTGGCAAACACACGCGATTCAAAAACCAAACACAAGTGACACTGAGAGACACACAGTCCAAACTTTTGTTGGTTAAAGAGAATGAAGACGAACACAGTGTGTAGGTGGAAAACGGTAGCAAGGCTAAAGTTATGGATAGTGCAACCTTCAATCGAGCGTACACTGTGCAGATAAGTGCTTGTCTGTGTAATGTACAGTGAGCGGAAAAAGTGCAACGGAGGAAATTGAATTTTGTTCTTTTGCCGTCGAGAATTCTTTTGCTAGAGTAGTTTGCATTAAAGAAGACCTGGATAAGCGAGGGATGTAAGAAGAATACTTTAGGATATAATAAAAGTATCTAATGTAACTGCTTCTTCTATAAAAGATTGCTTAATGTTTTTGGACTTTCAGTAAAGTTTTGTACTGCTTGATTTCTTAATTTTAAAGGTGTGGAGTTTTTTTTTGCATTAAAAAAAACACAAATTACGGTGTAGTTATTGAGTTACTGAAAATTATGTTTCTGCGTATACCCATGGCAAAAAGACATGAGCTAATGTATGTATGTCTTCGTTATATTCTTCCATACCCTTACATAATTATCTTTTCAAAGTTCTACGTTTTCGTTTTAGTTTTTCTACGTTCGTGTGTTGTACTAACCAAATGGACTTTGTCTGAATAAAAAGCATTTATTTATAATATTTGTGTCATTTTGAATGCAAGTTATGTCCCTGCGACGAATATATATTTTTCCTTTCTTTCTACCATGTTCTTGTAAAAAAAGCTTAACCCTAAAATTCTCGCACGCAAAATATCCGTCCGAATTCGCCAATATCCCAAAATCAAGACCACATCGACCACACCAGTACATAAACCCAGCTTAATATCCGTTTGCTTACTATATTTGCGTCGGAGCTTAGCATAGGTTACGCTCCGGTGTTTGCCTGCAGGTATTACGCAGTCAAAGGGTTGATTCGAGACGATATTAATGGTCAACTACTAAGCTGATTACGTCAGTTAATTTGTGGCTTTGTTTGATTGAGGATTTCTGGGTATGTAAATGGTCACTTGGTGGTGTATATGGTCACTTCCTTGTAGGGTAGGTTATGGATGTTATATACCTACAGATTTAAGTTGAAGAATAGACATCTAATTTAAAAGAAAAAGTGAAAATATCAAAACATAAATAATAAAATCACGGTGTTATGTGGAACTTAATATCTCTAACTGCACGATTGAATGTATATGTTTATAGGTAGCATTTTATAATTAAAAAATATTAGTCGGTTTTTCGATAAGTTCACTATAATAGGCAAGTAATAATAATTCAAAACACTCGAAAAAAATATCACAAACATCAACATAATCAACATTATTATTGATAACACAACCACAACATTAAAATATCAACTACAAAATTACCTATTAAACTCATATCCGTCGAATCACAAAAACATCAACTGGAAATCGAACCCGGAACCTATACGGAATAAGGGCACAATTTCCCTGAAGTAATCGCTTTGCACATCAAAAGATCATTATAACTATTAGCCTGTGCGTTGCCCTCTGGTTAGAGGTTACCTATAAATCATTTGTATCATGGGTAGACATAGTTTTCCTCTTGAGGTCTATAGGTAGGAGCAATTAATATTATGTACCTTTCATTAGTCATTTTTGAAGCAATCTGACTAATATTATAACCTAATCAGGCTTCTTCATTCTGCAGAGTGGCCCAAACATTGCACTAGTCTTTAATTTATTTGCACTATGCAAATATTTTACAAGATTTTTTTCAGCACACTTGCTCATAAAATGGCTCTAATTTCACCGCAATTAGGCACATAATGACACCTGTAATCAAACTGTGACTTTTTGATTGTTATTATTCACAAGTGAGATTTATAGGGTTTTTTTATTGGTTGAGTTGCATTGTTCTTAAAAAAGTTTCGAAAGTTTCAAAAAAGATCGTGTTCAATAGTACAAATAAATTTGTACTACTTTGTACAACTTCGTATTTAAATATATTTTGAAAGTGTTTAATAAATAAAACTTTGACTGAAATATAACTTTAGTTTTCTATGTAATAAAGAAAACTTTGAATTCCCCGTTTTTGTACGTGGCTAAAACGCTATCCGCAAAAACCAAAAAAACATAGCGCATAGGAAAACTGATTAAATTTTCCCGCCATTGCGAAAAAATTTTTTACAACTTGTTTTCACTGTTGAAAATGATTTATAGTATTATTTTATTCACAAGTGTGTGGGAAAACTTCGTATGATACACGTGTGTATTGATGATTACCGTCCTCGGCTCTCTTAAGACCCTCACCTAACGGCTCGGGTCTAAATGGCACCTCAGCGGTAATCACCAACATTACACACTTGCACCATAATGCCAAATACTATTTTCAATGTTTAGATTATTTCCGGAATTACCTTCGCTCCGGGAAAGGTTAATCGCTAGATATTCTGTCACGATGTTTTCCTTCACTAAAAATTCGAAAACAAATGACATTCACCAACTCTCACTGGGCCAACGTGGTGGATCATGGCCTGCTCTCTCCTTCTATGTCCCAAGCAGCAGGAACTTTATTTTCTGATACATACCTATTTAATCTTGTTATTTTACCTATTTGATTGTTAGCTATGTACAAAACACTGTTATTTAGTCCTTAAACTTCGAATTAAAACGCTAGTAGCATTAAGTACTTTCTCTCACCGATAGAACATACCTAAGTGCCTACGTACAGTCATAAACATAATTGTTTAGTACATTGCAATCAGTGCGCAGTGCGATGCTACGCACGTAATCTGTGGTACAGTCGCGTGGTCACGCCTGTTCATGTACAGGGTGATGCTAATGTTATGGAGAAGTATCAGAGAGGGGAAGATTACGAAGGTTCGAAGGTATTTCTTAAGAAATAAGCTGTACCTTTGTGCTCTTCTATGTTAATATATTATCATGTAAGTTTTGTGTGTACATAAATAAATAAATAAGGTTATACTGGACATTACCTAAGCAGAAAAAAAAGAGTGAAATGAGAAAAAAGTGAGAGAGTGAAAATGTTCTGAGCTGTCATCATACAAATAAAAATTCTACATCTGCAAAGCATTGCTGCAGATGTAGAATTTTTATTTGTATTTCAGCAGTATGCTGAGGGTAGTTCAGTAAACAAAACACAAATATTAAAAAAAAACAAAGAATACCTAGCGTTGAGGAGGAGTTTTTTGACGCCATTTTTTAAGTTTTTGGTTTAAGTTAGTTAGTTTATTTTATTTTAATAGATTTGTAAATTGTAAATAATGTAAATACCGAATTAATTAAAATACACTCTGTTAGAAATACCTGAAAGAATAAATAAAAAAGATACAAGAAAATAACAAAAAGGTTTAAGGTGAGTAAAATCTATTTTATTACAAAAAAAGGTTTGTGATAACATTTTGAAACACTAGCCTCTAGTAATATCACGTCATTTTGACTTTCCACGCACCCTATACATTAAACTTAAATCAAGAGCGTAGGATCGTCATTTATCATAGTTCAGATTAACTGTAACTGGGTTCACTTGTGCCACTTATTAACTACCTCTAGTTGCCTTTCTTTGTTGTCCAGCTGGACCAAGTTGTTGCGCATTATTTGTAATGACCGGACAATGTGGAAATTTGTCAATGCAAATTAATTTATGTGAGAATTGATGAGGTGAGACCCGCTACATCGTGGCAAGTCCTGGTGAAGGTGACGGAATGAGGGCTGCGGGACTGTTCGAAAGAGATACCGTGGCCCTGGAACACAAAGGGCGATGAAGGAACATGGATGGGTTTTAGTCAGTAAAAGTCCTGACACTCCCTTCCGCTCCGCCCAGAGCGGGACGGGTCATTTGATGAATTTACATACAAAAAAAAAGGTGACGGGATGAGCTGGTATCTGACAACTTTGAGAAAGAGCTGGAAGGAGGGTAGGGTGGCGTTTGGCCAGCTGTGGGATGATACGGGATAAAAGTAAAATAAATACGAGGATTAAAACACTCTTAATTATGAGGCAGGCTACCTAAGTTATTTCAAGGATACTTTCATAAAGATTTTAATATAATATAATAAAAAAGTTGCAAAAATAAAATCTAATAAGATTTAGAGGATGACGAAGACAAAAAACTCATAAATTAACATTTTAGGCCTTTTTGTATAATATCCATCATTTTCGCATATTACTTAAATACACAATTAAAATAAACAAAATAATCATATAGCTATAACAAGACATGGTCTAACGCTTAACTGCAGTTGACGGGTCAAAACGTAACGAAATAAACGATTTTTTGTATTTTTTTGCGTCTAATCCTGCGCTAAACACGAGGGTCGTGTAGCTATGGATAAATGAGGAGTTACATGGAGTGATGATATTTTAAAAAAATACTAGTTTATTCCCGCTGCTTCGCCCGCGTGAAGTTCGATAATGTCCCACGGGATCATACTACCAGGATAAAAAGTATCCTATGTTTTAATATAGGTCATAAACTATCTGTGTGCTACATCCAAATCCGATCACAAGTTTTTGCATGAAAGACTAACAAATATACACACATAGACACATACTCACACACATACAAACTTTCGCTTTTATATTATTAGTGTGTTAAAGCTCATTGTAAAAAAAATATCTAAATAAATAAAAACGCTAAACCTAGAGCGTTTTATTACATTTATTATATCTCCAATTTTAAAATAAACAAAAACAAATAGCTGACGGCTTTTTTAACGCTTAGTCATTTATATTTAACTGGCTGTTTGTTTGTTTTGGTTTCGTCCGTGAAAAAGAATTAAAAGTACTCTATATCCTTTTCTAATTCCAAGGCTAACTATCTGTTCAATTTCACTAATTTCAATAGTTTATGCCTAAAATATAACAGACAGACAGCGTTACTTTTGAATTGAAAACTATAAGCACAGATTATCATATTTTTTTGTGTTTTAAGTTTAAAAAAGTAGCTAGAACTTAATAAAACACATGAGACGGCACAACGACACCATGTAAACCAACCTTTTAACAAAAACACAGAAAAAGGTCCCAATAATTTTCGATTCCGCGGTTACAGTTTTTTTTCTTATTTTTCCCCCAATCTGTCTGTTCGTCTGTTTTTTGCTAAGGGTTTGAACTCGTAAATATCGGGTGTGCTATTAGTTATTTCGTTTTTGATCAATGGGTAAGTTTGTCATTAAATGTCAAAGTATTTTATGTTTTTATTGATTGGAATGATTACCGTGTGTCGTGGGAACTATCTTTTTATCATTTTTTGTTAAATTCGAACGGTAATGATGACGTTGACTATTTTTATTTCTTCGTTGAACAATTTTATTGCCATTTTTCACAGGTTAGGGCGAAATAGGTAAAGTTTTTGTTGTGTTCGTTCAATCCTTTCTCTCTGGGGATTTCTGGGAAAGTATTGCCAAGAATACTGAGTTTGAGCGAATCCAGGTAAAATAATATATTTGCATAATTAAGTTGTTTTTAAAAATATTGATAGTAAATTCTACACTAAGAGAAAATAGTTTGGATTTTCATTTTTCTAATGCACTGGAAACAAAACCTGGAAAAGTTTAAATGAAACCGACAGCTACGTTATTGACAAAATCAACTTAGAATAATAGCAGCTATAATACTTCATAAAAGATAGCTTGATCTTTGCGACAGCTGTCAGTAGAGAAGAAAAGCTGTCAAAATTTTGTTTTTCTTCACTACTGACAGCTGTCGCAGAGATCAAGCTATTTTTTATTAAGTATAGAAGTCAATTGTAACAAATAATAGTGATATAGTAGGTAGTATACAACCTCCATATTTCACCAGAAACGAACGAAACAAACACTCAAACAAAATCTATTGTCTTACCCAAAATAATCATATTCTTGCTACATCATTTCACAAACCATAGTCACTTCAGCACAATATTCACAAAGGCACACAATTATAGGTCTAATAGTCGCCTCATTCACTAAACAATTACCAACTTAATAGAATAAATAGGGTAATCAGGACACTTCAGTGTGGATGTTGGTAAGGGTTATGCAATATGAAAGCATGCGAGTTTTGTTAAATCCTTATGGTATTTGTTGTTTACGAGCATGCTTGGGGCTTTTTATAAAAGTTGAGTGGATTCTGGAATAAAAATTGTATGCAAAATACCAATAGCTATTTTTTTAAATTCTATTCGGATGTGACCGATTGACAATATTTACTACTAAATAATATTGTCAATAGAGACAGAATATGTACGAATAGCATAAAATGAACGTGCGTTAATCTAGAATAAGTATAAAAGACGAACATAGCCAGAAAAAATATCTACAAATACGGGATTCTTCGACTGCTACTATATAATATCGAAGAAAAGTACAAGCACATTTATACTAATATCATTATCATTTATAAATTATTTTAGTTTGTAGGTCTAAATTTGCATGGTCTATAAAGCTTGTATTTTTAAATGTATTCCGTGGAAAATGTTGTTGGTAATATATTAACATATAATTTTATTTTTATTTTAATGTAATGTGTCACTGAATAAAATCATAAAGAGGTAAAATTTGTTTGTACGTAGGGGGTAATCTTCAGAACTACTGATCCAATTCCGAAAATTCTTTCAATAATGGAAAGTTCAATTATTCCCAAGTGTTATAGATTATATTTAATGTTTCCGTGGAATAAATTTACGACCATAAGGCGAGCGCAATCGCGGCCAAAAGCAAGTTGTTTTAATAAAAAAATTATGGATATTTCTTTACCTAAAACAGAAGGTAACTTACTTAGTTGCAATACAAATAACGATATGAATTCTTTTGGCAATCAAATTTTATTTAAAGCACCACCGACGATAGAAAATGCTGCACTGTCTTCTATCGCACCACATCCAACCCTCCACAACCGGGCCACTCACGGTAACCCAATTCAAACTCCGCACACACCTTTTGTACCCGTTATTTGGATGGTAATGCGTTTAATTATCAGTTTTGCATCCAAATTACCTTCTGAATACAACGTTATGAATATTGTGATTTTGAGTGCGGATTGATTAAATGCTTGTTCGCTGATTGGTGATGACAGCTAATTGTCGTACTTTGTATTGAAATGAGGTTGTTGTGTGTGGTGTTAATTTTGTTTTAATGCGTTTTTGGAGGGTGTTTTTATGATGAGCGAGTTAACTTCGTTGCTCTGAATGAAATCCTGTTGTTGTTTTAATTTGCATGACCTAATAGGCGAAGTATGGATTATATATGAACCACATATTTTTTAAGAGTATGAGCTTGTAGGAGCTCATGGTTAAATAATACCAGCGGGACGGGTCAACCTTCAAGGTAGTCAATGGCCTGAAAGTCAGACAACCATAGTCTTACCAAGGAGTATCATTATATTACTCAGTACTGACTGGGTTAAGAAGATCAGAGGCAGTCACTCCATGTAAAATACTGGCATTTATCTGCATCCGGTTAGACGACCCCAACATAGTTGGGAAAAGGCTAGGAAGACGATGAAGTAAATGATTCTTGACAAACACCAAGTTTATTTTAACCATTTCTGAATGGTAACTTGGTTTTTGTTTTACCAATAGGTAGCTTCTTGAAGTTTATACTACCAAAACATTAACTCATATTGAACAAAGAAATCCATAACCACTGCATAACAGATCAACTAAACGTTGCGTGACCTGATTACGGTCATAGAATGAAAAAAAAACGGTACTCCACGCTTTAGGCACCTCTGTCTTATATCAGTTTGACACGCATGTCACAATATAAGTGAAACTGGCACGCTACATTTGAGTCAACACAAAATGAAGAAAAAAAAAATAAACTGTAACCCTTGAAATTAATCTACAATGTAAGTCCAAATACGAAACATAATGTTACACTTTCTACCTATTAGTAACGGTTTAATTCGCATTGTGATCCCAATTATGACCTACTTCATCTTAAAAAGTCAATGCGAGGTTAACAATGGCAATAATTTCAAAAACCATAGGTCTTACGACACAAAAATAAAGTTCATTTTTGCTGCAAAAAAAGGTCGGCAACGAAATGTCAGGTCACTTTTTGCACACCCAGCATTTACCGGTTAACCGTGTCAAAAATCAAGGGTTGTCGCAACCGAAAAGGGGGCAAGTTCAAATAGAATGACAAACGTTTTTTAAAACCCTCGTTCTTTTTTTAAAAAAAGAGAACACAAAAAAAATACAAAATGCCGTTTACAAATTTTTATGTTCTAGAATTTGAAGCTTTATTATTTGATACAGTGAAGGTATTGTAAAGGGTGAGTCCAAAAAAGATATTCATTAGTGGCAATAAAAAGGTAATGTCCCATTGTGATCGATCGATGAATTTTTAAGATGATTTTGCGATTTTTACGATCGATTTTTGAACGTTTTTACGACTGCATTTTAGCGTTATTGCGTGAGAACGTTGGATCCAGCTGCTAGTTTGAATAAATGCCACATTAAAGGTATTAAAGCGCTTTAGTTTTTTGGATGATGCATAATCGATGAAAAGGGGCATGATTTTAATCGGTTTTTGTTCACAGAATTATAACTTCAAATCTTAAAGATAAAAGATACAGGTGCAGTTTATTTGTTATTAAAATGATCATGGTTTGATCCAGGTTATATGACAGACATTCCATAATATAATCGGTTAATGAATTCCAACAAAAACATAACGCTATCGTTTCTCTTTTAGAGTACAAACCGGCCAAATGCGAGTCGGACACGCGCATGAAGGGATCCGTACCATCGTAGTAGGGGAGCCCCCTTTAATTGTTACTTTATTTTTATTATTTCTTGTTATAGCGGCAACAGAAATTGATTTTAACAGTTGATTTTTTCACATTTTGTGAAAAAATCAACTGTCTACATATTACGGAGATACAACCCGCTAACAGGCAGACTGACGAACGGACGGACAGTGGAGGCCTCGTAATAGGGTCCCGTTGGTTGCCCTTCGGGTACGGAACCTTAACCAGATAAAGAACAAAACAAGGCCAATAGGCACAATGGACGTTTCGAACTGGGATAAGCCCAGTTGCCTAGCACCACAGATAAATTTTATCATTGATGGGTCCTAAGTTGTGAGGTATTATAGAGTTTTAAAGAGTTAGGCAGAGGTGTGCCAGTTACAGCCACTGTTCGACAAGAAAAGCAACCATGGAAAGGCAAAGCATAGAAACTAAGACCACACACGACCCAACCAATTCTATTAACATAAAACCACGCCCAAACATGTGATAATACCCATTAATGAACGCGATACTACCCGCAGCCCATCAAAAACAATTTAAGCATACATTTAACAATATAATAACTAGTTCGGTGATATAAACTGACATAACTGCACATCAAAATATTAGAGTATATGTATTCAATGGCATGATTTGTTTTTTAACTAATTTATGGAGGTTTAGCACGGAAGTAACGCCCATGTTTGTGGGTACCGTAGATTGGAGTAGAATTAATGGAAGAGCTAGAATAAAATAAAAATAGAGTCAAACTGCCGAAAATTCTTTAGATTGGGGTCGGAATTGGTTGTCCAAAATTTAAAAAAAAAGTATCCTGTATCTATGTCATGCTCTACCAGTGTGCATTATAACATTAGTATGGATTATCGACGAATAGTAGAAGTCTTTAGTCCAGAGAAGAAAATATGGAACAAAACTTTTTTGCAAAAAATAAAACCGACTTCAAAAACAGTGAAAAATAACTTTAGCTTCAGAAGTCGGTGACAAAAAACTAAATCAATAAAACAAAGGTCACCGACTTCTGAAGTTAAAGTTATTTTTCACTTTTTTATGTTTTTTGAAGTCGGTTTTATTTTTTGCTAAAAGTTTCAATTTTTTAGTGGTTCACATGTGCTTACCCTTTCACAGCGTACCGGCGTGATGTTATGTTATAAACTGGTGTAAACAATAGACAGACATAAGATTTCAGCAATCCCAGTACATTTGCTATCATTTATTGAGGAGTTCCGTTGCCTATCTCCGAAGATCTTCATCAGATCTTCACCAAATTAAAATGGGACTACAGACTCCGAGGAAGTACTCTTCCAAAACCTACCCAAATCGCTTCAAGTGTGCGTATAAAATTTGAAGAGTTCTCTCCGTTTCTCCAGG
Organism: Xestia rhomboidea; assembly: GCA_963853795.1. NCBI lineage: Eukaryota > Metazoa > Arthropoda > Insecta > Lepidoptera > Noctuidae > Xestia > Xestia rhomboidea. The sequence continues at coordinate 14,374,298 of OY970778.1, forward strand.
ATTCCATCATCAGATCCTGACTTGATGATCATGGGACCACCTGGAAAGTATACCATTTCAACCAAAAAAAAAACAATTCGGTCCAGCCATCTTCGAGTAATCGGGGAACATACATAAAAATAATAAAAAAAAGGTTCCGACGAATTGAGAACCTACTTCTTTTTGAAGTCGGTTAATAAATAAAGTTTAATACATGAACTATTATAGTTCTGTGGCTCATCCAGAAAAGCTACATCCCTATATTACCATACGGGTCACTTAAATCGGGATCCAAAAAATGAGATTTTAACAACAGTTATTACAAGTAAATTAATTAATGACCTCTTCAGTCTTAATGCGGTGTTTAGTAGTGTTTAAACCGTTGATTCATGTTGAGTTCATTCAAGTTTTGTATATTGTCGACCCGAATGGCGCAGCGGTAGTGAGGCTGCCTTACGTTCCAAGGGTCCTGGGTTCGAATCATGGTTTGTGTGATGAGAATGGACATTTGTTTCCGAGTCATGGATGGTTATATGTATAAAAAGTTTTATTTACAAACAAAGAGTATCTATGTAGTGTATCAACTACCTGGTGTCCAGGACACAAGCCTCGTTGCTTAGTGAGGCACTAGATGGCGCTGTGTGTAATGTCCAGCGATATTTATTTATTATGTATTTTTTAAGAACAATGGTAGTATAACGATGTGATTTAAATATAAAATAAAAAATATATGCAAAGTTTAATTGAAACAGTTTCTAAACGATTATAAAACTCCTCATTATGAAAAGAAAATACTACTAATCCAACTCTTAAATCGTGAAAAAAAAAACAGCAGTTCCTTACATTTAGTTGAGTCTAAAGTGCAGTTAGAAAAATCAATGAAATATGACAACTTATGAGATTTTCAATAAGTTCAGTTACACCATATTGTAAAGCCGTCTCAATCTTTTATTACTATTGTGGTCTAAGAAAACAAGTGTGGAGTGTCTTTGATACTAAATACCTTTTTACGAAGTTAATCCTATTTCTTTTACTTCTAAGAAGTTTGTATTTATTCTCAAAACCAAGCCCCGGCGCTAAATTCCATACCCCTTTAATTCACAAAGCAAAGTAAGTTCTACAAATCCTACACCACTAGGTACCGACATCAAAAAATATTTCATTCAGTACTTCTTACTAACAACTTACTTTAATAACTACTACAGTGTTCTTAGAAAATGGTAGGAATTGTTATCTGTTTTTTTTTTATTCCCGTAGGATGGGACCCTTGATTGAAATAGTTGGCGCACAAAAGCCAGGGCTGCAACAATTTTCTGTCATTACTGTACCGACGCACAAAAGGCAACGAGATGCTGCGATGAAAAGTATAGCATATTTTGTTAAGGCGAATACGATCTTGTTAAAACTGTGGATGTAAAAAATAAATATTTTTCAGATAATAGCAGCATAATTCGAAAAATAGGCTACCATTGCAATATTAGGTGAAATAAAGGAAAGAAAGAAGAATCATTTCGTAGCAAAAGTGTGTTCGAGATACAGGCCTAGGGACATGTACTGTTACAACTGAATCGTTATGGTATTAGGGGAAACGCATTACAGTGGATAGAATCTTATCTAAATAATCGTAAACAATGCGTAGAAGTATCGAGGAGTGCTATGTCAGAGAATGAAATACAAATACATAGATCCGCGTATCGCCTAAACTCATGTGGTGTCCCCCAGGGCAGTATATTGGGACCTTTTTTGTTCTTGCTATATATTAATGATTTGCCCAACGTAACCCCATATTCTTGCATTTTGTACGCCGACGATACAACTCTTAGTATTGAACTCACCGATAACAATATCACCAAATACGAAAAAGAGATTAATGATACGTTGAACAAAATAATAGAATGGCTAAAAGACAACAATCTACATGTCAATATTAGTAAAACCAAACTTATACAGTTCCAAGCAAACGTCACGTATTAGAAATTAGATATGCTAATAACGCTGTAGAAGAGGTTGAAAGTGCTACTTTTTTGGGGATAACATTAGACAAATATTGCAACTGGAAAGTACACATTGACAAATTATGCACTAAGTTGCAAAGATTTGTTTTTGTTTTAAACCGAATAACTCGCGTAGCTGGTATCAATGCAGCACTTTATGCTTATCATGGTTACGTAGCATCAATTCTCCGCTACGGCATCATTATATGGGGAAATTCTGTCGATACTATTAAAGCATTCCGAGCCCAAAAGAAATGTATCCGATCAATGACTAAAGCCCAACCATTACAAAGCTGTGTCCCAATATTTAAAAAAATAAAAATATTACCACTCCCATCTTTATATAATTCGAACTCTGTATCTTTGTACGTAAAAACTTAGCTTTATTTCAAGTACACAATGATGTTGTTATAAGGAAAAGTCGAAATATCCACAAATTATGTACACCCCAACAAAGAATTAAACTATTTTCGAATAATGTTTACTGTATGGCAATTCAAATTTATAATAAATTACCTAATGTTTTTAAAAGTCTTAACCTTGTGACATTTAAAAAGAAACTACACTCGAGAGCAATGAATCCGGGTCACTTAAAGAATGTTAAAAATCTCGGAAACTAAAAATGATAGGTTAATGCAATAAATTGTATTTAATAGACAATGTAATACTCCTTAAATGAAAGTAAGAAAAATATGAGTCACCATACATTTTATTAACACAAAATTACATAAAGAAAAAAACTGCTGATCTCTCCTTAAAACAAAAATAGGAAACATGAAATTTTTGAACTTTATTACGATTTTCTTGAATTTTAATACTTCGTATTGCCTCCTCGTGCTTCCATTACTGCGTTTACGCGGTTTGGCATGCTGTACACCAAGTTCCTTATACGATTTTGGGGAATATTCTCCCATTCCTCTGTGAGAGCAATTTTGAGCTCACGAAGCGTGATTGGGGGAGGGTTTCGTTGTTTTACGCATCTGCCTAGCTCGTCCCAAGCATGCTCGATCGGGTTGATATCCGGGCTGCGCGCTGGCCACTCCATACGAGTAATGTTCATCTCTTGAAGGTAGTCATTCACAATCCTACCTGTATGAGGTCGGGCATTGTCATGCATAAATATAGCATCCTCACCTAAATTGACCATAAATGGACCAACGTGATCATTGAGGATTTCTTCCACATATCTTACGCTAGTTAAAGAGCCGTTTTCTATGATCACCAGCTCTGTGCGACTTTCAGAAGAAATTCCGGCCCACACAAGTACAGACCCACCACCGTAGGCTACTTTTTCTTCGATGCATGCTTGCTTGAATCTTTCCCCTGGTCTTCGATACACTCTGTGTCTTCCATCGTGCTTGTAGAGCATAAATTTTGATTCGTCGGAGAACATAACTTTTGACCAATCTTCAATACTCCAATTTACGTGGCTCTGGGCATATCTTAGTCTTGAAATACGATGCCCACGCTCCAGTTTAGGGCCGTTTGCAGGTCTAAGGGGTTTTAAGTTAGATTCAGCAAGCCGACGTCTTACTGTCCATGCACTTGGGTTACTTCCTCCGAGGCGTCGAAACTGATTTGTGAGTTCAGTTCCTGTGAGAAAGCGATTTCGAAGCATGGTGTTCACCAAGTATCGGTCTTCTCGTGCTGTGGTACACCTGGTTCTGCCCGTTCCTGGTCTGCGTAGGTTAGAACCAGTTTCTTCGTAACGTCGGAGAACTCTTTGTACTGTTGACAGCGACACACCGACAGTCCTGGCTGTATCGCGCTGACTCCGGCCGGTTTCCAGCATTGTAAGTATTCTGGTGCATTCTTCAGGCGTAAGCGACATAATTTCAGCTTGAATAATGAATATAGAGCACTATCAACATGGTTTATGTACCCACATAAATGACAGATTACAAACTAAAGCAAAACCAAATGCTGTAATTTCGTAGTTCCATCTTCGAAAGTGGCCCTTTTTCAAATTTGATTTTTTTATGATATAACTATACAATAACTAAGAAGTTTTAATACCTTCATTTAAGGAGTATTACATTGTCTATTAAATATAATTGATTGCATTAACCTAGCATTTTTAGTTTCCGAGATTTTTAGGATTCTTTAAGTGACCCGGATTCATTGCTCTCGAGTGTATTTCACTTTCTATTGCAAAAGTGTTACTACTCAACTAATGAATTTTTAAATGAAAAATTTGATTCAAAATTTAAATTAGACGATGACTTACTTCCTAATAATTGAATGGAATTTCATTTCTATGTCATTGTAATGGAATTTTTCTTTCTTTCTTATTGTATTTAATAATTCTTGACATTATAATTAATTAACCCGTGACATTGTATTTAATCATTCTTGACATTATAATTGATAACCCCTGACATTGTATTTGATAGTAGTTAACGTTTTCTTATTCTCGACATTGTAAGGTTTATTATTAATTTTAATTCTTTGAAATATTTGTACGCTGGAAACAGCAGAATATTATGGACATCATATTATGTGTAACACCTATGTAAGAACAATATTCTAACAAATAAATCTATTATTATTATTATTATTACAACAGAACGTATAGTTCGTGCGCGAGCTCCAAGGAATCGGTGGCTTGTTTAAAACATCAGTGGTTCCACCTCAAGCACATAACACCCTCACAGAATGATTTCATAATTTAATTATATTATTTTATTATTATTTATTTCATAAATAAATTATGAAACCATTATATGAGGGCACTATGCACCCGAAATAAAACCACCGATGATTTAAACAAGCCACCCATTCCTCGGAGCTCGCGCGCGGACTTTTATCTAAACCCAAGCTCAAAAATCATGCAAAACTCAGTGCTTAAAAGAGTTGCAGAAAACAGTTTGGCTGTTCGTTGCGTCCTCCACTTAACTAGGTTGGCAATTACCTCTCATCGTATGTTTCTCGTAACGACCACAATTACAAAGACTGTTTAATTTCGTATGATACCCTCAAAATAGCACAAATAAACTCAAAACAGTGTCGGTTTTGTGTCAATATAACTTTGGAATGCTGTATTTAGAACTATTAGATTGGAAAATATAGGGCATCAGGGTATCGGTATTAATCCTCATCTACCTAGACTTTTCCCAACTATGTTGTGGTCGACTTCCATTCTAAATGGATGCAGCTAATACAACACTACTCTTTAAATGCTTTACGTTTTAAATACTTTAAAGGCGTCAAGTACCCATGAAAATGAGCAACTTTTACTATGGGACCGACTATGAAATATCGAAAAAAAAATCAGCTGATGCCAAATATAGGCAGCAGCTGATATTTTTTTTAGTTACTAGACGCCTTTTTTTTCGGATGGAAAATCATCCGAAAAAAAATAATGAATAATGACTCCTCCCGCTCCGCCCAGAGCGGGAGGAGTCATTTGATGATTTGGAGTGTCAGACTTTTACTGACTAAACCCCATCCATGTTCCTTCTTCGCTCTTTGTGTTCCGGGGCCACGGTATCTCTTTCAAACAGTCCCGCAGCCCCGGGTAGTAGACGCCCTTAAAGTATTTAAAACGTTTAAAAAATAGTGTTGTATAGGGCATCGAATGAAGCCTTATAATTTGCTCGAGAAGACAAGGCCAAAATATTTCAGCAGTCAATTTTGTTGATGATTTAATGGCTCTAAGGTACCTTACTGCCACAAATATAGTAAAAGCAATAGAAAATATGCTTCTACTAAAAAACATCTATCTTAAAAGACTCAAGTGCAAGGACTGTCTCGTTGGTCTATTGGTCGCAAGTGCTACTGTTCTGCATGAGGTTCGATTCCCAGGTCGGGCAAAGAGTTATTGTGTTTTTCATCAGGAATTTCTCAGTAGCAGCCACGGAGTCTGGTTTTGTACCCAGTTGATTGCCCCCTGTTACGTAGAACTTGTGGTGTTCACTCGTAAACTAGTTAGGGTTTAGAGTAAACCACCATATATCAGTGTGGTGTCTTTGGGTTGTACAATAAAACACTGTTTCCAATATTACTGCGTTAGGCGTGCTGTCGCTACAACTGTTTGGACTAGACTGAGAGTGCAGCGCATCGCCCCGCAGTCCCTCCACCACGCATCCCCCACCACAGCACCCATAACTCATTTATTAAACACCAAAGAACTTAAACATAACTAGCTAAATGTAGTAGTACTAATTAGGTACATCTTTATCTAAGCCTTCGAGGATTACAGGCGTGATGTCATGTGCAAGTCCTATATTACTCGATGGTTTAAAAGTCTTTTCAGGATAAAATCCCCAAGAAAACTTGATTCAATGTTCATAGTACTAGGAGACGAATATTATCCATACAGAAATCGTTTCCATAATTTAATCAAAACTTAACACATTGAAGACATGTAACAGAATTACATTTACGGTTCTGCTGACACCATAAAAAGCTAATACCACGTATCAGAGCACTGCAGACAAATGAAATGTGCGCTTTCAGGAAATTAAACCATAAACCTTGAGTTGTAATGACTATTATCGTGTGAAATGAGTTTCCTTTTTGCATATAAGTGGGTATGTTCATTTCTGGATGCATGATGGTGGGTTGGAGTAATGTTATACATTGTAATAACACGTTTGAGTTTAGTAAATATGAGGCGAATATGATATGGTTTACGCCAGTTCAGATTCCGACTTCTTCATCTACACTAATGGAAAGATTTGTATTCTTGTGTGTGTGTGTATGTTTGTAATGAATAAACACAAAAACTGCTGCGCCGATTTCAATAATTCTTTCACCATTAGAAAGCCACGTCTTTATTAAGTAACATAGGCTATATTTTATCCCAGTACTCCCACAGGAACGGGAACTACGCGGGTGAAACCACGTGACGTCCGCTAGTAATAATATAATCATGGGATAAGCTCTTCGTTAGGACTCAATAGGTTCTTGCTTAATAAGCGTATTTATTTTCTTTTATTCATTTTCTTTCAGATTCCTGTGGTGGTAAAATAATACGCTGAAGTTATGCCTTACACGATATTTTGGAACTGTGTGCTGAACAGAATCCCATTGGTGACGGCCAACTGTCAGTGAAGAAAATCGGGTCTGTCACAATACCTATTGTAATAGGTAAATTACCTTATTTATTTTATTTTTACTGGCCGACGTCACGCGGTTTTTCCCGCGTCGTTCCCGTTTCCGTGAGAGTACGGGAATAAAATATAGCCGATGTTACTCAGTAAAGACGAGGCTTTCTAATGGTGAAATAATTTTTGAAATCGGTGCAGGAGTTTTTGAGTTTATTCATTACAAACATACACACAAAAATACAAATCTTTCCTCTTTATAATATTAGTGTATATTATTTGCACGATACTCCAGGAAGCTGCTTGAACAACAGGACCAATACTAATAATTAGTAATTTTGAGGACCTTGTTCAAAGATAAAACTTAGTATAAGAGCACGTGAAAATATCTGCATCCTAACAAAAATGGCGACTAAAGAATTAGCTAATTACTCCCCAAATATTCCAAAGCACAGTATATTTCCTCTGTGAAGAATTACCTCATAATCTCTACATAATAATGTATGTGTCTCCTTCAAATGTGGACGTTTGACGGAAATGGCCACGAATCCGCTTATCTTAATCCTTGGCACTGAAGTTAACGTGGCCCCGAAAAACGCGGGATTGCGGATGTGTGTGAGACAGCAGTGTGAGTGAGAGACAGCTGAATGTTTTTGCTACTTTACGACGGTAGCTAGCTGTACATTACAATGTGAATAAGATTTAAAAGGCGTGGAGTGAAATAAAGCACTAAACTCTAATCCAACTAAGATGCTCTCTGTGTCATTCATCATCATCATTTCAGCCGAAAGACGTCCACTGCTGGACATAGGCCTCCCCCAAGTGTCGCCACATTGACCGGTCTCGTACTCGCATCCAGCGGATTCCCGCAGCCTTCGCCAGGTCATCGGTCCACCTAGTGGAAGGCTTTCCGACGCAACGTCTTCCGGTTCGCGGTCGCCACTACAGAACTTTTCGGCCCCATCGGCCATCCGTGTCATTAATCATAATTAATTAGTAGTTTTGCTAAATTGGCAGCTACACCTAGTCGAGTTTTTTTTAGGCTGGACGTAACAGGCGTCTTATATTCAGACCACAATAATCCATTTACTTTCGTTGGATCCAAATTTTGAATCCCAGTTTAATTCTCTTCAAAACCAATGAATTTCCTAAATCATGATTGTCTTATTACGCCTAGTTCAGTTGGAAGTTACAAGGGCCTGCAATCTCATTGTCACCCATTCTTTGCCCTACAATAAGGGGTGGACGACAAAAAAATCTAATTAGTCCGCCAGTAAGATAATTAAACAAATATTTGACCCCTATTTTTTCTTTCGTTACGTAAACCAAAATTGACTGAGATACGACGCTTTTAAAATACTCAATACGCCCTTGGTATAATTTTTAGTGCGTTCTGACGTCACGAGCCGAGCCGAGTTTTGATGCGTTTTATCTTTGTCAATATTCATTGATTTACAAAAAAAAAAAATATGTGTCCTTTACTTTCCAGTAATGTACCTGATGGCCTAAATAGATTTGCAATTTTTTGATACTGACGTCATGCCTATTGTGAAACCTTAAAATGTATGTGCATTTCCACATAGAACACATTATTTAACATCAGCTGGGTGATTTTCACATAAAGTACATGAAAGTAGGTATATTATGTAATCTAAATCTTACTATCACTGGTTTTATAGCCACACAAGCGACTTACATTATTAAAGTCACTTTTAATGTGTGTGGAAATTAATGTAGTCGGAAAAGTAGCAAAGTCCCACAAAGTAGCTCCACCTACTACCTAGTCATATATTAGTTAGACTATAATACTGCCTAGATATATGACTAGCCTGGCTTACAATGGCTGTGTATTATTTATGCAAGGATACTGTGAGTCAGCATGTTATAACGTGAACTTCAGAAATGGTTACTTGTTGTTAAAATGAAGAATGGACGTTTTGTATTAGTGTTTCCTTTGGTTAGAAATTTAGAATTTCCTTTAGTAAATTATGGAAACAAAAAATACTGTAGGTACTTAATATCAATATTTATTCTGTCTGTCCACCTACTTAGAATCATCAACAAATATATTTTTTAACCTATTTTGAGTCTTGGTAAAGGTGGAATTGTTTCAATACATAGTCTTTTCCATTCAGGAAAAAATATTTAATTCCTTACCACGTTTGCTTTGCCATGCAATTTCAGACCAGTTACAATGGTTACAAAGGTAAGTTAATCTTTATAAGAAGTTTTTTTTTAAATATTTTATGGATCATTTTATTTTCGATGTTTTGACTGTTTTGCGTAATAAATCCAAAATTTTACTACTCTAATTCTTATTAAGTATCCGGAAGTAATCAAATGTACACCTTCATCCTATTTCTCAATTTCAAGTCAGTTTTACGACTATTAAATTGAACTCCAAACGGATAGGAAATGAGGAGAGAGTACAAAGTTATATTTGCTACCCAAAAAATAAACTTTCCTCGGGTTTCGACGTGAAAAATATTGTTGTGACTGCAAACGTAACTTAGTGAAATATTACTGAAGATTGTCTTAAGGTGTTGTTAAAATATTATAAATGGTGATTGGTTAAATTTTATTTGGTATAAAAAGTCACTGTTTATTATGATGGTGGTTGTTTTTAGTCGTTATAAGTAGCCTTATGTCATCTAAAAAGCACATGGAATGTTCAACCCTTGCAAGGCACATGCATTACATTGATCACATCTAAATTATTTAAATATATTTCTATCTTTATAATCTTCCAACGATGGGCCAAAACAAAAAGATACTTAAAATACGTTTAGCAGTAAACGCAAACAAAATATCAGTCTCAATTATCAAGGAAAAACCAAAGAATCACTACATTAATCGCAAACACTAACACTACACACATCTTTATGAAGAATTTAGGAATTATAAATTATTTTCGTGTGCAGTATTTCATCAGTTATTTCACTTAAGGTGGATGCTCCAACCAAACCCGCGAAATTCAAATTTTCTTACGTTTTTTGCAATTTGCAGGCCAGTGCTAGGTTGTATGTTGATTAAAATATCCGTCGCGACTGTAAGACGTATGTAGTTACAGAATTATAATCCTCAAAATCATCAATACAACCCTCCAAACGCATAAAGGTGCAGGAATGACTTTGACCTTGAAAAAGTAATTCTTGCACCTGTATGAGCTTGACGCTTTCACCTTAAGTGTAATTTTTTTTTTATATGACATCTCCCAGGTCCACCTAGAAAGTCGACATCTGCTCACCCACAGGATGGTCCGGACCATCCTGTGGGTGCCTTGAGTGTAAGGCCCCAAGGTTTTTGGCCAATCAAGACTTTTAATCAACTTCAATACCACACTTTCTTTTAAGTACGAGTATGTTGCTCGATGGTGCACAACAACGTAACGGGTAGGAGTGACTCACTGCTCGCTCTGTTTTATCGCGCTACGTTTATCATGAGCTAAAGTTTTCTTTGTTACAACTAGGAATTGCTATGTTAATATAAGAAGTTAGGTGTTATGTGAGAATAGCTGGGTTATGTGTATAAATTTGTTTGTTTAGTTTTTGTGCAACAAAATGAATAATTGTAATTTTTTGATATAAATGTGGAAAACATTTTCCTAGTTAAATCTTTGACTAACAGTAGTATTTATACGAGACGAGTTTCTTTATATTGACACTGTATTAATGAAAATCATAAAATTTAACATATTACTTAGCCTTACATCACGCCTGTAATCTAAAGGATTAGGCAGAGGTTTGCCCATTAGTACCTACACCCACATTTCGTCAGTTATGCTTAAGTCCCATGTACGGAGCGAGCCTATTACCATCAACCGGGCATTAATACAGACTCCGTGGTAACTCAATAACACTTTCCCTGACCTGGAAATTGAACACAGGATCGCTGGCTCAGCAGTCGTGCTTCGTCGAACACTAGACAAAAAAACCACTTCACAAATATTCCATCAAAACAGTAAAAGAAATATTCATCTCACAGATCTTAAAAACTTCAAAGTTATTTCAAACCTTATATTCCTCGTCAATAAAAGAAGCTTATTGAGCTAACAGTTTGCACTATTACCTTCACTAAGCTTCTCACACCTGTTCTTGTAATAATATCCAGAAGTCTGCGAGCTAATTTGTTATTTTAGCTCTTGCAGAAGTTGAATTAAGGAGTTATTTTAATGTTAGTTGTGTTTAATTTAATTCTGGTTCTGTTCTTGGAGCACTTGCTAAGAAAATACGTTTTATGTAAAGAATAGAGTTTGTGGAGATTAGTTTTTGGCCGTGGCTTCGTCTTCGTGAGTATCGGGAATTATATGGATAGGGATAATTCCCAGTATCATAAAATCTAGGGTGTGAAGTGATATCATTGACAGAGATAATAACAAAAGACATTGACTAATTTACATACATTGAATCTTTTAACTTTGCCTTTGCCAACCAATTTTTGAAAACAATAACACTAGCACTAGATTTTAATAAAACCAGCCAGTACAAACAATACCTAGTCATTTATTTTTAAGATCATTCGTAAATATTCAAGACGCTTTCTCCACGGTTATAAGAAAGACTAGACAATTTATTAGACAATGGGACACAAAGACACGAAGGTGTTAATTTCAGTACGAGGAAACGTGAATAAACTTCAATTAGAGATGGCGCCTCTGTAGCATTGTGGCTACGAAAACAGCGGCGAAAAAATGCCATGAACTATTTAGTGCAATTACGAATTTTCTAATAATAGACTATTTACCTGTAGAGTATGTCTGCTTATTTCTATCAACAAAACTACTAAGCAATCGTCTGTCAAGTACCTAAGATGATTTTAATAAAATACAATATTTCACTCCAGTGTCGCTCTCGCTGATGAGTATTACAATGGCTGCTTTTATGATTTTTCTGATTGTTTTACGTTTTTAGTGAACACCAGTCGATAGAGTTTGCTTTGCCAGGAGTATTTGTCACTGAAGTCTTTTGTGAGCTTTGATTTTCTACCTAGTAGAAGGACAGTAAACAGCAGTGTCATAAGGATACTGCTGATTTTGATGATGTAATTTTTTTACTCTTTATAATCGCTCTTTACCCCGCTGATTTTAAAGCCACAACTCCGACACTTAGCGACTGCAGAAACACCAACTGTTTATGTTTATTGTGCACTCATTGTTTGGTGCCAACAAGTTTGTTTCATCACTTTGCGAACAGCAATACGACAAAAACAAGGTAATAAAGGGTTATTATCTTTCTCGATATTATTTTTTTAAGTTCTTATTGGAAATAAGAAGTAAAAGGTTACTTGTTTGGAAAAGATTTCATTTTTATCCTTTTATGAAGAAAATTGTATGTTGATTATGGATTTTTTAAGTAAGGAAGAGACTTCTGGCTAATTAAAGGGTTTAATGTTATGTCAGAATCCTTTTCTTTTGAATTTCTTGTATAAAATGCGTACACGTATATCATAGTCGTGAATTTAGAGAAAGGAGTTGATTGGCTCCTTGTGTATTGTACAAAATCGAAGACATTAAGTTAGTACTTAAGTACCTATTTCTTCTGCATAAAAGCTGTAGGTCACACTGAACAAATTGCCGTTGCGGCCCCGGACATAGACACTGATAGAGATACTTTAGTGGACAATAAAAAAATACTGATAAATAATTTGAATGGAGGTTTTTGTAACCGGAGCCACGTCCGAAATTGTCCAGATAGGTTTAACCGAGCCATAAATGGTTTTTATCACTAAATAAATCACTTTACATTTACGTAAACTCATTACTTACAAAAAATAGCTAAACAAAATAAGACGACACACCTCTATTCTAAACCACAAACCAAACCATAAATCAATCGTTTTACTACATTTTATACAAAATAAATAACATTTTCCTCCATTACCTATGTGTATTCTAAATCATTTCCCGTAATCACACAAAGAGTTCGCAAAACATTTGGCGGCCATTTTGAAACCACAATCGGATTCTCAGTATTTCATCGTATCGGAAAGTGATCGTGATGTGTCCATGTGGTGAGCAATCGTTTTGATTAGTGCGGACTTTCCTGTTTTTATTGTAATTATTTATCCTTATCTACCTAACTACAACATTGTTCTACTTAACTTAGTTTAATTTATTGCGCAGATTTACTGGTCTACATTTTATTGAATTTATGGCGCTTTGCAGTAGGTGCAAAGATAAACAGAGAGAGATAAAGCCATGCTGGTGACTCTATACCATGCTTGTCTGATGTAACTTGAGTCCATCGACATGCAAAGGAGAAAAAGTACGTACACAAGATATTTTAAAAATTCTCTTCAAAGAAGTATTTATCGATATAAAGTCCTTGTTTCGTAGACATCAACATTGACCATTTCCATTATGTTTTAAGATTGGTTTAAAATTATAATGATTTATCATCATATGAATAAGACAAAATAATATGGGTTTTAGATTTTGAGTCTTCTGTCCTGAATTATTTACCCAATGCTGCGTCACCCTCCTCTACCTACCCTGTCCAGACGTTATTATTTTCAAATTAAGGCCGACCTGTCTGTATGTATGTAAATTGCAATACGGTGGACGATTAAAATGTGATAAAAAATTAGTTTTTGTATGAATCGATCGGTTTAAGTCGCGGTATATTGATTTAATGGAACAATACGTTTTGTAAACTACGCCTTAGGGCATTTTAATTGTTTGTCTTTTGACGTTTTTTGTAAAGACGTCGTAAAAAATTAAGAGTAATTATGCGCTTTTTTATTTACTTCAGTGAGTAATTTTCTTTGTCCTTTTTGGTACTCTGCCCTGTAAATGTGGTGCTGCTCCACAAACGATCCCCATTGTTTGTGGAGCAGCACCACATTGAATATCATGTTCTGCGTGTGCTGTTGTTTGTTCATTACAAGAACTGATGGACGCTACTGAAGGCGCCAAACTAGTAGCTCAGTTCTGGGCCGACACAATTTAGATTGCCATCAACACGCTAAGGAGAAGAGAAGTACCCGTCACTACTATCTAATATCAGCTCACACCACAACCGTTTAGCCACACGTCTACATTCTTTTTTCAAAACAAAGGAAGACCATTGACATCGCACACCATAGACACCTATACCCCTTGTTTATATCAATGGCAAGAGCTAAAAGACCGCACTATATTGTAGTGATGCACCATTACGGGCTGATTGATTACAATGACTGCACAGTTTTCCGCCGTGCGCGAGCCAACTTTGTGCCTTTTCACCTTTTTTGGGGTTCCGTAAAGCATTTTTAGCTTAAAGTGGTTTGCAGATTTATTTTGGAATTGATGAGTTCGTCTGGGATATAATTTTACGGTGGAATGTTTTTTTTTTAATTGCGTTCTTTAAAAAAATATTTTTATAAAACCTTTAATCACATGGTAGCTCTTATGATTGTTAACTAAATTTTTTGCTTACTACTACCACAAAAGTTGACAAGGCCCGTTTTCTTTAACTTACTTACGTATAATTACTGTCAGTTAATATGCCACGTCTCGCCGCTATCGGTGTTTCTATAAGCAAAGTTAGCTCGAAATATCCTATCCGCATCACCTACCTATCACTTGATACATAGAAAAATCAAAGAAAGATTTTCTGTGACGTTTTGTTTCAAACCGTCTGTAAGCTAAATGTCAAACAGACAGAGATAGCTACCAAAACCGAACAGTAAGTTATTGAAAATGGCCGTTAGAAGACTAAATAGACACCGTGGACCGTGGTGCGAATTTCAGTAGGCTTTATAGATTGCAACCTACTTATTTAATACTAGGGATTGTCGTGAGATGAAGGTTCTTTTAAAACACAGACACAAAATAAAATAGAAAAATAAACGCAACGTACGGTAGGTTCGACACGGTAAACCCTTCTGCAAAAAAAAACAACAATCACATTGAAACGCCGACGAGTGTCGCTAAATATTTTCTCCATATCAGAAATTAAAAAGGTTCCAGGCGATTATTTCGAATGACAGATTCAAATGAGGCTTAGAAATGAGGTGATACTCCAACAACAACAAAATAAACCAAAATACGGAACCCTTCACACAAAAAAGACCACAAAATATCCCTCTTTGTATATTTTTTTCACAAATCGCTGTGCATCGCGGCCGAACTGGGGTCGAACCTAAGCCCTTTTGTTTGGAGGACACCTGCACCATTGAGCCATAGGTGCTCTTTAAACGTTTACAGACACAACAACGTCTTATATCCATATAAATCATCGAGCTAAATTAGACTTTGTGATCGTTCAAGTAGGGTGTGTTTTTAGTCGATAATGAAATACTTTAGTTTTTCTAAACAGTGTCTTCGTTAGGTAACGCGAATTTTTACGTGTAAATTGAGAGGGAACAATGAGTTGTTTTGAGTCATCACTCTTCAGTTACCTCCCCTCTTGTAAATCTTGACGCAATTTTATGTTTACGCATACTTGAACATAGACGTATGCATACTTAGGTAGAGCTTTTCATAATTTTTAATTTTTGCCCCATCCTTCTTTTTTTGTATTAAACGACTATTAATTTAATTATTAAAAGGAGCTATGGTTATGTCATCTTTTGACATTTATTTATATATATATATTTTTTGTATACTACTATTAATTTTATTATTGTAAAAAGGAGCTAATGTTCTTATTTTTTTTTTGTTTTATTGTTATGAACTATCTAATCCATAATAATCTATTTTTTTTTCTAAACAATGGATTTTGTTCAGAAATAAATGACTTATGACTTATGACTCCTAAATTCCTAACTCCTGCGTTAGTAAATACATTTTCAACTTAAATGGTACTAACCTACATACTAAAGACCAAGAACCTAGCACCTTTTCAGACAACGGTTATATTTTCGGGTTTCTGACTACCCCATTCCTTTTTAAAAGGTTTTCTTTTTCTGACATTTTACAAGTTTAATTATATTTATGCGCCGGCCATAATAATATTGGCTGTAGAACCGATGACCGTTAAGAAGTCTTCATGAGTGGGGACCGCGAATTGGCAAGCGTAAGGTGGGACGCCTTCAGACTCGGTGGAGCTACGACGGCTGGCTGGTAGCAACTGTAGGCTCATAATGAATATGTTTAATGGTTGAACTAAGCTGTAATTGCTAAAACATGTCAGCACACACTAGCTCCTTCAATAGGCTAGTTTTCACCATCAATAAATTGCAAATCTATTTAGTCCGTCAGTTAGAGTATTGGAAAATAATGGACACGATATTTGTTTTTGTAAATCAATGAATATTGACAAAGATAAAACGCATCAAAACTTGGGAATGGGGGCTGGTGACGTCACAACGCACTAAAAATTATAGCATGGCGTGACGTATTGAGAATTTTAAAAGCGTCGTATTTTCGTCAATTTTGGTTTAAGTAACAAAAGAAAAAATATGTGGCAAATATTTTTTGATCTAACTGACGGACTAATTAGATTTTTTCAGGACACAAGCCTATTGATTAAAATATTTACACCGCCACAAACGTAACAATAAAAGAAGCTAACCAAAGCGAAAAGGACTGTCTGACATTAGAACCTCCCTATTTATAGCTACCTCACGATTATCGATCTAAAATTAGTCTCAAATCTTTCAAGATCACGATCACCTCTATCAAAGTCGATAAGCCCCACCCATTATGTTTTTATTACTTCTCTGCCTACCCACTGATTAATGTTGCATCACAACACAGATGACTCAGACAAAAATGGTAGTCGTATGTTTGTCGGGTTACTGGTTCTGTACTTTTGTTATATATAATATAAAATAAATATATAATATAAGTATAAGTTTCTGTTCCGAATCAACATCAGATTCGGAACAGAAACTTATACTTATAGTCTGTCTTTTCGATGAAACCAGATTGAGGGTCTTATGTAGCATTTTCTCGATTTATAGCCAAGGTTAGACTTTGACAATAAGAATGAATTAGAAACAGGATCATGGGGTGTCTCCATCTCTGTTGTTTTAATTGTCTTGACGCGACAACCACAAACAAGAGAACTACCATCACCGTTGGCTTAACAGTTTGAACATTTACAATTCACACCGCGGATGCATTTAAGGATCATCATCTAGCCTTTTCCCAACTATGTTGGGGTCGGCTTCCAGTCTAATCGGATGCAACTGAATACCAGTATTTTACATAGAGTTACTGCCTATCCGGCCTCCACAACCCAGTTAGTACTGGGTAATACGATACTGGATAATGCCTTTATGGATGACTATAGTTATTTTCCAAGAACCAGTTTCGTTACTATTATCCTGCAACATCCCACTGCTGGACAAAGGCGTGTGACCTTTGTGTTCTATAGATCCAAGGCTAATATCGACCATTGATCGTTGCTTTTGTCCATACCGTCGCTCTAGAGTTTCTTATGTTAAAACTATCGTTAAGGTTCTTCCAGAAAGCCCGAAGTGAGAAGATCCCACTAAGTTCCAAGGGTCTCTAAAGCCCTCGCAGATTTACGATCGCCGATTGTCCGAACGATACGATTGAGGGCAAAAAACCAAAACATTACTGACCCCGAGCAACTCAGTGATAAAATAAAATAAAAAAGTACATAATTTGAGAACTGGTCCGAGACTCGAGTGGTACAGGAAAAAGTCGTTGGTTTGTTCCGAACCGTTCTCTTTTGATGAAGGAAAGGAAATTGCAATTAAAAATTACATCATGTTGGTTCGTGGCTATAATAGCTGAACGATCGATCCGTGGATAAGTCACTGTCCATTATTAGGAGTGAATACTGACAACACACGTCCCGGAAAGTATTGACACATCAAAAAAAACCTAACTTTATGGTAGCTTTTTTTTTATTTAACTTAGGTAATTCTTTTCTAATTGTAGTTTTGTAAGTGAGTTAGAGATATGTGTATCTTGGTAGTAACATCGCATTAGCGTTATAGCTGTTAAGGTATTATTTACATAATTTAAATAAAAAAATAATAACTAAGCTACCCGAAACAGACAAATTTTCCCAATCAATCTTGAACCTAATGATTTAGCAATAGAGTTTAAAATCTATTAAAAAAAATTGATAGTTTGTAGTAGCTTGATGTGGTTGCCGTCTGTACGTTAAGCTGCTAGTCCCGGCTGTCATTTGACAGTCATAACGAGTAGCGAGAAGCCCAAAAGTGTGAACTTCATCATACATCTGTACGAAGATCAAGAATACGATCAGTTAATGCCTAATCAGTTCATTGTCAAGAAAAGTTCTCGTCATCATCATCATCATCATTTCAGCCGAAAGACGTCCACTGCTGGAGATAGGCCTCCCCCAAGTGTCGCCACATTGACCGATTCCCGCAACCTTCACCAGATCATTAGTGGGAAGCCTTCCAATGCAACGTCTTCCGGTTCGCCGTCGCCACTCCAGAACCTTTCGGCCCCAGCGGCCAGAAAAGTTCTCGTATAGTGGTATTTTTCTATCTTACAAAAATCAAAATCAAAAAATTCAAAGCATTTATTTCATGTAGGCCAGTTACAGGCACTTTTGAATTGTCGAAACAAAGATGAAAATTAAAAGTAGCTACAGTCCCAGTCACAAGACATAAAAACTGTGAAAGTATGTACTGTAGTTGCCCATTCCTTAGCGTAGATCTCTATGGAGAAGAACGGGCAAGAAACTCCATGGACACTCTTTTAAAACACAATATTGTTACAAAATCTTGGTTACATCATTCTTGTTGAGATGGTATGTTATGTGAGAACAATGTAGCAAGATGTACCTTGACAACAATAACATATAACTTGAATTTGTTAAATATATCTTGATAAAGTAAATCAAAGGGTAGGTCTTCAGGCGCAGTTGTTATGTCTCTTGTGTTTATTATCAGATGCGGTGACCTTAAATCATAACCATATCAGAATAAATAAATAAATGCAACAAGAATACATAACAGCAATTTCCTTGAATATGATAAAGGCCACGATATTACACCCATTACCTTGCAGTGTGTACCTGGATGAATCTCATTTTCTCTAGAAAATGTATACCAAACAGCAGTACCTACTTATGTAAAGCTTTCCAGCTCCAAATACCGTCATATGGTGGCTAATGATCTCACAAGTCAAAAGCAAATCTTATGAGAATGTAATGTTTTTGAAAGTGCTCGCAAGATGAAGCGAATTTTGGTATTTTGCCAAAATTATTACCTACCGTTGGCTTACTATATTCAACAGATCCACCTTATAAACTTTTGCCTAGTTAAACGGATATTTGATTTCTTGGTAAATTGATTAGTGATTCATATTTTCTACAAAAGGACACAAAATTATTTATTAGATTCAGGTTGACCAAATCAAGGAAAATCTGATCAGGTGGAGATTTGTAGATGAATCTTGCCCAAGAATGTAAATGTGGTGTTGTTCCAAAACATGGGTGTCCAGCAGGCCTAGCCAAGTTACAAACGTTTTATATCGATTCGCTTTCTACAATCGTAAACGCCTCTGCGTAAGCGATTGTAGAAAGCGCTAAAATGGTAGCCAAGTTGACACGACTGAGTCGATTGCTCGTTCTATAATGTGTGTAGAAAAAACATACACTTTAGTCTATGGTGAGCGTTCCTACCAAAGAGTATAGCGATTAACATTGTAGAAACGATAACATTATATTCTATTATTTTGAACGACGTAAACTTGTCTACGAATTTTCTATTCGTTTGTGTTGATCACGTGATTTAACGTAACGTAACGTAACGTGTAACGAGATGATGTCATTCTACTAGCGTTAACGATTGTAGATTGTCAACTTGGCTAAGCCTGCTGCTGTCTGAAAGTCATAGGAACTAAGACTTAGACGCTATCGGAGGTGTCAACTAAATTTAGATTGCCAGCAATACACTAGAAGAAGAAGTAAGAGTAAGCAGTACACAACATTAGACTTATAATCACCGAAAATTTCACCTTCCATCCAATATTCTCTCCCTCTAAAGCCAAGGTTTAACGACTTTATCTCCAAGAAATCCTGGAAATTACGTCACTACATCTTTTTTAAGCTAACCTCCCAACACTCATCTTGAAAAATAACCTGCAAGAACATACGCTACACTGGAGAGCAGCAAAAGGAACACACCAGCATCGCAGAATGTTCACAACTTCCGGTGAGACGGTTTCTTGCGCGCATAATGTCCGTATACTTTATTTTTGTCTCAAAAGTCAAGTTTTTGTTGTTGTTTACTGAATGTTGGGTGTTGTAGATTGTTTTGAAGTGTTTTTGAAGACGTTTGTTTGTTGTTTTCTCCTATTAAACGTTTTTTCGGGATGATTTGTTATGCAATGTTGCGTATGCTGCTAAAATATCCTACTTCTAGTTATAGACTACAATAGCGTCGTCCGCGTGAAATTTTCATAAAAATATACTATCAGCTATCTGCCAATAAATTCCCGTCAAAATCGTTCAAGCCGTTTTGGAGATTTGCCAAAAGAAACAGACAGACAGCTACAATAAAGCTTATATCAGTCTTGTTGAAAGTCGTTGAAAGAGTGCAAATTCTAGATTCCTTTTTCCTCAAACGTCGATTGATTTGAATAAATACAGGAACGATTAGAAGTGCCCTTTATGAGAAGTCCACCAATTGCGTATTGCTCGTTTTTGGTCCAGTGCACATTTTGCGAAGTGCACATTCTGCCACGGATTTTATAAGAATGCTAGTTCTATTCCTTTATTTCCACGCACGTTTTCTTCCATGTGTTCCTTAATGATATTCCAAGGTCTTCGTGTAAAATCACGTAAGTTATAAATATTCGATCTACGGTCTATTTCTGTTTGTACCGCTGTTGCCTTCTGAAGCAATGTGTCAATGTAGTGTTGGAACCTTGACCTAGAAACCTTGTATTGATATTACCGCGGTGAAGATGGTGTGACGATCTGATCTAATTTGCGGGCGAACATGGCCGGATATCGCACAAGATAGAGAGGTTTGGCTGGAGAAAGGGAAGGTTGTTGCCCAGCAGTGGGACACATGACAAGCTAAGAAAAAAAAAGTTGCATCAATACTGGGCGCGTTTTAAGACTCGAAAAATTGAGTTTATTAAAACAAACAGCGCCCAGCTGACGAGGTCAAAAAAGCCATGCTACAGTAAATGTTAGTTTACGTTAGTTCTAAGAGCAATGAGATTCAGGCTAAAACGACTCTGTTTTTACAAAAAAAAAGGGCGTACACACCACTGGTACACAGAAAAGGATAACTACATAATATTGAAACGAAAATCAGAAATCAGTTCAAACACCCACCGTGATGAAACCAGAAAATGAAGACAAAAATGCTTGAAAGAGCCAAAGTTCTGTATGTTCAAAACAAATAGATAATACATAGCCAATTTTAAAAATAATCTTGTATGGGAAAAAAGTCACTCGTCCATTCTCATATTCGAAATTGTCATCAACAATTCACATTCCATCATTTGCACTTATTTCTCATCTACCTAATATCATTCAATCATTTCTTGCCATCACCACATTATCGTTCATCCCTTTTTACCTGTCTGCATTGACAATTTAAATATCTTGTATCTCTTTCTTATCTTCTATTGTTATATCGTCTGTCTCTTTTACCCCTGCATTATTTGAATCAAATATCAATATAGCAAAATGGATTGCATCTACTTATTTTAAACGTGGTTACTTGTCAAATTGACCATGAAATGTATTCAAATTATTACAATATTATTCTTGTATTTCTTTAGTTATTTTGTTGGGATTTGTTTCTTTGTTGTGAATTTGCACTTGATCCTTCTTGTTTGCATAGTAAGGTGTGATTTAGTTTCTTGTTTGTGATTGACGATTTAGAGTTTTTGCTTTGTATTGCAGTTGTTTGGGTACTGTTGTGTCTGTTTTGTTATCTATGATTATATGAACTATGATTATGTTGCATTCCTTGCGGCTTTCTTCTTTATTGCAATATTATAAAAAGGTAAAATTTGCAAGTTTGGATGTAGGAAGAGGTTATCTCTCTCATCTTATTTCCAAAAGTCTTTTACTGATGGAAACTACACTATTTTTCACTGCCATATGATGTGTTTTTCATGCGGGTGAAGTTGCATTTAGAAGCTAGTATATGATATTTTTGTTTCTTGTGTAACTAAGTTTAACTTGTGTATCCATGTATTATATTATTGTGATGGCTAATTTATCGCACGTGATACTGATCTTTTATTTTCTAACACCATCTTTGTAATACATATAGAACGCTAAAAATAATTGAGTCAAGATGAATGCTGAACTAGACCTCAGTAAGAATTTAAAACTATTAGCAATGTCGATGAGACACTCTTTGAATATCAATGGCCATGCATCGGGTCGGGCACAGCAACATTAGGAGAGAGGAAGAGGGCTTAGTAGCATTTCAATAATATTATTATAAATTATTAGATGTGTTTAATCGGCTGTATAATTATGAATATTTAAACATAGATAAATAATTAATTAGACCTATCTATCTAAGTATAATATATAATATTTGTATTTTTATTTATGTATTGTAGAAAAATCTAGACAATTCTTATGAAATTATTTGAACTATTTTCAAACAATGATATAATATAAACAATAATAAATAATATTATTGTTTATGTATTTATATTTTCATATTTATATTTGGTTTCTTATATTCCATATTATATTATTATTATTATGTATTTTTTGTAATGTTTTGTATAATTTTAGGAGAGCGAATAATTATATTTTGCCATCAATTTGTCATCTAAAAACTCCATTAATAAGTAGTATGCCTTTAGCTCATTTGCTTGCGTTACTTTTGCCCTATTTTCATAATTTGCTTCTTCAGATACAAGCAATATTGTATAACTGATCGTATCTGTAAAACTATCTCAAAATTATTTCCAGTTAAAATATTCAGTCGCTAAACTTGAATTCTCAAATTCCTTCTATCCTTCTACGGTACCGCTCAAAATACCCGAAACAGAGACAAAAATTTCAACCACGCTCAAGTAAATACAAGGGATTTCGTTCTTGCATTTTTGTATAAAATCCTCATTTAGTTCCTGATCAACCGAGATTGTAGGATTCGCAAATTTGCATCTGTTCCTTGCATTCTCTCACATCGGTTGCAATTTAAATAATTCGTTCATAACAAATGTCGGTACATTAGAATAATGTAATTTTTTACCCATGGAAGAATATCTAATTGACCGTGAGAGTATATTTGTTTGTATTCTTCAGCAATTTTGGAGATTGCAAGGTGTTAACGAACATGTGTATGCAAATTTTGAAGTATCGACTTATTCAAATGAGGACAAGTGTGTGAATATTGTTCGTTTTGGTTTCCCAAATGATCTAGGATACAGGTTTGGTGTATTTGTGAATGATAAGTCAAATGATGGTTAGTTAGAACCCCTAACAGATGAGAATGAATGAGTGGATTAGTTTATGTAAATAGTTAAAGAAACTTGTTAATGCAACTTGTCAGTTATGGGAATTAATGGTGAAAGAAAAAAAACTGATTTACGAAAAGTGAAGAGAGGAAAAATGTTGATACAAAACGACGGTTGAATCAACAATAAGATAAATAAACAAAGGTAAAGATTGTCTTGTCTTGTGTTACTGTGTTGTTACCCTTTAATGTGATTTTAATATTGAAGGCGTATTGGAAAGGGTTTTAAAGATAAAACTGTAGAATGTGATTAAATAGTACATTTTGATACAAGTGGAGAAAGTTTGTTATTGCATTCGAGGCGGAATTAACTCCCGAGCCGTAGGCGAGGGTGTTTTTGAGCTGAGAACTGCAATAACAAATGTCCACGTGTATCAAACGACGTTTTCCAATACGCTTCTGAAGAAATAAAATAAAATAACGAAAAATATTTTTGTCATAAATTAATAAGAAACTATAAAATATTATACTATACTATATTAATATTTTAATTTTCTTTTTTCCGCGCTTTGCTTTCGCCAGGTTGAAGGAGAAGCAAAGGTATGGAGCCGCTAAACAGCCTAATATAAAAAATCGTTTTTTTTTTATATTTTTTAATTTAGAACTCAAATAAATGTAAATTTGTTTATAAAAGTAAATATTTGTTTTAAATAATCATGTATATCTATGATATTCTATTTATAAACACAATTTGAATATTTAAAAAATATTTAGGCGGTAAAGACGCATTATTGCTTTGACAAATTTAAAAAAAAAACATTCACCTCAGACTTAATGCATTGAACCAATTTGAACTAAGTACAGGCAGTATAGGTATAGTTATCTGTGGCAATTTTCATGCCCGCACACGTGTTGGAAAATGCAAAAAATCGCACGTGTGTGAAATACATTGCATGTTGAACCTAATCATAGTGCGTTATGAACCACTTTTCGAGGAAGTGTATTGAAAAGGTTATTTTAAGGACTTTGTGAAAACTCTTTCCTATGAGGACACAGAAAAGTTGCTCCACTCACTTGTTTATTTTTGTTTATAATTGAAAGAAAGAAAGATTATAATTGTTTAGTAGGAAAACATGCTACCCACCGGTTTATTTATGATGCCACTAAGTGGGGCCTGGTGACCTGTAATACAGGTTTTTATTAAGACCTACTTCAGGCACCAGCGGCCCTACCATGACGTCTTAAAGCAGGATCGTTTTAATTGCGTGCGACTGAGGGAAAGAGATGGCGCTAGACGTCCTCTATAGCTCTGTTTCTTTCCCTCACTCGCACGCAATTAAAACGATCCTGCTTTAAGACGTCATGGTAGGCCCGCTGCTCTCACAATGTGAATTTATATAGTTCTAAACCGTTGAGTGCTACAAAACCATTGTGAGAGGAAATAAATAAAACTTATTAATATTAAATTATGTTGCTTGCAAATATACCATGATATTATGATGAAAACTTTGTTTTTTTAAATTGCTTTTATCTTTATCGTGTAGTTAGTACCTAACCTGGTATCAGAGTTTTTATGCCACCCATGGGCCTCTGACTTGGCTTTACATGTCGTCAAGAAATATCTCTCAGGCATGCTGGTTTCCTCATGATGATTACCTTTACCGCAGCAAGGTCCAGACGTCACCTCTATGCTGTCACTGCTATAATAACTTGCTATTATATTTAGTAAAAGAGAAAAATTCAAAGCTGAGCAAAAGTAAAATCCATCTAAAAGCCATTCCATGCCAGTGACGTGTTAATTTAATGAAAGTTTTCAGCTACAGCGGTGGTTTCAGATAGTTTTTCACGCGATACAATTGTTCGCGGTAATTACCGAGGCTTCATAGATGCTATTAATCATTGGCAGGGTTGAACAATAGCTGGTGCACTTTGTTGGGTTCAATGGTATGGTTGGTGCGAGAAAATAAAAAATAATGTCTGGGAAATAATTATTTTTAGTTAGGGTTTACTTTTAATGGACTTACTGAGGAACTCATCTTGGTGAAGGTTAAGTCGATGTTTTTGATAAACAGCGTCACTTGTATTAACCAGCGACGCTGTTTATCAAAAAATATATACTTAATTTCTTATGAAAACGTTATTTTTTAATGATTTTTATTGATCAACAAAATTTTGGCTCAAAAACATTTTTTTTTTCAATTTCACTAAATCTTAGTTAGATCTAAGTGTAAGATTTAAATTAGATTTTTCTCAGAATTGTTTTCGTTGTTGTCTTATATTTAAAAACGGATCATTTAGTTAATTATCGCCATTAAAATAATCATCATCATCATTTCAGCGGAAAGACGTCCACTGCTGGACATAGGCCTCCCCCAAGTGTTCTGGATTCGGATTCCCGCAACCTTCACCATTTCATCGGTCCACCTAGTGGGAGGTCTTCCAACGCATCGTGTTCCGGTTTGCGGTCGCCACTCCAACTTTAAAGCCCCATCGGCCATCCGTATTAAAATAACACAAGAATCATATTATAAGTCAAATATATTGTGCCATCAAAATCAATTTCTTATTTAGCACATTCTGTCCCATTGCTGGGCAATACCCTCTCCCATTCCTTTCCCACCTTTTCAGTGTTTTGACTTCTCTGGCCAGTCAGTCAAGAACGACTCCAAATCATCACGTCAGCGTTTCTCGGGCCTGCCTCGGTGACAACGACTGTCCTATGGTACCCACTGTGTGACAATTCCGGGGCATCTGTCCTGACCCATCATGTAAATATGACCCGTACAGTCCCATTAAAAAAAACAATTAATTTAATAACACTTCTATTAATGTATGTGTCATAAGCAAAACTTCATGTTGCCAATCTCAAATTCGTCCACATATCTTTTGACAAACTATTACATCACATACTTTGGAGCTTAGTCAGTAGTTCGCAAGTCTGTTTGTTTGTAAAACTTGAACAAGTGGGTCAAGATCAGAATGTCAGATGAATCATACGAATGAGATATTTGGTATCGATTTCACGTTATGCAGTCTTTTATTTTGCACTCAAGTGTAAGTATTTTTTATGTTTACGATTTGCTTACGGTTAATATTTTGTTTCAACATTTATTACTACTTTGCATGACTGTGTTTTAAACGATGCTGATTTATTTGTCTTTAAAAACTGTCAGTTTTGAGACATATTGTTTCAAATAGCTTTCGCCACTAGCAAAGAAAATGTGGCGTAAATGAAGCGTTCGCGACCAGAGCATTGGCCACTTTCTGGGGTATCAAAAATGTTCTTACTCCTGCACATTATAGGACTTTAGAATGCCACAGAAACTGCAGCTACTGGGCCCAAGAACTTTGATAGATCGTACCATCAAATCGACAGAAAATTCTTATTCCTTAGCATAAGTTTCAAAACAGTGCTTTAAAAAGTTGTATTTATTAGAACTATGAGCTACATTTTTCTAAAAATACGAAATCCGGAAACTCTTCTTAACCTTGATAAGATAAAAAAAAAGTTTTCAAAAAAAAAGCTTTCCACATTCAGTTAGCAGCCCTGAAAACAAACAACAGTACAGCACACCTTAGTACAATGGCGTGCATCAGTGTTGGCGAATTAATAGCCCGCAGTAAGCCGCGCTTAATGAATATTGCAGCCAAACTCGAGGTGACTGATACCAGTTATATTGACTCGCAGTGTACCGCGGACAAAATAAATACGTGTCATTTTTCATCCACTTTTTGTGTCCCGGTGTGTACACTTGTTTTATTTCAAACAATTGCGTTTGTTCTTTTTCTAAATTCTTTAGTAAGAACAGTTTATTTTATTTTTGTTACTTAGACGTTTAGCCACAATAAAATTAAGTGCTATCTGAGTTCACAGGGAAAGACCCTTTTCACAAAACTGAAAATGACGTTCTTAGACACTGCGTCGTAGGTAATCCTGGAATCAGCTAAACCTTTAAGTAACGGGAATAATAATAGGTATACGAGTACGACTGACTGAGGTATGTAGGTATGCTAGCAGGATGATGCAATCTATAACAGCCAATGTCATCATTGCTTGATAAGAATTTGTATGTTCATCCATTTGGATCTTAAAATGCAATATACAATTCAATTATGGAATTGCTCATATATGGCCAGCCCTTTTTTTTTTCTAATGGGAAATCATCAAATGACTCCTCCCGCTCTGGGCGGTGCAGGAGGGTGGCTACCAGCCAGCAGCAGATTTAGGGCCAAACCTCAAGTACATTTGAATTCGATTGAAGTTGTCACTACTGCTAAAAACCTTTTTTTACACCTAACTAACCTAACCTAACCAAGATATTGTAGGTATATACGTGACAGCATATTTATGATCTTGAAGACGTTTTTAATTTGGCTGCCTCGTTGGTCTAGAGGTCGCAAGCGCGACTACTAAGTATAAGGTCCTGGGTTCGATTCCCGAGTCGGGCAAACTGTTATTGGGTTTTTCCAGCAGACATTTCTCAGTGGCAGCCACAGAGACTGGATTTGTGCCCGGTTGATGGCAATAGGCTAGCCCCCTATAGCTATTACGTGTGATACTTAAACATTACTGGTGAAATTTACCCAGAGAGCGTTACTTAAAGTTAGTGCATTTCTTTCTTTCTATCATCCCACTATCACCCTTTACAAAACCTGTGAAGTTCTAACAGTGACGCAACTTTTCATACTTCACACCATCATCAAAATGCATGATCGTCTGACTTATGATCATATTGCTCTCTTACATAAACGTAGGAAACATACAGTGTGCGAGTCCAAAGCCTGCCGTACTCAATTCGCGCAGAGATTTTTCACATTTATAGTTGGCCATAATTATAGATAATAAAGTTAATCAGGCGCTGGCAATCTATCCCCTAACAAAGCAAAAATGCAAACAAAGTGTCACACGATGGCTCCTTAACCTTGATTATTAAATCATAAATGTTCCGAAGTAACATCAGGAAAAAAATGCGTACACACCAAAAAACACTCGCACTCATTTTACACCAGTAACACACACACTCACACTCATTTTACACTGGTAACACACACACTCACTCATTTTACACCAGTAACACACAAACTCACACTCATTTTACACCAGTAACACACACACTCATACTCATTTTACACTAGTAACACACACACTCACACTCATTTTACACCAGTAACACACACACATAAGCACCCATACACACTATCACATACATGCTCACTATCACACCAAACACAAAATACTACCACACTTGAATTCCTTGTTTAATTATGTCACGATTTTTAATTTTCTTTATTTCTTAGTCAATTTTAATATAATTATTGTATAATGTTTAATATCTAAATTTTGTAGTCTACCATCTATCTGTTGGAATTGTCATCTACTAATTCTATAATTATAATAACGAAATTTTGTCCATGGAAGTGTAGGTACTGATTTCCAAGAAACAGGTTCTTTACCTAGTTTAGAAGTCAGGCGTCCATTTAGTTTTTTTGCAGCCTTTTTGTACACCCCCTAATGGATGACATTGTATTAGGCTATATTTTACTGAGTCCAATAAACGATTATTATTATTATTAAATTAGGGTGTAGTTACTTGTTAGATAATTAAACACTGGCGTCTCGACGAAATCGGTCATTCGACAGATCATGATTTAATGTGGCTTATAGATAGATAGATCCTAGGCCTAATTTCATACAGAGGATGTTTTTTCACAAAATAAATCATCATCATTCCTGCCCTTGTCCCATGTTACTAGAGGTCGGCGCAACACATTTTATTCTTAAATTCTCCCCTGTAAACCGTCACACTATCATTTACTCCTTTTTCCTTCATATCATTCCTCACACAATCAAAAGTAAATAAAGACGTTTTTAATAATTTTCCCTCCAACATTTATCTACCGACAGTACAAGCGACATCCTTTGTTTAGCAAGCGTAATATTTGCTCGTCAGCTTACGTCTGAAAACAGAAGCGACTGCTGAAATATGATTCTCACTTAGAGGCTATTTTAATTAGAACTGGCGATGCACTGTAATGCTTTGTTTAGAAATTGTATGGTGTCATGTATGCTGAATTTGTGTTTGGTGTCATGTTATAAAAGGTAGGTACTTAATTGCAATTTATGTATACTTTTAGTAAATAAACTAGGTTTTGCCCGCGAACTTTGTAAGCGTGAATCTACATCTACACTAATATTATAAAGAGGAAAAATTTGTATTTTTGCGTGTGTGTATGTTTGTAATGAATAAACTGAAAAACTGCTGCGCCGATTTCAAAAATTATTTCACCATTAGAAAGCCACGTCTTTACTGAGTAACATAAGCTATATTTTATCCTCGTACTCCCAAGAAAACGGGAACTACGCGTGTGAAACCGCGTGACGTCCACTAGTCTATTATAAAAATATTACTTTGCTTTCCTATTTATTTATAATTATAGTTATTAATAATTTGGGTTATGGAGGTCAGATAAGCAGTCACTCCATGAAAAATACTGGTATTCAGCTGCATCCGGTTAGACTGGAAGCCGATTCCAACATAGTTGGGAAAGGCTAGGCAGATGATGATGATGATGATTACTTTCCTATTTTAATCTGATTTTTCATAATTCTTTTGCACGTTTCCCTAAAATTTTTTCTAAAACAAAAGAATCCTAAGTTTCTACTCATAATATTAACCGTTGCGGAGATTAGCTGGAACAAACAGACTGACAGAAAAATAAAAGTCAGTAAAAAGCTGTTATTTTCAAATTGCAAACAGACTTAAATTTTAGAGTACAAGACGTAATCTATAAACTCTAAACTTGTACTTAGTTTAAAATTGTTTTTTATTGTGGAAATAAACAAGTTACCTGTAAGTTGGCGTACTTATTTTAAGTAAATAAGTTGAAATACATTGTGGTAACTTTTTTTTTTACGAGATCTTAGCTAAATAATAAGAACGAAAGAAAACATATTTAACAGCCGCCCAATCGATTTTACAGAGTTTCCTCAATGCCTCGGAAAGTACGTTTACCCACAGGTCAACGTGCTTTTCGAGGTCCACGCTACCCCATGACCCACGGGTTTCTGTGGGTCTATGGCAGTCGTTACAGGTAGTCAGTGGCCGTCAGTAGGTGCGTCGGAAAGTACGTTTACCCACGGGTCAATGTGCTTTTCGAGGTCCACGCCACCCCATGACCGATGGGCCCATGTGGGTCTATGGCAGTCGTTACAGGTAGTCAGTGGCCGTCAGTAGGTGCGTCGGAAAGTACGTTTACCCACGGGTCAACGTGCTTTTCGAGGTCCACGCCACCCCATGACCCACGGGTCTTTGAGGGTCTACGGCAGTCGTTACAGGTAGTCAGTGGACGTCAGTAGGTCGTCGTTTTTTATGCTTTTAACTAACTACACTATAACTTTGTAGGTAGGTCACTGAACAAGTTTTAGTTTTCTTATTTTCTGGAATAGGAAGTAAGTAACAAAAAATATCCTTTCTTATGTAGGTGGTTGGATGAGCTATTTATTTTTTAAACAAGTTATTAATGAAAAGAAGATACCTGGAAAGTTATGAGGGAGACAGCAGCCCAGCAGTGGGACACATTACAAGGCTATTAAAAAAGTATATTATACCTACATAAATCATGATCTGTCAAATGAATTTGGTCGAGATGCCATTGTTTAACTATTGTGTCTACTTTGTGGACAGATCATTTTTATTTTATTTTATTTATTTGGGACAAAAAACAGTTACACGTTGCAATATTAATAGTTAGCTTAGGTCTAATAGTAAACAAACGCATAACCCACACTATTGTCCACGGAATCATATCGAATTAAAAGAAAATAAGGAAACGGACGTATACAGACAGGGACAGTAAGAAAATAAAAAAAAAAAAGCTTATAAACCTGAAAGGTCATACAAACCAAATCTGGACAGCACTACCCGTCCAGATCTAGTTCGCAGTCACCAATCAGATCACAACATAACATCAGCAAGAAGCAGTCATCGTTAAGGATGACCAGAAAGTATTTCAATGGCTATTTTTCTAAATTTGTTCTGATTATGCGCGAAAATATCTAATTTTATAAAATGTGAGTTGTACGTTTCTAACAATCGGCGGAGTGGAGCTCTCTCCCCAGCATTTGATCTACACTTCTCTGTGTAGAACAAGCGGGTTACCCGCACTTCCCGCCGATTAACAGTCCTAGGTACTACATAACAAAGTTTATTTGAAAGCTCCATACAATTAAACCTATTGTTGCATATGCCGTATAGCATCATAACCATCAGCAGTGTACGCCTGTGCTCCAAGCTTAATATGTTGTACTGTTTCATCAGATCCGCATAGGAAATCTTAGTATGGTAACACTTATAATGCGTAGTGCGAAGAAATTTTTTTTGTACCATTTCTATTCTGTGCTTATATTTTTCGTAAAATGGGCTCCAAATGGGCACCGCGTATTCCAACTGAGAACGGACTAAAGTTTTGTACAAGAAGAGAAAAGTAGAAGTCTTTTTAAATTCTTTACAAGACCGCATTATGAACCCATAAAAAAAGAGGATAGGCTCTATTTATAATGTTGTCAATATAATATATCATGGGATAACAAGAGAATTATCTGCGAGACATAGAAATAAATTTTGCACTTGGAACGACGATGTTGTTTGATAAGTGCACACTAATAAGCACGTTTTAAAATCATGTCTAAATAATTAGGATGCCACCACGCCATTGGCTACCTACAACCCTATCCTTACGCATACAGCTCCCTCAACATAAAATTAACCTTTAAAAACTAAACATTATGGTCCAAAATCGATAACCTCATACACAAAATAAACGTCACGTATTCAAATCAATACGATGACAATACTACAGTCACAGTATAATGGATCGACAAACGTGCGACAAAAAAGTCGAATCATGCGCACACCTGCGATTTTCAATACATCCATCATTGGTCGATTAGTTCCAATTCCTTTAGGAATTGGCTGTACGAGTTTCAACTTTATTTTAAAGGTGATAGGATTGGCAGTTAGATCAGTGTGTTAATTATTTTGGCGGGTAAAGGGTTGCGTCCTATAGTCTTCAAAATTGACTGTATTTGCCTATCAGTTTTATATGTGACTCTGCATAAAGTTTAATGATTTCTGCATGCCGTACGATGCAATAGCGCTTTTCCATGTGCATGTTTACCCTTTTTTTTTTTTAGGATGGGAAATCATCAAATGATTCCTCCCGCTCTGGGCGGAGCAGGAGGGAGTGTCAGACTTTTACTGACTAAAACCCATCCATGTTCCTTCCTCGCCCTTTGTGATCCGGGGCCACGGTATCTCTTTCGAATAGTCCCGCAGCCCCGGCAGGCTTCGGCTCTTGCGGACCCCTTCCCTATTGCTGACTCTCTTTGAGGCGCGCGTGGAACACGAACGCGCCGTCGACACGGCCTGTCGTCATGAGACGGATAGACGGCGAGCTAGCCCATAGCTCACCGTCCACAGGCCCGCGCCTACGGTGGTTCTAGCCCATAGCTCACCGTCCACAGGCCCGCGCCTACGGTGGCCGGAAGCCACCACGTGGCCCCCGACGCCCGGGGCGTCTCCCGCGGCGGCCGGGACGTATGGATCTCTCCCTCTCACGTTCCGCCACCTCCTTCGCTAGCACGACTGCTTCGCAGAAAGAGGTGACGGCATCCTATTCCGTCTCGCTCCGGACCATGGATTGAACCAGGGCCGGGAGCGAGTGCATGGTTACCCTGAGGTATATTTTTATGCAAAGAAATTAAGAAAGATCGTAATATTTCTTTGCCAGAAACCATTGCGAGCACATGAATGAATATATGAACGAGGATGGTTAAAATAGTAAGAATATGGGAAGATCAAAAAAACTATAGTTTGATTGTGAGAAATTTGATTTGATATGGGGGTGACCACTGAACAAACACGCATGCTCACTTTCACCAATCCGCACTGGGCCTGTGTGGTAGATTACGGCCTTCTCCGTCTCATAGAGAGGAGGCCTGTATCCCAGCAGTGGGAACTTAAGACGATGATTATGATATTTTATGCTGTAGAGCAGTAGAAACATTGTACACGACCACTTTTCCTATTAGTCTGTTGGACTCCCGCACAGTGTGACAAGGTCGCATACGCATAGACATAAATCCATAAACAAAAACTATGTCACTGTATGTCATTGTGTTTCATGAAGGTCAGTTTTGTTCAGTGTGATTCAGACGATGACATGCGGATGAATACGGGCGTGTAACATGGAAAATTATGGAAAATTTATGTATTTATGGTTTTTTATGTTGTATGTAGGGCGTGTTATGATTGTCAGTTGTTTCTTTGTATGATTTTCTTGGGAAATTGTGCTAAGTACTTATTTTGGACGAAAAAGAGGAGTTGTAAATCAAGAAAGACTTGAAAAGCAATGTAGGTTGCAATTTCTATGTTAAGACATGATTCATTAAGTTAGGTAAGTACATCGTGCAGGTAGGTATGCTATACCGCGTATGCTAACGATGCCCAACGCGCTCGATGAGACCAATCCTGGATTGGACTCTTGTTTGCTGATGGATGAAAGACGATAATGTCAGAATGTTTGTGGTTCTGTGAGAAGACCGAGTAAAAGAATAAAAGGGCTAAAATTTTCCGCAATACGCCACTTATTTTGACGACGGCAGTATGTGGAACTTAAGATTAGATTATTGCTCAGTAATTAAATACTGTATTGTAATATATAAATAAATAATACTGCCGCAATTTTTTCCGCAAATACGCCACTTATATTGACTACGGTAGTATAGGGAACTTAAGATTAGAATATTGTGCTCAGTAATTAAAAACTGGATGGATTGGTCAGATATATTGTATCTTACTTCATTCTTAGTAATAAATAATGAGTATTTATAATGAGTAATAAATTATTAGTAACAAAAGGTGTTAAGCGGACAGTAGGCTAATTCACGTAACTAAAGAAGTGCTGTTGCAGTGCAGTTGCAGTTAAGTTTCGATCAAAACAACGCTTTTCGTATTCTCTACCGCTGTCAGACACGCTCGCGTCAAGTTCGCGTCACGCGAGCGCAATAGCGGCATTCTACTGATGCGCGTCTTTGGTGCGTGCTTCGGAACGCAACATGATCGGTATTGTATTAAGTAAGAAAAAGCACTAAAATCTGTATTGGGTATTATTTTAATAACGTCATATTGATTGAAATATAATCGATTCTATTCGATTATTTAGTGAGTAATATTTTTTCTCTCATATGGCCACAAGTAAGTTTTTTGACGTGCAGTTCACGCGCAGCTTACGCGCAGTTCAAAGATTACAAGAATACCGTTTAACAGTAGAACTTGAGCTTAACTGCAACTGCACTACAACTTCATCGGCGCGTCATTAAATTACGTGAATTAAAAACACTACCCTGCACTCCTTTACTCGAGTTGCTGATGTTGGAGATAAAACAGCCAAGCTGAAGTGGAAGTAGGCTGGCCACATAGCACGAATGAACCCGGAGAGGTGGGCAAAGATCGTCACTCACGCGGTACTGGACGCCTGACGGAGTGAATCGCCGTCGAGGCAGACCGCGGCGAAGGTGGTGTGAAGATCAGATCTTGTTTGCGGAGTGAACGTGGCTTGATATTGCACAAGATAGAAGAGAGATTTAGAAAAAGAAAGAGGAGGCCTTGGCCCAGCAGTGGGACACTCAAATAAACAAGTTTTCGCGAAAATCTAAATTTGCCCATATCTTTTTATCGTGTAGACTCAGGACTCACCTTGATTTTTATACGTCTAATAGGAACTATAGACCTCAGTATCTGTTATAAATATCAACTTGCTAGGTCCACCCGTTCCTGAGAAAATCGGTGGTGACAGACGGACAGACGGACAGACGGACAGATGGACAGACGGACAGACGGTCAGACGGACAGACGGTCAGACGGACAAGAAAGTGATCTTATAAGGGTTCCTTTTTTTACCTATTGAGGTACGGAACCATAACATGATCTGTCAAAGGACCAATTAGTGTGACCATAGGTGTGCCAAAATGAGTATACGTATTTTGTTAAAAGCATAGCCATAATAAAAAAAAACTTTTCAGTTTAATGTTCTTAAATACTCGTAACTAGTAAAGTAGGCAATAACAACCATTTACTCGAGTTTTAGCCAAAACTCTATAATTTAAAACTACAACAATTTTTGTCCACGCCCTTTAAAATATGATCACTAGGCGTCCACTCATTCCTTTAATGGCACAGTAATATATGCTAATTGCAAGTAAAACTAGAGACAATAGACTATTATGAATCATAAATAATGGTCCTAAATGATCTATTATATCGTTTTTAATTAGTTTTAAAACAGTTTTTAGTATTTTTTATCTAGGTATCGTAAATTATAATTTTATGTCTTTTGAACTAGACCAATTAAAGTAATTTACGCGATACACAAGTGTAAAAGGTAAGGTAGCTTTCGTGGAAAAATTGAGTACTTTATAAGCTCCTTTTTTTTTTTTTTTTTTTTTTTTTTTTCGGATGGGAAATCATCAAATGACTTCTCCCGCTCTGGGCTGAGCAGGAGGGAGTGTCAGACTTTTACTGACTAAAACCCATCCATGTTCCTTCATCGCCCTTTGTGTTCCGGGGCCACGGTATCTCTTTCGAATAGTCCCGCAGCCCCGGCAGGCTTCGGCCCTTGCGGACCCCTTCACTGATGCCGACTCTCTTTGAGGCGCGCGTGGAACACGAACGCGCCGTCGACACGGCCTGTCGTCATGAGACGTACGGACGGCGAGCTCCCCGTCCACAGGCCCGCGTCTACGGTGGCCGGAAGCCACCACGTGGCCCCCGACGCCCGGGGCGTCTCCCGCGGCGGCCGGGACGTGAGGCATGACTGCTTCGCAGAAGGAGGTGACGGCGTCCCATTCCGTCTCGCTCCGGACCATGGATTGAACCAAGGCCGGGAGCGAGAGGTCGCCGCCGCCAATCGCCGTTACGAGGACACGGCGGTGCTCCGCCCAAGCGGGGCACACCTCCACCGTGTGCTCCACCGTGTCCTCCGGTCGATCCTCACAATGGTGACACCCGGGCGTCTCCTCCCGCCCGATTCGGTGCAGGAACTTACCGAAACATCCGTGTCCGGTAAGAACCTGCGTCAGGCGGAAGGTGAGGACGCCGTGGCGTCTCTCCAGCCACTCCTCAAAGAGGGGACTTATCGCCACTATTGTGGCGTGCCCTGCACGGGGTTGCGATAGTCGCTCTCTCCATGTCGCCATGAGATCCCGCCGGAAGTCCGTCCGCTGAGCGACAATTTGCCGCGGCAGCGGAGTTTCCCCCCGGCGTAGCGCCTCCGCGCGCCACTCATGTAGGCGCGCGAGGACTATTGCCTCCAGATCCCATGGCGGCAATCCGGCAAGGAGGTTCGCCGCCTCGCGGGAGATCGTGCGGTACCCCCGGACCAGCCTTACGGCTACCACCTTCTGGGGCACGTTCAAGTGGTGGGCGGCACGCCGCCTCAATGAACGTGCCCACACCGGGGCCCCGTAAAGGGCCATGGACCGCACGACTCCCGCGTAGAGCCTCCGGCAGGAGGCGTTCGGCCCCCCCAGGTTGGGCAGGAGCCGCCTGAAGGCAGCCCCTGTCCGCTCCAGTCTGGGGGCCAAACGTCGGAAATGCTCCACGAAGTTCCACCGGCTGTCGAGGACAAGTCCCAGGTACTTCAGCGTCGACTCGACGCCGATGGAAACCCCTCCTGCCATCACTGAGGATCCCGGAGGTGGCGCATTCCGAGGCCCATGAAAGCACATGGCCTCGGACTTGTGCAATGCCACCTCGAGACCCAGTTGCCGGATCCTCTCAACGACTATCGCAACCCCGCGTGTCATAACTTCGGCCGCCGCCTCGTGCGACCCCCCCTGTGCGAGCACCAGCGTGTCGTCCGCATAGCAGACCACGCTGACGCCGCTAGGGAGGTCGGCGCGCAGCACCCAGTCGTAACCGATGTTCCACAAGGATGGGCCTAGAACCGATCCCTGCGGAACACCGCACGACATCTCTCGCCGGTTCCAGTCTCCACTGCGACCGGGGTAGATGACGTACCTGTCCGCCAGGTAGTCCCCGACCACACGACGGAGGTAGGTCGGCACCCGGTGATACCGGAGTGCCTCCCTTATGCAGCTCCAGGGCATGGAGTTGAAGGCATTGGCGATGTCGAGAGACACCGCCAAGACAACCCCACCCCGGGACACCGCATCCCCCGTCGTGAGGGCCCTCACGCGCATGATGGCGTCCACCGTAGAGCGCCCCTTGCGGAAACCATACTGGTGTTCCGCAAGGTCCGGCCCCATCCCCGCAAGGTGCTCGGCGAGGCGGTTTGCAACTACTCTTTCAAAGAGCTTGCCCACCTCGTCGAGCAGCACCACGGGCCGGTAGGCGGACGGAGAGTCCGCCGGGCGCCCCGGCTTCCGGATGAGGACCAGCTTCCCCGTCTTCCAACGAAGCGGGAACTGGCCTCTCTCCAAACATGCGCTAAAGAGCCCTTCCAGTCGGGGCCCGAGAGCCTCCGAGGCCAGGACCCAGGCTTTGCCAGGCAAGCCGTCGGGTCCCGGGGCGGTATTTTTGGCACCTAGCCTTCGTACCGCCACTCTCAGGTCTACCCCGGTCACTTCAGGAGCGTCGTCGTCGTCACTTTGGTGGTCCGCTTCCGGCACCGCAGCCGGCGGAGCCATAGGCGGGGGCGGGTGTTCCCCTCGCGAGGGGAACAGTGCGCTCACCACGTCCTCCACGAGCTGAGGCCGGAGACTCTGCGTCAGCGGGGGGGCCCAGGTGCGGAGTTTATCCCGCACCATCTTGTAAGGGCGCCCCCACGGATCTCTGTCGAGAGCCCCCAGCATCTCCTCGCGGGCCAGATCTCTGGCCCGCAGGACAGCCTCGCGGAGGGCGGTCTTCGCCGCTCTGTAGCCCTCATAGAGCTCCGCCTCAATGGCTGCCGCATTCGGTGGGCGAATGCGGAGCCTGCGGTGCCTGGCGTACAGGTGTCGCGCAGCCACACACGCCTCCCGTAGGGACGTCAGCTCTCGCGACCACCAGTACACCTGACGCCGGGCGCTTCCTGGCCGGACTCGGGGCATTGCCACGTCACATATGTCGGACATGGCCTCCTGGAACCACCCTGCCTCATCATTGACGTCGGCAGGCCTGTCCGGTGATGTCACCCAGGCCTGCACGATCGAGGCTTCCAGGAGGAGCTCCCGGTCCAGCTGCTTCAGCGCCCAACGCGGACCACTCGGGGCCTGTTGGACCGGCGCGCTTGAGGTCTGGGTGGAGACGTCGAACCGGATGTACCGGTGGTCGGAATAGGTCTCCACCCCCTCCATGACGCGCCAGTCAACGACACGCGGTGACAGGGCGGGGCTAGCGAACGAAATGTCCACCACCGACTCGCCCCGCATCCTCACGCACGTGGCGACAGAACACCGATTTAGGACGACCAGGCCCTTCTCCAGGGCCCAGTCCTCCACCATCCTTCCCCGCACGTCTGTGCAACGGGAACCCCAAGCCAAGTTCTTGGCATTGAAGTCCCCGAGGACAAGCACGGGGAGGGAATGGTTTCCGACGACGACACTCAACTCTGCGAGAGAGTTGTGGAACTCGGCGAGAGTTCGGCTCGGGGAGAAGTAGACACCCACTACGACGATCTCCCCGAACCGGGCTGCTACGCACCCCCGACCCCTCCTGACACTTTCAAGGGTCGGGGTGCCGGCGGCGGCCGACGACACTATGGTCACTGAGCCGCTTAGGTCCGCCACCCAGTCTTCCCTGGGCCAGACGAAATACGGCTCAGCGACCACAGCGATGTTAATCAACCACTGCGCCATGCTCTGGAGCAAGAGATCCTGAGCGCAGGCGCAGTGGTTGATATTCGCCTGGAGGAAGCGTAATGGGGCCGTTATTGGCACTCCATTACCGCTTCCTCCAACCTGGCCCCCTGTGAGGGCCCCTCTGTGGCGGCGACAGAGGGAGCGGCAGCGGCGGCAGTTGCGGCTGCGGCGGTGGCGACGGTGGCGGTGGCGGCGGAGGGCCTGCCCTTGCCTCTGGTGGCCCTGGTGGGCGGAGCGCAGGCCTTGCTCCCAGCCCGGTGATCGGCAGGCTTGCCAGCCGCCGCACATGCAGCGCAGTGCGGCGCGGCGGCGCAGCAAGCCGCGGATGTGTGACCGGGCTGGCTGCAGCGGAAGCAGAGGCCGCTGCGGTCGACCTCCGAGGCGCATTGCACCGATACATGGTGTCCCACGAGGCATCGGTAGCACCTCAGAGGTCTGGGCTCCAGCAGCTTCACCTGCGCTGAGACCCAGCCCACCAGTAGCCTACGGCCCTCCACAATCGTCCTGGCCGCCGTCACAGGGCAGCTGACCATTACGGTCCGCATGCCCGTGGGGTCCGGGCGAAGGGTGCCTGCCCTGACCTGATCGGCAGGGCACCCTCCGGACCTAGCGACGGCGGCCACCACCTCCTCCTCGGTCACCGAGTCGTCCAGACCCAGGATGCGCAGATCTGCGCATTTGACGGGCCTGGACACTCGGGCCTCGTCCGCATTAAGGGACGCTCTGAGCTTTTCAGCCAGAGCGTCGGCGGACGAGCCGCTGGTTTCGCCAGGGATCTCCAGCAGTCTAGCCCCCGTTGCGGTGACTTTAAGCCGGAGGCCCCCGGTGATCCCCAGCTCGCCGAGGTTCACCGTCGCCTTCGCCTTCGCCAGCAGGTCGCGGTAGGACACGCCCCTCTGTTCCGCTTCCGGCTGCAGTGTGATCACTACAGCCGCGGTCTTAGGGGCGCGGAGCCTAGCCGCGATCTTGCGCTCCCGAAACTGGCGCTGCCGCTCTTGATTTCGGGCCTTTTTGGCCGCTTTCCGCCCCTTCTTCTTCTGACCGGCCACCTGCCATCCGGCTTCAGGTGCAGGAGGTGTAGGGGGCTGCTGGGGGGGCGGTAGCGGCGGCGGCGGCTGACGTACTGCCGGCGCTGGCCCACTCGCTACTGGCACTGGCGCCGGCACAGCCGACGCCTGTGCAGCCGCCTTGCCCTTTCTCCCCCTGGGTGCCTTTTTAGCCGGCACCGGTTTCGCCGCAGCCGGCTTTGGGGGAGGGGCCGCCACTGCCCTGCCAGATGGCTGGCTGGACGGCCCCGGTCCGGGTGCGGCAGCCGTAGCAGCCGCATATGAGGCTGCCCTCGGACCCGGGGCTCCCTTACTTGCCGCCAGGGGGGGACGCAGGACAATTCCCTCCAGGACGGAGAACCGTGCCTGGAAGGAAGCCAGCTCCTGCCGAACCAGGTTCAGGACCTGGTTCTCGACTGGCTCGGGCTGACTGGGTCGCTGCGTCTGGTCCCCTTTTTTCGGCGCCACTCTGGAGCCAGACTCCCGCAGACTGGCCAGGTCTGCTAGGAGCCTGGCGTTCTCCTTTTGAAGAGCCTCCGTGGCGGCCGACAGGCGGGCCACCTCCGCCCTCAGTTTGGCCAACTCCGCCCCATCCACCGTAGGAGGAGGAGGAGGAGGAGGAGGAGGTCCGCCAAAGTTGGCCTCCGCTGCCGCCATGATGGAGGCAGAAGCCGCGGGTATGGCCCTGAGTTTTGATGAGGTCTTCATCTTCAGGGCCACACCTCTAATCGCGGCCTCTACCTCCTTCGCGAACCTGGTCTTACGCTCCACATCGGAGCCGCCAGGTGCACCTGCCTCGTCGCCAGATCCTGGAGCAGCATTGCTGCCCGGGTGGCGCCCCTCCTCGGCAAGCCTTGCCGATTTCTCGGCCCTCACGGAGGCAGATAGCCCCCTCCCCTTGCCCCGGATCCCACCACGCTTGTTGGTGGGGATCTTTCGGGCCGAGGCCTCCTCCTCTCCGGATGACGACCCACGGTCGCCATCCCGCCTGGGCCGCTTGCGGAAGAACTTGCCGTTCTCCGCAGCGGCTCCATCACTCGCGCGGCGGGAGCTCCCTGAGCCTCCCGCACTCGCATCGCTGGATGCGACGTCGGACTCCGACCCCGCATCCCTCCTCTCCTCTTTCTTGCCGTTGCCGGCGGTTTTGGTTTGTTTTTTTGTATTGCTATCCATATTGAACCCACGAGAATGGGGGAAATAAACTCCTAGCTAGGCAGAGACCCCTGTACCTAGTAGGGCAGCTTTTAAGTTTTTCTTACTCGCCAGGGGGTCTGCAGGTACCCTGGCGAGGAGCGCACTAGCGACTGATTTGTTCTATGGAACACCCGTCAGCCATACATCCCCTCGCGGTGCGTCGCCACTTGGGATTCGGGGTAACTTTTTAGAGAGGTTTTCTACCTCGCGGTCCGGGCGGTTAAGCCAAGACCCTCGGTCCCTGTCGAAGCCGCGAGACTTGATCCACGACACTTCGACGGTGGGATTACGAGACCGACGGTGACAGAGGAGGACGATCCCTCTCTGTCTGCTCGGAGGCAGGGTGAGTGCACACCGAGCCCGCCCTCACTCCTCTGCTATGCCCTCTGCTAAACAGAGGGCACGCAAAGGAACGCACCTTTGGTCCGGGTCGGACCCCACCCATGTCAGAATAATTGGCCGCGGCAGTACCACTCCCCGAGGGATAAGAGAAAATTCTCATTTCCTCTCATTCCCCGGAGAAGGATACTGCCGCGCCCGGGGTGCACCGGCCCAGCAGCTGCTCTTCCCTCCAGACGTATCGAGAGGGACGAGCAGCCGCCGGACACACGTGGAGGACTTCTGACTTCGCACCCCACTTTATAAGCTCCTTGGTCTTACTTACTTTATAAACTCGTCGAGATCCCACAAGATTAAGAATACCTTCACATCAAAGCATATTATGCCAAAAAAATAGTTAAATCCCTGTTTTTTTTTTAGCAACATACCCAAAGAATTAAGAGAACTCCCTTTACGATATTTCAAATCCAAATTACATAAATGGCTTACTGATAATTGTTTTTATAGGGTAAAAGAATTTCTTGAAAAGTTTGCTATAAAACGTTTTTAATTTTATATTATTTTTTCTCTAATTTCTATAGTTTAAAAAAAAAAAGTGTAGTTGTTACTGTTCTAATTCTTCCTATTCTTACTTTAGACATCCTCACTATCACACAATGCATCCATCTTTTTGGTCCGTCTATTTTCGTATAACTATCTACATTCACAGACACTTTCTTGAGACGTGCACCTGATAATCAGTGCTATTTTTCTTTTAGCTATTTCAATATTTATGCCATGGTGAAAACTGATCATAGTCATGAGTATAAATTATAAAATTATGACACCTTAGGAGGTTTAGAAGTAAACAAAACTAAACGTGTGATACATTATGATGCAATAATAAATACAGACATGCAAAACCTGTCCTAGGAGTAATAATATTTATACAAATTTGGGTCCATTTTTATTTTTTTAATTAATTTAAAATTCAAAGAGGTTAAAGTCCTATGATTCAGATATAGACTGAGAAAAGATGACTAAACAGAAAAGGAATGCAAAATCTAAGGAATGAAAGGTCAAGATTGATCTATCACGATCACGATCAACTAATAGTGAGGAGGCAAGTAAGGCAATGTGCATATAATTTAGTTTGTAAAAGCGTTTCAATTTTTGTTTTATATACACTTTTGCAACCTCGAGGTCAAGCGTAAACTTTTTAAAACAGACGTCATTTGTTTGGTAGGAATGTTTCAATATAATAAGTTATTGAGCAAATAAAAAATTAAAGTTCCCAATATTATTATTACTATTTTTTTTTACCAAATGAAATTTTTCATAGCTTATTGCTAGTCATCTAATCACCAATTCAATCGATGCACAATTCTAACAACACCAAATTTACCACCCACAAAACAGCACATCAATTTCCACGTATCTCCTAGCAACTATAATTTGTTTCCCCATTCTGAAAACTAAGTTCATTGCAACAACGAGCAATGAATCACCATCATACATCCACAATGTGTCAATACACCGTAGAACAAAGAGCCAGAACTGTCCTCTTATCATTTACAACACGATTAACACCGATAGATGTCGCCATAAAAGCTCAAAAGCTGTTAACTTGTACAAAGAAGTTATTATTAAAATTCGAGTTGGCTCATACTTTTTATCTGTTGATTTGGTGGTGCAAGTTATAAGCGGTTATGAGTGGTTTGAGCTTTGAATATCGAATTGTATAGCATCAATGTTG
The DNA here is from genome assembly GCA_963853795.1 of Xestia rhomboidea. Classification (NCBI taxonomy): domain Eukaryota; kingdom Metazoa; phylum Arthropoda; class Insecta; order Lepidoptera; family Noctuidae; genus Xestia; species Xestia rhomboidea. Next base: position 14,417,812 of record OY970778.1, read on the forward strand.
AGACAGCCAGCTCACAGATAATAATGATTAAGTTAAAAATAAAATATAATAAATGATTGATTAATGTTTTGTATAATTAATGTAATATTTGTTATGTAAATAATTTTAATATAATATTTGTAATGTAAACAATTTTAATGTAATATAATTGTAATAATTAGAATTTATATTATATTATGTAATTTAATAATTTGATATTTAGATAAAATATTTGCAGTGCCCTTACAGGGTGCATGTCTTAATACTGTGTCATGAAATTTTAATGCATGCCTTATAATCAGTGTTTTACATGTTAGCAAATAAATAAATAAACATCAACCTACCTGAAACTGACAAATTAATATTCCCAATTAACCCTGAACCTATTGCTTTAGCGATAAAGTTGAAAATCTGTTAAACACATTTGACAGATTATAGTAGCTTGATGTGTTGCCGTCTGTACTATGGTTAGACTAGATTTAAAGATAACAATAATCTATGGCTGCTGTAGGGAGAACCGCCAAGCAGTGAAGTGCTATACTATAGCAGTTTAGTGCTATACTATAGCAGTTTAGTGCTATACTATAGCAGTTAAGTGCTATACTAGAGCAGTTCACAGCTAGGCTTGCACGGCTCCCAAATTGTACCACAAAAACTAGGACCTATACCCCTGCCACCTTTTGAGATATTAAGCGCGTCTTCTGCCTGACGTTTTCTCTTTGTAAATTCATACAGCTTACATATTTGGCCATTAAATTACAAAATGATCCTAATCAAGCAGTCATTGAAGTTAAACCGTGTAGTCAAAATAAAAAAATCAAACTTAAAATATTTTATTTCACGTAAGCCTACATGGGAACCTAAAAGACGTCGAAAAAGGTGCACGGTTCGCGTTGGTCATTTCCATGGAGAAGAAAGAACCGGCAAGAAACTCCATGGTTACTATTTTCAAAACAGTAGAGCAATAAAAAGTCACTGGCAGTCATGATTTGCGAAATGACTATGAAAATATTATAGAAAATAGATGAAACTACAAAAGAGTCATAGAGCATTCGATCTCCGACTTTATTTATTTTTAAACTTTAGTGGACAGGTGGGACAGTCCTATACTGGGGCATTGGATACGTTTACTTGTGCCGTGTAAGTTATTATTTAATTGATAACTACCTATCCGTCTCATCTATGTAGAATAACGTCAACCATTATTTGGATATTGGTGTCGATTCTGTTGTGCACAAACTAAACTTAATTTAGGCTATTGCTATCTTTTTCTCTCTAATAGAACGAGAAAGAGACGGACGTAATTTAGAGCTGTCAAATTTAATTGGAACTAATATTTCCATACAAATGAAGGGTGCACGTAAAAACATGTCGACTAAAACACGGTGAAGCGCAAGGCATAAACTAGTTTGACATCTCTAACTTAGTTCATAGCTATAGCCGTCCTTTTCTCGCGCTGCCTTTTAGTAAAAAATAGCAATAGCCTAAATTAAGTTTAGTTTGTGCACAACAGAATCGACACCATTACTCGCTAAAGCGTCTAACATAACCCATACACCTATTTTATCTTCAGCAAACAGTAGGTATATTTGAACTCATTTGTAAACTAAGTGTTTCGTAACGTATCCAATGTGATCTTTGTTTTAGAGCGAGCCAACGAACTGGGCTAATGAGAAACATATCGATTTTTATTGTCAATATTTAAACGAGTACAATCATGATGTTGATAACTCGATACGCTTATCGATTGAGTTCTTGGTACCTAATAGACTATAATATTACGGCTAATTTTATCAACGCCAGATAGATATATTTGTAACATAAACAATTCCTGCAATCATCGAACATCCATATTTCGCCGGTGATGTTTAAATCCCGTGTAATATAAGGGCGAGCCTATTGCCAGCAACCAGGCAGCAATCCAGAATCCTTGGCTGCTACTGGTAAATTGCCCGACCCGGGAATCAAAACAACCAGATCAACAAACGTAAAAAATGCTTTGCTGCTTGTGTGATCAACACAAAAAAAGGAGGCGCTATTGTTCTATAGGTCCCAAGCGCATCTGCTGAGTGTAAGAAGCTAGGTTTGATTTCCAGGTTTGGAAAAGTTTCGAAGGATTATCTTAGTGGCAGCCCATAGACTGGATTCTACTAGTTGGATGACAAAAGGCTCACCTCTAATTACTTAAACTTCATCATCTGCCGAGCCTTTTCCCAACTATGTTGGAGTCGGCTCCCAGTCTAACCAGATGCCGTTGAATACCAGTATTCTACATGGAGCGACTGCCTATCTAATCCATACTTCAGTTAGTACTGGGTAATTTCCCCTTGGTAGGACTGGTGGTCAGACTTTCGGGCTTCTGACTATCTGTAACGACTGTCAAAGATCTACAATGACCCATGGGCTAACGTGCTTTCTGAGGCAACCACTGATGGCCACTGAATACCTGTCATCATCATCATCATCATTCTATTAATGTTATCACAGCTGGGACACAGGCCTCCACTCTATGAGGGGGAATGGGCTATAATCCACCACGCGGGTCCAGTGCGGATTGGTAGTCACATGTCTTCGAATTTTTTGGTTCTTGGACATGCCGGTTTCCTCACGATGTTTTCCTTCACCGTTTTGAGAGCAGTGGTGATGAAATAAATAACACAAAGTAATGCGCCTGTCTGGGCTCGAACCCACGACTTACTGTTCGTAAGTCGAGGCCGCCACCACTAGGCCACCGCTGCTCTGAATACCTGTAACGACTGTCAATCAAGAGGTCCACAAAGTCCCGTGGGTCACGACTGGTGGAGTAGCCGTTAGAGACGCCACTGACGCCGACCTACTGATGCACGGAGTACACTCAGTACCTATGTAATGGATGGGTGGCTGTTCTTATTTAACTAGCTGATGCCCGCGGCTTCGCCCGCCCGTAAATTATATACTAAAACCTTCCTCTTGAATCACTCTATCTATTAAAGAATCCCGCATCAAAATCCGTCGCGTAGTTTTAAAGATATAAGCATACATAGGGATATAGGGACGGAGAAAGCGACTTTGTTTTATACTATGTAGTGACTACGAACTCGTCAAAAACTGACTCAAACTCAAAACCTCAAACTCAAAGCATTTATTTCTATCAGACCATTACGGCACTTTTGAAAGTCAAAAATACAAAAAAAGCAAAGCTATAGTCACAGTCACAAGGCATAATAACTTGAGAAAGTACTATAGTTGCCCATTCCCTAGCGTAGATCTCTATGGAGAAGAACTGGTAAGAAACTCCATGGACACTCTTTTAAATCAAAATATTGTTACAAAATCTTGGTTACATCATTCATGTTGAGATTATACATATATGTGAGAACGATGTAGAAAGACGTGCACATTAAGAGCGTCCAGAGTAAAAGATTAAATCAGTAATTAGGCTGCTACTGAAAAATTCCTAATAGAAAAGCCCACTAACATGTTGCAGTTTTCAAGAGAAGAGTGAAAGAACATTACCTATCCATTTCGTCATAATTGCTTATGTATATATTAGTAGTTACTGTATTGTATTTATAGTATTGTTATATGTTTTTATTTGTATTTATGAGTAGGTATGTATGTATGTATTGTATATTATATTTAAAATAGTTATCTGTTTTATGTATTCCATTTTATTTTTCGTTTTTACACACTATGTCTACATCTCTTTTTAGTATCTCCTTTCGCAGGTATGCTGGAAGAGATTTCTTTAGAAATAAGCATCACCTTTGTATTATTTTCTGTTCCTCTCTACTTTTTTATATTCAGTGTGTACATAAATTCTTAAATAAAAATAAACAATTTGCCCGACCCGGGGATCGAACCAGGGACCTCATGCTTAGCAGTCGTGCTTGCGACCACGACCAACAAGGCAGGTTGACATTATTTAGAGCACACTGGCATTTCATCGGTCACCGACATTGTTTAAAATCACTGCATTTAACCTACCTAAACTTTTAAAACATTCTCTGACGCCCTTTTAAAATTCAATAAAACTCATAAAAAGAACGCTCTTTAAACGTTTTCTCATCATAAAACGCTAATAAATAACGAGTCGAAACTAAATTTATGTCCGTTTTGATTTACAACACATAAAACTGGCAACACTATTGTCCGTTGACATTTTGAATCGTTAAATAGGGCAACATTCTAAACGTCACGCTCTAAACCGTTATTTCAAATAAAATTTCGTAATGATGAATTACATCGTATTTTTTTCGGACTGCAGTGGATATAAAATACAATGTTGCTATCAATGGGATTTACTGTGAAATTAAAGATTAAAAAGTTATGTTTTTCTATACCATAATGGGAGATGCGCAGTTAGGATTTTAGTGCGAAATAAAAAATTAAATGTCTTACATTACAATCAAAATGACTGTAACTGCTACCTTTTATGGTTCAAACAAAAAATGAAAATGAAAACGGTTGTTCTAGAATCAATCAGCGTCTGCACACACAATCCTTTTCATTTCAACATTATGAGGCAGTATCAACTTGAACTCATACTAGTAACTCTGTAATGCTGATTTTTCACGCAACAGTTATGATAACAGTCAGTATGATCTGTAAAATGCAAAACTGTTTTTGCATTTTACAGATCATATAAAATCCAGGTACAACCATCCAGGTACCTGGATTTTATATGATCCAAAAAAATGCAAATCCAAAAGAATGGAGAGTAGTATACACAATATGTCTGGATTCCTTTGCGATTTTACGATTATTATTTTAATTATGATTTTATGTGCCACGGAGTCCAGATGTGTGCCCGGCTGATGGCAATAGGCTCACCCCCTATTACATGGGACTGAAACATATCTGGTGAAATGTGGGTGTACTATTAGGTACATCTCTAAATAAAAAAAAAAAAAAAAAAAAAATGAAATATTATAAATATTTTTCTTTCTTTCTTTCTTTCTATCTATCCCTTTAGTGATTACAGGCGTGATGTTATGACTATAAGTGTTAAAATAGCAATGACTGTTTAGATCATTACACGCATTACATTTAATTAAGTCTGCCTGTCACCTGCTAGCTACTTCTGGCCATAGGTCGTTACCCGTGGTCCCGGTGGGTCGACCCATTACCGGGTCCATGGGTTATTTTAATTACCCGTGGTTCCATGGCATTAGGGATTTTTTCCTGGACTTCTGAGTATATCGATAGAAAATACAAATCCATAATAATAGCATATCATATCCCACAGGGACCACGGGTGTGATTGCATAGTTTATTGGTTTTCTATTTTTTATTTATCTGCTAACTACGAGGAGGGTAGAACTATAGAGGAGGTATTTTATATTTTTAATAGGAATCTCATAATCAATCCGTGTACATTTCGATTATCATGTGCAATGTAGAAAATTCTTCTTCATGATTCCTGCGTCCTGGTAGTTTGTGAGACTTCACTATCCTTGTTTCTCATCCTATACTTGTCTTTGCTTTCTTTTAGAGATAAATGTACATGGATTGATTATTAGATTCCTATTAAAAATATAAAATACCTTCTTTATAGTTCTGCCCTCCTGGTAGTTGGTAGATAAATAAAAAATAAAAAACCAATAAACCCGTTGTCAATTAATTATGCAATGACTTGTTATCCCTGGTCCCGGTGAGATATGATATGCTGTTATTATGGATTTGCATTTCCTTTCGATATATTCAGAAATCCAGGAAAGAATCTCTAATGCCATGGAACCACGGGTAATTAAAATTACCCATGGACCGGTAAGGGGTCGACCCACCGGGACCACGGGTAACGACCCCTGGCCTTAACTATCCCAAACTGGCAACAACCTGTTTTCCACATCTAGTCTGACACTGCCACCTTTTTGAGGTAGTGGGTCCACCTAGCAGCATAATATTTGCTCCAGCAGCCATCGGTCCATCGGCCACATCACTTTGACTCACCACACACATTTGATTTATTGTGCCTTAATAAATCAAAGATCCTCTCATAATTATTTAACTATTTTTCTACAATCTCATTTATAATAATACAACAAAGCTTTACAAAGCGAACTAATCAAATGGTAATATTTATCTACTTAACATTGTGATAAACTTTGGTACTCGTAAGTACTCGGTCAAATTCGTCGGTATTTATTTTTCACTATGCCTTTGTCGTGAGAGTGTTTGACGATCGGGATGTGAGTCATCGGCGCAGGCGCACCGGCTCTACAGGCTGTGTGATTTTTCTATCCAGTCATATGAACATAAACTTATGACTTTTGCCAGGGGGTAAGCAGAAACTACAGAATGCTACGATCCTTGCATGCTCCTTTTACTTCGTTCAGTGTTCGGGAAGTGTTAATTCACTGGTTTTAGTCTTATATAATGCTTATGTAGAATGTGTAGAAGGTGTAGTATGAGTAGTCCCCTGCCTAATCCTTCCGCGCAACAGGCGTGATGTTATGTTTTGCAGCACCTTGCTGATATAGGAGCCTTTTGACCTTGCACAGGACTAATCAAATTTGATTGTTTTTTTTTATGTTTCTCATGTTCACTTTTTTAAATAATTGTGTCATACCTAATTCTACCTTTTTGTTTCTATTATGTCCTGTGTGAGTTTATTAAATACTTTTTCTTTCTTTCTTTCTTATGTAAATCTCGAATGAAATGTTAGACTAACATAATATTGCCTCTATATGTTGCAGTAAACGATTAAACTTCACCAATGAAAATAAAGTGTTTTAGTTACTGACACTCTTACTTACTCACGGGTCACTTTTATTTTTAAATCTGTATTTAAAAATAAAAGTGACCCGTGTTAACGGTGTTTGTAGCTGTACCAACGAAATTGAAATCAAGACAATTTTGCGAAGCACAATAACATAAAATGACAGGACCAAAGTGATTTCTTTTACAACTTTTACAATATGAAGTCTAAAATCAACAGATCAACCACAGGACTTTACGAGCTTGTCAAACACAACACACAACATTGACACAGCCAGACCTGTGTCGTTTGAGTCTAGACACAATGTATACCAGACGCTAGATTAGCTCAGATAATGTTGACGGAGCTGTTAGCTTTATTGAAGCGAATCAAGCGTTACGGCTTACATACGAGCTAATACAAGTACAGCTTTATAATTATGGGATGTTAAACTATAAGATAATTGTAGTATTTTTAAAAGTAGTTTTTTTTTTTAATTTCCGTTTATAGTTCAGCCCCATTGAAGAGGATTCTAAATACCTATTCTTTCTCGTTTTTCCTTCATTGTTTCTAATCGTTCAACATCATCATTCCAATTTTTATTTTTTTATTATTTATTTTTACTCTTTTTTTTCTTATTTTATTTCTTTTTTTTCCGGTACAATTGAAAATCATGAATTTAGATTCAATAACACTGTCACATTTAAAAAAATAGTAAAACGCCAATTGGTTTCAAGATTTTGTATCACAAAACTATTGTTTCTAAGTAATTTTGTCTTTAAGCAAAATTCAAAGATTTTAAGGTCAGAATATGCTCAAAACACCTCACCATATTTAACATCCAAAAAATAAATACGGAAATAGCAAAACCTCCAGACAGTAACACCCTGTATACAATCTGATGCAACAGATAAGGTGTACGTTTTTTTCTAAAGCGGTGGCCACCACCGTCCTACTTCTGCGAGTGACTCATCCGCGGGAACTAACAAGGGAAGCTGTGGAGACGCAATGTGAATGCTAATTATTTTGCTAGGTTTAGGTATTTTATAGTCTGTGATATAATAATCGTTGATTGCTGTAGACATACTTTTATAATTTATATGTCTTTGAACAAATACGTTCTAATATTTGGTTCAGCATCATATATTTTGCACCTACTAGTGGCCCTCATTTCCAAATCTAGCTATCGCATTGATGTTTGCTGTTAAAAACCCAATAAAGGTTTAAGCTCACTTTGCACGTGTTATGTATTATTTATTATTCATACGCTGTCCTTATTACATATTTGTATAAGAATGTCTTTTATTGGAAGTGAATGGATGAGAGTTTCGATTCCCGTAATGTAAATTGGACCAAGTTTATGTACAGCAAAATTAAAATTCACCTTAATAAATTAGTAATTGTTACACGCTGTGCAATAAATAAAGTGTCTGTCTTCGAAATTAATTAGATAATTATGGTCATGAGCTCATGACGCACTTTTGCTTTCTATATCATGTCCTTCTTCCAAGAATGATTCCTCCGTAAGAATAAAACGCAGGAAATGAAGGATACGCTTTGAATTGCTAATTTATGGTTAAGTACTTTAACAGGTACCTACTATTTGAATTACTTCGGCCAACATTTCGGTTATTGCCTACATCACGTAGACATACTAAAAATAATTTAGTATTGCCTAATGAATTAAGGCTTAATAATTAATTAACTAATTATAGCTAAAAATTTTAACAAACAACACAGCCCCACAGTTTTTTCTACTTTTCCGCTCTGTTGACCAAACACGAGACGATGTCTTCAAACATTTTTTTTTTGTCTATTTGACGCCGAAAATATTTAACTCCTAAACGATTCAAATTATAATTAGGACCTTTGAATTGTGAGAACGCACTAAATTTCAATTTGCGGCCGAAAAAGTCTATCTTCCGAAGATATTGTTTCGATGATTTTGTTTTCGGACGGCAAAATGTATGTTGGTTTTTCATTCTACGGTTGACTAGGGTAGTTAATAATATGGTCAAAATGACCAATATTAATCTTGAAATGTCGCCTATTGTGACTGTGATTGCTTTATGCTGTAATCTATGTTTTTTTTTTCTTCTTTATTTATTAGATGTATTGAATTGGTCTGTCATTTCTAGTTGGTGTTCTGTATTGAATTTTGAAGAGGTTATGTTGTATTAATGTGTGGTTATTCAAAGGTTACTAACGATAGAGGGGCCTTTTTTAGTCAAATCTATAAATAAATAATGTTCTAATTATAAAAGCTTACTATTGGCGCTATTGCTAATTAAACATGACATAATTATGCTTTTATTTATTTTTTGTATTTAACTCTTTTAAAGCAAATAAATATTATTCTATTTAACTGTACATTTAACAAAAAAAATAACTGTAACCGTTTTGTTACTTGTACATATTTTATTATTATTTAGAGTTATAGTTTGTATAAAAGTAGTGTAATTATTTAAATAAAAACTATACATTTTAAGTAGTTATCTATTTGTAGGATTTATTTCTAAAATATTACAAGTAACTGAAACTAGTTCAATAACTAATATTAAAATATTTAAATAATTTTATTTACAAAGGTTGCGACTATAGAGAAATTTCTGGTATTCAGACCAAGTTTTGTAAAAGTAACATTATTTTTGACTAGCTTTGCCCACGGTTTCGCTCATGTGAGCAGTTGTTCTTTTGGCGTTATCAGGTAAAATTACATGGGCACGTGAAGTCGTAGAATAGGTATTCCTAACGTCCTCCATAATAAAATAATGTAATTTTTGATGAAAGACTATTTTGAAATCAGTAAAATTCACACTTGAGCGATTTCAAGATGACTATCACAATGCGTGAGGCTGTGACAATGATGAATTTAACTTAATTACACTTTTTGTTGTGATGACACGGTCGGCTTTGCGTTGTGGTAGGTCGAGAATTAACGTTGTAAAAGAAGTTTTAATAACGCTTTTAATTGAATCGTCATTAGGCGTAAAAATACTGTAGGTGTTTTGGAATAGGCGAGATGACAAAAAAAAAACTAATTATTTTTAGCTAGTTCTGACGTCACGAGCCCCCCACTCCCGAGTTTTGATGCGTTTTATCTTTTGTCAATATTCATTGATTTACAAAAACAAAAAAATACGTGTCCATTGATTTCCAATACTCTAACTGACGGACTAAATAGATTTGCAATTTTTTGATACTGTCGTCATGCCTATTAGTCGCATTGTACTTTCGCCGTCTTTTATCCACGCATTGTGTAATAATGATTGCTTATGACCAAAACACCCCATCATATTGTGTTTTTTATTGAACCTATTCTGTCCTACCGTTTGTTAAGGAGCAAGACGAAGATAGCTTTGTCAAACGCATAATACCTATGATATTATTTTAAACAGAACTTTTAAGGTCGTATTTAGATATAACAATATTCTTTAAATCCAAATATTGATTAAACGTTCCAATCTCAGGATTTAACATGAAATAGTACATTGTAATACAAGGGGCTAAAATGACCCATTATATACGAGGTAGTTTTTAAATCCCATTATAACTCAGTTCCTATTTACTACCTGGCTAAAGCTCGGTAGTAAATAGGAACCGAGTTAAAAAAGTCAATTTAGTTAGACGGGCAGACAGACGGAGAGACAGACGGACGGACAGACAGACAGATGGACAGCGGAGTCTTAGTTATGGGATCCCGTTTTTTTGGAGTTTGTCTATGTCACATGAAGGAAATTAAAAACTAATTACGTTTACTCCCTAGAGACTAAAAGGGTCACTTTAGTCCTGCTTCGTAGGGCTATATTGGCGTACTTTTATAGCATGAGAAGTGAAAATATTATTTAATCACACAAAAGAAGACAAGAACATGGGAGACTAAGTTCTTTCATTTTTCTGTGCCACTGTGAATTTACCCGTATACGCATACAGCTCAATTCACCACTCTCACAAGGTCTATCTTTGCTGAGCCAGCCACCTTCAAGTCCCAATGTGGACGCTACAAAAATAACACGGAATAATCACGGATATTATCCCGTAAGTACTATAAGTGTATAATATTACAATTAAGTACTTTTCACTAAAATTCGGTAATTATCAAAAGGAAAAATATTCAAAGTTAATGACCAACGTTTAGCAATTGTAGAGGCACCAGTAGAAGAAGCAGCGGTAGCAAAATGGTGGCGGCCTCGACTTACGAATAGCAAGTCGTGGGTTTAAACACAGGCAGGCGCATTACTTTGTGTTATTTATTTCATCATCACTGTTCTCAAAACGGTGAAGGAAAACATCATGAGCAAACATGTCCTAGAACTAAAACTTCGAAGACATAATTATGACATTTACCAATCCGCACGGGGTCCACGTGGTGGATGATAGCCCATTCCATCTCATAGAGAGGAGGCCGTGTGTCCTAGCAGTGGGAACACCACTGGATTAAAGGCTGATTATGCAGATGAAGAAGAAGACTTAAGCAATACAAAACCTCTTTAAGCATAAAGTTCAATAATTAACATATAGGACTGTACAAGCTGTCTTCATCCCAACTCCCTGAGGGGACTACTCTAATTACTAACTCGTACGACGGCTCACCTTACTGCAAACTGCAAATTTAATCAGCGAACCGAAACTTCGACTGCAATGAAACTGCAGTACAGTTGATTGCATCTGGTTAGTTTAACTGTTCAGTTATCGAGTTTAGGATCTATCGGTCGAATTGTATGGGTTCAATTTTAACTGGTGCTGTAACGTTCAAATGTTTTAGAATATTAGTATTCGTAGTCGCTTTGTTTAAATATATACTGGTATTCAGCTGCATTTGGTTAGACTGGAAGCCGACCCGAAGTTGCTAGGCAGATGACAAAACTGATGATGACTTTTGGCAATTCTGGGCCAATATCTAGTTGTAGAATTATCGATGCTGTGGTGATGATGATGATGATGATGATTTCTTTTAAACATGTCTGAAGAAAGCTGAGAAAAAATACACTGGATACAAGAAACTCAGGACGGATCGATGTGGCGACGTTTTGGAGGCGGCTTAAATAAAATCGGCTGATATATGATGATGATGACGACGAATTCTGTCGACAAGACGTAACTTTTGTAGTTCACTCACAAATTTAGCCTGCGAAGGCTAGTTTTATTACTAGTAGCAAATGATAAAAGGAAAATCGAAATGTTAGTTATTAAAAAAGCGGCCACGTGCGATTTGGATTCGCCCATGCAGGGTTTCGTAGCAGCAAGTAACATCATATAAAAGTTCTTGTAGTTCGTTGTAACTTTGATCGATGTTTTAATAATAGTGTATTTTTTTTTTAAATTAAGTTATTGACAAGTAAAATGAAAGGTAAATTGCGGTTTACGATTTATTACGTATTAAAAAAAGAAACTACTTACTAGATCTCGCTGAAACCAATTTTCGGTGGAAGTTTACATGGTAATGTACATCATATATTTTTTTCACATTTTACCACTTTGGAAGTGTCTCTCGCGCAAACTATTCAGTTTTGAAAAAATTATAGAAGAAACCTCAATATCATTTTTGAAGACCTATGCATAGATACCCCAAACGGAAAGTATGGGTTTGATGAAAAAAAAAAGTTTCAGTTCTAAGTATGGGAAATTGGATTTTTTTTCTATTTTTGTGTAAAAATCTTAATGCGGTTCACAAGATACATCTATTTACCAAGTTTCAACAGCAGTTCTTACATTCAACATTTCTTATATTTTCGGGTTTTTGCCATTTGGCTACGGAACCCTAAAAATGATAGTGATGAAAGCATGTTCTCATACAAAGACAGACGGATCTAGTATGGATCATTGCGTTTGCTCAATGCACATTGCACAGTGCTGATGATTCGTACGTCACGCTCTCATTGGTAGAATAAAAAGTCCTGTAACGGAGCTCACACGCCGATGAGTCATTTTAGTACTTTACGGATGTATTGGAGTATATTACTAAAATTATTTCAGTTATCGTTGCACTATTCTTAACCCAAGAATATGAAAGTATGTGAAACTGAGGAAACCGGCAGTCAGTATCAAAAACTGTCTTAAAGTATGACCACTTTAAGTGTGCAGTTCAAGGTGGTGTTACTTGTTAAGAAAATTTGCATAGATATGTCAAACTACATTTATTTGATGTATTTTTTTGGTTATTTTCCACCTGCACAAATAACTTGATTGAAGAGTAATAAATGTAATTCTTTATCATCATAATTTCAGCCGAAAGACGTCCACTGCTGGGCATAGGCCTCCCCCAAGTGTCGCTACACTGACCGGACCCGTGCGACTCGCATCCAGCGGATTTCCGCAACCTTCACCAGGTCATCGGTCCACCTAGTGAGTGGTCTTTCAACGCAACGTCTGAAAATGAAGACATCTGCAAGAGAACGAAGGTTTTTTTCATCATTTTACTAGCGCATAATAGTTTCTGTTCCCGTGGGAGTACGGGGATACAATATAGCCTATGTTACTCAATAAAGACGTGGCTTTCTAATGGTGAAAGAATTTTGGAAATCAGTGCAGAAGTTTTTGAGTTTATTCATTACAAACATACACACACACAAACATACAAATCATTCCTCTTTATAATATTAGTGTAGATAGTGTAGATGACATATAGAAACCTGCACTAGGCCTGCGTGGTGGGTTACCGCCCATTCCCTTTCATATGGAGGAAGTCTGTATCCAAGTACTTAATGGGAAAATTACTGGCCGATTATGCTTATGTGAAGCTGAAGATCTGTTACTCAATCATGAAAACGACCCGAATGGCGCAGCGGTAGTGAGGCTGCCTTACGTTCTTGGGGTCCCGGGTCGAATCCCGGTAGGAGCAAATGTTTGTGTGATGAGCATGGACATTTTGTTTCCGAGTCATGGATGTTCATATGTATAATAAGTATGTATTTACAAACAAAAAGTATCTATGTAGTATATCAACTATCTGGTGTCCACGACACAAGCCTCATTGCTTAGTGTGGCACTAGATGGCGCTGTGTGTAATGTCCACCGATATTTATTTATATATTTATCTTATGAAAAAAGGGTGACCGGATTCGAATCGAATGTGGTACTAAGATTGACCACAGTTTTCAATATATTTGAAAATCCTTTCAAGTACCACCTTTTTAATGCGTCTTTCCTATCTTTGATCCGAACGAATAAATTAAAACATCCTTTTCCGTAAAGGTCCAACCAAGTAAGGGACAAAAAGGTCCCTCAATTAAGACATACCTCACACAATTAGTTCTTAATGAAACCTCACATGCTGAAAACAATTAAAACTCCGAATTCACCTTTTTGTCCTAAACATTGTGGTTTTCAAACGTTAATTATAAATTATTAATTTGTGAGCAAAGTATTTCATAATAATATACTAATTGTGGGACTTTGTGATGCTCTAAATTTTAATTATGATTTTGTTAGTAGCGTGTTTGATGAAAACGTTTTGTGTCCCTTTTTAGAGGACAATGCAAAGTTGATGCTTTGTGAATGTTTGGTACAATATTGTATTGTATTTTGTTGTTAAATTGGTACCCTTTGATGGAAACGCTACTAATGGAAATAGCTGAAATATTGTTGGTTTTTGGCGCTATTATTACAATTTAAAATCAAACCACATTCATTTTTGTGTCGACAGGAACTGTCTATTATTATCATGATCTGTCAAATGACCAATTTGTTCGAGACGCCATTGTTTAACTATTGTGTCTACTTCGTGGACAGATCATGGGTTAACACGTAGAACTTGGTCTTTTTGAAAGAAGGTTGAAAAATAAATCCATATTAATAAGATTTTTATAAAAAAGATGGAACTTTATTTTAGATCAATTTGATTTAGACAGTGTCATCATTACAAAAGGGTGATTGCCTTTTGTAATGATGACACTGTCTAAATCAAATATCCCAGAATTTGTAACAGGTGCATTTTAGAGTCATAATTAAACAATTTAGTTCTCCCCATCAAACAGAGCAGTTACAGAACAAACATATCTTGACAAACAGACAAAAAGTGGGACTTGCTCTCTCTTTAAAGTGTACTTATTTACTGTTTAAACAAGTGATTGGACATATGCTGTGATAACTGTTTAACAAGACGACATTAGAATTGAATAGGTACAGGAAAAATGTATAACACTTGTTTTGTTTTTCTGCGCTCCAAAACACAAATTACTGACGTTGCTCAAAAAGCCGCTAAGCTAAAGTGGGACTGGACTGGCCACGTCTGCCGCATCCCCAATGAGCTGTTTGACAAAGCAACCACTTTCTGGAGCCCTGACACACCCAGAAGGCGTCGCGGCAGACCTCGTAGAAGATGGCGGGACGAGCTGGATAAAACCAACGATCGGTGGTCCACATTAGCCCTGGATAGAAAAAACCGGAAGTCATGGGGAGAGGCCTTTGCCCAGCAGTGGGATGACGCAGGCTAATAGTATCTGTAGTTTTTGGAAATCAATTTGCATTCTGAGCGACCTCAAAGGTTTATTTGGTATGCAAAAGGGAAACCCTATAGAAATCGTCGGACGATGTTATCAAAACTGAAATTTACTTTTAACCGACTTTATAAAAAAGAGGTATCTTAATTCGACCGTATATATTTTTTTTAAGGGTATAAAATATACGTCAACAATTGACACAAGATATTGGACACAGTTACAATACACACCCAGTTAATCAATTGCGAATGTAGTTAATCTAGAAAAGTTGACACACTTGCAGACATAATGGCAACAGCAACAGACGGCCATATTGCCATTTTCGGGAACATTTCCATAGAGTTACATAAAAACCAGTCAGTCGTTACAGGTAGTCAGTGGCCCGAAATCTGACTACCAGTCTTACAAAGGTATCAAAATCAAAACCAAAGCATTTATTTCAAGTAGGCCAGTTACCATTTTTGAATTGTCGAAACAAAGATGAAAATTAAATGTAGCTACAGTCCCAGTCACAAGACATAAATACTGTGAAAGTACTGTAGTTGACCATTCCCTAGCGTAGATCTCTATGGAGAAGAACGGGCAAGAAACTCCATGGACACCCTTTTAAATCAAAATATTGTTACAAAATCTTGGTTACTTCATTCATGTTGAGATGGTATATTATGTGAGAACAATTTAGCAAGATGTGCACGTTAAAGTGTCCATAGTAAAAAAACAAATAAAAAAATACAATTCAAAAACAAAATAATTCATTCAAATTAAGCCATGGCAACTGAGAAATGACCAGTCACAACTGATAGCGCCCGTTCACGAACATGACGCATGGATCAGCACCATTCAACTCAACCATTTTGAAGGGAACTAAATGATCCGACACATGCGCCACCATCATCACCATTGTATTACCTAGTACTAACTGGGTTGTGAAGGTCAGATAGGCAATCCCTGCATGTAAAATAATGGTATTCAGCTGCTGCACCCGGTTAGACTGGAAGCCGACCCCAACATATTTGGAAAGAGGCTCCAACACAGCAGTGATGACATAGAAAGTTGTGTCGCTGCGATCTGTTACTGCGTCCCCTGATCCTATCGCCGGTGCAGTTTGCGGTCGTGATGGCTTTCAGAATTCAATATTGGGCTACAGAAGTGTCGTGATTTTGCATTGTAACATAATTTTATTTAGAAATATGGCAACACTAGCTGTCACTTTTGTAGCCAATCACGAACCCGAGTATCATTATGGTATGGGAGTAAGAATGGGGTAATGAAACTGGGAATTATGTGATAATTTGGAATAAAAAAGACTAGTTTATAAACTGAGTTTTTATTTCATAAAAGCAGGAATTCTGAACATGACTAAAGAATGACATACTAATACATAAAGCTACTGGTGTTTCACAGAATCTCGAAGATGTGTCAGGAATTACACACCATACAATGTAGGAACGCAGCTCCTGGCGTTATATGCTTTTAATCTTATTACGAGTTCATAAGTTAGTAGTTTCAAGCACGATGACTCAAACAAGTTAGCTGTGGCGCCTGCCGTTTATCTTGTAGCTTATCACTGACTTGAAGTTCTAGAAGCGTCCAGGTTGTTGTGTGACATAATTATGTGAGTAATATATACGTAACTGTAGGTACACGTGTATGAAGTAGTCTGGTCTGGTTCAATCAAAGTTCGCAACAGTGGACATAGTGCGTTTCGTAATGAAAGCTGAACCGAATGATATTTTTTTTTGTAATAATATTATGATCAAATTTATTGACTTCTACTCGTAAAAATATGAGTACCTTTAGCTAGTCAAGAATTGGCATTTTTGAGTCAATAGACCAAAACTTCGAAAGTTCTAAATAATCTTTGCATTGATACTCTACATAATACCTTTCTTCCGATGAAAATGAATATGGTCTCTGAGTTTTCGTATGCCAAAAAAATCCAAAAAGTCTTTCTAAAAATCTTTTTTTTTTTAACTTAGGTTATATCTGCATATGTTCTCCTCAAAACTCTTTCTCTTTGTCTTAAAACATCTTTAAAACTCAAAACAAAAAGATGACTCGTTTCCCTACCCCGATCTTCCATAGCAACCATCACGAATATTGTTGCCAACCTACTAATACGGCGATGAATCATTGTTTACATTTTTTGCAACCACATCGGAAACCGGTTGTTACATCAGTCGGTGCGAACGGTCAAATTAGTAAACAGGTCACGTTTGACAAATTAAATATTGTTATTATCAACACTGGGTGAATCACTAACCCGTCTTCTAAATCTAGTATTGAAGTGTTTTCTGCACTTGAGTGGGGAAACTAGTTTTTATGCTGTTCATGTTTATATTGTTTAATGAGTTGAGATTTAAAGTTTGTTACTGTGTGTGTAAATGACAAGTTATGTTCTGTGAATCATTTGTTGTAGAATCTAAGAAAAAATAAGAGCTAGGTGTTCCTACGCAAAATTATTGTGTATACGCCATTCGTATGTAACAGGGCCTTATCTTTTTGAGACTACCTAAAATTTGTCTTAGACTGTAAATAGAAGGGTTCTGGGATCGATTCCCGGGTCGGGCAAAGTGTTTTTGGGTTTTTCCTTCAGGAATTTCTCAGTACCAGCCACGGAGCCCGGATTTGTGCCCGGTTGATGGTAATAGGCTCGCCCCCTATTACATGGAACCTTAAACATACCTAACTGGTGAAATGTGAGTATTGGGTACACCTCTACTCTACGTTCAAAATGACATGCAAACTTAGACAATGTATTTTTTGATCTCCACGTTTTCTGTTTAAGCAGAAGTAAAATGTCATTGCTAAGACTGCTTCAATAACTTTGTGAAAAATTATGCTCTACTTTATTTACGAGTACCAGTAAACAGCTATTTATTTATTTTATTTACAGCTATTTATATGTCAATTTTAGTAACTACAGCCCCAAAACCAATTACAATCAAGCTCAATTAACAGACATTTCTTAATCACCAAGACATAAACCGCAAACAATTATTACTACCAAGAAATCACCCACAAAGATCTATGCTATGATGAATCATTCTATGCAAAGAAACACGTTCATTTCATCAGTATCTTATTCCTACAAACGATAACCGACCTTATTGTCTAGAGGTTAAGGGTTTGTATAGATAGTAACATAGTTTTGAAAATTTCATCAGCTTTAAAAGCTATGCGATTCAATGAGTCACTTTTGGTTGCTGTTATGTCAAGTTATGTGACTGTATTTGATAAATACTTTTTATTAGTCAAACTATCATGCATGATTCAATAAATTGATCATTCTAATCAGTGCCATTAATTTATACAAAAGTTGCTGTTGGCTTATGAGAGTGAAGGAACAGAAAGTACATCTTTCTTTCCATACATTTGCGCACAATACTATCTCCTGCTAGTCTGCGTTCGGCCACAATGGCCGAAACTCTCCGGTTGGACAGATATTTCTTTCAAACATTGATTTATTGGCAGACTACTTAAATAGGCGAGACGACAAAAAAAATCTAATTAGTCCGTCAGTTACATTATCAAAAAATATTTGACCCGTGTGTTTTCTTTCGTTACGTAAACAAAAAATGACGAAGATACGACGCTTTTAAAATTCTCAATACGTCACGCCATGGTATAATTTTTAGCTAGTTCTGACGTCACGAGCCCCCACTCCCGAGTTTTGATGCGTTTTATCTTTGTCAATATTCATTGATTTACAAAAACAATAAATACGTGTCCATTAATTTCCAATACTCTAACTGACGGACTAAATAGATTTGCAATTTTTTGATACTGTCGTCATGCCTATTCCCAAAGGGTTAGGCAGAGGTGTACCTAACAGTACACCCACATTTCGCCAGTTATGTTTAAGTCCCATGTAATAGGGGGCGAGCCTATTGCCATCAACCGGTCACAAATCCAGACTCCGTGGCTGCTACTGAGAAATTCCTAATGGAAGAACCCCTATAAAACTTTACCCGACCCGAAACTCGAGCCCAGGGCCTATCAATGAGGCAACGAGGGAGAGGAGGTAATATTAAAAGCTACACTAAATTCGTCTTTATTGACGTACCAAAGGCCATTAGAAGTAAAGTGTAGGCTCACAGTTACCTTCACAAATAAAACATCACAAAGCCATTCAATTACATGCACAAGCAATTCCAATACTGAAACAAGTCATTTTACCGATGCAATTGTACCTAATGGTACCGCTAAGGGGCTAGAAATAAAGTGTACAGGTAATGACGGGTTGTTAATCTACCTATAAACGCTATTGAGTATCCAATTCCCCTACGTTGAGTCATGCACTTGTGGGGAACACAAAAGACGGTGTAGGACTTGTAAATCTGGGATATAGCCCTAAGTACACCATCGTACAAGGTGTAATTGAAAAACCTGAAAAAAAGGCAAAGGGCAAAGTGTTATTGGATTTTTCTGTCAGGAATTACTCAGTAGCCATCACGGAGTCTGGATTTGCGCCCGGTTGATGGCAACAGGCTCGCCCCCTATTATGTGGGTGTACTATTAGATACACCTCTACCCTAACCCTTCGGGGATTACAGGCGTGATGTTATGTTATGAAATAAAGGTCACTGTACTCAACATTGTAAACATGTTTGAGCCAAACTTACTCTGTCACTTACGGGATATTTCCAATTATTATGAGCTCTTGATATTTCGACGCTGTTGCAAGCTTTCATGATCGTGGGATGAAACATTTCTCATCCCGCAATAATTGAAAATCAAATCCCGTTAGTGATAGTATGAAGTTTAGTTAAAAACCTTGAAAGCTTCAAACAGAAGTTTGAGCCAACCCTGAAATCGGAATAAAAACAACTATTATAGAGGTTTGTGAAGAGATTGTCACAAATACCACACGCTTTATTTAACCTAGTTGAATTTTATCCGAACTGCTGCAAATTGTTAGAATTCTAGTGATTTGTAGTTAAGGACACACCCCGAATCAAACGGAATTGAATAAGATTTGATAACCTCCTCACACTCCATCAAATCTAACCGGTAACTTTATAAAAAAGTCTTATATTTGAAAACAATACTTTAAAACTATGAAAACGGTATTCCCTATTTAAACATCTTTCAAACCATCATCATAAGTTTGAGGAACCAAAAGCTCTCGACTGTAAAGTTTGAACCGAGAAGGCTTTAACGCAAGGAACCTTCTTGCTATTCAATTTCATTAGGCGTATGGACCAACAGTTTCCCATCCCAAATTGTATCCTCGCAGTATCAAGCATTTAATTGTTAACTTAGTCTCTCAAAAATATAATACGATGTAATTGACATTTTCTGAAAACATAATAGAGTCTAATTTCATTATCAACTGTGTTAACATTTGCTGTACTTCAGATTAATCTCAATAATTATCAATGCTTGAGAGATATTTCTCGACGGCATGTAAAGCTAAGTCAGAGTCCCATGGGCGTGACTCTGACACCAGGTTAAGCACTAACCACACGATAAAGAAGAAGAGGTAACGACCCGAATGGCGCAGCGGTATTGAGGCTGCCTTACCTTCTTAGGGTCCCGGGTTCGAATCCCGGTACTAGCAAATGTTTGTGTGATGAGCATGGACATTAGTTTCCTAGTCATGGATGTTTATATGTATATGTATAATGTATGTATTTACAAACAAAAAGTATCTATGTAGTTTATCAACTATCTGGTGTTCACGACACAAGCCTCGTTGCTTAGTGTGGCACTAGATGGCGCTGTGTGTAATGTCCAGCGATATTTATTATTTATCAATTCTCCCCTGTCAACCTTCGCGCTAAAATTTACAAGTTTTGCTTTCATTTCAATCCTCACACAATCCATCCACCGTTACCTCATGTACAAGAAACATACCAAACATCTCTATCTGTTAAAATAATCAAAGATGTCCTTGCATGTGATATGTATGTAAATTCACAGCAACACAAAGAAGACCACAGAAAAGCTTAGTTTGCCTATAAACAAGACTTACGTAAGTTCTTATAGAATTATATAATAAAGTAAACATGCCTACTCTTTGTTGTACACTGTTGGAATAACAAATAGACCTCTTTAGAGTGATATTATTTCCTGTAGCTGAGATTGTCTCCTTGGTGTAAAGGTCGCTAGAGCAAAGGGAGAGGATCTGAGGTTCGATGACATGGCAGTGTTGTTCATCTTGTTCTGGATTTACATATAAAAAAATCACAACTGCTTAATCTAAGGTTTAGACAGAGCTGTTGACACTCATTTCGCCAGTAATAATAAAAAGTCCCGTCTTACAGAGGGCGAGCCTATTGCCATCAACCGAGCACGAATCGAACATACGTACGTAGCAGCAGAGAGTCTTCTTTGCTGCTACTGAGAATTGTGACTCGACCCGACCTGGGATTCAAACCCAAGGCTTCATGCTCAACAGCAGCACTTTCAACCAATAGACCAACGTGACCATTTTCTTAATTTGTACCTAATTAATGACTGAAGGCTCACCAAACTAAAACTACCTAGATTTCAATATAAATCCCTTACCTACCCTTTAAAGCAGAATATTCACGATATTAATGATTGTTACTTCTCACATCGGTTCAGAATCAACACACAATTTAATTCTCAGATTATCTTCATTGACATACATTAGCACAGCCATTACAAACTAGCAGTAATAACTCATAACTCGATTACTGAACTAATAAAAGCACACACATACATACAAACTAACAGTTTTTACATAGGAAGTTTCCGTAACGACTTTAATTACCATACATCACAACTCAACGTAATTTAGTTTGTGTTGTAGCTAGTGTTTGTCAAAGTTTTCCACCATAGGGTCTAACGAAGCCGCCGCGGGTGTGGTGGCCCCCGGCCATCGTAGGCGCAGGCCTGTGCACGGTGAGCTATGGGCTAGCTCGCCGTCCGTCCGTCGCATGACGACAGGCCGTGTCGACGGCGCGTTCGTGTTCCACGCGCGCCTCAAAGAGAGTCAGCAAAATGGAAGGGGTCCGCAAGGGCCGATGCCTGCCCGGGGCTGCGGGACTGTTCGCAAGAGATACCGTGCCCCCGGAACATAAAGGGCGATGAAGGAACATGGATGGATTTTAGTCAGTAAAAGTCTGACGCTCCCTCCTGCTCCGTCCAGAGCGGGAGGAGTCATTTGATGATTTCCCATCCGAAAAAATAAAATTAAAAAAGGGTCCTACGTAATGGTCTTCGATCTTTAGTTTAAGACGCGCTTACCTAGGTTGGTCCGCTGATGGATGACCACCCATTACACACTGACTTACCGAGTTTCCTCCGTGCATCGGAAAGCACGTTAAAGCTTGACTCACGCTTGACCGTGTCAGGTCCGAGCCGAGTGTCGACTGTGCAATTTTGTATGGACACACTCACGCTTCCGAGCCGCTACCGAGCAACGGACAATGGATTGTGCTACGGCCGCCACTCGGCTCGGACGTAAGGCCCTACTCCCTAACGCCTCGTCCGTTTATTCGGAACTATCCGTCTCTCTCATTCGCACTCATCTGCAGACGTGCGCGAGAGAGATGGATAGTTCTGAATATACGGACAAAGCGTTAGAGAGTAGGGCCCCCGGCACGGTCTAGGGTGGGTCATTCTTAAGCCGTTGGTCCCAGCTGTCATTTGTAGATCTTTTACAGTCGTTACAGGTAACCAGTGAAAGTTGAAAGTCTGACAACCAGTCTTACCAAGAGGTATCATATTACTCAGTACTAACGTGGTTGTGGAG
Source organism: Xestia rhomboidea (assembly GCA_963853795.1). Classification (NCBI taxonomy): domain Eukaryota; kingdom Metazoa; phylum Arthropoda; class Insecta; order Lepidoptera; family Noctuidae; genus Xestia; species Xestia rhomboidea. The sequence goes on from OY970778.1 coordinate 14,440,637, forward strand.
GTCAGATAGGCAGTCGCTCCATGTAAAATACTGGTACTCAGCTACATCCAGTTAGACTGGAAGCCGACCCCAACGTAGTTGGGAAAAGGCTGGGCAGATGCTGACGATGGCGTCTTATGAATGAAACTTTTGCACAGGCATGTAAATAGGATGAGTGAAAGGCGTCTAACAAAAGGTATAATATACAAGGCAGATGTGAGTAACAACGCCGGGACACCCTAGAAGGACATATATACTGACCCTATTAAATAAAATAAATTAAATTCATTTATATCCGGTCATTGACCCATATTAGATATAGAACCTATCTATCTTGTGCGGACATCTACCAATTCGCACTGGGCCCGCGTGGTAGATTATAGCCCATTTCCTCTCTTAGAGAGGAGGCCTGTGTCCCAGCAGTGGGAACATTAATAGGCTGATGATGATGAGAAACTTTGGTCAATTTTACAGTCACCTGATTGAATAATAAAGAAATAAAGTTAATTTAATGATTAAAAAAATAGAAACATAAATATCAGATCAAATCAATTAATGTCAAAGGCACAAAAAAAATATAACAATGAATTAAATTAACGAATATAGTTGATGTCAGAAGCAAAAAATAATATTAATATATCCATAAGACATGAAAGCTGTACAAAATGACAAATTAAGCACCAGCAATATGCCTGCTACAATAATGCCCAACGTAGGGGCAATCCTGTCGCTGAGCAATCATCGCCAGGACCGTGTTGGAGCTAGCCCGCACCCTGCGCACCAAAGATGCGCACCGCTTGCTATTGGTGAGGTTCTTCAGAAAGATCAAGTGCGTAGTACTCGCAACCAGCGGGCGTGTATGACCTGATGTATGAACGTGGACGAGGCAAAAGGAGTGGGATCCCTTCTTTTTGCATAATGTTCTTTTTCCTAATATACTTTGGCATAACTATTTTGGCATAATTTGTTTTGCCATAATAATACTTTGCCATGTTTTTTTTGGCATACAGTTTATGTTGGCATAATTATATTAAAGGCGAATTTGTTTTGGCATAAATTGAATTCGCATAATGTTACTAGGCATAATGACTATTAGCATAATAGTATTTAGGCATACAATTATTAGAAATAACGGAATCAAATTTGAGTTACTTTAACGCAATTATTTTGAATTAAAAATTCATTACGTTGTCCTACCCCTAGATTGTAATCTGAGCCCGCGTAGGCGCGGAGGCACGTGGCGGCCCGCAAGCTGAGGAGCAGGCGGTTTTAACGCTCGCCGCCGCGGCTGAGGTTGGCCAGCAAGCCGAAGCTGCGGTGGTGAGTGTAAAACACATCTTCGACGATAAGCTCGCGTGGGACCGCCGGAGCCCCGCAGTGCCGGAGCCGTGACAGAAACCATGCCTGCTGCATGTTGCATACTGCATGCTTATTTGCTACATGCTTGCTTGCATGCTTGCTGCATGCATGGTGTATGCTTGTTTGCATGCTTCTTACAGGAAAAAAAAAACCACATGTTCACAATCAACTATGTTCATAACAAATGTGTTATGTATTACCTGCTTCAGGATTTCTCTTTTTCCGTTATTTTCCAATCGTCAAAATAAATTGGTCTAACAATTTAGGAGTTAATTATTGTGCTTCTTTGTTATGCCTATAAAAAAAATTGTTTTAATATCATTATGCGTAAATAAATTTATGCTTGAGAATGTTATGCTTAATCATTATTATGATTAGAGAAATTTTGCTTAAAAGAATTATGTGTAAGCTGTTATGCGTAAATAATGTTATGCAAAAGTATAATTAGGTCTAATAAAAGTATGCCAAGTTATATTAGGTCTTAAAATTTTATGCAAATGGATAGGGAACCAAAAGGAGTATGTGAGGAAAAGTAATACTGTTGTGTCTTTGGTATATCAACAAATCATTGTATTTCCGCGTGTCAATGATTCATACACACGGCGACACACCAACTTATACATTTTTGGTATAACATGACCTCGCTTTCGTATAGATTTCCCGTACAGGAGAGATCCGTCTAAACTGGTTTTGTAAAGCTTGATTGGTCGTCTTGCGTATGTATCCGTAAAATGAACTTCAAACATAACTCTGTTCCATTGATACCGTTAGCAACAGCTTCAGGCAGGTCCCTCCCAAGTGCATCTAGGGTTACACAAAGAGCAGGCAAGAAGGTTGGCCTAATTAAAAAAGGCCTTTGTGATGAGGCTCCGCAGTCACACTACGTGTTATCCGAATAGGCTCTTCGCTGCGGTTATGCGCCTGCCTAGGTTCGAACCAACGACTTACTGTTTGTTAGTCGGGGCCGCCACCACTGGGCCACCGCTGCTCTCTGGTTGATTATCAAATGGCTCATTAAGATCATTGACTCAATATTCAGTAGTAGTCTTACACAAAGAAATCTATTAGACCACATTATCGTCTCCAGTTTGAGAGTCGCTGCCCTAACCGACTGCGCCGATTAGTCTAATGCATTCAAATTGGCATAAACAATGCTACATTATGCGCTTTTGTATGCAACTATAGCTGCAAGGTCTTTTTGATAAAATAATTGTTATGTGACTGTCTCGTCGGCTTGGTTATGATATTACATAAACATAACATCACGTTTGCAAACCCCAAAGTGTTGTTCAGAGGTGTGCCTAACAGTTCACCCAGATTTCGCTAGTTAAGTTTAATTCCCGTGTGATAGGAGGCTAGCCTATTGCCATCAACAGGACACTAATGCAGATTATTGTGCTGCTACTACAGATTCCTGATGCAAAAACTCAATAACACTACCCGACCCGATCCGGGAACCGAATTGGTTATGATACTGAGTGGAATTATGTCAGTTAGATAGAAATGCCATGGCGGGTATATCCTTTATGAGACTGGCACAGGAACATGGAGCTTGGCACAAGCAAATTGAGGCCTATACCCAGCAATAGGTGAAATCGGGCTGTACATGACGATGGGGTAGAAATGCAAACACAATTTGCAGCAAAAAATTGGCAGTGGGCAGTACATTAATCGCAGAACGGGGGCCCGATGGCACTGAAAGGTTTTGGAGTGCCAGCCACGTCCCGGAACTCTTAGTGTTGAAAACTCTCCCTAAAAGTGGGCCGATGACCTGATAAAGACCGCAGGAACCCTCGGAATGCGAGAAGCATCAATCAACCCTGCGTCGCTTTGTGGAGGATGTTCAGCGTTTGTTGGATGGAATATTGTGAGTTCAATACTTACTGGCCCGAATATCACAAGACTGGAGTCCTGAGACAGCTAGACGGGGTTGCAGCAGACCAAGACGAAGATAGCTGGACGCCTTGGATGGCTTTTGATGAATTGGCAAGAAGGAACATACCATCGAGGGAAGTGGAAAAAATAGGAGGAGGCCTTTGCACAGGAGTGGGATAATAGGGGATGACTAAAAAACTGCTTAATTTGTTTTGGAAATCATCTGATAATTCATAATGTTTAGTGAAGAACTTCAATCTCAGTGAAATTTGATTGAGGTCTACTTGCTTGCTGCGGGACTGTTCGAAAGAGATACCGTGGCCCCGGAACACAAAGGGCGATGAAGGAACATGGATGGGTTTTAGTCAGTAAAAGTCTGACACTCCCTCCTTCTCCGCCCAGAGCAGGAGGAGTCATTTGAAGATGTCCCATACGAAAAAAAAAAGGTCTACTTGCTTCGATGATACTCATTTCCTACTACATGCCTCTATCTATCTTCAGTGTTTCCGTTACTTTATGCAAATGTTACAAAACTACAAATCTACATCAGCAAATAGCAACGTAATCTTTAATACGCTCAGAAAATCTGTTTCCAAGAAAATTATCAACACGCAAGATTCTGAGCTCAATTTCCTTGGCCCATATCAAGTCGTTTGTACCAACTTACCCGTACCACTAGTTTAACTTACAAAGGACCTTAATGGTTTCGTAATAGGGGATGTTATAGTGTTTGATAGTGGTAACAATAAAGTGGTTTTAGCAATCATTGTCATTATTAGTCAGATTTGGACAGCGTCACGGTGTGCCGGTGAGGATAAAAACGCAATTAGGACATGAAGGATTTTTAATGGTTTTTTAAATGGCCATTGTTGTTGAAAACGTGTTATTACGAATGTTTGACTTCGTTTTGTTCGTGAATTTGTTCGGGTTTAGTTAATTATGAGGTGGGCAGTATTTAATCATTAATTTCGGTAAACCAGAACACCTATAAAGTATTTATTTTTTTAATGTGGTTCCTGAATTGAAATCAGAGCAGAGAAAACCATAAGAATGGGACCTACTTACGAGTATTTGAGGTACATTAGAAAAATATTCATTAAGATAAATAAAACTAAAGATAATCTCATGGCAAATGACCGCTGGGCAAAAGTCTCCACACGATGGTTGCCGGAAGACGAATGGCGCAGAAAGACGTGGTGGACGCGTACCGCGAGGGCTGGTTTGAAGAGGCACGGGAGAAGAGCTCATGGAAGGAATTAGGCGAGGCCTTTACCTAGCAGTGGGATAGAAATTGTTTTATTTTTTGTTTTTAGATAGCGAAACCTATCATTCCTCGTAAGCGAAAGGAAGAAATGCATTGGCGTGAGATTGAAGAGGCATTCGACTAGCAAAAGACTGCTGTAGGCTGATGATGTCATACATTTACCCAAGATTTTGTGAAGGGCCTGCTTTAATTAATATTATCTGCGTAGTCTTTTCCCAACTATGTTGGTATCTACTTTAAGCCTAACCGGATGCAGCTGAATACTAGTATTTTACATGGAGCGACTGCCTATCACAACCCAGTTAGTACTGGATAATACGATACCCCTTGGCAAGACTGGGTGTCAGACTTTCGGGCCACTTACTACCTGTAGCGACTGTTAAAGATCTCCAATTGACGGCCGAACGGTGGCTTAGCGTGTTTTCTGAGACTCGGAGGAAACTCGGTTTCCACAGACTAACATAAGCAAGTGCGGCATAATCGGAAGAATAACCTGAGTATTTGGTATAATTTAGCCACAAACCCTACAAAAATAATGTAATTATTTTATCCAATTTCAATTCAGAATAATGACCTGACGATGATCTCATGTTATAATTGTTTTGCCCCCATTCGTCTTGGGTGCGAAGTTAAAAGAGAAAGTGCACGAAATGAATCATTACCTACTTGTTTTTGTCCACAAAGTCTCGTAAGTTTTTGTACAAAAGGGGAAAGTTTACCTAATAGATTATTGATGATTTTTTCATTATCAAACAACAGGACTGTGGGGTTCCATCGGGAATGACCACCTTCTTAGTCACAGGAATGATTTTAAACTTTACAGTCTCGTTGGTCTTGTCACTATCTCCCTCCTTAACCACTATACGTGGTTATCTGCCTCTCGTTGCCGTTGGCGTTTCGTAGTCCCTGGAAGGGACCACGGAGTTTTTTTTCTTTGTGGTCCCTATAATACTGCAAAATTTCGTGGTCCCTTCTCGTATTCCCTGGAAGGGACCGTGGAGGTTTTATGACGCACGCTCGCTTCGCTCGTATATTAATAACACTCTTTGCCTTCTGTCCCCGAAGTGCCGGGCCTCAGCCGGACTCCTTCGTCGGCTTACGGCCCAGTGCCCATGCCGCCTACAAATATCTAAGTACAATTTAATTCGGCAGAATATATTTCTTCAAGGAACCACGGGCAAAAGCATACTCGTGGTCCCTTCCAGGGACTATGAAAAACCTGTTCTCTGCTCTTGTTACATCATTATGTTAAAGATTTGGATATGCTTTATATATGCATGTATATTATTATGTAATTGTGGTACACCACAGACTATCTGCAGTATTGTCTCTCCGGCTTCTTATAATCTATCCAAAGATTGTCTTGAAAAGATCGCTTTTAGAGCTGACTGCCCATTGTGTCACCCTATGTGAAATATTTTCTTTTCTAAAAGTTAATTATAGGGTGTACATAATAAATAATGTTCTATTGTAGTGGTCGCACGCAGTGGCTGCTAAGCATGAGGTCCTGGGTTCGATTCCCAGGTCGGGCATTGGAAAAAATTAAATGTTTGGTATGATTTTAAAGTTAGTATGTATTTCCGTTTTTTTTTTCTTATTACTAAGCAATGGGTGAATAAAAAAAACATTAACTAGCGGTATTCCTAGACGTGATTGGTTTCAATTAAATCATTAACAAAAAAATAATGTATCGATAATTTCGTATCGTCATAACTGTGAAGTGTCGCTAGGTAACCTGATCCTGTGATAAAAGTGTAAATTTTCCGAAGCTAATAGTAATCTTTGCAGCAAGGCTTCATGCAAGGCTTATAGCTACCATCGGTGCAGAGAAACGTGCGAATTTTCTTTGCAAGGGGACAATCAATTCTACCACATGGACCATGCACATCTCGCTTATTCACAAACTGACCATGATGGTATTTCCCTTTTTGATATTCACCCGGGATGAATTGGTGTTGACTGCCCCTATACTCCATTCTCTTCAGACAATTAGTACCACCACAAGGCCCTGTCGGAAAGCCCATAGCTAAAATCGCGAGTTCACTTCGTGTAAATGGAGCGACAAAATCTTCGTATAATACAATCTCTTCAATGGGTCTTATTGGCTCCCTAGTTATATCAGGAGCGGTGAAAAAGTATGCTACAGGAGGTACATCGTCTATCACGGTTCCATCCCAATGTCTGACAACTTCGAGGTCTTTCACTCTTAAATCATCGTACAAATACTTTCGACCTGGTATCCGCTCCATCTCTGGTAATGCTACAAAGTAACTGATCACTCTGTTGCCTAAACACGTAAGTCGAATATAAAATTCAACTTCACCAGAGGCTTTCAAATCTTCTTCACATTGTAATGCTCGTACCATTTCTACTGTATTTGTCATCATTATTGGTTTCGTTGTATCCCTAAATTCTCCTTGGTCGAAATTTACGGGGTTCAGCTCCCCTGCTCTATGAAGGCATTCAAAAAATGACTGGTGCCACTCTACAATACAGAAGCCAGTGCAGCCAAAGTCTTGGTCTCTATTCCATACGGTGATATAAATTGGAGTTTTTCTTAACGTTTCCTCTAACTCTGAAGGTCTTCCAAGAAACATGACCGAATTACCGACGCCAAAGTAAGGTGGTTGTGGTAACGGTTCCGAAGGAAGCACAACCTTCCATGGTATCGGTTTAGCTTTTTTACCCTTCTTCGGTTTTTTAGGTTTTGCCTTTTTTTTACTTTTCTTTGGGGGAGGTGGGGGTGGAGGTGGTGCAACAAAGTTGTCATGTGCTACAATGAAATCAAAAAATGGTAGGCAGTTCATCTGCATTGAGCATGTTTGCATATACTTCAATTCTTCTTCGGATGGCAGAACTGGTTGTTTTCCTTTTTTTCCTTTTCTTGCTTTTTTGGCTTTACCTCCTCCCTTTTTTTTCTTTTTCTTCGCAGCTAAAGCAGCTTCTAGAGCAGCAAGTAACTCGGCTTCTTTTCTCCTCTCTTCTGCTTCTTGTGCGAGTTCATATTCATCTTTTTCGGGTGGTTCTACTTTAAGTACGATCTTTTTGACGAAAACTTCTATCATGAAGATTTGATCTGCCATTGTAGCTGCTGTAAATATTTAATTTTGTGTAAGTTCAACTAAAATGGACAAACTGCCTTGTTGGTGTAATGGACACGAGCACACTGCTGAACATGTGTTCCTGGGTTCGATCCCCGAGTCGGTCAAAGCATTATTGGTTTTTTACATCAGGAATTTCTAAGTAGCAGCTACGGAGTCTCGATTTGTGCCCGGTTGATGGCATTAGGCTCGCTCCCTATTACATGGGACTCAAACATAACTGCTTTTAGGTACACGTTAACCTAACCCTTCAGGAATTACAAAGCGTAGTGTAGTGTAATGTTATTATTGGTTACGGTTAAATTTTTATTAAATTGCTGGGAAACGGCTTTTTTTTTGGGGAGGAAAATCACGCCTTACGGTAAAACTCGATGTACCGCGCACGCAAAATATTCTGGTGATGGATGCAGTGATAAGTAAACCTTATATTAAAGTTGGAACTTTGCCCTCCAATATCTCCGTTATACTAGAAGGTTCCCTGGTATGGACCAGAACAATAAAAAATGCAACAAAGGGGAGAACAAGTGCCTTTCGGCTTCGTCAAAAGTCTTTTTACACGCTTTGTACTCGTAAAATGTATTTTTAATGAGAATTTATGGAAGAAGTTGTTATACTGCTCCAACCGCAAACAAATTGAGATAAGGGCAGGAAAATGATGATATCATCATCATCATTTCAGCCAAAAGACGTCCACTGCTGGACATAGGCCTCCCCCAAGTGTCGCCACATTTATCGGTCCCGTGCGTCTCGCATCCAGCGGATTCCCGCATCCTTCACCAGGTCGGAATCCCCGCAAACTTTACCAGGTCATCAAATATTCCTTATAATAGTAAAACTCACATTAATAATTGGTTTATCCCCCTTTGTGGTATGGCAACAATTTAATGTCCCAAAAAATTAAATCATTTGGGAACATTTCGGTTTAGGAAGATACTGCGAAGTTAATGTTTGCACATCATTCTGAAAATCTGGAACGGATTATTGTATTATTAGATAATTTTTAATTTAACCACGCAAAATTTTGCCATTTTATTGTGAAACTAGAGTTTGAGTGATAGACAATTTCACGTTTTAAACCATACTGATTAATAAAAATTTGACAGCATGAGTCAAAACGAAGAAGTTATTTCATTTAGTATTCGTGTAAAAAGTTTTGTGTTACTAATTTACAAACATATTTAAGATTTTCAGATTTTTTCCTTTACAAGTGCTGTAATGCTAATTTCATGATTCTAGGTCAACGGGAACTACCATAAAGGTTTTCGACCCAAAACCTATAGGGTACTTCCGGTTGACCTAGAATTGTCAATTTTGGTTAAAAAGCAAGGTCTTACAGCAAAAGTAAAGGGGAAAAAGCAGAAGGCACGGGCATTGATCACCACGCTTGCTCAAGAATTTAAAACACATTAAACCCCGCAAGGTTAGGTAGAAGACCTCTTCTACCTAACCTTGACTGTACTTACCTAATAGTAAACCCACATTCCGCCAGTTAAGTTTGAGTCCCATGTAATAGAGGGCGAGCCAATTGCCATCAACCGGTCACAAATCCAGACTCCGTGGCTGCTACTGAGAAATTCCAAAAAAAAAAGATATCAATAAAAGTACCGCAGAAATATAAAAAAAAAACTGCTACAGCTACGAGCTATCATCAAACCTTTTGCTCACTTTAATTACACAAATGCATACTCTACACAAAATATCGCTTAGCACTTAAAGAAAAAGTGACTAACATCAATACAATAACGATCCGAGGCAGAGAAGAGATACAAACAAAAAAAAAACAAAGGAGCGTAGTTTGAGTTCACGTCTCGGGGTCACGTTTACGCACGGGGGGGTATTACAGGGGAACGGGGAGGTGGGGGGCGTGCGCGAGAGCAAGACAAGTCTGTTTATCGTAGATTAGTTTGGACTGGAGCGGTATGGAATATTTTTAGTTTGTGAATTTTACTTGTGCTTCACGGGTACTTCTACAGGGCTCTTCATGGGCCCGATGTAGATTTTCTAACGACCGTATCCCGGTTACGTTTCGGTTACCTTTTTGGGGAAACTGAAGGTTTTGTCTATGCGATTATAATAGGGTATTTGACACCATAAAACAATAATTCCAAGACACCAATCTTTAAAAAAAAACGTTATTTTGGGCCTGAAAACCCGATTTATTTTCAATTAATTGCCAAATTAGATTTTTAGTTGCTTTGAAATCAATAAATAGTTGAGTCATTGAGTTGACAAAATAGTGACGTCATAGCGTGCTATTGCCATACAAAATCTATGGGAGAACCGCGTTTTGACAGCTCTTAAAAAGTATGTCAATTGATTGGTGTGTCAACTACCCTATTATATAGTTATCATTTTGGGGTACCAGTTATGAGCTTTTTATCTATATGGGCAATAGACTGCAACATACCTTGGCAAAGCAGTGTGGAGTGGTGTTAAAGATATTTTTTTTTTATTAATTATTAGTAAAAAAACAATGTCTTAGGTAAATTTTTATATTTTACATAAATAAAGTAAATACAAGACTTGTGTTAATAAATAAGACTTAAAAACTATGTTAGTAACACTTCACTTAGTCACACTTCACATGTATTGGTTAGTATAATATTATACTAACTATGACCAATAATATGAGAAAAAAGGTAGATCAGTAGCAATTTTTGAAAATTTTATATCGAAGTCAACGATAGACTACTTATTGATTTCTTTAGTAAAAAATGAATCATAGTAGAAGCGACCATTTGTTTTCAAGGTGAAGGTTTAAACTTACTTATAGGAGTAACTAGCGTGGTATTGAAAGGATGTGGATAATAACCTTGGGTAGACGATTTCATCAAAGTCTATATAGTATACTCAGCAGTGGGTGATGCCGGGCTGAAATTATGATGATGAGGTATACAACGTAAACCAGAAAGGTGTGGTATTATTACAACTTTCTATATGTTTTTCGCTATTTTCAAATTGAAAATTTATTGAAAATGAAATTTCAAATTGCGAAAACAATCAGATGTCCTGTGATAATTATGCAATACGCACATTAATCCGGAAAATCAGAGGTGGTCTTGAGAGAGGGGCGTGTCTTGGGTTCGAACTTGAGATCTATGATTTGACTGTCCGATGGTCACACCCCTAGGCTATAACTGCTGCATAATACACTGCACTGTTGTATAATTATCACTTGATTTGGTGAAGGAAAATATCGTGTGAAAATCAGCATGCCTGAGAGATATTTCTTGACGGCATGTAAAGCCAGGTCAGAGGCCCATGGGCGGCATAAAAACTCTGACACCAGGTTAGGCACTAACCACACGACTAAGAAGAAGAAGAAGCTGTCCAGTACGAAAGTTCATTATCTAATGATACCAATTATATACTCGACTTATAATTATGTATGCGATAGCTGATTTTTTTTTCGCGATTTCTACCGGTGGTCTCATGGAGTAAGCTGTTCAGTTTGATGGTTCGAATCACACCCTTTTATAATTATGACCACAACTATATGCACTTGCTTTGCATCAATCTTTGGCCACTATGGCTTTGTATACATGAAATCGTGATGAATACCTCCACTACATTTAACATAACTTGTGATTTCTAATTCGATTCCAACTACCTCTCATCATTTTCTCCATTCCATTATTTTTCTAAGCTGCTGAAATCAAGTTTTATTTAAATTCTATTTCATATCCAGTCTCAACATAATCCATCGCCAGCGCACGAGCACGTTCGCTGTCTCGCTCTCTCGTCGATATTTAAATTTAGAATCGCGTTTGTACGTTATACGATTCGCAATGTACACAGTAGTTTGATGTGGACGATGTTTCAGCGTAAATTGCTCAGATTTAAGCTATTAATGCCAGGCATTAGCATAATCCGCGTATAATGTTCCCACTGCTGGGGCACAGCCTTCCTCTCTATGAGAGGGAGTGGGCTATAACCCACCACGTATCTTAGAATTTTGGATTCTAGGACATGTCGGCTCCCACACGATGTTTTCCTTCACCGTTTTGAGGGCAGTGGTACCGAAATATATTGTTCAAAATAATGCGCTTGCCTAGGTTCAAACCCGCGACTTATAACTTGAAATAGTGCTAGGAGAGCTTGTTAAAGATTGGGTGGAAGCTGCTGTAATTATCTGCCTGTACCTGATGATAGTAAAATATTGACCCGTTTTGAAAGTAAGTGTCGTAAAAGTAGCAAAAGATAAATTATTTAAATTATGTATATTACGTTGCAACAGCGTGCGTTTGGAGCAAGACAGCACGCCAGTATAAATCCTCGAAAAGGCGAACATGTACCTACATTAATACACCTAGAATCCACCAGTTATGTTTAAGTCTCATGCTATAGGGGGCAAGGCAGCTATAGCCAGCACGCGTTCCGTAAAATTCTTTATAGAAAACCACAGTGACACTTTGCCCGACCTGCTGGAATCGAACTCCAATAGACCAACGAGGCAGTCGATAGGTTTAGAACTGTATATCAGTTAGCCGTAATACTAAAATGTTATAATAACTAACACCAGGTGAACATGTTATAATAACTAATAACTCTTTAAACCTTATAATACTAGAAAAGAACTCTTTAAAACTTATAATACAAAAAAGAACTCTTTGTTATTTTCACAATATCAATACTGGTGCAGATTCTTTGGGTGGTAATAATTTGATTGACAAAATGCTAATTTTAATCAACTCTATCTTCTGGAAGTAAAACTCTGATAGACTACCACGTAGTTTAGCTTAATCATAGGTCATCAAATTACCCATATGAATAGATCAAGCGTTTAATGGTTTCAAGTGAGATGACCATATGGAATCAATAAACTCATGCAATTCTATCTAAACAGTAAAAATACTAACTTTCCAAACAAGATCGAAAAAGATTACATCGACATAGAACAATTAATTGATAGGTTTACAGACTGACTGAATAAGATCGACCAGTCAGATACACGAGAACCAGACCTCTTAGTCAGATCAAAATCTAAGATATTGCAAAATAGCGACTATGTTAACGTGATCTTGCAAAGGGATCGGTTAATTCAGTAGAAGGTCTCGCTTTTATGGTAAGCAACGTGTGGTCTCCTGATAAGGATGGGTGATCTGTAGTAGACGGACTGGCATGCACAAAAAATGTGTGAACATTTTTGTCTGGATTAGTATTGCCAATCGAAAATCGGTTGGCTTCATGTGGTGCGGAGGAATGCGGAAAATGTCGTAAGGAAAGTTTTGAGTACATTCGTACTCAAAACTTTACGTTACGTAGACGCAGAGGAAGACCAAAGAAACGATTGGATATACCGTGTAAAGGATGATAGGACAAGTAAGAAGGTGTCTGCTGAGATGACGAGTAATAGAGAGGTATGGAAGAAGATATGCTGCGCCGACACCGAATAAATTGGAATAAGGGCAGGAGATTGATGAACTATTAAATAAATATAAAATAAAATCTTTTTATTTCAGACATTAGTCCATAATGTGTGTTAGTAAAACGACTTTAGTATTGCAAAGCCCAACCACAGTTCTTCCGCAGCTGTTATCTCTTGTGACTGGACGGTGGCTTCATCTTTTTATTTTGACAATTCAAAAATCCCTGTACCTGGAAATAAATGCACTGAGTTTGAATTTTAATGAAGTGTGTGATCACAGCCTACTTAGTAGTGTAATTCTTGCCATTGTCATCGTCATTTCATATTGCAGCCCCGATTGCAGCTGACCTCTCATCGAAAGCTGTTTAGCAAGATCGTTGGTCATTATTTCCAGCGGCTATCAGCAAGGTAACACGAATTTGGTTAAATTTTCATGAGTTAAAAGAATTATTGATTTCTTAAAAGTACTGCTCACATCATCTACCATGGTTACAACTAAACTAAGATACCACAGCCAAGGTACATTCAGAGACTTTGCTTTGAGAAGCTCTACCTCAAAGCCTTATTATGCTTCCATGCAAATAAAACTTAGTATTTCCAACTGAATTTTCTTCAACTCTACCCACTTCTTCTATCCTCCAATTACTCTATGTTTTAACTGCAACATTAAATATAAGCAAATTTTGACAATATCTAAAATCATCAACATGATACCTCACAAGCAATAGAACCCACAATATCCCTATTACCATGACAACATGCCCATTTACTGCTATAAAATGAAAACGTAAATCTAATATTGTGGTTATAAAATTTTCCGTTTGGTAGTATCGATGGCGGGAGAGGCGAGCCAAGGGGGAAGGGGGGGTCGTAAGCCCGCAGAACCGGTAGCGTGTGCGCATCGTGCAGCTGCGCCTGCGACGGGTTAAGGCACGTTTACAGAGGTAAAGGATTTGTACGTGGAGGATTTACTATAAAGGTTTCTTGTTAGTGAGCTCGAAGACTAGATTTGATGGAAGGGATAGAGAAAGGAAAGGATTGGAAGTAGCCGTTGATGGTGGTCATCTGAGTGAAATTAAAAGTAGGTTTGAATGAACAAAAGCTAATAAAAACAAAAGATAAACCAATAAAACGAAATGCTGGCTAAAAACAATTTCATCCATCAAAAAATAGAGATAATATTAGAGGTAATTCTAATCATAACATAAGGATAACCTATCAGCAGTAGGATTATTATTTGTAAGTTATTTATGTTTTTGGGAAATCATCAGCCACAAGCTACGACGCCATTAACAGTTATACTGTCACTAGGTTCACGACTGTCTAAATAATAAATGAATCCTCAATCGCAAAGGCTTCAAAACACTAGGTAATAATACGCTTTGATTTTCAAACACCTTTTCCTAATCCAAATTGAAATCGGACAAAATGTCTGGACGGTAGTGTTTCAAATTACTAATTCAATGCACTTTCTTGGTAAGTGATTCACTGCATTTCCATGTTAGTACTAACTACTAATACAATGTGTCACATGAACGAAATAGGTTTAATATTTGATGTGTCCGTGTCTAGGTTAGTTTCCGATTCTAATGTATCGATCTGAGGGGAGTGACAAGATAATTGGGTTTGGCGTGTGTCTAATAACTTTTTATTATGTGATTCATATTTATCATCAACTCTACATGTTCAGTGTACCTATTTACCTAATTTGCTTTTCCATTTTCCATCGAAAACACTAGATCAATTTGGGGAAATTCTTGTTCTTATATTATTTGAAATAGTGATGTAAAGGATCAATCAGCTTGATAACTTTAGTCGTAAGCCTATCTGATTTTATTTGTATTGAGTATAACCTCTCATAGAACATTTTGCTATTTTTAATATTCTTAGCTCGAAAGACATCACATGGTTCCATAATAAATCAAAAAGGATTCGGTCAGTATCTATAATTTCTATACTACAATCTACCGGCAAGAATATTTGAATCGAGAACCTGCAACCAAAATAATATCTAACAACAAACCCATGTAACCAAACCCTTAGCAATCATCTCGCTTATACAAGTATTATAGTGGCACAGCGTACGTGCAACTTACACTATACTAACAACACAGCCATAATTATTGTATATATATCTTATACTATGTATACCCTAGTATACGGCGACTGTGCGCTGTCGTACACTCAACTATACATAGATATAATTCAATCGTATCGAGGTCATGACTGCAGTTAAGCTTCGTGTTAGCTACTAATAGTAAGCAGAGGGGGATAATGTGTTTAGAGAGGAAGATTGGTGATATAGGGTGATGAGGAGGAATGAGTAAAATTTAGTGAGGGAAATTTTGAGTATGAATGTATCCACATTCATACTCAAAATTTACTATACTGGCTATAAGAGTAGAAGACCAAAGAAATGAAGGGTGGACTGTGTCAAGGATGATATGGCTAGAAAGGAGGTGACTACTGAGATGTCGAGTAATAGAGAAGTATGGTATGCTGCGCCGACTCCAAATAAATTGAAATAAGGGCAGGAGAATGATGATAATGATAAAGGGAAGGAAGAAGGGTAGTTTGTGTTTTGTACTTAAGAAGTTAACAATACATATATAAAAAAGCAATAGAGATACTATCAAAGATAAGACGACTGTAAAACAAGAACCTTTAGCGGACGCAAAGAACTCTCTTTCAACCAAAATCAAACTTGCTTGGCATATAAAGCACGACGTAAAATGTCGACAGGTATGGATAATATTGTTGTTATGTATGAAAGCAACTGGCAAATTTCCCAATTGATGTTAAAAGTGACAATATTATTCTAAATACAAATGCATCATCTTTTCTACCTACGAAGAACCCTATGTAGTTTTGCACTCCCTTCGTCATCCAGAAAGGCAGAAACCAAGTTTAAAACTTCTTTATCACATTCGCCTTCAATTTCGTCAACCTTCTCCACTAACGGTAGAACATCAGTCACAAAATCATTACCTTTTATCCTAAAAGAGTCACATCATTCCATCATTTGATCGTATCCACGGAAACAGCCGCGCCTTCAACAGCGTGTACTATAATTACTAGTATGGTTACATCCATACATGCGTTTGCATGTATAATAATATACCCGTTGTCGTCAACTTGTACACATACGGTACATTTATAGATTGGCGTCGAGTTTCCGATGCGTTTATTTTTGTTGTAGTCCAGTTTCAAAGTTGATAGGATATGATTAAAAATAACTGGCTTACAGATGAATCTATTTTTTTTGTGAAAATGTAATATGTTACAACAAGATTTGCATTTTATATTTGCCCATACTGCTGTTCCACTGCTTGGTACACACTTCCATTTACTTGGGTTGTCTTTGTTATAGACCAATCTCTAGTGAAGGCGTATAGTTCGTCTCGCCATCTTTGTTTTGGCCATCCGCGGCTCACTTTTTAATTTTGGCAACCTGCAGTCAGTTGTAAACTCTGCCAGCAATCAACATACAAATTGCCAGCATATTAAAAAGAGCCACTAAAAAGACTATCAAAGATAAAACAGACTATACAGAACTGGATACAAAGCCAAAGAACATTCTAGTTGAATCCTCCACCCATCTCTCAGCGCACCAATTGATTGGTTGTTCTATTCGTAGAGACCACATGAACATAATACACAAACGTATTCATCAAAGAGATATGCCCAGTCAAGTGAACGCTTAGCATGTTAGTCTCAACTAGTGATGTATGATTCGATCCGATACTTTATAGTATCGATACAACGTGATGCGATAATCCGATATTTCGGATCGATACAAAATAATACGATGCAATGTATGAATTTTTAAATAACATCCATTTTAGCATGAATTTCAATATCATTTTTAGGGTTCAGTAGTCCTGAAAAGTAATCCATAAAGTTTCGTCATGTCCGTCTGTCTGTCCGAGGTTTTGCTCAGAGACTGTTAGTACTAGAGAGCTGCAATTTAGTAGAGGTGTGTATATCAATTAGGCCGACAAAATGATAAAATAAAATTTTGGAAAATAATTGTTTTAGGGTAGCTCCCCTACATGTGATTTTTTTTTGTCGTCTATCTCATCGAATGGGGTATCGTTGCATAGGTATTTAAAAATGACTTAGAGGTTGCTAGGTACTATGTTTCGATTTAATGCTCCATTTACGAAATATTAAACTTCAAAGTGATTATTATTATTATTTCAAAGATATTTGCAGAATCGGATGGAAATCATTCGATACTATTCTTAAATATGTATGGCATAGTTGACATCTGGATCGATCCAAAGTATCGACATAAATGCAAAAACGTGCATCCCTAGTCGCAAGCGCACGTGCGTCTAGCGGTAATACAGGATTTTGTTTTATTTCTAATGCTTAGACGTTTTAATGTTTGCGATTGTGCGGTTGAGGAGAGGATTGTTATGAAGGGCTTTATTTTGCTACTCAATATTAATTTACAACTCATTTCTACAGAATTTTGTATTTTAGTCAGCCAAGGAGTGGAATTCCCAGCCTGCGTCGGTGTTCCCAAGTTCATTATGTCCTCAACCTATTTAAGTCCCGATTTAATAGGCTTCTTATGGGTTAGCTCGTTCCATCGCTGACCACAACCCTGTACTCAGGTCTAGATTAAGACGAGAAGGCCCATTTAATAAAAATACAGCACAAGTAAAGGGAAAAGTCCGAAACGTAAAAAATAGTTGAAAATTAAGGTAAAGGAGACAATTTTTTTTGTTTGGAGATTAGGCCACCCACATAAATAATGAAACGTACATTGATTTCTTCCCTAAAATATCTAGATTACAGTGCTTATATTAGCTAAGCCTTGTCTAACCGGAATAAATGCGAACACTGCAAAAACACTATGTCTGTCTGTCAAATGACATTGACCTCAATAGGAATGATTTGACTCGCAAAAAAATATCATAATATAACTTTTAATTATGATTTTAAGATTCCGGTTTCGTTTCTATGTAATCTTTCGTTTGTTACTATGATATAACTGTTACTTATTTTTGGTGTAATATGAATAATAAACGCAACGTCAAAGTGGGCCTAAAAAAATTTTCTCCTTTTGGTACATACAAGTATTCGCGAAAATCTAAATTTGCCCATTTCTTTTTATCGTGTTGACTTAGGACTTTGATTTTGTACATCTAATAAGGACTATAGACCTCAGAACCTGGTATAAATTTCGACTTGCTAGGTCCACCCGTTCCTGAGACAATCGGTGGTGACAGACGGACAGACGGACAGATAGACAGACGGACAAGAAAGTGATCTTATAAGGGTTCTTTTTTTTACCTTTTGAGATACGGAACCCTAAAAACATAGGTACTTCAGATTTTTGTACATCACATCCTGTTTTTCCCATTTGGCAGAGGTGATCTTTAAAGTATACCCCTTATTTTAACAGTTAGGTATGTGTCAGAATGGTCTATCATTGATTTCATAATTGTTGATTTTTACAAGTTTGGTAATCTACTAATATGATGGCGTCATTATGACTTTGCAATGGTCAACCACTGATACTCCATTGAAAGAAATGGCATAGAAATGTAATCTCGTACATAATGACAAATTTATCGATAGAAAATACAAATCCATATTATCGCATATCATATCCCACAGGGACCACGGGTAACGAGTGATTGCATAATTTGACTACGGGTTTATAGGTTTTTTATTTATCTACCAACTACCAGGAGGGCAGAACAATAAAATAGGTATTTTATATTTTTAATAGGAATCTCAAAATCAATCCGAGTACATTTCGATTATGTATGATATTGTCCAGGAAACAATCCCTAATGTCATGGAACCACGGGAAATTAAAATTATCCATGGACCCGGCAATGGGTCGACCCACCGGGACCACGGGTAACGACCCTTTTAAGACCCTTGACAAATCCTATAAGCAAGTTCTAGTCTAGGTTATATTTTTACCAAGGTGAGCAATTCGCATACAATTTATGTACACACAAGAGATGAAACGTTTTCTTAGAATAATCTCAGACATTAAAAGGATTCCTGGAAAATAATCATTTCAAAAGCCTCAGAGATTACAACAATAAATATTGGCATTACATACAATGTTTATGTTATCTAAAATCAACAAATTCACTCAGCAGTTTCAATTCTATATTGTTATCATTTATTTTGTAAATCAAAGCTGGTTTGAATGTTTACCATTATTTACTTTGTGGATCTACATCAAATATTCTGGATGATGACTAAGATCGTCAATCAAAACTGTCAATTTTAACTGCTCAAGGTAAAATCGTATACACAAAATGATAGATAGTGTTTTACTTTAATGTGTAAAGCTATGGAGCATTTTAGTAATCTTAGTCACTATTCTGTAAATATGCAAAAACAAAAATCACAATCACAAGAAAGGTATTTTTTTCATATCGCATATCATCACAAACTATAATTATGAAAATTTATGAAAATAGCTCATGTCTTAGCGAAAATATTAGTAAGAAAGCGAGATAGCAACGGAGTTGTGATTTGGATAGCATCGCCGCTCGTGGAGTAGAATTATAATTTATTTATTTGTAAGAATGTAGTTGAGATTCATTAAAAAGTGTCTTACATTGTACCATAACATCTGGTGTACGGTCGCCCAAGCTATTTGGTTTACATTTTACAATGTAATTTTCGTGTTAAAATGTAAACCAAGTAGCTTGGTCGACCATACAAAATATCATGTTTGTTAGTGTTACAGTTTTAAAATTAACTACATAATTATGTAGAATATTAACCTTACGATAATATTTTAATTAGTAAATCATGTAAGTAAAAAAAAACACCCTGCAGTGCGCTTGTAACTCGCGCGTGCGCGCGGGTTTGACACCTTCCGATTTTACCTATTTTTTTTGTCGACAATCTAACGTCATCGTAATCGTTGATAATCTAACGTTAAATACGTCAGATGTACAGTCTGCTACAAATACTTCTAAGAAAATGTATAAAATATGTACCTACTTTAAATGTATTACATTTAAAGGACTTGACTTTAAAATGAATATATTAAAATATTTTTTATTTGACTGTACTTTATTAAGTCCGAGTGAGTTGATGACAAAAGAAAATTGTTAAATCGGAAGGTGTCAACTCGCGCACGCGCGAGTTTCTCACTCGCCAGTTGACGAAGAAGTCCTGAATTTAGCTATAGGAGTATAGATATTCAGCCACCGTCTTTATGCGTTTTTTTATGCAAAAGACAGCCATAAACAGAATTAGCTAAGATACATCAACATTGGGTACTATACTTTTGGGTATATAACTAAGTACTATAGGTTAACCACAGGTTCGGATTAAGTATCGTCAACTTCTAATCTTACAGAGGAATAGAAGCGTGACGTAGGCACGATACGTCACGGTTGTGTAATTCCTCTGTCACCAGCTACATGTTAGTATCGGCTTTCAGTCCCATGACTTTAACCACTCGACTTTCTACACTGACCCGCAAAAATAAGTACTACACTTTTAAAATGCAATTTACCTAAACAGAAGTTAGAGATTTAAAATATAAAAAAAATGTTTTAAAGCAATTTTTATCAGCTTTTTTTGAAACTATAGACAAAATTAAACTATTTTTGAGTCCTTTTTGTTTCGCAAGTATATCTTGTGTACTTAAAAAGTTTTATTGCAATTTTAAAAGTGTGATACTTATTTTAGGACAGTGTATTTTATCATTATTTGCTTTTTGTTTATCTTCTGCACCTCTGTAGGTAAGCTTTCTTATCCCATTTATTTAGTTTTTTTTTCACTATTGTTAAAGACGATAATGAGCGAAGATGGCGGGACGAACTGATCAGGTTCCGTCAGAGCTGTAGGCTTAGCCAAGTTGACAATCTACAATCGTTAACGCTAATAGAAAACTAACCAAATGTATGGGAATGACATCTATCAACGTTAAGTCACGTGGTCAAAACAAACGAATAGAAACTTTAAAGTTTAGTCAAAACTGTAAGTTAGCTACGATTTATATGGTATGTAGGGATCACGATTGTAGAAACGAATACATTTCAATGCACTGTTTTAGACTTTCACGGTTTTTCACTACTACTATGAAAATTATTTGATGAAAAATAATTTTCATCCCACCCGCATACTTCTTCAGTATTCCCGCGATCATGATGCTTGCAACAGCGTCGAAATATCGGGAGCTCATCGACCAAAAACAAAATCACGGATATCATCCCGTAAGTACTTTAAGTGAATACATTTCATTCTATCATCTTGTTTGATGTAATCTTGTATTATATGAAAGTTTATATTCGTTTGTTTTGACCACGTGACTTAACGTTTACGATTGTAGAAAGAGAATCGATACGAATCGTTTGTAACTTGGCTAGGCCTGCTGGAATGAAGAGGTAAGGTTCCGTTGTGTGGGTTTGCGAGAAAGAATGGAGGGAGACCCATGCCCAGGAGTGGGACGGAGCAGGCAAAAAAAAAAACTGTCAATTATAGTTTGCATTTTGTTTTTTTTTATGTCGTGTAAGCTGAGCTGAGGACTTCTTCATATACTTCACTGTTCTCTTTTTTAATTCAGCTTTACAAATAATATTTATTTGAGAAAGAAAAAGATAATGATGTCAAGTGAACACTCCAGTTCCTATCATTATCTTATTACAGAATCTAACAATTTTCAAACAACTCATTAGAAGTTTAAAGTAAAATTGATGGTATCAATATCCTTGGGGTATCAAATACTTCAAGTTAAAAACTTTGTACAATAAGTTCCTAACTTATGAAGTTATGAGTGATCGTCCATTATGAAAAGTTAACAAGGAAGTTTAATCAAATTAAATGTGTGAAGTTTTTAAATTCGTAATACAGGGTTTGTCAAAAAATATTTCTTTGAGAGTTTTGACACCATTCTAAAAGTAGATAAATGACTATGTGGTTTTTATTTTATAAAAGGGACAGTATTTTTTTTTTCTAGTTTTAAATTGGGTTTTATTTATTTGGTAAAACTAACAATTATACGTACTGACTATCTCGTTGGTCTAGTGGTCGCAAGTGCAACTGCCGAGCATGAGGTCCTGGGTTTGATTCCCAGGCCGGGCAAACTGATATTTAGTTTTTCCGTCAGAAATTTCTCAGTAGCAGCCACGGAGTCTGGATTTGTGACCGATTGATGACAATTGGCTCGCCCCTGTTACATGGTAATAGGCGAGACGACAAAAAAAACTAATTAGTCCGTTATCGTCACTTAGATTATCAAAAAATATTTGACCCGTGTTTTTACTTTTGTTACGTAAACCAAAAATGACGAAGATACGACGCTTTTAAAATTCTCAATACGTCACGCCATGGTATAATTTTTAGCTAGTTCTGACGTCACGAGCCCCCACTCCCCAGTTTTGATGCGTTTTATCTTTGTCAATATTCATTGATTTACAAAAACGAAAAATACGTGTCTATTAATTTCCAATACTCTAACTGACGGACTAAATAGATTTGCAATTTTTTGATACTGTCGTCATGCCTATTAGAACATAACTGGCGAACTGTGGGTCTGCAATTAGGTACACCTCTGCTTAACACATCAGGGACAACACGCGTGATGTTTCACTAAAAACTAAACACAAGACCATCAACTAACTTCTCTGCAACCAACATGCATTGCAAGATTGTGTGTCCTTCTGTAGATCTCATCATCATCATCAGCCTATTAATGTTCCCACTGCTGGGACACAGGTTATCTCTATGAGAGGGAATGGGCTATAATCCACCACGTGGGCCCAGTGCGGATTGGTAGATGTCACATGTCTTCGAATTTTTTGGTTCTAGGACATGCCGGATTCCTCACGATGTTTTCCTTCACCGTTTTGAGAGCAGTAGTGATGAAATAAATTACACAAAGTAATGCGCCTGTCTGGGTTCGAACCCACGACTTACTGTTCGTAAGTCAGGGCCGCCACCTTAAGACCACCGCTGCTCTCGCTGTAGATATCTAGTGAGACTTATTCTCGTCTTTTTTATTCATTAAAAGGTTATCAACCTAATACCACAATCAAACTGCCACCAACCAACCAATTAAACTGATCATAATGTAGAATATCAACTACCATTGACCCTACATGACCCTCCATAATATTCAAAAGGCACAAACAACAAAAAAGCTTTTGTAACTCAATATCTTCATAAACGATGAAACAATACTGAGCACAGGTGTCGATGTTGTGACGGCAGTATGGTGGCTGTTCCGGCTTCAATTAAAACTAGGAATAATAAACATGGACACTCATTTACATATGCGTCAGTTGGTTCAAAGTTAACGATCGCTTGGTGTAAGGGATGAGTTGAAGCGGGGTAAGTAATAAACTGATCGACAATACAAATGCATTAAGGTAATTTTTTTTTAAAGTTGTCTATAGAGATTTAAATCACTATTAAAGCTGATTATAATGAGTCGTTTTTCTGCAGTTAAGCATAATATTCCTTATTTGTTTTGCGCTGACCCCAAGTAAGTTCAAGTACAAGAAGATGATGATAATGATGAAAAAACATTCCTCTAACGATCCCACTGCTAGCATACGGGTCTCCACTTTGAAAGAGTGGCCAGTGTGGGGTCACTATTTTTCCTCAGTCCTTTAAAATTGTCTGCTGACAAGATAACTTTATGAGTTGAAGTCTATTAAAATTGTCTTCATTTCAACATTTCTTTGATTTATCGCCATGTCTTTATTCCAAACATTCTTGTAAATACTCAGACCAAATAAAAAACCAAGACATAGCGCTGCGAACAATAAAGTGACGCCGGTATCGAAAACATGTGTGTATTTTTTGAGCGTGTATGCACAGAGCGGAGCTTAGTTTTGAGCTGGCTTCACTTTAATTGTTCGCAGCGCTATTGTATTATTATCTTGGTTTTTTATTTGGTCTGAGACCCAATGTGCAAGTCCAGTTGTTTTGGTGACACCTGGGGTCAGCCTTTGTCCAGCAGTGGACTTCTTTTCATGACGATGATGAAAACTTGCACAAACTCTTATGACTTGCACCCCAACTTTAGGATTACACACAGAATTTATTGGCTACGATTGAAAATATTGTTCGTGAGTCAGTTTTATGTGTTTTCATGCATTACCTTGATATATGTTGATGGTGTATTATGTTTATAATGAGTCGTAAATATAATGTGTGCAGCATTAGACGGGTTAATTGTTTTGTTGAGATTCCAATATACATTTATGATAAAGTGGCGGATTTGAGTATTTTCAGTTGTTGTCTTTGTTGTGGAGAATTACTGTTTAGATTTTAAACTCTCACTGTTGTCTTTTAGATTTCTCAGAATCTAATTCTGAAGGATTCTGTCAACGTCTGTGTAATATCATAGCCCACAAGAAAGCTGTTGATGATTTGACGTTCGCTTACCAAAATCATGAAAAAGGTAGTTTTCGATTTAGTAAATTCTTTTACAAACAATTATTTATTGTTGCAAGTTTGATGCGTCACCAACCTAAATCCTGAAATTGTGTCTTAACTCGAACGTGGTCCTCGTTCGAGTTAAATATTATTACTTCGTTACCAAAGCGTTTATAAACAGCTTCAAACACGTCTACCCCAACGGGCATTGATTCGGCTTATATGGCCGGCCTATTGCCACTCACTTCAGCTTACTTACTCTATTAACTATATCGACAACTTTGGTTTTCTGTTGGATCACCTAGTTTTGTATGACTGCTTGTGTATCCCTCAGGTAGACTCCAAACATAGCCCGTTCCATGGCTTGCTGTTGCCGTGAGTGTCCATCTTTCGGCCTTGTCAGTCATAACAGGCAGGACGCACTGGTTGTAGACCTCAGTTCCAGGCTCTGTGGAATACGTGACGAGAAGACCCGACGAAGCTTCCCAGACCAGCTCCTGACCTGGTCTTTGTGCAATTCCACCTTCACTTTAAGGGACCTGTCTGAAGCCACTACCAACGCCGTCGATGTGGCTGAACAAATCAAAATTGATTGTGGTCGAAACAAATTTAATTTAATAACCATGGGAATCATTGACACGAAGAAAAAGAAGCTCAGCTGAATTCTTCTGTTAGCCTCCCATCTCAAAGTTGTTCTTACCAAACATCAGAGTTTGCCCGAGGTAAGCATATTCTCGAAGAACCTCTTAGTCGTGTTTAGTATAGTCTAGTTTATTCAAATCAAGCTATTAACACATGAAACTACCTATTAAATTACCACCAAATATCTACAATATCACACAGTCGTAATGCACCTAATCCAAACACCAACTATTTATTGAAATAACACCTTAGAATTTAGTCAGGCCGAATAAACATACTGTGTATGCAAAGGACAGTAACACATTACCCCAACTCCGCGCGGTCGGCTAATTGACAATCCGAAATTGTTATTGTCCGATAGTTTTGGCGATATGAATAAATAGAGGCTGTTAGCTAAATATTTGGTTTTAGTACAGGCGGGGAGATAAGTGTGACTGACTCTGACAACCTGTAACGACTGTCAAAGATCTACTACTACAAATGACAGCCGGGACCAACGGCTTTACGTGCTTTTCGAGGCACGGAGGAAACTCGGTATGTAATGGTGGTCACCTATCCATGGAGCAACCTAACCTAAAGATCGACATCATGATATCAAGTTAATGAAAGAATTATACTGTCTTAGAAGCTAGAAATGTCACTAACGCCAGAAGTTACATTATAGTCACATTTTACAATTTAGTAATTCTTTTTTCAAGATCTTCACTTCATTCCTCGACCAGACATTACTCACCTATAATATGAGAAGCAAATATTATTATCCTCCAGGTAGACCGTCTGTCCTCGTCTGTACCATCACTATGAACTTAATCAGTTGGAAAAACAACTCTAAGCACCCTTTTGCATATGCAAACACTGCTGCTGGCATTATCTTTGGAAACTACCCCTGTGATGGTAAATTAACTCTTGGGTTGTATGGGATATTAAAGTGATTAAGGGTGATTTTGGTGTGGCGTTGTGGAGAGGTAATGTGAAGTTTGGGATGGAGCGGAACGCATACGAATTTGATTGAGATATTTTGTAATGATCAATAAAGTTCTATGGCAAAAATACCTTTTTGTCTGAATATGATTTCCCAAAATTATAGGATACTTAAATAATTATAGAAACTTATACTTAGATGAACTTTATTAAATATTAATATGGAACATAAAAAATGGTTTTTGAATGAACTAGGCATGTTGGTACATTTAATTTTTTCCGTTGGTTATTAGTCTTATTACATATCATTAGAAGTTTTGTTATTTAATGCAACTACGAAATAAACCTTAATTTTTTAGTCTTTCAGTCATAAAACAATCTTATAACAAATCGCTAAGAGTGGACTTTAGAATGGCATGATTTAAAATTGATTAAGCACATACGACCTTATTATGGAGTATTAATTATGAGGCCATGTTCTGAAAGCTGTAGAGATGACTGAGGTCTACAAAAATAATAAACATTTCTCAGCTTACTGCAAAATTATTCAAAGACATCACATTTATTTAAAATACCTTTGTATCCAATCGATTTATCATCATCATTTCAGCCGAAAGACGTCCACTGCTGGACATAGGCCTCCCCCAATTGTCACCACATTGACTGGTCCCGTGCGACTTACATCCAGCGGATTCCCGCAGCCTTCACCAGATCATCAGTCCACCTAGTGGGAGGCCTTCTAACGCAACGCCTTCCGGTTCGCGGCCGCTACTCCAGAACTTTTCGGACCCATTCGCCATCCGTTCTGTAAGCAATGTGCCCTGCCCACTGCCACTTAAGCTTGGCAATTCTTCGGGTTACGTTGGTAACCTTGGTTCTCTTGCGGATGTCTTCATCTCTGATTCGATCACACAAGGAAACTCCGAGCATAGCCCTCTCCATTGCCCTTTGGATGACTTTAAGCCTTCTGATGAGGCCCATTGTGAGCGACCAGGTTTCGGTTCCGTGTGTGATCACTGGCAACACACACTGGTACATAGACTTTCGTCTTGAGGCACTGCGGTAAGTTGAACGAGAAGATACTACGCATCTTCCCGAACGCTGCCACTGATCGATTTAACATATAAGAGATAAAAATACAAGGAGCATTTTTTCCAAATTTTTCTACTTTAAGAAAAGTAATAAGTAATATCGTTGCTATTCTAAAACAATTATAGTTTTTATTTTCCTAGTCTGATCTATCCTACTCCTAGGCAAAGGCCTCCTTCCATTTTAACAAACTCGTGCGTCTTCCTTCTGCCGAAACCTAAAAGTTAAACAGCGAGAAAATTTATTAAGAGACAAAAAAAAAATAACCCTTCCAACTCCACTTGGGGTCTGTCCGACCATCATCCGAAAGACGTCTGTTTTAGTTTGTGCAAAACTAATTGGTTATGCAAAATTCGAGTGGCCATCCAAGTCTGGCGCACTCTCTGAAGATCTCAGCAAACACCGACTGTAGAAAATAATTGGGCTACGTACCCCACGAGTGGGTTTGCAGATGAGTAGCGGTTAATTCGGCTTTGTTTGACCAGTCACTTTTTAAGATGGCTGCTTGTTGGGATTATTGTTTTTTATTTGTTTTGTTGAACGAGGTAAGTGATACCTATTTGTATTGTATTTTACGTATTAAACGTGTAGTTAACTATGTAATAGGTATGTCTTAAAAATAACTTAAACCAAACGCAGATGATCAATTATTTTGTCGCCATAATTATTATGTTATTATCATCACATACTCAAAAAGATAACACAACATAAACAAAACCATTTTTCACACGCAACAGAAAAATATCCAACCCTATAACTGCCAAATAGGTCACATTTAGAGCCAAAAAAAATGTCCGAGACATTTAAATTTCGAATACCGTCACGACACATCAATTCTACCCATCATCGGTGATGTCCACCATTTTTTTCTACTTTTTTTCTGTTAAAAATCCCGTAGAGTTATAAAAATAAATGAGGCTTCGCAAACATTGGGGCGAGGACAATAGTTAGGTCATTATTTTCGGTCATTTGAACGAGCTACGGTTTCGATTTAGGGGGAAGAGTGAGGGGGTATAAATAACCTGTAAGCGTTTGAGGGTTGAGTGAAACGTCGAGATTTTTGACGAGTTTTATTACGAGTTGTTGTCATAATTTGGGTCCCGAAAATTACTCTCGGTAATTACTTTCTGGATCTCCTAATGACTGTTCGTTCTGATGACAACACGTACTTACTAATGATAACTCATTCGAGCATTCTTTTTTAAATTATGACCAAAATATTTATAGAGAAAAATGTTTATCTGAAAGTAATAGGTACTATGCCAAAGGGCAGTGTAACGTTTCTATAGAAGACGCAGGCCTCAAAAAAAAAAACTACTGTTCAACATTATTTGTGTGAGTGTGGAGGCGAAAGGAGTATAGGTGTAAGGATCGTATAGCAGAGATCCTCACGTCCCGGCCGCCGCGGGAGACGCCCCGGGCGTCGGGGGCCACGTGGTGGCTTCCGGCCGTCGTAGGCGCGGGCCTGTGGACGGGGAGCTATGGGCTAGCTCGCCGTCCGTACGTCTCATGACGACAGGCCGTGTAGACGGCGCGTTCGTGTTCCACGCGCGCCTCAAAGAGAGTCAGCAATAAGGAAGGGGTCCGCAAGGACCGAAGCCTGCCGGGGCTGCGGGACTATTCGAAAGAGATACCGTGGCCCCGGAACACAAAGGGCGAGGAAGGAACATGGATGGGTTTTAGTCAGTAAAAGTCTGACCTCTCTCTGCTCCGCCCAGAGCGGGAGAAGTCATTTGATGATTTCCCATCCTAAAAAAAAAAAAAAAAAAAGGATCGTATAGCAGGGGGCGTTCTGTAGTTTCTACCCGCCATGAGAAACAGACGTGCATTTGATCTACATTTATAAATAATAAAAAATATATAAATAATAAATATTGCTGGACATTACACACAGCGCCACTTAGTGCCACACTAAGCAACGAGGCTTGTGTCGTGGACACCATATAGTTGATATACTCCTTTCGCTTACTACTACATATATACTTTTTGTTTGTAAATACATACTTATTATACATATAAACATCCATGACTCGGAAACAAAATGTCCATGCTCATCACACAAACATTTGCTCCTACTAGGATTCGAACTCGGAACCCTTTTTTTTTTTTTTTCGGATGGGAAATCATCAAATGACTTCTCCCGCTCTGGGCGGAGCAGGAGGGAGTGTCAGACTTTTACTGACTAAAACCCATCCATGTTCCTTCATCGCCCTTTATGTTCCGGGGCCACGGTATCTCTTTCGAATAGTCCCGCAGCCCCGGCAGGCTTCGGCCCTTGCGGACCCCTTCACTGATGCTGACTCTCTTTGCACGCGTGGAACACGAACGCGCCGTCGACACGGCCTGTCGTCATGAGACGTACGGACGGCGAGCTAGCCCATAGCTCCCCGTCCACAGGCCCGCGCCTACGGTGGCCGGAAGCCACCACGTGGCCCCCGACGCCCGGGGCGTCTCCCGCGGCGGCCGGGACGTGAGGATCTCTCCCTGTCCTGTTCCGCCACCTCCTTC
Source organism: Xestia rhomboidea (assembly GCA_963853795.1). NCBI lineage: Eukaryota > Metazoa > Arthropoda > Insecta > Lepidoptera > Noctuidae > Xestia > Xestia rhomboidea. Next base: position 14,470,125 of record OY970778.1, read on the forward strand.
GCTAGCATGACTGCTTCGCAGAAGGAGGTGACCGCGTCCCATTCCGTCTCGCTCCGGACCATGGATTGAACCAAGGCCGGGAGCGAGAGGTCGCCGCCGCCAATCGCCGTTACGAGGACACGGCGGTGCTCCGCCCAAGCGGGGCACACCTCCACCGTGTGCTCCACCGTGTCCTCCGGTCGATCCTCACAATGGAAACACCCGGGCGTCTCCTCCCGCCCGATTCGGTGCAGGAACTTACCGAAACATCCGTGTCCGGTAAGAACCTGCGTCAGGCGGAAGGTGAGGACGCCGTGGCGTCTCTCCAGCCACTCCTCAAAGAGGGGACTTACCGCCACTATCGTGGCGTGCCCTGAACTCGGAACCCTAAGAACGTAAGGCAGCGTCTCTATCGCTGCGCCATTCGCGGCTGAGGTGTACCTAATAGTACATCATACATTACATTCAATTTTATTTATAAATCCCGTTTCAAGTTTCCAATGGACCTCTAAATTGCAGACATAATAAGTGATACGGTCTACATGCAAATTGGGGTGGCCTTAAATTGTCCCTTCTCCACAGATATTATCCTGTACAATAACATTAATTTTAATGATGAAAACCGCGTATTTTTGCACTTGGAAAGCGTCCCTTAAAAAGCCCACTACGTCTATTCAAATGTTGCCATCGTAAAAATGTACCAAGTATTTGGTATTGCCGCAATAAAAAAAGCAATAATTGTAATTCTTTTGGAAAAAAATGTAATTTCTCTTGTCATTTGGCGGTTGAATTGGTTTTTTTGAAATTATTTCTTGCAGTATGGTGCTGGTGTAAGGACGTTTGTGATTTTAAGGGTCTTAAATGGTTTTGAATATGAAATAGCTTAGGCTTCAGCTCCCTTATAGCTAAGAAAATGTAGACTATGAAATTGATTCAACGACCCTTAGAGTGGATTTCACAGTCATTTTCACCAATGAAACGGAACACGATTAGTAGATTTATATTTTATGTCAATTTATGTTTTATGCAATTATGACACTGGTATTTGATGGCGGTTTAGATGTACAGTATTTGTGTATGTGAGTATTTCAATCGAATAGTAAAAAGGTTCGGTTTCGTATTTAAGATAAGATTTGCAAAAGACTTACATAATCATACTTAATAATTATTTTAATTTAATGTGTATTTCATCTGCATCTGCCTAGACTGGAAGCCGGTCTCACCATTATTATAGTTGGTAAAAGGCAAGTCAGATGTGAACAAAAGAGTTGCTTGGAAGAAGTCGTTTCCGATGGGCCAATTTTTTTTAAAAAAAGTCGTTAAAATAAATATTATGTAATTTTTCCTGACTGTAGGTACTCTGTCCAGTTGCCAATCTGTCCAGCTGCAAAACTGTCCAGCTGAGAATCTGTCCAGTTGAGAATCTGTCCAGTTGCTCCGGAGGCAAATGAACATTGTGTCCAGTTTACCATAATTAAGGAGCTGAAAAATGTAAAGGAATTCCACAACTTTAAAAGTAGAACATTTTGCTTGATTTTCTTATTTAAAATTGCAAAAAAAGAATGCGGATACAGCACGTTTTATAAAAAAAAAAAATATTCAGTAATTAACCCGACACGTATTTGGATTCTTTATTCATTCTACAGTCTTTATTGAACAAGGTATAGAGTTCAATATTGCACAAGGTTAAAACAATATGGTTATTGTATGCTTTCTATTATGTTTTTATTGAAAACAATGAGCGTGGGAAAATATCTGACTAACTGTAGCGAAAAAGCAAAAAGTTATCGATTGTTCAAAGCTGTGATCAGGTATTGAAGTGGAATAACCCAAGAATTGCACTATTTTGGATTCTAAGACGATTTTTTAATAAACACCGGATATACACCTCCAATAACTTAAAGTATTCTCTTACGAAGAAAAAAAATTGTGAAAAGTTTAAAATTAATTATTCCCAACATCAAAAAAAAAATGCAAATCTAATTATGTATGGTATTCGACACTCAAGCTTCAAAAATTGAATGCTGACGACAATGTGCTGAAAATGTAGGTTATTCAATATAAATTTTTCATGATCTCGATTCTCAACTAAAAACAATGAAGGAAACCATCTTGAGGAAAAGTCACAGGCAGGCTTATTCGTCAACTGGCGATGAGAAACTCGCGAGTGCGCGCGAGTTGACGCCTTCCTATTTTACCTATTTTTTTTGTCGCCAACTCGCTGGTCCATGAAAATTTGACGTAAAATACGTCAGATGTACAGTCAACTACAAAAACTTCTAATAAAATGCATAAAATAATATGTACCCACTTCAAATGTAGAAGATATTTTATACGACTCGACTTTAAAATAAATATAATATAATATTTTTATACTCGCGAGTTTCTCACTCGCCAGTTGACGAATAAGCCAACGGGCATGTTGTATTACCAAATAAACTGTGATTTGCTACGTCCACCAATCTGTACTGGGCCTCCGCGTGGTGGATCCATACCTCGGAGAGAAAACCTGTGTTTTAAGAAAACGATTTTCTCTCTGGGTACAGTTTAGGCCGCTTAAGCATAAAGGTGTGAAAATACTCTTAACGAAGCCGAAAGGCATTTATTCTCTCCGTTATTGTCTTTTTTTTTGTTCTACACCATACCTGGGAACCTTTTAGTTACGGAGATAAAAAAAAAAAGTTTAAATGAAAGATTTTTACTTTAAACACCTCCACGACCCCAGTACTATTCAATCCATCCATCAGCACAATGTTTTGAGTGCGTTACATTGAGTTCTACCACTTAACATGATTTTTCACCCCAAAAAAAAGGCGTTATATTATGCAATAATTTTTGCGTAAAGTTACATAGTTTGATGTACAGAATGCTTGGTTGACGGCTTCGTGATGAGTCTGTTTACACCCTGTATAATAACAGCTCCTGGAAGGACTTGGAGAAGGCATTTGCCCAGCAGTGGTACAACACAATCTATTAAAAATAGAAAAACCTTAATTCCACACTTATCGCATTGTCTTTACCGACCACAGTCGCGTGCACATAATCAGTAACGGCACACGCCTTCACTTACAAACTTAACTCTTACACCACATCAATCAATATAGGCCCTTATTCTATGGGTTTTAAGTGCTTTGGTAACTGCATTAGTTTTTCAGCAGACTACAATAAGCGTTGTTCAAGAATGGGCTATTTTTTACTGATATATTGTTAGGTCAAGTTCAGACAGGCAGACGATTCGAGCGTGATATCCTAGGTCATTAACGAGGCTAACTGTAGATAATTTACGATTACTTGTTTTTTGTGTTTAACTGTGGCGAGTATTAGTAGTGGATTGTGTGATTTTTTGTGAGGTTTTTTTTTGTTTTTATACAACAGTCACGGTTTTCAGCTTTATTAGGCTAGGTACATACGGCACTGCCTCGTTGGTCTCGTGTTCGCAAGCGCGACTGCTATGCACGAGGTCCTGGGTTCGATTCCCCGGTCGTACAAATTGTTTTTGGGTTTTTCTATAAGGCAATTTCTCAGTAGCAGACATGGAGTCTGGATTTGTGCCCGATTTATGGCAAAAGGTTTGCCCTCTATTATTGGGACTTAAACATAACTGTCGAAACGTGGGTCTTACCTACTATTAAGTTACACCACTGCCTAACCCTTTGGGATTACAGGCGTGATGTTCTGTTCTGTTTTGAAAGACAGAATGTTTGATTAACTACGAACTGAAAACGTTTAAAAGAGAAAGATATCAGTTATGGAATCAGGCGTTTCCTTGTGGAAATCTATGACATTGTAATGTTATACCAAATATTTAGTGGTAATAATTCCGATAAAAATATCCAGGCTGGGATGTAGGATGCGGGCCGGCCTTCCCGCCCGAAAAAATATGCATATGCAGGAAAAGTGACAATTAGCATGCCATGCAATCGAAACTAATCACTAGACACGTGTTTTGACCGTCCACGTGGCATCCTTTTTTATTTTTATTTTTTTCGGATGTGAAATCATGAAATGACTCCTCCCGCTCTAGGCGGAACAGGACGGAGTGTCAGGGTTTTACTGACTAAAACCAATACATGTTCCTTCATCGCCCTTTGTGTTCCGGGGCCACGGTATCTCTTTCGAACAGTCCCGCAGCCCCGGAACAGTACGTGGCATCCTCAGGACATGTTGGGAGCGGTCTCAAACCACTATGTTTTTGCACATTGAGCTTGAAACACGAAAGACGTATTGCTAGACATAAGACTCCTCCAATTTGAATGTGAACAGCTAGGACCAATATAATCTTTGGTTTTGCTTACGAAGGCTCTGGTAATCTTCTTTTTTTGCTGTAATTTGGTACTATGCATTTATTTGAAAGATTTAACTATCAAACTCAATGCAAAAACTTAGATTTACATAAGTACTTGCACAATCTTAAAACTAAAGGTCTTACAACTAAAGTTAATTTCTAATAAAGCATGATTGGTGTATGTCGATGACAGCTATTGTTCTGCGCCGGCGCACGCAACTGAGCAGCTGTACCGACTGTAACAATAAATTACGAGTAAAAACTGAGTTTGAGCCACACCCGCCGGCGACAAATTCATTAGGGTCGTGTTTGTTTTACGCGTTTCTAAGTCAATAAGTGAGTATTACCACAGTACTTATTTATTATAGATATTATTAAAAACTAAGTACAATGCAGTACCTACTTATTGATAATAGGTGAATGTAAAACGTTTAGCTAACTGTAAAAAATCACTCCTCCACAATATTTTTGATCTTGCCTGGTGATAAGCACATGACACAAAATGATTTTTATGAGTATAATTACTAAGTCCTTGCGAGACAATATTATACAAATATGAGATCTGTCACGCGTCTTTTAACACCAAGCTTGATCATTACAAATACAAAATCAAGAAGACCTAATATCTACAGCGGCCATAGTACCAATACTGTTGCATCTTCCCAAATGTATAAGGCAAAATACTTTCCCCGTCAATTGCAGTTCTTCCGATCCAGGGCTAATGTGGACCACTTTTCGTTAGTTTTTTTCAACTTGTCTTGCACAACATAAGCATAATCAGGCTATACTGTTCTTACTGCTGGGACAGGCCTCCTTTCTGTGAAAGGGTATCGGCTGTAAACCAATACGCGGGCCCAGTTCGGGTAAGTAGATGTCAAATGTCTTCGAATTTTTGGTTCTATACGGTTCCGGTTTCCCCACGATGTTTTCTTTCAGCATTTTGGGTACGAAAATGTGCTTTAAAAAAAAAACTTTGAAAAGAAGTTAAGAAGGCTGTATTAAAGAAAAAAGGCATTGTCTTAAAAGATATCAAAAATTGTTCCACCGCGCTAATCAAACACCATCCTTACACCTTTAAAAGCGGTCCCTTCGCTTCGTGATTACAGCGCAAATGGCTCTTTATAATTACACTGTCAAGGTTCAAGACCTGTTTACAGTCCATTGTCTTTGTCTCAATAATATTTGAATGGGAACACAGTTTCAGTTTTGATATTTCAATTTATTTGTTGGCTGTTCTAGGAGAATTTGAATTTAATTGCGGGTTCTGGTAATGGTTGTCGGTTCTGTGGTTGATAATTTTATTGTTTATCGTTCTTCCATTTTGAAGAAACATCTTACTTACATACAACATGGCTTCTGGTCTTCCTAATGGTGAAGAATTTTCTCTTGATGCTTAACCAGCTGCTCAGATGAATTAACATACTGGCGGCCTTTTTGGGGCATTTAATGCCCTTACTTTCTATGAAATGCTTTGCCAATTCACAGGTGTCAAAATGCTACATCCTAGAAACTTTTTAAGGTAGTCAGGCCAGAAAGAATGATTGAATGTTTGTTTCTTTCAGTAGACTTACTACTACTATACGCCAAACCGACGAATGGTTAGATATACAAGAGTCCATGAAAATGTTCGGTGTCTAGGTTTAATAACATTCCTCCTTCTGCGAAGCAGTCATGCTATCGAAGGTGGTGGCGGAACGTGAGAGGGAGAGATCCACACGTCCCGGCCGCCGTGGGAGTCGGGACTATTCGAAAGAGATACCGTGGCCCCGGAACACAAAAGGCGATGAAGGAACATGGATGGATTTTAGTCAGTAAAAGTCTGACACTCCCTCCTGCTCCGCCCAGAGCGGGGGGAGTCATTAGATGATTTCCCATCCGAAAAAAGAAAAGAAAAGGGTTGTTAAAATTGCATAGACATGCAGGACCAGACTTGAAAGAGCAACCACCATTATTATTTCCCTGCATTATCCCAATATATTTATATAATATAGATTTGGGGTCGACGTATATCTTCGTCTTCCATACTGCCAGTCATATATTTCAAAAGAAAGACGAGAAAGAGACACCAACTATAACATCGAACATCCTTCCACCCAAACATGTATAAAAACAATCATAAACACAAACTGTCAAGGGACTTCACACATTTATGAGCCCAAATAACTGTCCCAATCCCAATATAACTGTATTTACGTCAATACCATATGTGATTGATTTTATGTCCAAACATCTCGACTACCGAACCCCTTGAGGTTTCACAAAGGAATCTAATATTTACGAGAACGTTAATTTTGATTGGTATAAACAGGAATATTGATAGTTCCTGTCTGTTGTTTAAAGTTGAAGTATTTGAAGAATTTCAGCCATTCAAATATATAGAAGCAATTACTTTTTGACTTTTGACTTCTGTCCTGTCTTTGTGTTATTTTAGATCGTCTCAATATGGTCATAATTTCTGTTACAGTGTATAGACTACTCTGTCAGTAACCTGAAAGTCTAACAACCAGTCTTACCAAGGGGTATCATATTACCCAGTACTAACTAGGTTGTGGAGATCAGATAGGCAGTCGCTCCATGTAAAATACTGGTATTCAGCTGCATCCAGTTAGACTGGAAGCCGACCCCAACATAGTTGGGAAAAGGCTAGGCAGACGATGATGATGGACCACTATTATGTAGCTAAGACAAACTATTAAAACCTTGCACGTCTCATCAATTTTCAAATCATCAAAAAACATTCCGTTTTAGAAGAAGCCTTCTGATTATCGCTTGTCTACATATGTATACTTTTAGGTCATATTTGGCCCAATTTAACTTTAGCATAGAAATCAAAATCATAATAAACATCACGCCTGTAATCCCCGTAGAGTTAAGCAAAAGTGTACATACACCCACAATTTGCCAGTTTCATTTAAGTCCCATGTAGGTGATAGGGGGCGAGCCTATTGCCATCAACTGGGCACGAAAAAAGACTCCGTGGTTGCTACGGGAAATTTCATTATGGAAAAACCCAATAGCACTACGCCCGACCTGAGAAGAGAATCCAGGACCTCATGCTTACCAGTCGCGCTTGGAACCACTCGATTAATACCGGGCCAGCCTAAAAAAATCAAAGGAAAAAAGAATAAGAAGGCCAAATCATAATGATAAAAACAAGCAAATCATTCAAATACCCAAAGACTTTTAAGTAAGTACATTATTTTTTTCACGATCCTTAAGATGACCAAATGCAACAGCCGACAATCTTAAAATCTGCTATAATTGAACTAGCTTTTACAACACCCACAGTTAAGACACGCCATGTTCTTTCTCAGAAACTGTGGAATATTCAATTTTATTATCACCGACTACATTTTGTCATGATGTTAATAATACCGTTTACCTGATAAAGATTGATTATAATTTAATGCGAATTAATTATATTTAATACTAAGTGTTTCTCGCGACTTTCGGCCGCGTGAAATTATAATAAAAATATCCCTACTTTCCTATTTGAATCGGGTTTTTTTAACTATTTCAAGGGTTACCGTCAAAATCGGGCCAGTCGTTTCGAAGATTAGCTGGAACAAACAGACTGTAAGACAGACAAAAATGTTATACGTTTATGTATGTTTTCTGGTTTAAGTACCCGCATATGCTTTTAAATACATTCAGTAAATAGCTGTCACTTCGAAATTATGAACAGACACTTTAATTTTATTTATTTGTATAGAAGATGAGCAAAACTTGTTTTCTCACAGCTCTAAACCTCACTGCAATCACTGTTCCGAAGTCAATGTTTCATCCCGCAACTTAGTTGCATCTTTTGCGATAAAATTAACACCCTCATAGAGAAAGTCCTCAGTCTTTGTCACCCTAATGATTATACCTATTACACTAATCTCCGAGTTGAATAATAAAGAGACTTTATGTACCAATAAAATATTTAGTACCCGAGGAAGCTAGATCGATGGGTTCTTCACGTTTTTTGGTAACGAAGGACCAGAATATCTTAACCCCTGTCACTCTCCAAGTATCCAGACTCGAAGGACCAAATTTTTTTGGTGTAATATCACAAGATGTTTTTATGGCACTATTTTAAATATGGCATCTTAAACGAAGCCCTGCTTTTATTTATGGGGACCGTAATTTTTGGTGCAAGACAATGGTTTTAATTATGTGCGGTGATAACTGCTGTTGGTAAAAGACGTTGATGGGTGGATTTTCAGGTATTATTCAAATGGCGAACCGTAAAATGGAGATAAAATGTGTTTTTTATGAGGTGTTCAGCTGTTGTTGCGTTTTGGTTTATGGAAAAGCTGTTTTGGATGCTGGAAAAAATGTAATTAAGGTATCTTGATATTGGTATTCTTAATATTAAAATATATTCTGAAGAATGATTTCATTTAGACTGTTACTTAAATGATTTACTGTAAATCTATACTTATCTGGAAAACTTTTTAAATGATGACATAAATTTAAATTTTCTTGCTAGAAGTCTTGAAATTTACACATACTTATTGGGTTTTAGTAAGTTTATCCAAGGCCAAACTAAGTGGCTTTTATGATAACAAGACAAGAATGTGCTAAAAATTAACTACTCTAGTTTAAAAGCACAGTATACCAAAACAAATCCAGACCCGACTGCTGTGAAAACACATAAAACGCTTAAAATAAAACACCCTGTGTACAATATGTCAAGTGTGAGCCCAATAAAGAATGCTTAAAGACACACCATGTATAATTGTCAGTTTTAAACCTCGTAATGGGTTTTCAGTGAGTTATTGACTCTGTTTTAATAGTTAGTAATAAAGTTGTCCCTTTGTCTTTGAATAGATGGATTGTCTATGGGCTGCTTATTTCGGTTGGGTACTGTGGTAGGTTGCACCAGGTGGGGGCTTAATTGCTCGAGTATTAAGGGAGTACTTGCATGGGCTGTGGGTCTGTTCGAAAGAGATACCGCGGCCCTGGAACACAAGGGCGAAGAAGGAGCATGGATGGGTTTTAGTCAGAACAAGTCTGACACTCCCTTCCGCACGCCTGGAACAGGAGAGGTCATAAGATTGCCCATCCGAAAAAAAAGGGTGTAATATACGGGGACACTCCCGCCTGATCACCACTAAGCTAATTTTTGCTTGCACTCACAACATCTTTCTCTAGCCCCGCCTCGTTGACTTTGTATAGAAATAATGAAAGAGAGACAATACCGATCGGCCGAGCGTACTGACGACGCACGCCAAACGAGAGTTATTGTTATTTTACGCGCCAAATTGACGCTTTCCTAATAGGCTTAAACTTGCGTGGGTGCGCCTCCGCAAGATTTTTGCGAAAAAAAAAATAACTGGTCAGGCGGAAAAGACCACGACTGTACTTGCATTGTATGATATGAGCTTTACTGTCGCGTCTTCGCATCGGTCTCAGGCAATGCGACTAGCGACTCAGACATTCGAAGGTGTAGTTAAAGTAATACAGGCAGTCGCTTCATGTAAAATATTGGTTATCAGCTGCATCTGATTAGACTAGACGACCCCAACATACAGATAGACGCCAGCACATCAAGCTTCCCAAAACTGTTAATTTTTCCCAATCAACTTTAAACCTAATGCTTTAGCGATAAAGTTGAAAATCGTAAGGTTGTAGTAGCTTGATGTGCTGAGTCTGTTCATTGAAAAAACTTATATGGATGATTACCTATTATAAAATTAGTTGCAGAAGCATTGATCATCTGACTTACTATTTCTCTTTTCCAAAGCTACGAAATCTTGTTAGTTATACTAATTGTTATTATTGTTTTTTTTTTCTTTTTTTTTTTAATTTATCACGATTCTGTTGATACCAAAGCTTTTTTAGAGCTCTCTTTTATATAATTTGGACCAAGAACTTTTAATCGAAATTGGATCTACAAGTCTTTGATCTTTCAATTCCCTGTTTAACCTCCCAAAACATCATTAGGTTAAGTTATTTTACAGTTATTAACCGATGTTATGGTAAATGTAATTATGATACCTGCATGGGAAAATCTAAATAGGATTCCATAGCCATGGTTCATTAGATTAACGATGTCCCCATAATTGAATGTCCCATGCGATACTATTATTAAGTGTTTTGACGTTATTTTTTCCCTCGTTTGCAAGGATTTTGATGGGGATACGTAAAAAACTGCAGAACGCCAAAGTGAACCGTAAAGCGATAGTAATATTATTAGCAGAGATATTTCAATAAAGAAATCATAATCAGTCTATGTCGTTCTCACTGCTAATTATGGAGAGCGTCATAGACCTACACGCTAGTCTCGTGCGGGTTCATGGATGCCATGTCTTCGAATTTTCAGTTCTGTCTATGCTGGGTTCGTCACGATGTTTTCTTTCACTGCAAAAATGCAGAGCAGGCAAGATTCAGGCAAGCACTCAGTGCAATTTAATCACGACCGGCGACAAATGAGTCAGGAACTAGGTAAGTATCCACCTGTAACCACAGGGTAACCACTGTTCTCATAATAGTGAAATAATAAAAAGATGTAAAAAAAAAATTCGACATCTTTGCAGCGTGTTGATGGCAATTTGGCGACAAAATTGGCACTTTCAGTAACATCTATCAGCTAATATTTTGATATAATCTCAGTATAAGAAATTTTCTCTAACTGGCAATAGATTGTACAGCATAAATAATATCAATACTAAGTTTAAATCACGATAAAAATAAACTGCGTTTCCTATAATTAGATATCAATATAATCTTCAATCAAAAAACCAGAAATAGAACAGGTTCATCCACTTAATATTTTATCTGTGAACCGGATATGACGTGTATTAGGCTAATGCGACTAAATGTGACTCATTATGAACACAAAAATGAATGTTAGGCGACAATGTATTAGTGTTTCCGGTTGTGGTCGTTATTTAAAAATGGTCTTGATTGTTTTTATGTTATGATATTGGTTTAAGATAGAACGTTATGTTTCACATTTTCTTTTTATAACTGTCCAAAATTCAATACGTTTCTATTTCTAGGGTACGCATTTTGCGATTTTATTGAAAATTTTGTTGCTGCTCTTTAGTCTAATTGCCTATGGGTAATTTGTGGAACTTTAAGGCGACTACAGGAGCTAAATTAGCAACTCTAATTGTGGTGGTCCAAACTTCGTTTGAAATACTGTTAGAATAAAGTTCTAATCTGCTTGCACTACAAAGTGGTTGTTACGTCAGTCACTGCGGGCCGAATAGTGCGAAATGAGTGGATTTTTGCGATTTACAAAAAATCAATTGATTGGAATAAAAAAATAAAACACTATCATGCTAATATGTTGCTTGTAGAATTATTTGCCAAAAAATCAGAATGATCGCATGTATTTGAGTATGGTTTTTACTCGTTAAAAGATTTTTTTTGTCGAGTAAAATCAGTTGTATTATGTTTTCAAAACACTATCATACTAGCATATATCCTGAAGAATATCATATATTTTTCTGGTTTTGTTTATTGCAGTGAATCATATGCTTTTTTGCATTATAAAACTCGCGTTTTGCTCCTGTAGTCCCCTTAATTATTAACTGTATAATTCCGGACAGTCACTAGAGCCCCATTCATAAAAACGGCTCATTCTATTTTTTTTAAACTTGGTGCTTCCTAAGTGATTAAATCAGGTGATATTTTGCGGAAATCCATGACGTTAAAATGCTATACATTTTTTTAGTGCTTGCTTATCTTGGTAATAATGATATTCAAACATTAGCCATATTTATTCGGTCTATCAGATAAAGCAAACAAAAAAGTAAATGGCTACCAGAAACTACGATCCAGAAGTAAAACCAGGCTTCGGGACTGTTCGCAAGAGATACCGTAGCCCCGGAACACAAAGGGCGATGAAGGAACATGGATGGGTTTTAGTCAGTAAAAGTCTGACACTTCCTCCTGCTCCGCCTAGAGCGGGAGGAGACATTTGATGATTTCCCATCCAAAAAAAAAAAAAAGAAGTAAAACAAGCAATGAAATATGAAGATTGATTCCACCATGCTGGCGTAACTAAAAGTTGGTTGCAGGCGAATCGATAAATTAGGTTAAACAACAATCAGTTATTTTAGCACCGCGCTATCTGTTCAGTTTGGGGGCAACACGCAATTTGGGCATTAGTGTACGTACAGAGTGAAGCTTTGGCTGACAAGAATAATAATGAAGCAAAAGATTGAACTCGCTGAAGTTATTAATGATTTTGATGATGATACGTTTAGGTTGCTGGTGAAGACACTACCGCAAGTAGGTCCAGATCAATCAACGAATTGTGTTATGCTGCAGTAGTTGACTGCAGGAAGGCTTTTGTAAGATTTCCTATTATTGTAAAATTACAATGCCTCGTTAATCTAGTAGTTGCAAGCGCAACCGCTAAGTATGGGGTCCTGGTGGCCTACCATGAAGTCTTAAAGCAGGATTGTTTTAATCTTATTCCAGAGTGAGAAAGAGATGGCGCTAGACGTCCTCCATAGCTCCGTCTCTTTCCCACACTGGAATGTCAGGTAAAGTGTTATTGGGCTTTCCATCAGGAATTTCTCATGTAGTCAGAATTTGTGCCCGGTTGATGGTAATTTAATAACCCTTATTACATGGGACTTCAAAATAACTGGCGAAATGTGGGTGTACTATTAGGTACCCCTCTGCCTAAACCTTCTGAAAATTGCATATTAAAGTAAAAACGTTTGTAGTTCCTTTAGGTTTTTCTTTAATCAAATTTAAATTGAGAAGCGAAGTCTGTACGTACTGCAAGTCTGGAGTAACGACAAAATAAAAATTAGGATGGCTAAAGTGATTCTTTTTTTGAAAAAAATGAACATCTCTGTTTATTTTTGGGTGATTTGGGATGATTGCGATCACTGCAAGTTGAAACGATGTATATCAGGGGTGATTCAATGTGTGAAAGTAAATTAGGCTGCCTTTCCAGAAAGTGTTTTTAAAAAATTTGGTTCCGTGATTATCGCGTGTGACATGAAAGTTTAATGAAAACTGTCGTGAGGGAATGTTTGCATTTGACAGTTTCTAAATTTGGTTTTAATCGCATAGGTTGTATTTCTGTCATATCAAAACACATTGTCAGGGACATAGCTAAGCTACTCAGGTTCAGTGAAGACATTACATGACACTGTGAACACTCACAGAGAGCATGGGGCACAGGCTGATAATACTTTGCTATACAATTAAACACTGAGAAAATAAATGTAAGTCGTCTGGCGGCGCGATGGGTAGACGACATAGTTGCCATCGGAAGAAAAACCCTGATGAGGCTGGCAGATAAACGCGGAGATTGACACAAAAAAAATCACAGATTTCGTGCCTCACACGACTATCGAGCACATTGGAAATTAATCTACGGAATTCTAAAAAAATATTGTCGCTGAGCGACAAAAAGTCGGGTCAAGAAAAGGTTACAAAATAAAACTACAACGTAGAATGAAAATTAGTTAAATCTTAGATTAAAATAAGTATCCTCGACACTGATAACGAACTGTGCGAAACATTAAGTCATAAATGTCTTGTGAAAAATGTCGTTCAGACTTTTTCAAAAAGCTTAGGCTACAGGGCAAACCCTTAACCCGATCGTCTTTGTTTCAGGCTCAAATTGTAGCTGACTAAACTGTCCAGAGGATATTTTCTCATTTTTGATATCATTCTTCGTTTCCAAAATATCGAGCAAAAAATTCTTTTTTTTTTTCACTATTTCGGCCATAACTGTTTTCGTTTTTGACTTTCTCGAATAATTGTTTTTGCACCTTACAGCCTTCGTAAATACGCGTCGTTTTTGGATATCATATCTTCACAACTCTGCGAGATATAAGAAATCTTTCGTGATATCGGAGCCTATACTGGAGCGAACGAAAAGACATTTCCAATGTCAAAAGAGAGGCCCAGCAGAGGGTGAATTCAGGCTGTGGGTGATGATAATAATACAATTAAGAGAGACCATTGATATTCGAGGTAAAGCGGAAAATTTAAAAGAAAAGGAAACGAACCACCAGTTGTTATGTACTAATATGTATAAGACTCAATGTAGGTAACTCAAAGGATATCTCTTACAAACCTTTACAAAAAATACACACCGTACACTCGTTCACTGACTAATCAATTGGCGGACACGTACGAACTCGGCCCAAAAACTACAAAGCCAATTTTACTTAACAAAACATCGTATTTGGTACCGTAACTAATTTCTAAACCACCCCTGTTTTGCGTAACAGGTAGAAGTATCCAAAAAGTTTACCAAACATAAGCACAAACAAAATCCACCCTTATTTTTAAACTCTTAAGATTAAAAAAACGGCACTGAAAACTTTGTAACGAATCACTCTTTCTCTGCTTTAGCAAACTTATAAAATCAGTGTGTGTAAACAAAATTGACCTTTGTTTGCTTGTGATAAAGCCCACAACATACGCAAAACCAACGTTAGTTCCATAAACTTTTTTGCCCAATTTTGACCTACTAGCAAGTTTAGCAAAAAAAAAATCCTTTTTGTGTTTGTTGCACGTGTTTAGGATTGGAAGTTATTGTTAGAAAGTGCTATTGTTGATATTATGTTAGATTTTTTGTTGCAAAAGTGATCCACCTGATGGTCTGGTCAAGGGTAGGGTAGGGTTGCAAACTGTTGCAAGTTTTTGCTTTTCCTGCAAGTTGCAAGTTTTTAATGCGAATTGGTCCTATTTGCACTTCGTTTTGGTAAATGAGACTAGGTAACATGTCAACAGACGAAATCTCACCACCAATACGGCTCTTTTTGTTTGCAGCATCCGGCCGCTATTGAAGCACTAAACTTTCTCTTCCTTTGTCCTTTTTTTTGTTTTATTCTTATTAGTCAAAAAAGGTGGTCAAACAATAGAATAGAATTTTTGTAAAACAAAAGATAACGTAAAAAAGTGTCGCATATTTTTTGTCGTTTTACTACTATTGATCCTTACACTCTTTGTGCGGATCAATAGAAGTTCTTCTTCTTCTTCGTGTCGATGATTAAGGGTGGTAAACAGATGTGGACATCGTGTGCACGGGATTTTATTTTAAATATGAGCAGATTTCGTTCGAGCCCATGGTACATGTTTTCGAACCGATGATGATGGATGACATAAAGCCCTGTAGGGCTATTACGTATCTCTGTTGACAGCTCGAAATGATAGTAACTGGTCTCAGTGTCCATCAATTACCTGTCAAAAGGTTAGTTTCGTATTAT
Source organism: Xestia rhomboidea (assembly GCA_963853795.1). Taxonomy (NCBI): domain Eukaryota; kingdom Metazoa; phylum Arthropoda; class Insecta; order Lepidoptera; family Noctuidae; genus Xestia; species Xestia rhomboidea. The sequence continues at coordinate 14,485,569 of OY970778.1, forward strand.
GTATGACCCTGTTAGTCACCGTAAAGTGATATCCACTCAGTGTGATACGTAATACCAATATTATGACATTCACGGTTGTCATCAAAGTTCGGTGTACAACCGAAGCTTGATAGTCACTGGATATCAGAAAGATACGTAATAGCCCTGCTGGAGAGCATATTTTGGTAAAGTTACAATAATTATAAAAACAATAATTTTTAACAACGTATTGAAACAGGCCTTATAAGTAACCGACGACATAAAAAACCCAACAAAGCTCTCGATAAGTTTGGAATAAATATAGCGACTAGACAACTTTTTATTGAAACAGCCCAAGAAGACTTTTAGACAGATTATTTAATAACATTTGCGAAGGAAAGAGTACCTGGATCCCATATGAAGGAGCCCTTTTAAGGTAATACTAGACAACTAAAAAAGGGTGTACCAAAATTAGACACATCAAAGTAACGTAATTTTTTTTTGGAAAGGCTGTCTTCAGCAAAGATTTTTGACGTGACGATGAATACAACTTGTTTTAGTCTATTACTCATCAGTCATCATCTTCTAGCCCATGTCCCATTCCATTTGGGGTCGGCGCAACATATTTCGTTCCTTCATTCTCCCCTGTCAGACGTCACAGCATCATTTATAGACCAGTGCAGATACCTCTGAAAATGGTCAAAAAACGAAAAAAATCATAGCAGGATGAAACCCATTGGAAATGAAAGAAAATACAATAAAAATGAAAGGAAAAATAATTTACGGGATCTGAGGTCGGGAAGTGGGAAGGGGGGGGGGGGGGGGTTTAAGGGTAAAAAACGGTTTATCTCAATTTCCGGCAAAACTACAAGTCCTATAGAAAAAAGTAGAATGGCAAAGTTGTAGGTAATAAAAAGATCTACAAGTTTTGCATTAACTCTTTTTTCACATAACCTCAAAATTTAAGTGAAAAATTCTAATAACCAAGTTTTTGGTTTTTTATTTTTATCTCGTAAGTCGGGAAGTGGGAGGGGGCGGGGCTTCCCACTTCCCGGCTTCAGATCGCCCGTAAATTATTTTTCCTTTCAATTTTGTTATATTCTCTTTCATTTCCAATGGGTTTCATCCTACTATGAATTTTTTCGTTTTCAAAAATTATCTGCACTGGTCTGTTACTCCTTTCTCTTTCATATCATTCCTCACACAATCCAATCATCTTTAATTTACTCTACTAATAGTCCAACTAAACATAGTTACATCACCTTGTTTACCATTGTAAGTTGTAACAAGCAAAATCGTTACTTCACCCAATCTCTATCAAATGCATTAACTCCACGATTAAGTACCTACCTCCAGATAACCTAAACTAAACTTAGCAACCTTAACATCAAACTTCGCGTTAAAAGTTAAAATACCGGTTTTAACTGGTTGTAGAACAAAGGAATCTGTGTGTACGAAACTAGGCTGATTGAACGACAATTTAGGTCTTATCCTGCGATCTAGGTCTTTGAATTGTTTACGTTGTACAGCTGTGTTTTATAGTAGGGTTTTAATGGTTGTAAATTAGGTTTAGGGGTGATTTTAGGGCTTGGAGTGATGATAGCTCTTTTGGGAACACAAGGTTTTGTGTAGCTTGCCTTCTTTTTGTTTTGACATTCACTTTGCCGTTGCCAGTAGGTACTACAGTTGAAGATCCTATGACTGCATCAGCGAGCGGAGTTGGTATGGCTGAATTTTAGGCCAAATTTATTTAATGAAATTTTGATATCGACATGGCTATGAGGTAGGCTACTGTCCCGAGTGCAGGCTGTTTATATAAATCACTGGGAACCGCGATGCCTTCTGGCTATGTCTGTTAGTGATACAATTATCTGAAATGTTTTTTTCTACTGTTGTTTTGAATTTTCACCACCGCATCACAATTTTATTGATGGTATCCAGCTGGATCTCGCATAGCTTACTATTATCGAATTAAAAATCAAACTGTCTTTTGTCCAAATCTTTTCTGCCTCCCTGAGTCTCCTAAAAACAAAAACTCTTAACACCCATACACAACCAGTTCTCCAAAACATCTCGCACATCCCAGTGTTAGTCTGACCTCTATATTTACACAGCTGTGTGTCTTATTGTTCATCGGATTAGTAGCAAGCAGCGATCAGCGTGGGAGTGGGTTCGATGCCAGTTGACGGACCATTTCTTTTAAGTACCTTTTTATTTATTTGGCGGCAATAAGTTTGTATTGTCATTCAAATTTTTGATGTCTTTGTTACGTAAAATCGTGTACCTGTCGCTGTTTATGCAAAATTGTGGTCTTTTGGTACGGTTTTGAATTTGTTGAGAGGTTTTATCGTTATTTCTGCTGTTTAGCAACATGGCTATGGTAAAAAATCTGCTAAATGGAATATTTGCATAAAAATCGATATCCAAAAAGTCTCACAGAATGGAGCGTTTGCTTGACAGCTGACAGCTGATATGTAAACATAGTGCTCCCGTATTAAAATCCTTTAAAATTATTTAATTGACTATATAGTAACCAATTCTATCACAAAAGTGAATACAATAGTACAATACGTGTGTGAAAGTGTTATCCGCATTAAGTATTCACTGATAACTAATTTAATATAACTATCTAATGTGGACAAAATAGTGTGACAAAACCAATTTCGTGAGTGAAATAAACACTTAGTGACAACAAACACTAAGTTAAGAACCATGTGACATACGTAAAAATAACAAAAACAACGAAAAAACCTAAAATTGCAAAAGTGACACTCAGTGAAAAAATATTTCAAATCGTTTAAAACCAACCGGATTTGTAACGAACTTTTTGTTCAGACGAGCATATTGATCAAAAATTTCGACAAGATTTGTAATTGTCTGAGTGGCTACTTGGTTAAGCAATACGTCGTATGACGCGGCGGCGGCATGTGACTCGAGTTCTAATCCCGCATAGTACAGATTTGTCTTTTTGGAATGTTTGTTGATTTTAAATTGGAAAAATAAGACATTGCCGAAATTCTGTTGACATAAATGAATAACTACTAATTAACATCGTTTGTTTGAACAGTATCCAATATTGCGATTAGAGTGGGTAGCTACTAATAAATATGAGCTTCTTTGACAATATAACCTTCCGAAGAAACCGCACTCGCACAGTGTCAGAAACAATAACAGAGGCTGAATCAAGTAATTCAACAATAGATGGCAGCACCAACAGCTTACCTAACATATCAGTCGAAGACAACGACGAATTAAGGAAGTTGAGACAACAAATAGAGGAATTACAGACAGAATTAAGTTCAGCGCACGAAGAAATCAACAATTTAACTATAGAGAACACGGAACTCAAAAAAACTATTAACGATATAACAAATAAGAATGAAATCGTTAACAAAACGACGAAAAAGCTATTGAGCGAATTGAGTACACCTAAGAAAAGAAGAAAAACTATAACACCTCGTCGTACCTCTAATGACCAAAACAAACAAAAGTTATTATTAGATACCGAGAACCAGAGATTTGAGCTCGTGGACTCACCGTTAAAACTATGTCCTGATCAGGTTGCACCAGTAAACACTGCTCCGAAGAGTGAACTTGTTCCTCATAAAATAAAACCGGAAAAGCATTACCTATAAGTAGTAATAAAACTAATAACATCCTAACAATTGCAGAAAGAACGTTCCCAAACTGTCAAATATGTCACTACTTAACACCGAACTGCGGACTTGTGGAGCTTATTACTGGCATCGAAGTAAAAGTTAAAAACTATACATTGGATGACTACTGTCTGATTTTCATCGGTGAAGAAGATTTTGGGCGCACAAATGACTACTATGACCTAATTATTAATATCCGCGAAACTTTATCAAAAATACAACATACAAATATCATACTTTGTCTACCTACTTTCAAATTTAAACATTCTCTTATGTTCAACTGTAGAATAGAATTATTTAGTAATATGCTTTATTTGGATGTGTGTACTCATGAATACGCTTACTTATTCGATTCTAACTTAAATTTATCTTATGACTATGATATGTTTTCGAAGAGAAATGGATCTCTTAATAACTACGGTGTGAGCAACATCTTTGAAAATTTAAGCCAATTAATGTACTTAGACATTAGCGGTTCGAGCAAAACAAACACGCACTGTTCACCTTACCTTAACTCTAAAACAAGTGCCACCACTAACGCCTCTGAGTCAAATGAGTTGTTTTTTCTCGAATAAATATATTAACATTTTACACCAAAATATTGCAGGATTAATAAATAAAGCAAATGCCCTTACGGTGTGCTTAAATGAACTATCTGATATAAATATAAATGTGGATATTATATGTATTACAGAACATTTCATTATGAAGGGTCACGAAAAACAAATATGCATTCCAAATTACAGTTTGGCTGCATGTTATAGTAGACAGGAAAAGAAGAGAGGAGGAGCATGTATTATTGTTAATAATTGTCACCAATGGAGGGAATTACCTCAAATATCAAAATTGTCCTCACCCGGGGTTTTCGAGTGTTGTGCCGTAGAGCTTATTAATTATAAATTAATAGTCATATGTATCTATAGAGTACCAAATACCAAGAATTTAAATGATTGTTTTAATAAACTTGAAAATTTGCTCAAAGATATATCTATGAGGCGTTCCAAAAATATTGTAATTGCAGGTGATTTTAATATAGATATTTTAAAAACGAATAATATTTCAGCTACACTGGAGTGTCTTCTACTCAGCTTCAACCTAAAACTTGCTCTTAAACAACCTACTCGGATGGCTAGTATGACATGCATTGATAATTTTGCGCATAATTTTAAGAAGGCTTGTTAAACAGATGTTTTAGAGTTTGCACTATCAGACCATACAGCACAGCTACTTCAATGTCCAGTTCCCAATGTATGTAGTTTAAAATACTGGTATATAACAAGAAGAGATTACAATAATCAAAATATAGAGAAATTTAAAAATAGTATAAAAAATCTTAAATTTTCGGAGATCTATCTTACTGATGATCCCAACGTAGCTTACAATGAATTTATCAGCACATTTAAATTATTTTACGACTTATGCTTCCCATATAAAGAAATAAAAATCAACATAATACATAAACCAAAATGGCTATCACATGGCGTTAAATTATGCAGTAAGAAAAAAAGGGAACTTTTGTGGCAATCCAGGTTGAAGCCTAACCACGAAAATAAAAGGAAATTCACTACTTATTCTAGACTATATAATAAAATTATTAATTTAACACAAAAAGCTCAAAATAACTACAAAATACAGCAATCCAAAAATAAATCAAAGACTACATGGCAAGTCATTAATCAGACTAAGTTTAATATCCCTAAACAACAAATTGAGAAACTTAAAGTTGACAATCAAATTATATACAAACCTTTGGATATCGCTGGTGCTTTTAATGACTTTTTCGTTGACAAAATACATCCAAAAATTGATGCTGAAGGTAAGCCAAAATCATGTGTGTCATCCATGACACATAATTCAATGTTTATGGCACCTAGCACACCACACGATTTATATAAAATAATAATGTCCGTAAAAAACACTAGCAGTGTAGGTTTTGATGGAATCGCCACAAAGGTACTAAAGTCAGTGTCAGCCGAGATATGCGATCATCTAAGTCACATACTCAACCTCATCATTTGTGCTGGTAAATATCCAGATGCTTTAAAAACATCTATAATTAAACCTTTATTTAAGAAAGAAGATAGGGAGTTGATGGAATATTATAGACCAATTTCACTCATACCTGTTATTTCAAAGATATTTGAGAAATACATCTATAAAGAATTATATAATTTCATGGAAAAAAATAATATCCTTTGTGAAGAACAAAAAGGATTCAGACAGCACAGAACCATTAATATGGCAATTTATGACTTTTTGTTTACTATTATTAAAAACATGGATAAACGATCCCCCATATGTGCTATATTTTGCGATATGACGCAGGCGTTTGATTATGTCCATTATAATACATTACTGAATAAACTAGAAGCCTACGGTATTAGAGGTAACGTGCTCGAACTTATAAAATCGTATTTAGAAAATAGAACACAAATAACTGAAATTAGCCGCATTAATGTAGTTAATAAACATGAAGAGATAGCAAGATCACAAGAACGTAAAATCTCATACGGTGTACCACAAGGAACCGTTATGGGCCCGTTCTTGTTCATATTGTATGTCAATGATATGCCCTTGTCCCTTGAACAACCTCTGACAATGTTTGCAGACGATAGCACAGTAACGATTCCTTGTGTAAACGCAATGACATATGAAGATGATATTAATAGTTCTCTTGACTCACTAATTAAATGGCTAGATAAAAATAATTTAAATATAAATTTAGGTAAGACAAAGATAATGCACTTTAGACAGCGTACTCCCGGCGTAACTAATCTTCACATACATTACAAAAATGACAATATTATGGAAGCGGGAGATACAAAATTTTTAGGTTTACAAATAGATTATAGCTTAAATTGGAAAGCACATATAGAAATGATGTGTAAGAAACTAAGTTCATCTGCATATGTTTTATATAGATTATCCTCCATAGTAGATACCAAAACACTCCTTACGGCTTACTACGGCATAGTTGAATCTCACTTGCGCTACGGCATAATTTTCTGGGGGAACTCAACTGATAGAGACATAGCATTTAAGGCCCAAAAAAGATGTCTCCGATCATTGTTTAAACTTAAAACTACAGACAGTTGCAAGCCCTATTTTAAGCAATACAATATCTTGACCCTTCCTTGTATTTATATTTTCGAAGTAGCTATGTTCGTACACCAAAATCCAAGTCGTTTTCAACGCCTTGCTGATGTTTTCCCAAGGAATAGGCGTGACAATAGCAAACTTTGTCAAGTATCTTGTCAAACCACTTTGATGCGCAGAAGTATTTATTGCATGGCTCCTAGAATTTTCAATAAATTGCCAAGTGGCTGGAAAGATTTAAATACGGGGATGTTTAGGAGTAGACTACGTAAATTTTTGACAGATAAAGTGTACTATAGCATAGACGAGTTTCTAACAGAGAAAAATATGTTTTTTTGATTAATTTGAATAATAATGATATTTTATTAATTGAATGATAATTGTAATGAAAATGGCAATTTAGTAATTTAATGATAATTTCAATGAAAATGATAATAATTTATTAACTGGTTTATATGTATATTGAATGATAATTGTAATAATAATATAATCGATTTGGTCTTTATAATGTAAGTACATATATGTTTCATAAATAATGTAAATGTTTGCATGCCGAATGGTAAAATATGGCTGAGCTTTTATACTATGTCATAACAACTATTTAATTTGATTACCCATATTTGCAAAATAAAATTCTATTCTATTCTATTCTATTCTATTCTTTCATCTGAGGATGATCATACTAAACTGGGACTACTTATAAATAAACTAACTATCTAAGTACTGAAGATTTTATTTTAGCAACTTTGTCTCCTTCCAGGCGTCACAAGACAAAGAAGTGGCTGGTCGCACCGAAAACGCCTGGAAGAGCTATTAGTCGACAAAGCACCTTACATATACTGGATGTCACGTCTGAATTGGGCAGAGATATCTACGGATTGGATTACAAACAACAGAAATCAGCGACGCGGCAGGACTAGAAGGAGATAGCGTGATGAGATGGACTCCTACTTAAGGAACTGGGCCGAAGTAGCTCTAGAGAGAGAATAGTGGAAGCAAGCAAGGCAGCAGGCCTTTTCCTTGCAATAGGACACAACAGGCTTATAATAATAATAACTTTGTATTGCTGGTCCAAGCTAGTAACAAAGTGGAGAGTCCCTGGCCGTAAAAGAGCAAAAGGCAGACCACAAGCTGGCTGGGTCGACAACATACTAAGATTAACAAGAAGCGACTTGAAGTTGGAAGCGGCGAACACCAGAAAAAAATGGAAGCAGTTGGAGGAGGCCTATGAAAGAACATGTCAATTTAAAAATTGTTTTTTCTTGTACCAATTTTATTTAATTTTCTTTTGTTACTGTTTTTGGAAATAAAAAGGTTTATAATAATAATTGTCATTCGAATTCGTAATGTCTTTGTTACGCAGAAAGGTGTACCTGTCACTGTTTATGTAAAATTGTGGTCCTTTGAGCATGATCGCCATAAGGTTACGTTGAGAGGTTTTATCGTTATTGGTGTTATTTAGCAGACTGGTTTTGTCATTAAGTTAATAATGAATAATATTTTCTAAACACATTTGGAGGTTTTTAACCCAAAATATTATATGAAATTGGGTCCATATGAGGACATAAAAACTGATTCCAGAATTTACGGCTTTATACGAGTAGTAGTAGTCAATTGAACTCCAATATCGTTCGTCGTAACAGCTTTTTACTCATTTTTATTTTTAGGGTATTTTTTTATTAATTAAGGATGAAGAGGGCCGGTAGACGTGGATATCTTCCTAAAGAATTCGCAGGAAGTGACATAGACCCGGGGCCGATCCAAGCCACAATTTCACCTACCATTTTGTCACATATTTGTGTCGTTTGGCCTACAGGGCACGCGCTTGCTTGTCACGTATATATGACAATGGCGTTCAAAAGGATAAGGAAAGTACCTAAAGCATTTTTTAGACTATGCCGGTTTATTAGGTTATACGTTTCTGTAATTTTATCTCAAATCTAAACTCCGAGCATAACTCAACAACAGCTTACCCACAAAGTAAATCCCCTATAATTAAACAATCACAAGCTAGTAAAATCATTTCATTATCCCATAATATCTTTATCACTTAATTGTTTATTTCAATAACAATAAGTCAGTTTATCTCCCTTTGGCTAATGGTTATGTTATCAGTTAATGGTTTTAACTTTTACAAACTTATAGTTTTTTTTAACCATTTTTTACACTAACCGCGAGTTTAAGAGTATTCTTTTGCGTTGTAGTTTTGTTGATGTAGGGTGGAAGTGGGCTGTTGTCGTACCTATGTTTTGCTTTGTTTATCGTGTCTATCGTTGTTGACGTTCTAACACTACGGAAGTAATTGTCGGCGGTTTTGACATTTTGATTTTGACGCCATTTGCTGGAGGATCGGAAGACGTGTAGTTCCAGCCTATCACATAAACAAACAACGTCTATATTTGAAGTAAACACACATTAAAAAAACATATTGTCACAGTTTTTTCAATCTCCTGTTAAGTCACTATTTTTGACTTACGTGGTGTTAGAACTTTAACGACACCATTTCTTCTACTGGGCCGGCAGTCTCGACAGAGATAACGACAAAATCGCTAACTTTCGATCGCCGATTACTAACGAATAAATTTAGTTGAACTAATTATGCTTGCGAGAAAAGCATCTTGGATGTAAAGACTTGCTTTTCTCGCAAGCATCGTTATTGCAACTGTTTTTTTCATTGTTATTTTAGCGATCGAAAGTTAACGATAATGTCGTTAACTCTGTCGAGACTGCCAGCCCTGGGAAGTTATACATTTGAGATGTAAACTTACTGATAATATCCTGTTCAGTATTAATCCCTTGGCCTTATTTTTTGCAAAGATGATAATTATTTTCTTGATGATAAATCTACTGGTGCACAGTAAGTGTATCTTCTCTTCTTATCCGGTACGCTCTTGACAGAGCGGTCGTGATCGTTAAGTACTCGTAGCGGTATTGGAAGGGGCAGATGTGATGCACTTCACGACATTTCGCCACCGCTGCCTGCTAGAGGTCATCCTGCTGCATTCATTAACTGAACCCCCAATGGCAGACTTGATCTGGTCAGTCCAACGCGTAGGTGACCTTCCGCGCGGTCTAGTGCCTTCTACTTTCCCTTAGACGACAAGGCGTTCAGTGCAGTGGCGTTCGTATCTATTTGTATGAAAAATATTAAGAACACTGCTAGAAATCGTAATTGACTGAGATTCGTTGGTTGAGAGGTCGCAACTGCTGAGCAGGAGGTTTTGGGTTCGATTCCCGGGTCGGCAAAAGTGTTTTTGGGTTTTTCCATTGGAAATTTCTCAGTAGCAGCCACGGAGTTTGGATTGATGCCCGGTTGATGGACTGGCCCCATATCACAACATAACAACATAAATATGGGTGTACTATAACTAGGTACACGTACCTCTGTCTAACCCTTCTGGGATTACAGGTCTAATGTTATTATCTGACCGATTTACTGTCGACCCGAATGGCGCAGCGGTAGTGAGGCTGCCTAACGTTCTTAGGGTCCCGGGTTCGAATCCCGTTAAGAGCAAATGTTTGTGTGATGAGCATGGACATTTGTTGCCGAGTCATGGATGTTTATATGTATGATAAGTATGTATTTACAAACAAAAAGTATCCATGTAGTATATCAATTATCTGGTGTCCACGACACAAGCCTCGTTACTTAGTGTGGCAATAGATGGCGCTGTGTGTAATGTCAAGCGATATTTATATTTCTTATACTACTTTTCGCCATCTCTTATTAAGTAACACCATTACTCACTGAGAAGTTTTCAAATTAATTTGCTGTCATAGCCAAAAATTGGTCCTTCTACCCCAAAAAGGTTTATCAACTAGTCCACATTTCCACAACATGTCCGAAGATGTGTCAAAAAAAAATTGTTTACATTTTTTGTCGCCCTCAGCTGTGGATGGGTTTTTTGCTCGAAAGTAGGTAGGCAGAAACCGTAGCTGGTAGTATTCTGTAGTGATTTTTTTTCGTATTTGAACATTAGTTATCTTTGGTTGTTTGCCTAACCAAGTTTAGTAGGTAACTGGGTTGTTGATGGATTTTGGTAGTGGGTAGTTCTGATGTTTTTTGGGTCATCAACTGATCACGCAGTTAAAATTCGGGAGTTGAGAGGAATATACCTTTTCATCGCATCTATTCGAAAAGGACGACTTGGTTCGCCTTTATTCGCACCCAAAGGTGGTGTTTTCTATTAGAAGCTTTTAGCAGGCAGTAATGAGTTTTTAATCCTCTTTATAAGTGCGCTGCTAAGATAATTGATATTGATAATTTTTTGAATTTGGAACATTTTAGTGTTCAGCGCCAAAGAAATCGAACGCAAATATTGTTAGATTTAAATAAAGACTGGCTGGTACGACGGCCCATATGATAGACGCGCCGCCGCGCACCGGCTGAATAAAAAAAAAAAGAAATCAAATTAAAAACGCGCGAACTACAGCCCGCGTTTTCGTCAATTTTCACGGATTGTTAGAAATTCATGGTTTTGTTTTGAAAAATGAGTTCTTCAAGTGACAGTGAAAGTATAGATTTAACTCCTGAAAGTATTAGAACTAACGCAAGAAATGTGATTGTTAGTTGTTTTATTAATAGATACTATTTAATTTGAATTTAGCTGTTACTCTATGTTTTATTAAATGATAATATGACAATAAAATATGAGGCGCTTTTTATTTTTTCATAGGGGGTTATGAAAAGTAGAGTGTATCACTCGGTCGCAAAATATATTTTTGGCTCGGGCGACGTACTTTGAATCCCTCGCTACGTTCAGGATTCTACTCTAGAATCCCTCACTTCGCTCTGGATTCAAGAAAGCGCCCTCGCCGTAAAAATATTATATTTCTCCCGATACAATCTACTATTATCTTTGTTTAAAAATACAGGAAAGCTTTACAAGAGAGACTGAATCGTTTTTAAGCACACTCTTGAAAATTTAACTCCCTCTTTGGTCTGCTGAGCATGAGATGCTGGGTTCGATTCCCAGGTCGAGTAAAGTGTTAATGGGTTATTCAATCAAGAATTTCTTAGTTGCAGGCTAGGAGTCTGGATTTGTGCCCGGTTGGTGGCAATAGGCTCGCCCCCTATTACATGGGACTTAAACATAACTGGAGAAATGTGGGTAATGTTAGCTACCACCTCTGCCTAACCCAATTGGGATTACAGGCGTTATGTTATGTTACTTCTGAAAGTTTTGGCAAGAAGGTGCAGTAAAAAAAGCGCAAATAAATCCACTTATCAACCAGCAGGTAATTCAGTACTAAGCGTAGCTACTGAGAATCGTGTTTTTTTTCGATAAATTTTCAACAAGTTTCTACATGTTCCAGTTATCAGATTATTTATCTAAAACCTTTTTTTATTGATGACACTACAATCTGAGTATATATTTGACTTATTTTAGATGTGATTTAGATAAAACCATATCTATTAGTCAGGATTGATACTTACTTAGTACTTACAGTATTTAAAACCATTACCACTAAATTAAATACCTAATCCTTTTGCTCGGTCTTCTCGCAGAACCACAAACATTCCAACATTATCGTTTTCCATTCATCAGCAAACAAGACCAATCCAGGGTTGGTCTCCACGAGCGCGTTGAGCTTCGTAAGCATACGCGATATTAAACTATTATAGACAACATGTGTTGCTAGCAACAATACCACTACTATTTCTAATATAGTAAAAATTGGTTTAATTCAATAAGATAATAACAAAATACTAAAGAAAATCTCTTCCCAACGAATTGTTTTTTTTTCAATGGGCTTTTCAAGTCCTATTTGGAGATTATGAACTAAAATTAAGAAGGAAACTGGGTTGTTTTATGGTGCACATAGATAATAAGCTATCAACCTGTTACGACAAGAGTCAACAAGTCGCTACTGGTCCAGATATTTTCGGACAAGGCCCACTTATTAAGGGTTGCCTGATTTTTTGTGAAAACAGGTTACCGGTTTAAAAATATGGGCCTTTTATACGAGTAGGTGAAGGCTAGTGAGACCAACAACCTTATTCGTTATGTAGCCTTTAGTAAACTACATTCAGGGTAATAACATAACACCACGCCTGTAATCCCTGGAAGTTTAGGCAAAGGTGTACAACTGTACATGATACAGGTGTGGCATGATAGTTATATTATACATTTTGGCAATTTTTTTTTTTTTTTTTACATTACCACACAGGGCCTCTAGTGCCACACTAAGTAACGAGGCTTGTGTCGTGGACACCAGATAGTTGATATACTACATAGATACTTTTTGTTTGTAAATACATAACAAATGTCCATGCACCCTAAGAACGTAAGGCAGCCTCACTACCGCCGCGCCAATCGGGTCGTCCCGTTAAAATATGTTTAAGAATCGTCGAATATGTTTAAGTCCTCATCATTCCTAGGTGACTGTCAGGGTAACGAGGCAGGGTCACGAGGCAGGGTCACGAGGCAGGGTGACAAGGCAGAGTTGTTTTCCGTTCAAGTGCGAAAAACAGAGTAGGATGGAGAGCTATCAATGTGTTTGTTTTTACTAATAAACCGTCCTGACAATTTAAGCACTTCCAGATTATGATCATGGATGTCGAATTCAACACGTCACGTCACCAAGAATAATGCAAAAATCCCCTTTAAAAAACTCTCGATAAATACTGAGTCATTGCTCTTGGCACTGACTCTTCCTCAACTCCTCTATAATCTAGAACTACGCCCCAAAGACTTTCATTTTCAACTTCCCACGGCTTTCTCGCTCAAACTCACTCTGCCATAACAGAGAGCAAGTTGTTAATGAAGCGCTATGGCGGATAACCCATGGCTTACTATGGTAAATAATATGAATTTCAAATAACAGGTGCGATGGCGCAATATGCCTTCGAACTAAATGTGGCAGATTATGTGGAGGGTATAGAGTTGTTAGTAGTAGTGTGATTGTGATGGTTTTGGTGTGACAATTGTGGGGAAAAGCAATAAACCTATTATTACTTGAAATATACAAAAAAAAGTAGAGGAACAACTCAAATAAATGATGCATAGACTGAGTGAAGGATGATTTGGCTAAAAAGGAGGTGACTGCTGAGATGACGATTAATAGTCATAAATTAGGAAAAGGGTAGCAGAATACTAAGGAAAACATTAAATAATAAAAAAAAACGGTTCCAGTAAGGGATAATAAAGAAAACTGCTGTTTTAAAGATGCACACTAGAACTGCATAGTCTACGATAACGACTGTGGGCATAATGCTACGAAAAAGTTTATATCAAGCCAGTTAAAAAACTCCACTCACTCAACTCAGCCAGTCATTTAGCAAATTTAATACTCGTTAAAAACAACTGCCGCTTGTTCTAGATCCACTGGTCCCTTTCCTACAAAACATCTTCGTACGAATCCAAATCCAGTAGCCAAAGAATTGAACAACGATTAAGAAATATAATAATAAAATAAAATAAAAAAGCTTCATTCCACACAATCGAACAATAATAAAATTACAATCAAATAATAACAATAAGTATTAATAATAACCAGATAGTAATTTAAAAATAACCTTAATTATAAATTCAGATATACTTACGTAATTATGATATGTGATTATGCAATCAACATAACAATAAATATTTAGAATAATCAAATAATATTACGATTAAAAACAACCTTAAATTATAAAATCAGCAAATAAATTAAAAACATTCATTAAACTAAATCGATTTAAATTTACTGATTATTGAATTTCTTATAATAAAAATTGTAAGTTGAAATAATTTAAAATAATATAACCCTACCATGTATTATTTATGTCTACCTCACATGACCTCGTACAAACAACTCTATACAATCTCAGTGCATTGAACTTTCCGCTGCGCGCTAATCTGTGCATCACTCGGTTTGCAATTTATTAACTGCACAGTAGACATGTGTCCCGTCCGACGGTCAGGTTGACCGCTGAGCACTTTTTGTGAATTCAATGTTAAATTATAGGTAGGAAGGGATTTGTTGCTGCTTATGGTGTTATTGGATTTAAAAGGGAGAGAATATATGTACTATTTTGTATGCTGCTTTAATGGGATAGCATTGATTTACAGTTATGCTGATAAATAGTAAGTACCGAATTGTCATTGATACAACATACCTATAGTTTGACAAACAAATAATAATACACAAATATTATTAAATGAGCAACTCAAGCCATGTCGGACACTCGATCAAAGCACGTGCTACGATCCTAGGTTTATACACCTGTACATTTATGCACTTGGTATAAGTGTGATTGATATGCGCGCTACTTGGGACAGCAACGTGTTGGACTTTTTTTTCTGAAATCTTTTTCTTTTGTAAAATATCTGTCGTATCACGAATTTGAATGTTACCGATGAATCCGTGACAGTGGCCAAAGTATTGGGCTTACAAAAGGTAAGAGGTAGTCTCATTGACATGACTAAGTAAGAGAAGTCCAGACTAAAAGTCAACTCATGTCCCTTAACTACTGTGTCTAGAAAATAAAATTAGTATGTAGTACGTTACAGGATTAACACTTAAATCATACACAATGTTCTAAATATACACTTTTAAATGGCCTAACTGGCCTGCAAAAATAAGTATCACACTTTTAAAATTGCAATAACTTTTTAAGTACACAAGATATACTTTCGAAACAAAAAGGACTCGAAAAATTGTTTAATTTTGTCTATAGTTACAAAGAAAGCTGATAAAAATTGCTGTTCAACGTTTTTTATTTTAAATCTCTAACTTCTAGTTATGGAAAAATTGAAATTCTAAAAGTGTAGTACTTATTTTTTCAGGCCAGTGTACATCATTATCTTACTGCCTTTGTCCCATGTACTTGATGTCGGCGCAACACGTTTTTTTCTTCCATTCTCCTCTGTCAACCGTCACGCTATCATTTACTCCTTTTTCTTTCATATCGTTCCTCACACAATCCATCCATCGTTTTCTTGGTCTTCCTCTCTCTCTCTCTATCCATCAAGATTTATATGCATCACTCTTTTAGTCACACGCGATTCGTCCTTCCTCATCACACGTCCATACATAACGTTACAATAAATAAATTAATCTGATTCTGAATCATATCAAGACAGTTGATTCGCTTTCAACTTTTCTGTAACTGGTGCAACTTTTAAACTTCCTCTGTTAAACACTGTTTTAAGCTTTCATGGTTCATAATGAGTTAACCCGCGATCATGGCGCTTGCAACAGCGTCGAAATATCGGGAGCTCAAAACAATTGATAATCACGGAAGATATCCCGTAAGTGACACTTGATCTATCCACGAGGTAGACACAATAGTTAAACAATGGTGTCTCGAACAAATCGGTTCTTTGACAGATCATGATTTATACTAAATAGTTCCATAACTAAATATACACTTTTGTATCACTTGACTTGTATCATTTATCCACACTATACCTACATCAGCTATCTCCCAAAACAGCAATATTGTACTGTCATCTGTTTACACAATGTCTGCTGAAAACTATTTCATATCCATCAGCTGTAAGCCCTCATGATTGAAAAAGGGGTTGTTTCAGTTTAACATGCATAGTTTAATCCTCGGCCGATATTTAATAGTTTTGCACCCCTGTTGATACACATCAAAATTGTGGTTGGAAAATTGTTGGTAAGTAATAACTGCGGATCGAAGCTTGTGTGGTGGTGGTCTGGCAGAGATGAAATTTGAATAATTTGTAATGATGGGCTTGGACATTAGTAAATGTATGTTTAATAGTATAGTTTTATATATAATCCACCTACAAGGTTCCTTGTGCTGGAACTAATTAGCAATCAATAAAGCAAAGCTCAGATTGAAACCATAATATAGGTACATAAAATTATGTGATTTAAAACGTTTTTTTTTACTGCCTCGTTGGTCAAGTGGTGGGTTAAATTCCCAGGTGTTTTTGGGTTGTTCCATCAGGAATTTCTCAGTAGCAGCAACGGCGTCTCGATTTGTGCCCAGTTGAAACAAGGCTTGCCCCGTATTACATGGGACTTAAACATAACTGGCGACATATGTGTATTATATCCCTTTGGAGATTACAGGAATGATGATGCTATGTTACGTAAAATTTGTCTTGCCGTAAGCTAAGAATAGGTCAATCGTTGTCACTTTTTCCTTCAGTATTGATTTATTTATTGTTTTGGTTTTTAGGGTTTCGTACCACAAAAGGTAAAAAAGGAACGCTTATAAGATCACTTTCTTGTCAGTCTGTCCGTCTGTTACCACCGATTTTCTCAGGAACGGGTGGACCTAGCAAGTTGAAATTGATACCAGATACTGAGGTCTAATAGTCCCTATTAAATGTATAATAAAAATAAAATCGTATATAAAATCAAGGTCCTGAGTCAACACGATAAATAGATATGGGAAAATTTAGATTTTCGCAAAAACTTGTAAGTACCAAAATTTACCTTAATTTTTAACTTTTTTTATTTTTCGTACTTTTTTCCTTTACTTGTGCTGTAAGACTTGCTTGCTGACTTTTTATTTTAAATGTCACAGCACCTTGCTGAGATAGGAGCCCTTTTACCTTGCACAGGACCAATTTGATTGTTTTTTATTTATTTCATGTTTACTTTTTATATAATTTTGTCATTATTATATCTTTTTGTTTCTATTATGTACTGTGTGAGTTTAATAAATACTTTTTCTTTCTTTCTTTCTAAAGTTTCACCTGGGTTCAAACCCACATCCACTACTTGTAAGTTGGGGCCGTTACCTATGGGTCACCACCGCTTCGATAACTACAACAGCTCCTCACCGAGACCAATTAATTGGCAATAAGTCAATACCACGACCAAGCAATTGGCCGAACATTGGGACACAATTAATTTTAATGGCAATATATTTTGGCAGTAACTCACTCAAAGGGACACCTGATGTCAGCCAGTAATATAGTATTGTTCGCTGTAGGGTAGGTACACTGTTCGTGAATTGTTAATTAGTTGATAGTTTACGGTAAGTGTCGTGTAAAAGATTTTCGTGAATTTACTATCAAATATTTAAAGGATAAAGACCAAGAAGCAACAGTTTTAGATAGAAACTAAAGCTGCCTTACTCTGGAAAAAAAGGAATCAATTAAGAATGTTTTAATAATAATAATACCAGCCTATTTACTATCCCACTGCTGGGCAAAGGCCTCTTCTCATACAGAGAAGGCACGAGCATTGATCACCACGCTTGCTCAAGACGGGTTGGCGATTTCAGACTTAAAGTAATTATAAGTCCAGGTTTCCTCACGATGTTTTCCTTCACCGATGTCTGTGATGTCCAAGATAAACTTTGAAAAGTACATATGAATTGAAAAAGTCACATTGGTACTTTCCAGGATTTGAACACACAACCTCATACATGGGAGGCGAGGCCTTAACCTCTGGGCCATCACGACATCAACAATGTTGCCAACAAGAATGTTTTACCTACGAATAATTCGGCGTATTACGTAAGCTTTAACTCGACTTCAAAACTTGTCTTATCGCTTAGTTAAGTTACTCAAATCTCAAGTCAGGAAGTCAAGTACCTATAACTGACAGTAGAAAAAAATTGTCACAACAAGCTGACTTTGAGTTACGGAGTCAGATAAATCTGCACTACTATCTTTTAACATTTTGGCACATAAGTTCAACAACATCCACTTGCGGGTTTTTTTTTACCTACCAAAAATACAAATTGATGACACAACAAATCCTTTAGGCGCTCAAGATTTTTAACAGCTACTAGCCAAAAAGAAACTTGTAGCTCTTTATTGACTGTTTAGCTTACATCATGCCACTGCTGGAGAAAGGCCTCTCCCTACGACCCTTCCAGGTCTTTCAAACCAGGGCTATGTGGGTAATAAACGGGTTATTGGCTTTTTCCAGCTCGACTCGCGGGCTCCATATTTGGCACTAGCGGTTTCCCGCGACTCTTTGTTCGCGTGGAAATTTCGAGAAATAAAATAAACAGAAGCCTAATGTGCTATTCCAGACTACAATCTATCTCTGTGCCACGTTTCATCCAGATCTGTTGAGCCGTTCTCGCGTGATTGAGTAAAAAATATCCATCCATCCATCCAAGCTTTCGCATTTATATTAGTAGTATTATTATCCTCCTATAATGTCAGCCAGTCACTCTCTAAGATAGGGCTCTTAACTTATTTGCATTTTTTTATTACCTCTTAACCACACAAACAACCCTTTGCAATGAAAGCATAACACGCCAATGTGCCCACCGCAGCACCAATCAATAAGCACTCAATCTATTAACGGACCAATCAAATTGCTGATGCAAAGGAATTTATGATTACAAGAGCTTTTACTGATGATTCCGCATTGGTTTTAATGGTGTCGTAATGGATATTATTGTCAGAATATATCTAGTATTAGGTAGTCGGTTTTACAAAGTAAGTCTTCGTAAGAACAGTTAAAGATTTGAAAACAAAAACCATGGTCTTGTAGAAAATATTTTATGACAACACTGTTACTGTACAGAAATCTGCGATACAAACTACAAATAAGCCTAATATAACAGTTTAAGTACTGATTTAGAATTGCAATAAGATACTAGTAGAGGATAAATATCTGCGCGTTAAACATGATGAATTTAACGTAAAAAAAAAAAAAATGATTTTGTTGATAAGAAAAATTAATACTTTCTGCAGAAATAAAAGTAAGTAGAATACCATCTATAACGATTTGTTTTATGTCATATTTTGTCAGACGACTTTTCAGGAAAATTCATACCACGAAGAAGTTGTGATACAAACAGTGGCTACAAGATCGTGGTCATTCTTTAAGAGACTTAGTTTTCTTTTGATGAAATCAATGATACGACAAAAATAGTGTTAGAAATTCATCACTTTTTGTAGAACTTGACCATTTTGAAAAAAAAAAACCTCTAGATAATTATTTACTCCCGTTAGACACTGAAGCCCCAGGCATATTAAAAATAACAATCTAGAAACTAATTTGATGGAACATAACAATTAAAAAGTATTTTGTAACAAATAATAGCTAGTTATTAATTAATGCTACTAATTGCCACTTAAGAAGACCACCGACTACAATAGAGTTTTATTGTATAAAATCATAAATGAAGATTACATACCATCAATACATATCATACAGTGTGAAATAGATGAAATTGAAAACATGATTTGACATTTTTGCTTCCGTGTAGCTACAGGTTACACAGATACATTAATCATTATTCTAGCAATCATTATTCATACAGGCTTATTTTTAGGTCGTTCTGGAACGATTAGGAATGTTTTTTTTTTTAATAACTGAAAAAAAAACAAATTCATTATGAATTAAATTTTTCGTGATTTTTTTATTGTTATTTTTGGAAAAAAAAAACAGTCCCAATCGTTCCGAGTTCGATGATCGAGTTTATGGCTTTCGATTCCAGAACGACCTAAAATTAACGGTGTCTAATAGTAATTTCAGTTTTTATTTTGGTGTGTACCAACATAACATCACTCCTAAATAGTACACCCACATTTCATCAGTTTGTTTAAGTCTCGTGAAATAGGGGCGAACCTATTGCCATCAATCGGGCACAAATTCAGGCTCCGTGGCTGCTACTGAGAAATTCCAGATACTAACAATACTAACCTAGTAACTAAGCACCATTGTTACTAATACTTAATACTAACGAGGCTATGTAGTCGGCAATGAACTTTAATTTTATCTTATTAGTCACATTTAGTTGTTTGTTTAAGTATGAGTGTTTAGAGACTCACCGACCCCACAGGCAAACCATTGCAACGGTTTTGTGGGGCTTAGTTTATAAGTCTACTTACCATTTTTGAATAATAAATAATAATAATAAAAACCCAACACCACTTTGCATGACCTGGGAATCGAACCCAGGACCTCATGCTCAGCAGTCGCGCTTGTGATCACTACACCAACGAGTAAGAGAGCAGTGGGAACCAAATTCTCGGAAACACTGCTTTAAATGAAAAAAAACATGACCAATATTTGTCAATTCAACAATATTTATGACTTTTTGATCCTGTTACCGCTGCTGATTCTCACTTAGTCTTAAGTTCTTTGCATTAGTCTTAAGACTCAAGAGGCATTCGTAACGAGGGGCAACGTTTTAAAAAAACTAGTTCTAAGTGACTGTAATGAAGGGTCAATCCTTCGTCTGACAAATTTTGACAATTTAACAGCCTAACCTTATTTATTTCTAAACGCAAAAAAACTAGTTCTAAGTAGATTTCATGAACGGTCAATCCTTCGTCTGACGAATTTTGTCAATTTAACAGCCTAACCTTATTTATTTCTAAACGCACCCACGGGCCACGATACGGGAATAATACCTAGTTTTAGGCAAGGTTACAAAATAAAACGAACACTCAATAAACCGACTCCCACAATTCACAAAGTTCAAAGATCTCTCTTCGTTCATTTCCAGTTCATCAAGTAAGCAACAAACAAAAAAAAAACAACACTTTTTTGGTCAACAAAAAGAGATTGATTGTGTTATCTTCACTTTTACACTTTGACCAAGGAGGCCCGATTTGGACTCAAATCGTAATCCGCCGTGGCAGCTACTGTCCGATTTCACGGCTTTGGGCTCGTTCTGATTGCCCTTTGTCGCGGTTTTGGAGTGGTTTAAGAATGAGGATGCAGCGAGAATGAAAAATAAAGATCATTGTCTGCCTAGAATCTTCCCAACTTTATTGGGGTTGGCTTCCAGTCTTATCGGATGTAGCAGAGTTACTATAAATACAGTTCCATATTATGCTTCATCACTTATCTCTATACTTATCTTCTATTCTTCTTAAGTGATCTATGGGAAGCGGAAATGGAAGATACATGAAAATATAGAGTTTCTAACTTATTTTTTATTTAAGTCCTAATGGTAAATTGCACATAAAATATTGTGATAAATTAATATGCCCAGAAGGTGGTTAAACGTATCATTTTAGTATCTCTTTTTGGACTTCAGAAGTGCAAGTTACCTTATAACTATAGTGTGCGCCAGTTAAGTAGGAATTAAAGGTCATTGCTCTTTCCTTAATTTCTCTGCGTATGTACCCCGACAATACATTATTAATCGTTTTTTATTACTAGAAAAAGTCAAGGATCACGATAAAGGTAGTTTCGGGACAAGTATATGTCATTATTTCTGTTTTCGGAATTATGTATTTGAATAAATGTATGCGAGTTAATGACCTTTGTTTCCTACTCATCTGGCGCAGACTATAAAAAACTGTCTTTCAGTAACATTGATACATATTTATCGTGTCGTGCCTCTCCTGTTGCGTGCACATCACAGCAGGAAAGTGCCAAACTCGTCGCCAAATTTTGGATTTAAATTGTCATCGACAAAGAAGAAGTAACATTGCCAACCACGATACTAGAGGCCAACACTAAGCTCATTTTAACCAATATCGTTTCTATTTCACACCACAAAGAGTACAAATCACCGCTAACTACTCTACATTGAACCACATCACAAATAACGTTGCATTTGTACTGGCGACCATTACAGTAGCGGTTGTCAATCGCATTAACACGAATTTATACCTCTTTCCCATTACCGCATTATGCATTCATATCAATTTTAATATTTATTACGGCCAGCACTACCTTTGCGTTGTAAAACTTAATGTGCATTATGTCTGATTATTTAATATTTTGAATTATTTATCTGTGGCTGCTTTTATTTTGTTTGTTGTGCTCGCTTTTGACTGAATATGAAATCAGTAGCTACTTGGAGTTGCAGAAATGTTGCTGTTGTTAAGTTGTTTCATCATCATCAGCCTATTAATGTTCCCACAGCTGGGACACAGGCCTCTTCTGTATGAGAGGGACTGGGCTATAACCCACCACGCGGGCCCAGTAAATAAAGTTAAGTTGTTTGTAAGTTGCATAATATGCAACGGTAGCACTGATCAGCCTCTCCCGTTTTTCTAGACGCTACAAGCTGAAATTTTATAAAACCATGATAATATCCTTTACAATAGTTACGTTCAAAACAACGATGAACAAACGTACAACAAAAAAATATTAATTTGCCATTACGCTGAGGGAAAAGTATCTATCCCTCGAGCGTGAGAGACTTGTGGCGCCATCTATTGAGTTGAAGCACTGAATACTTTGCAAGGCTTGCCAAATTCATATGCAGTGTTTCTGTTTTATTTTTGTTTTTTGCACTGTCTGCTATTTCTATTTGCAAATGATACAAGATGTTGTAATTTACCAATAGACCAAGAGAATGATATAAGAAGAACATTACGAAGAAGAATCTTAATAAATACTGCTGCTTGCTATAGGATATACGATGCGCACAGTTGGCAGCATCACAATTTTTTGAAACATCCAAGTAAGCTTGACTACAGCTGCCTTTTGGGAATATTTGTACGAATGTACTAATGTTCGCGAAGTCCATAGAGGACAACATTCCTGTATGTTCCTGTAATTGTTCTTCATCACTGTTGGATATATTTTTAATAAAGTAATCATGTTCTCATCTTGCTTCAATAACAAAACAATAGAACACATTCACAATAAAGAACAATTCCATTACAAATCATTTATAATTGCTAATTGATTCAACAAATTACCCTTCAAAAGACGATCTTAATACAGCAGGAGTAGGATCACGTAGTCTCTCATAGCAACTCCGTTAGTCATCTCTCGTGTGACCTACTTTCAATATGTTAAGTCATTCGATCGCTTCACTGAACACGTTTGAACTTGCTGCGTCGATAGTTAAGCGTTTATGATTATACTTGACTGGTTTTATTTCATTATCAGCTTCTATATTGTTTTATTCTTTATTATCTTTGTCAAATGTTTCTATAATGAGCTTTGTTAAGTGTACTGTGAACTGTCACAATGTCTGCTACGTCCTTTTCATTATTGAGGAAATTACTTGCTATTTCCTGGAACAAAAACGATTCTGCCAAACAACATAACATAACATCACGGCTGTTATCCCCGAAGAGTTAGGCAGAGGTGTGCCTAATAGTACATTTTGCCAGTTATGTTTAATACGGGGCGAGCCTATTGCCATCAATCTGCTACATGTCCAGACTCCGTGACAGCCAAAGGAAAATTAAATTATACCGAATATATTTTCTCCATATCACTAACCTATACGCTATCTTTTCAAACCTCTCAATGTCCACCTTTTAAAAAATCATTGACACCTTGAACTGTTAAAAAAACCTATCAATATGTTTTACTTGTTCATCAAAGTTATTCACATTTTCATCTATGCTCAGAGCTAATGAGTCTAGTAAGTTGTCAGGCCAAGTTTTATTTGCTCAATAATTCTAATGTATGATTTTATCCTTTAGCACTTCTATCTTGAGTTTAATATTTATTCAGTTGTACATGCTACTGGTTCGACTGTTAATTGATTAATCATTCTATGTTCATTGATGTGATCAAAAGATAGTAAAATAAAAAATATGTTACTACAGAAAATACTAAGGTTATGAAAGATAAAAGATGATGATTAATGAACAGGAGAATTACAGAATATGAATGCGATTAGGCTTGATGTTTATCGCAATTTTAAAAAATGTTCTGGGATTTGCTGTTCAAAGCTTCAGTTTTCAAGATGATAATGAAGCTCTTTTTTTGCATGTTCGATAAGAGACCACCTTAAAATTAACCAAATATTGTCTAGAACATATTACTATTAGCTTGTTATTTTTTTATTATAATTCGCAATATTGTAATAGAAATGTGTAGCAATTTTAGAGTACAATCACGCGAAAATTATCCAATCATGGTCCATATTTCTAGCTGAAAACTGGTTGAATAACATAATGTTGAACGCTTTATACATAGTTTGCTGCAAAGCTATACCTAAGTCTAGTTTAAAAATAATTGTTCTTACAACAGGTACAACGTATAAGTAGGTGATGATAATTGTGAGTAATGTTCGCAAAGAACTTGCTTTGGTGGCTTTATTTTACTTCAAGATAATTTCTACTAGGCTGATGTAATCGTTGGAGCCCTAACGTCATATCACATGGTAAGACTGTGTCGTTTTATAGCCTTTTAATAATTTGTCTACGTTCCATGGGTAATTCTTCCTAAACTTATATTTTTTATCTGTTTTGTCCTAATTGTAGGCTTCCAGCATAGCCTTTCACACTTCTGTGAGTATTGTCTTTTCAGACCATCTCTCAAGAATGTTTATAAGTGAAGTAATCAGACCAGTTTTTCTTTCACCTGGTTTGGTGATAATACTGGGTTTCCGGTTCTTACTGGAAGTCCAGTATTATCGCCTAGTGGTGTGACCTTCGGACTGCCAAGTCATAGGTCTCGAGTTCGAACCCAAGGCACGCACCTCTGAATTTTCGGATTCATGTGCGTATTGTATAATTATCACTTGCTTCGGTGAAGGAAAACATCGTGAGGAAACCAGCATGCCTGAGAGATATTTCTCGACGGTATGTAAAGCCAAGTCAGAGGCCCATGGGCGGCTTAAAAACTCTGACACCAGGTTAGGCACTAACCACACGATAAAGAAAAAGAACCATAAAGATTGTTTGATAGTTTCACCTCATTCCGTCATCATCATCATTCTCCTGCCCTTATCCCAATTTATTTGAGGTCGGCGCTGCACGTCTTCTTCTTCCATAAGTACTTCTCTATTACTCGTCATCTCATCAGTCACGTCTATTCTAACCAGTTCACCTATGATATTTAAAACTTCTTGTTTAAAGTGATTCCTTATAAGCAAGTTTTCGTCAAAATCAGCAAAAAATCCGATCTCTTTGTTAGCCTCGGATGAATATATAATTTCCCAAGATGTACCGTTGCGTTATTTAATTAATTTAAAGAAAATGACTCAGGGAACCATCCGGGCAGTCCTTGGTCTGACTTTGTTAGCTATGACTAACATTACGGCAGAGCCAAAAACCTTTTGATTTGTCGTTTTAGTTCTTATTTGATGTTTGATGAAGACAGTGGTGTGATAGTTCTGTAGAGATGTGATAGTGAGGTGATAAAAATGTAAGTGAGAAAATTTAAAAATATATTTTTTAAATTTTGTAATCTGTTGTAAAAGTGATAACTACTGATAATTAAAACTAAAAAATGCCAAGGACTGTAGAAAATATTTTGCAGATTTTTTTTCTACTTTACAATACTTATCCTGTTGAATCGCTGTAACCTGAAAATCATTCGTTTAAATTTATCATTGTGTGAGAACTCGACCGACTGAAACTCTTAAATTCCCTGACATTTTGCTGATTTAATAATTATGCTGAAGAAATTTTGTTGCAATACTTTTCATGCAGTTATGTTTTAAAACTTATTTTCATGCGCGGAAAACGATTTTTTTAAATTCATTTTTATTATTTCGAACCCGATTTATTCAAAAAGAATCAAAATCTTATTTATTTTGAAAGTTTAAAATTTTATTTGAATTATTAATAATAATTTTATTAAGGTTTTATTTCACTAACATTTTTTGTTTATAGACGTGGTTTTCGAAAACTATTTGCCAAAAAATCTAAAATCACTTTGAAAACAAGCTAAAAATCAAGCACAAAAGAATTACAAAATCACACAAATGGGTATTTTATTTACCATTTTATGTTTAACTTCGGTTATCAATTTAACTGCCGGTATTCAATCTAAACAAAGGTTTCCACTCGACCCTAAACGCCAATAAACCTAAAAAAACACCTCTTGATTTCACAAACCGACGCGTATGGCAAAACCACGATCATTAAAACCATTTTATACCGCTTTTACGAACGTACTACCGAATTACTAATAATAAAACACACACGCTAACTCCTGTCACAGTATCGAGGCCTCGAGGCTAAAATCAAGTTTACGTCTATCTCCTGAACAAAGAGCAGTTAAAATATCGCGAAACAAAATATAGTAGGTTTGCGGCAAGAGCCAGTGGTCGAGTGAACGCTTTCCGTTTAACAACCCCGTTGTCTCGAGTCCTCCATTCTTACGTCACCTCACCCCATATGAATCAAGGCCTCCGATTGGCCAGTTCACTTTGGCGCGCTTTCTACATCCAAAACCCAAAATCGACGATATCATCGCTTCGCCTTCCACTAAGGGCAGTATTTGTAACATCGAAACGAGAGAGACACACTTTGTCGATCGCTGTTGTAACGTGATGTAACCTGATTGGAAAGAGATACCTGCATGTAGAACTGGAGTGGGGGAAAGGGACGGGGATAGCGGTGTGGATGTTGATTGTGGTATTGAAGTGCGAAGGGAGCGTGCTACCGTGCGTTCCACTATTTATAATCAAATGGGCTTCGTTGGTGTGCGTGTGTGCACACGGTTATGCAGGCACCAACACAGGGGGACGCGTCGAGCAAGGCAATGATGTGCACGAAGTATTACCTATCCCCCATTACACGATTCGCTTCCTCGCCGGCCGCACGTGCAGTAGTCGTCTGTCGATCTCTTTTGTGGAGCGGCGTGCGAAGTCAGTTTGTTTACGTCGGTCAGCCACAGCGATGCATAGTGCGTTAGTTAGCGCAATTGTGTCATCGACCGTGCGCTGGTTACACCTAAATTGCGAGTGATTTACGGACAATGTACCGCGCGAGTTTTTTGCGGCCAAAACTTTTTGTGAACTTGTGAACTTTTGAGGTCGGAACTTTACCTGTGATCTCATTTATCGCCAAATTGAACTGTGTATTTTTTTATTTTGGACTCTGTGCCATTTGAAGTGTCAAAGTGAACTTTTTGAGTGATATTTTCGCAAAATTGACTTTCGAGAATTTTTTCACCGTGAAAACTTTTGTACCACTTGAACATTTTTCTGACTTACCTGTGAGAGATTTTTGATCAAAATTTTTTGGAGAACGGTTTTGGAAGTTTCGAGGAACTTTTTTGATTGATTCAAAATTTTGATAAAAACGAAGAAGTGGATCCAAAAGCGGAAAGGAACTTAACACAAACAGGCACACAGCATTTATGCATAACAAACAAACAGCTATCTGTCCACGCTTCTTCCGTAGAAAAAGACGTAGCGAAAGACAAAGATGGCTATAGCATTCAACTTACCGAGTGAGAGAGAGGCAACCGAGGAGAACTTTTCGCGGCTGAACCGGCTCCTAGCCGAGCTGTACGAAGTTCTGTGCCACATCTTGGTATCACGACAGCCTGGCCAAGAAGTCCAGGACAATAGGCGAGGTGAGTGTCCTCGTGAGCATAACACACCACCTTACCACTTAAGATGCAATTCGACCTACATCGTCAACCTAGTGATGGTCGTGGCCATCATAAAGGTATCCCTCGCGTCGTCTCTCTTCAATACCATCAGATAAAATGAAGATTGTACTAGATAAGTATTGTTGACAGTGATACTGCAAAGCAGATCTGGACTGTTGTTACGTATTTTTAAGTCCCTCCGTATTTTATTTTGTGCCTATATGTTTTGGAAGAGATGTTGTGTCCAACTGCACTTAAATTGTAAATGGTGGTTACGTCCGAATTAAATCGAGAGGTCTCCGCAGCTCAATTTAATTCGACTTTGCAATTCTAACATTATATTCCGCTTTTTAAAAATGAATTTTGCTTTTTTCAAATTTGAGTGAAGTTCGACAAAACGCCTCATAATTTTTCTTGAAACGTAATGATTAATTATTATATTTTTTATGTCGTGCATTTAATAAAATGTTTATTGTCGTACGGAAGTATTTTTCTATAAATATGTTCGTAAGTGCTTTCGCCAATAATATCTGCTACATTTTACAAAATAATTTTACCAGTGATCACAATTGCAAAATGAATGTTGTAATTGATTGCGATTTTAATTTTATTTTAGTGTTGTTAAGTTTTTGGTTTAGTTAGATTTTCCATTTGATCTCTTGTTTATCAATTTTAGATTCATTTAAATCTAGTTTAATTTATTCCATTTATTTGAAGATGAAAATAAAATAAGTTCATAGATTTACTTACTTTTCTAGGACACTTATGTAGATCTCAATTATTATTTTAGTTCCAAATAATTTCGATAGTCATATAGTTTCAACTTCATTTAATTATTTTCATTGGAATCGATTAGACACCAAAAATTAGTTAAATTTACGAAATCGTAAAGAATTATGGAAGCCTAAAAGATATTGAAATCATTTTGAGGAGGACTAAAATTATGAAAAAATGTCTCCTTATTTCAATGTATGTATAATAAATTAGGTATTAATTTTAGTACAACTGTAAATATTTTGACGTATTTTTATCAGGTGAATTTAATTTTGTTGAAGCCATACAATTTGTTTCAGAATATGTTCTGTTTTCAAAAAGTGTAAAAAACTTGAAAAAAAAATTGTTTTCTAATTTGTATAAAATATGCTATAGAAATATTATTTGACTTGTAAATATTGCATTTAAAAGTTTGTGATTTTTTTCTCTCGATAAGCATTCATACTTTTTTACAAGTATCTACCCTAGTTAAGTACCACATGTAATCGAATCATATAACCTGGATTGTGTTAATTTTGTCTCCCCAATATTTAATGGGATAATTAATTGTGAAATAAATATTATTTTGTAAAAACATAAATCCGTTTGTTTTTTCTGAAATCAACCTGAACCCAAATAACTGTGGTGTTATCATTTACGAAATTTATTGGCTTAGGAAACACTTTACAAAAATGTAGAAGCAATAAATAGTTGAAAAACAAAATTGTTCGAACTTAGTTTAGACCTAGGTCTAACTCAAAATAATTTCTTATTTTTATTTTAGTAATTTTTAAAAGAGGCAACCATTTAGTCGAGCTGTCTACAAAATATAGCAACGTGAATAATAAAATGCTAAAAGTATAGTGCTTCAATAAATTAATTAATATTACAAAAAAAGTGATTAAAGTACCTAACTAATAAAATGGTGTTTCCAAAAATATGGTTCAATAAAATAACTTTTACAAAAAGTACTATCTGACAAGAGAAAAACAATAAATTACAAATCAGCGAAAATCTTAAACGAAACTCTACTAAACGCTAACCATAACTCATAAACCCGTGTTTAACTTTATACTGTGCAGTCGGCGCTTCTCTTCAATCAAGTCGAAAATATCCTCTGTTTACGCTACCTCGCTGTCAGCAGAGGGACATGTTCCGACTAGTTCTCAAATGTGTCGACAGGATAAATAACACAAGATAAATACGAAATTGTGTCTTTTAAAATATACTGGCCTGCAAAAATATGTATCACACTTTTAAAATTGCAATAACTATATAGGTACACAAGATATACTTTCGAAACAAAAAGGACTCGAAAAAAGTTTAATTTTGTCTATAGTTTCAAAGAAATCTGATAAAAATTGCTCTATAACGTTTTTTATTTTAAATCTCTAACTTCTATAGTTTAGGAAAAATTGAAATTTTAAAAGTGTAGTACTTATTTTTGCAGGTCAGTGTAGTTACTTATTCAATAAAAATAACGTTTTAAATGAGGATGTAGTGTAAAACGTAGAATATATTTTAAAGAGTGTCACTTGTCATTGAAAATAATTCTGATAAAATTATTTGTATATAAGAAAATAAAGTTTTAAAAGAGTATCAAAATTGAAACGCAGAAAATTACTACTACTACAATTAAAATACTATTTTTCCTAGACACGATACAATTATTTCAATGTGTCATCAAAATTGTTATTACTATAGGTACTCTGTAGTTCAGAAAATGTTGTTGTAAATAAATCACGAGGAAAAAGTTTGAAACGTAGAAAATTAGCAGAGCGCCATTTACTACCGGCAATACGCAATCTGTCATGCTAAATAATATATTGTGCTATAATGGTTGAGTTTAAAATAAATTGGACGTTATTAAACGAAAAATATCGAATACATTCAGAAATATGTTGTGATTATCGTTCTTTGTCTATCTTGTTGCAAACTAACTCTAAGCAAGATGCAGATAAAGCACTAGAACTGGTAAACAACACATTTACAGAACACACACTTAAAATTCAGCTCACAGAACTATAATATAAGTTCAAAACGTTAAGAGAAACATGAACTAGTTCAAGCTTGGCGGGACGTAAACTTGGCACGCTCGAAATCGTGGTTGCAGTCACGAATTGGTATGGTCCAAGTGATAAACTTGTTACTTATCAGACTATTTATTGTAAAACCAGCTTTATTATGAAATAATTTCTAAAAAAGGTTAAGAAAAATTAAACGTTTTATTTTAGAAACATTTTAAGTGCAAAGACTCTAATTAAAGAGTAACACATAAATCAGCGTAAAACCAAAAAAATCCAGATAAAAATACAAATAATGTTTGTATCTGATTGTAGAAGTCTACAAGAAGTCGTATAACTTACAGGAATTTGATTTCTTAGGTAGAAAAACTAATAAGAAAGTAAATGCGTTACAAAATGTGTGATTGAAAAAACTAACATTTTCCAAATGGAAAAATAAACTATTTAGGTACCTTTCAAATATAATAGACTTTCAAAAAACTTTTATTAAACCTTGGTAGAGATTTAAATCAAGACAATGATTTGGAATTTAATACAAAAGAATTCACGCCAACCATTCATACATTACACCATGACCAAGCGTTGGCAATGGACTCGATGCATAGCACTCGACAATTGAAAGCGAAAATCAATGGCAACTGGACGGATCGTGAACGAAGAAATCGAAAACCATATGAAATGCATTGCATATTGCATTACGAATAATCACCACGGTTGTAAACTTGGGGGCACTTAAGTGAAATATTGATGTAATCTTTTGAGCGGCAATCTGAAATATGTATTTAATACTTTGTCAGATAAGCTATCAGATTGAATTTTACCGCAATTAAAAATGTAAGTGGTTATAACTAGTAAGTCTCATCCAGCTCAGGCAAGTTAAAGAATTCTGTCTTCGTCGGCTCCCTACATGGTTGAAAGAATTTATAAAATAACTGTATAACAAAAGAAAAAAATACTTTATTTAAACATTTCACATCTCAGAAACATCGAACTTCACTCAACAGTAAATCAAAAAGCAAAATTCATGTTAATCTGTGTGGTCTTCAAAACAGCAAAAAAAAATGTTTTACTCTTCCCTGAGCAAAAATATGTATATGTGTCCTTCTTCCCAAAGCTTTAGAGATGGCTGTCATCGTGAACTTCAAAATCGTAAGTACAATTTAGTCGAGAAAGTAAGTCACGGTTTTAAAGAAGTGACTTTATTTTTGATTACTATTGAAGTGGAAAGAGACGGTTCACCGGTTTTGAAGTGTATTCTTTTTTTTTGTCATTTTATCAAAGATATCGCCGTCGGCTTTTGTCAGAATTGGTAGCTTCTCCTTTTTTGGTGTAGCAATTGGATAAGTAATCAAGAAATAATAGTTTTGAAGTCTCATTGATGTTTTATTGGGGACCGAATTAATCCAGTAGCTGCAGTTAAAAAGTTGAAAAACTTATGAATGACTGTATCGAGGGCTTTATAATACGTAACAGTGTGTAAAAGCTTTATACTGACCATTGATAGAGTAGCTACGATACGTCACATTTATAAAGTGATAGGATTTGAAATATGTTATTAGAAAATGTATTTTCTGCGTAAATGAATTATGTCCTAGGTTTACAAATGCAGTTATAGAAAGTGTGAAGGACATTATGGCTAGAAAAGAGATGACTGCTGAAATGACGAGTAATAGAGAAGAATGGAAGAAGAAGACACGCTGCGCCGACCCCGAATAAATTGGGATAAGGGCAGCAGAATGATAATAACATAAAAAACTGTAAAATTTCCAAAATTTCAAAATCTAATATCAGAAAAACAAGCAAGTATTGCACAAACTAAAATCTTACTAAGACAACGATTTTTAAAATACCAATAACAGAATGTTTTGTTTATATTTTAATTTTAGATTTTAAGATCTATTTTAAATGTCACAAATAGTACACAGTGCAGTTTACAAATGCGACATTATTAAGCATTTTATGACCTCTTATAAGAATGTTTGATTTAAATCCTTGTCCAATCAGAAACATGCTCACAAAACTAATTTCAACGAAAAATCTAATAAGTCTCGATGATATGACTGAATTAAATTTTAAACATTAAAACAAGCCAAAAGTTAAATACTGATAATTTACGGTGTCTGTATGGAAATTTTGGTCTACTTATGTTCTAAATTAGCACTTTGTCAACGATACTTGCGCTTAGTGGTCGAATTCTGTTCAAATTAGATTTATTACTTGCTTTCTGCTAATGTCGACAGCATTGAAAACTAATGATACCTTTATAATTATTGTACTTAGGGACAAACAATTCCGATTCAAGTTTTCGAATTTAATTATTCAAATCAATGTAATCACCATCGGTAAAAATTGGCTATTTGATAAACTTTAGTAGGTACTACTTACAGTTCTATAGATGTGCAGAAAATCAACAACGATTTTTTTACTTCAAAACATATACTTGTAGGGCCAATTCTACTTGTGATAGTAATAGGTTAGTTTATTTGCTACCATTAAAATTAGGTTTCTATAATACTCAATGTTTGCGGGGGCTAACATGGCCAGAGATCGCACAAGAAAGAGAGGCTTTTGTCCAGCTGTGGGACGTGAAATAGGCTAGTAAAAAAAACCCAAACCGCTTAAACCGTCTCAAACTCAATGCTTAACATAATACCAAAACACCATACATTATGGTGGAACAGCTACTTAAGGGGGTGGTATCTGCTAACGAGAGGTTTTCTCCATGTAACTCCTCTTTGATGAGAATATAAATATGCAAAAAAAATATATGTGGCCTAGTAGACTCTAAACTTTAATTGGTACAATTGAAATAATTCTAACTTTATTATTACTACACTTTTTTTTCACAAATTTAATGAATAAATTATTCAATAATGAATAATTTATTAGGCTGCTACAATTAAATAAAAACCACTCATTTCGCACTATGCGGTGACCGCAGTGACTGACATAACAACCACTTTGTAGTGCAAGCTGATTATAACTTTATTCTAACAGTATTTCAAACGAAATTTGAACCGCCACAAATAGAGTTGCTAATTTAGCAGATACCCCAGCCTTAAACGATCGTTATGGAAATTATAACTCTCTCGAATCTGACAGGACTGGAAGGGCTACTTATCTGAGTATGGCTGCAAGCTAAAGTAACGGACGTAGTATTACTAAAGATAGCAGTAATAATGCTCACACATTATCTATATATATATCATATATTACTAGAGTTAGTGTTTATGGTCGTGCATTAAGATTTAATAGGTATCAGAACGACACCGGTTCTTCAAAACATCAAGCCTGTAGTCCCTGATGGGTTAAATAGAGATGTGCCTAATAGTACCACCCACATTTCGCCAGTTATGTTTAAGTCCTGTGTCCCGGGGGCGAGCGTGCCTATTGCCATCAACCGGGCGCAAATCCAGACTCCGTGGCTGCTAGTGAGAAATTCGTGGTGAATAACACCAATTACACTTTGCCCGACCTAGGACTCGAACGCAGGACCTCATGCTCAGTAGTCGCGCTTGCGACCACTAGACCAACGAGTCAGTCAGTCAGTCTGTCAGTCAGTCAGTCAGCCAGTCAGTGTCTTGTTTACGAGTACATTAGCCTACTCAATTACAGTAGTAACAGGTTTCAAATCCACCTCCTACAAGCATTAACTATCTAATGATTTGCCCTTACTTCGCTTACAATCTACGCAAGAATCTAAACAGACAAATTCTTTCTAATGTTATAAATGAGAAATTAAGTTTGTTTGTTTTACCTTTTCACGTTTAAACCACTGAACCGATCATCCTGAAATTTTGCATATATAAATAGTCCTCCTTACCGATTTCGGTAACGGCGACCCTTTGAAACTATTTCCGTGCGTGTGCCCTTATATGGCTGGCCAGACCGAATTTGCTCTTAAATATCCGGTCACAACTTGAGCAGTAGAGTTGACCGGTAGGGTTGACCGGTAGAGTTGACCAGTGGAGTTGACCGGTAGAGTTGACCGGTAGAGTTGACCGGTAGAGTTAACCGGTAGAGTTATAAGTGTAGGTGTAGGCTTAGGTCTCTCTTTCCGTTTTTGTCGCTTTTCTTTCAATGTATCAAGTCGCTGGTTTTCAAATATTTTTACATTTTTGCATATACGTTGTACAGAAACGGAGATTAGGTTACCGTTCATACCGAAAAAAAGTACTGTTCCCGAGGAAAACAACAATAACGTTCTTATGAAATTAGATGGCGCCAGATGTCTTTCGAATCATCATTTAATTATATTATTACAAGCAGAGTACAACCCGAATTAATTGAGTAATTCTAAATTAACGAGAGCGAAACCACGGGCAAGCTAGTAATACTATAATTTTCAAAAAATAACGTTTATGTAACAATTTTGCAATTACACCAATCTATTACATTGTGCAATAAAATAATTTGGTTGCACAATCAACTATTTATACTTAATAATATACAATATTCAAACAAATGATACATTCAAAATTCGAACGGTACACAGATTTGAATAAATTATTCAAACTGATTAGATTAGGCACTCGGTTTAGATTCTAATTTGTTAACATTAAAACTGTCTTTAGCTGTTGTTTCTTGTTTAAGTTTATTTGTTTTTAGATTATCTCTTCTTATTATAGTTGTCCTTGTCTTTATTATAATTGAACTAATTTTGATTTGCTTAGATTTTGATCTGAACATGCTTTCAAAATATAGGCAATAAGTAGTCTAGGCTACGCTTTACTTCTAAATTCGAATGATCTACACATCTAGGTATACAAAATTCCAAATAAATAAAATTGATCTGTCTGTTTGTAATTTCAAAATAACATTTTTTTACTGAATGCATTAGAAAGTATACACGGTACTTATAACATAAAAGTTTTTTTTTTTTTTTTCAAATTGCCGGGTACAAATTTTTATTTCAGTAAATCGGTTTAACTACAAAAAAATCTAAGTGCGACACACTGACAATACAGATAGTCAAACTTGATATTGTTTATCAACTTTCCTCCTCACTAAACAGTCCTCGTTTGTCTTCCAACTCATCAAGTATTCTTCTTTCACAAAACAAAACAAAAAACCTCCCATAATATATTTTAACACAAAAACGGGCAATAACAATACGCTTAAACGAGAGTAAATCAATACTTTTACTAAAAAAAAAGCTGTGTCCCGTACAAAACTGTACTACAAACTACAAATCTTTTTTTTTTTTTCAAAAGCAAAAGAGTCTTTAATATATTCCACAGGTGGTGTCCCAAACAGGTGCCAGGCTTCTTTTTTTTAGGGACAAGTTCAGACAAGTTCAATAGAGCTTTGTCTGAGTTCGCTCCTAGCCCCGATTTGGTATATTTTGATGTTTTTTTTTTATTATATTTTATGGAGGAACCGTGGAACGAATGATAATTTATTGCAACGGACTTTGAATTTTAAAGAGTTTTATTCGATTTGGTTTTTTTTTGGGATGTTTATACCAGTAGCTGTTTTAGTAGGGTTGAATCGTTGGATTTTATTTTTCATATTATTTTGAATAGCTGTTCTGAGCCTATGATACTGAACAGAACAATTTAGCTTGCTGGGGCCTAGGAAATATACATTTTTATCAGGGATAACAGTGATGACAGGTTAGGACATAGAATTAGCTCGTAGCTAAATAATAACAGCCATTCGAGTGGATCTTTAAGTTAAGCCGCGCTATACCTAGGTTGGTCCGTGCATCACCACCCATTACATACAGAGTTCCTCCATGCCTCGGAAAGAACGTTAACCCATTAGTCGTGGCTGTCATTCGTAGATCTTTGACAGTCGTTACAGTAGGCCTAGCCAAGTTACAAACGTTTCATATCGATTCTCTTTCTACAATCGTAAACGCCTCGGCGTAAGCGATTGTAAAAAGCGCTAAATTGGTAGCCAAGTTGACACGACTGAGTCGATCGCTCGTTATCTAATGTCTGTAGAAAAACCTACACTTAAGTCTATGGTGAGCGTTCCTACCAAACAGTATAGCGATCAACATTGTTGAAACGATAACATTCTATTCTATCATTTTTAACGATGTAAACTTGCCTACGAATTTTCTGTTCGTTTGTGTTGATCACGTGATTTAACGTTGCAATGATGTCATTGTACTAGCGTTAACGATTGTAGATTGTCAACTTGGCTAAGCCTGTAGGTTAGACTGGAAGCTGACCCCAACATAATTGGAAAAAGGCTAGGCAGACGATTACTTAGATTCACACAAACTATCCAAAAGCTTGATGCCATTATTGATGAAATTAGTTTAAGAAAAAAAAAGTATAATCAAAGCGATTTTCAGTTGTAACACCTTCTTAATAATGTTTTCTTTTCCTACATTCAGAAAATATCGTTTTATGTACCTTGATTGTCACTAAACCGGTCTTCATTGCAAAACGAACTGGGTACTATCGAGTTCACTGACGATCTGCCACTTTTCACCTTTATGTCCTAAGTAATAAGGTTGAAGTTGAAAAGTTTTAAACCCTCACTGAACTCGGTAGTAACAATTTTTTTTTTCTTAGCTTTACAATTGAAAGCTGGGTAGCCTTTCACTCTTATTATAATGTAAAGCACCTGCTCAAAGGGTTCGAGGGTACTCTCAACCGCAAAATGAGATGTGGGGAATCTTTTTACACTTGAATATGGTTAAAATTAACCTTTTATACGAAGTTTATGGCTTGTGTAATAAGATTTATAGATATTAAAGTGAGATGTAATTTAACAAATAACAACCATGCCAACAGGTTGTTTATAATTGCACTGGTTTGGGCCCGCGTCTTCGCCTGCGTGAAGTTCGATAATAGGTTTGTGTCCTGAAAAAATCTAATTGGTCCGACAGTTAGATTATCAAAATATATTTAACACGTATTTTTTCTTTTGTTACGTAAACCAAAATTGACGAAGATACGACGCTTTTAAAATTCTCAATACGTCACGCCGTGCTATAATTTTTAGTGCGTTGTGACGTCACGAGCCTCTACTCCCGAGTTTTGATGCGTTTTTTCTTAGTCAATATTTATTGATTTACTAAAACAAAAAATACGTGTCCATTATTTTCCAATACTCTAACTGACGCACTAAATAGATTTGCAATTTATTGATGGTGAAAACTAGCCTATTTTCCACGGGATCATACTACCGGGATAAAAAGTGTGTTAATGCAGGTTATAAACTATCTGAGTGCATAATTTTATCCAAATCAGTTCAGTAGTTTTTGCGTGAAAGAGTAACAAACCATCCATACCCACAAACTTTCGCATTTATAATATTTAGGATAAGAAGTAGGATTGTCGTCTCGTAAGATAACATCATCACGCCTGTAATCCCCAAAGAGTTAGACAGAGGTGTAGGTGCCTAATAATAAAAAAAAATATATATATAATAATAATACACCCACATTTTGCCAGTAGTCCCATTGTAATAAGGAGCGAGCCTTTTGCCATCCACGGGGACAAATCCAGACTCCATAGCTGGTACTAACAAATTCCTGTTGAAAAAACTCAATAACACTTTACCCAACCTGGAAATCGAATCCCAGAACCTCTTGTTCGGTCGCTAGACCAACGAGACATTCAAAGTTCGAGGGTACATTTCAAGTTTCAACCGTAAAACAAGATAAGGGGATTTTTACGCAGTTTATTATGGTCAAAATGAACCCTTTATAGAAAATTTATGGCTTGTGTAATAAGATTCTTATACAAGTGAGATGTTAATAAACTTACTTTCTTTGTTATTTTACCTGTTATTTTTCAGTAGGTACAGTGACCTTTATTCTTAACCGTTTATGGTTTAAAATAACTGTGAAATGACTGTAATACATCATAACAGGTTGTTTTTAATTGTACTGTCGTGGTGTGGTCAATTTGAAGAATTAAGTAGGTGAAAAATTATGCAGTGTGAATTTGTTTCATTAGTAATGTTTTTTTTTTTTGCATTTTTAACATAAATCGTTATTTCTAATCTGTAAGTGAAAAGAATAATTCATTATTATTTTGTTACATAATTTAAAAAATAAGTAATTACATATTGCTATAATTCTAAGTCAAAGTTCTAAATCTTTGACAGTCGTTAGGCGTATTCAGAGGCCCGAAAGTCAACAACCAAAAACAGTTACCCAGTGGCTAGTAACTGGGTTGTGGAGGTCAGATAGGCAGTCGCTCCTTGGAAAATACTGAAAGTTGACCCCAATATACTTAATTGTGAAAAGGCTAGGCAGGTGAACGATTGCTGGAAGCTCTTTCGAGTAGCCCATATGTTTTTAAGTCTCCTTTTAAAAAAATACACAGGCCTGCAAAAATAAGTACTACACTTTTAAAATTTAATTTTTTTCTAAACTATAGAAGTTAGAGATTTAAAATAAGAAAAAAACGTTTTCAACCAATTTTTATCAGCTTTCTTTGAAACTATAGACAAAATTTAAACTATTTTTCGAGTTCTTTTTGTTTCGAAAGTATATCTTGTGTACATAAAAAGTTATTGCAATTTTAAAAGTGTGATACTTAGTTTTGCCGGCCAGTGTATGTTATCTTGGTGGACTGCCTCGTTGGTCTAGTGGTTGCAATCGTGACGGCTGAGTATAAGGTCCTGGGTTCAATAGTTCCCAGGTCAGGCAAATTGTTATTGGATTTTTCCATCAGGAACTTCTCAGTAGCAGCCACGGAGTCTGACCTTGTGCCCGGTTGATTGCAATGCTCGCCTTATTACATGGGTCTAAAACGTAACTGACGAAATGTGGGTGTACTATTAGGTACACCTCTGTCTAACTCTAAGAGGATTACAGGCGTGATGTTATGTCACATAGTAACTTTAGCACTACCAAAAATACCTAATTTTTTTCTGATGGGAAATATTCGAATGACTCCTCCCGCTCTGGGCGGAGCAGGAGGGAGTGTCATACTTTTACTGACTAAAACCCATCCATGTCCCTTCATCGCCCTTTGTGTTCCGAGGCCACGGTATCTCTTTCGAACAGTCCCGCAGCCCCGGCAGGCATCGGCCCTTGCGGACCCCTTCCTTTTTGCTGACTCTCTTTGAGGCGCGTGTGGAACACGAACGCGCCGACGACACGGCCTGTCGTCATGAGACGGACGGACGGCGAGCCTACCTAGCCTTAGTTAGATCTAGCCGTGAAGACTGGCTATAAATAAAACGAAGCGAAGTAGAAAAAAATATGTTTACTGCTTGCATTCTGCTAATTGATGAGTCAGCTAGGGAAAATAGGTTGCTTAGCGGTCTGGTTACCAATTGTCCACCAACTTGTATGAACTTGTTGTAAATATAACAGTGCACAGCTGTAGTGTTGCTACATTATGCCTGTCTATAATTATTTTAATTAGATGTATGAACATGGATGAGGCGATAGGAGTATGAAGGGATCATAGCAGGTGGCGTTTTGTGGCTTCAGCCTACCTCAATTTGAAAAGAGGCGTGAGTTTATGTATGTGTAATTAGCAATGGAAATAAAACATTTCTAATAAAAGTATCATCATCAACTGCCTAGCCTTTTCCCAACTATATTGGGGTCGGTTTCCAGTTTAACCGCGGATGCACAGCTGCAGCTGAATACAATTTAACAATTATATATTAATATATATTATTATATATTAATTATATTTTTTATTATATATTAATTTTATTTATTTTATTTATACAATTTTACATGGAGTGACTGCCTATCTGACCTCCACTACCCTGTTAGTACTGGGTAATACGATACCCCTTGGTAAGAGTGGTTGTCAGACGTTTTGCCACTGACTACCTGTAACGACTGTCAAAGATCTATAAATGACAGCCGGCACCAACAGCTTAATGTTCACCCCCGACGACGCTATCACCCTCTTACAGGAGAGTAGCAAAGACACCAGCACTGTACGTAGAAAATACAGATACAAACCGGCAACATACCGACCTCGCCGCCGAGGTCCGGCGCGAAGTCCCCGTTCAATCCCCCCCCCCCCCCCGACCCTTGCTTGAGCCAGCCCACGATGCTGAGCCAGTAATATTAAACGAGCCCCTAAATAATGCAACCTAGATCCAGCCTGTCCCCTTGCTGCCCCCAGCGAGCTAAGCCGAAGTTCGTACCCCACAGGGGGTGCCCTTAGGCGTGATCGCTTAGTTTATAGTTATTATGCCCCTGGCTGGAGGCCTTAGATTCAAGGCATCCACAGGTCTAGCCCGGTTATGCAGTAGCCAGTCTCCTCTAACTCTAACTGCGAGATGCCATACCCAATTAACCTAAAGATCGACCCGAGCGGCTGTTATATTATTATTAAATATAATGGGACTCATTTCTAATAAATGTAATGGGGCTGAAAACTAGCAAATTGTTAGTAGTAGCCACGGAGTCTGGATTTGTGCCCGGTTGATGGCAATAGGCTCGCCCCGTATTACATGGGACTTAAAACATAACTGGCGACATGTGAGTGTACTCTTAGGTACACCTCTGCCTTACCCGTTGGGAATTACAGGCGTGATGGTATGTTAGTATGTACTAAAACTGAAACTGGTGAAAAAACTCCAAAAAATATTTTAGACCTGACGTATAATAACTAATCTGAGTCGTAAAATTCGATATGGATATTTTTAAATCGCCCAGAACCATAATCAAAATGCTATAAAATGGGCTTTAGGCTCACGCCAAGGTAGCAACGGTTTTGAGGTCGAAAAGGTTGAACAGTGTAACTTGACCTTCAAGTCAGTATAAAGTGTTATTGTGTTGTTAAATATGGAAGGGTCTATGTTCACTGTTTAAGTATAAGTGATGTTTTGTAGCCAAATTATGTATTTTATGATTAAAACAATATCAGTTTTCGTAATAAAGTTTCTTTAAATGTCAGAGAAATTTATTGTGGACGGGATTATGCTTAGTTACGACGGAGATATGAGCCATTATGGTAATACCCGATGAAGAGCTTAGGAATTACTTCTTAATAAAATTATTCAACAGTTTGTAAGCTCTTTAGTTTTTTTAATTCATGATTACCCTTATTAGTGTTAAGATTCATATTTTGTGTCAATGGGGTTTATTGAAACCTTCACCGTGAGAGAACGGTATTTGTCACTATTGTCAAAGTCATCTTCAAAGAAAAGCGACAAATCTATGACAAGACAAATAAATCACTTAGCGACATCTCATGGCAACGCTTTAATTGCAGGGTGATTCCATGGCAGCTGAATGTGAGTAGTAAACACATTATCGATATTTACGCGGAACTTTTTTTCATCGTTTGGTTAATGCCTAACTTGTAGCCAAGTTGACAATCTGCAATCGTTAACGCATAGAAAACTAACCAAATGTATGGGAATGACATCATTTCAACGTTAAGTCACCTGGTCAAAACAAACAAATAGAAACTTTAAGGTTCCTTCTCCGAAGCAAGTGATAATTATACAAAACGCACATGAATCCAAAAAAAATCATATAGGTTCATATCTTGGGTTCGAACTTGATACCTATGACTTGGCAGTCCAAAGGTCACACCACTAAACCATCACTGCTGGCGTTGATAATGATGACCACGTTCAGTTTTATTGATATAATTCGCACTAATAATTATGTTGTTATTGAGTGTTACTATGAGTCACAAAGTTCAAATAACAATCTGTTAAATTGGCTTTGCATGAAACATGAAGCCTGCCATATCAATTTGAAACAACAGTTGCAAATTATTATAGTATAGAATATCTCTTTATTTGAGTATCCATGACTCAAAAGCTGTAAAACTTACGACTATGTTAGTAAGCACTGATAAAACAAACAACACAACAAATAATGGTGGATCACTGCTGCGACACCCCATGAGTAATAGGCGAGACGTCAAAAAAAATCGAATTATTCCGTCAGTTATATTATTATCAAAAAATATTTGACCCGTGTTTTTTCTTTTGTTACGTAAACCAAAATTGACGAAGATATGACCCTTTTAAAATTCTCAATACGTCACGCCTAGGTATAATTTTTAGCTAGTTCTGACGTCACGAGCCCCCACTCCCGAGTTTTGATGCGTTTTATGTTTTGTCAATATTTATTGATTTACAAAAACAAAAAATACGGGTCCATTAATTTCCAATACTCTAACTGACGGACTAAATAGATTTGCAATTTTTTGATACTGTCGTCATGCCTATTGCACATTAGCGACCGACATAAACATAGTCTAGGCGACTGGCAATAGTGCTTAGGATACTGTTGGTGCTGCCCCACACCCTGCGCACCAGGAAAGCGCACCTTTTACGCATTGTTGCCTCATGCGCATCTGCGAACATCCCCGATGCACTACAGAAGCGGGGCAGCCCCACCAGCATCCTAAACGTGTTATTATACTGAACGCGGGGAGCACTGTACGATCTTTGCGAACACCTAGCCCACAGGCTGCACGTGTAAAATGAAGTACCTACAGTACGCTCGAAAGAGAGTGATCTTGACTGGAAGTGAGCATCGTGCAAACCTGCGAGCCAACATATTCGCTCTAACCGACAATGCCCTCCACAAATTTTATTGATTATGACGAACTCTTTCAATTACTAAAAGACTTTTCGTGATTAAATTGGATCACTCTTTGACTTATTTATCTTAAGTTGACAACAATTTATGAATCTATCCTGCAGTTCAACAGGAAAAATGTTGAAGCTTACAAACTTAAAGTCTGCCTTGTTGTCCTAGTCGTCACAAGGGCTACTGTTAAGCATAAAGTTCTAAGTTCACCAGGTTGAGGAAAGCGTTATCAGGTTTTTCTGTTAGAAATTTCTCAGTAGCAACCAAAGAGAAGTGTCGGCCGTCTGGCGGCGAATTGGGCAAACAACATCGTTGGCAACGCGGGAATATCCTGGAAAAGATTGGCACAAGAACTTGGAGCTTGGCACTAGCAAAGAGAGACATCTACCCAGCAGTGGGTGAAGTCGGTCTGTAAATATCGCTGGACATTACACACAGCGCCATCTAGTGCCACATAGCAACGAGGCTTGTGTCGTGGACACCAGATAGTTGATATACTACATAGATACTTTTTTTTTGTAAATACATACTTATTATACATATAAACATCTATCACTAGGAAACAAATGTCCATGCTCTTCACACAAACATTTGCTCCTACTGGGATTCGAACCCGGGATCCTAAGAACGTAAGGCAGCCTCACTGCGCTATTCGGGTCGTCAAAATGCTGTGGATGATGATGAACCCGGAGTCAGGATTTATAACTGGTTGGTGGCAAAATGATCACCCTCTATTATATGGCACTTACTTGTACATAACTGGAAATGTAGGTTTACTATAAGTACATATTTGCTCAACCATTTGGGGTTTACAGGCGTCAAGCTATATTATATTTTGAATCAGTTAATCATCACCAATTTCCATCAGGTAGGTCACCAGCTTGTTGCTACTTCATAATAAAAAAACCGGCCAAATGCGTGTCGGGCCACGCGCAGTATAGGGTTCCGTAGTAGCCCGTTAAGCAGTGGTAGCCTGGTGTGACCATCGGACTGCCAAGTCATAGGTCTCGAGTTCGAACCCAAGACACGCACCTCTGATTTTTCGGATTCATGTGCGTATTGTATAATTATCACTTGCTTCGGTGAAGGAAAACATCGTGAGGAAACCAGCATGCCTGCGAGATATTTCTCAACGGTATCTAAAGCCAAGTCAGAGGCCCATAGGCGGCTTAAAAACTCTAACACCAGGTTAGGCACCAACCACACGGTAAAGAAGAAAGTAGCCCGTTATCACAATATAGAACGAAACCGTTGGTACAGCGCCATCTAGCGGCAGCTTTGTGAAAATTATGATAATTAATTGTTTTTTTTT
The DNA here is from genome assembly GCA_963853795.1 of Xestia rhomboidea. Lineage (NCBI taxonomy): Eukaryota > Metazoa > Arthropoda > Insecta > Lepidoptera > Noctuidae > Xestia > Xestia rhomboidea. The sequence goes on from OY970778.1 coordinate 14,530,008, forward strand.
AATTATTATTTTAGACTTTGTTAGACAAAATTATCCAACACCCAAGTTCAACGACTATTACTGCTAAACTGATAAAGTTATCTTAATCGCTTTTGTTTTTCTTTTAGTTCATGAAATGCACTATCATCACGAATTTTAACAGATTTTTCAACAGCACTTAATTAGCTTTTAGAGGGGGGGGGGGTCGGCTACTTGAACAAAAATTTGCACTTTAAAGTTTAATATTAAATCGAAAAGTAGTATTAGCAACCCCTAAGTTATTTTAAAAGACCTATTCAACGATACCTCACATGATGGGGAAGATGAGCTACCCAAAAAAAAAATATTTTCCAAAATTTTATTTTATCACTTTGTCGGCGTTAATGATTTACACACCTCTACAAAATTACAGCTTTTTAGTATAATAGCTTTAAATTACAGCAAAAAGCCTTACTTGCCTCTATTTGCTATGATAAAACATATCTCAAGTAGTTAACCGACCACGTGTTAGTAATTATAGTGAGACAAAGGGTCTCCCGGACCCATTGTGTCTTGACGTAATTGTGTTGAGTACTCACGGGTTGAAATTGGTTTGAGTTTGGTGTCAAGTTTTTTATTTGTCTGACACCAGCATTGTCAGCTTTCCAGAGTAGAGGTCAAATTAGACGTAATGATTAGCAGGAAATTGAGTTTTGAAGATATAGGAGATGATGAGATAATTGAAAGGTAATTGCACGTGGCTGAGATGAGATTGGTAAGGGGAATGTGTGGTGTAACGGGAATGGATACAATTAATAAGGAATGAGTACTAGGACATGCAAAAACCGGATACCGAACCGTTTCGGTTTTTTTGTTTACAAAACCGATGAAACCTGTTAAATCGGTTTTTTCGTTTTTTTTTGTTTAATTTTTTATTGAAGAAATGAGAAATATGTGTGTAAAGAAATGAAAATGCTGAAGTCTTATCAAAATATGTAGTTTTTAAACATTAATCTTGCTTATTTTTATAATAATGAGCATTTTTTTGGAATGAACTATAACTATTAAGTTATTACAATTGAGTACATAAGAGGAAGTCTGAAAGTGGCGCCGGTGATTGAAAACTTCCGTGGTAATCGGTTATCCTGGTGTGGACATGACGTGTTGCGGAGAAATAAGAAAAAATTGTGAGGAAATTTTTTGAATATGAATGTGGGTGGCTATAAGAATAGAGGCAGACCAAAGAAACGATGAATAGACTGGGATGGTTGATATGGCTGGAAAGGAGATAACTGCTGAGATGACGAGTAATAGAGAAGTATGGAAGTAAGACATGCTGCGCCGACCACAAATAACTTTATAACTGCATTGATTACGTATCTTCACCTGTAATCAAACACAAACTCAAAGCATTTATTTCACTTAGACCATTAAGGCACTTTTGAATGTCAAAAATACAAAAAAAAAGCAAAGCTACATTCACAGTTACAAGGCATAATAACTTGAGAAAGTACTGTAGTTGCCCATTCCCTAGCGTAGAGCTCTATGGAGAACGGGCAAGAAACTCCATGGACACTCTTTTAAATCAAAATACTGTTGCAAAATCTTGGTTACATCATTCATATTGAGATTATACATATATGTTAGAACGATGTAGAAAGACGTGCACATTCAGAAGTTATAATAATATTTCAATATACTTAAAATGTCACTTACGGGATATTTCAATATATTCAGAAGTTAAAGGACAGACAGCCAGTTACTAATTTTAATTACTATGGTTAATCTATTCACCATAGACGTGTGTTCTCTCTCGTCTAGTTCTCTATGCTCATGTAAATACGGGGGAGTATGGTGTGCTGTGTATAAAGTTAAGTTTTAAAGTTAACCCTGTAATACCCATGAGAAAAAAAGAAACATCAACTTCTTGCACGTGTTCCATCATCATCATCAGCCTATAATGTTCCCACTGCTGGAACACGGCCTCCTCTCAATGAGAGGGAACGTGTTCCAGACTTTTAATAAATAATAAATATAAATATCGCTGGACATTACACGCAGCGCCATCTAGTGCCACACTAAGCAACAAGCCTTGTGTCGTGGACACCATATAGTTGATATACTACATAGATACTTTTTTGTTTGTAAATACATACTCATTATACATATTAACATCCATGACCATGCTCATCACACAAACATTTGCTCCTACCGGGATTCGAACCCAGGACCCTAAGAACGGAAGGCAGCCCCAGTAAAAAAAGAAACATCGACTTAGTGCACGTGTTCCACACTTTTATTAACATAAGAAAATGGCTCTACCAAAACCGTACTTAATTTTCCTAATAGCTTCATAGTAAGCGTAATAACATTATACACAAAGTATAATAAGCTTACAACAATAATAATAGACATAATTGTGGGAATGACATGGCTCATTGCACAATAATGCAATGAAATGTTTTGTTTTTATTATTATTTATGAACAATTAACATAGCTTGGATGTTACGTTACAACTATTAAAAGCATTCTTGGGACATGTGTTGGGCTTGAACTCTTAAGAGCATATTCTTCAGAGTTCTTCTTTTAAATACGAGAATACCATCATTTTATTAGTTACTTGGGTTGAAGGGATTTAATGAGCTGAAAAATCCCCAAAAGATTAAGTTGATATAGGTATTTTTCTTAGAGCAGCGGTGGCCCAGTGGTGGCGGCCCCGACTTACGATCAGTAAGTCGTGGGTTCAAACTCAGGCAGGCGCATTATTTTGTGTAATTTATTTCATCAGCGCTACTCTCAATACGGTGAAGGAAAACATCGTAAGGAAACCGGCATGTCCTAGAACCAAAAAATTCGAAGACATGTGAGATCTACCAATTCGCACTGGGCTCGCGTGGTGGATTATAGCCCATTCCCCCTCATAGAGAGGAGGCCTGTGTCCCAGCTGTGGGAACATTAATAGGCTGATGATGATGATGAGGCATTTTTCACATAACTAGCGAAATATTTAAGCGCCATGTTACCGGGCACAAATCTAGACTCCAAACTAGTACTGATAAATATCTGATGACAAATACGACGCAATATCACTTTGCATAACCTGGGAATCAAACCTAGGACCTCATGCTCAGCAGTCGTGTTTGTTACCACTAGACCAACGAGGTATAATTATTATTTATGAACAATTAACATTGTTTAGATGTTACAGTGTAACTATTAAAAGTATTCTTGTGATAATTATGTGTTGAGCTTGAACACTTGAGAGCTATTATTTCAGTTTAATAACTTAGTATTGTTTGAGTAATGTCATCATTTTATTAGACTGTTGTCTTAAGGGTTTATATTAAGGCGACTACAGGAGCTAAACGCGGGTTTTATAATGCAAAAAAGCATAATATGATTCACTGCAATAAACAAAACCAGAAAAATATATGATATTCTTCAGGATATATGCTAGCATGATAGTGTTTTAACATAATACAACAAATTTTACTCGATAAAAAAAATCACAAACTTATCTCTAAAACTTTTTTTAAAAACCATACTAAATACATGCGATCATTCTGATTTTTCGGCAAATAATTTTACAAGCAACATATTACCATAAACCATGGAGGTAACTGGGCACAATTTAGCCTACAGGCTACTACGTAGATAGGGTAGATGACAAAAAAAACTAATTAGTCCTTCAGATAAATTTCCAAAAAATATTGGACACATATTTTTTCATTTTTCAAGTAAACAACAAATGAAGACTGAGTCTTAATTTTTTGAGTACATTTGAGTACATGTTTTACTCAAATGTGACGTCACAAGCCCCCACTCGTGATCTTTGACGCGTTTTATCTTCGTCAATTTTTATTAATTTTTTAAAACAAAAGACACGTAATATAGGATAAGATAAAACGCGTATCCAATATTTTTCGATAATCTAACTGACGGACTTAGGAATAAGGCCCTAGAGCTCACGCTTCGCAGTAGAATTTGCGACCACTGCAACCATGAGTCAGTTTAAAACATTTTTACATCTAAGGAGATTGCCCAACTTTGGTCCAAATGCTGCCCAGGAATGGGAGTACCTGCGCTGGGCACTAATCTATGACATTGCTCATCTTCCTAGGAGAATTGGTCCAAATACTGATTTGGACCAATTCTCCTAGGAAGATGAGCAATGTCCTTTCCTCTAAAACAACATCTACACAAGACCTTCCAAATTAACTCTATTTCTATAAACTTATCCATAATAAAATCTCACCTTCGCAATATAAACGCAGCCAAAAGCCCAACTAACAAAACACATACAAATCGGTGCAATAATTTCCGAGATTAACTCGACCAAACGAACTCGCAGTTCCCATCATTTTAGGGTATTAACAGACTACAGCACAGTCGTGACAAGATCCCTGTTGAGAAATTACTGTAAACACAGTTATGATACGTAAACCCGTCATTAGGATGGTTTTGGGGCCAATCAGGAACCTGTTTTTTTTACGACGTTATTAAATCAAGCAAGCATTGCCTTTTGTTTTTGGGTTATATGCTGTTTTAGGAGGAAAAGACAATGTTTTCAAGGTTTAGAGACGAGCTGCCTCTTTAGCCTGGTGCTCGTAGGCGCGATTGCTGAACATTAGGTCCCAGAGCAGGAGTTTGATTCACAGGCATTGTGTTCTTGGGCCATTAGGAATTTTTCAATAGTAGTCCATAATTTGGTTTTGTGCTGGTTTCATGGCAATAAACTTGCCCAATAATATAAACATATATTATAACTAACAATGTAGGTGTACTATATTACGCCTCTGCTTAAATACGGGCGTTATGTTATGTTCTGTTATTTACTACCATTGTTCAAAACCACAAACATCAATGACTAAAAACATCAAATAGGTACTCATAGTACCTATCAACACTTACCACGTGACTATAGTAAAACTCATTAACAACCATGATACACTCAGTTACTAATAAATAATAAAAAACCACAAACGAGGACTTCCTCTCCTCTGCCTATAAGGAAAACAAGTTCATTGTTTTGATATTTTTCTGAGAATCCTTTTAGATTGCCTATCCTTTCCTGGCAAAGTAAATTCGTGATAATCGAGCTGCCAAGAGTGAGGATTCTAGAAATTCTGACAAAATGAGTGTGAAGGAATTGAGGAAAAAGTTTGAGGGGTAGAGCGCTGCTGTCCAACACTTTATAGTGTATTATATATGACGTAGTTCAGGGTTTTGCATTGTATTATTGAGAGCTGCATATACAGGGTGGAATTTTTCAATGCCATCTGGAGGGAACCTACTCATACTGGAGATAGCAAATTTTACTCAAAGGAAACATTCCCCTATTTTTAAAAAGAAACAAATCTGCTTTCACAGATTTTCGAAAAATCGCTTGCCACAGTCGGGAATCGAACCGACTAAAGTTCGAAAAAATAACAACCTGTACTTTTTTTACATCAATCGATAGGGGCAATCATAAACATCAAATCTCTTAAACAAACATGATAAATTAAAATTAAATTAAATGAAAGGAAATGGTTTTCCCTTCATTTAATTTCGAGTACTTTCCCTCCAGGTGGCATTGAAAAATTCCACCCTGTATATTTCCTATTCAACTGCATTCGGTTAGCCTGGAAACCAACTCCAACATAGTTTGAAAAAGGTAATTTCTTTTTGTTTTCCCTTTTAAGTTCCGTTAAATAATTTTTGTGTATTTTCAATAATTTAGTCTACGAGTCTAGTTAGATATTACAATGTTTTCATGTTTCATACGTTTTATTGTTTCAGGTAAGTGCATTTTATTGTTCAACATTGTTCCTAGCTATCAAGGATTTTGGTAAGTCTCTCTAATTTTAAATACATATTTTCATTATTAATGTTTGGTTCACACGATTGATTTCTAGATATCACTTTTTCAACTTTCTATCACCCGATATTGAATCTCTGGATCAATTCAACCATAAAGTTCAAATGCTTTTGTTACACCTAAACTTAACCTAAAAAAACTGTGACACTGACCGTAACCAATGACCAAATTATACTTAAAGTTTCCAAAGAAAACCTATAAGAAACTGAACTTTAACTTGAAGACAATAAGGCTCCAATTAACCCCACAAAGGTTGACCTCAAAACTGATCCTTATTTCAATACCGTTAAGGACATCAACAAAGAAGATGAAGCTGTTGATAACGGTAAATATAAATTAGTACTAACAGGACCGATCAATCAATTCGAGTTTATTAAACGTCAGATTAACTTTCGAGGTGAAGTCGGTAAGGTGACACAACCCTTATTAAATGAAAAGATAATAAATACATGATTAGGTAGAAAGTGTTACGAGAAAATAATAAGATAGAAGTTAATGTGATTTTGTGTCAAAAACAATGACCAAATTAGGTCATATTATGTGACAATTATGCGCATTTTAATATGCGCATCGGTAATTAGAATTATTTAAATTGCGATCACATTAGCTGGTTTATTTTTACTTTATTGCGCAGGGCTCTTTCTATGTTCAATGTACTTATGTAAATACTTTTGAAATAATAAAAATAAACTACCAGTACATAATTATTGTTATCAGCTACTACTCAAAAATATTTTATCAAATCGTAATCGTATGTTCGGTACTGTTTGAACCAGTATTTAAAACAATGTTTCTTTGGGTTCAACGAACTTAAATCACCAATCATTTGAAATACAACTGCATTCACTTTTGATCTGATGGTAATTTCCTTTATCGGCATAAACTAAGTTCAGCACAACAAAACTTAGATGCAACCGGAACGAAACCATAAATCATAGCAAGTAACACCATAAGCAAACTCCAATAGACAATATCTGATGGTGCACTTGACAATGTTAAATTTTCCGTTGAAGCTGACCAAAATTCGAAAAGTAACTTCTTACGGCAGTGAAAATAGGGATTAGAATCCGAAGCAGCTAAAGTTGTAGGACGTCAAATACAACTTGGTGATGCACCAACAAAATAAGAAGGAATGGTTGTAAGAAATTGTCTAGTACCAAAGGCTTATGGGCGTTGCGCTTCATTTAGCAAAAGTATATCGAATTCATCATGTGTAACGTCTGTGTTGTGTGTTTTTATTAAAAATTGTACGTCGTAATGGGACCATGTCGTTTAAAGTTGATGGCATATGCTCTGATAGTAGTACTTTGTTATAATGTTGCTAAGCGCTTTCAAGGAAATATAAATTGTGACCAACCGTTCTGATTATCTTTGATGTTTTTGTTGGGTTTGATTTATGAGTTAGTTTTATTTTGTTTTTCTTAAGGTCTATCTTTGTAGTCTCTTTGATATTTAATGGGATTCTCTTTTAAAGATCTAGCTTTACGTTTGCCATAGATTTCATCTTTTATACTAAGTTGTATCTGACTACGATTCAAATCATTATTCAGATTAGAATGACTGATTCTTTATACGATTTATAATTTTATGAAATCTATAATATCTAACGAAGAATTAACCTAATTGAAGCCCGTATGATTAACTACAGATATTTATTAGCTAGTAAGTAATGGCCTACCTATAAATATTCACAACCTGACTGATACAAATTGCCCTTCTTTACTTTCCGACATGCCTTGCATATTTTACATTAACCATCTACGTATACTTTGTCACGTGGTGCAATATTAATGCCATCTATTGCTTTGTCAAAACGCTTATCTCTCTCCGGTCTCATTATACACGAGTAATGGACGATACATTAACAAATAGTCACGACCGTGCATTATGCTGTAGTGTCATATTATCGACATGATATTATGATGGTGATGGCCAGCTACTTATGGTTAGGGTTGCCTTGCGTCCGGAATTTTATCTAAGTGTCCGGAATGCGAAAGGACTTTTGAAAGTCAACGTCCGGAATATCCAAAAATAAGAAAAGAGAAACAGTCTATGACAAATTAAAATTATTTTTGTCTAAAATTAACATATGAATCAGTCAATGAAATTATTTTTGCTTATAACATTAACATACTCGTAGTTAATGAATAATGTGATTAAATTTTATAATTAATATTTTTAAGGACCCGGAAGTCTTTACCTTTTGGAAAAAATCACCAAAACTAAATTATACAATTATTACAAGTCAAATAAAACAAAGTCCAGAATTTTCTTCAAATGTCCGGAATTTCCTCCGGAAAACTTTTTCATAGATCTGGGAACCCTACTTATGGTGCTTTTAGCGTCCCGATTTAAAATATGACAGGTCGTTTTGTGGTTACTGCTGTATGGCAGCAATATTTCATTGGTAATTAGCAATATTTCATATCTATGCGCTTGTAGTGGCTGAAAGTGGTTCGATAGGAGCTAATCTGGCATAAAAGGTGGATGTGTCGGCTCATTGCCTTTAAGAAGGTACTTAATGTAGCTGACTTATCTTCGAGTGTGGCATGTGAATGCAGAATCCTAAGCTTGTGTCGGAGCAGATACTATAATATTCTATACATATAAACAAATAAATAACATTGAAGTGTTTGTTTGTAATTTTAAAATAACAGCTTTTACTGAATGCAATTATGAAAGTATATACGGTACTTATAACAAAAAAAAACGTTTAGTTTTGTCTGTCTGTCTGTTTGTTGTGGTTAAGCTCGGAAACTGCTTGACCGATTTTTACGGGACTTTTTCGGGCAGATAATAATACCAGCCTATTACTGTCCCACTGCTGGGCAAAGGCCTCTTCTCATACAGAGAAGGCACGAGCATTGATCACCACGCTTGCTCAAGACGGGTTGGCGATTTCAGACTTATATATTAATTATAAGTCCAGGTTTCCTCACGATGTTTTCCTTCACCGATGTCTGTGATGTCCAAGATAAACTAGAAAAGTACATATGAATTGAAAAAGTCACATTGGTACTTGTCCGGATTTGAACCCACAACCTCATACATAGGAGGCGTGGCCTAAACCTCAGGGCCATCACGACAATTTTATACGGGCAGATAGCTGATGTTATTATAAAAAAAAACCCATAAAATTGTTTACAAAATCCGATTAAAATAGGGAAGTTACATTTAATAAAATAATTTCACGCAAACGAAGGTTGCGAGCAATTGCTAGTCATTAATAATTATATTGGTTTCAACATTTTCACTATAACAATGGTACGAGTATTAGAATTATAATTTTTAATCACGATTTGGTGGACGATACGACGACCATAACATAAAATTTTACTTTTTGCCAAAGATTTTTGTTTTCAACTATATTGTAGGTTAAAACGTTATTTTTTGTGCAAACATTGTGGTTCCCATTACTGTCACTTTTCTCTTTCACTGGGAGTTTCTGTCAAACGTAGTAAAGCAATAACGAGGTCATATAAAAGCATTAAACACTAAACACGTGCCCAAAAGGCCATAAGACCCAACCAACAATTTCACTTACCATCTTTTTATTACCGAAGCCTTATCTAGCATGACATCACAGCACTTATGAGGCACGCTCTTGTAAATCATTCCTCCATGGGTTTGTTAAAACATTAATTGATTACTGTCATAAAACATAGCACGTGGCTATACTCAATGTTTTGTTAATTGACATGGAGAGACGCTGTGATTTTTGTTTTATGTTTAGATGGGTTGTTTTGATTTTGGAGCCTTTATTGTGTGGTCAAAGGTTTTAATTACTTTGACACAAAACTAAAGACTTATGAGAGAATAGGTTTCAAGGTTCAATGAAATCCTTGGAACTTTGGTCCTCGATCCTGAACTTGGGGTTTATTCTTAAGATTAGACTTATTTATTTATTAACAGAATATAAGCTCCGTGCCTCGGAAAGCACGTTAAGCCGTTACGCTATCATTTGTTGATCTAAGACAGTGGTTACAGGTACTCAGTGGCCTGAAAGTGACAACCAAACTAACAGTGAGGTATCGTATCACCCAATACTTAATACGGTTGTGGAGGTCAGATATGCAGTCGCTCCATGTAATATACTGGTATTCAGGGGCATCTGGCAAGACTTGAAGCCGATCCTAATGTAGTTGCAAAAAGGCTGAGTATATTATGATGATAAAAAGAAGCTAATTCTTATATCATTTAACCTGCCCACAGTCTGTTCTAGAAATAAAATCAGTAATATGTTTGGTGCAAACAAAGAAAATTGTCAACCGTTTGCTAATTTAACCATGGCCAAAACAGTAGGGGTATCTCTGTTGACAGCTCGAAATGATAGTAACTGGGCCCAGTGTGTGTGTCAAAAGGTTGGTTTCGTATTATGTATGACCCTGTTAGTCACCGTAAAGTGATATCCACTCAGTGTGATACGTAATACCAATATTATGACATTCATGGTTGTCATCAAAGTTCGGTGTACAACCGAAGCTTGATAGTCACTGGATATCAGAAAGATTCGTAATAGCCCTGCAGATGAAAACCAAGCAAGCTTGAATGAAAATCAAACCCAACTTTTACGCAATATTAAACTCCATTTCAAATAAACGTAGGTACCGCGTCTCCAGTTGGAAACCACAACAACAAAATAATACTATGACATTAGTATGGACAGCCACACGCGTCGCCTGCGCATCGTCACCGTGACACACAGCTATAGTGGGTTTGATTGTAAAATAACGAATCATTTTATATCTACTTCATGGAGCTGTGATGTGCTGGTTTACGGTTGGACAGGATGATTAGCTTATTGGAAACTAGTGCTTTGTTTTGTTCTATTGGTGGACGACTCTAAATATATAACAATATACATATATATATTTAATAATACTTATTATATATTTTTGAAGTCGGTTAAAAAGGACAAGTGAGAAAGGAAGCGTTTACTCAGAGTTACAGGCTAAATAGATCATAGCTGATGGTGGTTTTAATAATGAGTGATTTCAATTTTGTAGGTTATTTTTTTGGTTTGAATAGACATACATAAATAAGTATATGTCACTGTCAAAACTGATAATCAGTCAATACTACTTTTGACCGGAGAAAACTAGTCAAAACTACTTTTGACCAGTGAAAACTATTTTAATAATAACTAACTTTTACTTAGAAACTTATTAGGTTGCTAGGTTTTTTTTATGACCCTTTGAAAAACATCATGTAATTCTAGGACTAGGTAATTACAACTGAGGCGTTCTAAAACAACATACATTTTTAATGCAGAAAACGCAGTTTAACTTCATAAGGATTTTGACTGACACCAGTCAAAAGTGGTTTTGACCGATTAACAGTTTTGACTGGTAACATACATATACAGTGTGGAATTTTAAAATTTCAATGCCACCTGGAGGGAAAGTACTCTAAATACTGGAGATAGCAAATTTTACTCAAAGGAAACATTCCTTTATTTTTAAAAAGAAACAAATCTGTATTCACAGATTTTCGAAAATTCACTTGCCACATTCGGGCATCGAACCCGGGATGGATCGACTAAAGTTCGAAAAAATAACATTCTGTACCTTTTTGCCATCAATCGATAGGAAAATCATGAAATCTAAAGAATAGTTATAAATTTAAAGGGATAAATTCAATAAGATAAAGCACTTTTATTCATGGTTTTCCTGTCATTTAATTTATCATGTTTGTTAGAGAGATTTGATCTATATGATTGCCCCTATCGATTGATGTAAAAAAAGTACAGGATGTTATGATGTTATTCCCGATTGTGGCAAGCGAATTTTAGAAAATCTGTGAACGCAGATTTGTTTCTTTTTAAAATTAAAGAAATGGTTCCTTTGAGTAAAATTTGCTATCTCCAGTATTTCGAGTACTTTCCCTCCAGGTGGCATTGAAAAATTCCACCCTGTATACACCGACGACAATAGGACACTAAGACGTCAAATTACTCCTCCGCATCGCTGTCTTCCGGGAACGTGATTAGAAAAGAAAAAGCAAATTTTTTGGCCAAAGAAAGAGCCGCGAGAGGCTCCTGTCCCGCGAAGTGATGAAGCAAGAGATTGTATTTTGATAGTAAAATATTTGGTAGATGTTGCAAGCTCATAGACATGCTTGTCCACGCACATGACTTTGATTGTTTGACTGGGAACTTTATTTTTTAAACTGACAATAAAACAATGCTTTGCATTGCATTCACCAACAAGTCAGCCAACTTTTCCACCTGTATCTCTCGTCTCTCGTCAACGACGCAATAAGCACGCCACGATGACGTCTATAAAGATCTACTGTTAATTATTAACTGAGCTTTTTATTTAGCTTTAGCTTTAATGCAGTTTTTGTTGCATTCAACTAAGTTATAAATGATGGTGGATTTAGCTTGAGTTGTGCAAATCTTACTTATTGTTAGTTGTGCGATTGTTTCTTTTCATCGGTATAAGAGCGAGATTTACAACCGTTAGTTAGCACGAACTTTGGCTAAACGTTATTTTTGTTTTTATCACACGATTGGCAAACTACAAGTTAAATCCAGACACATATCTAACTAATTAACCACCAAATGTTCATCTAATTATTTTCGTTTATCTAATTATTGAACATATTATTTATATCTGGGACAAAGCTCGCGCCAAGTGTCACTTAATGGAGGACTGAAGATTGGGAAAGCCTGAATCAAATTATTCTCTGTAAAAAAATAAGCTTCCATAATGTTAAACAGAATCAAAGTACTTAAGATCTCCCAAATAAATTGGCTACTCCTTACAGAATATTGTTTAATGAAACAACAACAAAAAATAAGTTCTGTGACGCCTCAAACATTTTGTGTTTATGGTTGCAATATCGTACTTCACTACTTAATTTAGTCTTCATATTCGCCACTAAACTTCAAAGAACTTGCCTCAAAAGCACCTAACTCACCTGCAACGAAAACCACACAAACTCCCACCTATCTTTTACCCCATATACCGCTACTTACACATTATATACATATAAATAACTTGTACATAAAGAGACTATACTTAAATAAATCATAGTAAAGTACTTGCCGGTGTTTAGGTCAGCTAAATCGTCTAGAATTGCTTAACACAAAGTCGAGCCGAGTTAACTGCTCTAAACTGTGCTCGTAAAGTCAGTAGCGAGCAGAGAATTGAGTTTGGAGCTGTTTGTTACACCGTAGCGTAATATAATATTGCATCTTAATGAAAATCATCATCTGCCTAGCCTTTTCCCAACTATGTTGGGGTCGGCTTCCAGTCTAACCAGATGCAGCTGAATACCAGTATTTTACATGGAGCGACTGCCTATTTGACCTCCACAACCCAGTTTGTACTAGGTAAAACGATACCTCTTGGTAAGACTGGTTGTCAGACTTTTTGGGCCACTGACTACCTGTAACGACTGTCAAAGAATCTACAAAAGACAGCCGGGACCAACAGCTTAACTTACTTTCCGAGGCACGGAGGAAACCCGGTATGTAATGGGTTGTCACCCATCCATAGACCAACCTAGGCAAGCACGGCTTAACCTAAAGATTGACCCGAGCGGCTGTTATTATTTAGCCACGAGCTCCTTGCATCTTAATGGAAATAAAGAAGCAACATGGAATAAACTATCCCAAAAAATGCCAAAAACATATTTAGCCTAAAAACATGCAGCCAAGTCACTTGACTTTGCGCTGCCACCGACGACGTGGTTAAATTGGCGAAGTTCTGGGCTAACAAAATATAAAATTGTCGTCCCAGCGATACGACGAAGATCTTCTATACAAGTTACTGTTAGCCTGTGTCATCCCACTGCAGGCCTCTTCCAATGTTTTGATCTAGGGCTAATGTAGAGCTGCACTGGTCGTTGGTTTTATCCAGCTCGTCCCGCCATCTCCTGCGAGGTCTAAAGCATTGCCTTCTGGCTGTGTCAGGGCTCCTCATTGTGACAATTTTGGCCTACAGCTCGTGGGGCATACAGCAGACATGGCCATCCAAGTATCATAACCATAAAAATACTGTCTGCACTTTTCCGGATTGATGGCTGAACGATTTTCAAAAAATATGACCCGAGTTACTACACAACAAATGGACATAAGATATTTTTTTGGAATTATTTCTGATCTCCACGTGGGTGATGACTTAGGCAAAAGCTGTTTTCCATTTACACTGCAGTACGAACCCGTCTATGTCTTCCGATTTCTTCCGATCAAGGTTTACCTAATGAAAATTCATATATTGAGTGCTGAATTTATTACACCGTTGCGTATCAAGAGCAATGTCAAGACTTGATTTTCGCTAATAATCGGCTGGTCTATGTCATCTCCTGTCATAGAATTCATGTCAGTGTTTTTTTTTCCGTTTTTTTTCCGAAATGGCGTCTCGCAGTTCAACCTGAGAGGTTGTCGTCTGCTTAACCGGACTTTCCTGTGGGTGCCAGAAGTGTAAGGCCTCCAGCCAGGGCAAAAAACTTACAAACTAAGCGACTACACGCTAAGGGCACCCCCTGCGGGGTACCGGCCTCGGCTTAGGGCGTCGCTGGGAGAGGACAACAAGGGGACAGGCTGGATCGGAGTGGTGTCATTATTTAGGGACAGACTTTGGACTACAGGCTCAGCAACGCGGGCTGGCACGAGCAAGGGACGGGGAGGGTTCGTATCGGAGCGTCGCGACGGGCCTCGACGGCGAGGACGGAATGAATTCATTTCAGTGTAGTAAGTTTAAACTTTAAGCAGTCCGCTCGAATCGATCTAGGCTAGGTTAAGCAGCGCTTGCCTAGGTTGAACCGTGGATGGGTGACCCCCCTTAAGAGGCAAACCCATTAAGAGTACAGTAATTTTTAATCGACATTTACATACCATAGAAACGTCCACTAATCTTCATATTTATCTGTTTACAAATTGTTTTAGCTCTGTTTAGCTTCTCCAAAAATTCACGAGTAATGAAATGAATGATTTGCTAAATTATGCTATTACTTTGTATTACGCATCATCATCAAATCTTAGGGTAATAGTTGTAACATTCACCACATAACCTCGGTGTAAACACAACCCCGCTAAGTGGCCGCATAACGTACAGGAACAACAAGTTAGCTGCGTTTAACTTTTGATTTATTTAACCATCGGTTAACTAACGGTTTGCCACGTCATGGGGTTAACTGTCCTGCGTGGACTGCATTCAATTAAATGGCGTTGTTAATGGAAATATTGGTAGATGAAAAAGTTGTTGGAAATCCAATAACGTTTTACTTCATATTACTAAGGGTTAATATTAAAATTATTCAAGGTTTTGATTCTAAACATTTAATTTATCTATTTGAAAAAACCTGTACAATAAAACAGATAAATCCAAGCTATTGCACAGTAAAAAGCAACATATTCACAATAACAGAAAATTTTAAATTAATTAATTTAAAATAACAAAAATAAGTCGTTTAAATTCGTACATCTTTTCACAGAACAATCACAAGATAAAGTGCTTCGTTGTTTTTTATATCAGTCTAACCAACCGTATGGAGCTTCATGGAACTTAAAACAAACCCTTTTTCTACAGTTAGGAAATAAAGGCTCTACCACACAGGCGCGTTATTATCGGTCGATAATATCGCATGCGTTAAAGCGATAAAGGCTGTAATCTACCACTAAACTCAAAGCGGCTTGGTAGATGTAGCATGTTTTAAAATTGACACTTTGACCGACACGGGAATCGAAACCAGACCTCATGATGCTCAGCAGTCGTGCTAGCGACCACTACACCAAAGATGCAGCTTTCAATAAAGGAAGTACTTACATAAAAATCCAATAAAACAAGTTTATAGTTTCACCGGTTAAACCAAATCATTTTACATAATAATTCCTAATACATACATAATGTTCTAAGAAAACCGCGCTAATCAGAAGAACCCGGTGGTCCAGCAACTGTCTCGACGCAGTACAAACGCAATAAATACGCGCGTATTATATTACAACTTGTATTTCGACGCGTGCGCACATCAAATCTACCATCGGTTTTAATGCATCCTCTGTGCGGGTAGGGATGGGATTAGTCGATATCGATGATTCGTATTTAAGTTTTACTGAAGGACGTAATTGTTTGCGAGTTTGTATACAATTATGGGAATAGTTTTTGTTGAAAATATTTGTTTCAGTAGAGCATCAAAATTGGCTAAGCAAACTGACTACGTTGAAGCTTGTCGACGTTGCACGTTGTAGATATAAAATGACATTTTAAATGCTGTTCTGCATAAAATATTTAATTGCTTTACGCTGGAACTGCTTATGCCAGCAAGAGTTTTCTTATTTCACTAGTGGCAAGTGCCAAATAAATCTGGTTTCTTTCTTTCATAAATGTAGTGAGCATGACTTTATCTTATACAACGTCCTACTATATTTTCTTTGTATAACCAGCCTAAATGTTCCCATCGGTAGGACACGGGCTTCGTTTTTGTGAGATATCTTGTGTGACAATATTTGTACCTGAATATTCAAAACCATGTGATGTCGAAACATGTTCGTTTTGTACATGTACAAGCATAAGATGTACACAACTCTCTGTATTTGTACATTCGACCTTATGCTTCTGGTGTCAAGACATATTATGACACCGAGGAGCCGAGGAGCGAAAATTAACAAAACTATCGACAACACAATTTTACAATCGAGCACATCACTACCCGTTACCAGTTTGTCTTATCGAGCAAACGGTGTTGCGGTGTACCTATGTTAAATATAATATTATGCGGTTAAGGCATGGTGAACGTAACCCGTAACCCGACTACACAGAGTTAATCTAATATTGAAATAACATCGACGTTTTTCTCTTCCTTAGTTGAGTAATATACGAAAATTGTAATTTTACAGTAGCATTGTTTGGTATAATTTTGTAATGATTGGGATGGTGTTAGAAAATTATGTGGTTTGATGTAGTATAGTTTTTATATGACGAAATAAGTGGAATAATGGCGAAGGCAGAGTAGGTGAAGGAGTGAAATAGCTAATATATTTATAGCATACGAATATGGTGGCATATCGAAATAGAAATATTGTGCTTTTACAGTTTACTAGAAAATGTAGATCGAGGTAAAAGGATGTTATTCTTAGCCAACTTCATAGCAGCTCTTTTTAATATTGTTTCGGGAAATTGATATAAATTCTGTGCTCGAAAAAAATTATAGGAAATATTAATAAATGAATAGTATTTATCAATAAAATAGCAAAGTAGTAGCAAAAATAAAGGAAATCAGCATCTCGATTGTAAAACATATTTTTATCCCATGATCTGTCCACGAAGTAGACACAATAGTTAAACAATGGCGTCTCGACGAAATTGGTCATTCGACAGATCCTGATTTATACGTCACTTTTTTACACATTTTTTTCCTTTGATGATGATGATTCATATACGGACTGATTTATACGTCACAACCAATTTTTTTAATATTTTTTTTATCTTTTCCAAAAAAAAGATTATGTTGACTTTGGTTAGATTATATTGTAGGTATAGCGTAATATTTAAGGGTTGTAAGTGCATACTACATAACAGTAGAGTAGAGTCTGTATTTTAGACCAGTATGGACTGGCCTGAAATACATAAGTAGGCATAATTATTTTTATCAGCCAACGTTAAACACGAATAAAATTTCTATATTATTATCGCGTGCCACTGTTTAACTTCCTCTGATAACTGCAGTGTCAGTTTACAATTTGTTTATATTTAATTTTTAGTTAAGGCGCAGTGACTTTGTAATGAGCATAGTTGTTATTTGAGTTTTTTTGTTTGTCTAGTGATAGCTTAGGAGATGTAGTGAAATCTATAAAAAGCAACAGCCAAAGTGACATCATTTATACTAATAGTTGTGCGCGTTGCAACGCCTTTTTTTCAAAAGCCATTCTCTGGCGTATATAGAACATCTGTGCAAAACTTTATCAAAATCACTTCGGTTCAGTAGTTTAGGAGTCTATAAGGTTACAAACGAACGACAAACCGACGAAAATACATTGATTTTATTATATAAATCATGATCTATCGAATGACCGATTTGGTCGAGACGCCATTGTTTAACTCTTGTGTCTACTTCGTGGACAGATCATGGGATCGTAGTGAGTTATATATTCTCTAACTTTAAAAAAAAGTCTTAAGTCTCAGTTCTGTGTCCTCACCTTTTATTTAGTATATCATCAAAACTTCGAGCATTTTCCAAACCTATCTCAGTGCTTACTATGTATGACATACTAAGAAAACAATGAATCACACACAACAACAGTACAAATTCATCATTTAAGGTTTTCTTACCACCACGTGCGATATTTACCCCATTATCCCGTCAAAACATCACAACATATTATTATTCTGACACAAAACATTGACAGATGTCACATTCCCAGGTCGATAAGGCATCCATACTAATAAATACTCCATCTTTGTTACAATAATGTTATTCAATACTTAGGTATTTACTCGTACAATGCATTTCTACTATAATTGTAGCAATTATCACTCATACTGTAGGAGTCAGTGAATGATTGTTTCTGTAATAGGAAGTGTCTGTCGACACGTTTAAAGTTTTAGTAAAATGATTTAATTAAATAAATAAATAAATATCGCTGGACATTACACACAGCGCCATCTAGTGCCACACTAAGCTACGAGGCTTGTGTCGTGAACACCAGATAGTTCATATACTACACAGATACTTTTTGTTTGTAAATACGTACATTATGAATGAATGATACATTTATTTGCAAGAATATAGGTTGTTAACATAAGTTCTTAATGTCTAAAGGTTTCACTATATTCGGCATTTCGGCCATACAAATATTGAGATTTTACATCTTGGTACTACTATCTACGACACTAATAGCATGCAGTATACACATCTAATAATTAGCAATTACATATAAATACTTATCATAATATTAAAATCAAAATTACAAACCAATTAAATATAATTAGACTCATTTAAAATAATCATTTATGCATATTAAAATAGTGATCAATAATAACTAGGCATGTCATGTCAATAAAAACACCATGGACATTTGTTTCCATGGCTAGGAAACAAATGTCCATGCTCACCAAACAAACATTTGCTCCTTCCGGGATTCGAACCCGGGACCCTAAGAACGTAAGGCAGCCTCACTACCGCTGCGCCATTCGGGTCGTCAATCAATTATGTTACTTCCTGCAAGTTGGTTTTATGCTAAAATGTATTGTGCACTGAAACATAACATAACGTTACGCCTTTAATTCCCGAAGAGTTAAGCAGAGGTGTATCATTATGTTCTTAGGGTTCCGTAACCAAAGGGTATAAACGGGACCCTATTACTAAGACTCTAGGTACTGTCCGTCTGTCTGTCTGTCACCAGGCTGTATCTCATGAACCGTGATAGCTAGACAGTTGAAATTTTCACCGTTTGTGTATTACTGTTGCTGCTATAACAACAAATACTAAACACAGGATAAAATAAATATTTAAGTGGGGCTCCCATAAAACAAACGTGTTTTTTTAATAATGGTACGGAAACCCTCGTGCGCGAGTTCGAATCGTTTAAGTCCCATGTAACAAGGGGCGAGCCTTTTGCCATCAACCGGCCACCAATCCAGACTCCATGGAAATTCCTGATGGAAAAACCCAATACCACTTTGCCCGACCAAAGAATTGAACCCTAGACCTCTTGCTCAACAGTCTCACTTGCAACTACTCGACCAACGACGCAGTTATAATCATTACTTACAATAGTTACCAGTAACAAGTAAAATTGCAGTTTGATCACACAAACCGCAAACCCACCTGTCAACCTAACCTTGATACAAAACATTACTCATACAGAAGTCATGCACAACTACTGTTAACTTATCTCTTCTTCGAATAATGTTACCTTTAACAAATTAAATAAAAAGGTCAATTCGCTCTTAGGGCTCCAATATTTTTTTTAGGGTTCCGTACCTCAAATAAATGGTAATAAAAAGGAACCCTTGTAGGATCACTCTCTTGTCCGTCTGTCCGTGTGTCACCAACGATTTTCTCAGGAACGGGTGGACCTAGTAAGTTGAAATTGATACCAGATATTGAGATCTATAGTCCCTATTAGTTGTATAAAAATCAAGGTTCTGAGTCAACACGATAAAAAATATGGGCAAATTTAGATTTTCGCGAAAACTTGTAAGTACCAAAATTTATCGGAATTTTCCGTTTACTTGTGCTGTAAGACCTTGATTTTAACCAAAATTGACAATTCTAGGTCAACCGGAAGTACCCTATTAGTTTTGGGTCGAAAACCTGTATGGTAGTTCCCGTTGACCTAGAATCATGAAATCTGGCGAGAAGCAATGTCATACAGCACATATAAAGGAAAAAATCTGAAAAGCGTAAATATGTAGTTTAATAAAATACCTACAAGATTATACGGAACCCTCGGTGCGCGAGTCCAACTCGCACTTGGCCGGATTTTTTTAGGCTATTCTGTCGAACTAGGCCTTTCCCATTATTTTCCATCTCGCTCGGTGTTTTACCTTCTCTAGCCTAGACTGATTAGTTAAAACGAGATCAAATCTTCTCGCCAGCGTTTCTTACGCCTGCCTCGGTGACGACGACAGTCGTTAAGCACCCACTATGTGATGATTCTGGCCCATCTGTACTGGGTCATAATGACAAAAAAAATTGGCCCATCCTGAAAATGTGACCCGCCCAGTCTCAGACCTCGCAGACTTATCTTCTACATCGGTGATGCCTGTCTTGGAGCGTATTGTGGTGTTGCGCATTCGATCGGTGACGTTGATGTTTAAAATGCTACGCTCTATCGTTCTTTGGTATAAATTGAGTTTGGACTTCTGAGCCTCCGTCAAATAAAAAATTTTTCGTCGTACCAACAATTTTATTAATTTGAATTAATAAACATACCTCTCTAATATAGTATTTAGTTGACATTTACAAAACAACTCATACTAACTCAACGCGCATCTTACCCTTAATCGTAATAGCGCAATACGCTCTTATCAGTGGAACTTACTCGTGCGTAGTACTCAGTTGTAAAATTATCTTCTATTATATAGTTAGGTACGTAGGTTATGATGTGTCGTAGTATTATTGTGTTTATGTTATGTGATATTATGTGTTTACTTTATTTGCTGTTTGCGTAATATTTTTATTGTGTGTACTTTGAATTAACTTGGTATTGGCGCTATTATAACTATTTAATAGATAGGTAGATACTTATTTGTTAAATTGTTATGTCATTTTTAAAGTCAATTAATGTTTGCTATTTTAAGAGTTGAGGAAGACCAAAGAAACGATGGATGGACTGTGTGAAGGATGATGTAGCCACAAAGGATATTATAATCCTTGAGATGAAAAGTAATAAAGAAGTATGGAAGAAAAACACATAATAAATTGGGAGTGCACGAGAATGATTATACTTATGGTTGTGAAGCTTAAAGAACAAAGGGTTATCAAAGATCATAAGGAAAAAAAAGGCGAAGGTCTTTGCCCAGCAGTGGGACAGGTAAGCTAACAAAAATATTAGAAATAGCTAGTAGATGATGGAATCAGTCAAGTAAAATTTTTGTTGCAAAACATGAAATTCAGAGATTTGATCATTTTTTTTAAGCTAGGAAACAACAAAAATGGCTTTCTCAATTCCATAACTTGCAAGCTAGTGATTTGGAAACATCATTCAGTAAATAAATATTTTTTCATCCCCCCATCTCGGAAAGAGTATTTTTGCTCTTCGATATCTGAGTGCAAAAGTCGTTTTTATCCTCTAGAGGATAAAGTAAATTGAATTTAGAACATCGTGTGCACTAAGTTTGTGAATTCAAAACATCATTAAACCTATTTACTTCTACCTCCATGGTGCCGAATTTATCATAGGTACAACCTTTTTTAATTTGTTCAAAACTCAGACTCGGAACCTTCTTGGTGTAGGTACTTTTATAATTTGCTTTGCGCGCGCCATTTTCTTGTCAGGTCAATTGTTAAAACCTTAGGTTAAAAACAAGTGAAAAACGTAAAATAAGTGGTTTTGGCGACGAAGAAGTTTATTTGACGCCAACAGAATTGACTGAAACTGTTAATAATGCGCAAATGAGCTTTCTCCCTCAACAATCACGCGAGAAGGAAAAGTTTGAAACAGTACGATATTAAAAAAAATGAAAAAAATAGGTAGAAAATGCCCAAGGCATTAAGTCCGCCTTTGTACAGTTTTTACTTGTTCATAAAGTTTTAATAAATAAATAAATAAATAAATATTACACTCAACTTAACTAACTGTAGCAACGTTACTTTAAAATTTTCTTAATTGTACCAAAGTATTATTTGTTATAATTTAAAGATTATTCTGTAATACTTACCTACCATAATGTAGTAGTTAACACCTAAACTGAAATAAAAGTATCTTGTGATTGAAAATGCTTTTTTTTTGCATTTAGTAATTTCCTCGCTGAGGTGGGATGAAAAGTTACGTGTTGGACTCGAGTGCAAAGATTTTTCACCTCGTGCTTTTTTGATTCCCTCGCTAACGCTCAGGATTCTAATTTTTGAATCACTCGCTGCGCTCGTGACTCAATTTTAGAATCCTTCGCTTGCTCGGTTATCAAAATTGAGCACGCGGTTAAAAAGCAACTTTGCACTCTTGTATAACAAATAACTATTAAAAGCCCACGAGAAATATTATTTTATATGTAGAAGAGCACGAGGAAAAATTCCAATTAAAACCTATGTAATGTAGGTAAATGAAAAAATAGTAAACGTAAATATTTACGCCGTAAATGTTTGAAAACCACATAACCACAACAAGATACATTTAAATGATAAATAATATACCTAATTTAGTTCATTGAATTATTTTGCGCGTTACAATTAATTTTATTTATTGTTTTCCTCAAATAAAGCATTTTGTTTGTAAATAATATAAACTATTATTTATCTTAAGTTATTGTTAATGAAAATGCAAGTGTTCCTTATCCAAATAATGTTATTATTAAAGCTTGATTAATTGTTACGCTTTGATTATTATTAATAGTATTGATTTATCTGATGTTTCTGTAAGGTCAAGATTTTCATTGTTTGAATGTCAGTAATTATACTCATGATGTACTATTAAATAGATAATATGAGACATTTACGTAATTCTTGTTATATTAATGACACATTTGTTGCAAAACGTAGTAAATTCTAAACATAGTATAAAGTTTATGATCGCAATAAATACATGGGTCATACAACACAATTATATATGACTAGCGGACGTCACGCGGTTTCACCCGCGTAGTTCCCGTTCCCGTGGGAGTACGGGGATAAAATATAGCCTATGTTACTCAGTAAAGACGTGCCCTTGTAATGGTAAAAGAATTGTTGAAATCGGCGCTGTAGTTTTTCAGTTTATTCATTACAAACACACACACACACACAAAATACAAATCTTTCCTCTTTATAATATTAGTGTATGTAAGTGTAGATTTATATATTTAGAAGAAACAGAACATTTTAAAGCTGAAATAAAATTATACATTATGTGAAAACCGGCCAAGTACGAGTCGAAGCGGTTTCCGTAATAACGTAGTGCTCAGCCCCCTTTAATTTTTAATTTATTTTTATTATTTGTTGTTATATCGGACGGACAACGGAGGCTTTGTAGTAGGGTCCCGTCGTTTACTCTTCGGTTATGGAACCCTAAAAACGGATGTACTAGAATCGAAAATTTGAAGTCATGCTATATCTACCAGCCAGCACTGGACCTGCGTGGTTGATTACTGCCCAATCGCTTTTACAGAGAGGAGGCTAATGTACCGGCGGTGGAACGTCGAAGGCTTACTACGCTCCCTCTCATATTAATGAGGAGCGCCAGGGTAGCCAACGAAAGTGAATGACTGTTTCATTTTCATGAAACAGTCATTCACTCAATATGATCATGTCATGTCATCATCATTCAATATGATTAAATGAACGTAGTCACATTTTATTCAAAATTTTAAGCAATGAAATATTGTGACTGCTCTGTTGGCTTAGTGGTTGCACGTGCGACTGCTGAGCAAGAAGTCTTGGGTTCGAGTCCCAAGTCGGGCAAAGTGCTATAGTTTTTCTCCATCAGGAATTTCTCAGTAGCAGCCACGGAGTCTGAATGTGTGCGCTGTTGGTGGCAATAGGCTCGCCCCCTATTACATGTGATTTAAACATAACTGGCGAAATGTGGGTGTAATAATAGGTGCACCTCTGCCTAACCCTTCCAGAATTACAGGCGTGATGTTATTTTATGAAATGTTGTGAGTGTATGGTTGGTTTCTGCTTAATAGACAGGATTGTTTTGGACCCGCTAGGTTGCGCTGTTGCGAAGCCAGGGCTGGTCGCTAGTGATAAATAAAAATAAACTTTACAATAATATTAATAACTTAGCACTTCAAGATGTGACTCAGTGAAACTGATATGAGCACGGTGTCAAGTGTATTGATAATCCACTTAAATATTTTGCAATATGAAATATTTTATCTAAGTCAACAACTGGTGTACTTACCTTAGCAATCATAGTGTGGGAATCAGAGTTGTTTGCTGGAGATAATTATTTTATAGCCTATTGGTACATCGTTTGCAAACTATTATTGAAAATTTAATGGGGATCGCAGCTTTTGTTGTCTTTTTCAAAGTTGGTCCCTAATGATGGTAAAATTAATACGATTGGGGCCTCGTCACTAGTAGACATCGTACTTTCGCATTATAATTAGCCAAGATCAAGCAGAAAACGACTTCAACCCCTGTAATCGAATATTTTCTCTACAGTACTGTTTCAGTTCAGTTTTCTTTACAAGTTTTTAATCTCTTCTCTTTTGATAGAAGTTTAAAATAACCGTTAGTTCACTAAGATGATTATTTACTGCTTCGTCTTAAGACTAATCCTAGTCACAAATGATCATCACCATCTGCTTCCAGTCCAACCAAATACCATTATTTTACATGGAGCGTCTGCCTATCTGACCTCCATAACCCAGTTAGTACTGGGTAATAGGACACCTCTTGGTAAGACCAGTTGTCAGACTTTCGAACCACTGACTACTTGTGACGACTGTCAAAGGTCTACAAATGGCAGCCGGGACCAACGGCTTAATTAAAAACTAAACTAAAGCTTAACTTTCAAAGCAGTTATCCTATTGAGGTAACCTTTCAAGCTTTATTCCGAAATATTCCCGTTTTAGCACTTATTTTTTGGGCACCAATGCATTGAGCACCGAAGGGATTCCCATTTGTGTGTTACGAGGAATGTGTGATTTATATTATTTGTCTTATGTAGGTGAGGTACCTAGAAAATAACATAAGGCTGATTGTGATTTAACAAGAATTACTTAGTTTCCTAAAATTAATATGATAATAAAAGTACTGCCAATTTTATCGATATGTTATATTTTACACCCCATCACTAAAATCTACCACACCGTAGGTGCTCAAAAGGGAACAAAGTTAAATATTAGTTTGTTCTCCATTGAGCACCAAGCTATTAAATGGATTGGTGCTCAAATGGGAATACCTTCGGTGCTCAATGCATTGGTGCCCAAAAAATAGGTGCTCAAACGGGAATACTTCTTTATTCCACTAAGTCTTGTTAAATCTTCACAGCTATAAATCCTTGTAAGAACCACGCTTACAATAGTATTTTTACGTCTGTAACCTATAAACCTCAGCCGGGGTTGGTCGAGATCGACCATAATTCGCTGAGCAATAGCTGGCTTGAGGGTTAGCTACTGTTGTCTGACGTAGGGATGTAAGCCGTGAGCGGTTAGCGATATTGTACCAAGAGGGTATACATTCAAGAAGAATAGTGTGAAGTTAATAGCATTCTTTTGGGTTAGCTCGCTCCATCGTTGACCTCATCGCTGTGCTCAGGACAAGATTGAGGTCAAGAGTAGGCCCATTTAAGATAAAAAAGAAGTTGTGTATGAATGTGGTTGGGTATAAGAGTAGAGGAAGACCAATGAAACGATGGATGGACTGTGTGAAGGATGATAAATGGCAAGAAAGCAGACGTCTGATGAGATGACAAGTAATAAAGAAGTATGGAAGAAGTCGACATACTGCGCCGACCCCAAATGAATTGAGATAAGGGCTACATCATCATCTAGGTATCCAAAATAACAACATCTTGGTAAAAAATTACTTGTATTATGTATATCTTGGTAAAGAAATTGATTTATTTTTGTATTCCAATTTTCCAATTTTGACAGTCAAGTATTTCTTTCAACACTTCATAAGCCACTAACTTAAACCTCATCTAAACTATAGTATTACCTACAATATTATAGTACAGTATACACGTATGAACTTTCGCAGTCGGCAACGGCAGAAGCGGTTCTGAAACCGGTTCCAATACTGCAATGTACTGCGACTTGACTCGGACAGAGTTGTCGAGACTCCATTAGATTTGAACTAGGAACATAATATGTAATAAGTTAGTCCTTAGAAAACGGATGTAATACAGCTAATTGCGCTGAATTGATTAAATCAGGATCTTTGCCATTAATGGTTTTTTCTTCTTGTACTTTCTTATTGATTTCATTCATTAGTACATTATTTCTTGGATTCTGTTTTATCGCTACTTAATGACCTTAATTTTTTTTGATAATTGCCATTATGATTTTTTTTTATAGTATTTACAGCCATGTTGTTGAAATCAATAGTCCAAGACAATGTTTTCAAACTTATGCATTTCTATACCTTCACAAATAAACTCTTTCAACTTGTGTACCTTGAAGAATCGTGTGGGAACCAAATACATTTTACTTACCATTGCTTTCAAGTTTAAACTCCACAGTTTCTTTGTTCGAAGGCTAGATTTAACTGTGAGGCGTCTTTATTACTTCTTGTACTAAGATAGTATCGTGCTGCCTACAATCACTTACTATAACTATATTGTGTCCATACCGTTTCCTGGTTCAAATAAAACACGTTTCTTACATTGTTCCCTTGCTTTTATGTTTCTGTTTAGCTATTCTAGTATTGTTGAAGTGGTTACCTCTATATAGTTTCTTCATGGTCTTCGAGCTTCAAGTTGATGACTTCTTTGATAGTTGTACCAGCATTTGTAAACTGTGCATGATTGTTATACTCTGAGTATTTTGTTAAGAAATGATTAACTGAATGTGTTTTAGCTTGACTTGGTGTCGTAAATACGAAAATGTTTTTCCCAGTGTCTTCGTACTCATAAAGTGTTTCTACCTTTTCATTATTTCTGAGTATAGTGTTTCTGTTTAGGTTTAAGATGGTGTCCTTTTAAGAATCCTTGCTTTAGTGTTATTGGAGTTAGAATAGCCCTTTGAATATTCTTTTGTTCAGAA
This sequence comes from Xestia rhomboidea, assembly GCA_963853795.1. Classification (NCBI taxonomy): domain Eukaryota; kingdom Metazoa; phylum Arthropoda; class Insecta; order Lepidoptera; family Noctuidae; genus Xestia; species Xestia rhomboidea. The sequence goes on from OY970778.1 coordinate 14,557,126, forward strand.
CAGTAAAATAATAGTGTCTTGTTCGGTTTTTCTTAAGAGATTTACGTTTACATCTTGCAAGTACAGTTGTAGTTTCAACTTTCTGACTAAATGACTCCTTGACACTTCAATAATCCCAATAAGGGGTTTAGTTAAAATAAATCATTTGAGTTTTTGAGTTCAAGAATTTAAACTTACCTGGAACTTACCAGTTTGCTGAAGAATTCATACATATTCATCCAGTTCTGATCCCTATCTTCCAAAACATTGTTCGTCAAACCTGCTTTCATCAGAGTACAAACATTATTCTAATCTAATGTATAAATAATGGATCAGTCGTTAAATATCGGTTCTGTAGAGTTGGCAAAGACATAAAGGTGTTCTATATCGACTTTAACGTTATTTTGATCTGCAGCGTCATCAATATTGAACTCTGTATCTTCAGGTAAAAGTTCTTTTTCAGTTTTTTGGTGTTTGTTTCTATGTTTGTAAGGTAAGTCTTTGGTTTGCGAAATACTATTTGATGTACAGTCGTGGTCTTTTCCGCCTGATCAGTTAAATTTTTTTTCGCTTAAATCATGCGGAGGCGCCGCCGAGCCACTCCACCTTAAACTTTAGGCGTATTAGGAAAGCGTCAACTTTGGCGCGCAAAATAACAATAACTCTCGTTTGGCATGTGTCGCCGATCGGTATTTTTTTCATTAATTATTTATTATAAAGTCAACGGGGCGGGGATAGAGAGCGTTTCTATGTTTTAAGTGCAAGCAAAAATAAGCTTAGTGGTGATCAGGCGGGAGTGTCCTCGATAGTACTATTTTCTATTATGTTTGCTAAGTGTTAGTGTGATTGAAAAATCGTTTTATTGATTTCTTACTAGTTTTAATTGTTATTGTTTATGGTGTTGATGATTATTATGGTTGGTTTCAGTTATGGTTTTATGAATTAATAACTAGGTAATTTAGTAGTCGTTACGGTGTTTTGTGCTTAAACCGTTTCTTTTTGGTGTTAAATTATAAATTCTGACAACTAGTCTCACCAAGGGGTATAAATGTATTACCCAATAGTACCTAATGAGATTGTGTAGGACAGATAGGCAGTCGTTCCATGTAAAATTTTGGTATTCAGCAGCATCTGGTTAGACTGAGAGCCGACCCCAACATAGTTGAGAAATGGCTAGGCAGATGATCGATGAAAAAATTATAACGATATGAGTTAGGATAAACCAGTAGGTGTAATACATGCGTGCAGGATGATCAAAACAAGTACAAAAACTTTATTATGATTTAACTACACTCGAGAGCAATGAATCCGGGTCACTTAAAGAATCCTAAAAATCTCGGAAACTAAAAATGCTAGGTTAATGCAATAAATTATATTTAATAGACAATGTAATACTCCTTAAATGAAGGTATTAAAACTTCTTAGTTATTGTATAGTTATATCATAAAAAAATCAAATTTGAAAAAGGGCCACTTTCGAAGATGGAACTACGAAATTACAGCATTTGGTTTTGCTTTTGTTTGTAATCTGTCATTTATGTGGGTACATAAACCATGTTGATAGTGCTCTATATTCATTATTCAAGCTGAAATTATGTCGCTTACGCCTGAAGAATGCACCACAATACTTACAATGCTGGAAACCGGCCGGAGTCAGCGCGATACAGCCAGGACTGTCGGTGTGTCGCTGTCAACAGTACAAAGAGTTCTCCGACGTTACGAAGAAACTGGTTCTAACCTACGCAGACCAGGAACGGGCAGAACCAGGTGTACCACAGCACGAGAAGACCGATACTTGGTGAACACCATGCTTCGAAATCGCTTTCTCACAGGAACTGAACTCACAAATCAGTTTCGACGCCTCGGAGGAAGTAACCCAAGTGCATGGACAGTAAGACGTCGGCTTGCTGAATCTAACTTAAAACCCCTTAGACCTGCAAACGGCCCTAAACTGGAGCGTGGGCATCGTATTTCAAGACTAAGATATGCCCAGAGCCACGTAAATTGGAGTATTGAAGATTGGTCAAAAGTTATGTTCTCCGACGAATCAAAATTTATGCTCTACAAGCACGATGGAAGACACAGTGTATCGAAGACCAGGGGAAAGATTCAAGCAAGCATGCATCGAAGAAAAAGTAGCCTACGGTGGTGGGTCTGTACTTGTGTGGGCCGGAATTTCTTCTGAAAGTCGCACAGAGCTGGTGATCATAGAAAACGGCTCTTTAACTAGCGTAAGATATGTGGAAGAAATCCTCAATGATCACGTTGGTCCATTTATGGTCAATTTAGGTGAGGATGCTATATTTATGCATGACAATGCCCGACCTCAATCAGGTAGGATTGTGAATGACTACCTTCAAGAGATGAACATTACTCGTATGGAGTGGCCAGCGCGCAGCCCGGATATCAACCCGATTGAGCATGCTTGGGACGAGCTAGGCAGATGCGTAAAACATCGAAACCCTCCCCCAATCACGCTTCGTGAGCTCAAAATTGCTCTCACAGAGGAATGGGAGAATATTCCCCAAAATCGTATAAGGAACTTGGTGTACAGCATGCCAAACCGCGTAAACGCAGTAATGGAAGCACGAGGAGGCAATACGAAGTATTAAAATTCAAGAAAATCGTAATAAAGTTCAAAAATTTCATGTTTCCTATTTTTGTTTTAAGGAGAGATCAGCAGTTTTTTTCTTTATGTAATTTTGTGTTAATAAAATGTATGGTGACTCATATTTTTTTTACTTTCATTTAAGGAGTATTACATTGTCTATTAAATACAATTTATTGCATTAACCTATCATTTTTAGTTTCCGAGATTTTTAACATTCTTTAAGTGACCCGGATTCATTGCTCTCGAGTGTATTATTTTATAAAACTAAAAACACTTTATGGTCATTGTTGTCCGAAGCCCAAGTGAACATCTAAAGTAACTACATTTTTAGACCAACTAAAACTTGAAAATTCACAACCAACTGCACAAGACTTGATTCTATAATACTTCATCATAAATAATTCCTTAAGATATTCAAGCTATCCATCGAAAAGGTCTAAATAGTGGTGCTAAAGCACTAATTAAAGTTGGTCCGGTCCGGTCATCTATCAAGGGTGACCTACTTACACTACTCAGGCTTGACCAATTTGAACAACTGAGTTCAAATTGGTTCAACGAAGAAATAGACTGATAATTTTAATATGGTGCGCAGTTGCTAAATTTAGAATGTGTCCCATGTCTTTTCATTTGTAGCCACAAATGAGCACACTGATGCTGCGTGGTTGAAATTATGCGTTAACTGATAAGAATGATGTTTAGTATTGAAGGTTTGCAAGGAGATAGCTGACGCTTATAAGCTTTGACTTCGTTAAAATTATTAGTAGTTTAGGTATTTATTAGTTTTTTTTTTTTTTTTTTATTTAGGTCAAGTAGAAAGCCGTTTAAAGTAATGATAGGGATGTTTTTCTTAGTCATTTTAGTTTTCGGAGTTAGCACCGTTTGTATGTAGGTACTGTTTTGTGTCTTGTTGTTCGTTTCTAGTTTCCCTGCAATTTTAGAAAGGATCTTTCTACGCTAATCCTCGAAAAATAAATCCAGCTAATACTTCCATATCATAAATCATGATCTGTCAAATGGCCGATTTAGTCGAGACGCCATTATTTAATGATTGTGTATACTTCGTGGACAGATCATAGATTAAGAGCCTGCCGCATTGTCGTTTTCTGTTAGTTGGGATCCATTCACTGTGTCATCTATTTTCTTTAAAATTGCTTATTATTTAATTTTCTAATACTATCTCTTGTCAGTATCACCTTTTCTCCAATTTTGCAAAATTGATCTCTTGCATTTTGTACTTCATCCGCCAGACCAGTGTGTCACCGACAGCGCAGGTGTTATTTCACAACACCCGCCAACGGGATCATGCGTAGGAAAGTGACAATAATTTTGCATTGATTATACACACAAATTGTTATAATTCTGACGTAAACTTGTGCTCAATACTGTACGTGTGGCTTGTGCCTGGTGACATTTAAATTTAAATGAGGTCGATCGAATTTGTCGGTAAATTTAGCAAATCAATGTTTTCGATTTAGATAAGAAAACTGAAGCTATTAACGATGTATAAAAGTAAATGGTGATATGTAATATAATAATAATATCTTTTTTAAATAATATAATTTTTATATATAATATGGTAGGTAGATACAGTTGCTGCCATCTGTAATGCCATCATAACACATTAAACAAAAAAAACCTGGTCCACTTTTCTATCAAGGTTTTTGAAGGAAATCCGTAATTGATATCAGTTACTTTGTGTAATGTAAAAAAAATCGTATGCTGGATAACGTATGGAAATTGTAATTACATTGTTGAATTGTCACAATGAATAGAATTAAAATAGTGAGTGTGTTATGCAATGACCTCAGCAAACCACCCGTTAAAGCTTATTATCCCATTTAGCTTCTCAAAAGCTTCTCTTCACTTATTAAAATACCAAAATAAACACGTATAGGTTCAAATCGAGGCAGCAGCGCACCCACATTAGGTGAAACAAGAACTAAGTGAAAATTCACAAACCTCACCAGCCAAAAACACCGTAAAAATATAACTTCATTACCTTCTAGCTAGACCAAAGGACTATGCATAAAGCTGTTTACACATTGGTGTAAGACTCCGTAAAACAGCTACAGCTTTAATTTGTACTAAAAAGAACAGAATATTAATGTGTTGTTGTAACAAATCATCATCATCATCATCATTTCAGCCGAAAGACGTCCACTGCTGGACATAGGCCTCCCCCAAGTGTCGCCACATTGACCGGTCCCATGCGACTCGCATCCAGCGGACTCCCGCAACCTTCACCAGGTCATCGGTCCACCTAGTGGGAGGTCTTCCAACGCAACGTCTTCCGGTTCGCGGTCGCCACTCCAGAACTTTTCGGCCCCATCGGCCATCCGTTCTGCGAGCAATGTGACCTGCCCACTGCCACTTAAGTTTGAGTGTAACAAATGAAAGTGGCAAAATAAAAAAAATAAGCATTTCTTCAACCTGGTGTACAATAATAGAAAGAAAATAAATAAAGTAAACAAGAACAATTTTACGCAATAAAACAATACATACAAATTTAATATAGGAACAGTAATGGATAATAGGCGAGACGACAAAAAAAAACGAATTACTCCGTCACTTAGATTATCAAAAAATATTTGAACCGTGTTTTTTCTTTTGTTACGTAAACCAAAATTGACGAAGATACGACGCTTTTAAAATTCTTAATACGTCACGCCATGGTATAATTTTTAGCTAGTTCTGACGTCACGAGCCCCCACTCCCGAGTTTTGATGCGTTTTATCTTTGTCAATATTCATTGATTTACAAAAACAAAAAATACGTGTCCATTAATTTCCAATACTCTAACTGACGGACTAAATATATTTGCAATTTTTTGATACTGTCGTCATGCCTATTATGATACACATGAATTTAAAAAACCAGTGTAACTACTATTCCATACAAATTGACGAAAGTAAACTTTTACTCTAGTAATGTCGAATAAGTAGTATGAAAGCCTTCACTAGCTCCTCTGAACATAATTTTACGCAATAAAACAATACATACAAATGTAACATAGGAACAGCATACAAATATACGTGAATTTAAAAAACCAGTGCAACAATTATTACAAACAAATTGACGAAAGTAAACATTAATTACTTTAGCAAGTTAAAGTTATTAGTTATTTTTTATGCAGTCGGGTTTTACTTAATTTTTATTTAGTTTATTTATTATACACTTTTTAGTTACCTATATATACCATATCTAAATCCTCATGATGAGCCCTTTCTCGAGCCGTTCAGGCTGCAGAGCGTGCCAAACATTTGAATTTAGCGCCAAAAATCCGCCAATTTGTTTTATTTTTTATTTTGATATACCAAACAATTATACATACATACTTACAGACATACTCTCGCTTTTTTTTTTTTTTTTGGGTGGGAAATCATGAAATGACTTCTCCCGCTCTGGGCGGAGCGGGAGGGAGTGTCAGACTTTTACTGACTAAAACCCATCCATGTTCCTTCATCGCCCTTTGTGTTCCGGGACCACGGTATCTCTTTCGAAAGGGCTCAATAGGGAAGGGGTCCGCAAGGGCCGAAGTGTGCTAACAGCCTAAGAAACAAGTCGAATCGGCAACCTGCGACCGGTCTCCCCACGCTTACGTAGGCGCGACATGTTCGTAAACAAGTCTCGACTGGCCTTCCATCGTAAAAATATGGCAACATGTTGCTGTGCTTTAGTTTAAAGGGTTTCTGGTGATCAGGGATAGGTGACAAGATTGGTTTTTATTTTATTAAGACCGACAACAATCGACGATGGTTTCTTGCACAAAAGCAAGAAGAAAAGAAAGATGGATTCTTGTTTTGCTTCGGAACTTATAGCTGGAGAATAGGTCATGACTTGGTAAAATGATATTAGCGAGTCAGCTAAAAGCTAAGGCAAATTCTTAAAATGGACTTTATGGTGTCATATATCATAAGGCCCATTTTAAGAATTTAAATATTTTAACGTGATTCATAATATATTATGATTCTGCTAAAGCGGCCATTTTAGACCTCCAGTTCAATGTTGAACCATCACTATCCTATATCATATCGTCCTTATTCCAATTGACTTGGGGACAGCGCAGCATGTTACAAGTCATCATGTCAGTAGCCACCTCATTTCTAGCCATATTTTCTTTCATGCAGACCTTCCGTCGCTTCTTTAGTCTTTTCGGACTCTTATAGAAAGAAAGAAAGAAAAAGCATTTAATAGCCCGCACAGGACAAAACACTTAAATAAAATGGTGAAACAATCAAAGTAATAAAAATTAAACATAGAGAAAAAAAAAGTAAACAAAATTGGCCCTGTACAAGACCAAAAGGCCCCCTATCTCAACATGGTGCTGTGATATTAAAAAAACGTCACAGCGCTGGTATTCTGATAGGGCCCAGTATTCTTATAGCAATACTAAAACCAAAATCTTGAAACTGTTTAATTTTGAACGCCAATCGACCGAACTGGGAATCACCCAGGACTTCATGGTCAGGGGCCCTACTCTCTAACGCTTCATCCATATATTCGGATCTATCCGTCTCTCTCGCGCACGTCTGCAGATGAGTGCGAGGACGATGCGTTAGGGAGTAGGGCCTCTGCAGTCCCGCTTTCGACCACTCGACAAAAGAGGCAGTCATGGAAGTGAAAAAAAACTGCATCTTGAACCGACACCATATGGGCCAAGGCGTCTTTCAGCGTCTCATGGTGCCCAAGTCTCACAGCGGCTCTAACTTCCAAGTCGCGTATTCCATCAACGAACGCTTGTACCAGATTCTCATCGATAAGTGCAGGGGCAGACTGGTATATGCTTTCCGAACCAGCTTTTCAACTTCCAGGGCCCACTGCTGTAGGTTCGTACCTATTTCTGAGCTCAGAGGGTACACAATAAGCCACAATCCCATCACTGAAAACCAAACAACAAAGTCAATGATGTAGGCAGCTCAACCTTTGTGAAGCCTTCAATTAACTATCAAATAGAATCTCAATTCCGTCAGTAAAGTCCAAGCATGCATCGAAACGGCAAACGTTTTTGCAATTTAAATCTGAATTTATATCAGGTTCAAACGGTGATAGAAAATACTATGGGAAACCCGTAATAATACATTCCAGGCATGTGTTTGTTCTATGGGAACGGTGTAGGAAGCACTGCTTACCACGCAAGACATGAACTAAGCGTGGTTATATTGCGAATGGTAATTAGGTGCTGTGGATGCTGCAGCTTGTCCTCCGGAATTAATCTGCTAGATGGTTGTCTGTGCCAAGTAATCCTGATATGGATATAGCTGTCCTGTCTAAATGATGTCCATTAACTCAAGTTTTACAATTTTACTTTAATATTTCTCCATAACCTGAATAGTGTATACCAAATTCCAAATAATCGTATCACATCATTATGTCCGTTATCTGCGGGCACGGTAGTGGCCCCGCCAAGACGAGTCAAGCGAAGTGCAAGGGCCCTAGGGTACCTACCTTTTCACGAAGCGCTTCGTCCTTTTTTTGAACCCTTATAACTTGGGTTTGGATTGTACCAGATGAACAAAATTCTCGGGATACGTTGCCAACAGCGGACTTATTAAGCATATTAAGTTTTAATTTCATAGCTGTTAGACTTTAGATTCTATTGATATCTAAAAAACTCTGATTTCGTCATTTACTCATATAAAATGGCCAAGCCACATATTTTGACTAAGGTGTAGAGTTTGTGAAGTTAGACCTTGTAGAGTTCGAGCGTGTAGAGTTAAAAGCTTGGCTCTACATGATATCTAATAACATTTTGACAGTGCGAGTCATATGATCTCGTCTTGGCAATATTTTACATGAAAATTTTTTGGTGGGATTTATATTACAAATTCTGCTAAGATCAATTTCTGTGTTGCATTTTGAAGAATAGGTAAGGGATACCTATCCCCTTTTGTGCTGCCCTGGTCTATCAACCAGGTCTTATATACCCACGACCTTCTACATTTGTTATCCACTCATCTGCCTGGCTGTTGTTGTTTCGTTGTTGTTGTTGTTTGTGCCTGGTTGTTGTCTCTATCGACAATCAACTCCACTCGCTTGCCATCACAACGTCTAGCCAGCCACTCTTCTGAAAAATCAATTTGAATTATTATATTTTTAATGACAAACTATACTGAGCAAAAAATACCGTCTTTTTTGCCCAAGAATGCGTTAAATAAATCAATTGTTAATAACACACGTATAGCAATAAAAAACCGTAGGTATAGGGAAACATGCAAACCGAACGATTTCCTAGTGCATGCGCACGCGCATGAATGCATTTAGGTCAAGAACGAGATGTGAATCATTTTACTGCGATCATCGTAAGATGGCTTAGGTAGTGACGTCTTTATGAATGTATATGCTTTGTTATTATTTCATAACTATGGTTATTTTATTTAAGACGCTGATTTATAGTTTTTACGTTTTTATTATTTCGATTTTTATCTGTAGTCAGTAGATTTTGAGTGAAGAACTAGAAACTGCTTAATATTTTAAGTATTATGCATTTTAGAGTTCTGTCCATATGTGCGACGTAATTTTGGGCAGGTACGGTACAGTTAGATATCTTGTAAAAATATCTATGGCGGTTCAAAGTGACATTCGATTAGCGATAACAAGGATGAAAAAGTAAAAACAAATATTTTGAAGTAACAAAACCTATGTCGTACCTGAAAGATGCCGTAAAATACGAAGCACTTAGAAATCTTGGCTTGGACCGATCGAATATCTTACCTTACATGCATTTATATGCGACGAGTCTTCCAAAGATCAATTTCCAATATCAACGCCATAATAATTCTAACTTACTCTAACTATGATTTTTGATCTCAAATACTTCATCATCATCATCATCCACAGCCCGACTTCACCCACTGCTGGGCCTTTCTTTGCTTATGCCAAGCTCCACGCTTTTGTGCCAGCACAAGAGCGTGGAACTGGCCGCATCCAAGATATTCCCGCAGTGGCAACATATCGTCTGCCCATCTCGCCGCCGGACGACCAACACCTCTCGTTCCATTCCTTGGACGCTACTTGGTCACAGATTTACTCCACCTGCCATCACCACGCCTTGTTTGGTGTCCAAATAATTAATTCACTGTAATCCCTGATACGCTCATCTAGATCCAGGTACGTCTTACAACCTAGCTATACCTACTCCAATCAAAACAAACAACCGGCCAATCAATACAACTTGCATTCTAATCGTATCCAGCTGTCTTCGTGACACCATCAGCTATTCAAACAGCTTACCTAGGCCGTGTCTATGATACTAGGCAAGCATAGTAATGGAACCGTTATGTGTCGTGACAGTGTGCCTTGTTTTTGGTTCTGAGCTGAATAATATCGGTGAAATGTGTGTAAGGATTATGTGTGGCCTATTTTTGGTGTGGGAATTGGGGTGCGTGCATTTTTATGAGGTACGTACCTATTACTTATCCTCATCATCTGCCTAGCCTTTTTCCAAGTATGTTGAGATCAGCTTCCATTGTAGCCGGATGCAACGAGATACCAGTATTTTACATAGAGCGACTGCCTATCTGAACTCCTCACTCCACAACCCAGTTAGTACCCAGTACTAACTGGGTTGTGGAGTGAGGAGTACTACGATACCACTTAGTAAGACTGATTGTCAGACTTTCGGGCCACTGACAACCTGTAACGACTGCGAAAGTTTTACAAATTACAGCCGGGACTAACGGCTTAACATGCTTTCCGATGTACGGAGGAAACTCGGTATGTAATGGGTGGTCACCCATCCTAAGACCAACGAGTTTTTTCTAAGCTTTCACGTGTTTAGGGACTGGCTTTCTTTATCATTAACATATTACTGAACATTTTCTTTATGTTCGTAAAATAAATAAGTGAACCGAAAAGACAATAGTAAAAATATTATAATACCAGCCTATAACTGTCCCACTGCTGGGTAAAGGCCTCTTCTCAAACTGAGAAGGTACGAGCTTTGATCACCACGCTTGTTCAAGACGGGTTGGCGATTTCAGACTTATATTAATTGTAAGTCCAGGTTTCCTCACGATGTTTTCCTTCACCGATGTCTGTGATGTCCAAGATAAACTTAAAAAAGTACATATGAATTAAAAAAGTCACATTGGTACTTGCCAGTATTTGAACCCACAACCTCATAGATGGGAGGCGAGGCCTTAACCTATGGGCCATCACGACATTACTTAATCATAAAAAAACATCATTCCAATTTCCTGATCAGATTCTTTAGAAAAGCTCAACCTATAATAAAGTTAGGAAAGTAAACACTGGTATTCACCAGCTACTTCCTCGAACTTCCAATAAAGAAGGTTCTACCTACATCTTAAATGAGAAAAGCGTGATATACCCATCCACTCACCGAAAATTAAAAGACAATATAAAACAAATCACACAAAATTACACTTCAAAATTCGAACATCATGTACAGTCATGAGCACCAATTTGTAAACACTTTTAAAAGTGGTTTTTTAATATTTTTTAAATGACTCTAAAAAAAAAGAAGTTAAGTATTCTATCAGCATCTTTTTGGCGTCTATGTGTTGGAACTGAAACATATTATGAAATAGGTATCATCTGAAATATTCAATATTTTTTTCACGAGAAAGTCGCTTTTGACTTTAAGTAAAGGTATAGTTATCGGTGCTCGCGACTGTACAGTCAATAAAAAATAAACCCAGCAGCCAATCGAATTAATCTTTCAAATGCTACAACAATAGTACAAAAGTATAGACAATTTATGTGTCAGAAATGATTTTGTGCTGTAACGATCGCTGGTAGTAATACTAATTGAAGTCATTACCGACGGGTATGCGTACGTAAGTGCAGCTATCATTACGTCAAATTGATAAATAATTGTGTGTTTGTATGCATTTTTATGTACGGACAGCTTATGAGGGATATTATGTTGGGTTTGTAAGGAGATTTGGCTTGTAAGATCATATTTTTATGAAAAAGAGTGGTCCCATGCCTAATGCAACTTTTATGGTATTTGATACTTGATAACAATCAGAAATAAGAAATAAATTTTAATTAAATAATGTGTGTCTACTATTAAGAAGCTATGTTAAAACATTCTTAACTAAAAAATAAAGAAAAATATTCAAATCTGAAAATAATTCATTACAGTTCAAATTTTAAACAAGATGATTCACTATACCCAGACATAGGTACAATTAATTTGCTTACCAATGACAATAAAAATAACAAGGGCCGAAGTCATCGACCCGTCAATATCAGCAAAATATGACACTCTCAACTTCAAATTATATCTCCAAGAAATCAATAAAAAACAATGCCTTGCTTTGAGTCATGAACCTTTGATATTCATATTTCTGCCGACTGTACGTCGTACTTACATATCGAATTATTGCCTATTGTCGAGTCGTGCTACAAGAGCTTTAGCAACTAATAATTTTATGCTAATACTAATATTAAATTGCTTAATAATCTGTAGCTTATCTTATGGCGTGTATGATATATAGTATGGTGTCTGCGTTCTACCATTGTAATGTGCTGAATAAATAGATATGCAGACTCACTTTGGCACCGACTCAGTATAAATGCTGATGCGCTTTTCGTTCGAAAGATTTTTACAGTCTACAAATGGTCTACAGCTACACATTCTTGCACAGAATTTTTTGATTATTATGTTGTATGATTATTATATCGAGAAGTTATTATGTATTTGCTAAAATGTATAATAATGCATATCATATTCGAGTAATATTTTTTATAAATACATGATCCTTACATTGTTAAGTTCGGATTAGGTGGTTTCTGGCGTATCCTTCGTGTAGGATCAATTTGAGGATTTTTGACATGAAAAATGCGTGTACTCAGGATTCGTAGTTTATTCGAGAGGCAGTCATAGAGAATATACAAACTTTCATAATAGAATGGCACAGATAACAAAATTACTTAAAAGGCAATAGACAATTTAATGTTTCCAACATACTTAACGATCTTATTTTATCGGTCTTATAATACCTAATACCCTAATTGAAAAATGGGAGTAGAGAGGAAAGTCTCTATGAGGTGATAAATGCTTAGAGTGAAGTCTCTTGCAGCCGTGACAGGCTATGCTTCAGACAGTAAAATAATTTTTTTTAGGGTTCCGTACCTAAAAAAAGGAACCCTTATAGGATCACTTTCATATTCGTCTGTCCGTCTGTCGCCACCGATTTTCTCAGGAACGGGTGGACCTAGCAAGTTGAAATTTATACCATAGACTAAGGTCTATAGTCCCTATTAGGTGTATAAAAATCAAGATCCTGAGTTAGCACGATAAATAGATATGGGCAAATTTAGATTTTCGCGAAAACTTGTGAGTACCAAAATTTTCCTTAATTTTCAATTTTTATTTATTTTTCGGACTTTTTCCTTTACTTGTGCTGTAAGACCTTGCTTTTAACCAAAATTGACAATTCTAGGTCAACCGGAAGTACCCTATAGGTTTTGGGTCGAAAACCTATAGGTATGGTGGATCCCGTTGACCTAGAATCACAAAATTTGGCACAAAGCAAGGTCTTACAGCACATGCAAAGGAAAAATCTGAAAACCGTAAATATGAAGTATGATAACAAAAAAAAGCAATTTTACTATTACTATTACTTTTCTAGGAATCGAACAGCAAATTTAAGTTTGTCCTTTAAAAAGTTTGTACGGAACCCTCGGTGCGCGAGTCCGACTCGCTCTAGGCCGGTTTTTTTTCTACTGACGGCGCGGCGGCGTCTTTCTTTCCAACTGTAACAACGTGACAAAAGAACAATGTTATGACGTGTTGCTGAAATATTTTCAATCAGCCTTAATAAAAGCTATAATACCTACTTATAGTCTGAACTACCCGATCACCAAAGCTTACACCATCAACCTTATACACACGCACGCTACAAAACCATAGACCATTTTAAAACGGCCAAAGATTGATCACTGCAGCATAGAGTACGCTAGTCTATGAGTAGCCAGCTGTACTTTGTAGTAAAAAACCGACAAGCCGTGATTAGATAATTATGCCTTTGTCATTAGATATCGGAGGCAAAAAGTGTCTGAGCTTGGGGCTGGTTGTAGGGCTGTCGAAGTTAAGAAAACGTATAAATGATCAGAGGGCAAATTCACGTAATTTTATGACGCGCCGATGAAGTTGTAGTGCAGTTGCAGTTAAGTTCAAGTTCGAGTGATAAACGGTATTCTTGTAATCTTTGAACTGCGCGTAGCTGCGCGTGAACTGCACGTCATCTGTACGACAACCAAACTCTACCAAACTTACTTTTGGTGTGGCCATTTGAGAGAAAAAATATTACTCACTAAATAATCGAATAGAATCGATTACATTTCAATGAATATGACATTATTAAAATAATACCCCAGTACAGATTTTAGTGCTTTTTGTTACTTAGTAGAATACCGATCATGTTGCATCCGAAGCACGCACCAAAGACGCGCAACAGTAGAATGCCGTTATTGCGCTCGCGTGACGCGAACTTGACGCGGGCGTGTCTGACAGTGGTACAGAATACGAAAAGCGTTGTTTTGATCGAAACTTAACTGCAACTGCACTGCAACAGCACTTCTTGAGTTACGTGAATTAGCCTACAGATCTAGTTTTCTTAGACTTTTCTGTACTTACATTTAGTTAATGCCCGCGGCTTCGCCCGCGTGGAAGTCCGTTATTGACCTATGGGTTCGTACAACCGGGATAAAAAGTATCCAAACACTGTTTTAAGCTTTCACGGTTTAAAACAGACTAAACTTATATTGTCGCATAGGGGATATCTGAGTCAACCCGCAATCATGGCGCTTGCAACAGCGTCGAAATATCGGGAGCTCAAAATAAATAATAATCACGGAAGATATCCCGTAAGTGACAATATAAGTATCCAATTTGTTAATCCATGTTACAAACTATCAGGCTTGAATAGGCATGACGACAGTATCAAAAAATTGCAAATCTATTTAGTCCGTCAGTTAGAGTATTGGAAATTAATGAACACGTATTTTTCGTTTTTGTAAATCAATGAATATTAACAAAGCATCAAAACTCGGGAGTGGGGGCTCGTGACGTCAGAACTAGCTAAAAATTATACCATGGCGTGACGTACTAAGAATTTTAAAAGCGGCGTATCTTCGTCATTTTTGGTTTACGTAACAAAAGAAAAAACACGGGTCAAATATTTTTTGATAATCTAAGTGACCGACTAATTAGTTTTTTTTGTCGTCTCGCCTATTCATATTGCGACGCAGACTTACGACGCAGACCGACCGACAGCCGTATTTTGTTCTCGCTGACGTCACGAACCGACCGTGCGCGACCGACGTCAGCGTGGCAGGAGTTCAGGCCTTAGTAAGTAAAATGTCATCAAAATCCGTTCAGTACTTTTTGCGTGCTAGAGTAACAAACATCTATCCATCCTCACAAAATTTCGCATTTAGAATATTAGTAGTATCCACCTATCATCTTCTTCACACAACGTCGATGGCAATATAAATTAATTCGGCTCAGAACTTGGCAAAAAGTTTGGCTCCTTCAGTACAGTCGTGGTCTTTTCCGCCTGATCAGTTAAACATTTTTTCGCTTAAAACATGCGGAGGCGCTGAGCCACGCCCCCTTAAAGTTTAGGCCTATTAGGAAAGCGTCGACTTTGGCGCGCAAAATAACAATAACTCTCGTTTGGCGTGCGTCGTCAATGCGCTCGGCCGATCGGTATATTTTAATTTATTATTTCTATACAAAGTCAACGGGGCGGGTTTAGAGAGCGTTTCAATGTTGTAAGTGCAAGCAAAAATTTGCTTAGTGGTGATCAGGCGGGAGTGTCCTCGATAGTACGTCTATTGGTTCCTATATAACATGCAGAAAACGACAGGCAAGACACTCGTTTGAGTCGTTGCCCATATAATTGCCACCAACTCAATGTAGACATGAATTTGTAAACATGAACCGTTGAAACTATAAATATATATATATCTAAAAACTTGTACGGTCAACCCTACCACTCAATAGCACAAGAGCTACCGTATAGTTCAAGAGCCAGTCACGAGCCACGAACGATCGTCGATAGCGAACGTGTACTATTCGTAGCTATACTACAATATACTAACTCATACTATATCGTCTTTAAACTTTACTTTTTACTACTAAACTTGACAACTTTAAAGAAGGTTTAGCTTTTGTAGGTTTTTTACAAGTCATTGACATCTTTTTTTCTGGTAATTTGGGAAAGGAAGGAAAAAGTTAATGGTTCTAATTGGAAAGTGTTACTTAATCCCGTTAGCCAGTTAATTTACAAGAAACATTTTTTTTTGGTACCTGACTATCATTCATTCACCCGAGTTTAATCACTGTCCCAATTTTAGATGACCCGAATGGCGCAGCGGTAGTGAGGTTGCTTTGCGTTCTTAAGGTCCTGGGTTCGTATCCCGGTAGGGGCAAATATTTGTATGATGAGTATGGACATTCGTTTTCGAGTCATGGATATTATATAATAAGTATGTACATATTTCCAAAAAAAAGTATCGACGTGGTATATCGACTATCTGGTTTCCACGACACAATCCTCGTTGCTTAGTGTGGCACTAGATGGCGGTGTGTGAAATGTCCAGCGACATTTATATTTATTTATTTATAGTTTACTTGAGATCGGCAAAACATGTCTTCTGCTTCCATACGTTTGTATTATCCACATCCTCTCAATAGTTACTTCTTTTCAGCAAGTTCATCCTCCATACTCACAGGATCACTTCCTTGGACAACAAAAAAAACGTTAATCGCTAGTCATATCATCAGATTTAAGGATCTGCAGTTCTAAATTTGTTTTCTCGGCCATGTTGGTTTTCTTCTCTCTCAACAGAATTTATTTACAAAATACTTAGTTGCAATATTGTTATCAGATCGTGTTACTGTAGATAGAAATCTGTTAAAACACTAAACTCTTAGAACCTGGCGTTTCTTACAGTTAATTACAGACGAATTAAACGTTCGCAGCCCGTGGTTTAGTGAGGGTATGGTTTAGGGCATAGACTTACAGCGAGCATAAAGTTAATCAGTAGACAATCTCCTAGCAACATAGTAATAAGTAGTAAATTCTTCTTTTAAAAACGTTCGATTCGTTCCTCAAACGATACCTTTTTAATTTCTGATACCTTAGCGTCAATTAGATTTCTGTGCGTTGAATATATGCGAATCCCCTTTAAAATTGCATCCCTTTCCATCATTTTTAGTTGTAAATATTCACTAACGAATCATCTTTTACTTTATTAATGCACGTTTGATGAACTAGCAAGCAAATTTGAAATTTGTCGGCCAGCAACATGAAGAAGACGATGTTCTTCTCCTTCGTGAACTTGGCGGAGTGTCACGTAGCGAATTTTGCTGAAGCAGAATTGTGTTTTGCCTCACGATTGTTCACCACTTCTCCTTCTCAAGAAAATATGAATGCACAATATACTTATTTTGTCAGATAATGTTATTGAAAATTTAGTAACATCAGCCGCTTCTAACTTACACCACATACTTGTTGCTGGTACAACAGACGGGCTCTTTGAGCTGCAACCTGACACCAAGAGGCGTCGGCCTTACTGTACGAGACGTAATTATAAACTTGAGATAAAGTTTTAATATGATCTGAAAATACTTACTGTGTAACTGAATTTGAACTGCTTGGATATTAAATATAATTTTGTTGTTATAGAAACATTAAGTTCAGAACGACACTTTTACTGTTAAGGTAACTAATCCAATAAGACGAGATTTCCTAACCGTGTTATTGAGACAGATCACATCAAAGTTAAACTGAAAGATGTTACTAAACCACCTGATGAAAACAATTTATTAACGACGATGGTAAAACCGCAATTGAAGAATTTGATTGTGTTCATAATCAGTTGATGGTCAAGTTGTAGGATATTGTGTACTGACAATACTCCAGAAACAACTAAAGTCAATTGTAATGCGTAACGCTTTCACGCCGAAATCACTGACCCGATCGTTATGCAGACTGATAGGCAGCCTGAGACCTGGAAAAGGACATAGACTAGTTTTTAAGTTGTACTTGATATTTGATCACGACGTAAATGCAGACAAATGCAGAACATGCTTGTCTTGTTGTTTGCACATCACAGGAGCTGATGAACGGGCAAAACAAGTGCCATACTCGTCGCCAGATTTTAGGAAGACTAAAAAGTAGACACACTAAAAAGTAGAATGCAGACGAAGTCACGGGCAATATCTAGTAGTCACAGTATTTTTTAAACTACAAAATCTACACCAAACTCCCCACCATCATCCATTCACCATGACCCTATTGCAAACAATCTCAAACGTAAATGACTAACAAAACTAATTTCCACTATGTCCTTTGCAAGCCCTTGACATGTATACAGTATACTAGCAGATATTACTGCACACCTGTGTCTAATAACACTTCGATTAGATTACGTTTTTGTTGACTTTAGGAAAATACTAGAATTCTAGGTAGAACCGTAGACTGATCGGCGACTGGCCTGTCTGAGATTGATTGTTGGTGTTTTGTTAGTTCAAGGGTATGGGTCTTTGTGATGAAAAGGAGCTAGGTTAGGTTGTTTATTGCGTATCATGTCTGTACCTGATGAACATAGGTACATGGTTCTTTAGTATGCGATCATAGACATTTTCATTTCTTTGGGATCGGCGCAGCATGTCTTCTTTTTCCACACTTCTGTCTTAGTTGTCATCTTAGTAGTCAGCTTCTTTCTAGTCATCTTTCCCATTGTCACTACATCGAAACGATCATACAATAGGATTAAAGATTTCCATATCAAAATTGTTGTGTTTATCATTACCAGTATCCTCAGCATATTTGTGATGCTTCTTCATTATTTTGACAAAGTTTGAATCACTTATTATTTGAGCTTTCAAAAAAGGCTTCAAATTACTGCTCAGTCACAGTAAACTGCTATAGCTGACCTCGACAACCCAAGTAGCGGCTGCGGGAGATATCCAATTTGCTTACTATGTAGCTAAGTGCCTATCTGTTGGCATAGCATATAATAATCTCCACACAAAATGGTTAATATTTTCATTACAGTATAAGCTCGTACCGGCGAAATAAATAAATATCGCTGGACATTACACACAGCGCCATCTAGTGCCACACTAAGCAACGAGTCTTGTGTCGTGGACACCAGATAGTTGATATACTACATAGATACTTGAAATGGGCGGGTTACATTGTTGTCATCGTGAGTAGAGCCGGGATGAGGTTGGCGCAGAAGCATTAGGATTAGCACAAAGTATTTAGAAGCCTATAATCATACGGGTTTTAGTCAGTAAAAGTCTGAAACTCCCTCCCTCTCCGCCCAGAGCGGGAGGAGTCATTTGATTATTTCCCAGCCGAAAAAAAAATAGCCTACGACTTTGGAAACGTCGCGAGGAAAGCAACAATTCGAAGATATGACCGCTATCAAACTGTACCGGGCTCACGTGGTAGATTGTATCATTGTAGCCCACCCCCCCAGCTCATAGAGAAGATATTATCTGTGTTCCAGTAGTGAGAACATTCATCACCATTCTCTTGCCCAAATCTCAATTCATTTGGACTCGGCGCAGCATGTCTTCTTCTTCCATACTTCTCTATTACTCATCATCTCATCAGACACCTCTTTTCTTGCCATATTATCCTATACACAGTCTATCCATAGCTTCGTTGGTTTTCCTCTACTCTTATACCCATCCACATTCATACTCAACATTATAGAATTATTGTCCCTTGAACCTTCTTACTTCTTCTTTACCGAAAAAGGTATGAAGATTCACACAATTAAGGCATTGTAATCTTTAATCCAGGTCCCGACACGCTCGATCAAATGTCATAGGTGTCGTGACAAGCCCTGCTGAGCCCCTACATACGTTATCGTGATATGTCAACACTTTCACAACTGTGTTGCTCACTAAATTGGGATTTGTTTGAACGAAGATGAGTTAAAAGTTAGTTTGGGTTACACAGACTTGCACTACTAATACTAATTCAAAAAATCACTAGGGAACTCAGGAAAAAAAAGAAATTTTATTGCCACTCTCTTTTTTTCTACACTCACACTCAATGACTACAGGAGTTAAAATCTGGGAATACTTTTATAATACTCTTCTCTTTTATCTTGGCACAAATTTAGTACCAATACTGGAAAAGTTGGCTTAAAACTTTGCCACTTCACGGCGGCGTCGTTTTTGACAGCGCAAAGGTTGTACTTTGCGCTGTCAAAAGCTGGCAGTCATTGTTGACTGCATGTTTTGGCGCACCGAGAGTAGTTATGATAGGAGGTGGACAATTAGTCTGCACCACAGTAAGATCTCCAACCACACCTGCTCTCTTTCCATCAACAGCCTTCTGACCTCCGTGATCTAAGAGCTATCAGCAGCAAGTATTCTAAGTATAGGTCAACATCATCTGCCCAGCCTTTTCTGCGCCGGATGCTGGCGCATCCGCAACATTGTTAGGAAAAACTGGTATTCAGCCGAATACCAGTTTTTTAAATGGAGTGACTGCCTATCTGAACTCCACAACCCAGTTAGTAATGGATAATACGATATCCCTTGGTAAGACTGGTTGCCAGACTTTTAGGTCGATGACTACTTAACGACTGACTACTAAGTATAGGTCAACATCTGATCATAAAAATAACCAACTTCTGATGCAAATCGCGAGTTTCCATCGCTATCCTATTATCATTGTTCCGAAGCCATGCCGAACCTTTCATTGATTTGAAGGACACTTGCTATTATTCCTCGACCAAAACAAACTATCTGATTTTGGTATTGCACAATAATTAAGGACAACTTGGTACATCGCCTACGCTAACCGTTAAATTGTTAATTCCTGCCACTTGACTCTTGCAACATTCACTGCTTAGCTCCTTTACACTATGGGCCAGCATGGCCAATGTTTTTAATCTATTTTCGAACAAGTTCATTAGTCGTAAACAGTAGTAAATATTGCTGTAAATTGTGGCTGTCAACTCTGAAGTAAAGCTGACCAAACCAATTTGGAGGTGTTCCAAATTAAAGTTTTGCAATACCCCTGTTTACTTACACACAGATTAGTTTATACAAATGCCTCAAGCTGTAGTTTCAACTCCTTGATTGTTCAAAAAGTCTTTAAAATTGTTAAATCGAGTAAATACAGGGTGGAAAGGACGATGTACAAACTACACTTCAATATTTTTTCTAAACTAATTAAAATTTCAATTAAATTTTTTTTTTTCTAAACTATAGATGTTAGAAATTTAAAATAAAAAACGTTTTATAGCAATTTTTATAAGCTGTCTTTGAAACTATAGACAAAATTAAACTCTTTTTCGATTCCTAGTTATTGCAGTTTTAAAAGTGTGATACTCAGTTTTGCAGGCCAGTGTAATACCACGTGTTTAGTACATCATTCCAAACCCCATAGAATATTTTCATTACTCATTAAAAAAAAAAACACCTTAATTCTCACATCATCATCATCTGGCTAGCCTTTTCCCAACTATGTTGGGGTCGGCTTCCAGTCAAACCGGATGCAGCTGAATGCCAGTATTTTACATGGAGCGACTGCCTATCTGACCTCCACAACCCAGCTTAGTACCGGGTAATACGACACACCTTGGTAAGACTGGTTGTCAGACTTTTTGGGCGACCGACTACCTGTAACGACTGTCAAAGATCTACAAATGACAGCCGGGACCAACCTTAATTCTCACTTATACTATTAAATTTGATAATAATATTAAAGTAAAAACCACTCTGTCAATAACATGAATATTAAATCCCAAGTTTTTGTATGATTGGTTGATAAAACTAACAACCAATAATTTCAATAGCCATGAAATTTTGACAGTATTATATAGTGTAGTAATATAGTATAGTATAGTGTAGTAGTAGTAGTAGTAATATAGTGGGTATCAATGAAAACCCATCTGCTACCACCGCAAGGTAAAACCCTAAATACAGACTTCAAAAACCCAACCATGTTCGACCAGCCACCTTCACCAGCTGTGTCACCCTACATATCTACGCTTAAATATTTATCCCTATAGGCAACTGAGAGCCTTTCATGTGTGTTCCCTTGCCCTACCTCGTAATTTTTTTTTTGTAAAAAAATATAAACAGTTGAACATCAAAGTGCGCCCCACACCGCGTTTAAAACGTCTCTTCGGTAGGAAGATGGTGGTTCCGGATAGTTGGTCATCGTTTCTAAAAAAGTTTTATTTAGTTTTACTTGTTAGTACCTGTATAAGTTAGAAAATGGATTCTTGCAAGCTAACTATCTTTTTTACTAGCACTTCGCCCGCGACTTCGTCTGCAAAAAATGTTATAACTCGTCTTATATGCATAATATAAATATAATTTATAGCTTAAAGCACCCACGAATAATGTAACTTTCTGCCAGTGAAAGAACTATTAGAATTGGATCATTAGTTTCGGAGATTACCCCCTACATATAAATTTACAAACAAATTTTACGTTTTTATAATATTTTACTTATTATTAAAATAATAATTTTAGATAATTTTAATTCAGCCTATCACGGTCCCACAGCTGGGGGACAGGCCTCTTCTCAGTTTCTCAGTGATACAGAGCAGGCCATGATTCACCACAGGCCAAATGCATATTTGTAGATGTCACATGTCTTCAAATTTTTGGTTCTACGATAGTTTTCTGACGAATTGAAACCATTGGCCACACACAATTGTTCCTATTGTTCTTCGTACTAAATCCTATTTTAAAACTACACGGTACCCAAAAAACACCCTAACTAAGGGTGTGTTTACACTACAACGACGCGCGCGATATTTATTTATAAACAAAATAATACAGGCACGTGTTACACTGTCATAAAAATTTTTGGAACTTGCGCATCTGGTGCGGTTACTGTACACTAAGCCTAAACAAGATGAGCGTAAAAATGTTAAGAAAATAGTTTCGAGTGAAAATGTGTTTGTTTGTCACAGGTTTTAATAGTTTTAATATTGATTTATAGAGTTCAGGTGGGTCGTGTTTTATGTGTAATAAAAGTTTCCAAAACATGTAAAATGTTTGGTATAAAACGGTAATTAATAGTTTTTTTATGGCTTGGACATAATCTCTAATGATACCTAATTATTTTTGAAACTTTATTACTAGGTGACGAGATGATCAGTTTACCGTTGATACATTTTGCCGGTTGAATTTAGTTTAATCATGGGTCCTATTATTATTATTATTATAAGCCTATGTTGTCCCACTGCAGGGCAAAGGCCTCCCTTCCCTCCTTCCACATTTCGCGATCTAGTGCGGTTGTAGGCCAATCCTTTGCAAAAGAGTCTAGCTCATCCCGCCATCTCCTTCCGTAAAATCTGAATGTATTTTTACTATTTATAGTTATGATATTTCTGATTTGGTACGTCTTATTATAATGTTAAAAAATAAAGCTCATAAAGAAAAAAAAGTATGTACAAATCAAATAAATTTTAGCTTGAAAAAAAAATCTCTGATAAAAAATTACTATTTAAACTTAAAAAACCTACTTTTAACACTCCTCCCACTTAATAATCACAAACGACACACCTACACCAATAAATTATTGAGTTCTAAAACACAAAACCAAACAAAATAATCTAACACAAAACTTATGCATAAAACAATTTGCACACAGCGCTGCGCTTGCGACGAACACACAAACATGCACAGAAACGGACACACATGCACAAAAGCGCACGTACAAAAACAGAATCGCACACATAGGCAATGAAAAATGAACGTTTCTCGTGTTACGATACGTGGTGCTGAAAGTTTATGTTTGTTTATGAGAGATCGGGGGGCGTCCATAAATTACGTGAGGTGTTTTTTTTAATTTTCTGCCCCTCCCTCCCCCCCTGGTGAGATGTCGTGAGATTTTATTCAACCCCCTCCCCCATCTCCCAATCTCACGTGAGATTTTTCAAAATGTGAGTTTCTTACGTAAACGTAATTATTTTCTAATTTAAAAATTATTTTCTATTGAACGAATTAGTGAATGATCTTTATCGTATTACGATTACGCTTAAGATTAAATCTTATGCATGTACAATCTGGATTAAATGGACCAAAATAGTATAATTTTTTTTTTGTTTCAATCAGAAAAAAAATTGCGTGATATTTGCCGAGACCCCCCCTCTCTCCAACGTAAGATTAGATGAGATTTGACTCGACCCCCTCCCCCCCTTAAACACCTCACGTAATTTATGGACGCCCCCTCGGTGTAGTGAATGCAGACCTTTAGATACTCGTAGCTCAGTTTAGGGCTGTCATGATTTCGATTTTCAGATCACGAGGACGACCTTTAGATGTTGGGGTGGATTTTACGTACCTATAGGTAAAGTACATACATAATATTTACTGGTAGTAAAAAATAAACATAAAGGAAAAGCTCGTAGCAGCCCAAACAATGAAAGCAGTAATCTTTTTTTTTCATAAAATACGTTTAATAAAAAAGTGCAAGTTTAAATCTTTTAGCTGTAATTTACTCTTTTTCTTGGAATACAAGCTGTTATTAGAGGCTTTTATTAATAAAATATAGCAAATTAAATCCCATTGTAAAATCTCAAAAGTAAACTTTGAGCACCACCACGTTAGCTGATTCGCTAATCGCTAGATAATGTCGACGTCGCGCCGCGCTAACCTTGCACCGGCGGCTTTTGTATGAGCTTTGTAATATTTATTGATATTGCTAGTTTGTTCGTTGAGCTATCTTATTTAAAAGTTTTTCTCTCTGTATCCTGAATTTCATAAAGCTCATATCGGTGGGCCTTTCACCAAATCCACCTTTTTTTAACCATGATCATTTTCAGCATCATAATTATGCTTTTTTCTGTAGCCTTGACAACAGACAGATCTTTCGAGCATGGACTATAAAGTCTGTCTTTGGACATTGTACTAACTTTATTTGTATCAAATTCGCCATCCGTTTTCTTTTATACGAAAAGCTTTTCGTCAAAAAGCCACTGCTTTGCGTGACAACTTAAAACGTCAAAAAGTTGAAAATCATGAGACACTTGAATTGTAATTTTGGAAAAGTTGTTAGACTTCGTGCAGTTGATCTAACCTTGCACCAGCAGCTTTTGGTATAAATGTTAATTATATTACTATTGCTATTAACAAAACATTTTCGAATAAACCATGATTGAAATCTAATTCAAATAAACAATGTATTATTTTAACTTAAGAAGTAATGAGTTTTAAACTTATATTTCAGCTAGCTGGCAATCTTAAGAAAATTAACTAGTCCATTATCGCCAACCTTGCAGTAAAGTGTCGATTATTGATTATGTATTATAATTATATTATAATATTATTATGTTATCTTAAATAAATATGTGACTGTTCAGGCTTATTTTGTCTGTAAACAATATGGATTTGTTCTGTTATCAGTAAGTTGGGTACGTACTTGATAGATTTAGCTCCATTAGTTTAGTTCACTATTTTGTTGTTAAGATTGTATCATATTATCCGCCTTTTAAATTGCCGTAATCTACTAGATGAGCAATTAATTATCTGATAGTATTTTTGGTCATACAGTCATTTAACCTAGATAGCCCAAAACCAACCCAACACATACAAACAGACATACAAGATTCATAAACACACAACTCTTCTTTTTACGTTGACAGTCAGTTAATCTTGATTCCCGGTACAATTCCACGGTGCTCGCCGTACGACTGGTGTGTCCAATGCAAATGACGAATCACTGGCCAGCGAGGCTGCGTAATAGTGTTGTTGGTGATATCAATAGGTATATTAGGTTAAAAACATGCAGCATATTAATGATTGAGAGCATTAAGGAAACGGTCAAAGACGTAATTGACAACGGTGATGACGAAAATATCATCCGATTTTGATCACTAGCGAAAGATCATCATCTTCCAGCATTTGACCCATGTCACGAGGGGTCTCCGTAACACGTATTTTTATTCCATTTTTTTTTATAGCACAAAAAAAATAAGTCCAAAAATCCTTCAAAATGGTTTTTAATTTATTTAGCTTTAAAAAACCCTAGTATCGAATTCTTTCCACTCTTACAAAAAGGAAACCTATAATTATAACATTGTAATATGAATATCTTTTAATGTAGACTTTGAACCGACACCAAAACCTGTCTTCACGTAGACTACTGAAATAGAAAAGTCATCGATAAACATATAGTAAAAACATACGGACTCACCAATTACCATGATGAGTGCAGGAAAATTATTGCCCTAGTGTCTCTACCGCGTTCCGTCCCTTTCTAAGACTCCAATTTTAGTTAGAGTGAAAGAGACACCTATGTCATCAGTTACAAAATGACAGGTTTAGTTGTAATTGAGATCTTTTTTGTTTCCAATGTTGTTATGATTTCCTGGTAGTCTGGAATCGTTGCTTTTTAATTCTTGTTTTTTGATACAAAATGGTCGAAATCAGTAAGTATTCCAGGAATTAAAACCTTTGTTTTGCAGGTTTAAATCCACATTAATTCTCTGATTAAAGACTACCTTTGCTGATTTTTAAAAGACAACAATTAAAACAGATCTTTTAAAAAAAAATTAAACTCATGTTCCAATTTTGAAGTTCAAGTTGAATTTTACTAGAAGTCTATGAAATGAAAAAGTACTCTAACTAAACCTGTTCAAATCGATAAGCATTTAGTTAATCATGTGTAACATTACATCAATCATTCTCATCTATTTCTTCACATAAAGAATCTTAAGACAAATAAGGAATAAATCGCCGAATCCCGTAACAGGGATTATAAAACTCATTACAATGTTTTACAAGGTGATTTTTTAGATGTATGCGAGGGATTTCCTCTAAGCCTCTGAGCCGTTATAATGAGGTATCTTTGCCACCGACTTATCTGAGCTTCGGAAAATTTATTTTTAAAACAGTTTAAAATAACGATTGGAGGCTCATTTGAAGTCTTTGTTGTTTTGAGACTTACTTAAATGTAAAAGTAAAATCTGACGCTTCAAGTACAATTTAATTAGTTGGTTAAAACTATTCTTTCTGCTCTCTTACTTTCAACTTAGATGATCACATTAAAGAAATAGACAGTAGTAGTAGAACAGAGAAATGACTCTATTATAATAATTTGAAAATTGAACGCATACATATCGTTTGTTATGGGAACTACAAATAGATAATGCATCAAAACAGAGACCAATGTTAATTTACACTACTTAAGAAAGTCGTAGGGCATGTCAATCAGAAGGTCTTAAATAAGACCTGATTGATACTCGCACAGACCAGGAAAGCATTGCCCAAAAGATAGAAGGCCCAAACCCAGCAGTGGATAGAACACGACTACAATGATGGTGATGATAAAAATAAATAAATAAAATATCGCTGGACATTACACACAGCGCTATCTAGTGCCACACTAAGCAACGAGGCTTGTGTCGTGGACACCAGATAGTTGATATACTACATAGATACTTTTTGTTCGTAAATACATACTTATCATACATATAAACACCCACGACTCGGTAACAAATGTCCATGCTCATCACACAAACATTTGCTCCTACCGGGATTCGAACCCCGGACCCCAAGAACGTAAGGCAGCCTCACTACCGCTGCGCCATTCGGGTCGTATATAAAAAATGGTCGTGGTTTTAATGGACAAGAAGGATCTTCATCCAACACTCCAGAAGCTTATGTACTCACAAGTACATAAAATCAAAATTAATTTTACAATCTCGACTGTCCTTCCACAGATCCAGACATTTACTATTATCATAGCTGAAGGAACAAGTCACGCATTCGGTAATGAGCTTGAAGTGAACTGACATTAGCACGGCACGTGGCGTCAACTAAATATAGTATTAATAAGTAATTTGTTTTGCTGTCAACTTTGAGGTGTCTGCACGATTATTAATTTCGTAATAACAATAATGCAAAAACCTTGTCGTATCTAGGCACCAACAGTCCTTTATCTAATTGTGGGTGTTATCAAACACAACTTAAAGATTCCCTTGCTCAAGAAACTGGGGATCGACTCTCTAAGCACGAAACCCGTAGTTTCGGCCGAAGTTACGGGCGTTTCCTACTCCGTATCATTTACGGACATAAGATTCGTTAGGGGCCCGCACTAAAAATGAATTGAACAACTCGATTGGTCATCTGTCCTTACTTGCGATGTGTTCTCAAAACTCATGAATCCGAAAATATTAGGGAGTAGGTTCATTTCAAAGTATGTATAAAGCTACTTTCGGACGGGTTACGAGCCCCGTATCTTCGTTGACGTTGTCGTTGACGTATGTCGTTGACGGACTTCGAAAGTAGCCCCTTTGGTCAACCGTTTCAAGTTGTCTAGCTAACTCTAAATGCTAAAGGTAGAATGATCAATGCAATTTTCAGGCATGTTGAGCATGATTATTTGTTCATTTGAAACAGTAGAATCTATGATTAGATACTTGCAGTATGAAAATGACGATTACGACAAGTCACGTAGTTATATAGGTACTGATAGAGGATAGTACGACAAACAAATAACAATTCGAAGCTTTGAAAGTTACATAAGGTGTTACAATGGGAGGTCTTTTCGCTCAAAAAGGTATGGCAAAGCTTGCTAAATAGGTTACCAGTAAATTAAACATTCCCATCACACACGAATTCAACTGACGTACACGCACGTACATATTCATAAACCTTTCTTTGGGCATCGCCATAATGGACAATAAATATATTAATTCATACAGGCATTCATCTATTTTTGGCAACATGGGAACTTTTCTAGCCACTCGACGTCTTGATAAGTGGCCGTCTTGTATGCTCTTGCGCATTAAAACAGCCCTTAGAGTAGTAATAGTGTTTTATACTTGTTATAAGTTTAATTTATTTTTGTACTGTGGGAATGTTTTGGTAGCCGAATTTTTTGAAGTGTTTGTTTTGATTTTGATTGGATTCGAATTGTAAGTAACAATTGATTTGTTTGGATAAGTAATATTATTAGTTTAATGAGTCACGGAGTGTATTTTGAATAATACTTATTTAACACTAAAGTCAAACAATAATTTTGCATTATGCTAATATGGTAATAGTGTTCTTAATTGATTTCCAAATAGTTAACATTCTCACGTTTCTAATTTGTATTTTTACTGAGTTGATAAAAGAGTTGTGTCAATTAACCCTTATAATTATAGAGCAGCAATTTTCTTGTCCTCGTTCATTTTATTAGCATCTGAACTAGAAAATTCCTTATTTAGAACCAAAAATGAACATTTTCAACTTTAAGTTAATCAGGTGTTACTTTGCGGAAATCTCTTTAGCTTGCACCATAATCCAATCACCTGTTTTATCAAATAACTTCACACCATTTCGCTCATAATGGAATAGACACTTAAGCATACGACCTTCTCAAGATGCTATGAAGATATTAATTCTGTCTCTTAAGATACAGGATACCCTAGTTTAAGAGACAGGGTTTAATCTTTTGTGTATAGATTTCTGAAGCATCCAAATGTTTAATGTAAGTGTTCTCTATCACTAATTCAAAATGGTTTACTGTAGGTACAATTATCTGTGTTATTGGGAAATAAAGATATTATTATTAAAAAAAAGACTGCTTTCTACCTCATTGAACCAAGCAGCTTGGACGAAACAAAGTAAGCTGCTGTGTCCAAGTTACTGCTAAATTGAGATATTGTTTAGAACTTAGAAGAGGGTATAAAGATAAATAGTTGATATAATGTTTGTAAAAGCACCGTTAGGTCTCTAATAATGTAGCTGAATTATGATGAAATTGATAGTCTGCAAATTTCGCAATTTCTCTCATTTTATTAGCATCTGGGCTATAAAATTCCTTCTTTAGCATCAAAATTAAATATTTTCAAATCTAAGTTAATCAGGCGTTACTTTACGGAAATCCATAACTTTAAGCAATATTTTGTTAGTTGACTTTAGCTTACACCATTATCCAGGCTCCTGTAGTGTAAAATAACTTCACACCATTTCTCTCATAATGGAATAGACACTAAAGCATACGACCTCCTCAAGGTGCTATGAAGATATTAATAAACATTGCTTTCGACCTCATTGAACCAAGCAGCTTGGACGAAACAAAGTAAGCTGTTGTGTCCAACTTACTGCTCAATTTAGATAATGTTTAGAACTAAGGGGGTATAAAGATAAATACATGGTTGATATAATGTGTGTTAAAGTACCGTTGGGTCTCTAATAATGTAGCTAAATTATGGTGAAATTGGCAGTCTTAAAACTGATAAACTGTTATCTGTAGCTGGAGATTAAAGCTTAACAGGAGTAGACAAATATGTTATAGGTGCAAATATTTATGACGGTAAAATCGAAGGAGAGAGGAAACCTTTTTGCCCAGCATTATATATTATATTGTTATAGCTAGCGATAATAATATTGGTTTATTGTATTAAAGTACTATCCCACAAGACGATGAGTAATATGATAGTCGCATGATGTGCAATCAGGTCTGTGTGATTGCTGCCAGTGTCCCTGTTTGCTGACTAATACCTTAAAGAGCAAGTACAAAACACTATGAATGCTGACAAAAATCTAAAGCGTAGTAGAGGTCAAAATATTGCTTTTTCTTGAATAGACACTGGGTTATAATGCGATGGAGCTAATGAAACCACAGCTTCTTTAAAAGTAAAAAATCGTTTGAAAAATCTTCAATTATAAGTTCCCTTACGACATACTTTACATCCTTAGCTTATTACTCAAGACCTTTAAAATAACCACCTTCACCAGCTTAACCAAAAAACCCCAGGATCACTTTTACCCAAAAATTACCTATAAAAATACCGTTCTTCAAAATCCTTTCCCATTGGCTTCCTATCTGCTCTCGACTCAAGTTCTATCGTTACATTTTATGTTATGACCGAAGATGGTAAATTGTCATCTATATGGAGTTAACTTTGTGGAATCGGTGCTTTAGACTATCAAGCAAAGCCTGGGAATATAAGCTAACTTGAAACTTCTTTTAAGAGCTCATTAATTTCGTTAATAACTAGACTTAATGCTTGTAATGTTGCTATCAAATATTATGGGTTTATTAGGAGAGTTGGGTTTCGTATATATTTTTGTAGATGATTACTAAGTAGTTTTGTTGAGTTTTGTCAGATGTGGTTTAGTCTATGTTTCTGGATTGATTTTAAATTATCTAATTTCATCATCACCTGTCTAGTCTTTTCCCAACTATGTTGAGGTTGGCTTCAGAATTATTGCATAATAATCCTTTTCGGTTATAAATGTCGGGATTGTATCTGAACGTTTTCGTTACTTCATCGAAACTGAAATGAACTTCGAAGTATTCTTCTTTCAATCATCTTAATTAATTGACATTTGATTAAACACCTTTACTCCTCTCCCCTAAACCTCCTTTTCTACATCTCCTAATTACCGTCCCCCAAAGACAAGAATTTAAAAGCAATCCTTCTTAAATGTTAAAGAATCACACCAATAAATCGACAGAAAACCCTCAAATGAGCTTTCAACAAAATACTACAGAGTATAATTACACAGGAATTTATTAACTGTCTGGCAACACCAAGGAGTCTTTTGTCAAAACTAAAAAAAAGTTAGAAGAGAA
This sequence comes from Xestia rhomboidea, assembly GCA_963853795.1. NCBI lineage: Eukaryota > Metazoa > Arthropoda > Insecta > Lepidoptera > Noctuidae > Xestia > Xestia rhomboidea. Next base: position 14,588,259 of record OY970778.1, read on the forward strand.
AAAAAAACCCGCGGCAAAAAGAGAAACATTAATTTAAATGTCGGGTGTCAAGCTTAAGTAGTGTTTTGTCCTTAGACTTTCTTTCTATTTTACTTTGAATAGGGTGGCTGAGCCGATTGTTGGTGGTTATTATTAGGTAGTTGGATTTTTGTCTCAGTAGGTGGTACTAATTTTCCGATTTTAATTAGTTTTCCAAGAACGTATTTGACGTAATTTTTATTATTTTATAGTACCCAGAATCACGAGCACTGATATATACACACTTAAATTTTAAACAGATTGTTACTGTTAACAGAAATGAATTTAAGATAACCACAGTAACCACGTGTCACAATATTTATGCATCTGCAATATTTAATTATCTAAATTAAATCTGTAAAATTATTGACATTGAGAACTTTTCTGCTGTTGTTAGCAAAGAAGAATGTAAGCGTAAGTAAACCTATAATAATGCCATTATTAATTACCTTCCTCTCGTAGCTAAGGATTGGTCTCCTCACCCTCTGCTCCATAACATCTTTAGGGGTTTTGTCCCCACCCTATTAATATTCATTTTGAATTGTGAAGATTTTCGAGATTAATTCTTTTGTACTATTTTGAGGGTTCATAATAAAATCTTCGTGTCATAGAAACTGTGTTTAAAGTTAGTTTGATAAATTATTGCAATTATTTTTGTATAATTGAGACGATGTTGTTCGGAATTATAATTAATTTGATATTTTAATTAGATGACGTCTGTTGTTATTTTATTGAATAATTACGCTTGTTAAAAATTCTAATATTATGACAGTCAGTTAAGAACAAAATGAGACTAGTGAATAATATATTGACGAAAAAAAAGAAGGCATTAAAATTCATGTAGATATTGATTCCTAGAAGCATAAAATAGGACTATTTTTATCAGTCTTACTTAGAAATAAAGAATTTGCACTTTAAACAACACACAACAAGCAGTCAGATGACAAACAATCTCCAATTACATACAACATTAAACCACACTTTTAAGTACAAAATTAGAACTCAATTAGCCTGTCAATAGTTATCACTTTTCAACAACTATTTAAAGAACTACAGACAAGATACTCCCCAAAGACGAAACAGCAAAAAAAAGGAGACAAATATTCCGAAACTGAGGGAAAAAATCCAGAACATGATTTACATTCTCCCGTCTGACAAGAAGACAGAGACATTGATTTTGGACACTTTAATTTCAGGTTAAATGACAAAACTCCCCCAATCCCAAGTATTTCTGGTAGAAATTCGGGATCACTCTTAAAGCTACATGGTTCATTCAAGAATGCCACGAATTTGTCAAGATCTTGACGTGACACGTGCTTTTAAATAGTATTTAGAATTTTCGGGAGATAATTTTAGGTTACACATTTTGTTTTGAAATATTGTAATGGAATTTAGTACCGGCTTTCACTGAGAATTTGTAGAAAAAGATACATCACATTACATAACATAACAAACATCACGTCTACCTTTATTTCCCAAAGGATTTGTCATCACATCTGCCTAGCCTTTTCCCAAAGATGTTGGGGTCGGCTTCTGGTAAACCCACACAGTACCAGTACTAAAGCATATAGCAGAGGACAATGATGTGCATAAATACCTCTAGGAAGGTATAAAGAAGGTTAGTGTTAAATATCCTAAGCTTAAGTGTGAACTTTGGCGGGAGGAGAAAAATTCAGACTAACATATTTCGAGATAAACAAGTTTAACAGACGATTTGCCAATGAGCACACAGAATAGAGAACGAAGAACAAAAGGTTTCGTATCGATGAACGTGAACAATGTATTACAGCTCTTACCTACTAATGACTGGTTTACACATTAAATGATAAAATTAAACAAAGACAAATAGCAATAATTTCTCAGATGCATTCAAAAGTTTACAGCCACCTGACGAAATCACCACATTAAATAACAATAGATTCAATAAAATAACAATTAAATACGGACTAGACTAAGAAACAATTACGATTGTTATCTAAATAGGTAATAAACAAAATGCCAATGACAATGGCAGCAATACGTTTTGAAAACATACCTAATTGCTATCAAAATCGTACGAATGCGCGTCGTGGATGCAGAAATTGCGACAGTAGACAGTATTGCGTTCTAAGCAAATCTTGTTTAGCCATATAAAGCTCTCGGTAATAGTGAGGCAATTAATCGGATATGCAAATCGAAGTTCCGTTTAGAGCGGTAAGGAAATTGAAGATTTAAAGTCAGTCCTTGAGAAGTCCATTGTCATCAGACAACGTGAGGATTCCAAAAGTAACCGAATAATGACGAGACAAAGAATTTCTGATAAAAACAATCAGAAAACTGATTAAGCAAAGGCCATTTAACAGTTGGTGTAAAAACAATTTAAATGAAACAAAAATCGAGACAAATGTTCATCATAATGCTAAACCCGATGACTGTTGTCTGGATTGACACAGATAGATAAGACTCATATTCTATTGTTTCACCGTCAGCCTATTCTAAACGGATAGTTTAAAATATATTGAGAGAAAGAATTTTAGAATCTTAATTTAATATTCGAAGTAGTGTGTTTATAACTTTGACGCTTGATTGCATACCATTGATGAGGACCTACTTATGTATGTCTAGACATACCAGATTAATAAGGATCAGTTAGTGTAACTTCGTCAGTTAGCCCACGACGTGTTCAGGTTCGGAAATAGTTAAAGTCTTTGTTTTCTTCGAATTCTAAGTAAACGTGGCCAACAACATTGAAGGCTACAAATACAATTTAGTATTAGCTTACAAACGTCCAACATTTTCTTCAATTTACTTCGCAAAACGTTACAACCATACAAATTCAAACAGAACTGCACGCATTGTTCTTTTTGCTGCAGCTTTAACAGCATCAATGACAATACAGGCTACACTTATTCCAAATCCATTGGATTTTCTACCCTAACCCTCAAACCTTAGACCTCATTTTGCATTATATTGTTCACCAGCATCAGTTCACAGGATTTCAGCCTCTATTTTTGTATCTGTTAAGTGGAAAATTCCATGTCCAACTTTGGTACTCCCGTTGACCATTTTGGTCGTCGACGCCGTAAAGTCTAGCAAGATTAGTCCAGTTATTTCTGTGGTACAGTGACACATGCGCGCACGCAGCTGGTGGTCGTGATCTGTCGTAATGGAATTCACCACTAATGGTGGCTTGGTTACTGAAATGGAGATTTATGAACACCCTGTTGAGGTCGTTTTGAATGTTGTTGAAGTATGGACGCAAATGGGCAGTGATTAATTTGACAGAAAAGGTTGCATGTGTAGGCCACCAACTTTGGACTGAAATTGTACTTATTCTCCTCAAAAGTAGTCTCTGATTCTTTATCAACGCTTTTAATATACAAAAAAGTTTTAACCTGTAAAGTCTTTACAAGTACAGCTGAAAATCATCACTTTTTTGCCCGATCTGCTATATTTTATTCGTCAGATAAAACTTACTAAGTTACTTGACTAGAAAGCAAGTAATCATATTATACATGAAGTTCACATGCGTAGTAATGGCAGGAACCCTTACTCAATAAACACTGCAATAAGCAATTCAGTGCATTTCTACACATTGAAAGAAAATAACTCCACTCGACCAGAAAACACATGTTTTCAACATTATTTGCAAAGGCCGCGTTCGGGCCTTGAGGTACACAAGCTGTTATTCATAAGCTGAACGTGAGTTTATGGCAAACAAAGAGTTCAGACGCCAAGCTGTCTGCTCGCACGTGTTTATGAGTAACGGCGTGAAGTGGGTGTTGTTATGAAATTTTTAGTTTTGTGCAGAAAAGTTTGAGAAAATACACAAAGTTTATATTTTGAGGACTAATTCTCTAAAATATTTGTTGATTGTGTTCCCTGGTATGGGTAGGAAAGGATGGCATCGTCATCATCATCCACAGCCCGACTTCACCCACTGTTGGGTAAAGGCCTATCTTTGCATGTGCCAAGCTTCACGTTCATTTGCCAGTCTCATCCAGGATATTCCCGCAATGGAAACAATGTCCTCTGCCCATCACGCCGCTGGAGTTACCTGAGTATTAATAACAATACTTTGAATTTTTTATGAATTCGAATATGAATTCTAAAAACAAGTTTTAGGTTTTATATTAGCATAAAAGTCCCTGGCAAGTTTTAGTACATTCAGTGAAGACGAAAAATCATCAACGAATGTGTTTTTCCAAAACTAGGTTTAATATTTACTAACAAATAAGATGGTTCTCATCATTTTGTTTGTAAATTCAGGTGTAGATGATAACATAAAAAATGCGACGTAATTCAGTGTGTGTCGCGTCTGTCTTGCAAGTTTTGTTTTCCTCAGATCTATTATGTAACTTTTGCAACTCTGACTAACACAGATTATTCCCATTTAGTTCATACGCATAGTGTATTATATCGTGTGATACTGTTTGACCATACGTATAAGGATTAATATTATCATAGTTATCTATATACGTTTAAATAAACTCGGCTCAAGTAATGCCAAGGGCAGTTGTATCGACAAACGATTTTCCAGTTTCCATTTTCAGTAAAAACATGCCTTGATATACTCAAGTCACACATGTATGCTTGAATCTACAATCTGTTTGGTCTCAACCACCACAGTGACGTTAGGCAAATTTAAAGCCTGTTCCTAAGGAGATAAGGTTGTATTTTCTATGAAGGTTGGGAGTGTTATAGTTTTTTTCTGCACTTGTACAGTTGCGTAGGGCTATAGTAAGTAACCAAGGTCTACAAGTCTGCACAAGTTGAATGTCAACATTTTGTTTACTTATCTATAAATGGGTACATATTATTTTTATAGTACGTTATCAATTTTATTGGTATAGTCTGCTGGCACATTGATGTGATAAATCCTATAGATCAAAGTTTTGTCGTTAGTACGATGTCTTCGTTTAATCAAGTTTATTTGCTTAGCTTTTGCGTTGCTTTATTTTAACGTCTGTCTGCAGTGGATACGTTATCTCACTCTTCATCTTCGCATTCAGTCGTATTATATTATATTGCAGTTCACAAACTGGTCCTGAGCTCATCAGCACGCGCCCGACCGGTTCCTTTATCATTTAGACGTACTTGTTTTACGCACACTATCTGCCGTCTAACCTCCTGCACCCTTAGATTCATCAGGTTTTCACAGTCCAATTTTATCAGTGCACAGGTGGATGTTACTACCTGGTCTTTATTCCATGAATACCTTTTTCATACTGAATTGAACCTGGTCTTTTTGCCCTGCCCCACCTTAGTTCATTAACCTGCAATTCCTGCAAATCTTATCTTTCATTAGAAACTTTATCTTCAGAAGCTTCAACATTAAGTTTGAAGGTGTTATGTTGACACTAACCTGTCTTGGAGTACCATTTATGGATTATCGAGCATCGAATTCGGCGACCCAGGCCGAATTGTAATGTGTTATTTGTGTAGGGACTGTAAAATTAACGGGATCTTTGCCAGTCTGGTCAGGTTTTGTGGTGTAAGTTATGTGCTGGAAGCGATCAACAGGACAACATACTGGAGAACTATCTTCGAGTATGTCCAGTCGATGAGCCAAGCCTCTACAAATTAAGTCTAGCTAGACTGATGAGAGATTTATCACTACTTACAGTGTTAATGATAGTATTGTTTTCAATGTGCCGTTAGATTTCACTGTATATTAGTCTTATGTCCCCTTTTTAAGTCATTCATTTTAAACGTATTTGTTTATATTTTTATTTCAGTGTAACTTGAAGTTTCATTATTTTTTCGTTGTCTTTTATCAATTTTCTTTTTGCACAGACAATTTGGAATATATTAGGTTAAGCTATTCAGGTCGCTTCCCTCTCATAAATTACACCAGAACGTGTTCCTTAAACAGGTTTTATATTTGCGACCTTTACGTTTGTTTACTGTTTATTTTTAACAATAATATCCCCCAGAATTATACTTTCAAAATAACATTTTGATTATCACAATAAAACTTATCAGTTTTCGTCCAAACATGGCAACGATTTTTAAATCGAACTAAAATGATGATAGCAAAATGTTTATTATTCTGTTTGAGTTTTTATTGGGGTATTTTAATATTAAAGGACCTTAAAAGTTATGTTCTTTTGATTCTGATTAAATTAACGAGGTTATAAATTTTGGGATGGCGAGTACACTGATTTGATTATGCTCATCATTAGTTTGTGTAGTTGTGTTTACATCTTTATGTTCTTCTTTACTGTCTTCAATATTATTTTTGTTTTTTCCTGAGTCTCTACCTTGTCATTTATCAAGACATTCATTCTTGTTTTACCATGGCAATCATTAGTAATCAATCCGACTCCGAAAGATTTAGAAGAATGTAGTGCATCAGTGCATTTTTAGGGTTCCGTACCTCAAATGGTAGAAAAAGGAACCCTTATAAGATCACTCTCTTGTCCGTCTGTCCGTCCGTCTGTCACCACCGATTTTCTCAGGAACGAGTGGACCTGGCAAGTTGAAATTTATACCAGATACAGAGGTATATAAGTCCCTATTAGGTGTATAAAATTCAAGGTCCTGAAATCAACATGATAAAAAGATATGGGCAAATTTAGATTTTCGCGAAAACTTGTAAGTACCAAAATTTACCTTAATTTTCAACTTTTTTTATTGTTCGGAATGTTCCCTTTACTTGTGCTGTCAGACTTTGCTTCTAACCAAAATTGACAATTCTAGGTCAACGGGAACTACCATATAGGTTTCCGACCCCAAACCTATAAGGTAGTTCCCGTTGACCTAGAATTACGAAATTTGGCAAAAAGCAAGGTGTTTAGCACATGTAAAGGAAAAAATAAACGTGGTCTAATAACAAAAAAAGCGATTTAACTATTACAAACTTATTATTTGCGGTTAGTGCAATAGCCGTTTCTGGGGATCGAACAGCAAAGTTAAGTTTGACCTTTAAAAAGTTTGTACGGAACCCTCGGTGCGCGAATCCGACTCGCTCTTGTTTTAAACTGATCCTTAAAATGGGCTAGGTCACAAATGAAGTTTCCTGCAGAAATTCGTTATTATGGGCATCTCATTGGGTGCACAGCTTATAATTTAAATACAGGCCTCGCCGAAAGGAATGAAAGTTACTAACAAGCCACGCGAAGCCTAAGACCCAAGTCAGTTTAATTCCTATCGCTTTAGCTACAAATCCAGTCATTAAGATGACATGTAGACGACATGAAGATGGCACGTATTTAAAGCCAAACGACTGGATGGATTTAATAAGTTGTTATTAAGTCACGTTCACGTGTAACTGTTATCGTGTCTTGTAGTTAAATGGCTGGGGACGCCTTAAGCTAGACTGTGTTACGAAAAGTGATTGAACTAAGAACATTTAGTAGAACTTGCTTTGCTTGAATCTACATTGTTGCAGTAATCAAGAACATCATTTTATGGGATTATTTAAAGAAATGCAAGGTACATTTCCTTACCACAGACAAAGTTTGACTACAATGGTGCTGTCTACAATGGTATCGATGCAAATAAAGATAATAGATACGACCCGAATGGCGCAGCGTTAGTAAGGCTGCCTTACGTTCTTAGGGTCCCGGGTTCGAATCCCGGTAGGAGCAAATGTTTGTGTGATGAGCATGGCCATTTGTTTCCGAGTCATGGATGTTTTTATGTATAATAAGTATGTATTTACAAACAAAAAGTATCTATGTAGTATATCAACTATCTGGTGTCCACGACACAAGCCTCGTTGCTAAGTGTGGCACTAGATGGCGCTATGTGTAATGTCCATCGATATTTATTTATTTCGCCGGTACGAGCTTATACTGTAATGAAAATATTAACCATTTTGTGTGGAGATTATTATATGCTATGCCAACAGATAGGCACTTAGCTACATAGTAAGCAAATTGGATATCTCCCGCAGCCGCTACTTGGGTTGTCGAGGTCAGCTATATCAGTTTACTATGACTGAGCAGTAATTTGAAGCCTTTTTTGAAAGCTAAACTAATAAGTGATTCAAACTTTGTCAAAATAATGAAGAAGCATCACAAATATGCTGAGGATACTAGTAATGATAAACACAACAATTTTGATATGGAAAATATGTATGTAATATGTAATGTTCAGCGATATATTTATTTATATTTATTAAATAAAAAATTTACTGAGCACCGGTGGCACAGTGGTGATGGCCTCGACTCATAAATTGTGGGTCGTGGTATCGAACCCAGACAGGTGCTTTACTTTGAGTGATTTAATTCATCACCACTGCTCTTAAAACGGTGAAAGAAAACATCGTGAGGAAACTGACATCCCAGAACCAAAAATTCGAAAGCATGCGATATCTATCAAGCAGTACTGGGCCCACGTTGTGATTTAAGACCTGTTTTCTCTTATAGAGAGAAGGCATGTGTCCCAGCAGTGGGAACATAAATCTTGGCTGATAATACTAAGGCTCTTGATAATGGGAAAGACCGTTAAAAGCGAATTGTAGATGGCCCGACCGCTGTTTTGGGATATAAAATGAAATGGTTTGATTTTCAACCATTGAACTGCTTGGAACCAGCTATGCTAGCGCCAGTTCCAACAGTTGCTATCCCCATTAACAACGTAAAACCAGACACAATATCATACAAAGAAGAAACATTGAAATCGACATGCTAATGTAAAAATATGCTAATTTGAACTCTGTTTGCACAGACTAACAGTTACATTGTAACAATATAAGACATAATAAACTACAATTTTAACTATACTGCCTTTTGTTAAACAAAGCAAAATATTGGCTTTCTCATTTTATATGTCTCATAATGCATGCATACGCACGTCCTACCACGTACATGGTCGTAAGGCGAATGACCGATTGTGTCAAAACGTGAATAAAATACTTTAATACTACCAGTACAACTTGGCCTCTCAACTTCAACCATCAAATACAAAGCACCAGCTCTTCTTAAATCGGCGTTCCCAAGTAATATGGCCAGTACGATTTGGTCTTTAGCTCTGAAGTTAGTGTTTGGAGCGATCGTTGTTTTTGTACTGGTTTTTATGACAATGTTGTGAGCAATTTGTTTAAAATTAACTTTGGCTGTATCTCCGTTATTGAGTTGATTGCTTTGTTCGAAACTATACCGGTGTTTACTTACGTATTTTAAATGTAATATGGGGCAGGCGTAATTTTATGTTATGTTATGCAAAATTATTGCTAATTCTACACAATATCATTGATAGTAGCGCACTTTCATCAGCATCATTTGCTTAGCTTTTACCAATTATTTTAGGGCCTGTACCTATTCGAAATTCCATATATACTCTTTTACAAATTGGCTGGTGACCTGGTTCCAAAATTTACAAGATAATGTACGTATATCTCACCATTGTTTTCAATTTGTCCTCCATATACGTGCTTGGCCTGTTAAAATCATTTATTTATAATTAACAGGTTATATGTATTACTTAACATCTCGTATTATACCGGATCAAATTTTATGCATTGGTCTAATGATTGTTTGCACGGACTTCCATAACTTCAAGTTTACCCACCTGATTTAATTTTATAGTATCCTCGACAGCTTTTCAAAACTGCAAACTAACTTAAACATTTCCTTCAACAGAGACCATGTTAAGAATTCCAACAATTACAACAACATTTACAGCAACTGAATCAACACTTCCCCCACTTTAACAACAACAACTCAATTTGCATCAAACTTCAAAATAAAGGCACCGTCTAATTTACGCGTCAACTTTCAACGAAGCGAACGTTCGTAGTAAACAAAAATATTTCTGTTTACAATACGAAAGTTATTTCCAGTTTGATAAATACAGCGGGCAGTTCTTTGGGACTGGCGTTTAGTTGTTTATGCTCGGTGGCTGTAAAGTTTCTTAATGGCGGATAAGTCCTGAAAATAAATTGGTATTTTTTTTTGTTGTGAAACTGAACGTTATACCTTAGTCATAGAGAAACATCGAAGAGGAAGACAATATAATATGCTGCGCCAACCCCAAAAAGATTAGGATAAGGACAGGAAACTGATGATGACTGAACATTCTACCTTAATTAACAAACTTATTATTGAATAATGAGAAATGTAAATAGAAAACGTTTATTTGCATGTGCAGGTCACCACTCACCTGGGTAGTGTTACTACTTTTGAAATCAAAGTATACTCTTCAACCCACCTCAAAACTGATTGAATCATACTAAAGGCACATCATGACCGTAGAATCATTCTGCAGAATCATTACAACAATGATGCTGTCATCTCTAAACTGACTGTCATTTATGATTGTGACAAATTCGTGAATACTTTCACAGCTGTTATGTGTATAGGATTAGTAGAAATTGAATGTAGAAATAGTTTATTGTCCATGTAAAACAGTAAACAGGTATTTAAGTTAACATATATTGAAACATCATAAATATCTTCAAATATCGTACAGCCAGGTCATATAAATTATAGTGAGGGTGCGTTCAAGACAGACAGAATTTTTTTGGCTTGCTGTACTTCCGTTTTTTCAGCAGTCCTGTCCCAACTTTTCAATCCAACATGGTAACCGTACCTAGTATTATGAGAAATGTAAGTCCGTAACACGTTGGCGCAGGTCATGAACATCTGGCGTCAGTTTTTGTGCTGTCCTCGGCTATGTTCGGCTGTGCTCGGTCCCGCTCGGTATGGTCTGCGCAGTGTCTGAGCGTATTGTCGTAAAATTTATAATTGGTGGTGCTATTTTCAGAATAGATGGACGTGGTGAAATGATATGAGGTTAGGGTTAAATTGTTTTATTCATGTTAACTGAGTTGGTGTGAAATAATAATAATGACAAGTAATAGAGAAGTATGGAAGAAGAAGACAAACGACCCCAAATGAATTGTGTCAAGGGCAAGAGAATGATGATGATGATGATGATGATGATGAGTTGGTGTGAAATAGGGTACACTATAGCTCATTTCCAAATGTATCCACCTCTTTTTACTGTGCAAAAGCAGACCATATGGTCTGTTAAGTATTGTAATTATTACATGTATGTTTTATGTATTGGTTATTTTATTTTTATTTTATTGTAATGATGTTTTTATCTTTTATTAATTTTTATTTGCCAATGGGTGTTATTTACCTGAAATAAATGAATTTATTTATTTATTATTGTGCTCCATCTTCTTCAATCAATCAACTCAGACGTATCGTATCGTAGCAGTCCACTGCTGCATAGGTCTCTCCCAAGCTGCACCACGACAACCTGTTCTCCACCTTCTGCATCCATCCATCCCAGCCACATTTCTGAGATCTATCTTTTCAAGGTCTATCTAGCTAGGGGGCATTTCTCGCTACACTTGCTGGTACTTATATTCTTGATCAATGCTAATATTACAAGTTTTTAAGTAAATGCCTTTCAAATTTTCAATCAAGGTTTGGATTTTGAAGTATCAGTAAAAAAGGGAAATCCTTGTTTTTTCTTTTTTTTCATCTATTGTGTATTTAAAAGATATTTTGCGTGTAGTTAGGCTTAAGTAATAAAATGTTGTTTTTTTTGGTACTTAAATCTTTTTTCTTAAGACGTAATAGTCTCAGCTAAAACGCCATTCCTCTTTCAGTTAAATTAAACTAAATTATCTTTCCTCATTTTCATAATTAGGTTACTTTCTCGTTGCTATAACAAACTAAAGATTCTCGATTTTTTGAAGACGTTCTTCAACACAATCAGGTTAAATACAACTCTCACCCAGTTTAGGAAAATGAACCCTTAAGATTTTTACAGCCATAATTCAGACGATGTTAATGGACGTCCATCGCGTGATAAAATTACTAATATCTCATGCGAATTGATTGCAAATTGTATTGCTACCGGTTTTTTCGCTAACCGAGTTTTGTGTGGTACAAGGAAGAAGCCGTTTGCCAAATTAGAGTTCAACCAAGGGTTGGATCTTGAATTAAAAATTACGAATAGAAAATTACTAATGTGCTTCCCTCTATATAAAGGGTGTAAAAAACCTCTTAACGAAGCCGAAAGGCTCTTGTTTTCCCCGTCATTGCGATCATTTTTTTGTTCCACGTCATACCTGGGAACCTTCTAGTTACGGAGATATTGGGGGTCAAGGTTCCAACTTTTCGACAAGTTTGTTTTTGACACAAGTTTTCAATGTAATATTTTTACTTTAAACACTTGCACGACCCCCGTACTATTCAATTTATCCATCAGCACAATGTTTTGAGTGCGTTACATTGAGTTATACCACAAAACATGATTTTTCACCCCAAAAAACAAAAGTCGTTTCCCAGCAATAATTTTTGCGTAAAGTTACTTAGTTTGATGTACAGAATGCTTGGTTGACGGCTTCGATGAGGTTGTTTTCAACCTGTATAATCTGTGTTAACTTATAAAGCCTTGCTTTAAAGACAATAAAGCTCTTGAACAACAATGGCAAATCCGGGGGCCGCTTTTAAAAGTTCTGCTGATTTCTAGATACATAATTATTATATTTAGTTTTACGGAAACGCTACGTTTCTATGAAATTTGCACAACGACCTGTTGCATGGGTCCTCAAAGACCGCGCAAAGAAAGATCAAATATTATGAAGTATCGATAGCTATTATAATTATGTTGTTTACAGTTTAAGCCCCCGTGGAGAAAGATGGTGGTCTATTTTTTTTTTTTAATAGCCTTAAATGTCCCATTGCTGGGTAAAGGCCTCCTCCATATCCTTCCAGGTACTCTTCTCCTGCGCCACCTCGAACCAGCCCTCGCGATGCACCTCTTTCTACGCCAGCCTCGGCGGCGCCGTCCATCCTCAGGCACCCAACGTGTTAAGAGATTCTTGTTCTAATAAAAAAAAAAAAAACTTATTTTGATTACTCGCTGAGTCTATAACTTGGACCACTCGACCTACAATGCGTCGCACTTACGTCGGACAATTTATCAGGCGCCATGTTTACGGTTTGTTTTTATACAAAACATAATAAAACGGTACACGTGGTCTGTAGGAAAATTATATTATTTTAAATTCATTTTAAACGTGTGGATGGAGATTGTAAGTTGTAGTAAATAAGTCATTTTTGTGAACGTGTAAATTGATGTATGAATATGGTTTTCATGACTGCCAGTTTGTGGAATTCACTGCCGGCTTCTGTGTTCTTTGATCATTATAATCTGGATTTATTCAAAGTTCGAGAGAATCGAGTTCTTCTAGGCAAGCGTGTTCCACCCTAAGCCGCATCTCCACAAGCCAATTTAAAAAAACAAAAAAAAAATAATCAAAGCTTTGTAAATGTTCTGTCGAAGCAATGAGTAGTCGAACTATTGTTATTCGAAATTGAAACCGTGTCGAAATAATTAACTGTGAAAGTTCAGGATGACACTCATCTGCATAGTTTCGTTGAAACAACTAACTCAGCCTATTGACCTTTAACCAGAATTTCGATGTTAGATAATATTCAAAGTCTTCCCTTAAAGTACTTACGGGATGGTTTCCGTGATTTTCTTTTGTTACTATGAGCTCCCGATATTTAATTAAAAATAATTTTCGTCCCACCCGCATACCTCTTCAGTATTCCAGCGATCATGATGCTTGCAACTGCTTCGAAATATCGGGAGCTCACAGTAAAAAAAGAAAATCACGGATATCATCCCGTAAGTACTAAAAGTGTAGTGAAAAACCATGAAAGTCTAAAACAGTGCTTTCAGTCTTCTCTTCAGACGAAGTGTCGCGTGGAATTGTTGTCCTAGAAGACTCACTCACGTTTGACCAAAACATTTTACAAAAATCTGATGAATATATTCTTTAGAAATATTTATGGAAACCAAACTCATCACCAATTTACTCTTGGCATAAACAGGTATAACAATTTGAGTCTAAAAAAAACAAGAAACGAACATCATATCTCATCCGTATCGAAGGCCCATTTATATCTCACACCATAAAATAATATCCCATCAAAAACTATCACACAATAGGTCTCATGTGTCGTGGTACAAAAAACTTATAGAGATGCGCTTGCGCCGCGTCGAGTGACCGGCGGCTCGGCGGGTCAATCAACTTTGCCCGGTAGCCATACAACTTTTTAATACAATATAAATAATGATACACTTACCTTTTTTAATACAGTATAAATAATGCCAGTTATCTTTTTTCGATCTTTATTTTTAATCTATGATTTGGATCGAACGCTACCTTTTGAATATTTATGTTGATTTGAAAATTGGGTGTGATTCAGTGGAATGGGTAATTGAATTTGAATAAAATAAAGATGTGGATAGATGAGCTACTTGCATCTATTCTATTTGAAATTGTATATTTGCATAAACTAATACTATATAACTAATAATTGTATATTTGTATTTTATTTGTTTTTTTTTTTTTTGTATATTTGTATATTTGCATGCATACACATGTTTTAACAAATAAAATTATCTTTATCTTTATCTTTATCTTTATCTTCATAAGGACATAATCAAAATTCCATAAGATTAAATGATCGTTGTTCCGATCCCAAAACTACATTGTGTTCATAATAATTTTATTTACTCTAAATTTTTATTAACCCTTTATTTTTTATTAGAGAAGGTAATTTGTTATTTTTTTTCTATAACAGGTAGCAGCAGATCATGAGATAAGCACTTGTCTTAACATCCTCTCTGGTTGAACTGCGAGATGCCATTTCGAAAAAAAAAAAAAAAAAACTTGTCTTAACATAACATGAAATAACATAACACACCCGCAGTAGTACACCCTAAGTTCATCAGTTATGTTTAAGTCCCATGTAATAGGGGGCGAGCCTATTGCCATCAATCGGGCACAAATCTAGGCTGCTACTGAGAAATTCCTGATGGAAAAACCCAATAACATTTTGCCCGACCTGGGAATCGAACCCAGGACCTCATTCTCGGCAATCGCACTTGCAACCACTACACCAACGGGGCTGAAAGATTAATTTAAATGTGCGTTTCAATTCACCCTTTTATTTCAAACTGAATATCAAGTAACGTACTCACTGCTTTGACAGAAAATCTTCTTTATAAGACAACCTGTTCAGATGACAAATTCATAATTCAATATTGAAACTTAATACTTTCAAAATGTTCCCATATTCACGCATTCAAATTCAAATTAGTAAAAAATAACGCTTTATAAAATAATCAATTAGACTTAACAGTTGGTATGTCAACGATAGGAATATCGGTAGCCTATCATTAATCACAATGTAATAATCACAGTATCAAGAAATTTATTCAAATTTTATTCGAGAGAAAAAACTAATTTTGTATTCGGGAACCTATGGGGTCATGGTTTTTTGTTAGAACATTCTTTCTATAAATGTCGGGTGATAGGACTTTTTTGGTATAAAAAATTTGAAGTTTATTATTCGGGAGCGTATTTATGGAGTTGTGCTCTTAAATGTTAGTAAGTATTATGATATTCTAAAACTTGTAACTTTTGTTTAAAAGATCTTGTTTTGTAAATTTAATCATATCTGAAACCAATAAACTTATTACAATAAACTCCACAATATCAATCTAATTTCGTACCCATAAATAGTTTGCATATAAAATCGTCGAAACGAGCACACTTTCAACACGTACATAAATCACGGGAACTTGTGTCAACTCGTGTCAAACTCGTGGCATTAGCAAGCCGTATCACTCAGCGGGACATAATTAGCTTACGTTTTGTTATGACGTAGGTGTATGTATGTTTGTGTAAAGGGTGATTTGGATTTTATGTTTTGTGAGACTGAAAGAGTTTGAGATTACGAGAAAGGGCGACTATGTTTGTAGTCATACGATAGCTATATAAAACATATAATAATAAAAATAAATATCGCTGAACACTACACACAGCGCCATCTAGTGCCACACTAAGCAACGAGGCATGTGTCGTGGACACCAGGTAGTTGATATACAATAAAGATACGTTTTGTTTGTAAATACATACTTATTATACATATAAACATCCATGACTCGGAAACAAATGACCATGCTCATCACACAAACATTTGCTCCTACTGGGATTCAAACCCGGGACTCTAAGAATGTAAGACAGCCTCTCTACCGCTGCGCCATTCGGGTCGTCAACGTAACAGCACTCCTGTGTGCCATGAAGAGGTGGACAGACGTGATAAACATTGAAAGAAGAAAGAAAGAAAAAATATTAATTATTTGACGTCAGTTAATAAAGGACACACACAGTAATGTAAAAAAGATACAAAATAAGGAGGAAAACATAGTATGTGCTTTGTGCCTCATGGCTGCGCCAAAAAGCACCATTGCCCTCAGACTCAGTGGAGCGACAATCTTCAAGGGTGGCTGGTAGCAACTAGGTGAGAGTTGCTGAGAATCGAGTTGAGTGTCGTGTGATTGAAGAAGCCTATGTCCAGCGGTGGACTACTGTTAATGATGATAGGGGTGAACCTATAGCTAATGCCATTAGCCGGATACAAATTCAGACTTAAGACAGTTATTGAAAATTTCCCTATAAATAAAAACAAATTTGCCATTGAATCCGTGAACGTAAGTCATAAGTCATAAGTCATTTAATCATTTGTTAACACAGGTAGGTACAATAAATAGTTGTTATAAAAGATTACAAGCGCGCTATGTTATGCCCGAAGGCGTACAAATATTCATAGAGGTCATTGACATTAAAATTAATAACCTTTAAATATAAAAATGGAATGCATAAAGTTAAATATATAAATGTCAAAAATGTAACTTTACTACGTCAAAAATTAAAATAAAGTATAAACAAAATAAAAAAAGAAAATAACAAAGAAAAGGATTATTAAAATGAGTAATACAAAATGTCATGTGCAAAAATGTCAAAAAAAAAAAAGCGTAAGAAAGCTAAAAACCTGTCAATTTAGCGATGCTTGGGAGAAGCTTATGTCCAGCAATAGATTATCTTTGACGGCCCGAGCGGTAGTGAGGCTGCCTTACGTTCTTAGGGTCCCGGGTTCGAATCCCGGTTGGAGCAAATGATTGTGTGATGAACATGGACATTTGTTTCCGAGTCATGGATGTTTATATGTATAACAAGTATGTATTTACAAACAAAAAGTATGTATGTAGTATATCAACTATCTGGTGTCCACGACACAAGCCTCGTTGCTTAGTGTGGCACTAGGTGGTGCTGTCTGTTAATGTCCAGCGATATTTATTTATCTTTTGGATGATATGTTTAAGACGGTTTTTACAAAAAACCTGATGCACCAGCTAAGACACTTTAGCCTTTCTAAGCATCCACCAAGACATTGCCCAAGCTATTTCAGATTAATGATCTGTATATTTGTTTGTAAGTACAAAACAGTGACCGTTTACGGCTCTTTCACTTTAGTACAGTCCTGTCAATAAGTGTTTGAGTGTATAAGAGAGGATTTATTAGGCTTTTCGCACACCCATGCCAATAACATCAAAGGATTGACGTTCTTTGAATTCGGAATGACTTTAATGCGAATGTTAATTTTCAAAGAGTAATTTAGGTAACTGTAATGTTTCTGGTCAAAGTAGTCTTAGTTCAAATTAGGCTCGGTACAAAGTGTGTTCCTATCATGTTTTAGTTTCTGTTTCAATTTTTGAGGTAGGTACGGCGAAGCAAACCTTCATCTATGCATCTCCTTTTTCACGAAATATTGATCTTTTTTCTTTTTAGAAATTGTCTTACAACCTTCATTGTTTTTCTATATATCACAAAAGGAGAAGACTTTGAATATGGTAATGTTAAAATCAATAAGCATAAGCAGCTAAGGCGTCGACCCTTGATTCTTGTGAGGTCATGAGTTCAAATCTTGACCCAATAAACTCTTAGATGAACCAAAGACAAATGTATCGTTAGTTTTTTTTTATATAAATCATGATCAGTCTGTCAAATGACCAATTTGGTCGAGACGCCATTGTTTAACTTTTGTGTCTACTTCGTGGACAGATCATGGGGTAAGTCTTCTTGTACTTTTAATGACATAAATTATCTCTACTCTGCCCAAAAGTCCGTCTTTTAAAATTTATTTTTTAAGAACAACCAAGTACCTTTGTGCAACACAAACTCACACGACTTTGTAAAGTCGAGATAATCAACACAAAATGAAAATAACAATAAACTTAAACTTTGTAGTGTGTACAATATGGGACACCTATTCCTAACCCTTCCAGCATCACAAACATGATCTTATGAATCTTAAATAAGTGCCCAGAAATACAAACATAAAATGTTACAACGTACACTAATTATGTTTTTAGCTCGCAAACGTATAGCTAGACTGCTTCAAATTTATCACCCGCGTAGTGACAGGTTCACTCAGCGTCATTAAATAAATTGATAGCTCATCACTGTCGCGGCAAGCCATAAACGTCTCGGTGACAAAATTATTGTTTAAAAATACAAGATTTTATGTTCTGCAAAAAATAAAATGTTGGACGCAAAGGATTTAGTTTGAGCTTTGAGTTTGAGTAAGAATAGGTGATAAAATCGTCTGTCATATATTTCAGTTTTGTCACAAAAAAAATATTTACTTTTTAGCTTAGGTATTCTATTTTGTGCGACAACGAAAACAAATTAAAATTACCGTCCTGGTTTGTTTTTACAGGTAAAAAATAACTAAACACATGATTCTACGATATTCAAGGACTGATTTCGAAAACAAAAAAAAATGTGCTTTTATGCTACACATTTGGGCCCTGTAGGCAATGGAAAATGTCGTGAGCAAAGTTTCGAGTATGAATGTGGATGGGTATTAGAGTAGAGACCAAAGAAACGATGGATGGACTGTGTAAACGATGATATGGCAAGAAAAATCATTAGCTGACGAGTTATACAGGATGTTAAAGTAGTCGCGTGCCTTTAAGCTAAGGCACGCGACTACTTTAACACCCTGTATAGTTGATGCCAGTTAAGATCGCAAAAGCGGTCATTGACCCACCTACATTTATTAAAGTTCTTAACTTTTAAATCCAAAAATAAGCCTGTTCAAGTCTTGAATCGTCATCTATGTATATACATTATGTGATCTTCAACATTTTTTCTAATGAAAAACGATACATGGTTCATTTGTTTTGTTTCGTAGGAAGAGATATTAGGGGAAGAGCAATGACCGCTATTGCGAACTTAACTGGCACCAACTATAGAGAAGTATGGAAGAAAAAGACATGCTGCGATGACCCAAATAAATTGGGATATGGGCAGGACAATGATGATGATTGGAGCCGTGTAGGTGACTGCACTATACCGATGAAAAATTGCTTCCCTGGAGGACCCAAAACCATGTGCTGAACTCATGGTACTATCTTTAACACCATGTAAGTAACGTCATATGTTCAGAAATCAATCTGTACCTTATTCCATTAACATTAAATCCAGAATCTGTTACCTAAAACGCTCATGTGGTCATGCTAAGCCCGATAGGCGCCGTATCTAAATCCGTCACGCTATAGTGACAGCTCGCTGGTCGCTGGTTCTATTCCCGGCTGTGCAACAATAAACAATGACTTGTTTGATTTGGTCACGTGACCGTGCCTGTTTGATTTTCTAGTTATTCATCTCATATTCTCCATGTTAGGATTCGTCAAGATGCTTTGGGCCAAAGGACTCGAATTCTTAAGACAGCGTTTTTCTGTAATGGTGTTGGTATTTTAAATTTGGTTTGGTTATGATACCATAACACTATGTCAACTATAATATTGACATAATACAGGATGTAAACCACCTCATCAGGAAGCCGTCAACCAAGCGTTCTGTACATCTAAGTAAGTAACTTTACGCAAAAATAATTGCTGGGAAACGACTTTTTTTTGGCGTGAAAAATCATGTTTTGTGGTAGAACTCAATGTAACGCACTCAAAACATTGTGCTGATGGATGGATTGAATAGTACGGGGGTCGTGGAGGTGTTTATCTCACATTAAAAACTTGTATTTAAAAAAAAAAGCTGTCAAAAAGTTGGAACTTTGACCCCCAATATCTCCGTAACTAGAAGGTTCCCAGGTATGGTGTGAAGCAAAAAAGTGATCGCAATGACGAGGAGAACAAGTGCCTTTCAGCTTCGTTAAGAGGTATTTTACGCCCTTTATGAATATCACACACAGATTGTTGATTTGGCTTTATGATTATATCAACAATCTGTGTGTGATATAGCCAGTGCTGCATGAGTAAAAGGATATCTACCCTGGATTCGAGCAACGTGTAACGTGGAGGCAGCGCGAAGTCTGGGTTTCAGCCCTGTTGATGGAAATAGGCTCTCTCTCTTTATATAACTTAAACATAATCGGCAAAATGCTAACCCATCTGGGATTACAAGTGTGATTTTTATGATGATGATGGTTATTTTGAATCTAGATTGTAGTGTATGTACAAATGTAAAGTGGCATATACATCCACGTCCAGAACAAACATTTATCCGAAATGCATAGTAAATAATAAATAAATAGATATCGCTGGACATTACACACAGCGCCATCTAGTGCCACACTAAGCAACGAGGCTTGTATCGTAGACACCAGATAGTCTATATACTACATTGATATTTTTTGTTTGTAAATACATACTTATTATACATATAAACATCCATGACTCGGAAACAAATGTCCATGCTCATCACACAAACATTTGCTCCTACCGGGATTCGAACCCGGGATCCTAAGAACGTAAGGCAGCCTCACTACCGCTGCGCCATTCGGGTCGTATAGTAACCAGTATAGTACACTAAACGGCTCTAAAGCCTGGCTGCCCAAGGGCAAGGGCTATGGAGGTCAACCGCCATTCGTCTCGCGTAAAACCAGAACTCGCCGTATCAACTGAACAACTGGTCGTGCGCACGCGCAGAATAGCGTGCCTATATGTAGACACTAGCTGTTTTAGCTGTTGATACCTCTTCTTAGCTTGGATTTGAGGGATGTGATTAAAATAGTCAACTAGGGGTTATTACATGGGACTTAATGTGTACGAACACCTCTGACTAGCTCCTCGGGGATTACAGGCGTGATCTTATGTTATGTTACCTCTTTGCGTTGGTTTCAGGTTTTGTTCTTCAGGATCGATTTAAATTTTGATTGGAGATTTAGTATATTAGTATATTTTAGTACAATTTGTTTTTCTCTTAAATTTTTTCAGTCAGATCTTTAATTTATAAGTTTGAAAAGTTTCTTGGCTAGGTACCGTTACATCAAGCTTGCCCATGACATACTTCCGGTTCTAAAATCGAGCTCTTGAATTGAACTAAAAGCAAGTAAAAAAAAATGTTGGCCCTTAATTTGACAAAAGTTCACCCTTCATCGCACAAACAACATCTGACACACAAATCCCTCTTTTTTCATACAACAAAAAAAAAAAACCATCACGCCCTATTTTTCCTTTACAAAAATCATCAAAAAAAAATAACGATTTTGCACCAAAAACTCCGTAATTTACTTCCTTTGAGCTTTTAACAATAGGATTAGTAAACAGGTGTGCCACTTTCATTATTATGACGATACATTAGTATAACGTATTAAACTAAAAAAAATATACTCCATCTTGCTACGAATCAAATCGGTATACGACAATGATTGCTTTACTTCGAAATACGACGCATCTGTAATTATGACAACATGCATTTATAATGTACCGTCAGTAAAAAAGTTAAGACGCAATATTCCGTACTTCATCCCGTCTACATATGACGTTTCGCCTCGCTGTCCCTCAGAGGTCGTTGGTACTCAGGGGAAACTAAAGCACAGGTGTCCAACGCTCGGCCCGATAGAAAGAGACAGACATAGCGTAACTGTAAGCGCGCGAAAAGGACGCAACCAAAATAAACGTTGAACTTATGTTGTGTTTTTTTTTTCTTTTTGCTCTCCCTCGCCTATGTTCGTGACGGATCTTTTTTTTTATTTCATTTTGTTGCTCTTGTACAACCTTTTTGGCTTATTTCGTTGCTTTTAGCTATATTTTAGACTAACTTACCAATTAAAGTTATTAGGTTAGTTGTTATTTTTGGTTTTCGTAGGTTACGAGTGTTATGATGCGTCTGCGCACACTGCGCAGTTTTGTTTTTATCTTTTTGTGGGTGCTGTTTCTAGACGCAGTGTTGGATAAAGATGCGGTTTTTTAACTGTTTTGTCTCTCGTTGCAATTAGTGTTATTATGACAAGGGAATTTAATTTAGTAATTTTTTTGTAGACCGTGTAGCTTGTTAATTTCAATTAAGTAAATCTGTTTTTAAACTGGATTAAAAATATTTAAATCTCTTTTATGTCAATACTTGAAAAAAAACAAAATAAAACGATATTTTTATCCTCTTATTAAGCGTAAATGCCTGCAATTTGTTTAAATTCTCGTTAATAAAATAAACAGTAAGCTCACGCCACAAGGCGCACTGCGGTGTAAAATAATCAACACGGTATTATCGGCTATTATTTGGGGATAGAATAGAATTACGTCACCCTATCACACTAGTGCGTAAAATCGTATTACTTAAGATTAGTTTACTGGGTTTTTCTTTCTGTCGTTACATTATTTCATGGGCATTTGTTAATATAATTATAATTATGCTGCTTTGGTATTAGCAGGCTTATTTGCTTCTAGTCGAGTGATAGTAAATTTTTATGTATTAACTGGATATTTCTTTTACTTACCTATAGTTTTTGGAGTAGGTAGAATATTTCGTGTTTTTTTTTGTATCTTATAATTTGTTTTGTTGCACTATGTTACGGTGAAATGACATGAAATCGTTCAACCTTTTGAAATCACAACTTTATGATATTATCATAATTTTAAGCATTTCTAATAATAATAATGATTTATTTCTCACCACAATATAGGTACATTAGACAGGTATCAATACAAAAATACTTAACAACTGTAATTATACTGTGGGAGACTGGTGCCTAAGCTAGACGTGAGGTCTGTATTTCAGGACGCCAGGTCTCCACCCCTTGGGTTATGTTACATTTTAATGTTATGTACAATGCAAAACAATAATTAATGCGGTAAGAATTAACAAAAACAAAAGTTTGTTTTTTTTTTTTTTTAAATAAGAGATAAAAATAAAATCAAATTTATAATTACGATTCTGCGTTTTTGTTATTAATCATAGTATTATGCTCAGGTCGGCATTCCACCTAATATGTTATGGACACACACTTCGAAGGTTATGTTTAAATCCCATAGGGAAGCCCATTGCCAACTGGGCACCAATTCAAACTCAGGATCGTAACTGAGTGATATCTGAAAAACCCAAAAACACCTGCGCGACTTAGGAATCGAACCCAGAACCTCTCTCTCTCAGCAGTAGCGCTTGTAGCCATTAGACCCACGAATTAGTTACTTACGTTACAAAAAAACAAGAATACACACATGGAGGTATAATTCAAAACACTAATGTCCCACTTGAAAACAATCATATGCGAGTTAGAACATGCAACAGCGACCAACATAACATAATCACGACGATCTAGAGATTATATTGCTGTCATTAAATTATTTTTGTATTGCGACACTCTCGTTTTAAGATTATACCTACTTTAAAAACCATTATTTTTCTCCGACAAAAAACTGTAATACCACACTTATTTTTAGGGAACTAAAGCATAAAATACAGTAACAGGAAATTGTATGACAGTTTTTTTTAGGTTTGTCTCGTACGTCTTTTGTTTTTTTTTTGCTAACGGTACTTGTCGCAGTAAAGTTGTGTTCAGTTGTATGTGTTGTTGTATTGTAGGTATGTGTTTGTATGATGTTTTGATTTTTTATCTATAGCGCGCTGTTGTTGATGTTTTAAATGGTGTTTATGATCTAAGGTCAGTTTTAGATAGATATGGCATCTGAATTCGGTGTAATATGCTCATAGTAAATCTTATCTACAAAGGGTACTTACTTTGATATAGTTGATTCTAATTTTTTTTTTTTTTTCGAATTTATTTTCTCTTAGCTTTGATAATATACAGAATAATCTTTGGGAACCTCTCCCATATTCTACTCTCGCCATAATTCATTCAGCAGAATAGTGTATATTCAGATGGTATTTTTTTTTTCATAAAGTTTTATATAAATAGAGAAGAGAAGAAAAACCATTTCTATTACCATACCATCGAGTAATAGAATCCTACAAACACCCTGAAAACAAAACAAAAATCCCAAATTAATTTAAATCCTTATCACTAACTACCAAAACTTACCAATATAAACACGCACCCATAAAACCTCTGACATCAAATAAATCTAATAGAAAATTAAAAACAACGTACCTACTCATGCTCTTGCGCAGCGGACAACAAGTTTCTGGTCACACACACACATGCGCAGATATAATCACACTATCACAAGCACACAATCGTACTCGCTCAAGCACATTCACGCGGACATGTACAGTCGCGAGCGTTAAGATGTATTCACTTAGCAAATTTCAAAAGGGATGTTCTTTTGACATAACAATTGCAATTCAGAGCCAGTTTTGTAATAGTACGGGTCTCAAAATACTATTTTCATTAGCTCAATCAAAACAGTAGGAGAAAATCAGTTTCAAAACTGGCTACGTGTATACATATTATTAGTGTCCGTGAGTGTACTCGCACGCGCACATGCGCAGTGCGTAAGGCCAGTAGTGGGCCAGTTTATACGTAACTCAACGGTAATAATCGTGATATTGTTGTGTAGAGACAGCAGTTGTTTGTTTGTTGAAAATGTACGTAATTATTGCGGTGCTCGGATTTAGTTTTGAGGCTGTTGATCACTGATGTGTGGGTTTTTGATGTTTATAATGTAGATTGGAAACTGCGTCTTTGTGATCCAATTAACGAGTTCACTTTTGAATAATCACAGAAACTAATGTTCTATTTAGACCATGTCATGATTTTGTTGGTTTGGCATGAACTACCAAATACACATTGTGACGTAACGAAAATAAGAAACAGTAATTTCTTAAAAAAAATCATTTAACCCAATCGCCAACAACTTTCTGATAAAGTCATCAATACTCTTTACGTATACCTAATAACAGCGAAAACCTGCACAAAGCCTTACCTTGTCCTACTAAAATAAAAGACAAAATCAAGTTTTTCTGCTGACCATACAAGTCGCCAAGCCTCCGTGCTTACATCGATACACGTGGTGCAAGAAAAAGAGAAAATAATAAAACCTTTAATTTATGCCTTGATAGTACTTGTATCTTGAAAATAAAATATATAATCTTTTTTTTTTCACTCCGTACCTTTTTTGGGTCACTGGCCTTTAGAGATGTGCTGTGCCGATATCGATGTTTTTTTGTTTTTGTTTCTTTCTTTCTTTCTTTGAGACGATGACGTCTGTCTGATGCGTAGAATCTTTTTTTATCTCGTTTTTCTTTAGCAAATTATGATGTCTTATCATTTAATTATTGAGTTCAACGCGATCTAGTTTCTTGTTTTATTTGTATTTGAATTATTTATTAGGTAAAATTAATTGAGCTTTATGAATTGATGTTTATTAAGTGGCTTGATCTATGGATACGGCTTATCATAATTTGTTATTCTGTTCCATTGGTGTTGCAGAGCAGTAAGATTGCATTTTAATGGATACTCATGTCCAGCGACAATGCGTATATACCTAAGCTAGTTAAATATGGTACTACCTACTGAATACTAAATAAAAAGTGCACTCCCTAATTAAAAAATTGTCTTGAATGTTACTCTAAAAGGTCGACCATTTTAGATGAATATTTTTATATTACAACATTTATAAGTGTATTAGCAAAATATATTATCCTACTCTATCAATATTTTTTGAAATTTGAAAATAAGTTACTACATAATCTCAATTATTTTACCAAAGTCTGCTGATTTTACAGGAAGATAATAAAGCTACAATACCCAGCCAAATCCCAGTTCCCAGTCAGGAACATATCACTCATGTAATTTTGCCCATAACGAGTACGATACGAGACCCATCAATAAGACGGTGACATCGTTAATATAATCGATAATTAAGACGCTTAATGATTTATAACGGAACAGGTGTTCATGTGAAAGTGGAAGGACCAGAATCTGAACTTTAGGACCAATGTCGATAATGAGCAGGGAAACGTGTTATGGGCTTCATAAAAATGGCTGTTATTCGAGTGGGTTTAAATTTAAACGAAAGAGAAATGGATGTATTGAGGAAAAGAACAATGACGTATATAAAATATAGATAGGAGGAATGGACTAAAAGAAGAATAGAATAGAATAGAATAGAATAATTTAAAACAATAAATAAGAATAATTAAAATTTATAAGACGAGTATTTTGTTCTTTTCAACCACAAATAATAAATAAATATCGCTGGATATTACACACAGCGCCATCTAGTGCCACACTAAGCAACGAGGCTAGTGTTGTGGACACCAGATAGGTGATAGTACTACATAGATACTTTTTGTTTGTAAATACATACTTATTATACATATTTAAACATTGATTATTATCATATCATATCTCTCATCTCATATCATATATCATCATTTATTGATTTATTGATTGTGATTTGAAAACAAATGTCCATGCTCATCACACAAACATTTGCTCCTACCGGGATTCGAACCCTAAGAACGTAAGGCAGCCTCGCTGCGCCATTCGGGTCGTATGCGTATAAACACAAACGTTCAACTCTGAAGTAAAGCTATAGTATAAAATTACAACAACAACATCAGCACTATTGCAAATAGTCTCGCTATCTCTTGTGATCGTCACATTTGCCCTGTCTATCGACATCACGCACTACGCAGTCACAACACTACGCCTCAGCACGGTAGCCAGTCGAACGCCTACGCGATCACCGTCGGCACAAATCACGACATAGGACTCTCCCTTTTAGAATTTATAACACTCGTAAAATGAAACCGCAACGATTGCTAAAGATTTTAACACAGAAAAAGTAGGATTTGGGATTCAATTGTACAAATAGAACTCTTAACTTAGGCGGCAGAGAATGAAAGAAAAAAAAAACAAATTGCACCAACCCCAACTAACATAAAACTATGATGAACTCTAATCATCAAGAAATGGTCAAATGTAGAATATCCCGCATGATATGAATGTCTGCTTGGCTCATTGGTTATTAATAGCTGAACTTGTAGATTCGAGGTGCTAATATTCATTGAGTAAGTGCATGAAAAAGTATGGTTTGCAAAGATCAAAAGACCAATTAGACCAATTTAGTAAGATCCTCCATATACCCATGTCATGGAGGCTGTATTTGACTGGATAATACCTACTCACTTTTGGAGGAAGTAACAGCCTGGCCTGGCAGCGCCAATACGTTGAACAAAAGCAATGACGTCGAAAAAATACATTCAGTAATTTGTTATTTTACAAACCACAAAAACGATAAAGGCGTGCCAAAAAGCATCAGAAGATTTTAAAAACACAGCTCCTGGTATTGAATTTTGGATACGGGTCCAAAATATATAGGAACTGTAAAACCTGGACCAAAATATTTCCAAAAAGAAGGCAATTCATAATCTCTTTGGGATATACGAGCGTGATTGACAAGCAGGATAATTTCGTAAGAAAGGTAAGTTGTATTAAAACATTGTGTTGACTGTAACCGCAGCTACCTGAATTGATATTGTGCATACGGGCCAATTTTTGGCAAGTTGTGGTAAGCTCCTTTTGAGATAGGGGTATGTTGGATATTTAAAGTAAAGGTAACTGAATTTTGGTCTTTCGAATTTTGAATGTGAATAGAAGGACCGATAATTCGAATCTTACTTTATCAACCGAATGAAATAAAGACCGATAAAAATAATGAACGGAATGGAAAAATCTTTATTTTGTAAATACACGGTGTATCTTCACTAGATTAATTACAGATATATCTAAATAAATTTTACGTAATGTCACACAATGGGCGGTGTTATCGCTAAAACAGTCTTTTATTAACCCTTCTTTGGCAGTCGGGTAAAACAAAAGATGGCTAAACTTTGCCTTCAGAACTCATACAGATATACCAAGTTTACACCATTTAATAAAATAAAATTAAAAAATAAATTTAATAAAAATTACCATTGCAGATTATTTAACAATTCCCACCCAAATCTTCTAAAATAAGTCTAAGAAAGATAGTTCCCACAGTCTTTGGTGTCAGGTGGCAGACGATTACTAACCCCTTCACCAAATTTAGCATATGAAAGCGATCCTAACATATGGTCAGGAACCAGACAAAATACCCCTAACCTTGAAACTTGAGCCAAATGAATATCTTTAAAAGAAAGAAGTTTCAACTTTCTTATTTCTTTATTATAAAGTGGATTTTTGAATTTCGATGCAAATAGAA
The DNA here is from genome assembly GCA_963853795.1 of Xestia rhomboidea. Lineage (NCBI taxonomy): Eukaryota > Metazoa > Arthropoda > Insecta > Lepidoptera > Noctuidae > Xestia > Xestia rhomboidea. The sequence continues at coordinate 14,616,480 of OY970778.1, forward strand.
TTATACCTAACAAACAAAAAATGTTTCATAATATTGTTTATGAAAACAAGAATTATTTGTTTGCGACGACGACTAGTGTACACGATTGGCCATGCTAGTCAGTATTGTGTTAGGACTTTAGGAGGCCCTAGCAGAATTGACATCCATCAGTACACACGGGGCACGGCACATGGTTAAAAGAAGTAAAACCACGAATTTCTGACCAAAAATACTAGCACACAACTCTTTTATTATGCTCTTACTGCCCACAATAATAGACACACCTTCACAACTCCACATAAACCAGAAAAAAAGTACCAACAATAAGTAGAAGTCAAACAATGCTTTAAGTTCCATCTTTGGCATACATCAGACCAACAATAGCAGAACGAATTAACATATGAAAGGCAAGCGTAGTACGGTAGCCAGACATTTTAACTCCTTTAAGTAAAATGTGAACACAGACCGACGATTTTTTATCGGCAACCGTGAACTGGCTTTAAATTAGGAATCATTAATCTTCAGTCTGTCTTGAACCACGAAAGGGATTGTTGCAGTGAAGGAGAGGATGCGTTATGCGAAAGTTGAGGGAATAATGAAAGAGTAATGTTTTTAGGTGACCATCTATTTGCCGGGGCTGCGGGACTATTCGAAAGAGATACCGTAGCCCCGGAACACAAAGGGCGATGAAGGAACATGGATGGGTTTCAGTCAGTAAATATCTGACACTCCCTCCTGCTCCGCCCAGAGCGGGAGGAGTCATTTGATGATTTCCCAGCCAAAAAAAAAAAAAAGGTGACCATCTATTACATCCTCTGTCCCTCGGACTGCAAGTTAAGCAGTTAGTCCTAGCTGTCATTTGTAGATCTTCGGTAGTACTGGTTATCAGTGGCCCGAAACACAGGCAACCAATCTCCAGATATCGTATCATCCGTTACTAATTAGGTTGTTGTAGTAGTAGTAGTAACCCCATCATCATCAACTTTCTGCCCTAGTCTCATGTTACTTGGAGTCGGTGCAACACGTTTTATTCTTCCATTCTCACCTGTCAACAATCATGCAATCATTTACACCTTTTTCTTTCGTATCATTCCTCACACAATCCATTTATCGTTTGTGTGGTCTTCCTCTACCTCTTCATCCATTAATATTATTCATCACTGATTTAGTCACATGCGATTCGTGCCTACTCATCACATTTGTCCACACTAAGACAGTCGCTTCCGTTCCAACTTTTCTGTAACAGGCCCAATTTTCAAACTTCCTCTATATGCTCATTCTTTTAACTCCTCCATTCTTGTCACACTCCATTTAAAATTACTGTATTTATCTGCATCTGGTTAAACTAAAAGCCAACCCCACCATAGTTGGAAAGAAAGCTAGGTAGATGATGACACAGGTTTACGGTTTCTGAGAGACCTGTGTGTTATTTAGACACTTGACATAAGGAAGTGTGTGGGTGCAAATCGTTTGCCGCTTAGTGCTAATGGCCCTTAGCAGTGTGTGTACACTTGTGACCTGCCACTAAGATGCTATAATTGCATGAGGACTAAGTAATTGCTTGACAACTTAAATGATTTTCAAAACTTGCAGAAATCTCATTAACAAGAGTCACAACATTAATCTACCTACTTGGATGCAAAATCAATGCTGATTGGAATTCGATTGATGGTAGATAACTTGCATATAAATTAACATGATCTGTCCTTGATCTGTCTACGAATTAGACACAATATAGTTCAACAATGGTGTCTCGAACAAATTGGTCCTTTGACAGATCATGGTATAAATCATCTTCATCAGTAACATAAACCTTTCAGTCCTTCCAGTCTTTCGATACATAAACAGTAGCAAAAAGTAAAAATATTCATCCTAAAAATAGTTCTAGGGTCCAAGGCTCCTTCAATACTTTCCTCTTCATCTATACTTCTCAATTCACCGTCATCTCAGTAGGCATCTCCCATTCCCTTTCCAGCCCTTTCATCCTTCACACGTCCATCCATAGTTTATTCCTCATTTCTTCGTTTTTTCTCTACTCATATATGCCATCCACATTCTACTCAAAACTTTCTTCACGATATTTCCGTACCACAACATCCAATTATCACACAGATTTTCAGACTTCATCGTAACCTTCAAAACTTTACTGACCTAATAAACAAACTAGCTCCAATAACTTACAATTCCATCCAAACAAATTGTCACGAAGCAATCGCTCGTCTGCCTTGACAGATCGTAGAAAACTAATCACTATTCACTGCTGTGCTTACCCATGATAATTAATAAGTTTGAGGTTTGACTTGCATCTGCATACAATGCCCCGTCTGGACGCGAGTGCGTTCTCAAATGCACAACATTTTGTTATACAGTTCATGTAATGGTTTTTTTCTCTGTGTTTAGCAAAAGGGTTTTATGAATTGTGTTCGTTTTCACTTGTGCTAGAAGAAACCTAATTAAATGCCTAAATAAAACCGTAGTAATACTAATTAGGCTTTCATTTAGGTGTCACATAGTGTGGGTGACAACTTCAGGATATTGGTTGCTTGGTATTTTGGAAACCTGCGATTTGTTACGAGTATTGAGAAAATCCTTCGTGCAATATCCGTCTACGGTAGTTTTTTTTTGTGGTAGATACTTTTATTGACTCTACAAATCGATCATAGTTTTTTGGAAAGTTTTGAAATAAAAGAAATGTTTTGAATTTCTCTATCCTATAGAATCATAACAATATAGTGTGTTAAAAATTAAAGAAGAAAATTAATGAAGTCCAACCTAAATCAAAATTCAAATTACAGATCTACACCTTAAACAAAAGAATCATTCCTATTAAAATAATTGATTCCAAAATTTTAAGAGCACTCCCAAAATTGATAGACACAAATAAAAATAGTAACACCAAAATACATTCGATTGTAGAAATTACATCTTTGGAAGTCATTAAGTAAAATATTAATGTTGAATGTTATACTCAAAGTGATGGTTACACCGGGTTAATAGTGCGTTCTGTATCATTTGGTGTATCAAAGCAATGGGACTAACAATTAACTTTAATAATAGGTAATCGTCTAACCGTTTAAACTACAGCTTTATTTCTTATTTGGAGCCATTTAGAAAATTATTTGTGTTGCTGTAAATCAATTATTTAATTATGTTTAATTGAGAAGGAAATGGTCTGAACCATGTTCTGATGTTATATCATAAGGTTAGGTGTAATTCAGAGTAATTTGTCTTTTGAGGTTTACAAGGACGCTTCCGTTTGAAGTGGGTACAGTTACTGATAGCTACAGGGAATTGATGAAGGCTATACAATTGTAAGAGTGTGTGTTATTGCAGACAGTAAACTATTTTATAGGTTAATAGTTATTATCACTCTTGAAAGCAATAAGGCAGTAGTTGGATTTTCTGCGAAAGCAAGCGAGAGGTCTAAACATTTGGCAGTATCCTCAGAAACCGTGAACAGAATAAAACCCCATGTAATACAAACATAAGCTTTATTGAGTTCATTGGGATACGGTGACGGACCTGCTTTATTTATTTATGATTTAACACTTCAAGCACAAAGCACAGAGGCAGACCTAATGCCATAGGCATTTTCTACTTTTCTTTGGCCCAACCTTGGTTACCACTCGTTCAAAGCCTTGCTCCATGGGCCATCTCCGCGTCTAGTCAGATATCCTGCCCAGGTTCACTTGATACGCCCCGCCCGGTCCCTAATATAATAAGCTGCCGAAAAGTTTATGGCAATCCTATTGAACGTTGCTTTTTTTCTTGACAGCGAATGCAAACTTGTCTAGGCCCTAAGTAGACGAAACCTAAACCATAGTATGTTTAGGTTTCAAAAATCTCAGAACTCATTTCCCAAGAGCAATAGCTTTCCTACTAGAAATTATCCATTATACGTACTTAATAATTATTGTTAAGTACTTAATCCTATACTCCGATATAACTGTTAGAAGAACCCGTTTTCTATAATCACAGTAATTCGAATAGGTGCATGCAAGTCACCAGTCTCACCAACTTCTGTTTGCGGTTCACTAAACGTTATATGGATGATTGCTTTTGCCTTAGGGATTTCTACGTCTTGTAGGACCGTTTGGAGAGTGAGGAAGTGAGTTGTGATTAGGAGGGTAGTACCTCTAGCTTCTCGTATGATGACCAGTTTCCAGTGAAATGCGAAAAAAACTTTTAGGAGTAAAGCTGTATGTTGATCCTTTCGGAAAATAGTTTTCATGACTATCTTAGTGCATCTTAGGGTTTATTTTACAATCTGATCGCCTGCATACATTAGTTCACTCCGCTGTTTTTTTTTTCGTTACTTTATCGTTCAATATTCAGATGAGTGTTATCTACTACCACTTTACTTGTTTCTGCATCTTCATCTATTACATTTTGATAAAGACAAAATCGATCACTTTCTATTTGACCAAACACTTGTAAGTTACTCAACACATCTATATCAGGTTTTTTCTCAAACCCTTTAGTTATCTGTTCTCTACTTTTTCTTAGCAACCAAAAAATAAACGTTTCAATCACGTATTGAACCCCAAGTTCGTAACGTGATTCCAAATTTGAAATCAACGAACGATTAATCATTGACCTGGCGATGGTCATTTGTGTCGAGTCACCTCGTCCTTTTGATATAATCCTTGAAACTATTGTGAGACAAACGGCTTTGGTACAAATCGTTGTGGGACAGACGGTTTTAGGGACAAAACGTTGTGGGACTGAGACAAAATAGATTTAGAATCACGAATGTTTTGGTCATTGGTCAGTGAAGTGTGGAATTGAAACATGATTTTGTGGGAATATCTGTTTGATGTTCGTTAGAGTGAGTAATTGTGGGATGTTGTGTGTCAAGTACCAGTTTTGAAGTGGAAACTTAATTCAGATAATTGTTTTTTGACAGTAAGCTGTTGACCATCTTGAATACTGAACCACTGATCCCGAAAATCTGATAGGTGCAACGGCTACTGAACACTGTCTCTCTTTCCATCCTTCGATGTGTACAAAGAGCCATGCAGTCGCTAGAGTATACAAAATTGAGCTTCAATGATATATTCCAAAACCGTAATTTGTCTTTTGCTAGCATGGTACGAAATTACCCTTGGAGGTAGTAAAAAGTACAAGTTTAATTACGAAAAAAAGTCTAACCTCAGCACGTCTACAAACGGTTCTAATTTCATCACTCGTTCGCTCTTGCGGTACATAAATTCGCTAATTCGTATGTAATTCTTACTAATGACAGCTAACAGCGTTCGTTGGAAACGCTTAATGTGGGGTTTGTGCAAGTCTTTGGTCGCCAGCGAGGGGGGTTTCATTAAGACGTTTATATGGTTAATTGTGAGACAGGTTGCGTTAAAAAAAGTTGTAGTGATTTGTTTTTAAGAATTATAATTGACAATGACTGCAGCTGCGTTGTTGCCTTTTTATTTTTCATCCTGATTTGCTAAGATTAATGCTCATATCATTAAACTTATTCTCTCTAGATGACCAGCGTTAATCCATTTCCAATTTCCATGTATGCTGAGTAATTATCGATTTTATTAATCAGCTATTTATTTAACAATGTCCTAACTGAGATCCCTCCTAGATTTTTTTTTGCCAAAGAAAAGGTCTCCTTTCAGTTTATATTTAAATCTAATTCTACTTCTTCCGCACTGAAAATTCCCATCGATCCTTCACCACAGCAAAACTTCACACTAACTTGCGGCAAAATAAAAACATTTAAAGCTTCCATAATACTTTGTTCGAAAGTAAACATAGAAGTAGCATCAAACGCCAAAGCCAATAAAACGGTCAGTTTTACGACAGACATAAATCAAGTATCGATACACTATCGGTCGTCAAAGTCGTCGCAGTGAAACCACAGCTTAAGTCGTTCTAAAAACAAGTATTACTTGTTTGGAGACAAATAATTATTGTCTTTAAGTGAAATATTAAATGTTGGTGTTAGAAGAGGAGGTTAAGCAATTGTCAACGCGGTTTGTAAATTGATGGGTGGCTGGTTTGTGAATGTTGCAGATTGTTTTGGTGGATTAGCTTTAATGTTATTTTGATTTATGGTCTGGGTTTATCTGTTGAGCAATCTTTAAGACTAGTACTGGCGTCTTACTTCCTGTGAGGATTTTTATATATTGTATTGAACCGATACTTAGGATCAAAATGACTGCAGTAAAGTAAAGTAAGATTAGAAAATCTAATAGAGGAAATTAATAGCCATGCCATCAAGAAACGATTGTATCTACAGGAACTCTTTTATTAGAAAAAGAAGATATTCTCTCACACACTCTCCTCATCAATATCTCAGCAACTTTTTGCATAAGATGTCGCACCAACGATTTATTTTAGTGTTTCTATCATAATTTTATCTAAAACATATCCACTGAGCCATTGACATGAGTACCTGTCCCTTCCAAACCCATTACACCCTTGGCCAGGGTACCAGGTAATAATAAAACAGATAGCTGTGATATTGTAAATAGGCGTAAGCCAGGGACACCTGTGTTACGCATCTAGCTGTGTTACGGATAAGACAAAAAAAATGAACAGACTCGCCTATCGGTGCATTGTGTTGGAGTAGCATGGATTTTTAATCGTTTGTTTTTAGGAGCAGCTTGTGTAGGGTTTGATAAAGTAGAGATTGCACATTAATCTTGAATATACGTACCGTAGTACAGAATTAAGGTAAATTGCACTGTTTTAGTGAGAGAAAGATACGAACAGTAGTTCACCGTTTATTGAAGGCTGTAGACGACGACGATGACAAACTATGTACTGATAATAACAGTTTTGTGGACACATTTGGTAAGGAATGGAAAGTTGTTTTAATCGAATTCATTCACAACAGCAAGAGTGTAACTGTATTGGGAAAAAGGATATAGTTTATTTGCATAAACTAGAAAATTGCATCTCTAGAGTGTGCAATGTTGTCAAAGTTTTCCCCGAGCCAAGTAAAACTTCCAATCCTAGAAGTAAACCAACAATATTCCCAAGTTGCAAGGTCCACACAATTCTTACCGTTGCACTAGTGCAAGACAGCAATATCTCCATCTCTTTCGTCCACCGGTCGCTTGCTGCACGTGTGTCATGAAAACGGGTTTCGCTCGCGGACGGACCCAAGATTTTATTAATTTGTGTTTCTTATATATTTTGTATATTACTTCTTCGTCGCTCCTGTTGGCCTGGTACTCGCTCCATCGATATTGTTGATAACAAATTGCTTTTCTTTGTTCTGTCATGGCGTCTTTGTTTTGTTTAAAAATAAGGTCAAATAAAGCTAGTCTGAATGCTACCTGATGTGATGAATTATTGTCTTGCGACTGTTTTGAATGATTGGGTTCTAGGTTTTTGCAATGTTGATTAGGGACGGCCATTGTTATAATATTATTATGTTCAACTGCTCAGGTGTGTTTGTCGAGAGCAATGTCATATTTTTTACTATTCATAACGTTGATGACAATTTGAGTGTTTTTTGAAGTGTGTTGAAAAGTGAAATTAGGAGGGTTAATAAAAGTCTGTAAATAAATTAATTGCCTTCAATAATAGAGAAATATCGTTAAAAGTTTTGCGGATAAAAAGCCCAGTTTTTTATTAATAAAAATACACATATTATATGCTTTTTGTCCTCGTTTTTCAGCGACTCATGTGAAATGTTGGATTTCATTCAGTGATTCTCTAAACCTTCATTATCATTGTTTATAAACTTCGCTAATTAAGTTAAACACTATTAAACATTATTATTGACAATTGTTTCACATATTTCTTCAGTGACATTATTTAATACTGCACCATCTTGGTAGACATATTGTATCAGACGGACTGCAGGAGAAAAAAACAAAAAAATCTGCCACAAATCCTATTTTAACACGACAAAAACATCGAGAAATAAATCACTGATACAAAAGTATTCGGAATATTAATCTCGAGTCAAGCACATCAGAATATGGCCCGAAGCGTTTTGTTTCCGATATTTATGATGATCCGTTTTAATCAACTTAATCGACTTCGGTACAACGATTAAGAGTTTCTTTTATTTTTCGTCAATTTTTGTGCTTGAAATGAATCATGGTTGAAAAGTTAATTTGGTAATGATATCTTTTGGAACTTTATGGTATAGGATTAATGAAAGAAGCAATATGCATCAGACACCTGAGGGTCACATTGTTATGTATTTCTACAATCTTCTTCTTCGTGTTAGTGGTGGTCGCTTTTACTGCTTGTTTTAAGCGCAGAAGGCATGCTAGAACGGACGTAGATCATAATTTGATACAGCTCTAAATACACACTCTGCTGCCTTAACGTCGACTTAGTCCAGCTAAAGCCCTATCGATCTTTCAAGGGTAACGAATGTCTTTGGATGTGGAATTCTTACCGCTACTAATGTTTTATAGTTTTTGGAAATTCATCTTAATCCTTATATGTTACAAGATAAAGTCCTTTTCATATTAGTAATTCGTTACTTCTACCTAACATGATCCACTATTCATTTCATAGTCAGCTTTTGAATTTGTAACTTCAGCTACCAAGAGAAAGCCATTGTTATATATACTTTTCTTCCATTCCGTCCAACATTTACGAACCCACCACACATAAAAAGTTATTGGACAACCAAATCATTAGCTACTGCACATTTCTGCGGTCAAAACCCTATTGTTTTGACCACACGTACGAACAATGAAACGTTATCTTACAGTATGGCCGCAATTGTTTTTGGACAAAATAACAGCTTCCCCAACATTTAAGAAGTTGTAAATATTGAGTTGTCATTGTCTTTCTCTTGAGCTGTGGTGTTGGTTTACGATTTACTTGAAGGTGGACTCGGGTATAGGAATATTGCTACATAAAAATCGAATCCTACTATGGATTTAGTTTATCCGTCCAAAGTTGCTTCAAATTATGTTCTGTCGTAATTTCTATCAACTTTGTCTTCATTGCAGAATTATTTCTTTGCTTTGGACAGGAGTTCCTTAATATCAAAAGATCCACGTTCTTTCATCAACAATATCGAATCTATGAGGGTGTTCGCTTTAAGTTCTTAATGATGTCAAATATAAAACACTCTTGATTGCTCAAAAGTGTAAAATGGGCAACAACGCAGCAGTCCGTTCGCAGTTATTATGCCTATGGCTGGACTGTAGCTTCATCCTGTTGTAATTTATTCGGTCTATCTTTTTATAAAAAAGTCAGAGGATATGATGGGTAACTGATCCACAAGACAAACAAGTAGAAAAGAGACAGAAAATCTCTCTGTACCGATTGGTAGACAGACACTCTTTAAGGAAATCAAGTAAAAAAACTAAAACAAACAACGGACCTAAAAGTCGCAGAACTGGCTAAAAATAAAAAGCCCAAAACTAAGGCAGTGTTACAGCCCACGTGGACATTATGCGCACGCGCAACGTAGGCGATATTGCTAATAAATGTTTTGATTTATATCCAGAGATATTACTTTTAATGTTCTTTTTACTTTAATAGTCTGGTTTGGGGAGATAAGCTGTGTTTAATTTAAATATAGTTTTTAAATCTGTGTCATCGGAAAAGTGAAAAGAAAAAGCTGAACTTGTTCTACCAAATACTCAATAGTGGGCTAAAGATTTTAGCTGAACGGAAACTGAGGAAGATCTAGCTTTATTCTCATTCTAATATTATATTCAGTACATGGGGAATGATGTGGCGCCCTGACACAGCTGGTGACGCGATAGAACTTACAGAATATGGCGGGACGAGCTGTACAGGACCAACGACCAGTGGTCCACATGAACCCTAGATCGAAAGATTTGAAAGTCATGGGGAGAGCCCTTTGCCCAGCAGTGGGATGACACAGGCTAACGGTATCAGTAACATGGGAAATGGCTAGCATTGTCATGGTTTAAAATCTGTGGATGTAATTTTATTATTTGAATTTTATAATAGCTTGACCTAAATCTAATTCAAACTTAGCTATGGAAACGCCATCTATACCTATTGTTCTTTGACAGACCTTCCTCATTGGCAACATTTAGGCACTATTAGGGATGAAAATCAATGCTCGTGTTTGGGAAGTCCCAAAACTGATGTTGTCCTATTATTATTTTTTTGACAAGCACGAGACTGTTTCCAAATCACTGTAACTTCTGTAAGTCAGAATCAACAGTGGTGACCACCAGAAAAGAAAATGAAGCTTGACGAAGTCTCAGAGAAACAATTAAACTGTCTTGGATCCCGCAACGAAATTAACGGTTTAAGAAATTTATTTCGCTCAAAAAGAAAACATTTATTCACTTCTATGAGGAAACACATTTTTCGCTTGGTAATAAAATAAAATTTAGTTATAAAAACGGCAAAAACTTACAATTTATAAATTATTTAGGTGGTGTTCTAATAGTCTTTTAAAAGTTAAAAGTGATTTCGTTTCCTTGATTACTTTATGTAAAGAGTTATAGAGTTCAGCCCCCTCATATACGGCAGTTAGGTATTAATCAGAAAAGTATAGCGGAGGAGTAGGAAAAACATAATTAATTATAAGTTGTCCTGAATTACTGCATTTGTTTCATATTCTAATGTTTATCTATTTTTTTGTCCACAGATCGCCCCTATTCCGAATCAGACATCCCGCAGTCAGCCCCCCCACAAACCCAGCAGTGTCGACGCTCAGCCTCATCACCCCCTCTCACTCTAACCCTGGATTCAGACCTAGACGACGATGTGTTCGCTCCCAGATCCGACAGGACCAACGACCTGTTCTCGACTCGCAACCTGGATATCTTCGGCTATGGGAGTCCTAGGACTCCTGCAGGCGTTCTCTTAAGTCCTCGGAGAGAGAGGAAGTTTACGTTTTCGGTGACAAGTGAGAAGCATTGGAGGGATAAGGGAGGGACGGATGTTGCTGATGGTATGCCGAGAGATGACGGGATCAGCGATACTGATAGTGATAAAGAAACCGACGAGGTTAGTGAAATATTTTTAATAGTTTATTTCTTAGCGGAATAAGAAGATGGTGAAGATCATGGGATTAGTTTTAACTCTAGAATTTTACCATTTTCTTCATCAGATCTGGAGAGTTTCTTAGAAGTTTTGATTTGAGGTAGTAGTAAACGTTTTCATTAAAATAGAAGAAGTGGTTGATGTGCCATAAAAATATTGCGTCATATTACGTGGGAGCACTGTAGTTGTTAAGTATTGTTTAAATAAATAAAATTATGATATATATATATATATATATAATTTAACACCGAATACGGATAAGCGTAGTAGGATGACGAAGACGATAAACTTTTATCTGAAAAACGATGCCAAACAAACCATTATGCAAAAAGTAAATGCACGATGCGGGATATTATGGATGATATTTTCATCATACAAAGGTCAGTGACCTTACCTATACGAATCTAGGTCACAATTAAAACTGAAAAATCACAATTTTAAGGCAATTTGAACTCTCAATTTGCCCTAATTAAATTTTCAAAGCCATAAATTTAATCGCTATTATGAAACTAATTGCGCATTAATAACAACAAAACAAACTGTATTTAATAAAATAGATATTTTTGTAAAAACAACGACACGTGTTCATAAAGTCTTTGTTAACGTTGTGATTCATAATGTATAGTACTATCTATTTATAGGTATGTACTGTTGTAGTAAATAGTAGCGTGAACATGTTATGACATAAACCTAACTATGTGGTAATGTTTTTTTCATTGCAGTCTTTACATACACAAATAACATCACGCCTGTAAACGCCGAAGAGTTCGGCAGAGGTGTACCTAACAGTACACCCACATTTCGCCAGTTATGTTTAAGTTACATGTAATAGCGAGCCTATTGCCATCAACCGGGCACAAATCTAGAGTCCGTGGCTGCTACTGAAAAAACCCAGTAAGAAAAAACCCACAGTCTGCATCGCGTCTAAATATGTAGAATATTCTGGAAAAGGGTATTACACCCATTTTTGAAAATTGTCTCAATTAGATTCTATAGTGATAATGAACCACTAAAAATTCACAAAATTTTTATTCAATCGTTAAGTGCCCTAAAAATGCATTAAAATTTTGCATTTTCAAATTTCGCGCGTAATTTGACGAAAACGCTGGATGCAGTGGACGCCATATTGCTCTGTGGTCATGACGTCAGTTGGCTGTGTAAACAAATGCAGTGATATTTGAAGTTGATCGTTGACACTTCTAAGTTTACATAGCCGTATGACGTAATAACATGGCGACTACAGTATAATGGTGTTATGAAACAGATTAAAAAAGCTGAAACCTTTGAATTGAATTATACAATTTAGTTTGCTATTTTATGGACTAAAACTAACGTTTTCCGCGACTGCTTTTTGCCTAAGCTATCTCAATAAAATGTTTTTAGATTTTTTCTCATATAGAGTAAAATTCTCTATTCTGGTGTAAGTAGGTCTGGTTCAGTTCGAAAGAGTTTTTGCCAAGCAGTGGCAGTTGCTCGCAGAACGGATGGCCGATGGGTCCGAAAAGTTCTGGAGTGGCGACTGCTAACCGGAAGACGTTGCGTTGGAAGACCTCCCACTAGGTGGACCGATGACCTGGTGAAGGCCGCGGGAATCCACTGGATGCCAGTCGCACGGGACCGGTCAATGTGGCGACACTTGGGGGAGGCCTATGTCCAGCAGTGGACGTCTTGCGGCTGAAATGATGATGATGATGGGAGGCATGACACAGGCAGAGAAATAATAAGTTGTTTAAATAATCTAAATTTTTTTCTCATGGTAATTTAACAATACAGTAATAATTCACGTAACTGAAAAAATATTACCTAGTCAAAAGACATTCACTTTAGTACTATAACAAAAGATAGCAGAACTCTCAAATCAAACTAAAAACATGCTAATTCCATTGACATCAGAATCTGTATATTCTGTATCTTGTATGTTCTGCGAAAATGTTTCATACTATATCCACAATCTACATTTCATCTCCAAAGTTTCTAAAATAAATAAAGAATACGAGTCATGTATTATTCTCTGTTGCACTGTTCTTTTTGATCCAAAACTTGTACGTGACGCCTGATTAAAAAATAAAAAGTTGCATGCGCGCAGCAGTCTGCTATTAAAAACTGTCAGGCGCTAGTAAGATTTTCTTGTTACGAAGTTTGAAATAAGCTTAGTTTTCTAATTAACACGGTATCCTGGAACTGCGTTGATGCGTTATAAAGGATACGTGAATATGCATTGTATCTTTACGCTTTTGTTCTTTACTAGGTGAGCAGTGATCTACGTTTTTCGTTTTTTAACAATAAGACAAAAATAATGTTCAAATTAATAATGACCGAATAGGTGCCATTCGGTCATTATTGATTTGAACAGTAATTTTACTTATTAGGATCTAACTATCTAGATAGTTATACAAGTATCGAAGTCTTAGATCTAAAACAATATCCTGTTTCAGGAATCAAACCGACACTTTACACAATCTTAATTTTAGACGTTCTAACTACGCTTCGACTCTCTTCGCATATTCTCTTCGTAATTTACGACTTTACATTAGAAGTTCATAAATAATAAACTAAAGTGATTCCACAACTTGCCGATTTCGTAACAGAAAACCCAAAACAAATATAGGCGGATCATATTTTATACTTTCAATTGATATTTCCTTGGCAAGTCGCCAAACTGAAAATACACTTTTCTGCGTTTCTACCACAGGACATTAATAATACATTGTGTCTTCATTGTTTTTCGTTTTGCATCGAGATTCTAAGAAACTTTATACCTAAGTACAGAGATAGATTTTGTACCCACAGAATTTTTATTTATAAAAACCAGTAAAGTAGAAATTGCAAATAGTGGGTTATTATTTAAAACATTTTTAAATGGGATCTGCAATTTGATTTGATTACCAGACTTTCATAACCGGTCTTACTTTTAAGGGCAGTAACGGGTTGAAAACAAAATGATATGCACTGTTTTAGACTTCCCGGTTTTTCACTACACTTTTAAAGTACTTACGGGATAATGTCCGTGATTTAAAAGAAAATCACGGATATTATCAAGTAAGTACTATAGTGTACTAAATAATATGTTAGGTAGGTACCTTTTAAAATGACATGTCATCTATTTTCCGGACCCCACAGAAACCAGGTACACACGACGAACAATCAAGCTTTACAAAATAGTTTAAGCGGATCTCTCATTGCTCGGGAAATCTATACAAAGTGACGCCATGTTATACTGGAAATGTATATGTTTGATGTGTCGGCGTGTGTACAATGCTAAAACTCAGCTATTAAGTAGTTATAGTGCAATATTAAACTCAGTTTTACGAGACAAGCTTTTTAAATGGAGAAATTTTAGTAACGTATGATCTCGCTAGAATTATTTTTTGAGCACACAAAGCTAATAATTATGATGCAACAAAACAAAGGAGGATAATCCTACTGAACAAAACAACCTCAAAACTATGCGCCGCTGTTAATCGTACTAAACATTGTGCAATCGTACTTCATATAAATAGTTCTCGTTTCGTTTACAAGCTGCATTTCGATAAACTTAGTTTATTTGACACATTTGGGTCAGCGCTTGACAGAAATTGTGCGATGAATTATTTCGTAATAAGTCTTCCTTCTTGTTGATTATTTTGATGGTAAATTGGACGTCGAATGTTTAATATATTATGGGTTCATGGATAATAATATGGTCGCTGTCCAAATTATAGGCGAAGATAGTCTGGTTGTCATAAGCAATCCATAACGACGTAAAAGTAGATACTTTGGGACTAGAACGGACTTCTCATTGTTCCCGTCAAGATTTAAGTGGACCTTAACAAAATTGGTGAGGTAAAGTTAATACTTTAGAGCCCAAACAAAGTGACATTACTATAAGATCATCATTTTTGGTGCATGTTTTTCACAAAATAACACATTTCAGAAAAAAATAATTTTATACTTTGTCTTCCAACAGTACCTCGTCAAAGTGATTCGAGGGCCAAAAGATTCTTTACTGATGTCAACAATAATGAAAAAGTTTTATTTGTATGGAACTGAAATAATTGACAATCGCTAGGCGTAGGCCCGTTAGGTTTTAGCCCTATGGTTCTGGAATTCTACCTGACCAAGATATCTTTGGTTCGGCCAACCCATGTTTGGAGTCTGTTTAAAGACTGGTTGGCCAAGACACAAATAAATGAAGAAAATGGTATACTTTCTGCCTTTCACACTTGACGTTACACATAAAAACCTGCAATAATACACTATTTAGTGTTCACATTATTGCCCAGTCGGCCGACGAACGATGAGTTTTATTAGCCCGGCGTGAAAAGACGATGAGTCAAAAAGTAATGTTACCAATAAAATTAACGATACTCTTTACAATTGAGTGATGAATAAATCTGGTTTTATTGTCAGTCATTTCGATGGGGGATTGAGTGGAATTAAAGTTGAGGCTTATTTCTTAGTTGCAAGTGATAGAAACAACGAATGATGGAAGCGATCAAATGAAATGTAGGATACTGAAGGCAATTGCGACGTGATCATAAATATAGTAGAGAATATCAACTTTTTATTGATAAGCACACGACAAATATTGTAAAGGCTGATTTACATTGATCCAGTAGCTGGATCAAGCTTCACTGGATTCTAGCGCAGGATTGGCATTGACACTGGATCAGGCCGTTTACATTCAATCCAGTAGACAGTCTAACTTTGTTGAGGTACATTACGAGGTGACGACTAGCCATTGCGTTTACATGGATCCAGTGCCACAGGCACGTGGTGCGCGATGTACGGGGGGAGAACACTGGATTGAAAAATAGGAACGTAGTCTATTCCGATCCAGCGCTGGATACTAGATGCTGTATTGGATTTTAACATGTTTACATTATCCCAGTGCCGATCCAGCGCTGGAACCCAATGAATCAATCGTAACATTGTTCAATCGTAGGTGCAACTTATTTAAGCAAAAAATAACAACTTTTGTCTTAACCCTTCTAGTCTTTAGTTTAGTAAACAAAGTAATTGTCAGCTTTGCTTTCTTTGACGTTTCTTACTTCGTTCAAATTCTGGTCTATTGCATAAATATATAAATATCGCTGGACACTACACACAGCGCCATCTTGTGCTACAATAAGCAATGAGGCTTGTGTCGTGGACACTAGATAGTTGATATACTACACAGATACTTTTTTTTTGTAAATACATACTTATTATACATATAAACATCCATGACTCGGAAACAAATGTCCATGCTCATCACACAAACATTTGCTCCTACCGGTAATCGAAACCGGGACCCTAAGAACGTAAGGCAGCCTCTCTACCGCTGCGCCATTTGGGTCGTCATAAAATGGTTGCCTAAGTAATGATTTAAACTCAATTACTTTAACTTGACTAAAGATACCAGGGTTAGAACTTAAGAATATTCTATGCTTTTCAAAAGCCCAAATAGAACAGAAACTTCACGGTCGTCTGTTTAACTATTCCAACCGTACTCGCATAAAACTAATGACCTTGCTGGTCTCAAATATAGTCATACTTATGTTGCCGGCAATAAACTGGCACAAGTCGACTTCGGCCAACTGTAACAACACACTCACAGCGCACGGCGGGCTTTAGTGCGTGCTTAAACGTAGGACCTACCTTTGATATGGTGTGTTGTAGGGTAACAGTGTATTGGCTGCATAGAACTGACGAACTAAGATGAGTATCTGAATCAGTTGGCTGATAAGGCCAAATTAAAAGAAAAAGACCGAAAAAAAAATACAAAAGACTGTAATGCAAGCCTGCGCATGCATTGTGTAGGTAGATATTAACAGAAAAATGTAGTGAGGAAAACTTTGGATGGCTATAAGAAGATGTAAGAAACAATGAATGGACCATGTGAAGGATAATATGGCTAGAAAGGAGATGACTGCTGAGATAACCAGTAATACAGAAGTATGGAAGAAGAAGACATGCTGCGCCGACCTCAAATAAATTGGGATAGGGGCAGAAGAATGATGATGAGGCAGATATTTACAGAAACCATAAACCATCTCATGTGATAATCTCTAAGCAATAATTCTTACTTAAACAAGCTAATAATGAATATCAAACTCAATCACTCAAACATTATGTAAATGTAAACTCCTTATTCTCTTAGTTTTATTCAAATGTATTGGGCTCGTCCAGGTCCACGTACTTCTGTATAAGCCATCATCTCTGAATTCACTTCCTTTCTAGTCTATAAAATCTTCCATACTGTGTATTCATGTTTTTCTACCTGTCGTTCTCTGCTGAACCTGCACTTAAACTTGAAAGTACGTATCATTGTACCCATCATCATTCCTATAACCCAATTTATTTGGGGTCGGCGGTTATTGCTCGTCATCTCAGCAGTCACCTTCTTTCTTGCCATATCTACATCATGGTAGATAATATACAAGGAAGAACTATACAAATCAGTAACTTTATGAATTTGGATCCTTGAGCGAATCCATTCCAGTATTTCAGTGAACTCAAATTTATTATTACTACAGACGAAATACCAACATACATGGCACACTATAATTTAGGCCAGTTCACTACGTACTGACAGAATAAAATAAACTCAAATATTATTGTATCACGCTACGCTATTCTCGTCCCTGAATCACAGTGGGGGACTTATGAACACATACGAATATTCAACGTACATCATATATTAAAGAGGTATAATTGTACGGATTTACACCTGGAGGCCTACCACGAGCTCTTAACGCGATCCATTTTAGGACCTAAACTGAACTGTTCTTCTAATTCGTACCATGACGTCAGTTTAACGATTCAATTTAGGCCATGCCATCTGACAGCGATTGACTCCAAACTGAGTCGCAAGTTTTGGTTTCATTCATTCAATTTTGCACTAGTTTGGTACCACGACGTCCACAAAGCAGCTCAACTGAAACGCTCAACTGTCAAAATAAGCGATTCAATATAGGTTACTATTTCTTTATCTTACTGAAACGTTTACTGAATTATTGACGAAAATAAAGTTTTAAAACCAATGTGAGTGTACTTTAATCTTTCTTTTAAAGTCTAAAATACCTATTTATATGCTTTTTTTAACCACATTTTTTCTCTAACAGATGTCTGATGAACAGCTTTAGTTTGAGTTTTTTGAGGAAGATTATACTAGACACTAAGTTAAAAACAACTAAAACGTTACTTGCTTCTGAGCGTGTCTGACACTAAAATGTGCGCGAAACAAGGTTATTTGATACTAATAGCGTTATCTCTTTTTCACCAAAAACGTTTCAAACGCGGTTCAGCCACAAATTGCGTTCTTTCATTCACTTTTAACGATCCAAATGCCGCTGAGCGTATTGGACGTCATGGTACGAGTTTGAGCGATGCAGTTTAGGAACCTAAACTGAACTGTCTTGCTTTTGAATCGTTTTTAATTAGATCATGGTAGGCCTCTGATGTCATTAAAAGATATCCCGTAAGTGACATTTAACGGGTTTGTCTCCTCCGATCACCTTAGCCACGGATCACGGCGAGTTGTATCCACTAACACATAGAATACTTTTTATCCCGGAGTACGATATTGTGAGACAATTGTCCAAATCCACGTGGGCGATGCCGCGGGCTAGTTAGCTAGTCTTTCAATACCATGAACAACAACTTTCAAAGCACAATTAGGGTTTATGATGTTCGATCTTTCCTTCAATATAAATTTTGCTGATCGACAAAAAATATTATAATACTTTTCGTACTTTTTCTTTTTCATCAAGAATTTTCACCAAACTTCGACTTACTTCACAAGAATAATCTCTTACAAGCTTAAGTAAACAAAATCCTCAGAAAAAAAACGTCTCCATCTCTCGTACCTTTTCCACTTAAAAATATTAAAACATGCATAAAATTACTCGAACAATTTCTATATCCTTTTGTGTTTTATCATCCATCTAATGTGTTTTCGTATTTCGTGTAACTTGGAAGGGTCCTTCTCTCTTTTTGTTAACCGTGTTCAGCATCTGAGAGTTCCTTTTTTATTTTCGCATCATCTGTATTAATATTCATAAGTAAATTACTCCGTTTTTGGGGATCGGATTTCAACGACAATCGTGGAAGGCAGTGTCGTAGCGTCTTTGTGTTTGAAGGAGGAGAGTAATCGGGAAATGTTTCTTGTTATGAATTGGGAAAAAAGGTTATTCATCCTTTGGAAGTGATTGGTACGTCTAAAGTAATATACCGATGTACCGTACAAGGCTGGTGATAGAGCAATAGACATGTTTCTAATAAACCTATTCTTTGTTGTCAATTTAGTTTCCGGGTGAAAACACCAATGCTCATTCCTATGGATTGTACTTGTCTTTACCACTTTTCCTATATTGCTTTTCCTATATTGATTGGTCGGGCTTCCTTTCCCATCCCAGAGCATGTCTTTCCTTACAAAATCGTGCCTCCTGGTGTATCCGGCTTGTCCGGGTCAGGCTTGCTCCTGGCTGGGTGTGGTGCTCAATCATCATCATCATCATGTTTGTTGTCAATTTATTTTCCGAAGTTATTTTCGAAAAACAGTTTATTTTAATAAACTGTTTTTCGAAAATAACTTTTAATTAAAAGACTTATTAATAGCTAAGTTCGCGATATGACTTTTTCAATAGTATCTTTCTGAAATCAATTTAGTTTGCACCCTTTTGCAACCTTTGCCATAATTATAATTTTGTGAAGTGCTTAAACTGTCTTGTCTTTTATAAAATCATATTCCAAAGCTTATCGTAATTATGTATGACTGTCCGGATATTCATTCTAAACCAAGGAGGTAGACCTACACAAATTTCGTCTTCACTTGTCACTTCGTTCTTCTTTATCGTGTGGTTATTGCCTAACCTGGTGTCATAGTTACTTTGCTTGCCATTTATGTATACATACTTACAACCAAATACCCCCGCATCACTACAAAACACATTAAAATCATTGAAACCCGTCACACAGAAACGACTCACGTCTTTTGCGATCTCGATTACTTCCCTCAAAAGTCGCCATATCTTTCCCTTTTCTTTTACCCCCTATATCTTTTCTTTTATATCTTTTGGCTATGTTTCGTCGGCGTCTCGGATGATTGCTCTGTGTATAAGTGGGTCTTACAATGGGATGGCATTTTCTTTTTTAATACTTATTTTGAGGGTAGATGCAAAAGTTGGATCAGTCAATAGAGACGTCGAAATGAATTTTTGGATTGGACTGAATTTTTAATTGGGAGATAAGGTTTGAGGAGACAGCTAGTAAGCTATGAATAATCATTCTAGGGTAGCCACAAAGTCCAAGGCTGATAACGCGAGGAATTCCGCCTAAGGTAATTGGTCTCCATATTTGTCTTTGCTTTGTTCATACTTGGAAAAACCGTTTAAAACTAAGCTTGTTGTGAAATGATTGGAATGTAGAAAACCAAATTTTGACTCACCAAGTAAAAAATATTTCGACTTAAAAACCACGTCCAACATTAATCAGTAATTTGACTCAAAATTGAATAATAATGGGAATCAGCGAAACGACAAAGATGAAAAATTGGGCAATCAATGTAATCGATGAATTAAATGTAGCATAGCTCCATCCGTCAAACAGAAAAGTAACGCAACGTTACTTTTAAAATTATAAAAAGGTCCGAGCAAACCTAATACCCTAATAGATGCCAAATAACCAAAAGATCTTCACACCATAAATATTCATGCCGAGACAAGGCAAAAAGGCAACACAAAGCCTTCGCCAGTCCAAGGCAAGCCTTGAAGTCATACCCTGAAGTGGAACGCCAGACGCTTTCGAAAACCTTCGGGAAACGGATCGAAAATAGAGAAGAAAAAATCGAGACATGTCTAGCGAGGTCTCAAGCGCTGAACCTTAAGTCTTAGAGGGATTGTGTCACACCGAACTGGGAAGGACAAGGGGGCTTAATAAGGATACGATTTTGAGCTTTATATTTGAATGAAACACTCATCTTCAATCTTTAGAATGTTGTCAGTTTTAGAATCTAGTTGGAGATGAACAAAAAAGAGGTGACATTTATTGTTATTAATCGTTTTATTAAGGTATACTTAATTTTAATAATTTTGGTGTCAGGCGCAGCATGTCTTCTTGCTGCTTCATTAGTCGTCAACACAATGTTTACTTTCTGTCTAATGTTTAGCCATAATATCATGTTTCACACAGTTTACCCGTCGTTTCTTTGGTTTCTTCTACTCTTATATAAACGTTCACACTTACTTTCCTCATGTCATGTCGTATTCCTCATTCCTCCGCATTTTACCTAGCCTAGGCTTTTCCTAACTATGTTGGGGTCGGCTTCCAGGTTAACCGGATGCAGCTGAACGCCAGTATTTTACGTCATTCACATCAATCAATTCTCAATATAAATGAACGTGTCAATTTAATTTTACACATCGACATCTCCCTGAAAAGTTCGCTTATGATTTTAAATAGCTGTTACAAAGTCCAATAGGAATGTAAATAATATCTGATCCGTCTCTCCAGTCACACTTCGGTGTAAGCAGCTCCCATACCTTTGTTTCTCTCCACTCAGCGTGCCGTATCATTAACTCGAAGTGGATGGCGGATTTTTTTGACTTTTTAACGTTAATCTTTTTTTCTTTATTTATGAAAAAAGTGAGTGGTGTCACCGTTGAGATTGTCGAGAGGTGAACTCAACGCGCTTAATATTCGCTTAGCCTGAATTAATTGGGGAGACCGCTTCTTCGCGTCAAATAAAGTCATGTTTGAGAGCAGCTGGTATTTTGGTACGATCATTTTTTAAACTTATGAAATTGTTATGTACTCTACATAACTCTACTCTTGTCTTTTTCCATGGCAGGGAGAAACTAAAAAATGTCAGTATCTACGACCCGTTACTACAATTATACTCTTTTTGCTTCGGTCACGAAATGTATCAAACATTTCTTAATTTTTATGTTTTGGTAGTATTTTCACCGTAAGTCACCTTGGTAGTTTTTAAACCCTATCCCAAATGCTTTTAGGTGAAATTATCAGTCAAATGTTCAACAAAACAGAAGCTTTGTAAGATCATTTAATTGCCCGTCTGCCACAGTGGTTTTTTTCATCATTATTTTTCCTATCACAGCTAATGTATTTACAAATTAGGTATAATTATAATACCAAAATGTGTCCAGAAATAATCGTTCCATAAATTCGACTGCCTTTTCGACACTACAATTCATCAGCCTTGATCCAAAATTCACGCCATCTTCACAATTTGACACGCATAATCATCGACCCTTTATTTGGGTCTATTAATAACACAAACTATACCATTGAGTGGATAAAAGCTAACCCTTTAACACCTGTTTTATTTCATGGGAAATGAGTATGAGAGGGTTTTCAAGAGGGTTAGTAAGACGGTTTTCTTTTGTTCGGCATATTGTTTATAATTAGAATTAAGTGTCATGGTTGTATTGGAATTAAATGATGCAACATATTTGTTTATAACCCGTTGATGATGTAAAAGTGTGGGAGTGTAAAATTAAATGTCTTCTATTTGGAATTACCTGATTATGTAATTTTTGATAACTATCATTATTCTAATCATAATATGAACTCTTTTCATATTTCCTCTTTCCATTATATTCTCTCTAAGTATAATGTAAGGTTACAATAATTAGTATAAAATCGCACTATTCAAGATTTTTTTTGTGGTAGCCAAAAATACTATGTAAAATCTGTATAATTATGCAAAAATCAAATACACTGCCTCGAAGACCTCATAACATGTAAAAAGGGGAAGACACCGATCACATCAATGAAAAGAAATATTACATTCCAAATAAGACAGGTGGGTAAACAGTACTTATGTAGATATGATCAGAGCTCATAATAAGATATTGGATGCGACAGGAACGAATACAAAAGGAAATAATCCAGCAAATATAAATCATGCAGTTCTTTTGGATATCGTAATGAAATCGCGCGAGTAAGGGATGGTTAAGGGGAAGCTGTTTTATCTGAATGCACTTAAAAAGGTAAACAGTACCTAAACAATGTTTGAGTGCAGAATGTTGAAGGAGATAATGCATGATTTGGTAAAAAAAAAAAATTAAAGTCTCCATTTTTTTCATTAAATTCTACATTATTTAAAATAAAAAATAGTGACTTTGAAGGTGTTTAATTTTATGAAAACTTCAGAAGTCGATGACAAAAAAACTAAATCAATCAAACAAAGGTCACCGACTTCTGAAGCTAAAGTTATTTTTCACTTTTTTGTGTTTTTTGAAGTCGGTTTTATTTTTTGCAAAAAAGTTTTTATTTTTCACTTTTTAGTGGTTCACATGTGCTTACCCCTTCACAGCGTACCGGCGTGATGTTATGTTATGAATTGGTGTAAACAATAGACAGACATGAGATTTCAGTAATCCCAGTCCATTTGCTATCATTTGTTGAGGAGTTCCGTTGCATGTGTCCGAAGTTCTTCATCAGATCTTCACCAAATTGAAATCAAATGGGAGTACTCCCAGAAAGTACTCTTCCAAAAACTACCCAAATCACTTCAAGTGTGCCTATAAAATTGGAAGAGTTCTCTCTATTTCTCCAGGATCCCATCATCAGATCCTGACTTGATGATCATGGGACCATCTTTTGGGAAGTATACCCTCTCAAACAAAACAAAAAAAACCCAAATCGGTCCAGCCATCTTCGAGTAATCGGGGAACATACATAAAAAAAAAGGTTCCGACGAATTGAGAACCTCCTCCTTTTTGAAGTCGGTTAAAAAGTCATCAATGACTGTTTGAATAATAATGCAATTAGGATTTGAATTGAATTATGACCTTTTTTAGAATAAATAATATGAACTTTATTACTTTAAAAAAACTGATGGTGATGAGACACATACTTGATGGATGAATATATTTTTTAACGCGTTTTCAGAACTAATCGAAATGATAAAACAATACTGTAAAAAATA
Organism: Xestia rhomboidea; assembly: GCA_963853795.1. Lineage (NCBI taxonomy): Eukaryota > Metazoa > Arthropoda > Insecta > Lepidoptera > Noctuidae > Xestia > Xestia rhomboidea. Next base: position 14,640,334 of record OY970778.1, read on the forward strand.
AATGAAACAAAATAATGGATGCCACCTTAACTACACAGCACTCTCTCACTCTTCATCAGTCACCGCAAAAATCAGAAAACAAAACCAAAAGTAGAAAAGAAAAAAAAAAACAAAACAGCATCGCCTTAATTCTAAAGTTAAAGAAAGCAAAAAAAAGTCTTAAAAAAGACGAAAGAAAAAAAAAACGCAAAAACTCCACAGGGTGAGACATCATAATTCGGAGTCGAGAAAGAAATAAAAAGATAAAAAAGACAGCCATTGAGATTTCCCCCGGTACACCATGTTTTTATTACGTTTTTCGTCAGATAAGTAAAGAGGGTGGAAATCATATGAATTTCGTAATCATAATACAGTTTAATTATTATAAGGAAAATATGGCAGCACAATTCATTCGTTCCTTTCAATGGAAACGATTTATAAGGGGTATTGTGCATTACTTATTTTGCTGCGTGTCATCTTATAAAAAGAGAACCACTCGTTCTACTACGTACGTTTTTTAACAGGTGACCACTGAAAACCAACGCTGTGGTCTGTGCCCCCATAGCACAGCATCATGCTGAGTGGTAACCTGTTTTGTTCTGGATCATACCTGGGAACCAAATAGTTACGGAGATATTGGAGGTCAAAGTTCCAACTTTTTCATAAGTTTTTTTTTAAATACTATTTTTAAGGTCATAACTTTACTTTTAATACTTCCACAAGCCGTTTACTAATAAATGCACATTGCATGCATCAGCACAATGTTTTGAGTGCGTTAATTTGAGTTTTACCTTAAAACGGGATTTTTCAACCCAAAAAAAAGTAGTTTACCAGCAATAATTTTTGCATAGACTTACTTAGTTTGATGCACAGAATGGTTGGTGGACGGCTTCGTGAAGTGTTTGTTTACACCCTGTATAAAAATTTGTTACATATCCATTGTTTTTTTTGTAATTTTGTATGATGCACGTAATGTCCCTGCGAATAAATATTTTTTCTTGCTTTCTACTTGCACGAAGCCCTTACAGTCTGCGGTGCAAACGCAACTGGAACAGTTGAGTATGGTCAGTTTACAATGCAAGTTTTTCTGACACCTGATTTCGAGTGCAGACCTGTCCTGAATCCTTTGGTAAACATTGTATTGAGTTACTTATCCTTCAGTTTTTATAATGTATGATTTTTCATGACGTTGAAATAATCCTAGACTATATAAAGTTACGCAGATTCGGTATAAAAGTCCCACCACCATAGAGCAGGTTTTACCAATTTTCACACAGAAATAGTATTCATTGTTAAACGTTCTGAACAAAATATAAGTACTTTGTACAAGCAACTTCGGGCATGACATTAAAATATTCGTCTTATGCGTTCTAAAAACACCTGTTTTTAATAACACACATTCCATTTAGCATTACGTATCACCCTCAAGAAATCCCCACACGCCACACCTCCTCAATAAAACTTTTAAAGGCGCCAACTGTGTAAAATATTTTGATAACAAATGCGTTACTCGCGTTAGGCGCGGAGTTATTACGAACAATAAATTGCATACGGGACCATTTGTCATATCAACACGTTTTACTTGACTTTATACTGTTTTGTTGATGTTAGAGGGAATTACGGGAGTGGTTTTCTGAGCTTTTTCTTTTCAGGTTCAAAAGTGTTAAAGTTTTCTATATTTTCTTGTTTTCATTTTTTTTTTTGTTTTGGTTTTTTTTTCACTTCTTGCTTTTTACCTACCTAGCAAGGCAAGAGCGAGCAGCAATTCCATTAAAGAGTCTCTAGTCTCTTATTCGTTTAATTTTAATTGAACAAATATTAGGCCGCTGCTAGGCAAAAATCTTATCCATGGCTAGATATTTTCTATGAGAGAAACCAAACTAGCTGATATTTTAGCTATATTGGCTTGGTACCTAGGTCGCCTAATCATCGTAATGTGTTTTCATTTCACTATGATTTTCTATATCACGGCTTTTGGTAAATTGGGACAGTCACGCTCAAAAGTATTAATTTAGTACATTTATTTATGCTTAACTATTGCCATCCTCAAATTGTTGAATGATATACCCAGTCACCGTATTTGTATTTCATTTTTCTCTTAGTTTAAACTGAATTCAATGTAACAGCTCAACTTTAAAGTAATGTACAGTCTTACACATACAAATCTAACTACCATGCACAACAAAATAAAAACGAATCCAACCCCATTGGAACATTATTGTAATCTACGTAATAAAAGTGATATTAAGTTTAAGACTCACTTTTTTATAACAGGAGATGGAAAATGCGAATTTCATATCTGTAGTTAAAATAAAACGATGGATTTAGACGATTAGGGCACGTGTGTGATATAAAATATATCTGAGTATATAAAACCGTTTCGTTGAAATAAATAAATATCGCCCATGTGTGATTTAGTTTGTATAGAAATAAAAAAAGTATTACCAGGTTAATGGTGATCGAATGTTGAACCTGAAAGCAAGTTTCAATTAAATTGTTTTGGTAAAAATTGGCCACCTGATGTTGGGGCAAAAAAAACTGTTACCTTAGAACATCTCCTGAATAGTTTTACTTTTGTTTTACGTACAGTCTTTCTAAAATATTCTTAACGAATCTAACAAAGGTTTTTATTATATTAGAGCTCGCGAGCTCGAGCTAAATAAATAAATAAATATTAATATTATGATATCTAAGATAGCTGTAGAAAGTATAAGCGTACGCAAGATAGTCAATCAAGCTCTCATTGTATGGAAAATCTATACAAAGCGGGGCATTGTTATGCTGGAAATGCATAGTTTGTTGTCTCGCCATAATGTATTTACATGGATGGTGTACCGTAACACTTCAATTACACAAAGAGTGCTGAAACATCCCTTATTCAACATTAAAGGTTTCTTTAAAAAAAAATAACGATCGAAACAAATTAAATCGCGCCCTATATTCCTACTGATCCTGCTTAAGCACTTTATTTATTATTATTTCCTTACGAATGTAACCTATTTTATTGTACCTTTAACATTCGCCATAGAAACTTTACTGTTAACATAAACTTGGATATAAAAGATTTGTTATAAAAATTAAACTCTTAAGAAATAGCAAACCTCCCCCTTATCGGTCGGGTAATCATATAATTCGGGTTATTGTTCCACCCGCCATTTTGTTTTAGAATTCGAATTTTAAAAAGGTCGGTTGTAAAAAAAGTATTTTAATGGTATCTTTTTTATTAGGAAAGTGATGAGCTTTAAAAAATTATATTATGATAAAAATTATATTGTTGCGTAGAACAATAACTGACTTACTGAATCATATTTTTCATAACGAAAAATGTTGTTGTTTCTAAGGTTTGAGCTTTCTCCGTGATGTTACTTAGTTATTTACATGGAAACCAATTTTAAAGACTTTTGTGTTTGGCTGTACTAGTTTCAATCAGGTATATTCTGACAAGAAGGTATGACGAATTCAATAAATAAATAATTCAGTAAACCATTATCATTTCATTAATAATTATGAAATGATAATGCTATACTGAATTATTTATTGCTTAAATAGAAAAAAAAAAACTAAAAATAACAATATATTGGTTTACGTTACACCTACGCATTACACTTTAACAAACTGTAGCAATTTATCAAATTCATTTATTTAGTTGACTCATTTATGTATGTACTACGTAAAGTCATAACCGACAACAAAGCTTTCAGGACTAATATGGTGGCCCAAACCTAACACAAATTTCGAACCAAACGGTATCGCATACCGTTAAAATCACAAAACAAATACATTCTTACACGCATTCTTTAGTAAGGTATTAAGCCATTTTAACAATCCTCATCACATAAACACTTAATTTTATAACCGTAATCAATTGAAAACATCGCTGTCAAACAATAAAAATTAACGTCAAATAAGAAATGTTAATACCTCTTTTGGATTCGAACTCATTACACAATTTTAACTATCAATAAACACGCTTTAACGATTTAAAAAGAGAATTAGGAAGATGTCATAAAGTCATTGGTGGTATTTAAAAAGGGTGTACATAGAAGTTTAAAAAAGCACAATTATGCTGGCACTACGTGGGTTCTGGAGGTCAGATAGGCAGTCGCTCCATGTAAAATACAGGTATTCAGCTGCATCCGGTAAGACTGGAAGCCGACTCCAACATAGTTGGGAAAAGGCTAGGCAGGTGATGGTTCGCGCTAAATTGTAAAATTTAGATATAATTTTGTATCACCCAAGTGACGTGAACTGGCGAAGTGGCGGGACTGCTTCCGTCTCGAGTTTGAACCTAAGACGCGCCTCTGATTTTTCGGATTCATGGTCATATTGTATAATTCTTACTTGCTTCGGTGAAGGATAACATCGTGAGGAAACCAGCTTCCGTGAGAGTTTCTCGACGGCATGTAAAGTCAGAGGTCCATGCAGGGCGGCATAAAAACTCTGACACCAGGTTAGGCACTAACCACACGAGAAAGAAAGAAGATCAACTGCCTAGCCCTTTCCCGACTGTGTTCAGGCCGGTTTTCTGTCTTCTGGATGCAGCTGAATACCAGTATTCTCATAAAACTCTAGGTCGGGTACTAACCACACGATAGAAGAACAGACGCGTATTTTTTGACAAATAGTTACATCAAATGATCGAAAAAGTTCGGTGTCTTTTTCAAAAGTTCGATTCGGATTTTCGTCTGCTTCATCTACAATACCATTTGTAGGTAGAAGCTTCAGAATATAATTTACCATTGACGGTTGAAAATGAAACAAGAATTTCTAGTTTCCTTTAGTGTAGATAACTTACACTACTAATAGGAACTAATCTTGAGCCATTTGAAAGACTGCTTTACTTTCCAATATCTATAGAAATTAAAACGTATGTATATGATTTTAAGTTTGTGTGAACCTTTAAATGATGTCATATTTTTATAGTACCAAGATTTTGAGTTGTATGGCTCTTCTGTAATGAAACTTTTTTGTGGTTATGGGATTAACAGCTCTGTATGACGTTTATAGTCGTCGCGTGCGCAAATCGAGACTTCTTTTATGTCATACAGGGTGTAAATAATTTAATGTACGTCTGAAATTAGTGATAAAGTATTATTTGGTGTTTAACGCTAACGTAAGATTTTATTACTTTTACAGATGAAGGATTTTCGTTTATGACTGATTTTTATTTTGTGTTTTAATGGAATAATATTATTTTAATGTCAGTTTATGACGGTATTGTTATGCCATGTGGGTTAAGTCATCTGGTAATATCTTTATAACTGGAGTTCAAAGTTCGAACTATTAAAATATATTTTCCAAAGGGCTCTTTTAAAGAAATAATGATGATGAATGAAAGATTTGAAGAAAACTCCTTCAAATCTTTGTGAATTTTATGCAGGTTAATAATGTAATAACCTGATCACATACAAATTAAATCTTAAAGAAGAAGATAACTACTAGGATTTCGAATAGAAAAAGTTTCATTGCCAAAAAAAAAAAAAAAAAACAAAAGCATATTTTTTTCTTTTATAATTTTATTAAATTTTCTTAAAACCAATAACGGTATTTCCAATTCCTTGTACACTTCTCCACAAAACAGAACAACGTAAAAAAACACAATATTCTTTGCCGCCATTAATTTTACAACGAAATCAATGCAAGTGACATGAATAAAAGCATAACAGATAATATATTCCAATCTATAAACAGTTTACGATACTCGACGATAGTTTATAGTGTATGAGATTTAAGTTTTATCGGTACTTGTGTTTTACGTTTTGGGGTGGTTGACGGTCTGTTTTGACCATTTCAGTTGGGTGCATTGCATTTGCAGGTTATTGTGTAGTTAGGCTGTATTTGAAGGGTGCAAAATTGTTAGGTGACATTTAAAAAAAAAAAAATTGAAATACGTTTCTTCTCTTTTTATTTGGATGATCCGTTGCATTTACATGGATATTTTGGTGTGTGGAAACAACATAGATTACATCCTTACTGGAAATTGCAAAAAACTGCAAAAAAAATGAATATCGTGGGCTATATATAACGTCGTAAAAATTGCAGTTACAGTGCCCCGATAGCAGATTCTATTCCCTAATTTATTCAACAAACACCTGATCAATGGAATAGTTGTCCAAGATACTCCACACTACATTGATTTAATCTCATCTCTTTAACTGTTAAAAAAAACCATACATTTTGATGTAATATACGTATAAAGTAAGCTTTAAGCTTTATTACAAGATGCGATATGACGAGGCAGCGATTAGCTGGGATGCTTACGACTGACCGTAAATAATGCGAGTAAAAAAACATAACTGACAAAAAAGAATGATGCCATTTTTTTATTGTATCGCATTTATGTGTACGACTGCACTTTTTGGGTCTGTGGTTCTGCAGGAAAAAATTGTATATATTTAAACTGTAGCGTAGTACGGCACTACAAAATAATTGAAATAAGTAGTATTTTTTCTATGGAATTAATTATGAGCGTGTGTGAGTGTACCTATATTTTTTTGACAAACGATAAATTAAATAAATCTTGATTACTTCATAGTCATCTACATATATTATACTTAAAAACACATTCACTGACTAACCACATACAACTAACATCGCTAGGATTAACACTTGTGCAAAAGAGTTATATCGAAACGCTTGTGACAATTCATCTCCTGCAGGGGTTCATTTGGGGACGATAGTTTGTATGTTAGTTGGTCATTTTTTTCCAAAAGAAACCTGCCCCACGACTACAAGGAAACCATGTTTTTTATGTTAGCCTGTGGATTGTCCCACTGCTGGGCCAAGGCAAGGAAACCAATGTTCACACCAAATAAATTAAAAGCATATTAGGCAAAAATAAAAAGCGGATTTTGTAGGTAAAAAATCTGTATACAGAACCTCAAAACCATCACCCATCACTTTTAATAGTGACGCAGCACGCTTCGATACGGTTCGATCTGTATTTTTATGTTTGCCTCTAATTTATATCTGTCATCGTAAATGTCAACTGACGAACAGTTTGAGATTATTACATATAGCGTACGCGGTTTTTAACGACGCTCTTACTTGATTGCAAATGGCATGTTTTTTGGATGATTTTTATGTCCCGTTCGCGACCTCAGGCGATACGACTTGTGAAGTCACTTGCGTCGTCAAACAAGCACGTGCTTTTTCCTTGCGTGAGTACCATCGCGTCTCGCAGCCTTACAAATAAACGTGTTATAAAAGTTATACTCGAGAATAAACTAAGAATAAGCAAAATGTCTACAAATAAACAAAGAATAGCTTATACCAGGTATAGCTTTGCTTTAAGTTTTCATACAACTGCTATTCCGAAGTTATTCTCGCCTCCACCCTTGTATAAAGCTAGTATAACCTTAAAAATACCACGGTTTGTGTTGTTTACGCGCATTTAAATATTTTAAGTTCGTTTTGATTATGGAATTAGATGCAATAGAAGAAGTAGAACCAGTAAATAACATTCTTAATCTAATGCAGGTTCAAAGAAAAGTTAAAATATTAAAAAAAGAGAAAATCCTTTTGATTTAGGTAAATAGCAATGACACAGTTACGGTTAAAATATCAATTTTTAAAGGTGGTGTTTTCAGACCAATTAGTTGGTAGATCTCTCAATATGGACACGCGCGGAGGTGGATTATCTTCTGTTTTGAGGTACTGGGGACGTAAATAAAGATTATTCTATTCTAATAGTTCGATCGGTCTCTCTTAGCTATTTTAATATTCACTTTTAAAATTATATTTCTCTATCCACAAAAATAAAACAAATTCAATTACAACTGTATTGACTCAGTTCGCGCGTAAAGAATAGAACAAAAAAAAAGGTCGAGAAACGTCAAGTTGACAAAGGGTCCATACAGTTTTTACGGACACACTGTTTTTTTTTTAGAAGTTTCTCTTAGGTCGCGCTGTTGCCAAATCGTGCATTTTGACATAACGGAAGAGTTGTTATAACAAAGATATACCTGATTTATTTGTAAAAAAATATTCTCGACATATTCTTAAGTTATAACTGTTATAACTATACTTAGTATAAGAATGGAATAGATGCGATATAACACATTTTTATTTGTAAGGCTGTCGGTGTTTTGTGAGTGACGGTAATGGGCACACAACAAAGCCAGCACGGTTAGCGCAGTGGCTGAGCAATTAATTGACTGACTGACTGCTGCGCTGCGCAACGCGGGTTCGATTCCCGCACGGATCTAATATTTGTTGGGCCTACAGGCTTGTTCCGGTTCTGCGTGTTTGTGTATATGAGTTAAATGTTTGTAAACGCACTCATAAAACAAAAGAAAAATTAAATCGTGGGGCAAAGTTTAAAACCAATAGCCGCTGATATTAAGTCGGCGGAATGTCGGCGAATTGCTTGCGCTCAGTTGCTCGGCGACACTACATTCAAGATGTAGTGTAAAAAAGTTGCGCATCTCATATTGACGTCATGCTTTTTCGCAACTCACAATGATTTGAAGCCGCCAACCGCCGACCACAACTGGGCTTTGGCGTGTAGAGCATATTCTTTAAAAAAAAAAACTGCGCAGTCACTGTTACAGCTTGCGTCGCTTGAACGTGTAACTCGTGGCCGAGGAGTACTTTAGTTATTAGCAAAATTAAATAATATATGTGACATTAAAGAGAGCTTTGCTTTGACAAAGATGTTTTTTGTGTGTGTCGGTAAAATGTAAAAAAAAAAACAAAAATGTTTGACATGTTTTTATTTGTGTCCTCGGACTTGAACACCTTGGCAAGCTGTCCTTTAGAAATCACAAGAAGGCCATCATATGAGGTAAAACTCAGTTACTGTTACTGTAAGCCTGTGTCATCCCACTGCTGGGCAAAGGCCCCTCCCTCCCCATGACTTCCAAACTTTTCGATCCAGGCCCAATGTTCACCACTGGTCGTTGGTTTTGTCCAGCTCGTCCCGCCATCTCCTGCGAGGTCTACCGCGTCGCCTTCCGGCTGTGTCAGGACTCCACATCGAGTTTATTTTGGCCCACAGCTCGTCGGGCATAAGGAAATACTGCTAACATGGCCAGCCCATGGCAGTCGCGGCTTTTAGAGCAACGTCACTGATTTTTGTTTTGGAGTTCTTTGTTAAAACAAATATAAAATCGAAAGAGAACCATTGTTACACAACTTCAATCCGGCAATTGCCTATAGAATAAATGACAATTGCTAAAACTGACTTTTACTATACTTTATGCACGTGGTAAAGATAGGAACGTATCTAGTTATTTCAATATTATTTGGCACATGTATACCAATAACTACCATCTGTCAATTTCATTCAAGTGTCATAAACTCCTTTCAGCATTGTAACCAAAAATCTTCTACATATTTTTGTGTAAGACTTTCCATTTTTTCAAGGGTTTTCTAATACTGGGCTGATGTTTCCGTGTAACAAAATAAAATGATGAAAACGATTACAAGGGTTTTAAAATTAAGTCAGTATCAGCTAAATCTATCAATCGCATTAAATCCACTGCAGGACAGTTAAATTTTCAATGACGTAGCTAAAATGAGCTAAAAGACGTTTGGCATTACACTTTAGTGGCGATTTGAACGCAGTGTGCGATTGAACTCACATTGTTGCTTTATAGGTGCTTTTGTGCAACCTTGTTTAGGTAAAGATGTGATTTTAGATAAAATAATTATAAGTTACCAAGGTAATAGAAACAGAATAGAATTAAATTAGCAATCAGATCGTCAACTGCCTAGCCTTTTCCCAAGTATCCCTAGAAGTTGGGGTTAACTTCTAGGGATGCATCTGAGTACCAATATGTTTCATGGAGCGACTGCCTATCTGACTTTCACAAACAAGTTAGTCCTGGGTACCCCATGGTAAGACTGGTTGTCAGACTTCCGGGCCACTGCCTACCTGGGCTGTATTATTGATTAAATTATGGGACAAACACGCCACACTATTCCCAAAGCACTATAACTCCTGAAAGCCAGAATCAACAGTGGCGACCACCAGAAAAGCGCCGAGACAATGAAGCTTGACGAAGTCCCAGACATTGAATTTAACTGCCTTGGATCCCGCAACGAAATTAATCATAAAAGTATTGCGGAAGAGTAGGAAAACACCGTAATTAAAAAAAAAACCGTAATTTCTTGTACCTATGTGTACCTGTATTGACTGTTCAAGATATACGAGCTTAGTACTTCTAGGTTATACGATACCCCTTGGTAAGTCTGGTCGTCAGACTTTTGGGCCACTGACTACCTGTATCGACTGTCAAAGATTTACAAATGACAGCCGGGACCCACGGCTTAACGTGCTTTCCGAGGCACGGAGGGAACTCGGTATGCACACGTACCAACCCAGACAAGGACGGCTTAACCTGAGCGACTATTATTATTAAGCCACGAGCTCCCCCAAAATAAAAAACAAAAATAAATAAAACAGTTATACGGCGCTGCAAGTAGCAGCAGGAATAGTCCTTACGGTGGTCAGACGCAAGTTTTGATGACTGTACATTCAGTACACTGTTGCTTTCGATTACAATGTTAATAAGAAAAATATAACTAAATATTCAACGAGTTAAACGACCAACTTCAAAACTCATAACTTGAACCGTTTGACTGTTAAACAATATAATAATACGATCACTACGATCGCGTTTATCGATATGAAAGTTTTATTTGAAAAGTTATTTCAGAGACAGTTTTCTCTTACATTGTCACTTTATTACGAAACTGTATGAAATAAAGAAAATAGAGTGAAGCATTGTCATTGTTGGCTCATCTTTACCATTATACAGCCCGTGCCATGAAAGATGAGACCTGTCACACCACCAAATCTTGTATACGAGTTAATTGTGTAACGAAATACTTCTTTTGACGTACTCGTCGTAAACCAACTTCCTCCTTTGTCTTCTTAATGTTTTACCTCAAAGCATAATCAAGACTGGTTCCAAGTGGTGTGACAGATCTCATCTTTCGTGGCACGGTTTGTACATACCTTAAGGCTTATGTGGTTTTTCAGTAGCCAGCATTTTCCATAGTTTTTCTTACAATGAAACTTTTGAAGTCTAATAGGAGCTCGTGGCTAAATAACAACCACTCGGGTAGATCTACCTAGGTTGGTCCATGGATGGGACCACCTATTACATACCGAGTTTCGTCCGTGCCTCGGAAAGCACGCTAGCCGTTGGTCCCGGCTGTCATATGTATGTAGATCTTTGACCGTCATTACAAGTCGTCAGTGGCCCGCAAGTCTGTCGATCAGTCTTACGAAGGGATATCGTATTCCCCAGTTCTAACTGGGTTGTGAAGGTCAGATAGGTAGTCGCTCCATGTAAGATATTGGTATTCAGCTGCATTCGGATAAACTGGAAGCCGACCCCAATATAGTTGGGAAAAGGCTAGGCACATGATGATATCCATGATACCGCTCTACGCTTGTTTCCTTACCAAGAACAAAAATGTGAAGAAATAGAATATAATAATGTTGATACCTATTTTAAATCCATTCATCAATATTAAAAACTCAAATCAAACAGACATACCCTTTCCAATTTGCAAACATCAATGAGCAGCCCTTTGCTAAACAAAAAAAAAGAAGAAAAATTAAATAAAATTCATTTCGAAACTCCTTTCACGGAATCTTTTCTTATGCGACATTGTAAATAACCTGATGGATTACTGAAATATGAACATTCTGCATTCAATTTTGTTCTTTGATCGCTAAAGTAGAAATTCGCTTGTTTTGGGAAGGGTAACTCTAGTAGCTGTATCGATATCCTGGCTGATCGTTTTATTACGAATTTCAACTTTGTTCTTTTGGAATAAAATTCAATTTTCTTTGATACAAGAAAGGTTTTTTACAAGTAGCAGGATCGGTATCGAGTGAAAATAATATGCTCGAATTCTTTTGAAGCGATTTGTCGTGAGATGTAAAACCATTGTATTGTTCATCTTCAAAGGACTTCTTTCTACTTTATTATTACGCCTCGCGAGACGGAGGTTGTAATACGATTGTTATTTGTGTTTAGATAGATTATATCGAGTTCCAGTTTATTATAATAGGGAAACAGATTGGTTTTAGATTTTTAAAGATGTCATTGATTTCATAATAAGGTCTAGTTTTACTGTTTTTTTTTTTTAAATTAATTAGTAACAAAATTAGAAAATTTGTTTTTTGTTGCATGTGTGAAAGAACGAAAGAAAGAAAACATGTTGATATGAATATTCACTGGTTATACAAAACTTGAGATGTCATAAGGGGCTTAAAACACTAACTAAATCAATATACAAACCTAACATAATATTACGCTTGTAATTCCAGAAGGGTTAGTCAGGTATACTTACCTACACCCACATTCCGCAATTAAAAAAAAAAAAAAACTAAATTTTGCAAAATAAAAAAAAAATATTGGAATGTCTACCATAAAACTACAAATAAGTAGCAAGAACTTTGATAAAGAAAACATCAAAAAGAAAAACTAAAGGAAATTGACAAATGTTTACACAATATTACCAATACCATTAGAAAACCCTTCCACATATCCTACAAAAATATTTGTATAACAAAAACACGAAATAGTTCCACAAATAATACCTTTTCTTACCTTTGAACAACCAATCAAAAACCTGCTATCGGAATTTCAATCTAAGATCTAATATAATAAGTTACAATTTCTTTACAAGACTTTTATTCAATCTGTCTGTACTATCATTATTTATTTACATGATATTGAACCTTGCCTGTTAAAAGATAAGTATCAAAGTTGATTGCATATCAAATAACAAGGGTGCAAGCCACCATTTCCCGCTATACCAATTTATTTTTTTATTTACTTCTTAAAATGTATGCAAATTCAAATGATTCCTCGCGATTGATGCTTTGTCGCTAGATTATCAGGTGGCTGTATACCAGTCCCTTTCTTTCTGTAAGGAATTTATATTTGCATCTCTTTTTCTCAGTTTTGTAATAATGAAAGCAATTTGTTGGTCCCGTATTCAATTTGGCAAAGCAAAATTAGGTATAATAAAATTATACAGATTTTCGCCAACGTTTCGTATAAATGTATTGTAAGAGGATTTTATTTTTTGTCTAATTTTGTATGCAATAGGGTAGGAATACCTGTGGTTGGTAATCTCTTTAAATTTGGGAGAAATAAAGCATCCAAGTTTTGTTTGAGGATTTCGTTTAGAGAGCTTTGAATCTATTATAATTCTGTTCCAGAAATTATAAATTAGAAACTTTATACGAAAGGGTTTCAATAGGGTGTAAAACACCTCTTAACGAAGCCGAAAGGCACTTGTTCTCCCCGTCATTCCAATCATTTTTTTGTTCTACACCATACCTGGGAACCTTCTAGTGACGGAGATATTGGGGGTCAAAGTTCCAACTTTTTGGCAACTTTTTTTAAAAATACAAGTTTTTAATGTAAGATTTTTACTTTAAACGCCTCCACGACCCCCGTACTATTCAATCCATCCACCAGCTCAATGTTTTGAGTGTTTTACATTGAGTTCTACCACAAAACATAATTATTCACCCCAAAAAAAATGTCGTTTCCCAGCAATAATTTTTGCGTAAAGTTACTTGGTTTGATGTACAGAATGCTTGGTTGACGGCTTCGTGATGAGGTGGTTTACACCCTGTATAATAATATCATCACGCCTGTAATCCCCGGAGGGTTAGGCAAAACAAACCTCAAAACAAAACCAAAATGCTTAACTGAACTGAAAACCTAGTTCTAGCCGATGATAAATAGGATACACCTTAGTTTAACCACCGGTGTGCGGCTGCACCTAGTTCTAGCCGCTATGATGAAGGCTAAACTAAGTTCTAACCGAAGATAAGAGGATACAACTAAGTTTAACCGCATGGGCCCGGCTGCACTTAGTTGTAGCCGGCTAAAACTAGGTATAGCCACTGCGGCTATTAGCCGTAACATATACATAATTATGTTTGTAACAACGTAACAACGGAACTAATGATCCGATTCTAAAAATTATTTTACTAATGGTTGGCTACATTATCTTCGAGTGACATAGGCTATAATTATGCAAGGCGTTCATGTGGTTCACTGGAAACAGTCCTACAATTTTGCAAAAGCTATTTTTCTGAAAGCAACTAAACCATTACATAGGTTAGCGGTTAAGTTTGTTCACAAATTCGAGTTTAAGGCTTAGGGCACTTTTCCTGCCGCTGAGTGTCACTGAAAACAAAATCCAGTTAAAAGCATTTTCAAGAAAAAAAAAACGAAAAACAGTGATAATCCACACTAATAAGAAGGTACAGTTATTCCTAATCAATAAAATGGCAATAGACCTGAATAGACAAAAGTGTTCGGGCAATATCGCCCAACAGATATCAGCGCACAGTTTAATATGGCCATAACATATATCGCTTCCACCCTCTAATAAAAATACCATTCAAATTATCCTAACAATAAAATAGGCGAGTGTATCACTCACTCGAATTACCTTAGAGCCGTTTATTGTATGCGATTTTAGTCGTATGTGTATATCATTTATGGACAGTAATATAATTTGATGGACACGGATCGGCCCGAGAACCCGTTTTCCCAGAGACAGTGGGATGAGCCGCTCTGCAGGTTGGTACGGAATAAACTTATTAATACGTCAACCAATACTGCTGAGCGTGCCCGCCTGCTGGCTGTGGGTGAGTGGGAGTCGGGCCTCTGGCTTCAGGCACTACCGTCACCTAATATAGGCACCTTGTTGGGTGACACAACCTTCCGGCTCGCTACATGTTTGCGTTTGGGCGCTCCTTGTGGGGCTCCACATCGCTGTCAATGTGGTGAAGCAGTCGACTGCCTCGGACACCATGGCCTTTCCTGCAGTAAGAGTGCAGGTCGGATAGCGCGGCACGCTAGCATTAATGATCTCATCCGTCGTGCTCTTGCCACCGCCGGGGTGCCAGCTGTATTAGAACCCACTGGCTTGGCACGCGTCGATGGGAAGAGACCAGATGGTATGACCATAATGCCATGGAAGTTGGGTAGGCCTTTGGTGTGGGACGCAACTTGCATCGACACCCTTGCGCCATCCCATCTTCCTAGCACAGTGGGCTGCGCTGGGGCGGCTGCTGCAGGTGCTGAAAACCTCAAACGGCGCAAATACAATAATTTAATTGGTAATTATGTGTTTGAGCCGTTTGGGGTTGAAACACTAGGGCCATGGGGTCCGAGTGCCCACCTAGTATTTCGAGAAATCGCCAAGCGGTTGGTCGACTCTTCACGTGACCAGAGGGCGGGCCTATTTTTTGGCCAAAGAATCAGCATTGCCATCCAACGTGGCAATGCTGCCAGCCTTCTGGGCACTTTTCCTGTTGACAGCGATGTGGACGAATTTTTTGACGCCCTGTAACGGTTACAGGTTGTTACTTGTACATATTTTTATTATTATTTAGAGTTATAGTTTATATAATAGTAGTGAAATAAATGGTTTTCATGTAAAAAAAAAAAAAAAAAAATTTGATGGATAACATTATTTCCTATTATTATTTATTTATAAAATATGATAAAACTTACTTCTGTAAATAAATTTTAAAAATTTGGTTTTTAGATGTAGCCTAAAACACAGCTCCACTGGGCACAAAATATTGCTTTTAGCTTTTTTGTCGTCATTTTCATTCTCCTGCCGTTATCCCAATTTATTTAGGGCCGACGCAACCATGTCTTCTTCAACATTAATTTGTCAGTAGAAATAGATTCACTTGTCGTGTCCTACTTTGTAAAAAAAACGGCTGCAACGTTCGTCTAACGTGGTCTAACGTAAGACACTTCAAATTCCAGTCTTTTAATCAGAAAAGTGTTAGGTATAAAATAACATAAACTTAGATTGCCATAATTACTATATTTATAGACAAATATAGAGTACAGTTATTTTATTAGATCAATTTACCAGAATTCCTGTGATCAACCATTAATAAACTATAAATAAATCTAATGCTTTACAACCAATACTCAAACTTCCTAATTATAGGAAAATTTCTAATACCTTGGTAATAGATAAATTCCTGCTCTAATAAATGGTATAAAATAATTCAAATACTGCGTAGTCGTATTGGAGTCATATCATCATCTTACTGCCATTGAATGGTGTTTTTATTTTGCTGTTTTTTTTTGCTCTGGATCTATAATTTTTCCTAATCTAGAACTTTCAACACTATTACTATAAAAATAAAAGTAAATCAGTGCCTTTTTGTTATTTGTTGCCTTAATGACTGAAGGGATGGCGATGAAAACACAGAACACACACATTTTATGCTTCTATTCTACCCTATCAGACGTCACGGCATCATTTACGTGTCGGAGTCGTGTCGCATAATCTAAATGTGTTGCGTTCTAAAGTTTACGGCGCGGCGTATTGTTTTATTAATATCTATAAAAACGGCTCCCACTTTAGTTTTACTGAGAACTTCGTATAGCTTTCAGTGTTTGCAAACTTTATGAACACGCTAAGTTTATTATTGTTTAGGGGCGATGTTTGTATTGTTCTTTTTTGACATTTATTTTGGAGTGTATGGATTTATGTTTTCTATATGATATTTTTTGTCACTATGGACAATTGTTTTTCTAGTAATGACATGAATTACATAACAAAATATGGCGGAACGCCTTGGATGAAGAGAATTTGAAGGAATAAAGGGAGACCTTTGCTTAAGTTAGGAGTGGGACCTTTCAGGCTTACAAAAATTCGGTTATGACTGGTAAATGTTCAATGACCAACATGTATATCCCTATTCTTAACGGAGTGCTTTTCTAGTTATCAAAGGAGGATATATACAGAAGGATATTTTTTGAGTGCGTATATGGGTTAGCGGAGGCAATGTCCGATTCTAACTAACTAAAAATGCTACTAACATGATTAAACATACAACACAAGATACAAGTACTACATTCGCGCGCACCCCTAAAATCTTATTAGTTTAGTCTTATCTCCTACAGTGTAACATCCACATAAGTCTTCTCAGATTCTGTAGCAAGTAAAGATGTCTTTATCAAGTAACTCAACCCACAAAAAAATCCACCCAAAATATTATTGGTATCTTCAAAAAAACTAACATCCAAATTTCTCTCATTCCAGACGGACTCAACATCAGGCGGTGAAAAGGAGTCAGAAGGATCGATATTCTCTTCAATAATTCCTGACAAGCTTTCTGGATCCATTTGTACTGCAGTCCTCTTCATGCTGGGATGGAAACTGTTCTCAAACAAGCGGTGAACTGGTTGTATTGGTGATGCTGTGATGGGATTTCATTGCGGACAATGTTTTATTGAAATATGTGACGTTGAAAGTATTTTTTTAGTGTCATTCAATTTTGATTCGGAAAATAATCAAGTAGCATCAACATTTTGTTTTCAAATGTGTTCGTTTCAAAATAGTAAAAATGTTTTAATTTATGTAGCAAAAACTAGTTTTCTTTATTTTCATAATTGTTTTTAGTAGAAAAAAAAAACAACAAACAAAACGAAAATAAAAATTGACAAGGTTTCAGTTTCTTGATTTATTTGATTTCAATTATGATATTAGAGATACGAAATTAGTACAAGATAAAACTTGGATGGCATGATGACGCTACAAATACAAATCCAACATGGCACATATTTCAATAAGACATTTCTACATATTTATAAGCGTACGATGAATAAATTAAAATGTTATTCGCTGCGCTACGCTTTTTGCAATTTGTACATTTATTGAGGATTATTAAAATAATCCAATTTTTGTATAATTATTAGACGTAATAATACACAGCTTTAATATAAAGTTGTGTTTTTGTGTACCGTCTGTCGAACGCACACTTATTGTATATTTTATAATAATACGTAGTGATTTTTATAAATTAAAATGTTTGGTCCATGGCAAAATATATACTTGCTGCTAATAAAAATTTATAAAAAGAAATCGGTAGTGAAAGGGTTTTTAATTTTTATAAAAAAGGATGACTTTGATTTTATTGCTTCTATTTAGGAGAATATATTTTTATAAAATAAAAACATGTTTTATACAAAAACAGCATAAAAATCCGAAAAAATATTTTAGACTCACAGTCCAAAAAACATCATAATTATTCTCACTGATTTCTGGTAACGTAGAATACTATTCATATTTAACGGTTAACAAAAAAAAAAAGTGCACAAAATTATAAAAATTATACGACATTTTATTAAAATTGCTGTTGTAGGACTAAAATGTTCACGTTTGAAAATTAATCATAAAAAGTAACCGTATTTTATGAAAATAATTTAATTCTTATATTGAAGTGTCAATTTACATTCCGCTTTCGATGTTGATATATCCATAAATATTACATAACTATACTTATAAATATTATACATACATACTTATTTAAGAAATTTCGAAGTATTCAGAAGAATGGACCAGCGATGTTATAGAAAAATAGATTTTATTTGAAACACGATAAAGTCCGTTTTCCCATAAATTGTTCCAAAGAGAGCAGCCTAAAAATTATTATCGATTGATCTCATTTTTTTATTTTTTTGTGTAATAAAAATGTTTATTTTTAAAATATTTTAGGGTTAGACCATTGTATGGTGAGTGCCAAGTTATGTCAATGGAGATTTTATGAGATGGTATATTTTGATAATTATTATCATTAATTGTATATAAGTTAGTTAAGGTTGATTGATGATAAGCTCTGTCATGTCTGATCGTTAAGCAATTTGTTAAAATCAAAATAATTATTTTTGAATGATTAACAAATATTGTTTGGAATCAATTTGTAAACAAAATTGATAGGTAATTCATGATTTGGCATGAGTAAGTTAGAGAAATTAATTTAAAATTAGAATTTGAACACATTGATTTTTAGGAAAAAAAATGGAAATTAACGTTAATTTGGTATCACATAATTATTAGAAAAATAAGTAAAATGATGTATCACTGAATCCTAAATTATATCAAGTTTTTAAGTAAATACCTACTGACCAAAAAGTAGGAAATGAACATAGTTTTTTATCGCATATGGACAGAAAATGACACGAGCCCATAAATGGATATTTTTTAGCTTTTATGAAATAGATTTGTAAATAAAAATACTCGATTAGTTCCGCTAGCTGATAACTCATACAACTAAGTTACAAACGAGGCTTTGAATGTATAAAGCACAGTTTCCCTTCCAAGAAATAAAAATAAATTCTTTTTATTCCACACAACTCATAAAAATATTACGTAATGCATTTTATGTCCACGTTTAGTATTTTATTACAAAAATGGGAACAAAAACCTTTTGGGAACAAATCATAAGTTATTTTTATTGACACCATATTTTTACAGTATAATTTTATTTTAAGATTACAAAATAAATATACGGAAGAATGTGTTCAAATGTGATATGTATTTATTTAAGGAAACGATTAAAGTAAAAAAAAGAAGTTTTCCTAATGATCTCTTGGAAACTCTTATCTGCTGATGAAATTTACATTTTTTTGCTGACAAACATTACAAACTGTTTATCTAGCTATTTTGGCTGCACTGCATACATTTAAATAATGTTCATGTACATAGTTTTGTAAGAAAAAAAAGAAGAGTGAAGATGTATTTTAACAGTTATCAGAAAGAAAATAGTTTACGTATTTGTTTGTCAGCAAAAAATATGAAAATAATACAGAAAAAACGCATTTAAGAGTTCTGTACATAAATTAAAATTGGTATGCTTAATGCTCTTTTTATAAGAATATAATCTGTAGTCGCAAAAATTTCTAAATTTCCATAGTAATAAATAATGCTTTACACAAAAACAAATCGAATTTGTATGGAAGATGCAAAAATTTACTATACATTTATTTGATTAAATAGCACAAAGGGAAAAACTGCGGTATCCTAAAATTAAAGTTATAAAATAATTTGCGATAAAAAGTAGTGAGACTACTGATTTAAAAAAAAACTGTTGTAATCAATATTTTTGCAACTTTCATACAGAATTTTCATAAAAAAACATGCTTACTGCTGTAATCACATAATTATAACCGTATTGATAAAATAATTTTAAATTCTTAAGCAATATAATTGTAATTACTCATAGTACGTAAGAAATATCTCACTACCAAGTCTTTTTTATTAAATTACGAACAAAAAAAATTGTTCAGTAAAAACAATTTTATTTTTATAGTTTATTTTTAGTAAAAATCGTGTGATCTACACTGTGTATAAAAATGGCCTGTATATTTTAGCTAATTTAAGATTTTAGTGATTTAGAATTTTAGTTTTTAGACATTTTTATTTAGCATGTTTTTTTCTGTATAATAGTCATACCAATTGACTTTAATTAAGTTCTTTATGTAATTATTTTTCAGATCAACTGCCAATTATTATATTCTGTGTTTTGATATTTCTTTATTTGAAAATATACTTTTTATAAATAATTCTGTTTTTTTTACTTCAAATGACACCTAGATATCCCTGTTCACCGAAGCAAGTGATAATTATACACTACGCACATGCATTCGACAAATCAGAGGTGCGTTTCTTGGGTTCGAACTCGAGACCTATGACTTGGCAGTCCGACGGTCACATCACTAGGCTATCGTGCTGTTGCTAAGTTTAAATGGGTACTTAGCAGAAAATTTAAAATTGGTTGTTACAAAGTAACCATTTAAAACTTTCAACACACCATGAAACTACTCACCGCCATTTTGAAAAATAAGTAACATTATCCTAACTTCTAAGTTATAAAACTCATGTGTGTCTGAGCACCATCCATCTAAGTTTATGTAGTTTAACTTCGAAAAACATTATCCGGTAGAGTTGCGGTTAAGTTAATGCGGTCAGTTAAACTTGATGTATTTCACTTAGATGTAACTTTGGAAGCTTTATGGTTTCGATAAAAGTTAGATTTTTAAAGTGGCTGCTTCGGATGTTCCTTGCTAATGTGGGTATAAAGGAGTGAGATGGAAGTTGGTCCACAAAATTGTGGAATAGTGCACACCTTTATATTTTTCTGTACGTGTTGGGGATAATCAAGGATGACACTACGGTCTATGAGTACACAGCATAATTCGCAAGTCAAAACAAACTCACTTGATAGGTACTGAAAAAGATAAAGATATGGAAAACTTAGCTTTTACTCCAAAAAAAGCAATAAGACTTTATTTAAACGCATTTAAACGACACTGATATACCACCCATGTTAGTTATTGCCTTACAATCTTCTCAAAATAAAAACAACATTATAGAAGCAGCTAATTTCGAAAATATCCCACTAATTGATGTTAGGGACAACTAAAAGAATTTATAGTGGCGTAATGAACAATGACAAGAATTTGTGGTATGGGGGAAATTAAGAATACCTGTTTGGTGAAATTAATCACCTAATTATTTGTTTGTGTTTTGTTTAATGAAGGTTTTTTTTTTTAAATAAAGTTTGAAAAAAATTGTAATAAAGATAGAAAAGAAAAAAATGAAAGCTTCTACCTCATAAGCAATGCTTGCTAAAAATAGTTTATAAAGAGGCCTATGTTCACTAAAAGCCATTTCTTATTAAGGAATTCGTAGCTTGACCTTGATGATCTATCTACAACAAAAAAACCGTGAATCCGTCCATTGTTCTTAGTGTGTCGATGGCAAATATTTATTAAATAAAGGGAGTAAAAAACCTTATTCTCCCCGTCATTGCGATCATTTTGTGGTTGTACACCATACCAGGGTTCATACCACCATACCTTCTAGTTACGGAGATATTGGGGGTCAGTTCAAACTTTTTAACAAGTTTTTTTTTTAAATATAAGTTTTTAATGTAAGGTTTTTGAAACAGCACCACGACCCCTGTACTATTCATTCCACCCATCAGCACAATGTTTTGAGTGAACATGATGAAAACATGATTTTTGAACCCCAAAAAAAGTTTCCTAACAATATTTTTTGCGTAAAGTTACTTAGTTTGATGTACAAAATGCTTGGTTGACGGCTTCGTGATAAGGTTGTTTACACCCTGTATGTTTGGCCCAAAATTCAGCTATGCGAACTCCGCTCGCTGATGCAGTCATAAGATCGTCAAGTGTGCAGGTGTCAGGGCATGCGCCGCAAGATGGAAGATATTCGTCCATTGGAAGAAGCTCTTACTGGCAAAAAGAAAACTCAAGGATAAAGATCAAGGCTCTAATAGATGTAAGTGATGAAACAGTATCTGATAACAAGTCTCATTAACAATTTAAAATATAAATAAGTATATTCACTGTTTTAGACTTTCACGGTTTTTCACTACACTTAAAAGCAGCAGCAGAGCTCAGTAGCTCAGTAGCTCATCGAACCAAAAGAAAATCACGGATATCATCCCGTAAGTACTTTAAGTATAAATATATTCGA
Source organism: Xestia rhomboidea (assembly GCA_963853795.1). Lineage (NCBI taxonomy): Eukaryota > Metazoa > Arthropoda > Insecta > Lepidoptera > Noctuidae > Xestia > Xestia rhomboidea. The sequence goes on from OY970778.1 coordinate 14,662,621, forward strand.
TAAATATTTCTTCAATATAAATATTTATATTAAACTAATCGTGAGAAAAAACAGCAGGTAACTATCGAAAGCGTGTCGACTAAAATCAATTTGTAAATAAACACACAGTCGCCATTTTGATCTAAGGGTTGGATCTTCATAGAAATAGATGTGCGTGCGCATATTTAGAAACTATTAATGTTTTTGTATGTGATAAGAAGGGCTTTAAGTGGTTGCTATTTATTGGCTGTTCACACAGATTAACACGTATTGACGAGAAGAAAAAAGGTTATTTTGGATGTGGGAATAAAAAATTGTAACTGTTGTAATTTATTTAAAGGAAACTGGTGCCCTGACGCAGTAAGACAGGATTGCGGCAGGCCACGAACGAGATAGCGGGACGAACTGGTCGGGTTCTGTCAGAACTGGAAGGAGGACGCGGGGGTTTGCGAGAAATAGAAAGAGTGGAGGGAGGCATTTTCCCAGGAGTGGGAGAGCAGGCTAGGAAAACAGAAAAAGATCCAAAATATGACAAAATACACCAATATTTTACATGGAGCGACTACCTATCAGACCTCCACAATCCAGTTAGTACTGGGTAATACGATACTCCTTTGTAAGACTGGTTGTCACACTTTCGGGCCACTGACAACCTGTAACGACTATAAAAGATTATGATCATGCTTCATTAAAAAGCAGCATGACCAGAAAGTTGGAAATATTGTATGATCGATTGCATGATTCTCTCCTTATAATCTTCATACAAAACCAAAATTACAAAACATTAAATCATTCTATTATTAATTTCAATACAACAATCAATTTTGTCACCAACAAAACTGGCAATGATTGGCATCCGTCAAAAATCGTATTGAACCCCGAATCCGCTGTCATGCAAAGTGGCATACCCCACGAATAACATTTTTTGAATACGAAATCCCAGTAGTACGCTACCTAATAGTGCGTACTATTAGGTAGCGTATCGGAAAAATAAACAAATATATGTTTTATTTGAAATTCAAATTTTCTGTATCGAGATTTGCATATAGACAAGAACGATCGTCGATCACCGATAATATTTAATACTGGGGTCGTCGAAATGATTAAATCCTTTGGGGTCGTTATTTTCACACATTTTTAACAATGAAAAAGTTTTTGATTTGCAATTTATATTGTAATGGATGTTACATGTTGGTAGTTTAAATTTATTTGAATGGAATCGAAGCTGTGGCGTGTGATTGATCAGTTTGTTCCGCCTGTCTGGAATAAAGCGATTTTTTTTAGGAACAAAACTCGTTTTGTGTATCCACAATTTTACCGCTGATAATTTTCTGTCACTGTCGTCTAGAGAGACGAAGACATAAAGACAGGAAAGGAAAAAAACATTTAGTTAGAAAAATCAGCTAAAATTAATATAAGTTGAGAGCTTAGAGATAATATACAATTTTGCAAATAGACGTTTTGCAGCGACTCTGTGGGACAAAGGTTAGATGAAAAACATAACCAGCCTATTAGGGTCTCTGAGCAGAATACAGACCTCCTCTCTAGAAAGAGCGCGGGCAAAACAATAATAAATGAAATAATAAAAATAAAACAGTTAATTTGCACCTTTGGCATAAAATGTGGTCTATAATAAAAATAGGCCTTAAAAGGTAATTAAAGTTCTATGTTACAGTTGCAGCCAATACCCAAGCTAAGATAACATCTTGTAATTTTATAGAGTTCAATGCTCACCCTCGATATTATAAAAACAAATAAAAAATCTTCTTGAAACTTTATTCTTTCTCATTGGTTCCAGATTAACAATACAATACAACCAAATTCCAATCCATTCCAAATTACAATACACTCAACATTACTAAGATACTGTAGGTGTTAACAATGCACTAATTATCCACCATCAACATTGGTACTAAACCTTCCTAATCAACATGGAACATCAACAACCAGTCTAATCACTCCACATATTACATAAATAATGGCGCTCCCTATATTGTGAGCGCGCTTCCACTACGCGATTACACAACTAATATAAATGTGAAAGTTTGTTTGTGTGTGGTATCATAATACCTAAGTTTATCCTAAGAGTTTTTCGTAATAACTACGGTGCAAAGACCTACTGTTTAAAATATCTAAAGATCGTTTCACAGATTTTTGTAATAACTAATGAACGAAATCCATAAAGGACCATTGATCTACGGTTGACTCACCTTTTTTTTTTTTTTTAGGATGGGAAATCATCAAATGACTTCTCCCGCTCTGGGCCGAGCAGGAAGGAGTGTCAGACTTTTACTGACTAAAACCCATCCATGTTCCTTCATCGCCCTTTGTGTTCCGGGGCCACGGTATCTCTTTCGAATAGTCCCGCAGCCCTGGCAGGCTTCGGCCCTTGCGGACCCCTTCCTTGTTGCTGACTCTCATTGAGGCGCGCGTGGAACACGAACGCGCCGTCGACACGGCCTGTTGTCATGAGACGGACGGACGGCGAGCTAGCCCATAGCTGCCCGTCCACAGGCCCGCGCCTTCGGTGGCCGGAAGCCACCACGTGGCCCCCGACGCCCGAGGCGTCTCCCGCGGCGGCCGGGACGTGAGGATATCTCCCTCTCACGTTCCGCCACCTCCTTCGCTAGCATGACTGCTTCGCAGAAGGAGGTGACGGCGTCCCATTCCGTCTCGCTCCGGACCATGGCACGAACCAGGGCCGGAAGCGAGAGGTCGCCGCCGCCGATCGCCACCTCGAGGACACGGCGGTGCTCCACCCAAGCAGGGCACACCTTCACCGTAGCTCCACCGTGTCCTCCGGTCGATCCTCACAATGGAAACACCCGGGCGTCTCCTCCCGCCCGATTCGGTGCAGGAACTTACCGAAACATCCGTGTCCGGTAAGAACCTGCGTCAGGCGGAAGGTGAGGACGCCGTGGCGTCTCTCCAGCCACTCCTCAAAGAGGGGACTTACCGCCACTATTGTGGCGTGCCCTGCACGGGGTTGCGACAGTCGCTCTCTCCATGTCGCTATGAGATCACGCCGGAAGTCCGTCCGCTGAGCGACAATTTGCCGCGGCAGCGGAGTTTCCCCCCGGCGTAGCGCCTCCGCGCGCCACTCATGTAGGCGCGCGAGGACTATCGCCTCCAGATCTCATGGCGGCAATCCGGCAAGGAGGCTCGCCGCCTCGCGGACGGTTGACTCACCTACGGTTTAAACATGCGCGCGTGTTAGTTGCATTTCCTTTCTGATATTTAAAACATACAAAGTACCAGGTAAATAAAGTAGAACTCATTATTGCTTAGTGCTTTTTTGCATTGGGTCTTGCTAGCTGGCGTGAGGAGCGTAGGCCGGAGCGACGACGATATTTGTAACAGAAAGTCGGTGTGTAATGTAAAATGCGAGCTCGCGTCATATTCAATCAATGTCATAGCTAATATCTTAAAAAACCATTAGATTATTCGTTCGTTAGTGCGATTGATTTTAGTTGAATCAAAATTAGGTAAGTAAAACAGTAGTTGAGTCGACCAATATGTGATATGAACATAATTATGTGAATCAACTGTAGTTATTTCGAAAATAGTTAGGATAAACTTAGGTAACGTATTATTATTATTCTAACTTACGTATACGTAACGACGGATTTGGATGAATATTTGTACACAAATGATCCTGGAAAAACACATAAGCTCTTACTATTTAATTATAGCAATTTCTGCCCCACTGCAGGTTAAAGTCTTCCCTTTCCTCCTTCCACTCATCCCTATCCATAGCTTTTACCGACTACTCCTTAATAAAAGAGTCGAGTTCGTTCCATTATCGCCTGGGCCTACTGGATTACCATTTGCTGCTGTTTGGGACCCTCTTTGTAGTTATTTAAGCCCATACTTAGCTCCTCATTATTTAGCTGTGCTTAAGAGGACTGTCACATTTTTTCTTGTATTTGTGTGTTTTAAGAATCTAACACTCAAATACAAGAAAAAAAATGATTTTTATTTAAAGCGCTCCCTAGAGAAATCATCAAAATTTCTCGGGCATATTTTTTTTAATTTTGTGGCCATGTCTATTTAGATACGGCCACAAAATTAAAAAAAATATATGCACAGTTTAGATGTGTGATTAAGCTTTAGATAAAAATCTAAATTTTTCTTGTATTTGAGTTTTAGACTCATAAAACAATAAAAACTGTAATAGCCCTCTTAAGCGTAAAAAAATATGCCAAAAGTTGGTGATGCCTGGCCGCCGCCGCGCCAGCGAAACCACGGGAGGAAGCTGTAGTAATCAATAAATGCATACCGTCTGACATGGCGCTAATCGAAACACAATTATGGCGCAGATGCGTTATGGCAGTCAATATCTGTCAGATGGGAACTATTAGGAGTTTAGTTTGCGTTTTGTGGATGTGTAATACGGTCTTGTCATGTTTTGCTAATAAGCTACTTCTTGTGTGTGTTCCGGGTTTGTCGTATTTAATAATTATTTTGATAACAGCTATTAAAATCAATTTTATTGTGGTAGTTATTTGCTCATTCACTTAAGCACTCGCGGAATCCTGGAACCTGCGTTTCCTTTTGTTTGGTTTTCAAAGAAAACAGCTATCACCTGCATTTTTGCAGTATCAAAGAAAACATTTAACGTGATCGAGGTCAAGAGCAGGCCCATATTGTAATAAAAAAAAAAACTGAAGAATAAAATGTGTGGTTTAAAACGTAAAGGTGTCGTTTTAAAGTAGGTATAGCCATACTAATACATGTGTCAATTTGATCTAGCTTCTCACTGAAGTATTAAACTCGCAGTCGCATACCAATAAACATTTTCATTTCGAATAGTTCTAATAAAGTACACATACATAAATCCGTAATATAAGACACACCAATATATTGTAAATATGAACATAAAATATTCACATTCTGAAACTGCGAATCATAAATTAATCGCACATCGCGCGAAAGCTCATCAAGGGTATCAAGTTTACCAAAGCGGGAACGAAAAAATGAAAAAAAATATCACCCAGACTTGCTGTTACAGAATTTTGGCGACAATAACACACAGTTATTACACGAAATCCGCTTTTCATTTCCACCTCCGCCAATAAAAGTAAAAAAAAAAACGAAGAAAAAATATTTACGCATCGTAAAAACCACAATACCGCATTTTATTTGCTCGATACGACCGGGTCCCGTATGCAAAATTGGTACGAAATTGAAAAACAAATTTGTTACATATTGCTTTTTTGACTGGGTGATACGGGCGTATTCTAAAAGTAGGTACTTTTTATTTTACATTTCTTTGCTGACATTTTATTGGATAAAAATACCCGTGCATGAACACTGTACTGATACATATTTTTACAGTGGTATATTTTTAACATCATCATATTTTACCAGGTTTTTTTTTTGTAAGTGCAGTCTACAATCTATATCTGTATTTTTTATCTGTGTGTATAGTTTGAGGCTTTGTTCTCGTAAATTAATTTCCAGTTCCAAAGACATCTGAAATGAATTTGCAATGCAGAATCGAAATTATCTGTAAAGCTGAAAAGCCTTATATTTTTCACATCTAACTTATATAAATACCTATACAGGGTGTTAAAGTAGTCGCGTGCTATAGCTTGGGGTGAGTTCGAGTTACAAAGTACAAAAATCCTTTAGACATTATTGCATTGGATTTACTAGGGAAAAGATGTGACCGTATGGCTACGACTTGTTATAATGCTCACATTGCCGATATAGAGGAAAAAATTGCTTCAAACCCAAAATATTTCTGGAGTTACTTAAAAATGAAGAGAGGCGGTACCAGTAACTACCCTAGTTCCATGACAGATGGTATAAACACCTCTGATAATATAAATGATATATGTAATTATTTCGCTTCCCATTTCTCTAAGGTTTATACTAGTGAGTGTGGTATGCATGCAATCACATGGGACGCGGATAGCTGCATAAGCAATAGCATGTTAGGCCAAATAAGTATATCACAAGATCAGATCCGCAAAGAACTAAAAAAATTAGACGTCTACAAAGGGGCTGGCCCTGATAATGTACCTGCTTTGCTTTTAAATAGGCTGGCAGATGTTCTATCACTGCCATTAAGTATTATATTTAATCATTCTGTGCTTCGGGGTACTTTTCCAACCATCTGGAAGGAAACCAAAATTATGCCTATTTTCAAAACCGGGGATCAGTCCAACGTGAGCAATTATAGGCCCATTGCTATTCTTTCCGTAATTGCAAAAGTATTTGAAGCCCTCATATGCCCTGTGCTAGCTAGGCATTTATCACAGCTAATAATAGACAGCCAATATGGTTTTATGAAGGGGAAATCGACAGCTACCAATTTGGTGACCTATGTTGAAAGCATTGTTGAGGTGGTTGATGCCCGTGTCCAGGTTGACGCAGTCTATACCGACTTCAGCAAGGCTTTTGACACAGTAAACCATGACATACTCGTCAAGAAACTTAAAATGTACGGTGTTTCGGACCCTCTCTTAAGTTGGTTTCAATCATATTTGTCTGGTCGGATGCTAAAGGTTGTAGTAAATGGCTGCTCTTCTGATTCATACATTGCAACGTCGGGAATCCCTCAGGGATCTCATTTGGGTCCGCCTATGTTTACTCTTTTCATCAATGACATACACAAATGCTTCCCGAACTCAAATATATTCTTATTCGCTGACGACCTCAAAGCCTATAAATCAATAAGAAATCCTGCGGACTCGGTACTATTTCAAAGTGACTTGGACCGGCTGACCAAGTGGTGTGAGCACAACAAAATGTCTCTGAACGTAAAAAAATGCCATCATATCAAATTCACAAAAAAGAAAAATATCATGCAGTCAATTTACAAATTGAATGGTGAGCGGCTTGAGGAAGTCGAAACAATACGAGACCTAGGTGTTCAGTTCGACAAAAAGTTAAGTTTTGTCGAACATATTGACAAAATAATATTGAAATCGTCTAAGATGCTTGGCTTCGTTATGAGGGAGTGCAAAAATTTCAAAAAACTCAACATTAAAAAAATCATGTATAACTCGTTGGTCAAAAGCCATCTCGAGTATTGCAGCGTGGTCTGGTCACCTGAGTATAAGGTCCACATCAAGCGCATTGAACGGCTGCAAAAACGGTTCTTGTGGCATCTTACCTATGCGGATAATATGGGAAAAAAGCTCAACTCGTACCAAGAGCGGCTTAAGTATTTTGGGATGGTATCTCTGGAGAAACGCAGGAATATGCTGGATTTGGTTTTCCTGAAGAAGCTAGTAACGGGCTCTCTGAACTGCCCCGATTTGCTCAGTAGGGTCTTATTCCATGTGCCACGTAATCTGCCAAGAAGTTCTAATAGGAGACTTTTCTGCATGCCTAGATGTCACACCAACTTGAGGCAATTCTGCCCACTATCAAGGATGTATGCTGCATACAAAGAGCACGAAGCGGACATTGATCTATTTAACTCTTCGTTACGTGCTCTAAAAAAAATCGCCCTTGCCATTTAATGGACAACTCTACTCTAGTCAAAATTTACCTAATCTTATATAAAAAAATTGAATCTATAATAAAATAAAATAATAAATAAATTGTATTTAAATAATTTAAAAAATTTCAATTTCACTTATTTATTCTATTCTAATTTAATTTAATCTATTTTATTTATTTTAATTTAATTAAGTGTAATCGATTTGAATTTTTAATAGTTTTACTTTTCCAAACTGTGTATTTCTTGTTTAGTTAATAATTTAATTATTTGCGCATAATGTAGTGCATGCTGTGCTTTTCTGTAAGTGATGAGGCGCTTAGATTTAAATTTGCAATGTACAAATTATAATGTAACAGTGTACTCATTGTTGAGAAGCCTTATAAAATAAATAAAATAAATAAATAATAATAAAATTAATACTTGTATATCTGAGGATTGAAAAATCGGCAAAATATGAAAACAATATTCCCAATTTCCAGAATACGCGTCCATCAAAATAAAAGGGTTGCGTCCAACATCGGCGCGTCGTATTACTTCATTACGTAGCATTATATGCAGAACGAATGTCTCATTTTTTTGTTTCTGTGGGTTATTGTGTTTTGCTATGTAAATGACTGTGTAGATGGGTTTGTAATGAGCTTTGGACCAACTGGGTGCCTAAGCTTTTGGCTCGTATCGACTTAAATTGTTTTATTTCAACTGATTTCAGTCTGTTTATTTCGATGCTGGCTCAACTCTCATTTTAAAAGTTTTCAGTTAGTCATTATGACTTGATCATAATAATGAAATTAAATTGTGTGCATGAAAAACAACATATATTAGTGTGTGTGTTATCCTGTTTTCTTTACGATTTTATATCGCAGTTGCTCATAAAGGCGGTCCCTTACCGAGCCATTTGCCTGTAATGTAACAATCCAAGATTCAATTTGGTACAGAAACAATAAAATCTGATCTGTTAGATTACAGCTACCGGTGATGTCGCACCATAAATACACAACCTACTAATATTTTGATTAACGACAGTTTCACGAATATAGTATTTTGTTTAAGAGTAGAGGAAGACCGAAGAAACGATGGATGGTCTGTGTGGAGGAGGATTTGGCACGAAAAGAGATGTCTGATGAGATGACGAGTAAAGAAGTATGGAAGAAAAAGACATGCTGCGCCGACCACAAATGAGTTGGAATAAGGGCAAGAGAATGATGATGACGAACATTGATTTTGGAGGCCATTACGAAATAGGCCTAATTTGAAAGTAGAAACCGTTATTTCGCATGAAAATTAGTTTTGAATTTTGCTAAGTGTCATTTCTCGCGACTGTGCATGCTATAACTACTAAATTGTATTAGTCAATGCCCTCACTCTTCCTTTCAATACTCAGCTCATCACTAACTATTGACGTGTAGGAAATCTAATCACGCTGCTGTCTCTCTAACACAGACTAACACTAACACAATCAAACCCTAAAACACCATGTAACGCTAGCCTGCGAGTCACTAGCGTGACGTTTGTGCGGAATCAATCATGACACGCAGACATTCACGTCTAATATCACTTAAACACGCTGCGTTACAAATGGGAAGCCTTAATAATATTCGTGTTGGGTCATAGAGTAGCTGTGACTGCCTGTAGAAGGAGGCTTTTAATTAAGTAAATAAACAGTTTGTGAAAGATGCATGAAGTCTTTCTTCAATTAGTTTGTGATACTGTCTCGTTGGTTCAGTGGTCGCAAGTGGTACTGCTGAACATGAGGTACTTGGTTCGATTCCCGGCTTGGGCAAAGTGCTATTGGGTTTTTCCATCAAGAATTTCTCAATAGCAGCTTGCTACGGAGTCTGGATTTGTATCCGGTTGATGGCAATAGGCTCGCCACCTATTACATGGGACACAAACATAACTGGCGAAATCTGGGTGTACTATTAAGTACACCTCTGACTAGCCCTTCATGGTTTCATCATCATCATCAGCCTATTAATGTTCCCACTGCTGGGACACAGGCCTCCTCTCCATGAGAGGGAATGGGCTATAATCCACCGCGCGGGCCCAGTGCGGATTGGTAGATGTCACATGTTTTTGAATTTTTTGGTTCTAGCACATGCCGGTTTTACTCACGATGTTTTCCTTCACCGTTTTGAGAGCAGTGGTGATGAAATAAATTACACAAAGTAATGCGCCTGTCTGAGTTCGAACCACAAAGCCGCCATACAGCGTTCATATTTCAGCAAACTCATCTGTAAATTCTTACTCTATGTGTTGTAAAATCATCCCTTGATTGTCGGCAGCAGTGGCCGCGGCTGGACATTCAATATCAATGCAAATGTCTCGCTTGCGAGGGTGCACTTGCTGTTTATATATCTACTTATTCAGTTTTATATTTGAGTAGGGCACAATATCAGTCGGTAATTAGTAATTTGTAATCAGATGTTAATTAAACTAGCATTAATTGGGTAAGTATCTATACCATAACATAACTATATAACTATACAATATTGAACACGGATTTTCATCGTGCAGGTAAAAACTGGCTGGGCTGATGATTGTTCACGTACACGTGAGTACCCAACTTTGGATATTTTGGAAACAAAAATAAAAACTTATAATAACTGAAGAAGACTTAAATCATGTTATCACCACTGCGCTCAAAACGGTGAATGAAAACATCGTGAGGGAACCGACATGTCCTAGAAACAAAATTCGAAGACATGTGACATCTACCAACCAGCACTGGGGTCGCGTGGTGGATTATAGCCCATTCCTTCTCATAGAGAAGAGGCCTGTGTCCCAGCAATGGGAATATTATTGGCTGATTATGCTTATTCTTCAATAATTATAAAATATAAAAAAAATATAAATATCGCTGGACGTTACACACAGCGCCATCTAGTGCCACACTAAGCAACGAGGCTTGTGTCGTGGACATCAGATAGTTGATATACATATATACTTTTTGTTTGTAAATACATACTTATTATACATATAAACATCCATGACTCGGAAACAAATGTCCATGCTCATCACACAAACATTTGCTCCTACCGGGATTCGAACCCGGGACCCTAAGAACGTAAGGCAGCCACACTACCGCTGCGCCATTCGGGTCGTTGGTCGTATAATTGGGCATTGTTAAACGAAATGCTGACCCAAAATTCACACTTCAAGTCACCATTCTCCTGCCCTTATCCTAATTTATTTGTGGTCGCTGCAGCTCGCCGCAGCATGATTGTCTTATTCATCCATCCTCGTCCATTAGTCGTCATCTCACGAGTCATCCCATTTCTAGTCATAACATCCTTCATACTGTCCATCCAGCGTTTGTTTGGTCTAAGATGATAATGATGAAAAATATTCATGCTTAAAACTTTCCTCACGGCATCTTCCTCATTCCTCCACATAAATGGTCATACAATGGCAACCGATTACTATACAACTCTTCACACCTCACACAACAATTTAAAAAATGACTCACTATTTTACGCTTCACAGTAAACAAACTTGATCACCTCCAAATTCATTTCCAATCCATCCACTATCATGTTTCCAGCCCAGGAAGTAGCATTGCCGTTCACAACACAGACAGAATTGACGGCTCCATCATTTATCATTATTGTGGATGGCTTCAACTTTACCGTGTGGACTTCTGATACCTTTGTGCTTGTTTGTGTGTACTTCTTTCTGTTTGCTTGGCTTATGATGCTGGATATTGCATTGGTTGTTATTTTGTAGGTTTTGATTAGTTACTACAACTTTTTCTTGAAGAAAAAGTAAGTTTAATCTGTGAAGTTCTGAGGCCCTACTCTCTAACGTTTGGTCCGTATATTCTGATCTATCCGCCTCTCTTGCGCACGTCTGCAGATGAGTGCGAGTGAGAGAGACGGATAGATAGACGATTTCAACTCAGCCGAAAGCAGATCACTGCGGGACATAGGTCTCTTAAAAGCGTTGGTCCTCCTAAGAGCATTATCATCATTCTCCTGAATGTACTCATCAAGCATCGTTAGCTGCAGCTTGTTTTATAGTAATTTAGGTATACTGCGTGGTAATACTGCGAACATCAGTGGATATGCACAAAATTGCAAGTTGAATGCTTCGACATAACAAATTAAAAACAAAAAAAAGATTCCTACCATCTTTTTACACCTCTCAATCCAGAAGGAAATTAATTAGCAAATGCCCAAGAAACTAAAACCAAAACGTAAGGCGACGGTGATCAGCGTCCATTTATCACTTCAAGTCTTTTTGTCCCGCTCTATTCAATACTTTTTGCGCGGAAGATTAAATTTCGCGTCTCACCCAAGGTCCAAATCCATTAATACTACTCCACCAATTTACTACGGCCTTCCTTTTCCCTCTTCTCTTGCATAAAATCAGATGCTTCAAAGGTTGTTTGGTGGAAGTTCAGCGGTTAAGTTAAAATGGTCTGTCGTCCGTCCCCATCTTGTCATTGAATTTTTTATTCTATTTGTTTCAACACGTCTGGTCGCTGTTACACTTTGATTATGATTTTTGTGGGTAAAATTACTGGAGGGTAGTATTGATATTTGATGACATGAGACTTTTTTTTTTTATCCAATTTGCATTGAGGCAAAGTTGTGTGGCGCTTTAGAGTGTGTTTAACGTTGTCTAGGGTAAAGGCTTTACAAGCGTGTTGATTTTGATTTTTTTTTTAATTTCAGCTGGATCTTTAAACAACTGACAGATGACACACGACTAAAAGAAAACTGCTACTTTTTCTAAAAAATAACTTCAATTCCAAGTGATGACACTTTGAATCGTAGGTAGTCATTTCGTATGCTTTTATATTTCGGTCCCAAAAGCAATATAATGAATCAAACCAACAATGAAAACCACAGTGTTTAGCTTCCCGGAGATTCATCATTTATTGATTGTTTATTAAAAATTCAGTGGCCAGTGATAATAGTAGCTTAAACTCAAAATTGCCCATTATCAACACCTACACAACGACGCCACGCGGCCAGCAAACAATAGCCAACAAAATGACTAGAATCATCGCTCAGTAACCGCCTAAACATTTTACAACTACCGTACATATTTGTACTAGCTTCCATACAATCAAATTGCTAGATACCATACCAAGCAATAATGCACTTGCAATAACCCTTAACACAACTCTTAGAATCCATTTTCCAAAAACAGAACTGCTTGTCGAAATTCAAATCGAATTTCTAATTCGAATGGTTGAAATAATGACCGTTAATTCAACCAGTATTCTTAGACCCATTATTATGCAAAGTTTTCTTCTTGACAAGGGGTCAATGAAAATTGGAATTCGAATCCAAGATGGCGGCGGTTTAGGTCGCCACGTGCAAGTCACGTGACCAGTAAGAAAAGCAAACGCGTTGGTTCGGAATAACAGCGTAAATGCCGTCATTAGCGATTTGATTATGTTTTTTGTGTGCATTGTTTGAAATGATAGGATTTGTAATAGATAGGGGTATGACTAGACCGTATATGTGGTTTATTTTATTTACTGAAAACACAAAAGAAGAGAGTGACAATACATGGTAGGGTTATAAAAAGATGTACTGAAAACTGAATGGAAAAAAAATGTGCAATTATGTTGCTTTATGCTACACATAACATCATTACTCACGCCTGTAATCTCCGAAGGGTTAGACACACGCCCACATTTTGCCAGTTATGTTGAAGTTCCAAATAATAGGGGGCGAGCCTACTGCCTTCAACCGGGCACAAATACAAACTCCATGGCTGCTACTGAGAAATTCCTGATTGAAAATCCCAATAACAATTTGCCCGACCCGGGAATCGAACCCAGAACCTCATGCTCAGCAGTCACAATTGCGACCACTAGACCAACCAGATAGCAACGAGGCTTTATACTGCAATTATGAACTAAATCATAATGCAGGTTAAGAGGGCGCATTCAGAAAGTTGGCAACCTCGCAAATATCTGTCAAATATTTACCTGTTTTAATTAATTTCGCAGTATTTACTGGATGAAAATAAAAAATATGGCTAACTAACTATCTAGAATATTGATTATGAAATGCAATAATATATCGAAAAAATATCGAAACACCGAATAATCAGTTTTAGATGAGAAAAAACTATTTGGAAACTTTCCAAATACCTTTTCTACACCTAAAACGGTTACAACGTCAAATTCAGTGTTTTAATTGCAATTCACTATTAATATTTTAGATAGTTAGTTAGCCATATTTCTTATTTCCATACAGTAATATTGACAAATTATTAAAATAGTTAAATATTTGTCAGCTATTTGCGACGATGCCAACTTTTTGGATACGCCCTCTTAAAGTGAGAACATGCGATCATTCTGATTTTATGGCAAATAATTCTACAAGCAACATCTTAGCATGATAGTGTTTTATTTTTTTTAGTTCAATCAATTGATTTTATGTAAATCGCAAAAAACCCTCATTTCGGTCCGCAGTGACTGACGTAACAACCACTTTGTACTGCAAGCTGATTAGAACTCTATTCTAACAGAATTTCAAACGAAGTTTGAACCACCACAAATAGAGTTGCTAATTTAGCTCCTGTAGTCGTCTTAAAGCGTTTAATTGTTTTCTGTTTGCTCAATATTAATCAAAATCTGACCACGAACTTTTTACCCTACTTATATAATTGCCACCTACTGAGAGCAACCCCTGTAGTACCAAATAACTAATATCTCATCACCAAATTCCCACAACCAATGACTAAGTAGAAAAGTATTAAATATTTCTGGCACGTGTCTAAAAATTAGCCCTTTTTTATAATTTTACAAAATAACGCTCGTAAACCGCACCTATGCAGGTCGGCCATTATGATTTTTTGTATGAATGGTGCGCAAGAGTTGAAAGGATATTAATTTTAATATTGTAATCGGCATGTAATGGGATTAATCGATGATCTTTTTAGTTGTAAATTGGTGATTAATTAAGTTTAGGTGCCCCGTGTAATGTGAACTTTTTATTGATTGATTATTTTTATTGATTTGATTAAATTATTATTTTTTCCGGGTTAGGTAAAGTGTTATTGGGTTTTTCATCAGGAATTTCTCAGTGGCAACCACGGAGTCTGGATTTGTGTACGATTTAAGGCAATAGGCTCGCGCCCTATTACATGGGACACAAATATAAAACACTTGAGAGGTGTCAAGGGACAACCGGGTGGAACGAAGTAGTTTATCAGTTATATTTTTTTTTTCAATAAAAAAAACTTGGAGAAAATATCTAGTCGAATATCTGGCTTGCTTTCGATAAGAGAGAGAGAGACAGACAGAGAAGCATGCGCCCGCTGCACGGCTTACAATAGCTTACTATAGCAAAAAGTGTCGTTACAACTTTTCCTCTTAATTTTTTCCGTCTAGCCCCCTTTCGCAACGCGCGATAAGGAACTTCGTTCCAACTGGCGAAATGTGGGTGTACTATTAGGCACACCTCTGCCTAACCCTTCGGGAATTACAGGCGTCAAGGCATGTTTTGTAATTTTGGCCTAAGGTATTTTGTTGAAATCCAGTCCAGTTTTGCCTTAAAGGTGTTTGGTAAATCAGAAAATAATTAATATTGGCGGTCGAATCTTCTGGCTTCGATTCGATTTCGATTCGACAAGTCGTTTGTCACTCTTCAGCATAGCTATTCACAAACGCTTCGATTCGATTTTGATTCGACAAGTCGTATGTCTTTCTTTTTTTGGCATTACGAAAGCGAGCGAGATAGACATACGACTTTTGGAATCGAAATCGAATCGAATCGTTTGTGAATAGCTATGCTGAAGAGTGTAAACTACGCCTCGAATCAGCAAGCAAAACGATGCCCACAGGTTCGGTGGAGCGACGAACTTCGCAGGATGGCTGGTAACAACTGGATGAGAGTCAAATGAATATGAATATGATTAGGAGAGTTTCCGAGACTCGAGTTAAGTGGCGTGAAAAGGCCTATGTCCAGCAGTGGACTACTGTTGGCTGATGATGATGACCTGGATGGTTAGCACTACTATCAACCTTGGTTGTTAGTTAGTGGTTGAATTTTTGGTTTTTCTCTCTAATTATCAAAGAGTTAATTAAGCATTTATTTATTTTTTGTTTCAAAAATTGGAACCCTAAAGGAAAGTGCCAGTCTTTTAACCCGACTACGCCAAAGCAAAAAAGGAGTGTTATGATGAACTTCCTAAAGTTGTACAGCATTGAATTTATATCGGGGTGTTGTGTTCGCGTATTAGCTTACTCTTTTTAAAGTTAAAAATCTTTTCCCATAACACGATCTAACCCTAAAAAATCCCACAAAACCGTAAGGCGTGTCCCGATCCATCACAGTATACCATCATTACACCATAATTATATCGGAACAAGGGTTGAAAAGCATCGAGCATCAGCCACGTGACCATTGTTTGGTTTTCACCAAATTACGGTTTAAGTATACTTGGATGATTTCGTATTAGGTACAGGCGATTTGTTGTCGGATTATTTAGAAAATTGACCGAATTGACGCAATTGAAAATAAAGTATAGGTTTTTGCCGCTATAAATCGCTTGTTTTAATCACTATACATTTCGTTCCACCTTTTTGTCCAGTTTTTCTTTAATTTGAGGTCGCATGCTTTGCTATTATTTTAAGAAATACGGAAAAGGAGGGTTTTTTCGGGTTTTTGCTCTCCAGTGAAAGCTTACTAGCTCTCTCAAAAAAAAACTCTCTCTCTAAAATTTGAGAGTTACCCATTCAACTGTGCAAAACAAGCACAGATATCCAGTAGCTTATACTTCTCTCAAACATGGACAAAAAATTATGTGCGAAACGAAATCTACGAAGCACCAAATCCTACTAAACAATAAAACCATTAACAATATACACATTATGAATACAAATGAAATAAGTAAGTAGAGCAAGCAACTTATTATTATTCTCGTCGCAGAAGGTAATCCCCATTAAAATAATGCAATTCACAACTCTTATGCCATTGCAATAAGGTTCAAATTGGGATAGTTGACGCATGTTCGTGAAATGCGTGGATTCCAGTGAAAATCCCTTGATCCTACAAAGAAGACACCTATTTGATATAATCCTTATAAGAACAGGGAAGAAGGGGAATTTGTTTTTATTTATTGTTGTTTTCTGTATTTGGTTGGGTTTCATTAAAAGTGGGAATGGTGTTAGTTAATAAATTAATTGGATGTATTTCGTTTTATCGGTTGTTTCTCTTCATCAATTTGAGATATTTTTTTTGCGAATTCCATTTTTTTTTTGTATGATGTATTTGATTCCGTCCGTATTTGAGTAGGTTATTTTGATTAATTGAGAAAACTAGAGAGTACAATCAGACAAAATTATCATCTATACATATAATAAAATCGTTGAGACCAAAAAATCTGTACATTGAAGATTAAAAAAAAAAACCAGCCAGAGTGACTTGAAATAAGTAACTGAACATATTAAAACCATTTAAAAAATTTTTGTTTGTTTGTTTGTTTGACCGCGCATCACGTAAAAACTGCTGAACCGATTTTGTTGAAATGTTCACAAATCTGTTTAAATACATTCAGAATAACATATAGGCTATAGAAATTTTGTTTTTTTTGGAAAAAGGGGGTGAAAAGGGGGGGTAGGGTTTGTATGAAAAAAAAAATTTAGATTGTTCTAGAATCATGAAACTCAGAATAAATACTTATTAATAAAAATAAAGAAATACCTGTCTTAGCATTTTTTTTAAATCTCATCCGGAGGCGCAAAAAAGAGGGTTTTGTGTTTAAAATTAATAAACTTCAAACACCTATACAATCAAAACCAATGAAGTGTAACTTTTTAAAGTTGCTACATATACTCCATATCTAATACAGGTAAATATGATTTCTCAGTTTTCTTGAAATTTGATTTTTGAGGTGAATACGCACAAAATAGCGGAACTCAAGAAAATCAGCTTTCCTCGGTTTAAGTACTTGGTACGAAATGTTTGTGCGCGCATCACATCAAAATTACTGCATAGGCTTCTTCAATATTTAAACTATATATTATCACGCTACTTCCATAAGGGGGTAGGCAATTTTGCATTATTTCCGTATACTTCAATTGTTTGACGTTTCAGTCATGACGTAAGTACATGAGAACGGCTATTTGTGGCTTATGTCAACGAAGTAAATAGCCTTGCGGTTTCATGACCGCTCTGTAAACTACGGGGTTGCAGGTTCAAACCCTCCAACATTATTTTCACTTTTTGTGATTTGTTTAATTTTTTTTTTGATGCTGTGAGATTTCCTATATTTCATTTTGTATTTAAGTTGTGTGCATTTCTTATTTTTTTCGTGAAATATTTTTCCAAAAAGTAATAGAGTAGTACTTATGGAAGAAGAATACAATCATGCTACCCCCAAATAAATTGGGATACGGGCAGGAGTATGATGAAGAGGATGATTTCTCCAAAAAGAAGTATAGCGAACACCAGAAGCCTGATAAATCCACGTGTTCTTGCCGTGCAAGAACTGTGCTATGCTATTCGCAATAATCAATAATCCATACGCAGTTTACGTAGATTATATTTACAGCTAAATTGTTATTGGCCTCATATCGTGTTTTCGGGCGGGAGGAGACGCCCGGGTTCTTCCATTGTGAGGATCGACCGGAGGCCACGGTGGAGCACACTGTGGAGGTGTGCCCCACTTGGGCGGAGCACCGCCGTGTCCTCGAAGCGGCGATCGGCGGCGGCGACCTCTCTCTCCCAGCCCTGGTTCAATACATGGTCCGGAGCGAGACGGAATGGGATGCCGTCACCTCCTTCTGCGAAGCAGTCATGCTAGCGAAGGAGGTGGCGGAACGTGAGAGGGAGAGATCCTTACGTCCCGGCCACAGCGGGAGACACCCCCGTGGCCCCGTGGCCCCGGAACACAAAGGGCGATGAAGGAACATGGATGGGTTTTAGTCAGTAAAAGTCTGACACTTCCTCCTGCTCCGGGTGGAGTCATTTGATGATTTCCCATCCGAAAAATAATCTATATCGTGTTTGGGCTCAATTCATGCACCTTGATATGAACTTTTGACCTAGCTGGAGTATGACTGTCATCGAGTGTCTAAGGATGAAAACCTAAGGTTGTCGAGGGAAGCCCCAAATTGGAAAAACATAGTACAATATTTTAATGATGATTGCATATATTTTATTTTAAATTGTTACCTACTTGAATCTATACTTATTATAAAGGAGAAAAGTTTGTTTGTTTGTTTGGTTGGTTGAACGCGCTAATTTTAGGAACTACTGATTCCAGTTAAAAACATCTTTTAGTGTTGGATAGCCCATTTATCGAGGAAGGCTATACGTTATATAACATCACGCTACAATCAATAGGAGCGGAGCATCAATGAAAATTATTGCAAATACAGCGAAAAATTATTGCTTTTGAGAGCTTCCTTTCCGTGCGCTGCGTAAACGGTTAAAGTTACTCAACAATCATACATGTATGACGGGATTGTGCCTCTTAAAAAGTCCGCTAAAGCATATTATCTGCATTTTTTTTAGGTGGACTCACACTCTCTCTAAGCCTCTCTCTCTCTTACGTAACGCAGACGAAGTTGCGCGGGTCAGCTAGTTACCTAAATAAAAAAAGAAAAAGATAGCGAGACGAGCTTTCGCCCAAATTACACCTGGATTGAATGAGCTGGAAAACAAAGGGCCCTTTGCGATGAGGCAGAACAGTAACCAGTCAAAGTAAGACCAGCAGGTGGATTCCTAAGAACCATGTTAATGTTGGATACAATAATTCTGATAAATCTCAAGGATTAATGAAAGTATCTACATTTTTTTTTTGTTTTTTGTTAGCCTGTACTGTCCCACTGCTGAGCAAAGGCCTCCCCCAATACCTTAATGAAAAAAAAATCGAAAACTATCTTATTCAATATTCATGTAGGTATTAATTAGCTAGCAGGAATTAATTCCCGGATTAGAAGTGCTATAACTTTTAGGATTACGACTGAAACGCGACTGAACTACCGTGCTATTTGCAAATTTTAATTACATCCCATCATTCCAGACACCCTGCTGATAATATGACATCAAAGCAAATGCGGATAGCCACCCCTGGACCAACATATCCATCCCGTTCCATAACCTCACTCTCTTAATAATCAACCATGGGACTTACAACATAAGGTTGAACAATATAATACGGTATCGTTTTTGAATGCAAATGTAAGTTGGTATTGAGGTTTGGAATTAATATCTGTCAGCTTTTAGGCTCTTTGAACAGTATTATGAGCATTTGACACTATAAGTGTGCGATATGAAGAAAGACCTTTGTGAGGATTAGAGGACAAATGAGGTAGGGAGGCAATGTGCGAAGTACTTGGGTAAGTAATTGTGTGGTTTAATTCATTTTTGGAGGACTTGAAAATTAAACCCAACACCAAAATAATTCTTCAATTCGAACCAGTAGTTCCAGAGGTTAGCGCGTTCAACCAAACAAACAATCTCTTCAGGTTTATAATCTATACTTCTATATAATTCTTATATTATAAAAAAGGAAATTTGTTTGTAAGAACGGGTTAATCTCCGGGACTAATGATTCAATTGTAAAAATTCTTTCACTGGCTGAAAGCTACATTATTCGTGGGTGCTATTACTACATAGTATAAAACAAAGTCGCTTTATTTGTCCCTATATCCCTATGTATGCTTAAATCTTTAAAACTACGCAACGGATTTTGATGTGGGTTTTTTTAATGGATAGAGTGATTCAAGAGGAAGGTTTTAGTATATAATTTGCGGGCGGGCAAAGCCGCGGGTATCAGCTAGTAATAAATAAATTATATATAAATAAATAAATAAATATCGCTAGACATTACACACAGCGCCATCTAGTGCCATACTAAGCAACGAGACTTGTGTCGTGGACACCAGATAGTTGATATACTACTTACATAGATACTTTTTTTGTTTGTAAATACATACTTAATATACATATGAACATCTATGACTCGAAATCAAATGTCCATGCTCATCACACAAACATTTGCTCCTACCGGGATTCGAACCCGTGACTCCAAGAACATTCGGGTCGTCAAATATACATATTAGCTGAGCTATCACCATTTTAGCGGACGAAGTCGCGGGCGAAGTGGTAGTATTAGTATATAGAACAAAATATTTAAATATAGGTACGAAAACTGCCCACTACCGCATAATTCCAATAGAATATCGTATAGCGAAGCCGCAGGCTCGGCTAGTTATAAATATTTTTGCAAATCAATTATTTCAATAAAAAAAACCTATCAAGATATTTTTCAAAATTCGAGTGAATCGGTTTCTTCTAGGCAAGCGTGCTTCAAATGAGGCCGCATCATCGCTTCATCGGATCATTCTCACTAGTTCCACCAGCAATTAGTGCCATGGAACTAGTGAGATTTTTATTTCTCAGTAGTTCCATGGACTTTGATGATGGAACAAATGAAACAAAACTTAATCGAACTCGTCTCACTAGTTACATGGTTCTTCTTAGTGGAACAAGTGAAACCAAAGTTAATCAACATCATTCTCATTAGTTCCAATTTAGGAATAAAACACACAAAAAATATAAAAAATCAAGTATTTTAATGAAAGACAATAAAAAATAATTCTAGTTTTTTTTAATTTAATTTTTTACTTTTTTGTTTAACAAATTACGCCAATGACATTATTTCAAGCACTTAATAATTTAATGGATTATTTAATTTAATCCATTGCTGAATCATTGCCGGAAATTTAGTCGCTTCATGTAAAATACTGGTATTCAGCTGCATTCGGTTTTACTGGAAACCGACCCCGACGTAGTTGGGAAAAGGCTAGGCAGATGTTGATGAATTATTGCCAGAAATCAAACAAACTCAAACAAGTTTGTGAGATATTTATATTTGAAATTGTATGGTGTATGTAATACCCTTTTTATCCGCTTATGTACCCAACTTTATTTATTTTGTGTATGGTTGGGTATCACGAACTGAGGGTCAGGAGAGATCTCACACTCACCTCGTACATATTCAAGGTACTTAGAGGAAGGGTACATAATGCGGACATATTAGGGAACATAGGTTTGTGTGTTCCAGACAGGTACGTGGGGCGACGTCGGCAGCCACGCTTGCTGGCGGTGCCGCGCGCGCGGACCAAACTGTTAGATGAGGCGCCATTGACGTGTGCGTTCCGCACTCCCAACCGCATAGACGTTGACTTATTTAATTGTTCTCTGAGTGAGTTCACAAAAAATGTATTGTTTGTAATAAGTTACAAAATTTAATATTGTTATTGTGTACACTATTGCATTAGGTAACCCTGTAAAGGTAGTCGTAAGATGGAGAAAATAAATAAATAAATAACTCTCACTTTACATGGTACAGTTAACGAGAATGTGGAAAAATTAAGTCTTACATTAAATTACTTGATTTTTTTTTTATATTTTTGTGCGTTTTATTCTTAAAGTGGAACTAATGAGAATGATGTTGATTTACTTTAGTTTCACTTGTTCCACTAAGAAGAACCATGTAACTAGTGAGACGAGTTCGATAAAGTTTTGTTTCATTTATTCCATTATCAAAGTCCATGGAACTACTGAGAAAAAAAAAACTCACTAGTTCCATGGAACTAATTGCTGGTGGAACTAGTGAGAATGATCCGCTTCATCGGCGAGTTATGGCCAAACGCAAGCCAATTTAGCCATCATCTGCTGCCTTTTCCCAACTATGTTGGGGTCGGCTTCCAGTCTAACCGGATGCAGCTGAATACCAGTATTTTACATGGAGCGACTGCCTATCTGACCTCCACAACCCAGCTGGGTTAATAGTAATAAGCTTATTACTGGGTTATACGATACGCCTTGGTAATACTGGCTGTAAGACTTTTGGGCCACTGACTACCTGTAACAACTGCCAAAGATCTACAAATGACAGCCGGGACCAACTGCTTAACGTGTGTGTAACTTGGTATGTAATGGGTGGTCACCCATCCACAGACTAACCCAGGCAAGCACGGCTTAACCTAAAGATCGAACCGAGCGGCTGTTATTAGCAAGCCAATTTAGTATTTACAACATGATAGCGACTTTGCACTGCGACACGCGATTTGAGCCTAATCTAAGAAAAACAAACATTGATTTTAAGTATTTTTAATGATTCAAAGATGATACTGAACAACACATTTGAATAAACGACTGACATTTAAGTTTCAAACCTATTATAATTGCGCAAGTTTTAATTTCAATCCTCTAAAGTATTCGCATCTTCTTCCATGACGTCCCATAGAGTTCGATTCCTAAACTCAACATGTCCAGTCTCGTTGATCTCTCTTGGTTCTTCGGGCACTTTCTCTTCGGTGGCTAGAGGCTCTGATATGGACTCCATGTCATCATCGAGAAGTGAGGTGACTGAGAGCAGCGTTGCGTCTGTGATGTTGACTGCTTCATCAGCATCCCCCCTTTCTAGTTGACTTCGTGAAGTTCCTAAGGTCTGAAAACACGGAGAATATTTTTGAGATTATTTAATTTTGTCTTTTTTTTTTGGGATCTTGTTTCGCAGTTACGCCGGTAATTACCCTTGCTGTCGGTATGTAGTTTTTTAATCGTTTGATTTAAAAAGCTATACTAAACTATGTGGGAATTTTGTAATTGAACCTACACACAACCACAAAGTTTTTGTGTATCCTAACGGGAAAATTTATGTAAGAATTGGCATCTCAAATAGGCGAGACGACAAAAAAATCTAATTAGTCCGTCAGTTAGATTATCAAAAAATATTTGAGCCGTGTTTTTTCTTTTGTTACGTAAACCAAAATTGACGAAGATATGACGCTTTTAAAATTCTCAATACGTCACGCCTAGGTATAATTTTAGCTAATCCTGACGTCACGAGCCCCCACTCCAGAGTTTTATTTTATTTTATTTTATTTTATACTGTTTGGGAAACTTACAGCTAATAAAAACAATGTTCTTAAAACATACGAATTTGAAGGCCATTTACAAGTTTCCGCATATAAAAACAATCGAAACAAAAAATAAAAAGAAAACACAACAAAAGAAAGAGGTATACGTACAAAATACTTATCTACATAGCATAAGTTACGCAATAAAACAACACGATCGACTACTTTATACTACAAACTAAAAATTTAAATTTAAAAGAGAAAAATACTAAGAACTACAGTTAGACACAAATAAACTACTTATCCATAAAAAAAGCTTTTACCAATAAACGCTTAAGCCGAGAGACACCGGTGTTGAAAATATCCAAATCATGTTCACCAGTAAGTTTATTAAAGCTTCTGCATGCACGGATCAGAAACGAATTCTGCCTGTACGCAGACTTGGAGTGAGGGACATGCAACAAACTGGGTTTGCGAAACGTTTTGCATTGTGTAACTAATCCTAAACCACCCAACAGCTCAGGGCAATCTATAGTTCCATTCGCGATTTTAAATAAATATACCATATCCGCAATGCGTCTGCGCTCATATAGCGGCAAGATATGGAAACTTTTGCATCGCGCTCCATAATTGGGAGTATATTTTCTAGTTTTATACTGAAGGAAACGTAGGAACCGCTTTTGAATTCCCTCAATTCTGTCAATATAAACATTATAACAAGGGTTCTATACTTGTGAGGCGTACTCCAAGTGGCTGCGGACAAAAGCACAATAAAGGATTTTATACGTTTTCACGTTTCTAAAATCAGCTGATATCCGTAGTATGAATCCAAGTGCTTTAGAGGCTTTATTGACAATGTTTTCAATGTGAGCATCAAAAAGCAACTTAGAGTCAAATGTGACACCCAGGTCCCTAATAACACTTATCCTATTTATATTAGTATCATGCAACTTATACTGAAACAAGATTGCATGTGGTTTGCGTGTATAGGTACTAACAAAACATTTAGATATTTGATATTTTTTTCATATAGATATTTTTTTTGATGCGTTTTATCTTTGGTCAATATTCATTGATTTACAAAAACAAAAAATACGTGTCCATTAATTTCCAATGCTCACTGACGGACTGAATAGATTTGCAATTTTTTGATACTGTCGTAATGCTTATTGTCATGAACTCATGTCAAGACGTGCTTCGATTTGTTTTTGCTATGTCCTCTCTGTGACTAACTGAAAGCAGATCATTACCAGTAGGTATTTATAAAATGGAGAGGAACTGCCTGGCTAGCTTCCACAAAGTAACTATAGGTAACACGATATGTAAGAACACTTGGTAAGACTAGTCTAGTTGTCAGGCTTCTTTCTACCTGTAACACCTGACGATCTAGGAATGACAACTTCCAAGACGGCTCACACAAAGTCATTTACATGGAAACATGATTTCAGCAAAATGTTAGCAATATTTGCCGGTGGTTCTATAATGCAATGCCTATCTGAAACATAGTGTGTTTATTGATAAGCACCTGCTACACATTTTCTACGTGAATATAAATCCTTTTTGTTTTAGCAAAACTTCAAATATTTAACTGCGATTTCAGTATGTAGATGGCTATCTAAAAAAATCATTTGACCTAACAAGCTAGTTTATGATAAGCTTTCCTTTAAGATTGTCAGATAACTCAAGTAAAGCTTCGTTAAAGTAAAAATATTACCTCTGATTCACTTACGTCGATAATGGCCATGTGTAAGATGGGCACTTCAATCTTCAGGGGTTTGATCTCTTGCGGCTCTTCATCCAAGTAGGAATAATCAGTGGGCACCTGCCAATTATATTAAATTAGATTTGCATCCGACGGCCGACAATCTTATCAAAAAGAAAAGAGATTACAATTTAATATTTAGACTGTATTTGATCAAACTAGAGTAGGATTCTTACGAATATTTTACTCTATAAACCCAAGTGTATTACTTTAGTCGATAACAGTAAAAATCCAACAGAGTCTTATGTAAAAAGATTTGAATTGTTTTTTTTTTAATTTATATTTCTACATTGTGCTCACATACTATAGAAACTACAATATTGGACCCAGGACTATCATAATACAGGATGTAAATGGACCCTTCACGAAACCGTCAACCAAGCATTATGTACGGTATGTTACAATGTAAACCAAATAGCTTGGTCGACCGTATATCAAACTAAGTAACTTTACGCAAAAAATATTGCTGGGAAACGTCTTTATTTTTTTTGGGGTGAAAAATCACGTTTTACGGAAAAACTCGAATGTAACGCACTTAAAAACATTGTGTTAATGGATGGACTAAATAGTACAAGCGTCGTGTTTGAAGTAAAAATCTAACATTTCAAACAAGTATGATCTAAAAAAAAAACTTGTGAAAAAGTTGGAACTTTGACCCTCAATATCTCCGTAACTAGAAGGTTCCCAGGTATGGTCTACACTGGCCTGCAAAAATAAGTATCACACTTTAAAAATTGTAATAACTTTTTAAGTTCAGAAGATATACTTTCGAAACAATAAGGACTCGAAAAATAGTTTAATATTGTCTATAGTTTCAAAGAAAACTGATAAAAATTGTTTTATATTTTTTTTATTTTTATTTTAAATCTCTGTATAGGAAAAATTTAAATATTAAAAGTGCAGTACTTATTTTTGCAGGTCAGTGTAGAACAAAAAAAAACAAGTTTAGTGTACTTTCGGCTTCGTTAAGGGTCTTTTTACACCCTTTATTTACTTAATACCTCATTTGGAAGGAGAGAGAAAGGAAACTTGTCTTACCCGTCTCAGTCTCCACTTCTCCAGGAACTCGTTGGTCTGCCGCAGAGCTTCCTTGCTCTCGTGAAGCAGGTCATCAATGCGGTCTTTGGTGCGTAGCTGTTTATACTTGTTCAGGAACTGTAAAATGATCTGTTGCTATTAGCTTATATCTTTAAGAAAAAAAATGATCGAAGTAACCCTACAGCAGCGGTGGCCCAGTGGTGGCGGCCTCGATTTACGAACAGTAAGTCGTGGGTTTGAAACCAGACAGGCGCATTACTTTGTGTAATTTATTTCATCACCACTGCTCTCAAAACGGTGAAGGAAAACATCGTGAGGAAACCGGCATGTCCTAGAATCAAAAATTCGAAGACATGTGACATCTACCAATCCGCACTGGGTCCGCGCCCGTTATATCCCATTACCTCTCATTGAGAGGAGGCCGTGTCCCAGCAGTGGGAACATTGTAGGCTGATGATGATGAACCCTACGCTTTAATTTTGATGATAGTAGTGAAGAAAACGCAATAATGATTAGGTTGACTATATTAAGTAGTCAGTTGTTGTAAACATTCAATCTTTCATCTAAATCATTGAGCTGTTACTACTACGTATAGAGAAGACAGCGCGAACAAAATCTGTGCTCCGTTCAACTGCGGTCGGCCGGCCACAGTTCACTCAGTCGCTTGCCCGCTACATCATATATACGGGGTTAGCCGCCCCCGCACTGCCGCGTTTATTGCACAGATTTTGTTCGCGCTGTCTTCTCTATACGTAGTAGTAATAGCACAATGATCTAAACAAGACTGGCTCGTCTCCGCTTCGGTGGAGACTGGCCTTTTAACCGAGATAGTATCCTAGGTGTTGATCCAGGTATTGTATGCCAAGCATCCAAAGTAGTTTTTGCCTGAATGAGTTACAAATATCTATCTAGTGTGAATGTGGCATTAATGATGTTTTATTATTTGTGTTTAGTTTGATCGTTAGGCAATAAACTTATTATTTGCTAGAACACAAGCTTCTTTGGCTCGACACAGCACTCAGTAGAGACAAATTAAAATCTTTTGAGGAGGCTTAAAACTGTACAACTGAACATCTTAAGTTTCGTGCGGCCGAAGCTTTAGAACAAGGTTGCCCAACTTTTTTTTAGAGGTGGGCCAAAATTTTATTTTCGTTTCTACTGGCATCATGTCATCTAGTAAATAAAACTTGCATAATCTTCAGCAAGTTGCTCATTGTTTGCTGAAAATTGGTTTACTGAGAAAGGGTTCATTTAAGAAGATACTGATATATGGTTTGATTTTTTTCGATCCTGAAAATGTTTTTAGAAGACTATCGTCTCGTCAGCTGAATACTTTTGACGGGCCAATTCAAGTGTGTTGGTGAGCCACATTATGACCCTCGGACCTGGAGTTGAGCAGCCTTGCTTTAGAACAATAAATCTGCGTTAAAGATACTCACAGCGATAGTCAGACTCAGCACCAGAATCTCCATAAACAGCACTGGTAAGCTGATAGGATTCTCCGGGATAACCACCACCTGCTTAGCTTCTTCCCTCACAGTCTTCTTCACGAAGCAGGCCACCTTGCAGAAGATCTTCTGGAACATGTCCACGAACCCATGGCCGAGGACATAGTCAACCAGGATCAGGCTTAGGAATACTCCTCCGTACATCACAGCACTGATTGCTTCGACCAACATGTTGACAAAGGTTCGAAGCTTACTTTTTATTGTTGAAAATCACATCATTTTATTGAAACACATATAATTTCTCAAATTTTCAGGTTTTGATTGATTGGTTGACATTGGGCTTTGTTTTTTTCCTTTTTGGTTGGTTGAAAAGGTAAAGTTAAAGAAGGTTTTGGAAAAGTATTGATTTTTGAAAGCTCTTTCTGATTAAGATAAGCTTAACCAGTCTTTAATAATGGTGGCTATAAGAGTAGAAGAAGACCAAAGAAACGATGATATTTGCTGAGTAATTTAAGTTATTTTCAATGTTATTATTATCTCCTTTATTTATTTTTTAACAAATTAATTACATTTTTAAGTATTCTTTACAAAAAAAATATAAAAACATTAAAAAAAAAAAAAAGAAATGTTATTAATTATTATTTCTATTTTTTAGGGTTCCGTTGTCCTGACAAGGAACCCTTACAGTTTCGTCATGTCCGTCTGTCTGTCTGTCTGTCCGAGTTTTTGCTAAGAGACCGTTAGTACTAGAAAGCTGTAATTTTGTAGAGGTGTGTATATCAATGACGCCGTAATAATAAAATAAAGTGGTAAAATAAAATTTTCGAAAATATTTTTTTAGTACCATGTGTGTGAAGTGGGGATGAATTTTTTTTTCGTCGTCTATCCCATCGTGTGGGGCATCCTTGAATAGGTCTTTTAAAATGACTAAGAGGTTGCTAATACTACTTTTCGATTGAATGCAAAAATTTGCACTTTAAAGTTTAATATTTCGTAAATGGATTACGAAATATTAAACTTTAAAGTGCAAATTTTTGTTCCAGTAGGGCGTCCCCCCTCTAAAAGCTAAACTGCTGGCTTGAAAAATCTGGAATAATTCATGATGATAGTGCATTTCGTGAACTTTAAAGGAAAACTATAGCGGTTAAGATAACTTTATTAGTTTAGCAGTTATAGTCGTTGAACTTGGGTGTTGGATAATTTTGTACCAAATACAAAATCCTTAGAATAAATCCTATACAGTGATTAAAATGAAGAAAAACCAATTCTAAGATAAAAAAACATAATAAAAAGAAAGACATAAAACGGATCCAAACAGAAAAGATCCAAAGAAAATACTTTACAACTTTTACTAACTATCTTAATTATCACCTCCGTAAACCTCCAAGAGCAGGAGAATGATGATCATAATGAACCAGCCTTTAATGTTTTCACAGCTAGAAAACAAGTAATGGGCTGAAATCTACAAGCGTGCCCAGTGAGGGTTGGTAGAGTCATGTCTTCGAATTTTTGGTGGTTCGATGTTTTTAGTCGCCGTATTGAGAGCAGTGATGATGAAATAAATTACACAAAATAATGCACCTGACCGAGTTCGAATCCAGGAACCACAACTCGTAAGTCAGAGCCATTACCACTGGGTCATCACTCTTATTAATGGGATAGTTTTTCGTTGTTAAAGTTTTTATATAATAATTTGTTGTATCACAGTGATTTTCATCGTCGTTGCAATGAGAGGTTTACTTTTTGAAATTAAAAAAAAACATAGTTTCCAAAAACTCTGTAGATGGCGTTGAACTGACTACGTTACTAAGAGCCAAAGCCAAAACGCTCAGAAAAAAAAAAACAATTTCTTTCGGCCAGTTTAATGATGAAGTTATCTACGTGTGAAACAATTATCTAATCCATCCAATTATCAATTATTAACCTTATCATATCGCTAATCAATAAAGAAACTTCATGCTTATAAAAGCTTGTCGTGAAAGTTATCGTTATGATACTGATAAAAAAGAAATCAACGTCATTGACAGTCACCATGACAACGTATTTATTGAACCTGACAACGTTGTTGACGTTACAACAAAACGCAACAACCGAACAAAACAGTTCGTAAAATATTTTTTGTGGTAATATATTTATTTTCTGCTGCGGTTTCATAAAAAGATATCATGGTATGTATTTTGGTTATTGCTAATATTTTTTGTTATTAAATCTTTCCAATACTTCTGTTTTAATATTATTTTTATTTCTCTACACAAGGTATAAGCAGGTTTATAATATTAGGTATGTTTTTATTGTATTCTCGGATCTTAAACAGTGTTATTTTCTTTTCAGGCGCCAAAAGGAAAGGAAGCTGGAAAGCCTAAAAAGGCACCAGGTTAGCAAAACTTTAAATTTTCAGCTTAACATCTGTAAACTTCAATAAGATAACAGTCCTTATTATAGCAGGAGCGAGCGGTGTGAATGTAACAGGCTGTTTAAATTCAATCCAGTTGACAGTCTCAAAAAATATGCGAAGCCTTTTTACGTTATCCTTTGTTTTGCAAAAAAAATATTTTTTTGTTTGACCACCTTTTTTTGACTGATAAGAAAAAAACTAAAAAAGGACAAAGGAAGAGAAAGTTTAGCGCTTCAATAGCGGCCGGATGCTGCAAACAAAAGGAGCCGTATTGGTGGTGAGATTTCGTCCGTTGAGATGGTACATAACGAGGCGACGACTGGCCATTGCGTTTACACGGATCCAGTGCCACTGACACGTGGTGCGCGGTGTACGGGGGGAGGACACTGGATTGAAAAATAGGAACGTAGTCTATTCCGATCCAGTGCTGGATACTGGATGCTGTACTGGATTGTTACATGTTTACATTAACCCAGTGCCAATCCAGCGCTGCGAATCCAGTGAAGCAGCTGGATCCAGCTACTCGATCAATGTAAATCAGCCTTTACGTAAATACGTCGATTTTTGAATCAAAAATACAATTATCTTATAGAATTTTAGTTAAATTAATGGCAACAAGCACAATCAGAATCATCCATAGGTTTGAATAATTTTTTAAAATTTACGAAAAGATTAGGTGTGAAACGAGTTTTTTACGTTACGGTTACACCGCGCACGTGTGCCTAAATTAAGGTAACAATATGTACAATTGTACATACATATTTAGAAAAACAAATCCTTTTTTTTTCTTTTTCGGATGGGAAATCATCAAATAACTCCTCCCGCTCTGGGCGGAGCAGGAGGGAGTGTCAGACTTTTACTGACTAAAACCCATCCATGTTCCTTCATCGCTCTTTGTGTTCCGGGGCCACGGTATCTCTTTCGAATAGTCCCGCAGCCCCGGCAGATAAACAAATCCAAAAGATGTTTTTTTTTTTACAGCAATTATCATCGATGGCGTGGACACATCAGAAATGACTCGTGAAAAACTCGAACAGTTCACTCTCAGAGTCAAAGAAGAACTAGACAAAGAGAGAGAAGAACGTAACTACTTCCAACTAGAAAGAGACAAAATTAGAACATTCTGGGAGATTACCAGACAGCAGTTGGAAGAGGCAAAAGCAGAATTGCGAAATAGAGAAAGAGCTACAGAAGAAACACAAGAAGAAAATGAAGCGCTTTTGGAAACAGAAAAACAGAAAATAAAACACTTAAAATATGAACAAGCAGCGGCAGGAGCAGCTTTGAGAGCAGAAAATTTAGTAGCCTTAAAAGCAGCTAAAGAAGAGCATGCTGAACAGGAACTTGAATTGCTTAATGATAAAAGAGTGCTAAGGCAAGAAATAAGAGAAAAAGTGCTTGCAGCACAAGATGAGTTGAGAAGAGCTAAATTAATTCACGCAGAAGAAGTTTCAGTAGTTCGAACAGAATTTGAAGAGAGGGCTCGTCAGATAGAAGATAAAGCTGAAAAAAAATTAAACGAGACTAAAGTGGAGTTGACAGTAAAGCATAGAACAGAAATTGCAGAGGTTGAAGAAAGGAAAAATAAGCAGTTATCAGAATTAATACATCATCACGAGAGGGCGTTTGCAGATTTAAAGAATTATTACAATGACATCACTTTGAATAATTTGGGTAAGTAATTATGTAGATTATATCATTAAAAATTCCTATGTAGTTTTTTAGCTCAAAAATGCCAGTCTCGGTTCTTGGCTTGAATGGTTACCAAGTTTTATTAACTTATACTGCTTGCTACTTTCAGGTCTAATAAGTGCCTTAAAACAACAAATGGAGGATATGCAAAAGGTAAAAGAGAGAGCAGAGAAGATTGCAAGAGATGCTGTAGCGGAAACCAAAAGTCTCAGAGAACCACTGGAAGCAGCTATTATAGACAACAAAGAACTTAAGAGACAAATGTCCAATTATGACAGGGATAAAGCTGCGTTAGCTGTGAGTACGAGATTTTCGTTGTAACAAGAAAAGGTAGATAAAAGTTTTTCACGTTAGTGAAAGCACAGAAGCAACGGTGAAAGCACTAGCATAGCTCTCGTCAGACGGACAACAGACATAACCTGCCTGTCTTTTCCCAACTATGTTGGGGTCGGCATCCAGAATTACCGGATGAAGCTGAATACCAGTATTTTACCTGAGTCCCACAACCCTGTTAGTACTGGGTAATACGATACGGTAGGACTGGTCTTCAGACTTTTGGACCACTTTAACAATATTGTGTAACATCTATGAATAAATAATTATTAAACTTTAATATTTAAAGCTATTTCTAATTATACACTAAAATAACAATCAACTACTCTACATCGAAGATCCTCGATGCACCTTGCCATTAAAACACAGATTGCAATGCTGGTAGTCATAAAATAAACATAATTATGCTAATTTTTAAATGTTTTCGAACGAGCAAGCTACAATCATTGTTGTCAAAATGACAGAACAGAAATTAAGAGTGACACGCAATAGAAATAAAATTTATAAAATATCATTCTAAAAATACAAATGGTGGGTGCGATGTTTTTGCTGATTTCAGGCAAAATCTAAGCAACTGACGTCACTAGAAAAACAATTCGACGTGCTAAAGTGGGAGTATGAGGTTCTTCTGGTTCGTTTCGATCGAATCCGAAGAGAGAGGGACGAGCTTAAATCCAGGTTCTCTAGGGCTGTTCTAGAGGTACAGCAAAAAGCGTCTTTGAAGACTGCGCTGCTTGAAGTCAAGTTGAAGAACATGGAAGGACGTGATGTGGGACCGAGGGAGATTCACGTAAGAATTATATTGTCTAGGAATTTTCGAACTCCATTTTATACTTCAATCATCATTATTTCAGCCCGGAATCACCCACTGAAGAAAGTGGAGGCATATACCCAAGTATATGCCTCCACTTTCTTCTGCCATACTCCTCTGTTCTGTAACTCTCTCATCCATCTGTTTTCCGCAATTTTGACGATATCGTCAACCCAACGCGCCTTTGGAAGGCCTTGGTGTCTTTGGCCCAACCTTGGCCACCATTCGGTTAAAACCTTACTCCATTGGCCATCTCCGCGTCTAGCCAGATGTCCTACCCAACTCTACTGGAGGCGTATCGCCATGTCTCCGACGTCGTAGACTTAAAATTATTTATCTTTATGATAACAGCAATGTGCAAATGTTTACAGTACCAACGACACTAGTATTTCTGATAACCCCTCTAACAATAATTCCTGTTCGAATCAGTTCAAACCAATTTAGCATGCATGGTGGGCGGTTGCAATATTGGTTTGAATTGATTGGAGCTAAGTGAATCATTATTACTATTTGCTCACCAGTTAACCAATTTTGTTATGTTGCAAACGTGATAATATTCAACCTACGTGAATGATTTGTATCGGTCTTAACAGGAACTTTTGAAGCTGAAAGACACACAAATAGATGACCTTCGCTATGAAGCAGCCCGTCTGCGTAAAGCCCATGACGATTTGCTAGCAACCTATGAGGCTAAACTTGCAAAATTGGGAGTACCAAAAGAAGAACTTGGATTCAAGTAAGAAATTAAATATTAGATATAACGCCATCTATGACAACTTTCTTGTACTACATACACAAGTTTGTGATAAGTGCCATCTAGTCAAAAGCAATGCAACTTTCGTACACCGCTTGATGGTTATAATTTTTATGTTATCGAGAGTATAGCATAGATGGCGTAATCATACATTGTCTTTTCCTTTTTTTAGACCCCTCAAAGCAGTGGCCGTGGCTGGTTTGGCGCCGGTTGTAGGCCAAGGTCCAGCTGGATTGGTAACTAAAGACCAATAATGACTGAATTATTTTAGTAAAAGGTACTTTTTAAAAAAAATTTAACAGACATCATCATATTTTATAAAACTTTATATTCACCAATTATTTACCTTGCACAAATGTGAAAATAATATTTAATGTAAATTATGAAAATAAACATATTTTTCAAACGGATTTATTCTTTTTACTTATTACCTTCATGTTCATGAAACCAAAAATATACGGTTGCCTCTGTTGCCACTAGGTAGTTCAAAGTTTTGTATAACAAAACATACAAATGAATAATTATTTATTATTTTAGCCAGTAGGGTTGACTACCGTAGGGGTTGATTAAATAAAACAAACAGTTTGAAGCCAATGAGTGTACTTTATTTCCTACTAACGATTCTTTATTTATTTCTTTATGTACAAAACGGTTATAAGGCAACAGTTCCAAATGAATGAAAACGCACTTTACGATGAATATTAATAATTCAAACATTTTCGCTTTTGTTATTTTTTTTTAATTAGCAAGAAAATTTGCGCCACACTTCAAAATGTTGAGCCGGCTACACACATAACAATATTTTTATTTCTAATAATATTATTTTATTCGAATAAATAATTATAGTCACGTTATTTTTTTTTATTTGAATAAATTGCGAGATTGCCAACAGCAATGTCATGTTTCGAAGTTTTCGAAGAAACTGATCAAAGTTTTCAAGTGATGTTTGTTATTTTCGTACCAGGTGCTGAGTAGTACCTACGCTTATAGGTAGATTATGTAAACACGGTTTTGAATCCACTAAGTAGGTGATAATACCAAGTTAGTTTTATCCAGTTTACCTAAATCAAAGTTAAAATATTCATGACCTAACTTAGTTTTTCCATCTGCTACAACTTTGGAATTTATTGTGTAACCTATTAAAACCTAAAAACTTCGGAATTGGACAAAATCCAAGGTTTCCTGGAAAACGGCCAGAAACAATTAACCGGAATAATACTGCCTTTGAATAATGATTTTCCGGTTTTTCTAACAGTCTTTACTGTTAGAAATAATATTGTCACCATGACTTCTCGTACCTACATTTTTTGAGGTATATAATTATTTGGTATCAGTCAATTTGCCCCATTTAGTTGGTGTAATAAAAAAATGTAACATTGGTCATAGGTGCTTATCCAAGTTTTTGCCGCATAGGCAACACAAATGGACCCTTAAGCAACATTACGTTCTCCTGCTTTCTGAATTCGCTAGGAAACGAAATGAATTGAATGTGTGTACCTGGCTCAAACCGCGTAACTACTAATAGTTATGCTCTTAACACCTAATTCTTTTACAAATACCTAAATTTTTGAAACCAATCTCATCAATTTTTTACAAAATACTTCTAGGTGGACTTTTTATCTAGTCTGTCTCACTTTCATGTGTCTATAGATTGATGCTAATGTTCATTATTAATATATCATTCTTATATACATATAAGTGTTTTGTTTCAAGCCAAAAAGCATTGAAATAGCGATCGCTCCCATTAAACAGTTTAACTAAATACACAAAACATCAAGCAATTACATTTTATCAATATTATTTTTGATGAAATTAATATTGATTTTTATTATATCATAGACAGGTGTAAATTACACGGAAAAATATTCAAAAGTAACAGTAATAGTGTAAGGGTGTTAAAAAAGTTTAATAGACGTGTTTTATATGAGATAAGGCGAGGTCATATTTCTACGTCATACTGTACAATACAATAAATTATTCGAATAATGATTATCAACAACATTATTCGAGTTTTAAAATAAAAATCATGTTACAACAGCAGATATTTTATCTCGTAATATTTAATAATACGACATTCAGTAATATTATTTATATGCCTATGTAAATGTCAAAAGAAATATAGAAATATAACCCCACATTTACAATAATTATTTATTGGAAGAAAGGGCATCGACGTGAGAACTTAACCGAAGGTGCCTTAATTAACTTTACCATCACATTAAAGCATTTTACATACAATTGCAATACAACAATATCTTTGGAATTATTAAAAATACGTATTATTAACACTAAAATCACTAGAAAACTATACACAACCGAAATTCAGACGTTCACAGGGGAAACGCAAAAATTATGACTAAAAAATTAAATTGACTTCGACATTTGTGATATTATTTTACCAATTGCTTTTGCGCTAACTAACACTATTTTTTATTTTGTCTTTAGTAATTTTAAAATAATTATTTTGCAGAAAAAATTTATTATCATTATTTTGTTAAAAACTCGTAACAAATGAGTACACTGGCTTGATTAAATATAATATTGTAACACAGATTACCTTTCCACTTTTATTTTAGAATTGCAATTGCGATTTCAAATTGACAAAAACACTGAAGTATAAGATGTTGAAAAAAATAAAATTATTGTAGTACATGTATTTTATTATAACAATCTGTTATTTTAATTTCGTTATAATTTTAATTTATTTTACAAATTAATACAATGGGTTTCCATTTATTCCCTAGTAAAGCAGTATTTATTTTTACAATTAGGTACTTGGGATAAAACCTCCATACAACACATAGTAAAACTATAAAGGCGTATCTACCTATCGGATCTCAAAATTATTAAAACACTTATTGTTATAATTCATCAAATTTAATACACTAGATAATGTGCGTAGATTTTAGCGATATCATCTAACATATTCATCCAGTCTACGTGAATTATTCAAATAGGTATAATTAAGTGTATAAATAAAATAATTTGTTCAAAAAAATTGGTAGTTCACATAATTGTTGAACGAGGAAAATGGTCGTGCATTTGTGATGAAAGCACGAGCAATTCCTCTTAACAAAGTGAATCCCGGCAATAGCCCTGGAAACACTCAGTTATTTCAAATAATGGGTAAATATTCCAAAAGTAGCTTACAAGCTTTGCATCAGAAAATTAATCCATAAAAAAGTTCCAGGGTTCAGATTTCAAAATGGAACTCGACTGGCGTATTAATTACTCTAGAATTTACGCAATATTCACAAGCCTTTTTGTTTTATAATATAATATTACGAAAAAATTATGCATCGTTTACAACCATGGGACATTCGAATCCGTATTCAAAATTTCGGATAAATAAAGGCAATGCTCGGGCTGGCAGAAAATTACGGTCAAAAATGAAATGTTACAATGAAATAGACAAACTAATATCGATATAATTGATTAATGTATTCTATTTCGGTGAGTATAATGGTACAGTTTCGGTTCGGATCGGTATGGACAGTGTTAATGAATTTTTGAATAGTCGAGGCACGGGACGGAGAATCGATATCGCGTAGCGCGTGGCAAGGAATTCAATAATCTCGACGTATGTACCTACTTTATGATTGCTTTAAACATACACATTCAACCTAATTTATTCGAGATTTTCTAACCAGATATCAAACCTTCAGTCAAGCTTTGGATAATTTAGCTAACTAAAATATAATGTGCATTAATACTCTCAAATAAACTAATTTAGCTTACAACTAAAATGATATTAATGAATTGTACTGGTGGGATAACACTAATTATTATAATTTTTAGTCGATGTATTTAAACATTTTTTTTATCAATATACTTTTTTTTCTGCTAAATATTTTCTATTTCTCGACTGTTTTTTTTTCGTAACTAATGTTTCTCAAAATCAACAATTTAATAAAATTATTTCACTATTGTTGAACAGCTTGCTTTTATACATAATTATGTACTTTTTATATTACACAATACCTTTTATATTTTCAATATATTTTAACAGCACGCGTGCATTTTGACACATTAGCGTACGAGCATTAAAACCTTATTTATAATTACTATTAGGAGATAAAATTCTTTTATGACTAATATAAATCTTTTGTCGCGGTGACGTCTTCTGTTCTATTAAAACCCTTCTGTATTGAGCAATAATTCTCCGTGGAAGGTAGTTCGAAACTTAATTATTTTAATTATTTAAAAAAAAAACTTTTCATAAAGTGGCGCTCATAAAATGTTGGACAAAATGATTATTTTGAAAGAATTATTGTCATTTAAAGGTAGATGGGATTTAATTAATTATAATTATCTTTTGAAAAATTGAGTTGGTATGTATGTAGATACTTTTTTCATTATACTTATTCAAAAATAATTAAACTAATGAAAACAGAAGATATCACCGCCAAAATATTCAGTATTATTTTTTTATTTCACAACGCGTTATAAAAAAAATCTTTCGCCCGTTTTCGACCTTTTCAAAGTCGTGCTTTCATACTGTGTCTATCCTACCTTCTCACTCATGCACTCTTACAGAATAGAATGAGAGGAACAGCAATACTCAAGCGTGTTAAAATCACATGTCGAGCACAACATAAATCATTAGAGTTTGTTCATATTGCTCAGCTCATCTCGTGATGCACTCTGTATCCAATGCCACCTCTTCAGGAATCCTGTCATCTGGAAAGAAAGTAAAGTTCACTTTAAAATTCATAAACTTTAGAAAAATGGTAACTGTGGGGATATTTAGGGAAATTTGTTCCAAAATGGTGGAATGGCCTACTCTTTCTTGTCAAGAGGCGGCCTATGTTGAAACAGTGAGAGACATTAGGCTGACTAAGTGGTTGCTAGAAAGGAAAAATACCCTGAGTCTGGCTGTCAGGCTGGACACAATCTTGAAGTTGTTAAAGCAAAGCTGATGATTTTGTAAATAGTATTCTAGATCCAAAAACACGAAGATAAAGCACAATCTAAATGCGCACATTTGAGCGTACTAAAGTGTGTTTACAATACATTTGTGAGCTTCTGCAGTACCTACTTTAAAAGCCTATTGGTACTTAAAAGGCACATAAGCAGTTGAGAAATTCAAAAGTATTTGTATACTCAAGCCATTACAGTTGATGATAAACTTTTAGAGTTTGCTTCCATAAAGGTTCGATATTTTCCGCTTTTCACACTGATGCGTTGGGTACAAATGACATAAGTTAGGCCTGAGCACAACTTTCCACTTATCCTTACCAGTATGGTATTGATTTATTTATACATTAGGGATAAATGGGGGAAGGAAAAGGCTAATGGAGCTAATTACTTTCTTATTGAAGACAAAAAATAAAAACTTTAAAACAAAAATATAAAATTACCTGATGTGCTTACCTCCCTAAGCATTTTGTTGAAAATTAAATCTTAGTATACAAACTTTATAATTACAAAGCTCGACGGTAATAATTATAATTATTTCGAAAGTTAGGAATAATCAAAGAACAAAGCGCTTATTTGAATAATTATTCCAAAATAATAGTTATATTCACTGAAAAGATTAGTGATAAGCATTAAGCTTTTATGTACGAGTATGATATTTTTAATTTATTTTATTTCGAATAATGCCTTTATAATGTGCGAAATTTTAAGTGCGCTAGCGTGTCATACGAATTTGTGCCTTAAGCGTAAGTTAATAAAGCTCAAGCCACCAGAGACATACCTCTGTGTTATATTCTTGTTAGTCACGTTAGGCGTTCACGAACGATGACTTGGTCCTGTCGGATGCAGAGAATTCTTATAAGAATATGAAGAACACGGGATTTTTTTCTAACCTATTATTTTTTCTTTTGAATCGATACCTAATTTGTAGGTAAGAGTTAATGGTCTTGGGGTGCTGTTATTTTGTTATAAAATTTTTCAACACGATTACTTTTTTCATTTTATTTGTAGTTTATACGTTTGCTCGTGTTTTCATCTCAAGTAGCTTATTCAAGAGAATAAATTATACAGAAAAATACAGAAAAGAAAATATATCTATAATGTGAGAGAGAGAGAGATCTGAAACAATTTAAAAATCGTACACTTACCCAGACAAAGAAGCAGAATTGGAAATCGGCGGACTATTGGATTCGAAGCCCTCTTTAGGCTTCTCATTAGCCAGTTGCATCTTCAGCTGATGTCCGAAACACGCCAGATCCTCCCTGAACGTATCAGACCCTGGGGTCGTTGGCTTCTCATCATCACCCGTAGCCATTGCCTCAGCATCACTCTTCAACGGCGCTTGTTCAGACTCTTCCTCAGTATTATATATCTTAAAGTACGCAAACGTCAAATATATCACCGAAATTATGAACGATGGTATTGGTATTGCCATAGCATACACCAGGTTTAAAGTATTCTGCCACATGTCTAACTCAGTGATCACCAAACCAGGGTCGACACGGCTGTAGTAGCAAGTGTAGTTGTTTCCAATAGGTTTGTGCTTGGCGTAGAACACCGTGCAGTTGAGAATAGGTGGGTACCCACAGCCTTTCACGTTTGGAAACAGTCTAGCACCTGTAAAGTACCATTCGGAGTCGTTTCCTTGCAATCCAGTCGGTACAGCGTCTGGTAGATCTTCATCCAACAATTCTGGATACGCTTTATCAGCTGTTACTTCGTAATTTTCGTATTCATAGTCTTTCCTCAACGCCCTCTCGTTTCTGATTAAATTGTCCATGTCAGTAGGAGTCACATTAGGGTAAATGCCCAATTTGTAGTTGACGCGAATTTGAGTGCATTCAAACAAGTCTTTGGTGCAGCCTTCCCTGCAAGATGCCCAGGAGCAGTTGCTGGCGCCAACGAGATGCTGCACCCCCGTCGTGACGCATAGTGCTGCGACTGGATCGAATTGCATGAATATTGTAGTAAATGCCGGTTCTATCACAAATGGTACGAGGAAGAGAAACGCAAAGAGGCTGAACGTTCCGAGTAGAACGAAAGTTGCTGTTGTGTAAAATAGAAGTTTCTCAGCGAAGGTTGGGGGTATAATTTCTTCGTCTGTCATGGTGTGGGAGCGCTACGGGCGACCATAGCGCTGTCTCAGCTCGCTTGTGTCATATCATTTTACATCCCATTTCAGTCTTTGAACGTTGTTTTGGACTTTTTTTAATTATTCACATATCTGTTGGTAAGACTGAGAAAGCTTTGATGAGGCTTGGTTTCCTTAGATACCTATCCTAAAATTTGTAACAGTAACATTCAAACGATGAAGATAATTACAATCCTAAAATATTTCAAAAAGCATTGTATGGCGCTGAATTTCCTATCAGCAGTTTAATTGATGAGAATAGTCTCTCTTGAAATTAATAAACAAAAAAAGTTAATCCTACTAGACAATGTACTAAAACTCTTTACCCAATAGTTACGTAAGCTGAACTAACAACGAAAACACCCACTACCTAACTATTCCTAGACTGTAGGCAAAGCAAATAACGTGATAGGCATTTGACATATTCGGCAGAACATTCCGAACATCGACAGGCGTAACTACGGTGCGGTCTAGACTGACAGACGGCAATAACTGCGCCTAGGTATGGTCTCACTAGCAACTGTGAATGAGGAACGAAAGTTTTTTAGCATAGGATTTGGCTAACCAATTTCGATGGAACTGTAGATATTGAGCATCTGCTTTGATTTAACCTTAGCTTAAGTTCTTGATCTCAAAACAGAACTATCTGATGCCTTCTACTTATGTTTTTTTTAATACTGAATAGGCTTGCGTTTGACTGCAACTCGCTTGATATGAAACGGCTAGTGTTGAGCAGGCTAACTTGTCTAGAAGAAACCGATTCACTCGAACTATGAATCGATCCGAGACCCGATTTCACAAGTATTGAAAAACATTTTTTTTTGCCATCGATGAAGATATTATAGGACGCTTATAGGACTAAAATCATGAATGAAAGCATCGAACCTTAGATTTGAAGTCTGTATTAAGATTTTTACCAAGAAGTTTTAACAGAGCATATTCATAGTCATAGCAATGCCTCCACAGCGAGATGTGATCTCTGGCGGGAGCTGCTTAAGCTCTCTTACGGCTTCATCGAGCCGTCTGAAAGCCACCTGGGTATACTTTGCAGTGGCCGACTTGGAAATCTCTGAATAGACTCCGAACCCAGGTCAGCCGTAGCAAAGACAACGTCCTCAGATGGAACCCCCATCTGAGGACGTTGTCTTTCATGGACGGCTCAGATCTCAAATGTGTATGCGGTGTGTCTCCACAGACAATGGCCCATCTTTCATTTTCGTCGCATAGCGGAATTTTGGGTCAAACATATTTTACAAAAAATTGCCATCGACACGCTAAGAAGAAGAGCATATTTTCCGAACCGCTTCAAAACAGCTCAAGTAAAAATAAAAAGCCGCTCAGGATCAAACAAGAACATTAAACAAATGAGGCGCGGAAACTGGCACCACACACATACTAAAACCGGGACGCCAGACTGTCTGGCCAGAAATCCAGTATCTAGATATTGATTTCGGCTGGAAATAGCATTCACAATATTTACTTAAGGCTCTTGACATTTTTTGAAACATGTGTCTAAAAATCTATTAGCTTTTTCATTTACCATAAACTAATAAGTTTAATTGATAACCCGTCAACGTGTAATTACGGATTATTTTAAAACCAACTTACTAAATGCATTACTGGTTAATTTCACTTCCCATGGGTGTCATAAAGAGTTATCAGGATGTGATAAAATTGAGTGACACTAAGTATTCGCTCATTTACATGTAACCTTAACTGCAGATAGCGATCTAGTTTACATAAGAGCCAATGCTGTCAATAAATTTAATTTGAACAGTACCGTACCAGACGCGCTTCGTAGTTAGTGATTCTTACTTGGAAATAAGTAAAATCACTCAGCACGTTATGAAACAGGCGATGCTTAGATATTTTTAAAGGATAAGATAGCAATGAAATAATCTGGGAAGAACTGATGTTACCTACATAGCTTGCAAAGTAAGCGAGCTGAAGTTGTACAGGGCTGACCTTGTTTTTTGAAGGACTAATGGGACAAACGAGTCCTGGATTGAAGATTGCGTATTGGCAAGCTTTGGGCCATGTTCACCGAAAAGATCACGGTATGATTGTCTAAAAACAGCTGTTTAAAACACATTTTTATGTTCACCAAAGCATATCAACCGATGAAACACGCTAATCAACTGTTTTCTTTAACCGAGGTGGGAGAGGTTGTTTAAAGTCCCGGTTAGTAGTTAATCGGTGTATTTTGACGTTTGCAAATTTATTTATTTACATATAAATTGCAAATGTAACAAATTTTAAGGTTATATTCAGATATTATTGTGAGAATTTAACATGCAGTCTGCTTTGAATTATATTTTGGAAGAGGATGACGTTTTGGACAAGTTTAAAACCGTTGAAAGACTGCAATTTATGCGAGTTTGTGGCGGCATGTGTGTGTGTGGCGTGTGTTTGTTCTCAATTACGCCTTGGTGCTTTAACACTAAATTAGTGACAATTTATTTTTCGTCA
Source organism: Xestia rhomboidea (assembly GCA_963853795.1). Lineage (NCBI taxonomy): Eukaryota > Metazoa > Arthropoda > Insecta > Lepidoptera > Noctuidae > Xestia > Xestia rhomboidea. The sequence goes on from OY970778.1 coordinate 14,705,650, forward strand.
TGCGTAAATTTAGTAATGCGCTTTTTTTATTATCCATTATATTTAATTTAAAACTATTTCAAACAAACAAAAGTTCAAACACCACAGATAATTTGACGGTTTTAAAAAACTGTCAGCTCGGGTATAATGCAACTATTTTAAGATGTTTCGCATTTGTAAGTGTAAGTTGTGTGTGTATTTGACTGTATTATAATCATTCGGTCTTTCCGAACCGAGCTAGAATAAGTTGTGGTGAACACCATAATTCCCGCCTCGTGTTTAAACAACTGTTTACGTTTAGCGGGCCGATTACGAAACAGTCAGTTATTTTACTGTTGGTGAACATGGCCCTGGGTGTGGGATACCACTGCTAGTTGGATTGACAATTTGAAAAAGGTGACTGGGACAGACTGGCTGCGTAAGGCGAAGAAAAAGATGTTGTGACGCAGCTTGAGATAGGTTGATGTGAACATGTGGACTGAGATATTAGGTTGAATTAACAAAATTAACACGCTTCCTAATTTTATTATTAACAAAATGAATTTTATTACAAAACGTTATTTTAACAACTTCCTAAACCACCAACTAATGTAAACCTATTCACAGCAGTTACAGTTAGAAATAATACGTTGTTTAAATGTCTATCAACGGAAAACAAATTGACTGCCATGATTGGCGCCTTTGACACAAGTGGGCCTTGAAACACACTGGCCATAAACGAGAACGTATTTCATGCTCGTCGGAAAAAGGTACTAATGATTTATTTATCACTGACCTTTAGATTAAAAATATTTTAAAATTCAATCTAGGCATTCGCCTTAATTATTCATGGAGATACCCTGAACTTATCGCTGTAGGCTATTAGATTATGAATTTTATATCACCGTGTCAGTGCGTGTCAAGATTCCGTGTCTAAATGGATACGAGAATAAAAATATTTCGTGTTCAATTTTATTGAATAATAAATAATTATTCATGAATAATTATTTAGATGTCAGAAATAATTATGATTTTATAAAATATAATATAATATAATTTATTTTTCTTGTCAACATTTCCCAAATATTTCCAAATCATGTTCATGCCAATTTATTTTTTTGTGAGCAGGAAAAAAACGAGTAATCCTGCTTGGAGAGGCTTATGTCAAACAGCAGAATTTGATAGGCTGATTGATGGCACTTAGGCGCGACCGGAAAACACTGTCGAAAAATATAAAACTACCTACGTAGAGGTTATGCATATCGATTACAATCGGTTGTGGAGGAAGTTTGAAGCTTTTAGGTATTTTGTTGTTTGGCTTGCTGATCGATAGATAACTCTATTTTAGTCGAAGCTTGTATTCTACTACTGACGTCATATTTGAACCAATTATCGAGGAAAATAATAATTACATGAAACTAATAATTAGAAAAATAAAATGACAATTATTTTACTACATATTTTATTTTTATTCAAGACGAACTTCTGAAAACGTATCGTAAACTGTACGAAATAAAGTACAGATTCCAAACAAAAAATATCTGCAGCAGGGGTTGATAACCCCTTTTCACAAAATTAAGCAATGCCAGCGGAAATATCGAATTGAGATGAAAGCTTAAAATGACAACATTTATATACAGAGCTGTTTGGGAAACTGTAAAATTACTGAATCATACAATTTTAAATATATTACAAATATAAATGAGATGACTGTGTCGACACAGAGCAGTTAATTAAAGGGTACTTATTTAATCAGAGGCCACAAAACAACAATTTTATTAATGATTGTTATAACATAAATAAAAATAATGTCTAGGTAATCAGTAGTTTATAATTTTAAATGATCATTATTGTAAAACTATCATTGAAAGATGCTAATTAGTTCATCGATATTCGTTCTTGACGCAATGCAATTAAAAATTTGATAGATCACCGGCAAAAACACCGAAATCCGGAGACGAATGAGAGTGGAGACCACGGATGGGATGGAGGTATATGGGAAGACAACCAACTAGGTGAACAGATCATCTCATTAAGGGAACTACAGGAGCTAAACCCGAGTTGTATAATGCAAAAAAGCATATGATTCACTGCAATAAACAAAACCAGAAAAATATATGATATTCTTCAAGATATATGCTAGTATGATAGTATTTTGAAAACATAATACAACTAATTTTACTCGATAAAAAAAATCACGAACTTATCTCTAAAAAAATATTTTAACGAGTAAAAACCATACTCAAATACTTGCGATCATTCTGATTTTTAGGCAAATAATTCTACAAGCAACATATTAGCATGATAGTGTTTTATTCTTTTAGTCCAATCAATAGATTTTTTGTAAATCGCAAAAAAAAACACTCATTTCTCACTATTCGGCCCGCAGTGACTGACGTAACAACCACTTTGTAGTGCAAGCTGATTAGAATTTTATTCTAACAGTATTTCAAACGAAGTTTGAACCACCACAAATAGTGTTGTTAATTTAGCTCCTGTAGTCGTCTTAAAGTAGCTGGAAGAAACTGGATAGCCATGACACAAAACCACCAAAAGTGGAGAGATTTAGAAAAGACCTAAACTCAGCATTGAGTAGCCAAAGGTTGAAAAAGTAACTATGTTTCCAAAACAATGTCACCTCTTTTAGATAAGAAAAAAAAAATCCTTTAACCCAATTAAGGTGGATGCTCCAGGGTAGCCCGCGAAATTCAAATTTTCTTACGTTTTTTGCAATTTGCAGGTCAGTGTCAGGTTGTATGTTGATTAAAATATGATTCGCGGTTGTAACACTTGTTACAGCCGCAAATCATTATGTAGTTACAGAATTATAATCATCAAATTCATCAATACAACCCTCCAAGCAGGAATGAATTTGACCTTGAAAAAGTCATTCCTGCACCTTTATGCAAATTGCAAAAAACGTAAGAAAATATGAATTTCGCGGGCTACCCTGGAGTATCCACCTTAAGCCTTATGAATATTACTTACAGTTAAGTCGTAGTTAACTTAAGCACGTCATACCTCCGCTTGCTCTGACAAGTTAAGCCGGGACAGGTTAAGATTCTAAGGCTTCTCTTCAAGCTCACAAGCTCATTATTAACATAGTTCTTGGATTTCGGTTATTTAATACTTGCGCAAGACTAGTTTGTTAATGTAGCTTGACCTCTACTTGAAAAGAGGTTTATCATTTTCGGGAAAATGTCGAAATCACGCCTGTTATCCCCGAAGGTTAGGCAAAGGTGTGCCTAATAGTACACCCACATTTCGCTAGTTATGTTAAAGTCCCTTGTAATAAGAGGCGGGCCTATTACCATCAACCGGGTACAATTCCAGCTTCCATGGCAGCTACTGAGATATTCGAGATGGAAAAACCCAATAACATTAACAAATAAATATTATTCATTTTTAAAATAACATGAATATGTTTCTTGCATCACCACGATCTATACGACAATGTAATTTTGTCATCATCATCTGCCATCCTCTTAACTGTGTTAGGGTCGGCTTCCAGTCTTACCGGATACAGCTAATCGCAGTATTTTCCACGAACTGGGTTGTACAATAAATACCCTATGGTAAGACTGTCTGACTTTTGGGTCACTGACTACCCGTAACAACTGTAAAAGCTCTAAAAATGACGGCTGGGACTTTCGTCTGCCAAGAAAACATTTTTATTAATAATAATAGTAAATATATTTTTTTATATTTTTAAATGTTTTTACTTATTATATATTTTTTAAATTAATATTTTAAAATGTAATAAAATTTGTTACGAAATTATTATAGGAAATAATAATAATATCGCTGGACATTACACACAGTGCTATCTAGTGCCACTCTAAGCAACGAGGCTTGTGTCGTGGACACCAGATAGTTGATATACTACATAGATACTTTTTTTTTATTATGTTGTGGTGGGGAATTAAAACAGCCTAGGGATTCTGCTGACCAGTGAGTACATAGCCTAGAGAGCAATTCAGTAATGGACCAGTAAAGGCCTTTTTTTTAACCCAACTATGAAACAAAATATAAGCAAAAATTTAATTGTGGAGCCACAAAAAAATTATAGCAGGACACTGAAATAGGACATGATTTCACATCGTCAACACCAGTCATGAGTAACTGAAACTTGACTGACAAGTAAAACATTACCCAAACCACAGAGTATACATTTGGTAGAGAATGCGAAAATAACAATGCTCATGTCCCGAATTCTACTTCTATTTGTTATTAATACTAAAGAGTCTTTCCATAGATTTATATTCCCAAAGAAAACAACCAGTGATAGCAAAAAAAAATTCCTCCAGATAAAAAAAGCTTTAAGAATGGCGTGGAAACGTAATGGGAACACCATTTGTAAAGCAGAAACATAGACGTCGTAGCATCGTCGTAGTGTGTCATTGAAGCGGACGGAACTGTGGTTTGCTATTGTTTATGTCTTGTATCTACATCGTTGTGGGGTACGCAGACGTGGTGGTATTGTTGTAGAATATATTTTTTATAAAAGAATCTTGATTAAATAAAAATAACCTCAGAAATTTGAAAGAGGTGTGTTTAAGGGTTTTTTTTAATCCATATGGTTAACATAAGTGGTCGTTGGTGTAGTAGACGTAAGCGCTCAAACTCAAACTCAAAGCATTTATTTCAATTTGACCATTACGGCACTTTTGAATGTCAAAAATACATAAAAAATCAAAGCTACAGTCCCAGTCACAAGGCATAATAACTTGAGAAAGTACTGTAGTTGCCCATTCCCTAGCGTAGATCTCTATGGAGAAGAACGGGCAAGAAACTCCATGGACACTTTTAAATCAAAATCTTGTTACATAATCTTGGTTACATCATTAATTTTGAGATTATACATATATGTGAGAACAATGTAGAAAGACGTGCACATTAAGAGCGTCCAGAGTAAAACATTAGATCAAAAATTAAAAAATAAAGCAATCAAAATGAACCGTGGCAGCTAAGAGATGACCAGTCCCAACTGACAGCGCCCGTTCACGAACATGACACATGTGCCATTTCCAGCCATTCAACTCAACCATATCGAAGGGAACTAAATGACCCGACACACCCGCCACCATCAGCGAGACATTTGAGTGAGCATGACATTCTCTCAGCCACCAAGGCACATTCAAGTCAATGAAAGACACGCTACTGATGCACATCCCATCATTTTGGGTTCGATTCCCAGGTCGAATACAGAGTTATTGAGTTTTGCATCAGGATTTTTTTCATACCGGCCCGGAGTTTGGATATATGGGTGTGTGGGTACTTTAGAAAAACCTCTGCCTTCGGGATATCCGGAGATTCAGGAGTTATTTATGTATGTTTACCAAATTGATATTTAAGTTGTATTGGAAATTATATTCTCATACTTCAGGGTAACTTTCCCTTCTGTTACAAAAATAAGGAAAGCATTTGAGTAATAAGGGCTCAAGTGACAAATTATAGACCTATTTCTTTACTACCTTCTATGTCAAAAATATTGGAGAAAATAATAAACAAAAGGTTGTTGAAATATTTGGAAGATAAATCTATTCTGTCTGAAAGACAGTTTGGATTTAGACCTAAAGTTTCAACTGCCGATGCGGTACATCATCTGACTGACTATCTAGCGAAAGAACTTGACAAGGGTAACCACACAGTAGGAATTTTCCTGGACCTCGCCAAAGTGACACAGTTTCCATTCCAATTCTATTGCGCAAGCTTGAGATCATGGGTGTAAGAGGCACCCAATTGAAAATATTCAAAAGTTATTTAGAAGATCGTTCCCAGTGCGTAAAGATTGGCGATGTTCTCAGCGCTGTTCAAAAAACCACATTTTTTGGTGTTCCCCAAGGAAGTATTCTAGGACCCACCCTTTTTTTGATCTACATAAATGACCTTTGCAATCTAAAGCTAGAGCATGGTACTATCATTACCTACGCTGACGACACTGCTTTACTTTTTTCGGCTGACTCAGAAAATGAAGTCTACAAGCTTGCGCAACACGGATTTAATATTGTAAATAAATGGCTTCAAAATAACTCACTAACTCTAAATGCAGAGAAAACAAATTACATTAAGTTTTCGATGCGCAAGCATATAGCCAATATCCCCAATCCCTGCAGATAGCCAGTGTAGGTGTCCCAATATTAAGAAGACTGATAAAATAAAATACCTGGGTATTATAATAGATGAAACCCTTTCCTTCAAACAACATATGGAAGCTCTAAATAATAGAATTCGGAAGCTGATATTCGTATTCAAAAAAATACGATATATTACAGATCCAAAAATACTTAGGCAAGTATATTTTGCTCTTTGTCAGTCAATTCTGACTTACTGCATTACTTCATGGGGTGGGGCGAGAAAAACTCTGTTATTGCCCATTGAAAGAGCTCAAAGAGCTATTCTCAAGGTGGCTACTTGCCGCCCTTTCCTTTTCCCCACTAACCTCCTGTATAAATCTTGTGAAGTACTAACAGTTCGACAGTTATTTATTATGAGCACTGTACTAAAACAACACGCAGCACTTCCATACAGCACTGAATTCACAAAAAAAAAGACGGAAAGATATAGTTTGCCCTCAAAAAAGTACAAAACACGCTTTCACAGCCAAGTTTTGTATGTACCTCGGACCGCTACTCTATAACAGGCTTAATGAAAAAGGAAGCATCTACTCCTTAAATCACAATAACTGCAAGAAAATCCTCAAGGAAGCTCTTCAAACTATGTCCTATGAAGATACAGAGAAGTTATTACTTGTGCTAAAGTAAATATTGTTCACATTATTGTTATTTTTTTAATTAGTTTGCTAAGTTAAAATAGTAAAAATGTTATATACCTTTTACATTGTTACCAATATTATGAATAAGACATGTGATTATTTAATCAATTAATGTTACCTCAAATCGCCTGAAACACAGGATTACCTAGTTCAGGCTCAAAGCATGGGTGAACTTGACATAGATTTAAGAAAAACTGTAAACATTTACCTTATATTTTTTTGAATAAAATTTTATTATTATTATTATTTTTTAAGTATTGTCATGCGGAGGAATGAGGAAAATGTCGTGAGGAGAGTTTTGAGTATGAATTTGGGTTTAAGAGTAAAGGAAGACCAATGAAATTATGAATGATCTGGCAATAAACGAGGTGTCTGTTAAGAAGACGAGTAATAGAGAAGTATAGAAGAAGACATGCTGCGTCGACCGCAAATGAATTGGGATAAGGACAGGAAAATGATGCTAATATGGCACAAGTATTGACAAAACTCAGCGATGTCTTGAAACAATGTAAAACGGTTAATTATTGGCCTGCCAAAGGCAAAACCTAGTGCTTACAAGTGTGGTCTAGAGAAATTTAGACCAATATTTTATTTAAATAACGGAAAGAGTATTCAAAATCGATACATCTACATAATACTCGATTATAACGAGTAGTTCCATCCTTATACTTTTCTACTGAAATGTAACATCTTAAATCAAATATCGATTTCCTGTCTATCACAATACGGTTCCTATTTGCTTGTCGTGACTTAATGAAAAAAGCAGACTTCAGATAATTGAGATATTAAACATATGCCGGAAGATTGAATACGCGCCGTAGGTAGGGGAAAGGTTTTATTTGTATATCCTGGTACAGTCGCGCACCACTGGCGGCACTTTCAGACTTCCTCTTGTACTCATTACTTATTTTATCCATTGTGGTTTAACGCGAATGGATAAAGTTAAGAATGAGTTCCTACATAAGTCGAAGTCTGAAAGTGGTGCTGTTGACTGAAAAGTTGTGTGGTAATCGGTTATTGTGGTATGGACACAAAGACATTCAAATAAAATAAAAATAATAATAATAAATAAATAATAATAATAGTGTCGGCCAATGGCTTAATAGCCAAGAGCCTCGACCAACATTTTAGGAGGCTCTCGCTTGGCAGCTGGATCAAGGGCTTGATTCAGAAAGCAGTACTTCTGGACACGGCACGTATTGTTAGGAGGTTCCTCTCTCAAGAGCCCCCCAATAAAAGAATAATAATAATAATGTAATATATTATAATTTTTCAACGCCACCTGTAGTGAAAGTACTCGAAATACTGAAGATAGCAAATTTTAATTGACCCGAATGTGGCAAGCGAATTTCCGAAAATCTGTAAATCCAGATTTGTTTCTTTTTAAAAATAAAAGAAACGTTTCCTTTGAGTAAAATTTGCTATCTCCAGTATTTAGAGTACTTTCCCTCCAGGTGGCATTGAGAAATTCCACCCTGTATATTGTATGGGATGGGGACATGTGATGCACAGGAATAAGGAACATGTTGGGAGGAAAATATTGAGAATGAATGTAGAAGACTATAAGATGGCTAAAAGAGGAGCTCGTGGCTAAATAATAACTGCCGCTCGGGTCGATCTTAAGGTTAAGCCACGCTTGCCTAGGTTGCTCCATGGATGGGTGACCGCCTATTACATACCGTGTTTCCTCCGTGCCTCGGAAAGCACGTTAAGCTGTTGGTCCCGGCTGTCATTTGTAGATCTTTGACAGTCGTTACAGGTAGTCAGTGACCAGAAAGTCTGACAACCAGTCTTACCAAGGGGTATCGTATTACCCAGAACTAACTGGGTTGTGGAGGTCAGATAAGCAGTCGCTCCATGTAAAATACCGTGTATTCAGCTGCATCCGGTTAGACTGGAAGCCGACCCCAACATAGTTGGGAAAAGGCTAGGCAGATGACGAATTCAGATGGCTTTAAGAGTAGAGGAAGACCAAAGAAATGATGGATGGATTATAAAAAAGAAGAGATGACGAGTAAAAGAGAAGTGTGGGAGAAGAATACAAGTTCCCCAACCGCCAATAAATTGGGATAAGGGCAGGAGAATTATGATTCTGGTACAGCCACGAGCAACTTTTAAAATATCGCTCGACATTACACACAGCGCCATCTAGTGCCACACTAAGCAACGAGGCTTGTGTTGTGGACACCAGATAGTTGATATACTACATAGATACTTTTTGTTTGTAAATACATACTTATTATACATTAAACATCCATGACTCGGAAACAAATGTCCGTGCTCATCACACAAACATTTGCTCCTACAGGGATTCGAACCCGGGACCCTAAGAACGTAAGGAAGCCTCCCTCACTACCGCTGCGCCATTCGGGTCGTCAAAAATGTTATTTTATTCTACCGTATTCATTATATTAGCCGCGTGGGTGATCTTCAAGGTTAAGCTGTGCTTGCCAAGGCCGGTCAATGGATGGGTGATCGTATATACCGTGTTTTCTTCGTATCTTGGAAAGCACGTTAAACAGGTCCTGGCTGTTTTATATTGATCTTTGACATAGACCTTTGTTACAGAAAAGGGTTAGGAATAGGTAGTTTTCACCTAATAGTGGGTATACCCACAGTTTGCCAGTTATGTTTAAGTCCCATGTAAAAGGCCCCATGATACCCCCAACTCAGGTATTATCAATTACCTACTGGGGATGTCTCACTAATCTCACTATATATTACATGTAATTGTTTTGGGACAAATAAACATTTATCATTTTTCATTTTCAAAAGGGGGCGAGACTATTGCCATCAACCGGCACAAATTCGGACTCCGTGGCTGTTACTGAAAAATTCCTGATGGAGAAACCCAATGACACTTTACGACACGACCTTTTTTTTTTTTTTTTTTTTTTTTTTTCGGATGGGAAATCATCAAATGACTTCTCCCGCTCTGGGCTGAGCAGGAGGGAGTGTCAGACTTTTACTGACTAAAACCCATCCATGTTCCTTCATCGCCCTTTGTGTTCCGGGGCCACGGTATCTCTTTCGAATAGTCCCGCAGCCCCGGCAGGCTTCGGCCCTTGCGGACCCCTTCACTGATGCTGACTCTCTTTGAGGCGCGCGTGGAACACGAACGCGCCGTCGACACGGCCTGTCGTCATGAGACGTACGGACGGCGAGCTAGCCCATAGCTCCCCGTCCACAGGCCCGCGTCTACGGTGGCCGGAAGCCACCACGTGGCCCCCGACGCCCGGGGCGTCTCCCGCGGCGGCCGGGACGTGAGGATCTCTCCCTGTCCTGTTCCGCCACCTCCTTCGCTAGCATGACTGCTTCGCAGAAGGAGGTGACGGCGTCCCATTCCGTCTCGCTCCGGACCATGGCACGAACCAGGGCCGGGAGCGAGAGGTCGCCGCCGCCGATCGCCACCTCGAGGACACGGCGGTGCTCCACCCAAGCGGGGCACACCTCCACAGTGTGCTCCACCGTGTCCTCCGGCCTATCCTCACAATGATAGCACCTGGGCGTTTCCTCCCGCCCGATTCGGTGCAGGAACTTACCGAAACATCCGTGTCCGGTAAGAACCTGCGTCAGGCGGAAGGTGAGGACGCCGTGGCGTCTCTCCAGCCACTCCTCAAAGAGGGGACTTATCGCCACTATTGTGGCGTGCCCTGCACGGGGTTGCGATAGTCGCTCTCTCCATGTCGCCATGAGATCCCGCCGGAAGTCCGTCCGCTGAGCGACAATTTGCCGCGGCAGCGGAGTTTCCCCCCGGCGTAGCGCCTCCGCGCGCCACTCATGTAGGCACTTTGCACGACCTGGGGATCGTATCGACCTTAAGCTCAGCAGTCGTGCTTGCGACCACTAGAACAATATTCAATCATAATACTAATATAGACAAATTAAACTTATTTAGGTGACACCCGGTTAAAAATAGATCCGTAATTGCTATTTCCGTGGGTCGTTTCTTTTTAACAATTACAATATGACAAAAAAATCTAATAAGTCTGTCAGATCTAATCCCCAAAATTATTGGACACATATTTTTTATTTTTTCACGTAAACAAAAAATGAAGACGCGCGCGCGTGCGCTGAAAACTCGTGTGACGTCTGACATTTGAATATATGTTTTACTCAAATAATTATGACGTCACAAGACCCACTCATGATCTTTGACACGTTCTATCTATGTCAATTTTAATTAATTTGATAAAACAAAAAACACGTATCCAATATTTTTCGATAATCTAACTGACGGACTAACAGAATCATATTTTTTTAGTCAGTCATCATCCCAATTAGAAACGCATAACAAACGATTTTAATGCCATTTTCATTAATTAAAATACAGACATAGCTCTGAAAGGCTCTATTCCTCAACTTCAAAAGCTTTATACGTATATTAAGCTTTGTATAATCGTAAATAGCTATTAATTTTGATACTGCACGACTTGACATACTTAGTATATTATCGCGACACACTTGTATATACCAATATGTCTACATTGTAATCTGTTTACTTAAACAGCTGTAACTGGTCAACGCAAGTAACTCACAACTAATTAGATATAATTTATGTGGAAGCTTGTAATTAGCAAATGTCACTACTTATGCATGATGTTCAAGATTAGTCTGTAAGCTTTCTTTAAAATTAAATAATTAACAAAACAGATTGACTCAATAGAAAAAGACCAATAGAGAAGACTGCCTTGTTGGTCTAGTGCCCGCAAGCGTGACTGCTGAACACAAAGCCCCGGGTTCAATTCCCAGGTCAGGCAAAAGTATTATTGGGCATTTCCCATCAGGAATTTCTTAGTAGTAACCACGGTATGGATTTGTGGCCGGTTGGTGGCAATAGGCTCGCCTCCTTTTACATGGGACTTAAACAAAACTGGTAAAATGTGGGTGTTACTAATAGGTACACCTCTGGCGAACCCTTCGGGGGTTACAGGCGTGATGTTATGTTATGTTATCATATGTCACTTGACTAGGACCTCAGGGGTCTTTAAGAGTGTGCCTTTAATTTTGATGACACCTATAATTCTCATCAAGTCAGAACAGCAATGCTGACTGGCTTATTATGGATCATAGGTTTTATATTTATTTATTTGTTTATTTATTTATTTATTTATTTATTTATTTATTTATTTATTTATTTATTTATTTATTTATTTATTTATTTATTTATTTATTTATTTATTTATTTATTTATTTATTTATTTATTTATTTATTTATTTATTTATTTATTTATTTATTTATTTATTTATTTATTATCACAAGATACTTTTACTTTTATTTCAGTTTAGGTGTTAACTACTACATTATGGTAGGTAAGTATTACAGAATAATCTTTAAATCAACACAGTACATTTTATTTATTTATTTATATATTTATTTATTTATTAAAACTTTATGCACAAGTAAAAACTGTACAAAGGCGGACTTAATGTCTTGGGCATTTTCTACCAGTCTACCTTAGGGTGGGTGGGGTTTCTTTGTAGTGTTTCTGGTAAGAACCAACAAAGTAAGAAGATTAGGTGGATATTGATTATCTTACTGCGGAGCATCAATCCCTTAAAGATCCTTTCTCATCGGTAGAAAAAATTAGTCATCTGCCTAGCCTTTTGATAACTATGTTGGGGTTGGCTTCCGGACTAACCGATGTTTTACATGGAGTGACTGCCTATCTTACCAAGGTAACCGACGTAGCCCGAAGAATTGCCAAACTTAAGTGACAGTGGGCAGGGCACATTGCGCGCAGAACGGATGGCCGATGTGGCCGAAAAGTTCTGGGAGTGGCGACCGCGAACCGGAAGACGTTGCGTTGGAAGGCCTCCCACAAGGTGGACGGACGACCTGGTGAAGGTTGCGGGAATCCGCTGGATGCGAGTCGCACGGGACCGGTCAACGTGGCGCCACTTGGGGGAGGCCTATGTCCAGCAGTGGACGTCTTTAGGCTGAAATGATGATGATGATGACTGCCTATCTGACCGCCACCACGTAGTAACTGGTAGCACGATGCCCTTTTGAAGGACTGGCAGACTGACAGCTGACTCGGGCATCAGACTACACGTTATGACTGTCAAAGATCCACAAATGATAGCCGGCATCACCAACTTAACGTAAACCCTGTCTCAGTATTTTAGGAAAGGTCACCCATCCATGGACTGACCTTGGCTGGCGTTGCTTAACCTTAAGGATCAATCCTTGGGGCTGTTGTAATTTAGGATTGAGACGAAAAAATGAGGATTGATCATAAAGGCACATAATTAAAGTTAGTTCAATGAAGTTTATAGCTTTCGAATCTACTGAATTCTTAGAAAGTTTGTGTCAAAAAATATCGTAGAAAAACAAGGATCTAATATTCCGAAATAGCCAATACCGAGCGCGCAAGTGTGATCAATGCTTGTACCCTTTTTGTCAAAAGGTCTTTGCCCTGGCGTGTTACGAGTACATACCCTCCAGCCTCATATTATGTAAATATGGACAATATAGATGAATATATCTAAAGGACGATATCATCACGCCTGTACTGCCCTAAGGATAAAGCAGAGGTGTATAATAGTACTTCCAAATTTCGCCTGTTGTTTTTAAGTTTGCCAAGAATATTTCAAGGACATTTTTCTAGACATATTGAACCTCCTAAATCTAGGTTTACAGTTCTATTAACATTTTTCAGGATTGTTGATTTTTTCAGGTTATATTCCTGCGGTGTTCTAGTTTATATAATACTACTGGGTTGTGGAAGTCAGATAGGCAATCGCTCCATGTAAAATACTGGTATTCAGTCAGGAGCCGACTCTAACATAGTTGGGAAAATGTCAATTCTAGATAACAATACATAGTAATCATCAGTTTCCTTTTGAATTCATTTACCTACGAATTTATTTGACACAAGACCAGTATGACGTCAATAACTGGCTTCAAAATCGAATAAAAGGTTAGTTATTCTTTTAATAGTACATTATAATAGAACTGCTTAACCCACAATATAAAAAGCGTGCGTATAAAGTTAATCAAAAGAGGGATTTTAATCGCATAACCCTTCATTTCAACACGCGTACTTTTATGCTAATCGAAGCCTTTCACACCAACTTACACTGGTCTATCAATAGTTCTATATGAATAAACTAGTATAAAATGACCGATGAAAACTTAGACCTTTTTTGTACCGTTAAAAGCACTATTACATAACCTAACCTCAAAAACTACGGCTTGACGTCACACGCCACTAAAACAACGGAACACTTTCGAATAGAAACACGAAAATGTATAACAAACATGCAATCGAAGAGAATTCGAATAATTCTGTTTTGATATTTCAATTATAACTCGAATAAAACAAACATAAAGGTTACATAATTTTGTGCCAAAGATTCCAATTTAATTGAAACTGATTTTCGTAACTTTAATACAGAATTAAAAACAGAAAATACGCGAAGAAATACCTTACGCAGACTGACATAATGCAGTAATGACTTTGCCTGTATTTTTCAGGCGTTTTTCTTATGAAATATCAAGTTATTTATTGAAATATCGACTGAATCACTTAATATTTTGTTAACGGTAATTAAATGTATCGTGTAGACTATAAATAAAGGTCTAGATATTCATTAAACCAGCCTCATTAAAGCTCGTTTCTCACTGTTACCATTTGAAACAAAACACGTTGAAGAAAACAATATGTGGAAAAACACTGTAGTCTTTTGACACTATATCATTATGTTCTGGGTTGAAAAACGTATATTTTGGAAAATTATTTTTTCTTTGACGTCTGTTTTCCGTCAGACGTCGACGCGTTCCCGCGATTCGAATACTACTGGGCGCAGGCCGTCCCTGTCGGCCTCGTAGTCACCTCGAAACTATACGTAACACATAAAAAACCTATAAAAAGCACCATTAAACATACCCCTTAGTATTACTAAAAATACAAAAAACATCGTCAAATATTTTCAAAAAAATTAATCAATTATTCGTTTTTACACTCAATTTAAAAGTGCAAAAATGATTTTGAATAAATAATTCAATTATAATTTTATAATTTTATTTAATGGATTTTAACTTTTTGATTTTTATTCTATTTTTGAATTATTTTGGCGCTCTGTCGTAGTTATTTGAGTGCGCGCGTCGCTTTGTCGGGTCGATACAGCGGTATCATGTGTTCCAACAGTGTACGGCGACAGACAGTCTTGTTTTACAATTCTGAGGTCCCAATGCTGAATGTTATTAAGATTACTTTTGCTTGTACTCTGAACAACCATTTCTATACAATTTTAAGAGGGAAACGTGTCTGTATGGCATACAAATATGGACGTTATGTTCTGGCTTGAGTATTTGGGGAACAGCGCTGGGAATGTTCGGTTACTTTGTCTTCTTGATAGTATTTCGGGTGCAATGAATGACGCTTTTACGTTTTATGGGTTAATGACTTCTGTTTTGGGGTAGGTTGATAGAAAAACAAATGTTGAAAAAAAAATTTGAAGAAAATTCTAAGTGTTCTTTTTACGAGTAATTATGATACATACGTTAGGTTACAAGAGGTCACGAAAAATATGGGTACCTACCTATTTTTGTTTAATGAAAAATCTATCTCCTCTAATTTCTTTAGCAAAGTTTCATCATTTTAAATTCACGTAATTTTTAAACAATGAACCAAATACAGAATAACTTAGCCTATTTTTAGAACTGCAACAAAGTAATTTCAATAAAGCTGATAAAGAATTTAATCTGACCCATTAAATACTGGAGAAGCTCTTCTTTATCCTGGCATTAGTTGGCATTGTGCCAGGTAGTGTTCTTAAGGAGTGGGTCATGCCTTCTTATAAGAGATTACGGCCAGTCAGCTTTTGTACAAAGTTTGTGACTGTAAATAACCTTAGGGGATACCTGGGTTTTGGCTAGGCCTAATGTAGGTAGGATTTCCTGTAAAATGTAGATAATTATGAGAATATGGAAGTTATAAGCCAAATGATGTTTATTGTCTTTTAAGTAAAGTAATTGAGATGAAGATGCTAAAGGTGATGTGTGGTGTAACGCGAATGAATAAAATAAGGAATGAGTACGGTCGACCAAGCTATTTGGTTTACATTTTAACATGCAAATTACATTATAAAATGTATACCAAATAGCTTAGTCGACCGTTCATGAAAGGAAGTCTGAAAGTGGCGCCAGTGACTGAAAAAATGCCTTTATTCCCGTCTGCCACCACCGGTCCGCAAAAAAACATTTGGTGAAATTGACAGTTTAACATTCCGTATTCAAATTTAATTTAAAAAAATAAAAATAAATATTGAAGGCAGCATTTACAGCTTGGGCTCAAAGGCCATCCTTCTTTCTATTTGTTATTTGAAATACTTGGTGGTGTCAGACGGCTACATGATCGTCGAGTCTGCCACCACCGTTGCAGGATTCCACTAATATAAGAGTAGAAAAAAAGTAGTAGAAATTTAAGGGCAAAATTCGGTGCAAATGCGACTCCACCGACGCAACCACCACCAGTGGTGGTACATGTGACAAATAGTTGCAACTGCCACCTAGTGGTGGCGGACCAGTGGTGGTAGACGGGAATAAAGGAAAAAATGTGTGGTAATCGGTTATTGTGGTATGGACATGTGTTGCGGAAGAATGAGAAAAATGCCGTGTGGAAAATATTAAGTATGAATGTAAATAGCTACAAGCGTAGAGGAAAGAAAAAAATAATGAAAAATATTTATTTGGGACAAGAAAGTTCCTGTTCTTGTCGCAAATAAATATTTTTCTTTACAAAAATAATAATAATAAAAAAAACTAAATAATAAAAAGAAGACCTGTGCGAGGCCAAAAAGGCTCCTATCTCAGCATGATGTTTTGATGGATGTAAAACAAATACCACTGCGCTGGTATTCTGATAGGGCCCACTGTGAAGTCACGGTCACACCTACGGACACAAAATAGATTTACACAAAAAATTAAACTTAATACTCACTTATAAAATAAACACAATAGGCATACAAACAAAACTATAAGAGTAATAGATATTAATAATAATCGGCTCGGCCGCACCGAACGATCGCTACAGACTATTGTCTATGGTCCGCGACAAGCGAAAGGACGAAACGTTGGATGGACTATGTGAAGATTAATATGGCTAGAAAGGAGGTGACTGCTGAGCTGACGAGTCATATAGAAGTATGGAAAAATGAAGTAAACAGTTACTGAAAGAGTGGCATTTTGTTTATATTTTACCAGCGACCCTGCTTTGCACAATGTTCAAAGGTATTTCATCAAGATTTTATAATGTTTTCATTACGCCTGTACCTAATCTCTGCAGGGTTAGGCAGAGGTTAAATTTTGTTAAGTCTGTTTTACGCTTTTTGTATTGTAAGCAACGACCTATTGTCGGGCCTACGCTGGTATCATTTGGTATTACAATATTGTAATACCAAATGATTTGAAAAGAGTAATCATGGAGTTTCTTGCCGGTTCTTCTCCATGGAAACGACCAACGCGAACCGTGCACTTTTTTCGACGTTTTATAAGTGCCCATCTAGGCCTAAGTGAAATAAAATATTTTGTTTTTGATTTTGAGGTGTACCTAATATTACACCCAGATTTCGCCAGTTATGTTTAAAATAATTATAGTAAGTATTAGGGGGCTGGAAATCCAGACTCCGTGGCTGCTACGAAAAAATTATAAATAAATAAATAAAAAATAAAAATAAAAAGGTTTATTGCTTTAACTTAAATAACTTATTCTAGATACAATGGGGAGAATCCTTTTAAGCAAATAGTTTGCTTGTGTTAGGATGCTCCGCCCTTCCCCAGGTTATGTTATCATATTGTAGTTATTGAGCCTGATCAAGAATAAATAATAATAAATATCGCTGGACATTACACACAGCACCATCTAGTGCCACACTAAGCAACGAGGCTTATGTCGTGGACACCAGATAGTTGATATACTACATAGATACTTTTTGTTTGTAAATACATTCTTATTATACTTAAAAACATCCATGACTCTGAAACAAATGTCCATGCTCATCACACAAACATTTGCTTCTACCGAAATGTTGATAATGAATGATTCTGATTCGGGATTCAAACCCGGGACCCTAAGAACGTAAGGCAGCCTTACTACCGCTGTGCCATTCGGGTCGTCCAATTCCATCCAATGTTTCTACTTTTATAGTTATCGACATTCATACTCAAAAGGCCAATATTATGCCAAGACAAGGATATATCCTAAGCTTTCTCTCGATTCCATTCAATCACATAATCCTAAACCACTAACGAACAAAATATCCACTTTATGATTATTACCGCGCCAATATTAACCCAATTTAGTATGACTTTTCTAAATAAGCCTACACCAGAATAGCTCATAAACCCATCATAAGACATTTTATATAGCTCGTAAAGCGTGCTTTAATTTCGCTCGGAACGCTTAGAAGTGCAGCTGTAGCATATGACGTGACTTTTTTGTGGGAGGAAAAGCAAATTCTTGAACAGAGTCTGAAGCGGGTTGTAAGTTTGTTTCTTTATTTATTTTATTCAAGAACTTGGTTTTGGTATATTTGTTGGTGCACAAACTTAACACGTAACATATATCACGCCACTGATCCCTGAAGGGATAGGGAGAGGTGTACTTTATAGTACACCCACATTTCGCCAGTTGGCCAATTTTTTACATTTTTGACAACCCGAATAGCGCAGCGGTAGTGAGGCTGCCTTACGTTCTTAGGGTCCCGGGTTCGAATCCGAGCAAATGTTTGTGTGATAAGCATGGACATTTGTTTTCGAGTCATGGATGTTTATATGTATAATAAGTATGTATTTACAAACAAAAAGTATCTATTTAGTATATCAACTATCTGGTGTCCACGACACAAGCCTCGTTGCTTAGTGTGGCACTAGATGGCGCTGTGTGTTAATGTCCAGCGATATTTATTTATTATTATTAATAGTTATGTTTAAGTCCCATGAAATAGGGTGCGAGCCTATTACCATTAACCGGACAAAAATCCAATCTCCGGACTGCTCCTGAGAAATTCTTGATGCAATAAATTAATAAAACTTTGCCTGACCTGAGAATCAAACCTGGAGGACCTCATGTTCAGCAGTGGTAGTATGTAAGTCAAGCTCGTTGACAACCTAATTGATGTGATTTTTAGGGTTCCGTATTCGAAGGTTAACCAACAGGACCCTATTACTAAGCTTCCGCTAATATCCGTCAGTCCGTCTGTCTGTCAGCGGGCTGTCATGATCCGTAATAGGTAGACCGTTGAAATTTTCACAGAATGTGTATTTTTGTTGCCGCTATAACAACAATAATAATAAAAAAATAAAAATAAAGGGGGCTCTCTTATTACGATAATATTCATTCATATCATTAATTCTTGATGCGCGAGTGCGAATCGCACTTGGCCGGATTTTTAACAAATCATACAAGGCGACTACAGAAGCTAAATTAACAACTCTTATTGTGGTGGTTTGAACTTCGTTTGAAATACTGTTAGAATAAAGTTCTAATCAGTTTGCACTACAAAGTAGTTGTTACGTCAGTCACTGCGGGCCGAATAGTGCGAAATGAGTGTTTTTTTGCGATTTACAAAAAATCTATTGATTGGACTTAAAAAATAAAACACTATCATGCTAGAACTATTTGCCAAAAAATCAGAATGATCGCATGTATTTGAGTATGGTTTTTACTCGTTAAAAGAAATTATTAGAGATAAGTTCGTGATTTTTTTTATCGAGTAAAATTAGTTGTATTATGTTTTCAAAACACTATCATACTTGCATATATCCTGAAGAATGTCATATATTTTTCTGGTTTTGTTTATTACATTGAATCATATACTTTTTTGCATTTTAAAACTCGCGTTTAGCTCCTGTAGTCCCCTTAACATGAAATGTTGAAAAAAAGGTTCAACAACCTGAAAGGTCTGTTTCCAGTAATTGCATTGCCGTGACTTCTCTAAAGCTGTAATTACATCTGTGACCCATTTCTGAATTACCTGCAATGCAACTGAAAAACGTTTAGGTAGTACTTTTTAAGGTTCCGTACCTCGAAAGGTAAAAAAAGGAACCCTTTTAAGATGACTTTCTTGTCCGTCTGTCCGTCTGTCACCACCAATATTCTCATGAACGGGTAGACCTAGCAAGTTGAAATTTATACCAGATACTGAAGTATATGGTCCCTATTAGGTGTATTAAAATCAAAGTACTGAGTCAACACGATAAAAAGATATGGACAAATTTCTGTGGGTTGGTTCTCACTTGTGTTTCCTGTTTAAAGGAGGGTTTTATGCCTCGTTAGTGAAGTTGTATAAGTCATCATCATCTGCCTAGCCTTTTCCCAACTATTTTGGGGTCGACTTCCAGTCTAACCGGGTGCAGCTGCATACCAGTATTGAATAAATCATGATCTGTCGAATGACCGATTTGGTCGAGACGCCATTGTTTAATATCGACGCTATTGTGTCTACTTCGTGGACAGATCATGGGTTAACGAATGCCTATCTGACATCCACAGTCCAGTTATTTATTTATTTAACATTCTAAGCACAAAGTACAGAGACGGACTTAATGCCATAGGCATTCCCTACCAGTCAACCTTTGGGTGATGCAGAGGCAAGCAGTGGTATATATGGAAATAATTTAATTAATACTAAGGTAAAATACAGGGTTATATAAAATACTATAAAAATATATAGATATATATACTATAAATAAATATCAAACTATGTTATTATTATTAGTTAGTACTGGGTTATACGCTACCCCTTGGCAAGACTGGTTGTCAGACTTTCGCCCGTGACTACTTGTGACGGCTGTCAAAGATCTACAAATTACAGCCGGGACCAACGGATTAACGTGCTTTTCGAGGCACGGAGGAAATTTGTTATGGTATGAGTGGTCACCCATCCACATACGAACCTACGTAAGCGCAGCTAAACCTAAAGCTGTCCTTTTGTAGAATGGCAGAAAAATTATTGTAGTATTTACATAATGGTGTCGTTGGGTAAGGAGACACTTCTTCTCGTTATCCAAACACACGTAGCCAACAAACTTCTTTGACTACAAGCATACGGGTTATTAATAAGAGGCCCTACTCTCTAACGTTCCGTCCGTATATTCAGATCTATCTGTCTCTCTCACTCGCACTCATCTGCAGACGTGCGCGAGAGAGACGGATAGATCCGAATATACGGATGAAACGTTAGAGAGTAGGGCCCCTGAATAAGTTTTAAATTACAAAGATTTCCAAGTAACCTCACTTAATAAAGTGCATGAGATCCCTCGGGAACCCCAGTACAGTGGCACTAGCTAAGTGATTAACTTACTGGAAAACTACACTCTTTTGGCAGCACCAGCAGTAGGTACTTTTCAATATAGGATATCATAATAGCCCGATTAAAACCTCTAGGGTTAAGTATACGTCATAAGAGAGATAAGAGTCATAGACTTCTAGACCCAGGGATTTATGGTAATCGAGGCCTGTCTGTGATAGAACTTCCCTAAATATTCATATATTTTTTTAATAAAATGAAAAGAAGAAAATTAGGTTTATCTATCAAAATTGAATGCGTGTAAAAAGGTTTCGTGTCCGTGCAATCTTGAGAAGAGTCGATCCCGGTTGTACGACCAAGCCATATTTGTTTTAAAAATGTATCAAATTGTCATCTGAACTAAAGGTGGGTGCAAACTTTTAGTATCAGTTGGGGGAAACTTGCTTGAAATTCAGTTGCGAGATTTGACCAATACAATTTGTTGTATTTCATTTCTAGAGCAACAGAGCAACTCGTTTTAATTTATTTTTTTCATTTGTATTCACATTTTCTTGTGAATGCTACTTAACCAGCAATTGGCAACTGTGTAAGTCCTAGACTGTAAAACTTATACTCAAGATATGTTGTACACAGAAGCCGTTGGTGAACCTTTTTTTTTCTTTTAGTTAGCTTGAGCTGTCCCAGTCCTGGGCAAGGCCTCCCCCCATTCCTTCCACTTTTCCTGGTTTTGCGCTTCTTCTCGCCAATTAACGAGAAAGCCATCCAAAGCGTCCCGCCATCTTCTCCTTGGTCTGCCGCGACACCGTGTAGCTGTCTCGGGGTTCCAGTTTTGTGATATGCGGGCCCACAGCTTCGCCGGCATCCGGCAGACATGGCCTGGATGTTATGTTGGTGAACCTATATTAATAAATAAATACTAGTTAACTAACTAACAAGGCAAGTTCAATAAAACCTTGTATAAAGAATAGATCTAAACCTCCTGTCAATTTCCCGAAGACTATTCAAGTAAATACTTCCCCTTACAAAAAGTAATTCCAAATGTTTCAAACGAATAGAAAGCTGGCCATTTAACCGTTAAATTCTTTCTACTTCAACTGTCAAGGTCGCATCGCCGTACAATCAAATATTTATCAGCTATCAACTCACCCCCCTACCCCACTGGCCTATTCGTGAAACCCATGAATTTTATTTAGTTTTAATACTTTTAGGAAACCCTTTTGCGCCTTAGATTTTTAAATGTTTAAGTAGATGACCACCGATTGCGCTATTTATTTGGAATTTATTTGTTTTTCTTGCTGATTTTGCGAAACGGACTGAACTGGTAATTTTCCACAAAGAGTGTTAATGAAATGCTTTGCCAACTCCTTTAAGTGCAATTGCTTGTAACTGCGCTACATCATATCATAATCAGCCTATAATGTTCCCACTGCGACACAGGCCTCCTCTCTACGAGAGGGAATGATATTATACAAAGTAATGCCTGCCTGAATTCGAACCCACGACTTACTGCTCGTAAGTCGGGGCCACCACTACTGGGCCACTGCTGCCCCATCCTTGCTAGCTGAATCTTTGACAATTCCAAAGTAAATGGTTTAATTGGACTACAAATTTTACTGAATTCAACCACAAATGTGTTTGAATAAATCATGCTAAGTGGTTGTGTGGGTCGATACTATTACTCCAGTTGGTACAACATCCTAGTTTCTGATTTCCTTATCCAAGTTCGCTTCGATCACTCTTTATAATATATAAGACTGATATATTTTGTGATTGATGATTTGACTTTTGATGATAGGCAACAGCGACTAATCCTACGGTAGTATACAGGAAATGTGAGTAAAGATATAATGAGTCCTTATCATAATATCCCTCCCTTAATTTATTTGGGATCGGTGCAGCTTGTCTGTTGTACTTGAAAAATTAAAAGGGAGTCGTCTGTGTTGGTGTGAACAATGGACATGTGTGATGAGGAGGCATGAAACGCATGTGACTAAAAGAGTGATAGATTTGAAACAAAGAAAGAAAACATAATTATTTGGCAGATGCCATAAGTGCACACAACAAAACAAAAATAAAAATAAAATAAAAACTACACAATTATAAAACTTGATTTGAATGTTGATGGCCAAGAAAAGATGTGTGAGGAATTATCTAAAAGAGAAAAAAGTACATGATGACGTCATGTCTGACAAGGGAGAAAGGAAGAAGAAAACGTTTTGCAGTTACCTCAAGTAGAATAGAACAAGGGCAGAAACATGAAACAGTCTGTGTTCTACTTCTACACATCTCTTAACTCCTTCAACCATTGTTTCTGTATTCATCCCGATAAAGTTGATTGGCACTTGTTACGATCCTTTACATTATCCTGTTGCTCCATCAACGTTCATACATCAGGAGGTTAAAAACGGCCGCTTTAGCAAAATCTTAATATGAATCACATTAAAAATATTATTTCTTAAAATGGACTTTATAGTCACAGTCATAAGGTCTATTTTAAGAATTTAAATTTTAAAAGCGGCCATCTTAGGACCTCAGGTCATTCACGCACGCTGGTGGCCAGTACTATAAGACCTGACCTTTTTGAAGAACAATTTCCCTATAACTTTACTGTCATTATGTCCTATATTGTCCCACTGCAGGGCAAAAGCCTCCTTTCACGTTTCGCGATTTAATGCGATTGTAGACCAATCTTTTATGAAATAGTCCAGCTGATCCAACCCACCATCTCCTTCTGGGCCTGCCGCGTATCCACTACTATGGTTATTTTTGCCAATTGCTAATCCGACTTGCGGCAGATATAACCAGCCTAGGAGCAACCTCTACAATACAAAATATAAAAGAAAGAATCACTTAAAAAATAAATCAATCTTTCAAGCTTATTCAAAGTTTTCTACATAAATAATGTAGCAAATAGACCATGTTTCTTATGTTACGTAAGGACTAGAATGAGGTATATACTCGTACCTACGGAATGTGTCGACATAATGTTGTGGTGTGCCGTAGACCCACGGCAATGCAGTCAAACGCAAGGTGCCGTGTTATGTGGGGTCGTTCAACCCTTTTAAAATACTGGCAATTCTGTTTAAGGGTGGGTGTTTAGTAAGGTAGCGGAGCGACTAGCGAATGTCAGTTTATTTTGGCGGTGGATTTTAGAAACTTTTGGTACATAATCAAAATCAAAAATCACTTATTTAAAGAAAATTAGCACTTTGTGAATTTCAATAACACAAGGCAGTCCCCAAAAATACTCGCCCTCTAATGCCTTTTGCTGAAGTTGGGTGGCCTACCAAGGTATCATCCTCGTAATGATGGCAATTCTTGGTACATTTTTAATCAGCCATTGGTGCACTACTCACCACTGCTGATCAAAGGTCTCACTCAATTATTTCTGCTTCAAACGGCTGCCCTGGTCCAGCATTTCTTAAAACAAAGAAATTAAGTTTGTCTGACCATCTTGGCTTAGGCCTACCACATTGGCAAAAATTTCTTGGCGTTTTGTTGTTATGCTAAGAGAGCGTCTACAATTCCATAAACATGGCCTGGCCAGTCGTATTTCAACTTCGAAACTTTTTCCTGACATCGGCAATTTCAGTCAAGGTACACATTCCACATTAGTGGAATTTTATCACATAAACTTTACTCTCGCAACCCCGACATCTCAAGCTCCTGTGAAAGAGAATACTGACTTGGAACATTCTTTCACGAGTATAGCAGGATGACAAAACTAAATCGCTCCGCTTATCACACAGACCTAACCTCCAAGGTGCTAAATTATTACTTTTTATTGATCCGTGGCAAGCATTTTTATTATGCCTAGTTGTGCCTAGGCTGGTAACGAGGTAAATTGTTTGATGTATATCTATAGAAATAAATAATTAGTGCGGTTGAACACAAAGGTTTAAATTAAAATATACCTAATTATTATATTTATATTACATTTCTTGCAGTTCACAGTAGGTACTAGTTTAATAGGATTTGAACTTATCTTGAATGTCATTAGCTACCCAGCCTTTTTTGAACTATTTTGGGGACGGCTTCCAATCAAACCGGACGCAGCTGAACACCAGTATTTTACATGGAGTGATTGCCTATCTGACCTCCACCACCCAATTAGTATGTACTGGATAATACGAACCCCTTGGTAAGACTGGTTGCCAGGGTATGGAAACAAAGAGTGTTTAAAATACATCAATACTTTCCTCGTATTTGTCTGGGATGAGACCACTCGAACATATACATACTTAATCAGTGGCCCGAGAAGTCGCCTAACAGCCAGTCGCCTAACAACCAGTCGCCTAACAAACAGTAACCTAACAACCAGTCGCCTTACAACCAGTAACCTAACAACCAGTCGCCTAACAATCAGTCACCTAACAACCAGTTACCTAACAACCAGTCGCCTAACAACCAGTCGCCTATCAACCATTCACCTAACAACCAGTCGCCTAACAACCAGTCGCCTAACTACCAGTTACCTAACAACCAGTTACCTTACTACCAGTCGCCTATCAACCAGTCGCCTAACAGCCAGTTACCTAACAATCATTTGCCTAACTACCAGTTACCTAACAACCAGTCGCCTAACTACCAGTTACCTAAGAAACAGCCGCCTAACAAGCAGTTACCTAACAAACAGCCGCCTTACAACCAGTCGCCTAACAACCAGTCGACTTACAAACAGTTACCTAACAACCAGTCGCCTAACAATCAGTCGCCTAACAACCAGTCGCCTAACAACCAGTTGCCTAACAACCAGTCGCCTAACTACCAGTTACCTAACAACCAGTTACCTAACAACCAGTCGCCTAACTACCAGTTACATAACAACTAGTCACCTTACAACCAGTCGCCTAACTACCAGTTACCTAACAACCAGTCAACTAACAATCAGTCGCCTAACAACCAGTTACCTTACTACCAGTCGCCTAACAACAAGTTACCTAACAACCAGTCGCCAAGCTACCAGTCGACTAACAACGAGTTACCTTATAACCAGTCGCCTAACAACCAGTTACCCAACAACCAGTCACCTAACAATCAGTTACCTTACAACCGGTTACCTAAATACCAGTCACCTAACAACCAGTTACCTAACAACCAGTCGCCTAACTACCAGTTACCTAACAACCAGTCAACTAACAATCAGTTACCTAACAACCAGTTACCTAACAACCAGTCGCCTTACTACCAGTCGCCTAACAACCAGTCGCCTAACAATCAGTTACCTTACTACCAGTTACCTAACAGCCAATCGCCTAACTACCAGTTACATAACACCTAGTCACCTAACAATCAGTCGCCTAACAACCAGTTACCTTACAACCAGTTACCTAACAACCAGTCACCTAATAATCAGTTACCTTACAACCGGTTACCTAAATACCAGTCACCAAACAACCAGTTACCTAACAACCAGTCGCCTAACTACCAGTTACCTAACAACCAGTCAACTAACAATCAGTTACCTAACAACCAGTTACCTAACAACCAGTCGCCTTACTACCAGTCGCCTAACAACCAGTCGCCTAACAATCAGTTACCTTACTACCAGTTACCTAACAGCCAGTCGCCTAACTACCAGTTACATAACACCTAGTCACCTAACAATCAGTCGCCTAACAATCAGTTACCTTACAACCGGTTACCTAACTACCAGTTACCTAACAACCAGTTACCTTACTACCAGTCGCCTATCAACCAGTCGCCTAACAGCCCATACCTAAAAATCACTCGCCTAACTACCAGTTACCTAACAACCAGTCGCTTAACAACCAGTTACGTTATAACCAGTCGCCTAACAACCAGTTACCTAACAACCAGTCGCCTAACAATCAGTTACCTTACTACCAGTTACCTAACAGCCAGTCGCCTAACTACCAGTTACATAACAACTAGTAACCTTACAACCAGTCACCTCTCAAACAGTTACCTTACAACCGGTTACCTAACAACCAGTTGCCTAGCAACCAGTCGCCCAACTACCAGTAACCTTACAACTAGGCACCCAACAACCAGTCGACTAACAACCAGTTACCTTACTACCAGTCGCCCATCAACCAGTCGCCTAACAGCCAGTTACCTAACAATCACTCGCCTAACTACCAGTTCCCTAACAACAAGTTACCTAACAACCAGTCGCCTTAATACCAGATACCTAACAACCAGTTACCTAACAACCAGTCGCCTTACTACCAGTCGCCTAACAACCAGTCACCTAACAACCAGGTACCTTACAACCGGTTACCTAACAACCAGTTGCCTAACAACCAGTCGCCTAACTACCAGTTACCTAACAACCAGTCGCCTGACAACCAGTTACCTTACTACCAGTCGCCTAACAACCAGTTACCTAACAACCAGTCGCCCAACTACCAGTTACCTTAACACTAGTCACCAAACAACCAGTCGACTAACAACCAGTTACCTTATAACCAGTCGCCCAACAATCAGTTACCTAACAACCAGTCGCCTATAAATCATTTACCTTACTACCAGTTACCTAATAACCAGTGGCCTAACTACCAGTTACATTACAACTAGTCACCTTACAACCAGTCGCCTTACAACCAGTTACCTTACAACCGGTTACCTAACAACCAGTAGCCTAACAACCAGTCGCCTAACTACCAGTTACCTAACAACTAGTCAACTAACAATCAGTCGCCTAACAACCAGTTACCTTACTACCAGTCGCCTAACAACCAAATACCTTACAACCAGTCGCCCAACTACCAGTTACATTACAACTAGTCACCAAACAACCAGTTACCTTACTACCAGTCGCCTATAAACCAGTTGCCTAAAAGCCAGTTACCTAACAACCAGTCGCCTAACAATCAGTCGCCTGACAACCAGTTACCTTACTACCAGTCGCGTAACAAGCAGTTACCTAACAACCAGTCGCCCAACTACCAGTTACCTTAACACTAGTCACCAAACAACCAGTCGACTAACAACCAGTTACCTAACAACCAGTCACCTAACAATCAGTTACCTAACAACTAGTCACCAAACAACCAGTCGACTAACAACCAGTTACCTAACAACCAGTCACCTAACAATCAGTTACCTAACAACTAGTCAACTAACAATCAGTCGCCTAACTACCAGTTACCTAACAACCAGTCGCCTAACTACCAGTTACCTAACAACCAGTCGCCTAACTACCAGTTACCTAACAACCAGTCAACTAACAATCAGTTACCTAACAACCAGTTACCTAACAACCAGTCGCCTTACTACCAGTCGCCTAACAACCAGTCGCCTAACAATCAGTTACCTTACTACCAGTTACCTAACAACCAGTCACCTAATAATCAGTTACCTTACAACCGGTTACCTAAATACCAGTCACCTAACAACCAGTTACCTAACTACCAGTTACCTAACAACCAGTCGCCTAACTACCAGTTACCTAACAACCAGTCAACTAACAATCAGTTACCTAACAACCAGTTACCTAACAACCAGTCGCCTTACTACCAGTCGCCTAACAACCAGTCGCCTAACAATCAGTTACCTTACTACCAGTTACTTAACAGCCAGTCGCCTAACTACCAGTTACATAACACCTAGTCACCTAACAATCAGTCGCCTAACAACCAGTTACCTTACAACCAGTTACCTAACAACCAGTCACCTAATAATCAGTTACCTTACAACCGGTTACCTAAATACCAGTCACCTAACAACCAGTTACCTAACTACCAGTTACCTAACAACCAGTCAACTAACAATCAGTTACCTAACAACCAGTTACCTAACAACCAGTCGCCTTACTACCAGTCGCCTAACAACCAGTCGCCTAACAATCAGATACCTTACTACCAGTTACCTAACAGCCAGTCGCCTAACTACCAGTTACATAACACCTAGTCACCTAACAATCAGTCGCCTAACAACCAGTTACCTTACAACCGGTTACCTAACTACCAGTTACCTAACAACCAGTTACCTTACTACCAGTCGCCTATCAACCAGTCGCCTAACAGCCCATACCTAAAAATCACTCGCCTAACTACCAGTTACCTAACAACCAGTCGCTTAACAACCAGTTACCTTATAACCAGTCGCCTAACAACCAGTTACCTAACAACCAGTCGCCTAACAATCAGTGACCTTACTACCAGTTACCTAACAACCAGTCGCCTAACTACCAGTTACATAACAACTAGTAACCTTACAACCAGTCGCCTCTAAACCAGTTACCTTACAACCGGTTACCTAACAACCAGTTGCCTAACAACCAGTCGCCTAACTACCAGTTACCTAACAACCAGTCAACTAACAATCAGGTACCTTACAACCGGTTACCTAACAACCAGTTGCCTAGCAACCAGTCGCCTAACTACCACTTACCTAACAACCAGTCGCCTAACAATCAGTCGCCTGACAACCAGTTACCTTACTACCAGTCGCCTAACAACCAGTTACCTAACAACCAGTCGCCTTAATACCAGTTACCTAACAACCAGTTACCTAACAACCAGTCGCCTTACTACCAGTCGCCTAACAACCAGTCACCTAACAACCAGGTACCTTACAACCGGTTACCTAACAACCAGTTGCCTAGCAACCAGTCGCCTAACTACCACTTACCTAACAACCAGTCGCCTAACAATCAGTCGCCTGACAACCAGTTACCTTACTACCAGTCGCCTAACAACCAGTTACCTAACAACCAGTCGCCCAACTACCAGTTACCTTAACACTAGTCACCAAACAACCAGTCGACTAAGAACCAGTTACCTTATAACCAGTCACCCAACAATCAGTTACCTAACAACCAGTCGCCTATAAATGATTTACCTTACTACCAGTTACCTAATAACCAGTGGCCTAACTACCAGTAACATTACAACTAGTCACCTTACAACCAGTCGCCTTACAACCAGTTACCTTACAACCGGTTACCTAACAACCAGTAGCCTAACAACCAGTCGCCTAGCTACCAGTTACCTAACAACTAGTCAACTAACAATCAGTCGCCTAACAGCCAGTTACCTAACAATCACTTGCCTAACTACCAGTTCCCTAACAACAAGTTACCTAACAACCAGTCGCCTTAATACCAGATACCTAACAACCAGTTACCTAACAATCAGTGACCTTACTACCAGTTACCTAACAGCCAGTCGCCTAACTACCAGTCGCCTAACTACCAGTTACCTTACTACCAGTCGCCTAACAACCAGTTACCTTACAACCAGTCGCCCAACTACCAGTTACCTTACAACTAGTCACCAAACAACCAGTAACCTTACTACCAGTCGCCTATAAACCAGTTGCCTAAAAGCCAGTTACCTAACAACCAGTCGCCCAACTACCAGTTACCTTAACACTAGTCACCAAACAACCAGTCGACTAACAACCAGTTACCTAACAACCAGTCACCTAACAATCAGTTACCTAACAACTAGTCAACTAACAATCAGTCGCCTAACTACCAGTTACCTAACAACCAGTCGCCTAACTACCAGTTACCTAACAACCAGTCGCCTAACTACCAGTTACCTAACAACCAGTCAACTAACAATCAGTTACCTAACAACCAGTTACCTAACAACCAGTCGCCTTACTACCAGTCGCCTAACAACCAGTCGCCTAACAATCAGTTACCTTACTACCAGTTACCTAACAGCCAGTCGCCTAACTACCAGTTACATAACACCTAGTCACCTGACAATCAGTCGCCTAACAACCAGTTACCTTACAACCAGTTACCTAACAACCAGTCACCTAATAATCAGTTACCTTACAACCGGTTACCTAAATACCAGTCACCTAACAACCAGTTACCTAACTACCAGTTACCTAACAACCAGTCAACTAACAATCAGTTACCTAACAACCAGTTACCTAACAACCAGTCGCCTTACTACCAGTCGCCTAACAACCAGTCGCCTAACAATCAGATACCTTACTACCAGTTACCTAACAGCCAGTCGCCTAACTACCAGTTACATAACACCTAGTCACCTAACAATCAGTCGCCTAACAACCAGTTACCTTACAACCGGTTACCTAACTACCAGTTACCTAACAACCAGTTACCTTACTACCAGTCGCCTATCAACCAGTCGCCTAACAGCTTATACCTAAAAATCACTCGCCTAACTACCAGTTACCTAACAACCAGTCGCTTAACAACCAGTTACCTTATAACCAGTCGCCTAACAACCAGTTACCTAACAACCAGTCGCCTAACAATCAGTGACCTTACTACCAGTTACCTAACAGCCAGTCGCCTAACTACCAGTTACATAACAACTAGTAACCTTACAACCAGTCGCCTCTAAACCAGTTACCTTACAACCGGTTACCTAACAACCAGTTGCCTAACAACCAGTCGCCTAACTACCAGTTACCTAACAACCAGTCAACTAACAATCAGGTACCTTACAACCGGTTACCTAACAACCAGTTGCCTAGCAACCAGTCGCCTAACTACCACTTACCTAACAACCAGTCGCCTAACAATCAGTCGCCTGACAACCAGTTACCTTACTACCAGTCGCCTAACAACCAGTTACCTAACAACCAGTCGCCTTAATACCAGTTACCTAACAACCAGTTACCTAACAACCAGTCGCCTTACTACCAGTCGCCTAACAACCAGGCACCTAACAACCAGGTACCTTACAACCGGTTACCTAACAACCAGTTGCCTAGCAACCAGTCGCCTAACTACCACTTACCTAACAACCAGTCGCCTAACAATCAGTCGCCTGACAACCAGTTACCTTACTACCAGTCGCCTAACAACCAGTTACCTAACAACCAGTCGCCCAACTACCAGTTACCTTAACACTAGTCACCAAACAACCAGTCGACTAAGAACCAGTTACCTTATAACCAGTCACCCAACAATCAGTTACCTAACAACCAGTCGCCTATAAATCATTTACCTTACTACCAGTTACCTAATAACCAGTGGCCTAACTACCAGTTACATTACAACTAGTCACCTTACAACCAGTCGCCTTACAACCAGTTACCTTACAACCGGTTACCTAACAACCAGTAGCCTAACAACCAGTCGCCTAGCTACCAGTTACCTAACAACTAGTCAACTAACAATCAGTCGCCTAACAGCCAGTTACCTAACAATCACTCGCCTAACTACCAGTTCCCTAACAACAAGTTACCTAACAACCAGTCGCCTTAATACCAGATACCTAACAACCAGTTACCTAACAATCAGTGACCTTACTACCAGTTACCTAACAGCCAGTCGCCTAACTACCAGTTACATAACAACTAGTAACCTTACAACCAGTCGCCTCTCAACCAGTTACCTTACAACCGGTTACCTAACAACCAGTTGCCTAACAACCAGTCGCCTAACTACCAGTTACCTAACAACCAGTCAACTAACAATCAGGTACCTTACAACCGGTTACCTAACAACCAGTTGCCTAGCAACCAGTCGCCTAACTACCACTTACCTAACAACCAGTCGCCTAACAATCAGTCGCCTGACAACCAGTTACCTTACTACCAGTCGCCTAACAACCAGTTACCTAACAACCAGTCGCCTTAATACCAGTTACCTAACAACCAGTTACCTAACAACCAGTCGCCTTACTACCAGTCGCCTAACAACCAGTCACCTAACAACCAGGTACCTTACAACCGGTTACCTAACAACCAGTTGCCTAGCAACCAGTCGCCTAACTACCACTTACCTAACAACCAGTCGCCTAACAATCAGTCGCCTGACAACCAGTTACCTTACTACCAGTCGCCTAACAACCAGTTACCTAACAACCAGTCGCCCAACTACCAGTTACCTTAACACTAGTCACCAAACAACCAGTCGACTAACAACCAGTTACCTTATAACCAGTCACCCAACAATCAGTTACCTAACAACCAGTCGCCTATAAATCATTTACCTTACTACCAGTTACCTAATAACCAGTGGCCTAACTACCAGTTACATTACAACTAGTCACCTTACAACCAGTCGCCTTACAACCAGTTACCTTACAACCGGTTACCTAACAACCAGTAGCCTAACAACCAGTCGCCTAACTACCAGTTACCTAACAACCAGTCAACTAACAATCAGTCGCCTAACAGCCAGTATAGTATCTTCGTGTTTCAGACACTGTATACTTTTTAGGAAATTTAGTATGTAAATGCTATAGGTACTTACACTTTTACTATCAATCATACTCATTGTTTATATTATTTACTTTTACATCTTATGTCGCGCCTCGGCGACAACTATTTTTGTTGGCAGTCATACTA
Source organism: Xestia rhomboidea (assembly GCA_963853795.1). Taxonomy (NCBI): domain Eukaryota; kingdom Metazoa; phylum Arthropoda; class Insecta; order Lepidoptera; family Noctuidae; genus Xestia; species Xestia rhomboidea. The sequence goes on from OY970778.1 coordinate 14,738,894, forward strand.
TCGATCTTATTCGATTTATAATCTTTGATTATGCTGAAATTAAATTTAAAATCTAATAATTTTCAATGTTTACTTTTCGGTTGACATAACGTCAGTTGTCAAGCTGTCAATTACTTTTTTCTCTAATTTTGTGTCATTGTTTTTCTTAGCGGTTAGGACTAAGAAGGTCACTTTTGATTTCTGTAATTTATTTTTATTAATTTTAGCTCAAATAATTTAATCTTTTATTAATTACTATTGTTTACTAGTTAACAGTATCTTATTTTAAGTTTATATAATTTATTAACACGCTCACAGAAATCTTTTAGGAAGTTTTGAACTAAATAATACAGGCTGTTATAAATACAGGCCAATCACAGTTTTTGATTTTCAAAAACTGGAATTCGAGAAATTTAAAAAGAAGAAAATAAAACAGTTGTTATGAAAATCGCTGAAAATTTCTTATATAAAAGGGACGACAGCTTCATTTCCGGCAGTATAAAATTGGTTGCTGAACCTGAGCCTCCAGAGTCACCTGGCATAGGACACCTGGTCTCCCTAAAGTTTCACAAGTCGTTCCTATCATGAACGCTCTGTCCTCGTGAACCACAGAGGACGCTTACACTCCAGGAGCTCTACAAGCCCTGGAGACACGTCATACTCCTGACGACGCCTATATTCCAGAAGTTATACAAGCCCTGGAGACACGCCATTCTTCCTGAGGACGCCGCAACCTATTCTGGGAGTTGATTTCTCCACTACCTACTTCAAGACCTTAAGCCTGTCCCTGATCAATCAAGTACTGTAAAATCCAAAATTCTGTTGAGCGTGCTTTTAGTTAGGAATTCTTTTTTAATATTTATTGTATTTTTTACTTCATTAAATTTAATTGTCAACTGCTTCTTTACTTTCATTTATATTAGCAGAAACATGACACCAGTTACCTAACAATCACTCGCCTAACTACCAGTTCCCTAACAACAAGTTACCTAACAACCAGTCGCCTTAATACCAGATACCTAACAACCAGTTACCTAACAACCAGTCGCCTTACTACCAGTCGCATAACAACCAGTCACCTAACAACCAGGTACCTTACAACCGGTTACCTAACAACCAGTTACCTTAACACTAGTCACCAAACAACCAGTCGACTAACAACCAGTTACCTTATAACCAGTCGCCTAACAACCAGTCGCCTAACAATCAGTTACCTAACAACCAGTCGCCTAACAACCAGTTACCTAACAACAAGTTACCTAACAACCAGTCGTCTAACAACCAGTTACCTTACTACCAGTCGCCTATCAACCAGTCGCCTAACAGCCAGTTACCTAACAATCACTCGCCTAACTACCAGTCACCTAACAACCAGTTAGCTTACAACCAGTCGCCTAACAACCAGTTACCTTACAACCAGTTACCTAACAACCAGTTGCCTAACAACCAGTTGCCTAACAACCAGTCAACTAACAATCAGTCGCCTAACAACCAGTTACCTTACTACCAGTCGCCTAACAACCAGTTACCTAACAGCCAGTTACCTAACAATCACTCGCCTAACTACCAGTTACCTAACAACCAGTCAACCAGCTGAGTGACATTGTGTGACAGCTGCGTGAATAAAATGAATGAACGGAATGAGTGAACGAAATTAATGAACGAAAATAATGAACGAAATGAATGAACGAAATGAATGAACGAAATGAATGAATGACATGAATGAATGAAAAGAACAAAATTAATGAGCGAAATGAATGAGTGTCAGAAAATGACAGCGGAGTGTCAGAAAGTGACAGCTGAGTGACATTGTGTGACCAAAATGAATGAATGAAATGAATGAAATGAATGAAATGAATGAAATGAATGAAATGAATGAAATGAATGAAATGAATGAAATGAATGAAATTAATGAAATTAATGAAATTAATGAAATTAATGAAATTAATGAAATGAATGAAATGAATGAAATGAATGAAATGAATGAAATGAATGAAATGAATGAAATTAATGAATGAAATTAATGAATCCCATCCATTTTGAGTGCGAGTCTAGTATCAAAAAGTAGTATTTACCTTGGTACTGTAGAAAATCTATGTGAAGTCTCGCCCATGGTTCCGAAGGCCATACGTACGGTACGGGAGTGTGTCGTGGCGGGGCGTCCCTCTTCGCCCGGCAGGCGGCGCAGGAGGTGCCGCGCGCCTCGATGTCGGCGTCCAGACGCGGCCACCACCACGTAGCTGCGTGCGATGCTCTTCATTTTCTTTGTTTTCATTTTTTTTTACTTTTTTTGTTCGGATAAGTAAAAATTGAAATTAAACTGTTGTAACTTAATTAGATAAGTAAGTATATTTTTCTTGTGATGGAGGAAATGTAATATATTGTGCTGGGGTACAAGAACAATAAATTAGTCTCGCATGAACTGTCTTTGGATTTGCATCGATATTCCACAACAACCAGTCGCCAGTTTGTAGCCGTTGGTTGGTTGTTGGTTGGTCATTTCAACCAACGGCTTAGCGTGCTTTCTGAGGCACGGAGGAAACTGGGTGGTCATCCATCAACTGACCAACCTAGGCAAGCGCGGCTTCACCAAGGGCAAGCTCCAGCAAGGGCTCTTATTATTTGGCCAGGAGCATCATTTACCTTAAATGGCTCGTAGGATAATAAGTTATAATAAGTTATCAACCAATGAACAGACGGCACGGTTGGCACAGTGGCCATGCAATTGGCTGCTACGCCGCGTGTCGCGGGTTCGACCCAGCACGGAACAAATTTCTTTGACCTACAGGGCTACAGGTAATTGTTCCGAATCAAGCTATTCGTTTTTGTGAATTAATGTTTGGAAACGCACCCACGATAAAGGAGAAATTTCTTGAGCAGGCTAAAAACTAGAAATTCTTATCCTATTGCAGTCCACTACTTTAGGTAGGTCTTACACTAGCTGCAACCATAATTTGAACTTTAGAAAGAAAGAAAGAAACTCTTACGCCTTCAGAATTCAGTTTGACACAGCCAGTTTTTAAGGCCGTGTCCACCTCACCAGCAAGCAGCTAACGATTAGGAAATGAGCCTAGAAATAAACGGTGGTATTTATTTACTGTCTAGAAGATCTGCCTTGGATGGCATGGTACGAGAAAATGGGATTTCCTTTCTGGGCTCCAGCTTATTAAAGACCAAACCAGACGTTAAAAAAATAAATTATGTTTACGGCAGAGTACCAGTAGATGTCGCCTCTGTTGGCAGCTGATCGTTGGACTCTTATCAGTCCGCCATAGATTTGTTCTCTTCCTCAAACCATGTCCGTCTTATTACAAAACGAAGTTATTCTTTTCGCGAAGTTTAAATTAAATCTTCAAGTCTAGTTCGAGTTTAGTTGAATCTTCGAAAATATAATACAAAATTGACAACTAATTATTGGACTTAAATGCCTGTTTTGAATAAAGAACTGTCTTTCAATAATTACAGTTAAGTTCTCAGTACAAATAAACTTGCTCGACCACTAAGACCTTGGTTTAATAATAGTAAATCAATCATCATCATTCTCCTGCCCTTAACGTCTTTTATTTGGCGTCGGTGCAGGCTGCATGTCCTGATCCTCCATACTTCTCTATTACTCGTCATCTCATCAGATAGAGGTAGACCAAAGTAACGATGAAACCTCCTTTCATCGTTTCTTTGGTCTTCCTCTACTCTTATACCCATCCACATTCATATTCAAAACTATACTATCCAGTATCCATATTCCTCGAAATAGTAGATCACTATAATATAAGAAAATAAAACCATTTTATAAAACAAGCTTTATTTGTCATTACACTTTGTGTTTGTTAGCCGTTTGATGCATCACTTGCGTATTATCACCTAAAACCTAATCATTAGACTCAAACAAAACTCTCATAATAATTATAATTATGTATGTACATTATAATTCACAGCGAATAACATTCTGAATATATTTTACAATTAATACAATTTTAATATAATATTTATTAAATGTAATCTTTGAAACAATATTTGGAAAACAGAACACACCGATGAGACATAATTTATGTTTTATAATTTTATTTAATAAATATTAAGTATTTTTTTTTTCAATTTATAACACATTTACAACAGACAAGTAGAGCTTCATTTAAATTTAAAGCTTGAACAATATATTAAATGTAATATCACAAAACGTGGCAGAGTATGTACAACAATATTTTATTTTTTAACTTAGTATTAATTCTGGTTATTAAAAGCTAAAAGTTAAAATAATATTAATTAATTTACAAGTAATTTAAAATTAGCTTTCTTGAAAAAAAACCTGAAATAATTGGAAAAACATTTGTTACCCAAAATCTGACTAACTGAATTTCAAATAAGTTTTGCATTTTGTTCAAGTAGCGATTTCTAGATATTGTTGAGAGATACATTTACAATCATAACATTATATTATAATGGGTGTTAGAAGACCCTTATCGAAACTGAAAAGCATTTCTTGCGTTCTTGCGTTAGCGTTCTTGGTATACTCAAAACAAAAAAAATGTAATGGGAAACTTCTAGTTACGGAGATATATTTGGGGGCCAAAGTTCCAACTTTTTCACACGACCACTGTGCTACTCAATTAATTCATCAGTATGTTTTAAGTGCGTTAGATTGAGTCCTACCGTAAAACGTGAACCTTCACCCCAAAAAAAATCGTTTCACAGCAATATTTTTTGCCTTGAGTTACTTAGTTTCATGTACAAAATGCTAGTTTGACGGCTTCGTGAAGGTCCCGTTTACACCCTTTATAGGGTGACTGGTAATTAGTGACCGATAACTAAACACTCATGATAACAAACAACTTTTACTGTCGGAAAAAATCTGAAATCGCGAAAAAAAAAACTGCTGTTAAAAAGGTAAATTAGAAAGCTAATTTTATAATTGTGCCACACCCATTTACGTTAAAGTACTTCATAGAACTTAATTCTACCACTTGGACAGCTGTCAAACCAATTATGACATTAATTTATTATAAAGCTACTATTAATTTCTTTACAGTAAAACTCTACCAATAAAATGAAGTAAACACAAAATAACTAAGTTGAAAACTATTTTATACAAAATTATAGAAAGTAAATGATTTAAAATTATTCATAATTAAATTATTTACAATAAGTAGGTAGGTATATTTGCTACGTTAGGCATGTGAGAAAAGTCGTGAAAGTGTGTTCTACAATAATATTTCAAAATGAATTCATGATATTGTCGTTTTTGTTCTATTTTTATTATTGAACATTTTTTAAAAGGCGGATGAAAATATTTATGATCCACTATTTTATTAAGGTACACAATTTTGAACATGATATTCGAATGACATTATTTTTCTATCTATGTTTATTATTATAAGTTAAAATAAAGTAATTATCACGCGTTTCCGGAAGCAAAAAATACAAAAAAAGACTTAAATACTATCCGGCATAGCTCAGTATTAGAATAAAGAGACGTTGTTTTTATATTATAATAGTAGTTTTTCTTAAATTTTCATAAATGTTTAAAGCACAAGCCTTGTTGCCCGCCATTTAACTCGTAATAATATTAATACTGTTCTGATTTTAACACCTCCCCAAAATTATTGTTTGCAGCACTTTCATTTTTCGCAAATGCTTTATGAAAATGATTTAAGACAAGATTATACTGGAAAGACTATCGGTTGAAAAGTGAAAAGTTGAATATGAAAAGATTGGATTTTAATTAGTACTTACTGGAAAGACATTAGGCAATTTTATCTTTGACTGAATCTAAAATGTATAAGACGATAGAATGAATTTCAATGGCTTTACTTAGTTGTCACAACCTTACAATTTGAGGCAAACTTTTCAACCGATTCGTAGGTACATTTAATTTTATTGGATTAAATTATCTGGTAGTAAATTTTTGTAGGTCTAATTAAGGCTACGAGAAGATGCCGCAATGATCACGCTGTGACCACGCTGCGACCACGCTGTAACCACGCTGTGACCACGCTGTGACTACGCAGCTACTACGCAGTTACTACGCAGCAACCACGCAACAGCCACGTAGATTTACAGCTGTACGTAGCCATTTGGGTTGCGGGGGGAGGCGCGGCGGCGGGCGGCTGAAGCTCGGCGTCAGAACACATCATCACTCGGGTCATCATCCAACTCGCACAACAGTTTGCTGCTGTAAAAGTAAAAAGGAAAAAATACGTTAAAATATATTTTCAAATTTCGATAAAAGTGTTCTCTTGTTTTGTTTTTGACGTTGTATGAAATAATTGTCTTGTGTTGAGTTCCATGCTGATTCAAATTCGGAATTTATCAATTTTTAGTATTTCGTAAACCAATATTGAAAGAAATTGAAAATATACAGTAGGGTTTCGAGTTTTGACAAAATATAGGCAGCTCAAACTGTTTTATCTAAAATGTTGTTTGTACAATATAGCGTAAATACTTTTGGTTGTGCTAATTTTGCAAGAAATATTAGTTACCTATTTTACAGTGGTTTTTTTCGTGGATAAAGCAGAAAGTTCTATTTCCAATCAACGGATTTTGTGAACTATTTACGAGGACAAGAAATGTTTTACCTACAGTGAAAATAATCTACTAAATACATGTTATGACTAAAAGTCCACACAGCACAGTGCATAATTCTATTGGAAAACGTACTTGTTAAAACTATTATCCATTAAAACTACGATGTTCCAACACCATACTTGAGATAGGACCTGAAAGTCCAGTAATTTACACTATATGTTAAAATTACTCAAAAGAGGAAAAAAACTACTTTTACTGTCAGAAATCACAAAGTGAATGACTTTTATAATAATTACGTTATATTTCTGTTAAAAATGTAAAAAAAAATACTATTGACTTCTGACAATATAAAAAAACTACCAAAACAGAAAACATTGAGAATGAATTCCAAAAATACTTACTCTTCTTTACTCGCGAACGATTCGGCGTGCACTCGTCTGTTACACGCCCTGTCGCAGCAACGACAGTGCCAGTACGCGAGCACGCTTAGACTGAACACGAACACCGTCGTCGGCAGCACCAGGGCCAAGATCAGCCCTCGCACCGTCGTGTCCCAAGAGTACCTCGCCACCACCAAGTCCGACCTCGTCAAACTGTAGTAGCAAGGAAATATCTTCGGAGCTCTTGGCCCTGCGTAGTCAATCGCAAACACCGAACAATTCACCCGCGGAGGATACCCACAACCTTCAGGATTAATCAGAAACTTCAAATCAGTCTCGTCCCATTCAGTTGGAACTGGTGCATTCTCTACAAACGGTCTTCTAGCTAAATTTACACGTATCTTATGGCATTTAGTGTGGGCGGTCGTGCAACCTTCCCTGCACGACGCCCAGGTACAATTGGTCAAAGTTTCCGCGTGCACATGTTCAGAGACAGAGCAGATACCGGCTTCCGGCACGAACTCTGCTAGTATTGTCTGTACAGCAGGCTCAACGACGAACGGTATCAAGAAGAGAAAAGCAAAGACGGCGAGTATGGCTGATGTTCCAAGACAGAGCGATGTGTAGAACTTGAATCTTTCAAAAAAGTGGGTTAGAAGCTGCTCCCTCGTTGGTTGTTCCAATGACTTGAAGTCTGGGCTGCCTGGTTCGGCTGACGCTCCCATGGGTAACGTCGACCGCTCGGAGGCTGCTGGTGATAAGCTCGCCCGGGATCTGCTCATAGTAGACATCTGGAGTGAGTGTCAGCCAGTAGAAAGCATTGCAAGCTGATTAATCGTCTCTTAGTGAACTAGCCGGACCCTCGCAAAGGAGGGGAACGCCTGGAACAGAGAAATAAAGATAGCATTAATAAACAATTCCAATAATTTGTCACACGAATAAGTCCTTACAAAAATGTTTGTGAAAACCAATTTACAAAGTTAAGCACCATTATATCATTATTATCCGCTAGTTTACCTAATTCATGTTACACGATTTCCAATCAATCTAGCATTAATTGCTGAAACTGCAGTTAGTTGACCAACAAAATAATCCACAACACGACTACCCCTCACAACTAAACAATAAAGACTAACCTACAATCTAAAAAAGTCAAGTCCATCAAAAACAGACCTATTACTTATTCTAAGATGCTTAACTGGAACTGTTTGACGCAAATCTTTCAAATTATCGCATTAAATCACACCCTTAAAATATTCTGTAGAAAAACACCCCTGAGTCACGAAACCATGTCAAGGGCAGAACGTGTTTCGCCGTTCGTACTATTGATTAGGCTAAAACTGGTAAAAGGACTTAGTAGTATTTAAATATGCATCGCTTTCGTGTTTTTCTAACTAAAAGTTTTAGCAGTTTAGGTTGAATTATGTAAGAGCCTACGAGTAAAATAATGTTAGAGTAGGTCGCGATTTTAAAGTGGGTTTCAAACCACTAACATTTTTGTTCATGATTTTCAACAGTGGGGATTTGATAAATGGAGACAATGTTCTAATATTTGAGAATCAGGGTTGATGAGGTACTAATAGCGACCTAAAAGGTACAGACGCCAGCCAGAACATCAAGCGAAAATCCGAAACTGACAATTTTTCCCAAACAACCTTGAACCTTATGCTTTAGCGATAAGGTTGAAAATCTATTGAAGAAATTTGACAGAAAGTAGTAGTTTGATGTGCTGACGTCTGTACAAGAGAATGAATGATATTACGGAAAATGGTTATCTCACGTGACTGATCTCAGAGTGGAGAAACAGGATCGTTTGGATGCAACTGCATATCAGCCTGTCCTGCAGCGCATCCTTTAAATCTCATCTTTGCATCATCACCAACTTCAATGGTCCGTTGGCAGAAAACCAAAGTTATACAAGACACCACAACCAGTATTGTAGGCAGAACCAAGGCGACTAAGAATTGACGGTATGTGTTTTCTAGATCGAATCGTGCCACAACCGTGTCAGGGCTATTTTCCATGTAGAAGCAAGGGAATCTTGCTTTAGCGTTATGGTCAGCGCCGTCGCGGCCGTAATCTTTCAGAAACTCTTTGCATTCGTCAGCCAAAGTATTCACACATCCTTCTAGATTTATCATCAAGCGGCTGTCATTTGCTAAAGTCAGTTCCACTTCAGACGGAGCGATGAAACGATTCGGTACTGCTCTAGACTGGTATAAATATTGGAGATAAGTGAAGTTAGTAAGGTCGGCTATATCCGTGCGGGGCAGTAAGGCAGCATTTATGCAGTCAACAGCAACGACTCCTTGTGTTCCATTGTGAACTGCATGACACGACAACATAAGTACTTCTTCCCCAGAATCAGTCCAAACTACTGTACTGTTTTCTTCCTGTACTAATTTCGCACATCTTGCTAAAAACACTCTGTCCCCACTAAGAACTATCACGTTTTTGTTACGGGTAGGAATGTCGACACATCTACGGTCACAGTTGTAAGGCGTTCGTATCCTTCGACAAGTGCCTCTGGTACAGGAAAACAGCCCGTGTACGTCTATACAAGTTATTTTCCCTCTTCTACCTGAACATTTTAATGGTGGATCCGTTTCTCTGAAGGCGCATTCGAAAGCGTCTGTAATGTTGATACATTTTCCTTCAGTACAGTTGAATGTTCCAGTCAAGTTCTTACATTCATCACGGATGCAGTGGTATTTCTTGGCGTTCTCTTGGTCGATACCGAAGCACGTTTTATTTGCAGCACTTCCACATTCAGACAATAGTAAAGACGTTCCGTTCTTCCTGACGTTGACGTAGATCTGGATGCAGGCACCTGAGGTCTTGCTGAGGCACCATTCACCGCAGGATCCCCAGTCGCAGTTATCCTTGTTGATGGCTCGTGTTGTCGTGCACATAATCGGGGTAGGGTCGATCCCGGACGCGATGGCGCGCGTATACGGCATGTAGATCGCGACTGTGAGGTACACCAAGGATACTGCACTGAGCACTGCTGTCATCTGACAGATGCATATTGTTCCACATATCTTCGTGTCCTGTGGAGGGACTACGAGATCTTCGATGGGAGTCGGTTTCACCATGTCGTCGACTTCCCACCCGCGTTCTACGGCCACTGACGTAAATGTAGCTTATTTGCGCATGCGTGGTGGCGCGATCGATTTGACGCTGCAGTGCGGACAACTTCGGTGGTAGGGACTTTTTTTTAAGCGTGTCAATGTCCGGAAGGTACAATTATAAAAATGTACACGCAATGGTTATGAAATGGGGATATGGCATGTGACATTTGAAAGGAGAGTAATGATTGTTGATTATGGTCTAATTTTAGAACGGATGTCCTGTACTGGCTGGAGAGATAGTTTTGTTCATAAAAGGAACACGTAAACAAAGCATGCGTCATGGTTTAGGAGTAAAAATTATATAGTACTTACATATTGTTACTAATTTCGATACAGGCACTGGTTTTATTGTTATTCTTATTAAATGGAGTAGGTTTCTAAAAGTTCTTGGTAAATATCGGAAGTATCAATCAACAGGTTTAAAATATTGTTTATTATTTTACACACAAAGGTTATTTAGAGTTCTTAGTTAGTTTAGAATACCATGATTTGAAAACCATTAGCCAGTACGTGAATATATTGAGATAATCCTACGAGTCGGTTTATTGGTTAATTCCGTGAAAATCACTTCACTGATGACTTTATTTTTACTACAAATTTCATTGAAATATTGTCATACCATTTTATTACTATGGTAAAACAGCTTAGCGGTGCCAATTCAATTCGTAGTCCTTCTGTGAATTGAAATGACACCAGAAAAAACATAAGAAAATCGGACTTACCAGCTCACACGCCTTCGTTTTCCAATATCAAAACAATTACAACAAAAACGTTTTCCACTGAGAAAAATATCAGCTATTTAATAAAAAATAATGATTTCTTTGTAACAGTTTATTATTGTTATATCACAGATGTAGAGAATTTATTTCTTATTGTTTAAAATGTATGATTTTCGCGTTGATGTGTGTTTTTTTTCACTGTTGTGAAGTTCGCTCTGAATTGTCCTGCGCAATGCGGAGTTTCTGTACCAGTCTGAAGTTGGTTGTCTGTTTACTGCATACAAGCTGCGATGATTGATAGCTAAAGTTTGATTAAAGTTTTTTTGAATTAATAATTTTGCTAAATGCTATGAAATATATTTAGTTTCAATTTCGCAAATGGATAAAATTACCGCGAATAATCTGTACTAATAAATGGCGCTTTTTTGTGTTAGATGCTTGAAATTATTTTAGAGAGCTTGTGGTTTGAAAGCATTAGTATGATTTTCAAAATAGATGTTTTTGCTACGTCATTGTTATGCATGAGAAATGCAAGTTTAACTTTTGTCAGATTTAATTTATTCACTTTTTTACTTGAAACTGCAGAAATACTATTAAGAACCATCGATGTAAAAGTTCTATACATCAACAATCTATATGAGAAAATATTACCCTAAAATTATTATTTAAATGAATAAATTGGAATAATAATCGCTAGAAAAACGCTATCCTACTATTTTTTTTTAAATCAACCATCGTTGAGTCAAAGGTCAAAGACACACAGTATGAATTACAATAATAAGGCTGCATAAAATATAAAATGAAACACTTACCACTGACTTCAACACTACACATTTTCAAATCCATTTCAAGAAATTTCCAATTTGTCAAACAAAATATCCAATTTTATTTTTCCAATTTCGAATGTTTTCCAAATTCGTTTCGCTGTTTTCGAAATTCATTTGTTTACATTTTGACGCAGGCCGGTGGAACAAGCTGTTTTACCGCGGTGTCCAAAACTTTGTGTTTTAGGTTAAGCTTGCTAAAGCCCGCGCATGCGAAAATCTCTGCCAAAATGTTCTACGGCGATATTTACACAGTTTGCAGCGTTTTCATCGACTTTCTCCAAAAATATTGCAGTTGGCAAATATATTGGCATTTGATGTCTTATTTAGGTTATTCATCACTTTGTTTTCATTTCGCCTTTGTCTGCAAGTTGATAAATGGGCCTTTCACAAAGCCGTCAACAGAGCTTACTGAGATCAAACTAACTCTACGCAATTATTTTTGCTGAGAAATGAACTTTTATTGGGGTCAAAAATCACGTTTTACGTTAGAACTCCGTTAGAACTCAATGTAGCGCACTCAAAACATTGTGCTAATGGATGCATTGAATAGTACTGGGGTCATGAAAGTAATTAAAGTCAAGTTTCAACATTAAAATCTTGTAATTCAAAAAAATTACAGTGAAAAAGTTGGAACTTTGACCTCCAATATCTGCATAATTAACCTCATACCTCAACTAGTCTTCAAATGCTCGCTTCAAGCATTATATTGTTATCTTCAATCAACTGCTTGACTACCTCGTTGGTCTAGCGGTGACAAGCGCAACTGCTGAACGGGAGGTCCTGGGTTAAATTCAGGTCTAAAAAACTGGCGGTGTAAAATCAGCGAAAAAAAAAAAAAAACACCGAAATTTGTTGCTTTTTTGTTGCTAATTAGTTGCTAAAAAAAATTTTTTTTAGCTCCAACCGATTGTGAAAAATCGGCTTTAACGCTAACTTTTCATTAAGATAGCGTGGAAATCACTGGATGTGGAATGATCGATCAAACGAATAGCGGTCAATTTGTTGCTAATTTGTTGCTGAAAGATGCTAAAGAAAAAAAAAGAAAATAGTTTTTTTTTTTTTCCAATATAAATAATGTCCACGCCAGCTTAACTCTCGAGTTTTCCGTGAAAAAGCTGAATGAAAATTTGTTGCTGCTTTTACTACATCTTGTCCGAGTTCAGAGAGTCAGCAACAAAATACAAACTGGAAGTCAAGAAAGTTGGAGATCGGTTTACGTAAAAACCGGCCACGCCAGCTTAACTTTCAACTTTCGTGGAAAATCTATAGTAAAAATTTGTTGCTGCTCATACTGCAGCTAGTCTGAGTACAAAGAGCCAGCAACAAAATAAAAATCAAAAGTCGGATTAGTTTGGAGATCAGTTTATGAAACAACCGGCCACGCCAGCTTAACTCTCGACTTTTCCGTAAAAAACCTATTGTAAAAATTTGTTGCTGCTCATACTGCAGCTAGTCTGAGTACAAAGAGCCAGCAACAAAATAAAAATCGAAAGTCTGATTAGTTTGGAGATCGGTTTACAAATAAACCGGCCACGCCAGCTTAACTCTCGACTTTTCCGTAGAAAAACTGTAGTGAAAAATTGTTGCTTGCTGCTCATAACTCAGCTTGTTTTAGCATAGAGTCAGCAACAAATTAGAAACGAAAGTTGGATTAGGTTGGAGATCGCTTTACGGAAAAACCGGCCACGCCAGCTTAATTCTCGACTTTTTCGTAGAAAAACTACAGTAAAAATTTGTTGTTGCTCATACTGCAGCTAGTCTGAGTACAGAGAGTCAGCAACAAAATAAAAACCGGAAGTCCAAAGAAGTTAGAGATCGGATTACGAAAACACCGGCCACGCCAGCTTAACTCTCGACTTTTCCGTAGAAAAACTATTGTAAAAATTTGTTGCTGCTCATACTGCAGCTAGTCGTAAGTACACCCGCTTCGCTCATATTGAATATATGCAAGCTCTTTAGGGCTGTCGCGCTCCAGCCGTGCGTAACTGCGTACGTAAGCCGCGTTAATTTTTCGCGCTCTTTCGACTGGTCGCTTGCGTCGCGTACTTACTCGTACTTCGTGTTTGTTAGCTGACTAATTTATTGATCATTAATAATTATTAGTGAAAATGACAAGCCGGATAAGCTGTTGCGTGTATGGATGCTGCTTTTAAATTTAATAGGTACCTACTTAATCGTTATTTTAGAGAAGGCAAGAAATATATGAGACATTATAAAGGGTGTAACACACCTCTTAACGAAGCCGAAAGGCACGGTCACAATTCCACAAGGTCAAAATTCCAACTTTCTGACAAGTTTTTTTTTAAATAAGTACCTACTTACAAGTTTTTAAAGTAATATTTTTACTTTAAACACCTCCACGACCCCCGTACTATTCAATACATCCATCAGCACCGTCCATCAGCACAATGGTTTGAGTGCGTTACATTAAGTACTACCATAAAACATGATTTTTCACCCCAAAAAACAAAGTCGTTTCCCAGCAATAATGTAATTTTCGTTAAGTTACTTAGTTTGATGTACTTACAGAATGCTTGGTTGACTGCTACGTCGACCTTAGTCAACCTTCGATCATCGTCGGATGTGAGGTTAGGACACTTTACGGCCGTGTGTGTACGGGGTATTCAATGGACAGAATACGACGATCGATACGAAAAACCAATAATCCGAAAAAATACCTTACATTATTACATTTAATTAATCCGCGAATGACTAACAAAAATTTTGAGTTATAAAATTAATGAATAAATATTATAGCTGACTTTTTTTCTTGTTTTTACCCACGACGGAACGGAGCGTTTGGGGTGAGAGAATGTTTGTTTGTTTGTGCAAATACATGTTACCATTTTTCTTCAAAATTACTAGTCCGATTTTGATGCGGTTTTCAGTTATGGGTTCGAGTTTGATTGGTGCATGTTCTTAGATAGGTGTTACGGTGACAACTCACCAGGGGGCGCTGCAGAAAACAATTTTTGTGCAAATCCATGTTGGCATTTTTATCCAAAACTCCTAGTTCGATTTTGATGCAGTTTTCAATGATGGGTTTGGGTTGTATTGGTGCATATTCTTAGATAGGTGTTACGGTGACAACTCACGAGATGGTAGACTCGTTCATATTTGATAGATAAACATAATTTTTATCATGACCTGATCCTACAGCCAGGATTGTCTTCTCACGAGGGAACTCTTCAACGGTAAATATTGAATGATTACCTACGACAAAACTAAAAATTAATAAAATTATTAATTAAAAAACCTTTTTAAAATATCTTAAAAAACTTTTATAAAAATGCACTGAAATAAACCTTTTAGTAAATGAAAACGAAAAGCTTTCATAAAAGCTTGTCCCGACTTGGGGTCGGCTTCCAGTCTAATCGGAAGCAGCTGAATACCAGTATTTTTACCCACGACGGAACGGAGACGGTAGGTATATGCGTTTGGGGTGAGAGGATGTTTGTTTGTGCAAATTCATGTTTGTCATTTTTCTCCAAATTTACTAATCCGATTTTGATGCTCTCTAAAAAGTTTAAAAAGCAAAATTAAAAATTTTGATAAACCCACGACGGTTAAAAAGTAATTGTAAACGGATAAAAAAAAAAACAACTTAATAAAAAACCCACGAATATCCGTCGGGGGCTGCCATCACTATTTTAAATTTCATCGTAAATAAAAATAAGTATAATCACCATCTTCTAAAGGTGGGCCCCACTGTAGGGGCACGGCCTGCCCATTCAGGGTGTAAGTATAGCGCTAAAAATCTCCAATTATTCAAGTTACTATAAAACTGCAAAACGAGTTCATTTCATGGCAGCCCCCGACGGATATTCTTGGGTTTTTTGTTAAGTTGTTTTTTTTTTTATTTATTTTATTCTTATACAATTACTTTTTAACCGTGGTGGGTTTTTCAAAATTTTCAATTTTGCTTATTTGGCTACTTTATATGCATACCGATCTCCAACTTTTCTTGACTTCCGGTTCTTATTTTGTTGCTGACTCTTTGTAATCAGACTAGATACAGTATGAGTAGCAACAAATGTTCACTATAGTTTTTCCACGGAAAACTCAAGAGTTAAACTGGCATGACCGGTTTTTTTCTAAACCGATCTCCAAACTAATCCGACTTTCGGTTTCTATTTTGTTGCTGACTTTTGTATTCAGACTAGCTACAGTATGAGCAGCAACAAATTTTTACTAAAGATTTTCCAAGAAAAGTCGAAAGTTAAGCTGGCGTGGCCGGTTTTTACGTAAACCGATCTCCAACTTTCTTGACTTCAAGTTTGTATTTTGTTGCTGACTCTCTGAAGTAGGACAAGATGTAGTAAAAGCAGCAACAAATTTTTACTATAGATTTTCCACGAAAGTTGAAAGTTAAGCTGGCGTGGCCGGTTTTTACGTAAACCGATCTCCAACTTTCTTGACTTCCAGTTTGTATTTTGTTGCTGACTCTCTGAACTCGGACAAGATGTAGTAAAAGCAGCAACAAATTTTCATTCAGCTTTTTCACGGAAAACTCAAGAGTTAAGCTGGCGTGGACATTATTTATATTGGAAAAAAAACAATTTTCTTTTTTTTTCTTTAGCATCTTTCAGCAACAAATTAGCAACAAATTGACCGCTATTCGTTTGATCGATCATTCCATATCCAGTGTTTTCCACGCTATCTTAATGAAAAGTTAGCGTTAATGCCGATTTTTCACGATCGGTTGGAGCTAAAAAAAAATTTTTTTAGCAACTAATTAGCAACAAAAAAGCAACAAATTTCGGTGTTTTTTTTTTAATTTCGCTGATTTTACACCGTCAGTTTTTTAGACCTGTTAAATTCCCGGGTCGGGCAAAGTGTTAGATGGGTTTTTCCTATCAGGAATTAAGGAAGTAGAAGTCTGGATTTGTGCCCGGTTGATGGCAATAGGCTCGCTTCCTGTTACACTTACTTAGAAACAACTGGTGAAATGTGGGTGTACTATTTAGGTACACCTCTGCTTTACGCTTCGGGTATTACAGGCGTTATGTTATGTTATGTTATGCTATCTTCAATCAACTTCACTCCCCCACTCATCATTTCAACCGAAACACGTCCACTGCTGGACGTAGGCCTCCCCCACTCATCATTTCAGCCGAAACACGTCCACTGCTGGACATAGGCCTCCCCTAATCATCATTTCAGCCGAAAGACGTCCACTGCTCTGGACATAGGCCTCCCCCAAGTGTCGCCACAATAACCGGTCCCGTGCGTCTCGCATCCAGCGGATCCCCGCAACCTTCACCAGGTCATCGGTCCACCTAGTGGAAGGCCTCAATGTGCCCTGCCCACTGCCACTTAAGTTCTCCCTCACTCAATCAGGACCAAAGATTTAACAGACAAAGAATCAGCCAGACAGTAAAATTTAATCAAGATAGTCTCCAGTAAAACGAACCGTAGGCTTAACGGTCAGTAGCGAATCTAGACAATTCCTATAAAATCTCCTTCGTTCATTAAAATATAATAAAATACCAGTTCATTCCTCTTAAACTGGTAAAAAGAACCTTGTGTTAAAACTGGTGTAATCCATTTTACAAGCCACATTTATTTTCTACTATCTGCTGCCCGGAACCTTCGTTCGCGTAAAAAGATTACTTCCCTTTTTGAATCGGATTTTTTTTTGCACGGAACCCGTAAATTTTTTCCTAAAATAAAGCCTAAGTTAGATGTTATAACATCAGCTATCTGCTACTAAAAGTCCAGTAAAAAAACAGTCAAGTCGTTTTGGAGATTATTAGCACAGACAGACAGACGGAAATTTAAAAATAATGTGTGTGTGTGAATGTGTGTGTTTTTGTTAGTGCCGTATATTATATATTATTTTATAGACATTCAGTAAAAAGCTGTTATTTTGATATTACAAACAGACATTTCAATACTATTTTCATTTGTATTGATTTGTTTAATATTAGGTTTATAGAATGGGCTATTGGGCGGCCCACTGCATGGTATGTTGTCACCGTCATAAGAATAAGAATAATTTATTGTTTAGAAAAGTACATTCAATGCATTGATTCCTGAAACTCACACTAGGCTTCCCTGTGTCGTGAGTTCCAGGCTCCTTCGTTCCGTTTACATTTTATTGAGATACAAATAGTAGTACCCGCACAATAAATTTCTAAATCTAATCTAATCTAATAGTAATCTTAAACATAAAAAAAAAAACAAAAAAACAGTTATTGGTTACTTAAGATATTTTGTATATTTGTATGAATGTAGTGTGTGCGTGTGTGTGTGTGTGTGTGTATGTGTGTGTGTGTGTGTGTGTGTGTATGTTTGTGTGTGTGTGTGTTGGGGGGGGTGAATTAAGAATTATGTTGGTGTTGTGACACTGTGTCTGAGTGAATGTCTTATAATTGTTGTTTATGGAAGTTTGTGATTTATTGTTGTGAATATATTATTGTAAATACATATATAAATGCCTAGCCTGCTAGGTACCAAGGTGAGCCAAGAGCATTTTTTAGGATATGATGCTTTCGATCAAGTCATCTATTATGAACATGGATAAATACTAAGGAACGCAAAGGGCTGTTCTAAAAACAGATAAAGAATACACATACATAACATCACGCCTGTAATCTCCAAAGGGTTAGGAAGAAGCGTACTTAATAGTACACCCACATTCCGCGCGTTATGTTTAAGTCCCATGTATAGAAGGCGAGGCTATTGCCATCAATCGGGCCCAAATCCAAAGTACGAGGTTGCTACTCAAAAAAATCCTGATGGAAAAACCCAATATCACTTTGCTCGGGAATCGAATCCAGGGCATGCTCAGCTGCACCGAATCGGGCGGGAGGAGACACCCGGTTGTTTCCATTGCGAGGATCGACCGGAGGACGCGGTGGAGCACACTGTGGAGGTGTGCCCCGCTTGGGTGGAGCACCGCCGTGTCCTCGAGGTGGCGATCGGCGGCGGCGACCTCTCACTTCCGGCCCTGGTTCGTGCCATGGTCCAGAGCGAGACGGAATGGGACGCCGTCACCTCCTTCTGCGAAGCAGTCATGCTAGCGAAGGAGGTGGCGGAACGTGAGAGGGAGCGATCCTGACGCCCAGGGCGTCGGGAACCACGTGGTGGCTTCCGGCCACCGTAGGCGCGGGCCTGTGGACGGGGAGCTATGGGCCAGCTCGCCGTCCGTACGTCGACGTCGTATCGTCGTACGCCGTCGACGGCGCGTTCGTGTTCCACGCGCGCCTCAAAGAGAGTCAGCAATAAGGAATGGGCCCGCAAGGGCCGAAGCCTGCCGGGGCTGCGGGACTATTCGAAAGAGATACCGTGGCCCCGGAACACAAAGGGCGAGGAGGGAAGATGGATGGGTTTTAGTCAGTAAAAGTCTGACACTCCCTCCTGCTCCGCCCAGAGCGGGAGGAGTTATTTGATGATTTCCCAACCTACAAAAAAAAAAGGCATGCTCAGCAGTCGCTTGCGACCACTAGACCGACGTGACAATAAATACTAGATTAAACCAATAAATAGGGCTTCATACGTGAAAAGCAAGTGAGCCAGAGGACATAAGGGTCAATGTACAACAATAAATCAACAGCTTTCCGTCGGTTATTGCATTATGTCGTTAGGCTGATTGTTCACTCGCAATTTATCAGTTAGGGACTTAGGCGGTGGGCATACTGTGTGTGTGTTTTGTTTATTTTTACCTACGTAACATGGGAACTTATGACGTTCCGTCTTCTGTCTATATGTCGGGTTTAATAGGGCGATTTAGAATTTTGATGATGACCCAAAAGCGCAGCGGTAGTGAGGCTGCCTTACGTTCTTAGGGTCCCGGGTTCGAATCCCGGTAGGAGCAAATGTTTGTGTGATGAGCATGGACATTTGTTTCCGAGTCATGGATGTTTATATGTTTAATAAGTATGTATTTACAAACAAAAAGTATCTATGTAGTATATCAACTATCTGGTGTCCACGACTCAAGGCTCGTTGCTTAGTGTGGCACCAGATGGCGCTGTGTGAAATGTCCAGCGATATTTATATTTATTTATTTATTGATGTTAGTTGTTCATATTTTGTGTCATAGATGACGCTGCAATACGTTTCGTACTATGTTGCTGGAATACTTTTTGTAGTAAAGCAACAGTGACATGTTTGATTTGTATGGAAAGCGACACTTTGCTTAAGGTGGATGCTCCAGGGTAGCCCGCGAAATTCAATTTTTCTTACGTTTTTTTGCAATTTGCAGGCCAGTGTCAGGTTGTATGTTGATTAAAATATGATTCGCGGCTGTCAGACGTATGTAGTTACAGAATTATAATCATTTAAAATCATCAATACAACCATGAAGTTCATGTAACTGTCAAGAATGACTATTTCATAAATAAATCATTCTTGACAGTTACATGAATTGAATATGAATGTTTGATGATTTTAATGATTATAATTCTGTAACTACATACGTCTTACAGCCGCAAATCATATTTAAACAGCATACAACCTGACACTGACCTGCAAATTGCAAAAAACGTAAGAAAATTAAAATTTCGCGGGCTACCGTGGAGCATCCACCTTAAAATGAAACGTGTTACCATGTCACATACCTACATGGTAACATATTTGATATATTGCTTGGATACATTACCGCCAGCGGGTGTCGAGGCGTCCTCGTATTCTGTGGCTAAGACAAATAAACCTATTTTATATCTTTTTTTTTTTTTTTTAGGATGGAAAATCATCAAATGACTTCTCCCGCTCTGGGCTGAGCAGGAGGGAGTGTCAGACTTTTACTGACTAAAACCCATCCATGTTCCTTCATCGCCCTTTGTGTTCCGGGGCCACGGTATCTCTTTCGAATAGTCCCGCAGCCCCGGCAGGCTTCGGCCCTTGCGGACCCCTTCCTTATTGCTGACTCTCTTTGAGGCGCGCGTGGAACACGAACGCGCCGTCGACACGGCCTGTCGTCATGAGACGGACGGACGGCGAGCTAGCCCATAGCTCCCCGTCCACAGGCCCGCGCCTACGGTGGCCGGTAGCCACCACGTGGCCCCCGACGCCCGGGGCGTCTCCCGCGGCGGCCGGGACGTGAGGATATCTCCCTCTCACGTTCCGCCACCTCCTTCGCTAGCATGACTGCTTCGCAGAAGGAGGTGACGGCGTCCCATTCCGTCTCGCTCCGGACCATGGCACGAACCAGGGCCGGAAGCGAGAGGTCGCCGCCGCCGATCGCCACCTCGAGGACACGGCGGTGCTCCACCCAAGCAGGGCACACCTCCACAGTGTGCTCCACCGTGTCCTCCGGCCGATCCTCACAATGGAAACACCCGGGCGTCTCCTCCCGCCCGATTCGGTGCAGGAACTTACCGAAACATCCGTGTCCGGTAAGAACCTGCGTGGTGCAAGGTGAGGACGCCGTGGCGTCTCTCCAGCCACTCCTCAAAGAGGGGACTTACCGCCACAATCGTGGCGTGCCCTGCACGGGGTTGCGACAGTCGCTCTCTCCATGTCGCCATGAGATCCCACCGGAAGTCCGTCCGCTGAGCGACAATTTGCCGCGGCAGCGGAGTTTCCCCCCGGCGTAGCGCCTCCGCGCGCCACTCGTGTAGGCGCGCAAGGACTATCGCCTCCAGATCCCATGGCGGCAATCCGGCAAGGAGGCTCGCCGCCTCACGGGAGATCGTGCGGTACCCCCGGATCAGCCTTACGGCCACCACCTTTTGGGGCGCGTTCAAATGGTTGGCAGCTCGCTGCCTCAATGAACGCGCCCACACCGGGGCCCCGTAGAGGGCCATGGACCGCACGACTCCCGCGTAGAGCCTCCGGCAGGAGGCGTTTGGCCCCCCCAGCTTGGGCAGGAGCCGCCTGAAGGCAGCCCCTGTCCGCTCCAGTTTAGGGGCCAAACGTCGGAAGTGCTCCGCGAAGTTCCACCGGCTGTCGAGGACGAGACCTAAGTACTTTAACGTCGACTCGACGCCAATGGATACCCCTCCCCAAACCTATTTTAAAATAAAAAACCTATTTTATATCTACGCCTTCTTTATATCCAAAAGCATTGCCAACTACTAAAATATTCACCATAGCCAACAAAGATCATAAACCAGTACAAAAAGAATAAAAATCTAATAAAATAAGCTGATGGAATTAATGAGTATTGATTTTATGATTACTCTCTGTTTCTGCGAACCCAGAATTGATCTCGGCAATATGCCACATAAAATACACTCCTAAGAAAAAAATATATAGGGATGCCGTTGACTTAGCATTTTTTTTCTCTGAACTTTGTTTTTAGATAATACGAGACCCCAGAGAGCCATGTTAGATGTCACAGCGAAAAGTTTAAATATTTCCACAATTTGAAAGCACATTTAAAAAAAAACTAGTAGAAATGGAAAAACCTTTTACTTTATACACATACTTAATTAAAATAAAAATCTTTATTGCACTTCACAGGATCCATAAAAAATACATAGTTTCAGAAGTTACAACAAATATTTCAAGTATTTTCTTATAGGGCTATTCTCCGCTACGTCCAAAACGCGTATTTTATACAAAACAAGACAATTAGTAAGTACCTAATAATGTGTTTTTCATTTAAAAATAATAGTACATTGTTACCCTAGGGGTGGAAGTAACCTGCCGGGGCTGCGGGACTATTCGAAAGAGATACCGTAGCCCCGGAACACAAAGGGTGATGAAGGAATATGGATGGGTGTTAGTCAGTAAAAGTCTGACACTCCCTCCTGCTCCGCCCAGAGCGGGAGGAGTCATTTGATGATTTCCTATCCGAAAAAAAAAGAGGCGAAAGTAACTTATTTAGTCCCGAGACAGGGTTTGGCGCCCGAACGTAGCGAGAGCGGCAATAGTTCGAGGGAATAAAATAAGTCTTTAACCCGAGGTAAACACTGTGCTTTTCATTACGAATACAAGAAAAATAAAAATAAAAACTTGATGAAACAAATGAAGATCAGATTGCTGCTTTCCCGTTTATTTTCTGTGGCCAGCCAGCTATTCAGCCATTATTTTTCATTTTCATCATTGAAAAAATGGTAAATTTTTTGCCCAAATCCATGTTATTTTAAAGAAACAGTTGAAACTAAATTAAAATAGTTATTTAAAAAATTATATTCTTTAAATACTAAACTTTAGGTTATTTCAATTTTACATCGCGCTGTAATTGAGTATTTAATGTAATAATTTGACAGCTGTCAGTTGAAACCGGTTCTCCCTAGGGCTGAAAAGTATTAATTTCAACCCGCTCCTCGGGCAACTTTAGAACTACTTTCAGAGTATGAGTAATGAAAAAATCTTTACTATTTCTTCGTTCATCTAGTTAGTGGCCGCAAGCGCTATTGCTGAGTTTGATGTCTTGGGTTCCATTCCCCGGTCGAACAAAGTGTCATTGGATTTTTTCTATAGGAATTTCTCAGTAGCAGCCACGAAGTCTGGATTTGTGCCAGTTTGATGGCATTTGCTCGCTCTCTATTACATGGAGCTTAAACACAACTGGCGAAATGTGTAAGTACTATTCTAAACATAACTCAACACATTCACAACTCTGCCTAACACACCAGGGATTACATGCGTGAATTTTTATTTTTGATATTTTTCAAAGAATGGCCCTACCAACAACCATAAACACTTAAACATGACGATACCATAAAGATGGTATCAGCACAAAATACCAAAGAAAAAAATTAGTAAAACAAAGATGGTGTCCCTGTGACCGCGTCGCTATAGTCACATACAAATGCTCTTACACGCGCTGGATCTTTCCAGACCGACCCACGCTTCGCCAGAAGTCGAGAACTTTTGACATCATTCTTTAAGTGAAAGAATAAAACAATATTGGTATGCAATAGATGTATGTTTCAAATCATAGAAAATAATTCAGTTTTTTCTCAAAATACTCAATTAGGTGAGTTGCGACCAAGCACTGGCCCATTTAGCATAAAAAAACGTTGGTTCACACAACATTTAAATCCATATGCACAAACAGACCCGGAACAAGGTCATACAAATAATTTTGTTTCGATCGGGGATTGAACCCGCGACACGCAGCACAGCAGCCAATCGCTCAGCCAAATTGAAGACCAAGTGCGGACACCAGACACTGCCAGATACTTCCATATATACTCCAGTGGATTATTTGCCTGTCAGAACTCGTGTCTGCATTTGTCTTTGCGGAAAATATCATTTTCTCAAGTCTCTAAGAGGTTTAAGAGACTGCAGACTGGTCTCAGTGAAACGTATATTGTAGGTAGACAGACAAACAGTTTCTGGAAGGACACGCTGCTGCCGCAAGCAAGTGTGTACCTTTCTTTAGCAACAGAGCCGCAACCTTTTCACAGAGACGAGCAGCGCATTATTATGCAGTAAATACACTCGAGAGCAATGAATCCGGGTCACTTAAAGAATGTTAAAAATCTCGCAAACTAAAAATTATAGGTTAATGCAATAAATTGTATTTAATAGACAATGTAATACTCCTTAAATGAAAGTAAATAAAATATGAGTCACCATACATTTTATTAACACAAAATTACATAAAGAAAAAAACTGCTGATCTCTCCTTAAAACAAAAATAGGAAACATGAAATTTTTGAACTTTATTACGATTTTCTTGAATTTTAATACTTCGTATTGCCTCCTCGTGCTTCCATTACTGCGTTTACGCGGTTTGGCATGCTGTACACCAAGTTCCTTATACGATTTTGGGGAATATTCTCCCATTCCTCTGTGAGAGCAATTTTGAGCTCACGAAGCGTGATTGGGGGAGGGTTTCGTTGTTTTACGCATCTGCCTAGCTCGTCCCAAGCATGCTCGATCGGGTTGATATCCGGGCTGCGCGCTGGCCACTCCATACGAGTAATGTTCATCTCTTGAAGGTAGTCATTCACAATCCTACCTGTATGAGGTCGGGCATTGTCATGCATAAATATACCATCCTCACCTAAATTTACCATAAATGGACCAACGTGATCATTGAGGATTTCTTCCACATATCTTACGCTAGTTAAAGAGCCGTTTTCTATGATCACCAGCTCTGTGCGACTTTCAGAAGAAATTCCGGCCCACACAAGTACAGACCCACCACCGTAGGCTACTTTTTCTTCGATGCATGCTTGCTTGAATCGTTCCCCTGGTCTTCGATACACTCTGTGTCTTCCATCGTGCTTGTAGAGCATAAATTTTGATTCGTCGGAGAACATAACTTTTGACCAATCTTCAATACTCCAATTTACGTGGCTCTGGGCATATCTTAGTCTTGAAATACGATGCCCACGCTCCAGTTTAGGGCCGTTTGCAGGTCTAAGGGGTTTTAAGTTAGATTCAGCAAGCCGACGTCTTACTGTCCATGCACTTGGGTTACTTCCTCCGAGGCGTCGAAACTGATTTGTGAGTTCAGTTCCTGTGAGAAAGCGATTTCGAAGCATGGTGTTCACCAAGTATCGGTCTTCTCGTGCTGTGGTACACCTGGTTCTGCCCATTCCTGGTCTGCGTAGGTTAGAACCAGTTTCTTCGTAACGTCGGAGAACTCTTTGTACTGTTGACAGCGACACACCGACAGTCCTGGCTGTATCGCGCTGACTCCGGCCGGTTTCCAGCATTGTAAGTATTCTGGTGCATTCTTCAGGCGTAAGCGACATAATTTCAGCTTGAGTAATGAATATAGAGCACTATCAACATGGTTTATGTACCCACATAAATGACAGATTACAAACAAAAGCAAAACCAAATGCTGTAATTTCGTAGTTCCATCTTCGAAAGTGGCCCTTTTTCAAATTTGTTTTTTTTTATGATATAACTATACAATAACTAAGAAGTTTTAATACCTTCATTTAAGGAGTATTACATTGTCTATTAAATATAATTTATTGCATTAACCTAGCATTTTTAGTTTCCGAGATTTTTAGGATTCTTTAAGTGACCCGGATTCATTGCTCTCGAGTGTAGCAGTGATAGCCATACTGGTGTGACCGTCAGACTGCCAAGTCGATGGTGACGACTTCGAACTCAAGACACGCATCTCTGATTTCTCAGATTCGCGTTTTGTATAATTATCACTGGTTTCGGTGAAGGAAAACGTCGTGAGGAAAGCAAAGCAGCATGCCTGAGAGATTTCTCTCGACGGCATGTAAAGCCAAGTCAGAGACCCTCAGGCGTCATAAAATGTCTGACTCCAGGTTAGGCACCATACAACCACACAAAGAAGAAGAAGACGACAACGAGGAGGTTCGTGACCCAGTAGTACCCAGCTAGTACCCACTACTAGCTGAACAAGACTAAAGATTACAACTGTTTCTCTTCCTCATTTTAACTCCTGGTTGACGCAGACAGTTTACAATTTTCTAAAGCACAATTCATGCAATCCTGAAGTACTTATTTTTAGTCTGTCAAACCCATTCACCTCAAAACTTTCCTCACGCCAAAAAACTACGAAATTGGCCCAAAGTTGACGACCCCATGCACCTAATCCGCCGGCGATTATAATCAATACGTTAAATCATGCTGTTGACCAGTATATAAGCTTGATGCCCTCGTGACTTGCCACAAACTCCTGCGCATCCAATACAATAAGCTGCAAGATCAACAAGTGTATCAAGATGAAGACTTTATTCGTATTCGCTGCCTGCATTCTGTTAGCTCAGGTTAGTGGATTTTATTGACCTAATTGTTTTGTTGACTGTGGTTTTTTACTGCGATTTATTTTTACTAAACTCCTATACGTGTACTAATAGATGAGCAATGTTTGTACGTTTTTGTAATCACGTCCTCAGAAACGAATCTAACGATTTCGATGAAAGTTGCATTAAACAGTAAACAACCTCATCACGAAGCCGTCAACCAAGCATTCCGTACATCAAACTAAGTAACTTTACGCAAAAATTATTGCTGGGAAACGACTTTTTTTTTTGGGATGAAAAATTATATTTTGTGGTAAATCTCAATGTAACGCACTCAAAACATTGTGCTGATGGATGGATTGAATACTACGGGGGTCGTGGAAGTGTTTTCAGATCTTGTTGAAAAATCTAACATCAAAAACTTCCCCCAATATCTCCGTAACTAGAAGGTATAAAGGTAGGTAGGAAGGTATGGTGTAGAACAAAAAAATATCGCAATGACGGGGAGAACAAGTGCCTTTCGGCTTCGTTAAGAGGTTTTTTACACCCTTTATGGTTTACGGGGCAAATCGATCTAGCTAGGTCTTGGAAAAAAATCTAGTTAATATTGAAGTACATTCATTTTTTCTATTTACGTTTTTTTCGGGTACCTATTCGGAAAATTGTGATAGTATTTCAACGGCAGATTTGGAGCAGTCTGTAGATTCTCTTGGTTTTTATGAAATTAAGTTCATTCTGCAACGAACATTACGCCTGTAATCTCCTAAGGGTTCGGCAGAGATATACCTAAAAGTACACTCACATTTTGCCAGCTTCATTCTAATTATCTGGTAATTAGGAAGTCAGTGCTGATGCCGTGACTGACGTGGTCCACTGGGCCAAATCATTGTATTGACATTGATTGGTAAGGAAAAAGGAAGTTGCTTGTTTCGTTAGTTTAACGATACCTTTGATTATTTCTAACGACTCAATTGCAATGCCCTGATTCGTTGAGCATGTGACTGCACTGCGTTAACAGAATAATTGCCGTTTTCTGAATTGACTATTGAGTAATCGTTGGCATATCAGATAAGCAGTCGCTCCATGTCCAGCTTGTAACCTTTTTAAATATTTTTGGGAGAAAATATAACATAGTGTTAAAAATATTGGAATCGATTCAGTTACTTATTGTAAGCAAACTAGAATCAGGTTTCACATATACGAAAAATAATGATACTGCTGGGTGGTCCGGTCAGATAGGCAGTCGCTCCATATAAAATACCAGTATTCAGCTGCATTCGGTTAGACTGGAAACCGACCCCAACATAGTTGGGAAAAGGCAGGCAGATATTGACCAAGTAATGTTTGTTTGTCCAGGCTCTCACGGATGAGCAGAAGGAGAAGCTCAAGAAACATCGCACTGAATGTCTGAATGAGACCAAGGTTGAAGAACAGCTCGTCAACAAGCTGAAGGGAGGTGACTACAAGGTAAGCATTACTTTTATGAATCATTTCCTGTTTAGAACTCTCATGATAAGGTATTCAATTCTCCAGCACCAAAAATCAAAAATTGTATTTTCATCGTACTGAACGACTTTTTGTAAGATCGCAAATAAGTGATTTGTAGAAAGTCGTCGATTTTTTCACTTTAACAAAATAAATAAACGAACAAAACTAATAATACCAAAAGGGCCTCAGCTCAGCATAATGCCAGATGTCAACACAAGGTGTACCACCTGACGCTGATTTTCAGCTGCAGCCCACGAGGGCCATATACGCTCGAAAACATAAACAAACACATTATACAGTAGAATTCGGAAATAACGAAGTTCAAGGGACCGGCGACATTTGGATGTACTAACGGTTAGTACGTCCACATGTAGCCGGTTACGTTAGTGAAAAACCGGACGACGCACAAAACGACCGATATTTTGAATTTTTTTTTTTCGTATATTTAAAAATCTTGTCTGGGGGTTAATTTATAAAACAACCCAGTCTCATCCCCATTAAAAATTACTTCATCAAAGGAGAAGTATTCCGCTCATTGAAAATATTCTTTTTCAGACTGACAGTGAGGCCCTGAAGAAGTATGCCCTCTGCATGATGATGAAGTCGGAACTGATGACCAAGGACGGCAAGTTCAAGAAGGACGTCGCTCTGGCTAAGGTTCCTAATGCAGGTAAGAACTAAAATGTTGGCCAATAAGTTGGAGCATTGTTACATTCTACTGCGCGTTGTGCCTCATCTAGCAACGTGGAATAACATTTGTTCATGCTGCTATCCTTTTCCGTTGCTCAGAACTGTCATTTGCTAGAGCGAGAAGCAGAGTGAGTGTGCTGGTATCGCACGCATCGATCGGTGATGCGCTTAGCTGCACGCTGATTCTTATTTAACCCTTAATCATCACACTTCTGATCGTTGCAGAGCTAAACGAATCTCCCCTTTTTTTCGGATGGGAAATCATCAAATGACTCCTCCCGCTCTGGGCGGAGCAGGAGGGAGTGTCAGACTTTTACTGACTAAAACCCATCCATGTTCCTTCATTGCCCTTTGTGTTCCGGGGCCACAGTATCTCTTTCGAACATTCCCGCAACCCCGGCAGGAAATGAATACCCCTTAACTCATAATTTACTCTGATGTATTCTTGAATAGGTATGTCATAATGTCTAATCTATCAATTACTCAGAACTAAGAAGGCACTGTTTCTCAATGTTATACAATGATGGATGGAAAAGAAAAACAATAAAAATTATCATGGTTAATAGATTAGCCACCGCATTATTTAGTTTTTAGCTGATTGAAGAACATGCATATATTATTATCATAAGAGTTTATCCAGTTCTGCCGAAATATAATTGAGAATGATAAAATTTTGTGATAAATATTTTTTTCTTTCTATAAGCTGACAAACCCGCAGTGGAGAAGCTGATTGATGCCTGCCTAGCCAACAAGGGCAACACTCCTCACCAAACTGCCTGGAACTACGTGAAGTGTTACCATGAAAAAGATCCCAAGCACGCGATTTTTTTGTAATTGCAGAACACCATTAGCATTTGGATTCTTCCTGAGAATTTTCTGTTTCAATCATAATTTTTAAAAAGACTTTTTAAATTGAATTTGGAATTAGAACACTCATTGACGGCCGCACTTTGCAACGCCCAACTTGCAACTGACAAAATTGTATTTTAACGCCGATAGATGTCTCTCTTTATTTATTTTCTTTCTACTCTCACAATGAAACAAAATTTTAAAAGTAGTTTAGAAAAAAAAGCACTGGTTAGGAATAATTCGGAATACAGGGATCAATTTATTCGAAGTAGACTTATTTGCAAAACTGCCTAACACGAATTTATTAAATCATCAATAAAAGAAGAACATTTAAATTTTGTTGTTTTTTATTAATCTCTTCTCCAGTTCATTTCCTCTATAATATTATAGTACTAATTATTAAATAAATTATTGTGTTCGTGCCACGAAAGATGAGACCTGTCACACCACTTGTATACGAGATAATTGTGTAACGAAATACTTCTTTTGACAAATAGGTGTTCACGTCGTAAACCATCTTCCTACTACCTCGAGGCATAATCAAGATTTCACAAAGTTTCACTCGTTCCAAGTGGTGTGACAGGTCTCAGCTTTCGTGACACAGATTGTACATGTTCTATTTTAAGTGTTTGTCTTATTGCATTGTCCATACTTTTAGCAAATGCAGTTTTAAGAACTGCACTCTTTTAAATTGAAATACATAGTAAATCTGTCGGGATGATCGAAGTACGAGGTATGAAATAAACATTTTCTCCATTTGCTATTCCTGACATACATAATAATTGTTTTCACAATAGAATATAATATTTTGCGAATGTAATAATATGAGAACAAAGGATTCCAACACGGTAAGTAAAGTGTAACCGCGTGCCACTACATAATCATGGCGCACCAAGTTTAAGAATTGACGTATGTACCAATCTCTTGAAATATACATATGTACAGACTACATCTAAAACTATATATAATTATAAAAATAAGGCAAAAAGTAAGTACAGTCATGGTATTTTTCACCTGATCAGTTTTTTTTTATTATTCTCTATTTTATTAGGAAAGCGTCAACTTTGGCGCGCAAAATAACGATAACTCTTGGTTGGCGTGCATCGTCAGTGCGCTCGGCCAATCGGTACCTATCTTTTCATTCATTATTTCTATACAAAGTCAACGGGGCGGGGCTAGAGAGCATTTCTATGTTGTAAGTGCAAGCAAAAATTGGCTTAGGCTCGGCGCAAACGGGACACCAACCACAGCCACCGGTAGCCAGCGACAAGCAGTTCACACGCTTTTTATTCTTTTTGTTAAAACTCGCCGCTCACGTGTGGTCGGTGGCGGCCACTCGTTACAGCAGTCGACAATTTTTGGCCAAAGAAAGAATTAACAGGTCATTCATGTTACGAATATTGTCATAAACAAAATCACGCCTGTAATCCCCGAAGGTAACTAATTATTATTATTATTACAAGCCTATATTGTCCCACAGCAGGGCAAAGGCCTCCCTTCCCTCCTTCCACATTTCGCGATCTAATGTGATTGTAGGTCAATCCTTTGCGAAAGAGTCTAGCTCATCCCGCCATGTCCTTCTGGGCCTGCCGCGTTGTCGTTTCCTGCTACTTGGTATCCACTGACTGGTAATTTTTGCCCATTGCTCCTCCAACACGCGGCAGACGTGACCAGCCCAGTTCCACTTCAAGCTAGCAGCTGTTAGGCCAACATCAGCTATTTGGGTTTTGGAACGAAGTATGGAGTTTCTGACACGGTCCGTAAGTTTGACATCCAGTATACTTCGCTCCACAGCTCGTTGGCAGACCCCAAGTGCGGACTTCTGACGATTTGCATTCATTCTGCTGAACTGAGGTTCTGAGTTAGATTTCGGGTCACCTGGTTTACTGGAGTAGTGCCCGGTTGATGGTTGATAGCAGTAGACTAGCCCCGGTGAAATGTGGGTATACAAAATCAGTAGCAAACGGTAAAATTTTGTAAGAGGTTAGCCGGAGTACCAATCTTTAATGTGGTTATATTATTTGTTTAGAGAATACTGACTGTGCCATATTATAATGGGAAACCGGTAAAAATCAAGTTGTACGAATCCTTCGCCACTGTACAATAGGCAAACCCCTGCATAGCATATCACTAGATATGCAGGAGGTATAGTCTAGCTAGATATTCAATAAAATTAAACAGTGGATGTGAACCTATTCATGCGATCATGCCATATTGAAGACAATGACACCGATTCATTTATTTCCTGCATTCATCTACTATTGTGAAAGTTTAATAATATTTAGCTTCCTCTTAGGTAAATAAGTACCCTTTTCAAGGTGAAGTTCTCTGTAAGATTTTACGCACATGTAGCGTTTTTGAGAAGATTAATTAAACTAATAAATTGGCCACTTACGAAACAATCATGGATGTAAAAAGTTCTTTAACGAAGCCGAAACGCACTTGTTCTCTCCGTCATTGCAATCATTTTAATGCTGCGGATCATACCTGGGAACCTTCTAGTTACGGAGAAGGGGACAAAGACCCAAGTTTTTCAGAAGTATAAAAAAAACAAAAATCTTATAGCTCTACTTAAAATACCCTGTACTATTAGATGCATCCATCAGAACAAAATTTTGAGAGGAATATTGGGTCCTACCATAAACTGGATTTTTTACGTCGTTTAAAGTCGTTTGCCAGCAATAATTTTCACGTAGAGTTACATCATTTGATGTACTTACAAAGTGCTAGTTTAACGGCTTCCTGAAGGGCACATTTACATTACCTTGATAAAGTATATAGTATACACAATTACATATTAGATCATCAGAGCTAAATCTGAAAATATGAGTAACTGGCACTTCGCCCACGAATTCGTCCGCAAAAATTGTGACAGTTCGGCTAATTTGCATGATATAAATATAATTCATAGCCTATGTTACTTCCTGATAATTTAGCTTTCTAGAAGTGAAAGAATTTTTGAAATCGGTCTAGCAGTTTTTGAGTTTATTAGTTACAAATATTAGTGTAAATGTGGATACAGCAATTGCACGAACCACCTTGATTTCGGAGCAAAATAAAACACCTCTGTATTCTGTTCCTTTCTTATTTTTTTCTTGAAATCGTCACGGTGTTTATCGAGTCTTTTAATTTTGATCTCCGCTCTGGGGCTGATGGAGAGATCCGGCAAACTTTTTTTTATTCTCTGCCACGGCCTGTGTCAGCCGGGAAGCAGATTCTTTTATGATTAACTTCATATAAGACAATAATGACATAAAGGAGACGGCAGGGTGAACCGCCGCATCCAAAAGCAAATGGAGAAGCATGCACGATGCAAATGTCCAGCAGTGGACGCAAATGTGCTGGGAAAAAGAAGCAGAAGGACAATAATTCAATATTGTTTCTCCGGGCCTCGCCGAGATTTTGTTGCCTCAGTGCTCGCCAAGACATAAAATAAAAAAGCCGGAAAGTGGGGACAGCATGACAAGTAAGAAGACAAGCTGCTCCTTTAGCCGAGTGCAAATAGACAAAAATTACTCAAAAGGTGGAACGAAGCTTATAGTGGTCTGATTTTCATGGGACTTTTTTATTGAGTTCCTAGAGGAGTGGAGAAGAAAGTTAAAAATCCTTTTATTCAAAAAATAAAACCGACTTAAAAAAACACAAAAAAAGTGAAAAATAACTTTAGCTTCAGAAGTCGACCTTTGTTTGATTGATTTCGTTTTTTTGTCGGCGGGTTTGCATGCGTTTAACTATCTATTTATAGTTTTTAGAACTCCTCAACCCAAAAAAAAACAAGAAATTTTTATACGCATATACTTCTATTGTTTAGAAAAAAATAAAATTTTAAAAGTGTGATATTTGGTTTTGCAGGCCAGTGTAGGTTATTACTAGAGCGATAATTTTCCCTTCAAAACAAACTCTTACAATAGACACTTTTGATCTAAAACAATCAATCTAGGATAAAAATATTATCAATATTTTTATCCTAGATTGATTGTTTTTATTCGCAGTACGCTATAAATAAGAAGGGCTTATAGTGAACGATCGTACATTTCTTCCGGTCATTCTACTTCGGTCTACAGTTATTCCGGTGGTGCAATGAAGACTATTTCGATTACGTTTTTATTCGTCTGTCTTAGTACTGGTTACGACAGTGAGAACATAGAGGTAATTATATGTATAAGTTTATTCATTTTGTTTTTGAACTCTTATCCGGCAAAGGTGTCCTTTTCTCCTTCCCAAACATTTTTATCGGAATACCAGCGAACCTTAACAGAATACAAGCGCTGCGGTATTTATTTTTAAATATCGTAGCATTTGCTGTGATAGACGCAGGCCCTTGATCTTTTGTGATTGTTATAATATGTAGTTCATATTTCCTTTTTATTTTACGCATATCAAGTACGGGTCCAAAATATTTTTATTCTTCCCATCTTGAGCCAGTGTGGATGAATTCTATCTGTTACGTCAAGCTTGTTTGACCATCTTTGCCTGTATCTGCCATGATAACACTTAACTAACTTTGCTCATAATCAGTTCGATTTGTGGGAAAACTGTCCTAGTTCGACTTAAGCTTAGCTCGTTTTTGCAGCATTTTTCTTCTAACATTCGATTCGTTAATCTGACTCCTGGAACATGGCATCACCTCATGCTTGAACCCCCTGATGAACTGTTAAAGCCCGAACGAAGCGAAGACAGTATGCCCATGTATTTCAATCAAATTGTAGATATTGGTTAATCAACAATGACTTTTGGGAGTCATTCAAGACACACTCTCAGCTTTCACTACCACATAAATGCTCTTTCCTCTAGAATCCGAAAATTAATTCATGACGAAGATTTTTCACTTGCACTCTCGCCACGTTCTTGGTCTTCTGACGCACGTACCACGACCCACGACCACACCATCATCCTACCTCTCCTCACACACTTCACTGCAAACTTTACTTCACACTATGTCTTAATTAAAAAACGTTAATTATTTTTATAAATATGTCTGCATATTTTCTCTTCTGCAAAAAATCATTTGTTTGAGAATGTAAAATAGCTATTGCATTGTATTTAAACTACATTCAATACGAGGTGGTATGGGTGCCAAGTCTCTCACAAAGGACTGAAGGATCCTTACAATTTTATATTTATTTAAACTTTGTGAACCTCTGTTAGCCATTAAGAGAGAAAATAAAGTTATTGTAAGTATTGTATCGTTGTACGAGTATTGTAATTGACTTTATTAATTGTTATTACCAACTTGTCAGTTTTTTTTTGTTACGTAGTGAGACAAAATGTCTCTCTTTTACATCCGTGGCTGTGTTAAGTTCCATTAGGTCCAGAATCGTCAATGAAGTTTATTGACTTGTTGCATCGTCAGTAGTTCGACACCGGATTCTATTCATAAAACTCCATACAATGCTCACTAATCAGCATTGTAACGTTATCACCTCGCCTCGGGGCAAGCTATTGAACTGCATGCAGTTCGTGGCCACTCTTCGTCATAGTATCTTCCGTCGTCTGGCTGTCGTGCTTGTTCTTCGCACTTACGTCTTGATTGTCGAGATATTATAATTATTAGTACGAGTGTTTTATGCAGGTATTGAAGTTCTCAAACCGCACCAGTTACATGCCTAGGCAATTCGATGAGTTGAGACATTGCTGACCCGGTACCAATAAGCTAATATTGTACAAAAACCTTTATGACAATATTGTAATCGTTTAAGGGGCTACAGGAGCTAAATGCGAGTTTTATAATGCAAAAAAGCATATCATTTACTGCAATAAACAAAACCAGATAAATATATGATATTCTTCAGGATATATGCTAGTATGATAGTGTTTTGAAAACATAATACAACTAATTTTAATCGATGAAAAAAAATCACGAACTTGTCTCTAAAAATTTCTTTTAACGAGTAAAAACCATACTAAAATACATGCGATCATTCTGAGTTTTTGGCAAATAATTCTACAAGCAACATGTTAGCATGATAGTGTTTTATTTTTTTAGTCAAAACAACAGATTTTTTGTAAATCGCAAAACACTCATTTCTCACTATTCGGCCCGCAGTGACTGACGTAACAACCACTTTGTAGTGCAATTAGAACTTTATTCTAACAGTATTTCAAACGAAGTTTGAACCACCATAAATAGAGTTGCTAATTTAGCTCCTGTAAGTCGCCTTAAGATGATTCGTAGAAGGACTTATGACTGATGGAGCATACAGGCCCGGAGTGGACACTTCGAGTGCAGGACGCCTCCCTGTTAGTTACCAATGACCATAAAAAAGGTAGTAGTAGCGTGGGCGAGGTTTATGTCGACTGCAAAATTTGCATTATGTTTCATTCCATTCATATGTATAATAAGTATGTATTTACAAACAAAAAGTATCTATGTAGTATATCAACTATCTGGTGTCCACGACACAAGCCTCGTTGCTTAGTGTGGCCCTAGATGGCGCTGTGTGTAATGTCCAGCGATATTTATTTTATTTTATTCTTCCTCTTCATTGCTAGTTTTATCACAGACCACAGTCTGTTGTTACTCCTACAGCAGAAACAAAATTGCAACAAGGACCTGACGGTGCTTGCTGTTTAAAATTATTGGAATAATGAGAAGAGCAGCAGTAAAATGGTAGAGTATATTCACTCGTGGTTCAATATTTTACACGCAAGTTACTATCACAGGTTACAATATATTAGAACATAAACAAACCGTAACTATGCTAATTTCAAATCAGTGACAGACATGTGTTAAATATGATTATTCTCACAGGCCAGTGCATACTTAAATATGCGACCTCCAATACGCCCCCTTAATCTTACACATGCGTATGATTACTTCTGTACTTGTCAGTACTCGGTACATAAAACTAAATAAATCACTAACACTTCTGTGTTCAACTGTACTACACTGTATCCAAAAATATAGTACAAAAACAGAAGAAATCTAACAAAATAAAGTTTGCATAACAAAGCTAGATTTATAAAATTATCTATTACACAAAGCACTTCTAGAAAACCTAATACATCAAAACATTGCGACCTCCAATAAAAATTATCTATTACACAAAGCACTTCTAGAAAACCTAATACATCAAAACATTGCGACCTCCAATAAAAATTATCTATTACACAAAGCACTTCTAGAAAACCTAATACATCAAAACATTGCGACCTCCAATAAAAATTATCTATTACACAAAGCACTTCTAGAAAACCTAATACATCAAAACATTGCGACCTCCAATAAAAATGTTCTGTCAAAAATGTTTACAAACATTTTCTAACAATAATACATTTACTAACTAATGTTAGGAATTGTTACATTATGTTAGGAATTGTTACATTATGTTAGGACTTGTAAGATGTTTTGAGTGCTCCTACACTGATAGAAAATGTTTACAAACTTTTATAACATTTGAAAATATGACATTGGCTCGCAGTTTGGATTTACGTTCCGAGGCGTCTACACGAATATGGAAATAGATTTGCTCATTGGATTAGCTTTTACTTTTTGTTAAAAAAAAAGAAAAAACACTCTAACTGGATGCACAAATGTTTTATTTGTTACACTTTGTTAACTAACACTTTTGTTTAGAAATTTTTACTAACATTACCTAACATGGAAAACATTTCCATAACATTGTGATCAATTAATGTTTGTTTAAAAAATGTTTATAATTTTTTTTTAAAGCAGTGTAGAAGCATAAGACATACATTACATTTCTTTGTTTTACAGCCCACAAGGATGAAGATAAGCCCGGAATCATTATTGAGGAGATATCAGATGGAATGCGTTGAAGAAACAAGAGTCGACCCCGACATTATAGTTTCCATAAAGCATGGAAACTGGCAGTGGCAATGGGTACGTAATTATATAAACATAGCTAATAATTACGTAGTTTAAAATATAAACCCTCTGCGACTGACGTGGCTCAATTTTTAAAATTGTACTGACGTGGTCGTGCACTAGACACCATTTCAACTGCAAATATTTTTATAGAATTACATTATGCAGCAATTTTATCAATATTTATTAGATTGTTAGCCTATTTTTTATGTTAAATGAACTTTAAATATATAAAAAAAAAACAATTTGTATTTTCAAAATTAAACAGTGTTTATTGACTTCACATGAAGGTAAATTGGCTTAGAAAAATCACAGCACCAATATTCAGTTTATCTTTTTATTTTTGTTGGACAAATAGACCACAATTTCCTGCCACTTGGTGGAACAGACCGAACTACTAGTGGTGGAGGGGACATATACTTACCTAAAACCCTGTTGAGTCATGCGCAGCTCCCTTGGCAATCTTTTATTGTATGTCTTGTGACTCGTCTGAAGATCGTTGGAGTTCAACCATTGTGGCAGGTTCTTGTCGCGCTTCTACGTTTGGCTCTGTATCTTCTTCACATGAAACGACGTCTTCTTCAAGGAGTTGGATTTCTGGCTCGAAAGTCGGATCTTCATCATTACCATCAATATCGCTAAACTCATGTTCACTTTCCTCTTCGTGACCTACAAAAGTTCCAACCGACGTTCTATGAGTAGAAAGAAGTACCTGGCCTAGTTTAGTAGTTAAAAAACAAGTTTTAAAAATACAAAAATACTTAACTTGTATCCTCTTTACGATATTAGTATAGGAGGATAGATATGTATAAATTATGTAAATAAAATCAAATTCTAAAATAACACGAAATAATTAAAAAAAATACCTTATTATAAGATAAACTAAATTTATTTACTGATGTGGTTGTTTAGGAGACATTAGGAAAGCATAACCATTTTACTTAGGTAATAGTCTGACGTAATAGTGTAATGTGGTAGTCTCGTAGACACCTTACTCCCGCTACGCACACTCGTGCGCTTGCTACGACCGCCCTCCATACACAGACCGACGCGCGACGTGCGAGCTCACTACAGTAAGGTACTAGAGCGGCGTCGCTCAAATTTGAAAATTAACGGTAATAAACCGTATTTTATATTTTACGGTGTCTGTTGGACTAACACGTCAGCCGCAGAGGGTAAATTGTTATAACGTTAAAAAAAGAATGGTTGGTACCTTACATATAACACAAAAACAAACTTTATACAAAATCAATACTTTGCATTGCCTCCACCGGCTCTTCTCATAGCTGCCAGACGATTGGGCATGCTGTTTATTATGTTTCTTAAATGCGATGTTTCGTGATGATGAATATAAGTATAATCTTCCACTGACGCGTGTTTCAGGTTTCGAAGTATAGCTTTTTACACACATCCAAAGCTCGTTGCAAACGTGTTCATTAAGATTCAGATTTTTCGCAGTCCACGCGATTGATGCCGATTATTTTATAAGTTTAGATTTCATCCTTTTCATTTTTTCCCCTTCATTTAATTTATCATATTTGTTAGAGAGATTTGATCCATTTGATTGACCCTATCGATTGATGTCAAAAAGTACAGGATGTTATTTTTTCGAACTTTAGTCGGTTCGATTCCGATTTTAAAATATAAAGGAATGTTCCCGATGAGGAAAATTTCCTATCTCCAGTATTTCGAATACTCCATACTCCAGGTGGCATTGCAAAATTAATTGAATGCTTTAAAATTAATTAAATAAACTATAAAAATAATGAACGGCAGTATTACCAGAAGAACTTAGGATGCAAAAGCGAGCGAAGCGAGCTCTGGACTTGGGACACCCCGACGTTATGTTACTTTAAACCCTGCTGGTGCCTCGCATAGCACCGCGCGGTGGTGCTCCGTCGATTACGCCTTCGATTACGCTTTTTGGGCGACTATAAAGTGTTTTGAAGTTAATTTTTTACCAACTAACTGGTTTCAGAGTTGGGATACAGCTATAATGCAAACTATAATTTATTTAGTTCATTTAATTAATTTCAAAGCTAAGCATATTTATTTGCATTATTTTATTTGCAAGTTACAGAGATTTCGTCACTGACCCGTATTATTTGACCGCAGTGTTTAATTCTAACTATTTCAGACGGAATTGCGAATTTTGAAGGAATGGGCTCTTTGCGTGTTAATGAAAAATAAAATAATGACAAAAGAAGGAGTTTTTAAGATCGACGTCGCTCTGAGTAGGGTGCCATGGAATGGTAAGAGTACTTAGAACATAATTTTAATTAATATTTTAGTAGATGCGCATCATGAAGGCTGATTCGAGTTGGAGTAAATAAAAAATACTTGGAAGGTTATAGGATAGAGGTGGGCTTAGCCCAGCAGACGATCAATCAGTGCTGGTATAAAAAAGAGTAGATTATTTTTGTTCCGAAATAATTTTATAGGGTGTAAAGCACCTCTTAACGAAGCCGCAAGGCACTTTTTCTCCTCGTCATTGCGATCATTTTTTTGTTCCACACCATACCTGGGAACCTTCTAGTTACGGAGATATTGGGGGTCAAAGTTCCATCTTTTTGACAAGTTTTTTTTAAATACAAGTTTTTAATGTAAGATTTTTACTTTAAACACCTCCACGACCCCCGTACTATTCAATACATCCATCAGCACAGTGTTTTGAGTGCGTTACATTGAGTTTTACCACAAAACATTATTTTTCACCCCAAAAAAAAAATCGTTTCCTAGCAATAATTTTTGCGTAAAGTTACTTAGTTTTATGTACAGAATGCTTGATTGACTGGCTTCGTGATGAGGTTGTTTACACCCTGTATATATTTTTCATCCTTTAATTATTTGTCTGATTCACCATTTCACTTAACTTGATTACTATCACGTAGTAGTAATTAATTAAGAAAATTGTCACATTCTTACTTGGCCAATAATTCTATTATTACGCTTTCTATTTCAGAAAGAGGCTTAGTTGAGAAGCAAATAGACAGATGTCTCACCCAGAAAGCGGTCCCAGCGCGCGACATTGCCATTTCTTATATTAAATGCTTCCAGAGAAAGAAATCAAACAACTCCGTCTTTGTATCCGCTTTTGAATAATCACTTTATAAAAACGCAATCTATTGGCGAAGTGCTGAACCATTATAAAGTTGTAAACAGTGACGTGACATTATAATTGTAAACTACGTAAAACGCCATCTAGTGGATTTGCTAGCAACTACTTCATGTCAAGTGCGTATTGTTAGTAGCTTTGTTTACTAGTTTAAGTATAGATGGCATTATTTTTATTTATGGCGTTATTATTTTTTTAAATAAAACTGTTTACTGTTACCTGTTTATTTCGTTTAATTTATTCATCCTAAAAAAGTGGCACCTGGCTTAAATTCCGGGACCCATGGTTGAAAGCATCCAAATATGAGTTTATTACAAATTCTTGATTCCTCTAGAGGTGTGTGACTTATGTACTACAATATCTATAGGTTTTAATAAGTATATTTCTCAGATATTGAAAACCTCTTGCTGATTTCAAACTTCTTTATTACCTTACGGAGAGGAAGGTAAAACCTGTTTAAAGCTGTCTATATTTTCTCTAAAAGCCTAATTTCACCGAATTGAATTTCTTGATTTAATTTTCTCTAAAAATGGATGGAAGTAAATAGACGTATGGAAAAAAAACTAGACGAACAATCAAGCCTCGGGTTCTGCCTACCTTCGATGTAGACCTCTCTCTAATTATAGCGAGTAGCGCCACTTGAGTAAAAACTCGTTTACGATAGATAGGTTGGGTTCCGTATAAACAATAGTAGTTTCAAGAGCAGTGGTAACAGCGACGACTCAAATTGTAGGACTTGGGTTCGAACCCAGGAAAAGTTTAGTGAGGAATATGTTGAGTATGAATGTAGATATGGCTATAAGAGTAGAGGAAGACCAAAGAAACGATGAATGGACTGTGAGAAGGATGATAATGGCCAGAAAGAAGGAGACATGCTGCGCCGACCCCCAAATAAATTGGGATAAGGGCAGGAGAATGAATGATGATGGGTCCGATCCCAGGCAGGCGCATTACTTTGTGTAATTTGATCCATCACCACTGCTCTCAAACCGGTGAAGAAAACCATCGTGAGGAAACCGGCATGACCTAGAACCAAAAATTTGAAGAAATGTGACATACGCAGCGCCGCGTGAAGGAGTGTATCTAACATTCCCTTTCATATCATAGAGAGCGATACAGAGATTATGCTTATCACATGTCTTGCTTATCCTTTTCCCAACTATGTTGGGATTGGCTTCCAGTCTAACCGGATGCAGCTGAATACCAGTATTTTACATGAAGCGACCGCCTATCTGACCTGCACAACCTAGTTAGTACTGGGTAATACGATACTCCTTGGTAAGACTGGTTGTCAAACTTTCGGGCCACTGACTAACTGTAACGACTGTCAAAGATCTGTAAATGACAGCCAATGGCTTACGTGCTTTCCGAGGCACAGAAGAGACTTGGTATGTAATGGGTGGTCACCTATCCAGGGACCAACACAGGCAAGCGCGGCTTAACCTTGAAAATAAACCCGTGGGGCTGTTATTATTTAGCCACGAGCTCTTTTACCTACTGACAACGATGTACTATTGTGAACAATCCCGCCTGATCACCACTAAGCTAATTTTTGCAACATTACAACGCTCTCTAGCCCCATCTCGTTGACTTTGTTTAGAAATAATGAATGAAAGACAATACCGATCGGCCGAGCGCACTGACGACGCACAAACGAGAGTTATTGTTATTTTGCGCGCCAAATTGACGCTTTCCTAACTTTAAGCGGGCGTGGCTT
Organism: Xestia rhomboidea; assembly: GCA_963853795.1. NCBI lineage: Eukaryota > Metazoa > Arthropoda > Insecta > Lepidoptera > Noctuidae > Xestia > Xestia rhomboidea. The sequence continues at coordinate 14,780,724 of OY970778.1, forward strand.
GGCTCCTACGCATGATTTAAGCGAAAAAAAATTAACTGATCAGGCGGGAAAGACCACGACTGTACTAAAATCATTTATGATTTATCATTAATACCCAATGCCCTTACCCCAATTAATTTTGTGTCGGCGCAGCATGTCTTCTTCTTCCATTATATTTCTTCATTCGTCATCTCATCAGACACCTCCTTTCTTGCCATATCATCCTTTACCACACAGTCTATCCATAGTTTTTTTGGTTTTGCGGGCCTCTACTTTTATATCCATCCACATTCATAATCAAAATTTTCTTCACGACATTTAATGGTTCATAAAATCATGTCAATCACCAAGGTTTTAATGCGCATTACATAACTTACCAACATGTCCTTGTTATGCAAATGAGCTAAAACATCTGCCCTCATTACGAAGCAGGCATTATTATTTTGGCTTATTTTAATAAGCTTGTGTATTACGATATCATAAAAGGTTGACATACACAAAAAACAATACTTATAATTTGAAATATTTAATGAGATATCTATTTAAATAAAAGCTCGTCTAAAGCTGCTCTTCAAGGATAAGCCGCGCTTGTCTGTCTGTCTGTCTGTGGATGTGTGACCATTCACTGACTTTCCTCCATGCTTCAGATAGCACGTTATGCTGTTGGTCCCAGCTGTCATTTTGTAGATCTTTGATAGTCGTTACAGGGAGCTAGTGGCTCGATAGCCTGACAACCAGTCTTACCAAGGGGTATCGTATTATCCAGTCTTAACTAGGCTGTGGAGGTCAGATAGGCAGTCGGTCCATATAAAATACTGGTATTCAGCTGCATCTGGTTTGACTGGAGGCCGACCCCAACATACTTGTGAAAGGGCTAGGCAGATCACCTCGCTTTCAGTAGGTATTTTTTTGCATGATGGCATTTAAGCTTGATCGTGTACCAATTTGCAAATAATACATTGGGTTTTAGTAAGATATGCAATTGTATGCGAAAGTCCACTTCATGATCATCATTCATCAACATCATGTAGGTACAACAAGGTCCTACTCAGGTTGAATCGTTCCCTGTCCCTAATTTTTTGACCCTTTCAACAAAAATTTTGTTAGAGACCTGCGCTGGCCCAGTTGTAAAGGCCCAGATTTATTGGCTTTGTAGGTTGTGGATCGACGATTATGCAGTCAGTTACACTAACACATAAAGTAGAATCTTGGAAGGAAATCGGTATATTCAAGAACCAACTTGATCTGGGTACGTGTGAAGAGTTTTAGCTCATTATCAACTCTCACAGAGAGGACGCCTGCAACTGAACATGCTAGTTATGTTTTGTCTACAAGTTTTTTTCTCGGCCTCGAAAACTCTGTAAGTGGTCTTTTAACAGACTAGTTTTTTTCCACGGCTTCGCTCTCGGAAATAATCCAACAAGAACCTTTTAAAAATAGCCTAAACTAGGGTAAATGTATCTTCCTAAAATATTGGAATCGGAGAAGTTCCGAAGATAAGCCCCTACATGCACAAATGCGAACTTTACCTGTTTATTTTATTAGGAAGTATAGAACAATTTAATCGTCTTCTGATGGGTCTTTCCCATTTCCCCACGGAACCCTATACCGCATAGCGGTAGGTTACTTTTAAACCAGACTCCGGTAATTGCTGGCACAAGTTTTTGCTCACATAACCCACACACTATTGTTAGAAGGTGTTCGTCTATTCAGAATAAATTAACATACACATTCACGCCCGCAGTTGTAAATCAATTATCTAGATGTTTGCTGCTTGTTGTTGTTTGTTGTTTGATTCTTGTTGCAGATGCAGGCTTTAAAATAGGCTGGATAACTTGAAAAAGCTTTTTGTGATTATATCACTAAAGAAGAAGCATTAAAATAGAATATAAAGGGTGAAAAAAGGCGTCTGTTCTCCCCGTCATTGCGATCATTTTTTTGTTCTAGACCAAAGTTCCAACTTTTTTACAAGTTTATTTTTAAATACGTTTTTAATGTAACTTTTTTAACACCTTTACGACCCCCGTACTATTCAATCCATCTATCAGCACAATGTTTTGAGTGCGTTACATTGAGTCCTACCGAAAAACGTGTTTTTTCACCCCAAAAATTTTATCATCCTCCCAACATTTTATCATTCATTCAAATTTTGCGTTGAGTTTTTAGCTTAGTTTGATGTACAGAATGGTTGGTTGACGGCTTCGTGACGCTAATAGTAACGGCCGCACGGGTCGCTCTTCAAGGTTAAGCCGCGTTTGCCAGGGTAGGTCTGTAGATGGGTGACCATTAAAACATACCGAGTTTCCTTCATGTCTCGGAAAGTAGCACGTTAAGCCCCGGCTGATATTTATAGATCTTTGTCAGTCGTTACATGTGGTTGGTGGCGCAAAAGTACTGACAACCAGTCTTACCAAGGGGTATTGTATTACCCCGTACTAACTGGGTTGTGGAGGTCAGATAGGCAGTTGCTCCATGAAAAGCAGCATCTTGTTAGACTGGAAACCGAACCAACATAGTGGGAAAAGACTACTCGAGAAAAAAAATAGAGCAGTAAGGAAGATACTTCTTATATTGGTGTCAATTGACTATCACACTTGTTTGACCATAGTAAGGTGCGAATAGCCATGTCATACACCGCGTCCAAAATATCCTGGAATGTGCAGATGGCTGTGCACGTTGGTCAGGTACTTAGTACTTCTTAGTCGCTACACTCTTGAGTATTGGTCGTGGTCGTCACATCAGGGGAGACGCCCCAGGCGTCGGGGGCCACGTGGTGGCCCCCGGCCACCGTAGGCGCGGGCTTGTGGACGGTGAGTTATGGGCTAGCTCGCCATCCGTCCGTCTCATGACGACAGTAAGACAGTAGAAAAGTAAGCGTTACACTTAAAACAAGAAGTGAAACGCTTTTATGTGATCTGCCGCGACCTCATAAGCCATCAACTTACTAAGTACCTGATATTAAATGCAAAATAACAGCAGCTCAGTTTATAAAATCTCAATTTCATAATAATTAGCATCGACTTCAAGTTCGATTTTGTAACTTATGATTATAAACAACGGCACCAATTAAATAAAGGTAGTAGTTTTTTGTGATTTCGTTTTTTCAGATAATTTACTGATAGGTAGGCAAATCAAATTATCCAAACATTATAATAATACAATGATTATTATAATAAGCCTCTACGGGCTTTTCAAGGCGGTCTTCCGGCATTGAGATCAGTGGAGGTTCTTCTGACCTTTAGATCTTGGGACCATTTCTACAGACAATTGTGTTGCAGCAATAGGCGAGACGACAAAAAAAATCTAATTAGGCCGTCACTTAGATTATCAAAACACATTGGACCCGTGTTTTTTCTTTTGTTACGTAAACCAAAATTTACGAAGATACGACGTATAATTTTGATCTACTTCTGACGTCACGAGCCCCAACTCCCCAGTTTTGATGCGTTTTATCTTTGTCAATATTCATTCATTTACAAAAACAAAAAATACGTGTTCCAATACTCTAACTGACGGACTAAATAGATTTGCATTTTTTTGATACTGTCGTCATGCCTATTATACAGAAGAGATTTTTAAAAACATCATAGTCTATCCGAAATATTTATACCTTGACGGGTAAGCTAATAATTTCTATAAACTTAATAAAAAATTCCGTACTTACTTCCTTCTTACTTCGTACGCAGTAAGCTATTCTCAATGAAAATAAAAATCTAGATTAAACTAATCAAACAGTTTTATTGACGTTCCTACGCTTCTGCTAGTAAAAACGTTTTAAATAAAAATAAAATAAACTCTTTTTATTTCAGACATATTTCTTTTATAATATTTGTTTTACCTAATTATTTATTTGTTACAATATCAGAGAGGGTCCTGCCTGACTTACCAAAGGTATAAATTCATTTAAGATTTCCTTGTGGTAACCAGCTCATTTGCTCCGGAATGCAGAACATAATGTAACCTGATGCCTGTCATATCCGAAGAATTAGACAGAGATGCTCAGTAGTACACCTACATTTCAGCCAGTTATATTAAAGTTCCATGTAATAGGAGATGAGCCTATACAGGGTATAACCAACCTCATCACGAAGCCGTCAACCAAGCATTCTGTACATCAAACTAAGTAACTTTACGCAAAAATTATTGCTGGGAAACGACTTTTTTTTGGGTGAAAAATCATGTTTTGTGTTAGTACTCAATGTAACGCACTCAAAACATTGTGCTGATGGATGGATTGAATACTGCGGGGGTCGTGGAAGTGTTTTCAGTAAAAATCTCACATTAAAAACTTGTATTAAAAAAGAAAGTTGTCAAAAAGTTGGAACTTCGACCTCCAATATCTCCGTAACTAGAAGGTTCCCAACTATGGTGTAGAACAAAAAAATGATCGCAATGACGGGGAGAACAAGTGCCTTTCGGCTTCGTTAAGATTTTTTAAACCCTTAATAACCACTAATCTGATAAATCATTGAATCAAATGCAGGTAGGTACCCAAGTCAAAAAGAGTGGAGATGCAGTAAAAAACTACTAACAATAAAACCTAGATAATATATATTGCATACAAAACAACGTAGGTGGTACTTACATATAAATACACAAATAATGGTAGGTAAATATGTGATTATTTATGTAAAATCCATATGTAGGTAGAAGGACTAGGAGGTAGGTAATATTTTTTTAACCAGGTCGGAACAATTACAGGCAATCTAAACTACGATCGGGTTTGTATGGCGGTTCATAGTGTTGTATTGTAGTACATACAAATGTGTATAGATGTGTGTGTGACAATAATGTCGCTACACAACACTATGATGGATATTAAATTGTTATTTATTTATGTGTTACGGTTAGTGTATGGTTTTGGGAGATGAGGAATCTGCCTGTTGATGCTATAGAGTGGTTGTATAGCCATAAGTAGTAGACCCGGTTCCCTTACTAGTCTCTAAAATATATCTTAGTGTATTTTTAGATTTATATCATTCCAGAGATATTGTTTACAAGATACCATTATGTCGAAACCAATGGGTTCGTAAGGTAGGGCCAGTGAGCGCGCGGAGGCGCTACGCCGGGGGGAAACTCCGCTGCCGCGGCAAATTGTCGCTCAGCGGACGGACTTCCGGCGGGATCTCATGGCGACATGGAGAGAGCGACTATCGCAACCCCGTGCAGGGCACGCCACAATAGTGGCGATAAGTCCCCTCTTTGAGGAGTGGCTGGAGAGACGCCACGGCGTCCTCACCTTCCGCCTGACGCAGGTTCTTACCGGACACGGATGTTTCGGTAAGTTCCTGCACCGAATCGGGCGGGAGGAAACGCCCGGGTGCTATCATTGTGAGGATAGGCCGGAGGACACGGTGGAGCACACTGTGGAGGTGTGCCCTGCTTGGGTGGAGCACCGCCGTGTCCTCGAGGTGGCGATCGGCGGCGGCGACCTCTCGCTCCCGGCCTTGGTTCGTGCCATGGTCCGGAGCGAGACGGAATGGGACGCCGTCACCTCCTTCTGCGAAGCAGTCATGCTAGCGAAGGAGGTGGCGGAACAGGACAGGGAGAGATCCTCACGTCCCGGCCGCCGCGGGAGACGCCCCGGGCGTCGGGGGCCACGTGGTGGCTTCCGGCCACCGTAGGCGCGGGCCTGTGGACGGGGAGCTATGGGCTAGCTCGCCGTCCGTACGTCTCATGACGACAGGCCGTGTCGACGGCGCGTTCGTGTTCCACGCGCGCCTCAAAGAGAGTCAGCAATAAGGAAGGGGTCCGCAAGGGCCGAAGCCTGCCGGGGCTGCGGGACTATTCGAAAGAGATACCGTGGCCCCGGAACACAAAGGGCGATGAAGGAACATGGATGGGTTTTAGTCAGTAAAAGTCTGACACTCCCTCCTGCTCAGCCCAGAGCGGGAGAAGTCATTTGATGATTTCCCATCCGAAAAAAAAAAAAAAAAAAAGGTAGGGCCAGTGAAATCGATAACTAAAATAAGTAGGTAAATTAAAATACCATAAACAGATTTTTTACACTAGACATTTACGGATCGAACTATGTGGCAAAATTAAATGGTAAACAGCTAGACTATTTAACAGATAATCAAAAGTGACGTTTGGCCATACGAAATTTAAAGTTTAGGAGCTGCTCAAATGTTAAGCAGCCCTTCAATTTTGTGTGACGTTTCAGCATTCGGGGGTATGCCCGTTAACTGTTGAATAGCAAGACTTGGAGTGGTTAACAAAAGAAAATTGTAAAGACGTCATCCTCGTATTCCTGCACATGCATGTTACGAGGAGTTGGCACAGCATGTATAATCTTATACTTTGTCCACTTTTGTTACTGACAACTATCATTTGCTATCATTTGTTCTTTTTTCTTTATTAAAATACTTGAGACCACTCATTCATCTTTTCTTTAAAACCTCCCCTCCTTCTCGATCCATCAAAATTTATATTCAGCTAGCTTGCTCCACGGGATCATATTACCGGGATAAAAAGTATCCAGAATTGTAAAAAAAAGAAAAAAAAAAACAATACCAAATCACGGAAGATATCCTATAAAATGACATTTTAAAAAGTCTTATTATATCTTATTTTAATTTCATTGTTAATTCAGGTTTTAAACTATCTGTGTGCTAAATTTCATTCCAATCCGGTCCGTAGTTTTTGCTTGAAAGAGTAACAAACATCCATCCATCCGTCCATCCTCACAAACTTTCGCAATTATAATATTAGTAGGATACTCTGTTAGAAACATGGATAACAATAAGATTACTGAACTATGTAAAATTTCACAATGCCTAATTTTTGCACTTTGCTTACAACGTAAATAGACGGAGAGCCATACAATATATCGATACGTATCATGTGCGATGCAAAAACAGTGTATTTCACAAAACCTAATAGTTATGTTCACCATGGCCGCTAGATTTATTAAAAGTTACCTCATTTTAGTTATTGTTGCTACTTAATAGCTGTAATTTGTTGCAAAACTGATGTTATTACGATGGAGGTCGGAAATGTATTATTGCAGGTTACTAGTGACTTTTATTTTCATTTTAGGTATTTGCAATGTTGCCTAAAGGCTTTGCAAAACAATGCATAAAAACAAACTTCTTATTACTGTATCGATGGCAAGATGAGTTGAAATTATGTTTATGCCAAAAATCAATTACGTGAACTCCGCTGATCATAGGCTTAGCCAAGTTGACAATCTACAATCGCTAACGCTAATAGAAAACTAACCAAATGTATGGTAATGAGATCATTACAACGTTAAGTCACGTGGGCGAAACAAACAAGAAACTTTTAAGTTCAGTCAAAACTGTAAGTTGGCTACGATTTATATGGGATGTAGCGATCACGATTGTAGAAACGAATACATTTCATTCTATCATCTTAACCGATGGAAACTTGTCTACTGTCTGTGTATTCGCTGGTTTTGACCACGTGACTAAACTTTTACGATTGTAGAAAGAGAATCGATACGAATTGTTTGTAACTTGGCTAGGCCTGCTGGAGTAGATTGTCTTTGCGTCAATTTTTACATTTTGCCAAGTCAGCTAAAGTAACGCTTGCCCAGACACATAATTGCTTGTGATAGACGGATTACTCATAGAAATGGGTTAGAAATGGGTTTTAAATTAGCTGACTAATTAGTAGAAAGTCTATGGTAAAAGGTAGCTCATTCCTAAGTATCTGAATAAAAATATTCTAGGTAGATCCTAAAGTCTATGCAGAATATTTAGGAAAGGACTAGAAATTATACTACTTTTTTTTTTTTTTTAGGATGGGAAATCATCAAATGACTTCTCCCGCTCTGGGCGGCGGAGCAGGAGGGAGTGTCAGACTTTTACTGACTAAAACCCATCCATGTTCCTTCCTCGCCCTTTGTGTTCCGTGGCCACGGTATCTCTTTCGAATAGTCCCGCAGCGCGCAGCCCCGGCAGGCAGAAATTATACTACTTGATGGTATACTATTGTTCTTAAAAAAGATTTTGAAATTAAATAAATAAATAATAAAATAAATATCGCTGGACATTACACACATCGCCATCTAGTGCCACACTTAGCAACGAGGCTTGTGTCGTGGACACCAGATAGTTGTTATACTACACAGATACTTTTTTGTTTGTAAATACATACTTATTATACATATAAACATCCATGACTCGGAAACAAATGTCCATGCTCATCACACAAACATTTGCTCGTACCGGGATTCAAACCCGGGACCCTAAGAACGTAAGGCAGCCTCACTACCGCTGCGCTATTCGGGTCGTCAAAATTAAGTCAAAATTATTCAGTATCTCATGGAAGCAGGCTACTGAAGGCGCCAAACTAGTGGCTCAGTTTTGGACCAATTTAGATTAATTTAAGAAGTTTTTGTGACAATCTACTTATCCGACTTTAAAGACACATTTAAGGTCTATGCAGAATATTAAAGTAAGGACTAGAAATTATACTTCTAAATGGTTTACTATTGTTCTTAAAAAGATTTTGAAATAATTCAGTATCTCATTGAAAGCAGGCTACTGAAGGCGCCAAACTAGTGGCTCAGTTTTAGACCGATACAATAAAAAGATGGTCGTCCACACGCTAAAAAGAAAAAAATAGTATCTCATTGCTGGTTACCTAATATATATATATATATATATTTTCAGTATTAAACTTTTGTCATAATGCTCATAAGACAATTTGTTAATTTCAAATTAATTCAAGAACTATTTGTGACAATCTACTTACCTATCTGACTTAAAAACACATTTCCTTACACGTAAGTCTATTAAAACATTTCTCCTTAATCGTAACAAATTTCTTTTGGGCTTGCGTGCAGAGTAATTTTTACGATTCGGTTGTGAGATAATATGTATGAATGAATGTCTCATCAAAATTCACCCAGCCGTTTTAAATGAACCACGCTTTAACTGATAATCATGCATTACGAAAATCAGCAAGAAATGTGTTTGGTTTTTGTTGTAATCTGTGATCTGTCAGATTAACCTGTGTGTACGTGGAAAATTCGCATTAATGTATAAAAATTGAGAGTGTTTGTATCCTTTGAAGTTATTGGACTTATTTTACTAGAAAATCTTTAATGTTTTAAGAGAAAGTACCTAATGCCTTTAAAGCTAACTTGATAAACAGCAATAGAAAAAGTAGGTATGGCGCCTGCTGTATAACCATCATCAAGTAAATAACTTTATAACGACGTCTTTTAAATTTGCTGCAAACATCGATGATTTCAAAAGAATGGGGAGCATTAATTCATACCGATTTTAAATAGCTTTATTGATATTATTATCATATTTTTATGTATCTTATCAATTATTACTGTCTTACAGTCATTTCATTTAATACAGAATCTTATTAAATGTGATTTTTATAATTAAAAAAGTAAAAGAACCTAGGAAATATCAATCAAAAATCAGTTTATATTTCCAAATACCGTCTAAAATAAATATTTAGCAGAAACACATCCATCGCCCAACCTTGTCTACCATTTAACCAATTTTAATGTCTAACAACCACACTGAATTCGAATTCGAAGAACTTTTAAAAATACAGTTCCAAAAAATACCCGTTTTTTTATCATTATAATCCTGCTGAACCCAACGTAAAGAACCAATTTTCATCAATCTATTTGAACACAGGAGCCGACCCGCCCATAACTGCTCCCGGATTGGCTACTAATAACATTGTTAGAAAAGTCTCAACAGAAATCTACCTATCTCGCTCTAACACATAGAATGAAATACTCGAGCCAACGGAGCTCCCTGTCTCTCGTACTATACAAATTACAGATGGCTTAATGTTTTTCTACGCGTCCGCTGTAATAAATTTTTAGGGCATTCTAATGCTTGAACCATGCAATACAAATTCAATTCTAATTCTCTCTAACTAAGACCAATTTCCGTTTGGATTGTCAATGTCGCTTACACCGTTTTGCTATGGAAGTATCCAGGTATAATTTTTAACACAAACTTTTTTCGCCAAACGGTGTATAATCGTTATACTTGTAATGGCGGCCGCCGTGTATATTTTTTTTTAATATTCAGAGAACGTTACCTCGTGGACGGGTGTTAGTAATTATCCACATATCTAGATTTTAGATAAAACCAGTTATTTTTTATTTTTTACATACTTTGTATAGTGATGTGTCCTTCCGTTGTGAACTTGTATATTAATAACGAAACGAAAGATGGATTGGACGTGTTTGTAATTATGAAGAACTATAAGCATTTTGTTAATTAATGCTAACATCTGTTAAGCGAATGGATGGTTACTAATGGTTATGTTACGTTTGATTGCCTATTTTTTTTAAATAACCGTTATTTTTGTGACCCATGATTGGTTTATTAAAATAGCTTTGAAGAGTGAAGGCTTAATTACGTACTAAATGTCTACTTGTCTAGCCTAGTTTAGTTCTTAAGGCGTGAACGAAATTTTTAATGATAGTGCCAACACAAGAAAACAACATGAAATTAAATTGACGTTTAAGAAAACTTACAAAAGAGAGTCCGAATTTCATGAAAACATTAAGATTGCTCAAGAAATTATACAAACATAACGCCTTCAAAAAGCAGGTTATATTTTACTTTACAACCTAAACACATGAAGCCGTGATTATTGTACTACAATTTTTTTCCGACGTATTCTCAATTTAAGTTTAATGAAGTAGATTCAACTGTGTAATTACCTAGCATTAGAAGTAGTTATCAGTGAACGAAGCTGACATGATGATAGTTAGTAGATAGATGAGTAGAGGAATAGTACATTACCTTATAAGACATATGGAAACGGGTACCTACCTATTTATCGTGAATCCGGAAAAACGTGAAACGGAAAACGTCGGGCTTATAATAAAGGTAACATTCCATATGTTTTATAAAGTGTTCTAGTACCTAATCTACTAGAAATAGGAACAGTAAATTACCCATTTATTCAGTATAACTGGGTAATAGACTATTCCTATACTTCTTATTTCCTTGCCTAGGTTGGTCTGTGGATGGGTGACCACACATTACATACCGAGTTTCCTCCGTGCCTCAGAAAGCACGTTAAGCAGTTGGTCCCGGCTGTCATTTGTAGATCTTTGACAGTCGTTACAGGTAGTCAGTCGCCCAAAAATGTCTGACAACCAGTCTTACCAAAGGGTATCGTATCCCAGTACTAACTGGGTTGTGGAGGTCAGATACTATAGGCAGTCGCTCCATGTAAAATACAGGTATTCAGCTGCATCTGGTTAGACTGGAAGCCGACCCCAACATAGTTGGGAAATGGCTAGGCAGATGATGATGGACTGTTCCTATTTGTATGTACTGTCTAATAACTTCTTTTAAATAATCTATACTTCTATACTAATATTATAAAGAGGAAATATTTGTATTTTGTATGTATAACGAATGAACTTAAAAACTACTAGACCGATTTGAAAAATTCTTTCAGCAATGGATAGCTACATTATCAGCGAGTAACATAGACTATATTTTTATCCCCGTACTCCCACGAGAACGGGAACTACGCAGGTGAAACCGCGTGACGTCTGCTAGTGTTCTAATAATCTCGATTATGTACTGAAACAAGTGAATCTTTACTGTTACAGTACAGTCGAATGTTCGGTTGGCGAGCGGGTCGGGGACCTGACCGGAGACCGCGGTCCTGGTCCCAAAAGCCCCCAGGCTTTCGGGACCAGGACCGCGGTCCCGCACTTACTCCTAAATATTTTTGAGTGGTATTTTTTGAACACAGGAAAAAAAATTAAAGTACTTTAAGCTGAAATAATATTGTGATCAACAATTACATGAATTTATTATTGAAGTGAAACTTCTATAAAGACGGAGTATTAGGAAAAAAAAAAAAACTTTCTCCACTTGTGTCAAAATGTACTATTATTGGTTTTATAAAAATACGAAATATGATTGGTTGACCGTACTTTCCCAGGACATAACTTTGTTTTTTTTTCTTGTGATCCCAAAATACCACTCAAAAATATTTAGGGGGAGTCCAGGACCGCGGTCCTGGTCTCAAAAGCCTCCCGACCCGGAAAGGGATCGGGGGGCTTAGCACCTTATTAATACATAATAATAATTCCCGTTGTGTGCATTCTAGGGAATACTTCATGTAACTGTATATAGGAATTTTAGTTTGTCAATTTAGGGTTTGTAATTGATTTATTTAAGTTAACTGCTTAATTGTTTTACGCGTTATTGCGTACGTATTACGAGGTTTTAAGTGAGACAAAATGTAGCTTTTTGACGTGGAAACTTAGCTTGGTTTTGGTTTTTTGCGAAGACTGCTTTAAGTAATTGTTACTGAAATTATGGGTTTGTCTCCACCGATCATGGTATCAGATCACGTTAGCCACGGATCACGGCGAGTTTAATACAAAAACTTGACAAATGAGCATGCTTCGAAATTAGCTTATAGTTTTTTATTGTATCTGTCTAATTTAACTAAAAATAACGGCTCACCTTTTTTCATATAGACGTAAGTAGTAAGTGGCGGTTACATTAATTCTTCTAAAACAGGTTCATACCCACAACAAGATCAACCCTTACAATAATAAAGTAATATTGACGCCCTTTAGAGTACATGACCGTAAAATATAAACAACAACATGCCATGGTATATAAATCATCATTTGTAGCAAGTAACTTCTTATGAAAAAACATGAGCGGTATGAAAAAGGGCAGCCTTGCGGTAGCCATGTCAATAAATTACGATGATTATTTTTATATTTGCGATTTAGTCGCTAGCTCTCGGTCTATATCAAGTTTTTGGTCAGTAAATCGACATGTGCCTAGCCCAAAAAAAAACTAGAATAAAACTTTAGTAACAATAATTTATTGTCAAATCAAATCAACTTTAACATAAAATCTCCAGATCCATAATACTTCGTCACAATAATGTGACATGCAGCAATTTGGATAAACATTTGGGTTGGGTGTCAATAAAGTATGAATCTACCTTTTTTCAAAAAATCACTGCTTTGTATTATTTTTATTATGGATAGAAGTGATTTAAAAAAAAACCGTTTTTCTTTTCTCCAGAGGAAAAAACGAATGTGCTGAAAACGGGTCCTGACTTTAGGAAATTACACAAACATGAATACTTTAACTGCATGCAATTTTTACCTCTTGGCAAATATTAATTAGGCTTTTAAAACTAATTGATTCATAACCTTGCTGCACGTTACTTCATTAAAATATTGTACTTATAGTGTAATTTAAAACCTTTCTCTTTTTTAAAAATCCTCACATCGTTTAATTAAACTTATTTTAAGGCAACTACAGAAGCAAAACGCGAGTTTAATAATGCAAAAAAGCATATGATTCACTGCAATAAACAAAACCAGAAAAATATATGATATTCTTCAGGATATAATATGCTAGTAAGATAGTGTTTTGAAAACATAATACAACTAATTTTTCTCGATAAAAAAAAATAACAAACTTATCTCAAAAAAATTCTTTTAACGAGTAAAAACCATATTAAAATACATGCGATAATTCTGATTTTTTGGCAAAAACTTAACTCCTGGAGTCGTCTTAAGTTTTTTTTGTAAAATCTGTATTACTTTAGGGCAAGTGCGATTTCGCAGCCGTAGACGTATAGTGTCAGAGAGCTATGGAACGAGCCATGTTGGGCATCTCCCTCCATGACCGGGTGAAAAATACCGAAATAAGGATACGAACAAGACTCACGGACATAGCAGAAGTGATAGCAAAAAGAAAGTGGAAGTGGGCGGGCCATATATGCCGTAGACTGGATGGAAGATGGGGGAAGAAAACGCTGGAGTGGAGACCACGGACGGGGCGGAGGAGCGTGGGAAGACAACCGACTAGGTGGACAGACGATCTCACTAAAGTGGCCGGAAGAAACTGGATAGCCATGACACAAAACCGCCAAAAGTGGAGAGAATTGGAAGAGACCTACACTCAGCATTGGGTGGCCAAAGGTTGAAGAAGAAGAAGAGAAGAGAAGACGTATAGTCGCCCGCCAACTGTGATCATCTATTTCAAATCTCAGCACCATACCAGATCAGCCAGCTGCAACGTCAGTGGTTGTTTTGTCATACATTCTCATAGTCAACTGCCGACTTAGTTAAGCAATGAACTCGACCTAAGAGTAGCAACATTAGTACAGAGTAGCGCATTATTTTTTTCAAAAACTAAGTAGCCACTTAGCTTTTACTACCTACCTGGTACCTACGCGAAATACCGGTTGCGTAATTTTTGACAGGTCAATTGCTTCTATTAAAGGCTAAGTTGAAAATGCTCCAGGATTTTTGAAGCTAAGTATGTCCTGGAGGGACATTGGTAACTGGCTTATCAATGCATTGAATCCCTTGATTTCACAGACTGGCTTACCATATGTATATCACCAATCCTCCTCGGTATGATCTTACAGACTCAAGAGTATCGGTAAATGAATAATAGCAAACATTACAAATCGTGGCAAAATCATCATCGATTTGGCCTGTTCTCAACTATTTGTGTTGCGTCAGCGTCCATTCTATCCGAATGCAGCTGAACACAAATAAGTACCTATTTTACATAGAGTAAATAATAATATAATAATACTAAATAAATATCGCAGGACATTACACACAGCGCCATATAGCGCCACACTAAGCAACGAGGCTTGTGTCGTGGTCACCGGATAGTTGATATACTAAATAGATACTTTTTGTTTGTAAATACATACCTTTAATACATATAAGCATCCATGACTCGGAAAAAAATGTCCATGCTCATCACACAAACATTTGCTCTTACCGGGATTCACACCCGGGACCCAACGAACGTAAGGCAGCCTCACTACCGCTGCGCCATTCGGGGAGAGTGTACTTAGGTTCAATTTAGTAGTCAGTGGCCCGAATAACAAACAGTCTTACCAATGGGTATCGTATTACCCAGTACTAAACAGGTTGTGGAGGTCAGATATGCAGTCGCTCTATGTAAAATACTGCTCTTCGGCTATTTATTTATTATTTATAATGTCAACGGTTCAACATTTAAATAAAACAGCTAGATGGTGCATTTTTAACCAATGACATTGATCGACTGGAAATCGATCGTGGCATTTGAGTGTTGGCGGAAGAATTTATACTGGGTTCAGTCGCCTATAAGGTAGGTTTTAATAATAATAATAATATATCATTTAATTCAGGTAACAAAAAATCCTTAACGTATATACCTTACAGACACACCTTACATGTATGTTAGACATGTTTATAAAAACCACAATTAAACTATTGAATATGAAGAGACGGCGTCATGTTGCGCTGCGTGGTGTCGCGTAGCCTTCCGCAGAATCGCCGATACATGACACCCTTAGGCTAAAACTCTTCCTTGAGGAAGGTCTCAATATGATGAACCGGAACTCGCACCACGAACGACTTAACATTCGTGTTGTGGCGCGACTCCAGCTTCTCGACCCTCAAGGTCCAGCTGGTCTTCGCTCGGACATACTCCACGATCTCTTCAACCTTCGTGGTTTGACGTAGACGGGACACATAGAGCTGCGTCGTCGGTACCGCCGGACGCAGCATATTGGGTCCTGCCAGCGCGGTCCCGCACTAGTTCCGACTAGGAGGCTTTCTTAGGTGGCATAGTTTTCACCAAGCTGGATGAAATTGGTTGTCATTCTGAGATACCTAACCCTATAATAAGGCAATTTGGTAAGTATACCTGTGACTACCTTCCTTTTCTGTGGCCCTTTTAAGATGTAGTTCCGAATTAATGCACAAGAGAGCAATATTTGTAGTGCAAATCTTTGCTACACCAGCATCATTGAAGAAAATCATCCTAAGGAAAACCTGATATAATAATGGTAAGTGTAAATGTCACTGTTAGTTTGACAGCTGACAGAAAGTAAATATGAAATTCAATAAACGTTTTGATCCACGACCACACAAACGCCTTCGTTTGTATTTTTAATTACAATTAGAAAACAATAACTACTTAAACTTTATTGCCAGTAATGAGTGTGGGCTAGTTTTTAAACGCGGTGGAAAATATCCAAATGATTGAATCGCATGCTTGATCAACGGCGCGGGCGTCTGCATGCTTGCTACTTACATGGTTACATGGTTTCTGTTTTCTTGGGTTCTGTATGACTTTATTGTGAGGAGGGTTTCAGGGTTCTCTTATTTTGTTCGTCGAGAGCATTTGTTTTGCGTTTTACTAGGTGATGCTCTTGTCACTTTAATTAGGTTTATTTTTGATAAAGTATTTTGAGAAAAGTTATTCAATTATTACATTGTTACAGTCAAGTAGCTTTTGCCAATATTTCACAGAATTATCAAAGTATATTTGTTATCAATTATTCTCTTACAGATTTTGTTTTGGGAGAAAATTGGTTGTCATTCTGAATTTGTCAGGATCTAAAAAATCATTTTTTTACTACACTGTTTTATTGTTTGTTATGATTGTATTGTAGTTGTTTGTTGGTTGTGTGTTTGGATTGATTTGTTTGTTGTTGTTGCGTTTGTTTGTTGTGTTTTTGATTTCTTGTTTTGTTGTTTGTTTATTTTTTTACTATTTTTCAGCTGTAATTAAAATACAATAACTCTGATGAAAAACACACCCCGATTTGCACTGTCATTATCTTACATAACATCTTCCCATAAAACAGTATAAAATTCTGTTTTGCACGAAAGAAACGGTTTACAAACAACTAAAGTTCTTGGGTGGGTTTACCTGGGTGGCCAGCAAAGAGTTTTCCAAATCGCCCACAGAACCCTAAAAGAGCGCACGTGCGCAAGATTTTCTCTACACAAAAACTGGCAGTACCATATGCAATACTAGGAATATAATTACAGTGTTTGCATACGCTAATTGTGGCACGTTATCGTAAACATCTGCGTCTGCGCAATGGACTGGGAAATACAACGGTACTTGGAGCGTCTTCATGCAAAGTAGGTAAGCAATAATATCACGCCTGTAATCCCCGAAGGGTTGCAGAAGTGTACTGTGATGCTGCTACACTACCAAATCATATTCCTTTTTTGGTTGAACTCTTTATATTTTGGTTTATCTACACTAATATTATAAAGAGGAATGATTTGTATGTTTGTGTGTGTGTATGTTTGTAATGAATAAACTCAAAAACTACTGCGCCGATTTTAAAAATTCTTTCATCATTAGAAAGCCACGACGTCTTTACTGAGTAACATAGGCTATATTTTATCCCCTTACTCCAACGGGAACGGGAACTACCCGGGTGAATACGTGTGACGTCCGCTAGTTAAAAAGAAATCACATCTTTTTATCTTATGAGTTATTTCTCGTCTGTCCCAATGATCATCCAGCATTTTCTTTACTTCTTTACATATTCAAATTTTTTTTCTAAGCTGCCAGTACTAATTAGCGATCTAGAATGATCGATCATCATTTAACCTCTACAGTACTAAAGGTGTGTGTAATGTATAAGCCCCAGAGTTGCTTTTACTCTAACTTAGCTATATATAGTCAAACTTTTAAAATACCTTTAAATTATTCATCTTCATCAGTCTATTAATGTTCCCACTGCTGGGACACAGGCCTCCTCTCTATGAGAGGGAATGGGCTATAATCCACCACGCGGGCCCAGTGCGGATTGGTAGATGTCACATGTCTTCGATTTTTTTGGATCTAGGACATGCCGGTTTCCTCACGATGTTTTCCTTCACCGTTTTGAGAGCAGCGGTGATGAAATAAATTACACAAAGTAATGCGCCTGCCTGGGTTCGAACCCACAACTTACTGTTCGTAAGTCGGGGCCGCCACCACTGGGACACCGCTGCTCCACATTATTCATCATTCTCCTGACTTTATCTCCATTTAATTGTGATCATCTTGAGTGCTCCTCTATTATCTTCTCCCGCATTCACCACACCTCGTATGATTTTTGGCATAGTAATCATTTCTGAGGTCCTTTATTCATTGCAAGCAAAGCTGCAAGCAAAGCTGCAAGCAAGCTGAAAGCAAATTCACTTTTAAAAGAAAAGTTCGTAACTACTATATAAATCTGATTAAATATCTCCTAATTTGTAGTCTAGTCATAATAATTATTATTAGGTTTCTCGTTATTTTCTTTTTAATATTCGGTATTTTATAAAATATGTTTTAGTTTATTTTATCTGTATATGTGTATTAGTATCAACATAAGTAGATAAATTCTCGTTTACAAGAACTTAGTTTTTTAGACATTTTTTCGTACCCTATCACTATGTTTTCCTATTTAACCCAAAGGTTGACTGGTAGAGAATGCCTTGTGGCATTAAGTCCGCCTATGTAGTACCACTATTGTACTGTACATGAAGTTTAAATAAATAAATAAATTGTCAAAACTTTCCTCACGACATTTTAAAATCCAGTAATATGTTTATTGTCATTTTCTATAGACGTAAACTCTCCACCTAAGTCACATTTTACCAAAATCTATGATCCACATAACAAGCCCTTTCTATAATTACAACAATTCGTCTCCATTTCAAACTTACGAAATAATTAAAAATTAAGGAACACACACGCACACACCTACATAATACACGGTCAATGTAAATGCTCATAAAAAAATATACACACTGTTAATAGGATAATTAGTCGGTGAATCTTTGACTATTTGACATCTTACAATACTGCGGTAGACCCACCATGATTGCAGACCCGTGCTCCAGAAATCATCAACATTTTTTCGATCCGCCATTTTGATCAGTATGAACTGTCAGGGCTCAAGTTCAGTTGGTCGGTGTATAGTGCTTTAATTTTAGTAAATGAGTATGAAGAATCGTTCAGTGCGGCCCCTTTGATGTTCGTAGCGGGTGATACAAAGGAATCGTGTAATTGGTGTGGACGGTTTTGGGTACCGCTGGAAAAGGGCAACGGGTTCTGTGTATGCGATGTAAACGTTTTTGTTTATTATTATTTTAAAAATTATAAGTTTTTTTAAGTACTAGATGTTGCCCGCGACTTTGTCAGCGTGGAATTTAATAAAAAAATATGTTTAATCCCTCGTTTTTTTTTACATTATTTCTAATATAGCCTACTACTACTATAATGTAGCCTAACTTACTACTTCTAACATCAGCTATCTGCCAGTTGCCGTTTCGGAGATTAGCCGGAACAAACAGACAGACAGACAAAAAAGCTGTAATTATGAAATTACAAACACACTTCAATTGACGACCCAAATGGCGAAGCAGTAGTGAGGCTACTTTACGTTCTTAGGGTCCCGGGTTCGAATCCTGGTTGGAGCAAACGTTTGTGTGATGAGCATGGACATTTGTTTCCGAGTCATGGATGTTTATGTGTATAATAAGTATGTATTTACAAACAAAAAGTATATATGTAGTATATCAACTATCTGGTGTCCACGACACAAGCCTCGTTGCTTAGTGTGGCACTAGATGGCGTTTGTTTTATTGTTTCGACAATTCAAAAGTGCCTGTAACTGGCCTACTTGAAATAAATGCTTTGATTTGATTTGATTTGATTAGATGGCGCTGTGTGTTAATGTACAGCGATATTTATTTATTTAAATATTTATTTGTATATATATTGCGACCAAAGCCGTTTCCGCAACAGTGGTGTGGTCACTTTCTAAATGGAACATTATATTATCAACCTACTTTATTTTAATTTTAAATTGTGCCTACCTATTCACAGTTTCTTTTCATAATCTGATAATTTATCAAGGTATTAAAATAACAGTTAGATATCTAATCTTTATAATTATTTTTATATTTTATTGGCCCTTATTTTATTGCACTACAAGCAATAGCTTTAATAATAATCGTTTTTGCTATAGATATTTATAGTTTTTTTAATTAGTAGTACACGTTTAAGTATTAGCGTCATTAAAAGTACCATGTAGCTGATAATGATTTTATTATTCTGGTATGAAAGTATTAAAGTTAATATCAGCTATAGATACTAAACATGATATCTGAGAAGCTCGTGGCTAAGTAATAATAGCCGCACGGCTCGATCTTCAAAGTTAAGCCACACTTGCCAGGGTCAGTCTGTGGATGGGTGATCATCTATTACATACCGAGTTTCCTTCATGCCTCGAACAGGACGATAAGCCGTTGGTTCCAGCTGTCTATTGTAGATCTTCGAAAGTAGTACCAGGTAGTCAGTGGCCCGAAAAGTTTGATAAACAGTCTTACCAAGGGGTTTCGTACTATCCAATACTAACTGGGATGTGGCGGTCAGGTAGGCAGTTGCTGCCGTGGCTGCGGGACTGTTCGAACGAGATGCCGTAGCCCCGGAACACAAAGGGCGATGAAGGAACATGGATTGGTAATAAAAAAAAAAAAAAAAAAAATGTGTTTATTATCTTAAATTTATACAGTTAAGTTGCCGGGGCTTCCCAGAAAATAATCCGAAGATACTTGTGATGGGATAAACCTCGCTCTTCCTCGAATTAATTAACAATTGTTTATCTGTGCTAATTAGGTATAAGTTACACATTTTTCAAGAGAAAAATGAAAAAAAAAACAATAAAAAGAAAAATGAATAAAACAAAGAATGAGAAAAGTGTTTACGGCAGTGTGTTTAGTATAAATGTGTGTTTATAAGTGTGTTCATGAGTGAGTGGATGTATATTTTGTGTGTAAAAGTGGGTGCGTGTGTGAGTGGGTGTGTGTATGTGTGAATGAGTGTGGAAGTGTGTTGGAGTGTGTGTGTGTGTGTGTTGGAGTGTAAGTATGTGTGTGTGTGTGTCAGTATGCATGACGCTCAACCCAGAGTCGCCAAAATGTCCTCAACGGCATCATAATTAAGTGTGAAGAGCCATTCAGTTAATGTCTTCTTACACTCGTACAGCTGCATAGGGTAAATGTTAAGTATGCGATTTACTTTATTATAGACGCCTGGAGCTTGAGTTATATTTTGACGACTAGCAAAAATCGAACGTGCTGGGCTACAAAATCATTAGGTTTTAGTCAGTAAAAGTCTGACACTCCCTTCCGCTTCGGGAGCGGGAGGAGTCATTTGATGATTTCCCATCAAAAAAAAAAAGGTGCATGTAAAGCACTGGTATTCAGCTGCATCCGGTTAGAATGGAAGACGACCTCAAAATAGTTAGCAAACAGGAAGCAGATGATGTAGTGGATACTAATTGTAATACTCTAGTATAAAATATGATATAATGATCCCCAAATGATCGATAAAATATTCTACTTTTGCAGTTAATTAACAAAAAAGACTTGACAATAAAATTAACATTAATCAACTTTAATTTTTAATTTTATTGACCAAAAAATTCTTAACGGCCCAATGTCTTCGCGGTGACAAAATTTCAAAATCAACACACGAACAATTAAAGGGCATTTTATTAATCTTGATAAATCGCAATATCTCATTACAAAAACCATGTGCGACGTTTTAAAACATTGTTTTATCAGATGCGCGAGCGCAAGCTGACAATGCGAACAAATTATACGAACGATTTGCGATTTTTAAATTTCGAAACACGGAAGAGGCGGTTTTTGAACGTAACGGCTTTTCGGTAAAAAACAGTTGTTTGATGTCACTTGGAGATTAACGTCTTAATTTTTTTTAGAATGTATACCGTCTGAAGGTACTTTTCAAGATGGCGGGAATCAAAGGACTTAATGAATACCTACATATTGAGCTCCTATCCATTATATCAGCTGCTATAAGAGTTTATTCACATAACATTACGCCTGTGATCCCCTAAGGATTAAGCAGAAGTGCATCTAATAGTACACCCACATTTCACCAGTTAAATTCAAGTCACATTAAATAGAGGGTGAGCAAATATAGCTATCAGCCGGGTAGACATCCAGACTTCGTGACCACTACTCGGTATCGTGCCCGACCTGGGAATCGAAGCCAGGACCACAGGACCATGAGTTTGTTCACGTCCAAGCAATTTCATCATTGACACAATCAAAACATATTTTCTTTATTCATTACATATCATTCGTTGGCGTCATTAATTTGTCTATCTGACAACTCACAAAGAGCCTATAGACAAAGTGCCAGTGTGTGGTTCTCTTTTTAAAGTTTTCATGTCAACGAGCGTTGCTTTTTCACGCACTACTTTTAAGGGCATCACAACAAGGGTTCGCATTTTGATTAAAAAATGTCTTAAATTCTAAATGCACGTCAAGTCCATCACAAGTATTTAGTAAAGCGATCGGTGGCATGATTACGCATTAAGTCAAGTTCAAATATTAGGTTCCATAATATTTCGAAAAGACCGGAAGGCGTCACTGCGCGGGCGCTCGTTTGGGTTCTCCGCTTTGCCGAACAACATGAGAGTCATGACGGTTGGTTTTTGCGTGACAATCGCTTTAGTAATTTATTTAATATTAAAAGTAACGCTTAAATAATATCAGTCGGTGCTAATTGCGAAACTTCAAAAAAAAGGAAACACATTTTATAGGTTCTTGTTCACGATAAGCCTTCCATTTGAAAGCTGTCTACGAGTTGAATCCTTTACAGTAAGACATGAAGATAATTCCCTTCAATTCTCAGATTAGCTGCTAATTATTGGTATTAGTAGAAAAGGTCATATGTGAAGCCCAACATCTTTTTACCCCGAAGGTGCCAAAGCGATTTTAAGAGGGAACAGGGACTACGATTCTCCATTAACTTTATTAATCCCCTTGTTTCTTGCTGAATAATGTCTCTAGAGTAATCATTTGTTTTTTCATCAAATCAAGGTCTTCTGTGAAAGAAAGAAAGAAAAAATCTTTATTCATCGCATCGTCATTCATCATTTCCTGTTTTCCAGAAAATAATAAGCTCTCCAAAATAAAGAAAAATTACCCAATTTTAGGGCTGTGATTAGGGGACTACCAGACAAATCTGAAAAGTTTTTAACATAAAGAAATTGATAGAAACTTAGACATACTCTTTCATAAAAGTTTAATGTCAAAAATAATCGGCGGAGAAAAACTGGGAACACAAGTGTCGATCTCGTCAATATTTTTGTGATACGATCTGTCTGAGCAGCTGCAGCTGACCCTATCGCACTCTACAGAGGCAGGTTTGACGCAGCACGACGGTAATAGTTTCTTCAAATACCTATTTTCAAATTACTCACAGGCCCTGTTCCCTCTTCAGCCCAACATCTTTTTACCCCGAAGGTGCCAAAGCGACTTAAAACCGATAACAAAACAGAATAATGATAAAAACCACACATACGAACGCAGATAAAATAAGACAAAAGACATTTTTATTTAAAAGTTCAATGATAATTGAATTGCACTTTTATCAATTTAAATGGGTTTCTGAAGTGTTAAAATTGAAACACAAAAAGCATGCAGACTTTTGTTAATTGTTTTAAATTTATTTTTATCTAGAGTCCTTTATTTATTAGTTATGCTGGGAATTTGTGATGAATTATTAATATAGAGCTTATTAACTAAATGGGAAAACTAAAATGGATTTATGGGTCATCTAAATTTGAATGAGGACTAAACTAAGTACAATGGTATTGCTAAAAAGGTCGTTTTCATCAAGACCATTGTAGTTTTACATTATAGTGCCATAGAATTATAAATACGGTAGGCATTACGAGTTAAACTATTAATTACTGCCGCTTTCTATGGCTTTCGATGGTACCAGAAAAAAGTGGTCAAGTGTGTGTCGGACACGCACTTTGGTCTCTGAAGCTATGACATTTACTTTCTTGAATCCTCTTTGCGTAACTCTGAAGAAACAATGGACAGTTCTCGAAATTAACAACTTTATCATTTTTGCTTATCTTAGGGCCTAAGCACACGGCGTATTTTAAACGCGCCGACGAAACGCAGATGACGCGCGTATACGTGCTTCAAACGAGATTTGAACGCAACCTTGTAACCTAAGGACATCACGGGGCGATCGTGAAACGTGCGTCTACTGCGCTAGTATACGCGCAGATACAGCGATATCTGTATCGCTGTATACGCGGAAGCTACGAGAGCGACTACAGCCCTACAGCGCCTCTGGGCGTTGTAGTCGCTCTCGTAGCTTCCGCGTTTTGGTCAGAGACTCCTCGACAGTTGACCCTCTGTACGTGCTTCAAACGAGTTTCAAACGCGCTTCACACGCACGTGTGTTATCGCGTTTTACGCGCGTTTGAATCTATAAAAACGCAAAAATCGGCATCTTCAGCGCAGAAAGCGCGCGTTCCTGAAACGCGCGTCGTCTGCGCGTTTAAAATACGCCGTGTGCTAGGGCTCTTAATGTAATTCCAAACAATTTAAGATAATCTTCAGCCATTTCCCAACTACGTTGGCGTCAGCTTCCAATCTAACGGGTTGCAGCTGAATACCAGAATTTTACATAGAGCGTCTGCTTCTCTGACGTCTACTACCCACTTAATACTGGGTAATACGATACACCTTGGTAAAACTGGTTGTCAGACTTTCGGGCCACTGACTACTTAACGACTGTCATAGGTCTGCAAAAGACACCCGGTACCAACAGCTTTAAATGTTTTTCCAGGCACGGAGGAAACTCGGTATGTAATGGGTGGTCAACTGGTCACCCATCCGCGGACCAACCTAGGCTAGCGCGGCTTAACCTGAAGATCGACCCGAGTGGCTGTTATTAGCTAGCAGTTTCTCAACGAATTTTAGTTGAAAATTCTAGCAAAATAAAACATAATATTACTTCTCTTAGATTTTTTTTTTTTCTTCTTTTTTTTATAGGAGTCTGCGATCATCGCAAAACCGTGTTCTTCGCTGTCCCTCTCACCGCACTGACTTCATTCATCGTTCATTCTTTGTGCAATCTATTTCTCTGTGGAATGCGCTTCCCCAGGAAATCAGGATGGCAACCAATCGTTTGGCTTTCAAAATTAAAGTTCGAGAGTACATTCGCAAGAAGCTGGCAGTTTCATCACAACGGTAATGTTTTCTCTATTGTTTGTCTTTTATTTTAGTAAATCCGTTTATATATCTATTTACAGTAATAAATAGTTTAATATATATTTATAGTATTTTACATATCCATCCTTGGTATTATTCAAATTATTTTCAGCTAAACACCTACCACTGCTTGTCTCTGCATCACCCAAAGGTTGACTGGTAGAAAATGAAGTCCGCCTCTTTGTGCGTGAAGTGTTAAATAATTAATAATAAATAAATATCGAAGAGGTAAAACTGCCCAAATTTTGCATGAGTTCGCTTTCTGTGTCTGTAATTGACAGATCGTAAAATGAACAATTCGGAGGATCTCTAAAATGTGTTTTTGTCTCCAGTAGAACAGTATCTAAATTCTATTCCGCAGGGGGTACGTGAATATTCAAGACCTTCGATATAGATAGACTCTTCAAACACGAACACGTAGTACATACATAAGTACCGTTTTTGTCGTTAAAGCCTACACATTCTACGAAAGGGCATTTGGAGAAAAGGACACTATGCGCTGAGACGATTCGTTTGTTTAAAATTACTCTTAATATTGACCCATTAGCAGGATAATTAAAACCTGTTGGATGTAAATGAACTCATTTCTTTAGAGACAACTGTTCTAAGTTAAAGGTTGGTATTTCAAGAAATCTTGGTTTGGTATTACATAACGTTATTACGTTATGTAATACCAAACCAAGATTTCTTGAAATATACGTACGTACTATTGTACGTCTGTATTCATAATTGGGTTAGGCAGAGCAGTACCTAATAGAACACCCATATTTCGCCAGTCCTGTTTAAGTCACGAGTAATTAGAGCCAGCCTATTGGCATCAACCGGGCACAAATCTAGACTTCATGGCTGAGAAATTCCCAATGGAAACCCCCAATAACACTTTTCCTGACCTAGGAATCGCACCCAGGACCTCCAATTAAAGGAGGCAAAAGCATGCACACATAAATGGGTGTTCTATGAGAAAATAAAGTTCAATGAAGACCAATAACAAGTTCAAACTTCACACTGATAGTTATACTTTTGGATTCCACATTCATACTCAAAACTGTCCTCGCAACATTTCGCTCCCGAAAGACTTCTGTCAAAAAGGCTCAAAGAAAGAATAATACTAAATTCCATTCACGTAGAGCTGAATTTCCACTGACTTTTAGAACTGACACACGAAGAGATCTCCTGCCCTACCGCTCCTTATTAAGATGTCATTCGTCACTCGTCAGCAACCTAAATAGGAATAGCAAAACGTCTTTGACCCTTTAGTTCCACGTATTCGCAGTTCATACTAAATAATATTATAAACGCGAATGTACCTCTGTCGGTCTGTTTCCTGTTCACAAGTTTGGCTGAACGAAATTTGGGTAAAATTCGGTAGTACAAAGTAGACCATGGACCTTAGGTTAAAAATAGTGGTTGAAATCGCAAATGCTGATTCCTGGGTTTGATTTGCGGGTCAGGCAAAGTATTTTTTTTTTGTTTATCCATCAGGATTTTTTCAGTAGCAGCCACGGAATCTGATTATGTGCCCGGTTGATGCCAATAAGCTCGCACTCTATTACATAAGACTTAAATGTAGCTGGGAAAATGTGGGTGTATTATTAAGTACGCCGCTGCCTATCCCATCAGAGATTACAGGCGTGATGTTATTTTAATTATATCGGTGGTACATTCCATGAGATAATTTCCAACCAACACGCGGGCGAAGCATCGGTCAATAGCTAGTTCAAAAAGTTCAGAAAAAAAACCGTTCGAATCGCGTGCGCATGTTTGTACGCATGCGTTCTTGGTAGCATGCGTCACCGATTAAGATGGGTATCGTCACAAACCGTTATTAAATGTAAGAAGTATTTAATATAAGTGTTCTTTTCATTCTGATCGGTTTATGTGAGACTATGTTTTCACCGTGACTTTGGTTGCGTGGATTAAGGATACAAAATTCTTAAATTCAAAAATTTGATACGACATCGTTTCATCTCATTTCTAAAGAATTTAGCGTTAGGGGCTGGTTAAAATGGGTGTCTTTACAAAAGCTATATACCTCACCTTTTCCTAAAATATTAGAGTCATATTTCAATCTAACTGGAAACAAAGCAAGCTGATACAAATGACATACTATGTACTGCCTATCTGACCTACAGATACACAACGTATAGCTATCAATCAATCAATCAATCATTTTCTTATCAGGCAACTGACCCCCAAATACTGAAACGTCACTTAAAATTTAAGGGCTGCTTAACATTTGAGCAGCTCCTATACTTTAGATTTCGTATGGCCAAACGACACTATTGAGTATCTATTAAATATAAGTGCTACTTAAATTTTGAGTGACGTTTCAGTATTCGGCCATAAGGCCCATAGATAAAATACACAAAATAACATTTAACAAAAATAATAAAACCCTATGAAACTATAACACAACACGATGATACCCCTTGGTAAGACATAAGGGCGTAGACAAAGTGACATTACCCCTTGATCTGTCCACGAAGTAGACACAATAGTTAATTAAACAATGATGTCTCGAACAAATCGGTCATTTGACAGATCATGATCTATTGTCTAAGACTTCTGAGCTTCTGATGGATGGACTGTGTGATGTAATGGCAAGAAAGGAGGAGACTGCTGAGATGACGAGTAATAGAGAAGTATGGAAGAAGAAGACATGCTGCGCCGACCACTAATAAATTGGGATAGGGGCAGGATAATGATGATGATGACTTCCAAACTTCTGAGTACCCGTTTATGAAATGTGAAGATCTATCGATTCAGCATTTTAGTCTAAAAATGTAACAAACATACATACCTTCTTTATAATGTAAGGATAGAAATTCGTATTGTGACAGTTTTTATTTAAGTGATTGCAATCGAGTTGACTTTTCTATAATG
Organism: Xestia rhomboidea; assembly: GCA_963853795.1. NCBI lineage: Eukaryota > Metazoa > Arthropoda > Insecta > Lepidoptera > Noctuidae > Xestia > Xestia rhomboidea. Next base: position 14,808,442 of record OY970778.1, read on the forward strand.
TCGACTTTATACGGATATAGACCAAGAGTTTTTTTTTTTATTATTTTGTATTTGTTGAATTATTGTTTCTAGTTGTTGCAATGAAAGTAACGAATTGGAGTCACTTTTTTATTGCTTTGGTGAACGGTAAAGTGTGGTGGTTCCGGCAATATATTGCAATTTTCTTTTATTTTATGGGTTACTAATGAATTCATAAATAATCCAGGTGTTGACCTATTAATAGCATACATCTAAAACCGTAACATTATGCCTGTTGTCGCAGAGGAATATTTTCGAGCTTAACTATTTTTTTCTGAATTTCGTCAAGAGAAGTTAGAAACGAAAAAAACAAGTGCGAGTCGGATTCGTGCATGAAAGGTTCCGTACCATCGTAGTAGGGAAGCCCCCATTAATTTTTAATTTATTTTTGTTATTTGTTGATAAAGCGGTGACAGAAATACATCATCTGTAAAAATTTCAACTGTCTAGCTACCACGGCTCATGAGATACAGCCTGGTGACAGACAGACAGACGGACAGTGGAGTCTTAGTAATAGAGTCCCGTTTTTACCCTTTGGTACGGAACCCTAAAAATACAGGTGAAACAAAAATAATAAACCAAAATAACCGATTTTTTAAGAAATAACTCCAAAAAAGTTATTTTAAAGTAGATTTAAACAAAATTAGCACTCAAGTAAAACTTATAATTTAGCCGCAGAAATCGAAAACACAATTGCATGTTTGCATGAAAACATTTAGAAAATTGATGTGGCACACAAAAGTGTAAGTAGACCGTAATTGTTAGCACTTCTTATCTTAATTACCACGTGATTAGCTATAATTATATTTTTAATTTTACTTTTATTATTAGACTAGGTTTTGCCTGTGGCTTCCCTCGCGTAGAGGTCCTTCTGAGACAAAAAAGACCAAAAGTATCTAATGTATTATCCTGGGTCATCGTACCCTTGTCATATAAAGGGTGTAAAAAACCTCATAACGAAGCCGAAAGACCCGCCCCGTCATTGCGATCATCTTTTTGTTCTACACCATACCTAGGAGCCTTGTAGTTACGAAGATATTGGGGGTCAAAGTTCCAAACTTTTTAACAAGTTTTTTTTTTTTAAATACAAGTTTTTATTGGAAGATTTTTACTTTAATTACCTCAATGCTCCCCGCACTACTCAATCCATCAATTAGCGCAATGTTTTAAGTGCGTTACATAGAGTTCTACCACACGAAATACGATCTTTCACCTAAAAAAAAAGACGTTTTTCAGCAATAATTTTTGCGCAAAATTACTTATTTTGATGTACAGAATACCTGGTTGTCGGCTTTGTGATGAGGTGGTTTACACCCTGTATATTATATTTATTTATTTTATTTTATTTTCAAACTTAAGTGGCAGTGGCCTTCACATTGTTCGCAGAACGGATGGCCGATGGGGCCGAAAAGTTCTGGAGTGGCGATCGCGAGCCGGAAGACGTTGCGTTGGAAGGCCTCCCACTAGGTGGACCGATAACCTGGTGAAGGTTGCGGGAATCCGCTGGATGCGAGTCGCACGGGACCGGTCAATGTGGCGACACTTAGGGGAGGCCTATGTCCAGCAGTGGACGTCTTTGGGCTGAAATGATGATGATGATTTTATTTTCATTTTTAGGGGCTTAATTTATTAACTTTATTGTGCATGCTGTGGTCTCCTATATGTGAAGGAGTATACCTATCCAATACCTTGTGTTTTCCATTATCTAATTATGCTTTGTGTACATCTTTTACTGGAGATCCTTAAATGAATAAAACAAAATATTATTTTCGGTCAGGCCCGCCCCTCTGTTCTCTACCACTACAACTCCTGATAGCCAGAATCATAAGAAATAACCACCATGGTCTACTTGTTTGCCAAATTTCCTTCAAATCTGTTCAGTCGTTAGGCGTCAAAAGCTAACAGGCAGACGGTCAGACTAAGTTATTTTTATATTTGTAATATTTATAATTATGGATAATAAATTCGAATAGTTACACCTTTTATATGACCGGTTTTTGTACCAAGACTAATTTGCTGTTTCGATTTTTTTTTATTCTTATTACAGTAAAATGTGTAATAGGTTTACGTGTTTTCGATATAATCTCATGTTTTTCATGAAAAATACGTTTTTAATACGATTATACACCAGATACTAGTAAAATGGTAAAATATTGTTACAATTTTAGAAACATTTTTCGAGATATTACTCCAATAACTATTAAAAAAAGTGAATTTTAACTTATTTTACCAAACATCATCAGTCAATATGAAAATTACATAAATTCTCAAAAACAAAAACAACCGCCCATTTAAATTTTCTCTGCCTACCACAATTAGATAGACATCGTGACTATATAAATAGATATTTTAGACTTCAAATAAATACCCAATAAAATTCATTTTAAAGGTGAAATTTTAAATGTAAATTATGTTAAAGTTTATTGTACGAACGGTTTTGCAAGGCAGCAGGAAATCGGTCCGGTTTGACCAACTCAACTCTTATCGAGTAACGACTGCAAAACAATAAAAAACAAACAGTTTTTTTTTTTCTTTTTTTTTCTTTCGCATGGACATGGATAAACGATATGCTAATTTATTATTTAAAAAAACGTATACATTTTTATAAGTATTATGTTTAATATGTTGAAGTTATTTAAAAGGTCGCTTGCTTAGCTACTAGAATGACTTGCTTCTTGGAATTTTAACTTAAATATATTTTATTTAAGTACCTACCTATAACTATTTTTATTTTAAACAATGTTATGTGGTTTGTTTTAGGTCATCCTCGTCTGCCTAACCTTTTCCCAACTATGTTAAGATCGGCTTCCAGTCTTACCGGATGCAGCTGAATACCATTATTACATGGAGCGACTGCTCTAGGTATAGTTTTATAATTTGCGATAATTTTTTACTACTTACGTTAGAATGGATGAGGCGATAAGATACTATTTTATTTCCGTATATTAAATGTTTATGTTTTTCTCACACTTGGGAAGTTAAAAAATATCTACAGAACAGTAAAACCTTAGAATTAATAAACTAAGCTTTTTTTATGGTTTTTTATTATAATACGTGTCGAAGAGCAATAAAGGAAATATTATATTTGATTATACAAGTATTATCTTGTTCTAAGTTGCTGTACGCAACACATACACCCATAAGTGTGGGCCTTGCCTTGTTTTTTTAAATAGTTACTATTATGTTAAATTTTAAATGAAAAAAAACTATGACGGAGCGTTTCAAGACTTAATATTGTAGATGATAAATTTAATTATAGGTATTAACTTGTAAACAATGTTACCGTTTTCCAACCACATGTTTTTCACATAAAATATGTACTTAATAAAAATATTTTGCAACATTTTTCTGCAACCACTACCAAGTTAGGCGGCATTATTTCTCAAGTTGCCGCTTTGACGGTAGCGCCATCACTCAGTAAACTACGATAACGCTTCAACTAATAAGTTTTAACGTACTAAAATAAAGGTCTGAGCGTACACCTGTGCCGTTAATGCTCGCATGTCGGACAGGCATCGCCTGTTACAATTACAGTTGCCACCCACCTTATAATATGGCGGCAATGGTAGTATTGAATGATTTGTGAAGGTGTTTTTGTGGGGTTGATAGTTAAAGAAAATGAGTTTGAAAAGGCTTTGAGTTCTTAAGCAACTCTCATACTGCAATGTTTAATAAGCGACGTTTAACAGTGTAAATTTGTGACAATTTCATTATACTTCTTCGCTAAGGGATTTATTTCATTACCGCTGCTCTCAAAACGGTGAAGGAAAACATCGTGAGGAAACCGGCATGTCCTAGAACTAAAAAATTCGAAGACATGTGACATCTACCAATCCGCACTGGGCCCGCGTGGTGGATTATAGCCCATTCCCCCTCATAGAGTGGAGGCCTGTGTCCCAACAGTGGGAACATTAATAGGCTGATGATGATGATGATGATGCTAAGAGTTCCTGCCCTTCCGTCATCCACTTCATCGTTAAACATCGAAAGTGGACAAATACAGATTACCTAAAACTTGAGAGGTGTCAAGGGACACCCGGATGGAACGAAGAAAAAAAAAATATCTGGCTTGCTTTCTATAAGAGAGAGAGAGAGAGACAGACAGAGAAACATGCGCACGGCTTACAATAGCTTACTATATAGCAAAAGTGTCGTTACAACTTTTCGTCTTAATTTTTTCCGTCTAGCCCCCTTCGCAACGCGCGATTAGGAACTTCGTTCCAATAACATAACGTAAGTAAGTAATGGCCGAATACTGAAACGTCACTCAAAATTTAAGTAGTACTTATATTTAACAGATACTCAAAAGTGACGTTTGGCCATGCGAAATTTAAAGTTTAGGAGATGCTCAAATGTTAAGCAGCCCTTAAATTTTGAGTGAGGTTTCAGTATTCGGGGGTAAGTAATTTTTGTAGCAGTAAGTTTTTATTTTAAAACGGTTTTGCTGGGTTATTAGTAGAGTAGTCACCACATCTTTATCTGCCTAGCCTTTTCCCAACTATGTATGTTGTGGTCGACTAAGTACTTGTCTAACCGCATGCAGCCAAATATCAGTATTTCTTAAGGAGGGACTGCTTATCTGAGCTCCTAAACGGTTACTGGCTAATCAGTATAGTCATCGGTAGAACTGTACTATTTTTTGCCGTAGTAAATACGGCAATAGGCTCGCCCCTAATACATGGAACTTAAAGATAACTGGCGAAATTTTGGTTTACTGTTGAATTCACCTCTTTTTTTTCGGATGGGAAATCATCAAATGACTCCTCCCGTTCTGGGCGGAGCAGGAGGGAGTGTCAGACTTTTACTGACTAAAACCCATCCATGTTCCTTCATCGCCCTTTGTGTTCCGGGGCCACGGTATCTCTTTCGAATAGTCCCGCAGCCCCGGCAGGCTTCGGCCCTTGCGGACCCCTTCCTTATTGCTGACTCTCTTTGAGGCGCGCGTGGAACACGAACGCGCCGTCGACACGGCCTGTCGTCATGAGACGTACGGACGGCGAGCTAGCCCATAGCTCCCCGACCAGGCCCGCGTTTAATACACCTCTGCTTTACCCTTCGGGGATAACAGGCGTGATGGTATGTTGTGTATATTATTATCATGTCACTGGTATTTTTATAATTATCACGCAGAAAACAACGTATAATTACCTACAATCTGCACATAACTGTGTAGTTATGCAAAAGATATAACTGCAATTTGTATGTAAAACTTCTTGGTTATTAAGTGATTTACCGTACTGTAGTGAGGTCTATTCGTTACTAGGTTTAAGCCAATGATATTATAGATGTGTGGACTGAATGTATTTCATGTTTAAGGTGGATGCTCCAGGGTAGCCCGCGAAATTCAAAAAGTGCAGGAATGAATTTGACCTTGAAAAAGGCATTCCTGCACCTTTATGCGCTTGGAGGGATTGTATTGATGATTTTGATGATTATAATTCTGTAACTACATACGTGTTACAGCCGCGAATCATATTTTAATTAACATACAACCTGACACTGGCCTGCAAATTGCAAAAAACGTAAGAAAATGTGAATTTCGCGGGCTACCCTGGAGCATCCACCTTAAGATGAATTTTGGCGTTCGGACGTTAATAATCTGTGTAAATGATATCACTATTTAAATGATTAGCTCGTAGCTAAGTAATAACAGCCGCTCGGGTCGATCTTCAGGTTAAGCCGCGCTTGCCTGGGTTGGTCCGTGGATCGGTGACCACCAATGACATAACGAGTTTCCCCTCCGTGCCTAAAAAGGCACGTTAAGCCGTTACAAGTAGTCTGTGGCTCGAAAATCTAACAACCAGTCTTACCAAGGGGTATCGTATTACCCAGTACTAACTGGGTTATGGAGATATAAAATACTGGTTTTCAGCTGCATCTGGCTAAACTGTAAGCCGACCCTAACGTAGTTGGGGAAAAGGCAGATGATGATGATGATGATAGGATTTTTTTTAAAACCTTACAACAACTTAATTATAATACCTGCTGGGCAAAGGCCTCTTCTCATACAGAGAAGGCACGAGCATTGATCACCACGCTAGCTCAAGACGGGTTGGCGATTTCAGACTTATATAATTATAAGTCCAGGTTTCCTACAACTTATTAAAGGATTAAAATTTTACAATCTCAGAAAGAAAAATTATAAACGGAGTCTCCACAAAAAAATTGAACAAACTTTCATAATAATATTATTATAATCTGCTTTCATCCACATAACATGGCCACGTTTCATAAGCTGTATAATTGCATGCAATTAACTGACATATTTTCACGAGTTGCCTTTTGACGCGGGGTTTGCATAATTATTACTGGCAAAGTACTATCGGGCGCATTTATTTATGGCATATTCCATTTTAATAAAGGTGGTTAAACGAATAAATTATCAATCATTTAATTAATGTTACAGGTTGATTGATTGACGTCAAATTGTGTTTTCATTATTTTGTAACACTTTTGAATTCTGACAAATATGTTTTTCTTTGTTTATCGCTGTGTCAGTTGAACAGTTTTCATAAATAAATGATTAAGTAGCTTGTAGTTCAATTTGTCATAGTTATTGTCATAACAACTGGGATGGTTGTTGTCGATAAAGACATTACCCATCCCAATTATTGATTAGATGAGTAATTGCCATCGCTTTTTTTAACCTGATATCTACAACCGTTGATAAGTCTGCGAATCGAAGAAAATTTTAAAGCCAGGCAAAAATCCAGTGCTACAGGGATCTGTTAGAATAGAATAATATTTATTTAAATACAAAACAAGAGCAAGAGCCTGATGTAAGAATAACCCCAAAACTGAGACTGCGTCGTTGATCCAGTGGTTCAACTGCTCAGTATGACGTTCTGGGTTCGATTCCCAGATCGGGCAAATTATTATTAGGTTATTCATCAGGAATTTCTCAGCAGCAGCCACGGAGTCTGGATTTGAGCCTAGTTAATGGCAATGGGCTCTATATAGGCCTATTACATGGGACTTAAACATAACTGGCGAAATAAAATGAAATGAAATGAAAAATGATTTTAAATGAAATTAAATGAAAAAATGAAAACATAACTGGCGAAATTTCGATGCACTATTAGGTAACCCTCTGTCTAACCCTTCAGGGATTACAGGTGTGATTTAATGTTATGTTAATATCTGCAAAACGTACACCATATTAGAATTAGAATATGGTCACTTAGCTAACCATGCATTGTCATCCAAACTAAACATGTATGTCATATTTCAGCTTAATCAGACACCGGAAAGTGGGTCAAATTAAACTTTTTGGTTTTTTACAAGTGAAGCTAATAAAATCGTGTTAAAAATATTTTTTTCACCACTCCCGCACGAAAGAAGTGTCTTTCCTCTACGAAAACAGTGAGGAAAGTTGGTTTTTCCTCACTGTTTGAACAGTGAGGAAAGTAATGATCCCGTTCAGAAACTAACCTGGCCTGATTTTTTTATGTTAAGTTTTAAAGATATTTTTAAAAAAAAATGTTCATGAATAACAGCTCTTTTTATTTTATAATAAAGAATTATTTTGATTTGCTTTGTGACTATTTAATTTATTTACCTATGATGACTGAATACTTTCTTGCTGGGAGTGGTGAAAAGTTTTATAAGCAACATTTGAGCAAGTTCATTTGCTATTCGTTTTGTTGAGTCTTTCACTTACTCAGGATTGACATTTATAATCACTCGCTGCGCTAGTGATTCTCATGCTCAAGACTCAAAATCAAAACTCATAGGAAAAACGAACTTTCCTCACATGTTGGATAAATAACTATTTTTTCATGTCAAATAATCGAATAAAATAACAGTCACCTGTCTCTCATCCTTTATTACCAGATAACCAAAGACAATTACATCATTATCATGCAACGCAGAAACAATTGCCAAGCACAATTGTCAGTAATCATGCGTGTGCGCAGACCTGACAATTATCGACCGATCAATTTTTTATTATAATTTGTCTTGACTTGATCAAGGTTTAATAAACCAATTACATGTTGACAGTAACGTATACTTGATAATAGGGATGCACGGGAATCACTTGCATTTATATCGATACTTTGGAAAGTTCAAGATCAATCACATCCTCCAAATTTCGTATCGTACCGGCGTATCGTCCTTTAGGATGCAAAATACTTGCGTTGGTATCCACACGTTGGATCAATACAAATGCATGTATATCATGTCGTACTTTTTATTAATTTTAAGAGCATATGCGTAGTTTCGAGAGCATAGAGCATATCCTTTGCTCTGTGAATGGGAGCAAACTTACCCAGAGTTTAGGAGACGAAACAATAAAGATATATTTCCTCTGTTACGTATTCTCAAATGGAACGCAAAAAGTCATGTGTATTAATAATATATTCGTATTAATAACTACTCACGTTCTAAGTTGCTGCAATTGTCAACACAATTCATGACAATTAGTACGATTTGATCAATTTATTCCGATACCGTAGGTACCTACTTGTGCACCGATCCAAGCATATCAAGCTCTTTTGTATCGATACAAAATATTGGATACTGTAAAGTACCGGATCGAACTGTACATCACTACATTGGTAAATAAAACAAAAATTACGTAGTTTTGAAGAGAATAATAGATACTTGTTAACACCTGCTGTCAATAATGTGCTGATAGATCATATAGTATCTAGGGTAGGACGTAGGCCTTATTAGACCATGATAGTTGTACATATTACCTGTAATAATTATTGTGGAAACTAGACTGTGTGTTTGATGGTCATCAGTCATCTAGACATTTTATTGTAGGTTAGTAAGGCAATTTGTTTATAAGGTTGAAGATATTTTTACTACTCAATTACATAGAAGTAGTTGTTATAGGTAGTTTGTAGGCTGTAGGTCTGAACACAAACTGGCATGTATGTTTTCAAAACACTATCATACTAGTATACATCTTAAAGAATATCATATATTTTTCTGGTTTTGTTTATTGTAGTGAATCATATGCTTTTTTGCATTATAAAACTCGCGTTTAGCTCCTGTAGTCCCCTTAAGTCGGTGGATAAGGTAGTCTGTGGCCCAAAAGTCTGACAACAATAAGTCTTACCCTCTTACCAACGGGTATCGTATTACCCAGTACTAACTGGGTTGTGAAGGTCAGATAGGCAGTGGCTCCATGTAAAATACTGGTATTCAGCTGCATTCGGCTTAGACTGAAAGCTGATCCCAATAAATTTGGTAAAAAGCTAGCCAGACGATGATTCACTGAACTTCGTCATTACTATTAACCTGGATTCATAAACTTTTGCGACTGACTGTACCTCTATGCTTAGAGTACTAGAATTAAATCTAGCCTATATTTATTCCGCATTTACAAGAAAACGTATTTTTCAAACTCATTAGTTTGTCGCTCAAACAGTAATTTTAGTATACATTTCCTTATATTTATTTGTTATGTATGTCAGTGTTTCTTTGGGTTTTTGAATTACACTAATATAATATTTTAGAGAGGTAAAGTTCAGTTTACATAATTTATAAATTATGTTCAGGCTATTATGTATTCTATGGTTCAGGCTAGGGAAGGTTTATAATAAATAAATTATAGTAAACTAGCTTTTGTCCGAGGCTTCACTCGCGTTAATTTAGAATTTGACAATCAATTTGGGTTGTAATAATAACAGTTTTTTTTTATCGTGTTTTATATAAAATATTTTAAAATGTTAAAAATATGTAAGATAATGAATAAAGGAAATAATAATAATTATTATTATTTAGACTTGGTCCATACTTTTGTTAGTAGCAATGTTCTTAACCTAGTGTTAGTAAAATACAAATCCAAAGTAGTTAGCCTAGAGTTACTCTGCTTGTAATAATACAGGGTGTAAACCACCTCATCACGAAGCCGTCAACCAAGCATTCTGTACATCTAACTTTACGCAAAAAATATTGCTGGAAAACGACTTTTTTTTTTGGGGTGAAAAATCATGTTTTGTGGTAGAAATCAATGTAACGCATTCAAAACATTGAGCTGATGGATGGATTGAATAGTTCGGGGGTCGTGGAGTTGTTTAAAGTAAAAATCTTACATTAAGAACTTGTAAGTATTTAAAAAAAAATGGAAATTTGACCCCCAATATCTCCGTAACTAGAAGGTTCCCAGGTATGGTGTAGAACAAAAAAATGATCGCACTGATGAGGAGAACAAGTGACTTTCGGTTTTGTTAAAAGATGTTTTACACCCTTCATAATTCAATCATGATTCGAAGGCGCCATCTACTATCAAAAGAACGTTATTGTTGTTTCCTTGGAAACAGTATTTTTATTCGGGATGAAGGGTACCCAATGTCTATATTGGTCCTGAAATTTTGCATATTCGTTGACAGGTGTGTCAACGAATATGCAAAATTTCAGGATGATCGGTTCAGTGTTAGGCGTGAAAAGGTAACAAACAAACTAACAAGCTTACTTTCGCATATATAATTTGCCTTGCAAATGGGGCCTTCATTGCTAGATTATAGCGTTCATTGTGTTTTAACTCAAATATTTATAATAATGGATTCCAATGAGTGCTGCAGCCCTTTGAGTGTGAAAAATGCCATAAATATTTCATACTTTCTTAAAAAGTTAACAATAAGTATTAATTTTATACTGTCCCATAGTAATTCACATAAAATTGATTCATGTTCAAATGAACTTTAAGAAAAACGTAATGTCCATTCAACATGTTGTCCAACTCGCAAAACAACTAAAAATTAACATTAATGCTAATCAAGTAATACAATTTATCATATTACTGCTATAACACATAATAAACTATCAAATTCTTCAACAAACATCTTAAAACCATGTTTGTTCACTTGTAAAAACAAAAGACGTTGAAGAACGAAATTCGAAAAGCGCGCGGAACGGCCAATTTTTAAATTCCGAACGCGTGGCGATTGGCCGCGCATCTGCGCGTGCGACGGACACTTGTCACTTTGACACTTCAATACAAACTGCTGCATTCTGGCTCTGTCGGTGTGTGTGTTTTTTTTTTGTTTTGTCTTATCTTCGCCTTTAGGGTTGTGCTGTAGCTGCTGTAAAGAAATATTTTCTGAGAAAAAAATAATAATTTGTATAATTTATAAAATTAGAGTGTAAAGTTTTCGTGATATTTGACAGATGGGTAGTTAGCAAATAAGTTCTTCGTGTTTTTCGTAACAATTAGTAATTCATTTTGAAACTGTTGAGGAGTCTAGGAATAACCAAGTTTAGACGATAAGTTTAACCTTTTGACTGCCAAAGTATAAACGCACGTGCGTAAACTCCACGCCAAGCTACAATTTCACCTTCCATTTGGTCACATATTTGTGTCAATCGGCGTACAGAGCCACGCGCTTGCTTGTCACATATGTGACTGTGGTCAAAAGGTTAAGGTTCGGTCAATGGACAGATTGAGGGAACTGGACAGACTGGACACTGACAGATACTTCAGAAGATGATCCAGGTGTGGATTAGCCAGGTCCCCAATTTGTCTTTTCTGAAAGAACCTCGAGTCGTAAGTACATGTACTAAGTACCTTTTTGGCAAAAACTTATTGAACATGTCAAGTATTACCAACACCTTCTAGCTTCGCATATCACACTCTGTGCAACTCCAAAAAGCAAACAAATATTTCATTTGAAATTATTTATAATACACCATTGACTTCAATGAGATATCAATGGCCGATAAAAGTAACATTTAACACATGTCGTGTTTAAAAAAAACCGCTACTCCATAGAACATTTATCTTAGGAATGTTAGCATTGCGACTTACGGCGTTTTTAAATGATAACCTATTGTAGTAAATGTTTTTGCACATGTTGGTCTGAAACATTCGAGGGTTGCCCGGTTAGTGTGCCTAGTGATTGAAAATCGGAGATTTGAATAGGCTAGTTTCCACCATCAATAAATTGCAAATCTATTTAGTCCGTCAGTTAGAGTATTGGAAAATAAGGACCGTATTTTTTGTTTTGGTTATTCAATGAAAATTGACAAAGATAAAACGCATCAAAACTTGAGAGTGGGGGCTCGTGACGTCACAACGCACTAAAAATTATAGCACTACGTGAAGTATTGAGAATTTTGAGAGCGTCGTATATTCGTCAATTTTGGTTTAAGTCACAAAAGAAAAGACAGGTACGTGGATTTTTTCAGGACACAAGCCTATTACAGGCAAAAGAGACTTCGTTTTACAAAGAAGTTCGTCTCGGTTAAAACAAAACTCTATTTCGACTGACGTTCTTTTACTTATTAAATTGTATAAAATTACGCATAAAACGGATCTGAAGTATTGTTCTAACCTTACACAATATTCATAGTTCTAGGTATTGTTTGTTAGATAACGTAATACATTCAAGTTTTCTTGGGGCAGCAGATTTTCTCGTATCTACGTACGAGAAAATCTACTAAAGAATCGAAATCAAACTAAGTATGGTCCCTTCGCTCCGCAAAACTCATATGATGGACTAAAATACACATCTTAAAATGCGTATAGTGTGAAAGCACCTTAACTTATCATTGTCCCTTTCGCTTGGCAGGGTAAGTAAATCCATTAATGGTGTTATTATGGTAAACGGCCGGTATTCTATGTGTAATGTATGTAATGCTCATGTGGCTCCATGTATCAATGTTCGGTATTAGAAAATGTATTGTGTGAATTTGCAATGCGCTTTGGTACTTTGTATTTTCTTTGTTCTGAGACAATTACATAATAGCAATGAGAAATTGTTAGTATTTACGGTAGCATAAATATAAAGTATTCGTACGATATTTAACCTCCTTTGTTATAATTCAACTTGCAAATTGTTGCTAATACCTATTTCAAATAAGTCAAATAGTTTATAATGGAAAGCTTTTTATTATCTTTTTTCAACACATTAATTTTCAGTCCAATGTCTACTTAGGGGTTCGAATTTCAGAGTGACGTACTACCGCGCTCACAGACGTTCGACCACTTTCAACCTTGTTACTTCTTAGTACACCACGTAGTACGAGTAGTCGTCCACTTTTCACTCTTAAGCTCTTGCTTAAGAGTGAAAAGTGGACGACCGTTAGTGAACGCAGTACCTATCCCTGACAACAATCTTCCTGGAGATTCAAACACAGTTACAAGTCATCCGCCTGGGCCTCAAGTCTGCTATTACAATTGTGTCAGAATGGTCTATCATTGATTTCATAATTGTTGATTTCGACAAGTTTGGTAATCTACTAATATGATGGCGTCATTACCTATGACTTTCCAATGGTCAACCACTGACACTCTTTGGAAGAAATGGCATAGAATGGTAATCTCGTACATAATGACAAATGAATGACTGGTGCTATTTATTTGGTGTTATTTTTTTTTTTTTTTTTTTTTTCTTACTACTCAAATCCCGAAAAAACTAAAAAATAAATAAGTAAATAATAAAAACTAAAATTGAAAGATCAACCTAATTTAGTACCTATTAATTTCGAATAGCAAAATCAACCTAATTTAGTAATTAGGTTGATATTTCTATATTTATAATTTTTATTTTTGGTTTTTGTTTATTTTTTTCGGGTTGCTTTATCGATACTGAACTCACCCCTAAGCTATGGCACGCGATTACTTTAACACCCTGTATAATGAATTGTCACTTTGTGACCATTTTACGAATTGTAAAGTCGAAGTCGCGCCGGTGGACCGCACACTGTCTATTTGTATCGGAGTAAACGAGAGTGAGAGAGTTACGCGGCCAGGTTTTAGAATTTCATCTAAATCCAATGAATAAATATTGAAAAAAAAGGGTGGATTATTTGTGAAATACGACTCGTTAGCGTTGACTTCATGTTTCTTATTGCAGACCCATACGTCAAAAAAATAAAGACATAGAACCGTTTAATGATGATTTGAAGACCACTCTTTGCAATTATTTTCTATCGAGCCGATTTCGTCCAATTATGTATCGAGTCCGTCCACGGTCTTAGAAATTATGATGAATATTAACATTTTTTATTTTGATGTACTAGAACAAACAGTTTTTCTTCAAAAAAACTGCTTAAATCATCAATTAGGTGTTGTCAGGTCAGCCCCTTAAGCCGCTGGTCCCGGCTAGATAAAGTTTTTAAAAGGTGTACCTACTCTGGACAGTCACACCGTAATTACCTGCGCTGATAGGCCAATCTTTCTACCGCGGCACGAGCTATTCTCATTCTACTTGTGCTAATACGACAGAAAAAAAACACCTTACATAGATCATACGTGATATTACAATTTATTCACTCATATTAAACTCATATTTATAACCATAGAAGTGAATAGAACCTATGATTTGCATTAAAATATCACCTACGAACTGACGAACATGCTAATTCTCGCGTCTATGGCTGTCGTCTTAAGTGAATGAGACCTTGTATGGAGTTATTACATTATGTATCTTCGTTAGTTTTTGCTATGGGTTTGCTTGGAATTATTAGGTAACCTGTAGTAATTTCTATTTAATAAGGCGCACGTGAAAAATACTTTTTGGTTCTTCGAGTTCACACGGCGAGTTTTATCTTGATGCATCTATTTTAGTAGCCTTTAATGTCCAACTGCTGGTTAAAGGCGTCTTTCCAGGTACCCTTTCATGCGCCACCTCGAACCAGCCATCGCAGTGCGTGTTCAGGCCCCTTATTCACAACGCTTCGATTCGATTTTCGATTCGGAAAGTCGTATGTCTATCTTTTATTGACATTACGAAATCGAGTGAGATAGACATACGACTTTCCGAATCGAAAATCGAATCGAAGCGTTGTGAATTGCTATGCAGGTCATCTCGCCACCTATTTCTGGGCCGGACTCGGCGCGGTGCCGTCCATCCTCAGACAACCAATTCCGTAAAGACACTGTTTTAGACTTTCACGGTTTTTTACGGATATCATCCCGTAAGTACTTTAAGTGTTGCGTAAAGACAGTTGCTCAGCGGTCGATATGCGGCAAACGTGACCCGCCCAATTCCATTTTTAAGCCTGACAACCTTTTTGCCTATTCATTTGACTCCTAAAAAGTTAATTTAATTTAATTTCAGACAATCTGTTTGCGGATGGATGGACAAAGATTTAATGGGCATGCCAGAAGTATTGTGAGAGGAATTTATATGAAAGTGTGAACCATTACTTTGTTATTTTATATATTTTAATTTCATGTTATAACTCTTTTAGTTTTAGTTACAGTAATTGGTTTAAATACGACCGTTGTAATTAATTTATTAAATAAATAAATTTTAAGCAAACAACCAAGTCTCAATTACATCATTCGCAGACATCGTCTTATAATTCGTTATTTCCGTCGTAATTCCGAATGGGATTATTTTATCAAACGCGCCATGACAACTAGGATTATCTCTTCTTTAATTAATAAAGGACATCTGTACGTCATTATTAACGCCAGGTGATTTTATGAGGGCTTGTACGCGTACTTCTTGGTTATTTTTTAGTTATTTTTCTTGACGGATATAACGTTTGTTAGTAAGGATAAAGGAAATGCGTGAAGAGGGCACGCGATGTTTTGTTTCTATTTTAAAATCTGATTCATGATCAAGTTACAATTTGTAAAATGAATGTAGCCCTGTAGCCGATACTTGACTTACGGGTTATCAGTTGGTACCTATTATTTTCAATACACTTCCTCGAAAATGGGTTCTTATCGCACTACGATTAGGGTCAACATGCAATATATTTCAGACGCGTTCGTTTCTTTTTTCATTTTCCCGCACGTGTGCGGGAAAAATAATCCACAGATACAAATACGAAGTTCAAGTTCGGTTCAGTGTCTATAGTCCGAAGTGAATGTTTTTTTTGTTTTGGCAAAGCAATAGGCGTCTTTACGGCGTAAGTAAATATTTTTTGAATATTCAAATTGTGTTTATAAATAGAATATCATAGATAAACATGATTATTTTAAACCTAATTAATTTTAAAACTAATTTTTACTTTTGTATACAAATTAACATTTATTTGTGTTCTGAATTCAAAAATAAAAAAAATACATTTTTTATATTATGCTGTCTAACGGCTTCATACCTTTGCTTTTCCTTCAACCTGTCAAAAGCGAAGCGTGAAAAAAAAATCCATTAATATAAGTTTCCTATTATATTAATTCATGACGAAAAAAATATTTTATTTTATTTCTTCACACATGGACATTGATACACATGGCGGTTCTCGGCTCAAAAACACCCTCGCCTACGGCTCGGGTGTTAATTCCGCCTCGAATGCAATAACAAACTTTCTCCACTTTTATCAAAATGTGCTATTCTATTTCTTTGACAGTATGTAGGTACCTCCGAATTTAAAGAGAGGAGACAGTGCCCAACCAATAAGTTTTGTTGTATGAAGACTACTTACAGAAATACTAAACTAAACGTATATTGTCACTTACGGGACATCTGGAACTTGCAACAGCATCGAAATATCAAGACTTCGAAACAATCAATAATCACGGAAGATGTCCCGTAGGTAACAGTATAAGTTTATATATATTACAGAAATAAAAAAAAAAAATGCTTTAGAAACAACAAACGAATTGAAATATTTATCATCTTTTTGTTGAAGCGGCAGCGGTGTCTGTGATACAAAAATGGTGAGAACCACTAACCAGTGATACTTTTAAAGTTATCTAAGACACAGGAGAAATTAAGAGGAAACCCAAGCACAAGTATCTGAAGTAGTAAAGCCTCAGTAAGTCTTGTAATAAACACCCAACAATTAAATAGCAAACAACTTTTGTCCAAGAGAAAGTACCAATAAAAACAACTTCGAACTTACAAATTAATAATTACCTTTGCTATAAACTTACAAACTGACTATTGACGTCGTTGTATATATGTAGGTACTTACGTTTAGTTCTATTTTTGTAATTATATAGAGTTCTAGTTGTAGTATTTATATGATGTAAATATGGTTTATTTATAAAATAATATTGTATACTAACAAGCTGCTTATTACTAACCATAATTAAGAATCAACTGCGTAGATGACGATCGGCATCGTATCTAACACGGTTCTTCAAAATGAAGAAGAATTAATGTGTAGAAGGAAAGGATAAACCAATCAAAGGTCAGCGTCATCAACTTAAACTATACTGTGATGGCAGGTGAATTAATACGTTTAGCATACGTTAAGCCAAATTATGCAACGACTGAATTCAAACACAGTCTCGAGAAAAAAGAGATTTGTTTTCAAATTCGCATTTCTTATTTTGAAATGCTACATCATCTTCATCATTTCAGCTGAAAGATGTCCACTGCAGCTGGACATAGATCTCCCCCTAGTGTCGCCACGTTTACCGGTCCCATGCGTTTCGCATCCAGCGGCCTTCATCAGGTGATCGGTCCACCTTGTGGCAGGCCTTTCAAAGTAACGTCTTCGGGTTTGCGGTCGCCATACCAGAACTTTGCCCTAAATCAGAGAAACTTAAAACGTATAAAAACAAAGGCTGCGATTGGCGCCGCGCGCCGCCGCCATTTCATTAGATGCGGCACAACCTTTTAATCACGTAAAACTACACACATCGCAGTAAAGTTTAATTGATTGCACTTAACTACTAGCTAAAAACAACTGAAGTTGTTTGAAAGTACACCTTTGTTTTAAGCCCTAGGCTACAACAGGCGTGGTGGTTGCTATATTACTCGTGATACCGCGTCGTTTGTAATTGATACCCTTTATGTTTTTACTTGAATTTAAAGCGACAATAATATTACACCATACTGAATAACTGCGTCTGAGAAGACCGTCACTTTGTAAAACGTTTTTAAATAATTATATAGTCCTGCCAATTCTGCGCCAAAAATGGTGTCAAGTTAATTAGTATTTTCAATATCTTCATAATCATAACATATTGTTAACAAACGTAACGTAAGCTAAATATAAACTTTCTCTTCATCCATAACCCATAATGCATCGTTTAATTCTATCATATTTTTATTATTGCCAGTAAAGTCATTTCAATTACTATTTATGTGTATTATTCGTATTTTGAGATCAATATCTGATATATATACTGTAGTAAGATCGTTTTTAAATGTCATATAGTGGTAATATATAGGTACTAGATACAGTCTTATGTTATGTTTTCTTTTCTAGATAAATAGCGACGCGTTGCCTTCGGAAATTGTTATTTATTTAATTTTTATGTTCGATTATAAATCATGCGGGTTTTTTTTTAAACAAAGAGAACTAGGAATAATTTACCATTGTTTGTGGAAAGCGATAGCTTTTCTGAGACATTGAAATCGTGATATTTATGACATGTGATTTTAACGTCCACAATGTGGTAATGTTTTTTGGCAATCCATCCGTACTTTCTGTAGTCTCCTCCAATCCACACTTAAAGTACTTACGGGATGATATCCGTGATATTCTTTTGATGCTATGAGCTCCCGATATTTCGACGCTGTTGCAAGCATCATGATCGCGGGAATACTGAAGAGGTATGCGGGTGGGACGAAAATTATTTATTATCAGCAGACAAATCTGTCTACCCTCTTTCTTAGTCTTTTATTACGCGCACTACTGGAACTCGATTGTAACTCACGACAAAACGCACTCACAGTATCACTAGGTCTAATCGAATTCATCAACATTAAATTCATATTCTGGTACCACTGTTTTTATGATCATATGAAAAAGTGAACAACGTCAATCATGGCTACAACGGTGATCGAATTCTTCTTATTCTTCTTTCTAGTTCCTACTTTAGTTGGGGTCGGCACTCCTAATTGTCTGGGGCACAGGACAGACTGTGTCCCAGACAATTAGGAGAGCCGATCCCAACTCCAATTGGAGGAAGCTCCAATTGGAGCTTCGTAATGCTAGTCCACGGTGTAGCCCAAGGTCGTTTCCTCTTATATTCGGGTAGATATTCGGGTAGTTGCAATGCTTTCTTCACTACATGTTCCTCAAAAAACTGAACTATTAAGGGAACTACACTGGCCTACACTTAGTACTACACTTTTAATATTTTTTTTTCTAAACTATAGAAGTTAGAGATTTAAAATAAAATAAAAACATTTTATAGAAATTTTTATCAGCTTTCTTTGAAACTATAGACTAAATTAAACTCTCTTTCGAGTCATTTTTGTTTCGAAAGTATATCTTGTGTACTTAAAAAGTTATTGCAATTTTAAAAGTGTGAAACTTAGTTTTGCAGGCCAGTGTATTTTGGCGGCAACGGTGGTCAAATTCTACACGAATAATATCTTAGATTCGAACCACGTCTCCTTCGAAGACATTTCCTGATGATAATAATAATAGCCTAACCTTTACCAATCGCTAATTTACCACAATATTGAGTTCTCCAGACCTAACATTATCTATTTGTCTTGTATGAATGGCCATTTAAAACTAACATGATAATTAACAAACAGTAATTACCACATTAACATAAGCTAATACCACTTTATCGCTTAGTCTGCGCATTCGTTGCAAAAATATCATTAGTTGTGGTAAAATAATGGATAAGGGAATCATTGTTATTAGACATTATTTTGTAGAAATTTTATTAGAACTTTGTGGTTGGGTTATGAGAATTTGTGATAGGTAGTCAACGAGTGAAAGCAGTAGAGTTTCTTTTTTTTTCGTGTGGAAATTCTCAATGGATGTCCTGGTGGTGGAGGGGTCTGTCAGACTCCTACTGACTAAAACCACATGGTATTCCTCCTCGTCACTTCTGCCTGGGCTGCGAGTACACAATAATTGTATTCTTCACGATTGTCCCAGCAAGCAGTGGAGTCCCTGTGTTATCATAGGTCGTGGGGATCCCAGGCAGTCTCTACCTATTTTGCCGCTTGAAGGAAGTGTAAATTAAAGGGTGTAAAAAACCTCTTAATGAAGCCGAAAGGCACTTGTTCTCCTCGTCATTGCGGTCATTTTTTGTTCTACACCATACCTGGGAACCTTCTAGTTACAGCGATATTGGGGGTCAAAGTTCCAACTTTTGACAAGTTTTTTTTTAATACAAGTTTTTAATGTAAGTTTCTTACTTTAAACACCTCCACGACCCCCGTACTATTCAATCCATCCATCAGCACAATGTTTTGAGTGCGTTACATTAAGTTCTACCACAAAACATGATTTATCACGCCAAAAAAAAAGTCGTTTTCCAGCAATAATTTTTGCGTAAAGTTACTTAGCTTGATGTACAGAATGCTTGGTTGACGGCTCCGTGATGAGGTTGTTTACACCCTGTATATTTTTCTACACTTCCGCTGTTCTTTTCTGATTAATTTCGCTGCGGGATCCAAGACAGTTAAATTGTTTCTCTGAGACTTCGTTGAGCTTCACTGTCTCGGCGCTTTTCAGCGGTGGCTATTGTTAATTCTCGCATTCAGGAGTTACAGTGGTTTGGGAATAGTATAGCGGGCTTGTCCTAACAAAAAAAAAGATGAAACCTATATGTGCTTAATTTATTACGGTGCAGCGGTGAAGGAAAACATTACAAGTAAACAGGGTCATATCCAGAAACTCGAAGACATGATTGTGTCGTTCAACAACCCGCACCGTGTGGTGGATGATATACCATAGCTATAACTAAATATTGTAATATCTCGAGAAGAATGTAGGATGCTTGAAGGGCCCTTTGTAAAGTAGGTCTAATAAACCTTCAAATAGTAAGGTTTGGACCCCTACATCTTTCTCAAATTGTTATTAAAGTTCCTAGTGAAGCTGTTAAACATGAAGTTTAATGATAAAACCTGGTATTTTAATAGATTTGTGTGTTGCTTCTTAACTTTTTCAAATCATTTAATACTATGAAAAAATAAGGCATATTTACGGTGCAAAGCATTACATTTCTTCTCATAACTGTCTTGATAAGAACTACGCCGTCTACATTTAAATAAACTTAACACTATATATGTAGCTACTAAGCTGAAATAAATAAGCCTATCGTACGATTAAAATGTTACATGACCTTCTAACCATTTACGTATCCATTATAATAAATATTTTATGTACTTCTAATTGTAAATATAAATAATCCAGGTAGGGATGATAATGAAGGCATTAGCTATGTATATTGGTATATAAGACATATGTATGTGCATAAAAAAGGACATTAGACGGTCAAATTTGAATAAAATGTTTATTAAAATGTCGGTGCAAAACGAAGTGTGATACTTTATATGCAATTATGTAGGTAACACGAATAGGCGCCTATCTGTTTTAGCTACAACTTTGTAATTAACAATCAAATAAATTAGTTAATATCTTTTGACCAGACAGTTTCCTATAAATTAATTATGACGGCATGGTGGGGGGCGCAGTAGCTACACGATTGGCTGCTGCGCTGCGTGTCGCGGGTTTGATTCCCCGCACGGAATAAATATTCAAAATTCCTAGTATGTTCGGGTTTGAGCTTATGAACCGTTTGTGCTTCGGTACAACCGGGGAGAAATCTACTCTCCAACGTATGGTACAAACCAACGCTGAGCAGTTTAACTAAGCAGATACTTAATTCCGCCTTTTTTTTCAGATAGGAAATCATCAAATGACTCCTGCCTCCCCGCTCTGGGCGGAGCAGGAGGGAGTGTCAGACTTATACTGTCTAAAACCCATCCATGTTCCTTCATCGCCGTTTGTGTTCCGTTGCCACGGTATCTCTTTCGATCAGTCCCGCAGCCCCAGCAGGAAATAATTCCGCCTTTATCAATGTAATTTTTTGCCTATTCCATGTGACAGTGTCTTTTATTAAACCCATGGGTCGTGGAAATGTAAGGTGTTCTATTTTTAGTCCTGGACTTCAAGACAAATAATCACTAACCACTAAAGTTTATGATGCACTTATATCACTTTTGATGTTTCAAGATAGCAACATTGATGATTTTATTGCCAGCTATAAAAATTACTACTACTACTATTACTATAACTTAGACGTTTTATAGTATAAAAAATTTCGTTGTTGGTTTTCGATTGATGTCTGCAATGGTTTTATTATTGTGCTATAATTTAAAAAAACGAAGTCGTTTTTAATAATTGTTGTATTAGCCATTAAAAATGATAATCATGTCATGGCGTCCTTTTAAAGGCCAAGCTATTAACATTTAGCTTGTAAGTCATGGGTAATGGCAGAAAGACGGACGTCGCGCCCCTGTCCTTCCTGTAACCTCAGATTATTATAGAATCCAGATGTCTAGGTTAGTCCGTGGATGGTGACCACATACCGAGTTTCCTCCGTGCCTCGGAAAGCACGTCAAGCCGTTACCATTTGTAGATCGTTGACCGTCCTTACGTCTGACAACCAGGTCTAGTTTCGACAGAGTTAACGACATTATCGTTAACTTTCGATCGCTTAAATAAATAACAATGAAAAAATTCAGTTGCAAAAACGATGCTTGCGGGAAACGCAAGTCTCTGCATCCACGATGCGATTCTCGCAAACATCATTATTGTAACCGAATTTATCCGTTAGTAATTAGCGATCGAAAGTTAGCAATGTTGTCGCTATTTTATTTTATTTAGTATGTGTAAATGTGTTACCAACAACATTTTCCACGGAATACATAAAAATAAAAAATAAAACAGCTATCTATCTCAAGACTCGCCCAGTCTTACTAAGGGATATCGTATTACCCAGTACTAACTGGGTTGTGGAGGTCAGATAGGCAGTCGCTCCATACTGGTATTCAACTGCAACTGCAACTACTCAGATTCCCTATTCATTACTATTACTGCTAGCTAACGTCATTCCACTGCTGGGTGAACGCCTCTCCCCATGACTTCAAGTTTTTTAAGCTGTTATTAAACTTGCCTCATTAAGTTAGTAGGTATTGGTTAAATCTTGCAACTGAATTTCAAACTAGTTTTCCCCAACCGATCGAGCTACAATTTTTCATATACCTTTAGTTCTGGTGACAATACACATCATCATCATCATCATCATCATCATCAGCCTATTAATGTTCCCACTGCTGGGACACAGGCCTCCTCTCTAAGAGAGGGAATGGGCTATAATCTACCACGCGGGCCCAGTACGTATTGGTAGATGTCACATGTCTTCGAATTTTTTGGTTTTAGGACATGCCGGTTTCCTCACGATGTTTTCCTTTACCGTTTTGAGAGCAGTGGTGATGAAATAAATTACACAAAGTAATGCGCCTGCCTGGGTTCGAACCCACGACTTACTGTTCGTAAGTCGGGGCCGCCACCACTGGGCCTCCGCTGCTCTCAATGACACGTCGGTGACAATACGTGTAAATGTATGTAATATGGCTCTGATTCTGCAGCCAAGATCGCCTCTTCGCGAGAGAACTCTGGCTATGTTGATCCACAGCTCATTGGGTATGCGACAGACGTGGCCAGCCCAGCAGGCCTTGCCAAGTTACAAACGATTCGTATCGATTCTCTTTCTACAATCGTAACCGTTAAGTCACGTGGTCAAAACAAACGAATATAAACTTTCGTAGACAAGTTTACATCGATCAAGATGATAGAATGAAATGTATTCGTTTCTACAATCGTGATCCCTACATCCCATATAAATCGTAGCCAACTTACAGTTTTGACTAAACTTTAAAGTTTCCATTCGTTTGTTTTGACCACGTGACTTATCGTTGATAGATGTCATTCCCATACATTTGGTTAGTTTTCTATTAGCGTTAACGATTGTAGATTGTCAACTTGGCTCAGCCTACAGGGCCGGCAGTCTCGACATAGATAGCGACAAAATCGCTAACTTTCGATTGCTAATAACTCACTAAAAAATTTGGTAGCAATAACTGAAAAATGATATAAATATCAATATCAATAACGGAAATGCAAGTCTCTAAATCGAAGATGCGATTCCCGCAAGCATCGTTATTGCAACCCAATTTATTCTTTAGTAATCAGAGATCGAAAGTTAGCGATTTTGTCGCTATCTCTGTCGAGACTCCCGGCCCTGCCCCACTTCAGTTTAGAGTTTTTTTAAGTAAGCAACGTCAGTAATTTGTGTTTTGGAGCGCAGCACAGTGTGGTGTTACGTATATGGTCGATTAACTTGATAATGATAACCGTATTCATTACGGATGCAAATTATTCTTTAATTTAATAATAATTATTGTGTACATCGGAAACTATTCTTCAATAATGTCTATTCCTACATGTTAACCAATAGAATTGTCTTAACAACAAAATGATGGGGCGATTAGCAATAATACATATTTTATTGTTTCACCCCTAACAAGGCATACGTAACTATATTATTATGCCAAGTGCGTAATTTCATAGCTCGCTTATTTATCTCTATTGGCAAATAACAACTTTAGTTAGATAAAATTGATTGTTTTGTCAATACTTTGCGTGTATTAGTTCCTAAGACAAAGTGTTGCAAGTTATTTTATTTCCTTTATGGATATTAAATATCCCTCAGACCAGTTTGCTATTATAGGTCTTTTCCTTTTCATTACATTAATGTAATAATAATAATCTTTATTTACGTGAAATATGGTACATTGAAGTGTTAAAGTTAGATAGGTTCTACATATTCCGCTTACTATAATTCAGCATGTAAATATTGTAAAATAAAAATAAGCTAACATCGCATTAGGTATTATATACTTAGGGGCTAAAAACTCATATAATTTGTATTGTATAACAACTACCACAACAAGTTTACAACACATTGTAGGTACAACAATTACCACTTGATGAAACACAAACAAAATATGCTAATACGTGTAGTGAAACCATTAGGTACATTTGGGCTTATAGGCTAAAAACTTATTGAGTAAAATACATTTTTAAACAGCCATTTTTTAAGTTGTTTCTAAAAATAATTAAATGGGAGTTCTCTTAGTTGCTTAGGTATTTTGTTGTAGACTTTGACAGACATACTATAGCAGTTATTTTGACAAAGTGTGCTCCTGCATCTTGTTACAGCAAGACGAGTTGGATCTCTTGAGATAAATCTTTTATTTTGAGAGGCTTTAGTATAGAGATCTAGGTGTTATCTTACAAATATTCCCACTTCTACTATATATAGACTAGTGAGAGTGAGTAATCCTATTTTTTTAAATAGAGGTCTGCATGATTCGAACGGCCAAACTCCACATATGGCTCTTATGCAAATATCGTAATACATTAATATTTCACTGGCTCGTTGGTCTAGTGGTTGACAGCGCGACTTCTAAGCATGAGGTCCTGGGTTCGATTCCCAGGTCGGGCTAAGTGCAGGTATTTGAATATTCCATCAGGAATTTCTCAGTAGCAGCCACGGAGTCTGTATTTGCGCCCTGTTAATAAAAATAGAAATCATTTATTTGCCAATAATGTAGGTATACAGATATGATGGTAATTTCCATGAGAGTCTCGATACATTTTGCCGGACGGCATGCAAAATTATTTAACTGTTGGAGAAAAACTAAGAATGCAGAGGGCGCTTTAGTAGCTTCGAGATCTGCAGGCCTAGCCAAGTTACAAACGATTCGTATCGATTCTCTTTCTACAATCGTAAACGTTAAGTCACGTGGTCAAAACAAACGAATATAAACTTTCGTAGACAAGTTTACATCGATCAAGATGATAGAATGAAATGTATTCGTTTCTACAATCGTGATCCCTTCATCCCATATAAATCGTAGCCAACTTACAGTTTTGACTAAACTTTAAAATATCCATTCGTTTGTTTTGACCACGTGACTTAACGTTGATAGATGTCATTCCCATACATTTGGTTAGTTTTCTATAGCGTTAACGATTGTAGATTGTCAACTTGGCTAAGCCTACTGGCAAGACGGCGAATACGGCAACACCAACGTGGCTGCCTCCCTTTTTCCTTTTGCTCGACTCGTGCGCGGTGCGGTTATTGTCTGTAGTTGCTCTGTCTAGTCTGTGCTAATTTTCTTGTAATTTTG
This sequence comes from Xestia rhomboidea, assembly GCA_963853795.1. Taxonomy (NCBI): domain Eukaryota; kingdom Metazoa; phylum Arthropoda; class Insecta; order Lepidoptera; family Noctuidae; genus Xestia; species Xestia rhomboidea. The sequence goes on from OY970778.1 coordinate 14,834,274, forward strand.
TAAATTCCTAATTAAAATATCTGTAATTGTTTTAAGACCGAGTATTTCTTAAATACTAAAATTCTTTTCGTATTTCTAAAATAACTTAAAACATTCAAACAAAAAATAAACAAAGAAACATTAAAAAAAACCATTCACTAAGCAGCATTAGTAACATTATTAAAAACACTCGTATCAAGACATTCGGAATTAGGCACAGTGCCAATAATATGAATTAAAAAAAAAAAAACGTCAATACCTTAAACTACAAACGTTAATCAATTTAATTAAAACTGGCAGAAAATTAAGTAACAAAATGTCAGTAAATTCAATTAATTAATGGCAATAGGCTCGCCCGCTATTACACGAGACTTAAACGTAACTGATGGCGAAATGTGGGTGTACTACTAGGTACACCTCTGCCTAACCCATAGGGGATTACAGGTGTGATATTATGTTATTAATATTTCACAATTAACTGTCAGGTTGAGGAACACTTTGGAAAATGCCTGTCATCCTGATTCTGTATACAGAGTGTAAAACCACCTCATCACAAAGCCGTCAACCAAGCATTCTGTACATCAAACTAAGTAACTTTACGCAAAAATTATTGCTGGGAAACGACCTTTTTTTTGGGGTGAAAAAACATGTTTTGTGGTAGAACTCAATGTAATGCAATCAAAACATTGTGCTGATGAATGGATTGAATAGTACGGGGGTCGTGAAGGTGTTTAACGTAAAAATCTTACATTAAAAACTTGTATTTAAAAAAAAAGTTGTCAAAAAGTTGGAACTTTGACCCCCAATATCTCCGTAACTAAAAGGTTCCCAGGTATGGTATAGAACAAAAAAAATGATCGCAATGACGAGGAAAACAAGTGCCTTTCGGCTTCGTTAAGAGGTTTTACACCCTTTATAGATATAGTACTTTTTTGTAAAACTGTATTTTTAAAGTGTACTACTATGCCTTGTTTTAAGTAAATAATTTTTTTTTATTATTATCTCCTTTATTCATCCTTGATCTTATTATTTACATTTTAAATATTTCTTATAAAAAACATATAAAAACATTCAAAATACAAAAAAATAGAAGTTCGCCGGTGTCGGGAGCAGGGTCCAAGCCACCCGGGGTTAGGGCTGCAGAGACAGGAACCTCCTCACAATGCGAGCCATATCGAGGAGTACTGCCTTCTGAATCAGGCCCTTGATCCAATTGCCTGAAGAGAGCTTCGATAGATGGTCATCGAAGCTCTTGGCTATAAGGCCATTGGCCGTCACGACAATCGGCATAATGATAACCGAGTTCATATTCCACATGTCGCGAACCTCGTGTGCCAAGTCAAGATATTTTCAGCTGTCACGAGGTTCTCGTCATGCGGAATGGTAACATCGATTATCATTACGCGGCGCGCTTATCGGTCATTGTTTTTACCCGACTGCGCCAGAAGGAGGGTTATGTTTTTCGAGAGTATGTATGTATGTATGTATAATTATTTGGCACGCTTTGTGGCCTCAACGGCTTGATGGATTTTAGCTTGAGAGGTGTCGTTAGATTTGTATTTACTGTGAGAGTGACACTGGGTATATCAAAATAAAAAATAAAAACGAAATGGCGGATTTTTGGCGCCAAATTCAAATGTTTGGCACGCTCTGTGGCCTGAACGGCTCCATGGATTTTAGCTTGAGAGGTGTCGTTAGATTTGTATTTACTGTGAGAGTGACACTGGGTATATCAAAATAAAAAAAGAAACAAAATGGCGGATTGTTGGCGCCAAATTCAAATGTTTGGCTCGCTCTGCAACCTGAACGGCTCGATAAAGGGCTCATCATGAGGATTTTAAAATGGTATATCTAAAGTTTAGAGTTTTTTTAAGTTTAACTTTAGAGTTTAGAGTTTTTTTTTTTGTTTAGATTCTAAACAAAAAAAAAAAAAAAAACTAGACTAAAATCATTACATCCTATATGGGTCCCGACTGTTGCAGTCAATATGTCCTGTTTCTTGAACTTGTTTTTATCTTTTCAGTTTTTATTTAAAGTTGTTAATTATTTTTATGCAGTCGGAATTTTTATTTTTTCATTTTTTTTTTATTATTATTATATCCTGATTCTCTATATCGTTTAATGTGCTTTTATTTGCAAGCAATTTATTGACTACTTACTTTTGTAAGATTATCACAAGATTACCGTCTTATGTCATCGGTGAAACGTGAATCTGTTTTTTGGCAAGACTGCAATTGCTTCAGCTTGATAAAACGTAACTGTTCATCAGTGATATTCATTGGTGCGTATTCATATTCATGATTATGTAATGAATATGATTATACATTGGGTATCTTGCTTGCCCCTGCTGGGTTAGAGGGTATCTCTCTCTCATAGAGAGGAGCCTCTATGAGAGAGAGAGATACCCATAATATTCCTCGTAGACCCAGTGACGTTTTGGTTCAGTTCAGTTCCTGGTGTGACGTTTTGGTTCTGGACATACTGGTTTGAGGAGCTCGTAGCTAAATAATAAGAGGCGAACGACATAGCAATTTGTATTAGATCTACGACACGTAAGAGAGGTCGTTACTACCATTGCTCCACTGGGCCAAAACTGCTTAATGAAATACAACGAACTCCTCAAAAATGGAAGTACGTTATGTCCGTTAGCGGTGAAAGAAAACATCGTGAGGAAACCGGCATGTCCTAGAACCAAAAAATTCGAAGACATGTGACATCTACCAATCTGCACTGGGCCCGCGTGGTGGATTATAGCCCATTCCGTCTCATAGAGAGGAGGCCTGTGTCCCAGCAGTGGGAACATTAATAGGCTGATGATGATGATGATGATGATGATAGTGATGTCCGTTACGTAATAACCCCGCACCAAAGGACTTCTGCAACTTCTTGTTACATCCTTAAAAACAAGAAAAAACAAAAGGCGGTCAGTTCTACAATTAGTACTCACCCAAGAGTGATAACTCAAAAAATCGCACATTTTTTCTGCAATATTAAGAGTTAAAGGTATAAAAATGGATATTATTAAGATATTGATTGTTGCTTGCGCGCAGGTGCGTACGACGCGGGACGAATTTTTAATGGAAAAATAAAAAATACTACAGGACACCCAGACATATATAGTTTTATGAGTTAACGTGTTACAGTAGTTAAGGAAATTAATTGTCGGGAGCTTGTAGATATAATTATTATAATTTTGTGGGGTTAGCAGAATGGTGTCTTAAATATAGAAAATGGATGAATGTTAAAGCGATCATAAATTCTTGTAAATAGCACATCATCTTGTTAAACGGTTAATGCTTGGATAAAAATAAGGCTAAGGGCTAAGGGTTAATGTATAATAAGTATGTATTTACAAACAAAAAGTATCTATGTAGTATATCAACTATCTGGTGTCCACGACACAAGCCTCGTTGCTTAGTGTGGCACTAGATGGCGCTGTGTGTAATGTCCAGCGATATATATTTTTTTATAGTTTTAGGAGGCCTGTGTCCCAGCAGTGGGAACATTAATAGGCTGATGATGATGATGATGATAGTTTTAAGCTAATGACTAATGGATTGGCCTTTTAAGATAAATATTCGAAAAGCCTGCTCTTATTTACTATAGTTATTTTATTAAGGTTTATCGTTAACACTGACGATGGGGTATTCACCATGTTTACTATTTGGTTTGAGTTCTCGATGTTTCGGCGCTGATGCAAGCACCATGATCACTGATAAACCGTTTATTTTCAGTGTTAATGAAAATGTTAGTGACCATGTTAGTTTAGGTATAATTAAAGTTTAGTTTCAATCTTATAGTTAGCTTACATTTGCAGTAAAGTTGCGTTGCGAAATATACGTCTACCAATTTTAATCAAGTAGTCACAATGGCTATTGATGTGTGTGCGTACTGAGTTTGATCTCCAGCTCGGGCCAGGTGTGAAATTCCTGTTAACAAAAACGAGTTGGGGGAATTCAGTTGGAGTTTCTCAGTAGCAGCTCAGAGTCTGGAATTGTGGTGTTAAGATAGGATAAGATAAGCAATAAGCTCGTCCCATATAATTAAAAACAATGTGTGTATTAAGAAAGAGTCCACTTCTGCCTAGCCCTTCTTCGATTACAGGCGTGATGGCATATTTATTTATTTAAAGTCCATGTACAAAAGTGGTACATAGGCGGACTTAATGCCTCAAGGCATTTTCTATCAGTCTTAGGATTAAACACACACACACACACACCATATTTTGTTTTTTTTTTGTAATAAATCTTTCTAGAATACACGAGGTTCTTCGCAACCATCGCATCACAACAATGTTAACGACCTCAGCACAAAGGTCACAGGCAAGACAAAAGTCCTAACCAATACTCAAGACAAATTACTGCAATTTCACCTCGGACTACTAGTTTATAATTACTTAACTAAAATAACATTCCTCGACCAATCCTACAATTGCACCGTCGATTTATCAATACGACTTTTTACTGGCATTCATACTTAATAATCCATACTTAATAATATAAACGCGAAAGTAACTCTGTATATGTGTCCGTATGTCTGTCTATTCCCTATTCCCTATATCTGGGCGGAGCAGGAGGGAGTGTCAGACTTTTACTGACTAAAACCCATCCATGTTCCTTCATCGCCCTCTGTGTTCCGGGGCCACGGTATATCTTTCGAATAGTCCCGCAGCCCCGGCAGGCTTCGACCCTTGCGGACCACTTCCTTAAACCAGCATACCTGAGAGATATTTCTCTACGGCATGTAAAGCCAAGTCAGATGCCCATGGGTGGCATAAAATCTGTGACACCAGGGCCTCAAGTCTGCTATTACAATAGTGTCAGAATGGTCTATCATTGATTTCATAATTGTTGATTTTGACAAGTTTGGTAATCTACTAATATGATGGCGTCATTACGACTCTCCAATGATCAACCACTGAAACTCCATTGAAAGAAATGGCATAGAATGGTAATCTCGTACATAATGACAAATGACTGACTGGTGCTATTTACGAACTTCTTACTACTTCAGATTGCATAAAACACTATTAAATAATATGTAAAAATATATATAAATGAAATCTGGTGGGTTTTATAATAACGTCAATACGACAATGTCATTATAACACAATTCTATTACGAGACCATTGACCGACCAATGATCGACCATTATGAATTTAGCAGATTACGAACTTTCAGCAAAATGACATAGGGATGAGAATGGGATCGTGTTGGAATGACGAATTTATATAAATAGCAGACTTGATCCCCAGGTTAAGGCACTAACCACACGAAAAAAAAGATCACAAATAGAGACAAAGTCACGGGAAAAACTAGTTGTGAATGAAGAAGTACCTACGCTCTGCGCTCTCATACCCGACGGTGGACGTTTATAAGCAGTAATGCGTTTAATTACTGAGCGAACATTTACTTTCATGAAAGTTAGTCTAATAGGATGAGTAATGTTGCGGGGGAAGTTGCAAGTTGGTGGTGTGATGAAGTGTCTAGATATTTTTTTGTGAGAACCACTACAGAGATCACCAAATATATAAAACTAAAGACTCAATTTAGAACAAATTCACATAACACATTTAAAAATCACAAGTTAGAGTCAAACTCTAACTTGTGATTTTTAAAAGTGTGCCTAATATCACAGCTACTGCTGCTGTGGGTGTACTATACTTAGTAATATAGTACACCCACATTTGACCAGCAGTCATGTTTATGTACCATGTAATAAGCTGTGAGAGTACAGCCATCAACCGGTCAACCAGAATTATATGATTCTGATATGTACCCACATATTCAGACTTGGGCTGATACTAAAAAATCCTGATGAAAATACTCGATATTTCTTTTTTCCTCAATAACGTTAAAACAATCCTGATGAAAATACTCAATATCACTTTTTCCTCAATAACCTTATGTTGCTGCTCAGCAGGACTATTACGTATCTTTCTGATATTCAGTGACTATGAAGCTTCGGTTGTTTACCAAACTTTGATGACAACCGTGAATGTCATAATATTGGTATTACGTATCACACTGAGTCGATATCACTTTACGGTGACTAACAGGGTCATACATAATACAAAACTAACCTTTGGCAGTTAATTGATGGACGCTGAGCCTAGTTACTATCATTTCGAGCTGTCAACAGAGATACGTAATAGCCCTACTAGGGTCAACACTGCCTACAACTCTTTTATTCAATATGTCCTTAAGTAACAAAAATATTACCAGACCAATTTCACTACCCCACAATAAGATAAACAATAACCCTTTTAATCCACCCGAATAACACCTTTACACAATAAACAAACAAAATAATACTTTCACGGATGACAATGCAGTAGTTTTACATCAAATTTTAATAACATATTTCTCTTCAACCGTACCGAAAGTTCACGGACGCTTGCCGTTCTTCTTTTATTACGTTAAGTGTGAAATAAAAAGGGTCTTGCACATATCAGCTGTTCTTTGACAGGACCCTACTGTGAAGTATGCTCCGTGTTCTGCATAAATAATGGTGTTACTTAATAAAATAAAGAAGAAAGAAAATACATTTATTTGGCACAGGCCACAAGCCTGTGCCAAATAAATGTATTTTCTTTATTCTTGCACACAGTATAAAAAAAAAAAAACATAAAACTAAAAAAAAAAAAAAATGTGATACTTTGCGCCTCACGGCTGCGCCAAATAGCCGGACAACTAGTGCCCGACGGTGGTTTTCAAAACTGTCGTACACTGCTAGATTGGCCTTAACATCATATCGGAGTATGCGTTTATAGGCATGGGAGTAAGTACACTTATGTCGATTGCGAATGCTTCTGTTACAATTTTTGTCAGTAAAGATGAAAAGATTACATAACTTGGTAGGTAGATTATTTTAGAGCCAGAAAGTTTGTCAACACTGCCTGTCAATAACTGTCAATGTCAACATAACATAATATCACGCCTGTAATCCCCGAAGGGTAAGGCAGAGGTGTAACTAATAGTACACCCACATTTCGCCAGATATGTTTAAGACCGCATGTAATAGTATTATTGCTATGAGCCGGGCGCAAATCCACACCGTGGATGCTACTAAAAAAATCCTGGTGGCAAAACCCCAATAACACTTAATTGCCCGACCTGGGAATCGAACCCAAGACCTTATGCTCAGCAATCGCGCTAGCCCCACTAGACCAACGAGACAGATCATCAAAATAGGAAATTCAGAAACGTCCCAATTTCCCACTAAACCCGCAACACGGTAGCTGCTTGGAGAAACACAAGCAATTAATAATTTATTTTCATATTCCAAGCCAATATGACATTTACATGAGGTATTGCTGATTTATAGCAGGCACGCGCAGGAGAACGTAAATTAAAATGGAGTTATGTTGGAAAAATGACATATTGGTAAGTATTTTTTATTTACAATTTTACGGACGATTTTCTCATGAATTGATGGTATGTTTTATCATCTTCATTTTGGATGTTCAATAGATCTTTTTAAGTGATTTAGTAAGACATCGGGGTGATAAGAAGCCCGTTTTACTATAAAGTCGAACGTCCACTATGCAAGAATAGGTTCGCAAAATTAGCTCTCCATCCAACCGACATCCACGCGGGCGAAGCTATGTACCTACTACCTACTGAGAGACAGAGGTATTCGTTTATCTGGCTATATACATTTATGTGATACTAGCTGATGCCTGCGGCTTCGCCCGCGTGGATGTCGGTTATCGCGACCAAAAGTAAAGCTCCCAGACGGCTTATTTTTTTCCGACACCTCCAACAAATATCATTATATTTTAGCCAACGTATACAAAAACTTGACAAATAATATACTAAAACCTTGTTCGAGAACCACTCTATCCATTGGTAAAAACAGCATGAAAATCGGTGCTGTAGTTTTTGAGTTTATCGCGAACAGACCGACAGACGTGGCGGAGGACTTTGTTTTATAATATGTAGAGGGATAGTGCTATTTACCGAAGCATGAGGCTAAGTGTTGCCATACAACGTGGTAACGCCGCCAGTCTCTTAGGCACATAACCAGCTGACAGCGTTGAAGAAAATAAATGAGATCATAAAACATAAATTCAATTAAATAGAATTTCAGAAAAATATATTTTTGACAATTGGTTAGTTGTCTATTCAAAAGCGTTGTTTGTGCTGACAAAACTTTCACTTACTAAGTGAAAATCTTGATACCAAAAAAATATCTTTACCTATTTTTAAAGGTAATAAAATTTAATGTTCTTAGATACAATTTATTTTTCATCATCTTTCAAAGTTAGAGCATAAATATAATCTTTACATTAACAACTTGCCAATAAAATACAATGAACCTAATTGAGAATGCCAAAGATACAAAAACCTCAATCATACTACGTTTTTACTTAATAATTTGAACAGACACGACATTGACGAGTAATAAAATACATCACAATTTCGTTTAATAGTACGGTAACTGGTTGATATATCGCTTAAAATTATATCTATCATACTAGACATGTATCAGACTTGACAACAGTATTGTTTTTAATCTACCTTTACCAACTGCATCTGCGATCTTTGACAGTCATTACAGGTAGTCAGTCAGTGGCCCAAAAAAACTGTCAACCAGTCTTACCAAGAGGTATCGTATTCCCCAGTACTAACTGGATTGTGGAGGTCGGATAGGCAGTCGCTTCATGTAAAATACTGGTATTCAGCTGCATCCGGTTAGACTGGTAGCCGACCCTGACATAGTTGAGAAAGGTTTGGACATACGTCATCATCATCATTTTATGATGATGTAATAGAAGTATAGATAAAAACTGTCAATTCCATTCAATTGAAGTTTTGGCGTAAGTAATAACTTACGCCAAAACAACTTCAATTGAATGGAATTGAAACTGAAAATGGAGCACAAAACAATTAAAAATAATAAATAATAATAAAATAATTAAAAACTTATAATTGTCAATTTTTGGTTTTTTAAAAATCAACCATGATTATTTATTTAACACTTAAAGCACAAAGTACAGAGGCGGACTTAATGCCAAAGGCATTTTCTACCAGTCAACCTTTTTTAATTTACCTAAAAATAACATCTATTTATGTTGATTAATAACAAAAAAATAAGCAGTAGAATCAATGCCGTGGATATACGTTATGTTTCTATGTTCTCACAAAATAAAATAAATGGTCTTGGAAGATATAATAGTCCATGGAAATCGTACCATAAGAGGGGTTGCCTTGCATCAAATAAGGTAGTTCTGATTTCTTTATAATTATGTTGTATGCGATGAAATAGTTATGTCAAAATGTCATTACCTACAACATCTAAAAAAATCAGAACTACCTTAGTTCTGATTTTTTTATATGTTGTAGGGGCTGCGGGACTATTCGAAAGAGATACCGTGGCCCCGGAACACAAAGGGCGAGGAAGGAACATGGATGGGTTTTAGTCAGTAAAAGTCTGACACTCCCTCCTGCTCCGCCCAGAGCGGGAGGAGCTATTTGATGATTTCCCATCCTAAAAAAAAAGGTAGTTCTGATTTGATGCAAGGAAAAATGTACCGATTCCATGAACTATATACGCCTCCTTTGTCCTTGCGAATTTAGGTTCGGGATCTGCTTATTTTTATATACTAAAGTTTTTGCGTTTTGCTATGAGGCGTCATGTTATACCCCACCCCCTGGAGAATATGATAATAGTAGGGGTAAACGAAAGAAGTGTAACAAAGTATCCTACGGCTCTTTTAATACAGCAGCATCATTTATCACTGATAACCATCCCGTTACTCAATTAACATAGTAATGTTCGCAATTATATAGTAATTAATTATCGACACATCACGAGTATTAGGTCGCTATAAACTATCATTAGGCTGGATTAAAGATATATAAATGCTAACATCTGCTGGTAACTAGTCTTGTGTAAGCTTTAATTTGTTTTTAAAGTTGAAGTTAGAAGGGTGAGGGGGGTTGGAGGGATAATCTCGCCATTTTCTTTGAATTAATTTAGATTGAAGTAAAGCCATAGATAGATAGAGTGGCGACCGCGAACCGGAAGACGTTGGAAGGCCTCCCCCTACTAGGTGGACCTGGTGAAGGTTGCGGGGATCCGCTGGATGCGAGACGCACGGGACCGGTCAATGTGGCGACACTTGGGGGAGGCCTGTGTCCAGCAGTGGACGTCTTTCGGCTGAAATGATGATGATGATGATGAGCGAGTTCGCACATCCCGTATGTAGAGTGGGTACTATGTCTATCTATGTGCAGTATGAGTGAACGAGGTTTTATAGTAGACAGTATATGTAAGTACTATGTATGTACTATAAAAACCTGACTATTTTAGCACGGTATGCGGCTTGACGAATCTGCTATTTAAATCTATCTTATAAATCAGAACGAATATTAAAATCCAAGATATACCCCTAAAACCTAAAGGGATCCCTTCTTTTTGCATAATGTTCTTTTTCCTAATATACTTTGGCATAACTGTTTTGGCATAATTTGTTTTGCCATAATAATACTTTGCCATATTTTTTTTGGCATACAGTTTATGTTGGCTTAATCATCTTGAAAGCTAATTTATTTTGGCATAAATTGAATTCGCATAATGTTACTAGGCATAATGACTTTTAGCATAATAGTATTTACGCATACAATTAATAGAAATAACGGAATCAAATTTGAGTTATTTTAACGTATTTATTTTTAATTAAAAATTCATTAAGTTGAGCTACAAAAGTTAGTGACAGAAACGAATCGCTGCAAAACCGACTCCACGTAGTCTTGTCTGCCCTACCCCTTTTTTTTTTTCGGATGGGAAATCATCAAATGACTATTACAGACGGTATCTCCTTCGAATAGTCCCGCAGACCCGGCAGGCTTCGGCCCTTGCGGACCCCTTCATTGTTGCTGACTCTCTTTGAGGCGCGCGTGGAACACGAACGCGCCGTCGACACGGCCTGTCGTCATGAGACGGAAGGACGGCGAGCTAGCCCATAGCTCCCCGTCCACAGGCACCACGTGGCCCCCGACGCCCGGGGCGTCTCCCGCGGCGGCCGGGACGTGTGGATCTTTCCCTATCACGTTCCGCCACCTCCTTCGCTAGCATGACTGCTTCGCAGAAGGAGGTGATGGCGTCCCATTCCGTCTCGCTCCGGAACATGGATTGCACCAGGGCCGGGAGCGAGAGGTCGCCGCCGCCGATCTGCCCTACCCCTAGAGTGTTATTTAAAATCGTGGAGGCGCGGAGGGGCGAGGCGGCCCACGAGCTGAGGAGCAGGTGGTTCTAACACTCGTCGCCGCGGCTGAGGCTGGCCGGCTTGCCGCGGTGGTGAGCGTGAACCACATCTGCGACGATAAGCTCGCGTGGGGCCGCCGGAGCCCCGCAGCGCCGGAGCCGTGACAGAAACCATGCCTGCTGCATGTTGCATACTGCATGCTTGCTTGCTGCATGCTTGCTGCGTGCATGCCGCATGCTTGCTGCATGCTTGCTGCGCTGCATGCTTGCTGCGCTGCATGCTTGCTGCATGTTTTTTTTTTCCAATCGTCAAAATAAATTGGTACCTATTACCAATCAGGGTATGTCTAACATCTTAGGAGTTCATTATTAATGCTTCTTTGTTATGCCTATAAAAAATATGCTTTAATATCATTATGCCTAAATAAATTTATGCCTAAGAATGTTATGCTTAATCATTATTATGATTAGAGAAATTATGCTTAAAAAAATATGCGTAAGCTGTTATGCGTAAATAATGTTATGCGAAAATATAATTAGGAGTAACAAAAGTATGCCAAGTTATATTAGGTCTTGAAATTTTATGCAAATGGATAGGGAACCAAACCAAAACAGTAGAATAGGGTAGATGACAAAAAAAATCGAAATAGTCCGTTAGATTATAGATTTCCAAAAAATATTGAACACATGTTTTTTTCTTTTTCACGTAATCAAAAAATTAAGACGATACAGTAAATCGAAAACTCGTGTTACGTCACATTTGAGTACATTTTACACGTTTATCATACACGTTTTATCTTCGTCAATTTTTATTAATTTGATAAAACACAAAAGACGTATCCAATATTTTTCGATAATCTAACTGACGGACCTAACAGAATCATATTTTTTTTAGTCAGTCATCATCCCTATTGTCAAATCGAGGTAATAAGTAATAACAACAATTAAAAACGCTTAAATAAACTATACTAACAACAAACTATAAAAGGGAATCTCTTTTTATTAACGTAATATTTAATTAGATTTTAGTCAAACATTCACATCATTTGTCAAACTGAGACTTGGCCAGTCTTTCAGAAATCAGGGATATTTTTTTTTGGAATAAGTAGCAACCGCTAGGAAATCTTGTAGCGAACACACACTACAGTTCAAATAAACCCATTTAATGATAAGAAAGGCCCAGTTAACTTGTCAAAGTTACTTAACACGCTTGTCATTGAAAACATAACCGTTGAATATTGACTTGAAACTATTGAACATAATAAGCACTTACAGGTGTTTTATACTGGATGTTTCTTTTGTGTTCTAGAGCTATATAATGGGTGTAAGCATATACCCTTAGCGAACCGGAAAGGTACTGTCGAGGACACTCCCGCCTGATCACCATTAAGCTAAGTTTTGCTTGCACTTACAACATAGCAACGCTCTCTAGCCCCGCCCCGTTGACCTTGTATAGAAATAATGAATGAAAAGATACCGATCGGCCGAGCGCACTGACGACGCATTTCAAACGAGAGTTATTGTTATTTTGCGCGCCAAAGTTGACGTTTTCCTAATAGGCCTACACTTTAAGAGGGCGTGGCTCGGCGCTTCCGCATGATTTAAGCGAAAAAAAAATTAATTGATCAGGCGGAAAAGACCACGACTGTACCTACTTGTTGTTCCCGTCATTGCGATATTTGTTTGTTCTAGAACATACTTAGGAAGCTTCTTGTTCCGGAGCTATTCTGGTCAAACTTCCAACTTTTTCACAAGTTTTGTTTTTCCTTAAATACACGTTTTTAATGTTGTAACTTTACTTTAAATATCTTCACGACCCCCGTATTATTCAACGCATCTATCAACAGTGTTTTGTCCTCCATAAACAGAAAATCCAACCACTACAAATTTCGTTCCACCTTTTTGTCTAATTGCAATCGACTAAAAATAGTAGATCAACATGTTCTTCTACCACCCTTTTCAAACAAAACAATACATATATTTATATTTGTGTTAGTATAACTGTGTGTATAATATAACTGCATTTCTACTAAACAATATTTTAACTGTTAATAGTCCAGGAGCATACAATAATTTATAATTTTGACTTAAAAATGAAGTAATTTTGAATTATACACTTTAATAAAACTGCTTAAGTACACCTGGGTCGTGTATTATAACGTTAATAAGGTAATATGTATTCAGCACAACATAGTACGAGAGAATTATTAATAATTAATAATTTCTATGAAATTATTAACATATAGTTTGCAGTTTTTATGGTATAATTTTGTAGTAATAGTTGTGGCTATGTGGAGTACAATGTTTCCTGTGAATTGTTTAGGGTTGGAGACAAATTGGAATGGAAAAAAAAACACAAAAGAGTAAAAAATAACTTTAGCTTCAGAAGTCGGTGACTTTTGTTTGTTTGATTCAGTTTTTTTTTGCCACCGACTTCTTGTTTTTGAAGTCGGTTTTATTTTTTGCAAAAAAAAAGTATTTTATTTTTTCCATTTGTATGGAACTCTTCAATAATTATAATAGACAGCAAATCTGTCGTGATTGCTGCAATCTCATGCTGTCGACCAATTTGCCGTCTATTATTGAGATATACAGGGGTCTGTATATCTTCGAAAACCAGCCAACCGCAACCGCAAAATAATATTCTTCCAAACAGAAAAAGAACTATCAAAATCGGTTCTTAATTGTCGAAGATATCGCTGAACATAAACACAAAAAAAAAAATCATAACCTCCTCCTTTTGGAAGTCAGTAAAAAATATTCTTAAACATCTAAAATTTGTCGTCTTTAATTATGTTGGTACGAGTATAACTAAGGAGCTTGTGGCGCATTTGCCCAGGTTGGGCCGTGGATGAGTGACGACCCATTACATTCCGAATTTCCTCCGTGCCTCGAAAAGCACGTTAAGCCTTTAGTCCCGGAAGTCAATTGTAGGTCTTTGACTGTTGTTACAGGTAGTCAGTAGCGTAAAAGTCTGAAATCAGTCTTCCAAGGAATATCGTATTACCCAGTTTTTACTGGGTTGTGGAGGTCAGATGGGCAGTCGCTCCATGTAAAATACTGGTATTCAGCTGCATCCGGTTAGACTGGAACCTGACCGCAACATAGTTGGGAAAAGTCGTAGCAGATGATGGTGAAAGTACCTAACTGAAAATATGTTTGAAAAAGTATGTATTTGCAAAAACTGCTGTTGAGTTCCTACTTTAAAAAAATCGACTATGTTCGTTTCTGCTTGTTAAAATAGCAAATGAATGTGCTATTTTGTCCTGTCCTAAGAAACGGTTTTTTTATTACTAAAAATTGATCATTCACAGGCGTAAAAGATTATGTCTAATTTATTATTAATTTGTTTATTTTGGACAACTGTGCAATCGACAAGGGTTATCGTGATAACCCTTTTACCACGGATAGTGTGTTAGTGTATTTTTATTATTAAAACAGGCAGTAATTATAAAAATTAAACTTTTTAGTGAACATTAGAAATAATAAAAATGGTATTTATATTAAAAACTTGAACATGTAGTTTTATAGACCATTAAATAACCTAACACCTTAAATTACCAAGATTATTACTGCAATGTTTTACTCGCTTCGACTTGATGTAGGAACCTACAGTTAATGATGACAGATTTGATTACACTGACAACCCCTTTTTGTTAAATGGCGTTAAGGTTTGTAAAATGAATCATGTTAACGGAAGAAATAAATAAAATTAACTAGTAAAATAACTGATTCTTCGGTTTATCAAGAAAGCACTTCGCTCGCGACTTTGTCCGCGTGGATTTGGTAAAAACAGTGTTTTCAGTGATATAAAGAGTGTAAAAAAACCTCTTAACGAAGCCGAAAGGCACTTGTTCTCCCCGTCACTGCGATCATTTTTTTGTTCTACACCATACCTGGGAACCTTCTAGTTACGGAGATAGTGGGGGTCAAAGTTCCAACTTTTATACAAGTTTTTTTTTAAATACAAGTTTTTAATGTAAGATTTTTCACCCCAGAAAAAAGTCGTTTCCCAGCAATAATTTTTGCGTAAAGTTACTTGGTTTCATGTACAGCATTCTTGATTGACGTACATTATGTAAGTACAACTGTTTAGGCAGCGCATGCAAATAACTCTGTTTTTAGAGGTATTTCTTCCCGCCTGCCTCGACAAAATTTGTGACAGCTCGGCTAATATGAATGACATCAATATAATTTCTAGTCTATGTTACTCGGTAAAGATGTAGCTTTCTAATGGTGAAAGAATTTTTAAAATCAGTCTGGTAATTTTTGAGTTAAATCGTAACAAACCGAAAATCAAATCTTTCCTCTTTATAATATTAGTTTTAGACAAAAGATGCAGTCAGTTTATTAGGAATTATTATGTATTTAAACAAAGACAAAACTGTTTATTGCCGGCTAAGACTTGATGCGATAAAATTATATACAATCTGTGTTTTTTTATTATAATTATATATTTCATCATAATATTATTATATTTCGTTTTTTTTCAATTAAAGTTTCAAAAACATTAAAAAATAAAAGGCGAACCAGATTCATTGCCTGGAAGTAAAATCAAAACATATTAAGGTACGTAGAGAGTGTATCTTAGTTTGCGCACACAATTGTACGCTATAGTAATTTTGCCTGTGTCTGCGCTAAGATTAGACGCATGACTGTAAAACGGTCACGATGACTACTGCAGTTACTAGGTAGGTTATTAGTAGGTTAGATGTGTCTGTCTAGCCACAGACAAAAATAATAAGCAGCTAGAAAATAAGAAAAGTATTTTCAAATTAAATATAATAAATTCGAATTACGAAATTCGAAATTCCCGAGGCTATTAATTCGAGACCGCAAATTCAAATTCAACGAACATATGGAACGTGAAAATTCCGTCAATAATCGTTCAACTAATTCGATTCGAATTTAAAATTGTTGCCGAATTTGTCCGTTTTTTTTTCGTTTGCCGTCGGTTCGACGCCGACGCGATCCGAAAACTGTCAATCAAACTGTTGCATATTATTATTTAAGGTATTGCAATTTGAAAATAAAAGAATTTCGAACATTGGAACGTTTGTTTTTTTAGAGTTCTCGATTTCAAATAATGAGCGTCTCTAGTCGGTCCGCATTGGACTCACTTGTTATATTTTTTTTGTCGAAATCAAATCATGAGATTAGCGTTATTTCAAATCCTGTCTGCAAAAAAGGCAATTTTGTATCGTTGCATAAATAATTCTTAAAAATCATATTCGCATTACTAACGATAAAGCGGTTTTTTATTGTTTTTCCATTGCATGGGTTTTCCCACATGAAAGGTATAAGTGCGTCCGAAAAAAGGAAATAAAAACAATTTGACAATAAGTAAAGAATAGAAAATAGATACGTTCTTATTATCCACATACTTATATTAGTACCTGATAATTATATTAAAAAAAATAAATAAAAAAAAATTACAACATAATACGGAACCCAAAATAGCTTTATTTTACAGAACTTCAACCATCCATACGACACACACTTGACCGTATTATTTACCAAAAAGCCTAATTGTGTTGTGTCTCGCGGCACAATCGCAGACCGAATGTAAAAAACTCACTTATCGGCCCCGGAGGTTCGTACAAAAATTGGGCTTATCCCTAATCTTATATTGACACCGTAATGAGACCAAAATATTGTAACGTTCGAGATTAGTCTCGAGAGGTATGGAGAGGAAGCGTGGCTAAATATTTTGGATATTGTCCTTGTTTTTGTTCAATGAACAGTTAGTAAATATTTTTATGAGTATATGTATAGATAGTTATTTTGTTTGTGCTTTAGTGTCTTTTAAGACACTAAAGCTTAGTTAATTTTCCTGTTATATATGAAAATAACGGTTATTTGTTATGGTCTTTGCTTGCAAAGTTTTCATTTTATTCTAAATTGTGGCCTACGTACAACTTCAGTGTAAAATGCTGTAAATATTTATTCAGGTTTAACTATAAACCCAATAAAACAGCAAAGAATCTTCCCTTTACAAAAATAAAAATATCTCCCCGACATTTGTTTGCTAGTCTTGTAGCTGACTTCGTGGTTCCATTGTATAACGCTTAAAATCGCGCTCTCTACTCTATAGTAACTCTTACTAATTCTATTACCCATTTATCACAGTAAATAATAAAGGCCAAAACAGCAAAATAATCTAAACCGAAACTACTAAATCGTCTCCACACCTCTCCTTGTCCCAACACAGCCACAGGATTTGGTTCCGTGAAACTAATCAGTTTAAATAAGTAAATTGACGATAGACCGCATTCGTCACGCGATGGTAGAATTCGGGTACAGCGTGCCGAGATGAGGCGATACAACTTTGTTGCAAGTATTGTGTTATTTTTGTCTGAAACACATAACATCACGCTTGTAATCTCTAAAGGGTTAAGTAGAAGTTTACCTTAAATATAGTACCTAGACATCATTTATGTTTAAGATGAGACGTGTGTGTTGTAATGACACGTTACGACTTTTTTTACAAGCATTGGAATTCCTTCCTTCTTTCTGATGGCGGGATGAGCTAGACTCTTTTGCAAAGGATCGGCCTACAGTCGCATTAGATCGCGAAATGTGGAAGGAGGGAAGGGAGGCCTTTGCCCTGCAGTGGGCCAATATAGGCTTGTAATAATAATAATAAATAATAATAATATCGCTTGACATAACACACAGTGCCATCTAGTGCCACACTAAGAAACGAGGCTTGTGTCGTGGACACCAGATAGTTGATATACTACATAGATACTTTTTGTTTGTAAATACGTACTTATTATATATATAAACATCCATGACTCGGAAACAAATGTCCACATGCTCATCACACAAACATTTGCTCCAACCAGGATTCGAACCCGGGACCCTAAGAACGTAAGGCAGCCTCACTACCGCTGCGCCATCGCCATTCGGGTCGTCTAAACGCGCACACGTATATCAACTATCTGGTGTCCACGACACAAGCCTCGTTGCTTAGTGTGGCACTAGATGGCGCTGTGTGTAATGTCCAGCGATATTTATTATACCTAGCTAGCTAGCCTACTCATATCATCATCCAGCGACTGCCTATCTGACCTCCACAATCCAGTTAGTCCTGGGTATACAATACCCCTTGGTAAGTCTGGTTGTCAGACTTTCGGGCCAATGAGTACCTGTAACGATTAATAGAGTACTCAGATCTACTAATAAAGAAGTATGGAAGAAGACATCAATAAATAAATTGGGAACAGGATAAGCGAGTCGAACGTACGCTTTTGTCTATGGTACCTGAAATTAGGGCGGGATGCACTCATAAATACAAGGCCAAACTTATTTTTGCTCTTGCAAGTACTTTATTAAGGAAATCTCTGAACAGACTCCGAACCCAGGTCAGCCGTAGCAAAGACAATCTCCTCAGATGAGGGTTTATGGACGGCTCCGATCTCAAATGTGTATGCGGCGTGTTTCCACAGACAATGGCCCATCTTGCATCTTGCGCCGCATGCCCTGACACCTGCACACTTGATGATCTTATGACTGTATCAGCGAGCGGAGTTTGCATAGCTGAATTTTGGGCCAAACATATTTAATAAAATATTTGCCATCGACACGCTAAGAACAGAAATTAAAATTCATACAGTCTCCGTTCCCAAACAAAAAAGTTTGTATTGATTTTAACTTCACCGTGTGCCCCTAAACTTTTAAAAGCTTTGTGGTACCGATGCCGTAGCGAGCAACCCGCTTCTGCACAAAGTGTTCAGATAATCCGGCAGATGGCGTTACACGTTGCGAAAAAATTCAAACCCGACAACTTATATTGGAGTTTCAAATTAACCACAGTGATAAATGAAATTATAGTGCTCAAATTAATCGTATAGTATGGGAGGAATTATTTTATGATCAATATAAATTGTCATCTCTATGATCACGCTTTAGAAAAATAAGCTAAGTAGATAGAGTCGATACTTTATCTGGCTAAACCTGAGAAGCAGTTGGCGTTCTGTGGTTTCTGCCATCCCCCATGGGAGTTTATGTACCCCTGAGAAGAATGGCATAACTAATGATTGCACTAAGTATGTACGCTAGTACCTTAAGCAACAGTGCTCCTATCGGGTCTATGAGGGTAGTGCCAACAGAAAAGTCATACATCTCAATGTTCAGTAATCCGATTGCCAACAAGATTTATTTTAATTAAGTAGACTTCAAACACTGTTTTAAGCTTTCACGGTTCATAACTATACTTAAAATGTCACTTACGGGATATCTTCCAAAAAACACATAAAAAATAAAAAAAAGTCACGGAAAATATCCCGTAAGTGACATTTTAAGTTAAGTAGACTTGCTAAATTATTAGGATTATTTTGATAGTTTAATAAAAACATGGCATATAAACGTGATCAGCTGTTACGGTGTAAACATAACGTAAATACGTCGATTTCGATCGAAAATACAATTATCCTAAAAACATTTTATTGAAATTGTTTATGACAATTACAATCAGTATCATTCATATGGATACATTCTTAAAATTATGAAAACTATTTTATGTGAGACGGGTATCCTTAAACAATAAATCTTTAAAATAAAAAAAAACAATATTGATGAATCTGAAACTAAAAATCTAGGTATACAAAATGTTAGATGCCTGTACTATGATAATCCTGTATCACAGGCTGCAGGAGCTCTAACAATATATTAAAACATTCTTAATCAGAGAGCCTTAAAGTCTAATTTAGAAAATTTTTAGGTTCCAGAGTTTCAAACGACATAAAAACCCTAGAACAAACGTGTGTTTTAAAGGCGAATAGTTAGACAGTTGAACAAACTAAAACAAAGTCAAATGTAACATTACATAGAGGTGACATCACCCTAACTAGAAGATAATATTTTTATACGAGACATTCAAATAATAAAAAAATTATGCGCGCTTTTTATGACCTCACTTGTAACCTAAAATTTTACTATTGGACTGTGGTACAAGTTGTAACGGCAAGCGTTATGGTATTTTGTTTTTATTTTAATCAGGTCCTTTTTAGGGTTCCGTACCTCAAAAGGAAAAAACAGAACCCTTATAAGATCACTTTCCTGTCCGTCTGTCTGTCCGTCTGTCACCACCGATTTTCTCAGGAACGGGTAAACCTAGCAAGTTGAAATTTATACCAGATACTGAAGTCTATAGTCCCTATTAGGTGTATAAAAATCAAGGTCCTGAGTCAACACGATAAAAAGATATGGGCAAATTTAGATTTTCGCGAAAACTTGTAAGTACAAAAATTTTCATTTTTTTTTATTTTTCGGACTTTTCCCTTTACTTGTGCTGTAAGACCTTGCTTTTAACCAAAATTGACAATTCTAGATCAACCGGAAGTACCCTATAGGTTTTGGGTCGAAATTTTATAGTAGTTTCCGTTGACCTAGAATCACGAAATTTGGCACAAAGCAAGGTCTTACAGCACATGTAAAGGAAAAACCGTAATTAAGTAGTTTAAAAACAAAAAAAGCGATTTTACTATTACAAACGTAATAATTGCGGTTGGCGCAATAGCCGTTTTTAGAGATGGAACAGTAAAGTTAAGTTAGTCTTTTAAAAAGTTTGTACGGAACCCTCGGTGCACGAATCCGACTCGCTCTTGGCCGGTTTTTTTTTCTTTTCGTATTAATAGGTAACAATAATAATCCGGTATCTGCAAGATGATGGTAATGAACATAAAAACTTGGGATGACCACTGACCACCTACCCACCCAGCAACAACTTGAGACGGCATTAGACAAGAAGTAGTCACATTCAAAGAGTTTCGTATTTTTCACAGGACTCACCTTAAGCAAAATTAATTTTAAGATAGAGTGATAGAATGTCAATTTGTATCATCATCTGACTAGCCTTTTCCCAACTATGTTGGGGTCGGCTTCCAGTCTAACCGGATGCAGCTGGATACCAGTATTTCACATGGCGCGACTGCCTATCTGACCACCAAAACCCAGTTAGTACTGGGTAATACGATATCGCTTGGTAAGACTGGCTGTCGTACTTTTTGGGCCATTGACTACCTGTAACGACTGTCAAATATCTACAAATGACAGCCGGGACCAACGGCTTAACGTGCTTCCCGAGGCACAGAGGAAACTCGGTCAATTTGTCTATGATACTCATACTGTAAGCCTATATCATCCCACTACTGGACAAAGACCCATGACTCCCCATGACTTTATAACCTGGTTACAGTAAAACCAAAGGAGGTTTTTGTTGTGTGACAGAAATACTGACAGCTTTATACATACTTTCAAAATTTGTATTCAATCAAAGTCAGCAAAGTGCGAAAGTAGGCATCATGCTATAAAATGAATTAAAATGCCTAATAGAATTATAAAAATAAACATTACTACATTGGTAAACATTCAAATTTTTATATCCAATTCGGTACAAGATTTTCTTTCCATAAAAACCTGGGCACTTAGCAAAAATGCAACATTAGATGCCAAATGTAATTGAATTGTATAATTTAATGCCTCATTACCAATTGGACAGGCAAAGCAATCAACAAATACATCGTAATTAGTAAACTCCGGTATTTTACGTAGTAATTACTGTCAGATATTGTTATTACATGTTTCCTGTTTAACATCGGTTTCAAATGTTCAATAATGGCCGATAGAGTGTTAGAAAATAGGCGAGACGACAAAAAGAAATCTAATTAGTCCGTCACTTAGTTTATCAAAAAATATTTGACCCGTGTTTTTTCTTTTGTTACGTAAACCAAAATTGACGAAGATACGACGCTTTTAAAATTCTCAATACGTCACGCCATGGTATAATTTTTAGCTAGTTCTGACGTCACGAGCCCCCACTCCCGAATTTTCATGCGTTTTATCTTTGTCAATATTCATTGATTTACAAAAACAAAAAATATGTGTCCATTAATTTCCAATACTGTAACTGACGGACTAAATAGATTTGCAATTTTTTGATACTGTCGTCATGCCTATTGTAAGAAGTAAAATAAAATGTTAGGATTTAAAAAACATAAAACGGTGATCTTACAGTCAATTTACTTGTAACTTTTTATTTCCAGCTCTCATCGTTATTAACCTACTTACAGATCTTCAATTATTCTATTCTTGCTTTCTGTCCCGATGTCTAATTGACTATTTACACCTGGAAATAACTATTAAAATAATATGAATTGTTCGACAGATTAAACCAAATCTTGTGTAGAATTTGACAAAAATGATGTGCCAGTAATTAACCAGGAATCAAGAGGCGCCAAAGGTTGGTAAAACGACCATTTTTTACATCCTCCTGTTTCGAAAAAAGAAGATAAATGATTGGATTAAGGGCTTGAGCAAATTTATTCTGATGTAAGCAATGATAGTCAAGTGGTGTGACCGTCTGACTGCAAAGTCATAGGTCTCGAGTTCGGACCCAAGCACGCAAGCAAGAAACCAGGATGCCGGAGAGATATTTCTCGACGGCATGTAAAGCCAAGTCAGAGGCCCATGGGTGGCTGAAACCTGTAGGCTTAGCCAAGTTGACAATCTACAATCGTTAACGCTAGTAGAATGACATCATCTCAACGTTAAATCACGTGATCAACACAAACGAATAGAAAATTCGTAGACAAGTTTACATCGTTCAAAATAATAGAATAGAATGTTATCGTTTCTACAATGTTGATCGCTACACTCTTTGGTAGGAACGCTCACCATAGACTTCAAGTGTAGGTTTTTTCTATAGACATTAGAGAACGAGCGATCGATTCAATCGTGTCAACTTGGCTACCAATTTAGCGCTTTCTACAATCGCTTACGCCGAGGCGTTTACGATTGTAGAAAGAGAATCGATATGAAACGTTTGTAACTTGGCTAGGCCTGCTGGTTAGGCACTAACCACACGATAGCGAAGAAAGAAGATTATGATGTTCAAAAAGCCATTCTCTCCTAAATTAGACCACAACAGACACAGATATTCGTAATGCGTGAGTTTCGGCAGTTCTGTCGTGATTTACTGTCAGCGGTGTCAGAGGGGCGCGGGGCAACGATGTAAATCATACCGGCTCATATTTAACGATTTGAGGTTCTTTCCTATGGCTTGTTTACTTGAATGGCGTATGTGATGGCTAGTGCATCATAGACTAAAGACATGCTAGTGAAATATAGGAGCTTGAGAAACCATCCTTTGCCCCTGGGTGTCAGTGGTAAGGTATAGCACAATGCTTTGGTAGCTGTGTTCAAGTTGAAGACTTGTTCATGGTGTTCATTCCCTTTGTGTTTTGCTATTTGCGTCTTCCCCCTCAAGGTTTATTGGAAGACCAGCGTCAGACAGCATCACCTGTCTGGTATGAATGCTAAAATGGACTTTTTTGGCGCAGCCGTGAGGCACACAGCACATCTATGTTTTCCTCCTTATTTTGTATCTTTTTTATATTATTGTGTGTGTGCTCTATTAACTGACGTCAAATAAATATTTTTTTTTCTTTCTTTCTTTTCTACAGATTTAGTAGAGGTTTATTAATTTTTACCTATCGAAAACTTTGCATTGTCACTTTTTTTTATTTATCCATTAACAAGTTCCGGTAACATTTTTTTTTTTAAATCAATGGTTTTAGGAAAAACAACGCTCGTTTTCTGAGTCGACCTATTAATTCATCCTATTGCACCACCACCACTGTTAAAAATAGACCTCTGTCAAGCTGCGCCGCAATAACACCATGGTAAAGATGGTGAAAATATTTCATAGGGTCTGCAGTAGGCAAATGACAGGTCCTTTAACTACTGCAACTCTATAAAACAATATTTGTTTCGGTCGCGAATCATATTTTAATGAACATACAACCCGACACAGACCTTCAAATTGCAAAAAAAAACGTCAGAAATTTTGAATTTCGCTGACTGTCCTGTCGCTTCCCCCCTTCATATAACGCCTAGTTTTGCACCTTGGTTCCTGCACATGTATAACTTGACAGGCATGGGGGAAGGACGGTATCATGGCGGCAATAACGCGATCATAATTAAATAAATATATAAATAAATATCGCTGGACATTACACACAGCCTAGCGCTTTCTAGTGCCACTCTAAGCAACGAGGCTTGTGTCGTGGACACCAGATAGTTGATATACTACATAGATACGTTTTGTTTGTAAATACATACTTACTATACATATAAACATCCATGACTCGGAAACAAATGTCCATGCTCATCACACAAACATTTGCTCCTACCTGAATTCGAACCTGGGACCCTAAGAACGTAAGGCAGCGTCACTACCGCCATTCGGATCGTCATTAACTTATTGTACATACTTCATAACTGATGTTTGTATGAAAAAAAAATATATATAAAGAGACAAAATACCAGGGGTTTCGCAATGTTTTCATAATAACAGACCTTTTGCAATCTTAATTATATTATATTTATTGCATTTACAAACTACGAGCAGAAGTATCAAAAAGACATTATCATACTACATCTGTGCCCGGTTGATAGCAATAGGTTTGCCCCTTATAACATGTGACTTAAAACATAACTGGCGAAATGTGGGTGTTCTATTAGGTACACCTCTGCCCTGCTCTGTAATGATAATGTAAATGATTACAGAGAAGGACCGAGGAAACTCCAACCACCAGCTCTTATGGACTGGTCTGGATCCATTTAAAATACTGGTATTCAGCTGCATCCTGTTACACTGTATGCCGATCATAGTTGAAAAACCGGCCAAATATTATTTTATTCTGTTTTTAGTATATTTTGTTGTTATAGCGGCAACATAAAGAACAGAAATACATCGTCTGTAAAGATTTCAACTGTCTAGCTCTCACGGTTCATGAGATACAGCCTGGTGACAGACAGACGGACGGACAGCGGAGTCTTAGTAATAGGGTCCCGGTTTTACCCTTTGGGTACGGAAAAAAAAAGGCAAGGCAGATGATGATTCATATATCACCTTCTGACTATTTTCAGAACAACGTTTTCTTAAGCATCCATTTTTGCAAAAACACGTAAATCATTAGAAACATTATTTTAGTTATTACAACCACGTAGAGAACTAAATACCTACCGCATGTCTAAAGGTCAAACTTTACCATAGCCAGCTAATAACAATTTGCCATAATTATCTGAAAAAATGGCCATAACTAACCCCGCAACGACATAAAAATACATAGTTTTTTTACATTTTTACAATGCACAGTAAAATAAAGTTGGCAAAGATTTTTATTATTCAGCCAGCAAGCTTTATTGTTTATAGTGTCATAATGTTAACTTTATAAACCTACCGTTTATTGTGTTGTTATTAAACGTGATTTATGAAGAAATCAACTTTTAATTTCGGTTTGATTTTTTGGGTATGATAATTTTATGGAACAGAAACGAATTTGGATCCTTCTATTTGGCAAAGAAATATATTAATATAAAATAAAAGTACCAACAAAAAACAACTACTTAAGTGAAATAAAACATAATAGCCATGGTGAATTAAATTCTCCCTCCCTTTTGGTTCTAAGGAAATAATGAAATTATGAAATAATTATGAATAATTAGGGTAATCTTGGATTCTAAATGTATCATTCAAAATTAATATCAAGTTTACATACATTTCTTGGCGTGAAATGAATGAAGAATAAATATCAATTCAACGTTTTTAAAGATTTAATTAAATAAAGATATTTTAGATAAATAGAAGTAAAATTGATTACCACGTTTGTTTATCAGTCCACTTATAATAATGTTTACCAGAAATGTTTAATTTTACACACAAGTGCCTAACTGCCTAAGCTAAGCCATATAATAACGCTCATTATAGGCCAAGTTTCCTTTAAAACTGGGTCAAGTTGGAAACAGCTGAGACTTGTGAATAACATCCTTTTGCCAATTTCATTTACAAACATTAAATAATATCTTCAATAAGTATAATTGCGCTATAAGCCGATAAAATCAAATATCAGTTACTATATATCTCTAGCCTTAGTTCGAAATTAGTAAAAAAACGTTAATTTAAACATAGGGTCGTCCATCTGTGTGTACGGTCGAAGGGAAAATGCGAAAACTCGCCCCAACCCGGCGGCCATTTTGTGACGTCACATCTGGCCGCAGGGGACGTATTTAGGCGTGTTTTTTTTACAAAAGAAAAGCTTTTTTTTTTTGGGAGAACTTTAGATAAAAGGCCTGATTACTTTTTGTGTACGGCAAGATTTGACAAAAAGACAAATATTAACATGGATATTTCTGCAGAAACTTAAGTGTGTAAAAAATTATTAAACTTTAAAAAAATATTCACCTTCCAATCTTTTGTACTTTTAAATATCAAAATCGACCACTTTTACAACTCTTTTTGTAGTTTCCATCATCTATGATAATTTATTCAGTACCAATGCCAGTAGGTACGAACTATAATATAATTTCCACGAAACTTAAAAACTAATGCACTTAAGAAATGCCAGTTATCCTTTCTCCTGAACGTCGGCATTGCAACTGACATTGCAAACAAAACCTATACAATTTAAAACAAAACAATACAAAAAGGTGCAAAATAAAAATTCGAGCGCAATTGTTGAGAAAAATAAAAATGTACGCTCAGTACGTCCCCGTGTGCGCTTTGATGATGCCGGGGCGATGGGATTGGTGTATGAGAAGTGGTAGGCGTGGTTTGTTTGAGCCCCTCCCACCTCCGTTAAGGGTCTTAGATTGTGTGGCTCCAAACGTCATCGGGCGCTTGCCGGCAGCGCCACGCGTGCTCACCCAACATAGCATAACCTTTAAACACGTGCTCTCACTAACAAAAATAAAAAAAATACCGTGTAAATACCCGTGCAGTGACAATGTGGTAAATTTTAATGTGACTCAAGAAAACCAACAAGCCCAAACTGTGTTATGGGCTAAAAATATGATATAAACAACTGATGTTATGAAAAGTGTGGAAACTAATGTTTTGTGTTTAGTGTTGTGGAATCGATCGGCTGAAAAGTGACCTCTGGCGGTTGAAATTGGCCGAGTTACATAAAACAGTAACAATACAGCTTTTTTGTGGAGTGCTATGTTCAGTTGATCGCCGATTTTTTTTAGTTTGAGCCTAAATATCTTCCAATAGGAATCCATTCTGTTGAAGCTCAAATTATTCTTCCAAAATTTCTTATTCTGCTTCTAGAACTAATTCGGTCATATTTTTGGAATTCCTTTTTATTCTTTCTGTATAAAAATCCTTAACAGCCGTTTTAGGCTTTATTCGTGCAATATTTAAACAAAGATATCTTAGTGTAAAACGAGTGTAAATAAAAGCTCAGTCTAGATCGAATTTAAGATCTGTTTTAAGTGTAAATTATTCATTCTCATTTTTAGTGTTAAATTAGATTAATTTAGCACCGAAGAAGATCAGAATATTGGTGGATTCGAAGTACTAGATAAATTTAAGGCCACACATTACGGAGATCAAAGAGATATTGAATATCTCAAACATTGAATAATAGTTACAGACAAAGGAACAATTATAATTTACGTTCGACCTTTACAAGCGGATGAATTAATTGCTATCAAACTGTTAATTTTGCAAGGAACATCTAATTCGAGGTCTTTGTTTACGAGTTTCCAATACAATCAAGATTCTAAGTGCCGACAATTAAATTTGGAGTAAACTTATTACAGAAGAACACATCAATTTTAATCGATGCAAAATTAACGAATTTAGCACAATTTAACTATCAACATTTTACATATCACTGGAATAGGATACGTTTAAGATTTTATAACTAAGAACTTCCTTATCGTTGACTGAAACTGACCTTGGTGTGCAAACAAATTGTGAAATCGTTCGAGAATCATCAAGTGCGTCTTCACGAGCAAAACCACATCCAAATGCTGTTGCGTTAACTCTATCTTTGCCGCTACTGACAATATCATCATCCACATCAGCCCAGTGAACTGCACCACGCAGTTCACCAAAACCACCAGCCAAATTGTTGAAAGAGTGTTCGCCACCAGCAAAACCAGATGCATCATTGACCACATGTCGTTACCCCGCCGATCACATTAACCTGGGGGTTCACGTCGCTGGGGTGGAGCTGCAATCCGTCAAGATAGCCACTGAATCGAAGCTGCAGCTGTGCGGGGGCTGGAGTGGGCAGGCTAGCTACGCGCTGGATGGATGCGTGGACGCTGGCCTGCTCAGACCACCGCCGCAGCCGCACTCCAGCCAACTTGGTACTGTTTATGCCACGAAAAGGAGACGGAGGAATGGAAAAAGGTAAGTCTAAACGATAGATGATGTGCTTCTGTAATTGTTTGTGATTTTGGTTACTGGCGACGGCGACGGCTTTTCACCAGTTCGCAATAGATATTATGCTTGTGGCTTGTGGGCCACAAATAAACGGTTAGGAGGAATTTAAAATAAAGGTATTTACAGTAATGGGCCATTAGGTATCATGTCCTATAATCAAACTTCTTTGTGACAATCCAAATTAATTTTGGATTTACATTGATGATGTGTTTTCTTTTTGGGAAACACAGGATCACGAAGGGTGTGGTTCTATTTTATGCAGAATGTTTCATTTGTTAAAAGCTCACACAAGATGCTCATAAAACTCTTTCTAAATTTGATTTTATTTCATTCTAATGTGACATTATGAATTAGTGTCTCATTAAGGTTTTCTTGTAACCTGTCAATTTTATTGAGAGTGAATAATTTGGTCAAATCAATTTCAACGTCGGGTAAATTGTAACTTTTGTAAAATAGGCTGTTAGTTCTTGAATAAAGATATTTTGTTTAGAATAATTTATAATTGGATTTGAATAATTAAATTCTAGCTAATTGAGTTATGGGCGATATCATATCGGCTACAATTTTAAGTGACAAGACCGGAATCTTAGATTAGAATAATATTTTAGCCACTAATAAATACGAGGTAGTTTACTATGACTAAGTTAGTCGTTATAACAATACTTTATGACTGTTTTTATTTTTTATTTTTACAGAGACTGTTCTATATAAAATAAGAAATTGTTACATGGATAGGTAGGTATTTATTTAGATTTTTATTCAAATATTGACAGTGAATTTTAAATCTTTTAATTTACCAAAATTTTACACATGCTGAGAATAGGTGATCTTTTAATATTACAAAACCTTTATTTAAACATAATAATAAATAAAACGAGTAAGTTTAACCAAAATGGGGTGTGATTGATGATAAAAAGGTGTTTATCAATCAATAAAAGACAATTACTTAGTGAAAACGTTAACACTTGTCTAACTAAAGTGCCGGATGTGTGATATATAACAAAAAAAAACTCAACAATCGTAACAAATCGATTTAAAACAATTAATAATTTTGAAAACATCAAAATTCTCAACGCGTTTCGCCTATGCCTCTTGGATTTTTTACAAATTTGTACTTTGTTGCTCTTGGAATAGGGTCAACATTTGAATTTTATGGTGTCCTGTTAAAGTTTGACGGCTAAGCTCAACCTACCACAGAATTTGAATAGCTAAAAGTGCTTAGAATTTAACAGGGTATTTTAAAATATTATTATAAGCCAGTCAATGAGAACTATAATTCTAACAAAAACCTATTTAACTACTAGTTTTTTTTAAGTGTGCCCTGTGTAATATTTTTTAAACCTTTCGCGGCCGTTATATTTGATATCTAATCGAATTCGAGATTTCTGTAACTTGAGTTTAAAAAATCAGTTATCCCGTGTCTGTTTTAAAAACATAACTTCTTACTTTAATCTTTATAATATAGTGCCATTTTTATATTGTGTATATTTGCACTTTGCCTGTTTTCTTGTGATAACAAAAGACGTAAAATAGTGTTTCACTGTTCAAAGTCACAACAGAAATTATAAAAGACCTTTTCTTTAAATAATTTATAAACTGATATTTATTTGTAAAAGATCTCAAATAATTTATAAAAAAAAAGGCCTTGAGATAAATATGTCAAATGATAAATTAAAATTCAAAATTCCGAAATCCGTACCTGTCATGTCCTGGTACCTAGGTGTTATGCTCAGTTATAAATGAATTTACACTACCAAATAAAGTACTTTTAGGACGCATGATGCAATTCTAACTTTGTATAACCTACCTACCTATTTTTAAATACCGACCAAAGAACTACAACTACTTCATGAATATTGCAAATGCGTGATGCAACTTCAACATTATCATTGAACTCATTGCACCACCCGTTAAAATTTTAAAACACCGTTATTTTAGCTCAATAACCTGAACAATTTCACGTTTATTTTTTCCAAAAAACAATAAAAATAATATTCAATCACTTCTAGTAGATTTCGACATCTACAAAACCAAGAGCGTTTCGAATGATCCGTTCAAAAATCAGTGCTGGCCTATTAGGTTGATTCGATTATTAATTTATGAGGTGAATAATAGCCGTAAATCGATACAGTTGAATCAATTCTACTCGGTATGACCGTGGCGATGGAATCGGCTAACGGATTTCGAATGTGTTCAATTTCAAATTTCGAATTTCGTGAATTTTCGTCGTGTAGTGCGGTTATGGAGGGAAATGGGTTGTTTTGTGAAAGAAATATGCAAGGTTGGAAATATTTTGCAAATGTTTACGGATACAGACTTATGTATATTGCCTTTTCTGAAATAAATTAAATCATAACACGATGCAAGAGATAGAGAGAGATTTATTTTAACAATAATTATAAAATGCTTCTCAGAAGAGGATACCTAATAAACCACTACAAACGAACCCACGGCATCCACCACGCGGGCCTAGTGCGATGTACAATGGCCTCGAATTTTAGTAAGTGGTGATGAAATAAGACAACTTAACGCTTCTCTAACCCACAACCTAGCCTAACTCGTAAAATAAGACCGTAATCACTGGGCCACCAGTTCCAGTGTAATACCTTATCTTTTAACCGAGTTTTGGTTAACCCGATGGACGAATCGAAAGGACACTGTCAATAGCTATAATTTTATTTTACGAAGGAGCCTGGAACTCACAACACAGGGAATCCTAGTGTGAGTTTCAGGAATCAATGCATTGAATGTACTTTTCTAAACAATAAAGTATTCTTATTTTTATCATATTTAAAAACTTTTATTAATTACTTTGTACATTATTAACAAACTAAAAATAGATCTACAACAAGTAGAGTAGGTAGGAGAGGGTGGGGTGGGGAGGGGGTAGGTAGTAGTAGTTTATGTACAAGTATTAAAATGAGAAAAAAATAACAGGGCTTCAAAAAAATTGTACACATCACTGTCAATAGGAAAAGTGCCCAGAAGGCTGGCAGCATTGCCACGTTGGATGGATGTAAAAGAGTGTGTTAATATTAACAGATTTAAACTAAAACTGAGAAAATATGTTTCTGAAATGTAGTCATACTACTAAATGTTAGCAATTACATACTTCCTGTATATTTGTTTTGTATAACTTCACCAACACGCACCGGAGGCAAAATGTATTTATTTAGATATAAGAAATTACTTTGTATCTCATTGTAAGTGAACCTATGTATTGTTCTTATGAGAATAAATTCTTTAAACCGAAACCGATACTGATGATTTGGCCAAAATAAATGGCAAAAATCTCAAACACACACGCACATACAATAACTTAATTAGTAGTTATGTGTTTGAGCCGTTTGGGGTCGAAACACTAGGGCTACGGGGTCCAAGTGCCCACCAAGTATTCGGATCGAATATCGGCGCCAAGCGGTTATTTGACTCTTCAAAGCTATCATAAATGAATATATTTACTCCTTAAAACACTGCATAATATCATGCTAGCAGTAAGTCTGTGATGGTCAAAAACCGTTTTCATGAATTCATGAACAAAAGCCAACAGCGTTTCACACAAGCTTAGGTACATAAGGGGTTGGTGACGTCATTTCCCCCCCGCCTTCAGTTTCAGGGCGTTTTAAATACACATGACACGCCTTCAACTGCTTAAGGTTACTGGGTGATAATGACCTTATAATGTGGTTCTTAATTTGTGAGGTTTTCGCAAGAAATAACTTATTTTTCGTAGAATCAGTGACTTTTCGCTGGGGTACCTTTGGCATGTTTGCAGCTCAGTGGACTTTATTACCCAACTACGGCGAAGCCCAAAAGGAGGGATATATTAGGAATGTCCTCACCATATAGAATGATAAGTTGGATAATCCTATTCCTGATGCCTACTGAAATGAACACAGCTATCGTCGTTTTTTTTTTATCTGAAGACGCCGCTTTGTAAAACTTGATTATGCACTGAAATCTGTGTTTGAAAAATGGAGGAACTGCATAAAACTCTTGTATTTAATTGTTATTTTTTCACGGCACGCGGCGCGCCGACGCGTTAAGACTATTTGCGTTTAGTGCAGCAGAAATTTAAAATATTATCTGAAAGAGGTTTTAAACAGCATTGTATTTTTTTAGTCTTCAAGTATCATCATCACTATCTGCCAAACTAAGTCGGCTTCCAGCCTAACCGGATGGGTAAAATACCAGTTTATAGAGGGTGTTAAAATAGTCGCGTGCCATAGCTTAGGGGTGAGTTCAGTATCGACAAAGGAACCCGAAAAAAAAAGAAAAAAACGAATTGAATGATCAACCTAATTTAGTACCTTCTAACTTAAAATAGCAATCGTTTAGAATTAAAATTATGTTATATTGCTATTTGAAGTTAGTAGGTACTAAATTAGTTTGATCTTTCAATATTTTTTTGGAATTTTTTTTCGGGTTCCTTTATCGATACTGAACTCACCCCTAAGCTATGGCACGCGACTACTTTAACACCCTGTACATGGAGCAACTGCCTATATGACCATCACAACCCAGTTATTGGATGCGATTTACCCTTGATCGTATCCGTACATACATGTAGTAAACAAAACTCTTGTGGTATGACTAATAATAGCACAGCGAACCTCATCAACTGAACTGTAACCTAATATTACTGTCCATTTTCATCGCATCCATACCTGCTCAAAGAGGCAGAAAACTTCACACTACCCTCCGCTTATAAAACACCATTCGTGACGTAACCGTGACGTAATGATTACGTAATTATTCTTCACTCAAACTATACTTTAATAGACAACTATTGTGTTTGAAAACCATGGATCCATGGTGTGTAATTTATTCAAGTACTGGCAACGAAACGGATTAGTATGCAGGCAGCGAACTTGGGTGCACTCCTCGTGTGATACTAAAGTTCGGTGCTGCTTGGATAGTTAACCGCATTACCAACTTACTGTCACACACACATAGACAAAACACATTCACACCAACGCATGCACACACACACCACTCAAGAGCACGCATGCATTAATTTTAATGGCTATTTTTTATTTCTGATGCTAAATTATGTGAACCAAAAACGGATGAAGACACTGACTCCTGTAACACAGGTCTCTCCTAGCCAGGAGTCAGGGTTTCAAATGGAAATGTATAACTTTTTTCTTTGTGTCAATAAAAATATTTATCATTTAAAACGGTATATTTACCGTTTGTATTCTTTTTATAATATGGCCAGAAAAGAGGTGTCTGATAAGAAGCCAAGTAATAGAGAAGTATGGAAGACATGCTGCGCCGTCCCCAAATAAGTAGGGATAAGGGCAAAAGGATAATGATGATGATATTATTTGTTTTGCGTTTCCAAAATGTATGCACTGTTGCAAGTTGCAGTTTGTTATCCGTGCTCATGGCGCTTCTAAAAATAAACATGGTAAATATCACGTTTTAGGTGCTATTGTTACTGTCAATATTTAATCCATAGTATTCTTGTATGATATAACCAAATTCTTAGTATTTTTCGTCTCAGTGTGTTAGGTTTTTGTGCTATAAAAACGGATGCTTTAATGTAGGTACTTAAAATAATGTGATCGTTGCTTGCGACGGCATCGGCAAGGCAAAGGTTCGTACCTGCATACCAAACTATTTTATTGACTGTACCTTCAAACAGTATTTTAAATAGTAAGTACTTTTTTAAATTGAGTGGTTTGTTTATAAGATGTTGCTATAATTAAAGTTGACTTTTTAATCAAAATATGTAATTATTCTGCCACGGTGAGTAAAATAACCACATTTGACAGCTCTCTACCACAACAGTTGTCTGAGAGAGACGAAAGTAATTACAAGTTTATCTAAGTTGTCAATAAGTTGACAATAATTATCAGGTTTTGTTGCTAAAAGTAGGACATGCATGCATTACTTTAAGCAACGAAGTGAGGTTCTACCAAGACAAAAAAGGGCTAAGTTTCGCAACCTATTGTACCAACCACCTAGTCATATAGATATTTATTAAAAAAATGTGTTGTGTATACTGATTTTTAATAACATTCCAAATGATTTGAAATTGTTGCAGGGTAATTTATTTAAAAACAATTGACAGAGTGCCTAAAAAATTTTTGTTTTTATAGCATTAAGGAATTTATGGAATTTAAAAATTAATGTTAATATTGAATGAAAATTAATAATTGTTTTTATAATACGTATAAAGTAATATTATTATTTGCATGATAAGTAATAATTACATAAATAGATGTACTGTAAATAATTTTCACGGTTGCTTGCAGGCAGAATACAAATACTTTTAGGACACTGGAAAGATCTTAGATCTTTCCTTGAATTTGTATGTATTTTCTAGCAAATAAACATTTTTGATTTGATTTGATTTTGACCAGACAATTTTATATAGAAAATTGTCGGCACACACACGCTTGCTTATCAACGCGAACACACGTTGACGCGCGTGACATGATGCGAAGATGTATCATGAAAACTAATTAAAATCCTTTACTAAATCAATGGTTTACAGAACCGGCATTGCATGCTATAAAAGCCCTGATAAGAATAATTAAAAAATTCTAAGCCGCGAAAAAATATTAAAACGTATGTAAAAGGATTTTTGGATTTTGCCAGATGTACTCCTTGGTCTTACATTATAATTCAAACACTGTTTTAAGCTTTCACGGTTCATAACTATACTTAAAATGTCACTTACGGGATATCTTCCGTGATAATTTATTGGTTTTTGAGCTCCCGATATTTCGACGCTGTTGCAAGCGCCATGATCGCGGGTCAACTGGAGAATGTGGGTGGATGGAAAAAATTGTTAGGAGCAGACAAATCTGTCTACCCTCTTTCTTTGTCTTTTGCTACGCGCACCACTGGAACTCGATACTAAGTCACGGCAAAACACACTCACAGTATCACCAGGTTTTGTGAAGTTCTTATTATGTTGCTGGCTGCTACTTTTGAGCATACTCAATACTGGATTCCACGTACTTGACAATTTAAAGCCATCCTCTCGATTGAAATTTTCCACCCACATTCTCCAGTTGACCCGCGATCATGGCGCTTGCAACAGCGTCGAAATATCGGGAGCTCAAAAACCAATAAATTATCACGGAAGATATCCCGTAAGTGACATTTTACATTATAATTATTTACGTATTACCAAAACACCTAATATTATAATTATTAGTTGGCCAAGGATCAAAATATTCTCGTTCTATGAAACTCGATAAAAAGACGTTCCCCAAGAATCACTACAGCGACCGACGATGCTTGCTACTTGTTAAGGAATCGTAGAAATCCAATCATTTCTGTTAGTTATAACAGCACAAAACACAACACCAATTTATCAGTAAGACAATCATTTACCCACTGACCATAAAAAGATTTACTTTTTACGAAACCAACGAAAGAAAAAGATATTAAAACTATCAGGAAATTCCAGCATCTTTTTACCAAGACACCCCACATTGGTATCTTTTGAATAAAACATTACATTTCTAGTGTACGCTTTATCGGTTTTTACTAAGTTTTGTTTAATAATTATGAGTGATGAACAAAAACTTGCAGTTCCATTGACAGCTGGCTCAACTAAAAATTGATCACAATTCAACGTTACGCTGTTTATTTTAACGTGGTCGGCAGTAAAGATGGAAGCATATAATTGTAATTTTTTAAACACAGTTCAGACTTTGAAAGAAACGTTAATACTTTTTGGGGATAATAATTAAAATTATCGCTTCATTCTTGGTATGTAAACAGCAGTGATAGCCTAGTGGTGCGACCGTCGGACTGCCAAGTCATAGGTCTCGAGTTCGAACCCAAGGCACGCACCTCTGATTTTTCGGATTCATGTGCGTATTGTATTATTATCACTTGCTTCGGTGAAGGAAAACATCGTGAGGAATCCAGCATGCCTGAGAGATATTTCTCGACGGCATGTTAAGCCAAGTCAGAGGCCCATGGGCGGCTTAAAAACTCTGACACCAGGTTAGGCACTAACCACACGATAAAGAAGAAATTCTTGGTATTGTGAAAAGTTCATAAAATCTTAGCTATGTATCTAATGAAAGTATACGCGAGTATTTATTGACTCTGCTTAGCCCTACATCCAAATTTCTTAGGGTTGGCTTTCAATATGATCAAATACAGTTAAATACCAGTATTTTACGAGCAAAAATAGAAATAGTCGGACAGGCATATCTGACTATTTCAATACCGATTGACACGTTAATAATGGAACATTATTACAGATAAATTAGAACAATTATCCCTAAATCAATAAATAAATACTAAATAAATTACACATAAGACTGCCTCGTTGGTTCAGTGGTCGCAAGCGTGAATTCTGAGCATGAGGTCTTGGGTTCGAGTCCCAGGTGGGGCTGTGTCATAGGGTTTTAGGAATTTCTCAGTAGTAGCCACGGAGTCTTGATTTCTCACCCCTTTATGAGACTTAAACATAACTGGCGAAATGTGAGTGTACTAATATATAAACCTCTGTCTAACCCTTTGGGGATTACAGGTTTGATGTTAAGTTGTCACACATTCGATTTGATGATCACCTCTGCGGGCCTACCATGACGTCT
This sequence comes from Xestia rhomboidea, assembly GCA_963853795.1. NCBI lineage: Eukaryota > Metazoa > Arthropoda > Insecta > Lepidoptera > Noctuidae > Xestia > Xestia rhomboidea. The sequence continues at coordinate 14,871,279 of OY970778.1, forward strand.
TAAAGCAGGATCGTTTTAATTGCGTGCCAGTGAGGGAAAGAGATGGCGCTAGACGTCCTCTATAGCTCCGTCTCTTACCCACACTGGAACGCGATTAAAACGATCCTGCTTTAAGACGTCATGGTAGGCCACCTGATCTTCTCTAACTTATTTCAAACAACGACAAATGACAACATTATTTATTTATTTCATAATTATTTCCTTTATTCACTATTTTCATATTTTTATTATTTTTAAATATTTCTATAAACAACACTATAAAAAAATCATTTAAAAATAAAAAAAAATAGTAGCCCACCAGCGCTGGGAACAGGGTCATAATTATTATTATTTTCATATTTTTGTTAAAAATTTTAGCTGATGGACGCCCACTGCTCCCTCCCTCATCATCATCAGAAAGTATCCTCATAAGTTTGCAATTCATTATAACGATTAGTCAGGGAAGTTTTGTAGGCATCCAATAGATTCCTGCAACCTTCACTAGGTCACGGTCTACCTTGTAGGTGACCACCTTAAACTTTGTAAAGAACAAACAAAATAACACAATTAGGATTTCAAATTAACTTCAAAAACTACTTCACTTTTCATCCCCTTTAATTTCACTGATAGGACACATACACCTTAACCCCATTAAAAAAACAGCTAAACATTAAACAAACCGTACAATCGTAAATTCGAATAAAACCGTCGAAATTGTAAATAAAAACGGCAAAATATACAAAATTGCGCGGGCGCACTGTATGGAACCACCTGCGCGCGCAGATGGCGGGCTGTCAGTCTGTTAAATAATAAGTTTGCCATTTAAACCATAAAGCTTGGTGAAGTCAGGCGATTTCTTAGGTTTTGAACCTCAAATGGTTGAGTATTAATAAAATTTTATTTGATGACACCTTCATGTGTATGTGTACTTGTGTCAGAGAGGCAGTTGCTTCATGTAAAATACTGGTATTCAGCTGCATCCAGTTAGACTGGAAGCCGACCCCAACATAGTTGGGAAAACGCAAAGCAGATGATAAGTCGCCTAATCTTAGCTCCAATCATTTCGAAATGATGATTGGTTCATCTCGTTGTCAACAATTTTTTAGCTCATAGTAGAGCTGGCTATACAGAGAGCTGCTTCAGCAGAAGCATCAAACGATAAACTTCCCACATCTGAGCTGCAGGTTTCTTCTCTGTGAGAGTCTCACCCAGGGTGCTGACTGGGGCTCATTCAAATTTCGTTTGTAAAGACTATTTAGTTATTGTGAAAATTAGCTTCAGCAAAAGCCTGTTTCTTCCAAGCTAATCAAAGCCAATTATTCCTTGTTACTCAATCGTTCAATCACAGCGTATGAAGGAGCGTTTACACTCAAACAATGGCGGCCTGCCCACCCATAACAAAAACAATCGCAAAGAATCGCGATTCTCATAAAAGATCGCACTTAAATGAGCACTAACCCTTGATTATCGTCCGATATCGACCGAGATCGCTTCAGGCGAAATGCGCCTATAATTTCGCGGACGCGGCAACGTGTCGCGCGCCTTTATCGATTGTTTTATTTATCGATAACGTGTTAACGATGATGTGTTGTTGGCCTTTAATTGATTGGTGGAGACGGTTTTTTGGTCGGCTTTGGTTTGATCTATAACCGCAAGGTTTTAATAATAATGTTCTAGTTTAAAGTAGCTAAACTCGGTATGAGTCGGTGTGTAGTGGCGACCGCGAACCGGAAGTCGTTGCGTTGGAAGACCACACACTAGGAGGACCGATGACCTGGTGAAGGTTGCGGGACTCCGCTGGATGCGAGTCGCACGGGACCGGTCAATGTGGCGACACTTGGGGGAGGCCTATGTCCAGCGGTGCACGTCTTTTGGCTGAAACGATGAGGATGATGAAACGCGGTATGTAATCATTCCGAACGTCGGGAAGCACGTTAAGCCGTTGGTCGGCTGTCATTTGTAGATCTTTGACAGTCGGTACAGGTAGTCAGTGGCTTAAGGTCTGACAACCAGTCTTACCAAAAACTTACTAATAATGTAAATAAGTAACATGAACCATTAACACTGAAAACGGGATGGAATATTCACCACGTTTACTATTAGTTTCGAGTTCCCAATATGCCGTTTCTTAGTAACCATGTCAGTTTAAAAGCTTATGTGTAACATGAATTCACCCAAGATAGAGTTCACTTTGGAATAAAAGCAGATTCTAATAATAAGCTGTGCAAAATTTTATTTATTACCCCATAAATAAAATTCTTAAAACAAACACAACTTTTCAATTAAGAAATATGATTTATCATGCATATTTGATTACAGAAACATATAAAACTACTAGACCGATACTGATAATGTTTGTGTCTACGTACAGGTTATAGTCATTTCCTTTACAAGACAGTAACACTAGAATTTAAAGTGGTTTTCTTCATGGATAGCTGTTTATGATACTTAGGCGAGGACGACGGGTGGCCAACACCGTTAAAAATACTTAAAATTGTAACCTTTGCCTTTAAGGCAAGAAAAATAGAAAGGTTATATTTTTAGTGCAATTTTACTAGCTCATCAGCTCGGTGGTCTAAAGCTAGCAGTAACTGGTGTAGCTTCTCCTAATGTTCTGGGAAAAACAATCAAGAATTCTAAACCTAGGGATAACTAACGCCATAGTGATGAGCTACAATATCTTTAGATCTATTCTCAAAATCAAAATCAAAGCATTTATTTCAAGTAGGCCAGTTACAGGCACTTTTGAATTGTCGAAACAAAGATGAAAATTAAATGTAGCTACAGTCCCAGTCACAAGACATAAAAACTGTGAAAGTACTGTAGTTGCCCATTCCCTAGCGTAGATCTGGAGAAGAACGGGCAAGAAACTCCATGGACACTCTTTTAAATCTCTCCAAGCCGTGCATAAGTTATCGTTAAAAACTACGTTAATTTTAATCATTCTCTTGCCCTTATCCCAATTCATTTGCGGTCGGCGCAGCATGTCTTCTTCTTCCATACTTCGCTATTACTCGTCTTCTCAACAGACACCTCCTTTCTTGCCATATGATTGGACTACTAGGGACTATAGGACTGTATAAAGCAGTCCATCCATCATTTCTTTGGGCTGCCTTCCCTCTTATACCCATCCACATTCATACTCAAAACTACGTAAAGAAATCGCCTGTATTAATTACCAACTTCCAATCTGCCATCGTCATCAATCCGCCTTCATATTTTGGTGATTTTGAGAAGCTCCAAATAGTCCATTTATGTAGCGATTAGTAGTACAGTCGCCAGCATATCAAATTACTACAAACTGTCAAATTTTCTCATTCGATTTTGAACTTAACGAGCAACATTGTAAGGTATAAAATCGTTTGGAAAAATTTGAAAGATTGTGGCAACTTGAAATGCTGGCGATTGTAATTAGCCCATTTTAGAAGTAATAGCTATGAAAGGTCTATATGGCTACCCTGTGCCAATAATTTGATATTGAGTACGTTTGGAATTCAAAGAATGCATTACTTTATTGTTGAAATGAGTTTTAAATATGATTATTTCTATACCAAGGTGATTATTGTTTCAGCAACCCTCTTCGGTATTTATAAGCTTAAAGTATCATATTAATTTAGTCCCCGTTATGATACTGCTAACTCTGCTCACCCGACAAAAACATAAAAATTTAAACATGCAACCGCATAATCATCTTGGCGATTATCAGACCTTCTAATAATTAAACATGGTCCGTTTACATTTTTAACGTATCGCGTCAGTATTAAAGATTTTTAAATGTCCGGTAACGAGGTTGTTTAATTTGAAGCAGATGCGCTTTGGTGGCGCGTTTGAACGGGGCAGTGGGGTGGGCAAGTGGTGAGTAAGGGTTTGAGTCGTGTTATGGTTAATAGGTTGAGAAAATTTATTCTATTCTTGTTATTGAAGAAGCATAAAAATTGTTTATGTTAAATATTGTGTATGTTTAATAAATGTTACTACAACTTGAATGACTTCTTAAACGACATTTTTTCCAAACTTAAGACCTCACAGTGACAACAAGTAATAACAATTATTATGCAGGTATCTCTATATATTGTAATTCTAGATCTAAATGACATTGGAATAATTTAGATATTACTATTATTAAATAAATAACTAAGCTGTTTGACATTGCATTAATTTAATATCTTAAAATATTTTATGATTGTTTTTATTTATTTTGCATTTAATTAGCTCACCTTTTATTTGTTGACTGTATTTTATGATTGTATACATTTTGCATGCCTTACGGTAGAATCACTTGAAACATGTAAATTTTATAACACCATTGTAACAGTGTTTTCTGCAAAAATAAATGATTTGATTTGAAATAAATAAATATTGATATGAGGAGCTCGTGGCTAAATAATAACAGCCACTCGGGTCGATCTTTAGGCTAAGCCGTGCTTGCTTAGGTAGGTATGTGGATGGGTGGCCACCCATTACATACCGAATTTCCTCCGTGCCTCGGAAAGACGTTAGGCCGTTAGTCCCGGCTGTCATTTGTAGAACTTTGACAGCCGTTACAGGTAGTCAGTAGCCCAAAAAGTCTGACAACCAGTCTTACCAAAGGGGGGGGGGGGTATTACCCAGTAATAACAGGGCTGTGAAGGTCAGATAAGGCTGCATCCGGGTTGACTGGAAGCCGACCCCAACAGAGTTGGTAAAAAGCTAGGCAGATGATAATGATGAAATAAATATTGATCTAAAGGGTGTAAAAAACCTCTTAACGAAGCCGAAAGGCAATTGTTCTCCCCGTTACCGCGATATTTTATTTTTTGTTCTAGATCATACCTGGGAAACTTGTAGTTACGGAGATATTGGGGGTCAAAGTTATAACTTTTTGACAAGTTATTTTTTTAATACCTACGAGTCATTCATGTAAGATTAATACTTTAAACTCCTCCGCGACTCCGTACTATTCAATCCATCTGCACAATTTTATGAGCGCTTTACATTGAGCTCTACCAGAAAACATGAACCATCACCCCAAAAAAAGTCCCAGCAATATTTTTTGCGTAAAGTTACTTAGTTTGATGTACAGAATGCTTGGTTGACGGCTTCGTGATGAGGTTGTTTACACCCTGTATTTATCTGTTCAGTAGTATTTTCATGAAAATCCTCACTAAAATGTAGTTAACTAGTGGTGGCGGCCGCCGACACCCGAAGCTGCTGCCGCATCACACGCGCCCGCTCAGCTACCGCGCGCTTCCAACCACTCGTGGGCATGCCATGCATAGACACCTATGTCAGAGGCTTCGCCCGCATGTATTTCGGTAGCTAAGTATCCTATGTGTTAATCCAGGTTATAAACTATCTGTGTGCCAAATTTCATCCAAATCCGGTCAGGAGTATTCGCGTGGAAGAGTAACAAACATCCATCAATCCATTCATTTTCACCAACTTTCGCATTTTATAATATTAGTAGTAGTAGCTCCCTAGAATACAATTGAGTAACACATTTAAATCATTAAAAATACCTAATACTAAATCTAAGTCGTATTACTAGATCGTATACTAAGCAATAAATTTCATTAATAACCAGATCTTACTAAGTTAATCTGGAGCTTTAAAATAGATTCAATTTGATGACGCTTTTCAAGCTATAATTTAATTTGATCCATTAAGTGCAAAGCGCACATTTTCTACATTATTGTGAATTGCAAATACACATACTTGTATATTTACTATAGGTAAATATTTACTATACTAGTATTTATTTTATATGTGTATTTGTATGTATGTTTATTTCATATGGATATATTTTTGTTTTATGTTATAATTTACATTTCCTGTTTTGTCTTTTCTACACACTGTGTCTACATTTCTAATCCAACTTTCCTCTCGCAGGTCTGCTGGAAGAGATTTCTTATGAAATAAGCAGTACCTTTGTGCTCATCTATCTTAATGTTATGTCCTGTTAAGTATTTTGTGTGTACATAAATTAAAAAAAAAAAAACTTCAAAACACTATCTCCCAAACTCGCCCACCTAAACGAAGCATCGTTTTTGCTAAATGCGCGCACGCACGTGACCGCCATGTCGATTGTCCTAATTAGATCAAAGGTGACCGACGTTAACCAGTTATGATAAGAACTTTAATTTGACACCAGTTACAGTAGTTGCAAGAACCCAAAATAGTAAGTTTAATAAAAGTAAATAGCAAGCTAATTCAAGGAAGGAGCTGTACAGGACTTCCTTTAGGGATCTGCCATAGTTTGTTGTTTGCCAAAGTAATAAAATTAGCTGTGTTGAGTGGTTTAGGCGTTTAAAGGTATCAGACAGACAGGCCGACGGAGTTATTTTCGCATTTATAATATTATATTTATTTAAGGACAATCAACAAAGCTTACACCAAAAATACATGTTTAAGAATTCATGTTGAGTTTAACATTTTATAGTATAGCCTTAATTAAAGGCTGCCACGGCATGCGTTAAACATAGGAGAAAGAAAATGCAGTTACAAAACAGATTTTATTTGTTTCAAGTAAAATCCACTTTGCGCTGCTTTGACTGTTTGTTTCTGTGTCTATTAACTGTATTGCCAAATTATGACATATAGCTAAAATACAAATACAAATACAAATGGATAATATAATAATATTACCTTGAAGCTAGACCACCTACAACTATAACTTGTAATGTCATCAATAGTAATTATAGTTTAGTTTATTTTTGAATAATTATCAAACAATATAATAAGCGGTACCCCCTTTCCTTTTTTTTATTTTTCGGATGGGAAATCATCAAATGACTCCTCCCGCTCTGGGCGGAGCAGGAGGGAGTGTCAGACTTTTACTGACTAAAACCCATTCATGTTCTTTCATCGCCCTTTGTGTTACCACTTGGGGCCACGGTATCTCTTTCGAATAGTCCCGCAGCCCTGGAAGCGGTACCCCTGGATTCGGTGCGCATTGTTAGGAGGTTCCTTTCTCAGGAGCCCTGAATGCCGTTAGCTTGGACTCTGTTCCTGATACCGGTGGGCTACTATTTATTATATTTTTAAAATTTTGATATTCAAATATTTTAGAATACAAAAAATATGTATACTATATGTATACTATATATAGATAAATAATAACAAGAAAATAAATTGAGACTTGAGAGCACACCAAAGTTAAACCAATCTAGAAACCTATCGAATGTAGTCGCTGTGGCCAAAATCGGCTAGATAGCATCATCTTTAGGATTACTCCGGATTCTAACAATCCAAATATTCATGACCACTAACACTTGGTAAATTAATGTTTATTTATAATTGTCGATTGATAATTGATGATTTCTATGCCGTATTAAGAAAAGCGAGGGCCTCCTTTATGAGCCGTGTATATTATTCTGACAATGGAATATTGAGAGCCATTTATGAAGCTCATTATTTCTTTGTATATGGCAGTCAATATTCGGGCTAACAGTTTTTAATTAATATTTTTATCTATTTTATTTTTTATCATTTTAAATGAATTGTTATTATTAAGTTTTAACTTATTTTTATAAAATTAATGGATAATAATAATGTAATGTAATGTAATTTTACTTCTTTTAATTTAATTTGTTTTCTAGACTTTGTACTTTTGAAATTTTTAAAATGTATCTTGCAAATTAAAAATTAATGATTTAAATTTACTTGACCATAGATGGTGGTATTCTTAATTCGACTTGACCACATCAAAACATTCTCAAGTAGTGAGTAGTTAATGCAGCCTGAAATAAATGGATTTTATTTATTTATTTATTTTATGAACAACTAACAAACCATAAATAAGACAATACACCTCTCTCTACAAATACCAGTTTTGAAGAACCCTGACAATTAATACATTGAAATGAGACTGTTTCTTTGCTATGAATATCTCAATATTGTACTCTTATATGGATAACTTGATCAGAGACAGGTGTAGCGAATTAGTACTCAATAACCAGCTGATTGGGCACAGGAAACTATGTGCTCATTTTCATAACTTGCCCGTAGGTTAGAAAAACTTGCCAAGTACGTGTCCGACGCACAGTCAGGGGTTCCGCAGGCGGGAAAATAATTTACATTTTACCGTCATTTACCAAAATAGCCACTTACTGTAGCCCTGACACAGCCAGAAGGCGTCGCAGACCTCGTAGAAGATGGCATGACGAGATCGTCACGCCATCGCCAATGTGCACCGATGTGGATCACTGGTCGCTGGCTGGTCTGGACCAGTGATCCACATTGGCCTTAGGTCGAAACAACTGGAAGTCATAGGGAGAATCCTTTGCCCAGCAGTGGGATGATGAGGGCTAACAGTATCAGTATTATCATTTCCCTGCCCATGTCTCATTTTATTTGGGCTCGGCACCAAACGTTATTTTCTTCCATTCTCCACTGCCAGTCGTCACAGTATCATTCACTCCTTTTTCTTTCATATAATTTCTCGTACAATCCATCCATCTAATGGAATGTTTTCATTGGCACAGTGTAATATTATTAACAGATTAAAAATAAGTTACTAATTCATAGAATACACAAAGAGATGGACTGAACGGCCCAGAAAGCGGTGACAAGACGACCAAGATGCGTACCGTGAGCGCTGGTTCAAAGTGACGCAAGAAAAGAGTTCGTAGAAGGAATAGTCTATAATATAACAGGCTAAATAATAATAAAAAAAATTAGAGTCTTCTCCTAAAATTCTGTGATATATTAAGACGGACACACAGATCGACAGAACCCAACCGTTCCGCCTTTGCCTTTTGTCTACGGAACCCTAAAAATATCAACGATGATGCATTTTAACCGTTTTGACACTTATTTTTTCTACTTTGTGGCTTAGGTATATCAATTTACTGGATGTCGAATAAGGTGTTGATACTTATGTGTCATTGTTACATTATTTTTAGATCAATTATATGAATAAAGACGTGTTTGTAATAGATTATGGAATTTTGGCCCATAAATAAGCTGTGTAAGTATTATTGTATATTTAACTACCTTTATGGAATGGAACCTACCTTTAAAGTACTGCCTCATTAGTCGAGTGCCCGCAAGCGCGACTGCTGAGCATGTACTCCCTTGGGTTTGATTCCCAAGTTGGGCATTGGATTTTTCTATCATTTATTTCTCAGTAGCAGCCACGGAGCTCGGATTTGTGCCCGGTTGATGGCAATAGGCTCGCCCACTATTACATGAAACTTACAACATACCTAACTGGCGAAATGTGGTTGTACTATCAGGTACACCTCTGCCTGACCCTTCGGGGATTTCAAGCGTCATGTTATTTAATGTTTAGGCAACACAATAACTATCAAAAATCGAAAATTGTCTCAATTAGATTCGATAGTGATAACGAACAACTAAAAAATTCACAAAAATTTTATTCAATCGTTAGGTGCCATATAAATGCATTTAAATTTAGAATTTTCAAATTTCGCGCGTAATTTGACGAAAACGCTGGATGCAGTGGACGCCATATTGTTTTGTGGTCACGACGTTAGTTGGCTGTGTAAACAAATGCAGTGATATTTAAAGTTGACAGTTGACACTTTTATGTTTACATAGCTGTATGACGTAATAACACGGCGACTACTCTAATGGTGTTATCAAACAGATTAAAAAAGCTGAAACCTTAGAATTGAATTTTAAAATTTAGTTTTCTCTTTTATGAACTAAAACTAACTTTTTCGACTGCTTTTTGCCTAAGCTATCTCAATAATATATTTTTAGATTTTTTCTCCTAAAGAGTAAAATACCCTATTAGATAATAATGAATCAAGCAACAAAGTAAGGCTTGGATACAGAAAATTATTGTTTGATTTTTCTGTTATCTGTACGGAAATAAACAATATAGCGGATTTTTCTTCATGAAAATAGAGTTGTGTGGAGTTTACACATACTTTCTTTCGTGGCGAATATACAACAACCCCTATGCACTGTCGGTTGAAATAAATACACTGGCCTGCAAAAATAAGTATCACACTTTTAAAATTGCAATAACTTTTTTAAGGACACAAGATATATAACTTCCGAAACAAAAAGGACTCGAAAAATAGTTTAATTTAGTCTATAGTTTCAAAGAAAGCTGATAAAAATTGCTATAAAACGTTTTTGTATTTTAAATCTCGTAACTTCTATAGTTTAGAAAAAAATGAAATTTTAAAAGGGTAGGTACTTATTTTTGCAGGCCAGTTTAGTTCCAAATATTAATGTTCTATTTTATGAACATAATCAGACCAATCCAAAGAAAAGGCGATGAACAGGCATACCCACATACGTTCTTCTACTTATTTCTCACACCGTTTTGTTAATCCCTGTTATTCATTTTTTTACCACAGAAGAATCCCGTTTTTACCAGTAAATCCTCATAATCCAGTTCATATATTTCCCCACATTATGGTTGGTACATAAATGAGTAAACTGTTATTTCCTAGGCTAAAGAAAAAGCTACTCATCCGCGTTAATTATGGCGCTCATAGCGCGCCAAACCAATAAAAATATCAGCAATTCTTTGCCGAAACATACGGGGTTTAAATGCGTTCGTTCATGCCGCGCTTCTCTTCTAGGTAGGCTTTCTACATAATGTTTTCCACAGCCCATTGTTTGTTATCATTCCTTCACACTGAACACTAGTCTGTTCAGTGTGCAGGAATTGAATTGAACTGTAGTCAATTACTAATACATTACAAGGCAAAACTATACTAAACCATACATAACCTGCTTCGATAACCTGTTAGTTAATTTAATAACAATTCCAAAGATATAACTGGTAGTGAGCTAACTAACGTAATTTCGGAGATATCGTCGTTTTAATCAACGCGCCGAAATCGCATGCCAACGGGCCTATTGTTTGACAGATGGGGTAGGCCGCTCGACACATCATGGGTTATCAGTTATTCACAAAACAGAGTTATTTCGTAAAAAAATATTAAGTACAGTCTTTCATGCTTAATTCAGTCCATAGATCTCTAATGTACTACCAAGTTCAAGGTCAAGCACTTTTCACCCTTATGACCATAGTTATAAGGTAGAAAATTTGTACTCTGTCAGTGAGCACGGTAAAACCTACTCAATCTCCTTCCTTATCGCAGACTCAATGGAAAAGACCATTTGTATCGCCTTTATTATTTTAAAAAAAGAATCAATCGGCGCTTTGGCGCCATCTAAAACGCCACTATGGATATTAAGCAATGTCTCGATAATATCGGTCGAGTAGCTCACCCGACACAGCACACGTCTAGCTGGCGGATTCGATGTAGGAACTTTCCGTGCTGTTCCTAATATCATTAAAATACCATTTTCGCCGTTGCTGATCCTATTCTTATTCTTTATTGCACACAAAATAGAAAACATACTTAAAAATTGCAATAATATAGCTTATACAATGGTGAGCTTAACCCAGAATTGGGTTACGCTAAGTTTGGTTAACCTAAGGTTCATTCTCAGAATGTAAACCCAACCAAAAAAACATGACCAAGTTACAATCATCGCAGAATCGTGGCAGGCCCACTCCAACCACATGAACGTACATTCCACCAGCGGCTGTATCTAAAGGAAACATCACGCAACAATGGCGGAATGGTATCAGCTCTCATGGTTGTCACCTGTCGTAATTACAATAAAAACTGGCGAGTCTCACAGGCGATTATACTTGCTACGCGTGGCGTGAAGTTTAGGAGTTTTTTGAGAGATAGGGTGCGGTCATGTTGGATGAGCGGAAGCGAGTTAGAGTCAGAAAGAGGTTTTATGCAGTTTCTTACAAACTCTTTGTTAAACAATTTCTTCTTCTTCGTTACATGAACCAATGGCACCTGCATGATGGGCAGGGCGGAAGGTGGAGCATATCCACACTACACAATCAATATGCAATTGATTTTAAATATATCTCCTGTTTAGCTTTTATTTTCAGTTCTAGTCGTGGTTTTAATTATTGCCAAAATTATTCTGATTTCGAAATATAATTCAAACAAAAGAAGTGAATTTATCACTTCAAAATCTTGGAAACACAAACATGGTTTTATGTACACTCATTGTTTATGTTACCGACATTTACAACATAAAAAAAATGCAATTCTACAGGAAATACAAATAAATACTTACTTACAAAAAAAATAAAACATTCACGCAGCGGTTTAATCACGTTATAGACTCAGTTGTTGTCTATTTTTCTTTTCTTTTTTGTTATTTTCCGCTTCCGCTGAACCCCAAGTCTCACCTTTAAACCCACCTCCATACTAACAACAATAATCATCGCGGCGTTAAATGTTGCCAGTATTAAGTGATCCAGCCAGTGTCATAGCGATATGCCATGAAAATTGCCAGCAATGGATGACTGGCATTCGTTATAGTTTAATCAAAATTGTTTGTGACAAACTATCGGCTATTCTTGAGTTATTAAAGGCGTTGAACGCCATTTTGTATCTTTTTATGGTAAACGTTTATCTTTGATGTTAAGGGTTGAATTTATGAGTTTTGAAGAGGAAATTGTAATTGTAAGTGATGCGCCTGTTTTGTATGAAAAAAAAATTATAGACTCTTTCTTGGTTGGTAAAAAAGTTTGATGGGTTGTTCAAGGAGTTTCGTAAAACATTATCTTGAAGAAATACCCACTTGGACACGAGTTGCCATGGCTGACCTGGAAGTCTTTAAATATACTCCAGACACGGGTTGGGCGCAGCAAGGAAAACCTGTTCAGGTGGAGATTCATAGATGACTCTGCCCTGGAGTGTTAATGTGGTGTTGCCCCACAAACAATGGATCACTTGATATCGTGTCCTGCCTGTTCTGTTGTTTGCACATCACAGAAGCTGATGGACGCTACTTAAAGTGGCAAACTCATTGCCAAGTTTTGGCTGATTCAATTTCAATTATCGTCGACACGCAAAGAATAAGAAGATCTAATACAAAAGGTCCTGAAATCAATCTGATTTATCAATATAATGTTCCATGAGTTTCTCAGGACAGAAACCTTCTTTATACATGGGTCACAGAAAATGCCCTTAAACTATTTTATCTAGGACGTCGCGGACGTCCTGCGGTTTCACCCGCGTAGTTCTCGTTCCCGTGGGAGTACGGGGTTAAAATATAGCCTATGTTACTCAGTAAAGACGTGGCTTTCTAATGGTGAAAGATATTTTGAAATCGGCGCAGTAGTTTTTGAGTTTATTCATTGCAAACATACACACACAAAAATACAAATCTTTCCTCTTTATAATATTAGTGTAGATTTCTTTTACACTGACCATTTTCAATCAGCTATAACATCATTTATTTAGTCTTTTCCCCAAATTTATTGGGGTTGGCTTCCAGTGTAAGTATTTTACATGGATAGGTATCCAACTGGGAAATACAATACCCATGAGGAGTCTGATCGTCAGACTTTCGGACTTCTAAACTTCTCTTGTCATTTACAAGGTAATTTTTCAAAGTAATATCAATGACTACTCTAAACCCCTACAAAACAAGACCATACTGTTACTGTTAGCCTGTGTCATCCCACTGCTATGCAAAGAACTCCCCCAATGACCTCCAAATCTTTCGATCCAGGGCCAATGTGGACCTCTGGTCGTTGCTCTGGGTGTATCAGGGCTCCACAACGTGGTTATTTTGACACACAGCTCGTCGAGCATGCGGCAGACATGGCCAGCCCAGTCCCACTTCAGCTTAACGGCTTTTTGAAAACAAGACCATAGCAACAAAAATCACATACATAATTAATTTCAATTTAACACCCATCACTTAGTTACCATGAATGACCAACTTTCGCACACGACCGAGACCGGCGTAAAATCGCAGCGATTTTTAAACGCCCGTGTAACGGTCTCGCTCGCCTATTAGCTATTGATGGCTTCACGCGTTATTTTACTTAGACATTTATTACTGAAGACAATAGAAAACTATCGATGTATGGTAATGGAGGCGTGAAACAGAAAAAAGATGCGGTAAATTGAACCGTATGGTGTGAGAAGGGTTCCGTTTGTTCTTAAAAATTGTGTAGCTAGTCCTAGTAATTGTGTAGTAGTAGTAGTGTTAATGTGACTGGGTGCCTGCTAGGTTTTATAGGATCCAGTAGTTCATTTGAAGGTATGTTTACTTACATAAAGCCAAAAATATGACCCCCTTACGAATATTGGTTGATATGTACAGTCGTGGTCTTTTCCGCCTGATCAGTAAATTTTTTTTTCGCTTAAATTATGCGGAGGCGCCGGGCCACGCCCCCTTAAAGTTTAGGCCTATTAGGAAAGCGTCAATTTTGGCGCGCAAAATAACATTAACTCTCGTTTGGCGTGCGTCGTCAGTGCGCTCGGCCGATCGGTATCTTTTAATTCATTATTTCTATACAAAGTCAACGGGGCGGGGCTAGAGAGCGTTTCTATGTTGTAAGTGCAAGCAAAAATTAGCTTAGTGGTGATCAGGCGGGAGTGTCCTCGATAGTACCACTACCATTTTGAACGCTGGTCTGAGTAAAGTTACTAGATACTACGAGTATTCTATGAGTTGCTCGTCTAGTCAGTTTAAGACATTATTTAGTTTTTTGGGAAGGAGGATTATGTAGAATGTTATCGAGAACTTCAATAGCCAAAAAACTCTACGTTTAATAAAATAACCGATCGAAAAAATCTAAAACCCATCCATGTTCATTCGTCGTCTTTTGTGTTCCGGGGCCACTGTATCTCTTTCGAACAGTCCCGCAGCCCCGGCAAGCGTCGGCCCTTGCGGACCCCTTCCTTTTGCTGACTCTCTCTGAGGCGCGCGTGGAACACGAACGCGTCGTCGACACGGCCTGTCGTCATAAGACGGGTGGGGGGTAGCCGCTGGAGACGCACCGACGCTCGGTGCGTCTCCCGCGGCGGATTTCTGCCTAATCCTAAAGGTATAATATCCAGAGAGAAATTATTATAAGGATTTACCTGATCTCCCACTGAACCCTCCCCACGTTATTCTAAACGCTGTTTCAGATAGATTTTATAACGACTAATAAAGATTATTAAAGGCCATTGTAGCCCGATCACACGGCAATATAAAACGCTTTTTTGTGCGTTCGCGTCGAAGTTATAAGCCTGACAAGTATTCAATGTATGCACATATAGAGCTATCAATTTTATTTAGCTCGTGTTTGTAGAACATTGTGATGATTTTTTCTTTGAGTAAAGAAGACTGTGTTTAATGTAGACCCTAGTTTCATCACAACATATTATAAAACAAAGTCGCCCGCCGCGTCTGTCCCTATCTTTATAACTGCGCAACGGATTTTGATGCGTTATTTTTTTTATAGATAGAGTGATTCAAGAGGAAGGTTTTAGATAATTTGCTGGCGGGCAAAGCCGCGGGCATCGGCTAGTAAACAATATAGTAGTTTCTAGTAGGTTGCTGACGAAAATGTCGTGAGGAAAGTTTTGAGTATGAATGACTGAATGTGGATGGGTATAAGAATAGAGGAAGACCAAAGAAACGATGGATGGACTGTGTGAAGGATGATAAATGGCAAGAAAGGAGGTGACAGATGAGATGAGTAATAGAGAGTTTGGAAGAAGAAGACATGCTGCGCCGACCCCAAATGAATTGGGATAAGGGCAAGAGCATGATGATAAGTAGGTTTCTGAATCCCTTTGCATTGTCAGGGAAAATTCTTAAAATGGACCTTATGGTCCTTATGGCCTTAGAGTTCATTTTATGAATTTTATTTTTTTAACTTGATTCATGATTATGATTTTGCTAAAGCGGCCATTTTAGACTCCCAGGAAGTCTCCAAAGATTGAAAGCCTGCTACATCCTCAATAGTGCTATTTTATATTAATGTTTATTAAAATGTCGGTTTGACTGTCTCATTGGTCTAGTGGTTGCAACCGCAACTGCTGAGCATGAGATCCTAGGTTCGATCCTTGGGCTGGGTAAAATGTTA
This sequence comes from Xestia rhomboidea, assembly GCA_963853795.1. Classification (NCBI taxonomy): domain Eukaryota; kingdom Metazoa; phylum Arthropoda; class Insecta; order Lepidoptera; family Noctuidae; genus Xestia; species Xestia rhomboidea. The sequence goes on from OY970778.1 coordinate 14,887,135, forward strand.
TTGGGTTTTAGGTATCAGGATACTTACGCGAAAGACATTTGCGCGAAGAACACTTGCGCGAAAGGACACTTGCGCGAATGGACACTTGCGTGAGTGCGTGACTAACCTTTTGCGCGACTATTTCATCATGGGTGTCGTTTTAATTGGTTTTCGGGGTCGTTAATGACGAAAATGAGGTCAGAATGAAAATCCAAGATGGCGCCGAGAATGTGTTTTGGTTTTTCCATCATCAAAGTCAGGAAAACACCACCCAATAAGGAACAACTGAAAAATTTCGTCGGAGCCATCATGGATTTTCATTTTGAGCAGGTGGCATTCTGTAGTTTCGGTCTACCTAATTGGGATAACGGATTTCTGTTTTCGACTTCTTCCTTTCTACAGAAAAGGGATCAACAAAGCTAGTGACTCCATCATTCCCCAAATCCGCCCCCATATAAAGACCACCGCACGCTGCGCACACCGTATCGTCTATAACAGTTGTATAAATGAATTCATTTTCTGCAATTTTCACCGTAGATATGGACTGGATGCGTCACGGTCGCCGGCGCCGTTAGGATCGGCGCATGGACTTCGGTTGTAAACATTGATGTTGGAGATAGTTTAGAGTGGTTCGTATTTGAGTGAGATCCGATTCTAGAATGTCACTCAAACATAATTTCTATTCAAGTCCTGTCGATTGGTATAAAACACCATTCTAGAATGTCACTCAAACATAATTTTTATTCAAATCGGGTCGAACGGTATAAACGTTGTAGAAATTAATCTAGGTTAGACCTAAGCCCTAAGACCAAAGCCTAGTTTATCAAACGTAGACCAAGAAGGCAGTCAACGATGTAGATAGTTAATATGAATTGAAAAAGCGACATTCTGTGACGCGGAAATTCTGTCGCCAGGTGTCGCAGGTGTGTCCACACACTAAGGTTAGAACCCAAAGTATGTGTGTATGTATGTGCGTGTGTGTGTGTGTGTGTGTGTGTGTATATATAAGTTACACTTGATTTACGATAACTTCTTCAATTTACATCTCTATACCCAATCTAGAATAAACTTACATTTACTTTCTTAGTAATTCACGCAACATATAAACTCTTGTATTATGTTAATGACTATCCATGTACGGATATTAATGGGCTATATGACCACATATGTTTCTTTGACGTATGCATGTATCAGCAATTTTTGATGAGCATTGTGTTGTAAGGAATATTCATGATAGAGTTTTGTTTTGTTTAATGAGTTTTGTGTAAAAACTTATGTTTACTTGTATTCTTTGTTCTGTATGGTATATGAAGTACTATAGAAGCCATATTTATTTATGACTGTGTTTCCGGAGTTGTCATAAAAAAGTGAACAGTTTTCTCGTTTCTGAAAACGTGATGTATTTTTTGATCTGGTCAACTGCTGTTGATTGATATGTTAGAATTAAGTGATAAATTGATCAAAATTCAACTATCAATCTTACAATTTTGCGTTGATATGACATTTTACGGCACAAATTGAATGAGAGTCGTTTTTAGTACAGACAGCACATCAAGACTACTACAATCTGTCAAATTTCTTTCATAGATTTTCAACTTTATCGCTATAGCATTAGGTTTAAGGTTGATTGAGAAAATTTGACAGTTTCGGGTAGCTTGATGTGCTGGCATCTGAAAATACATAAAGTCACGCCTTTTTCCCATGGGGGTAAGCAGAAACCACAGAACACTAACCAAACATATTTTTATATTGTTCTAAAAGTCGTTTAGTATACTTGAAGCAAACTTTTCACTTATAAGAAGCCCTTGCCAGCTTCTCAGGATCCAAAGATACAGTTGTTCATCGTAATAAAAAGGGAAATGTTCTTGTATTACAAGAAGTTTCTGTTTTTATGATAATAAGAAGGCCCACAATATTTTTACTAAGAAGTAAAGACGGTATATCCGGTTACAAACAAAAAAAAAACAATCCCAGACGTACTAGTATGTAATTTATTATTTAAAGTGCAATAATTGACGATTCCATTCACAATTATTTTTTTACACATCCCTAAGCAGTACTATATGACATTGACTGATTATTTCGTAGTTTTCTTTCAACAAAAAAAATAGATTTACTTGAAACACATACATGAGCTTTTTATTAACACTGCATCTTATAATGTATCGTCATTATTGCAATCTAATGTTATTTTATCAATTTCTTTCGTATACTTTCTAGCTCCCAGCCAACAGTGCAAAACAATCTAAATTATTTCATAACTGGTTTATTATAAAGTTGATTATCCAATAGCAGAATAACTTCAATAAAAAATTCAACACAATACCTAGTGTTACTCACATTAATCATTCGAAACCAAATTGTTTTAGATCAGAGCCGTTCCGTTTTTCCGTTTTCATTCTTATTTTCACGAGCTAAAGCTTAAATTCCTTTGTGTTTTTCCGGCTACTTAAGGCGAAGCACTCAGAAAGAGCGAAAAGATTGACATTTAAATACTTAAGTGGAAGTGAAAGGCTGAGAAAATGATATTTTTGATTAAAATTGGAAAATAATTGCGTCTCCCACGTAGATGCGATGGTTCACGTAATGGTTATAGTTTTTTTAGTCGTTTAGTTGACTCCCGGTCGCCACTAAACTGGTTATTTCCGGTTATTTAGTTGTTTTTGGCGGACTATTCTTGGGAAGCTGACTATCTGTGATGAAATCTCAGACGTGGTACAAAGATTTTGGGAGATGGTGCCTTTTAAAAGTTGAACTTTAGAAGCTTATTAGTTACTGTGTCTGGTTTCCGGTCTATTGTTTAAGTCCAGATTTGGAGTCGTTAAAAATGTAACTGTACGAGACAAGAGTTAACAGCTTGCTGACTTTCCACTTACTAACCGCAAATCAAAGTTACTAACATAATATTATATTATTAATAAACAGATCTTTCTAAGGCTGCCTCGTTGGTCTAGAGGTAGCAAGCGCGACTGCTGAGCATAAAGCCCTGGGTTCAATTCCCGGATCGGTTAAAGTGTTATTGGGTTTTTCCATAGCAGCCACAGAGTCTGGATTTGTGCCAATAGGTGGTTGATGGCAATAGGCGCGCCTCCTATTACATGGCCCTTAAACACTGGCAAAACTTGTTGGGTACACCTCTGCTTCACTCATCAGAGATAACAAGGCGTGATGTTATGGGAAGCCTACGAAGGGCCAACAAGAGACAAGCTGCTGTAATGCCAAGGGTCATAAAAGCTGCTGTATTAAAGAAAATGAAATGAGGATCAACGTTCGTTTGAGAATAACAACCGCACAGATAAACTACCTGATGATATTGCTAATTTTAAGAGACAGAAAGAAGGAACACATATTTATTTGGCACATGCCACAAGTACACAGAACAAAAATAAAAATTTAAATCTAAACAGAAAAAAACCGGCCAAGAGCGAGTCGGATTCCGGCACCAAGGGTTCCGTACAACCTTTTTAAAGGATAAATTTAACTTTGCTGTTCTGTTGCTGTCCCTAGAAACGGCTATTGCACCAACCGCAAATAATAAGTTTGTCATAGTAAAATCGCTTTTTTTTTGTTATTAAATTACATATTTACGGTTTTCAGACTTTTCGACCTTGCTTTTTGCCAAATTTCGTGATTTAGGTCAACGGGAACTACCATAATGTAGGTTTTCGACCCAAAACCTACTTCCGGTTGACCTAGAATTGTCAATTTTGGCTAAAAGTAAGGTCTTAAAGCACAAGCAAAGGAAAAAGACCCGAAAAATAAAAAAAGTTGAAAATTAAGGTAAATTTTGGTACTTACAAGTTTTCGCGAAAATCTAAATTTGCCCATATCTTTTTATCGTGTTGACTCAGGACCTTGATTTTTATACACCTAATAGGAACTATAGATTTCAGTGTATTATGGTATAAATTTCAACTTGCTAGGTCCGTTCCGTCCGTTCCTGAGAAAATCGGTGGTAACAAACGGACAGACAGACGGACAAGAAAGTGATCTTATAAGGGTTCCGTTTTTTCCTTTTGAGGAACGGAACCCTAAAAAAGAGATAATTTGCGTGTCGCACGGCTGCGACAAATAGGATCAGTTCAGCAACTGCCGAGCAACTAGTGCCCGACGCTGGTGGATCAGGACCTCAGAGCAGTTACAACAAATATCCACCTCTTACCAAATATAACATATATGCGTGCAAGCAACCGCCAATACTAGGAATTCTGATCATTCCGAAGACCTAATGGAGCGGGAAGATATAGATAGAGCAAATACTGTTGCAAAGTACCAAGTTGCAAACACAGAGCTACTTGACGTTAACATACTCGTAAGTGTAGAAACAGTTTACAAGGAAATTATTGGATGCTGTTGCTCTAGCGGTTTCACTTCCGTGGCTCGTATTTGTTATCCTTACATGTTTTGAAAACGTCAGAAAACCGAATACTGCACTGTTTTAGACTTTCACGGTTTTTCACTACACTTAGTACTTACGGGATGATATCCGTGATTTTCCTTAGTTACTATGAGCTCCCGATATTTCGACGCTGTTGCAAGCATCGTGATCGCGGGAATACTGAAATACGTTAATAATATATAAATCACAGATATCATCCCGTAAGTAGGTACTTTAAGTGAACTGAATATTGTTATTGGATATTTTTTAAGTTCCTTACGTTTATATAATATCACAGTACAGTAGCGTTATCATATTCTACTCTATATCATTACCCATAGAGGTCTCTAAAATCATATATTTATTTTGTTTCTCTAAAACCTCGGTCACTCGCATCAAGCTAGTGTTGTTTGATTCGGTGCTTCATCTGAGGTGGCTCTCCAGCCTCATCTGTTAATCGATTTTAGTGGTACTACGTGTGACCATGTTGTTTTTTTAAACTTCTATAATGCAGTCTTCACGAGAATTTAGAGATTTTTTCCAAGAAGCGTCTATTGATATTAAACTTACAAATAACAAAAGTTTAGTCAAAATAAAAACCATTTGACAAATAGAATATTCACACATTATTGACTCCTTGAATAGACATTATCACGAAGAGCAGATGCAGAAAAACCCTATAGTTTTAAAGGAGTCATAATTCAGCCTCCAACCACCACTCAAAGACTCTTGACCATAATCAGCTACACTCATTTTTTCTTCATCCACTAATGAAATTACTTCATCAAGCCAACTTATTCCTTCAAACCATTCAATTTTAACTTCCACCCGTACAATATCTGCCCATATCAATTAGCTTTTATCCCATAACAAGATATAATTACCACAATGTAACCGTAGTTTAAAAATAGCTTTATGTTTCCCATCTAGACCTTCCATCCTTTTCTGTAGTCTCCTATGAAGAGGTCTTGTTATAGTGGGTTTATGTTCTATGAACATATTTAATGAGGCCTGACCATCGCACGGTATAGGGATGTAAAAAACGCGCAATTTCAATAGATTGAGGTATTATTGTTTATGATCAATATTAGTTATCGCTATGTCTTTACCGTTTCTGTTAAGTAAAAACTTATGTATTACGTGTTAAAGTTCATTATTGCATTAAAGCCTATTAATTTCTTTGACTGCACATAGGCTGTTATCAAGATTAATCTTTGGAAATAACTTTTAATCAGCGCTCTTGATATTAAGATGGGCGATTACAATATTAGTCAGTAATGGTGCAGATGGCTCCTCATCTATTTCGTTTTTATTATTATACTTAATTCTTAATTTTCATTTTCCTCATGAGATCATAATAAATATAATAAAAAGTAAAATTAAGTATTTTACTTTTATTATCTGTGTGACATTTAATGATTTTTGTGATTTTTATTAACATTCATTTTGAAAAGTCCTTATTATTAATTTTATTTGATTATTGTGAATGTGAGGACCATGTGGGTCACATTTTTTTTTTTATTTTTTTTTCCCACAACTGTCTGGCAGTTTGAGTACCCAAATGTCCTTTCTTTGGTATTGTTCGTCGTTTCGTTGAGCTCCTTGAGTTATAAGTCGAGCTACACGATAACTGACAAATGCTTGCACTGACTGGACAGGTCCACTCAAATCTGTGTGGTTCTTTCTTCAAAAGACCATCTCAGACACTAATCTGCATAGTCCTCATGTAAATTGAGCAAGATTATGTCTGGACTTCAAACAACCGAAACAGCCGAAACAAACTCATAGTCTCTACTATGACCTCTGAGTTTGTTTCGGCTGTTTCTTCTCAGAGTAGTCAGGGACGAAACACCGGCCCCATCTAGTTTAAAAAAATGACGTGTAAAAGTGTTTGTAAGAACCTACTTGCAAAATAAACATCATTTATCATTTAATCTGTTGCAAGCCTTCAATCAGACTTCATCGACATCATTTGAATTTTTGTTCTACAATCTACCAGATAAGTCAATGTTGTGCTTAACTTGAGTCCGCGTATCACTGGTCAGTTTCCTTTACTCGTCAGTTTATTTAATTCGACGGTTTCATTGATTAGTCAGTTTCGCTGATCGGACAGTTGTATGAAATCAATAGTTGCGTCAACTCAACTGTTTCCATAATAATATCAACTTTTCGTTCATTAGAAAACCGACCGAGCATTTTGGTTCATCAAACAAAATGAATACGACGCAATGGTAGTGTAACATGACGACTGCTTTGGATATCTTCTTCTTTATCGTGTGGTTAGTACTTAACCTGGTGTCAGAGTAGTGTTTTCATGACGCCCATGGGCCTCTGACTTGGCTTTACATGGCGTCCAGAAATATCTCTCAGGCATGCTAGTTCCTCACGATGTTTTCCTTCACCGAAGCAAGTGATAATTATACTATAATTTACTATATGCAAATGAATCCGAATAATCAGAGGTGCGTGTCTTGGGTTCGAACCTCGTTTGACTTTGCTTTGGTTACGGGACATTAGGACACGGCCTTTCGCTATAAATCATGATCTGTCAAATAACCAATTTGGTCGAGACGCCACTGTTTAACTATTGTGTCTACTTCGTGGACAGATCATGGGTTATATTAATAAGATGTGACTAAAACTGTTTAAAACTAAAACTGTTTTATAGAAGTACTAGCGGCCCGTCCCGGCTTCGCACGGGCTTGGTAATTTTTTTTTTTTTGTTTTATTGTAAATCCTTTAGTCCACCAAATAGATGAATATAATCTGCCGACATATGTACATATTCATATTTTTTTACTAATAATAACAGACAAATAATTAGCTGAATTATACGGTATTTCGTTCACTACAAAGTACATTTAATTAATTTTATAGCGTCAACAACACGTGGTAATTATGCTGTTAAAATGTAGCTTATATGACACGTTCGTAGATTTACCATAGCAGCGCCATCTATTGATTACTTACTCAACCCAGTCGAAAGGTATCGACATCTGTTAGAATCATTTGGAGTTAACAGATAATTGTGACTGTCAAATAATAACAGACAAATAATTAGCAATAAATTAAAATTGCGACTATAATTTGAGATTTAAACTATCCTATCTCTCAAGTTGGATCGAACTGCACATGGTGTGCGAATTTTATTATAATCGGTTAAGTGGTTTAGGAGTCCATCGAGGACAAACATTGTGACACGAGATTTATATATATTAAGAAGATAAAAATATAAGACTAAAAAGAAATGCAAAATCCATATTTTCAAGCCAAGACACGTAATGATATTTTAATTTACACATACGTACTTACGAGTAGCTACTAAAATTAGTCGAATGTTTTCAAAACAGTTTTGTATAACATTTAAAAACAGGCATGTAACATCTGCCTCCAGTAATCGCTTGGATTAAAAATTATTTTTTAAATATGTAACTGTGTGTGGTCTAATAATAATATAATTGTCGTCAATTTATTCGGATAATTAAATGGGTAGCGGAATTACGCAGATATGCGTAAAATGTAGTTTTTTAATGCAGTTTACGCATACAAATGCCCATGAATTTACGGACGTATACAGATTATTGTCAGCTGCTCATGCAAGATTGTTTTGAATTCGTAGGCGTTTCTTTTGTGTATATTTTAATGTTTTTACGGGTTTTATAACATAGCAGCAATGTGACAGTATTCAAGTGTTAATTTTAAATAAACTATTCTTAAAATGACAGATGATTAAAAAAAATATTTTGCGTTGATTGATATCTGTTATATATAGTTTGTAGTATTAATAATAATAGACCACTAGGGCGTTGTCGAATTTTTGACGAACGAAATGCAACCGTTTTCCCGACGACGAATACTTTCGTCGTTGCCAACTGGTTTGAAGACTGCTCAAAGGAAGAAACTCATCCTACGTGCGTTTTCGTCGAGAGTCGTTCGTTGAATTGCGTTTTCGTCGAGTGAAATAGTTGCAGTTTCTTACAACTATTGTCAAGACTGTTTTGTAACGAAACGAACGCGGAACGACGCGACGAGTACCTCTAGTGAGAAAGATAGTTGAATCATTGCGTTCTCGACTGTATTTTCATAGGCGTAAAATAAAAAATCGCACCAATTATTCGAAGACTGGTTTGTGCATCGAAGACTGTTTGAATCCAGGACGTAAAATGGTTTCATCGTCGCAGGACACAAAACGGTCTTGAAAGCGGTTCGTCGTCGCAACGCCCACCACTAATGGATGGAGATAAAGAGAAGGACCTAGAAAACGATGAATGGATTGTGTGAGGAACGAGGTGAAAGAAAAAGGAGTATTATAGCGTTACGGTTCACAGAGGAGAATAAATAAATGAAGAAAAAAACGTGTTGCGCCGACCCCAAGTTACATGGGACATGGGCAGCAAGATGACGGTATCAGCATCGCATTAAGTTTTCAGAACGAGTCACTTCTTCTTCTTTTACCTTTGGCTCCCTAATGCTAAGTGTAGGATTCTTCGAAATCTCTCCAAGTGTCGGTTCATGACTGTAAAACATATACGTAAACAGGGTGGAATTTTTCAAAGCCACCTGGAGGGAAAGTACTCGAAATACTGGAAATAGCAAATTTTACTCTAAGGAAATATTCCTTTATTTTCAAAAAGAAACAAATCTGCATTCTCAGATTTACGAAAATTTGCTTGCCACACTCGGGAATCGAACCGACTAAAGTTCGAAAAAATAACAACCTGTACTTTTTTTACATCAATCGATAGGAGCAATCACATGGATCAAATCTCTTCATTCATGATTTCATGGTTTTCCTTTCATTTAATGTATCATGTTTGTTAGAGAGATTTCATCCATATGATTGACCCTATCGATTGATATCAAAAAGGTACAGAATGTTATTTTTTCGAATTTTAGTCGATCCATCCCGGGTTCGATGCCCGTATTATTCAGAAGTTAATTTGTACAAATTAAATATTTTACAGTCATGAACTACAACATCTGCTGATTCTGTAATGATTTAGAAGCTTGAAGACTACATGTAACAAAGGTTTCGTACAAAAATCTATACATAACATAAAAACTATAGAATATATAGCACAAACGTAAGTTTTTTTTAATAATTGAGCCTTATTATGGCGCATCAAACAAATGCTTTGGAATTTGTTCCACGAAAACTGTTGTACGGTCAGCAGCAAAATTACAAGCGTAATTACGACAATTATTAATAATTATTATCCGAAATAGTATTATTATTTTTGGGAAAGAATAATTTAAACGTCTATTATGTTATTTGGTATGTTTAGCATTGATATTAATGTAATTAGCTATGTTGAGATTAGAGATAAGTGTGTTTGAATAATAATGTGAGCTTGTACTGTGTATTGTTTTAATGTAACATAAATAAATTATCTAGCAATTTAAAATCAGATACTTTCTTGGGAAGTTAATAAAAATACTATTTTCTAATAGAAAAGACATAAACGAGTAACATGTTTGAAAATCCATTAAACTAATATTTGAATATTTAATTATTTATTGCTATTATACTTAAGATATTTAACATAATAAATTATTTCCTTCTAAGTCTGAACCTCAAAACATAATTCAAAATTTAACTAAGACATACAATGATTTATAGCCTCCAAAATTCTCTCACATAAATCATAATCTATTTAGACGAACTTCTCTGCTGACGCTACATCAATATTAAGTCCACTACACCCGCACCGCAGGGCAGCGTTTAAATGACTTATCATTATGTAATTACTATCATTGTCCACACACACACTCACACCCTCTCATTCACACACACAACTCACACTGATACACCATGTAGACTCACACATGCAAATGAGCATGGTTTACACATTTGTAATTCGAATATAGGAATATACGCCTCAATAGTTTATTTAAATGTGAGTGTGTGCGTTGGTGATTATAGTAGGATATGTGTGTGTGTGTGCATTTGGGCAGTTGTGAAGGGGTAGTAATTTTTGTTTCTTTTGTTTTAGTACTAAGTAGAAAATTAAGTTCATATTTTCCAAAGCTTAGAAATAGATTAATCACAGTGCCTACTGTTAGAACAAAGGTACAGACATATGAAAAAACTTTTCAAACTCAGCGATGCAATGTAACAAATCAAACGCGGTCATCATCATCTGCCTAGCCTTTTCCCAACTATGTTGGGGTTGGCCTCCAGTCTAAACGGATTCAGCTGAATACCAGTTATTTACATGGAGCGACTGCCTATCTGACCTCCACAACCCAGTTAGTACTGGGTAATACGATACGCCTTTCCCACTTTCAAAAATATATGTCTTATTTGTTGATCTGTACACATACAATACCATATTATTTTCCTTATGACTAACTCAATAAGCTCAATGACTCGACAAACAACGTAATTTAATTGGTTCCGTAGAAATCTCAAAATTTTCAACTATTCACGACTAAAATCCAACTAAAGGTAACAGACATGAATTGTAACGATTAAATTACTATCTGACTAGTTTAAAGACTAGAATTCAGTCTAGATTTTATCGAGGCAATAGATATGTCTGTCAGTTGGGGCGTTAATGGCTGACCAAAAGTTTAACCGAATTATTGTCGTAAATTCAATCACATAGATAGAAATGAACATAAATGGTGACATACAACTCCAGATACCAGAGAGTCAAAAATAAGTTTCTGTAAAGATTGTTCAGCTTTGTAAAATTTTTTCTCTATCTCTTCTACATGGAAGACCGTCTCACTATAAATTAATCTGAGTGAGTCTATTTTCTAGCGATGATGAGGTCCTAGGTTAGATTTCCAGGGGTTTTCGCCATCAGGAAATTTTCAGTAGCAGTCACGGAGACAGGATTTGTGCCTGGTTGATGGCACTATTCGCGCCCCCTATTACATGAGACTTTAGATAACTGGCGAAATGTGGGAGCATGATTAGGTACACCTTTGGGCTCTACCTAACCCTTTGGAGATTACAGGCGAGATGTTACGTTATGTTGTGTATGGGCTATTTACATGGCCATATGTACCATAGACGACGTAGCCCGAAGAATTGCCAACCTTAAGTGGCAGCGGGCAGGGCACATTGCTCGCAGAACGGATGGGGCCGAAAAGTTCTGGAGTGGCGACCGCGAACCGGAAGACGTTGCGTTGGAAGGCCTCCCACTAGGTGGACCGATGACCTGGTGAAGGCTGCGGGAGTCCGCTGGATGCGAGTCGCACGGGACCGGTCAATGTGGCGATACCTGGGGGAGGCCTATGTCCAGCAGTGGACGGCTTGCGGCTAAAATGATGATGATGATGATGTACCATAGTACTATTCCGGAAAATATAAACTTCTCCGTCAGCCACAGTGCTAGTGCATCATAAATTTCAGCCACGTAATATCTTTAACAATATAATTGACGGTTCCCGAATCAAATCTAACAATCAAGATTACTGACTTTACACAGAAGTCAACATCACCAACTAATAAATAACACAGAAGATCAACACCCTGCAAATTAATACAAACATAAACTATCACACACTATGAGAGGGATCGCGACTTAATCATGAATCCACAACCTTTTGCTTATAGTCAGTTCCATTCGCATTTACCCATTCATTTTGTGAACTTACTGCCCTGCTCTGGGCTGCGGGACTGTTCGTAAGAGATACCGTGGCCCCGGAACACAAAGGGCGATGAAGGAACATGAATGAGTTTTAGTCAGTAAAAGTCTGATACTCCCTCCTGCTCCGTCCAGAGCGGGAGGAGTCATTTGATGATTTGCCAACCGAAAAAAAAAAGAATATCTAACACTTTTATTACCCTTTTAGATATCACCATCGTCTGGTCTTTGCTTTGCTAAAACTACTACAGTTTATTTTGTAATCTACTACCCTTCCTTTTTGTGTGGTTAGCGCCTAACCTGCAGGCCTAGCCAAGTTACAAACGATTCGTATCGATTCTCTGTCTACAATTGTAAACGTTAAGTCACGTGGTCAAAACCAGCGAATAGAAACTTCGTATACAAATTTACATCGATCAAGATGATAGAATGAAATGTATTCGTTTCTACAATAGTGATCGCTACATCCCATATAAATCGTAGCCAACTTACAGTTTTAACTGAACTTAAAAGTTTCTATTCGTTTGTTTCGACCACGTGACTTAACGTTGAAATGATGTCATTCCTACACATTTGGTTAGTTTTCTATTAGCGTTAACGATTGTAGATTGTCAACTTGGCTAAGCCTACTGGTGTCAGAGTTTTTATGCCACCTATGGTCCTCTGACTTGACTTTACATGCCGTCGAGGAATAAGTCTTGGGCATGCTGGTTTTCTCACGATGCTTTCCTTCATCGAAGCAAGTGATAATTTTATAATACGCACAAGAATGTGAACAATCAAAGGTGCGTGTCTTAGGCTCGAACTGGAGACCTATGACTTGGCAGTCCGACGGTTATACATCTAGGCCAGCACTGCTATAAGACTACAATAGTACAGTTTACTACTAAACCATGGACTGTCTATCAAGTTGAGTACACCAATGTTATAGGCCGCCACATAAGAGTAGCAGTGGGCAACTTTGGAGATCGGTCATTCACGTTATTCGTTAGTTGACCTTCTGAACTTTTCTATTCCGTGTCATTAGTTCGAATCAGCAATTGGACCGCTTCCCAGAAAACGAATAAACTTTAATCAAACTCATTATAACTGCTTTGTGACAGTCGGTTAATTATTAGTGTTTAAGGTCGTTGACTGTGCTTTGTAACCGCAGTCATCAGATCTAGATACTGTTTCGATATTTACTAGCCAGCTTTCAAAATGAATACAATATAGACCGGGTAGTTGTAATTTTTTTCTTGCCGGTTCTTCTCCATGGAAACGACCAACGCGAACCGTGCACCTTTTTCGACGTTTTATAAGTGCCCATCTAGGCCTTTGTGAAATAAAATATTTTGATTTTGATTTTGAAATATTGACCAATAGGGTATTTTACTCTATACGAGAAAAAATCTAAAAATATATTCGTGAGATAGCTTAGGCAAAAAGCAGTCGGAAAACGTTAGTTTTAATACATAAAATAACAAACTAAATTTTATAATTCAATTCAAAGGTTTCAGCTTTTTTAATCTGTTTCTTAATACCATTATAGTAGACGCCATGTTATTACGTCATACGGCTATGTAAACTGAAGAGAGAAGTGTCAACTGTCAACTTCAAATATCCACTGCATTTGTTTACATAGCCAACTGACGTCATGACCACAAAGCAATATGGCGTCCGCTGCGTGGACGCAACGGTGGACCGTTTTCATCGAATTACGCGCGAAATTTGAAAATGCAAAATTTAAATGTATTTTTAGGGCACTTAACGATTGAATAAAATATTTGTGAATTTTTAGTGGTTCATTATCACTATGGAATCTAATTGAGACACTTTTCAAAAATGGGAGTCCTAGAGGAGTGATTGCGTATTTGCAAATGTAGACCATCATCATCAATCTCCTGCCCTTATCCCGATTTATTTGTGGTCGGCGCAGCAAGTCTTCTTCTTCCATACTTCTCTATTACTCGTCATCTCATCAGACACCTCCTTTCTTGCCATATTATCCTTTACACAGTTCATCCATCTTTGCTTTGGTCTCACCTCTACTCTTATTCCTAAGCGTATCGGCAAACGTAGACAGAAGATCTCCACCCTATCACCTCTTATGTCTCCACCGACATTATGTCTTATGGGCTGAAACATCAAGGAAACGACTGCGGACATAGCCCGCTTAGGAGGACAGTGTGTTGTGACTCAGTTTAGGAGAGGCCTATGTCCAGCAGTGAACTGCGATAGGCCGAGTTGATTAACTATATATATAAAGGAAATAGCCCACATTGCTTATGTCTTAAAGGTGACGATTGTCCTAACTCCTTGTCTAAGGGTTTGTAGACTACGCGCTTTTTTCAAAAGACAATAATACCTAGAGCTGCTAGACAACGGTAAAATAACCTCTTTACTGTAGAAGTGACTATCATTATTCACCTATATCCACAATAAAATTACCAACAACCAAAGAAAATAGCTCAAAAAATAACTTTATTCCTTTTAAGTGCGAAATCAATAAAACTTTAAGTAGCAGTTTAAATGTCAACTAAAATACCGAGCGGCCATTATAAATAAGGTCTAACTCATTACACCTCCTGCTGCAGTCGGCTAATTTAATTGGATAAGTATTGTACTGTGCTATCTCTGGACGTCCTCTTATCTTTGGGTTTTAGAACAGAGAGTGCGGTGGAGTGGCGAAATTACCAAGGAGAGTTTAAATTTTGTGTACTTTAGTTAACTTGCAGCGCCTGCACAGCTCTGTTTTCGATTCTCTGGGTTAATTTTTACATGCATAATCAGAAACGAGGAATTTGCGGTTTTAAATTTTACAAAATGTTCATTACAAGTTTTGTAAAAGAATAGAGCAAAAAGACAATCATCCAAAAAAAACAACAATTAATACTTACAGCAAAACAAAAAAAAACGAGACTGTTCTAAAGTCTTAATAAAACACAAATAAAAAGTGGCTGGCCCAAAAACAACCATGTCCTTTGCTTCGTAAATCTGGTCCTTAAATCACTACGCAAAGCATAGTTTTCACCTTACCATTTCACCAACACAACTCCACTCCATCCCCAGTCCCACCGTAGCCAACCAGCAAACAGTTTGACGTACGATGAAGGAATTTAGCGATAAAGCAGCTCTACGTGCTTCGCTGTTCGGCCCCGATTGTCCGGTCGCGAGGGTTCTCGTTAAAATGGCTTTTAAATGAGCAGCTGTTTTTTAGTTTCTGCTGTATTTTATAAAGAGGGTTTTATGTACTAGGGGATAGGGCTAATAGCCTGGAGAAAATTGTGAAAAAGGTTGATTGATAAATTTTCTGGGAAGATTCTTCCAAAGAAAGAAAAAGAGAGTGTAAGAGAAGTAGAATAAAGAAGTTAGTCTAGTCAAAGAAAATTACACCATCTTCTTTATCTTTAACTAGCGGACGTCACGCGGCTTCACCCGCGTAGTTCCCGTTCCCGTGGGAGTACGGAGATAAAATGTAGTATATGTTACTCAGTAAAGACGTGGCTATCTAATGGTGAAAGAATTTTTGAAATCGGCGCTGTAGTTTTTGAGTTTATTCATTACAAACATACACACACACACACACAAATAAAAACATACAAATCTTTCCTCGTTATAATATAAGTGTAGATTTACTTGAATGCAGGACAAACGGGTAATCCGTTTGTCCTACATTCAAGCAAAGGAAACTTACTGATGTCTGTTAAAACAAAAAAAAAACTAGGATTGCAAGCCAGTCTGTGTAGCGTGAATATGATTTTATTTCACTTTTGGTCCCGTTCATTTTGCAAACAGTGATAGATCTTCTTATTTTTTTTTATTTAAACTTCATAAACAAGAGTGGTACATAGGCGAACTTAATGCCATAAGGCATTCTCTATCAGTCAACCTTCTTCTTTTGTGTGGTTATAGTGCTTAATCTGCTGTCAGTTTTTAGGCCTCTGACATGCCGTCGTTGACACTATGGCATGCTGGTTTGGTTTAAAGAGTAACATTCGTACGTAATAATAAAAAAGTAGCAACTTCTCCGGAACTCCAAATATACATAAATGTATTTTGAAGACACCAGCAGCTCAAAAATAAGTCGTGTTTATTATATCTTCACAAAACCCTGCCTACATACTGTAATTTATTTCAAACTTCCACAAAAATCATGTTTAAAGCTACAAGAGGTGCCTGCCTGCCGATCTAATGAAAGACAACTCAACATTCTTCCCATACAACATTATAGGGCACCATATTCGCGAAAGCACGCGGTTATAACCCCATAACCTACCGCTCCAATTTCCGCACCAGATGCAATCACGTGAATACGACTCTTCGATCAAGAAATCACGTCCTTTCGTCTCGTTAAATGCCCTGATACGATTTGACGTACAGATGTTTACTGATTAATGGCATGGAAAACTCTTTGGTTTTGTAACTTTATACCTTTATACCTCCAGAACTGTCTTGATAAACAAAAAAGTACCATAAAACTTTGTGGATAAAACTCAATTTTCTTTAGTGCAACGTGTAGAGATTGTTTTAAGGATTTTGGACTTTAACTAATGCGGTTTAAAGTTAGGTTTTGTGTAAGGCAAGGGAATATTCAAGAAGTGTAAATAAGCTACTGTTTTAGTGTCAGTTTACTTGTACGTTGAGTTTCGATGTCCAAAATTCGATTCTTGGTCAATTAAACATGTTATCATATTCGGTAGACATGGCTATTTCGACTTGACGTGTCTTTTTATGAGAATGGGGACATGTTTACGTTGTTTTTTTAAACTGTCCTTGGCTGTCGAAAACTTCAAGTCAGAATTGGGTACAGTCTTTGCCTTAGTTTGGGAACCCAGATGAGGAATTAATCCTATACTATCCCTTTATTATTATGAATGCAAAAGTGTGTGAGGATGAATGGATGTTTGTTCCTCTTTCACGCAAAAACGGTTGAACGAATTTCTGTGAAATTTTGCACATGGATAGTTTATAACCTGGATTAACACATAGGATACTTTTTATCTCGGTAGTATGATCTCGTGGGGTATGATGCCGCGGGCATAAGCCGCTACTACTACTAGCTACTTTATACAGGGTATAAACCACCTCATCACGAAGCCATCAACCAAGCATTCTGTACATCAAACTAAGTAACTTTACGCAAAAATTACTGCTGGGAAACACTTTCATTTTGGGATGAAAAATCATGTTTTGTGGTAGAACGCAATGTAACGCACTCAAAACATTGTGCTGATGGATGGATTGAATAGTACGGCGGTCGTGGAGGTGTTTAAAGTAAAAATCTTACATTAAAAAAGTTGCCAAAAAGTTGGAACTTTGACCCCCAATATCTCCGTAACTAGAAGGTTCCCAGGTATGGTGTAGAACAAAAAAAAATGATTGTAATGACGGGGAGAACAAGTGCCTTGCGGCTTCGTTTAGAGGTGTTTTACACCATTTATTATACTCATCGAGGATTCTTTTAATTTTACCTCATGATTCAATCTGATCCATAAACGGCATTAAAAAATCTGTTGACTGATATTAGGAATTTGTGAAAACAGACTTATGTTTGTTTCACAGCATAACATCCAGATATTGGAATTCAAAATGTTAATCCTGCCATTTACTTCGATCGGAAGGCGAAAAAGGTCTCCACAAAAATGCTATAGTAACGAGCTTAATGAGGCTAAAATTCTGCCCATCTCATAAGGACAAACAAGCGAAATAATACAACGCAATATTGAATGCAGTCCCCCACTGCGCCGGCGCATACCAACGAAGTAATTGAGACATATATCAACGCAGTGTGTTTAGCCAGACAACGCCGCGAGGCAAAACAGTACAAGTGCACAATTCTCTTATTAATTTAAATTTTTTCTCTATAAATTAAAGAGAATATCATCAATATTGATAATTAATTGACGCTTCTGGCTATTTGCGTTCGTCTAGTAATAAAATTATCGCAATTTGATTTTTCTTTTGTGCTGTTGTTTTGGTTCATTTGGCGCCTGGGGTTGGTGGGTCTGTAAAATGTAATGGATGCGTGGTTTGAGGCTGAAATATGATGAGCAGAAAGAATTACCTGTCAGTTTAAAAAAAAGGTACTGTTTGTGTAATTTAGTTACGGCTCGATAGATGTCGTTGCTCGATTAAAAAGCAAGCTATCGTTAGCTTCCCTCAATCCACATAAGTGTTTACGATAATTTTTTTTTTTTTTACTTGTGGAAGAACTATAATGAAAAAAAGTAATAAAGGTAGAGGCATCATTGGCTTGACTTGAAACAGTTACCACTTGAAGGGAAAACGAAAGAAATTATTGGTGCCGGTGAAATTAAGAGCTAAATGGCAGAACATGTCTTGTATATCTGTACCTACAATCGATAAAATTGATATTTGGTAATTACCACTAAAACATATAGTTGACCATTGACAGCGTATTTTATTTATTATTAAAAAAACTCTTTTTTTGCCAAATACTGACCGAAATAAATCTAATTTTTGACTTAACTCACTTTTTCAAAAGAGTTTAACAAATAAAGATGTCTTCGTTATAACTAAAATGAAAGTATGAACAAAGAAAATACCGAATTATATACATAAATGTTTGTGTTTTTTTTTTTACATAAATAAATATGAGGTACTTTTAATGGACACCTATTTCTTACTGTTTTTATTTTCAAGATGAAAGGATTAAAGAGTAATAAAAATGACGAACAAGTAGATGACTTTTAAAAATGTATGAAGAACAGTTATATCTTATTTTAGCAAATAATGCGGCTTTTTATGAACCTACAATTTCTAATATTTGACACACATTATCAAAATACCCAGTGTCTAATATTAAATTAAATGTTTAAAGAAACTCATCATCGTTTAAACTTTCCTGACGTTTCATTACAAACTTTAAAATCAAGCAATTAATATTCGCACTTCTAGTTGCCACTTGACCAATCAAAATAATAACTTTATCAAAACACCAAAAAATTCACGGAACCCTAAAATCGATAACCAAATTAGAAAGCATAAGAAATCTTTAATACCCACTACGAACCGTTTATTACATGGTTCCGTACATTTTTTTCGTTACAAAAATTATGGTTCGCAACCAACAATGAGGTATGCAAATCTGCTGGGGAGTCGAACTTGGTACTGGTATTAGCTGCCGTCTAAGACATCGAGCATTTGGTATTATTATAGAGTTTAGCCGATTTTCAGAGGTTAATGCCTGATTGATCGGGATTTAGATGCATTTGCGTTGAAATCGTTTTGATGCGCCCGATAAATTTTGATACTTGAATTGTTTTGAGTTATTTTTGCATTTTCTTTGCAGAGATTAATGATAAACTTGTAAGCTGATCGCTATTCCATTGCTAAAGCAAAGGTATTTGATCAAAATACGAAAATTACTGTTCGCTATGTTATCTTTTGTCTGTAGATGAAGGACACATATTACCAAAATATACTTATTACCAACCTTTGACTGCGGCATTCAAAGAATGATAGTTTTCTCTCGGTAGCTGTATAATCTCTCTTCATATCTACTTATCTACTTGTACCCGGAATAGTCCTAGTATACCGTAGTATACCATCTTTGTTATTTGCTAAACTTACGAAGCCCATACAACTTTTTGATTTACCTATCCGCAGCCTATCGAAATGAGTACTACAAAAGTGACATTCTATAAGCGCTTTATGCTTATATCAATCCCGTTAAAAGTCCTTTTAGAAATACGAAACGTAATGAACGCGATAACCACTAGTCTAGACTCTCAAGTAACCTAGAACAAACGAATCAGTTTATCAATCTCCATACCTTCATGTCTGTACAATGCGTGCCCGTCTCGCGTGTTTCCTTCACCTTTAACATTGGCACTGCTCAAAATTGCTGATAGCACGAACTTCGTTCACGAATACAGTCCACGGGAGTCCCTTCATGGTTCTCCATACTTTTAATCTTCCCTAAGTAAGATGCCGTTAAATCCTTGACATTTAAATGGAAAATACAAAAAAAAACAACCTTTTTGTGTCCTCCCAGGAGCTAAAAGCTCAGATGAATCATTTATATTCAGACGACAGCCTCTAGCATGAGACTTTGGGATTGCCCAAGGT
The DNA here is from genome assembly GCA_963853795.1 of Xestia rhomboidea. NCBI lineage: Eukaryota > Metazoa > Arthropoda > Insecta > Lepidoptera > Noctuidae > Xestia > Xestia rhomboidea. The sequence continues at coordinate 14,907,163 of OY970778.1, forward strand.
GGTAGTGTTAGCGCTGCTGATAAGTACCGAGTTCTTTCCGGCTGCGAACTACAAATAGTGATCAGACTACAACAGATGGTTGCCCCCTTTCAGCTCGAAAAGTCTGTCGACCTCGGAGACGATTTCTCACATATCTTCTAGAAAGGCTAAAAATAACACCTAAGATAGATCCAGACTGTAAACACCGATCGGGCGATACGCAGATTCTCAATGTACGTGGCAGTCTCACAGACGACTTCCCACAGATACACCTCTCATGTGACACGTCAACCACTTGTCCTTCAAGTCACGCGGCAACACTTAACCTAGAATCCACAAACGTAAACAAACCACCAGTCTCAGAGCTTGGGCTCGTCCAAGCTCTTACAATGCGTGTCTCGCGTGCTTTCTTCGCGTGTGATGTAACACGTGGTTGGAGCACGCAACCAACGTACAACCGTTGTGATAACGCTGTGTCAATGGATGGCGTGCTGATTTTTAATCATGGCTGCCTGGCCAAGAATGGTACGTTTGCGTGACAGTTCGCGCGTTGGGGAAGGTCGATGATGGGTTGATGATTTTTGAGGTGTGGTGTGAGTGGTGGTTGTGTACTTGAAATTGCTACGCTCGGTTCGTATAAAACTCATTTTCAAGAAACTTCGTCGTTACATTCGCTTAAAGGAAAGCAATTCTATTCGACCGATGAATTTATTGACATAGTTAATTTGAGCCCGATTCGTTACACCTTTGACGTGTACCATTTCTAGCATACTTATTTAGCTCCGGAATACTAGAACAGTGCAAATCCATTGCTAATTGGTTAGGACCGGAAGACCCATACTTGTACAACCAAAAAAGTTTCGGTACAGATACACAATCTTATTTCAAGTTTTCCAGCTTACACAAAATGAGCAAAGCACTGCTTTTTGTTGGCAACTTTTTAACGTTAATACTGCCATCTATCTATAAAAAAAAAACAAGTCGTGGGGACTTGTTTTTCTAGGGTTCTGTACCCAAAGGGTTAAAACGGGACCCTACTACTAAGACTCCACTGTCCGTCTGTCTGTCACCAGGCTGTATCTCATGAACCGTGTTAGCTAAATAGTTAATATTTTCACAGATTATGTATTTTGGTTGCCGCTATAACAAAAAATACTAAAAACAGAATTAAATAAATATTTAAGGGGGGCTCCCATACAACAAACGTGATTTTTTTGCCGTTTTGTCTAATGTTGCATAGATAATAATGGTATACGGATAACGGGACCCTTTGTGCGCGAGTCCGCCTCGTACTTAGCTGTTTTTTATAGATACATGGCTAGGAAACACTACTAATACTATACTATCCCCAGTCACATCAAGAACACGTAACCAACACAAATACTATCGCCCATTATCTTTCTTACTTACAAACATTCTACATTTTTCTTGCACCCCAGATCAGCAAAGGAAATCGTTAATGTGTCTGTATTGTTTTAAAACGGACATAAACAGTGGCTGGCTTATCTGTGCGCGGTTACGGTCAGCCATGCGAGGTAAATGGATAAAAGAAATTGTTAATAAACTTTCATCTTTACGTCAGACGGACTTAGTATGTCGGACGGCTATATAGCTATTTATAAGTGGCTGCAGATGGATTTCTGAAATATCTCTTCTTTGTATTAGGATGGATCTTGGATATGCGATATATAATTATATTGGAATGGTGATTTTTTCTTAAGAATCACTTAAAGCAGCGGAAAAGTTGAAATTGAAATACACTGAGTGGAAATTCACTCTGGAGTCTTAGCTAGAAGCTAGGACAATTTATAACTCCCTTATTTATGGATGTTTTGTCTTAACTGTCGTTTAACCAGCAAAACAAATGTTAAATGTGTGGATTTTCAATGCAAGATTTTACTAAAATTCTTGCATTTTCAGTACAGTAAAACGGGGCTATTTGGGTTTTTGGGGGCTATTTAGTACCAATTATACCAAAATGTTATTCGGTTTTTCCATCAGGAATTTCTCAGTAGCAGCCAATCAAAGTGTTGCTAGAGTTTGTAAAATAACTTCTACCATACACCAACCGATCGATGTTTTTGTTCGAAATTCTGGGTCGTCCCAAATAGCCCCCAAAAACCAAATAGCCCCGTTTTACGGTACTTAAAATAGTAGACACTAGGAGAGGAATGCCTAACACATCAACATTTTAATTTAACCCATTGAATGTTGTCAGCTTGATGTTTTACCTTTGTTTTCTTCTCTGTTTCCATGTTAATTACTGTAATATTGGTGTTTTAGTTAACTATAAATTAATAAATAATCTTAGAGTAGAGGTTTCTAATGATAATAGCTTAACACAGTATTTTATTTGCTTTAATTATGAACAGAGTCCATTGCCGTTATGTACCACACTTTTATATTATCACTACATTTTTCAATATTGTTTAAACCACCGTATCAGTGCCATCGAAAAGTAAAATTAAATATACACACAAAAACACAAGGCGCATTCAAAGTGCAAACATATCGTCACGCTTACTGGTCACAGCTGACTTTACAACACCAGTGTGTAAAGTTGAGTTTATTGCACTTGGCAACTAGGGTGCAACTCTAGTGAAATAAGTCCTCGGATAATAATAAATAAGGAACTTAATGAGCTCACTGCCAACTCGAAATGAATACCGGGGTCTTGAAGTATTAATCTTTTTAATTAGTCATAGGTTGCTTGAGTAGGTTTTAAATCAATTGGGGGATGTCTTGGGAATTGTAATGTAATTATTTCAAAGCGTCTTCACTCTGGTTCATAAAAGCTCGATGAAGTCACTGTACAGTGCATCTGCTGTTAATCTCACTTAAAATATGAGTTGTAATTTTTTTAAACCAATCTTTAGAAAGTGAGCCTACAGGGTGTAAACAACCTCATCACAAAGCCGTCAACCAAGCATTCTGTATATCAAACTAAGTAAGTACGCAAAAAATATTGCTGGGAAACGACTTTTTTTGTTTGGGGTGAAAAATATTTTTTTGTGGTAGAACTCAATGTAACACACCCAAAACATGGTGCTGATGGATGGATTGAATAGTACGGGGGTCGTGGAGGTGTTGAAAGTAAAAATATTTCATTAAAAACTTGTTTATACATAACTAATTAAGTATATAGAGACAGTGTGATATATTATCTGTCTAGTGTAAACTTTGTTCACGGAATATAATAAAGTAAAGTTCATCTTGAAAACTCCTGTATCTAATCCAAAAAACTTAGAGATTTGATCGTCTGATAAATGTTCTTAGTTTTTGTTACCACGTATATTTTTGTAATCGACCACTTCGTTTCTGCAAAAAAAAAATATCTAAGATTTTGCATTAACTTTAATTTCACCTGTTCAATAAAGCTTCTAATACTAAAACTAAGAAGCACACCTACCCATCAATCAATCTATATCTTTACTGTGGTAAATAAAGGTTATAATAAATGTCTTAAATAACCTACCTAAATACCTACTGAATTAATTTAAAAATCCGGCCAAGTGCGTGTCGGGCCACAGTATAGGAGTAGCCCGTTATATTCAAGCAACTAATTCATCTTAGTCACTTTAAAGGATTTATTCTAAGGATTTTATGTTAGGTACAAAATTATCCAACACCCAAGTTCAACGACTATTACTGCTAAACTAATAAAGTTCTCTTAATAAAACCGCTAAAGTTCATCATTCATTTTGTCGGCGTTATTGATAAACACATCTCTACAAAATTACAGCTTTCTAGTACTAGCGGTCTCTTATCAAAACCTCGGACAGACAGACAGACAAACGGACATCACGAAACTATAACGGTTTCTTGTCAGGACTACGGAACCCTAAAAAGGGAAATCATTAACAGTTAACACGACGAAGAAGACCTACTAAAAATCTTCTTTTACAAGACATCAACTCTAAAGATCCTAGACTATAATACACCATTTTCCGTCTCTCTCTATCACTACAAACATCTATCTATAGTACGTGTAACACCGAATAGTTTTCATGTCTGAAGCTAAATGTGCTGCTATCACGGAAGACACGGAACGGTGCGGTCAGCTGTTGGGGGGTTCGATTCCCGGGATAATCATTAGGGTGTTTACCTCTGAGTTTTGATGCTTTTGTTGTGGGTCCGGGTCTTTGCTAGTGATACTACAGGTTGGGGTGCAATAGAAAAATTGTTTATTGAGATTTCTAGTTAAGTAAGTTCGTAGGTATGCTGGAAGAGATTTCTTTAGAAATAAGAATCACCTTTGTAGTATTTTCTGTTCCTGTCTACTTTTTTATATTTAGTGTGTACATAAATTGTTAAATAAATAAAATAAAAAAAGAACCAAGTTAGTATTTATTTTTGCGAGTTTTTGTATCAATCAAATCAAATACTTAATTTGTTCGCTTATATAAAGAAGGAAAGCATTGATCACTGAAATGTTTGTTTTGTCGATTTCTAGTTATTTGGCTCAAGGTTCTCAAAATATGGTTTTTTTTTTTATTCTTTAGGCAATCAAATTACAATTCTATTTGTTTTGTCAATTTCTGGTTGTACAGTTCAGAATTTCCAAAATAATATTTGCTATGTCATCAAGTTACAGTGCGATTAAATCGTTCCTTGGCAAATTGTATACATTGCTGACAAAAAAAAAAGGAGTTTTCGTATCGAAAACGAACACGTATTATTTTGTAAATATGTATCTTTTCATGCGACTCCAATTAAATCGTTGTATAAAATTCTTTTGATTGATCGAGTTTTAAAGAGTCAACAGTGTCATGTCTTAGTTATCCTACCCTTGGGTTGGCTTATTAATATATTGTAATTATTGACGGTGTCTTATTAGCACATACCATAGAATATATTTACGGGCTTAATAATTATATTTATGTTTAATTTCATTAATGTTTTCGATTCACTTCACTTCATGAATGCCTAACCTGTCAATGGTCATGCACGATTTAATATTAAAAAATAAACTGGAACCCTATTTAATCATTGGACCCCTTTATTAACAAATACCTGGAGGGTTCAAAAATACACCTGTGCCTAACCTTTTGAAAATTAATGATATGACAGAAAGAAATGATGATCTTTTAATCATGTTGTCATTATTTAACTAGGGACATGTTACGAATTATCACTATTATTATGGTTTTGTCAACGATGTTAATAATATGTTTGCTTCTAATAATATCATCATTTCGGTGTACATCCATCCTTTTGGACAGCAATCATTTGTACGTTTATATACGAACAAAATAATCACCTAAAATGTAGGTTTTTATATTCTAATAAATAATTAGTTTTCAATTTTAGGAGCCTTTCTATTATTTATCACAAAATATTATGTACTTATGAAATTATTATCATAAGAACCTTTCAAGAAAACTACACAAATCAAGCTCTAAACCCATACAAAATTCAAATCCCTACAAACTAAACACAAAACGTCTCAAATCTCAACAACACAATTACCATAAACACAATTTGTAACCTAAAAGCACTAGTGCACTAAACAATTCGTTACAATTCAATAACAATAAACTATTCTAATTTGACACAAAATCGAACTAATCCAAGTCTGACTCACCTTATATTATAATCGCGGTCTGAATCACATTTTGAGCGGACACCATTGCGTGACTACTAATTATTCAGTGTATCGGTGAAACTTTCATTACGTTGGGGTCTTAAATGCCACACGTCGCACGATGAGGGTTGACTGATGTTGGATATAAAATTTTTGAAAGTGCACGGCGTTTGAAGGGTTGGGTGTAATTAGTTATCTTGTAGAAATCATTGTTGTGTTCAATTATTGAGCGTTCCTGGTTATACTACTGACATCTCTTCACCAAAAGAAAATACTTATAGTTCTCTCTGGAGTTAACTTATTATTTACGTAATTCTTCGCAAAACTTACATGTCACATTACGTTTAGTATGGGTAGAAAGATTTCCGGCTCAGTATTTTTCAAGAATTTAGAAGACTTCATATCATCATTCTCTTGCCCTTATCCCAATTTATTTGCAGTCGGCGCAGCATGTCTTCTTCTTCCATACTTCTCTATTACTCGTCATCTCATCAGACGCCTGCTTTCTTGCCATATCATCCTTTATACGAAGACAAAACAGAAGAAGCCTTCATAATGTATACTTTTTACATTAAGTTGGGATCATAAAAACGAAAATTCCTGCTTCTGTCGAATAAAAAGCCCTGTTCCCAATCCAGAAATCGATCCGTCCACTCACCTTTCCCAAACTTTCACCGAAAGGAACCCCTAAAAAAATCAACCCTGTACAAAAATACTTTTTACAAGCACACCCCAATTTTTGTACCCGAAAAACGGCGGACCACGTGCAAGCCAATTACGATCCCCTCGTGCGTTCACCCTACAAAACATAACGATATCCATGTACCCCAAGAGGGTAGTCTGAGCAGTAAGAAAGGAGGCGTGGTCGGTCTAGGGTGGCATCTTCCATCTCGCTCTCACACTCTATTTATTGAATTTTTTCAGGACTGCGCATTCGATTTTTTGTGGGTTACCACGAGTTTCGTGAATTTCGCGTCGTGTTGAGTCATTTTGTTGGAGTTTTGGTATTTTTGTTGGAATATCTAAGTGACTACTGCAGTGAGTAGTTGCATTATTAGTGTGTACTTTATTCTATTAATAGTACCTTGGTACTAAAAGATTATAACAACAACAATTGGTTTTTTTTTTGTGCGGACTGAAAAATGCAATGAAAAGCGTTAAGATTGTATGCAGTTCAAACCAATTAAAACTTTGAATTTAATAGAATCAGATTAACTAAAACTTTTAACTGACTGACAACTAAAGAAGAATCTTTTTAAGATTTAACATTTTCGTAAGTGAACTAATGTACTTATACAATATTGAGAAACAGTATAGATGCATTCCCTTTTAGAAACACTGTCGGTAATAAGTTACCGTCCTAGCGAAACATGTGTGAATTCCTTTTCATGCCTGATTTCAGCGTTGAAAATCCTATATTGCGCATTAATTGAGGCACGCATATGGCCACAATAATTTTATCCTCATAACATTTCTTAAAATGATCAATTGTAATGTATTACTTATCCTTTTATGATTCAGCTAAAGTGGCCATTTTAGGCCCCCTATTAATACCTACCAGTAAATACTTTTCAGTCGATTATAATTCAACCATGACAATACACCCGTTGAAAAACCCCATAAAAATCTCAACACGCAAAACGAATTTCATTACCAATAGAACATTCAATCAATTAAAAAACAATCAATTAAACCAACTATCATTTCATGACAACACATCGTAACGTCAACCTCATTAACTAAACGGTACCACCCAATAATTATAATGAAATCATAACATTTCTCTTACGTGAACAGGAATGTTGACTTTCCAATGAGTTTAGAAAAAGTGGTCGCGTTACTGTGCGAGGGATTCCGTATACGGCTGTTCGAAATAAATAATTGATGTATCAGAAGTGGGATAAGATAGTACACACAATAATATCGTCATATAGAAAATGTTGACTGTAGACTGGTTGTATGATTTTCGACGACCACTCGTCGAAAATCATACAACCAGTCTTACCAAGGGGTATCGTATTACCCAGTACTAACTGGGTTGTGGAGGTCAGATGGGCAGTCGCTCCATGTAAAATACTGGTATTCAGCTGCATCTGGTTAGACTGGAAGCCGACCCCAATGTGGTTGGGAAAAAGCTAGGCGGAGGATGATTGAGCTATCAGTTGGTTATGGACATTATAATAGACTTGAGAGTTGGCAAGTCTTACACAGTCATAGAGCAGCGGTGGCCCAGTGGTAGCGGCCCCGACTTACGAACAGTAAGTCGTGGGTTCGAACCCAGGCAGGCGCATTACTTTGTGTAATTTATTTCATCACCGCTGCTCTCAAAACGGTGAAGGAAAACATCGTGAGGAAACCGGCATGTCCTAGAACCAAAAATTCGAAGACATGTGACATCTACCAATCCGCACTGGGCCCGCGTGGTGGATTATAGCCCATTCCCTCTCATAGAGAGGAGGCCTGTGTCCCAGCAGTGGGAACATTAATAGGCTGATAAAATAAAATAAAATAAAATAAATATCGCTGGACATTACACACAGCGCCATCTAGGGCCACACTAAGCAACGAGGCTTGTGTCGTGGACACCAGATAGTTGATATACTACATAGATACTTTTTGTTTGTAAATACATACTTATTATACATATAAACATGATGATGATGATGATGACACAGTCATAATGTATCTCCACTTTTCAGGTAAAGATAAATAAGTACGAAATCGAATAGATCCATAGCATTTTGTAAGCTAAAGTACAATAGTAAATTCGTTTATTTAAGGCGAGTGCCTTACAGTTACAAATCAAGCAGATAAGCAACTGATAGATGGTTTCCTTAACTGATTAACAGTTAAAAGACTGTTTAATTTTGAACTGAAAAGTTCGTTCACGTTTTAAATTGCACTTCGAAAAGGAATTAAGATGTTTAGATCGAGCATTAGGTATTATATATTCATGTACTTTCAGTCGTAAACAATTTTGCAGCCCTTTTTAAGTTAAATAACAGTCGTAATCTCAGTATTTTTAAGTGTTGCTTGAATATAAATAATATTAAATAAATATTATATCGCTGGAAATTACACACAGCGCCATCTAGTGCCACACTAAGCAACGAGGCTTGTGCTGTGGATACCTTATAGTTGATATACTACATTGATACTTTTTTGTTTGTAAATACATAGGTACTTATTATACATGTAAACATCCATGACTCGGAAACTAATGTCCATGCTCATCACACAAACATTTGCTCTATACCGGGATTCGAACCTGGGACCCTAAGAACGTAAAGCAGCCTCACTACCGCTGCGCCATTCGGGTCATAAAATATGTGAAGTAAAAGCGGTCCCCTGCAGAAAAAACTGATTTAGCGTCTTTGTGAACCTGCATTTAGTACAACATTCTGAAACCGGCACACATGAAAACTTTCCTCGCTTATTAAAAAAAAACAGCTCTTTCTTACAAAAGTTCAATACCTACCTACATGGTCAAAATGTGTACAACAGCTGTTTTTTTTTAAATTACCGATGAATAAATTATATTTGGGAGGGGGATGATGTGTTGAATACTTGAAAACCATTTAACACCTTAAAAAAGAACCTCTCATGTCTCTAACCCTAAAAAGCCGTCAAGTAAACGTTCCAATCCCACACTATGATTACAAACACCGCTTTTTTACCATTAATTAGTTTATTAATTATTCAAATTTGTATGCGAATTCGCGATGCTTTATGCGATTAGTCGTATCGAGATTTTACGGCTGATAATGTTGGGGTTCGAGTCATGAGATGTAGCGATAAATGTGTGAAGGAGAATGATTGTGATGTTGTGACAGCGATAAACAGTGAATGGCATGTGTTTTGTTTGATATTGTGGCGGTCACGTAAGTTTTTCTTGTTTATTTTCTGTGATATTTTATTTTTTAACTGGCTATTAAGAGTAGCAAGTCGTTGGCATCCTGGCATCCTGCAACATTTTACATGTTAGATTTTTAATGATAGAATTTATGAATCCAATTTCAAAAAAATCAAAGTAGCAGGATTTAAGTAGGATGGCAGTTCTACAAGATTATAGCGTTATTAAGCCGTGATCAGTTCTGTTAAATTAACAATATTGACAATACCCTGGCTATTAGCTACTGCTCTTTCAAGGCTGTTTTCTTTGAATCCTCTTCTCTCCTCTCTTTCTTTCATTATCGGTATCTCTTTCTCCTTTATTTTTCTTTTTCTCTCAAAGAAGAGGAGATGAGATAGAAAATACTTAAAATGATACATTCCTAAAGACAACTGTGGCGAGCAGATAAACGTCTAACAAACTTATATGTTCAACTTTACTTCATAATTTGCGTTCTTTGTAGCCTCCTAACTATCGCTCCCGCTACCTAACCTCTTATAACTCACACCAAACAAATGAGTGTTTGCCTTAACTAACGCCAGTTATTACTTTATTGTTGGCATACACTTTGTGTACAATGTCTAAGCTCCTTTTGCACAATCACTTTGCTGTTAATGTCGACTTTTCACTTTTGTTGCGCGTTTTTTTTTTACTTTTTATTTGCGATAAAAAAACACCGACCGTTTGAGGGTTAGACAGTTCAATAGTGTCTAGTGATGGGATATAAGAAGTTGATGTCATCGGTGCTGATGACACATGTCACTGGTAGAATGAATGAGGAGTTTTTATGAGTTGGAAACTTTTTCGATGATGTCATGTTATGCAGTTGTTTGCAGTTCTTAGCAGTTTTAGTACTGATGACAAATAACATAGTATGGATTTCTGTAATGTTTAATTCAACTGTACACAAAACAAACAAAGAACGTCTATTTTTTGCTAAATTGCCATTAATATTTAATGTTAATGATTCTTGGTTGTAATCTACGATTTTAATCTCAAGAGTATCTTTAATTAGGAGTGTTTTTAAAGAAAATAAAACCTTTACTTCTCTGTTAAGGAAGAACGTTTCTCAGTCGTTACAGGTAGTCAGTGGCCCAAAAAGTATGACAACCAGTCTTACCAAGGGGTATCGTACTAGGCTGGGTTGTGGAGGTCAAAAAGGCAGTCGCTCCATGAAAAATATTATATACTGGTATTCAGATGCATCCGGTTAGACTGGAAGCCGACCCCAACATGGTTGGGAAAGGCTAGGCAGATAATGATGACTTCTCTGATAAGGAGAAATTATAGAACCATGGCTCTTGAACGTAATAAATAAATAACGATAATTAGTAGAGCAGATGTATATAAATATATATAACATAATATTACAAATTCAAATTAAAATATTTATTGCTCAACACAGTACATTTTATACATTTCCAGATGTCAAGTGAATGCGCAGTCCACTGTATTGTACCAATTCCGGCATGCAAAATTTATAATTACAGGTTATACAATTTCATAAAATCCAATTAATACCAGAGTCGGAAAGAAAATAAAATCGAATTAAAACTATATACAAAGTGATAAATTCAAATTAATACGTTATAAAATGACATAAATCAAAAAATAAAATAACACCTTAAACAATTACACAACCCTCTTCAAAAGATTACTCATATAATAAGGCGTTACTGAAAATCATGTGGACGTCAAATCCACAAACAATCAAATGGAATCCCACATCAACAAGAAACGGATACCAATGAGATTTACTTTCGAGTTTTTTTCGGCTGTTTTTTCTCAGAGTAGTCAGACACCAAACACCAGCATCGTCCAGTTAAAAAAAAATACGTGTAAAAGTGTTTGCAATAACCTATTTGCAAAATAAACATCATTTGTCATTATCATAAGATGCGATTTAAAAATCGCTATGTAAAAACTAGAAGGTAGACAGAAAAGAAAAAAAAACATCATTCAATCACACTTTTGACTTCTCCGGAAAGATATCACACGTGTCATGGGTCACGGGCCCACCATCCTAAACCACGACCCCAATACCACATCAGAAGCCTACGTCTCATAAAACCACACAATGTGACAAAAACAGCATTTTCACAGCCTCTCAATACTTTAACGACAATGTCATTGATTGATAAATAATAATTAATAAATGCCTAATAGCATTGTTTACAGATTCTAGGTCGCCTATCTTTTTTTTTCTGAAAACTTACAACAAAGGTATTATTCAGTTTACTGTGCATCAAGACGGTGCAACTGTGTCAGCAATTAAAATGATTAGGTATTGGGGTGTGGTCGCTTTGGTAGCGGGGAAGGTCGCAGAGCGGGGAGCGGGGCGGGTTTTATGTATCTATGACCAAGCGCATGAACAGAGCGAATCGAATGGGGACGCATCTTAGAAGCCCTTTCAAACTTTGAAATCACGGAAAATGCTAAATCTGAGTTAGTTTTCTTTGATCTGTTTTTGTTAGGTACCTTTTGGACAAACCATTTGTTAAAAGCTAAATTTCTTACATAAGTATTTTGCAAAAAAGAATTCGCCTTTTTTCGATTGCTACTGTTTATATAAAAGAATTTCGTACCTATTCATATTTTAAGTTCAGATTGTTTTATTGTAGATTTTAAGTTATTAAACAGCTCAGGTCAGCCCAATCTATGCCATCATTGGGGTCAGCTTCCAGTCTTACCGGATGCATCCAAAAACTAACCTTTTACATGGAGCGACTGCCTATTAATTCCTCACAATTCAGTGACTGAGTAACAAGATCCCACTTGTTCATAATTATGTGTCGTGTGAGCGTATAGAGCCCCGTTTTTTGATGTGCGACTCTCCTAACACAAAATCGCTTACTACATGACCATACCCCACCAGTCGGATGATTATGAATTATGTAAATTATAAATGTTAAACAATCCAAGAGATTGTTGATGCGATGCCATGAAAAAATACACCCTCCATGCTTCGGCTAACACTCATTAAAATAATTGCTTTTTGCAACCGTGTTCTCTCCGTCTGTCTGTCTGTGCCTGTGTGCGTTTGTGCAGATGAGTGATGCTTATGTTTGTGTGTGTGTGTGTAGAGTGATAAACTTGGTTTCATGCTAGAGTTGTGGCTATGGGCTAGTGATAAACAATTTTTTTTTCGAAAGAAAATGCTTTGAATTTAAGAAAGTTTATTATTTGATTTATGAGAATGTTGTGTTATGTCAAGACCCCTTCGTGAGTTGGAAAAGAGGTTGGTGGTTTCTGTAATGGAAATAGTACCTACATCGTTATAATATTATCTCAAACATGACGTTATCTGATACAACTTCTGCTTTAGAAGGAAAATAGTATTCAACATTTACGTATGAAATTCCTATTACTGTGCAGCTGAGTGTGAATCTACAAGACTTCGAGCAACCAAACATTCATTTGTGACAACTTTAAAACAAACAGCCTACGTTACACACCTACAGACTCTGTAATCTACTTAGCTTAACATAACATAATATCACGCCGGTAAACCTGGAAGGGTTAGGCAGAGGTATAGGTACCTAATAGTACACCCACATTTCGCCAGTTATGTTAAGGTCCCATGTAATACGGGGCGAGCCTATTGGCATCAACCGGGCACAGACTCTGTGACTGCTACTGAGAAATTAACCTAATGGAAAACACCAATAACAATTTGCCCGACCCGGGAATCGAACCCAGGACCTCAGCAGTCACGATTACGACCAACGAGGCAGTCCGTACTTAGCTAGCTTTATTGGTGAAGAAAAGGAATAGTATTGATAAGGCTTAAGTCACACTATTTTCATACATCAATAACATTTAAACTAACTATATCAACGCCACCCCGTCACCAAAACATACAATATACAACCTACGTTCCACAATTAAAACTAAAATAAATAAATCACACATAAGGAACTAATCCGGTATATTCACCTTAATTCAATCAGCGTCGTATACTAATCGAATAAGCCGCTTCAACTCTGCAGGGTAAGGGTTAGGGGCAACGCATAGCGTGCCACGAAAACGCTGACTCACGCTGACTTGCAAAATGGCGGACTGTAATGCAATGTGGGCTAATTTGGTGATAATAAGCCTTTTTTAGGGCATTGTGCAATGTTTGATTGATGTGGCGAGGGTGCTGTTTTTGTGATTTCAATTACGAATTAAATAAAGTGGGTTTTTTATTTGCTTCGAAATAATGTGAACTAAAGTGGTTTGTTCTTCTAGAACCTGGCTTATGTTTAAGTTTTGCACAGACTTTTAGGGGACTACAGGAGCTAAACGCGAGTTTTATAATGCAAAAAAAAACATATGATTCACTGCAGTAAACAAAACCAGAAAAATATATGATATTCTTCAGTATATTTGCTAGTATGATAGTGTTTTGAAAACATGTGACTGACGTAACAACCACTTTGTAGTGCAAGCTGATTAGAACTTTATTCTAACAGTATTTCAAACGAACCACTACAAATAGAGTTGCTAATTTAGCTCCTGTAGTCGCCTTAATAGAAAATGCATTTAATTTAAAGCCATATAATTCGTTTTGCTTTTACATGCTAAATGGTTTTATATTAAGTTGTTATAAGTTTACCATCACTTTTTTACGTAGAAATTTATTAAAAAACAATTGAAAGTTTTTAAGTTTCCTGTCTGGCTAAAATAAACACCGGGTCATACTCCAAATACCTGCTTTTCTTTAGTGTTGCAAATATCAATAGGCAATGCAGAAATAACTATAGAGTCTTGACAACTTTTTAGTTTTAACAGGCCTTGCATCACATAAAAAGAAGGTTTTTTATGACCTTCAAAACTGTACAGAAAAACGCACGTTTCGCCACTGTTTTTCCTCGCAGTAACTGCTAAGCCTTACCGCCACAAAATGCATCGCCGACGCGCCGCCGGCAAATCCAATAGGTTTTCATTTAATAAAACCCTTTTATTGGCTTACCTCAGATTTACCGGCTTTATAGTTCGCTGGCTTAGCATTATGTGGTCTATAGGGTTTATTTGTATTACAGCTATGGTACTTTAGAGGCCCCTGACAGCATACAAAGGGTTAATTTAATATCTTTTAATTTTGGGATGGAGAAATAAAGGCAACTCCCGTGTTATGGGGTTTTCGCAGTCCATTTCTGCGTCTTGGCTAGGCTCTTTTTGCCATTTTTTAAAGTAAATAGGGCAAAATAACAGTGGGTGTTTTAGTGTTTTCTTCGACCAATCAGTACTGCGTGGGAACGCAAGCGTGAAAATCGATGCAGCGAAAGATTACCCACATAAATGTGTTAAAAGTCCAGTTTCTCTCAAGATTGAGAAGGTCAGACACTTATTTACACCATATAACCGTTTGTAACGATTAGAAAACCAGTATAAGTTGTTTCAGCCATCTTTAAGCTGCGCTGGTGATACCTACGACTTAGCTGTCTATATCTAAACCTATATTTAGTGCCTAATGATCAATCTACAAGTAACATTGGCTCTTATCCCAAAATATTAACGACTATTTTACCATACACAGATTTTTACATACCCTTACATAGGATCACGATTTGCTGATCTTCAATTGCGAACAGGGCGTGGTTGTCACGTCATAGGTCAAACAGTACTAGAAAACATGAATAAAAAACGTAGGGAAAGGTGTAAAAAGTGACGCCTTTACAAATAATTGTGTGTTTAAATAGGATTAGTGACACAATCGTGTTAGAGACCACACCTCCGCGGGCACAGGGTTAATTCAGATGACACCGTTGCCATGGAAACGGAACGCCCCGAAACTTTACGAGTCTGCGCTGTAGATATATTTTGCCTTCGAATAGCATTTGAGAGAAAGAACCCAAAAATACCAAATCGATTTTGGAAAATATTGTCACAGATATGAAATAAAAAATTATGTCAATTGTTTCTAATCATTATCATCAGACAACACAAACGAAATTATGAAGAAAAGTGTTAAAATTAAACGTTCTAATCTGCCCTGTGAAAATGTTCTAGTGTGGGGTGTAATCGATCCAAGCAAAGCCATTATACTGACCGCATTTCAACGATCGCACTCACAGGGTTTGGCCGAATAACATACAATTTTGTATCGGCATGTAGACAATTTCAATGACGTACGCTAACCTACTGTTAATATGTGAAGCGTTTAGCGTTCAATAAAATATTTATAGATAGGGATGATAAAGTTTTCGCTATTATAAAGCTAATGCTTTTACTCATACAAAGGAGGAAAGATTGTAAATGATTTTGAAGCAATTGCTTTTGACGTGTTGTTGCTTCCAAACCAGTCAGTACGTCCAGGTTTCATTGTAGTTAGATAGCGTGATCTTTGGTCGACTTAGCAAGCTTTGTTTACAATATTGCTAATTCTCGGGACGCAACGGAGGTCCCGTAGTAGGACGCTCGTATGCGACAGGAATGACATAACTCAACAATATAATTATGTAGATTTTTCGATGTACACTTAAGTGGCAGTGGGCAGGGCACATTGCTCGCAGAACGGATGGCCGATGGAGCCGAAAAGTTCTGGAGTGGCGACCGCGAACCGGAAGACGTTGCGTTGGAAGGTCTCCCACTAGGTGGACCGATGACCTGGTGAAGGTTGCGGGAATCCGCTGGATGCGAGTCGCACGGGACCGGTCAATGTGGCGACACTTGGGGGCGCCTATGTCCAGCAGTGGACGTCTTTCGGCTGAAATGATGATGATGATGATGATTTTTCGATGTTGTTTGTAAAATGTAGTTGAATATAAAATAAAAAGTTAATAACGAAATACGTAAAATAAACCTTTCATGTTTTGAAAAATATTTTTTTAGTTTAATTAAAAAACACTGCCCTGTTATTCTTATTTTTCAAGTTATGTCATTATTGTCGCAAACCAGCGTTGTTTTCTCTAGTTATAAGTCAGTGGCATCTTTGAAAGTAGCCTTGTAATGGCTTGTTTTTCAATCTTTTATAATTTATTATTGTACTAGTTCTGTGAGAACAATATATGTGAAAGAAAAAAAAAACTTCTACGTACCATAACTGCTCTACTTAAGCCATAGACAGAAACCGCGATACCCATACGTCACAACTTAAGAGCGCTATCACATTTTTTCTTGTATTTGAGTGTCTTAAGAGTCTAACACAAGAAAAACATTGATTTTTAGTTTTAGTTTATTTTTTATTATTATATAGAAATAATCAAACTTTTCTCGGGCATATTTTTTTCTAGACTCTTAAAACACTCAAAAACAAGTAAAACTGTAATAGCCCTCGTAATGAAGCGAAAGAAAAATAGACCATTAACTTTATATTATTTCAGTATCAGTTCTATCGAAAAAGTGCACTATTTTATTATGATTTAGAGCGAAATGTTCACTCGAGCAAAATTAATTCTTAGAATGCCAACAATTTTATTGTTAGGGACCGTTTAGAATGCTTTGTGGATCGCTGCGATAGTTGTAAGGTTAAAATAAACTGGAGCTGTAATTCAAAATAATGTGCTACTTAATTATTTTATTTATTTGAACTTTTTGCACTTCAAAAAAACGTACAAGGCAGCGGTGGCGTCGACTTTTTGGATGTCGTGTACTTTTAAACAATGACTAAGTACACTTTGTCTGAAAATAAAACTATTCCTCCTTTCATAACAGAGAAAAGCTACTAAGCTTTGTTCTCAGAGCGGGTCAAGATCAATTTCAAACCCTAGGGTTTATTGAAAACAAGTAATAAATATTTAAGCAGAAAGTCCATAATAGAAGACAAAAAGGATAACACCTGTAAGTCTTCACCAAACAAACACAGTGATACTTTACAGGTGAAAACAACAACAACAACATCCAATTTATTTCAGGCTACAATGGCCCATAAATATATACCTTATAAACTAACATGAATAAAAAAATACAAGACTTTTGTTAATAAATAAGACTTAAAAACTATGTAAGTAGCACTTCACTTATTCACACTTCACTTGTCTTGGCTGTCCAGTGGAACTTGTCCGCGGAAAACTTAATCAAAAAATAAAACACCTTCCATTTCCATTAACCCCACAACCAAAACGTTTAATTTTAAAATCCAATTTCACCGCGGGCGTGTAGTGTGCAATCTCTCCAATATATCTGCATATCGAGTTGCTCTGTCCGACTACTGTTTTGCCCCGGCTGGGCTCGAGCCGGTCCGTCTCGAGGTTTTTTTGCCTGTATCGCAAATCGAGCGTTACGGTATGTCTTCGTTTTGTGGCCGCCATTTTGTTTTTTGTCTTTTGTTTTTAGTATTTCGTCTTCGCGCGAAATTGAGGATTAATTAAGCTATAGGATTGTAAATGTTTGTTGTAGGGTCGTTGTATGAATTTGTTTTATTGTTTTATTTTTGGTTAAAAGACGAAGCTTTTTGTGGTCAAGTTCCATTTTTTTCTTCTATTTTTCGAAAACTTAATTAGCAATTATGTCACTTGGATGGTGGGTAAGGAGGCATTTGCCAAACAGTGGGACAAAACGGGCATATCTTTGATACCCCAATTTCTTCATTTGCAGATCTTTGATAGTCGTTACAGGTCACAGTCACAGTCAGTGACCCGAAAATCTGTCAACCAGTATTATTAACTGGGTTGTGGAGATCAGAAAGGCTATCCCTCCATGTAAAATAAAATATTCAGACAGGAACCCGACCCCAAAACAGTTGGGAAAAGGCTAGGCATATCATGATTTATAACTGATTAGTACTTGCAACCGTCGTGGTGTTGAATTCTTATAAACTACACAAATTAAAACACAATACCCAAACCTGTATGAATAGTAATCTAGTTGTTCTATTTAGTAAAGACGGGGAAAGAGTAAAGGTGAACAACAATTCACTCAGTAATCGAAAACACTAATTTAAAGTGTAATCAACACGGTCAATTGCATACATTCATCGACCCATTAAAATTATGCAAACGGCCCTCCACTTCTTTATTTTCGATAATTATACAACACTTACATAAGTAGTATATTAAAAGATAAGTATAACTTTACTAAATTGTACTTTATGATAAGTTTGACTACACTAAAGTGTGTGAAAAGATAAGTAGAACATCACTATATCAAAAGATAATAGTGACAGCACTAGTGGTCATGTCAAATGTCTCTTGTTAAACATAGCTATACTAGACACTACAATAAATGGCTCAAAGATAAAACAAAATGTTAATTGTACCAAAATGATAAAAAGATGTAATTACAGGAGCAAAGACACATTGTTTTACTTGACATTAATTTATAACTGAAGAACTTCATCATCTGTCTCTAGCCGGTCCCAACAAAATATGTTGGGGTCGGCTTCCAGTCTAACCGGATGCAGCTGAATACCAGTATTTTGCATGGAGCGACTGCCTATCTGACCTCCACAACCCAGTTAGTACTGGGTAATCCGATACCCCTGGTAAGACTAGTTGTCATACTTTTTTCGCCACTGTCTACCTGTAACGACTGTCAAACTGTCAAAACTGACGGGGCAATGACAACCGGGACCAATGGCTTGACGTGCTTTCCGAGGCACGGACGTAACTTGGTGATACTGAACTCGGTGAACTTGGTGGCGGTAATGGGTGCTCAGTTGGTCACGCATGCACGGACCAACCTAGGGAAGCACAGCTTAACCTAAAAAGCCAACTTCGGAACCCACTATTATGGTTCTTAGGTAATTAGTCTTTCAAAACCAAATCGAATCAGATTCCTACCGATATTCCAATTTCTTATACAGGTTTTTAGGATCAACACTTGTAGTGCGACAAATACTTGTGCGACAGTAGTCCGACAATACCCAAGTGCGACTAACACTTATGCAACTATACAGGTTGTAAAAGGACCCTTTACAAATCGTCAACGAAGCATTCTGCACCTCAAACTAAGTAACATTGCGGCACACTGGGTACACATGGGTGCACTAGCATGATGTCGAGTTTTAGTTTGTCGCACTTGCGTGCATTCGAACTATGGTGGGTCGTAGTTTGACCTCACGTAGTGCACTCATCAATTACTATCATGATAAATGTCTCATATTCCATGCTACCTGAGGGCTTATAAGACAAAACTATGTTCAGCGATATCGGTGATCGAAACGTCAAACGTTAAACAATAAAATTATAGTGTTATGCTTTTCTTCAAAATGATTCGTACTTACTAATCATTTTGAAGTACGAAGCATTTGCCACTTGTGTAGGCTTTCCGGTCTAATATAATATTCCTATTACCAAGCGTGTGACAATATTAATAATTATCATGCAGTGGCCGCGCTTCCATTAATAATTTATTTGTTCATAACACCTTTCTGTATCCAATACTATCATAGTCCCAGGCTTTTATTGTTAAGAACTTGTTTACAACCACAACCTTAATAGGACATGTCCTCATAAAAAGATAATATTAATTAGACCGCAAGTTTTTGCCACTTCACTACGGATAAAATATTAGTATAAATTATTGATCATCGCGATAAAAAAGGAACGTTTTGTCAAAGAAGTATTTTAGCTTCTTTTTTCTCATAGTTTTCTCTTTTTGAATTATTTATAGGCAAATGAAATATGCAGAAAAAATACTGGCAATTAAGAAAAAAAGTTTCTGTGAAGTACTTTTTACTTTTTATTGTTCTATTTTTCTTTTTGAATTATTTATTTCACGCTTTGTTCGTTCTCAAATCTAATATATCAAGTGGTAATGCGTCTTTTAATGAGTACTTTTTATCGCATTAATCTAGGGAAAACCTGTTTGAGACACCTTTGGTATAATTCGTGAGTAATGGCGTATTATTTGCGGTGTAGAGCTAAATACCGTTGAATTTACTTTTTTCTTTTCGTCAAATTAATCAATGGTTAAAATAACCTTTTAGTTGTATTGCGTTTGTAAGTATCGATGCTACTTCATGCAGTTTTAAATGCAAAAACATAATAATTATATTTTAAACCCAGCCAAATGGATACATATTTTAAACTAACGCTTTTTCCCATGTGGGGTTGGTAGAAACACCACCTGCGAGGGTCCGTCGTCCACGTGCACATATCTAATCTTACTAGCATGCCATTTACACCTAAAAAAACAATTATTTTTGATTCCATCTAGATCATAATACTTTGTCTGATCGCAACCGAATGAGAGTACCCAAGGATCGTTCTAACAAAATAACTGCTATACAAGATGTATAATGGATCGTTCACGAAGCCGGCAACCAAGCATTCTGTACATCAAACTAAGTAACTCTACGCAACAATTATTGTTGGGAAACGACTTTTTTTTGGAGAGAAACATCAAACTTTATTTTGAAAATAGAACTGTGCTTTTTATTTAAAGTTCATTTAACATAAAAAATAGGATAACAATCTAGTAAATATTAATAAAATAGCTACATAATGTAATTCTATAAAAATATTTGCTGTTGAAATGGTGCCTCGTGTACTACCACGTCAGTAAAATTGTAAAAATTAAGCCACGTCAGTCGCAGAGGGTTAACCTTGTGAAAAGTTGGAACTTTGACCCCCAATATCTCCGTAACTACAAGGTATGGTCTAGAACAAAAAAAATATTGCAATGACAGGGAGTACAAGTGCTTTTCGGCTTCCTTAAGGATATTTTTACACCCATTATAGTCTGATGATCATGCGTACCACCAAACCGTTCAAGAAATCTTCCAACAGATCTGAACACATCTGCTTCTCATAAAGTGCAAAGTTACGATCGCCCTCCACAATAAGTATACCAAAATCAGATTCAGAAAACCAACTCCTCACTGCAGCAAACCCATATCCATTAGCGAAAAACCAAAATCGTACCATTACCAGTCTAACCCTCCAAACGACGGCACTTAAAGGGTATTAGTTCCGCTCGTGTGGCCTCACAGACCGTATTGTCCGATCACAATGACGCTGCGGGGGTTATTTGGCTTACCTGTTAAATGATCGCTGTGGTTAATGGGGTTTAGTTTACTTTCAATTGGGTTTTTAATTCGTATTTGCGATTGGGGTTGAAGTCACCAAGATGGGTGATTTTAATGCATTTTCGTTAAGATGCTGAGTTATTTCTGTTGTCATCATATGCCTTGCCTTTTCCCAAATATGATGGGGTCAACTTCCAGTCTTAACGGATGCTGTTGAATACTGTCTATTCGTCCTCCACAATCCACTTACTGAGTAATATAAGCCCATGTTTCCAACTACCCGAGTAGCTCATGGTTAAATAATAACAGCCACATCTTTAGGTTAAGCCGTGCTTGCCTAGGTTGGTAAGTGGATGGGTGACCGCCCTTAAATACAGAGTTTCCTCTGTGTCTCGGAAAGCACGTTAAGCCGTTGGTCCCGGCTGTCATTTGTAGATCTTTGACAGTCGTTACAGGTAGTCAGTGGCCCAAAAAGTCTGATAACCAGTCTTACTATGGGGTATCGTATTACCCAGTACTAACTGGGTTGTGGAGGTCAGATAGGCAGTCGGTCCATGTAAAATACTAGTATTCAGCTGCATCCGGTTAGACTGGAAACCGACCCCAACATAGTTGGGAAAAGGCAGGCAGATGATGGATCCGACTAACCGTAATGAATACTCTTATTTATTTATTTATTTACTTAAGGTTCACCCACAGCACATACATACGTATATACATTAAATTTAATCATACTCTTCTGTCAGTTCTATCTAAATTAACATCGTATTGCGAATTTACTAAGGTTTCGGTCCTTTCATGAGGTTAGATCATCATTATCAACCCAGATATATAGGTAGTCTTGTTTTTCGGTATCCTATTTGAACTGGCCAATTTGGTCATAGGAAATGAAATGAAAAGTCTACATTTATTGGCATTTATCGAATGGTTAGTGCCTAACCTTTTTTTTTTCGGTTGGTCAATCATCATCTCCTCCCGCTCTGGGTGGAGCAGGAGGGAGTGTCAGACTTTTATTGACTAAAACCCATCCATGTCCCTTCTTTGCCCTTTGTGTTCCGGAGCCACGGTATCTCTTTCGAACAGTCCCGCAGCCCCGGCAGGCGTCGGCCCTTACGGACTCCTAACCTGACCTAACCTAACCTGGTGCTAGAGTTTTATGCCGCCCTCTGACTTGGCTTTACATGCCGTCATGAAATATCTCTCAGGCATGCTGGTTTCCTCACAAAATTTTCATTCTCCGAAGCAAGTGTTATACAATACGCACATGAATCCGAAAAATCAGAGTGTGCCTTGGGTTTGAACTCGAGAACTATGACTTTGCAGTCCGACGGTCATATCACAGCTACCAATGCTATGGCATTGAAAATCTAGCATAAAATTCACATTTGTATCTTCTTTATCGTCGATAAGTTCAAATAAACTTGACAACGTCATCATTCTCAATTCACCCCAAAATCTCGATTACGACAAGAAATGTTCACAAAAACACTAGTAATAGATATATTTGTGAGATGGCCGTGATTTGGACAATGTTTGATGATGTACCATTAGGGATCGTAAGCCTGGAGCTCACTTAATATAGTTTTAATAGCACTGTTAGCCCCTCCAGTGCGCAGCTTGAGTATCTACCCATTTTTTAAAAACTCGTTTTGGTTGCAAGTCGTTTGGGTAACAAAGAAACTTTCTTTATTCAATCTTAGTTTTTGATTTGGTATTTTTTTTCGAACTCCTCTGCCAAAAATACTGTCTAAATCTCAGACAAGAGACGGATTCAACGCTACGCCAAACCAACTGACTACAAAAAAAATCTTCGAAGTTAGGTTTGACCGACTTCCCGGTTTTCGATTTGTATACATGTTTAGTTTAGATGACAAAGCATGATTAACTAAGTGACGTCATTCTAAATCAAATATGGCGGAGTAGTTATTTTTTATGCATTACCATGATATTATGGGTATCAAATGAAAGGGTTTGTTGAGAAAGCGTGTTTTTTTTTGTATTTTAAATTAATGCCAAAATAGATTAGCCAGTCTGTGTAACTGTAATTCCGCGTTCCTGTCATTTTTGCGTATCCACCACAAGACCACTCACAAAGATTACCACAAGACCACTGTGCAAGAAAAGCTTCCAACAGGTCAGCACATAAATCATCAGTTAATAAGCATTATGAAATATAACAGGTATTTTACTCAGTTATTAAAAGTAACTGTTCCTATGTTCTCAGTTACTACTTTTATCGTTCATAAAGTTGTAGGTACTCCTCTTGTGTGGGATGAAACGGTGAGCTAAACTGAGTTTTAGTGGCTAATAATTTCCTAGATGTGATTATTTTACATGAAGTGAAATGTTAGCGATTTATAAAGCTAACGATATAGCCATATTGTGTTTCAAGGATTATGATTATTAGTATATTAATATCGCTTTTTGTAACGAGAGACTGTTTATCTGTTTATGTTGGTGATGTTAACGCGAAGTCTCGGAAACGACTAGACCGATTTGGCTACTGAGCATTTATTGTTATTTTCTAATCTTTTAGTATTTATTTTCTGTTACTTATGACAGTGATTCATTTATTCATGTAATAAATAAATAAGGTATTAGCAGTTGCCCTGGCCTGTGGACGGTGAGCTATGGGCTAGCTTGCCGTCCGTCCGTCTCATGACCACAGGCCGTGTCGACAGCGCGTTCGTGTTCCACGCGCGCCTCAAAGAGAGTCAGCAAAAAGGAGGGGTCCGCAAGGGCCGATGCCTGCCGGGGCTGCGGGACTGTTCGAAAGAGATACCGTGGCCCTGGAGCACAAAGGGCGATGAAGGAACATGGATGGGTTTTAGTCAGTAAAAAAAAAGTTATTAGCAGTTCTTTGTTTAAAGTTTTCAAGTCGAGTTTCCTTAGCAAGGAATTCCAAGGTGAGCTTATTTTTTTTAGTAGCCCTTAATGTCCCACTGCAGGGTTAAGACCTCCGCCATATCTATCCAGGTACTCTTTTCGTGAGCCACTTCGAACCAGCCATCGCAAGCAGTGTCGCAGTATCTAAGCGTCCAGCAGGGCTATTATGTATCTTTCTGATACCCAGTGGCTATCAAGCTTCGGTTGTACACCGAACTTTGATGACAACCATGAATGTCATAATATTGGTATTACGTATCACACTGAGTGGATATCACTTTACGGTGACTAACAGGGTCATACATTATACGCAACTAACCTTTTGACAGTTAATTGATGGAAACTGAGCCCAGTTACTATCATTTCGAGCTGTCAACAGATATAGATACAGGTCATCTCGCCATCTCTTACATGAAAGCGAAATAACGTTATTGTATCCTACTTATTGCGTGCACGCTTGCCTAAACGTGCAGGTGATGAAACGCCCCTAAAAAAACCTGTCATAAAATATCGCAAAATAATCCTTCCAATACAAAAAGCATTACCCCATTATAGGTATATAAATAACCAGCAATAATCCGATTTTCACGCCCAACCCTCTAATGCGATCAATTCCTTTTCATGCAACCCTCGTATAATGTCTGGGGACAAAGAGACCCCGCTTTGTATTTTGACAGGAGTTAATGTTGTGGGGTCCTGACATCTCTACCTGACGTGTATGGTACAATAGACCCCCTGTTGGGGACGTGTGCCGTATTGTCCGTATTTGCAGGGTTAGATAAATTGTAAGTGCACTTGTTAAATTGGAAGGTTAATATTGGATGTAGTCATTTTGATGTATATAGTGCTTTTGTACGTTGTGTAATAGTGGTACTGCAGTAATAGTACCGTTAACGAAGCCATAAGGTACTTGTTCTCCCCGTCATTGTTTTTACGGTTCCGTACCTCAAAAGGCAAAAAAGGAACCGTTATAAGATCACTTTCATGTCCGTCTGTCACCAACGATTTTCTCAAAAACAAGTTGACTTAGCAAGTTAAAATTTATACCAGATACGGAAGTCTATATGTCCCTATTAGATGTATAAAATCAAGGTCCTGAGTCAACAAGATAAAAAGATATGGGCAAATTTAGATCTTCGCGAAAACTTGTAAGTAGGTACCAAATTATCAACTTTTTTTATTTTTCGGAATTTTTCCTTTACTTGTGCTGTAAGACCTTGGTTTTAACCAAAATTGACAATTCTAGGTCAACCGGAAGTACCCTATAGATTTTGGGTCGAAAACCTATATGGTAATTCCCGTTGACCTAGAATCACAAAATTTGGCAAAAAGCAAGGTCTTACAGCACATGTAAAGGGAAAAATCTGAAAATCGTAAATATCTAGTTTAATAACAAAAAAAGCGATTTTACTATTACAAACTTATTATTTGCGGTTGGTGCAATAGCCGTTTCTAGGGATCGAACAGCAAAGTAAGTTTGTCCTTTAAAAAGTTTGTACCCTTGGTGCGCGAGTCAAACTCGCTCTTGGCCGTTTTTTTTTTGTTCTACGCCGTACCTGGGAACCTTCTAGTTACGGTTAACGGGAATTTTTATTATAGAAGTGGTTTTGAAGACTAAAAGACTTTATTACTACTACCTAGTACCTACAAGGTGTAAACGAACCCTTCACAAAGCCGTCAACCAAGAGTTCTGTACATCGAACTAAGTAACTCAGTAAAGTGAAGGTGTTTATGAAGATCAAGTGTCAATGTAGTTGAATAAACACCTTCGCTTTGCTGTGGCGGTACCTCCAATACTTCAGCTGTCCCGCGACCACGGCTGGTCCACTCCGGTCGAAGTGTAAAATTCGCGATAAATACCCGTTTCCATATGTTGTATAAGTTTTTTAGTCTTCAAATCCACTTCAATAATAAAATTTCCCGCTATACACTTAACGATATCCCATCAAATTCAAAGCGAACAGTTATATATTAGCTTCAAATGTCAGTAATAACAGATCTGTTTACGCAGTTAACCTGGACTCGTATGCAGTATGGTAGGCCACTTCAATTGTCCGGCCAATTGCGATGATTTGCAGCAATCATGGTAGTCTGTTATGTCAACTTATTATGGGGATTCTATGTGGATTTGCTATAGTATTATTAGATTTGACATAAAGGTTTGTTTCTTTAGTTTTATCAGCTCGTGGCTAAATAAAAACAGACACTCGGGTTGATCTTGAGGTGGATGGGTGGTTATATACCGAGTTTCCTCCGTGCCTCGGAAAGCACGTTAAGCCGTTGGTTCCGGCTGTCATTTGTAAATCTTTGTCAGTCGTTACAGGTAGTCAGTAGCCCTTACGTCTATCAACCTGTCTTACGGCTCGTAAACATAAACACGATACGACGTCGCATTGTACTTACGACGCGGCATCGTTTCACGATGCGACGTCATGTCGTGGGAATCTCAAAACAAGTAGCAATAAATCTGCAGTGTTCTCAGAAAATAGGTCGTATTTCCCTGTTCTAAAGCACAGTAAAAAGATAAGCAGTAAGTTGACTTCAAACGTAGATTCCCACGATACGATGTCGCATCGTGCACGATGCCGCGTCGTAGCACGATGTGACGTCGTATCGTGTTTATGTGTACGAGCCGTTACCAAGGGGTTTCGTATTGTACCAGTACTAACTGGGTTGTGGTGGTCGGATAAGCTGTCGCGTCATGTAAAATACTGGTATTCATCTACACCAGGTTAGACTGAAAGCCGACCCCAACATAGTTGGGAAAAGTCTGGGCAGGTAATGGTGTATTAATACTGGAGATATCAGGTAACGACCATTCACAAAATTATGGAAGTAAGAACCTCCTGACTAAAAACTTATGTTAAGCAAATCACGAACCTAACGCATACGAAGTCGAGGGTTACAGCTAGTTCATAAATTAACTTATGTAACCAGATTTTCCTTTTTTTTTTTAAAGAGCTTGAGGTGATGGAATAAGAGTTTTAGTGCAAGAAAATTTTCCTCTAGGTTTCCTGCGGTGAAGTCAGAAAATATCCCAGGGATGTACTACCGGGATAAAAAGTATCCTATGTCCTAACCAAAATCGTGGTCTACACGTTTGCTGAAATTGCATCAAAATACGTAGCCAGTTAGACGTGAAAAGTTAACATACAGACAAATGTACGGTCGAAATCCTGTACCACATTCTTGAACACCAATCATTGGTATAACCTTGTCGCGCCCAACAGTTAGGCTTCCCATCCTGGCCTTGACAGAAATAGAAAAACATACCTCTGGTATTACGAGAAAAATCGTAGGAAAACGCTCATTTCGACGAAGGCTGTACGCAATCATGCGCGAACTATGGTAGTGGCATACTTAATTTGGCTTGGCATACATGCTCATCCGACTTTAACATACAACCTACTGCCAAACTAAATTGACCCTAACATCTTCTTCTGAAGGCTGAAATTCAACTACAGATCTGCACGCACTTACGACTCTTTACCTGTATACTAGTTGATTGTATTAAAAGTCGTATGTGCAAATTTTGTATTTAGTGATTTCTGTTTTAATCCTAAGAATTAAAGTTGAATTTCGTTTGTCCACGTCCAAAGATGAGTATTACTGTTTAAACGTCCTAAATCTCTTGTCGATTATTCAATTATAAATATGTCCGTTTGTTGTGCGAAAAAATATTTTTTACGTTTTCATATTCAAGTAGTGATTGTTAAGAAAAATAAGCACATAACGTAGGAATAAGATTTTTTATAGATGTATTTTATAGATGATAATTGATGTCAATTATTTCTCATTGTGTTTAAGATGATAATGGTGTTAATGTATTTAAAGCTACCTATTCAGGAGTCAGCCTATGATTTATTCTTCTGGTAGTTAAACCGGTGTAATCTTGTAGTAATCAACGGGAACAATGTAGATAGATAAGAACTGAGAACAGATAATCGATTTTACTTTGACTGATAAACAAAGTGATTAATTTTTCATATTATTATTCTCTATTACATATTTTTTCTCCTCATTGCGTTCTTGGACGCTGTACACGAGATTTCTCTTTATAGGTTTCTGCTTATCCTTATCCTTTATGACACGTAGGTCTTACTTAACCTACTTGTACACGAAATATCTTACCGCTTATTGAATTTTAAATATAAATAAATAAATATCGCTGGACATTACACACAGCGCTATCTAGTGCCACACTAAGCAACGAGGCTTGTGTCGTGGGCACCAGATAGTTGATATACTACATAGATACTTTTTGTTTGTAAATACATACTTATTATATATATATAAACATCAATGACTCGGAAACAAATATAAAAAAATATATATATATACGTATACTTCAAACAATAATTGACAGAAATAAATTTCTGTCAATTATTGTTTGAAGTTGATTGGGACGGAATATAGTAAAGTGATCTGTGCTATGTGTAATTATTATTATCATTGGGTTTTTCCATCAGAAATTGCTCAGTAGCAGTCACGGAGTCTGGATTTAAGCCTGGTTGATGGCAATAGGATCGACTTCTATTACATGGGATTTTAATATTACTGGAGAAATGTGGGTGACTATTAGGTACAACTCTACCTAATCCAACGGGGATTAAAGGCGTGATATTATGTTAAATTATCCACCTCACAAGCAATTTGGTTCTGAGGCTTTTTCAAGATTATAAAATTAAAACAGTACAAAAATCTTAACACTACAAAAGCTACCTCGAACTTTAAACTTACACTCGTGGACAAAAAAAGTAGTTGTTCTTAAAACAAAGCCACATTCGGCCTTAACCCGTCCAACGACCTTTCTAATATATTTATAATTATAGTCCACAACACTCCACATTTGTAAACATGGATGTGACGTAACAATCTATTATTTTTTATTGTTATTTTGGTTCTAAACTAAGCTTTAGCGCGGCTGCGCTTGGGCAGGTTTCATTTTTACGTAAATTTGACAGCTGTCAAAATTTAATGAATGACAGATGTATGTTTTGTTTTCAGCTGCTTGTCAACAGTGTGTCGACAACATAATAATTATTAAATAACTTTGTTTGACGGTCATTGTCTAGATACTATTAGTAGAACAAGGTAAGTATTAAAAGGTCATCAAAAAACGGCGAGATTTATTGCCAGCAGAATAGGGCTAATAATACTCAGGGATTGACCCAAACTTTTGGACCCAAGAAACCAGAACCTTGAAGAATATGATGTACTTATTCTCCCAAAAATATTTACTTTTCTTAATACATACAGACTCATATTCAGGTAGGTACTTATTAACATAAGTGAGACAAAAGAGTACTTTGATGTCCGGTTGACGCATACCACACAAGATTATGGGTGTCCAAATCTGTAAGTATAAAATTAAATTATGTGCTATTAAAATTAGATTAATGTAAATAAGTATCTGATCATTAGGTGTGTAGAATGAAAAAGGTCATATTGTGATAAATTATGGTCTCCTCGTCATTTTTGATACAACAATTGTACAAAAAAATTGGACTGAGTGAGTAACAAAAATTGCCAGACTGAATAACTTTTCGTCTTTCTGAGATAGTCATGGTGTGAAAGGTAAAGCACAATCCTCAATAGACAACCACACTATGACGTCAAATGACGTCAGAACAATTACGCAAGTGTACGGCCAAGAAAACGGTAACAGTAGAGACATCTTGGCGTATGACTCCCAAGAAGCATTAGGTAGCATTTCTATTCCTCAAAAGACAACCACACTATGACGTCAAAACAATAACCCAAGTGTACGACCACGAAAACGGTAACAGTAGAGACATCTATGTGATGAGCCCCAAGAAACACTAGTACCAGTTCTATTCTTTAAAACATAACTACACTAGAACAATAACGCAAGTGTACGGTCAAGGAAATGGTAACAGAAGAGAGATCTAGGCGTATAACTCCCAAGAAGCACTAAAAGCAGTACTATTCCTCAAAAGACAACCACACTATGACGTCAAATGAAGTCAGAACCATTTCGCAAGTGTACGGCCAAAAAAACAGTAACAGCACAGACGTCTAGATCTATGAGTTCCCAAGAAGCACTGTAGCAAAACTATTCCTCAAAAGACAACCACACTATGACGTCAAATGACGTCAGAACAATTACGCAAGTGTACGGCCAAGAAAACGGTAACAGTAGGGACATCTAGGTGAATGAGTCGTCGCGTTACGTGTTGACATGCGAGCGAGTGTCACGCATCAAATGAAAACGATACTCGCAGGTCACGTGATACGCCGCTATTTTTAGAGGTTAGTGTCTTTGTTGTGGGGTCAGCAGGGAAAGTGGTACGTTTTGTAAACGATTCTGTGGATTTTAGTGGATGGGATTTTATGAAGCTCCAAGATCTAGAAAGGTACCTTTCTAGATCATAGAGCTTCCTAAAATACGCGAGGAAGAAGCGTAGATACTTGAAGGCGGTCTTTACCTAACATAACACATCGCCATTTTTAATCTGTAATGCATTTCAAATAATTTAGACTGCAAACATAATTGTGTGTGACGTAGATTAAGATACCACGTTACCAAAATCACAAAATAACGAGTGCATACTGTGCTTCTGTTTACATTAACAACAAACTTAAGAAGGTTGTCGATTTACTTCTTATTGTTTTCATTTTCTTGTTAGCGCAGTGAGAGGTCAATGGACTATAAAACCATTTATCCTCACAAATGAGAAATATTCTACAGCCATTACACCCTTTTCACACATGAGAAGTCAGCAGACAGACACCCAAACCGAAATTGCTTCTATCCCATTTCAAAATGGTTAAATTGTTATAAACAAAAGTATAAGAAACGATTTCACATGTTTAAGTGTAATTCCCCGGCTTTGGGCTAACGATCGTTTAATAGTCAGCTGTTTTGATGCACTTTAGTCATTTCACTTGCTAAGAAATCTTTGCAATTGTGCTTTAGTTTTTTTTTTGTAAAATGGCTGCTGATTTCAGACTGATATTATTTTAGGACATTATTTGAGGTTTATCTATGAAAAGAAAATACAATATTTTGTAACAAGCCTAAGCCTTTTGTGGCCGAAGCTTTTTGTATTAAGCCTATATTATAAGGATACTGAAAATTCACCGTATTCAGTGTAAGGAGTTATTGTTACCTATGTATACGTATATAGGGTTGCCATCACCTAAACTGATGATGCCATACAAAAACTTAAAAATTCCCGCACATCATCAATCTCCCGCCCTTATCACAATATATTTGGGGTCGGCGCAGCATGTCTTTTTCTTCCATACTTAGAGAAGTATGGAAGAAGAAAACTCGTCATCTCAGCAGTCACCTCCTTTCTAGCCATATCATCCTTCACACAGTCCATCCATCGTTTCTTTGGTCTTCCTCTACTCGTATAGCCATCTACGTACATCCATATTTAACATTTTCCTCACTACATTTTGCTCATTCTTCCGTATCACATGTCCTTATATCCAATGTCGTATCGGAGCAGCGGTGGCCTAGTGGTGGTGGCCCCGACTTACGAGCAGTAGGTAAGTCGTGGGTTCGAACCCAGACAGGCGCATTACTTTGTGTTTTATTTTATCACACGGCTCTCAAAAACAGTGAAGGAAAACATCTTGAGGAAACCGGCATGTCCTAGAACCAAAAATTCGAAGACACACATCTCTTCGAATATGTCACAACATCTACTAACCCGTACTGGGCCCATGTGGTGGATAATAGCCCATTCCCTCTCATAGAGAGGAGGCCTGTGTCCCAGCAGTGGGAACATTGAAAAGGCTGTGATGATGATGATGATGACATGTCCATACCACGAAAGCCGATTAGCTTATCAGTCACCTTTCGTGAGACTTTCTCTTATGTAGGTACTCATTTCTTAATTTTTATACATTCGCGTTACACACATTCGGCCTTAGCATTTTCATCTCAGTCACAACATTCTTTCATGATGAATGAAAGGCATTTGCATGTGGCTGAGATGATGTGATGTCATAGTGTGCTTGCCTTTTGTGGCGCAACATTTTGATCCATACAATTATAGTCCTCCTGACCGTTTTCGGTCAAAGCGGCCAATCTTACCGAAGATTATCCATCGGCGCGGGAGATATTAAAGTGCTCAAGTGTGTGTGCAGGCACAGGGGCACTCTCTGTTCCTTTACTCTCATAGTCCGATGAGTCGGCAATCCGACACGACTGGAGAGAGATCAGGCGCAGGACCAACGGCTTAACGTACGCATCGAGGCACGGGGGTATCTAACCGCTAACTTCCAAACCCGCTACTACTGAGAAATTTCTAATGGAAAAACCCAATAGCACTTTTTGCGCGACCCGGGAATCGAACCCAGGAACCCAAGCTCAGCAGTCGCGCTAGCGACCACGAGACCAACGGGGCAGTCCATACAATACAGCAGGCCTAACCATGGTTTTATGAAAATAATCTACATTTATACTTTTATACTAATATTATAAAGATGAAAGATTTGTATTTTGTATGTAACGAATTAACTTAAAAACTACTGGACCGATTTAAAAAAATATTTCAGCAATGGATAGCTATATTATCAGCGAGTAACGTAGGCTAGATTTTATCCCCGTACTCTCACGGGAACGGGAACTAGGCGGGTGAAGCCGCGTAACGTCCGCTAGTAAAAATAAAAATAAAAATTGATTATTTTCAGACAATTATAAGTCCATAGAAGAGGTTAGTAACATGAAAAAAACTACCCCTTAAAACATTTTTTTTTTAGTTGCACCGTAGTTCTGGAAAATATCTCATTATATTAATACGGTGTATTTTAATAGTCAGGTTGTGAACCCCAAAACCTTGACTAAACAATAATGAAGATAATAACAAAAATAAATGTGAGAAAATACAACTCCTTGTTTACGCAAATTATAAAATTTCACCGGAGTCCAATCGCGAAGCAAATTGACGCTAATTTATAATTAAACGAAAATCACAAACCGTATAAAGTAGAAGTAAATCTCACAAAATAGACAAATGTCTTTACTTTTTTTTTCTGGTAATAGATACTTCTTTTTCTTCTAATTGAATACGTAAATCCATTGTCTATGGCTATGCTACGCTCATGATTTTGCAATGAAATTTTTAATCACATGGCTGTTTCAGTTTTTGATATAAAGTTTCTCAATTATGTATTCGATACGATATGTCTA
Organism: Xestia rhomboidea; assembly: GCA_963853795.1. NCBI lineage: Eukaryota > Metazoa > Arthropoda > Insecta > Lepidoptera > Noctuidae > Xestia > Xestia rhomboidea. The sequence continues at coordinate 14,940,566 of OY970778.1, forward strand.
AGTGTTTTCTATGATTTGTATGGTTCCCATGGTCCATCAATTTGGAGGTAACTGTTGTGTCAAAAAACTTATGGTTTAGTGATGGGTTTGTCTTGTTCTAAGGTTCATGGGGTCAGCCATTTAACGTGCTACGACAATCATAGTATTAAACAGACTGCCTCGTTAGTCAAGTGAGGTCCGAGGTTCGATTCCCGGGTCTGGCAAATTGTTATTATGTTTTTCCATCAGGAATTTCTCAGTAGCAGCCACGGAGTTTGGATTTAAGCCCGGTTGATGGCAATAGGCTCGCCCCTATTACATGGGACTTTAAGATAACTGGCGAAATGTGGGTGTTTTATTAAATATACCTCTGCCTAACTCTTCGAGGATTACAGTCGCGATGTTATGTTCTTCTAATTCCCCAACCCTTCCCACATAAACCTCGTTACAATTTGTCAACACAAAATAACCGTAACTTAACAAAAAGTGAAAGAATGTTTCAAAAATAAATATACCATCGATAATAACGATACCTATCACAATCGCCAATCGATTATAACTTAATCGAGTTACGATTTATAGAAATAATCGGTCTTGATTTATAGGGGACTTGCACTTTGATACCACATTCAAAAACTAACCTTACCTTCTCCAATTAAAGTACAATTTTGAATGATAAGTTAGCTGTGTATGAATACAATTTGTATAAACCTTCCCACCTAAAGTTAAAGTTCAATTTTGAATAATACGTTGATGGTGTATGAATACAAATTGTATGGTAGTAATATCAAAGGGTTGCGCGTGCGCCGTTTGATACTAACGTTTGAATAAATCAACAAAAACGACGGGCGGCGATGACTAATGTACTATTTATAATTTGTGCTGGACAGGGAAATGGTTGGAATCGACTCAGCTGTTTTATTTGATCGAAATATCTGAATGTGTTGAGGAAAATGTGTGACATAAATAGGCAAGACGACAGTATCAAAAAAATGCAAATCTATTTAGTCCGTCAGTTAGAGTATTGGAAATTAATGGACACGACAAACAATGAATATTGACAAAAGATAAAACGCATCAAAACTCGTGAGTGCGGGCTCGTGACGTCAGAACTAGCTAAAATTACACCTAGGCGTGACGTATTCAGAATTTTAAAAGCAGACGATTTTGGTTTTCGTAACAAAAGAAAAAACATGGGTCAAATATTTTTTGATAATCTAACTGACGGACTAATTAGATTTTTTTTGTCGTCTCGCCTATTAAAATGATGATAGTAGAATAACGTAAAAGATATTGTAGATTAGTTCGATATTACTATAAACATCCTTCAACCATCATGACTAGGTAAAGGCTTGGAAAATACGAGCAGTTGGTTCCGAATGTCCGATATAAACTTAGTTGACTACACTTGTCAAATAAGTTGATAGCTATAGCAAAAGAAATCATTATCACAATTAAACATTAACAATTTATTCGTTCTTCTAGATCGGTTTTCATTTCTTGAGAAAAAAATCCTGAAATAAGAAAAATTACAGAAAACATAACAGACTGAAATCAAGACTGAACAAAATAGAAAACTTGTTAAGTGTCGTAAATCCAATAAGTTGATTAGGAAGGGTTAATTAATGGAATAGTAGGGTTGAATTGATCATTTTTGCTTATTGTATATATAAATTATGCTAATTGAAATTTTAATTTTATAATTGTTAAATTTTATTTCAAATGTGTGCATAAATTATGATCATGGATTGAAATAAATTATTTTGAATTTGAATTTGATATGTATTATTTTAATTTTTTTCTTAGGTTTAGCTACTTGTAAGAACAAAATATTTTATAAATTATTTATTCTTTTTTTGTCCTGTGCGAGATAAACAAATACTTATTTTTTCTTTCTTTGACATAAAAATCTAAATAACTTAATAAAAATTCGTCTCCACAACTTTCCTTGTTCGACTAATTTAAGTTAACCTAATACGAGCGAGCCTCATAAACAAATTATAGAAAAACAAACAGAACAACAAAATAACATATAACGCATCAACAATGCGGTAATTTAAATAAATTACACCGTAATTAATAATTTAACCTGATGATCTTTTAAATTAAAACAAATATAATATTATTTACTATAGGGCACAATTTTCTAATGGATAAAAGATTTAAACAAAGAAATAACTACTCGGTAGTGTAAAAAAAATAAAAATAAATAAATAAACATCATCCCTAGCCTAGCATTTTCCCAACTTTTTAGGAGTTAGGTTCCAGTCTAACCGATTGCAGCTGAATTACAATATTTTACATAAAACGACTGCCTATCTGACCTCTACAACTCAGTCAGTATTGTGTAATAGTACGAAACCCCTTGGTAAGACTGGTTGTCAGGCTTTCTGGCTACTGCCAACCTGTAACGACAGTCAGAGATCTACAAATGACAGCCAGGACCAGCAGCTTAACGTACTTTCCCAGGCACGGAGGAAACTCGGTACGTAATGGGTGGTCACCCATCCACAGACCAACGTTTTTTTTTTTTGACGCCGGGAAAAAATGCATTACGCATCCCCTCCCGTCGGGGGACGGGAGGGGTATGTGGGACTCCCCGGGCACAAATCCGGTATACCCACTAAAACGACCCAGCGCATTCCCGCTTCGTCAAAGTGGAGGGGGACTGGGAAACCGGCACAGCCTTTACTTCCAGTCCCCCGCCGACGAACACAAGGCACACCCCCCCCTCTTGCCCTCACGGCACAGGCGTGGAGGAGGGGGTTGGGAATGACCGACGGAGGTGACGGGTGCAATACGGGCGGAGGCACCCCCGCGCCTGTCGCCCGCCCGTCACCGTGAGGAGGGAGGGCAAATGCCCTTTCCCCCCCTCTCCGCCCGCGGAGCGGCGCGGCGAGAGGATCATGTTCTGCTCATGATCCTCTCGCCGCGCCGCTCCGCCTCCTCCTTCTGCGAGAACCTCGCAAAAGGAGGCTACCGCTGACCAGGCCTCCTCGCTCCCCGGCATGGCGTCCGCACGCACGCCGGGAAGCGGGAGGCCCAGTCGCTCGCGAGGTGACGGGTGCAATGCGGGCGGAGGCACCTCCGCGCCTGTCGCCCGCCCGTCACCGTGAGGAGGGAGGGCAAACGCCCCTTCCCCCCCTGCGCGCGCGAGCGGCGCGGCGAGAGGATCATGTCCTCACAACATGATCCTCCCGCCGCGGCGCCCCGCCTCCTCCTTCTGCGAGAACCTCGCAAACCCCACTCCCCTGCCATGCCCTCTGCTACGCCCGCTGCTCAGAGGGTCACGCAGGGGAACGCACACCGCACTTCGCATGACGGGAGTTGATCGTACGAAGTGCGATGCCCCCCCCCCCCCCCCCAGAAAGCGCCTGGTGGTTTTTGTTGCGTCTATTTCTTATGGAATTAGACCAAGAACAGGACGGCAACCACGTGAAGGTGAACACACCAGACTTGCCTTGAGGATCTACACGACCGTAGCGCTCTCCCTCAAGACCCCGCCACCCTACCGCTTCTGAGGGAGGCAGTAAGGTAGACCTGCATCTATGCTACCAAGCAAAGCATGAGCAAAGCGTGTCGTTGTGCAACCGCGAAAGCATAAATACAGATCCGCCTCTCCACAGACCAACCTAAGCAAACGCGGCTTAACCTGAAGATTGATCCGAGTGGCTGTAATTATTTACCCACGAGCTCCTGGTAGCAAGTTACCTACATAGCAAAGAGTCCTCTCTGGAAAGAAGTACATATTATTACTATCTACAGTTGCAGTAGTAACATATAAGTACTATAATCTCAATACATACCGTCCTTTAATGACATAATAACACGTTTCAAAGAATTCTTCGTAATAAGTAGTTATGTCAGTAAATGCAGATGATTGGTCCGCATCAATGTTTCATATTGAGACTTTTTCGTTGGCTGGCTTCTATGTTACTTTGTAGTAAGGAATGAGAACTTGAAATACAACTCACTTAAGGGTTTTTACAGATGAGCGGCACGTTGCCAACTGCAGATAAACTGCAGCTGTCGCCACCTGTCGACGGCTGCCGTCGACGCTTGCAGTTGTGGCGTCGGCGGCAGTAGTGGACACACATTTACGCGGCATGCCACAACTGCAAGCGTCGCTACCCGTCGACGGCAGTCGTCGACACTTCGGCGGCTGCCGCCCGGCGCGTCGACGGCAGACGTCGACAGGTGGCGACGGCTGCAGTTTATCTGCCGTTGGCAACGTGCCGCTCGTCTGTAAGAACCCAAACATAACATGAGCAGCGGTAGCCCAGTGGTTGCGGCCCCGACTTAGGTACGAACACTAAGTCGCGGATTCGAACCCAAGCAGGTGCATTACTTTGTGTAATTTATTTCATCACCACTGCTCTCAAAACGGTGAAGGAAAACATCGTGAGGAATCCGGCATGTCCTAGAACCAAAAATTCGAAGACATGTGACCTCTACCAACCCACACTGGGCCCGCGTGGTGTATTATAGCCCATTCCCTCTCATAGAGAGGTGGCCTGTGTCCCAGCAGTGGGAACATTATAGGCTGGTTATTCTTACGCTATTATTATATTAGGTAAGCCTAAACGAATTCCAGACGGGGAAAGCTAGTGATTAGTAGGTTGTTCGATCCGGGTATCGAAATCAGAAACCTTCGCTCAGCAGTCAAGCTGGTAACCACAATCAACAAAGCAGAGATTTCTATGTATTTTTTTATAATGTCGGTTACTGGTACTCCTAGATTCATGAGCGATTTTAAGTTTGGCAAGTATGGATTTTTGTAAACCTAACCGTTTCTTGACGTTTATAGTAGAGTTTGAGGGGAATGGTAGAAGCTCATGTCGATGGCGCGTACGTGTTCCACGCGTGCCTCAAAGAGAGTCAGCAAAAGGGAAGGGGTCCGCAAAGGCCGATGCCTGGCGGGGCTGCGGGACTGTTCGCAAGAGATACCGTGACTCCGGAACATAAAGAGCGATGAAGGAACATGGATGGGTTTAGTCAGTAAAAGTCTGACACTCCCTCCTGCTCCGCCCAGAGCGGGAGGAGTCATTTGATGATTTCCCAAACGAAAAAAAAAAACAAAAAAAAGGGGAATGGTAGAAAAAACCTGCTGCGAAGACACCAAGTAACATGGTACAAGGGCAGGAAAATGATGATTGTCGGAATTGGCTCAAGTTGGTATCTTATAGCGCAATACTATACCTAAGTTCCAAAATTATTATATTAGTGGCTATAGTTTCTTTTCAAAACATTGTTAATACACGACATAATATGTGCCTGATGTGAGAAAAGCTACTGACTTCTAACAAAGCCGGCAATAGGCATGACGACAGTATGTATCAAAACATTGCAAATCTATTTAGTCCGTCAGTTAGAGTATTGGAAATTAATGGAAACGTGTTTTTTGTTTTTGTAAATCAATGAATAAGTATTGACAAAAGATAAAACGCATCAAAACTCGGGAGTGGGGGCTCGTGACGCCAGAACTAGTTAAAAATTATACCCAGGCGTGACGTATTAAGAGTTTTAAAAGCATCATATCTTCGTCAATTTTGGTTTACGTAACAAAAGAAAAAACACGGGTCAAATATTTTTTAATAATCTAACTGACGGACTAATTCGTTTTTTTTTGCCGTCTCGCCTATTTCAATGAAAACTTAGTAGCGTTTGCAGTAGGTATATTGACAGTTGATAAATTGCACTTCAGTAAGAAGGACAGCTCTAAACTGTCTTACATAACAGGTTTTCTTAGAAAAATAATCCCTAAGTACAATCAGTTAAGACTCATTTTGTAGACTAAACAGCAATGCTTACAAATAGTCCACTTTTATTCAGTTCGTGGAATACACATTAAATGGCTACTCTTTCTTTGTTTCCCTACAATACTATTTGATTAATACACTGTAAGAATGTGTAACATATTAAACACAAAAACGTGTAGATATTATGATAACATCGTATCGAAAGTTCACATTAACTATTCTTGGGCAATTGCTATCTTTTATCTCCGAATGAATAAAATAAATTCTAGGAGATATTCGACAAGGTTACAATTGTAAAAAAAAAAATCCTATGTTTTAGATAATACAGATTATGTAATTGTTCCTTCGTTTAAGTTTAAATTACGTCGTCATTTACTTTTAAAATATATAGGTACCTACCTAAAAATCTACGTATAATTTATACTTACACAAATAAACTTTATTTAATTTCATTTATATAACATGCCTGAGATATATTTCTCGATGCCATGTAAAGCCAAGTTAGGTTTATATTTTACAGATTTATGTAGCGCTTTTATCAAACACACAACCTCTTAACAGCAGTGTATATTATGAGGCGTATGCGATTTCCAATCCCTCCACGGAAAATCAACATGCATATTTTTCCAAAATAGGCAGTTAGATTGGTTGAAAAATGTGTGAATTATATTTTCAACCTTAATTAAAATAACTTGGACGACCACAACTATTATAATCACACATAACAAACATTTTCCCCCATTCCTTTGTTTCAACAAAAACAACACACAATTAAAAACAAAACCGCGATCGTAACATCAAAAAGCTGCCGCCAACTTCAAAGTAAAGTAAAAAACTAAGCGCAATTTCGTTAAAAAACTCAGCACAATAATGCAGTGAGCTTACCCCTTATCCGTCCGCATAAGTTATGCTAACAAGTTGGTTTGCGTGACCCGGGCCTCGTTAGCCCAGGCAGGCCGAATGCTACCGTTACACCGACGGGTAATGTGATGTGTCATTTTAAATAGCCTCTTAGAAATGAATGATCCGAAATAAAATGGTGTTATGAGGGAATGGTGTAGGGTGGCTGTGAGTTTTGTGGGATAGTTTTGGGCTTGGTTTTCTGAGCTTGGTTTTTTTAAGCGCCTTGGTCATCTGCTGTGTACAAAATATATATAACCCCTGTTAGATTCGTTCAAAAGTTTCGAATATTTTTCATATTGAATCTCATCGCCTCGTCACACCGTCAAAGGAATTTTCCCAATTTCACGTTTTTACAGTTGTGGGCTATTGTGTTGGTTTTTCAGTTATCAACTGTGTTTACATTTGTCAGGTGATTTAAAACGACTTCTTTATTAATTGTTTGAGTGTAATTACAGAAATTAATAGTTCGAAGTAAAAAAAAACTTGATAATACTAAGCTAAAGGCTACCTACCACAATTGCATGATTGTTTGTTTAGCAATTATAAATTGTTAAAAGAAAAATAAATACCTACATACCATAATTATAAGAAGTTAACAATAAGAAATGGCAATAAGTGGCTAAGCACAAGTTTTATTCTTACTGTTGCTGCATGTAGTGTTGAAATAATTATGTTTATAGATGATAAAGTTTAAGTTTATTTTCTATCCCGCAGTTCACTCGCGTTATTGTCGAAAATTAACCCACGGAAAACTTTTAAATCTAAACATGTCATATGTTTAGATTTAAAAGTTTTCCGTACTTATGAATATTGTAGCTTCCCATCACCCCATCAGTGAGTTCCCTACATCCAAACTTGCAACTTGCACAGATTTATATTTTTAATCTTGCAAATTCCTCATTAAATAGATAAATGGTAGGACAAGTTCAACTCCTTCTACACAACCAAAATGTATAGGATACTACGACGGTACTCATGTCTAAAAAATAATTCATCATCAGCCTAATAATGTTCCCACTGCTGGGACACAAGCCTCCTCTCTATGAGAGGGAATGGGCTATAATCCACCGCGCGGGCCCAGTGCGGATTGGTAGATGTCACATGTCTTTGAATTTTTTGGTTCTAGGACATGCCGGTTTCCTCACGATGTTTTTCTTCACCGTTTTGAGAGCAGCGGTGATGAAATAAATTACACAAAGTAATGCACCTGCCTGGGTTCGAACCCCCGACTTACTGTCCGTAAGTCGGGGCTGCCACCACTGGGCCACCGCTGTTCTAAAAAAGAATTGTTTAAAATGAAAATAATACTTTACTCATGAACCCAATACGTTACCTACGGCCTCAAATTCCCAAAGGAATACATAGTACTAACTGTAATGTAATGATAGTATTATGTCCAACATTATCTATATGAACGGACAAGCCTATCACATTAACTGGACATAAGTTACTTTTTATTTTCAATTACTTATAAAGGTTTTTAACCCCAATTTATAAATCGTTACGCGTAGTTTACAGTTTAGTACTACAACGTCGACGTACATAAATAGGTCATGTCTTTTCTTCATCTGGGATTAATGGTAATTGGAGATTTTCTTTAATCAGCCGTTCTAACCACTTGCTGTGATCACCAATAGGTTTTCTTGAGATTTTAGCTACTTTCTGGTCAGCATATGATTCAGGACCTCTTTACAATCCCAAAATCACTTAGACACAATGAGAGGTCTTCTTTTTGAGGTATTAAAAAAAAACATAGTTTCCAAGAACTCTGTAGATGGCGTTGAACTGACTACGTTACTTGGTGCCAAAGCCAAAAAGCTTGGAAAAAAAACATTGCGTCACGTCACATACTTACGCTCGTTGACTGACACTTTCGTTTGCTTAAGCTTCCGAATATAACCTAATTTTCTCGCGTGTTCTCTCTTGTTAAAATCAGTTTTTTTACGTTCCGTTCCTTGCACCAAGTTCAGCGCCATCTATCTAGCGACTAAGGAAGAGCTAAAAAGAAAATCCTTCATTGAAACATTTCAGTTGAAAGGCAATTGATAACTGACCTACTTTGAGTATGAATGTTTTTGAGCAAAAATAACAGACTACAAAAGCTAGGCCACGTTTAGAATAATTTTATTTGTTCAAACGTTGTCTGAATCTACAGGAACTCTATTCCATCAATGGATATAAATTAACCTAATACATAATTTGTTTTTCCTACACCCCGTCATGCGTTATTCCTTTCTGATATATTCTTTGCGGGATTTAATTTGTTTCTCTGGGATTTCGTAGAGTTTCATTATCTCACTGGTCACCACTGTGGATTCTGGCTTTCAGGAGTTGCAGTGGTTTGGGCATAGTGGCGGGCTTGTCCCAAAATATGTTTTTCACTTTTCATGCTCTAAAAGTTCGTCTACAAGTCGTGCGTGGGCGACATAAAGACGCTTTTTAAGCTTAAGAGCAGAAAGTAAAATCTTCGTCGAAGACCAAAGCAATCGGTCCAACAGCCACACGAACAACTTCAACTTCATAGAATGACCTCTTTATTTTAATTCGTTTCGTTAGTATTCTAAGAACAAGGCAAAGATACCAACAGCCAAAGTACACAATTAAACTTCATGAAAAAAATTTTTTTTTCGTCCATTTTTTATTATTTTACATGTTACTGTTTCATTTCCTCGCAATGGAAGTGAAAATTAGAGCGTACAACTCGCCCATAAAACCCATTTTACACTCTACTTTATATAAACGTCTCGTGTAAAATGGTGCATTTTATGCACTTGATGTACATTGATGTATCATGTGCATCAAGTACAATCTACTATTGTTTATTAGGTTAAGATAATAGTTTAAGCCTTTATTGTCATTTAATATCGAAGCTTTCTTGGAACATAAACCTAATCTCCAACCTTCTTTTCCAGCATCAAACCCCCATCAAAAGACGGCGTCACCAAAAGCAACCCGAGCAAGCGTCACAGGGAGCGCCTCAACGCTGAACTGGACACTCTGGCTTCCCTCCTGCCCTTCGAGCAGAACATCCTCAGCAAGCTGGACAGGTTGTCCATACTGCGGCTGTCGGTCAGCTACCTTCGGACCAAGAGTTACTTCCAAGGTTAGTGGGTGTTTTTTTGTCTTTGGGCTGAAGTAGTCACAAAATTTTTAGCGATCTATCGATTTCGATGATCAGCAATTAGGGGATATCTGCGCAGTTCCCAGACGTGCATCGTGTTTTGCGTCTATTATGAGTTTGAGCGTGGTACGATGCAATGGTACCTTACTGAAATTTCATTGAGCTTCAAATGTAAAAGCGTTTTTTTTTTTCAGAAGTAAATAGGCCCGAAGCCCAGGGCCAATTTTATTGTCATTTTAAACATTTTTTAAATGAGAATCTACATATAACACAAAATACACAACCTAATTTCCTAAGAAAAACAAATCACAGCGTTCCAAAAACATACTTTATTTTATTTTCGTGACAAAGAAAAGTGCACAATAGTGTCCGATAATTTTCCCACAAAAAGTGTATGCACAGTAGTCCAAAATAGGGTTGGCTCCAATAATTAGGTAGAGATTGGTTTTGTAGTGAGTTGCTTGAGTTTCAGGAAATTGTACGAAGTTTTATTACATTTCGTTACCTATTGTTATGTAAAGCTTTGTCCACATTAAGGCGCAAGTCATGATTCGTTTTGTAGGATATTTATACAAGACTTATATCACTATAATTTTGGTGGAGATAATTCTGTGAGAGAAATTCGGCAGAGCCAATTTTGGTTTCAATCATTAAGATCCACCCTCACTATAGTGATCTCTCGCTACGCAGAAAAGGGACCATTTCCAACTTTATATCACCAAGATAGCTGACTTTACAACATAGGTGTTTCTGGTTTCTCTGTGCTCAAATAAATTTATTTTTAAGTGATATCATCATGTCGTCATAGACGCAGAAGAAAAATACGTATTATAGAAAATATTTCATTAGTTACCCAACTAAATGGGACCACCGCATGAGCTACCCCTACTAAATGAAAAAAAAAAACACGAAAATCGGACTAGCAATCACAGAGAAATCGGTGAACGTATGTACATGAAAAAAAATATACTAGTGTCATACACAACTGCCTTTTAGAAGTCGGTTAAAAAGAAACAAAATAAAGCAAATCTTCCCCACATACCTACTGTCTACTATCCTCTTATAAGTGATACCTTATCAATCACAAAAAAAAACTAGGCGCCAGAACAATGAAAAACAAAAACCTCCACTACAATAAACCCACAAACAACGGATCTATTCTCATTTTAAACCCAACACCTGACTTAAAATTTAATAAATCGAGTCTTAGAATCGGTTGCATACCGATGTATCGATTACTTATAAATGCCTTTCCCGGCACTTATTTAACGCTGTCAGCCAATTTTATTGCAGACTACAACGTATTAATATATGTGCCGTCTCACTGTGTTCTCGATTCGCTGGAATCGATACCTGCATTCGATTTTGATGTAATCAATGTTGTTTAGATGCACTTTCGAGTAATCTAGTACAGGTCGACTTCAGCTGTAATTTTAATAGGAGGTTAAGTTTGAAATGTGATAGCTGGTTTCTGTATTTTTAGAGCTAGATTAGCATATTTTAAAGATTAAAACGATTTGTTTAATTGATGCTTCTCTGACGTAAAGTTACAGTAGACAAGCATTTAAAATAATCTTAAAGGTGTGACTGTCTTATCATTTGCAAATTAGTGACTTGCCAAAAAATAAATAATGATCATGATCATTGACAAAAAAATGCATAACTCTGTTTTAGATTTTAGTCTAATTTATTTTATGTAGCAAGTATGAATGTGGATGGGTATAAGAGTAGAGGAAGACCGCAAACTATGGATGGACAGTGTGAAGGATGATATGGCAAGAAAGGAGATGTCTAATGAGTTGACGAGTAAAGGTAATACAAAAGTATGGAAGAAGAAGACATGCTGTGCCGACACTAAATGAATAGGGCTCTGGGAAAGAGAATGATGATTTTATGAGCAAGTAATATTTAGCTATGCCTATTTTTTTTATTTTTTTTTGAAATAGCATTGTTTGAAACGTAAGCCGGTTCAGCTATGCTTCATAAGTTATTTTGAATGTAAGTAACCTGTCATATTTCACACTGATCTCAATTTAAATCTAGCTTACTAAGATTTTTGGTCAAGTACAAACAAAAAGCATGGGACCTTTGAACTCAGTTATCAAATATTGAAACATTGATTTGCAATTTCATTTCCAAATCATGATGAAAGAGTAATTTCAGCAGTCCACTTCAAGCCAAACACACCAACCCACTTTAAAATCAAAGATAAAAACCAATACACAATACTGCTTGTTAATTGGACTCGTAAATCTTAACAAAAAGCCTTCCCGCTACCAACATATGCATATATCAGCGCGTAAATTATGAATACTGCATATAATTTTATTCAGTACCGATGAGATATAAAAATCAGTAGGGGGCGGGTGGGTCTGTTTTATTGTAAACTGTCGTATGTGTAAGGGATCGACGACGCGTATAGTATGTTGCGATGTTGTACTGTTGGGGACAGAGGTTTTATGTGTTGAAAAAGTAAGCCGTAAACGTAAAACTCAAAACTGAGACTTCGTAGCGGCAAAGACAGATCGTAATAACAGACCGCAGCGTAACTACTTATTTTCATACAATATGTTAAAAAAAACCCTATCCCATTCGTGAGGGTATTATTAGGTATCGAGATTAGATTCTATTTATGCAATACTTTTAAACGTTGCCTCAATAAAAATTAAGTTAAATGTACTAAAATGAGGAAACGTACATGGCAACACCAGAGAGCGGGCGGTGAAACTAGGTTGCTTTTCGGGAATTTGAGCACAAAAATCATTATGTTAACTGTCATAAATATTTTATTAATTATTTTATTTGGTAAAGTCATTGGAATGCTTTCGGTTCCGCTAGTTTTTTTTAACATATTGTATAACTTTAAGAAAACTGCAGCAAACGGCAATATCGCTATCTATGAAAGCGTTCTCATCAAGTTACACTGCCATCTGTCGTAGTAATTGGGCAGCATGGCCGCTGTGGTTAGTGGTTGCGGTTGCTTTCAGAATAGGGATGATGACTGAATAAAAATTTTCGAAAAATATTGGATACGTGTTTTTTGTTTTATCAAATTAATAAAATTGACGAAGATAAAACGTGTCAAAGATCATAAAAAATAATAAAATAAAAGCATTTATTTCAGGTCCGAGACCCATATTAATCAAAAATACAAACACGTGAATAATTGAAATTTGCAGAATGACATAAAAATTTCATACGGAACATTTTTTTAAAAACAAAAATAAATAGACACAAATACAAACATAAATAATTTAAAATCATGAATGGGGGCTGGTGACGTCACATTTGAGTAAAAAATGTACTCAAATGTGACGTCACACGAGTTTTCGTCGCACTGTATCGTCTTAATTTTTTGTTTACGTGAAAAAAGAAAAAATGTGTCCAATATTTTTTGGAAATCTATCTGACGGACTAATTAGATTTTTTTTGTCATCTACCCTATTGTTTGCTGTCGATTTTAATAAAAATCATAGAACGAAATTAAAAAAAATGTGCAAAAATTTTCTGTTCAATTTTATTAATATGGACAATGACTGGCTTGCACGAAGACTTATTAAAATGTCTTAAGTGCCAAAAAAGTGTGACATCAATAATGTATTTCTGTCAATTGATAGAGACAATATTATGACGTTTTAATGACCTATATTTAGCACTAGCGGACGTCATGCGGTTTCACCCGCGTAGTTCCCTTCCCCATGGGACTACGGGGATAAAATATAACCTATGTTACTCGCTGATGATGTAGCTATCCATTGCTGAAAGAATTTATAAAATCGGCCGAGTAGTTTTAGAGTTAAATCGTAACAAACAAACAAACAAAAAATCAAATCTTTCTTCTTTATAATATTAGTTTATAGATTACTTATGTTAGTAAGACTGGTGGTGTGAGCCAGAGATATTCTACCAAAGAGAAGCAGAGCTTCTTCTTAGCGTATCGATGATAATTGAAATTGCGAGTCAGCCCAAAACTTGGCGACGAGTTTGGCACTTTCAGTAGCGTCCATCAGCTCCAACAAGACAGGCAGGACACTAGTAGCAGTCACAGACTCGAGTCTGGATTTGTAATCGGTTGATGGCAATAGGCTCGCCCCCTATTACATGGGACTTGAACATAACTGGCGAAAGATGGGTGTACTATTCGATACACTGCTGCCTAAACCTTGGGGGTTACAGGTGTGATGTTAGGTAATTAATTGTAGGAATATATTCAAATCCAGGTAAGTAAAACTACTTAACACCCCACCACACCGCATCACCCATGATAAAATAATAAAACACAAGACATTATTTGCTACACAAACACCACACAGGCAAGCTATAAGAATCACTAGGAAATGGTTTACATAGTTTTCGTGGAAATGCCTTCACGTAGTTCACGTGTTTCATATTATTACGAGTAGGTATATAGGTATTTAAATTTGACACGTTATGACTGCGGGCTTAGGCGGTGCCAAGACAGCTTGGTTCCATTTCCTAAAATTATACAGGTATGCACAGGTTACATTCTTAGAAAAACCAACTAGTTAAGCACATTTTGGAGTTAGGCAAAAAAGACTAACGATAGTCTGAACGAAATATGATTATGGTTAATAGAAAATAATGGCAGAAGATGTAGCCCGAAAGTCAGACAACTCGTCTTACCAAAGGGTGTCGTATTAAGTAGTACTAACTGGGTTGTGTAGGTCAGAGAGAGTGTAGCTCCATGTCAAATAATGATATTCAGCTGCATCCGGTTAGACTAGATGCCAACTAAAATAGTTGGGAATGGGAACAGGCTAGACAGGTGATGATGGATGAAAAATATGTGGTGCGCCGACCTCAAATAAATTGTGATGATGGCAGAAGAATGATGAGCAAAACAATTAATGTAACTAAATCACCTAATTTCTCACCGCTAACATAGTTCCTAAGTACTCTTTTACTAACCCTTATGGACCTTGTTGTTCGCAATAAATAATTATTCGATTTGATTTTAAAAACAAGACTGTACAACAAGAAGGTAAAGAAAAGTATTATGATTACAAATGTATATTGTCCCACTGCAGGGCAGCGAAATCTTTTTTAAATATTTTGCGGAGCTACGATTTGATGTTTAGTATAAAGTGTAATCGCATCCGATATAGAAATCATATTATTATTTATGAACATTATTAAACTGTAACTGAAAATTCCATACAAAAATACCAAAAACGGAAAAAAAACATACTTTTTTTATTTTATTCCCAACACCGTTGACCGCAACTGTACGTTAAAAAAGTACCGATAATTCTAATTAAATCGATTGTTGAAGCATCGATTACAACGGTTATTCCGATTCGAAACGATTTCGGCCTACACCACGGGGTACTTTAGCTATAGGACAAAAAAAAACTTCAGCTCAGTAGCAGTAGCATGTAAATTATCGATGTATTCTTAGTACCGATCATAATGCTTGATTAATGTTTTCGAAAAGTTAATTTTTCATGTAACTTTATATCGGGACATCCATCTTGCTTTCTCTCGGAATACGAAGGGTTAAATGTGAATTTGAGTTATTTAAGGGTTTGGTTTTTGAGTCTGTTGTTTTTAAAGTTATCTTCAGATGAAATAGTAGAATCTAACTACAGCTGCAATTTTACCATTTAGGTGTAAAAATTGAACAAACATTGTTCGAATTGTTGAGATTTGGTTTCGTATTTCAATCGATAATTTAAACAATTTTAAAATGGATTACGTAAACCTTGCTTTTGCTGTATATTTGTGTTAAGACTTAAACATAGTACTCGTCAGTATTCACATTTAAGCTTTAAAACCCCTGTGTCGTATTCACTCTTACAGTAACTACATATATAACAACTGTCTAATAAGTAGTCAATTAAACATTCAATAGGTATAATGACAATATCAGTATTTAAATGGTTTGTTTATTTATTTTATTTATTTATATGTACACAAAATACTTAAAAGGACATCACATTAAGATAGAAGAGCACAAAGCTTTATAATTTGTTTGGCTTGTAACTAAATGGATTTTCATTATTTTCATAAAATCTGTATTAGCCAAATAGGTCTCAAGCAAGTTGGAACCCAAGACACGCACCTCTGATTTTTCGGATTCATGAGTATTGCATGTTGTTGTTGTTCACTTGCTTCAGTGAAGGAAAACATCTTGAGGAAACCAAAATGCCGTAGAGATATTTCTCGACGGCATATAAAGCCAAGTCAGAAGCCCATGGGTGGCATAAAACTCTGATACCAGGTTAGGAACTAACCACACGATAAAAAAAGAATTGATTTTCATTTGTTTCTTTGCTATCCCAAAACTAATACAACTGTCATCTTCAACCCCATAACTACACGCCTGCACCATGTACACTCACATCCAAAACTGTTTCACTATAATACATAAACCAACAATATATTCAACCAAAGTAAACATTGGCCCCTCGTCGTGCCTGCTACCGACTTACACGGCCCGGAAGAGAATATCGATCTGATGCTAATTTAACACCGTTACAGCACTTTATTGATGGGAAATCGCTCCTATTGCTTCCATAAAAGCCGCCATTAAATAAAAAAGTCGCTGGATTTTGAGCTTAGGCGGATATTTTGGATTTATTGGTTAAGGTTTATAGGTAGAGGGTTTATGTGTACCTAACTGAAATTTGTTTTAAAAGAAAAAAATACGTTTGAACCAAAATATTTATGTTAACAAAATTATTTTTCTTAACAACCATACCTACTTATAGGCATTTTTACTGTACTCTAAAACGTTTTGTCTTGAAAAGAAATTACATTACATATCGTCCGTAATTTCAAAAGGGTTATGTAGAGGTATACCTAATAGAAACATTTCAATTACTTTGTAAATCACTAACAAACAAATTTATATTCAAACTCATAATTTTTATTCTACAAAAATCAATTTCCACGTTACATAAAGAAAGACTACTAAAACAAGTTTTTCACCTTATTTTTCTTTTATCTGTAATTAAATTCGTTAGCCATTTCCAAAAACGCAGTAAGTAACATTTTCTACCCAAGTTCATTAGTTGGGGCCAAAGTGTGGCTCGTTCACAGGAATTACTGGGCTGGGCAAAAATCCAGGCACGGATTTATAGAGAACTAGGTACGTAAAGTTTGGTCTAAGATTAGGGAATTTAGTTCGTTTGGGATTTCTGGCAAGCTAACGGCATTTTCAGCTGTTATGTGTAGTTTGTTAAATGCCATTTACTTTGTTGTGTTTTAGAAGAAAATATTTGTAATTTATATTTTTTTTTATTTTAATGTCACATGATGATTTCAAATAACAGATGAATTTTATGCTCAATTTTTTTACTAGGAAGATTATTTCATTTTCGAAGATAGCCTACCTAATATAAAAGTCAGTTTTAAATGCTTTTATGTTACAGTCACCAATACGGTAAAGGATTCATACAAACACCTAAGCAGAAAATAAAAAAGGAGAAATTCCTAGTGAACGGAATAGTCGACAAAAAAATGGAGCAACTCAAATACTTGGAAAAATCAAGGCAACGTTTTTTAACACAACATTCAAACATCAGGTTTGAAATTAAAACACGTACTTGTTAAACATTATTATATTATTCAAATTAGAACTTTTAGCAGCCACTTTTTTCCTTTCAAACCTACCCGATTTCACTAAGACAACGCGACATCTAAAGGAACGCCTAAATAAAAACGTGTTATTGAATAAACAACGCATACTCCAGTGTTGAGAGTTGAAATTCCAATACCGCAACTATATTTAGGCATTCATTTAGCTGTCGCTGAGTACAACCGTTTTCAGCCATTTCTTTTCTTTCCTTAAAACCTTACTTTTTTTCTTTACCCAACATTTTCCGTCACCACATTAAAATAAAGCTCATAAAGAAAATTAACCTTTATAAGAAACAAATTAAAATCTAATTTGGCGTGCACCGAGTTGAAGGTTGCTTGGTCCTAACGATGTATATAATTGATCTGATAAAAGCAGGCTAAAAACCTTTGGTTTTGTTTAGTCACAATATTTAGTTCTTTACTTTGATTTTCTTTTAAATTTTCCTCATGTAATGTTCTTTAGACGAGGTGTAATATACTGTGATAGATAGTTTTGTGAAACCAAGGCCTGCTGGGTACAAATGGCTTTCATTTTGCAAATCAACAGTATTCATTGAGTTATTGTCCACATTATTGTTATTTTTTAAATTAGTTTGCTAAGTTAAAATAGTAAAAAATGTATATACCTTTTACATTGTTACCAATATTATTAATATGACATAATTATGATTACTTAATCAATTAATGTTACCACAAATCGCCTGAAACACAGGATTACCTAGTTCAGGCTCAAAGCATGGGTGAACTTGACGTAGATTTAAGAAAAACTGTAAACGTTTACCTTATATTTTTTGAATAAAATTTTATTTTATTTAAGTTGTAGAACAGACGAAGTTTTTTTTTCGATCAATATGTATGTATGTATGTTTATATATATATATAGGTTTTTATAGATATGTATGTATTACGTATATTATATTGGATGTTAGTGGTTTAATTTATACAATTAATTAATTTAAGTAACGGCTTGTAATGTTAATGCACATTCATAAGTGTATCCTCTTCTGCAAATCTCGCTATCAAAATTAGGTTTTAATTCTGGGTTAAGCTCGCCTTTGTATCTATGCTATATTATTGCAATGTATATGTATATTTGTTGTTTTTTGTGTGCAATAAAGAATAAGAATAAGTTTTCTAACATTAAGAAGCAATGTATTAGGAACTTCTTTCTACAAGACATTTAAACATGATCCACATTTTTGACTTTTCCACTATATCTGGCGCTAATATGAATCTCACTTTGTCTAGGTCTCCAGAATTGACAGTCAAACTTGACTAAACTAAGCTAACAGAATTGAATGTGAACTTGTTCCAAAAACTCTAAATTGTTAGCGATATTTATCGCTACCCGTGCTAACTGCCCACATTTGAATTATATTCTTTTTGCCGAGTGGGAGCGGAGTCGTTTATGTCGGCTAAGACCTTAAAACCACTTGCAGCCCTCCTAAAAAACTGTTTACCAGCAGTCACTTTATCTTGACAAAAACTACAAAAGTAATTAAGAAAGATTCCTATCTCTCCTTTTACCGTAACAAAATTAACTATCTTTTAGACATCAGCCTTCAGTTGAACCAACGTAGTTTTTTTCAGGCAATTATGTCTGAGCAAGCAAAGACAACCACCACAGACGGCCATGATGTCATTCTATGCAAACTTTCTGACGTCACGACAAGCAAACTCGCGGGTCAGACTAACAAAGTAGGTAATGAAAGAATTTCCTTTGTGTTTATAACATTTTAAGGTATTTTCTTTAACTTTGAGTTAATTTGGAGGTCAGTGTGAATGACTTTTTCATGTCACTCTTTTAGTCATCAACATTTATTTTCATCATTCTTTTAGCGATGAATATAAATGTTGATGGATGGAGAGGGTGAGGAAGACCATGAAAACGATGGATGGGTTGTGTGAGGAACGATATAAATAAATATCGCTGGATATTACACACAGCGCCATCTAGTGCCACACTAAGCAACGAGGCTTGTGTCGTGGACACCAGATAGTTGATATACTACAATATACTTTTTGTTTATAAATGAACCCGGGACCCTAAGAACGTAAGGCAGCCTCACTACCGCTGCGCCATTCGGGTCGTCAATATGAAAGATAAACGAGTAAATGATAGCGTGACGGTTGACAGGGGAGAATGGAAGAAAAAAGCATGTTGCGACGACCCCGAGTAGCATGGGATAAGGGCGGGAATATGATGACGAGTGTGAATTATTCTTTATAAAATAGTCATTAAATGGGATTAAATGAACTTAGAAGGTTGTATTGATGATTATAATAAATATAAATAAATATCGCTGGACACTCATTGTGCCGATAGTCGTGTCGGCCAATGGCTTAATAGCCAAGAGCCTCGACCAACATCTTAGGAGGCTCAGGCTTGGCAGCTGGATCAAGGGCTTGATTCAGAAAGCAGTACTTCTGGACACGGTATGTATTGTTAGGAGGTTCCTCTCTCAAGAGTCCTGACCACTGGCAGCTCGGACCCTGTTCCTAACGTCAAAAATATGTATCTAAATGAATAAACGAATAATAATAAATATCGCTGGACATTATACACAGCGCCATCTAGTGCCACACTAAGCAACGAGGCTTGTGTCGTGGACACCAGATAGTTTATATACTACATAGATACTTTTTGTTTGTTTGTATAATGTTGAAAATTCTGTAAAAAAGTACGTGTTACGGTCGCGAATCATATTTTGTTTAACATACAGCCGAACAATGGCCTGCAAATTGTAAAAAACGTAAGAAAAATGACCCTGGCGCTTTCCTCTTAATACAAACGTTTACTACACCCTGAATAGGATTAAAAAAAAGGTAACCTATTAATCCTTTGTTGAACACAAAAGCTAATTCATCATCTGCATAGCTTTTTTCCCAACTATGTTGGGGTCGGCTCCCAGTCTAACTGGATGCAGCTGAATACCAGCATGGAGCGGTTACCTATCAGATTTCCACAACCCAGTCAGTACTGGGTAATACGATACCCCTTGGTAAGACTGCTTCTTGTCAGCCTTTCGGGTCTTTGACTACCTGTAACGACTGTCAAGGATCTACAAAATGACAGCCGTACAACGGCTTAACGTGCTTTCTGAGTCACGGAGGGAACTCGGTATGTAATTGGGACCCATCCACGTACCAACCTAGTAACCTAAATCATCATAATCATCATCATCAGCCTATTAATGTTCCCACTGCTGGGACACAGCTAGGCTTCCTCTCTATAAGAGGGAATGGGCTATAATCCACCACGCGGGCTCAGTCCGGTTTGGTAGATGTCACATGTCTTCGTATTTTTTGGTTCTAGGACATGCCGGTTTCCCCACGATGTTTTTTCTTCACCGTTTTGAGAGTAGTGGTTATGACATAAATTACACAAAGTAATGCGCCCGTCCGGGTTCGAACCCACGACTTACTGTTCGTAAGTCGGGGCCGCCACCATGGGCCATCGCTGCTCTCTAAGGAACCAGGAATCTAATTAAGTTCATAAAATCCTGCCATCATTAACCACATTATAACAGTAGTAACACCACATAGTACCCATAATTACCCGACCCGTCTTAAAGAAATCAGAGTCACAACATTTATTAAGTCCTACCACAAATTAATTTCTTATCAAGATTTTTATATTTTCGAAATCAATTACGACACGATAACCGTGCCTTTCGATGTGACAAATTAGCCTTTTTTCCTACGGAGTGGAGTGTTTTATGAAAAACAATGATCTGTGATAAGGGTGGCTAATCAATCATGCGCGGAATAAAGGTAATGTTAGGAAAATGTGCCGCCACCTTAATATGATGTTGATGGTGCATTTTTTGTCGTGAGCCACGTTTTTATGTGAGCTAAGTTTTCTTAGCTGGATACGTAATAATACCAGCCTATTACTGTCCCACTGCTGGGCCTCTTCTCATACAGAGAAGACACGAGCATTGATCACCACGCTTGCTCAAGACGGGTTGGTGATTTCAGACTTATATTAATTATAAGTCCAGGTTTCAGGTATCAGCATAAAAGAAGGGGTCCGCAAAGGCCGATGCCTGCCGGGGCTGCGGGACTATTCGAAAGAGATACCGTGGCCCCGGAAAACAAAGGGCAATGAAGGAACATGGATGGGTTTTAGTCAGTAAAAGTCTGACACTCCCTCCTGCTTTCCCATCCTAAAAAAAAAAAAAAACAAAGGTCGGGCTGTGGATGGGTGACCATCATTAGATTCTTCGGAACGCATTTAAAGCCGTTGCGTTGGTCCGGGCTGTCTTTTGTTGATCTATGACAGTCGTTACAGTTGGCCAGTGGCCCGAAAGTCTGACCACCAGCCTTACCAATAGAAACCGTTGCCCCGGAAAGATATCGTGGCCCCGGAATACAAAGGGCGATGAAGGAACATGGATGGGTTTTAGTCAGTAAAAGTCTGACACTCTCTTCCGCTCCGCCCAGTGCGGGAGGAGTCATTAATTTGATGATTTCCCATCCGAAAAAAAGGGGTACTGTAACACCTAGTACTAACTGGGTTGTGGAGGTCAGTCGCTTTAAGTAAAATACTGGTATTCAAATGCATCCGTTTAGACTGGAACCCGATTCCAATGAATTTCGGAAAAGGTTCGACAGACGATGACTGACAGACAACTGGGGCTACAAGTTCTATTTATAACGAAGGTGTTTGTGTGCACTACAACATTCAAAGAACAAAATCAAAATATTTGATTTCACATAGGCCTTGATGGGCACTTTTAAAACGTCGGAAAAGGTGCACGGTTCGCGTTGGTCGTTTCCATGGAGAAGAACCGGCAAAAAACTCCATGGTTACTCTTTTCAAATCATTTGGTATTACAATATTAATTTGTTACAGCATTAAACAATCTTTAGAGGGGGTTTATTAAGAGAGGGGTGTTTATATGGAAATTCGTAGGATTTATCAATAAGAAAACTCATCTCACATATTTTGTCATAAAATATTGACGTGGAGCTTTTGTTAGTTCCATAAACTGATAATAGCACATTTTATTTCCCTAAATGCAAAAGGCACTAAAAATAAATAAATATCTATAAAAAAATCAGGCTCCATAGCTAAATTTCTTCTGTTAAAAAAATAAAAACACTATCAAAAGTACCAAAGTTATTTTAGCATTAATCTAAAGATTTTTATCTAACAATAGTGGGTAAGCACTTACAAGTTTACACAAAGTAAGCCAGTTTATGTTTTGTAGTAGTTACATTTACTTGTTGTAATCTTTACTCTTAATCTCTTGATATTGTTCAGCGTTTTTAAGGCCACTAAAAACTTAATGCGTTCAGCCTTTTCTGAGGAAATGGGTCTTGATGGACTGACAAACGGACGTAAAGTAATTTTATATACATAAAGTATTTGATATATTTTATATTATTTTTATATGGTTTTTTTACTAGAGGACATAGAATACTTATATGGAGGAAAACCATCCATGAAATTTTCATGTTCATGCGTCTTTCTAGACGAATGACTATATGATAATATGTTACTCATAGAAACTAATGATTATAACTCAATACATGTGATTATGGAAACTTATTCTATGACAAATAAAAGTTATGACTAATAAGTTGATATGACAAGCGTAATTATTAGTATAAAGGGTGTAAAATACCTCTTAACGAAGCCGAAAGGCACTTGTTCTCCTCGTCATTGCAATTATTTTTTCGTTCTACACCATACCTGGGAACCTTCTAGTTACGGAGGTATTGGAGGTCAAAGTTCCAACTTTTTGACAACTTTTTTTTCAATTTCAAGTTTTTAATGTAAGATTTTTACTTTAAACACCTCCACGACACCCGTACTTCTCAATCCATCGATCAGCACAATGTTTTGAGTGCGTTACATTGAGTTCTACCACAAAACATGATTTTTCACTCCAAAAAAAGAGTCGTTTCCCAGCAATATTTTTTGCGTAAAGTTACGTAATTAGATGTACAGAATGCTTGGTTGACGGCTTCGTGATGAGGTGGTATACACCCTGTATATGATAATAGAGTAAATAAATATTATGAGGGGGACGATTATGGAAAACAATAATAGTACAAATTGTTTTATGGAAAACAAGATAATACCCGGTGATATGATCCCATGGTGCAATTCCGGAACTCCACGCGGGCGTAGCCGCGGGCTATGCTAGTGTGTTAATAAAAAAAACATTTTTGCAAAAAATAACACCGACTTAATTGTTTCTGTTTCGTTTTGAAGTCGGTGTTATATTTTGCAAAAAAGTTTTTTATTGTTCCATTTTTAGTTGTTCACATGTGCTTATGCCTTCACTGCGTACCGGCGTTATGTTATGTTATGAATAGGTGTAAACAATAGCCAGACATGAGATTTCAGCAATCCCAGTCCATTTGCTATCATTTATTGGGGAGTTCCGTTGCCTATCTCCGAAGTTCTTCATCAGATCTTCACCAAATTGAAATGGGACCTTTCCGAGAAAGTACTCTTCCAAAAACTACCCAAATCGCTTCAAGAGTACCTATAAAATTTGAAGAGCTTATAGTTTATTACTCCAGGAGCCCATCATCAGATCCTGACTTGATGATCATGGGACCACCTGTGAACTATACCCTTTAAAAGAGAAAAATAAATAATCCAAATCGGTTCAGACGTCTTCTAGTAATCGGGGAACATACATTAAAAAAAATGGTTCCGACGAATTGAGAACCTCCTCCTTTTTGAAGTCGGTTAAAAAGAAATGAATGTTTGTTCATCGAATTCTATCAGGTATATTTAACGAGGCAATATTTTTTTACTAGCCGTGCCTACACGGCTAGTAAAAAAATATTGCCTCGTTAAATATAAACACTGAAAACCTTAACGCTGAAAATTAAATAAATAAATATCGCTGGACATTACACACAGCGCTATCTAGTGCCACACTAAGCAACGAGGCTTGTGTCGTGGACACCAGATAGTTGATATACTACATAGATACTTTTTGTTTGAAAATACATACTTATCATACATATAAACATCCATGACTCGGAAACAAATGT
Organism: Xestia rhomboidea; assembly: GCA_963853795.1. Classification (NCBI taxonomy): domain Eukaryota; kingdom Metazoa; phylum Arthropoda; class Insecta; order Lepidoptera; family Noctuidae; genus Xestia; species Xestia rhomboidea. The sequence continues at coordinate 14,964,953 of OY970778.1, forward strand.
CCATGCTCATCACATAAGCATTTGCTCCTACCGGGATTCGAACCCGGGACCCTAAAAACGTAAGGCAGCCTCACTACCGCTGCGTGTCGTCGTGTGATGGCAGAGTCACTATAGCGGGAAAAGTGAAAATACTTTTCAATATCCAGAACTTTTCACAAAAAGCTATTATTAAATCCTTATTCTAAAAGTAGTTTATAGGTCTCGAGTTTAAACCAAAGATTTTGTATATTTAGATATTACCTTTGATTTATCGGATTCATCTAATAATTATCACTTGCTACGGTGAGGGAAAACATCGTGAGGAAACAACACCCAGCATGCCAGAGACATGTTTCTCAACGACATGCAAAGCCAAGTCAGAGGACCATAGGCGGTACCCACACGAAAAAAAAAACTCTACTACCTACCTTCAAAACCATTCAAAGACCTTAAACACCAAATAAAAATACGACTTTGACCGAAAAAAGCCCAAAGAAACCCTTGTATACTTAACCCGTACATAATAATGAAATTAAAAAGCACTTTGTATGAAACCTAGTAAACAGTTAACGAGTTGAAATAACTCGTAAAACGTTGCTATGGGGAGCACGCACACAGGTGTACAGTCGGGGATTGTAAACACTATGCGGCGTACAGGGTGTTATGGAAACGGTTGTAGGAAAGAAAAAAAGAAATAGTTTTCTTTCTTTAAAATACTTTGATACAACTGTGAAACATAAGAAGGCCGATAACGAACAGTTTTTAACCCTCGACGCAAAAACGACGGGGTGTTATAAGTTTGACGTGTCTGTGTATGTGTGTGTGTGTGTCTGTCTGTGGCATTGTAGCTCCCGAACGGATGAACCGATTTTGATTTTGTTTCTTTTGTTTAAAAGGTGAATTAGTCGGAAGTGTTCTTAGTTATGATTGATGAAAATCGGTCCAAGATGGCCACCGCCAGAAAATGGTGGATTACATATTTTTTCACAACTCTCTCAATATGGGTATCAAATGAAAGGGCTTGACTAGAAGAATACTATACACTATTATAAATTTCAAATTCAAGATGGCCGTCACCACATAATGGCGAATTACATTTTTTCACAACATTTTATCACAACTCCCTCAATATGGGTATCAAATGACAGGGCTTGACTAGTACAATAATGTACATAGGGTACATTATTGTACTAGTCAAGCCCTTGAAAGGAAATGAGGAATACTAACTAACGATGACTAACGAATTATTTTTTATTTAACTTTTAGTACATTATGTGTCGGGGGTTTTTAAATTTAATTTTACTTGTTACAAAAGAAATAATGTACTTAAGCAAATAGTATGTCAACACTTTTTTGCAATAAGTAAAAGGAGTAAACGGACCTTTTACGAAGCCTCAACCAAGCATAATGTACATTAAACTAAGTAACTTAAAATTCTATCTTGTTATTTGGGTGAAAAATCACGGTTTGCGGTAGAACTCAATGTAACGCGCTCAAATCATTATGCTGATGGATTAATTATTGAATAATATAGATAATATAGGAGTCATGAAGGTATTTCAAGTAGAGCTGTTATAATCAAAACTATTATTTTCTTTTGAACTTATGTAAATGTTGAAATTTAGAATCTTAGAATTTAAATAAATATTTTTTATTAATTTTAGAATCCTCCAAAATCTCCATTTACGCTCATTAGTGATAAAAAACACAAAGCTTCTTGGTAAATTTACAATTTAAATACAAAACCACACTTATAATAGAACTCTGCAACAAAAAAACAACACCCCATACTACGTAGGGCGGCGACGGGCCCGCCCGCCCTGCTCTTCGCACTTATAAAATATAAATAAGCCTACATTGTACACAATCTATGCATCGATGCTCGCTCACCGCGCCAAAGGAAATTGTTGCCTTGAAGGGCGGCTATAAGTACCTATAGCCCAGCTATAAGTACCTATAGCTGGGCTATAAGTACCTATACAACTGATGGAAGACCTTCGATGTTGGATTGGAAGTTTTGTAATAGGTTCGTAGTTGAGAGTGTGAAAATCGAACGAATTCATTGTATACTAGTAGCTCTCGAATTGACACAGAATACTAAAATAACTCATCAAAGTTGCAATTCTAAATCTAAACTAAGCAGATACTAAATTACCCACATTTTTCTTTGTACAAACAGTAACCTATTTCATTTCAAGTTCGTAGTTTTATGGCTCGATCAACGTGGTAAGTCAGTCCATAGATACTTGCGAAGGAGGTGGCGGAACGTGAGAGGGAGAGATCCTCACGTCCCGGCCGCCGCGGGAGACGCCCCGGGCGTCGGGGGCCACGTGGTGGCTTCCGGCCACCGTAGGCGCGGGCCTGTGGACGGGGAGCTATGGGCTAGCTCGCCGTCCGTCCGTCTCATGACGACAGGTTGCGCGTTCGTGTTCCACGCGCGCCTCAAAGAGAGTCAGCAACAGTGAAGGGGTCTGCAAGGGCGGCAGCCTGCCGGGGCTGCGGGACTATTCGAAAGAGATACCGTGGCCCCGGAACACAAAGGGCGATGAAGGAACATGGATGGGTTTTAGTCAGTAAAAGTCTGACACTCCCTCCTGCTCCGCCCAGAGCGGGAGGAGTCATTTGATGATTTCCCATCCGAAAAAAAAAAAAAAAGTCCATAGATACTTACATAGTTAGAGATTCTACTTAGGTACACAATCATGTAGGTACGCTGAAGGACTATCAAGGGGTTTAAATATCAGCCTTTGCCCAACAGTGCGACAGTATTCGCTGATATAATAATGCCTCGTTGGTCAAGTGGTTGCAACTGCTGAGAATGTCAAAAGTCCTGGTTTCGATTCCCGGGTCGGGCAAACTGTTTTTAAATTTTTCCATCAGGAATTTCTCAGTAGCAGCCTGTATTTGTGCCAGGTAAATGGCAAGAGGCTCACCCCTTATTAAATGGGACTTAAAAATGATGTTCTGTAAATATCAATCATGTTCGGGTTTAATGAGTACGACATAGGATTGTATTTTAAAGCACGAGTAGGTTTTTAATAATAATAATAAATCGTTTATTTCAGACTCATCATAAGATTACATCCATATTTGTTAGTAAAATAACGTTTAAATTACGTTGGTGTCCCATCATCCCAAGTTAGGTGTTCAAAATGTGCAGCGCGTATTACGCTTATCGACTCCAACGGTGCTCCAACGGTAGTACACCCGGAGACACATCGACCTATACATTTCCAGTGGAACTTGGCCCCGCTTTATATAGACTTCCTGTACAATGAGATATCCGCATAAACTAGTTTTGTATAGCTTGATTGGTCGCCGTGCGTAAGGCGCGTTAGAATTTCTGTTAACTGCATTGACTTTTTCAGTAATCGCGTTATCGTTAGCTGTAAAAGGTACTTAAGAGCCCAAAATTAGATTTCAAGTTAAAACGAAGTCTGAAATTAAACCTTAGTTAATTTTCGTACTTTGCGTCTGACATTGTTTGACCTACGATGAACTTTCACATTAAATTCATTCACCTTTCATAGCAGACATTATAAATTATAATCTCTGAAATCTTTTTAGAATACGACCTTTAAAAATATCTCAGACTGGGTTTGAACTTTTAAGGGATCCATCCCAAATAGATTGCCAATGTGGAGCCCCTCTGCAGCATATGCTCCACCTCCCGTGCTGCCCATCCTGCAGAACCACCTTTCAAGATTTAATGGAAGTAAATGATAGAGCTGTGCAGGTGGCTACATACAGGTATAACACAATTTGAGTTCATCAACACGTTTAGAAGAAGCTTTTAAGGGTTCTGTTCCCAAAGGGTTCATACGGATCCCTTGGTGTGGGAGTCAGATTTTATCATTACCATCATATCCAAAGCCCGACTTCACCCACTGCTAGGTAGATATCTGTTTATACCAATCTACAGGCTCCCGTGCTAGCCTCATCCAGGTTTTATTCATGATGGCAACAATGTCGTCTGCTCATCTCGCTGCTATCATTTTTTTTTTCTTTATCCTATATTATCCCACTGCGGGACCTCCCCATAGCCTTTCACTCTTGTCTCCGTGCGGTTCTCAAATTTAAATCAAATGTAATACCCTGGAATAACATGATTCGTCCCCCTTTTCCTCCCTAGGGGGACTTTTAGGGGGGATTTGTGGAATAAGCCGTCTCCAAGCACCTAATCTTTTCCTTGTATTTTCTAGATAACTTAAGTATACTTCCTATCTACATGGGACCCTCCCAAAAATCACCATCATTAAAAATCACGACAGTAAAACTGCATACCATAAAAAATCCTTATGGAATCCTCGTCCAATGGGGGTCGCATAAAAAGCAGCCCCTTACGGGGGCGCCCTTATATAGCAACGAAATTACGGCGGGTAGTTTGTAAAATTTGCCGACTGCTCGGGGGGTGAAGGGCGGGGGGCGACGAGGGGTGGAAACAACCCTTAATGGCGGAATTGCGTGACAGAATTTCGGCAGTGACCCGAGTTGGCCTGTGAAAGTGAAAATATCTGTTTAGAGTTGATAATACTGGGGTGTTTTAAAATAAAATTTGCATTTTGTGTTTTTTTTTTAGGTGTGTGATTATGGTTTTTAATGGCTTAATCTAAAATGGCTACTATGCAAATTAGATGTTGTTAAATGCATACCAACCCATTACTCTTTCTTATAGATTCTAAAATGAATGCAGATAAGCTACTGTAAATATTTACTTAGCTACCTATAAAATAACCTTACTACATTTTTTTATTCTAAGAAATTATATCAATACTCGATCATACTTCATAGGAACACCGCTCTTTTATTACCACTAATAATGAATTTATCGTATTTTAATACAATCCCTCATCATTTTGCCACCCATCGCAAACGTTATTTTCACTTGAGAACCGTTTTTACCATTCATTTTTAATTAAATTCGCGTTGTATAAACAATCTTAGTAATTATTACTTACGGGAACCATCAATGGAAATTGACGGCTGGAACGATTTCAATGAAACAATTAAAAATTAATAGACCATCGCTCTGTTTTATGACAGACTATTAACATAACCTTTGCGTAATTAACTAATTTGTTTAACATTGAAGACAGAGAATATTATTTGAGCAAGTACTTAGTCATAAATAGGCTGTTGGTGGTCAAAATTTATAAGCTTTTGGGTACTTCAAGGGTCGATAAATTAAGGGGCTGCGGGAGTGTTCGAAAGAGATACCGCGGCTCTGGAACACAAAGGGCAAAGAAGGAACATGGATGGGTTTTAGTCAGTAAAAGTCTGACACTCCCTTCCGCTCCGCCCAGAGCGAAAGGGGTCATTTTGATGATTTCCCATCCAAAGATCGATCTATTTTTTTCCGAAAAAAAATAAAAAAGGATCACCGCAGCGTACAGACGCCCGCACATTGAGCTACCCGAAACTAACAAATTTTCCCAATCAATCGTGAACCTAATGCTTTAGCGATAAAGTTGAAAGTCTGTTAAAGAAATTTGACAGATTGTATTAGCTTGATGTTTGTATCTTACCATTTCGCGTTTTAAATCTCTCAGCCGTCATCTTACCCCTTTTAATACTCCATCCATTGTGTTATAGTTCTTTCTCTGACCTTAACTGTATCCATATTATTTTATATTTTATACTTTTCTTTATTATTATAAGCTGTCAAATAAAATATGTATTAGGAATAGTGTGATTCAGAGCTCCGGATTAAATTAAACTCCAGCAGTACAAAGAATGTCTAAGAAAAAAATTGAGAAAAGGATGTTCCATTTTCCCGAATGTACTAACTCAAACAAAATCAGAACGGTATCAACAGCTCTATACAAACCCCGAACATTTCAGCGCGCCGTAGTAAATTTTATTATAACCAAATTGTGAACAATATTTTCGTAAATATTTTGGAACGGGACCAGTTTGTGTACTATACACAAACCAACGTAAATACTTTATTTATGGATAGATAACGTGGTACCGTTAATTTATGAGATCATTTGCGAATAAAAGTAACTTTTATTTTTGTTTGACTTAATTTTTTTATAATTTAAGGTGTATTTCGTTAGTTAGAAAAATATAATACCTAGGTTATCTACTTTTTCAGTAAGGATAATGCTCGTTTACAGTTATACAAAGCAGCACCTATATAAATTAATGCCATGTGATTTGGAACGCCCGGCTCAGGGCTAAGAGTTCAATTTACAACAGAGCAGAGATATTAAGGCATCCTAAGGAAATCCGTCAAACTAAAAAACGCAAATTAATAGGTGTTTTTCAATTTTTATAGCCTTTAGCTTTGTAGTAGTTAATAATTGTAATTTAAAAGCCTGTAGTTATGTACTTAACTACTGCCAAAAAAAAAGTTTCAATGCATTCAATACCGTAATAAAATGTCTAATTCCTAGCTAATGATACTGTGATTTCATGCACCTACGATATTAGTAACCACCCCGGAATCGAACCCACGTACCCCACGCAACTGTCACCGATTAATCTAAAACAGAAAAGCCCCGGAAACGTAGAAACTAAAACAAGGAGTTATTAAAACATCATTGAATCGAATCAGTCGATTTTGTACGTAAATATGTAAATTTAGTCGGAATGTGAATATTTTGTTGGCAAAGCAATAAATCATTGTACATCGTTCGCTAATTTATGAACATCGTTTGCATAATTATGGCATTTATTTTTGTATGTTTGGATTTATTGTTGGGTGTCTAGTGCTTGTTTTCACTAACATTAGGCGATATCTATAAAATCCGTTGAATTTTCAACTTTAAACGCTGATTACAGAGTAGAAAACACAACAGCATGTTTTTATTTAGATCTCATTTAGTAGTAGTATAGTGTAGTTATGTAGTAGATTAGGAGTATGATCACATACAAGGTGTTATCGGACCCATCGCGAAGCCGTCAACTATAGTATCTCCATGTTTCAGACACTTTACTTATGAGGAAATATATAGTATCTAAATGGGTGATTACCCGTGGTCCCGGTGGGTCAACCCATTGCCGGGTCCATGGGTAATTTTAATTACCCGTGGTTCCATCGCATTAGGGATTGTTTCCTGGACTTCAGAATATATCGGTAGAAAATACAAATCCATAATAACAGCATATCATATCCCAACGGGACCACGAGTAACGAGTGATTGCATAATTTGACAACGGGTTTATTGGTTTTTTTATTTTTTATTTATCTACCAACTACCAGGAGGGCAGATCCATAAAGAAGGTATTTTATATTATTAATGCTATACTTACACTTTTACTATCAATTCAATCATACTCATTTTTTATAAGATGTCCTTTTACATCTTATGTCGCGCCTTATTGGCGGCGCGCCTTAGCGGCAACTATTTTTGTTGGCAGTCTTACAATCGATCTTAATCGATATATTAACTTTGATTTTGCTGAAATAAAATATTAAATCTAATAATTTTTCAATATTTTCCTTTTGACATTACGTCAGCAGCTGTCAAGCTGTCAGTTACTTTTTTCTATAATTTTGTGTCATAGGTTTTCTTAGTGGTTAGGACTAAGAAGGTCACTTTTGATTTATGTAATTTAATTTATTTTTATTAATATGTTAGCTCAAATAATGTAATTTATTGATAATTACTATTGTTTACTGGATAACAGTATCTTATCTTAAGTTTATACAATTAATTAACACGCTCACAGAATTCTTCGAGGAAGTTTTTGACTGAATAATACAGGCCGTTTTAAATACAGGCAACTCACAATTTTTGATTTCAAAAACTTAAATTCTAAAAAGAATAAAGAAATAAAAATGAAACAATTGATGTGAAAAAAAACGCTGAGATTGTCTTATAAAAGGGATTTCTGAAACATTCTCTTCAGTGTATATCTGGATTCTGAACAAGAACCATCGGAAGTCATCTGGTCTCTCTAAAAGAGCCAACGCTGTCGCGTCCGCTAAGAGTTCCTTTTGAGAACCCTCTCCGAGAGCGCGGAGTTCACCTCTAAAGTGATGGGTCTGACGTGCTAACGTGACCCTACTCTCCAGGAGCTCCACTAGCCCTGGAACCACGCCTACTTCATACTTGTACTCCGGGCCTCCCCCAAAGGAACTCGCCCGTGATCTCTTACCTATACTCCGGGCGTCCCCAAAGGACTCGCCCGTGTTCTTCTCGCCTGGTTGCAGAATCGACCTGACCTGGGAGCTGTTCTTCTGTCCTTTCAGAGCTGATCTACATTGGAGCCTGACTCGGAAGTTACCTTGGCTTGAATTTATAAAAATACTCTACAGAAAGATTATGTTGGTGGTATAAACTTCCTCTAACATATCTTTTTGAGAGCGTGAGATAGGTAGGTCCGTGTTTTGAAAATATCACTGTATTTTCTACTCTTAATAAATTCAATTGTTAAACTACTTACGCTCTTTATTTGCTACATTATATTCTATTCTACAATCGACGATTCTACATTTGACAGATTTTAACAGGCAACAGATGGGAAATCATGATCCATCAATAGGGAATATGCCTGTAGTTTTTTCTTCACATGTGGCGAATGAGGCGCAAAATGACACATTCGCAAAATTTCATTTCTCAATATACATTAGCTAAAATTAAAATGTAAGCTAAAAATAATCCTTTAGGCACAAAGTCAACTTTACCAAAACTACCACTTTACCAAAATAAACACTTTACCAAAACGACTGTATCCCTAAAGGTCTACTTTCCCGAAACGTCTACGGCCTTTGCAGTTTACCATGAAGGAAAGCCTGTTTTGCAGATGACAGACGACAGTGGCTTTCCCGTCACTCATTAAAATATTATTTGCTTCATAAAATTACATACATACACAAAGATCACTAGGTATACCATGTCACACGATGCGTTAGGCCGCCCGTAGCACCGCACCCTTAACGTATCGTGTGGCCTCGCTCTAAGGGTCACGACACATCTGCAGAACGTACGACGCCAAACGAACGTTCGGTTGATTACGCTCGCACCTCGCAGTGTTTTTCAAGTTCCCTATGACACATCAGCCGAAATTACGTCGCGTTCGGCATATCGCCGATCCTTCCTTCGAGCGACTATTTCAGCAAAAACGTCCACTTTCCAAATAGGTTTCTTTTTTATCAGTGTTACTGGTTCCTCCATGGTAAACTGCAACAGTTGTTTGTAACTGTTGCAGTTTACCATGAAGGAAAGCCTGTTTTGCAGATGACAGACGACAGTGGCTTTCCCGTCACTGTCATTAAAATATTATTTGTTTCATAAAATTACATACGTATACACAAATAGGTCACTAGGTATACCATGTCACACGATGCGTTAGGCCGCCGTAGCACCGCACCCTTAACGTATCGTGTGGCCTCGCTCTAAGGGTCGCGACACATCTGCAGAACGTACGGTTGATTACGCTCGCACCTCGCAGTGTTTTTCAAGTTCCCTATGACACATCAGCCGAAATTACGTCGCGTTCGGCATATCGCCGAACCTTTCTTCGAGCGACTATTTCAGCAAAAACGCATTCAATGTATTCTGCATAGGAAGCGACACATCACGCAACGCCTTACGCGACTGAAAAGATCGGCGCGCGTAGTTGAACGTTCGGTGATTCTCGGACGCGGCGGCACGGTTGCCGCACCAAGAGCGGCAACGTGCATGGTGCCTGTTGCATTTTTCTTCTTCTAAGCCCTCCATAAAAGCCAATATTGTTAGAAAATCCATTTTGCTGGGCACTTCAACACGTCACAACCGCATACTACAAAGACACGACGACGCCACGTAATTTTTCGTCGCATAACGCGCTGAACTAAGCGCCGCCCGCGCTGTCGCGTTTGGTGTGTCTTGCGAACCGAATACTACGACCGATAATTCAGTCGCTGAAGTGTCGGCACCGTACGTTCTGCAGATGTGTCGCGACCCCTTTCCATCTGTCTGTCTGTCACCAGGCTGTATCTCATGAACCGTGATAGCTAGACACTTGAAATTTTCACAGATGATGTATTTCTGTTGCCGCCATAAAACAGAATAAAATAAATATTTAAGTGAGGGCCTCCCATGCAACAAACGCGATTTTTTTCGTTTTCTCTAATGTTGTATTGATATTGGTACGGAAACTTTTGTGCGCGAGTCCGACACGCACTTGGCTGGTTTTTATTTTTCATGTGAACTAGACGTTTTGGGAGTTGCCGTTTTGAGAAACTGACTATTTGGGAACTGGTCGTTTTGGGAAAGTGGACGAAATGGGAAATAGACATTTAGGGATTTACCAGTATGGGAAGTGGACGTTTTGGGAAGGTGGACGTTTTGGGAAGTGTTCGTTTTGAACCTAAAGGGTCTACGGACCCGACTCACACATAGGGGTATTCGTCGTTTCGGCCTACAGGTGTTGGGACCAGTAGTGGGCCGAAACGGGTATGGGTAGGTATTAGTATAGGTTTGTTTGATTTAATTAAAATAATTTGTTTTCGCGATTTTCTTTTGTTTTTTTTTTTAAATATTTTGTATCTCAAGTAATTTAGGAACCACTAATTAATGATATAAAGAAACCCTTGAAAACTTATCCCTACTGGTAGCGATAAATGGAAAAAAAAACAACTATCCCCACCAGTGCGGGTCAGTAGGAATAAATAGAGTAGAAAGTTCCATATATCCCAACCGGTAAACTATCGCTATAGTTGGAAAAAAAATCCAAGTATCCCTACCAGTGGGGATATGTCGGTAGAGATATATCGAACGGGAGAGTTTTTTGCCCTGGCTGGAGGCCTTACACTTCAGGCACCCACAGGAAAGTCCGGTTAAGCAGACGACAACCTCTCAGGTTGAACTGCGAGATGCCATTTCGTAAAAAATAAAATAAAGGGTGACTCTAGATCGGCCACCTATAAGCCCTTATATTTTTTGAACCAGTGACCGACAAATTCTGATATTTGGCGACAAATTTCGACTAATTAGCGACATTTTTTTTGTGTTATCAAAATTAAAATCCCTGATGGTGGCCAAGCCAGTGTCAATGACACGACTAATTAGATTTTTCTTGTCATCTACCCTATAATTGGAGGTCATGGGAAGAGGCCTTTGTCCGTCAGTAGTATTGGGGCCTGTTGGTTTCCTCACTATGTTTTCCAATAAGCCATAGCTCTTACATCTAGGTTACCAATGGCTCTTAATAGGAAAAGTTAGCATATCAAAATAAACCACCATAAAGCCATTATTTTTAGACGGGTGTCTACTAAGTTGCTACATAAATACTTTTTATGGCCGCATCACCCCAAAAGTACGAAATAAAAAAAACTTTAATCTAAAACATTAAATGATAACGTACAAAACAAACTGGCACATAAAAATACACTCCCTAGAGGGCGCTGGCCACGGTTTTATTACAATTATAACATATTTTATGTAATTTATAACATACTGCTCCTAATGACTTTATGCTAATCGTAACTGACACCGTGTTTGTTGATAATAAATTAGATGTCTTATGGCGCAGCCCTGAAAATGGAAATTTATTTTTCTGAAATGTTCAACCCTGTTCGAGTAGATATTTAATTGATACTAGCTTCTGGCCGTGGCTTCGCTGGCGTGGATGTCGATGTTATTATCCTACATGTCCATGTTTATCCCACTTTGCGGACGCAAAGTCATGAGAGCTTGTGACGTCACATTTGAGTAAAAATAGTACTCAAATGTGACGTCACACGAGTTTACGACGAGTGCGTCGTAAACGAATACAGTGGTATTCGTTTTTTGTTCTTTCATTTTTTGTTTACGTGAAAAAAAAAATACGCGACCAATATTTTTTGGAAATCTATCTGACGGACTAATTAGTTTTTTTTTGTCATCTACCCTGTTGTTGATCTTTGACAGTCGTTAAGCAGTCAGTGGTCCCGAGAGTCTGACAACCTTACGTCTTACCTAGGGGTGTTGTATTACCCAATACTAACAGGGTTGTTAGCACTGCATGTAAAATACTGGTATTCAGCTGCATCCGGTTAGACCGGAAGCCGACCCTAACATGTTTGGGAAAAGGCTAGGTAGATGATGATGAATGAAAGACTAAATCATCTGCCTAGAATCTAATGCCTCGGAAGAATTGGTTCTTCCTCCACAAAACATGTTTTTTTGGTCCTGAGAGGCGTGGTTTACTCTTAGCTTTTATATTACCATGTCCAAAGTATTGTGGCTAAAAAGTTATCACACGCAAGATCTTTATCTCAACTCTCAAAACATAAACAGAAGCAACGGTAGCAGCATTTAAATTCGTCACCAATAACTCTCATATAGTTACGAGCCACGTCACAGTATATAACATATATATAGTAATAAATAACGCACTACGCGCTCGCCGAAGTGTGATAAATGTGCTCTTAGCCTTAAATAATTAACTCGAGGTTAAATGCGGTCAGGGCGAGGGAAAAAAAGGCTTTTTGTACGTGTGTTGACTTTGTGTCGGCTCCTTTGTAGGGTAAATAGGGTTAACTGTTAAAAAAACTGGTTCAATTGTAACTGTTATTGGGTCTATGATAGCGGCAACGTGTGTTACGGTGCTGTTTTAAGAAACGGTGAGAGTTCGCTCTTTTTGGAGTTTTTAAAGGTGGATAAAGGTAGACGAAACAAATGTCATAGTTACTGCTAGAATTTGATTATTACAAGTCACCATAAAAATCCTTTAAAATACCATAATTTATTTATTTATTTGGTACACCAACAGCAATAATACTAAGAATTAATGTGAAACAATGAAAATAACACAAAAGTGCTGGTATGTATGCCTATTATAGGTATACGCTGCATTCACCCTAACACAACAACATATATTTTTTTAAATCTTAATAATAAAATTTGAATACAATATAAAATAAAATTTACTTAATTCTAAATGAAATGATATGAATTATGATGGTATACATGTCATGATTTTCAAATATGTATTAATTAATAAGATCTGCTGTGATCTATCGAAAATAATATTATGTAGGGTTTTGAAGATTTTATTTATTTTTGAGAAATGACAACACTGCCTCACCGACAATGTTTTTATTTTATTTATTAAGGGACAATAAACAGCTACAATATGTGTTGGAACAGAGTAAGGATAATACAAAACATTAACAATATTGCAGCCCACTACATTATCCGCATATTAACAAGAGAATATGCTAATGAGTGCCACTAGATAGGTAGAAAATATTAATAATAATTACATCACATTAATAATAGATAACTATAGAAATAATAGAAATATAGAGATAACTATAGAAATAATATTAATTATAAAAAAAAATGTTGTAGCGGGAAGGGGTACTTTATAAAGCATGGCCCTCGGCCGAGAGAGTGAATTATCGTTGGAAGAAATTGTCGTGTTAACGTTATTAGTCGAATCTATGCCCGATAAGCTGATAAGTGTTGTAATTATTGCATTTTGTATAAAACGTGAAGTAATATAGAATTGTGTAATGCCAAATAATTTGAAAAAAGTAACCATGGAGTTTCTTGCCGGTTCTTCTCCATGGAAGCGACCAACCCGAACCGCGCACCCTTGTTCATAAGTGCCCATCCAGGCCGATGTGGAATAAAATACTTTTTTTTTTTTTTTTTAGGATGGGAAATCATCAAATGACTTCTCCCGCTCTGGGCTGAGCAGGAGGGAGTGTCAGACTTTTACTGACTAAAACCCATCCATGTTCCTTCATCGCCCTTTGTGTTCCGGGGCCACGGTATCTCTTTCGAATAGTCCCGCAGCCCCGGCAGGCTTCGGCCCTTGCGGACCCCTTCCTTATTGCTGACTCTCTTTGAGGCGCGCGTGGAACACGAACGCGCCGTCGACACGGCCTGTCGTCATGAGACGTACGGACGGCGAGCTAGCCCATAGCTCCCCGTCCACAGGCCCGCGCCTACGGTGGCCGGAAGCCACCACGTGGCCCCCGACGCCCGGGGCGTCTCCCGCGGCGGCCGGGACGTGAGGATATCTCCCTCTCACGTTCCGCCACCTCCTTCGCTAGCATGACTGCTTCGCAGAAGGAGGTGACGGCGTCCCATTCCGTCTCGCTCCGGACCATGGCACGAACCAGGGCCGGAAGCGAGAGGTCGCGGCCGCCGATCGACACCTCGAGGACACGGCGGTGCTCCACCCAAGCAGGGCACACCTCCACCGTGTGCTCCACCGTGTCCTCCGGTCGATCCTCACAATGGAAACACCCGGGCGTCTCCTCCCGCCCGATTCGGTGCAGGAACTTACCGAAACATCCGTGTCCGGTAAGAACCTGCGTCAGGCGGAAGGTGAGGACGCCGTGGCGTCTCTCCAGCCACTCCTCAAAGAGGGGACTTATCGCCACTATTGTGGCGTGCCCTGCACGGGGTTGCGATAGTCGCTCTCTCCATGTCGCCATGAGATCCCGCCGGAAGTCCGTCCGCTGAGCGACAATTTGCCGCGGCAGCGGAGTTTCCCCCCGGCGTAGCGCCTCCGCGCGCCACTCATGTAGGCGCGCGAGGACTATTGCCTCCAGATCCCATGGCGGCAATCCGGCAAGGAGGTTCGCCGCCTCGCGGGAGATCGTGCGGTAGCCCCGGACCAGCCTTACGGCTACCACCTTCTGGGGCACGTTCAAGTGGTGGGCGGCACGCCGCTTCAATGAACGTGCCCACACCGGGGCCCCGTAAAGGGCCATGGACCGCACGACTCCCGCGTAGAGCCTCCGGCAGGAGGCGTTCGGCCCCCCCAGGTTGGGCAGGAGCCGCCTGAAGGCAGCCCCTGTCCGCTCCAGTTTGGGGGCCAAACGTCGGAAGTGCTCCACGAAGTTCCACCGGCTGTCGAGGACAAGTCCCAGGTACTTCAGCGTCGACTCGACGCCGATGGAAACCCCTCCTGTCATCACTGAGGATCCCGGTTGAATATACTCAAGAGTTGATTGGAGCTACACTGGCTTTATTACATACATATATTCATTATGAGTGTGATATCTAAAGATTTACATTTTTATTTTTGTTAAATAATATCACGCCTGTAATCCCCAAAGGCTTAGGCAGTACCTAACAGTACACCCACACTTCGCCAGTTATGTTTAAAGTCCCATGTAATAGGGGGCGAGCCTACTGTCATCAAGCGGGCACAAATCCAAAAGCCGTGGCTGCTACCGAGAAATTCCTGGTGAAAAACCCAATAACACTTGGCCTTACTTGGAATCGGGTCCAGGTCCTCATGCTTATAGCAATCGTGCTCGTGGCCATTCGACCAATGAGGCCTTTTAGTCTAAGATCCCTTAAAGAACGACCTTCACCGAGCTGGTTAATGGATGAAAAGTATTTTATATCAAATTAAATATGTCAATAAATTATTTGCAAATGAGTTGACTAAAAATTTCAGTCCTGAATATGATTAATTAACAATGTTTTAAGCTTTCACGGTTCATAACTATACTTAAAATGTCACTTACGGGATATCCTCCGTGATAAAAAAAATGGCGTCGAAATATCGAGAGCTCAAAAACAAACAATAATCACGGAAGATATCCCGTAAGTGACATTTTAAGTATAATTAACAATGTGTTTGATTTTTTTTTAAAACGTTTCACTCTCGATTGGTATGGAATTTGTCTATTAACTAAACCGGTTGAATGTTTAAAAAAACCTTTTTTAAATTGTTATTAATCATATTCTGGACTGAAATTTTTTAGTCAACCCATTTGCTACATATTAATATTGACATATGTAATTGGCTATTAAATACCTTTCATCCATTAACTAGCTCGGTGAAGGTCGTTCTATAAGGGAACCTATACATTTCGAAAAAATACCAGTTTCTTTTATTATGTATGTACACAAACTACGGGCATAATATTGAACCAGTAGTGGTTCGGATCTGATCCTCGCCCAGTCAGTAACCAGAGTGAATTTAAACTTTGTTATGTCAAAAACCGGTTGGTATTTCTCGTGACTACCATATTTAATTTTATTTTACAGTTTTAGGAAAACTTACAGCTGAAAAATTTACACACGATTATGAGTAACAAAAATAAGGCCAATTAAAAGTTTTCACAGATAGAAGAGAGCTTTTAAACAAACACAAAAACATTTAAGAAGGCAGACAGTGTTGGTAAAGACAGTATCTTATATCAAAATGTATTTCAAACAGCGCAAATTGCATTCAGTTAGTTTACGTTATCATAAAAGAAATTACAAACAGTCCTTTTTAATTTTGAGATGCTAGTACTGAAAATATCGATGTCAACGTAAACTAACTAAACGTAAAATGAGGTAAACTTAAATCATAATCCACTTCGCTTTACCAATACGTCAAGGGAACTGCTTATTTTACACCAAAAGCAGATGAATGAGGAACGCAATCTGACCTCCTTTACCCAATCATCATTATCTGCCTAGCCTGTTCCCAACAATGTTAAAGTCGGCTTGCAGTCTATTCCAGCAGCTGAATACCAGTATTTTACATGGAGCGACTGCCTATCTGACCTCCACAAACCAGTTAATACTGAGTAATACGATAACGCTTGGCAAGACTGGTTGTCAGACTTTCAGGCCACAGACTACCTGTAACAACTGTCAAAGTTTTACAAATGACAGCCGGGAACAACGGTTTCATAGTAGATTGTATCATAAGGGAGCAAAATTATATTTTTACGGCGAGGGCGCTTTTTTGAATCCAGAGCGAAGTTAGGGATTCTTTAGTAGAATCCTGAACGTAACGAGGGATTCAAAGTACGTCGCCCGAGCCAAAAACATATTTGCGCCCGTGTGATTCTACTACACTACACTCTACTTTTCATCACCCACTATGAGAAAATAAATGGTGCCTCATATTTTATTCACTGTCACTTGAAGAACTAATTTTTGAAAACAAAACCATGAATTCTGGGTGGTTACCCGTGGTCCCAGTGGGTCGACCCATTACCGGATCCATGGGTAATTTTAATTACCTGTGGTCCCATGGCATTAGGGATTGTTTCCTGTACTTCTGAAAATATCGATAGAAAATACAAAGCCATAGTAACAGCATATCATATCCCACAGGGACCACGGGAGTGATTGCATAATTTGACTACGGGTTTATTGGTTTTCTATTTTTTATTTATCTACCAACTACCAGGAGGGCAGAACCATAAAGGAGGTATTTTATATTTTTAATAGGAATCTCATAATCAATCCGTGTACATTTCGAGTATCACGCAGTATGCAATGTAGAAAATACTTCTTCATGATTCTGGCGTCCTGGTAGTTTGTGAGACATTACTATCCTTAAAACAATATTTGCGTTCGATTTCTTTGGCGCTGAACAATAAGATGTTCCAAATTCAATAAGTGCGCGTAAAAGATTATTGCGGCACACTTTTAAGTAGGATTAATAGTACATTGTTACCCAAGGGGTGAAAGTAACTTATTTAGTCCCGAGACGGGGTTTGGTGCCCGAGCGCAGCGAGGGCGCTAATAGTTCGAGGGACTAAATAAGGTCTATAACCCGAGGTAAACACTGTGCTTTTCATTACGAATACAAGGAAAGTAAAAATAAAAACATGAATCAACATGAAAAAAAAATGTAGATCGTGTTGCCGCTTTCCCGCCTATTTTGTTTTTTTTTCTGTGGCCGGCCAGCTATTCAGCCATTACCTATTTTTCATTTTCATCATCGAAAAAATGGTAAATGTTTTGCTCAAATCTATGTTATTTTAAAGAAATAGTTGAAACTTAATTATAATAAAGTTATTTAAAAAATATATATTCTTTAATTAATACTTAACTTTGTTATTTCAATTTTACATCGTGGCTGTATAGAAAGTTGGGACATGGTTCAATAGAAAAATGAACTACTTTTTTTTTTTAATTTGACAGTTGTCAGTTGAAAACGATTCTCCCTAGGGCTGAAAAGTATTACTTTCAACCCGCTTCTCAGGCAACTTCAGACCTACTTTCACAGTATGAGTAATGAAAAAACTCATTACTGCCCGCTAAAAGTTTCTTATAGAAAACACCACCTTTGGGTGCACTTAAAGGCGAACCAAGTCGTCCTTTTCGAATAGATGAGATGAAAAGTACTTTCCGAGGCACGGCGGAAACTCAGTACGTAATGGGTGGTCACCCATCCACAGATAAACCTAGGCAAGCGCGGCTTAACCTGAAGATCGATCCGAGTGACGTTATTATTTAGCCACGAGCTCTTTTACTGGATTAATTGTTGAATAATGATCCATCATAATTATCCAAATACAAAGTATACACTGTGATCTATAGGTACTTTGTACTACACCGCAATTATCCAATGCTTGCTGTGTCAAGGAGGTTGCTAATAGTAACAATTTTACGCAGGCCGGCCACGGTAACCGGGTATCGTATAACCCACTACCATACATAGATCTGATATCTTCACGCTCTTTTTCCGTTATAAGATAGGCAGGAACTGGTTAAATACTTTAAGTGTCAATAGAAAGTTTACCGGGTTCAGTTTTAATTGAAACTGGACTTTTTTACTATTACATAACGTTGTCATTACGCCTGTAATTCCCGATGGGTTAAGCAGAGTTGTATCTAATAGTACACCCACATTTCGCCAGTTATGTTTAAGTCCAATGTTATAGGGGGAAAGTATATTGCCATCAACTGGGCACAAATCTAGACTCCATAGCTACTACTGCGAAACTCCTGATGTAAAAACCCAATAACAATTTTCCTGGTCCGGCAATGGAGACTGCCTATCTGACCTCCACAACCCGGTTAGAACTAGGTAGTATTATACCCCTTGGTAAGACTGGGTATCATACTTTCGGGTCACTGACTAACTGTAACGACTGTCAAAGATCTACAACTGACAGCCGGGACCAACGGCTTAACGGGCTTTCCGAGGCACAAAGGAAACTCGATTTGTAGGTGGTCACCCATCGTCGGACCAACCTAGGCAAGCGCGGTTAACCTGAAGATCAACCCAAACGGCTGTTATTATTTTGCTACGAGTTCCTCCACTGCCACATGGATGATAAGTTATAATCAAGGAAACCATCTCTCTCAGCAGCATTGGCTCTCAGTACCGTAAACATAGCATGTGCTTGGCAAATCCAATCCCCTCACGAACAAACATTAATTTTGCAAAAAAAAAATTACAATTGTAAGTTAATTACGTAATTGTCGTGGCATCTGCAAAACGTAGTGTTTTCTCTTCCAGCGCAGTTTTATGCTTTCTAACATACTCGTAATTATTGTACGCAAAGTAATGTACATCGCTGCAGCGGCTGGAAAATGAAAGTCGTTGGAGAAACAAAGAAATGTCTTGCTGTAATGAGATCGATTTCAGTAATTAGATGTTAAATGATTGATGTCCGCTTGACCGCTTGAAGTTCTTTGTCGAAAGCGGCTTTCTGGCTAATTGGTAATAGGATTGACTGAAGAGCTCGTGGCTAAATAATAACAGCCGCTCGGCTCGATCTTTAGGTTAAGCCGTGCTTGCCTAGGTTGGTCCGTGGATGGGTGACCACCCATTACATACAGATTTTTCTCCGTGCCTCGGAAAGCACGTTAAGCAGTTGGTCACGGCTGTCATTAGTAGATCTTTAACAGTCGTTACCGGAAATCAGTGGCCTAAAAAGTCTTACCAAGGGGTACAGTATTACCCAGTACTTACTAACTGGGTTGTGGAGGTCAGATAGGCAGTCGCTCCATGTAAAATACTGGTATTCAGCTGCATCCGGTTAGACTGGAAGCCGACCCCAACATAGTTGAGGAAAGGCGAGGCAGATGACGGTAATAGGACTGAAGAAGAGTTGGGTGATACTTATCGCTTGGATTTCAGTTTTCGAAGACGTTGTGACCTTTTAATTTGTGTTCCGTGTTTCTGTCAGTAAAATAACAGATGAAATAAAGTATACGTTTATGCGTTTAAAACTTACTGCAACTAATACTGATAGGAAAGTCAGCCGAAAAACACTGCGTTCCTCCGTTAAACAATATTCGCGCATGGATTGTCATCAGGACTTCAGCAGAGCTGTTCAACCTAGCGAGGGACGAGGGGAAATCTTCGGAGTTGATGACCGAACTTCCGTAATTCAAGAGGTAACAGAAGTATTAAAAAAACACAACAACAGAACAGAACAACAACAACAGAACAACAGAAACAACAACAGAACAACAGAAACAACAACAGAAGAACAACAACATAACAACAACACAACACAACAGGAACACAACAACAACAGAAGAAGAACAACAACAACAACACAACAGAAGTATATAAATACGATAACGTTGATCTGATGGTCAACCTTATCCTATTTTTATCTTATCCTATTGATGAGAAAAGGAATAGGACGCAATAGGATGTAGTTATTCAGGTAGCATTGTATTTGCTTCTCTAGCAATTAAAAAAATTGTATTATTTGTATTTACAATCTGCTGCCACTTTCTGGATTGTCATGTGTAAAAACAATTTCTCACTTTTTTTTATTGCTGAAAATTAACGAAATAACTTTACAAAGCATAGAAAATATAAGTACGGGTTTCCATAAAATTTCGAGATCGCGTGTCTCTTAAACTGATAAACGACACTACTTAAAACCTTCCCTAATTAGTCAAAAGACATTACTCCTAATAACTAAAAAACAATTTAAATAATTATCAAAATAAACACTCAATGTCTTTCCTCTCAATATTTACCGTGCATACGTATGGGGCGTGAGCTATAAATCGGTGCGCCGGCGCAGCCGTCGATCACAATCGGTCGCATTCAAATGAGCTGCCGGCCGAATTTATGACTTCGGTACCCGATGAGTAAGACATTCTGATGTAGAGTGAGAAACTGGATAGACAGCAATTGTGAAGTAGGTATTCAAGATTTTAATTCCTTAACCAAACATCCGTAAACAAAGTTTGACGACCCGAATGGCGTTCTTAGGGTCCCGGGTTCGAATCCCGGTAGGAGCAAATATTTGTGTGCTGAGCATGGACATTTGTTTCCGAGTCATGGATGTTTATATCTATAATAAGTATGTATTTACAAAAAAAAAAAGTAACACTATGTAGTATATCAACTATCTGGTGTCCACGACACAAGCCTCGTTGCTTAGTGTGGCACTAGATGGCGCTGTCTGTAATGTACAGCGATATATTGATTTGATTTATATAAAGTTATCTAAAATACTATGGAGAGGAAGTCAGATGAACGGGTCTTGGAAAATTAGGATCCCATGTCTCAGTAGCATTAAAATACAACTAAATGACATACCATGAATAAATTGTAGACGCTAGAGTAATTGTAACATTTTTTTCCAAACACACTGTTTTTCAAGCGATTGAAAGATTATCGTCATCATCATTCTCTTGCCATCATCCCCATACTCCTGCCCCTATCCCAATTTATTTGTGGTCGGCGCAGCATGTCTTTTTATTCCATACTTCTCTTTTACTCGTCATCTCGTCACACACTTTTCTAACCATATCATCTTTCACACAGTCCAACGACCGTTTCTTTGGTCTTCCTCTTCTTAAACATGAAGATACAGCAGAAGGTTTTAGTTATATAATGACTCATCTGAAAAATGAGATAGACAAACAACTGTTAGCATAAAAGAATATGGAGGTACTTATTTGATTGGCATTCGAATTTCGGAGGAAAGTAAGTACACACACATAAATAAACTCACACATTTTTCCAATGGGAGTTAGCAGAAACTACACAAAACTACCTACTTTCTTGTTACATAGTCTTTTTACATATTGAAAGAAAGATAATTATAAAAATCTTTATTTACTATAATCTAATCAAACCCTAATCCAACTAATCAAAAACGTACGGAAACCAATACAGCATAAATATTAAATTATATGAGTAAACTAAAAAAAAACAGTACTTATAACTACAACATAAGAAATAAAATAAACATTA
This sequence comes from Xestia rhomboidea, assembly GCA_963853795.1. NCBI lineage: Eukaryota > Metazoa > Arthropoda > Insecta > Lepidoptera > Noctuidae > Xestia > Xestia rhomboidea. The sequence continues at coordinate 14,986,784 of OY970778.1, forward strand.
CAAGAAATAAAGTAAACAAATCAAACAACATAATATCATCGATATATATATATATTACACAATTCTGCTTTTCATCCACAAAATGTTCAAAAAAAAAGTATTAATCCACCTCTTCATTATTCCTAACTCTATGCGCACTCGAAGTTGAACCGAATCCCATATTTAACAGGTAGCCGCGTGGACATTGTAGCCGATATCTGGAATTAAACACAGCCACACCACTGTGCACTGTGTAACGAAATAAAACAAGCCAAGATTTAATGTTATATGAAGTTGACGTACTTACTTTGTGTGTTGATGGAAAACGGGAATAGCAATTACGTCTCCCAGGTGAGGTTAATGTTATTGGGATTTTCCGTCAGGAATTAGCAGCCACGGAGTCTGGATTTGTGCCCGTTGATGGCAATAGGCTTGCCCCTATTACATGGGTCTTAAATGGCAAAATTGGTGAAATTTGGCTGTGCTGTTAGATACACCTCTGGCAAACCTTTTTTTTTGTTCTTTTTTCGGATGGGAAATCATCAAATGACCCCACCCGCTCTGGGCGGAGCGGAAGGGAGTGTCAGACGTTTACTGACTAAAACCCATCCATGTCCCTTCATTGCCCTTTGTGTACCAGGGCCGCGGTATCTCTTTCGAACAGTCCCGCAGCCCCGGCAGGCATCGACCTTCGGCGGAACCCTTCCCTCTTGCTGACATCTCTTTGAGGCGCGCGTGCAAATCAGAAACGAAGTAGATTTCAGTACATTAGTCTTCTAACTACTAGTGAAGCTGGTAAAAAGTCATCCGCCCGTCGCGCTACTAATATTGTCAGATAATATAGGCGGATGAGACTGGTCCTGAATACTATTTTAGGCAAATAAAAAAATCCAGTATTATGGGCCAGATCATTATTTCAGCCGAAACACTTCCAGTGCTGTAATTTTGCCATGATTGTTACGCTTGGCAGGCGAGATGGCGATCGCAATACGGTTGTTACAAAAACACAGATAACCCTGCTGCCGACTGTCTGGTAAGAGACAAAGACATCTCTGGCTGCTCTGGGTCCCACAGGCCAGATAGCTAAGTGTTTATGTAGATCCAATTGTGTCAAGAATGACTGTATGAAGACCTTCTAATTAGGTTCTACGAATGACTCCACGTCAACAAATGAGTCAATATTTTTCTGCTAAGAATACCCAGATAGAAAAACCGCCAATTGTCATCGACAATGAGGAAAATAGTTTGATTGTATTGTTTTGAATTCATTGATCGTTAAGATTACATCATCAATAAACGTTTACTGGAAAACCGTTTCGTTTACTATATTTTTCATTACTGTAGTAAATATTTCGTATTGAACTTAGTTTTGGTGTAAGTTCGAATTGATAATAATATATGATACAATTCAACTCTGGTAAACAGTCTTGAGGTCTAAAATCGGTCGGTCCTTTGGTAAAACTTTCTGAAATATAGGTTATCAGACAATTAATATAAATAGATAGTTCCAGGAGATATTGGGTTTTTCCATCAGGAATTTTTCAGTAGCAGCCACGGAATAGCCTTGCCCCCATTACGTGGGACTTAAATATAACTGGCGAAATGTGGGTGGACTATTAGATGCACCTCTGCCTAAGGTTTCGGGGATAATTGCAGTCGTGATATTATGTAATATAGTTCCAAACTTTTATATAAATATATATTTTTTTGTTATTTGAGCAGATAAAATGCGACTTACGTTCTACTTTACAGGTACGGTAACTTGATGAAGCTGTAAAGCACAAATGCTGTACAATATTCGCGAAATATAACAAAACCAGAGCGCCTTTAACAACAAGACATCTAACATGCAAAAGCCATTCACACTTTCACGCTTTTGCATCAAATCTGCCCCCGTATTTTATAAGTAAAGGCTTCTCACTCCTTAATGCATCATTAAGGCGAACACCGATAACCACCAGAATCCCGTGTTTCACACCGAACAAAACGAACTTACAGCACGACTCACGAACTCGCTATATTAGTGACAAAATGTTCTTAACGCCTGACTTTTTGTTCCAACCCGTTTTTTATTCGAATCTCTGTTTTGTTCCAACCCGTTTTTTGTTTTATTGAGATTTAATTAAGTTTTAATTTTATCTCGCGGCTCCCGTTGTTTTAATTGAGTATTTTTTGGGATGTTGAAAGAATTATGGCTATGTGTAATATTTTTAATTGTTGAACAAGCGTGCGGGTGAATGTCGATCTTGACTAATGTCTTGAGATTGTTCTGAGATAATTTTAGGATGAGAATTTCGTATAGGTTACCTTGTTTTGTTTGGATTCATGAATGAAATCATCTGTGGACGGTCCTGGTTCAGTGTTTCGTTGCAAAAATAATTTTACGGTCAAAAATGTTGGTCGAATCAAGTTATATTTTTGAGCTTGCTGCAAGCCATTGTATTGTATTGTATTGTATAACGGGCTGGTGTTCGCAACTCCACGTCAAAGCGCATATTTTGTGTACGGGTGGGAACTTATTCGATCTGCTGCAAGCCATAACTCGTAATATCATAAATCGTCGTTGAAGTTCAAACACGACTTAAGTAAGTGAAAAATAGCAACTTTACAGCTGTTTTTACAACTTAAATAAACTGCATAATTATACCATGACAATGTTATGGTACAATACCATTTTATAATTTGCATTTACCTACTTCAAATTAGATAAAGACGTTGATTGTTCTGATTGGTTGAAACAACGCGTCTTCCAATTCTCTAGCAAACGGCATCAAAAATCAATATGGCAAAACCGCCTAAAATGACATACGTGGTGTTAAAACTTCAACGTGTTACTTTGTTGGTCTGTCTGTCTTTCCGTGACATACCTATTTTATCATTTAACGGCTGAACGGATTTCGATGAAATTTGACACAGGGTAAACCGTGAATTGGGTTAGGATATAGGATCATTTTGATTCCGGTAGTACGCTCCTGTAGATTAATTTCCGCACTTATCGTGGACAAAACCTAATAATTATAAAATTTATTTTACTCACCGTAAGGTACAAAAAACTAAATATTTAGGTACAAAAAAAAGAGAGTAATTTGCTTATAATGCGACTTTTTATGACATTTACTTATGAAGTTTAAACGTAAGAAATTCATATCCTTTGATCACGTCGTCTTATAATGGGAACCACCTTTTTCTATTAGGCTGATGTAATTTATAGTCACGTTAACCAATTATTATGTGTTTTAATAAAAGTTTATTATTAACTGGTGTCATAATTACCCACTTCATATAAAATGACCTTATTCGAGCAATTTGTATTTATAAAATAAACGTGTTTAAGTTCTGATCTGTATTTTTCAAAGGCCAAACGAATTAGGAGCTCAATAATTGTCATAAGATTTTTTTCTCTTGTGAGTCTGTCACGTGTCTCACTGCTGGGCAAAGGCCTCCCCTTTCTCATTTCAAACCTCACTGTCTTGTGCGATATCAGAAATATTAGAAATATTTAAAATATTAGAAATATTTAAAATATTATTTAAAAATACAAAAGTATTAAATTTGTCTCAAAACATTGTGTCTTATATAAACTGAGGCAGCCCCAGTAAGTTACTCACTCAAAACTCAATACTTTATTGCATTCCACATGTAGGTATTCTTAGGTGGTAAAAACTTATTACAATAGTACTTGTATCGGAGCTGTATTACTTACCATACCAATGATACCAGTTATATTTGGAAGCAAGTAGAACTGATAATGAAACCTAGCTATGACATTTTCATTTCGATGACGATTTATTGTATGACTTAAAAATAAATACATATTTCGTCGATACAATATTTTCAGAAATAACGAAGCCCCTGGAAAATTTTACAAAATGGCTTTCTAAATATTCCTAAATATAAAAAATACATTTCCACGAAACTAATTAGTAACTAACGAATAACAATAATTGATCGGTACAGCGTTACGCTTAAAATTACAGTTATTACCACTAAATAGTGACGGGCGTTGCATATAGCACTCTAATTGTATCGATAATTAACTATTCGTATCAATTACACATTTTATCCGAAACATTTTTTTTCGCAGCAAAAGCAATTTTCACATACGAACGTTCGCAATTAAAATACGTAGTAATGATGAATACGGTTATAATGAGCGTTGTTATGACCGAACTGATTGATGAAAAGTGAAATCGGTATGATTGCAAACGTTTTTCGTTTCTCTCTACATTACAATAGATAACTTCGGACTTCACAACGTATTTTCTCTCCGAATGGCCTGAATGCTTTATTATGAACACCTTGTATAGTGTTCACAAATTATCTCTGTGTTGTAGTCATGTTTTGCCCGAGGATAACTCGAAAGCATAAACCATCGATGTTTATAAAACAAGGCACCACTTTAAACCAGCAAGTTATATTCTGAAATGAAATACAAGAAAATGATCAGATATCAAACTATTCATTTATTTTAAAGACAATAAACAGTAGCGTAATGCTTCATAATTCTTTTGAACAAAAGTTATGTTTACTTGCCAGCCATAAAAGTAAGAGTCTGACGGTATATCTAATAAATGCAAATAGTTACAATAGTTTTTAATTACAAACGTGCAATGTAAATTAACTTCGCATATTTCTTCATATATGGATGACATATCGTTTCTGGACGCCATAACTATGAACCAACGCCATGTGTTCGTGAAATAAGTACAAAACAAATACCTTTCATTAAGAGTGGTGTCGACAATCTATAATCGACATTGTATGCAAATATGACATGACAACACTACGAGAAACTGCTAGGCGTAAGCAATAATGCTTTTAAGGAATCGAATAAAGAACACTAATTATTTGATAATTATTGGTTTTTGAATTTAAATAATCGAATAATGGACACGTCGAGCTGTTGAATTTGATCATTAATTTGAAGTTCGAATGCGAAGTATGAAATGAAGAAATTGCATACAGTAGAAATGATTATTTTTAATTACAGGTTTTGTGTAGGACAGCGCTATAAAATTTTCATTATGGCTATTTAGAAGTTGTCAAACCTTTTATAGGTAGCAAAGTGCAACTTTGTGTTTGATTAATATTTTGATGGCTTTTTTTCATCTCTAGAAGCGTTATAATAGCTGACAATAATGGCTTGTCTATATTATAATATATTGCTTCATCAACTTTAGAAGCTTGCAGTTTGAAGCCCGCAAAACCTATTGATTAATCGTTTATTCTTGCATCGATGGACGATATATTGTGATGAACGTTCATTTAGAAAAGTTGCGTCGTGCATAGCAAAACCACTATTAAAAAGTGTGAAATTAAAATTATGGCTGGCTTTGGCTACATCAAATAATTTTCAAATATAGATCCGTCACCGGTTCATTTTTAAAAGTTTTTTACGAACAAGCAAATGAGAGCATTTGAGAAAAACTTAGAACCTAAGTTTTGTTGTCACAAAAACCAAAAACTCGAAAAGGACAATCCTTTCAAGGCTTTTGGCTACGGTGTATTATATTTCATAATGAGCATCTTTTTGTGCAGAATAAGCAGTTAATCTATATTTCTTTCGAACAGTGACAGCTGTCAACATGAGTTACCATATCAACTTGAAAACATACACTTATGATGCGAAAAAACTGGTGAAAGACCCAATTATGCGTACAGGTGCGCGCGTAAAAATAAAAGAAAGTCTTATCTGTAGGGACGCGGTAATTATAAACGCTTGTAATTAGCAATAAGGATTTACAAACACCGGGCTTCTAATGAGTATTTTGAGACAGTATTGATAGGTGCTTAGACTGTTGTTCCGCAGCTGAAGTTTTCAATACTAGCTTGTTTTGTTTCTCTTTTTTTGGTAAAGAAGGAAAGACGAAAGCTTGCAACAATGCGGGAAAGCCCCCGGGCTGTTTTTTTACAAATTATTTTGGAGGTAAAAGTAAAAAATATTGGATGGATGGATGAAAGATGAAGGTTAGAAATGAGGTAACTAATTAGATGACGACTAATAGCTGACTAATATGCTTCCATATTAGTCATCTATTAGTCGTCATCTATGGAAGACAAAGCCCTCCCCAAATGAATTGCGATAAAGACAGGAGAACGATAATGATGATTTTACCACCTCATTGAAATCAATGATGTGTATTAAGAGAGGCGGATTTTAACAAATAGAGTTCAGCGTTTCTATCAAGATGGAATTAACAAAGTTTTTCAGCTCAAAGCACCAATATAAAAATTCATTTTTACTTATATTTTTCTCCCGATCGATTCTTGCTTTGAAAGCACGACATTTAAAATTACACCCTTAAACAATTTCAAACACATGTTACATATCTAATTACTATTTTAATGGCTATTAAAGTATTAACTACGAGGGTGCTAATGAAGTCACAAGCAAATACTTTTCCCACGTTAAAGCAATTGTGAAACAGTCCACTGCAAAAAGCATAGTATTATCAGTTTCATATGTTTCCACTGCAAATATAAGCCAAGAATTAAGCGATAACATCTTCTGCAGTGGCCAATCTGGAAATCTCTTAAACGTTTGCGGGCCCAGGTTCAAATCAAAATCAAAGCATTTATTTCAAGTAGGCCAGTTACAGGCACTTTTGAATTATCGAAACAAAGATGAAAATTAAATGTACTATCGAGGACACTCCCGCCTGATCACCACTAAGCTAATTTTTGCTTGCACTTAAAACATAGAAACGCTCTCTATCCCCGCCCCGTTGACTTTATAATAAATAATTAATGAAAAAAATACCGATCGGCGACACATGCCAAACGAGAATTATTGTTATTTTGCGCGCCAAAGTTGACGCTTTCCTAATAGGCCTAAAGTTTAAGGTGGAGTGGCTCGGCGCCTCCGCATGATTTAAGCGAAAAAAAAATTAACTGATCAGGCGGAAAAGACCACGACTGTACCTACAGTTCTAGTCACAAGGCATAAAAACTGTATAACTCTATGTATTGTAGTTGCCCATTGCCTAGCGTAGATCTTTAAGGTGGATGCTCCAGGGTAGCCCGCGAAATTCAAATTTTCTTACGTTTTTTTCATATTGCAGGTCAGTGTCAGGTTGTACGTTGATTAAACTATGAATCGTGGCTGTCAGACGTATGTAGTTACAGAATTATAATCATCAAAATCATCAATACGACCCTCCAAGCTCATAAAGGTGTATGAATTTACTTTTTCAAGGTCAAAGGCATTCCTACACCTTTATGCGCTTGAAGGGTTGTATTGATGATTTTGATGATTATAATTCTGTAAAAACGTAAGAAAATTTGAATTTCGCGGGCTACCCTGACGCTTTCACCTTAAGGAGAAGAACGGGCAAGAAACTCCATGGACACTCTTTTAAATCAAAATATTTTTTACAAAATCTTGGTAACATCATTCATCTTGAGATGGTACATTATGGGTTGGACGCTGTAGGACTAATCTGGCTAAGTAGGGTATCATCAACCCGTAACAAATACAATGCCAGTGTTGAGCCCCTCTGCAGGATATGCCCGACCTCCTTTCTTGCCCGTCCTGCACCTTCCAGGATTTAAACGAAGCCAACGAATGAGTTGTGCAAATGCCTGTATACCGGTTGGGTATTTTTTGAAGAATTATAGGACACAGACCTCCTCTCAGTAAGGGAATAGACCATAATCCACCACGGGCCCTGTGTGCGTTTACAGATGTCACACATTTGAATTTTTGATTCTAGAACATGCCCGATTCCTTGAAAAAGTACTCGTTTACAGATACATTTGAATTTTTGGTTCTAGAACATGCTCGATTCCTTGAAAAAGTACTGTCATCAAAAAAATGTTTTATGACCGAGTAAACGCCGTTTATTTTATTTTCATGCGAATTTACTTTGTAAGTTATAAAGAGTTAAGTAGTTTGAAGGACAGAGAAAGTAACACAAAGACAAAGGATATAGACAAGGTGCAAGTAAATGTTTTTTTTTTCTTTCTTTGGTGTGTTATGCCGTATGAGTTTTAATATTCGTTATTGTACTTTAAATTGTAGATTTGTAGATGCATTTTTACGACAAAAGGAAAACCTTGACTTTTGTTGCGAATAAATTTAAAAAAGCCGATGCTGACGTGTGACTACAAATTCTTGCTGTATGGTTCTGCAGTGCGTGGATAAAATTACATATGTATAATAATATAACTGTCTGTTTGTTTGTTTGTTTGAATGCTTTTCTCTGGAACAATTAAATTAAAACTAATCTCTGTCTATCAAATAATTTCTAATTTGATAGTCCAATGCTTGAGGAACGTAATAGGTAAGTACGTATTTAGCATTACGCTAGGACCCATAAAGAGTCAAGCAAAAAGATAGAAGAACTTGGTTGTAAGCTTTAAAATATGGAACCGTGGCAATATTTAAGAAGCTTTGAGGCAACTATTACATAATGGTATTTGAAACGCGAAAGATTGCCAACTTAAACTTTTGATACGAATTGCATCGTCTATAAAAAGTTTCAATTCCCATCCTTCTTGAACTCCAATCTCATTTCACAATTTATCGATAATGAGTACCCAACCACGTGCACACACTGGCCATCAGAAACATAAACAAACACGTACAATCAGGCGCAAAATGATTTAAGCGTCGCGAGTACCCGTGAGCGCACACGATTTATGCTTTCTCGCGAGCAATCAATGAACCAGGTACTTTGACGTTTCATTAAACCACTCGACATCTTCATATCTTGCGCACAGTTATTTATGTGCTCGACTGTACCTTTAGGCTCTTTACACAATATCGCCTTCTTTGCTCAACTGTTTTATTCAACTTTAGCCTTTATTTTTGTGAGAGGTAAGAGAGAAAATTGCTTGATAATATTTTTGTGTGAAATGAGACATAAATTGAGCATAGCACGATTAATTTTCTCGAGTTTCTATAAAATGGTGATCATAATTTTTGTTCGGACATTATTATTGTAAAATTAAATTATAATATTTAAAATGTGCGACCTACCATGAACATCAACTTAACGATGTTTTTGTATGGAAATAGAGAGAATTTCAATTATGAAATAAATTGAAAATAATTTAAAATTGATGTAGAATCGTTTACAATGTTTATAAATAGTAAAGGGTGGTTCATTATGCAGACATATTCAGTCAAATTAAATCAAAACAAATTGAACGAATGTTAATTTATTTTACTTTACCTAATATTACGCCTTTAAATATAGCTGTATAGTTTATACTTTTCAGTCTTCCACAAGGCAAGAGTTATACTACCATTTCTTTTAAAGTTGTCCTTACTCAAACTCAAAGCATTTATTTCAATTAGACCATTACGGCACTTTTGAATGTCAAAAACACAAAAAAAAGCAAAGCTATAGTCACAGACACAAGGCATAATTACTTGAGAAAGTACTGTAGTTGCCCATTCTCTAGCGTAGATCTCTATGGAGAAGAACGGGCAAGAAACTCCATTGACACTCTTTTAGATCAAAATATTGTTGCAAAATCTTGGTTACATCCTTCATGTTGAGATTATGCTTATATGTGAGAACGATGTAGAAAGACGTGCACATTAAGAGCGTCCAGAGTAAAAGATTAAATCGACAATTTAAAATTAAAGTAATTAAATTAAACTAGACCATTTTATGTTAGTGCTGAACATCAGTTCACTTTATGGGTTTGAGCCGTTTAGGGTTGAAACACTAAGACCATGGCGTCCGAGTGCCCACCTAATCGTTCGGGACATCGCCAAGCCGTAGGCGATGCCTCTTCAATTGACCACGGGCATTTTTTTTGGCTTAAGAATCAGGGGCCCTACTCTCTAACGCTTCGTCCGTATATTCGAATCTATCCGTCTCTCTTGCGCACGTCTGCAGATGAGTGCGAATGAGAGAGACGGACAGATCCGAATATAGGGACGAAGCGTTAGGGAGTAGGGCCTCAGCATTGCCATCCAACGTGGCAATGCTGCCAGCCTCTTTGGCACTTTTCCCGTTGACAGCGATACGGACAAATTTTTTGACACCCTGTTATTTTATTCCCCTTTTGATGATTATGATTTATTATAGTTTAGTTAATAATTTAATTATCTGCGCATAATGTAGTGCATGCTGTGCTTTTCTGTAAGTGATGAGGCGCTTAGATTTAAATTTGCAATGTACAAATTATAATGTAACAGTGTACTCATTGTTGAGAAGCCTTATAAAAAATAAAATAAAATAAAATAATATTGTATTATTATTTTAAGTCTATTTATAAATTTCTAAATATATCATCTCTGCTTTTCTTCTACATGTGTTTTTCTCTGACAATATGCATGAAAAGATACAGCATTTTTTTAATCGACTTTTTTAAAATTCACTATTCAGTTTGTCATGTCTCGCGTAAAAAGTGTTGCGCTTTTTATTCGAAGTCGCGACGATAATATCGATACCTAATTAGTATAGATGAATTTTAAAATCGATTACTATCAGTATCGATAAAGGCCCACATGATAGATAGTGTATTGTAATTATTGTAATAGGATGTATGTAATTAAATTCAGTACAAAAGCTATAGAAAATGTAAACATAATTTTAATATTAAATGGTTTTATTATGGAAGTGGTGATGGTATTTACTTTGGCACAATTTGTGCTACAAGAATGCCATTACACCGATAGTTTTTATGAGCAGAATCAGGCAACTGGCCATATTTTTTAAAAAGACTAGTTAAGTAGAAATTAATTTATCTTTGTATACCATAAACATAATAGTATGGTAATTATAAGCGTTTAACTTATTGAAAAAAAAAAAAGATTATATCGTATTTGTAGGTATGTAATAATCGCCTCTTTGAGTAAAATAATTTTGAAAATAAATTGACATATAATCAGATACAGTAAAACAAAAAAAAAAAATGGTGACTTAATATCACCAATACCTTCTTTCTCTCAACAATATCTCCTTTTAATTTCATACATCTACAACTTTTTATTCAAGCAGCATTGCTTCAGAAACTATATTTCTTGTTATTAACAAAGCAATTACAACATTCACTTTAACACAACATTCAAAAACATAACCCCAAAAAAATGATGATTTTTTTTAAACTCACCAAGTTGACGATATAATTCTTATTTTGGATTTGAGTCTGTATTGTTTATATTTATTACAAACTTACCTAACTCTAAATAATTCAAGAATAAACCACCTACTTTTATCAAATCAACCAGTTATTAAACAAAACTCAAAGGATAAACCCAAAAAAAAAAATGTTTTTTTAAACTCACTAATCGGCGATATAAATAAAATTTACAGCTGCGGTGTTTCGCATCATTACCGATTACGATCGATTAAAACGATATCGATCATAATTGATCGGCGCATGCGCACTCGATTCTCACAAAATACCGTAACCGTCGTAATGGCCAGTGTTGCCATATCATTGAGGAATTATTTTTGTTGGCAACTTATCTTGGGGAATGTTTAATGAGTGTATGATCTGCTTTTGTTAAGGTGGATGCACCAGGGTAGCCCGCGAAATTCACATTTTCTTACTTCTTTTGCAATTTGCAGGCCAGTGCTAGGTTGTATGTTGATAAAAATGTGATTCTGTAAAACGTACTAAACACGATTGAATGACTTTTTCATGAAATAGTTATTCAATCGAGTTACATGAACTTGGAGGGTTGTATTGATGATTTTGATGATTATAACTCTGTAACTACGTCTTACAGCCGCGAATCATATTTTAATCAATATAGGTACAACCTAGAACTGTAAAATTACAAAAAACGTAAGAAAATTTGAATTTCACGGGCTACCCTGTAGCATCCACCTTAAGTAAACGGCCTCTGGGTTTCAGCTGGTTGAAACGTTTTTTTAAGAATATGGGATTCATAATGGAAATAAGCTATTCGAACCGAAGACTATTTTCGTAAGAATAAGTGAATAAAGGAAGTTATCATTGTTGCATAGAAACGGCAGATTTTTCCCAGAACTTGTATGACAGCTGAGAACAGAAGATACACTTATACTTACCCTAATTCCTGATGGGGTAGACAGGTACTTCAAAATGTCACCTCACTTACTCCTAGAAAATCCCGCGCGACATTCAAGGATTGCTGGATAATTTTTCTTCATATATTCCTTTAGTTAATTTTATTACATCTAGTGGGTGTAAAATTTGATCGGGACTTTTATACATGGCTATGACATTGAATGACAATTGAATTGACTTAACTCTTGGAAATTACCACATGGAAATGACGGTGAAACTGGATTTGACATAAAAAAAATTGGATTGACGAAACATTTAACTATGAAATAAAGAAGACATGGTATATGCCTTGATTAAAGGATATTAAGATAAGAATTTACTGATGACTTTGTTTGGTCTTAATTTTATTATACCTACATAGAAGAATACGAGAATATGACGAGGCTGAATGGTCGAAAGATTGATGCCTGCCTTTTAACAGGTGAAAGAAATTAAAAAAAAAATATTCCTAAAAAAATTGTCGTCTGTCAAAATTCGGAGCAAAAAGATTGACAATCAGTCTTTAATCGTATTGCCAAACTTAACAGATTTCTCTCACGTCATTGCACAGAAATACTGCACCTTACCAACGCTAATCAAAATCATAAATCTTACCAAATCTTTCGCATTCTCCAACAATATAGAGACGAGACAATCAAAATATCGATGTTAATTGCCGAAAGTCGATTAAAATTACGACCGTATCGATAAAAAATCGGTAAAGTGATCGTTACTCTCCGGTACACATAACTGGTGTTTTATGATCAAGTATATAGAGCGAAGTAAATAAAAACTACTCTTTTAACTGGCCGCCTTCACTTTCCCCTATTCTCCTCATAATTTTCTCAGTGGGGGAGATCCGGGAAATAGTGAGCAATCTAGTTGCATATTGTGAAGATTTTAATGTTATTGAACATCCGTCTTCATAATAGATGCAATCAAGACTTTTATGAGCCTCGTTGCTAAGCCATAACCACAGCAAGGTTCCATTTCCAATAATAAGCCACGTTTGCTGAGGAAAACCTATGGATGGATAACTATTATACGTATTACATACCACGACTCCTCCGAGCCTCAGAAAGTACGATTAGCAAATGGGAGGTTGTCATTTGCATGCATGTCTTTGACATTTGTTATGTTTCGTCAGTGGCCCGAAAGTCTGACAACCAGCCTTACCAAGGCGTATCGTATTACCCAATACTAACTAGGTTGTAGAGGTCAAATAGACAGTCACTCCTTGTAAAATACTGGTATTCAGCTGCATCTGTTTCGACTGGACCCCAACATGGGAATAGGCTAGGCAGATGATGATAAGGAAATCCTTATCAGCAAGAATTTAACGATAACTATCTGAAACTATACAGCAATAATAAATAAGCAATGTCTTCAATCTGAATCCAAACAATTCTTACACTGTCAATCCACCGATTTATCTTCAAGGGAACAATATTAAAAACCAATAATAATTACCACAAAGAATGGGATGTTGAAAACGTTTAAAATACTTATACCGTACAGCAAAATCCGATGAGCGGTCAATACCGAGTCCACGTTTAAGTTATATCGGTTTATATTATACAAGCTGATAACAAAGTGTAAGCAAAGTTATCATAGTGTGGATACAGTGTGGATCTAGTTCACAGTGAATAAATGTAGTGAATTAGTTTTATATTTTTCAGAGGACATTTTCTTAGTAAAATACAGTTTACAGTATCTAGTTCACAGTAAATAAATGTAGTGAATTAGTTTTATAATTTATAAAGGACTTTTTCTTAGTAAAATACAGTGTACAGTATCTAGTTCACAGTGAATAAATGTAGTGAATTAGTTTTATAATTATTAAAGGACTTTTTCTTAGTAAAAGTAGTTTACAGTACCTACATTTATTCACTGTGAACTAGATGTTCACAGTGAATAAATGTAGTGAATTAGTTTTATAATTTTTAAAGGACTTTTTCTTAGGAAAAGTAGTTTTTTGCTGGTCCAGAAAGAATTAACAAACCAGTTTTACCAATGGTTTTCGTGATCAGAGGCAGTCGCTCCATGGAAAAACTGAGATTCAGCTGCAGTTGGTTAGAGTGGACGCAGTCTCCACCGTAACTGAGAAAAGGCTCGTGAAAGTTTAAAAAAGACAATTTAGAAATTAATCGACACGAAAACCAAAATGAATCATCCTAGTTTATATTTCCACTACGCTCTCGAGAGTTTCATGTCTAGCTTTTTTCACTCTGTACTGAGGTACTGTACAGCACATATGTGTGGCGAAATAAATGACACCCAGCACTGACTACATCAGATAGTAAACTTTTAATTGAGCTACACTGGTCTTTCTGATTTATGTGGAGACCACGCCAAAACTTATTCCCGGTTGTTACTGTTTTATACGGACAAGTAGGTTGGCTAGAGTTTTACGTTTTTGTAGATAAGTCGCATTGGTTGTTTTATAAATACATTTTTAGGGTTGCGTAACCGAAGGGTAACCAACGAGATTCTATTACTAAGCCTCCGCTGTCTGTCCGTCCGTCTGTCAGCGGGCTGTATCTCATGATCCGTAATACAGTTGAAATTTTCTCAGAATGTGTATTTCTGATGCTGCTACAACAACAAATAATAGAAATAAATTCAAAATTAAAGAGGGCTCCCCTACTACGATGGTACGGAACCCTGCATGCGCTTTTTTAGTAAATATTGTTTGACTTATAGTCTGCCGTAATTCTCGATTCTTTGCATCTTTTTCATCTCTGTTGGCACTAAATACAAAACATGTTAAGTTCGCCAGTGTACCCCCTTTCTCTATAGCGGCCTGGATTCGGGTAATAGCAATAGGCTCGTCCACTATTACATAACATAACACCACCCCTGTAGTCCCTGAAGGGATAGGCAGAAGCGTACCTAATGGTACACCCACATTTTGTCAGTTATGTTTTAAATGTAATAGGGGGCGAGCCTATTGCCATCAACCGGGCACAAATCCGGACTACGTGGCTATTACTGAGAAATTCCTGATGAAAAAACCCAAGAAAACTTTGCCCGGCCTGGGAATCAAACCTACCAACGGGAAGCCTTCTATTAAATGGTACCTTAACTTCAAAATTAGGGTGGACTATAGGGTACACATGTCTGTAGAAAGCATCAAGACCGATGGGCCAGAGTCGTCACTCAGTGGATGCCAGAAGACGGGCGTCGTCGCCGAGGGAGGCCTAGAAAACGCTGGCGTCAAGACTTAGAGGCGTTTGCTAGAGATTGGCCTGAGAAAGCCGCATGTAGAGAAGAGTGGAAGTCTATGGGAGAGGCCTTTTCCCAGCAGTAGGACAATATAGGCTAATAAAAAAAAAATAGGGTTCACAACTGCTTTACCCTTCAGGAACTACAGGCGTGTCAATGTTTTGTTTATTTTATGTTCAACACCCCGCTCGTCGACTTATCCATCCGTATGTCCAAAAGATCTCCACATCGATACACGCCGGTAACCACCACCCCTTAGTCAGTTTTATCCTTCATTTTAACGTCCAAAATAAAATATTACTTCCATCTCGATTGAATTTTCATCACCTTATAGATCAGTCGTGATGTTATTATAAGTTGATGACAGATTATAAATATCCTTCGATGAATATAGAGTGTAAATTACTAACTATTAAATGGGTATTCAGTGCTGGGCGAGGGATAAAGTACAGTCATTTGTTATTGAATTGACTAGGCACGTACGCTGAGGATTGTGTCCATTGCTCTTTGTGATTCTATTTTGAAGGACCGCTTTTGTACTTATGCAGGAATGGAGGCTAAATGTTGATGGCATTGGTATATGGAAAAGACACTGTTAGATTGCAACAAAGTTTTAAAATACTAAAACCCTTCCTTCGATGAAGATTTAAATGATTTTGGCCTGTATCGATAGCCCAAGACGTATCTGGCACCTAGCCAGGTCAAGAAACAAAGAAGACACAGTACACAGTCCATACATCAGTTTTTTAGTCTTCCCCTACACCTATTAGACATCCACATTCATACTCACAATTTTCCACAAGACACTTTCTTTTACCCAAATAAAAATAACTTAATTAAGGTCTAAATATGTCATCCTTAAAACGCAAATGAAGTGCACATTAAGGGGACTATAGGAGCTAAACGCGAGTTTCATTATGCAAAAAAGCATATGATTCACTACAATAAACAAAACCAGAAAAATATATGATATTCTTCAGGATATATGCTAGTATGATAGTGTTTTGAAAACATATTACAACTAATTTTACGCGATAAAAAAATATCACGAACCTTATCTGTAAAAAATTCTTTTAACGAGTAAAAACCATACTCAAATACATGCGATCATTCTGATTTTTTAGCAAATAAATCTACAAGCAACATATTAGCATGATAGTGTTTTTTTTTAGTCCAATCAATAGATTTTTTTATAAATAAACAAAAAAATGGAAAATAAACACTAATTTCGCACTATTGGGCCCGTAGTGTCTGACGTAACAACCACTTTATAGTGCAAGCTGATTAGAACTTTATTCCAACAGTATTTCAAACGAAGTTTAAACCACCACAATTAGAGTTGCTAATTTAGCTCCTGTAGTCGCCATAATGTAATTTGTAGTTTATAAAATTTTCATACTCTTATGGAAGCAAATGCTACTCATGCATGAATTATTTTATCGACTAAGTAACCTCTTTGAACAAAAACTTGTCATCCATAAATGTAACATAAGTCTCTTCTACCCTTGTCTTTTTCTAAACAAAAGAACAAGATAGCAAAACAGGGTCTTAGAAATAAGTTTTATTTATGAAAAAGGTGTGTATTCATTATATTAGTACTGGCTGTTGCATGTTTTCTTATGTCTTTATTTCTCATGTTTATTTATTATATTAATTGAGTTTTTCTTTGATATTCGTAAAGAAGAGTTCTGCAAACATGAATTTTATTGTAGTTCAAATTAAGTTCGTAAATGTCCAATCTACATGAGTTTTTCTTTAATAAACTTCTAAATAGTTGTAGTTTTGTCCCTTAAAAAAATGTATTGTTTTTCACTTTTATTCTATCACTAATAGTAAAGTTAATTTTAAAGCAGTAAGGTACCTATATCTTTATATTTTTACTAGCTGATGCCCGCGGCTTCGCCCGCAAATTATATACTACTAGCGGACGTCACGCGGTTTCACCCGCGTAGTTCCAATTCCCGTAGGATTACGGGGATAAAATATCTATAAAATATCTAGCCTATGTTACTCAGTAAAGACGTGGCTTTCTATTGATGAAAGATTTTTTGAAATCGGCGCAGTAGTTTTTGAGTTTATTCATTACAAACATACACACAAAAATACAAATCTTTCCTCTTTATAATATTAGTGTAGAAAACCTTCCTTTTGAATCATTCTATCTATTAAAAAACCCGCATCAAAATCCGTTGCGTAGTTTTAAAGATACGCACACATAGGGACAGACGCGGCGGGCGACTTTGTTTTTTTTATATGTAGTGATAATTATCAATATATACCTACATAAATTCACGTCTTTTTGAAAAATGAGGAATGTGAAATACATCACTAAGTTAGTTATAATTGCGAAATCTTTCACAATATTTGTGTGAATGCAAGATACTGTCATTAAATACAAAAAATAAATTTAAAAAATCAAGACAATTAGCCAAGTCATATTTTTCTCTATTGAATTTTTATTAGTATGAGGATTTTATAAACTAAGAAATGTGCACATTTTTGCATACCTACATGGCTTACTCAGTCCGACACGAAGTATTATAATTATTATCTGTGGTCCGACAGAAGACCTGGCAGAAGTCATCATCATCAGCCTATTAATGTTCCCACTGCTGGGACACAGGCCTCCTCTCTATGAGAGGGAATGGGCTATAATCCACCACGCAGGCCCAGTGCGGGTTGATAGATGTCACAAATCTTCGAATTTTTTGGTTCTAGGACATGTCGGTTTCCTCACGATGTTTTCCTTCACCGTTTTGAGAGCAGTGGTGATGAAATAAATTACACAAAGTAATGCGCCAGAAGAAGGAAGAAGAAGTCAGCATATTATTATTTATTCTTACTTGTCTCACTTAGACCTAACACAGAAGTTATAAAAAAACAATATTTTGCTTCAGTTAAGTTATAAACTAATTATGGAATATAATTATATTACTCAATAAATTGATGCGCATTATAAAATAAATTCACTGAGCATGATATATGATACTTATTTTCCTAGTCCATCATTTTATACATAAAACAAGTAATTTATGTACACTTTAAATGCGTTAATGCAACCTTTAAAAGAGATATATCATTCCTAAGCTGCCTTCTTGTGTTGGATGGCAAACGCCGATGAGTTATAGCCATTTCATTAAGAACTACTATTTTGATGTAGTACTTGTGGTCTTATGACTTTCCTCTTTATTTTTAACTAGCTTTTCCGCCGGCTTCACCCGCGTGAGGATCGGAAATTATTCCACAGGGATATCCCTGTGGAATAATTTTAATGGGATTATACTAGGCATGACGACAGTATCAAACAATTACAAATCTATTTAGTCCGTCAGTTAGAGTATTGGAAATTAATGGACTCGTATTATTTGTTTTTGTAAATCAATGAATATTGACAAAAGATAAAACGCACCAAAACTCGGGAGTGGGGGCTTGTGACGTCAGAACTAGCTAAAAATTATACCTAGGGTATTGAGAATTTTAAAAGCGTCATATCTTCGTCAATATTGGTTTACGTAACAAAAGAAAGAACACGGGTCAAATATTTTTTGATAATCTAACTGACGGACTTTTTTAATTAGATTTTTTTTGTCGTCTCGCCTCTTATCCTATATCCTAACCCAGGGCTTGGCCTGAATCCGAAGCACAAGCGCGCGGTGTAAACGTAATGTACCTAAATACGTCGAAACTAAATTAATACTCTTTTCTTTAATAATATTTTCATAGTTTTAATAATTTATTCATGTCTGTGGATGATACTGATTGGGCTTTGATTTAATTAATACAATGCTATTGGATAATTGTATTTTCGATTAAAAAATCAACCAAAACCAAATAATGCGTCGTACCCATACTACAAGTATGACGCATAATTTTTTATCATTTGGTCAAAAAATCAAAACGTTTCCTTATTAGCTACTTTAAAAAGTGCCCCCAAATTAACTTACTGTCTTTCTGTCAAAAAAAACTCAAAGTCAAAAACACAATTTCATTACGATAAAGAAATCAAATCAAACAGCACCAAACTGTCAAAGAAGCTATTACAATAAACCCCCATAACAGGACACCAAAATCACAAAATCACACAACTACAAATCCTACCCACCCTTTCCCATTAAAACACCGTAATCCCACATTTAAACGAATCAAAAGCATATTAAATAAGCAATAATACAAACGCGTTTTATAAATGTGGACGCACAAAGCCGTGGACATGCCGAGATGTGATAATATGGTCCTTTTTTTGGTCGTTCGAGCATCGTGACCAGTAGGCTCCCGTGCACGCGACCGGCTCACATGCCGGAGATTATAAAGATATTTTAGGTTTATTTTTTAGTGTTTTATTATAATTATTATGAATTAAATGTGTTGAGATATTGGTATTTTGAGGTTATTAAAGAATTAAAATTCTGAGAGTCATTAGAAAAATCTTTTCAAATTGCAAAATTGGAAAAATTTCTGTCACGATATTTCTTTGCATAACAAAATACTTTAGCATCTGGGCCACCACATATTGCCAGAATTGTGGGTTTGATAGTTATTAAACGGGGGCAACGCTATTGCCATTAACCGGCCACAAATGCAGACTCTACTTGCCTACTGAAAAATGTCTTATGGCGAACCCAAAACCACTTACCCAACAACCTTGAAAACGAACCGACTTCATGCTTCTCGTGCTAAGAATAACCGGCAAAGTGTAAAAGAAAGAAAGAAAGAAAAAGTATTTATTAGTCCGCACAGGACAAAACACACAAAAAAAGGATGAGTGGGTTATTTGTAGGTACTGTAGCCTGACTTCATCCTAATCCTTCGGAGATTATTGGCGTTATGGTTACGTTATAAATACCCTGTTACCTACGGTCTTTACAAGAAACCTCAAATTCCTTTACCAAACATCCACCAAATCTATCCAACGACAAATTAAAACCGTCCACCATGTAAACTCTCGACACACGAGTGTGAAATCAGTATATTGATAAGCTAACGACCGACGGACCGGGATTCTCGGGCGGCTGTATCAATTAAATGGACGGAGCAATCTCAACACTTTTAAATTTAAACCAGAGCGAAATTGGTACGCTCCCGTTACGGGTAGTTTAATTAATTAGCTTGTGATCGATGGGGCGGACATAGGTGTCCGAGATGGATTAAAAATTCGTAAAAATGTTTCTGCGTTCTTGATGCTAAGGACCGATTTCAGCATTGGGTTTGAACGCGATCAGAACACCTAAAACGCGTTTTAGAGATGTGAATATTTTGACAATGACAACTCTTGCTCTTGGAAGGCCTCTCACTAGTTGAACCGATAACCTGGCTGGATGCGAGACGCACGGGACTGGTGAATGTGGCGACACTTGGGGGAAACCTAAGTCCAGCAGTGGACGTCTTTCGGCTGAAATGATGATGATGATGATGACAGCTCTTAGATGCGGTAGAGATTTGCTGTTCGTGTTTTTAGGTGTTTGCTCTAAGTGTATCTAAAATTAGGTATTTCTGTCTGTTATGGTTTTGTTTTTGCCAAATTTGGTAGTAGAGGTATAGTATGTGCAATAATTGTTGTGAACTTGTAACTTTATACTTAATTGCAACATAGACAACGAAAACGAAAACTGAAACTCAAAGCATTTATTTCAATTAGACCATTACGGCACTTTTGAATGTCAAAAATACAATAAAAAAACAATGCTACAGTCCCAGTCACAAGGCATAATAACTTGAGAAAGTACTGTAGTTGCCCATTCCCTAGCGTAGATCTCTATGGAGAAGAACGGGTAAGAAATTCCATGGACACTCTTTTAAATCAAAATGTTGTTACAAAATCTTGGTTACATCAATAATTTTGAGATTATACATATATGTGAGAACAATGTAGAAAGACGTGCACATTAAGAGCGTCCAGAGTAAAATAATAAATTAAAAAATAAAGTAATTAAAATGAACCGTGGCAGCTCAGAGATGACCAGTCCCAACTGACAGCGCCCGTTCACGAACATGACGCATGTACCGGCGTCATTCAACTCGACCAAATCGAAGGGAACGAAATGACCCGACACATCCGCCACGATCAGCGAAACATTTGAGTGAGCATGACATTCTCTCAGCCACCAAGGCATATTCCTAAGCAATTGTCTACAAATCTAAAAAACAAATGACGACCGTCAGTTAAATTCCACAATGCGTACAAACATACAAAAACACAACCAAGTGTTAAAAATGCACTGCCAATTTCAATATCACATTCCCCCCCAACATTAACCCATTGAACGCCACACGTCTACTCAGCGTGACACTCACATATCAAATGAGCCAATCTCGCGATTACCGTACCCATGACGTTTCGTTTCACGCAACTGTCCTGACAGTTGGCCGCATAGATAATGTGCCAACGGTTTTAATTGGTGTTTTGGACTTATGAATATTGATTTTGTCGTATAATGGAATGGTTTTTGTGATTTTATTACGGTATATTAGTTGTAATGGAGATAGTAAGTAGTGCGTTGTAACGTAGACCCGTGTTTAGTTAAAAAATTTAGTGAGAATGCGTTTTAATTTTTCATCCAAGACTGTATTGTATTGTTGAATGCAGTTCAACAATACACCTCTAGAACTCTTCTCTAGATATCGTACCGAAAACCATTTGCTTCCCTCTAAAGACCATTAACCTTTAACCATAAAGTATCGATATTTAGGCCAGCTTTTTTTTTCTTCCGCCCAAGAGACCAATAACGAGTACACAAGATTTAAAATATTCGAAGCATTTACAAAATTGTAATTTTAAATTTAGAATAAAGGGTCTTATAACTCTTCTGGATTCCCACAGGGAGCGTCGACGGCAAATGATTTAAAACCATTTGCTCCTTAATTAATACGAAATGTGGTATTGTTAGTTGTCTCTTTCTTTCGTACTGGTTTTCGAGGGTTTGGTAGGTCTGTCTCTTTTCTGCCAACAGTGAAATTACTTTGTAGTATATTGAGACATCTTGGTTTGTCGTGATTTATTGTAAGTCGGCAAGAAATTTTATCAATATGTTTACTTTAAGAATTAGTGGTAACTACGTCACGGCTGGCGATTTATGTTACTATGTTAATTCAGTATTGATATCACACTTTATGTTTATAGTTTTAAAAGCTTTAGGAAACCCTTTTTTCGGCTACTTTCTATTGTATTTGTAATAGGCCACGTTATTTAGGAGCCGGCTTGTTTGTTTGATTTTTATGTTGATTTAATGTCCATATTTTCAAGATATATTCAAGGTTTTTCAAATGTTAATCCTTGTGATGGGATTACTATTATATTATTATATTATATATATTTATTATATTATATATATTTATTAGGAAAACCTTGAGTATCTTTACTATTGGCATAACATTATTGTAGTTAGGGGTGTCCCAAAGGGACTCTACCAGTAGAAATTGTATTTTGTTTGAATTGGGACAAGCCCGCCTCACTATTGCCAAACCAGTGTAACTCCTGAAAGCCAGAATCAACAGTGGTGACCACCAGAAAAGCGCCGAGACAATGAAGCTCGACGAAGTCCCAGATAATGAATTTAACTGTCTTGGATCCCGCAACGAAATTAATCAGAAAAGTATAGCGGAGGAGTAGGAAAAAACCGTAATTTCCACTTCCCTCCATATCAGCAGGAGACAGAACAAGAGCAAAAACAAGGCCAAAAGGCACAAAGGGACGTTTACAACTGGAATAGGCGCAGTTGCCTAGCACCGCGGATAAAGTAAGTAGGTAAAGTAAGTAAGTTTTTTAAGTAAGTGTATCTATACATAAATACATTGCATGTATTACTTATATTATATTGTATGTATTAGTTTAGTGTATAAAATAAGTTAATTTAAGTTTTTAACTGTATTGTTTGTGCACATAGTTATATCCTCTTCTGCAAATTTCGTAACAAAAATAAGGTTTGCTGTAAGAAAACCCAATTCTGGGTTAAGCTCGCCGTTGTACTTAAGCTATATATTTGAATTTTGTGTGTATATTTTTTAATTTTGTGTGCAATAAAGAATATGAATATGAATATATAAATATTAACAGTAATGGGTCCTAAGTTGTGAACTACTACTAGATTTGATTCCAAAAATAGGTATGGCAAAAACGCTCAAACGAACGGAAATTTGTTCTAGTTTCTACAAGGTCCGTATAGTAAATAACTCTGGATGTAACCGTGTGTACACTATCCAACATAATATTCCGTTAATTCTGCCAACGCCGTGATCCGTGGCTAACGTGATCTGATAGCGTGATCGGTGGAGACAAACCCAAAGACTGCACTCCCATAAAGTGAGATGAGCAGATTGTTCATCCTCGCAGTCAGATGTGGAACATTGACAAAAAGGCGGGTCAACAAGCTTGAGGGAAAATAATTTACTCTTAAAGTTACATGACCTGTGAGAAATTGGGCAACACTGTGATCAACCTCCAGCCATGTCCTGGCCAGCTGCTCACGACTGGATGGAAAAAACTGGTGGAGGTGTCGGTCGATAAGTTATAAATGACAGGCCCCACGTAGATTTGGATATTCTCGTTAAGGCATGAAAGTTATTTTTAGCTTTTTCACCGACAGTTTTTATAAATGATCTATGAATGAAAAATTCCTCTAATACTACGCCACGATTTAAGATTACCTTTTAAAATTAGTTGATAAGTTTTTTGCGGTGCAAAGGTCAGACGGTTTCGATCACCCCACTGAGATAGCCAGAAATCGTATGTAAAGTTTTGTATTTCTATCACAAGTATCAAAAGGATTGCTAGCTTTTCAGTAGCTTATGTTAATCCAATACGTTATAAACTTCACCGTCGTCATCATTTTACATTATCGCTGACTGAATGTAGTTTTTTCTAGGCTCTTTATAAGGCTGAATTGTCCCACTTGTTGGCAAAGGACTTCATTTATGATGCTTCTTTTCGCCAATACACGAGGAAGCCATAGCTATCAAGTCTCATAGGAGCTCAAAATTTTGATTTTAGCTCCTAAACTTAGATATTATGACACCTACTTTACAACTGGACTAAAATAAGACTAAAAAGACAAAATCCAGCCAACCCACTGAGATAGCCAGTCAAACTCAATAAGCAAATACACACGGTTAAAGTATCCTTTAATATTGGCGTGACACTATTATAATAAGAAGCGTGTCACGCGAGCGGGCGCGTGACGGCGTCCGGCACTGAAAGGGTTAAGATTTCTAAACGATTCTCTGTTTATTTGCATGTTTCTGTTTGTTTTGTTGGATATACACGATGTTTGGACTAGTCTAGACACTTTATGGGTTACATTGAGACATAATGACTTCGAGAAAATATACTTTTCGATCAAAGCTTATTATTATAATAAATGCGAAAGTTTATGAGGATGGATGGATGTTTGTTAATCTTTCACGCAAAAACTACAGAACGGATTTTGATTAAATTTGGCACATATTTAGTTTATATCCTGGATTACCATATAGGATACTTTTTATCCGGGTAGTATGATACCGTGGGACAGTCACCGATCTTCACGCGGGCGAAGCCGCGGCCATAAACTAGTCTACCTTTATTTTCCAACCGACAAGTAAGTTAATTAATTACTATTTCTTAGCAATATTTTGTAAATAAAATGCTTTTTTTTTAATCATTTATGAATAACAACTTGACTAATTGATATCAAAGAAATAATTTTAGGAAGCGTACATTTCTGGTCTTTTGCTCCGCGCGCCAAAGGACCAAGTTCCGTTCTCTCCTAAACAATGCCAAAACAATAACGCCAGACCCCAGCTAATCACAAGGACCAGTATTTTTACCTCAACGTACACCCATACGGTATCCTCCACATGTCCAGTCATTAAGAGGTCACGGTGCGCTACCCCCGGTGTGGGGTTCGACCACGTGCCATACTGTGAAACGGTTACAACAGATGTGCGGACTAAATTATACGTTTTTAATTGTTTTCCGTGAATTATGATGTGTTGTGTTTTTGTTATTTTTTGTGGTATTTGGTTCGGGTGTCTATTGGCATGGTTCATATCCATAAAGTCGTAGAAATTTTAATAAACTAACGGCATAACATCTAATGGATGGATGAAACGCATGTGACTAAAAGAGTGATAATGAAAAAGAAAGAAAAAATATGTATTTGACGTCAGTTATTAAAGCACACACACAATAATATAAAAAAGATAAGGTACAACATTAGGAGGAAAACATAGTATGTGCTGTGTGCCTCACGGCTGCGCCAAAAAGGTCCATTTCAGCATTCATGCCAGACAGGTGATGGTGATGCTGTCTGACGCTGGTCTTCCAATGAACCTTAAGAGGGAAGTGATGGAAAACAGTTTCAAACAAAATGTAGAAATACTTAAATGGTTATAAATAAATAGATAACAAGTAAATTAACTAAATGTGTATTTATTTTGATAGACATGAATGTTGATGGATGGAGAGGGAGTAGAAGGCCAAAGAAAAGATGGATGAATTGTGTGAGGAATGATATGAAAGAGAAAGAAGTCAATGATGCCGTGACGTTTGATAGGAGAGAATGGAAAAAGAAAACGTGTTGCGCCGACCCCATGTAGAATGGGACAAGACAGGAAGAAACAGATGATGAGACAGGATAACGCGGATTAAGGGATGATCTCTCCAATAAACCTAGGTGCAATCAGCTTATCTAAAAAATCTTATCAGCATCATAATCTTCAGTGTTGCCAACTCAACTACTTCAAAATATGCTAGATTGGTGTAAAAAATATGCCAAAAATATGCTAACCTTCTCTAAAAATGACAGTAAAAAATACCAACATAATTATGTGTAAGTATTTATTAAGAAATTACATCAAAGGGAATAGAATATAAATGTCTTCATCTTCAACAACATCAGCTGATGTGGAAGGCTGAGAGCCAGTCCGAAAGTTCCGATACAACTTAGTACGTTGTCTGGAACAGTGTAAGAATAACAGCACTTTCCTGCTCTTTTTAGGCCGAATCTGACGTACAAAATGGCATTCAGGGTTCTCACCACCAAACGGTTTCGGAGTCGAGTATCGATATCAATTTTTATTACAAAAAAGATTGTGATTTACATTCTTTTCATGTTTATAAAAATATGATAAAAAATATGCCATATGCTAAAAGCTAAAAAAATATGCTAAACAAGAAGAAAATATGCCAAATTTAGCATAATTATAATATGCTAAATTGGCAACGCTGATAATCTTAAGAGCAGGCTGTCAGTGTCATAACTACGAGTACTATGGCATATTGAAGGTGTCTCCAGAACGCCGTTTAAATGTACTAAGTGCGTTCAGATTCATCAGTGAAATCCGTTTTAAATTGTGATTCAGTTTAAAGAAGTATAAAAGAAGAAGACATGCTACCCCAAATGAATTGGGATTAGGGCAAGAGAATGATGCTCAGGAGTGCAACTGCTCATTGCTTGCTACTCTGATTCCAGTGTAACGTGTGACATTTTGGTTCGAAGCGTCACTGAGACTTAGTATCACTTTTTTCTATGATATTTCTTCTGTTTTCTATGTATAACATTTGTACATTGTATTAGATTTAAACATAACAGTTTAATATATATAAGTATTAGCGATGTTGCCAGCCTTCTGGGCACTTTTCCTGTTGACAGCGATGTGGACGAATTTTTTGACGCCCTGTAACCGTTTTGTTGTTTGTAATCATCATAATCAGCCCACAATCACCCACTGTTGGGTATAGGCCTCCCCTTTCTTCCGCCACACTTCCCGGTTCTGTGCTACCCTGATCCAGGTGTTTCCCACGACCCTGACGATATCGTCAACCCAACGAGCTTTAGGACGGCCCTGGTTTCTTTGTTGCTTGTACTTACATATTTTTATTATTATTTAGAGTTATTAGTTTGTATAAAAGTAGTGTAATTATTTAAATAAAAATTTTGATAAAACATTTACTTCACAGTATTAGCTATGTAAGTAAGGTGGTTAATTGTGATGTAAAAGAGCAAACAAACGCACCAAACGTAAAAGTTTGGCAAGTTTAGCATTAAGACGACTACAGGAGCTAAATTAGCAACTCTAATCGATCTGGTCTTTATAATGTAAGAACATAATTATATGTTCATAAATAATGTAATTGTTTGCATGCCGAATGGTAAAATATGGCTGAGCTTTGATATTATGTCCTAACAACTATTGTGTATTTACCATATTTGCAAAATAAAATTCTATTCTATTCTAATTGTGGTGGTTCAAACTTCGTTTTAAATACTGTTAGAATAAAGTTCTAGTCAGTTTGCACTACACAGTGGTGGTTACGTCAGTCACTGTGGGCCGAATAGTGCGAAATGTGTGGTTTTTTGCGATTTACAAAAAATCTATTAATTACTTACACTAAAAAAATAAAACACTATCATACTAATATGTTGCTTGTACAATTATTTGCCAAAAAATCAGAATGATCGCATGTATTTGAGTATGGTGTTAATCGTTAAAATATTTTTTTAGAGATAAGTACGTGATTTTTTTTTTATCGAGTATAATTAGTTGTATTATGTTTTCAAAACACTATCATACTAGGAATTTTCTTAAGAATATCATATATTTTTCTGGTTTTGTTTATTGCAGTGAATCATATGCTTTTTTGCATTATAAAACTCGCGTTTAGTTCCTGTAGTCGCCTTAAGCAACACCTCTCTATTAAAATTTCTTTCAATAAAATATTTAATAAAAAAGACAAACTTACTTTCGCATTTATAATACCTATTAGTTATGAAGGATAGTAAGTTAGGATTGACACATTATTGACCATATTACTTAGGTATTTTATAAACTTATATATTTGTTGGTCTTTTGGATCAACCAATTATTTGGACGCTTTTATTACCCTACCTCTTGATTAATCGCCTTTTTCACACTAAATCAAAAATGTAACTTTAGCCACACAAAAATATTATAAACCCAAGTTCTAAAATCTCGTTAGTACAAGGCTTTAATGTAACGCAAACCGCTCTTGATCCGGTTAACTTTAACTTGAGTTTATGGTGGTTAAACACGAACCGCTTGTTATGGTCACTGTAACCTAACCATTGTTAGTTCAAAATTTCCATACATTTTACTTTGACAAAATATTTCTTCTTTAGTTTAAAGTTTTAAGCGGCGAATTTTGGTTCGGAATATTAAGTATACTTATTTTGATAATTAACCCCCAGTATCTTAACTAACCCATTCGATTCTGGGCACTGCTTATTAATATATTTTTAATTTAACTATGTGTATTCCACAACTTCCTTTTTAACCGACTTCTAAAAAGAAGGAGGTTCTTAATTCCACAGTTTTTTTTAATGTTTTTATACCCCATAACTCCGTGATTACTGGTACGGTTTACTTGATTCTATTTACATTTGATAGAAGAAGCTTGCGCGGTGGTTCCGTGTTTTATTCACATTGCTTGTTCTTCTATACCTAGCACATTTTTTTCTTCTAGATCTATGTGGATGATCTGCTGGCCTAGCCAAGTTACAAACGATTCGTATCGATTCTCTTTCTACAATCGTAAACGTTAAGTCACGTGGTCAAAACAAACGAATATAAACTTTCGTAGACAAGTTTACATCGATCAAGATGATAGAATGAAATGTATTCGTTTCTACAATCGTGATCCCTACATCACATATAAATCGTAGCCAACTTACAGTTTTGACTAAACTTTAAAATTTCCATTCATTTGTTTTGACCACGTGACTTAACGATGATAGATGTCATTCCCATACATTTGGTTAGTTTTCTATAGCGTTAACGATTGTAGATTGTCAACTTGGCTAAGCCTACTGATAATAATTTTAAGTAATAATGGAATATGAATATTCGACAAGAATTTGTGTGAGATACCACAACTATTTTTTTTTTCCCCGACTATGTTTCTCCGTAGCGCCTAAACTATTCATCTGATTTTGATGAATAAGGATGTCAATCCATTCATTATTACGGAGCGGGTATCATAGGCTACATTTTGGCCGACTTCAACAATAGGAGAACTCGATTTTACCTTGTTAACCCCGATTTGAATTAGAGCGTGATTTTTCAGTAGTCTGGTATTTTAGTTGAAGTACACACAGTCTTGTTTGGCTTTTACATCAACTACGGATAAAGAACTGTCACAATTATGCGCAAACGGAGCAGCTGTCGCATCATATTTTTCTAAACACGTACATAATCTACCATAATATAAGTACATGCCTAAAATCGCAATAATAAGGACGACATACGCAATTATAACAGTATAACGCTATCTCCGTTATGGTAATCAGCTGGGAACACATTTGCGTTGCACCTTTGCCTTCGTATGAATATTCATACTTATGGTAAAAATACTTGGCTGTATAGTTGTTGGGAGCCTTAATTACGAAGTTAAATAAATTTGTTTGTGGTATTTATTAAAATAAATAGTAAATAATTTAGCGACAAAAGTAATAATCATAAAAGGCAAAAAAAATATGTTAAACTGCCAGTCTTGTGTCAATTCATCACAATCGCCATTGTTAAAGACAATTTAGCTTAAACCAGTATTTTACATGGACCGACTGCCTATCTGACCTCCACAACCCAGTTAGTACTGGGTAATACGAAACCCCTCGGTAAGACTGGTTGTCAGACTTTCGGGCCACTGACTACCTGTAATGTCGGTCAAACATCTACAAAGATCTGCTTTACGTGTTTTCCGAGCACTGATGAAACTCAATAATTATGTAAAGGATAGTCACCCATCCTCGGCCCAAACTAGAGCTGATTAACGACCAAGTCAGCAAAAAGGAAGAGGTCCGCAAGGGCCGATGCCTGCCGGGGCTGCGGGACTGTTCGAAAGAGATACCGTGGCCCCGGAACACAAACGGCGATGAAGGAACATGGATGGGTTTTAGTCAGTAAAAGTCGACACTCCCTCCTGCTCCGCCCAGAGCGGGAGGAGTCATTTGATGAAATCCCAAAAGAAGACCATCGGCTGTTATTATTTAGCAGTAGTAGTAGTTTAGTAGTCAAAGCAAAGATCTTTATTGTGAGACAGTGGTTACAGAGTTGTTATCAAGTTATTTCTGTGTGCGTTTTCACTGCTCTACCATATTCGGCATACAATAGTTTGACCAATTTAGTTTAGTATTGAATCTCTTTAATGGAAGTAAGAGATATATTTTGCATCAAAACATAAAATCAGTTTGGCACTAACTCATCACGAATCTGTCGGACAAAAATTCATGGACTGCATAATATGATCTATATACCAAAAAGTCTTAAATTTCTTCTCAAAATTTTTGATGTTTTCAATTTCTCTTATTTGCTTAGGCAGCTTATTATAAATTCGTGAAGACATTTCGAAGAAATTTTTAGAAAGCAGGGCTGTTTTTGATATTTGTTATTTTGTCGGCATGTCGACTGGAGTGCAAGTTACTAAACTTTTTCTTAATGGTTTTTACAAATGTAGCGAGCTCATACATGTAGGCAGGACAGAGATCTTAAGCTTCTTAAAGTATAACATACAACTTTCTGGGGTACGTATGCCAATGCGTATATAGCCCCGACAGGGTGTATTACAACCCACTCTCAAATCCTTCCGAGCGGAAGGCTGTGTCCCAGGAATTGGAAAATCTAAAACTCTTTATAAGTATTCATTATGTTGTAAACCTAATTTTGTTTTGAGTTTCAATTGCGACATGTTTAGTTCAATTTTGTGTACCTACCTGTACAGTACATGTTCAATCACATAGGCAAGTAGGTATAAATACCTATGCAATTAATTTCGATTTGATATCATTAAAAACATACGCTTTCTTTGCAGTCGGTGAAAATAAAGACAAGCGGACATTCTATATCGAGTAAAAAGTGATTGTCGTGGTATCAACGGTTTTGAATCAGGCGCACAGACATTCTTAACATACCTAATAAGGTATGTTAAGAATGTTTTTAATGAAACTGTAAAACAGAAAAAAAATAAGTCAATAAAACTGATAATAATAAACTAAACATTGATATCCAATTGTCCATATATCGTAAATCAATGCAAAATAATGCGTGTAATGAAAACGTATGACAAATTGTGCGCACGCGACGTTCTTGAAGTATGAATACCATTGCGTTTCCGTACATTCTTAGTTTTTCTAACAACCGCTCTAATATGGCAGGGGAGTGATAGTTGGAACTTCTTCTTCCGGGGTAAGCAGACTTAGATGTATTATTTAAAAGGTTTTACAGTTTTTGTTAGAAATCTTAATACTTTTTGTAGCAGTAATTGATTCGAGGTGATGCAACAAACAACAACAACAACATTAATTTATTTCCATATACCTTATAGACTAACATGCATAGATAAAATACAAATTGTGTTAATAAAAGACAAAGCATCAAAGTTGTCGACATAGCTCACAGAATAAGCAAGCTGAAGTGGCAATGGGCCGGCCTCATTAGCCGTAGAACCGATAACCGTTGGGGTAGACGTGTTCTTGAGTGGAGACCGCGAATCGGCAAGCGTAAGGTGCGAGAGGCCCTCAGGCAAGGTGTAGCGTTGATCTCTGCAGGGTGACTGGTATCAGCTGGAAGAGAGTTGCCGAGAATTGAGCTGAGTGACCTGCAATTGGCGAGGCCTATGTCCAGCAATGGACTGCTCGAGGATTATGATAATGATTATGAAACGTAAATTAGCTACCAACACAAAGGTTTCCGTTCATTAAATAATTGTAATACCATCATGTTACAGCTTAATTATTGAAAACACCCTACATAGACATAAAATAAATACTATTTCATCGTCCTCTCTCTAAAGTGCTAAAATACAAAATTAACGAGTTTCGCCAAAGCCTCAGCCTACTGTCATCAATTTTCGTTTTCAATTTATAACAAAAACAAAAAAAGTAACCCCCGATAGTGTAATGACGATTATAGAGGGTGATAAACCACCGCGCATTCGATTAGTGACGTACCCATGGACATTATCGATAAATCGGTAAATCCATTCGATTGCCGGCCAACGCTATCTTGATCTGTGAGCCGCAAAACAATAACTTTGCCTTTTTTTATTAAAAAGTTAAAATGTTGTGCAAAGAAAAGTAATGAAGGCTGTTTTGTGAAATAATTGCGATTGTTTTTATACAGAGTGTACGGCTTAATGTTGTGGTGTTTAAAATATTATGTGGGGTATTGAAATGTTGTTATATTTATTTAAATGAGTCGTTTGTTCATGAGGATTGGCAGAAAGAATAACAATGACGGCCTTGACGCTTTTATATTGCTATTAATAAGTTTATTACTGACAGCAACAAAAGTTTTGTTGAATATTATTTTTATTGTTCGTCTTTTGTGGTCAAATCGCCTGCTATTACATCGATAAATGCTGGTTTTGGTATTATTTCATGAAAATTAGGCTGGCTAACTATCTTTTATAGATATAGATATGAGTATTATATTTAAAACACTTAGAACTAAATAAAATAGGGTGATCGAGGTCAAGAGTATGCCCATATTGTAATTAAAAAAAAATGCTTGAAGCAGACTGGCTTAGTATTTTATGAGATAAAAGAAATATTTTAGTATTCAGTGACAGTTGCAGTAGTAGAAACAGAGAAAATTTTACATTAAATTATTATGACTCATACCAGTAGGTTTTGATAATAACAAACAGTAGGACGCTACTACCTCTTAGCGGGAGATGAATGAACAACCGATTGTGTTTTCGTTCCTTGGCAAAAAAATGCTTCATTTACTATTGATTTGCAAACACACGGTCATAATAAATTTTGTACGTTTTTAAAATAAAAAACCAAAACCGCCTTATACACGACACGGTCAATAATAACTCCCAGCCAATTGAAAAGGTCGTCGATAAACTATGATCTATCGACATAAATCTATCGATAGTATCACATCACTGGCTTACACATGGTGTCTCCCAGGCAGTAATTGGCTAGGCTGGTCGTAAAGTGTACCGTACCGTTTGTCGGTGACAATGCCACTGTTGCCAGTGTTGTGAGAATTATTATTATTTATTTTATATTTATTGGGTGTATTATGGATTTCATAGTTCAGGTTTCTAATAGTAGTGTTTTACAATGTTTTGTAATGCAAACAATAGGTTCTGTACTTTTCAGCAAGATTAGGTGTCAAATCAAAACCTCCTCTGCAAGTTTTCAATAGAATAGAAAAACACTGAAAAAGTGCAGTCAATAATTTTGCACATTTCAAGTGCACACACCATTAAAAAAGAATACAAAAAAAAACTTTAAGTTTTACACAAAAAGTAAAATTAAATGTGTGTCTCACGGCTGGGCCAAATAGGCCCAGTTCAGTAAAATGCCGGGCAACTAATGCCTAACGACGGTTTTCATTGATACCTTGCTCACCTATAAAATTCCTATCACGTAGTTTTTAATTAAACAATAATCATACTTAAAATGTCACTTACGGGATATATTCCGTGATTATCAATTGTTTTGAGCTCCCGTTATTTCGACGCTGTTGCAAGCGCCATGATCGCGGGTTAAAATTGTTAGGAGCAGACAAATCTGTCTACCCTCTTTCTCTTTCACGAAAGATATCCCGTAAGTGACATTTTAAGTATAGTTATGAACCGTGAAAGCCTAAAACAGTGTTTAATAATAATCATTATTTCACTGCTACTTAAAATGCTTTAAAACTCAGTTTTATAGTGCTAGGTATTGTATAACGGGCTGGTGTCTGCAACTCCACGTCAAAGCGCTTATTTTGCGAATGGTTTTATAATCCTAAAAGAATGAATAAGAATATTTAGAGTACGAATAGGAGTGCATGGAAAATACATTATAAAACAAGTATTTAAAATTACCTACATAAAATAGTGTTGTTATTTTTTTGAATGTTTACTAAATGAAAACAAACTGTAGTCTCACTTGCAAGATATGATAATTAAGAACAAAGTAAAGCTTCTGTGATTCATTTAAAATATCAACTTCTAATAAAAGTTTGAAGTATCTGCCAAATTGGTATCTATGGACCATGGACAAATTGCGCATACGGCTGCGGGCACTGACTTCCGTTTCAGTAAATATTTTGTATGGAGGTGTCTGAGGGCTCTGTCCTTTAGGATTTAATGTAGTCCCATGTAATAGGGTGCGAGCATATTGCCATCAACCCGTCAAAAATCCAGATTCCGTGGCTTCTACT
Organism: Xestia rhomboidea; assembly: GCA_963853795.1. Lineage (NCBI taxonomy): Eukaryota > Metazoa > Arthropoda > Insecta > Lepidoptera > Noctuidae > Xestia > Xestia rhomboidea. The sequence goes on from OY970778.1 coordinate 15,021,134, forward strand.
GAGAAATTCACAATAATGAAATGGGCATTCCTGACTTCTCATGCTTTTAAAACAGTGTACCATAATAATTATAACATAAGTAGACGTTTTATATTCAGAGATTTCAAAGTAAGTATTCACCATATAATATCTTCTATATTCCTCTAATGGCAGCTCAGGCAACGGTTTACCCCTCACACAATTCGATATTTTAACAAGCTTATTTTCCCTCACCAAAAACACATAAAACGTCCCTCGCCCAGCATCCCCTGTCGGCACAATCTCTCTGATTTGTCGCGCAAACCACGCCCCCTCGTTTACTCGCGCAAGTGGCGATAAATGCAGATTAGTGTTATAGTACTAATTGATAAGCACGTTATGCTTGCCCCGAGTTTATCCCGCACTAACTTGCAAACCGACGATTGAAGCATTACATAAGGGTAGATAAAGGCTTATGCAGACCGTACGACCGTAAACGTATTGATATAGAAATGCGACCGCCGCGCGTCTTTCAATACAAATTCCTTTCGATGCCACGGCATGCCACAGGATCATTTTAAAGCATAGCAATTTATGTCGTATTTATATACCAATACGTTTAAATGTCCATTGGCAAAAATTTAAATCCTTTGCCATGCCATCCCGGTCTGCGTAGGCCGTTACTTGGGAGACCTTGCTCTGTTCTTGTGTAATTTTTCGGATGCATGTGCGTATTGTATAATTATCAATAGCTTCGGTGAAGGAAAACATCGTGAGGAAACCAAACATGCCTGAGAGATATTTCTCGATGCGGCATGTCAACCAAGCCCGGGCGGCATAAAAACTCTGATACCAGGTTAGGCACTAACCACACGAAAAAGAAAGCAGAAGATTTTGTTGTATTTTAATTTGTTTGTGTTTTTTTTTTTATTTATACTTTTCTAAGTTTATCTTGGACATCACAGACATCGGTGAAGGAAAACATCATGAGGAAACCTGGACTTATAATTAATATAAGTCTGAAATCACCAACCCGTCTTGAGCAAGCGTGGTGATCTGATGAATGCTCGTGCCTTCTCTGTATGAGAAGAGGCCTTTGCCCAGCAGTGGGACAGTAATAGGCTGGTATTATTATTATTATTATTATATTTATACCCTGGGGTATCTTTTGAGAGGTGTCTTTTTACCACCTTAATTTTCAACATTCTGTTTTGTTTGACGATACGCACCTGGAAATGGTTAAACCATTTAAGGAGAGAAATGCCAGGGTATCCCTTATATTTTTTGCAATTTGCAGGTCAGTGTTAGGTTGTATGTTGATGAAATATCAGTCGCGCAAGTAACACGTATGAAGTTCCGAAAATATAATCTTTTTTTTTTTCAATCGTCATTATCGCCCATTCATTAACTATTTAATGAAAAAGTCATTCACTGTTATCATTCATATTTCATCAACATAAAACCTGACCTGTCCTGCAAATAGCAAAAACACAGAAAATTTGAATTCGGGCTACCCAGGCATTACCACCTTAAGGTATTGTTAGGTCACCCACCGATGTTAAAACAACAGTTATAAAATTAGCCAGCGAAACCACGCAGACGTAATGAGTAAATGAAGAAATTATGTTCACTTTACAAATTAAATTTTACAAACTCATCGCGCCACGTGTTTGATATATTGGGTGTTGAGTGGGCACAACATGGTTAACTACAATGTTTGCCCGATTTCACCTTATCCTATGATAATTATAATATCTGTAAGATGGTTCACACAAGACTTCATTTGCACAGCATAAATGTTGTCTTTTTAATGACGCATAAAACTAAGTGTTCATTATATACCAATCGATGTTTACACAACCACTTTAATTATCGAAAAAAACAGCTAAAAAAAATTGATTAAAAAGGGCAAGCAGCAGGCTGAATAACAAACACATTGTATTTACTTTTATAGTTTTCTTACGATTTCATTTCATATCCATATTATCATTTCTCGTGCAGAGCAGGTGACAACGCAGCATCCTTACTAATGCCCAGTATGACCTGTATCCAGCAATTAAAAACACATAATTATTTATTTTAATTACTGAACATAATACTATGTGATATTTACAAAGTCTCACAACAGTTGATATTAAGAATGCGACGGCAATTAACACGTAAAGGTGGTAGACGTAGAGATAACATTTAAATTATAATTATATAGAATTTTAATTATGATTATTATAAATACCTGTCTAGGCTGATAAGAGTCCAATAAAGTTAGACATGCTGTTTTGAACAGAAAAATAACAATTGGCTGATTCTATGTGTTTTATGGAGCTCAGCAGATCTAAATACTCGTCATCATCATTAGACCCGCAAGACGTCCACTGCTGGACATAGGCCTCCCCCAAGTGTCGCCACATTGACCACTCCCGTGCGACTTGCATCCAACGGATCCCCGCAACTTTCACTAGGTCATGGATCCACTTAGTGGTTGGCCTTCCAATGCAACGTCTTCCGGTTCGCGGTCGCCACTCCAGAACTTTGCGGCCCCATCGGCCATCCGTTCTGCGAGCAATGTGACCTGCCCACTGCCACTTAAGTTTGGCAATTCTTCGGGCTACGTCGGTAACCTTGGTTCTCTTGCGGATCGGTCTTCATTTCTGATTCGATCACGGAAGGAAACTCCGAGCATAGATCCAACTACTCATATTCTATTAATTAAACATAACTAGCGAAATGTGGGTATACTTTTAGGTACCTACACTTCAGGCTAACCCTTCGGGGCGTGACTAACAGGCGTGATAATTATTAATTATCAAATAATCACTTAAAAGTATATTTCTGTATTGTTTCAGTGGTCATGCACAAAGAAAAAGAAGACATTCATGGACATCGGAGAGAACACTCACCGTACGACCACGCCATGCCGGATGGAGAAATGTTCTTACAAGTAAGTGTTGCTCATCATCACCATCATCGCCATCATCATCATTATCATCATCATCATCTCAGCCGAAAGACGTCCACTGCTGGACATAGGCCTCCCCCAAGTGTCGCCACATTGACCGGTCCAGTGTGACTCGCATCCAGCGGATCCCCGATACCTTCACCAGGTCATCGGAAGACGTTGCCTTGGAAGGCCAGCCACTAGGTGGAGTGTTGTTTACACCAATTTAATTCGACCTGTACTGAATTTTTGCGTGGCCACTCTTTTGGAAATAAAATTAAATGGCGGAAGCACCGTAAGCCAAACTATTCAAAGCCCTTTTGAAATCTCTTTGAGACATCTGCCATCTTCTTTGTGGCCCGGCGCGATCTATTCTTGTTGTCCATGCGATACACAAGTCTTGTCCTGTCCAATAGTTTTCCTTAGCTATAGAATTGTGGGCAAAGAGCTTTAAAACTGCTGAATCTATTGTTGGCTATGTGTCTGCAAAAATCAGTTAGTCTGGTCTGGCGTAACAACTACATAGTGAATCATCATCTGCCAAGCCTTTCCCCAACGATGTTGAGGTCGGCTTCCAGTCTAACCGGATGCAGCTGAATACCAGTCTTTTACATGGAGCGACTACCTATTTGACATACTACATAGTGAAGGCAAAGGAAAAATAGTATCTAATTCCGATCCGGAAAATACAAATAAAAAAACCATAATGGATTCGTCATACAGTATGATATCAACGACAAATATAAATATTGACTCCAGGGCTGACACTAAACTATTTCCCATTATCATAACATTTTAGTAACCTCTAACCTTCGAACTCAAGGTTACAAAATAACAGAACCTTGAACATAGCATAAGTTTTTCAATTTTATTAACTTTTTCGATTTATTCTATGCAATATTGTTTATGGAAGAAAATTGGTTGCTGTGTGACTTTATTCGTTGAATGAAAAAAAGGAATGAAGACACAATTTTTGTAAAATACATAATTATTATCTCTGCCAAACTGCAAGGCCCCCGTCCCTCTCTCAAGCCAGCCCGCGCGGCTGAGCCTGTAGTCCAAAATCAGTCCCTAATTAATGACACTATTCAGATCCAGCCTGACCTCTTGCTGTCCTCTCCCAACGATGCCCTAAGCCGAGGCCCGTACCCCGCAGAGGGTGCCCTTAGCGTGTAGTCGTTTAGTTTGTAAGTTTTATCCCCTGGCTGGAGGCCTTACACTTAAGGCACCCACAGGGTTGTCCGGTTAAGCAGACGACAATCTCTTTAGGTTGAACTGCGAGATGCCATTCTCCATCCTGCACCGAATCGGGTAGGAAGAAACGCCCGGGTGCTATCACTGTGAGGATCGGCCGGAGGACACGGTGGAGCACACTGTGGAAGTGTGCCCCGCTTGAGTGGAGCACCGCCGTGTCCTCGAGGTGGCGATCGGCGGCGGCGACCTCTCGCTTCCGGCCCTGGTTCGTGCCATGGTCCGGAGCGAGACGGAATGGGACGCCGTCACCTCCTTCTGCGAAGCAGTCATGCTAGCGAAGGAGGTGGCGGAACGTGAGAGGGAGATATCCTCACGTCCAGGCCGCCGCGGGAGACGCCCCGGGCGTCGGGGGCCACGTGGTGGCTTCCGGCCACCGTAGGCGCGGGCCTGTGGACGGGGAGCTATGGGCTAGCTCGCCGTCCGTACGTCTCATGACGACAGTCCGTGTCGACGGCGCGTTCGTGTTCCACGCGCGCCTCAAAGAGAGTCAGCAACTATGAAGGCGTCCGCAAGGGCCGAAGCCTGCCGGGGCTGCGGGACTATTCGAAAGAGATACCGTGGCCCCGGAACACAAAGGGCGATGAAGGAACATGGATGGGTTTTAGTCAGTAAAAGTCTGACACTCCCTCCTGCTCCGCCCAGAGCGGGAGGAGTCATTTGATGATATCCCATCCGAAAAAAAAAAAAAAAAAGGATATCTTCCGTGATTATTGTTTATTTTTGAGCTCCCGTAAGTGACATTTTAAGTATAGTTATGAACCGTTAAAGCTACAATATAATAAAATACAGTGTATAAATGTAGTTGTACTATAGACACACCCCTTCTTTTTTTTTTTCTCGTGGGAAATCATCAAATGACTTCTCCCGCTCTGGGCGGAGCAGGAGTGTCAGACTGTTACTGACTAAAAACCAATCCATGTTTATTTATTTATTTATTTTCTCTCATGCACATCACACATTTTACAATATTACTGTCGGTTTTTGTACATGAACCCTGTCAAGGCACTGCAAAGCACAATGCTGGTTTGCTATTGAGTTTTAAACATTAAATTAAATTAGTAATATAATAAATAAATTGAATCAGAATTTATCAATAACACAATAGATTACATTTCCTTTAAAAATACCCATGTCTAAGGTCGTTATGATGTCCAGTTAGCAGTAATAAGCACTATACAATAATACACATAAGGTCATTTATAGATCAGATTGAATAGAATAAAATAATAGGTTATAGAATATAATAATAGGTTCCTTCATCACCCTTTGTGTTCCGGGGCCACGGTATCTCTTTCGAACAGACCCTTTGATTCTCCTTGGGAGTTTTAGACGTGTTAGTTATCCTTAAGGACTTCAAACGGTATTGAAATAAAGATTATAGCTCTCTTTTCCTGAAAGTTCTATGTGCATAGTAGGTACATGATTTCAACCTACACAATAGTAAAGCCGTTAAATCTTAGTTTTTTTTTTTAAACTGAAGTTCTTGCAATAACTAGTCCCATAGAGACGATATGACACAGTTATAAATTATAAATAGTTAGTCCGTAACAAAATAAATCAATAGGAAGTATCGACGCTATAAATAATCAGTACTATGTGCTTATTTTACGTTCGCTAGTTAGCTTTGTAAGTTTTCAACGTCATACGATACGATTTTTGTGACGATACGGAAATATTCTAGATTTAAATTCATGAGGTCCTGGGTTCGATTCCCAAGTCGGGCATAGTGTTATTGAGTTTTTCCCATCAGAAATTTCTCAGTAGTAAGCACGGAGTCTGGATTTGTGCCCGGTTAATGTCAATAGGCTCGCCCCCTATTACATGGGATTTAAAAATAACTGGCGAAATGTGGGTGTACTAAATTCCTGTTGGCATTTACTGCAAGCCAATGGAAATGCGTCCCTACATTTCTCCGTCCAACTTGGCTCGTAACTCAGTCTTGTGTCTGGCCGAGGAAATAGCTACGAAAGCCAACGAAAAACTTGGCTAAAGTCTTTATTGTCGTCGACAGAATAATTTCGGTCCCCCACCGTTTGAACGGGTTTCAGTCCGGAGAACTTTTCGTTTTTGTTTGAATTCGTGGATCGGGTTCGGAAAAGTTCGTTTTATTTATTCGGGTTTGGTAAAGTTTTCTCTGCGTATGGGTTTTGAATGAATTATTGAATAATTTGTTATGCCTATGCTGTTATATGCAAAGTTGTAGCGTAGGGTGGAAGAGATTCCTTTATTTATTATAAATGGCATTTGCCTCAATGCTTGACATAATAGATACCCAAGAATGTACTTCTTCTTTTTTTACTTTCCGTGTGGTTCGTGCTTAACCTGGTATCAGAGTCTCTATACCGCCCATGGGCCTCTGACTTGGTTTTACAAGCAGTCGAAAAATATCTCTCAGGCACGCTGGTTTGGTTTGCTCGCGCCGTTTTCCTTCACCGAAGCAAGTGATAATTATATTATACGTGCATTCGAAAAATCAGAGGTATCTTGGGTTTGAACTCAAGACCTATGACTTAGCAATCCAGCGGTCACACCACTAGTCTATCACTGCTATCAATCTACTTACTAAGGGCCTCCGATATTATCAATTTTTTTTTGGTTAATGCGTGCTAAAAAAAATCTGTGTGGTCGTAGTTTTGCGTCATCGTAATTCTGCTGTTTCCATTTTAATTTTCTTGGAGTTGGTGCAGCAAGTCATTTTTCTTCTCCACATCTTTCAACAGTCATTATGTGCAGTATCTGACAATTCTGGGTGTCAATTGGTTATTACAAGCATAATACAGTATGACCACTTTAAGTGTGCAGTTTAAGGTGGCGCTGCTAGTCAAGAAAAAATGCATCGATATGTCAAGCTTGCTACATTTATTTTAGTTCCGTGTTTTCCTGCCTGTTCAGATAAGTTGGTTGAAGTGTTAAGGTGCGTTTAATCATTGCGATCGAGTACTCGTTCCAGGTTTGCTCAATCACATTCACTTGGTGTAAACAGACCCAGACACACCTGAAGACGTTGCGTTGGAAGGCCTCCCACTAGGTGGACCGATGACCTGGTGAAGGTTGCGGGATCCCGCTGGATGCGAGTCGCACGGGACCGGTCAATGTGGTGACACTTGCGGAAGGCCTATGTTCAGCAGTGGACGTCTTTCGGCTGAAATGATGACGATGATGATGAAACAGACGCAGAGCAAATTGTTCGTTGTTCCATTATTATTCGCACAGTATTTCTCTGATTCTAACATGACTTGTTGTTCTATTGCAGGCACTCAACGGTTTCCTGATGATCCTGACGTGTGAGGGTGAAGTCTTCTTCGCCACACACAGCATCGAAAGTTACTTAGGCTTCCATCAGGTATGAGCACAATATTTCTCAATCTACCTAAGTACCTGTTTGAAGGTAAATTACTATACATAAACTAAGGGGTGCTGTACAATATATTCAGCTAGGTTTCTTTCGGCTTAGCTTGTTTGGGAAAACGAGATGGTGGGAGATGAGAGCTGGCCCGAACATGATGATCATGAAATTATCATGAGATGCCGAATAAAATTCGAGTATATTTAGTAATTTTTTTGACTCGGGTTTTTATGTTCTACTGATAATACTGAAATGAATATGCACAAAATGACTAAACACAAATGCCATTACATTTCACTATAATAAGTACTATATAGTATAGCAATAGGTACCTTATTGGCTACTATGAAAGTTCGAAAAATAAATTTTATAATATTGATTGTTTATTTCGTTAGTCTTTCAAAATATTTCGAACCACGCAATAAGTCCCAGCCTAAAACAGGACGAAAAAACGAAAAACAAAATTCTCCTCGTTCAACAACAATTTTTACCCACAAATTCACTTTAATTAATTACATTATTTCCATATAAAAATTACCCTATTTTCTTTATGAAAGGCCGCATTAACCTTATTAATCACTTAGCCAGAATAAGATAAGGCTTAGACCAAAATTTAATTAATCATAAAATATTAAAAGTGTGCTATAAAAATATTAATTAAAGCGCGATAAGTTAGCTTAGTACCGTTAGTGCCAGTGAAGTGTTATCAGTGGTACTTTTTTATCGGAGTTTCAACGAATGGCTTTGTAATCTTTAGAGTATTAACATATTTTCACGTTTTAGTACGTTTTTTGGGGGACTATGTTTAATGTGGGGGGCATTATTTAGGTGCCTCCCCCTTGGAGAAAGTGGTAAAATGTGTTGCTATGTGAGTAGTTACGTATGTAATAACACGTTGAAAAATAACTGGTAATAAAAACAACCATTTAAACCATTTTTACAGCTTTAAAATCAAATAACTTAATTTTATGTATTTTGTTCTAGTTTTTAAATAGTGATAAACTGGGAATAGGTAGTCATATCGTTTCATCACAACATAAATTATGATTTTTTCTCAGATAATGTCAAATACCTATGAAACATAAGACCTATAATGTACCTTTATTACTTTTACCTTTATACATAAGGCTTATTGTAATACCTATGTTCACAAGTAAAGATTGATTTGATTTGAAACAAAGGAAGATACACAACAACGTTGTATGGTACAGGATTATCACATGCCTTTCGAATACAGGTCCCTAATTTTTTTTTTTTTTTGTATTTACATATTTTACTGCACATAGATAGGGTAACTCAGTACGTAGTTCCAACCCCCACATTTGTTACATGGCTTACAAAATATTACAGAAGCATGTATCTCCATAATTTAATGGCTTCCGCCCCATCCCTAATTTTCCTCAAACAATAACTCACCAAACATCCTCATACTGTAACCAAATAAATCATTTTCATATCCCAATATGTTTCAAACCACAAAAAAAATTAACATAACCGCGGTATCCAAAAAAAAATCTTTAAAAACAAAAGACTGCGACGTATATTAAAATCGCTCGTTAACAAATGCCCTCCGCATTACAGCTAATAAAGTCCCCGATGAAATATTGCTATTAGAATGTAAAAACCCCAGTTTTCGACCCCCTTCCGACCACCGTACGACCCCCGCTATAAAACTTTCAGTTGGCAGTGATCGTATGCGTATAAATTTTACGTCCGAACCCCCCTTTCTCCTCTTTGTTTTGTTTATGCTCAAAGCGAGCGAGTAATTCGGTTACCTGAGTTACTTTAGTGGGACAAAGATTATTGAGCAGAGTGGATAGGTTGAATGGTTTATGTGTATGTAAACTATATTCTATTATAAACTATTGCGGGAACATTATACCTACCTACTTTGTAAGAAACTCTACGTTGGAATTATTCATTCAAGTTCTATGGCCGAACAGTATGTCGATCTTTCAGAAGAAATTAATTAAAAGCGTTCTGCGTGTTTCATAACTTCTACTAATAAACCATTTCGAAACACCACAAATGCTGCTGCAACCAAAAAATGCCTATCGTAGAAGACAAAAGAATCGTGTAACATAAACCTTAGATTCTTCAAATCTTAGTTACATTCTAGTGCCTTCTTGAATCTTTTGTAGTTTACGCATGACATCACTTAAATTTACAGTCTGAGTTTTCTACCTACTTCCGCATCTACCACCTAATCCATGCCGATCAAAGTGCGTAGGGTGCGTCGTGATTAAAACAAATCGATTTATAAATCATTAAATCGGTCCGGGTACTTGCCACTTCCGTGCATACTGCGTGCCACGTGGCAAACTAAGCCATGCTTAAATGAGGGCGATTATACGCAGTAGAGATTGCCAGAGTAAATAATACTGTGGACGTTAAATCCGATTATTAGCATACAATTTTAGGTGAAAATTCAGTGGGAGGTAAGGTTGTTAAAAATTAAGTGGGAAATGTTTTTGGAGGAAGTAATAAAGAAATTCGTATTGATTGTGAAATGAGAAGTTAGGAGCAGTGTTGGCCCAGTAATGACGGCCTTGGCTTATGAATTGTTGTTCGTGAGTTCGAAACTAGACACCTTAATTTATTATGCTTAGAAATTTGAATGAGATGAAAGCAAAGAAATGCAAAATTACACATCATAAAGATACGAAGGGTAAACATATAATATAACCAGTTCACAGGAACGGTCCACATAAAGCCTGAAAAATCTACTATTTTTAGAAGCAGACCTTTCAACTAGATGTAGAATCTTTAGCAATAATGACTCATCAATAAGAAAAACTATTCCAAAGCCACAATCATTAATTCAATCATACAAAAGTACAATTTCAAATTAAACAAAAACTCAAAATCGAAATGCATCTTTATTCGGTGGGGTGGTCTGAACAGGAACATTAACTTCAATCCGCGCCAGGTGGGTGCCGAGCAGTATCGATCGCTAATGGTCTGAGCTTCATCGTAAATGGCTCCGACTGCCACCAAGATCATTTTTATTATTCCATTTTGTTTTAATTTCTGCTGTTTGAGTTTTGTTTTTGTGTACCTTGGATTAAGTCATTATTTTATTTGTGTCTGTGGACTCTTATTTTATCTGTGGACTGTCTGTATTTTGTTCAACTTTGTGATTGAAATGTCTAGAACTTTCAGGGGTTAAATACGTTAGTATCTACCTTAACACCTTACGTACTGGTTAAATTGGGACTTTGAGTTAAAAAAAAAGCATGAAAATCCAAAATCTGCTGGAAGTTTAAAAAAAAAATTTTTTCATTTCCTAGATAATAATCATGATTCAATCAGAATTATTATCAAGATAAAAAAGGGACCCTAAAGTTAACTCAGAGTTAATCAAAACTTTCTATCTCCCCCATGAAAACTAGTAGAGACCAATTACGGCTATATTTTCCAAAACGAACATAAAATGATATCATCCATCAATACAAAACCACGACGAAAAATTGCCAAAACAAAGGTCTATCAACAAAACACGATGGCGTACCATAGCAACCCCCTACCCCAATGAGAACAAAAAGCAATTACCCAACAAATCATCTTTTGACGTTTAATGCCAACGCAATATGTTGTTACTCATACCAGCCCTATACATATTTTACAAATTCATTTATATGTTTAGAGAGGGGCCGAAGTTCGTGCCTTGGGTTACCCCATTGATTATCAATTAGTTTTGTGCTAGCATCATATACTGTTGCATTATCTACACTATTTATACGGTCTATTGTTGAGTGACGTGAGGTAAAATAAATTAGAAATCAACCCAAAGAATTTTAGAACATATTCTAAGGTTGTTATGGCAGTCATTAGCTTGTCATAGGTCCGGAATTAACACGTCCATCTTCGTTACAGATGATTCCTTAATGATTGAGCTTCGAATCGATTTCTAGGGCTCGCTCGCTGTGGTTTATTGATTTACGGTTTGATTGTGACTTGCTCTTTTTACTGTTGCTGAACTTATATTTGTTAACTAATTATCTTGTTATCTTTTGGTTTATTGAATCTTATTGGGGCCCATTATTAGAATAAAGATTTGATTAATTTATTGGCGTTTTTATCTTACATCAATTTTGGGATCAAAATAGTTTTCCTCGTACGATTTTGCATGCTCATATTATTAACCTTTTTTAATGAAAATTAAAAATTGATTTGGATCAATCGTATGTAAGATTTTTTTTTTATTTATGAGTTATTGGAAGAAACTAAAGACAGAAAGAGACAACGCATGTAAAAATAAGAATAATTTATTTGAAAAGTATTACAAAGGTGTTCATTTATTTCTCAAACAATGTTATAATCAAGGCATTAACCAGCAAGGCATAAACTATAACTAAATTATACACCATTATTTTTAGGTGTCATTATCGGGTTTATGGCTTTCGGTTCCAGAACGACCTAAAATTAACCGTTTATTAATAATAATAGTCGCAAGTAATAATAATGTTGAATTCAAATATTTAGTAGCGGTGAGGGCAGCATTTGTTATTTTTTACTAGAAACAAAACAAAAACCAATCAAACTGCAATTGCTTACTATTAGAAAACAAGAAAACTGACCTTATATACGTATTAATCCTTGCATAAATAATCTAATAACAAAATTCTCGTTTCTTATTTCCAGTCGGACATAGTCCACCAGTCAGTTTACGAACTCGTTCACTCCGAAGACCGGGAGGAGTTGCAGCGTCAGATACTGTGGAACTCCTTCCTTCCTCCTGAGGTTAGCAACCTGACGCTACAGGATGTGTTAAGACCTGACAGGGCGCATCTCTTAGAAAGGAGCTTCACTGTCAGATTTAGATGTTTGCTTGATAATACTTCTGGGTTCTTGGTAAGTATTCACTGTGTCTTATTTTTAGAACTAACTTATTTTTAAAACAAAAAGTATAGTCTGCGCGCGAGCTACGAGGAATCGGTGGCTTACTTAAGTCATCGGTGGTTTTATTTCAAGTACATAATACCCTCATAGAATGATTTCATAATTTAATACTCCACGCGAACTTTAGAATAAAAAATAATTGATGCTAACGGTATTATTCTTGCTTTCATTTAAGAAAATGCATTTAAGTATGCATGTAATTTAAGAATCCATCGCTTGCCTTCATTATTGGTCTCATTGTTAACTTCAATTTTTTATGAAAACAGTTCAAAATGAAATGAGTCATCAGTAAACAAAGTAACTTAATCAATTATGATAATTTCTTACTTTTTATTTCCACAGAGGCTTGACATCCGAGGCCGGATCAAAGTCCTTCACGGACAAAACAAGAAAACAGAAGAGCCACCTCTAGCATTGTTCGCAATATGCGCGCCCTTTGGACCTCCCAGCCTTCTGGAAATCCCGCAGAAGGAAGTCATGTTCAAGAGCAAACACAAGCTCGACCTGTCTCTAGTCTCTATGGATCAACGGTAAGGAACATTTTATACTGAAAATAGAATAAAACTGGAAATACCTGACAATTGACGATAGTTTTCAAAGCACAGTAAAAATACGAACACCCGTTAAATTATCAGCAATTTGGTTTTTGATCATTGAAAATATAGTTAGCGATTGATTTTGACTGCATGAGTTGCGATAGTCATTCAAAACTTAAATTGCGTCCAAAATGTTGTTTCTAGCTTAAATATAGTGACCGTTGTGATAGAAATAATATGTAAAAGATAAAAATAACTGTTTTTTCCCGGCTGACGTGAATAAGACGACTGAGAGATCAATACAACTAGCCTGCTAAAATAACCTACAAAAAGTCTTGACATAGGCAGTGACAGGACTGGCTACACTTTCTCTTTTTCCCAAAAACCTTTACTTTTACCGGTAAAAATAGTAATGCCAACATTGCTAGGATACACAACCATATAGAGAAAGAAATTCTCACGAATCCTAGGGTTATAAAAGTTTAGTATGACAACATTAATCTATAATTAAAAAGCAAATAGATATTTAAACTCTTATAGAATTTAAAGTACACAATGCAACGTTTGGTATTAATACTTAGTTTAAACTAAAAGTTACCACGACGAGTACGGTGAAAAGTTATTTTAAACAAAAACGGTAACAATAAAAGATCATCAATGTTTAGAAGTATTTTATAAACCATAATAAATTGATAATTGACACTCGAATAGTGCTGGAACAATGGTTGGCTTAATTAATGGGAATGCCGCAAGGTTGAGACAAAAAATAGATTTTTAGACAATGGCTTTACATCTAAGGTTAAGGAAGTCGTGAGTTCAAATTCAACCCTGATGAACTATAGTGAATTGTGGTTCAATTGCTTGTACTGCCGGGTACAGATTAGTGAAACCTAACATTAAATGAAACACACGTTAAAACAAAGTCACCTAATTTTATATTTTTCTTTACTTTGCAAGGTTTAAAACCAACGTAAACTTTCTTTTTGTTTACTTTGTTACTGTTCAGAAATAGTACATTTTGATACAAGTGGAGAAAGTTTGTTATTGCATTCGAGGCGGAATTAACACGCGAGCCGTAGGCGAGGGTGTTTTTGAGCCGAAAACTGCCATAACTAATGTCCACGTGTATCAAACGACGTTTTTCAAAATACTTTTGAAGAAATAAAATAAAATAACGAAAAAAATAATAATCACCGCCGACTATAGGCATCGCACCAATTTGTACTAAGTATAGGTATAATTTTATCTGTGGCAATTTTCCAACACCTGTGTGCTCTGCCGCGTGCGGGAATGGCTCCTTTCCGCACGCGGCACAGCACGCGGTGATGGAAAATGAAAAAGATCCACGTGTGTGAAATACATTGCATGTTGAACCTCATGGTAGTACGATATGAACCCGTTTTCGAGGAAGTGTATTGAAAAATAATTTAACAAATGAAAACATTTTTGTTAGGCTTGATTGCAACCCTGATATTCAAAGGAATTAAGATTTGCGAACTGAATTATTTCACGAAATCCCCACACCTCTTAGGTCTATAGTCCTTTAAAACACAATTTCTGGTTCCAGGGGTAAAATGCTGCTAGGTTATACAGATGCTGAATTGGCGAATATGGGAGGCTACGATCTTGTACATTACGATGATCTAGCCTATGTCGCCAGCGCACATCAAGAATGTAAGTACTTAACAAAGGTCACTTTAAAATATTGGAAATATGCAATTTAAATGCCTTGCTGAAATAATTTATAAAGCTGCATTACTTTTGACAAGAAATTAAAGCTTGGTAAATTGGTTAACATTAAAAAAAAACTTGTTCCTTAAGCAAACGTAAACACCACTTACTTTTACGATCATTGCAATTAATTGAACTGAACTTTTGTTCCAGTATTAAAAACAGGTGCTTCCGGAATGATCGCTTACCGCTTCCAAACAAAGGATGGTCAGTGGCAGTGGCTACAGACCTCTTCTAGACTAGTCTACAAGAATTCTAAACCTGATTTTGTTATCAGCACGCATCGACCGCTCATGTAAGTCGTTATTGTTTTATTTTTCTGTGACTATTATAATCAGAACTCGTTTATTTCTTAGAAAGCTGATTTCTTTTAGAAATTATCCTAAGCTAAGTTTCTTCTCTTTGTTGATTTCAGGGAAGAAGAAGGCAGAGACCTACTCGGGAAAAGAACAATGGACTTCAAAGTGAGCTATCTCGACACTGGTCTAACGAGCCTATACTTCTCAGAGTCGGAACAGCTCTCTGGTTGCGAGACCAACGTCACCACTCCTCCTAGAACAGCCAGAAGATACAAAACACAACTGCGGGACTTCCTATCAACTTGCAGGAATAAGAGAAGAGCCCCTACCACTCCAGCTCCACCTCCCGTGGATTATTTAGCAGCGGACGCAGTAGCGGCAGCGTACACGAATTTAAATGGCGCTTACACAGCTCCTTACGGAGAATACCCTCCAGCTCCAACCTTACACTACGCCCCGCCACCTCTAGACGACAGATTCTTAACAGCGGACAATCTCTTCCATCAATATAAGCCTCTATCTTATCATTATACTCCTTACGCGCCGAATGGCTTCCTTGAACCAGCTCCTCCGCCTGGGTACGAAGTGGCGCCGACGTATCATCGACCACCTTCAAGAGAGTATACCTATGTGGACAGTACCGGGAGGTATATGAGTCCCGTGACTGGACAGGAGAGGAGGTCGCCTTCCGTTGTGCCGGGACCAAGTCCTGCGGGGTCGAGTAACTCGGAGCAGGAGCGGATGCAGCAGCCACAGGCGTCGGAGATGCCGCGTCAGACGGTGCTCATGTGGGGCGCTGGAGGGGCCGCTCAAGAGGTCCCCGTCGAGTACTCCCCTCCTCAGGTTTGGCGTTACCATCCATCACACTATCATACCGCTGAAGCCACTCAATGAACTTAATTTTATATTTTTGACTTCCCCAAACATGATAATTGAAAATTTAAACTGGATGTTCAATCCTGTTAGATTATTTGTCAAAATTCTTACGTAGACGATCGTTTATGCTTAGAAAAATATTGCAATCTTTGTTACCAAGACTTTATTTTCTTATACCTCGCTCAGTGGTGAGACCGAATCGGTCTTTAGGTCTTCTATTAGACTTAAACAGGGTCCTTCCAGTATCTCCTTGCAGATACGTCTTTGATGTATATATAAAATTCGAGAATTTTATCCAAATATATTAAGAGATAGTCGTTTTGTAGAATAAATTGTACGAATCACGCGACGCAATGTTACACACGCTAGGTTTAGTGACTAATTTGTAAATATTTTTTATTTTTATATTACATAGCTTGCTTGGAATGAGAGTTTAGTATTAGTTTCTGAGTCTTTGATAGATTTGAGCTTAGTATAATTATCAACAATTTAATAAAAGTTATAATGTATTTGAATATTTTGACTTACTTTTTGAATTACCTTGTTTATAAGAGGGTCCTAAACCAATCAATCTTTACAGTCTTTAATGACTTGAAAATTGTTATGATTATGTCAGTGTGTGTGTGTATCATTCTTTCTGCTTTATTAATGTTACTCTAATATTTGTCTAATTATTTTTTTGTGTAATCAAATGAATGTCTTCACCATTTGTGGCTTTAGCGAATATTTCTTTAATTTCATTTTCATCATAGGAATTCTTATCGACTGATGCCAAATCTGAAATAACATTCAATTCTATATGTTTATTACTAATTGTGTTACTATTATTGCAGGCACTTCACAGTACTTTAAGTTATGCGGCAAGCCTCGTATAAACAAGGTACATATCAATATTTTCTTTAACAATTTCGCTCAGTTACAAATTTAGAGTGAAATATTTTGCAATACATATCATTATAATTTAAGCACGCAATATTATGATCACATATCACTAAATTATGCAGTCGACTCTGTATTATATGAGCCTTTTTACTTCTAAACTCTATGATAGTAAAATGTATTGCTATATTTTTACAAAATTCACATCGAAAACTATTTTTACCTTGTCCACTAACCTAAATGATAAAAAGTTTTTGATCTGACTAAACTCTATTCAAAAAAAGTCTTCTCATATTAAAATTTGCTGTTTTATAAATCAATCTTGCAACTACAGCTATATTTATTGCAAGTTCATTGCCCAATTTGTACACATTTTAGCTAAGGTTGGACACATTTCAATCTTATTTACTTCATCATTAACCAGTGTGAAGCCCCTCTGCAGGATATGCTCCACCTTTTGTCCTGCCTATCCTGCACAGCCACTTGCACCTGTCTACATTTAATCGAAGCAAATGTTACAGCTCACTTTGTGAGCCCAACTTTCAGTAATGTTTTCTGAAATGTGTCCATCATTAGCCTTTTGGTCTTGCTTGTGCACCATGTCTTCAAGCATAGGGTCGACTGCTGCACCGCCGAACCAACGCCATGTAGCATTGTAAATACACTTGTCGTGCCTTTCACTATGTACTTCTATTGTTTTTAATGTACACGCTGAAATTTTGGCGGTTTTGGAACCTTGCTCCTTACAAGAAATATTTCCCTCCTGATCAGGAGGTCTAAGTAGCTAAATGTCCAACAGCGCGAAACGTCTAATGAGCCACTGCTCATTAGACGTGTCGCGCTGTTGGACATTTAGCTAGACTTACTAGTCTAATTGTTGTATAGAGACAAAGAAGAACTCTTTACTGGGATTATTTTACCATCATTATCACCTTTCTTTAAACAAATCTTGAGTAAAGAGACATTACTCTAGTTTTATATCCTCCTCTATTAAACTCCTTGTACAGACCAAGCACAGCTTTTTTCTAAAACCACAAAGAATTTCAGCCAGTATTTATTTAATATTTCATTGTGCTACAGTGACCGACGTTGGTACGGCATCGGTGACCTTGCGTTCAAATGACTCTTCCGCCGTCGACTTAGAATTTAAGATAGCTTAAATTTTGATGGGGCGTTGCGAGACACTGAATTTTGGTCGTTAAAAATTTGTAAAAAGACACAGTCGAATGTCTTTGAGCAAGTAAAATTCCTGTTTCAAAAACATTGCTCTTTAGCTAGCTAGAATTTATGTAACTGAAGTAATTAGAAAAATCTGTTCAAGTTTTTAAATTAATCTAATTTTTAAAACGTCCAAAATAAATTAGAAGAGAATAACAATTTTGAGGAATTCTGTTTTTAAAGAAACACAGTTGAAATCTATGTAAATATTTTTGTAGTCTACAAAACAACTTGTTATGAATTGCAGGTATTTTCTAATAGCAGTTTTTTTTTTTAACTTAAAATTCAGTGTTATTCGTAACAGAACCAGTATCAAAAATATTTCGTCTTCTTATTGTATAATAAAAATAATTTTGTCGATACGGGTCGTTCGACTATAGGTTTTGTATTGTATCGAGTCTTATCGAAATAATCTTCCATTGTGTGACTTTCATTTCCAATATTAATTAATTATTATAAAATAAATCATTGTAAATTCACATTTTAAGGGCAAGTAACGATTACATATCAAAGTTTTGGAATACTTACTTACTACTACTATTTTCTTTGAATAATAATATTGTCAATTCAAAATTATTATAAATTATAAATATTTTAAATTGACAATTAATTTGAATTGTTTCTATTCGGACTTTTAAACGTTCTGATTAGTCAATTTGCAAAAAAAAAATCGAATCACATCTTAAACTTTAAATAACAGAAATGTGATGTCTTATTATAAATTGAACAGTCATAAAAAGTCTGTCACTTATTGCTCATTATGATTAAACACGAATAACACACATTCTTTTTTTAAACTATACTTTAAAAAAGGAGGAGGTCATTAACCCTATCAGGGATTTCTAGACAACCGTCTTTAGCAGACATTTAATATAAAGTTCTAAGTAAATGGTTCTACCTAACAAAATTTAGAACATCAATAAGAATTTATATTTTGCATAGCTTTGAATAAAAACTGTAAATGGTGTCTTAATGTCCAATTTGGACAAAAAACATTGTCAAAAAAGACGGCAATACTTAAATGAAAAGTGTGTTCAGCCAACTATATTCCTTTAATAAAAAATCACCATAATTTTACTCTAATTTATTAATTAAATTGTAAATAAATAATTAGGTTTAGAAGCTTAACCGTGTATTATTGAATTAATTATAATTATTCATAATTATTTAAATGAACATAATTATAAATAAGATAAAGTTATCCGAACAATTTCTGTATTTATTTTAGCATATCGTAATACGTAATGTAATTAAAAGAAAATCAAATAAATTTTTCATGCCACTGATATGATTTTTTATTTAATAAAATAACTAAAAACAGATAATTATCACTGGCCTACCTATTCCTTCATTCCATAGGAAATTAGGTCATCAGTCAAACTTTCAAATCAAAATCAGAAAAGATGGAACATCGCGCCTGTGAACCCCGAAGGCCTATGCAGAGTTGTACCTAATGGTACACCCACATTTCGCCAGTTATGTTTAAGTCCCATGTAACAAGGGGCGAGCCTAATGCCATCCATCCGAAAAAAAAATCAGACTCCGTGTTTACTACCTACTGAGAAATTTCTAATGGAAAAACCCAGTAACACTTTGCCCGACTTGGAAATCGAACCCAAGACCTCAAACTAACTAACTACCTGCAATCTTTCAAAAGCAAGTACTAAAAAAAATAGATAAGTTCCTTTCAATAAAGTAATCTTGGACCAAAAAACGCAATTTTGAAAAAATATGTCAGATCTACATTTCAAACTTAGCTTACAACTCCTTGAAGCCTACCATGATCTAATTTAAAAACGATTCAAAGCAAAACAGTTCAGTTTAGGTTCCTAAACTGCATAGTTCAAACTCGTACCATGACGTTTTGGAGGAACCGGTAGAGGATAGTATCCGGGTAGATAATTCACAACACAGTTTCTTTCACTGAAGCACGTTATGTTTATTGAGATCGCATATAGAAGCATGAAGGAGTAAGTCCCGGATTCGAACTCTCTCTTTTACCGATCGAGTTTCGTTTTCCCGCTCTCTCATTGGCTCATCGTTCTGACAGCGCGCGGATGCGTTCAGAAACGCCACAACGTCAAATACGCTCACGGCATTAGGATTGTTAAAAGTGAATGAAAGATCGCAATCTGTGGCTGAACCGCGTTTGAAACGTTTTTGATGAAAAAGAGACAATGCTAGTTGTAGTAGTAGTATCAAATAACTTTGTTTCGGGCATATTTTAGCGTCAGACACGTTCCGAAGCAAGTAACGTTTTATTTGTTTAACTCACTAACGTTACTTAAAATAAAAAGGACACACAACAGTTTGTTTTTAAGATTCCATTCTTAGTCAAAGTAGATATTTATATCTTCTCAGAATCTTCCTAAAAAAAACTCAAACAAAAGTAGTTCGGTTAGAGATAAACAAATGCGGTTAATTAAGGCATGTAAAATAGGTATTTTAGACTTTAAAAGAAATAATAAAGTACACTTACATTGGTTTTTGTAAAATTACACAAACATAGCACGAAACAAATTTGTTTTCGTCAATTATTCACCAAACGTTTCAGTACCTATAAGTTAGAGAAATAGTAACTTTTATTGAATCGCTTAATTTGACAGTTGAGCGTTTCAGTTGAGCTGCTGCTCTATGGACGTCATGGTAGGTACCAAACAAGTTCAAAATTGAATGAATGAAACCATAACTTGCGACTCAGTTTGGGGACAATCGCTGTCAGATGGCATGGCCTAAATTGAATCGTTAAACTGACGTCATGGTACGAATGAGAAGAACAGTTCAGTTTAGGTCCTAAAATGGATCGCGTTAAGAGCTCGTGGTAGGGCTCTAAAATTCACATTCATTCCATTCGCGTATTGCTTTTTTTACAATCAGCGCCACCTAGTAACAACTTATCGAACTATTGAAGTCGTGGGGTTCCATGGATAGGTCTTAGTTTCAAACGTTTCACATAGATGGAGAAGCAGTCAGACAATTCAATTGCTGCTCTTTACGGGATTCCACATACCTGCACTTTAATATCAATTTGGAATAGAATAGAAGAGAACAATACTTTATTGTACACCAAAATTTAAAAATAAAATATTATGGTTGCAGTTGCGGTTTTGACCCAATAGGTGGCGCTTTTGTCAGTAAATTGCACCCCTGAGAAGCTGAGGCGGATCGCTATGCTAGACTGGGAGGGAATCTTATCAGATGCAATATAAATAAAGCAGAGCCCGTGATATATAACAGCATTACCACTTACACCTGTCACTAGCGTATCCGTCGGGAAATACAGGGATAAAAAAAAATGTATAGGTAGGATCTGTATCTAACCTGTATAATTATCTACTAAACCTAATTTACCGACAATATCCGATCACTTACTGAGTAATAACCTTTTACTGTCATCATCTGCCTAGCCTTTTCCCAACTATCTTGGGGTCGGCTTCCAATGTTACCTATCTGATCTCCACAACCCAGCTTAGTACTGGGTAATACGATACTCCTTGGTAAAACTGGTTGTCAGACTTTCGGGCCACTGACTACCTGTCACGACCTCAACGACTGTCAAAGATCTACAACTGACAGCCGGGACCAACGGCTTAACGTGCTTTCTGAGGCACGGAGGAAACTCGGTATGTAAAGGGTGGTCACCCATCCACGAACCAACCTAGGCAATCGCGGCTTAACCTGAAGATCGACCCGAGCTACTTTTACTTTAGTCTTTGAAAAATTGTTAGATAATTCTGCAAAGTTATTTTTTCTTCTCACAAAGTACCAACAAAAATTAATTTAGGAATGGGTTTTATTTTAAGTTTCAGCTCAAAATCACAGACGACAAATTTTATAACAAATACCCGCGTCGGTCTCATCACAGACCGATTACGGCTAAGTGCTAATCGCACAAAGACACTTTTCATTTTGAAATGATCGTAGCAATGAATCATGTAGACAGGACGTACAAAATGCCATCTTTTTTATAATAATGTAGATTACATTATTAAGGAAAATTTGTATTTTTGTGTGTAACGAATAAACTTAAAAACTTCTGGACCGATTTCAAAAATTCTTCACCATTAGAAAGCATTTATACCGAGTAACATAGGCTATAAATTATATTGATATCATGCAAATTAACAAAGCTATCACAATTTTCGCGGATGAAGTTGCGGGCGAAGTGCTAGTTAATTAAAAAAAAATCACGAAATAGTGTTTTATCGCTCTCACAGACGTCGCACGTTACACACGAAAGTAAATCTTAGGGAATTAGAACACCAAGAACAGTATCTTCTTAATCAATTGAATACACTAGGTAACTAATCTACTTAAGTCGTGTCGTCCAGGCCCGGACTGGCCATACGGGCAAATCGGGCAAATGCCCGATGGGCCGGATGCCCGTTGGGCTGGTGTGGCCGATTGGCGGCCTTTTTTCTGTCTCTGGATTGGCACTCCTATTGGATTTTCGCATTATCGACCGGTATAGACTTGGGGACTTGGGTGGGTGGTACTTGGGACTTGGGACTTGGGTTAGAGGCTGAAATAAATTAGGAGCCCTTTGGCACGAGGCCTTTTTGTAATATCAGATAATTGCGTCCTGGCTGTGGTCTTCCTTATATGACAAAAAGAAAGACATCTGCAAATGTTTCAAGCCCTTTTTTTTTGGAAGGGAAATCATCAATGACCCCTCCCGCTCTGGGGCGCCGGGCGGAGCGGAAGGCACTGTCAGACTTTTACTGACTAAAACCCATCCATGTTATCCAAGGGCTAAGAAGCCCTTTGTGTTCCAGGGCCGCGGTATCTCTTTCGAACAGCCCTTGCGAACCCCTTCCTTTGTACCCGACTGCGCCAGAAGGAGGGTTATGTTTTTCGAGAGTATGTATGTATGTATAATTGTTTGGCACGCTCTGTGGCCTGAACGGCTCGATGGATTTTAGCTTGAGAGGTGTCATTAGATTTGTATTTACTGTGAGAGTGACACTGGGTACCTATATCAAAATGAAAAAAAAACAAAATGGCGGATTTTTGGCGCCAAATTCAAATGTTTGGCTCGCTCAGCAGCCTGAACGGCTCGATAAAGGGCTCATCATGAGGATTTTAAAATGGTATATCTATGTAACTAAAAAAAATAATTAAAAAAAATAAAAAACCCGACAGCATAAAAAATAACTAATAACTTTAAATAAAAACTGAAAAGATAAAAACAAGTTCAAGAAACAGGACATATATTGACTGCAACAGTCAGAACCCATTAAATAATCTAGACTAAGATCATTACATCCAATACGGGTCCAAACTGACATC
This sequence comes from Xestia rhomboidea, assembly GCA_963853795.1. Classification (NCBI taxonomy): domain Eukaryota; kingdom Metazoa; phylum Arthropoda; class Insecta; order Lepidoptera; family Noctuidae; genus Xestia; species Xestia rhomboidea. The sequence continues at coordinate 15,044,357 of OY970778.1, forward strand.
TATCTCTTTGAGGCGCGCGTAGAACACGAATGCGCCGTAGACACGGCCTGATAAGACGGACGGATGGCGAGCTAGCCCATTGCTCACCGTCCACAGGCCCGCGCCAGCGGTGGATGGGGGCCACGTGGTGGCCCCCGACGCCCGGTGCGTCTCCCGCGGCGGCTGGGACGTGAAGTTCTCTCCCTCTCGCGTTCCGCGACCTCCTTCGCTAGCATGACTGCTTCGCAGAAGGAGGTGACGGCTTCTCATTCCCTCTCGCTCCGAACCATGGATTGAACCAGGGCCGAATGCGAGAGGTCGCCGCCGCCAATTTGCCACGAGGCCTTAATAGGCAATTTTAGCATGCATACACAAGGTTGCAAAAAATGGAGCATGTGGACATTTTGACCTCAAATTACATATCTGAATCGAACCGACACTTAACTTGGCCGGTTTTTTTTTTGGTAAAATCACCAACGTGTTTTGGAAAAACCTAGATTTATTTTTTATCCAAACATAAGCAGACGTCTGCAACACTTACAAAATTCAGGGGTAGATAGGGTGTAAACGGACCCTCACGAAGCCGTCAACCAAGCATTCTGTACATCAAACTAAGAAACTTAACGCTAAAATTATATCTGGGAAACGTCTTTTATTTTGGGGTCAAAAATCACGTTTTTCACGTTTTTTGCACTTAAAACATTGTGCGTTTGGTCCAGAACAAAATATATATATATATATATATATATATATTAATGACGGGGAGAACAAGTGCCATTCGGCTTCGATAAGGGTCTATTTACACCCTTTACATAAAATCTTTGCTTCCCTTGATGGAGGAAATCTGCTGGTGAAATACATACCTCCCTCTTTTTTAGAAGTCGGTCAAAACCTAATTCATTTTGAGTCGTTTATTTTGAAGACATTGTTTATAAGATAATAAATAAACAAAGTCGATGTGAGAGTTGCGCGTGCATTCATTTCTTGAAGGGTGATATATCTAGAGTTATTGAAACAACCGCATTAATGAATTATTATTTTTTTCTGGGATTTTCTACAAATAGCAGACAGAAAAGGATATAAAAGATTATTTGGTGAAGGAAAAGACCAGTGTTCTTCTGTTTGATACTAATAACTTATTGCCACCACAGATTCGTCGCCGGTTATCAGCTGGAATATAATATGATATTGATCGAGGGATTTTTTTTTTTAATATAGTACCTATCTAAACGGTTTGTATTCCGTTTTATCCTTTGACGCCATTTTTGTAAGTTTTTAGTTTAGTTTATTTTAATAGATTTGCAAATTGTAAATAATGTAAACACTTAATTTATCCTTTTATGTTAACTAACTCTCGCTCGCAGCTTCGCTCCCGTTATATACAGAAATTAACTCACGGGGACGTTTCGAATGTAGCCTATAACACTCGGGGATAAAGCAGCTTCCCGTTAGTGAAAGAATGTTTTAAATGAAATCAGTAGTTCCATAGATAACCCCCTACATACAAACTTACAAACCTTCACACTTACAAACAAATTTTACCTCTATTGAATATAATTAGCGGACGTCACGCGGTTTCACCAGCGTAGTTCCCTTTCCCGTGGGAGTACAGGGATAAAATTCATTCATCCATTGCTGAAAGAATTTTTTAAATCGGTCCAGTAGTTTTTAAGTTTATTCGTTATATACAAAAAAAAACTTTCCTCTTTATACTAATATAAAAAAAAAAAAACAAAAAAAAACAAACAATGTTGATGATTGTCACCAAACATAGCATAATCAGCGTAAACTGTTCCCACTGCTAGGACACAGGTTTCCTTTTTTGTGAGGGTGTAGGGGGTCTATAATTTATAAAAAGATAAAGGGTGGAAGGGACAGTAGGTATATCATTCGGAACCCTCCAACATAAAAAAATAATTAGCTGTTTCCTACAAAACTGCTACACGGAAAAAAAACCAAATTGGTCCAGCCATCTTCGAGTAATCGAGGAACATACATAAAAAAAAATAAAAAAAGGTTCCGACGAATTGTGAACCTCCTCCTTTTTGGAGTCGGTTAAAAAATTATGCAAAAGCTTATATTACTGTATATCCGCTCGTAGGAACTCTCTCTTAATTCAATCTATTATTGTAGTTCCAAACAAAACATAGCGTCACTCTATTGCAGAACAAAATATTAACAAAAAAAACAAATGCATGTTGTACCATCATCTCTATGCTATTCGTCACAGTTGGATACACCGCTGTAATCCAACGTCGCTCAGCCATTCTTTGACGGGCTTTCGACTCCGACGCATGAGTCCGTTCTAGTACTGTCGCAGCGAAAAGTACCAGTGTTGTGAACATGCAGTTATCTGATGTTTTGTGTTATATAGTTTTGACGGTGAGTGTACTTTATACTATTTTGTTTATCTGTTTTTTTTATGAATTAAGTTCATTTAACTTTAAGGTGGAAATGCCAGGAAAGCTATCTTGGCGCTTCGTTAAGGGTTCTACTTAAAAAAATACAAAAATAATCCTATAATAAGTTTTTTGCCATTTCTTTTCAGGGGTGGTCATTTACTAAATATCAAATGAATCGTACACCTTAGCTTATTTTAAAATATATGCGGTTTTATCCTACTAATATATATTATAAATGCGAAAGTTTGTGAGGATGGATCGATGGATGGACGTTTGTTTTTGTTACTCTTTAACGCAAAAACTACTAAACGGATTTGTTTTTGTTTATAACCTGGATAAAAAGTATCCCACAGGAAACATAAAGGACTTACTTACTGTACTTAAGTTGAGAGTTTCGGGAAATATTTATTTTTTTATCGTATTTATATTTGATCAACAAGTAGTAAGTCCCTTAAATCCCAACCGGTAGCGATAGTTGGAAAAAAATCCAAGTATCCCTACCAGTGGGGATATGTCGGTAGGGATATATGGAACGGGGGCAATATACGAATGCTTGGGACTTTTTCTTTCAAGAAGTATATATAGTCCTCCTTTCAGTTGTTTTCTTGTAGTTGTTCATTTTCATGAGTACTAGACGCCCTTATAGTAATTAAAACGACAAAAAAATTGTGTTGTATGGCTGGCCAGACCGAATTTGCTCTTAAATATCCGGTGACAACTTAAGCAGTAGAGTTGACCGGTAGAGTTATAGGGATAGGTGTAGGTGTGACCACATAGCCGGGGGCCACGCGGTGGCCCACGGCCACCATAGGCGCGGGCCTGTGGACGGTGGGCTTTGGGCTACATTGCCGTCCGTCCGTCTTATGACGACAGGCCGTGTCGACGGCGCGTTCGTGTTCCACGCGCGCCTCAATGAGATGTCAGCAAAACGAAGGGGTCCGAAAGAGCCAACGCCTGCCGGGGCTACGGGACTGTTCGAAAGAGATACCGCGGCTCCGGAACACAAAGGGCAAAGAAGGAATATGGATGGGTTTTAGTCAGTAAAAGTCTGACACTCCCTTCCGCTCCGCCCAGAGCGAAAGAGGTCACTGGATGAAATTCGAAAAAAAAAAAAAAAATCGCTGTTGCAAGTGCCATGATCGCGGGATCAGGAGCTCAGAATAATGGATAATCACGGAAGACATTCCGTAAGTAAAAACCGTACCTTTCCGTACTTTACTTTAATAACTCTAAACTCTTCCGTAACTATACTTAAGAATAGCAATCAAAAAGTGTCAATGATCTAAAATTGATTTTGTTTACTAATCTTCGTAGCTGAATAAACAATTCGTCAGACCCACGTAATCAGAGTCGGTATATCAAAAGTCTAATATATTACTCGATTGTCAGTTGAAAAAACATTGTAAAAAGCGAAGATGTTTCTTGGTTGTGATAGAAAATACGAAGCACGATAATACCAATCAACCAGGGTATCTTGAAACGTGGCGAAATGAGGAACTTTAATCATACGAACGTGTGTTTCTTCTTTGATATAACGTCACGCTTGTATTCCCCGATCGGATAGGCAGAGGTGTACCTAACTACTAGAACACCTAAATTTCTTTTATGTTTAAGAAAATGGAAATTTTGCAGTCAATGGTTTAAATTTTTGTCAGTCACAAAACGAATGAAAATATAAGTTGGTGATCTGAAAATTCATGATAAAAACCTTATTTTGTTAGTTTTCAATACATGATTATGTAATTTTTGAAATGAAATGAAATGAAATTTTATTTGTAGACATAGGTTGTACAGTGGTGTTACAATAACTATAATATAGGAAGTCCATCCATGTCTTGCGTTGAAGCGTACAAATCTGATCCATACTTATAATAATCAATTATCAATTTCTATACAAATTCAATATAATAATAAATGAGATGTCAATGTCAGAATACAATAAATAAAAAATTGATAAAAAAATAAAATGATTACATGTCACATAATTAAACGGGTATTAACAATTTGATTTTAATAATATAATTTAATTCATAGTCAAGGTTATACTAATATAATAAATCGGATTTAGCAGGTCTAGTATCTTTCATTTAATTAATCGTTAATTGTATAATAACATTGAAAAATAAACAGACTGTACTGTTCTTTTGTAACAGAGAAAAATATATCAAACATACCGAACAAGTGTACCGTCTTGCAGAAACCGGACTATTAACTGTTTCTGAGGGCCTTGACGCAAATCTTTTGACTCTGAATATAAAAAAAAAACTAAGTATATTACCTTCTTCAAAACAATAGCTTCTCGACCTTCACATCATCTTATACTTAAATACCACACATGCTGCAGTTACCAGACATCACCGCTCACACCATGTACCTGCCTTGTTATAGATCAAACTCCCTCAATTAAATACCTTGGCATCACACTAGACGAAAACCTCTCATTCAAATCACATATACACCTGCTCTCTGGTCGCGTTAGGAAGCTGATATACGTAATGAAAAAATTACGTGACTGTACACCCATTGAAATTCTACGCACAATTTACCTTGCCTTATGTCAGTCAGTACTTCAATACGGGATTTCTGTTTGGGGTGCAGCCGGGAAAAGCACAGTTATAGAAATAGAAAGAGCTCAAAGAGCCGTTATAAAAGTAGTTTTAAGGAAACCTTTCCGTTACCCAACAGACCTAATTTATAAGGAGTTTGCTGTGCTAAGAGTGCGGCAATTATTTATCCTAAAGGCAACTCTACTTGTTTACAAAACCCTGAAAAATAGATCCGATTATGAAAAACTTGTCTCGAAACGCGTCCTCAACATTCCCCTTCCCGATGCAAATAGCCTCTTAGCCAGACGATGCCCATATTACTCGCATATCCATATATATAATAGAGTCAGTAAAAGCTGCGACATTAAAGATATGAGCAACTTTTCATGCAAGAAAACTATAATAAAATGGTTTGATAAACTGACATATTATGAAGAGACGGAAGAAATCTTAAGTTAATTATACTATAAAACATAAAATAACTACAAACCCACACATCTGCGCGCACACACACACACACACACACACACACACATACATACACACACTACTCTCTCACACGACATTGGAATTCATTATTTTTTTTACTCATTACTCCTTTTTATTATTATAATATCATTTGGATTATTTCTTTTTGTTTGTAAAAAGGTATTCCCCTTACCTTGCATTTATCACATCAACAAATGTGTTCTAATTTTATGTAAACGCAACTCCGGCCCCCAAGATACAGGCACAGCCTAGTTTGGGGACCTCTGCTTTCTAACTATTTTGTTAAAATTTTACTTGTTACGATTTTGTCATAATGCTAAACTAGGTTAAGTAAATGTCTGTAACGATGGATTAATAAATTTATTCTTATTCTTATTCTTATTAAAAAGAGACTCACATATTCCGGACATCGACGGCGGGACCGATTTAAGCCTCTTAACTTTCTCCGTAGATGAGTCGTCGAATTGTAGAAGGAATGTCTCAAATTATTGTTTCCAACTAAATTAAATAACAAAAACCATTTTGTCGTTTACGTCCTTTATAGTTTTAAGCTAGCAATCCTCGCCCCGCTCAGACGCTCAGTCCCCCGCTCAGTCCCGGGGCGCGTGTGCCCGGTTTTAGAACAATGCGTCGCCTTAAGTCCCATGCTATAGGGGACGAGACCATTGCCATCAACTGGGCATTACTATCGCTAGACCAACGAGGCAGACCTAAGATCATCAATCCCTTACCCCAATTTACTTGGGGTCGGCACAGCATGTCTTCTTCTTCCATACTTATGAAATAATCGAAATACCGTGTGGTGGGACCCTGTGATCTGCTATACAGGTTTTCCTAGTGCAGACACCAGTCTCTCACAAACTTATCTATCGTAATTTAAAGTTCTATACATAATTTGTCATGTTTGTGAAGAGTTAATTAATTATTTTGAATTGAATTGAATTCGAATTGATACTTCTCTATTACTCGTCATCTCAGCAGTCACCTCCTTTCTAGCCATATCATCCGTCACACGTCCGTCCATCTAAACAAGTTCATGAACACTTTACACCGTATAAAGAAAAAGAGATTTTAAATTTAACACAAATGATTGCTTTTTGCTCTGACAAGTATTACCACTTTAGGTATCAAACTAAGCCGTGTCGACGGCGCGTTCGTGTTCCACGCGCGCCTCAAAGAGAGTCAGCAATAAGGAAGGGGTCCGCAAGGGCCGAAGCCTGCCGGGGCTGCGGGACTATTCGAAAGAGATACCGTGGCCCCGGAACACAAAGGGCGATGAAGGAACATGGATGGGTTTTAGTCAGTAAAAGTCTGACACTCCCTCCTGCTCAGCCCAGAGCGGGAGAAGTCATTTGATGATTTCCCATCCAAAAAAAAAAAAAAAAAAGGTATCAAACTAAAGTGGTAATTGTACTATTTGTCGTGTACGCACGATGTGTTTGACCAATAGATGTTATGTGCATAAATAATCGATATAATTTGATTCTGATATCGATTCGTATCGGATAATCGGCTTTGTTTGAAGTAGCGAAATCTGGTGGCATTTTGGCTCTCTATTCTGTATGGTTTTAGATATGTCAATGTTTAAAATCTTCGTTTTAATGAAAACCAACCCAAGGCTTTTCAATAACAAAAGTTGTGCTGTGTCATGAATACTCTGCTAGGAAATAGCATGTGCTCTACACTTCTGCAACGAGGCAATAGAATTATAAAAATAAACTATTGGTAAAATATAGGTACAACCTAGTTTTATCAAACTTGTTTGTTGTTCGCGTAAATTGTGTTTTTAATTAGTCCAAGAAAAAATATTGTTGTTTGGTCAAAACTTCAGACTCTCACGACCGAAACGTTACCTTTAAACAAAACACTATTGTTAAACTAGCTAGCTACTAACTAACCAAATGAATTATTTATTTATAAACAAACATGCATAAATCATTTGGTTAGTTTAAATAATAGATAAATATTTTCCCATCAGACAATACGCTCACTTTCCAAACAGCTCATGAGTCACCTTTTTTCTATCCATATTATCTTTCACACGAAAAAAAATGAGGGGTGGACGTCCCTCATTTTTCTTAATACCAGAATGATACTATCATATCATCATTGTACATGCTCAGCATCAACATCATTTTTCTCCTGCCCTTATCCCAATTTATTTTTTGGAACGAAGTTCCTTAACGCGCGTTGCGAAAGGGGGGCTAGACGGAAAAAATTAAGACGAAAAGTTGTAACGACACTTTTTGCTATAGTAAGCCACCATCCATTTCACCGCTTATAAATAGTGATACCGTATATCGCAAATGATAATATAAGTTTTGATCAATATAAACGACGGATGTAATTGCGTCCGCAAGTTAGAGACACGAATCGGCAAGCACGTGGTTGAATGTTTTATTATGAAAAAAATAAAATTTTATTACAATTCCTTCACTAATTAATCGAAAGGAACTTCGTTCCATCCGGGTGTCCCTTGACACCTCTCAAGTTTTTTTATTTCTATTTTATTTATTTTTATTTTACTTTTTATTTTTATTTTAGGGTGGGCACAGCATGTCTTCCTCTATACTTACTCGTTATCTCAGCAGTGACCTCCTTCCTAGCCATGTCATCCTTCACACACTCCATCTTTCGTGTCTTTGGTCTTCCTCTACTCTTATAGCCATTCATACTAAGCATTTTCCTCACTATATTTCCCTAGTTCCTCCGCATCACATGTCCATACCACGATAAACCGATTACGGTTATCGTGGTATGGACATGTGACACACAACTTTTCAGTCACCGGCCGGCGCCACTCACTCTGATTTAATTCTTCTATATTAGTTCATCCGTAGCAGCAAGAGCAGCGGTGGCCCAGTGGTGGCGGCCCCGACTTACGAACAGTAAGTCGTGGGTTCGAACCCAGACAGGCGCATTACTTTGTGTAATTTATTTCATCACCACTGCTCTCAAAACGGTGAAGGAAAACATCGTGAGGAAACCGGCATGTCCTAGAACCAAAAATTCGAAGACATGTGACATCTACCAATCCGCACTGGGCCCGCGTGGTGGATTATAGCCCATTCCCTCTCATAGAGAGGAGGCCTGTGTCCCAGCAGTGGGAACATTAATAGGCTGATGATGATGATGATGAGTTCATCCGTTAGCGAAGTAGACACAATAGTTAAACAATGGCGTCACGCCGATTCGGCGGGGCTCCAACCAATTGTACCAACACTACTTGATGTCATACGATATTAAAAATATGGTGGGGCCAACGGATTTTTATTTTTATTCTTCCTGACATTTTTCTACACGATGTTACTCAAATTTGAAATTCGACGGCATTTTTTTTTTAAGAGCGACGCCAGTTTATTAAAGAAAATGACACAAAAATAATAATTTAGTAAACTGATCCCGCGGGATCCAAATGAGCGGGATCAGTTTACTAAAGAGCCAACAGACGGAGGGCAGTGCTGCTTTAAAGTAATTGTACATTGACTTAGTTAAACAGAGCATTACCTAAAACTCCATAATGTAATCGTTGACATAAATCGTTCAAAATTTCATCACAGCTACCAAAAGACATGTATTGTTCAAAATAAGTTACTTCCTACTCACGATCATTATTTTATTTTTATTTTATTTTATTTATTCGGAAGAACCAACAATTACACATTATTTAATACAAACAATAGAATACAAAGAGTTTTACAAATGTGCAACCAACAACGTTCTCCACAGACACATACATTAGAAAACCAATTAGATATGTTTGTGTTTTTTGCTGTGATTTTTATGTATGTTGTTCATGAGGAGCTCGTAGCTAAATAATAACGCTCGGGTCAGTCTTTAGGTTAAGCCGAGCTTACCTAGGTTGGTCTGTGGATGGGTGACCACCCTTACACACCGAGTTTCCTCCATGCCTCGGAAAGCACGTTAAGCCGTTGGTCCTGGCTGTCATTTGTAGATCTTTGACAGTCGTTACAGGTAGTCAGCGGCACAAAAAGTCTGACAACCAGTCTTAGCAAGGGGTATCGTATTACCCAGTACTAACTGGGTTGTGTAGGTCAGATAGGCAGTCGCTCCATGTGAATACGGGTATTCAGCTGCATCCGGTTAGACTGGAAGCCGACCCCAACATAGTTGGGAAAGGCTAGGCAGATGATGTTGTTATTTTGTATTATTCGGCTATTTTAATGACAGCATGACGTGAAGAGTCTACCAACGAATAGTCGAAGGACTACTCGTAGGTAGAAATTGTTTTCTTTTTAGGGTTCCGTACCCGAATGATAACCAACGGGACCTTATTACTGTAGGAGCGCTTACACATCGTTTTGTATTCATGATAAGTGCAGCGCCCAGCGGCGACAGTTCGCCCGTAACCACCGTAAACTATAGACGCGCTACTAACCAGATTAGCTACTCCTTTGTAATATTTCGTAATAAGTAAAGTAATTATAAAGTTCCGCAGCATTTCATTTCTCTCCGTACACACAACCCAAAGACCCTATATACACGCACACAAAATTACTAAGCCTCCGCTGTCCGGCCGTCCGTCTGTCAGCGGGCTGTATCTCATGATCCGTAACAGGCAGACAGTTGATTTTTTCACAGAATGTATGTATTTCTGTTGCTGCTATGACGACAAATAGTAAAAATTAAACGGCTCCCCTACTACGATGGTACAGAACCCTTTATCCGCGAATCTTTCGATTACAAGAAATACATATTATAATCAGAAATGCACTATGTACTGCACATAATTCTGTCTGATTATAATTCAGTATAAAGACCCACTGGTACCACAAATCATCAAACACATTTAATAATAAACATCCTGGTACTGAGTACATCCTGGTATTGTATTTACCATCAGGAATTTCTCTGTAGCAGCCACAGGACAGAAGTTTGAGCCCGGTTGATGGCAATAGACTCAGCCCTTATTTCATGCGGCTTTAACATAATTAACTGGAGAAATGCGAGCGTATTATTTGGTATACCTCTGCCTAATCCTCCGGGAAATATGTTTATTTAACACTTAAATCTGTATCTGTCAACTTGAAACGACTATCTTACTTCTTACTAATATTACAAATGCGAAAGTATGTGAGGATGGATGGACGGAAGTTTGTTACTCTTTCACGCAAAAACTGCTTTACGGATTTGGACGAAATTTTGCTCACATCTGTGAGCAAAATTTCGTCCAAATCCGTAAACAGTTTATAACCTGGATTAACGCATAGGATACTTTTTATCCCGCTTGTATGACCTCGTGGGTCAATTATTGAACATCACACGGACATAAGCTAGTCAGAAATACAGCGAGGTCCTAAACTCGTTTAGCGATTTATGGTACAAGAGGAAACAAGCTTTGACAGCTATCATTAACAGGGCTTTTGCGGAAATTACATAACCTATCTCTGAAAAGTTAAATAAATAAAAAAAAAAATATCGCTGGACATTACACACAGCGCCATTTAGTGCCACACTAAGCAACGAGGCTTCTGTCGTCGACACCAGATAGTTACTTTTTGTTTGTAAATACATACTTATCATATACGTACATATGAACACCCATGACTCGGAAACGAATGTCCATGCTCATCACACAAACAGAGAGAGACAGAGAAACAGTTAGAGTTATCTAACAATACTACTAAAATCAAACAATACTAGAATAGCATGCGAACGAAAGTCGAAAGTAAACGAGATGAGCCGAACGAATCACGTTTACATAGCGCATTCATGAGTTTTATCACGAACTTACTCAAAAAGCATAAATAAATCTAAGTATCGAATTTTTGGTTCTAAGACATGCTGGGTCCTCACGATGTTTTCCTTCACCTTTTGAGAGCAGCGCGTAATGCGCCTATCTGGGTTCTAACCCACGACTTACTGTTGGTCTTACAGTCGGGGCCGCCACCACTGGACCACCTGCTGCTGTGAGTGAGGAGCTCGTGATAACAGCCGCCCGGGTCGATCTTTGGGTTAAGCTGTGGATGGGTTTCCTCCATGCCTCGGATAGCACGTTATGCCGTTGGTCCCGGCTGTCATTTGTAAATCTTTGACAGTCGTTACAGGTTGTCACTGGCCCAAAAAGTCAGACAACCAGTCTTACCTATGGGTATCGTATTACCCAGTACTAACTGGATTATACTGGATAGGCAGTCGCTCCATGTAAAATACTGGTATTCCGGTGTATCCAGTTAGACTGGAAGCCGACCCCAACATAGTTGGGAAAAGGCTTCGATGTGTAGTTTCTTAAGAAAGCTGTTGACAATCCTCTTGGAATAATATCTCCGAGGTCTTTTTAACTACTCTTGGTGACGATGAGTAGCTTTTTCCGTACAAGGTAACTGTGACAGCAAAAAGGAAGGGGTCCGCTAGGGCCGATGACTGCCGGGGCTGCGGGACTGTTCGAAAGAGATACCGTGGCCCCGGATCACAAAGGGCGATTCTTTCTTTCTTTATCGTGTGGTTAGTGCCTAACCTGGTGTCAGAGTTTTTAAGTCGCCCATGGGCCTCTGACTTGGCTTAACATGCCGTCGAGAAATATCTCTCAGGCATGCTGGTTTCCTCACGATGTTTTTCCTTCACCGAAGCAAGTGATAATTATACAATACGCACATGAATCCGAAAATTCAGAGGTGCGTGCCTTGGGTTCGAACTCGAGACCTATGACTTGGCAGTCCGACGGTCACACCACTAGGCTATCACTGCTAAAGGGCGATGAAGGAACATGGATGGGTTTTAGTCAGTAAAAGTCTGACACTCCCTCCTGCTCCACCCAGAGCGGGAGGAGTCATTTGATGATTTCCCATCCGATAAAAAGGTAACTGTGACATGGCATGGTCAGTGATTAGCACCGCTGGTGGGTCCAATTAACCAACCTAATGAACCGAAGACTAAACATATGTTCTAGATCAAACAGCGTGAAATGGTTTCGGTTTCACTAATCGAAAGTGGAAGCGAGGAAAGAGCGGACATTTTTTAATTGATAATTGGTAGGCAAAAGTATGGTATGTAGAACAATTAGCGCTAGTGGTGTTTAATCCAAATTAATAAAATTGAAGTGTTTTGTTATCTAAGTATGCAAATAAATAATTTTAAAAATAACGACCTTTTTTTGAATGCATATGACAGTATATAACAGTATATAACGGCACTTTATAACATTTTTTTTTCTGTATCTTTATTCAGGCTAATCTCCAAAACAGGTGGGCCGATTTTGACGGCATTTTTACTGGCAGAGCCTGTAGCTGATGTTATAAGGAGTAACTTAGCTAGCGCTTATTTTAGTTTTTTTTTTTTAAATTAAATTCTATGCGAACGAAATTATAAACTTACAGGCTCAATCGTGTAAGACATAGACCATGATATTTGTTTATTGGTTTTGAAGTACCAATTAACGTCCAAAATTTGGACATTAATTGCTCAGACAGAAGTAAAAGTTTTAATGCAATAACAATTTATACTTTTCTAAATTCAAAACTGGAAATGTAAATCTTACGTAATCGTTTGATTTAAACAGGATATGTCCCGTGTGTTCTCTTTAATGGTTTTAAGTTATCCGCTGTACTTTCTGAACCGCAGTAGATATTAATGTTGGAATCTCCGCCATATTTTTTATATCCATGTATCGTAGGTTCATTACTTATTCATTAGGTAGTATACCACCCCACACACTGACGACCTCGTTGGTCTAGCGGTTGTCATCGCAACTGCTGAGCATGACGTCCTAAGTTTGGTTCCCAGACCGGGTAAATTTTGTTATTGAGCTTTTCTGTCAGGAATTTCTCAGTAGCAGCCGCGGAATGTGCCCGGTTGATGGCAAAAGACTCGTCCTCTGTTACATGGGACTTAAACAAAACTGGCGAAATGTGAGGTGTACTATTAGGTATAACTCTGCCTAACTGTTTAGGGATTACAGGCGTGACGTCGCGAGGCAGGCTGAAGAGTCGGAACAGCTTCCTTAGGTCGAATATTCCACCAATCGACCATACTAGGGTTGGTGAAGCCCGCAAAAAGCTGTGGTTCCTTAAACATCCCCCCCCCCCCGGCTCACTACGTTGAGCCTGCAGAAAAGCTCCCAGCGGGTCATCAACTGTCATGGCCCATCTGGAAGACTCTAAACCTACTTAGAAGCCAGGTGGGCCGCTGCAGGTTCAACTTGGTCCGGTGGGGGTATTCCGATAAAGCTGAGTGCGACTGCGGAGCCTCACCTCAAACCATGACCCACCTCCTGACCTGCTCTTTGTGCAACTCCACCTGCACTTTAAGGGACCTGTCTGATGTTATGTTACATCCCACAGACGTCACTATTTGCTAACTTGCTTAAAGTCCAAAGTAAGACTAATAAACACAAGTAAACTAAGCCACTTATTATTTTATAGTAATTGTATACTCATAACCTACTTCACAGAAAGATAATATCCACACGGTAATCGGATTAAAATTATATAATTAAACGTCATAAGGCCTGGCAATGAAAACATATAGCTGTCGTGTAGCGAAAGTGCTTGCGGTGACAATATGCTGGTAGAAAAGTGTTTCGAAATCATGGTGGTGATTTGATTTGGCATCATTATGTGCCATTTTCTTTGTTGTAAGTATGGTGGAAATTGATGACCTGATTGACGAGTGACTTGGCTATACATAGACGCTCGGTGTTAGACAATATGACGAACATCTATAAAAGCCTATACAATTTACAATTTCATAAATTTTGCTTTTTATTACTGTCTTGTTGTTCTTATTTTATTAATGGGCACAGTCATCATCATCATCTGCCTAGCCTTTTCCCAACTATGTTGGGGTCGGCATCCAGTTTAACCGGATGTAGCAGCTGAATACCAATATATTTTTTTTATGAGTCAACATTTTATTTTATTTAACGTTTGCAAAATAATTTTGATATTTTATTTGTTTGTTTCTGTTGTCGAGCGTATGGCACTCGTGGGCTGCAGCTGCCCTTTTGACATTATTAGTTTAAATAAACACATTTTTTGTTTTCTTAATACTTTCACAACATTACACAACATTTTCAGTGTCATGCTTTCTATGGCATTTTATTTAGCAATTTATTTTATTTTATAATTTGGTAAGACTTTAGGCTGAGTCCAACAAAGTTGGGAAAATGAGATGAGATTAATTGGATCCTATTCGTACATGTCCGATCCACCTACCGAATGTGTGATGATGATTTCTCAGCAAGATTCTTATTAAAATTTCTATTAAACCAGCCTTTACAAATATATAAAAAAGAAAGAAAGAACGAAAGAAAAAGGTATTTATTAAACTCACACAGGACATAATAGGAACAAAAAGATATTATATAGTATAAAAAATATATATATATAATAATTAAATATATAAGTAGTTATGACCACCATCATCATAATCTGTATCACCCAGTAACTGAGCATAATCCGGCTAACCCAATTCTCGAGCACAAAGCCCAGTGGAAATTGATCGGTGAACTAATAATTTTCTCTTAGCTAGTATCAAGTAGCAACGGTGAAAATTAACACAAGTGTCCGCCGTATCAGATGACAGCCTAGATTTTAACTATGTAGTCGAGCTAGTTTTATTATAGTAATAAGATGTGCCTAATGGCCGGTTCAATAAAATAAAGTTAGTGATCCTGTGGTCGGTTGATTTCGTGGTTGGCTCATGGCTGTTACAAAATAAGAACTAGTAAATGAATAAGAATTTATTGATGGGTCGGGTTATGCCGGGGATTATCTACAGGGTGTAAACCACCTCATCACGAAGCCGTCAACCAAGCATTCCGTACATCAAACTAAGTAACTTTACACAATAATTATTGCTGGAAAACGACTTTTTTTTGGGGTGAAAAATCATGTTTTGTGGTAGAACTCAATGTAACGCACACAAAACATTGTGCTGATGCATGGATTAAATAGTTCCGGGGTCGTGGAGGTGTTTATAGTAAAAATCTAACATTAAAAACTTGTGTTTAAAAAAAAAGTTGTCAAAAAGTTGGAACTTTGACGCCCAATATCTCCTTAACTAGAAGATTCCCAGGTATGGTGTAGAACAAAAAAAATATCGCAATGACGAGGAGAACATGTGCCTTTCGGCTTCGTTAAGAGGTTTTTTACACCCTTTATAATCGATTTCAAGATGTGAGGGGCGTGGACGGCAAAAAGCAAACTTATACAGTTGGATAGCAAACTATACAATTATTTATAGGTCTTTTCACTTCGTCATAATAAAGCAGTGATAGTCTAGTGGTGTGATCGCCAGACTGCCATATCATAGGTCTCGTGTTCGAACCCAAGACACGCGCCTCTGATTTTTCGGATTCATGTGCGTATTTACCTTAATTTTCAACTTTTTTTATTTTTCGAACTTTTTCCTTTACTTGTGCTGTAAGACCTTGCTTTTAAAAAAAATTGACAATTCTAGGTCAACCGGAAGTACCCTATAGGTTTTGGGTCGAGTTGTAGTGGGTAGTAGTTCCCGTTGACCTAGAATCACGAAATTTGGCGAGAAGCAATGACTTACAGCACATGTAAAGGGAAAGATCTGAAAACCATAAATATGTAGTTTAATTACAATAAAAAAGTGATTTTACTATTACAAACTTATTGTTTGCGGTTGGGGCAATAGCCGTTTCATGGGAACGAACAGCAAAGTTAAGTTTGTGCTTTAACAAGTTTTTTATAGCTAGTATTACTGATTCCAATAGGCTTATGTTTGTTTAAGCTAGGAGTATGTTACGGTATATCCACGTTTCTAAAACAATTATCTCAAAATAAAACAGCAAGTCTTTTACAAGAAAAAACTTTCAAAAGTCTTAAAACCGGTTTGAAACGTGATAAGTATATTTAGAATTCTAATGGTGGCACGGTTTTTATGTATTTATGACGAATTCGGACTACATTTATTCTCTTCGGTCTGAGAAAATATTCACACTCATGGTTGATTCATTGCTACATAATAACGTCGATCTTAAAGGTTAAGCCGTGCTTGCTTAGGTTGGTCTGTGGATGGGTGACCACCATTACATACCGAGCGTCTTCCGTGCCTCGAAAAGCACGTTAAGCCACTGGTTCCAGCTGTCATTTGTAGATCTTTGACAGTCGTTACAGGTAGTCAGAAGCCGAAAGTCTTACTGTATAGGCGAGATACTGGGTTGTGGAGGTCAGATAGGCATTTTATGTAAAATATTGGTATTCAGCGGCATCCCGTTAGAATGGTAGCCAACCGCAATATACTTTTAGAAAAGCATAATATGCTTATGAAATTGAATCATGGTTGGTGAGTATTCAAGCTACTTATGATAGTGTTAACCTAGGTCAGATTTAGCTGAATGGCGAGGCAGCAAGGCCATTTTAAATACTAGAAGAAGAAGAATTGATTCCCTTGTTAATGTATTGTGGAAGCTGCAGAAGATTGTAAAAATATACCCACTTGCATTGTATAGATTCCAGTTTTTAGTATTATATAATTGCATAGCACATGTGTGAGTACTTTGTACTGTTCAGCCACCACTTACATTTAGTTATCTTTCATTGACTTAAATATGACTCGGTGGCTGAGAGAATGTCACTCAAATGTCTGGCTGATGGTGGCGGGTGTGTCGGTTCATTTAGTTCCCTTCGATATGGTTGAGTTGAATGGCGCCGGTACATGCAGGCGCTGTCACTTGGGACTGGTCATCTCTTAGCTGCCATCAGTTCATTTTAATTACTTTATTTTTAAATCGTTGATCTAATCTTTTACTCTGGACGCTCTTAATGTGCACGTCTTTCTACATTGTTCTCACATATATGTATAATCTCAAAATTAACGATATAGCCAATATTTTGTAACTACAGTACTTTCTCAAGTTATTATGCCTTGTGACTGGGACTGTAGTTTTTTTTTTTTTTTGTATTTTTGACATTCAAAAGTGCCCGTTATGGTCTAATTGAAATAAATGCTTTGAGTTTGAGACTACAATGATTTTGCCTTGGGTTAACTCATCTAGCTAACATAGTTAGTAGTGCCTACATTTTCGAGTTACGCGACCGATGATGATGACCGTGATGTTAGTGATGTATTGAGGTTTTTTTTTTGTGATTTCATGGTTGGTCATTTAGTATAAGTTGTTCATTTTTATGAGTCCTACACGCCCTTGAAATATTTCCAATGTTTAAAAAATCACCCAGTAAAATAAAGGGTGTAAAAAACCTCTTAACGAAGTCGAAAGGCACTTGTTTTCCCCGTCATTGCGATATTTTTTTGTTCTATACCGTACATGGGAACCTTCTAGTTACGGAGATATTGGAGATCTAAGTTCCAACTTTTGGACAATGTTTTTTTTTTAATACAAATTTTTATTGTAATTAGATATTGTATTAGATTTTTACTTTAAAAACACCTCTACGACCCCGTACTATTTAATCCACCAATCACACACATCGTACAATGTTTTGAGTGCGTTACATTGAGTTCTAACACAAAACATGATTTTTCACCCCAAAAAAAAAAATCGTTTCCCAGCAATAATTTTTGCGTAAAGTTACTTAGATTGATGTACAGAATGCTTGTTTGACGGCTTCGTGATGAGGTTGTTTACACCCTGTATATAAAGAGGTAAAATTTGTTTGTTAGTTTCTATGTATGTTATCTCAGGAACAGCGGTGGCCCAGTGGTGGCGGCCCCGACTTACGAACAGTAAGTTGTGGGTTCGAACCCAGGCAGGCGCATTACTTTGTGTAATTTATTTCATCAGCGCTGCTCTCAAAACGGTGAAGGAAAACATCGTGAGGAAACCGGCATGTCCTAGAACCAAAAAAAAATCGAAGACATGTGACATCTACCAATTCGCACTGGGCCCGCGTGGTGGATTATTAGCCCATTCCCCCTCATAGAGTGGAGGCCTGTGTCCCAGCAGTGGGAACATTAATAGGCTGATGATGATGATGATATCTCAGGAACTAACGATTTAATTATAAAAATTCTTTCACCGGCAGAAAGCGACATTATTCGTGGATGCTATAAGCTATAAATTATATTTGTATAACGCATATTAGCCGAGCTACCGCAATTTATGTCGCGTGCGAAGTGTCTTAAAATAATGTTTGTCGTAAGATAAGATAAGATAAGATAAGTCTTTATTTGCCTTAAACATGGTATAAAGTAAAAACTCCATAATTATCAAGTTATTTGGAATGCAGTACTAACGCGCAAGTAAAAGTGAATAAAAAAGCCTCTAGCTTAACCAACTCGTTATATGTTTACATTTATAACAAGAAAATCGCCAAGATTTTCCATCAGTAAGTTTAGGTACTTACTGATGGATAATTTTGGCGATTTTATATATTAAGACGGAATGAAGGAAAAACTTCATACGTGCATTTTCACTTGTGTTAGTAACAAATTGCCGATAAATCAATATACTTAGACCACCACAGTTCTACTGCTAGACTGTCACCATCGCTTTAATTTTCCATTGATAAATTATCGGCTATTTTCAATAACCTGTCACTTGATTCATAGAAAAATCAAAAAAGCTTTTCTGTGACGTTTTGTTTCTAACCTTCAGTAAGCTAAATGTCAAATCGACAGAGATAGCAACCTACCGATACTTGTTAGTAAGTTATTGAAAATGTTCGTTAGCTGTCTAGCTCATCTTTTCTCCACAGTAAAATCAGCTTCACTCGATAAGTGCGTGCCAACACGATAGAAGACTTGTTTACGTAAAAAATAGCTAGTCTTGGAATTAATCTGCGATTTATTATTCTCACAATCTTGGAAGTAACTTGCGGTTTTATACAGTGTCAATGAACTTGAGAGATCGCGCATTTCCGACTCGACGTGAACGGAAACTTATCTTGTTTTTAGGAACAACGCACATTACGTCTAAACTACATTAAGACCATTATTTGTGTATATGTCGCAGGTATATTGTCAAAGCCGTGATATTATAATTTCACTAGTGCAATTATAATAACATGGTAGATTGTCAATCGACTTCATTTCTTACAATTTAGCGGCCTGGTTTTAGTGTTATTGTAATATCACGGGGACACTATATATAGTGACATTGTAAGGCAATGATATTTTGACAATTTCACTGGTCGTTAGATTATGAGACCGTCTCTGATTGGTCCGTATTTATATTCTCTCGTTTATTTATTATTCTCTCGTTTTACTATACTCCGACCAAAAAAAAAGGTTAGGTTAGGTTAGAACTGTGACCAACTACGCGCGAGCCGAGCGAGCGAAGCAAGCGGTGCCGTAGTAGAGGCCGGCGAGCTCTACGTCGAAGTTGGTTGCAGTAATAAAATTAGGGGACTCCGACAATTGTAAACCGCAAAATGAACTTGTAACTCTTTGATTGCCAAATTGACATTGGAAACGGACCAATCAGGGACGGCCTCATAATCTAACAACCACTGAAATTGTCGAAATACAGGGTGTAAACCACCTCATCAGGAAGCCGTCAACCAAGCATTCTGTACATCAAACTAAGTAACTTTACGCAAAAAATATTGCTGGGAAACGACTTTTTTTTTGGGGTGTTAAATCATGTTTTGTGGTAGAACTCAATGTAACGCACTCAAAACATTGTGCTAATGGATGGATTGAATAGTACGGGGGTTGTGGAGTTGTAAATGTAAATGTAATTGTTGTAAAAATCTTACACTATAAACTAGTATTTAAAAAAAAAAGTTGGAATGTTGACCCCCAATATCTCCGTAACTAGAAGGTTCCCAGGCATGGTGTAAAACAAAAAAATGATCGCAATGACGAGGAAAACAAGTGCATTTCGGCTTAGTTAAGAGGTGTTTTACACCCTTGAACCACTATCACTATGATGTCCCCGTGATATTACAATAACACTAAAACCAGGCCGTTAAATTGTAAGAAATGAAGTCAATTGATAATCTACCGTTTAATTATAATATCACTAGTGAAATTGTAATATCACGGCTTTGACAGTTTACCTACGACATATACCTACCAGGTTTAAACGGACCCTACACGAAGTCATGAACCAAGCATTCTGTACATCCAACTAAATAAATCTACGCAAAAATTATTGCTGGGAAACCACTTTTTACAGGATGATCGGTTCTGTGGTTTAGGCGTGATAAGGTAGCAAACAAACAAACTTACTTTCGCTTTTTTAATATATACATATATATTTTTTTTA
The DNA here is from genome assembly GCA_963853795.1 of Xestia rhomboidea. Classification (NCBI taxonomy): domain Eukaryota; kingdom Metazoa; phylum Arthropoda; class Insecta; order Lepidoptera; family Noctuidae; genus Xestia; species Xestia rhomboidea. Next base: position 15,064,933 of record OY970778.1, read on the forward strand.
CTTAGCCTATATTGTCCCACTGCTGGGCATAGGCCTCCCCCATAGCCTTCCACTCTTGTCTCCGTGCGGTTTTCTCCGGCCAATCTCTCATAAACACCTCTAGGTCGTCACGCCAGGGTTGTCTAGGCCTCCCTCGGCGACGACGCCCGTCTTCTGGCACCCACTGTGTGACGACTCTGGCCCAACGCTCCGGATGCATTCTACAGACATGGCCCTTCCAATTCCACTTCAACCCAGAAGTCTTGCTCCCCACATCAGCGATTCCAGTTTTCGAGCGTATTGTGGTATTACGAATTCTGTCGCTGAGCTTAATTCCTAACACGCTACGCTCCCTCGCCCTTTGGCAAACTTTGAGTTTGGACTTTTGCGGTTCAGCCAAGGACCAAGTTTGAGCACCATAGGTTAGGACGAATATTCATTATGCAAACAAATTTTGTTTGTAATTTCCAAAACAAAAAAAAATGTTTGTTTGTATGTTTATTAATCTGTATCACATAATGAATATGACACATTGACAGTGACATTTGGCCTAACGTCGTTATCCGAAAAATGTGAAGATTGTCTCAATGTTTTATTTTTATTTGTAAGTGTTTTATCGGAAGTCAATAAGTAAACCTACGACTTGTTAAACAGTTTTGCGTTAATTATTAATTGTTGATGTAGACAATTAATGACTAAGAATGTTACTGTGTTGTTATAATATTTTCTCATGAAATACTATTTTGTTTCCTGTACGATACACGTGTGCCGAAACTATGTATTTGTAGTTTTGGCATTGTTATAAAATTGTTAGGTGTCGTTTTAGGGGTACCGCACACTTGCGACAAGACTGTCTTTAGACAGACAATTACGCTACTAGTGCGAGCGAGAATACATAGTCTGTCTCGCTCGCACTAGTAGGGTAATAGTCTATACTTAAAATGTCACTTACGGGATATCTTCCGTGATTATGAAATGTTTTGAGCTCCCGATATTTCGACGCTGTTGCAAGCGCCATGATCGCGGGTTAACTGGAGAATGCGGGTGGATGGAAAAAATTGTTAGGAGCAGACAAGTCTGTCTACACTCTTTCCTTGTCTTTTGCTACGCGCACTACAAAAAATTGAAATATCGGGAGCTCAAAAACAATAAATAATCACGGAAGATATCCCGTAAGTGATATTTTAAGTTTAGTTATGAACCGTGAAAGCTTAAAACAGTGTTTGGGTTAGTCTGTCTAAAGACAGTATGGTCTATAGTGTGCAGTAGCCCTTAGTACGTATTTTGATGTGTCTTTAACCTTAAAATTCTGTTGTTATGTGGTCATCACCTTCCTCCCCTTATCTCATGTTACTTGGGGTCGGCGCAACACATTTTTTTCTTCCATTCTCCTCTGTCAACCGTTTACAACGTTTACTTCTTCTTCATCATTTTTTTTTTTTTTACTTTCATATTTTCATTTCTCACACAACCAATCCATCGTTTCCTTGGTCTTCTTCGCCCTCTCCAGCCATCAACATTCATGTTCATCACTCTTTACCGGCCGTTTTCAATAACTTACTTACGTATAACTGTTGGTTAGAACGCCTACTTCCGTAGCTATCGGTGTTTCTATGAACAAAGATTATCCTATACGCGTCACCTACCTGTCACTTGATTCATGTAGAAAAATCAAACAGATAGAGATATCTACTGAAACCGGCTAGTAAGTTATTGAAAATGGCTGTTAGTCAGATGCGATTCGGGTGTTATTTGTGATGATCATAGATTAATATATAATCTGCTTTTCATGTAGGTATGCACTGATATTAAAAAAAAAAACATAAAATAGTTTTGTCTTGTGACAATCAACTGTTTAGTATACGTTACGACTTAAAACCGGTAAATAAAGATTTAAATGAATTATACAAAAAACTTGTTTTTACCGTGAAGAACATTATTATTTTATTCGTATAGTTTCCTTTTCACTCGTATTTTGAAGGTCGTTCAAGCACTTTCTTCGTGTGATCTTGCTGTGGAGTTTTACAACTGAGACTGAACATTTAACATGACATAACATCACGCATGATATCTCCAAAGGGTTAGGCAGAGGTGTACCTAATGATACACCCACATTTCGCCAGTTATGCTTTAAGTCCCATGTAATAGGACGAGCCTACAGTAAACCAGACGCAAATCCAGACCCCGTGGCTGCTACTGAGAAATTCCTAACGGAAAAACTCAAAAACGTTTGCCCAACCTGGGAATCGAACCCAGGGCCTCATGCTCGGCAGCAGAGACCACTAAGCCAATGAGGCACTCTAAACATTTAATCAAGGCAATTTAAATAATACCTAACGAAATAAGGAAGTGGGGAGCCCTAAGCACACGGCGTATCCAGAAACGCGCAGACGACGCGTTTTCTGCGCCGTAGATGCCGATTTTTGCGTTTTTATAGATTCAAACGCGCGTAAATCGCGATACAAACGCGCGTGTGAAGCACGTTCGAAACTCGTTTGAACCGCATAAAGGTTCAACTGACGAGGAGTCTCTGACCAAAACGCGGAAGCTACGAGCAACTACAGCGCGTCTGTATAGCTGTATCTGCGTGTATACGCACAGTAGATGCGCGTTTTACAATCGCCCCGTGTGCTTAGGTTACAAGGTTGCGTTTAAATCTCGTTTGAAGCGCGTATACGCGCGTCATCAGCACGTCGTCTGCGCGTTTAAAATACGCCGTGGGCCCTAAACGGCTTACCGTAGGAAAAGTTTAATTTCTACTAAAAATAACACGTGTTAAAGTAATAATGTACAATTCATGTTGGATTAAACAAACTGCAACGTATCACTAAAAGTAGGACAAATTAGTGGTATGTAAAGCGTAGCTCGTACACCCTCTACCCATTTTAACCTACCACTTTTGAAAATAGAGGCGTCATATAGTATGTTATTTATTTAAATATTCATTTAGATAAGTGAAAACTGACAGTTTATCTTGACCTCGCATTGTATTGTTCATTGTGTTACTGGAAAGTAGACAGCAGTTAATTTTAAAAAGTATTTTTAACCTACATTACAATGTAAAACATCATCCGCCTAGCTTTTTACCCGACTGCGCCAGAAGGAGGGTTATGTTTTTCGAGAGTATGTATGTATAATTGTTTGCTCTGTGGCAGGTGTCGTTAGATTCGTATTTACTGTGAGAGTGACACTGGGTATATCAAAATATAAGGAACAAAATGGCGGATTTTTGGCGCCAAATTCAAATGTTTGGCACTCTCTGCAGCCTGAACGGCTCGATGGATTTTAGCTTGTGAGGTGTCGACAGATTTGTATTAACTGTGAGAGTGACACTGGCCTGTCAAAATAAATAAAAAACAAAATAGCGGATTTTTGGCGTCAAATTCAAATGTTTGGCACAGCCTGAACGGACCGATAAAGGGCTCATCATGATGATTTTAAAATGATATATCTAAGTAACTAAAAAGGGTAAAATAAAAAAAATAATTAAAAAACCCAGCTGCGTCAAAAATAACTAAAAACTTTAAATAAAAACTGAAAAGAATAAAAACAAGTTCAGGAGACAGGACATATTGACTGCAACATTCAGGACCCATTAAATAATCTAGACTAAAAGCATTACAATATGGGTCCCGACTGTTGCAGTCAATATGTCCTGTCTCCTGAACTTGTTTTTATTCTTTTCAGTTTTTATTTAAAGTTTTTAGTTATTTTTTACGCAGTCGGGTTTTATATTTTTTTAATTATTTTTTTTCCAACTATTTTGGGGTCGACTACCAGTCTAACCGGATGCAGCTGAATACCAGTATTTTACATGAAGCGACTGCCTATCTGACCTCCACAACCCTGTTACTACTGGGTAATACGATACCTTGGTAAGACTGGTTGTCAGACTTTCGGGCCACTACCTGTAACGACTGTCAAAGATCTACAAATGAGAGCCGGGACCAACGACGGGACGGCTTGACATGCTTTCTGATGTACGAAGGAAACTCGGTATGTAATGGGTGGTCACCTATCTATAGACCAACCTAGGCAGGTGGGGCTTAACCTGAAAATTGATTCGAGCGGCTGTTATTATTTAGCAACGAGCTCCATTAGAATGTAAAACATTCGTTATTTATGAGCTAGTCAAATGTTACACTGTTTTAGATAGGACAATTTCACCTAGCCTCATCCTATTTGTAAATAGACCTTATTCACATAAAACATAACATAACATCACGCCTGTAATCCCAGAAGGGTTAGGCAGAGGTGTACCTAATATTACACCCAGACTTTGCCAGGTATTTAAGTCCCATTTAAGACGGGGCGAGCCTATTATCTAACCGGGCGCAGTTCCAGACTCCGTGGCTGCTACTGAGAAATTCCTGATGGACAAACCCAATAACACTTTACATTTGTGCATTTTACTTTACAGCACAAGTGCGTAATGAGATACATTACGTACTTGAAATTGGTGAAATAAGAGACCCTTTACGAGCAAATGTGTTATAAAATTACTAATTACAATGTGTCATTATAAATTGTGCGTATTTCTTTATAGTCCATGTGTAATGTTAATATAATATTATGTAATTTTTGCAATTTTTCTTTTTCCTAATTAAATACAATACCTATGCATGATTTTCAATATATTTTTTAGAAACTTTAAATTGTAATCTTGAGCTAGATGCTCACGATATTTGTAAGCCTGCTACTGGCATAACATAGCGCTCGATTTTGTAAATTATAAGATCTGTATTTCTATACCTGTGTTAACAAATAAAAAGTGATTTGATTTGAACACTTTACCCGACCCGGGAATCGAACCCAGGACCTCATACTCAGCAGTCGCGCTTGCAACCACTAGACCATCGAGGCAGTCACATAAAACGTAATTAATTCCGTCATGATAACAGGTATAGGTACGCTCTCTCTTCCCTTTCACTCATAGTCCGATGGGACGGCAATCCGACATGTCCAGAGATGTCAAGCGCAGGACTAACGGCTTGACTCGCTTTCCAAGGCAGAGTACCGTACCGCCAAGCTCCAAATTCTGGGTTGGAGACATTCCTAATGAAACAAACCTAATAATACTTTACCCGACCTGGAAATCGAACCCAGGATCCCACGCTCCGCGGGCCTGTGGACGGGGAGCTATGGGCTAGCTCGCCGTCCGTCCGTCTCATGACAACAGGCCGTATCGACGGCGCGTTCGTGTTCCGCGCGCGCCTCAAAGAGAGTCAGCAATAAGGAAGAGGTCCGCAAGGGCCGATGCCTGCTGGGGCTGCGGGACTGTTCGCAAGAGATACCGTGGCCCCGGAACACAAAGGGCGATGAAGGAACATGGATGGGTTTTAGTCAGTAAAAGTCTGACACTCCCTCCTGCTCCGCTCAGAGCGGGAAGAGTGATTTGATGATTTCCCATCCAAGAAAAAAAAAAAAAAAGGATCCCACGCTCCGTCGTCGCATTTGCGACCGCGAGACCTACAGGGCAGTTAAAAACATTTCACATCATGATACGCTCGCAATGGCTGGCAGTCAAAACCATTTCACTTTTCCTCGCCATTGCATCTGTAAAAACGTACAGCAAAAAAGAACTAACTGCCCACATTCTATCGCCTTTAACAAACTGCGCAAGAGTTTAAGATTTACCGACACATTATCCGCGCACGCACTAGAAAGTGACGCGGGCGCATCTGTTCTTATTTGTACAGTCGAAGAAGCTACCTAGACATACAGACAATTTATTAATGTTTTCAACGCAGCCAGTATTCACTTTCAACACAGGTTAGTTGATGGCAGGGGTAGCCCGTAATAGTACATCCACATTACGCCAGTTATGTTAAGTTCTAAATGATTGAGGCCTAGCCCATTGCCAACAACCGGGCACAACTTTAGCCACAATTCCAGGTAGAAAACACCAATAACACTTTAACCGACCCGGGAATTGAACCCAGACGTAGTGCTTGTGATCACTAGACCTGGCAGATATTCTTAATTGATAAAAAACATATTCATTTTTAAGTCACTAATAAAATTGTGAGTGAAAACGGACAACACAGCTTTGCAAGTTGGCTGTATACCAAACAGCTTGTTCTACTGTACTTCTACATTGTATATTTGCATGCTGTACTTTCCGACCTTAGGGATCAAAATTATCATAGAAAGAAGTGCCAGCTGACAGTATGTGACTGACAATAAGGTGGACGTCGTTTGTATGGTAATTTTTATATAATACGTGGTTTAGTTTTGAATTCGAAGAAAGGCTTAGAAAATATTGTGCGAAAGTTGGTCACAATTGGCAAAAGGTTTTTGAGGGTATGAAGTCCAGGGTGTAAAGTTCTTCATCTCCTATAGAAAATGGAGGATCCTTCGACCAGACGGGTTTTATGCCTTGTAGGCCGCTGCCCGACAGTTGTTGTTGTCTTCCCGCGACTTAAAAGCGTAAAATTCATTCGATAAAAACCCGTTTCCATATGTTATAGAATGTGTTCTGATCGTGAAAGTTTAAAAAGGACATTTGTTGTCGGGTTCTTGTGTAAAAGTCGCGGATAACTTTAACTACGCGATTTAGGATTTTGATGTTAGTTCTTCATTAGTGTTATAGATGGCGCTTTAGTACATTTCGTAGTGCCGCCACGGTTCGGTCAAATTAAATGTAGGTACCTACTGAAATAAAATCTATCAGTCTCTGATGTCCGCAGTCGGTTCATACTGGTTTGACTGTACTTTTAATATTCCAGTTGGCCACTAACCACTAGTGGTTATCTATTATTACTTGTAAAGAACAGCTTAAAATTCAAGTTGAAGTTCAAAATTACAGTGACCTTTATCTAAGGAACAATAAGTTAGCTGTTAGGTTTGTACTATCAAAAGTAAAATGATTTTACTATTACAGTGTAAACGAACTTGATAAGTTAATTCTATCTTCTTTTTTGCCAGATCACCGTATAGCGCAAACACGTAAATGTACTTTCACGTAAAAACTATAATTCTACCACCATATTGGGGCTGGTTGCATTAACTGAGGAAAAACTAAGAGAAAAACATTGTTAAACGACTGTTAAGTAGACGTCTAGATGTCTGACTGTCTAATGGCAGATGCAAAAAATAATAACTGCATTTAGTAACATATGAAGTGGCTAAATAGTTAGCTACATGGGTTAGGCAAAATATTTAATTTTCATTCCGTGAAAAAGATCTAGACCTAGATGCAGGATGTAGCACCACCCTCCCGCCTGAAAAAATATGCAAATGCGGGAAAAGCGACTATAATTAGCATGCCATGCCACCTCTCAGGCCCAAGTGTCCACACCGATCCAGCCTGTCCCCTTGCTGTCCGCTCCCAGTGACGCGCTAAGCCGGGGCCCGTACCCCGCAGAGGGTGCCCTTAACGTGTAGTCGCTTAGTTTGTAAGTTTTTTTTGCTCTGGCTGGCGGCCTTACATTTAAGGCATTCACAGGATTGTCCGGTTAAGCAGACGACAACCTTTCTAGGTTGAACTGCGAGATGCCAGTTCGAAAAAAAAACTGGGCCAAGTGTACCGAAAACGGTACCCTCGTACCAAGCTAACTTAAATCTTATTTTTATGCCGATATGGCTCGATCTGGCTGGATCTGTTTCGCGGAATTAAAACGAAATAATATTTTGCATAACATTTAATATCATGGATTTCCGCAAAGCAACGTCTGATTCTGCAATTTATCTTATTATTGCTTCATTCAATTCTCAAATCCACCTTATTTCTATTTCAGATAACATTAACAGCATCATGCGCCAGGGCAGAAGAACAAAACAAAGAAGCAGAAGAATCACAAGATGTCAAAATAATAAGTAAAAGAGATGCAACTTTATTATATGACTTCAATGGCAACCTGATGGATAAAATATTCCAAAAACCTAAAGTTATCTACAGGAGATTATCAAAGGCAAGATTTGAGCCCAATAAATATGGACCTCCAAAGGCACGTTATGGACCGCCGAGGCCGAAACACAGGCCACATAAGTTGACCAGGAAACCAGGAAAAAAGGGCCGCACAGGAAAGCCGAAAACGTCATCTCCGAGGTATGGACCACCCGAGCCAAGAAATAAGCATAAATCTTACCCAAACAAAAAGCAACATAAATACGGTGTTCGTAAGTTTAGACCTAATGGCAGACCAGGTCATGGACACGTTGTGAAAATGCCTCATTACTCCTTCTTCGTGCCTGATAAAACAGGCTTTGGTGAGCCACCAGCACACAATGATCATGGGCCTCAGAAAAGTTATTTATACGAGCCTCCCGTCGACTCTTACGGTATACCTCTGAAACCTAGCATTGTAGACGTGTACCCAACACCCAACAGTTTTCAAGATGCATCGCAACACGAGGACCTCATTGACAAGCAGGAACAACAACGGAACCATAACTACATCGACAATTTTGATAACAGTTTCGCTTTCACAAAGAAGGAGCCATCGTTCTCTAATTTCGTCACACTGAACCCCAAAGATAGCCACGTAGACTCTTTGGCGCCAGTTGACAAACCCGACCATAATAAATTATTTTATAAGAAAACGAAGCCGTTATATTTAAAGGACTCGAAAGTGGTGAGTAGACCGTGGAGGTCTAATAAGCAGGATAATTATGAAGATGAAATTATCGTCGGTGGACAGTATGCTGAGCCTCCGGCAAGACACGTCGCGAAGACCGTTCGGTATTCGCCGATTATTGGTGACGATTTTATCGACGAACCTATCCCTAACCTCCGCGGTGGTTACGTCGATATTGAAGGCGCGCAATCAGCCAACCAATCACCTTACTCTAACTACAAGAACAGTAATATGGCTTTCAGTCCGCAGAACCTAAACGATGCATTTAGTATAGTAGACAAATAGTTGTAAGCGTCTTCTGTGTTTTTACTTAGGCATAGAAAAAGGAGAACGGGCGTATTGTAAACTAAAGAAAGAAGAAAGAGAAAAGTATGTGTGATATTTTTTACGTGTGAAAATGCTAAATATTTGAATGTATAACGAACAAGCTAATGATTGTTGGATCCTACCCCAATCATTTGTTTTTATTACTATGATCCGTCCGACCAGTCTTCTTCAAGTTAGCAGCCGTATATGCGACAAGTCGTGGTCGCGGCCGGTAGTGCGCGAAGTCCTTAACCAAAGCGACCGAACACGCGAGAGTGCGTGTTACCGTACCACAATATTATATGTGACATAATGAACGAAACGATCACTATGGCCTAGCCACTTTGTTAGCCCAATATCATCCTCATTTAAGTATGTATCTGTCGCAGGCATATCGTAGAACACACCGTATTCCATAAAGGCGCGCCGGATTGCAAAACGTCGCCGCTATGTAATGCGGTGTCTTCACGTTCAGCCGGATTACAATTCGGCTGAAATAAAGTACGCCGCATTGAATGAGCACTTCGCGATCGTCAAAGCGGCATAAACGTGCCGCCTAGATACAAACAGGCGCATCGTCGATACGCCGCTTTGAAAGCGAGCGAAGTGAGTACTTAGGGCACCCGACCGTTAGGTTTGGTTAGGTTACTTTAAACCCTGCAGACAGAAATAGGAGCCCCGCCTAGCGGGGCTACGTCGACTACGGCTTAATTTTTTGAATTTTAGTATTTTATTCAGTCGTTTCTTCTTGCTGACAATACGGCTAAACGTTGGACGCCGCTTTGTCGAACGTATCGCCACCACAATCCGGCTGAACGTGAAGACGCCGCATTACATTACGGCGACGGTTTTCAATCCGGCGCGCCATATTATTATCTACAACTAGCTAGCTTATAAGTTATATATTCCACCGCACTATGCTCAGTCTTCAAGTAATTAAATAAGTTTTGTATATAACGGAGACCCATACTCACCTACTTACATAAGTAAATGTGAGTTGGGATTGGAGAATCCAAGGTTAGTTAAGCATTGTATGTTAAGATATAAATTATATTAATTAAATTGTAATATTAAATGGATGCGTATTTTTATTAATGTTTTCAATATTTGGAATCACAGTCCTCACGGACACTTTAATACCGACCAAACCAAAATGAGAGATGCGTAAGATCAAGGGTGTATCCACCGGCGCTGCGCGGAGATGTGCAAAGTGGAGAGAAGAGATGAGCTAGGGTGTATCCACTGCATGCCGCACACAGCACACCGCGCACCACCGCTCGCGGCTCACAGCACACCGCTTACCGCAAGCCGCTCACCTCTCATCTCGTCTAAAATTCACTAAAACTAAGAGGAGACGAGAGTTTCTATTGGTGGTTTACAACACAGTCATCTCCTCTCCTCCTCGTCTAGTCTTCGCTTCGGTGGAGTCCGGCCCTTTACCTGTATTATCGGTCACGGTCTCGGTACGCCATCCCGCCAAAGTTGTGCTGATGGCTAAAATTGTTACTTAGTTGGCCTTTATCTCCGAAACGTAACCCTTTCGAACATTTCTCATTCATTCTTCACTTTCATTCTCTTCTATAATAATTGTTTGTATTGATGCCAGCTATTGACTAAAATACACATTTTATGCATGCCTGTAATTAAAAAAAAATTGGCGGACAGGGCACACTTCATGCAAAAATCTTCAAACCCCTTTGAAACTACGAAAAGATTACTGTGATGAAAAACTGAAGAAGCTGGAGCCCCACTGAGGGGACTCTTCTCGACGTGCCTTGAGCAGGGACAGTTCCCTGTCAGGTGGAAGGCTGGTCAACTGCTGATCCTGCTCAGGAAGGCGGGTCCCCCGGCGGAATCGAGGTCCAATATTATCAGCCCATGGTGCTACTGGACGATGCTCAAACGAGTAATCGCAGATCACCTCATAAGTCACGTGAGTGAACCTGACGTATTAAGCGGTCCCACAGGCGGTGAGCCGCTTACGACGCTGGTGGCCAAGTCGAAGGCATTATTGTTCCTGAATCGAAGGGTCCCGCCGTTGGGATCACACTCGCTACCATCCACGAAGTACCTTGGATTGGTGCTCGACAGCTGTTGGGACTTCGGCCCCTACTTACAGCGGCTGGCATAACTACATTTGATACAGAGATACTTTTTGTTTGTAAAAACATACTTATTATACATATAATCATCCATGACTCTGAAACAAATGTCCATGTTCATCACACAAACATTTGCACCTACCGGGATTCGAACCCAGGACCCTAAGAACGTAAAGCAGCCTCACTACCACTGCGCCATTTGGGTCGTCATATAGTGCTACTTTCCGAGATTATGAAATCAAAGTTAAAGTCCATTCACTGATGACTTCTTCGGCACAACTTTCTTGTTACTTGCTAAGAAATTTATGGCAGGCGCATTCCGATAAAGCATCTACATGTTACTTGTTACCAAAATTTCAGATGTTAACTTGATATACACTAAATATACATTTGTTTATACAGGGTGGAATTTTTCAATGCCACCTGGAGAGAAAGTATTCTAAATACTGGAGATAGCAAATTTTACTCAAAGGAAACATTACTTTATTTTGAAAAAGAAACAAATCTGCATTCACAGATTTTCGAAAATTCGCTTGCACTCGGGCATCGAACCCGGGATGGATCGACTAAAGTTCGAAAAAATAACATTCTGTACCTTTTTAACATCAATCGATAGGGTCAATCACATAGGGCACGCCACGATAGTGGCGGTAAGTCCCCTCTTTGAGGAGTGGCTGGAGAGACGCCACGGCGTCCTCACCTTCCGCCTGACGCAGGTTCTTACCGGACACGGATGTTTCGGTAGGTTCCGGTTCACCGAATCGGGCGGGAGGAGACGCCCAGGTGTTTCCATTGTGAGGATCGACCGGAGGACACGGTGGAGGTGTACCCTGCTTGGGTGGAGCACCGCCGTGTCCTCGAGGTGGCGATCGGCGGCGGCGACCTCTCGCTTCCGGCCCTGGTTCGTGCCATGGTCCGGAGCGAGACGGAATGGGACGCCGTCACCTCCTTCTGCGAAGCAGTCATGCTAGCGAAGGAGGTGGCGGAACGTGAGAGGGAGATATCCTTACGTCCCGGCCGCCGCGGGAGACGCCCCGGGCGTCGGGGGCCACGTGGTGGCTTCCGGCCACCGTAGGCGCGGGCCTGTGGACGGGGCGCTATAGGCTAGCTCGCCGTCCGTCCGTCTCATGACGACAGGCCGTGTCGACGGCACGTTCGTGTTCCACGCGCGCCTCAAAGAGAGTCAGCAATAGGGAAGGGGTCCGCAAGGGCCGAAGCCTGCCGGGGCTGCGGGACTATTCGAAAGAGATACCGTGGCCCCGGAACACAAAGGGCGATGAAGGAACATGGATGGGTTTTAGTCAGTAAAAGTCTGACACTCCCTCCTGCTCCGCCCAGAGCGGGAGGAGTCATTTGATGATTTCCCATCCGAAAAAAAAAGGGTCAATCACTTTCATCAAATAGGATAACCATGAATAAAAGTGCTTTATCTTATTGAATTTATACCATTGAATTTATAACTGCTCTTTAGATTTCATGGTTTTCCCTTCATTTAATTTATCATGTTTGTTAGAGAGAGAGAGAGAGTTTAATCCATATGAAAGCCCCTCGATTGATGTAATGACCATTTTGAATTAATATTTTCAAATACAATTTTTGGTATTGAGCTACAAAAATAAAGAAGAGTAAAATTGTATATGAAAATATCAATTCAAAGTGGTCATAATAATATTTAAATAATTCTTCTTTTTCTTTGTGTGTCACTCAAATAATATTTGTATGTAATAACAGTATGTTGCCACCTGCACAGCCCTGTCGTTGGCTTCGTTTAAATCCTGGAAGGTGCAGGTGGCTTTGCAGGATGGGCAAGAAAGGAGGTTGGGCATATCCTGCAGAGGGGCTCCACACTGACATTGTCTTTAGGACGGGTCGATGATACCCCATTTGACCAGATTATTTCTACAGCGGCCAACCTGAGCTCGCAAACGTTTAAGAGATTTCCATATTGGCCACTGCAGTTCCTGTCCAGGAGGAAGATGTTCTGCTGGATTGATGAAGTGGGGAGGGGTGGGGTATTTGTAATTATTATGACCACTAAATTTATATTTTCATATATTTTTTTAAGTCTATTGATGTACAAAAATAAAGATATTATCTACATTTCATCCTGCTTTTTTTACATAATATATATAGTCAAAATGGTTCTGCTGGTGTGCATCTGGATTGAGAGCCCATTTTTTAAATCTTTGAGAAACGAAATAAGACTTATAGGGAATTTAGTTAAAAATAGTAAAAACTTAAAGCAATAGTCCATGAATTTCTCTGTGGCCAGCATGACATCAAAAATCTTCCAAGCCCTTTGTCCAATTCTGATGAACAAACTTCTGTCATCATCATCATCTGCCTAGCCTATTCCAAACTATGTTGGGGTCGGCTTCCAGTCTAACCGGATGCAGCTGAATACCAGTATTTTACATGGATTGACTGCCTATCTGACCTCCAAAACCCAGTTAGTACTGGGTAATACGATACCCCTTGCAGAGACTGGTTGTCAGACTTTTTGGGCCGCTGACTATAACTCCCGTGTGAAACAAAAACTAAATAACTTACCTTTAATTTTTAAGCTTTCCTTGGCAAGGTAACATAAGGCTTGAATTACTGTCGCGCTGACGGTCGGTCGCGCACCGTCGGTCGCGTACAAGTATAGATTGTGTTCTATATAGCACCATACTACGACGCTGACGTCAGCAGCGCGTATTTGCTTTTGTTTCTTCGCTAGAATATGCTACCGACGGTCTGTCAGCGCGACAATAATTCAAGCTTTAGAACACGATCGACTATTTACAAAGAAATGCTTCACAAACAAACTTATAAGTTAGCAAATCAAAAGAAACAAATAGTTTTTATTGACATAATTTTATTTTAAAACGAAATTATGGAAACACTGTATGAGTTATAATTTGTATAGGAAATTTGCTTAGCAACAACGTTTCTTAACGGTAGATTTGAGTAAGCATTTCATGACCTTTTCGCAAACTAAAGGTCCACTTACTATGCAGCCGATTGCGATAAGCGCTGTTAAATAACTAATACAAATCATTATAAAAGTTTTTAAGAACGCACTCAAGAAAAAGTTATGCCATCCACAGTCTTGATTCCAGGAAAAACCTCAGGAGTAGGGTAAGATAATGATAAATTGCCTTCGATTATACCTTTACCAACTACTTGTCTTCTATTAGCATCTGTTTCACCAAATGTGATGCGGAAAGATCCTCCAATAATCTCAAAAAATGGTATAACTGATCAGATCAGTAGAGTAACGCAAATTGACTCTGAAACAAAAGAGATGTACATTTAGGAAGACAACCAAAAACGTAAAAAGCAATATAAATGACCAAACAGTTTAATAAGTTTGACGAACTTAACGTAAGTGGTAAGCGGGCTGCGTAATAAAAAACACAAGTTTTAAAAAAGTAAACACACAAGAAAGATGAAAAATCTAAAAATGAAACCATCAAAAGCATCGCAGGTGTATGTAAAATATAATATTCTACATGGTTGGTAAAATTAACAACTTAAAAAAAGACTGACATTACTGACGAAATAACGATCTTTATCAAGGCGGCTTTACCCAGACCTGCGGGCCAGCATCCTGCCTATGCCTTTAAAAAGTGGCTCGCCAACGCATTTGGAGTGGCCCACCAACAGCGGTCATCTAACGAAAGTCTTTTGATACCAAATTCCAGAATTCCAAACCCATCATCATTATTATCATCATTTCAGCCGAAAGACGTCCACTGCTGGACATAGGCCTCCCCCAAGTGTCGCCACATAGACCAGTCCCGTGCGACTCGCATCCAGCGGACTCCCGCAACCTTCACCAGGTCATCGGTCCACCTAGTGGGATGTCTTCCAACGCAACGTCTTCCGGTTCGCGGTCACCACTCAGACTGACTGCTGTTGAAGACTAGCTGTTGCCCGATACTTCGTTTGCGTGGAAAGTTTAATGTGTATGTGTGAGACTATAAAATAGACTACGACGTATTCCAAGACCTACCAAAAAAAAAAAAAAAAATCGGTCAAGCCGTTTCAGAGGAGCGTCTTTTGCGCGATTGGACTTTTATGCGAACGGACTTTTGCGCGCATGGATACTTGCGGAAATGGACTTTTGCGCGTGGAGTGGAAAATTTTTGGTGTTTCCGTCATGGGTGTCGTTTTCGTGGTTTTCGAGGTCGTTATTAACCATGACGGAAAAACCAAAAAAAATCCACCTTCAAGTAACAGGTGTGTGTGATGTTATGTTTACTATACAGAGTAAACCACAGTGTTTATTAAGTCGCGCAAAATTCCAGTCACGCAAGTGTCCATGCGTGCAAATATCTTTCGCGCATAAGTCCCAGATCCTGCTTGTTTGATAGGTTTAGATGGGATAAGTAGTGCCATCGTCTCCTATACACCGGCATTTATTGGGGGGAATGCCACAACCCCTTAGAGAAAATTTTATTAACCCTAGACACCTAACCTTCGTCGAATCGACGAATTAGCGATAGAAAATTCATTGTCCCTTATTAAAGCGCGTGCCAATAACTGTGTTCACGCTCTTTGTGGAGGCAGTCTTGTTCGGCGGGTATCGTCGTTTCGACGAGTCGTTAGTACTAATCGTATTTGTGTGTACTTTTTTGATAGCAACGAGCAGTTTTTTTACAATGAAACAATCGATATCAGATGATAATACTGCGTGTTTATTAATGAAAGAGGAGGACACTAGTGCATTTGAGTTTAAGACTCTGAGGGCGATTCTCAAGACTAACCACCCAACCATAGGTAGCTAGCTAAATTCAAAGTTATTCTATTGTAAAGTGCAATTTTACCAACTTTAACCCATTATATTTATGCCAAATGTCCTTGTAAGCAGTGCCTTGTAAATCTGCATAATCCTGCTGACATCTCCACAAACTTGATTATATGTACAAAATAATATCTATTTACTCCAACAATTTTCAATAAGACTACTTTTTACTAATTCCTTATTCTGTTGATCTGACATGAAAAACGTGAAAACTTTGTAAAAATTCGATGAGAAAAGCAACAATAAAGTTCAACAAAGTCATCCCCTGCCTAGTTTTTTCAACTGTGTTGAGGTCGACTTCCAGACTAACTGAATAGCTGAATAAAAGTATTCTACATCCGAGCGACTGCCTCCCTGGATCCTGCCTGGATCTCCCTTGGTTAGGCCTGAATTCCTGTCACGCTGACGGTCGGTCGCGTACGTCAGCGTCGCAGTATGGTGCTATATAGATCACAATATATATTGTATACTCGTACGTGCGACCAACGCACGCGACCGACGTCAGCGCGACAAGAATGCAGGCCTTAGACTGGTTGTCAAACTGTCGGGCCACTAACTAAGTTCACACACCCTTACACACCCTACACCCTTTATATCATTATAAAGGGTGTAGAAAGACTTAACGAAGCCGAAAGGCACCTGTTCTGCCCATCTGTTTTGTTCTACACTTTTATGAACTTGGAAAATTATAGCGGTTAAGATAACTTTATTAGTTTAGCAGTAATAGTCGTTGAACTTAGGGTTTTCGATAATTTTGTACCAAATACAAATACCGACTAAGAATACAGAATAAATCCTTTAAAGTGACTATGATGAAGTCGTTGCTTGTTTATATAACGGGTAAAGACTTGCATAAAAAAACAACAACGGGCTACTACGGAACCCTACACTGCGCGTGGCCCGACACGCACTTGGCCGTCTTAAGGTGAACGCACACTTATCAGAGCCGAAGGAAGCGGAAAGAGACGAAAGAATCGAATTTTAAAATCCTATAAAACCTCGCACACTTATCCGCGTTGAATCGGACGAATAGAATAACGTTATACGGATGAGAAAATGTTTCTTTCGGCGCGGTCGGTCCTTTCGGCGCGGATAAGTGTGCGTTCACCTTTACAGTCACATGCAATTCATCCCTCTTCACCACAAGCCCATACCAAGACAGTCCGATTTCCTTTCAACTTTTCTGTAACCGGCACAACTTTCAAACTTCCTCAAATATAATCATTCCTTACTTTATCAATTCCTGTCACACCACACATTGAACCAACATTCCCATCTCCACTACATGCAATCTTTTTTCATCTATCTTCTTCATAGCCCAGCATTTCGATCTATACAGTAGGTACGACAAGCCTAATCACGGACTTACAATTTAGTGGTGGCCGATGAGACAAATATTATTTGGAATGTTTCAACGTCCGCCACTGATGGCCGTTGGGACAAAAAATAATGCACTGATCTAACGGCCACCACTGGTGCCTGTTTTAGTGGTGGCCGTTGGGAGTAAACCGTATATTTTCCCCTTTCACCCGTGGTCCCTTCTCGTAGTCCCTGGGATGGGACTATGGAGCTTTTTTTCTTCGTGGTCCCTATAATACTACAAAATTCTGTGGTCACTTCTCGTATTCCCTGGAAGGGACCATGGAGGTTTTATGACGCGCGCTCGCTTTGCTCGCATATTAAATGACACTCTTACTTCTGTCCCCGAAGTGCCGGGCCTCCGCTGGCCTCCATCGGCCTACGGCCCGGTGCCCATGCCGCCTACAAATTTCTAAGTACAATTTAATTCGGCAGTATATATTTCTTGAAGGGACCACGGGCAAAAAAAATACTCGTGGTTTCCAGGGAATAAGGGACCCGGAGACCACGGGCGAAAACCTACATTATACTATTTGTTAATAAGCCATATATTACATACCCTCCGGTCGTATGCCTTTTCGAGATCGACGAACATAATTGGCAAACCAATCGAGACATTGAAAATGGTAATTAGTACCAGTATAAGCTGGCCTCTTATCGTATCGAAACTCCTCACCCCGCTAGGCCAGTTTAGGTATATACTAAATACTTTGTGTTTCATATCTCATCACCATTCAAAGAAAATTTTCAGCTTCAGATTCAGACTCAACTCGAACATTTCCGTGAACAAGCGCACATTTTGTTCGGTCACTTGAGTAACTCCACCGAGAGAAATATTTGTGTGGCACACTGTACGCACACCACCGCGCACCGGTGGAATCGCACCATTACCTTACGCTCGCCACATCAAACAAGACATGTCAAATGTGTGTACATAACTCGTTTTCATTTTGATATTGATTAAAAACAATAATAGTAATAATGTTCAGGAAATTGTTTAAATTATTTTCCGAATAATCACCGTTTATGAGATGCATTTTCATAATGCCCCGTCGAGTAACCCTGAATCATATGTATTTATTTATGTATGTCTGTAAGTATTTCCAGAATATGACCTTTTTAGAATTGGCTATTTTAAGAATTAAGCATTTGTAGAATGCTAGGCATTTTACGAATTGGGCATTTTTTTGCCGAACACCCACCCAACAAAACGTAACTTCAAGGTGGTATTTATTATAACTGTAGGCTAGGTTCTGCCTGCCTGCCGGGGCTGCGGGGCCGTGGCCCCGGAACACAAAGGGCGATGAAAGAACATGGATGGGTTTTAGTCAGTAAAAGTCTGACACTCCCTCCTACTCCGCCCAGAGCGGGAGGAGTCATTTGATGATTTCCGATCCGAAAAAAAAGGCTAGGTTCTGCTCAGAACTAATATGTGCAGCCAGAAATTAGGAAGTTCAATAAAATTGACCAAAAAAAAGTACTAGGCTAGGTAATCGAAGAGTTTTTTAGTCCAATAAAACAAAAGTTTCGGTTACTCTATATTTACAATAAACATTGTGAAGGACATTAACCGATTCATTGCGGCACCCATTTTCGTAAACTTCTTGCTGTGGCGGTGAACAATGATTCCATGACACGAGTGGCGTGCATAACGCCATAGAAGATGATGGCATGCCTATTGTGCCAAGAGCCGCGTATAGAAAAAAATACTCATTTTGGTTTTTTTAAAACTGATTTAGAGTTCGATTGAGTTCAGTTGACATCAAACTAAGGAAGTGAACTGCAGGATACGTTGGTTTAAGCGGTTTTTAAGTGGCTAATCTACGTGTTCTTCTAGAAACTTCATGTACGAGAGTGGTACATAGGCGGAATTAATGGCCAATAAGGCATTCTCTACCAGTCAACTTTTAGGTCAAATAAACTGGCCTGCAAAACTAAGTATCACACTTTTAAAATTGCAATAACTTATTAAGTACACAAGATATACTTTCGAAACAAAAAGGACTCGAAAAATAGTTTAATTTTGTCTATACTTTCAAAGAAAGCTGATAAAAAATGCTTTTTAACGTTTTTTTTTATTTTAAATCTCTAACTTCTATAGTTTAGGAAAAACTGAAATTTTAAAAGCGTAGTACTTATTTTTGCAGGTCAGCGTAGTACAATATTTTTTTTTTTGTTTTTTTAAATATTATTAGAGAGTGAGCTAAACGAATAAGTAAAATCTCGTTAATGTCTGCGGCCATATAATAAGCGTTTGGTTTATGTTTAATTTTAATAAAATAAAAGGTTTGAAAATGTTTGTATGGAGCGTGGCATAGTCCCTATCCGCCATTTTGTTTTTTTTTTTTTTTTTTAATCGCGTAGCAGTGTGTAACTACATAGTATGATTCTTTCTATTCTATTAATTAATTTTTTCAACACCTACCTATTTAAAATGTATCTAACTGAATGAGCTATTTAAAATAATCTACTAATTTCAAGTTAAATTGAAATGTTCTTCTATGATATCATTATTAATTTTTAATACATAATAATACTTATTAGGGTTTGTTTTAGTCGTAAAAATAAGCAACATGAAAAGGTTGTTAACTACTGATTTAAAAAAATCTAAACAATATTCAGAAACGAAGGCAACGGGCTTGTTCTACATGATAAACATTGGTGAACCCTTCTGAAACGCAATTTGAAGGAGTTTTAATCGATTTAAAAATGGCACGCCCCTCGTGTCACACGCCACAACGTTAAAATAATTGATGACACGACTGTCGTGTCATCCGCAACGAATCGGTTAACAAACTCGACATTATATAAAGTAAGGTCTATCACTTCGCTTTAGATTTACTTTTCACTAAACAGCTCAAAAGTGTTTCGCAAATTATGGGCCCACAGATCAAAAGGCCTGCAGCCGCTAGGGCGGTGGCGCAACTCATGCAAATCATTTTCGTCGGAGCAATCCAATTTCTTTTATTCAGATTCAAGTACCGCTACTCGAATCTTTAGATGGCTTCGTCCAACCAAATAAAAATGAATGGCGGTCGGCAATTATTAAATATAAATATCTTCGACGTAATTCCACTCAAGAAGACAGTGTTTCATTAAAATATAAGCGTCTTATTCGGGCGATCAGTACAGCAAACCACAGTCAGGGCATGTAGGTGATTCTGGACAGTAACATTTATTCCTTAACAGTCTTTCCGTCCAGCAGGGTAAGCAGAGGATCAGGGTTATAGCACTAACAACACTCAGCAAAGAAATGCAAATCATTCACCAAGTAAAACGCGAGGGCTTTTCTGAAACAAAAACAGGTAGCTTTAAAATATAACCATCAGTGATGGTAGCAACAGACGATTAATTTAAAAATACTTGCTTTGATATAGTTTTAAATTAAACAATTGTGGTTTACACTTCACGTTGCTAAGGCCGTGTCGCGTTGCATTCGTTTTAGCATTGAATAACGTTCAGCTATCTACTGGGTCGCTTCTGAGATTGCGTTAAAAGTTCGTAAAGTTTGTTGTAAAAAGTAAGTTAAAGTGAAGAGTACAAAGTTTATTTTGTTTAAAACGGATGATTAAACTGTGTGGAACAAGAAATTACATAACTACTTAGTTGTTTTTTATTTTGTTTTAAAAGTTAGTGTACTAATATTATTAAGGGAAGTTTTAAGACCTAACATCAGTCAGTGAAATAAAATAAAAACAAAAATCATGTATAGTGACATTAATTTATTACAATAATATGAAGTTACACATCGTCCGATTTAAGAAATTTATTTACGCTTACTTTTGACGAAACATTTTAAAATCTTTTCACAAAATAAAGGCCCACATGCAATGCAGGAGGCTGCGATAAGGGCTGTAGCACAAGTCATACAAATCATTATAAAAGATTTTAAGAACGCCCCTAAGAATAAATTATTTCAGTCACAGAGTCAGAAGAAGCTTCAGGAGTAGTGGAAGATATTGATGTTTAGTCCTCGATTCTACCTTAACGAACTACTTTCGAAGTAAGAACTTATGCACCTGTTTTTCCAAATGCGTGCGCCAAAATCCCCCACCAATCTCAAAAAATAGCAGCACTGATTACATCAGAAGAGAGACGCAAAGCTTTGACTCTGAAACAAAAGAGATGTACATTTAGGAAGACTACAGGGAAACAAAAATAATGTAAAAGACAAACAATTTAATAAGTTTGAGGAACTTAACGTAAGTGTGCGGGCTTCGTATTGGAAGACACAAAAATAATTATTAAAAAAAAAGTTTAAACCGGCAAGACTTTGCAAACTTTAAAATAAAACAAAGACATGGTAGACGTTTGTAAAATATAATTATAAGAACATGGTTGGTAAAATCAACAATTTAAAAACAATGGCGGGCAAAATCGTAGTGAGATCTTCGGCGTTCAGGCATCAGACTTCTTTTCTTTACCTAGACAGCATAGTATTCTCTCACATATGAGAGGTCCAAGTAATATCAATCCCAAGGCGCATATAATAGTGCTACACGAGATACACATATTGAATCTTAATCCTAGGAATATGACGATCTGTAAGGCAGCACCAAGTTACCGTGGCATACCACAGCTAGCGCAAGTTTTTCTTTGGCTACTCTGCGACAGGTTTTGCCTTGCGAGCTTGTAACAAAAAGAAGATAACCGCACCGATGAAAGCAGCACTAACTGGACCAAAAACCATAGAGCCTGAAACAAAAATTGAAGTAATTTTGGAAAACCACAGGATTTTACAAAATATTAAAATGATGCTTATCTTGGATCTTGTGGTACGTTTCTTCTAATGTTCGAATTCACTTCACATGACTTGTCAGATGACAAAATAGTTATGTCACTGATGACCAATTTAAACTCCCTGACTCCTGGCATTTTGAACACGATGCTTTTCGAATGCTTTTACGTAAGACTATGTGGATTTGGCTCTTCCACGCGCTGGGCGAAAGTGACCGTGACTTTGGTCCCAGCAGCCATGGAGACCAGCGCGTGAGAGGTGTTAGTGTATTAAACGGTATAACAATCGAGTAGTACTTACATGCAGAGAAGTCTGTAATTTTTTGACAGGGCACAAGATTTTTTCTATTATTTGTTTCAATCAAACGCCAAAAGATAATCCCGATACCAAGATTATTCTAGCGACATTCCACAGCAATTTAACACGCATATTGTTTTCACTAATTTTTCACATTCAAAATTTTGCTTGGTTCACGACACCAAAGGAAAAGTCACCATATTTTCTAAATTTAAAATATCTTCATAAAATTCCGTCAATGTCATAAAGTAGAAAGAGCTTAGAAATGTTGTGTAGGTTGTTCTTAATGTAAGTAAAACTCTGTGGTTATTTACCAGGACTGGAAAGATAAGTAGGTAAACTATGCCCGCCCACCTGTGGTCATCATTATCTGCCCAGTGGCCCAGTGGTGGCGGCGCCGACTTACGAACAGTAAGTCGTGGGTTCGAACCCAGGCAGGCGCATTACTTTGTGTAATTTATTTTATCACCGCTGCTCTCAAAATGGTGAAGGAAAACATCGTGAGGAAACCGGCATGAGGAAACCGGCATGTCCTAGAACCAAAAAAATTGAAGACATGAGACATCTACCAATCAGCACCGGGCCCGCGTGGTGGATTATAGCCCATTCCCTCTCATAGAGAGCAGGCCTGTGTCCCAGCAGTGGGAACATTAATAGGCTGATGATGATGATTATCTGCCCAGCTCTTTCCCCATCCATGCCAGGGTCAGCCCCTGTTCAACCGAGTGAATATCAACAGCTGAATATAAGGCTCATCTGCCCAGCCGCTTCCTTACTCTATCGTTTTAGTATAAAGGTTGTAATAATACATTATGCTATAAGTGCAGTAAGTTGAAAATTACACCCGAGGCGATATTGCTAGCCCGAGCCGTAGGCGAGGGCTACAAGAAAGTAGAGGCTGTAATTATCAAAGCGCACGTATGTCATACGACGTTTTAAAATATATTTGTGAGGATATAAATAAAACCAATAAAAACAATACAGAGAAAGGAAAAAGCGCGGAATAATTTTTACTTGTTCACAAATTAGCGATGCGCATCAGCGCCTTTTTTTAAGGCAAAAACACAAAAAACAGCCAGTATTACTATTAAAGTAAATTAATATTTTTGTGTTTCTGTTACAGATAAATGGTGTAATTTATTGTCAAAATTAATTAAATTAAATAATTAAATGTTTATTTATTATATTTCATCTCCCAAAGTTAATTTTATTCATAAAATGTTGGCCACTTTTCTGACATAAAAACTCTTTGCTAAGATTTAAAAAAGTACCGTTCGTTTTAGACGGAGCATCTTAATAAACCGTACGTTTTACACTCAGATTATAGAACAAAAGGGTTTTACATTACAATAACGCACAAGTACGTAATGAGATACAACACGATATTGAAATTGGTGAAATAAGGGACCCTGGGAGATGGCTGATAGCAGCTGGATGGGTCCCCTATGTTGTTTCGAACGCCACTGTTGCGACACACGCTGTTGCGAATTATTTTTCCACTGCCTCACAGGTTCGAAAGCTCATGGACTCAAATGAAGTAGTCGCGAAAGACGCTGTTTCGAAAAACATTTTCACTGCCACATTCGCATATATTAGACAATTTTTTATAAAGATCAGTCTTAGATTTTGTGTTAAATACACATAGAAAAAAATGTACAGTTGAGGTACTAATATTTTTGATTGTTACTTTGTTAATAATAATATTACCGAATTTGTTGATTTCATTTAATTACTGCTTAAATATTTTTCTGTACACTTTATGACTAAATAAATCGAAATCACAAGCATTCGAGCGTATGAGGCAGTGAAAATGTTTTTCGAAACAGCGTCTTTCGCGACTACTTCATTCGAGTCCATGAGCCTTCGAACCTGTGAGGCAGTGGAAAAATAATTCGCGACATCGTGTGTCGCAACAGCGGCGTTCGAAACAACATAGGGGACCCCAGCTGGATAGTTGCCAAGAAAGAAGCTGAGTGGCATGCAGTTGGAGACGCCTTTGTCCAGCAGTGGACTGCTGTAGGCCAATAATGATGATGTGCAGGTTTTCATAAAGATGCACTACAGGGATGATTTTAATTCCACTGATGCCATAATCAGGTGGTTGTGTATTTTACTCAAAGCACAATTGAACTTATAATCCAGTAATATTAATATAGTCCAGTAATACATCATTGTTAACCTCATTGGAGCCAATGAATTTTGCCAATAGAGACGTCATACTCATTATAAAAAATAAAAACATGGCGATATTCGAACGCGTCGTTCGAACTGACAACACCGCATGCCATTATCTCGTGCTAGTTTAATAGAATTTTGTCTATGAATTACTGGCAGGTTTTAAGTCTAAAAGATTCAAAAAACCTTCCTAACATCATAAGCTTTTTAAAGACCATAGACTTAAAACCTGCCAGTAATTCATAGACATAAAATTCTATTAAACTAATGTTACAACATCCCCTCAGAATTTTGTTTATTACAATTACTGGCAGGTTTTAAGTCTAAGGTTTTTTGAATACTATAGACTTAAAACCTGCCAGTAATTCATAGACATACAATTCTATTAAACTAATATAAAAGCCTGCAATACACGTTGGCCGAGCGTCGCAAGCTACAACAGTGCTCTCTGTCACTCATATGCAACGCACTACTTGTCTCGTTCGTGTAGGTGTCAAAGCGGCAACAGCGCGGCAGTGAACACCCATTTTCTGTCACAAATGTCGTCGTCGCTTCGGCCTTCGGCCTACGCTCCTCATGCCAGCTAGCAAGACTAGGACATTATGCGCTGAGACGTGATTTTTGAGTAAAATAAAATTTATGATTTTGCACTTTAAATAAACTAAACAGTACTAACAAATGAAAAAATACGTCCTTCTTGATTTTTACAACCGGCCCAGTATACGTATGACGCTTTCTGAACACACAATTTGCCATATTTGTTTATTTTCGTACACTAAACTTCCGCTTAAACGTCAGTTCGCGTTGCACAAAAATCCATTATTTTTTGCACCAACAACAGTACGGTTTCTGGTACATAAATATAAGCCTTGTGACCTCAGCTTGTGACCTACCCGGTCACAAGACTTATATTTTTGTATCTAAAACGGGACACACAGAAAAGACATAAGACGAGGACGGGGCGCGGTCAGGGCACAGACTGGGCGCCGTCGCGACTTTTTCAAACACATAGAAAAGACGAGGCATGGGCGTGATGGCGCGCGCCATGAGAGACGACGAGCGACGCCCACGCTGCCGCATGTTTCCCGGTAACCGCGAGCCACACCCAACCCGCAACCCCGTTCTCGCCTGCCCCTCGTCCGCTCGCGCCCATGCCCCGTCCTTTGTTTTACAACAGGGCGCAGACGGGCAAGCGTCGTGTCCGCGCCCTGCTTTTTCTGTTTTGCGTCGCGACGCTTTTATACATTTTGTATGAAAAAGAAGCGGAAGATACATTGTCTGCGCCCCGTCTGCGTCTTACGTCTTTTCTGTGTGTGTCCTGCGCCTAAGCATAATGTGTGCTGGTCCGTCTGTTCAAGCAAGCTTGCTGCTGGCATGCTGATTGACTTGATCAAAAGTACTACCGAGGGCTTGCCCAGCACTACACGGTGTGGTAACGTCCAAAAAATAAGTTGGTTAATGCCGACTATATTAATCTATTGATTTGGTGTAAATTATAGTAATCAAAGAGAGGAGAAACTCCATCAGCATCTATTTGATTAAGTAGCAGGTGGGCAGGTAGCAAGTAGGCTGCGTCTTAAGTGTGTTTGATAGGAGTGCAATCCTGCAAGTTTGGATATCAACCTAGGCAGTCAACCAGTAAAACCAAAACAGATGATACAAATATTTAATACAACTTAAGTAAGCATACAATCTACAAATTAATTTCTCATCATTGAGATCGATTCGGACAGCAGGGGCTCTTGCATGGCTGCGGCTCTCCGCACGTCGGGACTTCGTTTGTGTTTATTGTGGATTTACATTCCGGCCAGTAAGTGTCCAATAGTATAGGACTACAAGCTATTAAAATAACCGCAATGACTGCAGACATGCAATTCAGGCACACTATCATAGTTAATTTCCTATTTCCGAAGACACTTGACGAACTTGTGCATTTCAAACTGTCGGTAGCAGACTGGAACGCACGCCAGGATCGTGGCAGAGGCAATCAGCGCATACAATGAAAGGCAAATCATTTTCCAGTAGTCCTGACTGCAGGTCTCTGGTGTTAGCGTGAATGGATATAAATAGCTGAGTTAAGTCAGGAAGAGAAGAAGTAGACCAGAGACGTAGCTTCGCACGAAACACCGGTCCTGCACGTTTTTACTGAAATAAGAAGTAAAACTGATAAGTTACTTTGGCATGGTGCGCTCAGGCCTATTGATCACATGAACAGTTGGACGTCATGGGGCAAACCTTTACCCAGTAGTAGGTAGGGTTGTGCAGACTGACTGGAACACCAGGTGTTTAGAACTTCAAACTAGAAAAGTGAATAGTGTTTTAAGCATCCATAATGATCACAGGGATTTTGAAACTTTTCTGGAGCAGTAACTGCAACTGCTGTAATGAAGGTAAAGATCACTTTGGATTTGACAGTGACGCAAAATAAAAAAAGTTGTGAAATATCGGTGAAAGAAATGGTTTAAACGAAAATTTGCACTAAGATGCTAGTATCAGGCTGAGCAAAAGACTTTAGAATGACAGCCTCCGAAACATCTGAAATTGACAAGCGTAAGAAAAAAAAAACATAGTCTTACCCAGAACACAATATTCCAAAAAGTTGATCAGAATGTGCGCTTATTAAACTAAATGCGAGGCGTTTCGAGCCTCTGTAATATACTATCTGAATTAATAGTTAAAATAACCGCACACACAATTTCATCGTAGGTCTTTTCAATAACCGATTTTCACACAAAATTTAACGCCATGACAATTTGTTGATTGACAGTTTGCACCAACGCGACGTCAATATTTGAATGTTCTGTTCTCTGCTCAGTTCTGCATTTGCTGCCAGTAAAATACATAGAGCCTTATCCTTTTCTTATGGAATACATATATAACCTCTTCTATACCCTCTGTAGTTGACGTGGTTTATTAACCGACTTCAAAAAAGGGGGAAAGGTATTCAATTCGTCGGAATCTTTTTAATTATGTGTGTTCATCGATTACTCGAAGACGCCTAAACCGATTTGGCAAATTCCTTTTTCGTTTGAAAGAGTATACTCCCAAATTGGTCACATAGAAATATTGTTATGATGGAACAGAACAGAACTCTTCAATATAGACAGTTCGCAGTTGTGCGCGAACATTCAAAATCAAAATATTTTATTTCACATAGGCCAGATGGGCACTTGTAAAACGTCAAAAAAGGTGCATGGTTTGCGTTGATCGCTTCCATGGAGAAGAACCGGCCCGACAATAGGTCGTTGCTTACTATACAAAAAACGTAAAACAGAAAAATATTTAACAAAAGTTAACAAGCATCTGGGAATCTACAAAGCCTACAATGTTCACTCATTCAATAATAGGTAAAAAAAAGAATCTATACAAAGGTAAAAAAAAAACGAAATTAAACAAGTGACACAAATATTATCATCAGTGCTGTCACTAGTGCTGTTTCTATAATTTTGTGTGTATATTTTTTAATTTTGTGTGCATTATAGAATATGAACATATGAATTTATGAATATTCTGAGCAAAAGATGAAAAAAAAAATGATTGCATTGCGGTGAGCACGCGTACATTTTTCATTTTTAACCAACTTCATGTTCATGTTTACTTGTAAATCCACAAAAAACAAAGAAACATTTAAGCTGCACACTGTGCGTCACTGGAATTTGCACATTTACGTTGCGTTACACTGTACATACATTACATGCATTTACATACATTACATGCTATACATTGCGTTAGCAAAATATTTTTCGAAGTTGGGAACCAAATGAGGTATTTTTTTAGGGTTCGGTACAAAAAATGAAAAAAACGGAACCCTTATAGGATCACTCATGCGTCTGTTTGTCTGTCCGTCCGTCTGTCACAGCCAATTTGCTCCGAATCTACGGGAAAAATCAGGTAATATTTGGCAGGATGGTGTAATCTTATGACCCAAACACAGAAGTACAAAGTACATTTTTTTTTTAATTATGGTCATTTTCGGAGGACAAATAGGAAATTAATAAAAGTTTACGAACCTTACTGTGTCATATATCAAATGAAAGGGTAGTAGTAGTAAGGCTCGCTAAGAGTATCTCAAATATATTTTTGTTATTATTGTAAAATAAATAGTTATGATTTTATTCATGAAAGAAGACGAAAATTGACCATTCCCCCCCTAATCTCCGAAACCAATGAGCTTTTTAAATCACTCGCTTTTTTATCTCTTTCTTTTGTCTGTACATAACCAGTGTAAAAATATTGTTTGTCTTTAAAGATTACGCTGTCGCCACCTATCGTTTTTTTGGTGCTGGCCTAG
Source organism: Xestia rhomboidea (assembly GCA_963853795.1). Taxonomy (NCBI): domain Eukaryota; kingdom Metazoa; phylum Arthropoda; class Insecta; order Lepidoptera; family Noctuidae; genus Xestia; species Xestia rhomboidea. The sequence goes on from OY970778.1 coordinate 15,093,548, forward strand.
AAAAAAAACCACATTAAACCAAACATTGAGTTCAAACCTGAAAAAAGTATCATTGCCATTTAAGAAGAATATATGGCACTACTCTTTTTAAGGCAGGCTGTGAAAAAACTTTAAATTTTAAATCAATGTCAATCTGCTATGTAACTTGATCGTGTTTTGTTTTTGTCACAAGCTTTCAAGAAAAAATCTTATCCACCATTCTACGAAAGGAAAAAAAACTTATGCAAGTAATTAAGGTCGCGCTGGCAATTTAATATTGCCGTTATATACTCGTAGGACAACAAATTGTGTTTCGATGAGACGGTTGGTGTTTTTGTTGCTGACTTGCGCGTCAGTGTGGGGGTTCCCGGAGGGTCGGCCGTTGGAGAAGCAGCAGCCGGATTTGCCGCAGCTGGCCCAAGAGCTGGCTCTGCAGGAAAAGAAGGACACTAGAGTGAGGGAAACCGTGCGAGACTGTAAGGGCAAATGCGCCTCCAGTATAGCACAGAAAGCAGCCGCTGAAGCGAAAGCAGCTCAAGCAGCCCAGAACGCTGCAGGAGCTCAAGCAGCTCATATGGTTAGTGTATTTTTTCATATTATTAAGACGTGATTTCTAGAATAGCTATTGATCGCAAAAGGCATTGACGAGAGAACAGGGCTTCTTTGGGTGGCCCAAACAATTTGTCACCCCTTCGACGACTGACAGCGACTGTAAATTGTTTTGATGACGTCCGGCAATCCCGAACTTCATCATCGTCATTTTCCCCTTTGTAATAATTTTTGTCGTTTACTAATAACTTCAAATTCTTCTTCATTTAGAGAAAAATGGCCGTTAACTTTGCAATAGACGATTTTCTGATCTTAATTTTAAGTCACAACACAGTTTTTTAACTTTCCACTCCACTCTAGAAACTCAATTATAAAAATCTCATGAAAATCTGACTATAAACTTTGTTCCACCTTAATTTGAGTATTTTTTGTCTCATTGCACTCGGCTACTTGTCTACCATTACGCTTTGATTTGCTCCTTGCACCTGTCAACTTAATTGGGAAAATATATCTGACTATTGTTTTCCTCCAGGTCAAAACTCAACTAGCCGAGAAAGCACTACAAGCAGCTAAGGCGGCTGAAGCTGCACTGGCGGGAAAGCAAGCTGTCGTGGAACAACTCCAACAAGAAGTGAAGGAAGCTGAAGCGGTCGTCGCTGAGAACACTGCAGCCGTTCGTCAACAACAAGGAACTGTTAACGCTGCTGTGCAAGCGGCACAGCAAGCCACAGCTCAGGTGAGCCAGCCATGTTTTTGATCTGATTTGGTTTTCTTTCTTAGCGTTTTTTCTTAAGTTTTAGGTTAAGCTAAAGACAATATTATTGTTTTGACGTTTTAAATACTTTCTTACAAAATACATAACCTGTACCCAAAAGTGCAATTTAAAAACATAAAAATCACATCAATTTGAATTTTGACCAGGCGCCACCTGCACGAGCGAGTCTACCGCGACAACATTATCATCCTGCCAAGTCATTCTGAACTACTCTCGTGAACGTGTCTCTACACGGAGACTATTGCGGCGATAATTTGTCCATGGTGGCGTGACTGTCGCCGCGATTCTCTCGTAGAGGTGGTGTCCTGTTCTGTGTGTGTATCTTCAACAATTTCTATCCGACCAGACGAAAAGGAATTCAAAGTTTTACGACGTATTCGACATTCAAAGGCAGATGCGCTAACTACCATAATCTAATGAATTTATTTTGTTACCATAGTAAATTGTTGAAGTGCCTGATAGTTGCGCTGAATACTTCGTAAAACCTTGTTTTGTCTTTTCCTCTAGGCTTAAAGAACGGGGGCCAGACTACTCAAGACATTTTTCACCTTTATTTGAAGCAAGATTCCTATATTGCATCATGATAGTTTGCGTGTCGATGTGCACAGTTCTGTTGGCAGCAGTCGCATTGTCTTGTGTGCCAATCTGTTTCAGAACAACTTCTAAGAAATTATTTAATTGTTTCTGTACCGGTGGCAAAACAGGGCCATCATCTACCATGACGATTAGTAAGAGTGGTGGATCAACAACAACTTGAATATTCAAATTATTTGTAAATATACAACTACGCGTACTTATAATTAAATATCTGAATAAACATACTGAATATTTAGGCTGTCAAATTGTTGTTTTCTTTAAGTTTCATTAGTCCGTATTTTTGTTTCTAATATTTCAAGAATCATTGCGTTTTATCAACTAACTTGGATGCATGATCCCACTGCCGAGCGCGGGCTCCCTTTTCTGCAAAGTTGCCTTCTGCAAGTGCTGGCCAGTCTTTTTGGTAGGACTTTTCAGCCCGTCATCTACGCCTCAGCCTGCTGCGATTTCGTCTAGCGATTAATCGGACCTACTTGGTGGTTATTTTAGCCCGTTTATCATTAGTCAAAAACAACAGGTGTTACTAAAAAAGCTGTAATTTATTTATTTTTGACATTGGTCTCGTGTCGTAAATTATATTACTCGTGACTATTATATCTCCAATCTTCCAGTTCGCAATGAGTTGCTTAAAAAATAGTGTATTAGGAAAGCTATCTTGCTCGCACTTTCCAGCATAAAGTAATGGTTCAAGCATGCCAACAGTCAACAAAACTAAAGAAGTCAACGCACTGCGTTTTAGAAAAGACTAAATTCGGATTGGAAGAGAAAAGCCATATCCTTTCGGAGGCTCGAGCGAGACTAGCACACCTGCAACACAAACTGCAATGTGTTTGTGCTGATTGTGCGGTGACTAGGCATGCTGCCCACTGCGCGTGCGAAGCTGCGGCGGCTTGCGGTAATACGGCGGCTTACGGCAGTCGTAAAGGATAGCAAACGGGGTCGATGATCAAGCAAGTAAGGAACGTATGATTAGGAGATTGAAACATGAGCTAGGAATCAGAAATTCTGAAATTGTGGCGGAGTAGAGAAAAAGCAAAAGCATTTGACTCATCCTTGTGACGTTGACGAAAGATTCCCTAGCGTAGCAAATGAAATGTAATTCGTTGAACATGAAACTCCAAAAAGTCTTCGCTACATTTGTTTTTTTTCTGGACTAATAAGGAATTTCCGACAGTTACCAGATTCATCAGATTTTCATATCCGCCTCTGAAGCTGTGAAAAAGAAGATGGATGCTGGCTTCATCATTGATGTAGTTTTTTTTGTTTTGTTTGATTGATATTTTAAGAAACTTGTTTTAATGCACTAGCTGTCTATTATAATGGTTTACCGAATATGTTATTACTGTCTTGGCTCTCGTTGTTTTTAGGAAACCTCTGTCGGAAACACTTAATGAGTTTCATTATTTTTTCAGTAGTTTCCTACATAAACATTTTGGCCAAATCTGTTTAGTGCATTTTTTGACTTTTTAGGCTGATATGTCACCGTAAAATTGTAAACACCGTTAGATTTTAATCTATCTCGAGATTGTAAAATCTCGAAAGATTGTGAAGACGGCTGTGAAGACGGCTGTGAAAAGTTTCGGTGAAATGGTGACGCCCTGTCGCACTCCTCCCTTGATCTGTACTGGTCAAGACAGGATATGCACGCGAACCTTTATAGAGCTTCGTCTTCAAAGACTTACCAAGCAAATCACCCGGTGGGTCCTCCAATACTGATGTAACCTAAGATCTACTGACTGGTAGGACCTATGTGACTATTTAGTTTTATATCCCCCTGAGACCCACCAGGAACTTAAATGTACGAAAGAAAATAATTACAAACAATCCTTTATGGGCGGCATGGGCACCGGGCCGTAGGCCGACGGAGGAGGCCGGCGGAGGCCCGGCACTTCGGGGAGAGTGTTATTTAATATGCGAGCGAAGCGAGCGCGGGTTTACGAACCTTTATTTCTTCAAAATTACTAGTGCGAGTGGTTCTTCGAAGACAATAAAATCTCAGAGGACTCACTAGTAGGTCTTGGGAGACACATCAGTTATTGGAGACCCACCGGTGGGTCTGCTTGGTGGGTCCTTGAAGACGAACTGCACACCAGCACAAACGGAGTCGATATGGCAGCGATGGGGATGGCAAGAATAAAAACGAAATATTGAAATATGCACTAAAATCGTTTTTACAATTTTATTATTTCTTTAGAATCGTCCGTTTTAAAATTGTCAGTTTCTTATCAAAACCTTCTAAATTGCCAGTGCAATCTTAATCTTAGGAACCTGATTTTAACCTAGGAAATGCCAATATTTTCGAGCTGGTCAATCACCGATCACTGTTGTTGCATTCTCGTGGTTCTGGAAATATCTTTTGCATTATTCGACAAACTATCTGCATAAAACTAGTTCAGTATGAATGATCAGAAGAAAATATTATAACCAATCTACTTTGGGGTGGAGTGCTTGCTTGCTTGCTTTCATCAGTGTTTATTTTATAAATTGGCAGAATTGATTGTAGTCCGATCAAATCAAAATTCATGGTTACAATAATTCGCACAGAGCTGAAAATTGGTATGAATGATGATCAGACACCGATAGACAAAAGAAAATCCACAAAAATTCGAGATTGATGCTAAATATTCGTCCAGGCATCACGACAAAGGCCGCGTTCTCCCACTTTGTCGTGACGATTTATATATCGTTGGTTTTAGTAGGCAAAAGTCGTGGACGACAGTAATCGCCTCGTCTTATATATAAACACCTCCTTAAATACACAAGCCACGACACTTAAAACACACGCCTATTGTGTAACACGACTGCCCAAAAAAGGTTAAATTTATTTATTTATTTATTTAATATGGGTATCAAAGTAAAAGGCTCATTATGAGGATTAAAAAAAGTGTTATTTATTTATCTATACAAGATACGCGCGGATGAGACAGGTTTATAACTTTAAAGTGATAAATGTACACCAAAATAAATAAAATACAAAATTCTCCATCTTATTATAATAGTAACTAAAAAGTGTAAAATAAAAAATTAAATACTGGAAATTGCCAACCCATTAAATAATCTAGACTAAAATCATTACATCCAATTTGGGTCCCAACTGTTGCAGTCAAATTGTTCCGTATTAGAATTAATTATTTATTATTATGTTCTTGTTTTTTTATTTTCAGTTTTTACTTGAAGTTATTAGTTATTTTTTACGCAGTCGGGATGTATTTTTTTTTCTTTTGTTACGTAAACCAAAATTGACGAAGATACGACGCTTTTAAAATTCTCAATACGTCACGTCGTGGTATAATTTTGAGTGTGTTCTGACGTCTCGAGACCCCCCCCCCCCCCTCCCGAGTTTTGATGCGTTTTATATTTTTGTCAATAATCATTGATTTACAAAAACAAAATTACGCGTCCATTATTTTCTAATGCTCTGACGGACTAAATAGATTTGCTATTTATTGATGGTGGAAACTAGCCTATTCAGCCGTCCAGACTTATACAGTGCGGTGTGGGAACTTACTTATTTAAATAATATTAAAGTCAAGAAATGAAAAGCATTAGATATTTTTTTTTTTTACATACCGGTTCCTTTAAGGAAATATTAATTACTGCTTGAAGGTGGCCTCCGTTCTGGTCTCTACATTGGGAAAATCAAAATCTGAAGTTTCGGTCCACTTTGACCCACATGTCTGCATTGGTCTTGGCTATAGCTGCACGAATATTGTTCTTCAGCTCACCCAGGGTTTTAGGATGGTCGGTGCTTGCAGCCCAGTTCTCATTTGACAAATCACGTGCGTTAGCCATTAAGCGACTAAGCTACATCGGGATCAGGCTGAATGGACATATTTGCTGCATATCACCGACTCGTTGCATTTATTTTTAATTTTTTATCAAATCGTTCATCATAAGTCGTTTAGAAAATACATATAAAGAAACCTTTCTTGTTCACACTTTCCAGCATAAACTAATGATACAAGCGTGTCAACTGGCAGCACAACTGGAGAAGTCCGCGCACTGCGTTTTAGAGAAGACCAAAATGGGATTAGAAGCGAAATCCCATCACCTAGCAGAGGCACGTGCAAGACTAGCAAGCCTGCAACATAAACTACAATGCGCTTGCACTGAATGTGCGGCGACCAAGATAGCGGCCAAATGCGCGTGCGCAAGCGCGCGGGCGGCTTGTGGCAATGCGAGGAAGAAGAAACACATCTTAGACCAGATCACGGCAACCGCTAAGGACAGCAAACGGGGTCCATAATCAAGCAAGTAAGGAAAGTATGATTAAGAGATTGAAAACATGAGCTAGGTGTCGGGAATTCTGATGTGGCGGAGTAAAGAGAAAACAAAAGCTTTTGGCACACCCTGATGTCGACGAAAATTTTCATAGTGGCGGATAAAATTTCTTAACGACTGCCAAGCACTTTGGTAGAAATGCATTTCGTGGGATATGAAACTCACAAAAAGTCTTCGCCTACACTTGTTTTTTCTGGACTAATAAGGAATTTCCAACAGTTACCAGACTCACCAGATCTTAATATCCACCGCTGAAGCTGTTATAAAGGAGATCTAAGCTGATAGATCATCATTGATATCTTAAGAAACTCGTCTAAAGTGCAGTAGCTGCCCACTAAATACTATTGCTTGGATTTTGTTTGAAAAATAATTTGTTTTGCAAAATTTTTCTTTTGATGTTGGTTTCATTAAACTCCTCGAATGTCGGAATTGCTTCATAAGAGGCACAATTTCTTGAAAACTACACTACCACACAAATTTATTTTGTTTTTCTTAAAAAAATTGTTCACTCATTTGTATGACCATAAAGTCTATTTTGATATCTATTTGTGTTCGTTAACTATGTACGGTAGGTAAAGGATATTTTAAGTTATTATAATTGTAATCTTTAGTTTCTTGAATCCAAATTTTACGAAATCTGTTCTTTTACTGTTTTATTCTGAATTAAGACATCTAAAAATATATATCACGATACCACCTTTTGCATTTCGTTTTATAGGAAAGTAAATAATTATTATATATTATTATCCGAAGGTTAATTTTCGAGAATGTGTGAATTGCAATGAATTTATGAAAATTTTGATTGGTAACGAATATACCTTAGTTTTATAAAATTGTGTTTAAGGCGTTGAATTTTGCTATAAATGGTTTCGTTTAAGCTTCTGTTAAATATAGTATATATTAAAATACTTGTTTTATTTGAGATGTATTCTTAATAAGAAGGTGTAGTAGCGAAGCAAAATAACTCTGAATCAAATATCACACAGCATACACGATTGTCCAATCAACACATTCATGTCATTGAAGCAGGATCAATAACACTACGACTTGTTGCGATTGTTTTTTATAATAATAATCATTTTATTATCAGGCAATTAAGGCCAGTAGATAAAATACACAAAATAACATTTAACAACAATAAACTAATACATATTTTAAACCATAAGAAAGTTAAACTATTCACGTAACGTTGTCGTTGTCGTCAGTGATTCAGGACGCGACGTTGAGATGTCAGGTTGGTGAAGCGTAACATGAAATGTTACACAATTCAGCCGTCCAGACTTATACAGTGCGGTGTGGGAACATCCTTAGTTAAATGAAATCGTGAAATAAAAGTATTAGATTAATCATTTAAATTCTTTTTTTAGCATACTGGTACATTCAAAGAATATTTATTTATTCTTGAAGACGCCCTCCGTTCTGGTTCGTACCTATATTGGGTAAATCAAAATTTGAAGTTTCCGTCCACTTTATCCGACATGTCTGCATTGGTGTTAGCTAAAGCTGTACGAATATTGTTCTTCAGCTCACCCAGGGTTTTAGGATGGTCGGTGCTTGCAGCCCAGTTCTCATTTGACAAATCACGGGCGTTATCCAGTCTGTAAACGACTAAGCTACAGTGGGTTCGGGCTGATTGGACATGTTTGCTGCATGTCACTGGCTCGTTACATTTACTTTACTCTCCTTGCATTTAAATTTGTTACCGTCTACCTAATCTTCTATTTCATTAGGTATAAGTCGCTTAGAAAATATGTATATAAAGAAACCTTTCTTGTTCACACTTTCCAGCATAAACTAATGATACAAGCGTGTCAACTGGCAGCTCAACTGGAGAAGGCGGCGCACTGCGTTTTAGAGAAGACCAAAATGGGATTACAAGAAAAATGCAAATACCTAGCGGAAGCGCGAGCGAGACTAGCACACCTCCAACACAAACTACAATGCGCTTGCGCTGAATGTGCGGCGACTAAACAAGCTGCACACTGCGCATGCGAAGCTGCACGGGCGGCTTGCGGCAATGCAAGGAGGAAGAAACACGTCTTAAACCAGATCACGGCAGTCGCTAAGGACAGCAAAACGGGGTCGATGATCAAGCAAGTAAGGAAAGTGTGATTAAGAGATTGAAACATGAGCTAGGTATCGGGAATTCTGATGTTGTGGCGGCGTACAGAAAAAATCCAAAGCGTTTTCTTCATTCTAGCGACGTCTACGACGGATTTCATAGCATGGCTTACTTAGTTTTTGACTACCTTTGTTTTTCTGGACTAATAAGGAATATCCGACGGTTACCAGATCCACTAGATCTTCATACCCGCCGCTGAAGCTGAGAAAAACGAGATAAATACTGGTTTCATCATTGATATCTTAAAAAATCGTCTAAATACCTGCCTGTCTACTTTAGCGGTTAACATTATGTGCCACTAATAATATGAATTAGAGCCTTTGCACACCACGTTTTTTTATGCGCTGGCGACGCGCGTTTTTAACAGCGCTTCCTCTGCGCGTTATCAACATGTTTAAGTAGATTTTATACGATTTCAAACGCGTGCTCGCAGTGCGTTTGTGCCATTGGTGGCGCGGGGAAGGAGGTGATGCGGGGAGAGGTGCGAAATACTGAGGTTCCAAATGGCGGCGGCTTTCTGAGCGATGCATCGCTACAAACGTGCGTTCACAGCGCGTTTGTAGCGATGTATCAGCGCGTTTACAGCGATACAAACGCAAGGATCGTGTACAAAGGTAACAACGTGACTTCAGTCTCGCGTTTGCTGCGCGTCCTGATTACGTCCTACGCGCGTCTTCAGGGCATAAAATTAAACGTGGTGTGCAAAGGCTCTTACGATTCAATTCGTAAAATGGTCAAGTAGCAAGACGTAAGTGTGTCTATGCACATTTTAAGAATTTATCGTGATTCATATTATGTATTATCTTATTACAATTCTGCTAAAGCAGCCGTTTTAGAACCCCAGGGTCCTTAAAAATGCCACATCGGAAAGTGTTGTCGATACCTACTAAAACTGAAAAAATAAAAAATCTCCAAAAAAACACAAATTCGAACTTGTGCCGATCACAATTTCTTTTACGTGTGCAAAATAATGCATACTTTTCTGCCGACGTTTTTGTGACGCTGAGTTTGTGTATTTTGTTTTTTTTTTTTTATATAACAATGGTTAGTGCGCAAAACATGTCACTTTCTTTGAGCTTTTATGAAAAAATACTTTCTTGGAGTTTTGCTTTTTTGGCAATTTAAAAAAAAAAAAAATTACATAATTTTTTCTTCAACAGACATTTTAATTTTCATGCTCATTAGTAAAGTTTACTTGTAATGTCATTGTAAAACCACAAAACTTGGATACCTGCTTGTGTTCGACGTCCATGTTATAGGTTATTAGTTTTAATTGTTAGCTTTAGTTTCCTGAATGAAAACGTTAGCAAATCTGTTATGCTCAAACTTTTTCTGTTATTTAGAAGTCTAACAATAAATTACATGACAGCTTTTGCATTGCATTTAAATATGAATGCATATAATGCCTATTCTTAGGCAAGGGTATAGTTTCAAGAATGTTTGAATTGCGATAAATTTATGAAAATTTTAATTAGTATCTATATACTTTAGTTTTATAATAATTGTGTGTTAAGAAGTTGATTTTTGATTTAAATGGTTTAGTTTAAGCTTCTTTAATAAAACATATTTTATAAAGCTTGTTTTATTTGAGATTTATATTCTTTGTAGGTGTATTAGGGAAGCAAAATAACTCAGAATCAAACATTAAAAATATCCTTATGGCTAAAACACATACTCACGATACGACATGGCATCGTGCCACGTTGCGATTTCGTAGAATCAATGGTATACATTGTTAAAATTCGACACACACGGTCAGGTCGAATGCAATTACACAAAAAGGTGGTGGTGGTCTTTGGTTTTAAGGGTTTTTGGGTTTAAGGTGATTGTATGGGACTTATTTTGTTGTCCCATGAAAATCCGACCACTAGGTATATACTTTGAGTATTTTTTGATACGACTAGCCAAGTGCAATTAATTTGGCTAGTCGTATCGGCACCTTACAGAAAGTACTGGGTCCTACATGTCGCTTCATCTTTGATTCAAGATTAATGACACGACGTCGTGTCCGAATTTAACGACATGTCGCATCGCGATACGACGTTTTTGAGGTAACAGGTTGGCGAAACGTAATAGTGCGATTACACCAAAAATTATGCACGAATACTTGTGCCGCACATGTGTTCGCGAACATTTTTGTTTGTGCAAGACATCTCCAGTCTTCTAGTTCGTTTTAAGTTGCTTCTAAAATATTGTATTAAGAAACCTTTCTTGCTTACACTTTCCAGCATAACCTAATGGTACAAGCGTGTCAACTGGCGGCAAAACTTGAAAAGCAGGCGCACTGCGTTTTAGCGAAGACGAAATTCGGATTAGAAGAGAAATGCCATCACCTATGTGAGGCAAAATCAAGACTAGCAAAATTGCAGCAAAAACTACAATGCGCCTGCGCTGATTGTACGGCGACTAAGCATGCTGCGGAATGCGCGTGCGCAAGTGCGCGGGCGGCTTGCGGCAATGCGAGAAGGAAGAAACACGTCTTAGACCAGATCACGGCAGTCGCTAAGGACAGCAAACGGGTTGATGATCGAGCAAGTAAGGAACGTATGATTAAGAGATTGAAACGTGAGCTAGGGGTCGGGAATTCTGATGTTGTGGCGGAGTAGAGAGAAAACAAATGCATTTGGCTCATTCTGACGACGAAAGATTCGAAAGCGTGGCAGATGAAATTTCTAAACGCCTGGCAACCAATTCGATAGAAGTATAATTAGTTGAATATGAGAATTCGTGAGCCTACATTTGTTTTTTCTGGACTAATAAGGAATTTCCGACGGTTACCCACTAGATGTTCATATCCGCCGCTGAAGCTGAGGAAAAGGAGATAAATACTGGTTGCATCATTGAAATCTTAAGAAACTCGTCTTAATGCACTAGCTGTCTATTAAAGAGATTAACTAAATATTATGTTAGTGCACAAAATCATTTTCTCTGAGGTTTCATGAAAAATAACTTGTTTTGGATCATTTTTCTTTTGATGGTGATTAAAAAAAACTCCTTTGTTAAATTATTTAATGAGTAATGTTTCTTTACAAAAGGCGTTTTAATTTTCAAGCTCAATAGAATAGTTTGCTTGTTAGGTAATTGCAAAACCACTTGTCTGTTTATATATCTACTTGTGTTCGTTGTCCATTAATATACGTAGGTAAGTTGTTTTAATTGTTAGCTTTAGTTTAATTAATCAAAATTAATTCCAAATCTATCAAAAATTATTACCAAATCTGTTACTGAATACAACTTCTATTGTTATAAGACATCGCAATGACAGCTTTTGCATTTTGTTTTAAGAAATGTAAATATGACCTATTCTTAGAGCCTTTGCACAGCACGTTTTTATGCGCTGACGACGCGCGTAGTACGCGATCAGGACGCGTAGTAAACGTGAGACTGAAGTCACGTTGTTACCTTTGCATACGATCCTTTGCGTTCGCGTTTGTAGCGATGCATCGCGCAGAAAACCGTCGCCATTTGGAACACAGTATTACGCACCTCTCCCCGCATCACCTCCTTCCCCCATCACCAATGGCGCAAACGCGCTGTAAGCGCGCTTTTGAATCGATACAAACGTGTAAAATCTGCTAAAACGCGCAGAGGACGCGCTGATCAAAAACGCGCGTCGTCAGCGCATAAAAAAAACGTGGTGTCCAAAGGCTCTTAGCCGAACGTTAATTTCCAGAGCGTATGAATGAATTGCGATGAATTTATGATAATTTTGATTAGTAACGATGTAACTTAGTTTTATAAATATTATTGTGTTTAAGATGTTGACTTTAATTTGATATAGATGATTTCGTATAAGCTTCTGTTAAATATAGTATATATAAAACAATGCATGTTTTATTTGAGACAGCACTTCATTGAGATTTCGCTTAGGTGTAGTACCTATTGAGACAAAAATATCCGTTTTGGTTTTACAAGATATTATCAGATACATATTGTCAGATCGCTGTCTTGTCAGGCACCAGTTTCATAGACCTAAAACACACATTAGATACGAAGTGGCATTGTGGCGTTTGTGGCTGCGAAATCGTGTCGCAATTCGACGTTCGCAATGCGACTGTAGTCGTGGCGCGGCAATCTATAACGTGCATCGTAAATATACGGTCGTATCGTGATATCTGCGATACATGCACATCACAGAATATACGGTCCGTTCATTTCTTTTCATCCTTGGTGCAGTATTAAAAATTATCACGTTTTAACGACATGCCATGCATGACAACGTGTCGCGATTTTTACGATGCTCACCTATGATTTCCGCGTCACGTCGCATGGGACACGACGTCGTAACGTGTCACGGTGCGACGTCATATAGCGGTGTTTCTTGTTATTGTTAAGCATGTGTTTTAGCCTTACCCAGAAATTGAGCTTTATTTCCATATCGCATCTCTCACTCTTATTGTGTGAAACTATGTATTAGGTTCAGTTCAGGTGGAACGGAAAAATCCTCGCCCAATTATTGAGTGAACGTCAGAATGGCTGGTTGCCTGTATCGCTCCGCGCCTGGCTGGTGACCAAAAATTGCTACCTATTTGCTACCCATTGCTACCTATAGTCAATTAATTGCTACCTAACTTGGAAACAAAATAAAGGGACTTCAAAATAGATACCATCCTGATCTGATATCAGAATGGCTGGTCATTTTGAAGTCCCTTTATTTTTGGTCACCAGACTGGCGCGGAGCGATACAGATAACCAGCCATTCTGGCGTTCACATTATTGACAGGTTGCATCAAAAAAAGGGATCGTATTAACATGGTCTAATGTAGACAATTGTATGAATATTGACATTGACATCGCGATGCCTGGGATTCTTTGAGAATACCGGAGAGCGCGCGAGCATGTCCTGATGTCGCGTCGTGTCTGATCCCGCGCACCTGCGGGAGCACGTGCACGCGCACTAGCGTGTCTGTATGGAAAATATGTACCTCTGAGCGGCGCTACATGGCTCTGGTGCACGTGACGGGTTTACTAACAGGCTATCTGGAGTGGACACCCCAGGGGAGTGACGATTAGATATAAGCAATTATTGTGAGAACATGGCGACATCTTGAATTCTGTACCAAAAAGTGATGCAGTTAAAAAGTCTTAAAAAAAACCTCACTAGATGGTGGGTATCGATGCCTTTCGAAAGAACCTAAAAAATTACAAGAATTGGTGTTGCATACTACAACTAAAAAACACAAAAAAAACTCAAAAAAGTGTAAAATAACTTTAGCTTTAGAAGCTGGTGACAAAAACACCAAATCAATCAAACAAAGGTCAAGCTTCAGAAGTCGGGGACCTTTGTTTGATTAAAATAATAAATATCTCTGGATGAATAAATAAATACTTTTTGTTTGTAAATACATACTTTTATACATATAAACATCCATGACTCGGAAACAAATGTCCATGCTCATCACACAAACATTTGCTCCCACCGGGATTCGAACCCGGGACTCAACGAACGTGAGGCAGCCTCACTACCGCTGTGCCATTCGGGCCGTCTGCTTTAATGTTTTTGTCACCGACTTTTGCATAGCTATTCACAACGCTTCGATTCGATTTTCGATTCGGAAAGTCGTATATCTATCTCGCTCGATTACGTAATAACAAAAAAAGATAGACATTTTAGTTTTGTAGTATATAATTTGCAGGCGGGCGAAGCCGCGGGCATCAGCTAGTACAAAATAACAAAGTAAAGGTTCACACATTCATAAATTCCTCTTACAATACTTCTGACATGGCAATAAAATCTTTGTCCATTCATCCGCAAACATACCTAACTTTCGAAATCTATCTGTATTGTATCTATTGTATCTAATATCTGTGTTGTTACGTCATGATGTTCTATAAACAATAAACATCCAAGCGATTGCAGCAATGACGACAAATTTGCCGTCTATTTTTGAAGAGTTCCATTGTATAAATCTTCAAAGATCATCAGAATTTTGAGAATCGGTCCACAAATGGTGGAGAAATCAGGTAAAATACATAAAAAAACACACACACCCACACGAACACATAACCTCCTCCTTTTTTCGAAGTCTGTTAAAAAACCCGACTACTGAAAAATCACGGTTAATATAATCGATTGACACATCATCTGCCTAGCCTTTTCCCAACTATGTTGGGGTCGTCGGCTTCCAGTCCAATCGGATGCAGCTGAATACCAGTATTTCACATGTAGCGACTGCCTATCTGACCTCCACAACCCAGTTAGTACTGGGTAATACGATACCCCTTGGTTAGACTGGTTGTCAGACTTTTGGGCAACTGACTATCTGTACCTAACGACTGTCAAAGATCTACAAATGACAGCCGGGACCAACGGCTTAACGTGCTTTCCGAGGCACGGAGGAAACTCTGTGTGTAATGGGCGGTCACCCATCCACGGACTAACCTAGGCAAGCGTAGATTAACTTTAAGACCGACCCGAGCGGCTGTCATATTATTTAGCCACGAGCTCCTCAATCGATTGACACCTTATTCATTAAAATCGGATGAATAGTTTAGGAGCTATGGACGAACATACGTACTGTCGTGGTCTTTTCCGCCTGATCAGTTAACAATTTTTTCGTTTAAATCATGCGGAGGCGCCGAGCCACGCCCCCTTAAAGTTTAGGCCTAGTAGGAAAGCGTTAACTTTGGCGCGCAAAATAACAATAACTCTCGTTTATCGTGCGTCGTCAGTGCGCTCGACCGATCGGTATCTTTACATTAATTAGTTCTATACAAAGTCAACGGGGCGGGGCTAGAGAGCGTTTCTATGTTGTAAGTGCAAGCAAAAATTAGCTTAATGGTGATCAGGCGGGAGTGTCCTCGATAGTACCTAAATACAAACATGACCAAAAACAAAGTCATTTCCCAGCGATTATTTTTGCGTAAAGTTACTTAGTTTGATGTACAGAATGCTTGGTGGACGGCTTCGTGAAGGGATCGTTTACGCCCTGTATACACGAGAAGGCTAACCCACTTGCTGCGGAGGAAGGGTAAGAGCCCTAAGAACGGACACCTCTCATCAGACACTTGAACGCGTCTGGCGGGTGTCTTCTTTGTAACTTCTTACAAGTCTCATGCATTTGTTTTACAGGCTGACCGTTCCGCTGCCACCTGGGCGGCTCGTGTCGCGTGTCGGAAATGAGACGCTTTAGAAAATTTGGTCTCAAACAAAACTTGTTTGTATTGATACCAACTATTGATTAATACAGGTTTTATGCACGGCCGTTGTTTTGAAAATAAATTAAAATTAGGCAGGCCACGCTTCAGACAAAAATCTTTCAACCCCGGACTATATTATATTGTATTATATAACGGGCGGGTGTCCGCAACTCCACGTCAAAGCGCGTATTTTGTGTACGGGTGGGAAATTCATTCGATACACCCTAACTCTCCGAGAGAAAGGCCAGCAGCGCCTTGATGTTGCTGACAATCTCGCGGAGAGTACCTGGGTTACCGAAGTACTTTGTCCTGTATGTTACAACCACTGGGCAGTGTAGAAGCATGTGGGCTGCTGTCTCGTCTTCCTGCATGCAGGCACAGGGAGCTGTCTATGACTACTATGACTAAAAGGTGTTTTTTAAAAGAGCCGTGTCCGGTAATGGCGGCTATAACTGTGCGCAGCTGGGGTTTGGTCAACCGAAGAGCGCGTTTGGTGAAGCGACCGTCGTGAACCCTGGACTGGACTCTCGTTATCATTTTTTTATTGATCGTCAATAACTCTTTCCTTACTCAAAATAAAACACACACAGAAATTAGGAAAATTTACTAAACAACTAACATACACCGTAATATCACTTGACTCCATTCAACTACGACTATAAAAGTACAAAAATTGAGCAAATACATGTCCACACGTATCGGCGAAATAAATAACTTACTTATGACACTTAACAATTGACTAATTTGCGACTACGTTTTTGGACTATGTTTTTCAGGTTTTTTGTTTTCTATTGCAATGGCCTGCTTTTTCGTCCTTATTTTACCTAAAACGGCTTCGTCTAATTTCGCTATTGTTGCACTCGGCGTGGGGTAGTATCCCACTAATCTTGATTGTGACGTTGGACGTACTATCTGTACTTTTTCATTATTAACTATAGCCATCTCCTTATCTTCATACTTCTCCGCACTTGATCTATAGAAACGTCTTACTGGTGCTAAATTTGCCGCATTTGGATTTACATATTCGATTTGGTCTGTTAGTGTCTCTTGCCTCTGAATATTTTCTATTGGTTGTATATCTAGTTTAACTATTTCTATGCTAGATGTTGTTACTTCGGGTCTCTGTGTTGTAGTTGTAGTGGGTTTTTGTGTCGTAGATGTAGTTGTAGTTGCTGAGTTAGTATTCTTCAAAGTCATTCGCCTTCTATGCTTTCTTTCTCTTGTATCATTGTCTGTTGCGTTTCCTTGGGCTATATTGATATCAGCGTTGACAGTGATTAGTTTGAAATCAGAGGTATTTTCGGATGAAGTTGTATTTCTTTTGAAGCTTCTTGTAGCGTTCAGGTTTCTAGTGCCTCTGTAAACAGGGGCGGCTTCAGTGGTTGTTTTGCTGTTTCTTTCATCAATCATAATAGGGGTGGGGGTGATGAATTGTACGTGGTTTGACGAGCTAGCCGTATTTTGTACACTAGCAGTGTTAGACACGCTAGCTGTATTAGGGAAGCTTACAGAATCAGCTGCGTTGGACTGAGCAGGTGCAGCAGCATTTGGACGAGGAGCATCCTGATTTTGATTTTGTAGGATAGATATAGCATCTTTTATATTGTCCACGTCTTCAGCGGTATGCTTTTGACCTGGAAAAAGAAATTAAAATATTATAGTGACTGAATTTATAAATACACACAGCGCCATCTAGTGCCACACTAAGCAACGAGGCTTGTGTCGTGGACACCAGATAGTTGATATACTACATAGATACTTTTTGTTTGTAAATACATACTTAATATACATATACACATCCATGACTCGGAAACAAATGTCCATGCTCATCACACAAACATATGCTCCTACCGGGATTCGAACCCGGGAGCCTAAGAACGTAAGGCAGCCTCAGTACCGCTGCGCCATTCGGGTCGTCAAAACCAACAACAGTCAGTCAGTCGTTATAACGCAATATCCGTGAAATCTGACGTTATCTCATTGATTAACACACGTGGGAATTCTTTCAGGAACCGCACATTTTAAAACTATGATAGGCCTTTCTTTTCTTAATAAACATTATCCTATGTATTATTGCTTCCTGGTGATCGTTCCATCATAATCAGAGCAGCATATTCAAATGAAATCTTTTAATCATCATCTGCCTAGCCTTTTCTTAAATATGTTGGGGTAGGCTTCTTGTGTTACCGGATGCAGCTCAACACTAGTATTTTTACAAACACATTAAACTAGGTTAACCTTTTAAAAAAATACTTAATCTTACCATCCTCCTGCATCTCCTTCTTGTATGAAGAGAAGAAAGTAAGCGCTTTCATCAACTGATAGCTCTTGGACACCGGTATGTTGGTGTCATACAGCTTCTTAGTGTTCTTGCAGTCAACGTAGAACCACCAGTTGCACTTAAGGATGGTCTGGTCGAAGAGCGTGGACTCAGGACAGAGGAAGGATTTCATGACGAGACCATCGTCTGTTAGAGCGCAGACGTGGAACACCTGGGGATTGAAAAGTTGGTTGTTAGATTTTGATTGTTTGAAAAATACTATGCTGCAGTGATCTATGTCAATATTCACTGATTTACAAAAAAAGTGTCCATTATTTTCCAATACTCTAACTGACGGACTAAATAGATTTGCAATTTATTGATGGTAGAAACTAGCCTACTAATGAATCACCCCTCAAATTCATCACATTCTGCTAGAAAATGTGTCAAAACAAAGCTATGCCAGTATTCGCTTACCATACACCCAAGACTCTCATCGCCGTACAATCCAGGGAAGTACTTCTGGTCACCGCAGTGGAAGTTGGTCTCCGGAAGGTCAACCTTGGACTGGAAGTGGTCGTCGAAGTTCTTCTCATAGCCAACAGGGTAATACTCACGAGGAGCGTTCATAACCTTGCCGGATATGGGGATTCTGAAAACCATGATGAAGACTTCAAGTTAGAATTTGTACATGATGATAGACCAATCCTTTCAACTCATGTTAGCCCGAAGAAATCTGGACATGTATAACGGCTCAGTGCTATAGTCTTTTCACAATTATTTTTACCTGACTTCACTGTCAAAATCACAATTATTGCTCACAACAAGTCTGTCAAAACTACAGTAATCTTTAATCTTGTTGCAATACGGTTGCAGGTCAAAGGTAAAATAATTGTGAATGGACTGTTTGTTTAAGTCCTGTTGACCGAAACCATAAATGCAAAGAGAATGACAGCATATTTTTTGTAATGCAATACGCATTGCTATTAGCCTGCATAATATTCGCGCACCAGGCAAAGCAGTGTTTAATTTTGTGGTGCTCATAAGCTAATGTTGCCAGTACATCCATTCATTCTTCATTCCATCCAGTTTTACCTCATTTTCGTGGTCCTCCGGTGAAACTAGACGCAACAGATGTTAAGAATTAACAAAATCGTAACAAGGATTCTTAGGACTAAAATGTTGTGGCAATAAAATTGAAAGTCATACGAACCTCTTCGGCGGCTTCTGAGGCAACGCAGCCGTCAATATTTCAGGTTCAGGCTCCTGTTGGAACACGAACGGTTGCTCAGTCGTCGTCGTTGTTGTCGACGAAGTTGTTGTAGGCGCTGGCACAGGAATGTTCGCGTATTTGCTCAACAGCTGTTGTTGCCTCAACGCTATCGCCGCTTCAACAGCCTCCATAGAAATGTTCCCGGCTTTAGCAATCTCTGCTATCTTCGAATTGATATCTTCTTTATTAAACTTCAACACAGTGTCGTCTCCATAACCAGATATAGAATTGTAATCATCGACTTTCTTCGTGTTATACAAATTGTTGTTCGCAATATCGTGGACTTGATGAGGAACAGGGTCTACAAAGTTAGAAAGAGGATGGTTTTGGATGATAGAGTTAGGTGAGTAAGAAGGTGGCATTTCTTTGAATATTGGAGCAGGTATTAGAGATATAGCTTGAGAAGGTGGCATAGGTACGAACGGATTAACAGTAGTCATGGAGTGAAATTTTGGATGTTCTACAATGACGGGACTTCGTGTGAATTTGATTGGGGAGAATTGCTGTGCTGTCATTTGTGATACCATTTTAGATATTTGGTTGTGTGATGGGTATATCTCACTTTGGTATGCGAGTCCTGGGCCCTTGGACTGTGGGACTGGCAGTGGCGAGTAAGTCTTCCGTGTTGGTGCTATAGGTATAACGGCAAGGGTTTCTTGTTTCGGTGGTAGTGGCTTGAAGGCTGGTATCCCCATGGGCATGGATTTGGCCATGGTGACGGTGGGGACGGGCTTGGCGATGCGCTGTTCTACGGGACCCTGGACGATGATGGGCTGCATGGTGGTGGAAACTGTTCGGTGCAGGCTGGTCAGCTTGTCCATGGCAGATTGGTTGGGTCGGTTCGCAGGAGGCATCGGGCGCATGATCCTGTTCTGTTTACCGCGCTTCTGGAATCAAGAAATTGTAGAAATTGTAGATCGAGATTTGACAGATTGACTAGTGCTGTGGTCAAAGTTAAAAAAATTGAACAAACGAAAACAAATTCATTGAAATCTTAGGCCATTTGCTTAACGTTATAAATATAGACGCAACCAAAATTACGGTTACACGACACAACATAAAAACAATCGTTGCACATTTTTAAGCCATTTGAACCAAATATGGTAAGATTTCCTCTAATGCTAGACATAATGATCCAATCAGATGTTGGTTTTCAGATATAAAATTGCATTACATCTCTGCTAGTCAGTAATAACAGTTATTTTTAACATGATTGTCTTATAAATTGCTCTTTTTAGCTTCTAAGTTTGATGCAATCACAATTGTTGTGAATGGGCTGTTGCCTTCTTTTTTTATTATGTATGGGTCAGTATTGTTTTGCTTTTGCATTGTACATATTCATGGAATATTATATTATTGGATTCCAAGTCTTTTGCTTGCCAAATCAAGGTAGGAAGTGGTTTGTCTTTTTGTTAAAGAGCTTGGCCCGGTTTATGAATATTGGGTACAACCGCCTACGTAATTCAGACATGCAATGTCAAATGCCTGCAATCTGACAGGCACTCAAAGGTGTGAACATTAAATCACTCAAACTCTGTGAACAATAAATTTGATGATGTCGTAAATCTGCTAGACATTCTTAATTGTACAAGGATCTAAATTTATTGGCGAGTGGATAAATCTGAACTAACCCCTGCGCCACCTTACAAGTTACAAGCAGTACTTAGCTTGTGGCGCGCCAAATTTCACATTTGTTTGTTAGTTACTTTTTGATGAATTAACTTAACTTACTTTACCAGCACTAACTGGGCTGTGGAGGTCAGATAGGCAGTCGCTCCATGTAAAATACTGGTATTCAGCTGCATCCAGTTAGACTGGAAGCCGACCCCAACATAGTTGGGAAAAGGCTACGCAGATGATGACTTTACCAAAAAATGCTTTGATCCCAATATTGCAATATTGTATTGTGGTTAGATGCATTACGTTTTAGTGACTCACCTCCTGCTTAACATTCGTTCTGGATAGGTCAGCGAGGATGTTGGCCGGTGGTCCATTCTTGACGTTGACAGATCGCCTCCGGCTGGGATCCAAGTTAGTGAGAGACTGCTCAAAACCCAGCTCGTCACCCAGACTGAAACCTGGAAACGATAGATTTTAGCTTAGATATAGGTATAGTCGTGGTCTTCTCCGTCTGATCAGTTAAACATTTTTTCGCTTAAATCATGCGTAGGCACCGAGCCACGCTCCCTTAAAGTTTAGGCCTATTAGGAAAGAGTCAACTTTGGCACGCAAAATAACAATAACTCTCGTTTGGCGTGCGTCGTCAGTGCGCTCGGCTGATCGGTATCTTTTCATTCATTATTTCTATACAAAGTCAACGGGGTGGTGCTAGAGAGCGTTTCTATGTTGTAAGTGTAAGCAAAAATTGGCTTAGTGGTGATCAGGCAGGAGTGTCCTTGATAGTACATTAAGACAAACTCACGCTCTTTTCTTATGGGGGAAGGAAGACACTACAGAACGCTACCCGTTACGATCCTTACATACTCCATTCGCCTCGTCCACGTTCAAACATCTGGTCAAAAACACAGAACGGTTGCTAATACTACACACCTGACCTATTTGAAGAACATCACTAAAAGGGTCAGTACCCTTTGCTTGATTGTTTTTTTTTTATCATCTGCCCAGCCTTTTTGGGGTCAGCTTCCAGTTTAACCGGATGCAGTTCAATACCAGTATTTTACATGGAGTGACTACCTATCAGACCTCCACAATCCAGTTAGTACTGGGTAAGATACCCTTTGGTAAGACTGGTTCTGTCAGACTTTTGGGCAACTGACTACGTAACGACTATCAAAAATCTACAATCGACATCCGGGTCCAAAGGCTTCACGTACTTTCCGAGGCACAGAGGAAACTCGGTATGTAATGGGTGGTCACCCATCCACGGATTAACCTAGGCAAGCGTGGCTTACCCTGAAGATAGACCCGAGCGGCTGTTATTACTTAACCAGAAGATTCTCTTTGCTTAATTTTCCCTTACTCTTCAAGGTTACACAAACACAGAGTCTCCTATCCAGCAGTTTCCTAACTTATCTTTAATTTCAGCAAATTGAAGCAACTAAAGACTAGTAATTGCAATCAATTGCTCCTCGACTTTCACTCAACAGAGATGCGTTGACCATGAGAACTAGCTGTTAAACCATTGTTTGTAACCATAACGAAACTTCTAAGAATTTGGCAATGTATGTAGACATTGGTGGCTAAGAAATTAGACATGGGGATCTTCCAAAAACATTGTGGTTTTAGATAAAATCTGATATGCGACAAAACTACATGCCAGCAGGTTTTGATCAAATGTTCTTGTATTTTTTGAAATGTGGCAGTAAAGTTTTATTAGTCTATACGTACAAAGAACGAGTCACACTCTAGGATAGTCTTAGGCACCATACTATTAAGGGTGTAAATAGACCCTTAACGAAGCCGAAAGGCACTTGTTCTCCCCGTCATTGCGATATTTTTTTTTGTTCTGGACCATACCTACTAGCGAGTTCAAAGTTCCAACTTTTTCACAAGTTTTTTTTTAAATACTACATTTAAATGGTCATAACTTTACTTTAAATACCTCCATAACGCATTTACTATTGCACCCATTAGCAAAATGTTTTGATTGCGTTACATTGAGTTTTACCGTAAAACGTGATTTTTCACCCCAAAAAATAAGTCGTTCCCCAGCAATAATTTTTGCGTAGAGTTACTTAGTTTGATGTACAGATAGCTTGGTTGACGGTTTCGGAAAGGGACATCCTGTATATAACTAGGATCTAATAAGTCACCCCTTTTTTTTTTTTTTTTAGGATGGGAAATCATCAAATGACTTCTCCCGCTCTGGGCGGAGCAGGAGGGAGTGTCAGACTTTTACTGACTAAAACCCATCCATGTTCCTTCCTCGCCCTTTGTGTTCCGGGGCCACGGTATCTCTTTCGAATAGTCCCGCAGCCCCGGCAGGCTTCGGCCCTTGCGGGCCCCTTCAATGTTGCTGACTCTCTTTGAGGCGCACGTGGAACACGAACGCGCCGTCGACACGGCCTGTCGTCATGAGACGGACGTACGGCGAGCTAGCCCATAGCTCCCCGTCCACAGGCCCGCGCCTACGGTGGCCGGAAGCCACCACGTGGCCCCCGACGCCCGGGGCGTCTCCCGCGGCGGCCGGGACGTGTGGATCTCTCCCTCTCACTTTCCGCCACCTCCTTCGCTAGCATGACTGCTTCGTAGAAGGAGGTGACGGCGTCCCATTCCGTCTCGCTCCGGACCATGGCACGAATCAGGGCCGGAAGCGAGAGGTCGCCGCCGCCGATCGCCACCTCGAGGACACGGCGGTGCTCCACCCAAGCGGGGCACACCTCCACAGTGTGCTCCACCGTGTCCTCCGGTCGATCCTCGCAGTGTAATAAGTCGCCCCTAAAGACTGTTCGCCTTCTCTCTTGATTTTCAGCACCTACAGACTCTAGAACAAGTTTGTTCTGACTTCATGTATTCAAACATGGGAATGACTGTTTCCTCTATATAATTGTTCCTCACCTCTATATATGTACACAGCTTTTTCCCAACTATGTTAGGGTCGGCTTCCAGTCTAACCGGATGCAGCATATCAGACATCCACAACCCAGTTAGTACTGGGTTTTATGGTTTGGTAAGATTGTTGTTCAGACTTTCGGGCCACTGACTACCTGTAGCGACTGTCAAAGATCAGTACTGGTATCACCGATTTATCGTGATTTTTGAGACACGAATAAAACTAGGTTGACCCGTTAGGCGGTTCTCGGTCCTCTCCTGTTTTTCTATTAACCCATGATCTGTCCACGAAGTAGACACAATAGTTAAACAATGGCGTCTCGACCAACTCGGTCATCTGCTATTATCTGTTCTTTACATTTGCCATCTATTTTAAATTACTAAGTAGTCTAGCTACATCATTACTCACGCAAAATACATCTAAAGAAAATCGAAGTAACTACTAACTAGTCCAACCATTCATCACAATTTCTT
This sequence comes from Xestia rhomboidea, assembly GCA_963853795.1. Classification (NCBI taxonomy): domain Eukaryota; kingdom Metazoa; phylum Arthropoda; class Insecta; order Lepidoptera; family Noctuidae; genus Xestia; species Xestia rhomboidea. Next base: position 15,117,510 of record OY970778.1, read on the forward strand.
TGATTGGAGAAACACGTTTGATTTGTATATAAATGTGTTTTCCATTCATAGGAGTCGTCAAGTGTCGCGTGTTCCACTCATGCGCCGATTACTAACGGTGCTTCATTTGAATAGTTATTGGCCTATAACAATCCTACACATCATCATTTTAACACTATTTACTTGGGGTCGGCGCAGCATGTCTTCTTCTTCTATACTTCTTTATAACTCGTTATCTCAGCAGCTACCTCGTTTCTAGCCATATCATCTTACACACAATCTGGATGGATTGTGTGAAAGATGATATGGTTAGCTCGCTTCTTTGGTCTTCCTATACTCTTATAGCTATCTACATTTATACTCAACATTACAATCCTACATTACATTGCTCTTATATTGTTATTAATGCAGTGTGTAGTGATAAGGAATAATAAAAACTTCTGGATGAAAATACAGGAGAGACAGGTTTTCCAAATACTCGGAATAGGCTATTTATTTCTTCCAAGATAAAGTTTTAATTATGCAATTCAATCGGAAACTGTGAAACTAATGGCGTTTGCATAGCTGATTCTAAGCATCGTCATTGGTTGAAAATCTGGTAATGAAATGTTATATTTCAAAATCGCGCCATCTACAATTAGCTTCTAACGGTCTTCTCCAATAACGGTATTTATTGTCTTTGAAAGCAGTGGTAGCGGCCCTGACTTGCAGGTTGTAGGTCCTGGTTTCGAACCCAGCAGGCGTATTATAAATAAACAAGTAAATAAAGACTTACCTAAACTAGCATGTGCCTTGATGCCACCAAGATTCCGTACCCTGAACAGACTGGACTTTTTGAAAGCGCAGTTGATTTTGAACCCGAAATCTGATTCTAGTACACATGTTGGTTGCACGATTTCTGAAAGTAAAGAAAATATATACATTACTTACATTACAATTTTGTATGTATATTATAGGTAAATATTTACAATAGTAGTTTTTTATTATTTTTTATTATAATTGTGTATGTATGTATATTATTTTAAATATAGTTTTGTTTTAAGTTTTATTAAAAAATTCTTAGTTGACTTTTCTACACACTGTGTCTACATTTCTTATCCAACTTTCCTCTCGCAGGTCTGCTGGAAGACATTTCTTAAGAAATAAGCAGTACCTTTGTGCTCTTCTATGTTAATATATTGTCCTGTAAAGTATTTTGTGTGTACATGAATAAATAAATAAATACATACTAGACACTAGCACAGTATACCTTGCAAATGGCACATTAGAACTAATAAATAAAACCAAAAATCGCAAGTAAACATAACACCACGCCTTGTGATCCTCGAAGGGTTGGACAGAGGTGTACCTAACAGGTATACCTACATTTCGCCAGTTATGTTTAAGTCCCATGTAATTGCCATCAGCCGGGCACAAGGCCCCTTGGCTCCTACTGAGATATTCCTGATGGAAAAACCCGACAACACTTTGCCCGATCCAGGAATCGAACCTAGGACCTCATGCTCAGCAGTTGCGCTTGCACCGGCACTAGACCGGTCTAAGAAAGCACCTACTGTAATTTCCGACGTAACAAGTTGTAGTTGTGCATTTTAGATAACAATATCACGTAGCACATATCCTAGTCGCCTGTCTCGCGGGTTCGGTGCTTTCAAATCGTGTATAATAGCTATATAGCGGTTTTTTTGAACTATGGAGTGCTTATGTAGTATTATTAGCAATCCGTATAAACTCAATTTTCTATTCGTTTTTTCATTAATTTTGAAATGCAGCAAAATTAGCAAAATCAGCAAAATTATTTGTCCTGTGTTTTCGCCCAAAACCACACTCACTGTTTCCGGAATTTTTCCTTTTTCAGCCAAATTTTTTTGACATAATTTATATTTTTATATATATATTTTTTTTTATATATACATATTTTTTTGTCTTACGATCACTAGACCGACGAGGCTTTCATTTTACTTTTCAGTAATTTTGACATTGGTGTCGATTTTGTTGTGCACAAACTAAAATTAATTTAGACTATTGCTTTAGTCGACATGTTTTTACGTGCACCCTTCATTTGTATGGAAATATTAGTTCCAATTAAATTTGACACCTCTAAATTACGCCCGACTCTTTCTCGTTTTATTAGAGAGAAAAAGATAGCAATAGCCTAAATTAAGTTTAGTTTGTGGACAACAGAATCGATACCAGTGATTCAAAATCAGAGGTAAGGAATGTAGTGGCCCATGCCTGCTAAATGGTGATGGGATGGGTGTGACCAGCTCACTGGTTGAACGTAGTCACCAATTCAATTGTAAAGAAACTTTGGCATGATGGTTGTAGGCCAACTTTACACTCACGGTACTGACGGTGTATGCTTACTACAAAGTTAGTAGTATTGAAATATGTTTTAAATTAATATAATCCGTACCTACTAAATTTAAAGGGTCAGCCACTTAAGCTGTTATAAAATTGTTTTTTTACAATCACTCAAGCGAAAATAATATAGGTAAGTAATAAAGTAGGCACAAATTGGTCAGTTAATCATAGCACGATGTAATTACATATTTATGCTTCAAGGTCCTAGGTTTCCATTCTTTTAAGAAGTTTAATCATATACCTATCCACAGTTTTCTTTAAGCCTCGTTTACATCAGTTGAGTAGTGTGAGGCTGGCGGATTAGGTAAATAGTCATGGAATTACAAATACACGGTGTCGCGGGTTTGATAAACAGTGAATGACCTACAAATAGTTGTTCCGGGTCTAGCTGTTTGTATATGTGACTTTTTACGTTTATAAACGCACTTACAATAAAACAGAAACCATGGTTCTAAAAAAAATACTAATCAATGCAAATTTTGATTTTGTTTATTCAGGTTCGTTCTGTTTAATTAAGGTAAACCATCACTAACGGTCCACTAGCCATTGGTTTAGAGCATTTATTTCAATTTTATACATTATAGTCAATGCCTCGTTTAGATCTGTACAATAAGTAAATCACTGAACACAACGTTTGACACAGTAATCACTGGTTGCTATTCTTGATCACTGCAGGCAAGTTCGATAAAGCATTTAAATCAATAAATGCGAATCTCACGATTTTGTGCTAGAATGGTGCCTTGTATGCAATTGATTATGAAAGAAAATAATCAAACAAATAATCTTCTGCGTGACCGGTTGCATGCAAACAAAAAGGGTGATTTTTCGTAAGAAGTTTTACGGATTCAATACTCAGCATGGAATCGCAGATATTGTGATAGTTATTTATTTGTTTCGAGTCTTAAAATATGCCAAAGAATGCATTATAAACACGGTCCTAAAACAGAACCTAATATCTAAGTCAAAATCACAATCTGCCTACAATATTCCCACTGGATATTTGACGCAGCTGTGAGGCACACACTATTTTCTTTTTTGTTTAGATTATGCCAAATAAACGTGTTTTCTTTCTTCCTTCGCTGCTGGAACACAGTCATACGTCTAATTCCTCTCTGTTCCCTCTCACATAGTACCTAGTTTATTTTCAGTTAAATACCTAAGACGGTTTCTCTCTGCGTCACCCAAAGGTTGACTGGTAGAATATGCCTATGGCATTAACTCCGCCTCTGTACTTTTGTACTTGAACATATATCCTAGCATTTTACCGTAGTCTACCACTTATAGTTACTCAAGATAACTTAATTAAAACTATTAAAATTTCCTCCAAACAACGTTAAATATAGCTAATTTATCCCAAACACGCAAGGATGCGTCCCCGATTACATTATCTCATGTATACTAAACACACCGTCTGCATGTGTACGCGCATCCTATTGCTAAATAATTTAGCGCTAAACGTAATTACAGACAGAACATTTTTCCGGCGATACGTAACGAGGTCCAGGATATTGAGTAGCCTAGATTTCTCTTCGTCCTATAGTTGAGTTTGTGAGTTACTATGAATGTAAATTGAAGAAGTTTCAGTTTCATCTTTCTGATTTTCTTATTTTTCACTTATATTATTATCACTTGCTTCGGTGAAGGAAAACATCGCGATATGACCAAATCAGCATGCCTTTTTTTTCTTTTTTTTTTCGGATGGGAAATCATCAAATGTCTCCTCCCGCTCTGGGAGGAGCAGGAGGGAGTGTCAGACTTTTACTGACTAAAACCCATGTTCCTTCATCGCCCTTTGTGTTCCGGGGCCACGGTATCTCTTTCGAACAGTCCCGCAGCCCCGGAAATCAGCATGCCTGAGAGATATTTTTCGACGACATGTATAGCCAAGTCTGAGGCGTGGCATAAAAACTGTAACACCAGGCGAGGCACTAACCACAAGATATAGAAGAAGAAGTTGCAACTTTTGTTCAGGCACCAGGTGAAGACCTGTAAAAAAATATTCAGCTGTATCCGGTTAGCTTGGAAATCGACCCCCAACATCATCTACCGAGCCTTTTCCTAACTATGTTGGAGTCGGCTTTCAGTCTACACCGGATACAGCTGCATACCAGTATTTTACATGGAGCGACTGCCAATCTAACCTCCACAACCTAGTTAGTACTGGATAAGACGACACCCATTGGTGGACACAAAGATCTACAATTGACAGCCGGACCAACCTAGGCGAACGCGGCTTAACCTGAAGACAGATCCGAGCAGCTGTCGACCCTAACACAGCTGGTAAAATGCGTGGCAAAGTCAAAGTCAGACTAATTATTTCAATTAAGCCATTAAAAGCCACTTTTGAGTTAATTAAGGAAATAAAATTGAATCCATTGCTCATTCGCAAAGGCAGTTTAAAGCAGATGATTTTTGATTACTAGAGTGAGGATTATTTATGAAGACTTATAATCAGTAGGTGCAGAAACCCGAGAAGGTAGGTGCTAGAACTTAAATAAATTAGACAGCTGAATTAAAATTATTATTTGTTGAAGCGGCAACAGAATTCTGCAACAGATTCTGTGAAAATTTCAACTGTCTACTTATTACGGATCATTAGATACAGCCCGCTGACAGATAGACGGACGGACGGACAGCGGCGGCTTAGTAATAGTGTCCCGTTGCTTACCCTTACTCCATCGTGTGCTCCTTGTAAGGATTCCGACCTCGAGCTACATATAAAATCGTGATTGAATTAATTACTTCGGCAGGTACTTATTGGTTTCATGTTAGAACTAGGCTTTTGTCAATTTACCTTTCAATACACACACAATTACAGGAATTATTAATATTTTAAATTACACCTAATTATGTCAAAAAAGACCACCTCAACATTGGTTTTAGGGTTCCGTACCTCAAAAGGCAAAACGGAACACTTATAGGATCACTTTGTTGTCTGTCTGTCCGTCTGAATGTCAAGACCCTTATCTCGGGAACGCGTGGAGGTATCGAGTTAACCTTATACTCAAGTCCCTTGTAGCTGTGCAAAAACAAACTTCTAAGTTAACGTAAAAAAGATACGGCCGTTTATGCCGCAAAAAACGTATATTTCAACACTCCCAAGGTGATCAAAATTTATAGGGTCCTTCCCGTTGACCTAGAATCATGAAATTTAGTAAGAAGCAATGTCTTACTTAACACTTGTAAAGGTAAAAATCTAAAAACCGTAAATATCATGTAGTTTAATTACAAAATACCTACAAGTTTATACGGAACCCTTGGTGCGCGAGTCCAATTCGCGCCTGGCCGATTTTTTTTAACACCTATATCCTCAAATCAGCTGGTTTTATTGCGTAAAATTTGTTCAAGTTTAATTTTAGTGGGTCGCCCTTAGGCCTTCTCTTCCGTAGTATATACGTATACCTTGAGGGGTGGTTGACCTGGGCTGGTGACTACCTGCCCGGATTTATATAATAAGTTATATAATTGAGGTTTCTGAGAACCGAGGTTAAACACGGATGTAGCGGGTTGTGAGTAAGAGGTATTATATGGGGGTCATACTTGGAAAGGGGATTTTGAAAGATTTATGATTGTGAACTTGAGAATAAGGATGTCCATTTCTTCTGAATGATCTCATAGATCCGCGAACCGGAAGACGTTGCGTTGGAAGGCCTCCCACTGGGTGGACCGATGACCTGGTGAAGGTTGCGGGGATCCGCGAGTCGCACGGGACCGGTCAATGTGGCGACACTTCGGGAAGGCCTATGTCCAGACGTCTTTCCATGGGGCAGAAACTACTGCTTACCCATTCCAAACCCTTCGTCTGCGTTCATACATCATACCGGATGTGAAGAATATTTAACTTTGATACAGACTCGAACTACTGCATTCCACCCACATAGTCTAACTTAATAAATTCACTTTTAAAGGTCTTTGTAGGCTTGGCTCACGATTGCACACTGTTTATTTACTTGACTGTAATAATAGAACATTACTTACTACCGACTTACGTCCGACTTGATCTTTTACGAGCTGTTTATCTTGCTTTAGTCCTATAAAGAACGGGTATGGACTGATAAGTTATGTAGATGTGTTGCTGATGGTAGAATTTATCTATAATGGTTTACACACACCATCATAATTCTCCTGTCTTTATCCCAACCTATATTTGGGGTTGACGCAGCATATTCTTCTTCTTCCATACTTCTCTATTACTCGTCATCTCAGCAGTCACCTCCTTTTACACACATCATGCTTTGTTATGTAATTTATGCGTTTAGTCTACATTTGACAGATTCTACTTTTGACATCATATTCTACATTTGACAGATTCTAGATTTGACAGATTTTACAATCGACAGATTCTTTATTTGACAGATTCTACAATTGACAGATTCTATGTTTGACAGATTCTACAATCGACAGATTCTACATTTGACAGATTTTGAATAAGTTATTAATTAACAGGCAACAATCATTTTTATCACATTAATAGTTACATAGGTATTTAAACAATCACATTGAACAAAAAAAAAGTAAAATGAGACTTATGCTCATGTATTTTTTATTTTTTATCCATACTTTTTCTCTTTTTTTTTCTTGCAAATAAGTATAACTTTTCGTTTTTTTCCATGTCACTGTATCTACCTATGTGAACTATGTTACAAAATAATACTTAGGTATAATAAATGTGATAAAAATGATTGTTGCCTGTTGATTAATAACTTATTCAAAATCTGTCAAATGTAGAATCTGTCAAATATAGACTAAACGATTTATGTCTGGTATTGCTACTGGACAAAAATCTCCCCATAGTTATCCGCTATTCAGTACGTGTGGACCTCTCCAGCCAATCTTACTTGAAGATAAGATAGTAATCTTATCTGACTATAATATTATAAACTAGCTTTTGTCCGAGGCTTCGCTCGCGTTAATTAAGAATTTGACAATCAATTCGGGTTGTACTCTGCTTGTAATAATATACCTCATCATCATTAACATCATCATCAGCCTATTAATGTTCCCACTGCTGGGCATCCCACACAGGCCTCCTCTCTATGAGAGGGAATGGGCTATAATCCACCACACGGGCCCAGTGCGAATTGGTAGATGTCACATGTCTTCGAATTTTTGGTTCTAGGACATGCCGTTTTCCTCACGATGTTTTCCTTCACCGCTTTGAGAGCAGTGGTGATGAAATAAATTACACAACGTAATGCGCCTGCCTGGGTTCGAACCCACGACTTACTGTTCGTAAGACGGGGCCGCCACCACTGGGCCACCGCTGCAAATAATATACCTACTTCACACCAAACAAAACAAAAATAACGTTCTTTTAATAATAGATGGCGCCACTTGTCTTTCGAATCATGATTGAATTATATTATTACAAGCAGAGTACTACCCGAATTTATTGTAAAATAAGTTAAGAATTATAATGTAAGTAACACATAAAAAAATAAACAATATCATTTCGAAATGTTCAGAGATTTTAATTTAAATAACGGGTCTTTTATAACGGTTTTTGAACGGAGAAAGGAGAGCATTTTTTGAGTGCTGCAACTAGGTTTTAATTTTGAAAATATATGCCTTAGTCGGATTAAAAAGGCTTGGCAAATAACGGTGCATGTTACAGTAATATTTTAATTAATTATGTTTCAAGATTAAGCTCAATCGTGACTTCTTTGTATCTATAATGGTCAAAGCAATGACTCATTGGCTACCATTTTTTTTATTTCTTAGCTAACAAAAGTAACCGTTAGATCGAGTTAAGACCCGTTGGTAAGACTAGCTGTCAGATTTTCGGCCCACTGACTACCTGAAACGACTGTCCAAGACTTACAAATGTTAGCCGGGACCAACGGCTTAACGTGGTTTCCGAGGCACGGAGGAAACTCGTTACAGGCAGCACTGCCAATCTTGAAGATCGACCGATGCGGCTTTCATTATTATTATTTTTGTTTTGACATTTTTGTTCCTCCGGCTAGCCGGAAGTTCTGATGGCACAGGCCTAAGCCAAGTGTTCATCAGTTAAGTGCGCGAACGGAAATATTCGATTTCATGCGGTTGTACGCAGACTGTATAACATTATCCGACTCACACTGCAGAAGCATTCTTACTAGTCTGCATCTGTCACTGCCTTCTGCAGTAAGTAGTAGGTGCTAAGTTAAAAGAATTCAGGGACTGATGAAGCTGTTTAGGGATGACTCCTGTTGACGAAATAACCATAGGGACAATTATAACTTTTTGTGGGTGCCAAAGTCGGGTTATTTCGTCTTTTAACTCTGTGTATTTTGATAGTTTCGGCTATTGTATAAGTCTGTAAATTGTGAGTGTTTGGCATGGCTATATTTATTAGGAATCCAGTGTTGTGTACTTTGTTTATCAATGTGATATTGTCTGGTCTGTTATAATGAACTGTGCGGTCGGTGAAGAGAGCTCGGTCAAAGTAAAACTTTGTTGTGGTGTTTTCTAGTACTGTTTCAGGGCTGTATTTATTATTATCATTGCCACGAACTGCTTCTGTAATTAAACGTTACGCTCACCTTTTACCGACTTTCAAATGGTAACACAGCAAAGTTTTTTAGTCGCAGAAATGGATTTTATGGTAGGTACCTGGATGCCTATTTCATGAGACAAATTCCTCCACAAAGAGGTTCTCTCATAGGTTTTTTACGGAAGGCGGATGATTTCAAAATTCTCTGTTAATCGACCTCGAAGATTATTTTTTACACAAAATTATAAGTATGTTACCGATATATTTTTGCAATGTTATTCATAGTTATTGCAGTGTTGACACGAGTTTATAATACTTTCGATTAGAAGTACATCCTGCAAGGTCGCTTGCCTAACATCTATAAAGTTCATAATGCAATCGCCGAGATCTTTGAATGAAACACATTCATCTTTGAGTCTATATGATAATCAAGCTATTTATTAACATTTTTCTAGGTTATATAGCTGTGATCTGTTTTTAGGATTCCGTAGGTTACGGCAAAGAACTGACACAAAACAGCTCATAGTCAGTCACCATTGTGAGTAGATTTAACCTCAGTGTATGTTTTAAAACTGTCTTCGCACATATAAATCAAACGTTCTAGCATATAACTACTTAAATAATAAACAATATGAACTTGTGGGATCTGAGGTACCGTACTAAAAGTATGTGCCCGACCCAGTTCTCCAAAAAAATCGTGTCAGGCAATATTGGGATCGGCTTATCGTTACAGGCAGGTCTATTGTTGCCAGCCTGTCGGATAAGCCTGATATAGTAGTGATAGATGATCAGCGTACCGCGTAGTGATAGTCGTTTTTACCATCCTGCATGACAGGAACCTCATGATAGCTGAGAAAAAGAAACAACCCAGTTAGTACTGGGTAATACGATACTCCTTGGTAAGACTTGGTCAGACTTTACACGGAGGAAACTCGGTACGTAATGGGTGATCACCAATATACAGACCAACCAAGGCAAGCACAGCTTAACCTGAAGATTGATACGAACGGCTGATATTATTTAGCTACGAGCTCCTTGAACAAAAGAAAATTTAAATATGAATTAAAAATTGTATACGACGCATAACCTAAACTATTCGGTCTAGAAACATATAAGCACTAGAGTTTTTTTTTCAAAAGTGAACTAAGGTTTTTTGAAAATCCTATCCCTAAAGGAGTTATAGCATAGGTATAGTTATAGGTACGAAAGTTTTTATTTAAATACGTATAGGAAACCCAATCGGGCACACATCCTAAGCCGCAGAAGTAGTTACTAAGTAATTAGGCGGCTACAGTAAATAACTGCCCGGCCGTGAATTCTTGCGAATATATTGACTTTTTGACACAGTCTAATCTTAGACCATTTACTTTCTAAGACTCTAGTATCCAAACTATTTGTATAACTGCGAAATCATAAGAGCATAACTAACACTGCACATATCAATAACGAAAGAATTGTATAGTTTCCACAAAAAAAACAAAATGTGACTTTATGTGTTTATTTTATTTTCGTGAAAATAGAGAAAGAATTTTCCCAGACATGAGACCTACCTAGATCGATTTTTCACTTACGTAAACCCGTGTAAATTAATCATCACCGTAAGGTTCTTTGGAAAGCGCTTATTAATGTTTCTCGAAGTGGCTTTTTAAACCATATAGAATAACTGACTCCAAGAACCATATATTTTATTTCTCTGCTAGAAATGACTGTGGAATAAGAGATCACAATAGCAAATTTTCAAGCTGAGGTCTCAAGATTAGATCCATCTTCAACGTAATAAGCAAGAATCTTTTCGCAGCTTGGTAGCCTTGGCGAAAAAACTTCTCACAAGATCGAACTCCTATATCGGGGAGAAACGGGGACCTGTGCGCACACCGAGTGACCTCAAAGATGAACGGCAACACAGTGGTCACGTGCTGCTGTGCACAGCGAGGCTCAGGGGAGACGTCTGTATAGTTTTACCCCAGGGAAGGGCCTTAAAAGGCGTTACACAGCGGGGGCTCCGGACAGGTCTTTTAACAGAAACCGGAGCCTTCTCTCATGTGACCACCTGGGTGGTATTAGTGACGTATAAATCCCACACTCCCCGGTCTTATCCCCAAAGACCGGTCGCCTTTTGAAGGTTTCCTCCCGAAATCAAAAATAAAAGGTCGGGGAGAACCAACGGGCTGTGGTAGTGTTTGGAAAATCTGACTTAGACCGAAGAACTGTACAAGATTGTTACAAAACGGAAAAGAATGGCGTAGTGACGTGAACCGTGACTAAATAGATAAAATATTTTACTTTTTAATTAAAGTACAAAGAAATTACTTTTCTAATAACTTTCAGACTACTAGCATTTCGTAACTCTTACTTCAATTACAACGTGTCGGAGTGACAAGCGTAATTATGATGCGGTGAGCGCACCAGCCAGGCAGCCACCAACCGCGACGGTAAAGTACAACCAGTTATAATTCAGTTTAGTATACAATCATAATTTCATTATTATTTGACTTTTTGTAAGTTAAGTAGCCATGGAGTCGGAGAGGTAAGTGAGAGAGTGTCCGTCTGATTGTTTGCAACCCAAAGCTTTACTATATAATGAAATACAAAACTCTTTTTATTTATTAAAAATGCCTTGCATGGCGCATAAAAACATGTGGCACACTTGTATAAGTTTTTAATACATCACTTATTTTACAATTTACTGTTTTATGTAGCATGTTTTTGGTGAAACGGAACGCACTCTCAAAACGCGTCGTATAACGCCGGTAGTGACGTCAAAGTCCATGAGTCAGAAGAACACTTTTAATTGAAAAGTGCTCAAAGTTTCACTAAGATTTTATTATTATTATTTTTATTGCAAATTTTACTTGATTAGAGCATATTCAATCAGTAAAATTATTTTATTAAGGCCAAAAAATTAGATGTAAACAAGGCAGATTGTGGTAAATGACGTCACATCATGGCTGCGACAGCTACGGACCTTTGAACTGTCAAAGAAAATTGCATGAGTTTAATATTATTTTTGAGCGACAAGCAGTAGTTGAACTTAACTTTTAATACTTTTCTTAGGTTGATAGTACTGTATTTTATTGATTTAAGTGAAGAAAAAATTACGTGCATATTCCCTATTCCGGAAGATGTTGCGTTGGAAGGCCTCCCACTAGGTGGACGGATGACCTGGTGAAGGTTTCGGGGATCCACTGGAAGCAAGACGCACCGACCGGCGACAATTGGAATAGCGACACTTGAGGGAGGCCTATGTCCAGGACTGGACGTATTTCAGCAGAAATACCGATGTGACTATATAAACGAATCTCTACTAAATGTCGTAATTGCAAACTTAGAACTTTATTGCAAACTAGCTTAGGCCTATAAAATGAGAAAGCGTAAGCAACAAGCCACTTTTGTCAAGTTACGCCTACCTAACTTTCTTGACGAAACTTTAAAAGGTACAGAACCTTACCATATGCTTACTTACTTAGTAGTTGTTGTTTATCAACTAACACTTGTGTATGGTGAACAAACAATATCACAAATGAAAGTAGGATGACAGTATATTTATGTTTTTTTTTTGTATTTATGGGCCATTGTAGCCTGATATAAATCTGATATAAATGATGTTGTGGTTGTTGTAGTATAGACAATAATCCACCTACAATATTCCGTGTTGGTACTCCCAAAGGATTTTAGGTAGGGTCTACTTTTACATAAACTTTTCTCCAATACGATGTTTTCCATTCTGTAATCCTGCTGAACCGGTCGATTAATCAAAACAATACAAAGAATTAGAAGTAGTACATTTCTAATTCTTTAAAGATTTGTCAAGTCTTTAATCACAGTCCGCTGCAAAGTCTTTAATTAATCGACCTATATAACAGACTAGCTTCTGCCAGCGGCTTCGCCCGCGTGAAGTTTGATAATTGTCCCATGGGATCTTACTACCGGGATAAAAAGTATCCTATGTGTTAATCCAGGTTATAAACTATCTCTGTGCCAAAATTCATCCAAATCGGTCCAGCCGTTTATGCGTGAAAGAGTAACAAACATCCACACATCCATTCTCACAAACTTTCACATTTATAATATTAGTAGGATAGTAGGATGATTCAGCAGGATTTCAGAAACATCCTCTACTACAACATTCTGGTCATTGACTCGGACAAAACACGCAATAGTGCGAACGTAACAATGTCAAAAGTGTGAGTCATCTGTCCGGTTTTATGTCCGGCCAGGCAAACGGTTGTGAAGGAGAAAGACAACACACATAGGTATACTTGCTTATCCTACTAATATTATAAATGCGAAAGTTTGCGAGTGGATGGATGTATGGATGTATGTATGGATGTATGTATGGATGTATGTACGGATGTATGTATGGATGTATGTATGGATGTATGTATGGATGTATGTATGGATGTATGTATGGATGTATGTATGGATGTATGTATAGATGTATGTATGGATGTATGTATGGATGTATGTATGGATGTTTGTTACTCTTTCACGCAAAAACTACTGAACGGTTTTGGGTGACATTTTTCACACATAGTTTATAACCTAGATTAAAATAGGATACTTTTTATCCCGGTAGTAAGATCCCATGGGACAATTATCAAACGTCACGCGGGCGAAGCCGCTGGCAGAAGCCAGTTATTAAATAAAAAACAATTTGGTTGTATCCTACTGGGGGCCTAATAAAATGACCGCTTTATCTTTATAGGATACGAATATGAAACTCGTCTAAATTCTTAAAATGGTTACATGACATGACGCGGTTAATATTATGAATTTTCACTTGGTGACTAAACGAATTGTAACGTAATTCATTATTATTGTCCTATTATGATTTTGCTAAAGCGGCCATTTACAGCCCTCTGATCTAAATATGCTAGAGAAGACAAATGTTAAAACAGCAATGAGTTGGGAATCGAAGGAGTGTCCTCTTGCTTCTGAAGGCAATCCTTTGCCTGTTCACCATCGTAATGGTTATCATCTACCAGCAAATTATAAAAGAGGCGATCTTCTGACAGGCGGGGTGTTAGTATTTTACTACGACAAAGAGACTACTTTCTGTCCCAACGTCCTATAGTTGATGCCAGTTAAGATTGCAAAAGCGGTCATTGACCCACCTACATTTATTAAGGTTCTTAACTTTGAAATCCAAAAATAAGCCTGTTCAAGTCTTGAATCGCTATTTATTGTGATCGCCAACATTTTTTCTAATGAAAAACGATACATGGTTCATTTGTATTGTTTCGTAGGAAGAGATATTAGGGAAAGAGCAATGACCGCTATTACGATCTTTACTGGCACCAACTATAGCATTTATAAAATAGACCCTCTAACTTTTATCTCTCTCTCTAACATCTCATCATCATTCTCCTGCCCTCATCCCAATTCATTTGGGGTCCACGCAGCATGAATTCTTCTTCCATACTTCTCTATTACTCGTCATCTCAGCAGACACCTCCTTTCTTGCCATATCATCCTTGACACAGTCCATCCATCGTTTCTTTGGTCTTCCTCTACTCTTATACCCATCCACATTCATACTCAAAACTTTCTTCACGACATTTAACTAGCCTACCATTGTTTTCATATAGTATCATCATCAGCCTATTAATGTTCCCACTGCTGGGACACAGGCCTCCTCTCTATGTGAGGGAATGGGCTATAATCCACCACGCGGGCCCAGTGCGGATTGGTAGAGGTCACATGTCTTTGAATTTTTTGGTTCTAGGACATGCCAAAACATCTCAAAACGGTGAAGGAAAACATCGTGAGGATACCCTCACGATGTTTTCCTTCACCGTTTTGAGAGCAGCGTGATGAAATATAATCATATAGTAACAGAACGAGAACTTAGAAAGATGACATAAGAACGACCATCCGTTGTACAAAAAGGTCATCGGCCGATTACTCACAAAGCCACATTAACCTCAAACAATTAATTGATAGGCGCTTCCTCAATTCATGGAAGTCAAAACACCAACCAATTAAACTATCGCCAATATAGTCATTGATCCATAGCTATACGTAACCCAGGTACAGTCACGCGACGTACGTAATAGTGTCGAAAACAATCAGCTGTTCGACTGTGTAGGCCTGCCCGTCTGCCGGATGTTCAGAGATAGGTGGTAGTGTTAGCAAATACATCTGTGTTCAAGGCCCTGTTGCCTTTATGACGAGCTTATATTAGCTTGAGCTTCTTTTAAAAACCGAACAGTATTCTGTACTGGTTCGAGTTCCAGGTTACTGGTGTTCAAAGTCGAAATAAAATCAGTTGTACCAAAAGAAAGAACGTGTTACTATATGGTTGTGGGGAGCAAACATCAGTCGTTTTGTGTAAATTGCTGGTATTGAGCTGCACCATGTAAGAGGGGAAGCCAAGCTCTTTGGTGGGAAAAGACAAACCTGATCAGACATGTTTTAAAACGTTATGACTTCAAAGTCTTAAATGTTTTCTAATCTTTTCTTTCTTGTAGACTTTTTTGCTGTCTCTACCAAACAAGGGTTATGTGTGTTCATTATAATGTTTAACTGACCGATGAAACAATAACTAGTTTAGCCAATGAAATAAAACAGGCTAATGTTGATTGAAACAATAATAATTTTGTGCAATATTACTTATGCATTGATAGATATTCATTTGATGAGCCCATTCAAGCTACCTGTATGGCCCACTTTCTCTTAAGTAGTTCCGGAAATTGTTAGGCTGCTATTTTGTTTATGTCCTAACTGCCTAACTAACGAGGAATCGGAAACGAATTAAAAAATACTGCATTATTTCTGAAATGGATTGTTATGGGGACCACAGGAGCTAAACGCGAGATTTTTAAATCAAAAAACGCATATTATTCACTACAATAAACAAAACCAGAAAAATATATGATATTCTTCAGGATATATGCTAGTATGACAGTGTTTTGAAAACATAATACAACTAATTTTACTCGATAAAAAAAATCACGAACTTATCTCTAAAAAAATCTTTTAACGAGTAAATAGCTTATCTTTTAACGAGTTAGTAGATTTTTTGTAAATCGACAACACTACTCATTTCGCACTATTCAGCCCGCAGTTACTGAAGTAACAACCACTTTGTAATGCAAGTGCAAGCTGATTAGAACTTTATTCTAACAGTATTTCGCATTTTTTTTTTCGGTCGCTACCAAACATTTGAATTCCACATTATCGCTTCTTGCAACCTTTAAATATATTCTAGTTATAGTTTACTTTTATGCACGAATTATACCATTGTTTGAGAAATAACACCACTGCACCTAAATGTACACTTTTGTAATACTTTTAAATAAATTATTCTTATTCTTATTCATATTCTTATTTCAAACGAAGTTTGAACCACCACAATTACAGTTGCTAATTTAGCTCCTGTAGTCGATCTCACTATAGTCATATAACTAAGAGTTTTAAAGCCGAATTTATTATTGGGTATCCTCCACGATCGAAAGAAGATAAATAAATAAACAAATATTAGTTTCAATGAACAAAATCAACCTACCAGCTGACAGAGATGAGAAGGAGTTTTTCGATGCCCTTTTATAGTTTGTTGTTGATTTATTTGTTTTAGGGTATTCAATTGTTTTTAATTAATTATGTATATGTATAGTTTTAAGTATCTACAAGAATACAAGAAATGTGAAATCGCTTTCACAATACATAGAATGAAAAAATCTTGTTCCAAAATAATAGCTAAAATCTCCTACTCTATTTTATCAAAAATAGTGTATACAGATTTTAAAAACCGATATTACCTTCTAATGGATATTATGTTGTAGGGGATGTCAGGAACGACCATGACATCACTAGCGAAGTCGCGGGCATAGCTTTATAGTAAATAACTAAATAACTAAACATAGCAACATGGATCTACACACCCATATTACTGTGTTCTAGTGCACAAGCACTCAATCAAATGCCATAAAACACAATACACAATAAGATGCACAGATTTATACTCATACTAAAATGACACACTTATAAAATGTAATTTATATGGAAAAATATGGATTTTCGAAACGCATCGCCCTTAATACCCAGTTTTCTGCAGCTGTCACAAAATTTCTACATTGTAGAAACCAGTTGGACGAGCACAATGTTCAGTAGACACCATAAATTAGATTTATTGAGGAAAAGTGAAAATAGCCGTGAACGACGCGATCGACTGAGCGTGGACACATGGATGGACGTCTGTGAAATACGAGCATGTAACTGGGGTACTACAAGCATGGACTTGGGTAAATAATTGAAATCTATATTAGGATTATGACTTCTAAAATATCTGGCAGGAATTAGAGTAGATACCTAGGTATTGTCTGGTTCTAGGTGCTATTAGATGAGACTAAAAATATGGAAGAACGAGGATGACAAATAAACTATAAAGGGTCTTTTAAAAGAAAACTACTGGAAAGAATCGATGACGAGAAAGACATAATTATTGAAGAAATAGATGAACACAAATAGAATTATAAAGTTGATACTAAGCCGAAAGCAACAAAAGCCCACAAATTCCATGGCATAACCACACTAACCACAATAATAACGACAATTGGAATCATCGCGCTCAAATCGCCGTATAATGCCATCAATTTGTGCGACGGTCGCGTAACGATTGCTACTAGCATATCATTGATACAGCCATAGAGCCTAGTTTGACGGTAAGTAATTGAATGTGACAAATGATAGCCGAGACAATAGGTGATTTCATTTCACTGGTTTGACTGCAAATAACGGGGTTTTGTTTCGGTGAAAACAGAAAATTACGGTGTCTGTAAAACCGAATTTACCTTTAAGTGTTATTACCCACTCACCCGCCCCGCGCGCAACTTTTTTGCACCAAACCGTCCAGGGTGCAAAAAATTGCGAAATATTCGCATGTAATTTGACACTTTAGATAAACAATCGCAAACTACAAGAGTTATAGCTAAATAAAATTTACAGTGAATAGCTGAATAGTTATGGAATCTAATATTAAAAAAAAAAAAAAACTGATATTAATTTGAAACTCAAAAAAAATGTAGAACTTGAAAAACAGTGATGAAAACGGATATTTCGCTATTAAAATATTAATTTGAATTTTTCTAAATATTAAATTTCAATTAAAATAATTTTAAAATAAACTAGATTATATTTCCTTTCCAATAAGACCATAATCTTATTAGTTTATTTACGATAGTCTAGTTAGAATTAAATTAGAATTTGAATACTCACTGTTTATTTTGACGCGGCCTGCGCCAACGACTGTTTTTGAACACGGTTATTTACGTACCTATAACTTTACGAAGCCACTTGTTTTTGTATATACAATTTAATAATATGTTCACAATACTAATTATGCACTGTTTTTCCGTTAACACACACGTTTTAATCACAAAAACACTTATTTCTTGTATAAACACAATCACTATAGGTATTTAAACCTACCACCTTTCGGAGACGAAATACTCAACTTTGAGATTCGAAAACTAGATTTCCTTTATGATAATATAGTAGCACAGATTTTCACGATTAATTTGATATATAACACTATCCGAAAACAACAATATACGTAACAGAACAATTGAAATACGACGCCACACGTCAGAAATGGCGGAGTTTGTTTACACTACAGTTTTTACTTTTATTTTGAGATTTGTCGATGGAATAGTGTTGCTATTGTTGGTCCGAACGTTGAGGAATATAGTATAGAGAATGCTACAAGAGGAATAAGCTCTAGAAATAGCAGTTTAATAAATTTTTATTGCATTTGTTGGACGAAGGCGCTACTGGCTGCTTTAGCAGCCAGGGACATTTGGCAAATCGGCAACTGGCTGCTAAAGCAGCCAGGGGCGGTTGAGTGGTTACATTGGGAGAGTTTCGTTTCATGTTATTGTCACTGTCTTTAATGGTTGGTTGACTGCCTGGTTGGTCTAGTGGTTGCAAGCGTGACTGCTGAGTATGAGGTCCTGGGTTCGATTCCCAGGTCGGGCAGAGTGCTGTTGGGGTTTTCTAGCAAGAATTTCTCAGTAGCAGCCGCGCAGTGCGGATTTGTGCCCGATTTATGGCATGAGGCTCACCTTCTATTAAATCATGATCTTTCGAATGACCGATTTGGTCGAGACGCCATTGTTTAACTATTGTGTCTACTTCGTGGACAGATCAGGGGTAATGGGGAACACAATTGACATTAATTCTCGAAGTTGGCACACGGTTTTTATAAGGTAAATTGTTTCATTATTTTCGGATCCTTCCGCTGATAAATGATGCAATCATGTTGGACTACCTATTACTTCAAAATCAAATAACACGTCGAGTGGTTTTTCAACATAGGTAAGTACTATTTAAACTAAAACATAAT
Organism: Xestia rhomboidea; assembly: GCA_963853795.1. Classification (NCBI taxonomy): domain Eukaryota; kingdom Metazoa; phylum Arthropoda; class Insecta; order Lepidoptera; family Noctuidae; genus Xestia; species Xestia rhomboidea. Next base: position 15,136,667 of record OY970778.1, read on the forward strand.
GACTGTTGAGATGATGAGTAATAGAGAAGTATGGAAGACACGCTGCGCCGACTCCAAATAAATTGGGATAGGGGCAGGCGAATGATGATATGGAAACCCGATTACTAGGATCTCTTTATCAACACCTCGTATCTCATTCTCAGTATCATCACCAAGGTTAACAATAATCACAACACTTACGTAACTTTTTGATGTCTATCTTTTCAAATGGCACTTTCCATCAATGCTCATTAATTTGTAAAGAATACTGCGTATGTATGTAGTTCTTAACAAATTCATCAGCGTCAGGTGCAGGGGTCAGATTTTACCGTTTACGTAAAACAACACGTAAACCTCTGACCTCAACGCAACGGTGTCATACCGATGCTAAGTTTTTATTCTTTTTTGCGACACTAGTAGGCTTTAGAAGTTGCAACAGTTGATGGGTACGTGTTTTTAGCTAGACTGACAGGTTGGCGGCCCATCCCTTGACCTCTGAGTTTGTATTTATTAGAGGCATAAATTACATTATTTATAGTCAGGATCTTGACATTAAATCTGAACGCAACTATCGCAATAAATCTGTGTGATAGGTTTTATTAAACGAGCCGTTTCAGTGGCCCCACATGTTTATCTCTAATAGCAGCATAGTTTGCGCTCTTTGCTTATTTTTTTACACTGAATGTGAAAACCATGTATGTTTTGAGCAAGATCAACCCATCTTTCGAGGATCAACAAGAAATATGGGCACAAGACTGGAGAGATCGCCGAAATCACAGAATAAAGTATTCTGTTTTGATACTAATAATATTTTAGGTTAACATTCTCCAGTCATCAGACCTCCAATCTGCTCTGGACCTCTAGGCCACACAATGAGACAAGGGCCGGAAAATTTATTTATTTAAACAACACATGCAGCTATTATCACAGGTTTAGATACCTAATACAATAGAGTAGTTATATTTAAAGTTACAATAGTTTACCAAGAATAGAATTAATTATTTTGAGAACCAAGAGTAATTTTGCAAAATGCAGTCCGTGCGAATTCACTCAGTGGACAATTGAAGCAGTCAATCTACGCGGGCCTGTGGATGGTGAGCTATGGGCTAGCTCGCCGTCCGTCCGTCTCATGACGACAGGCCGTGACGACGGCGCGTTCGTGTTCCACGCGCGCCTCAAAGAGAGTCTGCAAAAAGGAAGGGGTCCGCAAGGGCCGATGCCTACCGGGGCTGCGGGACTATTCGAAAGAGATACCGTGGCCCCGGAACACAAAGGGCGATGAAGGAACATGGATGGGTTTTAGTCAGTAAAAGTCTGACACTCCCTCCTGCTCCGCCCAGAGCGGGAGGAGTCATTTGATGATTTCCCATCCTAAAAAAAAGCAGTCAATCTGTTGACACCATAATTATTCAAAATCAAACCATCTTCGTTCATTCATCATCATAATCTTCCTAGCCGTTTCCAAATATGTTGGATTGGCTTCCAGCCTAAACGGATGCAGCTGCATACCAGTAATTTACATGGAGCGATTGCCTATATCTTCCCCCATCACCCTGTATAGGTGGGCTATGCCACCTATACAGGGTGATGTAAACAGGCTCTTCGCGAAGCCGTCAACCAAGCATTCTGTACATCAAACTAAGTAACCTTACGCAAAAATTATGTCTGGGAAACGACTTTCTTTTTTGGGGTGAAAAATCACGTTTTACGGTAAAACGCAATGAAATGAACTCAAAACATTGTGCTCATGGATGGATTGAATAGTACGGGGATCGTGGAGGTGTTTAAAGTAAAAATCTTACATTAAAAAACTTGTATTTAAAAAAAAAAACTTGTGAAAAAATTGGAACTTTGACCACCAATATCTCCATAACTAGAAGGTTCCCAGGTATGGTGTAGAACAAAAAAATTATCACAATGACGGGGAGAACAAGTGCCTTTCGGCTTAGTTAAGAGTCTATTTACACCCTTTATAAAGTATCCAGTTTATTTCCAAAGACATAACATCCAACTTTCGCTGGGTGTTGTATGACCGTTAACTATAATATTTACAGCGCAGGGTCACTTTCCATTTCGATGGGAAAGTCATCGTGAAGAATGTCACCAGTCATGGGATTATCAGCATAATGGTAGTAATTATAACGGTCTTAATGGTTTAAGATTAGCTACGATTATGGAGTTTTGTAATGTTAGCGTTCGTGATTGTAATGCGGACGTGAGGCAAGGTTTTATAGTTTGGATTAGAGAATGTTTTGCTTTAGTTTTAGATTTTAAGTCTGTTCGACAACTTAAAAATAGTATCAGTGATAGCCTAGTGGTGTGACCGACGGACTGCCAAGTCATAAGTCTCGAGTTCGAACCCAAGACACGCACCTCTGATTTCTCGGATTCATGTGCGTAATGTATAACTATATCACTTCATTCGGTGATGGAAAACATCGTGAGGAAACCAGCATGCCAGAGAGATATTTCTTGACGGCATATAAAACCAAGTCAGCGGCCCATGGGCTGCATAAAAACTCTGACACCAGGCTAGGCGCTAACCACACGATAAAAAAGAAGACTTCAAATCAGTAGCGGTAACAGCATAAGATGTTATCACGGCTGAAACGAAGGCCTCCTCTCAATGAGAGGGGGTGAACCATAATCCACCAAGCAGGCTTATTGTTAATTTTATATGTTTAATACTCGAGGGGTTTGGCGCTGATAGTCGAAATACAGGCTCTGCCTAGTTCGGCTACAGATGACTACACCACTTATACTGACCTAAATTAGCCTGTTAAAACATTTTGTAACCTATGTCTAAGCTTTCTATAAATAAACATTATCATTATCATTAATGCGGGTTGGTGTATGAAAAATAATATCACGCCTGTACCCCGCAGAGCAAAGGATGATGGCTGTTGATGGATAGAGAGGGAGAGGAAGGCCAAAGAAAAGATAGAGAGATTGTGTGAGGAATGATATGAAAGAGGAAGGAGTAAATGATGCCGTGACGTCTGACAGGGGAGAATGGAGGAAGAAAACGTGTTGCGCCTACCTCAAGTAAAATAGAACAAGGGCAGGAACATGATGAATCCCCGAAGAGTAAAAGTTCCTCCTAAAAGTACACCGATATTTTGCAAGTTAATTTTTAGGTTTCCGTACCCAAACAGTAAAAACAGGTCCACTGTCCGTCCGTCTGGCTGTCACCAGGTTGTATTTCATGAACCGTGGTAGCTCGACAGTTAAAATTTTTACAGATGATGTATTTCTGTTGCCGCTACAACAAAAAATACTAAAAACAGAATAAAATGAATATTTAAGGGGGGCTCCCATACTGTTGTAACATCACTAATTAGTAAGTTATTAGCGTGTACACCACTAGATATTATCTATGGTTCCGGTTTTATACCTGTCACTCGTGAAATACACTGTTAGTTTGGACACCGTCTGTAATACTGCTTCTAAATGTCTGTATAATATAATGTGTACTTAGTCTCAATAAACCATGTCTAATCAACGACATCTTTCATTCCAATAAACATAACACATACAACAAACGTGATTTTTTTGCCGTTTGTCCGACTCGCACTTGGCCGGTTTTTTATGTCTCATGAAACAGGGGCAAGTCTTATTACACAAATCCAGACTGCTACAGAGAAATCCCTGATAGAAAAACCCAATAATACCATAATAACCCAATACTTTGGCTGACCTGGTAATCGAACCAAGGACCTCATTTCTTCAATTTTTTGGTTCTAGGACATGACCAGTTCCCTCACAATGATTGGTACTCAAAAGCTATAAAGCCTAGCTCAGAGTACGACGGATAATAGCACATGACTGTAGATAGAAGTTACTGTACTATTACGGTCATTAGATCACCGGGTGAACACTCCGTAATGGCGGCTAATGACGCTGTATGGAACGTTGCGTAAGCGCAGGAGATAGGTCATGTTTGCTTTGCTGTGGATTTGTTGATACTTGTGTTTGTACGTTAAGTATTGAATTATATGTATGAAGATTTGTAGCGTAGTTCTTCTCGGGAAGGCAAATTCGTAGCTACTTTCTAAAACTTAGCCCAAGGAAAATGTGATAATCTTAACACATCTGGCTATACGCGGCAATGTTGTCTAAGTTGGGATAAAGAAACCATGGCCGTCCAAAAGCACCTTGAGATGACTATATAGTCAAAGTCGTCGGAAAGATCTGGATGAGGAACGCTCGGAACCAGGAAATATGGCAGAGGAAAGGGGCGACCATCCACACCTACATAGGTACCCATAGTGAGTATTAGGAAAAAAATGATGGTGATGATAAATAGCTACCAACAGTCGGACTACCTGCCAGGGATAGGTACGTCCCATCTCGTAACATTCCCATTCGACAACTAAACAAAAGACGTGCAAAACAAGTGAAAAAGTGTCCCAATTCGTAACAATTTTTAACTTCATACATTGAATCCCATTTCGTCAACCATAAACAACTGTGTTTTGAAGTATAGACAGCTCCAAAAGGTACAAGGAAAGGTCTGGACTTGGTCCTGTTTAACAAAACCAGGATCGAAATGCAAGATGATAGATATTTACAAATGCTCTTTTTACATGACATATTTTGAGTAAGTAAATCCTATTATTAATTTTATCTTTTCATAGAGTATTTTCATTTCCACAGCACCGTTAATCACGAGCCCACAAAAGCTTACAAACAAAAGACGGTCGTAAGTCCCGTAACCCAACAAAAGTATTGTCACTTCTCTTCGAAGGCACTTGTGTGCATAATTTTACGTCGTAAAAACATACGCCTTCTCACAAGACAATGCGTCGTAAAATTTGTAAAAAGCCTCTCTCCGTTTAACAACATTTTCTACGAGACCCAAAACATAAGATTTACAATTATTTTTGTATGAGCCAAAAGCTGTAGTTGTGGACAGTAGTTTCAACAAGCAAAAGGGACGCTGGCTTTGATTGAGATACTTATAGAAGACCCCTTTACATTTTCGACTGGGAATACATAGGCGGTGTTCTGGGTCGGCCTTTTAAGAGGCAATAGTGGCTCTGTCCGTGAGCTGATAGTCACACGAGGAGGGAGGTGAAAACAAAGGCTATAATTGCCTAAAGAGGAAATTGAAGAAAGTTGCATATCACCCACATACTTTATCGAATAGGCATGACGACAGTATCAAAAAAATGCGACAGTATCGAAAAATTGCAAATCTATTTAGTCAGTCAGTTAGAGTATTGGAAATTATTATACAAGTATTTTTTGTTTTTGTAAATCAATGAATATTGACAAAAGATAAAACGCATCAAAACTCGGGAGTGGGGGCTCGTGACGCCAGAACTAGCTAAAAATTATACCAAGGCGTGACGTATTGAGAATTTTAAAAGCGTTATATCTTCGTCAATTTTGGTTTACGTAACAAAAGAAAAAACACGGGTCAAATATTTTTTGATAATCTAACTGACGGACTAATTAGATTTTTTTTTGTCGTCTCGCCTATTGTGTAGGTGTTTCATATCATATGATTAGGAACATATCTTCACTTCTTATCGCGGCGATGATAATTCAAACTGAGTCAGCCCAAAATTTGGTGACGAGTTTGGTACTTTCACATCTCTACTACTACTAATACATAATACATTCCTGGCACACATAATATCTTTGTATATTACTGTTTTGAACTCGCATTTTAACCAGCACAAATACTAAATGTGTTCAGCTTTTCACATTACCGATAAAACACCACACAATCATTAGGCACATTATGCATGGTTTTCATTTTGTAACAAGTTAATTAAATGACTTACAATTAGCCATAAACATTAACATACCTACCCCATAGAACACACTATTAGCACCTATTGAACTCTTATTACTTAACCAAGTAATAAATCAGCTACTGATAACTTTGAATACCTAAGTTCCCTTACTTAAGTGTTACTCAAGCATGCAGGTTAGAAGATACAAGCCAAGCTTAGTTACTTTAAGTAAGTCGTAAGCATTTGACATATAATATCGACCTTTTGCGAAATTAAAGAGAGTTGTGTAAAGAAGCTTTTGTTAATAATAATGTGATGATGACAGGAAACAATTTTAGCATCATTGCACATGTTTATTTAGAGATTTTTTTATTTGAAAGTAACGTTGCTTTGAAGGTGCGGTGATGGCAGGTGCAGTAAAGCTGTGATCGAGTGGCATCCAAGAAATGGAAAGAGAACTTTTGGTCATCCGACGGCGAGGTGGCAGACGACATTGTTGCCGTCGCAGGTAAAACCTGGATAGGGCTGACGACAGGAGTGTGGTGAATGGAAAAAACAAAGAGAGGCCTTCGCCCAGTAGTGAGTGAAGTCAGGCTGTGGATATGTAGCAGCAACCACAAAAAGTACTACAGCAACGTGGTACAAAAAGTACTACAGCACCATCTGAAGAATTAACACCAAAATTCTAAATCGCGCAGTTAAGTTGGCACAAAACGGCCGTTTTTCCATACAAACGTAGTCCCCTGTTTCCTCCCTGGATAATGCTAGTAGAGCAATATTTTCTTTTACAAAAAATCTATAACCACTATTGGCATATATCTCTGTTTTCTTTTTTTTCATAAATTATTTATTAAAAGAGATATGAACCTTCAAAAACCTAAAAAATTGGCCAGATTTTCTACTGTGTCAAACATCCAGAAAACAAATTTTACTAAATTATATAAAAAAGGACAACATAGGAACAGCCAAAATGAAAAAAAATAGTTAAATCAGTCAAGTTTTGGAGAAGTAATCAGGGGACTACGAAACGTTGTTTTTGTGTACTTTTAATTAGTATTTTCTGCTGTTGTCTCTTTCGCTCTCTGCGCCCAGTCGTTTGTGCACTGCGCGATAGCAAAACATTTTACAAAATTTCACAATTCTCTCGACCTTTTTGTTTCCTCTTAAGAATGTATAGAAAAACCCGATAACTGTCGGGCAGAGGCCCACGAGACATAACACCCGTCTGGTTGGAGGAGCCTTTTATATAGGGGATGAAGACCTTTACACCCTGTTCTTCATACCCATATAGATGATGATGAATACCGCTTATTTGTAGGACATTTTAATCATCGGGAGCTCATAGCAACAAAGGAAAATCACGGACATCATCCCGTAAGTGCTTTAAGTGTATTTTAATATAATCCAGAGTACAATACGTGTGAATATTTGTCTACTGCACAGTCGATTGAACTACGTTGACAGAAACATAGAATTAGGAATCAAGTGTTTACGAGAAGAACATCAAAATAATCTAGGTCACAAAATCTTATCAGTCACAAATAGATGACCTAGTTACTAACTTGGTACAATACTATTTCACTTATCATTAATGTTCATCTTGTTAATGTTACAAAAGCTATCTGAAAGTATTGTAAGAAAATGTTCTGTAATAGACTTGTTGAACATGGACATTGGCATTTGTTCATCAAAATTATTGCAGCTTATATAAGTATGGAATATGCAACGATAAAAAGTAATGGACCCATAATTTAAATGCTTAATAATATAAGTTAAAGCAATTCTGATTATTTTAACAGGTTTTTTAAACTGTTTTTTTTTTGCTACTCAAGCTTAATCTTTCTTTATTTATAAAAATATTACATCCCTTACTTTATTAGGTACTTATCTACAAAAAACAATTAATAAAATATTCTTTTCCATTTTCTCTTTTGGTACCTAATTTAAAAATAAATCGTGTGTAATATTTGCACTTAATAATTCAGTGGCATGTAGCCATAATATATTAGTTCAAAGCTAGCAAACTCCAACGACAAATTAATATAAGCAAGTAACCAAATCCCGGTTGGTTTATCACTAAAATTAATCATTCTAATGCATCCACCGGAAACTAGTGGAGTTAAGTCAAGATTTCGACACAGATAAGGCTCATGGACCACTTGTACAGTCAGTCAAACCGTTTGGTGTGTACGCGAGCATGGATCTAGGATTGTAATTAACAGAGCTGAAAAGACTATCAGTTTCAAAGAATTACATAAATTTCTTGTTCATATCATTTATATTGTCAGTTAGGAGGCAGGAAGTTCTTCCGTAGTAAGTAACATTCATGAGCACATTTCATACGACAAAAATGGCTTATTCCACTATTCCCCCCTAAGAGGATCTCCCTGAGGGGGGAAAACTGGACCCTTATGTAAAAATATGACAATATTAGCACAAAACAGGTGCCCTGAGTCCTGAGATAGTGAGGCGGGCTTGCAGTAGGCAATGAAAAAGATGACGGGACAAACGGGATAAGTTCTACCAGAACTGGAAGCAAAAAAAAAAAAGGACCACCTTCTCAACCCTGCCAACATAAAATTGACTACTAGACTCCAAGTTGAACGAGTAGCAGCCAGTTGCATTCATACACATCTATTTTGTCGACTGTACACACTTGCGATATCACCCGTCATTGCTAAAACTATGACCTTAGTACTAATAACCTCGGAGACCTCACGTGCTATTAAAACATCTTATAATTTGCGCTAATGGTGTCAAAGCTATGGGAACTGTAATGTATCTGCAATTGCTGATCATTGTGCAAGTTTTAAGAACATAGATTGTTTGGGCATTAACACAAAAATTGCATGATCGACAAAGATAGGTATGTGTTTTGTATGACGAAACTTTTGAATGGAGCTTACTCGACTCATAAACTCAACCAACTACTTACTAACTACCTCACAACTAAAGGATTAGAAACAATGAATGAAGAATGGAACAAATGCATTAGTATCAAGTATTTGAGAACCTCGTAAATCCTCCATAGATATTTTACGGACATGCAAAAAATCTGTTACCGACTCGTAGTCACACCAGATTATCACACCAGTATGACAAAAAGGATTTTTTTCCTCGTTTGTCACACCACTGATTTCTCCACACCATTTTTTGGCAATATTTAATGTTTTAATTGGCAGTAAATGATAAAATTATCTTTATCAGTTTGGTCGGCCACTTTTTTTCGATATTAATTTATTTTTGATTGAACAATACTGCTAATAATTTTAATATGGTTACGTAGTTTTTAATTTTATATTTTTATTTAATTGGGAGTGCAAACTCTTGTTTATGGTTTTAATAAATATAAATAGCTAAAAGTAGAAAAATCTAAATAGTCGGCAAAGAATGAAAGACGGCAAACGCCGTTTAGCAGATTGCCTTAATAAGAATATACAAACACTACTTACTATGTCTACATATCTTTTTTTAGTATCTCCTTTCGCAGGTATGCAGGAAGAGATTTCTTTAGAAATAAGCATCACCCTTGTACTATTTTCTGTTCCTTTCTACTTTTTATATTTAGTGTGTACATAAATTGTTAAATAAATAAAGGTACTGCACTAGCAATTATCGTATACATGGTGTGGAAAAATCAGTGCTGTGACAAACGAGAAAAAAAATCCTGTTTGTCACACTGGTGTGACTACGAGTCGGCAACGAAAAAATCTAGTCAGAAATTGATTTGACCAAAATTGGCTTACTTATTAGTCGAAATAGCTACGGGCAAAATTAAATAACAGTCAATCGAATACATTGGACGCATACCTATTAGGCACCAATCAATTATCTCTAAAGATCATCTCTTATTGGTGGGTTTTTTTGCGAAAATTATAGCCTTAGGGCCAACAAGCTGCTGTTAACAGCAATGATTTTATTAGAGTGTAACATTATTATATTAGAGTTATTTATTTATTTAGTACAGCATACACCATTAACACTAAATTAAATAATCCTTTTGCTCGGTCTTCTCACAGAACCACAATCATTCTAACATTAACGTCTTCCATTCTTCAGCAAACATAATAAGGTGTATCTACTCATACACGAAAAATCTTAAGGGGTCATTGTACTCATCATTATGAACAACTTTTACTACTGGGACCAAACCCTGAATCGCGAAAAAAAAAATATGCTGTTCCCTACAATAATATGTTCGCAATAACTCATCAAAATGTATGGAACAGCTGTTTTTTTTACACCTTACACCTTATATAGATCTTGTTGGTCAAGTGGTCGCAAGCGCAATAGCTGAGCATAAGGTCCTGGGTTCTATTCCCTGGCCAGGGTGTATTATTGGATTTTCCTTCAGAAGTTTTCAGTAGCAGCCATTGAGTCGGGATTTATGCCTGGTTGATGGCACTAGGCTCGCCCCATACACATGTTACTTTTACATAACTGGCGTAATGTCGGTTTATGTATCTACAATAATGATGTGCTCTGCCTGACTCTTTGGGAATAACAACCGTAATGTTATGTTATGCCTATGAAGGCATAATTTTCCTACAAATCAGTATTCCCATAGTTTCACCTTAACAAGTTAACTGCACGACGTACTTAAGAAGGTCGATGTACTTTCCATATCGTTCGTATATACAGGGTTATTTGTAAAACACCGACAAGCTCTCAGGACTGTGTTACTAACATCATAATCAACAACTTTTGTTCTATGACTTTTAAAAATTCATCATATTTTAGTTCTTCAAATTTTCATTAAAAAAATAAAAATATTTAAATTGAACGCTTTTACGGGCCCTCGCCGCCCTGATCCCGCTCCCTTCACTATTGTACTATCGCTTTCTTTTGCTTCGCATAGATTTCTTAACATTTAGAGCGTTCAATTTAAATATTTTTATTTTTGTACGAAAATTTGATAAACTAAAATATGATGAATTTTTAAAAGTCATAGAACAAAAGTTGTTGATTATGATGTTAGTAACACCGTTCTGAGAGGTTGTCGCGGTTTTACAAATAACCCTGTATAAATCACGATCTGTCAAAGGACGGATTTGTTTGAGACACCATTGTTTAACTATTGTGTCTACTTCGTGGACAGATCAAGGGATAACTTCATTTTAGGTTTATTACAACTACGATTACCTGCTGCTTGGAATATAGATGTAGATATCGCTGGACATTACACACAGCGCCATCTAGTGCCACACTAAGCAACGAGGCTTGTGTCGTGAACACCAGATAGTTGATATACTACATAGATACTTTTTGTTTGTAAATACATACTTATTATACATATAAACATCCATGACTAGGAAACAGATGTCCGTGCTCATCACACAAAGATTTGCTCCTACCGGGATTCGAACCCGGGACCCTAAGAACGTAAGGCAGCCTCACTACCGCTGCGCCATTCGGGTCGTCGGAATACTTCCCATTAATTAATATACATCATTAGGATGTGTTTTAAACTGGTTTGTATAGCTTCTTCATAAAGTAACATAGATAAATCATCATCTGCCTAGCCTTTTCCCAACAATGTTGGGGTCGGCTTCCAGTCTAACTGCATACAGCTGAATACCAGTATTTTACATGAAGCGACTCTAGTAACATAAATCAATACTGAATTAAATAAATTGGAAGGGTAGTTGATGATCAATGATGTTCTTAGTGGTTTATTGCCCGTGGCGCTAACAGTAATTACTACCGAGTTGAGATTATAGTGTTGAGATTATGGTTATTGATCCTGATCTGCAGGGCTATTACGTATCTTTCTGATATCCAGCGACTATCAAGCTTCGGTTTTACAACGAACTTTGACAACCGTGAATGTCATAATATTGGTATTACGTATCACACTGAGTGGATATCACTTTACGGTGACTAACAGGGTCATACATAATACGAAACTAACCTTTTGACAATTAATTGACGGACACTGAGCCCAGTTACTATCATTTTGAGCTGTCAACAGAGATACGTAATAGCCCTACGCTGTACAAATCCCGGGTGTAATACGGGTAAAAAAACGTTCTTAGTTTATTCGTTCTGAACTTTAGTTCAAAAACAAACATATTGATAAAATCTTTTCAGTAAGGTTTAAAGCCTATTTTGGAACGATTTTAAGTACCTAAGTACTATATTTTAAGTTGTTACCTTCAAAACCGAAAACGTGAGATATTAAAATAATTTGCCGATTCGTGAAGTATTTATTTATTATTAGTATAACTTCAATGTCTTAATTACATTTAATTACTGTTGCGGTTGACAGCCTGCTACTGGTTATCTCCGTTCAATGCCGCAAAACATTCAATACGCAACTCAATGACATATATAAATAGTTATCTATATAGATTAAACAACTAGTTGAAACTTTAGGACTGACTAGCTTATTGTGGTATATTTAGTTCGATAATTGTTCCACGGGATCATACTTCCGGGATAAAAGGATCCTATGTGTTAATCCAGGTCATAAACTTTCTGTGTGGTAAATTTCATCCAAATCCGTTTAGTAGTTTTTGCGTAAAAGAGTAACTAACATACACACATACTCTCATACACACAATGACATACTCTCATACACACATAGAAACTTTAGCCTTTGTATTATTTGTGTGATAAGAAAGTGTCAGTTGTTTAAAATAAAATAAAATAAAATACATACAAGTACATACATAACCTCTCCATAAGTCCAAAAATAGTGCGTCAGCGAATTTCTACAGATACCTAGGTATCTATCTACCGAAGACGAAAGAAGACAAAATTGTAAGCTAGGTAAAACCAATACAATAGAGTATTTACTAACGTTCTTATTGCGCTCAAACACAGAAGTGTTTCACAAAGCAGAAATGTCAAATATTCATACTTATCACGGTCCGCTGAGCAGAAAAAGATTAGTCAAGATACTTACCAATTTTGTACAAAAACTGTTTGACTAAACAATGCATGTACTCACTAACAAAGTGGGCTAAAAGGCTATTGTTATAGTAACAAAACTATGATTGTGGCATTCCATCAGTACACCATTTTTTTTAAAGACAAACTTATGATAGTATATTGACTAGAAGTGGGAAAGTTTCGAAGCGCTAACACAGTATATTAGTTAAAAACAGGGTTCAAAGAGATAATTATCTTGATAACTTGAACCCAGTTCGGACTCTAAGATAACTGGATCAAAATTGTTACCAATTGCTGTATACAGAATCTCCTTATAACCAAATCTGACTGGAACCGCGAAGAAACTCCAACTTACCTGTAACAAACAAAAATGATAATAGAATTAGTCAAAATTACATAAATATTCATTCATCACACACATCACATGAATTGAGTACATAATAAGTACATATTATCATGTTTATAATATATTAAGCATCCAGAAGTGAAGATGTTCAAAATAAGTCAACAAGGTACACAGAATAACGAATACAACCGTTTATTCTAACTTGGAACAAAATATCAACCACTGAAACCAACTTAAACCGCCGTACTTCCTAACGAACTCAATCAACACGTAATTGTTTAGAAAAATAGCGAGTAAGCACACAAAATAGGAAAATATAAATCTCACAGCCCTTTTCAACCGGAGTCTCTCGCGACCAGTCACCATTCAATGTCGTCTGTCAGTGTCACCTCTTTCCATAGAAGTAACATGAGCTGCGTACAACCTCATTTCTTCATAATACTTCGTAAAACCTCATTTCTTCCCAACAATATGTACATATCATACAGCATTTTTAGGATAAAGTACTTAGTTATGGTAATGTGAAACTGACTCCAGTTCCACATTATGTTAAATATTAAAATATTTTGCTTATTTTTATTCTAACATCTACCATATTGTTTGCTTTCTGTTTTTATTATTATTTAATTTTTAATTCCAATTTTTATTTTATGTAGTGTTACTTGATTTTTATGTTCAACCGATAACTTGCATGTGTGGTGTAAACTGTAAGTATAAATTAAGACCTGCCGAATGACTAATTTGGTTGAGACGCCATTGTTTAACTATTGTGTCTACTTCGTGGACAGATCATGGGTTATTTTGGTTAAAAATAAATAAATTATTATCGTCTTAACGAACTTACATTCAACTCGACACGATCTTTCAACGGAAACACATCACAACTCGTCTGTTGATCTATCTTTTTTGCTCCAACACATTGCTCCAGTGACTCCAATGTCTTGCAACATCTTATTAATTGTTTTTTGTTGTAAGAAATGGGTCCATTGGCCGGTGATGAGCGAACCTTAACCACCCGGCCACGAACCACACGCTCAAGCGACACGCGTGTTACGATGGCTAATAATAAAGAATTGCATAGAGCGTGAAAGCAGCGGGTTATCAGTGGCGGCGGCCCCGACTTACGAACAGTAAGTCGTGGGTTTGAACCTAGGCAGGCGCATGACTTGCCGTAATTCATCACCACTGCTCTCAAAATGGTGAAGGAAAACATCGTGAGGTAACCGACATGTCCAGAAAATTTGAAGACATGTGACATCTACCAACCCGCAATACGCCCGCGTTGTGGATTATAGCCCATTCCCTCTCATAGACAGGAGGCCTGTGTCCCAGCTGTGGGAACATTACAGTCCGATTATGCTTATGCTAGAGCATTCTATAAGTCTCGTACAATAGTACTCACGCGAAGAAAACAACCGAAAAACGCGCATGTTACGCATGTCGCCTGTTGTTGTGAGCGAGCCTTTATACGTGTCGGGTCTTAAGATCCGTCTAACGGTCTTGCTAAGTGCAGTATAATAGTACATATCTAGTATAGTACTTAGGTATCATCTACTAGTAGGTTATAATACAGTATTTTCTCTTAATCGTGAGATATTGTTAGAAGATATAGATAATATCTTTGATTGAAGCATTGATGCTTGATCTCATACGTGTAATAGTCCGTTGGTTCCATTCGAAGAGGAAGAAAACTGTAAAATTAGTTCCTCGTAAATTGCTATAAATGTTTATTAGTTTTATTGAGCTACCAATAGGGTTGCTTGCTGAAATCTTAGCTGAGATCTTTGGTCTTTTGTCTGTTCGGTATTCATTCAAGACAACTTCGACGAGTGAAAAATTAAAGGGTCCTTTAGGTTATAGATTGCTTACTCCCTATTTGTTAATAAAAGAAGCAATATTTTTATAATGGTGGCCATTCAAAATCGCCACATGAGTACAAAAACAAATACACAGTTAAGCAAACACTTACACTTAGTAAATAACATGCACACACAAACTTGAATAGCACTCGAGAAAGTTAACATAATAGTCAAAAGCTTTTACTGTTTATCTGCTTATTTAAACAAACGTACATCAAAGGTAATATGTGCAAATAAACAAGACGTAGCACGGTCAAGGGACCACTTTCTTGTAACGTGTAAGAGCATTTCACTTTGGTGGCTGCACCAACAAGCTCGAATTAGGGTGCCCACACCTTAAGTAACTAAGTAAGTAGGTTCTGCTGAAAGGTATCGAATAGGTTATTAGGTTTTCGATGGCGGTCAGATAGTCGGTCATCATTCGCCTAGCCGTTTCCCAACTATGTTGGGGTCGGATTCCAGTCTAAACCGGATGCAGCTCAATACCAGTATTTTACATCGAGTCTGACTGCCTATCTGACCTCCACGACTAACTGGTAGTACTGGGTAATACAATACCTCTTGGTAAGACTGGATGACAGACTTTTAGGCCACTGACTACCTTTAACGACTGTCAAAGATCCACACTTGACAGCTGGGAAAAACGGCTTAACGTGCGTTCCGAGACATGGAGGAAACTAGTTATGTAATGGGTCAAATATCCACGGGCCAATCTAGGCAAGCAAAGCTTAACCTAAAGATCGACCCGAGCGGCTGTTATGATAGTCAGTCGCGCCGTAAAAATATAGGTTATAAGCTGCATAAAATGAAACAAAAAATGAAAATGATGGGACGATTAACAACCTCTAATAACCTCTGAATAACCTCTTTTGAAAGGTTTGCTCCTGGGAAGTACTACCACCACTAGAAGTTTTTGAACAGGTTAACAAGGCCACAGGAAACTTTATCCTGTCCGGGGAAGTACATAACCGCCATCGCTAATTATCCATTGTAATATTAAAAGTGTGAACTTTGTGCACCAAATGTATAAAAAGATTTCAATGTTTGGGATACAGGTAGGCCATGACCTGAGTTAGGATATGAGGCACTTTTAAGAGGCAAAAGCAAGTTATTGTCTATAATTTTCATGAAAAGTCGTCATCATTCTCCTACCTATAACCCCATTTACTTGGGATCGGCGCAGCATGGCTTCTTCTTCCATACTTCTCTATTACTCGTCATCTGAGCAGTCAATTTTTGTCAAGAGCATTGTAAGTTAAATAACGAGCTTGTAAAAGGCCTCTATAACATGAGATATAATGGCAAAAGAAAACTTCGTTGCCAACTAAGAAGAAAATAACAACGACTGAGGTACATCAAAGTATTTCAATGGTCTGAATGAAAAATACAACACAATCCTGACAACCATACAAACCAAGAAAATACGAATTTCACCGCATCAGAACGTCTACCCAAAATATAAGCTGTATACTTCGATTTGTATGCAGATTCGTAAGCCGGACAGAATTCGGACGTCCCTCTGCGGTATGCGCCCGCGTCACCGTCGTCGCGGTGAAAGTGAACTTGAACGAATAAAGTGTGGATGCGGTATTTATTGCTATTTTATTGATATTTATACACCATTTTATGGCAATTTTTGTAAAGTATGTCGATCAAAATATGAGAGCAGACGTGCTCTGCTGAATACTGATGTATGATGAGTTAAATATTTATATATACATTACAAAATCGAAATATTTTAATTTCTGCCACTATGGAAGTGAAATGTAAAAATAAAAAAAACCCAAATAAACTAAAAAATGTTGACTTCAACGCCATCTAGCGGGGAAATGGCTGGGAGCAGCCTGTATGTATCCCCTTAATTTAGTTAGTCTAGAAGAATTATTGCAACATTGTAGTAGGATGCCTATTATTATATTATATAAAGCTGAATTACCACTGACTCACTGACTCATTGACATAATTGTTCTCCCAGATGGTGGATGGGGAGGTGGGTATTTTTTGACAGATTCGTAAACAAGTAACTCCCGCGAGTATGGGAAAAGTGCCAAACCTCCCCTTTTTGCTCCCCTTCACCCCTCCCCCCCTCCGTATCTCGGAAACTAGGACACGTAGCGGAATTTTGATTTTTACTATACTTTATTATTGAGGGGCGTTGAAATTTGTATTTCCTCCCCTCCCCAACCTCCCCTTTGCTTCCCTCCGCTTTCCGGTGGTAGGTAGGTCCTGAATGGAGCGACCCTGCGAGACCGAGTAGAGCGAAGGGGGGAGGTGGCGAGCGAAGCGAGCCGGCGACCTCCGGGTGTTTGAACAAATATTATAGTAGGCGTCGAAACCTGTTCGGTGGGAGGCAGGTCCTTTTTTTTTTTTTTTTAGGATGGGAAATCATCAAATGACTTCTCCCGCTCTGGGCGGAGCAGGAGGGAGTGTCAGACTTTTACTGACTAAAACCCATCCATGTTCCTTCCTCGCCCTTTGTGTTCCGGGGCCACGGTATCTCCTTCGAATAGTCCCGCAGCCCCGGGGAGGTAGGTCCTGAGTGGAGCGAAGGGGGGAGGTGGTGAGCGAAGCGAGACGGCGACCTCCGTAGCGTAACGATGGTTGAGTAAGTGAAGCGTAACTCAGGGGCGACGACAGGCAAACTTTAGGTCAAAAGGTTTTAGATTTAATTAGGGGTTCGTAGGGGTTTTCATACTGTTTTAGGGGTAATTCTAACGGATTTTACAATTCATTTAAGGATGCTTATAGATTGTCAAAATTTTATAAGGGTAAGTAATACTTCTCAAAAACACCAAACACGCGAGCTGCGCGCAGCTCGCGCACCCAAGCAAACTAGTTATACTATATAAAGCTGAATTACCACTGACTCACTCACTGATTGACAGAATTGTTCTCCCAGATGGTGGATGGGGAGGTGGGTATATTTTGACAGATTCGTAAACAACTAACTCTAAAACCTATGGGAAAAATCCCAAACCTCCCCTTTTCGCCCCCCTTCTCCCCCCTCCCTATCTTATCTCGGAAACCAAGAGACTTGGAACATTTTTTTTTTCAGATTCATATAGAGGAGGCTGGAAAAAGTAAAAACCAATTTTCAAAATTGTCCCCCTTTCCCCCCTTCTCCCCCCGTTTAGGCGGATCTCGGAAGTTAAGAGACATGAAACATTTTTTTTTTCAGATTCGTTTAAAGGGGCTGATTAATAGTCAAAATCATTTTTCAAAATTCTCCCCTCTCCCCCCCTTCACCCCTCCCCCCATCGTATCTCGGAAACTAGGACACGTAGCGGCATTTTGATTTTTGCTATGCTTTATTATTGAGGTACGTTGAAATTTGTATACCCCCCCCCTCACCAACTTCCCCTTTTCGGTGGTAGGTAGGTCCAGAGTGGAGCGAACCAGCGAGACCGAGTGGAGCGAAGGGGGGAGGTGGCGAGCGAAGCGAGCCGGCGACCTCCGTAGCGTAACGAAGGTTGAGTGGGTGAAGCTCCCCTCCCCAACCTTCCCTATAATTGAAAAGGGCTGTAACTTAATAACGGTTAGAGATAGCTATCAGGTGTTTGAACAAATATTATAGTAGGTGTCGAAACCTGTCCGGTGGTAGGTATGTCCTGAGTGGAGCGAAGGCGGGAGGTGGCGAGCGAAGCGAGCCGGCGACCTCCGTAGCGTAACGATGATTGAGAGGGTGAAGCGTAACTCAGCAAACTTTAGGGTAATGTTTTTTATGGAAAAAAGGTCTGAGTTTTTAAACAAGGTTTTATTAGGGGTCCGTAGGGGTTTTCATACTGTTCTAGGGGTAATTCTAACGGATTTTCCAATTCATTTAGGGGTGCCTATAGATTCTCAAAATTTCATAAGGGTAAGTAATACTTCTCAAATACACCAAACACGCGAGCTGCGTGCAGCTCGCGCACCCAAGCAAACTATAACTTAACTATATTATATAAAGCTGAATTACCACTGACTCACTCACTGACTCATTGACATAATTGTTCTCCCAGATGGTGGATGGGGAGGTGGGTATGTTTTGACAGATTCGTAAACAAGTAACTCCTGCGAGTATGGGAAAAGTGCCAAACCTCCCCTTTTTGCTCCCCTTCCTCCCCCTCCTTATCGTATCTCGGAAACTAAGGGACCCGTATTTTTTTGTTTTTACGGATTCGTATAGAGGAGGCTCGGAAAAGTAAAAACCAGTTTTCAAAGTTGTCCCCCTTTCTCCCCTTCTCCCCCCCTTTAGGCGGATCTCGGAAGTTAAGAGACTTGGAACATTTTTTTTTTCAGATTCGTAAGAAGGGGCAAAGAGTTGGTCAAAATCATGTTTCAAAACTCCCCACTCTCCCCCCCTTCACCCCTCCCCAACCTCCCCTAAAATTGAAAGGGCTGTAACTTCATAACGGTTAGAGATAGCCATCTGGTGTTTGAACAAATAATCCCCTAAAAACCTCCCCTCCCCAACCTCCCATAAAAGTCCAGAGTGGAGCGAACATGCGAGACCGAGTAGAGCGAAGGGGGGAGGTGGCGAGCGAAGCGAGCCGGCGACGTCCGTAGTGTAATGAAGGTTGAGTGGGTGAAGCTCCCCTCCCCAACCTCCCCTATAATTGAAATGGGCTGTAACTTAATAACGGTTAGAGATAGCTATCAGGTGTTTGAACAAATATTATAGTAGGTGTCGAAACCTGTCCGGTGGTAGGTAGGTGAAGCGTAACTCAGCAAACTTTAGAGTTATTTTTTTTATGGAAAAGGTCTGAGTTTTTAAATAAGGTTTTATTAGGGGTCCGTAGGGGTTTTCATACTGTTTTAGGGGTAATTCTAACGGATTTTTCAATTCATTTAGGGGTGCCTATAGATTCTCAAAATTTGATAACGGTAAGTAATACTTCTCAAAAACACAAAACACGCGAGCTGCGCGCAGCTCGCGCACCCAAGCAAACTAGTTTATATTATATAAAACTACAAAGCCACTGACTCACTCACTGATTGACATGTCGTTTCTCGGATTGGGTGAGAGATGGGTTAGGGGTATGTTTTGCAATAATGTATAAAACCATAGAGTGAGTAGAGGAAAATTATAGAGGAGATTCAAATCCAAGATGGCGGCCGAGTCCATTTCCGGTTTCGGTGGGGAAAAGACTTGGAGGGGTTTCGACTCATAGGTCCTGTATAAGATCTGGAATGATTTAAAAAAAAAATAAAAAATAAAAAAAAAAAAAGATGGCGGCTGCGCTAGGACGTTTTGAAAATTGCGACTTTTTTCACTCGACTCTGGCGAATTGTTTTGTTCTACCGATTTCAAAAGTTGGCAACACCAAGTTCACCAGTCGAGGGCATATATCCTTGTGATTTCAGAAAAATTGTGACTTTTTAAAAAAAAAAGATGGCGGACGCTGTGGCGGCCATTTTGTAAACAGTTGGAATTTTCGACTTTTTTCAAATCCATTTATCGTGTAGTTGGCAACATCTGACGGGTTCGAGTTGTACCGAGCGGTTGTGTGTTACAACAACGAGTGTTGCCTGGCGAAATAAATTTCCCCATTTTTAGGGTACTTTCCCAGATTTTCCCCAAAAACATGAAAAGTAGAAATAACGACATTTTGAATAAAGACTTTGACTAGCTGGCAGCATTAGGGTCCCCCAAATGACATTTGACCATTTTGGTGCGTTTTAGTTGGCAACCCCAACAAATATTGAATATTTTAATTTTTGGGACTTTTTGACTTTGGCGAATTCATTTGTTCTACCAAACTCAAAAGTTGGCAACACCAAGTACACCGATCGGTAGCCTATATCCTTGAGATTTCAGTAAAATTATGACATTTTAGAAAAACAAGATGGCGGACAGTGTGGCGGCCATCTTGTAAAAATGACGAAAAATCCCAATTTTCGACTCGATAAATGGGACAGCTGGCAACCCCCGACTGGATTGTGTTGTATGAACCGGTTGTGTATTTAATCGAGGAGTGTTGCCTGGTGCAAAAATTTTCCCCATTTTTAGGGAGTTTTCCCAGATTTTCCCCAAAAACATGAAAAGTAGAAATAACGACATTTTGAATGGAGACTTTGACTAGCTGGCAACATTGTGATCCCCCAAATGACATTTGACCATTTTCATCACTTTTAGCTGGCAACCCCGAGAGCCATTGGGGCTTGAATTTTCGGGTCAGACCCGACTTTGGCGAGTTCTTTTGTTCTACCAAACTCAAAAGTTGGCAACACCAAGTACACCAGTCGGTGGCCTGTATCCTTGAAATTTCAGGAAAATTATGACATTTCAGAAAAACAAGATGGCGGACAGTGTGGCGGCCATCTTGTAAAAATGACGAAAAATCCCAATTTTCGACACGATAAATGGGACAGCTGGCAACCCCCGACTGGATTGTGTTGTATGAACCGGTTGTGTATTTAGTCGAGGAGTGTTGCCTGGTGCAAAAATTTTCCCCATTTTTTGGGAGTTTTCCCAGATTTTCCCCAAAAACATGAAAAGTAGAAATAACTACATTTTGAATGGAGACTTTGACTAGCCGGCAACATTGGGGTCCCCCGAATGACATTTGACCATTTTCATCACTTTCAGCTGGCAACCCCGAGCGCCATTAGGGCTTGAATTTTCGGGTCAGACCCGACTTTGGCGAGTTCTTTTGTTTTACCAAAGTCAACGAACAGCCACCGTTTTTTTACTGACAGGTACCTTGTATCCTGGTTACTTTAAGAAAATTGTGACATTGCAAAAATTCAAGATGGCGACCGTGCCATTTCCGGTTTATTACCACTCACTCACTGACATAATTGTTCTCCCAGATGGTGGAGGGCGAGTGGGGTATATTTTTACAGATTCGTAAACAACTAACTCTCAAACCTATGGGAAAAGTGCCAAACCTCCCCTTTTCACCCCCCTTCTCACCCCTCCCTATCGTGTCTCGGAAACCAAGAGACTTGGAACATTTTTTTTTTCAGATTCGTATAGAGGAGGCTTGGAAAAGTAAAAACCATTTTTCAAAGTTGCCCCTTTGCCCCCCTTCTCCCCGCCTTTTAGGCGGATCTCAGAAGTTAAGAGACTTGGAACATTTTTTTTTTCAGATTCGTAAGAAGGGGCAAAGAGTTGGTCAAAATCATTTTTCAAAACTCCCCACTCTCCCCCCTTCACCCCTCCCCCCATCGTATAGAATTGATCTCCCAGATGGTGGATGGGGAGGTAGGTATATTTTTACAGATTCGTAAACAACTAACTCTCAAGCCTATGGGAAAAGTGCCAAACCTCCCCTTTTCACCCCCCTTCTTACCCCTCCCTATCGTATCTCGGAAACCAAGAGACTTGGTACATTTTTTTTTCAGATTCGTATAGAGGAGGCTTGGAAAAGTAAAAACCATTTTTCAAAGTTGCCCCGTTGCCCCCTTTCTCCCCGCCACTTTAGGCGGATCTCAGGAGTTAAGAGACTTGGAACATTTTTTTTTTCAGATTCGTAAGAAGGGGCAAAGAGTTGGTCAAAATCATTTTTCAAAACTCCCCACTCTCCCCCCTTCACCCCTCCCCCCATCGTATCTCGGAAACTAGGACACGTATTTTGATTTTGACTATACTTTATTATTGAGGGTTGTTGAAATTTGTATACCCTCCCCTCCCCAACCTCCCCTAAAAGTCCTGAGTGGAGCGAACGGGGGGACGAACTGGGTGAAGCTCCCCTCCCCAACCTCCCCTATAATTGAAAAGGGCTGTAACTTAATAACGGTTAGAGATAGCTATCAGGTGTTTGAACAAATATCATAGTAGGTGTCGAAACCTGTCCGATGGCAGGTAGGTCCTGAGTGGAGCGAAGGGGGGAGGTGGCGAGCGAAGCGAGCCGGCGACCTCCGTAGCGTAACGATGATTGAATGGATGAAGCGTAACTCAGCCAACTTTAGAGTTATTTTTTTATGGAAAAGGTCTGAGTTTTTAAATAAGGTTTTATTAGGGGTCCGTAGGGGTTTTCATACTGTTTTAGGGGTAATTCTTACGGATTTTCCAATTCATTTAGGGGTGCCTATAGATTCTCAAAATTTTATAAGGGTAAGTAATACTTCTCAAAAACACAAAACACGCGAGCTGCGCGCAGCTCGCGCACCCAAGCAAACTAGTTATACTATATAAAGCTAAATTACCACTCACTCACTGACAGAATTGTTCTCCCTGATGGTGGATGGGGAGGTGGGTATATTTTGACAGATTCGTAAACAACTAACTCTCAAACCTATGGGAAAAGTGCCAAACCTCCCCTTTTCGCCCCCCTTCTCCCCCCTCCCTATCGTATCTCGGAAACTAAGAGACTTGGAACATTTTTTTTTTCAGATTCGTATAGAGGAGGCTCGGAAAAGTAAAATCCAGTTTTCAAAGTTGTCCTCCTTTCCCCCCTTCTCCCCCCCTTTAGGCGGATCTCGGAAGTTAAGAGACATGGAACATTTTTTTTTTCAGATTCGTAAGAAGGGGCAAAGAGTTGGTAAAAATCATTTTTAAAAACTCCCCCCTCTCCCCCCCTTCCTCCCCCTCCCTATCGTATCTCGGAAACTAAGGGACCCGTATTTTTTTTTTTACGGATTCGTATAGAGGAGGCTCGGAAAAGTGAAAACCAGTTTTCGAAATTGACCCCCTTTCCCCCCTTCTCCCCCCCTTTAGGCGGATCTCGGAAGTTAAGAGACTTGGAACATTTTTTTTTTCAGATTTGTATAAAGGGGTTGATTGTTAGTCGAAATCATTTTTCAAAACTCCCCACTCTCCCCCCCTTCACCCCTCCCCCTATCGTATCTCGGAAACTAGGACACGTAGCGGCATTTTGATTTTTATTAACATATATTATTTAGAGGCATTGAAATTTTCATACCCTCCCCTCCCCAACCTCCCCTAAAATTGTAAGGGCTGTAACTTCATAACGGTTAGCGGTAGCCATCAGGTGTTTGAACAAATATTATAGTAGGCGTCGAAACCTGTCCGGTGGTAGGTAGGTCCTGAGCGGAGCGAACCTGCGAGACCGAGTGGAGCGAAGGGGGGAGGTGGCGAGCGAAGCGAGCCGCCGACCTCCGTAGCGTAACGAAGGTTGAGTGGGTGAAGCGTAACTCAGGTACGACGACAAGCAAACCTTAGGGTAATGTTTTTTTATAATTCTCAAATGTTTTAGGGGTTCTTAAGGGTTCTCATACTGATTTAAGGGTAATTCTAACGGATTTTCCAATTCATTTAAGGATTCCTATGGATTTTCAAAATTTTGTAAGGATAGGGAATTACCACTGACTCACTCACTGACTCATTGACATAATTGTTCTCCCAGATGGTGGATGGGGAGGTGGGTATTTTTTGACAGATTCGTAAACAAGTAACTCTGGTGAGTATGGGAAAAGTGCCAAACCTCCCCTTTTCGCCCCCCTTCCTCCCCCTCCCTATCGTATCTCGGAAACTAAGGGACCCGTTTTTTTTTTTTTTACGCGTTCGTATAGAGGAGGCTTAGAAAAGTAAAAACCAGTTTTCAAAGTTGTCCCCCTTTCCCCCCTTTTCCCCCCCTTTAGGCGTATCTCGGAAGTTAAGAGACTTGGAACATTTTTTTTTTCTGATTCGTATAGAGGAGGCTCGGAAAAGTAAAAACCATTTTTCTAAGTTGGCCCCCTTTCCCCCCTTCTCCCCCCCTTTAGGCGGATCTCGGAAGTTAAGAGACTTGAAACATTTTTTTTTACAGATTCGTAAGAAGGGGCAATGCATTAGTCGAAATCATTTTTCAAAACTCCCCACTCTCCCCCCCTTCACCCCTCCCCCCATCGTATCTCGGAAACTAGGACCCGTAGCGGAATTTTGATTTTTACTATACTTTATTATTGGGAGGCGTTGAAATTTTTATACCCTCCCCTCCCCTCCCCAACCTCCCCTAAAATTGAAAGGGCTGTAACTTCATAACGGTTAGAGATAGCCATCAGCTGTTTGAACAAATATTATAGTAGGCGTCGAAACCTGTCCGGTGGTAGGCAGGTCCTGAGTGGAGCGAAGGGGGAGGTGGCGAGCGAAGCGATTGATGCGATGATTGAATGGGTGAAGCGTAACTCAGCAAACTTTAGAGTTATTTTTTTATGGAAAAGGTCTGAATTTTTAAATAAGGTTTTATTAGGGGTCCGTAGGGGTTTTCATACTGTTTTAGGGGTAATTCTAACGGATTTTCCAATTCATTTAGGGCTGCCTATAGATTCTCAAAATTTTATAAGGGTAAGTAATACTTCTCAAAAACACCAAACACGCGAGCTGCGCGCAGCTCGCGCACCCAAGCAAACTAGTTATATTATATAAAGCTGAATTACCACTGACTCACTCACTGACAGAATTGTTCTCCCTGATGGTGGATGGGGAGGTGGGTATATTTTGACAGATTCGTAAACATATAACTCTGAAACCTATGGGAAAAGTGCCAAATCTCCCCTTTTCGCCCCCCCTCTCACCCCTCCCTATCGTATCTCAGAAACCAAGAGACTTGAAACATTTTTTTTTTCAGATTCGTATAGAGGAGGCTTGGAAAAGAAAAAAAACAGTTTTCAAAGTTGACCCCCTTTCCCCCCTTCTCCCCCCCTTTAGGCGGATCTCGGAAGTTAAGAGACTTGGAACATTTTTTTTTTCAGATTCGTATAAAGGGGCAATGCATTAGTCAAAATCATTTTTCAAAACTCCCCACTCTCCCCCCCTTCACCCCTCCCCCCATCGTATCTCGGAAACTAGGACACGTAGCGGAATTTAGATTTTTACTATAGTTTATTATTGGGGGGCGTTAAAAATTTTATACCCTCCCCTCCCCAACCTCCCCTTTTCGGTGGTACGTAGGTCCTGAGTGGAGCGAACGAGCGAAACGACCTCCGTAGCGTAACGAAGGTTGAGTGGGGTGGATGGGGAGGTGGGTATATTTTTGCAGATTCGTAAACAATTAACTCTGAAACCTATGGGAAAAGTGCCAAACCTCCCCTTTTCACCCCCCTCTCACACCTCCCTATCGTATCTCGGAAACCAAGAGACTTGAAACATTTTTTTTTCAGATTCGTATAGAGGAGGCTGGGAAAAGTAGAAATCATTTTTCAAAGTTGTCCCCCTTTCTCCCCTTCTCCCCCCCTTTAGGCGAATCTCGGAAGTTAAGAGACTTCGAACATTTTTTTTTTCAGATTCGTATAAAGGGGCCGATTTTTAGTTAAATTCTTTTTTCAAAACTCCCCCCTCTCCCCCCCCCCTTCACCCCTCCCCCAATCGTATCTCGGAAACTAGGACACGTAGCGGAATTTTGATTTTTACTATACTTTATTATTGGGGGGCGTTGAAAATTTTATACCCTCCCCTCCCCTCCCCAACCTCCCCTTTCCGGCGGTAGGTAGGTCCTGAGTGGAGCGAATCTGCGAGACCGAGTAAAGGGAAGGGGGGAGGTGGCGAGCGAAGCGAGCCGGCGACCTCCGTAGCGTAACGAAGGTTGAGTGGGTGAAGCTCCCCTCCCCAACCTCCCCTATAATTGAAAACGGCTGTAACTTAATAACGGTTAGAGATAACTATCAGGTGTTTGAACAAATATTATAGTAGGTGTCGAAACCTGTCCGGTGGTAGGTAGGTCCTGAGTGGAGCGAAGGGGGGAGGTGGCGAGCGAAGCGAGCCGGCGACCTCCTTAGCGTAACGATGGTTGAGTTGGTGAAGCGTAACTCAGCAAACTTTAGGGTAATGTTTTTTATGGGAAAAGGTCTCAGTTTTTAAATAAGGTTTTATTAGGGGTCCGTAGGGGTTTTCATACTGTTTTAGGGGTAATTCTAACGGATTTTCCAATTCATTTAGGGGTGCCTATAGATTCTCAAAATTTTATAAGGGTAGGTAATACTTCTCATAAACACCAAACACGCGAGCTGCGCGCAGCTCGCGCACCCAAGCAAACTAGTCTATTATAAAGATGCCAAAAAAGATTCTATTCCCTTGAGATTTCCAAACACGTAGTAGCCCAAGTTTACCATTGAGTTCAGGTAACTAATCACCCATCATTTTAATGGCTCAACATTAACTGTTTAGCAGGGCTCATCCAAAACCTATCAGCTTTCACAACTCCATGTCAATGACGACATTGACCGACCCGGTCAAGGCTACTACTGACTCGGCTATGAAACCAGTCATGAACACATGTGTTTAGATGGATTTCACTGTACTTGGGAATCGATATTTTCTTAATAATGGACTTTATACACCAAAGCCGTCGACATGTCAGCAGCATGTCGGCAACTTTCGCACGCGTAAAGTTTACATGGCCAACTTTGTACTACCACCAGAGTACTTTGTAGTAATACAACTACTACTAGCTTAAGTGCTATAGAAGGGCTGATCCCAAATAAATTGGGTAAATAACCAAGAGAAAGGAGAAGACTAATCGCCACCGAAATTTAATACGTTCATATTACCGCGCTGTAAAAATTGATATTCTGAAGTTGGAAATCCGATCGCATTAATTTTATTTAGGCATCCCATTAGGTATCACCCAATCTTTGTGAAACAGGGCACAAAACCTATCAAACAGCATTAGTTCAGCCTAAAATCCATCTATCGAACGTCAGTTTCATCATTAGCCAATATTGTGCAAAATCAACACAAAGGTGTTTGCCGTTCACTTGATCGAATCTTTATAGTTGTTTTTAAGAGATTTGCCATGGATTGATTACTGAGCTTATGAGACCATGTACTTTAGCTTAGGTAAACCACTTATTAAGTACTTAATGAGCGACGGATTTAAGGCTCAGTTGATTCAAGGTCGACTTTGGAAAGGGCCTCATTTGTTTAGTCGACGTCTGAGTTTTCATTTCGTAATTAAAATTGAATTTTGATATGCGCCAGGCGCCAGCGTGTTTAGAGTCAGTGGTTTGAGCCCTTTGTTAGGTAGGTGCTCATTCGTCCAACATGCTTTGTTTTAGAAGATTCTTTTCTTGGATGACTTCAAGATAACTTGCAAATCTTCGGTAAACTATTATACTTACTAATTAACTTTGTAAGTAACTTTGGATGTCTTTCTCGTTAATTGGCGAGAAGAGGCGCAACATCGGGAGAAGTGGAAGGAATGGGGGGAGGCCTTTGCCCAGTAGTGGGACAGTTGTGACTAACAAAAATGTAACTATGCCATACGATTTTTTTAATTTATTTAATTTTTAATATTTTAAATAATTGTTTTAAAAAAAAAAATCGAATAAAAATAAGTATAGCATAGTTACATTTTTGTTAGTCTGGCCTCGTTTGCTCCTCCAATCCCTGGAATGTAAGCGAGATGATATGATTTTAAAAGAGATTGTTGTCATGATCAAGGCGAAGGGAATCCGCTAAATGGTTGAAGTTCCACGAACCCGAACAAAGCGCTACGCTTCCACATTTATTTTGCAAACCGAAATTATTATAATTCGATCATATTTATAATTAAACGTTCGAGTGAATCGGTTTCTTCTATGCAAGCGTGCTTCGTCCTAGGCCGCCTTACCTACAGCAGGTGAGTTGATTCTATTTAGCATAAAAAACCGGCCAAGAGCGAGTCGGACTCGCGCACCGAGGGTTCCGTACAAACTTTTGAAAGGTCAAACTTAACTTTGCTATTCGATCCCATTAAACGGCAATGCACCAACCGCAAATAATAAGTTTGTAATAGTGAAATCGCTTTATTTTTGTTATTAAACTACATATTTACGGTTTTCAGATTTTCCCCTATACATGTGCTGTAAGACTTTGCTTCTCATCAAATTTTGTGATTCTAGGTCAACGGGAACTACCATATAGGTTTTCGACCCAAAACCTATAGGGTACTTCCGGTTGACCTAGAATTGTCAATTTTGGTTAAAAGCAAGGTCTTACAGCACATGTAAAGGCAAAATTCCTTTACATGTGCTGTAAAAAAAGTTGAAAATTAAAAAACTTAACGGAAAAACAAGTTTTCGCGAAAATCTAAATTTGCCCATATCTACACTGGCCTGCAAAAATAAGTACTACACTTTTAAAATTTCATTTTTTCTTAACTATAGAAGTTAGAGATTTAAAAAAAAAAACGTTTTATAACAATTTTTTTCAGTTTTCTTTGAAACTATAGACAAAATTGAACAACTTTTCGAGTCCTTTTTGTTTCAAAAGTATGTCTTGTGTACTTAAAAGTTATTGCAATTTTAAAAGTGTGATACTCAGTTTTGCAGGCCAGTGTATTTATCATGTTGACTCAGGACCTTCATTTTTATACATCTAACTAGTTTGCTTGGGTGCGCGAGCTGCGCGCAGCTCGCGTGTTTGGTGTTTTAGAGACGTATTAGTTACCCTTATAAAATTTTGAGAATCTATAGGCACCCCTAAATGAATTGGAAAATCCGTAAGAATTACCCCTAAAACAGTATGAAAACCCCTACGGACCCCTAATAAAACCTTATTTAAAAACTCAGACCTTTTCCATAAAAAAAATAACTCTAAAGTTTGCTGAGTTACGCTTCACCCATTCAATCATCGTTACGCTACGGAGGTCGCCGGCTCGCTTCGCTCGCCACCTCCCCCCTTCGCTCCACTCAGGACCTACCTGCCACCGGAAAGGGGAGGTTGGGGAGGGGAGGGTATACAAATTTCAACAACCCTCAATAATAAAGTATAGTCAAAATCAAAATGCCGCTACGTGTCCTAGTTTCCGAGATACGATGGGGGGAGGGGTGAAGGGGGGAGAGTGGGGAGTTTTGAAAAATGATTTTGACCAACTCTTTGCCCCTTCTTACGAATCTGAAAAAAAAAATGTTCCAAGTCTCTTAACTTCTGAGATCCGTCTAAAGGGGCGGGGAGAAGGGGGGCAAAGGGGCAACTTTGAAAAATGGTTTTTACTTTTCCAAGCCTCCTCTATACGAATCATAGGGAGGGGTGAGAAGGGGGGTGAAAAGGGGAGGTTTGGCACTTTTCCCATAGGTTTGAGAGTTAGTTGTTTACGAATCTGTAAAAATATACCCCACTCGCCCTCCACCATCTGGGAGAACAATTATGTCAGTGAGTGAGTGGTAATAAACCGGAAATGGCGAGGTCGCCATCTTGAATTTTTGAAATGTCACAATTTTCCTAAAGTAACCAGGATACAAGGTACCTGTCAGTAAAAAAACGGTGGCTGTTCGTTGACTTTCGTAAAACAAAAGAACTCGCCAAAGTCGGGTCTAACCCGAAAATACAAGCCCTAATGGCGCTCGGGGTTGCCAGCTGAAAGTGATGAAAATGGTGAAATGTCATTTGGGGGATCCCAAAGTTGCCGGCTTATCAAAGTTTCTATTCAAAATGGCGTTATTTCTACTTTTCACGTTTTTGGGGAAAATCTGAGAAAATACCCTAAAAATTGGGAGAATTTTTGCACCAGGCTATACTCCTCAACAAAACACATAACCCGTTCATACAACACAATCCAGTCGGGGGATGCCAGTTGTGCCATTTATCGCGTCAAAAATTGGGAATTTTCGTCATTTTTACAAGATGGCCGCCACACTGTCCGCCATCTTGTTTTTCTGATATGTCATAATTTTCCTGAAATCTCAAGGATACAGACCACCGACTGGTGTACTTGCTGTTGCCAACTTTTGAGTTTGGTAGAACAAAAGAACTCGCCAAAGTCGGGTCTGACCCGAAATTTCAAGCCAAAATGGTTCTCGGGGTTGCCAGCTGAAAGTGATGAAAATGGTCAAATGTCATTCGGGGGACCCCAATGTTGCTGGCTAGTCAAAGTCTCCATTCAAAATGTCGTAATTTCTACTTTTCATGTTTTTGGGGAAAATCTGGGAAAACTCCCTAAAAATGGGGAAAATTTTTGCACCAGGCCACACTCCTCGACTAAATACACGACCGGTTCATACAACACAATCCAGTCGGGGGTTGCCAGCTGTCCCATTTATCGTGTCGACAATTGGGATTTTTCGTCATTTTTACAAGATGGCCGCCACACTGTCCGCCATCTTGTTTTTCTGAAATGTCATAATTTTCCTGAAATTTCAAGGATACAGGCCACCGACTGGTGTACTTGGTGTTGCCAACTTTTGTGTTTGGTAGAACAAAAGAACTCGCCAAAGTCGGGTCAGACCCGAAATTTCAAGCCAAAATGGTTCTCGGGGTTGCCAGCTGAAAGTGATGAAAATGGTCAAATGTCATTTGGGGGACCCCAATGTTGCTGGCTAGTCAAAGTCTCCATTCAAAATGTCGTAATTTCTACTTTTCATGTTTTTGGGGAAAATCTGGGAAAACTCCCTAAAAATGGGGAAAATTTTTGCACCAGGCCACACTCCTCGACTAAATACACGACCGGTTCATACAACACAATCCAGGCGGGGGTTGCCAGCTGTCCCATTTATCGTGTCGAAAATTGGGATTTTTCGTCATTTTTACAAGATGGCCGCCACACTGTCCGCCATCTTGTTTTTCTGAAATGTCATAATTTTCCTGAAATCTCAAGGATACAGGCCACCGACTGGTGTACTTGGTGTTGCCAACTTTTGTGTTTGGTAGAACAAAAGAACTCGCCAAAGTCGGGTCTGACCCGAAAATTCAAGCCCCAATGGCTCTCAGGGTTGCCAGCTAAAAGTGATGAAAATGGTCAAATGTCATTCGGGGGACCCCAATGTTGCCGGCTAGTCAAAGTCTCCATTCAAAATGTAGTTATTTCTACTTTTCATGTTTTTTGGGAAAATCTGGAAAAACTCCCTAAAAATGGGGATTTGTTTTGCACCAGGCAACACTCCTCGACAAAATACACAACTGGTTGATACAACACAATCCAGTCGGAGGTTGCCAGCTGTCCCATTTATCGTGTCGAAAATTGGGATTTTTCGTCATTTTTACAAGATGGCCGCCATACTGTCCGCCATCTTGTTTTTCTGAAATGTCATAATTTTCCTGAAATTTCAAGGATATAGGCTACCGACCGGTGTATTTGGTGTTGCCAACTTTTGAGTTTCGTAGAACAAAAGAACTCGCCAAAGTCGGGTCCGACCCGAAAATTCAAGCCCCAATGGCTCTCGGGGTTGCCAGCTGAAAGTGATGAAAATAGTCAAATGTCATTTGATAGACCCTAGTGCTGCCAGCTAGTCAAAGTTTCCATTCAAAATGTCGTTATTTCTACTTTTCATGTTTTTGGGGAAAATCTGGGAAAACACCCTAAAAATGGGGAAAATTTTTACACCAGGCAACACTCCTTAAAGAAATACACAACCAGTTTATACAACACTATCCAGTCCGGGGTTGCCAGCTGTCCCATTTATCGTGTCGAAAATTGGGATTTTTCGTCATTTTTACAAGATGGCCGCCACAATGTCCGCCATCTTGTTTTTCTGAAAAGTCATAATTTTCCTAAAATCTCAAGGATATAGGCTACCGACCGGTGCACTTGGTGTTGCCAACTTTTGAGTTTTGTAGAACAAATGAATTCGCCAAAGTCAAAAAGTCCCAAAAATTAAAATATTCAATATTTATTGGGGTTGCCAACAAAAACGCACCAAAATGGTCAAATGTCATTTAGGGGACCCCAATGCTGCCAGATAGTCAAACTCTTTATTCAAAATGTCGTTATTTCTACTTTTCATGTTTTTGGGGAAAATCTGGGAAAGTACCCTAAAAATGGGGAAATTTATTTCACTAGGCAACACTCGTCAATAAAACACAGAACCGCTCGGTACAACTTGAACCCGTCAGATGTTGCCAACTACCCAAAAACTGGATTTGAAAAAAGTCGAAAATTCCAACTTTTCACAAAATGGCCGCCACACCGTCCGCCATCTTGTTTTTCTGAAAAGTCACAATTTTTCTGAAATCTCAAGGATATAGGCCCCCGACTTGTATACGTAGAGTTGCAAACGTTTGAAATCGGTTGAACAAAACAATTCACCAAAGTCGAGTGAAAAAAGTCGCAATTTTCAAAACTTCCTAGCGCAGCCGCCATTTTGTTTTTTTTTTTTTTTTTACTTTTTTTTTAAATCATTCCAGATCTTATACAGGACCTATGAGTCGAAACCCCTCCAAGTCTTTTCCCCACCGAAACCGGAAATGGACTCGGCCGCCATCTTGGATTTGAATCTCCTCTATAATTTTCCTCTACTCACTCTATGGTTTTATACATTATTGCAAAACATACCCCTAACCCATCTCTCACCCAATCCGAGAAACGACATGTCAATCAGTGAGTGAGTGGTCTTGTAGTTTTATATAATATAAATAGGGACTATAGACCTCAGTATCTGGTATAAATTTCAATTTGCTAGGTCCACCCGTTCCTGAGAAAATCGGTAGTGAGAGACGGACAAGAAAGTGATCTTATAAGTGTTCCTTTTTTGAGGTACGGAGCCCTACACTGTGGAGGTGTGCCCCGCTTGGGTGGAGCACCACCGTATCCTCGAGGTGGCGATCGGCGGCGGCGACCTCTCGCTCCCGGCCCTGGTTCGTGCCATGGTCCGGAGCGAGACGGAATGGGACGCCGTCACCTCCTTCTGCGAAGCAGTCATGCTAGCGAAGGAGGTGGCGGAACAGGACAGGGAGAGATCCTTACGTCCCGGCCGCCGCGGGAGACGCCTCGGGCGTCGGGGGCCACGTGGTGGCTTCCGGCCACCGTAGGCGCGGGCCTGTGGACGGGGAGCTATGGGCTAGCTCGCCGTCCGTACGTCTCACGACGACAGGCCGTGTCGACGGCGCGTTCGTGTTCCACGCGCGCCTCAAAGAGAGTCAGCAACTGTGAAGGGGTCCGCAAGGGCCGAAGCCTGCCGGGGCTGCGGGACTATTCGAAAGAGATACCGTGGCCCCGGAACACAAAGGGCGATGAAGGAACATGGATGGGTTTTAGTCAGTAATAGTCTGACACTCCCTTCTGCTCCGCCTAGAGCGGGAGAAGTCATTTGATGATTTCCCATCCGAAAAAAAAAAAAAAAAGGTACGGAGCCCTAAAAAGATGCAAAAAGCACTGGACGGGAAGATGAAACAACGTTCGGGGTAAGCCTAAGTCCACAAGTGGACTATCTTCCCGTGTTTCGGCTGATATATTACTCGTATAATGCTGATCTATGATAATGTGCAACTCTTTTTGATACTTATCTTTTTGATAGTCTGATCTTTTGACAAATCGATTGCGTATCATGCAGTTCATCGAAGGAAAACGATTTCAAAACATGTGAAAATGTATGCATGGGCTAACGGCCTGTCATTTCTTATGGCACCCATCGATCAATCAACGATAATATTGGTCAACTGACCTTATGGTGACTCTATGGTGACCTAATGTGGTCATCTCTAGGATAAGACGTGGGACTAAATCCAAACTTAGATGTGATCGACACTCACAAATATGAAGGTAATTTTTATTTATAAACGTTTTTAGGATTTTTGGTATGGTAGGAGAATAAGGATATTCAAACGTCTTGTTTAATGATTTACTTTGGTTTCTACAAGCCTATTAATTTAAACATTTCCACAACACGTTTTCTTTGTCCATTTTCCTCGGTCACCGGTCATTACTTTAGCGTGTTCAATGTTAACATTTCATACACCCATACTTATTTGTCTTTGGACAGCCTCGTAGGTCTAGTGGTTGCAATCTCGACTGCTGAGCATGAGGTCCTGGGTTCGATTCCCGGCTCAGGCAAATTATTTAGTTCTTCCATCAGGAATTTCCCAGTAGCAGCCACGGAGCCCGGTTGATGGTAATTAGGCTTGTCTCCTATTACATGGGACTTAAACGTAACTGACGAAATGTGGGTGTACTATTAGGTACAACTCTGCCTAACCCGCCAAGGATTACAGGCGTGATGTTATGTTATGTTTATGATGTTTGTGGTAAGTAATTTTCAGGACGTATTAGAAAAGTAGATACTTGATCAGATTCAAAAAGTGGAGATTCCTACCTACTTCACTATGTTTTGTAGATCACCCAGTTAGCGCTCGCAGATGAAATGTGAAACTAGCGAACTTTCATAAATATCACTTAGACAAACATACTTTTGACCCAGATTCAGATAAACGATTCAACAGACCATATGTCACTTGACCGACGGAGCGGATACGTGGAAACGGATGGTTTATGCTAATGTATGAAAGTGTCATCAATAAGTATACCAAGTCCGAGACGACAGATTGGAGGAAATATCTAGAATATTTCTGCCACAAAACATCTACTTGGATTTTTACTCTATTAATGAACAAGAATTTGTGTGGTATACAAAACAAGACTACTGAAAAATCCCACTCTAATTAAATTCGGGGTTAAAAGGGTAAAATCGACTCCTCCTATTGTTGAAGTCGGTTAAAATGTACCCTATGTTGCCCGGGCCATAATAACGAATCGATTGACACCTTATTCATCAAAATCGGATGAATAGTTTAGGTGCTACGGAGTAACATACGTAAATACAAACATACATACATAGACTGCTAACCCTTTCTTTTGGCTTCGCCGTAATCGGGTAAAAACAAAAGAACTCTGTTCTACGATTTTATTTCGACTACCAAAATAACCAATGCGATGACAATGAAATAGTACAATAGGACCAAGATTTGAACTCACGATATTTCAATCACCAGTCAATGTCATGATCACTGGGCTAATTTCGATTAAAAAGTAGAACGAAAGTCAATCATTTTTTTTTTATCGGGGTGCCGATGCCGGGTCTCCTAAATTACTCATCAATCTGTACCTCAGACTAAAATCGCCATCAACCAGGCATACATGTAAAGAAAGAAAGAAAGAAAAAATCTTTATTTATCGCAGGGACATGACGTGAATACAAAATTTGAAAACAGAAATAACAAACATAAAAACATTCAGAATATTACAAAGCGGAACAACAAAAAATACATTATAAAAAATAAATTGACCGCTTGCACGTCGTGAGTGCGACAAATAGGTAACTACTCAGCATGATGCTGTACTATGGGGGGCCCACAGCACAGCGCTGGTTTTCAGTAGTCACCCGTGAAAAGAAAAGAAAAACGTACGGATGCCAAAACAGCATAATTATAAAGTATTTGAATGAACTGAAAAAGAATAAAACAAACAGTACTTAAACATAAAACAACACGTAGACAACAACAACAACATGTAGACTCAGTGGCTGCTACAGAGAATACCGTGATGGAAAAACACTTTGCCCGACCTGGGAATCGAATTCAAAACCTCAAGCTCAGCAGTCGCGCTTGCGGTCCATAAACCAACTAGGTAATCATATAAAGTACCTGCCATGTGGTTTAAGCAAACGTCGTCACGAGCAAACAAAATAAATATTAATCAATTATGTGCAAGAACAAGTACGTGCGATAACTAGTTAATCGTTAATGTGTTTGATGGGACGATTAACCTACCTTCTGAACGGGCTGGTTCAAAGTAACTAATGAAAAATTGTTACATAGCAAGAGAACCATCGTTCGCGTTAAGTGGCTAATTTAAGGATTAAGAATAATTTAAACTTTGAAGAATAAACATACCACAAATCTTTTGAGCAACAAAAAAATATTTTACTAATAAAGTAACAAAAGAACGTGCTGTTATTGTGTTGTTATCGGGATGACCTAATGATATCAATAATTGCTGGACATATTATGTTTTACCCAAGCGATTCCTTTACTTCTCGCATTCAACAGATTCCCATGGCCTTGCATCTGGTCGGTCGAATTTCAAAAACAAAAGGATGACGCTACAGTCCCGGTCACAAGGCATAATAACTTGGGAAAGCACTGTAGGTAGTTGCCCATTCCAAAGCGTAGATCTCAATGGAGAAGAATGGACAAGAAACTCCATGGATACTCTTTTATATCAACCTCTTTCGGCCCCGTACATAATGACATGCTGATATCTAATTACAATTAGATATTGTAATCATTCAGCTGCTACCTATCATCAGATTAATTTAGCAAACTGATTAATGAGATAGGTCCTCTAGCATTTGGTTTTATTTATTTAAAGCTCATAATCAACCACTATAAAATAAGATTGCAAATAAATATCCAATTATGTGTTGCGATTTCATAAATATACAACTACTTGGACTGTGGTAAATAATTTGCAATAACCTAACCACACATAAAGATGTTCAGTAATTATAATACGCCTTTATCTATTAGAATTATTATAATAAATAAATTATATTTTATTTCATCTTAAGATACAACATACAAACATTATGTTCCACAGATAGGTGTGGTTCCCAGACTAGATTTTCACCTGTGACTTGGGACACAGTGTTTCTCATTAAAAAAGTCATAATTTATGTCATAGCCTCATAGGAGACCAAAAATATAGCGAATTATATGTCGTCCCATATTTCTGCTAATGCAATACGGTGTGCAAAAAAGACTTCATCTAAGAATAAAATTGCAAACTAAAAGTTTTTTTTGTAGCCACTCAACCGCGCATGGCCGTTATTGCAGCCAGTAGCCATTTTGTTTAAAAGCGCATGGCCGCATTAGCGGCCAGTAGCTTGTCGTTAACTTGTTACAAAATTTGTGGAATATGGAAGAATAAAATCTGTGTTTATCTGTGGATTGAATGATTTAGGTCCGATCTCTACAATATTCCCGAACGACGTACCAAAGATCATAGCACTATTCCATCGACAAATGTCAAAATAAAAGTAAAAACTTTAGTGTAAACAAACTCCGCCATTTCTGACGTGTGGCGTCGTATTTCAATTGTTTTGTTATGTAGATTGTTATTTTCGGATAGTGTTATATATCAAATTAATCGTGAAAATCTGTGCTACTATATTATCATAAAGGAAATCTAATTTTCGAATCTCAAAGTTGAGTATTTCGCCTTCGAAAAAGTGGTAGGTTTAAATACCTATAGTGATTGTGTTTATACAAGAAATTAGTGTTTTTGTGATTAAAACGTGTGTGTTAACGGTGCATAATTAGTATTGTGAGCATATTATTAAATTGTATATACAAAAACAAGTGGCTTCGTAAAGTTATAGGTACTGTATAACCGTGTTACGTGTTCAAAAACAGTCGTTGGCGCAGGCCGCGTCAAAATAAACAGTGAGTATCCAAATTCTAATTTGATTCTAATTCTATCGTAAATAAACTAATAAGATTATGGTCTTATTGGAAAGGAAATATAATCTAGTTTATTTTAAAATTATTTTAATTGAAATTTAATATTTAGAAAAATTCAAATTAATATTTTAATAGCGAAATATCCGTTTTCATCACTGTTTTTGAAGTTCTACATTTATTTTTGAGTTTCAAATTAATATTAGATTTTTTTTTTTTATTAGGGGAGACCGGGTACAAAAGTAACACTTTGTACTTTTACCTTGATTTGTGGATGGATGTTACTGTTGCCATTAAAATAATATAACTATATAAAAATTCAGTTTACGTTCTTTACTCTAGTAACTCGATTTATTACATTTTTGTATGTTTTATATGAATTACAGAAATTTAAAAAAAAATCGTTACTTGTTACTTTCGACCACGTAGGCAGGTCAAAAGTAACACGTTGTGGGTCGAAAGTAACAAGACAAAGGGGTTGGTAATTAATACAATGTTATACATGATAAATAAACAAATTATTTATTTAAAAAAATTATACTAATAACACAAATTAACTTCTGTATTTTACTATAAATGTTAAGATAATAACAATTCAATAAAATTCTTAGTTTAGGTAATGAGATCAATTTAGTTTTATAGTCAGACTTTTATAATTCAGTCATTAATCTAAATCAGAATCGCAATAATGGCACACATAACCCTTGTCATCATCCACACATTCCAAATGGGACCACATTTGCATTCGGAACATTGTTTCCATTTTTAATGTTACATGGCAACCATTATATTTTATTGCCAGGCCTCTAATTGTTGCAGCATCTTTAAAATGCTCCTCAGCTGCTTTTTGATACACTTCCGTGGCGGTAGTTCCTCGTTCAGTTGTTCTAATGCGTTGTCGCGGCATTCTGTTAAAAAAATACATATAAAAATATTATAAATAATTAAATCACCACGAGGACAAAAGTAACACGTTACTTTTGTACCCATAGGGCTATGTTACTTTTGTACCCGTCCACATTTTTGTCAAAACTTGCAATATAACCTTAAATCGGAACGCGCTACACAAAAATGAATTTACGCAATGTACAATCACTTTAATACAGAATAGATATGCAAATATTTATATTACTATCATGCTTTTAAGACTATCAAAACATTGAATAAGAAAACGTCAAAAAACTTACTTTTGGTTTGTAAATTCACGTAGCGTCCTGTCACACAGCCTAACAGCGCGTGGCGTACGCGGCGACTAAATGCGATTGAGGGGGGCGCTCCTGGCTATCGCCTGACAGCGGCAAAGCGGTGTTCGCCCATTGGTTAAATCTAGAAAGCATTTGTTACTTTCGACCCGCCGTTACTTTTGTACCCGGTCTCCCCTATATAAATTCCATAACTATTCAGCTATTCACTGTAAATTTTATTTAGCTATAACTCTTGTAGTTTGCGATTGTCAAGTGTTTTTATCTAAAGTGTCAAACTACATGCGAATACTTCGCGAATATTCGCAATTTTTTGCGCGCTCGCGCGGTCGGTTGCAAAAAAGTCGCGCGCGCGGCTAGTGAGTGGGTAGTTTTGTAATATTTAATAGCTGATAGCTATTATAACAGCTAGCAATTATAACAAATAGTAATTGTGAAAATTTATGTTGGTTGCTACTGTTGCCTTTAAAAAAACAGTTACGTGAGAATATGGATGAGTAGTAGTATATTGTTTTCAAGAAATCATTATATGTAAAACAATTATAACAATGCAGGACAACCTTAGCCTCAAGAAATATCTCAGGCTTTTAGCGGGGCTAGATATAGTAAGGTATTTCGTCTACGACGCTACTCAAAAGCAACTTAAAACACCGATGATTACTCAGCCAAACTGAACCAGAATTGATGAGTTGATTTGAGACCTAAGTTATTGCTTAAAATCCATAGTTTCCAGACTTTTAGTTTAGTTACTTCCATCATGTATTACTTTACCTTAATTCGGTTACTGCGTTTTATAGCTTTAGTGCCACAATAAGTAAATACAGCCTACTTTACAACCTATTCAGCCAATAGAGGTAATATCCTCAAAGACTACTGAATACTTTCGTTTTTCACACAATGCGCTCTCTAACAGTACATATTGACTATTGTTAATAGTGAAAATGGTGAAAACAGTTTGTACATTCACGCGGTACGGGAAACAATAGATTTCATGGGAGAAATAGTGGGTGACTGCTAATTATGTTATTAACATAATAAGCTTTTTATTTGGAATTTCGCCATCACAGTTCGTGCTTGATGTCTCTTTTAGGCCTGTATTCCTCCTACGCGTACGGTCGGTCGCGTACGTCAGCGAGAAAAACAGTAATAACACGCGCCGCTGACGGCAGCGTCGCAGTATGGTGCTTTAATATAGAACACAATGTATACTCATACGCGCGACCGACATCAACGTAGCATAGCAGGAATTCAGGTTGTATATGTACTTTGTCGCGTAAATTGTTATAATTTCAAAGTAAGAAGTAAGTTCGAACTCAGTCAGGCGCATCACTTTGTATAATTTATTTCATCACCACTGCTCGCAAAACGGTGAAGGAAAACATCGTGAGGACACAGGCATATCCTAGAACTAAAAAAAAAAAAAAAAAAAATTTAAAAACCCCATATAAAATTACTTTAAATAAAAACTGAAAGATAAAAAAAAGTTCAAGAAACAGGACATATTGACTGCTACAGTCGGGACCCTTATTGGATGTAATGATTTTAGTCTAGATTATTTAATGGGTTCCGACTGTTGCAGTCAACATGTCCTGTTTCTTGAACTTGTTTTTATCTTTTCAGTTTTTATTTAAAGTTATTTTTTATGCAGTCGGGTTTTTTTAATTATTTAAATATATTTTTTTATTTTACACTTTTTAGTTACTTAGATATACCATTTTAAAATCCTCATGATGAGCCCTTTATCGAGCCGTTCAGGCTGCAGAGCGAGCCAAACATTTGAATTTGACGCCAAAAATCCGCCATTTTGTTTCTTTTTTATTTTGATATACCCAGTGTCACTCTCACAGTGAATAAGAATCTAACAACACCTGTCAAGCTAAAATCCATCGAGCCGTTCAGGGTGCAGAGCGAGCCAAACATTTGAATTTGGCGCCAAAATTCCGCCATTTTGTTTCTTTTTTTATTTTGATATACCCAGTGTCACTCTCACAGTAAATACGAATCTAACGACACCTCTCAAGCTAAAATCCATTGAGCCGTTCAGGCTGCAAAGCGTGCCAAACATTTTAATTTGGCGCCAAAAATCCGCCATTTTGTTTTTTTTTTTTTATTTTGATATACCCAGTGTCACTCTCACAGTAAATACGAATCTAACGACACCTCTCAAGCTAAAATCCATCGAGCCGTTCAGGCCACAGTG
The DNA here is from genome assembly GCA_963853795.1 of Xestia rhomboidea. Taxonomy (NCBI): domain Eukaryota; kingdom Metazoa; phylum Arthropoda; class Insecta; order Lepidoptera; family Noctuidae; genus Xestia; species Xestia rhomboidea. The sequence goes on from OY970778.1 coordinate 15,177,899, forward strand.
CGTGCCAAACAATTATACATACATACATACATACTCTCAAAAAACATAACCCTCCTTCTGGCGCAGTCGGGTAAAAATTCGAAGACATGTGACATCTACCAATCCGCACTCGGCTCGCGTGGTGGATTACAGCCCATTCCCTCTCATAGAGAGGAGGCCTGTGTCCCAGCAGGGGGAACATTATAGGCTGATGATGATGATGAAGATGAAGAGTAAGTTTCTTTCAAAGCTTTCAGGAATAATCTCCATGGAAAATGAAAACCAATTTTTTTGTAAACCATAACATAAATAAGCTAGATGAACTGAAAAAAATCTTGTGTCATTGACGTGATAAAGAAATAAATAACTTAGCTTGCGGATTCGCCCGCACGTGTGTCGGTAAAAACTCGCATGTCGGTACTAAGGGTCAAAGTTATCCTAGAATTTAACCCAGATAATGGGCTATCTGCTGGCATCGAAATGCATTCAGGATTACTGTCTAGTTATCACTAAAATCAAGGATGAATTCTGTTTTTGACCATCCCAAAGATTTTAAGGAGATCTATACTCGTTTTTCCCAAGAATCTGACATAGGAAAAGCGAAATATAAATGTCAATGCAATGACACTTGCAGTCAGACAAATGACATATCTTTGAAGATACGTCATTTGTCTCCATAACATTATCATGTGCTTAGCGTTTTCCCAACTATGTTGGGGTCAACTTCCAGTCTAACCGGATGCAGGTGAATACCAGTATTTTACATGGAGCGGCTGCCTATCTAACCTCCACAACCCAGTTGGTAATGGGTAATACGATACCCCTTGGTAAGACTGGTTGTAAGACTTTTTGGGCCACTGACTACCTGTAACGGCTGTCAAAGATCTACAAATGACAGCCGGGACCAACAGCTTAACGTGCATCATTTGTCTCCATAACATTGCGCATTAATTATTGACCCACTTAGAACAAGATACAAGCATCTAAATGAACTATCACCTAAACTACACCAGACAAATTCAACACAATGGCGACGATAACCGTCTAACTCGGCGCGCGCGACTAATGATAAATAATGACTTGCGCGCACGCATCTAATTTGACGACACAACCGCACATTTTGTGCGATTAGTCGTGTATTATGTTCGTTAGTGCCAATTCATGAGAATTAGGGATATTATATTAAATGATTTTTGAGGAGATTGTGGCTAAATCGTCCGCGTGAAATAATGAGGCAAGGTTAAGCGCCACCTGACTCGGTCAGGTTCTCGATGGGTTAATTAATCAACTCAGCCTCTCGCAATCTGTGGAGTGGTTTTAATGGAGTCGGTTCATCAAGCTAGAGGTCTCCATCGAGGTACTATCTATGGATCTCCAGATTCAGGTAATCATTACGAAAGAAAAACCAGTCATATTATGGGACTTGATAAAATATACCAGCGAAATTCATAAGCAAAAGGGTTAGTGTGAAATATTCCAACTGAGCATTAGTAAGACTTGTGATGTGAGTCAGACCTGGGGGGGTTGTAATAGGATAATAATAAATAAATATCGCTGGACAGTACACACAGCGCCATCTAGTGCCACACTAAGCAACGAGGCTTGTGTCGTGGATACCAGATAGTTGATATACTACATAGATACTTTTTGTTTGTAAATACATACTTATTATACATATATACATCCATGACTCGGAAACAAATGTCCATGCTCATCACACAAACATTTGCTCCTACCGGGATTCGAACCTAAGACCCTAAGAACGTAAGGCAGCCTCACTACCGCTGCGCCATTCGGGTCGTCGGTTCGGGGTAATAATTATGAAACACGTTAAAATTCTTAAAATGGTCACAGACGCAATTAATATTATGAATTGTCACATGATTCTGCAAAAGCGGCCATTTTAGGCCCCCAGAGTAATGAATGGCAAGGGTTTTCATGGTAAATGAAGGAATGTAGATCGTAACATCAGATAAATGAGTGTATTTATGAGAGCAATGAAAGTAAAGGAAGGAGAAATGTAAAGAGATTACAGTCGCACGCGAATTTCTTGTGAACATTCCATCACGCTAAAGATATTTAACAATGTTACAACAATAAGTGATAACTCATTCGTGTTGATTGACGCCGGAGAAATGGGTATTGTTGCGATTGTTGAAATAGCTAGTGTCTCACAAGAGACTGTGAAAGATTGAGTTGGTGATCATGACTGTTGCGACGATGGTGTTTTTGATAACATTAATCAAGTTTTGGCAGTAATAAGCAGGGTATTTGAAAGAGTCTAATGGAGATGTCCATCTTCTTCTTCGGCAACGCACAAACTAAACCACTCGGTATTGAAGCTTAAATTTCGTTGAAAAAGGACTGAATCCTTTTATGTTGCCTTACTAATTCCTCAACAAAGAACAGCACACCAAAGCTCCCGACAACCACCCTAGAAAGCCATTGAATACAGTAGCTGTGGCACAATCGCATAGATGGCGTCATCATTATCATGCCTCAACAAGGACCCATTTATCATGTTTACTATTTTTTTTGAGTTCCTGATATTTCGGCGCTTTTACAAGAATCATGTACAAATAGTAAACATCGTAAAAATCCCGCTTTCAGTGTTAATGATAGTGTTAGTGACCAATGTGACCATATCAATATAAAAACTTATAATGAAATGGATTCAATGTTAATTTGAGACTGTGACAATGTACTATTTGCCAACACATTTAATTTTTGACAACAAATTTTTACCAACAATTTTTAACATTTAATTATTTAATATTTGTACACCACATAATGTGGTAGAATGTACAGAACTTAAAAAATATATATTAACATCATACTATTTAAAACTACATTCTTACAAATAAATAAATTCTAATTCTAATTCACATTTAATTAATGACTGTCTTACCATATCAACATTCGTCATACATCTTGGTCCACCAAAATAATACGATTCTAATTCCGGTTAGGCGTGTGCCAAGAGTTTGGTAACAATAACACTATCAAAGCTTGAAATCTACTGGAAAGACCTATGTCTCACAGTCGAACATGACGCATAGGTACAAGATACATCTGCATGTTATATTGCAACAGTGCCAATGGCTGCAGTATATTTGAGTTTAGTTGATACGCCTACAGAAAATATAGATTTGGAAGACAAATATGACCATCCTTTTGATAGAGATGGTGGATTTAGCAGTATTGTATAAGAGCTTTTAATTGTAGGTGTTTATGACGAAGCTTAAGCAATTATGTAATAATGTGCATCCTAGATGGTGATAGGTGCTCTAACTAGCGCATATTCAAGTAAGAAAGAAACTAACCAAAGATACGAAGCAAAGAAACCAATACCATCCAACCAATTAGGTTTGCTTGGTTATGTATGCAAAGAAATAAATGATTTGATTAATCGACCGAGATCAAGGTAAGTGATAAGTGCCAAAATCAATACTGCGTTGTGAATTCTTCGCCATCACGTTTAGATTTCTAATTACAGTTAGAACTTCGGTGTTACAAAAACAATGCCATGATGAAATCTTTTATGCAAGCAAAATAACAAACTGGTTTTAACACGTACTATGAAATAACTCGAGAAAACTCAACATAAAGTGAATTACTGTATCTGAACAGTACATTTAAATCTTCGTACAAGTTTGACCGGTCCTGGGTTGATCAGTTACAAAACATTTTACGTATGTATGCAAAGTTTGTGTACACTTTCTACTTCTATTGTCTTACTTTTATTTATTGATGTAATAGTGTCTACCTGTTTTATAAAGTCCTGGTAATTAACATTTCAATGTAATATGTGTATGTTTACCATCATGATTGTTGTCATGCTTATTATTGCAGTATTGTTTTTTCAAATTAAAACAATCCTTAATTAAAAATCCTTTTATCTCCTCATAAAGATTCCTATTATTGATTGCTGCAATGTCTTTGGTCTTTGAAGATCTGATGATATGATGCCAAAATTTATCATTTATGTCATGCAGCCAATCATTTACAGCAGACCTAGAAATACAGGCTGTAAACCACCTCATCACGAAGCCGTCAACCAAGCATTCTGTACATCAAACTAAGTACCTAACTTCACGCAAAAATTATTGCTGGGAAACGATTTTTTTTTGGGCTGACAAATCATGTTTTGTGGTAGAACTCAATGTAACGCACTCCAAACATTGTGCTGATGGATGGATTGAATAGTATCGTGAAGGTCTTTAAGTTAAAAGCCTACATTAAAAACTTGTATTAAAAAAAAAGCTGTCAAAATGTTGGAACTTTGACCCCTCAATATCTCAGTAACTCGAAGGTTCCCAGGTATGGTGTAGAACAAAAAAATGATCGCAATGACGAGGAGAACAAGTGCCTTACGGCTTCGTTAAGAGGTGTTTTACACCCTTTAAAATAATATAATAATAATACCAGCCTATTACTGTCCCACTGCTGGGCAAAGGCCTCTTCTCAACAGAGAAGGCACGATCTAGATATAGGCTAATAAAAACTGCTCTTTTGTAAATCAGACTTTGGCAACGAGCCTAGCGGATATACGCTAGGAGTTGCAAACTTTCCAAGCTTACTCAACTTGATACGAAAATGGTGGCGAAATTCCATGAATCATTAATTTGAAACAATCTGACTGACAGAGGTATCATCGCTAGAATTTTTATGAGGCATAAAGAAGAGAGATTGCTTTAGAATTAGTCATCAATCCAGGAGTTTTATGAAGAAGACGAAACCAATGAAAATGATGATTCATCAATCGTTTATGATAATAAGGTTTTTGTTCACATAAAAAAACAAATAGAATTAATCAATACCACTATAGCGGTAGAAAACACCGCTCCAAGTAATGAATCGCGTGACAATATTGCGATTGTCGATAAATAATTAGAAAGAATAGTCGCAGTGAAAGATATAGTGCGTTTAAATCGCGTTTTCAGCTAATATGATGAAGCAAAAAGTGATGGAATTAATTTTATAGTGGCATAAGAAGTTGCATAGTAAATATTTCCTAGCTAGAGCAATGGCATTGTGATTGCTATTACAAACAAGACGTAAGTATTGTATGTTTCTGAGAATAAAGAAAATTAATAAATAAATTATTTTTTATGAGAATAAATAAACCTGACCTGAAGATGTTATGCAAAAACCCAGAAGGCAAAGACAAAGTCAACAATGTAATGGATAAGCTACCGTAAATCTAAATTAAATTCTGTTATAAGTCAAAGTAGAAATAAGAATCGCTTTAAAAGCTAATTCTACTTCTCTAGGCGCTCTGGTAGATAGATTGATAGCTAGAATACAGTTTATTGTACACTAAATCTTTTATGATATGAAAGAAAAAGGAGTAAATGATAGCGTGGCGGTTGACAGAGGAGAATGGAAGAAAAAAACGTGTTGCGCCGACCTCAAGTAACATGGGACAAGGGCGGGAAGGTGATGAAGGTGATGATGACGACGATGTACACTAAAACTTTTACAATATTGTTAATTCAATGGACACAATAGCGGTCTTATCGCTGGCAGCGATATCTTTAAGGCTTACATATACACCGTGATTTTTTTGTCGTCTTACAACGGCAGCCCACTTCATGTATTTGTTACGGCTAATAACCGAAGGCCGGCTACATCTAGGTGCCGCACTTCGGCTATTAGCCGTAACATATCCAATGAGTACAAAATATTCATAAAAAAAAAAAAAAATTGAGAATTAAAAAAAAAATACCTATAAACATTTTTTTCATTAGTATGACGCATGACGTAGTTGAAACACCCTGTTGCGAGCGATGATCTACTCGACTCGTGTGCTGTTTGGTAGGTATGTGCTACCGTTGGACACGCAAACATTATTAACAGAATGTTTCATAATTCCACGCGTACTATTTATTTTCCTTTGTACCTATTGCCTAAGTTAATGGTAAATAAAATAGAAATAATCGCGCCTAGAGGTATTTTATGTCGGATAAATCGTTTCGATGGCGCGGCCACGTTCAAACCCTTATAACTTTTTATCCATAACTTTGACTTTATAGTTTTGGAAATCAACTTTTACAAAATCTTGGCATAGTTTTTTTTTTTAAAAAAAAAACGCCGTGGTCTCGCCATCGAAATGCACATGGATAAATTGAGTGGACCAACTTTTGTACGACGACTAAAAAGTCACGGTGCATAGGATAGGACAGTGCAATGACGGCGATAATGGTATTTTCAACATGGTCTCGATTCTAAAAAGTTATTATGTCATGCTCTCATGCACCATAGGTTGTTCATTTTATTACCAGTATTTATGTAATTTCCACTGTATGTGCACTGACCTATACGAATATGCAACAGAACATCTTTCCTTACGTACAAATCTTTTACGTAAACTTCAGTAGCTCTCTAAAATAGTTTTAATGAAGCAAGACCTCTGTTGTACATACATTTCACATAATATTTGTACTTCATATTTATTTTCTTTCTTACTCTAAAAGGAAACTTATAGTACTTACAACCAGCCTGAACATACAATAGAAATATTGTTGAGTCAATCTCGAGCTTACATTTATGCAAATAGAAACCTCTTTCAGTTATTTACAATCACTAAAGATTGTTAACATTTTCCGGGAAAAGGGATTTGTTAAATTGCTTGATATTTTTTCTTAAACATCCAGTTTCTCAATTGTCTGAACTTGTGCCAGATAGACGGCAATAGACTCGCCCCCAATTACATGGGACCTGAACATAACTGTTGAAAAGTGGGTGTACTACGGTATACTCCTGCCTTACTCTTCATTGAAATACAGGCGTGATGTTATATTATTTTTAATATATACTGAAAATGCTGAGGCAGGGCTAAGATAATGCTGGGCATACCTATTTTCAAAAGATTAGACACACATAATATAAATAGAGAATATAAAAAAGAAACTCCGAGAAAGCATGTTTTTTTTTTATTTTTTTATAATATTTTTTTTTTAGAAATGACCTCACGCAGATGCAAATCGCTAAGGTTGCTTGACTGTTTAACCGGACTATCCTGTGGTGGCCAAAAATTACTTTAAGGCCCCCAGCCAGGGCTTACAAACTAAGGATTTAAATTAAATGAACAGTCACTAAGGGCACCCCCTGTGGGGTTCGGGCCTCGGCTTAGTGCGTCATTGAGGGGAGGGCAGCAAGGGTTATAAGAGAAAGTATCTAGAACAAAACAGCAAATTCACACCTTATGCCAGCTACAAATTCAGAATTTCAGATATCACAAACAATTTCGACGACTATCATAAGACTAAGTATTTACGACTCCAACATTCACACTCACATTTTGCACTATGCTGCATTCTATCTTGCATCAGTAGGCAAGTCCAGTGGCCTATAAAGTTTGAACGGTCCTTTCACTGCACTCGCTCGTGAAAGTCTCGCCATCCGAAATTAATCCGCTTCTCTTTGGGTATAAATAACGATGAGAAATAGCAATCGTGGCCTTGATCTTTTAATATAATAGTATGTAGTTATGGACACGGACAGTATGTAGTCTTTTGGTATTTTTGTTAGATGCTTTTGGTGCTTTTGTGCTAGTCTGGTCATTAACGTGAACGGTAATTAAAGGACAGTGACAGTGAATTTACTATATACATAAAGGGTGTAAAAAACCTCTTAACGAAGCCGAAAGGCACTTGTTCTCCCCATCATTGCGATCATTTTTTTGATCTACACCATACCTGGGAACCTTCTAGTTACGGAGATATTGTGGGTCAAAGTTACAACTTATGGCAACTTTTTTTTAAAATACAAGTTTTTAATGTAAGTTTTTTTCTTTAAACACCTCCACGACCCCCGTACTATTCATATTCAATCCATCCATCAGCACAATGTTTTGAGTGCGAAACATTGAGTTCTACCACAAAACTTGATTATTCACCCCAAAAAAAAAGCCGTTTCCCAGCAATATTTTTTGCGTAAAGTTACTTAGTTTGATGTACAGAATGCTTGGTTGACGACTTCGTGATGAGGTGGTTTACACCAGACGTTGACAAGGGGAACGAGGCCATCATTCACTACATTTTCTTTCTTTTTTTTCACATACAATTTAATAATCTTTTCTGTAACCTTCCACCCTATCCATAAAGATTTTCTTTTAATGACACGCGTTTCATTCGTTTAAGTTTAATTCATATGAAAAACACTTTTGTATTTTACAATGTTAACAATTCTTCGCTCGTTGACAATTCAGTCGATGTCTCAAACGGAATTTACCCGAAATTACCGAATAGAAGAACATAGTTCATCAAAAATTAAAAACGCTTAGTTGACACTTCCCGTGACCCTAGGGCTGGCTTTTACCTTGGCCAAAGGCTTAGCGTTGCCATACAGCGTGGTAACGCCGCCAGTCTCTTGGGGACATATCCAGTTGACAGCGTTGAGGAGGAGTTTTTTGACGCCATTTTTTAAGTTTTTAGTTTAAGTTAGTTAGCTTAGTTTATTTTAATAATTTTCATGTATAATATTATTTGCTAACTGTTATTGCACAATTATTTATATTGTTCATCAAAGGTTCAAAAAAATTGCCACGGCCATCTTTAGACTTTACACAAACAACATTATGAAATTGATTATCTTTTAATATCAAATTTCACAACGATGGAACGTAAGTTGATTAATAACATGTGCCTACTTAGATAAACATACCCATCTACATTACATAACTATCTAATTAATGTATTACATCAGTTAATATCCCTTAATTAATAGGTTTGACGATGCTTAGTTTCAAAACTTCCCATTATCATAACCATATGGTTACCATGACCATAATATAATCTATAACTGTGAATTATGCAGAAAGTTATAAATCAAGAAATAAGTCCCACGAAATGTGGCCTGGTGCAATATTGCTCTAGGTTACGGTTAATAGCGCCGCGCCGGGCGGTGCATTGGCAATAACCAAGTGATTCTGAGTGCCAGCCAAGTAATTAATTGTAGAGATTCAAGCTGTAGATAAACTAAAGTATGTTGTACTAGCTAATGCCCGCGACTTCACCCGCGTGTAGATCAGTAATTGTCCCACGGTACTACGGGGTTAAAAATTATCCAATCTGTTAATCTATAGGTTATAAACTGTCATCTGTGTGCCAAATTTCATGCAAATCCGTTCGTTTCGTTTTTGCGTGAAAGAGTAACGAACATCCATCCACACAAACTTTCGTATTTATAATATTACTAGCTGTTGCCCGCGGCTTCGCCCGCGTGGAGTTGGATAATTGGATGAAAAGTATTTTACTCGATGTGTTAATCGAGGTTATATAATACCTGTGTCCAAAAATTAAATTTACCCTCTTAGGGATTGAATTTAGGAAAACGCTGAAATACGTAACTCATTATTTTTGCTGCACTCAATTCATACGAAATTTCATGGAAATATGTCCAAGGAATAAAAAGTTTCATACAAACTTTTATCCTCTATTTCACCCCCTTGGGGGTTGAATTTCGAAAAATCCTTCCTTAGTGGATGCCTTAGTCATATGAGGAATACGTGTGCGAAATTTCAATATTCTAGCCTTAAGTGTTTGGCCTGTGCGTTGATACATCAGTCAATCACTTTTGCCTTTTATAAATATAGATATAGGAATTAAATAGCATATAACAACATACTCTGCAATGTATACGCAAAACGAGGTGTGTTTCCTAGATTGCATTCTAAAACATAATTTTAATTTTCGTTCAACTCATGAATCAAAATGCGTTAGTGACGGAGCAGTGGCTTGAGTTTTGAGATCCCAATTTCTCCCTTTGCGATATTTGCCTGCGGTGCTGATGATGCCATCTAGCCGATTTTAGCCAACAGACTCGTTGACTTTTAGGGTAGTTTAGAGCAGTGATGTGCTGTTCTTTCAAATGTTCTCATGAGAATAGCGTATCCAACTGTCTATGTATAACCAATCAACGGCGGAGTTTGCAAAAAGTACTTTAGTCTTTGAAGAAAACAATCACAAGCAGGCATCAAAGATGCGACGGTGAATAAAGAATGAGAATGTGATACATACTTAAATTCAGGCTCATCAGAGTCGATCATGAATTCAGGCTTATCAGAGTCGATCATGAATTCAGGCCTATCAGAGTCGATCATGAATTCAGGCTTATCAGAGTCGATCATGAATTCAGGCTTATCAGAGTCGATCATGAATTCAGGCTTATCAGAGTCGATCATGAATTCAGGCTCATCAGAGTCGATCATGAATTCAGGCTTATCAGAGTCGATCATGAATTCAGGCCTATCAGAGTCGATCATGAATTCAGGCTTATCAGAGTCGATCATGAATTCAGGCTTATCAGAGTCGATCATGAATTCAGGCTTATCAGAGTCGATCATGAATTTCTCCGCTGCAGACCGGAGTATGGATTTGTTCCCGGTTGATTGTAATATGCTCGCCCTTTGAGACTTCAACGTGAAACGTTCAACTTTAATGGCGAAATGTGGGTATACATAGGATGAGATCTGACAGCCGGTTAAATTAATTATCAAGAGTCTGAATCAGGCTTTCAAAAATCTAACACACATAGGTCTAAAGTCTTAAGGTCAGATAATCGTATGTAGTAAAGGCATATCAATTAGTTTGACTCATTGCAAACGACCCTCCATTTATGCTAATTCCTCATATCTTATTCATGGCCAGTGCTGAGTTCTCACGGGTGCGCAGGAGTTTGAACACGTTCAATGGCGAAATGTTCGTACGTTGTAATTTCCTTAGAAGTGTTACAAGCGCGAAAAAAGTCGTTAAATGTTCTCGTCGAGGTATAATTATGGCATACCTACATGGTACAAACATGTGAGGAGGTAGGTTTCGATAGTAAACCTCAAAGTTGCTGTAACACCATAAAGTTAATAGAGGGCGAGCCTATTGCCATCAACCGGGCACAAATCCTCCACGGCTGCTACAGCGAAATAGGCGAGACGACAAAAAAATCTAATTAGTCCGTCACTTAGATATCAAAAAATTTTTGACCCATGTTTTTTTTTTTGTTACGTAAACCAAAATTGACGAAGATACGACGCTTTTCACATTCTCAATACGTCACGCCATGGTATAATTTTTAGCTAGTTATGACGTCACGAGCCCCCACTCCCGAGTTTTGATGCGTTTTATCTTTGTCAATATTCATTGATTTACTAAAACAAAAAATACGTGTCCACTAATTTCCAATACTCTAACTGACGGACTAAATAGATTTGCAATTTTTTGATACTGTCGTCATGCCTATTCCTGATGAAAAAAAAACAATAACACGTTGCCCGACCTGGAAATCGAACCCAAAACTCTATGCTCAGCAGTCGCCCTTGAGACCACTAAACCCACAAGCAAGCAGTCGAAACATAGCACTTTCCCGTAAAAGCATCGCTAGAAAAATTATAATACTGAAAAAAGGAGACGACGTTTTTGAAGTTAGCCAACTATCATCAGACCATTAAAATTCAAAACAGGAACAAACCTCGGTCAAAGTCCTTTGTGGTCAAAAAGCTTCAAACCAAAGCTACTTAATGAAGTGCCTTTTAAGAAATCTCTACTTTTACAAACACTAAACCCAAATATATCTCATTATAGTGGGTGTATCAAGGATGCTGATCTCATAAACAATACAATATGGCCGCCGCGCCTACTTGAGATGAAAGGTTAATTCCATGCTTTGGGGACACGGCAGAAAGCGGAGGTGAACCTAATCTAGAGTTTTATAGTTAAATTGCCATGCTAATGAAGATAATATTAAATTAAGTTTGGCCTTAACATTATTAAACATTAAATGAATTCGAAAATAATCGAAAAAATTGAAGATGTTTTCCTTCACCATTTAGACCGAAATAAACGAAAAAGAACTTTGAAAATAGAATAGGACTTTGGGTGTATAGTTCTCTATCCCCTATAGAAAAGGGAGGATCCTCCGACCATTGGACTCCAAGGGTTAGCTAACCCTTGGGGCTTAGGTTTTGCTAGGTTTTGTTATTTTTTTATATTAAAAAAATAACAAAACCAGACGGGTGTAGGTGGGCTACTCTACTGCCCGACAGTTGATGTCGGATAGCAAAAATAGTAAGCATAATGGTAGTGCGGCTGCAATCACCTGATGATGAAAGTGTGTTCAATGTTGTATTTAAAGAGGCATGAAGCTAAATATCCTTGAAAGTCCGTAACAACTGAGAAAAACCAAAAGTTTGGCAAAGATCAGAAAGCTAAGGTCACTCTCAGGTTCTCTCAGGTCTATACGACTGTTTTATAATTGAAGCTAATGACTTAATAGCTTATAATGATTTACAGACAGTGGTCTAAGCATAGAGTTATGTCATGAATGAAATATTTTGATTTAATCAGCATAATTAAACGGTCAACAAGAAAAAAAATGTAAAATACTGGTATTCAGCTGCATCCGGTTAGACTGAAAGCCGACCCCAACATAGTCGGGAAAAGGCTAGGCAGATGATATAACGGTCAACAAGATAAGCATTTTAAAATTAACTAGTCCCATCTTGAAATCTTTATACAATAATGTCTCAATCAAATATTTTTTTCTACTCACCATCTGTTATACTTTTACTAACATATCTTTAATAACACTACTGCAAAATCACGCTCTAATTAAATTCGGGGCTTACAAGGTAAAATCACCTTTTGTTGAAGTCGTTACCCGGGCCATAATAACGAATCGATTGACACCTTATTCATCAAAATCAGATGAATAGTTTAGGCGCTAAGGAGAAACATACGTAAATACAAACATACATACATACACTGCTAAAACCATAACCCTTCGTTTTGGCTTCGCCGTTGTCGGGTAAAAAGTATATACTCTTATCACGTATCCTCATAGCTTCCTCATAGCTTGACTCTTGAACCCGTATGTCCTGGGTCAAACCCATCGTGAGGTACAAGGGGTTTTCACTTTTGTTGATCTCGCGAACCTAGCTTTATAAGTAACGTTATGGCGTAGAAAGAGCTGCAATGCTTCGACGAGTTTACACGGCTTCAATTTATATACCTTCAATTTATATATAGGGTTTCTTGGTTATGTAACTGATAGCATTGCTTGACTGTGCTCTTCCTGCAATCAATAGTTTTGGGTGGAAACTTTTTACGGCATCAATGGTATGTTTTATCGAAAGAATATCTATAAAGTTTGTTTTTTAAAACAAATTGATAATAAATAGTTTGGTATATCCAACGTAGCGAACAGAATACATTAGTACTTTATGTACATTAAAATTAAAACACCACTGTTTTACAATATTGCTAATAAAACATATTATTCTCCTCCAGGAATTGTTACAACGACCTTCCCTGCTGCTGTTCCCTGACCTTTCCTTGTTTGTATCCAGCGGTTTCTTGCTAAGGCCACGCATCACAATACTTACTCACATATTTTTATATTATCTAAAAGGTTTTCGAATTCAACTAAAGTCAACTAAATTAAAACTAAAGTCAACAAAATACGACTAAAGTGTCAAGGGCCAGAATAACCCCAATCGTTAAAATTGAGTGGCTCTCGTTTAAGTATAACTGCAGCAAAAGTGAAATTCGCCTCTCTTTTTTTCTATTCAAAAATAATTTTAAATCGAATACAATAATTTCATCAACACTGATCTCAAAACGATTAAATAAAATATCTTAAATCATAAAAAAAACGTCAATCAACCACAATAACCTAACAGCCTCAACAATAAAGTTTCGAAGAAAGAAGCAACCATGATTAAACAGTAACCAATAACCCATGACAACCTAATACTCCGCTTCCCTTACCTCTACATGCAACCGTTAACCACAACAATAGGCGTTAACAAACATCATCAGTTAACTTAGAATTTGATACGACTGTGAAGTCGGCCATCCACTGCTAGATATGATGTGCAGAGATTTGCCATGATGGATGCGCGATTCATTTAGCCTCGCGCCTCGTTGCTTAGTGTGGCACTAGATGGCGCTGTGTGTTAATGTCCAGCGATATTTATTTATTTATTTTATTTATTTGTTTGCCACACATTTGTGCGTAGCTTCGACGTGTGTCTGTATTGTCATTAATAGCTATGCTAAATATAGTCGACTACGTAAGTGCTTTTTTACTTTTCACGACATAGAATAACATCACGCCTGTAATGTCCGAAGGTTTAGTCAGAGGTGTACCCAAGAGAGCACACCCATATCGCCAGTGTTATGTTTAAGTCAAATGGGCCGAGCCTATTGCCATCAACCGAGCTCACTTCCAGACTGAGAAATATCTGATGAAAAAGCCTAATAACACTTGATCGAACTCAGGACCTCTCGTCCAGCAGTTGCGTTTGCGACCCCTGGACCAACGAGGCCGCTTTTCACAACAATTCCCACTACATTGTACCTTGACTGAGGTTGAAACTGTCCAACTGAAAAAGAAGGAGAAAGCAATTAAGCGCTCGATTATAGGTACTATCGTGGACACTCCCGCCTGATTACCACTAAGCTAATTTTTGCTTGCACTCGCAACATAGAAACGCTCTCTAGCCCCGCCCCGTTGACTTTGTATAGAAATAATGAATGAAAGACAATACCGATCGGCCGAGCGCACTGACCACGCACGCCAAACCAGAGTTTTTGTTATTTTGCGCGCCAATTTGACGCTTTCCTAATAGGCCTAAACTTTAAGGGGGCGTGTCTCGGCGCCTCCACATGATTTAAGCGAAAAAAAAATTAACTGATCAGGCGGAAAAGACCACGACTGTACACATGCGTAGCTTAGCCTTGAGCTGCTGTGGAGCAGTGCCTTTAAACTATCATTCATTCAATACGGCTACTAGACACGTGGGAACAGACACACAGACATACACGCAAGCAGTCTCGATGTTTTGTTCGTGAAATAGGTGAAAGTAGTCGAATGAAAAGAATCTCACATTCTTTATAATAGTTTGATGAATAATTCATTATAGTTGATGTGTTATTTATGTGTAAGAGGGAAGATGTTTCTCTATTAAGAGTTATGTTGTAGTTTCCTGATTAAATATTAATCGCCTATAAGAAACATCAAATTTTGGAGAAGAAGTTGGATATTGTTATAAATTAGTATAGAATAATTTGCAATAAAAAATATGAAAGATCTTTAAAATAATGGATTGTTGTTACAAAGATCGTAAGAATTTATAGCAATTTAAAATTCCGGAAGATTACAACACCTCACCTCATGACTAACATTTTTATCACAGGTTAAACTTTTACCATTGAAGACCGCCTTGATAAAATCATCATGGCGATCGACGAGTTACAGCGACGAGTTACAAACTACATAATATTATGTAGTTTGTAACTCGTATCATGAGTTCAGAATAACATATCTACATATTATTATTCTAATCTCATATCTTTGGAATATATGTAATCTTTGGAACTAGTGTTCCGCTTTTGAAAATGCTTTCACTATTGGGAAGGTACATTGTCCCCTTGAGTTATAGGCTTATAATTAAAATGTTCCCGTGGGATATTTTCCGAACATAAGGCGAGGACAGCCGCAGGCCATTGCTAGTATCATATGTATAATGTATCAGAATATTCGATTTTCTTAGAATGAATTCACGTATTGGAACGCAAACTGTGTCTTGGTCGTAATTCCACACAAAAAATAAAACAATCTACGTATTCATGCTGCAATCATTACCCACAATGCACAATATTACAAAACGCACCAAACATGAATAACTACAAAAAAAACAATAACCCTGACAATAGTCACGGGCAATGATCGATAAAATATCGCCGCCGATATCGATGAAGAGGTAATTTCACAGACAATTTCACTCGCCCGCTCTAGTTGCTGTCATGTGACAACTGACGACATTTCTCTGTAATAGCTGGTCTCTGGTTCATGGAAAAAACGTTTGAGGTTTTACTTCTGGTATCTATCTATAGCAGGGGCGTGCTTTGTTGGGTCTCAGTTCCGTGATTGGATATTTTAAAATAGAAGACAGATAACTACGACATGAAACAAAAAATATTTCATTGAGTGAGGGATAATTTTTTTAACAAAAAAATTACGTAAGATCACGCATTATTGTTGATCTCTAACGAGTTATAGGCAGAGGTAAACCTATACAGTATAGCCACATTTAAGACCTATGTAATAATAGCTTAGGGGACAAGCCTATTACCATCAAATCTAGATCTGAAAAATTTAGGCATAAATTCAGACTCCGGCTGCTACTGGGATATTTGAGCTTGATTTTTGACATTAAAAAGTGCCGTAATGGTCTAATTGAAATAAATGCTTTGAGTTGACGACCCGAATAGCGCAGCGGTAGTGAGGCTGCCTTACGTTCTTAGGGTCCCGGGTTGGAATCCCGGTAGGAGCAAATGTTTGTGTGATGAGCATGGATAGTCATGGATGTTTATATGTATAATAAGTATGTATTTACAAACAAAAAGTATCTATGTAGTATATCAACTATCTGGTGTTCACGACACAAGCCTCGTTGCTTAGTGTGGCACTAGATGGCGCTGTGTGTAATGTCCAGCGATATTTATTTATTTAGTTTGAGTTTGATTTCTCATGGAAAAACTCTATGCTCAACAGTAGTGCTTGCGGCCACTAGATATTTCTTAAATTAAATGAATGTATGCTATATTCTGTCTATTGCAACTGTCTTCTTCAAACAACCTTCGTTTCCATCTTGTTATCATAGCCATTCTCTTCATACAAGTAATTGACAAATGTTGCAAAATGTAGTAAGAATTCCGGAAGCTGATTTATGAACGACATAGTAGAGGACATCGAGATAATTTTAAATATTTTCATTAATTGAAGGCTGTCGAACGGAACTACTTTTACTAAAAATGACACAAACATGTCAGACACGAGAAAACCCTGATTTTTGCCACAAATAAATCAATTATATTAATTTACCTTGCTTCAAAATAAGCTAAAAATTACCGTCTCCCTTAAGTCTTTTTCCAAGGATTAATGTTTTGAACTTTTGACAGTTTCTCCATAGACACGACGTCAATCTTATTCTACGGATAAAATAAGTTTATCGAACGTGGGTCAAATCAGCACTAGTGTTGTGATTTCGGATCCACAGTCACAGATCTATCCATACCTGTAACAAAATAACGAATAGTTAAGTGACATGAATAGTTTACTAATATTATAGGTTAACATTTCGTTTCTGTAAAAATAAAAGTATTGCATAAATCATCATCGTGATGGTAAGTGATTCACAAGTCATTCAATGTAAAGCAGTTAGCTAATTTGTCTTAATTAATTACTAACGCACAATTTCTAAAATGACTCATTCGTAATTTGTATTGTTTGAAAATTCGGAACGTTATGTCATAATTTATAATTAACGTAAATAATGTGCATTTATGAGGAATGGTTTAATTTGCCAAAAACTATTCCAGGATTTTTTAGCAAGGAAGGAGGGTTTTTTGTTGGTTGAAAAATGAGGGTTTAAGATAGGACTTCATGTAACGCACTCAATGATTGTGCTGATGGATGCATTGAATAGTACAGAAGTCATGGAGGTATTTAAAATAATGTTATAACATTTAAAAAATCTTGGAACTTGGACCTCCAATATCTCCGTAACTAGAATAATATGGTATAAAACAAAAAACCGGCCAAGAGGACTCACGCACCGAGGGTTCCGTACAAACTTTTTAAAGGACAAACTTAACTTTGCTGTTCGATCCCTAGAAACGGCTATTGCACCAACTGCAAATAATAAGTTTGTAATAGTAAAATCGCTTTTTTTGTTATTAAACTACATATTTACGGTTTGCTTTTCCATTTACATGTGCTGTAAAACCTTGCTTTTTGACAAATTTCGTAACTTTAGATCAACGGGAACTACGATATAGGTTTGCGACCCAAAACCTATAGGGTACTTCCGGTTGACCTAGAATTGTCAATTTTGGTTAAAAGCAAGGTCTTACAGCACAAGTAAAGGGAAAATAAAAAAAAGTTGAAAATTAAGGTAAATTATGGTACTTACAAAATTTAAATTTGCCCATATCTTTTTATTGTGTTGACTCAGGACCTTGATTTTTATACACCTAATAGGGACTATAGACTTCAGTATATGGTATAAATTTCAACTTGATAAGTTCACCCGTTCCTGAGAAAATTGGTGGTGACAGACGGACAAGAAAGTGATCTTATAAGGGTTCCGTTTTTTCCTTTTGAGGCACGAAACCCAAAAAATGACCGCAATTACGAGGAGAACAAGTGCCTTTCGGATTTTGTAAGAGTATTTTACGCCTATTATTATTATTATTTAAAATATTGTAAAAGTCCAACGAATTAGTACAGTCTAATACAAAAGTGTCTAAACATCATTGCATGTCGTTAACCTTAGATCAATTCACACTTAGGTAAATACTTTTTAAAAACTTTAAGGAACGTTATTTGGTAATTTTATCACACCTTACTTAGAATCAGGCATAAACGTTTAGCCAGTATATTCAAGAACAAAAGTGTTAAAAATCATGATTGCACTTTCGCACTTGTTTCGTCAACCTTGATTTAATTTGCACTTGGAGATGACATCTTAAATTCTTAACATTTTGAACACTTTCACAATCAATAGGTTGTACAAACATACAAGCAAGTAATCTGTGTATGTTAATATGTTTGACATTGACTTTCCAATGTTGACCGTACGTGATAATGATGTGCAATAGAAATTGGTATTCCGTAGATACGAAAATTTGATTTTTGTCTGTCGGAGTGTGACTGATATTCAAAATACTTCACCGATTACCGCTTGCAGCACTACATATATGATGAAGACTAGCGGCCCGTCCCGGCTTCGCGCGGGTTTTTTTCCCCTAATTCCCACCCCCTCATTTTTTTCTAGTAGTAGTAAATATAGCCTATGTTACTCAGGAATAATGTAGCATTATAATGGAGACAGAATTTTTGAAATCGGTTTAGTACTTTTTGAGTTTATTCGTTACAAACATACAAATCTTTGCTCTTTATAATTTTACAGTGTAGATGTAGATAGCACAACCCTCAGAAACGAATAAAAATGTACTATACTGAACCCTTCACAAAATCCCATTCACTTTTCACACCGAATGTGAACTTGTGTTTATGATTATAAATAGTTGCAAAAATAAGATCGTAATTTGATTAGTCGATACTAATTTGTGGTCTAGAATGTGAAGATTAACCTATTCAGAAGATAATTAAATAAATTACGGCTACCCACTTCGGTGTTGCGAAAATCTTGTTTTATTTAAAAAATAATTCCATTAGTTCATTTAAATGCATTTTGGTGATTCGTCCTCTCTAATCCACTCAAATTAACTGGTCTACTTTATTGAATGAGTACTATAGGGATATCCTCCTGAGATACCGTGGCCTCAGAACACAAAGGGCGATGAAGGAACATGGATGGGTTTTAGTCAGTAAACGTCTGACACTCCCTCCTGCTCCGCCCAGAGCGGGAGGAGTCATTTGATGATTTCCCATCTGAAAAAAGGGATATCCTCCTACAGGGTTTTAGACCAAGTTTGTGCCTTTTGCATGGGACTTAAACATATCTGACGGAATATGGGTTGTACTAGTGGGTACACCTGTGGTTAACCCGGCGGAGATTACAGGCGTGATGTTATGTTTATTATGTGAACACAGACGTTATGTTATGTTAGAGTCTAACAGTTATGGTCTAAATTCTTAGCAGTTATGGGCTCTTGGTTAATTATGGTCTCACATACTTAAAATGTCACTTACGGGATATCTTCCGTGATTAGGTATTGTTTATTTTTGTGCAAGCACCATGATCGCGAGTTAACTGACAGCAGTTAACCTGCGATCATGGCGCTTGCAACAGCGTCGAAATATCGGGAGCTCCAAAATAAACAATAATCACGGAAGGTATCCCGTAAGTGGCATTTTAAGTATAGTTTGGAATCGTGAAAGCTTAAAACAGTGTATGGTCTCACAGCTAGAAATTTGTGTTTATCAACAGACTATTCTTAAATAAGGTCTAAACCTTATTTAAGAATAGTCTGTAAATAAACGCAAATTTAATATTATACTTAAAGCTTGCAACGCATAAGTACCTACTCAAAACACTTGTAAGGTTTACGATGATTTAATCTTAAACTATAACTCGTATGGCGCATACTTCTAAAGTTATTCAAAACTTTTTGGGTCACATACCGTAAATTCACGTCTTTTCATCCACACATACTCTTTTTGACTTGTCCACCTTCATACATCTCAACTATGTGGCACACAGTATATATCATAAGAGATAAGAAAAGGTTAAAAAACTCGCATACTGTTAATTTTATAAAGTAACAGATCTAATTAATTACTTAAAAATGTGGCCAAGATGTTGAGATTGCTATGATGCATTTAAATCCGTAGATGCTTTTATTTGAAAGCATACTTTACTACCAACATAAAAATCACCGTATTTTTTAACTGAAATTATTTGTCTAACTAAAAAACTTGATAAGATACTTCTTATACTTTTGAAACTGCCATCAGTTTCAGATCTACGTTGAAAAAATGTAGTACGGGTTTGCTACGACGCTATATCAGTTTCAAGTGCTACGAGAAAAATAATGAGTACAGGATTACTACAACGCTACGCTGCTACGGAGTTTAGCTACGAGTTTGAAATAGGTCATGTGCTACGAAATGTGCTTTATAGGCTACGAGGTTACAAAGCGAAGCTATATTGTAGAAAAGTAGTCGTACGAAGTATAGAAACTACATAGCTAGAAATTGAATGACTACAGTACTTATATTAACAACTAATACAGAAGTATGGAAGAAGAAGACATGCTGCATCAACTCTAAGTAAATCGGGTTAACAACAAAAGAATCATGATTTTTATGACAATGAATGAAACTTTAATGCAAGAAATGCATGGTAGTTTGTAGTCAACAAATTATAGTGCATAACAAACCATTATTATATTGTATTATTTACAAAGTGCTTAAATGTACCAAGAAAGTAACAATAACACTAATAGCACATTGTATTTAAAACATTACAATAGTGCACAAGTATGCCACTGGTTCATCGTCTGGCAGTACGTATGTTGAGCACTTTTCACTCTTGTGTTCTGAGTAATAAAGTTGGAAATTGGTCGACCGTCACTGAGCGCGGTAGTTATTTCAGACAGCCTGAAATGGGTTGTCTGAAACTGTTTATTGCATACTTTTAAAAAAATGTTTTATTTGTATTGAGAATATGTGACTTTTTCAATTCATATGTACTTTTCTAAGTTTATCTTGGACATCACAGACATCGGTGAAGGAAAACATCGTGAGGAAACCTGGACTTATAATTAATATAAGTCTGAAATCACCAACCCGTCTTGAG
Organism: Xestia rhomboidea; assembly: GCA_963853795.1. Taxonomy (NCBI): domain Eukaryota; kingdom Metazoa; phylum Arthropoda; class Insecta; order Lepidoptera; family Noctuidae; genus Xestia; species Xestia rhomboidea. The sequence goes on from OY970778.1 coordinate 15,199,206, forward strand.
CAAGCGTGGTGATCAATGCTCGTGCCTTCTCTGTATGAGAAGAGGCCTTTGCCCAGCAGTGGGACATAATAGGCTGGTATTATTATTATTATTGTATTGAGAAGCTCGTGGTTAGATAATAACAGCCGCTTGGATCAATCTTCAGGTTAAGCCGCGCTTGTCTAGGTTGTTCTGTGGATGGGTGACCATCCACCTAGTTTCTTCCGTGCTTCGGAAAGCACGTTAAGTCGTTGGTCCCGGCTGTCATTTCTAGATCTTTGACAGTTGTAACATGTAGTCAGTGGCCCAAAAGTCTGTCAACCAGTCTTACCAAGAGGTTATTACCCAGTACTAACCGGGTTGTGTCAGATAGGCAATCGCTCCATGTAAAATACTGATATTCAGCTGCATCCGGTTAGACTGAAAGCCGACCCCAACATAGTCAGGAAAAGGCTAGGCATTTTTTTTTTTATACTTTGTAAACAAAAAGGGGTTTTTATCCATACGGATATGCCAACCCCATCGTACCTTATTACCTATTTACATATGCAAAATATTTACTTACTATGTACCTATTGTACCTATTAGAAAGAGAATCATTGACTAGATATCTTCACCAAGCCACACAACCTCTTTGCAATCATTGTCGGGCAGATGATGTATTCGTTGTATTGTGACTTGTGGCCAAATCATGGCCAAATAAACTTCATTGAATTTATTTTTTTAATGTTAGTTTATTAATACTCACATAAAAAACGTCTCACTTTGAAATGAATAGGGACCTTAGTTTTGTATGACATTTTCTCGGCATGACTAGAGCCTAAATCACGTTTGAGTGTAAGTACTTTCTTCTATAAAAAACTGTGTGAAAGAATGATTAGTTATTACGTATGAAAAAAAAATATTATAAATTATTAATTATATAAATTAAAGAAAACAATCATTCAAAGTATCGTTCTATTTCTAACAGTCGTTAGAACAACAATCAAAACAGAATAACAATCGCTTTTTATAAATTTACAGAATCATCTGTAAATTTATAAATAAAGCGCTAAACGCATTAAGTGATTAGTAGTGTAACTGGGCATAAAGCCTCTTATTCAATAGCCCTTTACCATCTCCATCAATAAGCACAATATATTATAGCATCTGTGTGAAGTTACAAGAAACTTTCACAACGCATTGACCAATGCTAATGATCAATATACTCGATAATGTGTCAACTGGCGAAGGTCGTTATTTCGTAACAAAACTCTAAGTTTCACAGATCTGAGGTAATATCGTGCTAAGTAGTTAGGAACGTTAGAAAATGCTGAAATGTATGATTTGTTACTTACTTATTGTTTATGAAATGGTTAGCTTTGTATCATGTGACACTGTTGATGAAATAGGTAAGGTCAGAAAATTGCATAGATTATGGATGTTACAACTGTAGAAGTTGAAATCTTGGTTTGGCTCGGGGACTCAGAAACCCGATGAACCAACTCTTACCAAGGAATAACGTATTACCCAGTAGTTGGGTTGTGGAGGTCAGACAGGCAGTCACTCCATGTAAAATACGTGCAATTACTGTATGTGGATGCGGGTAAGCATCCATTTTAATCGGAAACCAACTCTAACAAAGTTGGCAAAAAGGCGTGATTGAAGGCGTATGATTTTATATTGAGATTGTTATTTAGAGTATAAAAGACATCAACGCGCAACTTGCTAGTGCTAACTTCAATACAATCATTATTCTATAGAATCCAACGTCGACCTTTTCGTCCTATTTCCATAGTGGACGTTTTCAGACTGAAATGATGATCACGGTGTGATTTTTCTATTCACTAAACTTATCGATTTACAGTTAAGTGAATAGCGATGGAAGGGACTAATGACCAGTAGAGGCTGTAATAGCCAGTTAGGTAAAAGATATCAATAAATTACTATTCATAGTGCTCATGCGTGACTATTAGCTGCGGGCACCTAAACGCAGGGACATAAAACCACTCTAGAGGGGGAAACGCTGGTTCTGAATGAATGAAGTTTTTAAAGAATTTTCATGGTGACTCACTTTATCATTGTTTATGGAAAAACCTTCATTTATTTTCGTCTTCTCCTACGTAGTTCGATGAAAAGCTAAATTCGTACACTAGTTACTTATTACTTAACAAAAAAAATAAAGGGACGTAGCCATATTTATTATTGGGTTTTTCCAACAGGCCTCTTTCAGTAACAGCCACGGAGTCTGGATTAGTGGCCGGTTGATGGGAATAGGCACGCCCCCTATTACATGGGACTTTAACATAACTGGCGAAATGTGGGTGTATTATTAGGTACACATCTGCCTAACCCTTCGGAGATTACAGGAGTGATGTTATGTTATGTTAGTCAAAGTACATTTTCTGAAGAATCATACCTAGAGTAGGTATGATTCTTCAGAAAATGTACTTTGACTTAACATAACATATTACTCTAGAATAAGACAAAAAAAAACTATGCTCTTCAGCAATAGCTAACGTGAAACAACTTCTTAAGAACTTCCATTAAACTGCTTCATCTAAACTTACTCACTTACATCAGAAATAATGAGTTCTTTAGGAAGCTGCATACGGCGTACAATTTTCTAAATTGCAATGTTTCTCTTTCATTGCCATGTGGCTACTGGTTTCGCTAATAACCAGAAAACTGTACAGTTCCTATGTTATTCACTTACGTGGTACAAGACGTAATTTCTCAATGAGATAACAAGCTGTAGGTAGATATAGCCCGTGACTATGTTCAGAATTTAAGGGTAAGATTTATTCCTTTTTATTAGTAAAAAAATAATTAAATATCGCTGGACATTACGCACGCCGCCATCTAGTGCCACATTAAGGGGGTGGTACCAGCTAACGAGAGGTTTTCTCCATGTAACTCCTCTTTGATGAGTGAATATAAAGGTGCAAAAAAAATATATATTACTTATTAGACTCTAAATAATTGATACAAAAATTATAATTGATAAAATAAATAATTGGTACAATTGAAATAATTCTAACTTTAATATTACTATGTGAAAAAAATATTCAAAGTGAAGCATTTTTTCTTTGAAATTTCGTAACTACTCCTAAACGGCATTAAGTTTTAGTATTTTTTTTTCACACAAATATTTGTCACTTTTTTTTCACAAAGTGTACAATTGGCATTTTGATCTAATGATTTATTAGGCTACAATTTAATAAAAACCACTAATTTCGCACTATTCGGCCCGCAGCGACAGACGTAACAACCACTTTGTAGTGCAAGCTGATTAGAACTTTATTCTTACAGTGTTTCAAAAGAAGTTTGAACCACCACAAATAGAGTTGCTAATTTAGCAGGTACCCCAGCCTTAAGCAACGAGGCTTGTGTCGTGGACACCAGGTAGTTGATATATACTACGTAGATACTCTAATTGCTCTAGTTTAATTTTTTTAACGTTTTCCCTTGTTTCCTACAGAGGAATACGTTTGTATGGGCAAAACGCCGCTAGCCTAGGCGTTGCTCCAAGCACCCCATGGGTAAATTATGCATGTTTAAGAACTACGCTTTGCTTTACACTTAAACTACTTACGGGATGATATCCGTGATTTCCTTAATTACTATGAGCTCCCGATATTTCGACGCTGTTGCCTTGTTTTGTTTAGAAATATAGGATGGGGGTTCACTGTGACCCACAGTCATGCTATACGTATGAATGAGTGAAGAATGAAGGGTAACTTCTCGACAAAAAAGTCTACGCAGTCTAGTCGAGTTTAGTCTAGTCTCTCTTCATGAGACTAAATTGAAGAATAACATTTTAGTTACTTTCCCATTTCGACAACTAAACCAAAGACGTGCAAAACAAGTGAAAAAGTGTCCCAATTTGAAACTATTTAATCTTTATACATTGAATCCCATTTCGTCAACCATAAATTTCAACTTGCCTGTTTATATGTCGAACCTACAAACAAACAGTTTTTATAGCTTGACAAAAAAATGTTTTTTTGTCAAGCTAATAAAAAAAATGAAGCAATATCCTCATTCTCATTATTTTCTAATGACAATAAAACAATTAAAAAAAACCTGTCTAAGAAACCAGAAAAAGTCACAGTTTATGAATAAATAACTGGTCTATTCTGCTAGCCTCCACTTAATTACAATATAAATGATTATGAGTAATGTGACAACCGCGTTTGCAAAACTTGACCTTAAGACGGACCATAACCAGGTCAAGAGCGTATTAAAATATTATATAAAAAGTCATTTCCTACCCTAACACATACGAATATAACTTAAAACAGGCTGTCACAATACAAAAAACATAACACAATACACTTATATCAAGCATAATGTCCGTTACCAAGATTAGTTCCGCTAGCAACGTACACTGTAGACACTCTCAGAGCAAGTTAAGTACTAATGGTATACCAGTGAGTGAACATCTCCCCAATTTTATTTTTATTCCCTTTATTCATCTTTTCAGAAACTGATTACATTTTTAAATATTAGTTTGCCAAAGGGCAATGGAACGCAGCATTCTGGGTGTCAAAAGACAAGACAGGATTCGAAACACCACGCTGCGTTCCAAAACGGTCATAGTGGACGTTGGCATGAAGGCTGGTAAGCTAAAATGGGATTGGGCGGGTCACGCCAGTCGCATGCACGATGAACGCTGGGCAAAAGTCTCCACACGATGGTTGCCGGTAGACGGACGGCGCCGCCGAGGCCGACCCAGAAAAAGGTGGCGAGACGATTTGGACGCGTACCGCGAGGGTTGGTCCGAGGAGGCACGGGAAAAGAGCACATGGAAGGAATTGGGGGAGGTCTTTGCCCAGCAGTGGGACAGTACAGACTAACAAAATAAAAAACATTTAAAAATAAAAATAAATGTAGCCCATCAATATCGGGAACAGGGTCCAAGCTGCCGGAGGTCAAGGCTCCAGAGAGTGAAACCTCCTTAAAAATACGAGCCGTGTCCAGGAGTACCGCTTTCTGAATCAAGCCCTTGATCCAGCTGCCTAACGAGAGCCTCCTCAGGTATTGATCGAGACTCTTATTTATTTAAATAAGAGTCTCGATCAATTAAGCAATTAAGCCGTGGGCTGTTACGACTACTGGCACAATGATCGCTGATTTATTTATTTTTATACTAAATCGCCTGATGTGAAGCGATTAGCGCCGCCTAGGGTGGAGCACGCTTGCCTAGAACTTTGAATTGATCCAGATTATAATGATCGGGATATAGAGAAGCCAGCAGTGAATTGAGAATTCCACATTGAATTGAGTGGTGAATTCCACAGACTGGCGGTTCGCACAGTAAATGTGGAAGTAGCGCTTTGTTTGGGTTCGTGGAACTTGAACCATATTATGACGGTGACTCTTCGCCTTATACGTGCTCGTGCGACGATAGAATGGGGATGAGAGAACTTTGCGCAAAGAATCTTCGTTTCATCATGATTCTCTTGCTCTCATCCCAATTTATTTAGGGTTGTAGGAGCATGACTTCTTCTTTCATACATCTGTATTAGTTATCAGCCTTTCTAGCCTATAATATCATCTTACACATAGCCCATTCATCGCTTCTTTGGTCTCCGTCTTATCCTACCACTCACATTCATAATTAAAACTTTCCTCACAATCTTTTCCTCAATAAATTAGTATATGCTATTCATAAATAAATAAAAATTGTTCACACATTACACAGAACTAAAAACTAAATAAACTAGTATCTACTTTATAATAACACTAGCTGATGCCCGCGGCTTCGCCCGCCCGCAAATTATATACTAAAACCTTCCTCTTGAATGACTATATATTGAAAAAACCCGCATCAACCCGCAAACTACGCAACGTATTTTTTGCGTAGTTTTAAAGATTTAAGCATACATAGGGATTTAGGGACAGAGAAAGCGACTTTGTTTTATCCTATGTAGTGATCATCTAAACATTATTAGAAAGTAACTTTATATTCTCTAGTATTTATATTGCTCACTGCACTCTATCGCTACGGAAGTATCTAATCAAAAGTGTAATTTTAGAATCACGATCAACTTAGTTATGAATCAATGATAACTGGGGCAAGGTTATGTTCGCTGAGTTGATTTGAGATAAACATATTTCACTGAGTAATTTGAGCTCGGTTTTTTTTAAACTTCTTTGCCATCAAAAATGGTTTAATTTTATTTTTTTATCTGGAAGGCTTGAAGTTTCTGCCTACTGTCATAAGAAATGGACTGTCACATTGACTTCATTCATATTACACCTATTCATTAATTTATCCATTTTTACAGTTTTTTAATATTTCTTAAAAAAAAACCTGTCGCGCCGCCGGTGTCGCCTCCAGAGACAGGAACGATACATAATACATTATCTGCATTTACATTTTGGGAATAATCGAACCGAAAAAGATAGCCATATCAGAAGGGCTATTACGTATCTTTCTGATATCCAGTGACTATCAAGCTTCGGTTGTACACCGGACTTTCATGACAACCGTGAAAGTCATAACATTGGTACCTACTACGTATCACACTGAGTGGATATCACTTTACGGTGACTAACGGGGTCATACATAATACGAAACTAACCTTTTGACAATTAATTGATGGACACTGAGTCCAGTTACTATCATTTCGAGCTGTCAACAGAGATACGTAATAGCCCTACAGATCAATTGAATCCAATGTCAACGCATTTGATCGAAATTTTCTCACGGTCCATTATTTTTTAAAATAAAATTATTTGCAAAGGAACAGTAACTACTAATGGTCGTGTGTTTCGGCTTAACATTAAAAGAAAAAAGTCGGGTCAACTGTTATGGGTATAATTTTTGACCGAAAAAGACTAATTTAATACCGGTTTACCTTAACTGTCTACATTTTAAAACCACCTTCGTTTAACTTAATTTGTTTTTACAAAAGTAAGTACCATTTTGGTAATTTTTTACTCATGAATGCCTTCCAAAAGTTTGTGCAATCAGCCTATCATTAGTTCTTTACAAAAACTAAACATTTCTTTGAACACAACGTTTTAAAAACATCGTAAAATAATCATCAGGTATTGCGAAGACCGTTGTGTACCTAAGTTAAAAAAAAAACTAACACATGACATTGGCCCTAAAGCCACCTACGAAGTAATTAGGTAATTAACAGCGAGTGTGTAATTATTGCTGTCAATATATTTGTATATACATACACAAAAGATACAAGAAAGAATTAGCAGTTTTATGTTTAAGTATATAAAATATCTATAAAATGTAAACGGAACGAAGGAGCCTGGAACTCACGACACGAAATTCTAGTGTGAGTTTCAGGAATCAATGTACTTTTCTAAACAATAAATTATTCATATTCTTATGTTTAAAATATTTTTATACGCACAACGATCAAAGAACGTGTTGATTATTTCATCACCACAGCTCTGAAAACCGTAAAAGAGAGCATCTTGAAGAAATCGTCATTCATGTACTAGAACCAAAAATTCAATGACATCTGCTAACGCGCAATGGCCTACGTGGTGGATTACAGCCCGCTCCCTCTAACAGAGCGTGTCCCAGCTATCGTCACATTAGGCTCATTATGATGTACAAAATTTTCTTGGAAAAAGACTTTAGATGAAAAGGTACGGTAAGAACAGTGAGCTTGTTAGTGATAAAAGTTGAAATATACATACACATTAGGGGCCATCCATAAATTACGTCACACGTTAAGAGGGAGGGAGGGGTTCGACGAAGTGTGACATTGTATGACAAGGGGGTGGGAGGGGTCCTAAATTTCGTGACATCACATTTCAAAATCTTTATAAGTCTGAATCTTTAATAGAAATAATAAAATTTATCGTTTTAAGTTTTGTTACATTTTTTGAATGTTTCATTTTATTTTAATTTTATTAAAAATAGATATTAATTTTATTTAAATAGAAAAAAAAACTAATTTCGGAACTGCTTTTTTTAATTCAATAATTTGTAGGTGTTAAATTGCAAAATAAGTGTCGTCACTCTAGGGCGGGGGGAGGGTCTCACAAACAAACGTGACCAGCACGGACGTAATAAGGACGGGAGAAGGGTTTAAAAATCATGAAATTTGTGTGACGAATTTATGGATGGCCCCTTTATAGGAAAGTTAAGTATGCAAAGGTGCAAAATACCTAGGAGATCATGATAGAAATGGCTTTTCAGCAGTTTCGTCATGAATGATCAGTCTAATGAGAGCGAAGAAGTGAGAAAGCCCAATTTCATTTAAAAGTTATACAGCACAACAATTTACAACAGAAACCAATACTTACAATCAAAATATTTAATTATGAAAAAATGAAGACAATACTCACAACTAGCAACCGTATAATTACTTTAATTGTTATATGTTTGGTATTTTAATGAAATAACAATTTAATCAATTAATTGTATGAAGCTTACAAAACCGTGTTACATAGATAAAATTATACAAATCTTTAATGCTATGTGTCGTTCACGACATTTTCTGTAAGTTGGCATGCAAAATGCGATCTGTTTCGATTACTTAGCTAGGGTATATTATGTAAGTTACCTATATTTCATAGGACCGTGAATCCGGTCTTCCGATTAAGAATTTATCGGCATAAACGTACAGGTATCGCACTGATATAAAATAGTTATAGATTGATTAAATTGGTTATTGATTGATACAAAGTACCATTTCAAAGTTCTCAAAATAAGTTGTCTCGCAGCAAGTATCCAGCGAGAGTAAGTATTATTTTCTTTACATCTTGAGCATTTTTCCTTGTACATTAATAAGTCACATGCAGTACCAAAGTACTTACCTACTACTATGAGGCACTTGTTCTCCCCGTCATTGCGATATTTTTTTTGTTCTATAGCATACCTGGGAACCTTCTATAGTTACGGAGATATTGGGGGCCAAGTTCCAACTTTTTTTTTAAATACAATTTTTTAAAGTAAGATTTTTACTTTAAACACCTCTACGACCCCCATACTATTCAATCAATCCATCAGCACAATGTTTTGAGTACGTTACATTGAGTTCTACCACAAAACATGATTTATCACCCCAAAAAAAAAGTCGTTTCCCAGCAATAATTGTTACTTAGTTTGATGTACAGAACGCTTGGTTTGACGGCTTCGTGATGAGGTTGTTTACACCCTGAATAAAAACATAGTATGTCATGGTGAAATCTAATGTTGAAATGAATTGCAAGTGATGGAAACGGAATCCAATTTCCATAAGAGCGCCATAGTTGCTCACAATCTGTTTCCTTCAATGAAATCCTACTATTTCTATGTAATTCTGATGCAACTATCTAAATCTTCAACTTCCTAAACAGGGTGGAAAACTGGAAAGTTTTAACGGAGCAGTAATGGGAACTACCTTAACCGTTTCAGCTACACGAAAATGGTCTTAGGAAACTATCCACAATTTTTCGCGTTTGGTCACCATTCACATATTTTCAAAAACATCTACAGTTAGCAATCAACTGTAGATTTGATGTCAGTTTGGTGTCAATCGATCCTGTTTCTTATACTGATCAAAAATACAAACTAAAATATGAACTATACTTAACCAACCCAGGTTGAAGTACCTACTAAAAAGCTTAGAAATTGCAAATTAAAAACAAAATTAGCTACCAATTAGCTAAGTAAAAATTATAACAATTAACAAGCTGCACCTAACTAGGTATTTCTATAGCCCTAAACTACACCAGCAGCTATTGTAGTTTAACCTAATTACGTGTAACTGAAACCAGTGGTTATTTAACTCACTTTGTAGTAGTTATCACTAGAATTACGACAGGAACGCAAACGTGCGCCCTCGAGCAGTGTTGATAGTGTTATTTTACGATTGTGCGTAGTTGAGTTTGCCTTTCGTTTTTAGGCGATTAGGCTTTTCAAACACAGTTTTTAGTTTTCACGGTTTATAACTAAAGTTACACTGTCACTTACGGGATATCTTCTGTTTTTCAATTATTGTGAACTCCCGATATTTCGACGCTGTTGCAAGCACCATTATCGCGGGATGACACATCTGTCATCCCGCCTGCTTAATATGGAACATGACACTTTGTTCCAAGATTTTATTTCATTTTTTTTTTAAATTGAAATTTTAAAAGTGTAGTACTTAGTTTTTAAGGCCAGTATAGATTTTTAGGTTACGCCGTGCTTGCCTAGGATGGTCTGTGGATACCTATTACATACCGAGTTTCCTCTGTGCCTCGGAAAGCACGTTAAGCCGTTGGTCCCGGCTGTCATTTGTAGATCTTTGACAGTCATTACAGGTAGTCAGTGGCCCGAAAGTCTGACAATCAATCTTACCAAGGGTATCGTATTATCCAGTCCCAACTGGGTTGTGGAGGTCAGATAGGCAGTCGCTCCATGTAAAATTCTGGTATTCAGCTGCATCCGGTTAGACTGGAAGCCGAAGGTTTTATGTTCTTAATCCATTAAGATCTAAGTTATTGTTTATATTTCGTTTGATATATCGCTTCCCATTACCACAGACATCGGATATTCGTCGACAAGGTCGCGTTTAACAGATAATGTTCGTTTAATCGTTTGTGTGGTCTGTGATATTATGATCTGCAAGACTGTGGCAATACAGATGAATTTGTTTCGACATATATACGTCCACTATAAACGAGTGTTTAAATGGCGGTCAATACTAACTGCATATTAAGCTGTATCTGCTGCCTGGTGTCTGATGAGTTTGCTGCTCGGGTGATGAAAATAGGCTCGCTCAAAATGTGAGTGTAGGTCCTAGAGGTACAACTCTGCTTACTCCTCGGGGAATATAGGCGTGATGTTATATAAGGTGGTGATGAAAGACAATGCTGGAAATAAGCATCCCCAAATCATTGCATACCGATGCGCCCTGCAATTCCCTCATCGAGGATATTTGAGGCCAATCCTAACTTTGAGAATTATGTTGATTTTCTATTGGAATGCTGTAAATACACACTTGTTCACATATCGTATTTTGATCAACATAGGAACGGAACGTGCCCAGAAGATTTTCTGTTCCCGGATGACAGCGATGCGGAGGAATACTTTGACGCCTAAATTGTCGTCGTTGTTTATATGTAGGTTCTTACTTTTAGTCTTAATTTATTATTATTATTTTAGATCTATTTGTAGTTTGTATAATTATAATGTACATAGTAATGAATAACATACAATCTGATACTGATCTAGAATTTTCAAAAATGGACTAGCACACCTAGATAAACACTGTTAAGGTATGCCAAAGGATTGATTGACGCTTTATTTCATCAGGGGTCAACTCCCAGCCATTAATCAAAAAACAAAAGCGTGATCTAAAGAACGCTTATACTGGAATAGTAATCGAAGGTTACATTCACAAGACAGAGGTACAGTACAATCACTATCTGCTAAATAACCTGCAGTTAACGCAATCTACATATGAGCAGTTAAACCGAGTTGACGTATGACCTCTTGGTGGTCTGTGGCCCTTTCATACAAACGCCATTTATTGCCTTCACCCTTTATGTAATTGCTTAAACCTCCGTTAATTCTTACAGTCATACTATCAGGTCTTTCTAACAAACGTTTACACAAAACTTCATTAGAATAGGCGAGACGACAAAAATAATCTAATTAGTCCGTCACTTAGATTATCAAAAAATATTTGACCCATGTTTTTTCTTTTGTAATGTAACCCTAAATTGACGAAGATACGGCGCTTTTAAAATTCTCAATACGTCACGCCATGGTATAATTTTTAGTTAGTCACGAGCCCCCACTCCCGAGTTTTGATGCGTTTTATCTTTGTCAATATTCATTGATTTACAAAAACAAAAAATACGTGTCCATTAATTTCCAATACTGTAACTGACGGACTCAATAGATTTGCAATTTCTTGATACTGTCGTCATGCCTATTAACAAAAATAATCTATAACGGCCTGCTCACTGTAACAGATAAACCACATGGGCCCCAGTGCGACTTGATAAATGTTAGTTACATTATTCATCAATTTGCTTTAGGACTGCGTTGGTCTTATCTAGTGGTCTATTACAAACTTATTATTTGCGGTTGGTGCAAAAGCCGTTTCATGGGATCGAACAGCACAGTTAAGTTTGTCCTTTAAAAAGTTTGTACGGAACCCTCGGTGCGCGAGTGCAACTCGCTCGTGGCCGGTTTTTTTTTTATTAATTAAAATGTTTGGAACAACCGTTTTTTTTTTTAAATTAGCAACGTAGTGTAAAAGCACGCTGAATCAGTCTGACCGATCTGAGTAATTTAGACCCATGTCAGTACATTTGTAGTGAATTGTGTATCGATGACTGACTCGTTCGTCTAGTGGACGCAAGCGCGACTACTGAGCATGAGGTCCTGGATTCGATTCCCGGGTCGGGCAAAGTGTTATTGAGTTTTTTCCATCAGGATTTTCTCAGTAGCAGCCACGGAGTCTGGATTTGCGTCCGGTTGATGGCAATAGGCTCGCCCCCTATTACATGGGACTTAAACATAACTGGCGACATGTGGGTGTATTATTAGAAACACCTGTGCCTAACCCGTCGGCGATTAATGCATAATGTTGTGTTATGCAAAGTTCTAAGAGATAACAATTTCTTCACGATATTTCTTTTATTTATTTTCAGTATAATATTGCGTGCTTAAAACTCTGTTTAAAAATATGCAAGGAATTCCACAGTAGTAAGAACTTTAATTATCTTACAAGAATTTAAGCACACTAACTAATGAAATTATCAACTCTGACTTGACCCCTGACCCTCGGTTTCTGCAAACCCGGTCAATCACCTAATTAGTAAATCTACTGTCAAAACTTACCATATTAATCAAATAATCAAACTTGACAGGAGATTTGACAACTGATTAAGATTAACCAGACCTTTCAGAAAGCTTATACCAACTTTGTTTAAAATAAAAAATCAAGTATTTAATATGTTCAGTTTTGTACCTACATATATATAGATAATAGTACATAATAAAACATATCATAAAATCACACCTGTAAACCCCGAACTTACCCTTCGGGGACTACAGGTTAGCAAATGTGTACCTAATAATACACCCACATTCCCATGTAATAGGAGGCGAGCCTATTGCCATAAACCAAGCACAAACCCAGACTCCGTGGCTGCTACTGAGAAATTCTTGATGGAAAAATCCAATATCACTTTGCCCTACCGAATCGAAACCAGGAAGGACCTCAAGCTCAGGAATTGCGCGTGCGACCTTGAGACCAACAAGAATTGCGCGTGCGACCTTGAGACCAACAAGAATTGCGCGTGCGACCTTGAGACCAACAAGAATTGCGCGTGCGACCTTGAGACCAACAAGGCAGTCAAAAGAACAATGTATAATAAAACAATATCAATAAAAAATATTTGCGACAAGAACTCTGTTGAGACCTGCATAGCTATTCACAACGCTTATATTCGATTTTCGATTCGGAAAGTCTTATGTCTATCTTTTTTTGACATTACGAAATCGAGCGAGACAGACATAAGGACAGACATAAGGGGCCTGGTAACCTAGAACTTATATCTATATTCAGAATTAAATCAAACAACTTAGAACTAGTTTTTATAGACGCTTGAGGACATAATTATGTATCCAGCCAGCACATCAATCCGGGGCTGCGGGACTATTCCGGGGCTGCGGGACCATTCGAAAGAGATACCGTGGCCCCGGAACACAAAGGGCGATGAAGGAATATGGATGGGTTTTAGTCAGTAAAAGTCTGACTCTCCCTCCTGGTCCGCCCAGAGCGGGAGGAGTCATTTGATGATTTCCCATAAGAAAAAAAAAAACAAAAAAAAAACATTAAGCTAATACAATCTGTCAAATTTCTTTAATACATTTTCAACGTTATCGCTATAGTATTAGGTTCAAGGTTGATTGGGTAAATTTGTCAGTTTCGGGTAACTTGCTGGCGTCTGTACTTACACAGTTTGGTGGCACATTGCGATCTCATTCTGCGAGACCTCGCTCCTTATAAAGAACTAGTTTTTGGCCGCAAATAAACCCACTTATTTATTAATTTAACATTCTTACTTTACTTCAGTGATGTTCGAGTTATTTTGTTGTCAGATTCAACCACAAATAACATTTGCTGATATGTTAATGTCGTATTAATCTTTGAATTTCGTAATTTGTTTATTAATTAGAGTATTTAGGTCTCTTTTATTTTTAATGCAAATTAAATGTTTTTAGATGATCACTGTAAAAGAAAGCAACTCAAACTCAGTACATAGGTAGATAATTAACAAATCCATCATTGAACTCCTGACTCCCACAAACCTTTGTACCTCCAATATTTGTAACACCTACATATTGTAACTGTACTTTGTGGGAGAAAAATAAATTTTATTATTATTATCTCCTTTATTCATCTTAACATTTTTATTTACATTACATTACATTATTTTATTTACATTTTTAAATATTTCTTATAAAAAACATTTAAAAATATAAAAAAAAATAGTAGTCCGCCGGTGTCGGGAGCAGGGTCCAAGCCACCGGTGGTTTGGGCTGCAGAGACAGGAACCTCCTCACAATGCGAGCCGTATCGTACATAGGAGTACTGCCTTCTGAATCAGGCATTTGATCCAACCGCCTAAAGAGAGCTTCGATGGTTAGTATTTCTTATTATTATTATAATAAAGCTATTATTATAATTAGTCAAATAATAAATGACCTTTTTTTTTTTGATGGGAAACCATCAAATGGCTCCTCCAGCTCTGGCCGGAGCGGGAGGGAGTGTCAGACTTTTACTGACTAAAACCCATCCATGTTCCTTCTTCGCCCTTTGTGTTCTGGGGCCACGGTACCTCTTTCGAACAGTCCCGCAGCCCCGGCAGGCATCGGCCCTTGCGAACCCTTCCTTTGATAATGACCTTACAAAGACAAAGGGGAAAAACTGGTATATAAAAATAATTATATCCTTCTCCGGTCAAAACTGTAGGTAGCTAAGTGTCTTACGAAAACGCTTCTCAAATACTGAAAAAAGATGGTGAACTAAAACCAAAACATGGAAGATTTAAAAACAGACTGGCCTGCTTCTGAATGAGTATGTGGCGACCCAAACATGATTTTAGCAGAGAAAGGTGAGCCGTTATTATAGTTTTTTCTGATACTTAACGTCACGCGATAGCTAAGTATTTTTAGAAAGAAACGTTAAAAATAGATTTAAATTATCATTAACAAGTCTTGTCTATTTTAGAATTCGTTTTTGTAAATAAAAAAACATCTTGAGGTGTTGGGTTTATCAACATTTAATGTTTCGAGAGTACCTAACTGATTTTTACGGAAATAAATTAGGTTATTCCGAAACATGCAAACTTTACATGTTATAAAATCAAACACTGTTTTAAGCTTTCACGGTTTAAAACTAAACTTAAACTGTCGTTTACGGGATATCTTCCGTAACTGTTCATTATTTTGAGCTCACGATATTTCGAAGCTGTTGCAAGCGCCATGATCGCAGGATGACACGGAAGATATTCCGTAAGTAACATATAAATTTATGTTATAAAATCGTCTATGGGTAGCACATCCCGCACAATATTACCGTAATACTTAATAAATCTTTTTTTTAAGATAAAAATCTGCTGAAATATTAGACCCAAATACGTATAGCACCAAAGTCAAAGAATACTATTAACTACGTTAAATTCTAGCCACGTTTTACTCAACCATAGTTCCCAATTATTAATGTATTTTAATAAAATCTGAGACGTCAAGGTTTCGAGGTTAACTGTTGCATTTCAAGTAAAGTCAGTGTACGTAACAAGTGTATGGGTTGCGCCATACATATACACATTTATTTATGGATACGGATGGACTTCAGAATGTTAACTTCAGTTTCAAGGTAACTGTGTAACCATGTTTTGGTATTGTTACAGATTCTAACAGAAATATGGCAATTTGTCATAACTCCACATCCTGACTTGTTCGGAATAGTATATCATATCAGTTTAGAATGAGTGCCAACGCTTTTTTTAGATGTCCCTCCTTTTTGTACATCGGTTTGCTTGCTGTCCCCTGTATGCACCCATTTCATTGACAAGCGAACACGCACACAAACGTGGGACACTTAAAGTCATGCCGTGCGTGTCCTGTTGGCTGCACATTACAGGAACTGTTGGCGCCGAATGAATTCATCAACACATTAAAACGCTAGCAAGAAAAAGAAGACAAACAGACGATAAATACATTTCGGCACAAAATAAAACCACTAAGTATCTTAAAACACCAGAAAACTACAGTGTCACAAAAAAAAAACGAATAATTGCAACCACAACCGCTTGTCTAGTTACACGCAAGCCCGTAACGCAACGTTATGTTACAACCAGATAGATATCGAAACGCGTCAGTGGGCACAGAGAAATGAGCTAGGCTAGTACACCGACCCTGGGCGCACGCTACTTGTTTTATATTAGTTTTAATTTGAAGATGGATTGAAATTTAGCAAGCGATAAATCGGAACGGAATGAGGAAAATGTCGTGAGAAAAGTTTTGAGTATGAATGTGGACGGGTATAAGAGTAGAGGAAGACCAAAGAAACGATGGATGGCATGTGAGAAGGATTATGCACGAAAAGAGGTGTCTGATGATGAGCAATAGAGAAGTATGGAAGAAGAAGACATGCTGCGGCGACCCCAAATGAATTGGGACAAGGGCAAGAGAATGATAATGGATTTGATCGGAACGGATGCTGTATTTTGCATGGAGCTAACTGCTTACGGGGACGGGCTGCAGACATCGAGTCTATATTTATTCTGCAGAAAAGAGCCATCAGAGCCATATATGAATTACGTAGACGCGATTCTCTAAGAGAACTGTTTAAGGAAATTAATATCATGACAGTACCTGGTCAATACATCTATGAAAACATCATGTACGTTAGGAAAAATCTGCATTTATTCAGTAAAAGAGGTGACAGACACCACTATAACACTAGAAATAGGGACCAACTAGTTCAGCCAGGTTTCAGGCTTGCTAAAGTAGATTCATCTTTCATGGGGTACTGTTTGAAATGTTACAATAAAATACCTCCCCACATTCTTCAACTGAATGAGACGAAATTTAAATCTTGTATAAAACGCACACTATGTAGGCAAGCATATTATAAGTTGGGGGATTACATTGATGATAAAAATGCTTGGCTACATGCTGGTCCTGCTCCACAACCATAGTTGCAAACTAATTGATTGCACTGGTCGGCCATTAATTGAGTCTATCGACACGCAAGAAGTAGAAGAAGAATTGATTCCCATGTTAATGTATTGTGGAAGCTGCAGAAGATTGTTAAAATATACCTACTTGCATTGTTTAATTTCCAGTTTTTAGTATTATATAATTGCATAGCACATGTGTGAGTACTTTGTACTGTTCAGCCACCACTTACATTTAGTTATCTTTCATTGACTTGAATATGCCTTGGTGGCTAAGAGAGAATGTCATGCTCACTCAAATGTCTCGCTGATGGTGACGGGTGTGTCGGGTCATTTAGTTCCCTTAAATATGGTCGAGTTGTTTGGCGCCGATATATGCGTCATGTTCGTGAACGGGCGCTCTCAGTTGGGACTGGTCATCTCTTAGGTGCCACGGTTCGTTCATTTTAATTACTTTTTTTTTTAATTTTTGATTTATTATTTTACTCTGGACGCTCTTAATGTGCACGTCTTTCTATATCGTTCTCACATATATGTATAATCTCAACATGAATGATGTAACCAAGATTTTCTAACAATTTTTGATTTAAAAGAGTGTCCATGGAGTTTCTTGCCCGTTCTTCTCCATAGAGATCTACGTTAGGGAATGGGCAACTACTGGGTGACTGTAGCTTTGCTTTTATTGTATTTTCGACTTTCAAAAGTGCCGTAATGGTCTAATTGAAATAAATGATTTAAGTTTTTTGAGTTTGCTTATCAGACCTTCACAACCTGAGTACAGTCTAGTCTCTTCTCAGTCTGTATATTTATACCATTGACAGAAATACGATGATACTAAATGAGTAGTAACAGAAATTTGCACTAAAAGGAACATTTTGACGATAATGTTGCTGATTGAGTTAGTGCCAGTGAACTACTACTTTTTCATGTCGTCTTGAATGGTAACCGTCATCCATCGTTACCACTCTGTATGGGCGTCTTAAAGCTCTAATAGTCGAACTAGTTTGGTAACCCAAATATAGACTGACCCTGGCCACCGTTTACTACTCGACTAACACATGCATATTAAATTTTATTAGCAAACGCAGCCGATCAACTGTAAATCCGCTCAATCGCGTAAATCCTAATCGAAATTCCTTCCCCCAATTAATTTTTAATGATTAAAATCCTCGTGGCTAAATAATAACTGCTTCACAAGTCGATCGAAGGTTACTACTTATCGAAGTCGGTACGTGGATGGGTGACCAATGATTACGACACAACCCGTAAGTGCTGGGAACAGTCCGTGTTTCGGAAAGCATGTTAAGCCATTGGTACCGGCTGCCATTTGTAGATCTTTAACCTTCGAAAACCTGACAACCAGTTTTACAAGGGGATCATGACGCATGGGAACTTTGTTAAGGAGATCAGATACTCATTCGCTCCATGCAAAATACTGGTATTCCGTTGCATCCTGCTGGAAAAGACTTGGCAGATTCGTGAGGTGTGAGCATATAAATATACAGAATAATTTGTTCGTTTGGTTAGCATGCAAGCGATTAAGCCACAAAAATCCACAATCAGAATTGCACGCACTTAGAATTTTGAAACGTTTACCAAATAAACATCATCACTTGAATTTCATCATTCAACCATGACCGGTGATAGTACTAAACGTTAAAATACAAAAGACGAAAAAAACATCTATGAAAAATTATGGGTTTTTTGTCTGAATTATCTACTTGCGTACATGTGTTACGAAAAACTTAAGATTCTGACCGCAACTCGCCAAATTAATGGCTATGTGGTTTAGCCTTGGATGGTTAACGAAACTTTTTAATTTTATAAGACTACATAGATCTTGTAAAAACCAAGTAGATGAACATTTTATTAGTGGCCATGGACAACGAATGTCACCTTCCTTAAAAGGCATCGTACATTAGTCTAAAGAGGTATAAGTCTCTGGTCATTAGCAAGTCAAAACAAAGAGATAGACCGATGGCCGGTGAAGCAAACGATCTAGCCTTTTCGCAACATGTTGGGGTCGGCTCCCAGTCTAACCAGATGCAGCTGTATACCAGTATTTCACATGGAACGACTGCCTTCTGACTTCCACAACCCAGTTAGTACTGGGTAATACGATACGCCTTAGGAAGACTGGTTGTCAGACTTTCCGGTCACTGACTATCTATAACAGCTGTCAAAGATTCTCATCATCCAAATCAGTAGCAGAAGAAGCAGTGATAGCCAGCCACCACGCCTACCAACCGCCTACTAACCAGCATGCTTGAGATATTTCTCCCCGGAAAAGCCAAGTCAGAAGCCCATGGGCGGCATAAAAACTCTGACACCAGGCTAACCTGGTGTCAGAGTTTTTGGCTATATAGTGCCTAAGCACTAACCATACGAGAGAGAAGAAGACAATCCAATACACCCTAATCCTACACGAGAAAGAAGATCATCCAGATCAAATCATGTCATAAATCACAATATCATACTTTTCTCAAGAGAAAAGCGAACTAACTCTAAAAGCAAAAAAATGTCTTAGACGTAGCAGAAAGGATACACTGAAGGCTGATTGGTGAGATATCATTAATATTTGTAATGTGAACGACAGCGGACGTGTGAATGTGTCTGTGCTTTGCATAATAAAACGAATCGATCAAAATACCAACGCTTATGGATTCTAATCATAATTACCTAAGCCAATATGGTTGTGAAAACTTCAATTATTAATGAGCTTGCTTCCACGACTAGCATTAGTAGTTCGTTTGGAAATATAACATTATCGGTATTCTATAAATTCAATTAATCATCCTATAATGTTCCCACAGCTGGAAGGCAGGCCTCCGTTCTGTGAGAGAGAGTGAGTCTTGGGGCCCAGTGCGGGTCGATGATGTTCTAGCCAGGACACGCCATTTTTTTTTTTCAGCATTTTTGAGAGCTGTAGTTATGTTCAATGTACTCAAAGTAAAGGTTTTC
Organism: Xestia rhomboidea; assembly: GCA_963853795.1. Classification (NCBI taxonomy): domain Eukaryota; kingdom Metazoa; phylum Arthropoda; class Insecta; order Lepidoptera; family Noctuidae; genus Xestia; species Xestia rhomboidea. The sequence continues at coordinate 15,219,279 of OY970778.1, forward strand.
GAAATTGAAAATCGCGTTACGGAACTCAAATGGAGTTGAGCAGGACTCCTAGCTAGGCGCAGTAGTGACAGGTGGGCTAAGGCTGTCACCGAATGGCGTCCAAGAACTGGGAAAATAAATGTGGGTCGTCCGGCGGCGAGATGAGCAGACCCATCGTCGGGGGATAAACATGCATGAGGCTGGCACAGGAACGTGGAGATTAGCTCAAGAAAAGAGAGGGTTATTACCCAGCAGTGGGTGAATTCAGGCCGTGGATGTTGATGAAAGGGCCTCTCTAGGTTAGTTTCCATCGCTTTTATGTTAATACAGTACAGATTGGAAAACAACAGACGTTGAAATAAAATCGTTTAGTGGGTTTGGTTACATTTAATGTTGCATTACGTAAAGGACGACTAATTTGTGTCACATCTCATGTTAAGTTTCAACTATCTGTATACGGCAATAAGATTCCTTTTAACTTGAAGACAGACTAACGGACCAGGCTCTTTGCATTGAACAGGAGACATTACTCGTGCATTGGTCACAAATGTACCGGTTGTATGTATGTCAGAATCTGAATTAAGGTCCAATGTGAATGCGCATTATCGTCAACAGATGATAATGGAGGACAGTGATTTTTGAACAGGATTATAGAAGGTTGTGATAGAAAGACTTTTATCCAGACTAAGAATGCTTTACTCAAATGTAATAAAAATACATAATTGCTCATACTAACAGGGCATTGAAACAGACATGAGCCCCACATAATTGAAAGAGCTAAATAACGAATCATGACAAAAAGATTAACACGTCAATAAGCTTACACAGGAGCTAAAAAATATTTGACGATAACGAAGATGTTTTTTATCATTCACGTCTAGTGAGGCTCTTACTCCGATAATGTTGAGCCTAACATTGAGGATAATTGTTAACCGTAAACAAGCTTCAAATAACAACTAGGCACTGTCCTCACAGCAACTCATAATTCTCCTGCCCTTCTCCTAATTTATTTGTGGTCGGCGCAGCATGTCTTCCTCTTTCATACTTCTCTATTACTCGTCATCTCAGCAGTCATCTCTTTTCTAGCCATATCATCCTTCTCTTTGGTCTTCCTCTACACTAAGAACCCACATTCATACTCTTAACTTTCCTCACGTCTAATCCTTATTCCTCCGCATCACTTGTCCGTTCCACGATTACCACACAACTTTTCAATCCTCACAGCGACTCGAATCAACGGCCAGACGAGATAAGAATCCAACTGATGATGATTACTATGTCAGATGTCTGGTGCATCGTTCCGTTAGCTCGAGGGCTCGGCCGTGAGCCCGTGACCTACGATTGTTCTCGGGTTCTCGGCACGATTTCTTGTGCGTCTGCCCGATGATTGCCGACAGGTGAGTCTCGCCTCTGCCATATCAATAGGGCATTGATTTCAAGTTATACTGATCTAAATGAGCGTATTCTTAGCGTGTCGATAACAAGTAAGACGGTTGTTGTTCTTTTTCTTCATTAGTTACCTCTCCAATTACAGAATAATGGTCATCAACTCTGAATATTTATCCTTGCCTTTAGAAAGTTGTTATAAAAGTCCTCGTTGGAACCGTCTTTAAAATAGGGACGCATTTTAGTTAGAAGGCAAATCTTGAGTCGAGAAAAGAGGCACAGTTCATTAAACCACCTCTGTGTATAAGTGGACAAAAAATACATATGCCGCGAAATACATTATTGACTCAGGACTTTGTAATGCTAAATTTGGTTTGAAAGACTGTCCATGGAGTTACTGGTCAGTCTTCTCCATAGAATGGACATCTATGACTTCTACCTTTAACTAACTAACCGACTCCTTTACAATTCAAGAGGAGAGGCTTAATGGCAATAAATGCCTTAACTTTAAATTTGACATTCCAGAGCAGCAGTTCTGCAGCTTGTCTGGTAAAAAAAGAAATACAGATTTAATAAAACTAACGAATAAATGGGGACCAGAATACCGGATTGATTCTGACCTGATCGTAATCGTGTCAGCGACCAGGTGCAAGAGATACCGTTATGAAGGGCTCAACATCGATTGTTCTGGATTCAGTGACGTAACCAGGTCAGGTTTTTATCATTAATGGATTCTGTCGCTTTGTGGAGCTAACGGTACGTTACCATTTTAAGTTAAGAGCTTGTATGATCAGATTAAAAACGTTTTAAAGTTATCAAAGTCTGGTATATTACCTACGTATTTTTTTGCTTTATACAAACTTGTTTTTTTTTTAATTCAGTATCTGCTGTTCGTGCATCAACAAAAGTGTGCACTTAGAACGACACCTTTTAAGGCACTACCGCGTTCAATGATGTCGACCACTTTTCACACCTATGCCTTGAGATATAAGGTTGAAAAGCGGTCAGCATCTGATTTTTTCGCGATCACAGGGTTGGTCTCACAGTAAAAGTTGTTCACAGTACATTGACCCTTTTGCTGATTTAGAACGAAAACTGAGGTGGTAATATATTTTTGGGCACAAGATCTGCATCTGAATTTATTTTTATATCGGCAATGAAGGAGACATCGTAATGCGGACTTTCTTTTATTTTCTCAAATTTCATTGACTGGTCGACAACTGGTCCAACGACTTCTTGTTAAGTTTGACCTACATTTATCTTTTTCTCAATATTATATATTATTATTATTACTTTACGAGCTATCGTTTCACTCACACACATTTTATTTATTGCATGCATCTATTTGTCTATTTGCAATTAAATATCAATCAGCAACAGTCCGAAGCGTTCCAATGCAACTGTTGCGCTGACCTTGATTCTACTTGAATGTGCAAATGTTTTCATTCACTCATGGATTGACGACCCGAATGGCGCAGCGGTAGTGAGGCTGCCTTACGTTCTTAGGGTCCCGGGTTCGAATCCCGGTGGGAGCAAGTGTTTGTGTGATGAGCATGGACATTTGTTTCCGAGTCATGGATGTTTTGTATGTATTCACAAACAAAAAGTATCTATGTAGTATATCAACTATCTGGTGTCCACGACTCAAGTCCTCGTTGCTTAGTGTGGCACTAGATGGCGCTGTGTAATGTCCAGCTATATTTATTTATTGATGAATTAACCTTTTAATTTATTCAGAGCGAGGAGATAATTGTAAATTAAAGTTTGTAGCTCAGTGACTCTATCGGGCATTATTTGAAAAAAAAAAAACTGTAAAACCACCTCGTATAGCAAAAACCTTTTACTATAGATAGTTTAGACTTGGAAAGGACAGTAAGTCTTTCAATTATTATTTTGTTATAATATAGAAGAAAATGAATACAATACAATTAAATACAATAGGATTTATTATACCAAAGTGAAACCGTTATCAGATCAGCTTTGCGTCTGTTTGTCAAGAAAGTTTTCCTCGAAAACTGAGTGATACTCCTACCATATTTTATTCTCCGTTCAAACTGCATTCTCCATTTAAAATCTATGACCTAAAGCGTACATTTCGACGTTACCGTTTGCCTGACCATGACTCGCCACTGCAGGCCATTACAGGCCATTATTGGCCAGTCGTCAGCCGTGAATGTTTGGGTTTTTTACCTTTGCGTAACATTGGCGTGCCAAAAGCGAATACGTGCCGTTGTGCACTTTTTTGTGCTATGATTGGGCTATGAATAAGGTATGAGGTGTGTAGAAGGTGGCGTCTTCGTTTGGAAATTATTGCTAACTAAGTTTTACCCACGGGTTTACCAATGCGCAGAGGTCAGATATCATCCCTTGGGTCGTTACTACCGGGATAAAGAGTGTATGGGTAAGATAACTGATTAAAAAAAAGAAAAAAAAACACTCAGTAACAATTGCTTGAAAGCTTTTTTCGAGGAGGTACAGTGAGTGACAGAAGTAGAATGTTTTTCGTTTAAATTATAATGAAAATTTTATCATGAAAGATCGAAAGTTACATTAGATTATTAATTTTATAACACTATTCAATATCCGTTCACCCATCAAGTTGCGAATTCCATTCCAACACAACCAATAAACAATCATTATTTTTGATTATTTTTTTCTTCATACAAATATTTTTGCATACTGATTTGCTATTTTAATTGAAACAGGATCTTAACATCTTACAATAAAAATTAACTGCCTCTCATGATCGATTTTTTTCACAAATCACTGGAAGCGAGTTAAAAAGCCGAGGTAGTTAATTACAGACAACTTTGAACGCGTCCACTTTCTCCCGCGCGAAAGTGTCACAACTAGTTATGCATTTAAAACAATTTTAACGATGACAACCCATGTATGAATCGATGGATCGGCATTCGGTTGATATCAATTTATAAATATTCTATTGGTTATTATGGGTTGTTTATTTGTTTTTACTAGTTTTTTTCTGTGGTTTATCGTTCTGTTTTTTTTTTTTCTAATGGGTAAACTAAGTTTAGATGTAATTTCAAACTAGCATTGATACATCTGACTACACAAATTACATGCACAATGTTTGCACAAAAACAGATCTGTATTTTACGGTCATCATCGGCATAGCCTAGCCTTTTCCCAATTATGTTGAGGTCGGCTTCCAATCTAACCCGATAGACCTGCAACAGAATACCGGTTACCATCCTTTACCTGCAGCTTATATTTATACCTTGATTTTTGAGTAAGTTTTAAACTATCTAAAGTCAACAAAAAACATTTGTCAGGCAAACACTTCGAAGTCGAGGAGTTTAAAATTGTGTACGCAAAATAGAAAAGATTTAATCGAATATCAAACTTTAAAAGAAAATACTTTTTTGGCAAATAACCAGACAGTAACTTCCTCACGCCGAAACAACTTGACCAACATTAATAATTCCTTGACCATACACTCTTACAGCATGCGCTTTCTTTTACGAGTTTTATTTCGGCATTTCATCCTTTAGAAATCTTGCTCTATCATTCGTTATAATTATTGTAACTCTTCTATTTGTGATTGCAACTTTCTGACTAAAAGATTGATCTACTCCATGGCAGTTCAAAAATGCCGGTTTATTAAGAGATATGATTGCAAGAGCTTTTATAAACTGGCCTTTTAAAAACACCGAGAAGAACGAAATGATTTTAAACAAGTTTTACCCAGCTATCGAGCCTTTTCCCAACTAAGTATGTTGGGGTCGGCTATGTTCTAGCTAGTCTAACCGGATGCAGCTGAATGCCAATATTTTACATAAAGAAATAGCCTATCTGACCTCCACAACCGAGTCACTCGGTTACACGATAATCCTTGGCAAAACTGGTTGTCGTTTTTCGAAATTCTGAATACCCTAACAATATAGAAAAGATCCACAAATGACAGCTGGGACCAACATCATCATGGGTCTGGTTGGTCTGGGTTGTGGAGCTATTTACTTTACAAATCGTGACTTGCAAAGTAAATAGCACAATGTAGTTTTATAGCCATATTTAATTTACTAGCAGTTAATATGCAGCCACAATTCTTGCGTGCAATAATTCGCGCTTCAAAAAATAGGCATATGCTATTAATTATACGTCCGTGTGCATTTATGTCAGTTTTCTTAGTGACTTCTTCAATACTTTCTTAGGACGCTATTTTGTCTAAATGCATCTGCACCTACACTTATATATTATGCGAAAGTAAGTGCGGTTTCGCACTACGTCCGATCCCAGTCCGATCCGTATCCGTGAAAAGTCAGTCATAAGGTATGGCATGTCTGTCTACCTTTATAAACCACAAGTTCTACTACTCTACTTATGTAGGTACTCGTAATTATAAAATTACCAGAAAACGTCCTGCGGAATCGCGGGGCAGGCCCAGAGCCGTACGCTTTGTCTTCACTTCACGGATCGGATTCGGATCGGACGTAGTGCGAAACCGCTCTAATGCTGTACGTCCTTTACCTTGCTGGCGTGAAGCCCGATGATCGATGTTTTGCACACAGGTAGGTACCATTAATATCATGACCTGGGTTAGGTCATAGGATACTTTTTGTTCCGGACGTAAGTACATTCCTGTGCGTTATTTTCTGACCTCAACAGGTGGCGAAGCGGTCAAAATCATCATTACTAGCTGTTGGTAATATTTCAAGTTATTTTATTTGATGCTTAATTAGCTATGATGAGGTAGATTAGTCATATTTGAAATAACGACTACCGATTTTTCGGAAAACGTAGGTAATAGGTAGGTATTCCTAATGGAATTATTGCGCTAGCATTTAACTAATTATTATTACAGACATTAGACAAATTATAGGCTGCTTTCTTTCGTATGGTTTCTAGAAATATTTTCTTTCAACTTTTTTACCCCAAATACGCTTGCGTGATTAGCTGTACCAACTTATATTATAAGAATAATAAATATATATACCTTTTTATCATAATTATGTTTAAGACCCAAAATTTCGTCTACAAAGGTCACTGTGACTTATATAAAACGTAAAAGGTATTTCTATAATTTATATTCCTTTACGATCTATATGAGAGTTCTAGTTCAAGGTCTTATTGGAAGTAATTGAAAGTACTTTTACTGAATCATAAAAGAGAAAATTAAAGAAAGTCCCGAAGTTGTCCGAACATTTAATTGTAATGATATCCTATCACTTCACGCTCGATGCTTTTTAGGGTAAATGTATAGCAACTTGCATTTTGGTTCCACCTTATCAACTGACTAGTTTCTATAAAATTTCTAATTTTGCTTGCTTTGTTAAAATGTGTATAACAGCCTTTAATAATAATGATAATATTATTGTATTGTTAAGACCTTTGTGTATGACCGTACTTCTTAGTGACAGTTATTTGAATTCCGAACTTCTTAATCTTTTTACGAAATAAAAAGTAAACTCTCCGGGTTTTGACACTTTGAAATAATTAGTCTCTGGTACTTTTCGCCTACTTTATGAGTACGCTCAACGCACATTGATTAAATAATACATTGAGTAGGCATGTAAAATGCATAATAAACTCAGCAGATTACCTTTGAAAAGTAGGTCATAGTCACAAGTATTGTACGGTAACGTTAAATTACCCAAATTAAATCATAAATTAAAGCAGTAGGTACTGCGCTTCTGCGATTACCGCATAATTAAAGGTTTGTTTTAATTATGAAACTTATGGGGGTTTTTTTACATAACTGTGAAAATAATGTGTATTTTTTTAAAGAACTTACCTATGAGAACAGCCAATAACAGGAGACATCCGCCAAATAAAAACGTAGACTTCATTGTAACTTTTTAAAATTCAAATCCTTACACTTTCACCAAAACACTATTTCACTGCATTACTTGAATGCAAACGTAATTTTTACAAACAATTCAATTTATTCCACACCCATTTTGTTCACTACCACTAAAGCACAATTTAAAATAAAATGTTTTCGTTTATGGTTTACGGAAATGCCGCCAATTTTTTGACAGTTTTATTTTTTAAAAGCGCGCGTCGAATCACGTTCGAAAGTCAAGCGCTAACTGCGCATGGCCGGCCAGCGAAACAGGTGTGCAAACCGGTGGAGTAAACGACCCGTGTAACCCGACCAAATCGAGAATTCACTTATTTATTTACCATGCCCTTTAATTGAATGACGCGCTTATTTGGTCGGATTATAATTTGTAGGCGTAGAGCGTATGTGCAGATAGTTAACGTTATCACACTTTCTATAGTTATTTTCAAATTGTTACATAAACTCTCGTTATTTTAATTATTTGAACGTAAAAACTTTGTGGTGATACGGTTTACGTCTCACGTCTGTGAGGTAAGAGTGTGATGTCATTAGATAGGTATCTTACTATCTCCGCTACGAATTTTAAACTTTCTTCGTAACTGAAAAATGAAGTAATTTAATGGACAGGAATACAGGGACTATGAAACCGGATTCAATAAATTACAATTAATTTCACGGAATTTATGTATCCAGTTTACAATTTAAATAACCCCTTTTCAGAAAGCTTGATCTACGATGACTGATTTATTTCTTTTGCTGCCAACTCTCAACTCAAGTTTTGTTAGGAGAATTGGTCCACCAATCACATAATTATAGACAGTCAAAGTTCGATAATATGACATAAGCAATACAGAATAAATAAGTAGGCATTAAATTTAAAAGATGAACACTAGATGGCATATGAATGACTAATTTATAGGTAAGTAACTCTTACCAGAACAGGTGGTACCCTCTACGAGAGGAGGCTTGGGCCTGTTTTCCACCTGTGGGAACGTTATACCTAGGGGCTCATTATACTCGATAAGTGCGACTGCCTCGTTGGTAGGTAATTGGGATTTTCCATCAGGAATTTCTCAGTAGCAGCCACGGAGTCTGAATTTGTGCCCGGTTGATAGCAATCTATAATCTCTTCTATGACATGGCATAACTCGCGAAATGGGGGTTTACTATTCCCAAAAACCCTATTACCTACACCTCCGGTATTACAGGCGTGACGTTATGATGTTAAGTTAGAGTTTTCCGAAACCAAATTCCGCTTTTCTACATGCCATCAAACTATACATTCCATGTCCATTAAACTGTAGGTACTATCGAGGACACTCCCGCCTGATCACCACTAAGCTAATTTTTGCTTGCACTCGCAACATAGAAACACTCTCTAGCTCCGCCCCGTTGACTTTGTATGGAAATAATGAATGAAAGACAATACCGATCGGCCGAGCGCACTGGCGACGCACACCAAACGAGAGTTATTCTTATTTTGCGCGCCAAATTGACGCTTTCCTAATAGGCCTAAACTTTAAGGGGGCGTGGCTCGGCGCTCCCGCATCATTGAAGCGAAAAAATATTTAACTGATCAGGCGGAAAAGACCACGACCGTACCTAGGTACGTGCTGACTTGATTAAATTGCGTGTATTAAGTATGTCAAAGTCGACGAACAGAAACGTTTACCAATTATATGAACTTGACCTATCGGGGTGATCACCTATTGCACACCCAGTAAATGGTTTTTACCAGGCTAGTTTTGGCTAGTATCCGTATAAGATCCACGGTATTCATTTTAATGAGGGCATAAGAAAAAAGAAGAATGAAAGAAAACATATTTATTTGGCACATGCCATACGTGCACACAACAAAACAACAATAAAATAAAAACTTATAACTACACAATTAAAAAAAAAGAACTTAAAACTAAACAGAAAAAAAAGAAAAGAAATAATATTGTGTGTCTCACGGCTGCAGCAAATAGGCCCAGTTCAGCAAACTGCCGGGCAGCTAGTGCCCGACGCTGGGTGGATTCAGTCAGGACATTAGCTAGACGTGAAGATGGCCGATGGATCTAAGCTTTGACCGAGTGGTAGTTAAGGGTAAGTCAAAGGAACTAGAGACATCCAAAAGCTCGTTGAAGTCACAAGAAATACGTGGATGAGGGACGCATTGAACCAGGTAGGGCGGCTGAAGAAAGGGTCCTATACCCAGCAGTGGGTGATTCCGGGCGAAATTGATGATGATGATGATGATAAACCATGTTTACTTATTAGTAGGTTTCTCCCGATTTCTTTGGAATTTAGGTCAGGTTGTGCCGGACGGGCGTGATCGCTGGGCGCTAGGATGTATGCGTGTACCTAACGGACTATGTGCCTATGTATACTGCACTGTGCGCACGTGTTCTTCGCACCTAGTCGGCGCTGACGTCCTACACCTGTAGGTTCAGGCTACCTCAGACATTGTTACATGGGGAAGGGGGTTACTGGGAATAATAACACTGATAAACTTTCATAACTGTTTCAGGAAGCGATTCGGAACTTCAGGACTTTCTCCGCACTACTTTTTACTGTTTGTTCACTATTATAGAGGCATATTTGCCGTACTGATGACTACGATTCTATCTGGGTTTTGGGTCTCTATTGTACCCCGGGACTGTACTGTAACGAGAGCCATGGAAGAGCGAAGACCGAAGAGCCTTCCTGATTTTGGAAATTTTTATTAAATTATTCCTCTGTACATTTTTGCAATAAAAAAAATTTAACTTTGTGCTTATATCTGGTTATATTCAAGATAACACAAGTTATTAGGTATAGATATCTATCTACTAGTACAAAAATAAAATTATCTTTATTGTCTGTAAAGAAATAATACTAGAAACTACTTATACAATCTTTCTAATATTGGCTGATTGAAGGATCTTTTCAGCTGAGTTTACATAAAAACTGTCATTGAGACCGCAAGTATATAATTGCTATATACTAGGAAAGTATATGACCTATCGAGTTTTACTGTTTATAGTTACGAGTCTATGTTTTTCAGCCTGTAATGATCCTCCAACTGTCAGTCTGTTAGACAAAATTTTACACGTTAAAACGAAGATGGACGCGTTAGACTGTCACATTCTCTACAAGTGGTTTTCCTGAAGGGACTAAGTTAATTTTAAACAAAATACTATATCCAGGCCTAGGTCGCAACCTGGATTTCACTAAATTATAACTTTAAAGCTCCACTTGCGAGTACATGTGAGTCTAGCGCGTACGTAAATGACTGTTTGCTTATTTTAATTCTCTGTTTCACTCATTTACTTGTCACTGTTATTGCCCATATCACTGACTCTATATGTTTATGGTAAAAGCACTATATACACTTGGATTTGGTGAAGTTCGTCGCGAACACAGGTATTTAGCAATGTTTTTAAAATAACCTATGTTTTATACATAGCAGAAAAAACTAGAAACGGCTATTGCTTAGCAAATAATAAGTTTGTAATAGTAAATAAGTTTTTTTTGTCATTAAACTACATATTTCTGGTTTTCAGACTTTTCCCTTTACACGTGCTGTAAGACCTTGCTTTTTGACAAATTTCGTGATTCTAGGTCAACGGGAACTACCATATAGGTTTTCGACCCAAAACCTATAGGTTTCTTCCGGTTAACCTAGAATAATTGTCAATTTGACCTAGAATTGTAAAAGCAAGCTCTTACAGCACAAGTAAAGGGAAAAGTTTGAAAAATAAAAAAAGTAGAAAATTAAGGTAAATTTTGGTACTTAGTACAAGTTTTCGCGAAAATCTAAATTTGCCTATATCTTTTTATTGTGTTGACCTTGATTTATATACACCTAACAGGGATTATAGACTACAATATATGGTATAAATTTCAACTTGCTAGGTCTACCCGTTCCTGAGAAAAACGGTGGTGACAGACGGACAGACAGACATACAGACAAGAAAGTGATCTTATAAGGGATTCGTTTTTTCCTTTTGAGGTACGGAACCCTAAAAACAGAAAAGGCTAGACAGATTAGATTTATGATGAAAATGTCTAAAACATAGGTACTAAAACCTTTGTTTTTATCTTTTTTACCTTTGCAAGGCATGAAATGGATTCAAATCAATAACCTGCACTGCTCAGTGTGAAATCCTCAATCCTCCTAATTCAATTAAGGTAGGGTTGAATAAAGATTTTTTTTATGGGAAACGCCATGTAGCAGACTAAAAGTTTTGATCACTAATATAATATAAGAGTTTTGATAACGTTCGCTCTTGTTAGATCGAACTTCAAGAATTACTGTTTACAAACAGTGGGTCTCACATATCACGCTTTTCGATTCAGTTGCAGCAGAAAATTAGACAAAATGTTTCGCAACAAGATGCATTTCATTAGAACAACGTACGAACAACGAACAACAGCTCTTGGCTTATAATGGCTGCACTAATATTTCACGACATTCAAGAATCAACGTGCACACTTTTCGTTAGAAATCGATTGTTACATATGTATTAACATTGAACCAATGATTGCTGGCATGTAAATAAAATTAATTCATGTTACATCGTACCTAATACCTACTTGTAATTCTGTCACGGAACGTTTATCTTGTTAGTCTATTTACCTGTATACCGTACCTTTTTTTTAAAAAAAAATTAAAAATCTTCAAATGACTCCTCCCGCTCTGGGCGGAGCAGGAGGGAGGGTCTGACTTTAACAGACTAAAACCCATCCATGTTCCTTCATCGCCCTTTATGTTCCAGGGGCACGGTATCTCTTGCGAACAGTCCTGCAGCCCCGCAGGCATCGGCCCTTTCGGACCCCTTCCTTTATATACCGTACCTACGAAGTAAGTTGTTTGCCGACTGTGAGTATCTTCCCAGGGTAAGTACCCAGCACACGTTGCATGACCACCGTGGAAACGGGTTTTGTCGACGGAAGAATAGACAAAATAACACACTGTAGAAAGATTTCTAAAAATGTACAAAAGAAATGGTTCTTTATTTTCAGTCGACAAAAGTTTAAAACGGCAAATATGTATGACGACAATTTTTTCTCTACTTTTTACATTTGGGGGTAGAAACATTACTGACAACAAAAGTCAAATGTTCTACATCACAGCCTGTCTACGATCACAGCGGACCTAGACAAGATTTTTTTATTATGTAGGTAGGTACTATTTTGTGTTTATTGACATATTATTATATTGGTTTTAAAAATATGTCGAGGTCCTACCGTCACCGTCTCATCAGTTTTTAGGCCGAGAAGAATGAAAGTAACTCCAAAAGGAATGCTATCAGAGCATTAACCGGGGCTCTTGATCTCCCCCTGCTATGTAGGTGCGGCAAAGATTTTATCAGAGTATCAGACAATACCTAATGCCCATTTTCACCAACACTAAGTGTCACCAAACTGATTGCCCAAAACCCATTTTCACCAACACCAAGTGCCACCTAACTCAATGCCTAATGCCCGTTTTCACCAACACTAAAAAGCCCGAAAGATCGTGTCTTCTTTATAAAATCCTAACATTTACCACTGCTTGGCAAATATTCGGATCTACCTACCAAATCATGTTGGTTAATTCATGATCTGTCAAATGACCAATTTCGTCGAGACGCCATTGTTTAACTATTGTGTCTACTTCGTGGACAGATCATGGGTTAAATCCCTAAGATTGACCAATATTGATGCGGGCTTTTCGCATTCTTGTAGAATATTGTTAGGAACGGGAAATAAAATGGATGGATTGTGTGAGAAATATTCTGAAAGAAAAGGGGGTGAATGATAGAGTGGTGGTTAACAGAGGAGAATGAGAAGAGATGTGTTGCCAATTTAACCCCAAGTACCTAACATGCAACAAGGCCGGAAAGATGGATCAATAGATGGTTGGTAAATATAGCTTGAACCTGACCGGCAAATTGCAAAAAACGAATGAAAATTTGAATTTTATTCATTACTAGCTGACCCGCGCAACTTCGTCTGCGTTATATAAGAGAGACAGAGAGATGGTTAGAGAGAGTGTGAGACACCCTTAAAAGATAGTCATAATAATGCTATCGCGGATTTTTATAGAATTTATTCCGTCATACACGATTGTTGCGTAACTTTAACCGTTTACGAAGCGCACGCAACGAAAGATCTCAAAAAGAATACTTTTTTTTCCTTTTTTTTGCAACATTTTTCATTGATGCTCTGCTCCTATTGATTGTAGCGTTATTTTATATAAACGTTGTAACGTTGTTGTTCGTTGTTGCCTTCCCCGATTAATGGGCTATCCAACAGTAATAGATACTTTTAACTCGAACCAGTAGTTCCCGAAATTAGCGTGTTCAACCAACCAAACAAACACAGCTTTATAATATTAGGTATAGTATAGAATCAAGTAGGTAACAATTTAATTTCTCTTACATATTTGCCTTAATCGCTAAAATATTCAGTTTTTCTAAATAAGGGCTTCCCTCGCCAGCCTCCTCAGCCTTACGATAACATCCTTAGACACTTGATGACAGTCATACTCCATCTACGTCGAAAGTTCTCATCAAGGTGCATAAAATGAGCCCAAACACGATATAGATGCTGTAAACTCTTGATGACCTCTTGCAACTGCCTTCCGTCTCCATCGTCGACCTTCGATGAAAGTCATACTCTAGCTAAGTTTAAAGTTTTCATCAAGGTCCATGAAATGAGCCCAAACACGATTTAGCTGCTGAAAACTGTTGCGAACCTCTTGCAACTGACTTTTGTCTCCACCGTCAGACCTTCGATGACAGACCAGGCAGGTCTTAAATTCTCACCAAGATGCATGGAATGAGGCCAATAACAATATAGCTGTAAATATAATCTACGTAAACTGCGTATGCACAGCGCAGTTCTTGCACGTCAAGAACACGTGAATTTATCAGGCTTCCGTTCGCTATACTACTTTTTGGAGAAATCATCATCATACTCCTGCTCCTTATCCCAATTTATTTGGGGTCGGCGCAGCATGATTGTATTCTTCTTCCATACTTCTCTATTACTTTTTGGAAAAAAAATCACGAAAAAGTAAAAAATATAGACATGCAATTTAAATACAAAAAGAAATATAGGCAATCTAACAGCCTCCAAAAAAAATTAACAAATCACAAAAAGTGAAAATAATGTTGCGGGGTTTGAACCTGAAACCCCGTAGTTTGCAGAGCGGTCATGAAACCGCTAGGCTATTTACTTCGTCGACATAAGCTACAAATAGCCGTTCTCATGTACTTACGTCATGACTGAAACGTCATACAATTGAAGTATACGGACATAATGTTAAATTGCCTACCCCCTTAAGGAAGTAGCGTGATAATATATACCCTAAATATTTAAGAAGCCTATGCAGTAGTTTTGACGTGATGCGCGCACAAACATTTCGTAGCAACTACTTTTACCGAAGAAAGTTGATTTTCTTGAGTTCCACTATTTTGTGCGTATTCACCTCAAAAATCAAATTTCAAGAAAACTGAGAAATTATATTTACCTGTATTAGATATGAAGTATATGTAGCAACTTTAAAAGGTTACACTTCATTGGTTTTCATTGTATAGGTGTTTGAAGTTTATTAATTTTAAACACAAAACCCTCTTTTTTGCGTCTCTGAATGAGATTTCAAAAAAATGCTAAAACAGGTATTTCTTTATTTTTATTAATAAGTATTTACTCTGAGTTTCATGATTCTAGAACAATCTAATTTTTTTTTCCATACAAACTTTAGCCCCCTTTTTCACCCCCTTTTAAAAAAAAAAAACAAAATTACTATAGCCTATATGTTATTCTGAATTTATTTAAATAGATTTGTGAAGATTTCAACAATATCGGTTCAGTAGTTTTTACGTGATGCGCGGTCAAACAAACAAACAAACAAAAATTTTTAAAATGAATTTAATATGTTCTGTTACTTATTTTAAGTCACTCTGGCTGGTTTTTTTTTTTTAATCTTCAATGAACAGATTTTTTGGTCTCAACGATTTTATTATATGTATATAGATCATTATTTCCATGTAACAGTAAATTAGGTAGTTTGTTCATTCGCGCAAAACATTTTTATTTCATAATATCGCTACCGTGTGATGGCCCAGAGGTTAAGGCCTCGCCTCTCATGCATGAGGTTGTGGGTTCAAATCCGGGCAAGTACCAATGTGTCTTTTTCAATTGATATTAATGTACTTTCTATGTTTATCTTGGACATCACAGACATCGGTGAAGGAAAACATCGTGTGGAAACCTAGACTTATAATTAATATGAGTCTGAAATCGCCAACCTGTCTTGAGCAAGCGTGGTGATCAATGCTCGTGCCTTCTCTATATGAGAAGAGAGGCCTTTGCCCAGCAGTGGGACAGTAATAGGCTGGTATTATAATATCGCTACCTATCCTACGAACCGACCTCATGCTTGTCTACGGTGACGGTTTTATTATTAAGTACTAGACTCTTTGGTGACGGTCCACTCTCCACTCGAAAGTAAAACCTACAAATGCCCATGCCATGCCATCTATTGTTGTAATTAAAAACTAAAAACAGGAACTCCAACTGTGTTCGTAGTTTAAATCACAGATGGCGCTTAAAACCAGAAATAAGTTGTGAAATCATAAATATAGATGGCGCTGAAATATTACTTAGATTCTCATATATTTTACTGTTGTCAGAAAAAAAATGGATTTATTAGACCAGTTTTTAATATTCTTTCTAGTAAAATGTTAGGTGTAATTAAATATTAATGTTCATTATCAAATTGTTGAAAAATTTATACAAATCTGCTAGGTACGTGACGAGAATATCTTCCGACTTGTTTTTTTTTATGAAACACTGCATTGACTCTGTAAAAAATCGTTATGCCTAGATCGACACTCGAATTATAAATCAGCTGATATTAAAATTTTATTCAAAGAAATAATAATTATTTAATTTGCTGTTTTATGGTAAACTATTGGAGCTGATGACGCCATCGATATAATTCAACAAACGGTGTGAAGGTTGTTCGCCATCGCTTACGTCTTACGTCGTCGTTGGCAGTGAACGGAACGAAGTGTCGTCGTATAGATCGCTCGCTGGCTGGCTGGCTGAAAATAGTGAACCAAAGTATGAGTTTTCGAAATATGTTCGAATAAAAAGTGTGTAGTGAGTGACTGTCATCCAGCAAGATGGTTGATGACGTGAAAGATATTACCGAAACCGCTGAAAGTAAAGGTATATGTGCAATTATAGTTGAAATGTGGCGTTCTAGTGTTAAAATGTGATTGAAAAATTGTCTAACCCTAAACCGTGTCGTGGCCCCACGTAGTGGGCTCGTGTACCGCTTTCGAGAATGTCCGAAGTGTGATACTATCCTCACAATCGTGTGTTTTGTTTTTTACCTATATTTGGACGTCTTTTTCACGTCGTGGTATGTTCTATTATTAGAAAAACGCTCGCCAGACGGTAATAGTTGGCCGAGAATGTCTCCAAAAACGTTAGGCCTCCGTAATGTCATAGTGCCGTACATCTCTTGGTTTTTGTTATGTTAGCTTTATTTTTACCGTTAATTGGGCGTTTTAATTTACTTTCAGGAGGTTTATTCATGAGAAATTCCTCGTATATGACGTAAATGTAATGATACGTTGGTTGTATGATGTGTAATTTGAGTCATAAAATGATTAGTAACGCGGACGTTTTGCTGGTAAATTACATATTTTACACGTACATTGCGGCAAACTTTCTACCAGTTTATCTTATCACAGCTGTATCTGTACGTAATAAGTCTGAATTGCATTGGAAATGAACGTTTTCATCATAACAAGTTCCAGAGAAATGGTTCGTCTAATCTATCTTTGAAAAAAGATAAAGATTTTGCTAGTATTGCGGCAAAAAGTACGTAAATACTGATAATGTTGGATAAGAGGAATAAAACTGCCTTATGGCATGATAATCAACAGGGTAATTTATTAGTATTTGTTGATGCAGATATTATGACCCCAAGTCATTCAAAATAATGTATTGACATAGACTACATGTGACTTATTCTACTGTCAGGGTCATCTATTGGTTGCATTGCTGTAAAAAATTGAATGCTAGTAAAGAATATACAGTACTAACAAATCTGTTCAGATGAATGCAGTCTGTAATTTCAAGTAAAATCATAGATTTCATATGCTAATCAATAGACAATGTGTTGTTGTTTATTTATTCATAAAGCCTTGACACCAAACCTGACCTAGTGGGTTTTTCCTATGAACATAAACATGAACATTTCATGCATTTGATAGTACAGCAGTTTGAAACAATCTTTCTGATTACCCGTAAAATAATCCCAGATTGGGTTTAAGCAAACTTGATAATTCCATGCTTATTTATTATAGTTAAATTGATATATTCAACATCTTATATAATCAGACACACTTGGTCTGCTGAGAATAGGACCGCTCTAAAAGTGCTGCACTTCTATACCCTTACCGTCTGTAGTCTCAACTCTGACTTGCCCAAAGAAATAAAAGAAAGAAAGGATGATAAATTTATTTCCACCCATATTAAAACCTACCATATTAAAAACACAGGACAGTATTGTATGTCGTAAAGCTGCACCAACCAAGCCTAGTTTAGCACAAACATAGACAACTATTGCCTTAAATACTGGTTTTAAACTAGACCTTATTTCACGAAGAGGTGTAATATACATAAATCAACTAATATCAACAATGTAATTAATCAAAAAAACCTTTTAGGGAAAATTGCTTATTCAATGTTTTCCATAATAATGTTGATGACATGGCAATTTAAAATTTCAGATTTTTCCTTCAGTTATTTTCCTTGTGTTTCGTATATTGTTTACATTTTTTCTCTTTACCTCATTGGTTCTAGTGGTTGCTAAGCTACTACTAAACATGAGATCCTTGATTTAATTCCCATGATGGGCAATGTGTATTGTATAATGGACTGGTGTCTGTACCTCCATGTCCGAAGCGCATATTTAGCAAACGAAAATCGGAATGTGTTACTGGGGTTATTCTATCTGGATCTTCTCAATAGCAACAGGGAGAGGATTTGTGCCTAGTTTATTTTACAATCAACCAGCACTTTCGAATTGTCATAAATAAACCAAAATTGAAACAGTCGGTCATGGCAAGAGGCTCGCCTACTGTTTCACAGGGGAAATGTGGGTACAGTTTTCACACAGCTCTGAGTACAATTTGGAGAAACAGGTGTGATGTTATTTGTATGATATTGCTTGCACAATCAATAATCCAAGGTTAACACAGAATAAAATATTCTCGACCCGCCTCCAAAGATATCTCATTAAAATAAAGTGTAGGTGTAAGTGCCACATATCCAAATTAGTATTTTACTCAATGATTTATCATTGAAATGCTGAATACATTAAACACACAAACACACTATATTGTTAAGTCTGAATGCCTGTCAATTGCGTGGTGTATTGAAAAGATCCTGTGAATGTTGTGTCATTATTTTTTAACACCTCTGCAAAGTTGCTAGAATAACTGGCATTCTATATAATATATCAAAGGTTTTTGATAATATGATTGTGCTTGAATATCATTTTATTCTCATATCTATTGACGGAACTGAAACTGTAAAACAAACAATTCAAATACAATTTTTTTATACTCAGTAAGTAGAACCAAAATCCTGTACCAATTTCTAAGACCTAGAATTGAATGAATTTAATCTAAATAAAAATGTTATGTCACTGTGTTTGTGGCCACACTCCTCCGAAACGGCTCAACCAATTTTTATTAAAGTTTTTATTAGGTATGAGAATAGGTCGGAAAGTATATTTTACACCATAATTTATATGGCAGTACAATGTTTGCTGGGTCAGCTAGTATTTAGATAAAATCCTGCTTTTGCAGTTTCTCTTTCCTCCATGAACAAGCAAAGGGAAATTAAAACCATTTATTACCCTTTCCCAGTATCGCAATAGGTATTAAAGACCTAGCCAGCAGACCTGTTGCCTATCAATAATATTTACTGCTGTCATTAATCTTTCTGCCAAGCATGGTGATGTTTCTATAATTTTGTTACGTTTTGAAATTGTATAGGATAGAAAATATGTAAGTTGCAAATAAAGTACTTAAGTTACTTTGTGAGGAAACTGGCATGTCCTAGAACAATTCAAATTCTTGGGGCATTCACAATCCTGCATTGGGCCCGTGTGATGGATTACGACCTACTCCCTCTCATTGACGGCACCGTTGGCAAAGCGGCTAAGCGATTGGCTGCTGCACTGCGTGTCGCGAGTTCGATTCCCACACGGAACAAATATTATGTTTGGCTTACAGGTAGTTGTAACGGGTCTGGTTGTTTGTGTACGTGAGTTTATATGTTTGTAAATGCACCCACAATAAGGGAGAAATTCCTAGCGTGGGGCAAAGTTAAAAAAAAAATATGATATGAGGTTTCATAAGTCTCTCTGAGAGCATGTTAAAAATCTAATTAAAATATCTGCTATTTGGTTGGATGATATTTGTTTTTCTATATTAGTGCTTGGCAAGTCTACCATGGAAAATACCATAACTGCTTTTCCTACATTTTTACATTCAGGAAACACCTTAAGAAGCCAAGCTACGTCTAAAAGGAGCTATTGACATCATAAATACATAATTAATTCATGAATCACCAGACATTACACCGCGGTGTGGTAGCACACCTTATTTAAACAGGACAATGACCTATAAGTCTAAGTGATAGAGTTTATTTCACCTTGTATCAAAATACAAGAATGCAATATTTACTGAAACATCAAGTATTTGCATAGAACAAGTTGGAAAGTGATTGCTTCTATTACTATCTGGTTGAACCATCTAAGTAATGGCTGTTTTGTTTAGAATATACCTAATCTATTTTTGGTCAAACGAAAGATTGTATCTTGGATTACTTTAACTAATTTAAACTTAACTGGTAGTTGGTTGATCCAATTTATTTTATAACTTGATAGTTTGCTGTTAATTGAATAATAAACCTTTAATCGTAATTGCATGATAATAATACCTTTCTATAATCATTTAATTAAGGTCATTAGTCAGTTATAATGTGTTTTATGCGTTTGACACAGAAATATAGTAACTTAATCAGTTTATTTATTGATGCATAAATGCTAGGACCTATTATGTATAATAATTGTAAAAAAAGAAGGAAAACTTAAACTACTATGGACTGCCATATAAATATTATATTCTCCAATCAGGCCCCTATTCATAACGCTTCGATTCGGAAAGTCGTATGTCTATCTTATTTTGACATTACGAAATCAAGCGAGATAGACATACGACTTTCCGAATCGAATCGAAGCGTTGTGAATAGCTATGCTGATTGAGAGACAGGGCTCCTATTGGTTAGGGAATGGTCCCTGATCCACCACACGGGACCATTGTAGACTGGTGGATGCCATATTGATTCTAAGGCATGTCAGTTCCCTTTCTCTAAGTAGGCATAATTCATATACTAAGCCATAATTATCAATTAAATTCAATATAATGAAGGACCTATCACTGTTATTATTAAACATGATTAAGTTCATGTTTAATAATAACATTTATACATTAAAATTCAGTATTACATCACCAAACAACCAAACAGTGCATTGAAATAATCAACTGTTCAATAAAATCATTGACAGACATTTTACTTAATGTCACTGCAGTCATATCTGGCCAAGGTCCAAACCAATATGAACTTAAATGTAACCAAAACAAAATATTTTTTTGCATACTTAACTGAATCGTTTTTCTCCAAATATGAAAAGGTACATAGTGGAAATATTTTCAAATGTTAGAAGAAGCTTCCAAGAAAAATCAGCAATTAAAAATAGTCGTTGTTGCGCCGCAGTAAGGATGTATAGTAGCTTTCGGATGCAACCTTCTTACGGATGTCATCGCCCACTACCATTGGGTAATTCTTCTAAATTAATAATTTATTTATATTATATCACTTTCTACAGTCGCGGTCATTGATGGGCGGAGAATAGGCCACTTGACCAACTTGGCGAGGTCAGAAAAGTTTTCATTTTGTGTACCAAAGCAATTAAGTAAAATATTGTCATTTGGGTCTTTCTGGCGCACTGCCAAGGTCCATTTTGTTTAAACACTAGTGGTTCGCTCATTAGTCAGGGCTTGACCTCTGGAACCAACTACCTATTTTTTTTTACTCTTGTCCTCCTATTTGTACCTAGAGAACACAAATTGTGTTGTGGACCTAGCAAATGTTATGGCTGGCATTGTTCTATCCTCAGAGTCGCCAAATATCATAATTATAATTCTATCAACAATTTCAATAAAATGATGTCATTTCACTGGTTCTGCTCCTATCCGTCTATGCTATAAAATGCGAAAACGTCGTCATTCGCCTCATATACCTATACGCTAAAAAATGCGGTCACTCCCTAATTCTTCTGTACTTGACAAAATTAATGTTATTTGACCTTCGCAACTACCACTGAGTACCCATCATCATATCAGCGCGGCATCACCCACTGCTGGGTATTAGCCTCCCCTTCTGCCACACTTCCCGGTTATAACAACAACAACAACATCAATTTATTTCAGGCACGTACGTTCGGTTATGTACGTCCCTTGTCCATATACCCAACACACCTGCATTCATTGGTTACCCACTTTTGCTAAGGTTCATGCGTTAGGGAGACCCACTACACATCCGTGAAGAAATCTTCTACCTACGTACATTACATCCATTATACAGCCACGCCACCTGGTACGGTCCTAACATAATCCTTTGCTTCGTCCACGTTCATACGTATGTACGGTCATACACGCACGCCCGTTGCGTGTAAGTACTATGAACCTGTGGCCCTACTCTAAAGTTTCGTCCGTATATTCGTATCTATCCGTCTCTCTCACTCGCACTCATCTGCAGACGTGCGCGAGAGAGACGGATAGATCCGAATATACGGACGAAATGTTAGAGAGTAGGGCCCCAGACCTTTCTGAAAAACCTCACATCATCAATAAGTTCTACTATGTAATAGATCATCTATCTCCAAATATTAAAAAATGCAAGCAATAGCTGCATTCCATCAACCGTTGATTAGATGTAGGCGTTGTTTAGTAACGGTTAAGCAACACTTGTCGAAGTTGACTTGTTGTTGTCACTTGTTGTGTTGTTGTGCAGATAGATGGGCCTCGTATCAAAAGGGCGTGCTTGATTCGATTGCGTGATTGTTGTGTAGTTTTGTTATGGTTAACTAAAGCAAGAACGGTAGATCGTAGTAGATGGGATTTCTTCAACAGAAATGCTGAGCATGCGTTTAACAAAAAATGGATCAACAGATTTTGCTTGAGTTGTTTGACCAAAGATTTTGCTGCAAACTGTTTAGATTTTAGAGTACCTAGAACATAGTTCGGAGATGATTCAAATGTGTACGGCACAGAAAGTAAGACACTGGTTTTAAAACTAAGCTGTTTGACTAAGGGCTACCGTACAATATAGACAAGACTGTCTTTAGACAGATAATTACCCTACTAGTGCGAGAATACATAGTCTGTCTCGCTCGAACTAGTAGGGTAATTGTCTGTCTAAAGATAGTCTTGTCTATAGCCCTAAGCAAGCATGGAAGCTTCGCACAGTAAAAGACAATATATCTAGGCGTATCTTAATTACATTGACAATCATGCTTGACTTGGATTACATCATACACGGGAATTCCCACCTGTCATAACATCCATTATTGATATCATACGTGCTGTAAATAAACCCCACTTAAGAATCCTCCCTTCTGCATTAATAAGTAGAAAATCTCCAAGATACTACGTCCACCTTTGTCCGGTTCTTTTTAGTTGTGCGTAAATGAATTAGTATGTTGTAGGTAAATGCTAGACAGACTGTCGTCCACGTTTAGTTGCTGGCCCTAATTGAGTCAGTCGAAATTCTTGTTGAACTTAAGATAAACTGAGGGAAGCCGCTTAGACACTACAGCCAGACAACAGTAAAAACTCTTTTAGTCGCAAGTTTGTCCTACATGATTTCCCACACGTTAGCCATTCCAATCTTCCGATCACTATATAGGTAAGCCAGTCTGTATTTGCCATTACATAGGTATATTATGTCTGTTTATAACGAAAAATACTCAGTACACTTACGCAAGTGCATTCCTTTCATCTTGCTTATCAGACCTATTTAGATTGTGTTCGATAAACAAGGTAACATTATACCTATTGATTTGATATGAGTGAAACGCATGCTGGGTGGAAATATTTTGTAGTTTCGTTTTGTTATTGTTACTTCGAGACCTGAAAAATGAAACCGCATTAATGGAAATTCCTATGAATCCTTGTCTTTCTGAGGGAAGTCCAAAAGTCTAAGGAAGAGCAAAGATACTAGGATCTCTCTGATCCGTGACAGTGTTGAAATTAAAAATCTAGTTGTTTAATTAGAAAATTCGTCGCTTCGTGTAAATGAATAACGACTTGCTAAATCTAAAGCCATTCTCGGCAAGCAAAGTGTGAAAAAAGTGAGCGAAAAATAGCTGAGAAGAGTTTTAATTGCAAAACAATAATTAATGATGAATCTCGGATTGCCATGTGCCAATAGCGTGTCAAGTTTAAAGACTGCAACGTAAATAGAGATAGGTTATGTCCGTCGTTTGTTCGCATCATTGTATCTGAAACATACACAATTATTTGCTCCATTTGACTCTCACAAAATGCGCAGTTAGATAACGACGCATGTCTCTCTTCTACTACACTTGGAAATATTTCAAAATTAGCAAATCATGCCATACGTTTTTCGGAGTCATCCAGCCCTTTTCAACGAATTTGCATATTTGCTCAATATTGGGCATTTTCCAAATGACTTGGCCTGTGGTACACGGATTTGCATTTACAATTCGTCGATAACTGTGTTACGTCATAGGCGATACCTGATGGGTTTATCGGCATCTATTCGGCAGAATTCCAACTCTAGTTCAAGAGTTTCTCAACCGTTATCGTTGCGAACTGAATTATTCTCCATACCGACAGACTATGCAAATGAATCACTTTCATCTAGTTCCCCATCATGCATTGTCTCATCTGCTTTGCACATTTTTTTCTTTACAAAATCACCGCTTTTACTTATCGCAACGATCATATACGATCTAGCTAGGTTTCCGGCATTATAAATTCTTATGTTATAGGCAATTGTCTTCCGCTCAGCGAGTATGTAATCACTGAGCAATGTCTCCTTCAACTTGACTAGTAATGAATGTGGAAATACGTTTTATTTTCCTCTCAATCTTGTGCTTCCTAACATCTTTGTATATTACTTGATAAGGCATCTCTTTGAACGAAGATTTCTTTGAGTTTGATAAGTCCCCTCCGAAATATATTAAAGTACTTGACGTGAAACCGCCTTCGTAATTAATCTAACAGCTGATGGAAATTATGAAGACGTATCGCTAATATTTAGATATTATTTTATAGCATCTAAAATATCAAAGGTGGTCATCCTATTTTCGGTGGTTAATTAATGCATTAATCGATTGCGAAACTGTTTTCTTTAGAGTATATATTGGACACCCACGTGCCAAAATTTTTAAACCAAAAAAATGCTTTCGTCTACATTTATATTTTAACGAGCTTTAAATAGTATAATAAATCATTAATGACTGGTTTTAGGGATTATTACAACAAACAAGTAAATTTGCAAATTGTAGACAGCTTTGATCAATATCTGCTTATCTATTCTCTGTAAGTCTGGAAGTAATTAGGTTAGTAGAAACCCTTCCTAAATTAGTATTAATTTATCCATTTTGGCTATATTGCTATCTATTGTTGTCAGCCACAAATAGACGATACTGACAGTTAGGAAGCTTACGGTAACTGTTTATTTATGTTCCAATTTATCAACGATCATCGACCATATTGACATCCCAGAATCAGGAGTCCTACGACCTGTATAATCACGCACTGAACATTATTTTCTTAACAGTCTAGCATTACTATCAGCCTTAGCTGTGTTGTCAGGCGAGATCAGCTAATTATGACTAAGTCCATCTCGGATTCCATAAATACGCCCACTCAGCAATGCCATATTAATCTTGTAATCTAGCAAAACAACTGTCATGTCTTTGTTGGGATTTAGATAGGAATTTGTTATTGTTTAAAGTTCAAGTGATGAGAATTTAAGATTTAATCACGTAACGTTCTAAGTGTTTAAAATAATCAAATATTTTACGTATTTCTGTTAATTGAAACTATTCTACAGCTCGTTGTTTTAAATTAGAAACAGTCACGCCTACAACCAATTCGGTGTTTGCGCATATTTTGTTTAGAAATTCGAGACCAATTATATCTGACAATTAACAAGCAATAACTCAAGTTTCAAGTAGTTTGATACGAAACGTTGACCTCAGTCTGTTTGGACTCGACCAATTCGTTGATTAGTCCTATTCAATTGCCTTTTTGGGAGAGTGGTATCGAGTGTCTAATTTGTCTCCAAGAGCTATATCTTTGCACTTTTTCATGAACGTTGCGAATCTAGATATTACCACAGCCGCCTGTGGACAAAAACTAGCCATTATATTATTGTTACTCAGTAAAAGTGGATCGAATGGAGTGCCTCTAGAGAAACCTTGGTGTTCTCGTGTTTATAATATTACCCGTTGCTTTAGCATTACGATCTGGCATCACGCATACGGAACTGTTATTGGGTTTTGTGCGTGATGTTTGACAAAGATTATAATTTTGGAAATCAATATTATATTCGCGTGAGAGAGTCGTTGTTGAAAAGACGAGTGGTTTGGAGTGTTTTTCTTTTGAGTAATTGCTGGAATAGTTTTGAATATTTCGTTTACTTGCTATTGTACTTTTAAGGGTTTTGTACCCAAAGGGTAAAAACGGGACGCTATTACTAAGACTCCACTGTCCGTCTGTCTGTCTATCACCAGGCTGTATCTCATGATCCGTGATAGCTAGACAGTTAAATTTTTTCACAGAATGTGTATTTCTGTTGCCTTTCTGCATTAAAACCGTGCTGTAAAAAAGTCGAAACTGATACTTTATTAGATTCAAATCACCGAAGTAGCACGTTCATAGAATTCATAACCGAGCATTGAGTCGCTGAGATGTTAGTTATGTCGGCAGTAGGTATATTATCTAACTGCTTCAAGTTCCAAATAGCAGAAGCTGTTCTAATATCTGCCCAGATTCCGATTGCGGCTACATGCCGAGCTAGCAAGTGCTAGACCACTGCATTCCTTTCGAATGACGTCGCACTATTTACTAACTCTATTGATCCTACATTCAATAGATTCAAACACTCATTCACTATATTATTGATCCCTCCACATTGTGTGACGTGTCCGCACTAGTACGCATTTTAAATTAATTGGGTCAAGTCAACGCGTTAAGGGTTTGGTATGTGTTACGTTTGTTATGTCATTGGGGCAAAGAATTGATTATGTAATTTGTGTAGTCAATAAATATGGGTGCAATAAACTGGCTTGAATTTAGGACAAAACAATAAGTAAATGAAGTCCCACCCAACCCGTCTCTACATGCAACAATAGGCTTGTGTCCAAAATCTAATTAGTCCGTCAGTTAGTTGATTATCAAAAAATATTTGACACGTATTTTTTGTTTTGTTACGTAAACCAAAATTTACGAAGAAATGGCGCTTTTAAAATTCTCAAAACGTCACACCGTGCTATAAATTTTAGTGCGTTGTGACGTCACGAGCCCCCACTCCCAAGTTTTGATGCGTTTTATCTTTGTCAATATTCATTGATTTACAAAAACAAAAAATAAGTGTCCATTATTTTTCAATACTCTAACTGACGGACTAAATAGATTTGCAATTTATTGATGGTGGAAACTAGCCCATTGTCTTGAAAAGTAAATTAGTAATGAAGCGATGTAGGGCAAGCGTCCAGGTCTCATCTTATGCTGTCCTTTCACACACGTGGTTTCTTTACTAAAAGCCTTTGCACGGCTGCAATCCTTTTGACGCGGACACTGTTGCCATCCAGTTCATAGAATAAACTTCCATTCATAGTAGCATTGTAAGAAAACCTGTGTGTGAAGGCCTGTTTTTCATTTGCTCTACGTATAGGCTCAACTTGTTTTATTTGGGTTTCATTTCCTTCGTCTTAAAATATATATGTCGCAGGCATATTGTAGAACACGCCGTATTACATAAAAACGCGCCGGATTGCAAAACGTCGCTGTTATTCGGCTGAAATAAAGTACGCCGCATTGAATGAGCACTTCCCGTTCGTCAAAGCGGCGTAAACGTGACGCCCAAATACAAACGGGCGCATCGTCGATACGCCGCTTTTAAAGCGAGCGAAGCAAACTCGGTACTTAGGGCACCCGACGTTACGTTTGGTTAGGTTACTTAAAACCCTGCAGAAATAGGAGCCCCGCGTAGTGGGGCTACGTCGACTACGTCTTATTTTCGGAATTTTCAGTATTTTATTCGGTCGTTTCTTTTTGCTGACAATAAAGCTAAACGTTGGACGCCGCTTTGTGGAACGTATCTCCATCACAATCCGGCTGAACGTGAAGACGCCGCATTACATAACGGCGACGTTTTTCAATCCAGCCCGCCTTATGTAATACGGCGTGTTATACGAATTGGCTGCGACATATACATTGGATCCTCTTTAATGTTTTCCTCACTGACTAACTTAGTACCGTTACCTCCCTATTGACAAATAGTCCAAACTTACCGTTACCGTCGTCGTCGTTTGCAGATATCTCAATTAAAGTTAAGCACTTGACTGTAACTTCGAAATTAATTGCGTTAAACTCGATTTAGTGCGCCGGTTTGACTGTATTTGACAAGTTTGTCCCACTTTTCTGAACTTCCCAACACAGATACAGGCGTCCTTGGCTGAGGAAATTACAAGCAATTTTCCGAGCAAAGAGAATATTTCTAGGGTCTCTTTTCAATTCTTTCAATGTAAAATTTTCGTTTTCAATTTCAAGTTTTCTTTTCAGTCTTCCAACATCAGGGAGAACTTTTTAATGCCTTCTATTAGCTGTCATCGTATTTTTATTGACATTTACATCGCCATTCGTATCACGTCCCTTCCTTTTACAAAAGGAAGCACTGGCATTCTTTCGTTTACGCGAACCATTTCTTTCCTATGTGTCATTCATTTCTGTATCGCAATGCCCGAGTATTTTTAATTCAGTTGCAAAACTTGCATTCCTGAATATGGAACATGGACATGGAATTCCTGATATAGAAATGCCATATCACAAGTTTTTGTTGTATTAATGCTAATATGGGGTGGACTTATTTCGCATAGAACCTTCTTGTAGTCGGACTGTATACATTCTCGTTGTAGTCGGTCGGAATCATAACTAATGCAAATGGCGCCACAGTATCTTGTCCTGTTCTTTGATACTACATTTCTATTTTCAATTATCGATTTACAAGTTAATTTATAGTCACGGCAGTTAAATGTAAACTTGACGCAATTATACTGAACAGTAAATTCGAAAATTCCTAAGTATAAGACATTTAACACTTATACCTACTGATTGGTGACTTCGCACTGGATGAAGTCCTACGCAAATGATAGATGCCAAGATCCCAAGTTAGTTCGAAAGCCACAAAAGTGTCCTTACCCCCAGATGTTAAGCTGTTGACGAACTTCTAATGACTGGCTAGACTTGGAATTCAGGCTATTTTTAAAGTGTCGTTTCGATAAAACCTTTAGAAAACTAGTAAAGGAAGGCAAGTACTCCATAGGAGGAAACACTAGAACAGAAGTTAACGATCAGTAACTCATAATCTTCACAAAATAATCCTTTGATTTACTGCCTTGAAAGAGGCATAGAATTTATCTTTACACTGAAGTCCCACGCAAATGAGAGTTAAATTAAGGAAACCGGTAATTGAATGATCTGGGCTATCAGTCTAGCAAGCTGTTTGTCTATATGACTATCATTACTGACCTACAATTCCGTTGTTCCTACATTATCCTTTAAAATAAGGTCATAGGTCCACATCACTTATAGAAAAAGGTTTAAGGTGGTTGCCAAGAACTTCTTGCCCCCTTCGTTTTGTCATCTGTTCGTTTACCGTTTCTTTGTTTTAATGTAGTTGTGTTTGAGCAATTCGGTAAGCTCTGATCCTCCTTGAAATCTTCAAGAAAACAAGTCGCCTAATAAATAATGACCTAATTTTATTGTGGCTGTAATTTACAACTGCAAAATTTGTATGTCGTGTTGTACCGTTCCATTGCATGTCGTGTCGACAATTCTTAAACGGCCTTTCTCGTCCCAATTGTCTAGACGTTCTTACGTCCTTAGCATGTTGCCATATGGCTAGCTGGCTGTATCTTAAACTCTCGATGGACGCTCTCAAGAGATACTTAGACTACTTAACGCCCGCCACTTGAATAAAATTGCCTTAACCTGAGCTGTCAATTGACCGCTGCTTGTATTTATTAGCACAGTCGATCGCTTGAGCTGACGTGACTTCAATCAGGTAGCCATCTTTTAACGGGTTATGTTCCGTAGAATCTATATCAGCTACTTGATCTAACTGGGTTGTGTTCAAGTAGCCATTGCCATCAAGACTTGAAGCTCCATTCTCTTCGTAATCTTCGTAATGACAGACTACAGTACAGTTACTTAATTGAATCTTGCCTTCCGAAAACAATTGTGTTGCTCATATTCATATGTTATAAACTATAATCAAATGTAAGAAACTTTCTCTAACATGCTGAGCACGAATAATCGTAGACCACACTGGCGGGCTATAAAAGCGATCTTTAGAAGTGGACTGCATCGAATTGAGACTTCACTCATACTTGGAAAGGAGAAAGGGACGATTAGCCAGATATAATGTATTGTTGTCTAAATTAGTCGGACTATGGTGCTAATGGACTTCTTTGTAAATCCTACTAGAATAATAAAATCGAAAGTTAAGAAGTTTTGTGTGGATTTAGCTGATTGTGCAATCACCTGGACCTGATAGCCTAACCAATATTGACCGAAAGTTTAACTTTTCACTGAATTCTATATCAGCAGATAGCAAAAAATAAATTGAGGTTGATTATTATCTCCAGGTTTTGAAAATTACATGTCTAGGTGGTTCTAAGCTATTTCTGGCTAGATATAGGCTTTTGAGTTTACATAAGCTTGCCTAAACGGTGCCATATTTACAACATCGTATTGATCGAGTCTGTGAAGGTTTATTACCATACTTGAATATTCCATAACCGATCATAAAATCTGTTTGCGTAGGTTTGTAAGAGTCTGTAATAGGTCTGGGGACCTTCTGGAAAACAAATGCAAAATTCTGTGTTAGAAACTGTGGCCAATGGGATTTTCCATCGTCTAAAAGGACAAACTTCCATGACACGGTATATTATATTCCATACTTACCGCCAGTACTGGCTACACTGCCGGCTTCTCTGTTCCCGATCATTATAATATGGGTCTCTTCAAAGTTCGAGTGAATTGATTTCTTCTATGCAAGCGTGCTCCACCCTAGGTCGCATCATCGCTTCACATCAGGCGAGTTGCGGACAAACGCCTCTTTAGTATTAAAAAAAAAAATACTTGCCCTACTAAACCTACATTCAAATTCTTCCGACCTAGTGCTCACCTTTGTTTTGTAAGAATTTTTTGTTTTTGTAAAGTTTCATTATTCTAGACCTGCCAGTGCTCTTAAGATTTTCAGAGAAGATAAAATATATGCCGCGGCAAAATTATTAAAGACTTTCTTCATAAATAAATTATGTTGCGTTTCTCAGCCAGATTGAGAGGGCTAAGATTTTAAAGAGCTGAAGACCAAGTTTTTAACGAGGTTTGTTAAAATATTTACACACAACAAGTTTCCAAGTTTGCAAGATTAAGTTTTGCAAGCCCAAAATCTTTTTGAAGGTACTAAGTCTGGATTTTACGGTCCAAATACTGTTGAAGGACGCTCTAAGGAGTTTTTATTCGGTAGTAACAGAATACATGACCATTACTTACATTCAGCTAAAGTTCCGCTGTATTGGGTTTCCTATTGGTTTGACGTTTGAGACGTTTCGACCTAAATGTCGAATATTACTTTGTTTTAGCTTTTAGGTTGACTTGACAACAATATTTTTCACTAACAAAATCATAAGCCATTTTTCGTAAAGCCTGTGACAAGCACGAAGAAACACCAATTCTCATTTTTTTTTTTGTGGAAGGTCTAAATCGCACCGTTGATCTTAGAGATATATTGAAATATATCTTGCTCTCCTTTTTTTTATGCCACACTGTCCTTCTGCTGGGCAAACGCCTCCTCCAAGGCCTTACAGAAACTTTTCCGCGATTCCTCGAATCAACCCTCACAGTACGCATCCAGTTCCAGACATGCAGGTGGACTTTACAATTTTCAAAAAATCTAACTTTATTTTTTTTCTCCTCCAGCGTCTCAAGAAGCCCTAGACCGAGCACGACTAGCCCGCGAGAGGCGCGAGGCAGAACAGAGGAAACGTCTGGACGAGTTGCGCGCACACGCCGCCGCCGCGCAAGCGCAAAGAGAGAAGAGAGACGAAGATAGGCGCAGAAGACAGGCAGAACAGCGCGCTAAGGATGATGAGAGGCGGGTACAGGTAAGAGTCTTAGTTCTTAGACATTAAGGTCGAGATTAATAAATGGTATTAGCACGTACTCACCCCAACACGCAGTGCGAATATGGTGCTCCTGATCGAACCAAGTCCCATCTGCTATAGTTTCCCCAATGACCATTCACATGCACCCCTAACGATCTGAACGAGACCTCTGACGCCGCAAGAAACATGATCACACATACTAAGCCCAAACAGTACGCAGTAACAGTCTTTATTACCTTGTAATTTGACAGTGACTAATGCTTAGCCAAAAGTTCAAAACACGTGCTAACTAAAGTTTATTAATCTCGAGCCAATACTCTTATAAGCTAAAATACCTACTAATACACATCAATACATCACTACTCCTTATGGCTAACCTATCTCATGTCCACTTAACACAATAAGCAGGTTCAGGTTGCACTTAACAATAATCAAATTACAGACAATACCATTACCTATGTTCATTATCTAAAGTAATATTTTACCTGATTAATTAATGATGGAGACAATTCTGTCCAGCAAGCTAAGTCCATCTATCTATCTTCAAAATAGCCCACATAAGTCGTACTTAATGACAATTTAGGAATTATGTTCCTTAAGACGAGACAAAAATCTGTTTAGGTCTCACTAAAATAAATATTTCGTGTTTAACTCCATCATTCTTTTGCCCTTATTTATCCCAATCAATCTTGTGTCGGCACAGCATGCCTTCTTCCGTCAGTAGTCACTGAGTATTGAGAACTTATTGATTCGAAATCGCAATATACTAGGCCATACGTAAAACAAATTGCAAAGACTAGATCGATTTGTTTTTCGAAAGTAAAGATACGGAGCTGCGAACACAAATTCATGTAACGAAACATCGATTAGTTATATAACAAAAAACCAATAACAAATTGTTGATTAGTGCGCCAAGTTGTAGGTGCTATTTATATCATATAAGTGGTCAGCAACCAACAATATTAATGCCCTATAAATAATAGAAGACGACTTCTTTGCCGTGGAAGGCCCAGGCGAAGATGGCGAGACGAACTAGACGCCTTGAAAAATGGAAGGAGTAGAAATAGTCCTTTGCCCAGTACTGGGACAGTATGGGCTGATATAAATTACTAATTCCAAGCAAAATAAAGAAGAAGCAACATAAAAGTTCTATCTACCTGTAACCAAAAAAAAAACAGATAATTTGTAAATGTATTTCTAACAATTAAAAGGACAAATAATACAAAAGACATTGTAGGCGTCTAAATCTCTCTGATAAATGACGACAGGCACGCCCTTTGAATAGCATCATTTAGAAGGGACGAATAAATTACTAATTCGGGTTATCTTGGGAAACCTTTCCCTCGCGATAAACTTGTATATGGAACTTAAGCCCTAATCCCTGAGACAGAAGACCAAAGTAACTATGTACTGTTTGAAAAATGATTTAAGGAAACGGAGGAAATACGTACTGAGATGGCAGTTGATAGACGGATGTTTGGTAGAAGAGGACATAATGCTACTACCCAATTTAGGATAGAGGAAAGGAGGCATGCGGATGATGATCAGACTTAAGCCCCACTACTTGTTCCATATCCGGCATCTATCTTAGCTGGCACTATTCCGATGAAACGAGACTGAATTGTTGACAGCACTGTTATGATAACACTCAATAACGTCAGCTTTCAAGACCACTTAAACCGAAGTGTAAAGCGAAACACTTGAGCGAAATATTTTCACTAAAACATGTATTTTACAATTTTTACAAATCATGTCTTGTACAAGCCGGTAATTGAACCCGGGCTACTTTCACTGTGCGAGCAAAATAATGGTTACGGTAACATACGACGGTGAAAATTAGAAATTAACTTAGAAAACAAAAACGTTGTTGTCGTTATAAATGTTATAGTTTGTAATGTGCTGTTATGCTGATGAGGGATTAGAATCGGGGGCAACGATGCGGAGAGGAAGAAATATCTTAGAGATGTTAGTTAAATCTTGTTTGCTTAGCCTTGGGTCAGCAATAGCAGAACATTCAAAGATTCATACGATCACCGTGAAGTTAAAGAATAGTAAATTTTGAGACTCGTATCGCGTCTCATCTTCAAAAACAAAATCAAATGCAAAAGTAACACTACAACTGAGCCAAATGCTTTAAATGTTAGAGTAGACTGAAGGAAACGAATGCTAGTAGTTATCGATACGAAGACAAATTGTCCTAGCTACGTGACCTCTAAATTCTCAACAGTCAATTACAGA
Organism: Xestia rhomboidea; assembly: GCA_963853795.1. Lineage (NCBI taxonomy): Eukaryota > Metazoa > Arthropoda > Insecta > Lepidoptera > Noctuidae > Xestia > Xestia rhomboidea. Next base: position 15,253,220 of record OY970778.1, read on the forward strand.
AAGTATAGTACTCAACCAGTCTCTGATAGGCTAGTACTAAATACTGATCAAAATTACCTTACCGGTAAACATACACTGCAATGATTTAAGGAAAATAACAAGCTGTGTGCTAAATATACTATTTACATTATGCTTTTCGGATGTGCTATTCTTGTTCGCATTAAACACGGTTCATTTGTCCGTTATGAGTTCAAGGTTCATGTAATAGACGATTAAGTTTGTAACATATGCGTTCGTGTTTCTTGTTTTATGTACTACATTGTCTTAATTTCTGGGTGAGCGGAGTTCTGTAAGCAATCTCTATGGATCAAAAGATCTAGGGTTTCTCTCGTTGAGAAAACAGTTTAAGGGCGCAATTTCGCTGAAAGGCATTTGATGTAGGGTTTACCGCAGTCGATAAAATTCTTAGAATGACTACGAATGTCTCGATTTCACACTCAAATCCTTAAGAACTGGGAGATTCTCCGCAAACAGGAGCTGAAGTAATTTTAAACAAATGAAATTCTGGCTCGTTTTCTTCATAGAGATGGCTCTAGTTGCTTTACTTATTGGTCTTCATCTTTATTGCTTGCAAAGCAATTGTGTCAGTAACCAAGTAAATGAGTAACCGCTATCTTGCTGTTGACTTGACCGCAGTAGCTTGGTTTCAGGTTTTTTTTTATCTAGATTCACAACTTTCGCCTCTATGTAAACAAATTCAGCTAATCTTTTCCGTTTCTCATTTCGCCAAACAACATTTTGCCAAAATGCTTGGCCATAAAAAGCATTGCAAACAAAAGGCGAACTTTCACAACACTGACACATTTCAGCTTAGTTTTGTTAGTACCTAACTTAGCTGCCAACAATCGCATCTGGTTTTTATATTCTTCTGTTCGAGGCCGTTTTGTATTTTCAGTGACCTTGTGTTGTTCAGCCTCACTCAATCTATTTCGTTTGGAAGGTTTTTAAGACCCGCTGTTTTTTCCTTACTTTTACCTGTCGACTATAAACAAGATTTAGTAGACAAGGGTTAAGCTGTACGTTTACTCGGGCTAGGATTCTTTTTTGTAGTTTCTATAAATGAAACTCATTGTACACCAGGACTGGAGAAAAATGTATACTTACCTGATGATAAAGATAGATTACGAGAACTATGAAGGTAGCTGAGAAAGGCTAGATGCGGAGCCGATGGCATTGACGGCAATTAACAAATGAATTCTCCGACAGTAAAATGCCATTATAGTAGTTGATTATTACTTCGTCGCATCTAGCCATGCGGTTTCCTCCGAAAACGGACCAGTGTCGAACCACTTCCTTCAGTCCCAGCATATCACGTACTCATTGATTTTCTACGGAGCAAATACCGTTTGAACTCGTGTGACTGATATACATTGTTCATAAGCTGGCATAAATGTAGAATTTATGCTAAAGATCTTAGAATATACGGCTAGAATAATCCCAAAACAAATCCAAGCATCTATCTTCAATACGTGAATATATTCTCTTTTTAGAAAATATTTTCTTCGAACACAAAGGATATTCGATATGTTTTTGTAAAGAGCGCCGAATGTGTATTTTGGCTCCATTCAAAGAGTCTCGATTTTCTCTATCGATTTTATTTGACCTTTTATGTCTGGTTAGCTTTCATGTTGCGTGTAGCGTTGTCTAGTCAGTACATACATGAATAAACAAAACCTCATACATGTCTAATTTGTCAACTGCTGAATTAGGGCCTTAAACCGAAATCACGTGTTCGTATACACCATATTGTCTGGATTAATCGAATCCATTGATTCGAAATCCGGAATTGACCAGATTAGACAAATTTGAAAACGTCGTACCTACATTATAACCATTATTCAGGTAGATTCAGCTTCCCGGAATCCCTCAATCCTGAGCTATTTTACTTATTCTGGGCACAGTGCAATATGCACTCCAAATATTAAACCCCCGTTAACCTTTTCCGCTCGACTGCTGTTAAGAGCAGGTTAACCACAACAGTTTAACGGGTCGAATTGAAACAATCTGTCGAAGCTCTAGTTGTCGGGCTATTTTCGTTTTATAGTATAGTATAGTGACGTCAGGAGAGAGTTAGGAAACACTCAATGAGAGCATTGCTATTTAAATGCCGTCTAGTACTATAGTAGGTGCTCTGAGATTTGAATCGATCTCTTGTTGGTTTTCGAGCTCTTCATCATCAACATCAGCTTCTTTCGGTTGGAAATTTTTGATATGGCATGAGGTTCCTAAGGAATCCGACAAAACGATAGAAATTTAGACCTGATGTTGCCATTACTTTTGAGCTAATACAAATCTATTCTATCCTTTGTGGGAGAGTCGCGTATTAAATCCATCTTATCCTATTAATAATGTGATGTGCTGAGAAGCCGCTAAGCAATTTAAGTAACCTTTAAATACCTTAATTAATAGCCGCTTTTCTCACAAGCCCGCAAAGCTTTCTCTAGCGAGAGTAAAACATATTCCCAGATCATCAATCTACAAGCCTGCACCCAATATGGCCATTCACACAATCTTCTCCTCTCTTAACACAAGTTCTACAATATCGATTGCGGTTACTCCGTGCAATCAATAAGGGTGATAACGGACTGGACGGTTAGTCTGCGGTCAATAAACCGCCGTGCTTCTGACATGTCCAATTGGCTGGAAATGCCGGGCGTTGGCTGACGAATTGATTAAACCTGATTAGACCAAGATTTATGAGATTCCGTTCTTAGTTGTTAAAGGAAGGATATGATAAGCAAACCATAGTAGTTATAAATGCAGACATGTCATTCCTTTTGGGAGAAGCGAGCTAAGTTAGATTTTCAAACCTCGAATAGCCTTCAGAAGTCAGTCAACTACTTGGCGTACCGCGTTGCATTGGATGAGACAAACGGGTTGCGGCCGTGGCATTAGCAAGCGCGTTAGACAGCCCAGTGAGTAAGGCCCCTTAGACCTTTATTACGTACTGCAATTAGCATACTTCTTACCGCCGTTGCGGCTTGATTAGCGACTTTTACCTACCTGTAGGGCTTGAATGTTCATTTATGAGCTACTTTGAAGTCTATATTTTGTGCGGTGTTTAAAAGGCATTCGTGGAACTCTCTCTTGAGATTTCTAGAAGCTGTAATTATATTAGTTTTACTTGCACAAATATTTAGTCTGGGAAGAAATATTTAGGTCAGACAAAATTACTCTAGTAGCGGTCGTTAAAGTGTAATCTCCCTATTTCGTGATACGAAGGTATGTGAAGAACACGGAAGGTCTTAGGACCAACTCCTATTTCCTGTTTGGTATCCCAAGTGACGTCAATCATAAGGAAGATCGTAAGGATACATTTGATGAGGTGCCACGCAGAGGCCAGGGTGTACGTAGTGTCTTATCGTTAGCGTGGTTGCGTAGGTTGATCGTTGTAAATCCTCTATGGCCATCAAAGTTGGCAAGTCAGAACAATCCTCTAATCATCTATGGTACGATATGGGTTTTGTGTAAGTAAAGGTGACTGGAATATTGCATTTGCACATTCTCTTCAAATTCGTGAGCTCCGCATGAGCAACGTTGAATGGTTTAACTTACATGTACGTCATCTTTACATAACTCGTCCTTGCTTAGATGACGTCACACATTCCCACGCACGCCGCTGACTGTTTTAACATGAGCTACAGAATATTGATTATTAACAGATAACAGATTATGATTGTATCGTTTATTTAACGATCGTGTAAATTGTCCTACATTGAAGGATTGGAGGAAATTTTCCGATATTGCGCATGTTTTTTGCTTCGGTAAATTATTCGTGGAATTCCAAGGTTCGTTTTATTTGACCTGTCGGAACTATTAATATTTTTAAGAACCTGTCTATGAGGTCAGGTCTATTAATAACGAATTCCATCTTATCTTAAGTTATTCAATAACGAAATGTTTGTTTACTAATTTTAATGAAATGCAGTAGTCGCCACACGCCTTCGTTTCTTTTGCATCCGGAACATGTTTCTGGCTTACTGCCAAAGTCCCCTCTTCCGAAAGGAACAAGCCATGCTTTGAACTATGTACGATTCTATTCGACTGCAGCATTAACCATTCAGTAATCCGTTCTACTGGTAAATGTCACCTGTAATCTAAACATGGTATTTCTTTACGACATTTCCGAATATCAATGCCATGTGGCTGATTCTGAATACCAGTAAGGTTAGTTGTTTACACAACCTACCTCGTGTTTTAGCATTTTTCTATACTTTTTTTAATTGTTCCAAATTATTCATATCATCCAGTTCTATTACTTCTGCCTTTTGTAGTGTCGTCCTGTATTTTACTACTTTTAGATCTCTTGTGGATTTGTACACGTCTTACCAACTTTACTCACCACAATAGTGTCAAAAGGTGCGTTAATACTAATACGATTAAGTTCTTCAAGAGATTATCGGCTTTCCGCTAACATAACTTAATCCATCAAAGCTGTCTCGTTAGAATTTCACATTAGGTACACCCATTTAATTACTAGAAAACGTAATGGTTAGTATATGGTGTTGTGTTATCATACAGTTTATCGCATGTTTATCTACCGTGTTATTCTGATATGTATCTGCAACTGCCGACTGTGCATCCGAAGTATAACATTTGCGTACGGATTTTTAGTTTTTCTTGTAAGCTTTGTAGCCAAAATTTCGCATTTGAAATGGAATGAGTTTGCTGCAGTACTTCAAAGTGAGGCAGAAGCGTTTATTCCAACAAAAATAAACTCAAACACCAGATATTTACGATTCCTTTTTGTTTATTTTAGTAACGTTACCTGCAATGACAAGATGTGCACTGCTGAGCATGGGCCTTCCCCATTAATCGTTGCAGTTAATGATTCTTAGGGGACAACGCTATAATCACCACGGTTGGTGGAATTCGCTAACGGCGACATCCGAAACTTTAGTACTTATGACTGTATTTTTAACTGTTGTTCTAGCTGTACCTACCTGTAGTTCTATACAATGAACCGAACAATTGGTGAATGAATATTTGTTCATCAGCAATGCAAATTAGGCAAATTAGAAAGAGAGATTTGTCACTGTTACCGCGGAGAGGCCTGTCCCAGCATTGGGAATATTATAGTTTGATTTGGCTAATGCAAAATACTTCTTAGGTTGTTTCTTTATGTTATTTCTTTATTTAAACGTTGCCCTAATCATTCGTTTCTCTGAATCCAGCTAGGATCGCATCAGATATTAGTACAGTCAATATTTTCGACAGTAACCATTCGGTTTAAGTGGATCACAACAGTGTAATTTGGGTGCTGTCCTTTTACCCCACAAAAATCACGTTTTTCCCACTAAATTGGACATATCATATTGATCTGAACACGTTTATCTGGGCATACAATAGCACATCAGGTGACCAGGTCAGCGTTACATAAGTGCTCTATTGTCAATGAGGTCATGCGCCAACTCGTGCGAGTTACGAGTCGTAGTATGCGTGTGCGCAAGTGATGGTTTTGTTCATGGGATCTGTTTTAAATGGTGTTTTATTTATTCATTAGGTCTTTTTTGTTCAGATAACTAGTGGAAGTAAACAGGAACCCTGCAAATATAACATAACATTATTTTCTTGAGCAGTCGTGTCAAAATACTATGACTTTACCTTGATTTTTGCTTTAGCTCGTTGCAGTATGGTCCTTGGTTATTTGCTGCTTGAGTTATTGCCAAAAGTCTTAAAATTACTGTAGTTGTTAATGATTTATTAGGCTCAAAATAAATGGCGCCCAACAAGAAACAGGGAAAAATAACCACATAATTATACCAACAACGCATAACCATTTTATCGATAGCATTTTGTAAAAGTTTTATCATACAGTAGAGATAAGTTATATGACCAACGTTTTCATATAATGTTTATCATGATGACAACATTATGAAAACAATAACTAGAGACCAAGATAACGGACTTCGCAATATAATAAATCAAATCTAAAGTTACTTAACACCCTATTTTTCACTCTCTACCAATGTTTACTTTTTAGGAGCGTTATTTATGTTTCCCCCCATCCATTACATTGAGTAATATAATTTGTTAAAACTACCGTACATGTAAGTGGGTTATAACAGGAACATTATTATGTGACGCAATTTGTGAAGTAATTGTCACTTACGTTTTATTACTAGTAAATGATTCTCTGGGGATAAACATTTATTTCTCAATTTATGGGAAAGTCACGGCAAACCATCTCTAGAGCTATAGAACTCAGTCGAAAGATGTAGAAAATATCAATGTCAGGATCGCAACAAAGTTCGAGTGAATCGGTTTCTTCAAGGCAGGCGTGCTCCTAGGCCGCTTCCTCGCTTCGCATCAGGCGAGTTGCGGCCAAACGCAAGCAAAAAGAACCTAATAATAAAAAAAAAAACATTTTTTTTTTATTTTTTTTCTGTCTGTTTGTCTCCGAATCGGCTGGACTGATTTTGGTAGGACTTTAAGAAAGAACTTGGGCTACTTTCATTAAAAAAAAGGGCACCCGTGCAAAAAATGAAAACCCATGAAATTGTTAAAAATACGATTCCAATAGTCAAGTAGTATTTTTATCATAATTACACGCGGTCGCGGGCAACCACTACTAAATAAATTAACAAATAATTTGACCGTGATCGATTTAAATATTGTTCAGTGAACTGCCTGCCGAAGTAACTGCATCGCCATCGATCCATCAAACAAACGTCAAATTATACCTTCACTACTTTTCTGTTAACTTTCGGTCATCGATCATTCTGCTGTCCGTATTACCTTCACCATTGACTTCTAAATTAGTGACCCCGTCATAATATGAGCACTTGACCTTATGATCTTGCGAGCAATGTTCATATTTCTATTCAATAACATCATAGATGGTGTTGTTTTTTTTTTGTTCGTAAATCTGTCTCTCGTCCAATCCATTCTTGTCTAAAGACCCCACACATCGCTTTCAAACCCCATTTAACTCTTAAACCCAAAATACAACATCCAATTTACTCCAAACTACTTAAAGTCAAACATTCATAGGTAGGAGTCCTACGAAAATACACACGGCGTGCATCAAAAATAATTTAAAATGAACTCTACGCCACGCGTTAAGGAGTGAACAAAAATAGGGAGGCCACTTCCTTCAGGACTTCTCGGATAACGGATTAGTTAGGCACAGACGGGACACTGTTCGTCGAGTTGTTGTTTGTGGCTAATTGCGATAGTCTTCCAATTCCCATGATGGGATAAATGATCACTTCTAAAGTCGTCATTGAAACTACCAACTGCGGAGAGTGAAAACCGAAGTGCACCAAAGAAGCAGATTGTTATAATATCCCCGACTGTTATAAATCTTCCGGATTCGGTAATGGAATTGCCTATTTGTTATCAATAAATTCCACCAGAAACAACACTAAATTTTTCTTGCGACCCCTGCTTTGTAAGGGTTCTTACAATTTGGCAAAACATCGAGTTTTCAGACCGCATCAAGATCTGTTACGTAGTTCTACAAAACAACACGATTACACAGACACACACAAACAACGACTTAATGTTTCAGTTTTCGTATAGATTTCTTGTTTAATTTCAGAAAAGATTCAATACCTAAAAAACGGCCTTTTAATTTAAGTTTTTTATTTTCTTTTATTTCATTTACTTGATTATGTTCAATCTCTTTGCAGGTAAATCATACGACAGTAAGTACACTTGAATATTCAGTTCTGCTAGTGTACAAGTATTGCTCTGTGGCCGCAGTGTGGCTTTAAAGTGGCGCGTCTGAGCCTCTAAGCCGGCTTTCCGATTGACTACGTCGATACAATGACGATATAAAATACCGCAGAAGCTGTAGCAATGTTTCTATTGTTGGTTTATATATAGAGAAGTTTCGTTACCGAGACTATGGTTGTAAATTTGAAGTAGGAAGTGCGATATTGTTCTGTTGTTAGTTTATTGGCATAGCTGAGGCAGTATCTTGTGAAATTGACGTGTTTTCACTGTGCTGTGGTGAATTTCAGACGTGTTTGTATTTGTAAAATAAAAATAATTCAGTTGAATATAAAGTGGGTGAACCTAACAGACTTATAAGTGAATGAACGCTACACAATGGCGTGAGTTAGCATATTTAGTGCTACCTAAGTGAGACAGTGAATGATTTCAGACCAATTGAAAAAGAAAGCTTTAAATCTAGTATAATAACTACTGAAGATGCACTGGACGAAAAAGAACGGCAAAGACTTCAGACCCAGGGTAAGCAAAATAACAAAACAGTTAACTAGTCCATTAGAAATAAAGTGCTGAAGAAAATGAAAAGAACTGTAAAACATTTAATAAAACTCCAAATGCATTTCACAAGAGAAATCTGGTGCAGGAATTTGTTACTAATAGAATTGTGGAATGTGAGCAAAGAGTTTGTAATGCAAATGTTTTAAAACCCACTTTGAATGCATAACCATGGTGCAGCCATCTATGTAAGGAACGTCTATTTGTATTGGTTCAATGCAAACCAGATAAGATGAATTTAGACCAAGATAAAAGAAAGTGACTCAAGGACGCGCTAAGAAATTCGCAAACGTTTACTTGAGAATTTTATTTCGTTTTCGCTGAATTTTCTGGGCGTTTTTAATTCTTTAGGTCATGCTTGCACTCTTTATGAGTTTACCGTATGAGATATGGCTTTAACACATTTAAATACGGCCATGGTTAATGTAGATTTAGCTTGTAGGAAATTAATAAAACTTGATACACAGTTTCTCCAATAATTTTAATTTGGAGACCAAATTCAACCAAAACCCGGGAAGAGTTAAACAACTGTAATAATGAATCATACAAAACAAAAAACTGACTAATTAATGTAGACAAGGACCGACAACCTCCTAGTCTACGTAAAATGAAAAAGAAAATATCTTCTAGAAATAGTCGAAAAAAAAACAAGCACACTATTACCAAAAGAACGTTGAATTCATGTTGCCCAAAAGATAGTCTATGACGTTGCTCCAACGTCCAAAGTAGAAATGATTGTGTACTATCAGTCGTTTCACCGCACAAGTTGGCACGACACCCCACAGATAAAGTCAACTCAAGAAACAAGTTATGACGCTCACCGAAATACAGTTGGCGGAGAAATTTCATGTTATAAGAAAACGCCTAAACTGGAAGGTCCATAATAACGTACCCGAATTTGGGTTTATGACGTAAGAAATCTAGCAAATCTCGAAGAAAAAGTAAATGAAATAGACACGTCAACTGGAGAAAGTTATCCAGACAATCACGTTGTTATAAAAAGATTAGCCAAAGCTAATCGGAAAAGACTGACGACATAGGACGCTGCAGAAAACGCCGCATTCTTGAAGACTAGTGTTCTTGACTCCATCCAGCACTTTACAGCAGTCGTTCAACCCTTGTGGGCGTAGGCTGGTATTCATATTCACGTATCGCACTACGGTTCGATGTACAGACGCGAGCACTAATCTGTTTACACGTTGGAACTTTCAAAGGTGATTTTCTCCTACTATATTGATTGGAGTCAAAAATTGCCACCAGATATTTATAAATTAGGTCTTACTTCAAAGTTTCCATCGATGTTTCACGAGAAAATCGCTTTTGAGTTTTGCTAAGTGTACACAGAGATATACCCGTGACTGTACACTCTGTCTAAACGTATATCGTGTAGCCAACGTTTTGTTGATATTACGCGCTTGCTTCCGTTTTTAGAATGTTTTGCTGTCGTCATAACTGTCTGTGTTTATTGTGCTTGAGCTTTTATTTTGTGCTTGCATTGCTGGTTGTGTGAAACGGCTAAATAGGGGGTGGCAGTTTATTTTTGCGTGGGTTTTGTGTATGTCTTGTGTACTAAGTGAGGGTTGCGGCGGAGTAGTATATTTTTGACTGTCTGATAAAGAAGAGTGTTATATTTTTGCGCAGTTGTAGGTATACGTAGGCACTACTGCTCAAAAATTCATGTAGGATTTTTTCGCAGCGTCCCTGAGGACCGCTAATTGGACCTGTCTAACTAGGGGCCTATGTTCAAAGAATTTTCATTTGAGCGAGATTCTCATTCGGCTAATCCCGTATGGATAACACAGGTGTAATTTCGCACGCCCACGTTGCCTACGTGACGGTATTACACCCCATGTGATAAGGACGGTCTGATAAGACAACAGATTTGACAGGCACTATCTAAATTCCTAAAGTTATTGGAAAATATTGATGCTAAAATCCACTCTTGCACCATGGGCGAAGATGAGACTTCATTTAATAAAAAAAGGAATAACGAATCGGAGGAATTCACTTAGAATTCCACTAAAACAATACCAGAAGACTGTTTGTTGTGACGGCCCTACGTAACGTAAACCCGCATACCGACTCCAAGCAAACAAGATAGAACTAGTTTTGTTTAAAAATCCGCGAGCATAAAACCCAATTTATATCCGAAAATAGATAAAAATTCTACGGCTAACAATTAATTCCCACCAAGGCAAATCTCTCAGAACTCATAAAAAGAGTTAAATCAACACTAACAGTTTGATCTAAAAATATACCGTACAAGTTTTAATGAATATCTTATGTGCAAGCGCAGCATATCCGAATCTCGACGCATTTTTCAATGAACACCAAATAGAAGTCTGACTTCCTCTTCTTAATAGTCTTGAGTGGCTCAAAACTTTCATGGAACGATATTTTATAACGATCCTTTGCCGAAAATAGTTTGCCCAAAAAAGAAATCATCGATCCGTTGGTCTAGTGGTCCTAGTAGAGATAGTAATAAAATTGTGCTGTTGAAATTCTTTAAGACTTTTGGCACTTGGAACCTGATACAGTCATGGCAACTGTGAGTGTAAAACTTTGTTCTTTATAGGATTGAAAGTGTAGTAGCGTCTACTTGAAAATAAAATGAAAAATGTCACCAAAACATGCCGGAAGTTTTGTGACGAAGACATGACACTGACATGCTTGCCAAACTAGGTCGGTGTGCTAAAATAACGTGAAGTTTACCATGTGTCTGATAATGACCTTGAAACGGCAGATGCTAATTACCTTGATGTTTTGGATGACGCTGATGAGACGGTGCTCTAATTTTTAACGATGGGATCATTAGCAATGATACTGTAAGCAAACAATATACAATGAAATTGTAAAGGAAGAAAAATGTACACAGTAAAAATCTAACTTAACTGTGACAAAAAATACACATTCACCTACTAAAGCATTTACGATCCTATACCTTGCATGTCGGTTATATTCCGACATTTTCGTCGTATTGTTCCATTTCTCTCACGAACATTCGTTACCCGTATTCAGTATATTCAAAACATGTGATAAAAAGATGCCGTGAATATTTTGCATTAATAATGTTGTTTAAACGGCGGTCGTGGCGTGCCAAGCGATCCGAACGGGCGATGATGCATACTTCCTGTTGTTCCGAATCTTGGAGACATCCATTTAAGAATTACTTGTATTTTTCGGCTTGTTGCTGCTCGGATACAGCGTGTATAGCCTTTGTCGGGTCCTGGTAACATATAGGGCCAAGGCCAACCCATCCTCTGCCATTAATCTTGGTATAATGGATTATGCGGCAGAGGTGGGGGCATTCACCCGTGTGTTAATAACGTGGTAAGGTCATCTATCCACGCCCGTCGACTGTCATGCGTGAAGATTACCTGCAATATCTTATAATGTATGTAGGCGGAAGAACATTTTGAATTCAATTCTGAGGTTTAGAAATGTTAATTATGCCTACATTCGTTCCGAGATCTCTCACTGAAAATATTTGGTATCTTTTCTTGTAGACTTTCAGGGTCTATTCACATGTCCTTCCTATTCTTTACCCGTTCGCACTTACATCTTTGTTCTGTAAGTTTCTAGTCTCCGTAACAATTTTTAATACTAATCTATCTGATCAGATTATTTAGTTGACTTGTTCAGTCTGCCTTGAGGGATCGAAGGTGTGTTTATAATCTTATATTGTTTGCCGAGCCGTCGTTGCTGGATCAGCGATTGCGTCCGGTCAAGTTGAACGGAGCTATCGGCTTACCGCGCTATTTCCTTATCAGGCCCTTGGGACGGTTTTTGTTAAGTGATTCACTGAGGATTTATTCAGACCAGTCGGGATTTTGATTTCGCAATTTATATTGTGCGTTTAAATTGAGAGCTGTGTCTACTTATGAGATCATGGTTTATTTGAGGATGGCTCTTCAGCTTTCTTAGTCTTGATATCAATTGTGTGAGTTGGGGCATCCTAGCATATGGTTTCGCCGACCATATGACGTGCCCTATTTCTGACCAGTGATCAATCCGGTGAGCAATTTATGCGAAGTTCTCAGTCAGGTTATTCCTCAAATGTATGCTTTGTCTCACTTTTCAGAAGAAGCCATACATGATTTACCTATATGTGTTCAAGTAGCACTATAATGACAATAATTTCGCCATTATAGCATGTAGTGCTGAATATTGATTGTTTATTAATACTTTACTTCTATTTCCATGTCTGGAAATGTAAATCATAGTTATTGACTGGTCATTTTCTCACGTAAGTGGCTGACTAGAGGAAATTGTGATCAGAGTGCTCTTAAACGCCAGTCTAACGACTTGGCACTTGGCTTTACTTAGAAAGACTGGACGTTTTAAACTTGCTTTCAAAGGTTATACAATATTTCCCGCTGTTCATGATAAAAGTCCATGTCATTGCTCTGATCTTGTAAGAATTTACCGTAAAATGTTCTCTTATTTTCGAAATCTCGAACCTCATTGAAATCTCCTTTGGAATGGTCTAGCTGAGCAGTCTTAATTTATGTATGGAAATCGCCCTAACATTAAAGCAATTGACGCGATGACTTGCGAATACTAATGAGTATCTTAGTACTCAATATTGGGTATAATAATAATAAATCGTTTATTGGACCCATTAAAATATAGCATAATACAATGTCATCCATTAAGAGGTGTACAAAAAATTGAAACGAGATTATCTCTAAAAGTTCAGTGTTATAACACCCCTGTTTTGCATTGGGGGTTAAAAAGGACTCTTCAAAAAGTACTTGTACCGCCGCGGGGATCGATCCTGCGACTCTTAGAGCAGGAACTTGAAAATTAAAATCAACCTCTTTAGAACCTTGAACTTCAATATTGCTCGACCTTGTACAACCTTGATGCCTCTGGTCATTAGCGGCCAAGGTCATGGAGCTCATAGTAAATAGTTAAGTTGTAATATTTTCTGTGTTCATACAACATTGTATGTCGAGTCTTGTCTGCTAATTAGTCTAGAAACGTATTGTCTTGTCAATTCTAATAATAAAATAATGACGAATATGCTACTAGGACAATAGATGCAGTACGAAGTGTCGAAGTCTGTATTGCACATTATTATTTGAATTTACAGTCAATTTGTTCACAAAGTTGCCATTGAATTTTATTGCATTTGACAAAACAACTGCTCGTATTTTAGAACCGTTTGGCGCGAATATTGTCGCAATGAAAGCCAAATTTTGGCACAGGGAGAAGACCACAAATGCAGGAATGCATGCTGGAACTGTATCTCGATCATTAGGCAGTTTGAATCCTTCTCAATTTCAAAAGGGGTGAGCAAGTACTATGAATGTAAACCGAAGAACACCATTGTTTTCAATGCGAGTTCGTCCAATGAAAGAGATGCGTGGTTGCAACGTCAGTAGGGCTAATCAGAATCTACATACGTAAGGCATGATTCATGTGGCATTCACGTTGTTCGTATAGATAGTTAGTCTTGATGAAATGTGTGTGGTAGGATCTGGGACACATTGTGTTCTGCATTTGTAGGGGCTAGCTTGGATCGGATCATCAGATACTGCCAGGCTAAATAGCAGATTGTCTTATTCGTGGTTACTAACACATGGTTCATAATTAAGGTTGCACAGCCCGTTAAATGGTCCTCCAACGTTTGTACTTGCTTAGAACTGCACCTAAAACGAGGTAGTGTAACTACTGTCTTCGGTAGATGATGGTATAGTCCCTTCATGAGCAAACATGTCGCAATAATGGGTGAGCCAACACAACACAAATCTTGCGAACCAAACATAAGTAAATGTACCCAAAAAAAAAATCTAACTTAAACATGGTTTAAGGTCGCCGCCTGGAGTTCCGGACCAATAATAAATTTATCAGACAGACCATTTATAAAGCATCTTGGAAGATCCAAGATTACTCGTAGTTTTGATGTAATAGTTCCTGGTAAATACTCTCCTATTTATCAAGCGGCGGGCGGTCTCAAGCCCAAAGAAACTAATCTTTGCAATATTGGGCTTAGACCCGAATTCAACCGAAACTCCGGAATATTCCGAAATTCTGCAAAACCAGACTTTGCATTCAAAAAACTGATACAACCGTTACTTGCAATTTCCTAATCAAATGTTTATCACAGTAAAATGTAATCGAATCGTTTTGCGTTGTAAAATCGATTGAACTAAATTTTAAATGCAATTTATTGGGTGTTTATCGGCCACTCCTTTTTGTGAGTATCTAACTCTAGGTGCTAAGATTGTGGTTGGTAGTTTTCCAAAAGATATGTTTTGGTAGATAATCAGTAAACTGATTGAATCTGAATTCAATTTCTGCTTGAAAAACCAAAAATATTTTGATAATGTTGGTGGTTACTGCGATCAGTATAGAAAAAGAAGGTATGGTTTCAGTCATTCTGTATCATCCCAATACCTACTGCTAGGCAAAGACCTTCCATGTCTTCCAACTGTTTCGCTCCTGGGTTAATGAAAGTGTGTTTGGTTTGTTTATGTTGCCTTACGTTTTCTGTGTTAGGATCAGGGCTCCAAACGTGTGAATAAATTTAAAGTCTTTTTTCCACTTGTTACAGGTTGAAGAACGCAAGCGTGCGATATGGGAAGCATCAATATCGCGCCGCGAGGCGTTGCTGCAACGAGAACGCGATCGGACGGAGCGGTTGGAGCGACAGCGCGCCGCTCGCTCCGCTCCCCGGCCAGCGTTCGCTTTCGGCTCGTCCACACCTCGACTACTTGAGCCGGTAGACTCGGCTGGATTTTTCTGGGCCGCGCGCAGGTTAGTTTTGTCGACTGTTACTGTATCTCTTTCGGGCCACGTTGCAAATAAATATGTTGCAGTTACGTGTTGCGCTAATAAATGCTCTGTTAATGATCATAGTTGAATGATAAAGTGCAATTTTGTTTTTACACAAGTTATCAAAATTGTGTAAGCAGACTTCGGTGAATACCTACAGACTGATTCTGCAATACTTGGCGATATATCGATGGCCACAAAAGCCTTATTGGTAGATTGGCACCAAAACCATATTTAATCTGTATTGTTTTCATAAACAATGATCTTTGACAGTTTTGTTTACAAAACAAATGAAGGGCCAAACCGTAAGTGGGACGGCCCGCGTTTTTATTAACTTGGTAATTAATTATCTAATTTATTTGGGTAAACGTATATTAATGAAAACAAATATGCGACTTGGGTATGATCTTAATTTTTTGTTGAAGATGCTAATGATTTTATTTGGGTAATTTATAGTAAGTAATTAAAGCTTCCCAGATTTCTCGCTTTGCTTTTTTTTTGGGTTCACACAGGTGTCGGTATTATCAACACAAATGCCACGGAACCCCAGTAAATAACTACCTACATGTCCTATTTTCTTTTTCTTTCTTTTTTGTGCACTAATTGTGTTTTTTTTATTTTTCCCCATCTCCAGTACCAACCCCATAGATCAGATGAACTTTTTTGAATCACTGTAAGCAAGTTTTTTTTTTTTCAAAGTTTTTTTTTTTGTTGTTTATTAATTTTTACTAATTTGACATGGTTTTATTTTACTAATTTTGTTTTTAATCATATTTGTTCCAATTTTTATTTGCGATGTAATGCTGTAAATTTATCCAAATTGTAAATAGCTTTGCTGATTGAGGAAAATAGTAGATTTTAGATAATTTTATATTCGTAGATTACTAGAAGTAGCGTAGTGTGCATGATATAAGCATGATTTGTGTTGTATGTTGTTAATATTGTCTCATACGATAATTTTGTTATGACCTCGTTTACTTACCCGTTAGGTATGTATTATTTTAGGCAATACGCGGCACTTGAACGACTTTAAAATTTTACCTTGTTACCCTGTTATAATGGCAAGTTGCCCTGAGAAATGCTGCGTTAACTCTTACAAAAACCCACTACCCCACATTATTACAGTGGATGATTTGATCACTACAACAGACAATTCTTCTTTGTCGAGTCGGATGATCTCTTTATAGGTAAATGAGCTCCGACTACTACTAAAACGCCTATAAGGGTTGAACCTCATCTGTCGGCACTTTTCTATGCTCCTATCCTTTTCTGTCGCTCAGAACCGTCATTTGCTAGAGCGAGAAACGTCGTGCTGGTGATCCCATCGTCGATGCTACCGCGTGTGATAGCGTTCCCGCTTTGTTCTTGTCAGAATTGGTTCAACCCTAAGTCTTTTACAATATAAAAGTTACAATACCACTAGCTAAAGTAGCTAACAAAAAATCGCAGTACATACCCATGTAATTTCCTTATGACCATTCATTCAGACGGTCCTTTAAGAGACCAGCAGTAGACGAAACGACGACGTCCTTACTTTGTAGAAATTTCGTCGAATCGATGATAAATGTTACCAAGTAATTAGATTAAAACTCAATAGATTAATATACCAGAAGCGAAAACACTGATAACATTACTTCAAGGTCATTGATAAGGAAGGTGTAGGTACTGTTTATTATTATTAACAATGCAGCTGATTTCCACGTTAAAGTGTTAAGGATTTCCCCTATTTCTGGGAAGTCTAATAATATCTGTTGTTTCCAAGACTTGATAACAATTTCTTGTAGGGCCTTTTTGTTAGAAAATCCTTGGATTTCTGTTCTTTAACCAATAAAGCAAAGGATTACACCAAGATCTATCGGTCAACTTTAACAAATTTATCTTCTTCCTCTTCTTCAACTTTTGCCCCCCGCCAATGCTGTAGGTCTCTTCCAAATCTCTCCACTTTTGGCGGTTTAGTGTCTTGACTATCCAGTTTCTTCCGGCCACGTTAATGACCACCACCATCATGTCAACTTAAAGTTCGAAATCAAATAATGACCTTGGATCCGCAACCTCCCGCTCTGGGCGGAGCGGAAGGGAGTGTCAGACTTGTACCGACTAAAACCACCCATCCATGTTCCTTCTTAGCCCGTTGTGTTCCGCCTTAGTGTTTTGAGGGCCGCGGTATCTGTTTCGAACAGTCTCTCAGCTCTATTTGTAAACCCATACAAATAAAATGGCCTCGGTTATCCATTGATCAATCAATACAAATATCTTGCAAAAAAAAAACAGCTTTTCCATGCAGGAAGCTAAAGTTCACACGAGAAAATCCTTTAAACAGCACTTAGTTGACAATAAAACGCACAGAAGATCGGATTTGCTAATATATTAATGTGCGCAAAACAACAAAACGAACTACCCGACCGGTTCTTTCTGAGTTACATTTTTATGATAATTTTACAGCAAACTTGAATAAATAAATATTGCGTTGAGAGTGGTCTTGGTGCATATTTATGTAACTTGTTTTATTTACTAGAATGTTGTGTCCATTCAAGCTATATCTTAGATAGAACAACAAACTGTTACGACTTTAGGAAGCTCCCAGATCAACTGGAACCGTGCAACTTACTGCGCCTATCTTTTGAAGATTTCTTTGTAGGATTTTGTTTAAGGCGACTACAGGAGCTAAATAACCAACTCTAATTGTGGTGGTTCAAACTTCGTTTGTAAAACTGTTAGAATAAAGTTCTAATCAGCTTGCACTACAAATTGGTTGTTACGGCAGTCACTGCTGCGGGCCGAATAGTGCGAAATGAGTGTTTTTTTGAATAAAAAAAAAACTATTGATTGGACTAAAAAAATAAAACACTCATGCTAATATGTTGCTTGTAGAATTATTTGCCAAAAAATCAGAATGATCGCATGTATTTGAGTATGGTTTTTTCTCGTTAAAAGAATTTTTTAAAGATAAGTTCGTGATTTTTTTATCGAGTAAAATTAGTTGTATTATGTTTTCAAAACACTATCATACTAGCATACATCCTGAAGAATATCATATATTTTTCTGGTATTGTTTATTGCAGTGAATCATATGCTTTTTAGCATTATAAAACTCGCGTTTAGCTCCTGTAGTCCCTTTAATAAAATGTTTTGAATTTGAATCGCCCTCTTTTGGGAATAGAGCTCTCTGACTCGGATCAGTTTCCAATCCATCTTTATTATGAACTACCCCGTCACTTCAGGGACTTCCCATCTTTCCAAGCCACTTTTGTAATAGTGTCAGTTTTAGCGTCTCAGAAGAAGTACTTAGCTATGAAAAATGTCAGCCAAGCTTAAATAATTGACATTTACTTAATGGAATGCCACTCACTATCAACTGAATAATTCTGTGACATGGTTTGGGAATTTATTATAGTTTACGGAACTTTATTTACTTACATTCATGCAACTAGTGTAGGTACTGAACTTTTCTGCGACAGTTTTTCTCTCCTGATAATCATCCTTATGAGGAGGTTCTCCGAGGCTTCGACGTTTTCAATCTCACCTTGTAGAAAATATTTTGTCAACTGCCCTTAACAGATCAATAAGCGGGCACCGGTTTTTTTCAACCCAGCCCAAACGCTACAACAGTTTGCAACATTTGGCAAACAGTAAAAATCGTTACATAGACATTAATACCCTCAAGTTCACACTAAAGGTGAATGTCAATAAACCCCGGTGTCTGGCTGCAGTGCACAGACTGCCTAGCCCTCAGGGGTGACGCATATATTGCCGTATTATAGCTTAACACACGCCTGAAAACTGAAAAATGGGTGTAAAAATGTTCCAAGAAAAATAGAGGGAAATTTTAGAATTTCGCATAGTGGATTTTGCTACTTGGATATGAAATTACATTTTTGTAGGTGTTCTTGATACATAATAATATAGTATACTTAATAGGTACACAAAATTATCATCATTCACCTGTCCATTTCATTTGCTTAAATCATGCGGAGGCGCCGAGCCACGTCTCCTTGAAGTTTAGGTCTAATAGAAAACTAATAACTCTCGTTTGGCGTGCGCTGACAGTGCGCTCGGCCGATCGGTATCTTTTCATTCATTATTTCTATACAAAGTCAACGGGGCGGGGCTAGAGTGCGTTGTATGTTGTAAGTGCAAGCAAAAATTATCTTAGTGGTGATCAAGCGGGAATGTCCTCGATAGTACCCGATATTTCGGCGGCTCGGCGCTGTTGCAAGCACCATGTGCCACCATGATCACGAATAAACGGAAGTTATTGCGGGTGAATTTTTGGGGTTACTGATTTTCAGATCGTCTAATATTCCGTAAACTTCCATTACAAAAGGAAAACATATAGGTATTTAATTTCTAGAATGTTCTGATCTTACCTTGCCTCGTAGGTAAATTGGAAATAAATCCTTGTATGAAATCATCTTACTAATAATAAATTCAAACCACGTGTCTCCGAGAATGTCGTAGATAAGTCATTAGAATAATTAAAACACTCGTATGTATGTTAAACTTCTGCTGACACTAATTGCAACCCGTCTCATCTCTATATTAGAAAATTGTTGAAGAGACTGATGAGTTTTCGTCTTCAATTTCCTGTATACCTTTTTATTTTTTAACCGACAAAAATAAGGCGTAGGTACTCATTAAGTGTGAAAGACGCTTGTCTGATTGAAATATCTGAAAGTTTAATTTAAATCTGTCATCTTCAGGCTACCAAATACCTTTAAGTTTTCAACTTGTTTGATAAAGGTCAATGTATAAGCAGTAAACGGGGTTACCATCGCCTAGGCTCATTTTTACTAGCTGATTCCGATCCGAGGTGATGTCGTTGCACAGAAAGAATCCCGAACGGCTCAAGGTGTCTCTTGCCAACTTAAACTAACATTAAAGGCCTATTCAAACGAAGGACAATTTGTCAGCGAACAATTTGCAACAACCAATGGACGTCAGACAATAGCTGAAAAAACAGCACAACAACGAACGAACTGGAACTGTCATTTCTATCCGGCGGACTAAAGACCCTCGTCTGTGCAGGCCCTTTTTTTTCGAATGGGAAATCATCAAATGACTCATCCCGCTCTGGGCAGGGCGGAAGGAAGTGTCAGACTTTCACTGACTAAAACCCATCCATGTTCCTTCTTAGCCCTTTGTATTCCGGGGCTGCGGTATCTCTTTCGAACAGTCCCGCAGCCCCGGCAAACATCGGCCCTTACGGACCCCTTCCTTTTGCTGACATTTCCTAGAGGCTCGCGTGGAACACGAACGCGCCGTCGACACGGCCTGTCGTCATAAGACGGGTGGACGGCGAGCTAGCCCATAGCTCACCGTCCACAGGCCCGCGCCTCCGGTCCCGACGCCCGGTGCGTCTCCCGCGGCGGCTGGGACGTTAGGGTCTCTCCCTCTTCCGTTCCGCCTCCTCCTTCGCTAGCATGACTGTCGCAGAAGCAGGTGACGGCTTCCCATTCCCTCTCGCTCCGGACCATGGATTGAACCAGGGCCGGATGCGAGAGGTCGCGGCCGCGCCGGTCTGTGCAGGCCCTAAGTCGGCAATCCCATTTGGCTAGTGAACCACGTCCTATCAGCCCGTCCAAATCGCAAATAATTTAAGTTTTTTCCTCTAAATTAATTAATAGTTTCGGCTTACCAATCACTGGTTCAAAGAGATCGTAATTGCTTATGTATTTTAAGAGCACATAATTGTCTAATTTTAATTCCAATAAAAAATAAAAAAAGTTATTTCTCAAATTCCTTAGCCCGGAGGCTTGCCTCGATGACTCATAAGTGGAACATTTATTTTTATGTATATGATTAAAAACTTGTTTGTTAATTGATAACAAAAACTAGGGTGCAGGTGTGCCAATAATATGGCCATACACCTGGTGACTAAAAATATATGGTTAAATATAATAGTCTTGTGATCTACATGGTCATTTTTTGTGAGGGTGTGTGCTTGTGAATGTACAACTAGCGGACGTCACGCGGTTTCACCCGCATAGTTCCCGATCCCATGGGAGTACGGGGATAAAATATAGCTTATGTTACTCGCTGATAATGTAGCTATCGATTGCTGAAAGAATTTTTCGAATCGCTCCAGGAGTTTTTAAGTTTATTCGTTATATACAAAAATACAAATCTTTCCTCTTGATAATATTAGTATAGACTAGCACTTCGTGCGCAAAAATAGTGATAGCTCGGCTAATATACATGATATAAATATAATATATAGCCTATACCACCCACGAATATTGTAGCTTTCTACGAGTGAAGAAAAAATTGGAATTCGATCATTAGTTCCGGAGATTACCTCGATTCGACAAACAAATTTTACCTCTTAATAATATTAGTATGTAGAATGATGACAAATAAGACAGTATGCAGGCAGTGGTTCCTAAGACCACATGCAATAGCATTGATAGTTGACTGCATATTCAGCTGCCTCTTCGATCTAGCGGTCCTGTTATGTATTCCCAGGACGGGCAAAGAGTTATTGCAAATTCTCAGTGACAGCTTAGGCCGGGAGTCTGGATTTGTGCCCGTTTGGGGGCAATATGTTCGCCCCTAATTACGTAATACACATAATTGGCTAAGTGAAAGAAAGAAAAAAAAATCTTAAGTGATGTATACTTTAGTCATTTAGCCAATTATAAAATAACAATTAGAAAATATACCACCACGCCTGATTGTTAGGTAGTAAAGTGCATCTCTACCTAACAATCAGGAGTGTTGGTATATTTTCTGTGTTTGAATGTACAATAAACAAAAGAGATAAGTATGCGGGCAGAGATGGCCAAGAACGCTTGCAGTAGCATTGAATGTTTACTGCATATTCCAAAGATGTTTATTGCTAGACTCCAATCTCCATAGGTACTAAAGTTTCTTGTTAACTGTACCAGGGCTCCATACAATACAAGAACAAAGAATGCATTGGCTGGTATACTAAGCCTGAGAAAAGAGTCACGTCATTTTATAAGTAGACTGGCTTTGCTAGCGTTAATTTAGAATTTGACAATCAATTCGGGATGTACTCCGCTTGTAATAATATAATTCAATAATGATTCGAAAGACACGTAGCGCCCTCCATTATTATAAGAACGATAATGTTGTTTTCCTCGGGGATAGTATTTTTTTTTCGGGATGAAAGGTACCCTATATCCGTTTCTGTACACCTGATAACATAAATGCAAAATTTCAGGATGATCGGTTCGTTAGTTTAGGCATGAAAAGGTTACAAACAAACTTACTTTCGCAATTTATAATATTAAGGCTGGGGTATCTGCTAAATTAGCAACTCTATTTGTAATGGTTCAAACTTCGTTTGAAAAACTGTTAGAATAAAGTTCTAATCAGCTTGCACTACAAAGTGGTTGTTACGTCAGTCACTGCGGGCCGTATAGTGCTAAATTAGTCGTTTTTATTTAATTGCAGCCTAATAAATCATTAGATCAAAATGTCAATTGTACACTTTGTAAAGAAAAAAATAACAAATATTTGTGTGAATAAAAAAAATACTAAAACTTAATGCCGTTTAGGAGTAGTTACGAAATTTCAAAGAAAAAAATGCTTGCTTGTCTAATAAGCAACATATATGTTTTTTGCACATTTATATTCACTCATCAAAGAGGAGTTACATGGAGAAAACCTCCCGTTAGCAGATACCACACCCTTAAGTTAGGATTAGCTTATCTAAAGTCGACGTTGTCAACTACTTACAATTAACAGGGGCGCATTAATTAGATGTATGGCAAATGATTGCAAATAGGCAATCCAGACTCCAGAGCTACACAATATAAGTTTGAAATCACCCAACAGTCTTGAGCAAGAATGGTGAACAAATCAAGTCTCGTGCCTTCTCTGTATGAAAATAGGCCTTTTCCCAGCAGTGGGATAGTATATTATAATCTGGTATTATTATAGGTAGACACACAAAGATAAGATAGAACGTTCTTCATACACTGTATAATATGAAGTTGTCATCCATCAGAAGGGATCTGAGCTGCGAGTTATTAACCAGTCTGTAACTCAGTATATTGAGCGTGAAATTAGGACATCTGTTTCAAACTTGTACACTGCATGCTAAATAAAATGATACACGAACACACGATTAAAAATACTGAGTCCACTTTTTGCAATATAGTTCAGTACCTAGGTACTTCCATGGTGTTTTGTTCCCATAAATTCTATAAGGCATTCTGGTTTATACACCTGTTAACTTGTCTTGGAAAAAAAAAAGCGTAAGCTTTTTGTTGTAAACGACAACGACTGAATGGCGCCATTCAGTCGTTGTCGTTTACAACAAAAAGGATCGATTTTATTTGATAAACGCTGAGTATCAATAAATGCAAGCAAAATCAAAATGCATTGTTACATAGTTTCTTCATTTAGGTAAGATTAATCGTTCATTTACGAAATTTTTATACATTGTGTTACTTTATTTTTTGCCAATCTATTTGATAATAAATTTTCCGCGATGCGTATCTCTTGTGATTAGATATGCAACTGTTTTTAGTTTAATTATAAAGTTACAATTTATTTTATTGACACACATAATTATATCACTTCATCACATGTCGTTGATCTAGGTACATAATTAAAGTATGAATTAACATACTGCTATATTTAGAAACCGGTATTTTAATATATAACTATTTATGTCGAAACTATTACTGAACTAACATCTAAGGGTAAATTATTGAAGATCTTACGCCGGTAATCGTTACGCTTGGCGGAATAATCGGTGATCAAAAGATATTGTAATTTTAATACTGTTATCTTAAGGATGTTAATTGTCGTCATCCTTTTACGATATCGAGCACCTACTAGGTTTGTATTAATAAACAACTTTTCATATTTTGAGAGCTCTACTTAAATAATATTTATTTAACCTACAACTGAAGGAATTCACAATTATTTAATAAAATCACCACGCGAAAGACCATTCTAAAAGACTTTTTTCAGTTAAATATTTAAGACAAAACTGACGAAACTAAAAAGTTACTAAATTCATAACCGCAAGCAAACATAACAAAAAAAAAATTACACTCCCGGCCAAATTAATACACCCACCCGTAAAAATACAATTAAACTTTCGCATAACCACTGAACATATCGTGCTGGTATACTATAAAAGCTTGTTTAGCGTTTATTTTGGCTTTAAACTCTGACATTCCAGAATCTAGACTTAGAAGTATTTAGGTCACATGCTTAGAGATACCGTGTTTAGTGGAGTGGATTTTAATTAAGTGACTGGATGGCGTGTTTATTTTTGTCTTTTGTCTATTTTTGTTATGAAGAGAAATGCTTAACAATAGATGTGGTGTTAATGGGAAGTAAATAGCATAAGCGTAGTTAGCCTCTATTGTCCCTACTGCTGCGGCACTGGTCTCCTCGAGAGAGAGCTAGCTGATTTTACCACTTAGTGTGTCAGGGCATCACAGTTTCCTACTATTTTGGCCCATAGTTGGTCCATGTGTCATGTGTCCTGCCCTGTCCGATTTGAGTTCAGGCCTCGGAAGGAGATGCGGGGGAAGTGGAAACGTTCCGTCAGAACTGGAAGAAGGACGATCGAGTGGGTTTGCGAGAAATGGAAACAGTGGAGGGAGGCCATTGCCCAGAGGCCCTACTCTCTAACTTTCGTCCGTATATTCGGATCTATCCGTCACTCTCGCGCACGTCTGCAGATGAGTGCGAGTGAGCGAGACGGATAGATACGAATATACGGACGAAACGTTAGAGAGTAGGGCCCCAGGAGTGGGATAGAGCAGTCTAGGAAAAAACGGCTGGCACTACACTTAGCAGGTCTGTTATCTGGGGATCACGATATTGTCTTAAATTAGACCTGTCCTGGTTGGAAGCTACGCCCTAGTAAACCACAGCTAAGAGTATCCCTGTTTTACTTACCAATTGAATTGTTTCCTAAAGAAGGTGTTATTAATAGAACATGACTGGTTTACAGGTTTTCTACGCCTTCACTTGCTAAGTTACTTGACCTTAAGTAAGTTTTCCTTAAGTGGTCCTTATGCTGTCAACATGCGCGTTATTATTGACATAGAACTAACTCGACAACTACATTCTGAACCATCTAGCTCTACTAACTACTTCATCTGGAAGTTATAACAGCGGATATTTACTTCCACCAATACGGTGAGAATAAATGTCCATAAGCAACCTATTTATTTCATTGAATAAATTAATGAATGATACATTTATTTGCAAGAATATAGGTAGGTAGGTAGGTAGGTGGGTAGGTATTACCACTACTCTCAAACCAGTGAAGGAAAACGTGGGGAAACAGATATGTCCCAGAACCAATATGTTTAAATATTTGTGACATCTACCAAAATATTGAGGAGGCCCGCGGCTTAGATCACAGCCCACTTCCCTGTCACACTGAGGAGGCCTGTCTCCCAGCAGTGAACACGTTATGATCAGAAAAAATCCGCTTTAGAAAATTGACGTGCTTACACTTACGGTTCACTACTTTTCAACCTTATTACTTAGAGCATAAGTGTGAAGAAAAGTGGTAGACTGTCAGTGAACTCGGTATTTATACCATAAACATTACAATCACAATAATTTTCCCCAAATCATCATTAGAAAGCAGCAAACGCCGCAGGCCCAGAAGGAGATGGCGGGACGAGCTCGACTCTTTCCACAAAGATTGGCGTATAACATCATTGGATAGGGATAAGTGGAAGGAGGGAAGGGAGGCCTTTGCCCAGCAGTGGGACACAAATGGCTCATAATAAAAATCAACATTGAAATAAATTTTCATAATCCTAATTAACACTTTAAAACAAAACCATAATAATTGCCCTTCGAACAAACATGGGGCCTTGGCAAGGGCGTTAACTAGATTAACGAAAACGACCCCTCTGCATGTTACATGAGTTTTAATTACTCTATGACACGAAATACAAACTTAAACCACACGCGATTTATACGAAAATAGTTTTTATATCAAGGTGTTAAAGTGCATGTGAAGAGCAAATTAATTAATGTAAATGTTGGTGAGTTTAATAGTTGGATAGTGAGAATTGTTATTCTTGGTGATACGGTAATCTATCATAGATTCTAGGAATGGATGAGTAATGGAGTATGAACTATTTAGAGACAGTCCTAGTTCTGTCAGCTGGTTGAGTCTATCAGAGCAAAATTACACTTCTGGGATACTTACTTAGTTATTATACTGTCTTTTGCTGTGGGTCAAAATGTACTTTAAAAGTACAGTTTGCTCTTGCTAAACCATAAACAGGGTGTAAAAGAATAAACGTAAGGCCTCTCGTGTGACTCAGACCATAAAACTGAACCAGTTTTATTCTATGACTTTTGGAAATTCATAACTTTTTTTTTTCAGTTTTGTCAATTCCTATACGTATAAGTCCTTTTTTGCGAATTCTAAGAACAACAGTTGTTCAGTTTCATGTTCCGACTCTCCGAGACACCACGCGAGAGCTCTTGCGTTTAATATGTTACACCTTGTATATGACGATTCCAAATACAAGGAACATGACCAAAATAAACAAATCCAAACGCTCAAATGTTCCTAATAGGAAAACCACTACAAATCCATAAATAAAACTGTGGTACAATTTCGTTGGCCTACACTGTACCTAATGGACCAACGTTCCCGTTTTGTCGTAAGTCAAAGGACGGAAGTGGGTCAATATTGCGCGACCACAGTGTAACAGTTTGACACTACTTAAGTACTCTTTGCGGTTCTGTACCGTATGGTAGTACATATATGGTGCAAAGTGGGTCACAGGTCTAAGTGATGCTATTGGAACTCAGTGACCGGCTAGCGTTATATTAAAATTGGTTGACGGAATTGCAATCTGCATATTTAGCTGATTACATTTTCGTAATTATAGCGAATCTGGCTAAGCTAACTGCTGATTGGTTCTGTTCATTCGTAGTTTATCCTTTCATTTGGCTGATTAATCAAACCCGATTACCGGCGATGTGCAGATATTCTAGGGGAACTTTACGCGTCTGGGGAACAATATAATACACTATAGAGAAAGGATCCAATCATTTTGGAATTTGAATTTGTCGAGACAACATAGACTATGTGTCCCGTAATCTGTTTCATAATGACCTGATTTGATAGAAGCAAATTAACATTACTTATCGCTGTTTTACGCGAAGGGTTAGGCGGTCATGCAGTACACGCACCATTTCGCAACTTATGTTCAAGTCCCACGGGATTAGGGGCAAGCTTATTGCCATCAAACGTACATAAATCCAGAATCCGGGGGAAAGGAAAATTCTTTAGGGAAAAACATAATAAACACTGGCGTAGGTGCCTGGGAGCTCATAATTAGCAGTAGCGGGGCAGTTGAACCTTATATTCCAATAGCATAATCAGCCTATAATGTCCCCACTGCTGCGACACAGGGTTGGTAAATATCGCTGGACAATAAATAAATAAATATCGCTGGACATTAACACACAGCGCCATCTAGTGCCACACTAAGCAAGGAGGCTTGTGTCGTGGACACCAGATAGTTGATATACTAAATATATACTTTTTGTTTGTAAATACATACTTATTATACATATAAACATCCATGACTCGGAAACAAATGTCCATGCTCATCACACAAACATTTGCTCCAACCGGGATTCGAACCCGGGACCCTAAGAACGTAAGGCAGCCTCACTACCACTGCGCCATTCGGGTCGTCAAAGTTCGGTAATGTCACATGTCTTCGATTTTTTTGTTCGATGACATACCGGTTTTCTCACGATGTTTTTTCTTGAGAGCAGTGGTGATGAAATAAATTACACAAAGTAATGCACCTGTCTGGGTTCGAATGTTTGTTATTGCTCGTAGGTCGGGGCCGCCACCACTGGGCCACCGCTGCTCAATATAAATCTACACCTCAAAAACTATTGCGTCGATTTCAAAAATTTTTCACCATCTGAAAGCCACGTCTTTACTGAGTAACATAGGCTATATTTTATCTCCGTACTCCCACGGGAACGGGAACTACGCGGGTAAAACCGGGTGACGTCCGCTAGTATTATTATATTCCAATACCTGCTTATAATATTCCGATTCGGTAGAATGTCTTGCTGTCCAGAATTAGGCGAGTTATGCCACACACATCCGTTTAGTGTTAGACTAGCTACCGGATATAATGTCCGAGTTGGATGCAAGCCCAGTACACCTCGATGATTCAAGTAGTCTATTAATAGATACTATTATCTCAATCTGCCAAACACAGAACATTACACCTGTATTTTCTAATGGGTGAGGCAGAGGAGTACCTGTTTTACACCTACATTTCACCAGTTATGTTTAAGACCCAATTGTAATAGAAGGCGAGCCTATTGCCATCAACCGGGCACAAAGCCAGGCTCCGAGCTGCTTCTGAGAAGTTCCTAATGGAAAAACCCAATAATACTTTGCTCGACCTGGGAATCGAATCAAAGAATTTATACTCAGCAGTATCAATAGAACCACAAGGCAGAAAACAGCACTTAAAACCATATCCCATATGGAAAGTCCAGGTTTTTAAGGCCTCCTTTTTGAGGAACTTAAAAACGTCGCTGATTGATTGGCGTGGCTACCTACTGAGTCCAACTCATTTATAATAGTGAAAACACATAACCTTCCACACATAGGCTTCACCGCAGTCGGGTAAAAACATATACTATACCTACCAACGAAAAGAAGAAGAATCTGAAACCAAACGTAATACCTCACCTAATCCATTAGGTACATCACCAATACCTATTCGTAAACTACATGATAATACTTCATTAGCAAAACATAATCCTGGCGAATCCATGCCACGTCCGCGTCTTCCGCCATGGTTTACTGACCTGCTGACGTCACCAGACCACCATTGTCTTCCACACAATGGCCTTATATCGGCTAATTTGTCAATGGAGATATTTTTTTTGTTAATTATGCAATTTCTCGGTCGGTGATCATCATGTCAGCAGCGGTTTGTTTGGACTTTGGAGATGGTTCGAGAATATTGTCTTTTGTTTGGCCTAGTTTAAAGCTTCCTTCTTTTTATCATATATTGCTTTTGATTATTTAACTGGATTGGATTATCATTGGACAATTGGATTATCATCATCATCATCAGCCTATTAATGTTCCCACTGCTGGGACGCAGGCCTCCTCTCTATGAGAGGGTATGGGCTATAATCCACCACGCGGGCCCAGTGCGGTTTGGTAGATGTCACATGTCTTAGAATATTTTGGTTCTAGAACATGCCGGTTTCCTCACGATGTTTTCCTTCACCGTTTTGAGAGCAGTGGTGATGAAATAAATTACACAAAGTAATTCGCCTGTCTGGTTTCGAACCCACGACTTACTGTTCGTAAGTCGGGGCCGCCACCACTGGGCCACCGCTGCTCTAGGGTAGACGGATAGTCCAGTAGAATGAATGAAGTCTTCCGAAAGTTCTTTCTAAAGCCAATCACTTACAAAGCTCTTAACAAGGATTTACTGCTTTCAGCAACTGACTGTAGATGTATTACATACGTAACGTCCATGTTACTTAGTAAGGATTAATTATTGGTGTTGGGTTTTAAAATATGTTTGGTGGAGGAACTAATTTTTGTTTGTGTAATGCCTATGTATGTACTTTTATGTTTCAAATTTGTCAATCCAGGAGGTAATATAATGCTTTATTAAACCGAAAATAAGACCGTTTTTTCTTTAAACTTTGCAGCCATTCATATAATGATAGTTCCAGGTCACATCCACAGCCATCTTTAATGTATTGACTTCATTAATTGTTACTCAATACACAAATACGGCAATCGAATTTGTCGTAAAGAAAATGTAGGTCTTCGTATAGTTAACCATTAACAATTTATTACTTACCATTTTAAGAACTATTTACCTACTTATCGATACATTTATCAAAATAATCCTGAGACATCGTAAAAGAAAATAAACTGTGAATGAGTTACCGATACTGTAGGATATCATTGATTGTATTGATAAAACATCTTGGAGACTATGTATGGATTGCAAAGGTCTACTAGTGTGCTATTCTTGTTACGGAAATAAAATTGCACAGACCGTATAAACTGACATACAACATCACGACTGTAGTCCCCGAAGGATTAGACAGCAGTATGTGTTAGGGGGCGAGCCTATTGCCATCAAATTTATCATTCAACATTCATTCATTAAAGGGGTGGTATCTGCTAACCGGAAGTTTTTTCCATGTAACTCCTCTTTGATGAGTGAATATAAATGTGCAAAAAAAAGGGAGTTAGAAGACCTTGATACCTTTAAGTATTTCGTCCATATCTTTCCGGATATTGCCTGCTGTACCTGTGAAATTGATCTGCCGCATTAGATGGATTACCTACAAGAGAAATATATCGTTATAAAATTAGCCTGTCTGCAAAATTGTGCGGCCAACTCCTATTCAGACACGAGGGTGGTCACTTTCTATTATTTATATTCATATAAGACCTGAAACAGTTCAACGTTTTAAAGTAAAAAAGGTGTAAGTCCCAATAGATGTGATAGTAATTTAACACCTTAAAACATAATCGCTTAGGTCGATTATTGTACTGAATAGCCTAAGAATATTCCCTAGATTAATATATTTACCTACTTTAATATACTTCTAATTGATAATATCCTACACAGTTAGTTTTTATTATTATTTAAAGTTGTAGTTTGTATAAAAGTAGTGTAATTATTTAAATAAAACATACCCTACTAATTAAAAACTATTATGCAAATAAAATTCACGCCGATATCGATATCAATAACGATTAAATGATTCATATTTTTAAATTCTTCCTACACAGTTCTATCTAGATAGGCTTAAGTAAAACAATGAATTCCTCAATTCATTAACAATTCAAAGAAAATCAGCTGTATATGTATAGAATATGTGTTGTACATACACTTGCGTGCCATTTATATAGGACGTAGGTATTAGGAAGTTACTAGAATTGTATACATTTACGTACATAACTACCACCTATGCATGTATATTGTGTTGAATAAATTAATGCGTAATGTAAATCGCCTTTAAGTGTTGATACGCGAGACAACTTATAATTACATGTAGAACGAATGTTAATAACGGAATATATAACGCTTTGTACATGCCTGGACTGACAGTGGTCTAGCGTTCTGATTGCGGTCCCAACGAGGATCGTGGATCGCAGAAGGATTGACTGCTTTGAAAACTTGTGATGCCGTATATTTTTTTATGTATATCTGAGGTGCTTGAATTATTGACCCTGTCGATGTATTCATCACTTTATTTATTTAGTACTTATTTATTTTTTATTGTAAGGTTTTATTTCTGTAGTTAAATATATTATGCAATCATTTTTTTATTAATCAAACTGTAATTTATAATATCTCGCAAATTACACTGTAGTACAATACAATAAACCACCATTATTTAGACTTTAGAGTTAGACCAATTCTAACCGCAGCTCGATGCATCTGTTATGCCAAATTAACCCTTACTACATACGTGGCTACTAACGAATTATATCTAACATCGTGTGTGTTGTTTCCAGGGCGGCATCAACTACAAATGTGATGTTCGCGTCTGCGCCGCTCACGAGACGCGCTTCTGCGTTACATCTGGATTCCTCAGA
This sequence comes from Xestia rhomboidea, assembly GCA_963853795.1. Lineage (NCBI taxonomy): Eukaryota > Metazoa > Arthropoda > Insecta > Lepidoptera > Noctuidae > Xestia > Xestia rhomboidea. Next base: position 15,284,826 of record OY970778.1, read on the forward strand.
CACTGATAACAAAGGTAATATAATTTACTCATACATTACATTTATACAGGGTGGATAAGTTTAACGGGCAGTAAGGGGAGCTACCTTAACCGTTGCAGCTACACGAAAATGGTCTTAGAAGACTATCCATAATTTTTCGTGAAGTTTACCACCATTCACAGATTTTCATAAAAATGTTCAGTTAGCAAGAAAATAGCCATTTTATACAAAACATTTTTTTGATGGCCAGCCATCTTGTTTAGCTGACGGTTAAGGTAGTTCCCCTTACTCCCCCGTTGAATGTATCCACCCTGTATACCGATGTACAAGGTAAACTTAAATTAGCTTGCAAAACTCATGTCTATCAAGTCTGCGGAGTTCTTCTACTTAACTTAATTTAATCCTGTTAAATAATGTTAAGTTAATCCCTAGAGAGTTAGTAAGCAAATTCAGTACTTAACTTGATAGCAAAGTGGGTAGGGCGTGACGAGAGAATGCCAAAACTTCGTGCCGAATATTTTTCCTGAGAAAACTTCGGCGCGGTTCCACTAGGGGTCTTGTTAGCTAATTTAATTTTATCCTGATATTTTACCATAATAGTAATTTTTACTTAACAGATGACAGCACATCAAGCTATTCGAAACTGTTAAATTTTCACAATCAACCATGAACCTAATGCTTCAGCGATAAAGTTGAAAATCTATTAAGGTGGAAATGCTAGGGTAACCCGCGAAATGTAAGTTTCCTTACGTTTTTTGGCCATTTGCAGGTCAGTGTCAGGTCGTATGTTGATGAAATATGAATCGCACAAGTAACACATGTGTATAGTTGCTGCCAGTTAAAATCATAAAAGCGGTCATTGACCCACCTACATTTATTAAAGTTCTTAACTTTGAAAACCAAAAATAAGCCTATTCAAGTCTTGAATCGTCATATATCGTGATCTTCAACATTTTTTCTAATGAAGACTGATACATGGTTCATTAGTTTTGGTTCGTACGAACAGATATTAGGGAAAGGGCAATGACCACTATTGTCATCTTAACTGGCAGCAACTACCTACTTATGTTACCAAATTATAATTAATCATTAAAAATCATTAATACAACCTTCGTAAGTTTATTTAACCCCATTGAATAAATTTTTCATGAAAAAATTGTGTTAAATAAACTTGAGAGGGTTGCATTAATGTTTTTTTTTTTTTTTCATATTTCATCAACATACAACCTGACCTTGCAAAAAACGTAAGAACATTTGAATTTCGCGAGATACCCTAGCGCTTCTACCTTAAAGAAATTTGACAGATTGTAGAAGCTTAATGAGCTGACGTCTCCAGTTTGATTGTTTGATAGTAGAAAATTACACTAACCCTGAATTAGAAGTTATCCCATCATTGACTAGTATCACGGGTTGCTGTTCCGTCTCCCGCATGAAACAAACCTATTTATGTAAAGAGATGAATGTTGCACAAATAAATTGTTGTTTGTACTTTCTAAAACCATTTTCCTTATTCATGCTGCTATTAAGGAGCTGTGATGTTCATGAGTTTCTGTAAGTTCTATTTTTATATTTTGTGTGTTATGTATTATTTTGAAACAAAGGCTCGCTTACGTCATCATATTCTTAGTACGTTTTTAGCGGTAAATGTGCAGAACCATGTTCTAAACCATTCCCAAACTGGTCCAAGTGGGGGTCCACGAGGGACACGACGGGGTCTACGTTGGCGTGAAAAAATTGGGGTTCACAAGTCATAAGTGGTGGTCCACGAAAATTCATCCGATTTCTATAGTTAAGAACAAAAATGTTGGTTTAGCTCTACCTATCGTTGTAGGCAGATATTTATATCTGAAGAAAGATAAGACGCGTAATGTAACGTTGACTACTTTAAGACTACAAAAACATAAAACCCAATATTTAGGACTAATCCAACGTACAAACCCATTGTATGTACATTACACTAATGGCCGAAATGATTGTCCTCACATTATAATTACGCTTAACACAACTGAGTCACTCTGCATAATTCGCTTTTGTATCGAGATCGGGTACGTCGCGGCCTTGCGCAAGATTAAGAAAAGATTATGCTAATTCGCTGTGTAAGCCGCCCGGTGAGGCGTTACTCTTACACGTTTATCTGCACGTATGTGTAACTCAGTTTAGCGTGAACGATTACGTTGACATTGTGCACTAAAATACTGAGCAATCATTTTTTTGATGTGTATCAATTTCATCTTAAAACAAGTCATTCAAGGTTAATGTAGGTACAGCAATTTGATTTTGAGGTCAAATATATTGTTATCCAATAGACTTTTAACTGGTTTGCTAGAAGTTTATTTTATCCAAATCTCATCACAGAATGGGTACTAAATGACCCATGATAAGTTTGTAGATCCTGATTTAAGATAAAGACCATTGGTTGCCCCGTTATTCTTTCATCCATTGGTTCTTACAAATCGACCACGTCTCTCCATCGGACAAAAACTCCATCTGCGCAACCATTAAAGAAAATAAATGACTGTCAAAACACTTTTTCGATCCACAATTAATAGCACTATAAAAATTCCACCATTTCTAACGATTGTTTGTCACAAATTCCAGACGAACCCGACCGCACTCCCCAGCCAGTAATGTGGTCGTCAGTAGCGAGGCGTCGCACCGACCTAGTGCCGACCGTCCCCGCCCCGCGCGCGCCAGGTAGGGCCTACTCCATGACGCGCCTGGACCGGCTGCCGGCTACGAGGCCGCTGCACTCCGCCTCACCGTCCATGCATCACCTCAACAGGGCCCGTAAGATCATGAAGCAGATCAAGCAGCTTCTGTGGAGCTTTGGTTTTGTCGCGGGTTGCTTCGCTTCGATTAGGGGTGTTGTGCTTCGATTTAGGGGTGTTGTGCTTCGATTAGGGGTGTTGTGCTTCGATTTATGGGTGTGATGCTTTGCTCATTTGGGTATGCTATGCTGTTGGATAGCGTACGATTGAAGAGTGACAGGATACGAAAGACGATAGAGTGAGTGTGGTGAACTGGTATCTACATCTAAGTTACGAACGAAAGTTAGAGTGTCTGAGTTGAGACAAACTAATTATTAATAGGTCTAAGTAAATGTTAGGACCTAGTCTATGACGCGCCTGGGCCGACTGCTCGTGGCGCGACTGCTGCACTTTGCATCGCCGCCCTTGTATCACCTGAACAGGGGCCTTAAAAATATGAAGCTGCGCTTTGTCGAGCTTTGGAGAGTTGCTTCGCTTCGATAATTGAGGGGTGTTGCGCTTCGGTTGGGGTGTGATGCTTCACTTATTTGGTGCGCTGCGCTTTGGAATAAAGTTTTATGTGAAAGTGACAAGATACGAAAGGCTGATGTCAGTGACTAAATGGTTTTTACATCTAAGTTAAGTATAGGATATTATAGTGCATATAACTAACCAAGCATCACCTCGATGGAGTACAAGAGACCGTAAGATCAACACGAAACCTTCCGGTGTACTTCTGTCCAACTACGTTTTTGTCGCGGATAAGTCGCTTCATTAATTACGAAAGATATTGGAGTGAGAGTTTCCGACAGATCGAGAGGCGAAAGACGAGATTTTAGATGAGTGTGGCTAACGACATCGACAGTGCCAGTGTGGTTTGGTATAGTGTGTGCTTCGCTTTCTTTTATTAGGGAGTTTCAGACTATCACTAGACATGATGAAGTGAGTTAAGCTAAAAGTTTGATTAATATATGCTGAGACTGAGTGGTGTAACAAGCTTTAGTTTTGAGTATGGTGTGGTATAAGCAGCAGTAGCATAATGCTAGTACGTGTGTTTGCGCCAGTATTTAAAATGGTTAAAACTGTCTTCCTTGACACTTACATCCTCGAAAAACCTTCTCAGCCCGATTTCATAAGCACTAAGTAATCACCACAGCGCCAGCGTCACCTTAATAATTGCCTAAATGTTGTATTGCTGCGTTGGAATTTGTAATCTCGGTTCTGAGCTGAAAGTATAATATCCAATTTAATGCATTTATTTAGGTGACGCCTTGTGTTAACTGAAACGGGCGTTACTCGTAAGAGTACTGTCCATATTCGGATATTGTATCTGATAAAGCTGTTTCTGACAAAACTGATGTCTTATTCCGTATTTTGGTGGCTAGTCTTTTTTACGTCTGGCAATCTTTCGTGTAAATTTGTGAGTGTTGCCATGCTTCGGCCATAACTGCCAGACATTTGTGTCTTACAAACTGAATACGTTTGAATTATTCGTGCTTTTGGGTTAACGCTAAAGGTTTTGCTTCATCGTTGCGGGGTTTTGTCGCAGACACGCCATTAACGCCTTTATTTTAATGTAAACATGTCACTAATTAAACGTTTAAGTAATTTATTTTTGGGTAAATTTGTCACTAACATTATTTTAAGCACAGTATTGAATAGTATTTAGGTGGTGTATTTGTAAACCACCAGTTTTGTCAAAGAATACGCTTAACTATCTGCCACAGCAACGCGATAACAAGTAGTCCGAAAAATTTAATTCTCATGTCTTTTATATCACGCAAAGGACAGTGGCTCAAAGTGGCCGAAAGTCTGACGACCAGTCTTACCAAGGGATAACGTATATTACCCAGTACTAACCAGTTCGTCTTTAAGGACCCACCAAACAGACCCTCCGGTGGGTCTCCGAATACTGATGTGTTTCCCAAGACCTACTAGTGGGTCCACTGAGATTTTATTGTCTTCGAAGACCCACCCACTCGGACTAGTATTTTTGGAGAAAAATGGCAACTTGTATTTGCACAAACAAACAAAAAACATCCTCTCACCCCAAACGCATATACCGTCTCCGTTCCGTCGTGGGTAAAAATAGAAAACGTAGCGTCAAAGATAAGGGTTCGTAAACCCGCGTTCGCTTCGCTCGCATATTAAATAACACTCTTTGACTTCTGTCCCCGAAGTGCCGGGTCCCCGCCGGCCTACGGCCCGGTGCCCATGCCGCCCATAAAGGATTATTTTTAATTGTTTCTTTCGTATATTTAAGTTCCCGGTGGGTCTCAGGGGATATAAAACTAAATAATCACATAAGTCCTGCCAGTCAGTAGGTCTTGGGAGACACATCAGTATTCGGAGACCCACTGGTGGATCTGCTTGGTGGGTCCTTGAAGACGAAGCTGTACTAACTGGGTGGTGGAGGTCAGATAAGCAGTCGCTCCATGTAAAATACTGGTATTCAGGACTGGAAGCCGACCCCAACATAGTTGGGAAAAGGCAGGCAGATCACGATGATGAAAGGATAGTGGTTCAACTCATGAGTCATTGCCTAACGAAACTCAAGAACGTAGTTTTGAGGCGTTCACTGTGTTAATGGAAAAAGTTGTCTGAATTAAACTAAAACATTATTGTACTATACAGGGTGTAAACAACCTCATCACGAAGCTGTCAACCAAGCATTCTGTACATCAAACTAAGTAACTTTACGCAAACATTATTGCTGGGAAACGACTTTTGTTTTTGGGGTGAAAAATCATGTTTTGTGGTAGAACTCAATGTAACGCACTCAAAACATTGTGCTGATGGATGGATTGAATAGTACGGGGGTCGTGAAGGTGTATAAAGTAAAAATCTTACATTAAAAATTGTATTAAAAAAAAAAACTTGTCAAAAAGTTGGAACTTTGACCCCCAATATCTCCGTAACTAGAAGGCTCCTAGGTATGGGTAGAACAAAAAAATGATCGCAATGACGAGGAGAACAAGTGCCTTTCGGCTTCGTTAAGAGGTGTTTTACACCCTTTATATAGTTATTTTTCATCTATGGTTCCATCCTATAGTTGTTAGTATTATGATAGCACACGCCACAACTACATAAGTTTTACTAGAAATTGTAAATAAAGTCTTTTTATTAATTTATTTTAAAATATTTTCATCAAAAATTTACTTTTTTTTTTATCACATTTCAATCGTAATCACCATTTCATCATTTTACAAATTCACCGTTTTGCACTGGGTCGCTTGGTTTTGGTATCAAAAATTCTTTGTTCCATTTTGTTCTTTATTCCATACAGCTTTAGGCTTGGTTTACTATGAAAACAACGGGCTAAAAGGTATTTACCGCTACCTCTTATAGCTCCTGTGTTCAATGGCCTATGTAAACCACGTTGTAAAAAATGAATAAACATACACATTGCCTTTGAACAATGATGCCGTGACATCTGACACAAGAGAATGGTAGATGAAAACGTATTGCGCCGACTCCAAGTAGAATGGGACGAGGGCTTGAAGTTGGTAATACAGGCTTTGCTCCTGCGCCTGATCTATCTTCAGTTGTGTCAGATTGAGGGAAAGGAGAGCACCTGTCTACGAACTTGTGCACTCCAAAATCTCCAGCATCAATAGCTAGTTTCCACTAAAATTGGTTATGACCGAAAACGGTCAAAAAGACTACTACCTACTTTATAGAATAGTACATAACATAACTTCACGCCTTGTAATCCCCGAAGGATTAGACAGAAGGTGTACCTAATAAGTACACCCACTTTTCGCCAGTTATGTTTAAGTCCCTTGTAATAGGGGCGAGCCTATTGCCATCAACCGGGCATAATTCCAGACTCCGTGAATGCTACTGAGAAATTCCTGATGCAAAAACACAATAACACTGCCCGACCCGGGAATCGAACCCAGAACCTCGTGCTCAGCAAGCGCTTGACCAATGAGGCAGACAATCGTACATTTACGTGTTATTTTCACGTCGCAGTAAAAATCCACAGTCATCGATCTGGCAATGGGGGCTAACGTGCATGAATTTGCCGCTAGAGGCGTTCGTGTAGACTAAGGTCTTCCAAAATGTCAGACGTCGTACAGTGTTCGCGCGTTGCGTGCTTTTTTATCACGTATTTATACTAATACTTACAATTGTGTTCTATTCCTGATTAATTATGACTTGAAGATTTTAAGTAGCAACTTAGGATCTTAATTGTTAGTACTTGGAGGAAGAATGATTTTTAAATGTGTCATGCTTGCTAATTTTAGGGAGAATATTTTTAATATGTATCTGAAGTTTACAATAAGTTGTTATACGTAATAAAACAAACTTTTTTATGAAATTATTGGTACTTTAAAGTATAAAATGGAATTATTGACAGGACCTTACTCGACAGTGGCGCCATCTGGTCAGCTCAAAAACGATAGCTCTCATTGTATATTTTCGTCAAAAGGCGCAGTCTTCAGTAACGCCAAAATCATCTGTACCTACTACATTCCTTCTGATTAATCGTTGTTCGTCTTTAATTAAAATGAAAACTGGTCCAACATAAGCCATTGTGTACACGAGCTATCACAATCTTGGTCTAGTCTCCCCCACGGTGTGTGGCCAGCTGCTTCTCAAAAGGTAAGAGTAACTAACAGCTTTGCTTTCTTACTAAAACGTGTACTAAGCACTTCCCTCCATTAAGCACTGAAAACATTTAATGTACACAAAATTATTGTAAAAGTTTACCTGCATGGTGTTTGAAAAATATTTGCCATAATAGTAATTTATTTTTTTGAGGAAATTTGTTTGAAAATAATGCTGCTATAATCAGCAATTACGATTAGAATTGAAATGCACTGTATATACTGTTTTCATGTCATTCTTATAATCTTCTCATTACAACACACAATCCTGTAAATACGAACGTCAACTTAGGTACACAAAATTACATAAATCAATCACAAAAAAACTCACAAACATACATACATACATACATACATGAACCCTGAAAATATAACACTTCTTTTTTGGGCAGGCGTGTAAAAAATAAGAGACTTCTACCTAAACCATGCCCGTTTTACTCACAGTTATTGACCAAAATACTGTACATAAAGTCTACTTAACTAAAAATATCACTTTACCAAAATGACCACTTTACCAAAACGACTGTTTCCCTAAAGGTCTACTTTCCCGAAATGTCTACTTTCCCGAAACGTCTACTTTCCCGAATGGCAATTTCACATTTAAAATGGTAAGCAGTTTTATTTATTACTAACTAAATAAACTGCAACACGCAAAGTACCTACCAACTACGCTGAGTCGGCTACGTAATTTCGAAACACGCCAGCTCGATGCACGTTAGTGCGACAGGTCTCGACTCACATAAAACCGATACACGGAATCTCCGTCAAACCTTATCGCGACTCATCAAATCCCGATGTACGAAATCGCGAAATACGTTATGGCAACTCATCAAATCCCGATGTACGAAATCGCGATATTGACAACTGTCATCCGAAATGTAGATCTCATCGAGACCTATCACTTGTCCCTACACACGACTAGTCTCAAGATCGATAGTTTCCGAGATAAAGCCATTTTAATTTTGACAGCTGTCATCCGAAATCCCTCCTCTAGTCGCCCTCCCTTCCCCTTCCACCTTACAGTTTGAGTTTGACTAAGAAGTCATTGAAAAAGTGATCATTTTGGTAAAGTGGTCTTTCTGGTAAAGTAGAATTTATGTGCATTGTGGGGGCGGTGTTCAGTTTGAAAAAGTGGTCATTATGGTAAAGAGATCATTTTATGAAACGCAGTAGTCATTATGAAAATGGTCATATTGGTAAAGTAGACTTTATGTGCCTAAAGGCCATATTTGTTTTTAAACAATTTTACTGAATTTAGGCATCATTTATTACTCAACAATTCAACATGTATTACACTAAAAGAGAAACCATTTATTCAACGAATGGCTTCCATCGCTTGAGATGTATGGAAGGCTGCGTTCATTCCTATATCTGAAGTATTCTATAACAAAGGTTCAGTCAGACTGATGACGACAGACTACGGACTACTGCTGACACCAGACTTTGACGGCTAAAACATATTGGTGTACCTAAGGGCCTAAGCACACGGCGTATTTTAAACGCGAAGATGACGCGCGTTCAAACAACATTGAACGCAACCTTGTGCGATCGTGAAAGGCGCGTCTACTGGCGCGTATTCGCCCAGATACAGTGATACAGACGCGCTGTAGTCGCTCGTAGCTTCCGCGTTTTGGTCAGAGACTCCTCGTCAGTTGTACAATGGCGTCAGTTGAAACAACACTGTTTACGCTGGCATTGACCCTTTGTACGGGCTTCAAACGAGTTTCGAACGCGCTTCACACGAGCATTTGTATCGCGTTTTACGCGCGTTTGAATGTATAAAAACGCTTAAATCGGCATCTACGGCGCAGAAAACGCGCGTTCCTGAAACGCGCATCGTTTCCGCGTTTAAAATACGCCGTGTGCTAGGGCTCTAATAGTACACCCACATTTCGCCCGTTACGTTTAAAGGTAAGCGTCCATCTGTTCGCATCGTACGCAACGGACGCATCGCATCAAACGGATCCTATTATTATTGAACAGGGGGGCTACTGTCAAAGTCCGTCAACGAAGATACGGGGCCCGCCCGTATAACTTCGGCCGAAACCCGTAGTACCCGTTCGAGCGATCCGTATTATACTGTGCGAATCAGTGACTTTCTATATAAAGAATACTACAATCCGTTTGATGCGATGCGTACGATGCCGACAGGTGGACGCTTACCTTAAGTCCCATGTAATAGGGGGCTAGCCTATTGCCATCAACCGGGCACAAATCCAGGCTCCGTGGCTGCTGCTGAGAAAAGTTGCCCGACCTGGGAATCGAACCCAGGACCTGGTGTATGATGCGCAGCCATCGCAACATCTGTCCAAGTCTGTCGTCATACTGGTTTGCCCGAACATAAACAGAGTATTCAAATGCAGCCATCCATACACCTCCCACCCCAAACTAACAAAAAACACAACCGTCCATTCGATCGCATAACACAATATCCATTGCTGTTTTTCCCTCCCTTACCCTGCTCCAAGCCTGTACATAAGCGTCGATGTATACAGAGACGCGGTCGGGCGACACAACGCCGGGCTCGCGCCCAGGCAGTGCTCTGTCCAATGCTACTGGCGTCATACGAAGGCCTGCTTCTGCACCGAGAAAGCCAAGACCTGCGTCCATTGCCGGTACGGGAGTTAACACGCCTAGAGGTAATTGAATTAAGAATGTATTTTTGAAGTGATTAAGTTCTTTTTTGTTTGGATTTTTGAATTTTGATTTGGAATAACGATCCTAACATTTGTGTAAATGTAATTGATATTCGACTTTGATGTTTATGTTATAAAGTTCTCATTTGTTTGCGGTTTTGTCGTGATATTTGAATAACTATGTAGAGGTAATTGAAATTCGACTTTGAAAACTAAGTTATAACGTTTTTTTTTTTTGTGTTTAGGTTCGAATAATGCTGTGATTGATTAATGTGGTCTATGACGCTATCTAGCGATGTTGTTTTAAATGTGTCGATGTTTTAATATTGAATGTGCTTTTGTATATTTATTAACATTAATGTAAGATATTAACAATAATATAATAGTGGTTCGATTTCCTATTATTGTTATGTGATTATGTTTTTCCATGCTAACTAGAAATAATTAATTTGCAATGGCATGTTTTTTTAAGTAAAAATAAGTCATCCTTATTCATCTTGTTAAAAATTATGATGCTTATACAGGGTCTAATATACAGGGTGTTATTAAAATTCTACTATGGGACCAAGTCTGAAATAATTGGCACAGCTCAACAGAATTAAGTATTAGTCCTATTATGGTAAGCGTAGGATTATATTCACAAGTACTTTAACCCCATAGAAAGATGCCAATTCAAAGATTTCAATGCCGCCGTGTATATGTCAATAATTGCCATCTTGCACTAGAACTTATATCGTTTTGTTGGTTAGGCGGCGGCGACACTCTAGCGCAGAGCGCAGCGACAACACCCAGCGTGTCGCGCGACAGCACCGTCATGGCGGGCGGAGACGTACCGCGCCGCGCCCTCACCACGCCGCGCCGGCCCAGGCCCGCCTCGCTGCATACACAGCCCAAGCCTAGTGAGTATTGTTGCTCAGGCGGCGGCGACACTGCGGCGACAACACCCAGCGTGTCGCGCGACACACCGTCATGGCGGGCGGAGACGTACCGCGCCGCGCCCTCACCACGCCGCGCCGGCCCAGGCCCGCCTCGCTGCATACACAGCCCAAGCCTAGTGAGTATTGTTGCTCAGGCGGCGGCGACACTGCGGCGACAACACCCAGCGTGTCGCGCGACAGCACCGTCATGGCGGGCGGAGACGTACCGCGCCGCGCCCTCACCACGCCGCGCCGGCCCAGGCCCGCCTCGCTGCATACACAGCCCAAGCCTAGTGAGTATTGTTGCTCAGGCGGCGGCGACACTGCGGCGACAACACCCAGCGTGTCGCGCGACAGCACCGTCATGGCGGGCGGAGACGTACCGCGCCGCGCCCTCACCACGCCGCGCCGGCCCAGGCCCGCCTCGCTGCATACACAGCCCAAGCCTAGTGAGTATTGTTGCTCAGGCGGCGGCGACACTGCGGCGACAACACCCAGCGTGTCGCGCGACACACCGTCATGGCGGGCGGAGACGTACCGCGCCGCGCCCTCACCACGCCGCGCCGGCCCAGGCCCGCCTCGCTGCATACACAGCCCAAGCCTAGTGAGTATTGTTGCTCAGGCGGCGGCGACACTGCGGCGACAACACCCAGCGTGTCGCGCGACACACCGTCATGGCGGGCGGAGACGTACCGCGCCGCGCCCTCACCACGCCGCGCCGGCCCAGGCCCGCCTCGCTGCATACACAGCCCAAGCCTAGTGAGTATTGTTGCTCAGGCGGCGGCGACACTGCGGCGACAACACCCAGCGTGTCGCGCGACACACCGTCATGGCGGGCGGAGACGTACCGCGCCGCGCCCTCACCACGCCGCGCCGGCCCAGGCCCGCCTCGCTGCATACACAGCCCAAGCCTAGTGAGTATTGTTGCTCAGGCGGCGGCGACACTGCGGCGACAACACCCAGCGTGTCGCGCGACAGCACCGTCATGGCGGGCGGGGACTTAAAAACATACGTCTCTAAAGCGTATGGCCAATTTTGCTACGACGTGTAGTAAGTCAAACTTACCTACAACGTATATTCTCATCATGCGTCCCAAAGAAGTATGGTAATGTTACTATCACATATAGTCGTACACCACTACGACGTATAATCTAGTCAAACGTTGTCCATATGGTGTATAGTCATACGTCGCTGCGACGTATGTACTCTACTTCGTGACAAATCACTCAGTGACACGGCTCGTGGATACTTTTGGTTTTTAATATTTATTTATTTTATTTTTACAGCACCGCCAGTCGCGCCAGGTGACGGCAAGCCGCCACTACATAGAAAGCCAAAGCCATCCAAAGATCACGATAAGGTAAAATATCAATATTATTTGACTGACTCATATCTTTTAGGTCTTTTTTTTTTTTGCCAGCTGCGCATATTTTGCTTAGAAAATTACGACACTTAAGCTAATCTCACCACTTACCCAATCCACCTAATTTCTTGAATTGAGATAAAATGTCAGTAAGAAAACGTCACGAAAAAGTCACGTTTTTTAATTCTTAACTCCACCCATACCCTGTGTAGTGTTCACTATCACTACTTATCACTGTATCACTGGCTCCTACTCTCACGATGTCTGTCGTTAGACTAACCGAATGACAGCGATCCCCTCCCTCGTGCACATGAGACAATGTATTATATCTATTGCATAGATACAAACACTACACCCTGACCACTTTGTAGTAGATTGTTACCCTGGGGGTGAAAGTAACTTACATAGTTAGAGGGACTAAATAAGTCTTTTAACCCGAGGTAAACACTGCATTTCATTACGAATACAAGGAAAGTAAAAATAAAAACATGAATTAGCTAAAGAAAAAATGAGTACTTATATTTATTTTCCACTACTGCTTTAGCCTCTACTCTTATGTAATTAGGCGTTAAATCCATAATTATCTTAATCAGATGAACTCATTGTGTTAATACAAATCTCTGCTATACGGAAGTATAAAAAAAACTCTACAACTCGAAAAAACAAATGAAGATAGGATTACCGCTTTCCCGCCTATTTTTATTTTTCCGTGGCCGGCCAGCTATTCAGCCATTATTTTTTATTTTCATCATTGAAAAAATAGTTTTTGCCCAAATCTGTGTTATTTTAAAGAAATCGTTGAAACTAAATTGCGCCAAAAAGAAAGCGCGCGCGCGGTGCGCGTAAGTGCGTCATGTCAATAAACTGTGTTTCGTTTTCGGATAAGTACTTATTTATTTAGCAGGTTTCTTCGTGTCTATTATTACTAATATAATTATGTTATCCTCAGTGACAAAAATATTCATTGTATATTATTTATTTATTACACACTTAGAAACGCCCATATAATAGAATAACATTATTTATTTACTACCCACTACCCTCATCCGTGTGTCACTGCGGGGGGCCTACTTAAACCAGCGCTGAGTGTTCTACACCCAGCATATGCTGAGTTGGTTACCCTTTCGTTATGGGCATGCTCAGCGCAGTTCAGCTGTTTAATTCATTGTTCTGTTTGTTGTTATATGTATATGTATGTGTTGCTCTATTGTGTTGCTGCTGTCCATTAACAAATAAATGATTATTCTATTCTATTCTATTCTAAATTATAATAAAGTAACTTATTTAAAAATATATATTCTTTAATTAACTTAACTTTATGTTATTTCAATTTTACGTCGTGAGTGGCTGTATAGAAAGTCGGAACATGGTTCAATAGAAATGTGAAAATAGAACTAGTTTGTTTTTTATAATTTGACAGCTGTCAGTTGAAAACGATTCTCCCTAGGACTGAAAAGTAATACTTTTAACCAGCTCCTCAGTTGCCTGAGGAGCTTCAGACCTACTTTCAGAATATGAGTAATGAAAAATCATTAACATCACCTGCCCTTATCCTAATTTACTTGAGGTCAGCGCAGTAAGTCTACTTCCATACTTCCCCTGACAACTTTAAGTAATAATATGGCTTTGAAGAAAACCCCTTGGCTCTTGATTAGACCGATGACATAAAGTTGAACGTGAACAAATATGTGTGGTATTCTCAGGCGGGACGTGGCAAGTCCCTGTCGGCGTCACCAGGCCGCACGCTGTCGCCGTCGCCTGCCATCTCCAAAGAGTCCAGCGTCGACAAGGAGGTCACTAAGGTAACAATAATATCCATTCTAGACATATTACACATATCACAAACGAAGCTAAGTCTTTGTTACTACGTTTTACTCCTGAACAAACGCAACAGATTTGTTTTGAATTTCACCATCATTTAGTGAATTGACGAAGAGTTTGTGTGAAAAATACATATGAATATTCAAACTATTGCGTATAAAAAGATAACTAAGTTTTCTCAAGTCGCACTTATTAATGAAAAATAATAGAAAGAAATTCTTGACAACCATTTTATTAATCTAGCTTCGATTCAATGTTAGCACCGATGTGACACATTATCTAGGGCTTTCATGTATCCTCCGGTATTAAGCTAATAATAATATAAGCTAATTTTCACAAAAAAAAAATGGATTGCAACTTTCACTGAACTTCATTACCTTCGCATACAAAAGCAAAATAAGTGTAATAGCATGCCTTAATAAACAACACTTAGAGGCACTATCTAGCAAGCTCGAAGGCACTGAAGAAGCCGATTCTTCTACCCATCGGGAACAAGGCACTCTATATTTCGTAGTTTTTGTGTCTCTACTGTATATTACATACAGGGTGTAAACAACCTCATCACGAAGCCGTCAACCAAACATTCTGTACATCAAACTAAGTAACTTTACGCAAAAATTAATGCTGGGAAACGACTTTTTTTTTGGGGTGAAAAATCATGTTTTGTGGTAAAATTCAATGTATCGCATTCAAAACATTGTGCTGATGGATGGATTGAATAGTACGGCGGTCGTGGAGGTGTTTAACCTTTTGAACGCCAGAGCATAAACGCATGCGCGTGCCCTCCACGCCAAGCCACAATTTTACCTACCATTTTGTCACATATTCGTGTTGTTTGGCGGAGGAGGCACGCACTTGCTTGTCACGTATTTAAAGTAAAAATCTTACATTAAAAAATTGTATTTAAAAAAAAAAGTTGGAACTTATTATCCTTTATCGTTGTTACTTATGATATGTTATGTTGGAACTTTGACCCCTAATATCTCCGTAACTAGAAGGTTCACAGATATCGTGTAGAACAAAATAATGATCGCAATGACGGGGAGAACAAATACCTTTCGGCTTCGTTAAGAAGTTTTTTACACCCTTTATCTACACCCTTCATCTAGGTACCTACAGTAGGTATTTTAGCTTTTAACCCTAGGGATCTGACAGTAACAACTACGTCTTCACATAGTTAGTGTCACAGCCGGCGGCCCCTGCGCCCGGCCCGGCGGCGGGGCCGCACAAGAGTGTCGTGGACCCCGCCGAGGTGACGCACAAGCTGGAGGCGCTGCAGATACACAACGGAGATGCACACCACCTTACTCATAAGGTAGCCAGATTACACGTACTTGCATGATAGCGCACGCTGATAAACAATCACATTTTGGCACAGTGATCTCTATGCGACGTTCTCACGAAGCGAGCCAGTCGGATCAGCTTTTGTTCTTGGAACAGCTATGGAAATTCTTGTCCATTCTTCTCCTCCTCCTCTCCTCTAGCCTATTAATGTTACCACTGCTGGGACACAGGCGATCCTCTCTATGAGAGGGATTGGGCTATAATCCACCACGCGGGTCCAGTGCGGATTGGTAGATGTCACAGGTCTTCGAATCTTTTGATTCTAGGACATGCCGGTTTCCTCAAGTAGTTTTCCTTCACCGTTTTGAGAGCAGCGATGATGAAAATAAACTGCAGTCCATACACAGTTATTATCCCTGTGGCTGGACTGTGGGTAAATTATTATTGAATATTCAAAAGTGCATGCCACGGGTCTTGAAATAAAGGCTTTGAGTTTGAGCTGAAAGTTGACTTACTGTTCCTCTACAGACTGTTTGAAAAGCTGAATCCAAAAGCGATTTTACTTTATGACCTGATTAGTGATTACTGTAGCCTTGGCTTAACATTTGCTTCAAGTTTGGATTAACTTGTGCTAATTTCAGCATGAAATTTAGCTTGGCTTACTAGAAAAAGTGACGTCGCGGAAAAATATGCTGTTATTCGATGTTGATGTTAACAAAGTGGGAGAAAAGCTGGAATTGGCGAATCAGTGTTTAGTGCTTCGATTGCGAGTAAGTTTTGAGTGTTTGTGCGTGTGAAAGTGTTTATACATTTAACAATTGAGCAGGGATGACACCGAAAAAAAAAGCGAAGTGGAGACCCCCTTGGTCTCCACTTTTTTTTGCATGTGCAAGAAACCTATGTTTTGAAACTAAACAAGATTAATAATCTGTATTTTCTTTAAAATTCCAGGTAAACGAAATCAAAGAAACAATAGAAGATAAGGAAGAAACGAAGATCGAGCAAGTAACGGAACTAGTGAAAATCGAAGAGAGAGCGAGCGAGAAGTCCGAACAGAGAAGCGAGAAGGCCGAACAGAGAAGCGAGAAGGCCGAACAGAGAAGCGAGAAGGCCGAACATAGAAGCGAGAAGGCAGAACAGAAAGAGAAGAGAGAAGTCAAGGAGGACAAGAAAGAGTCCTCCGTCGAAAAGACTGATGATAATGAGATGACTGGTGAGCGAACCTTGGCTAATATATTATTATTTTTATTAATGGCAATCTTGACTTTCACAAGTGTTCGTGACGCTGTATTGTTGACTCAGAAAATGCTACACTTGGATAATGTTTTTATTTTTTGCTCAAGGATAAATCTAGGACACAGATTCTTACTGATTTCCATGCCGTACTATTTGTATCAGTATCAGACTGTGGGAGCGTCGTTCCCGTTCCCGTGGGAGTAGGGGGTAAAATATAGCCTATGTTACTCGCTGATAATGTAGCTATCCATTGCTGAAAGAATTTTTCAAATCGGTCCAGTAGTTTTTAAGTTTATTTGTAACATACAAAAATACAAATAAAAATTGATATAGATCAAGCAGTCAATTCCTCATTCCTAACAAATCAAAATGGAAACGACTGTAGTCCGTTGTGGTTATTTAGGCGCTTGAAGGACATTGTCTAACAACGACGTGTAAGCTAATAAATTAATTTGAATGGCGAAAGCAAACTATAAAACTATATAATGGCGCAAGCATAGCCTGTACCAGCCATCGTCCTTGGTTGAAAATCAGTCAATGTCATTTTATATTTCAAAATAGCTTGACCTCATTGGTCAGATTGGTTGATTCGTCTGTAACGTAAGTTATTGTATGTTCCAGCGTCTATGACGGCGCGGCGTATCACAACGGAGGAGCAGGCCAAGGCCGCGCTGGCCGAGCGACGGCGCCGCGCCCGGGAGGAGCTGGAGAGGCAGGCCGAGCTGGAGCGCCAAAGGTAATTGTACTGAAAGAAAAAAATAAATAGTTGATTACACAACGGCGGGATTTCTCTCGGCGTTTGGATATATTTTCTTGCTCTTTGGCGGAATTCCAGAGGGTGACACTTAGTATGTTATCAACTGTGTAATTTGAACTTCTACATGACTACTTTTGTTAGCTTGGGTCCCACCTGTTAAAACAATTGTACGTGTTAATTAATAAAATAAATAAATAATAAATAAACAAGTGAAAAAAAGGGAATTTAATTCGAGGGACAGAGTTGGATCCCGAGTGCAGTAGAGGATTCTAGAGTTGAATCCCGAGCGTAGCAAGGGATTCTAGAGTAGAATTCTGAGCGGAGCGAGGGATACAAGAACCGAGATGAATTAGTTTTTCATGAGTTCTGTACTCTTCTTTTTACCATTGACTGCGAGAAAATAAGTAGAACATACACCACCAGTATTTATATTTCTCGTGGGTAAATAAAATGCCCTTTTTCGAGTGGCAATGTTAAAAAAGCATTAATTAGCCCGCACTGACTTACCCAGTACTGACTGGGCGAAGGCAGTCGCTCCATGTAAAGTACAGGTATTCAACTGCATCCGGTTAGACTGGAAGCCGACCCCAACATAGTTGGGAAAAGGCAGGCAGATGGACAAAGGCCTCCCTCTATTGCTATGACTATGTTAATGTTTCCGCGATGTAATTTAGCGGTGGTTCTTGGGTTTGTATGTGACATTGACATTCTATTCAGAAATAAAACCTTTTTATCGTATCATTCCAGATTGCTACTCGAAGCCGAGGAAGAAGCTGAGCGACAACGCCAGGAGGAAGAGCGGCAACGTCGCGAAGAGGAGGAGGCGCGCGAGCTGGCGCAGCTACAGAGAGCGATGAACGAGGAGAAACTGAGGAAAGCTATC
The DNA here is from genome assembly GCA_963853795.1 of Xestia rhomboidea. NCBI lineage: Eukaryota > Metazoa > Arthropoda > Insecta > Lepidoptera > Noctuidae > Xestia > Xestia rhomboidea. Next base: position 15,303,062 of record OY970778.1, read on the forward strand.
GAGGTAAACACTTGGCTTACCGCTTTCTACTGATGCAGATCGGTACCGTATTTTTATTTTAAATCGGCTGTTTCCTATAAAAGTGCAATACCCATGGTCGACTGCTACGGTTAGAATGTCGGGAACAACCGATTTTTTTTTTTGTATTAGCAACGTAGTGTAAAAGTTGTAGCGCGCTGAATCAGTCTGACCGATCAGAGTAATTTAGACCCATGTCAGTACATTTGTAGTGAATTGTGTATCGATGACTGCCTCGTTGGTCTAGTGGACGCAAGCGCGACTGCTAAGCATGAGGTCCCGGATTCGATTCCCAGGTCTGACAAAGTGATATTGGGTTCTCCATCAGAAATTTCTCGAGTAGCATCATGTAGGAGCTTGGATTAATAAAGGCTCGCCGCCTATTACTTAGGACTGAAACATTTTGACGACCCGAATGGCGCAGCGGTAGTGAGGCTGCCTTACGTTCTTAGGGTCCCGGGTTCGAATCCCGGTAGGAGCAAATGTTTGTGTGATGAGCATGGACATTTGTTTCCAAGTCATGGATGCTATAAAGGGTGTAAAACACCTCTTAACGAAGCCGAAAGGTACTTGTTCTCCACGTCATTGCGATATTTTTTTTGTTCTACACCATACCTTCTAGTTACGGAGATATTGGGGGTCAAAGTTTCAACTTTTTGACAACTTTTTTTCTAAACAAGTTTTTAATGTAATGTTTTTACTTTAAACACCTTCACGACCCCCGTACTATTCAATCCATCCATCAGCACAATGTTTTGAGTGCGTTACATTGAGTTCTACCACAGAACATGATATTTCACCCCAAAAAAAAAAGTCGTTTCCCAGCAATAATTTTTGCGTAAAGTTACTTAGTTTGATGTACAGAATACTTGGTTGACGGCTTCATGATGAGGTGGTTTACACCCTGTATGTATAATAAGTATGTATTTACAAACAAAAAGTATCTATGTAGTATTATCAACTATCTGGTGTCCACGACACAAGCCTCGTTGGTTAGTGTGGCACTAGATGGCGCTGTGTGTAATGTCCAGCGATATTTATTTATTTATTAAATGTGGGTGTACTAATGGGTACACCTCTGGCTAACCCTTCCGGGATTACAAAAGTGATGTTATGTGTATCGATGAGTAAAAAAATATAAGTGAAAATAATTACCTAGTTTACATTTCTAGGCCCACAACATTACACATGTACGGCATCCTTTAATTATCGCGACGTAATAATCTAAATTAACCTTTTTTTTCCAGGCTCAACAACAACTCGAACGCGAGGAAGCAGAACGCAAAGCCCGCGAAGAAGTAGAGAAGCAAGCTCGTGTCAAAGAGGACGAGGAGAAGAGGAAGGCGGCCGAGGAAGCGGAGAAGGTGCGCCGAGAGGAGGCGGAGAAGGAAGAGAAGGAGAGGCTCGCCAGGAAACAGAGGGTCGAGGCTATCATGGCCAGGACTCGGCTCAGGAAGGTACGTGTCGCAGATATAGTAAGAGATAGAGAAGTTGCGCTCAGAGGAGGCAGATAATAGTACATTGTAATACAAGGGGCTAAAATGATCCATTATATACGAGGTAGTTTTACCAGCGAGCTTTAGCGAGGTAGTAAATAGGAACCGAGTTATAATGGGATTTTAGCGCCGTACTGTACTTACACTGTACTTTTCACTTTGAGTGCGAGAAAAATAGTCATATTAGTCAGACGGACAGATGAGACAGATGGACAGCGGAGTCTTAGTATAGGGGCCCGTTTTTAACCTTTGGAGTTTGTCTATGTCACATGAAGGAAATTAAAAAACTAATTATTTTTACTCCCTAGAGACTAAAAGGGTCACTTTAGTCCCGCTTCGTAGGGCTATATTGGCGTACTTTTAGAGCATGAGAAGTGAAAAGATAAGGAGAGGCTCGCTATGAAACAGATGGTCGAGGTTATCTTGGTTAGGATTCGGTTCATGAACAGGGGTATATTTTGTCTAATCTTCTAAGTATGTCGGGATCTGCTTCCATTCTAATGCAGATGAATACCAGTATTTTAGATGGAGATAGATATGAACGTCGAAGAAGTGAAAAGAGTATTGTAAGGATCGTACTTGGTGGGGCTTTGGAGTTCCTGCCTACCCCCATGGGGGAATAAGGCGTGAGTATATGTATGTATATGTCAGACTATCAAGTTTCTGATTACTTTAATGTCAGTTAGAGATCTACTTATTACTGATGGTTGCAAATTAATACATATTATTTGTACTGTCGTGTTCAATCGATTAATTGTTTGAATCCAATAATTATGAAATTTGATTCACATTGACATTTTGCAGGTAATTAAATATTGAAATGCTGATCAGATAGTCTAAAAATAAATGTTGTATTTAAAATAGTGTAAAGCTGTAATGTACTTACAACGAGGTTTTCTGAAGCCAATTGTGTCTCACTGCTTGGAAATAGCAGGCATAGGCACACATCACTAATCGAGTGTGCATATGAGGCCCGACGCGAAGCGGAGGCCCGTGAACCACACGAGTTTAGTAATCTAATCTGTACTTACCCTTGAGTGATATATACTGCTTTATACTACACTTGCTTACAACGTCATCAAGACTTAAAAAAAAAAAACGATTCAGTAATGGATTACTACCCTGATTTTCAGGGCAGTAATGAAATTCCATACAATATAACTGCCTAGATTTTTGAGAAGGTTTAATGAACAGCTTTCAAGCCTTTTACTGGGGTAGTATTGGTACACTTACTAAGTAAGTGTAGTTTAAAGGTTCTTTTCTCTTTTCAAATTTGTTAAACCTCGTGCGATCTCCGATATTTAGATTTAAGTTTTTTCCTGGTTTGTGTATTAGAATGTTGTAAATCCACAGCAAGCGGAAGAAGACAAGAGCAAACAGCAAGCTCCTGCGCCCGCCCCCGCGGCCGCCCCCGCCGGCCCCGCCCCCGCCCCCGGCCCCGCCCCCGCCGGCCCCGCCCCCCCCGGCGCCGCGCCGGCCGCTGATAATGGCAATGCCACTGCTGACTTATTAGGACTGGACTTCGCGCAGGTAACATACACTACATTATCCATTCTATTCTAAGGTACTCTTCGCGAGATTGTCACCCACTAATTCAGACCCTCAAAATTGTTGACAAAATCCTATTCAAAATAACACTCCTATTTTGGGCAGACATGTAATAAGGAAATAATATTTTTATAATAATTTCACACGGTCGAAAGTTGCAGAGCACAACTAGTGATCAATAGAACTTGTTGACTTTGCCAATTTATTTAGCATCCTACCGGGGTAAATCGTCGTTAGTTTAGTCACCAACACTGCTAGGAATGAGGCCTCGAATTAGACTCGATGCTCGGAATTTTTTTATACGGTTTTTCTTTTAGGTACGTGAAGCCTAATTAATGGCAATAAACTGACCCCCTCATTTACCCTATTACACATACATTTTGAAAACCATTATATAATTTCAAACAGTTTAAATTTGAAGATAAGTAATTTGAAAGACCATCAGTTCAATTAAAATCTCAAGTTCTATTATGATTATTCATGATCTTTAATACCATTCCAGCCTCAAGAGACGCCCGTGGAAGTGCTACCTAACGCAGTGGAGCCTGCGCCTGCGCCGGTAGAGCACACCACACCCAACAACGGCAACGTCACTGCCGACCTACTGGGACTGTCCGAACAACTCGCTGTGAGTCCATCAAATTTTAACAAAATGCTAAGTCTAACTAAATCCAAGTCGTGACTACGCTAATCCACGCGAAATTAGCTTGAACCGGTCGGAAAGAGTTTTATGTGAGCAGGTAGTGGTCGACGTTGCGTGCGCCCAGAGTATCCTGTACATTTCCTTATAAGCTCATTGTAGATGGCGCGACCATAGCTAAGTCTCAATCTGACCAATGAGGTCAAGCTATTTTGAAGTATTAAATTACATTACCAGATTTTCAACCAATGGCGATGCTTGGAACCAGCCATTAGTTTCATAGTTGCCATCCCGATTACATCTTGTGTTCTGAGAATTCCGCCAGCAACCAGGGTTACTAACAAATCTAACGTCGTCGTGAGTGTTAGTAGCTCTCAATATACAGGATGTTAAAGTAGTCGCGTGCCATAGCTTAGGGGTGAGTTAGTATCGAACCCGTAAAAAAAAAAACAACGAAAAAATTATCCAAGATCAACCTAATTTTGTACCTACTAATTTAAAATAGCAATCGTTTAGAATTAAAATTATTTTATATTGCTATTTGAAGTTATATTAAGTATAATATATTTTTTTCTTTTTTTATGAGTTCCTTTATCGATACTGAACTCGCCCCTAAGCTATGGCACGCGACTTCTTGAACACCCTGTAAACTTAAAAACAGCACTTTCTCTAAGTACCCTACAAAAGATACTAAATACTACGTTTTATAACGTAACAAATTGTAATCATCCCTTCCCTATTCCAGACTGAGGACAATAGCACAGAGCAGACGACGACACCCAAACTACAAACAAACGACAACGCACCAATAACCAACACCAACACGCCAGTCGAGGCCAACAACGGCAACTCGCAGCCCGCCAACATTGGTCACATATCCGCCAACTTCATCCAATCCGAGCGCTTGTCCAACGAGACCCAAACCAAGATGGCCGACGTGCCCAAACTACTCGACGATGACTTCACAACGCACAACGGTCACGGGGCCACTCACAACCACCCCTTGACATTGCAGAATGCGATCTAATTGTGTATAGATAAGGTTGGTAACTGAATGCAGTCGGTTTTCATTGCGTATATATTGGCTGGTGGACGTGAGGTTGTGATTATGGCACGCTATTATTGAATACTTGGAGGTAGGTAGGGATATTTATATTGACAAAGATTTTCGCTGACCGCTGGAAGTGGAAAACTTCACAAATGCTTGATATTGCACTAAACGCGAAATATTTATAACAAAATGACGAAGAAAACATCTTTGGTAAAACCATTCGGCGGTCAAAAAAAATAAACACAGATAAAACTTGAAAAGAGAGGGCAGCACTTACGCTTGTCCCTTTTTTAATGAAACTACTAATACTTTACAAATAAAATGTGTGTCACGGTGCTTTACTTAATAAAATTCACACATTCTCTCAAAAAAAGGTTAAAACAATGTTTTTGTTATTCATCGTTGGTGCTAGTTGAATGATTTTAGATAGACTTGTAATAGTAACAAATTAACTAAAGTGGCCAGTCTTAGCCTAGGCACTTCTTTGAATAGGTTTCCAACTGCCTTAGCATTTATAACTATATTTTATATAAAAACCTGTGTGTTTTGTATAGAATTTCTATAAAAAAATGTGGGTTTTTATGTGAAGTATGAAAGTAGTGACAAAGTCATCTTAAAGCAATGTTAAATATTGAAAGACGAGAATAATAAAAAAAACGTTAAACCAGCGAAGTCGCACTTCCTAATGGGTTGTTTCAGTCCGAAACGAATCGGAAATCCCCAAAATCTGTAACAATTAAATCTTAACAACTAGTTTACTTTCTACCATCTAACACTCAATAATTTCCATGGAAATCATCAATTACCCATACTAGAGTGACCCCATGCCACGCTGGGGGGTAGCAGAAATGTAGGTAGGGAAAAAAATCTATAGTCGAATGGGCGATCTCTTGCTAAGCCAATATGTATGCGTGAAAACAGGGTATGTAGTGTCTGTCACTCTAGCCAGTGCGTCTTATGTATAACGAAACTATAAATAAGTAATATTTACTGGAATATGTAACTGAAAAATGCTTCATTTTAGTTTAGATGGTTACATTTATGTTTAGGACCAATTTAGATTAGTATTCATTTGATGTCCGTTTTCTGTAACACTAAACAGCACGCGCGACCACTGAGCATGAGGTCCTCGACTCCCAGTTTGAAGAAGGTGGTATTGGGTTTTACCATCAGAAATTTCCCGGTAGCGGCCATCCGGTTGATAGCAATCGTTACATGGGACTTTAACATAACTGACGAAATTTGGGTGTACCATTACGTTTCATACGTAATGTTACGTTTAAAAGCAACTAAATTGAATGTATAAATAAAAGCGAAATCCATCAGTACGCCTTTGTTTAGACATAGCGTTAATGAAAACGTGCATCAGTTAACGCGTTCAGTCCAAATATCTTATGCTAGTAAAAAATAATTCCGTCTCATTTTTACTGTAGATTTACCATAAAATTCATTGCCCAGTTTTAGGCTAGACTAGGTTAGCTAACAGGCTTTAACAATGCAGGAATATAGTATACTAAACTTATATATTTAAGTAAGTATTCGTTGGCGACATACTCTTAGGTTGGTCCTAAGCATAACTATAACAACTTATTCATAATTAAAGATACGTATATCCGTGTTCTTGGATACTAGGCGACGACACATAATGAATTCCTCAATAAAGTGCACTGTGACCCTCGCTTCACTGCTAAGGGTTGAAAATCTAGTGAAAACTGGCAATTTCTAAATGATATACTTATCCACAATATCACAGAGTGACAGATCACCGGGAAGGCGCTAAATTATTATAATATATTATAATTAATGCATTTATTGTAAATTATCGCAAGTGGTTATACTATGGTTTTACTCACATACTGCTAGATTGGTCGGAGATAAGCTTGTTTTGTATGTCGTTTTGACGGGGGTCTGATGGAAGCGAAGAGGAAGATTTATAAAGCATTCATACTTTTTATATCTACGATAATAATCAGCATAGAAGTCACCACTGCCGAGACTCATGGCTCCTATCTGTAAGAAGGAGTAGGCCAAGTTCCACCACCCGTGCCCATTGAGGGTTGGTGTATTTCAGAGGTTTCGAAAATCACAAGACATAATATCGACTATCAGAGAATATAAAGCTGATTTTGCAAGGGATTGTTTTTCCTTTTCCTTCGTTTACATTGGATTCCCGCTATAAGCTCTTCAGTTGAATTAGACTTCCACTGAAGATCATACAACCTGTAATAATGTAATTAGTTCTAATCAATTACTTGCCAAGATTCTCTCAAATGTACGAATTTTGTAAAGTAATTGGTTACAGTGAAAAATTACATAAAACCTAACTTAATTATCCAATAACCAATATGTAGAGTTAAGATATAAATATGAAACTTTATTTATTCAACAATGACGACTTGTGATTAGATGCCAGGCCGCTAGAAATGATTTTATTATGAATATAAACTCTTTGGTCCGTAAACCGCTCATAAAATGACACAGAAAAAAAGATGTAGCTGTCAAAATATAAACGTCATCTTAATTTCATTGTCAAATCTCAAGATTGACTTTAGAATACTTAAGATCGATCTCAAACGTAAGAGCGGTTTATCGAAACGGGCTGTAAAGTATTGCTATATTTTGTAATACTGAATAAGCATAATACTTATCCGCCAAACCAATGTAAGTCAAGTCAAAAGTTCGCGCCATTTTTCAAAATTCATCGACGGTATTTTTTTTTTATTTGTCTTTTCCCCTTTAGTAAATGTTGTATATTGAAAAAATCCGTCTCATAAAGATTGGTGTTGTGTGATACGTTTTAAATAAGATTTATTTTTAATTGTATTATAATTTTTAATACGCGTAATTTGATTATTAGTGTGAATAGAGTATAATGTGAGAAAATAATACAATTTATATGAACTGGCATTGATAAGAGACAACATGTTTTACATTTGTATGGAGAATAGAAAATTGGTATGGAAATATAAAGTTTTTAATTATTAACAACATTATTAAAAGACGTGACACTTAATAAAATTGAGCATTTAACCAATATAAAGATATTTTTATAACTAGACAAGAAATTGAGCAAAAAATTACTCTTTCAAATAACTTGCCGGTTTCAAGCAAATGCTGTACCTACTGGTTATAGGTTTCACCCGATTGATTATATTATCGGTTAGCCAATCACTAAGAAGTAAGCTTTGCTGTAGGCTTTTAAGTAAATAAGACCATGCCAAACATTACTAGGCTGGTTTCAAAGATACTAGAAAAACAAAGGCATAAACTTTAAAGTTACACAATGCCGTGTTTGCGAAAACAACAGCAAAGAACAAGAATTCACAAACATGAATTTGTTGTGAGATTCAAACGCTTGTGTCCATATTTAAATGTAATGATATATAAGGTTTATTATGAGGGAAGAGACTTCAAATGAGCAATTTCATCGAGCCTAGCGGGCAATATTATAAATGATGTAAAAAATCTTATATCAGTTGTAATCGCTTAAAAATATAGACAAACGCACAGAGTTATTTCTAAATACGGACACAAGTGTACATACCTAAAAGTGACGTTATGTTTTTTTTTCTAAAGTTGTTCTTAGAAAAACAATCAAATGAACAGTATATATTTGGGGTTGAAATGAAGTTATGCTTAATAAAAAGTTACAATAATGTAATTTAAGTTATTTAACAAGTTATATATACAAATTTTTGTATGATAAGTAGATAGCATTCAATGTTATTCAGCTTCTTTTATAGGATGTTAAAAAAAAACTAGTTATTTGATGCCGTTTCGGTTCATAAAACAAGGTTACAATGGGTTGCATTAATATTATTTTCAACTGAACTAAGATTCTAACCGTTTACTAGTTATTGTATAAATTAATTATTAAGTCAAAAGTTATGGTTATGTTTTCATACAAAAGTATTTAACTATTTTTATTGTGTTAAGATTTTAAAATTATTAGCGTTTCACTTTACTTTGCCTGTTTTAAAATGGTTTTTTATGAAAATGTAACTAAAACTGGTTGACTGGGGGATATGTTTCCCCTGCCTGTATATTATTCCATAATATTTTCTTTCACATAATAATAATAGTAGTTTTTCCAATTTATATCTGTTTTGTGTTGAGTACATTGCTTTGTGTGTTTAGCAAAGTTAGGTAAAGGTTAGTTATTTGATGGGTAAGGAGAGATTGACTTCAGTTTTGCAAATAAACATTATCGTATGTTATTTGTATGCGAGAAAAAGTATATCAAAATGTATTCAACACACAACAGACAGACATACACAACAAATGTCATTATCTGTCAAAATTACACAACTGACGTTTGTTGTGAATGTCATTTAACAAATTTATCATACGATTTTTGCTTGTAGGTAACATTTGTACGATTTGTGTTTTATTTTGCTTATCCATCCACTCTTAATCGTTCAAATTATATGGAAATCATGTAGATGTCTCACGGCCTTAATTATTATACAAATTATGTATGAAATCGAGGCCAGAATGAGTGACCCATCCCATCTTTGAAAACATTACGGCAGTAATCAGCATACAAAATAATTCTGAAACAAGTGGTATATGATTCAGACAAGATCTTAGTAAGTTGTCAGACCTGTTTAATTTAATTTTATTGGATGGTACACTTATTCTGCCCTGAAGTGTACTTGGGTTGACATTCTGACATCGCAGCTTCATAATAAATAATGTGACAATAGATTTTGTTATCAATTAATTCTTGCCAAGCGTGGTATCAATGAATTTGAGATTTTAGTAGTAATACACCATTACAAAATTGCCAGATTATTTATTAGTAACTTTGACAAAATGTGTTCCCAAGTATTGCGGTGGTATAATTGTAATATTTTATTACAATAACTAGTGTGACAGGTCGCCCACATTACGTTGATCGTCATGTTCCATAGTCTGAAGTTATTTTATAAGTTTAAATGAGTTGACGAGCGCCGACAGTTGCGAATACATCCTCCATTCAACGCGACCATCGTACCAAATAAGCTAGTCTAAAAATGTTATGTAATTATTGATGAAAAATCGTGCTATTTAAATTATTTTCCATTACAGGGACTGTACCACCTCTTGTAGCTGTATTACTTTATCTTATTCGATGTGGAAAAGAGATCGAACTATTCAGGACTTATATCTCTTTCCCACCGTTGAGTATTGTAATAATACTGATATGAGACATGGTGATAGGCCCCAGATGTACTAAATTGTTGGTTTTTAAGTACTTGTGTATGTAACTATAGAGTTAGTAATAAATGAAGTAAGGCGGCCTGTCACACTGCGCCCGCGCAAGTGTGTGCGTGTTTATGTATGTGTGCGTGCGCGAACGCAGTCCATTCATCAGTACGGTTAGTCGTTGAATAATAATGTAATAAATATCATACATAGATGGACATGGCTTCGATGCGTTATATAACTACTGTATTACGTTTATAAACATCATGGATTTATTAAATGAAACAATTTTAATACGAAAAATAAATACAAAGAAGTTATTTTGTGTTTTTCTTTTCTCTATGACCCAGTCTACAGGTACATTATCTATGAAGCACTATGGAGGCTTGTTAGCGACGGCACTAGCCCTCGGGGTAAAAAGGCAACATAAACTTTTGGTATGTCGGGAACGTGGATCCGCGCAATCACGAGATCAATTTGTCGTAGGGTTGAATTGCCATATTCTCAAATTGTCGCGATACCATCTGGTAAACCAAAATTACCAACCCCTGCCTAGTCTGTTTTTTAGGACGTCCGGTAAAATGTGGGTACATGGAGCGGGTGCCCGCTGTCAAAATATGCTAAGGCCCGTGTATACTGGTTTTACAAAGAGGTAGTTTTAATTGTATTATTATCAAATCTACTTGAAACCGACATTATTTTTTAAATTATTGGTCACTCATGTAGATATGCATACATTTTTTTTTACCTAAGATGTTTAAACTTTGTTTAAAAATAATTCATATTAATTTTCCAAAATAAATGAACTTGCTTACAGGACAGATTTCTTTTTGCATTTTTTCTAAATGGCCATAAGTTCTATTAAAAGCCATTTCAAGCTTATCCATTAAATACCGGACGATTACTGGTCACGATTTCGCTAATTCTTTTTTTGTTGTGTTCGTAATTGGCAGAAGGTTCAAATTTTGATATTTAAAAAAAACGAAATTATCTTCCAGTATGTCCATATTCTTCATTTGTTTATCGCATGCATGTCAATGGTTTTAATTTTTTGTTAAGGGTAAAATGGGGTGTATAGAAACGCAGGGGTGAATCGAGACAAAACTTTGAAAGGGATTTTAACGTAAAATTGATATGACAAGTAACCAAAAAGTGCTCTATTTTATTTGCTTAATTTTACTTGAGATATCGGGATTGTTGGCAGCATACCATAATTATTATTTCAAAGTTATAATCCTACTCAAAGTTTTGTCTCGATTCACCCCTGCGTTTCTATACACCCCATTTTACGGTATTATTTTGAATTTGTTTCTGTAGGTAATACATACTAATAGTTAAGTTATGAAAACATCTGTCGGGTCAGCTAGTTACTTATAATTATGGCTGTCTCTCTAGCTCCAAGTTGCTGATTTATATGAAATTAAAAGGTAAAAAAAACAAAGCAGTAGGTACTTAAGAGATAGTTTATTAAAAATTGTTCTTAAAAGTAACTTACATTAGAGCATCATAACCTACATGTTATTACTAGCTGACACACGCAACTTCGTCTGTGTCAGATAAGAGAGAAAAGGTCATTAAAGGAACAAATTTTCCCCGTTTTTGCAACATTTTTCATTTCTGCTCCGCTCCTATTGGTCGTAGCGTGATGTTATATAGCCTATAACCGTCCTCGATAAATTGACTTTCTAACACAAAAATATTTTTTCAATTTCAACCTGAGATTAGCGCGTTCAACCAAACAAACAAACTCTTCAGCTTTATAATATTAGTATAGATTTAAGTTTATATCGAATGCTGTTGATATTATCTTACCGAAAAGCAAGACCAAATTATTAAGTAGTGTAGCGGCATTACAAAAAGTACTACAGTGGTATCTATGACATAGATGATGAACTACATCCTACTAATATTATAAACGCGAAAGTTTGTGAGTATGGAAGTTTGTTACTCTTTCACGCAATACTGAACGGATTTGGATGAAATTTTGCACACAGATAGTCTATAACCTGGTTTACCACGATACTTTTTATCCCGGTAGTAAGATCCCATGGGACAATAAATCAAACATAACGCGGGCAAAGCCGCTGGCAGAAGCTAGTCCAACAATACATCGAAATCCTACATGGCACAGTTAAAGTTACCCGCGACTGGTTGGAGGATCCTCCCTTTTCTATAGGGGATGAAGACCTTTACACCCTGTTCTTCATGTGTCAGTTGTGCACTGTTTTAGACTTTCACGGTTTTTTACTACACTTTAAAGTACTTAAGGTGGATGCTCCAGGGTAGCCAGCCTGCAATTTGCAGGTCAGTGTCAGGTTGTATGTTGATTAAAATATGATTCGCGGCTGTAACACGTATGTAGTTATAGAATTATAATCATCAAAATCGTCAATACGGGTTGTATTGACGATTTTGATGATTATGATCCAAGCGCATAAAGGTGCAGGAATGACTTTGACCTTGAAAAAAGAGTATGAAAACTTGAATTTCGCGGGCAACTCTGGAGCATCCACCTTAATGTGATTGAAATCACGGATATTATCCCGCAAGTACTTTAAGTGTACCTAAAGTAGTGGAATATTGACTTTATTGTGGACAAAAATGGTAACACATCAGGGGTCTTAATGCCGATAGAGATAATATTTATCTTCCAGTAGTGTTGGCAAGTTACACTATCTTTCTTAAAATATTATTTCAGCTCTGAGCTCGCATCCAGCAGCTTCCCGCGATCTCGTGGTCGTCGCAAATATTTCGTTACCTACCTATACATATATGTCACGGTAAATGTGATTAATTGAAAGTTATTAATAATTACCCATCATTATTAATAATTACCGAAAGTCGAGGTAAAAGTAAGAAATTAATCACTTTTGTCGGTGATTATTAATAACTTAACTTTAGTACCGAAAAAGGTAATAAATAAACGCTGTAAATGCAGAAAAATGTGCGTTTGTTGCAATTCTAAGTGCAAATGTTATTTTAATTATTAATAATAATTGCTATAAGTGATACATTTCTATTTTATATTCACATTTACCAAATCATGTGGTAATTATTAATAATGACCGGTAATTATTAATATTTTTTCAATTAATCACATTTACCGTAACATATACATAGTATCTAATACAAAAAGAACATTTTATTCTAAATCTATTTGCTCAATGCTCCCCAGTCACAGGCGAAAAAGCACATCCCATATACTTATTTTCTTTGAAAGCGTGACTTATGACTTGGTCCCACAAGGGGTCAGTCCTTAACAAATGGGGGTCGCAGAACAAGATTACAGCTACTTGAGCTCGTGTTAGGGCGACATTGAACCGCTTAGGACATTTCACAAATCCTATGGAATGTTTTTGGTCTTCAGCTACTAGGGCCTCAGATGACCGCACGGTTGATATGATGATCAAGGGTCTTTCCTGACCCTGGAACTCTTCGACGGATCCTATTTTGGGACGCTCCAAGAGCATGTTGTCGAGTACACGCCGTATGTGTTTTATCTGGAAAATAAAACTGATTATGTACTTCAACACTTAAAGTACTTACGGGATAATATCCGTGATATCACAACTCAGAAAAAACACTAAATAAAAAAACAGAATCAGTGCATACAGGGTGTAAACCACCTCATCACGAAGCCGTCAACCATGCATTCTGTACATCAAACTAAGTAACTTTACGCAAACATTATTGCTGGGAAACGACTTTTTTTTTTGAGGTGAAAAATCATGTTTTGTGGTAGAACTCAATGTAACGCACTCAAAACACTGTGCTGATGGATGGATTGAATAGCAGGGGCGTTTTGGAGGTGTTTAAAGTAAAAATCTTAAATTAAAAACTTTATTTCAAAAAACAAGTTGTCAAAAAGTTGGAACTTTGACCCCCAATATCTCCGTAACTAGAAGGTTCCCAGGTATGGTGTAGAACAAAAAAATGATCGCAATGATGAGGAGAACAAGTGCCTTTCGGCTTCGTTAAGATGTGTTTTACACCCTTTATACTTCAATTAAGATAAATTTATAATATGTTTTGTATTGTTATAATATTGAAATATCCTGCCTCGTAGGTCTAGTGGTCGCAAGCGCAACTGCTGAGCATGAGGTCCTGGGTTCGATTCTCAGGCCGGGCAAAGTGTAATTGAGTTTTTTCCATCAGGAATTTATCAGTAGCAGCCAAGGAGTCTGGATTTCTATTACATGGGACTTAAACATAGCTGGCGAGATCTCGATGTACTATTAGGTACCTCTGCCCAACCCTTTGGGGTTGAAAACCGTGATTTTATGTTATGAAATATTTGAAAGTTTGCAGTCTTGAACAAAACTGAATTAAATTGCAGCACAAGAACACCAGCAAACAGAATTTTGAAATTTCATATATTAGTTGCGTGCTAAAAGAAAAACATGAAGTCATCTGCGGGCCTAAAATGAACGCTTTAGCAGAATCCTAATATGAATCACGTTAAAATTTTAATATTCTTAAAACGGACTTTATGTTTATGACCATAGGATTATGGGATTAGGAGGACCATATTAGGATTCTGCTAAAGCGGCCATTTTAGACCCCCGGAAATAAAACATAGAAAGTCATTACCTGTGCCTGGTAAGGTGTAATGATACCAATATCATCAGGCGATATTTTCTGCCGATATAGTTTACACAAAGTAAATGCAACCATAGACGCTTCTTCAGGATTAAACCAAGAAGGACTGTCTGTATCCCTTGCGTTGTTGCCTTTAATACCATGCACGAACACCCCGCCAGTTTTTATATCATCAGTCATTTCAAATATCTCGTGAACAACATCAATAATTTTCGGTACAAATGGCGTGTTTCGATCTAGTTTAGCAACTAAAGTTGCATCGTAAAATATTTTACTGGGCAAATTTAAAACTTCTAGCAGTGACCTGTAGTTATCAGTCAACTGTGTAATCAGCTTATTATTAAAACCATTTTCAAAAGCAGCAAAATCTTTTTGGTACGGGAATGATTCAAGCATTCGAGATAAATATGAAATCTCCATTCCAAGCTCGCTGCAATATTTAGATAATACAACTGGTCCGAGCTGCATTGGGTCACCAGCTACAACAATTTGGCCATTCTCTTTATTAACAAATGTCATAGGGATCATGATCTCTGGTTCTGTTGCCTGGCCTGCTTCATCCACTATTATATGTGTATAGTGACCCTTGGCAAGTTCTACTTGTGCCAATGACCCAAGACAATTATTTGTCCCAATAGTCACTCGATATCTCCCAACATAAGATGCTGGAACACACATATTAATGCCATTTTGAACCACATGAGAGGGTCTTGATGTATTTTCTTTAGCTATGTTTAATGTAGCACAAAAAGGTTTTATTATCTCTGGAATATTTTCGGAGTCAACCAAATAATGTGCAATGAGTCTAATTATAGAACTTGAAAATAGGTTCCGGTACTCTAATAGTCTTTCTGTTATTAAATTGGCAGCACTATTTGACGGCGTTGCTACTAAAATTCTGCTGTCTGGTATAAGTGTGAGTATTTGCAACAATGTCTCGACAACAGTGACGGTCTTGCCCGTGCCAGGTGGTCCAAATATACAATAAGGCATCGGACGACACTCTCCAATTAAAATATTTGTCACAGCCTCTTTTTGACGACTGTTTAAACTTGGATTGAACCATTTTATAGTTTTTAATTTTTCTAATGGTACTTGAGGTGGCCGTTCTATAAGACGAGATGGGAACAATACATCTGGACCTAAAGTAGATATTGCCAAATTAATTGCGTGATGTGATTTTCTCATTTGGTTTCTGCCGTATTGAAATTCTACAGAAAGATCACCTCCCCGGTAAGTTTCATGGAACCGAGGATGGAACTTCATTAGCACCAAATTTCCTCGAATCACATGAATAAAGCCTTCATATGAAGAGGCTTGATTGTCCCAAATGTCTTTCACGACCACTTTATCTCCCTGGATTAAAGAGGGTTTTTTTTCAGCTAATCCTTTTACTTCGAGACCAAGATACTCTCCCTGTCTTACCAAAAATGCTGAACTCATGTTAAAACCTTTTATGAAGAGTGTAGCTTGGATTTCTTCCAAGTATAATAAGGTGTGCCATCTATCTGTATAGTTGTTGATATTCAAATTTTGTAAGAGGCAAGGCAAACGGGATATAATTCTTGCTAAAGTTTCTTTATAATCATTAGTTTGTTCGTAGTCGTTGCCAATTACCGCCGACCACACTTTATCTGGTATTTTATATAATCCCATTTTCACTACAATAAAATTAGGATTTTTCTTTAATGGCACTCCATATACCATTCCTAATTTCGGACCATTTCTGATGTCCTTCATCATCTGTCTATTATCATAATCGTGCTTGTAATTATTACCGGTCTCTTTTTGGCTAGAAATGTCAGATAAAATATTGATTTCTATCAATCTTTCAATTTTGAATCCTCTAAAAGTTATGATCATATGTTCCTTGGACCTTCCATAAAACTTTGGAGTGCAAGTGACTTGTAAGTAAAATGTTTTATTTGGGTACAATCTTGTGGAGTCGCTTAAACTTGGGTGTATATTAATTTGTGAGTCCCTTTTCTTGCAAAGTAGCATCCATTTAAACATTATAATTTGTCGATCACTCTTGTTTGTTATAGCCAGTTCTATCGTGGGCTTTTCATGAAACTTTACGTTTTCAAACTTCAGAGGATATGTTATTTCGATTTTATTAAGTTCTTCTGTTTCTAGGCTCCTTTGTTCGATGTCGACTATGTCCTCTACTACTGGAGGGGGTGCAATGGTTTTAGATTTTTCTATCTCTATTTTTATCACTCTCCATGAACAGTTGCCTTGGTTACTCTCCACTGCTTCAATAAGAGCCTATAATAGGTGAGATGAGAATACATTTAAATAATAATAAATCAATTTCGCTGGACATTACACACAGCGCCATCTAGTGCCACACTAAGCAACGAGGCCGTGGACACCAGATAGTTGATATACCACTTAGATACTTTTTTTTGTAAATAGGTACAATACTTATTATATATATAAACATCCATGACTCGGAAACAAATGTCCATGCTCATCACACAAACATTTGTTCCTACCGGGCTTCGAACCCGGGACCCTAAGAACGTAAGGCAGCCTCACTACCGCTGCGCCATTCGGGTCGACAAAAACATTAATTAAAGGAAATAATATCAAAAAATGGGTGATCTGGCCAGGTCCTATAAATTACTCTGATTGGTTGTCAGATCAATAATATGTTTTAACACACTCTTCCTAATCAGCATAAACTACGAGTTTTCTATTAATCATGGTTGATCAACAAGTGTTATTGCCTTAACTTAAAGCTCAATTTCCTTCACTTCAACTGACTAGTTTCGGAGAAAGGAGAATGACAGAAAGCAGGTTGTAGCTGCGTCTTTTCCATTTTGAGGCACAAAAAAAATCTTTAGAATTTTCACATAAATATTTATTTTATTAGGGAGGCCTCTGTCCAGCAGTGGACGTCTTTTGGCTGAAATGATGATTATGATTTATTTTATTCTGAATCAGTTGGGGGTTTAGGTTTTTTTTTATAATTTTTAAATGTTTTTATAAATATTACAAAAACAAAATCTGATTATTTGTTGAAGAATGAATAAAGAAAAATTATTATGTGTGTATATATATTACCTTAGCTCCAACATGTATTTCACCACCATTGATAACACAATTTTTGTCGAGAAATATTTGCTTATCACAAATTCCCTCTTCTCCATTCCATTTAGTTATTGTAGTGGGTATGATTTTGCTCCTTAACGGTCGAAATGACATTACTTCAACTACCTGAATTAATAAAAATTAAAAATATTTTATTTAAACCTACATGCAGAGGGCACTTACCACCTCAAACCATAGTGCTACTATGTAAAAAAGAAATGTGAATTTCTGTGCCATTTTGTTTATTTAAACTTTACAATAGCAGTACATACACAAATGTGGACTTGAGTGAAATAGACAACAATGTGATAGGGTACAAAAAATAACTACTTGTTTTAGAAAATTAATTAACTTGCAAGTTGATGGACATGTGTATTCTCCTCATACTGACATAAAATATGATGCACAGACTTGGGTCTTTGACTAACATCCAGAGGTCCAAACTCAAGGTTTGCCAACGGGCAATGGAGCACAGCATACTTAATGTTAAAAAATAACTTGTATAGATACTAATACACATACGCAAATAAAATAAACTTATAATTATTTTAAGAAATTCCAAATAATAAAATTCTAAATATCTCTCAATTAGAACTGTTGTCATGATAAGACTTTTAATTGATGATGATATTTAGCATTTTGGCTGTTGGACTAATATGTATGTGTTGCACAAAATGTTCGCACACAATTTTGGTGGAATCGCACCAATAAAATTATTATCCATGCGAAGTTAATTCAATACATGATGAAATCTCAAAAAAAAAGTAATTTTAAGTAATGCTTAAAAGACTATTGGTGCACGATTTGGGTTGGTCGTTTCCTATGGAAAAAAACTAGCACTAAAGAAGTACTAATAAACTAAAAAATTACTTTTTACACTTAACAATACACACTGTCCATGACTGTCAGCATCAAATAAAGTATTGCAAATCATTTTTAAGGAAGTTAATTGTTGTTTCAGTATTCCGAATATAGTTACCATCCCTATTAAATTAAATGTTTAACTCACATTGTTCAGAGTAATTTCCATAGGTTTGTCTTCATCACGTTTAACCATGCACAACAGCTCCAGCAAATCACCTTGTATTGGTACAAATGTAGCCATAACTTTATCTAGACTGAATTTGAGGTCACTTTCTTTAATGATTACCATACGGTCTTTACGATATTCTACTTCACCAATGAAAACATGCTCTATTACTCCGAAACCACTTTCCTCACTTTCAAATTCCATGTCACCCCAGTGTTCTCCATCGTTTTGTAGTATTCGCACCACAACCAGATTGTCTTTGGAATCTTTGTAGCATAGATACTCAACCTTGTCGTTTAGTTTAAATGGAACGGAGCAACCAGTAGTGTCAAAGAAGAACATTCCATCAATAAGAACATAGTTGCCTTCAATGTCAATGTAATTGATTACCCCTGAAAATAATTACCATTGTAATTACACCATCATGCTTCAGTTTTATAAAAACATAAACAGCAACCTAGCCACCTGATTTAGTAAAAAAATAAAAAAAGGTTCAGACGAATTGAGAACCTACTCCTTTTTGAAGTCGGTTAAAAATGGTCTTTTAAGACTGATGAGATAGAACTTCAGAATGCTGAAGCAAAACATTGTGCAGAAACCAAAGTCCTAGAACCAAAAATTTGAAGATAATATGTGAAATCAACCAACCTGCACTTGTTGATTATGCTAAGATAATATTTTCTATGGCTTTCTCGTCAATTGGCGAAACAAGGCGCAACATCGATAAATGTGGAAGGAATGGGTTATGCCCAGGAGTGGGACAGGTCAGGCTAACAAAAGTAATGTATTGATGATTCTTTCTCTGGTTGATACCAATAGCTTGCGCCCTATTTACATGGGACTAAAACATAAATGACGAAAGTGGGAGTAATATTAGATACACCTGTGTAACCATATCGGAATTACAGGTCAGGTGTTATGATAAGACTTTCAGAATATGGTGTAAATACAAATAACTTACCAGTTCGTTTAAAACAATCATTTCTAGGTATCTCCTGTATATCTGGATCATCTTCTCTCTCTTCCTCCTCCCTTTCTAACTGTAGTTTTAGAAGCTCGTCGGCAACCCAAGCCTCCATTTCTTTGTCATATTCTTCATAGGGATCAATGCCAAATAAATAATAAAAAAATGACTTGATATAGGAAAACACCATTTTGAAGTAGTTACTTATCGTTTTTTCAAAGTCAAAACTAATATTTTATTTATGTTTTCTTATTGAACAAATCCTTTGTCATACTCAAACTCCCATTCAGTGGCCTTAAGGTAGTCAAGTTCTTTTCTCAATGATTGAATTCTCTTCAGGTGCAATTCTTTTTGTGCATTTTTCATTGATTGTTCAATGCTGAGTCCAAGATCAGCATGGTTCAGCGATTGATCAAAATTCTGTGTTCTACTTTGAGTTGTGTTCTGAAATTAGAAAGACGTGTTTTGTTGTTTATTCTGGCTAATAAAGATCAATAATGGTTTTGTGGCAATTGTGAGATGTGGTGTAACAACCAGTTAAATTAACAGATTGTGATCGAAACACAATACTGTGCTTCAAAACAAAAATAGCTGATGTGGCTCAAAAGGCTGCCCAACTCAAAAGGGACGGGGCAGGACACAGTGAGGTGGGGTCGCAGCAGGCCACGGAGGAGATGGCGGGACCAAGTAGACAAGTTCCGTCAGAACTGGAAGAAGGATGGGCGGGTTCACGAGAAAAGGAAAGAGTGGAGGGAGGCTTTAGCCCTGGAGTGGGACAGAGCAGGTTAGGAAAAAAAATAGTTTTGTTATTGTGTTCATTGTCATTCATCTGCATTCATCCCATTTATTTGGAGTTGGGCAGCATATCTACTTCCATATGTCTCCATTACTCGTCATCTCAGCAGTCACCTTCTTGCTAGCCATTTAAAATCACACCGTCCATCCATGGCTTCTTTAGTTTTCCTCTAGGTACTCTTACAGCCATCCAAATTCATTCATACCTAACATTTATTTTCTTCATATTTCATTAATGGTCAGGTAATCAAATATACCTGTAGCAGTACTCAAAGTTTTTAAAGTGTAGGTTAAGGATACAGGACAATCTGACAAAAACTGAAAAAACAATCTCCAAAATCACAGAGCCATGTCTAACTGATGATACATGCGGTATTTGATTTTTATAGATAGTTAGATAGATGGGAACTTACTTGAGGAGTCTCAGGTTCCGAAGGGGAATAAGTCGACTGTGAAATGTTACTTGAAGTAGACATTATCAATTTCAGAGCAAAAACTATTGATAGTTCATTGCGTTTCTTATTATTGGTTCTAGGTTTCAAATTCAATTGAGTCCGTACTCTAGCGAGGTAAGGTGTACTGAGGTGTATCCCGCTCGGCCGCGCCTGGTACTACGCGGATCGATCTTTCAGTCAATACAATTTTATTATAATAAACTGCTAGCTGTACCGGCGTAAAGATTACCAAGAGTGAAATACTTGTCTGTCTGCTGCTTGTCATAGACCAAAACGAGCATAAGTAGCGATTCAACATCGGCAATTTTTGTTGACATAACACATTGACTGACACTACTGACAGTCTGACAGTGACATTTGCGTGTGGCCGTGTGCAGTTCAAGCTACGGTGGCGTTGCTTGTTTATTTATTTATTTAAACTTCTTGTACATGTACTATGGTGCGTTCGAGTAGCTCACTTTTAGCGCTATTTAGCGCTGTCGCCCGTTCGAGAAGCTACTGTTGCGCGCTATCAACACTGCCGTGACGTCACACATTACGTCATTACTTCACGCTACCAACACTATTTCTCTCGAGGTGATGTGCCGACAGCGTTATGAGCGTTAGCCTTGACACTGTCAACTAGACAGCGCTAATCGAGCGGGTATCTATTATTTCCTGCAGGACACTTGTCACAACTGCTATTATATTAAGTCTTTCAGTTTGCATCATATAAAATAAAATAAAATTAGTCGAAAGCAAGACGAAAACAAACAAAACAACAATAGAGTTGTCATTCGTAATCAGCTGTCAAGTGTCACTGCAGTTCACTGTAAAAGTCGTTCGGGGAGCTTCTTTTCACTAACGCTGCTAAGGCTTCTCGAACGGGAGTTGACAGCGTTAGCGTTGATAGCGTTAATAGTGTCTACTCGAACGCACAGGCGGACTTAATACAACAACAAGTCAATTTGTCCTGTTTCCTGAACTTGTTTTTTTCTTTTCAGTTTTTATTTAAAGTTATTAGTTATTTTTAAGCAGTCGGGTTTTTTAATTTATTATTTTTTTTTTCACACTTTTTAGTTACTTGGATATACCATTTTAAAATCCTCATGATGAGCCCTTTATCGAGCCGTTCAGGCTGCAGAGCATGCCAAACATTTGAATTTGGCGCCAAAAATCCGCCATTTTGTTTCTTTTTTTATTTTGATATACCCAGTGTCACTCTCACAGTAAATACGAATCTAACGAGATCTGTCAAGCTAAAATCCATCGAGCCGTTCAAGCTGCAGAGCGTGCCAAACATTTGAATTTGCCGCCAAAAATCCGCCGTTTTGTTTTTTTTTTATTTTGATATGCCCTAGTGTCATTTTCACAGTAAATACAAATCTAACGACACCTCTCAAGCTAAAATCCATCGAGCCGTTCAAGCTGCAGAGCGTGCCAAACATTTGAATTTGCCGCCAAACCTCTTCCATTTTGTTTTTTTTTTATTTGATATATCCAGTGTCACTCTCACAGTAAATACGAATCTAACGAGATCTCTCAAGCTAAAATCCATCGAGCCGTTCAAGCTGCAGAGCGTGCCAAACATTTGAATTTGCCGCCAAAAATCCGCCGTTTTGTTTTTTTATTTTATTTTGATATACCCAGTGTCACTTTCACAGTAAATACAAATCTAACGACACCTCTCAAGCTAAAATCCATCGAGCCGTTCAAGCTGCAGAGCGTGCCAAACATTTGAATTTGCCGCCAAACCTCTTCCATTTTGTTTTTTTTTTTTAATATACCCAGTGTCACTCTCACAGTAAATACGAATCTAACGACACCTCTCAAGCTAAAATCCATCGAGCCATTCAGGCCACAGAGCGTGCCAAACAATTATACATACATACATCCTCTTGAAAAACATAACACTCCTTCTGGCGCAGTCGGGTTAGAAACGACCGTATATTATATGAAACGTTAAGCGCCCTAATGGCCATTTTTACGTGCATGGATAACGACAACGAAAATCTGTGAGAGTATGAGTGATACCAAATGAGATGTCATTTGGTATCTCTTTCTTACTTGTATAGATTGTAATTATTATGTCGCCCGGTCACTCGCGTCTCGCGAGTCTTTATAATAATAGTAAAGTAACTCAGTGTGTCTTCAGTCTCCCTCTCTCTCTCGCTCACTGCTCAATCGCCTCGCGAGCGACACGTCGCGCGGAATGAGAAAAAGGAAAGTAATGTTTCGATCCAAATGATGCGTTTGAAACGTTGTTACTGAACTAATCTTTCGAATCACTTCAATGATTCGGATCAGTGAGTCGATTCCATATAGAAATACACACGAATATCGAGCTGTCAAATATGGTAAATTTATTTTAGTACGTTATAGTAATATTTACATTATTTACAAGTTACAACTCTATTAGTAATAAAAATATGTACAAGTATCAAAAGGAATTTTATAGTACCTACTGTGTTTTCCCGCATGTACAGAAAAGTGTACCCATGCAGTGGACATTTAACGTGGAAGCTCCACGGTAGCCCGCGAAATTCAAGTTTTCTTACTTTTTTTGAAATTTGCAGGTATTTTATGAAGACATTGAATACAGTTACATGAACTAAGATTGTATTGATGATTTTGATGATTATAATTCTGTAACTGCATACGCGTTACAGCCGCGAATCAAATTTTAATCAACATACAACCTGACACTGACCTGCAAATTGCAAAAAACGTAAGAAAATTTGAATTTCGCGGGCTATAACCCTGACGCTTTCACCTTAAACACCTACACGACCCCCATACTATTTAATCCATCCATCAGCACAATGTTTTGAGTGCGTCGCATTGAGTTCTGCCATAAAACATGATTTTACACCCCAAAAAAAAAGTCGTTTCCCAGCAATAATTTTTGCGTAAAGTTACTTTGTTTGATATATAGAATGCTTGGTTGACGGCTTCGTGATGAGGTGGTTTACACCCTGTATATATTTTTTTAAGGGTAGCGTCCTCTACATGTGAAGTGGGGATGAATTTTTTTTTCGTCTACCCCAACGTGTGGAGTATCGTTGAAACAACTTTTTGATTTAATGCTCATTTACGAAATATTAAACTTTAAATTGCAAATTGATTTGTTCCAGTAGGGCGTCCCCCCGCCCCCCCCTCTAAAAACTAAACTGCTGGCTTAAAAAATCTGGAAAAATTAATGATGATAGTGAATTTCATGAACTTTAAAGTAAAACTATAGCGGTTTAACTATATTAGTTTTACAGTAATAGTCGTTGAACTTGGGTGTTGTGTAAATCCTATAAAGTGACTAAGATGAAGTAGATGCTTGTTTATAACGCGTAAAGACTTGCATTGAAAAACAAAATCTAAAATAAGTTTCACAAAGCTGCCGCTAGAATGCGCTGCGCCAACGGGGTCGTTCTATATTGTGATAACGGGCTACTACGGAACCCTACACCGCGCATGGCCCGACACGCACTTGGCCGGTTTTTTCTTACGATTTGTTGCTACAGTAATCAACTTTTACTCTTGGAACTTCTTTTTTTTTCAAACAGTTTACGAGTTGTTAAATTACCTACTTTCTGATGTTTGTTTGTTTTAAGTAAGTACTTTAATTTTTTGATGTATGGCTGGCAATCATCAGGCAATGAACTAACCATTTGTTAGGCTGGGGCGGCTGCAGACTGCAGGTGCTGAAAACCTCAAACGACGCAAATACATTTACTTAATTAATTGGTAGTTAGGTGTTTGAGCCGTTTGGGGTTGAACACTGGGGCCATGGGATTCGAGAACCCACCTAGTAATTCAGGACATCGCCAAGTGATTGGTCGACTCTTCTCAACTATTTTGGGGTCGGCTTCCAGTCGAACCGGATTCAGCTGAATACCAGTATTTTACATGGAGCGACTGCCTATCTGACCTCCACAACCTAGCTAGTACTGAGTAGTACGATACCCCTTGGTGAGACTGAAAAAAAAACACAATTTTCTCTATTTTGGGTACATCTCTGCCTAACCCTTCGGGGATAACAGGCGTGATGTTGTGAGATCTCACACAACCAGTGACTGCCATGGTATTGACGAGGAAACATCACGCACTTCGCTACGATCGCGTGGTCAGTTCTATGTTGAAAATGTGCTCTCGCCATCAATTATTTAAGCCGTAATTTAAAGGTAGAATTGTTTTTTGATGTGGATTATACTGCTACAAAATCCTTCCGAGTTTTAAAGATTATTCATGTATTTTTGGTTACATCATCAAGCGATACTTAAATGTATACATATGTAACCATTACCATTATGGTGTTTGCCAAATATGTGTCACCGTAAATTGTAAAAAACCGTTAGATTGTAATCTATCTAGCGAGAATGTAAACTGACGAAATTCAGCAAAAAATATGATGATGATTCAGTAATATGAATGGGTGACAGTTTCAATTCGACAGATTATAATCTACCGATCGTATCGTACCGATCGTAAGCAATACTGCTTACGATATAACGCATTATCTTTCGGTAGATTATAATCTGTCGAATTGAAACGGTCACCATTCATGGACCAACCCAGGCAAGAGACACGAGCTCCTCGCAAAATATACAATGTGTTTTTTTGGTAATCATTCAATGAAGTCAGTTTATTGCCCTCACTCAGCTCTAAATTTAGCTGCATAAAACCCTACGTGCACCCACATTATACCACCCATATGATAGACCCTTAACGAAGACGAAAGGCACTTGTTCTCCCCGTCATTGCGATCGTTTTTTTATTCTGGACCATACCTACTAGTTACGGAGAATAGGAATCACAAGGGAGAGGGGTTGTAGTAAGATATCAAGTGTTTTTATTTTTTCTTCAAAAGCGCGGTTTCTAAACCTAAAAGCGGCGTGTAGTGTGACCTTGACTTGCCGTTGCCAGGCAACGAACGATTCTTTGTAGGTACTTAAACATATTAAATGTAATGTTTTTTTTTTTTCCAAGTAGCGGCCACGCATAAGACCTATATTAATCGATAGCTGGTATCAATACAAACAAGTTTGGTCTGAGACAAAATGTTCGAAAGTGCCAAGTTTCCGAAATATATAGCGTTGTGATCGCAACCAGCACAAATTTAATAGCTTCAAAGAAATTTAAAAAGACATACATAGAGCGGACATTGGGAGTACCTAAATGTCATACAAAATTTTTGATGTCGTACTTCAGTAGCGCTACCTAGCGTTGAATAGAAAAAACACGAATATTCATTTTTTTTTTAATGTAATTCAACTATTACCCGGTCGATCGGTGACAGGGATGCTACACCTGTGATAGGGCCCCATGGTAGTCCCAGTGTCCGCTTTATGTATAAGTCTTTTTAAATCTCTTTGCATGGATGCGACCTGTCAAGCGGACGTATCGCATTAGACTGGTCGTTTTTGCTACTAAGGGTTCTTACGTGCAGTTTATCTGCAGTTGGCAACGTGCCGCTCGTCTGTAAGAACCCTAAGGTGTAACAAGTTATTGGAACGTCAGTTTCTTCGTCTTGTCCCGTCTATGGCTAGTAATTTATTTGAATGTTTTTGGATAGCTTAAATCTCGAAAACGTGACGCTTTAGAAGATTTTGTCTAGGATAAAACTTGCTTGTATTGATGCCAGCTATCGATTGATACACGTTTTATTAAATGGTCAAATTGAGCAGGCACAAGCTGGAGCACTAGCTATCTCGCATTTTATTTAGCATAGAAGCAGTATGACTGTCTTACAGTTTCTTAAAGGGTTTGCTAGTAATAGTTATCTTTAATTTTACACAGAGAATTTGTGCTTTATTCGGCTGGCTCTGGCTCGAGTCGGTGCAGCGTACCATCGTTATGGTATTATTCTGTCGATACAACGTATTTCGATATTGTATACTGTCGATACAGCGTACTTACGATTTGGTGTACCTACTGTCGATGTAGCGTACCGTCGATTTGGTGTACTGTCGATATAGCGTACCGTCGATTTAGTGTACTATCGATTCATTAACCAGTCAGTGGAACGTTGTCGATACAGCGACCGTCGATGTGGGAGTTACTGTCGATATTATGAAGGTAACCCGACGTATTGGGACTATTTTTTAAATAACATTTTATTTTTTTATTAAAAAAAAAATACTTTCTTTAATTGTTATTTTTTTTAAATAACAAAATCAAAATCAAAATCAAAGCATTTATTTCAAGTAGGCCAGTTACAGGCACTTTTGAATTGTCGAAACAAAGATGAAAATTAAATGTAGCTACAGTAACAGTCCCAATCGTTCCGAGTTCGATGATCGAGTTTATGGCTTTCGGTTCTAGAACGACCTAAAAATAATGGCGTATATCCGGTGTATAGCCGTGTTGCTCATCATCATCTCTTCTCCTTCGATTTCCCTCTACACTCCTCCAGTGACGTAAACAGGGCGGTGCCACCGGTGCCCAGGCACAGGACGTAGACTCTGGTGGGCGCAAGAATGGCCAGACCAGGCAGGATTATTATTTTTTTGGTTTGCTCCTGATAAGTTCCCGCTGCGCCCCTAGTGCTCAATTCCAACATGTGTTACATCATAAACGTCTGGTAAATTAGACAAAACATCTATTAATGCTACCTTCCTTATTCAAAACTCTACCATACCAAGTACTTAAAATTAAATTAATTTACAGTTTACTTAAACTTTGCAGGGTGTTATTTTATTATAGAAGTATAAAGTGGCCCAAAAATTGTGGGCAACGCATTTGCACTAGTGAACTTGCGTTTGAGTTTTAGTGCATGAGTCAAGTGGGTGGTATAATAGGCGAAGGGTCCACTTAAACACTCGTCTGCTTGTTTGCCCAAATCAGTTCTAGTTCTTTAAAAAAATAGATCTTTCTTCCAAAATATTAGATAATTGGTCCTATTAAATCCTTGTGCTCTATTTTATCACCCTTAATGAAATAAAGTAGGCCTATCTATGGCATTGCTCTAGCTATGGGTACCTATAATAATATCTAAAAAAACAAGGGCGGAGTTATAGAATCTCTCACATGGCGCAGAAAAGGCTATTTACGGCACTGCACTCCTCAAGTCGGTATGACGGATAATTTACTGTTCGCGCTGTGCGCCTTTGTAATTCTCTTCCACGCACGTTGCGGGTAGCCCGCCCTTCGTTAGACGACTTCACAAAAAGGAATTATGGAACATTTCCTGTCGACGTGATGAACATGCATTTAAATAGGATTTATATATAAGTAGATGCATTGTATGTATTACGTTTAATAAATTCCATGTTGGTGTGTTTTTAAGTTCTTAGAATTAATTTGATTTATTTTAGTGTAGTTTTTATACATAGGGAATACTCCCTATATGTATAAAAACTACACTAAAATAAATCAAATTATGGAGGTCTTTTGCAAATCTTACAACCGAAATAAGGTTTGCTGTAAGAAACCGAATTCTGGGTTAAGCTTGCCGTTGTGAATAAGCTGTAATTATTGCAATTTGTATGTATGTACCTATTTAATTTTGTGTGTGTTATCTATAATCTATTTATTTACTTCACGTCGTTCGCTAACTGCTTGTGAGAAGCGCGAGATGGCGTTAGTAGTGTCGTTATTGAACACAGTGATAAGGTGTAAAATGAAGCAACATTAAAATTGACAACTGCGTATATTAATTTCACTATTGTTATAATACAGTTTTACATTTTGCCAGCCCTTACAAAATGTTAAGACAATAACCAAC
This sequence comes from Xestia rhomboidea, assembly GCA_963853795.1. NCBI lineage: Eukaryota > Metazoa > Arthropoda > Insecta > Lepidoptera > Noctuidae > Xestia > Xestia rhomboidea. The sequence continues at coordinate 15,331,637 of OY970778.1, forward strand.
AACCAACACAACTAATTTAAACTAATATTCGGATAACGTATTAATTTAAATTAACAGTTAAAAACTAAGGCAAAACTTATTGTTGTAACAATTTACTGTAGACATTTTCAAATAGGTATGCATATGCATAATTAGTTAAACAAAATAAAAATTAAAGTTTAAATCACAGAACTGATTTCATTGCATAATAGGTCTTATCAAAAATTAAGTAAGTAGGTACCTACGCGTGAAGAAAAATAAGTTTTTCTGTAGTGTAAAAAGAAAAAAAATGGAAAAACGCATGGTCTCTTCAGTGTGGAAATGTTTACCTATGAATAAAATTAATTGTTTGTATAATTGACACAATTTGTCAACTTGCCGTACACAGCGATTTCATACAACTGTCAAATAATGACAGTTGAATTTGAATATAGGTACAGACAAGTTAAATTGGTAGTTAATTTGCTTAACAATTAATTTCTCTAACTTTACTTAGTATTAGATTTTTTCCCCTGCAATTTGTAATAACGACCACTTTGAAATCAGCCCTGTATAAATTTGAATTGATGTTTTCTGAATGTTTTTCTTGTAATAATATTTCTAGATTTTTTTTGCGTAAAATTTTAAAAAAATAAACATATATAAATAATAGGTACCTATGTAACAATGAAAATTAAGGTAAACGTTATCATAAACTTAGTTTATTAATATAGTGATATTAATTACAATTACGAATACAATCTACATTTATTATTTATAATTGAAAATACTCATCGTGAGCTATCTACTGTTTATTTAACTTTTATATTTTTAACAATTATTTAGGAAATATAGAATAATTCAGATTTGATAGCGATAAAAATATTATGATGAATATAATATTTTTATAGAGTTACAACTTTTCGTTAACATAAGATAGATATTTTCTAATAGTAAAAACATATTTCAACAATTGAATGAAGTTCAGCAATTCTGTTTCTTCAATACAATGTTACAATTATTTCTAGTCACTAAGCGAAAAAAACGAAAAATAAACTAAAACAGCCAGAAAGGTTTGGTAACAAAAGAAACAAAAGATTTACGAGTGATCGATAAAGTAATAGCAAAAATTAGGCCGCATACCGGGATCAATATTACGAGGGAGTCCGTAAAGGACCTTGTTAATTAGGACAAAATGGCTTCTAATATAACAAAAATATAGAGCCTTCCAGCACACACAAAGTTCTGAAAGTTTTGCTTTTTTATTAAACTATATTTTTTTCTACGCAAGATATACCTACTATGTTATTACATCAATCAGAAATTATTTTGTAAACTCACATCCAGTAAACTCGGAGAACAGTTTCTCTATAAATTTAATAAAACTTACTTCAACTAAGAAGTGATTTGTTTTTATTAAACAAATAAACGAACAACAAATCATACACAGTCTAGTATTTTTAACAGTTTATGTTCGTATAGCAACAGTCGTTTTATGCATATCAATAAAAGAAAAAATAAATTATAATAACAAAAATGTCCACTGATGAAATATGTTTTAACTAGTTTTAAGCTTAAACAATATGTTATAACAGTTAGTTTAAAATAGTATAGTTAAATAGATATAATTAACTGACTAGAATCTCTTATCAACCAGTGAAAATAACGCTAAGATAAGCCTCATTATTTTTATTGGCAAGAGTTCTTAATACATAGGATATGTTGAAAAGTTAAGTCTTTCTCAAGAAATAGGTAGCTTTAATTTTTTTATTATTATTATATAATACTTTTTTTTAGTAATCAAGTTTTGAAGACACTTAGTTTGGCATATCCATCTCGAGACTGGGTTCTGAAACAAAATAATTATGAATTAATAAACAAAATAATTATGTATCTGGAGCTCAGTAGTCAGTGGCCCGAAAGTCTGACAACCAGTCTTACCAAGGGGTATCGTATTACCCAGTCCTAACTGGGTTGTGGAGGTCAGATAGGCAGTCGCTCCATATAAAACACTGGCCCTCAAGGCCTCAACATAATTGGGTAAAGTATACCACTGCTGGGACAGCCGTCTTCTTTAATCTACCACGAACCTCTGTGAGGATGTCACAAGTCTTCGAAAGGGATTTAAATATTTTGATCTGCCTAACTTCCGCCATTTTATTTCATTTTCAAAATAATAGTCACGCATTAAAGCTATAATTATGAATCAATAGCTGGCATCGATACAAACAAGTATCGAGTGAGACATAAATTTTCTTAAGCTTCACATTTCAGAAATATAAGTACTGATGCTGCCATCTGTAAGATAATTCTCACTTATTTTTTTACAGGTTTAATTTCGGTTTTATGCATGGATGTTAGTCTCAAAAGAAGAAAAAAATGGCGATAGTTAAACAGGCTAGGCTCTCTCCCTCTTTGGTTCTATGTAGGACATGTCGGTTTCCTCACGATGTTTTCCTTCACCGTTTGAGAGCAGTGACATTTTTCAACATATTTTGTAGTAATAAAAACAAGGACTTTTAATAAAAACAAGGAGGATTAACTACATTTTAATGATTCGTGAATGAAACATGAGCTGGTAAATAATAGACAGTGGCACTTTTTACAAAGTAATGAGTAGGCACATAGTTAGTTTGTTTTTTACGGTTCCGTAGTCCTAACAATGAACCCTTATAGTTTCGTCATGTCCGTCTGTCTGTCCGAGGTTTTGCTAAGAGACCGTTAGTACTAGAAAGCTGTAGTTTTGTAGAGGTGTGTATATCAATTACGCCGACAAAGTGGTAAAATAAAATTATTGTTGGAAAATATTTTTTTTAGGGTAGCCCCTACATGTGTTTTAAAATGACATAAAGGTGCTAATGCTATTTTTCGATTTAATACTCAAACTGCAAATTTTTGTTCAGTAGAGCGTCCGCCCTCTAAAAGCTAAATTGCTGCCTTGAAAAAACTGTAAATTCGAGATGATAGTGCATTTCATGAACTTTAATGGAAGCGTTTTTTATAGCGTTTTAGATAACTTTGTTAGTTTAGCAGTAATACTCGTTGAACTCTTAGAATAAATTCTTTATAGTGACTAAGATGAAGTAGTTTATAACGAGAAAACTTGCATTGAAAAAGAATCTAAAACAAAAAAAAAAAACTAAAAAACCATAAAAAAAATATCATAACTAGTACGGAACCATACACTACGCATAGCCCGACACGCACTTGGCTTAGAAAAATCCTTCAGTATAGTTAAGGACACCCAAGAAAAAAACAGTCAACATTTTCAAAATATTCGTAGGATATGCTAAGCTATGAAAAAATAGGTATAGAGGAAAATACATAATAGACAGAAAAAAGGCATGACTTTAAAACTAGAAAATAAAATATCATCAATTTTCTCCTCTTCGAACGTAGTCGGGTTATGATAGATGTCGATATGACTTCTGAAAATGAATGATAATGAGAATGAATGAGTTTCAGTTTTAAGCGTTTACGCTGTGGTAGTTTATTACTCAGAATATGATCGATAAAAATAACAATAGTCTATGAATACAAAAACGAATGAAAGCAACCTTAAGGACTATAAAAAAATTGTCCACGGAATTAATGAAATTATTGTCGCACTTTTTGCTAGATGATACTGATTGCTACGTTGCGCTACGTTACTACTACGCCAAGTGCTACGGCGTAGCACTATGGTAGAGCACTAAACATACTTCGACGAGAAAAAGTTTATTTTACGTAAAATATTTACATAATAATGCATACATATTTTACTAAGAAAATAATAATAATAATCATAGGTCTCGAGTTCAAACCCAAAGACACGCAACTCTGATTTTTCGGATTCATGACTTATCACTTGCTTCGGGAAAATTCCCCGACTAATTTAATAAAAGGCAAGGAGTTATTCATCGTGAACAATGTGTGGACTTCTTATTTGTAAAATGCCTAGTAACTTCTTTATAATTTTTGTATTAATTATGCTTCAAAACATTTTTTGTGATTCACTTTAAAAGTTTGTTTTCAAAAGAGAGTAAAATTACTTTTTAATTACTGTTAATTTTTACTCAGAAATGTTTTTTTTTTTCTGGAAAAGTTTCGTTTTGTTCGAAACAGCTTTACATTCAAACAAAATGAGTTAGTTTCTAAAAGCCCCAACGAGCGCATTTCACCAATAAAATTAAACGCGGTATGTAAATCTAATATCTATCATCTGTAAGCCTAATCAACTTAAAATGTTCCCACTGCTGGGATACAGGCTTCCTCAGTATGTCAGAAAAGGGGCTGTAATCAACCACGCGGGCCTAGTTCGCGTTGGTAAGAGCTATCAGTGTCTTAATTGTTACGGAATATTGACTCTGACAGCACCTGAACGCAGTTTAGATGTTCGGATCGCGTTCAGTTCTATTGGTAAAAATTCACGTTCACATTCATTCAATACAAAAGTAAAATGTCTGTAACATTTTGTTCTAAATCAACGCGGAAGTCGTACCATTATGTATGTACGTTGACCTCTTATTTAATATTGATATCAAACTCGCCAGTAATTCACGTAAGAACTCACCATCTATCCACTTCTTGCCTCGCATTCCGAAGAAGCCCATCTGAGCCTTTCTCTTGGGCAGGGGTCCGTTCTGATCCACCAAAAACTTAATTTCATGCGCACCGCTGTTTTTCAGATCCTTTTTGCCCCTCACGCCGATGAATTTGCCACGGAAAGTTAAGTCGTAAGGGCGTTTATTGTTCATGGATTTCTTTCCCCGTACTCCGTAAAACTGGTTGAAGTTCGCAGCTCGTTTGTCCAGATCGTTAGACTGATCAGGTTCCAAAGACTCCAAAGACAGGTCTTTAGAGTCCTTCAATTGAGACAAATAGTGCAGGAGTAGTTCGTTGAGGATCGGGAAGTCAGGGTCCGAGGGTTCTTCCTTTGAGGAATAGTCTATTTGGCCGATTAGTGATCCATCTCTCTTCGGGAACAGCTCAGCGCTTTGGGATTCTGATAAGAGCTCTTTTTTGCCTCTCATTCCCATGAAACCCATTGGGGCTCGTTTATAGTATTGCTCGTTGGCTTCCAAGATGTCATAGAGGCTCTTCTTTCCTTTAACTCCGACGAAGAACTGTGGTTTCCGTTTGTAGAACTGTTCGATGCCATCTTCGTCGAAGTACTTCTTGCCGCGCATGCCAAGGAATCCTTGAGGGACTCGCTTGGAGACTTCTTGCGCGTACGCAAGGGATACCAGCTGTAAGGTGATGAAGATGAGACAGGCTCGCGGGGCACCCATGTTTGAATGATCTGGAACAACGGAAATAATTGTGAGACAATTGGTAAATTTGGGATTTCTATGTTGACAGATCCATAAAATGCTTTATTGTTTTTTTTTTTTAATTTAACACAATATCACGCCTGCAGTCCTCGAAGGATTAGACAGAAGCATACTTATACCTAGTACTTATTTCATCAGTTGTGTTTAACTCCCATGTTTAAAGGGCGAGTCTGTGGCCATGGTTTGGACTCAAATAGAAATTCCCGCCTAGGCTGCTACTGGGTATTGCCAATGAAAAAACTCAAGAAAATGTTGCCTGACCTAAGAATAGAACTTACAATTTCATACAGAGCAGTAGCGTTGACGGCCAAACACAGACGAGGCTGTTTTAAAGCAACCCAGCAACAACAGTTCTATAATATTTGTTAACCTTGGTCTCACATGAAAAACTGACATCAACGTTTAGGTGGAATATTTTTTCACATTGTTGGCCTACGATGTCCCCCATGGGAGGTATAGTTATAAGCACGATGGTTTGTTTGAGCCAGGGCTGATAAAATATTCACCATAGCTCTGATGACACTGCGTAGGTAGACACGTATGCGTTTAAATAACGGCCTTTTTAAGGAGGCTACACTAAGAGGCAGCCCGCGAAATTCAAATACCCATTATTTCTGTAAAAAGAAATTGGATCAGTCAGACTGTATCTGCGTACTTATATGTTAGTGAGTGTTATTTGGGTCTTTTTCCACCAAACAGAAGTGGATAAGATAAGAGACGAAAACAACCAACAAGTATCTAATTACTTATATTACTCCTAGGTGCTCCTAGTAAAACCGATATGAAAATAATGAAAACCTATTGGTTGTTCATGAAATCTCTCATTTCGGCTAAGACACCATCATACGAGAGGTATTTTTTTTTCTGTTGGGAAATCATCAAATGACTCCTCCCGCTCTGGGCGGAGCAGGAGGGAGTGTCAGACTTTTACTGACTAAAACCCATCCATGTTCTTTTATCGCCCTTTGTGTTCCGGGGCCACGGTATCTCTTTCGAATAGTCCCGCAGCCCCGGCAGGCATCGGCCCTTGCGGACCCCTTCCTTTTTGCTGACTCTCTTTGAGGCGCGCGTGGAACACGAACGCGCGACACGGCCTATCGTCATGAGACGGACGGACGGCGAGCTAGCCCATAGTTCACATGTTACACCCTGTATGGAGTTTTACTTACACCAATGTACCAATACCTACATAAATGTATTATTCAACCAAACTCTTATAATTCAACGTAATTATTGACCCAGTTTTCAGCCTCTAAAACCAATCAGCCCGCAAATCAAATTAATCTAGCCATTTAGTCATCCAACCACGTTTTTCAAATAACTGTTGAATGTTCTTCTAAAAGAAATAACTCCATTTCAGCAGCAATCTAAAATAAACATTATTACAACATTGTATAAGGTAATAATTTCTTTATGGTGACATAGGTCGGGTACAACGAGCCGTGGTGACCGTTCTTACAATTTATATTATTACATATAAATACATATTTATGTTCTTAATATTGTTTTTGTTGTTTATAAATGAAGAGATATGGTAGGCGTGTTTGTTTTGAATAAAATGGTTTTCATATGATTGTTATTTATTTATTTGGGTTTTATTTTCGTGGCTTATGAAACATTGGTCCAATGGTGATTTTTGTGTTCTAAAATCAGACAAAGAATTGTTAAGTTTTAGAATTACTACAGCGTGCACTGTTTTAGACTTTCACGGTTTTTCACTACACTTAACGTACTTACTGGATGATATCCGTGATTTTCCTTAGTTTCTAGGAGCTATGAGTTAAGGCAGGGGTGTATGTATGTACGGTCAACAAAAGAGTTAGGTGTGCAGGCTAGCAATTTTCTTAATACTAATATAAATGTGAAAGGGTTATAATCAATCTGTTAGCAATTTCATCTAAATCCGTTCAGTAGTTTCTGCGTGAAAGAATAACAAAAATCGATCCTCACAAACTTAGCACTTTCGCATTTATAATAGTAGGTACATATAAGAAGATTGCTAGTCTGCATACCCAACTCTTTTGTTGACCGTACTTACATACACTCCTGCCTTAATACTTCGAGAATTCCAGTCATGTTAAAAGTACCTACGTAGTTAATAATAACCACCACTTACGTTTTGCTACCCTAAAAGAAATTAACCCTAAAATATATCGGCTCATTGACGCCTAAACAGAAATAACCAATGTAAAAATCCAAATATAAAAAGCGCCCACCATAAGCATAATCCTTACACTGACGACGTTCAACCAAAAAAAAAAGATAATTATACAACACGAACTGCCAACGACAACTCCGTTCTACTCAAGTGGTGCGAGGGAGAAGGACTTAGAGAATAAGCTAGGAGTGAAAGAGATAGACGACTGGCTAATGAGCGCCCGTTGACAATGCTAAAGGATTTTGAAGATGTGTGGAGGTTTACTTTTGAATTATTAAGGAAACGGAAGCTATTTATAAAATATGGAATACCTAAATGAAGCGTTTGAGTTTAAGGCATTATTGAAAACTGAATGTAGGCTTTGCCTTTGGTGGCGACTTCAAGCGAGCACGGATATTTAGGTACTTTTACCTAATTTTCACAAAATAAAATAACATAGGTACCTTAAGCAGTTTTCTAAAATTCCTTCCATTAAGTGTACGTCTACACATCTGCAGAAGATGTCAATTTAATCAACAAAATGGTACAAACATTGTTTATCAACTTAAACAATCAACTTTAAATTTGACTACACATGTCAAAGCACCTTATTGACAGCTAACCCCAAACCACCGCTGATAGTTTTGCACCTCTATTATCATCCGAGAATATCCGAAATTTGCACATGTAGCCATGCGCGAGCCATGGCCGCAAATTCATTTATCCCCAGCATTATCTTCCATTAAAGCTTGTGCAGACAATAATTTCTTAGGTAACATCAATAATATTACCTCTATAGCATAATCAGCCTATAATGTTCCCACTGCTGGGACACAGGCCTCATCTCTATGAGAGGGAATGGGCTATAATCCACCACACGGGCCCAGTGCGGGTTGGTAGATGTCACATGACTTCGAATTTTTGATTTTAGGACATGTCGGTTTCCTTCCGATGTTTAACCTTTACCTTTTTTGAAAGCAGTGGTGATGAAATGAATTACACAAAGTAATGTTCCTGCCTGGGTTCGAACCCACGACTTACTGTTCGTAAGTAAGGGCCGCACATCACCTCTATGATATCACAAAAACTATGTTCTCCTATTCTACTTCCTGTGCTTCAAAACATGTAGTCAAAGTAACCTAGAAGATGTCGTGGAAGTGGAGAAGTTTGTGCCAATAGAATTTAAAATACTGTCTAGCCGGCGACACGAAGTCATCATTCCATTATCAAGTCCTCAATCCCCTTTGTTCGCCGAAGTGTAAGGCCGAGGTTTTTCTATAGTACGCTCACATTGCTCCATCACGTTTCGGGGATTTTTGCTCTCCGCGGACAAGTCCTTAGTCTGCATAGTCTATTATAGACTTTATTGGACATATTGCATTGTTTTTTGCAACGCGTACAAGAATTGGCACCGGCATATTTGTACAGGGATGGAATAGGTAAGGGGTGGCTATGTTTTTGGAAAGTAAAAAAGCAAGGGTTTCTGAAGTAGTGACAAGAGCTACACTCAGAACTTTTTAAAGGATAAGAGATACGATGCATTCAGAAACAGCAGTTCTGAAAATAGGTTTTCAGAACTTCTTCGTATAATTCACAAAGACCAACTTAAAAATGACACGTTGAAGTGCACTTTGCGGTGCTCTTACGCCAAAACCGTTGATTTTTCGAAAATAACGATTGTGACATAAATTGTAGGATATTTTCCTGAGTTTAATTTGATATATGTAAATGTTTTTATCGTCAAATCATAGTCGGAAAGTAGATATTGTGAAAAAACTGCTTTTAGGCGCCATTTTTCAAATATTGCGGCTCGAGTGGCCAAGTTGAAATTCAAAAAGAGAACATCAAAATTTACAGAACTACCCATTTTCAAAACTCCAGGTAAAACTAGCAAATTATGTACTACTATTTGTGGTACAATCAGGCCTTATTATAAAACAATTGGTTACAACAGACAACGTATTTAAAATGCGACTCTGTTCGATAGTCCATTTATGTTACCACACCTTTTTTACTACATACATTGAAGCTGACAGATCCGCAGTGGGGTGTCTTTTTCTGCGTATTCCGAGGCCCCCCGAACGGAGTATAGGGCAACGACCGATCTGAAGGAAGGACGCAGTGTAAACGAAATGCATGTTAATTACTGATAAATTCGAGACACCATTGCTTAACTATTGTGTCAGATACCTTATGCTTTTGGAAAAACCCAATAGCAACACTTTGCCCAACCCGAATCGAACCCAGGACCCCATGCTCAGTGGTCGCACTTGAGACCAATAAGGCAGTCAATATGACCACAATTTTCTGAAACACATTGTATAGGTCTATGGGGATTACAGTAAGACGCTACGTCTAAGTAAACATATATAAGTAATAATAATAAATAAATATCGCTGGACATTACACACAGCGCCATCTAGTACCACACTAAGCAACGAGGCTTGTGTCGTGGACACCAGATAGTTGATATACTACAAAGATACTTTTTGTTTGTAAATACTTACTTATTATACATATAAACATCCATGACTCGGAAACAAATGTCCATGCTCATCACACAAACATTTGCTCGTACCGGAATTCGAACCCGGGACCCTAAGAACGTAAGGCAGCCTCACCACCGCTGCGCTATTCGGGTCGTCAATATATGGGCTTAGAGAAGTCAATACCAGTACTGCCCACTAATTCACCCGGGAGCCCCGTTGTGTACAGGGATGGTTGACAGTATTAATTACTGTTTACAATAGGTATACATACTGGTGCTTAGGTAGGTAGTACTGCATAGAATCAGAAGCAACAGCAGGACCGAGTGAACCGTTCCAAACAATTAGTTTCCGTCAAAAGAGTTGCAGTTTAATTGTTAGTTTTTTTGTCCATGGAGTTTCTTGTCCATTCTTCTCCGCAGAGATCAACGCATTGGAATAGGCAACTACAGTACTTTTTGACCTTCAAAAGTGCCTGTAACGGTCTAATTGAAATAAATGCATGTAGTTTTCACTGAAGGAAAACGCACAGATGTGTCTAGAACACGGATTTTGCACAAAAGTCCCTTATAATATAACGAAATCGAGCACTAACAAGGGAGTTTTGAAACTTTGTATCGAACTTCATCACATTTTCCGATGTAATAATTTTTCCACAGCTGGACAAAGAGGCCTTCTCTCTGTAAGAAGAAGTGGACCCATAAGGGTTGCGCCACATCTATTAGCACGGAATCGCATTGTTCCATGCTCCTATCGTTCAGAACCGTCATCTGCTAGAGCGAGAAAAAAGTTGGTTCAACCCTCATCTATATTCTATATGTATATGATTGCTGAATACCCCACGATAGTTAGAAATAATATTTTTAGATAAATTATTCGTGTTTGACTCGCAACAGAAATAATTTGGAAATAAATTATTCTAAACACGATTCTCTAGATAAATGGATTTCCTTAAATAGGTCAAAGTTACATAAATAACATTCGTGGATGTTTTCTGTTACCATTCAAGATGTATAGTAATTAACTTGATATATCATTAGGCACATATTATACCGTGTTACTGGGGGCATCAAAATTCAGGGTTCATGAAAATTCAGCCCACTGAATCGACTAATCTTATGGCCTTGGTAACAAGTTACAAAACGTTTTGTATTTGTACAACTTTTCAATGGAATTTACATACGCTTTTCGGTAGCTTATACAAATTATACGTATATATAAATATACAGAATGGATAATAAAAAAACCCTGAGAAAAATTCTGGCGGAATATGATTCAAAATAAGGAGCTGAATGCATCCCTGTCAGTTTTCGGAGTCCCTTACACCCATACGTACATAGGTGTTTGAGAAAATACCTACACACAAATTATTGCACGGTATCTTCGTAGTAGGTATTAAATTCTCAAAGAGAGCACTCGCAACATTGAAGAAACACTAGTCTTCTATCAACAATTTCAATAAAGAAAACTGGCATAACATAAAAAAAAAAATCGATGCCCAAAATAAAAACAAAACGTTCAAAACTTGTGTACATCACTGTACACTCTGATTGTAAACGTGACGTGAACGCAGCGCACGTACAGTCGTAACGAAAAGCGTTCCGTTTGAAATAACTAGTTTGTTTGATTGATTTGTAAGCGGTCAGTTTTCAAACGGGCGATGTATGTATTTGTCCTGAACTAGTTTGGATACGTATCGTGATATAAATGTTTATTCATCAATCTAGGAATTAAGTTTTGGTTTGCATTCAGTAGGACGAAACAGACTAAAAATAAATAAACATGTGGGTCTACGAGAGTGAAACAAGTTCTTATGTTTATTTGGCGAAGTATATCTACATTGCTTATAATGTCATTTAGTATATAGTCTGCGACATGTCAACTTAACGAGTAATTCGCGAATGACAGCGAGCTCCTGACAAATTAATTCCAATAGCCAATAGATATATTGTAAACAATAATGTCAAAACAGCATCATTTTTTACAAAGTTTTATTTAACTTGCAACTTATGTTTGTTTAGGTCAAATCTTGCAACTGAATTTTAAAACAGTTGTCCTCAACCGACTGAGCTGAAATTTTGCACAAACGTTTAGTTTGTATGACGATGCATGGTTAGCGAAGTGACGTCATACTAAATCTAACAAGGCAGACTCCCAAAGATGGCGGACTAGTCATTTTTATGCAACCCCATGATATCAATTAAAACTGTTTGCTGCCAAAAGTGAGAAACAGAAAGATGTCACACCCCTTTATTTAAAAAAATGATTTTATCACAATAAGCTTGTATTTTACTCCGTCGGTTAACGTTTAACATAGGTCGAGGCTGTCATCGAAAGTGACCAATTAAACATTCACGCTGTTCGAAAGTGACAGATATTTATCAAATAGTACTCTTTACTGTTTGCAAAAAAAAGGGATTTCAACGAAAAAATCGCTCTTTGTAAAGCAGGGGCCCGTGAAAATAATAAGTGTCGCTTTGTGATGAGTGAGTAGTACGCATAAATAGACTAAATTATTGACATTGGCACCTTGAATAAAAAGTAAATGTTGGAAAACTAAAGCTCAGAGCTTTAGTTTTCCAACATTTACTTTCTAGGCTTTTCTAGGCTTTTCAGTCTAGGCGAAAATGCGACGTGAACGTAAAGAAAATCCAAACGATTTTCGAATTGAAAATGACTAACTATTCTTTACCATTTTGGACAATCACAATAAGCCCATCGAAATGAATAAACTCTTAAAATTTAATTAAATATGTGAAACGAGTATTTTGTTAATTTTGAAATTGGTAAACTGACAGACTTCCACACGACGAATTTCGTCGACCTATTTCTAATATGGCGTAAACTTACTAAAATTTGGCCAACAAACGATTTTTTGCAATTTAGGTGGAGTGATCTAAAAGTGTTATCTCTAACAAAACGTTAAAATATAAAGCAAACTAAATAATATTTTCGTTAGAACATTCAAGTTTCTGAACTTTACAGAATTAAAAGGTTTTTTTATCACTCTGGACAATTAAGATTTGGGAAATCCTTCCTTAGTGCTGACCTTCACATGTCATAGTTCTATAGTTGGTGCCAGTTAAGATCGCAAAAGCGGTCATTGACCCACCTACCTTCATTAAAGTTCTTATCTTTGAAATTCAAAAATAAACCTGTTCAAGTCTTGAATCGTCAGCTATAAAGAAAGAAAGAAATAAAAAGCATTTATTAGCCCGCACAGGACGCACACATAAAATAAAATGGTGAAATAGTCAATTAATAAAAAATAAAAATTAAAAAAAAAAGATATTAAAAACAAAAAGAAAACGAAATTGGTCCTGTACAAGGTCAAAAGATCCCTAAGAAAGGCCCCTATCGTGATCTTCAACATTTTTTCTTATGAATAACCATACATGCTTCATTTGTTTTGTTTCGTAGGAAGAGATATTAGGGAAAGGGCAATGACCGCTATTGCGATCTTAACTGGCACCAACTATAGTTTTCTAGATGAAATGGCTCGAAAGGGAGAGACTATTGAGATGACGACTTTTATGGAAGTTTTAAAGAAGACATGCTGATCCGAGCCCTGAACGGTCCGTTTACACTTTGTATGTTGATCCTTCCACATTAACAAAGTGAAAGCATCCAATTTATTATTTACTCGTAGAGGCGTGACTTCGCATCATGTATTTAAAATGTTTGATAACGAAGCCCAGTATTTTACATATTTCCTGGATGTATAATGTATAGTGTAATCTGTGGTTTTAATTACTTAAATAAGTTGTATACGAAGTAGCCAGTATAACTAGAACCTTCATATCGGCACTTCTTACCAGACTGTTAGCAATATGGTAGATGACCAAAAAAACTAATTAGTCCGTCAGATAGATTTCCAAAAAATATTGAACACATCTTTTTACTTTTTTCACGTAAACAAAAAATGAAGACGATACAGTGCGTCGAAAACTCGTGTGACGTCACATTTGAGTACATTTTTTACCGGAAAGTGACGTCACAAGCCCCCATTTATGATCTTTGACGCGTTTTATCATCGTCAATTTTATGAATTTAATAAAACAAAAAACACGTATCCAAATTTTTCGATAATCTAACTGACGGACTAAACAGAATCATATTATTTTTTTTAGTTAGGAATCATCCCTATTAAACGCCAGAGTCTCTTTAGTTCTCTACTTCACTGGGGGTCAAGGCAAAATGGTACCCTTTTCTACACAATGTGACATACGTAAAACTCTGGTTAAGCCTACTTAAAACTATTGGCGACGTGTATTAAAGTAGTAACTCTTTTAATACCCGTTTTCCTGTCCTAAAGGTTTTGTGTCCTTTGAAAAGACTGAAACCTCACTGATTCCCTCTGGCAGGAAAATGCTTCTAAAGAATGAAAGGGTATGGTATTTTTATGTATAGGTTGACGGTTGTATACTTACATAACGAAACTACTAGAACTGACATTAGCAGGTATATGTTACAAAATGGTCTTTGTGAAACCTAGCTAGATGGAGATCATTATCTGCCTAGCTTTTTCCCAACTATGTTGGGGTCGGCTTCCAGTCTAACTGGATGCAGCTGAATACCAGTATTTTGTCTATCTGACCTCCACAACCCAGTCAGTACTGGGTAATACGATCTTCGTGTAGCGGTGGCCCAGAGGTGGCGGCCCCGACTTAGGAACAGTAAGTCGTGGGTTCGAACCCAGGCAGGCGCATTAGTTTGTGTAATTTATTTCATTACCGCTGCTCTCAAAACGGTGAAGGAAAACATCGTGAGGAAACCAGCATGTCCTAGAACCAAAAAATTCGAAGACATGTGACATCTACCAATCCGCACTGGGCCCGCGTTTTGGATTATAGCCCATTCCCTCTCATAGAGAGGGGGCCTGTGTCCCAGCAGTGGGAACATTAATTGGATGAGGATGATGATGATGAATACGATATTCCTTGGTAAGACTGGTTATCAGACTCTCGGGCCACTGACAATCTTGAACGACTGTCAAAGATCTACAATTGACAGTCGCGACCAATTGATTCACGTGCTTTCCCAGGCACGGTGGAAAGGAGACAATTTTTTTTTTGTTTGGAGATTAGGCCACCCACATAAATTGTAGCGTTTAATAATGAAACGTACATTGATTTCTTCCCTAAAATATCTAGATTACAGTGGTTATATTAGCTAAGCCTTGTCTAACCGGAATAAATGCGAAAACTGCAAAAACACTATTACGAAAATCGAAATAAACAGAAAGAGTAAATGTCAAAATAATGAAGTTGCCTGTCAACCACTTAAAAGGCGGATTTACAACGCACCGTGTCACGTTGATTGTTTAAATGATCTACGTGATTTTAGCGTAAACCTTTAAAAATAGCATTAAAATGCTCACAGTTTAATAATATTTCTTTTTATATTCTATTCTGTTTTAATTAAAGCAGATATGGTTACCACTGGGTACCGTACTTATTTTTGTAAACGGAAAAAAACGTCACGAAAACGAATTCACGTAAGTATTTTCTGTCAGATGACATTGACCACAACAGGAATGATTTGACTCGCAAAAAAATATCATAATATAACTTTTTATTATGATTTTAAGATTCCGGTTTCGTTTCTATGTAATCTTTCGTTTGTTACTATAATAAAACTGTTACTTATTTTTGGTGTAATATGAATAATAAACGCAACGTCCAAGTGGGCCCAAAAAAAATTGTCTCCTTTGGTGTGTGGTCGTCTTAACTTGAAGATCGACACGAGCGGCTGTTATTAAGATACAATTGTGAAGGTAGTTTTATATGTGGATTTTAATTAAAGGTAAACTTGGTGTTAATTTCCTTTTCTTTAACTATGTTGGGAAAAGAAATGAATAGAAACAATTAATTAATTCCTGAATTACATTCTTGAATTTCAAAATATTCAATTTATGTCGTCGCCTCTATATCAACTAAATAGGTATTCATCAATCTTTCATTGTAGCGCACTACGGCTAGTCCTTTAGATGTCTAAAGTGAACGAAGCTCCAAAGAGGCACAAATGAGTTTCAGATAATAAGGCCATTATTGCCAATCTAGTCAAGTGTCCCTCCCCATTTTATCCTAATTTATTAGAATAGTGATTGAAGTTTCTAGTTCCGGTAGTCTATCAAGGAAACAATAGGAGATACTAACTTTTACAATGGCCTTCAACGGTTTCACCAGGCGATGCACGTTTCTATAAGAATTTAAATAAACTAGGCTTACTAGAAAAGCTACAAATCACAAAAAACATTCACTTTATTTGCTGCCAGTTAAAATGACAATAGCGGTCATTGACTCATCTACATTTATTAAAGTTCGTAACTTTTAAAACCTGCCAACCTTTAAAAGCCTGTCAAGTCTTGAATCGTCATCTATCGTGATCTTCAATATGTTTTTTCTGATCAAAAACGATACATGGTTCATTGTTTTGGTTCGTACGAAGAGATATTAGGCAAAGGGGAATGACCGCTATTGACATTTTAACTGGAAGCAACTATAGACCAGCGGGGATTGTTTGTTAGTTATAGTTTTGATGAACAAGTTATTATTGTTATATAATTCACAGCATGCATCTTCTAGGCATACAAAAAAGAGAAAAGTTGAATACAGAAAAAAAAACAAGTTCAAAATAAGAACCAAAATAGTAAAACTCATTTGCCGCCAATGTTTTTTTTTGGGGATTGGAGTAGTGATTGAAGTGGTTTCTATTTCCAGTATCCTGTCGAGTCAACAATAGGAAACACGAATGTTGAGAGTAAATTTATGAATGTTGTGTGTTGAATTACAAAAAGTGAGAGAATTTCTTTGGCCTTTGTTAACGTTAAGATACGACGTCTTTGGTCACATGATCTCTTAATTTATATCTTAGTAGTTGTTTCCCGCCATCTTTGTTCGCGTGAAATTATTATAAAATTTTACTTCCCTATTTGAATCGGATTTTGTTTATTTGTTAACAATGTCATGAGTATATTTTTTTTTGCACGTAATCCTAATCCATTTTCTAACATCAGCTATCTGCCAGTTACAAGTCCCGTCAAAATCGGTCCAGCCGTTTCGGAGATTAGCAGGAACAAATATTCGCATACGCATTAAAAAAAAAAGCTGTTATTTTGATATTACAAAAATACAAACATACACTTCAATTTTATTTGTTTGTAAGTTTTGTTTAAGTAAACATAGATTTGGCAATGTGTCTCATATAAAGTTAAATCATCATCCCAAATGTTTTCCACCCAATTCATCACTATTATCAGCAACATAACTATGTTGTTGTTATAATATATTATTGCTGATAGAGGAACTCCTCTATCAGCAATAATATATTATAACAACTGACAGCCACAGAGTCGATCGGATCGGGTCGAACGAACCGCGCCACAAAAAGCCATTCAAACGAAACTATGCTTTCGACTCGATAGCATGCACTGTGAGAATTTAATACTGATGGATGAACGTACCTTTGTGCCACTGTACGTAGTTTTAGGCTTGCACCACAAATCCCGTACCCGCGCTTACGTTTACCGCATATACAGGGTGTTAACAACCTCATCAGGAAGCCGTCATCTTATATATTTATATATATTTCAGTTATAAATATTTTCTTATTTGTTTTCTGTTATTGAACCTACTGTGTATTGTCTCTGCATCACCCTAAGGTAGACTGGTCGAAAATGCCCAAGGCATTAAGTCCGTACAGTTTTTACTTGTGCATAAAATTTTAATAAATAAAAATAAATAAACTTTAACCCCTAATATCTCCGTAACTAAGGTTTCCAGGTATGGTGTTGAACAAAAAAATGATCGCAATGACGCCGTCTTTATTTGATTACTCGACTTTTTGTTTTCTAAAATACGATACTACTTATAATATCAGCTATCTGCAACTAAAAATCACGTCAAAATTGGTCCAGCCATTATAGAGATTAGCTTGAACCAACAGACAGACAGTCAGGTGATTTTTTTATAAGTGCCGTGTATTCTTTCATATGCATTCAGTAAAAAAGTTATTGTAACATTACAAAAGGACACTTCAATTGTATTTATTTGTATGTATTTATAGGTATCGCTGTTTCGCGGGAGACGCCCCGGGCGTCGGGGGCCACGTGGTGGCTTCCGGCCACCGTAGGCGCGGGCCTGTGGACGGGGAGCTATGGGCTAGCTCGCCGTCCGTACGTCTCATGACGACAGGCCGTGTCGACGGCGCGTTCGTGTTCCACGCGCGCCTCAAAGAGAGTCAGCATCAGTGAAGGGGTCCGCAAGGGCCGAAGCCTGCCGGGGCTGCGGGACTATTCGAAAGAGATACCGTGGCCCCGGAACATAAAGGGCGATGAAGGAACATGGATGGGTTTTAGTCAGTAAAAGTCTGACACTCCCTCCTGCTCCGCCCAGAGCGGGAGAAGTCATTTGATGATTTCCCATCCGAAAAAAAAGAAAAAAAATAAAAAAAAAAAAAAAGGTATCGCTGTTTCTGATAGATAGTACTGAAACCTCTCTCCTAATGTTGCTGTGCCCGACAGGGTCCATTTTGTTTTCTTTTTATTATTTGATTACACCATCTATGTAATACATATGGAATGCAATTAACATTGGAGATTTGATTTGAAACAAGCTAGTTATATGTGAATGTAATATAATAAGTGCACTATGTCAGCTCTTAGGAATAAAAATATGGAATGTTTTGGTGAATGAATAATTTTTAAAGCAGGTTTAGTACTCGCCTAACTAGTTGAGCAATTTTGAATAAATCTCCGAAGGATCTAAAGAATATAATCTACGCGAAATTGTCTGCATGAAGCGAGGAAAATTGAGAGCAAACTGTTTCCAAATCGTTGAACGTAATCCGTGCTATGATCGGGCGAGCATGTCCGAAGTATTACCTTTTGGCGGAAAGTTGAGGAAAAAAACAATAAAGTATGCCGTTTTTGACAATTGTCCCTCCGTATGAAGAGGCGATGCGGTCGACTGTAAATACGGTTGCTCTAATCTTACTGCTATTAAAAATGCGAAAGTTTTGATGGATGTTTGTTACTCAATCACGCCAGAACGGCTAAACGGATCTGGATGAAATTTGGCACAGAGATAGATTATTGTTTGGAATAGCACATAAGGTATTTTTTTTCCTCATACAAAATTTTCAAGCAAACGAAGTAGCCGGCAACAGCCGGCACAGTCTAACATGCGATAAGTAAGTTTATATTTTTGTCGCAACTTGAATAAACGTAGATTACCTACAAGCAAAGTTTATTCAAGTTGCGACAACGATAAATGACAGGACGGTGTACACACCTGGATAATTCTTTATTATGGATAATTCTGCGTAATATTAACACATTTATCGTTATGGCTAAGGAAACCAAAGAAGACATATCAATATATTTCTCTTATTAACTAAAATTGACGGGAACTGGTTACTGATACGCTGCGAAGAGTATTAGGTAACATTTGCGTACTTATTACCTACCAATATAAGGCAATAATGTGTTAATACTTAATATAAAATGAGTACCTACCTATAATAGGCGAGACGACAAAAAAAAATTGAATTAGTCCGTCACTTAGATTATCAAAAAATATTTGACTCGTGTTTTTTGTTTTGTTACGTAAACCAAAATTGACGAAGATACGACGCTTTTAAAATTCTCAATACGTCACGCCATGGTATAATTTTTAGCTATTTCTGACGTCACGAGCCCCCACTCCCGAGTTTTGATGCGTTTTATCTTTGTCAATATTCATTGATTTACAAAAACAAAAAATACGTGTCGGACTAAATAGATTTGCAATTTTTTGATACTGACGACTATTTATTTAAAAAGAATAAACGTCTTTCATAAAAGTACTCCGGTATCTGTTAAATATTTATTTATAATTTTTTGAGAACACTGAAACTTTAGTAATAAGGTACGAGCCCGATTTTAAAATTGAAAATACACGTTTTTCATTTATGTTGACTTAATTAAAATAATCTTTTCATATCTATCGGTGCGCGGTGATACTAAAATAAAATCCGGCCAAGTGCGAGTCGGTCTCGCGCATGAAGGGTTCCGTACCATCGTAGTACCCTTAATTTTTATTATTTGTAATAGCGGTAACAGAAATACACATTTTGTGAAAATTTTATTTGTCTACATAATACGGGTTATGAGAGTCCGTCTGTCTGTCAGCCCGCTGCCAGACAGACGGACGCGGACGGACGGACCCCCTTGAGACGGAACCCTAAAAATGTGCTAAAATGCAATGATAGTTGTATTTTCAATTCAAATTTTGTTCTTGCCTCAAATAAATTGGGTTAAGGGCAGGAATGGTGATGGTGATCATATCGCTCGTATTTACATTACGTTCACACCGACTGCTCGAGCTAGTGCCTCTAATCTCACACGTACCACTCGTCTGTGGATCCTAAGACGAGCTAGATAATTCCAGAACAAAACATATTTTCATAATTGTATTGGTATATGAAAATTGATGTTTGTGTAAAGTATACGCTAAAACTGCTCGCTTGAAAAATGCAATTTACAAACAACGTGGAAGAATTTGATACGAGCAAGTGAATATTATATTACATTGGAGAAGTTTTTAACATATCGCGAAGTTATTTAGGCATATTATATTTACATGGTTAAAGTGAAAACCCATTTGAATAGGCAAGACAGCCAATTTGTTTTTTTTTGTGTTCTATTTTATGTATCATGACCACTACTAATCTTTGTTAAGGGTATTTTTATATTAATAGATATAAGCCGAAAAGTACTGGTTTTCCCCGTCATTGCGTTTTTTTTTGTTCAAGACCATACCTGGGAGAGAAGTTCCAAATTTTTAATTGTGTAGAGTTTAGTTTGATGTACAGAATGCTTGGTTGACGGCATTGTGAAGAGTCTGCAGGCCTAGCCAAGTTACAAACGTTTCATATCGATTCTCTTTCTACAATCGTAAACGCTTCGGCGTAAGCGTTTGTAGAAAGCGCTAAATTGGTAGCCAAGTTGACACGACTGAGTCGATCGCTCGTTCTCTAATGTCTGTAAAAAAACCAACACTTTAGTCTATGGTGAGCGTTCCTACCAAAGAGTATGGCGATCAACATTGTAGAAACGATAACATTCTATTCTGTCATTTTGAACGATGTAAACTTGTCTATTCGTTTGTGAAAATGTAAATCACGTGATCAATCACGTGATTTAACGTTGAGGTGATGTCATTCTACTAGCGTTAACGATTGTAGATTGTCAACAACCCTGTATGTTATAAGTAGTTATAGAATCAGGCGCTTGTTTGCGGAAATCCATGACATTAAAATGTCATGCAAAACATTATCTAGTTTTAATTCCGTGAAAAAGATCCAGGCCTGAATGCAGGATGCAGGATCAAACCACCCACGGTTTGATCTTTAATTTATGGAAATCTCTCGCCAACTGGTCGACACTTCGCGTGACTAGAGGGCTGGCTCTTTCTTTGGCCAAAGAATTATCTTTCAACGACTACGACTTCCACGATGACAACGACGTTTTATCTTTGACGCCTAAGTCTCCTATTGTCGTAATTGTATATATGTAGGTACTTACTTATAGTCTTCTTTTTATCATCATTTTAGTTGTACTTCTATTCAACATCATGATCTGTCAAAGGACCAATTTGTTCGAGACACCATTGTTTAACTATTGTGTCTACTTCGTGGACAGATCTTGCACATAATAACCTTACTTAAATAATAGTAAATCTTTAATTGCATTAATATTTAATTACAGACAAAAAAAACATATGCTTAAATTATATTTTCGTTTCCACGATTCAATAGTCCTTCCACTTTAATCATATTCTTAAGTTCCTGCAAAGTAGTACATTCAAAATCTTACTTAAAATCGATTCCGTAGTCCAAGACTCCAAAACGTAAAATCTGTGAGGATATCTGGTGCACCGTTTGATAGATAACTGTATCCAAAAACACAACCACTAAGCTTTGAATAAAGCTTTATTTTTGAATACACGCCACTTCATAGTACGTCATTACATGTACTGTTAGATACACAAGAGTTACCAAAATTAACTTAGTACTATTTAATCAGCACTGACGTTTACACGTTTTTTTTTTCAAGATTTGTTGTTGGTATTGACTGCTAAATGGTGAATTACTGCGACCAACGCGTGAATTTACGAAAATTCGAAAGATTTTAAAATAAAAAATCTTGTTTCCCTACCTTCACGACTTCTTTCATTTCTGTTTTTTTATGCAAAAATCGCAATGCTGTAGTATTGTTACAAATCAAATTTAAATAACAATAATGATGTGTCTTAATTACGCTGGAACTGTAATTAAGATCGAATCGATAAGATTTATTTTTATAATTAAAATGCTGTCATCACTCATTGCTGCTGGTTTAAATTATATCGTTAATTATCATCAAAGTCCAGAGATCTCTCAAAGATTCTGGAAAGCACTTATTACTTCAAACTATTGCAATATGGTGGAGGAATATGAAGCAGAGACCTGGAAACATTAGTGACTTTGATAAATGCAAAATGTCGTGCACTAAGATATGCCATTTCCGATTTAAGCTAGATTATATAAGTCCTGCAAGATTTGCAAGCAAGTAGTATTTATGACACTTGTAGTATTTATGACACTTGTATTAAACTCGGATAGTGAGCTGGGAAATAAAGGTTTTAAGAAGTTTAAGACAGAATTAATTTCATAACGAAAAACCGGCCAAGTTCGTGTCGGGCCACGCGCAGTGTAGGGTTCCGTAGTAGCCCGTTATATTTTAGATTTTGTTTTTCAATGAAAGTCTTCACCCGTTATAAACAAGCAACTACTTTCGTCAGTCACTTTATAGGATTTATTCTAAGTATTATTTGCTACAAAATTATCCAAAACCCTAGTTCAACGACTATTACTCATCATTCATCATCATTTCAGCCGAAAGACGTCCACTGCTGGACATAGGCCTCCCCCTAGTGTCGCCACATTGACCGGTCCCGTGCGAATCGCATCCAGCGGATTCCCGCAGCCTTCACCAGGTCATCGGTCCACCTAGTGGGAGGCCTTCGGCCATCCGTTCTGCGAGCAATGTGCCGAATGTGTGTTTGCATGTGTGTGTGTGTTAAAGTTCATAAAATGCACTATCATCATGAATTTTTCCAGATTTTTCAAGCCAGCAGTTTAGCTTTTAGAGGGGGGAGGGGCTACTTGATCAAAAATTTGCACTTTAAAGTTTAATATTTCGTAAATGGAGCATTAAATCGAAACGTAGTAGTGGCAACTCCTAAGCCCACACGATGGGGCAGACGACGAAAAAAAAAATCGTCCCTAATACACATGTAGGGGAGCTACCCTAAAAAAAAAATATTTTGTTTTACCACTTGGTCGGCGTTATTGATATACACACCTCTACAAAATTACAGCTTTCTAGTACTAACGGTCTCTTAGCTCGGACAGACAGACGGACATAGCGAAACTGTATGGGTTCCTTGTCAGGACTACGGAACCCTTAAAACATTTTCCCTCAAATTGACATAGGGCGATAATACACGTTAATATTTATGAAAACTGTCGAGAAAACGGATACCTCACAAATGTCTGTAATAATGTGTGTTCTTCGTTTATATTAAAGGTTACTTCACGATCAGCTCTGTAGTTTTTTCCTGCTCCTTTTTTTATTTTTGTGTTTTATTTTTGCTTACTTACATAAAAATATAATAGCCAAACACCGTTGTGTATTATATACCAAGTTTATCAAAGTCACTTTTGTAAATTACTTATTATGAAATACAATAAAAAAATCCCACCATTTTAAATAGTGAAAGATTTTGTATGTACACTCTCTCAACCAATAAATCAGATCAAAAACCATACAAAAAACACCTCATTTAATTCCCAACACGTTTATTGACGACTGTACCGCTAATCCGCCATGTTGATTTTAGATAACGATACATTACTCTATCCATCATATCGGATTAGCGCACCTATACATTTGATACACTAAAATTACTTGTTCACCGGTATGACATGGGCTTGCTACGGGATAATATACGCCACGGAGCTATTAAATGTCAAGTTTTCCGTATATAATATACGAGGATTCAACGATTTAAAAATTCTATCACTAAAAAAGATTTGAGTATGAGTCTGAATCTATAAAGTTTTGATATGGCTGTGGCTTGTCTAAATAGGGACCTGTGTCTTAAACAAATGGGGACCTTCGAAGACGAGTGCGGCTAAGCTCAAATAAAGGGTATTAAACAATATGATTTTTGCAAAATAAATGAAATAGTATCCTGACTGCGAGCGAAGTGAGATAGAAAAATTATCTGAAGCTTTTTTTCTCATTACGGGCTTCTTATCAATAAGAATTTGAAGATGTGGATGAGTTCCCCCTCGGGGGTTCCGTCGTGTTGATACGGCTGGTATGGTGGTACCTACGCCTCTGGTCACACCATGTCAGTTTTATGCGAAGGTCAGAGGAGTATCTACATACAGGGTACAGGGCTAGTTACGTTTAAGATTCATGCAAAAGGGAGCGAGCCTAATGCCATCAACTGGCGCCACAATCCTGACACCGAGCTACTTCTAAAAAATTCCTAATGAAGGAAAACCCAATAACACTTTGACCAACTTGGCAATCGAACCGAAGACCTCTTGCTAAGCAGTCGTGCTTGCCACAACTACACCAATGAGGCTGTCACATATACCATCGGCCTTGAAGCTCAACTGACGGCGGGACTGTTTGAAAGAGATACCGTGGCCCCGGAACACAAAGGGCGAAGAAGGAACATGGATTGGTTTTAGTCACTAAAAGTCTGACACTCCCTCCCGCTCCACCCAGAGCGGGAGTGGAGGAGTCATTTGATGATTTCCCATCTGTAAAAAAAAACCCCATACACCACAACCACGAGACATCGAACAACACCTAATGGACAGATAAGCTCACATAATCTATGTTAACATCATTAGATAATTTTAATGCGCACTTAATTGCCACGATATATTGCCACTTATCACAACCACTCATGGTGGACAGTTCCGGTCAAAAAAGTCGAAAGGGTCAGGAGATATAACCTTCTCTGTCTAACTGTAAGTGGAGTCAACAATCGGATAGGACTTAATAATAATGGACGGGCTTACCCCAATCGTGATGGCATTTGGGAAGATTAATTTATCTTTACTCAAAGCTAAGGTTAAAGTAATTATATACGTTGGTGTAGTGACGGCAGTGTTTTGTCAATAGGATGTTTGTTATGATGTTGAGACATCATCTGCGTAGCCTGTTCCCAACTATGTTGGGGTCGGCTTCTAGTCTAAACAGATGCAGCTGAATACCAGTATTTTACATGGAGCGACTGCTTATTTGGGCTTCACAACTTAATTACTAAGTAAAACGATAAAACGAAAACTAGAAAAAAAAATGAATTAAATAATTAATAAACCCGACTGCATAAAAAATAACTATTAACTTTAAATAAAAACTGAAAAGAAAAAAACAAGTTCAGGAAACAGGACATATTGACTGCAACAGTCGGGACCCATATTGGATGTAATGATTTTAGTCTAGATTATTTAATGGGTCACGACTGTTGCAGTCAATATGTCCTGTCTCCTGAACTTGTTTTTTTCTTTTCAGTTTTTATTTATTTATTTATTTATTTTATTTATTTATTTATGTACACACAAAATATTTTACCGGACAATATATTAGCATAGAAGAGCACAAAGGTACTGCTTATTTCTTAAGAAATTTCTTCCAGCAGACCTGCGAGAGGAAAGTTGGATAAGAAATCTAGACACAGTGTGTATAAACGTACGTACGTACGTATTTAAAGTAATAAGTAATTTTTTATGCAGTCGGGTTTTTTAATATTTTAAATTATTTTTTTATTTTACACTTTTAAGTTACTTAGATATACCATTTTAAAATCCTCATGAGGAGCCCTTTATCGAGCCGTTCATGACCGGCGTGCCACACATTTGAATTTGGCGCCAAAAATCCGCCATTTTGTTTCTTTTTTTATTTTGATATACCCAGTGTCACTCTCACAGTAAATACGAATCTAACGACACCTCTCAAGCTAAAATCCATCGAGCCGTTCAGGCCACAGAGCGTTCCAAACAATTATACATACATACATACTTACATACGTACATACTCTCGAAAAACATAACCCTCCTTCTGGCGCAGTCGGGTAAAAAGACTGGTTGTCAGAATGTTAGGCTCCGGTGATGACTGTCAAAGGAGTAAATGATGCCGTGATGTCTGACAGGGGAGAATGGTGGCCGACACCTAAGAGAATGGGACAGGGCGACGATCTACAAATGACAGCCGGGACCAACAGCTTGACGTGCTTTCCGAGCCATAGAGGCGTCTCGGTATATATCGAATGGCCCCATGATAGATCTCGGCTGGCCTTAGCTTAACTTTCGACCGGTCTGCGGCTGTTATAACTGAGTCACAAGCTCCTACATTAACATTCCTAATAATCTGACAATAGGCATGACGACAGTATCAAAAAATTGCAAATCTATTTAGTCCGTCAGTTAGAGTATTGGAAATTAATGGACACGTATTTTTTGTTTTTGTAAATCAATGAATATTGACAAAAGATAAAACGCATCAAAACTCGGGAGTGGGGGCTCGTGACGTCAGAACTAGCTAAAAATTATACCTAGGCGTGGCGTATTGAGAATTTTAAAAGCGTCATATCTTCTTCAATTTTGGTTTACGTAACAAAAGAAAAAACACGGGTCAAATATTTTTTGATAATCTAACTGACGCACTAATTAGATGTTTTTGTCGTCTCGCCTATTACTTTTCTCAGCAAATGACAACGGTTAAAATTCGAACTTCAAAAGTTAAATTGTAACGAACATAATTTAAAATTACCGACGTTTTCAAACAACCAAACCAAAGCAATATAAATAAAATTCTACATTATTGATTGACCAATAAAAACACAACCTGTTCTCCCATTACCCTACCTATTCCACAATAAACTGGCAACACTAATACTCCTTTAACTGCAGTCCCCGGTTAACAGTGGTTAAAGTAAAAGGGACAGTTAAAGTGCCCGTAAAACGCTGTCAACAAGACAATAAAGTTAACTGGAGTATAGTTAAATTTATGCAGTACACTTTACTTAGTGGATGTAGCAGTTAAGTTAACGGGCGTATTAAGTGAAGGTGCAAGCTGCATTAGCTGTTTAGTAGCTTAGAATGCAGCTTGGAATAACTGTGTTTCCTTGAGAAGAAAAGGCTAAGTTTACGCAAAGGTGTTGTAAAACCGGGGCTGCGAAAGAGATACCGTGGCCCCGGAATACAAAGGGCGATGAAGGAACATGGATGGGTTTTAGTTAGTAAAAAGCTGACACTCCGCTCCAGAGCGGGAGGTGTCATTTGGTGATTTCCCATCCGAAAAAAGAAGGGTGTTCTAAAACACGATGGGTTGCAAGGCTTTTTTTATTTTGAACGAAATACCCCAACTAACTACCCAGTAAGAGACTATAATTTTGATGTTAAAGGCTGCCATACTTAAAAACACCTTGGTAAGATGTAATGTAGCTATTCTAAGTTGCTGTTTACAAACGTGGCGATGAATCACCACGCAAATAGGTACCCACAAAATCTACGAATAAGTGGTCTCTTTTTTACCTTTCAACTTTTTGAAATATCGTTGTTTTCTTTAGGTAATGTAATTGATTACTTCGTATTGCTTAGTTTGTGAGAAAACAATCTACCTTTTATAGTAACTCTCAACTCAACCATATCTAAAACATAATAGTTTCTTTTGGTGTTCCTTCTACTGTACATAATTCCATACGTTATTCTCTGATATGATAACCCAGCATCACGTAATTATGTCGCAAGAACATAAAAGAAATTTAATTTAAAACGCAATATTCAATGCAAGAGTACTTTAAAATTTAATGGAAGATGCATGAGACATGTTCAGTGAGGTTTAAAAAAAGTGAAATATAGGTACTTGACAGGTTTAATATGACGGTTCAAAGGATACGTTGTTCAGTTCGCTTTCCCTAAAGGGGTTAGCAAAGAAGTATAATACCTACATCAACATTTTACCCATGTCAGCCCAACTACACAGTTTAACAACGTTGTACGTTTAACTTTTTAACAAAACTAGGTTTGCTGAGCTCTAGCCACTAAAAGTTGCGCTACTTTACTAGCAAGTATACTGTACTTCAAAGTTCAAACTATGTTCATACATTGTAGCACGTGTTTTCTATCTTTGCAAGAAATATTTCCGCCTAAAGGTAAGCGTCCACCTGTCCGCATCGTACGCATCGCATCAAACGGATCGTAGTATTCTTTGTGTAGAAAGTTCGCTCGAATCTGTTCAATAATACTACGATCCGTTGATGCGATGCGTCCGATGCGGACAGGTGGACGCTTACTTTACGGCATGAATTGCATTTATTGAAAAAACTAATCATCTCAGCAGCTTCAACTCTATCCTGAAGACCATAGCGGGGAGGTTGGATTCTTCTTTGTTAGGTGATGTTGTTCAAAGATGCATTTTGAACAACAGGCTTGTTGTCAAATAGATAATACATATTAAGTTTAGGTACTAACATAGGTATAAGTTATCTTTTTGTTTTTTTTTTACTAACCCATATGGATGTTGCTTATCCGAATTAAAGATTTTTTTTATTTTATTTTTTATGTCGCCCTTTTCCCCTGTAACTTTCATTCTCGTCTGATCACTTTTAGCGATAAGACCGCCCATTGTGTCACCCTATGTGAAATGTTACAAGGATCTAATCATCATCTGCCTAGCCTTTTCCTAACTATGTTGGGCTCCGCTTCCAGTCTAACTGGATGCAGCTGAATACCAGTATTTTACATAGAGCGATGGCCTACCTGACCTCCACAACCCAGTTGGTACTGGGTAATACGATACCTCTTGGTAGGACGGTTGTCAGATTTTTTGGGCCACTGACTACCTGTAACGACTGTCAAAGATCTACAAATGACAGCCGGGACCAACGGCTTAACGTGCTTTCCGAGGCACGGAGGAAACTCGGTATGTAATGGGTGGTCACCCATCCACAGACCAACCTAGGCAAACACGGCTTAACCTAAAGATCGACCCGAGTGGCTGTTATTATTTAGCCACGAGCTCCTCCGAGTTATAAGGATCTAATAAGGATGTTATTTGTCTGCTCTGGTGTACATAATAAATTATTTTATATTCTATTAATAAAAAAATGGTGAAATACATAGTAGTATCAGAAACATTCTGCAAATAAATAATTTTTGATTGAACTATTTAAAAAACACTGTCCAAGTATACTATGTTCACACGTAATAATTTTTTCGTAAGCACAACATTAATTAACTGAACATCATCATCATCATCAGCCTATAATGTTCCCACTGCTGGGACACGGCCTCCTCTCAATGAAAGGGAATGGGCTATAATCCACCACGCGGGCCCAGTGCGGGTTTAACTGAACAAATAAAAAGAAATAACTACCACTTCAGAAATGCAAACCGATTCAAGTAAGAACCAGCCGCAAGTTCCCCGTGCAGAATAAACCGACTCTAAGTTCCCCGTGCGTAAGTTCCCCGTATAGTTCAATCAATTGCCTGATTATACTTGCGAGGCGGTTCAGCGGTTTTTAAATGTCGACGCACAGGTGCAGCTGAGCTAGTTGACCTGTGCTCGGAGTTACTGGGAACTCGCTAACGAGTCAACTAAGGTTCTCAACTAATATAAGTTTATCAAAGAAATGTTACAATTGGAAGTAAGCTATTTTTGTTTTAAATAACCACATAGTACCTACATAACGTATAATAATACGACTGTAATCTACGAAGGGTTAGGTAGAGGTGTTGTTCGAGTTTAAATCGAACACTAAGCGAAAATGCATAATAGGCTTGTCGACTGAAAATATCTAATTAGTTCGTCAGTTAGATTAACAAAAAATATTTGACCCGTGTTTTTTCTTTTGTTACGTAAACCAAAATTGACGAAGATATGACGCTTTTAAAATTCTCAATACGTCACGCCATGGTATATTTTTTAGTGAGTTCTGACGTCACGAGCCCCCACTCCCGAGTTTTGATGCGTTTTTATTTATTTATTATTTATTTATTATTTAATACGAGAAAGGAGTGTTAGGTCACCATAGCGCCAAGCACTACTTTTTACAGGTGTTTCGATCTCGAAAGTACTCCTACATTTCACCAGTTATGTTTTAACAGGAGTCTGGTTTTGTACCCAGTTGATGGCAATAGGGTCGCCCCCTATTACATGGGACTTAAACTTAACTGGCGAAATGTGGGTGTACTATTAGGTACACCTCTGCCCAACCCTTTGGAGATTACAGGCGTGACGTTATGTAATGTAATAAGTCCTACTCACACGTTATTGGCTTAGCCAGATGCCATCACCTGTCACACCGGTCTGCTTTTGAGAAATTCGTAATAGAAGAACCCATTAACACTTTTGTCCGAACTGGGGATCGAACTCAGGACTTCGTCAGCAGTAATGCATGTGACTAACCGAGCGAATGAGTCAAGTTAATTTTCATCATAATTAATTAAGCAAATAATATTGGTACTTAATGTTTATTTATTGCTGAACTGCAGGTTAAAGCTAAAATAAAATATAATAATTGCGCATATATTATATTGCGGTCAACACACACGGTCGAGTTAATCCCGTGATTTGTCTATAATTGTGTGCCGACAATGCTGCTGACCTTAAATAACCGAATATCAGTGTATGATTTTTAAAATAAATTAATCACACATAGGTGTTTATACTTGTATTTAAATAAATGAATTTATGCAAAAACTCAACACAATGACTCATGTTATCACAATATTCTGACCGAGGAATACCTATCACAGATTGTATTATCGCTTATCAGTAGTACGGTCGACCAAGCTATTTGGTTTACATTATAACATGCAAATTATATTGTAAAATGTAAACCAAATAGCTTGTTCGACCGTACCTTACATTCCTACGTTGGATTTTGTAAAAGGTGATGGTAATAGCCACATATTTTGACTATAAGGTGTAGAGTTTGTGAAGTTAGAGTTTGTAGAGTTAGGGCGTGTAGAGTTAAAAACTTGGCTCTACATGAGATCTGATAACTTTTTGACAGTGCGAGTCATAATTGGTCTCGTCTTGGCAACATTTTACATGACATTTTTTTTGGTGGGATTTCATTTCTTTTTGTAAGTTGCTTGTGATTTATTTTTTTTAAGTTTTACGTTTTATAATTTTTTTGTTGTTTGTGTACTAATAATAGCTTACATACCAAATTTCAGCTTTCCAGGACTTTGGGAAGAACCATATGTATTTTGATGATCATCAGTGACGAAATCAGGGTTTTTTAGATATCAATAAAATCTAAAGCATAAGAGCTATGCAATTAAAACTTAATATGCTTAATAAATCCGCTATTGGCAACATATCCCAAGAATTTTGTTTATCTGATACAATCCAAAGCCAAGTTATAAGGATTCATAAAAACGACAAAGCGCTTCGAGAAAAGGTAGGTAGTGCACTTCGCTTGACTCGTCTTGGCGGGACCACTACCGTGCCCCCAGATATGAGTAGAACTAGAAGATAATATCTTAAGCAACTCTCACTTAACCACCACGGAATCGTTTACTTCTTGCTCTTTCATATACACTGGCCTGCAAAACTAAGTATCACACTTATAAAATTGCAATAACTTTTTAAGTACACAAGATATACTTTCGAAACAAAAAGGACTCGAAAAATAGTTTAATTTTGTCTATAGTTTCAAAGAAAGCTAATAAAAATTGCTTTATAACGTTTTTTTTTTAAATTTAAATCTCTAACTTCTATAGTTTAGGAAACAATAGTTTTTAAAAGTGTACTACTTATTTTTGCAGGTCAGTGTATTTCCTCACACAATTCATCCGTCTGTACCTTGATCTAGTCCCGTGCCCTTCATCCCTCCTTATCAAAAATGTCAATACCAAGAGACGGCTCCTTTAAGATATTAACTGCTTGCTAGGTTTTCCTTTAGAGATAGCGTTATGGAAAAACTCAGGAAAGAATGTGAATTATTTCATCGTTTTTCACGAAAAACCCTTCATCAAAGAAAATATGTTTTGTTTTGTCGTAACCCCAAATACATGTAGAAAGTAGGTATCTGCTTACAGCTTTTATTTGTAGTGGGTGTTTATGATATTTTTATTATGAAAATTATATTTTTTGAAGTATAAAGCAGTCTGTTCCCTTTGATCATCCAAAGAGTGGTAAATAATTGAAGTAAAATATAGCTTTTAAGTTAACTTCGTTTTAATTGTACCAAACAGAATATAAAAGTGTAGTTCAACTTGGAACGGGTATTTTTTTTAGGAAATCGATAGTAATTACAACTTACAACCTTATTAGTAGTGAAACAACGGTATAAGAGTTTGAGATTGAATACATTTTTTGATTTTTCCATATCCCTTGAAATGTGGCGGCCATTTTGCGGCGTTTGCACACATATTATGTTAGAAAGAATTTCACTGGGTCAAGGCCCTCTTTACTGATTTGTAATCACTACGGCCCAGTGATTAATGCTCGTTTGTCCTTCCTTATACAAGAGGGGACCTTTCCTATTACCCTACTGAGGGTCAGTTATTACGAGGAACTGATTGGTCAATTATTGGTTATAATGGCGATCGATTGTCTTCAACGCAGGGTGTTTGTTTATGTACGGTCAACCATGGTATCAACTTGACTTCGACAGCTGCTTTATCTCGTAACAGGACCAGGCGTCCAGGTAAAGGACTGTATCAGTATTGCCTTTATGTATAAAATTCAACGCAGACTTAAGCGACTCCTCGCTCATGCTCATAGATGCGCGAGCAGTTTTACACTTTAAAGCAATACTGATACACTATTACTACTATCAAAAAAGTGCACGAGGATTTTCGCTTGGTAAACTTTGGGCAGTTTTCATAGTTCTAGTATTATAACAGAGCAGGCATATGTATATGCTTGAATTAATATATTATATATTTATGCATATGTATGTATATGCTTGAATTTATTGTTCAAATACTATAAAAATATTTCAAAAGAGTCAAAAATGCGAAAAATTAATTCGTTAGAATCGTCCTAAAATTAAATTATGTTCCTGTCTGGTTGCCAATAATATTTGAATAGCTCGGCGGATACTCTATATAATTATGTATTCCAAGTCCAACCACAGACCAACCTAAACAAGCGCAGTTTAACCTAAAGATCCGTTCCGAGCTGCCACTATAATTTAGCCACAAGGTCTTTGGAGTTACGGTTCAAACTTACTACTAACTTTTTGACTCCCCACCCTAACCCGGTACTGCTAGGTGGAGATATTATGACCCTTACCCAAAAGGTAGTCAATACATTCATCACCCTGGTACATTTCAATTGAACGAGATCGCATCTAAACTCTTTCATATTTCAGCGGCAACACGTCTGTGGAACAGTTTTGAATTTGTATGCGACGCCATTTTTCAGTGTCGTGTTCTAACAGGTAGGTAGGTTAATCGATGTGATTTAGGTGGCTGAAGATCATTTTAGAATTTTTTTTTTCATTAGGAAATCACGCAATTTCAATCAGGATATTTCATGATGAATAGATGGTCGCACGCGTGACTGCTGACCATGAGGTCCAGAGTTTGATTCCCAGTCAGATTTCTCAGTAGTGGTACTGGCAATAGGCTCGCCCCCTATTACATGGGACTTAAACATAACTGGCAAAATTTGGGTGTTACTATTAGGTACACCAGTCAGGTTGATAAAATGTCACTAATGTCACATTTTCGACAAATATTATTTTGTCACCAAAAAAAAATCACCAATAAATAATGAATTATGAGTAGCTCTGAATTTACAAATTTAGCCTAGTTTAACACCAGATCTTAATTAAGTCTTATTTTCATTGCACAGATTGCAAATTAGTATTACATCGCGAATGCGAAACTCGCCTCCAGAGAACGTAGGCTGAGAACCATTAGAAACATCATATTTATATTCCCCCCTAAGTAAACGCATTAACAGCTCGTTTGCAACAAAATATCAGCAAAGATCCAGTTAAATCCAGATCTTATACTGGTTATAACCGCCTCAAACTGGACCTTGGCAGCCATTGGCGGCAAATGTAGCAGAAATGCATTCATATTCATAAATGTATATTTGCAATAAAATTTGAATTGCGGTTCGCTACTCAAATTGTTATTGCTACTAATATTTCTTCGATATTTGCTTGATTTTATATTACAGTTCTGATTTAAGTGGTCTAAACACATGTGATTTTATTTAATCCCATATCTTAAAGTGCCGCGGTGAAATAAAGGCAGCTTTAGGGCCATAACGACAGTATCTACGGTAAAAAAGGTAAGGTGTAAATGATGCCGTGACATCTGAAAGGGGAGATTGGAAGAAGAAAACGTGTTGTACCAACCCCTAGTAGAATGGGACAGGGCAGGAAGATGATGAGCATGAGCTCCTGCTGTTTGGTGGCCTGGTGAACGGCCACGACTTCAAGTTGAAGGTGGTGGGTTCGAACCCTGACTGGTACTTTTACTATCTCAAACCTCCTGTGGAAAACACAGCGCAAACAGGTAGTTTCTACTTTTTCTGTAACATACAATTTTTACTCTAAGGTCTACGCACTATTATGTAAATTTATATTAAACCGTTTCTGCCCATTCACTTATTTTCAGTCAATCCTTTAACCACAGATATAGATATATCTAGATCAGATCACGCAAGTATCACGATCCGTATGAAAACCAAGCGTGACATTTTTGACTACCTGCTATGTCGTCATAAGCACCATTTAGTTACTATACAAAACAAGTTACTATCCAAACAAGTTGCTATATAAACAAGTTACTATACAAAGAAAGTACTATACAAACAAGTTACTATACAAACGAGTTACTATTCAAACGAGTTACTATACATACAAGTTACTATACAAAACAGACTGACGTTTTTCTTGTTTAAAAGTCTAGAATTAAGTTCTTGAGTTATAACGTTTTTGTTTTAAAACAAGGTACTATACAAACAAGTCACTATACAAACAAGTTAATATACAAACGAGTTATTATACTTACAAGTTACTATACAAACAAGTTACTATACACACAAGTTACTATACAAACAAGTTACTATACAAAACAGACCAACATTTTTGTTGTTTAAAAGTCTAGAATTAAGTTCTTGAGTTGGAACGTTTTTGTTTTAAACAAATTAGCCTCTGCGGTAGTAGCCAGGTTAAGCATAAAATGCTTAAGCCGGGCTCGCGAAGTAAGTGCTTTTGCGTTATCTAGGTATATTATATCTGTGCATTCAACCCACAACGATACGGAATAAAACTCTGACCTATATCTCCAGAAATATCAATAAAAAAACATAAGACCGGGACCGTTATCCTCTTAAAACATATTCTTACCCACTCCTCACATGGGTGTAAAAACCTCAATTAAAATCAGCCTAAGGCGACCAAGAGAGCTTATAATTTTTCCGCCTTTTACGCCTTTTCCCTTTCAACCCAAATAAATACGCGCACAGATAAAGATTTCTTCATCCTTTTCAGATTTTGTATGACGGTTTAGATTTCATTATAAAGACGTGTGAGTTTAATACAATTAGGGACATCCCTAACTCTCGGTGACAAGCCTGTCCGTATTTAATAATGTAGCCTGACCTTTATATAATGTGTTGGGAATTAAAAGTAGATTTTATATATGGGTGGGCTTTTTGTTATAGAAAAATATAAAGGGGAGAAAAATATTCGTTACCGGGGCAAAGGCTCCTATGATCCTTTAAGACTATCTTTAACTATCACTTATACATAAATAAAATATACCAGTAATCACCCATCAGGGTGAGTAAGACAGTTTAATTGGATCACTGCCTACTTGCCTAGCTTATAAGTTTTGTGAGAAAACCGAGTAAAAGGATTGTAATAAATAAATAAAATAAGATCCAACGAAACTATCTTTAACTATCACTACTTAATAAAATACCAGTAATCCACCCACCATACTTTTGAGGTACTTACCTTACTTATTAAGCAAGGCAACTAGTACTTTCACAGTTTTTATGTCTTGTAACTGGGACTGTAGCTACATTTAATTTTCATCTTTGTTTCGACAATTCAAAAGTGCCCGTAACTGGCCTACTTGAAATAAATGCTTTGATTTTGAATGAGTCTACCTACAATGCAAGTGCCTACAAAATAATCACATAAAATCGTTCTTCTTAGCAAAATCAAAACCCATTTATATAAATGACTGATTAAGGTGACTTTTTGAAGCCAAAATTACATAAAACAAATGACGGTCTCCCAAAATATCACCTCTGAACCAGTAGATGAATTATTGGTGATCATACTTTTCAGCCAGCTGAGCTGAGCTAAGAAATCCATACTTAAGGCACCTTTCAATAGAATCTCGCTGTACTCATGTTATATATGTTTACCACACTTTAGAACTCACTCTTAGAACAATTACGACTTTATGCCCTACCAAAATAGGTACAAAAAAGACAAATCATGAATTTTTAGACGTCGTTGGAATAAAACAGGATGAACGATCCCTTAACCATACCACACGACTTACATTACATATTAACATCATAATGTCACCTTAATAAACTTGATTACGAGTGTTGCCGACTTTTTTACATTAGATTATGATGATTAAATAAGTTATGGCGGGTTCTCGTATGGTTATAATGGTGCTTTATTTAGGTATTTAAATTGATATTTTCAAAAGACTTCTAATTTAGAATTCATTTTCATTCATTTATTTGAGCATGGACATTTGTTTCCGAGTCATGGGTGTTTATATTTATATTAAGTATGTATTTACAAACAAAAAGTATCTATGTAGTATATCAACTATCTGGTGTCCACGACACAAGCCTCGTTGCATAGTGTGGCGCTAGATGGCGCTGTGTGTAATGTTTAGCGATATTTATTTATTTTATTTTATTTATTCATAAATAATTTACATTGTGTTGAATATTACATATTAAATAAAATTATCGCATGCGGAAACGAATAGAAGGACTACTAGCATTTGGTGGTTAGAATAGAATAGAATAGAATAGAAGAATAGAATAATATTTATTTGCTTAAAAACATGGTATAAGAAGATGGTAAAAAAAAAATCAAGAGCATACATGTTTTGGCTTAACAATGATAAGCGTACAAAATATTTAAGACAATTTTTAACATTTATTGTCAAAGAAGTCTTTGACACTATAAAAACTATGACTACACAACCATTCATGCAATTTATTTCTAAATGATCTTACATTTAACATCTTTTGATGTTAGTGGTTGATGGCGCGGTTGGCGCAGTTATTGTTAAGTAACATAACATCACGCCTGTAAGCCCCGAAGGGTTAGGTAGAACTCTACCCACGTTTCGCCAGTTATGTTTAAGTCTATAGGTGTATAATAGGTGGCGAGCCAATTGCCAATTACATTAAAAATTTAAATCGCCCCTATTTATTTTAAAGTGGGCATAAAGTTTTAATCCACTTCGTGTTAATATGAAGAATTTAGCCGTCTTGCTGACGGCAGTAATAGGGTAGACGACAAAAAAATCTAATTAGTCCGTCAGACAGATTTCCAAAAAATATTGGAAACGTATTTTTACTTTTGTTCACGTTAACGAAAAATGAAGACGATACAGTGCGTCGAAAACTCGTCGACGCACTGTATCGTGACGTCACATTTGAGTACATTTTTCACCGAAAAGTGACGTGATCTTTGACGCGTTTTATCTTCGTAATTTAATATTAATTTGATAAAGCATGAAACACGTCTCCAATATTTTTCGATAATCTAACTGACGGATTAAACCGAATCATATTTTTTTTAGTCAGTCGTTATTCCTATTATATGTAGGTACAGTTGCATTACTGTACTGTGTACGCCTAAACTCCCAAAAGGACTAAGGAGACTGTATAACAGTTTATCCATGTACGACATTCAATTAGAAAACCCCCTTTATCGAGCGAGAATAATGAAATAATAATATCCTTTCGTCTTCCAGGTATTTTTTCTTTTCCCCGACAAATCTAGGGCACATTTTCAGTAAGTAATGTTAATAAAGCTTGTTAAAAATTAGGCTACAAAGTCCCGCTGAGCCGGTAAATAAGGCTATCTTATTTCTGGCTTTTATGAATCGACGCCGGAGTACAATATACACAGAGCCTTACGTCCAATTTACAAGTTATTAAAATTTTTGATTGGTATATGGTGTTGGGCACGTGGACCGTGACTCAAAAGAGATTAAGGCGATGTGAATTGCAGTGTTGCAAGATAATTTGACTCTATTGATTTTTTTTATTTGTCATAACATGACGCCTGTAATCCCCGAAGGGTTAGACAGAGGTGTACCTATTAGTACACCCTCATTTCACCAGTCATGTTTAAGTCCCGTGTAATAAGGGCAGAGATTATTGCCATCAAGCGGACACAATTCCAGACTCCGTAGGTGCTACTGAGAAATTCCTGATGGAAAAACACACTAATACATACTTTGCCCGACCTGGGAATTGAACCCAAGACCTCGTGCTCAACAGTCGCCCTAACGACCACTAACGAAGCAGTCAGTTATTTATTATCTAAATGTATATTTTGTAAATTATTTTATCGTGTCTGTCCGTGGATTTAAATGTCATTTAGAGAATTTATTATGGAAAGTTTATATGTCTGACTCGAAACTAACACATAATAAAATAATCTCGATGCCCTTGTATGTCGTAAAACGGGTGCGAATCAGCGGCGAGACACTAGTTAAAAAGAAATTGCCGCTCGGGAAATTCCTGTAAGAGTATTTACGCCATACAAATATGTGTTACGTGCGGGAATGTAAGTCATTATCTACAAGGTTTAATTGAAACCGTCTTAGAGGGTCATTGACGTCATCATAAGTACGTAGCTATGAGAACAACTTAAGAATGAAATCGAAAAAAAATATATTTTCCCAATATTATCTTATCTTACTACTATTATAAATGCGAAAGTTTGTAAAACTGGATGGATGGATGTTTGTTAGTCTTTCACGCAAAAACTACTGAACTGATTTGGATGTAATTTGGCACACAGATAGTTTATAACCTGAATGTTAGGAATCGTTATAAATATTTTTCTGTTCACAGCTTACAAAATAGTTAAATGTATCAATTAGTTATTATACTTATTTTCTGTTTTCATTCTGGCAACACTGACTCGTTCGCCGCTCCGTCGTGCCCTATCACCAAGTAGTGGAGGGGACTCTTAAGCGCGGGCGCAACGGTCAGCGGGGTCGAGTCAGTCTTGCTGCGAAACCCGTGATAGATAGACGAAAAATAAGTCGTTGTCTACGTGTGCGTAAAATCCGAAATTGTGGTTTATGTGCTGTTTGAAAAGAATTAAGTGCCGTTTAAAAAGAATTAAGGTATGTACACTGTTTTAATAAAAAGTAATGAATGTTAACAACTAATGATATTAGCGCTGTGATTAATATTTAATTTTAACAAAAATAAATGCCTGAGAAACAATTTGGACTTTCCTTTCATCTCAGAAGTGGGATAAGCGGGTTTCTGCTTCCATTGTTTTGTCTGCAAACTACCCGTTTATCCCTGCCCACAAATTTTTTTTTAGTCGTTTGTTTTTCTTTTCTTTTAGATCCATAGTTGATTCTCGATTTTAAAATTTGGCCATTTAATAAGAAGACATTTACTTTGATGGTGCTGCAATGTTTCAGATTTTACAATAAATTCCATGTTTCTTTTCTTAATAATTAGCATTATGCCGAAGGTTAGGCTCGGCTAGGGCACTTCCTGGTAGGTAGGTGCTTTTCCTTTTAAATTACTGGCCTAGAATAGCATAGTACACCGGTTCGGTGTAATGTGTAATAATATTGTGTGATAGGATAATTAAGGATTGATTTAGATTGGGGCACCCCGATGGTTCTTTCCCTTTGTTTGGCGTATTTTGCCAGAGCTACCCTCTGGGAATGCGCCGTTGGGTGCACAATGATCATCGTGTAGTTTTATTTTTATGCAGTATTTTTTTTCTCGTCTTCTCCTCTTATTAGTAAACATCACAGTACCACACAGATTTTCGCTGTAGAAATTATACCACCATAATAATTTTGATTAAATGATATCATATTGATTTTTCATAACTGAATAATGGCCAAATTTATAAAATGCATTTTCATCCTTTCGACTCTTAATAAACAGAGTCACACGCTTCAATAGCCATTCAATAATTTCATGTAAGTACGGCGTACGTACGTGCAGTACATTATTAAACCATAATATTAAGCACTTCACGACCACGTTGCTATCATTACGTTATCAACTTAATGCTACCTTACCTTAATGTTGCGTTGTCTTGATGTTAAGTTACCTTAATGTTGCGTTACCTTAATGTGTGTTACCTAACCTTAATGTCACCTTACCCTAAAGTTACCTTAACTTGATGATGCCTTAACTTAATGATGCCTTAACTTAATGTTACCTTGACTCAATGTTACTTTGACTTAATGTTACCTTGACTTAATGTTACCTTGACTTAATGTTACCTTGACTTAATGTTACCTTGACTTAATGTTACCTTGACTTAATGTTACCTTGACTTAATGTTACCTTGACTTAATGTTACCTTGACTTAATTTTACCTTGACTTAATGTTACCTTGACTTAATGTTACCTTGACTTAATGTTACCTTGACTTAATGTTACCTTGACTTAATTTTACCTTAACTTAATTTTACCTTAACTTAATGTTACCTTAACTTAATGTTACCTTACCTTAATGTTACCTTACCTTAATGTTACCTTACCTTAATGTTACCTTACCTTAATGTTACCTTACCTTAATGTTACCTTACCTTAATGTTACCTTACCTTAATGTTACCTTACCTTAATGTTACCTTACCTTAATGTTACCTTACCTTAATGTTACCTTACCTTAATGTTACCTTACCTTAATGTTACCTTACCTTAATGTTACCTTACCTTAATGTTATCTTACCTTAATGTTACCTTACCTTAATGTTACCTTACCTTAATATTAC
Source organism: Xestia rhomboidea (assembly GCA_963853795.1). NCBI lineage: Eukaryota > Metazoa > Arthropoda > Insecta > Lepidoptera > Noctuidae > Xestia > Xestia rhomboidea. Next base: position 15,372,602 of record OY970778.1, read on the forward strand.
CTTACCTTAATTTCTCCCTACCTTAATGTTACCTTACCTTAATGTTACCTTACCTTAATGTTACCTTACCTTAATGTTACCTTACCTTAATGTTACCTTACCTTAATGTTTCCTTACCTTAATGTTACCTTACCTTAATGTTACCTTACTTTAATATTACCTTACCTTAATTACTCCCTACCTTAATGTTACCTTACCTTAATGTTACCTTACCTTAATGTTACCTTACCTTAATGTTACCTTACCTTAATGTTACCTTACCTTAATGTTACCTTACCTTATTGTTACCTTACCTTATTGTTACCTTACCTTAATGTTACCTTACCTTAATGTTACCTTACCTTAATGTTTCCTTACCTTAATGTTACCTTACCTTAATGTTTCCTTACCTTAATGTTACCTTACCTTAATTTCTCCTTACCTTAATGTTACCTTACCTTAATGTTACCTTACCTTCTTAGGGTGAGAACCCTAACATCATTCTATGGTCATGAAATAAGTTTCAGATTCATGGATAACACTACATCAGACGCTGTATCGGAGGGTGAGCCTACTAACCATAACCGCGATAATCCAAGCGGAAGAAGGCAGACTCCTGAGCGTGTCATGAGCGAGGGAGTGGAAGGGAGCCTACGAGAGAGGCAAGTCCACAAACGCTCGGAACGAGGCCAGAGCGAGGGAGTGGAAGGGAGCCTGCGAGAGAGGCAAGTCCACAAACGCTCAGAACAAGGCCAGGGCGAGGGAGTGGATGGGAGTCTTCGAGAAAGGCAAGTCCACAAGCGCTCTTATAACTTTAATTCACGAAGCCCGAGTAGGGAGGTGTCGCGACATCAAAACTCGGCAACTTTAACGAAACTAAGTAACCCATGTACAAAAGACGGTCATCGGTACAAAGCTCTTCACTGTAGACGACAGAACTCACAAAGATCTCGTCCACGACATCGGATCTACGAAAGGTCGCAATATGATCATAGTAGCTCACGCGAAATGTCATATAGTTCTGAGGATGAAGTACGCAGAACGATGAGACGTCGGCGTCGGTCATATTCTGATAGCGAAGACGATCCTAAGCATATAAGGAAGCGACGATGTCAGCGTTCTCGATCACGTCGCTCGCGAATCAAGAACGTGAACAGTAATTTTAAAGATATGCGTAGTGATGATAAAAACATTTTAAATAAGTTTTTGGATGTACTAAGTAATGTTAAAGGGTCATCGACCTCTAAGCTTTCTTTGACAAACGTCCTACCAGAATTTGATCCAATCTCCAAGGATCAAACTATAGTCACTTGGCTCACAAAGGTTGAGGAATGCGCCGAAATATACGGGTGGGATGAACGCGAAGTCATACATTTTGCTCTACCGAAATTGACGGGCATAGCTAAAACATGGTACCAGGGGCTAGATACAGTACTTTACAGTTGGAGTGAATGGAAAAGAAAGCTTATAGAGTCGTTTCCTTGTAGAGATGACTATGCAGAACTTTTAACAGAAATGCTGGCCAAACGCGTGCGTTATGGGGACTCGCTAGAACACTATTATTATTCCAAAATTAATTTGATTAACAGATGTGGAATTAAAGGTAGGAAATCTGTTGATTGCCTACTTCATGGTATCGAGGACCGTTCTATTAGGGTGGGAGCACAAGCTGCCCAGTTTAAGGAGCCAGAAGATGTCATTAAATATTTAAAGACCGTTAAACCAGGGCCCAGTAGAGAAACTTTCGAAAAGGCAAAATCGGAACGGAAGGATCAATAATACGAATAAATTCAAACCTTACGATTTTTCAAGTAAAATAAAATGCCACAATTGTAATGAAGACGGCCATAACAGTTTCAAATGCGATAAACCGCCTAATAAATGTGCATTTTGCGGTAAGGTAGGGCATTTAGACTTGTACTGTAGGATGAAACAAAATAATAATGTAAATGAAAATAAACCAATTTCTGAAAGTAAACAAGAAAAACAAGTTGCTTAAATAATAGTAAAGAGACTAACGAAAAATATCTGATATAAATTAAAGTAAATGGAAAACCATTAATGGCACATGTAGATTTAGGGAGTCAGTGTACGCTCGTTAAAAATTCTATAGCGAAAGAATTAGGTCTCGATTATGATTTTGACAAGTTACCGATTTTGCGAGGTATAGGTGGTTATCATGTACAACCACTAGGAGAGGCTTACGTTGACATTTTAGTACAAGGTATAGAAGAAAAGGTTCAAATTCTTATTGTAGATGATTCAATTATAAATTAACTATATATATCTACATTAACCCATGATCTGTCCTCGAAGTAAACACAATAGTTGAACAATGGCGTCTTGACGAAATTGGTAATTTGACAGATCATGATTTAAGATGCCTAGATTATGATACCTAGATTTAGATACCTGCCTAAATTAAGATGCCTAGATTATGATACCTAGATTTAGATACCTGCCTAAATTAAGATACCTAGTTAAGATAGTTTAAGCTGTCTAGACTAAGATGGGTATTCGCCTTAGTAAAAACTTACCATCCAATAGTTGTTTACTGTCTACGTTAATGTACCTGGAACTACATTATACAATTGTTTACTGTTGTACAAGGTGATTAATCGGTTATGCTTTAGCTATTTTGTTATATTAAATGAACTTATTTAATTATTTAAATTGAATTAATTAGATAAATAACTACTTTACTTATCAGTAACTTAAAGCGAAGGGACTCGCTAATACTGCAGGATGACCGAGCTGTTAGGAATCGTTATAAATATTTTTCTGTTCACAGCTTACAAAATAGTTAAATGTATCAATTAGTTATTATACTTATTTTCTGTTTTCATTCTGGCAACACTGACTCGTTCGCCGCTCCGTCGTGCCCTATCACCAAGTAGTGGAGGGGACTCTTAAGCGCGGGCGCAACGGTCAGCGGGGTCGAGTCAGTCTTGCTGCGAAACCCGTGATAGATAGACGAAAAATAAGTCGTTGTCTACGTGTGCGTAAAATCCGAAATTGTGGTTTATGTGCTGTTTGAAAAGAATTAAGTGCCGTTTAAAAAGAATTAAGGTATGTACACTGTTTTAATAAAAAGTAATGAATGTTAACAACTAATGATATTAGCGCTGTGATTAATATTTAATTTTAACAAAAATAAATGCCTGAGAAACAATTTGGACTTTCCTTTCATGAATGACTCATAGGAAACCTTTAAATCACTGTAGTACGATCCTGTAGGATAATTACTGAACTCCACTCGGGGGAAACCGCGGACTTAAACTAGCACGACCATAAATGCAAGGAACAGTATTTCTTTTTCGCGTTTTCGGTGTTAGTTTCACAGTAAAACTTGTATCCCATGTTCACCTACCATTCAAAGGTTTGCAGATCTGTGACAGTCGTTACAGATAGTCAGTGGCCCAAAAAGTCTAACAACCAGTGTTACCAAGTGGTATTGTATTACCCAGTACTAACTGGGTTGTGGAGGTCAGATAGGCAGTCGCTCCATGTAAATTACTGGTATTCAGCTGCATCTGGCTAGACTGGAAGCAGACCTCAAAATACTTGGGAAAAGGCTGAGCAGATGAAGACCTACCTTCCAAAGGATGCAAGAGTGACATTTTCACACGTGTCTCTTTAACATGCTAATAAAATTCATAAGTCTAACTTTACAAATCAAATATTGACGGAAACTACGGTTTGCAAACAAACAAATCATCCATGTTGTAATACTAAAACTTATTATTCCCTTTTTTTATATTGTTTACTTTAATCGACTGAAGCGCGGTTAGTTCGAGACCTGCCTGAAGTTCGCGAGCAGATAATTTGAATGATTTATGTGAATATTTATTATAATAATACTTTGCTTTTGTTTTGGTTACAGTAAAGGTAAAATAGGCATGACGACAGTATTAAAAAAAATGCAAAACTATTTAGTCCGTCAGTTAGAGTATTGGAAATTAATGGACACGTATTTTTTGTTTTTGTAAATCAATGAATATTGACAAAGACAAAACGCATCAAAACTCGGGAGTGGGGGCTCGTGACGTTAGAACTAGCTAAAAAATATACCATGGCGTGACGTATTGAGAATTTTAAAAGCGTCGTATCAACGTCAATTTTGGTTTACGTAACAAAAGAAAAAACACGGGTCAAATATTTTTTGATAATCTAAGTGACGGACTAATTAGATTTTTTTTGTCGTCTCGCCTATTGCAGGAAGGATTTACGGCATACTGTTGCACAGGCTACGCTTCTTTCACGACTTCGGTCGATACGACTAGCAACGCGAGTTGAGTTTACCGAAAAGCGTGTGTCACTTGGTTCCTTTGCGTGAGTTCCGTCGCGTCGCGATTCGCAGTGACTCATGGCCTGCTCTAAGTGCTCTCATTTCCTCTCTGACGCGTGTCGGCGCATTGGTTAAGCAATTGGCTGCTGCGCTATAATGTCACTGGTTCGATTAACAAACGACATGAATTCATATATGAAATAAAGAAAGAAAAAGTTTTTATTAGTCTGCACGGAACAAGTCTAGGTTAAATTAACAATAAAACAGTTATTTTTTTAAAGTGAACATGAGAAGAACAAACGACACTGGTCCTATACGAGGCCAAAAGGCCCTTATCTCAGGTTAGTGCTTTAACATTTAAAAAAAGTCTAAAGAATACAAGTATTCAGATATTAGGGCCTAAAGTGATGCCACGTGATGCCACATTTATGACCGTCCTATACAGCGTTGCTGGAAATGGGTGCATGCGCACGTTAGATTTATGTATTTGAAAAATCAAATTTGCACTGAGAGGCATTTTTAAGAATATAATTTAATTTTCATTTAAAAAGAAAAAAATACTGAAGTTTAACTAAACTCATCATGGGAATAATTGCCCAATTATCTCTAGAAGCGACCTGGGCGATTGTTTCAGCATTGCTAATGAGGGCGGTTAGTCAAAATTGTAGTTATTAGCGCGGTAATCTAGTCGACGGCCACCGTAACTCAATTCGACGGGAGATTGCAGTCAGGAGAGATTGCGTAGCCATACTTCAAAACTGGGATTTTTCGTTGGTTATAAGTTTTGTTTTGCTGATAGTTTGCGTGATACGGATGAGGAGGGACGAATCGCATGTGACTAAAAGAATGTGATTATTGTAAATAAATATCGCTGGACATTACACACAGCGCTATCTAGTGCCACACTAAGCAACGAGGCTTGTGTCGTGGACACCAGATAGTTGATTTACTACACAGATACTTTTTGCTTTTAAATACATACTTATTATACACATTATATAAACATCCATGACTCTGAAACAAATGTCCATGCTCATCACACAAACATTTGCTCCTACCGGGATTCGAACCCGGGACCCTACGAACGTACGGCAGCCTCACTACCGCTGCGCCATTTGGGTTGTCGTGAAATGTTGATGGATGGAGATGAAGATATAGGAAACGATGGATGAATTGTGTGAATAATGATATGAAAGAAAATAGAGTAAATTATGGGTTGAGGGAGGATAATGGAAGAAATAGACGTGTTGTGTCGACCCAAGTAACATGGGACAAGGTCAGTAAGATGACGAGTTTGTAATTCAGGCAGGCACTTAACTTGGTTTTAACTCATCACCACTGCTCTCAAAATGGTGAAGCAAAACATCCTAAGGAAATTGGTCAGTTTAGTTTACTTTATTTATTAATAAATACGAGGAATTACAGGTCAATTTTATAAAAAAAAGTGAAAACACAAATCCTTAAACATTAAAGACGACCCGAATGGCGCAGCGGTAGTGAGGCTGCCTTACGTTCGTTGGGACCCGGCTTCGAATCCTGGTAGGAGCAAGTGTTTGTGTAATGATCATGGACATTTGTTTCCGAGTCATGGATGTTTATATGTATAATAAGTATGTATTTACAAACAAAAAGTATCTATGTAGTATATCAACTATCTGGTGTCCACGACACAAGCCTCGTTGTTTAGTGTGGCGCTAGATGGCGCTGTATGTAACGTCCAGCGACATTTATTTTATTTATTTATTTATTAAACATTAAAAAGAGCATCGAACACAAAATTAAAATTATCATCAATTAAAAAAATATATAAAAACAATTAAGAACACGTGATAAACAGACTAATAGGAACAATACATAATAATCATATAAAATTACCTGAAACCGTTATTTTAGGTCATATAACGCCTGGTCGGTTAGCCAGCCTTTGAGTTTAACTTTAAAAGCATTGTAAGACGTCGCGCTTAAGATGTTATCCGGTAGCCGGTTGTATACTGATGGACCCATAACATGAATCAACTGGCATTGGCATATCCTAGAACCTTATCTTCTTCTGCATCTTAAACGTGTACAATGTCATGTAACAAGCCTTTCACTACCGAAAAATATCCGAGAGTTTGAATAAAATAAAATTGTAAGTAATAAAATATAAATGGGAACTGTCCATTAACATCTTTAGCGCAAATAACGTCTGTTTACTCAACTGGGTAACTGTATATTTATCATTTCGAAATGGATACATACCTTTGTAAAATTTGACGGAAAAATTTATGATATTTATAGCAGGACAACTGCGTTGAACTATCAGTTTTATTTTTGGATTGATTTATTTTGGAATTTAAGTACCTACTGGGTAAGTTGTGGAGGTCAGATAGGCAGTCGCTCGATGTAAAATACTGGTAGTCAGCTGCATATTGTCTGACCTTGTTGACTGGAAGCCGATTCCAATAAAATTCGGAAAAGGCCGAGGCAGATGAACTCAGTTGACTCAAGTGATTGCCCCTCTCGTCCGTCTATTAAATGCAAGGATGTCGAGCAAGGGGACCTGTGATCGATTCTTCGGTCACGCAAAGTGTTTTTGGGTTTTAATGTTATAGGAACCAAGATAACTATAACGGGTGGATATTCTACCCTGAATAGCAGAAACTTTTAATATTCACATAACATAACATCGCGCCTGTAATCCCAGAAGGGTAAGGCAGATGTGTACCTAATAGTGCACCCACATTTGTGCCCGCTATGTTTAAGTCCCATGTAAGGGGCGAGCCTATGCCTGCCGGGGCTGCGGGACTGTTCGAAAGAGATACCGCGGCCCCGGAACACAAAAGGCGATGAGGGAACTTACATGGGTTTTAGTGAGTAAAAGTCTGACACTCCCCCTTGCTCCGCCCAGAGCGGGAGGAGTCATTTGATGATTTTCCGAAAAAAAAAGGGGCGAGCCTATTGCCATCAAGTGGGCACAAATCCAGACTCCGTGGCTGCAGCTGAGAAGTTCCAGATGGAAAAACCCAATTACACTTTGCTCGACCCGTGAATCGAACCCAACGACATGTTCAGCAGTCGCGCTTGCAGCCACTAGACCAACGAGGCAGTTCCTGGTGTCTTTTAATATTCCACATTGTATTTTTAAGGAATAATAATTAAAACTGTGTCTTAAAAGATAGCGAGCAAGATAAAAAGCAAGTCAAACACAAAGCGCAATCGGAACCGCGGCTCCTTATGAGAAAACTTGCAAACGTTCCTACAGCAGTCTTGAGTAAATGTTTGAAGACTAGCACAAGCACGAGCACAGGGATAGCCGACCGATGTTATTGTTGGGAACTGTCTTTAAACGAAAGGGACGGAGATATTGGATGTTCTTTTTATTGGGTTTGGTGACAAATGTTTGCTGCCAACTTATGTTTGTTGGACGAAAATATGTGAATAGTTCACTTTTATTGATACAGTGGATAGCCATGACACAAAACCGCCAAATGTGGAGAGATTTAGAAGAGACACTCAGCATTGGGTGGCCAAGGGTTGAAGAAGAGAGAGAGAGAGAGAGAGAGAGAGAGATAGAGAGAGAGAGAGAGAGATATTCATACAGTAAGTCATCTATTTAGCCCTATGCCAACTGGCGTCAACCTAACCTTTTCCCATCTATGTTGGGTTCAGCTTCCAGTCTAACTTGGTACAGCTGAATTATTCGGTTTTTTTTTCGGATGTCACACAATGAACCAGTAACTGGGTTATAGCAGACAGGTTAGACAATACTGGTTGTCAAACCTTCAAACTCTGACTACCATTGACGAATGATAAAGTACAAACACACTATAATATAATTGTAGTCTGAATTTGTGACCAGTTGATGGCTTGGAACTTAAACATAACTAGCGAAATGTCGATGTACTATTATATAAACCTCTGCCTAACTCTTTGGAGATTACAGGCGTGATGTTATTTTATGTTAGGTATTTAAACATTTAAATGGATAAACATGTTTGAAAAGACTTCGATAGTCAACATCCGTTAACGTCCATTAGTTCGTAGCAAATGCGTAGCGCATTGCTACGAGTCGTAGGCGTCCGGCTACGAGCTGCTACGACGCGATGTTTTAATTTTAATTTTTTAAACATTCTATTGCAAAATTCTAAATCGATTCAGAAAGGTTTAAATATGTCAGAATATGATTAAAAATGCAGTAATGTATGCAGGCAAGCGGCTGGAAAAGTGTAGTGACATTATAATTGAATATATTTCGTTGAAAATTTTAACAATAAGGTGGACCTATGTCAGCGGGAGTGACATGTATCTAAAAGTCTTATTTCGTATATTTAATGATTTGGAATGCTATTGTCCGAGGAATCCTTCTATATTATATTTTTAAATGAAAGAGAAGAAATCAGAGCTTGCCCCGAGGTTAAATGGCTAAAAATATATTTATATGCGAGCACCGGCCTTTTTTCTACCCAAGTGACATGACTTAAAAATTAAAAACTTTTATACGATTCTGATTCTAAATATCCTAAATCTAAAAACATCGCCATAGGCGTCTCATCACAAATAAAACACTAAGTAATATTGAGTTAACATTAATGAGGCAAGCTAGGCGAGTGCAGGTGAGGTTATCAAATGTTAAGTTATTAGGCAAGGATTTTTAGAAAAAAAGTTGATATCTCTAGTAACTAGCTCAAATTGACTACCTAAAAGTCCCCAACCCTCCGACGACGTTTGCGTCTTGAGATTTACAGGGCGTAGGCCAGGAACTTAAGATCAAAATGGCCGAAGATGTGCAATGTGTCATAACAAGCTGAGGTACATTTATAATCTATATGTGGTATTAAATCATTACCTAAAAGTCCCTAAGTCTCCATCTCTGGCGTACTGTATTTCCTTAAAACTGGTTTTCGTAAAAACTTCTAAAAAGATAGAACTTTGACCTGCAGTATCTACGTAACCATAAAGTTATCAGATATATTATCCAATGCAAAAAAATCGTTACAGTATGATGGCAAGAACAAGTGACTCCTGGCTTCATTAAATATGTATACAAATTTGATAAGCTATAACAGGTTAGTAAAACTCGTTTCCGGATGTAGTAATAGAACCGCGAACGATATAAAAACATCGTAATTCTAAACCTGCGCCCTTATGTAATCAAATAAGATGAACCACTGTGAGTTTTGAGCGAGGTTATGTTGACAGCGGAGAGAAGCAAGGAATAAAAAATTAAAGTTTAAAACAAAATTGTCAAGAAAAAAAGTATGTTTATCTATCAAAATTGACAGAAACCGATGGAGGCAGATCACCCGCTCCCGATGCAACCTCAGGCTGACCATGATCCTCAGATATGAGGGACCGAACCTAGAGAGAGATCAAAATTGAATGCGTATGCAAAGTTTCGTGTCCGTGCTATTAACCGTTGAGGAGTTCACTCGCGAGGAGATGATCTTGGCTGCAGGATCAAGTCATATCTGTCTTAAATATTCATTGGCACCAGAACCAAGTGAGTGCAAAATTTCAGCAGAAAAAGTTCCAAGTGGTTCTGCAAAAATTTTGGTAACTGGTTTGAAATTCAGTTGCAAGATTGATAGTTGAGAAAGAGAAGAGTTGATAGATAAACCTAATATTCTTCTTCTCATTTTAATAAAAGGTTGTTTAGTTTATTTTATTATACATCTTGATACTATCACACCTCAGCTTTACAGTGATAAAACAAAACACGTGATGTAACGAGGCCCTGGTTTACAGCGGTTTACAGGCGGCAGCGGCAGCAAGTTTATTGCGTTTCCCCTCACTCTCGCCGCAACTCGACAAAATATTTATTGACATTAATGTAGGGCTGATGGGTGTCAGAGATTCCTTGAGTAAACAGGTAGTTAGGATATTGAAGTTATCCTATTCTATTAAATGAGCAATATTCGTATATATTTTTGTAATAACGTTCTGAAAAATGGCTTTAACGATTTAGATAAAAGTTGCAATATTCGGGTTCTAGCTAGGTGTCATATCTGGGTATTTTCTCTATTTTCACCCGAGCAGAGCTCGGTCGCCCAGATACTTAAAAAAGTAAAATGTTTGTGGTTTCTTTATCAGCTGCTATTTAAACGTTTTTATTTATTTTCTGCCGTCTAGTGTTATTTTTTAATTGACAGTTGGAGAAAATCGATTTAAAAGAAATGCTGCATAGGCTGTAAGTTCGTCTATGAAACTATTTTTCCTTGAAAAAAATTTGTATGGAGGAAAAGTTCTTAAAGACAGATTTTTAGTTATAAACCCCTTATTATCTTGCAAAATCTAGATGAATAGGTATATTAACTTGTTTTCGATACAATTAATATACATTTTGAACATTTAGTCATTTCTGCGTTATCAAAATATTATTCATCATCTGTTTAACCAGATGCAGCTGAATACCATTATTTTACACGGAGCGACTGCCTATCTGACCTTCACACGACACCCCTTGGTAAGACTGGTTGTCAGACTTTCGGGCCACTGACTACTTAACGACTGTCAAAGATGTACGATAGAATTATTATAATATTATACCTACAACAATGTAACCCTGTATTTGCTGCCGCGTATCCGGCTCCAAGGACCAAAAATTTTACAGCCGTGAAAAGCGGCAGTCGCATAAAACGTCTTCCGATACTTGCCCTGGTTTCTTCGTTCAATTACCCGAGGTATACCACTAATATACCTTGACAGTTGTTCAATTGCCCGGAATTTATGGCGCTATCACAAAATGGCGGAAGTCATGGCAGTCGCAGACTGTTAAAAGTTATGTTGAAATTGGTGGACGATAAATTTTGATTAAGTGACGTTTAATGTATGATAGCCGAGAGTACACGTAGGTAGACTTGTCTTCAATGTTAGTGATTACAGAGTCAACGGTTTGGCAGAGGAGTGCTAATACACCCACATTTCGCCAGTTATGTTTAAGACCCATGTAACAGGGGGCGAGCCTATTGCCATCAACCGACTACAAAATCAGACTTCGTCATTTTTTATGATACACGTCATGTCCCTGCGACAACTATTTTTTTTTCTGTACTTTGTGGCTGCCATTTCCTGATCGGAAAACCCAATAACACTTAGCCCGATCTGGGAATCGAACCCAGGACCTTATGTTTAGCAGTAGCAATTGCGACCACTAGGCCGACGAGGCCCTTCCTTGTAAATCAAAGACCTATTATCTCTACCATTTGGTCTCTCTTTCCTCAGTAACATACAACCACAGATCTTCGCAACAAACTTACTGTCAAAGCAGACTAACATTAACTCACCTGTCTACAACCAAACTCTTAACTTAAACTTTACTTTGACTCACTAACTACCTTTATTACCTAATATAAATCTAAAGTTTGTCCCCTTAACTTTTAAGGCACATATAAAGAAAACTCTTCGAATAAACTTTAGTTAAAACATTTGTTAGTTAAATGTGTAGATCTGCTAAGTTAAAGGAAATGTGAAAGACTTTATTTGAAGGGATACAGGTCAGTTTGGAGTTGGGCCAAGTTTTGTTTGGGAAGCAACAAGTGGGGATTGAGGTAACTTCTATTGGGGCAAAGGGTTGTTTTTATTCAATATTCGATAAGCCGGTAACTGAATCTGTACCTTTTTCGTTCCTTTTTTTGTAATTTTCGCGGAAAAGAAACGAAGAAAATATTAATATTATAGTAAAAAAAAACACTTTCTTGATTCCCTCAGCAATTATTGCAATTGCATAAAAAATAACTAGTCCACCATCTTTGGGGGTCACCATATTGGATTTAGAATAATGTAACTTAGCAAACCATGCATTGTCACCCAAACTAAACATGTCCACAAAATTTCAGCTCAATCCGAAACCGGGAAGAGGCCCAAATTTAACTTCTAAGATTTTTCTAAGTTACAAGTGAAACAAATAAAAGCGCGTTAAAAATATCATTTCGGTACAATAACACCAGAAGGAAAATCTCTCTGCTCGGCTCCTAAAGATTGGAGCGTCTAAATAAAAAGCTCCATAAACACTAGTTTATGATTCAATAATTTAAATTATAAATAAAATAAAAAACTGTGTGCGTCTTCCAAGTTCATCCATCTCGTCATACACGCACGCCGGTTGCGCTATTATTCTATTAGTCCACACATATCCCAATTATGAACACAACTGTATGTTTTAACACTCTTATCGTAACGTGAATAAATTAATCACCTGCAAGCCAGGCTTTTAGTCAAATGCAGTGTGACGTGTAACGGAGAATGCTGGGATCCCGTTTTCACTTTGATAGATAATACTTTTATGGTAATTCCGAGTAGTTCTTGGATATAAATTAAAGACTTATTAGCTGATATTGAGGAGTGAAAGGAAAGTATAAAAAATAATTAGTAAGAAAGAAAGAAAAAGCATTTATTTGTCTCGCACAGAACAAAACAAATTCTTAAAATTAACAACATAAAAAGAGAGTATAATGGAAGAAGTCATCATCATCATCAACTCCAAGTACCAAGGAACAACGGCATTAGGATGAAGATTCAAGCTGCTTTAACTTTCAGTTAATTTTGCTGAAACTCATTAGTGCTATCTAGGCTATAGCATAATTATTTTCTAATATTTCGACTGCTGGGACACATTCCTCCTCTCTATGAGAGGAGATGGGCTATAATCCTCCACGCGGGCCCAGTGCAGGTTGGTAGATGTCACATGTCTTCGAATGTTTGGTTCTAGGACATACCGGTTTCCTCGCGATGTTTTCCTTCACCGTTTTGAGAGCAGTGGTGAAGAAAGTCTGACAACCAGTTTTACCAAGGAGTATCGTATTAACCAGTTACTGGGTTATGGAGGTTACATATGCAGTCGGTCCATGTAAAATACTGGTATTCAGCTGCATCCAGTTGGACTGGAAGCCAACCCCAACAAATTTTGGCGAAAGGCTAGGCAAATGATGAAGTCTATCCTATGTTGGCTACACTGAGTAAACGTCGTAAATTCTTATATACCTGTAGTTCCAATCGTACGTCTTGAATTACATTTTGAGTAAATTCTGTAATATAAGAAGTGGTAGTTAGTACCTCTCTGAAAAGTTTATGTTGTAAGATCATAATGTTACCATATTTCACGCAAATAAAGCATCTAGAAAGAATGCTTTCAGAAAGATTCTAAAGGGATTTTAATGTTTCTGGAAATCTATTAATAAATAAGTATAGACATGATATTTTATCAGTAGGTGGAAACTATATAATATGACCTATGATAATAATGATAACCTTAGAAATAACACTATTCTTCTTATTCTTAGAAATAACATGATTCATGCGCGTAGGTAAAAACTGTTGTTACACGAAAATATACGTACAAAAGTCAAGTTTTAGGTGAAATGAAAGTCATACAGGAATAAACAGATCTTTCATACAATAACAACTTTATTCAAAGAAATTTGTATTTTCAAAGTGGGGAGTTTCTTTTGTGAAATACTTCTGTAGATTTCTGCGTACGAGTATGTCACCTGTTTTGTAAGAATTTTAAACATCACGGTATTATTTTCTACGCTGTTGTGTTTTCAAAGTTGGTCTCGTAATTGTTCATTTCCATGAGTACAGTCAATAGCAATAATATAAAGGTTGGGTTACACCGACGTACAAACGGTGCCTCGTAATTGTATTCAGTACTCATTTAAAACAACAACAAAAAACAGCTGTTCCAAACAAAACAAATATGTCTGCATACGCGTCTATCTATGTTCATCAGTGTTGCCAGTGAAAGTTATGGCACAGATTGGCGAACAGTATGGTTACGTGGGGTGTAGTTGTAATTATTATTTTCTTCGTATTTATTATACTTCACATATATGTATTGTTTATTCGTCTACAATTTGTTTTTATTTATTTTTTAATCTTATCCGTAGCTGACCATGGCATCACTTTCACTTTGGGCCCTGTCAGAATACCAGCGCTGTGACGTTTTTTTAATGTTACAGCACCATGCTGAGATAGGGGCCATTTGGCCTTCTACAGGACCAAATTCGTTTTCTTTTTATCTCTATGTTTAATTTTTATTACTTTGATAATTTAAATTTATTAAATTACCAAAGTTTTGTGCGGGCTAATAAATGCTTTTTCTTTCTTTATTTCTTATTTTGCAGTTATTATTTCTTCGGTTTTGCAGTTTTTTGCATAAATTTCCATTTGGGGGTTAGAATGATGTAGTGAATAAGTACCTTTCATCGGTGTCGTTTCCACCCTGTATAATGTTCATAACTAGGTATTACAATGGAGCGACTGAATTTCCGGCAATGATTCATCAATGGATTAAATTAAATTATTCATTAAAATATTTGTTGCTTGAAATAATGTCGTTGGCGTAATTTGTTAAAAAAAAACTAGAATTATTTTTTATTGTCTTTCATTAAATTACTTATAATATTTTTTGTGCGTTTTATTCCTAAAGTGGAACTAATGAGATTGATGTTGATTAACTTTGGTTTCACTTGTTCCACTAAGAAGAACCATCGAACTAGTGAGACGAGTTCGATTAAGTTTTGTTTCATTTATTCCATTATCAAAGTCCATGGAACTACTGAGAAAAAAAAAACTCACTAGTTCCATGGAACTAATTGCTGGTGGAACTAGTGAGAATGATCCAAAATATCGAGGAATATCAATTACATACTCTACCTATTTCTAATAATTCTTATAAATAATAAAACAAATATTCTTTTTAATATAATATAATCTTCATCATATAAATTATAAATTCTTATTAAATTATAATCATTTACGATTAAATATATAACTAAATGAAAAGTATAAAATATAGTTAATCCAGTTGAAAGATAATATAAAAAAAAATTATTAAATTTAAATTTCTATGTACTTATTGGTGCGTCGCTGAAGGTTTCCTCCGTGCCTCGGAAAGTACGATAAGCCGTTGGTCCCGGCTGTCATATTTTGTAGATCTTTGACAGACGTTACAGGTAGTCAGTGCCTCAATAAGTCTGACAACCAGTCTTACCAAGAGGTATCGTATTACCCAGTACTTACTGGGTTGTGGAGGTCAGATAGGCAGTCGCTCCATGTAAAATACTGATATTCAGCTGCATCCGGTTAGACTGGGAGCCGACCCCAACATAGTACTTATTGGTGCCAAAATACGATGTTCGTAACAACATAAAATGAGTGAAAATTACTTAAAAGTTGCGTCATGGATACATATTAGTGCTCGCGAGTGTGTGTACTATGAACCTCTGGTACATCGCTAATGAGTTCATAACGAACAAATATATGAATACATACATCATTAGTAACATGTATTTTTATTTAATTGCCGAATCCCACCGACCTTGATTCGCGCCAATTAGATTCGTACTGCCACACATTCCCATTAATTTCTTTCATCTTTACAAAAAAAATACGGTGTTTTTATCAGAAACCTCCATGGTATTCACTACCTACACGTTTGTGTATAAATCCAGGATGATTGATATTGTGAAAATGATTGAAAACACAACTGATTGACAGTTGAATCGTGACGAACGTCTGTTAATACTGATTTATGTGTTTGCATTGAAATATTTAATCAAGAACGCCTCGGTTAAAATGAGAAATTTTTGAGTATGTGTAGCGGCTTTACAAAAATTACTACAGCGCCATCTATGACACAAATGAGTAACTAACATACTACTACCCATATTGGGGAAACGTATGGTTGTTTTGCTCTTTATATTAAAAAATACTTTTGGGAGAATTTGTCGTCTCACTTAGCGGACATTATGAAACTTTGCGGGAAGTGGAATAATTACTAAAATGTGGCTTTTGAGTAAATGACTTAACCACTCACTTACCTAATTTTAGAGACTACCAGCTGAGCACCATGGAAAGAGTAAATGATCATGGAAAAAATAAAGTCACGCAAAACTTTTTTCTTTCCCTAGTTGACAGAAAGACAAAGCCCGCAAATTAAGTGTAACCATATCAAAAACTAAAAAATGTGTACCAGTTTCCTCATTTTCTTCCTAAATCAAGAGTTAGATAAGGTTTATCCTGCACCATGACTAACGAACTCTCACGTAAGCTATCTTAAATAATCTACGGCTTTTTCATGTTCTCTAAACGCTACCTGTGATTCTCCAATTAATAAAAGTAATCAGTACTATCTAAACAGTCTAATGCAGAATTAGTTAGTCTAGTCTAGATAGTGTAGCTATATCTGAAGCCGATTTCAGACGCTTCACTGGAGCGAACGGTTCACTCAGGAGACTGTTCATTTTTGTTTGATTCCATGTTCACACCACACCGACTGAATAACATACGAAACATGAAACAACGTTCCAAAATCAAAAAATCTAACATGTTGGATCGGTTCACTAATTAATTCATATTTCTCTTTTGATTCATTTTGTGTTCATTTCACTTCGTGTAAAACATCAGCTTCGGGAATGTTCGGAAATCAACGAATTGTTACGATAGATAGACGCACCAGCCGTAGGTTGTAGTGTGTCGGATTAGCGAGGTTCTGTATTGACAGGTGGCTGGCTCCGGCTTGACTTTCGTCGAAAATTATTCGGACGTTTGAATATTTCGTCTTTTTCGGAAATATTAGAATAATTTTGGACTGAAATGGATCTATAATCGTTACATAATACGGGCCGTACGGGTTGATCTTCATAAGCAGTGCTTGCATAGGTTGGTCCATGGATGGGTGACCATCCGCATCCATTATATACTGAGTTTCCTCTGTGATGTGATTTGATGAAAACAAAAAAAAAAACGGCTTCGTGAGGAGTCTGTTTACACCCTGTATATAGTACGCGTCGTAAAACAGGTGTGTTGTTGTATATGTCAACAACCACTGCAATCTCACTTTTACCGTAGCAAACAAATTCCCCAGTACCTACAAAGTAAATGTCAAAGCTTCTTCTAAACCCGCGAAGCAATCCAGTTCAATAACTTAGCTTTAACTTTCCCAGAAACAAAGTTTTTACCTACCTTTATGTTATTAGAAGCGCATCCTTATTAACACGCTTTTATTGGCTTGGTATATACCTACGTATATATGTAACGGAATCTTCGAACGTAATTTTCACCCACTTCAAAAGGTCGGATTTAATTGAAACTTCGCACACTTATCAAGGACCGATGACAATACAATAATTTTATATGTTTGTCTGATTAACCTGTTCAGGATCTTCAGGATTAACGATTTTTTCCATATCTGAAAACGCGATAGTGTGCCACGTACTAAATCGTTACTTTTAAATCATCATCATTAAAGAACAAAAAAATATATAATATTTAAAAAAACCAGCCAAGTGCGTGTCGGGCCACGCGCAGTATAGGGTTCCGTAGTAGCCCGTTATATTCAAGCAACACTACTTCATCTTAGTCACTTCATAGGATTTATTCTAAGGATTTTGTCTTTGGTACAAAATTAACCAACACCCAAATTCAACAACGATTACTGCTAAACTGATAAAGTTATGTTAACCGCTATGGTTTTCCTTTAAAGTTCATGATATGCACTATCATCAGGAATTTTTCCAGATTTTTCAAGCCACCAGTTTAGCTTTTAGAGGGGGACGCCCTACTGGAATAGAAATTTCCACTTTAAAGTTTAATATTTCATAAATGGAGCATTAAATCAAAAAGTAGGATTAGCAACTCCGAAGTCAATTTAAAAGACCTATTCAACGATACCTCACACGATGGGGCAAACGACGAAAAAAAAAATCATCCTCACTTCACATGTAGGGGAGCTACCCAAAACGACAATATTTTCCAAAATTTTATTTTACCACTTTGTCGGCGTAATTAATATTCATACCTCTACAAAATTACAGCTTTCCCGTACTAACGGTCTCTTAGCAAAACCCTCGGACAGACAGACGGACATGATGAAATTATAAGGGTACCTTGTCAGGACTACGGAAACCTAAAAAGACACGCCCTTGAAGCTAGCCGAACTAAAAAGTAATTCAGCGAAGCAATCTAGTTCAATAACTTAGCTTTAATTTTCCCAGAAATAAAGTTCGTACCTACCCTTATGTCATTAGAAGCGCATCTTTATTAGCATTTACCTACTTACGAACTAAACTAGAGCTAATTACATCACTACAAGGTAAGCTTAGTATGAGGAATAACTAAGCGTATGTGCAGCTGAAAGTTTGTTACTTGATTAAGCTTAACGAAGCTGTGGATCGTAATTTAATTTCGCAAAGACTCAAAATTGTTTGAAACTGATGTTGTACATAACATAACATCACGCCTGTAATCACCGAAGAGTTAGGCAGAGCTGTACCTAATAGTACACCCACATTTTGCCAGTTATGTTTAAGACCTATGTAATAGGGGGCGAGCCTATTGTCATCAACCGGGCACAAATCCAGACTCCGTGGCTACTACTGAGAAATTCCTGATGGAAAATCTCAACAACACTGCTCGACCTGGGAACCGAAACCAGGACCTCATCCTTAACAGTCACACTAGCGATCACTAGACCAACGAGGCACTCTACTGACGTTATGTAATTATACCAATAATTACAATGATGCTTCAGAAATAAACTTTTATGCAGTATTTCTTCCTACACCAATAGTAGATTGTATTTTATGGGAGCAAAATAATATTTTTATGGCGAGGGTGCTTTTTTGAATTCAGAGCGAAGTGAGGGATTCTTTAGTAGAATCCTGAACGTAGTGAGGGATTCATAGTACATCGCCCGAGCCAAAAATTTATTTTGCGCCCGAGTGATACACTCTACTTTTCATCACCCACTATGAGAAAATAAATGACGCCTCATATTTTATTCACTGTCACTTGAAGAACTCATTTTTCAAAACTAAACCATGATTTCCTAACAATCCGTGAAAATTGACGAAAACGCGGGCTGTAGTTCGCGCGTTTTTGATTTCTTTTTTTTTTTAAAAGGAATGTTTTGGTATCTGAATGTTAGAGGCAGTAAACATTCTTAAGCTGCAGTGTAAATGATGTACCCTGTTAGTATGTACATTGTACGTGAAGACTAACATAAATGTTTATTTATGTCTCTCCTGTACACTGTAACTGAATTTGAGTTATGTGTGGGAATAGTTTTCATTGCAAATGTAGCAGGTATATTGAATGAAAATGATAGTCCAGAAAAACGCCAGAGAACAACTAAAGTAATAACATAATATTATATCGCCTGTAATCCCCGGAGGGTTAGCCAGAGCCCGTACCTACTATGACACCCACATCTCGCCAGTAATGTTTAAGTCCCATATGTAGTAGGGGGCGAGCCTATTGCCAACAACCGGGCTCACATCTAGACTCCGTGGCTGTTACTGAGAGAAATTCCTGATAGAAAAACCCAATAATACTTTACCCGATCTGGGAATCGAATCCAAGACCTCATGCCTAAAGTAATCTCATTTATTATTAAATGACGTGCGATTTACTCTGCCAGCTCCGACTCTCTAGCTCTAACCTTTGACTGTTTGTTGCACTGAAGTACCAACTGCTAGGTAGTTATACCTGCAGTAGGTTTTCAACCACATATTATACAAACTTCAGTCAAAGTAAGACTGACAGCACTATTTTCCGAAAAGTAAAAACGAAGTGACTAATTCGTACTAACTGACATAATAAATTCAAAAGTTTCCAAAACAAAGTAGCTCAATTCGTTAATCAGTTCTGTTCTAATCATTAATTCCTTTTAGGGCTAAACTAAACTAACTTAGTTTCACATCAGTAGGTACTCAAGACATTACATAGATTGATGGTTACCTGGCTAAAGTTGTGAGGTAGGATGTGTAGGGTGTTTTTGGTAGGATATCGTAGAGAACGTGTGTCATAAGAGCAAGTACAGTCGTGGTCTTTTCCGCCTGATCAGTTAAACATTTTTTCGCTTAAATCATGCGGAGGTGCCGAGCCACGCCCCCTTAAAGTTTAGGCTTATAAGGAAAGCGTCAATTTGGCACGTAAAATAACAATAACTCTCGTTTGGCACCGTCGTCAGTGCGCTCGGCCTATCGGTATTGTCTTTCATTCATTATTGGTTAATTTTGATATTGTTTTTAATTTTGGATTTTACATTGATTTTGTTCTGAATTGATTTGAATTTGCTTAAATTGCATAATTAATGTGCGCACCGTATTTCACTAGGTACGTTAAACTTTCTCGCGTTATGATCAATAAAGAAACATTAGTTTTATATTAGCAGTAAATAGTAAATTACTATAACGTGTAGAAATCCATTATTTTTTCAATTAAACCAGATCACCAATCAACGCTTGTTATCAATAGATTACCACATCAAACAGTGTTGAAATAAATCACAGAATTTTCAATCTCTGACATTTCACAATGAAACTAGGCCATAGTATTTCACGCACGACCACAGAGAAAAAAGATCATGTCATCACCAAAATTTCTCAATTACACCGAATAAAGAACTAACAGTATATCTAAGATAATAATATTTGTACAGGACCACGGTTTAAATTAGCGTCCTAAATAAAGATTCAGATTGTTAGGAAAATGTTGAGCGCCCCTGATTTGGAGGAACATTACAATGGCACAATCTGAGACGCAAACAGTGAGACGTGGAGTGTTGACTGAGCTCTAAAAGGCACAATGTTTTGTACCCCTGAACTGAAACCGTTTTACCTGAGCCAATATATTTGAGGTGGAGCGTGTGTGATGGCTGAATGGAGTTGCCATACATTTTGTATGATTCCGTGTTCTTTATTCATACGTATGTGTCGTGATATCTGACTGAATTAGGCGTTAATTATCCACGCACGATATTCAGGTATTTATTTATAGATAATTATCTAAAGTTTTTTAAGTTTGTACCACAATATAAGAAATATCATAAATATAAGCAATAATTAGGTTTGTTTAATGAATATACATAAAAAAATAAAATAAATTAAAGTGACTACAATTGGTCACTAAATAATTGGTTAAGTACCAAAAAACCTTAAAATTTACTAAGAACGACTATTCAAATTGTTCTGGAAACAATGGGAAACAAGTGGAATGCAACAATTTTTATTAAACGGGGAACTTTCGCACCCACTGTGGACTGTGGTGCAATTAATTTGTTTACAACACTATTGTTACGGGTGTTAAGTCGAGCATTTAACTACATAAGTACCCTTTCTTGACATTTGAGTTAAAAGTTTGTATGATTAATAAATTACGTAATTTTTCCTTACAGTTTCAAGAAAAAAATCTTAAATGCGCAAACCATTACGTGATTATGTTTTACAAACGCACGATAAGAGCGTAAAAATCTCGTGCAATTTAGTTTGTAGGACGCCACCGCCATGCGATTTTTTAAACCAAAAACACCCCGCGATAATGTCAGCGCCCTTCGATCTTTCATCAATTTTAAGGGAGGAGCGCCAGGGTAGCTACGCCAGATTCGCGATAGTAACAGTAAATATGGCTTAATTTCAATTTTAGAGTTCTATTTATTTTATTTTATTATTTATCATCAAACATCTACCCTTACAGCTAACCAATGGTATGCGGTAGTTGTGGGATTAAATGTACTTAGAAGGTTGTATTGATGATTTTAATGATTATAATTCTGTAACTACATACGTGTTACGGTATCGAATCATATTTTGTGACACTGTCCCTGCAAATTGCAAAAAAAAACGTAAGTAACGTAACGTAATTTCGCGGGCTATATCCAGGCGTTTCCACCTTATGTCTGGAGCTAAATGCTATCAACCAAAACCTCAGGCATATGGATTTGATTGTTACAACTTAATATTTTATCGCGTGATTTAAAAATAAGTGTTTTTCGGGCTGATATCATTCAGGGTATTTTTCGTTAATACCTATCGTGATAATTATCATAATTTTATTCTTCCGTTCCCGTTTCCATGCCTAGTCTTTTCCTGACTAGGTTAAGGTCAGCTTCCAGTCTAACCGGAGGCAGTTGAATATCAGTATTTGATATGTAGCGACTGTATATACGACCTCCACAACCCAGTTAGTACTAGGTAAAGTGATACCCTTTGTTAAGACTGGTTATCAGACTTTCGGCCCACTGACTACCTGTAACTGTCATAGATCTATAAATGACAGCCGGGACCAACAGCTTAACGTGCTTTCCGAGGCACGGAGGTAACTCGGTTTGTAATGGGTCACCCATCCACAGACCAACCTAGGCAGGCGCGGCTTAACCTGAAGATCGAACCGAGCTGCAGTTATTATTTAGCCACAACTCCTCCTTTAATAAATCCTTCATTGTAAAATATATTTTATGACACATCAGATCAGTCCACTCCCTCTTTCAGATTGAGGGTTCATCATGTATATCCGGGGCTGCGGGACTGTTCGAAAGAGATACCGTGGCCCGGGAACACAAAGGGCGATGAAGGAACATGGATGGGTTTTAGTCAGTAAAAGTCTGACACTCCCTCCTGCTCCGCCCAGAGCGGGAGGAGTCATTTGAAGATTTCCCATCCGAAAAAAAAAAATACTTGGCTCAGTGTTAACCGACCTCTGAAAACACAATTTCATTTATGACCAATGTTCATTCAGCTCATAACCTAACTAATTCCCCGGGGTGTTACAGGCCCCAATCTACTGAATTTCATCATACCTTCTAAATAAGAAAGTGCCAGGACACACTTTTAATCCTAAAAGCTTACAAACTAATCCACTGACCAATGGTCCATTTTGTGCACAAATCGGTTTATATCGCAGAGGTTGGGGGCTCGGGGTATCTATTAGTCTCCAGTCCCCCGGGACATACCGGCCTCCATGTTACCTGTCGGATATTATTATTTTTTTACTCACTTTTCATCGGGATTTTAGGGTTGTGTGTCGAAATGTTCGCAACGGAGAATTTGGGCGTCTGATCTTGTAAATGTAGCGTAGTTTACGAAAACTATTCATCTGTTTTAAGTGGGTAGGCTAGTTGTTCGAGATTTTTGTAATTTAATAGGCGAGACTACAAAAAAATCTAATTAGTCCGTCACTTAGATTAACAAAAAATATTGGACCCGTGTTTTTTCTTTTGTTACGTAAACCAAAATTGACGAAGATACGACGCTTTTTAAATTCTCAATACGTCACGCCATGGTATAATTTTTAGCTAGTTCTGACGTCACGAGCCCCCCCTCCCGAGTTTTGATGAGTTTTATCTTTAACAATATTCATTGATTTGCAAAAACAAAAAATACGAGTCCATTAATTTCCAATACTCTAACTGACGGACTAAATAGATTTGCAATTTTTTGATACTGTCGTCATGCCTATTATGTTGATGGATGTAGAAGAAGAGGAAGACAAAGGAAACGATGGATGGATTGTGTGAGGAGTGATATGAAAGATAAAGGAGTGAATGATAGCGTGACGGTTGACAGGGGAGAATGGAAGAAAAAAACATGTTGCGTCGACCCCGAGTAACATGAAACAAGGGCAGAAAGAAGCTGAATTATTTAGTTATGGCTGCTGCAATTGAAATCATAATCAGCATAAATCTTTATTTATCTCGACTTCAGAAATTACAGGCGCTGGTATATGCACAATCTTAAATAGAGAAAGGTGTCTGAAGTAGGAAAATCCTGAGGTACAGATCACCTCTCCGGCTTAAATAGTATACATAAATATTGTACATTTTAATTTTAGCAAAAAAAAATAAGTCAAGATCTAGAGTTTAAATTGGAAGTAGGTATTTTAAATTATTTATTTTAAATTTGACAATTTACTAACCATGGGTCAATTAAAATATGCAATTGACATGTTAAAGAAATAATACTCATATGTATACGTTAAAGTGTAGGTAAACAAAAAAATCAAAGCTATTTCTACAATATTATTCGTTTTGAATATATTCTTTGGGAACGTTCTATAATGTTTAAACTCATACGCCACCTGTCTGATGACATGACGAGTAATAGAGAAGTATGGAAGAAGAAGACATGCTGCGCCAACCTCAAATAAATTAGAATAAAGTCAGGATAATTATGAAGAAACTCGAACATCCCCTGCGAATATAGAATAGAATAGAATACTCTTTATTATGTACACCATAAAAATTACAGATACAAATGTAAAACATTTTACAAGGGGTGACACAATGGGCGGTCTTAGCGCTAAAAGCGATCTTTTAAAGACAACCTTTGGATGGATTTAAGGGGGAGACAATACTGAATATCTGCTTAACCTAGCCCAACTGTGTTGGTGTCGGCTCCCAACCTAACCAGGTGCAGCTGAAAACTTCATATTGGGCAGAAGCAAAATGCTTTTTGCATTTCCATGATATCAACTTCATTTCATAATCAAAATCAATCAAGTATACATTTTGGCCCCGCAAGAAATAATGTTTTTGTTTTGTTTTGTGTTTTTTTTTCACCTGATAAAAAACATTATTTCTTTTATAGACGTCATCTGTCGAATATATACTCGTAGCATATTATTCATCATCAGCCTATTAATGTTCCCACTGCTGGGACACAGGCCTCCTCTCTAAGAGAGGGATTGGGCTATAATCCACCACGCGGGCCCAGTGCGGATTGGTAGATGTCACATGTCTTCGAATTTTTTGGTTCTAGTACATGCCGGTTTCCTCACGATGTTTTCCTTCACCGTTTTGAGAGCAGTGGTGATGAAATAAATTACACAAAGTAATGCGCCTGCCTGGGTTCGAACCCACGACTTACTGTTCGTAAGTCGGGGCCGCCAACACTGCTGCATGCTGTCGCATATTATTAAGTCAGTTTAATTCCAATCGTATATTGCCAATATCCCTATCTCACCAAATAAAATAACATAACCTAAAAAACCCCTGTCATCTACACCCTAAGACAGCGGGGGACCCACCCTTTACCCTCGCCGCGGTAATTACGTAATGCCTATTAATTACACACCTCTTGTATCAGCTGATAGCCCATATTTAGAGTTTTACCTCATGAGGACAAAATATATACGTCAAACCAAACCCCGTGTGTGCGTAATATTAAAATAAGAAGATGTTTCTGTAAGTATAAGGACGTCATTAACGTCATCCGTTATGGTTGATTTTTTTCTTTTTTGACGAAAGTAGGCGTTTAAAAAATGAAGGGTTAGTGTGAGACATCTAAATACTGAAACCAACGGTGTAAGCCCTGGTTGAACCTAACTAGCTCTTGAATGTCATTTGACAAAACGACCCGAATGGCGCAGCGGTAGTGAGCTTGCCTAACGTTCTTAGGGTCCCGGGTTCGAATCCCGGTAGGAGCAAATGTTTGTGTGATGAGTATGGATATTTGTTTCCGAGTCATGGATGTTTACATGTATAATAAGTATGTATTTACAAACAAAAAGTATCTATATCAACTATCTGGTGTCCACGACACAAGCCTCGTTGCTTAGTGTGGCACTAGATGGCGCTGTGTGTTAATGTCCAGCGATATTTATTTATTTGATAAAATGCTGTGATAAATTAGCGATCATGTTTTTATTTGTTACGCATCTGGTAAATGTCTTTTTTAAACTTTCACGATCAGAACACATTATAAAACATATGAAAAAGGTAAAATTTGCGATAAATACCTGTTTCAATATGTTTTATAATGTGTCATCTGGTAAATCATGGGAAGATTACGAGTAGTTGCCAAAGTAGCGACTCGCCACGTTGGGCAAATAGGCTGGGCAGAGATAACGACAAAATCACTAACTTTCGATCGCTGATAACTAACAAATAAATTCGGTTGCAATAATGATGCTTGCGAGAAACGCATCTTGGATGTAAAGACTTGCTTTACCCGCAAGCATCATTATTGTAACCGAATTTATTTGTTAGTAATTAGCAATCGAAAGTTAGCGATTTTGTCGTTATCTCTGTCGAGACTGCCGGCGCTGGGATAGGCGGGTTGCAAAGGTGGCAGATAGGGTGTTTTTGGCACAGCGTAGAAGCGGCCTGTGTCCAGCTGTAAACTGCAGTGGGCTGAATTGATTGATTCCAATCTCTACATAGATATTTGAAGGAATATTGACATTCTCGTTGGTCTAGTGGTTGCAAGAGCGACTGCTTAGCACGGGTTCGATTCTACGGGTCGGTTGATGGCAATAGGCTCGCCCCCTATTACGAGACTTAAACATAACTAGCGAAATCTGAGTGTAATAATGGGGTATACTTCTGGCTAACCCTTCGGGGATTACAGGCGTGATGATATGTTATGTTGTTCGAAGTCCCAAAAATAGTTTACTTTAGTTTGGTTTATAGTTCTTCAGTAACATTTCTTCTAGGTACTGTTGAAACAACATTTGGTTCACTATGACTCTGAAAAATCCATGTTTCACCTTTACCAACATCAGGTCCAAACATATATCCTCACATTTAAATGTCATCCTACACAGCCCATAGCAACAGTCTGTTCCTACTAACATCATTTTAATTAAAAATGTACATCGATTGAAGCGACTGCGGTCATTGTCTACCTCAAAATAAAGTCTAATTTAATTTTAACCTGATGTCAGCGGCGATTTCCAAAGGGTACATCCCTTATGGATCACTAGATTTGTGGGCTAATGTCTATTCTTCTGCTAAAGTCGGATACCATGAAAATCTGGTGATCTGGATGTTGGAAGAAAGTACAATGACTAACCGCCACATTGATCTTAGTTTACATAGTGTTTTTGTTTGTATGTGCTAATGTTTAGTAACATTATTAAAAAAACTGCAGTGCCTGCCGCGATAAAAAGACGATGATTCCGAATTATTTGAAAGTGATTTCCGGCACTAGAAAAAGTGAACTATGGTTATTACTAGACCGACTCCAGCTTAACTTGCTAGCTAAGGCATTACCAGAAAAAAAGTATTTTTAGTTCGTTTATGTCGCAGTCGGTAATTCTTACATTTTGTTAACAAAAATTGGTTACTAATGTGACTTTTTCAATTCATAATTATGTACTTTTCTAAGTTTATCTTGGACATCACAGACATCGGTGAAGGAAAACATCGTGAGGAACCCTGGACTTATAATTAATATGAGTCTGAAATCACCAACCCGTCTTGAGCAAGCGTGGTGATCAATGCTCGTGCATTCTCTGTATGAGAAGAGGCCTTTGCCCAGCAGTGGGACAGTAATAGGCTGGTATAATTATTATATTTATTTCGTTTATTTATTCTATAACATATTTTTAAATTTTTAAATATTCCTAATATAAAAACAATATAAATAAAAACATTTAAAAATATAAAAATAGTAGCCCACCAGCGCTGGGAACAGGGTCCGAGCTGCCGGTGGTTAGGGCTCTTGAGAGAGGAACCTCCTAACAATACGTGCCGTGTCCAGAAGTACTGCTTTCTGAATCAAGCCCTTGATCCAGCTGCCAAGCGAGAGCCTCCTAAGATGTTGGTCGAGGCTCTTGGCTATTAAGCCATTGGCCGACACGACTATCGGCACAATGACTGCTGTACTCACGTCCCACATGTCAACAACCTCGCGAGCCAGATCTAGATATTTAAATTGTTTATCTTTTTCTGCTTTCACGAGGTTCTCGTCATGCGGGACCGTTATATCAACAATCATTGTGCGACGCTCCAATCGATCTATCACCACAATGTCAGGCCTATTGGCAACAACAGTCCTGTCAGTGATGATAGGTCGATCCCAATACAACGTGATATTACCATTATGGAGAACTGGGTCGGGCGCATACTTATAGTATGGCACTTCTGATTCCACAAGGTTGTACTTCAAAGCAAGTTGCTGGTGGATAATCCTGGCAACAAGGTTGTGTCTATGCAAGTACTCTCCGTTAGCCAGACTAGAACACCCAGAAATAATGTGTCGGATCGATTCTCCCGGACGGTGGCATGCCCGACATATGTCAACCGTGCCATCTTTCACAATGTATTTCCGGTAGTTATTCGTCATCATAACTTCGTCCATTATTGCACAGACAAAACCTTCGGTTTCCCCGAAGAGGTCACCAAAGCGCAGCCAGGATACGGACGCTAAGAAGTCTACATCCGGGCCATGTAGGGCCCGGTAAAAGCGTCCGTGAAGCTCCTTGCCCTGCCATTCCTCCTTGCGGTCATTAGTGTCTAATACTTTAGGCTTGCGCCAGTTCTCGTTAGCCAGGAAGAGCGGGGTGAGGCCCTTGTCCACTGAGACCACATCTCGGTGCATCTCCCCGTCGGCTTCTAGGAAGTATTCCCTGAGACTGCATACCTCACGGTTGTGTAGGGTCTTAGCATTTAAGAAGCCACGACCCCCGCACTTCCGTGGGATATACAGTCTCATCACCGACGACCGTGGGTGATGCATTCGATTTGCAGTCAACAGTGTGCGTACCCTCCTATCCAGGGCATCAAGTTCCGTCTGAGTCCATTTGAGTATGCCGAAGGAATACATCAAAACCGGCATGACCCAACCGTTGAAGGCGCGCACCTTGTTTCCGCCTGACAAAAGACTGCCTAGTACCTTATTCAAGCGGCCAAAGAAGCGCTCCCTCAACGATTGCTTCATGTCAGTCACGTTGATGCCTAACGCTTCCGACATACCCAAATACTTGTAGGTTTCTGTTGAGGAGAGGGATCTAAGGTGTATGGAATCCGAGAGTTGGGTTCCCACGGATTCCATAATCTCTCCTCGCTTTACATGCATGACTGCACATTTGTCCACACCAAATTCCATCCTGATGGCGCTACTGAAAGTTTCTGTTACCTTCAGTAGCTTCATCAGTTGCAAATTGTTGGGGGCAAAGAGTTTCAGATCATCCATGTAGAGAAGGTGAGATATGACCTGACCATCTTTCCTCAACAGATAGCCTAGACCTGAACGCTCCAGCAGTGTGCTGAGAGGGTTCAAGGCTAGACAAAACCACAATGGACTCAGACTATCACCCTGGAAAATACCACGCTCGATCCTTATCGGTTCGCTGTTCCCTTGGATCTGTCGACATCCTGGATAGCGAAGAACCGTTCTCCAGTGCCCCATACATGACATCAGGAAGGTACGTAGAGTTGCATCTACTTTGTACAACTCCAGCACCCTCATGAGCCATGTATGAGGCACGGAATCATAGGCCTTCTTATAATCTATCCAACATGTAGACAGATTCTTTCGGGAGCGGCGAACCTGTTGGCTAATGGCCATATCAATGAGGAGCAGCTCCTTAGTGCCGCGGGACCCGTTCCTACATCCATTCTGAGAGGCAGACATGATAGAATTACTTTCAATATGTTGGTTGATTTTAGCTCTCAAAATGGATGTAAGAACTTTATAGACCGTTGGTAAACAAGTGATAAGTTTATTATTATTATAAATTAAATATACTTATATCGCTGGACATTACACACAGCGCCATCTAGTGCCACACTGAGCAACGGGGCTTGTGTCATGGAAACCAGATAGTTGATATACTACATAGATACTTTTTGTTTGTAAATACATACTTATTATACATATAACATCCATGACTCGGAAACAAATGTCCATGCTCATCGCACAAACATTTACTCCATACCGGGATTTGAACCCGGGACCCTAAGAACGTAAGGCAGCCTCACTACTGCTGCGCCATTCGGGTCGTCATTCAATTGGTTACATAATGTAATGGGTATGGGTAATTATTTATTAGTATCACTTATACTTAGGTACAAACTTACTGTTACTGTTGCTTGTAGCTTGCGACATCTCACGGCTGGCCAAAGGCCTCTCTTCAAAAATATGTTCATAAATGTTATATCCAAACGAGTCACTCAATTCAATTTTAAAATCGTTTTAAATTACTTTACACTTACTCTCCGTGTGCGTGCTAAACCAACGAAATAGTCAAACACGGAAAACTATTTAATTGGCAATCGGCACTAAACTGTACAGAGTGCTCGTTTCGCGGGCGCGCATCATTTCCTTGTAAATTACCAAGTAATGACTACCGTTTCTCACTATGTAGCATCGTAATAGGTTATCTTTTACACGTAGGTGGTATTGCCACTCAAATGAAGATAGTTCAAAGTAAAAAAAAACCTAGAGTTGCAAAGCTTACTTTAAAGAAAACTAAGTATGAAGTGGTAACCTCGCAAAGTTGGGTCTTGAAAAATGGAGAAACTTCTTCTAAGTTATAATTATCATTGATACGTAATTATACTTTGATAATTAACTTGATTATAACAAAATCAACTGTAGGCCTTTATTCTGACACTAGCGGACGTCACGCGGTTTCACCTGCGTAGTTCCCGTTCCCGTAAAAGTAAGGGGATAAAATATAGCCTATGTTCACCGGAGATAGTGTAGCTTCCCAACAGTGAAAGAATTTTTCAAATCGGTCAAGTAGTTTCGAAACCTATTCAATGCAAACAAACAAAAACAATCAAATCTTTCCTCTTTATTTATAATATTAGTGTAGATTCTCTCTATCATTGTCAGTATAACAATAAGCTATTTATTTTTTACTGTAAAACTATTTAAAAGTCATAAGTATAGTAAGCCTCTGCGATTCTTAACGTTGGTTGTTTTTTTTTTTTATAAATAGATCTCCTTTGTGAACAACAAATATAATTCCGCCAATTGTTGAGTGGGTTCTTCAATGCAGATATTTCACACACGTATCACGTATTTATCTGCATTGAATAAGAATACAAGTCTGGATGTCTAAATAATAACAAATATCCGAAATATCACACCATTGACAATGGAGGTATGTCGTGAGTGACATTGAGAGAGCTTTTTGGAAATCAACCTTCGTCTCGGCAGAAAGGTGAAAATCTAATACCACGCAAATTTGTCTTACGTCATTTCAAATTTAACTTTGTTTTTTTTTTGACGCGATAAGGTCTTCTAAATCGATGAACACCGGCTGCACGCACGAAAAAGTGTCACACCGTTCCGCGCGCCAGTCACGTTCCGCCTGACTCATCAACGCCCAGCCCAAACCCTTGGACCTAGAAAACTAAAATTTTGCACAGTGGTTCCCTTTATAATGTAGACAAGACAAGAAATAACGAAGGATTTTTTTTTTTAATTGAACCCATAAGGGAGTTAAATAGGGGATGAAAGTTTTGTATGAAAGTCCGTCAGTTTGAAAGTTAAATCAAATAAAATCTTAAACTTTTGTGTTTAGACTGACGATTGAAAATTAATTTATACGTGTCTTAGCGTTATTGATAATTCCACCCCCAAAGGGTTATAAAAGGGGATGAATTTGTGTATGGAAAGTCCTTAATTTTCGAAGTAAAAATCACAAAATTTATTATCTAGGCGTATGGTTGGAAGCCAACGCAACGGTGTTGTTAGAATTTCAATCCTTAAGGGGTGGCAAGAGGGATGAAATTTAGTTTTTTCAAATAAATGTCAATTTATCTAATTTATATAATTTTCAATTAACTCCTTTTTTATATAATACAAAATAATGATAATACAGTGATAATAATTCAATTCAATTCATAAAAGTATGGAATTTTTCATCAATGTTTTCTTATGATGTTTGTCACGTAAAATGATCGTCTGTAAACCAACTTTACAGACAACCATTTTTTTACATAGCCGCAAAAATAACATGCGATGAAACGTGTGAAAAATAGGAAGCCATACAATCCTCGATTTTTAAGAAATATTTTGAATACGATAAAAGAACCGCACAGATGATGTGTATAATATAACCTACATACTCGTATATTCTTAAATTAGAATTGCTTTAGGAAAATTTCCAAAAAATAAACGTTTATAATAAAGAAAATATGACAATGGAATACTTATTTGAGGAGAAGGTTTTTTGAACAAAAACATTGATGTTAAACCTTGACGAAACAGATATTTTTAGACACACATATATTTTTTAATAAGTTCATGGAAAAATTTAATCACTAGTATGTCGTCAGACACGCGAGTCGTCAAATACGCATTTCGGCAGAAAACGCATGTTGACAGAAACGCATCTCGTCAGATTTGCATCACGACAAAGACGCAGCTCGTCAAACACTCAACTTGACAGATGCGCGTCTCGACAGATACGCAACTCATTATGCCCGGTATGAGTTTATTATTTTAAGACGTCGCGGTTGTTGCCACGGAAGCAAACAAGATCGTCGTTTGTTTCACTAATATTTTATATAGGTGACCCAAAATTAAATTTTGTAAATCCGCTATTACTATTTCGTTTAAGGGGACTACAGGAGCTAAACGCGAGTTTTATAATGCAAAAAAGATCCACTGCAATAAACAAAACCAGAAAAATATGCCATGATCGCGGGTTAACCCGCGGGTTATCGGAAGCTCAAAAACAATGAATCATCACGGAAGATATCCCGTAAGTGACATTTTAAGTATAGTTTGATAGTGTTTTGAAAACATAATACAGCGAATTTTACTAGATAAAAAAAAACACGAACTTATCTCTAAAAAGTTCTTATAACGACTAAAAACCATACTAAAATACATGCGATCATTCCGATTTTTTGGCAAATAATTCTACAAGCAACATATTATTAGCATGATAGTGTTTTATTTTTTTAGTCCAATCAATAGATTTTTTGTAAATCTCAAAAAACCACTCATTTTCGGCCACACTATTCGGCCCGCAGTGACTGACGTAACAACCACTTTGTAGTGCAAGCTGATTAGAACTTTATTCTAACAGTATTTCAATTGAAGTTTGAACCACCACAAATAGAGTTGCTAATTTAGCTCCTGTAGTTGCCTTGACTAAAAGGTATATGTTCAGTTATTGTCTGTCACTTTACTCGGTGCAATTTATTTTGTTTCTATCGCTCTCAAAATGACGGAGCAAAACACCAAAAATTCGAAGACAGTGACATCTATCAACCCACCTTGGGCGCGCATGATGGATTACGTCCCACTAGCTCTCAAAGACGAGAGCTTTGTGGCCCAGCCGTGGGAACATTATAACTGACAACAGACAAAATAACTAACAAAGAAGTAATTATAATCAGCAACCCAAAATGGATTATATCTGGTCCATCAATAGCCCGATAACATCGTTAACGTGACATTTATCTTCAGGTAGCAGACCTTCTCCACTACCTAGCAAACTTGCTGTGATTATGCCACGTAGGTCCACGCAGAATGAAGTTGCGCAACTCTATTACAAGTGAGATATTGTTTGTAGTACAAGCGGACAACTACATTGTATTTGTAACCCATCCTCGTGTTCGTTTTTAAAGTTTTTAGAAGTTCATGATTTTGGATTTAAAAGAATGGAGTTTATCTTTTCGGATTCGCTAGACAATGTCGTAAAGTTCTATTGTGAGCACATTTTTGGGTTACACGTGTTTTTGATGTCGTGTTCTTACAATTTTGTAGGAACTCTTCTAGTGTAAGCTTATAAAAATTATGTATTTCTGAGTTTCGTAACTTTTAGGATCTCATCATCATCTGCCTAGCCTTTTCCCAACTATGTTGGGGTCGGCTTCCAGTCAAACCGCATGCAGCTGAATACCAGTATTTTACATGGAGCGATTGCCTATGACTCCACAACGATAGCCCTTGGTAAGACTGGTTGTCAAAATTTTTGGGCCACTGGACTATACCTGTAACGACTGTCAAAGATCTACAAACGACAGCCGGGACCAACTGCTTAACATGCTTTCCGAGACACGGAGGTAACTCCGTATGTAATGGGTCTACCCAGCCTAGACAGACCAACCTAGGCAAACACGGCTTAACCTAAAGATCGACCCGAGCGGCTGTTATTATTTAGCCACGAGCTCCTCCTAACTTTTAAAATCGAATCGGTGTTAAAATACTCTTATCTAATTGCGCATTCTCCTTATCATTACGATATTTTTTTTGTTGCCGATCATACCTGGAAACCGTCTAGTTACGGAGATATTGGAGATCAAAGTTTCAACTTTACTACATTTTTTTTAAATACCAGTTTTTAATGTTATAACTTTACTTTAAATACCCCATGACCTCTGTACTACTCAATGCATCCATCAGAACAATGTATTGAGTGCGTTATATAGAGTCCTACCGCAGAACGAATTTTTGCACTTGAAAAAAAAGTAGTTTCGAAGCAATCGTTTTTGCGTAGTTACTCAAACTCAAACTCAAATTAGTTTGATGTACAGAATGCTTGGTTCTCGTGTTCGTGAAGGAACCGTTTACACCTTGCATACATACTTACATTAAGCTTTACGTTTACGTTTTCTCATTACGAAAAATCATCATCAGAAAACTTTGCGGAGAAAGTTTAAAGTCATTTCTTCATTCGCCATAAAATCATAAAATCAAATGTAATAAATCTTCCAAAGCCAAGTTCATGTTACGGTTGGGTCGTAGACATTCTCAAAGTTGCCCCTAACAATCAGATAGCTAGACAATTTATACGCTGCCCTACCGACACCGGTATTGGTACTTTGTGCCACTTGGACTTTCAGGAATTAAATGCTGGAATGGATTTTGATTTTATTATCGACAAAGATGTTTTAAAGGGAGTTCATTTATTTTAATGATTGTGAAACAATTTCCGGAGAGGATGGCAGCGGTGGCCCAGTGGTGGGGGCCCCGTCTTACGAACATTAAGTCGGGGGTTTTCTTTGAGTAATTTATTTCATCATCACTGCTCTCAAAACGGTGAAGTAAAATATCGTGAGGAAACCGGCATGTCCTAGAACCAAAAATTCGAAGTATGTGACATCTACCAATCCGCACTGGGCCCGCGTGGTGGATTATAGCCCATTCTATCTCATTAGGTGGAGGCCGTGTCCCAGCAGTGGGAACATTATAGGCTGATGATGATGATAATGATGAAATAATTTCCTGGGAGAATGCAATCTTGTCTCCGCACCCCATCAGAAGTGACGAGGAGGGAACACCGTGTGGTTTTAGTCAGTAGGAGTCTGACAGACCCCTCTGCGGTGGAGGACATCCAATGACAATTCCCACACTTAAAAAAAAATAGAAGAGACTGCAGAGAGAGAGATTACTACAAATAATGTGAAATCTTTCAAGTACTTGTGTAAACAATAAACATCCAAGCGATTGCAGCAATCACGACAGATTTGCGGTCTATTTTTGAAGAGTTTATTATATATACCATTGTATATCTCCGAAGATTAGCATCAGATCTTCACCAAATTTAAATGGGACCACCGCAATATGTTCTTTCTTTCTTTATCCTGTGGATAAGTGCCAAACCAGGTGTCAGAGTTTTTCTGTCGCCCATGGGCCTCTGACTTGGCTTTAGATAAAGTACTTACAGTTAAAATAAAAGAATAAAAACCCCCAACTACCTACGTACAATTTTTCTAACTACCTTATTGTAAACTAAAAAGTCTATGATAGATGACGTTTATTTTGTAGACCAAAAGAAAAAATAAGTCAGAAAACAACTCTTTTAACAGATTATTAGAGCAGTTGGCCGCGTTACTTAAAGATGAAGTATCAAACTGGTAGTTATTTGTAAACTTTTGGTTTCAGTTTGTTTTTTAATTCATCCTTTGATACGACCTAACTTTTTCTAATAAGAGAAAATGAGTTCATTTTTATTTGGCGAAATATTTTTTAAGAAATTTCTAGCGAAGTATGTTTTGGGCATGGCTCTTTACCATGTTTATAAGTAAAATACGAAAACAATCAGTTGACATAAATGGTTTTTTAATCAATACCATACGAGTACTTGTCCATATTAATGTTATTAATTTGAAACAATTAACGAATTCACGAATTAACAGTCTGACAGATTTCGATGAATAGCTTAGTTACGGAGATACCGTTATCTGGGTTACCGTGCTTAGGGTACCTAGGTAAACTGACCACCCGAATGGCGCAGCGGCAGTGAGGCTGCCTTACGTTCTTAGGGTCCCGGGCTCGAATCCCGGTAGGAACAAATGTTTGTGTGATGAGCATGGACATTTGTTTCCGAGTCATGGATGTAAGTATGTATTTACAAACAAAAAGTATCTATGAAGTATATCAACTATCTGGTGTCCACGACACAAGCCTCGTTGCTTAGCGTGGCACTAGATGGCGCTGTGTGTTAATGTCCAGCGATATTTATATTTATGTATTTATATATAAACATATTTTTTTCCCGGCAAAACCTTCCTGCGGAATAATTCCGCGGGTAAAAGCTAAAGTATTTTATACGTATTGTAATAGAAGTAAAGTTTTGTCCTATAATATGGGTGTACTCTTGGAGACACCTCTGCCTAACCACTCGGGGATTTCAGGAGACACGTTATGTGTTGTCTATATTGAAAACATAATAAACATGTTTCAAGTATTTACGGTTTCTAACTAAACTACTAACGGAAGATATCTCAGAATGACCGCTGTTTTCTCTGTTGCTACACCAAATTGGAATTTAAATAAAATACGATACATTTTGTGCCGTGCAAATAATGTTATAATGAAACGTTATTCATAATTACACAGAGTATCAATTTTACTTGTGTGTTTTGTATCAATTAAAATCCTATTTCTACACATGATTAACAGCATATCGGCTTTCATGTGTAATTATTTTCCTTTTTATTTTTTGTGGAACTGAAAGGTAGATATTTCCGTGATTTTCGTTGCTAAAATTGTGTAATTGTAACACAAATGATCATAACAAGGATAATAATACACTGGCGAAAATACCTTCTATTCCATAAAGGGGATAACAGGCGTGAGGTCGTACGCCTGTTAACCTCGAAGGGTTATACAGAGGGTATACCCTAAAAGTACACATTTCACCAGTGTTTAAGTCCAATATTATAGGGGGCGAGCCTATTGTCGAACAACCTGGCACAATTCCAGGCTCCGTGACTGCTACTGAGAAAACATCTGAAGGAAAAACACAATAACATTTTAGGGAATTGATCTCAGAACGCCATACTCAACAACAATGAATATAGGCTCGAAGTTATGTTAAATTGTGTTATTGTAGCTTCTAATAAACAATCCTAGCAAGGACAATAAAATACTGGAAAATATACCAATCCTAACTATAATATTATATATTATAGCCAAGAGCTTCGATGACCTTGATGCTCTCTTTAGGCGGATGGATCAAGAGCCTGATTCAGAAGGCAGTACTCCTCGAAACGTCTCGCATTGTGAGGAGGTTCCTGTCTCTGCAGCCCTAACCACCGGTGGCTTGGACCCTGCTCCCGACACCGGCGGACTACTATTTTTTTTTTGTTATATTTTTAAATGTTTTTATGAAATATTTTAAAATGTAAATAATACGATTTTAAGATGACTAGAGTAGATTATAAATGCGAAAGTAAGTTTGTTTGTTTGTTTGTAACCTTTTCACGCCTCAACCACTGAGCCGATCATCCTCAAATTTTGTATATACGTTGTCAGGTGTACAGAAACGGACGTAGGGTATTTTTCATCCCGAAAAATAGTACTGTTCCCGAAGAAAACAACAATAACGTTCTTATAATAATAGATGGCGCCACGTATCTTTCGAATCATGATTGAATTATATTACAAGCAGAGTACATCCCGAATGAATTGTCAAATTCCAAATTCGAAGCCGCAGACATAAGATAGTTTAAAAAAAAAAAAAAAACAAATTGTTTTTCACAACGAAGTTCGTAGTTCCTGCACCGTCCACCTACATATGGAACTAATTCGAGTCGGTCGTCCAACTTGCTCTTTGTTCAACATTTAGTGGCAGTTCCAACATCGTACAATTAACAAAGGGGTACATATGTATCCCAACACAGTAGGTACAGTCGTGGTCTTTTCTGCCTGATCAGTTAATTATTTTTTTCGCTTAAATCATGCGAGAGCGCTGAGCCACGCCCTCTTAAAGTTTAGGCCTATTAAGAAAGTGTCAATTTGGCGCGCAAAATAACAATAACTCTCGTTTGGCGTGCGTCGTGAGTGCGCTCGGCCGATCGGTATTGTCTTTCATTTATTATTTCTATACAAAGTCAACGGGGTGGGGCTAGATAGCGTTTCAATGTTGCGAGTGCAAGCAAAAATTAGCTTAGTGGTGATCAGGCGGGAGTGTCCACGATAGTACATCCAAGTGGGTACAAATGTACCCCAACTCTGCAGCTGTACAAATGGGTACAAATGTACCTCACACAGTTGAATATCACTGCGGTAATTCCCAAGGAAGAGAATAATGTTGTACACCCACATTTTGCTGATTGTGAATTAGATTCCTTGTAATTGTACGCTTGTTGTTGTAATTGTTGTCTGTGGCCATTTATTGAAGAGCATTCCATCCCGAAAGCGGGGTCTAGACTAGACCGAGAAAAATCTTGGATAATCTTGATGTATCTAGTAATGGCTTGTTCTGACCAGCTATAAAAAAAAGATGCTGGTGGTGACGACCCGAATGGCGCAGCGGTAGTGAGGCTGCCTTACGTTCTTAGGGTCCCGGGTTCGAATCCCGGTAGGAGGAAATGTTTGTGTGATGAGCACGGACATTTGTTTCCTAGTGTTTATATGTATTAAAAGGATGTGTGATGTGTGTGATGTTTATATGTATTAAAAGGATGTATTTACAAACAAAACGTATCTATGTAGTATATCAACTATCTGGTGTTCACGACACAAGCCTCGTTGCTTAGTGTGGCACTAGATGGCGCTGTGTGTAATGTCCAGCGATATTTATTTATATTTTATTTTATATATAACCTTATTTTTTTGAAGTCGGTTAATAGGTAAGTCCAGTAGCAATCAGTCACACCGTTGATGGAAAACAGCCATAATTTGTGAAAACCATTTTCAACATCTGTAAATGCAATCACTAAAAAAACTCATCTAGCTTTTAAGTCCCCCCGCTCACACTGGGCCCACGTAGTAGATTATGGCCCACTTACCGAGATGACGCATGCATCTCAGCAGTGGGAACTTGATGACGTTATTAGAAAGACGAAAGAAAGAAAAAATATTTGTTTGCCGCAGGCACATGACGTGCATACAAACTTAGAGAAAATAAACAAAAAACATACAAAGCATAACAGACATTTAAAATATAACAGAACAGAAAAAAAAAGTTGACAGCTAGCACGTCGTGAGTGCGACAAACAGGTTACCACTCAGCATGATGCTGGGCCCACAGCACAGCGCTGGTTTTCAGTGGTCATCCTAAAAAAACGTACGGAAGACAGTGATTTAATTATAAAAAAATATATATAATTATATATTTTTTTGTAATGTTTATGTTTCTGCTGTGTTTTGTTATAATCTAAGTACTGGCTGTTTTATTTTAGTTACTCATATAATTAAATACCGCTACATACTATATATATATACTGCAGGCTAAACAAAATAAACATAAATACAAATTAATATATTACGTTCTGAAAAAACCCTCAACTACTAAAATTCTAAAGAAGCAGAATATTTGACAAAGTTTCAGTTATAAAAAAATTGGAACGTGTTGCACCGACCTCAAGTTACATGGGACAAGGGTGGATAGATGAAGTTGATGATATGATGATTAATTTTTGGGAGGCCAAACGAATCTACCTGAAAACACAAATGTTTTTCAAGAAATATTCAACGCAAATAGACAAGGGACTAAAAGAAGCCATAATATACCAGAGGTGGTTTGACTCCCGAGAGTGCGAGGGAGTCAAACCACCTCTGGTATATTGTTATTGTAACTGTACTTTTCACTTTGAGTGCGAGAAAAATAGTCAATTTAGTACAAAAACATTTATTATTCCTCCAGTCCATAGAACTTTCGTAAGTTTTTAGGTAAATCTTTATGTCTTTTGCTCTTTGCTCGACGTCAAACTCTTCACTGTCACTGGACATTCTTAATAAATTTATATAAAACCGAACAAATTTACACTCGACAAAAATTCTAAAATTTTCGCGGTCAGTTTTTTCTTCTAAACCAGTCACAGATTAACAATTTAAAACGCATGGGGCGCCACCTTCCTTGCGGAAAAACCATGGAACTAAAACTCTCAACATTTTCGCAATGAAGATGGTCGACACTCCACAGAAGTAGTAGTATATTAACTGGCTGTTTGAGTTTGTCTATGTCACATGAAGGAAATTAAAAAACTAATTACTTTTACTCCTTAGGGACTCAAGTGGTCACTTTAGTCCCGCTTCGTAGGGCAATATTGGCGTACTTTTAGAGCATGAGAAGTGAAAAAGACTTTTTCTATTCTAATGGCCTGTTTTAGACTTTCACGGTTTTTCACTACACTAATAGAAAAAAACACGGATATCATCCCGTAAGTGTTGTACTTTAAGTGTTTTTCTATTCTAATCTCTCTCACTATATAAGCACGTTTGTATTTGCGTCCATTCACCAGTAGCTGCGTAATAAAATGCCTGTCTCACAAAACATCAAGAACATTAGTCGAAAGGATTTCCCGGAAACTTATCGGTAAGGTCAAGACGTTCGAAGGGATTCGGAGATCGATGTCAGTGATATAATGCATTCTAACTGATTGAACTACACTAGCGGGAAGTTGGGGTTCTGTTTCAATTCATGCCACAACGGGAAAGTAAAGGACGTAAACGGATCCTAGACGAAGCCGTCAACCAAGCATTCTGTACATCAAAGTAAGTAAATTTACTCAAAAATGATTGCTGAGAAACAACTTTTTTTTTGGGGTGGAAAATAGTACTCAATGTAATGCACTCAAAACATTATGCTGATGAATGCATTGAATAGTACAGGGGTCGTGGATTTATTTAAAGTTATAGCTTAAAGCATTAAAAAAAGTGAAAAGTTAGAACTTTAGCCCCATCTCCGTTGCTAGCAGAGCCCGTAGAATATTTCTGTGGAATAGTTTCCAAACTCCAGGTAGCAAGAATAATAAAAGATGATGTATTTTAAAAATAGAACACTAAGCCAATTTCGAACTCATTCGCCACGAAAATAACATTGCATCCTGCAATACAGTAAAGGTAGAGTTGCACCAGCACAATACGAATTCGAAGTCACATAGTGTTTATTTGAATTCGTTTTGAAAAGTAAAACCAATTACAGTGACAGTTGAATAAATGGAACATACGACAGTGGCGACATCTAGGGACAAAGTCACAAGGACACTCGAAACTATTTCAAAATGTGGAATTGAAAAATTACTCTTCTGATGTAGGGTGATTGTTATACTAAGTGGTTTATTCTACAAAGAATTTGGACAACGCATTTTCACCCGTGAATGTTGAGAAATGGATTAGTTTATCAGTTTTATCGTGTTTTTCTAATTATCACATCATTATCCGGTCTTTATCCCAATATTAATTTGGGGTCGGCGCTGAGTCTTCTTCCATACTTCTCCAAAATGACTACTGCCCGTTTCCACACAATAACACAGAACGATTCTTTATGTCTCCCTAAATATTATTGCAGCGCCGAGGATCAAAAATATAGAGGCGTTTATTAAGTCGTCGGTAAATAAGCATAAGATGTCTTCTTCCTGTTTAATAGTAATTTGTATTAATAAAGTGAAACACATTTTTGGAATTAAATAACACAAGTGAGAAGAAGGCGATTCTAACACGACGCCGTTCGTCCGCGCGGAGAGAGGCGGCGCTGTCCGCGCGGTCGCGCGGTGTACGTGTGTTAGGCATCAACGGATTTAATACAAGTCAATGCATAAGACCTACTTCACCATCAAACCTCGTGGAAAGCCGTCATGTTGTAAATAACCATGATCATCATCTGCCTAGCCTTTTCCCCTAGGCTGTGTGTGTTTCTCCCAAGGGCTGGCTTTTACCTTGGCCAAAGGCATAGCGTTGCCATACAGCGTGGTAACGCCGCCAGTCTCTTGGGGACCCAGTTGACAGCGTTAAGGAGGAGTTTTTTGACGCCATTTCTTAAATTTATTGTTTAAGTTAGTTTAGTTTATCTTAATTTTTATATGCGAATAATATTAAATAAATAGATGTCACAGTTACTGCAAAATTACGCGAAGCCCTATAAACACATTGCCCAACACAAGCATCGAACCCACCCACTTTGAATGAAGCACTACTCTATTAATTTTAATTAAAGCCTACCTAGGCACGCCTAATTAACACAAATTCCTGAAATAAATAAATTGTCGTTGACTTTAACCCTCTCCTGCTCGTAATTTTATCGTAATTACACCTGATCGTGATCGCAATGTAAATCTTATAGTTTGATTCTAATTTTATTTAAATATGGAAAGGGATGAGTTAAGTCATTTATACAATGTGGAAACACCGAGGCTAGACCACATAGAAAATTTTCATTGGTAATTTAAAAAAAAAAACAGCCGTTCCTTTCATTTTTACCGTGTTGGTATTGCAGTCTGTGTCCCTTCGACGGGACAGAGTGTTTTGTTCCTCTAAACTGAGCAACAGGGGGCCTAATATGGCCGCTTTAGAATTTTTAAGTTTTTTTTTTTTAAACGTGATTCATACTAAAATTCTGCTAAAGCGGCCATTTTAGGCTCGCTGATCTTGATACGGTTTCTACCATTATTTATTTCTAAAGGCTTAAGTGTTTAATCCTTACTAATATTATAAATGCGAAAGTAAGTTGGTTTGTTACCTTTTCCACTGAACCGATCATCCTCAAATTTTAAGTATAAGTTTTTGTATCTACAGAAACGATCATAAATCAAAAATCCAAATCAAAATATTTTATTTCACATAGGCCTTGATGGGCACTTATAAAACGTCGAAAAAGGTGCACGGTTCGCGTTTGTCGTTTCCATGGCGAAGAACCGGCAAGAAATTCCACTTTCATATTTAAATGGTTTAAGTATGTAATGTTTGATATTTTATTTACAAATAATAATTACTGATTCCTCGATAATTTGGGACAGAACATGCTACAATAGCACTCCTGCTCTGTTTCTCGCTCTAGCAAATGAAGGTTCTGAGCGACAGAAAAGGAAAAATGCAATTACGAGCTGCTTGATGAGGCGCAACCCTAAGACACTTCAATTCTACTGATCAAGGATGTTACGTTTGATGTACGTAAAATTATGCATGCACATAATTTATTATTTATAACATTTAATTAACATGTTCCATGTATGTACATTTATTTTAATAAAATCGCATTTCATTTAATTCCACTATATTTTTATGTAAACTCAATCTTTTATATTCATTTATGAAGTTATTTCTTTGATTTGTTAAACAATATTTTAAATATGTATGTGTTTATATTCGAAGCCCGGCTTTTATTTATTCAACTCGGTTATTGGGTCAGATTGTAAGAGAATATTTTATTATTAAATGTTGAGGTTTTACAAAAATTGAGGAAATTTATTAAAAAATACTGGTGGAAGGCGTTTGCATAATTGATTAATTTATTAAAGAAAATATGAAATCTCTCGTTTGAAGTCCTCGTTGTTTATCTGTCTCGTCTCATTGACACCTTGGTCTTGTTGTCGCAAACACTACTACTGGGCTTGGAGTCATGGGTTCGATTCCTAGGTATTATTGTGCTTTTTCATCAGGAATTTGGGATTTACAGATGATAGCAATAGGCTAGTCCCTATTAGGTAAATGGTACCTGAAGATGACTGGCGAAATGTAGGTGCACCATTGGGGACACCTCAA
Organism: Xestia rhomboidea; assembly: GCA_963853795.1. Lineage (NCBI taxonomy): Eukaryota > Metazoa > Arthropoda > Insecta > Lepidoptera > Noctuidae > Xestia > Xestia rhomboidea. The sequence goes on from OY970778.1 coordinate 15,416,249, forward strand.
TCTAACACTTGGGAGATTACAGTATAATATATTACAGTTCATAAAAAAAAAACAGCCTAAGATTTTCTATAAAGAAAACTAATGATATGTTAACAATCAAAAACCAAAACAATGTTACAATCAGCAATAGGAATATAATTATCTATGGAGGGTGTTAATTGACATAAATTAAACGTGAAACAAATTAATATACTGACGCGTGGTTTATTTTTAGCCCTTAATAACTTCGTAATAAAGACGAAAATAGAACCACATCATCATCACCTTCCAACCCTTGTACCATGTTACTGGGGGTCGGGCAACACGTTTTCTTATTCTATTCTCTTTTGTTAAGGCGACTACTTTCTTTTGTCTGTTTATATTTGTACGCTTCACGGCAAAACATAGAGAATCTAAGTTCTACATTGTAACATCTCACACACTGTGTAACTACCTATGTTACCTAAAAAAATACTACAGGAGCTAAACGCGAGTTTTATAATGCAAAAAAGAATATGATTCACTGCAATAAACATAACCTGAAAAATATATGTTATTCTTCAGGATATATGCTAGTATGATAGTGTTTTGAAAACATAATACAACTAATTTTACTCGATAAAAAATAACAGACATCTCTTAAAATTTCTTTTAACGAGTAAAAACCATACTAAAATACATGCGATCATTCTGATTTTTTTGCCAAATAATTCTACAAGCAACATATTAGCATGACAGTGTTTTGTTTTTTCAGTCCAATCAATAGATTTAATGTAAATCGCAAAAAACCACTCATTTCGCACAATTCGGCCCGCAGTGACTGACGTAACAACCACTTTGTACTGCAAGCTGATTAGAACTTTATTCTAACAATATTTCAAACGAAGTTTGAACCACCACAAATAGAGTTGCTAATTTAGCTCCTGTAGTCGCCTTAATCGCCAGGTTATTCATTTACTCCCTTTTCTTTCCCTCACACGACAAATTCCATTCACCACATTAAGCCAGGTAGAGAAATATTTATCTACTTAATTTTAAGATTGTATTCGTATCTGGTTTAAGGGTTGTAGTAATTAAACTTGTCGTAAAAAAATAGTTGTATTGTCGATTAAGAAATCGGACGTATTTACGTTGCATTTACACCGCGCTATCGTGCTAGCACAGATAATATAATACTTGTGCTAGTGACCCGAGTTATCCCGCACAGACTTATGATTTCGATAAACTGTAAATTACAAACACAAATACCTCACTAATTAATCTGTTATTACTGACAGCCCTAATCCGCCGCAAACCGGATCGAACCAGTTTCAACTTGACCGCGGTCACTGAGACCGCTTCAAGAAATTGCGTTCGAACTTCGAATGTGGCATTTACAGGGAATCTCATGAATATTTTGAATAACGACAGCAGTTTGGGGTTGTATCGTCTATTTACGCTTGTTTTATAAGGTATTTATTTATTTTTATTGAGGTCTTCATTTTGTTTGATTTTTCTAGTGTTGTGAAAAGATCTTTTGTCTTCAATGACCCTGGTTTTAGGAATGTCTGGAAAGAATAGCGAATGTAAAAGGATGTTATTGATGGTTTATAGGCAATTCAAAAACATTTGGGGCAAACTATTTGTTAAACGAACGGTGCAGTCGTTCTTTTTTAAACACAATGGAAATGGATTTAAATAAACGTCATTTGCAATTTCCACCTTTGAAATGTTTAAAAATATGTAAGTAAATGTGTGTTTGAAAATATGTATCGAATAACTTAAGACTTGGAGATTGTATTTATAAATAAATACATAAAATATACTGTCATGTGCGGCGGTGCTTATTAAAGCAATATTTTTCATTTGTATCGTTATTTTCAAGGCCTCAGGAAAGTTGACTTTTAAAATTGAAGACAAAATATATATGTATAAATAAACTTGTTTTTTTGTTCTGAAATAAATGTTTTATTTCTTTATTGTTTGTTTGTTTGCGAAGCAAATAGACTTTTTGTTTTAGAAAAAAAAACTATGTATAATGTTACTCATTGAATTCCTTTGTTTGTCTTACTAGAGAAAAGTTTATAATAGAAAATTGTATCAATATCACAATAGTTTTCTTTTATTTTTCACAAATAGGTCACATTGTTAATTGAGGTATCAATTCTAGAGAAAATGATTTCCAAAAAAAAAAACATGTTCGCTTATTATTTTGACCATGTAATACAAAACACGAAGTTCCCAAATCAACAACAAATTAACGAATATAAAACGTAATTTCAAGAAAAAAAGGTCTGATATCATTATGTCTGTCTGTTGTCAGACGGTAAAATGAAAAGACGCATTATTGAAAAATATCAGACATTCCCATTTTTATTGCGTTACTTTCCACAACATTATAAAGTACGAGGAATAATTTGCAGAAACCGCTTTATGCTTTTGTGCCCACCTCATAATGGACAAGTTGCATAATGCATGAGCTTTCGAAATTCTTTTCGTGTACATTACAATGTATGTATACAGAAGTATTATACACAATTTGATGGATACAAGAGAAGTCGTTATGCGGAGTAAACATAAATTGTGTACTTATAAATAGGTAGATAGATAGATAAACCATTTATTTAGTGCAAACAAAAGACAGCACAACACACAGAAGTACAATTAAATAGGTATGTTTTATATTCAATGTTTTCACACACGGTCTATAATTTTTAGGGTTCCTTGTTACAAATGGTGAAAACTAGACCCTAATTAACCTATTCCATGTGTCTGATGTCAGTTTTAACCCAGTCAGTATTTCAAAGATTTTATAACCGTAAGATTTTATAACTATAGACTTTAACATAGCTTATAATAACAAGAACGTAAATTATAATTGTATACTATAAAAATGCCTCCCAAGTCATAGGTGAAAACCTAGTTTGGGAGCCAGGGGACGTATCTGTTGTGGAACATAATGTTTGTATGTTGTATCTTAAGATGTCTATAACAATGTCGTCACTGTATTGAAATAAAGAATTTTCATAATATCCTTTTCAGTCTATCATTAATTACTGACAGGACTATTGTCGCCAATAGACTTGACATAGTGTTGATAGACCGATCAGCGCGCCGCGTAATGATAATCGACGTTACCATTCCGCATGACGAACCTCGTGAAAGCTGAGAAAGAGAAACAAATAAAATATCTCGACTTGGCACTCGAGGTTGCCGACATGTCCTGCCTGCGGGACTGTTCGAAAGAGATACCGTGGCCTCGGAACACAAAGGGCGAAGAAGAAACATGGAGGGGTTTTAGTCAGTAAAAGTCTGACACTCCGTCCCGCTCTGGGCGGAGCGGGAGGGAGTGTCGTCGAGTGAGTCATTTGATGATTTCCCATCCGGAAAAAAAAAGGTTGCCACCATGTGGAATGTGAACTCGGTTATCATTGTGCCGATTGTCGTGACGGCCAATGGCCTTATGGCCAAATAAAGAATTTTATTTTTATTATTATAATGGTTTTAGTTATACGGAACTGTAAATGCATGACTCCAACTCCACTTTACAGTGTAAGTATAAGTTTAAAACCTCAAACAGAAAGATAGTATTGTTTTAATTAAGTAATAGCCAATTAATTAGTATTCTGAAAAATATTGAAGTCTCTGTATTTTAAAATCCTTTCGGAATGGTTAAGATAGAAACAATGAATCCACAGACACCACTTTGCGGATTAAAGATTTTATTTTTACTTTCTGGAAAAACGTCTTCCCACGAAGATTCTAGAAATCTAGACTAGGCTCGATAAGTGCTGGATTATCTTCTTCTAATATACAGGGTGTCTGGCAACGAATATATAACCTTGAAATGGCCCATAGCAGAACCCATGACCATTCAGAAAAAAATACGAAAAAAGAATCTATCTTAAAAAAAAATTCATCCTGCATATGAATGCATATTACATTTTAAACTTCAGTATTTTTTGTCCTTTTCTACACTAATAGCAATAATTCACTATTTAAGGCAGATACAATCATGAATTGTACCATTATCAAATCTACTTGAAACCGACATTATTTTAAAATTATTGGTCACTCATAATACATATATAATAATGCATACATTTTTTTACCCAAGATGTTTAAACTTTGTTTAAAAATGTATCCATACTAATTTTCCAAAATAAATGAACTTGCTTACAGGTACTACTTATGATAGATCTTTTTTCGTATAAGTATAAGCCTTTTCAAGGTTATCCATTAATTACCGGAGTACCCTGTATAAAAATTTCGCGTCTGTGTTTGTTATCGAACTCCTCCGAAACGGCTTGACCGATTTTTATGAAAATTTTTGTGTACTTATAGGTATTTGATAGGTCTGAGAATAGTTCGTAGGCTAATTTTGGTCTCACACATACACATCCAAATTTCCACGCAAACGAAGTCGCTGACAACAGCTAGTGTTAATATAATTTTAAATTTTCCGCCATTTGCATTTTTTTTTCTTTAATTTTTTACTTTTATTTGTCACATAGTTCATTGATAGGTTGTGTTAATAATACTGGGTTGTGGAGGTCAGATAGTCACTCCATGTAAAATACTGGTATTCTGATGCATTCAGTTAAGCGTTAAGCCGACCCCAACATAGCTGGGCAGAGATGATGACCATTCCGTGGCAGCCAATTGCTTATACCATGCCTATACACACAACTACTACATAACATACTACAACATAATATTAACTATAGATGATAGAATAATTATAAACTGTTTATTTCTAAAGCGACATCATTGATGTTGTTTACTCTGTGGGTGTAATTGCTGAATGGCGTTCCAGTCCGAGGAACAGAAATAAATCCATTAATATAACTTTCTTTTGTTCATCATGTTGATGACAGCGTTGGTATGGTCCCCCAAGTGCTGGTACGTGAGCAGGACGAGACAACTGGGACATTATTTGTGATGAGGCTCCGCAGCCACGTTTTGTTTCATCGTATTATCCACACCTAGCTATGTTATAACTACTAGCTTCTATAGCAGCGGTTCTCAAACTTTTTTAGCAACGTAACGCATACGTTTGTTGCCTAAAATAATAATAAAAAAAGTTTATGTGTACTTATTCTATAATAGTAATCAAATAATCATGTCTTAATAATTACTTGTATCAGATAAAAACAGTTTTTTAATACTTATATTATTTTTTATTGTATTTTTCTTTGGAATAGTTTTTTAATTAAGACCAGTATTTTCGTGAAGCCCCTACAGAGGCTCCACGGAGCCCTAGGGTTTCGCGGAGTACACTTCGGGTAAGGCTGTTTATAGTTAGTTATGTTCATTACTTTTGGTTGGTGGCGCTTTTTAGTATAATTATTCTACCTCTATTAACAACCAATACGAGCAACAACCAAGACATTAAACTTAAAAACATATAAAAAGCAAGCAGATAAAAAGTAAAAGAACACAAAGTTAACACAACAAAAATCAAAAATCGGCAAATATGTCAATCAATGTATACAAAGTGTAAACGGATCCATCAGAAGTCATCCAAGCATTCCGAATGTACATCAAACTAAGTTACTTTGCGCAAAACTATTGCTGAGAAAAAACTCCTTTTGGCGGTAAAAATCTCGTTTTACGGTAGGTCTCAATGTAACGCACTCAAAACATTATGCTGATTGATACATTGAATAGTACAGGGGTCCAGGAGGTATTTAAAGTAAAGTTATAACATTAAAATCTAGTAAAAAAGTTAAAACTTTGACCTCCAATATTTCCGTAACTAAAATTTCCCAGGTACAGTCCAGACAAAAAAAAAATCGCATTGGCGGGGAACACAAGTGCCTTCCGGCTTCGTTAAGAGTCTTTTTACATCCATTATGTATTTAAATATTAATTAATTATTATCATCATTGACTTCTTTAGTGAGCTTCAGAGATAGCATTAATTGACCAGACTGACAATGCCTATAATTTTCAGAAATATGTAAATCAGAGAGGATCCCAAAATAACCACTATAGCCAGTAGGCATGCCTAGATTTCCCCGAAATTACACCTACAGAATTTAAGGGGTCACGCTATTATTCAAGAGCCTAGCCATTCTAGTAGGAGCAATATCAACTAAGATCCAAATGACGCAATATTGCACAAGTAATTAAAACTTTATAAGTTTCTGGAACATTGTAGTAACAAATAATTCTGGGTGTTATAACTGTTGTTTCAAGTTGGGGGTCTCATAACGACGAATGTTTATAATTCTACACATATTTAGTTGTTTTTTTTGTGGTAATCTTGCCCAGGAAATCTTTTCTTGAGTTTATGGAATGTTCGGAACATTTGGTTCTAGGACGACACGATAGCAGTCTTTACATGAAGTTGGCCGTAATCGTCAGTCGACTTTTATAATAGATTATAAAAGACGACATCAGTTTTACAAATTGCCCCTATCTTACCAACTTATAACAGAGCTCTTAAGGTGGAAGCTCCACGGTAGCCCGCGAAATTCAAATTTTCTTACCTTATTAGACCCGCAACTTTAAACAGCAGCAACTGTATTGAATGGCTATTTCATGAAAAAGTAATTCAATACAGTTACATGAACTGAGACGGTTGTATTGTTGATTTTAATGATTATAATTCTGTAACTACATTCGTGTTACAGCCGTGAATCATATTTTAATCAACATACAACCTGACACTGACCTGCAAATGGCAAAAAACGCAAGAAAATTTGAATTACGTGGGCTTCCGTGGAGCTTCCACCTTAAGCAATATGAGTAACATTATATTCTTCTTCAAATAACAATTAACGCTAAAAAACTTATGCAAGGAAGTTCCAGAATTTGTTACCAACTAGCTTATGCCCGCGTGGAGTTCGATTATATTATCCCACGGGATCTAAATAAAAAGTACCCTATGTAATATCGAATTTTCGGTTATAAACTTTCCGTGTGCCAAATTTCATCCAAATTCTTTCAGTAGTTTTGGCGTGACACAGCCATAGCAATCATCCATCCATCCATCTATCCTCACAAACTTTTGCATTTATAATTTAAGTAGGATTTGTAAACGAACACACAAGAACAAAGTAATTTAATGAACAGCTTGTAAAATGCCACAACTAATAACTAGAAATTACTCCAACCGACATATTGGTCAGTCTGATCCCAATCGTGCCCCATCTAGATGGACCGTCAGACGCACGTCTGTGGCCGGTCAGTTCGCTAATCCGACAGCTGAATTGTGGCCAGTGTGGTGACGTAGTACAGATCGGTGTGGTATAGGAAAGTTTGCAGGGGAAACTGTCCTGCTGTCTGTCTGTGTGTGGAGAAATGGTAGGTTTTGGAGTTTTATTGAATTAAAAATTGGGGCAGATAAAATTGTCCACTCCATTTTATTTATTTATTTTATTAATTAATACATACATTTGTTTTAAAAGGTGAGACCCAAGCTAACAAAAGTGCTCATGTAGAAGCACAAGTTACACAGTTGACAACATACTAAGTGTCACCCTCTGGAATTCTGCCAAAGAGCAAGAAAATTTATACAAACTTTATACTTTCTTTTTACATTCAACCAAATTTTACGGCTTTAGAAGCGATTATCTGATCAACCATTATTTAAGAAAAAACGTATGAGGACTTTCGATATCGTTTTTTAAGAGCTATTGATAATCATCCCACACAGTGTTATATACGTATTTTTTTTCAATCTTCATTTAAATGTATGAAGGCCACCCCAATTTGTTTTTACTCGTAATTTCACTGTGTTATCAACACTCTCGGAGTACAACGGCTGTGGACAGACAGACGAATAGGACTGTAGTAATTCTTATGGATTCTCCTGATGCATGTAGATTTAGTTTTTGATGGAGAAATTTCGCAGGTTCTTAATAATAAAACAACTGCTTCGTTTCAACCTTATATTGGATCTGACCACAGATAACACAGAATTTTCTAGATGTCGAAATTTATAGTCAATAGTCTGCAATTGTGTAATTAGTAATGTTAGTCTTTATTTTTATTTTTTACATCTTTAGTCATAAGATAAGTAATGTACATTTGCTTTTTATCTCTTCCTGTCTTATTTTATTTTTACTGTTTTGTATTTTATTTTTATATTTACGTTATCGTTATTTAAACTACTGTGTCTACACTGTATCTTTAACCTAAGTAATTTGTGGAAACGTCGTGGATTGTACATTAGCCTACTTACGTTGTAATTTTTATTGTAACATCTATTGTACAATTGTTTGTTTTCCCTAAATAAATAAATAAATGTCAAAATCGTTTCCCAGCAATTATTTTTGCGTAAAGTTACATAATTTGATGTACAGAATGCTTGGTTGACGTCTTCGTGATGAGGTGGTTTACACCCTGTACGTATACGGAAATCCAGTAACATTGTAGGGGGCACTAGCCCTCCAGACGCAACACTTGAGGATTGTGAAAATACTTAAAATGTCATTTACGGGATATCTTCCGTGATTATTGTTTATTTTAGAGCTCCCGATATCTCGACGCTGTTGCAAGCGCCATGACCGCGGGTAAGGACATCTTAAGGGCGCGTTTGCATATAAGGTAAAATTATGCTGTTTTTCGGTACAATTTTATGGCATAACCAAACAAAATCCAATATAACTAATAACTACCTCGTATAGATTGGTTCTTCATCTTCAAATAATAGGTACTTGATCATTGAAAATTTTAGTTTTTTATAATGTAAAATCGATCTGTCGTTGCCATTTTCCATAAAATTAACGATACAGGGTTGAGTTTAGGTACATTTTTTGTGCTATAATTAACATATTTTACTATTTCTAAAAATACTGTATGTTGGCCAACATAATCAATTCTTAATGCAAGGATTTTTTTTTATCTAAATGATTTATATAGTTGCAGAAAAAATGAAAACCAAATCTTATTTTTTCACATTTTTTGCTATTCTGGATGAATCTTAATCGATTGCATTAGGGGTTATTTTATTTTGGATACCCGTCTTGATTTATTGCACAAACACTTTGAATGAAACTTTAGTCCGCGCACGGCCGCCGTCGAGAGTGGACACGTAACGCCTGTTTGGAGCGGCTCGAGTTGAAAAAGATCGCTGTACAAACACAAAATATTCGATAAACCAAATTTGATACTAGGTAAGATTTTTATTAGTTATGATGAGACCTTACCTCCGGACTTGATGAAGTGATTGGTGACTGCTACTGGAACTCCTTGACGTGTTGTACTTGGTAAGCTGAGTTTGGGCTCGTTTTGTTAGTTATGATGAAACCTTACCTCCGGACCTGATGTAGTGAACTGAAGGTGTACTTCGATGATTGCTACTGGAACTCCTTGACGTGTTGTACTGGGTGAGCCGAGTTTGGGCTTGTTTTGTTAGTTATGATGAGACTTTACCTCCGGACTTGATGGAGTGACCTGAAGGTGTACTTCGGTGATTGCTACTGGAACTCCTTCACATGTTGTACTAGGTGAGCCGAGTTTGGGCTCGTTTTGTTAGTTATGATGAGACCTTACCTCCGGACTTGATGGAGTGACCTGAAGGTGTACTTCGGTGATTGCTACTGGAACTCCTTCACATGTTGTACTAGGTGAGCCGAGTTTGGGCTCGTTTTGTTAGTTATGATGATGTTATGACTACTATTCTCGCAGTTAGTCGTGCGTACACTTGTGTGTATGACCCGTGTCAATGTAGTAGTTCGATTCTGTACCTAACAATTTAACGCGTCCTTAAGTATACATGGTATACGTAAGTGACATTTTAAGTATAGTTGTGAACCGTGAGAGCTTAAAACAGTGTAGGATTGTGAATGTTCCTAGCTGTTCCACTACTTCTATACTATGATAGCACATTTTGACTTTTGATTTTTTATTTTGGGTCATCATTCACCTGCCCTTATCCCAATTCATTTGGGATCGGCTCAGCAAGTCTTCTTCTTCCAAACTTCTCTATTACTCGTCATCTTAGCTTCACCTCCTATGAGTATGCAGTCAATGAAAGAATTACGACCTTTCGTTAACATCATTCTGACCTTTTCAGTTCATTTCAAAAATGTCAATTTCTGTATCTGATACCAAACACGACCTCCGACATCAGTCCACAACGATTTCTTTCATAAGACGGTTGCAAAGTGGCTACTTATCCTAACTTAAAGGATAAAAGGGTGCTACGTGCTTCAAAAACAGCCATTTTACGAAGATTTCGCATAAAATGACCTTTAAAGGGAAGTTTGCGGTCATCACATTAAATTATTAAGATTGTTAAGCTTGTGATATTTTTTGGATATTTTCTGGGAGTTTGTTTCGTTTAAGGCCGCGTTACCACTTTGTCGTGACGACAGATAATCGTGTAGTTTTAAGTGTCGTAGCTTGTGTATTTAAAATGGGGGTATTCACATATAGGACGACGCGATTACTGTCGTCCACGAGTTTTGCCAACTAAAAACCAACAATTAATTAATCGTCACGGTAATGTGGGAACGCGGCCTTTTTTTTTTTTTTTTCGGATGTGAAATCATCAAATGACTCCTCCCGCTCTGGGCGGAGCAGGAGGGAGTGTCACGATTGTGATGATTATAATTCTATAACTACATACGTGTTACAGCCGCGAATCATATTTTAATCAACATACAACCTGACACTGACCTGCAAATTGCAAAAAACGTAAGAAAATAAGAATTTCGCGGGCTCCCCTTTTTCATCATTTTTCAGTTATGACTCCTCCCGCTCTGGGCGGAGCAGGAGGGAGTGTCAGACTTTTACTGACTAAAACCCATCCATGTTCCTTCATCGCCCTTTGTGTTCCGGGGCCACGGTATCTCTTTCGAATAGTCCCGCAGCCCCGGGAGGCTTCGGCTTTTGCCCCCTCGACCCCTTCATTGTTGCTGACTCTCTTTGAGGCGCGCGTGGAACACGAACGCGCCGTCGACACGGCCTGTCGTCATGAGACGGAAGGACGGCGAGCTAGGTGGGAACGAGGCCTTACGTTCAGTTTTTTTTGTAGTCCTGTGTGTCATTGAAGGAAAATAATAAGTGGAAATCTACGGACAGCGATATCACAACTCATTCAACAAAAATGACTGCCTCGTTGGCCTAGTGGTCGCAGCAAACAGTTTTATTTGGCTTTTCTATCAGGAATTTCTCAGTAGCAGCCACCAAGTCTGGATTATGCAGGTTTGATGACAATATGCTCGCCCCTTATTGCATGGCACTTGCTTAACCCTTGGGTGTAGACTTATGCTTAACACTTCGGGGATTACAGGCGTGATGCTATGTACAAAAATAACTCCATAATAATAATATAGATATGAAAATAGCTGTGTCTATCTGTTACCTTTTTACACCCTAGCCTGAAAACATCCTTTTAAATGATGCTCCTGAAGAATGTAGAAACTACAGACTAAATCAAAATCAAAAGTAATTTATTCAAATTAGGCTGAAATCAGCAGTCAGCTTTTTGGTTAGCGACGAAGTCACGGGACTCAGTCAGAAAAAAATTAAAAAAAAGTTAAGAAAAAAAAACGAAACGTCTCCTGCTAGTTATTAAAGCTTTCTTACTGCACGAAAAAGAAAAAAATACCCTACTCAAAGGGCTTTTTCGTGGAAGTTAAGTCTACCAGAACACTATAATGCACTTTTCAGAGAAATCTGATTTTCTTACTAGAAAGTACACTACCTACTGAAACAGCATTACTCTTTTCCATAAAAAAATCTTCAAACGATTGACCAAGAGGAGGAAAGCTTTTTATTAAGTAAATTTATTATTTGTTGTAACGAGTTTATTTACCACTAAAAGGTTTTTTAACGGTGTTGGTATTTATTTTATTTTATCTGATATAGAACGGCCGTGTCTTCCATGTTTTATTACTTACTAGCTGATGCCCGCGGCTTCGCCCGCCCGCAAATTATATACTAAAACCTTTCTCTTCAATCACTCTATCTATTAAGAACCGCATCAAAATCCGTTGCGTAGTTTTAAAGATTTAAGCATACATAGGGATATAGGGACAGAGAAAGCGATTTTGTTTTATACTATGTAGTGATTATTTAAACAATTCTCCAGAAAAGTCAGGTGCGTAGTACTCGCAACCGACGTGCGTGTGTGATCAGATGTGCGAACGTGGGTGAGGCAAAAGGAGTATGTAAGCATCGTAGCAGGTGACGTTCTGTGATTACTGTCTACCCCCATGGGAAAAAAGCAAAATCAAAGCATTTATTTCAACTAGGCCAGTTACAGGCACTTTTGAATTGTCGAAACAAAGATGAAAATTAAATGTAGCTACAGTCCCAGTCACAAGACATAAAAACCGTGAAAGTGCTATAGTTGCCCATTCCATAGCGTATCTCTATGGAAAAGAACGGGCAAGACACTCCATTTTTAGTTCAAAACATTTTTTACAAAATCTTGGTTACATCATACATGTTGAGGTGGTGCAAATGGTACAAAATGGGGCGTGAATTTATGTATGTAATGTATTTAAACATCTGCTTCGACGGCTGGAAAAAACCTGAAAAAAATACCATTTGTGTTTCCGTAGGTATGTCTGGAGAAGACCAAAGAAACGATGGATGGACAGTGTAATAGATGATCCCATTTCGACTTACACCCAGTCCATCCATCGTTACATAGGTGACCCTATCTGACGAGACGCTTAATTAAATATTAAACTAGGTTTTTGGCTACTTTGGATTAACGTGCGTATGTTTATATCATGTTTCTTTAATAATGTGCGTCTTATTTATGCTGAATAAACATTATTTTTAATAGAGAAGTATGGAAGAAGAAGACATAATGCTGCATTGATCCTAAACAAATAAATTAGGTAATGGTAATGGGAATCACTTTGATTATAATCATTAAATTGCCTCAATGGTCTTGTGGTCGCAAGTACGACTGCTAAGCAAGAAGACCTGGGTTCGATTCCCGTGTAGGTCAAAGTGTTTTTGGGTTTTTCAGTTTTAGTAGTAGCCATGGAGTCTGGATCTGTGGCCGGTTGAAGGCAATAGGCTCGACACCTAATAAATAGGACTTATACATAACTGGTGAAATGTGGGTGTACTATTTGATCCACCTCTGCTTTACCCTTCGGGGTTTACAGGCGTGATGTTATATAATGTTATAATCATTAAAGCCAAAGACAGTGCTGGTCAGGTTTCCATTATAATTGTGCCTATTTGAACGTCAGGCATGTGTCAATATGATCTAATAATGCTACAGTCATCTTAGCTATTCTCAAGTGTATTGTGGTAGACTTGGAACCTAACCAGACGTAACAATCTGCGTGGGATGTGCTCCGAGCTCTGCCAATCTCTAATAGGGCGACGAAACCGGGAGGTAACCTTGTTTGCGCGTAATTTAGGTGGTAACATTTGACATATGAAGTGACTGAAGATCTTCTTACAGTCAATAAGTTATAATACGTAAATTTGGAAACAACTTTTGATGTTATTAAATTTACTTTAAATCATCAGAACAATGTTTTGAGTGCGTTACATTGAGCACATTTACATTCACCCCAATAAAAGTCGTTTCCCAGCAATAATACTTAGTTTGATGTACAGAATGCTTGGTTAACGGCTTCGCAAAGAATCCGTTTACACCTGTATGGACGAGTGTTCTACACCACTCATGCTTAAATAAAAGGTGTTTTCTACCCGGGTACCCGGATCCGTGTATACCCGATATATGAAATTATTAGTACCCGGGTACAATTTCATTGTCAGACCCGGGTACCCGTGTACCCACTTTGATCAAAGAATTCATCAAGATTCTCGGAAAATTATTAGTAAGTAGCCTTAAAAATAACATTAGCTACATTACAAATAATTAAAATACTTAACTGTAAAGAAGGCGTTGAGTTTTTTACATATACATACAAAATAAAAAATTGTTTCTAGTGGATAACCTATAAAATTTTACTGAGCGATGGTTTACTTTTCGTAGGCAAAATGGATAGACCTTCTGGAGTTTGGAAATATTTAAAAGAAACGCAGAATAAGGAATCAGTAAAATGTTCAATATGCCCAAAAATATTATTCTCTAAAGGGTCTTCAACAAGTGTTTTACTATAACATTTACTTAGCTAAAGTACATAAATAATAGATCGAAAAACAGAACTTTACGTGCGAAAAATAAGTGCCATCGACATCGTCTTCTCAATCCGAATCTGAACAAAGTTCAAGCCTAGTTCCAAAAAGACCGCAAATAACTATTTTTTTTTCGACCTTGTACTAAAATTTCCGAAACTGTCATATACCCGGGTATAACCAACCCGGGTATATGAAAAAGTAACACCCGATACCCGGATATTAAAAACTGTCGGGTATGCGAAAACCCTAGTGTTTCCAATTGTATAAATTATAAAATCGAACAAAACATAATATTGTTTCGAACTCCATAAAGCTTTTCACAAAAAAAATCGCTAACTTAAAACTGTAAAGTACGATCTGATAATTATGATCACATGATAACGTGACGGCTGTACAACCTATGAAACATTTCCGGATAGTAACCTTTCACTTACAGGCACAGATAAACTTTAAAACCCTACTTCTACTTTAAATTAGGGCTAACGAAATGAGAATTACGGAATTACATAAAAGATTCCAAAATCTCGAAGAGTTTTTGACGTCTACGTCACTGTGATACTTTGTGCCATTTTGTGCCAGTCGCTGCCATTTGTGGCAATTTGTAGGTAAGATTACTTCCAGTAACGTTTACGCGATTACGGATAAAAATTAATTGTCCGGATTAACCGGACCACTGACTATTTGAGGTGTGAATGTTCTACACAAAAGTATTCGGGTTTGAAAGCGCTTTCTTTGCAGATTTTTTTGTGAAACAGTGAAAGAAATTTTCTGGTCCAATTATATTCTGGAAAAAATGTAAATCAATGAATACTTCGGCTAATGATAAATACATTTTTTGTTGTAATTATACTTTCGGATATAATTTGGTCATTTTTAGGGTTCTGCACCCGAAGGTTCGGGACCCTATTACTAAGCCTCTGCTGTCCGTCCGTCCGTCTGTCTGTCAGTATCAGCGGGCTGTATCTCATGATCCGTAATAGGTAGACAGTTGAAATTTTCACAAAATGTGTATTTCTGTTGCCGCTATAACAACAAATAATAAATTAAATGGTACTGAACCCTTCATGCGTGAGTCCGATTCGCACTTGGCCGGTTCTTTTCCATTGTCCCAAGCCAAGATGTTTAAAAAAATCAACGTTATAACTAACCAAGGATTTTTCTCAATACATACAGACACAAAAATGTCACTTGCATCCACAACATTCCAGACGAACTAACATCCATATCCTGACACTTCAGGGAAAGCAGTGCTTCGCTCATAATTAGCTTAGCCAATCAGGAACGAGCTGACAGACTCAACTGGTGACGTCACGGGTAATTTGACAAGGGTAGCCTCACAGGGGGTGCTCACACATTGAATTGTATGAAGAGTGTGGACATTTGAAATGTTTTAATTATATTTTTGTCACTAGCTGATCTGACAGACGTTGTCCTGCCCTAATATTGTGGATTTAAATTTTTTCCGGGCATTTACAATTTTTCGGGCAACTGTTTCAATTTGTATATTTTTTTTATTTTTTATTTGCCTGAAATTCTTATTTGGACCCTTTCGAACTTTAAAAAATAAGCAAGACGATCCAGCCTTTTAAAATGGGTGTGCTTATCAGAATTTTATTTAAATAATTCATCATATTCTAATTACATTAGTTATGGTTTTGTTTATTTTAAATATTAGTTGGAGTGACCTTTATTTATTGAAATTAACCTTTACGGCAGACTGTGGCCTATATTATTAAATTAGTTACGTTACTAAAATACTTTAAAGGTACTGCTGATACAATTACTTAAAAGTCAATTACTTGAAAAATAAGAAAACAAAAGAAAACCAGGCCATACTTCCAGAGAAATCGGATTGGACAAATAAAGCAGTGTTTTTTTTATAAATGTAGGAGATATATGACTACATGGGTGTCGCCTAATTTCGCAGACAGAAATTTTTGTTTCGCAGAAAATGTTTCATAATATAATGTTTGGTCCTTTTATTTTTATTTCCAATATTATTGATTTAACGACTATTTACTTCAATGAAACTATGTTTCACAGAAACACAATTCCATGAATTTTATAATCCCATTTTTTATTTAACAAACTTATCATACAATAGATATATTTATTTTTCTATGGTATTTCATTTCAACGAAAATGCTATCCCCTTCGTGTTAGGTTACGTAACACCCTGCCAACAGAAATAGGATAGGAACCCCACGTAGGACTCCGACCAAATAAGTTAGGTTAGGTTAGAACTGAGACCAACTACGATGCAACTATACTACGGTGCGGTACTACTATATACTACAGTGTTATCAATTATTAAATAGACCAAGTAAAATAAATTCATAGGTGTGCAAATGTGTTTTAATAACAACTGCTACAGATTTCAGTTCTACGTGTATGAAATTACACATTTAGAAACTGTCACTCGATAAAATGTTTTTTTTTTGGAATAAGTTTTATGGGATCCTGCCGTTTTGCCGAATTGTTTTTGCCAAATTTTCATTACACAGACTAATTTTAGCAACCATTTTATACCAATGCAATATTTGGAATGATTTTAGTGCCGCGGCAGCAGCCGCCGAGCGCCAGGTCTACTCTATTGTTGGTGAAACATTTGTGTTAGGTAGGTTAGGTTAGAACAGTGACCGCCGAGCGCTAGGTATACAGTTTTATATTAACTAAACAATATTAGTATAAAGAATATTTGATTTGTTATTCTATGATATGAATATCGATACATTAAAATATTTTATTTGAAACAAAAATCTATGATTTTGATTTTTTCGAAGTAAATATTCTGCGTATTTATTATTATGTGAAACGATAATATGAGAAAAAAATTATATGAACCAAATTCTGTAAAGTTTTGTCTATAAAACAGTGTACAGCCCGAATTTATACGTCAATGATAATTTTATCAAATCATAATAAACATGGATCACGCGCGAATATCATCAAAGTGAAGGCTCGAGAGCATATTCACAAGAAGTTGGCAGATTCGTCTCAAAACTAAGTTGTTATAGTTTTTTTTCTTGTTTGCCTCTCTTAACTTTATATATTTTGTTATATGTATGTATATATGTATTTATTCTTATGTTTTAGATATACATTTTTCTAGTCTTTTTTTTCTGTTATTGCACCTACTGTGTATTATCTCTGCATCACCATGCATGCTAAGGTAGACTGGTAGAAAATGCCCAAGGCATTAAGTCCGCCTTTGTACAGTATTTACTTGTGCATAAAGTTTTAATAAATAAATAAATATCTGACCAACTGACTAATATGCTCTTTTTCTTCTATTTTCTCTAATGACATAAGTATATTAGGGAATAAATTTGCTGAGCGTACTTTCTCTCAAGTAAGATTATTAACCCATACATCACAAACACACAATTTTTTTAATAAGAAACTTTATCAACCCACTGAACTCTCGTAGCCGCGTAGCGGCGTAGCACCGCCGTAGCAAACTTCGTAGAGGCATCTACGATTTTCTTGCTGAACCAATCAATGTGATGTAATCAATTCAAAATTAAATACTATACTGGACTGATTACAATCAAAACTGTCTGACTAGTTACAGGCAAAACTGTTTATAATTTTAAATGGCTTAACCCGTTTTTACGGAACGCCGTGTTCAGTCCAAAGAAAATTGTTTGACTTGGTGTCGGCTTCCAGTCTAACGGGATCCAGCTAAATAACAGTATTTTAAATGGAGCGGCTGCTTATCTGACCTCCCTGACCCTAAGTTAGTAATGGGTAATACGATATCCCTTTGTAAGACTGGTTGTTAGACTTTCGGGTCACTGACTACGACTGTCAAAGATCTACATTTCACAGCTGGGACTGCTGACCAATTAACATGCTTTCCGAGGCACGGAGGAAACTACCTACCTAGGCAAGTGTGGCTTAACCTGAAGATCGACCCGAGCTCCTCAAATATCTGGTTTCAAGATTCAGTAAAAATGATTTTACAACCTACCAACCTGTTTGCAATGATAGTAATAGTATATTTGGTATTGTGACATTCACAAGCCCAAAGAAACGATGGATGGACTGTGTGAAGGAAGATATGGCTAGAAACGAGGTGACTGCTGAGATGACGAGAAATAGAGGAGTATGGAAGAAGAAGATATGCTGTGTCGACCTTTGTCAGAACGGAATCGAATGTAATAAACGAAGTACGACCTAGGACCTAGAACTAGGTATTATTTTCGCTATCTCATAATAGGCGAGACGACAAAAAAAATCAAATTAGTCCGTCACTTAGATTATCAAAAAATATTTGACCCGTGTTTGTTCTTTTGTTACGTAAACCAAAATTGACGAAGATACGACGCTTTTAAAATTCTCAATACGTCACGCCATGGTATAATTTTAAGCTAGTTCTGACGTCACGAGCCCCCACTCCCGAGTTTTGATGCGTTTTATCTTTGTCAATATTCATTGATTTACAAAAACAAAAAATACGTGTCTATTAATATCCAATACTCTATCTGACGGACTAAATAGATTTGCAATTTTTTGATACTGTCGTCATGCCTATTAAACCGACCTATAATTTACAAAACTATTAAAATAAACTAAACTAAAATCTTAACCAATGTCGTCAAAAAACTCCTCCTCAGCGCTGTCAACTGGTAATGTCCCCAAGAGACTGGCGGCGTTACCACGCTGTATGGCAACGCTAAGCCTCTGGCCAAGGTAAAAGCCAGCCCTAGGGTCACGGGAAGTGTCAACTAAGCGTTTTGAAATTTCCTTGAAAAGGCTGTGAGTGCTCCACGGCCCTAGAGTTTCAACCGTTTCGCTATTGAATTGTATCAATATAAAATAAAATGATTACGTAATAACAATGTTTAATGCATGCTAATTTAAAATGAGAAGCTCAGGCGAATATTAAATTGCAATGCTTGTAAAAGGCTGCTAAGTCATAAGTACTAACATCACATAACACCACATTGTACACGTGGTTCGCAATTAATGTTTTGACTTTGGCTTTGAGTTTGATTTTACATCATGATATAATAAAATTTCCTTTCCCTTGAAATATCGAGTTACTTTTATATGGGTACTTCGTATTTAGGTCCATTTTTTATTTAAACTCGCTGGTCTAGTGGTGGATGTTATGTTATGTTTTAATTAAATAATAAATAAATATAAATATCGCTGGACATTAACACACAGCGCCATCTAGTGCCACACTAAGCGAAGGTGAGTTACGTCACGGACGTCAAACAGCCATAAGAACTTTGCGTTGTTCTTCTCGCGAATAAATAAAAATACAAGCTTGATTCGCATAAGTTTATTGAATACATAATCTTTTCAGTGCAATTTACGAGTAACATTGTTTTCTACTGTTTAAGTGCTGTGTAATATAAAAAAAAAACTGTAAATAACTTTTTAGTGAACCCCAGCAATACTTAAGTACCCGAAACCCACAGTTTATAACGTTAATTATCTGGGAAACGGAAAACCAACTTGTGACTTAACTTCGGTTTGTGCGATCTTATACTCCGTTGCTGTGCTCAACCTATGGTGTTTGTCTGAACTATCACACCGTAGAAAACTGCCATAAACTTGTTTCTGCAAATAGCGCCATCTGTTGCCTGATCAGTGTACTACCTGGTCTGATCAACTTGGTAAAAAAAACAAGCTTCAACACACCATGGCCAAGTGCGGTGCTTGTGGCAAGTTTTTGTCGTCAGCAGAGGCTGTCAATTGCAGCAAATGTCGGCACTGGTACCATCGAGGGTGCGTAGCCGTCCCGACTGCAGGCCCTGTACCGACCCCTTGGCACTGCCCTGAGTGCGAGAAGAACCAGGTGACGGATAACCGGGCTGAAACACCGGTACGGTCGCGGGCACCAACACCAGCTCCGCACGAGGAAAGCCTGGTTAACATTATGGACACCAGCCCCATAAACAGCACAGCCCTAGATGCCACTCAGGAGCTCAACTTGGACATCCTTAGAGTAGAGCTAAACAGTTTTAAGGAGGAATTCCTGAAGATCGTGCGAAACGAGTTCCAGCAGCTACGCGATGACCTGTCGGAGCTAAGGTCATCTGTTAAGTTAACCAATGATAGAATGAGTAACTTGGAGGAAAGGGTAGTTATTATGGAGACCAAACTGGCTCAGCCCCAAGTGTCGCAATCGGCGAGTGTAGACCTTATTAACCAGTTGAGGAGCGACATAAACGACCGAGACCAGGACTTGCTCGCAAATGATCTCCAAATATCTAATATTCCTGAGATAAGTGGAGAAAACCCCACCCACACTGCCATGTTGGTGGCCGTTAAAATTGGCGTCAAAATTAAAGCGCGCGATATCGTGAGCGCGGAGCGTGTCGGAGGCAGGCGCATCAACGCCACGCAGGCGACGGCACCCGTGGAGACCCGCCCCCGCTTCCTCGTCGTGCGCCTCGCGCGCCGCGACCTACGGGACGAGCTGCTGGAGGGAGCGCGAGTGCGTCGCGGCATGACCACTGCGGATCTCGATCTGCCAGGCCCTGCGACGCGCTTCTATGTCAACGAGCGCCTTACGAAGGTGAACCGGGAGTTGTTTCGGAGCGCGCGTGAGGCGGGCAGTCGCCTCGGTTGGCAGTTTGTGTGGTCAAAGCGTGGCCGTATCCTCGCTCGGTACAAACCCGGTGATACCACTTGCCACATCCGCTGTGAGGCTGACATACTGCGCATATTCGGCCCGCTCGCACCACCACCCAGTGCACAGGCACTCTAGAGAAGCTCTTTCGTGTGTTTTTGTTTGTTTTGTTTCTCCAGTTACATGTAGTTTTTTTCTAGTTAGGGTAATAATTTATTATGCAGTCATGTGGATTTTTGAAGTTAGTTTTTTAAAAGTAAGTGACAACGTGTCAAAAGTAACATTAATGACTCTGTTTATTAATTTTAAGCTATGTTTCGTATTAGCAGGTGTGTGTCTCGCGGCGCGCCTCAGTAAGCTACGTGTAAACCAGTTTTATAATAACACTACACATATTTACCTTCACCTACCCTACAATACACATATTCACACACACATCTCGAAGATAATGTTGATTAAGACTTTTACATTATTTGCAAATACTTATATTTTACAATCATTGTTTACACTAGCAAAAATGCAATTATTATTTACAATATCTAATCTACAATTTTTATTTACAATTATTTACTTTAAATTATTAATTACTGTAATAAAACTATTATATATATTTCCTTATCTTTACAATGTTTTTATCTCTGGCTATTTTGTCTTTGCTTATACTTACTTTTATGAATTTAAATTCTTTGTTGCATATAGTTTTAACAATCATTTGAAATATTGCCACAGAACTACAAATACTAATTTTATTTTACCTTCCGTGACAAACGCGAAAACGTCAACATTTTACGTCTTCAACAGTGCTTCACTGTTCTGTTGTATACTGAATTACATAAATGATTGAAAAATACCTTAAAGTTGGGTTGCTAAATGTAGGTTCCCTTGGCACTAACCACGATGATTTTGTAGCAGCAGTGGAAAGGCACTCTTTCGATGTATTAGCAGTTAACGAGACTTGGCTAAGATCGGGCGAAGAGGGGCGAGCGCCCACTGTGCCAGGTTACCGCCTGCGCCACATACCACGACCGCTGTCTGTTCACGGGGGCCGGGGGGGTGGCGTGGGTTTTTATCTTAAACGCGGTCTGACCGCTCGTACCTGGTCCACCCCAATTGACCCTAGATACGTTACTATCGAACAAATGTGGATCACTCTTACACTCAATGGAAATAAAATTGCTATAGGCACAGCGTATCGTCCGCCACGCTTCGACTTGGACCTCTTTCTCGACGCTATGACTGACTCTGTTAGCTCTTTAGTCAAATGTGATCACTTCATACTGCTCGGCGATTTCAATGTTAACTTACTGAATGCTAACGGGCAAAGTAAGAAAGTCTGTGAGTTTTTGAATAGCATGAGCCTAAAACAACTGGTAAGCTCGCCCACCCATTTCACAGACCATAGCGAAACATTAATCGACCTTGTCTGTACGAATCTCAACCACAAAGGGATATCAGTTGAGCCCTATGGCTCAATAAATGGTCACTCACTTGTTGTGTGCGAGTTTAATATTAGGCGTAGCAAATATAAACCCTATACAATTACGTACAGACCCATTAAGCAAATAAATAGAGAAGTGCTAAATAGTGATTTATCACAAATACACTGGGACAACATTTGCGGCTTGCATAATGTGAATGACATGGTTGAGGAACTGAACGGAAACATTTTAGCAATGTACGATGCGCACGCTCCGGTCAAGAAATGTTTAATTAAGGAACCGTCTTATCCGTGGATAACAGACACAATAAAATTGATGATGCACTTGCGGAATGACGCTCTGGCCAAGTACCGTAAAACGAAATCAGACTCCAAAAAGGCATACTACAAGCAGCTGAAATCTCTGGTGGTAACTTCCATATTTAAAGAAAAAGTTGCATATTTCAACTTCAATATTAATGGCCAAATCAAGGATCCTAAAACATTATGGAAAAATTTAAAAAAAACTGTATTGCCTACGAAACAACTTGATGACCTTCCTACCCACTTCAGAGATCCAAACCAAATAAATAATCACTTTTTGAGTGTTCCTGGTAACCCCGTCTGCAATACATCGCAACGCACCTTCTTTGAATGTCATCGCTATGGTGGTGATAGCTTAGCTTTTTCATTGCAACCAGTAACTGCTGATCAAATTCTGCAATACTTCCGCCAGCTAAAATCTAACGCTGAAGGCTGTGATAGGGTCACTCTGAATATGCTTTTGCTTACACTCCCACACACATTAAAATCCATCACCAACATTGTGAACAGATCAATTGTCTCAGCAACTTTCCCTGATGTCTGGAAAATTGCTATCGTTAGGCCATTGCCTAAAAAAACAAATCCAACCAATTTAAAGGACCTGAGACCTATCAGTATTCTGCCTTGCCTTTCTAAAATCGCAGAAAAGGCGGTATGTCAGCAGGTGTCAAAGTATCTAGAAGAAAAACACATTCTGCCAGAGCTACAGTCAGGTTTTCGCAAACGGCGTGGTACTTCTACGGCTCTTTTGGACGTGACAGATAACATTTTGTCAGCACAGGATAAGGGCCTATGCACACTTCTTGTCCTACTTGACTTTTCGCGAGCCTTTGACTGCATAAATATAGATTTATTTCTATCAAAGCTTTATTACTATGGATTTGACCAAAATACGATACACTGGTTCCAAAGCTATCTTACCAACCGTCAGCAGCGTGTGGAAATACGACTGAGCGATGGATCATCTCTTGTTTCATCACTCACTTCTGTTGACAGGGGAGTCCCGCAAGGCACAATACTGGGCCCCATTATCTTTATTTTGTATTGTGCGGATATCATAAGTTCCCTAAAGAAATGTAGGTACCATATATATGCTGATGACGTACAAGTCTATATATCATTTAAGCCAAGTGACTATGACATCGCGATAAAGGATCTGAACGAAGATCTTGACAGAATAGCATGCTGGGCTGAAAATAACGGTTTAGTACTTAACCCCACTAAAACCAAATGCATGCTGTTTGGAACCAAAAACCAAATCAGCGCAGTGCCGGCATCACTCAATGTTACCCTGCTGGGTGAGACTGTCAGTCGAGTCAGTGAGGCACGTAATCTGGGTCTCAACATGGACGTTGGGTTGAGATACGAAGCGCACGTGGCAGAGTCAGTGCGCACTTGTTTCTATCGGCTTAGAGTTCTTTATAAAATAAGGCCTTATCTATCAGAGGAGCTGCGTATCCAGCTGGTTGAGTCACTCGTGCTATCTAATCTAAACCACGCAGATACAGTTATTGGCCCTCGGATACTGGCAAGAACTGAGCGATTGATCCAGAGGGTGCAAAATGCCTGCGCTCGATTCTGCTTCTCAATCCCACCAAGAAGTCACGTAACGCCATTCTTAAATAAGCACTCTATCCTCAAGATGAAGTCGCGGCGTAAGTTGCACTTGGCATGCATACTTTTTGGGGTTATAAAATACAGGCAGCCGACCTACCTATACAATAAACTGAGCTGGATCGCTAGCAGAAGAGAATGCGCGACTAGGCAGTGCTCACAGCAACTCTCCACTCAATCGCACAAGACAGCTGCTTTTAGGGGAAGTTTTAGATACGCCGCATCCAAATGCTGGAACAATATTCCCCCACCGATAAGAAATCTTAAATGTCTTGGTACCTTCAGAGTTCGACTGCGGCAGTTTCTTATTGAATCCCAAAAAAAACTGGGTATTACTGTTTCGAACACGTCCATTATATAACTAGCTATTGTTTTCTTCCCGAGTCAACCTGTCCATCTGTAGCATAACTCGTGGTCACAAAACTGTGAACAAGGGGGTACTTAGAAATTGCATTGTTTGTGGATCTTTTTGTTGGCCAATAATTTTAATTATAATACCTTCGCATGAACCCATATTTATCTATTGTAAACATATTTAGAATAGTCAAATCGTTTATCCTTATTCACACCTACGCTACTACAATATTAGTATTATAAGATTATTCATTTATATATATGCATTAAACATAATTATTATAATAATTTAACTTATTAAGTACCCAAGTATTAAAACACACTTCAACGAGCAAGAACGTTTCCAACACAGCAAGTAAACTTACTGTAAAATACTTAATTTAAGTTGAGGGTATACTTACATAATTTCACCCCGCGCATGAATTACACTTTATCACAACACCAATTTATCTCGTCTGCTCGACGTCCGTATGTCACTACAGGGATCCAGCAGAATATCAGCGTCAGGTGCATGCCTGACACATGCTGAGCTGGACTCCCATTTGGTGCAACCTTGAGACGCACACCGCACTTTGTATAATTATGATCGTTATTTTATTTGAAGTATGTCATGGTGTTACCGTACTTATTTCGTAAATATGTTCTTCTTTTTGTATGTTTGCATCTTGTTTTTTATCATGTATCATTTAATTGTACTTCTGTGTGTTGTGCTGTGTCTTTTGTGTGCACTAAATAAATGGTTTATCTATCTATCTATCTATCTAAGCAACGAGGCTTGTGTCGTGGACACCAGATAGTTGATATACTACATAGATACTTTTTTTTTGTTTATAAATACATACTTATTATACATATAAACATCCATAACTTGGAAACAAATGTCCATGCTCATCACACAAACATTTGCTCCAACCGGGATTCGATCCCGAGACCCGAAGAACGTAAGGCAGCCTCACTACCGCTGGGCCATTCGAAATTCGAATTGAAAATGATGTGTCACGTCTATCTTTTGAGAATCGTCACACACTCTTATATAAAGGTATTTTTAATGATAAACTACGATTCGTTCTAATGGTAACTAATTAATGGTCTAAGAAAGTTAAACGTTTGCTAATGAGCTCTCAAACAGTTTTATTTTTTCAAAGAGATCTTATTTAGTTCGACTTTAAACAGCTGTTGGTACTTAAAAATGGAGATTGCAATAAATAACATCACGCCTGTAACCCCCGAAGGGTTGGGCAGACGTGTATCTAATAGTATACACATATTTTGCCAGTTATATTTAAGTCCCGTGTATAAGGGGTGAGGCTATGGCCTTCAAAGGGGCACAAATTCAGACTCCGTGGCTGCTACTGAGAAATTCCTGATGGAAAAACCCAATAACACTTTGCACGACCGGGGAATGGAACGCAGGACCTCATGTTCAACAATCCGCGCTTGCGACCTCTAGATATAAAAAATAATATTAAAAAAAAAAAAAACACAATAACAAACAACAATATTGTACAATAATATTGTTTTCGTAAAAACATCGTACGAGAAAACATCTAAAACTTATTCTAAAACCTGGAATTGAACCCGCTACCTTTCTTACAAAATCCAACCGTTTACTCATAGTCTCAAATCTACCTGTTACCACTAAACGGATTATGTAAAGCGGGAAATTTAACTTTCAGGGGCTTTTAATGAATATTTTAAGAGGTCAATTGATTCTAACACGGATCTGTTCTTGTAACAGTGAGTACAGAATTATTTATCAAGTAAAAAGGTTACAATTGTTAATGTAACCTCTTTAATGGCATTTTTCATGTGTAACCTTTTCAACAAGACTTGACGTAACCTTTTTATAATAGCTTATTATGGCTGACTTTTTGTGAACATGATTTAGCTGCCAAAATCAAATCAAAAGTCATTTATTCAAATTAGACTGATAAAATCAGCCCTTTTTAACGTTACAATTGCAAAAGACAGTCCTCCAAAACGCCCTTCACCACCTCCTAGTGTTTTAGCTGGAAAGAAGTGGCAGAACGAACTCCTCAACAAAATATAGAAGACTGTGTTAAAAAAGAAATCCTTTTAGACTTCTTTTTCTCTATCTTTCACGGTTTTTTTACAGCTACCTATTAATTAGACTTTCCTAAGATTTGAGCAAAAAAAATGTTGTACTGTTTAACATAACTGTTGAAACAGTAGGTGCTGCAGTCCTAGAAGACTAACTTAAAACGGACTTACCGTTTAAGTATTAGCTAATTTAAAAACGCAATGTCTTGGACTTCATTTGGGTACGACATTATTTTAATTCGGTGAAACTTAAATTAACAAAATACATCACTCGACGCTTGTAGATATTTTTAGAACGTATCCTTTTTATTTTAAGAAATCTGCCAGCTATTAAAGCATTCTTTTTTCAATAAAACTGTCGTCGTTTAATTTATTTTTAGTACTTAATTATTCTTTTTTAATTTATAAAATCTGCCAGCCATTACAGCATTCTATTTTCAAAAAAAGTAGTCGTTACACATAGCAATTATTTTTTAAAACGCTTGTTAGTTTCGTCGTTGTTAATGTTACAAACGAGCGCCACAGAAACTATTTTGACACATTACGAAAACATCATATGTACAACAACACGATTATCTAAACAGGATATTAAAGAATATTGATCTTCCCGATTTTTTTAAACTGTTGGATAATCTAAAATTATGTCTCGTAAGTATATCTGAATATAAGATCGCGATATTTTATAATTTATTTTTTAATTAGGCCATTTCAAAACTCGAAAAACTCAAACTGAAATCATTTTTTTCAATTAGACCATTACGGCACTTTTGAATGTCAAAAATACAAAAAAAAGCGAAGCAACAGTCACATTCACAAGGCATAA
This sequence comes from Xestia rhomboidea, assembly GCA_963853795.1. Classification (NCBI taxonomy): domain Eukaryota; kingdom Metazoa; phylum Arthropoda; class Insecta; order Lepidoptera; family Noctuidae; genus Xestia; species Xestia rhomboidea. Next base: position 15,443,464 of record OY970778.1, read on the forward strand.
TAACTTGAGAAAGTACTGTAGTTACCCATTCCTTAGCGTAGATCTCTATGAAGAAAAACGGTCAAGAAACTCCATGGACACTCTTTTAAATCAAAATAATGTTACAAAATCTTGGTAACATATATTCATGTTGAGATGCATTCATTAAAAGGCACGTTTAAAAGTCGAACTTTAAAACAAAGAAAATAAAACTGATTCCAATGAAATAAATTAACCTTCTTTGCTGTTATTAAAATAATGTATACGAATGTATTCACACCTATCTTTTTTATTAATGGTATCTTTATTTCACACGACATTACGAATATTTTTAAACCAAAGGTTGATTAAAATCAAAGTCAAATTAACACGATCCTTCTAAAAATAAAAACAACGGTCAATGTTATTCGACCTCAAATAGGTATAGGCAAATAAAAACGTTTTAGCTTTTTTTAAAAAAAAAACCCTAAGACACGTTGTGATGAAATTATTGTCATTTACCTGAATACACTAAATAAAAAATTATGCAAGTAATGACAATGGTTATTTTTTATTTTTGCGATCTACATAAAAAATACCACTAACATTATTCACGTTCCGAATCTGCGACGGAAAAATCGTAAATATAAATTAAAAAAACACGTCGAAATAATTTGAATAAAGAATAAATACTAATCACCTACCTTGATTCGTAGCAGAAGGAACACGTTCGGCAACTGTCGTTAGACACTCATAACTTCGGAACGCAACTTTAGCACGATGCTGTAACGCGCGGGAATTTGCCCTCAACTGATGGAAAGCGCGCGAAAACTCCGCTACTTACGCACACAACCGGCCAATCACAGCCGTTGTACGCCTCCGCAAAACCCCACCGACCAATCACGTTAAAGGGGAAACACTTAAAAACTTTAATAGGTTTTTCATGTTGACACTTTTGAAATGCTTTCAAATTATTGGAAAAATTATCATTATCACTCGATAATTGCATGGATGGCTTTTCGCTTTTATGTTAAATAATGGATTTGGATATGTAGTGATAACATGATGAAAGGACCGACTATTTATTAGGCTTTTTGGGGGGAAAATCACACACGCCTACTCATTGTCACTATTGCTTGTTATATATGCGTCAGCTAATTTCATTGTCAATCATAGCGTACAGTCGACGTCATCATTCATTGAAAGTATTTTAGTGAGGATTTTTATCTTAAATGTTTGAATTCCGTTTTCAAGTATTTCACTATCAGAACGGACTAGCATGTATTAATTTGAATTGAATGAAGCCCCTACTGAGTGATTATTCCTTTAAATATTCATTATTGTACTGCAATGATACTTCAGTTCGTATTGTTATCATTAGCCAGCATTTCCTACTGTTGGGCAAAGGCCTATTTTTTTCTTCAGTTCATCATCAGCTGCCTAGCTTTTTCAAGCCAACTATACGTTGGGATCGACTTCCAGTCTTACCAGATTGAGCTGATAACCAGTACAAGGAGCGACTGCCTCTCTGACCTCCTTCACAACTCAGTACTAGGTACCCCCGGTAGTACGATACCCCTTGGTAAAACTGTTTGTTAGAGTTCAGGGCCACTGACTACCTGTAACGACTGTCAAAGATCTACAAATTATTCTACAGTTCAATTCATGCATATTTTATTGAATAAACACTGTTTACATTGTGCTGCTCGAATAATCTTAATCAGGCACAGTCCACTGGCCTGATGCGTCTCCCAAAAATAAATGTACCTTACCCCGTATGTAGTAAGTAGGCAGGTTGAGGTAAATTTATTTTTACTACCTGAAACCATTACGAACGACCTAAAATTATGACGTAGTGAATTTGGGAGCTTGCAAAATTTACGTCACAGTAATAACGCACTTTAAAATTGATAGTGAAGTTACTACGTGTTCTATACAAGATACAACAGTTAAAATTATATGAAATTATGTGTTTCTTAAAAGATTCGTTTACAAATGACTAGAATTACGTATTGTTTTTTTTTGTTAGGCAGAGGTTAGACAGGCTTGTTGGTCTAGTGATCGCAAGTACTACCGGTAAGCATCGGTCCTAGTTTCTATTCAAACTGTAATTGAGTTTTTTCAACAGGTTTTTATTCTGGAACAGTTTGGAGTCTAGATTAGTAACCAGTTGATGGTAATAGGACCCCATTACTTACATGGGGAAAAAGAGTGGAGACCACGAATGGGACCGAGGAATGTGGGAAGATATCCGACTAGGTGGATAGACGATCTAATTATAATTATAATAATAATGGCCGGAAAATACTGGATAGCCATGACACACTACCGCCAAAATTGGAGAAAATTTGTAAAATACCTACACTCAGCATCGGGTGTATTATAGATACCAACTCTGTCTAACATGGAATTAATACGCCTGTAATCCCCGAAGAGTAAGGCAGAGGTGTACCTAATAGTACACCCACATTTCGCCAGTTATGTTTAAGTCCCATGTAATAGGGGGCGAGCCTATTGCCATCTATAGGGCACATATCCAGACTCCGTGGCTGCTACTGGGACATTCCTGATAGAAAAACCCAATAACAGTTTGCCCGGCTTAGGAGTCGAACCCAGAACCTCATGCTCAGGCGACTTCTAGACCAACGAAGGCAAATGTGTGTTGGAATTATTAGTATTTTTTTAACCCAACTGTACCCCACACCTACTTAAAATTCTGACGTCACTCACAAACTTATGTTTTAATATCTTCGTTTTCAGAAGTTGTGGCGGTTTTATTTTCATCCTGAAAGAAAAACATGAACGTTAGCTGTTTGTCGTCTCGCAACTCGCAAAGTCAACTCAAAAAAACTAATATCCTTTGAAGAAAAGTTAAATAAAACCTTATAAAAATGCGGGAACAATATGTGGTTATTAGGAGCGGTTGACATTTTATCAGTATCCTACGATCCTTCGCTTCTTCTAGGTACATAAATTCAATTTATTTCAACAGGCGTGTGCAAGTTGAGTGCACTACGTGAAGTCGACAAACGGATGTGCATTAACCCTTGTGCGACAAAATTTTACTGCGACTCACCATAGTTCAAATGTACGGAAGTGCTACAAATTGAAGGTCGACATCACACTAGTGCGACCAACTGAAGCTTGCCGTCACGCTAGTGCGATAAACTGAAGGTTGATATCACGCTAGTGCGATAAACTGAAGCTTGCCATCACGCTAGTGCGACAAACTGAAGCTCGACATCACGCTAGTGCGACAAACTGAAGCTCGACATCACGCTAGTGCGACCAACTGAAGCTCGACATCACACTAGTGCGACAAACTAAAGCTCGCCATCACGCTAGTGCGACCAACTGAAGCTCGTGAACACACTAGTGCGATAAACTGAAGCTCGACATCACGCTAGTGCGACCAACTGAAGCTCGACATCACACTAGTGCGACAAACTGAAGCTTGTGAACACACTAGTGCGATAAACTGAAGCTCCACATCACACTAGTGCGACAAACTGAAACTCTTGAACACACTAGTGCGATAAACTGAAGCTCGACATCACACTAATGCAACAAATGCTTGTGCGCCAGTAGTTCGACACTACCGATACTGCTCTGTCTATGCGGGTGTAAATGGACGCCTTTTACAGCAAACCTCAGAGCGATAGCATAATTATGACTTCTAGCTTCTTTATTTTCAGCGTATTCAAAAATTAATGAACATCAGCTGATAGATGAACAAAAACTCACACTGAACGAATGAACGATAACAAATTTTCCGCCATAAACATTAAAGTTTAAGAGCATAGTTTGTTCATGTTAGTGTCCATTTTGCCACAAACTATTCATCAGTCACATAGCGGTGCGTTGTTGTTGTTGTTCAAACTTTTAGATAAAAATGTTCCGGTCGACAACGTGCAACTAACTTGTGCAGATTTTTATTTTTTGCCTGTTTGAAAGTTTGCGACATGTGGTTTTGTAAGCACGACCTTCAATATGGTTGTTTTTTATTTGATGCAGGCAAAGCTTAAGTTTTTTTCCTACTGTAGATACCGTTGTGTTTTCGGTTTAGAATCTGTTACTGGCAGAGTTGTCAATATAGTTTCGGGTTGTAAATTATGTCGTAGGGGCTATTCGAAAGAGATACCGTGGCCCCGGAACACAAAAGGCGATGAAGGAACAAGTATGGGTTTTAGTCTGTAAAAGTCTGACACTCCCTCCTGCTCCGCCCTGAGCGGGAGGAGTCATTTGATGATTTCCCATCCGAAAAAAAAGATAAACTATGTTTCAAGCACTTCCTGGCGTCTGATTCATTTTAACTGGAAATCTGAAATGACAAAGACCGTATTATAGAGAGTTAGCCAAATTAATAACACAATAAAATAAATAATAATACCAGCCTATTACTGTCCCACTGCTGGGCTAAGGCCTCTTCTCATACTGAGAAGGCACGACCATTGATCACCACGCTTGCTCAAGACGGGTTGGCGATTTCAGACTTATATTAATAAATTATAAGTTCAGGTTTCCTCACGATGTTTTCCTTTACCGATGTCTGTGATGTCCAAGATAAACTTAGAAAAGTACATAAATGAATTGAAAAAGTCACATTGGTACTTGCCCGGATTTGAACCCACAACCTCATATGGGAGGCGAAGCCTTAACCGCAGGGCCATCATGACATTAAATTTAATAACACAAGAAATGCATTAAATCTTGTCCGAAGCTTTCTCCGGAGTATAGGCATGACGACAGTATCAAAAAATTGCAAATCTATTTAGTCCGTAAGTTAGAGTATTGGAAATTAATGGACACGTATTTTTTGTTTTTGTAAATCAATGAATATTGGCAAAAGATAAAACGCATCACAACTCGGGAGTAGGGGCTCGTGATGTCAGAACTAGCTAAAAATTATACCTAGGCGTGCACATAATATCTTCGTTAATTTTGGTTTACGTAACGTTAACGTTTAACGTTAGTTTATATTATGATAATCTAACTGACGGACTAATTAGTCTTTTTTTTTGTCGTCTCGCCTTTTTTGGGTTTGGCTCCCAGACTAACCGATGAAGGTGAATACCAAAAATAAAAAAACTACGTTAAGGCCTAGGGGTCCTACCGTTACAGATACTCAAGAGCTCTAAATCTATTTATTTATTCATCAGTGCCGTGTCATAAACTAAATACCTAGGTACTTATATTGTAGGCAGATATTTTCAGTACAAGTTACTACATTCATGCTAAACAAAATTGGTCTTACATCACAGTAAATTCGTTTGTCGTTCTTCGATCCGAAAGCTTCGGAATCATCGATGCGTCCCATCATACTGTGTATCGATGACCACAGCTAATGACGTGTTTTGCTCTCAGGTTACCAGAAATCAAATCATAATTTAGTTAACATGTCAATGACAATAGGTACCAGCGGGCCTACCATGACGTCTTAAAGCAGGATCGTTTTAATTTCGTGCCAGTGTGGGAAAGAGATGGCGCTAGACGTCCTCTATAGCTCCGTCTCTTACCCACACTGGAACGCGAACGATCCTGCTTTAAGACGTCATGGTAGGCCACCAGAACTAAATAGGTATGTAGGTCATCCATTATTGTATGTTGGTTGTTAATCAAATTTGTCGATTAATTAAGTGAAATCGAATTAAGTGGTGTGTTCGAGAATTAGCTCGAACACACCACTTAATTACTTATTTATAATAATTAGACTACAAATGCTATATATAGTGACTATAAATGTGTATATTACACAACTGTATTATTATGATAAACAAAGCCGAGCTATAAAGGGTGTAAAAAACCTCTTAACGAAGCCGAAGGGCACTGTTTTCCCCGTCAGTGCGATCATTTTTTTGTTCTATACCCTACCTGGGAACCTTCTAGTTTCGGAGATATTGGGGGTCAAAGATCCAACTTTTTGACACGTCGTGTTTTTTTAGATACAAGTTTTTAATGTAATATTTTTACTTTAAATACCGCCACGACCACCGTACTATTCAATCCATCCATCAGCACAATGTTTTGAGTGCGTTACATTGAGTTCTACCACAAAACATGATTTTTCACCCCCAAAAAAAAGTCCTTTCCCAGCAATAATTTTTGCGTAAAGTTACTTAGTTTGATGTACAGAATGCTTGGTTGACGGCTTCGTGATGAGGTTGTTTACACCCTGTATTTACACAGCGAACGGTAACTCCCTTAAATGTGTATATTAAAATTAACAGAACTGTATTATTAGGACAATCAAAGCCGAGCTATTATTAAAAAAAATAGGTGAAAATAAAAACTATAGTCTTGCTTAGATCTATGCCAAGTGCACACAGTTTTTGTGGCTGAACTTGTCATAAAATCGTACAGCAGCTACGTAATTAAGTAGGTACTTACGAGGCAAGTCAATGCATAAGTAGATATAATCCACCTATAATGTTCCCACCTGACTCGGAAAACGAACCCAGGACCTCATGCTTAGCAGTCGCGCTTGCGACCACACGACCAACGAGACAGTCCTCGTACGAGCCAGTATTGGAGATCCTTATTCGTATGTTGAATATATCAGATATCAGGTTACTAGGTACTCTTCAAAATAATTAAAAATAACTATAGGTAAATACAGTGAAACTTGGTTAACTGGGACTTGGATAAGTGAGAAACCTCCATAGCTGGAACTCATGCTGAGGTCTTGACACTTAGGTACTGAATTTTTTTATTTTTTTTTCGAAATGGCATCTCGCAGTTCAACCACAGAGGTTGTCGTCTGCTTAACCGGACTTTCCTGTGGGTGCCTTAAGTGTAAGGCCTCCAGCCAGGGTAAAAAACTTACAAACTAAGCGACTACACGCTAAGGGCACCCCCTGCGGGGTACGGGCCTCGGCTTAGGGCGTCGCTGGGAGAGGACAGCAAGGGGACAGGCTGGATCGGAGTGGTGTCATTATTTAGGGACTGACTTTGAACTACAGGCTCAGCAACGCGGGCTGACACGAGCAAGGGACGGGGAGGGTTCGTATCGGGGCGTCGCGACGGACCTCGACGGCGAGGACGGAATGACGGCTGTTTGCATCTGTGCTTCTTAAGCATGCTAGTTTTCTTCCTGCTCTCCTGGAGGAGGGTTGTAGCGTCATCGGGATCGACTAAAGCATGCCTTGGGCGGCGGACCTGACTGATTCGCGAGGGTTCGTAACGGGCGGCCGCTGCGATCAGGGGATTACGATGTCTGACGGCAGAGTCGAAGAAGCGCTTGGAAAGGCGCTTCATGAACTGGGCTATTGTGGGGATTTTAAGATCTAAATGTAAATGGTCATTGCGGACATAATAGGGAGCTCCCGTGACTTTACGTAAGAACCGGTTTTGGAGGACCTGCATCCTATGGAGATATTTAGGCTTGGCGTGAGCGTACACGACACAAGCGTAGGTCATGATGGGACGGATCACCGCGGTAAAGAGACGCAATTTGCACCTGAGAGACAATTTGCTCTTTGCCGTTATTAAGTAATGAAGGTACTGAAATACCTCTGACACTGTTTAAGTAGAATACCTCTTTAAGTGAGATAAATTTGATGTCCCAGTTATCCAGGTTTCACTGTAATACATTTTCGAAATCACCTCAAAAAAGAAACACATCTTTGACCATTCATTTGTTACTACTATAATGCATTTCCTATTTCCAAAATAAGTCCAAAAGTAAATACTCATTCCAAACAATAGACATTTGGGAAACAAAAAACGTCCATGTTTGCCAGTATGTTGCAATCTCAGACAACTTCAAACAGACTCCCGGACTATTTGCTGAGCCGGGTCGAGTATTAATTCGGCTATGTAAACGGTTACTGTAATTACTGAGAGATAGGAGTTCTGTTGTCAACTGGACAATGCAAGAGCTACGTGTTTTAGGTGCGTAGGTCTCCAAATAGATATTTTTACCTTTGGGAAATGTAGAAGTGACTAAATGTCTTAGTAATAGTGTCGATTTTGTTGTGCACAAACTAAACTTAACTTAGGCTATTGCTATCTTTTTCTCTCTAATAAAACGAGAAAGAGACGGACGTAATTTGGAGCTGTCAGATTTAATTGGAACTAATATTTTCATACAAATGAAGGGTGCACGTAAAAACATGTTGACACGGTGAAGCGCAAGGCGTAAACTAGTTTGACATCTCTTATTTAGTTTATAGCTATAGCCTTCCTTTTTTCGCACTGCCTTTTAGTAAAAGATAGCAATAGCCTGAATTAAGTTTAGTTTGTGCACAACAGAATCGACACCAATATTAAACTATCTAGTCAGTCTGTAGGGTCTAGGAGTTACCTATCCAGCCACGTCTTCCTGGCTTGCCTGTCTACATCCTTGTATTGAGATTTCCGGCAGTCCCGATATCAGGCCAAACTACTTTGCCCTAGGCCAAACCCGTTTTCTAATGTATCGTGTCAGGATCAGTTATGTTCAATTGTCCATATATCCACGGTGTCTGGATTTGTGCTCGGTTGATGGCAATAGGTTCTCCCCTTATTACATGGGACTTAAACTTAACTGGCGAAATGTGGGTGTACTATTAGATACAACTCTGCCTATCCCGTCGGGGATTACAGGCGTGATGTTATGTTATGTTATGTTCATATATAAATCTGTGGAATTCGCTGCCGGCTTCTCAGTTCCTCAATCGTTATAAACCGGATCTTTTCAAAGTTCGAGTGAATCGGTTTCTTCCAGGCAAATGTGCTCCACCCTAGGCCACATTATCGCTTCACATCTGACGAGTTACGCAAGCCTATTTCGGTTAAAAAAAAGTATTAACTCTGTGCATGAAACCATATAGGTCTACAACATTCGACAACGGGACTTACTTATTGCATAAAATCTAACAGAATCTCGATCGAGGAGGCAAAAGCAAGGCTACCCACACTGCCCCACGGGTGCCGACAAAATCGTGTTAGCTACAAATCCCTTGAGATTTCAGGCACAAAGGCACACTGCATTATACTGTATGTATGTATGTCTAGCGGATTTAGTAACAGGAGTTACCGAATAGCCGGACATAAAGTGCTATTCTTTGAACTAAAATTAGAAGCATCAAGTCCAATCAAAACTCATGATTATAAACAGACTGCTTTCAATAATTCATCTCGGTATTATTTCGCTTGTATACGTGAGGTAGGTTGTGCTTGTGCTGAGTTTGATTCCTAGGTAAATTAAAAAAAAATCCTAGGAAAAATTTTATAAAATTTTTCCAGTAGTAATTTTCCGTAGCAGACGTTTTTTTAATACGTAAGTTTTCCAACAACTAGAAAATTATACATTGAGATAAAATTTTATTTTGTGAGCAGGTAAGCAATTTCAATGCGAAATGCGACCGCTGAAAATTAAGTGTGAGAATAAACGTAAAGAAGCGATCATACGAAGAGCAGAAATCGCGTGAAACTCAGGTAAAGTCTAAAATATGGAATGGTGATAGAATAGTACATTATCATATAAGTGCGGTAAGTTGAAAATTACAGCCGAGGCGATATTGCTTGCCCGAGCCGTAGGCGAGGGCGATAAAAAAGCAGAGGCTGTAATTATCAAAGCGCACGTATGTCATACGACGTTTTATAACATATTTGCGAGGAAATAAATAAAACAAATAAAAACAATACAGCGAAAAGAAAAAGCGCGCGGAATAATTTTTACTTGTTTACAAATTAGCGAGGCGCGCGCATCAGTGCTTTTTTTTAAGGCAAAGACACAAAAAACAGCCAGTATTACTAATAAATTTTTAACACCCTTGCTCGTTAAGCTGATGTAATTCCACCGGTTTTAAATATGTAAAGCGGGTCATAAAAAACGCGTGTGTTATCAAATCAAATAGTTAAGTTATAGTCCATACAAATTCCATAACAGTATTATTTGCCATTTCAAATATGGAACTGATCGCCGCCGCACGACTCCAGCTAGTGAGCAGCGCGCTGTTGCTATTCAAATTTCAAACTAATCGCCGCGCGGCGCCAGTCAGTAGGCAGCGCTAGCGCGCTGTTAAAATGGCGGGAAGGCAACAGTGTGCATTCACAGATTGAGTTTTTTTTAAATAAAAAATAAACAGTTTATTCGGTAATTTAAAAACTTAGCTGCATGCTCTAGCGTCTTTGCCAACAATTTCACGCAGCCACGGCATAAATAATCCTCGCGCCATTTTTCTCAAATTTTCTTTTCTTTGTACTTGTATTGTGAATATCTAAAAATGACAACTTTCAATAATGAAGATGAGCAATATATTACTTGAACTCCACCGGATATACTAACAGAAGCGCGAACCGCATGCGACAGCTTGCTGCCGTCAATATCCAAGGACAGATACATAACCACGTATGAAAAATGTTTTTTTGTAGCCGAGCCGAGCTCGGCTCAATTACGCCCTCGCCTTCGGCTCGGGCTGAAATTCCGCCTCGCTTGTTATAACCAATACGCACGTATATCGTACGACGTTTTTTAACACATTTGCGAGGAAACAGAAAAAAAAAACATTTTTCATACGTGGTTATGTATCTGTCCTTGGATATTGACGGCAGCAAGCTGTCGCATGCGGTTCGCGCTTCTGTTAGTATATCCGGTGGAGTTCAAGTAATATATTGCTCATCTTCATTATTGAAAGTTGTCATTTTTAGATATTCACAATACAAGTACAAAGAAAAGAAAATTTGAGAAAAATGGCGCGAGGATTATTTTTGCCGTGGCTGCGTGAAAATGTTGGCAAAGACGCTAGAGCATGCAGTCAAGTTTTTAAATTACCGAATAAACTGTTTATTTTTTATTAAAAAAAAACTCAATCTGTGAATGCACACTGTTGCCTTCCCGCCATTTTAACAGCGCGCTAGCGCTGCCTACTGACTGGCGCCGCGCGGCGATTAGTTCGAAATTTGAATAGCAACAGCGCGCTGCTCACTAGCTGGAGTCGTGCGGCGGCGATCAGTTCCATATTTGAAATGGCAAATAATACTGTTATGGAATTTGTATGGACTATAACTTAACTATTTGATTTGATAACACAGGCGTTTTTTATGACCCGCTTTACATATTTAAAACCGGTGGAATTACATCAGCTTTACGAGCAAGGGTGTTAAAAAATATTTTTCAGTACGAGCTCTAACTAAGTGGCTACTACTTAATAGTCAACACAGACGATAACGCAAAATTACTCGCTAAACTGTTTTTCTTATCTACCTACGGTCCAATACGGTACAGTCCAGATTGACGTTTATAAATAATATTCTCCAAAAATAATTGCAAATAAAATGAGAAAAAAATGTTTACAGTCTATTAGCACCAATTAAAACAATGCGACACATTTATTTTTACTTACAACTTAGGCGCGCTACACACTTGTTTGGGCAGACACGATTCATTATAATATCTAGGGGCGAAAAGTCATAATAACATTTATTAAAGAAAAATCATACGAGATTTTTATTTATGAATACTTAAATGTTATTATGACTCAGTGTTTGTTATCGATCTCCTCCGAAACGGCTTGACCGATTTTTGATGATTTTTTTTTTGTGTATATTTGGTAGGTCTGAGAATAGGTCGTAGGCTATTTTTGGTTTCACATATACACATCAACATTTCCACGCGAACGAAGTCGCGGACAACAGCTAGTAATAATATAAAAATCACTATGTTCATCCACGCCAATCTCCGAAACAACCCATCTGATTTCAATTAAATTTTGTGAATGTGTGTGGTTGATTCCAGCTTGAAAGGAATAGTTTTGGACCCCATAGGTGGCGCCATGTGATGCAGAGGCCGCTCACTGGAGTGTAGGCTAGGCCCGTCCAACATACGGCCCCCGGGCCACCTACCGGCCCGCATAGGTCTTTCATCCGGCCCGCGAGCTATTTAATACTTTATAAGACATCAATAAACATTGTTTAAAAAAATGTCCGTAAGCCAGTTATTCCCGCACCATGTTTACCTACCCGCCCCAAGTCACCTACCCGCGAATGTAGACCGCATCATTGCAGTCTAGTCCGGAGAAGCTTGTCTTATTTAAATTTAGAGGTCACTTAGCATTTAATAAGGTCCGCTACGGTTACAAAAATACTAAACTTGGCCCTCCATAAAATGCTGTTGGACAGTCCAGCAGGGCTATTACGTACCTATCTTTCTGATATCCAGTGACTATCAAACTTCGGTTGTACACCGAGGTTAGATGTGAATGGATGTCGAACAGACTGTGCTGGTGGGTACGAGCCGATATTCTTTCCGCTCTTTGTGTTGTTCAACGAATCCCGCCGAGTCTGATGTTTGTGTCCCGAAAAAGTTTGTAGCAGCCCTTACAAAAACAGAATTCGGAAATACAAATTGAAATGAACACTTCCAGTTTTCAATCGAAAATTGCATGAATGACGCAGGTAATGGAGCATTCAGCATGCCCGACCAGACGCCGACGTATCAAACGAAACAAACACTGAATTCTGCTAATGAATGTCCAATTAATGTTGCCAGCTAACCTGATTGACCGACCGACCGTCATTGTATGCAACATTTCATTCAAAAGGCTGTACCTAATGCCTCGCTGGTTATTACACCGGCATGATGTTTTTATGAATCGTAAAAATAATAGCTTTATAAATTGAATTCGGGGAAATTATTGAAGGTATTTTTAACTTGTTAAGGTTTTTGGGGTGGTTTAAAGAACTGCTCAACTTATACTTTTATTTTCCTCACGGGAGAAGAAAGTACTAACATCATTATCATCCATGGGGCTTGGCCGTGGGATGAGTGATCACAGTTTGTTACTATTGGTAGGTACACAGAAGATGGAGAATTGTGTGAGGAATGATAATTATGAAAGGAAAAGGCGTACCTAAATGTTAGTGACGGTTGACAAAGGAAAACGGATGGACGATGGGGCTGAAAAGTTCAGGAGTGGCGACCGCGAACCGGAAGACGTTGCGTTGGAAGGCCTCACACTAGGTGGACCTGGTGAGGGGCGGATCTGTATTTATGCTTTCGCGGTTGCACAACGACATGCTTTGCATGGTAGCATAGATGCAGGTCTACCTTACTGACTCCCTCAGAGGCAGTAGGGTGGCGCAATCGCAGCGCATCGCACTTCGTATGATCAAATTCCCGTCATGCGAAGTGCGGTGTGCGTTTCCCCTGCGTGACCCTCTGAGCAGCGGGCGTAGCAGAGGGCATGGCAGGGGAGTGGGGGCCTCCTTTTGCGAGGTTCTCGCAGAAGGAGGAGGCGGAGCGGCGCGACGAGAGGATCATGAGCGGAACATGGTCCTCTCGCTGCGCCGCTCCGCGGGCGGAGAGGGGGGGAAGAGGCGTTTGCACTCCCTCCTCACGGTGACGGGCGGGCGACAGGCGCGGAGGTGCCTCCGCCCGCATTGCACCCGTCACCTCGCGGGCGACTGGGCCTCCCGCTTCCCGGCGTGCGTGCGGAAGCCATGCCGGGGAGCGAGGAGGCCTGGTCAGCGGTAGCCTCCTTTTGCGATTTCGCAAAAGGAGGAGGCGGAGCGCGCGCGGGAGGACGATCCTCTCGCTGCGCTGCTCCGCGGGCGGAGAGGGGGGGAAGGGGCATTTGCCCTCCCTCCTCACGGTGACGGGCGGGCGACAGGCGCGGGGGTGCCTCCGCCCGCATTGCACCCGTCACCTCCGTCGGTCATTCCCAACCCCCTCCTCCACGCCCGTGCCGTGAGGGCAAGAGGGGGGGGGGTGTGCCTTGTGTTCGTCGGCGGGGGACTGGAAGTAAAGGCTGTGCCGGTTTCCCAGTCCCCCTCCACTTTGACGAAGCGGGAATGCGCTGGGTCGTTTTAGTGGGTATACCGGGTTCGACCGCCCAGGGAGTCCCACATACCCCTCCCGTCCCCCGACGGGAGGGCATGCGTTATGCATTTTTTCCCAGAGTGAAAAAAAAAAAAAAAAGGTGGACATGGTGAATGTTGCGGGGATCCACCGGATGCAAGTCGCACGGGACCGGTCAATGTGGCAACACTTGGGGGAGGCCTATGTCCAGCGGTGGAAGTCTTTCGGCTGGAATGATGATGATGACAAAGGCAAATGGAAGAAAAAAACCTGTCAGACAGGGCAGGAAGATGATCATGATGAGTAATAGTACCTTATACACAGAAGACGCTGCTTTGTGCCGACCTTCCCTATGTCATCACATTCTTTGTGCTGACCTTCCCTATGTCATCACATTCTTTGTGCCGACCTTCCCTATGTCATCACATCTTTGTGCCGACCTTCCTTCCCTATGTCATCACATTCTTTGTGCCGACCTTCCCTATGTCATCACATCTTTGTGCCGACCTTCCCTATGTCATCACATTCTTTGTGCCGACCTTCCCTATGTCATCACATTCTTTGTGCTAACCTTCCCTATGTCATCACATTCTTTGTGCCGACCTTCCCTATGTCATCACATCTTTGTGCCGACCTTCCCTATGTCATCACATTCTTTGTGCTGACCTTCCCTATGTCATCACATTCTTTGTGCCGACCTTCCCTACGTCATCACATTCTTTGTGCTGACCTTCCCTATGTCATCACATTCTTTGTCGGCACCTTCCCTATGTCATCACATCTTTGTGCCGACCTTCCCTATGTCATCACATTCTTTGTGCCGACCTTCCCTACGTCATCACATCTTTGTGCCGACCTTCCCTATGTCATCACATTCTTTGTGCCGACCTTCCCTACGTCATCACATTCTTTGTGCCGACCTTCCCTATGTCATCACATTCTTTGTGCCGACCTTCCCTACGTCATCACATTCTTTGTGCTGACCTTCCCTATGTCATCACATTCTTTGTGCTGACCTTCCCTATGTCATCACATTCTTTGTCGGCACCTTCCCTACGTCATCACATCTTTGTGCCGACCTTCCCTATGTCATCACATTCTTTGTGCCGACCTTCCCTACGTCATCACATTCTTTGTGCTGACCTTCCCTATGTCATCACATTCTTTGTGCCGACCTTCCCTATGTCATCACATTATTTGTGCCGACCTTCCCTATGTCATCACATTCTTTGTGCCGACCTTCCCTACGTCATCACATTCTTTGTGCTGACCTTCCCTATGTCATCACATTCTTTGTCGGCACCTTCCCTACGTCATCACATCTTTGTGCCGACCTTCCCTATGTCATCACATTCTTTGTGCCGACCTTCCCTACGTCATCACATTCTTTGTGCTGACCTTCCCTATGTCATCACATTCTTTGTGCCGACCTTCCCTACGTCATCACATTCTTTGTGCTGACCTTCCCTATGTCATCACATTCTTTGTCGGCACCTTCCCTACGTCATGACATTCTTTGTGCTGACCTTCCCTATGTCATCACATTCTTTGTCGGCACCTTCCCTATGTCATCACATCTTTGTGCCGACCTTCCCTATGTCATCACATTCTTTGTGCCGACCTTCCCTACGTCATCACATCTTTGTGCCGACCTTCCCTATGTCATCACATTCTTTGTGCCGACCTTCCCTACGTCATCACATTCTTTGTGCCGACCTTCCCTATGTCATCACATTCTTTGTGCCGACCTTCCCTACGTCATCACATTCTTTGTGCTGACCTTCCCTATGTCATCACATTCTTTGTGCTGACCTTCCCTATGTCATCACATTCTTTGTCGGCACCTTCCCTACGTCATCACATCTTTGTGCCGACCTTCCCTATGTCATCACATTCTTTGTGCCGACCTTCCCTACGTCATCACATTCTTTGTGCTGACCTTCCCTACGTCATCACATTCTTTGTGCTGACCTTCCCTATGTCATCACATTCTTTGTCGGCACCTTCCCTACGTCATCACATCTTTGTGCCGACCTTCCCTATGTCATCACATTCTTTGTGCCGACCTTCCCTACGTCATCACATTCTTTGTGCTGACCTTCCCTATGTCATCACATTCTTTGTCGGCACCTTCCCTATGTCATCACATCTTTGTGCCGACCTTCCCTATGTCATCACATCTTTGTGCCGACCTTCCCTACGTCATCACATTCTTTGTGCCGACCTTCCCTATGTCATCACATTCTTTGTGCCGACCTTCCCTACGTCATCACATTCTTTGTGCTGACCTTCCCTATGTCATCACATTCTTTGTCGGCACCTTCCCTACGTCATCACATCTTTGTGCCGACCTTCCCTATGTCATCACATTCTTTGTGCCGACCTTCCCTACGTCATCACATTCTTTGTGCTGACCTTCCCTATGTCATCACATTCTTTGTGCCGACCTACCCTATGTCATCACATTATTTGTGCCGACCTTCCCTATGTCATCACATTCTTTGTGTCGACCTTCCCTACGTCATCACATTCTTTGTGCTGACCTTCCCTATGTCATCACATTCTTTGTCGGCACCTTCCCTACGTCATCACATCTTTGTGCCGACCTTCCCTATGTCATCACATTCTTTGTGCCGACCTTCCCTACGTCATCACATTCTTTGTGCTGACCTTCCCTATGTCATCACATCTTTGTGCCGACCTTCCCTATGTCATCACATTCTTTGTCGGCACCTTCCCTATGTCATCACATCTTTGTGCCGACCTTCCCTATGTCATCACATTCTTTGTGCCGACCTTCCCTATGTCATCACATTCTTTGTGCCGACCTTCCCTACGTCATCACATTCTTTGTGCCGACCTTCCCTATGTCATCACATTCTTTGTGCCGACCTTCCCTATGTCATCACATTATTTGTGCCGACCTTCCCTATGTCATCACATTCTTTGTGCCGACCTTCCCTACGTCATCACATTCTTTGTGCTGACCTTCCCTATGTCATCACATTCTTTGTCGGCACCTTCCCTATGTCATCACATCTTTGTGCCGACCTTCCCTATGTCATCACATTCTTTGTGCCGACCTTCCCTATGTCATCACATTCTTTGTCGGCACCTTCCCTATGTCATCACATCTTTGTGCCGACCTTCCCTATGTCATCACATTCTTTGTCGGCACCTTCCCTATGTCATCACATCTTTGTGCCGACCTTCCCTATGTCATCACATTCTTTGTGCCGACCTTCCCTATGTCATCACATTCTTTGTGCCGACCTTCCCTACGTCATCACATTCTTTGTGCCGACCTTCCCTATGTCATCACATTCTTTGTGCCGACCTTCCCTATGTCATCACATTCTTTGTGCCGAACTTCCCTATGTCATCACATTATTTGTGCCGACCTTCCCTACGTCATCACATTCTTTGTGCTGACCTTCCCTATGTCATCACATTCTTTGTCGGCACCTTCCCTACGTCATCACATCTTTGTGCCGACCTTCCCTATGTCATCACATTCTTTGTGCCGACCTTCCCTACGTCATCACATTCTTTGTGCTGACCTTCCCTATGTCATCACATTCTTTGTCGGCACCTTCCCTACGTCATCACATCTTTGTGCCGACCTTCCCTATGTCATCACATTCTTTGTCGGCACCTTCCCTATGTCATCACATTCTTTGTGCCGACCTTCCCTATGTCATCACATTCTTTGTGCCGACCTTCCCTACGTCATCACATTCTTTGTGCCGACCTTCCCTATGTCATCACATTCTTTGTGCCGACCTTCCCTATGTCATCACATTCTTTGTGCCGACCTTCCCTATGTCATCACATTATTTGTGCCGACCTTCCCTACGTCATCACATTCTTTGTGCTGACCTTCCCTATGTCATCACATTCTTTGTCGGCACCTTCCCTACGTCATCACATCTTTGTGCCGACCTTCCCTATGTCATCACATTCTTTGTGCCGACCTTCCCTACGTCATCACATTCTTTGTGCTGACCTTCCCTATGTCATCACATTCTTTGTCGGCACCTTCCCTACGTCATCACATCTTTGTGCCGACCTTCCCTATGTCATCACATTCTTTGTGCCGACCTTCCCTATGTCATCACATTCTTTGTGCCGACCTTCCTTCCCTACGTCATCACATTCTTTGTGCCGACCTTCCCTATGTCATCACATTCTTTGTCGGCACCTTCCCTACGTCATCACATCTTTGTGCCGACCTTCCCTATGTCATCACATTCTTTGTCGGCACCTTCCCTATGTCATCACATTCTTTGTGCCGACCTTCCCTATGTCATCACATTCTTTGTGCCGACCTTCCCTACGTCATCACATTCTTTGTGCCGACCTTCCCTATGTCATCACATTCTTTGTCGGCACCTTCCCTACGTCATCACATCTTTGTGCCGACCTTCCCTATGTCATCACATTCTTTGTGCCGACCTTCCCTATGTCATCACATTATTTGTGCCGACCTTCCCTACGTCATCACATTCTTTGTGCTGACCTTCCCTATGTCATCACATTCTTTGTCGGCACCTTCCCTACGTCATCACATCTTTGTGCCGACCTTCCCTATGTCATCACATTCTTTGTGCCGACCTTCCCTACGTCATCACATTCTTTGTGCTGACCTTCCCTATGTCATCACATTCTTTGTCGGCACCTTCCCTACGTCATCACATCTTTGTGCCGACCTTCCCTATGTCATCACATTCTTTGTGCCGACCTTCCCTATGTCATCACATTCTTTGTGCCGACCTTCCTTCCCTACGTCATCACATTCTTTGTGCCGACCTTCCCTATGTCATCACATTCTTTGTCGGCACCTTCCCTACGTCATCACATCTTTGTGCCGACCTTCCCTATGTCATCACATTCTTTGTCGGCACCTTCCCTATGTCATCACATTCTTTGTGCCGACCTTCCCTATGTCATCACATCTTTGTGCCGACCTTCCTTCCCTATGTCATCACATTCTTTGTGCCGACCTTCCTTCCCTACGTCATCACATTCTTTGTGCCGACCTTCCCTATGTCATCACATTCTTTGTGCCGACCTTCCCTATGTCATCACATTCTTTGTGCCGACCTTCCCTACGTCATCACATTCTTTGTGCCGACCTTCCCTATGTCATCACATTCTTTGTGCCGACCTTCCCTATGTCATCACATTCTTTGTGCCGACCTTCCCTATGTCATCACATTATTTGTGCCGACCTTCCCTACGTCATCACATTCTTTGTGCTGACCTTCCCTATGTCATCACATTCTTTGTCGGCACCTTCCCTACGTCATCACATCTTTGTGCCGACCTTCCCTATGTCATCACATTCTTTGTGCCGACCTTCCCTACGTCATCACATTCTTTGTGCTGACCTTCCCTATGTCATCACATTCTTTGTCGGCACCTTCCCTACGTCATCACATCTTTGTGCCGACCTTCCCTATGTCATCACATTCTTTGTCGGCACCTTCCCTATGTCATCACATCTTTGTGCCGACCTTCCCTATGTCATCACATTCTTTGTGCCGACCTTCCCTACGTCATCACATTCTTTGTGCCGACCTTCCCTATGTCATCACATCTTTGTGCCGACCTTCCTTCCCTATGTCATCACATTCTTTGTGCCGACCTTCCCTATGTCATCACATTCTTTGTGCCGACCTTCCCTATGTCATCACATTCTTTGTGCCGACCTTCCTTCCCTACGTCATCACATTCTTTGTGCCGACCTTCCCTATGTCATCACATTCTTTGTCGGCACCTTCCCTACGTCATCACATCTTTGTGCCGACCTTCCCTATGTCATCACATTCTTTGTCGGCACCTTCCCTATGTCATCACATTCTTTGTGCCGACCTTCCCTATGTCATCACATCTTTGTGCCGACCTTCCTTCCCTATGTCATCACATTCTTTGTGCCGACCTTCCTTCCCTACGTCATCACATTCTTTGTGCCGACCTTCCCTATGTCATCACATTCTTTGTGCCGACCTTCCCTATGTCATCACATTCTTTGTGCCGACCTTCCCTACGTCATCACATTCTTTGTGCCGACCTTCCCTATGTCATCACATTCTTTGTGCCGACCTTCCCTATGTCATCACATTCTTTGTGCCGACCTTCCCTATGTCATCACATTATTTGTGCCGACCTTCCCTACGTCATCACATTCTTTGTGCTGACCTTCCCTATGTCATCACATTCTTTGTCGGCACCTTCCCTACGTCATCACATCTTTGTGCCGACCTTCCCTATGTCATCACATTCTTTGTGCCGACCTTCCCTACGTCATCACATTCTTTGTGCTGACCTTCCCTATGTCATCACATTCTTTGTCGGCACCTTCCCTACGTCATCACATCTTTGTGCCGACCTTCCCTATGTCATCACATTCTTTGTCGGCACCTTCCCTATGTCATCACATCTTTGTGCCGACCTTCCCTATGTCATCACATTCTTTGTGCCGACCTTCCCTACGTCATCACATTCTTTGTGCCGACCTTCCCTATGTCATCACATCTTTGTGCCGACCTTCCTTCCCTATGTCATCACATTCTTTGTGCCGACCTTCCTTCCCTACGTCATCACATTCTTTGTGCCGACCTTCCCTATGTCATCACATTCTTTGTCGGCACCTTCCCTACGTCATCACATCTTTGTGCCGACCTTCCCTATGTCATCACATCTTTGTGCCGACCTTCCCTATGTCATCACATTCTTTGTGCCGACCTTCCCTATGTCATCACATCTTTGTGCCGACCTTCCTTCCCTATGTCATCACATTCTTTGTGCCGACCTTCCCTACGTCATCACATTCTTTGTGCCGACCTTCCCTACGTCATCACATTCTTTGTGCCGACCTTCCCTATGTCATCACATTCTTTGTCGGCACCTTCCCTACGTCATCACATCTTTGTGCCGACCTTCCCTATGTCATCACATTCTTTGTCGGCACCTTCCCTATGTCATCACATCTTTGTGCCGACCTTCCCTATGTCATCACATTCTTTGTGCCGACCTTCCCTACGTCATCACATCTTTGTGCCGACCTTCCCTATGTCATCACATTCTTTGTGCCGACCTTCCCTACGTCATCACATTCTTTGTGCTGACCTTCCCTATGTCATCACATTCTTTGTGCCGACCTTCCCTATGTCATCACATTCTTTGTGCCGACCTTCCCTATGTCATCACATTCTTTGTGCCGACCTTCCCTATGTCATCACATTCTTTGTGCTGACCTTCCCTATGTCATCACATTCTTTGTGCCGACCTTCCCTATGTCATCACATTCTTTGTGCTGACCTTCCCTATGTCATCACATTCTTTGTGCCGACCTTCCCTACGTCATCACATTCTTTGTGCCGACCTTCCCTATGTCATCACATTCTTTGTCGGCACCTTCCCTATGTCATCACATTCTTTGTGCCGACCTTCCCTACGTCATCACATTCTTTGTGCTGACCTTCCCTATGTCATCACATTCTTTGTCGGCACCTTCCCTACGTCATCACATTCTTTGTGCTGACCTTCCCTATGTCATCACATTCTTTGTCGGCACCTTCCCTACGTCATCACATCTTTGTGCCGACCTTCCCTATGTCATCACATTCTTTGTGCCGACCTTCCTTCCCTACGTCATCACATCTTTGTGCCGACCTTCCCTATGTCATCACATTCTTTGTGCCGACCTTCCCTACGTCATCACATTCTTTGTGCTGACCTTCCCTATGTCATCACATTCTTTGTCGGCACCTTCCCTACGTCATCACATCTTTGTGCCGACCTTCCCTATGTCATCACATTCTTTGTCGGCACCTTCCCTACGTCATCACATCTTTGTGCCGACCTTCCCTATGTCATCACATTCTTTGTGCCGACCTTCCCTACGTCATCACATTCTTTGTGCTGACCTTCCCTATGTCATCACATTCTTTGTCGGCACCTTCCCTACGTCATCACATCTTTGTGCCGACCTTCCCTATGTCATCACATTCTTTGTCGGCACCTTCCCTATGTCATCACATCTTTGTGCCGACCTTCCCTATGTCATCACATTCTTTGTGCCGACCTTCCTTCCCTACGTCATCACATTCTTTGTGCCGACCTTCCCTATGTCATCACATTCTTTGTGCCGACCTTCCCTATGTCATCACATTCTTTGTGCCGACCTTCCCTACGTCATCACATTCTTTGTGCCGACCTTCCCTATGTCATCACATTCTTTGTGCCGACCTTCCCTATGTCATCACATTCTTTGTGCCGACCTTCCCTATGTCATCACATTATTTGTGCCGACCTTCCCTACGTCATCACATTCTTTGTGCTGACCTTCCCTATGTCATCACATTCTTTGTCGGCACCTTCCCTACGTCATCACATCTTTGTGCCGACCTTCCCTATGTCATCACATTCTTTGTGCCGACCTTCCCTACGTCATCACATTCTTTGTGCTGACCTTCCCTATGTCATCACATTCTTTGTCGGCACCTTCCCTACGTCATCACATCTTTGTGCCGACCTTCCCTATGTCATCACATTCTTTGTCGGCACCTTCCCTATGTCATCACATCTTTGTGCCGACCTTCCCTATGTCATCACATTCTTTGTGCCGACCTTCCCTACGTCATCACATTCTTTGTGCCGACCTTCCCTATGTCATCACATCTTTGTGCCGACCTTCCTTCCCTATGTCATCACATTCTTTGTGCCGACCTTCCTTCCCTACGTCATCACATTCTTTGTGCCGACCTTCCCTATGTCATCACATTCTTTGTCGGCACCTTCCCTACGTCATCACATCTTTGTGCCGACCTTCCCTATGTCATCACATCTTTGTGCCGACCTTCCCTATGTCATCACATTCTTTGTGCCGACCTTCCCTATGTCATCACATCTTTGTGCCGACCTTCCTTCCCTATGTCATCACATTCTTTGTGCCGACCTTCCCTACGTCATCACATTCTTTGTGCCGACCTTCCCTACGTCATCACATTCTTTGTGCCGACCTTCCCTATGTCATCACATTCTTTGTCGGCACCTTCCCTACGTCATCACATCTTTGTGCCGACCTTCCCTATGTCATCACATTCTTTGTCGGCACCTTCCCTATGTCATCACATCTTTGTGCCGACCTTCCCTATGTCATCACATTCTTTGTGCCGACCTTCCCTACGTCATCACATCTTTGTGCCGACCTTCCCTATGTCATCACATTCTTTGTGCCGACCTTCCCTACGTCATCACATTCTTTGTGCTGACCTTCCCTATGTCATCACATTCTTTGTGCCGACCTTCCCTATGTCATCACATTCTTTGTGCCGACCTTCCCTATGTCATCACATTCTTTGTGCCGACCTTCCCTATGTCATCACATTCTTTGTGCTGACCTTCCCTATGTCATCACATTCTTTGTGCCGACCTTCCCTATGTCATCACATTCTTTGTGCTGACCTTCCCTATGTCATCACATTCTTTGTGCCGACCTTCCCTACGTCATCACATTCTTTGTGCCGACCTTCCCTATGTCATCACATTCTTTGTCGGCACCTTCCCTATGTCATCACATTCTTTGTGCCGACCTTCCCTACGTCATCACATTCTTTGTGCTGACCTTCCCTATGTCATCACATTCTTTGTCGGCACCTTCCCTACGTCATCACATTCTTTGTGCTGACCTTCCCTATGTCATCACATTCTTTGTCGGCACCTTCCCTACGTCATCACATCTTTGTGCCGACCTTCCCTATGTCATCACATTCTTTGTGCCGACCTTCCTTCCCTACGTCATCACATCTTTGTGCCGACCTTCCCTATGTCATCACATTCTTTGTGCCGACCTTCCCTACGTCATCACATTCTTTGTGCTGACCTTCCCTATGTCATCACATTCTTTGTCGGCACCTTCCCTACGTCATCACATCTTTGTGCCGACCTTCCCTATGTCATCACATTCTTTGTCGGCACCTTCCCTATGTCATCACATCTTTGTGCCGACCTTCCCTATGTCATCACATTCTTTGTGCCGACCTTCCCTACGTCATCACATCTTTGTGCCGACCTTCCCTATGTCATCACATTCTTTGTGCCGACCTTCCCTATGTCATCACATCTTTGTGCCGACCTTCCCTATGTCATCACATTCTTTGTGCCGACCTTCCTTCCCTACGTCATCACATTCTTTGTCGGCACCTTCCCTATGTCATCACATTCTTTGTGCCGACCTTCCCTACGTCATCACATTCTTTGTGCTGACCTTCCCTATGTCATCACATTCTTTGTCGGCACCTTCCCTACGTCATCACATCTTTGTGCCGACCTTCCCTATGTCATCACATTCTTTGTCGGCACCTTCCCTATGTCATCACATTCTTTGTGCCGACCTTCCCTATGTCATCACATTCTTTGTGCCGACCTTCCCTACGTCATCACATTCTTTGTGCCGACCTTCCCTATGTCATCACATTCTTTGTCGGCACCTTCCCTACGTCATCACATTCTTTGTGCTGACCTTCCCTATGTCATCACATTCTTTGTCGGCACCTTCCCTACGTCATCACATCTTTGTGCCGACCTTCCCTATGTCATCACATTCTTTGTGCCGACCTTCCTTCCCTACGTCATCACATCTTTGTGCCGACCTTCCCTATGTCATCACATTCTTTGTGCCGACCTTCCCTACGTCATCACATTCTTTGTGCTGACGTTCCCTATGTCATCACATTCTTTGTCGGCACCTTCCCTACGTCATCACATCTTTGTGCCGACCTTCCCTATGTCATCACATTCTTTGTCGGCACCTTCCCTATGTCATCACATCTTTGTGCCGACCTTCCCTATATCATCACATTCTTTGTGCCGACCTTCCCTACGTCATCACATCTTTGTGCCGACCTTCCCTATGTCATCACATTCTTTGTGCCGACCTTCCCTATGTCATCACATCTTTGTGCCGACCTTCCCTATGTCATCACATTCTTTGTGCCGACCTTCCTTCCCTACGTCATCACATTCTTTGTCGGCACCTTCCCTATGTCATCACATTCTTTGTGCCGACCTTCCCTATGTCATCACATTCTTTGTGCTGACCTTCCCTATGTCATCACATTCTTTGTGCCGACCTTCCCTATGTCATCACATTCTTTGTCGGCACCTTCCCTATGTCATCACATTCTTTGTGCCGACCTTCCCTATGTCATCACATTCTTTGTGCTGACCTTCCCTATGTCATCACATTCTTTGTGCCGACCTTCCCTATGTCATCACATTCTTTGTGCCGACCTTCCCTATGTCATCACATTCTTTGTGCCGACCTTCCCTATGTCATCACATTCTTTATGCCGACCTTCCCTATGTCATCACATTCTTTGTGCTGACCTTCCCTATGTCATCACATTCTTTGTGCCGACCTTCCCTATGTCATCACATTCTTTGTGCCGACCTTCCCTATGTCATCACATTCTTTGTGCCGACCTTCCCTATGTCATCACATTCTTTGTGCTGACCTTCCCTATGTCATCACATTCTTTGTGCCGACCTTCCCTATGTCATCACATTCTTTGTGCCGACCTTCCCTATGTCATCACATTATTTGTGCTGACCTTC
This sequence comes from Xestia rhomboidea, assembly GCA_963853795.1. NCBI lineage: Eukaryota > Metazoa > Arthropoda > Insecta > Lepidoptera > Noctuidae > Xestia > Xestia rhomboidea. Next base: position 15,468,824 of record OY970778.1, read on the forward strand.
CCTATGTCATCACATTCTTTGTGCCGACCTTCCCTATGTCATCACATTCTTTGTGCCGACCTTCCCTATGTCATCACATTCTTTGTCGGCACCTTCCCTACGTCATCACATTCTTTGTGATTTTGTGATGCTAAGATATCTACTATACGAACCTTGACAGAAACCTCGAAAAAATTTTCTTTAACTTACAACATTCCTACATAAATATATAGGTGTCCAGTTTTGATTCCTGCGCGAAACATCATCTGCCCATCCTCTTTGCGTTGCTTTACGTTAGGGCCGGCATCCATTCTAACCGGATGCAGCTGAATACTAGTTTAGGTCATGTGTTTTATGTGGAGCGGCTGCCTATCTGAATATCTGGGTAACACGATAATGAATCCCTTGTCCCCGACCCGTAACGGCTGTCCAAGATCGACAAATGACAGCTGGGACCAATAGCTTAGCGTGCTTTACTTAGGAGTCTCGATACGTTTGTAATGAGTGGTCGCCCATCCATGAACCGACCTCGGCAAGCGTTCGGCTGTTAATATTTAGCCACTGCCACGAGCCCCTCCTTTCCTGTGCGGAACAAAAATAAATAATTAATTAAGTATAAAAATACTTTCCACTCGATCACTCCTCTAGGGTAAAAGAAAAGACATTTTTATGCAATGTTGATACGATGACCAGTCAATCACACTGTCGCATGCTTCGTGTACCTATTTATTCAATCGTATATTGTGCAATCATAGGTCAGAGTCCAACCCCTCTGTTACACACCATTGCGTAAAATTTGCTACTAGGTACATGTATATTGTAAACTAGCCGGAAAGATTCCAGATTATAATTCAATACGTTTTCACTCAAAGTCAAAACTTAGTTATGTACCTACTTCCGATTGAATTTTCTATTTGCCAAAGCTTTATGCCTTACCTTTGTATGAGCTGAAGTACAAAGGAACGCCATCTGTAATAATTAATGTGTTAACAATGAAAGGCAAACGGATCGATGTGTTTGCTTTTTACTTTTCTTTCATCCAAGTACAAAGAAAAACTTTCATGAGACTTGGCTCTATTCGGTTTATAACTCCGGCAAAAGATGTCGCTCTGTTTATTTTTAATTTATTGCGATTTAGTGCTAATATTAATGGTTTTGGTTTCTCCAGTAATTATTCGCTAATCATCGGTGAGTTATTTTACACTATTGGACATGTTTTAAATTTGTTGCTACTAATATTTGTTCCCGCGCCACCTATTGGTTCTATATGAGATCATAAAGTTCAAAAGACTTGGCTTCAAGCAGCAAGTATTTAAAAATCTTAACAATGAGAAATTTTCCACTGACGTTTGTCACAACAACGCTTCAGTATTTAACAATAGATGTCACTGATCAACTTTGGGAATATTTTTATAAGCGGCGCGGCGATCTAGTAAAATCCATTGAAAAAAGAATTTACTACGTATTATATTATAGGTCAATGGCAAAATCTTCTAACAGGGCAAAAAAAAACTCACCTAGACACATGTCAAACTCATTGTTTAGTAAAATTTCTTTATTATTCATTATTGTTTAGAAAGTGAGAACTTTATAGAACCTTTTTTCTGTCAAACATTTTTATTTTTAACTTAAACAGTCTGTTCTTTTGCATCATTGAACTGAACTACAAGTTTTTGCTATTGTTATTCTGAGTGTTTTTGCGTTACATTTAAACTTCTGGTGCGCCGAGTCGAGCTTAGGTTCCTCCGTGCTTAGGAAATTTTTAACTTTGATTGTTTGTTACGACTAGGGTTACCAATGTTTTAGATTGACAAAAGTTTCGAACATCGTTGTCGTACATAGTAATCAAAGTATATTTAAAAATTAGAAACATTGGACATCGCACATGGTGTTGGTAGTACCTATAGTTTGCTCTTTAAATACAAACATTGAAAAGAAAAGAGTCCACCGCACCGTGCCGTGCTAGCCCCGGTCCTAAGGATTTTGCCATGCTTCTCCAGCAAAATAATCCATTTGGGGAGTTGCAAGTGAAAATGAATGGTTTCGGAATATAAAATAAATATTGGTGAATGTTACTTACACATTACAGGTGTTTACCTTTAATGTTTTAGTAAAATTTGACAATATTTATTTTATACATGGAAAATATATTGTTGGGAAGAAATGAGGTCTTACGAAGTATTATGAAGAAATAAGGTTGTATGCAGCACATATTACTTCTATGGAAAGAGGTGACACTGACAGATGACATATAATGGTGACTGGTCGCGAGAGACTCCGGTTGAAAAGGGCTGTGAGATTTATATTTTCCTATTTTGTGTACCTCGTTGACTTATTTTGAACATCTTCACTTCTGGATGCTAAATATATAATATTAACGGAGTCCTCGAATCCCCGAATACAAACAAAAGTCGTCTGGATAGACAGGTTACAAAATGGATAATTTGCAACTGGACGGTACAGACATACATTTAAGTTATAGGTAATAAATAAACATAAAAAGTTAATGACATCCACTTTTGAAGCTATCTCGCCTAGAATGCTATTGAGTTGCAGGTAATCATCATTAATAAAATAACATCTTCTCTGTGACTGTCTCAAGAGTTAGTATGATTATTGGACACCCTATTAGAAAGAGACAACATCCACTCTTGAAGCTTTCTCACTCGGAATGTTGTTGGGTTTGCCCGTCCTCTTTCCAGTTAGTATATAAGTTCCTTGGTGGACATAAAAACGAGCCATTTTATTATTCCCAAGGTTGATCAGCGCCATCTAGTTCGTTCATAAAAAGCGCTGGAAAATTCCCCATTTCATAACATAAACGAAATCATTATACTAATTCAGTTAAGATTTTAAAGAGTTATTATATACATAGTTGTGAATGAAATATTCATTTTAAATTAACTTAGCTAAATTCCATGCATCAACACGGGAACAGTAGGGCTATTATGTATCTCTGTTGACAGCTCGAAATGATAGTACCTAAGGGTTATTCCAGACGACCGGAACGTTGCCGACGGCAGCCGTCGACAGGTGGCGACGGCTGCAGTTTATCTGCCGTTGGCAACGTGCCGCTCGTCTGTAAGAACCCTAACTGGGCTCAGTGTCCATCAATTAACTGTCAAAAGGTTAGTTTCGAATTTATGACCCTGTTAGTCACCGTGAAGTGATATCCACTCTGTGTGATACGTAATACCAATATTGATGTGCCTCCGGAAAACATACAGCATTGTTTATGAAGAAGCAGTATATTCTTAGCCTTTTGCGCGGTCAATCGTACGGATAATTTAGTTTTACTTTATAATAATAGATGGCGTAACTATTGCCAATGTTGTATTAATTCTGTGCCAGCTAGGACGCGGGAACCACTGTCACTTTTCGAATTCATAGCGTTGTGTAATTTCGAGTGGTCGAAATCCAAAAATATTCGGTTAATCGTTTAACCTTTTAGAATAACTATTTAACATTGTGTTAGACATTTTAATAGTGCATTAATTGTTGGTTGTATTATCAATCTTAACATTAAAATAACGGTTTTATCGTTATGAATCCCGGGCCGAGTGACGAACCCGATGAGGCCACCGCCGCCGGGGACAATCGGTCGATCGTTTCGAACTCGCCGACTTCCGAGGGGGATCAAGAAAAGGAAGATTCCTCGTGCGCTAGCAGTTCTTCGGACAGCGAAGCCGAACGAGAGGAACTTCCACGCAAGAAACAAATCGATGCGTTATACAACCAGGTCAGTTTTCTTACAAACTTTATAATGCACCAAAATTACGTGCCGAATCCTAATGTGAACACAAGTGACCTTGTAGAACAAGTGGATGTTAGCAACAATGATTTCGTGACTAACCCATCTACAGAAGCGCATAGGTCGTTGGATTTGGGAGCCTGTAAAACTAGTTTTGATGAGAAAAAAATCTTAAATCAGCTGATGAAAATCGCTTACATCAGTTAATAAGTTTGCAACATTTTAACACCCCCACGTGGCGACATATCCGGTATGAGAAGGCGTTGGTAGAAATGCTCGCGTACCTGGGCTTTTGCAATTTAAGAATTAACGACGAACTGTGTTGTCTGAATAAAGGAAAAGATTTCCTGGCCCCAACGGAGGAAATCATGGCTGCAACTACTAACGCCTTGTTACATCAAAGGGAGCTTTTACAATCCGGATTACAGGGTATTATGATTGGGCTCACAATAACCCTGCAGAGTTAAAATCCGATAACCTTTTTAATAAAAAATTTGAAACATTCGGTAATGAATTGTTGTCTTATAAATTGTCTGAACAAACCTTACAAATTATTTGCGGTAAAAGAGCCGAATGTATTGAAACTAGATGTAAGAGAATAATTTCCGAAATTCCGGATAAAAGTGTGCAAGCTGCGCTTAGTAATATACCTCCTAATGAGGAGTTTTTATTTGACAAGTCAAAACTTATGTCTCTTATCCAGTCCCTCGGAGGGCCTCACTTCTGGTTATCACAAAAGTAAGGAAAAATTCAAATCAAAATATAAAGAACCAACACCGTCTGCCTCCAAATAAAGACCTCGGGCACAAAATAATAAAAACAATTTTCGTGATACCCACAAAAAACAACAAACGTACTAAGGGAAAAGTGACGGATGAATAATTTTTAGTTTGTTTATAAAGCAAACTAAAAATTATTCATTTCGAAACAAAGATGGAAAAAAGTGACTACCCGACAAATTTCAGGGGAGGTCATTTAACTATGTTCAAGAACCGTTGGTAAGCACTGGGTGCAAACAAATTCATAATCTCAGCAGTTTCGGGGTTCCGCGTACCCCTTTACAAAAAACCTCCTCTGTTAATGCCAACAAGAAGAATCATGACGCAATATGCAACCAAACCATCCCGGATCAAGATGTTTTGCGACTAGTTTCCAAGAAAACGCCCAGTTTTATCTTCAAGCTTATTCTGCGGAAGAAAAGCGACGGATCGATGCGCCCAATTTTCGATCTTCGGGAATTGAACAAGTTCGTCAGAACGAAACGTTTTCGTCTGATTTCTCACGCCTCGGTCCCAGATTTTCTCCAACCTGCATAGCTATTCACAACGCTTCGATTCGATTTTCGATTCGGAAAGTCGTATGTCTATCTCGCTCGATTTCGTAATGTCAAAAAAAGATAGACATACGTCTTTCCGAATCGAAGCGTTGTGAATAGGGGCGCTGGAGACTGGATGATAAAAATAGATATATCCCAGGCTTACTTCCACCTACGGGCAGCAAAATCTCACCAGCCGTTCTTAAGAATCAGTTACAAAGACGAACGGTACCGAACGGTAAACATGTCATCTCGTATAACAGTATACGAGATGACATGTTTACCATTCGGGCTGGCTTCAGCGCCACACCTGTTTTCCTCCGTAACTTGCTGGGTCACGGAGACCTTGCGAGCGAAGGGATGTTGAGTGCTAGTCTACCTAGACGACTTCTTTTTGTTCCACCAAGACCAATCCAAGTTATGTCTTCAGGCTGCGGAAGCCGTGAGGCACTTGGAACACCTGGGCTGGCAAATCAACTACCAAAAATCAGTTATGGTGCCAACTCAAGATTTGGAGTACCTTGGCATACGTTACGCATCAATCTCCGAGAGCTGCAAAGTCTGCTGTGTCAGTTAAACTTTGCCAACTTTGTTGTTCCCCGAGGAAGACTACACTGTCGGAAAATGCAAAACTTCTTACGACACTTCAACAAGACACGACCCCGTCAAAAACAGCTATTGCCTCAAGTTGTGTATCAAGAGATAATGTGGTGGCGCGGAGCCACAAGTCACACATTGCCTATACACAAAAAGCCTGCTACCCATTTCCTTGCGACGGACGCTTCGGATTGGGGTTGGGGTGCCCACATGGACGGAAATCTGATGTCAGGTGTATGGGCAACTCACCAAAAAAGATGGCACTGCAACAAAAAGGAGCTATATGCTGTAATAGCGGCAATCAGAAGGAATGCGAAGATGTTGCAGAACTCACACGTGCTAATCCAATCAGACAACCGGACCTTGATTGCATATATCCGAAAGGAGGGAGGCACCAGACCGTTGGGGTTACTAGCCCTAACGTTCAAACTGTTAAATCTAACGGTCAAGTTCAACATAACCTTATCAGCCTATTATCTGCCGGGGAGATACAATATAATAGCGGACAGACTATCACGAGGAAAACCACCCGCGGAATGGCATCTTCTATCTCGAGCAACAGCGGAAGTCTTTCGGAAGTGGGGGCTTCCAGAAATCGACTTATTTGCGACACAAGCTACCGCGGTAGTAAAAAAATACATATCTCTAGACTGCAGAGACCAATCAGCAAGCTATATCAATGCCTTCAGCAGACCATGGACTAGCGTGGGTGTTTCCACCTCCCAGCTTGCTGCCCAGAGTTCTGGCACAACTGAACAACGCCACGGGAATTTACTTAGTAGTGGCTCCAGAGTGGCCTCGAGCCTTCTGGCTTCAGGACCTGAAATCCAGAGCTTTAGACCACCCACACGAACTTCTGAACCTGTCGGAGACCATGATAGATGTTATAACATCACAGCCTCCCCAACTGGTACAGACATTGACCCTGAAAGTCTGGAAAATTGGGGGTGGGGTGCCAAATAAAAGATTCGTCCACACAGGAAAAAGATCTACTAAAGAAGTGCTGGCCGCGCTCAACTTTGTCGACCTATTTGCCGCCACTTAGGTGGTGGTTGAGATGGTTCTCTAACTCTCAATTAAACCGAAAATGTCCAAAACCTGCTGACATCGCTAAATTCTTAATGTTTCTCTTTCTTAACGAAAATTTGTCCTACAGTCCTATCCTTGTCCACAAATCAGCAGTTTTAACTTTTTGCGGCCCTCATGTTGAGCATCAAACATTTTCTAACTTTATTATTAAACAAACCCTTAAGGCAATAGGAATGGCTAAACCAAAAGAAATACGGCCGTCGTTCACGTAGGATCCACGCATCGTACTAATTTGGCTCTCATCAACTGTACCTAAAGACACACTGTTTGATTTAGCACGTCGAACAGCCACAGTTTTATTGCTGGCATCAGGCCGTAGGGTTCATGATTCAGATGACGGTGATAATATCTATCTTATACCTGCGTTTGGGTCGAAAACCGATACACATTATTATCGTCAGTCTGCGTGGAAACTTTCACAACATAATGATTAAAACATATGTCCTGTAACTTTAGATAAGCTTCTAATAGAAAAAACTAAAACAAAGAGATCTGAAGTTACCAATTTAGATAATCTTTTTATCACTATATTTAGTAACACAAAAGCTGCCTCACGCACTGTAATTATTGGAAACTGGGTATGTACAGTTCTCAGAGTTAGTGGCATTCATGCATCTCCGGGAAGCTGTAGGTCAGCAGTAGCGTTCTTAAATTGGTTAGATAATCAACCAATTGATGACATTTTATCACGGGATAGTTGGAAATCATCCAATACCTTCTTCAATCATTACTGTCGCGAAATAGAACTCCCTAGAGACGTAATTCATTTTTTTAATACATTTACTTCTAACTAGAATTTGGTTTATTCGTAGAACATCTAAACCGTGATTATTGTTACCATCTGTAAAGGTCAGATTATTTTTAATAAATTATTATTACTGTAACTATTTAATTCTCAGAATAAACATTTGAGTATCATCATAGCGTTGTGTTTTACCTATAATATTTCACCAGCAGATAACAAACACGTCTTCATAAACAATGCTGTATGTTTTCCGGAGGCACATCAATATAGCGGTTTTACATAAAAATAAAACCGATACTATGTGCTGAGAGGGAAAACATACAGCATTGTAGGAAGTTCTTCCTATTGAAGACTATGAATTCGAAAAGTGACAGCGGTTCCCGCGTCCTAGATGGCACATATTAAATACAACATTGGCGATGGTTACGCTATCTATTATTATAAAGTAAAACTAAATTATCCGTAGGATTGACCACGCAAAAGGCTAAGTATATACTGCTTCTTCATAAACAATGCTGCATGTTTTCCCTCTCGGCACATATTATCGGTTTTTATTTTTATGTAAAACCGCTATATTATGACTTTCACGGTTGTCATCAAAGTTCGGTGTACAACCGAAGCTTGATAGTCACTGGATATCAGATAGATACGTAGTAGCCCTGCAGTTATAAATGTAGGCGTACTTCTCAGCTCCATGCCCAACCCTACTTTTTCTAGTGCTGTCAAGTGTCAAGTCAACCAACCGCTGTTTGCTGCTGTCAAAATCGGCGTCCTGTCAAAGTGTCAAAAGAGCGCTTCCGTGAACTCTTAATTGTTATTGTTTCCATAATTCTATTGTAAAACCAAGATTTATTAGCTTCTTCGTGTAACTTGTACCAACGGCAGTTATTCCAGGTGAGTCTCTTACAATTTCAATGTATTATTTAACCATTATCAGAGCTTATATTTCATAGGTTATGTGGCAAGAATTTTGCCTAGAGTTGGCATTTTTCTTACTTATTTTTCCAATTTTATGGTGAACAATGTGCTTATTACGTATTTTGATGATAAAAGTACTCTATCAACGATTATGTACTGTTTTAACGTCCTAATTTTATAAATTGCCATCTCGATAATTTCTTTGGATCTGCGCTTTTTACAATAAACATTGTCTTATGATAACTCTGTGAACCGACCAAAAACCTTGCGAAAATTATTCCAGAATGTCAAGTCAGGAGAGTGAAGCCCCTTTGCCTGAAGGATGGGAGATGAGAACAAGCCGTTCTACTGGTATGACATATTTCCTCAATATGTACACCAAGAAGTCTCAGTGGGAGCGACCAGAGGCACCTGCTGACCCCGGTGAGATCCGCTGCAGCCATCTTCTGGTTAAACATGCTGAGAGCAGGCGCCCGTCTTCATGGAGGGAAGAAAACGTAACTCGTAGTAAGGATGAAGCAATGGAACTACTCAAAGGCTACCGTAAGCAGATCGTAGCCAATGATGCAACATTTGCTGAATTAGCGTCCAAGTACTCTGACTGCTCTTCAGCCAAACGTGGTGGAGATCTGGGCTTGTTTGGACGTGGACAGATGCAGGCACCGTTTGAAGAAGAGGCATTCAAGCTGAAGGTGGGACAACTCAGCCGGCCCGTTGAAACAGAGTCCGGAGTCCACATCATCTTAAGAACTGCTTAGTTTTTTAGAGTTATTGTGTTTTTAATTATCATAATACTACCTTATACTATTCTCAGTTAGCAAAAATGTTTACAGCATTATTTAATGCCGCATTAGGATGCTAGTAAATTCATTAGAATTTTTCCTTTATTACTGAGGATCTTCATACACCCGGACATACCTTATTGATATTGATCAAAGTTTCTGGTTCCTAAAATTATAATTAATACCAGGTTAGCGAAAATTGTTAATCATTAGACTGCTCAAATTCATATAAGTATTATTGCTGTTACATCATGTACTTGTAAACGGCATTATCTGTAATCACTATAGATTAATTGTATGGATTGAATCATAATGCATGTATGCCTGATAAATATGTTTTTAAAATATTAATTAGTCCAGTGGTTTTATGAATATAACAAGTCTTGGTATGTTCGCAATTATGCCACATTGTGCATTTTTCTCAGCAATAGTCCAATAGAATTTTGTAAAAGACAGTGTTTATTGTATTGTATTGTGTAAAGGTTTCATATTCTCTACCTGATATTTGTGCCTAAAACTAAAAGAATTAAAAATAAATATGTTTTCTGATTCATACTATTTTATTATTTGTTCACCATAGAGTTCGGGAGAAATAAGTTCAAGCATGTAACTTAATATGTTATATATTCACTAACAAGATGCATAGTTAATAAGAATAACAAAGTCTTAATATTAATGACATCAGTACTGCGCCTCTGACGATCCCAGCCAATCGTCAAAGACGCGGGACCCCCCGAACTTGAGAGTATTTTTATCATTTTTCTAACATCAGTTACAAATATGGCACTAACATAACTAAACTTATTTTATATTAGATCGTAACAAATACAAAGTTCGGGAGTAACATCAGATCCAGATTACTAAGCCGTCGGTTCATCCTTATTTTGACCGTTTCTTATTAGGAGTATTGTGTCTAATGTAGATTCTTTGAGATTCTGGGATGCGGGGGTCCAGATAGGGCCGATGATGGGCGGTGACCGCTTGCCTCCCCACGCACTAAATTTCACCTTCCGTTTTCCATCCTTCTTCAAATTGACATCGGAGTACGGATGTCCAGGCTTGAAAAGTTTTGGCAATGATTCTAGGAAGCTGTTGAACGGTAACGCCTCCCGCAACGTCCTCTCATTGGTATTTGTACTTAGGGCCAAGATCTTAATAGGGTGCCGCTTGTCCAGCGTCGGGATGAACTGAAAGCCGGCCAAGTCAACTCGTTTATTTCCATTGTAATTCGAGAGGATCCTTGTCAGTACCGGCATCGTTGTGGAGAAGATTTTGAAGTTTTTGTTTCCTGGCTTGTAGACCATCTGTCCACTGCGCTTGCCGCCCCAGGGGCTGAAGCGGACTCGCTTCGGCATGCTCGGCTCTCGGATGTTGCTGGCTCGTTTCCAAGTCCACATGTTTTCGATGTTGCTTTTGTCTCTTTTTCCGCCCCATGGGCTGAAATATTTCTTGTCTTTGGGCTCTAGAAAGTTAGTTGCGTTTTCCTCGACAGACCCTGCGAAATTGTTGACGAAAGGACTTCCGACTTGTTCTTCGGTTTGTAAGTAAACGGTCTGGTCTGAGTCTATCATGTTGGGGAGCCAGCGGTTCCCGTCGATAGTCCGTCGTCTTCTTTGTAAATCTGATTGAGCGTCATACAGAGTAGTTAGGGGGATGTTCTGTTTGGTTTCATAGTCGTTCCGTGTTGAGGGCGCGTTGAGGTAGTACGGTAGAGGGAACTGCGGGATGGCGTTGACTGCATCGGGGATATAGTCGCCGCCGGGGCCCCCACTGGCGATGTACTGGGGACGCACCGTGCCGAGCCAAGAGAACGTGATGAGTAGCCAGTGGTGCAACATGATTCTGGAAAGGAGAAAGTTTTCTGTTAATTTCCATATAGGTAACATAACATACCTACCCTAAATAATGTGAAGTTGCTGAACACTGAATTTCATTCTTATGTGTTTAGTTGAACACGTATGATTGAAATTCAGTGTTTATTTATTTATTTGGATCTCCAACAAAAGATACAGATACCTTAGAAGTCACAGTTATACAAAGGTTCTTATAAGTGTGTTCCTTCAATTACAGGAGACCACAGCATGCACATAAAACTAGGTGTTAACACAAAAAATATAAAAAGCATTTGATGACACTGTAGTACTGATGGCTACTACCTACAAAGTAAACTAGACTTTGAAGAAACTTAACACTAAAAGATATTTGAAAAGTAAAGTGGCCTTGCAAAGACGCAAATGTCGGCGAAAATTGTCTCCATGGCTTCTACTTATACAAACAGAACCAGTGCAAACATAGGTATTCAAACCTAACATTTATACCTAGCAAGATACGTAGGTACCTACTTACAAAGGTTAGAGATGCATTCTTTATTTAGTAAAGTCGCGTTATTAATTTTCAACCCAATTTTAAATTCTCTTTTAGCAGCCGTCGAGAGCTTTCCTATAATAAAACCAGCGGGTAATTTCGTAACACATTCACAATCCCAATGCCATTCATTTAGATAATTCAACAATAGGATTTATTGCGTTATTTACTGCTGTTGCCGGGACTTTTTGCAAACCGAATTGGCTGTAACGACAACGCAAGACAGATTGGTGTGTTCCAGAAAAATGGGTAGATCACACCCCAAATAATCGGTAAAGGCATGCAAGGAATACAAGAAGAACTTTTATGTGGTTGTTGAGCACACGATTTTTAGGCCTGAATTCCCTCCTACGCTGATGTCGCTCGCGTACGTCGGTCGCGCGTATGAGTATACATTGAGTTCTACTATATATCCCATACTGCGACGCTGAAGTCAGCGGCGCGTACCTATATTTTGCTACATATTTCTCGCAGACGTACGCGACCGACGTCAGCGTAGGAGGAATTCTAGCCTTAGGGTTCCGTAGCCAGCGGGTGCCAACCGAACCCTTTTACTTAGACTCCGCTGTTTCTCCATCTGTCACAAGGTTGTATCTTTTGAACCGAAACAGGTAGACATTTCACATTTTCTGACATTTTATTAGGTACTCTGCCAGCTATAATAAAAAAAGTAAAAAATAGAATGGGGATCCTGAAAGAGTGTTTTTCGGCGGGTTGTACGGAATGCTGAGTGATCCAGTCCAACGTGCCCATTTGTCCATTTTTAGGGTTCCGTAGTCCTGACAAGGAACCCTTATAGCTTCGACATATCCGTCCGTCTGTCTGTCTGTCCGAGGTTTTGCTAAGAGACGGTTAGTACTAGAAAGCTGTAATGTTGTAGGGGTGTGTATATCAATTACACCGACAAAGTGGTAACATGAAATTTTTTTGTCGTCGTTCACCCCATCGTGTGGGGTATCGTTGAATAGGTCTTTTAAAATGACTTAGGGGTTCATCATCATCATCATCATCATTTCAGCCGAAAGACGTCCACTGCTGGACATAGGCCTCCCCCAAGTGTCGCCACATTGACCGGTCCCATGCGACTCGCATCCAGCGGACTCCCGCAACCTTCACCAGGTCATCGGTCCACCTAGTGGGACTTAGGGGTTACTAATACTATTTTTCGATTTAATGCTCCATATGAACTTTAAAGGAAAACTATAGCGGTTAAGATAACTTTATTAGTTTAGCAGTAATAGTCGTTAAACTTGAGTGTCAGATAATTTTTGTACCAAATACAAAATCCTTAGAATAAAGTGACTAAGATGAGTAGTAAAGATGATAAGTAGTTGCTTGTTTATAACCGGTAAAGACTTGCATTGAAAAACAAAATCTAAAATATAACAGGCTACCGCGGAACCCTATACTGCGCGTGGCCCGACACGCACTTGGCCGGTTATTTTTTAAAAGAAATGTGACTGAAGATTATGATTTTCCTTCCACATCATTCGAATTGATTGAATTGAGCTATGTGAAGTATGATAAGGCTAGAAAGGAGGTGACTGCTGAGACGACAAGTAATAGAGAAGTATGGAAGAAGAAGATATGCTGCGCTAAATAAATTGGAATATGGGCAGGAGAATGATTATCATTCAAATTGCGATAGAAAGTGTGTTACGCAATTTGGCTGCAGATAAATGCTTTGAAGATCTTGGTATCAAATATTCCAGTTTAAAATATTAATAGGTCGAGAAACGGTCAAAGGATCTTAGTGCCTAAAAGTGCTTCTTAGAAACGACAACAACAGCCTGCAGTAGGGCAAATTTACTAGTGGATTTGAAACGTGAGCTGTTTTTTTTTTAAATAAATCTGAAATGGAATTAATAATGATGTTATTCCATTATTTGTTTAATTATTCAAAGCCTTTCGCCTCACCGGAAGCATCGTAATCTCTGTAGAGGAGCTCCCAAATTCAGAAATAATGGTATTTTTTTGGAGACCGTTAGTTCAATTTCGAGTTTTGCTATTATTCTAGAACTCGCTTATGTCCGCTGCTTCGCCCGCGTGGAGTTCGGTAATTGTCCCACGGGATCATACTACTGGGATAAAAAGTATCCTATATGTTAATCCAGGTTATAAACTATTTGTGTGCTATATTTCATCTCAGTAGTTTTCGCATGAATGAGTAACAAACATACACACACAAACTTTCGCCTTTGTAATATTAGTGTGATAGTTTGCTAATGAATAGTGAGAATTCTCATAAACGGATTGGAGCGCCACACGTGCTTGTAAATTATCTACAGTTATACAGGCACTTTTAAACTGTCGAATCCCTAGCGTAGATCTCTATGGAGAGAAACGGGCAAGAAACTCCATGGACACTCTTTTAAATCGGAATATTGTTACAAGACCTTGGTTACACCAGTTATGTTGAGATGGTACATAATGTGTGAACGATGTAGATCAAGACTACAGCTCTTCCTCAACCATTTGCTATAAGTACAAAAAAACACCCTATTAAGACTAATAAGGTAGATGACAAAAAAAAAACTAATTAGTCCGTCAGCAAGATTTCCAAAAAATATTGGATACATATTTTTCTTTTTTACGTAAACAAAAAATGAAGACGATACAGTGCGTCGAAAACTCGTGTGACGTCACATTTGAGTAAATTTTTTACTCAAATGTGACGTCACAAGCCCCCACTCATGATCTTTGACACGTTTTATCTTCGACAATTTTTATTAATTTGATAAAACAAAAAACCACCGGAAAGTGACGTCACAAGACTCGTGATCTTTGACGCGTTTTAATCTTCATCCAATATTTTTCGATAATCTAACTGACGTACTAAATAGAATAGTATTTTTTTTGTCAGGAATCATCTCTATTCACTTTTCACACACATACATTTTGTTTTTTTATTCAAAATAGGCCCCGGAACACAAAGGGCGATGAAGGAACATGGATGGGTTTTAGTCAGTAAAAGTCTGACACTCCCTCCTGCTCCGCCCAGAGCGGGAGAAGTCATTTGATGATTTCCCATACTAAAAAAAATAAAAAATAAAAAAAGGATTAGCATTTTCACACTAATTTAGATATCTAACTGATGACATCTAGTCACGACCGAGCCTTGTCTGATCTAAACAAAACACTATTTTATTTAGGTATAATGAGCAAAATAAATGCGAATTATTGCCGATTGGTGTACAGTTAAGTTACTACATAATGTCAAATTTCTCCAAATGATTCTAAACTACAAAATGTTAATGGTTAAGTTCAAAATCGAATGAGAAAATGATAGTTTGTTGTAACTTATTACGCTGGCGACTGTACCTACAGGTAAAAATAATTGCTGGGAAACGACTTTTTTTTTTGGGTGACAATTCATGTTTTGTGGTAGAACTCAATGTGACGCACTCAAAACATTGTGCTGTTGGATGGATTGAATACTACGGGGGTCGTGGAGGTGTTTAAAGTAAAAATTACATAAAAAAAATTGTATAAAAAAAAAACTTGTCAAAAAGTCGGAACTCTAGTTACGGAGATATTATTTAAATTATATTTATAAGATATTATATTACACCCTTTAAACGTATATGTATGGTACCTACTTAATTAATGGACACTTGTGCCCTCCGACACAAAAAGTACTTTCCAACCTTTAGAGTTTTTTCCTTCCTATTTTTCTGCCCTGTCACAAAACATTTGATGCCATTATTAGATCCTACTGATTACTGACTACCAATGTTTAATAAATAATCAGATAATAATATTATTTGTTTCGTTATTTACCTGTCGTACCGCTTATCATAGCGTGCGATAATTGATTCGATTGAATAGGTATGAAGAAAAATGTATTATTACAGAAAAAATATGATTATTTACTGTTTCTGCGTACCTTACAGTTTTCCTGTGTGCAAATAAGAATTCTCCATAAAGGATAAATTCTCCATCTATTATTATCCCCAGAATTCGAAAACAAACATAAATTAAGTGTTTCCTTTGACCATTACCAGCTCAACATATAAAAATAACTTAGTTTTACTAATTAGTAGCACCCACAGCAATCTAAATATAATCTACGGCGTAGCTCGTAGCACTCGACTACGGCGTAGACACTACGCGCAAATTCCATTACTACGCCTACGGAGAATGACGAATGTTATTGTTATTCGGCAAATCCTTTTCGTCATCCACTGACTTATCTATTTCTATCGTCAGTAAATAATAGGTGTAAAAATACCCCTAACAAAGCCGAAAGGCACTTGTTCTCCCCGTCATTGAGGTATTTTTGTTTGTTGTGGACCATACCTGGCAACCTTTTAGTTACGGAGATATTATATGTCTCTACTGTTTGGCACCTATTAATTATTTGTAAATACTCGAGGGGAATGGTGCTGATAGCTGAAATACAGGCTATGCCTAGTTCGGCTACAGACGCTAATTTCTTTGCCTAAATTGAATTTGTTGCCACATTGCCATTGTAAAATAGTACTAAGTTGTTTGAAAATAAACTATTATTATTATTATTGGCGATCAAGGTTCCAACTTCTTAACAAGTTTTTTTAACTACAAGTTTTAAAGTTATAACTTTACTTTAAATACCTCCAGGACCCACGTACTCTTCAATGCAATTATTATCAGCACTATTTTTTGAGTGAATTACATTGTGAATGTGAATTACAGTCCTACCGTAAACCATGATTTTTCACCCCAAAAAATATCACAGCAATATTTTTGCGTAGAGTCACTTAGTTTGATATACAGATGCTTGGTTGATGGCTTCGTAAAGGGTCCACTTACATCTTGTATTGTGTTTCCTATTTTTGTGTAGCACTGTCGTAGCCAGATGCTACGAGAGTGCTACGTGAGTGCTACGTGAAATATGTAGGTCTTTGACCTTTGTTACTGCTACGTATTTCAATAAAGTTATCATTACGACGTAAGTTTATTACTCATGAAACTCGTCCCGTGACCGCTGAATAGATTTGAATGTATTAAAGATGTTACTGAGTGTAAGAGGGAGCTATTGTTAATTTTGGGCAACTACAGTATTTTCACAGTTTTTATATCTTGTGACTGGGACTGTAGGCACATTTCATTGTTGTCCTTGTTTCGACAATTCAAAAGTGCCTGTAATTGGTGCCCTACTTGCAATAAATGCCTTGATTTTGAATGTTTGATTTCTTGACTTGAAATAAAGTAAGTTTCTGTGACCTTTAATCACAAACTTTCACAATACAAAATAATCTATAACTACAGTACTGTCAAATTGTTGATTAATTGACTTATAAGACAGGCCCATTTATCGATCGCGATTTATTATTTATTTTTGTGATCGAAATTTTTCAAGAAAACTTGACTTTTTTAAAATCTATCAGTGAATTCATTCCGAAAATCTTCCTGTGATTCGCTGGATCATTGGAAGAAAAAAAATAACAAAAAACATTTTATTATGATTTTTCTAAATAGCCTTTTTAGGTGCCTTAGTCAGTTGTTATAAAAACGCATATCTCTTTTTTCCTCTGCTTGAAAAACAATAATATATTCAGTGTCCTACGAAATTGTTAGAAAATGCCATGTTTTCTTAGGCCTCGTATAAATATTTTAGTTTTGAAGCCATTAAACAAGCATACTGAAGTTTTGCTCACAGTTATCAAAAATTTATAAACTTAGTAACGTGTGTCTACTTTGCCAACAAAATGGGTAGATGTTAAGAGACTTGGAAAATACTACGTCACGCCAATTTCGCCCACATATCTATTAGTAATAGGTTCATTATCTTGTAGCTGAAACCTCATAAAGATTTCGTTCATCTCTCGCCATTCGCCTTATTAGATCATTTAGTGGAAATGTGTTCTTCTCATAGACCAGTCGACATTTCGCCTATTCCTCTTATGGCACACTTCATTATTTTACGGCATGAAATTTGTGCCAAATGATTTAGTACTTTGTTGAAACCATCACCATCTTTAAGCTCTCGTCTCATCATGTTACTTGGGGTCGGCGCACCGGGGCTGGGGACTGTTCCGGGGCTGCGGGACTGTTCGAAAGAGTTACCGTGGCCCCGGAACACAAAGGGCGATGAAGGAACGGATGGGTTTTAGTCAGTAAAAGTCTGACACTCCCTCCTGCTCCGCCCAGTGCGGGAGGAGTCATTTGATGATTCTCCAACCGAAAAAAAAAAGTCTGCGCAACACGTTTCTTTCTTCCGTCCTCCTCTTCCAACCGTCACGCGATCATTTACACCTTTTCCCTTTATCATATAACTCACACAATCCATCCATCGTTTCCTTGGTCTTCCTCTCCCTCTCCATCCATCAACATTTACATTCACCTTTCACTCATGATCAGTACTCTGTTGAAGTACAAGAAAAAATTAAGTGCGTACCAATGTGATTTCTTTTGTCAAATGTTAAAAAGGTCGTAACAGCTGTGTATGTACGTCTTTCAATAGGTATGGATACAAAGAACTTCCCTCTGACCGTCTCAAATGACCACTCTGTATAATTTTATGCATCATTACATTTTATTAAATGTTTTTCGGTACACAACGTTGATATTTGAGACCTTTGAAATATGGTCAAGTATTTTGCCAAAAATATGCTCCAACGGATATCTGGACGGTAGGTAACTATTTTAAACTAAATTCAATAACTCCATTCCAATAATTTATCTCTATTCCCAATATTGGTCTAAGAAATGACAACGTCCGAATTAGATTATTGACCACTATTCCGTTTGTGAAGGTCCTAAGTCAATAGTTGGTGCCATATTTCAAAGGTTTTATGAAAAGATTTGCCGCTCGGGTTCCGTGGTAATTAGATGAAGAAATTATATTATGTGACTGTATTTATGAAAGGCCCAGCCTTTGGGCCCAGCAACCTGTGATAAGTTTTGGTTAGGTTTGAATGTCGTTTTGTTTGTGTTTTATGTGATTTTGGACTTGGCTTAGTCAGTAACTGCAATAACTTAGCTTTATATTACCAAGTACCGGTAAACTTTGGCTGTTTTTGTTTAATTAGCCTATTCTGTCTCACTGCTGAGGAAAATGCTTCCCCATTCCTTTCCAACTCTCCCGGTGTGTTGCCTCCTCTGGCCAATCAGTCAGGAACGAGTCCAAATCGTCACGCCAGCGTTTCCTGGGCCTGCCTCGGTGACGACGACCGTCTTCAGGTACCCACTGTGCGACGATTCTGGCCCATCTGTCCTGACCCATCCTGGAAATGTGCCCCGTCCAGTCCCATTTTAACCTCGCAGACTTATCGCCAACATCGGTGATGCCTGCCTTGGAGCGCATTGTGATGTTGCGTATACGAACGGTGATTATGATGTTTAAAATGCTATGCTCCATCGCTCTTTGGCAAATAATATTGACTTTTATATTATTATTAAATTTTAATTGTTGCTTACAAAGAATATATTTCTTTTATTAAATTAAAATGAACAATTTCGATACCTTGTTAGTAACAAATTATATTAATTTAACGTTGAAAACTGTTTCAAAGTTTTGTCTCGATTCGCTCTCGCTTCCCTATTATTTATTCCGTTTGACGTACTGAAAGTTTTGTCTTGTTTAACTACAAGTCTTGTATTTGTAACTTAACCCCTGTTAAAAGCTTAATTTGTTTTCTAAGCTATGAAAAACATGACAATAAGGTTTACAACCTTGCGTAGTTTGTCCGATTTTGTAATATAAATCTATTGTCAAATTAATTCTGTCTCTCGGTCTGTCATCTATCATGCCTTCACAAATGATGAATTGCATCGGTTAAATCGGTAGATTATAACCTGGTGTAACCATGAAATAATATTAGGTTCATGCAAACACTACTGAACGGATTTAGCTGAAATTTAGCGCACATATAGTTTATAACCTAGATTAACACATAGGATACTTTTTATGCCAGTTGTATGATCCCGTGGGACAATTATCGCACTCGACGCGCGCGAAGCCACGGGCATGAGCTATAGTATAAAATAATATGCATTACGTTTCACTTCGTAAAATGGTCCCAAAGTGACAATTCATAATATTAACTGTGTCTATGATCATTTTAAGAATGTTAACCTTCTTAAAATGATCATAGATATTCATATTATTATCCTATGGTAAGGTTCGGACATAGGATACTTTATATCCTGGTTGTACGATCACGCAAAAGCATAGTCTCTCGTTATTTTGTTTTTTTTTTTTACGAATACTCTGCAATACTGGAAGCTCGATAGAGTTTTCTATTAATCGATAGATTGTATTAACTCCTTTTTAATTGAATTTGTAACGTTCAGGCAGCCAGGAATACTGAACCGCCGATATCCGCTCTCCTCAACATTTTTGGATTCAATTTTCACACCAAAACTTTGACCCTCTTACCGCAAAGGAATTTAATTTAATTTTACAGTTTCAAACTGTTATTTGAATTGAATCTGATAATTCCTTTCCTGTATACGTGTCGGTTTTCATTCATTCTCTGGCCTTTTCCCAATTTATTTGGTGTCGGTGCAGCATATTGTATTCTTCCGTACTTCTCTATTAGCTGACAACTCTGTAATTACCCTCTTTCTAGCCGTACAATCTTTCACACAGTAAATAAATAAATAAATTTCGCTGGACATTAACACACAGCGCCATCTAGTGCCACACTAAGCAACGAGCCTTGTGTCGTGGACACCAGATAGTTGATATACTACATAGATACTTTTTGTTTGTAAATACATACTTATACATATAAACATCCATGACTCGGAAACAAATAACAATAATAATAAATTAAAATAATTATTATAAAATAAAAAAATAAAAAATAATAATAATATTATAAATAATTGTTATTATTTTTTATTTTTAATAATTTTATTTTTTTTAATAATAATTTGCTCCAACCGGGATTCGAACCCGGGACCCTAAGAACGTACAGCAGCCTCACTACCGTTGCGCCATTCGGGTCGTCCCAGTCTATTCATAATTTCTTCGGTCTTTCATTATACTTTTCTATCCATTCATACTTATGCTCAAAACTTTCCTCATGTCATTGTTAGGGTTCCGCACCCGAAGGGTAACCAACGGGTACCTATTTAATAAGCCTCCGCTGTCCGTCCGTCTGTCTGTCAGAGGGCTGTATCTCATGATCCATAACGATTTCCACGTAACTTTTCAGTCACCACTGCTATTTTCAGACTGCTTCTAATTTTTATAATACATTTCATCACCTCTATTGCTTAACATACTTGTAGTACTTGTACGTCGCATTTGTAAGGATTTTGAAGTAAACACGCAAACCCTTGTGTCATGTACATCATTCGCTGGACATCGTAAAAAAACGCAATGAATGTCTTTGAACTGTCAAAATAAGTAGCAATGGCGATGCGATTGTGTTTCGAATTAACCCCGCAGGATATAAAATGTTTAAAGATAGCAATATTCATGTTTTAACGGCTATAATAAAGAACGGAATGAACGTTATAAAAATAATGACTATTGTAAAGTTAGAATTACCTATTTGAAACTATAGATTAAAGTATCTGGTTGCAAAGATATCATTAGCTAAATCAAATTAGTACTTAGATGATATTTTTTGGTAGGTAATTCAAGATAAAATGGAATTTAGGATTACTTTTACTTATCGACTTATTCGATTGTTCTCTGAGTGAATTCAAAAGGAATGCATTGTTTGTAATCTCACTTTACTATTTTAAATGCGAAAGTTTGTTACTCAATCACGCTAAAACGGCTGAACGGACCTGGATGAAATTTAGCACAGAGATAGATTATAGTCTGAAGTTGCACAAACTTTTTTACATTTTATTTTTCTCACACATACACATCACAATTTCCACGCGAAACAACAACAGGCAACAGCTAGTTAGCTATAAAGAACAGTATCTATTAAATCATGATCTGTCAAATGACTAATTTTTTCGAGACACCATTGTTTATCTATTGTGTCTACTTCGTGGAAAGATCAAGGGTTAAGTTAGGATTAATTATTAAAGCGCTTTTATCGCATTCGGTTATCCTATTACAGGATAACCGAATGCGATAAAAGCGCTTAAACGCCACAGAAAAGCTTCGGAATCGAAAAGAAGATTAAATTAATTAAATTAAATTAATTAAAAGATTAGATTAGATTAATTAAGATAAAGATTTATTTATCTACTTACCTACATCTACCATTAGGTAGATGTAGGTAAGTAGATAAATAAATCTTTATTCCGATATGGACAAAAAACGTTTCTAAAGCATGGGACACTCTAACGGCCGTTTTCTAAAACTTACTTACGTATAACTGTTAGTTAATATGCCTACGTCTCGTAGCTATCGGTGTTTCAATAAACAAAGTTAGCTTGAAATATCCACGTCACCTACCTGTCACTTGATTCATAGAAAAATCAAAGAAAGCTTTTCTGTGACGTTTTGTTTCTAACGGTCCGTAAGCTAAATGTCAAACAAACGGAGATAGCAACCTTCCTTTACCTGTTAGTAAGTTATAGAAAATGGCCGTAAGTAAACAATACACCTATCACGATAGGATAGGCGTCTTTTCGGTTCTCTATTATCATTC
Source organism: Xestia rhomboidea (assembly GCA_963853795.1). Classification (NCBI taxonomy): domain Eukaryota; kingdom Metazoa; phylum Arthropoda; class Insecta; order Lepidoptera; family Noctuidae; genus Xestia; species Xestia rhomboidea. Next base: position 15,490,914 of record OY970778.1, read on the forward strand.
CTCAACTTATACCAAACAAAACTGTTTGATCTAGATGTCATTATCACTATTAATGAATAGTATCTAATGTATCTGACTTGTGATAATGATAGTTATTGGAAACAATCATGTGAACGGATTCACATGAAGAAAGAAATAATTTGAAAATATAAACGTAAAGGATTGTAACAGACACTTGTTAGAAACAAAGGTTGTATGTAACCTTTATTACAACACTTACTTACTCTGTTACCTACTTTCAATACATACACAAATGTTCATAAAATACAGGGTGTAAACCACCACATCACGAAGCCGTCAACCAAGCATTCTGTACATCAAACTAAGTAACTTTACGTAAAAAATATTGCTGGGAAACGACTTTTTTTTGGAGTGAAAAATCATGTTTTGTGCTAGAACTCAATGTAAGCCACTCAAAACATTGTGCTGATGGATGGATTCAATAGTACGGGGGTCGTGGAACTGTTTAAAATAAAAGTCTTACATTAAAAACTTGTATTTAAAAAAAAGTTGTCAAAAAGTTGGAACTTTGACCCCCAATATCTCCGTAACTAGAAGGTTCCCAGGTAAGGTGTAGAACAAAAAAATGATCGCAATGACAAGGAGAACAAGTGCCTTTCGGCTTCGTTAAGAGGTTTTTTACACCCTTTATACAGCATGTATCAGACATGTGTCATATTTAAAGGATGTGGAATAAATCATCAAGCCAAATAACTTTCTGAAACAGTGTAAAATGATAAAGGCAAAAAAATCGGATGTCCCATCTTCTTTATCGTGTGGTCAGTGCCTAACCTGGTGTCGAGAGCTTTTATTTCGTCTATGGGCCTCGGGACTTGGCTTTACTCCGAAATGTCTCTCAGGCATGCTGGTTTCCATGGTCCGGAGCGAGACGGAATGGGACGCCGCCACCTCCTTCTGCGAAGCAGTCATGCTAGCGAAGGAGGTGGCGGAACGTGAAAGGGCGAGAACCTCACGTCCCAGCCGCCGCGAGAGACGCACCGGGCGTCGGGGGCTACGTGGTGGCCCCAAGCCACCATCAACGGCGCGTTCGTGTTCCACGCGCGCCTCAAAGAGATGTCAGCAGAAAGGAAGGGGTCCGCAAGGGCCGATGCCTGCCGGGGCTGCGGGTCTGTTGGCGATGAAGGAACATGGATGGGTTTTAGTCAGTAAAAGTCTGACACTCCGTCCTGCTCCGCCCAGAGCGGGAGGAGTCATTTGATGATTTCCCATCCGAAAAAAAAAAGGTATGCTGGTTTCCTCACGATGTTTTGCTTCACCGAAACAAGTGATAATTATACAATACGCACATGAATTTGAAAAATCGAAGGTGCGTGCCTTGGATTCGAACTCGAGACCTATGTCGGCTTCCAGTCTAACCAGCAGCTGAATACCAGTATTTTACATGGAGCGACTACCTATCTGACCTCAACAAGCCAGCCAATACTGGGTAATACTATACCCCTTGGTAAGACTGGTTGTTAGAAATCCAGCCACTGACTACTTGTAACGGCTTAACGTGCCTTTCGAGGCACGGAGGGAAAACTCGGTATGTAATGGGTGGTCACCCATCCACGGACCAACCTAGGCAAGCCCAGCTTAACCTGAAGATGGACCCGAGCGGCTGTTATTGTCTTTGATTGTCTGTACCACACCCTTAAATATGCTGTATTACGTTATTCATCTTTAGCTTAGTTTTATCCAACCGTGTTAAGGTCAATCATTCTTAGAGTTACTTTCAGTCAAGTCAGTGTTCGAATGTGTGTCAAAATATTTGTATGGAATCATTTGCCCTTTGGCCTTGATAAATAAAATAGGGAGAGATTACTCTGTAATAAGATCAGTTATCAAACATTCGTAGGCTTCTCTTGCACCTGTATCGAGTAACGTACGCAAGTATCTATTATCGTTTATATTTGTAGATGAATCGGGAATTTTTAAACTAAATTAATTTTATAACCTTTGAATACTTTCATGACCCCAGAAGTATCCAATGCAATCATCAGCACTATTTGTTGAGTGCATAACATCGAGTCCTACCGTTTACTGTTACAGCAATATTTTTGCGTAGAGTTACATAGTTTGATGTACAGAATGCTTGGTTGACGACTTCGTGAAGGGTTCGTTTACACCTTTTATTTACTTACAATCAGTCTTAAGTGGTGTAAAGTATGATTATATCGATAATTAGGGGATTCCTACCCCCGAGTCCAGTAGGGCTATTACGTATCTCTGTTGACAGCTCGAAATGATAGTAACTGGGCTCAGTGTCCATCAATTAACAGTCAAAAGGCTAGTTTCGTATTATGTATGACCCTGTTAGTCACCGTAAAGTGATATCCGCTCAGTGTGATACGTAATACCAATATTATGACATTCACGGTTGTCATCAAAGTTCGGTGTACAACCGAAGCTTGATAGTCACTGGATATCAGAAAGATACGTAATAGCCCTGCTGGGCCCGTAGCTTAAGACTAAGAGCCAGCTGCGCCAAATGCCGTCTATAGTTTGCCGAAAATTTTCTCCCAAATAAATTTCCTTTCCCTCGGTTTCATGTACCTAAGTAATTGGATAGTGTAATAAGCTCTACTTCATGTGATACCAGTTCTTGAAAGGAAATTAGGAAGAGCAACAGTCTAGCTGTGAATTGTTCAACTATTTAAAAGGAATGAGAATAATTTGTGATACACACTTAGACGGTATTCCTTTCAACAGTTGGTTTTCGTCACTAGCCCACTCTGTCATTACTAACCAAATCCCACGATGATGAGGCCTGTGTACCAGCCGTGGGAAAATTGTAGGCTGAATACGATCACGTTTAAAAAAAAATAAGTCCACAATTGTTATCACATCATATTGGTTTGAAATTCACGCAAAGTAAAATGCGGTGTCGATCACCGCATTTTACTTTGCGTGAATTTCAAACCCAGAAATGCGATTCTTAGTAGGAAACACATTGCTATTTTTCTCATTTAACTTTACACATACCTGAACAGTCTTATTCGTGTAGTTTTGCCCTACCGTATGATTTAAAAGAAACTATTATTGGAAAGCTGTAAACTGCGTACCAACGGACATGTGGGAAATCAAGGGCCAGGAACGAAAACAACTCGTTTTATTTAATTTTTCATCGATGCGACGTACAATCTTGACGTTCATCTTTCAAAACTCCTCTCAGAATATTCTCCACAATTTTCGTTCGGCCTGATAATTAGAATACCTCTAGCTCTCTGCTAACGAGTACATATTATTGAACCATCGGTTGGCCGTTAATAGAATCAACAGTATGACCACTGAGCAAGCACTAGACTTAAGACGGTAGACGGCTAAAGTGAATTAGACGTAGTTACAATTACCCTGTAACAAGGTAGGGTACCTTTTGGTTCTAGAGGTGATTTAAATTATCGAATCGTTCGTCTAACGTAAGAAATCTATAAATAATTACGTATTATATCTAATCTAGCAGCGGTGGCCCAATGGTGGCGCCCCCGACTTACGAACAGTAAGTCGTGGGTTCGAACCCAAGCAGGCGCATTACTTTGTGTAATTTATTTCATCAGCGCTGCTCTCAAAACGGTGAAGGAAAACATCGTCATCATAGAACTAAAAAATTCGAAGACATGTGACGTCTACCAATCCGCAATGGGCCCGCGTGGTGGATTATAGCCCATTCCCCCTCATAGAGTGGAGGCCTGTGTCCCAACAGTGGGAACATTAATAGGCTGATGATGATGATGATGATATCTAATCTAATCATTACATACCGAGTTTCCCCTGTGTTTCGCAAAGCACGTTAGGTCCCGGCTGTCATTTGTAGATCTTTGACAGTTGTTACAGGTAGTCAGTGGCCCAAAAGTCTGACAACCAGTCTTACCAAGGGGTATCGTATTACCCAGTACTAACTGGTTTGTGGAGGCTGTCGCTAAGCTGTATCTACTTACAAGAATTTGGTCATGCATCAAAATACATGACCAAAATGGAAACTAACGCGCCATCTTGTCTTCCAATATAAGTCTACGAAACAATTTTACTAATGTTTATCAACAACGCCCCCTTGTAAAAGGCATTCTGGCGCAGAAACATCTTTGTAGCGCAGTACCAGTTTTTTACCGGTTTTGTGTAAGTCTTTCGTGGGCCCATAATAGATACCTAATTAGTTCTCAATTGCTTAAACAACCAGACCAGAAAATAATCGTTTATAAGTATTCTGCCGTGACCTAATAACTATACCACGGTAACTCTTTGGTTTCAATAGCTTGAAATGAAGGTTAAACTGTGTAGAAAGGTTATGTTGTTGTACATTTTGCTTGTTCAGCCGTTTGAACTTCGATTTTTTCGGATTCATGTGCCCATTTCGCACACCCATTTTTGAAAAGTGTTTCAATTAGATTCTATAGTGCTAATGAACTACTAAAAAATTCTCAAAAAATTTATTCAATCGTTAAGTGCCATAAAAATGCATTTAAATTTAGCATTTTCAAATTTCGCGCGTAATTTGACGAAAACGCTAGACGCAGTGGACGCCATATTGCTCTGTGGTCATGACGTCACTTGGCTATGTAAACAAATGCAGTGATTGGCAGTGATATTTGAAGTTGACAGTTGACACTTCTATGTTTACATAGCCTTATGACGTAATAACATGGCGACTACTATTATGGTGTTATGAAACGGATTAAAAAAGCTGAAACCTTTGAATTGATTTTTAAAATTTAGTTTGCTATTTTATGAACTAAAACTAACGACTTTTCCGACTGCTTTTTGCCTAAGCTATCTCAATAATATATTTTTAGATTTTTTCTCTTAAAGAGTAAATTACCCTATTATCACTTGCTTCGATAAAGGAAAACATCGGATGCAGCTGAATACGAGTATTTACGTGGGTGCAATGCTATGACTAATATTTACAGATGCTAAGACTGCCGGAATTCTAACAGAGTTTTGTGGCACAATAATCCGACGTTTGCATCATAACATTTTTTCATAACACCTCATTACAAAGACCGTTTTGCCTCGATTATCACATCTTTTATTAACTCCCTAGACTAACACATAACATCACGACATTGTTCCTCATAAGTTTGGTAAGCAGACGTAGACGTGTTTCAAAGAATTGGACGTAATGTTATTTCCTAAATTTATCTTTTAAAAAATTTAGTAGGTACAGTTTGAAATATTTATTTTAAAAAATTATATAAAAGACATTTAAAAAAAAAATGGTAAATGTTTTTTATATAACGTACGGGACGTAATATCATTATTAATTCATGTATTTCAGAAAATTTTGATCCATACAAAATAAAAATAATTTAAGTAGGATGCAGGTGACATTAGATGTACTTTTCAATCTTGAACGTTACCGCGATTTACAATCATGACTGAATATTTTAGCTGCACCTTAGATACCATGGTCGTAAAATACGGAATCCTACTCCTTTTTTTTTCTTTTTCGGATGGGAAATCATCACATGACTCCTTCCGCTCTGGGCGGAGCAGGAGGGAGTGTCAGACTTTTACTGACTAAAACCCATCCATGTTCCTTCATCGCCCTTTGTGTTCCGGGGCCACGGTATCTCTTTCGAATAGTCCCGCAGCCCCGAATAGTCCCGCAGCCCCGAATAGTCCCGCAGCCCGGAATCCTACTCCTAACGTACTAATATTATAAATATGCGATAGTTTGTGAGGATGGATGAATGGATGCATGTTTGTTACTCTTTCACGCAAGAACTACTGAACGGGTTTGGATGAAATTTGTCATAGAAAAAGTTAATAACTTGGATTAACACATAGACTTTTATCCTGGTATTATGATCCCGTGGGACAATTATCGAACTCCACAGTCCACACATAAAGGGTGTAAAACACCTCTTAACGAATTCGAAAGGCACTCTTGTTTTCCTCATCATTGCGATCATTTTTTTGTTCTACACCATACCTGGGAACCTTCTAGTTTCGGAGATATTGGGGGTCAAAGTTCCAACTTTTTGACAATTTCTTGTTTATAAACAAGTTTTTTATGTAAGATATTTAATTTAAACACCTCCACGACCCCCGTACTATTCAATCCATCAGCACAATGTTTTGAGTGCGTTACTTTAAGTTCTACCACAAAACATGATTTTTCACCCCAAAAAAAGAGTCGTTTCCCAGCAATATTTTTTGCGTAAAGTTTCTTAGTTTGATGTACACAATGCTTGGTTGACGGCTTCGTGATGAGGTGGTTTACACCCTGTATAAACATGTTTAGTGATGGTATAGCTACTTATAATGGATAGTCGATATAGTTTACCTGTATTTCTATAACTGATAGGTATCAATTTTAGCACAAAATAAAATAAACATCGGAACGACAAATGGCAATACGTGTCGTATACAGGGCTAATACATGTACAAGCAAACCGACCAGGGAATTGTTACTAGTAACTATACAAATTATTAAGTACTGAGACTATTTAGTTACTTAAATCATCATTATTATGGAAAGTTATTGGCGCCCAGTTGGGACTACGTCACATTGTAGAACTGCTAGAATATTATTTGGGAAAAAGGGAAGCTATTATTTATCCTATTAAGCTCTATAATGAGTTTCTCGCACTGTGAACTTTTGGTGACATTTACACTTCCCTATACGGCCCTTAAAGGCCTTTAAATTATGTACAAGAGAAAATTATAATAATATGAAAAAAGTTAAAGTGTGGGTTGCAAGCCTTCGGCAAAAAACACAAAGTTGATGCTAATGCTAACTTAACTGATATCTAAATTCAACATTTTTCTTTAAAAGTTAGTACCCGCAATTCGGCACAAAAAATACCTACTTTAGAATAAATTAAAACGGGAACGTGTTTTGAAAGTTCAGTTCTATTGACTCCGTTTATAGTTTTTCAATTCCTTTCAAGTCTATTGTTTTGAATTTTCAGTAGAATCATCCATGCACGTTTGACCTGTGTGCTTTTATCCCAAAAATTGTGGTTTGGCATAACCAAAGCCTTGTTTTGGGTCAAAAGAATACCACTCTTTGGTGGTGCGGTGTATTGTGCATTCGGAAAAGGCTCTTTGTTCTCATCTGTGACGTTAAAATGATGGAAATAAAGATTGAAAACTCGGAATAGGTCATGACAGAAATATCATCAGCTTATACAGATCTTTGACAATAAAACTCATAGCAGACTTCAAGCTTACACCAGATTGGGTTCACCTCACATTATTTATTTACAAATTTCATACAATTTTCAATACAAAAATCAAACAATGCCAAAATATAAAAAAAATGTAGACCACCGGTATCGGGAACAGGGTCCAAGCAACGGGTCAGGGCTCCAGAGAGAGGAACCTCCTAACAATACGAGCCGTGTCCAGGAGTACTGGTTTTTGAATCAAGACTTTGATCCAGCTGCCTAACTAGAGCCTCCTCAGGTATTTTACCTCATCTTAGTATTACTGGCTGATTCCGGTGCCGCGGTTATCATTATAGAGCTTCATTTAGTAAGCATCCCAAACGGCTCGTTCAGGAAATACTGATACTGTTCACAGTACTTTGAAAAGTGTGCATTTAAGTTTATCATCTGTCAACGACCTATTATGATTCTTAAAACAAGCAAAATAATATTAATATTATACAAATTCCGAGGAAACTGTGAAACGGTTTTAATTCGCTGTTAAATCTATACACCGTGCCACCGTGTTTTCACTAAAATTAATGTCCAAATTTATTACTTATTGGAATTGAGTAGTTTAATAATAATATTACCTACTCGTCAGTTGCTATTAATCGTGTGAGGTAGATAATTTAGGTTTTCAAAGGCAGTACTGGTTTTAATTTGGGATTCTTGGGAATTTCTTACGAATTTCAACTCGATTCGTGATGCCAAAAGTTATCTAGGTAAGGTACAATACGAACCAATTGATACTATTTCGAAGACCTACATAATAGTAGAATATTATCATCGTTTGCCTAGCCTTTTCCATCTACGTTGGAGTCGGACTGGATGCAGCTGAGTACCAGTATTTTACATGGAGCGACTGCCTATCTGATCTCCACCACCCAGTTAGTACTGCGTATTAAGATACCCTTGGTAAGACCTTGGTTGCCAGACTCGGGGCACTGACTACCTGTAACGGCTGTCAAAGATCTACAAATGACAACCGGGACCAACGACTTAACGTGCTTTACAGTAGAATATATTAAGGACTTAAAACGGTATTTTATTGGAATGTTCGTGAAACTTTATTTCTTGAAGTAGGTACTGATCAGATTACAAACAATTTTTACTATTTGAAAGCAACGCTGTTAATGATTGTCATAGGATATGATTTTAAAGTAAAACAAAAAATGGTTTTTCCAACTGCGCAGCTGCGTCACAGACGAAGCCCTGGGCAGAAACTAAAATGTTAATAGAAGTTGTTAGATATTTCAATTATTAAAAAATACGACATCTCTGCCATTTCTTGCCCGAGATAGTAGAGTCAATTTTATATGAAAGAGAACGTATTTTCTTTAATTTTAATTTGCTGTTGCGTCCGCCTGCGGGAATTTATCTCAGTTTTCCGAGATGAAAAGCACAATATTTTGCTGCATAAATGATCAGCCTGCGATTGTCCTAATTGCAGGAGAAAGTCCTCTCATACAGAGAAGGAACGAACATTGGACACAAATATTGCTTTTTGCGGGTTTCTGATTTTAGGAGATCCGGTATAAGTTTGTCATGGCCACTGTTCAGTTTGATATTTGTTTTAATTAATTAAGCTAAAGCTAAAATCACATAAATAATTCCTAACAGCGGGGAATTGAAAACACACTTTCAATCATAATACGAAAGATTTTAAAGGAAATTCCTTATCCTAAAAATTCGACTTTTGGACAGCGAAACTATGAAATATGTTGAATCACATACATAAAATCACGCCTGTAATCCCCGAAGAGTTAGGCAGAGGTGTAACTAATAGTACACCCACATTTCGCCAGTTATGTTTAAGTCCCATGTAATAGTTAGCGAGCCTATCAACCGGGCACATATCCAGACTCCGTGGCTAAGACTGAGCAATCCCTGATGGAAAAACCCAAATAGAATTTGCCCGAACTGGGAATCGACGTCAGAACCCCATACTCAGCAGTCGCGATTGCGACAATTAGACCAACGAAGCAGATGTTGAATTATCAAGATAAACGGTACCACTGGAGCGCTGGCTTTGGTGGAAGCCTATTTATATAAAGGGTGTAAAACAACTCTTAACGAAGCCGAAAGGCACTTGTTCTCCTCGTCATTGCGTTAATTTATTTTGTTCTACACCATACCTGGGAACCTTCTAGTTACGGAGATATTGGGGGTCAAAGTACCAACTTTTTGACAACTTCTTTTTTAAATAAAATTTTTAATGTGATTTTTTTACTTTAAACAGCTCCACGAGTCCCGTACTATTAAATCCATGCATCAGAACAATGTTTTGAGTGCGTTACATTGAGTTCTACCACAAAACATTTTTTCTCACCCCAAAAAAAAGTCGTTTCCCAGCAATAATTTTTGCGTAAAGTTACTTAGTTTGATGTACAGAATGCTTGGTTGACGGCTTCGTGATGAGGTGGTTTACACCCTGTATTTATGAACTAGTTGTTTTAAAATTCTTGATTTTATATTGTTGCAATTTGCAAATGAACCACCAAGCATCTTAAAGAATTGATAAATCAAGATAATTAAGTAATTAAAAGATTGCAAACTATAGACCAAACTAATGTTTTTGGAGGACTCTTTATTTGAAACAAATCAATTTCCGTTTTATTTTGCTACACTGATCAAGGTATTATATTTTCATGTACTTATCTAAAAATAGTAGTATATAACTAGGTACATATATAAAGTACTTAGTTACAAACTATCACGACGACAGTGTGGGTGGAATAAAGGAAGCCGACCATAGACAAGTCATAAATACGAAAATTGTATCAAAATGAATTATATTTTTCTTCCGATATACGGATACGTGATCGGGAAATATGATACCTTTATTCTACTTTACTTATAAAACATTGAAAGCAACTTCCATGCTTTTCTTTTGAAAAAGTAATATGTGTGGAAGTAAAGGGTTTCTTACATACAGGGTGTAAACAACTTCATCACGAAGCCGTCAACCAAGCATTCTGTACATCAAACTAAGTAACTTTACGCAAAAATTAATGCTGGGAAATGACTTTTTTTTTGGGGTGAAAAATCATGTTTTATGGTAGAACTCAATGTAACGCACTCAAAACATTGTGCTGATGGATGGATTGAATAGTACGGGGGTCGTGGAGGTGTTTAAAGTAAAAATCTTACATTAAAAACTTGTATTTAAAAAAAAACTTGTCAAAAAGTTGGAACTTTGACCCCCAATATCTCCGAAACTAGAAGGTTCCCAGGTATTTATTTATTTATTAAGAGGTCTTTTACACCCTTTATATTAACTATTTATATTATTTGACTTCCTTGTTGGTCTAGTGTTCGCAAGCGCGACTGCTAAGCATCAGGTCCTAGGATCGATTGTCGCGTCGGACAAATTTTATTGGTTTTTGCTTAAAGGATTTCTCAGTAGCAGCCACGGAGTCTAGAATTGTGCCCGGTTGGTGGCTGCAATAGGCTCGCCCCCAATTAAATGGGACTTAAACATAACTGGCTAAATTTGGGTGTATAGGAAAGTCCGCTCTTCAGTCCTCAGTTTGACCGCACCTAAATAACACGTCAGTAAGTCGCGTCGTTGCTCTCAAAACGGTGAAGGAAACTGGCATATCCAAGAATCAAAAATTCGAAGACATGTTACATCTACCAACCCGCACTGGGCCCGCGTGGTGGATTATACTGCCACCCTGCCCACTGCCTTTAAGAGAGAGGAGGCCTGGGTCCCAGCAGTGGGAGCAGTATGTGCTGATTGTGTTTATCCTTGACTGCCATACAAGAACTGTAACATTCTGGCTTCTCAATGGTGAGTTTGTAATATGTTACCATGTCAGCATCGTGGACGAACGGGCTTCAAGATGTTTATACGTATAAAGCAATCTTTCTCAATGAGAGTAGGAACCCTAATGATAACAATGATTTTTTTACGTATACAGCAAATTCTCTCAATGAGAGCAATTTTTGTGGCAACAAGTATTGACCATTCGTACAAATCACAACACATGTGCAGGTGCGCCGCAAGATAATGTGACTTTGTCAACATGCGATTGCAAACATGCGTTTTGTCTAAAGCCGGATCCAGACGTTCACTACTCAGTTAGTACTTACTGGGTTATACGATACCCCTTGGTAAGACTGGGTGGATCACAAATAAGTTTGACCAAAGTGATGGAAAAAACATACTTTTAAGAAGAAAAGCATTATTATTAACAAACACAATATGTAAGATTACATAAGTGTCAATAAATCACCTAGGTGTTAAGAGAATTATTATTTACCTATTAAAATAAGACAGGGTGCTTGTAAGTTTCCCTCGTAATTTACATACATTAATTTCTTGGATTTCATTGATATGTTTGCTGAATTTAAAATTTAGTTTTGAGTCAATCTACACTAATATTATAAAGACGAAAGATTTGTGTTTTTGTGTGTATGTTTGCAATGAATAAACTCAAAAACTACCGCGTCGATTTCAAAAATTCTTTCACCATTAGAAAGCCACGTTTTTACTGAGTTACATAGGTTATATTTTATCCCCGTACTCTTACTGGAACGGGAACTACGCGGGTGAAACCGCGTGACGTCCGCTAGTATTACATAAATAACTTTCACAGATATTCAGATCATCCGGTATGAAAGGAGATGTTTTTTTCGGCATAAAACACACGGACATCAATTGAATAATCCACTGATGTGTTAAGATTATCATTTACGATAACTAAAAACACACTGACACTTTTATTATGTACTATTTTGCCTTCATGTGGTTGTGCGACTGCTGGTAAATGATACATTATTTAATAAATTCGGTTGTTTTGTTCATTGTTTGTCTTCTTTTTTATTGTGTTTCTTAAAAAGATACTGTATAAGATGTGCATTTATTGCAAAAAAAAATGGCTTAAAGTAAATCATTAGAACACTATTCAAAAATCAAAAATATTACTAGAACACAACCAATTTTTCCACAAAAAAAAAACGGTCACCCATCCAAAATTTCACCCCAAACTTAAATCTAAACTTAATAACTCACACTCACCTTATCAAATCGATCACAGCATAACAGAACAGTAAAATAAAGGGAAAAATCAATCACTGTTATAATCACAAAAATATGAATAGCATCCGAAGTTGTTTAGCGGCTGACACTTGGAGTAGTTGTGATGATTTTGCTCTGTGTGCGTGGCTTTTATACGGCGAGGCAGTCGACGCGCTACTTGTAGCGTTAGCAAAACAAGCTTGAGAGTTTTTCTTTAATTTTCTTGATGAAAAACTTTTTTGCTTAGCTTTTTGGTTAGGTAAAAGTGTTTTGTTATTTTTATGACGTGTTTTAGTGACAGGTCTACGGGAAATTACATTAAAATGATTTTTTTGCCAGTGTTTTAAATATTAATAATTAAAAGCATCGTTTGTCCAGCCTTTTCCAACTTTGTTGGGGTCGGCTTTCAGTCTTAACAGGATGCAGCTGAATATCCGTATTTCATATGAAACGACTGCCCACGTAACTTAAGTTACTGGGTATCATGATATGATTCCAAATATTATAATAAGTGTCGTATATTTTCTCCGGAGTCAATTAAACTAAAAGTATTTTCGTCTTTATATTCTTGTAATAAAGAAAAAGCATTTTCACGCTACGTGAACCTAAACATTTTTGGACAAAAATCTGTCTCATTTGTAAAAATCGTAAGAATTTTTGTGACAAGCACCTTAAAGAAAGCATCCTCGTTGATCTAGAGGTGGATTGCCAGGTCGGGCAGTGTTATTGGGTTTTTCCAACAGGAAGTTTTCTATAGCAGAGTTTGGATTAGAGCCCGGTTGATGAGAATAGGCTCACTCCCGAGACTTAAAACTTAACTGGCGAAATTGGGTATACTGTTGAGAATAGGGCACACCTTTGCATTACCCTTCAGGAATTAGTGGCGTGATGTGATGTGATGTGATGTGATGTCACAAAAAGCGAGACGCATACTACAGCCAAAAAACCCAGAATTCCGGGGTTCCAATTCAAGGATAAATATTTTGCGTATTTAACTTTGATAAGAATATGTTACCGTTGGTATTAATAAATTCTAATATAAAGTTGTAACTCTTGTAGGCATTTATTTTGTCGACATTTCCCTAGGGCTTGCAAAATAAATTTGGCTTGCGTCGAGTACCTGGTGATTGACCTTAGCTCTTAAGACCTGCTCCATAGGTGACGAGGAAGCGATACAGGGATCCCCCCCCCCACCTCCAAGAAACGTTCTAAAGGTTTATCATCTGCCTAGACTTTTCCCAACTATCATCTGTCGGCTTCAAGCCTAACGGATGCAGGCCAGCTGCACTGGTAGTCAGCTACCAGTATTTAACATGGAGGGACTCCCTATCTGACCTCCACAACCCAGTTAGTACTGGGTAATACGATACCCCTTGGTAAGACTAATTGTCAACGATCTACCAACGGCTTAACGTGCTTTAAAATTGGTACCTATGTAATGGGTGGTCACGCATCACCGGACCAACCTAGGCAAGCACGGCTTAACTTAAAGATCGACCCGAGTGGCTGTTATAATTTAGCCACGAGCTCCTTAGAAACCGGTTAATCGGACGACGGGGACGTTTATTGTAAAAGGTTAGCCGGTTAGACCTATATAGGTAACCCATATCTTTGATTAACCATTATACGGGTTAACCCATAAAGTATATATAACCCATTTAAAATACGCAGATTAACCAGAATTAACGAGTGGCACAAAGGGCCATGGAGCGGGCCATGCTCGGCATAAGTCTTTTAGATCGAGTGCGTAACACTGAAATCCGCCGTCGGACGAAAGTCTACGACGTCGGTGACCGGGTGGTGCGCCTCAGGTGGACCTGGGCAGGACATCTGGCTAGACGCAGAGATTGCCGATTGAGTAAGGCCTTGACCGAGTGGTGGCCAAGGCTTAGCCAAAAAAACCAGCGCCGTCCTAAACCTCGTTGGGTTGACGATATTGTCAGGGTCGCGGGAAACACCTGGATCAGGGTCGCACAGAACCGGGAAGTGTGGCGGAAGAAAGGGGAGGCCTATACCCAACAGTGGGTGATTGTGGGCTGATGATGATGATGATGAACCAGAATGAAAGAAACAAAGCACCTAGTGCAGGGTAATTCCTTCACTTTCTTGCTTATTTTTAATGTAACAAAAATGAACTCTGTGTGTGAACTTACATGGACTATTATAGACTCACTAACCCCTTAAATACGGTTTAACCTTTGCTGTAGGGTTTCTTACTGAACCCTATAAAGTAACCCGATTAATACCCCTATACGGGTAACCTTTTCGGTCCCTGGATTTTTAACCGACTTCTAAAATGGGAGAAGGTTATGCATTCCACCGGGTTTATTTTTCATGTATTTAGACCGATAACTCCGTGATTCCCGATTCTTTTTTTATTTGGTGGAGGAAGCCCGCGCGGTGGTCCCATAGCAATTTTATTAACTTTGCTTGTGTAATCTATATTAACTTGTATTATTTCTTCTTGGACTATGTGGACATGATGGTCTCTTAATAAGTTCTATTTACAATTTTAAATTAACACATGACAAGAAATTGTGTGATGACACTACAGCTAAAAAAGGTAGAATAAAAAACTTTCTTGCAAAAAAAGGTTCTTTTTTTAAGCATTTCTCTTACACAAAAACAAGTAATTTTTTTACAGTTTTATACTCGCTAAACTTAACAGTTTGATGGCGAGAAGCGCTCGTTTATCATTCATAACTTTAGTTCTTAGCTTCTACAAAATCGCCGGCGGTATGACATGGGCCTAATTAAATATATATATAAATAAATATATCGCTGGACATTACACACATTGCCATCTAGGTAGTGCCACACTAAGCAACGAGACTTGTGTCGTGGACACCAGATAGTTGATATACTACATAGATACTTTTTGTTTGTAAATACATACTTATTAAACATATAAACATCCATGACTCGGAAACAAATGTCCATGCTCATCACACAAACATTTGCTCCTACCGGGACCCTAAGAACGTAATTAGGATACTAAATTTGTGCACTATGTCGTTATCTTAAGTTTATATTTACCCCCAGGAGTTACGCAAAAGTAATAAATAAGATAACGCTTGTTCTATTTCTGGTCACTAGCCCACAATTGACCAAGTTACTAAAACAGATATCAATGTTATGCACTATATCATGTAATTATCGATCTCTTAACCTTTATTAAGATTGACGTCTTACTAAATATTTACTCATTTCGATTGTTGTCCTTGTTGTGTTATTGAGTGATTGACATTTTCCTGAAATGTGATATTTCAAAAGTATTTTTGCTAATGAGGGTATTTTTAGATTGCATGCTTCTTACACTTAGGTGTGTCATTTTTTTATGTGGCGTGTGTGATGAAATGAATAAGGAGAACAAAATTTGATCAAAATGAAAAACCGGATGTGCACTTTATTTACTGCAAACAGACCCAAATAACATCAGAAAAAAATTGTTTGGGAACTAACCAAAATGTATGGAAAAGGTTTTTTGCAATTTCTGACTTTTTCAGTACTCCAACCTGGATTGGTCCCATAGAAGTTTTTGATCAGTATTAGAAACAGGATCGACTGGCATCAAAAAAATGTTTTGTGTAAAATGGCCATTTTCTTGCTAACTCTACATTTTTTCGAAGATCTCTGTGAATAGTGATCAAAATTTCACGAAAAAATATGGATAGTCTCCTAAGACTATTTTCGTGTAGCTGCAACTGTTAAGATAGTTCCCCTTACTGAATTTACCGCATCCAGCCTGTATACAAATATTAGTTACTAGTTCTCCCCTGCGGCTTTGCTCGCGCTAATTTAGAATTTGAATAAATTTGGGTTGTACTCGAAAAACACGTGACGCTTCTATTACCATAAGAACGTTATTGTTGTTTTGCTCGGGAACAGTACTTTTTTTCGGGATGAAAGGTTATGTCCGTTTCTGTACTCCTGAAAACTTATAAATACACTGGCCTGCAAAAATAAGAATCACACTTTTAAAATTGCAATAACTTTTTAAGTACACAAGATATACTTTCGAAACAAAAAGGACTCTAAAAATAGTTTAATTTTGTCTATAGTTTCAAACAAAGCTGATAAAAAATGGCTTTAAAACATTTTTTTTTTAATCTCTAACTTCTATAGTTTAGAAAAAAAAATTAAAAGTGTAGTACTTATTTTTGCAGGCCAGTGTATATTATGCAACATTTCAGGGTGATCGGCCCAGTGGTTTAGGCGTGTTAAGGTAACAAACAAACTTACTTTCGCCTTTATACTATTACTTAGGAAGTTAGGATTAAATAGTACAGGACGTTCTGAAATAGAGTTATTTTAACTACACGTGTTCGAATCTTCTAAACAGTCAAAATATGAATCACTTAACATATATCATTATAGTAGCGGTTGGTAGAATGGTATATAATGATTAAAATAATACCTACTACGAATATTTGAATATTCGCCGACGGTTACCGTTTGGTTAATGCAAACTGGTGAGTTTCTGTGTTCATTTGGATTGCATTTAAAAATTTTGGACAAAAATAGAACACTTTTGGTGCTTTTCTCTGTAATGTTTTCTAACTTTTTAGGTGATCAATTATTCTAATAAAGGAGAAAAACGTTTCTTCATCATGGTGAAATAAATTAAATAATTGTTAACTAAGCGCCATAGCTCGTGGAAGCTAATAAAATCCAATAGTTTAAAAACATTGAAAAACATTCTTCTCGTATTCTTCTCAGCAAACCCTTTCATTTGATAAGTACCCATATCATGGGAAAGCATATAAAAAAATAACTACTCCACCATCTTTGGGAGTCTGCCATATTGGATTTAGAATGTCGTCACTTAGTTAACCATGCTTTGTTATCCAAACTAAACATGTATGCCAAATTTCAGCTTATTCGGAGACCGGGAGGTTTTTACATAGTTAGTTACAAGCTAATAAAAACGTGTTAAAAATTCATTAATTTATGTTGTTCACAGTATGTAATTATAATGTCTTCTTTTTAAACTGAATGTTTTTAAATGTCAAAGAGATATCAGGCCCCTTATTCACAACACTTCGATTCGATTTTCGATTCGGAAAGTCATATGTCTATCTTTTTTTGACATTACGAAATCGAGCGAGATAGACATACGACTTTCCGAATCGAAAATCGAATCGAAGCGTTGTGAATAGCTATGCTGATGGCTATCTCGAAACGTGACGCGTTAGAAGATTTTATCTCATACAACACTTGTTTGTATTGATGCCAGCCAGATTAAGGCCCGGTTTCCACCAATGCGGAGACGAGCGGAGCGGAGAGGAGAACATAGGTTAAGGAATACTAACAATTTTGTGGGTTTTAGGCAATTTTGCCTGAATCAAAGACATTTTTTTTTCTTAGCCTGTCATGTGTCCCAATGCTGGGCAAAGGCCTCCCCTTTCTCCTTCTAAACCTCTCTATCTTGTGCGATACCTGGACATGTAAAGATAAATAATAGGCTAGTTTCCACCATCAATAAATTGCACATCTATTTAGTCCGTCAGTTAGAGTATTGGAAAATAATGGACACGTATTATTTGTTTTTGTAAATCAATGAATATTGACAAAGATAAAACGCATCAAAACTCGGGAGTGGGGGGGGCTCGTGACGTCAGAACGCACTAAAACTTATACCACGGCGTGACGTATTGAGAATTTTAAAAGCGTCGTATCTTCGTCAATTTTGGTTTACGTAACAAAAGAAAAAATACGTGTCAAATATTGTTTGATAAGTAATCTAACTGACGGGACTAATTAGATTTTTTTTTCTCCTCTACCCTATTATAATAGATTTTGTTGCGGACGCTACTTGCCCAGTGCGACCAACTGTTGAATTGCATTAGGACATTCTGTACTCGATCGTAGGACGAAACGTCTTTGTTTTCTCCGCTATTTCATACTCATTGGTTTGTTCCACAAAATTATGGCCGGTTATGGGGCATTGGTATCGGAAACCTTTATTTTTAACAAGTTTAAACCTTTCCACTGTGACATTTGTGTTGTTTTTCTTTTTAAAGAGGTTTTTCTGAACTGGTTTTTATTTCAATTTGGAGTTTTCAAACTGTATCATCATTCATTCACTCTTATCCTAATATATTTGAGGCAATTACGACACGGTTGGCGGATTGGCTGAGCGATTGGCTGCTGCACTGCGTGTCGCGGGTTCGATTCCCGCACGGAAAAATATTTGAATGGCCTACAGGTAATTGTTTCGGGTCTAACTGTTTATGTATATGAGTATAAATGTTTGTAAATACACCCACGATACAGCCAGTACATTTTTCCAACAATTACCTTCTTTCTTACCTTAACATCCTTCATATAGCACAACTTCTAGTATTTTAGCCATCAAAATTACACTCAAAACTTCACTCAAAAAAGTGCAATAATTTTGTTATTTCATACACCTCGTTTATATCCTTTTGTTTCCGTAATTAAATGTTCTCATTGGTACTAGGAAACATTTTTTGTTACAAATTAAAAGCTTCGGCGCTTCGACGTTTCCCGCCAATTTTAAACAAAATTTAAAAAAAAAAACTTTTTTTTTCAATTGAGGATGTTATTTTCGTATTGCGTTTGCTTCTAAGATGAAATGTATTGTAGAATGCCGAGTAGTTCATTTCTGTGAAGTTATAGTGATCCAACACGTTTTGATATTCAATTTTTCTGATTGGTACATACTGTATTTTCCTTGTGATGTTTGCTTACGTTTTTATTGCAATGGTTTTACGTTGCAATAAATATTTAGTCGAAACCATGTTTTTATCACATTTTTTTATTTTTATATAATTGAGTTTGTTTCGTGGTCCCATGTTATGCGGAGGAATGAGGAAAATGTCGTGAGGAAAGTTCTGAGTATGAATGTGGATGGGTATAAGAGTAGAGGAAGACCAAAGAAACGATGGATGGACTGTGTAAAGAATGATATGGCAAGAAAAGAAGTGTCTGATGGGATGACGTGTTATAGAGCGACGTATGGAAGAAGAAGACATGCTGCGCCGATCCCAAATGAATAGGCGAGACGACAAAAAAAAAACGATTTAGTCCGTCAGATAGATTATCAAAATAAAATTTGACCCGTGCTTTTTCTTTTGTTACGTAAACCAAAATTGACGAAGATACGACGCTTTTAAAATACTCAATACGTCACGCCATGGTATAATTTTTAGCTAGTTCTGACTCACAAGTTTTGATGCGTTTTATCTTTGCCAATATTCATTGATTTATAAAAACAAAAAACACGTGTCCATTAATTTCCAATACTCTAACTGACGGACTAAATAGATGTGCAATTTTTTGATACTGTCGTCATGCCTATTGGGATAAGTGCAAGAGAATGATGATGAATTTTAAGTTTGTTGCACACTTTTACAAGAATATTTTTAAACTATCTTTATATTTCCATTTCGTAAGTTTTTCGTGTTCCTATTGCTTTATAGGAACTGAGAAAGCCAGTAAGTTATCTATTGTGTCAAAGTTCTGTGATGAAACAGAAACATACGTTTTCCGAAGGAGACCAATTTACTAATATTAATTCCCAGGATTTGACCCTGGATTTATGCCTGGTTTATGGCAATAGGCTCTCTCCTATTACAAGGGATTTAGCTAAACATAACTGGCGATATGTGGGTGTAACTCCTATAATACATCTCCGCCTAACCGTTCGGGATTACAGGTGCGATGTTCTTCTTTTTAACCGACTCCTAAAAAGGAGAAGTACCTGTTCATCGATATTTCCGTCAGTAATGGACCGATTTTGTTTCTTTTTTTTTTCAAAAGTGGAAAATTACTTTATTTTACTTCCGGAAGTCGGTGACAAAAAAGGAAATGAAACAAACGAAATTCGCCGACGTCCGAAAGGAAATTGATATGCCACTTAGACTGGAAGCCGACCCCAACATAGTTGTGAAAAGGTTAGTCAGATGATGTACCTTTTATGTTACTTACAAATAAATATCACACAAACATTAACTATCCTAGTCCAAGGGTGGACGACGCGACGGTAGGCAGACTTCCTTGTTTGTATTGTTTTGTCGCAGCGCTACAAACAAAACCCCTGTTCGAAAAACTGAAAAATAAATATTACTTCTATACAAAACGTGTTCGTGCATGATTGAATTTAGTTTCAATTAAAAGCTATCTTTTCTTTTTCTGTCAACTAAAAAGAACGTTCACAAACATTGAGTCTTTATTAATCAACAAACTGATTTTTTGTACATTTGTGTTAAAGCTAAATAATAAAACGTAAGTGTGTCTCTTTATATAATATTTTAGTAACGTAATAATCAGCATTAGTAATAAGCTTGTGTCCTGAAAAAATCTAATTAGTTTGTCAGTTAGATTATAAAAAAATATTTAACACGCATTTTTTCTTTTGTTACGTAAACCAAAATTGACGAAAATACGATGCTTTTAAAATTCTCAATACGTCACGCCGTGCTATAATTTTAGTGCGTTGTGACGTCACAAGCCCCCACTCTCGAGTTTTGATGCGTTTTATCTTTGTCAATATCCATTAATTTACAAAACATAAAATACGTGTCCATTATTTTCCAATACTCTAACTGACGGACTAAATAGATTTGCAATTTATTGATGGTGGAAACTAGCCTATTACTATCAAAGTTTTTTTTACCCTATTTGAGTGTCGCACTGCTCGGCAGAGGCCTACCCTTTCTCTAAAACAAAATCAGATCGTCACACCACAAGAAAATAATGATCTTGATTAAATTTCGAACCCTAGAATTTTGTCCAGATATGCCCGGTGAATGGCATTAGGTTTGACCAGAGCCGGTAGTCTCGACAGAGATAACGACAAAATCTCTAACTTTTGATTGCTAATTACTAACGAATAAATTGGGTTGCAATAACGATGCTTGCGAGAAACGCATCTTGGGTGTAAAGACGATGATGTAGAGACGATGTGTTACTCGCAAGTATCATAACACATACTCTGCCGAGACTTCCAGCCCAGTGCTACATGAGTCTTAAGGATAACTTAAATATCGAAATGTGTGTAGTGTATCTCTGTCGGTCTCCCTGCGGCAAATACTGGCATGATGTTATGTGTGAAAACTCTTTTCATGTTTACTTAATTCTATTTAAAGAGTTCTCCGAATTAATTTTGTAGGAACACACACTTTAGTTTAAAATAAAATATGACAGTGTTCACTGTGTACTGAAGCTGAAGTATTAATAAAGTTCCAATTCGCGGTTTAACTTCTTCATTAATTAATTATCTTGTTCGTTACAAATAATTATCTTCCGTATTCATACCGAAGTGTTTAAAATTCATGGTTTAGTTAGATATTTACTTCTTCTTTCGTGTAGCTGTAAATTAATTACTTAAGTACATAATTAAACATTTTGTGAAGTTGTAAATAAAAATCAATCACAGGAAAGTCAATTTTGCTCTTACCAATCTCTTAGGAGAAGTTGGCCACAATGCCCGCAATGTAGATGACTTCATGAATCAACAGAACGTTTGTTTGTAAAAGTTACTGCTTGATTCATAAATATAAGGTGTAAACGTATCCTTCACGAAGTCATCAACCAAGCATTATGACTCCACAATTATTGCTGGGATATGACGTTCATCATAATCGGCATTTTGACCCCCAATATTTATGTACCTAACTAGAAGATTCCAGGTATAATGGTCCAGAACAAGCGCCTTTCCGCTTCGTTAAGGGTCTTTTACACCCATTATATCAACTTTCTTTTCAGATGTTAACACGTTTTGCGAAGTCCTTCTCTAGGCGAATCGCATAGTGCAAGTGGCTTGTGGCGGGAAACAAAATCGATAAGAATAAATCTGTCTTCCATTCATGTGTTGTGCAATACCTAGGAGTGTATTCCGTATATCTAAGCCAAACTTAATTCCCTGCAAAACGCCTGTGACGGGACCACAGGAATAGGTCAATCGTGCAACAGTTGAGGCGTGAGCTCACGTTATCTCGCTAGCCAGTCCGACGTCTTCCGGCCTTTGCAATAACTTACTGTTCGGTTTCGGTAGGTAGCTATCTCTGTCTGTTTGACATTTTGCTTACGGACGGTAAGAAACAAAACGTCACAGAAAATCTGTCTTTGATTTTTCTATGAATCAAGTGATAGGTAGGTGACGCGGATAGGAAATTTCAAGCTAACTTTGTTGATAGAAACACCGTTAGCTGCGAGACGTGGCATATTAACTGATTAGAAGAATTTAGAGGGGGGAGGGACCAATATTTGCAATTTGAAGTTTAATATTTCGTAAATGGAGCTAAGTCATTTTAAAAGACCTATTCAACGATACCCCGGACGATGGAATAGATGACGAAAAAAAAATTCATCCTCACTTCACACATGTAGGGGAACTAAAAAAATTTTTTCCAAAATTTTATTTTTCCATTTAGTTGGCGTAATTAATAGACAACCTCTACAAAATTACAGCTTTCTAGTACTAACAGTCTCTGAGCAACCTCGGACGGAAGGACGGACAGACGGATATGACGAAACTATAAGGGTTCCTTGTCAGGACTACAGAACCCTAAAAACTCGTTCAGCTGCTGTTGCTACTGTACACGTTGGTTAGGTTAAAAAAGACCTTTAGTTAGTGTAGTCACAGATAATATAATACTTCGTGTAGTGTTAGTATGTCAGTTTAATTTTAAGTAAGTGTAACAGACGCTGGCGATACTATAACGATGAGGAGGTAATTTAATTAAACTCATGTTCAGTTCGTGCTGATACGAGGGGAAAAAATGGTAAATTTATGCCAAAGACTCAGACTTTATTGTTCTAATTCAAATATGTTTATTTGTGACACATAGGTAAAAGTAGCCACATGACTGTTATTCAGCTTCATCCAGTAATACTAGAAGCCGACCCCTTAATTTACTAGAAAAAAAAATACGTTTATTTGGCACATGCCACAAGTGCACAAAACATTAAACAAAAATATAGGTATAAATAATTAGTGTCTCACGGCTGCGCCTAATAGGCCCAGTTCAGCACACTGCCGAGTAACAAGACTGCCCGACGCTGGTTTTCAACTGGACCTGAGATGCGATGTGATGGACGATTGGACGTAGTTGTAGTAGCACATGTTAGATGATAAGACGCCCATTGAACTAGCAATTCCTAATGAAACACCATCTTGTACCCTTTTTTTTTTTCGGATGGGAAATCATCAAATGACACCTCCCGCTCTAGGCGGAGCAGGAGAGAGTGTCAGACTTTTACTGACTAAAACCCCTCCATGTTCCTTCATCCCCTTTGTGTTCTGGGGCCACGGTATCTCTTTCGAACAGTCCCGCAGCCCCGGGATTCGCACACATCATGTTTACCTTGACTGTAGTCCTGCAGACATTACTCGCATAGTCATCGCATCCGATGACTTCGTTGTTCTGTGCAAGTTGATGGCAAGGACCAGCTAGACTAGATGACTCTAGATGACTAATCCTTTCGCTTCGTGCACGTTCATACGAACGTGCACGAAGCGAAAGGATTATTGTAAGGATCGTAGAACTTGGCGTTCTGAGGTTTCTGCATACCCCGCTAAAAGGCGTGAGTTTTTTATGGTAATTTGATGGAGAGGCAGTGACTACTGGGATGGTGACTGTGAGGAAAAGTGTGGAGGAAGAGGCTGAGCTGGCCCCAAATAAATTGGGATAAAGAAAGGAGAAAGATTTTGATAGCTCGGTTTTTTGTGAAAGATGATATGGCTAGAAAGGGAGTGACTGCTGCGATGACGGCTAAGGCCTGGACTCCACCAAAGCGGAGACTAGCGGAGAGGTAAATAAATAAATAAATATCGCTGGACATTACACACAGCGCCATCTAGGTGCCACACTAAGCAACGAAGCTTGTGTCGTGGACACCAAATAGTTGATATACTACATGGGTACTTTTTGTTTGTAAATGCATACTTATTATACATATAAACATCCATGACCCGGAAACAAATGTCCATGCTCATCACACAGACATTTGCTTCTACCGGGATTCGAACCCGGGACCCTAAGAACGTAAGGCAGCCTCACTACCGCTGCGCCATTCGGGTCATCAAACGGGTGTGAAGCGTATCCACCGAAGCTGTGCGGAGATTTGCAAAGTGAAAAGGAGAGAAAAAGTGAAAGCGGCACGCTGCTCACAGCACACCGCTTACCGCAACAACGGGGTCTATCGTTTTTGAGCTCACCAGATGGAGCCACTGTCGAGTAAGGTCCTGTCAATAATTTTATTTTATACTTTAAACTACCAATACCAATAACTTCATAAAACGTCATTTTATTACGTATAACAACATAGTGCATAGTGCTTCAGATACATATTTACAATATTCTGCCTAAAATTAGCAAGCATGAAACATTTAAAAATCATTCTACCTCCAAATACTAACAAATAAGATCTTAAGTTGCTACTTAAAATCTTCAAGTCATAATAAATCAGAAATGGGTCAATCTATTAGTAAAAATACGTGATAAAAAAGCACGCAAAACGCGAACACTGTATGACATCTGACATTTCGGAAGACCCTACTCTGCACGAACGCCTCTAGCGGCGAATTCATGCGCGATAGCCCCCATTGCAAGACATCTCCACTGCTCTCTGCTCACCCGTTTCCACCAAAGCTAAACGGAGACGAGAAGTGTCGAAATTCTATTGGTGGTTTAAAACACATCTCATCTCGTCTCGTCTCGTCTCTGCTTCGGTGGAGTAGGGCCGTAAAGGCTAGCGCAGACCGGGGATGGCAGCGCATACCGTGTTACCTTTACCCAACGTAATATCAGACGTAGCTAGTGGTACCAAGATATAGATTCCAATGATTTTATGCGAAGGAGCATAGTGATACAAAAAAATACCCGCATGTATGAACGTTTACACGCATTCAATTCTTTCAAGACTCAATTATCTGAATATTTAACCGCAAATACCATTCCCAAACTCTGAATGCACTAGATGGGTGTATCACACGCAATGTTTGCATGCAGTTACAAACTTATTATTAACATTAGCATAAGGATCTCTGTTCACATGTAGATGTAAATGACATGTTACTTGGGGTCGGCGCAACACGTTTTTTTCTTCCATTCTCCTCTGTCAACCGTCACGCTATGATTTACTCCTTTTCATATCATTCCTCACACAATCCATCCATCATTGCCTTGGTCTTCCTCTCCCTCTCCATCCATCAACATTTATATTGATCACTCTTTTAGTCACATGCGATTCGTCCTTCCATGAGAATAAATATTTTATTAAACCTAGCATCACCTTTGCCAAGCCTTTTTAAAATTATATTGGAGACGGCTTCCAGCCTATCTGGATGCAGCTGAATACCAGTTTTTTACATGGAATGACTGCTTATTTGACCTTAACAACCATTGATAACACGATACCTTTGTCAAGACTGGTAAATACATAATTATACGCAGAGGAGCAAAAGATTCAATAACATTTTATTTCGGGATGAAATAAATACGAAAGGCTCGTTTCAAGTTTCAGGTTTTATTATATCTTTATGAGCGGTGAACGTATTTTACGAGATGTCGAATCATTGATCGAGGCTTTGAATTTCAGGTTCATAAAAATAAGAATTGAAATACTTGTTATCATAACACGTAACATACCAAACTTGTTTTTCTGTGACTTTAGAACGGCCGCGGTTTCTTTGGCCTAACCTTGACCGCCACTCGGGCAAAGCCTTGCTACCATCGGCCATCCTTGCGCCTAGCCAGATGTTCTGCCCAGGTTCACTTGAAGCGCACCGCCTGGTCCTCGACGTCGTAGATTTTCGTCCGACGTCCCGCGGTTTTCGGTATTACACACTCGATTTAAAAGGGTTATGCAGCATGGCTCGTTCTATGGCCGCTAATGCAACTCGTACTCCGTGGACGGTCTCCTTGACCAAAGTACATCGGGCCTTATAGATCACTAGCACTTCGCCCGCGAGTTCGTCCGCGAAAATTGTGTAGCTCAACTAATTTGCATGATATCAATATAATTTATAGCCTATGTTACTTGGTAAACGTATTAACGTGTAACGGATTAAGTAATTTGATTTTATGACATTGTTTAAGGTATTATTTTTAATTTTTTAATTTATGACATTGTAGAACGTATTAATTTGAATTTATCACATTGTATATGGTTTTAATTTGATTTTATTTTCTTCCGACTCTGTGGTATTAATTGGATTTTATGAAATTGTAAAACCTGTAATTATAAATTTTGCATGCCTAAATTGGTACAATACAGTGGACTGCGCATTCACTTGACATCTGGAAATGTATAAAATGTACTGTGTTGAGCAATAAATATTTGAATTTGCATTTAAAGATGTAGCTTTCTAACGGCAAAAGTTTTTTTTAAATCGGTCCAGTAATTTTCAAGTTTATTGGTTACATACAAATCTTTCCCCTTTTATAATATTAGTGTAGAAGTATATAGATGTTTCAATTGAACAGCTGGTGTTTAGACGTCCTAAACTAAAAGAAACCCACATAACAACATCCCCATTTTCTTGAGTAGGTAGGTAATTCTCACTTCTGAAAGAATTCTTAATTCCAAAAACACTTTTAAAGAAACAGTCGTAGAACAACATTGATTACACGATTAGTGCCTATATACGTAGTGTTTACAACAAAGTAAAACGGGTACCACCTGAGATGGATAGTTGATTAAATGAAAACAAGCGAAATGTATTAACTAGGAGCGTGGGACATCAAATTCGACCCTTGTTAGGGATCGATTACAGTTTCACGTTGGGAAACGTTTTTGTGTTTTTCCTAATGATAGCTACTTTTTAAGTTATCTATGATTAGATTTTCAGACGATTATGGACTAATTCTGGGCATTGGCGGCCAAAAATTGATATTGTAAAATGTTTTTTTTTTATTCCGAAAATCTAAAAAATCTCAAATCTCCTCTTTTACAAGCTTTTATTTAACTTTCAATATTTGTTTCTATGTTTTATTCATCTTCATCAGCCTATTAATGTTCCCGCTGCTGGGACACAGGCCTCCTCTCTAAGAGAGGGAATGGGCTAAAATCTACCACGCGGGCCCAGTGCGGATTGGTAGATGTCACATGTCTTCGAAGTTTTTGGTTCTTGGACATGCCAGTTTCCTCACGATGTTTTCCTTCACCGTTTTGAGAGCAGTGTTTTATTTGTATAGGTCAAATCTTGCTATTGCCGATTGAGCTGGAGCTTTGCATATATTTTAGTTTGGATGACTATGCATGGTTAACATTCTCCTGTCATATCCCAGTTTATTTAAGGTCGGCGAAGTTTTTTTTTTCTTCCATACTTCTCTATTACTTGTCATCTCATCACACCTCCTTTTTTGCCATATCAATCTTCACACAGTCGACCCATCGTTTCTTTGGTCTTCCGTTACTCCTATACCCGTCTACATTCATACTCACAATTTTTACACGACGTTTTCTTTATTCAAATATTAGGCAGTAGTATTTTAAAAGAAATATTTGGCGTAATTTTATTATTTTCAAAGATAATTGAACGGTTGTGTATAAATCAATGTTTGTGGAGGTTTCTGCTCAAATAGACAACTGCCTGTATCTGTTATTTTTATGTTATGTGTATTTGTATTTCTTGTTTTCCAGAATATGGGCATGTCGGTTTTAGATCTACTTATACGACTCCGAGCAAAAATACAAACTACACTTTTGTTGTTATTTTACCGTATTACGCACATATAAATAGACTAGAAGAAAATTGGAAGTCCTAAATAACTGTCATCACTATCACATATAAAACAAAGTCCTCCGCCGCGTCTGTCTGTCTGTCTGTTCGCGATAAACTCAAAAACTACTGCACCGATTTTCCTGCTGTTTTCACCAATGGATAGAGTGGTTCTCGAGGAAGGTTTTAGTATATAATTTGTCAAATTATTGTATACATTGGCAAAAATATAATTATATTTGTTAGAGGTGTCGGAAAAATAAGGCGTCTGGGAGCTTTACTTTTGTGAATTTAGTCAGAATCAGAATCAGAATGCTTTATTTGTGAACATAGGTCAAATTACAATGGCAGAGTTACAGATAGGTAGATCCTCTATGTTTTTCCCAGAGTCGTATTACATAGGAGCTCGCCGCGTATGTAGTTAAAGTGTTACATGGTGCAGCTCATAAGCCGGGAGTGCTGCGGCACCTGAAACTGTGCGTGCTGGATCAATACGTGTGGAGGCGGCGGCGCCCACCGCTGCTAGCCGTGCCGGTAGCCAGAACCAATCTACAGGCTAAGACCAGGTTCACGAGCGAATCGAAATTTTTTCGTGCACTTTGAGTGAATTCGCAAAAGTTTTGTTAATCTTAGTTTCTTAAGGTGGATGCTTCAGGCTAGCCCGCGAAATTCAAATTTTCTTACGTTTTTTGCAATTTGTAGACCAGTGCTAGGTTACATGTTGATTAAAATATTGTTCGCGACTGTAAGACGTATGTAGTTACAGAATTATAATCATCAAAATCATCAATACAACCCTCCGAGTTCATAAAGGTCGAGGAATGGTTTTGACCTTAAAAAAGTCGTTCCACCTTAAATGTATGTATTACTTTATATTTCGTATTTCTAGTTGTTAAGTTATTCTTATTTTATAAAGATATAGTCACACTATCGAATTAGGTTTAAGATTACCTGAAATGATAGTTGTAAGTTGAATAAAATAAATAAATAAATACTTTTGGTCGCGAAAACCGACATCCACACAGGCGAAGCCACAGGCATCAGCTAGTTAAAACATAAATGCCAAACATAACATAACAGGACGCCTGTTATCCCCGAAGGGTAGGCAAAACTGGACTTCTTATTTAATAATGCACACACATTTCCCCAGTAATGCTTAAGTACCATGTAATACACCATTGAGGTCAGCACCGGAAACTCCTCATTGGAAAACCCAATTTCACTTTGCTCGACCTGGGTGTTGAATCCAGGACCTCGCGCTCATCAGTAGTGCTTGCGACACTTAAAAGTCAGAATGACAAAAAAAAAATGGTCTCTGAAAGATAAAAAAACGCAAAGTGTAGTCCGTCCCTAAACGGAATTTCTTTCTTTTTAATTCATTCCCTTCGATAAGCAACCCACATATGTTTCAAGTTCTACGTCTTCGTCCTTCACACTGTCCGTTTGGTGTGGTAAGCAGGCTTTAAGGTCATGTACGAATGGACCAATAATTTTATCCTTTAGAATAGCCACTGATAAGAATAAAGATCTATCAAAATGGCTGGTTTAAGTTTTATATCCGTTTCGGTTGAAAAAACATCTTCTAGTTGGTAGAAAGTTGATCTCGAATCTTCTTTTAGAGTAAAGCTCCTATCCTATCCTATCTGCACAAACTATTAAATCTTCTTAATCCATTTTCCTAATTTATTTTTAATTTATTTAAAATATTAATTTATTTATTTACACTCTTTACTTTACTTGGAGCATCTGTAGACGAATTATGATAAGTCCTCTTTCTGGGTTATACTGCGCCAGACCCCTGGTTAAGTTCATAGTCGTCTACGCAGCTTTTTCCCAACTATGTTGTGGTCGGCTTCCAACATCACTGGACGTAGTTGAACACCAGTATTGTAAATGGAGCGACTGCCTATCGGAGCACCACAGCATAATTACTGGTTAACGCATATCCCTTGGAAAAATTGCTTGTTAAACTTTCAGACTTATGAGTACAGCCGGCAACATGGTTAGATAAACTTACCAATCTATAAGGTGGTAGAAGCCAAGAGTGATGATCACACAGCCATTCTGAATATAAAAATACCCTTAACGAAGCCCAAAAGTCACTTGTTCTCCCCGTCATTGCGGTTATTTTTTGTTCTAGACCATACCTGGGAACCTTCTAGTTACGGAGATATTGGGGACAAAGTCTCAACTTTTTTATACAAGTTTTTAATATTATAGCTTTACTTTAAATCCATACACTACTATTTAACGCATTAGCACAATATTTTGAGTGCGTTACATTGAGTCCTACCGTAAAACGTGATTTTTCACCCCGAAAAAAAGTCTTTTCCCAGCAATATTTTTTTGCGTAGAGTTACTTAGTTTGATGTACAGAATGCTTGGTTGACGGCTTCGTAGAGAGTCTGTTTACACCTTAATATCACTGTTTGAATAGACTACTTACCAGTAATTCGTATTCTTTTGAGGCAGTCCTTTACTTTCTGAAACAATTGGTTCCATATTTAGTTTATTGACAGTACATAACACTTTCGTATTGTAATCACTAATGGGTTACAAGGGCTCTACAAATATATAATTAGGCCTGAGTAAATAGTGTTATTGTATCAAGTGAGAAGACTCTTAACTTTGTAAGTGTATCTACATTTAAGAGTTTAGCGGTTTAACCTTCAGTAAGTACCAGAGATGATAAGTTTTCAGCACACATAATTTTATTAGCCTATTGTCTTGGTGTATTGATTGGTGTCTTGATTTTTCTGTCTTGTTGATTGGTGAAAGAAAAAGTTGTAAATGATTGGGTGGTTACCCGTGGTCCCGGTGGGTCGACTCATTACCGGGTCCATGGGTAATTTTAATTACCCGTGGTTCCATGGCATTAGGGATTGTTTCCTGGACTTCTGAATATATCGATAGAAAATACAAATCCATATTAACAGCATATCATATCTCACAGGGACCACGGGTGTGATTGCATAATTTGACTACGGGTTTATTGGTTTTCTATTTTTTATTTATCTACCAACTACCAGGAGGGCATAACCATAAAAGAGGTATTTTATATTTTTAATAGGAAATCTCATAATCAATCCGTGTACATTTCGATTATCATGTGCAATGTAGAAAATACTTCTTCATGATTCCGGCGTCCTGGTAGTTTGTGAGACTTCACTAACCTTGTTTCTCATCTCATACTTGTCTTTGCTTTCTTTTAGAGATAAATGTACATGAATTGATTATGAGATTCCTATTAAAAATTTAAAATACCTTCTATATGGTTCTGCCCTCTTGGTAGTTGGTAGATAAATAAAAAACCAATAAATCCGTTGTCAAATTATGCAATGACTTGTTACCCGTGGTCCCGGTGGGATATGATATGCTGTTATTATGGATTTGTATTTTCTATCGATATTTTCAGAAGTCCAGGAAACAATCCCTAATGCCATGGAACCACGGTTAATTAAAATTACCCATGGACCCGGTAATGGGTCGACCCACCGGGAGGGAAACGTGGAAGAAAAAAACGTATTGCGCCGACCCCAAATAACTTGGGACAAGGGCAGGGAAAGACTTGTAATATTGATCCGTAAGATTTTGATGGAAATTCGTAATCAATTTCTTTGTAGCTATTTTTGAAAAACTGAAAGGCATTGTAATTTTTAATGTGATACGTATTTGAATGCTGGTTGCCAAGCCTATTTTGAATTTGTACAACAACAGACGTAATATTTGATATCGAAACCTAATATTGCAAGCCTACTGTCCAACCGCATACAGATCAGTATATCTACCTACCTAGCTTAAGCCCCTGGTGTAGGTCGACTCAGCAAGTTTAATATAAATGCAGCGTATTCTGCCTGTCAATATGCCCTCATTGTACGCCATTGAAATGAAGACTTAATGCCAATATTATAGCGGGAAACTTTGTATTACAATGTTCTGCTCGCTTCCGCGCTGTCCATAGTTTTTCTCGTTGCTTTTTCTAGTTCCTAATGTCTGTTTTATGTTGAAAGAACCAAGGTGGGATGTTGTTTTAGTGTTGTGGAGATTACAATGTTTTTAGGGTTCCGTAGTCTTGACAAGGAACCCTTATAGTTTCGCCATGTCCGTCTGTCTGTCTGTGTCTGTCTGTCCGAGGTTTTGCTAAGAGACCGTTAGTACTAGAAAGCTGTAATTTGGTAGAGGTTTGTATATCAATAACGCCGACAAAGTGGTACATACATGTGAGGTGGGGATGATTTTTTTTTCGTCGTCTACCCCTTCGTGTAGGGTATCATTGAATAGGTCTTAAAATGACTTAGGGGTTGCTAATACTACTTTTCGATTTAATGCTCTATTTACGAAATATTAAACTTTATAGTGCAATTTTTTGTTCCAGTAGGGTGTTGGATAATTTTGTACCAAATACAAAATTCTTAGAATAAATCCTGTAAAGTGACTAAGATGAAGTGGTTGTTTGTTTATAACGGGTGAAGACTCGCATTGAAAACAAAATCTAAAATATAACGGGCTACTACGGAACCCTACACTGCGCGAGGCCCGACACGCACTTGGCCGGTTTTTTACTTTTGAAGATATAATCAAAAACTGAAAATATCGTGAGGAAGCCGGTATGTTACATGTTTTCGAATTGTCGGTTTTAGGATCGATAATTCGAAGACGTGTGACATCTACCAACCCGTTTTGGGCCAGCTTGGTGGGTTCAGCCCGTTCCCTCTCATGGAGACGAGGCCTTTAATTGGGACAAGCCTGCCTCACTATTCCCAAACCACTCTAACTCCTGAAAGCCAGAATTAATAGTGGCGACCACTCGAAAAACGCCGAGACAATGAAGCTTGACAAAGTCCCAGAGAAACAATTTAACTGTCTTGGATCCCGCAACGACAAAAATCAGAAACGAATAAAGGAGTAGGTAAAAATCTATCGTGCCAACGTTGGATGGCAATACTGATTCTTTGACCAAGAAATAGGCCAGCCCTCTGGTCGCATCTATCTTGTTGGATGATAACATTGATAAAGTAAAACGAGACGAGACGAGACGATGATGGGAGATGAGGACAGATGATATAACTAACAAAATAAAGGCCAAAATAATTTAATCCCACACAAATCAACTGTTACTAAATGACGTATACCAGTCTCATCTAAATCATAACTACACACTAAAACGAGCATCAACCAGTAGTCCATACATTTGCCACCCTATTCAAAGCATGTAAAACCTAATCGTCCGTGCTAACACCCCATATAGTCCCATATACAGTGCTCGTGTGATGGAGAACGTCATAGGGGTGTAATTCCTATGGTAATGTTATAACTGAAGTGTTTTGTTACAGGGACGCGCGATTTGAAGTCATGGTGAGTGATTTTGATTTGTGATTTCAATGTCAGTGGGAGCTGAAAACGAAGGGTCTTTAAGGTGGATGCTCCAGGGTAGCCCGCGAAATTCAAATTTTCTTACGTTTTTTTGCAATTTGCAGGTCAGTGTCAGATTGTATGTTGATTAAAATATAATTTGCGGCTGTAACACGAAATGACTTTTTCAAGGTCAAATTCATTCCTGCACCTTTATGCGCTTGGAGGGTTGTATTGATAATTTTGATGATTATAATTCTGTAACTACATACGTGTTACAGCCGCGAATTATGTTTTAATCAACATACAACCTGACACTGACCTGCAAATTGCAAAAAACGTAAGAAAGATTTGAATTTCGCTGGCTACCCTGGAGCATCCACCTTAATGGTTACTGTCTTTGGGAAACACAAACACAGCCTCGCACTGCCTGGTTGGTCTAGTGGTCCCAAGCGCGACTGCTCAGCATGAGGTCCTGGGTTCGATTCCCAGGTCGGGCAAATTGTTATTGGGGTTTTCCATCAAGAATTTCTCAGTAGCAGCCACGGAGTCTGGATTTGTACCCGGTTGATGGCAATAGGCTCGCCCCCTTTTACATTGGGAATTACTTACTTATGTGTTTGGGAAAATTTGTGAAAAATAGTTCTTGTTTTACCATTAATTTAAAAAAAAAAACGTTTGCGATACAGCATGATGTATCAGTAAAGTGAGGCTCTATTTAAGGATGTGGAAAACTGAAGAGCTTTCTCCACGGGCCATCATTTGTTATTGAGATTTACTCTGCATTTAAAAACAAGCCGGTAAAGGAATAATTAGACTTAAATAAAATTTAAAAATGGCAATAAAATGGCAATCATTTCATTTTGTTGCCTATCCACCGGTGACCAAAAAAAACTTTGGTGAAAAGTTTTGTACCGATTTTTTTTTCATGTTAGCTTTATTTACAACTTTCGTCACCTATTTATGACAGAAATTCAAGTTCTGCTCTGAGGGCGACTGCCCACTGTGGGCGTTGGCGGCTCTGCACGCGCTGTCCAGTCTGCCAGCCGCGCTGTTCAGGGCCTTGCTGCAGCACGTTATGGAGGAGCAGCCTGTAAGTAATCCCATAAAAATAATGTACTAGTGCTGTTGTCTGCGATTTTCGTCCGCGTGAAATTATTATAAAAATATCACTTCCCTATTTGATTCATCGGAATTTGTTAACAATTTCAAGGGTTTAATTTTTTTTGCACGGAACCGTATTTTTATTTCTTAAATAAAAGTAGCCTAAGTTATTCTTATAACATCAGCTGCTAGCCAATAAATCATCAAAATGGGAAGTGATATTTTTATAATAATTTCACATTCAAGAAGGCCGCGGGCAACAAGTCGGCTACGTCCCATCTCGTAACTTTCTCATTTCGACAACTAAACAAAATAGCATCACAAAAGTCCCATTTCGTAATTATTTTAATCTTCATACATTGAATCCCATTTTGTCAACTTTTGAGTATAGTGTAATACTTGGCGGTCAAGGTGTTAAAAAAATAGCTCGAGTAAATACTCCTTGAATGATGAATGAAATGCAAATCTATGACAAAGCTATGCAAAGGCTTTTGTTATTTTAGGGCTTGTAAGGTTACACGCAGCCCCCTAGGTTTTCATGTTACTACAAAGGCTATAGGTACACCTATTTCAAAACTGACCCTGGGTCAAGTAACTTGCTGTACCTGACCTGATTTATACAGTTATTCATATTCTGCAAAAAATACTAACTTGTCTCAAATCTCTCTCTTGTGTAAAATACAATCGATCGATGGA
Source organism: Xestia rhomboidea (assembly GCA_963853795.1). NCBI lineage: Eukaryota > Metazoa > Arthropoda > Insecta > Lepidoptera > Noctuidae > Xestia > Xestia rhomboidea. The sequence continues at coordinate 15,525,937 of OY970778.1, forward strand.
TAGTAACGAAATATAATAATCCAGCATCGCCTTCTTGGTATAAAACAGATCGAGCAAAGGTACAGTCACACACACTGGTACATGATGTAAACAGACTTCACGAAGCCGTTAACCAAACATTCTGTATTTCAAACTAAGTAACTCTACGCAAAAAGTTTTGCTGGGAAACATTATTTTTTTGGGTGAAAATGCAGTGCTTTTCGGCTTCGTTAAGGGTATTTTTACTCCCATTATATGTATGGTAAAATCTAAGGTAGTATAATCGTTTCAACAATCAATAAAGTTGGGTCTCAGTAGTTTTTCGACCAAGGAAATTCTGTGAATCTAAGGCCTGAATTCTTGTCGCGCTGACGGTCGGTCGCGCACGGTCGATCGGGTACCCCATACTGCGACGCTGACGTCAGCGGCGAACGACAGCCGTATTTTGCTCCCACTGACGTCAGCACGACAAGAATTCAGGCCTTAGATCCAACTGTGAACAACTTGGATGTAGTGGATACCTAATCATAAATAATCATCATAATGAAAAGAACGGAGATTCGCCAAGTAGTCGAGGTGTATAGCATTCACTGGTAAATGGCTGGAATCGTCATAAAAATAATATATTATTATGGTTATCCAGCAAGCTTAGTGAATGTTGGCATACACCACTGTATCTTAAGCTGCACTTCGTTTAAGACATTCAGACTTCACAGTCATCATCATCATTTCAGCCGAAAGACGTTCACTGTTTCACATACATATGCCTCCACCAAGTGTCGCCACATTGACCGGTCGCGTGTGTCGCGCATCCAGCGAATCCCCGCAATTTACCAGGTTATCGATCAACTTATGACGCTACGGAAAAACTTCTAGCTGCCCCGAAATAATTTGCTTGTCGAAGGATACAATCTAGACACATCACAATTCTGTGCATCCAGCTATTTACAATTTTCCCTTTTTCCTTAGTCACACGCACACACACACCCATCACATACACACACCCACCACTCACACACACCCACGACTCACACACACATCCTTCACTTACACATACACACTTACTAACCCTCATTGTATAATTAGTAATACCACTGTCTTAATGTGTATTTTTATTATTATCTTTTGTTTTTTGCTCAATATTACTTACCGTATTAATTTGTGTACGTGTGCATAATTCTGTTCAAATGTGCTTCCGAAGGGGTGGAGACCTGGTGTCCTGTAATACAGGCTTTCATCTAGCTGAGGCACCAGTCTCCCACAATATAAAAAAAACGCATGTATTGTTCACGAAACCTAATATTGTACCTATGTATTGTGGCGAGAAATAAATCTTTATCTTATCTTACCTTGTGGGAAGCTTTCCAACGCAACGGCTTCCGGTTCGCAGTCGCCACTCCAGAACGTCAGAGTAACATAAACATTTTGCTCGTGACTGTACTTACTACACCTGCGCACGCGGCACGTCTCGTAAACTCAATTCCATCATTTTATCGTAACGTTTCATTTTGTTATTCTTAGTAGCTTCTGTCTGTGTTAGCGTAAATTTACGGAAAGGGCTACCCCTTTTTAGTATGTTTAATCTCTGGGCATGCTCAACCTGTTCATATTTATCAATATCAGTCTAGCCTTTTCCCAACTATGTTGGGGTCGGCTTCCATTGTAAAGCCCGGTTTCCACCACGAAAGAGTAATGAGCCGGAAATGGCTAAGCGAAGCGGACTTCGTTTTAATGAAATCGGTTTGCGCTTCCATCAAAAAAGAGTTTAGTCGTCCGATTCCCACCGCAAAAGAGCAATGAAACAAGAATGAGCAGAGCGAGCTCATTTTTACTCTTTTTGCCCGCTGAGTCATTTCGGCTCGACTCTTTGTTGGAGGCAGTTTTCTCTTGCGAAGTAAAAAAAGTAATAAATCCGGTCCGCTCCGCTTGCGGTAGAAACCGGGCTTTACCGGATGCAGTAACATACCGGTATTTTTCATGGAGTGACTGCCTATCTGTCCTCCACAATTCAGTTAGTGATGTTACAGCACCATGCTGAGATACCTTTTGGCCTTGTACAGGACCAATTTCGTTTTCTTTTTTTTTTAGTGTTTAATTTTTATTAGTTGATAATTTCACCATTTTATTTTATGTGTTTTGTCCTTTGCGGGCTAATAAATGCTTTTTCTTTCTTTAGTTAGTGAGTAATAAACAAACCCCCCCCCAGATACCCCTTGGACTGAAAAGACTGGTTGTCAGACTTTCGGGCCACTGACTACCTGCGACTGTCAAAGATCTACAAATGACAGCTGGGACCAAGTGCTTTCCGAGGCACGTAGGGAACTCAATATGTAAAGGATGGCCACCCATTCACAGACCAACCTTGGCAAGCGCTTCTTAACCTCAAAGATCGACTCGTGAAGCTGTTATTATTCAGCCACGAGATCCTTCTGTATATAATTATGTTAACTTAAAAATTTGAAAGGTTTATTTTTTCCAAAATAAAGGACCAAGCTATTAACCTTATAAGTATAAGAACGATTCAACTAAATAAGTGCATGTGCTTGTTACGCCAGTATATTTTTAGAAATACGTATAGGTAAGGGTTTTTCAACGTAGCATGAATGATTGAATATTTTATTCTGTGAATACAATTTTAAAGAAGATCGAGTAGCTAGGTAATTTTCGGTGCAATTGTATAAAGGTACCTATTCATTTTAAGAAAAAATATAGATTTTATTTTGAGCGTAATTTTAGCTGTACAACTTTAGACTATTCAATATTATTAGGCAAAATAGAGGCCCTAGCACACAGATAACCCTTAGCACGAGCGCGTGGTGTACTATCGTGGACACTCCCGCCTGATCACCACTAAGCTGATTTTTGCTTGCACTTACAATATAGAAACGCTCTCTAGCCCCGCCCCGTTGACTTTGTTTAGAAATAATGAATGAAAAGATACCGATCGGCCAAACCCACTGACGCACGCCAAATGAGAGTTATTTTGTTATTTTGCGCGCCAAAGTTGACGCTTTCCTAATAGGTCTAAACTTTAAGGGGGCGCGGCTCAGCGCCTCCGCATGATTTAAGCGACAAAAAATTTAACTAATCAAGCGGAAAAGACCACGACTGTACCTACCTAAATGTAACGTAACGTAAATATGTCGATATTTGAATCGAAAATAGTATTCGTAGCAATTTAGTTAAATAAGTACACTGACCTGCAACACTAAGTACTACACTTTTAAAATTTCATTTTTTTTCTAAACTATAGAAGTTAGAGATTTAAAATAAAAAACGTTTTATAGCAATTTTTATCAGCTTCCTTTGAAACTATAGACAAAATTAAACTCTTTTTTGAGCATTTTTTGTTTCGAAAGTATATCTAGTGTACCTAAAACGTTATTGCAATTTTAAAAGTGTGTTACTTAGTTTTGCAGGCCAGTGTAGTTCGCTACAAGTGTAATCGGCCTAGCCACAGTCTTGACTTAATTTAAAAGTTTCTATTCTTTTGTTTTGACCACGTGACTTAAGAGGGCACTTCCCGGCCCGCCTATCGTCAACGCGAGCATGGTCGAAAAGCTTGTTGTTTCATCCAGAGTCACAGCGGCGGCGGTATTCTTTGAACGCGGGTGTCTTACCTTTTTTTTTTTCGGATGGGAAATCATCAAATGACTCCTCCCGCTCTGGGCGGAGCAGGAGGGAGTGTCAGACTTTTACTGACTAAAACCCATCCATGTTCCTTCATCGCCCTTTGTGTTCCGGGGCCACGGTATCTCTTTCGAATAGTCCCGCAGCCCCGGCAGGCTTCGGCCCTTGCGGACCCCTTCATTGTTGCTGACTCTCTTTGAGGCGCGCGTGGAACACGAACGCGCCGTCGACACGGCCTGTCGTCATGAGATGGAAGGACGGCGAGCTAGCCCATAGCTCCCCGTCCACAGGCCCGCGCGGGTGTCATACCTAGACCCGACCCCGCACTACTCGTCTCCCGCGCACCTCATACCGCCTTACACGAGGACATTGAACGAAAAATAGTGTTCGAAAATTTATAAAACTTGTTCCAGGAAATACGTGTTTTTGAATACTTAAGTCTTACTAGTTTGTGAAATAAATATTTGATTTTAGAATCTCCGCTACATTTGCAAGGCTTCTATCAGGATACTTTCTTTACTTTTACAATTTATGAGTAAGTACCCACATTATGAACGGCCAAAGTTGAGGTAAACAGCAATTTTCGGAGGCTTATACTGAATTTGTTTCTACAAATTTTTATTTTTTGCTTTTATACAAGCCTAGATATGGTGCACAAGATACCTATTAGTGCAAAAAATTCAAAGATATATGTCTAACAACGGCATAATCACGCACGAGCGTTTGTCAAAATTCTCGTGAAAAGTATGGCGGGTTAGCCGCTCTTAACGTTGAAATGATGTCATTCCCATACATTTGGTTAGTTTTCTTAGCGTTAACGATTGTAGATTGTCAACTTGGCTAAGCCTGCAGTATCGAAGACGGCGATGGCGTAGAGCGGTAGAGCTGTGAATAACGTGCAACGGCGAAGCGCTACCTTTATTTTCTTCTTAAAAAAACAAATACATTATTAATAACTAGATTATGCCCGCGGCTTCGCCCGCGTGAAGTTTGATAGTTGTCCCATGGGATCTTACTACCGGGATAAAAAGTATCCTATGTGTTAATCTAGGTTATAAACTATCTGTGTGCAAAATTTCATTCAAATCCGTTCAGCAGTTTTTGCGTAAAAGAGTAACAAACTGCCATCCATCCACACTCACAAACTTTCGCATTTATAATTATCTAACAGCCCGTGTTTTCCAATGCGTTTTCCATCGGCTAAACTTATGAAATCCATAAAATATGTAACCCTTCAGCATAGGAACTAATTTCAAAAATTCTTCCTAATTTCAGTTTAGTTTAGTTCCTTCCACTTTCGTTTTATAGGTAAATTAAGAACTCTTGTGCATAATCTCATGCTTCTAAACCTAGAGGATTGAGCTGTACCTACATTGACAGTACAAATAAATAAAAAGTGACTGTAATTTCAAACCAACTTTTTACAGAATACATTTGAAAGTAAACAATTATGTTGAAAAAAACCTGTCCGATCAGAACAGTCATTGGTATACCTATATCCCAGGTATACCAATGACATTATCTACCATATAAAATACGAAACATAAAAAATAACCATGAAAGTAAACATAATTAATGAATTTTAAAATGCATGATTTTTGTGCCCATATTACCGCCATTCCCCTAAAATATAACAACGTGGCAGGTGTTGTCACGTTTAAAAAGTTTGTTTGGCATTTGTATGTTCGACCGTCAATTGTTTTCAACTGTCTATAAGCTATCACGGTGCATGAGATACAGCCTGGTGACAGACAGACAGACGGACGGACAGTGGAGTCTTAGTAACCCGTGTTTACCCTTTGAGTACGAAACCCTAAAAATGATTAAGCCCGGTGCACGTTGCACCCTAAGCATTCAGCCCCGCTACAAACCTTGCAGTGCAACTTCTAAGATTTCACACTTCACTTTTGAAACTCCTAATGAATGCACTGGCAAGGTACGGACAACATAAGTATTTAAGCAACTCCCAAGAAAATAACTAAGACATTGATTTACGAGTTTTAAAACTTAGACTAGTAATATTACCTGGTGAATGTGCTACACCTTAGTCTTCAGTTAGTTTCTGCTTTTAAAAACTTGCATCGACAGTCTGTCTAACGGAGTGAAGGATCGTTGAAACCGGTACGGACAATAGGCATGACGACAGAATCAAAAAATTGCAAATCTATTTAGTCCGTCAGTTAGAGTATTGGAAATTAATGGACACGTATTTTTTGTTTTTGTAAATCAATGAATATTGACAAAGATAAAACGCATCAAAACTCGGGAGTGGGGGCTCGTGACGTCAGAAATAGCTAAAAATTATACCATGGCGTGACGTATTGAGAATTTTAAAAGCGTCGTATCTTCGTCAATTTTGGTTTACGTAACAAAAGAAAAAACACGGGTCAATATTTTTTGATAATCTATGTGACGGACTAATTTGTTATTTTTTGTCGTCTCGCCTATTTGCTGGCATAGCTCCACACCGAACTCTGATAGATAATGGTCTGAAGTCATTGTCAGCCTCCGATATCCATAGCCTCATTGGTCTTCTAGTGGCCGCATGCGCGACTGCTGAGGAAGAGGTCCTGGGTTCGATTCCCAAGACGGGCAAAGCGTTATTGGGTTTTTCCATCAGGAATTTCTCTTTCTAATCTTCAAAAAGTATTTATTAGTTTGTTTTTTTTTGTGATACAGTAGAGTAGTAGTTGTTAAGGTAATGGTAACTCAAAAATCTACCCATTAGGTATACACTATTTAGCAATATAATAATTTAAAATTGAAATTACATTCAAATTACCTATCAAAAATTTATATATTTAGAATACAATACATTTTTTGTCGATGGAATCTATACGAGTGTAGAAGTTGATTTTGTATTACTGTATTCGTAGGTACAAAAGCAGCATTTAAAAAAAAATGGCGTATTTTTATTTTATTTCATGACCAGTTCATAAACCCCAAATTAAATTAGAAGTTGTGTGGGGTGGGAGCCATATGTTCGCTAAATAAAGTGACTTGTTCTAATCATTTTTACTGGCACTAAAAAATAATAATCATTTTATTATCAGGCAACTAAGGCCCATAGATAAAATACACAAAATAATATTTAACAACAATAATAAAATAATACATATTTTAAACTTTATGAAACTAAAACTATACAAAAAAAAAAGAAAATGGACATAATACTTACACATATTATTGGGACAATCAAAATAATGTACGTGTCTTTAGCGTGACCGATCCATAGTCACACCAAATTGCCACACCAGTGTGACTACGGACAATTTAACCTGATCCGTAGTCACACCATCACACCATTGACCCAATCTGTGTCTTTTATTTGGGTTGCTTTTTTTTCCAAAAGATCCATAGTCACACCAAATTGCCACACCAGTGAGACTATGGTTAATTTTATTTCAAAAGCCCGACACACTCTTGACGATCAAAAATAAAAGCCGATCAAAGTTGTATTTAATTAATTTAAAAAATATATTTTTGAATATTAAATAATGGCATTATCTAAATTTATTATGTGAAAGGCAAACACAGGAATAACAGTATTATATACCCAGCCACACCCCCTTAAAGTTTAGGCCTATTAGGAAAGCGTCAACTTTGGCGCGCAAAATAACAATAACTCTCGTTTGACGTGCGTCGTCAGTGCGCTCGGCCGATCGGTATCTTTTCATTCATTATTTCTATACGTATAAATCTACGACGCGGGGCTAGAGAGCATTTCTATGTTGTAAGTGCAAGCAAAAATTTGCTTATTTTTTTGAGCCCTTATAGGAGTACGGTCTATTGACATCCCAAACACGGCCCTGGTTAGGTCTGTCCACACATATGTATGGATACCCTTAAATACGGGATGAAAGTTTTTTATGGGAGTTCGCAAATTTTAACCGATGAGAAATTCCATCGGGCACACGGCTTGTCTAATAAATACTACACTACTTACAGACGCTAGACTCACTAACAACACCGCCCTCTACTTTCTAATGTTTCCTGCGAAAAATAACATTAGGCACTAGTTCCTTTGTCAATTTGCGGTGTTAGTTCCCACTGATAGAATCGCCCACTGTGCCTTTGACACGGAGACGGGTAATTGAGTAGTCGTATGTTGTGTTTAGCACTTAATGTGTTATTTGACCTTTTCAGCGGTAATACGTGTTATTTGCATTATTTAAGAACCATTTTGGGGGTGGCATTGTAAGTAGTTATACCTAGTATCACATTGAGCAGTAAAGTTATACTTGGACACCTTCCACATTTAGTTGAGATTGGGAATAATATACCCCAAAACAATTCCGAATTTTCACGCAATGTAAACCGGTTCGGTTTCAAAACAACCTCATGGGCAGTTTTCTCCAAAATAAAAATTATTGAAAGATCAAGACAAAGCATAACATCGATCTCAAAGCTGCTATCATAGGCTGTAGTACCTAGGTAGTTCTAGTACCTAACTCCGGATCTATATAAGGGCTTTTTGGGCAGTCACCTTTTTTCTGCCTCTGGATTGGCACTCCTTTTGGATTTACGCATGATCGATATAGACAGGCGGAAATAAATTAGTACCTAGTCCTTTTCTTGAGGCCTTAATATTAATAGGCAATTATGTGGCATACAGACCTACAAAAGATTTGCAAAAAATGGAGCATGTGGACATTTTGTGGATCTCTCTCTTCTAAAGAAAGATGTAATTTTTTTAGCTCGCTTCGCTCGCTCTTGCAGCCTAGTTGAAGCTTAGCTTTGTCTATAAGTCACCCAAGTAACTCCGGTTGGAAACAATTCTTACCTGTCCAAGGTAGGTAAAGGTAAACTGTTAAATTTTCGAGCTTGCTTCGCTCGCTCTTCAGACTACTTTTTCTAGACTTTGTTTAAAAGTTGACCAAGTAATTCCTGTATGAAGGATCGAAACAATTCAAACCTATCCAAAGTAAGGTGTCGAAAAATGTTTGAGCTCGCTACGCTCGCTCATGCAGCCAAGTTACTATTGCGTCTTAACTTTGTAAGTCGACCAAGTAATTTCTGTATAAGGGGCAAAACTATTGTAATCTCTACAAGGTAGGGTGTTAAAATTTTTGAGCTCGCTTCGTTCGCTCTTGGAGCCTTGGTTCCCTTTTTTCTTGAATTTATCTCCTTAAATTGATTAAGGAACATCTATTTATGAATAAAAGGACTAAAAAGCTAATTTGTCTGGAGTGGAGAGCTTAAATTTTCATTTAGTTCCTAGACTTTTCAAATAATTCTTCAAAACCTAACCTAACCAATCCTAGGTCACCGAGGTGCTAACATTTTTGAAGTGGCTATTGCATTTTAGATTCTTAGAAGCACTTCAACTGCATCCGTAAATAGTAAACTTAGAAATTGGTTTTTACTCGTACCCTTCTGCCTCACCCTGGCGCAAAAGTTGGCGACGCTCTTGGGTAGGCCCCCAAGTAGCATTAGCCGAGGGCCCAACAAACTCACGGTCCGCCCTTGCCTAACTCCCTTCTAGTTTTTGCTATGCAAATTTGCAGACCCATCCCAAAAATCTATCGCATCTATGCTAATTTAAACGTTGTCTTTTTGTCATCAGGATGACGGCATCATGGAAATCCTGAAAGACACGAGTTTATGTAAGTATGATATTTTGCGGGCTCAATTCATCTCATCATTCTCCCGTCTGTTCTTAAATCCTAAATAATTTGAGCCCAGCGCTGTATGCTTCCTTTTCTTAAATTTGTCTATTTTCACACAATTCATTTTAATGCTAATACTTTCGTAGGTAGGTATCTATACTACACACCTTTTCCTAAATAAACCTTATTGTAGGAAATAGTAGAAGCTAACCTTTAATTCCTTCAATAAATAGACTGAATAGACGAAGACTACATGGGTCCTGGTGATAGTCCATAAAGAAAGTCTTCGTCAGATAAATCTAGTCCATGATAACCTCATATTATGTTCTCTCAGCATCCCGCGACGAATGTGCACGCGCAGCCGCTGTCATCCGCTGGGTGGTGCAGCAATCCTGCGCAGGCGGCTGCACCGGAGCGCAACTGATGCGCGATCTCCTCGTACTTGGCGTGCCTCGTTCTCACGCCAACGCGTTAGCTGACGCTGTGGACAACTACAGGCCGGAGCACGTGGCGCATGTACAGGCGAATGGGTTTATGAGTAAGTAGAGACAGATATCCCGGCAAGATGATTGGACCAGTTGGCCAGAAACCCAAGTCCGTCGCCTGAAGGAGTTTCTGCGAATTTAGACATACCCTGAAACGAAACAAAAATTAGTGCCGGCCGGTATATTAGCTTAAGCTCATAAGCTTAACCAATAGAATATGATCTCTTAGTAGTAAAGAGCCACAAATCTCCCAGGTGTTTTTTTTTCGTTTTTACTGGTTGCTCGAAGTGGCAACTTTACTTATGTAGGTACTATTCTTGTATACCGAACTAATCTTCTTCTTTTCTTCTAGTAAACAAGCTAACAGACGCATCAGTGGCACCAGGACCTGAAGGCACAGTGGACACCTTCACCCTGACGATGTACAGCGATGACGTTTTCACGGGAGAACAGAAGAAGAGAGAATTGCTCATAGAAAAGAGCCAGGCTATGACTCTTCTGGAGGAGCTCAAGAAGGCTTATAAAAAGATGGAGGAGATTGAGGATTAGGATAATTTTGGAAGAATAATTTTTGTTTAAGTATTTCTTCAAAACATTCAAAGGCTGTTTTTTGTCTTTTAAACTCACGTTACGTTAGTTAGTTTAGCTGGCAACACCAAATATTTGTTACAGTTGAGTAGGTATCTAATTATATGGATGGCTATACCTTTACTGATGACGCCTGTCAAGTTTCGCTTGCTAATTTAATATGACCTTATGTGGTTATCTGGTAACACCAAATATTTGCAAGTTGGTAAGGTACTTAATTATGTGGCTATACCTACCTATATTCTTTACGTCTGTAAAGTTTCGCTTGTTAATTTGATGTGACCTCATAACCCATGATCTGTCCACGTAGTAGACACAATAGTTAAACAATGGCGTCTCGACCAAATCGGTCATTGGACAGATCATGATGCTCCAACCAGCCCGCGAAATTCGAATTTTCTTACTTTTTTTTTAATTTGCAGGCCAGTGCTAGGTTGTATGTTGATTAAAGTATTGAAGAATGACTTTGACCTTTTATTAATGATTTTGATGATTATAATTCTGTAACAACATACATCTTACAGTCGCGAGCAATATTTTAATCAACATACAACCTAGAACTGGCCTGCAAATTTCAAAAAACGTAAGAAAATTCGAATTTCGCGGGATGGTTGGAGCATCCAGCTTAAGGTGAAAGCGCCAGGGCCTCCCGCGAAATTAAAATTTTCTTGATTTCAACATAATTCGCGACTGTATTAAGTACGCATTCACAGAATATAATAATAATTAAAATTTTCAATACAACCCTCTTTATAACGTTTTTCATTTTATTACTTACATGAAAAGGTCATTCAAATTTTGAATTTCGCGGGCTACCTTGGCACATCCTCATTATCCTCAAGATTCCGATCAGACTTGGAAGATTTCTGGTATCATCATTGTTCAACATTCCGTGTTTAAGAGACTTTGTGTAGGTAAATCTATAATTTGTATTCGGCATGTAACATGTTGATTTTAAAACGTATTTCAATTAAACGTTTCTTCTTTTTATTATAAGTTTTATTTCCGTATATTAAAAATCGCATCTTTACAACCCCAGCTGCCCGATTTAGCTTAACAAGTACATAAAAGTAGATAAGAAAGGCCAAAACGCTGCCGGCACCAAAAAATTTAGCTATGGAATAATAAAAACTTTTTTCCAAAAAATAAAACCGACTTCAAAAAACAAAAAAAAGTGAAACATAACTTTAGCTTCAGAAGTCGGTGACAAAAAAACAAATTCAATCAAACAAAGGTTTTTCACTTTTTTGTGGTTCACATGTGCTAACCCCTTCACAGCGTACCGGCGTGATGTAAAGTTAAGAACTGGTGTAAACAATAGACAGACATGAGTTTCAGCAATCCCAGTCCATTTGCTATCATTTATTGAGGAGTTCCGTGGCCTATCTCCAAATTTCTTCATCAGATCTTCACCAAACTGAAATGGGACCACTCCAAGAAAGTACTCTTCAATAACTACCCAAATCGCTTCAAGTGTACCTATAAAATTTTAAGAATTCTCCCTTTTTCTCCAGGATCCCATAATCAGATCCTGACTTGATAATCATGGGACCACCCGGGAAGTATAACCTTTCAAACAAAAAAAAAAAAATTCAATGGGGAAGGCTGGTCAAAACTGATTGTAGATGGCGCGTCCATAACTTAGACCCAATCTGACCAATGAGGTCAAACTATTTTGAAATATATTATGACATTGACATATTTTCAACCAATGACGATGTTTGGTTCATGCGATGCTAGTGCCATTAGTTCCACCAGTTGCCCACCTCATTCAGTCCAGCCACCTTCCAGTAATCGGGGAAAAAAGTTAAAGTTAAAAAAAAGGTAAAGTCTTAAAAAAAAGTTCCGACGAATTAAGAACCTCCTCCTTTTTGAACTCGGTTAAAAATTAAAGTCAGCAGTTAGAGAAACCCTGGGGTCCACCTCCCAAAACATCTATACGGTTTGCCCAGAATGCTGCATTACTGCCCTAGAGTACCTATTCACTTTCTCCATTATTTCGAAATCAACTTCCTGCCCTTGTCCCATGTTACTTGGGATCGGTGCAATACGTTTTTTTCTTCCATTATCTTCTGTCAACCGTCATTTCGAGATAAACCTCGATTATGATAAAAAATCTAAAAAAAAAACAAATTACTTCCTCCCAAACCGGAAAGGTTTGTCTACTCTATGTTACTGGACCAAAGAGGTCGCAGGTTAATCGATCGTTTTAAAAATAGGCTCTTGCAACACTATTCATACCACAGATTGAATAGATTTGTAAATTTGTCTGACATTTTTCAGGATTTGCGTCCTAATGTATTTGTTTTCATTGTTTTCTAATGAAATCACTAAAAATCAAAGTTGATCATTTTTAAATAAGTGATGTGTTTTAAAATAAGAGAATAGTAAAAGTTATTGCCAATAAATTGAGTGATATCTATAAAATATGTAGGTAGAATGTCTCCGACATATTTGTAAAGGTTTACGATCGAATCAGATAAAATTAGAAAAAATAAAGGTAAGAATGTATTAATTCGTATTTATTACTGGAAACTAAATCTAAAAAATCTAATGACACCAAGTTTACTCAGCTTTGTGCAAATTATTGTTAACCCAAAACATAACCAAAATAAATTTAAAAAACTCATTCCAGATGAATATCCTGTGTACTATATGCAGCGATCTTGTAAATCAGGCTGAGAACATTTATGTGACAAAATGTGGTCACATATTCCATCATCACTGCCTCGCACAATGGATCGAAAGGTAATACAAAAATCTATTGTTTAGAAAAATAATTAAACCATTTTTCTTTATATATCATATCTTTTTTTATTGCTTGCGAATGTTATTCTCTGTCTATTTCTCATAATCAGTCGGCCAATCTGTTTATTACTTTATGTATGCATAGGATCTGCTATAATTTGATCTCCTTGCACAAATCAATATTTTTTATTAAGTAACAAATCAAGCAGGAATATACATTTTATGCTGACTGTAAATTCGACTTCAATTTATTGAATTCCTATGCCGATGCTTAGTCCCTAGGACATTGTTTGGGGTCTTTCACCATTAAGTGCAGGGAGGATAATTGGTAATAGTCACTTATAAATTGCATAGAATATGATGATATGCATCCATCAACAAAGCATGTTACATTTCATTATTAAAAGGAAGACTGCATGAAATTGTTAGCTGTATTCTATTCCTCAATCTTTTGTGTAACAGCCTCACAACAACCTTTTGACGACCTTTGCTACATATACATGTCAAGCAAGAGTGTGCCCTGTATGCCAAACAACACAAATATGTGACAAAATGGTAGATGATAATGTGGCTTGGGTTGGGGGGCACGCCCATGTATTTATGCTCTGGCAGTCTTATGGACAAACATGACTATGAAAGTCCAACAACAAAAATCAGTGATATGCCAGCCAAGTGACTTTTAACGCTATAAAGATGCGAATTAATTATTTTCGAATTATTTTCTTGTTACTCCTTTAATAATTATGCTTCAATCAGTCATAGCATTATTTCTTGAAGCATCTCTTTCTATAAATTAAAACATCAAGTTAGCGACACAACAATATTAACCACCAGAGTTCATGTTCATCTATGGAAGAAACAGCCTTCCTTTCTTATCAATCAGCTTCTACAAAGTAATCAAATCTTGAGCTACCTCTATGATAGGGAAGATCACAAGATCAAGATCTCTATGATAGGGTTATTTAGATCAGTGGTTCCCAACCTTTCTTGAACCTGGGACCACTTTAGTATCTTCATTGTTAGCAAGGACCAATAGGGCATAAGGTATAGGATATAAGGTTCTAGATAAACATGGACACAATGCAAAAATTTAAAAATGAGATGAATTAAGACAGTGAAGGACACAAGAGCGATCGAAGTGAGTTCGAAAACTTTAGCAATCATTCATACAGAAATAGGAATACTACTACTTACGAATATTGCAAGAGAGAGCGGATCAAGCTCAATTAATTTTACCACCATGACTCTGATAGGTTTTCAATTAGGTTGGGTTGTGCCGACATCTTCAGTGCAAGTTAAAAAGTACGAATAACATTTTAACCTTTCGCGGACCATATTTTAAGCTACTGCAGACCACCGGTGGTCCGCGGACCATAGATTGGGAACCATTGGTGTAGATAGACTTAGTAGCTTCGAACGAGCACTTATGCCAGGCTAATTCGTGCTTGGTTTGCGCTCTGCTCGTGCTCGGCTCGTTGAACGTGGACACAACTTCATACCATAATACCTTTTAATAAAACACAACAACTCTTTCAGATCGAAAACCTGCCCCCAATGCAGGAACAAAGTGACGGACAAGTGCATGTTCCGTCTGTACCCAACGGTGTCCAATGAGAACACCAGTGAAGACGCTGCCACGTTACAATCGAGACTGGACGATGCTCAACTGCAGCTGCGGCAGCAGAGGGTCAAGTATAAGGAGAAGGAGGATAAGCTGGCAACCGCTAATGCTGATCTGAAGAGGCAGGAGTAAGTATTGTTTATTTTCATCCCAAGTTGTACAACTGGGCAAAGGCTTCCCTGCTTTTGTTTTATTTATTACTAGCAGACGTCACGCAGTTTCACCCGCGTAGTTCCCGTTCCCGTGGGAGTACAGGGATTAAATATAGCCTATGTTACTCAGTAAAGACGTGGCTTTCTAATGGTGAAAGATTTTTTGAAATCGGCGTGGTAGTTTTTGAGTTTATTCATTACAAACATACACGCAAAAATACAAATCTTTCCTCTTTATAATATTAGTGTAGATGAAGAAGAACACCAACTACATATTATTACAATAAATTTTACATGGATCTTCCTTCTAAATCCTCAGAATCTATTATTTCTCTCCTGCCTAACCCTTCGTGGATTGCAGGTGTGATGTTAAGTTACTTATGTAATCTGTTATTGGCAGTGATCTACTAAAATCTTACGAGAAGAAGCTGGTCAGCTTTGACTCCAAGGTCGAGGCTCTCCATGAACAGCTGGAGTACTCCAACTTTCAGATCAAAGATATGCAAAGGATTAAAGACGAAAATGAAGCACTGCAGAAGAATTTGCAGACTTTGCAAGGGTTAGTAAACTAGCGGTTTTTACAGTTACATTAATAGAATGTGAATAAGAAACTTTTCCATTTTGTGTTTTTTGCAGAATACTTCTTGCGTTTATGTTTTTTGTCGACCACTTCTTGCGCTTTCTTAGATGTTCCTCATTTCTTATATCTCATTTTTTTTAATACCACACTTTGTTTTTCACCCATTTTGAGTTCTTAGTACATGTTTTTGTGTTTTACTTTGTCTTCAGCCCCATCAACCCCACCCCTACCTATCAGCTCTCTCTTAACTCAACTAAGGCCAAAAAAAACCCTATCCGATCCGTGAAGGTATTACTAGCTATCGAAATCGATTCTATATATTATCTAATCCTTATGACTACAAGTTAGTAAAAAATAATTGACCTCGATAAAAATTTAATAACATTTAACAAAAAGGAGTAAGTTAACAGGCACTCCGGTGGCTTCTCGGGTAGTGACGTCATTTTTATTTCTTCTTTCTTTCTAACACGAAGGGGATGCCGGGGTCTTAGTTCGCGCACTTCGCCCTCTAAATAGACCCGTCCACAAGTCCCGAGCTCGCTTCGTTCGCTCTTCCTTCCTTGTTGCAATGACCGGATGATTTCTTTAAATGAATATAGCATTAGTGCTATAAATGTTTACAATCATTGTACTGAGGAGGATCCATGTGTCACCGTGGAGAATTCTCATTTAGGGTCTCATTTAGGGTATATTAGTGATAGGGTCTTGTTGTCTGAGGATGGCACGGGAGTCTCCGGCCTCACTCCAAATATTAATTTAAACTAGAAAGTGAGACAACAGAAGGTACCATTAACAATATTGTTAATCCTACCAACAGCAAGGTATCTTCTTGCACTCAATTAGTTAGTAAAAAAGGGCCTCAGCAGAACACTTTGAAATTATTCCACCAAAATATCCAAGGCATTTCTTCCAAATTATTAGAAATTGAATTGTTTTTAGAAAATAGTAAGTTTGACATTATTTGTTTTACTGAACATTGGCTAAAGGATTACCAAATGCTTATCAATTATGAGAACTATATGGTGGGTAGCTGCTTTAACCGTAAAACTATGCTTCGTGGAGGTTCCCTAATATTAATAAAAAATTGTTTTAAATATAAGCAACGTAATGACATAGTAGGTCTCTCAGTTGAACATTGCGTCGAACTGTCCTGTGTTGAGCTAGATAAGCATGTAATTGTGTGTGTGTACAGACCCCCAAACTATCAAAACTTTTCCTTATTTGAATCAATAATGGAAGATGTCCTGGCAAAACTTGCAGCCAGTAATAAATCTACAATTATTTGTGGTGATTTCAATATCAATATTTTAGAAGAAAGTTCAAATAGCAGTCGGTTATTAAATCTTTTTAAGTCATTTGACTTGACCAACACTTTTATAGAACCTACTAGTCTCTCCTTCTACTGCTACTTGCATAGATAATGTTTTCTGCGATTGTGATTACTTAGATAAGGCCATAGTAAATTGTCTGCCTTCTGACCATAGCGGACAAACTGTAACTTTTAGGTGTAATATACCCCCATTGCAAAAAGTTCAAATTAAATTTAGACCTATAACTTCTAGCAGATTAAATAGGTATAATATTTCGCTACAAAACAAGTTAAGTGCTATGAGCCTTGACGATATTAATATAAATCAATTGTATGATCGTTTCTTTTCAATAGTTCACACGGAATTCAATAAAACTTTTGAAAAGAAGACAAAAAGTATTTGCCCTAAATTCATATTTAGTGATTGGGCAACTAGAGGTATCCGAAAAAGTAGGGAAAGACTATTTGAGCTTTATGGCCTTAAGCCTTTTATAAACACTGAAACTTTTAACAAGTATGTTGCTAAGTATTCAAAAATTTTTAGAAATACATGCAAGGTTGCTAAAGCCCTGCACATTAGCAACAAGATCAAAACAGCAGAAAATAAAATAAAGACAGTTTGGAAAGTCATAAATAACGAGACTAACAGGAAGAAAATACGTAACACTAGCTACACATTAGATACAGCATGTGGTCCTAAAAGCTCTGATCAGGAAGTAGCTCAAGAATTTGTAAATTTCTTTACCGATGTACCATTAAAAACTACAGAGGCTCTTATTTCCTCACCTGAACTCTCAATTGGTTTATTAAAGGCGAATGTGTCTGGCTGCCTGGCTGAATTTAAATTTAAACACATAAACCCTATGATAGTTATTAAAGCTTTCCGGCAAATAAAAATCAAACTGACCGAAGATCTATGGGGAATGTCTATCAAAGTTTGTACATCCATACTTGAGACTATAGCCCCTTACCTAGCTTTAATTTTTAATTTATGTGTAGACCAAGGAGTTTTCCCTGATTTAATGAAATACAGTAAAGTCATACCTCTTTTCAAATCCGGGGACAGTAAAGACACTAATAATTATAGACCTGTATCGGTTTTACCAGCTTTTAGCAAGGTTTTTGAAAAGGTAATGCTTAATCAAATGCTCTATCATTTTAACACTAACAGAATCTTACATGATCAACAGTATGGTTTCACCAAGGGACGTTGTACAACTGACGCCGGTGTAACCTTATTAAAGCACATATTTACTGCGTGGGAAGAGTCTCAAGACGCCATAGGAATTTTTTGTGACCTCTCCAAAGCGTTTGATTGTGTAAATCACGACACATTACTTTTGAAACTTGAGCATTACGGACTGGGTAAACTTGCAATTAGTTTGGTAAAATCTTATTTGAATGATAGACAACAACATGTTCAAATAAATGGTGTTAATTCACATGGTTTAAAAGTAAAAATGGGGGTTCCACAAGGCTCAATATTGGGTCCTTTCCTTTTTCTAGTATATATAAATGATCTACCCTATTTATTGAAAAACCAACCTCAAAATATGGTGTTATTTGCTGATGACACTTCCTTAATTTTTAAGATAAATAGGCGGGCCCAAAATCTAGATGACGTAAATAATGCCCTACTTCAGGTCCAAAATTGGTTCACAGCAAACAATTTGGGATTAAATGAAAAAAAAACCAAATGCATAAGATTTGCTTTACCGAATGTTAAAAGTAGTGATTGTGATATAGTACTGAATAAAGAGAAACTTGAATTCGTAGATAAAACGGTTTTCCTGGGGATTACGCTTGATTCAAGGCTACAATGGGGTTCTCATTTAACATCTCTTGCGGGGCGGCTAAGTTCAGCAGCATATGCCATTAGAAAAATCCGTCAGTATACTGATGTAGATACCGCTAGACTGGTTTATTTTAGTTACTTTCATAGTATAATGTCTTATGGCATTTTGCTATGGGGACGGGCTGCAGATATTGAGTCTATATTTATTCTGCAGAAAAGAGCCATCAGAGCCATATATAATCTTCGTAGGCGCGATTCTCTAAGGGAACTGTTTAAGGATATTGGCATCATGACAGTACATTGTCAATACATCTACGAAAACATAATGTACGTCAGAAAAAATCTGCACCTTTTTGGTAAAAGGGGTGACAGACATAATTACAGTACTAGAAATAGGGACCAACTAGTTCAGCCAGGCTTCAGACTCGCTAAAGTAGACTCATCTTTCATGGGGTACTGTTTGAGATGCTATAATAAAATTCCACAAAGTATTCTTGAACTGAATGAGACGAAATTTAAAACATGTATTAAACGCACACTATGTAAGCAAGCATATTACAAGTTGAGCGATTATATCGCTGATAAAAATGCTTGGCTCAATGCTGGTCCTGCTCCACAAGGACAGGGGCGCTTAAATTGATAGCATTAAATGGTATTGTTGGAGCTGCTGAAGATTGTACAACTATCTTTGCATTGTATAGATTCAATCTCTTTAGTATTATATAATCGCATAGCCCATATTGTGTGAGTACTATGTACTAGAAAGCTATCATTCACTGGAAACCTACGTCTTTTCTTGACTTGAATGTGCCCTGGCGGTTGAGAATATGTCATGCTCACTCAAAAGTCTCGCTGATGGTGGCGCATGTGTCGGATCATTTAGTTCCCTTCAAAATGGTTGAGTTGAATGGTGCTGATCTATGCGTCATGTCCGTGAACGGGCGCTGTCGGTTGTGACTGGTCATCTCTCAGTTGCCATGGCTTATTTTAATGAATTATTTTAGTTTTTGAATTGTTTTTTTTTTTTCTGTTTTGTTTTACTGTGGACACTTTTAACGTGCACATCTTGCTACATTGTTCTCACATAATATACCATCTCAACATGAATGATGTAACCAAGATTTTGTAACAATATTCTGATTTAAAAGAGTGTCCATGGAGTTTCTTGCCCGTTCTTCTCCATAGAGATCTACGCTAGGGAATGGGCAACTACAGTACTTTCACAGTTTTTATGTCTTGTGACTGGGACTGTAGCTACATTTAATTTTCATCTTTGTTTCGACAATTCAAAAGTGCCTGTAACTGGCTTACTTGAAATAAATGCTTTGATTTTGATTTTGATGAATAGTTACTTATTCTGTATATTAGTCGCCAATTAAAATTTTATTCGCTGCATTAATAATTTCTCTTTCTTATTTCCGGGTGAAATGTTATTGGGATACCTATAATATGCCCCTTGCGGATCGGACAAAGTGTTTTTAACATAATGTATTAAAACCGGTTTTTCCTGGGATTTACTATGAAACCGAAACCGGGTTACACATGCCCTAATTATTATCAATATCACCTTAAATCTAGCCTACGTTTTCCGTTTCTCCATTTTTTTTTCTATCCTGCTCTGTCCCGCTTCTGGGCAAATCCTCCCTCAACCCCATCTGATTCCCGCGAACCCGCATGCTCCTTCCATTTATTTCTGCTCATATGATTTATTATGTTTTAGTTTGCAAAAAGTTTTGAATGCTACCATTGACGATGTGGATCAGATGCTGCATAGCTATACAGATGTGCGAACTCTTGCTACGTTCGCCACTGCTCTTAAAAGGTAAAACAAACATTAATTTACTTCAAAATTATCTTTTAATTATAATGGCGCCTTCGAAATAGAGGTGAGAAGAAGCGGTGCAGTGGCGGTATCATAGAGAAGCGCTTCAGTGGCCCTACTGTGGCGCAGTGGGCGTGCGTCTGTAACACTTCAGTAAAGGGCTTTGAATTATGTGGCCTGCCTAACTTCCGTCATTTGAACGTAACCTGTACCAACTAATACCGTCACGTTTCCGGAATATAAGCCAACAAAGTTACAATATTTGCCATCAGCACAAACTTGATAGTTTGTATCTCGGAAACTCGACGCTTTAGGAGATTTTATCTCATTCAAAAGTTGTTTGTATTAATGCCAGCTATTGATTAATACAAGGTTTATATGTGGTCGTTATGGTTGCGAAAGTTAGGCAGGCCACGCTTCAAACAAAAATCTTCTTATCTAAACCTTTGTAGTGATGTCTCGTCTCTAGGCGATGATTACGCGATGGATTCTGACGAAGATGCACCACTCTTTTCGCTTTTATTACAGTGGCAAAATACTACCCTTACCTTTAGTGAAAATAATTATAGTGAATAATAACAATAAGTACAAATATAGTGGTCAAATGTTCAAAAATAACTTGAAAATGAACAGAACACTGTATTTAGAATCCATATACTTTTAATGCGATTAGAATAACTGTCAGAACTATTATTACAATATTTAATTACGTTTAAAATTAATTTAAGTATGTTTTTTAACTTCCTCAATGAAGTTTTAATAAAAAAAGTGCGTGTTACTTCATTATGCAAAAATGACGTGCGCGTACTATTATTTAAGTTGAAGCTAGTCTATTATGTACATATTTATTATTAAAATCTTGTTTGCAGGGCTCTGTGTGACTCCGAGGCTAAGAAGAACGAGTCTCGAGACAGACTCCATGCCGCTAAACAACAGCTTAGCTTGGAGAGAAAGCACTCTGCTGATCTGCAGAGCAAAGTCATGTGAGTACTATGAAATACAGGTACAAGGCATTTATTTGTAAGTACAACTTTAGAAGTGTTAATAAACTTAATAATGAAAATGATTTGGACATTTTCAACACCAGCGGCTCAAGCATTTATTAGTGAAAAGGTTTTTAACGGATAAGTGATTTGTTTGTGTCTGAATGTAGTTTTTAGGCTCACGCTGAATATTGTATTTGTCACACTACACTCTTTTCAATGTGAAAATAAAATGTATATACTATGGAACCCTGAAAACGTGTCACAAAAATCTAAATAAAATCAAAAATATAATAACATATTCTAGATGAGCTCATAGTTTGATTCTATAATAATCTGAGTATTGAATAGTACAACGCGATGTCGAGTCGTCCCGTCCGAACTGAAACCAGGCGAAGGACGCCTTTTTAGATTTTATTGCATCAATAAAAAGCCCTTACCTGCTCAAGCCGATTGCATGTCGCCACTCCCTACAACATCAAAAATAACTTACCATTATTCCTATGCCAGGCATTTAGAAGACGAGCTCCATCAAGCGCAAGCAAAATACGACATCTTAAAAGCCGATTCAGACCTCGCAGCCCTAAAGAGGCACGTGACTCTTCAGAGGGAGGAAGAGCATCGCATTCTGAACGACCACCCGGTGTCGCCGCCAACTCCTGAGGAGCCTTGTCACATCTCTGATCACAGCGATAGTTTTGTAAGTTTCTTAGCGTATATAGATCCGAAGGCTAGTTCCCGTAGTGAGACATCTGATTCACCGCCGATGAGGAAGCGTCTAGTCATCGATCTAGCTTCTTGCTCAAGAAACGTGCAAAAGATGTAGGTCCCATGACAGTAAAAGTCAGAAAGGGTGTGGTTTAAACCATTAAACTGAACAAACTTCTCCTTGGGACCAACATCGTCATCTTAAAAATAATCATTAGTCCCTTACACGTGTGACGAGTAAATATTAAAGCTTAAAATGTATGTATAAAAATTATGGGATACCTGGGTATTTATTCGCGTTTGCGATGTTGGCTCCATGGAGAAAGTTGTTCAATTTGAAGATTTGTATCACATCTTTCTGATACATGCTGTTTATTAATAGTTCGAGAGAACTCTGTCAAACAAATAGTCCGTTTTAGTGGCTACCTTGGCGGTGGTACAGAAACGTGCAAAAATCTACTGACGCTCTCATGTCATGGACTTACCACACGCACAAGCTTCACCACAGTCTGCCTGCGCAAGCCGGTTTGTACACGGAACACCGTGCGTGCGGTTGGTAAAACTGTGTCACGCGCCAACCTCACAGAGCGGCCTGCGCATTTTTCGACTTGCTTGAAATCTCGTTTACGCATTGACTTTTCTTTTTTTCACTTGAAAAATAACAGCAGAAGTTTGTGCGTGGTGGTAGGCCCATCAGCGGCAATCAAAAACTTGACAAAATTGAAGGTAGTTGTGACAGATTATGACCGAGAATAGAATAAGCACGTTTGTTCTTAAAATACATCAAATATTGTGTAATTCATTCCATGAGAATGAACAGTCGGGAAACATAGACTTGCGTGTTTTCCAATCCATCGTAGGTGTGATTAACCTAGTCAATCCTGTCCTTATCCCTCCCCAGCAACAGCAACCAGTTTTTCGCCCTCCATATCAGATAGCGAAGACACTCAAGAATTATTAAAATAGTATACCTGTTTAGCCTACTTTGACTTCTCACCTAATATAAAGATGCCGAAAATAATCTAGAAAGTTCCACGAAAACAACACTGCTTTCTGCTTCACACCACCTTGCTTCAATTCAAAATGGGGACTACTAATTTTAAGCACAGATCTAACAGCACCATCTAAACATAATATCACGCCTGTAATCCTCGAAGGGAGAAACAGAGGTGTGCCTATATCACACCGAAATTTCGCCAGTTATGTCTAAGTCCCAGCGCCATCTAACCTAATGCTATCCATGATATTGTAGAATTAATACATTATGATAATACTTACATTGTTCATTGACGCAGACGGAAAATGGTAGGGGAACGAATGATTGCGTAGATATTAAAGATTTGGAACGTAAGAAAAAAGCGGCTTGGCTCAACGTCTTGTGCTCTAAAGCAACCAGGATGAATCAGGCAACGAATGAAATCGAGGAGGGAAAGCAGAAAAGAGACCAGGAGATGACAAGAAAGATAAAAGCTATTATCAGAATGAAAAATGAGGATAGACAGGAGAGGGAGAGAGCGTTATCTGATAGCATTGGGAGGGCCAATGTCAAGCTGTATTGGAAACAGGTAAGACTGGCTCGAATGTCGGGAATAGCTTAGATGAATGCACTAAGAACAGAAGAAAAAAAGCTTCATCAGCACATATTCATCACCCTACCTATAACTCCATTGAGGGTCTGCGCAGCATGTCTTCTCCCATACTTCTTTATGTCACCCTTTATAGCCATGCCATCTTTCAAGAATTCATCCTTGTTTCTTTGGGTTTTTTTAGTCATCCACATTCATCAGCTTTGGTACTTATACAGGATGTAAACAGACCCTTCACGAAGCGTTAACCAAGCATTCTGTACATTAAATTAAGTAACTTTACGCAAAAATTATTGCTTAACTTTTTTTGTTTTTGTTGGGGTGATAAATCACGTTTTACGGCAGGACTCGATGTAACGCACACAAAACATTGTGCTGATAGATGGATTCAATAGTACGGGGGTCGTGGAGGTGCATTTAAAGTAAAAATCTTGCATTAAAACATGTATTTTTAAGAAAACTTTTTTGACGCCCAATATCTCCGTAACTAGAAGGTTCCCAGGTATGGTCTAGAACAAAAATGTGATCGTAATGACGGGGAGAACAAGTGCCTTTCGGCTTCGTTAGGAGTCTTTTTACACCCTTTATATTATTATGTAGATAGAGGAATTTATTGGCATGGATAAATAAAGTAGCGGCTTAGTTGATTTGGTTCTATAAGAGAAATTAGAGAAAGAAAGCGGGCAATAGGATCAATTGCATTACCTTCGTTTTAAAGTATGACGTTCAAAAGTGCTTTTTAATGGCCGGATTGAAATAAATATTTTCAAGAGCGAAAGCGATTAACTTGCGAGGAAGAATTAAGTTTTTTTAGTCGGGGCGAAGCAGGAATTTAGAAGAGGTTCTTTCTTTCAAAAAGGTCAGGGGTTTTTTGATATTACACCAAGACCATTATCGTGACAGTGCTGTCAAGATAACAATGATCTTTATGTTTGTTTTAGGGTGGATCTCGTACCTTAGACTGACAGTTAAATAGCTGAATTATTTTTCTTCATTTAAATCTTTGTGCTTTTGTAATTAGTTCAGTTAAAACTGACATGTTAGCCTTACTTGGGATGAGACTGTACCTCTCGAGATATTCCCTGGACTCACTAGGATACCCAACTTCCAGTCCAGGGAATATGTGAAAATCTAGTGCGTAGGCTCATTTTTTTTGTTACTAGCTTTTTAACCTTTTTAACGCCAGAGCATAAATGCACGCGCGTGCCCTCCACACAAAGCCACAATTTCACCGCAAATACCTACAATAAAATGCAAAACTATTTAATTGTTTATCTTGTGTTATAGTATAGTATAGTGCACTGCATTTTGTGTCGTCGGTGTACGGTGCACGCGCTTGCTTGTCACGTATGTGAGACTGGCGTTCAAAAGCTTAAAATTGTATCATGTTATGCAAACTGAATAACATTTTATTTATTTAGTTTCGACTTTGGACTCTACCGCAGATAATATAATACTCAGTGGGCCTACCATGACGTCTTAAAGCAGGATCGTTTTAATTTCGTGCCAGTGTGGGAAAGAGATGGCGCTAGACGTCCTCTATAGCTCCGTCTCTTACCCACATTGGACCGCGATTAAAACGATCCTGCTTTAAGACGTCATGGTAGGCCACCTGCTCTCTTCTCACAATTATTTTGCCTCAAGTCCACAGCAACCTTATTTCAACAAGAATAAAATTATCTTAGTGCAATGTACAGACATGTCATTGGTAGCAAACCAATAGCACCTTTAGTGTAATGATGTTAAAGATCACAGTGATCTTGAAGGTGTTGCAAATTGAGGTGAAGTAACTGAAACGAATGTTGAGGGAATAGGGTAGATGACAAAAAAAAAAACCAATTAGTCCGTCAGATGGATTTCCAAAAAATATTGGACACATATTTTTATTTTTTTTCACGTAAACAAAAAAATGAAGACGATACAGTACGTCGAAAACTCGTGAGTACATTTTTTTACTCAAATGTGACGTCACAAGCCCCCACTCATAATCTTTGACACGTTTTATCTTCGTCAATTTTTATTATATCCAATATTTTTCGATAATCTAACTGACGGATTAAACAGAATCATATTTTTTTTTAGTCAGTCTTCATCTCTATTATTTTCAATAGTGGTAAAACATTTACTCGGTCAAATAATCATTTAATGTCCGAACTTAGACACAGCAAAAGGCGTATGTAAGGTTGCTGTATTACATAGTTTCTGCCTACACCTTTGAGAAAAAAGCCATATGTCTAATGTATGTATTATTATTTATTTTCAGAATAAGATGGTGAACAACATAGAGAATTCTGACTCTCCGTACTTGAGCTTGAAACAGGGCAATGTGCTATCCTTGGCGGCCTTACAACGCGCGCCGTTGAAACTGCCCGATAAATCGAAAGTGAGTTTAATGCTATTATTAGAAACCGGTTGCTAGAAGGATATTGGTGATTTAGTATTCCTAATGTAAATTCAAATTAGAACATACATTTCATTCATATAACCGAAATCCTGAAAATCGGGCATTATTATGAACAACTATTAACTCTGTAATTTCCGTTCCCCATAATTTGTTGAATAATGTGAACACACTCAGACACAGAGTATCAGAGAGCTGTTTTTTGCGTTTTCCGTGTTTGTCTCATCATTAAGAAGAACATTTACAATAACCCGTTTCAGGGTTAAAGTTATTTTCATTATTCCATTTATAGTTTACTTAGTTAGTTTTATTTCAACTCAGCATACAAATCAACTCTTCTACTTTCCTTTCCAGACAACAGAGAAGCTATACCTAAACGCTGTCAAGAACGCGAACAAGAAACGTATCGGAGAGAAGTCCAACGAGATCAGCTCAAAACACAGCATCTTTCACAAAAAGGAGCCGATGAAGATAGAATCCCATAACGACAACATTCCCAGTGAGATGGACATCTCGTATGACGGACTAGGAGGTCACTCGAAGCCGGATGTATTCCCAGTTCCAGTTAAAAGTTGCATTCCCAAAGTATCAGCAAAGCACAAACTCAAACGCCCCAATCCTACTGGCAGTCAGGACATCCAGAAGATGCTCAAAAAAGTCAAAAATAAATAAACACGCGAATATCGATCTTAAAATCTTTGAATCAAAACTCAGTGTAAGTACACACCCCTTATTTGTGACAGATTATATCATGTAACGAATTTTCACTGTCGACGTTTTCTTGTGAAGGAAATGGGATGGTTGGCCATAGATGTTATAGAGAAAGGTCTACTTTTCTTTTCCAATTTGGTGAATGACACCATAGATTTAGATCGCGGAGTTTCGCGATACCGTGTCAAAATATGATGACTTTTTATTTGAGGTTGGTCTTGCTTACTAAGAGTGGGAACTGGAAATAATATGTCGCCCCATGCAGACTCTTTCGTTCTTAGTAAGCCAGCCTTATATAGGTTGACCTGCGAGATGCCATTTTGAAAAAAAAAAAACGCAATCGATAATATTCTGTTCCAGGAGATATACTTCAGGCTCTTTGATACCTACCGACTTTTCTCTGTATACTTGGCAATATATCTACTTAGCGATTTAGTAACATAATAGAAATAGGAGCGCCCCATTACATGGGACTTAAACATAACTGGCGACATATGGTAGTACTATTAGTTACACCTCTGCCTAACCCTTCAGGGATTACAGGCGTGATGTTGTGTACGATTTAGTTATGACACTAATAGTACGTCTACGAATGAGGGGTACACATCACATATATTAATCGTATTTTTGCTTATAAATCCACCATCTAAATGTATTTTAAATTAAACTAAAAATGTAAAGTAGTATTAAAGCTGTAAGCTTATATATATATTTTAGTTATGGCCTTATGTATGCTAAAATATTTGGTGTATAACGCATCAACCACGTGTATTGGAACTTTAGTCAATAAGTGATATTTGGGCAAACACCGCAGGAACCGGAATTGCCCGGGCAATCAGCTTTATATTTTACTTTAGGCTTATATATGCATGTATGAATTTACCATTTTATTCTAGTTACCCACCGATATTAGTAGTAGATTAAGTCTTCGTGATTGGATGTAAGCTTTTCATGTTCTGGTGTAAAGGCCAATGAATTAACTGGGATAATACA
The DNA here is from genome assembly GCA_963853795.1 of Xestia rhomboidea. Taxonomy (NCBI): domain Eukaryota; kingdom Metazoa; phylum Arthropoda; class Insecta; order Lepidoptera; family Noctuidae; genus Xestia; species Xestia rhomboidea. Next base: position 15,553,637 of record OY970778.1, read on the forward strand.
AGGACATTATCAATGAACATCCTATGCCCCGACCTCGGTTCATTAGAAAACGCGCCATTACCGATTGTTCTCTAATTCCTTTGATATAGTTGGCATTGTAATATCAATATCTTTGGTTTACTGGCGGTGAATCCAATGCAGGGTGTAACGGACAGCTACAGAGTTCATCGAACTCGTTGTCGCGCTTGCGGTTCGCTACGTGTATGAGAAAATAAAACAAATCAAATTTATTGGATTCCCATAACATTCCTGAAATAAGTTCTTGTATCTTAGTATGATATAAGTACAGAATTCTCCCCATTGCATCGGTCTGTCCCTTTTGTAAGGGACTGTAATAAGGGACAGACCGATGCAATGGGGTGAATTCTGTATTACAACTTTAAGTATTCAACGATGGGATGGGATATGCCCGAGGTGGACACGATTTACTAAGCATAGCAGTCTTAAAAGTAAGAGAAAACACACTTTGCTTACATCTTTTAACGAAAACGGCAAATCACGTAGTTTTTATTAACAATATACTTATCATTGTAAAAAAAAATAGATGTGCCAACGATGTTATAGCTATATGAAAACACAAGTGTTTCTAAAAAAAAGTATATAATGTGTATTTGGTCATTAAAATTGCACAATTTTGCATTTAAAACTATAATTTTAATAGTATTTCAGTGTCTATTTATTAGATTAGAATCTCAGGATTGACAATGATATCTCTTTAATTTGAGTATTTTATTTACCCGATTGCTTCGGAGGCAGGGTAATGTTTGGGCCTAACTAACTGCTAAATTGCGTAACACACTAATTAGCGATAATAGCTAAAAAAAAAACTTAGTTATCGTCGTTGTAAATATGGTATCGTAGAAGTTTCAATGTATTTTTGACAAAAACTCCCAGTAAATAGAAAAGCTTGATACTGGTTAACTGTAACTGGTCTATTTTTTTATTTAAGACAATGAATTGTCATTGTCTTAAACACACACACACACACACTTCAACCAACTTATGTGCAAGCGGGAAAACACATAACGAAAATAAATGTACCAAGTTTGACATACCGATGCAAATTTTGTACTTATCAAAAAGACGAATGTTTAGAGCAACTTTGATATTGCAACATTAAGTTGCAATATTTACATTCGAATGACACCTATTGAGATATTATGTGTGTTACGCAATTAAGTTGCTTCTTTTAACGTTATGATCATCTTTTTTTCTAAAATAGGAAGAAGAAGATTTTTTTTAAACATTCTTCCTAATTTATCTAAACTGTACCCTACATCGACGTCATAGTACGAATTAATTAGTAAGAAGACTCATTTGCTTGTCATACCGGTATTCTGAATTCTATTTCAAAGTTCTGCTGGCAAATTATAATGCCAGCCTATTACTGTCTCACTGCTGGGCGTAGGCTTCTTCTCACGAAGAAAAGGCAGGAAGTATTTACGCTACGTTCACACCGCGTTCTCTTGCGATGTTAAAGTTATCCGCGACTTAAGACCATATACAAGGTGTAGTTTTGCATCCTTGTCAAAATTCAAGAGCTCGTCACGAAATACTAAAGTTTGACAGTATTTCAGAATAGCACGAAAAAATAAACAGAATCACCCATCTCGCGACATGTCGCTGTGTGCCTTTATTTGTGTGTGTGAAGGCGCGGTTATAGGGCTAGTAACAGACGGGCTGCGATTATAGTACATTTTGATACAAGTGGAGAAAGTTTGTCATTGTATTCGAGGCTGAATTAACACCCGAGCCGTAGGCGAGGGTGTTATTGATCCTAGAACTGCAATAACAAATGTCCACGTATATCAAACGACGTTTTTCAATACACTTTTGAAGAAATACAATAAAAGAACGAAAAATATTTTTGTCATTAATTATTAGAACACTGATTATTTTTCCTCTTTTTTTTTTTCGCGCTTTGCTTTCGCCAGGTTGAAGGAGAAGCAAAGATATAAAGCCGCTAAACAGCCTAATATAAAAAATATAAAAATCAAATATTTTTGAGTTTAGAACACAAATAAATGTTAATTTGTTCACACACGTCTTGTCGGAGGATCCTACCTTTTCTATGGGCGAGGAGGAACTTTACACCCTCATACCCCTATAGACTTAATTAAACGTTTCTTACATTGTTGTCAAATAATTAGAATTTATTTGATTGTCTCATGGAGAAGAGACCTGTGAGCCAACAGTGGGAAATGAGGGGGACATCTGAGATTTGACAGCAGAAACTTGATCAAGTTTTCAGAAGCTGGGCTTTAGACAGTAAGAGTTCGTGGTTAGCATAATGGCTGATTGATATTTGGTAAGATGTGTGGTATGATAGTAGCGATGTTGGTATGTATATTTTTGATACGGGAATCTAAACCTTGAATGTATTGGGTGGAAGGTTGAGGGCAATTTGAGATATGAGTGGTCGAAAGCTATGCCGTAAGGTACATAGCCGTGCTGTGGTATTTTCAACGTTCGGCTCAGCGCAGAAGTTTGAAAATACAACGAAACGTCATTGATTCTTACGGCATTTTAAATTTCCACCGTCGATATGTCCAGCCAAAAGTGAGATGTGCCTATGATAGGCTAGGCTGAAGATTTGAGACGTGTATTGTGAGATTTCAGTTGCTATTATTATAAAAATTCGTTGCATTTTATGAAGTTGCTTGTTCGAAGTAGAATTTTATGTTGTTGAGTTTAGGATGAAAGTCACAAGATTCATAAACGTTAAAGATCTTGGTAAATAAAAGCCAAACTGTGCTGGTAAAGCAGGAGTTTGGTAATATTATTTATCTTACATTATAAATACAATTTACGAACGCGCTTCATGTGACTTAGATGTCATTGTAATAAGGTTTAAATTGTAATGATTTACACTGGATACGTATTTGTTCACTAATAAATAGTTTATTTAAGCTTTTGTACATTTCTGTGTTGTGTTTTTAAAGCGAAACTATTATGTTATTGATGTGCTGTTATAGTATTTTGTTATTGTATAAGGCCGTGTTTTAATCGAATCGATTCGTGAATGAAAATAGGTTCACGCAAACATTCGCTTTGGTTAGAACGCGGGGCAAAGCGTCTGTGACGTCAAAACTGTAAATCTTCTTGAAACTCTAGCATCTTACTGTCATGTAATCCATGTCAGCCTAATCAAGGCTCAACTAATTGATAAGATCATATTTATTATCACTATTATAAGTCATAACTTTACAATAATATGGGGACGTTTAAAACCGCAGGGTAAAGGATTCATAAACCGATAGTGACAAATTGCGTATTGCCTCAGTTTGTCCGTATCAGCTTGATCATGTGTTTAAGCAACTTGAATGAATGGTGCAATATTTTTGGTATGGTAGACATTGATACAATATATTACAGTCTTTGCATTGATACGAATGCGGATCTAACTCGGGTGTATTAGAGTATGAAGTGCCCGTTGGCGTTGCCATGATTTTTGGGTTTGTGTTGCCAGCTCTAAAAAAATAAGATTTTTACACAAAATAATAGACGTCAGTAACTGTGAAACTAAAGGCGCAGCTAGTTCTAGTAGTAGTTCAGTATTTTTCAAAATAGCTTGACTTTATCTGTCAGATTGAAACCTGACCAAAGTGTAAGCTATAAACACGGCATCTACAATGAACTTTAATCTTTCTTCCCCTAACTATCATGAAAAATTTATGCTATGTAACTTGCCCTGTTATACTTAAAGTACTTACGGGATGATATCCGTGATTTTGTTTATGGTGGATATCATCCCGTAAGTACTTTAAGTGTAGTGAAAAACCGTGAAAGTCTAAAACGTTGCCCTGTTATGTTTTAAATGACCCATCTTACTGTATGTATACATCAATCATTATGGATACCATTTAGTTATGTGAACCTCGGTGTTTAAAAACATAATAATATAAATATTGTGAATGAATGTTAATGAGTTAGGTATGTGTATAGTTTATGGAAATAAGACTGGAAATATGGTGAAATAAAATGAATTGATCGATTGTTTGTTGTTTTATTTTATGTGTTGTTCTTGTGTCGTGAACCCATACAATCGCTTATACATAAAAAAGGCTATTTCCGCTTTACCTCATGGCTACGAGCAACATGATCAAATGACATGCGTCTTGTGTCTGTGACTGCGGACTTTCGGAGAAAGAAAAGTTGCTCAGAGCATCCTATGAGTCAGTGTCTCGTCTTGCGGAGCCACAGTACTCGCGTCACTCACAAGTGACGTTTGCGTGTTGCTAGCGTCGCTCGAGGCTGTAAACGGGGCCGTGGGCTGCCTGTTCGATGATCCGACACTGCTGCCGCTCAATGCCGGATTTCGAGCAGGGCAACAGGGGCTCTTGCTTCCACAAGGAAGGGGCCTACATAATTTGATTTTTTTTTGTGTTAATAGATACTTACTTACGTTAAGAACCCCCCGCGCGTAATAGGTCCAGATAGTTTCATCAAAAAAAAAATAATACTTCGTCCTTCATCGTTTTGCATGAAAACGACCATCCAAAAGATCAATCTTATGAGCCCGTAAAATAGAAAATACTCGAAAACCAAACTGGCGCTAAAATACAGAGCTGATACTTTTATTTATACCAACAACCAGATTGACATGCTGCCGTTGCCGCTAAGTATAATAATAAGGGAGACAATAATAATAAGGGAGCGCCTACCGTTACCACATATACCATAGAGCAATTAAAGCATCGACATAGACTGAAGACTTCGCGGTCGCCCATACCGCGACCGACTAAACGTCTTGTGCACAATGTCAAGTTTCGTTTTTACAGAATTTTCTAGTATTTGTACCATATATGAAAATAATTCTAATCCTATCTATTTCTTAAGTTATTAGATCTTTCTTTCATAGGTATTTAAAAAAAAAACAAACATTGATTTTAATGCAATATTTACAATGTGGTCAAATTGATCATTTGAACGTGAAACCAAACGCGCGTATTGTTGACATTTCGTTTGACAGTTTGTGATTGTGCGTGTCGTTCGTCTCGCCGATTTTATTTATAAAATATCTCATTTTGTCTATTAATAAACCAACAGAATACTTTTAGAACAACATTTAGATACAGCAGGGGCGCTCCAAGGTGCAGTGTTTATAACACAATCGCGTAATTAATGTGATTCGGTGCGCGAATATTTCGTGTGATAGATCGTAGCAAAACGATGTTTTCATTTGTAATAACTTATTTTTCGTGTGATAATGTGGTCTAAACAAAGTTTGGCTAGTGTATGCAGTCTTGAAATAACCGTATCGCATATCAGTGATCTATACAAATCAATGTACTGATAAGATTAAGTTGTGTTTTCGGATTGATTATGGAGTTTCGGAAGTGTTAATCTGGTGTGAAAGAGGTGTTAATAGTCTGTATAATGTTGTCCTAATGGTCGTATTGGAGTATTAAATTGTTGTTTATGTGTTAAGTGTGTGGGTAAATAAGTGAAAATGCCTGGTAAGATAAAGGTGAAGGTGTTGGCGGGGCGGAACCTGCCCGTGATGGACCGGGCGAGTGATACGACTGATGCCTTTGTGGAGATCAAATTCGGGAGTATCACGCACAAAACTGACGTCTGTCGCAAGTCCCTGAACCCTCACTGGAACAACACTGAATGGTATCGGTTTGAGGTAAACTCTTTCTTAATTTAAATGTATTTTTTTTCTTTTTTTTCATGATGTTGTTACATGAGGGAAGTCTGCTTGTTAACCATAAACAAGCAGACTTCCCTCATGTGTCTCTCATCTTTTCCTTTTCATAACAAACAGTGTGTGGTCAGTGTTTATTTTAACATGCCATACTGAGAGAAACAGGTGGTTTTTATTTATGATTATTGAAATGTTTGTGTCTGACTAGCTGCTATATATATTGTAACTATGTTCAATTATGATTCTTATTTGATTTTTAATTACATATTAAAATCTACAAAGTAGGGTGCAGGTATAACATAAAAAAGGGTCTTACATAAGGGTTTGGTTCTATGGCAGAAGTATCCTATTACAGGATTATAAGTATACTTCTGCTTAACCCTCAAGGCAAACGGGCATGATGTCATGTAAATAATCCTCTAAATATAAACTTAAAACCATAAGAACATTTAACTGATATTTTAAAAACCAAAATAGATAGTGACTGATCTACTGATATGCATAATGTAGGTGGCCTGTGGTAAAACCCAAAAAAAAAGAAAACGAAATGAATGACTGGCTGAAAGCTGGCTAGGATAGGACACGATGGAGACAACGAAGAATCGGATATTGTGGCACTACTTGGGAGATGCTTGTACTTAGCCGTCAACTGTGAAAGACTTAGTTGGGGCATTCCACATTAAGCGGCCAGGTAAAAAAAAGTTGGTGTGAATATTTGAATGAGTTGTACCTATATATAAGTCCTTGACCCAGCTAAAAAATATTTCTGCGGTACAATTTATAGTTAACGAGTTAAAGGTTATTAAAAAGAGGTGTGTTATAGGTTTGACCGCTATGTGTGTGTGTGTCTTTCTGTGGCACTGTAGCTCTTAAACGGGAGAACCGATTTGGATACAGTTTTTTTAATTGAAAGCGGGTATTAAGTAGGTAGGTTAAGGTTGGAGTGTAGCCTTAGGGGCGCTAGGACTTAGAAAAATTTAGCCAAAATAAAAATCAAAATCATTTATTTTGTCGATTCTATCGTGTAAAAAACCTAAATATAAGGCTAAAAGTGTCTTGGTGGTTTTTGTCTCCGACTAACCGTTTTTCGTAAAAACGATGTCGAAGGGATCCATAGGTTAGGTTAGAACTGTGACCAACTAGGCGCGAGCCGAGCGAGCGCTACCTCGAAATTGGTCGTCATAGTGCCCTTAAGACAACCCACTGACCGTATTTAAAATCGGAAGTTATTTGTCTATGATCCAATTGTGATAAAGTAGGTAGGTACCAACCAAAAAAGAATCTTCCTCTTTTTTTTTCACATCGCATATATCAGACTGCTATAGAAGACCGAGCTTAATTTGCAGAAGTAGGTCAATAGTTGATGGCCGTTAGGTAGTAATTGCGATCTCAACCGCGCGTCACTCTTAGTAAGGGCCGAGTCACACCGGAATGCCAGCGGCCGGCGGCGACGCCAGCGGCCCCCGGCGTCCACGTTGACTAGTTTAGTTTCTATATTCGGCAAAAAAAAAAAAAAAAAAAAAAAAAAAAATGAAAAAGTGTTTATTCACAATAATATTGTTTACATGGTACATAATTACCCCCGCCAAACTGCAAAGCAGTTTGTTGGCAGACGTAGCTCCTTTTTCCTTTACATTTATTAAGATTTTCATATTGACACTTTTCCACAAAAACAGTAAAACGAAGTAAAACAAAAAACAAAAAAAAAACCTAATATATAAAAATAAAAATATTCTTGCATTCCTTAAAATAACAAGAAAACAACAAAAAAAAAAAAAAAAGGAAACTCGTGTGTTTGTAGTGAACATGATGGAATTGGTTATTATTAATTATTATAGCACTTATTGCAGAAGAAGAAGCTTTGAACCGCTAGCTAGGACCTAGCGTTCAGTGTTGCGGCGGCGGGGGTGACAAGACGCGGTCGCAACAATTAATTTTTGGAGCTTTTGAACCGATACTGGTCTTTTAAGTATGTAGATAAAGTTTCAAATTATTTCACACTGAAAGCGCTCGCCGCGTCGCTGCCGGCCGCTGCCATTCCGGTGTGACTCGGCCCTAACACAGAACACTGAAATCGTAGCTTAGTAGTCGGCTTTACTGATTCAATACGTCATACTTATTGTTCAGCTCATTAAGCGGGCTTACGCATTATTCGCATCGATTCGATACAGAACTCGATATCGGCAGCGCATGCGATGACCCCACTGCTGGGACACAGGTCCTTCCGTGAGAACGAGCAGTAAATAATCCATCTCGCAGGTGAAGTCCACATGGCATTAGACACTGGAATCAGTATCTTGTTACCACTAGCTACGTACAAATTTACGTTGGGTAAAGATATAACGCTCTCCCTCTCTCTCGCTGGCGACATCAGAGAAGTGTGGTTTGTTGGATGCCAAGTGTCTTCGGAATGTTCCGTTCTAGGATATATGCCTTTCTTTGAAGGCAGTGGTGGTGAAATTAATAACACAAACTAAAGTACCTGACTGAGATCGATCCCACGGCTTACGACAAGTTACCACTGAGACACCAAGTCTACACATAAAACATTACGTCATCACGCCTGTAATCCCCGAAGGGTAGGTAGAGGTGTACCTAATAGTACATCTACATTTCGCCTGTAATGTCATAGTCCCATGTAATAGGGGGCGTGCCTGTTGCCATCAACCGGGCACACATTCATACTCCGTGCGCTGCTACTGATAACACTGCTCGACCTGGGACTCGAACCCAGGACCTAATGCTTAGCAGTCGCTTGCGACTACTAGACCAATGAGCCAGTCTACACAAATGCGCTACAAGTCGATTTGATACAGAACCCGATGTCCGCAGCGCTGCTGAAATAAATTGTAAACAATAACAAAAGAAAAGCGACAGCAGGAAACGACCTTCAATTCAATTGACCATAGAGGTGTCAACGACGACCTTAGAACATGTTTAATGATCATTAACAGTTTACAGTCTATTGAAATAGTTGTTTTCATTTGATATTGTTTCTACTCAACGAATATCAACTTTATGTGAGAGTAAATTAAGTCGGTTTCAGAATGACTAGACAGGTATCTACTATTTAATAAATGATGGTTTGAAGTTGTAGCGCAAACTTTAGTACAAAATTACATATGTTCAGGTTTCGTTTAGTGGTATTTAATGTAAAACAAAGCTGACCTGAAGAATTATACACATATTCCGTTCGGCATCAGCCCTCGCTGAATGATGTTCGGCTGGGCTCAGCAATCCGAGCTAACCTGAACGGGTTTTTTCTAGAAGCACGTCGACTATTCGATTTTGTCGCCCAGCTGTGCCAGATCACGCCGGCCACAAGTAATAGCACCCCTTTGTTTACATGTTTTTAAATTAATTTGCGAACGCAATTCCTAGTGTAAAAACAGGAGATAAAATTAACCTGTGTGTCCATTACTGTCCTAGAATAGAAGAGCTTATCTTTTCATGTGGGCGTTAAGATTCAACAGAACGATTTTATCAGTCTGTTGCGTAGACATTTGCGCCATACTTAATGATAACGTCAAAATGTGAAAATCTGTTTGGTCTAAATACGAAACAATGCTCCTGTGCTCATAGAAGGTCTCCCAGAATTCATCATCATTTCAGCCGAAAGACGTCCACTGCTGGACATAGGCCTCCCCCAAGTGTCGCCACAGTTCACGCCATGCGACTCGCATCCAGCGGATCTCCGCAGCCTTCACCAGGTCATCGGTCCCAGAATTTATGTCTGAAAAAATGACAGGAAATAGCGCAATACCTAAGTGTGAGGTCCTGCACCAAAAATAGCCAGAAAGTTGAAAGACGTTGGCGTCACACTACCCATTCCTACAGCAAAGAAGCAATGTCTTATGGCATAAGACATTGCTTATTTGACCTGTCAACTATAACAGATGGCTCAAAAAGTTCTTAAAGTTCCTTCACTAATGACGTTATTTTCCAGCGCTTGGGCTGTCAGCCCTTCGTCTTCATTACCAGTTTTCTAATCTTATCTTTATTCCCGTTGCCATAATGTCCCTGTTATAGGTATAATATCTTGATCTCATGTCGAAACCCCAGGAGAAAAATATAACATCGAAATAGCAGACCTTGCGCTCGAAAGTTTCTACAGTTAAGAAGATATATAGATACAGATAAGAAGAAGAAGAAAAGAAGACCCAACATACTCCGAATACTCACTTACAATTTTCATAATCGTCGAAACGTGCCAGAATATTTGGCGTCGTTGACAATGACGTCACGTTGTCGTTTGCCATGTGCCATTGCCAGTATTCAGCGTCAACGTCTGGCGCGCGTCTACGAGCTATTTGTTTGTGCATTTCCACAATGTGTGTATCCAATGATTCAATATTGATTTGGATGGACGCCAAATGGGGTTTTATTGGATGCCCTGTTTTTTTGCGCAGTTTTATATTCGCGATGGTTTAGGATGATTAATGATTGTGAAAGGTAATCTGCGCAGATGAGAAAACAATTAAAGCTGAATTTAAATGAGCAAATGCAAAGAAAACTGTAAAGAAAGCGATTACACATTATCTGTCCTTTGTAAGGTCGAAACGAAATCAATTCGACACCCTAGCAGCGATTTGGCCAGTATAAACCATACTTTAAATACAGCAGATATAATTTAATTTATGTAACTCCCCTTGCCAAATCAGATAATCTTGTTATTACTGCAAGAGTCACGCTGAAGTGGCAGTGGCCATATCTATCGAATGCTGTCGAAGAACCGTTTGCCGATCGAACAGGCGAGTCTTACAGAGGAGACCGCTCATCTGCAAGCGTAGTGTGGGACGCCTTAAAAAGGGGGCAACGACGGACTAGATGCTGAAGACGGAGGTCTGAGTGTTATGGCGCAGTTTGGGAGAGGCCTATTTCCAGCATTGGACTGCAACAGGCTGTACTCTTCTCATCATCATTCACAATTATTTTCGCCAAAACATGACACATCATAAAAGAAAGCCCAAAAAGAATATTTAGGTTTTGCAAAAATATGTAAAATTAAATTTTAAACTACCTAGTTAATATTCCTCAAAACCCGATATGCATCACATCCACGCAAGGCAGCCATCGGTCAGCTTATGCTGTGACACCGCATGCTCACATCGCTCATCTGCTGTTTCATCTTCACTCCTTCTACAACAATTTCGCCAAAACATCAACTATTTATAGACCATGTCCACTCTCACTAAACAACGTTTGTTTTTCAACACATCTGTAATTCGCGAAATGTTTTAACAAACACGTGACTGTCTGATGCCCGGATAAATCCATTTTCCGGAAGGTGCGATCGTAAAATGTTTTTGTTAGCGTCGTTTGTTAGTGAAAATTAAAATATTATGTAAGAAAAACTAAACAAACTCTCTGATCTTGTTACAAACTGTTTCAAACATGAGCAAGCTTATTTTTAAGGGAAAGGAAAACTGGTTAAATAAATCTACCTTTTAGGATTTCACTGAAAATACTGAAATACTGTTAGAATAAAGTTCTAACCAGCTTGCTCTACAAAATGGTTGTTACGTTAGTCACTGCGGGCCGAATAGTGCGAAAATGAGGGGTTTTTTGCGATTTACAAAAAATCCATTGATTGGACTACAAAAATAAAACACTATCATGCTAATATGTTGTTTGTAGAATTATTTGCCAAAAAATTAGAATGATCGCAAGTATTTTAGTATAGGGATAAGTTCGTGATCCTTTTTTTATCGAGTAAAATTAGTTGTATTATGTTTTTAAAAAACTATCATACTAGCATATATCCTGAAGAATATCATATATTTTTCTGGTTTTGTTTATTGCAGTGAATCATATATATGCTTTTTTTGCATTATAAAACTCGCGTTTAGCTCCTGTAGAGAGTAAACAGGTTTCTTCTGGAACTGCTCGAAAAAAGATGTTTCTGCTCATTTCTTGTTAATTCGTCACCTCCAGTAGCTTTAAAGCTGATGTTTGACAATGTTCTCCTAGATGTGCGTTGTAGGGTGTTAATGTTCTCAGTCATGGACCGTATCGCACCTTCGTTGTCAACACAACATTCCGTGCAGAATCCAAACAAATCCTAATAGAATTAAATATAGAAAACTCATTAACTCCCAAATGACCTTCAAGATGCGCATAAAACTATAAATCCGAAATAATCTTGCACGTTCCTCTCAATTCGAAGCAGTTGCACTAATAAACAATATTTATCTGTTAATGCAATGTCCATCTAGCAGAAATGATGGTCTCTTTGCCAGGCGAATTGTTATTATGATTTCCTTTAAACAAACATCGAATTAAAGTTAAACATAGCTAGGGGGTCACGTGAATAATTAGGAGCCAAGTCTGGTCTCCATACGTACATGAACATCATGCCTGATATCCCCGAGTGGTTAAGATGTGTTCCGGCAGTTCACCCACATTTCGCCTCATATGCGAATCCCATCTAGGTCTCGTCCATTTCCGCAGAAAGTTTATCTGATGGCCACCGCCCTGGTTTCAAAGATACCGATTACCACCAGTCTTGGACAACTTCGTCTACCACAGAAGATAGACTCACAGTAGGATCTAACTTTCTTGTAACACCAAAAATGACTACCAGTTTTGCGAAAATAACCAACTTCGTCGTAAAAACAGTCAGTCAAAAATGTTGATTTTTACGGCCGAATTTACAGGTCAGATTCTTCGCAGTATTGCTAGTAGCAACTGGTTAAGTGTTGCCTATTAATCAACATGATTGACATGTGCTTAGAGAGGTGTGAATGGCATGTGACGTATCCAGCAGTAAACATGCTGTAAGCTAATTATGACGATGAAGCTCAGTTGTTTCACTCCACTTAGGATGACTAATATACATTCTACAGAGACTTGTACACTTGCCATCTGCATGTATCATCCATTGTTCTTTCACTGTGAACAAAGACCACCCCTCATAACTTTATCGTTTATTTTGTCAAGCTGGTCCCGCATTTTTAAACACAAAGCAATTATACGATAGTTCTGTTGTGCGTGTTATGTCCTGATAAATGATATACACTCTGGTTGAACTGAATTTGATAAATATTTAATAAAGGTTCACAAATAGTGGTTTATAATTAATACACTAAATAGGACGTGGCAGGGCGATAGTATGTAAGCCGATTGGTGAGTCGGGTGGGCTCCTGGCTATCAAAAGTGCAATTCAGCAACCACATCGCTAGGGTCGCTACAGTTCTAAGCTCATATTCTTCTTCCAGGTGGACGAATCAGAGCTTCAAGATGAGCCGCTCCAACTGCGTCTGATGGATCATGACACGTATTCAGCGAACGATGCCATCGGCAAGGTGGTGATTAGCCTCGCGCCATTGTTGGCAAGAGAAGCTAACAATGCCAAGAGCACTGCTGCGCCACATGGCGGTATGCAAATACGTGTTATACATTTATTTATTTACTGTAAAGCCTTTGCTGACAGATCTACCAGTAGATCATTTATTGAAGCCCATCTGAAAATCTAAAGTAACGTTTAAGGGAGAGGTAGAAAAAGGAATTTTATGGCCAGTATATGTTACTGATGGGTGTTAAGACTGGATGGCTGATGTGAAGCCCGGGCTTTTGCTCGAAAAGTCATATAAAATCAAAGATGTCGCTAAGAATTATCCATAATGTATCTGCGTTCTACTACACAACTAGATAGTAGATAAGTAGCGTGGCTTAGCTCTTTTTACCTGAACTTTAATGTAGCAGTTTTCGACTGAGGGTTAATGATTCAAATTGCTTTTAACGCATTCATAATGCAACCTTTCTATATTTCGGTGTGTGTTATGTCCAGCGACATTTATTTATTATTATTTATTAATTGTATCTATAGGAGCGGTGATGTCAGGCTGGATCCCTGTGTTCGACACGATGCACGGCATCCGGGGCGAGCTGAACGTGATCGTCAAAGTGGAGCTGTTCTCTGACTTCAACAAGTACAAGACTTCCAGCTGTGGAGTGCAGTTCTTTCACTGTAAGTACAGTTGAGAGAGTGTAAGCAGAGTAGAGTTCTGTAGTAGAGCTTTTTTTTTTCGGATGGGAAATCATCAAATGACTCCTCCCGCTCTGGGCGGAGCAGGAGGGAGTGTCAGACTTTTACTGACTAAAACCCGTCAATGATCCTTCATCGCCCTTTGTGTTCCGGGGCGACGGTATCTCTTTCGAATAGTCCCGCAGCCCCTTGAGTAGAGCCTGCGAATCGATTCTTCGAGCGAAATTTGTTACTGGGGTGTATGCTCCACCCCTTTTTCCCCCCCGATAGAGACATCGAGCGTCCATTTCGGGGGTCAGCCTTTCAAAATTTTACGTTCAAAAATTGCAATTTTTGCGTAGAATGGGGTGTTGTGATATAACTTGGAAAAAGCCTAAGTTCTGTCCAAATGTAATCTAAAAAGAAAAAAAAAATGGTTGTCAGTAAAGTTGGTTTACGGAAGATAATTTTACGTGATAACGTTATAAGAAAATATAAATTGAAATGAATTATTATTACTGCATTATCATTATTTTGTATACTTAATACAAAGGAGTTAATTGAAAATTACAATTTTCATCTCTATTTTACCCTATTCTAGGATGATTTTTCAAAAACGCTGATAAATACATAATTATTAATAACAAACCAAAAGGCTAAATACAAATTTTCATGATGTTTTTTATCCCCTTTTTCACCCCTTAAGGGTTGAAATTCTAACAACACCGTTACGTTAGCTTCCAACCACACGCCTAGATAATAAATTTTGTGATTTTTACTTCGAAAATTAAGGATTTTCCATACACAACTTCATCTCCTTTTTTAACCCTTTGGCGGTGGAATGATCAAAAATGCTTAGTACGTATAAATTAATTTTCAATCGTCTGCCTAAACACAAAATTTTAAGATCCTAACTTTAAAACTGATGGACTTTCTGTCCATCAGTATTAAAGTTTCTGTTCTCTAATACAAATTTTCATCCCCTATTTAACTTCCTTAGGGGTTGAATTTAAAAAAATCCTTCCTTATTCCTTGTCTAGATTATAAAGGGAACCTCTGTGCAAAATGTCAGTTTTCTAGGTCCAAGAGTTTGGGCTTGATTTGATCGACTGACGCGCGGAACGGTGTGACACTTTTTCGTGCGTGCAGCCGGTGTTCATCGATTTATAAGACGTTATCACGTCAAAAAACAAACCAAATAAATATAATATTCAACCCAGATTTAAAGCCTGACTGGGATAGGCTAGGTTGTTAAATTTATTAAGCCGTTGTTATCATAAGATAGGACACAAGCGACGTTCAGCGTAACGTTGTTCGTCTTGGAGTAGCATATTTTACAATTTTATTTAAAGAACGTAGTTTTGCGTTTCAAAATATTGATTAGTTTTGCGTCGCGTGAATGCCATTACAGTTCATCAGTTTTATGACACGCATATTTACATTCTGATTTGAATATACATAAGAGTTGTTTACAAATTATGATTCTGTTACCATTTTTTGTATTTTTTAAAGGGTGTAAAACACCTCTAAATGAAGCCGAAAGGCACTTGTTCTCCTCGCCATTGCGATCATTTTTTTGTTCTACACTATACCTGGGAACCTTCTAGTTTCGGAGAAATTGGGCGTCAAAGTTCCAACTTTTTGACAACTTTTTTTTAAAATACAAGTTTTGAATGTAAGGTTTTTACTTTAAACACCTCCGCGACCTCCGTACTATTCAATCCATCCATCAGCACAATGTTTTGAGTGCGTTACATTGAGTTCTACCAAAAAACATGATTTTTCACCCCAAAAAAAAACCTTTCCCAGCAATAATTTTTGCGTAAAGTTACCAAATTTGATGATACAGAATGCTTGGTTAACGGCTTCGTGATGCGGTGGTTTACACCCTGTATATTAAACAAAATCTTTATCTTCTCTTATCCTAAGGTCCAATGATCCCACCTGGCTACAGAGCGACTTCCATCCACGGGTTTGTCGAAGAGCTGGTTGTCAACGATGATCCTGAGTACCAATGGATAGACAAGATCAGGACGCCGCGAGCTTCTAATGAGGCGAGACAGGTCGCGTTTATCAAGCTTAGTAATCAGGTAAGCTTTTAAAATTCTCAATACGTCAGGCCTTGGTATAATTTTTAGCTAGTTCTGACGTCACGAGCCCCCACTCCCGAGTTTTGATGCGTTTTATCTTTTGTCAATATTCATTGATTTACAAAAACAAAAAATACGTGTCCATTAATTTCCAATACTCTAACTGACGGACTAAATAAATTTGCAATTTTTTGATACTGTCGTCATGCCTATTATGCTACTAGGGGTTCTGCAAACCTGTTACCCAACGTCCGGATGAATACTGTCTATGAGCGCGTTTGAATGTGTTTAAAACTATCTGCTAGATTTGGAATGTACATATGTGGACTCTGGAGGTGTTAAAATAAGCATTTTGTCATAATAAAATGTCTATTTTTAATACAGTTGCTCAAAAAGTGGTGTATTGCAGGGACGTATAGCGTTCGGGATGTGGGCAATTACATACTAGTGCTTTTTTTTTACCTTTCCCGAACTCGTGCGTTCTCTTTCCCAACTGTCAAAATAATGTCTATTAAAAAGAAAAACCAATCATGAAGTTTTTACTATAGAGTTTTTGTGATTCATACAAATACGTATATTTCTAAAAAGCAGCTACTAATTTATTTCAATATCAAATTTAATGATTTAATTGAATGAGTCAGGTTAGGTTTCATTTCATTTCATCTCATTAAATTTCATTTTCATTTCATATCAATAAAAAAAATCTTCTGAAGACTAAGCTGTATGGATAGTTCCCTTTGCCTACCAAAATGGGTGAAGAAAAAAAAAACTCCGCTTATATTCTACGGTTGGCGCCATTTTCCAGAAAATTTTCAATGTACATGTGTACTATAACTTTTATAAGAAATAAATGATTAGTTAGTTGAGTTTATTGTGTTTTTATTATTTTATTAAATTGCTTTATTTTTTCGCAACTGTATTAAAAATAGTCGTTCAGTACACCTGCGGAACCGTCATTGCAACTTGTTCCGACTGTCAACCCTCGACTTCGGCTGCGCCTCGGCTCGGTTAGACATTTGTCGGAACTCTTTGCAATGACAGCCTTTCCGCACTTGTAATGAAATATACTATTTTGAAGGCTTGATTTTCTTTTTCCGATTTCATTTCTTTTATCTTTAGCAAACAGCTATAGAAACTTGTTACCGTCGCCTATCCATATCTACATCATCGGATGCGTTGCCAACTGTGGCAACAAAGTTGAAATATCTCACGTGCCCTCCCCTCTTGCGGTGCCCCCCTCCCCCCAAATAATCGAGTCACAGTAATGGTTTCGTTTGATATCACTTTTGATTAAAAGTATAGCATTGCTGGTTAGAAATGCAAACCGTGCAATGATAAAATAAATAAATAAATATCGCTGGACATTACACACAGCGCCATCTAGCGCCACACTAAGCAACGAGGCTTGTGTCGTGGACACCAGATAGTTGATATACTGCATAGATACTTTTTGTTTCTAAATACATACTTATTATACATATAAACATCTATGACACGGAAACAAATGTTCATGCTCAACACACAAACATTTGCTCCTACCGGGATTCGAACCCGGATAGTACTTGGGTAGAGCCCTTTCGTAAGAAGCTTTTGTCCACGAATTTTCGATGGATAGAGAGGCTAAGGAAGACCAAAGAAACGATGGATGGATTATATGAGGAATGATATGAAAGAAAAAGGAGTAAATGATAGCGTGACGGTTGACAGGGGAGAATGGAAGAAAAAACGTGTTGCGCCGAGACCAAGTAGCATGGGACAAGGACAGGAAGGTGATGATGATGAGTTAATTTAAGGGCTCACCCATTGTGTATTATATTGTATATCGAGTTGATGTCCGCAACTCCACGTGCTAAGCACACACCTAAAAGTCGTTTTGTCGCTAATAAGCGAGACGCCAAAAAAAATGTAATTAGTCCGTCACTTAGATTATCAAAAAATATTTGACCCGTGTTTTTTCTTTTGTTACGTAAACCAAAATTGACGAAGATACGACGCTTTTAAAATTCTTAATACGTCACGCCATGGTATAATTTTTAGCTAGTTCTGACGTCACGAGCCCCCACTCCCGAGTTTTGACGCGTGTTATCTTTGTCAATATTCATTGATTTACAAAAACAAAAAATATGTGTCCATTATTTTCCAATACTCTAACTGACGGACTAAATAGATTTGCATTTTTTTTTATACTGTCGTCATGCCTATTGACTTTAAACTGAAATTGACTGCATAAGATTTATTTTATCATCTACGGCTATTGGGCATGCCTCATTTCCTACACACTAAAACAAAAGACATTAAGAACATAATATTATTGTCCTCTGCCAAAACTTTCTTCATAAAGGGAGTGCCAAACCCATTAGTATGTCAATTGTGAGGAGTTTCAAGATAGCACGAATGCATGTATTAGTTATTACGCCAAGCGTCGCAGCCTCACTGGTTCGAATCTAGCACGAATTCTATATTTGATTGACCTACAGTTTGGCTACACTACTGAATAATGCCATAAAATTACTTCCTCAACTATTTCCAAAATTTTATTTGTAATCGCACCCTCGATTTAGAAATATTTGGAATGGGATGGAGCTACATTTTTTTGGGAAAATGTAGCTCCGTCCTTCTAAACTGGGGCTACTTCGACAGAACTCCAGCAGAGTGTGGAGCCGTATCGCATAATACGTATATGCTATACCACCAAACCTACCCTTTCTGCCCCAAAAAATGCTGTCAAAGTGACTTCTGTTCTGTCACCGATAACGTCGAAGAAATGGCGTAGTTTTAGGCTACCAAGCAATAAAATACTGTCGTCAAAAAAATCGATATCCTCGTTAAAATCCCGATCAAGTGCGAGTCGGACTCGAGCATGAAGGGTCCCGTACCATCGTAGTAAGGGTTCCGTACCTTTAATTTTTTATTTATTATTGTTGTTATAGCGGCAACAGTAATACACATTCTGTAAAAATTTCAACTGTCTACCTATTACGGATCATGAGATACAGCCCGCTGACAGACAGACGGACGGACAACGAAGGCTTAGTAATAGAATAGAATAGAATAGAATACTCTTTATTATGTACACCATAAAAATTACAGATACAAATGTAAAACATTTTACAAAGGGTGACACAATGGGCGGTCTTATTGCTAAAAGCGATCTTTTAAAGACAACCTTTGGATGGATTTAAGGGGGAAAGGAGAGACAATACTGCAGGTAGCCTGTGGTGTACCATTTACATATATACAATAACTACTATAAATACATATACATACATAAATATATACAACACTTACATAAATATATACAATATTAATAGGATCCCGTTGGTTACCCTTCGGTTACGGAACCCTAAAAACGGTTTCTTTATATACAGCCTTTTCTTCTGATCACAGGTTCAACGTTTAGTGGGGCTGAAGGCAGCTGAACTGGGCGCTAATGCGGTGGTCGGATATCAACAAGACTTCGACTTAGAAGGGGAGGCAGGAGTCGTGGCTAGAGCTATAGGTAAGTTTATCTTGCAGTTCAGTTTGATTAAAGCAGTATATTCCCCCAATAAGTTGCTATGGCGGCTGGACCTATTTTGACGGGACTTTTACTGGCAGATAGCTGATGTTATAAGGAGTATCTTACTTTTATTTTTGAAAAAGGATTAGGGTTCCGTGGAAAAAAATTAAAACCCTTGAAATTGTTAAGAAGTTCCGATTCAAACGCGGACGAAGATCGCGGGCAATACATATAATAAAATTTAATCTGTTTACCTAGTAAACTGAATTTGCGAACCTTATTTTGTATTCTTGTATTGATTTCAGGCACTGCCGTGAGCATAACTCCTTTACCGATGCCGAGCCAACCTTTAAACATGCCCCCGTGCACGCAACAGTGAGTACAAACAATATTCAACTTTACTTTTCATGCTATAAAGACCAAAATCTAAAGTTAGAATTACCTCAACAGTTGAAAATTAACGGGCAAACTTAAATTTCTATTTATATCAAGGTCTTGAAAATGTTGCCCCAATTGGTTTAATTCCCCTGATGAAATTTTCAATGATTTATAGTCTGTTTAGTTTTTCAAATTAATAATTAAATCAAGAAAGAGTTAATATTTTTTACTTGCTTTAAATGTTCGTAATAGATGTTGACAAAACAGTAACTTAGTTTAAAACCGAGTTTTTATAAACAAATTACTCATAGTTATATTTTTGCATGGTTTGTCGTGTCCGCTAACAGACAATTAAAAAAATATTTGGACATTTTGGCGACAGATAACGAAAGTATATCGGAAATGTCTACTTACTATCAATGTCACCAGGAAGAGTTACAAAAGTTACTTCTTATTTTAAACCCAAACGCATCATCTTTATTGGATGAGACAGACGCTCTTGAGGAAGATGAAAAGAGTATGATGGATATGACGAGACAATCCAGCATCACAAGCTATGCTGGAAGTGTCTCCATCTACCAAGACGACTATCCACACACAAGAAGTCTAAGACACCTTTCAGAAGACCAAACAGAACTAAACAGACTTCTCAACAAAGAACTACTCAACAAAGATAGCGACTCTTCAGACTCATCTGGGCCTATTGAGAAACTCAAAAAGATGAAAACCAATTTCTTTACTAAAAGATTTACTAGGCGGCGCTCTAGTAACAAACGATCATCGATTGATAAGCAAGATGATTCTATATCTCTTAGGTCTAATGCTTCCGATACTTCTCGAATTTCTCTAGTCGATATCAAGAACGAATTAAAGAAATTCAAAGGATTGAGGAAACCAAAATTCCGTAAGCCGTTCGTGAATAAAGAAGACGAAGGCGAGGGTATGGCTTCCATTCTTGCCAGGTCTATAATACATGTTCAGACAAGTCTAGCTTGTATTGCTGAGACACAAGATTCAGAAGCGTCTCCCGGATCAACAATGAGACGAGCAAGCGAGTCCGAACCAACGATCAATATATCTGATGACGACAAAGCGAAAGCGAACAAAGATAATGAAACCGAAGAGACTAAAAAGATGCCCGAAATACGTTTCACCTCTTTAAACAATATCAGTACTGAAGAAATTACTGTACCACAGAGAGAAAGGAAGATATCTGAGTCTTGTCCTGCAACACCAATGCCAGAGAGAAGTGAAAATCTTCTCACTTTGCCAGGGGAAGATGGTTATTTTGGTTCAGTTTCGTCTGCGCTTTCCGCTGAGAGCTCTGAGTTAGAGTCTAGCAGCGAAGAAGAAGATGACGATGATGAGAGTTCTGATCTAAAAACAGATACAGAAAGATCCATTGAAACTACCAGCTCTGTAGTGCAATCAGTACTAAGCCATGAACAGTCCCATCCACAATTAATAGCGACTATGGACAAAAAGTTAAAGACCCTTGAAAGTGGAAGTCCAGTGGAAGTCAAGCCAGTGGAAACCAAGCCAGTGGAGGTCAAGCCAGTGGAGGTCAAGCCAGTGGAAATCAAAAAAGAGATTGATATAAAAGCTATAGTAGAACAACAAGTTTTCGATACCCAAGTACTTATTGATAAATGTAAATCACTAGAATCGGTGCCGCTAGAAATCGAGAACAAAATAGTAGTAGAGAAACCAGTGAGATCAAACGAAGCATCGACGTCATCAGTCAAAGACGATACGTGTGTAACAAAACCTAGTAGCCATAGCCACCATATTAAGTTCCACAATCCGTTTTCTCAAAAGAAACCTGCTAAAAGCATTAGTGAGCCTTCTTCGCCCGTAGATAAAGGTAGTTTTGTCCATCGCTCGTCTAGACGTATAAGACGTCAATTGTCTAAACTATCTAAAAGTAACATGATTAAAAGTATCTCCCATTACTCATTGCATCCGAAAAAGAAGGAAACTCCTTTGAGTCAACCTGGATCGTCTTCCGATGTTCGTTCGAAAGCTCGAAGTGAGACTGTGCTCGGTTCTCCTTTCTTATCCTATAATGATCTGATGAGTCTCGACAAGGACAGTATTGATACCAATAAGTTCTTCCATAAGAGCGATGAACTTGACGGTGTGAAGGTCTCTATGTATATTGGTTCGGAGCCTGTTTCTAGGACTTCTCTTAGCGGTATTTCGTCTCCGTCCCATAGAGACGAACCCCCACATCATCATGAGAAGAAACACTCTCTCAAGTCTTCAGGATTAGTCCATACTGCTATGGAAACTATTCTTCTAGATAAAGTACAATCTTTACTAATGCCTTCCTCTCCCGATCCTGATTCTGTTAAAAACAAACAGTTCTTTGACGATGTCAATGAAAAACTAAAATTGGGTAAAGTTGAGGAGTATAGACAAAATAATAATGCATCAATTGCTAGTAGTATGAATTCATATCAGCCTCCGAGTAGACCTAAAAGCCCATCTCCTCCTGTGAGCAATAAACCAGTTATTGTCAGTGGTATAAGAAAGGATAAACATCATGAACATAAAAGCAAACCTCCAAGCTTGATGCAGACTGCTATGGAAACCATGCTTATGGACCAAGTCCAATCCGTGCTTATGTCTACGACTCCCGAACC
Organism: Xestia rhomboidea; assembly: GCA_963853795.1. Taxonomy (NCBI): domain Eukaryota; kingdom Metazoa; phylum Arthropoda; class Insecta; order Lepidoptera; family Noctuidae; genus Xestia; species Xestia rhomboidea. Next base: position 15,575,865 of record OY970778.1, read on the forward strand.
GCACCAACCAGAATTTAGATTTGAGAGCGATGAGCCACATGAATCTCATGAACATCCCAAAAACATGGCTAGAAAGTCGATTTCCTATATCCAATCTCTACTTGGTCCGAAGTCTCCGGACCAAACTTCGCCAACTGAGAGATTCTTTGACAGCAAGAAGAAGAAAGAAGCCATGTCAACAGGGCTAATTCATACTGCTATGGAAACTATGCTCATGGAAAAAGTTCAATCCGTGCTTGGGCCAGAAACACCAGAACCGGTTTCTTCTGTGTTTGACTATTATGATAGACCTGAAAGGTATGATGATCATCATCATCATCATAAGAAAGACGATAAACCGCATAGCTTATTCCAAACTGCAGTTGAAACTATGCTGTTGGAGAAAGTCCAATCTTCTGCTCTAGGTGGATCTGTGCCTAATCCAGTAATTTCTACGGAAGAAGAAAGATATCATGACATGCACAAAACTGACAGTTCTACTGGTATGACGCACTCAGCCATGGAAACTATACTAATGGATAAGATCACTTCTATAACTGGACAACATGATATACCTCATGTAGATCCACATCATTATGATGAAGAGGAATTGGAGAAACATGATAAAAGATCTATTAAAGATGATGTAAAACAAACTGGTCTTATACATACTGCAATGGAAACTATGCTTTTGGAGAAAGTCCAATCTTCTGCCCTTGGTGGATCTGTGCCTAATCCAGTAATTTCTACGGAAGAAGAAAAATATCATGAAATGCACAAAACTGACTGTTCTACTGGTATGACGCACTCAGCCATAGAAACTATACTAATGGATAAGATCACTTCTATAACTGGACAACATGATATACCTCATGTAGATCCACATCATTATGATGAAGAGGAATCGGAGAAACATGATAAGAGATCTATAAAAGATGATGTAAAACAAACTGGTCTTATACATACTGCAATGGAAACTATGCTTTTGGAGAAAGTCCAATCTTCTGCCCTTGGTGGATCTGTGCCTAATCCAGTAATTTCTACGGAAGAAGAAAAATATCATGAAATGCATAAAACTGGCAGTTCTACTGGTATGACGCACTCGGCCATGGAGACTATACTAATGGATAAGATCACTTCTTTAGCTGGACAATCTGATACTCCTTATGTCGATCCACATCACTATGATGAAGAGGAATTGGAGAAACATGATAAGAAATCTATTAAAGACGATCTTAAACCTACTGGTCTTATACATACAGCAGTAGAAACTATACTTTTGGATAAAGTCCAAGCGTCTTCACTAGGAACACCTGTCCCAGATCCTGTAGTTCTTAATGAAGAAGACCACAATCTAAAATCTCATGAGAAAGAGGAAGTAGCTGGTCTAACACACTCAGCTACGGAAACTATTTTAATGGACAAAGTTCAATCTTTGGTTGGTCAACAAGGAATGACTTTTGTAGAACCTAAAACCTTTTCTGAAGATGAATTAGAGAAAGCTGAACATCTAAATGATGACTTGAAATCACCTGGGCTAGTAAAAAAAGTTGTAAAAGACATCTTACTAGACAAAGTCCATACTTTGGCCGATGAAAAAGAAATAGACGTTGAGAAATTTAAAGAAATCTTCGATAAATCTCATTCTAATGAAAACCTGAAATCTTCTGGTTTGATTCATACCGCTTTCGAAACTGTACTCTTAGATAAAGTACAAACTTTGATACCTGCGGAAGCTGAAACCGGTCATACTAAGAACGAAGCTGAGAAAGCTACAGAAGATGAACCACATGGAATAATTAGTACTATGATTGACAAAATTCAATCTCTATTACCTACAACAGAAATAGGAACGACAGAAGATACAAAAACGATCGACAATATCGAATCTGCACCCGAACCAAAGAAGCCAAACAAAAAACTAACTCGCCAAGATAGCGTACACTCAATAAACGAGAACGAAACGCCTAAAATGTCCAAAAAATCTAACACATCATCTAGTGACGTCATTAAGCCTGTATTAGTCATACACGGTGCACTAGAGACCATACCTTCGCTACCCGAGACCCTAGATGACGTAGACGAGACTAACAATAGTGTGTGTGATAACTCGCATGCCGTGTGCGGTGTTAACAGGAACGAGCGAGAGAGAGATAGGCGGGAAGATAAGTGCGACAAGGATCGAGGATCGCCGCGTCATGCCCGTCACGAGTCTTATGGAGGAAGAGACCCGGTACAGACGGCGCACACGCAGAACTCGTCGTTGAATGCAACTTCGACTCCGCTCGGGATTCATCGGAGGTCGTCGGATTCTGATCTTAGTGTGACGCCTAAAGGTTAGTGTAGTCCTTCTCCATTTTTGCTTTTGTCCCGTATACATTGAATACAATGTTTAGAAAGAAACATGAATATATTTACAAAAAACACGTGATGTTGCGGGATATTCTTTTGTTTACCATGAACAAGGCATATAAACTTTTTGCCTGCAACACTGCAACATTCTATTTTGCTAGCAAGATGTTTCTTGCAACAAATTAAAACATGTTGTAGAAACAATGTTGCGCAACTTTGTTTCCCAATGAATACTCGATTTGATGGAACTGTTTTTTGAATTGTGCTTCTAATTGGCTTTTTATTTTCTTTTTCTGCTGTCCATCTTCGCCCAGTGATGGGTATGGTTTCTTTGTGATCATTCTATAAGTCACAGTGTTACAAGTGTATTTTTTCATGCTATCATCATGTTAACATCTTATGCCGTATAATACTTACTGCTTTCTGTAAAAATCAAATCATAACTAAATTATTTGGAATATTCAAAATTCAAACCATTAGTTTAAATTAGGCAAAATTGACAGCGAAATATAATAGGCATGACGACAATATCAAAAAAATGCAAATCTATTTAGTCCGTCAGTTAGAGTGTTGGAAATTAATGGACACGTATTTTTTGTTTTTGTAATGCAATGAAATGATGTTTATTTTTGCAAGTAGGTTTTTACAAACACTTTTACACGTCATTTTTTAAAAACTAGATGGGGCCGGTGTTTCGTATTTGACTACTCTGAGAAGAAACAGCCGAAACAAACTCAGATGTCCTAGTCTGTTTTGAAGGCCAGACATAATCTTGCTCAATTCACATGAAGACTATGCAGATGAGTGTCTGAGATGGTCTTTAGAAGAAAGAACCACACAGATTTGAGTGGACTTGTCCAGTCAGTGCAAGCATTTGTCAGTTATCGTGTAGCTCGACTTATAACTCAAGGAGCTCAACGAAACGACGAACAATACCAAAGAAAGGACATTTGGGTAGGTCGCTTATAGTACTCATACTGCCAGACAGTCGTGGGGTTAAAATAAAATATGTGTGAAATACCCACATTGTCCTCACATTCACAATAATTAAGTAAAATTAGTAATAATTTACAAAATGAATTTCAATAAAAAACATCCATAAATGTCACAATAATAATAAAAAAAGTAAAACACTTAACAAAATAAGTATTCCTGTCAAATCAGTAAATGTCACAAAAAATGATAAAAAATAAAGTAAAAAATAATAAAATACTGAAATAATACAATACAATGAATATTGACAAAGATAAAACGCATCAAGATTCGGGAGTGGGGGCTCGTGACGTCAGGACTAGCTAAAAATTATACCATGGCGTGACGTATTTAGAATTTTAAAAGCGTCGTATCTTCGTCAATGTTGGTTTACGTAACAAAAGAAAAAACACGGGTCAAATATTTTTTGATAATCTAAGTGACGGACTAATTACATTTTTTTTTGTCGTCTTGCCTATTGCCCAAACTTACACTGTCACTTACGGGATATCTTCCGTGATTGCAAGCGCCATCATTATCCCGCGATCATGGCGCTTACAACAGTGTCGAAATATCGGGTGTTCAGATAATCACGGAAGATATCCCCTGAAGTGACAGGATAAATTTAGATAAAAACCATGAAAGCTTAATACGGTATAGTTGCCCATTCGCTGCAGGATAGTTTCATATGGAATGTGCTAGAAACTCCATAGTTAATTACTCTTTTTAAATGTTTGTGTAACGGTCAATGCACATTGCACAGTTATGCGCACTGCACGGGACTGGCAAGGCCTCAACTCGTGCCGGTACTCTCTATTTCTGTGCAGTGCTTATAAGTGTGCGTTGACGTTAGTTATCAAATCATTTTGCTTGATCTATTTTGTATACAGGACTGGAAGTGATACCGACGCTAAAACAGTTATCACGTATTTATTCAATCATTCTGAACCCACACATAGAAATTTATCATCCGTTACTTTAAAAAAAACCGCACGAAGGGTTCCGTAACCATTATCTATACAACATTACACAAAACTTTTTTTTTCTGCTGTTCCTTAAATATTTAATTTAATTATTTATTTTTAATGTGAATATACAACTAAATATTCTGTGAATATTTCAAGCGTCTACCTGTTGCCGTTATTAATATCGAAAATAACGGCAAAAAAATCACGTTTGTTCTATGGGAGCCCCCCCTTAAATATTGATGTTATTCTGTTTTTGTTGTTATAGCGGTGACAGAAATTCATCATCTGTGAAAATTTCAACTGTCTAGCTATCACGGATCATGAGATACAGCCTGGTGACAGACAGACAGACGGACAGTGGAGTCTTAGTAATAGAGTCCCGAAACTCTAAAAACAGGTTTTCCATACATTTTGACCGTGGAGGAGGTTTAGAATGATGTACTGACTGACATTATGGTAACTGTTTAAGCATCGGTGTCGGTTCCACCTTGTATTTTAGTTCTATTTTCATAGCTTCCTTCATTAATCATTGCCAAACTAACCAAAGTCACCAAACTTACACCCACAATAATTTCTAGGTGGTTCGCTGAACACCTCAGCCGGTAACGTTGGCAGTGGCGGTGGCGCCATCTTGCGCCCCTCGATGAACAGCAACAACTTGGATATGCTGGAGTATCCATTCCTGACCATGACGGAGTACCCGCCTGGGTTTATTGTTCATATCGGTATTTGTCTATTGATTTATTTAAAAAAAAAATGTTAAATAATAAAGGATTGAAAGACTGAAGAAATGCAGGATGTTGTGAAGAATATCTGAAGTGTTTAAAATTATGCGGATAGATAGACGATGGCACGGTTGACGTAGTGGCTGAGCGATTGGCTGCTGCGCTGCGTGACACGGGTTCGATTTATGCATGGTACAAAATATTTGTATAGCCTACAGGTAGATGTTACGGGCTCTGCTGTTTTTGTTTGTAAGTTTAAATGGTTATAAACGCACCCACGATACAGGAGTTTACTATGGGGCAAACTTTCAAAAAATATATTGAAAATTTTAACACATGTGAAATGACTATGCTGTTACGATTTTGATATTTTTTTAATTGTATAGGGCTCGTGAAGCAATACGGTAATAATTTTGACCACGGTGACTGTGCGTTCATTCAATTTGCTCAATGGCAATTTATATCTTCGGTGTAATTTTAATAAAACATTTTACTCTTTACTAAACTGGCCTGCAAAAATAAGTATCACACTTTTAAAATTGCAATAACTTTTTAAGTACACAAGATATACTTTCGAAACAAAAAGGACTCGAAAAAGAGTTTAATTTTGTCTATAGTTTCAAAGAAAGCAGATAAAAATTGCTTTATAACGTTTTTTTATTTTAAATCTCTAACTTCTATAATTTAGGAAAATTTAAATTTCAAAGTGTAGTACTTATTTTTGCAGGTCAGTGTATATAATGAATGATGATTTACAAATATGTGAGAGTAAGATATGTAATGTGTGCAGGCGGCACGGTGTGCGCGCGCTCCGTGAAGCTGGCGGAGGGCGGGTCGGGCGCGGCGCGCGCGGCGTGGTGGGCCGAGCTGCGCACCGAGCTGCGCGCGCACGCCCGCGCGCTGCGCTGCCACGCCGTGCTCGCCTACACGGAGAACACGGCCATCTGGTCAGTACTGCACTGCTATGTAACAACAGCATGCGCAGCAACATGCTGCGCCGATCCCAACTAAAGTGGTATGAGGGCATGGGGATGATGATTAAGAAAGAAAACATTCTCTGGGTTGACCTCAACATCACAATATAGGCTTGTGTTCTGAAAATCTAATTAGTCCGTCAGTCACATTATCAAAAAATATTTGACACGTATTTTTTCTTTTGTTGCGTAAACCAAAATTGAAGAAGAAACGCCGCTTTTAAAATTTTTAATTTGTCACGCCGTGCTATAATTTCTAGTGCGTTGTGACGTCACAAGCGTCTATAAATCAATATTCATTGATTTACAGAAACAAAAAATACGTGTCCTTTATTTTCCAATACTCTAACTGACGGACTAAATAGATTTGCAATTTATTGATGGTGGAAACTAGCCTATTATGGGGCAGGATTATTTCCAGGGGAGTGCATTTTAGAGGCTCTGGATCTCACTCTGTCCAAATAACAATGTTTCTCTAAATACATTTTTATTTCTTGTTAATTTTTTAGCAATACCCATCTAATTCAAAATAAATATGTACTAATCGTGAACTAATGATTTCTGTGATAACATCATGCAACTTGAGTAATTGAATGAGTTTTATGTTGCAGTGAGGATGTGTGCGTTCTGTCCGCGTCGGGCACGGCAGCCGTCATCAACTTAGACTGCGACTTCAACGCTGATTCGGAACCTAGTTCAGGTAAAATGAACACTTCTTACCTTTATAACAATCCTGTCCAAAATGCAAATCACTACATATTATAAAACAAAGTCCCCCGCCGCGTCTGTCCCTGTGTATGCTTAGATCTTTAAACCTCCGCAACGGATTTTGATGCGGGTTTCTTTTTAATAGATAGAGTAATTCAAAAGGAAGTTTAAGTATATAATTTGCGGGCGGACGAAGCCGCGGGTATCGGCTAGTTTTAATATAGAAATGATAGACAGTTTCATCATCTGTCTAAGCTTTTCCCAACTATGTTGGGGTCGGCTTCCAGACTAACCGGATGCAGCTGAATACCAGTATTTTACATGGACCGATTACATACCTAACCCAGCTAGCAAAATGTGGTTGGTCGTAATGGCGACATTTTGATATTATTTTACAAATAATTAAAAAACATATAAAGTAAAAGACACATTTTTGAAAAGGCCCGTAAAAATATTGTTATTAAAATTTCAAAGTAATCGATAAAAACTACTTCGCAACCTAATAATCGCATATACTTAGTGCGTGACAAATACATGGCCTTTTGTAGGAAATATAAATTTAAATATAATACTTTATTATTTTCACAAAAGTTCCAAGGACTTCGCGGTTTGTGATAACACTCTTATTAGGAGATCACAAAGAGGACTATAAGCGATATTACCCTTAAAATAGTATTTTATTTTATTAGTAAGAGGACTTTAAGGTTATTTACCCTTACAGCGCGCCATTGTAAGTCACTTGTAAGTTTATTTGTCATTATAAAAGCATCAGCAAGAGGCTTGTAAGTGTGAAAATACACTTCGCGAGACCATTACAAGGCAATTGCAAGGGTGAATATACTTATAAAGTGCGCCCAAATCCACACTTATAGGTGTCTGTAAGTGTGATATAAGACTGAGAAAAATATGGTCTTGGAATATTTGTAAGATTATTTTTTGCTAGCTGGGAACCTACATAACCCAGTTAATACTGGGTAATATGATAACCCTTGATAAGACTGGTTGTCAGACTTTCGGGCCACTTACCCCAACGGCTTAATTTCCTTTCCGAGGCACGGAGGAAACTCGATATTTTAGGGTGGACCCATCCACGGACCAACCTAGGCAAGCGTTGTTTAACCTGAAAGATCGACCCAAGCGGATGTTATTATTTAGCCATGAGCTCCTTGAAAGCTAGTTAACGTATAAAATTTTTAAATGAAGTTGTAAACCACAAGCGCACATTACACTGTCGCCGATGACCGTCGGGGTAGACGTGTTCTTGAGTAGAGGACACGAGTCGGCCAGCGCCCCGTCCGCCCGTCCATGTCCAGCAGTGGACTGCTGTAGGCAGATGCAGAACCATTTTATGTTTAAAGTTCGTTTTGATTATTTTGGCCTTTCAACAAATTCACAAGAATATTAAACTAGCTTCTGCCAGCCGCTTCGCCCGTGTGAAGTTTGATAATTGTCCCATGGGATCTTACTACCGGGATAAAAAGTATCCTATGTGTTAATCCAGGTTATAAACTATCTTTGTGCAAAATTACATCCAAATCGTTTCTGTAGTTTTTGCGTAAAAGAGTAACAAACATCCATACATCTATACATCCATACACACAAACTTTCCCATTTATAATATTATATAAGTAGGATTATATAATCCTTATAATTTTTGTTACAGCGACCACTGGCTCAAAGAACGGGATAGACGATTTAGAGAGCGAGTTATGTAGTATGGCACATGTACCCTATTCACCTGGAGCTGGTCCTTACAGAGTTGAGCTGTCCACTTGTGGTGGATGTAGGTAAGTAGTTTAGGATAACCTAGACATTGTAGCCTTTGTAGCAGACTGAACCTTTAGTACAGGCTTTTCGACTAAAGTTTAATACCTACACGGTCAAAATGTTCTCTTATGTTACTTTACACTTATTTTTGTGAATGCTGGTTAACCTGTAATTGGCGACTGTGTAAGTCCAAGACTGTAAAACCTACGTATACCTAAATCACAGCATTTAGGTAACAGCTTCTGTGTACAGACACAGAAGCTGTTGGTGAACCTATATTAATAGAGATAAATATATAAACTGTATGGAATAGCTGGTTTTTAGAAATTACTGATGAATTTCTATGTGTGGGTGGAGGGGGGGGGGGTTAGGTATTTATGATGTACTGAATACTTGGTAGACGTTTGTACGTCGGGTCTAATTGGATGTATTCTACCTAAGTGACAAATTTAGGTGGACATCTGACAAATGCTTGCACTGACTGGACAGGTCCACTCAAATCTGTGTGGTTCTTTCTTCAAAAGACCATCTCGGACACTAATCTGTATAGTCCTCATGTGAGTTTAGTAAGATTATTTCTGGAACTTTAAATTGGGACTTAAACATAACTGAAATGTGGGTGTACTATTGAGTACACCTCTGCTTACCCTTCGGTGAGTACAGGCGTGATGTTATGTTATGTATGTCGGAACCAGTCATTAGTACGGGCTTGAAATGAATCGAAAGCGCGCCAGCGGTGACATCACGCGACATACTTACCAGTCTACCCCACCATGGCGTGCTTGTACAGAGGACGAAATCATTCAGGGTCGGATCGCAGCGGAGTTGAGACGTCTTGAAACTGTACCGAGTCATTGTGCCCCGTGTTATTGTGTTAAATTGTAATTTCAAGTAATTTGTAATAAACTATTATTATCATTGATAATATATAAAATAACCCAAGGTGCACAGTCTTGAACAATATTAACATTCGAAACTGTCACCAAACACTCACCACTACAACCCATTACTACATAAGTAGTACTATAAACATATTTTTTTGCAAAAACGAAAATACGTTACGCGGATTGCTTAAAGTTGTTTTTACAAAGCAGTGTACAAAAAGCAATTAAATTTTACGTTACACGGGCGACGTGAGGCTAATTGAAAATAGCCGCACAATTATTAATAGTGCCTGTATTTTATGTGGACGATTTTGAGACGCCGAGTGTGTATCTTGGGTTTTTTATTATAAACAGTGTATCGCATCCAGTGTGTTTTCATTGCACGAAACCCATTTTCTGCCCGCATAATGCTCGAGCTTAACGAAATAAATCCTGACAACCCGACATGTATATCTTCATCAAGATGACGTGTCATAAAAGTGTTAATAAAAACCTATTTGCAAAATAAACATAGTTTATCATTAAACCTTTTGGGCAAACAACCGTTATGTTATAAGTGAGTTTATTGCCGTATTATTTCTAGTAAATAATAAGATGTTTTTAATAATATCATGTCTTCCACAGGAGAGCTCGCGTACCCACAGTATTACTGGCGACATGCTCCAAGCCGAGCAAGTTGACATCTCATGCTAAAGCTGTCACGCTTACTGCCGTTGGTGAGTAGCTTCTTCCTTTAGATGATTCATCATAATCCACAGCCCGACTTCACCCACTGCTGGGTATAGGCCTCTCTTTGTTTGTGCCAAGCTCCACGCTCCTGTGCCAACCTCATCCAGGATATTCCCGCAATGGCAACAATATCGTCAGCCCATCTTGCCGGGGCAACTCGCCCATTTAGATCATTAGACACTAAAAAAATTCATATAAGTCGAGTTGCTTTCAAACTTGACGCGACTACAGGAGCTAAATTAGCAACTCTAATTACGGTGGTTCAAACTTCGTTTTAAAAACTGTTAGAATAAAGTTCTAATCAGCTTGCACTACATAGTGGTTGTTACGGCAGTCACTGCGGGCCGAATAGTGCGAAATGAGTGGTTTTTTGCGATTTACAAATATCTATTGGACTAAAAAAATAAAACACTATCATACTAATATGTTGCTTGTAGAATTATTGTCCAAAAATCAGAATGATTGCATGTATTTTAGTATGGTTTTTACTCGTTAAAAGAATTTTTAAGAGATAAGTTCGTGATTTTTTTTTATCGAGTTAAATTAGTTGTAGTATGTTTTTAAAACTTAAAATACCGAACAGATTTTGATTAAAAATGGCAGAAAAGAGCTCGAACTCAACAGGAATGCTTCAATATATTGTTTGGCAAGCACGACTGGGTTTGAACTCGTACATTGCGATTTTTCCCGATGTAATTCAAACCTTTTATAATTGAACAGCGGCGCGAGTAAGAAGAGCCCCGCCTACCTCTGAGCCAGGCGCGAGGGACATATCTGATCAGCTGCCCTTCCTAGAGTACGAACTGCACAAACTGCTGCTCGCCAAGCTTAGGATGCAAGTGAGTATATTTTACTCGGTGGAAAGGTCACCGACGTGCAACCGGTTACCATCAACATCTGCCGAGCCTTTTCCCAACTATGTTGGGGTCGGCTTCCAGTCTAACCGGATGCAGCTGAATACCGGTTCCACAACCCAGTAAGTACTGGGTAATACGATACCCCTTAGTAAGACTGGTTGTCAGACTTTCGAGCCACTGGCTACCTGTAACGACTGTCAAAGATCTACAAATGACAGCCGGGACCAACTGCTTAACGTGCTTTCTGAGACACGGAGGAAATTCGGTATGTTATGGGTTGACCCACCCACGGACTAACCTAGAAAAGCACGGCTGTAGCTGCGCGTATCTGCTACCCAGGGTGACTGAGGTCAGTAAATAACTCCAAGACTATGTAGAACAATTACTCAGTATATTAAAAATTAAAGATTTTACAAGCATGTGTAGGTAATGGTCAATGGTGGTGAGTTTTCGATATAAAGATGCCGCACGGTGTTCTCACACAGTTCGCGATGCTGTACGTTGATTGGCTCGCCGGCCGTCGCGTGATCGTAGCGCAGCCAATTGCAGCGGTCGACTAGTGATGTTGTTTAGTAAGCTTTGGTGTACTGCGGCAACAGCGGCTTAACCTGAAGATCGACCCGAGTGGCCGTTATTATCTAGCCACGAACTCCTCACGCGCAATCTGTTACTATGAAATCTGTAGTTCCATTCTAGACTTCCCAGCGAACAAACATGCCCCGTGCATTGTCAGGAATTTTGAACCATGATTAATGCACAGCACACACACTCGCATGCATTCGCGCGTCCGACATCTTATATTTGTACGCCGCTCAGGCAAAACATTCTGACTGACTAATTAGAATTAGACTATCATAATTATAATTTGATGTAACATCTTGCATGCTATGTGTGTATACTCATGTTTTGGACAAATAAAATTATCTTATCTTAATGTAACTATTATTTTCAAATAGAACTGCACTGGGCAGAAAAGAACCGCAAAGCACTGGCTTTCACTGCCGTGGAAACGGTTAAAATGGCACGGTTAGTTTATTTAAGATATAAAGCTCATTATGTATGTTTTAACTTCTGCGACGGTTCATTATATTACAAAAATAATAGGTATCATTTTCAAGGTTCCGTACCCAAAGGGTAAAAACGGGACCCTATTACTAAGACTCCACTGTCCGTCCGTCTGTCACCAGGCTGTATCTCATGAACCGTGAGTGTTAGACAGTTGAAATTTTCACAGATGATATATTTCTGTTGTTATTTGTCCCAATTCATTTTGTTTGTATCCCCAGGGCGCGAACGCGTTATTCTCTCTCGAGACACAGATCTCTATCGGCGAGCGCTGTGTGATGGCGCTGGCGAGCGGTACAGCGTGCAGGCTGGGGGCCTTACCGCCGCCCGCGCCGCCTAGGATCAAGGTAAGGAGCCTCTACTAATAGCTGTAACCCCCAAATAGGCTTGTGTCCTGAACAAATCTAATAAGTCCGTCAGTTAGATTATCAAAAAATATTTGGACCGTATTTTTTCTTTTGTTACGTAAACCAAAATTGACGAAGATACGACGCTTTTAAATTCTCAATACGTCACGCCGTGCTATAATTTTTAGTGCGATGTGACGTCATGAGCCCCCACTCCCGAGTTTGATGCGTTTTATCTTTGTCAATATTCATTGATTTACAAAAACAAAAAATACGTGTCCATTAATTTCCAATACTCTAACTGACGGACTAAATAGATTTGCAATTTATTGATGGTGGAAACTAGCCTATTCATATGATTCAAACGCCACTAATCTAATTTTTAGAAGTCACAAAAAACTACCACCATCCTTACCATAAATATACCATCAGGACACATTTTGTTTAGAATGTATTACTTAACCATCTACATAGCATAGCACCAGGGGAGCCCCCATCATCATCATCACCAGCCAGCCTAATCCCAACTATGGTGGGGTCGGCTTCCAGTCTAACTGGATGCAGCTGAATACCAGTATTTAACATGGAGCGACTGCCTATCTGACCTCCACAACCCAGCTTAGTACTGGGTAATACGATACCCCTTGGTAAGACTGGTGGTCAGACTTTTTGGGCCACTAACTACCTGTAACGACTGTCAAAGATCTACAAATGACAGCCGGGACCAACTGCTTAACGTGCTTTCCGAGACACGGAGGAAACTCGGTATGTGTGGTCACCCATCTACCGACCAACCTAGGCAAGCACGGCTTAACCTAAAGATCGACCCGAGCGGCTGTTCGAGCTCCCAGTTAAAAACAATTACTGTCAAAGACTATCGCTAGATCATAAAGCACGCTGCTAGATAATCTAAACAATACTACTACGATTACTGAGTCTTTAAAAGATAGCTCTCAATGAGGGTGTTCTAAAATGAAAAAACCACAAGGTGGCAGCACTGGCGTGAGGTCTAAACATCTTTCGAAATACACGAGTTTCTTGTAGTTTACGATTATTTTTTCATTTGATTGTCTTTTAAGTCATTAATAAAATACCTCAGTGTTGTGCAGCATAATAAGTTACCTTTCATTAAGTTTTTCCTTGTACCACTGACTTTTGCAGTACTAAGATTCTCTTTCTATCTTTAGTTCAGCTACTTTTCTTTGTCCGTAATCCATATTTATATTGTAAAACAGTGCAAATACATAGAAATTTCGGTAAAAAGTTTCACTAGCATACAATTCAGTACAATTTGACAGTTGTTTAGACCAGACGCCTACGTAGCGACATCTGGTGTCAGATAAAATCCGAAAAAACCTCATTGACCAATTGTTTTTTTTCTTCTATGACAACTCTCTAGTCTATGACATCTAACATGAGTGTACTTTTTCAAATCTTTTAAAGTTTTTCTTAGTTAAAACAGTAATCTCTATTTAAAATACCAAAATCTATCAACAATAATAAAAAGGTACTTTTCAGGCGTCAGAAAACGACAAAGACGCATTGGAAATTCAAAAAGCGTTATGGGACTCGTTTTCAGCGAATAGAGCGGCCAATGGATTCGATATAGGTAAATATTATTATGATTATTTTTTTTATAAGAACTGGACTGTTGGCTCACAGAGAGAAAAAGTCAATATTCAAATTCAGTCCTTTCTCTAATGGTACTGTCATATTTTGAAAAACCAACTTCAGTAAAGTTAACCTTTTCATTCCCTAATAAAAATTATCGTTGTCTTTCATATAATTTTAATTGGGCTTTTTTGATGTGAAACATCTATTATGCGCGGGTAAACCAAAAAAGCAAATGAAAAATTCGTGGCGAGCGTGGCGATCGAACCCGGCCCGAACAATCCCGAACATTGCCGACCTGTTGAAGCAGCATAATATCTACATATTCGCCACGATTTACAACAAGCCAGCTGGTCTCGCGGCACAGAGCGCTGAGTTACAATCTCGTGACTTCGAGTTCGATTCCTTTGTTTCTGATTGTTTATATTTTCTTTAATTTTATGTGTTTGTTTTAATACTGACTTTTTATAAAGTACAAAATGATTTCGATGTTTCACATTTGCCAGGCGTCCCGCGACGGCTCACTTTTCTTTTCAAACTGTTGATCGATAATAGAGCTACGTTCAGTAGATTGGTATGCGTCAAGTTAAACTTATTGTACCTCGTAACCGCTAACAAATCATGTTACTGATATTAATAATGATGTTCCCAGGAGGTATAGAACACACCACAAACGGCGTACTGCCCGAGGTGGACGGCGAAGAGATCGCGCCCGTGTTGGACCTGTGTGCGGATAAAGATGCGTGTGTGTTGGAGCTGGACGAGGCTGAAGATGTAAGTTACTAATAGGCTTGTGTAACTACTGAAAAAATCTAATTCGTCCGTCAGTTAGATTATCAAAAAATATTTGACCCGTATTTTTTCTTTTGTTACGTAAACCAAAATTGACGAAGATACGACGCTTCTCAATACGTTACGCCGTGGTATAATTCTTAGTGCGTTCTGACGTCACGAGCCCCCACTCCCGAGTATTGATGCGTTTAATCTTTGTCAATATTCATTGAAACAAAATTGAATAGTCGATAATAATTGAACAAAAAATACGTGTCCATTATTTTCCAATACTCAACTGACGGACTTTAAAGTCCTCCTGCTTTTCTTAAAGTCTTTTAAGTGATTGTTTTGTTTTAGTATGTTACTATGTCAAAAGATATATTGTAAGTATCCAAAATCTGCTAGTTAGCCTTTTGAATAGCTTAGCTTTTTTTAGGTTAGCTTTGATTTTTATTGTATTTTATAATGACAGGTATTGTTTTGTTAATGGCTAGGTGGAGACGGCACGTGCGTTAGCCAAGCGTCACGTGAACATGCAAGTGTACACGCACGGACTCAAACCTGTCATGGGAGCACAACCGCAGGCGTTTGCGCAGGTTTGTACAACCATTATCCACTAAATAATCACTATATATTATAAAACAAAGTCCCCCGCCGCGTCTGTTTGTCCCTATGTATGTTTAGATCTTTAAAACTACGCAACGGATTTTGATGCGGGTTTTTTTTAATAGATAGAGTGATTCAAGAGGAAGGTTTTAGTATATAATTTGCAGGCGGGCGAAGCCGCGGGCATCAGCTAGTATTCATTGATTCACTCACGAGATCTCCTGAAGCATTCAGCGTTACAATGCAAGATTCGATTTATAAAACAAAAGTGAGCCCTAAGGAACGATGTTTTAAAATTAAATAATTAATATGTTGATTAAGCCAATAGGTATGATTTCTGGCAAAAAAAATATGATTCTATTTAGTCCGTCAGTTAGATTATCGAAAAATATTAGATAGGTACGTGTTTTTAGGGTTACGTAGTCCTGACAAGGAACCCTTGTAGTTTCGCCATGTCCGTCCGTCTGTCCGAGGTAAGAGACCGTTAGTACCAGAAAGCTGTAATTTTGTAGAGGTGTGTATATCAATAACGCCGAAAAACTGGTAAAATAAAAATTAGGAAAATATTATTTTTTAGGGTAGCTCCCCTACATGTGAAGTGGGTATGATTTTTTTTTTCGCCGTCTACCCCATCGTGTAGGGTATCGTTGAATAGGTATTTTAAAATGACTTAGGGGTTGCTAATATTACTTTCCGATTAAATGTTCCATTTACGAAATATTAAACGGTCCAGAGCGAGACGGAATGGGACGCCGTCACCTCCTTCTGCGAAGCAGTCATGCTAGCGAAGGAGGTGGCGGAACGTGAGAGGGAGAGATCCTCACGTCCCGGCCGCCGCGGGAGACGCCCCGGGCGCGGCCACCATGGCGCTGGCCTGTGGACGGGGAGCTATGGGCTAGCTCGCCGTCCGGCCGTCTCATGACGACAGGCTGTGTCGACGGCGCAGGACTGTTCCACACGCGCCTCAAAGAGAGTCAGCAACAGGAAGGGGAAGCAAGGGCCGATGCCTGCCGGGGCTGCGGTATTGAGAGGAAGAGATAGCGTGTTCCCGGAACACAAAGGGCGATGAAGGAACATGGTGGGTTTTAGTCAGTAATAGTCTGACACACCCTTCTGTTCCGCCCAGAGCGGGAGGAGTCATTAGATGATTTCCCATCCGAAAAAAAAAGACTTGGATTGAAAAACAAAATCTAAAATATAACGGGCTACTACGGAACCCTACACTGCGCGTGGCCCGACATGCACTTGGCCGGTTTTTATTTTATGAAATTAATAAAAATTTACGAAAATAAAACGCGTAAAAGATCATGAGTGGGGGCTTGTGACGTCACTTTCCGGTAAAAACTGTACTTAAATGTGACGTCACGCGAGCTTTCGACGCACTGTATCTTCTTAATTTTTTGTTGACGTGAAAAAAGAAAGAATATGTGTCCAATATTTTTAAAATCTATCTGACGGACTAGTTTTTATTTTTTGTTATCGCACAAAAGTGAGCACTAAGGAACGATATTTTAAAATTAAATAATTCATCATTATCATTTCGGCCGAAAGACGTCCCCTGCTGGACATAGGACTCAAAAAAAAAAAAATAAGACGTTTGTTTTTGCCAATGGGCAATTGGGCATTGTTCATTTTTTTTAAGATGTAATTGAAAAACCGTTTCGAGGAATAGCGTTACTGATCATGACGGACTAATTAATCATCAAAAATATTCATATTTTATTGATATTTTTGATAAAATACGATTGACCTTCATTGCCCTTCAAATTACATCAGCTTTGGCCGTACAGTGTTGTATCGTTGCCTCAGAAATTAAAAAGTAAGTGGCAAGTATTGTCTACAATCTGTCAAGTGTCAAATTATAAATGTCAAAAAAATAAACATAGCAAGTTTCAAGTTTTTACGATTATTGTTACTGCGATTTGCCTCATAGTCTCGTAAAATCATCAATTCAAATCTCATTACACTATCTCAACACTCGGCAATATTTAATATACTGGAAGAGTTATGGAACACAGGAAGTGCTTTGTTCCAACTTGCAGCACTATTAGTAATAATAGTCCAAACAAAATTTTTGTTCGTATAAGAGAAGATTTGCGAGAAAAGTGGTGATGTAGGCGTGCAAGGTTTATGTAATGTATTGTTGCAAAGATCACTTTGATGTAAGTATTTAAAAAATACGTTTATATTTTAATAGGATTCGAATTTATGTGACGTTTACTGACACTGACAGATGTTGTGTTGACAGATTTAATTTTTTTATTATGTACTGGTGAGGCAACGGCACAATCTTCTGTGCCACTGATGACATCATCTACCTTGAAAAATTTAATATTAAATAAAAAATAACTATTGAACCAATCATCAAAATATTCAAATTAGTTTCTCAAAATGCTCTAAATTTGCAAATAATAAAATAAAAAGTAATGGTTAAAAAATTAAGACAATCCTCATTGTTTACCCTATCGAACACGGCTCGCATTGGATCACAGTGATAAGGTAACGTTATGTGTGTGCAGGTGTGGCGCGGCCGGCTAGTGCTGTCCGGCGGCGCGGGCAGCTCCGCAGTAGAGCGGCACGTGCGGCGCGCGCTGGACGGCGTGGCCTACAAGCTGCGGCGTCTGCAGCCCTGTGCGCTAGTGGCGCCGCGCTTCCAGCTCGAATTGCCCGAGGTGAGCTAAGAGCTTCTTAATTGTTGCAGATTAAAGCCGAAGAATTTTTATAATTAAACAGGATAGTTTACCTCGGTAACACTCTGACTACGTGCAGCGAGAACAAGTATATCGTGAGTCTGTGATTGCACCAGAACCCTACCTACATCACCATATTGACGGTGAACATTTTTAACAACGCTTGGGACATTGAGCTCGCTGTTAGCGAAAGCATCAATTTGGCAAGCAAAATAACAATAACTCTCGTTTGGCGTGCGTCGTCAGTGCGCTCGGCCGATCGGTATTGTCTTTCATTCATTATTTCTATACAGAGGCAACGGGGTGGGGCTAGAGAGCGTTTCAATGGTGCGAGTGCAAGCAAAAATTAGCTTAGCGGTGATCAGGCGGGAGTGACCTCGATAGTACGGGAAGATCATACAAATCAAGGTCAGGTTAAACTGAATATGTATAACTTGATGTCTCACTGTTTGTACGGATACATCCTCAAGCTGTACTGGACTGCAGCAAAATAGTTATAAAGGCCAGATTATTGCAACAAATTAAAAAAAAATACATAAAGAATAAATGTTCACAGGACGAAATCCAACTGATAGTCTCCGGCTCGGCCATCCCTCTCCGAGACCCGAACACTCCCGACGAGAACGGCCATCAGTCCAGCAGCCAGCACAGCAGTCAGAGCAGCAGCCACGGCAGCCAGGGGAACGGGAACGGAGACGCTGATGATGATATCTTCGAGCTGGATGAGGAGCAGCTGGTGAAGAGTCCGCCGGAAGTCGTGGAGGAGAAGAGTTTTGTTAATGGAACGGTGGGTTCAGCTGTTAGCATGATATTGATGAGTTATCTATATACACTGTATAGTCAGTCAGTGAGGCAGTCAGTTTACCATTTTAAATACGACGTGTTTCCGGACGATATCGATAAACTTGAAATGAATTAAAATGGAACAGCTGATTTTTTTTCGAAATTCATGGTTTGGTCCCATAGTAAAAGTTGTTCATAATGATGAGTACAATGACCGGTCGAAGTTTATCGATATTGTCCTGAAACACGTCGTAGTGGGTCAACACACAGCCCAAACCGCTGGTCCTAGAGACATGAAACTTGGAGGGGTGTTCTTTGTGAACAGTAATTATTCATAAACACATACATTTCACCGTGAGACAAAATGTGAAATGAGTTGTAAAAACAATCAAATGTGAATAACAACTATGACAATCTAATTTTCAAATTTTAATCTAACATTCCATATTTAAATTACCTCATACACGCAGCTACGAGTATGTCGCAAAGGAGTCTGCATTACAAAAGATGGATGTTAGTTAAAGAGCTTTTTAACTTGACTCATTGAATTTGTAACTTCAGATTTCCTGGTTTTCCTTTCATTTAATTTATCATGTTTGTTAGAGAGATTTCATCCTTATAATTGACCCTAACGATCGATGCAATAAAAGTACAGGGTATAATTTTTTCAGATTTTAGCCGGTTCGATTCCCGGGTGTGGGAGAAGAGAATTTTCGAAAATCTTTGAATGCAGTTTGCTTTCTATTCAAAAATAAAGGAATGTTTCCTTTGAGTAAAATTTTCTATCTGCAGTATTAAGAGTGCTTTCCCTCAGGTGGCATTACAAAATTCCATCCTGTATACATAACATCACGCCTGTAAACCCCGAAGGGTTAGGCAGAGGTGTATCTAATAGACACCCACTTTTCGTCAGTTATGTTTGAGTCCCATGTAATAGGGGGCGAGCCTATTGCCATTAACCGGGCACGAATCCAGACTCCGCTGCTATACCTGAGAAAGTCCTGATTAAAAAAAACCTAAGGTAATCGAACCTTTCGTTCTTTCACAGTTATGTGTCCTCCGATTGTATTATAACTGTTAAAGTGATATGTTAATGCGTTGTGGGTGGGAGTCCGGAGATAATGAAACGAGTGTCGTCTTTGATCGCTAGTTTATTACTAGCTATTGAAGAGGCAGAAAAGGTTACACTGACACATGACACCGTATAACAATGTGTGAGTGCGCATTCACATCACAAAGGCATTGTGACCTTTATTCCCATTGCGAAAAGGTTGCAGTTGGGTTGCTGCTGTAATAAGTAAAATAACTGAAAAGGCGAATACGAAAAATTCTTAATCATCTTGTAGAAGACCTGGTCACTCTTTTACTTCCTGTATAGTTGTGTTCAAACTTTATGGCGGCTCGGAACATCTAACGTAAAGCTAATTTTAGGTGTAAACGGGGCGCAGAGGACGCATTGTCTTAAGACTGTATGTATAGTGCGAGACCGTCTCTCGCAGCTAACTTCGGCCATAAAGTACAGGACTATACTAGTCGCCTCTCCGTAATTAACGGACCAATCTGGCATCCTTTCTGTCGGCATTGTTCACTGCCACTTAAAGGCTATTTTTGAATATTTTCTATATCAGTTTGTCATGTTAACATTATTTTGAACAGGTCCCGACAGCGGTGTCACTCACAACTCTGAGCCACATCAGTGGCGGGCGAGTGTCGCGTCGCCTGTGTGCGCTGCGACTGCTGTTCGTGCGCGAGACCACTGCGGTCAGAGAGCTGGGAGGACTCAGCGGGTTCCTACACACGTTTACTTGCGAGGTAAGTCTGACCCGAACTGGGTCGCTTAAAAATAATATAAGGTGTAGCTTTACATCCTAGTCAAAATTCAGGAGCTTGTCACAAAATACATTAATAATCAATTTAAATTACGATACCCGGTCAAATAATTAGTAAAGCTACTATTTTAAATTTGACAGTATTTCAGAAT
This sequence comes from Xestia rhomboidea, assembly GCA_963853795.1. NCBI lineage: Eukaryota > Metazoa > Arthropoda > Insecta > Lepidoptera > Noctuidae > Xestia > Xestia rhomboidea. The sequence continues at coordinate 15,596,637 of OY970778.1, forward strand.
AACATGAAAGTAATAGAAGAATCACCCATCGCGCGACACGTCTCTATGTGGGGCCAGTTACAGACGGGCTGCGTTTTAATAGGTGGTTACACTTAACGATTTCCGTAAATAAGAAAAAACAAATAAAAACCTACCCGTTTTAGTATCGATTCGGGTCGAGAATCATTAGCATAGATACCTCCTTGAATTAACCAGAATGCAAAGCAACACCTTGTATGTATCACTAGCGGACGTCACGCGGTTTTACCCGCGTAGTTTCCGCTCCCGTGGGAGTACTGGGATAAAATATAGCCTATGTTACTCGCTGATAATGTAGCTATCCATTGCTGAAAGAATTTTTCAAATCGGTCCAGTAGTTTTTAAGTATATTCTTTACATACTAAAATACAAATCTTTCCTCTTTATAATCTTACTATATATAAATCTCGTGTCACAATGTTTGTCCTCAATGGACTCCTAAACCACTTAACCGATTATAACAAAATTCGCACACCATGTGCAGTTCGATCCAACTTGAGAGATAGGATAGTTTAAATCTCAAATTAGTTTAAATCTCAAATTAATTCCTAGAGTGGGGTTCCCCACTCTAGGAATTCTAAAAAAAACTCTTCTAAAAAAATAAGAAAAAATTATTTACTTTTCTTTTTTGTCGTGTGGTTATTGCATAACCTGGTGTCAGAGTTTATATCCCGGCCGAAATATATCTCAGGCATACTGGTTTGGTTTCCTCACGACGTTTTCCTTCACCGAAGCAAGTGATAATTATGCTAGTCTTGGGTTCGAACTCGAGAACTATGATTTGGCAGTCCGACGGTCACACCACTAGGCTATCACTGGTAATCATTATTTATGTAGTTATCGTGTGGTTTCTTCTTAGCTGATGTTGTTGTCACCAGGTAATGGCGATAGTGCGCGCGTACACGGCAGCGCTGGGCGGCAACGCGCTCACTTCCTTCTACATCACACAACTCATGCTGCAGGATAACGCGCACAAGAATCAGGTATGTCACTGTCATATTACCACAGTTTATTTAGACTGTAGCGGCACTACAAAAACTAGTACAGCACATAGAACAAAAAGTACTACAGCGCCATCTATGACAAAACTGAGGAACTAAACAGCATGATACGTCACATTCCTACACCGCGCAAGCAACTTTATCCGCGAGTTAAGAACCCGACAACAACCGTCGGGCAGTGGCCCACCAGACACAACCCCGGCTGGTCGGAGGATCCTCCCTTTTCTATGGGGGGTGAAGAGCTTTACACCCTGTTCTTCATACCCCCAAAAGACTAAAACTGTGGCGAGGTAGTGCATCCTTACCTAACCCATTCGTTCCACCTGCTAAAAATCTCCTACCTGGACATGAGTTGCCATGGCTGACCTGGAAGTCTTTAAATAAACTCCAGGCCCAGGTTGGTCGCAGCAAGGAAAACCTGCTCAGGTGGAGATTCATTAATGACTCTGCCCTGGAGTGTAAATGTGGTGCTGTTCCACAAAAGATGGGGCAGTAAATATCGTGTCCTGCGTGTCCTGTTGTTTGTTTACGACAGGAACTGGTAGACGTTACCGAAAGCGCCGAATTATTAGTTCAGTTCTGGGCCGACACATTTTAGATTGCCATCGACACGCTAAGAATAGGGTAGTTTAGTTCGAAGTCTAGTTTATAGCACAATTAAAATAGACGTTAGCACCGGTGCTAATAGAGAGAGATCCCGTGAACGCCTAGACCTTTATCGTTTTATAAGAGCTGAAACTGATTTTGTGGAAGTACCTTACGAGTACTATTATACAGGGTGTAAACCACCTCATCACGAAGCCGTCAACCAAGCATTCTGTACATCAAACTAAGTAACTTTACGCAAAAATTATTGCTGGGAAACTTTTTTTTGGGGTAAAAAATCATGTTTTGTGGTAGAACTCAATGTAACGCACTCAAAACTTTGTGCTGATGGATGGATTGAATAGTACGGGTGTCGTGAGGTGTTTAAAGTAAAAATCTTACATTAAAAACTTGTATTTAAAAAAAAAAGTTGCCAAAAAAAAAAAGATTAAAAACCCGACTTCTTAAAAATAACTAATAACTTTAAATAAAAACTGAAAAGAAAAAAACAAGTTCAGGAAACAGGACAAATTGACTGCAACAGTCGGGACCCATATTGGATGTAATGATTTTAGTCTAGATTATTTAATGGGTCACGACTGTTCAGTTTTTATTTAAAGTTATTAGTTATTTTTAAGCAGTCGGGTTTTTTCATTTTTTTTTATTTCTTTTTATTTTACACTTTTTAGGTACTTAGATATACCATTTTAAAATCCTCATGATGAGCCCTTTATCGAGCCATTCAGGCTGCAGAGCTTGCCAAACATTTGAATTTGGCGCCAAAAATCCATTTTGTTTCTTTTTTTATTTTTATGTGCCCCGTGTCACTATCACAGTAAATACGAATCTAACGACAACTCTCAAGCTAAAATCCATCGAGCCGTTCAAGCTGCAGAGCGTGCTTCATTTGAATTTGCTGCCAAAATTCCGCCATTTTGTTTTTTTTTTTTAATTTGATATACCCAGTGTCACTCTCACAGTAAATACGAATCTAACGACATCTCTCAAGCTAAAATCCATCGAGCCGTTCAAGCTGCAGAGCGTGCCAAACATTAGAATTTGCCGCCAAAAATCCGCCATTTTGTTTTTTTTTTATTTTGATTTACCTAGTGTCACTCTCACAGTAAATACGAATCTAACGACACCTCTCAAGCTAAAATCCATCGAGCCGTTCAGGCCACAGAGCGTGCCAAACAATTATACATACATACATACTCTCGAAAAACATAACCCTCCTTCTGGCGCAGTCGGGTAAAAAGTTTGAACTTTGACCCCCAATATCTCCGTAACTAGAAGCTGTGGTGTAGAACAAAAAAATTATCGCAATGACGAGGAGAACAAGTACTTTTCGGCTTTGTTAAGAAGTGTTTTACACCCTTCATACGAAGAACTATTGGGTATTACGAAAAGTCGGTGGTGGTGGTTTTGGCCAATATCAGGTCACAAAGGTGTGCAAAGTTACGTCATACTATAAAGTGTGATTTATATTACTTATGGCTTTGCACTTTGTGTGGTGTGAAAACACTCGCCAGACACCTTCAAAGTATGTTAAATTGTAAGTGATCAAATTTCCCCTGGCTGAAAGCCTTACACTCAAAGCATAGGTAGCAATAGTTTTGAGAGAGATGCCATTAAAACAAAGTGATTAATAAATAAATAAATAAAATTTTATTCAAAAAATATAAGGTAAATGTTTACAGTTTTTCTTAAATCTATGTCAAGTTCACCCATGCTTTGAGCCTGAACTAGGTAATCCTGTGTTTCAGGCGATTTGAGGTAACATTAATTGATTAAATAATCATATGTCTTATTAATAATATTGGTAACAATGTAAAAGGTATATAACATTTTTACTATTTTAACTTAGCAAACTAATTAAAAAAATAACACTAATGTGAACAATATTTACTTTAGCACAAGTAATAACTTCTCTGTATCTTCATAGGACATAGTTTGAAGAGCTTCCTTGAGGATTTTCTTGCAGTTATTGTGATTTAAGGAGTAGATGCTCCCTTTTTCATTAAGCCTGTTATAGAGTAGCGGTCCGAGGTACATATAAAACTTGGCTGTGAAAGCGTGTTTTGTACTTTTTTGAGGGCAAACTATATCTTTCCGTCTTTTTTTTGTGAATTCAGTGCTGTATGGAAGTGCTGCGTGTTGTTTTAGTACAGTGCTCATAATAAATAACTGTCGAACTGTTAGTACTTCACAAGATTTATACAGGAGGTTAGTGGGGAAAAGGAAAGGGCGGCAAGTAGCCACCTTGAGAATAGCTCTTTGAGCTCTTTCAATGGGCAATAACAGAGTTTTTCTCGCCCCACCCCATGAAGTAATGCAGTAAGTCAGAATTGACTGACAAAGAGCAAAATATACTTGCCTAAGTATTTTTGGATCTGTAATATATCGTATTTTTTTGAATACGAATATCAGCTTACGAATTCTATTATTTAGAGCTTCCATATGTTGTTTGAAGGAAAGAGTTTCATCTATTATAATACCCAGGTATTTTATTTTATCAGTCTTCTTAATATTGGGACACCTACACTGGCTATCTGCAGGGACTGGGCAACAATGAGCGTGCAACGCTGAGGGGATATTGGCTATATGCTTGCGCATCGAAAACTTAATGTAATTTGTTTTCTCTGCATTTAGAGTTAGTGAGTTATTTTGAAGCCATTTATTTACAATATTAAATCCGTGTTGCGCAAGCTTGTAGACTTCATTTTCTGAGTCAGCCGAAAAAAGTAAAGCAGTGTCGTCAGCGTAGGTAATGATAGTACCATGCTCTAGCTTTAGATTGCAAAGGTCATTTATGTAGATCAAAAAAAGGGTGGGTCCAAGAATACTTCCTTGGGGAACACCAAAAAATGTAGTTTTTTGAACAGCGCTGAGAACATCGCCAATCTTTACGCACTGGGAACGATCTTCTAAATAACTTTTGAATATTTTCAATTGGTTGCCTCTTACACCCATGATCTCAAGCTTGCGCAATAGAATTGGAATGGAAACTGTGTCAAAAGCTTTGGCGAGGTCCAGGAAAATTCCTACTGTGTGGTTACCCTTGTCAAGTTCTTTCGCTAGATAGTCAGTCAGATGATGTACCGCATCGGCAGTTGAAACTTTAGGTCTAAATCCAAATTGTCTTTCAGACAGAATAGATTTATCTTCCAAATATTTCAACAACCTTTTGTTTATTATTTTCTCCAATATTTTTGACATAGAAGGTAGTAAAGAAATAGGTCTATAATTTGTCACTTGCTCTTTGCTGCCTGATTTATAGACAGGAATAATAACAGCCTTTTTGAGACACTCTGGAAACTGTCCTGAAGATAAACAAATGCGGAAAATGTAGGTCAGTGGTGGTACTAAAATGTCCTTGAATCTTTTAATAATTTTATTCGAAATGTTGTCCCAGCCAACTGCACAGTCTTCTTTCAAGGTCATGATTATACTATCTACCTCAGTCTCGTCAGTATCTAGCAGCGCGAAGGATGTTAAAGCAGTGTTAGAAGTTAAAGGAATGCTCGTCAGGTTTTGGAATTGACCCAGATTTTTTTCTGCCAGACACTTACCCACATTAACAAAGAAATTATTTGCTATGTTAGCGGATTCCACTGGTGACGAGTGTGCTTGTAATAAACTTGAAGATGACTCATATTGTTTTGTAGAATACGTTGCGTCTTTAATATATTTCCAGATCTTTTTACTATTTGTTCCAGCCTTTTCCAATGCCACTTTGTCGTAGTTGATTTTAATTTTTCTAAGAAGATCATTGCAGAAATTTCGATATCTTTTGTACGAAAGTTGCAATACAACATTTTCTGGATTAGATTTAGCTTTCATATGCAGTTTATCCCTATGTTTCATACAGCGAATAAGACCTGATGTGATCCATGGTTTAATGTAGTGATTTTTGTTGCTCAGCTGCGATACGACTGTGTTTTTCTGAATTGCATTTCGTAAGTTTTCAATTACAAACAACATGCAAAACTGCGGGTCAGCGGAATTATAGACTGGATCAAAATCGATGACGCGTAAATCTTCTTCAAGTTTATTTATATTCAGTTTAGAAATTTTGCGAGTGCCTTGTTTAGGAAATTTGCAATTTAGGGTTAGTAGGGCAGCAGTGTGATCGGTTATTGTTGAGTTAACAACAAGTGCTAGTGAAGGGAAATTCGATTTAAGCATAATATGATCCAAACAGGAGCCACTGTGATGTGTAGCAAAGCTGTGTGCTGGGAGCAGGCCATGAAAGGCGCATAGGTTGAGGTAGTCCTGAGCAGAAGCATCAGCACTTCCTGGAAGAATATTGATATTAATATCTCCAATTACAATCGTGTTTTTGATGGATGACAGGTTCTGCAAGGTCTCATTTAGAGAGTCAGTAAAATTGCTAGTATTTTTAAAAGACGGAGGTCGATATAATGCTAATATCGCAAAATCTGATCCAATTTTAACTAACAATCTGTTACAGTCATGCATATCGGGTTCCTCAACAGAGACGTTCAGATGATTTCTTGCATAAACTATCACACCATCATTTTGGTTGTAATTTATAGTACTTCTATACATATTATATCCCGGGATTAGTGGTATGTTATATTGTTTGGCAAGCCAGCATTCGGTTAAAACAATAACGTCACAATTTATGTTTAGCCGTTGCTGAAATGTGCTAAAGCTATCAAAATTCTTAAAAACACTGCGAATATTTTGTGTTAATATGGTTAGTGGAGATTTGTAGCCAGATAGATATTGTTTGCAGTTTTCAGCTTCACAAACTTTGGACTCGGATACAGAGAAATTATCTAAATCATTAATTAAACTATTTATCATAGTAGTAGTTTAAATAAGAATATAAAATAAAAAGGCAGAAAAATACCTAATTAACGGCGCTCTTAGGCGCCTCCATAATCTACAGAATTGATGTACCTTTTTTCAGCCAATAATTTCGCCGGGCAGTCAGCAGCACCTGTGTTATGCTTGTCTGGCTTTTTGAAATGCAAGCAAGTAGCGCATTTTGGTTCGTCAGCCTTTTTTGGACATTCTTTAACTGAGTGACCTTGCTCACCACAGTGACCGCAGGTATACGATGTCTGTCGACATGACTTGGCCGCATGTCCATACTGCTGACACTTATAGCATCGTGTGACCAAAGTAAAGTCTCTCACAGGGCATGATGACCAATTTACAAAAACACGGTCTTGTGATATCAGGGCTTTGCGTATGACTGCAGATACCTCAACAATGTAATTACAAGTCTCCGAGTCTTTCTTACCTGACTTATGACTTAATTTGATTAGGCTCAAGAACGTCTCAAGGCTGCAATCCTGAAGTTTTTCGGCTAAGTTCTGGTTGTACACACAGGTAAAAACCTCATTTTCTTGCATGTCTGTAGGCACTCCTATAATTACAACCCTAGGCTTTCTTTTATGGGGCTCGTCGACTGTTAGGCCTGATTTGGTGAGCTGCACCGATTGCCTCAGCTTCTCAATGTCATCCTTCGTCTCGGTGCTGATGATAACACCGCCGTTCTTCGTCTTGCGCAGGCCTCTCACGTGGAGCTTCAATTGTTCGGGTCTGATAATTTTCTGGACAAGGGTTTTCGTCTCATCGCTGGTCTTCAATTTGTCACTCGGATAAATGGCCACAGAACTTACGTGACTTGGCTGGATAAAATTGTTGGCACCTTTCTTCACCATGTCAGCAAAGGAAGATCCCTGGGCAGGTTTCGTCGACTCTTCTATACTCAGCTTAAGGTTCTGTAGCTGCTGCGAAAGATCGAGTTGATTTTCCAGAGTTCTGACGGCGTATTGCGATTGGAGGGCTTTAGTTTTGACGGACTGGTACATGACGGCCATCTGCGAGGTCCCGTAACTAATCTTCCGGGTTAAGTTAATGATGCGCGTTTTCTGCTCCACATTCAGCTTTCCCTCATTTGCAATAGCGCACACCTCGTTCAGGTTCTGTTCAATAATCGCCATCCAGTTCTGAAGTTCTGCTGTCGAAACAACTGCAGGGGCATCGTTCCTTTGGATAGGCGCTTGAGGGGTAGAGGCGGGTACGGCAACGGGCACAGGGGTAGAGGTGGGTACGACCCCGGGCAGAGGTGCACTGGTGCCGGGCACAGGTGTAGAAGGCGGGGAGCGAACACATTTACTACTCCGGTTGAATGGACTGTCCTCCATCATGAACCAGGATAATATATTGTTCCTGTTAAACACCGGTCATTTCTACTAATAATACACCTTATACAAATGTACTGTACAAGTAAGCGTTACTAATGGCTATTTGTAACTAGGTCACAATTTCGCAAGCGATTATTTGTTTATTGCAATAATTGTTCGATACGTCTGTTCACTACGACCGGCAATTAAGATTAAATTGTGAGTATTTTTTTTTGCAGGGTCAATGTCTTCTATCGGTCGGCGGCGACATAGTTCACATCACATACTAAACTTATAAGAAACCAATCATGACATATCTATGACAAACACGTTTTGAACACTATTATTATATATTTGTTATCAAGTAGGACTATACCTAAGTAGTTATTTTGCGAATTTAAACCTAATTTGTGTTCCAACAATGTGATTATGATTATAAGTTATTTTTTTTGTGTAACTAATCCTAATGTTAAAGCTTATTTGTTAACTTTGTGCAGTCAAATAATGAAAAGTTAAGCACCTCTAGGTCAATTTTTACTCACACTTAGTGCCAATATTATAAATAAAGGAAACGACAGTTCGAAAACTTGTCATTATTTTTTATTGCTTAACTTTTTCTTTCTACAACTGTACATTTGATTGAAGTCTGCCGAATATACTTTCTAAACGTATATTTCAACTTAGTATTAGCCAGTCTGTATAACAAACTTCTTATATACTATTAAAAGAATATTCTGTCTGTATGGCGGAGATAAATCGACAACTCTAAACAATACTCGATTGACATTTAGTCCAATTTGGTACGTGTGACGTTTTAGCTGTCACTTTGACAGCTATAAGTTTCATTTTGGCGGTTAAAAACTTGGTTTGACAGCTCAAAATTACATTTGAGTTGCGTTCAATTAAATTAGATTTGGACTTTTAAATTCTGAAACAGGCATGTTTTATTTAAGTCACACACAGTCTCGAAGGACATTGTCACAAAATGTTACTCAACCTCCCATGCAAGAAAACTTCTGTTATTTTTCTCTTAATCTTTAGAATACTAAATAAAAACTAGATAATTGTAATTTATGAAATTGTAGTTTGGAGAAAGACGATAAATGTAAAAAATCAAAATCTTTTGTGTATCGTACAAAATTATTTTTAAATATTTTATTCATTGTATATTGTTATATTTTAAGAAACCGACTTTATGGTCAAAATGTTTATAATCAAATGAAACTTACATGAAATGTTTTTAACTACCTATGTATATTTTTAAAGTTTTTCTCAATTTTAATATATTTACGTAACTAATGTCCTATTTTAAAGTAGCACGGGGCGTTGCTCAGAAGAAGTTTAAAACTAATTATTTATAATATGAAATATCCAAAAAGATCATAACTGGAATCTAATTTTAAAACCTTAAACAACGTACTTAACAATTGTATTACCCATTCATATTTCTTGCCATAGACAATTCGTAATTTTAGTATTAAAAGTCGACAAAATGATAATTATTTGTGTACCAAAAACTTGCCACAAAAAACTCTCTATTGAAAAATACCGCTTCAACTGTTCTTTAAAGGTATTTGCGCATTGCGGTAATATTGTAAACCATCGCGTCACCTTCCTGCCCTCCCCTAATAAAGTAAAGTTTTGAAATCATCATCAACTATCTGGTGTCCACGACACAAGCCTTGATGCTTAGTGTGGCGCTAGATGGCGCTGTGTGTAATGTCCAGCGATATTTATTTATTTATTTTATTCATCTGCCTAGCCTTTTCCCCACTAAGTTGGGGTCGGCGTTCAGTCTAACCGGATGCAGCTCAATACTAGTACTTTTCATGTAGTAATTTTCAGTGATGCCTAGGTAAGACTGGTTCTCAAACCTTCTGATTACCCGATACTTAATTTCACTAATCATTATTCAATAGGCGAGACGACAAAAAAAAACTAATTTGTCCGTCACTTAGAGTTTCAAAAAATATTTGACCCGTGTTTTTTCTTTTGTTACGTAAACTAAAATTGACGAAGATACGACGCTTTTAAAATTCTCAATACGTCACGCCATGGTATAATTTTTAGCTAGTTCTAACGTCACGAGCCCCCACTCCCGAGTGTTTTATCTTTGTCAATATTCATTGATTTACAAAAACAAAAAATACGTGTCCTTTAATTTCCAATACTCTAACTGACGGACTAAATAGATTTGCAATTTTTTGATACTGTCGTCATGCCTATTCAACAGTCTATTTCTTTAAAATACAGTATTTGAGCAACTCGGTATTAAACAGCAAAGCGGTATTTTAACCAATATTTCAACAGTATTGAATAGTATTTCCCATAACGCAATGTGCAGTGGCCTTTTAAAGACCAAAGTGAAGCGCAATGTATGCAAAATATCGTAAGTTGTCTTTGTTAATTTCTTGAAAATATCACTCGTCGGTTAGTGGAAATGTATGGTGCTACGTAAAACTTTCTTGTCATTTTAATTGTACCTGTATTGGTGACAGAATATGCCCTTTTTTAAGAACGTCAGAACAATGGTGTCGCCTTCAATTCAAACTAGAAAACAAAATCTATCTACAACAATAATAAGAGTTTATATTTTGGCCAGAAATCATCATTTTCTATACTTACCATAGTATTGCCGCAAATAAGTATATAAAAAATAGTAAAAAGGTCGTTTTCTGGTGTATGTTGTCACCAATTCAAAATATTTTTTCGAATTTCTTGTTAATATTGTATGCTCTCATGATAAAAATCATGTGTCAAAGTACTTATAGAACCATTTACATTAATTTAACCTCACGGAAATGGGCTAAAACACTGCGGTGGAGCCCTAAATGGGAGGGTAATGCCTTTTCAATTGCACACTTGCTTTCCAATTCACTTTAGACACTGGCAAAATAGTCGACATTGGCTTTGCTTGCCATATATATAAAAAAGCCCACACATCTTAGTATTATTCGTTTACTTAAAAGGCCTAATGTTTTTAGAATTTTCTTTAATAATCATTCAAAAGTCCAAGCTCAAGGTTTGCCAACGTGCAATGGAGCGCAGCATCCTAGGCGTCAAACTTACCGACCATGTACGCAACACCACACTGCGCTCCAAAACACAAGTCACTGACGTTGCTCAAAAAGCCGCTAAGCTAAAGTGGGACTGGGCTGGCCATGTCTGTCGTATGCCCGACGAGCTGTGGGCCAAAATAACCACGATGTGGAGCCCTGATACAGCCAGAAGGCGATGCGGTAGACCTCGCAGGAGATGGCGGGACGAGCTGGACAAAACCAACGACCAGTGGTCCACATTGGCCCTGGATCAAAGAATTTGGAAGTCATGGGGAGAGGCCTCTGCCCAGCAGTGGGATGACGCAGGGTAACTGTAACAGTAATAAGTACATTTTGACTCAAGTGTGTAAAGTCGATCATTGCACTCAAGGCGCGATTGGCGTTATGGAGCCGAGAGCAATGGTATATGCTCGCAAAGGAAGAAAACCTAGTACTTAGATATTTTCCTCTAGATCAATTAACTAACATTGATGACAACATGAAATTCTAGTTCAGCATTGTAGATATCATAATAATTTACGTTCTATGAGTACTTAAAACTATTTTCACAATATTCATAATATTTTTTTGTAACTAATAATTATGTATCGATTGTAAAATACAGTATCTTGCCGTTATTTGGACGTATTTATGTATTTTGTCTATGTATGTTTACAATGTGTGTCGTAGGGCGAAATATATGACAAATATTTACTTGCTGTCTTTTATTTTAATAGTTTTAGTTGTACTTTGTGTTGTCGTTGGTCTAGTGCGCCACTGCTGAGCTTGAGGTCCTGGGTTTGATTCAGGGCAGGCCAAGTGTTATTGGATAATTCCATCAGGAACTTCTTAGTAGAAGCCACAATTTGTGCCCGGTAGATGGCAGTGGGCTCGCCCCCTATTACTTATTATTATTAAGTATATCTCTACCTAACCCTTCGGGGATTACAGGCGTGATGTTATGTTACTTCGTGTTCCTGTTTGTAAGTATGTGCCTATTTTTACTAACATTAAGTGTCATCTAAAGAAATACCATAAAAGCTCGCTGTTGCGGTCTTAAGGTGAAAGCGTCAGGCTAGCCCGCGAAATTCAAATTTTCTTATGAATAAAATTTCTTGAATAATTTTGACCTTGAAAAAGTCGTTCCTCGACTTTTATGAACTTGGAGGGTTGTATTGATGATTTTGATGATTATAATTCTGTAATACATACGTCGTCTTACAGTCGCGAACAATATTTTAATCAACTTACACCCTGGCACTGGTCTACAAATTGCAAAAAACGTAAGAAAATTTGAATTTTGCGGGCTACCCTGGAGCATCCACTTTAAGGCCAGGTAGACCAAGCAAAGTAGGTATTTAACGCTACCATCCTTTACGCGAAACGAGCCGTGCGCTCGCGTCGCCGGCGTGAACTTACGTGAACCCAAAGCTGAGCGAAGTGTCACTGTATAGGTAAGCGTGCAGTACGACAACTTATTTTATTAAATTGTCAGCTTGATTTATTATAATAAAGTCAAAGTCAAATCGTTTATTGCTAAATCCATAATGTACACTTACAGGTGGTAAATAAAAACATAGAAACAATTATGGACCCTGTCGGGCACAGCAAATTTAGAAAAATATGTAGAGAGGAAGACCGCTTTTTTACTTTTTTACCGCTTTTTTACTTTACTTATAATTTCAATTCCTCACAAACAACCTACATTGTGTTTGAAATAAAAATAACAACAATAAAAATTTAATAAGAACACATTCATCATACGATTAACACATAAATATTACCAACATAGTCATTATTTCAAATCAAATTCAAAAATAGTATCACAATAAAAAATAAAAAGTACAGTAGAATTAAACAATGTCAACTTACATAATATGGCAAAAATAAATAGATCCATGTCAGCTTAATATAAATAATAGATATAGGATATATAATTAAGATGTATTGTGTGTATAAGTATGTTTTATTAAAAAATATATTTGTCATCTTGCTAATTAAATGAAATTATTTGTAATTATATATAATTATTGAATTTATCCGTCAGATATTCGTGGACTGTATAATAGCTTTTTTTAATTAAGTATTGCTTTAATTTATTTAAAAATATACTGGTTTTACTTTGATTTCTTAAGTCTTCTATACTGTAGTAATTGCGAAAACCTAACATTTATATGTAATAAATTAATTTGAATGGATATTGTAAATGTAAAATGCTGCAAGTCAAGATTTATTCAATTATGTGACTAAGTTTCTTACATTGTTTTTATCTCACGAAGCGACACGCGCTTTATTTGTTGTATCTGTCACCAAACAGCTCACAATCTTTCGAGAGTTTACAATCTCGCGAGATAGATTATAATCTAGCTAGAGGTATTTAAAATTTTACGGTGTTAAAACACCCTGTGATTGTTTGCGTGAAGATGAGTAGCGTCATTACATGACACACACACACACTTCCGACTTCTTTATTGTCAGTTTTTTTTTTTTTTTTTTGTATTTTTTTATAAAAATATTTGCTAAGCATTTGTTTACATGATAATAGGAGTATCCCCAATAAAATGGAACTTAACATACCTAACTGTCGAAATGTGGGTGTATTGTACACATCTGCTTACCCGCTCAGAGCATACAGGCGTGATGTTATGTTATGATGTTGTGTAAACAATAAACATCCAAGTGATTGCTGCAATTGCGGTTAATTTGCTGTAACTTTTTGAAGAGTTCCGTTGTCTGTCTCTGAAACTCATCATCAGATCCATATTATGAAATTTAAATGGGACCAACTTCGGGGCATACCCTTTCCAACAAAAAAGAATCATCAAAATCGGTTCATAAACGACGAAGTTATGCGCGACACATAAAAAAAATATAAACGGTCGAATTGAGAAACCTCCTTTTTTTGAAATCGGTTAATAATGTATTTCTACCATATACTAACAAATGGCAAAAGCAACGACGATAAAATAATATTTTAATCCAACCTTCCGCACTTTATACCTAGCTACTTGTTTTTATTTTTAATCCCCTTACTTCACAAACAAAAGAATAAAATTAATAACAAAAAACTTTCTTGCAAAAAATAAAACAGACTTCAAAAAACAAAAAAAGTGAAAAATACTTTTAGCTTCAGAAGTCAGTGACTTGTTTGTTTGATTCCGTTTTTTCTGCCACCATTTGTCACATTTTAGTTGTAATATCCTATACAAATATTTGCTATGCAAACTTCAATCTTGATTAGGTATTGTTTTTGTACGAACAGAACATTTTAGGATATTGAACCATTTGAAGGAAGTCCAACTAAACGTAACTACTGTAAATCGTTGAGGAATTCCCTCGACTGTCTATAGTCCCCATCATCAGACCTGTATTGGCACTTATAACCCATATGGGTGCAAAGTTCGCATCAATAGAAATGAATTAAATTCAAATACAAGGTAGCTACTGTAAAACGTTGAGGAGTTCCCTTGACTGTCCTTCGTCTTTATCATCAGACCCCTAATGATAGCCACAACCCATCTAGGTGTAAAGTTCTCATCAATACAAATTAATCAAGCCCAAACACCCGATTACTGTTGTGAATCGTTGAGGAGTGCCCTCAACTATCTTCGGATTCCATCATCATATCGACTCCAGACCTTCATTAAATAGTAGTGCTTTAAATCGCTCAATGAAAAAAAAATAACAAACGCACTAGTCGCACTACGATTTTCAAAGGTTCCCCTTGATTTCTCTGGGATGTCATCATCAGATCCTGGTTTTCTGATCATGGTACCACCCTTTGAAATAACTTCTTTCGAACAAAAAAAGAATCATCAAAATCGGTTCATAAACGACGAAGTTATCATAAGGTCAAATTAAGAAACCTCCTCTTTTTTTTAAGTCGGTAAAAAAATACCATACCATTATATTTACACTACGATCTATGAATAAATCGTTCGATAAATCAGCGGGACAGCCGTGCCCCAGCAAAAGGGACATAGGTCCTACCTCGTCAAGGCCCGGCGGGCGACTGAATCCACGTTCGCAAGCCGCTGTATTATATAATAATTAATTATTAAAAGGATTAAACTCTTTTGCAAAATGTAACCACAAATAATTGTTCTAAATGTTATTTACTTTGCTTAGATAATTTTTTTTTGGAAGTATATTTTCATTTTATTCAAGAACGATTAGAAAAACATAAAAAAATATTCGAATTAGGCTCCTGTTCGGATTTTTTTTTTATCGAGTGAAGTTTTCGATATCATGTTTTGAACCACAAATTATCAAAGTAGATATAGTCAACTATAATATCTATATTTTTTTTGCTTTAAAAAAATACGATTTGTTAGTTTACTATTGAATGAAAGTTATGTAAAATTGGTAAAATTTGGTCTACCTGCCCTTAACAACAATAAATAAAATATTGTATTGTATTTATGATAAAAATCGCAATTTGAATAACTAAACAACGTACAATCGATATGCGTCGGTAAAAAAGTAACCAAGTCGAAGAGTACACATTTGCTCAGCCGGGCAATGTACTATAAAGTCGATTTTACATGCGCTTTGACTGTAGAATTATTGCGCCAGAAGTTGATCAATTATTTTCAATGTAATGCTCATAAAATTGATCAGTTTCTCATAACGTAGTTTGAACTTATTTTATACGACCATTAAAAATTGAGAACAAGTATCTAGTCAAAGTATTCACATTAATTACAATGTATGAGTGTAAGGTTGAAATTAGTGTAATTTGTAAGACACATAGTAACGGGACTCGCAGATCTATGAAATTGTATCCCAATTTTAAAGTGAAACAGTACCTACCTATACTAGTTTTGGGATAAAGGAGTTCGAGAAAAATATCAAAAAGCTTGTCATAAATACGTATTTTATTTATTTAAAACATCATAATAATTATTTAAATATTCTTACACTTACCAAATGAAATGCCAAAAAAATGTTGACAACAAGATCGTTTAATTACACCTTAAAAACTATTAATACTTTAGCAATAAGTACATTTCATTATAATAAGTTCTAATTCTAGTCTATTAAATTTGGAGAGAGAGGTTTAGACGTCTGGTGTTGTTGACATCTCGACATTGAATGAGAGTTTTTTTTTTATTTCGCAGTTCGGATACCTAGCATTTGGTTACGGCCTTACATTATAAAGGAACTTTAAATATTTTGGACGAAATAACGTAAAGAACTAAATGTATGTTATATTAGCAAACAATCTAAGCCTGGTCGCTGCGTTTGGGTTGCGGTGGTTGGGCGTGGACGCGGCGTGGCCGCTGCGGTTGTCCGACGCGTCAGCGCCGACGACCGAAGCGCAGGAAGGAGTGCACGACGTCTTGCCTCTTCATGCCGGTGTCGAGCAGTTGTGGGTAGTCGCGGACCAGGGCTGCGGGAGAAAGAATCATGTAAGTGCAAATTTAAAAAAATATTTTAGAACAAGCTTGCAAAAGTGACACATGAAAATTATTTGTTGCTGATGACGTTGCTTGCGCCGAAGTTAAACTCCCTCAAGGTTTTACCATGCATAGCATCTTTCCACCCTGATGAAAGCAACCTGAATATCCATCACTGTAATCATCAACAGCATATAAAAATCCACTGCTGGACATAAGCCTCTCCATTTACGGCCTTAAATGGCGCTTAACTGGGTCTTCGGTTCTCGACCAGCAAACCCACAAACCCACCACCGACCTAGCCGTCACAATCATCAGAAACCTCTCATACCTTGGTACTCCGGCACCTGTTCTCCAGCAGCCTCAGCATACAGTTCGAGGAAGGTGTTGAGAGCCTGGCAGAACCGCGCGGCCCTGGGGTCGTCGTCCGCGGCGCCGGCGCACAACTGCGCGGGCGCGCACAGCGCCATGCTCGCGCATGCTAACACGACGCACACTACCGCGCAGTAGTAACCATTTCTGCTGGGGACAAAGAGAAGGAGGCATTTAGTTAAGGCGAACTAAGAGGACTTTTTTAATCCTTCAGTAGGTACAATACCGGAGTCGTGTTACACCAAAGCTGCACTGTGGCTATCAGATGAACAGGACGATCCATTTAAAATAGTATCATTCAACTGCTTCCCGGAAGTATAGTTGGGAAAAGCCTAGGCAACTGATGTCAACAATGAAGGTGAAAAATGTCATCGTGAGTAGATAAGACGGAAAATCCAAAACTTCAAAGCCATGTGATCATCAATCAAGTCCCACTTGGTGACTCGGCCCACTTATTGGGAGACTTGTGTGTCATCACTGGGATACTAAATGGCTCATGATGTTAACGAAGTAGTTATTTGGCTAAGTGCTTATGTAAGATTGACCCGTGCTTATGCACGTTATAAATCGTAGGTATCTTTGATTGAGAGTCAGCAAAAAGGAAGGGGCCCGCAAGGGTCGATGCCTGCCGGGGCTGCGGGACTGTTCAAAAGAGATACCGTGGCCCCGGAACACAAAGGGCGATGAAGGAACATGGATGGGTTTTAGTCAGTAAAAGTGACACTCCCTCCTGCTCCGTCCAGAGCGAGAGGAGTCATTTGATGATTTCCCATCCGAAAAAAAAGGTATCTTTGATTCCTTGAATCCTTGCCAGGAAGAGTAGATCTTGCACTAAATGTAACATTATTTCTCAGAGAATTCCATGTCTTTAATACAACAGCTATATTGCCTACAGCTGCTAACCCAGCTATACCCAAAGGTTAGAAAGTGCCGACAGAAATTCCAATTTCAAACGCTTGCGAGTCGCAAATTATTAAACGCGCATCTTTTCTATTTCCAACAAAGCTTTATTTTCCAAAAGGCCAAAGGCGTATTGAATCGCTGGTTGCTGAAGCATATCTGTTGCACATGACGTCAGGTTAATAAAAGTCCGAGTTATTTGCGTACCTTTACTTTTAAAGAGTCGATAAGATGTATTGGAAAGGAAATGGAATTACTAGATAACGTAATGATATTAATATTATAGGAGTTTGACTGCCTCGTTGGTCTAGTGGTTTGTTTTGTTGTCAGGTTTGGAAAGTGTCATTGGGTTTTTCCATCACGAAATTCTCAATAGCAGCCATTGAGTCTGGATTTGTGCCCCAGTTGGTGGCAATTGGCTCGCCCATTACATGGGACTTAAACATAACTACCGAAATGTGGGTGTACCTACTATTAAGTACACCTCTGCCTATCCCTTCAGAGATAACAGGCGTGATGTTGTGTTATATTGGAGTTCGAATGTAATATTAATATGGCCTGCAGATATTTGATTCGTGTCTAGATATTGCATACGTGAGCTTTTCAGTCTTCATATCGAAGACATGTCTTATTGAAAAGGCTGCGTATTCAAAAGAAAAGTTAAAGTATTGTAAAGGTGAACTCATCCGCCGAGCCTTTAGGTGATGCAGTTATATCCAGGATTGTGTGTGGATTGACTGCCTATCTAACCTCCACTAGCACAACCCGGTTGTTTGGCTACACGATACCCCTCGATAAGAGCTGGCTGTTAGTTAGGCTTTCGGATTTCTGATTACCTGTAACCAGTCAATTGTGAGCGTAACATATTGCTTGTATTTCTTTGACCTTTATGATTCTATATTTTATAGGTATCTATGATACAATACTATTCCAAGTTTGTTTTCATTTCTGAAAGCTGGAAGCTTGACCAATGTTATTCTTAACGTCAAAGGTGAAAGCTAAAATATTGTTGCACTTGCGGATAAGTTACAAACCGTGTAGCACCTACAATGGAAATATCCAGTGTTCTGTATTTTGAGATCCAAATGCAATATAAATGGGTCTTAAACATAACTGGCGATATAAAGATGTAACATACGTATACAACTATATCTGTTAAACCCTTCGGGGAATATAGCTCTGGTGTTATATCACTACTATCTTATCGGTAAATTATCTTTAAAAGTGCATTATTGAACTTCAACATCCTAAAAAGAGGTATCGAAACACACGAGCTTCTGAAGCATCACAACTAAGTTTGGTAACGAGTTTCAAACGTGTTTCGACTGAGGCACCCTTTAGTTCGAGAATCGAGTTAAATCGTTTGCATCGATAAGCAGGGATACTGTTCGAGGTGCGAGGTCCATTTTGAAGTGTTGCAGGTGAACTAGAGATGTTACGGAGAATAGAGGTGAGACACGATATTGATTTAAGTTAGCTAGAGTGTGTATGGATATATTCTTTTGTTTTTGCAAAAATGGTCATCGTCCATAGAAGCTTTCATGGGGTATTTAGTGATGGCGGTTTTGCGCGAATGTGACGCATATTTTCCCATAACTTATTCTTTCTGTATATCTTTTTTTTGGTTATCCGTCATGTTTATCATAAATAAATTCATTTTGGCCTCTTTAAATTTAACCCCTTTAGAGACAGAATTTTGAAAAATCCTTGTTTGCTGCTCGCTTTCGTAAAATGAGGAAGTCTTGTGTAAGTCGGAAAGTGAGTGAAAGAATTAGGTATTATAAGATTCTGTTTATTTATTTTTACACATATTAATTAACATTTTAATTTTTTTAAATAAAAAACATTAAATATATAAAAAATAGGATCCTATCGGTATCGGGAACAGAGTCCAAGCTACCGGCGGCAGCGACCAGGGCTCCAGAGAGATGAACCTTCTAACAATACGAGTCGTGTCCAGGAATACCGCTAATCATAAGATTATTATTGGTAATTAGATTCACGAGATTGATTGATAGTTGGTGTTTATTTTAGGTGCCGGTTTCAAATTAATTATGATTTATTGTAGAGTGCCACAACATATTATGGATGATGAATAATTCAATATTAACAGTTAAAGGAAAAATCGTCATTAATTACTTCATAACAGTATCAAAAAATAATTAAGTATTAATCATCTCACTTGAGTGGTTTTTTATGATACTTTTTTTTGGCTAATTGAGGCCAGTGTATTTTTTTCAAATCGGTCATCTTTCGACGGCTTATTGTGTCTGCTAGCTCAGTGGCAAAACTGACGGCTTTCTCCGGTAAAAGACGAGTTCAAATCTCGCTGAAATAATTATTTAGGTTACCTAGGTGCATTTTAACTACCTACTAAAAACAAGCGCAGTACAGTGATTAAAAGCATTGGAACCATTGTGGGTATCTATTCTAACGCCTAACAAGAATATCTTGAATGCCCACTGCACAATTAACTATGTAACTAAATAAACTTGGCCCTCAAAGGTAACACAAACTACACAAAAACATTAAAATAAAAATGTCTCCGCGAAACGAAATTCAAACCTCTTTGGAAACACAACTGACATTTCGCGCCATCTATAACAATATCGAATTTCAAAAAATGTTCTACCATTCTGCAAAGGACAAAATGGCGTCGTGTCCTTTTTGGTTGTTATGTTAACGAAGATTGTAGGATACTCTTGTCCTTCAAAGGCACGGTGTAAGTTGACCGAAGTGAGGCAATAGGTATAAAGGGGGGTCTGGAATGGCAGGGAATTTGATTAGGAGGCTTTTTAGGTGGGTTTTCTGGGTAGTTCAGTTGTGCGAGGCAGTTCTTTGATGTTGTCCGAAGAAAAATCTGATGGATGAGGTTAATAGTAAGATATAAAGACACTGGTGTCGATTCTGTTATGCACAAACTAAACTTAATTTAGGCTATTGCTATCTTTTACTAAAAGGCAGTGCGAGAAAAGGACGGCCATAGCTATAAACTAAGTTAGAGATGTCAAACTAGTTTATGCCTTGCGCTTCACCGTGTTTTTAGTCGACATGTTTTTATGTGCACCCTTCATTAGTATGGAAATATTAGTTCCAATTAAATTTGACAGCTCTAAATTACGTCAGTCTCTTTCTCGTTTTATTAGAGAGAAAAAGATAGCAATAGCCTAAATTAAGTTTAGTTTGTGAACAACAGAATCGACACCATTATCCTTTTTACTAACAGTCACGGGACTTCAGCTTCGTCGAGCTTCATTGTCTCGGCGCTTTTCTGGTGATCGTCACTGTTGATACTGGCTTTCAGGAGTTGGTAGTAGTAGAGAATAGTGTGGCGGACGTGACCCAAAATAGTCATGGTATTTCATTACTTCAAAATATTGTAATTAACGAATTAAATACTTAAATTAAGGCAGTAAAGAGAAAATAAAAAGGAAAGAAAAGTAGGTAAAGTGGGAACGGTTGACGCCATAGAAATATAAAATCATTGCCGCCGGTAGTGCTTTAGAAATTCTATCGGTCGCGAGTTCGATTGACGCTCGGTAATTCTTTGTAAACGCATAAACGCATAGATACCTAATAATGCAGGAGTTTCCACCGAGCTTGTTGCTAGGAAATCTAGTGTAGGGAAACGTTATGTAGAATAAAAAGATAAAAGTCGTAAACTGAAATTGCAATGCGGATAGCTCTCCAACTATTCCCGCTTTGGCTAACTAAGTTTTATGACTATGGAATGTGGCTAACGTGGCATCGTCTTCATCTAAGTCATGTCTGAATAAATCCCATTTTCACTTATGAGCTTGCACTAAAATGTGCATAATAGTGAACATGATGTTCCCTAAACAATTTGGTATGTTTCCAAGCTAAATTGTCTACTGACTTAGCCCGTGGGGCCGTCCGTTTTCGTTAATTTCAATATAATAAGGGGCCAGCATTATCTGGTTTGTTGCCAGTGACGTGTGATATAAAGCACCTACAAAGTACCCCGTCACAAAGCTTATCTACTTATTGCAACAAAGAAATAAACACTCTTATTTAAGTAGGTAGGTACCTACAAACAACGTATAATACTTAAAATACTCGGACATTGCATGTTCTGATGTTCTCTTAATAAACGTATTCATTTTGTATGCAGTTTATTGCACACATAGTGTAAGACGAAAATGATACTCATTTTTGATTTCATGAGTCTGGAGAATATGCTTGTTACATTGTATGTAGGTAGGTATAAAGTAGCTGTAAGTAATTGACGTATTCGTGAAATCGTTAATGATTAGGTACACGTAAACAAATGCTACAAAATTGATGAAATAGGTACCTACCTGTAGGTATGCGGTTTCACTAACAGATTATTTGACTGTCAGACTTATCTAAGTTAGTAATAGTTCAATGATTTAACAGATATACCTGATGTTTGTTCCCGAATGGTTTTTTAATTATATATTTTTAAATTATATGTCATTCTGTCAAACAAACACAACAGCGAATTTTTTTACTTAAAAACACGAGAAAACAATACAAAATTCAACACAAAATCTATCAAGAATTGTAATATATTTGGCATTTGGACAAAAATAGTTGGGATTTGTAACGGGTCACCCCCCATCCCCTCCGTATTGTCCTGGAATGTTTAGCCTCTCGTTTCACATGATAAAACATTTATTGGTTTTATTTCGTCCACAAGGGCTTTTCGCTTTTCATTGTATTGGGAGATGGTGTTCCTTTGATATTTGATATAAGCAGGTGAGTCTTGAGTATTGCTACGGTGTTTTGGCGAAGTCGTTCTTAAAGTACCTACCTACATTTTGTTATTTGAAATTAGTGCCCTCGATGGTACACTGGAATACGATGAAAATTCTTTGGACTGTGCCAAGTGAATTTATCTATTAAATATTAAATAATTACGTAAAGAAAACCATCAAAATATACTATACCTACATTAGCACTTTAAACAAAGTAGAAATGCATCGGAAAAAAAACAAAAAAAAACTCAATAAGTACCCGGGTTTTTATCAATAAAAAATATTAAATTATGTACGTAGTACTGTACCTAACCCTTGAACTGTCCACGAAGTAGACACAATAGTTAAGCAATGGTGTCTCGAACAAATTGGTCCTTTGACAGATCATGATTTAAATATTTATATTAAATGTACTTAAAGAGTCTCAACGAGCGATCTAACAAATTGTCACCAAGAGCAAGGTCAGCCTAACCCCCTACCAATCTGCAGACTGGACTAAACTATTTATTAGAACATGCCATTTTTATTTTCCGCCAACACTAAGTAGTTTAAAAACACTACTTACCAAGCAGATTTAGCGACTAAACTAACTTCAAAAACATTTCAGATAACGCCAACACTTCAAGTTTTAAGCGACAAAGCCTTATTAAGACAAAAATAGCTTGTTTTATGACAAAGTTTGATACACTCTGTGGACAAGGATTACTCGGTTTGAGTCCCGTTTGTTCGCGGCTTTAGCAAAGCAGACTGTTATCCAATAAAAAAGAGATTTTTATGATACAACGCGTTGTACGGAACTTTGTAAAGCTGTTGTCGGTTAATTAATATTATGTAGGATGTTTAGGTTTGTTTTTGGGACATGAAAGAGATGGCTTGTTGATCTGGTGGTCGCAAGCGTCGCATGCTAAGAAGGTCCGGGATTCGTTCCCAGGTTGGGTGTTGAGTTCTTCTTTTAGAAATTCTCAGTACTTAGACGTAGTCTGGATTTGTGACATGGAATTTCAAAGACAAAAGATTATATTTATTGGATTTAAAAGTAACTAGCGAAATGTGGGTGTCTGATCGGATTACAAACAATATTTCACTGATAGAAAGCTAAAGGACTATTGCCTAAGTACCATAAGATATGTCTTATGGTTTAATTGACTTGCAAGCGTCCAGAAAGGACTTTTACATATTTTTTCTTAAATCTTTAGTCAATGTTGGAAAAAATATTCCAATTTTTGATCATACATCAAAAGAGCCACCCACACACTTGGTTAAACCCAAATCACCTCAACGTTTTAAGTGAAACATGTCATAAGAAAGCACCGCAGACTGTCACCACTAGGGTTACCATGTCGAATTTGAAAACTCCTTACAAAACGCCCGACATTTGTTAAAAATACAGGCATTTTAATTTTTGACCTCTCTTTTTTTGTGCTTCTTTAACTTTTTGTATTTACTAAATAAGACCAAATAGATTATGGTTGGACTGGTTGAAAGATATTATGAGTAAAAATGGGGTCATTCATGAGATAACTAATAGAGAAGTTTGGAAGATGACATGCTGCGCTGACCCCAAATAAATTAGATTAAAGGCAATAGGCAAAGGAATGTTGGTGATGAATTCATATTTTAATTTGACAAGTACAGGCAAAGCTGGACAAAGCCCGTATAGGCGGCTGAAATACTGGACATGTCCGGACAAATCCATATGGATGGAAACCTTAGTCGCGGCTCAAACAAGTTTTTTTTACATACCGATCAACCTGTTGCAGAGAAAGGACCTTTAATTTAAGGAGCATATCACCCTGAATTAGTGTTTCAATTATGTGCTACAAGTCCGTTTTTCTTGGGAAGTTGGTTTTGTTATTTGGTCTTTTTTTTTGTTGTCGCTTCTGGAGTATATTGTTAGCTGTTGTGATCGGAATTGAATAAATAGGTATATCTGTGTCTTCATTAACTTACTTGTTTACTTTTAATCTAATAATACACGGCATAAGGAAAATTCGCGACACTTTTACATTTGATTCAGAACCAGCATTGACATTTCTGACGGTTATTTTAAAAAAAATCTCATCAGTTTTATTAATTCTGATTAAGTCGATTTAAAATAAAATGAACAACCGTTAATCGTGATGACATCCTAAGTATTACAAAAGATGTTACTTCTACCAAACTGTAAAGTAGTTTGTTGGCAGATCTTTCTTTATCGTGTGGTTAGTGCCTAACCTGGTGTCAGAGTTTTTAAGCCGCCTAAGGGCCTTTGACTTGGCTTAACATGCCGTCGAGAAATATCTCTCAGGCATGCCGGTTTTCCTCACGATGTTTTCCTTCACTGAAGCAAGTGATAATTATACAATACGCACATGAATCCGAAAATTCAGAGGTGCGTGCCTTGGGTTCGAACTCGAGACCTATGACTTTGCAGTCCGACGGTCACACCACTGGCTATCACTGCTAGGATGTTGGCAGATGTAGCTCGCATATTCTTCTTGATTTCTTGTATTGTTACGTATTTTCTTGAATAACCAACCATAACCATTTCTAGAGTGCTGTAACGTTCGATGTCCTAATTATAACTCAGCTTAACCCCTCCACGGCTGATAGCATGAGGGCAAATTCCTGGAGAACCCCGCGATTGCTGGAGACTTGCCAGCCTGCGGAGACAGTCATGTTCTGTCTAACCGGACCACTGATCAAAGACTGATTGCTTTTGAATAAATATCTTTGTGCAGAAATAGATCTGTGTCTGTGGTATAAATAGATGTCTCATCAGGGTTTAAAATAAGGCCCTGTTGAATACAACGGACGATCATTGGATAAATTAGCTGCTAAAGCTTTGGAGTTCAAGTTTTGAGTCATAGGGCGTAAGTTTTATTAAGTTGCATTACACAGATATCGCTTCCTCGTTGGTCTAGTAGTTGCAAACATGACTGCTGACAATTAGGTCCTGGGTTCGATTCCCTGGTCGGGCAAAGTGTTATTGGGTTTTTCCATCAGGAATTTCTCAGTAGCAGCCACGGGGTCTGGACTTGTGCACGGTTGATGGTAATAGGCTCGCTCCCTATTACATGGGGCTTAAACATAACTGGCGAAATGTGGGTGTACTATTACGTACACCTCTGCCTTACTCTTCGGGGATTACAGGCGTGATCTTATCTATTTTAACACCTCCACGACCCGTTTACTACTCAATACATCCATCAGCACAATGTTTTGAGTGCGTTACATTGAGTTTTACCGTCAAATTTGATTTTTCACCTCAAAAAAAGTCGTTTCCCAACAATATTTTTTGCGTAGAGTTACTTAGTTTGATGTACAGAATGCTTGGTTGACGGCTTCATAAAGGGTTTTTTTACACCTCGTATAAACTATTTATTTATCATACCTGCGGATGCTAGAATAAATAAAGCCAATGTGAAGTATAGTGGGTTTCTTTCCATAACTAGAGACACAGAGGGGCTTGTAAGTTTAGATGGGTAGGTGAAATGTACGTCGGGTTCTAAACGATTGAAGTTAGTGTCAGTTTAGGCTGTTTAATGACTTCTAGTTATGTCGTAGTAGCACTTCAAATAGTCCATTTGAACATGAAACTCGCAACAATCACGAAATTTAACAACTTCTATATGCAATCATTAAGCCTGACCGTGTAGAGAAGATTTCCCCTAGGATTAGTTAGATATATACTAATTACAGCACAGTCAAAGTAGTAATTTTACCACTGTATGATTTATACCATTTACATGTCATACTACGACAAGCAAATGACTGCCTTGTTGGTAAAGTGGTCGTAAGCGCGACTGCGGAGCATGAGGTTCTGGGTTCGATTCCCAGATCGGGCAAAGTGCTATTAGATTTTTTCATCAGGAGTTTCGGGTCGTTACCCGTGGTCCCGGTGGGTCGACCCATTACCGGGTCCATGGGTAATTTGAATTACCCGTGGTTCCATAGCATTAGGGATTGTTTCCTGGACTTCTGAATATATCGATAGAAAATACAAATCCATAATAACAGCATATCATATCCCACCGGGACCACGGGAGGGCAGGACCATAAAGGAGGTATTTTATATTTTTAATAGGAATCTCATAATCAATCCGTGTACACTTCGATTATCATGCAGTATGCAATGTAGAAAATACTTCTTCATGATTCTGGCGTCCAGTAGGGCTATTACGTATCTCTGTTGACAGCTCGAAATGATATAAGTAACTGGGCTCACCGCTGGGCTTAACGGTCAAAAGGTTAGTTTCGTAAGTCCAGGAAACAATCCCTAATGTCATGGAACCACGGGTAATTAAAATTACCCATGGACCCGGTAATGGGTCGACCCACCGGGACCACGGGTAACGACCCGGAATTTCTCAGTAGAAGCCACGGGGTCTGGATTTGTGACCGATTGATGGCAATAGACTTACCCCCTATTACAGGGGACTTATGCATAACTGGCGAAATGTGGATGTAGAGTCGAGGACTTTTATTGAGAAGCTACTTTCACTCTTTCCAATTTTGCACTTTTATTTGTATTACACGGCTAAAATACGAATAATGGCAAGTGGCTTATCAATTAAAGTTCTCGACTGTACTATTAGGTCCACTTCTGCATAGCCTTTCGGAGATTAAAAGCGTGATGTTATGTTATGTTGTCTAAAGTGGTAAAGTACTTAAAATCTCGGCTATGTTCTATTTAGTAACTAACAGTGGTCACATAACAATTTAGAAATTCTAAAGTTTCAGCTTTGAGAAAGTTCTCAGGTTCCAAAATGTCTTTGATGCGATCTGAGACTACTAGGAGTTAATTTGTTGGCTTTACAATGTTAGGTCATACTTAGAATGTTAACTAGCTAAAGATTATTATAGAAACATAAATATGAAATCATTTAAAGGGTGTAAAAGACCTCTGAAAGGCACTTGTTCTCCCCGTCATTGCGATCATTTTTTTTGTTCTACACCATACCTGGGAACCTTCTATTTACCGGAGATATTGGGGGTCAAAGTTCCAACTTTTTAGCAACTTTTTTTTAAAATACAAGTTTTTAATGTAAAATTTTTACTTTAAACACCTCCACGACCCCCGTACTATTCAAACCATCTATCAGCACAATGTTTTGAGTGCGTTACATTGAGTCCTACCACAAAACATATTGTTTTTTCACCCCAAAAAAAAAGTCGTTTTCCAGCAATATTTTTTGTATAGTTACTTGGTTTGATGTACAGAATGCTTGGTTGACGGCTTCGTGATGAGGTTGTTTACACCCTGTATATTGCAGTTTCTCGGCTCAATAACACCCTCGCCTACGGCTCGTGTGTTAATTCCACCTCGAATGCAATAACAAACTTTCTCCACTTGTATCAAAATGTACTATTTCCTGTGTGATTCATGTAATAGAAGAAAAGATCATGCCGTGCCGACCCCAAATAAATTGATTAATGGTGGTATCATTCTTGTTCTGTTCTGTAGTTTTGATTAAGACTACTGAGTCAGCTTTTATAGACTACACTACCTTGCTGAATGACCAATAGCATGGCAAGAACTATTGGCCAGTCAGCTATTGGTAAATATTGTGCCGATACTGAGAGAAGAAGCCCCACTATTAAATAACGGTAGGTATAGTAAAATTGATAACAGGCACTCAACAAAGAAAGAAAGAGACTGTTTTAAGCTTTCACGTTTTAAAACTAAACTTATATTGTCACTTACGGGATGTCTTCCGTGATTATTGTTTGTTTTGAGCTCCCACGATCACGGCGCTTGCAACAGCGTCGAAATATCGGGAGCTCAAAACAAATAATAATCACGGAAGAGATATGTGTGTAAGTAAAGAAAGAAAGTTATTCACAGCTTTGGAAGAGTCACAACTTTACAAGGAAAAAACCCACTCAAAAGTAAAGTCCCTTACGATGACAGAGTTATGCTCTGGTCAATAAGCAAACAACACGCGAGTTTTCATTGATTAGGAAGTCACGCGACTTATAGACACATATACTCGTACCTACCTACATACATATACAGTGTCATAGCGCACAAGTGAAGTGTCATTAATATAGTTTTAAGGTTCTATTTACTAACACAATTTGTATTTTATCATAATGTACTATCGTGGATACTCCGCCTGATCCCCACTAAGCTAATTTTTGCTTGCACTAGCAACATAGAAACGCTCTCTAGCCCCGCCCCGTTGACTTTGTATAGAAATAATGAATGAATGACAATACCGATCGGCCGAGCGCACTGACGACGCACGCCATACGAGAATTATTGTTATTTTGCGCGCCAAAGTTGACGCTTTCCTAATAGGCCTAAACTTTAAGGGGGCGTGGCTCGGCGCCTCCGCATTATTTAAGCGAATTTTTTTTTTACTGATCGGGCGGTTATGACCACGACTGTACCTTTTACCCATAGATTAATGTCTATGAGTAAAAGTTCCCAGAAAATGAATGAATGTTCTGTTATAGCCCCAGCTTGAACACCTCCATACAAGGCAGTTGATACAAGAGCGGTGCGAGCGAATTTCGAATTACGAAGCTTCTTAGTTCCATTTTTAAATTCCACAGATGACAGGTATAATGGGGACGAATTCTTTTGGAACTTTAGGTAAGGTTATTAAAACTTGCAAGGTTACTCTCTTGTACATCTGTAGGTATTTCAAGATGGTTATTCCCATGAGTCAAAACATAATGTAGTTTAAAGTGTGAACACTTGATCAAACATCCATATAGTTAGTCACAACTTTTATCTGTATTAAATGATGCAGTTTTAATGATGTATTTTCTTATTTCAGTTACAATAGAATCGTAGTGAAAATCCCTGGTTTAAAATCGTCCTCAAGCAGTTAGTAAATTATAACATGACGCCTGCAATCCCTGAAGGGTTAGGTAGATGTGGACCTAATAGGTATATAGTACCTACCTACAACCACATTACGCAGTTATGTATAAGTCCCATGTAATAGGGGGCGAGCCTATTGCCATCAACCGGGCGCAAATCCAGACTCCGTGACTGCTACTGAGAAATTACTAATGGAAAAACCCATTAACACTTTGCCCGACCTGGGAATTCAACCCAAGACCTCGTCTATCTATGGTAACTCTTTTTTTTTACCAAGTTATTACAATGTTTCTTCAGGAACTAAACGATCAAACTTGTTTACTTTATTCTATTAGTAGAAAATTAACTGTTGCTTGAAAATAATTAAACAGGCCAATTATTGTAGCGAACCAAGTGATAAGATGGCAGACATCAAACGGTACCCACAAATGAGCTATTGTTCCTTCGTGTCTCGTATATGTAGGTTTTATCAAGTAAACAATCATATTAATATCTCTATATAAATATAGAGATATTAATATGCTTGTTAAGAAACCTAAAGGTTGGTGTGGTTTTTTCATCAATACTACCATTGTAAGATAATAAACTTTTCTTTATTCGTTTTATTAGGGTTCCGTATCCAAAAGGTAAAAACGGGACCCTGTCCGTCTGTGTCTGTCTGTCACCAGGCTGTATCTCATGAACCGTGATTGCTAGACAGTTGAAATTTTCACAAAAGGTTAATTTTAAAACACAAACTATATTGTTAACTTCGTGACCTACTGACATATTATTATGTTTTATTTTAGACTAGGATTTTCCCACTAGAGGTCTATTTAACAGAAAATTAGTATTTTTATTTTTAAATAATAGCATATGTCCCAGTGTCCCATAAAATGTGGAGTAGTCTATTTCCATCAATCGGGCACGTTCACATTAGGGGTCAACATTTAATCACGTAATGTTTTAGGTCAATTCACGTATTTTTTTTTTTATTGAAAAAATCTGATATACATATTTACCATATTTTTTAATAAAAAGTCGATTACTTTAGACACAAATTCGCTTGCTCGGGTTATTAATTAATTATTGGTTTTCCATCGTGCCTCGAATAAATTCAGATAATATGTAGGTAAATTGAAATGTCCACGCGCTCTATTTTCACATGAACCCACATGTGATTTCTGTGAAGACAGTAGAAAGAAGGATAGCCTAAACGCGTACCTATAAAATAAATCAATGTCTCTATTACTTTCCATTACCATTTGAACGCCACTTTACTTATCTCTTAATTAAGTCCTCCTTAGCCCGTTTGACTACTCTCGCTAACATAAACATATTGCGGTCTTAACGCGCCAATTGGCGACATATATCACAACGAGGTAAATAATTATGTGACACCGGAATGATATAAATAAACCAACGATCTATTTATATTTTAATTTCATAATTTCAGCCGAAAGACGTCCACTGCTGGACATAGGCCTCCCCCAAGTGTCGCCACATTGACCGGTCCCGTGCGACTCGCATCCAGCGGATTTAATTTCATAATTAATCTTTATTATTTTATTACAATACACATTCGTTACATTCCAGTTTGCTGTCTTATGTTATGATTATAAGTATGACAAAATCAATATGTATCAGCTAACGAAGCATGGAAACAACAATTTTCATTTACAATTTCACACTGTGACCGAATTTAGATCATGTCTATACATATTTACGTAGACCTCTATCGAATGTGTAACCGCAAGAATTCCGAAATGCGTCGAACAGCCAAATATCGAGACATCGGGAATTATTCAAATTACTTAGAAACCGGGAGAAACAATAAAATATTGGTAAAAGCAGGGAAATGCGGAAAAAGTCGCGATCCACGAAATTACTCAACTGTATTGTAACCAGTATTTTGTAATGTTGCGATTTTATTGCATTTTTGTGTCTTCCTTTTTTCATGAAAGTAGCTCAAGGAATCGTGCGACATGGGGAAACAGTTTCTCTGGCACGTTCATCTTCATAAGTCATCTTTAAATCACCACTGCTCTCGAAATATGCTTAGAACTGAAAATTCGAATTCCCACACTGCGCCTACTTGGTGGATGGCTCATTCCCTCTCATATAGGAGGAGGAGGCCTGTATCCCAGCAGTGGAATCGTTATAGACAGATTATGAAGACGCGATTAAAAGATAAAGCAATTCAATTATACTCACGAAAACTTCTTCATTAATAATCCTTTTAATAAAAATATAGTCATTCACAAAACACCAAAAAAACCTTTCACATTTTTCACCAAACTTCAAAAAAGTATTTTCAGATAAAACTTTACGCATTCGTTTGTACCAATTCGAGATTTAAAATAAAAAAATAGTGATGTCCGTATCTGCGTACTAGGTATATTTAAACTTATCGACAGTTGAACGACATCTCATTAATGTTGCGTGATGTTGCGTGCGCGCTTGACCGTTGGGAACTGGAGGCTGCGCAGGACTACGTATTATTTTATCTCGGAGTAACTGACGCACCGTATAGGGATTCACTTTGTGGTCGATAGAAATTCCGAAAGAGTTTTTCGGTGGATCGGATGCGAAATGATGAATTGTGAGTGTGTTTTATTTTTTGTTTCTTTTATTTGTCTGAGGAAAGAGAGAGACGTAAGTTGTAGGTAAGGTTTAATTTTTTTAATATCCGTTTTGAAATTAATCAGCAAGAATGTGTTCGTTGACGTCATAGACTTATGGTGTATCGCCTTTGGACTGTGACGAATATTTCGAAGCTATTCTTTTTGGTTTGGATCTGCCTACACTTTTAGCAAGGGTTAGGACAGCATGATGGTCAAAGACGAATTATAATTGAACAAAAGTAGTGTTGTAATCCCTGCCATGTGGTTCCGGATGTCCTAGAACCTAAAACTCAAAAACACGTGACATCTGTCAACAGGTACGTCATGGTAAATTACAGCTCAG
Organism: Xestia rhomboidea; assembly: GCA_963853795.1. Taxonomy (NCBI): domain Eukaryota; kingdom Metazoa; phylum Arthropoda; class Insecta; order Lepidoptera; family Noctuidae; genus Xestia; species Xestia rhomboidea. Next base: position 15,628,613 of record OY970778.1, read on the forward strand.
TTCTTCTCTTAGAGAGAAGGCCTGTGCCCCATTAGAGAGAACATTATAGACTAAGAGAAATACTTTCTTATTTCATAAAAATCGAATGTTTAGAATATAATAGAATAGAATATATTTTTTTGTTTATTTATAATAGTTATCAAGTTCATTATCCTGTCCTTGTGTGACGGAAATAACAGTATCGGTTGCGTAAGAAACGGTAATGAATTGAAAACCTTGACCTGACTCGGTCCTGACTCAGGTTGAATTCACGATCAATGACTTTTGATCTCAACGTCATATGCATAAACTGTTGCGAAATTGGGTTTTTGGCGAGATTCGGATTAGTAAGTCGTGTGTGAAAGGTTTTTTTTTTGTTGCATTCTCATGTGAAGATGAATTAGTTGTAGGTACAGTCGTGGTCTTTTCCGCCTGATCAGTTAATTTTTTTTTCGCTTAAATCATGCGGAGGCGCCCGAGCCACTCCACCTTAAACTTTAGGCCTATTAGGAAAGCGTCAACTTTGGCACGCAAAATAACAATAACTCTCGTTTGGCATGTGTCGCCGATCGGTATTTTTTTCATTAATAATTTATTATAAAGTCAACGGGGCGGGGATAGAGAGCGTTTCTGTTTTAAGTGCAAGCAAAAATTAGCTTAGTGGTGATCAGGCGGGAGTGTCCACGATAGTACTTATTGAAATTTGCCTGGATTTTACCATATTTGTACAATAGGTGGTATGATTTGTCATGTATTTTATTCACAGAGTGCTGAAAAGTTATGGATAAATCAGAGTAGGTAATTTTTTGGGGAAATAGAAAAGAGAGAGCAAAGCCTTTCAATAGTAATATTCCCATATTAAAACTCTATGAAAATAACTTTAAATAACTTGTATCATCATCTTTACCTCGACAGTTCATCTTATAGGTGATGGTTTAAATTATAACAATACACCTCAATGTTTCCTCTTATTAAATAACAATTTACTTGTCAATACAAATAAAAGCATTTTGTATTAATGTCATAATTTTAGCATTCGATAAAGACTTGTAAGGAATATTGTTGTCTTTTAAAACGACTTCATTGTGAACGTGAATAATGGCATAATTTTATGACATTAATGTTATCGTACTAGTACAATAAAGAGATAAGTACTTTGTAAGGAGCATCTCATTTCAATATGTTTGTACTTTACGCCTCCAGAGATCATTTTCTTGTTATTATAATGTTTAAAAGGAAGTAGGTAATTGGGTATTTAGTATAATACGCTATTTTATGAAGAGAGAAGAATAAGGATATATTTTTTGTATATATTATGAGCTTTCTTTCATTTTTATTTATAAAGCCGCCTCTTTGTCATCATCACCACCTTCCTGCCCTTATCCCGTGTAACTTTGGGTCAGTACACCACGTTTTTTTTCAGTCTCACGCCTTTTTCATTTATATCATTCACTCACAAATCCATTCATATTTTAATCCAAATTTATGTTTGTAATGGCACTGGCTGTTTGTGTAAATTAAAGAAGTACTTACAACCAAATTGGCTAGACCGGCATTAACTGAAAGTCTTGGATCTAGTTTCAAAGCCTTTGACATTTAATTCTCAGGTAACAACAATTGCATTATTGCATCTCTCTCGCCAAAGTTTGAGTTAAAGCCAAATATATGTGAACTTGAATCCATTTAATAGAAAATGGCCGGATACCTTTGTAGTATATAAAAAAAACCATATTAAGGTACATATATTACAAGTTCAAGAGGAGTGATGGTAAAAAGAAGGTTTACACAAATTGTGTGTTTTGAAAAAGAAGCACAAGACTGCCAGACAAATTATTAGGGATCGTATGATTTCACGGTTACTCATCCCATACGGAAAAACCGGTTGTGATGTATAATTTTATTTGAACTCGGGGTTCCCAACACTAATCGGTACCAGTTTTTATCGATATCCGCATGCAATTTCGGAAATATGCGCATCACTATTGCTTGTGTACGTGCGGATTTGCACGCAAATAATTGTTCTATTAACGCACAACACTAGTCCTGTGCTATCTATTATGCACTCAAAATTTTGACAGGATAACGTCACGCAAATATAGACTTTATTCCCTTGTTTTACGACTATTGGGGAATGCAATTTGTGCAGTATTTATCTTGGCAACGCATTCGGTGTTAAACGGTTCTATTTCCGTACCTCATATGAATTTCAACTGTATTTTGTTGAAGCTAAAATTGGAATTTAGTTTAGTGCTGTGTCACTTCGATTCATTCAAAAATAAAAGAAAGATTTCTTGACGTTTGAATTAAATACTTAAGTAGAAACCGTTATGGTCCATTTTGTATGAACATGGTAAAATTTCCTATGAAATTGTGATTTTCTGTGAATCATTAACCGATGTTGAACTAAATAATTTGATATCTGCAGCACGTGTCGGCTTTAAAACGATAATATTTTGATATGCGTCCGTCTGTGTGACTATTTCTCAGAAAACATTCACATCTAATTATCCCAGGGACAAAACAACAAACAGTGACGGACGTGTGGCTATTTTGATTTTCGTGTAAACATATAAACAATAATATAATAAGTAATTGACAATTGCCTAGATCGTCCAAAGACGTCAATCTAGAATACAATTGACAATATGGGATTCTGAATCCACTTTTAAGCAACTATTGACGTAAACCCGTAAACAAAACATCACTCCTAAACTGTAATAGAGGCAGAGCTGTTACCTATGCACCTACATTTCACATGGCGGCGAAGTTATTGCGATCATCCGGGCACAAGTTCACATTCCAGGATGCTATAGAAAAACACAATGACATTTTGCCCGACCTAGGAATCGACCCAGATGTCAGATGGTCAGCAGTAGCGCCTGCAACTATTGAACCAACGAGGCAGTCACTTTGACTGTAATGCCGTAAACTCACACCTAGGAAAAACACAGAACAAGTCACCTTAACATGTTTGCAGATGCTTAACAAAAAGCTCGTTGTTGCCTAAGCTCTATTGCTAAGAATGTACTGTTATGTGTGAAGCTGTTTCTGGTATATCCCACCTCTTATGATGCAAGAGGAAACTACGCCATGGGTAAAACCTGAATCAGAAATGGCAAAAGAGAAAAAACTTCAGAGCTTACTAATGCGGGTAACGGTTGTGTAAAAACTTAAAAAGATAACTTTCAAATCATTTGAAAGCATGCTGGTGACCAGTGCCAAAGGATTTTTTCTAGTTATCGACTGTTTCTGTTTAAAAATCATGTGACTTCAGATCAGAATTCAATAATATAAATTACTATCATAGTATACCAACCTAAAATAAGTATTTCTAACAAAAAATTACATGAAAAACTGACCACACACGACAGTTTCAGATACACAACAATAAAACAAAAGAAATCTCCGTAAATGACACACTAAAAACAAAATAAACAAAGTTGCAAAAAAAACGAAGAGTTCATTAACTCCGGTGCAACGTTACCCTTTTTAATGCTGTGGTTCTTAAACAGCGCTAATTGATAAATGAGGCTACAATTACTTCGCGACCAAAGACAGCTGTACCGATTGTTTTATTAAGCTGGGTTTAAATGGTCAAAAGCTGGGTTGTGTTTGAAGTATTTTGTGCACGAACGAATGTACCTATAAAAGGTATAGAAAAATCCATAGGTACTCACTAATTTTATAAATGCGAAAAATCTTTTCACGCCTTAAAAGTTAGCACAATGATAAAATACAGAAGTAGACTATAAGTAATCTAAGTTAGGATTTAATAATCTTGGTAACAGTACGTTCTTACTTAATAAAAAGATCTCTGTAGAATAATTTCGAATATCCACGCGGGTGAAGTCGTGGTCTAAAATCAGCTAAACATAATCTGTTTTCGATTCAATGAAACCACAAAAAGGCAATTTAAAAAAAACCGTCAAAATATTTCGCCGTTTAAATGTAATTCGAAAGCAGGAAAAAATCTTAAGAGGTCTTTGACTCTCTTGCGCTAAAACAGTTGCATGTGTCGAGTCGAAGATACCGGGTTAGCCTCGACAGTTTAACAAGCTTTACCCCAAAACTATCTTGATAGAAAAATGCAAACATAAGTTCTTCACTTTTAGCTTTTAGTAAGCTAGACTCGAAGCTATTTAAAAACCCCTCCTTAAATATTTATTTTTATTCTGTCATTAGTATTTGTTGCTATAGCGGCAACAGAAATACATAATCTGTGAAAATTTCAACTATCTAGCTATCACCGTTCTAGCTATCGCGGTTCATGAGATACAGCCTGGTGACAGACAGACAGACAGTGGAGTCTTAGTAATAGGTTCCGTTTTTACCCTTTGTGTACGGAACCCTAAAAAGGACCCTTTTAACCCTATTCTGTTATCAAGAATACATTTCGATCTCTCGCTAACTATGAGTTAACCTTTTAATGCCGCTGCTCTCACAGAACATTCCTAATTGATACATGACACGGGAATTACAGACCAAGGACTGTCATTACGGACCATTCCAGTACCTAATAGGCGTTAGACGGGATAATGAGCATTGGAAACGTACTGCAATGAAAGACAAACGTGTCAAGAGGTTATTTTTGTGAATAACAAATAATATTGAATTACCGCACTGGGCCCGCGTATTCCCTCTCATTGAGAGGAGGCCGTGTCCCAGCAGTGGGAACATTATAGGCTGATGATGATGATGATGATTTAATTCCCACCATATCTACCGAGCCTTTTCCCAACTATGGTGGGGTCAGCTTCCAGTCTAACCGGATGCAGCTGAATACTAGTATTTTACATGGAGCGACTGCCTATCTGACCTACAAAACCCAGTTAGTACTGGGGAATATACGATAGCCCTTAATAAGACTGATTGTCAGGACTTTTGGGCCACTGACTACCTGTATCGACTGTCAAACATCTACAAATGACTGCCGGGAACAACGAGCTTTCTGATTCAAGGTACAGAGTAAACTCGGTATGTAATGGGTGGTCGCCCATCCACAGACCAACCTAGGCAAGCGTGGCTTAACCTGAAGAACGACCCGAGCGGCTGTTATTATTTAGCCACGAGCTCCTCGACCACGAGCGCCCATTAAAACAGTCATGATTTCTTAATAAAAACGTACCTATTGTAAAATACAAATCAGACATGTTCCACAAATAGGCACTTGGGTTTTAAATAACAGGAAATTAAATATTGATTTTAACCAAAGCAAAGTTCCCATCTATAAAAGTGTTTGCATTGAAAACAGATTATCTTCGTAAATGGCTCATGTGATCTCCAATTAGTCTGTGTGAACTAAATACATATCCTGCCTTTAAAGTAAATATTGATATTATTGACGCGTGCAATATAAATAAACAATTATTTTATCGTGTCAATAGGGTCGAATCTTGAGGGTTAAGTAGAGTTATATTATTGTAAAGATTCGCTTCTGGTTGTCTTCCGGCTATTAATTTTAGTTATCGGTAACTAGATATTACCGATAACTAAAAGTCAATTGATAAATAATAAATGTAAATAATCGTTGAGCTCCCTGAGTTGTAAGTCGAGCTACACGATAACTGACAAATGCTTGCACTGACTGGACAGGTCCACTCAAATTTGTGTGGTTCTTTCTTCAAAAGACCATCTCAGACACTAATCTGCATAGTTCTCATGTGAGATGAGCAAGATTGTATGGACTTTAAAAGAGACTATGACCTCTGAGTGTGTTTCGGCAGTTTCTTCTCAGAGTAGTGAGGTATACGAAACACCGGGCCTATCGAATTAAAAAAAAAAAACATGTGTAAGTGTTTGTAAAAACCTATTTGCAAAATAAACATCATTTATCAATTATATATAGATAGAGCTGTGGTTTTTAATGCTTAGGTGAATTTTAAATTATTGGACCTTTTCATTTAAAATACCTTTTTTCGGACTTTGTTACGTAGGTAAGACTAGTCAGACAGAAGTAAGTAGATACTTAAGTGTAAATCATCACAGAAAGTACAATCATCAATTCTTTTTTACACAACATAAAGAAACCAAATTCGACAATTTATTCATCTAAAGCTAAATATAGGTAACCTATGTTCATAAATTATGCATAGGTAAGCCAAGGCGCCATTTTGGCTGCTATTTTTCCTCCGTATTTCGTCTGATTAACCTACGGTGAGAAGGTGAACTTTCTTAGATCAGAGGAGCTCAACAATGGCTTTCAAAAAGTTTCGTATTTTTGCACATACTTTCAACAGGATTTATTTCATATGGCAAATGAAACATTTATGACTTATTCATCACCATTATCTGCCTAGCCTTTTCACAACTATGTTGGGGTCGGCTTTCAGTCTAATCAGATACAGCTGAATACCAGTACTTTACATGGAGCGACTGTCTATCAGATCTCCACCACTCAGCTAACTGAGGTGTGATAGACAGTCGCGCCCTTGGTAAGACTGTCTGAATTTCGGGCCACTGACAAGTAACGACTGTCGAAGATCTACAATTGACAGCCGGGACCAACGGCTTATCGTGGTTTCCGAGTCACGGATGAAACTCGGTAGGCCTACATACCGAGTTTCATCCGTGACTAGCATCGTTATATATATAAAATTTCACTTTGCCCAGCCGTCTTACTTAGGTTATTGAGTCACGGTTGAGATGAGTCTCATGTGTTTTGTGATGTCAGATTCCGGTTGATATCTTCTTATGCTGCGTCTGTCCGAGTGGTCAGTGTCTAAGAATGTATGGGTGATCGACTATTGTCTAGTCAAAATTAAATATCGGATGTGGTTACTATTTGGTTTTCGGATGAATACATTAAAATTGTTAAATTATGCAGATCCTATGTGGTTGTTGCGGTGACGACCCAAATGGCGCAGCGGTACTGAGGCTGCCTTACGTTCTTAGGGTTCGAATCCCGGTAGGAGCAAATGTTTGTGTGATGAGCATTTGTTTCCGAGTCATGGATATGTTTATATGTATATTAGGTTTGTATTTACAAACAAAAAGTATCTACGTAGTATATCAACTATCCGGTGTCCACGACACAAGCCTCGTTGCTTAGTGTGGCACTAGATGGCGCTGTGGGTAATGTCCAGCGATATTTATTATTATTATTTTAGATGATTTATTTTAAATTAAAGACAAAGTTTTGTACAGATAATATTATTATGTATAACATAGGTACCTACTACTACTCTACTTAATTAGGTAAGTATTACCTACAGGCGTTTTTGTCAGTCTCAATTATTAAACTTATTTTAAAATTCTGCTCATCATGATGAATTATCTTAATTAATGAGAAAAATGAACGTACGTATTATTATCTTTCATTTTCTTTAAGAAGATATCTAAATTTTCTTTACTTACCTAATTAAAATAAGCATAACATAATCAGCCTGTAGTTCCCACTGCTGGGACACAGGCCCTACCCTCTATGAGAGGGATGGGCCCAGCCTCAGGTTAATTCTACACAGAAATTTTAATTGAAACTACGTCAAGTTTCCGTTTGATTACACACTAAGTATTAACTTTAGTCCACAAAAGCAAATGTTTGACAAGATATGAAGTCGGGCCAAAGTTTCAGGCATTTGAGTCAACTATGGAGGTTGGTAGTTTGAAGGTCGCTTGGAGCTTGTCTTTGTCACAGGAGAATCATTCTAACTTCTTTTTTTTTATATTATTGTATATTATTTTTCTAATATTATAAATGCGAAAGTTTGTGAGGATGGATGGATGCTTGTAACTCTTTCACGCAATAACTATTGACCAGATTTGGATGAAATTAGGTATACAGATAGATTAACACATAGGGTACTTTTATCCCAGTAGTACGATCCCGTGCAATGGGAGAATTACGAAACTCCACGCGGGCATAAGCTAGCATTTTATATTTTTGTATTCTTTAATTATTTCAGAATTTTTGTTAATTTCTCAGAATACAATAGTGATTTCACAATTTTTAGTTTCGTACGATCGGCTACAAAACAAAGTATAACATCCGGTTAAATAAGCATAATGGCTGTCGTAAGAACTTTAGTGTTTTTCATCAAAGAGTGGCTTTGCGATGTTTTTTTTTCTACCTACACATACAAAGTCAGACAGCTTAGGAGCAAATTAAGTTACTTTCTAAAGACACAGGACTTAATCTCTGTGTGAGTTTACTGTCGCAATTCCGTTGTAGTTTACATTTTTAATAAGGCAAATGTTGTCAGAATAAACTAAGTATGCCAGGTTAAACTTGGAGACAATCCACCCTAAATATGAGATATTATTTAAATTAAATGTGCCGCCTCAATTACTTCTTTGCCTTACGTTTAAAAAGAAATATAGAGTTTATAAGCCGCTTGTCAACTGAGCGGAAAAATAAATCCAAGTCTCTCAGGTAAGTCCTCTTTAAAAAGTAAAGCACAGTCTACACAGAAGTAAAAATATTAATACTTCACTACGCTTCTCAATAGCAGCCACGGAGTCTGGATTTGTGCCCGATTGATGGCAATAGGCTCGCCCCCTATGACATGGGACTTAAACATAACTCGCGAAATATGGGTGTACTATCAGGCACACCTCTGCCTAATCTTTCGGGGTTTACAGGCGTGTTATATATGTTCACCTCGCTTCATAGTTGACTGTCAGTAGGCAGGTATCTACCTAACCTAAACCATTATCATTTGGCACAAATAAAACAAACGTTAATACGAATTGCCGGATGTAATTTTACAATGTTATTTCCGGTCCGCCATTTAAAACCCCCGCAATTTTATTCTATTTTAAAACTCATGATTCTAAAATCAACTGAAGCTCTCATTAGACCCCTTTTGTCATTTGGTTACACCCACACCCGTTCCAATGGTTATGGGCAGAGAATAAGTTATAAATAATAATAATATGATACCAACATAAATATATACATAAACATCACGCTTATAATCCCGGGAGGGATAGGCACAACAACTGTGACATATCCAAACTCCAAAGTGCTATTAAGAAATGTCTAATAGAAAACCCCAATACCTAACAATTTGCCCAAACTTGACAATCAAATCCAAGACCTGCACTGGAAGTATCGCTTGCGAACACAATTACCAAAAAAGTAATGCTAAAACCGAAACCACTCATCAGTCGCTATATTTCCAATACAAAATTGATAGTTGCAATCAAAGATATTAAAGTATAAAGTGAGACGGACGGCACTAAAGTACAAAGTAAACCCCATGAACACCCCACACGTGCGCAAAGCAATACTAATGCCCCCTACCGGAGCAAAACCCAATAATCTGTGTCCCCAACAAATTGGAAACTAAATAGTCACCCGTCAGCATAATTGTAACAAATAGACTATCGTCGGCGAACAGATTAAGTGTAAATAAACTAAATAACTCGGGACAGGTGGCCATTTGTCTGGACCGCCGTAATTTCCGATGGACGTCAGATGTACCCTACGTTTTGACGTTATTGCGTACGTGGTGTCTTTTGGTCTAAGTTTTGGCCTTTGAAAATAAAATACGGTGACCCTAAGGCCGAAATTAATAAATGTTATTTAGTATGTACGCAAGGTTTGGTTTGGACATGATCCCGTCTCGGTTTTGTATTTGTAGTTTGACAATAGCGCGACTGTGGTCATGCGTCAATTTGAGATTCAGATAAACCAGGCCAACTGATAGATGGTTTTCTGAAGTATTACGGCCATTTTCAGTAAATTACTAACAGGTATCGGTAGGTTGCCATCTCTGTCTGTTTGACATTTAGCTTACGGACGGTTAGAAACAAAACGTCACAATAAACTTTTTTTGATTTTTCTATGAATCAAGTGACAGGTAGGTGACGCGGATAGGATATTTCAAGCTAACTTTGTATATAGAAAAACTGATAGCTACGAGACGTAGGCATATTAACTGTCATACGTAAGTAAGTAATAGAAAAAAGTCAGTGTCAGGGATACCTGACACTGACTTTCAGCAGGTCAGAAATTTGTACGTACTTTTAAGCGGCCCTTTCTAAATTCTAGGCCCTTACCACAAACAAAACTCATACAACGAAAAGTTTTATTTACTAGTTTTTTTCAGCTTGCCTTCCTTCTTACACATATCTATTGATTTTGATCTGAAAGTGATCTATTTAAACTATAAATAAATTAACACCTCGTAACATCCATTAGCATAATAACTGCTATGTACCTATAATAGCAAAAATATTACATAATAGGTCATTCTTCGCTTCGCTATCCATACGAACAGACAAAACTATCCTTTCGTGTGGGTGTCGGTAAAAAGTTTCCTAGGTGATTGATCTGTGACATTTGCAAGTATTGTGTCGATCAAATAGGCCCAGTACGACCCAATAAGTACGACAACACTCATTGTTGAGTAGGTATTTTAGAAGTAGTTTTTATTTAATACGGAACTTTTTATCCATTTGATATTGTAGATTCAAGTTTCATGAAGTAGGTATATACCTACCTAGCTTAAATAAATCGAACGACTCGTAATTTCGTGTATTTTGTTTTAAGAGTGAAAAAAGAAAACAATTGAAATTGTTATTAATTTATTTTAATAGATTTGTAAATTTTATAAATGAAATGAAAAATCTTTAAAAAAAAAAATGAAATTGTGAAAATAAGAATGCGACAGTAATCTTTGCCGGCTGTTTAGTCAACTGACCCGCCCCTAGAAAAAAAATGTTGCAACGGAATACTAGCACTTTCTTCTCCATTCTTTACATTTCGAATGGGAAAATAGACTCAGTTCAATTGCCTTGTACATTTTGACTTTTACACTTTCAAAACGGTATTTTAATAGCCTTATTGAAATCACTCGACTTCAAAACGAGAAACAAATAACTGCGCACTAAATTGTATCCCTCAAAGGAACCAAATCACATTCACGCTACAATTCTTTGATCACACATTTCAATAGGTACTGTTACATATCCCCAACAAAGTGTCCCATCCTTTAAATAGAATAAGCCCACGCTATTCACCTGACTCGTCCCCGTTTGAGCGCAGCTGTCAGGTTGACGTGGACACGTAACGTGGCTGCTTGCATTGAGAGGATATTCACTCGGTTAAACACCTCACTATCGTTATTGAAGTACACACGACAAATGAGTTTAGTTTGCAGGGGAGCTCAGCATCTCTGTAGCGTGCGGGCAAAAGCTACGTATAAAAAGTTCAATATGTTTGATTGTATGTTTGCAAAAAATGAACACCCCATCCCATGAAAATAATTAGAGCATGCTTTTTTGAGCATAAGTCACACTCAACAAGTGATATCCAAGACTTCGTGATACAACAGCCTATAATAATATGCTCTTAACTGTACTGTTATAATCGCCAACTATAAAAAAGACTAAACTATCGCCTGCCGCTAGGAGCTACCCATAGGTACATACTGACCTCATTAGCGGACTGTACTTACGGTCTCCACAAGTGCATTCTAAATCAAATGGACCGTCCGTCAAGAGGTTTGGGGAGTCAGGTTAAGTTAGTATGTAATATGTCAAAGGATGAGTACTAGAGTAGCATGGCTACTTTGTCGTTTAAATGCATGCACATCTAAAAGGCGAGACGCCAAAAAAAAACTATTTAGTCCGTCACTTAGATTATCAAAAAATATTTGACCCGTGTTTTTTCTTTTGTTACGTTAACCAAAATTTACGAAGATACGACGCTTTTAAAATTCTCAATACGTCACGCCATGGTATCATTTTTAGCTAGTTCTGACGTCACGAGCCCCCACTCCCGAGTTTTGATGCGTTTTATCTTTGTCAATATTCATTTATTTACAAAAACAAAAAATACGTGTTCATTCATTTCCAATACTTTAACTGACGGAGTAAATAGATTTGCAATTTTTTGATACTGTCGTCATGCCTATTAGTTTGAATCTACATTGAATTGTTAACTTGTGTAAAAGTATTACTAATGTATCATTTTCGAGTGTCGTGTGATGAATGATGTGAAAGAAAAGGTGTAAGTACTTAAATTGCGTGACTTGACAGGGGAGAATGGAAGGAAAAAAAATGTGTTGCGCCGACCTCAAGTAACGCGAGACAAGGGCGCGAAGATGATGATTTTCGAGGGTTCGTAATTACTATACTTAGTGCCATGGCGGAAATACTTTTCAATAATTTTCCAATCGTTTTAACTAAGTAAACCTCGAATATATGCAAGTTGAAATAATGTAACTTTAGAGGAAGCTCTTAAACTGAAAAACTTCTTTGTAGGCTTGTATTTTCATTTCATCCCTTTAAAGCATTCCACAACGGTTGTCATTTTGTAAGCATACCCCAAAATAAATGTAAAAACATATTTAGGCTGAAAAATACATAAAAAAAGCAGGTGTTTTGAATCTGAAATCATGGTAATATACAAACAAAACACGTGTTTACTCGTGTGCCCTTTGAAATGTAAATTGGGCAAGCGCCATAAGTTGGGCACACGTAATTAGTGCCCAGTACCAACTAGGTGATTAACATTCAAATAACCTTTTTTCACAAAACCTCAGTAGAATTGAATTATCATTTTTTTTCGCGGTTACGAAATGTGAGGAACTCGTAATTAGATTTTTAATTGGAAGCTAAAATATAAGAGCTTTGGAGAATATTCTTTTTCGGGAAAAATGTTTATTTGCTAAAATTTTTTTGAGAAACTCGAAAAAAAGGAAAATGCTGTCAAATATGAAAAAGAAAAATATAAAGGAACGTGTTTTTGGTTTTTCCCCTAAAGCGTTGTCCTTGTCGATTCTAAAAATATGAGTAGATATTGATATTATCCTATAAAAAGACAAACTAAAATGTTCAATGAAAATAAAGTTACGTTTGTAAATCCGTAATGTCAAAGGTCAAACGTCATTGGACGACATGTGACCTATCTGGATAAGTTTAGTCGCAACGTGAATGGAATGTCCACTACAAAACTCGCCTTATTGCCCGATCCACGCGAAACTAGGATTCACTCGGTTAATTACAAACTGCGTTTGGAAATCTGATTAGGAGTCTACGCGCGCTTTCCAAAAAGTGACAGTTGACAGTTTGCCATCATGGCCGACATTATGCAACGGCACGAGCGCGTTCAGCCTTGTTAATTACATCTCCGCTAATTACTTTTACAATATAAATGATGGTCACAAACCGGTTTGTAGTTTCCAAGTGGATGGACGATGAGACCAGACTAGAATGTTTTAAAAACACGGAGTTTCTGGTTCATTAATTTTGCTTTTTGAATTGCAGCTTTCGCTTCGTGCTAGAAAGTAATAATGTAGAGCAAACTCTTTGATATCTTTTAACAGATTTCGTTGCTAATAAAAATAAATTTACGTTCTTCTTATATTACAACCGTGTATTTTTCCCCCTTTCATACAAGGAACAAAGACATTTATTCATAGCTTTGAGCACCTTTATAAACTTTAATATACTGCTAAAAGAAAACTAACAAAATACGTATTACGAAAACTGCTCAGTAAATTCAATCGCCCCATTCAAGTCCTCAGTACTCAGAACTTGCGACGAGACTTGCGTCGAGACGCACGCGTGCGTAAATTGATTCATTATAAGTATGAATTCTGTCGTGCTGCCGTGACTCTCTACTCTAAAGGGCCTATTTCACCACTAGCGATTAAGTTCCCATTAACTTACCTACTTGCCAAATTTTGTTCTATTTTTGAATTTATTCGCGTAAGTAGTGGCTATTCGGACTTCGTGAAATAGGCCCTATCTCTAATTTCTTTCATTTGATTTCTCCACAGGCACCGTCGAAACAATCGTAGCCCTAGGCCATCCGGTAACATAAAAAAACATGACATTATCAAGAAAAAATATTGGATTCAATACACCGATATTTCCTCTGGGATGTCGAGCTTGATTGTGGTCACAAAACAAACACGTTTAAATTACCTTTACGTACCTATTTTTATATTAGCTACGTTTTAAAGTTACTTCAACGTAATGGCGGAACGATCCCGGGAGAGTTTGACGTTTCCACTTCAATTGAGATCATATTTTTGTGTTAAAGTCATAGATTTTAATGTACATTTGCGACCTTACTTAGTTCGATTAGTTTGTTAGAAAAAATTACTCCAATAAAATTTCCGGTTATGCTTCCACCCTAACAGACGGCAGCTGAACACCAGTATTTTAGGGAGAGTGTGCCTATCCAATATCCACAACCCAATTGCTGTGCAATATGATATTCCTTGTTGTACATCTGTACCGACTGTCAAAATCTACCAATGACAGCTTGAGCGGACTGATCTCGATATGTAATTTATTTAGTTAGTACAGTATTTAAAACCATTAACACTAAATTAAATACCTAATCCTTTTATTCGGTCTTCTCGCAGAACCACAAAAATTCCAACATTATCGTCTTCCATTCATCAGCAAACAAGTCCAATCCAGGGTTGGTCGTCACGAGCGCGTTGAGCTTCGTAAGCATACGTGGTATTAGGGGAAGTGGATCGAGCTACAGTGCGACTAAATGGGACATTAAATAATTTATGTTTCCTAGAGCGAATATAATTATTTGGAACAAATAATTAACACAGCTCCACATGTAATTCCGAGGCGTTGGTATATACGCAATTGTTAGTTGGCCAACAGCACGCCTAACTTTAAGGGAATTAAAATTCAAACATCCTAAAAGAAACTTAGTAGGATACATATATGGATAATGGATCACCCATCCACGGATTGACCCAAGCAAACGTAGCTTAACCTTCGATCGATCAAACTTGGATAGATGATAATAAAAGCTCGATATTTAGAACTTTATTGTACCTTGGCTGCGAAAAACATAATTTGTACCTACATATAACCTACACTGAATCTATAATTCGTTTATTATTGCATGGTCGGTACCAGAGTTTGTCAACAAATAAAGCCTTTCTACAAAGAGCCTTCAGATTATATCAAAATGTCGTTCTTTATCTTCGTTGGCATTACGCTATTTCTGGACGCCGGATATCCCGAGATTACGTTTTAAAAGATTGTGCCATAGTCTTAATGTTCTTTTATCTTTTCTTATGTAACAATTTTGTAACTGATAAATTGACTGACAGACATAAAACTAACTCCTTTTTTACATGGACATGTAGGTAACGTTTCGTTTTTTCTCGGGTGACCACTGAAAACCAGCGCTGTGCTGTGTGGCCTCCTATATAAATAATTAGTGATAGGAATAATTTATGATCCCAACGCGAGCAATATGGTCGTAAATTATCCCAAGGGAACATTTTAAATATAGCCTGTGACATCTTGTGATTATAATGTAACTTTATATTACTGAAAGAATTTTCGGAATACAATCAGTAGTTACGAAGATTATCTCCTCCATACAAACTATATACCTCTTTACATATTAAGGTAGATAACATGACAGGCGAAATGTAGGCCAGGTACACCACAGCCTACCCTTCGGGGTTTACAAGCACAATGTCATATAAAATGAAGTAGCCGAAACAATGTCAATTTCAATAAAACTTCTCAATCATTGGAAAACATATAAAATTCACCGATAATCCTACCAAACCTGCTAAATATTACTATAAATGTAGTGTGTTGTAACAGTTGTCTCATCAGCTCCGTGTTTTTTGCAAATGACACGCGGTGTCAACGCAGGTACAAGGGTGGTTTTGTTGTTAATTAAAATTGTTATGGAGACTAAAAGAATTGGTGGTAATGACTGTTGTGACGGATAATATACAGTATGGGGTACTAGTTTTAAGGAAAATCTACTGTTCGCGGGTTCGGTTTTTGCGTCGGGGTTAATATTGACTTAGATAAAAATATGAAGAGTGATAATAGTTATAAAAAGCCCTTGATGACCCGACCCTTGACGTTTACGGGATAATGAAGACGTTTCAGCACTTTTAATACGGATATCTATCACATTGTTTATCAAAGTCTCGAATTGATTTCATTTTAGCAAAACGATTAAATTAAAGTAAAGATACTACCATCTGTCCGGATTTACAGACACTCCGTTCGGACTTTGTTCGGACAATAAATAAGGTTAAATGGGCAGTGAAAAAGTAAGACATTCCGTCTTACCAAATGTACGTTTTGAGTTTAAAAAATCTTTTTATTTCGGGAATTGTGTATATTTCTCAATTTGGAATTCTATTCTGCTAGTCCTGAACATCGGAATAGTAACAATCATTTACTATTTTTATTTAAATCGATTAAAGGTAGTGTTTTACTGTAACAGCTGCTTTGCGCACACCGATAGTTAAATAGGCAATATTCCTTGCATTTATTGCGTTCCCTTCGGTGTGATAGCATTAGTACAAGTGGTAACTGGTTTCTAGAAGATTAACTTTTAAATAGAGCACTATATTAAACCGTTTCTATGGTTCTCGAAGGTCGGACCACTCTAGGAAACATGGACTAGGAGAACGCACAATAGAATAGAGAGTGGAAAGAAATGGAGGAACCCTTTGCCAAAGTTAGGCAAACAGACCGGGTTGTCGGTGTCTCCGACTCGCCTGCAGTGTGATTAAGATTCAAACTATGTGTATTATTAGGCTTGTGTCCTGAAAAAAACTAAGTCAGTTAGATTATCAAAAAATATTTGACACGTATTTTTTCTTTTGTTACGTAAACCAAAATTGACGAAGATACGACGCTTTTCTCAATAAGTCACGCCGTGCTATAATTTTTAGTGCGTTGTGACGTCACGAGCCCCCACTCCCGAGTTTTGGTGCGTTTTATCTTTGTCAATACTCATTGATTTACAAAAACAAAAAATACATGTCCATTATTTTCCAATACTTAACTGGCGGACTGAATAGATTTGCAATTTATTGATGGTGGAAACTAGCCTATTCTGTGCTTAAATCATCATCATCTATCTGCCTGCCTTTTCCCAACTATGTTGGGGTCGGCTTCCAGTCTAACCGGTCGCAGCTGAATACCAGTATTTTACATGGAGCGACTACCTATCTGACCTCCTTTTTAACTTTCAGCTTCTTTAGTAAACCTTTGAAAGTCTATTATACTGGAGCACGACAAATAAGGAAATTATTAAGAAATTATTTTGGGTGAACGTCTTGAATGTCACGTGATTTTATTTTTCAAAATGTGTATTGCTGAGTTTTTGGAACAATGTCTTTCGGTTTTCAAGCATGATTACTTGCTTTTGAATCTATATTCTTTCAATTTTAGACAAGTTGATAAAAAAAAACTATTCTAGACCTCCCAAAATTTCACTTTGACAACGAAAAGTAACAAAATATCAAAGTACCTACCTATCTAATCTCAAGATATAATACAGCGTGTCCTAAAGTAACCGGTAACGACCACTTTACTTACAAAAGAGCGGCAGCTTAAATTTCTACACCCTGTATATCAGACGGTAAACTTTAGCGCGCTAATCGCAATTTCCACCTTGTTTGAGCCGGAAAGCGGTTTCAAAAGTTCTAATCTTAAAAAGTAATATCTTTTTTTAATATTTTTTCTTTTTTTAGAGTTTTTTTTTTTGTCTAAGTAGATAATAGTTTTCTTTTAAATTTTGTCATTTTTGTGGCTGGGATTAATTGTCTATTTAGAATGACAATATTTTTTTGTTTTTTTTTTGGCGTTTTTTTTAATATTAGGTTTGTCTATTGAATTTCTTTGGGCGAGAAACTTTTTTGTGGAATCTCATGTTTATGCTATTGATAGAATAGAATAGAATTTTATTTTGCAAATATGGGTAATACATAATAGTTGTTGTGACATAAATTCAAAGCTCAGCCATATTTGATGCTGTCTTTATTACTGACCGAATGTGATATCTTCATAAACATTATGTACGTAGTACGTACTCGCATTCGTCGTGCGCGTATGGTCAGATATATGAGCGTAGACGAAACAAAAGGTGCATGAGGTGATCGTAGTTGATCTACAGTTTCTATACCCCCAGGGCAAACAGGCGTGATTTTATTTAAGAAAATACAGAAAAATAACAACCTAAACACCACACTCGTTTTCATTACATTTCCTCAAAAACGAAACAACACGCGCAATAACTTACGTCACAGTAACATTTTAATCGAAACAGTTTTTCCGTACTTTTCCCCTATATCCCGAGCACGTCGCCAGGGAGTAAGAAATAATAAGTAAACGTTGCTTGGGCGTACGGCGGGCAACAAGGCAACAGGTGTTTGTACCTCGAGTGAAGAGAAAAATTGAAAACTTGACTGGACGTGGGTACACTGCGGTTGTTGATTTAATCATTTATTTTGTATTTGTTGTTGTTGCTAAATGTTTGTTCTGGATACGTTACATAGAACTTTTGCAACTGTAACGAGCTCCACATTTGATTAAAAAGGCAATTAAGAACGTTGTGTTTTTTGGGGATATAAAAGTACATACTCATCAACTGCCTATATATTTGGCTTCTAGTCTCGAAGGATGCAGTTGAACATGGACGAGTTAATCCACGAAGTTGCCTATCTGAACTTCACAAACCAGTACTGCTGCTAGCTGCTACCAGTACTACCAGGATAACCCTTGGTTATCGTGTTAGCCAGTACTGGTTTGTGAAGTTTTACCAATCTTTCCAAGAAAAGACTGTTAAAAAGTTGTACAAAATGTAATTTAATATAATTTAGTCGTGTGAGTTCCTAGATTCGATTCCCGACCATGATTTATGTAATAGAGGTTTTTTTCTTATAAAAATGTCTGAATTCTTATGAGATGAAAATAACAAGTTATAATAAAAGTCTCAGGTATTTAGGCCCATTTTAGTACAGACAAATGCAATGACGAATTTCCTTTTAAACTTTCCTCTCCGTGAAACCCTTGTTTTCGATTTCATGCGGTTTTGGCTGTGCTTTTTTAGTCAGTTAATATTAGATTTCTATAACACGAAATATAGAGTTAAGTATTCTGCAGCCTCATTTTTTCAAATAAAACTCACGAGGAAAAGTCAGGGGGCCAACATAGGTTTTGTAACAAAAGATGTTAAATTAAAAGCAATACGACCCCTTACTTAGCGACTAGTTAGCTCATTTTACGCGCGTCGACAGCAAACTATGCCAATTAACCTTTTTTCTTGTTCGCCGACTAGATTAACATAGAAATGACTATCTCGTAAGAGCTATCTCTTGCGAGTTTATGAGAAAAGATTGTCACATTCTTCCTTGAATTAGGGACGAATTAAAATAGTATTTTTTTTTCTGAGAACTTGGCTACACAGCATGAAGACTTAAGACTGTACATAAGGAAAGTTACTATCACTTATAGATCAAAATTCTGACAAACCTTGGTGTATTGACGGTGTATTAGCAATAGGCTCGCCGTAATACATGGGTCTGAAAACGTAATCTCGCGAAATGTGAGTGTACTATTAGGTATTCTGCCTTACCCTTCGGAGATTACAGGCGTGATGTTTTGTTATTTTTTTTTTAAAGTCAATCTTACAGGCAAAGTTGAAATGTTACCTTTGCCTAATTCTTAAGGCATTTTTTCTCATTAAACTGGCCATTACTGCTTATCAGCAGATATATTGAATCTGATGAACTGTCATCAGATTCAATATTAGACTGATGATGATGACTGTCTAGCTTCTTTCTAACTATGTCAGGGACGGTTGCCAGTCTAACCGTTTGCACCTGAATAGCAATATTTTACATGGAGCGACTGCCTATTTAACCTCCACAACCCAGTTAATACTGGTGGTCAGGATCTCATGATGGTAATATTTAGAAAAAAAAAACATTATGTGTTGTATATATAGTAAAGCTTGAATACTGTTACTAAATATGAATGTGTTCCTGTGAGGTCGAACTGTACACAAAATCAGTGCTATTTCCCCAAAGAACCTACATTTTGTTCCCTACATAAACTATATTTTTTCTCAAAAGAGAGACAAGATTATGTCATCCCATTTTATACCGTTTATCTACTGAAAAATAATAGGAAAACTTTAAGATAAGTTAGTTGTCAAATCATATTTATGAGAGATTATCCTTGTTGAAGAGTTTTCGCCTAACTTTGTGTGAGTTGAGTCGAACAAGATTTTGTTTCATTTGAAAGTTTTTATTGCGGATCTGAATATTATTATGTTAAAATGGTTGATACACAAGTATTGATTGGATTTTGTATTTTTTTTCGTAAGTTAGTAATAAACGTTAAAATGTATAAAGGTAGATAAGTATATAAATTGTTACATTTGAAGAAACTAATAATATTGAGCTAAATTATTGTTTCGGCCGATTTGTGTCTAGTAACGCACAAAAATGATTTTACTTGATTTGAAAATATCGTTTATTTTGTATTGGGTGAGAACTTGTTGGCATAAAAATATGTCACTTCGTAACTTTTCAGCATACTTTTTTTTAATCCAAGGATTGGGGATGTTCGCCATTTTCGACGATTTTTTTGTCAAAGTTGGTGAAAGACAATAAAAATGTTCAGGCACACTTATTCTTCAAAAATTAACTACAATTGATAACACATAATGCGTTGCTTATTCCAGGTTAAGTTTTAATTTATTTGTACTTTCAATGTTGGGTTCATATTAAAACCAGAAGGTATTGTTAAGTATAACTTTTTCACAAATTATTATCATGAAAAGTTAATCATTAAATATGTGTTCAATTTTAAAACCTGATTTAAACAAGTAACAAAGATAATGCAAAAAAATATAAAACAACCAACTTTATGCCAATATTTAATTGGAATTTTTGGCAATTATTTCAATATTGGTCCGAAAAGAAAATCTATAAAAATAAATTTTCCTTTCACCCCATAGATCCAAAACCCAAAACCCCATAGAACCCCTAAAACATTAGCCCCCTCGAATATAAACCAAAAAAAAAACCCGCTAGCCCCCCAAAGGACTTAACAAAAATACACAAAATGAAATAAAAAATAATTGTTCACTTACCCCAAAGCCATTGTTGAAGTGTGTTTGCTACGACGGTTCTACGAGTTCACGAGTCTACGCTGCTACGCTTCTGATGTTCGTAGCACGGAGCTCGAGCTTTATATCCGTCGTAGCCGCGTAGCACCTCCCCGCGCCCCGCCCACTGCATTTGCACACATATTGCTCTTTATTGAAATTAATTGTTATTTTTTGTGTTAACCAAGGAAATAATTGATATTTTTTGTGTGTTATTTTTAGAGGAAAACGCAGGTGGGTATTTTTAGGTGAATTTAGATGAATTTGCGTGGGTTTTGTCGTGTAAGGCGTGGGCAAAGACTTAGGAAATTTTCTTGTAGGTAATGTTTTCTTTCGTACCATATTGTGAAGTTCTTAGCTTTGTTTGTGATTTGTTAATTTTCCTGATTATTTAATTTAATAGACTTGTTACTAATAACAGAACATAACATCACGCTTACAAGCCTTGACGGGTTAGGCAGATGTGTATTTATAGTACCGCCTTATTTCGCCAATTATGTTACTATGTAACCTATTACACAATCATAAATTAACATAATATTATTCGCATATATTTAATTGGATAATTTTCTCTATAAAGTCAGCACTTTAAAATCACGACAAAGAAGACCTTTTTCCAAAAAAAAGACTAGCTTATTTCATTTAATTTGCCTTTTTATGGAAAGAAACTACATACGTACTGATTTATGTATAATATTTGCAATCAGCAAAAAGGACGACATTTTATAATTTATCTTGTAGCAGATATATGGTTCCCGGTGAAAGGTTAGTTCTTTAGTTTGCGTGGGTGGTGGAAATGAAAATTAATGTAATAATTACCTGATCGACAGGTATTGGTTAAAAGTAGGACTCTTGTAAGCTTTACAGTATTTGAAGAGTTTTTTATATCATAAAAGTAAAATTCATCTGTGTTTTAAGACACGCCTTTTTCTTTAATTCTAGGCGGAGATGTAACATGGTACACTCACATTTAAGACCCGTATACGTGCTCATGGCTAAATAATAACTGCCGCTCAGGTCGATCTTCAGGTTAAGCCACGCTTGCCCAGGTTGGTCCGTGGATGGGTGACCACCCATTAGATACCGAGTTCCCACCGTGTCTCGGAAAGCATGTAAAGCCGTTGGTCCCGGTTGTCAATTGTAAATCTATGGCAGTCGTTACAAGTAGTCAGTGGCCTGAAAGTCTGACCACCATTCTTACCAAGGGGTATCGTATTAAACAGTACTAACTGGGTCGTGGAAGTCAGATACTCAGTCGCTCCATGTAAAATACTGGTATTCAGCTGCATCCGCCTAACTATCACACATATATAACATCACGCTTTTCCCCCCAAAGGGTTTAGACAGAAGTGTTCTATTATTGTGCACCCACATACCGCCAGTTATATTAATAGTTGTTAGCTATTAATAATCTCTTTCCGTGAAATATTTCGCAAGAACTTCGCAAGACATAAAGGATTAAAGTCGAAATAGGTTAATGATTAGATTAAAATCTGCCAAAGGTATTGAAATATAGTTCTGTCACGTAAGTTATGGTTCAGTTGACAATAATTAGATGGCTTTTTGGTTACGAGTAACGCGGGTTTGATTCCAGACACGTTTTCAGTGTAGAATAATGCTGATATTTAGCTGCATCCGGTTAGACTGGAAGCCGACCCCAAAATAGTTGGGAAAACGGCTAGGCAGATGATGATGATGATGATGATGGACTATCTTTCTGAGTATGTGAATTTTTTGGGCTTTTGAAATAAACTGTTGGTACTTTTGTGTTTAACGATTCCTGTATAATTAACAATTTCTTTTTTTAATTTACAGGCCTGAATTTGCAGGACTTCTAGGCTTCTACTAGTGAAAACGAAGATAGAAAAGTCAAGATTGTACAGGGTGTAAACAGACCTTTCACGAAGCCATCAACCAAGCATTCTGTACATCAAACTACGCAAAAAAACAGCATCAGTCATCATTCTGTGCATCAGTCTACGCGAAAATTGGGAAACGTTTATTTTGTTATTAATTTTTTTTTGGGGTGAAAAATAACGTTTTACGGTCGGACATCGTGTATCACGTAGGCGTAGGATTTCATTTCCAATAAAGCTTAAGAACACTAAAATTAATTTAAAATAGACTAAAATATTTACACGAGAGCATATCTGTTTTAGGAAACCGGCTTTACCTCTTATAAATTACTAGTGGACGAGGCAATTAACATTACTTATTTAAAGCTTTATGATACAGTTGGAGGTGTTATTAGAATGAGCCTGTTTTAACTGGATATCAACCTTATTGTTTTTGACTGAATCAACATAAGAAGCTTTTCGATTACTTCTGATCTCTTCTTAGCGTGTCGATGACAATTTAAATTGAGTCAGCCCAAAATGTGGCGACGAGTTTGGCATTTTCAGTAGCGTCCACCAGCTCTTGTGATGTGCAAACAACAGGACAGGCAGGACACGATATCAAGTGTCCCATCGTTTGTGGGGCAACACCACATTTACACACCAGGACAGATTAATCTATGGATTTCCACCTAAACAGGTTTTCTTACTTCGACCAGCCTGTGTCCGAAGTCTATTTAAAGACTTCCAAGTCAGCCATGGCAACTCGTGTCCAGGCCCCTATTCACAACGCTTCGATTCGATTTTCGTCTATCTTTTTTCTTTAGTCGTAGGTCTATCTTTTTTTGACATTACGAAATTGAGCGAGAAAGACATACGGCTTTCCGAATCGAAAATCGAATCGAAGCGTTGTGAATAAGGGGCCAGGTGTGAGATTTTCCGCAAGTGGTACAAATGGGTTGGGTGTTGTATGATTACTTCTGATGACATCTCATGTGTCATCAACCTAACCTTTCACAATTATGTTGCCTAAACTATTAACACATAAGCCGAAACTTGAAATCAAACAGTGTACTTTTATTTAGGCATTCAATTAGGTGTTTCCTGGTTACTGAAACAGGGCATTCAGCCCATAAAAATAATGTGAAACCATTAGTTAACACTTAACAGGTTATGTTCACAACCGATTAGCAGATTGATGTAATAGCACCAAAACATTTAGGGAACACTCTCAACCCAGCAGGGTGTTATTCTAGCAAATGTTTATTATCAACTCTTTTGGACCAATACTTGAGTTGTGTGTCGTTGTAACAAATTAATGGGTTTTATGATGTTTCGTTTAATGTTCAATGTTGTATTTAAGTTTTAATTGCTTTAAAGATAATTTTGTAATGACCGCTTAGGGAATAGGTGAATTAGAAATTGTTGTGTTTATTTACAGATAGGGCATCTCCGTGCCTCGGAAAGAATCTCGGTCCTTTGACTACCTAGTCAGTGGTCCGAGAGTCTGACAGCCAGTCTTACCAATGGGTATCGTATTACCCAGTGTTCACTGGGTTTTGGAGGTCAGATACGCAGTCTCTCTACGTAAAATACTGGTAGTCAACTGCATCCGATTAGACTGGAAACTGATCCCGACATAGTTGGGAAAAGGCTAGGATGAGAGCAAATATCTTTTCTGATACAGGGTTTGGGATGAAAGATGATGATATTGTTTACTTTTTGTGATTTTACACCAATCCAAAACATTTCAAAAGTCAAACTCAGTCTGGACCAGTAAATTTTCTATTTTAATTTTGTTTTCAACAAAATATATATTTTGTCCACTACGACGTTTGATGAGGTGACAAGTAATAGAGAAGTATGTAAGAAGACTTGCTGCGCCGACCACAAAGAAATTGGAATAAGGGCAGAAGAATTATGGTGATGATTTATTTTGTTCCTTCGACTATGCTTCAATCTTCTGTTTTCTATTTCTTTTTATTCTTTATTTAAGGGGACTACAGGAGCTAAACGCGAGTTTTAAAATGAAAAAAAGCTTAAGATTCACTGCAATAAACAAAACCAGAAAAATATATGATATTCTTCAGGATATATGCTAGTACGATAGTGTTTTGAAAACATACTACAACTAATTTTACTCGATAAAAAAAATCACAAACATATCTCTAAAAAAATCTTTTAACGAGTAAAAACCATACTAAAATACATGCGATCATTCTGATTTTTTGGCAAATTATTCTACAAGCAACATATTAGCATGACAGTGTTTTATTTTTTTAGTCCAATCAATAGATTTTTTGTAAATCGCAAAAAACCACTCATTTTGCACTATTCGGCCCGCAGTGACGACGTAACAACCACTTTTTAAGCAAGCTGATTAGAACTTTATTCTAACCGCATTTAAAACGAAGTTTGAACCACCACAATTTGAATTGCTAATTTAACTCCTGTAGTTGCCTTAAGTGAAATGATTTTTGCTGCTGACCTATGTATGTCTGGGTTGAGAAGTTTTATATTCAAAGTGCAGTCATGTTTTCGTAAAATCAACACGCGGCAACAGCGTTAAAGTAGTAGTGGCTTTAATAAATATTTAAACAGTTCATAATAATTAAAGTTTTCAACTAATTCACTAACTTTAAAGTTTTGTTTGATCTTATGAGCATGTCCGTTTGTTCTAGGGTTGTGTATTTTAGGTAAGTTATTTATATGTACACATTTGTTATTAATGTACACTTCCGCTCCTAAATCGAGCTAACCTGTATTATCATGTTTCAAGTTTTAAAGGCTTAAAATAATTATGACTATAAGAAAAAGACTGCCTCGTCGGTCTAGAGGCAAACGCGACTGCTAAGCATGAGATCCGATCACACCAGTAATCCCAGAAGGGTTAGGCAGAGGTATAGCAATGCCAAGATGTAGAACAGCGTACTGCCATAAAAACACGAGTAGAATGGCAATACAGATATTTAATAATATACCGAAGGATAGTAGAGAACTGCGTACCAGCTTATTTCAAAAGCATCTCAGAGCATGGCTTATAGAAAACTGTTTTTATTATGAATTCTAGGTCAAAGGGAAAAATTGCATGACATGTAAATTATATTTGACATTTTTATTTGTAATTGAATTTCTTAATTTATCATTTGTAAGTTGATTTTTAGAAAATTTATAATTTAATTATTTGTATTTGACATTTGTAATTTGATAGTTTTGACAATTCTTGATTTAGTATTAGTAGGTACTTATTATTATTATTATTTTTGACATTGTAATTTAATTATTTTGCTAAATTAGAGTTATTGTTAGTGTCACAAAATTTGCATGCCGAATTTACATAGTTGGCGGAATATGAAGAACTAAAGAAGTCTGTAAAATACCATATTTCAGGAAAATAAATGAATCTATCTATCGATCTATCTATACGTAACACTTCACCCAGATTTCGCCCGTTGTGTTTAAGTCCCATGTAATAGGAGACGAGCCTATTGCCATCAACCGGGCACGAATCCAGACTCCGTAGCTGCTAATGAGAAAATCCTGATGCAAAAAAAAACCCAATAACATTTTACCCAACCTGGGAATCGAACCCAGGACCTCGTGCTCAGCAGTCACTAGACTAACAAGGCAGTCCATACAACACTATGACTTTAGTTTTCAGATTATACGTTATTTATGAAGAGTGAAGGTAAACAAACAGCCACACACTAGTTAAACAGCACTCCTTTGTACTTGACCGCTACGCAACAGCGTTAATATGTAATGTTTTGAGCGCGTTACATTGAGTTTTACCACAAAACATGGTTCTTCACCCAAAAAAAAAGTCGTTTCCCAGCAATAATTTTTGTGTAAAGTTACTTAGTTTGATGTACAAAATGCTTGGTTCACGGCTTAATGACGAGGTTGTTTACACCCTGTATATCCAAATCATCTTTTAAGATCAGCACGGGAGAGCTCCAGACCAATAAATAACCTCTCGGATCGATCTTTAGGTAAAGCCGCGCTTGCCTAAGTTGGTCTGTGGATGGGTGACCGCATATTATACAGGGTTATTTGTAAAACCGGCAACCTCTCAGGACTATGTTACTAACATCGTGATAAACAACTTTTGTTCTATGACTTTTAAAAAATCATCATATTTTAGTTCATCAGATTTTCATACAAAAATAAAAATATTTAAACAGAACGTTCTAAATGTTACGAAGTCTATGCGAAGCAAAAGAAAGCTATATAAGAGTTCTATTTAAATATTTTTATTTTTGTATGAAAATCTGATGAACTAAAATATGATGATTTTTTAAAAGTCATAGAACAAAAGTTGTTGATTATGATGTTAGTAACATAGTCCTGAGAGGTTGCCGGTGTTTTACAAATAACCCTGCATATACAAAGTTTCTTCCATGCCTCGGAAAGTGCGTCCCGACTGGCATTTGTTTAAACATAACTGGTGAACTGTGGGTACTATTAGGTACATCTCTGCCTATCCCTAAGAGGATTGCAGGTGCAATCCTGTGTATAAATGTTATAGACCAAACTTAAATGTCTCACGGGCTGATTTTTCACATCATCACCAATAGAAGTTACTGAAGAGATAAACGTTTTGTCCAGCAGTGTCTAATGATACTTGGGGTCGGCGCAACACGTTTTCTTCTTCCATTCTCCCCTGTCAGACGTCGCGGCATCATTTACTCCTTCCTCTTTCATATCATTCCTCACATAATCTATCCATCGTTTCTTTGGCCTTCCTCTCCCTCTCCATCCATCAACATTCATATCCATACATTTGTCGGTTTTTTACATGTGTACATAAATTATTTACAAAGGCTATTTTTAAGCCATCACGACCCTTCCTGAAATTAGCCCAACCTGCACCCGTGAATAAGGTTAGTTAACGAAATTTTGTCCAACATTTGGTTGAATTTGGGATAAAACTCACCCCTAGCAGCTAGTGAAATTCTAGTAGTATGAATATTCATTGAAATAAGTTTAATGAACGTGTTCTTGTGCATATAAATGCAACAACTACTACGACGCGACTGAATAGCTGCTGGCTGCTGATAATACCCTGGTAATATATGTTGTGTGTTATCGTGCTTTGTCATTTGTGTGTTAAGAGGACAGGCAGTAGTAGACCTAAGCTATTACTAACTGAACTTTAATCCCCAAACTACAGAGGTAGAGTTTCGCATAGTTGTTCAATGTAACTATTGATGTCCAGGAGCAGGCTGGGATTGGGTTACAATAAAGATCCATAGTCCATTAATGATTTCCTCAGTTCGGTTTGTAATTTAATTTCATCAATCTGTCAATTTCTTCTGTTTGTTTTTCTTGTTATTATTGCTGATGAAACTGACGATTCAAAATATAAGAGTACCCTGTGCTGTATATTTTCTTAACTACCTTTGGCAGGCCCAAGTTAAAAATCTTTTTTTTTTAAGGCTGTTTATTTATAACTCAAATATCTACCAAATTTTGCATTCCATACTGGTTAAATATTCTAAAAATAACCTCGAAAAGTTAGCTAGACTGACCGAAAGAGTATAAGAGTATGTTGATCGTTTGATTTATTTTTTCTAATTTTGTATGCACGTCATGTCCCTGTGACAAATAAATATTTTTTTCTTTCTAAGAGTTCCTTGTTTTATTACGGAACCCTAAAAAGCTACCGGTCTAGTTAAAACATTTTCCTATACCTAGGATATCTAAAAATATCTCCACACAACGGAAACGCGGTATCACACTAATCAGACAGATGTCCTATATCCACCACGTCAGTTTTCCATTACAGCTAATTATTTTATCTTTGTTTTTAATTCACTGTCCTCCACTGAAGAGTTTGTCAATAGCGTTATGATAAGAGTAACATTTATGATAACGTGATGTTTACTTGGTGTAATGCGTGTTAAACATGGATTAAAATTAATTACGATCTGATTTGGCACCGCCCACGCCTTCTAACAGAGACTTGTGTTTCCCAGCAGTGGGAACGTTTCATTAGTCTTATGCCTAATTGACTGCCTAGTTGATCTAGTGGTCGCAAGCGCGATTGCTGAGCATAAGGTCCTGGGTTCGATTCCCAGGTCAGGCAAAGTGTTATTCAATTTTTTCATCAGGAATTTCTTCGTAGCAGCCACGGAGTCTAGATTTGTGCCCGATTGATGGCAATAGACTCGCCCCCTATTACATGGAACATTACCGGCGAAATGTAGGTGTACTAATGCCTAAAGAATAGGAAATATGCAAGAAATACAAAACTCTTTTTATTTATTAAAACTGCCTTGTATTGACGTATATTTGTGCACTTGTTTAAGTTTCTAAAACATCACTTATTTTACAATTTATTGTTTTATGTAGCATGTTTTTGGGGAAACGGAACGCACTCTCAGAACGCATCGTCCTCGATAACGTTGGTATTGACTGACGTCAAAACTTGACAAGAACTTTGACAAGTTCATGTGTCAAAAAAACACTTATTTGAAACGTACGTAAAGTTTCACTAAGATTTTATTATAATATTGTTATTGCAATTCCTCGATGAATAAGGCACATACAATTAGTAAAATAATTTTATATAATTATTAAGGCCAAAAAATTTGATGTAAACACGGCAGATTGAGATAAATGACGTCACATCATGGCCGCGACAGTCACGGACGTTTGAACGGTCGTAGAAAAATGCAGAAGTTTAATATTATTTTTGAGCGACAAGCATTAGTTGAACTTAACTTTTAA
Source organism: Xestia rhomboidea (assembly GCA_963853795.1). Classification (NCBI taxonomy): domain Eukaryota; kingdom Metazoa; phylum Arthropoda; class Insecta; order Lepidoptera; family Noctuidae; genus Xestia; species Xestia rhomboidea. Next base: position 15,658,025 of record OY970778.1, read on the forward strand.
TACTATTCTTGGGTTGATAGTACTGTACTTTATTGATTTAAGTGAAAAAAAAAATGACAAGCATACCTATTCCCTATTGTCCCCGGTTAACAATAGACCGCCGTGGCCGTGTCCCAGCAGTGGGATCATTATAGGCTGATGATGATGATGAACAATAGAACCCAAACACCAACATTGGAAAAATTACGTAATGTTAACTCTGTCTACCCTATTTCGGTTTCGAGCGTGTTTTATGCCATGTTCAAAGTCGTTAAACAAAGGTAAAGCGCCCGTGAATGTTTCAAGATCGTGTAAGGTTAAGTTTGGGACCCCTTGTTATTACTGGATAACGACTTCCATGTCTGTTTGCCATCATATTACATTACTAAAAGAAACATATTTTTATTGGTAGCATCAACAAACACAAATTTTTTTAAGATTAAAAATTGATATTATATAGACAGCCTTACAAGAAAAGAGGTTACCGTTCATCATCGGAATAAGACATAATTTATTTGTTGTGTGTGTGTAGTAGATGTTTTTTTTTTATAAATGGGTACTACATACACTTTACCTTACGGCATGCAAGAATTCAAATTGAATAATTTAATAAGGCTGTGGGCCCGCATATCACAAAACTGGAGCCCTGGAATAGTTGACGGGGTCGCGGCAGACCGAGGAGAAGATGGCGGGACGTCTTGGATGGCTTTCTCGTTAATTTTCGAGAAGAGGCGCAACATCGAGAAAAGTGGAAGGAATGAAGGGAGGCCTATGCAGTGGGCACATGACAGGCGAACAAAAACAAAATTGAAAAAAAAACAATTTTTTTAGAAGACTCAATTCAGAAACCATCAATTACACTTCGAATCAGAATAGGTATAGTAATTCTAATTAGGGCTAGTATTAAGGAAACGACATTACCTAGATACCTACCACCCCGAACTAAGTTACCTGTATATTATTTATTGCCCTCGTGCCAATCTCGAATGAAAAATATCACACATTTAATGTAATCCAATTCTCAATCCCAAGAATACCGTTTCGATCAAATATTTGTGTCAATAACGAGGTAAAAATTATTACATTAAAAATAACTCGCACTTCTTCAAAGTTATTTGATTTATTTTATACCAGCGTCTGCCCGTGGCTTCACTCGCGTGAAAGTCGAAAGGCGACTTCCAGTCTAACCGGATGCATGAATACCAGTATTATACATGGAGCGACTGCCTATCTGCCCCCACAACCCAGTTGGTACTGGGTAAAACGATACCCCGTGGTAAGACAGCTTATCAGACTTTTGGGCCACTGACTACCTGTAACGACTGTCAAAGATCTACGAATGACAGCCGGGACCAACAGCTTAACGTGCTTTCTGAGACACTGAGGAAACTCTGTATGTAATGGTGGTCACTCAGTCACGGATCAACCTAGGCAAGCACGGCTTAACCTAACGATCGACCCGAGCGGCTGCTATTATTTAGACAAGCTCCTCAAGGTCGTGGTCTACCTATGTGGCAAATTTCATAGAAATTCCTTTTTTTTTTTTCGGATGGGAAATCTTCAAATGACCCCTCCTGCTCTGGGCGGAGCAGGAGGGAGTGTCACACAAAGGGTGATGTGATGGGTTAAAACCCATCCATGTTCCTTCATCGCCCTTTGTGTTCCGGGGCCACGGTATCTCTTTCGAACAGTCCCGCAGCCCCGGCAGGCATCGGCCCTTGCGGACCCCTTCCTTTCTGCTGTCATCTCTTAGAGGCGCGCGTGGAACAATCCTGCGCCGTCGACACAGCCTGTCGTCATAAGACGTACGGACGGCGAGCTAGCCCATAGCTCACCGTCCACAGGCCCGCGCCTACGGTGGCCAGGCCACCACGTGGCCCCCGATGCCCGGTGCGTCTCCCGCGGTAGAAATTCCTTCAGCCGCTAAAACACGAAATAATAACCGACATATAAGCAGACAGAGTTACTTTCGCATTTATAATCTTCGTATGGATTAGAAAACGTATTTTCCATATACTGTTGAGATTTGTATCATACCCATACGTTTCTAATATCGTGTCGATAACTCGATTTGTAACTTTATTAAGAAATTCTTTGAACTCCTTCGCGCGGATATATTTGCTACTGAAAAATTTTATATTTGATACGTTTTAAGGTAGGAATGCTTAAGGAAAATATGGGAGGTAATTCTACTTTAAGCCTTTCAGATTAGGTACATGTTACCTGTTTTGTTTGTGTATTGTTTAATTTTAAACCATACACAAACAAAAAACGTTTTAAACTTTAAAATGATGATTAATTGAGAATGAGATTCAAAATATATAAAAAATAACAATATAAATTTAAATTTGAAACATTCTACATATTAAACCCTAATATTATATGCTTGGATCATACGGCCAAAAATAATGTTCATTACTTAAACATGAAGAAAGGAGAAGATAATGTTCAGCATATTATTTTTCAGACTAGTTTGTTCTTTATACACAAACCACAAACATAACTAAACTAATAATAAAAAATAAGACTAAAAGTAATTACCTTCCTAAAGGTAAATAACGACTACAATAGGACACTTAGGTGTCAAAGTGCTCCTGTGCATCGCTGTTATCCGGGAACGTGCCCAGAAGACTGCCAGCATTGCCACGTTGAATAGCAATGCTAATTGTTTGACCAAAGAATCAGCCCTCTGGTCACGCGAAGTGTTGATCAGTCGGCGAGAGATTTCCTTAAAAAGAAGACGCGCACTCGGGTCGAAATGGCCGACCCCAAACGGGTCAAACCCGTAGAACTGTGAAGTAATAGGGTAGATGACACAAAAACCTAAATAGTCCGTCAGATAGATATCTAAAAAATATTGGACACATTTTTTTATTTTTTTTCACGTAAACAAAAAATGAAGACGATACACTGCGTCGAAAAAACGTGTGACGTCACATTTAAGTACATACAACTTATGATCTTTGACACGTTTTTTCTTCGACAATTTTTATTAATTTGATAAAACATCGAACAATCGAACTGACTGACTAAACAGAACTATATTTTTTTTTAGGTCAGTCATCATTCCTTTGCGCCGCTTGAGGGTCTCAGCAAATATGATTTAAAATTATATACAAACTTAAACACCAATCAAAAACCTGCATAATTTCTCCCCTTATGTAAAATACCACATTCCATAAGAACCCCCTACAGTTCGATTATCTCGGGCGAGTACATCTTGCAAAGTATTCATGGTTCAATATAAATGTAAACGCCCGACTTCATACATACCCATACAATTACTCCATGCAAACGATGTATGGGGGCTGAAGGAAAAATATCCTCTCACAAGGTTTCATTAAAACCGCCTATGACTCGCGATGTGGTTCTCAAAGTTATGTAAAAGTAGAGCTCCTTGTGTAAAAAATATAAAAGAAACTACGGAAATTCTCGGACGTTAACGTAGGACGTTGGTCGAGTGACACTCACTCGCACTGAGCATGAGGTCAAGGGTTCAATTCCCGGGCCGGGCAAAGGGTTATTGGGTATTTCCATCAAGAATTTCTCAGTAGCAGGCACGGAGTCTGGTCTCCTGCTCGGTTGATGGCAATAGGCTAACCCCCAACAGTTCCTTTGTTCTCATATTATTACATTCGCAAAATATTATATTCGCAAAATATTATATTCTCGAATTATTATATTCTCAAAATATTACACAAAGAACAATCACAGCGAAAAATGTTTTTAATTTGAGGGAAACAATAATAAATATTTGACATCATCACTTAAGTTATTTATATTTAACTCCATATAACAACATGGGAGCTAAATATAACTGGTGAAATGTGGGTGTACCATTAGGTACACCCCCTACGATAAACTCAGGGATTGTTCCGACTAGCGACTTAAATTATCCGGTAATTTTCTGTATTTACTTAATGTTAATACTTTATTCTTGTAATACATATATCTTGTTATGTGCAATCTTATGAGATCACTTAACAACTACTATTTTTTCGGAACGAGACAACATTAACTGAAATATGTTTTCAGCTGAGGTAGTTACGTTAGCTTCATTGGTTGTTGGTAAAGTTTGAGAAACGCAGCTCCTTATTAAGTAATAAGTGACGGACTGAACACTTGATTTATTACAATCAGCACATCACTCTGTATTGTGCATTCACATATGAGTGCGATTGACACAGATCGGAGATTCTTTGACATAGACAACCCTCGCTTTAATATTTTAATATTTATTAACACTTCAAGCACAAAGTAGAGCGGACTTACTACAGTCAACGTTTGGGTTATGCAAAGACAGTGGTACGTGTAATACTGAAAAAAATATCAGTAAACCAAAATAAACAATGATTTAAAAAAATACTATTATTATATATATAAATAAACATATACATACACAGAAATACTACAGTAAAAAAGAAAAACAATGGGAAAACATTAACGTTGTGACGATACTGCCATTCTATATTAGGAACAGTATCGGCTCAATAGCTCTAATTAAAGTTCGAGAGTACATTCGCAAGAAGCTGGCTGTTCCATCACAACGGTAATGTTTTCTCTATTGTTTGTATTTTATTTCAGTAGTTAAGATATCTATTTACAGTAATAAATAGTTTAAAATATATATATTTATAGTATTTATTTATATTTATAGTATTTTATATATCCTTGTAGTTTACCTTAGTATTAATTAAATTATTTTTTAACTCAACTCAAACTCAACTCAACTACACCTATACCACTGCTTGTCTCTGCATCACCTAAAGGTTGACTGGTAGAAAATGCCTACGGCATTAAGTCCGCCTCTGTACTTTGTGCTTGAAGTGTTAAATAAATAAATAGCGCTTGAGTAGCTTGTTTTTAATGTCGTGAAGAAAGTTTTGAGTCGATGTACTGTGTGAAACATGATAATTTATAGTTACTGGGGTGACGACTATTGATTTTCAACTCTCGGCTCAGCATCGAATGTTGAAAATTGAACTTCATTTATAGGTATTCCATTAGGTCATCATCAGCCTAGCCTTTTCTTAACTATGGTGGGGTCGGCTTCCAGTCTAACCGGATGCAGCTGAATACCAGTATTCCACATGGAGCGTCTGCCTATCTGACTCCCACAACCCAGTTAGAACTGGGTAATACGATACCCATTGGTAAGACTGGTTGTCAGACTTTCGGCCCACTGACTACCTGTAACGACTGTCAAAGATCTACAAATGACAGCGTGGAGCAACGGCTTATCGTGCTTTCCGAGGCACGGAGGAAACTCGGTGTGTAAGGGTGGTCACCCATCCACTGACCAACCTAGGCAAGAACGGCTTAACCTAAAGATCGATGCGAGCGGTTGTTATTATATAGCCACGAGCTCGTCTCTAAGTATTCCATTTGGTGTCTAGTGCTCATGTTTCAATAATCCATTAGGATCTTATCTAGCATTTCAGCTGTACTAGTTTAAACAGGTCGTAGGTTTTATATTTTTCTGAATTGGCAAAGAGTAACACCTTTTCCTCGAGTTTGCTGAAATACTTTAAGGAATTACTTGAACACATTGCAGCTGCGTCCTTCCTTCCGTAATAAACTGTTATCACCAACCCATCTGATGCTAATCTTCGCATAAAGTATTCGCTTGTACCTATATAGCGATTGGAAAAGCTATGTCAAGGTCACTATGATAGTGCATGTTTTTTTCCTACATATTTTGAGGTTCTGGGTTTGATTCCCAAGTTTGGCAATTCGTCTTTTTCCTAAGGCACGACAAAATTCTACAAAAAACAAAAACAACACCCGCCCGTCTCAACTTTGCGGCACAACAATCAGTGTCACCCTGTTTTCTATTAATTCTAAATTCCCGCATTAATTAAAAATGCCATTTTACAATATTTTTACAAGTTGACGACGGACGCTTCACAATGAAAAATTACTTGATCAAGTGTTAATGCGGAACCAGCTGTTTTACATAGAATAATAACCGAGTCTCATTATTATGCAAAACTTAGCTATTACATTTTTAATTCTGGTTTGTCAAAGAAGCTAGTTGGGTATATAGTTTTGTTAATAGAAGATATTAAGACTATCTTTTCTATTTGTAGATACCTTCATGAATTTGAAGTTTATTTTCGTGTATGCCTGTATGACCGCGTTGTTTTTCCAAACTCCACCAACCATATTTTGAGATTTATTCTAGAAGATAAGGGTGTGTTGTGTACCCAATATTAAACATAATAAGGTGTAAACAGACCCTTCACGAAGCCGTCAACCAAGCATTCTGTTCATCAAACTAAGTAACTCTACGCAAAAATCTTTGCATAGGAAACGACTTTTTTTTTTCATTCGAACCTGTCATTGTAGTGTTAAGTTTTTAAATAATGGTTAGTAATTCTGAAGGTTTCAGTCTGTTTTGTAATGCCCCTTGCATAGCCCTCGAAGAAACTGTAAGTACAATAAAACAAAAGATATATTAAAACGACAAGTATAATTGACAAACCAAAATTCACACTTACTCGTGATTTAATAGCACTAGATTGGACGAGAGCAGTAGGAGAAGCAATCCAGTCTTTGTAGGCAGACAAACGGGTAAACAAACTAGTCATATCAATATTCTTCCCGCTCACCAGACCAACCAAGATCCCCCGATCATTTACCTCTGCAGGGTCACCGGTACGCATGCACACCAGGGGCCCCCCGGAGTCACCACTGGCAACATCAGTGATCGCTGTCGATGTGCAAACAAATTTATCCATATTCATTTCCCAAATTACGGCGCAGCGCAATCTGGGAATGATTGTAATATCAGCCGTAAGCATGACTGCAGAGACATTGGCCTGCGGTTCGTCTCCGATCCTGCCATACCCAGCGGCCACACATCTACTCTCATAGTCCGAAGGCCGTGTCGCAAGTTTTACATAATTGACTTTTTTGGTAAAAACCCAAGGCGTGTCCAACACCGCAATGGCAATGTCGTTGTCAGGGAAATTGAAGTCTGCGTGCAACATCGCTTTCTTTACTTTTCTCCATTGACCGTCTGGTGTGGTTTCTACTCTCTCGTCGTGTATGATGTCCGTGTGCTTGTTGCCAGCAATGACGCGCAGCTTTTCCGGGTACTTCTCATAGTAGAAGTTGTCGCTTTCGAAGCAGTGAGCTGCCGTTAGCACCTTTTCGTCACTAATAATGCTGCCACCACAAAAATTGCTCCATAACCATTTCTCTGGCTCTAGTTTATATAGAGGTTCCTTGAAGGACACTAGGTATGCAAACTGCCCGTCTTCTGCAGGTCTACCATGAATAACGGTGGGGGTTACGATGAATTTCGAGTACTTCAGGGTAGTTATAACGCGCCTGTCATGAAAACAAACTACCGTTTGGATATAAATCGTGAGGACTGTGAGGAGGTGCATTGGTAATTTTGTTCATCTCCGAAATTTGGGTGAAATCCCCTTGTTGATCAATTAATTGGTCTACAAGAGGAGGAGGTTACGGTTTTTCTGATCATTAATCAAATTTGACAGATGGTCAGAATAACCGTCACTTGTTTTTTTTTTGCAAATAGTGAGCATAATACTCATATTTTTGTAAATGGGAACTCTTTGCCGTAAGGTTGACGTCCTCTCATAGAGCAAGTAGGTCAGTTGATGCCAGCGGTTGAATATCATGCTCATTAAAAATCACGACAAGAGTAGGTACATTTATGTGGCCTGGCCGTTGCTATTAAAAAATAAAAAACAGTTCTTATTTTCTTCAGTAATTATCATCACACCTCCCGGACCATGCAGCTACTGCACCATCGCACCTGTAGATACAGGAGGTCACGAAGCCCACCAAGCATTCTATACATCAAACTAAGTAACTCTACGCAAAAATGATTGCTCGGAATAGAACATTTTGATACAAGTGGAGAAAGTTTGTTATTGCATTCGAGGCGGAATTAACTCCCGAGCCGTAGGCGAGGGTGTTTTTGAGCTGAGAACTGCAATAACAAATGTCCACGTGTATCAAACGACGTTTTTCAATACACTTTTGAAGAAATAAAATAAAATAACGAAAAACATTTTTGTCATAAATTAATAAGAAACTATGATTTAAATTCTCTTTTCTTCCGCGCTTTGCTTTCGCCAGGTTGAAGGAGAAGCAAAGGTATGAAGCCGCTAAACAGCCTAATACAAAAAATAGATTATATTTTTGAATTTAGAACACAAATAAATGTTAATTTGTTTATAAAAGTAAATATTAGTTTAAAATAATCATGTTTATCTATGATCTTCTATTTATAAACACAATTTGAACATTTAAAAAATATTTACGCGGTAAAGACGCATTATTGCTATGCCAAAATTAAAAAAAAATAACATTCACCTCAGACTTAATGCATTGAACCAATTATAACTAAGTATAGGCAGTATAGGTATCTGTGGCAATTTTCATGCCCGCACACGTGTTGGAAAATGTAAAAAAACGCACGCGTGTGAAATACATTGCATGTTGAACTTAATCGTAGTGCGTTATGAACCAGTTTTCGAGGAAGTATATTGAAAACGACTTTTTTTTTGGGGTGTATAATCACGGTTTACGGTAGGACATTCACATTCAAAACATAGTACTTACTGATGGATGCATTGAATAGTACAGGGCTCATGATGGTATTTAACGTTAAATAACCCAGTAGTAACCTTGTATTTAAATAAAAAAACCGGTCCAGAGCGAGTCGGATTCGCGCATGAAGGGTCCCATTCCATCATAGCAAGGGAGTCCCCTTTAATTTTCAATTTATTTTCATTATTTGTTGTTCTTCTTCTTTTTTATCGTGTGGTTAGTATCTAACCTTTTTTTTTTTTTTTTAGGATGGGAAATCATCAAATGACTTCTCCCGCTCTGGGCGGAGCAGGAGGGAGTGTCAGACTTTTACTGACTAAAACCCATCCATGTTCCTTCCTCGCCCTTTGTGTTCCGGGGCCACGGTATCTCTTTCGAATAGTCCTGCAGCCCCGGCAGGCTTCGGTCCTTGCGGACCCCTTCCTTATTGCTGACTCTCTTTGAGGCGCGCGTGGAACACGAACGCGCCGTCGACACGGCCTGTCGTCATGAGACGTACGGACGGCGAGCTAGCCCAGAGCTCCCCGTCCACAGGCCCGCGCCTACGGTGGCCGGAAGCCACCACGTGGCCCCCGACGCCCGGGGCGTCTCCCGCGGCGGCCGGGACGTGAGGATCTCTCCCTGTCCTGTTCCGCCACCTCCTTCGCTAGCATGACTGCTTCGCAGAAGGAGGTGACGGCGTCCCATTCCGTCTCGCTCCGGACCATGGATTGAACCAAGGCCGGGAGCGAGAGGTCGCCGCCGCCAATCGCCGTTACGAGGACACGGCGGTGCTCCGCCCAAGCGGGGCACACCTCCACCGTGTGCTCCACCGTGTCCTCCGGTCGATCCTCACAATGGTGACACCCGGGCGTCTCCTCCCGCCCGATTCGGTGCAGGAACTTACCGAAACAGCCGTGTCCGGTAAGAACCTGCGTCAGGCGGAAGGTGAGGACGCCGTGGCGTCTCTCCAGCCACTCCTCAAAGAGGGGACTTATCGCCACTATTGTGGCGTGCCCTGCACGGGGTTGCGATAGTCGCTCTCTCCATGTCGCCATGAGATCCCGCCGGAAATCCGTCCGCTGAGCGACAATTTGCCGCGGTTAGTATCTAACCTGGTGTCAGAGTTTCTATGCCGCCCATGGGCCTCTGACTTGGCTTAACATGCCGTCAATAAATATCTCTCAGGCATGCTGGTTATTTGTTGTTATAGCGACAACAGAAATACACTTTCTGTGAAAATGTCAACGGTCTACCTATTACGGATCATGAGATACAGCCCGCTGACAGACAGACAGAAGCTCGGACGCACGGACAGAGGCTTAGTAGTAGGGACCCGTTGGTTACCCTTCGGGTACGGAACCCTAAACAACGTCTTTCGTCTAGATAATTTAGTATCAATACTCTTTAAACTAAAAAAATAGTCTCCCTACGCTATAAAGCTTTCAGAATACTATTTAAATACTCTTTCCAAATCAATCTTAATAACACCCTTACAATCAATTGGGCCAATAATTACAAGCCACGGCAAACAAACCCGCGGCCGGCTATATTTGCCGCCTATGCAAACACCAGCTCTAATGCTGACAAATGATTGTAAAAGATGGTCTTAATCAAAGACCAGCTCTTGACAACCTATTATTATCAAGAAGGACGCAATTAATGTGTAATTTATAGATAGGATTTTGTCGTTATTGCGGGCTTATTTTCTTGTAATTGGGATTTTTTTCAAGGCCTGTGTAAGGTGAAAATTGGCGGATTTGAAGGCAATCAAAGTTGTAAGTACTGTAGTTATGGAAGATTGTTCACTAACGAAGCTATGAAATCATAAAATAAATGTAGAACTCGGAAATACGCAGAAACGTATTTTATTAGCAAGTTTTACACAGCACAAGGAGATGGCCAGAAAGAAAAACAGTGTTGCCAATATAAATGCACTTAAATTAGCAGAAAAGCCAACAGAAAAAAATATATGGTTGCGTTCTCATTTACTAACAGAAGATTTTATGGAAGTTTTGCCATTGAAATATTTTTGTAGAAGTAGCAACCTTTGTGCTCAGGTTGCTCGTGGTTAGCTGGTTATTAGAAAAGAAAGTCAATAAATTGGGACACGGTCTAGGAAGAAACATACAGACCTGTTTTTTTTATTTCGTTACGGGCCCTGCTCTTGACCTCGATCACGCCTGATGGAAAAACGATGGGCGAGGTCTATGATGGAACGAGCTTGCCCAGAAGATGCCTGTTCACTCTTGCTTTGAAGACATATCAGCCTAGTCCGGTGGTAAAAGGGTGATGGTGGGATCAGGGGCCCTACTCGGATCTATCCGTCTCTCTCGCGCACGTTTGCAGATGAGTGCGAGTGAGAGAGACGGATAGATCCGAATATACGGACGAAGTGTTAGGGAGTAGGGCCCCTGGTCGTGGAGCTCCTGCGCACACTCTCCAAAGAGTATGTGGAAGATCGACAGGCAGTCAGGTGTTGTTCAATGTAACGGCTTCGTAGCTAAATCACAACTACACATATCGGTCTATCTTCGACATAAGGTTTCATGAATTTGTAATGTGTAAAATGTGCGAGCAAGCGAATGAATTTATAATATCTGACAAACAGAGCAGTCAATTAAACATAATGAGTATTACTAATTGACGTCTCTCAGTGCGGCAGATTTAAGTACCTAAAATTATATGTAAGTACTACGTTTTATCGACGGCTTCACTCCGTGTCGTAATACACTCGAGAGCAATGAATCCGGGTCACTTAAAGAATGTTAAAAATCTCGGAAACTAAAAATGATAGGTTAATGCAATAAATTGTATTTAATAGCCAATGTAATACTCCTTAAATGAAAGTAAAAAAATATGAGTCACCATACATTTTATTAACACAAAATTACATAAAGAAAAAAACTGCTGATCTCTCCTTAAAACAAAAATAGGAAACATGAAATTTTTGAACTTTATTACGATTTTCTTGAATTTTAATACTTCGTATTGCCTCCTCGTGCTTCCATTACTGCGTTTACGCGGTTTGGCATGCTGTACACCAAGTTCCTTATACGATTTTGGGGAATATTCTCCCATTCCTCTGTGAGAGCAATTTTGAGCTCACGAAGCGTGATTGGGGGAGGGTTTCGTTGTTTTACGCATCTGCCTAGCTCGTCCCAAGCATGCTCGATCGGGTTGATATCCGGGCTGCGCGCTGGCCACTCCATACGAGTAATTTTCATCTCTTGAAGGTAGTCATTCACAATCCTACCTGTATGAGGTCGGGCATTGTCATGCATAAATATAGCATCCTCACCTAAATTGACCATAAATGGACCAACGTGATCATTGAGGATTTCTTCCACATATCTTACGCTAGTTAAAGAGCCGTTTTCTATGATCACCAGCTCTGTGCGACTTTCAGAAGAAATTCCGGCCCACACAAGTACAGACCCACCACCGTAGGCTACTTTTTCTTCGATGCATGCTTGCTTGAATCTTTCCCCTGGTCTTCGATACACTCTGTGTCTTCCATCGTGCTTGTAGAGCATAAATTTTGATTCGTCGGAGAACATAACTTTTGACCAATCTTCAATACTCCAATTTACGTGGCTCTGGGCATATCTTAGTCTTGAAATACGATGCCCACGCTCCAGTTTAGGGCCGTTTGCAGGTCTAAGGGGTTTTAAGTTAGATTCAGCAAGCCGACGTCTTACTGTCCATGCACTTGGGTTACTTCCTCCGAGGCGTTGAAACTGATTTGTGAGTTCAGTTCCTGTGAGAAAGCGATTTCGAAGCATGGTGTTCACCAAGTATCGGTCTTCTCGTGCTGTGGTACACCTGGTTCTGCCCGTTCCTGGTCTGCGTAGGTTAGAACCAGTTTCTTCGTAACGTCGGAGAACTCTTTGTACTGTTGACAGCGACACACCGACAGTCCTGGCTGTATCGCGCTGACTCCGGCCAGTTTCCAGCATTGTAAGTATTCTGGTGCATTCTTCAGGCGTAAGCGACATAATTTCAGCTTGAATAATGAATATAGAGCACTATCAACATGGTTTATGTACCCACATAAATGACAGATTACAAACAAAAGCAAAACCAAATGCTGTAATTTCGTAGTTCCATCTTCGAAAGTGGCCCTTTTTCAAATTTGATTTTTTTTATGATATAACTATACAATAACTAAGAAGTTTTAATGCCTTCATTTAAGGAGTATTACATTGTCTATTAAATATAATTTATTGCATTAACCTAGCATTTTTAGTTTCCGAGATTTTTAGGATTCTTTAAGTGACCCGGATTCATTGCTCTCGAGTGTAGAATATAATAATAGGTTCCTTCATCACCCTTTGTGTTCCGGGGCCACGGTATCTCTTTCGAACAAACCCTTTGATTCTCCTTGGGAGTTTTAGACGTTTTAGTTATCCTTGAGGACTTCAAACGGTATTGAAATAAAGATTATAGCTCTCTTTTCCTGAAAGTTCTATGTGCATAGTACATGATTTCAACCTACACAATAGTAAAGCCGTTAAAATCTTAGTTTTTTTTTTTTAAACTGCCGTTCTTGCAATAACTAGTCCCATAGAGACGATATGACACAGTTATAAATTATAAATAGTTAGTCACTCGGGCCTCGTCCGCATTTAGGGACGCTCTGAGTTTTTCAGCCAGTGCGTCGGCGGACGAGCCGCTGGTTTCACCAGGGATCTCCAGCAATCGAGCCCCCGTTGCGGTAACTTTAAGCCGGAGGCCCCCGGTGATCCCCAGCTCACCAAGGTTCACCGTCGCCTTCGCCTTCGCCAGCAGGTCGCGGTAGGACACGCCCCTCTGTTCCGCTTCCGGCTGTAGTGGGATCACTACAGCTGCGGTCTTCGGGGCGCGGAGCCTAGCCGCGACCTTTCGCGCCCTGTGCTGGCGCAGCCGCTCCTCATTGCGGGCCTTTCTGGCCGCCTTTCGTCCCCCCCGTTTCTCCCCGACCACCTGCCATCCGGCTTCGGCCGAGGGAGGTGTAGGAAGCTGGGGGGGTGGCGGCGGCGGCGGCGGCTGACGCGCCGCGGGCGCTGGCCCACTCACCGCTGGCACTAGTGCCGGCACAGCCGACGCCTGTGCAGCCGCCGGCACAGCCGACGCCTGTGCAGCCGCCGGCACAGCCGACGCCTGTGCAGCCGCCTTGCTCTTTTTCCCCTTGGGCGCCTTTTTAGCCGGCGCCGGTTTCGCCGGAGCCGGCTTTGGGGGAGGGGCCGCCACTGCTCCGCCAGAGGGCTGTCGGGCCGGGCCAGGTCCGAGCGCGGCAGCCGCAGCAGCCGCGTATGACACCGGCATCGCCGCGCTCGGGCCCGCGGTTGCCTTCTTTCCACCTAGGGCAGGGCGCAGGACGATTCCCTCCAGGACGGAGAACCGCTGCTGGAAGGCAGCCAGCTCCTGCCGAACCAGGTTCAGAACCTGGTTCTCGACCGGCTCGGGCTGGCTGGGTCGCTGCGCCTGCCCCCCTTTTTGCGGCGCCACTCGGGAGCCAGACTCCCGCAGACTGGCCAGGTCTGCTAGGAGCCTGGCGTTCTCCCTTTGCAGAGCCTCCGTGGCGGCCGACAGGCGGGCCACCTCCGCCCGCAGTTTGGCCAACTCCTCTCCATCCACCGTAGGAGGAGGAGGAGGAGGAGGAGGGGGTCCCCCAAAATTGGCCTCCGCTGCCGCCATAATGGAGGCGGAAGCCCCGGGTATGGCCTTGAGTTTAGAAGAGGTCTTCTGTTTCAAGGCCACTCCCCTTATCGCGACTTCCACCTCCTTTGCGAACCTGGCCTTACGCTCCGCCTCGGAGCTGCCAGGTTCACCCGCCTCTTCGCCAGACCCAAGAGCAATGCCCGGGTGGCGCCCCTCTTCGGCCAGTCTGGCCGACCTTTCGGAGGCAGAGAGGCCTGCCCTCTTGCCTCGGATCCCACCGCGCCTGCTAGTGGGGATCTTCCGGGCCGAGGCCAACTCTCCCTCCGATGACGACACTTGGTCGTCCTCCTTCCTGGACCGCTTGCGGAAGAAGTCTCTGTTCTCCGCAGCAGTCCCGGTCCTCACGCAGCGGGAGCTCTCTGAGCCTCCCGCGCTCACGCTGGATGCGGCGTCGGATTCCGACGCCGCATCCCTCCTCTCCTCTTCGTTGCCGTTGCCGGCGGTTTTGGTTTGGTTTTTTTGTATCTTATCCATATTTGAACCCACGAGTATGGGGGAAATAAAAATCAGACTAGGCAGAGACCCCTGTACCTAGCTGAGCAGATTTAAAGTATTTATTACTCGCCAGGGGGTCTGCAGGTACCCTGGCGAGGAGCGCACTAGCGACTGATTTGTTCTATGGAACGCCCGTCAGCCATACATCCCCTCGCGGTGCGTCGCCACTTGGGATTCGGGGTAACTTTTTATAGAGGTTGTCTACCTCGCGGTCCGGGCGGTTAAGCCAAGACCCTCGGTCCCTGTCGAAGCCGCGAGACTTGATCCACGACACTTCGACGGTGGGATTACGAGACCGGCGGTGACAGAGGAGAACGATCCTTCTCTGTCTGCTCGGAGGCAGGGTGAGTGCACACCGAGCCCGCCCTCACTCCTCTGCTATGCCCTCTGCTGAACAGAGGGGCACGCAAAGGAACGCACCTTTGGTCCGGGTCGGACCCCACCCATGTCAGAATAATTGGCCGCGGCAGTACCACTCCCCGAGGGATAAGAGGAAATTCTCATTTCCTCTCATTCCCCGGAGAAGGATACTGCCGCGCCCGGGGTGCACCGGCCCAGCAGCTGCTCTTCCCTCCAGACGTATCGAGAGGGACGAGCAGCCGCCGGACACACGTGGAGGACTTCTGACTTCGCACCCCAATGTTCATCTCTTGAAGGTAGTCATTCACAATCCTACCTGTATGAGGTCGGGCATTGTCATGCATAAATATAGCATCCTCACCTAAATTGACCATAAATGGACCAACGTGATCATTGAGGATTTCTTCCACATATCTTACGCTAGTTAAAGAGCCGTTTTCTATGATCACCAGCTCTGTGCGACTTTCAGAAGAAATTCCGGCCCACACAAGTACAGACCCACCACCGTAGGCTACTTTTTCTTCGATGCATGCTTGCTTGAATCTTTCCCCTGGTCTTCGATACACTCTGTGTCTTCCATCGTGCTTGTAGAGCATAAATTTTGATTCGTCGGAGAACATAACTTTTGACCAATCTTCAATACTCCAATTTACGTGGCTCTGGGCATATCTTAGTCTTGAAATACGATGCCCACGCTCCAGTTTAGGGCCGTTTGCAGGTCTAAGGGGTTTTAAGTTAGATTCAGCAAGCCGACGTCTTACTGTCCATGCACTTGGGTTACTTCCTCCGAGGCGTCGAAACTGATTTGTGAGTTCAGTTCCTGTGAGAAATCGATTTCGAAGCATGGTGTTCACCAAGTATCGGTCTTCTCGTGCTGTGGTACACCTGGTTCTGCCCGTTCCTGGTCTGCGTAGGTTAGAACCAGTTTCTTCGTAACGTCGGAGAACTCTTTGTACTGTTGACAGCGACACACCGACAGTCCTGGCTGTATCGCGCTGACTCCGGCCGGTTTCCAGCATTGTAAGTATTCTGGTGCATTCTTCAGGCGTAAGCGACATAATTTCAGCTTGAATAATGAATATAGAGCACTATCAACATGGTTTATGTACCCACATAAATGACAGATTACAAACAAAAGCAAAACCAAATGCTGTAATTTCGTAGTTCCATCTTCGAAAGTGGCCCTTTTTCAAATTTGATTTTTTTATGATATAACTATACAATAACTAAGAAGTTTTAATACCTTCATTTAAGGAGTATTACATTGTCTATTAAATATAATTTATTGCATTAACCTAGCATTTTTAGTTTCCGAGATTTTTAGGATTCTTTAAGTGACCCGGATTCATTGCTCTCGAGTGTAGTACATTTTGACACAAGTGGAGAAATTTTGTTATTGCAGTTCTCGGCTCAGTTAAGCCGAGAACTGCAATAACAAATGTCCACGTGTATCAAACGACGTTTTTCAATACACTTTTGAAGAAATAAAATAAAATAACGAAATTTTTTTGTTGTCATGAATGATTAGGAAACAGTGATTTTAATTTTCTTTTTTTTTTCGCGCTTTGCTTTCGCCAGGTTGAAGGAGAAGCAAAGGTATGAAAGCTGCTATAAACAAGCTAGTGTAAAAAATAGTTTTATTTTAATATTTTTGAATTTAGAACATAATAAATGTTAATGCCGAAATAAAAAAAATATTCCCCTCCGACTATATGCATTGAACCGATTTGAACTTCGTATACGTATAGTTATCTGTGGTAATTTTTATTTCAGCAGACGTGCGGATAAATGTAAAAAACGCACGCGTGTGAAATACATGTTGAGCTTAATCGTAGTACGATAAGAGTGAAGTATGGAGGTTAATAAAGAAACACGTCCGTTCTATACTAGCGTTTATTACTGACTACTCTAACATAAGGTTTCTAACTCTAAGTACATTTATGCACTTCACCTCCGGGGGTGAAAGAGAAAAAATAATAATAAAATAACACTCAATTAAAATTAAAGGCAATCATTTAAAATTAAACATTTAAAGAGAATCAATTAAAATTGAACATTTAACACAATCAATTATAATTTTGGTCAATTATTATAGATTCCGAAAACTAAAGACAATCAAAGCAAAGGCACCTTTTCTTAAAAAAAAAAAACATACTGGCTATAAAGAAAAAAGATTTATCAAATTTTAGTTCATCAGATTTTCATACAAAAATAAAAATATTTAAATTAAACGCTCTTAAGGCCCCCCTGCCGCCCTAAACCCGCTTCTCTCGCTATTGTACTATCGCTTTCTTTTGCTTTTTTTTGATTTCGTTACATTTAGAGCGTTCAATAATATATATATTTTTTTATGAACGGACGGTCGGATTGGTCACCGAGGCTCGCTTGTTGGTATTAAAATATTATTTCGCCAAATACCCGTTGTAACTCTTGTGGTTGTTTCTTTATTTTTAACCAAGTACCTACCTAAGTGGATTTATTTCTAAATTATGTAGTCGATGTTCTTGGTGCACGGTAAAACTCTAATGAGTTTATGTTGGCACCAACTTAAATGTATGATATGTATGTATACTACTGAATAAATAAATAAATAAATAATTAAAAAAAAATGTATGAAAATCTGATAGACTAAAATTTGATGAATTTTTAAAAGTCATAGAACAAAAGTTGTTCATTATGATGTTAGTAACATAGTCCTGAGAGGTTGTCGGTGTTTTACAAATAACCCTGTATAAGAAATGTTACTCAGACCAACAGACAGAGTTACCTTCGCATTCATAAATATAATAGCTTTAAGTTAATACTATTTTTAACTAATTTCCCTGTAAGTCTTATTTCGTTTCTCAAGGGTTAAAAAAATGGGCCCTCAATCCAGATGCACCTCGTCTCTTTGGAGCCCTACTATTTTTTTGCGTATAGTTACTTAGCTAGATGTACAGAATGCTTGGTGGACGACTTCGTGAAGGATCAATTGACACCCTGTATAACAAGGAGCGACATCTACACTGTCGACACTAGGTTGCTAAGTAACGCCATCTATTCTCAAAAGAGGCAACTCCACTTTCGTCAAGTGTGGCTACCTCGACGGAACGGCAGCAAAGTGCGTGTGTGGAGCTATGTCGCAAACTATGTGCCGCTACATTTCCTGCCGTGTCCCAAAACATGCGCAGTCAGGGACCTCTGCCCTGCTTCAGACGAGAGTGTAGAAGTGACAGAAAAATACCAGCAACACGAAGACTAGAAAAGCAACTCTGGCTCTTGTGTAACACGATTCTTTTTTGCTTGAGTGACAGAATGGTGTTGTTGGTATTTTGTTTTATGTCGATATTGTGCTAATAAAAACAATGTGGCGCCAAGTTATAAAGGAATCATGTAGCACTCTGCACTATTATGATATGATCATCTGCTTTCACTATCGAGAGAAGAGCTCGTGGCTAAATAATAACAGCCGGTCGGGTATCGATATTCAGGTTAAGCCGCACTTGCCTAGGTTGGACTGTAGATGGGTAACCACCCATTAGATACCGAGTTTCCTCTGTGTCTCGGAAAGCCTGTTAAGCCGTTGGTGCCGGCTGTCATTTGTAGATCTTTGACAGTCACATTAGGCAGTCAGTGGCCCGAAAGTCAAACAACCAGTCTTAGCAAGGGGTATCGTACTACCCAGTACTAACTGGGTTGTGGAGGTCAGATAGGCAGTCGATCCTTGTAAAATACTGATATTCAGCTGCATCCGGTTAGACTGGAAGCCGACCCCAACGTAGTTAAAGGCTAAGCAGGTGATGATGCCTTCATTATTGTTATTGCTTCCTTGTTCGTTAGTTTTTTTTTTTTACGTACGTGGAAGATACTTAATGTCTACGTATACGTGTGGGGAATCTAAGTGTGTAAAATAAAACTAGAAAATAGCTATAAAATATTTATTTATTCATCTTTAAACAATAAATTGTTTTATATAAAACATAGTTCGGCATTAGATACCTGTATAAACTACTTAATTACTAGATTGACTACACTCCACATGTCACAAATGATTGAAGTAGATAATAATTTGATATCCACCAGTAATAAAGATTTTTGACTATATCTGGCAATCTATTGGGGCAATCTGCTTAAATCATCGGTTAAAAATACTTCGGCGCAATGTTAATTTTTTTATCTTTTGAACGCCAGAGAATGAAAGCACGCGGGTGCCCTCCACGCCAAGCCACAATTTTACCTACGATTTTGTCATATATTTGTTTTCGTTTTGTTTCGTTTGGCGTTCAGGGACGCGCTTGCTTGTCACGTATTTGTGGTACGCTCAAAAGGTTAAGCAAAAGAAGCACCGTCCGTTCCATCATAAATTCGCCGTTTTTTTTAATCTTTTATTTGTGTACATGTGGTGCGGTCTAAATTTACAATACCGTCAACATTTCGTAAAAATCATTCGCAATTAACTCCATTATTGTAGTTGGTGTAAGATTTTAACACAAATAGTTTACTAAAAATACTTTTTGGAATAAAAAAAAAGTTCACAAAATAATTTCAAGTCAATATCGCTAACTCTTCGTAGAATATAATCGTAAATAAAACTTACTCAATTTAACTCTCAATTAAGTAATCACTGTTTTTAATCATGCAACTAACACCCGGTTTATGAAAGGCTTATTTTGGCCAACGCATACCGGGACGGCATGGCTGGGATTAAAATTTTTACCAATGGACATTCAAACGTATTAATATAGAAATACGACATAAATTGCTATGCTTTAAAAATGATGCCGTGGCATCGAAAGGGATTTCATTGCACGGCATTGAAAGACGCGCCACGGTCGTATTTCTATGTCAATACGTTTTCGACGCACTGTATCGTCTTAATTTTTTGTTTACGTGAAAAAAGAAAAGAAATGTGTCCAATATTTTTTGGAAATCTATCTGACGGCTAATTGGATTGTTTTAGTCATGATTTGCTGTGATTGGCTGTCTGAAAAAAAATAAAATAGCCAATCAAATCAATCGAAATTGATTTTGACAGTGATCTTATTTATTGTTTCAGAAACCGGATGTCAGACTCATACAAATTCATATAAAAGAAAAAATATATAATTTAATCATTCACATAAATGAGACTTTCATATTACTATCTAATCTATTTCTAAAGCCTGATAATTTCTATATTAGGATAAGGAATATATGACAAATTAGACATTGGATACATTGCAATGAATATAGATTATTAAATATAATGGCAAATAGTACATCAAGCCGCACTTCAGTGGTAAGTAACCAGCTCAAGATGGTCTAACATAGTACAGTGTTGCAATAGACTAAGAGGCCAGCTTATATTCGTTTTGTTACCTCTGAAGTGTGACCTAAAATACGTTGAAAATAAATTCTAAGGATAATTTAAATAGTAATGATTTTAATTTATTTGTGTCTAAAGTAATAAGTCAATTCGTTTAAATAATACTTTCATTCAAAATTTAAGTCAGTTTACAAATTATTAATTTAAATGCATTATTTCTTTGAATGCATATAATATACGACATACATCACGCCTGTAATCCCTGAAGGGTAAGGCAGAGGTTCGTTTCGAAAAAAGGGTGCAAAAAATGGTGCATTTTAAAATAAAATGTGTTTGCGTGTAGAGGTAGGTTTTGGAAGACAATAAATAGCTTATTCTATCGAATAACGAATGTGCGCTCTACTCCTTAATATATTGAAACACTTCATCTGAAATTCTACGATAATTCAAATGGACATTAGAATTTGAACCTAATGTCCATTTCATAAGGTACAAAACGCATTTTATTAGTTCTATCTCCAATGAAAACTTACGCTTGAGGTGAACGCTACAAAATAATTAAAATCAACCATATTTCAAAGTAGTTAGGTTTCAAAATAATTAAAATCCACCTTATGTCAAAGTAGTTAGGTTTCAAAGTAATCAAAATCCACCTTATTTCAATGTAGTGAGGTTTCTCGCGTTATTCATGTCATAAGTACGTTATTAAAGTTATTTTACTTAAATTCTATTAATTTGAGTGAGCACACTTGCGAAGCTAGAATACATTGTCTTGTCGTAATCTAAATCGGTCAACGTCCAGTTACTGGGTGTCGTGTTACCCAGTAACTGCAGGGTTGTGGAGGTCAGATAGACAGCCGCTCTATGTAAAATACAGGTATTCAGCTGCATCCGGTTAGACTGGAAGCCGACCCCAATATGGTTGGTAAAAGACTAGACATTAAACTGCAACAATCTTTATATTTTATTTTGGCAATTTCTCTGCAACAATCATTAACAGGGCCATCTGGACACCCAGATGAGCCCAACATAGTAAAAGGCTAGACAGATGATGGATACACATCCATCATCTGTCTAGCCTTTTACTATGTTGGGGTCGGCTTCCAGTCTACCCAGATGCAATTGATAACCGATATTATACATGGAGCGACTGCCTATCTGACCTCCACAACCCAGTTAATACGATATTCCTTGGTAAGACTGGTTGTCAGAATTTTTGGGCCACTGACTACCTGTAACAACTGTCAAAGATCTAAAAATTACACAATTATGGGTGTATGACCTATTTTACTTCGCAAGAATGCCCACTCATTTCTATATCTACGTTGTGCGCAAAAGATCTTGACCGCTTTGAACTTCTTGCGCTTGCATGAAGCATAAGTTGCCCAGATTTTTTGCGCAGATTACAATAATATTGACCGTTACAAAATTTTACAATAAGCCTTCAAATCACAGCTTCTCTTCAGCTGTTCCTTTGTTTCTCAAAGTCAGAATATAATTAACACATTTGGAATGGGATATGGGTCATATTAGCTGATATTACAAAAAAATCGTTGGTTATACTATTGAAAATTACGTTAAGTTAGTTTTAAAACAGGCAATATTACCATATCAACATTATAATTATACAAAATTACTCATTTTATCAAAATTAAAGTCTTTCATAACAATAATACCTATCTTACATGCTTACTTTTATTCATTTTATACATCGATATTTTTTTCAACTAGCATTTGCTTAAGGTACCAAAATAACTTCGAAAGAATATATTGCCTAAAGAATCGTTATTTTTTCAATTCAATAGCGTTGTCCCGAAAGTTCGTTTATGTTTATAGTCGCAAGTTTGATTCCTGCTTCGGGACAAATATTGATAGCATAGCCTAAAGATTTTTGAGCGTACATTTTGTGTATGACTCGTATACCTACCTAACATATTAAATCATAAATTCAGGTTACAATAATGAAGCAGCAACACGATTAGTGACACAGATCCTATGATATAAGGGATATCGTAACGAAAACTTTTAGAAATGTGATCCTGTAGTAACAAATCTGACTTTCGAGTTGTAGGTAATGGGTTCAAAGCCGTGTATCATTTTGTTATTATTTTTATCTCCACTGCTCTTAAGACGGTAAAGAATAAAACATAGTGAGGGAACTGGCATGCCCTGGAACCAAATATTCGAAGAAATGCGACATCCACAAACACGCACTGGGGCCCAAGGAATGTGACATCCACGAACCCGCACTGGGCCCAAGAAACGAGACCTTCACGAACCTGCAATGGGCTCAAGAAATGTGACATCCACGAACCTGCAATGGGCCCAAGAAATGTGACCTCCACGAACCCGCAATGGGTCCAAGAAATGTGACATCCACGAACCCACACTGGACCCAAGAAATGTGACCTACACGAACCCGCAATGGGCTCAAGATATATGACATCCACGAATCCGCACTGGAGACAAGAAATGCGACATCCACGATCCCGCACTGGGCCCAAGAAATGTGATCTCCACGAACCCGCAATGGGCCCAAGAAATGTGACATCCACGAACCCGCTCTGGGCCCACGTGGTGGATACCCACCACCTACACCCACTGCCTTTCTCAGAGAGCAGGCCTATGTCCCCGTGGAAACGTTACCTACGTAGATTCTTCTAAACTTGACCTGGGTGCTAAAAGCTTTCGTTACAATGACCCTTTCACCACAATTATCTTAAGTGTGACATATTCTCGTATATTTTAACATAATCCAATGTACAGACAAGTCATACTCTTAAATATTAGCGTTATATCTAGCGGTCTAAACAAGGAATGTTTCACTTATCTTGCAACTGCACGTAGTTGGCTGGGAACAGGCCGTATGCGCCCTTGCACAGGCCTTGCCACCAGCCTTCGTCGATCTGAGAGGAATAATATATTGTTAATGTTTTTCTAATAATTACAAACTACATACCTCCATAATTTTGATTTTGAGTTTAAAAGAGCTCGTGACTAAATAAAAACAGCCGCTCGGGAACGCCCGTTTGTCTAGGTTAGTCAGTGTATAGGCGACCACCAATTACACACCGAGTTACCTTCGTGTCTCGGTGGTCTCGGCTGTCAGTTGTAGATCTTTGACAGTCGTGACAGGTAGTCAGTGGCCCGAATGTCCGACAACCAGTCTTCCCAACGGTTATCGTATTACCCAGTACCAACTGGGTTGTGGACTGTGGAGGTCAGATAGGCAGTCGCTCCATGCTGGAACGCACATCGACGCACAAACGGTTACCACGTACATAAGGTCCCATTAAAATATATGGACAATTTTTAACAAAGCGTTCAGCACGTCTAACCAAAGATATCCAAGCAAAATTAACACTGATTTTGACCTAAAATAATAAATTGAACTCTAGAATAAACTCATCCAGTATGGGCGCATTCTCGTGAGTAGGTACCCAGTCAGTTCTGTTAATATCTGTATCTGTTGTTCTGTATATAACCATAGTAACTTTCAGTTGACTACACATCACCGTTTTAGGATAGTGTTGTTATAATAAGTAGAAAATAATAGGCAATTACGCGCAAAATAAAATGACTTTAATCAGTGTTTGCTTGGATATCTTTGGCTAGACATACAACTCGTGCCACGAAAGATGAGACCTGTCACACCACTTGTATTCGAGATAATTGTGTAACGAAATACTTCTTTTGAGATATAGGTGTACACGTCGTAAACATCTTCCTACTTTGTCTTCTTAATGTTTTACCTCGAAGCATAATCAAGATTTCACAAAGTGTCACTCGTTTCAAGTGGTGTGACAGGTCTCATCTTTCGTGGCACGGACTGTACTGAACTGTGTATTAAAATTTGTCCATCTATTTTAATGGGAGCTTATATATCTTGCGCGATGCCAGATTTTGCGTGACATCGGGGTAATGCGCCGTTCATAATTATGTAGTGTCGTAGATCACACGAACAGACTAAACTTCTATTAAAGATGGCTATTTCTTGTTAAAGTGTAAACTTACCATCACGATATTGGTGATGATGTCATCAGGGTCGAAGGAGATCTCGTCGGGCGCGGCCGCCTGGTAGTCGTACAGCGCCCTCGCGGTGTACCCGTCCTCGTCGTCTCCCTCCACTTCGCCCTCGCCGGCCATCTCACTCTCCCACCCCACTGGGGACACCACTATTGTGGGTTGCCGAGTTAACTGCGGAAGGAAAATAAACAAGTCTGACATAGGGGGTTGGACATTGTTAAAAAGAATTTGCTACAACAGACTGATATGGAAATATAAAATTCATACCTATTTAAAACTAGTTTCTTTTTGTGTAGGTACTATCGAGGACACTCCCGCCTGATCACCACTAAGCTTATTTTTGCTTGCACTTACAACGTAGAAACGCTCTTTAGCCTTTGTATAGAAATAACGAATTAAAAGATACCAATCGGCCGAGCGCACTGACGACACACGCCAAACGAGAGTTACTGTTATTTTGCGCGCCAAAGTTGACGCTTTAATGCTTTAATGCTTTAATGGCCTAATTTTTAAGGGGCCGTGGCTCGACGCCTCCGCATGATTCAAGCGAAAAAATCTTTAACTGATCAGGCGGAAAAGACCACGACTGTACGTACGGTCGACTAAGCTATTTGGTAAAATGTAAACCAAATAGTTTGGTCGACCATACATTACTATTTTGCCAATTTTTTAAGGCATAGCAGGTTGTTTCAAAATCAATATGTCAACAGAACCGAGACACTTAAAAAATTAAAAAAACATGATTTTGGTATGTGAAAATGCCATATTCTTCGGTATCCGTCAGGTGCTAAATCCACAAACTAATAATATTTGGATCAGGTTTAAATAAGTCACAGCAAAAGGGGCTGCTTCCGTTAATGTTAATTCTGTTGAGTTTCGAACCTTCAACCTAAAGGCAGTAAACCCAATAAATTATTACGTACTTCTTCCTTATCCTCCTTGGGCTCTCCGACTAGCGTGACATCCGGCAAGTTGGGCAGCTTGTCCGCCGCTGACGTTACTTCCGGCACTTCCGCCGGCGCGGGCGCAGATCTTACTACTTCAGCAGGCGCCGGTACATCTGGCATTACCTAGAAATGTTACAAATATTAATAAGCAATATATACGGGCTTGTAATGTATAATATAATAAAGGGCTCTTCATTAAAAGAAGGATTCAGCTTTCATTAACACCCTTGCTGGCTGCGTCTGGGCCTTTTTGATCATGAATTCATTTTTCACTTTTCATTCTTTCGTGTTCAGACATTTCACTTAGCGAGAAAGTCGTCGAGTGAAAGAAAAAATTGAATAAACTGACGTCTTATATTTCATTTCATTTATTCAACAACAATTTACATTGTGTCTGAATGTGATACATAAGAAAATAGTTAAATAAAAAACAAAAAAAAAATACTCGATTAATCAGAAATAGAAAAATAAGCCATCACTGTCACAAATTAAATTAGTAAAAATCACAATAATAAAATAACCAACATATCTGCTTAACCCTAATAAATAAATATCGCTGGACATTACACACAGCGTTATCTAGTGCCACACTAAGCAACGAGGCTTGTGACGTGGACATCAGATAGTTGACAATACTACAAAGGTACTTTTTATTTGTAAATACATACTTATTATACAAATAAACATCCATGACTCGGAAACAAATGTCCATGCTCATCACACAAACATTTGCTCCTACCGGGATTCGAACCCGGGACCCTAAGAACGTAAGGCAGCCTCACTACCGCTGCGCCATTCGGGTCGCCGAATAATGAATTTTTATTCAGTCAATATCAATGAACTATACGGACAAACAACGTTTTGTGAGTAATTGGGGCCTATCGTAAGGTACCCATGATCCCAGTTGATTACGGAACCCTAAAAATGTTCCAACACCATCCCCTGTATTTACAAAGGCTTCGATTCGAATTCGTTTCAAATCGTATGTCTATCTGGCTCGCTTTCGTTAAGCCAAAAAAGACGAAGAAATCGAATCGAAGCGTTTGTGAATACAGGGCAGGAGTTATCTTTTAATCTAGCCAAACCTTCTGCATGAGGGGCGACGTGGGCGACGTGGGCGACGTGAGCGACGTGGGCGGCGTGGGCGACGTGGGCGACGCGGGCGGCGCGGGCTGCCGGTGTGTGAGCCGGCCGGGGGGCAGCTTGGCGGGGGCGGGGGGCAAGTCCTCCGGCTCAGCCACTTGCTCTTTGTCTAAGCGGACCTTCTCCTATGGAGATGGGAATGTTTCATTTTTTCTTTTTAATAACCTCAATCGCTGATCAACAGGCCCAATATGGCAGCGTTAGCAGAATCATTATAGTATAATAATAATATGAATTGCGTTACATTTCGTAGAATGGTCTCACAGAGTGACAATTCATAATATTAACTGCGTCTGTGACCATTTTAATATTGTGAGTGATTCATATTTATTTAATTAAATTGTTAGTAGATTTAAATCATAGAACCGTTTTGACGTCATATATGGTCTAAATAAAGTAAATTCTAATGCGAGAAATAGGGTAAGCTAAACAGAACAAATTTTACTTTTCCTTTTCGCCTTGAACTAAAATAGGAGGAAATGATTGTTGTAATTAGGCATTCTGAACATTTCGATTTTATTTCAAAATGTTTTTATATGATTGTGAACAAAATATGAATAAAATTAACACACCTTTTGTGATAAATCTTTGTCCATGGCTTCCCTCTGTTGCCTGATCTTTTGCACCGACTGCAACGCTTCCTATAAAAGATATTCGGTGAAAATAATGATGTACCGAAAACAACACAAAAAATCTGAATTGCACACAAATCTATCCTATCTTTTAACCTTTTGAACGCCAGAGCATAAACGCATGCGCGTGCCCTCCACGCCAAGCCACAATTTCACCTACCATTTTGTCACATATTCGTGTCGCTTGGCGTACGAGGCACGCACTTGCTTGTCACGTATATGTGGCAATGGCGTTCAAAAGGTTAAAAAAAAAAAAACATGTTCTAAATGTTTTAATTTATTATCCATAACGATGTACAACCAAGTTAGCGTCTGACCACCTTAAGGACTATTCCTGCTTGCAGCGCCCGGCTATGAACCCTTAAAAACTTCCTTTAACTTGGTCCTTTATTTCGCTTCATTCTTATTGGTCGAAAAAGGATGGTCAAACATGTGAGATCATTAACATATCCTAAGATTTTTTAAAACTGTAGCGGCACTACAAAAAGTGCTACGCTACATGGAACAAAAAGTACTACAACGCCATCTATGACACAGATGATGAACTAACAGCGAAACACGTCAGAAATCCTACATCGCGCAAGCAAAGTTATCCGCGACATAAGACTACATACGAGAACCCGACAACAACTGTCGGGCAGTGGCCCCCCAGACACAACACCCGTCTGGTCGGAGGATCCTCCCTTTTCTATAGGGGATGAAGAGCTTAACACTCTGTTCTAAATACCCCCAAAAAACAAATTATAATAAAAAGCTCGCATATTTTTCGATATTTTTTTTTGGTTTTACTACTATTGGTCTGCACAAAAAGGGGCAGTAAATAGATGTGGTCACCGTATGCACGGGGTTTTGTTTTAAAATTTCATTTCATTTATTCAATAACAATAATAACAATTGTGTCTGAATGTGTTACATAAAAAAAGTTTAAATTAGTTAAATAAAATTGATAAATAAACAGAAAAAAAAACACAACTCGACTAATAATAAATAGAAAAAATATACCATCACTAAATCAAATTAAATTAACAAAAAATCACAATAATAAACAATTCCAACATAATAAAAAATAAAAAACCATGAAAATATTTAAAACTGTCACCAAAAACTAAATTGAATGTCAAAAATTAAAATCATAACTAATACATAAAATCCAAGGAAATCTTTCATATAAAATAATAAATTTCCACAATGTTCAATAATAATTAAATTAAAATAGAAAATCATAACTACAATTTAAATTCATTCTTCTACTACTAAAAATGAGCAGACGTAGCTTTTGTCGAGTGTACCTATTAAACATTGCTGGCAGTCTATAAAAATGAAAAACCCACCTGCTCCTTCTCCTTGGCCATGTTCTCGAACTTGGCGCGTAAGGAGGAGGGCTTGGCGGCGCCGATGTCGGGCTTGAGCTTGGTGTAGCTGGTGCCCACCTTGTCCACCTCGTCGAACCGGTGCGCCGACTTGTCCACCCGGTCGGTCTCCACGCCGAACTTGCCGCCGAAACCCTGCGGTGGGAGAGAAGATGTATATATACAGGGTGTGAGCGGACTCTTTACGAAGCCGTCAAGCAAGCATTCTGTATGTCAACTAAGAACTACGCGGGTGAAACCGCGTGACGTCCGCTAGTTATTTATAATTTTTTCATAATTTCTATTCTATCTTTTTGTTTATATTATGTCCTGTGTGAGTTTAATAACTTTTTTGTGTTTAATAACTTTTTCATTATTTCTCTCTGTATGGTCTAGAACAAAAAAATGACCGCAATGACGGGAGAACATTCGCTAGTTATCCTAAATTAAAAAATTGAATAGATATGACTTCCTAGAGGTGTCTAGATCGGTGCATAGAATAAAAAATGAAAATATTTTTTACTAAAGGCTATGATTTCAGTAAGGAAGCATCCGCCGTATTATCCGTGGCATGGCGTTTTTGCAATATAATTACCCAAAATATAAAATTTAATTATATCTAGCATACACTGTTTGCGTATTATTTTTTTTGCATAAAACGATCGTGTTCTAAATCGAATATTTAAAAAAATAAGGACACATTTATTAATCATTTTTCATCATGAAATATAATAAATCTGAACGCACCTTCTTATGGTCCACTTGACTAGCATGTGCCTGCGTCTTCTCCTGATGATCCCAGCCGAGCGCAGACGCGTCCTGTCTGTCTGTCTGTACGCCGTACTTGCCACCGAACCCGATGGCGTAGTCTGTAAGAGGAAGATGTTTTTATGGGGGGATAAATCACGGTTTATAGTAGGACTCAATATAATCGCACTCAAAACATTGTGCTGATGGATGCATTAAATAGTACAGGGGTCGTAAGGCGCAACGCAAACAGAAGGCGGCGCGGCGAAGATACTGAGAATAAATCATTTTAAATGAAACCTTAACTACTATGACATGCGGTTGAAAAAGCGATGCCAAAGAAAGGCGCGCGGCGCCGCGTGCCTATCTTTCTTTGGCCATGCCATTTTCAACAGCATGTCATAGTAATTAAGGTTTAATTTAAAGTGATTTATTCTCAGTATCTTCGCCGCGCCGCCTTCTGTTTGCGTTGCGCCTAAGGTATTCAAAGTAAAGTTATAACATTAAAAACATGTTTTTATTTTTCAATAACCTTGTATGTCCACAACTGGGCACAGGCCTCTTCCATATGCTTCCAGGTACTCACCTGCTGCATAATTCTCTTGTTTTTTTTTATTTATGAACATTTTGGAACTTTGGCCACCAATATATCCGTAACTAGAAAGTTGTCTGTTATGAAACAAAAAGAAATGTTGCAATGACGGGGAGAACAAGTGCCTTCCGGCTTCGTTAAGATCGGCCAACCCGTCACACTTTTCATACAAACGCTCGTAGGTGATTATGCCGTTGTTACACATATATCTTTGATTTTTTTGAACTAATAGGTATCTTGTGCACTATATCTAAGTTTCTATCAAAGCAAAAAAATATATTTGTAGAAATAAATTCAGTATAAGCCTCCAAAAATTGCTGTTTTGCACAAATTTTACCTCAACTTTGGCCGTTCATAATGTTCTCATAAATTCTAAAAGTAAATAAAACATCCTGATAGAAACCTTGCACATGTAATGGAGATTCTAAATGACAAATATTTTTTTCACAAACTTGTAAGACTTATTCAAATACACGTATTTCCTGGAACAAGTTTAAGAAATAAACGCGGTATGAGGTGCGCGTGTGACAAGTAGTGCGGGGTCGGGGCTAGGTGTGACAGGGGAGTTGAAAGAATATCGCCGCGTTGACGATAGACGAGTCAGGAAGGACACTCATAGAGTTACTGCGTCGTATCATTGTGGTCTTTTTATGCGGCTTTGTCGTTGCTGTTTCAGGCGGTAGTTCGAAACCAAGTTTAAGTTTGACTGTTCCCTAGTATTTTGGTTCGGTTCCCAATAGGGTATTACACCCATTTTTGAAAAGTGTTTCAATTAATTTCTATAGTGCTAATGAACCACTAAAAATTCACAAAAATTGTATTCAATCGTTAAGTGCCTTAATAATGCATTTAAATTTAGCATTTTCAAATTTCGCGCGTAATTTGACGAAAACGCTGGACGCAGTGGACGCCATATTGCTCTGTGGTCATGACGTCACTTGGCTATGTAAACAAATGCAGTGATTGGCAGTGATATTTGAAGTTGACGGTTGACACTTCTATGCCTTATGACGTAATAACATGGCGACTACTATAATGGTGTTATGAAACAGATTAAAAAAGCTG
The DNA here is from genome assembly GCA_963853795.1 of Xestia rhomboidea. Classification (NCBI taxonomy): domain Eukaryota; kingdom Metazoa; phylum Arthropoda; class Insecta; order Lepidoptera; family Noctuidae; genus Xestia; species Xestia rhomboidea. The sequence goes on from OY970778.1 coordinate 15,688,912, forward strand.
AAACCTTTGAATTGAATTTTAAAATTTGGTTTGCTATTCTATGAACTAAAACTAACGTTTTCGGACTGCTTTTTGCCTAAGCTATCTCAATAATATATTTTTAGATTTTTTTCTCTTAAAGAGTAAAATACCCTATTGCCGAAGTAATAAAAACTTTGGCAATATAAATGACTTACCCTTTTGTGACTGATGATGCTGTGCGTCCTCCCGGTGGTCCCAGCCCACAGCGGACGCATCTTGGCTGTCGGCTTGTACGCCGAACTTGCCTCCGAAGCCGTGAGAGTAATCTTTCTGCGAGGAATGCTTCTCTACTGTTTCTTTATGCTCCCAACCGGCTGCGCTCTGGGGATGAAAGAAACAGATTAACCCCAAGAATGCACTTATGACATAAATCACTTTTACACTATAAAATGTGTTTTCCAGAAAAAAATCAGGTCAATTTCTCGTGTATCATCTGGATTGACACTTTTAATGGTAATGGTAATTCATATATTTTAGCAAACTGAGGATTTAAAGAGTAAGTCGACATTTATATGTATCATTAATTAAGAACTAATTTTATAAATGCGATAGTTTGTGAGGAGGAATGGCTGGATGGATGTTTGTTACTGTTTCACGCAAAAATTACTGAACGGATTTTGATGAAATTTTGCTAAAGATGGCTTATTAACCTGGATTAACACATAGGATACTTTTTATCCCGGTGGTATGATCCCGTGGGACAATAGGCGAGACGACAAACAAAACTAATTAGTCCGTCACTTAGATTATCAAAAAAATATTTGACCCGTGTTTGTTCTTTTGTTACGTAAACTAAAATTGACGACGATACGACGCTTTTTAAATTCTCAATACGTCACGCCATGGTACAATTTTTACCTAGTTCTGACGTCACGAGCCCCCACTCCCGAGTTTTGATGCGTTTTATCTTTGTCAATATTCATTGATTTACAAAAACAAAAAATACGTGTCCATTAATTTCCAATTCTCTAACTGACGGACTGAATAGGTTTGCAATTTTTTGATACTGTCGTCATGCCTATTATTGAACTCCACACGGGCGATGCCGCGGGCATAAGCTAGTCATTAAGAATGCTTCCTGTCTCTCACCTTGTCCACCCTGTCGGTCTGCACGCCGTACTTGCCGCCGAAGCCCTGCGCGTAGTCGGTCTGCGAGACGTGCTTCTCCACCTTGGCGACGTAGTCGTGTCCCATGGCCGACGCGTCCATGCGGTCCGCTTGGACGCCGTATTTGCCGCCGAAACCTGGGCGAGATCATATAGTTGGTAAGTAAAAGATATTTAGGAAATTCTGAGCAGTGGTGGCCCTGAATTACGTGGGCAGTTAGTTGGTTCGAACCTTAGAATGACACTTTGTTTGGAGTAGTGTATTTCATCGCCACTGCTCTCAAAACGGTGAACGAAAACTGTATAACTGTAGGATTAAAGATTCAAAGACCTACGACCTTCACTGCCCGCACCGAGAGAGGCCTTTGTTCCAGCAATAATAAATAAATAAATATCGCTGGACATTACACACACCGCCATCTAGTGCCACACTAAGCATCGAGGCTTGTGTCGTGGACACCAGATAGTTGATATACTATATAGATAACAATGAAAACATTATAGGCAATATTTCGTCACAGTAAATACTACGTAGAGTGCCTTGTTTCCGAAGGAAAGCCGGCTGGAATCGGCTTTTAAGGTGCCTTCGCGCCTGATAGGCTATGTTAAATAGTTCCAGAACAATCCTTATTAACTGCAAAAGTATCAATAGAGAGGAGCTCGATGCTAAATAATAACAGCCGCTCGGGTCGATCTTTAGGTTAAGCCGTGCTTGTCTAGGTTGGTCTGTGGATGGGTGAGGACCCATTACATACCGAGTTTCCTCCGTGCCTCAGAAAGCACGTTAAGCAGTTGGTCGCAGCTGTCATTTGTAGATCTTTGACAGTCGTTACAGGTAGTCACTGGCCCAAAAAGTCTGACAAGCAGTCTTACCAAGGGGTACAGCTGTATTACCCAGTATTAACTGGGTTGTGGAGGTCAGATAGGCAGTCGCTCCATGTAAAATACTGGTATTTAGCTGCAACCGGTTAGACTGGAAGCCGGCCCCAACATAGTTGGGGAAAGGCTAGGCAGATAATGATGTACTGCATAAGCATCAATGTTACCGTGTGCATAATCCTTCTGTGACTCGTGCTTCTCAGTCTTGCCGACGTAGTCGTGTCCGACTGCTGACTTGTCCATACGATCCTGTTGTACACCGAACTTGCCTCCATAGCTGTTGAAGTATACGTCATTGTTATTAAATGGTCATCAATGGACCACGTAACGTCGATGCACCGTAACCTTTCTTTCATAAACTTATTGTTTTAAATAGTGCTATGTTATGTTGGATGATATTATTGGTTCAAAATATTAATGAAGGGAGAGGAAATGGGAGTCCCATGAAATAAATTGCTAATAAGCATTGAATAGTTAGCTCAAAATATATCGTAAATCGAGCCGTATGAATGTTCTCTGTATTGTCAATGAAATATAACTTACCCAAACGAAGATTTCGGTCCAGCCTCATACTGCTTCTTTTTTGTCTGTGAATCTGCTTCTAATACTTCCTCTCTCAGCTTCGCCATGCTAAAAATAAGCAGACATTTAAAGTTCAGAGTCTTTTAAATTATATTATTTATTTAAAAATGGTATTGATCCACAATACCAAAAAACGAATGGAATTGATTGGATTTAATGGTATTGGTTTGATTGGTTTTGTATCTGTAATTTTTATGGTGTAGGTACATATTAAAGAGTATTCTATTCTATTCTATTGATAAAGAAATGACTGCCTTGATGATACAATTCAACTGCTGAACGTGGTATCCTGGGTTGGAGCCTCAGGTTGGTCTGAAAGCTGGATTAGGGCCTGCTTAAACCTTAGGCAAAAAGTTAGTTGGCTTAATCGGAGGATTCGGAGGGAGCGAATCTCAGGCGAGATTTGCTCAGTTTTGGTCAGAACTTTATAGCATTAGGCCATCTATTACATTGCGCATGGTGTGAAATTTCAAAAATGGAGAAATCTAGATATGATGCACACCTATAAATAAATCATGCAAAACATGCAGTCTCTTTTTTTCTTGCACCGTGATTCACAGTACAAAAGTAAAACATCACCCACACACTTCCCTGCCATTGGTTTAATATCAATTTATTATAATTAGCCTCGTCTGCGAGATACTGTGGGGCATTGCCTCTGACGGCGGGCTCGTTTCCTATGCTCACCTTCTCACATGTTTAAGAGACAAGATGGCAGTTAGGGTCGAATCTCAGCAGCAAAGAACCGCAGGAATCGCGGAAGAGCTCTATATCCCTCTCTAGCAAATTACGATTCTGTGCGACAGAACAGGATCGGAGCATGTAAAAGTGCGATCCTGATGCGTGTTCCTTCTCGTTCCTTTATCGTTTTGAAAGTTATGGTGATGAAATAATTTACACATAATAAAGTGCCTGTCTGTGTTCGAACCTACAAGCTAAAAGTACCAGTTTTTTTGACGCCGTTCTTAAATTTCGAAAATAATTCTTATACCAATGGCAATATATGAGACGAAGCTTTACAAAAAAATCATTGTTTTTTTAATAATATTATAAATTAATTAGTAATTGAAAGCCACTACACAGGTCATGTTCGGTCAAATTGTGTTTGTAGCAAAATTATAAGCTGTCTAAGTGCATTCAATAAAACATGATCTGTCAAAGGACCAATTTGTTCGAGACACCATTGCTTAACTATTGTGTCTACTTCGTGGACAGATCAAGGGATAATTAAATGAATAGATGATCATTAAGTCTTCTAAATTAAGTTGATTGATAAAATAAACACATTACTAAATGTTTTACCCAATAACAGTAAATCTAAATATAGTTTTCCTTGTGTAAATTCAATATTCATCAATTAAGGAAAACACACTTTTGTAATACTAAAACTGGTTTGGTTTCCTGCAAGCCAACTATGTTTTGTAACATACATTTTACTAATGACTTCCTAACTAAAAATAATACTTTAAAAAATACTTATTACTTTAAATAACTTTTGTTTAATGGAATATCACAAAAGAATCTTAAACAAAGACTATCTGAATATGGCCAGACAGCCGATCGCAGATAGAACGCAAAAAAAAAATTACTAAACACTTCTTCGGTAAAGTGTTTATTGAATGAAACTAATATTTTTTGTAAGAATTACATAAAAACAAAAAAACTATTTATTTCAACATGCATTCATCAAATTATTGAGATAAGATTATGTGCACTATAGACTCAGATTCTTAGGTTGTGAGACCCTTTCAAAGATGGGCTGACGATATAGCACAGACCGCTGGTTCAAAATTATTAAATATTGAAAAGGACCGTGAGAAGTGGAAAAAGAAGGAGGAGGCCTTTACCCGTAATGGGACTACATCTCCAACATTTTATAAAAACCAACACTACTAACTAGGATAAGTTAAAGACTAACACAACTAACATTTAATTATGAATAAGTACCTAATGTTAAAAAGTGTGTTAATTTAAGTGAGATTAGAAATATGTCATAACTAGCTGTTGCCCGCGGCTTCGCCCGCGTGATGTTCGGTTACTGTCCCACTGGATCAAAATAAAGGGATAAATAGTATCCCACATGTTAATCAATCACAATCCTTGTCACAATCACTGTCACAATCACTGTCACAATCACTATCACAATCACTATCACAATCACTATCACAATCACTATCACAATCAGTATCACAATCACTATCATCATAATCACCATTTTCGTAATCACAATCATCATCATCATAATCACCATTATCGTTATCACAATCATCATCATCACAATCACCATCATCATCACAATCATCGTCATCACAATCATCATCATCATAATCACCATTACCGTTATCACCATCATCATAATCACAATCCTCATCATCACAATCATCATAATCACAATCCTCATCATCACAATCACCAACTTCTAGATCTCAAAATAAATGCCATATTCGTAATCAGCACCCCTGATAATCTTGGTATCGACACCCATATTGATTTTTTAGACATTTCAACCCCATCGCACCCCAACAGGTTATGATGTTATTTCAGGTCCGCCTTATTCAATCTTAAAATCGTTGTTTTTGTAATACACCTGACCCGATACACCATACAAACTATACCCATGTTGATTTTTAGACTTTGTCACCCCATTTCCCCCTCTTAGGGGTTGAATTCTGAAAAAACCTGAAACCCGTTTCTAATCATTTATCAATAGGAGCCCTCCTGTGAAGTTTCGAATAAAATAGTCTTAACTAATCTTGTTTCGCCTTACAAACTTTGGAGCTCCGTTTATCCCCCTTAGCGGGTGAATTTTGAAAAATCCTTTCTCAGTGCACCCCTAAACTACATAAGGAACCTACTTGCCAAATTTGGAATCCGTAGACCTAGCGGTTTAGGCTGTGCATTGATTTTTAGACTTTGTCACCCCATTTCCCCCTCTTAGGAGTTGAATTCTGAAAAAACCTGAATCCCGTTTCTACTCACTTATTAATAGGAGCACTCCTGCGAAGTTTCGAATAAAATAGTCGAACTAATCTTGTTTCCCCATACAAACTTTGGAGCCCCGTTTAACCCCCTTAGGGGGTGAATTTTGAAAAATCCTTTCTTTTTGCACCCCTAGACCACATAAGGAAACTACTTGCCAAATTTGGAATCTGTAGACCCAGCGGTTTGGGCTGTGCGTTGATATGTCACCCAGTCAGTCAGTCAGTCAGTTTATCATTTTATATATATAGAAGATAGAAGATATAAGATATATGGAATAACGTAGGTAACTTCAATACTTGTAAAATATTCTTTTATTAAAAATATTCGCTAAGTCGAGGGTAGGTTGTTGTTTAACACATTCATGGATGTTTATAATTATGTATAATAAGCATGTATTAACAAACAGAAAGTATCTATGTAGTATACCAAGTATCTGGTGTCCACGACACAAGCCGCCTCGTTACTTGGTGTGGCATTAGATGGCACTATGTGTTAATGTCCAGTGATATTTATTTATTTATTCATTTGTACAGTGATAAGCTACTACTGATATAACAAAATCTCGTGTTTTAATGGACATAATAGTGGCAACGAGGATTTATTTATTTATAGACTTAGGTTTAAGTGTTCCTCGCTCTGGTCTATGTCTGGTTGTGGATACACATGTAGACCTCTCTCCCATTCAAAAATTTTTAATGGTATTGTAGAATTTTAAAATGTTTTTCATTTATCGAGATTTTTTGTGTAAGCGATTTTAAGAAGTTATAAGGGGTTTTAAAATGGTCTGTAATTATTAGCAGTATTTGTTGTTAAACAAATATTCCAATGAAGGTAAAATTAATTATAGTTATACTGATATTATAAAGCTGAAGAGTTTGTTTGGTTGAATGTGCTAATCTCAGGAACTACTGGTTGGAATCGACAAAATATTTTGTGTTGTTCCATTTATTGAAGAAGGTTAAAGGCGTTATAACATCACGCTGCGACCAATAGGAGCAGAACGTAAATGAAAAATGTTGCAAAAACGGGGAAAATTTATTCCTTTTGTAAGCTTTTTCTCTCTTATGTGACGCAGACGAAGTTGCGTGGGTCAGCTAGTGCTTAAATAAAATAAGAACTCATTTACTCACTCGATAGCCTCCACATTCCTTCCGCCAGGCCCCCACCTCTGTTCATGCTCCGTGACATCGTTCACAAAGTCAGGATCAGTCTCCCAGTCGTCCGCCTCCTCTAGTGCTGGAGCCGCGTTTGTTGTTGATGCTTTCCACATCTAAAATGTTAACCACTGTATTATATAGACTGTACTTGGCATTCCATAGAGACCTTTTTTTCCATTGAGGTACAGTACCTCCCGCAGGAATTCTTAATCTGCCTATACTTTAAGGTACCCTAACTTGTAATAACAATGAATTGAGGTTGTCGCCATGTTGGTTGTAAACTTAGCGATCATTGTGCTGATAGTCACTACACCACGTATAAATTAGGTATTAGTCTTTTCCCACAACATGGCAGGGGCCACTCACTGTCCTGCTAACTTATATCTTCAGCAATCTGATTTTTTTCTCTCTGTACCAGTAAGTTACAGGTTTAAATTTATTACCGAGAAAGGAACACAACAGACTGCATGTTAGTACCACAATCAAAGGTCCCATTAATCATGATCTGTCGAATGAGCAATTTGGTTAAGACCATGCCATTGTTTAACTATTGTGTCTACTTCGTGGACAGATAAAGGAAAATTATATTAGTATGTTTTGTGAGGAAATGTTTTGCATTAGCTTGCCATGAAGAGCCGTGAACACTGCCAACACATTTCACATGTATCACCAATTTATTTTGACTTGGTACAAGACCATGCCATGCCAGGAAAAAACTTCAATAAAATAACTGCTTTATCTTGAAAAATAAACCTAAGATGAGTCTGATCATTATTTCTATAGTTTCAAACATTCATTCATGGAATTCAAGAGCATAAACAAGAGAAAAACGATTCAATGGTTGGTTTATATTCTGATCACCTTTTTTAACATAAAATATCATTGATACTGATATTAAACAATAATCTATTATACTGACTCACACATAAGATTACTGAAATTGAATCATATAAGGACTTGTATAATTAAAATAAATGCACTTTCAATTGCTTTTTATTAATTTGTCTTCTAAGAAATAAAATATTTAACCTGAATGAGTCACTTACCATGTTGAAAATATTGATTAGCACGATAATATCACGAATACTAGCTATCATATAGAACTGAAGTTATCTCATTATCTATTATTATCTTGACGTAACGAAAAGGAGCACTACCTTTAAATATGCCAATCGATGTTGTGTACATTAGTTTATTTACGGAAAATAGTTTTTAGATCTCTTTTAACATAACTTTTACAATAGACTGAAAGTAAGTTGAACGCTGTCTAGATAAACTATTAATAAGAGAAATTGTATGAAATAGAAAGCGCTTTCTTACCTTTAACACCTAGGCCGGTTTTTCAATTACACGTAAACACACAGTTTCACCCTTTACTGACACGATATGGACATTCCAACTATAAGGATAATACCTGATGTATGTTAGGGAAAGCTTAATTATGATTTAAGCATTAATTATAAACCGACAGATGCTAATATTTCGATTTATTTAGCGAAACAAGTAGGGCGATACCCCGCGATGCGTCACTCGTAAATCGTTTTTGACATTGACAGCTGTCATCATCATCAGACGACTTTGACGTTTGTGACGGCAGAGGTGATAAATGTTACAAAAGTTCTAAAATAAAAAAGAAAAGAAAATAACGCGCAACCTGTCGAGACACACAATATTGCATACTTTGTTCATCTACACTAATATTAGAGGAAAGATTTGATTGTTTTTTTGTTTGTTAGCATTGAATAGGCTCCGAAACTACTTGACCGATTTGAAAAATTCTTTCACTGTTGGGAAGTGTGGGGGCTGAAGTACCTCCGGTTCTATTATCTAGTCGAAGAATCACTGCTTGGGATGGGATTAGTAAAACAACTTTTTTCTTTACATATCACCCACGTGGCGTGGTGACATCTCTCCTCGTTCATTTTATTCTCTTAGACAAAAACATGGAGGGAGATTTCCACAGATAAACTTATAGGAAGATTTCCACAGATAAACATAAAGGGAGATTTCCACACACTCCACACCCAGAAAAATGGGTACAATTTACATAATTTATTCAAAATTGTTATAAAGACTTTTAGCTATATCTAGGCACATAACGTATTTAATACAGTCTCCAAACTTAAATATCTATAGAATCAGTAGAATTTAATTAACAAAACATGAAATCTTAAAATTCACACAAATACTTGTAACACAACATAAAAATAGAAATAAACTTAAGTATTACTTACACAAGCAATTGTTCAGTCACAATCATATTTTTTTTTGAGTTATTATTTGAGTTGCATAACCTTTTTATTATTTATAAACTGTACGACAGAAATGCAAAGAATTTCAATCAAATTAAAAATGATGTGCTAAATAGAGTTGTATAAGCTTGTGTGTGATTGTATGTTATGTATGAAGAACCAAACCAACTCCAAACTTTAAATCAGATACCTACTGGGCAATTTAGCAATGCGCCCTGAACGGGTGGTCTTCTCCTTGACCTCATTTTGCTTTGGCTGCACCTGGAAAGGAGGGGTAGCAGGCACTACTGATGATATGTCGTCTTCCTTTGGTATGCGAATTGTAGGTACTATCCTATGATTGGGGAACTCAGCTTCAGGATCAGAAACCTCCAGTTTAAATAAACGTTGAAATGGACGTACCTTATAACCCGTTGATGTTCTCACCTTTGCTGTTCTATTGATATGATCACGACCTGCAAAAATCTCATCTATTATTCCTAAAGGCCATTTAATTCTTTTATCCTCAACTTCAATCAAAACTATATCTCCTATTTTCAGACTATCTTGCTTCTCTTTTCCTCTTTGAACCAAAGTAGTCAGATACTCTGTCTTAAATCGCTGTCTAAAATCTTCTCTTAACTTCTGTAGATAGCGCAATCTCTTGTTTAGACTTCTCGTGTCTATTATATCAATGTCTGTGACATCACCCTGAGGAATTGGTTGTAAAAAGGCTTTAGGGGTTCTAGGGACGGCGTTTTATCGTCCTCAATGTAAGTCAATGGGCGTCCATTCATCGTTGCTTCACAGTCACATAAGATCGTTTCAAGCTCTACATACGTGACTGACGATTGCCCAAGGACTCTCTTTAATAAGTCTTTTAGAATCTTGATGAGCCTCTCCCAGATGCCACCCCACCACGCCGCTGTCGGCGCGTTTAACTTCCATTTGATGCGTTGTATCGTGGACTGTCTTTGAATTTCGTCCCAGTCTAAATCAGACAACAAGTTTTTAGTACCGACAAAATTTGTCCCATATCGCTAATGATAACATTGACTCGACCTCTACGTGCTATGTAGCGGCGCAATGTCATTAAAAATGCTTCAGTCGACAAGGACTTTGTCACTTCGAGATGCACAGCTCGATAGACCGCACAGGTGTATAGCACTATCCAGCACTTCTCGCCGCCATGAAGGTACAGGGGCCCCGCCAGATCGACTCCTGTTATTTCGAATGGAGCAGTACACTGGGTGCGCTCTACGGGAAGTGGAGCTGCAGGCGCTTGAATCGTTTTGGCTCTATGTCGTCTGCATATAATACATTTAGCAATGGCAGACTTTAATAAATGTCGTGCGCCTATTATCCAGTACCTGGTGCGTAGGTCGGCCAGTACCGTGCCGAGTCCGGCGTGTTGCAGGAGCGCGTGTCGCTGCTCGGCTAGTTTTCGAGTGAGGGAGCTGGTCGCCGGCAGTACTGCGGGAAACTTCGTGCTCTCTGGAATGTCGGTAAGTAAAAGTTTTGTCTTAATTCTTATCAGACCATCTTTATCATAGAAATGTGTGAGGCCTTGAATTTTCTTTTCTATGTAATCTTTATTTTCTAACTGAATCATTCTTATTACTCTCTTTTCACCCTCTTCATATTCTTAGCTCGCCTTTTATCTATAACTTATGACGTGCATTAGGCGCAAATCTAAGCATCCATGCCACAGATCGAATAGTTTTACTATATTTAGAAAAATAGGAAAACTGACTCACCATACCTTCAATTGGGCTTAAGTTTGCATAACAAACAGCTGTTTTTTAAGCTCACGATTAGCCTCTGTCTCATCCATGACGAGGGGCGACTTTGGCCACTCTTCAGGCGCGGCGTACAGCCATAACGGTCCCTCCAGCCAGCGGGATGACAGTAGCTGGGCCGCGTCGCAGCCTCTGGATGACAAGTCGGCCGGATTCGACGTGCCTGGAATGTGAAACCAGTTATCATTATTAGTATTTTTCCTGATTTCTTTGACACGATTTCCTACGTAAGTATTCCATGGCAGCTCATTTTTAATCCAGCACAATGCCACGCTAGAATCAGTCCAACAGCGCTCTTCACAGTCTAATTTTAGGTCTTTTCGTGCTTCTGCTATTAGTCTAGACCCAATGAACGCTGCTAGTAACTCCAGGCGGGGAATCGTTATTTTTTCGGGGGGTGCTACTCGAGATTTCGCTGAAATCATTCTTACTGATTTATTTCCTTCTGTTTCAGCTCTTAAATATACACATGCTGCAATTCCATTACGACAAGCGTCGCAAAACATGTGTAATTGTAATGAACTTTCATCAATTGCAGTCGCCGTGAGTCGTCTGGGTATTCTACACTGTTTTAAATAATGTAAAGATTGATACCAATTAATAAATTTCTTTTTCATCCCCCCATCTCGGAAAGAGTATTTTTGCTCTTCGATATCTGAGTGCAAAAGTCATTTTTATCCTCTAGAGGATAAAGTAAATTGAATTTAGAACATCGTGTGCACTAAGTTTGTGAATTCAAAACGTCATTAAACCTATTTACTTCTACCTCCATGGTACCGAATTTATCATAGGTACAACCTTTTTTAATTTGTTAAAAACTCAGACTCGGAACCTTCTTGGTGTACTTTTACAATTTGCTTTGCGCGCGCCATTTTCTTGTCAGGTCAATTGTTAAAACCTTAGATTAAAAACAAGTGAAAAACGTAAAATAAGTGGTTTTGGCGACGAAGAAGTTTATTTGACGCCAACAGAATTGACTGAAACTGTTAATAATGCGCAAATGAGCTTTCTCCCTCAACAATCACGCGAGAAGGATTTGAAACAGTACGATATTAAAAAAAATGAAAAAAAATTGGTAGAAAATGCCCAAGGCATTAAGTCCGCCTTTGTACAGTTTTTACTTGTGCATAAAGTTTTAATAAATAAATAAATAAATATTACACTCAACTTAACTAACTGTAGCAACGTTACTTTAATTTTTTCTTAATTGTACCAAAGTATTATTTGTTATAATTTAAAGATTATTCTGTAATACTTACCTACCATAGTGTAGTAGTTAAAACCTAAACTGAAATAAAAGTATCTTGTGATTGTAAATGTCTTTTTTTTTGCATTTAGTAATTTCCTCGCTGAGGTGGGATGAAAAGTTACGTGTTGCACTCGAGTGCAAAGATTTTTCACCTCGTGCTCTTTTGATTCCCTCGCTAACGCTCAGGATTCTAATTTTTGAATCACTCGCTGCGCTCGTGACTCAATTTTAGAATCCTTCGCTTGCTCGGTTATCAAAATTGAGCACGCGGTTAAAAAGCAACTTTGCACTCTTGTATAACAAATAACTATTTCAGGTCATCTGGTATCTCTTCATCCCAGTTTATTTTGCGACGCCATGTTTCTTGAAGGATTAATCTGGGTACTAAAGTCACTGCTGTAGTAAATCCTATTGGATCATAAATCCTTTGAGTTAGTGATAATAGGTTTCTTTTGGTAAACTTACCTATGTCACATGCTGGTGGTAATTCATGTATGTTGCAGCTCAGTTGATCTTTTTCAGTATGCCACTCAAGGCCAAGCACTGAGACCACAGCATCATTATTCATATCTGAGAGAGGAGCTATTGTCCATTGTATGAGGTCGAACTTTGCCAGACTCATTATTTCTTTAGCCTCTGTCTCAAACTTTCTGGCTCCTTCTTCATTGTCTAAACTAGTCTGACAGTTATCTACGTAAAATGAGTTGGCTAATAACTCTGCTGAACCTCTCAAGTCTTCACTTACCTCCTTCAAATGATGCTGGATAGTAGCTGTCAGTAAGGTAATACAAACTATTTGTCCTTAATCTTTTTGTTACAGACTGCAATCGTCGTGAGGATAAATCGTGGTTATTTAGTAATTCATCGTGGCCTAACTTCCATGGGAGAATAACTTCATACCAATCCTCTTTGTTGACTGTGATATTCTCTTCAAAAGTCGCCAACACCTCCTCTTCGTTCTGCTGTTTCGTCTTGGTCTCAGCTGGATCTCGAACACCTAAAGTTTCCAAAGACCAAAAATTAGATAAGTCTGCAGAACAAAACATCGTAACATGAGCGGCTTGCATGTGTATGCTGGGTACATCTGTCGTTTTTTCTTGAAGGGTCCAGCCAAGCTTCGTGTTTATTGCAACCAGCGAATCATGCAGTTTGATCATATCACCTGTGAGTACCAAACCAGAAAAATCAGCACCAATAAGTAAATCAATATCATTTGAATGTGTGTTTTTATCTGAAAGTGCTATCTTGTGTTTGGTGAGTAAGTGTGATAGATTATCATTTGTGTATTTGGGAATATTTTTACAAATGCATGTCTGTCCTAGTGCAGTTAACTGGAATGAAAATTTCCTATCTATACTTTTAACATTTAAATCATATACTTTGTACTGTTTAGAAGTTATTTCTACACCGCCAAATAGAGTGTGAGACAAAGTTTCGTTACCCACAGCAGAAATGTTGAGCTTGCGTGCAACATCCTCCTGGATGTATAAGCGTTGTGCACCGTCGTCAAACATAGCTCGAACCATCACCTGTTTCTCACCGTTTGCAGTTAGGTTGTCCCTGTATTTTTTCGATCACCAGCAGACATGTTCGTACTTGCAGTTTCATCACTTGCCGTTGCTGATGTGGTAACACTGGTAGCATCAGTGTGCGAAGCAGAGTGGTTAGTGCTTGTAGCATTTTCTCTAACTTTTTGTCCAGTGCAGAGAACTACAGAGTGGCGTTGAGTACATATTATGCATTTTACCGGTGCCTTACAAACTTTTGGATGATGTCCTATTTTCAAGCAAATAGCGCAGGCCTTTTTTTGTTTTAGATGGGTTCTTCGCTCTTCCAAGTTCATTTTTTGCATTTTATAGCATTCTAGGCTGCTGTGTGACTCCTTCTCGCACCATACACATGTTGTTTTCTTTGTGTTGGTACCTGTAAGTAAACATCCAGCTGTTGGTTCTACAGAAGGAGTAGTAAGGCTGTTATCCACCCACCCCATCAAAGGTTTTCTTGGCTAGTGAAATTCGTTGTTCACTTTCAACTTCTTTTCTCATAAACATTAACAAGTTATTCAACTCTAAGACTAATATCATCATTTTTAATTTTATTTCTCTCCCAAATTTTCAGAAGTTCTTGAGGTAGTGCCGATTCAACCATAGGCAGCAAAAATGCAGCAAATTTATCTTTTGTCACACCAAGGGTTTCCAGTGCCCTCAACATAGCACTGATTTTATCAAACACTGTAGTCAAGTTGGCATTCTCTATTTTATTTATCATTTCCAAAAGCTCTCGAACATAGACTTGGATCAGAAGTTCTTCTCTTGCATATCTTGACTTGAGTTGACTCAAACATTCTTTATATGAAGTTGGTGCAAAGCTTTGTACCAATGTCTTTGGTTCTGAACCATCTTTCATAGCTTGCAACAGATACTGATACTTGTCATGTAGGTAAGTCTAGTTGATCATCATCATCTATCTTTTGGAATTGACCCCAGAATGGAAGCCAACCCTTCAAATCGCCACTAAAAGTGATAAATTCGATTTTGGGAAGTTTAAAGTTGCGCTTATCTTTCTTATCTTCGACGGGATTGGGACTTGATTTATTCTTACTCTTGAATTTGACATCAAGCAGGATCCAGCGAGATTTGTATTCAAATGCGCTCTCCATTTCTTTTTCTAGCATATCCTCGTCCTCATCGCTCTCTCGCAACAATTTTCTGAGTTCGCGGTCCAATTCGGCAAGCTGACCTTGCAGCTCTTGCACTCTTAAATATTGAGCCGTAATATTTGTTGCAGATGCTTTATCATCATGCTCCAAAATCTGTTCAAGAACGTTGGCGTTCCTTGTGAACAATGTTCTGGTCACTTTTCTCTCCCTCTTGCAGGAGATAACTTCGGCACTCTCTGTCACGGTCGCCATAATGTGGGGGCTGAAGTACCTCCGGTTCTATTATCTAGTCGAAGAATCTCTGCATGGGATGGGATTAGTAAAACAACTTTTTTCTTTACATATCACCCACGTGGCGTGGTGACATCTCTCGTTCGTTTTATTCTCATAGACAAAGACATGGAGGGAGATTTCCACAGATAAACATAAAGGGAGATTTCCACAGGAAGCTACACTATCTCCGGTGAACATAGGCTATATTTTATCCCCTTACTTCCACGGGAACGGGAACTACGCGGGCGAAACCGCGTGACGTCCGCTAGTCAGAATATATTCTGATTACATTTTACAGCACTACACAACTTGTTTTATTTACAAACATTTTACTTTTAGGAATCGAATCATCATCTTTCTGCCCTTGTCCCATGTTACTTGGGGTCAGTGCAACGCTTTTTTTTCTCCCATTCTCCTCTGTCAACCATCACGGTATCATTTACTCCTTTATTTTTCATATCATTCCCCACACAATCCATCCATCGTTTCTTTGGTCTTCCTCTCCCTCTCCATCCATCAACATTTATATTCATCACTCAGTCACATGCGATTCATCCCTGCTCATCACAGCAGGTCCATCGCCAGTCGATTCCCTTTCAACTTTTCTGTAACTGGCAAACTCTCTTCCTCTAATAAACTCGTTCCTTATCTTATCCTTATCCATTCCTGTCACACCACATCCACCTCAACATTCTCATCTCCACTACATGCAATCTTTTTTTATCCATCTTCTTCACAGCCCTGCATTCCGGATCCATACAGTACGACTACGCTACGACAGGTCTAATCACGGACTTATATATTTTCCAGGGGCATCCATGGGTCGCAAGTTGTTCCAGTAACCTATCGCCGTTTCATCCATCCTGAGTTGATCCGGTGCATTACGTACCGGTCTACTTCGCCATCCCCTTGGACCAGCGAATCTGATCATAGAGGTTTAAATATTTAAAATATTAGCTGGCCTTGTTTTATAATAACGCGTGTGGTTTGTTAATCAAGCATATTGTTACAGTTATGTTGGTATTTGCTTCTAGTGCTATCATTATCATTTTTACTAGGCAGGAGGCAGGCAGTTGAGACAACTGTCTTTATCCTTTTGTTCAAATATTACGGATTATCCAGTGAGTTCCAAGTTGTGGGTTACCTCTGTTAGCAATGTTGTTTGTATAACAGCTAAAATATAAAACATTTCAGCTTGATGTCAAAGGAATAGCCACCAATCCAGCAGCATAGTTATGAGGAAAAGGTTTGGGTAGTAAAACAGATCACCAAAGAATAGTATTTTAGGTACCCTACCGTTTATCTTTCTTCGAAATCATTATCATCTTACATTTAATTAAGAAAATAAATAATTTATTACACTAAAATAATAGCAGTAAACAGACACATTACATACAAGTTATTAAAAAATGTGCCTAGAGTACTAAACAAGGTTTAATATTATAATAGCAGACTATAGACTAGTTGATAATCTTATATTTTACTAATTAAAAAGCTAATGAAAATGTTTTACAATTAAATTAACAGAATTCGTTCTAAAAATAGCCCTTTACAGCCATAATAGTTATGGCTATGCCAAAATGTTACGTAAACTATTTGTAAATAATTATTATCTATTTGTAACAATAACACTGATTTTTGGTACCTACGTAGGTCGTATCACTACACTATCTAGGTACATTAAAAAAATAAAAAGCAAAATCTTTAGCTTTCTATCACAGTGAAAACTCAAGGATTAAAATAAATAGTAAGTGAAAATTACAGCTTGGCTAAAAGCGTACTTATAACTTCAAAGCACAGCACCCAGCTCCATCGAGCCTGTTATGAATTAAGATGTTGCCAGGGTAGAAAACCACTGTTTTTAATCGATCTTTTCGCCACGCTGTGTTTGAAAGTAATGAACTATTACAATTTTCTACATTATATTTATATTTCTGGATCAGGAGCATCAATTGCGTATCCGAATTTCTGTAAAGCTAACTTAATTTCTCCGAATACGGTGGGGTCCTCTATCGTGGATGGTAATTTCACTAGTTGAGACCTAGCCAGCTTGGCGATGGCTCCACGAAGCGCTTTTCCTGACCTAGTCCTGGGTAGTGCAGGGACAGCTACTGCCTTCCTGAAGGCCGCGATCGGACCGATTAAGTGTCGTACCAACGCGATCAATTCTTGGGTCACTGTGCTCTCGGCTACGATTTCTTCATCTGGGAACAAATCAAAAGGTTACATAACTTTTGACGACGTGGACGTAGTTGAGGTGCCTCAAAAAAAAACCTGAAAATGTTTTGGGGAGACCAAGCCAAACAGTAGAATAGTTACAAATAATAAGTTGAAATTATTCCTCTTATGTCCTACCAGACGTAAAATAATGTTGTCGCAACAGTAAGCCAAAATAACGATGTCAGAAGAAGTCGATATCAGTTTTTAAGGATCAAATCAGTTTCTAAACATCTCAATCAACGTTTCATCAGGTAATTAATGAACCACATACCATCTTGAGGAGGCCTCATAACGTATAGACAGAGCGGAACATCTCCCTTGGTTGGATCTGGGGCTCCAACAACTACAGCATCAGCAACCCTAGCATGTCTCAGGACCACATCTTCGAGAGCTGCAGTCGAAAGACGATGACCTGCTACATTGATGACATCATCAGCTCTGGCAACCACCCAGACGGCGCCTTCTTGGCTTATCCATCCAGCGTCTTGAGTGTCATAGTAGCCCTGAAAAGAATAATTTTATTAGTTCGACCATAGATTTACTATTATTCGTGAAGAAGTTCGTGTACAGTATGATCACTTTAGGTGTGCAGTTCAAGATGGCGCTGCTTATCAGGAAAAAATGCATCAATATGTCAAACTTGGTTCGTATATTACCCGACTGCGCCAGAAGGAGGGTTATGTTTTTCGAGAGTATGTATGTATGTAAGTATGTATGTATGCATGTATAATTGTTTGGCACGCTCTGCGACTTGAACGGCTCGATGGATTTTAGCTTGAAAGGTGTCGTTAGATTTGTATTTACTGTGAAAGTGACACTGGGTATATCAAAATAAAAAAAAACAAAATGGCGGATTTCTGGCGCGAAATTCAAATGTTTGGCACGCTCTGCAGCTTGAACGCTCGATGGATTTTAGCTAAAGAGCTGTCGTCAGATTAGTATTAACTGTGAGAGTGACACTATTAGGTATATCAAAATAAATAAAACACAAAATAGCGGATTGGCGCCAAATTCAAATGTTTGGCACAGCCTGAACGGCTCGGTAAAGAGCTCATCATGAGGATTTTAAAATGGTAGATCTACTATTTCTTTAAAATGGTTACATAAAAAGGAAAATAATAGAAAAAAATATCGGAACCCATTAAATAATCTAGACTAAAATCATTACATCCAAGATGGGCCCCGACTGTTGCAGTCAATAATTATGTCCTGTCTCCTGAACTTGTTTTTATTCTTTTCAGTTTTAATTTAAAGTTTTTAGTTATTTTTTACGCAGTCGGGTTTTTTAATTTTTAATTCTTTTTTTTTATTTCTGTGATTTCCCGACGTTTTGTGTGTGTTTTGTGCTTGCACAGATAAGTTTGCTAAAGTGTATTTAACGAACCTTACGCGTAATTTTCCTATAGACATGTAGGTATTCTATTGTATCTGAAATTCTAAAATTGGCCTTTGAATTACTTTTTGCTGATCAATCAACTTTCTAATGTACCATTATTGTTGATTAGGTAGTTAAAGAAATTATAATAGCACTAGCGGCCCGTCCCGGCTTCGCACGGGTTTGGTATTTTTTTTTTTTTTTGTTTTAGCTTATATGACTCGTTCGTAGATTTACCATAGCAGCGCCATCTATTGATTACTTACTCAACCCAGTCGAAAGGTATCGACATCTGTTAGAATCATTTGGAGTTAACAGATAATTGTGACTGTCAAATAATAACAGACAAATAATTAGCAATAAATTAAAATTGCGACTATAATTTGAGATTTAAACTATCCTATCTCTCAAGTTGGATCGAACTGCACATGGTGTGCGAATTTTTTATAATCGGTTAAGTGGTTTAGGAGTCCATCGAGGACAAACATTGTGACACGAGATTTATATATATTAAGATATTGTATTGTGACATACGACTTGCATTTTAAAAGTAAAAATAAATATCGCTGGACATTACACACAGAGCCATCTAGTGCCACACTAAGCAACGAGGCTTGTGTCGTGACTCGTAGACACCAGATAGTTGATATACTACCTACTTATATACTTTTTGTTTGTAAATACATACATGTTTATAAATATCCATGACTCGGAAACAATAGGGAATAATTATGCATGAAATACAAAACTCTTTTTATTTATGAAAAATGCCTTGTATTGGCGCATAAAAACATTGTAGTACACTTGTTTAAGTTTCTAATACATCACTTATTTTACAATTTACTGTTTTATGTGGCAAGTTTTTGGTGAAACGGAACGCACTGTCAAACACACACCGTCCTCGACAACGAAGGTATTGACGTCAAAGTTCATTGTGTCAAAAAACACTTTTATTTGAAAAGTGCTAAAAGTTTTACTAAATTTTTATTATAATATTGTTATTGTAATTTTTACTTGATAATAGCACATACAATTGGTAAAATTATTTATTGAGGCCAAAAAAATCAGATGTAAACAAGGTAGATTATGGATAATGACGTCACATCATGGCCGCGACAGCTACGGACGTTTGAACTGTCGTAGAAAATTTCAGGAGTTTAATATTATTTTTGTGCGACAAGCAGTAGTTGAACTTAACCTTTAGTACTTTTCTTAGGTTGATAGTACCGCAGATATATAATACATAGTGCTGTATTTTAATGATTTAAGTGAAGAAAAAATTACGTGCACATCCCCTATTGTCCATGCTCATCACACAGACATTTACTCCTACCGGGATTCGAACCCGGGACCCTAACGTAAGGCAGCCTCACTACCGCTGCGCCATTCGGGTCGTCAAAAATCGCAGAAAAATACGACAAAATTAAAATGTTTGTAAAACGTACCGTGTTTTACGACTTTAAAACACTAAGTTTGATGACTAAACCAAGCTACTTACTTTTAGAGTGGATAACCATCTCAATGAAGTATTGAGAATTTATATTTTTATGCTAATGAGGAAGGCTGGTCAAAGCTTAGCTTTTTTTTTTAAAAGCTGATTGTAGATGGCGCGTCCATAGCTTAGTGGGTCTAAGCTATGGGCGCGCCATCTACAATCAGCTTTCTGACCAATGAGGTCAAACTATTTTGAAATATAAAATTATATTGCAGATTTTCAACCAATGATGATGTTTGGTTCATGCGATGCTAGCGCCATTAGTTCCACCAGTTGCCCACCCCATTGGAAATTCCATAAAACTTACCGGATACGTCTCGAAGTAGGTCTCCTTAAATCTCTTATCCGCTTGCCACAGAGTAGAAGCAAAGCCTGGAGGAAGAGGCACCTTGGCTACCAGTCTGCCAACTTCACCTGGTTCGCATTCTGAGCCATCTTCTTTGAGGGCACGCACTGGAAGACGTAACAATGATACGCGATGCATTACATTTTTTGTTATCTAGTTGTTAGCAGCTGTATAAGAGGGCCGTTTAAATCTACCAGGGGCCTAAATGTTCCCGAACTGTCACTTTTTTATCATCTTCCTGGCTTCGCCTGCCATTGTTTCTTGGGATCTTTTATGTATTTTTGTTCCATTCTCCCGTGTCAGTCATCTCTCTACCATTCACTCCTTTTCATTGATAGCAATCCTCATGCCACACATTACTTTTTTCTTTAGTCTTTTTCTCCCTCTCCACCCAGCAACATTTTTCAAGACAAAACTCTTACCTATCTCCTGTTTCTCCTCTCTTTTAGTTTCAAATGAATGGTCATTTAATATATTGACACGTCATCGAGGGGCCTTGCAATATTAACATTAATAAAACAAATTCCGATGTACATAAGCTTTATTATTGCAATTTGTGTGTCTTGCCCTTCACGAAGCCGTCAACCAAGCGTTCTGTACATCTAACTGTAACTACGCAAAAAATTTTGCTGGTAAACAACTGTTTTTTTGGGCTGAAATATCACGTTTTACGATAAAACTCCAATGAATAAAACTCAATGTAACGCACTCAAAACATTGTGCTGATGGATGCATTGACTAGAACACGTGTCGTGGAGGTATTCAAACCTTAAAAACTAGCACCTATTTAAAAAAAAATTGTGAAAAAGTTGAAACTTTGACCTCCAATATCTCCGAGAAGGTTCCCAAGTAGAACAAAAAAATATATCGCAATGACGGGGAGAACGAGTGAATATGAATAAATAAGTGCAAATACTCACTATCGTATCCAGGAACTGGGTATCCAGCCGAGTGTGGCGGTATGGCCTTCACGCCGTATCCCAGGCAGGGTGCTGTGATGGGAGACCCTGACTCAGTCTGCCACCAGTGGTTCAGGACTGGTACGCCGAATATACGCTCCGCCCATTGCTGTATAAAATGAATAAGGAATTATGAGACTCATCACCTTCCTGCCCTTGTCCCATTACTTGGGGTCGGCGCAACACGTTCTATTCTTCCATTCTCCTCTGTCAACCATCACACTATCATTCACTCCTTTATCTTTCATATCACTCCTCACACAATCCATCCATCGTTTCTTTGGTCTTCCTCTCCCTCTCCATCCGTCAACATTTATATTCATCACACTTTTAACCACATGCGATTCGTCCCTTCTCGTCACATGTCCATACCATGACAGTCGATTCCCGATTAATAAGGAATTATGACAGTATAGGTAGGTACAAAAAAAATGATTGGGGAACAAGGTTTACAAAACCTCTTCTTGTTTGCTTTGAATGTTTTTAAGATATTTGTCTAGCTAAATTATAAATTAACCCATAAGTAATCCATGAATCCGCACTGGGTCAAGTGGTTGATGGAGGATTACGCTTCCAATCTTCCAGAGTGGATGCCCTGGCAGCCATTATTCCCAGAGATAGATTGCTTTCAAGTAACAGAGGTCTCCTAACTTACTTACTACGTTTATTTATGAGGTAATATGAAAGAAGTGGCAGGAGAAGATGGGTCAGAGTGTCAACTAGGTGAATGGAAGCCTCGGTCTCTCTCTCTCTGTCTCTCTCTCTCTCATCACAGGCTTCTCATCATAATCTGAATAGCCTTTTCCCAACTATGTTGGGGTCGGCTTTCAGTCTAACTGGGTGCAACTGAATACCAGTATTCATAGTGCAACTGCCTAGTCTGACTTTCACAACCCCGTTAGCGCTGAGCAATACGATGCCCCTTGGTAAGACTGGTTATCAGACTTTCGGGCCACTGACTACCTGTAACGACCCTCAAAGATCGTAAAATGTAAATGTCAAATGCCGGGCCCAACGGCCTAACGCTCTTTCCGAAGCACGGAGGAAACTCGGTATGGATATGTCAGTAACTCATCCATGAACCGGCCTTGGCAAGTGGTTCTTATTCTTGTTTTTATTATCTCCGAGCTTCTCGCATCAGTCTCTAGTAAGAATTTGAGAAAATTGGATTTCTCTCTTTTCATTCTAAGTAGAATACTAGGTAGTAATAATTTCTTACCGTCTTTGCAAGTTTCGTAAACGGACTTCGGACGTTATTTACCTAATAGTTGATTTTTACCCTATTTCGTTCCAGCGGCACCACCCATGTAGGTACACGGCGAGCATAAAGTCGTAGGTCAATATTATTCTTACATGAATGAATGAATGCATTAATTTACTTAATTTAGCTTTCCGTTACAAACTGTATTCATTGGTATCACAAGAACGACCATGTGATACCAATAAGAAATGACTTTCTATAATATTCTCCTTGACACGAGTCAAGGAGAATATTATAGAAAGTCCTTTCTACCTCCTGGATCGTATATCCACATCGGATCATCGACATGGTACGGTATGAGTTTGGAAATGAAGAATTTATCCCGAAAAGTTGCTTTGTTGGTTTTGATAATTTGGGATAATATAACCAATAATATAATCTCCAAGCTGTTAATTTACTTTTGCTGAAACTGTGTTGGTGTCTGATGGTCTACGTAATTCTTTTACTTGTTTTCGATTTAGAAGCAAAACTGATTTTCAAGCTGTTTTGCTACAAAAGGAAATATACGCCGGATTCCCGGATTCCAAATTAACTAATTGCTCAGGCCTCATGCAAAAACCCAGCATTTCAACTAATTCAGAAAGTACAGAGCTA
Source organism: Xestia rhomboidea (assembly GCA_963853795.1). NCBI lineage: Eukaryota > Metazoa > Arthropoda > Insecta > Lepidoptera > Noctuidae > Xestia > Xestia rhomboidea. The sequence continues at coordinate 15,712,100 of OY970778.1, forward strand.
TATGCCGGGCGAAAAGATACAAGAAACAAAAACTCACTCTGGTATCCTGATCACAGTGTTCACCAGCAATAAACACAGTCTTCAAAGATTTGCTGCAGTATCTCCTGGCGTACTTGGCGTTGGGATCAGCTCGCTTCAGCACTCGGAACGCTGTGGGGATCGTGAACAGGGCGTTGACACGGTGCTGTTCTATGATTCTGGAATAGAGACAAGAGAAAAATCTTCATACGTGCATCTTTTTAAATAGACCACGGTAATGCTGCTACTGCTTGGCGGCATTAGCTTCATTAAAATAACTATCCTGGGGTATCCTGGCGTAAGGGTCCTTGGGGAAAAGATAACTCAGATAAGGTGGAACGGTGTGTCGATTGTTGGTGGACTCAAGTTTAATGAATATCCTTAAACTTGAGTCATAACTCCATTCGACGAGTCCCTAAAGCTATAATGTGTCCAAGTGGAGAACCAGAACACTGGAGAAAACAACGAAACAATCAGCCTCATACTTGCATCATTCTTCTTTCACTTGCAACGAGGATCGCCTCCCTTTCTCTCCATTTAAAAGTTTTGCAAAATACCAAGTCTTACCTAAAATACTGTCCAGGATCAGGAGTCCTATCAGGCTTCCCCTCGAATAGCACAGACGTAACCCCAGCAAGAAGGGGTCCATAGCAGATGTAGGAGTGGCCGACCACCCATCCCAAGTCTGAGGCTGCCCACCAGACGCCTTTCTTCAGGCCGTAGACTGTTCGTAAGGTCCAGCAGAGGGTGGCTGCGTGGCTGCATGGTCGTTGGACTCCTTTGGGGGCGCTTGTTGTGCCTGGTTTGAGAAAAAAAAATATTTAAGATAATAACATCTGAACACGCAGATAAATAAATAAAAGAATGATGATGATGATGAAATTGATTTTAGAAAAGATGAAAAACTTTCTACACATATCAACTAATACATATAATAAAGAGGAAAGATTTGATTTTTTGTTTGGGTGTTTGTTACAATTTAACTACTCAACTGATTTTAAAAATTCTTTCACCATAAGAAAGCTACATCTTTACCGAGTTATATAAGTTATAAATTATATTGATATCATGCAAATTAGCCGAGCTATCACAATTTTCGAAGACGAAGTCGCGGGCGAAGTGCTAGTTAAAACTAAACAGTCCACTACCTACAAAAATTACCACGATAACCTCACGTGTCTCGCATAATATGGTAAAAAGGCACGCTTCAATAACAATGGGGCACTAAATAGATGTGATTATCAATTATAATTACTAGAACAAAGGTTTGTAGCAACAATTAAATCACAATCAACCGAACGCAATGAATGTTAGACAACGGCGTAATGTCGTTTGCGGTTAGAGCCAGAGGTTGTTGATATAATCGAAATCATCATCTGTCTACCCTATTTCTATGTTGGGGTCGGCTTCTAGTCTAATTGGTCTATCTGTCTGACCTCCACAACTCAGTTAGTACTGGGTAATAGGCATGGCGACAGTATCAAAAAATTGCAAATCTATTTAGTCCGTCAGTTAGAGTATTGGAAATTAAAGGACACCTATTTTTTGTTTTTGTAAATCAATGAATATTGACAAAGATAAAACGCATCAAACTCGGAAGTGGGGGCTCGTGACGTCAGAACTAGCTAAAAATTATACCATGGCGTGACGTATTGAGAATTTTAAAAGTGTCGTATCTTCGTCAATTTTGGTTTACATAACAAAAGAAAAAACACGGGTCAAATATTTTTTGATAATCTAATGGCCGAATACTGAAACGTCACTCAAAATTTAAGTAGCACTTATATTTAACAGATACTCAAAAGTGATGTTTGGCCATACAAAATTTAAAGTTTAGGAGCTGCTCAAATGTTAAGCAGCCCTTAAATTTTGAGTGACGTTTCAGTATTCGGGGGTAAGTGACGGACTAATTGGTTTTTTTTTGTCGTCTCGCCTATACGATATTCCCTTAGTAAGACTGTCAGTTTTCGCGTCATTGACTACCTTGTGACAACTTTCAAAGATCTACAAGTTACAACTGGGACCAACAGCGCTGCTTTACCACGTGCGGCTGTTATTATTTAGCCACGAGCACGTTATGCAGAAGTGTACTTATAGACCCCATTTCGTCAGTTATGTTCATTTAAGTCCCGTGTAATATAAGGCAAGCCTATCGCCATCAACCACAAAAACAAGCTGCTACTAAGAAATTCATGAATTCATTCTGATGGCAGAACCCACTAACACCTTGCCCGGCCTGGGAATCAAACCCAGGATCTCGTGCTTAGCAGTAGCACTTGACTATATCATTGAGACAGTTTTAAGACGAATCCTGGAGCGAAGACCATTTGGAAGCGTAGTGCGGGACAACCTACAACTAGGTGGACCGTTGACCTAAAGCGTTGAGAGTGTTCTGGAGTTGTGACGCGGTTTGCTGTTGGCCCGAGTGAAGGAAATTTCGTGGGGAAACCAGCGGAAGACATGCGTCAACAGTGGTTGACGTATGTCTTCCGCTGGTTTCCCGAAGGATAGGCCTTAATTGAGCGGGTGGGCCAAGTGCTGGTTACTTCCTAAAGAGACGAGGCCTATGTCCCAGCAGTGGGAACTTTATAACCATGCTCATGCTTAGCTCTTACCTGAAGTATACAAAATATACAGCGGTTCGTTCGCCTCCACAGACACACAGGGCACAGGGTCGGCTTCCAGAGCTTCCTCCCAGTTGATGTCCCGGCCAGGTTCCAGGGTACACTCTAGCACTTTCCGCCGCTGGAAGATGATGCAGCTGTTCGGCTGGAAGTCTGACTGGCAAAGAGCTTCGTCTAGGATGTCCTTGTATCTAGATATAAGATATAAATGTTAAAGAAAAGTTGCGAGGAAGTTTAAAAGTTATGTGGAAATTGGTTGTGATGGCATGGGCTTGTGATGCAAATGAGGAGAATGTCGTGAGGTAAGTTTTAAATAGAGTATGAGTGGCAAAGGGGATGGCAACTGTGAAACTAATAGCGCTAGCATAGTTTGTTCCAAGCATCGTCATTGGTAGAAAATCTGGTAATGTCATTTTATATTTCAAAATGGCTTGACCTCTGTTTCAGACAGATCATGATCTAATCAGATTGGGAACAAACTATGCTAGCACCATCTGCTTTTAGCTTTCACCGGCCAACCCAATTGGTGTTCTGTGTGAAACGATGGATGGACTGTGTGAAAGGTGCTTTGAAGGGAGGGGGGGGGGGTGCACAATTAGTTATTTTTTCAATCCTCAGTAGGCTAGCGTTTGGCCGTAACTCGCCTCATGTGAAGCTATGGCCTAGCACGCTTGAGAGCACGCCTAGAAGAAACCAATTCACTCGAACTTTAGAGATCTAGATTATAATGATCGGGAAACAGAGAAGCCACCAGTGAATTCCATAGACTGGCGGCTCGCACAGTAAACGTAGAAGCATACTGGTTTTTGCACCGACTTCAAAAAGGAGGTTCTCAATTCGTCGGAACCTTTTTTTATTTTATAAGTATGTTCCCCGATTACTTGAAGATGGATGGACCGATTTGGATTTTTTTTTTGTTTTGAGTTAACTACTATAGTTTACCTGACAATTTTGTTCGGCTCCACACCACAACTAGCTGCAATGATCACAGTGGGTTCAGCATGTTCAATCCTTGTTCTCAACTCCCTCGCTGCGAAGCCTGGGTAACAAACATTGGTCCTTCAATTCTGAATCATTATTGTTGAACCTATTTGGTTTAAATTCAATAAAGAATCATCCTGGCTGTATAGTGTTCCAAATACAAATCTATTCTATTGTACTGACTCTACTTGACTTTGTCACATATCAATAAAAATGCTTCGTGTGTAAAACTCTCACATTAAAAACTTGTTTTACTACTCAAATATTAGAAGGTTATGGCCCCTTGCTAGTGCTATGGAAGCGAGCGGAGATTCCTCGTCACCATCGATGACCACGAAGTCGTCGGCACCAAATGCAATAATTTTTGGAACCACTACCGCTGTTCCAAATATCGACAAACTGAAGGGAGCGAAGAACTATTCTTCATGGAGCTTCGTAATGAAGAATACTCTCATTGTGTGCGACCTCTGGGACTGCGTAAACAGCCCTGCTAAATTTAAAACACAGGTAGGAGATGACGCGTATGTGTTCCACGCGCGCCTCAAAGAGAGTCAGCAATAGGGAAGGGGTCCGCAAGGGCCGAAGCCTGCCGGGGTTGCGGGACTATTCGAAAGAGATACCGTGGTCCCGGAACACAAAGGGCGATGAAGGAACATGGATGGGTTTTAGTCAGTAAAAGTCTGACACTCCCTCCCGCTCCGCCCAGAGCGGGAGAAGTCATTTGATGATGTCCCATCCAAAAAAAAAAAAGGTAGGAGATGACGATACTTTTAAACGTCTAGATGCGAAAGCTATGGCGAAAATTTGCCTCTCGATGACACCACGAGTACATCCAACCGTGATGAGCGCCACGACAGCAGAAGGAATGTGGAAGAAGCTACAAGCTGCATACGCAGATAGCGGCTTACTGCGACGACTGAACCTCTTGCGCAGACTATTTAATTATAAACTCTCCTCATTTAAGAGTATGGAAGCTTATGTGAGCGAGATAAGAGCCACACAGCAACAGCTCATCGAAGCTAACGAGCCAGTAGATGACGAGTTCGTAGGACTGATTATGCTGACAGGACTGACCGAGAAGTTTAATCCAATGGTCATGGCGATCGAAAACTCGGGAACCAAACTTACGTCAGACTCTGTAGCTGCGATCCTATTAAAAGAAGACCTACGTTATTCCCCATCGAAAGAGCCAGATGCTGCGTTGACCGTTAATTCTACTAAGAACTCAAGCCCTCGCCCACCAGTTTGCACATACTGCAAGAAGAAAGGACACTTCGTCTCAGAATGTCGTAAAAGGAAGTGCAAGAAGAATGTGACTAACTTAGTTTCTAATATTACTGATGTTACACTTTTATCATCTTTTACCACACCTCCTTTTCAGCTACCCACATCCATCTCATCCTGGTACTTAGATTCTGGTGCAACAGCACACATGTGCAACGACATACGCATGTTCAGTGACTTTTCGCACAGCTCAAGCTATGTCACTGTAGCCAACAATGAAAAAATGGCATGTAAAGGTACAGGTACAGTTCAATTAAATGTATCTAATAGTGTTCATTCCATGTCTAACGTTCTCTTTGTACCTAAACTAACTGCTAACTTATTATCAGTCAGTAAGCTAGTTCAAAAAGGTTTTGTGGTTATATTCTCGCCCAAAGGTGCGACTATTCTTCTCAGACAAGAATGCAAAGTTTCCGGAATAACAGTTGCTACTGCTTCAAATAAACAAGGCATGTATAAGCTTGACATTTCCGAAACTCAAGCTCAGCTGATTACTGACAGAAAGCTACCAGCTGTGTTATGGCATATACGTCTTGGACATATCAACGTCAAAGCGATGAATATTTTAAAAAAGTTTTCTACGTCAGGCATAAAATATGATGACACGTTGAATGAAACCTGCATTCCTTGTGTACAAGGAAAATTAGCAAAAAGGCCGTTTAAAAAGTCCAAAAGTAAGACAAAAAATAAACTTGAATTGATCCATACAGATCTATGCGGACCAATGAGTACGCATTCATGGGGTGGTGCCCTATATTTGCTTACATTTACGGACGATTTTACTCGAAAAATTTTTGGTTTTTTATTTAAGTCTAAAAGTGAAGTTTTTTCGTCGGTCTTAAAATTAAAACTTTACGATCAGACAATGGCGGAGAATTCGTAAACGGACCGATGTCTACTTTTTTGCAGGAAAACGGAATAGTTCATCAGAAAACAGTCCCGTATAATGCAGAGCAAAATGGAACTTCAGAACGCGTCAATAGAACTGTAATTGAAAAAACAAGAACAATGTTTCATGACTCAAAGCTACCAAAAGCTTACTGGGGTGAAGCTGTGAATACAGCTATCTATTTAAAAAACGTAACGCCAACTCAAGCGTTGAACAATAAAATTCCTGACGAATTATGGTATGAAAAACCGATTGATCTATCACATCTTCGTGTTTTTGGTTGCGAAGCGCATGCTATAATTCCTAAAGAGAAGCGCACTAAGTTAGATTCTAAAACAAAAGCTTGTATCTTTGTTAGTTACTCAAGTGAGAGTAAAGGCTATCGCCTTATAGATCTTCATAATCCCAGAACGATCATTGTCGCACGTGATGTCATCTTCATCGAAGATAAAGTGGGAAACCCTGCTACAGCAGCGGAACCTACTACTACTACTGCCGACAGTACCCTCATTTACGACCAAATAAAGATAGAAAATTCACAACCAGTAACACCAGAATCGTTTACAGATACTGAACGAATTGAAAGCCAGCCTGAAGTTTCAGAAGCAGAAACATCAGAGGAGTATTTGACTGCAGATAACGAATCTAGTGAATCAGCACCAACTTCTCCAGAAACAGACAGCGCGATCAGTGAACCCAGATATCCGCAACGACAACGACGACCACCTGACAGATATAGTCCGTCGATGTTTATGGTGTCAGACTATGAACCAGAAACCTACAAACAAGCCGTAGAAGATGTTCACAGTTCTGAATGGCAAAAAGCTATGAAAAATTAGTACGATTGTTTAATGAAACACGGGACATGGCAATTAGTAGAGAGACCCACAGACAGAAAGATTATTAAAAATAAATGGGTCTATAAAATTAAAAAGAATACTAACGCTGAAGTTGTTAAATTTAAAGCAAGATTAGTAGCAAAAGGCTTTACTCAGGTACATGGTATCGATTACGGAGAGACTTTTTCTCCTGTAGCACGACTGTCATCAGTTAGACTGCTTCTTGCGTTTGCCGTACAACTTAACGTCCAGTTAGATCACCTTGATGTAGAAACAGCTTTCCTAAATGGCGATTTAGAAGAGGAAATCTTCATGGAACAGCCACCAGGTTTTGAAATCGACCGAAAAGGAAAAGTTTGCTTACTTAAAAAATCGCTTTATGGCCTAAAGCAATCCCCTCGACAGTGGAATATAAAAATATGCGAAGCCATGAATAGCTTATCGATGACACAAGCAGCAAACGAGCATTGCGTTTATTACAGACGAGACGGTAACAACATAATTGTAGTTTCCGTATTCGTGGACGATTTTTTCATCCTCTGTAATAATGAATGTATGAAAGAGACCTTCAAGAATTCACTCAAAAAACTTTTCATCGTGAAGGATCTTGGTCCTCTGAAAGACTGCTTAGGCATGCGAGTTATTCAAAATATTGAGAATATCACACTTGACCAAACTAAGTACATCGAAAAAATCATTGAAAAGTTTGGGATGAAAGATGCAATTCCAATCTCCACTCCTATGGAAGCTGGTATGAAGCTCACCATTCCTGCCAAGGAAGATGAGAGACTTGATTTACCGTACCAACAGCTTATCGGATCTCTAATGTACATTTCAATAGGAACAAGGCCTGACATATCGCATACAGTGTCTTATCTGAGTCAATTCAATGTACATTACGGGGAGGTGCATTGGAAAGCTGCTAAACGGGTACTCAGATACCTGAAGGCAACAAAGGACTTAAAACTTTGTTTTGATAAAAAAGAACAAAGCTATCCTATCGGATACGTAGACGCTGACTACGGCAGTAATGTTGTAGACAGACGATCATACACAGGATACGCCTTTAAAATGAGTGGTGCGTGCATATCTTGGGAATCGCGCAAGCAGCGCACACCCGCACTGTCCACCACTGAGGCTGAGTACATGGCACTTACTGAAGCATGTAAGGAAGCCATTTACATGAGATCACTCATTAAAGAAGTTTTCGACGTCATTCAGCCTATTACCATTCATTCGGATAACCAAAGTTCACTCAAACTCACTCGAAATGATACCTTTCATAGTCGCACTAAACACATAGACATAAGACATCATTTCATTAGGGAACTTTCACAAACCGATTTCAACCTACAGTACATTTCAACAAATGACATGCTAGCTGACATACTCACTAAATCACTAACCAGAACTAAACATTCTAGATTTACAAATGCTTTAGGTTTAGTTAAGAGTAGTTAGCAATTTCAATTTATTTTTCTGTACTGAATGTATTTTTATATACAGGTTGATCTTATATTTTTTTTCTTGTATCTATGGAATATCTTTGATACAGGATGCTCCATTACGGGGAGGTGTTGAACCTATTTGGTTTAAATTCAATAAAGAATCATCCTGGCTGTATAGTGTTCCAAATACAAATCTATTCTATTGTACTGACTCCACTTGACTTTGTCACATATCAATAAAAAAACTCTCACATTAAAAACTTGTGTTTTACTACTCAAATATTAGAAATTATCATCTGCCAAGCCATATCCCAACTATTTTCAGATTCCAGACAAACCTGATGCAGCTGAATACCAGTATTTTACATGGAACGACTGCCTATCTGACTTCCACAACCCAGTTAGTACTGGGAAAAACGATACCCCTTGCTAAGATTAATTTTAATTGTAAATATTGTCTTATTTCACGCAAAGACAAAGAAACTACCTAAAATTAAAACATAAAAGAAAAATAATGGTGATAAACAGAGCAGCTACCTACATAAATTCAACTTAGTTAGTAGAAGAAGTTAGTAGAAAACTTAGTTTCAATTGGTAATCAAGAATTTAAAACAATACATAGTTGTAGTAATTAAACACTTTTTGCAGAAAATACCCAAAACATCTTTTTAAGTGACGTATGTTGTACCCGATGACGTCATGAGGCACCGCATGAGGTACCTAATATTATTTGATAAGCGATAGTCCTCACAGATAATTAATGTAATTATTATGTTACAAGGCATTTTTTCAATTCAGTTCGACATTTTTTTTTGCAAATGGTTGGGCATTGTTACCATTGTGATGTGCGGTTGACTGTACTTTTATAGAAAAATGTTCTAGACACGTAACCTGGGGACTGACCCCATAATCATTTATTATTTGTAATAATCCCTGCCGAAGTGACGATACTCTCAGCACACATCATCAACTGCCTAGCCTTCTCCCAACATGTTGGGGTCGACTTCCAGTCTAACCAAAAGCATCTAAACCGATAAAATACACTGGTATTTTGCCTATCTGACCTCCACAATAAAGTTCTTCATACACATCTTTAAAAAAAAGATTACTTAAAATGTAATATATATATAAATAAAACAAAGCTGAAAATCAGTATTGCATTCAATACCAAAACACCTCCACTAATTTTCTCAAAGAAAGGGCAAAAAACTTGCAAGTATCTCATCGTAACTTTTAAATGTCAGTTTTTTTTTTTTTTTTTTTATTTTATTTTCCACTTTTTTATATTATTTTTGTAAAACACTACATAATAATATACTTTTTCGAATAATATCAGCTTACCAGCTCTCAATTTCCGTAAGGTATAATATAGTATCCAAGTGGCAGTAGAACACTGACTCCTAAGTCACAGGTTTCCCTAGTTTAGGAGTCAGGGTTTCAGCTTTTGTACGCCTTAACAATTGTGAACTTTAGCTAGATATTAAGCATATTGTAAGGATTTGTATCAATAAAGTATTATTATTATTATTATTATCGTCACTCGTGTCAATTTTGCCAGAACCTTAGGGATAAAGACTTACCTCCAAAAACGACAGAATGGATAGCTCCTATCCTGTTGGTAGCCAGCATGGAGATGATAGCCTCTGGAATGAGAGGCATGTAGATCAGCACTCTGGAGCCTCTGGTCACGCCCAGGGATGCCAGTTTACCGGCCAGGCGGGAAACCTGAGATAAAGCATAGCCGTTTTCAAAATTGCACGTCACAAGAAAGGTCACGTCCAAGGAGTTTATATAGGTAGGCATGATGATTGCTATAACTGCTAAAAGCAAAGTCGTCCCCGTCTAGTCCTAAGTCTGCCTGACTTAAGACAAGATGGGTAGACTTTATGACAGATGACATGGCTAGTAGAAAAGTGAACCTTGAGAATGAGATGACAAGAGATGAAGCTGTACAGGAGAAGACGACTCGAGAAGGATTAGTAGGGCTATTACGTATCTCTGTTGACAGGTCGAAATGATAGTAACTGAGCTCAGTGTCCATCAATTAACGGTCAAAAGGTTGGTTTCGTATTATTTATGACCCTGTTAGTCACCGTAAATCCACTCAGGGTGATACGTAATACCAATATTGTGACATTCACGGTTGTCATCTAAGTTCGGTGTACAACCGAAGCTTGATAGTCACTGGATATCAGAAAGATACGTAATAGCCCTGCTGGTGAAGATGCATAAGCACACCGAAAAGCTTATATGTCAGTCCTGTTGAAAATACTACAAAGAAAGTACTAACCTGATCTTTAATCTCGGAGTACGTGATCTTCCGTACAGTGTCGGTCAAGGGTGAGTCGTGCACGAGCGCCACCTGGTCGCCCTTGCCACTGGCTACATGGCGGTCCACCGCGTTGTGACATACTGACATCTCGCCACCGACCCACCTGGAACGAAAAGACGCGTTAGCTTTTCTGAAAGACTTTATCCCAAAAACCAACACACAATGTAAAAGAATGTGTGTGGGTTAATAATTTGGCAATAGAATATAGAATAGAATACTCTTTATTATGTACACCATAAAAATTACAGATACAAATGGAAAACATTTAACATAGGCGGTCTTTTTTCTTTTCATCTTTCGATCTTTAATATGTTGGTATTATTGGCAATTAATAGCTTAGGCACGCCACTCTATCCACATTGTCGGTCTACCTCGACATGCGACAGTACGACAAAAGGGTAAGGACGTGGAACAGTGCCAGAAATTAATGTCCACCTCCTGCTCTGTAAAACATGCAAAGTAACTTCTGTGCTACCACCCACGGCGCTGTATAAGTATCGAAGTTATGGTGTCACCATGCCAGCGACATGAAGAAGAAATTAGCACAAGCATGTGATGATTTATTTATTTAAACTTCAGGTCGTCTTAGGGGCAGAGTTAAAGTTCATGTATACCAATAACAATATGTTCAAATAAATGGTGTAATTTACAGGGTTTAAAAGTCAAAATAGGGGTTCCGCAAGGCTCAATATTGGGCCCTTTCCTCTTTTTAGTATGTATAAATGATCTGCCGTATTTACTGAAAAACCAACCTGAAAATATGGTGTTATTTGCCGATGACACTTCCCGAATTTTTAAGATAAATAGACGAGCTCAAAATCTAGATGACGTGAATAATGCCCTACTTCAAGTCCATAATTGGTACACAGCAAACAATTTGGTACTCAATGAAAAAAAAACGAAATGCATAAGATTTGCTTTACCGAATGTTAAAAGTAGCGATTGTGATATAGTATTAAATAAAGAGAAACTTGAATTCGTAGATAAAACGGTTTTCCTGGGGATTACGCTTGATTCAATGCTTCAATGGGGTTCTCATTTAACATCTCTGGCGGGGCGGCTAAGTTCAGCAGCATATGCTATTAGGAAAATCCGTCAATTTACTGATGTAGATACTGCTAGATTGGTCTATTTTAGTTACTTTCATAGTATAATGTCTTATGGCATTTTGTTATGGGGACGGGCTGCAGACATTGAGTCTATATTTATTCTGCAAAAAAGAGCCATCAGAGCCATATACAATCTTCGTAGGCGCGATTCTCTGAGGGAACTGTTTAAGGAAATTAACATCATGACTGTACATTGTCAATACATCTACGAAAACATAATGTACGTAAGAAAAAATCTACATCTTTTTGGTAAAAGAGGTGACAGACACAATTGCAGTACTAGAAATAGGGATCAATTAGTTCAGCCAGGCTTCAGACTCGCTAAAGTAGACTCTTCTTTCATGGGGTACAGTTTGAGATGCTATAATAAAATTCCACAAAGTATTCTTGAACTGAATGAAACAAAATTTAAAGCATGCATTAAACGCACATTAAGTAAGCCAGCATATTACAAATTGGACTATTATATCGCTGATAAAAATGCTTGGCTCAATGCCGGTCCTGCTCCACAAGAACAGGGGTGCATAAATGGATAGCACTAATTGTATTGTTGGAGCTGCTGAAGATTGTACAACTATCTTTGTATTGTATAAATTCAATATTTTTGGGATTATATAGACGCATATCCCATATTGTGTGAGTGCTATGTACTAGAATGCTATCAGTCGCTGGAAACTTACGTCTTTTCTTGACTTGAATGTGCCCTGGCGGTTAAGAGTATGTCATGCTCACTCAATGTTATGAACCAGTTTTCGAGGAAGTGTATTGAAAAAGATTTTTCAATACACTTCCTCGAAAACTGGTTCATAACGCACTATGATTAGGTTCAACATGCAATGTATTTCACACCCGTGCGATTTTTTTCATTTTCCAACACGTGTGCGGGCATGAAAATTGCCACAGATAACTATACCTATACTGCCTATACTTAGTTCAAATTGGTTCAATGCATTAAGTCGGAGGTGATTTTTTTTCTTTTAATTTTGGCAAAGCAATAATGCGTCTTTACCGCCTAAATATTTTTTAAATATTCAAATTGTGTTTATAAATAGAATATCATAGATAAACATGATTATTTAAAACTAATATTTACTTTTATAAACAAATTAACATTTATTTATTTATTTATTTATTTATTTAACAATTTATGTACACACTAAATATAAACAAAGTAGAAAGGAACAGAAAATAGTACAAAGGTGATGCTTATTTCTAAAGAAATCTCTTCCAGCATACCTGCGAAAGGAGAAACTAAAAAGAGATGTAGACAAAGTGTGTAAAAAAGAAAAAGAAAATGGAATACATAAAACCATAAAACAGATAACTATGACTTGTGTTCTAAATTCAAAAATATAAAAAAAAAACGATTTTTTATATTAGGCTGTATAGCGGCTTCATACCTTTGCTTCTCCTTCAACCTGGCGAAAGCAAAGCGCGGAAAAGAAGAAAATTAAAATCATGTTTCTTATTAATTTATGACAAAAATATTTTTCGTTATTTTATTTTATATCTTCAGAAGTGTATTGAAAAACGTCGTTTGATACACGTGGACATTTGTTATTGCAGTTCTCAGTTCAAAAACACCCTCGCCTACGGCTCGGGAGTTAATTCCGCCTCGAATGCAATAACAAACTTTCTCCACTTGTATCAAAATGTACTATTTCCACAGATGCCAATGCCTATAAACGACGGTGAATGTTTTTATTTAAATTTCGCCAGGTATGCGTCCGGCGTAAACATTTTTTGAATATTTAAATTGTGGTTATAAATAGAAATATAGAATATTTATGTACTTTTATAAACAAACTAGTTTGCTTGGGTGCGCGAGCTGCGCGCAGCTCGCGTGTTTGGTGTTTTTGAGAAGTATTACTTACCCTTATAAAATTTTGAGAATATATGGGCATCCTTAAATGAATTGGAAAATCCGTTAGAATTACCCCTAAAACAGTACGAAAACCTCTACGAACCCCTAATAAAATCTAAAACCTTATTTAAAAACTCAGAATTGGAAAATCCGTTAGAATTACCCCTAAATCAGTATGAGAACCCTGAAGAACCCCTAAAACATTTGAGAAGTATAAAAAAAAACATTACCCTAAGGTTTGCTTGTCGTCGTCCCTGAGTTACGCTTCACCCACTCAACCTTCGTTACGCTACGGAGGTCGGCGCCTCGCTTCGCTCGCCACCTCCCCCCTTCGCTCCACTCGGTCTCGCAGGTTCGCTCCGCTCAGGACCTACCTACCACCGGACAGGTTTCGACGCCTACTATAATATTGGTTCAAACACCTGATGGCTATCTCTAACCGTTATGAAGTTACAGCCCTTTCAATTTTAGGGGAGGTTGGGGAGGGGAGCTTCACCCACTCAACCTTCGTTACGCTACGGAGGTCGCCGGCTCGCTTCGCTCGCCACCTCCCCCCTTCGCTCTACTCGGTCTCGCTGGTTCGCTCCACTCAGGACCTACCTACCACCGGAAAGCGGAGGGGAGCAAAGGGGAGGTTGGGGAGGGGAGGGTATACAAATTTCAACGCCCCTCAATAATAAAGTATAGTAAATATCAAACTTCCGCTACGTGTCCTAGTTTCCGAGATACGATGGGGGGAGGGGTGAAGGGGGGGAGAGTGGGGAGTTTTGAAAAATGATTTCGACTAATGCATTGCCCCTTTATACGAATCTGAAAAAAAAAATGTTCCAAGTCTCTTAACTTCCGAGATCCGCCTAAAGGGGGGGAGAAGGGGGGAAAGGAGGTCAACTTTGAAAACTGTTTTTTTTCTTTTCCGAGCCTCCTCTATACGAATCTGAAAAAAAAAATGTTTCAAGTCTCTTGGTTTCTGAGATACGATAGGGAGGGGTGAGAAGGGGGGCGAAAAGGGGAGGTTTGGCACTTTTCCCATAGGTTTCAGAGTTATATGTTTACGAATCTGTCAAAATATACCCACCTCCCCATCCACCAACAGGGAGAACAATTCTGTCAATCAGTGAGTGAGTCAGTGGTAATTCAGCTTTATATAGTATAATTAACACTAATTGGTGTTCTAAATTAAAAAATATATTTAAAAAAATATTAGGCTGTTTAGCGACTTCATACCTTTGCTTCTTCTTCAACCTGGCGAAAGCAAAGCGCGGAAAAAAAGAAAATTAAAATATTAATTTATGACAAAAATATTTTTCGTTCTTTTATTTTATTTCGTCAAAACTGTATTGAAAAACGTCGTTTAATACACGTGGGCATTTGGTATTGCAGTTCTCGGCCCTATAAAACCTTCGCCTACGGCTCGGGTGTGAATACCGGGTACAAGTGGAGCAATAACAAATTTTTTCCACTTGTATCAAAATGTATTATTGAAATAACTCTAGTACCGACTTATCCACACGAATACGCTTTCGTAAGAAATTATTCAGTTTCGACAAATAAGAGCAAGGAGGATATTTCCTCATCTCTTCTCTGCTCTAAACCGTTCTTGAAGACACGAGATGATCATTCATATTCATTTTATATTCATTTTGTGAACATAGGGTAAATACAGATGTTATGTATATAAATGTTGGTACATAGGTAGGTACCTACCTACTATGTCCCGCCAGAAGGTGAACAAAATAGCGTAGGTAATCGAATGTCAATTAACACAATAAAAACCAAAAAATAAAGGTAAAAGGTAAGAAGATCTCACACTTTTATGCCAAGCCACCATCCATTCGAGAACATGCTCATTTGATCTTATGTTAAGTTTATCCACTATACTGAGACTACTAACCATTTTGTGAACGGCGGGTTGCTGTTGTCCAGCACTTGATCCCAGGGTTTGGTCCACTCCAGCTCTTGGGCCACCTCACCCCAGAACCCTTCAGGGTCATTAATGGAGCGACGGTAAGCTTCTTGGTATTCTGGTGTCACACTGCTCTCACCTAGATGCGGAAATAAAAACATTTATATGATACCGAATTTCATTGAGGCAAACGTATATCATAAATTAAGAATAGGGAGATGAAACACATGTGGCGAAAGGAGTAGTTACCTAAAGCATAAACATGTTGATAGAAAAAGTAAAGAAAGGGAAAACAAACAAATGAAGGATGATTGTATGAATGACAATATTTTTATTGTGAATGAAAAGGGAATAAAACTAAAATGTCAACGGACTGGGGAGAACGGCAGAGGACAACAAAATTGAATAATAACTAGTACTACTACTAAAAGAAGTGACGCTGACAGCAGCACAAAGGTAAGTTGAAGAAGAGATGGAATATAGATGCTAAGTAATTGAAAAAGAGATGGAATATAGAGGCTAAGTAATACAGACGAACCTTAGTCGGTTTGCTCTGGTTGGAAGCACACACCAAACAGAGGCATCGTTTTAGGGCGAGAGAATTGAAACATAGATATTTGTAAAATTTATTGCTGTCGCGCAGTGCCCGAACAACCGAGCTATCAATGTGTGAGTGGGACTGTCAATGTTTGCGTGCGAACAAAACACTGTAGGCCAGAGCGAGAATACGTTGTGGGCAGTTGAAAGACGTAAACGCCTTACAGCACCTTTTCTACGAATTTGTAAACCGCGTAAAACAACAAGAACTATTAAAATCTTTGCTGTATTCTCAAGTTAAAGGCACTCTTGTCACAAATTATGATAAAGAAAAAGAAGATGAAGCTATAATACAAAAAATCATAGAACAAGAAACGGGACTACCGGTATCAAAATGTGGATTATCGATCTACATAAAACGTTTTTGGCAGCAAGTCCTGATGGTATTGTTGAAGAAGATTCGATAGTGGAAGTTAAATGTCCTTACAAAATTGTTGATTTAACACATACAGAAGGAATAGAGCAAAATAAAATAGACTTCTGCATACTTAAAAACGACAAGAGTAATCATAATTATTATTAATTAACGAAAGGAGTTTTTTTTTAACCCCTCTGCAGGATATGCCTCACCTCCTTTCTTGCCCAACCTGCACAGCCACCTGTACCTTCCAGGATTTAAACGAAGCCAACGACAGGGCTGTGCAGGTGGCAACATACTGGTCGGGCATTATTTGAGTCTATCGAAACGCAAAGAAGAAGAAGAACGAAAGGAGTTTGAATTTTATGACCGGATTAATAGGCCAGACGACAAAGAAAATATAATTAGTCCGTCAGTTAGATTATCAAAAAATATTTGACCCGTGTTTTTTCTTTTGTTACGTAAACCAAAATTGACGAAGATATGACGAAATTGCTCTACTGGCATTATCCAGGGAGGAAACAGGGGACTACGTTTGTTTGGAAAAACAGCCCTTGTGTTTCCTCATAAGTAGCGTGGTCACTAGAGTAAGTCATGAGGCCTTGAAAGCAGTCCATACACGGTATGGATTTGTAGAGATGATGCGAAGCTGAATGTAGCTTTGGTCAGGTAAAGTGAAGTCTTTAAATCCTATTGCAACGGCAGACAAATACTTGGATATGCGAATGCAAAATCAATCGAATCTTCGGAATAACGACCCTGAAGTCAACTGAGTGTCAACTTGTAGTCTTATGTTATTAAATTAGCATAATCTGTTGATTTGTTTCCAGTAGTCTTAACTAGAAGTTAATTATGAAATATGAATCTTTGTGATACAGCGAACAGAGATGACACAAACGAAGCAGAAGGTGCAGGTCGATCAGACGTTGATATCACAAGTATTGTAGAATAGGATGAATGGAATGAACACACGCATCATGAATGACGCGAAAGATTAAGTAGAGAATAAAATAATTAAGATCATTCTTATGTTCACAAGCAGTGCATACCTAATGCTTTAGCATAGTACGAGTATCATTGATGACATTCACAATTTATCGAAAAGTGACAAGTAACATACCGCAAGGGGCCACAGCTAATAACAAGAACTTGACTAAGTTCAAGCCCTTGGAACCCTATACGCGATCCAGAAGGATAAGCTACAGAACACCACACAATACTTGGTAGGTATTGCTGGACGAACCGTATCATTAGTACATCACATTGAAGTAGTTAGCCAACAAACACTGCTGATAATGCAAATATTGTCTACCTACTGTGTGTGTGTTTTTTTAAATTAGCCTGTTCTGTCCCACTGCTGGGCAAAGGCCTTCCCCATTTCCTTCCATCTCTTCCGGTGTTTTGCCTCCTCTGGCCAATCAGTCAGGAACGAGTCCAAATCGTCACGCTAGCGTTGGCCTGCCTCGGTGACGACGACCGTGTAGGTATGTTTACTAACTGTGAAATGTGAATCTGCATTTATAACATCCGGAGCCTATTTGCAGTGTTGCATCCTTAAACCCCTTAACTTATTCGTTATCCCCTTCTGTTTCTTAAGTTTCATCTTCCTTTTTGTAATTTGAGGATAGCACTTTATCATCCCGACAATACTATAGTGGCTTTAAACAGATCCCTCAAAGTGCAGGTAGTTGTACAGCAAGAACATTCATCAGCAGGGCTATTACGTATCTTTCTGATATCCAGTGACTATCAAGCTTCGGTTGTACACCGAACTTTGATGACAACTGTGAATGTCATAAAATTAGTATTACGTATCACACTGAGTGGATATCACTTTACGGTGACTAACAGGGTCATATATAATACGAAACTAACCTTTTGACCGTTAATTGATGAACACTGAGCCCAGTTACTATAATTTCGAGCTGTCAACAGAGATACGTAATAGCCCTACTGATAATTAAATGGATTGTTACATTACGCAAATCCTATTTCGTATTATGCGTATGAACTTATCCTTCACTTTTACCCTATTACGTCAATACTTATATTAACTCATTCACGTGCAAAACAGTTACTTTAAATAATTATTTGTACAGGGAAATGTACGCCTTTTTAACAATTCAATTTGTTGCAGACCTTTGCCCTCGCTTATTGTTACAAAAAAAAAACATTTTCAGTTAGTTTTGAAAAAAGATTCATTATTATACGCATTGATTCATCATTCATTAATGCACGCAAAAATACGAAGACATGTGAGTACTCGTATGTGACATCTACCAATCCGCACTGGGTGCGCGTGGTGATAGGCATTCTCTGTCATATAGAGAAGGCCAGTGTCCCAGCAGTGGGAACATTAATAGGCTGATGATGATGATGATGATTATACGCATTAGGGATTTCTTTTAAAAGACTGTGTGGTCTAAGAAAGAAGTTTGGAAGAAGAAGACATGCAGCGCTGACTACTGATAAATTGGAACTAGGGCAAGAGAATGATGAAGATAGAGACAACAGAAGCGACAAAGTAAGCAGCAGCAAGAGCAGGCTCTTAAGGTGACACTAGTCACGGGCTTGAACTCATTGGTGGGCGTGGCCAAAAAGCATGCTGTCTCACCTGGCATAGTGGCCGACAGAGTGAGTTCAGTGAGATGCACGATAATTCAAAGTAAAAAGCGCGCGTAAAAAAATACTAAAAGGCCTTTGGAAAATCGAGTTTTATGAAAAAACCAATGCATAAATCAATTACAAGTAAAAATTATTGGCTTTTTCGATAGTTGTGCTTAGTCGGTACCGACTTTGTTTTGGAAATTTGACACTTTTTTTATTACTAAATTACGCCCAAAGTTGCGTTAAAATTGGCAATAAAAACGAATCTTTGGTAGCTCGTAACTTTTTAATGGCTTTTTATTTTACTATTCTGTCTCCGCACAGACAAAGTTAATAATGAGACAAAACGATATCATGTTCAACTTTGGATGTACAGTGTCAAACAGTGTAGTAATACCCCCCCGAAATTTCTATGGACAAAATGTCGACTAGTGTCACCTTAATGATCAGGATCACTCTTGGCCTTTCAATATTCGCAAGATCATCACCCAACAGCTTCTGGCGTTTTGACATCCTGATTTGTTACAGATTGTCTTCTTCTTCACACAATCGAATCATTCCGTCGATTCTTTGGTCTCCGCACCGCGTATTTCCGTACCTCGGGGTATGTCCTTCCTGCCGGGGCTGCGGAACTGTTCGCAAGAGATACAGTGGCCCCGGAACATAAAAGACGATGAAGGAACATGGATGAGTTTTAGTCAGTAAAAGTCTGACACTCCTTCCTGCTCCGCCCAGAGCGGGAGGAGGCATTTGATGATTTCCCATACGAAAAAAAAGAGGGTATGTCCGTAATACCTCTGCATCACTTGCCCATGAAAATGACAGTCGATTTCCACACAACTTTACGTTTGAGCGTCACTTTCAAATTCGCCTTTTATTCGCATTATTTTTTAAACTTATCCATATATACACCACCTGTCGTACGTAGCAGAAGGTACAATAGTCGTACAACTAAATAGCACCGTTAGTATGCAAATGTAAACAGAACTAAGTGGACTATGGCCTAAACTGAATCAATTCATAATGAGGCTCCAGAAAACCAATTTCACAATATTGGAAAATGTTATCGAAAAGTACCTACGAGTCAATTCTTCCTTTCAACTAATTGCACCCTCCACGACCTGAATGAGGCAAACAACAGAACTGTCCAGGTCGCTACGTACTGGTCGAGAGGTCGGCGTGGTTTGACAAAATCGAGTCATCGATTCGAGAAGAAGAAGAAGAATTCTTCCTTCACTTTTTATCAATCTGGCTGATGTAATCTTATTACTGTCTCTAAGTATTCTCTGTTAGTCTAGGATTCACAATGTCCTTTAAAAAACTGTGAAACTCACCATAACTTTCAATATCAGCAGCAGAAACAAACGTCTTCTTCTTCAATTCACTAATAGAAGACTCGAACTTATTCTTCTCCAACTTGGCCCCAACTTCGCTGTCTTGGTACATTTTTTGGAGAATTTACTGAACCCGGTTCTTGTTTCGTCTTTCCCTTGAAAGTTACGGGAAGATACTGACGATTGGTGACGAGCGCAGTAGTACGAACACCAAGTGGTTTGTATGTCTTTGCATTTCAATGTGAGACCTCTGAACTTATTGAATTGTTAAATAGAAGTGAGACCGATAAGAGCGTGACGCAGTAGTGCCGGTCTAAACACGAAGTTTATATCAATCGCTTTGAGAAAACTTCAATAGGAAGTGGTTAGGGTTCCTGGTGGATGATGGGGAAACGGTAGATGAAAGAAAGAAAGAAAAAGAAAGTAAATACATTTATTTGGCACACGCCACAAGTACACACAGTATATATATATAAAAAAAAAAAACTTAAAACCAAACAAAAAATAAAATAATGTGACACTGTGCGCCAAATTCAGTCATTCAAAGTCAACCCAGTTCAGCAAAATGCCGGACAACTAGTGCCTGACGCTGGTTTTCAACTGGACCTGGATTAGTAAGGTTACGGATGAAGAACCATTAACACAGAAAAAAAACTGACAAAATAATGACTTAGCTATCCCCCTATTTCTACCATACAACTGTGCAGTAGAAGTAGTGGGAATTATCCAATTTTAAAGACATGTGGACTCAGCATTTTTAGAAATCTTTACGCCAAAAATTCGGCAGTCTATTCTGCATCCGGATAAATACAAGTCCTTTTTCAACGTTGGGGTCACCCCAACATAGATATAAAATCTAGGATTCTAGGCAGATAATGAGTATAATGTTATGCACTTATGTCCAAAACTGTCTGGTTTGAACAAGTGCTTGATTCAGAAAGTTGCATTTTTGACAGGTTTCTCTGGAAAACGTTACCTCCTGACCACCGCTGGTCTGGGTTAAAAGATCCTTGATTCATCTTACTACATGATGCATTCATGCATGTTTGTTACTCAATAGCACCAGAACGGCTAAACCGATACAGATGAAATTTGGCAGAGATAGATTATAGTCTGGAATAGCACATAGGCTATTTATATTTATATTCTAACTCCACGCGGGCGAAGCCGCGTGCATATAAGCTAGTTATAAAAACAAATCATGCACCTAGTGACAAAAGGACATAGGTACATATGGTTTTACGGCTTGTCCACGAACTACGCGTGTTGCGACGCGCGACGGTGTCACTGTGACTGCGGCAGTGGTTTAGAACATGACTCGAGTCACCGCTACGCGACTCACGGAAGCAGAAGTGACGTGCGTGTCACTGGCCGCTAGTCGAATCACCTGAGGATATGGTTGGGGCGATACATTGGGACTTTTTATATTTAGCTTCTGTTAAAATTATTCACATTACTAGCAAAATAATGTTAAAAAAATGTAAGTAGCCAAACGAAAAAAAAAATAAACTGTCCAATAATTATGATTAAGTATACAAATACTGTAAGTACTTGTGCAACAAGTATATTTTACTTAGTAAAAAAAGATAAAACTTATGTATGTATAAAAATGTTGATTTTATGCCAGGTAAAGTCTGGTGCTAAATGTCACAGCAACCACGAAATAGTTAGTGTAGATGGCCTATGTAGTAGTACATATTTTATGTATGTATTCGTCGACGTATGAATATCTTTATTTACTTGTTTGTAGCAAATGGCAGGACGCATAAAAACTTCTTATTTACAACATAATGAAACAGAAAGGTTAGGCACAGCTTAGCTGTACCTAATATTATTATTATAAAGGGTGTAAAAAAACCTCTTATCGAAGCCGAAAGGGTTATTTATTTTCCTCGTCTTTGCGATCACTTTTTTGTTCTACACCATACCTGGGAACCTTCTAGTTACGGAGATATTGGGGGTCAAAGTTCCAACTTTTAGACAAGTTTTTTTTTTAAATTCAAGGTTTTAATGTAAGATTTTTACTCGCACCACACTTTACACCTCCACGACTCCCGCACTATTCTATCCATCCGTAAGCACAATGTTTTGAGTGCGTTACATTGAGTTCTACCACAAAACATGATTTTTAACCATTAAGTCATTTCCCAGCAATAATTTCTGCGTAAAGTTACTTAGTTTGATGTACAGAATGCTTGGTTGACGGCTTCGTGATGAGGTGATTACACCCTGTATACACCCACATTTCGCCACATGGAGGGCTAGCCGTTGCCGCTACTGAGAAATTCCTGACGAAAAAATCCAATAACTCTGCTCGATCTGGGAATCGAACCCAGGACCTCGTGCTGAGCAGCCGCGCTACAACAGGCGACTAGTCACGTGCGTTTCGCTTGTTTCCTTCGAATTACGCGTTGTGGTGACTTGTAGCATCTTATACTTTCATTTGTTTTGTGCGCAGCTACCACATGAGTAGAGTTAATTGTGTTTTTTAATTGTAAGTATTTTTTTTTGTTTGCTTTTCTATGGAGACTACCGCGCACATCTTGCTACATTGTTCTCACATAATATACCATCTTAACATGAATGATGTAACCAAGATTTTGTAACAATATTTCGATTTAAAAGAGTGTCCATGGAGTTTCTTGGCCGTTCTTTTCCATAGAGATCTACGCTAGGGAATGGGCAACTACAGAACTTTCACAGTTTTTTTGTCTTGTGACTGGAAGTGTAACTACATTTAATTTTAAACTTTGTTTCGAAAATTCAAAAGTGCCTGTAACTGGCCTACTTGAAATAAATGCTTTTGATTTTGATTTTGTTACTTACAACTTAGCTACTTGCCGTTTCAGTTTGTAGGTTGTGGCTAGGCGGTTATACCTACGGCTACAATGTTCAAGATATACCGGAAGAAATGCAAATGCTTTAAATAGTTATAATGATGTGTTTGTTACTCCTTTCATTTTGTACAATAGGATTGGGTGAGCGGATATGGGTCATGCATATGTGATTTAAGATGTGGTTCAGATAAATACATAGTTATGTATTTATCTGAACCACATCTCAAAGAACTGCATTTGAGGTCGAATGCAGTTCTTATCATCTTAAGTGTGGGCTCTTATTTTTCCTAAATAGGGTTCCATGACCACGGTTACCAGCGATTGGATTGTGGAAGTCAGATAGGCAGTTCTTCTTCTTCTGCAACCTTTGGCCACCAAAGTGAGAGTAGTTTTCTTCCAAATCTTTCCATTTTTGGCAGATTTGTGTCAGATAGGTCATAGAGGCAGTTGCTCTATGACAAATACTGGCATTCAGCTGCATCTGGTTAGGCTGGATGCCGACCCCAATATTGTTTGGAAAAGGCTATATAGGCAGATGATGATAGGTTTTCCGGCGTAAAATAGAGGCTGAACTCGCAGATGGCTGGGCCGCAAGAGTAGGTATATAAGGAGGTATTGCCCTTTGTGTCACATCACACCAGACAAAATTGAATAAATAATGCTTTTCCCGGCCGGGAAATAGGCCAGGACCACTTAAGCAATAATAGATCATTTAGTCTGGACCAAACATTTATGCATTTTAAACACTGTTTTAAGCTTTCACGATATAATGACGTTTCAGGCCAATTCTAATGAAGAGAGTTGTATTGATAATTCTTATGATTCCTGTTCATAGTTTGATCAACATAAAATCTGATACTGAGCTGCAAATTGCATAACGTTAGAAAAATTAAATGTCGCGGGCTGCTGTAGCATATCTTTCTCAATTTACTGTATGCAAGGTGTAAACAACCTCATCACGAAGCCGTCAACCAAGCTATCTGTACATCAAACTAAGTAACTTTACGCAAAAATTATTGCTGGGAAACAACTTTTTTTTTTGAGGTGAAAATCATGTTCGGTTTAAAGAATTTATTCTCATAAGAACAATACATAGGTTCACTTACAATGAGATACAAAGTAATTTCTTATATCTAAATAAATACATTTTGCCTCCGGTGCGTGTTGGTGAAGTTATACAAAACAAATATACAGGAAGTATGTAATTGCTAACATTTAATAATATGACTACATTTCAGAAACATATTTTCTCAGTTTTAGTTTAAATCTGTTAATATTAACACAATCTTTTACGTCATTTGGTAGGTCGTTAAACAGCTGTGCTCCTTCGAACAATATGGTTTTTTTACCGTAGTTTGTCCGAGCTTGTCTTCGTTGTAATTTATTTTTATTTCTTAGGTTGTGTGATATTGTTTTTTTATGAAATTTTAGCGTTGATTGTACGCTGTTCGTGGTGATTTTTTTATTTTTTATTAGAAAGTTTTGTGGTAGAACTCATGTAACGCGCTCAAAACATTGTGCTGATGGATGGATTGAATAGTACGGGGGTCGTGGAGGTGTTTAAAGTAAAAATCTTACATTAAGAACATTAAAAAAACTTGGAACTTTGACCCCCAATATCTCCGTAACTAGAAGGTTCCCAGGTATGGTGTAGAACAAAAAACTATCACAATGACGGGGAGAACAAGTGCCTCTCGGCTTCGTTAAGAGGTTTTTTACACCCTTAATGAACCTACCTTCAATCCATTCCGTTTCTTCCTCAAACTCAAATTCATTGGAAATAGTCGACGGCATATCAAACGAGAAGTATTCTTCTTCTTCTTCGTCGTTCACTCAATGCTCAAAATCGCGACCACATTCACGCGTCTCCAAGAGAAGGCCCCACACTACACTAAATTACTTCTAACCATGCATACATACTTATTATACTTATATTTGTAGTGTAACTCACTGCATCTGACCATCTCAGCATCATCATAAAATAAGAACAATGCAAACTACATGACATGAGACCTCTGAACAATTTACATAAACGTAGTTCAATTGTACAGGTATAAATTATTCTAACTAGTATTTATGAAGCTATAATTATTTCATAAATTCTTGAATAACCATCGACTGGAAATAGTACAAAAATAAAACATATATTTTGATAACATACATTTTAATAAAAGTGGGAGAATGTCTATCATAGCAGCCGAGGCAGAATGCACACCCCAGCCAGAACCAGGAGGCCAGAGCTGTAGAGCCTAGAACTCTAGAAGACTGTTTTGCAAAAAAAGATAAGCTCAACTTAAACTGTCAGTTACGGGATACCTTCGATGTGAGATGTGTGTGTGTATTCCAGAGCTCAGAATAATTGATAATCACGGAAGATATCCCGTAAATGACAGTGTAAGTTTAGTTATAAACCGTGAAAGCTTAAAACAGTGTTTGAATAATTATGTTTATTTAAGTGTTAAAAGTGTTTGAATAATTATGTTTATTTATAAACACAATTTAAATAATTAAAAAAAAAAACGACTACTACTTTGGCGCCTTCAGTAGCATCGATCAGTACCTGTCATAATAAATAAATAAATATAAATAAATATCGCTGGACATTAACACACAGCGCCATCTAATCCCACACTAAGCAACGAGGCTTGTATCGTGGACACCAGATAGTTGATATACTACATAGATACTTTTTGTTTGTAAATACATACTTATTATACATATAAATATCCATGACTCGGAAATAAATGTCCATGCTCATCACACAAACATTTGCTCCAACCGGGATTCGAACCTGGGACCCTAAGAACGTAAGGCAGCCTCACTACCGCTGCGCCATTCGGGTCGTCAAACAACAACGTAATGAACAAACAACAGGACACGTAGGATTTTGTATACATTTATTAATATATTTTCTATTTATTCAGACAACGGCAACCTATTGACTTGATTGCACCCCATGAGGTAATCATTATTATAACAAGTGGGTTAAAGCTTAATCTTATCTTATCTTATAATTAATGCCTAGTTAAGGCATTAATTATAAGATAAGATGCAAAAGTGGGCCTAAAATAGATCCTTGGGTTACACCAAAGGATATTACATTTATTACAATATTTCGATGAAAAACGAAGATTGGATTGAAGTAATGTTTGATAATGGTAGGTAATAAAAAGTCGACGGTTAACAAAAGTGATTATCGAGCTGTAGTCGCAATGGGTGTCTCACAGGGCTCGATACCTGGCTCGGTTTTATTTCTGTGAAAATACTGCGTAGCTACGTTACTCATAAAATAAAATCTTTAATACAACAGCAAAATGCATGATAACAACATCAACATTTTATTGTTCTTTCTTTCGGGATCCAGACCACCTATTTCAAATAAATAAACATACAAAATCTAGGTACTTAGTCACTATTCAAATCTTACAGAGTGATTATAATAACAGGAAATACTTAGGCTATAACCGGTTCAATGCAAAGCAACGTTTCAGTTGAGTGTTCTATAACTGTATACAAAGAAATTTTGGCGAAACTGACGCCTTCAGTTTTCGAGCGCAAACTGGTTCCTTTTAGCATTGTAAGCAGTTCTACCTAAAATAGCCAATATTCGTCTTCACTTTATGGTGGGGTTCGAAATTATTAAGAATATTATTTAATTTGATAATAATCATTATCGGATAATTAGCCATGCTAATTCATAACTGGACCGAAATTTAAATGTACCTACACACACACACACACACACACACTCTAACACGACATTAGTAACATTAGAATGTTTTTTTTTTATGTTTGTAATATCTTTTTGTTTTTGTAAAAAAAGTATTCCTCATTTACCTACTTACCTTGTTAACTAACACATGAACTAATTTTATGTTTTAATTTGTAAACGCAACTCCGGCCCCCAATATATGTATCTTGGGGGCCGGAGTTGCGTTTACAAATTAAGACGCAGCCTAGTTTGGGGACCTCTGTTTTTAAAATATGTTGAAATTTTACTAGATTCTGGCATAGCGTTAAGTTAGAATGAAAATATTTGTAACAATGGTTCAATAAATTTATTCTTATTCTTACCTACCTACTAAAAAATCTGCTACACAATGTTTGAGACCGATAAGCACAGAAGCGGCAAATCGCGTTCGAATTCACGTGAAGTGACATTTATAAATATCATTTCGAACCCTGGTTTGTAGTAAGTTTTCTTAGTTTACTACTGTAATAAGCACTTTCACAAAAAAAATCTTAATACTGGGTAATACGATGATACCCCTTGGTAAGACGGGTTCTCAGACTTTTGGGCCCTGTAATGACTATCAAAGATCTACAAATGACAACCGGGACCAACGACTTTTTGACGCACGGAGGATCACGGTATGTAATGGGTGGTCAGCCATCCACGGGCCAACTTAGGCTAGCGAAGCTCAACTTAAAGATCGACCCAAACGACTGTTATTACTTATTTAGCCACGAGCTCCTCAAATGCGTGGGTAAATGTGCGACTTTTAAATTATTTACCTACTGCATTATTCTGACACGATTGACTTTTGAACTTTCACGCTCCGTTTACACGTGGCATGAATGCGAAGACTGGACTGCGAATAAAACTATTGTCCGTTCCAAAACTATTTGGCGAAAAGGTAAACAAATGGGTCAGAAAACGTCTTTTTACATGACACTCACAATTTGATTGTTTCTAATGTATTATTTGTTTTCAAGAGTCATCACGAATCGTCTCGCGCGCAGGTTTGACGATTTCGATCAGCGATCAGCCCCACGAACAAGCCGGTTTCCTAAAAGGCTTTAGCACCGTGGACCACATTCATACGCTGTGGCAGGTTATACAGAAGACCGAAGAGTATAACTTGCCTCTCTGTTTAGCGTTTGTGGACTACGAGGAAGCCTTCGATTCGATCGAGACCTGGGCTGTACTGCAGTCTCTTCAGCGGTACCAAATCGACTATCGGTACATCGAGGTGTTGAAGTGTTTGTACAAAACCGCCACCACGTCAGTCCGAATTCAGGACCAAGCCTCGGAACCTATCCTTCTGAAGCGAGGTGTGAGACAGGGAAACGTCATATCTCTGAAATTGTTCATCGCTGCACTGGAGCATGTACATGTGCATTGGACCGAAACGTGGTCGTTCACAATGGGCCTTATCAGAAGGCTTAAAGCCACCCAAAGGGCAATGTAGAGGGCTATGCTCGGAGTTTCCTTGCGCGATCGAATCAGAAATGAAGACATCCGCAAGAGAACCAAGGCTACCGACGTAGCCCGAAGAGTTGCCAAATTTAAGTGGCAGTGGGCAGGGCATTGCTCGCAGAACGGATCTGGAAGCCGACCCCAACATCGTTGGGAAAAGGCTAGGCAGATGATGAAGCTACAGAATGCTACCTTCTACGTCAGGGTTTGGACCTCTTCCCCAATGGAAGGGCCAGCGACGGTAAAACGGTTACCACAATTCTAAACATAAAAAATCTGTCAAAATGTATGGAACAGCAGATTTTTTATTTAACTTCCTACCGACGAAAAATTTCTATTTCGTACTGAATACATAGAAGGCGACGCGATAGACCTCGCTAGAGATAGCGGGACGAGCTGGAAAAAACCAACAAGCAGTGGTCCACATTGGCCTTGGAGCGAACAATTTGGAAGTCATGGAGAGAGGCGTTTGCCCAGCAGTGGGATGACTCAGGCTAACAGTAACTGAATACGTGGTAGGTAATCGTTAGCGCGTCGGTCTCGATTCCTCCTTCTTTTTTTGAAGTCGGTTAAGAAAGGCGACGTAATCCAATCACAATTATTGCATTTTTTATTACTTAACAATAACGAGCGTTTACTGCTTAATCGTTTATGACTTTTCGTTGATTTGAAGGAAGTCATTAAGACAAGTAAGAGGTACCTAAATAGTTTTCTGCAAGCTCTTGTCCAATATGGAAGTTTGAGAGGGAAACATGTTTTATTTTTACATTTTTATTATACTATACGGTAAGACTTCCAATTTATGTGCGCAAGAGTTTCACGATCTAATACCACTGTCCCCCTTTCACTACCGGGCTAGCAACCGTACTGCAAGATGCCATCCGCTGCACTTGGTCATATCCCGACTATTCTTACTCAGCGCTTCTCCACATTTATTGCCCGCCATGGCCAAAGTTCTGTCGACAAAATTACAGGTTTGTGTCTCAAGAAGAAGCTTGGTCTGCATTTTGCAGTTGGTCAGTAGAAGTCAGACATTCAGATCTTTAATGTTATTTCACAGGGCTGTCACTAACCGAGGCTTACAGAATCAAAGTTTCGGCTCAAGTGCAAATATCGAATCAAGGCTCTAAAAATGTAAGAAATACAATCGCTAAATTGACAAAAGGCGAGATGAACCCACAAGAACATCCAAGAAACTTGGTCCATTACGAGTTCCTTGACCAATTAACAACAGAGGCAATTGATATCGAGGAAAGACTGATAAAACATGTACAACAGGACGAGAAGCAACGTGAAGACACAGTGATAGAAAAAATGATGCAGAATCAGCAGCATGACATGCATCTGTATGGTAACCACTTTGTTAAGCATGGGAGATCTGATGGACCTATAAATAATATTAATGTGTAATAATGAAATGTAGAAAAATAAAACAATGACTGTTGTACTGTTTTGTTACCGTAAAAGCAATCTATACTAATATTATAAAGAGGAAAAAATTGATTTTTTGATCGTTTGTGTGTTTGTTACCATTTAACTCTAAAACTTCTCGACCGATTTTAAAAACTCTTTCAGCAATGGTTAGCTACATTATCAGCGAGTAACATATACAGCTATATTTTATCCCCGTACTCCCACGGGAACGGGAACTACGCGGGTGAAACCGAGTGACGTCCGCTAGTATAAAATAAAATCCAGGAAGGTATTAATTTATCGTACATAACCTGAGCTAGATTAGGCTATCAAAATATCCTAAGAAAACCCGTCGCATGCGTCCGCACCTTTTAGCAAAACAGAGCGTGCAACTGCAGCCGCGCGTTTTTTCGCGGACGCCCTAAATGGTCAAGCGACCAGCGTGCAGCGCCTTGAAAGACCAAGATTTTTTTTATTTTTTTTTTTTTTTTTTGTATTTTGTACGTATACCTCTTTCTTTTGTTGTGTTTTCTTTTTCTTTTTTGTTTCGATTGTTTTTATATGCGGAAACTTGTAAATGGCCTTCAAATTCGTATGTTTTAAGAACATTGTTTTTATTAGCTGTAAGTTTCCCAAACAGTATAAAATAAAATAAAATAAAATAAATTTCGACTACATGCAGTGGTGGCACATATGCGTACCACAGGTATTCTCTACCAGGGGGCCTAAAATGGCCACTTTAGCCGAATCTTATTATGAATCACGCAAAAAAAAAAAAAACTTTAAATGGTCTTTATGATCATAAACGTAAGGTCCATTTTTAAACATTTTAAATTTTAACGTGATTTTTATTAAGATTCTGCTAAAGCGGCCATTTTAGACCCCCAGTGAAGCCTTTCGGTTAATTTGGACAACGAATCACTGCGACGCAAACTGCGGGGCGACGATACTACGCGAAGGAAACAACCCGACTCAAAGTTTCAGTGAGTTGTTGTTTCAATTCGCATCGCCTGAGACAGTGGACAAGGCCTAAAAAGGTGTAAACGGACGAAACGGACCTTTCACGAAGTCGTCAACCAAGCATTCTGTACATCAAACTCGGTAACGCAATAATTATTGCTAACAAACGACTGTTTTGGGTGAAAAATCACGGTTTAAGGTGGGTAGCAGGACTAAAGGCTCCACCACACAGGTGCGTTATTATCGGTCGATAATATCGCAGGCGTTATTGCGACATCTGTTTTCAGTACCTACATTATGTATTAGGATGGCTACGAAGTTACACACTGTTACACACCTGTGTAGAGCCTTTAATGTAACGCCCTCAAAACATGGTGCTCATGGAGGCATTGAATAGAACAGGATCTATGGAGGTAGGTATTAAAGTTATACTGTGAAAACTCGTATTTTTTTTTTACTTTTGAAAAAATTGAAACATAATTAGAATTGTATACAGGGTGTTAAAATAGTCGCGTGCCATAGCATAGGGCTGAGTTTAGTATCGATAAAGGAAACCGTAAAAAAAAACAAATTGCAAGAACCGTTTAGAATTAAACTTATTTTATATTGCTATTTGAAGTTAGTAGGTACTAAATTAGGTAGATCTTGCAATATTTTTTTTTATGTTTTCATTTTATTTAAGTATTTTTTAAATATTTTTATAAGGTTTTTTTTTTTTATTGGTTCCTTTATCGATACTGAACTCACTCCTAAGCTATGGCAAGCGACTACTTTAACACCCTGTATAGTGACTAGGTAAGTACCTACATAGAAATGCGTAATATTGCCTAATTGGTATAAAGACCTTCATCCGACATTGTTCCAGCAGACATATTGCTGTACCAGTGTCGGAGAGAAGGCATTAATTTTATTATCATTCAATTATGTATTTATTTTGACTTGATTTAATTTAATTTTAATTTAATTTTACATTCACGATTTATTTTTGATTTTATTTTCATTGTTTAATTTATTATTTTGATTCTATAATTTAATTTAATTCTAGTTGATTGAGTCTGAATTTATTTTTATTTATTTTTTTGTAATGATGTTTTTATCTTTTATTTTTATTTGGCAATGGGTGTTATTTACTTACCTGAAATAAATGAATTTATTATTATTATTATAAAACGCAACATTTTAGGTGCCTGGGCTTACCATGCACGTTGTGTTAAACGCACAAGAGGCCTAGAGAAGAATAATCAGCATCTATGAGTAATGGTATGGTAGGGTCAAGAAACTTATATACTAACTGGAATGAGGACGGGCAAGCCAAAAACGTTCCGAGCGAGAAAGCTTCAAGAGTGGATGTTGTCTCTTTCTAATAGGGTGTCCAATAATCATACTAACTCTTGAGACAGTTACAGAATAGCTGTTATTTTATTATTTAATGATGATGACCTGCAACTCAATAGCATTCTAGACGAAATAGCTTCAAGAGTGGATGTCATTAACTTTTTATGTTAACTTAAATGTATGTCTGTACCATCCAGTTGCAAATGATCCATTTTGCAACCTGTCTATCCAGACGACTTTTGTATTCGGGGATTCGAGGACAAAATTATATATTTTTTCAGACATAGAAAATCGCATATTCATGCTATGACTGTTTACCTATATTGTATTAGTAACATTCGCCAATATTTATTTTATATTCCGAAACCATTCATTTTCACTCGCAGCTCGCCAAATGGATTCTTTTGCTGGAGAAGCATGGAAAAATCCTTATGACTGGCATGGCACTGCACGGTGCGGCGGACTCTTTTCTTTTAAATTTTTGTATTTAAAAAGCAAACTAGGTACTACCGAAACCATGTGCGATGTCCGATGATTCTAATTTATTTAAATACTTTTGATTACTATGTACGACAACGATGTTCGAAACTTCGAAGTTACTTACTTAATTTATTTGGATATTTCCCTTTGTCAATATAAAACATTGGTAACCCTAGTCGTAATAAACAACCAAAGTTAAAAAACTTCCCTAAAAAACGAAATTCCACATCCAGCAAACCCTTACTACTGCACCCCTTCACACAACAGAATTTTACCATATTTAAAGCGGATTATTTCACTTATATACAATAAAAGTACTTAAATGACTTCAACGCGAAAATGTATCGGCCATATTGTTTACATCGGTGACAAGGCAAGACAGAGACACCATCCACCTTTGTCAGTTTCTCGCTCGGAACGTTTTGTTTTTTTTCTTTTCTATTGAATCCATTGTACAAATTTAAACTCTAAGCTTTTGAGATAGAGTTTATTTTTTTAGCATTTTGTTCGTACTCATTCCAGTTAGTATATAATTTCCTTGGGTAGGGTATATTGAAGCAGGAATAATGCCAAAAAAATAAAACGAAATTTTTTATGACATTGACGTTGACACTTTTCACACTTTTATTATAAAACGCGGAAGTACTGACGTTGTTACCTTTTCAGGCGTAAACTACGGAAATGTTAAAAATTTACAGAGCTGGAGAACGACAAAAAAAAACAAAATACACATAGACAAAGTCGAGGGCTACAGCTAGTATAGTCAACAAAAATAACATTAATCATCATACCTATAACTATAATCAGTATATTTCTGTAACTGTGTAACGTCATAACAGCACAGGGAAATAGGGGTATTTCATCGACCATTATATGGTGATTATATGAGCCTTTGGGTGTGGGCATATACACATCCATTAACCCGGCCCTTGGGGGGTTAGAGACACCTTCTTTATCCCTCACTTGGGTAATTCTTGTCCGACACGTCCTAGTCGTGGGGGTGGGCACCATGCGCTTCAGTAGGCCGGAGCGTATGGTGGCGGAGTTCGGATGAGGACCCAGTTCCGCGGGGTATAGCGCGGACCCCAAGCCCAGGGTTACGGGTGAAGACCACAACGGCTGTGAAGGCAGAGTTGGTATCCATCGGTATGGCGGAGCAGGCGGAAGGGGCATACCCAACAGTGAGCCAACCATACATATTGTGGTAAAAGGGTCGTGTTGGATTTGCGTTACCAGGCACGGTGACGCAATAGAGCAGGTGGCGGAGGAGATCCCAATGATCCAACGGCAGCGCTCATAGCCCTAAGTTGGGTTAGTGTCTTGGCGTCAGGTGGCAACCGGCTGTAAAACTATATAGCCATTAACATTTCCTTGTCCAAATCATGAAAGCACAAAATAAGAAAATGAGTACAAATACTAGGGCGTCCCCCTCAAGCGACGGGCGAGTCAACTTAAATACTAGGGCGTCCCCCTCAAGCGACGGTCGAGTCGATAAGAATACTAGGGCGTGCCCCGTAAGCGACGGTCAAAACAGCACGAGTGCATCCTTGCGGTTAGCAACCTGGAACGTTGGTTCCATGACAGGCAGGAGTGCTGAATTAAGCAACGTCCTTAAAAGACGGCAACTGGATGCATGCTGTGTACAAGAGACCAAGTGGAAGGGTGCGAAGTCAAAACTAATTGGAAACGGGTTCAAGCTCATCTATAATGGAATTACTACTGGTAAAAATGGCGTCGGAATCGTACTGTCTGAGGGCTTAACCCAAAGACTAATAAACATCGAAAGAATCAGTGACAGAATAATAGCCGTTAAGATAGCGCTCGAAAAACAACCATGCCTCAATATAATATCTGCATACGCCCCACAAACTGGCACGACTGAGCGCGAAAAAGAAGCCTTTTGGGAAGATCTTTACAACCTTCTACAAAACATTCCACTAGAGGAATCAGTACATTTAGGGGGTGACTTAAATGGCCATATAGGTAGTAGCAATACTAACCGAGAAAGATGGCACGGAGGCGTTGGCATTGGCACGTGCAATAGTGATGGAGAAACAATACTGGATTTCGCTTCTAGCCTCGACTTGGCAATTGTTGATACCTTCTTTAAAAAGAAAGAGTCACACCTAATAACGTACAAAAGTGGAGGCCACGCCACCCAAATCGATTTTATTCTTACAAGACGCAAACATCTAGGCAAGTATAGAGACTGTAAGATCATACCGGGAGAGCCACTAACATCGCAGCATAGATTGTTAATTGCCGTTTACAAACTTCCTAAGCCCATAAAAGCCAATCGAGTACTAACACCGAAGATCAAATGGGGACTACTGGGGACACCAGTGGGAGAACAATTCACAACAGAACTTGCTAAAAGCATAAGCTCAATGGATACCAACAACATCACTCCTAACGAAATGTGGAATAAATTCGAAACACTCTGCATAAGTCAGGCTGAAAAACATCTAGGCCGAACGCGCAGCAAGAAGGGACCCAACAAAGAAACGAATTGGTGGAATGCAGAAGTAAAACAGGCGGTTACAACCAAAAAAGAGGCTTTTAAGTTGTGGCAGTCGACCAAAGATGACACTGATTTCGAAAATTATAAAGACACCAAAAGGCAAGCAAAGAGACAAGTTGCAATATCAATAGCGGAAACAAACGCCGATTTTTATAATAAATTAGAATCTGCAAGGTCGGAATTAGACATACACAAAATTGCAAAAACACGTTACAATAACACAAAAGACATCACAGCAGTGAAATACATATGTGACATAAATGGCAAACTACTCACAGAGGATAAAGATATCAGGAACAGATGGACAGAGTACTATCAACACCTTCTAAACGTAGCCCACCCAAGAAATAATGAATACTGCAAGCCTGAGTCAGTGCAGGGACCTCCACTAGATATAGCCCCAGAAGAAATTAAAAGATCGATTCAGCAAATGAAAAATAACAAAGCACCAGGTCCAGACGAAATACCAGCAGAAGTTTGGAAACACCTGGGAGATTGTGGAGTGACTTGGTTACATAAACTCTTCAACAAAATGCTGCAGGGCGACCCCATGCCGGACTCATGGCGTAACAGCTTCCATATACCCTTTTATAAGGGAAAAGGAGATGTAAGAGATTGCAGCAATTATAGAGCCATCAAATTAATGTCGCACACGCTCAAAATTTGGGAACGTATAATAAACAATAGACTAAAGCACATAATAACACTAACTCAAAATCAATGCGGCTTTGTACCCGATAAAAGCACCTCAGACGCTATTCAGACTGTCCGGATACTGCTGGAAAAGACAAAAACCAGTAAATCAAATCTTCACATGATTTTCATAGATTTGGAGAAGGCCTTTGATCATGTCCCACGTGACCTTATCTGGGAAGCGCTCAGGCAACAACTGGTACCAGAATATTACATCTACATCATACAAGATATGTACAAAGCAGTTACCACGCAGATCTTAAGCCCGGCGGGAAAGGGCGACACGTTTGAAATCGGAGTCGGTGTCCACCAAGGTTCTACTCTTAGTCCGCTGCTTTTCAACGTCACTATGGATCACCTCACAAACCACTGTCAAAAGTCTTTGCCTTGGAACATTTTATACGCCGATGATGTTGTTCTTATTTCTGAAAGCATTGAAGATCTCCAGCTAAACTTTGATTCTTGGATCAAAGCACTAGAAACAAACGGCCTTAAAATCAGCAGGAAGAAAACGGAGCACATGTCGTGCGTTTTTGACGGTGTAACCAGCGCTAGCAACTGTAGGATCTCAATAGGAAGTACCTTTATACCTACTGTGACCCAATTTAAATATTTAGGCTCAATAATTAGCAACGATGGCAAAATAGACACTGACGTTACTCACAGAACTACAACAGGATGGATGAAGTGGAGACAGCTCACAGGCGTTATGTGTGACAGGAAAATGCCGCTTAAAATCAAAGGCCAGATGTATAAGACAGCCATAAGACCAGCTGTTCTTTATGGGTCAGAATGCTGGGCTACCAATAAGCATCACCTGAGCAAACTGCACACAACAGAAATGCGAATGCTGCGCTGGTCAGCGGGCGTCACACTGTCAGACAAAATCAGAAACGAGTACATCAGAGGGAGTTTCAGAGTTGCCCCAATAGTAGATAAGGTCAAAGAGAGACGCTTACGGTGGTACGGTCACGTTCAAAGACGCCAAGCGGACCATATGGTGAAGCTTGCCCTAGACTTGCCATCAATGAGACGCACTCGTGGAAGACCACCTGCCACCTGGTTGACGACGATCGAAAAAGATCTGAAAGAAGCCAATTTAGATAAGGACGCTGCACAAAATCGTGCTAAATGGAAGATGCGGACAAGGAAGGCCGACCCCAAGTAAATGGGATAAGGTCTAGGAGGAAGAAGAAGAAGATTATATGGTGATTATATGGCACCACAGCTGAAAGTCTAAAGGTAGAATTATGGCCCATTATCACCTGATTTAATTCAATGGAAGTAAAATATACTTTTGGGAGTATGAAAAACAGGGTGTAAAGTTCTTCATCCCCCATAGAAAAGAGAGGATCCTCCGACCAGACGGGTGACATGTCTGGTAGGCTACTGCCCGACAGTAGTTGTTGGGTTCTTTTATAGTTTTAGTATAATTATGCGAAACCCGAGTCTAGTGTTTTTTTTTTAAATCAAATTTATTGTAAATTTAATTTTTCGAGATTTTATAAAAAAAATTGTTTTTGTTATTTTTTGTAAAAAATAAACACGAAAAAAAATTTTTTTTTTTAGTATTTAAAAAAAACAGTCCCAATCGTTCCGAGTTCGATGATCGAGTTTATGGCTTTCGGTTCCAGAACGACATAAAAATAAGCATGTATAACATGGTGTAAAAATTATTGTAGTCGATTCAGTTGCTTATTCTGAACAAACTATATTCAGGTTTTGCATATTTTACCATGGCCCCGGAGCACAAAGGGCGATGAAGGACATGGATGGGTTTTAGTCAGTAAAAGTCTGACACTCCCTCCTGCTCCGCCCAGAGCGGGAGGAGTCATTTGACGATTTCCCATCCGAAAAAAAGAAAGAAAAAGGTTTCGCATATTTACTAAAAATAATATGTTGTATAGTCCTAAGTTGCGGATAATTTTAACTGTGCGATGTAGGATTTCTAGTTCAATATCTGTGTCATAGATGGCTCTCATGCCTTTTCCTCGTGGGGGTAGTTGGAAACTCCATAACGCCAGCCGCTACGATCCTGCGAAAAACTAAAAAACCTTGAATATGAAATTATTTAAATGCGGAACGGGTCCCACCTGCTTCCAAATGTGCTTGTTTTATTTGGATTTAACTTTTTCACTTTTTATTTTGTTTTTGAATTACTTTTACATATATTTTTGAAATCAACTTTTTTATGTTAGTAAAACCGATGATGCGATTATTTATAATCTTCTTACAGATTTTGATTTTTTTCAAAATGGGGTCTTGTTATCGCCATATTGAATTTTGATTACTGCCATGTCTTTAGTGACATTCGCAAGTTTTGATGATTATGTATTAATCGAAATGTAATACATAATCATCAAAATTGGCCCACTCGTTTGGTCTCTAGAGCGCCACAAAGGAACAAATTTTATATACACACATGGGTGGGGCTCACAAAATTTGTACCATAACGCACTAGAAATTGTAACACACATGTTCGTATGCAACACACGGGAAATATTGTAACACGCTAGAACTCTATAAAGGCAGGATTACAGTACGAACATTTACTAAAAAAGCTTACCACATTTACGAGTAATGGTGACTATGTGTGGGATATCAAAATAAAGGGCTTGAGGAGATAATTACAAAAACATAAGTCACTGTTAGGTTTTTAAACCCTAAGTAAGCTTTTTGCACTGCGTTTATATTATTCTCAAATGGAAATTGAAATACCTACTTAATTATGTTTATAGTTTAAATTAAAGAGGAACTTGCTTTTGTTAACGTTAGAAATATTATTACAATCAAAAACAAATATTAATGTTATCTAAACGGTCACGCCATTGACCTAGCCCGCGAAAATTAATTTTCCTAAGTTGCAAATTGCAGCTCTGTATTAGTTCTTATGTGGATCGTTTTTATCTCCATTGTCTTCTTAGTAATATTTGCTCTTCTAGGTCAAAATGTGAGATTCTTATACTCGTTTATGCACACGCAAGCAAAAATGATATCCCCTTTTTGGACTCCACCGCAGTCGGTTAAACACAATGTAAACCAAGCTTAATGCTATCCAGTGTGTTACGTAACACACCATGTAACACACCATAACACACCGGAGCGAACACACGAGAATTTTTTAGTGTTTATTTGATTATAGCAGCCGCAATTTCAAAGAAATTCAGGAAAGAAATCCATTATAGACGACATACAAAGGTATTTATTTAGTATCTGTACTTCATTATAGTGAAAAATAAACACATCTCTTGAAAATTCTTTGTTTAATATCCAATAATTTTGATGACCAAAAACACCCCAACAAGTCACCTCACTTTTGTGGGTAGACTAAAATGGTTGACATTAAATTGACATTTGATAGCTGTTGCTAAATGATGCTGCCACCCTACAAAACAAGTTCTGGTGGGATTATGACTAAAATACGAAAGTTACCGAGCAACACATTACTTGTAACACACTAGAAGATTTTAACGGACATTTTTTTAATTTGTTGTATTTTAAGTAATTGTAATATTTTGCTAGATTTTCTGACAAAGTACTTTAAATTAACTCCCATACTAACAATAAAGACAAAAAGAAATAACATTAACAACGAAATAAAAAAATAAAAAATCAAACATTGTTGACGGACGGCGCTGGGACATTTATGTTTTGTATGGAGCAAAAAAAATATCAAAAGTTTGATGAACTATAATTTTGTGAATATTGAAGTTTTGTGTACTTTATTTACACC
The DNA here is from genome assembly GCA_963853795.1 of Xestia rhomboidea. Taxonomy (NCBI): domain Eukaryota; kingdom Metazoa; phylum Arthropoda; class Insecta; order Lepidoptera; family Noctuidae; genus Xestia; species Xestia rhomboidea. Next base: position 15,751,459 of record OY970778.1, read on the forward strand.
CATCCCTTTGTAATGTTTTAAATTTAATGCAAAAAATAAAATTCTTTAAAAAAACTTTTTTAGACATACTAAAATTTAGGGACAAACAGGTGACCGCGAAATTTTTTCAAGAAGTACATCTTTTTTGAGCCCCACCCACATAGGCTGATAAACAGAATACCCTCCTTTGCCACGCGCAGTTGGGTAAAAAGGGGAGAGCGAGTTTTCAGTGGAATGCATATTTTTAATGGATAATCTGTGGTGGATTTACCTACTGCAATTAAAGGGAAATCCAATCATAACTATAGCATTTTTATTACTAAAAGTAACGCTCATTTACTGCCATATTCTTAATGACTTTGAATTAATTTGAAGGAAGTCATTAAGAAAAAGAATAATGATTTGCACACTTTTGTTCAATATGGAAATTTGAGGGAGAAACATGTTTTGTTTTTCCATTTTCATTGTACTTTATGGTAAGACTTCTTTTATATTTTTATTATTCAAATGATTTATTCGACAAAACGTTGCTTGCCTGTCCGTCTTCTATAGACTGTACTTCGGAGAGTGTGCGCAGGAGTTCTACAACCTGATCCCACCATCTCCACCCCACTATCAGACTATCAGTCGCACGACTGGGTAACAGACCTCCAGCGTCTGTATTTGCTTCTACCTATAACCCGGTCAGCCTTCAAAGCAAGAATGAGCAGGCGACTTCTGGGCCCGCGAGTCTTGGGCAGGCCCATCCCGCAATAAGAATTACCTATATTATTAATTTATTTCCTAAACATAGCATAACTCTATTGACTCATTTCCACACTTAAGAGGAAACACCCGTTTCCTCCCTGGATAATGCCAGTAGAACAATTTTATTTTTTTCCAAAAAATTATGGCCACTATTGGCATGGCCAGAAGTTTTCCTTTTTTTCATAAATTTATTAATAAAAAAGATATGAACCTTCAAAACCCTAAAAAGTTGACCAGATTTTTCGCTGTGTTCTAACATCCAGAAAACAAATTTGACTAGATTACCTATATCAAAAAGGAAAACAGGAACGCGGCCAAAACCTTTCTTGAATTTTTATCAGTCAAGTTTTTAAGAAGTAATCAGGAGACTACGAAACGTTGATTTTGTGTACTTTTAATTGGTATTTTCGGTCCAAGCTGCAGTTGGCTCTTTCGCGCTCTGCGCGCGGTTGTTCGAGCACTGCGCGACAGCAATACATTTTACAAATACTTACCTTTTTATACAATTCTCTCGCCCTCAGTGTTTCCTCTTAACAAGTGGCATTACCTACCTACTACGTACGTTTATTGTAAAATGAGTCAGTCAAATATCATTCCTATTTCGGCAAGATAATTCCAACAAACAAGCTCATTGCAAAACTGACGTTAATAGCGGACAAGCAGTAGAAATAAGTAATTCAGACATCATCTGCGTAGCCTGTTGCTTCCAGTCTAACACCAGTATTTTCATGGAGCGACTGTCTATCTGACCTTCACAGACCAATTATTGAGTCCTTATTGCTCAGTAATTGGTCTGTGAATACCCCTTGGTAAGACTGGTTGTCAGTCATTCCGATAATCACCATATTGTTCCTTCACAGGTCTGTCACTAACCGAGGCTTATAACATCAAAGTTACAGGTAAAGTGGAGTTGGGGAATCGTTTCTCTGAGATAGTTAGAGACGCAGTAGAAGTATACGATAAATTAAAAAAGATAGATGGCGAAGATACAGTAAGGGAAAATATGAGGAATAAAAACGAGCAGCATGACGTGCACCTGTATGGGAACCACAAAGAACATGATAACGCAATGCTTCATCATGTTGTAATGCCTCATCATCATGACATGCCCTTAAATAATATCAATGTGTAGTTAAGGAAAAGGTGTGCGAGATGATGCCTATAAGGGAGAATGCACTAAGTTTAAACGATTTTCAACTTAATTTACCTGTATGTAAAAGTGTTAAATGATGGCTAATTTATCTGTCTACCTTTTTCTTACCCAAAAGATTTAATTAAACGGTTTTTTATTGATATTTTTCTTTTTTTTTTAACGGAGACTGGGGTGTCTAAAATTATCCTTGGCCTGGGGAAATAAAGGATCATCGTGTACACTCCTACTCATAGATGATCCTCAGGGTATGGGCAAGAATCATCAATCCATCATTTCGCAAAAGTAAAGGCTCCACCACACAAGCGCATTATTATCGCTCGATAATATCGCATACGTTATTGCGATAATGCGTCCCTATTCTCTGCACACAAGTGCGTTTTTATCGTCCGATATTCTACTCATACCTATCGGAATATCGCAGGACTCTTGCGTTTGCAAGAGTCCTACTTTATTGCGTCGTTATTATCGCAGCAGTGTGTGGGATCGCATGCGTCCCAATACCAAATGTTCTAAGAACTCATATCGCAGGACGTAGAAACGCAAGCGTCCTACTTCTATTGCGTAGTACCTACTTATTATCACAGCAGTGTGTAACTTCGTAGACGTCATAATATTTAATGTACTAAAAACAGATATCGCATTATCGCATGCGATACCATCGAGCGATAATAATAATAATAACGCGCCTGTGTGGCCTATACAGTATTTCAACAGAATTACATGAAAACAATTCGTTAGAGTTAGAATCAGAATCAGAATTATTTATTTGTAAAACATATTAACAACGGGTGTTAACATGGTTAATGGTGTTTGCTAATCCACCGATCGAAATCGTGTGCTTTTTCAAGATATTCCACTTTTAAAATGAAGTCTGTTAGAAACATAAATATTTTGAAAAAAAAAACGAATTTTCGTTGTTAGAGAACCTCAATTGTTATCTACATTTCTTGGCTAAATGCTGGTCCTGCTCCACAACCATAGGGGCAAACTAATTGATGGTCGGGCATTATTTGAGTCTATCGACACGCAAAGAAGAAGAAGAAGAATTAATTCCCATGTTAATGTATTGTGGAAGCTGCAGAAGATTGTAAAAATATACCTATATAAACTGGAATCTAATATAGGTACAATGCAAGTATGCATTGTATAGATTCCAGTTTATAGTATTATATAATTGCATAGCACATGTGTGAGTACTTGGTACTGTTCAGCCACCACTTACATTTAGTTATCTTTCATTGACTTGAATATGCCTTGGTGGCTATGAGAGAATGTCATGCTAACTCAAATGTCTCGCTGATGGTGACGGGTGTGTCGGGTCATTTAGTTCCCCTATATATGGTTGAGTTGAATGGCGCCGATACATGCGTCATGTTCGTGAACGGGCGCTGTCAGTTGGAACTGGTCATCTCTTGGCTGCCACGGTTCGTTCATTTTAATTACTTATTTTTTTAAATTTTTGATTTATTATTTTACTCTGGACGCTCTTAATGTGCGTGCACATTCTCTGCTCTTTGTACATCGTTCTCACATATATGTATAATCTCAACATGAATGATGTAACCAAGATTTTGTAACAATATTTTGATATAAGCAGAGCAACACTGTACAGTACTATAACACCCGTATTCCAAAAACCGCTCAAGCCCTTTTTTTTCCTGCCGGGGCTGCGGGACTATTCGAAAGAGATACCGTGGCCCCGGAACACAAAGGGCGAGGAAGGAACATGGATGGGTTTTAGTCAGTAAAAGTCTGACACTCCCTCCTGCTCCGCCCAGGGCGGGAGAAGTCATTTGATGATATCCCATCCTAAAAAAAAAAAAACCCCTTTTTTTTCTTTGAGTAGACTTATGTTGTCATGGCAACAGGTAAAGGTCGCCCACCAAATCGTTAAGAGTGTCCATGGAGTTTCTTGCCCGTTCTTCTCCATAGAGATCTACGTTAGGGAATGGGCAACTACAGTACTTTCTCAAGTTATTATGCCTTGCGACTGTGATTGTAGCTTTGCTTTTTTTGTATTTTCGACATTCAAAAGTGCCGTAATGGTCTAATTGAAATAAATGATTTGAGTTTGAGTTTTGTATAATTTGCTTTTGTAATATTGTCCCCACGTCTCTGAATAACAAACACATAAATGTGAAAAAAAAATGTTATATTTCTTTGTAATTGTCATTGATAGATCAGATAACCTCAATTGTTATTTTACGTATTACAGCAGATGTTTTTCTCGCCAACTGATCATTATCTTGATGTATTCTTCACAATAAGGTGGTAAATATTTAAATGACATGCATATACCTAACTCGAGTTTCCTGTTGTTGTAATGCACTTTTTTAAATACTTATGGTAAGCACTTAAAATTATATTGCACTTACAATACAATAGTAATTTATTTCTCTCAAAAAGGTACTATTTTGGAACATAGTAAATAAAAAAAAAACAAATCAAAAATGTTTATTTGTTAGAATATGGTACAAATAGATGCTAGTGGTAGTGGTAGTGGTGGTGTGGGTGGTGGATGTGTGTTGGTGTTTGTTGTTATGTTGTGTGTTGTTGTTGTAAGTATCTAAGTTACAGGCAGATTCAGTGAGAGCTGGAGTCTACAGGGCAGGCCCGGACTGGGACCCAAAACCGGCCCGGGCATTTTAGAGACGGTCGGCCCTCCGCTATCAATAGAAAGGAAAACTACTAATGTAAATTTTGAATCGACCGAAGAAAACATCTAAATAAAATGTTAGGCTGAAATGATGGGCTCGGCTTTGATAAAGAAGAGACTCGAAACTAAAAAATAGCGACGCTGTCGAACAAGGGCGTCGCCACCCTTTGAGCCAGGAGTCCCCGTATGGGTTAAGTTTTCTAGTTACAGATGCAACTGACGTTCTTCTAAGAATACTTGATTAAATAGAAGTAGAAGTTATAAAATTGGAAGTTATTTGAAAAGTCTAGGAACTCAATAATCAGTTTAAGAGCGAGCGAAGCGAGCTCTAAAATTTTTTGACACCTTGCCTTGGACAGGTTAGAATTGTTTCGACCTATTGGAGTTACTTGGTCAACCTTAATAGACAATGTAAAGAACCAAGAGAAAGTAGTTTGTAAGAGCGAGCGAACCGAGCTCGAAATTTTTTACACTTGCCTCAAATAAATTAAGTTTGCTCCATTTTTTGCAACCTTGTGTATGCAGGCCAAAATTGCCTTTTAAAGCCTCGGGGCAAGGGGCTCCTAATTTATTTCAGCCTCTGTCTATGCCGGTCGATCATACGAAAATCCATTATAAGTGCCAATCAGAGGAAAAGAAAAGACCGCGAATCGGTCACACCCGCCCATCCGCATGCATCCGGCCCATCGGGCATTTGCCCGTATGGCCAGTCCGGGCCTGCTACAGGATGTCCCGTAAATAATGGATCAAACGTAACGGGTAGGTGGCTTATCTAATTTCCAACTAATTTGAAAATTAAAAAAAAATCGTAATGAAAAAACCTTTTCTTTCATTTCACGATTTTATTTCTAAGGGTAAAAAATTGTATTGTATTGTACATTATATTGTATTGTACATTATATTGTATTGTACATTAGTAAGCTATTCAGAAATGTTAAACAAAAATCATACCTAAAAATATTATCATTCGCAGCGACAGCATTAAAAAAAATCTAGTAGGAAAATGGTAAATTCCATAAAATAAATATCTTCAGTACTTACGGGATGATATCCGTGTTTTTCTTTTGTTACTATGAGCTCCCGATATTTTGCAATAAATATCTTGGTTACCGTAACGGTTTTTTTGTTAAATTTTCAAATTAGTTGTTGGAAATTAGGTTAGCTACCTACCCGTTACGTTTGATCCATTAATTACGGGCAACCTGTAAACTGGGTTCGAGACCTGTATGACAGATATCCAGGCTCACATCCTCAAAATTACATTAAATTGCACTTTGACTTAATATAAGAATAATTCTCAGAACTGCGAGAAGACCGACTAAAAGAATTAGGTATTTAATTTAGCGTTAATAGTTTTACATACTGTACTAAATAATAATAATAAATAGAGCTCAAGTTCAAGCTCAAATTGGTTTCAACAAATTATAAATTAATTCAAATAACTAACTAGCATTGGGTGCCAGAAGACGTGCGTCGTCGAATGCAAAAACGCAACAATCAACAATCGTAAAAATCAAACAAACCGGCGCGCCTGCGGAGTATCGCTAGCTAAATTAATTTATCCCAGTAGGTATAACAAGTGAAGGAATATGTAAGCAATAGATAGAGTTACCTACTGGGTGGTTCACACAAAACTGTCAATGGATACCTACCTATTTATGCAATGCAACGTTTGTATTCATTCAAATGTTTTTTAATGTTATTTATTAAATTGGAAAAGAAACAATAATTGCGATTACGTAAATTAAATTACTAAAAAAAATTACATGAAAATCTCATAAAAGATTGGTGATTAGAATGGGCGACTATATTTTTTTTTAATTTTTTGATTATTGCACATCCCACCCCACTAGGGCATGAAAATACCCCCACACATAGTAAATACAGCAACAAGACCCACTGAAAACTCTATGTTACCACTTATGTTAGGGTTTTAAATCTTAGTTTCAAACTAAATGTCGAGACTTCTCCATGTGGGTTCACCCACCTGGAGGGTCCATTTGCAATATGTATGGTTGGATGGCAAAGAAGCTCTATGAAACGGGGGTGGACTCGAATGTGATAAAGGTCTTTTTACACCTTTTAGATTTTTTGGCGTGTGTCTTTTTAAACACCAGAGCACCACAATTTCACCTACCATTTTGTCACATATTTGTGTCGTTTGGCGTACAGGGCACACGCTTGATTGCGATTGACTGTGGTGGTCAAAAGGTAACTTGTTTTTTTAAAGAACAATTTCCACAAACAAATAATTCACAAAATTTTACCAACAGCGCCGTCCTGTCAATGTCTTTTAAGCGCCAAAATATCCATGTTTGGCTGTACTGTGTGTACTGTGAGTCTAACATTTTATTTACGGAGAGCAGGTTCTTAAAATAAAATAAATAACAATATTTGTAAGTATAACACTTTATTTTTACATTAAACGAATATCAGTGTGCCATACAATGCGATACATAACTGGATAATTGCGAAACTTTAACTCTAGACTGTATTTCAGTATGCCACATCTAAGATTTTTAAATAAATAAATAAAAAAAACTAGAAATTTATTTTCTGAAAGAAAAACAAACTTTTTTAGACAGGCCTATAATTTGGCTATAGACTGATGGATGAAGAAATTACAAGCCTGCCTAGAAGTTTATTGCTTGGCAGAGCTAGTAAAGGTCTGGTCATACTGAGGCGAATCCCGTTTGAGACGCGGCAAATGACTGAGCGCTGATAAGAAAATCACGCGACTATTCGCGCCACTTTGAACACCTCCGTACAAGTCAGTTGGCACAATCGTCGCGGGCATATTATATCAGCACGCATCCCGCGCGGACTTCGCTTCAGTTTCACCAGAGCTTCATAGTTTAAAATAATCCTTTTAAACATTGTCCTATGAATACACGTTGTTAATAGATGTGGCACACTCTATAGTAATTACCAAAACTGTAAGCCTAACATTAAGGCGAATTTTAGACATATTCAGTGAACTTCTTACAATATGTAATTAAAAACCTGACTGTTTAATATCGTACGATTTTTATCTAAAAATTACGCGTTCATAACAAAACGCAATCGCATAAATAACGTTGGCTAAGAAATTAGGAAGCTGTTTAAATAAAATATCACACTACGATTAAAATTGTTGTCTAAACCTCATTGACGTAAGGTTCAAATTGTTTGATCTTTTCGAACTTTTCTGCCTTTTAGTCACTAGACTCACTAGTCACGCTGATTCTCCCTGTTAACCATTATAACCGTACAAGATTTTGAAGCGCCGCTAAAATTTGTACTAACTCCGCCATTTTGTTTATACAACATATAGCTTCCACTTATCAACATTATTCGAGTGCCATACTATTCTTGTAACAATATACACATACCAGTATTTAATCGTAGTGTGTTCACAGCCGTTGGCAAAGACATAGTTATGTTCACAAACTTGCTTGCTCTTCGAAGCTTTGAAAAGTCGCAACCAGAACTTCATTAATAAGAAAGAAGAACATACAAAGTCCCTGCACAGATATTTTGCCTCCGATTTAGAGACACTGTAAAAATACAGTGATCTTTATTCTCAATAGCACAAAGTTGCTTTTGGGTTGATGCTTCAAGAGGCCAAAGTATTGTAAAAGAAAGAATTGTAGGGCCAAAACGGACTACAGACCAAATGAGGCGCATTTCTTGAGCTATCACAATGAATTGTATGAAGAGAGAAAATAAAACACACCACGTAAATAAAGTATGAAATATGAATCTTCTAGTACCACAGACTAAATAGCACAATAGATCTGTGGTCTGCCTTGGGCCATAATGTCAACATAACTATATCAAAGCATAAAGATCAAAAAACTCAGGGTAAAAAAAAAAAAAAAATCGAAATTAAAAATATAAAATTTATTAACGAAACAAGACATTATTTACAACAACAAAATAAATGTTATAAATATTATTTATTAAATCTAAATGAGAATAGGCCCCATTACATATAACGTTCATGGGAAACAAAATTGACAAGTGGTTATGCTACAATCTGTGTATTTCTGTGAAGAAAGAATATCATTAAAACGTAATTATACGTCGAAACATGAAAAAGTAAATGTAAATTTGAATACAGAAATAGGTCAAAGCGTAATACTTCTTTGCATACACGCATTTCTTTGCATATTTTCTTGTATTTTGCATATATTATGATCAACAGAATCAGTTTCACCAACCAAAAATACATTAACAGAAAAAATGTAAAAAAACTGGCAATACCACTCAATCAAACCAAATTGTACAGGGACTTCCTTCTAACGCTATTTAAAAACAATAATATATACAATAAACGCCACACCGGCTTCGCAATACAAGAAAAATAAATGTAATAAAGAGTATAATATACTCAAATAAGTGTACTGCGTAAATTGGAACGTCTCAGCATTAACGTACAGATAAAAAAACACTTTTCGATAATGATTTTACTCCCGACTTATATTCTAGTTATACCGACTAAATCTTGAATACTAAATAATGTGTTTGTGAGACATTATTTGACCGAAACGTCAAAATTATAAAGTAATAGATAAACTAAGTTGGAATATAAATGCAAATTAATATTAATAATACGAAGAATTTGATTTGATATTTTATCGTTTTACTAATCCTTTATTTGGGGTTAGCCAGAGCATGTAGTTTCGAACTCGTATGGCGCGGTCCCCAACTAAGCAACGTGATTTTATTATAAAGTAGTATGTTGTAGATGGTACGTCAGGTCGTGTCACACCACCCCACGCGGATGGGCGCTACTCCATACATCATCTGCCTAGCCTTTTCCCAACTATGCTGGAGTCGGCTTCCAGTCTGATCGGATGCAGCTGAATACCTGTATTTTACATAGAGCGACTGCCTATCTGACCTCCATCTCTACCCAGTTAGTACTAGGTAATACAATACCTTGGAAGACTGGTACTCAGACTTTTGGGGCCACTGTCTTGTAAAGATTGTCGAAGATCTACGAATAAAACCCGGGACCAACGGCTTAACGTGATTTCCGAGACACGGAGGAATCTCGGTATGATTACATACCGAGATGGGTGGTTCCCATCCACAGACGAACCCAGGCAAGCGCGGCTTAACCTTAAGATCGACCCGAGGGGCTGTTATTTAAGCCACGAGCATAGAATTACTTTGAATGTTGATGCTAATAGTAAGTTTCGTGCCTGGGGGCTGGGGGCCTACACTCTAAGTCCGTCTACGAAGATACGGGGCCCGTCGCAAAGCAGCTTTATACTTTCAAATGAACCCTACTCCCTAATATTTGCGGATACATGAGTTTTGAAAACACATCGGGTTTAAGGACAGATGACCAATCGTGTTGTCATTAATTTTTAGTTTAGGCCCCCGTAAATGATACGGAGTAAGAAACGCTCCTAACTTCGGCCGAAACTACGGATTTCGTGTTTAGAGAGTGGACCTCCTGGTCGCTTGTCACGTTGCTTAAATGGGAACAGCGCCTAAGGAGTACTTGTATAGTAAAGAGCTCATCACTTGGCAAGATCTAGGTATTAAGATTATTTAAAAAAAGACTAATTGGCGGTAACTAACATTTCAAGAAGAAAAGGGAAGGGTAAATTGCCATTTTTAGTTTTGCTTAACTATCTCATTCTGGAAACACTCATCAATTCGGTTTTAGTAACTACAACTACCAAATAGGGCCTTAGCAGACATGCCTCTTTTAGCCTCAACGATTTTGTACCACTTCTTGGTGACGTGCATTCGCCCACGATAGCAAAATCACGCACTTTAGCATTACGTTTCAATACTGCATCATTTATTTTGATTTGGAGATACCAAAGGCTCACTAAATCACTAGGACTAACATCCGACTGTGTGTGAAGTCTTTCAGTTGCTAAACGATAAAATAATTAATTACTGATGCTAAGTCTGCTTAGGCTTTTACACACCACGAGAGCTTACTAAACCCTCCTCTAACCGCTATCAGTCAACCTTTACATCAATTACACTACCAAAGCATAAATAACTTTATAACCGTCAAATAATATCGCACAGACACTGGTTTGCCTAACTTGTTACAATGAAATAGGCATAATGAAATATTCTACAGAGTTTATGATAATAAAGGAAACATATCGCCCGTCGCCGCTCACCGTTTATGCAAGCATCCATTGAGCATCAATTTGCTTTCGATCGTCCTTTAATACTCTATAGTAGTCTTTAGACAATTTTGTCATGACAACGTCAAAGTGACAGCAGATGTCATGACTGGAACGTTACAAATGTCATTTCATGATTTATGTCAAGTCGAACTTTGCTTTTGACATGACCATTTTATAAGATTTTTACAAATAAGTTTGTTTATTATTTAGTATTATTAAATTATGTTAACAGAGAATTGCATTATAATAAACGAGTAATATTGATAAGTAGAATAGCTAAATTACCAGCTCAGCCTGCATTACGATTTCCCATAAAAACGAATTCGATTCTTCTTCTATTAATTTATTATTATTGCAACGTATCTATTGAGGGAAATAAACCGCAACGCATGCTAAGCCTCAATTGTTAAAAAACTGGAAGATTCTGATTTCAAATCAAACAAAAAAAAAGACAACTGAATTGCCAATAGAAAAAATTATTTAGATTTTTGAATATGGTAAGGATAAAGCCATGTATTCACTGAGAAACAATGCGTTCGTCACAGTTTCTGAAACATCACGTCTTTGTTTCATACAGGAACAATATTTCGGAGATTTTAACGTCACGTTTGCTTGCCAGAGAACACATAAACAAATTGCTTATTTTTGATTTGGTTTAGTACCATCACAAAGTTGTCTTATGCAACTCAAAGTTTGACTGATAGAGTATGCCTTGTTGTTTGTGTTTACCTCACAGCAACAGCACATTAATTTGTTTCCAAAACATTGTTTATAAACAATTGTTTCTTGGTGAATACATGGTTTAAAGGAAAAAAATGGCTTGCCACTCACGCTACGCATACGGTTGCGACGGGCACGCACTTGCGACTGACTCAACGCAGGTCGGGGTTGTCGTTGATCTGTTTCTTGATGCGCACGAGCATAGTCGTATACCACTGATCCAGTCGCGATATGCTGTCGTAGTTTTTCACGGCCTCAGTGAAAGAGTCCACGTTTTGCTCTTCCAAATGTTCAATCAGTTCCTGGAAAGATTGGATAGGAATGTTTAAAGAGAGGGATTTGTAACTGTCATTTTTGACATATTCACGTCTTGAATTCACTTCACAATCACATTGTATAGCCGTAACGGAGCGGTACAATATCAAGATAGAAAAGCCTGTATCCACTGTGTTTTGCCTCAGTACATTATTGCATCCCGGAAATGCGAAAGTTTGTGAGGATGTATGTATGTGTGGATGTCTGGATGTTCGTTACTCTTTCACGCAAAAACTACTAACCGGATTTGGATGAAATTTGGCACACAGATAGTTTATAACCTTGACTAACACATAGGATACTTTTTATCCCGGTAGTACATAACAGAACTCCACGCGGGCGAAGCCGCGGACATACGCTAGTATTTAATATATCGACAGTTTTCCTCACATTCATGCATATGTGGTGTAAGGTACCATGGTCAACGCCGATTCTTTTTAATAACATAGGAAAACATTTCATTGCTGAACAGGACTATACTGAATTCATGGTAAAAGTGTCCCTGTCTCAGATCAAGTAAAAAATCAAGACAGCGCTGCAAACAATAAATTGAGGCCAGCGCAAATTACGTCTCGCTCTGTTCATACACGCTCACACGCACACATTTACATCAAACTACAATTAAACTATGCCTCAATAAATGCACAACATGGGCTTCACTCCTCTGCTCGCAGAATTCCGTCTTTACCTTTTCATATGGTCTGAGGTCCCTGTGTGAAAAATATGCAAAAGTTCCATCGAACTCACTTTAATCAGCTTACACTCCCGGGTGTCGCCGAAGGCGGGGTACAGGCCGCAGTACTTCTCCACGGCATGCTGCGCGTTCAAGATGTCCACGCACAGGTGGCAGAGCGCAGCACGGAACATGTACTCCTTAGCGCTGTATTTCAGGAGGCTGTTATCTAGGGATGACTTGGCGATCTGGAACGAGAAGGAAACACTTTTTATTCACATCTAATCATAGTCATCTTTTTAGCAATATTTTTTTAATGATACCCGCTGCATGTCTTGCAGGATTACAAACATACAGGCTTTAGTTCTTCTTATTCATATTAAGGGTGTAAAAAGATTCTTAACGAAGCCGAAAGGCACTTGTTCTCCCCGTCATTGCGATATTTTTTGGTCTAGCTAGACCATACCTGGGAACCTCCTAGTTACGGAGATATTGAATTGATGTAAAATGACACTCCCGCCTGATCACCACAAAGCTCATTTTTGCTTGCACTTACAACATAGAAACGCTCTCTATCCCCGCCCCGTTGACTTTGTATAGAAATAATGAATGAAAAGATACCGATCGGTCGAGCGCACTGATGACGCACGCCAAACGATAGTTATTGTTATTTTGCGCGCCAAAGTGAGTTGACGCTTTCCTAATAGGCCTAAAATTTAAAGGGGACGTGGTTCGGCGCCTCCGCATGATTTAAGCGAAAAAAATGTTAACTGATCAGGCGGAAAAGACCACGACTGTACATACAATGATATCGAATCATTAATTCCTTCAATTTTGTAAGACAATTCCTGACGAACACTAAGTAATAAAAGCATACCTGTTCATAGATCTGTATGGCCTTGTCGTAGTGCTCGAGCTGGGCGGCGTACTGCGCCAGCTTCAGCATGCACTTGTTGGCGGAGGAGGTGGACTCTTCGCCGCGGAAGTAGTCGGCCGCCTGCTCGTAATGCTGCATAGCTCTGGACAGGTCCACGCATTCTGTCTCGTACAGCTCCGCTATATTCTGCAAGGGCAATAATTTCACTTAAGGAGGATGCGCTAAGATAGCCCGCGGAACTCAAATTTGTATGTTGATAAAAGTATCATTCGCGACTGTAACAAATATGGCTTTACAGAGTTATAAACATTAAAATCATCAATACAACCCTAGCGTTCATTTAATCCCATTGAATAACTTTTTCATGAAATAGTCTGTGGGTTTCATGGAGAAAGTTGTTCAGTTTATGGTCTGTATGTATATGCACTGTTTAAGAAAACACGTATAACGTCCCTTGATGTACTCGACTTGGACTGCAAGGTTACTTAGCCAAGTCTGAAGACTGCCAAAAAAAGTGTCGTCATTTATAATAAACTAGCTGATGGCCGCGGCTACGCCCGCGTACAAATTATATACTAAAACCTTCCTCGAGAACCATTCTAACCATTGGTGAAACCAGCATGAAAATCGGGGCAGTCGTTTTTGAGTTTATCGCGAACAGACAGATAGACAGACAGACGCGGCGGAGTACTTTGTTTTATTATTATGAAGTGAAGCACTATGGTAGACGCGTCACGTACGCTTCGTTAACTCTTTGACGCTTAAAAGCAATTGGAAAATATTTTTAAATAACAATATAGATTTAAGTGATACTTTTGATGATTTTTAAGTAAATGTAGCAACAAAAACATCATACATTTATTATTTTATGTTTTATTGACTGGGACAAATATGTCCCAATATGCGCTAAGGGTCACAGATTATACTGATTTGTCGATTTTCGTTATCAGGTTTTATACGATAATTGTCTAGTATTAGAAATGAAATAAAAAAGATATTTGACAAAAGTATATTTATAAAGTCTATATATATGAAAATCTGCAAAACAATTTCTATCCGCTGTGAAACATAAGTGTACACCGCATGTTTCACAAATGTTATTTGTACGATTTTCTTTATGTGCCTTAGCACACTGGACGCACCGTTTTCGGTTGCTTGCCTTTATCATTACGTGTGTCGGCAATAACGTCTTCTGACTGCGACTACTAACATGTTGAATGCGCTTCTTCGTCATTGACGTCGACGGTAGAGAATGTTTTCTTGAAGAAAATCCGCCAATCATAGTTCTTGCTACGATCTGCCGGTATTCCAATGAGGAAAGCAGACTTCCTTCAATTTTATGTTCTTCATGCAATTTGGAATAAATTATATAGGCATTATTAATTGCGATATCTAGGAGATCAAAAAATAAGCGTAAATAGTATTTTATTCTGGACTTTCGATCGACTTCGTAAGTTACTTTTTTTTGATCCATCAGGTCCACTCCTCCCATGTTTTTATTATATTTGCATACAATATCTGGACATGTGATGCTGAGTTTTTGAGCAGAACCAATTTGACGCCGTTTTACTATTTGTGTCGGAATCGGTGACAAGAAGTTTGTTATTAGATGGACACCTTTGTTATCCATCCACTTGACGAATGAAATGCCTTCAAAGCTGGTTGCATAGATATCACCTCTTTTCATATTCCTGTCGGCAGGTATATTTTTAGGGATATTTTTTCGCTGCACACGAACCGTACCACACGCCTTTATGTTGAGTTTCGCCAGGTTGTACTGCAGTATGGGGGAGTTGAAAAAATTATCGAAGTATACCTCGCATCCTAGGCCCACCAAAGACTTCGTCAATTCCAGTACAACTGATTCTCCTAAGCCCACTTCTACACCGGACCTTTTTTTACCAGTATATATATCAAACTGGAACAAATATCCTGTTGCGGAATCAGCGCGACACCATAGTTTGAACCCTCTTTTTACCGGTTTGTTTTGCATGTACTGCTTCATGATATTGTGGCCCTTGAACTTCACCATGTGTTCGTCGATTGCTTGCGTTACAGTATTATTCATGGCCGCCTGAAAACTATTGTTAAAATGATCCATTACTCGACGAATTTTGAAGGCTCTATCAAAGTCAGAGGAGGATGGAGGTGGCTGTATTTGGTTATTGCAAAAATGAAGATATCTGCGAATTTCTTCAAATCTTGACAGAGGCATGACATTAGCTATAAAGGGCACACCCATGTCAGGTTCAGTTGACCAATAATTACGTAAACTAGGCAGGTTATGATAACCCATTACGTAGTTCATCCCTTTAGATGCGGTTATTTCGTCGAAATCGGTGGTAAACGAGAAGCCATTCTGTTGTGCATATAACATGGATTCTGGTATAACTATGTCTTCAATAAGACCTTTGATGTTGGTAACGGCCTCAAAAACATCATTTGGATTCGGCGAAGCACATTCTTCGAGTATGTTTAGCTTACCAAATTCATAATCACTTGCTGAAAAGTTATATGGCGTGTAGGTATTGGTTCTCCATCGAAAAGTCGGTACTGAGCTAGAATGGGGTAATGTATCACATGATGTAGGCGGCGCTGATGATGAGGTAGGAGCTGGATCTAGTGAGTGTGCAGGTTCGATTATAACTTCTGATGCTCCTTCTGCCATATCTTGTTCAATAAAGGCCTGGTCCTCTTCATCCAAAATCAAGGCATCTTCACAGTCGCTAGTATCGGCCATTAGATACTCTTCTAACTCAGTAGACTGCAAGGAAAACACTCTTGTTCCTTTGTAAGCCTAAAACAATAAATAATAATTAGGATAAATTAGTCTAAATTGGTATAAAAAACCATAGAACACTAACAAGAAATCAGTGAATAGTCGACCGATAGCGCATATTGGGACGCCAGTGTCCCTTGTAGTTATTACGCAATATTATAACTTTACACTTACAATTTATTATAAAAATGTATAAATTATACATATTTACTTACCATTGTAATAAATCACGTCACTGATAATATGTTCAAACTTAGAAAACGCAATAAAAATCTTCTTTGAAAAAGTGCACCACAAACTTACACTTTACCGCGGATTTTTTATATTTTTTTTCACGCCCAGGACTGCCAACATTGTAAAAAAATAAAGATGCATTCAAAAGCAAACGATTCAGATTGAATAACAGGGTGTACATCATTGATATTTAAACGAAAAAAAATAAAATAGTATGGGGACACCCGTGTCCCATTTACGTCAAAGGGTTAACGACTCTATTGGATGGAAACCTTTGTAAATTATTTGAACGAAATTTTAGCTTTTTTTTTCTTAGTAGGCTAAACTAGACACAGTGTAAGTATTTGTAAGTACGTTTAACTTGGCGTTGGTTGCAATGCAATGTCATTGTAAATAGGACATTATCTCAATGAACTGAACGAGTGTGTTCTAATCGAAATTTATAATGTCTTTTGTCGTTTTAAACTTATTTTCGATTAAATTATAAATAAAATAATAATTACCTGATGCTGTTTAGCAGCTACAGTGAATCGTCCCATGTCGGTGTAGATCTCAATCGCTTTCAGCAGACACGAGACAGCCTCTGCAACAAAACGTAACTAATTAAACATAGTTCATAGTGACTTCATGTGTCGTCGAGTTTCATTAAGTTATTCAGAGAGTTAAAACTACTCGTAGAATATAATTATATCGTTCCAATAAGTTTTAGCCAAAGAACTTTATGTAGTCATATGATGGTACAATTTAAAACAAGGTTTGTATTAAAAACATAATCGAGGGCCCAAGATAAGTCCTCGTGGAAACCATACATATTTGTGGGAGAAGTGAAAAATTTTACATATTCGTCAGAGTTGTGCTTATCAATTTAATATACATTATACATGTACTCATCAGAAAAAGCTTTTCAGGCGTCGATATGAGTGTTAACCAACAATGACGTCATGTTGACAATGTTGAATGCTACAGTGAAATCGACTAACACCAATATTCGGCATACTCCATTTCGGAGCAGACAAAATACATCCATCTCAAATTGGGTCACCATAAATACGATGGTGTTGATAATATCTAATATGATTTCCATGGAATCGACTGTTTTATATTGATAGATCCCGTCAACTTCTATCAAGACGGTTACAGTCTTAATCTCATTTTCGATAAAATATCAGTCAAATATGGTGTATTTCAACAAGGGAGCAGAAATAAAGTGTTTTTTTTTATCATGCGCAAAATTATTTTCACCCGCGTTTAATTTATGATTTATGACGATGAGACAGCATAAACCTCGTTACAAACTTGTAAAATGAAATCTATATTTAGAACCAAAGTATCTAACGAGTCGCGTTCTGTTGTCGTAAAAATCGAGTAAACACAGATTACGGATAAGCTACCACTCGATATCCCCGACCTTGGCGCATGATCATCCGTTATCAGTGACATTCGCAATGATAACAGTACAAAAAATGATGTAATAGGTTTGGATAGTGTTTTTGACCAAAATGTCGTATTCGATTTTTATCTGATGATCTGTTAAGATCGACCATCATTATTATTGTAATAATTATGGATTGTCGCACAATTCTAATCAAATCAGGAATATTAAGGTTGCCTTGCCTATTAACCAATGTTTTCAGAAGAAATTATTTATTTTATTTTATTTTAAAGATTTGCTACCTTTTAATAAAAAACTTCAATTCATTCATTGACTGACAGACAACGTAAAGCCTAAGACGATTCTTACAAGACACGGCTCGTCAGTGCGGTCGAACGGAGGCTGTAAAGATTTTGAAGGCAGAGAGCATCGAGCAGTCCGCGCGGTCGGGCGATGAAGCGTACCTCACATCGCATTGGCTTGTATGAAATCCGTTGATGCGTAACACACACGTACAACGTTCGTCCGCGCGGACGGGCGGTGCGTGTGAGAACTGCCTAACCTTAGTTTGAAATGGTACGCAAATCATCAAAAGGGGTTAAAAACCGAATATGACAAACTCTTGCATTACCCAATGCAAGTTTGTCATATTCGGTAGCGGTAAATTCCAGACAGGGCACACAATCGTTAGGAATAATAATGAATTCTACAATATTCAACATAACACGCTCATTTTATGTACGAGCGAATATCTTATACCAACTGAACGTAAGTATAAAATATTAACGAGAATTTACCGTTCAAGAAACTGAGAAATGAAAAATTCAAAATGTAAATCCTTTACGTTCAGAAAACATCGTTATTAATAAATAATGGGAATGTAAAACAGGAAATTGTATAAAAGCTGGGTGGAGCGAAATAATTGGAGCACAACCCAGGGGGCACGCCCGCTGCGAGACGCATCGGAGAAATATGTTTGCAGTAGTCGCTTCAAGATTTTATATGTGCAGAAAATCTTTACTTTTCTGTAGATATATATAAACGCTGGGGTTGTTTAAAGATTGTACTGCTTTATTGCATGTAACTGGTAAAAACTACCGATTCTATACTTATATTTCAAATCAGTAGTAAGTTATAGCTGATAGAAGCTGTAAACGTATCGGTACTGGTCAGGCGGCAAAATCGATTGTGTATTTTGCCGCCCCCCTGTGCCGAATTAGGCCGATCCCTACATGTGTCTAGCACGCCTTGGCCTATTCTATTTTAATGGTTTGTATTGAAGCCAGTGCAACCATGTAGAGCGCCAACTGGCACATATTCTGTGAAAGGCCTAATTTTATTACCACAATTTGCACTGTTAATCCTACTATGGGATCCAAATTTCATTTCAGCTGTTAAACTTGTTTACTCCTCCGCAAACGGACTTTTAATAGCAAAGGTCGTACATACTTAAAGGAGGAATCTCTTATTCGTAAGTAATCTCGAGTTTTTCCTTCACTTACTCTGTTCGGCACTCTTCTATCTATGAGCTTTCCTTAAAGAAAATAATTTGTTCAACTTTGTGGGTGAATTTTGTTGAACTTTGTTCAACTTTCAATTTTAACGGTGCGACAGACGTTAATTTTTCCACGTGTATGTTTATTTGCACTACAGGTAGCTGAAGTTCAACATTCATTTATACCGGAACCTAAGACTCCAATCCTTCCCTTTCCAAATTAGTCAAAATCGAATAAGTAAGTGAAGTAAATCTTCGAAAATTCTCTATATGAGACTCATCTCTGAAATCCCTCACCTTTCTAGCCACAGCATCTTGGATGTTTGAGTTTCTGTGAGAGGATCGATGAACGAAAGGTAACTTTTTCTTGTGGTTGGTCAATGAGAGGATGCACGAATGGTGACATTTTCTTGTTATTTTTAAGAATATTTATTATATTTCTGTCATTACTTATTTCTTTATCATTATATTCCCCTGGTCACAAAATCTATCCCAATTCATAAACAGGAGGATACTGTCAAAGACAAGACCTAAGGCCGAAGTACCGTAATGATAGCTGCAAGCTACAGCTACTACCAAGCTATACCAGCAGGGCTATTACTTATCTTTCTGATATCCAGTGACTATCAAGCTTCGGTTGTACACCGAACTTTGATGACAACCGTGAATGTCATAATATTGGTATTACGTATCACACTGAGTGGATATCACTTTACGGTGACTAACAGGGTCATACATAATACGAAACTAACCTTTTGACCGTTAATTGATGGACACTGAGCCCAGTTACTATCATTTCGAGCTGTCAACAGAGATACGTAATAGCCCTACTGGGCTGTAAAAAAAAGAGTTAAAACTACAACTAAAATACAGTTTGGCGATCGTCCAACACGACGTCGTCTGGAGTTCTGTATGCGCTGGTCTAGGCTAGGCGATATGTAGGCTTTACTTGGCTCGTTCAACGGAAATCCGTAGCTTGGACGAAATGGTAGGC
This sequence comes from Xestia rhomboidea, assembly GCA_963853795.1. Taxonomy (NCBI): domain Eukaryota; kingdom Metazoa; phylum Arthropoda; class Insecta; order Lepidoptera; family Noctuidae; genus Xestia; species Xestia rhomboidea. Next base: position 15,771,599 of record OY970778.1, read on the forward strand.
TTCGTCTACGAATGAGATGTTTCATATATGGAGTAATGGGAATATTATGAAAGACTAGGAAGGTACTCCGGTTTTGCTGAAGATCCAATGAAATGATGAATCCGTGAAAATATAATTCGTGAACCACGGTATTTGAGTAGGTGAAATTACTTTTACGGTTATTGGTATAACCCAATTAAATTGGAGGTGTAAAATATCGGCTCGTTTCCTTGTTATTAAGTGGATTTTGTTACATTGGAAACCAAATTTATAGCCACAACCACACAAATGAAATGCATTAGTGATGGTCATAAAACTTATATAGATTTTACGGTGTGAAAGACCTAAAAGCCAAGTAAAAGTCGTGTTTTAGTGTAATGTTTTTAGACTTGTAGAGAGGCCTAGCAGAGAACTAAAAACAAAACATGAATCATTAAAGCAGTTAGATGAACATTAAAAATATCAAGACAAAATTGAATAGATACAAAAACATACATTTGAATCCCCACGTTTAGGATTACTTAATACCTTGTGGAACTCCCAATGAGGCTTTAACTTTTAATTGATTTACTCGCCCAGACGAGAAGGATCGACATTGTCAAGCTTCCCACGTATTGTGACTTAATCTGTTACTCAATAATGTAAACGACTGTTTTCAACCTACGCTTCATAATCTCGTAACACATACAAAAACTCACGCTTTTTCCCCGTGGGCTAGCAGAAGGAACGCCGCCTGTTAAGATCCTCACATAGGAAGTATTTGCTTCAACCACGTTCCAACATCAGCTCATACACGCACGCCGGTTGCGAATACTACGCACCTGAGGCCCTACTCCCCAACGCTTCGTCCGTATATTCGGATCTAACCGTCTCTCTCACTCGCACTCATCTGCGTGCGAAGTGCGCGAGAGAGACGGATAGATCCGAATATACGGACAAAGCGTTAGAGAGTAGGGCCCCTGACCTTTCTGAAGACCATTACCAATGACGTTAGTGTGTTGAAACTACGGGACTACACCCTGGGAGGATACGGCTCGCGGGAGATCGTGCGGTACTTCCGGATTAGCCTTACGGCCACCACCACCACCTTTTGGGGCGCGTTCAAATAGTGGGCGGCTCGCCGCCTCAATGAACGCGCCCACACCGGAGCCCTGTAAAGGGCCGTGGACCGCACGACTCCCGCGTAGAGCCTCCGGAAGGAGGCGTTTGGCCCCCCCAGGTTGGGCAGGAGCCACCCGAAGGCAGCCCCTGTCCGTTCCAATTTGGGGGCCAAACGTCGGAAATGCTCCACGAAGTTCCACCGGCTGTCGAGGACGAGTCCTAGGTACTTCAACGTCGACTCGACGCCGATGGATACCCCTCCTGCCGTAACTGAGGATCCCGGAGGTGGCGCGTTCCGAGGCCCATGAAAGCACATGGCCTCGGACTTGTGCAGTGCCACCTCGAGACCCAGTTGCCGGATCCTCTCAACGACTATCGCAACCTAGTCGCCTTTCCCTTAATTCATAATATAAAATCACGCCTATAGTCTTCGAAGAGCAAGGCAGATATGTTCAGACGCCAGCACATTAAGCTACCCGAAACTGTCAAATGTTTCCAATCACTCTTAAGGCTGGGGTATCTGCTAAATTAGCAACTCTATTTATGGTGGTTCAAACTTCATTTGAAATACTGTTAGAATAAAGTTCTAATCAGCTTGCACTACAAAGTGGTTGTTACGTCAGTCACTGCGGGCCGAATGGTGCGAAATGAGTGGTTTTCATTTAATTGTAGCCTAATAAATCATTTGATCAAAATGCCAAAAAGTAAAAAATATTGGTGTGAAAAAAAAAACTTACCTAATGCCGTTTATGATTAGTTACTATACAAAATTAAAAAAAAAAAATGCTTCACTTTGAATATTTGTCATATAGTAGGTAATAATAAAGTTAGAATTATTTCAATTGTACCAATTAAAGTTTAGAGTCTAATAAGCAACATATACATTTATATTAACTAATCAAAGAGGAGTTACATTGAGAAAACCTCTCGTTAGCAGATACCACCCCCTTAAACCTAATATTTTAGCGATAAAGTTGAAAATCTATTAAACAAAGTGGACAGATTGTAGTAGTTTGTGGGCGTCTGCACCTAATAGTACACCCACATTTCGCCAGTTATGTTTAAAGGCCTTATTACATTACACGATTTGTCGGGCCCTGCCTGCAGGGACAGGGTAGAGTAATATGAAAAAGGGAGTTAGGGTCCCTAAATCGGGTGGTCGAGTGGTCCCGACCGCCCTGCTTCCCTGCCGCGCTGCCGATCGTGTAGTGTAATAAGCGGCAGGGAGCTAGGGAGCTCAGTTGCCCTGGCTGGAGGCCTTACACTTAAGGCACCCACAGGAAAGTCCGGTTAAGCAGACGACAACCTCTCAGGTTGAACTGCGAGATGCCATTTCGAAAAAAAAGAAAAAAAGGGAGCTCAGTTGCGTGGCCGCAAGCGCAGAGTCAACACGTCGATTGATCTACTTTATTGATATGCTGGACATTACACACAGCGCCATCTAGTGCCACACTAAGCAACGAGGCTTGTGTCGTGGACACCAGATAGTACATAATAAGTAATATACTACATAGATACTTTTTGTTTGTAAATACATACTTATTATACGTATAAACACCCATGACTCGGAAACAAATGTCCATGCTCATCACACAAACATTTGCTCGTACTGGGATTCGAACCCGGGACCCTAAGAACGTAAGGCAGCTTCACTACCGCTGCGCCATTCGGGTCGTCAATACACCGAGAAATGCCATATCTCTGGAGAAAGGAGCACAAGGACTATTCAAATAAAGACGTCATGAGAAACGAAGGCTTCAAAGTACTTCTAGAAATTTATAAAAACTTTAACGAGAATGCAACAAAAAAAAAAAAATTTTTTTTTCATCCACTTTTTTTTTTTGTTATGGAAGAAAACTTCCTTTTTGTAGCTTGGCCTTGCATGGTACCACAGAATAGCTAATAGTACCACCGATACCGTCAGCCAAAGTTAGCGCGTTAGCGCTAAAGCAATTTTTTGACGTCTAGATAAAGTCGGCGCCATAATCCTAGACGTGCAAACATTTCCACGCTCGAGTAAGGACTGAGGTCGGACGCGATTTCTAGTGTAAGTGTAATAAGCGGCACCCTGCCTGATAGGCACACGATCGGCAGGGCCCGACAAATCGTGTAATGCAATAAGGCCTTATGTCCTATGTAATAGGGCGCGAGTCTGTTGCCATCAGCTATTCGTCCGTGGCTGTCCTCCTAATTCAATGAATACTGTATTCATAGCGCATTGCTAATGTCCATAATTTGAAGTCTAGACTAAAAACGCCCAGTTATTATTGATTTTGTTTAGTAATATTATAATATTGGTATCACAGGCCACTTGAACTTTCTCGCTGAATAAGTCTTACGAAATGGCTTTTTCTCGTCTTTTGTTGAATAAGATATTGTTTGTTTATCCTTGGGGAACTATCTGATTTATCGAAGATAAAAGTATCTTTTATTTGTTTGTGACTTGTGTTACTTTTGCAGGGAGGTAATGTTGAATATTTAAGGTTTGATTTGGGGTTTATTTCTAAGTTTCCACCAAACGATATTGTTTGTGATTTGAAACTGTATTTGGTCAGACTGGTAGCCAATCCCATCATAGTTGGGAAAAGACTAGGCAGATGATGATTAGGACCAGTTTAACCTTTTGACCGCCACAGTCGTGTATAGACGACAAACCAAAATGTGCCAAGCACGCCACGGTCGCGCCTGCGTGACAGAATTTTAAACGTAAATAAATGTCATAAAACAGCATTGTTTTGTTTATTTCCCTTGTTAATTGTGTACCTTTTTTTTTTTTTTTTTTTCGGATGGGAAATCATCAAATGACTTCTCCCGCTCTGGGCGGGGCAGGAGGGAGTGTCAGACTTTTACTGACTAAAACCCATCCATGTTCCTTCATCGCCCTTTGTGTTCCGGGGCCACGGTATCTCTTTCGAATAGTCCCGCAGCCCCGGCAGGCTTCGGTCCTTGCGGACCCCTTCCCTATTGCTGACTCTCTTTGAGGCGCGCGTGGAACACGAACGCGCCGTCGACACGGCCTGTCGTCATGAGACGTACGGACGGCGAGCTAGCCCATAGCTCCCCGTCCACAGGCCCGCGCCTACGGTGGCCGGAAGCCACCACGTGGCCCCCGACGCCCGGGGCGTCTCCCGCGGCGGCCGGGACGTGAGGATCTCTCCCTGTCCTGTTCCGCCACCTCCTTCGCTAGCAGTACCTTGACTCTTCTTAATTTAATTAAAATGAATTGCTTTCGTTAGATTCCATCTTTAGTAACGTAAGATGACAAAAAAGCAAACCAGTCATAAAGTTCGAAAAACATAGTGCCCTCGACGCCACAGTCACCATAACAGGACACGTAGTGATGTAGGTAGCAGTCAATATAACAAGAATATCGACCTCGACGGCAACCTACGTTATATTGTATTGACTCTGAATTCTGCACAAGTAAATAAATAAAACAAGTGCTATTGAACTCTTATGTTTGAGAAATCAAGAAAATTTTATAATACTAAACTATGCGCTCTATCAAAGTCAAGTGTTAGTTGATTATCGATTAATTGTAATGACTGTAATGCCCATCTCTATCACACTGTTGTATTGTTTGTGCCGGGGACGCCACAGTCGTCTATGCTTGACAGTCCCATGACGTCAACGCGGTTTTCTTTTAAATAGAGTAGTTCCTTTACTGTTATTAAATATCATTAGTAATGGGTGCGGTCATCCATTATTAATCTTTTATTTAACCGCTTACGTCGGATTAGTCCGACAAATATTTTCGGTTCCATGACGATTTCGCCAGGGTCGTATATACCAAAATACCACAGCTCGTTTAATGTACTCCTATTAGTACCTATTTTTTTATTTAATTACATAATGATGCCCTAGAGCATTTTCCTGTTAGAATACTAACCGGCAAAAGTCAGCGATGCAAAATATGTGCAGCAAAATAAAAACGGTCTGACACTCGTTTTATGTGCCAAAAATGCAAAGTTTAACTGTGCGTAGATCCATATTTTTGCGTTTATTCTATTATGACCATGACCAACCAATAAAACAAAATACCTATTATTATTTCAATATATTAATAAATATCGGTTGCGCACCTCTAGTGCAGAGGCGAGCAAATTAAAAAAGCCGTGCCAGCTACGCCACTGTCATCGTAAGTTGACAAGAAAGTACGTCATGATTGAACATAGTGCTGTGATGGTATTGACTTGGTTTTATCGATTGTTATTTTGAATTGTGGATTTAACGCCGAAACTATGACACATATCATTATTATTTCTGTCATAAAAGACAAAGCGGGATGAAAAAAAACTCCTGTATTATATTGTTCCATTAAAGACCTTTTATTAAAAACATACTCTAGGTTAAAAAATAAATAATTAGAGCTTTATCGATATAATTTCGAACTCACTACTATTTTGTAGGAAACGAAATGAATTCATAGCTTGGCGCTGAGGGCACGCTTTTTCGTTTTTGACGTGGCGGTCAGAAGGTTAAAAATGTATCGTTGTCAAAGCTTCCTTCTTTTTATGACTTAGAGTATTTGGGTTTTGTAATTTTATCTTATAATCTTCTGCCTCGTTGGTCTGGTAGTCGCAACCGCGACTGCTGAGCATGAGGTCCTGGGTTCGATTCCCGGGTCGGGTAAAGTGTTATTCGGTTATACCATCAGGAATTTCTCAGTAGCAGGAATCTGGATTTGTGCCCGGTAGTGGCAATGGAGTCGCCCTCTATTACATGTGACTTAAACATAACTGGCGAAATGTGGGTGTAAGTACTTGTTAGGTACATCTCAGCCTTGCTCTGCGGGGATTACAAGACGTGATGTTGATATAATCTTATAACAACTCTTAGACAAGCGCCTTATCAATCATAACAAGATGTTAATAGTAGTTAAATCGATATTACTCATCATCCTTTCACACGGATTTATCATAGCTTTAAAGATTAAATAAAATAAGGAATATTGTAGTCATTGATTCTACTGATAACCAGAATTATTTAGTAGATTATACTCAAACTCAATCATCAGAGAGCTTCAATAAACACGATGACAACGCCCGAAAAAAGAGCAAAGCGACAAAACAGACTCACTATTTTTAAAACGAAAGAAACTAAATATTGAATTCTGTCAACAATGAAAAAGATAATTTGTGTATCGGTTTTCCATTACGTGAATTCGCCTGAATCAACATTTGTTTCGTCAGTACACAGGAGTGTGATAATTTTTTATGCTAATTGCTACGGGCGTCAGATGGAATATTACTCAATTACTTGTGTGATTAACAGCAGAATAGATAGGAAAAAATACTATTCAGTTTATATTTTCTTCTCAACATTTGCCGTCTGTGCTTTCCCTTGGCATTGTGCAGCACGACGTGGAGTTTTGGATCCAGTGATTCTTTTCACCTAGTGCTTAATTAGGAACTAGTAAGTACCTAAGTTCACCACCTAAGCCCCAACTATACCTACTATTCCCACTGCTGGGACACAATTCTCCTCTCTGTGATAGCAAGTAGGTCATATCCACCACACGGCCCAGTGCGAGTAAAGCAAAGCAGAGAGCAGAGTGCAGTATGCAAATAAATAATGGGAAAAGTCCGTCCATCCGTTCGTCCATCTCTAAATAAAACAATCTTTAAACATATTTTTCCTAACATTACATGTGAATAACGATTAGTTAAAGGATTTCCTACAAACGTAAAGTTTATAGACAGCCTGAGCATCTAGCTGACTAAATCACATCCACGGTTATCTCCATAAATTATAATATTATAGTTAAAGAAAACTAAAAAAACACGATTTCTCTTATTCTTCTCAGCAAACCCTTTCATTTGATACCCATATCATAGAAATGCATAAAAAATAACTAGTCCGCCATCTTTGAGAGTCCGCCATTTTGAATTTAGAATTACGTCACTTAGCTAACTATGCATTGTCATTCAAACTAAACATGTATGCAAAATTTCAGTTCAATCGGAAACCGGGAAGTGGGTCAAGTTTAACTTCTAAGATTTTTTACATAGTTACAGGTGAAGCCAAAATAAAAGAAAGCCAACAAACGATGGATGGACTGTGTGAATTATGATATGGCTAGTAAGCAGGTGACTGCTGACATGACGAGTAATAGAGAAGAATGGAAGAAGAAGACATGCTGCGCCGACCCCGGACTCATGATGTGTTACAGATGAGTTATTCTTGTTACTTTATTTTATTATTTTAAAGTATGTCATGGTGTTACTATACTTATGTCGTAAATATGTTTTTCGTTTTGCATATTGGCACCTTGTTTTTATAATCAAGGAAATTGTATCATTTAATTGTACTTCTGTGTGTTGTGCTACGTCTTTTGTGTACACTAAATAAATGGTTTATCCATCTATCTATCTAGATGAAGCTTATAAAACCGCGTAATAAATAGTTTGCTCACAATATTCAATAAAGCAATAAGTATACCTACTGGTTGGCATTGATCAATAACCAGCAAATAAGAGACCCCTGCTTCCAACGCCAGCGTTGAAAATTAGAGCAATGCACTCGTTCACTCGATCAATCTCTGGCAAACCGTTCGAACTTTTCCATTCAATCTCTATTTATTAGCCTTCACATGTATTAGAGCGCATAAATCCGTTCATCAATGTTTGGTATTTTTTTTCTGGTTTCGGCACCCAAAAATAAAAAATCAGCTCTTGTACGGATTTTAATATTATGAAAACAATTTTTAACAAACTGTCTTATAAAACCCAAAGGAGGTTTAAGTGATTTCAGTCTCAAATCGGTCTGTTTTAGTCCATGGAAATCGTACCATATAAGGGGGGGGGGGGGTTGCCTTGCATCAAATAAGGTACTTTTTTAGATGTATGTTGTATGTGATGAAGTAGTTATGTCAAATCCATCATGACATCCGAAACCTTTCGGATCATTGTTAAATTTTTGAAAATCCATTAATTTTTCGCACTTTTTTTAGTTTTTGTCATTTTTTTCACCCAAGGACCTTTGCTACGGTAAAAGCCACTATGAAAGTTTTTAAGAAGACTAAATTTGCATCAAAATGAAAGTAATTGGGATGACCCAATTACTTTATACCAAAAAGCTTCTAAGATACAGCTGTACAAAGTTTGCAAAATTACCAAAAAAACTAGACCTGGTGTGTGATGATATTGAGAACCATTTATCGATGACACCATCAGATGATGAATTCGTCCTACCTGAGCCGGTCGGTACTTTTTTTAGTTTTTGACACGTTTTTTCCACCAAGGACCTACTTCATCACCTACAAAATATAAAAAATCAGAACTATCTTATTTGATGCAAGTTAAAATGTACCAATTCCATGGACTGTTTCTCTTGTTTGGGTACGAAAAATACCAAATTAGGTTTTAGGCAAAGAGATTTAAAATACTTTTAAAGCGAACATTGGGAATATTTTCATACAAAAATTTTGATCCCGAACATTTTCGATTGACACGAATGCTACTTGACAAGCGGGGCTTATGACACTAGACAGACCGATTTGTTACTAAAGTTGTACAAGTATTGAATTAAGATTTTCTTCGTCTTGTCTCGTCTATCGCTCGTAAATCTTTGCTCTTAAGTACTAATGGTTAAGCAAACAATCTTATTATGGAAACAAAGCTATTTTTAACTAACCGATTTCTAAGGAGGAAGTTTACGATTCGTCATAGATGTTTGTTTTTAAACTGCAATAACAAGGCAACCGGTGATTCATCGGATTTCTAGATGAAAAGATAACGTCCATATTACAAGACCGGGTTATAAATTGTTCCCGTCATCGTTACTGTTACCGCGCGATGATAACATACTGATAAGCTCAGTTTAATTTCGTATTTAACTCAGTTTCCAGCGTATGTAAATACGTAGATTACTATAACAAAGGTTTAACGTGAAAGTAATTTTTATCGCTGACACTATTTTTTAGAGGTCTTTGGGCCATTGGCTGTTTGACTTTGGTAGCTTACTATGATTAGATGGTCTTTAAGAAAATGTAGGTTACGCGGCAAGAAAAATAGGTTCGCCTCTTTAAGGTTATCTAGGCGGGATTCCTCTGGATTTTGTGGGACGGCTCGTTTAATAAATGTTGCGGAATAATGCGCAAATTTTACTAGGTACAGACGCCAGCTCATTAAAATTACCGATACTGACAAATTTCCCCAATCAACCCTGAACCTAATGCTTTGGCGATAAAGTTGAAAATCCATTAAAAAAAATTGACAGATTGTAGTCGTTTGATGTGCTGGCTTTAGCGCGGAAATTATTTTAAAGATGGCAACCCTAATTTAAGGTGACATCAACGCTAAGAACATCCGTATTCGTCACCAGAAGTAAGTCTGTAAACTTGTCTAACCTTGAAATACCTAGATTGCACTAACTAGGTTATTGAGGTCAAATCACGATTGTTCTATGACATAAAACAGGTATTTACAATACATTCTACTAGACTAGATGATTATTATAATCAAACTAGTTTCAGTTTAGACGGTATATTGCTACGAGGAAAAAAAACAAGCCATCATTGGCCTAAGCAGTCTAATGTTGGCCATAGGCCTCTCCAGACGCACCTAGCATCTAGCGTTATCCACCTGCTACCAGTCACAATGCGAAGATCGTCTCTCCACCAAGCCAGAAGGCATCCTACCCTTCAATTCATGCTATAAAATGACGAGACAATACAAACCACTTAGGGGTTGACTACTGAGATCTTATTCTTCTTATTGACGCTAACTAAAATTTGTTGGCTCAGAAATTCGCCACTTGGCCAGCAGGCTATTACGTATCTTTCTGATATCCAGTGACTATCAAGCTTCGGTTGTACACCGAACTTTGATGACAACCACCGTGAATGTCATAATATTGGTATTACGTATCACACTGAGTGGATATCACTTTACGGTGACTAACAGGGTCATACATAATACGAAAAGAACCTTTTGACAGTTAATTGATGGACATTGTGCCCAGTTACTATCATTTCGAACTGTCAACAGAGATACGTAATAGCCCTACTGGTCGCTGGCAGCGTATAGGTCACTTTGCCTGTTTGGGGCACAGAGAACAGGGTAAGACTGCTGAGATGTAGGCTAAAAGAGATGTATGGAAGAAGACTGCCCTGACCCCAAATAAATTGGGATAAACATGAGAAAACTTTAATGATAATAAATAAAACATTCACTTACCATTAGGATCAGACTTCTTGTAACAATTAGAAGCATCGACGAAGTTGGTAGCCGCGTCATGACGGACACCAGCCTTCAGATGCAAGTTCGCAGCTGCACAGAACGCAGCACCGGCTTGCGCCCATTTCTTAGCCATTTTGAATAGGTTTCCCGCCCGAAGGTAGCAGTCTACTGCCTCTTCCACTTTCGATGAACCACTGCTAAGAAATAACGTTTTTTGTAAAGTTTTACTGTCAAAGATGGATGTCCCTGAAAGCTGGGACAGATGTACTGCGAATTTTGTTAAATCTCCATCCCGCGTATTCACAAACGCCACGACTCGGAAAGTCGTATGTCTATCTCGCTAGCTTTCATGACAGAATTTATACTCGGTTGATGATAAGACTTCTCGATCGAACCGTTTGTGAATATGGGGGCTGGTTTGGTACATGAACTGGTGTTGGCAGATAAATCCTGTTGTGCATTCGCGTAAAATTTTTCATCTCGAACACACGAACTGTATAAAGGTACAATTCTCAAGACAACCGCAGTAAGCGCGCAATCGCAGCAAAACCAGTTTTCTGTACTGGTGAATGTTCTATGTAACTTTATGTAAACGTCAACAGAAGGCAATGTCGTTATCTACGTAAGCGTTTGCGGTCGATAAATATAAGAAGCAGTCGGCATGGTGGTCGCGCGGTTGACTGCCCCCAATGTGCGTAGTACCACCACTTGTGCAGGCTATGCTAATGTACGGACTTTTATTATAATCCTTTAATCGTCTTATGAGAGAACCACTGTTCTTCCACCACTGGCTTCACTTAGTTTTAAACTATGATTTAAAGCAGTCTGCCACAGTCTGGCACAATCTTCATTGTATTGTTATTTAAAAATAGTGTTTGGCATAACTCGGGACTTTGGGATCCCGAACCTTAGGAATGTGTAAAAGAAGGAGAACATTTATCGAGGCCCATATACTTTAAATGAAATGGAGCACCTCTTGATTATTTAATAGCAACCAAATTAAGTATGTAACAGATCATTAATTTATTTCTCAGTGGTATAATAAAATTCTGGTACTATCACAGTCTCTGTGCCAAATACAGTAATATCATCATGCTTATACTCCTCGTAAGATTGAACAGAGGTGAACCATATGCCCCCATTTTACCAGCTATGTTTAAGGCTGGGGTATCTGCTTAATTAGCAACTCTATTTGTGGTGGTTCAAACTTCGTTTGAAATACTGTTAGAATAAAGTACTAATCAGCTTGCACTACAAAGTGGTTGTTACGTCAGTCACTGCGGGCCGAATAGTGCGAAATGAGTGGTTTTTATTTAATTGTAGCCTAATAAATCATTTGACCAAAATGCCAATTTTACACTTTGTGAAGAAAAAAGTGACAAATATTTGTGTAAAAAAAAACTAAAACTTAATGCCGTTTAGGAGTAATTACGAAATTTCAAAGAAAAAATGCTTCACTTTGTTTTTTTTTTTCATCACTACATAGTATAAAACAAAGTCGCTTTCTCTGTCCCTATATCCCTACTAGCGGCCCGTCCCGGCTTCGCACGGGTTTGGTATTATTTTTTTTTTTTGTTTTAGCTTATATGACACGTTCGTAGATTTACCATAGCAGCGCAATCTATTGATTACTTACTCAACCCAGTCGAAATGTATCGACATCTGTTAGAATCATTTGGAGTTAACAGATAATTTTGACTGTCAAATAATAACAGACAAATAATTAGCAATAAATTAAAATTGCGACTATAATTTGAGATTTAAACTATCCTATCTCTCAAGTTGGATCGAACTGCACATGGTGTGCGAATTTTATTATAATCGGTTAAGTGGTTTAGGAGTCCATCGAGGACAAACATTGTGACACGAGATTTATATATATTAAGAAGATGTATGCTTAAAACTTTAAAACTACGCAACGGTTTTTGATGCGGGTTTTTTTAATAGATAGAGTAATTCAAGAGGAAGGTTTTAATATATAATTTGCGGGCGTTCGAAGCCGCGGGCATCAGCTAGTATAGTAATAATAAACTTAGAATTATTTCAATTGTACCAATTCAAGTTTAAGAGTCTATTATGCAACATATTTTTTTGCACATTTATATTCACTCATCAAAGAGGAGTTACCTACATGGACAAAACCTCTTGTTAGCAGATACCATAGCCTTAAGTCCATTAGAGACATAGAAATCAATATTGTACCTTTTCGAACCTTGCTATAAAAACAGAATAGAATAGAATAGCACATAAAGATTGTGCTCTATGTGCTATTCTCAAGAGGCATTTATAACTAACTTCATGAGGTAGTAACAAAGCAGATATTTACATACTGAATTTAGTTAGTCGCAAGGATTGTTTGCTTACAAAGGAGGCATTATTACATTTTAATAAAAAAAAGTGTTTTATGTCTTTCAATTCTTATACTAAGACCTTCACTATGTGTTCAATGAAATTGTAACGTTATTTTAATTTATTCAAACTGTAATATACAATTCAAATGGAATTAGGAACTGATTGAAAGAATTGAAACTAGTGTGCAAATATTAAGGCACATTCAAAGAAAGAAAGAAATTATTCTGACATCTGTGCAATTTTTTTTACAGCATTTGCATTGTTTTCTGACAACCAGAGTCACCAAAGGGTATTGTGTTGCAGTAAATAGATTTTGAACATACAGGCATTCCCTTTCTGATAAATTCAGCTGCATGCACAGCTCACATTTGAGCAAGGGTTTAAATCTACGATTTTCTTTATCTAGTATTAATTCCTTACTGCAGCTGATGTTGGCTTGGCAATAATCTAAATAAAAAGTGAATCGCGAATAATGTGGTTGGTCATGGTATGTTTCCAACCACAACATGTCTACCTGCATGCAAATTCAGCCCGTAAAGTTCTCAAGAGCTAGAATACAGATCTGTTCTCTATGAGGGGAGATTGCCAAAATACACCATTCAAGCCCAATGCAGGTTGGTGTAGTCCTAGTGTCTGGTTATAGCTTTAGGGAATACAATGTCGTCAACTGCCTGCCTTTTCCAAACTATGTTGGGGTCGGCTTCCAGTCTAACCGGATGCAGCTGAATACCAGTATTATATATGGAGCAACTGCCTATCTGACCTCCACAACCCAGTTAGTACTAGGTAATACATAGGGGTTGATAGGGAATACAATGTATTCCCGCATATTTCATTGGTTATATTGCGTTATATTATAATCCTAAACATAAAAGCATTATCAAACTGTTTATATCTTCTGAATCATTGTAAGCTTTGTCATGATAGAACCACTGTGCTTGTTAGATCTCAACATTTACAGTTAGGAGGTGCTATTCTTATACCTTCATAGACATTAGTAAATGTCCCTACAACTGGACCATTAACACCCATTTTGGAATTTACTGGGCCCCCCGATTTTAAAAAGAGAAGAAGAACAGATAAGTAATGCACATCAGCAGAACTTGTGATGTTTTTAACACTTGGATTAAATAGAAAAGTTAGTGGGTACATGTGACTTATGACAACAAATAGCTACAGTCACTTAAAACTCTAATAGCTTTGCATAATTTTGAAATTAAAAGATGAATGTTTTTCCAGATATCATCTCATGCCTTGTAAATGAATCATGCTTTATTAGATTCTATACTAGTTTTACCACTATTACTCATGGTTAGAACTCTACATAAAACGCAAAATTGTTATAATATCACCGTGCTTAATTGCGTACATAATTCACAGCACCACGGTACTTTCAATTAAACTCTAAATACAGCCAAAGTGGTCCAACAATGAAATTACAATTTCCGAAATGTTATAAGCAAAAGTAAGTTTAATGCATGCATGAATTAAACATTCACTGCTTCCTGAATTATAAAGAAGGTAGTAATTAAATCAATTAAGTCGTAATTAGGGCAATATCAACAAAATAATGATCGACTCATTGTTCTCACCCAAAAAGTGCTCCAAAGAAAGTTTTCGAAGAACTCAGCTTCTTCTCCGCCTCGGCCATTAACTGTATAGCTTTCTGTTCGTTGTCTGCCATCTTCGTGGCTTATTTTAACACTATACACTAGGAAAAGTTTACTAGATTCTCTCAAATTTTACAATTTATTGACAAAATGTCGTCAGCGAGGATAGGGGAAAATCCGTCGCTGTCATCGATTGATTTTGTGTTGCCCACTCTAAAAATATTACGTTTTGGCTGCGTTCGTATGATTTCTCACTTTATTATAATTTATTTAATAAAACCTTATTCCACGAAACAAATTAAGATGACTTTATGATATTCTTCGTCCCTTTTATATTCTGCTGTTAATTAACAATAGGTTCCTTATATTTTAAATACAATACAATGAGAGGCATTTTATTTTACTACATGGGGTGTTTTTCTACATGTGAGTTTGTTTAATTTTTGCTAAACAATAAAGTTTCATTTAATTATATTTTAAGTAGAAAAGGCGTGTTTGCTTATAATATCATTAGTTTTATTGCATATTGACTTATCTTAGGAAAGCAAAACGATTATTTCCATTTAGTACTTAGAACCGTAAATCATTCCGAACCTGTGTTAGACAACATTTAGTTAAATGATACGTCAAACATGATTGTTATATGATGATTAATTAGTCTTAATCAGTTCATATTCTGCTAATTTTCTTCCCCATATCCTTTCAGGTACTCTTCTCCTGCGCCCCACCTCGAACCACCCTTCGTGATGCGCGTCAAGATCATTAAGCTGGCCTCGTCAGCGCCATCAAATTTTCTTGTAGTTCCTAGACTTTTCAAATAACTCTACAAAATTAGTACATAAAACAAGTATGGAAAATCTAACCAGTCCGAGTTGCTAATATTTTTGAAGTGACTACTGCTTTTAGATACTTGCTGCATCCGTAAATAGAGTAAACTTAGCCCTTACAAATACGTTTTTACTCGCTGTCTATGGTAGCAGGTAATCCTACTAATATTATAAAATGCGAAAGTGCGGTTGGATAGATGTTAGTTACGCAAAAACTACTGAACGGCACAGAGATAGGTTGTAACCTGGAAAAAACAAACAGGATACTTTTTGTTCCGGTAAACCATCTCGTGAGACAATTTCCGAAATCCACGCGGGCCAACCCGCGGGGATAAACTAGTTGTTTCGAAGATAACTTTTGTATACAGGGTAGGTGTAGTAGAATTCCTGGAAAAGATAGGCACAAGTGTGGAGTTAAGTAAACCCCAGTTATTTATTAAGGCCCATTGTCAGGAACTGCGAACTCATCGACATTACTTCGTCCTCTTTAATAATATCCATTTATTTATTTAAATCGAACACAATGATTCCTATTGCGCCATCCGGGAATCGAACCCAAGACACCACACTCAGCATTCGGGCGACGAACGCGACAAGCAGTGCCTACTGTACGAGTATTCTCGTTATTAATATTATAGTTGTGTAAAACTCAAAGCCACCACAAATAGAAACCACCTGCTACGATTCTTAAACAGGTTTTACCGAGTACGTAGTAACCATTTGTGCGTGGGTGTCTCTTCCACCCTGTGTAACAAGACTCTTAACGAAGCCTATAGACACCTATTCTCCCAGTCTTTGCGATCATTTTTTTATTCTAGACCATACCTGGGAACCTTCTAAACAGTCACATTGGGGGTCAAAGTTCCAACTTTTCCACAAGTTTTTTTTTAAATACAGGTTTTTAATGTAAGATTTTTACTTTAAACACCTCCACGACCCCCGTACTATTCAATCCATCCACCAGCACAATGTTTTGAGTGCGATACAATGAGTTTTACCGTAAAACGTGATTTTTCAGCCAAAAAAAAGTAGTTTCCCAGCAATATTTTTTCGTAAAGTTACTTAGTATGATGTACAGAATGCTTGGTTTACGGCTTCGTGATGAGTCGGTTTACACCCTGTATTAGGTATTATATACATCGTTTTCTCCAGGTAGCCTAAAATAGGTATTTCATCAAATAAAACATCATTCAATAACTTTATTAATTTATTGTGTTTATAGATAGATCAATCGCCCCACTATTTGAGATTCAACAAGATAAGTACACAACTTTCAAAAGCTTTAGTAGTTCCAACGAAGATTGTTACAATAAATTATTGTTCATACGAGTAGGTAGAGAGAACACTTTGATCCTAACAAAAATATATTTTCCGATAGGTCACCTTTTAATTACTAAATAGTAAGGTAATATTATTGCAATAGTTCCAAATTGTTATTCACGTGTAATTCGGCAGGGTAATGCTTGCACGACAGTTGATACATTTGTACAAATATTACAATACTTATATTTATTAGCTACACGATTAATGTTCATTTATTAATTTAATTCTTTTTTCGATAGGTTTACAAGCTGGTATTACACAGACAAATGTATCTAGTAATTAAAAGGCCACCTGAAAGTATTTATCGAGCTAATTGTTAACAGCTTTACAACAACCTCTGATAGACACCTATGTAATGCTACTTTAATACTGTGATCCTGAATATACGACTAGGTTCACCATCATTCTGGACTGTCCTAGGAACGTGAACAAACGCGAACAGTGACATAGCTTCAAGCATAGTTCTCTAGGACAGACCAACATTTTTTTTTTAGACACAAACAGGCCGTTACATAATTTTATTGTATTGTCATAGGAATAAGAGGTAAACAGACACGCAATATCCTAGTATATAGACAAATATATTCTTTCATCTATTGATAGCCAATCAACTATATTATTTTTAAAGAAAATTCTAGGGCTTTTTGAACTTATATCTCCATTTTTTTTTGGATAGGCTCGATCTTGACCCAAGGGTTAAAGCAACAAAGGGATAAACAATAAAAAACAAAAAAATAATATTAATTGATTTATTTATTACTTTTCATAAATAAACTAAATCGAATATCTAAAGACAGAACTAGTAAATAACATAGAAGGGGTATTTACATAAAACGTAACTCAGTAGGTACATTGATAAAAATAAATGAATAAAATTTACAACTTAAAAATTTTAAAGGCCGCTATGAGTACTAAAAACTAATTCAAAAAATGTGGTTTAACTAGTATTCTCTTATAAAAAGAAACTTAAATTGTTAAATAAGAGCGAATCCCAACTATCTCAAATAAGTCAGTCGACTGACATCACAGCATCCATATAAGAAGTACAGTATGGCCAACCGAAAACATTTAACCAAATCACTGGTATTTGCCTGTCAATTATAATATTCAGATTGTAACACTTCAAAAGCTACATGGATACGCTGGCGTTAATGTGCTAAAAGCAGGTAATCTGCCAATTATTTCATGAAAGCACATAACAATAACAATTATTCCAACATGAGTGTTGCCAAGAATAAAATTTACAAAAAGAAAAATATTGCACAAAAATACTAGCAATCATTTCAACTGAAGAAATTATTAACAGATCTCAAACATATATTGCAAATGATATCATATATCATTAATTTGGATTATCGAATTAGCCTAACATTTAGCACTATCGTTGCTCACTAAAACACGTCTACGAAGCCAGCGATAGAACTGTGTAATACTGCTAAAATCAGCTGCATAGGAATCGTATCGTGTATCGGGATCGTATCAAACGTTCAAGACAGCATGTCTTGAACGTTTGATTGGTGTGTGAATGATCGGTGTAACAGTAGTGTGACCTGACTTTAGCAATACGACCGAACAGCAAAATAGTTGATATAATAACGAAATATAGACAGTCACTGGCCTTTCATTATTTTGTAATAAGCTGGAGTAAAACATTAGAGTAAAGTAGCACTGTGTACTATGCGACACCTATATTTACATACACCATTGAACCACGCAACTGAGCTGTTCAAACAATCTCTTGCATCTATTCTATAGTATAATCATGTTTATACAGCTACTTGTATCTGTGAATATATATTTTATAAGTAACACTGATAATAGTGCAGCAACATTGACAGTGTTGCCATACGAAAATCACGGGTGATTGAATTATATCGTAATTTTATTATGCACGCGTTAACGATGGCAACAATTACACAATACTTTGTCCAAACGATAGATTTTAGAAACATTCATAAAAATAAAGCATATTTTTTAATACTTCAAAATATTGATTGCTGTCTTTAGAAATTAAATATCACAAGAAGCGAACGGTATTACTTTCTTCGACTATTACATTTGTACAAAGTATTGCTATTAACTGTTAAGACTATATAAAGTAAGGGCGTAGGCTTATTTTCCAATATATTTGGCAATATCCAACTGTATTTTTGTTAAGTCCATACTTTTGCGTTACCATGAAACTTCAACTTTTAGCGCACCAAAACGAGGATCATTTTAGAGCGTTAACGAATTTTCAAAGCAAATTTTGGGCCCCATCCACATGACCTTACGATCTTTAGATAATATTTCGTTGACCGAAAAATTTTGTTTTCTCAAATTGCGTCGTGAAATGGGGCCTTTAATAGAGCAAGCACCTATTTCATATATTCACAACAGCCATACATTTTTAATATACACCCGTAACATCTAATTTTATAACAATCTAATGCATAACCCTCTATACATAATATTCTATATGACAAATACAGTTTTTACATAAGATAACTGGGGGATATGGAAATAAGTATTTTTTTCCCGATTGTATTTATTACCCAAAAGCAGATTTACTTTTAGCGCAAAAATTACATTCGTTTTTAAAACACGTAGGCTTAGTATATGACTAAATATGCAAGTATTTATTTTTATACACATAATATAATTAGTATTTAGTTCAAGTTATAGAATAGTATTATTAAGGGTACCTAAGTGACATCTACCCGACATAACTATATGATTTTTAACTTTATTCATGCATCTGATGCTGAAAATAAATCTTAGTTTTCAGCTCTGAATGATTACACGAAAGTGAATAAAAATTTAAAAAAAAAAAAACTAGAACTCACTTCAATTCCAATTCATAAATACTGACTATGCCAAAGGTAGGAAATAAGCTAAGTTAACAAGCACTTCATAATAAATTACTATTTTTCTCTTTGTACAAGAATGGAATGTGATGTGTATAATTTTGAAAAATAAAATAAAACTTGCGCACCTTTTTCATAAGAAAATTTCATAATTCATCATAAATAACGAAAACATAATTGAAGAAAGGAATCATCGAAATAAGATTAATTCCAAATTATTTAATTAATACATAATTATCATAGTTTCCAATCAAAACTAAGTATTCATAATGTTATTATCATAATCATAGGGATTGGCAAATATATTCATACAAAAAAAAAAACATTACTGTATTTCTAACAAGGTCCTTACTTCGATAGGATGGAAAACAAATAATTAAAATCTGAAGCTGAAAAAATCATTCAATATTCCCATCAAACTATTAAATACAGGTAACTTTAAAAAATAACTAGTTTTTTTTTCGACTTGCAACCCTAAATTCATAATGAACGCATGTTTATTGACAAGGTTCCGTTTAGAAATCGCAACAAAATGGTGGACTTAAAAGATATTAAGTGACCTACCAATTACATGTCAGCTGCTGATGACAATTATGACCCGACTGCTTTTGATCGTGTTTCACAAACATACTTGAAATAATCAAGTGTTTTGCATAAAAAGATGTTAAAAGAAGTTTATTTCAAGACAGAAATATATTGAAAGATTTGATTTACATAAATATTTAATTAATTTATTAGAATGAGTAGTGACAAAAGTCTTAAAACTAAAGTTTAGTAATTTCCTTCATTAAATAAATTCAATAAAATTGAGCTAAAAAAAAAACAAATAATCATAATTTCAATTCCAACAAAACCTATTAAAATTAATAAAATCCTATACTTTCAAAAATTTTACTAAATAGAATACTTTTCGCTATTACATCAAATAATCCTATATTTAGATTTCATATTCTTTCTTGTCTTATATTCTTCTTACTTAGGATTGCCGTTGACCAGCTTCATACACCATATTCTGAGCAGTCGGGTCGCCTTATGAACGTAAACCTCAAATTATAAAGGTGGTGCTTAACTGAATTGGTTGGTGGTGGGTTGTGGAGGCACGGCGGGCCGCATGGGCTGGGTCATGCCCATTGGCATCATTGGCGCGCCCTGCATGCCCATTACCATGCCTGGCTGTTGCTGTGGGTAGGAATTCAACATCTTGTTTAGATAACTATAAATACAGCACGACATTTCTTACACACTGTATATTTATGTAGTTGCTGATTTGTCAATCCTTCAGCTGCGATAGAATACTAAAAGTTTTCTAGAAGAATTTATCTTGCAAAACTTATAAAATCGTGTTCGAAATTGTAGAGCAGACCCTTCGATCAATAATAGTACTAGATTCCCGATAAGCGCTTCAAAAACGGCTCGAAAAATAAGACCACAAATACTTTTCAAAAAACACAAATACTTTTCAAATACTTTTGTGGTCTTATTTCAAATTAGTATGGTCCAATCATAGCCAACATGAAGACGTCAAAGCGCCGCAGTGCGCGTTCAAAAACAGTGTTAATAACCACCGTAACACCAAGGTTTTGGAAGGAATGTCTTATTTTTGGTAAGGATATATCATGTATTTTTCATAAAATAAAAACAGAATTAAATAGTAAATATAAATAAATTATCTAATATTATAATTGTTTGGCCAATGTTTGCTACAACGCACCAACTATTGTATCAAACATCGACTGTTCTTGAACAGGGAATGCATGGAGTAATGTTGTTATTTTATAATGTTATTTTTGTTTGTAGATTTCCTAGTGACCCATTTCGCTGTGCAGAAAGAGGAGAAGATATGTACAACCCTTTTAAAAAAGAAAATTCATTTTGACAGATTCGACATTACTGGAAACACGCAAAGGCGTGGATTAATCAAAACAGCGGTTCCCAAATAGCACGTAATTATTATAAAGTATTAAAATAGTTGGTGTAAGATAACGTTTCATTTACGTACGATAAGATGACTTTTTTTTAGATTCACGGACCATAGAAGATAATTGACGAAAGATTTATCAAATCAGGTTTTGTAAAAATATTTATCAGATGAAACTATTTAATTAAATACGTAGGTATTTTTAAAATGTAATAGCGGTAATGTAAAATATTCTCTACTACTTTTTTGGGTCGGTCAAAAATATTTGCCAACGTACAGAACAAAACTAAAAAAAAAAATTCGGCAACTCTACGTCTTTCAATACTTTCTGTGTACTTCTAGTTCCACAATAGAATAAGCATGAAATTGTAAACAAAAGTGTTTTAACCTTATAATTTAGACCTTAAGTTTTATTTTAGAATAAATAGTTTTGTACTGATGACTTTTTAGTTTCAAGCGACTTTTTAAATTTATTCCTTTTATCCTTTCTCCGATGGAAGGACTTAAACAAATACATTTTTGCAATGGTAATTAAACTTTATGAGTAAGGATTAAGGTTTATAATAAACTGTAGTTGTTAATATTATTGAACTTTTTTCCAAGAAACATAGATGTTTACGTGTGTGCAAACGTGGCCACTTCAGCGACATATTTTTGTTCCTGATCCTTAATCTAGTACTATTATTGATCGAAGAGCAGACCAGAAGATATTGCAATTTTTCCCAACATCAGAAGAAAACAACAGCAAGAGAATTAGCTCATCCAAATTAATCACACTGAACGACAACACTTAACATTCTCGGAAAAAGTATGAGGTGACATGAGGACACTATTCATGCAAACGTTTCATACAATCATACAAAAGTTCATCCATACATGCGGGAAATCTTTCAAACTGAATAAACTTTTCAAAACAAGATACATTTTTCTGATTTTGGCTCGCAGGGTTGGAGGTATTCGCAAAAATCGACTCAAATCTTAAATTAAATTACAACTCGGTGAGCCAAGACCTTAATTTGAAAAGAAATTGGAATACTGAAAGAGACTTTCCTACTTACGTATTTTCAAAACTAACATCTTCACTTACGGAATAAGCAGACTGCGCTATCAAAATAAACTCAACAAAAAAAGGGAAAAAATCTAAACTACGCGTGTAAAACTACGCTAAGCGAAAAAAAAGAAAAAAAAAAACGAAACAAAAAAGTAGCAAACTTACCATAATATAATGCGGGGGGTGATATGCATGGGGCATTGTATGGGGCATTGTTGGGAGTGTCATGCCTGGGCCCTGCAACGCAAAAAGGAAGGCATGCTACGGGAAGAAAGAACATAAAAGAGCGAGCTTTAAAAGCAAACAAGGTTTTAGCATAAAATGATGCGACATTTAAAGCAACAGAATTGCTAAATTGCTCTAATGCTGCTTGTTGTTGACATTGTTCTATGGCTCTATGGTCCTATGCTTCTCAAAAGATTAAATAGGCTGCACTACGGAGAGAGCAGCTTAGTGTTGCCAATATACAATGAATAATTTTCATAATTTTCAATTTAATTTTTTTATATATTTATATTATTAGATATAGATTTATTTACCATGTTTATTGTTGGTGTTTAAAACAAACAGTAAACATGGCGTTTTCAGTGTTAATAATGTTACTGACCATGTCAGTTTAAAAACTTATATATATATATATTCTGCAACATTACGTTTCACATAATTTATTAGGTACATCGGTTTTGATTTTGAATATTGAATTTGAGAAACCATAGATCTTTGGTGTTATATATATATATGCCAGAATCGTGCACTCCATCACGCTTGAGATGAGGAAGTATTTATAAAAAAAAAGCGTTCGTTGCCAAAATAACTATTGAAGCAAAAGTAACCAAAAATAATTACTTAAACGGAAACCCCGATGCTTGTCACAATAATTGCTGTACTATTACGCTTCAAGCCAATTGCAAAAAAGCCCCGCCCTTTATTTCTTGACTTTAACCCCGAAAATAATAAATTTCGAAAACCTGTAAAGTTATCTAAAGAATTCACTAAATTTTTATTCTATTATAAGCGTAAGTATGGCGTGTACAATTCTGCCAACTATTCAAATACGTGTGTAAAGCGGTGTTCCTTACCATAGGTCTATATCCAGCTCCTGTGGTCGCTTGCATGGGCTGGGGTGTCCACGTCTGTCCCGGTTTCGACGCGTTCTTCGGCGAGTTCCACTGCATCGGTCTAGTCGACACCACAATGGTGTGATTACGGACATGCGTACCATGGTTTTTGTGAAAGCATTACGTAACACGTCACCAACATTATGAACGCATCTTTACGGTTTAACTTTTTCTTTGATATGGCAACTTTTTTCAATTGACACTTTTGACAAAGCGGGAAGTCTGACAGTAATGCTTTCACTGCAAGTTGCCTTTCTATAATTTACAAAGTAAAATTCTCTACACATACAGCTCGATTGAATATGAAAAGGCAGCTTGTCTCATGATAGTTTAATTATAATTTAAAAGAAAATAAACAGGTGCTGTTGTCATGATATTTCCTAAGAGATATTATGACATTGGACTAGCTATAATCACTTGACGCCACTCGGATTTAACGCGTTAAGTTTCAGTCAAAAGGTTTGTATGTTCAAGTTGAATTTTCATTATTTTCTGGTGATATCATGTGTCTAGTAGTATTGTGTTGTTGCTGAGCGATGAAGCAAAAGTATATCGAATGTAAAGTATTTTTGCAGTTGCACGTGAGAGTGTCTTTGCTTGAAGAAGCACTAAGTAGTAACAAGCATCGCTTGCGCATCGAACGAGCGATTTGAATGTAGAACTTTTGACTGAAACTTGACCAAACTACTTTTAGCACATGACAATGAGTGTAGGAATAAAAAAAGATTTTTTTTTCAACAATGAAGGTGTTCCACTTACTTCGCCGCCGTGGCTGTCTTGTTGATAGAAAGATTGTTGGCCAATTGCGCAAGCGAAGAGTCCAGGTCACCTGTCAACACCTTGCCTTGCTGCTGCTGCGGTTGCTGACCTGTAATGCACCTTAGTCAGTCGCGGTAAATTTCGTATTTGTTCGCAGTAGTGATTACTAGCAAAACTTATGACGTATGAGAAAATAAATGACGATTTTCCAGCAGTGTTCGATATTTATGATATATAATAATAAACCAGAAAGCGAAATGTAGATAAATTATATAGTTATAAATGCGGTTTTTTAAACTTTTGATTTGAATTGAACATAGCATTATATGCAGTGAACATAGATGTGGTTTGACGTGACTTTTTCATGCTATTATCAAGATTAAATTAAGGATTACGACAATAATGGACGTGTAACAGCAAAAACATAAAATAACTAAACAGAAACACTGGCTTATTTACAAATTAATGCGACAAAAAACCTGTGCAAGGGGTAACAACTAAAAAAAAAAAGTCCTGTGAATTAAAATTTAAAAAAGCACACACGACGATGATTACTGGCAACTCTGCAAGCTATTAAAAAAACAACAATGAAAACGGTCCATTTAAAGTTTGTATATCGAACCGGTGGCTCCCATCGGCATCATAGGTTGTCGTGCGGGGGATCCGAACATCATTGGCTGCGACATCGACATGACGTCACTGAAAGGCTGCGCTGCCATTGGCTGAGGCTGTTGCGTGATTGGCTGGGATTTGGCCGGCGAGCCTCCCAGAGACATGCGCATTACATCCTCGAGGTCGTCGAACGCGGACTTGGGCTGCGGGGGGAGGGAGGGGGGAGGGGGGCGGGCCGGTGACGCGGAGATCGGCTGAGTGAGGTCTCCCATACCCATGAACGGATTAGCCGCGGCAGCTTGCACAAGAAATTTTTGACATTTAATTTTACAAAGAATTTTATACATAAGTAGAGAATGTACATAGTATTCCCATCACCAGAAATAGATGTTTAATTAAAGCAAGGTTTGGGCTGCCGTGTTGTTTGATATTTGGTCATTTATATATACTGACCACCACCACTTTGCTGTCGTATCTGAAATGAGTAATAATAATAAGCCTGACATGTAATTTTAATTTGAACACAAAACAATATTAAACTATCAAGTATTTTTTCTACCATGAGAATAGTAGACATTTTCAAATAACACGGCAACCCCAGCACAATGACTACTAGTGAAAGCTCACCTGCCGAATCAGTGTTATCGAAAACATTAGAGAAGTTAGCCTCGGACACAAAGGAGTTGTTCTGTTGTTGAGGTGGGAAGGCCGCGAAGCCGTTGCTGGGCTGTTGCTGTTGTTGTTGTTGTTGTGGCCACATCGGCGCGCCCGTCGCAGGCGCCGCTAAAAGTGTTGCCACACTTAATAACAATGCAGTACTACTAAAATGGTAGCTTTTTATTGGACGTTATTTATTAGCAATTGGTAAAATAACTTGTAACTGTATTTTTTTATGTTAAGTATAAATATCACGCCTGTATTTTCCGAAGGAGTAGACAGAGGTGTATAACAATTATTTTTTAAATCTTTATACATAGTTGCCAGAATCTCAACTAATTTGTTTAGAGTTTTCTTTCATTGTATTGTGTACTGCATCGGTATTCAGTTTCTTGTGGCGACTTACCACTTTGAACCTTATTTGTGTGTGGATAGTGTACAGTGCTTCAACCATCCCCATTAAGCTAAGGGATGTGCTTTATAATACAGTGTGAAGGGTTTATGTGTAGTGCTTTCCCAATTTTCCTAGACATCTACTAGCACCAGATTATTTACAACAGTGTTTTGCTTTTTGCGACTAGAAAATCCTGTTTAAACAAGTGGATGTTGACGTCTTTGCTCAGTTTGTGTAATAATGACGACTGTCTGACGTCGGCGATTTATATTTTCTGGTCAATTCGTAAATATTATCATGTGTCCGACTAAAATTATTATGTAAGTGGAATATTAATAATTATTAATTTACAATATTAAAAATTACGAGTATTTTAGTACTAGTAAGCCATAATTTTAGTCAGTTAAGTAGTTTTCATAGACTTAGTTACTTCTTCATTAGTTTTACGATTACCTAATTTATATCAAATCGAGCGGAATCTATGCTCTTTAGTGTCTTTTTATTCAAGATTATGTACACTTTTAGTTATTAAAACTATCACCTTTGAAACTTTTAAGTGAATGCTGCTATCATATCAATAGCGGAAATCTGAAATGACGTAAGGGACGTTGAGCGTGAGCGTGTTGATTTATTTTTAGCCTATGGTGCTGAGCCGAACGTTACTAACAGCGCGCCCAACGTCCCTTCTACGTTTCAAATTTGCAGCATTGAATTTTTTATGAAGGGTACAGATTGGACTTGAATTAAGCACACACGTACATTGTACGTATAGCGAGTGTTCGACGAATCATTAAGCTTTTGAAGCTCCAAAGACTGCCAGAACTACGATTGTTTCGCCATTATTTGCTGCATACCTCAGCCTCTTCTTTGCGTGTCGATGGATTCAAATAATACACGACCAGTATATAGCCACCTGCACAGCGTGTATGTGACTGCAGGACGGGCAAGGAGGTGGGGCATATCCAGCAGAGGGGCTCCACACTGGCTTTGTATTTGGGACGGGTCAATGATTCCCCATTCGGCCAGATAATTTCTACAGCAGTCAAACTGTGCCCGCAAACGATTAAGAGATTTCCAGATAGGCCACTGCAGTTCCTGTCCAGGATATGGGGAATGGTAGGATGGTCCACAATTCACATCTTTCTTTATTTTGCCTCCGCCTATACATTCAATATGATTTACACTGTTAACCTATAAATTACTTCGTCGTGGCCCAATCTGTACCCAACATATGCCCTACCCTTTACCCCCTCTTACCTCCAAACATATTATCAGCGAACGGGTTGCCAAGTGACAGCAGATCATCGCTGGCCTTGGTCGTGGCACTGGTAGTGTCGGCCGGAGACGGCCCGAACAGGTCCACAATGGACTGGTTCTGATTGTTGCTAGGCGCCGATGAGAGGAACGGGTTGTTGGCCGCGTTCGTTGGAGACTGGACTTTGTTCTGTTGGTGAGAAGGTTTGAAATTGAGTGGGTGGTAGGGGGAAGGTTCAGCCGCCACCTTTAAGCGTTTGTGATACGATATGAGGACAGTATGCAAGTTGTTACTCTTTAGCAGTTTAATAGACTTTAAGTCGCCTAATCGCAATGACAGTCGGCCTGACTAGCATGTAACTCTATGCAAATGGCTAATGTCGGCTATGTATACATTTGTTCCGTGCGGGGATCGAACCCGCGAAACGCAGTGCAGCAGCCAATCGCTCAGCCACTGCGCCAACTGTGTACGGACCGTGCGAGTGATTTGATCGCATAGTACACGTTCTGGAGTTTTTTTTACAAACCAAGTGTTTTCTTTTATAATAAGGTCCTAGTCTGTAAAAAATGTAAAGATTGTCTCGCCTTGATAATGTTGATTTTGGACATAACAAGTAGTTGAATATTATACATACAGAATGATGATGTATTTTGTTGAAAGTTGTTGATAATTCACTCTGTGATGATGATGTTATTGATGACTTACAACCAAATGTGTGACAGATAAAACTGTGCAATGTATGTATGTGTGTGAGTGAGTTCTTCCAAACACAAAATATAATGAAAATCACTCCTTATTAAAACTGTAGCAAAAACCCTTTGCTGACGCTTAGCATGAAACGGTGATAGATATGATCACAATAAACAGTTGGACATTTACAAATACATATAGGGTCAGATTAAATAAGCTACTTAAATTCCAGAGATGTGATGGTTATCTCTATTAGAAACACGATATAATATCATCATGACTGTAATGTAAGGGTAAGGCAGAGGTGTACCTAACAGTACACCCACATTTTGCCAGTTGTGTTTAAGTCCCATGTAATAGTGCGAGCCTATTGCCATCAAGCGGGCACAAATCCAGACTAAGTGGTTGCTACTGAGAAATTTCTAATGGAAAAACCCAATAACAATTTGTCTTACCCGGGAATCAAACCCAGAACCTCAGGCTCAGCAGTCGCGATTGCGACCACTAGACAACGTGGTCAACGAGGTTTTTTTATAGTGTTTCTATTTCAATAGCCAACAGATTAGTGAAATTTTGCCAGCTTATTTAAATTAACCTTGTATATAATATAGCATAGATATAATATACCCTTCGTAGAACGGACATAACACGGATTTTACATGTACTATCGTGTACACTCCCGCCTGATCGCCACTAAGCTAATTTTTGCTTGCACTCGCAACATATAAACGCTCTCTAGACCCTTTGACTTTGAATAGAAATAATGAATAAAAGACCGATCGGCCGAGCGCACTGACGACGCACGCCAAATGAGAGTTATTCTTATTTTGCACGCCATAGCATATTTTGCGTGCATAGTTGACGCTTTCCTAATAGGCCTAAACTTTCGGGGGCATGGCTCGGCGCCTACGCAGATTTAAGCGAAAAAAAATTTAACTGATCAGGCGGAAAAGACCACGACAGTACATACATACATTTCTGAACATATTCATCTGTATGATATCTGCTGCAGTACGATACACACAGAGGTTCCCCTGCTCCCAAAGCTTGTACCCTAAGCAACACATATAACCCTAGGTTAATATCTTACTACTATCTCAGTAATCTCACTAATATCTTCCTCGCCAGTCCATTCTTCACCTTGGTATAAGCGAACCTGAAATTGTTTGGTCATGTATTTTGTGAGTAGGTTTTCTTCTAAATTTAGTGGATGTCATTAAGGGTGTAAAACACCTCTTAAGGAAGCCGAAGGGCACTTTTTCTCCTCGTCATTGCGATAATTTTTTTGTTCAACACCATACCTGGGAACCTTCTAGTTACGGAGATATTGGGGGTCAAAGTTCCAACTATTTGGCAACTTTTTTTTTAATACAAGTTTTTAATGTAAGATTTTTACTTTAAACACCTCCACGACCCTCGTACTATTCAATCCATCCATCAGCACAATGTTTTGAGTGAGTTACATTGAGTTCTACCACAAAACATGATTTTCACTAGAGATGCTACGAATATTCGGCAACTATTCGGTATTCGGCCTATTCGGCCAGTTTTTTCAGTATTCGGTATTCGGCCGAATAGTAAGTAGTATTCGGCCGATTACCGAATACATAAAAAAGTAGCAAATATCTTATAAAAGGAAATAAAAAAAGCAATTTAATCGAAACATTTAATTATCCAACAAGCATTAATTGCGAAAACAAGAATACAACATCAGTATTTTTAATAATTAAAATTAAGTAAAGGCAAATTGTGGTGAATAAAGTAAGTAAGAGACGATACACACAGCTAACTTGGAATCTTCACTAAAAACTTCAAAATATTTCCAAATAGCAGACTTTTTATTCACAACTAAAGCCATTTTAGACAAATTTTAGACAAAGTACATTTAAAACACTGCACGTTGTAACACGACTTGCCGGCTACTGAGCCAAATACTTCCCGCCCCGTCACGGCCGCACGCACCGCATCAAAACGTGTCGTTACTTGTTAGCGTCGACGTCAATTGTACTGGATCACCCGCCGAATATTCGGTATTCGGCTGAGAGCGCCGCCGAATATTCGGTATTCGGCCAAATCACTATTCGTTGCATCTCTAATTTTCACCCCAAAAAAAAAGTAGTTTTTCAGCATTAATTTCTGCGTAAAGTTTGATGTACAGAATGCTTGGTTGACGACTTCGTGATGAGGTGGTTTACACCCTGTATACATAGGGTAGTATATTAGAGACTTTCCGTCAGTAACTATTGATGGATAGCTGACCAGATTAATGAGGATGTGCTAAGGTAGCCTGCGAAATTTCCATTTTCTTACATTTTTTTTAAACTTGCAGGTCAGTTGTCAGGTTGTATGTTGATTATAAAATATGATTCGCGACCGTAACACAACTCATTGAACTTTTTTATGATGCAATCGTCATTCAATGGTATTAAATGGACTTTCTAAGATTGTATTGATGATTTTAACGATTTTAACTCTGTAAAGCTATATTTGTTACGGTCGCGAACCTACAAATTGCAAAAAACGTAAAAAAAAACACTGAATTTCGCTACCCTGGTGCTTCTCCTCAAGAACACAGCTGGTAGTCAAGGCATCTTCAGCAACGATGTAAAACACAGGAACTGTCTGTGGCAGCAGAAACCTGGGTTGTTTCTTTCCACCATGGTCTATTTTAGATATTACAGCTCCGAACAGAACCTGCTCCATTCCCAATATTGCTGACCCACTAACATTTCAACGTCATGAGCTACTATCTTGTTGTCAATGAAATTAAGAAACAATAAGATTTAAAAAAAAAGTACAAATAATGTCGAAGAAGCTAGAGATTTAAATGTAAGCAGTGACACTTGGTAAACAAAATTAAGTATACAGCCTCGCCTTTTAGGTGCAATTAAAGACGACTAAAGACTTGCTGCAGGCTGGGACGTAGGATTTTCCTAAACACTAATAAAATGTACTTACCAATTTGCTATATCGTAATATGTGCATAACTAATTCTATCGTGACGAAAATTCCCTCACCGGTTATTACTTGAGGGCTGATATGAAATTGAGCACATGCTAAGAAGTTCACTATATTCTTGTTAATAATGTAGAAATGTTATCATTACCAACCCTAATATTATTCACAAACGGGCAGAAAAGACTCACTTTATGAGGTTGGATGTTACATCTAGATAATATTCCTTTAGTTGTCCAAGCTCGTATGCCCTATAAATTACCGTTAGGAGGTAAGCACAACATTAGAATTAGGTGTATTTGTTCATGATGCTTTGTTAAGTTGAAAATATTGGGTTTTAGTTATAGCATGTTTTAAAACATTGTTAACCAGATTACTAAAATAATGTCAAAAAGCCACCATGTTGACATTTTGTTCAGATAACAAAAGATTTTTGAACTTTGGACTAGTGTAGGTAAATTTGTTCTTGCTTTTGTTTACCCTAAACCTCTCAACTTGTTCTCTTCATTATGAACAACTTTCTTATCTTTCAATAACAATTCTGGAAATCGCGAAAAGCGCAAAAACAGTAATTATCCCACATGTGTGTATGGGACGTATGATTTCTTTCCCGCTTTCAGGGGGGTCCTATAGTAAAAGTTTTTCATTATGATGACTACCTTAGTAGGTAGTCACCCTGAATCGGAAAAGGGGTTAGTACCCCTTTTCCGATTCAGGGTAAACTAAGCTTGTATAGGGTGTAAAAAACCTCTTAACGAAGCCGAAAGGCACTTGTTCTCCCCGTCATTGCGATGATTTTTTTGTTCTACATCATACCTGGGAACCTTCTAGTTACGGGGGTCAAAGTTCCAACTTTTTTTTTAAATACCTACAAGTTGTTAATGTAAGATTTTTACTTTAAACACCTCCACGACCCTCGTACTATTCAATCCATCCATCAGCACAATGTTTTGAGTGCGTTACATTGAGTTCTACCACAAAACATGATTTTTCACCCCAACAAAAAAGTCGTTTCCCAGCAATAATTTTTGCGTAAAGTTACTTAGTTTGATGTACAGAATGCTTGGTTGACGGCTTCGTGATGAGGTTGTTTACACTCTGTATATTTTCAGAGGTACTTTACATCAACAAGGTCCTCTTCCATCATAGAAAGTGAGGATCCTCCTACTGGACGGGTGCCGTGTCTGGTGGATTAATGCCCGAATTTTGATATCGGGTTTCCGTATCCAATCATCATCATATCAGCCCGGAATCACCTACTGCTGGGTATAGGCTTCCCCTTTCTTCTGCCATACTTCCCGGTTCTGTGCAGGATGCAGGATTTATCTGTTTAGTTCGTATGTAACGGTATAGATGTGCTCACCTTGTACTGATTCATAGCGGCCTCCTCCTCGGCCAGCGCCTGCTGCCGCAGCGAGTCGTCGATGAACAGCGGCGCGGCGCCGTTGGGCGGGTTGTCCAGGCGGGTGGACGCCGCCGCGTTGCCGAACGACGACGACGTGGACGACAGAGCGCCCATCACACTCGCTACGTTCTTCTGGGCACTGGAAACGAATAATTACCAATTCTAATTTGCAAAACACAGGTGTGATATGTAGTTACACTCAGTGTAATAAATATCGGGACGAAAATACTGTAGAAAGTATAAGTTGAGCACAATAAAGAAAGTAAACTATATCTCATTGATACTATCACTAACCCGCACTGAGCCGTGGCGCCTGATGCCTCCTTTCATTGAGAAGGAATGATTACCCATTCCTCCTCAATGAGAGGAGACATGTGTGTGCTATTACACAGGCAGTTTGTTGAAATGTTTACTGTATCCAACAGCTATCATTCTGAGAAAAATATTTTAATTGAGATAAGTTTCATTTCCTTAGTCCCATTTTTTTGGACAGTATTTTAGTTCCTATATTTTTGAGGCTGTGTGACTAGATGTTTTAACATGAACGAAGCAAAAGTATGTAACAGTCATCGTAGAGGGCTTTATGTGGTTTTTACCTACCCCATGGGAAAAGGCGTGATTATGTAAGTGTCAATGTTTTTTTTTTGTCAAGTGGCTTCCTTAGCAAAGCCCGTGGTGCATGTTTGTTTAGTGCAAGTACATTATTTTTCTTGAAGCATTTTTGAAGTTATTGCATTCACAAAATAGGGATGTTTCCTGAGTAAAAACAATATGATTCTAGTTTCTAGTTAATCCATCAGTTAGATTATCGAAAATATTTGATACGTATTTTTAGTTTTATCAAATCAACAAAAAATGACGGAGATCATGAGTGGGCTTGAGATATGACTTTCCGATAAAAAGCGTACCGATATTTATTTATTTACGAATTTAATTTGTTTTTTTTTTTACTGTGACGTCACACGAGTTTTCGACGCACTGTATCGTCTTAATTTTTTGTTTACGTATTAAAAGAAAAAATACGTGTCCAATATTTTTTGGAAATTTTTGGTCATCTACCCTAATGTCCTGTGCCAGCCTCATCCAAGTTTTTTCCCCGACGGAAACTATGTCGTCTGCCCATCTCGCCGCCGGACGACCCACGTTCCTTTTGCCAGTCCTTGTTCTGGTACAGGACCGTCGAGATTGGCACAAGAAAAGAGAGGCCTATACCCAGCAGTGGGTGAGTTTGGGCTGTGGATGATGATGACGACCCTATTGTAGGCGCATGAAACTATTCAGCTTTGCGTCTAAGTGACTGCCATGCCACAGCTGGTTGAGGACCTACGAGTGCGTATATCAAACACAAAATAGAGTAAAGTAACAACACATGCCTGCATGTTGCCATTTGCCTGCAAACTTCACTCTTTTGCTGTGTGCAAGACACCCTGGAAGTTGGTTAAGGCGCATCACAGACACATTCGTGTTCTGCAAGACATTTGAGTCGCATCACACACTTTTAAAGGTTAAATACACAATTGCAGGAAAGGGGTGTGATGATTGATGAGTGATTTCTGTATTTAAATACTATGGGTGTCCGAAAATTTTTGCTAGTTGATGCACAATAGTGCTTAACATTTAAAGTGTGCTTTTTCTTTAGTTATCTTTGGTAGGGTCGCGAAATTTCGAATAAGTTTGGTCTCAACGTAATCTCTGTAGGACACATAATTACGAAGGCATCCAGAACTTTTTTGAACTAATAAACACATGAAAAAGAAAAAGGTATCCTATGTCTTCCCCAAGATATAATCTATCTCCTTGCCAAATTCAATTACGATTCGCTCAGCCGTTTAGCCGTGAAAAAGTAACAAACAAACAGAGTTACTTTCGCATTTATAATATAAATTATGTATTTTGGAAGTATGGATTAATTTAGCTGCTGCTTTTAAACATCCCTTCCTAATTATCATGGTGTGTGAATGCATAGTTACATGGCATTTCCTGTTTGATTTCGTGTATTGACGTTCAAACGTTATCGCATCATGATCTCGTCATGTAATTGACAAATGGTCGTCATGAAAATAAAAAATTATACGGAGAGTGGTACTACACTTTTCACCAAAGAAGACAAGTAAAGAAAAATACACTTTAATTTTGATCTATTATGTGCGTGATCAATATTAAAAGGGATAAAAATGTAGGTTGACTAGTACCCATCATGTAACACTATGTGTATTAGTGTATGTTAAGATGCACCAGTGTATATCTGATTCAAGTAAATTATATGGACGTCTGCCGAGCCTTTTCCTAACTATGTTGGGGTCGGCTTCCAGTTCCAGTTTAACCGGATGCAGCTGAATACCAGTATTTTACATGGAGCAACTGCCTATCTGACCTCCATAATCTAGTTAGTACTGGGTAATACAATACCCCTTGGTAAGACTGGTTGTCAGACTTTCAGGCCACTGACTACCTGTAACGACTGTCAAAGATCTACAAATGACAGCTGGAACCAACAGCTTAACGCGGGGCAGAAGGAAACTAGGTATGTAATAGGTGGTCACTCATCCACGGACCAACCTAGGCAAGCACAGCTTAACCTAAAGAACGACCCGAGCGGCTGCTATTGTTACGTGACGAGCCATGCAATTTCGGACTATCCTAATGTCGGTCATTTACAGTAATAGATCAGTAGCAAGCTTACCTAGCCGTCTGTGTAGGAGTATTGGCAGCAGACCCCTTCTTGCCTTCAAGGGAGGCCAGATGTCCTTCCAAGGCATCAAGCAGACTGCTCGGAGCCTTAGTGAGGTCGGGGATGTCGCCTTTATCGATACCCACGTTCTCTGCCACCTGGGAAGTAAGTGTTGATGATTATAGGGACTATTTTCGCTTGTCATGGCGATGATGTTAAAGATGAGACTGGAAACATAAGCGAGGGTTAGGCCAATTTGTTTGGGTTTGGTTGTCTTGTCGTATGAAGATCTTATCGTTCACTCAAACATCAGAAATGTATGAATAATACTGATATAGAGAAAGACAAACCACCATTTTACACAGTTACGTCTAGTGCTAAGTTATGAAAAATCTGTGTTTTTCTTTAACAATTTCCACCAAGTCTTCCATCAGAAGTTTCTCCCCATTTCGACTAATTTTAAAAATATTAGTACAAACAGAAAATCCAATTCCACTCTAATTATTATTAACCTTGACATGATTTTTCGAGAGGTGTGTCTAAACATTTTTGCAAGTTGGCAACATTTTAGCACTCTGACGTCACTTAAATTATTTAAACAGTACTAAACATATCTAATAAGAATTACGTGGCGCCCCCCACCTCTCTTATCTTCGAACGAATCAGTATTTTTATCTAAGTTTTAGTGAACGCATATGTTTGTTTTGGACATACTTGCCAAGAAAAAATGTAAAGGTCATGGCAGATTTACTTTTGTTATGTTATGATTAGTTAGTAAAATGAGAATAGAATAGAATAATAATTTATTGTTGTTGTAGGTGGGTCCCAAAGCATTGTCATCTGCCGCCTAGTCTTTTCCCAACTATATTGGGGTCAGCTACCAGTATTTTACATGGACCAACTGCCTATCTGACCTCCACAAATTAGTTAATACTGGGTAATACGATACCAATTGGTAAGACTAGTTCTTAAACTTTTTTGGCCACTGACTACCTGTAACGGCCGTCAAAGATCTACAAAATAATGACAGCCGGGACAGACAGGGGGGGGGGGGGGGAGGGTGGCAAATAAAGGTGGTCAAATTTAGTAACAGTATCTCTATAGCTCTACGACACGTATCATTATATATTTTGGACGACCCGAATGGCACAGCGGTAGTGAGGCTGCCTTACGTTATTAGGGTGTCGGGTTCGAATCCCGGTAGGAGCAAATGTTTGTGTGATGAGCATGGACATTTGTTTCAGAGTCATGGATGTTTATATGAACATATATAAATGTATATGTATAATAAGTATACATTTACAAACAAAAAGTATCTATGTAGTATATTAACTATCTGATGTCCACGAGTTCCACGACACAAGCCTCGTTGCTTAGTGTGACACACAGCGCCATCTAGTGATGGCGCTGTGTGTAATGTCCAGCAATATTTATTTATGAACACCGGCAACGGAATACAAAACAAAATAGTAAACGGGATATTTACTATCCCGTTTTAACAAATGACACCCTTAGGGTGTACAATACAATTACATGGGCACTGTAATGTGTAATGATTCTGCTCACGTGGATTTTGAAAATTATCCCACGGTAACGTACAGTTAGAGCCCTATATTGGCTGACCCATCTTATTATATAAGAAGACTAGTCTACTGAGTTGTTCAATCTCAAAATCCATTCAGCCGTGTATGCATGATTGATTAATAAAAATCCAAACACAAACATGTGAACTTATAATTATAATATTAGTAGGATATCAGGATTAATAAATTTTGTGTCTGGTATTATTTTGGTGTAGGGTTCATACTCACCAAATGAGGCCGAATTTGAATTTGCACGGAGCGAATACCATCTGAGCTCTGCAACCCAATTATTTCAAACTAATTGGGTTGCGAAATACAATATCAAACATCCCAATTCCCAAATTTTGTATTATGAAGAGCTACATTTTAATGGAAATAAAAGAGTCTTCCGTTTCAAATCATCATACTCCCTGTTTCAAGTATTTTGGATAAATAGGTATACCGTTAAGCAAGAGACGATTGATGATGCTGAGTGAATGATGCCCCAACTTGAGATATAACATTATATACAAATTAATTACTAACAGGTCAAAGACTTGACTGGCATTTTAGCAATAGGGTCTAACAAACATCAGAGACGCTTCTATACAAATATGTATAGTGCTACATGGATCTTGCTGATTTGTTTAAAAATGAATTTAAAAAAACCGGCCAAGTGCGAGTCGGACTCGCGCACGAAGGGTTTCGTACTATTATCTATACAACACAAGACAAAACGGTAAAAAGATCACGTTTGTTGTATGGGAGAGCCCCCTCTAAATATTTATTTATTCTGTTTTTGTTGTTATAGCGGCAACAGAAATACATCATCTGTGAAAATTTCAGCTGTCTAACTCTCACGGTTCGTGAGATACAGCCTGGTGACAGACAGACGGACGGGCAGCGGACTCTTAGTAATAGGGTCCCGTTTTTACCTTAAAAAGATCGCAACGTTAGTTCCCATTTCAGCAACGCGCTGTAAGTTCCTTTTAGCGCTATATTCGAATTTCGAATACATTTTTTTTTCTGGCTGCGTGTCAATATCAGTGACGTCTCTAAGTGCAGCAGCTGGTAACTGATGAGTTTATGATGACTTACCTTCAGAAACTCTCCGACCCTATCCATCCGAATGAGGAATTTCTTATAGAGGTCGAGAGCCTCGCGACAGTTCTTCTTGTTCATATCGAAGTACTTCTCCAGGAGGTTGATTATTCCGTCGTTGTAGCACGCGAATAATCTGGAACGTAAAGAATTTTCGTTAATTATTGAATGCTTATTTGACTGTCTCCAGAAAAATGTAGGATATTAATTATGCTAGGTGAAAGAGACACCGACGTTCTATCGAGGACACTCCCGCCTGATCACCACTAAGCTAATTTTTGCTTGCACTTACAACATAGAAACGCTCTCTAGCCGCACCCCGTTGACTTTGTATAGAAATAATGAATGAAAGGATACCGATCGGCCGAGCGCACTGACGAGGCACGCCAAACGAGAGTTATTGTTATTTTACGCGCCAAAGTAGACGCTTTCCTAATAGGCCTAAACTTTAAGGGGGCGTGGCTCGGCGCCTCCGCATGATTTAAACGAAACTGATAAGGCGGAAAAGACCACGACTGTACGAACAATTTTTTTTTATCGGAGGTTTCAAAAAGAAAGTTGT
This sequence comes from Xestia rhomboidea, assembly GCA_963853795.1. NCBI lineage: Eukaryota > Metazoa > Arthropoda > Insecta > Lepidoptera > Noctuidae > Xestia > Xestia rhomboidea. The sequence goes on from OY970778.1 coordinate 15,809,529, forward strand.
TTCCTACAAAAGTGCAATATATACACGGTCAAAATGTACGGAACAGCTGGTTGTTATTTTTTTAAAAATTACCGATTAATATTTTCTTCGATTACTCGGCAAACAGTGGCTGAAAACCAGGCGTTTCACGTTTAACATTCTGATGAGTATTACGTAGTATTCTGTGGGAGTATTACGATTTAGTAATTGAATTAGAATGTGAGTAATATATAGAACTATTCTTGTCGAAAATGCCGGCGTTTTTCCTTCTTACCTACGCATAGAATTGTCCAGACACGGTAGCAAAGACCTATGTGTACTCTAAATGACGTCACTGAAATTATCTTTGTTTGTAAGACTAGGACAGTGTTACCTGATGAGGTCTCTGAACAGCAGCATGAAGCACATGTTGATGACGCCGTTGGTGAGATCGTTCGCCGTGCAGTCGAACTCGAGCAGTCCATCCAACTGCGCCTGCAAGACTGGTAATGTCTTCAGCAGTTTCTCTGCGTTCATCATCCTGAGGGAGCCTTCTTCCTTACTGTGGAGTTAATGAGTTTTGTTATAGTATGGCGGAGTTTATGATGGTATGACAGTAGAGCATTATTGAAGGTCTACCGTAGGTGCGTGGATGTTATTGTTTATTTAATATGGTATGTGGACTTTTACCAAAAGGATCTGACCCAAATATCAACAGACAGAGAAAAATGGAAAGAGGGAAAGGAGACCTAAAGGCGAGCCTTTTATAATTAGTATGGTCTGGTCTGGTCACCAGTGCTGGGATCATAATATTCTCCTGTAACTGGGTTATTAGGCACAGACCAGTTCCGCTTTGAAACAGGAACATGCGTCACACTTGCTCACTACGAGTAAAATGTTCAGACCACCTTGGTTAACTTCCACGCGCGGTTTAAACACAACCATTAATTTCTTCAACTACCCTACAAAAAATACCAAATTCTTTTACTCACCCCCTCTTAACCTTGCAGAAATCAAAGGCCACAGTCCTGTAAGACAGCGCCTTCTCATTGAGGTACTTGGCGTAACGCCGGATGAACGGAGACATGTCATATCCTGGACATATAGAGGGGAAATGAAACCTGTTCTGAGTGGGAAGTGGTGCGTTTGATGAGGTCATGCATGATGTTGGCACATGGGTGAGGAGTTGCAATGAGTGGACTTTCTGAGTCAGTAAACCTTGGTAAGTTTCAAATCTATTTATAGTTTTGTCGCTAAGCCACTTGTGACTCTTTCGTGTAATCAAAACTAATGTTAGCTGTAGGGATTGGCGCAAAAAAGCATCAACCATTTAGGTGACTGCATTAGGCTAGGTTGACTTTAATCAAGTTTTACAAATTGCGATATGCTAGTTTGGCTAACGCCACAAATCCCACAACGAAACAGGGCGAATTTCACCAAAAAGCTGAGCCCGATCATCTAAACAGCGTTCAAGGACTGTCAATGTCATAATTGTTGTGGAATATTGACACTGACAAGCTCCGGAGCGCGGTTTAAAAGTGCTTGTTTGTGTTTCTTTGGTGAAATTGGACATTACATTGATAGCGAATTCGACTCATTGTAACTACATAGGCCTGAATTACTGTCACGCTGACGGTCGGTCGCGCACGGTCGGTCGCGTACGAGTATACATAATTTTCTAAATAGCACCATACTGCGACGCTGACGTCAGCGGCCACCGACTGCCGTATTTTGTTCACGCTGACGTCACGACCGACCGTACGCGACCGACCGTCAGCGCGACAAGAATTCAGGCCTTACACATTTTTTTTATGTCTGTGTGGCTTTTTTATGATCGTGTTGTTTAGTGACATGATTCAATTTGGCAGGTAATTTAACAGGCTCAGTAGTTAAGCCAACAATGGATTTGATATCCAAGCCTGGGTGCTTGCCCTCAGGGTCTAAAAGTCAAATCAATATAACCTGTTGTCAAATCTCATATCTGGTTTGGTTGTTTGTTTTTGTCCATGTTACTTGAGATTTTACAACAGATTTTTTCATAATGCTTCTAGAAACTGAGGGCTTATTTGGATCCATGGAACATGAAATGCATCATGGAAATTCCAAAGCATTTGCAATTTCTGCCTTTTTTTTTAAACGTACAAAAATAACAAAGCTAACATGGCAATAAGGCTTTTTAGTGCCTTAACATCAAATGGGCTGCAAATGCAACACTTGAAGCGTTTCAAAAGACAATCATAAAACCATGCTTTTACAGTGCATGTGCAATTTTGGGTGACATTCTTAGTAAGTACCTAATTCACAGAATACGAAAGATTGGTAGATCTATAAAGTAACGTAAAGGACTTTGAGTGTGCTGTTGCATATTCAACTTTAGACACTCAGCCGAAAGTAGCAACTCCAACACGCGTTGTCTCTTACGACACTTCAAATTTCCACCGTGGTATGGTACAAAATAAATTTTGTGTTATCCCAATAGTGGACAATGGCATGGCATCCATAACACATGCAATGGATGATGAAGTTTGTTCTATATGGGCCAGTGATACATTGTGTAAAGGCCAATGAATTTCAGTAACACAAATATGATTATAAATTATCTTACACCTCATTGCTCCCAATAAAATAGATAGCCAAGAATGTCACCCCAGCGTGTTTTCAATGCACCTAAGTGCAAACATTACAAAATTATCTGTGTTCTATGACCTACGTGAATGAGTTGTTTCAACTATTAATTGTGTCTATTAAATGGCTAACGGCTGTGAATTAATTACTAAAGTGATTTGTTATATTAATTGCCATTTTTTTATTGCCCAATCATTATACATATTAGGCAATAAAACTGGAAGTTTATCGGTGAACTGGCATAAGTCTAGAATTATGATTTTTCTGACGACAATACACAGTGCAAAAACATTTACAAAAGCGTGAATTGTACCTACAATACGTTACAAGTACGCTAATCTATATTTGTTTGATAGTAATTCTAAAATAAACGAAAGACTAAAAAAAATAAACAAAATGTGTTTGTCTAACCCAATTCATCGGTATCGTGTTTTCTTGTGATACCGTAGCCAAGAAAGGAAATGGCAAGCACATACATGCCTATGAACCAAAAAAAATATGTTGTTTTAATGGTACCCAAAAGTTCCTGAACTTGACTTTATAAAAAAAAAAAGATTAAAAAATATTTCACTATAAAAATGGTGCTGCAAATCAAGCTTTTCAACTCAAGCAGCGGTAGTGCATAATGAACAACAAAAAAAAAACTAAAAATTGCACCCCATCCAAGCGTGTAGCTAACACGTGAGCAAACGGACAGACATTTACACAAAGCCGCCATTTTGTTTTATAAAACTCACCAATCCGGGCACCGGCCGCGCCTTGCCAAGCATTAGGGAAAATTAAATTCAGTTAGACAGTAGAATTTCACGAAATAAATTACATAATTGGAAAATCTGTAGTTTGCGTGTTCGGAAACCAGATTACAAGAGTGTAGGTTCAAAATCTCTATTTTCGGAGATATGCCGTTGTGTCATTCAGCAAGTGCAAAAATGTGCTGATTGCGATGGACAATGTGCTCAAAACATACAACATTTACGTGATCGAAGATGCAAGTCAAGAGCAGATGCATTCACCTGGTCTAAAAGATTATTACACTGACCACTGATCATCACCTTAAAAAAGGTGCCTCTTAGCCAATGGGCGATTGGCAAAAGAAAAAATAGTAATTACTATTCATGTTAAGCAAAAATCTATACACATATTAGTCGGAACGTTGAAGTTCCATCTAATTCGGCACCTCCATTTTCTTGCAACTTTTTATTTACTTAAAAAATTGCATTCTTTTTTAAACCAAGAACATTTACAATCGCATAAATAGATTGTCATTCATATCCAATAACTTACAAAGCATGCAGTACCGCCTTTACAACTAAAACCCATATACACCAAATACAGGGCAAAATGGTCAACAAAATGACAGCGACTGGTTTCCTAACACATTCGTAATTATCACCATACACGGTCAACAGCAGGTTTTACTTTTATCAATGGACGATTAACATTAATTAATAATTCGCAGCATTAACAATTATTCAGATAAGGATAATTACGGTTTACCCAGACCTACATAGTTTTAGTCATGTGTGTCATCTGACAGTACATTGTAAATGTGTGTCATCTGACAGTACATTGTAAATGTATGCTGGTTTTGTAACGTGCATTGGAAATTCTTATAACATACACCTATGTATTGTATTTAAATACTGCAAATGAAATGTTATTCCTAACGTTTGATTCTAGTAGTATTCCTTTTATATCTAAGTAATAATTGTTATGGTTTTGCTATGTCAAATAAGATATTGTTTTGTACATTGGCTATTTAATAAGATTTAGGTAACTTCAGATATTTTCTGAGATGTTGCTATTTTTATGCAAGTTCATATTTTAGAGTTTGATGACACCAGTTTGCAGGACAACGTATTTAGTGCCAAAAGCAGCAAAGTGCATTCACCAATCTGTGGCCAAACTTGTATAATTAACGTTATATTTCTATTATTAACATTTCGGACTGATATATATTATAAGTAAAGCTGTCACCAACGAATTAAAACTTAATTAATTTAACACAAGCTGCTAAATCTTCAAATTATCTCATTCCATACATGTGTCTATGTACTGTGTAACCACACAATATCCCAGACTGCCATTAACCCAGATAGCAGAAACAAATTAAACCTCGGAAACAACCTACATTATATTCCTCCTTATATTAACGTACAGTCAACCGCAACCTTTGCACTACAAAAACCGCCTTTACTGCTATTACAATAAATGACAATTGTAACGATGGACGAGTCGTCCACTATAAAAACGTAAGGAGAGACGAACACATGTTCGGTTCGGTATGATTCGGCAAAGCCAGGCAAATTCGGATACCAGTCGATATACGTGCGGAAAAAAAGCCGCTCGGTTACTCAGCAATGTTACCATTGCGGAGTAACCGAGCGGCTTTTCCGCAGCAGAGTTTGCCGACCGGCAAGAGGCGAATAAATCTAACCAGAAATATCTGTACTTATTGACCACATGACATGAATAAACGGACGAAGTAAACGGAGTACGGACCGTAACAGGTGACGTTCTGGGGTTTCTGCCTACTCCCATGCATGGGAGAGAGGTTGTGTTGTTCAATAAATACTGCCAAATTACAAATAGATTGAATGTACCGATCCGAACCAGGGTGAGGCACCACTCAGACATCAAGAGCGAAGAACATCTAATAAAACAAATCTATTACATAAGTAGTGCCGGGACATTTCGTCGCCACGAAGGACATTTAAGAGGCAGACGAGTTTAAGGGCACTGACTTCCTTATGCGTCATAAAAGATTGTACATATTTGGTTAGTCATACATAAACATACTTGATAGTAGCTCATGGGAACAGACATGTTAACTGTTCACGTATAGGTTCATTATGTAAAGATGCATAATTTCATTAAAGAATATTAGGAATGAGCTAGAAAATATAGCAGGCACGTTATGTACGCGTCGCCGTCATGTAAGGATAATATCTTACGAAAAGTTTTCTCTGGCGCATCACTAAAAAGTCTTAAGGTGTGGACACCATGGTAGCCCGCGAAATTCAAATTTTCTTGCGTTTTTTACAATTTGCAGTTCAGTGTCGGATTGTAAAATATGATTCGCGACCGTAACAAATATGGCTTTACAGAGTTATGATCATCAAAATCACTAATACAACCCTTAAGTCCCCAATTTCCGTCAATCATCAACATATACCTTGAGAAATCTGTAAGCCATCTACAATAGAAGAATCTAACATCCAATTCTCTCTCTCAGACTCTATGATGATATTTTCCCACTAAGTTCTCTGAATAAATATCTATTCTTGCAACAATGTTGCTGCTGTCCGTGCCCATAACCCATAAGGTGACTAACTAAGGTTAATGAGTAATAGAATCCACCTGTAAACCATTGTTTATCGTAGTGTGAAAATCTACAGCCTCACCAATGGATTGCGGAGGTCAAATACTTCTGTTTGTAATCAACAGTAATTTGAGATGGTGTATTTGCTTATGTGAGTAGCCAAGTTAAAGACCCCGGCAGCCGGGTTACAATAGGGCAATAAAGAGATCCTGTAATAACTTAAACGCTAAGAAATATCGATAAAACATTGGTCAGGTGCATAGTACTTGCAAGCGCCGTGCGTGTATGTCCAGATGTATGAACTTCCACGAAGCTAAATGAGTATTTGAGAATCCTGGCAGGTGGCTTAGTTTCTGCCTACACCCACCCATTGGGGAAAAGGCGTAGGTTTTTTTTTTTTTAATGGAGCAAGTGTACACACGTACAGTGTAACAAGTAAGCTTTTGCGCTTCGACCTTTGCCATATTATAACACAAACGTCACCTCCGTTATCTTTTTAAACGTGTCTGAGTTTATAGGTTACCTAAAAATTAAGTACTAAATTGACCCGTATTATAATGACCATAAACATACAGTCATGGACAAAGCAAGAATGTATTGAAGATATGAAATTATATTGGGATTTTAAAAGGGTCCTTTGGAAATGGAATGTGACAGAAAAAGGCTAGAAATAAAGCAACCATATCGCTTTGTCATTTAAGTACATTTTGAATCTGAATTAGGATGTGTCTTACGCCTTTTCAGTTCTAAGTTTGGTTCAAAACTGAGAATTGTGTTGCTAACAGGCATTCCTGATGACTCAGAATAAGACTGTTGAACCATAAGTATTGGAAGCAAAAAATGCATTAGCAAATAAAATACATATTGATTGAATAATTTAACCGTTTGATCACGCGTAGAGGACGACCAAAGGTTGATTTATTTTAAGGATACCATAGTATTCTTATACTTTGGACCAAAGTCGATGGAGGCAGATTGTCCGTTTCAGGGTTCTTACAGACGAGCGGCACGTTGCCAACTACAGATAAACTGCCACCTGTCGACGGCTGCCGTCGACGTGCCGGCGCGGCGTGAGCCGACGACGACGCCACAACTGCAAGCGTCGACGGCAGCCGTCGCCAGGTGGCAGTTTATCTGAAGTTGGCAACGTGCCGCTCGTCTGTAAGAACCCTAAAGGGGTCCAGGGACCACGATCCTCAGTGATGAGGGACCGATTGAAGAAGAAGAAGAAGAAGATCATAGTATTCATAGTAGCGATAAACTGGTAGATACCCACCCGTGCATTCGCGAATACTAAATGGAAATTATCTCCCGGGTATACATATACTACCGGGATGAAAATATTGTGTAGTATGTCTTTACCCAGATCAGCATCTGTCCGGATTCATTTGTATAGTCGTGAAAGGTTACTGTCGCATTTACAATATTAGTATGGATAAGGTTGACAAAGTGTCTAAACTTCCATAAGTATGACTGGCATAACAAAAACATCGTTAGGTTCTGAATTGGAGGAATTTATTCAGAGAAGAACATTACCAATCTTATAGCTAGCTAGCAAGTAAACGATAACAGAACAATAAGAATAAATAGATGAATTGTTTTCAACTCTACGCAATAAAAGCTATGAACTATACAAATATTTTTATCACGAACATTACTCGTTTCATAAACATACATGCACTTCTATTATTCTTAAGTATAAATTCTTTATTATTACTGCAGAACAAGAAAACATTCCATACTGTAATGCTGATACAATAAATCATACAAAAAAAATGTCTACGCGTTCATATTTCAAAAATATTTGCGAGGGAAAAATCTGAGTTACTCAGCTGACCGAGGCCGTAGTGTCATTGACCTATAAGGTCACCGGTCAATGTATAGTACCCACAAGCTCATAAGTTAGACGGAACGAAACCGATATGCCCATATAACTTTGTGTATGGTTATAGTGGCATTCCGGTGTTACGGGTCGATATGCATCTGTATGGAGTGTGGGATATAGGGATAACAGGTAAAATTTAATGGAGTGCATACCTTGAAGAGGTACCCAGAGGTGTCTAGGAGACCCTCACTTGGACAGTTAATTTAAAGTTCCATGTGAAAAGGTAAAGCCTTCAAATCGGCACAAATCTAGAAGCCGGTCTGCTCCTAGACGAGAACTTTTGCCCTGACTCGAGGATCCAACCTCAGCCACTCTGTAATCGCGTTTGTGACCACTATAATAACGACTCACAATACTAAAAAGACCTCACAACATCTTTCACATGGATTATAAATGGTACAAACTTGGGGAATCATGGTCCAAGTATCCGAATTCCTTAGTCTCTACGACCTAAAAAGACCTTTAAGACAATGGCAGATGTGTTATTTTATTAAACTGGATCTCGGAGTATTATTTTCTTTCATATAAATGTAAATACAACTAGACTATCCTAAAGTTAATCCTTTAGCCACTGAATACGATGTATCGAATCAAGTGGATTATCTTGTAAACGATACGATACAATAACGATTGATCGTAGTAAGATATTCTCACACTCGATCGCGTGATCCATTTCCTTCTTTCCCGAATCAACTCTTAGAAGGGACGAAGTTACTCCTATTGATGCTAAGGAATAAAGCCTACATAAATACATAACAACCGCGTACTATTTATAGTTAACCTTATAGCTTCAGCTAAACGATTCGTAAATTCGGAATGTACCATCGTCAAAAATTACTTCACACATACAAACTTTCGACCGTGTGTAGCCCCTTTATGGGTGGTTTTTCATTAACCCTTCCTTAGTGTTCACCTTCCTAATACAAAGAACTCTTATGCAAAATTGCATTCTTCAGACCCAGACTGAGCGTTGTCTGACGGTGAAACGGCTGAATTGTCGTCTATTATTAAGTAGATAGAAGTAAAGGAAGAAACCAGCTATAAGTTTAGCCTAAACTAAAAAACACACAATACAATTAAGACCATTAGCCCCGCAGAGAGCAAAAAAATCAGCCAGTCATACGCCAGACACAAAGCTTCCCAATATAGAGCAACGAACGTTTTATTTTAGTTTTACACCATATAAGCCACTAGGGCGCCAAGATTACTTGGCACTGGCAAACGTACATAATGACGTGGAAATACTACAGTCTACTCGGTTGTTGGTGGATCCGTTGCATAATGTGGACATTACTATGGGTTCTCGAGTGTGAATCAGAGGTTGCAAATTAAGTTGAAAGTGGTTATTGCGTTTCAGATCGAAATGTGATGAGGATTTTATTGGTTGTATTGGACGATTCTGGGTACGTTAAGTAAGAAAAACCATGTTTGACAAAACTGATTGATTGGCAACTAAAACAAGAATTGTCTCCTGTCGAAGGAAATAAATTATTTGATGTTGTATTTTGACTGTCTTAGTCAATTTTGACGTTCAAAAAGTAATTTTTAGCAATGAATTTTGGTTTTTTGATAGACCACCAACAATGGTATCTTTTAATTGATTGAATCGAAGACATAACTTTTGTAAAGGAGATATATATCATATTAGAGCCTCAGCAAACTTCTATACAAATCTTGTTAACCAGCAAAACAATAGTATCTTCGTAAAGCTATTACCAAAACGCGAATTCAACAATTTCATTCAAAACTTCAAAATGAAACAGAAGAAAACAATCGAGTGTGTCATAACTTTAGTATTCTAAAACACGCTACTATTGTAGTTTTATCATCACGCAACGATCCGACACATCGCTTTGCGTGTTTATTTCCCTAACAATTTAGGGGCGTGATATTTACTAGTACTTGTCAAAATGGTAGGGGCTACTGAGTCCCGTATCCGTTTTCAATATCTATGACATGTCCCAAGCTATCATTTTCGTATGTCGAATGAAGTTTACTTTCGATATTACATCTTGGAGAGCATTCACGGAAAAGGTTATTGCTTACGGCGTTTGGGGTAACAAGAACTTATGTTTTTGTGGAAATGTCTTAGACATGATATTAGAAGACAATGTCTAACCCGCATTGGGCCCAAGTGGGGGATGACAGGTCTACTCCCCCTTACAAAAAGGTCTCATCCCAGCCGTGGGAACGATATAGGCTGATTATCATAACTATCACTACATTATTATAAAACGAAGTCGCCCGCCGCGTCTGTTCCTGTGTATGCTTAGATTCTTAAAACTTCGCAACAGATTTTGATGCGGGATGCAGATTTTTTAATAGATAGAGTGATTCAAGAGGAAGGTTTTAGTATATAATTTGCGGGCGGGCGAAGCCGCGGGCATCAGCTAGTGTGATAAAAAACATAATTTTATTGAAATATTTCCAAATTGTAATTGGCCTTTTTTTTGGCGCCCAACAAATTCTCTTCACCAGTGAATCGTCCATAATCGGTATGTTACCTAAACTAAACCTTGAGGGTCGCAATGTTGGTAAAACCAGAAATCATCGCCGAATACAAATGTAGGAATTACTGAAACTGCATGTAAAATACATTGCGTTAACAATAACGTTATAACTTTAAGAGCATATTTTTTTCCAATTATTTCTAGTTGATGCTACAGTTTTACCTTATAAGGTCGAAAAGTTGATAATTATAATTAAGTTATGGTAACTTATGTAGGTTATTAGTTAATATACTTAAGTATTGCGATATTTTACCGAACAATAAGTGTTATTGCTATGAATCATTCTGTAACTTCACACAATTAAAACATTTCATTTGCAGTAATCTAAATATGTCGCTTCTAACACGGAATAATCAAATAATGTTGAAACATACCTTGTACTCCGCTTTTGTCTAGAAAATTGCTAAGTTGAAATGTTGAATTACTCGATGCTAGATATTGTGTGAACCTCTGGAAAATAGAGAGAAACTTGTATTAGTAACAAATAAACTATATGCTAGAAATAAATATTTAATCGTACAAAACAGGACACCAGGATTTTTAAGTCAGTGTGGAATAATTACTGAGATATATAACCCATATATGTAAACAGTGTAAATGCGTTTAAATAGGCTAAATTCTAAGATTCTAACATATCATACAGTACCCACCAAATATCTGTGGAACCACCCAAAGAAAAACTAAGGGTTAAGGGTACCGCTGCTCCGGGTATTCAGATACATCCTGTCATACTAGTTGAAATAAAAAAAATAAAAAAAAAATTGTTTGTTTGCACCTTCAAGTAAAAATGTTGTTTACAATACAATTAGGCCTCAAGGTATATTTACAGTGCCTGCCGGGGCTGCGGTACTGTTCGAAAGAGATACCGTGGCCCCGGAACACAAAGGGCGATGAAGGTACATGGATGGGTTTTAGTCAGTAAAAGTCTGACACTCCCTCCTGCTCCGCCCAGAGCGGGAGGACTCATTTGATGATTTCCCAACAGAAAAAAAAGGTATATTTACAGTAGTATGTTTAAGTTTCAACCAATACCTAAGCTAAGACAACTTAATGTCTTGTAATTATAGGTATGAATAAGACCAAAGGAGAAACGCTAGTGTTAGAAGCGACTTAACGAGAAGAACTTCTTTAACATTTCCCAAAACATGTTAAGGTGGATGCTCCAGAATAGCCCACGAAATTCAAATTTTCTTACGTTTTTGGCAATTTACAGGTCAGTGTCAAGTTGTATGTTGATTAAAATATGATTCGCGGCTGTAACACGTATGTAGTTACAGAATTATAACCATCAAAATCATCAATACAACCCTCCAAGCGCATAAAGGTGCAGGAATGGCTTTTTCAAGGTCAAATTCATTCCTGCACCTTTATTTCGCGGGCTTCCCCGGAGCATCCACCTTAAATTCACAACTTCCTGAAATCCCCATCAACAACACCAGATATGACTACAAACGATTCCCATAAACAGTCCCATATGATAAACAAGAGATACACAGATAAACAAAAACATGACACGTCCATAGAACGTATGTAGCGATGATATTTATAGACGAGCGCACGGACGAACCTATTTTCCGGAAACATTTTTAGGTCAATTGCAACGTGTCTTTAAAATGCTACTCTAGGGAGTTCTGTTAATATTTACATAACACATCCTCACGCCTGTTTTCGCCGAAGGGTTAGGCAAAGGTCTACTATATTACACGCACATGTAGTAATCAACCGCCAACAACTCCAGACTCCGTACTGTTCCAGAGAATTCCTACTGGAAAAACCCAATAACATTTTGCCCTACCATCAAACCTGCAATTATTTGAGGTCCTAATCTTTTGATTGAATGTGACTCTAACGGGAATTGTGCATATTCGATTGGTGACATCTTTGCTTTGTCTTCCATGCAGCTTTGTGTTTAGGGATAATCCTTTCAAATGAGTTCTGTGATAAAAGTTTAATTACTATAAATTGATTCGCAGTTTAATTATAATTATTGAGGAATACGTATGTTGAGTTTAGGGAGGAGCTCGTTGCTAAATAATAACAGCCGCTCGGGTCGATCTTTAGGTTAAGCCGTGCTTGCCTAGGTTGGTCTGTGGATGGGTGATCACCCTCACATACCGAGTTTCCTCCATGCCTCGGAAAGCACGTTAAACTGTTGATCCCGGCTGTCATTTGTCCATGTTTGACAGTCGTTACAGGTGGTGGCCCAAAAAGTCTGACAACCAGTCTTAGCAAGTGGTATCGTATAACCCAGTATGAACTGGGTTGTGGAGGTCAGATAGGCAGTCGCTCCATGTAAAATACTGGTACTCAGCTGCATCCGGTTAGACTGGAAGCCGACCCCAAAATTGTTGGGAAAAGGGTAGGCAGATGATGATGATGACCTATGTTGAGAATGAATGTAGACTGCTGAGATGACGAGTAATAGAGAAGTATGGAAGAAGACATGCTGCGCCGGTCTCAAATAAATCTGGATAAGGGCAGGGGAATGATGATGAGTTTTGATTCGTAGTCTTTACGGTCACTGTTTTGTTTCAACCTGAATATTGTCCAAAATCACGCCATAAATCGGTCGTTGATCCAATATTCCTATAGAATTCAACTTCAAAACCCGAACTAAGTTTGAGCTGGTATTCTAAAACAGACCGTGCCTGTTCTGCTTCAGTGCCTGTTTTGCAATGACTACGAAGGGAAACCAGCCAGGTCTTATGTAGGCACCAGCCAGTTACTAAGCGAAACCTTTTCAACATCTGTACGATTAACATGATAACGAGAGAGGTAAGTGATGTTCAATTGTCTAAAGACAACTTACAAATTTACATTATCTAATCTGTCATTGACTGTGTCATTCAATTCAATACAAATTCACTCTAAATTTTAAGTATAATTGTTACATTACCCCAAAGAATATATTAGTGAATAAGTCGTTGGAGTGCCATAATTAAATAAATAAATAAATGTAAAAATCTCGTGTCACAGTGTTTGTTATCGAACTCCTCCGAAACGGCTTGACCGATTTTTGTTTTTTTTTTTGTGTATTTTTCATCTGTGAATAGGTCGTAGGCTATTTTTTAGTCTCACACATACACATCAAAATTTCCACGTGAACGAAGTCGCGGACAACAGATTAGACTATAATGCTGCGGGAACTAGAATGTCAATATCTGTGTATCAAATGAATACCCACTCGGAAACCTACGCAAATTCGTTTGTATTGTTACGATAATAACGTATGACATGAAGGCGGACAGTACATTCAGTACAACCCCGAAATAATCATCCCTCACGGAAAGAGATTGGGTCGCCTATTCGGAATTCGGGGTACAAACGGGTATATTTCCGTGCCAGAATAATATGATTAACCTCTGTCAAGCCTCCCTTGAAAGAACCTCAGCAATTTTCCAATCTCCTTCAATAACATAGACCAATTACTACTTTATTGACAAAAGATACAGGGACATATTAATTGGAGTTGTTACTGGCACTATACTTTTATAACGAAGAGTGACATCTTATTCAACACAGATATACCAACTTATTGGTATGCAGCGGAACTTTTTTAACGAGAATTGTCTGTAGCTGCGTCACCCAATGGCCTCTTAGTACCCAAAAAAAAAAACTACCATCGACACACTAAGAAAAACCATTAACAATAAAAATGTTCCATCGTTTGTGGAACAACACCACATTTATACCCCGGGATCATTTATACGATTTTCCACCTAAAAGGTTTTCCTTGTTTCGGCAAACCTGGATCTGGAGTTTATTTACAGACTTCCAGATCAGCCATGACAACTGATCAACTTTAAAAATTGTGGCTACTATTTCAGATGGCTTATGTGGGACACTCGGGCTCTCGTTTGTCATAATGATTGCCTCACCACAAAATTAACTATTTTTAGGCTTCAAATTGATTCATTGATCTATTTCTGTCACAAAGAAAGCGAAGTTCCTCTTGAGAACTGACGTAACAATCTCTCATACTTTCGAGAGCCAAGGCTTCAAGATCAATTGCCTGGCAACCAGACGTCATCGGAGCTAAACACGCAAATTAATCTTTCTTATCGACCGCGTATTGGTGTCACTTCGAAATCTATTACATTTTGCTGACCATCCTCAATCTCATATCAATGTCCTGTGTGTGGGCACTGGGCAGACAAAGTACCAACCCGGACTGGGCCCGCGTTTTGGATTAAGGTGTAGTAGTTTGTATCAACTGACTGTCTGGCAGTTTGAGTACTATTAGCGACCTACCCAAATGTCCTTTCTTTGGTATTGTTCGTCGTTTCGTTGAACTCCTTGAGTTAGAAGTCGAGCTACACGATAACTGACAAGTGCTTGCACTGACTGGACAGGTCCACTCAAATCTGTGTGGTTCTTTCTTCAAAAGACCATCTGAGACACTAATCTGCATAGTCCTCATGTGAATTGAGCAAGATTATGTCTGGACTTCAAAAGAGACTATGACCTCTGAGTTTGTTTCAGCTGTTTCTTCTTAGAGTAGTCTGGTACGAAACACCGGCCCCATCTAGTTTTAATAAAAAGACGTGTTTGTAAAAACCTACTTGCAAATAAACATCATTTCATTTCATTTTACAGCAGTGATGCTTAGGTACACTATGCACATGCTAGACATGGAGACATTCGATCAGTCATCACAATGATGCAAATGTCAAAAATGTATCGGACCGACGACGGTTTGTCCGCTAAATGTCGCGCGAGTCCCCGCTGGCAAAATGTCTTTATTTTTCTAAGGACACACCCACGACACGCCACGCGCTAAAAGGCACCTTTTAGCGTTGCTCATACTATATTTCATAAGAGACAGCGAGTTTTAAAGAGCGCCCTAAAGCTTGACGTTCAGACGTCCAGAGGGCTAATTCACGTAATTTTATGACGCGCCGATGAAGTTGTAGTGCAGTTGCAGTTAAGTTCAAGTTCGAGTGATAAACGGTATTCTTGTAATCTTTGAACTGCGCGTAAGCTGCGCGTGAACTGCACGTCAACTGAACGTCAACCAAACTCTACCAAACTTACCTATGGTGTGGCCATATGAGAGAAAAAATATTACTCACTAAATAATCGAATGAAATCGATTACATTTCAATGAATATGACGTTATTATAATATTAAAATAATACCCCAGTACAGATTCTAGTGCTTTTTCTTGCTATATAAACAAGCAATTATGTTTTAATTTACAATCAAACACTTATTTTGCTAAAATTTGGCTGAATGATGGTATATCATTGCCCCATAAAACCAAACCTGTCAAAGTAACAGAAGAACCGCCAATGGCACGAAAGTTGAAATAGCATGCAAATAGAAAACTTTGTTCTTTGATGGTAAGCATATAATATTATAAATGATTATGAATAAAATGATAATATTTAAGAATGTAGCTATAGAAACGATTAAGCAGCAGTTTAAATTCCATTCATAAAAGTTTCATCCTGATTCTTCAGTAGATATGACTTCACGCAAACGTGTTTCTGTGCGGCAAATCGAACTGCTGGTGGAATATTTGGAGGGCCACAGAGACCTTGCCCGTGGCAGACTAAGGTCTAGAGAAGGAAGTGCCCTCACATCACGCCTTTGGTCAGAGTGCGCCAACATATTAAATGCCGAGGCACACGGGGATCAAAGAACTCCCAAAGAGTGGAGCAAGGTCTGTTTAGATTCTATCGATATTGTACCTATGTGTACATTATACTTGGGTAAATAACTAGATTTGTAATATTTTTAGTGGTATACCGACTATAAGTGCCGCTTACTGAATCGTGTCAAGCAGATTCGGCATAATCAAAGGGGTACAGGTGGAGGGCCAGGCGTACCTACTACTTTATCCCCTTTGGATGAGAGGATAGCTGCTCTGCTAGATGCAGGCACTGAAGCTGTGGGGAGGAGTGGCACGCCCCAAAATGAGGTGCAAATAAATCCCTTATCGGTAAGTTATGGAACACCTTTCTTATCTTTATTGTATTAATGCTCAGTCATAGTGAGTCATTTTTCTTTTTGCTTTGCTAGCCTGCACCCCACGCAGTTTCTCCATTGCCTGCACTTCCCAATTCTCCGTTGCCCGAGTATCTAACGCTTGCACTTCCTTCCACATCTTTCACATTACCTGCAGATAGTATAGAACATGTACCTACACCCAACAATAGTATTAATATGTAAGTTTCAATTTATGTCAAGTACTATTAACATTCTAGCTGTGCACTACTATTTACTAACCAAAAAATTAAAAAAATGTTAAAAATGTTATTTATTTTTTCAGAAATGAAGATATTATTATTGACGTAACACCCGCAATAACACAAGAAACACATTTTATTGAAAGGTAATTATAGTAACTTGTCTTATTTATGAAATAAAATAACAGTCTGATCCATAACATAATATTTTTATTTTGTTTCAGTGAGCAAGAGGCTACTGTAACTAGACAGCGTCGCAGCAACAATCCACGTCGCCGTCGTAGACAATGTACATATTTTCATTTTATAATTATAATACATAATCCACTCTATTGTACATAATGGAAAACTAAAATTCAATCTGTAGGTATTTTTTTACCTGATAACTGATTTTTTAGGTACATTTTTAATATCTTATTTTTTTGCAGCGCCTCCTCCATCCTCAGAACTGGACCAGGCTCAAAATACGCTGGCCAATTTAGAAAGGTCGAGAATAGAAGTAGAAAGGCTTGTAGCTGAAGGCTACTCTAAGATGGCCGATGCCATGAACAGAGTAGCTGATGCAGCAATCAAATCAGCGGATGCACAGTGCCGCATAGCAGAAGCACTGGCAAATATAAATAGTTCCTTGGTAATAACATTTTTTCTTTTTTGCCTTGACTTTACACTGAATAAACGCACTTTGACCGTGGAGTTGCGGACACCAGCCAATAATACAATACAATGTTCAATTCAATGTGTTTCTACTAAGATTATAAACATAATGATAACATTGTGTTTATAATCTTAGTAGAAACTATATTGCAATAATTTTCTTTTAAGGCGAGACGGCGGAGGCGCCCGGCTTCTTCAGATGATGAATAAAAACAAGCAGATTTTATATTACCTTTTACTTAAAACATAATTTTAAATACAAAAATAAATAATTGAGGTTATTAACTGGAATTTTTACTCCTTATTCCCTATGTAGCCACAGGCGATTAATAAGAGCCTGTTGGACAGCCCGACCTTCTAATAAATCTTTGTTTGGCCGCCTATTGCTTTGAGCAAGAATACTGAGGCTCTCCGTACGCACATCCTCCTCAGCAGCTCTACGTCGTACACGCATTCTCTCTTCTTGCTCACGCTCTTGAGGTGTCAGTTGGGGTATTGCTAATTGTGCCTTGTTTGCTATATTGTGCAATACCGCACAGGCATTCACTATTTGGCCTGCAAAAACAGGATCATAGTGAAGCATGCGTGCAGCTAATAAACACCTGAAACAAAAACATTTAGAAACTATAATAAATTCCTAACAATACAATAAAAAAAGATGGGCCTCAATACATTCACTTGGTTTGACTTCTTGAGGTAAAGATAATTAAAAGAGTATAATTATAAAAAGGAAACTTAGAGAAAACTAGTTTTACTCAAATAAATACCTGAATCGAGCTTTCAAGACACCAATGCATCTCTCTACTGTATTGCGGGCTGAGACCGGCAGCTTATAATAATGTTCTTCAGGGGAACCTGGTATTGCGTTCAATACTGGGGTCATCATTGTCTTCCTCAATGCATAACCACTGTCACCTGGAAGAATAATAGGTATTAAAATAATTATCCACGATATGTAATATAAATATAATTAAATAATATATTTTTTCAGTATATATTAATAAGGAAGGATGTTCACCGAGCAAAAATATTTCCTCTTCATCATATTTTTGGTTAATATAGGCCTGTAATGGGTGATCACGCCATACTGCAGAATCATGGGTTGCCCCAGGTTTACTGGGGTCAATGCATAGAATGTTAAGATCCGCATCACATATCTAAAACAATAATTTTCATATGTACCTAAGTATTCTTTGTTTTTTAAATAAAGTAGATTGGGATTGATTAAGTTTAGGTAAATAGATTACATACAATCATCACATTGAGAGAATGGTATCCTTTTCTATTAAAATATCTTTCTTCATGTTGGCTGGGTCTTATAATGGCAACATGGGTGCCATCAATACAGCCAATTACCCCTGGCAACTTGAACTTTCTATAAAAACTGTAAAAAAAAAAACATATTTCGCTCATAGATAAAAATAATTTTACTGACAATATCTCTAAAAGTAAGATTACATAAATAGAAATTTTACCATCTTTTAATTTCATCACGGGCTTCCCTTGTCATGGGAAACTTAACATAGTTAGTAAATAAGTTTCTCATGTTAAGGGCTTTTGTGACTTGCCGGATTGCTCTTGACACAGTGGGCTGTGATACTCCATGGCACCTGCTTTGGCCCACCAGAGTCTGATAAGACCCGCTCGCCAAGAAAGCTAGTGTTATGAGAACCTGAAAGTCACCCAATTATTTAGACTACCTAGTGTCAAATATAATGTATTTTGCATTATTTAATGAAACAAGTGGTGAAACAGCGGGCTGTTTCACCCGCACCCGGCTTCCGAGTCACAGCGTGATGTTAAACAGCCTATAACCTTCAAGGCATTTTGAATTGACTGGTACGCGCTAATCTCTAGAAGATTAGCGCGTTCAAACATACAAACTCTTCAGCTTTATTAATAACTATAGATAAACAGGTTTGACTAACCTTTGCCTGTACACTCAAACCATCTTTTCTTCTCTCCTTCGGAATATATGTTGATAATTTTGTTATCAATTGCCTAGTCAATATTTTGCTCAGACGATAGGTTTTCTGGAATTCCCGTTCTGAAATACGGAATGGATCCACAGACAACCTTTCTCTTCTTAATGCTTGACGACGTTCTCGGTCATCAATTTCGGCAGCGAGGGATAAAATTCTCAAGCCAAGTTGGAAACTCATATTCACTAAAAGGTAAAAAAACATTTAGAATTTCATTGAAAACGACTTGTAGTTAACTTGTCTACATACAATAATACATTTTAAACACTTACATTTACAAAAATATACAATTTGATGCCAACAAAAGTAAATAACAACGAACTTAAGTTGTGCGTAACCCAAACTGCACGTTGATCGAATTGAAACTTTTAAGCTGTCATTTTGAAACGTCAAACGATTAGTAGAATACCGATCATGTTGCGTTCCGAAGCACACACCAAAGACGCGCAACAGTAGAATGCCGTTATTGCGCTCGCGTGACGCGAACTTGACGCGAGCGTGTTTGACAGCGGTAGAGAATACGAAAAGCGTTGTTTTGATCGAAACTTAACTGCAACTGCACTGCTACCGCACTTCTTTAGTTACGTGAATTAGCCTACAGATGGACATAAGTCCATCTGAACGTCCTTGTTGGCAGACAAAACACCTATCCTCTGCTCTGTCACGATTTGTCGAGATTTATCTACATTTGTCACGTCCTTTTATAATGATCTTTACTAGGAGACCATAGCATCATACTAGACTAAATTTAGTTTTATTGTAGTTTTTCGTTGAATCTTAGTTCCACTCTATATAGGTAATATACATGCATGGACATGTTACTTAATATACTACGCATACAGATAGACTACGTTTATTGACACAAGTGGCCACATTGTCGACATTTTATTTGCAGTACTTGTTACAGTCAATCTTTCTGGCTACAAGTTGCTAACTAAGATATTATTGTGTATCATGTTTTTAATATTTGGCACGTTTAAAACGTTATGTTAAAAATGTGTTATATCGGTCTTTTCCTTGTGATAAGATGATTAAATTGCAAGTTTTATGTTATTGTATTGGTAGTTTTGTTTTCAACTCAAATGCCCTATGGAACCTTTACCTTTGGTAAGTATATATGTGCTTGTCTGGTAGCCCCAAGGTCTATCTTCAGTGATACACACACATCTTCCTAGATATCCGAAGGGAACCGACTACCGGGACCAAAATATCATACCCTTACCCAGATCATGCTACCTGAGTGCCAAATTTTGTAGAAATATTTTCAGCCTTTAGTGATAAAAATAGACAGAGATACTGTCGTGTTTATAATCTGAGTAATGAGTATGTATGGATACAAATTGGACGTACAACGCCCCCAAGTTGCGTAGCAACACCATGTACATAAATTATCAGCAAAACTCGTCAATATAACATTGTTCTGAAAATTAGTTTTAGGTAAATTTTTCAAAAAATTGATAGTAAACATAGCAACACATAATCCGTTTTAATTTCCGTGAAATATCTAGTAGCGAGAGTGAAAAGAATTCGATTTTTGGAAAAAAAAAACAAAGAACTAGAAATTATGGAGAAAACCAGCATGCCGTCGATCTCTACCATGGGCGGCTTAAAAACTCTGACACCAAGTTAGACACTATCCACTCGAGAAATGAGAAAGAAACGCCTGATTCTGTATATAAAAAAGACTAAGAGAATAAGTTTTGGAGAGAAGCCTTTGCCTAGCAATTGCGTGCAGGCTAAGAGTAACAACGTCAAATCTTCCATATTTGGGCGCAGTTTCAGTATCTGAAGACTACAGTACTTAATTGGCTTTCATTTAAGAGACAAAGGGAATAACTCTCAGACATAAATAATACTTCTGATCCCTGCCATGTTTAATAATAGCAGTACTCGTGTGAAAGCTGCAATTGACACCATAATCAATTGTTCAATTAACTCGGCCTAGTGCAGTCCACGACTGGACATTTGAATCTACTGCTACCATTGCTATATTTAGTCCAAAACCTAAGCAGATTAAATTCCTTTATAACAACTGTCACGTTGAAATTGGGGTCCTGCGTTCGATAGCCAGTTTGGGCTAAGTGTTATTTCGCTTTTCCATTAGGGATTTCTCAGCAGTAGCCCGGTGCCCAGATTTGTGACCGGTTGCTTGTAAAAGGCTAGCCCTGTTATACGTGAGACTTGAACATAACTGGAGAAATGTGAGTGTACCATAGGTACGCCTCTGCCCAAGTGCCTAATTCTACGGGGATAACCAACATGATCTATATTTAGCCCAAAACCGAAACCATATTATGATAACCCTACAATTTCTTCGATGCCATCCACAAATACTTGTAATTTCAAACAGATTAAGTTTCCCGTTGAATCACATTACCGATTACTATTTTAGGAACCCTTAAATGAAATTCAGCATGTAAATTATTGTTCGTCAGTTTTCCGCTTTGTTCGCTTTTAATTGCATATTTTATTAACGGGAAAGGTACCGAGGACCAGGAGGTCCACTCTCTAAGCACGAAACCCGTAGTTTCGGCCGAAGTTACGGTCGATTCCTACTCCGTATCATTTACGGACATAAGATTCGTTAGGGGCCCGAGTTAAAAATGAATGACAACACGATTGGTCATCTGTCCTTACTCCCGATGTGTTTTCAAAACTCATAAATCCGAAAATATTAGGGAGTAGGTTCATTTCAAAGTATAAAGCTACTTACGGGCGGGCCCCGTATCTTCGTTGACGGACTTAGAGAGTAGCCCCCCAGGAACGGGGACAGTTGCCAAAGGAAGGTGGGAGTTTCAGATGAGACTGGTTGATAACCTCGTTAATTGGAGTCACTGTCACAGTGCAACTAATGAGTGCACGTCAATGCACCGTGGGAATTGAGACTGGTGTTTTTAGGAAGAATAGAGCAAGGAAAAGAGTCTTAGCAAGGGGTATCGTATTATCCAGTACTAACTGGGTTGTGGCGGTCAGATAGGCAGTCGCTCCATGTAAAATACTGGTATTCAGCTGCATCCGGTTAGACTAGAAGCCGACCCCAACATAGTTGGGAACAGGCTAGGTAGGTGATGATGATGATGAGAGCAAGGAAAAGATTGATGGATTGTGTGATAGTAACGTAGCGTAGCGTAACGAAGGCTGAGTGAGTGAAGCTCCCCTCCCCAACCTCCCCTAATATTGAAAGGGCTGTAACTTCATAACCGTTAGAGATAGCCATCAGGTGTTTGAACAAATATTATAGTAGGCGTCGAAACCTGTCCGCTGGTAGGTAGGTCCTGAGCTTAATGAAGGTTGAGTGGGTGAAGCGTAACTCAGGGACGACGACAAGCAAACCTTAGGGTAATGTTTTTTTATACTTCTCAAATGTTTTAGGGGTTCTTAAGGGTTTTCATACAGATTTAGGGGTAATGCTAGAGGGTTAGGAAGGAAGTGAACTCTCTGGAAAGAAAAAAACGATACAGATCTGACCCCAAATATTACGACGATAAGGTTATGTTTTTTTGATGTTACGACTGGTAATTGGGCCGCAGTCTCGACAGAGATAACGACAAAATCGCTAACTTTCGATCGCTAATTACTCACGAATAAACTCGGTTGCAATAATGATGCTTGCGAGAATTTATTCGTTAGTAATCAGCGATCAAAAGTTAGCGATTTTGTCGTTATCTCTGTCGAGACTGCGGCCCTGATCCTATTTTCAGTTTCTACCATACGGTGAAAATCTTTGATCGATTTTCCGAGTTATAAACAAATGTTTCGGGATTTTGGCCATTATCGTTCGAAAAACGGTTATTGGAACATCTAACAAGTGCTGTTTTAGAGACCTGATTATAATCTCAGCAATCAAAGGCTTTGTCAGATCTAGCAACAGGTGACTAAGAGAAAAGTTTCTAGGATTATTTCCTCATATAATAAGAAAATACGATACAGGTCAGGAGATAAAGAAATGCTCACATACTTGCCATTATATAATGGTATTATGTTTTTTCAAGCGCTTGCGCGTCTATTTGTACGGAAAATTAATAGCCGTAGCGTGACGCGATAAATTAATACTTGATAAGGCACAAGTTCGGATAAAAACAATTATGTGACAACAGCGAAAATAATTTTCTATCAACTTGTTTTGGTCCAGCTCGTGTAAGTCTGTAACTGTGCAAACAAAATACCATACCGTACCATAACGTCACGCTTGCAATCGCCGAAAGGGTTGGCAGAGGTGTACCCTATAGTAATAGTAATAATGTAATAGGGGACGAGCCTATTGCTATCTATCGTTTACAAATCCAGAGCCCGGGTTGCTACAGAAAATAGGTACAGATTTACCGTTGAAATAATGTATGTGACATTTAAAATGAAGTTATTTCCAATCTATGCAATCACGAAGACGATCAATACATAATACGGTGCAGTAAACAGAGCTTCAACTGATACAAAATGCAGATACTGCCAATACACAAGTTACGTATTATTTTATCACGTAAACAACGTCTATGTTGGTTGTTCATAACTAGTCGCGAATAAAAAAAGAGAGTTAAAATAGAACACCGCTTTTCATATCTCTGACAATTCAAAAAAAGAAACGTGTATATTCGCGCGTGACGCATTCATCCTTTCAGAAACACGTTAACTTTTTTTCGCACTTGGCAACACCACAGATAAACTGTCAGTGCTTGTGACGTTTTTTTTTTTTTTGTGTAAAGATGTCGAGGTGCATATTACGTAGAGCCCCGCCTCTCGCCGGTCACTGTATTACGAAATGCACGTCTGCGGTCTGGCTGATTAACTATCTTGTATGGCAGGGGTCACGAGAGGCATCTGATTGATATCGAGAAGATACTGCATCATTAAAGACGTTCTCTTTTACAACTGTGTCAACTTTTTCTCAAGGACTAAATTGTTGTATTGGCATTTATATTTATACATCTCAAACTATTGAATTCTGACGTGGGTAAAAAAGTTTCAACGGTAAAGAAAGTATGCTTGTTAAAAATGTAGGTCTCGTAGCCAATATCGCCTCTCCATTCCCCACATAAAAATAGGGCATCATGAGTGTAAGCTGAATCGATTCCAGCTGGTTTACATTACAATGAAAGAACTAATAACGGCCTTTCTCGGTCCACTGACTACATCGATAGAATGTATTTCCCTTAGTAACAAAATTAATGAATGAAAACCATCAAGTCCATGGCAACGATTAAAAGTTTACGATATCCGGAGTCCGATAAGCAGTTTTGATTCATGGAATGCGCAGACGGCGTTTCATTAAAAGTTTTCAGCAGTTTATGTCAGCTGGTTTGTGACATTCAGATAAGGGGACAGAACCTTGATCATGTTCTGTGAAATGACGTTATAAAATCCCCGTTTCTGTTGACTTATAAACAACGCGATGATTCCCGAAGTGCTGATATACGTCTTGACCTACATCCGTGATTTGATAGGCGAGAAATCGAATGATTCACATTAATCAGTCTCGGGTTCACGGCCTATGAACAATCTACTCTCCTAGACGAGGTATTGATTATCTTCGTTAAGATATTGAGGTCAAGTGCAAGGGCTGATTAAAATAATACTTCAGTGCCTCTTTTCCGTAGATATTTCTCCGCGAAAGTAAAGAGGCTCCCTGGAGTGTCGTAAAAAGGGAAGATGGAATGGAATTACGTTAGAATTTGATAAGCAGACAGGAGTATCTCTACGGACTAATGTAATGTAATGTGTGTAACATCAAACTGAATTGTGGATGTGGAAGCAACAATTGAATCAGAAACGAGACCAATATTGAATCAAGCCACTCAGGATTCTGTGGGATGTTAAATCGAGACTGTCGATCATAAGTGTTTTTTTTTTAAGTCACAGCAAAGTTTTATACCCAAGAGGTTAGTTTATGTCACGCGTCCGATATAGGTCCTGATAATTCTGTGTTTTTGAACTAACAAGACATTCTTCTTACATCTAAAGCTCACCCCATAATAAGTCTAAAACATACCTGCTATATAAGAAACATGACTCAATACAAAATACTCGGTTTTATTCAAGTACACACAGCTGTTTTACGTGGGAATAAACACGCATATACATTCATAAATTAAGTGACAAACAATCAAACAATACCTGCGTTTACGTCTGAGAATAATAATCCACGTTTTGAGAGAATTTGAGCCTTGAAATTCCATAATCCTTGGTAAAATGCCTAGATCTATAGAATTGTTGGGAAGTTTACGCAGTTCTGTAATACTAACGCAAATGAAATGGTGATATTCAAATTAGCTCCATTGCGTTTGAGTGAAGAGCATGGAAACTCAAGCAGGAATTAAATCTCGGATACCACACACCAAATATTCTACCAATTTCTCACCATCAATTTGCCTCCCAAACATATATATAAATCACTTAGTTCTACGTGTTTAACAGTGCAAATCCCCAAGCCCGATAATTATGTAGCCATAAAAATGTAGGTACAGTTACTATAGCATCAACAGATGGCTCCATAAAATGAAAGGCCTTTGAAATTCTTTGGAGAAAACGCGTGTTGATACTAAAATAAAAAGAACACATTAACAGATTGTTTACTGCATCCGAGTTACTTGAACATACATCGCAGATCATGATGACATTGTAGTGTGAGCTGAATTAGAATTGACTCTAGTTGCTCATTCGCAAAACGAAGGTTTCGATTTTCAAAACGAGATTGATCTCCCGAATCATTCCTTCCAAACATTGACTCAATAGAAAGTTCTGATGGCCTTGAATTCAAAAAACGAATTCAGACAAAAATGCATTCGGGTTTTTCCGTCAATAAAATTCCAAGTAATGCCATAGGCATAGGTACTGGGACTGTGACTCATATAGGGTGAAACGCACCCTATATTTAAGACCTAATAGGTACAGTCATCGCAAGTGTAGGGGACTGTTACGTTGTCTGCACCCACCCCTCCCCCACGATAAAAACGTCATGTTTACCTTTGAACTGTTTGAAAAAAATGCAGACAACGAAGCAAAAGGAGCAAGTAAGGGTCGCAGGTGGGGTGCAGTAGTTTCTGTCTACCTCTCATGAAGAAAATATTGTTAGTTTACGTATGTTTGATGTAACATTGACCTCTAACTTCAAAGAGCCAGTTATTTGACGGAATCATCAGTATCAATATACATTTCCGAACTGGATAGCACAAATCCAGACAATTGTATAATGTTGATTTAAGCTTTCACGGTTGATAACTAAACTTATACTGTCGCTTAGGTACGGGATATGTTTCGAAAAAAAAAATACCAATCACTGAAGATATCCCGTATAAGTTTAATTGTATAACGTGCTGGCGCGTAGCAACCGCAACTCCACGTCCAAAAACCAAAGATCCTTAAATCAAATTCACCCTCAGCTAATATAGATGGTGCAGTTACTACGTACGTGGTACAGCTTTGTACACAACTACACGTTTGATGTGCACTCTGTTGGAAATTCGGCGTAACTCCAGTGAGCAATCCCGTTGGAGTTACGTCTTCGTTTGAAACCGCTCACTCGTTTTAACTGAAGTGAGACATATAGCACGACAGACGTTACAAGACTGGTAGTTTGATTGCCGAATTGTTTGATATTTTTATGCGAAGAGGACTACACGTCCAGTTGTTTGATGTGGTTACCATTGCCATATAGTCGAGGTTGTTTTCTACCGACCTCTCCTTAAGAGACTATGGTCTATGGTCAACTCTCATATGGAACACAGCAGTGCACATTAAACTGGCATTATAGTACTTTCTGGCGTGTAACGTCCTCATATGCGTAACCTTTTCCTAACTATGTTGTAGTCGGCTTCCAGTCTTAACAGATGGCAGCCAAATACCCGTACATGGAGCGCCTGCCTCACAGTGAGACGGACACACACTAAAAAATGCTTGCAATTATACCCAGCAGTACACCGAAAAGTTGCTTACCTCATTCCCATATGCTAGTAGATGATGTACGGTTATTAGAGCTTTATACACCACCACCCAATTGGTGTTCTGTGTGCGCTCGACCAGCAAGTTGGCCAGCTGTGGTATCGACACGTTGGGCTCGTTTGTGCAGTGGACTAGATCTGGAAAGATAAAGAAAATATGGTGAACATACTAACTTATAATATGTATAAAAGAACAAGGATAAGTTCGAACATTGAAATTCGGCAGAATCTTCGTTGAGCTGACAAGTATCAAGATTGACACAAAAATGTTTCAGATACACAACCGGCCTATAACGTTTCCACTGCTGGGACACAGGCCTCTTTGCCAGATAAAGCGGGATATATTCCACCATGCGGCCTTAGTGTAAAGAAAGAAATGCCGGTTGCTTCAAATTTTGATGTAGCGATTACATATAAATGTGTAATTAGCTCGTCGTGAGTCCACGACCTACCACACGTGAGACAAGGCCATTGGGCCTTCGCTTCTCAGATAAATATGCCAGTGACCAACCGTGAGACGTTTACCACGAGTCACCGTGACTAGCGGTTAAGCAGGCATACCTAGATGAGCGGGAAAAGTGACATTGATGGTGACGTCTTATCAGTCATTGTTGTTACTATCACAATATATATAACGTTCTTGTCGCCAAAACAAGGCCGGTAATCATAATTTCAATAATAGACATAGTAAACTGAATATCCTCGTCTATCGGTCAGAGATAACTAAAACAGATGTAGGGAATGTAATATGACTCCGAAAACAATTCCAGACACATTTTGGACATGTAACATGATTATCACTAACGGCGGATTAATTTTCCATGTACCACTCGTATGATTAAATATTTAACCTACTTTTCGATTAAGTAGGATATCAATTTGTCCATTGAGGTAACACGAATACTCCGATAATTCCACTTAGTTCAAATATGACCAACTATGTCTGAAACTTTAGGTAACACCACTCCAAACTTCCCAAGTGCCACCTGATATATTATATCTGGAGTGTATGGACTAACAAACACCTGGGTCCTAATAACATGTATACTTCGATAACCAATCCTCCATCTAACCGTATAGTAATTTAGCATACATGACATAACATCATAATTTCGCCTATAACCCTTCAAAATCCGCCGAGAAAGTGATGGGTGTTCAAAGCTAGAAACATTTATGGAGTTGAATAAATTATGTCACTTATAGTGTGAAAAGCTAAAATAAACCTATGTAACAAAAGCCTTAATTGCTATCCATTAGCGCCGTCATTGTGAGGTAATAATTCAAAAGGAACGGTGAACATTTAATCGATTTGATCTCTCTTCTAACCTTTACTAACATTAGAAAATAATGATAAAGCTGAATGTATAGAAATTGGATGTTCTTTCAATTTTCTAACTAAAGTACAAGTATAAATAAAGGCAAATAAAATTAAAAAAATTGTTATCAATGGTATAACAAGTTTTAGCGCAAAAAGTGGTTTTAAAGCTCCAACAATTAGCAAGATCTCGGCATTTGCGGCGACCTTTGACATGGCGCTAGTCCATCCTTTGGTGGAGTTTACAGATTATTTAAGTAATCCGATCTTAAGAAAGGGATCTCGACTGATATAATTTGATCCGAGGTTTAAAGCCGTTGCCCTGGGTCTCCGGATGAGATCCATCAGTCTTTGGCGACGTAAATTAGCAAAGAATCTTAGTATTTGCTCAAAAGTGTGGAAAACGGATACGTTTGAGTAATTTTGGGAGTTCAAGGGCAGTTGGTCGTAAAGACTCTAATTCAATCGTGGTTTAAAGATAAAAGCAAACTTTGGATGAAAATCAAATAAGTAAATGTCGTGCCGAAAACAGGGACTGGTACGTTCCCCGGGACCATTTAAATGATTAACTTTACATAATGCGAATACGCCTGTCTCCACCTACTTTTGGTGTAGCAACACAAAAGTTTATTATACGCAAACCAGTTCGAGTTTCGCCTCTATTTATCTCGTCCTCCGCGAAAACTGTCACGATGATAAAATTGTTTAGGTACAAACATTATTCTATGTAGCAAGGTAGATTGTCATCAACGGTGTTTTCATTCAGCTAATGGAACCACAGCTCACGCTTCCATTCAAAAGTAGAAATCAGATCATCAAGCGATATTGAATTCTGCTCGTAATGATCAATCCTGATATATTGGAAATCTACAATTCATTGCACAACAATTTCCTGGGGGCGTACACGATTCGTGAATTTGATGAGATATCGTTAAATCAAGGAACAAAATTATTATGGCGTATAATGGAACCAAATATTTCTGGACACTTAAATCTAAATGGTTGGGAGCTTAGAGTATACGGGTCCCCAGTGAGTTATTGTCAAATAGCAGTTCGGTAGTAGCACCAATCTGATTTCTAAAGATTCTCGAGACTGAAATATTCCCCAAGAAAAATAAATACAGCCCAAAAAGACGCAGGTCACAACTAGAACTACTAAAAGGTAGAATCAATAACATAAAACATTTGCCGTCTGCCAAGGAACTCATTAGACTGTCTCGGAGTTCGCAACGAAATTAATCAGAAGTGGAAACAGGAGGGGTGAGAAACAAATAGGTTTCCACTTCCCTTCGTAGCCCTTAGAAAAGCGGCATGCCTGTAGGATGTAGGATCAGTAAGTGTTATAATAAGGAAGAGCGAAGTTCCCACCACGATTCAAAGGTCATAAAATGGCCGTGCCATTGTTATCTCATAATCTAGTCACCTCGTGCGTGATGGCACACAATAAAAACACTTTCGTATTTCAGTGACAGACAACAGGCATAGAAAAAAGACAATTACACCACTCGCAACGAAGGCCGTCGGACAGCGTAACAAAATTATTATTTACTGCACTTGACCCGATAACAAATCATTATTTTTGTTACGAAAGCCGCAGACGAAAACTCTAATCGAATGTGTCAAGTGTCGTGAATTTACGATACTTTGTCATGAAATATTACGTGTCTTATGACGTCGCCAAATTCAGGGCACGTTGAAGCATAAAATGACGCAGATCATCTTATCCTTGTTTTGGTTGGCGCTCGATTAGTGATTCAATTCATACACGTAACACGCTCCTTGTCAAGTGCGTCGACACCTGTCGGAATGTGTGCATAATAAGAGTTTTATCACGTTTTGAACGTTTCTACTAATAAAGTATGGTGATTAGTTTCATAACATTTATTTTCCTCAATTATAAGAATGCGATAAAAGGTCACTTTTTAGTCCATGATATCAGATACACGTAATATAATGAGAACTGCATTACGAAGTAATACGTAACAAACAATAGCTTTGATAGGCCCGAAATGCTACCTCCGTCTGGGAAAGAATAAATAATTAAAGAAACGGAACACGCTCCCATAAAAATGACAAACGACCGACTACAACAATTGTATCAAGAACGTGAATGTTTTTTTATGGTAATTAAAATACCAAGAACTACAGATGATGTCACAGCTTGGCTAAGTGCACCCTAAATGCAGAGCTAACAAAAGCAAGCTGGCTAAAGGAACCTTTGAAATGAGTCCATTCCAAAAGCTGGAACGTAATTGCGGCGATAATTCCAGTTACTATATTGACTATTCCGAATATAGCTCCCGAATTGGTTAAAGCTGTTAGCTACTCAGTCTGGCGCTCCGGCGTCCTAGTCCGGACGTAGACGGATCGATCGAGACACTTCATTTGTCAAAACGTTACAACAGTAAAGGCGGAGAGTTAATCTCAAAGATATACAGACTATTATGGACCGCTAAATGACCTTTCTGGGTAAAAGATTACGAGTTTATTTACCGCTCAGAAAATCAATAACTCTCTCTGAACCTTTCGACAATAATAACGATTCACCTCTGCGTGTGACCTTCAAACGCAATAGGTACATGATTCCGGAATTGGTAGAGGTAACA
Source organism: Xestia rhomboidea (assembly GCA_963853795.1). NCBI lineage: Eukaryota > Metazoa > Arthropoda > Insecta > Lepidoptera > Noctuidae > Xestia > Xestia rhomboidea. Next base: position 15,840,508 of record OY970778.1, read on the forward strand.
AGTTTACAACAGAATTTTCTAGAAATCTCACGTCAGTATGGTAATAGAAACGATTTGATTCGATCAGTTGCCCCAGTAACTCGGGTACAGTGTGAAAATGACTATTCTAGACAACAAACTAATTGACCTTTATTGGAATAAAAATAGGACGAAGCCGAGATAGTTGGTCGAAGAGTAGTTAATGAGTTCTCAATAGAATTTGTCACCACTTTAGAAATATGATACTGTTTGTCTCCTTACCCTTTGTTAGTCTTCCTCGGTTCAGTGGCTTTATAGAATTAGAACACATTAATAAATGCTTTAATTAAGTACTCTGTCCAAGTGGACTAATGTGTTAGGATTTCGCAGAATTGGTCAGTATGGGTCATTCTTAATTTGTAAAACTGTGACTAAGATTTCGGAGCACCATTTAAAACGGTTTCTTCAATTAATTCGTCAGAGAAAATTGATATGCTGTGAGCATTTGAATATGCTGTTGAGTTAAAAAAAAATATGCTTTCCCATCATATACGACCTCAATGCTGCGACCTCTAACATAGCGAATGACATTAAAAAAACATGCGTTATAAAGTTAATATGGAGATTTAAATTACTATTAAAGCACATCAGATATTCTGAAGCAGAACTTCTCACGATTTACATTCTAATATCCATAGACCGAGTTGCATAATTGTCGAGTATACAATCATCGGTTTTGTTATTAGGAGATAATTCACAGTTGTTTATGGAATCTGGAACTTTGGTCACTAGTTGCATTCAGAATTCTGTCAATCTTTTCGTTTTCGTGATTAATCTTTGGACTATGTCCAGCAGCAGTGGACGTCTTTCGATTAGAATGTGGATGATGAAGCATCTAAGCAGTTTAATTCTAATTTACCTAACAAATAATACCAAAGATTTTTGTGACGTCTGCTATCGAAACAGACATCACGAAAATCATGTAATCATTCTAGATTACAAACTATCATCAATCAGATTTTAGATAATTAAGTAAAACCTCGTTACCGAGCATTAACGTGGAAAAAAAAACCTTATGCCCATCTTTAAAATCCCGTGAGACAACCTTCGTATGCTCGGTTCGTTAATCCTTAGAGAGAGAAATCCATTAAACATTGGAGTCGGAAAAGAAATTGTAATTGGAGTTTTTGTTAAAACTTCATGTTAGGGAAGCTTTACTTTATTTTGTTTGTTTGCTATAAAATACTATTGATCTTTTAGCTGTTTAAGTTTCATGTAAAAGGGAGTGAACCTATTGCCATCAATGGACTCGATTCCAAACTCCGGGCTGCGACTGAGAAATTCCTGGCGAAATAACCCAGTATCACTTTGCCCAACTCGGTGCCCAAATAGAACGCAGGACCTTAAGCTCAGGAGTAGCTCTTCCCGGACCTGTGGACGGGGAGCTATGGGCTAGCTCGCCGTCCGTCCGTCTCATGATGACATGCCGTGTCGACGGCGCGTTCGTGTTCCACGCGCGCCTCAAAGAGAGTCAGCAAAAAGGAAGGGGTCCGAAAGGGCCGATGCCTGCCGGGGCCGCGGGACTGTTCGAAAGAGATACCGTGGCCCCGGAACACAAAGGGCGATGAAGGAACATGGATGGGTTTTAGTCAGTAGAAGTCTGACACTCCCTCCTGCTCTGCCCAGAGCGGGAGGAGTCATTTGATGATTTCCCACCCGAAAAAAAAAAAGGTGTAGCTCTTCCGACCAACGAGACAGTCAATGTTGTTTTTATAAGCTTCTATTTAAATTACTCAACTTGCCTTATAAGTTAGTACGTAAAAGGACTAAGCTAATTTTGCACACACCTTTGGTTCTAGCGACAACACATTTCTATGATAGACATTTCTATGATAGACATTTCTATGATAGACATGACTCTTGATCCTGCAGCCAGGAGGTCCTCGTGGGGAGGGGCCTCACGAGAGAACTCCTCATCGGTTAATAGCACGGACACGAAACTTAGTATACTCGTTCGATGTTGGTAGATAAACCTGATTTCGTTTCTCTCATTTTAATAAAAGCTTGTTTTCTATAGTATTTTATTTAGTTCTGTGGTTTTTTTTTATCTCTATCCTATTGCGGTTTAGAGATTACAATTTGCGGTTGCCGTCTACCGTAATTAAAACTTCGGAGGGCGTACTTATAACAATAATAACAACAAATAATGTCCAATTCCGAAGCTTCCAGAGAACATACACGACGACAATTTGATATGATAGCTGGACAGGAAACGAGTCTGTCCTGTTTATCATATTTCACTCCAATCACACCAATTATCGTCCGAACAGATAGAATACATTGTTGTTGCATCCAATTGTAGACAGAAAGAATATTACTAATACAAATGTTAAAGTTTATATTTCGTTGAAGTCTTATTTGGTAAGCAAACACGGTAAATATCACTAGTTTTCCTATCATTGCAAGTTATGAACGTCCAAAAGGTCTGTCTTAGGGGCAACACAGACGACACACCGGCGATCAGTAGGATACTTTCCATCAGTAAATTCTTATAGTGGACAAAAAAAAATGGTTGTCAGTAAAGTCGGTTTACGGACGATAATTTTACGAAATAACGTCATAAGAAAACATTGTAAAAAAATTGCATACTTTTATGAATTGAATTGATTGTAGATTTTTCAAAAACGCTGATACATGATTTATAAGACGTTATCACGTCAAAAAGCAGTCAAACGCATCAATCACGCAAAATTTGTAGCAGGGTTTTTGTCTGTAATTACAAATATCGTAAAATAATGTCACGGATGTTTCACAAAGGGTTACATAAAGGTAAGATGTACTTATAGTACACCCAAATATCGCCAGATATGTTTTAGTTCCCATGTAATAGCAGAGTAGCCTATTGTCATCAATCAGGAACCAACTCAAACTCCTTCACTTTTCCCGACCGCGACTACTTGACCAGACTCGAGGTGATCGTCAACTGTTTCGAATTCATCATTCCAACACTTTTCTAGCTCAAAATCAAGACCTCTGTACGCCATGTAATTTATTAAAGCAGTTGATTAAAGAAAAACACACTTTACTATTATATCAGCAAAGCGTCACTTTACAAACCAATTTCGTTATAAAATTGGCCCGCTGATCTCTTGGTAGCCTAGATTTGGGTCGTCGGGTCGCGCAAAAAAGGATTTTGTTTCAGTTACAAATCCCTTTTGCGTCATGGGATGTACATGAATGAATATTTTTCCCTAAATATGAAAAACAGGAGATATTACAGGAAAACCTTAACAGGTAAATGGGAGTAAGTGGCGATGTTTACGGCAATTGCCTGGTTTATGTCCTCTTTGTCCTGTTTTTGGCAATAGGCTCGCCCCCCCCTTTATAGGAACTTCAATATAACTGGCGAAATGTAGGTGTTCTCCCTCGGGGGTTGCAGGCGCGATGTTAAACATATCCTTTTTAGGGAAAGATTTTGAAGTACTTTTTACTCCCATGGACAAATTTTGAAGCTCAATCCAGTTTTGGTATCAAAGCCAATCATGATGTTACCGAGACATGCTTGACATTGACCAGGGTCCATTTTTATTGGAGCAGAAAACAACAGAGAGAAATAAACAAATCACAAAACAAGATGTGAATTTTAATGATTGCAATTGGTTGATTCCTGGAAATTTTGAAAATTCATCTTGACTGAACATCAGATAAGTGTTACACTGGTAATAATTAAGTCAATGAAATCAGAATGGTGACTTGTCACTCCACCAATCACTTATAAAACTCTTAGATAATTCATTGTCTTTTCTTATCCAATGCAACAATGTAACAAAAGCAGAGAAAACAATTGTACATCACCCATACTCATAATAATACAAACAATTGATGCAGTGGAATTATAACTAGGTACTTGGACATCTAGAATAGACATTACCAATTGTAATCCTTTAACTGAGCCGCTTATTGCTATTAGTCATAACAGGTCTTCGGAATGTTTCATTGATATCCTGTAGTTAAAAAGAGGTAATTTAAAATTTGCTTTAAAAGAATTAGCCTTGACACGTTTCCCTATACTTAATTTGGAAGTAGTAGGTATGTTTGAGGAGTCAACTGTTGACAGTATGTGCGGGGCAATCCCTTTGTTTTTTTTTTTATATTGATTTAATAATAGGCATGACGACAGTATCAAAAAATTGCAAATCTATTTAGTCCGTCAGTTAGAGTATTGGAAATTAATGGACACGTATTTTTTGTTTTTGTAAATCAATGAATTTTGACAAAAGATAAAACGCATCAAAACCCGGGAGTGGGGGCTTGTGACATCAGAACTAGCTAAAAATGATACCTAGGCGTGACGTTTTGAGAATTTGAAAAGCGTCATATCTTCGTCAATTTTGGTTTACGTAACAAAAGAAAAAACACGGGTCAAATATTTTATATTAATCTAACTGACGGACTATTTTTTTTTTTTTGTCGTCTCGCCTATTGTTTTAAAGCTATAGAGAAAAGACTGCTTCATTGGTCTAGTGGTTGCAATCGTGATTGCTGAGCATGAGTTCCTGAGTTTGATTCCCTGCAATTTTTTATTGAATTTTTCCAACAGGAATTTCCCAGTAGCAAGCTTGAGTCTGGGTTAGTGCCCAGTTGATGGCACAACAATAAACATAACTGGCGGAATGTGGGTGGTGTGTATTAGGTACACCTCAGCCTAACTCTTCAGAGATTACAGGCGTGATGATATGTAGAAAATAACTAATGACATTTGAACTTTCACATTTCAGAGTAAAATAACTAATGACATTTGAACTTTCACATTTCAGAGTACCTATTTCTTTTTGTTTTTATATGATTAGCAACAACTCATTACAAATAGGTACTCTCCAATTGGCTTTCAATTGGAATTGTCTACTATTGCAAATGACATTTCACAATCATGAAGTACCTTTTTGAAGTTCTGATAAGATAAAATTCTAGGCAACAGTGCAAGGAAAATAACATAGACAAAATTATATTGAGGACTTTCTCCCCTGAAAATTGAACTACAATATTATAGATCACACATTGATATTTGCAATTAGAACTTTTAAAGCAGTATCAAACACTCCAGAAGTGGAAAACGAAAATTCTATTATTGAGTTCTAAAAGAAGATTTAGTTACAGCCACTAAAAAGATGCTTAGTCTTCAGACATCAATAAATTAAAAGTTTAACCACACATTTACGTTTTTTATGAAGTTGTTGACATGCAAACAATGCATAAAATAAAACAAGACATCAATTAATGTGCTGTAGTTATTTCTCGTATTAATCAGTGTATGAGCTAAAACATACAGGGTGTTAGACATTTAACCGGACCAACTATTTGATTCATGAGTCATGGGTGGTTGGCAATAAAATGCAAATGCAAGAATATATATGTTTTATGAGCAGTATGTGCCATGTTTGAGAACAATTTGATTGTATTCTGGCTAATACTTGGACAATACATGGTTATTTGAATGGGATTTTGAGACATTATCATTTCTTATGCATTTAGTTATTTTGCTAACTGATACTAAGTTTACAATCTATAACTTTGGATTATGTTTTGAAATAATTTATTCATGACCACTGTCCCAACAAACATTATAATAGAAAAAAAGTTTATACCAGGTTCTACTGACCAAAATGAAAATTGGGCTATCCTTACAGATTAGGTACCTATAAGTAGGTATATTCTTTTGTGGTGATACATTGTGCTGCTAATGATGTTTTTCGCTGGTTAAATAATCAGTCATATTATTTATTTAGGTTTGTCATGTTGTCACAATTTTGGCATGGTTACTGCTTAGGTACCTACCTCCTTGGAAAAAGGTCTGAGTTTATGTATTATTGATAGAAGGCATTTGATGGCAACATGTGGGAACATCATAATATGTAAGGTCTTTGCCAGACAGTAGGTTAAGAAAAAAACTTTAATATGGGGTAGGTTGAGTACCTTAATTTTTAACCAAGGTTTAGGTTCACTTGGCTGTAATTTAAAAGAGTTTAGTGAAAATCTAATGATTTAATTGGCAAACATCTAAATCAAAATACATATTTAAAAAAAAAAACTTTTTTTTCCCATAAACTAAAAACAACAATAGTGGTTTTTCAAATGGTGCTGAAACTAGGAGTAAGGCAACAAAGGCGTAAGACGACCCTTTGACTCCTTTATGGTGCGAAAGAAGGAAAAGGCGACTGAAAATTACGCCAGGGGGTTACATTCACCAGTTAGTCTAGATGTAACAATTTTACAGTAACAGATCCTCAGTAGTTATAAAGGTTCTTACATAAAATCAATAAGTAGGTAGATAGTTTTTTTTTATTCGTAAGCCAACACGATAAAGCCAATGTAACATGACATAACTTAGGTAATGTGTGTCAAGCAACACAATCGTGAGAAGCAACATTATGTAAAAATATTTCGACATTTTAAACGCCACTTCAATTGCTAATAACCTATTATTGTTTATTGAAACAAAATACACGTTCTATGAACTTGAATGCGGTCACAGATTACACTCAATATCTTAGAAATGATATCGACCATTGAGTCGCTGTGGCGACGACGACGTCGAATAATTATTAATGACCGAAAAAAGATATGTGTGCATTGAAAACGACGCTCCCGGACCTCCGTTCTATCTTAACAGTACTTACAATCTAAATGTTTCTTTTTGGGTGCTATCATTTCTTCGGTGGTAGCTTTGCAAACGGATTTAGCTAAACCCTGCCCGGCGATGCTGTGGCGGGCGGCCAAAAGCCTATCGTTTATAGTCTGACCCGCCATCCTCACGTTCAGTCCTGACATAAACTATGTACACGATGTAACGACACTTATTTTCGCGTTTTTCCAACAAATTCACAAAATTACGACGATGACGGGTAAAAATATGTCACCGCCCCCCCGACTGGCACAATACTAAATTCAAGATGGCGGATTGGAGTTGCCACAGAGTAAGTAACATTTGTTTCAGAATGTTGCTTTATGGAAAAAAAGTAGTTGTAAAATATGTTTCGTGAAGACTGGTTTTCGTGAAAAATCACTAGTCGCGTCGGTCCATAAATATTCAGCTACAGTCCGGTTAGACTGAAACTGAATGATAACCTCAATATTCATGGAAAAAGGCAAGCAGATCAGTCGTTTAGGAAAAGAATATAACGGTTATTTTAGTTTTAGACTCTGGACGCCTCATCCTCATAGGTTGCAAGAGCAAGCTGAGCAATCGTTACTACTAGGCGTAAAGTCCCTGGATTAAATTCCTGAGTAGAGCTAGATTTATTTTCCAGTAGTTATCTATCCTGACACCCTGAAATCTAAAGCATGTCATTGTGTCGCTCATCTTCTCACTTCTTAATTCCTAAAATAAATGCGAATGTTTGTGAGGAGTGTTTATCCATCCATCCAGGATGGATGAACGTAACGACCACTAAACACAAAGAATATTTAACGTATTTTGACGAAACTTTAGAGTATAGCTTAGCCTAAACATGAGAATAACACAAAGGCTTTATGTAAACAATGAAATAATTAGTTAAGGTGGATATTCCAGGGTAGCATAGTTATAGAATTAGGATAATCATCAAAATCATCAATACAACCCTCCTCCAAGTTCCTAAAGGTGCAGGAATGAATTTGACCTTGAAAAAGTCATTCCTGCACCTTTATGCGCTTGGAGGGTTGTATTGATGATTTTGATGATTAAAATTCTGTAACTACATACGTGTTACAGCCGCGAATCATATTTTAATCAACAGACAACCTGACACTAACCTGCAAATCGCAAAAAACGTAAGAAAATTTGAATTTCGCGGGCTACCCTGGAGCATCCACCTTATGTACGTAATTTTAAACCTATGTAGTAAAATGTGGGTATACATAAAGACACAACCTATCTAGGACTATATAGGACTAATCTTTTGGGAAGAGAAAACAGCTGTGATGTTAAATACGTTGTTTTATTGTAAACACACATTGTTATTTTGAAACTTATTAAAGTAGTTAAAAACTCTTTGCAGATCAAGAATTCCGTAGTCACGTCATTGAAAAGAAGATTAAACTACAAACGTATTGGTGTGTGTGTTGTGGGCAAACGTCACGTTGAATTATAATTTCCCGTAAATAAAAAACATGGAAAATGCCTCCTCCTCCTGGCAACGCTGAACAAGGTAAAAAAATCTTCACACAGCGATGTGCTCAATGCCACACCATTGAGTTTGGAGGCAAAAATAAAGTAGGTCCAAACTTGTTTGGTGTATACGGTCGGAAGGCAGGCCTGACGCCTGGATTTTCGTATTCAGACGCCAATAAAACCAAAGGTGTTATTTGGGATGCCGATACGCTCTTTGAATATCTAGAAAACCCGAAGAAATATATTCCTGGCACGAAGATGGTATTTGCTGGTTTAAAAAAACCAGGAGAACGCGCGGACCTCATAGCCTTCATCAAAGAAGCATCTAAGTAATTTATGTAGTTTTATTTTATTTAAATGTAGAATTTCTTAATATTTTAATTAATAAAATACGCATTCTTCTTTTTTCTTACAATAATCGTATCATTCAAAAACATGTGGCCCAAAATGAAAACTAACTCCGCCATCTTGAATTTTCAATCGGAACAATGAGTGGTTTTCTTCTAGAGTATTTAAAAAAAAATAGTTTCCAAGAACTCGGTAGATGGCGTTGAGCTGACTACGTTACTAGGTGCCAAGGCCAAAACGCTTGGAAAATAAACATTGCTTCACGTTACATTCGCTCGTTGACTGACACTGTCGTTTGCCTAAGCTGCCGAGTATAACCATTAAGCGGGCTCTACATTCGCGCCGCGAACAACTGTCAAATTCGCACCCGTAATTTTGTCGCGAAGTCGTCGCGAAAAATATGTCCTTCCATAATTCGCAATCGTTCACAGTTTAGTTCGCGCGCTCGTCGAGAATGAACGTCGAATGCTACACAGAATAGCTTTAGATAAATATAAATATGCTCGCTCCAGACTTCTTTTTAGAATCCTTCACATTTTTCCTATATTTCCTATCTGGACATTAGATTCAATTCATTATTTACTTCAATATTCATTATTTCATAAAAAAGCATCCATACGTCATGAACTTTCACGCGCTAGTGTGGATGCACTTGCGTTCACGGGATGTTCTCCCTTCGCAAACCCTTTGTCCCAATACAAAATGTGATATTGCGATATGAGTTCTTACTATATTTGGTATTGGGCCGCAGAAACGCGAAAACGCAAAAACACGCGAACGAAATTACTCATAGTAACACTGATAAAAATGAGGAATGTAAGTCATATCATAGAACATAAGTTTTTCAGTTTCATGGTCTGAAACATCACTCGTGAGGTCTTGCGTTTCTGTTACACTCTTCATAATAATGAAATTGATAATTTATGAATCCCAATCGTAGTACTTAGCCGTCATTGCCGTCTAGCAGTATCTAATAAGACACCTCTTCTTTTCTAGTATTATTTATTTTTTCTTTCTTAGCGGTGGTACCACTTTGCTAATTTTTGCTTGCACTTACAACATAGAAACGACCTCTAGCCCCGCCCCGTTGACTTTGTATAGAAATAACGAATGAAAAGATACCGATCGGCCGAGCGCACTGACGACGCACACCAAACGAGAGTTATTGTTATTATTTTATTTTATTAATATAAAGGGTAAAAGTAGTCACGTGCCACAGCTTAGGGGTGAGTTCAGTATCGATAAAGGAACCCGTAATAAAAAATAAAAAAAAAACTCAAGTATTTATTAAAAAAAAAAAAAAATGATAGATCTAATACCTTCAAATAGCAATATAAAATAACTTTAATTCTAAACGATTATTTAAGTTAGTAGGTACTAAATTAGGTTGATCTTGCAAAATATAATTATTTGATGTTTTTATTTTTATTTGATGTTTTTTATTTTTATTTTTTACGGGTTCCTCTAACGATACTCACCCTTAGGCTATGGCACGCGACTACTTTAAAACCTTGTATATATTGTGCGCCAAAGTTGACGCTTTGCTTTCTTATAAAGGCCTAAACTTGAAGGGGGCGTGGCTCGCGCCTCCGCATGATTTAAGCGAAAAAAAAATGTCGGAAAAGACCCGTCTTGTCAAATTATTTGAGGTCTCCTTGAGGTCAAGATTGTTTTGAGGACCCTTTATGTCCAATAGGTGCCCCGGCCCGGTGCGGGCGTTTACAGTGTACTCTGTGAATATTAGTTTACAAGAGCCATGAAGAAGTTCGTCAATGTATTATTTTATGACTTTTAGCTTATTAGTCAAAGGTCATTAAAATGATGACGTTATTGACAAAGACATTGCAACATGGCTTGCAAAAATGTCATAAAATGATAAAAATACTGTTGTTGATGACAATTTTTCTCTATGGTCCTGTTTTGACTGGAATGTAATGTATGACATTATGACATTTCTTCCAGCCAGCCATGTTGTTTGTTCTAAATCTTACGATTTCAGACGTAAGATAATGGTAATATTTGCTACAAATGATTAAAATAGCAATAGCATAATCAACTGTGCTGAAATAAAATCGTCAAAGTGCAATTGAGGGTTTGTTAACTTACAACGACACGATGTGTCTGTAAAAATAAAAACTGAATCAAAATGGCTAAGAAAAAAGTGAAATCTAAAGGGAAACAACCTGTTAAACCTGTAATACCCGAGTCTATAAGTTCAGAGGTTATAGCCGAGGCCTACAGTTCTGTGCCTTCGCCAGTTTTCATAAAACTTTGTCGATTGTGTGAAAGTAAAGATGGGCCCTTTCTCAACATTTTCGATGCTGATAAAGTGACGGCGAAAAAGATCGACGAATTGATGCCTTTTGCGGTAAGAAATATTTGTTGTGTATGTAATTTTTCCTTTATTATACGAACATAACCTCGTCCTGTCCAATCTTTGTGTTCCTGCAAATTTCCCAATCAAGGCTGTTAATCTCATGAGTATTAGTGTTTTTAATAAGCTGGTTAGTTATTTTTTAAGCATTAGAGGAAGGAAGCATTTGACCAGCCTAATGGTCAACCTCTAAGATCATTAGTTTTTTAAACATTTCTTCTACTGCCTACAATAACTTACTAAAATTATACACAAGTATCCCAAAACAACTCTACTGGCTGTTAGTTTATTGCTAGCTACTGCTGCTGTAGCAGTTGTTTTGTTATACTAAGTTGTACTCTGCCAGCATTAAGAGGCCATGCCAAGGAGTATCATTTTGATTGCCCGAGCCACCAGCACTGAATGTATCATTTTTCATTGTAAGTAACGGATAGTATACTCTCTATCTCATTCTAGAAATTAATTATATTATAAAAACACTAGCTCACCCACGCAGCTTCATCTGCGTCACATAAGAGAGAAAAAGCACAAAAGGAATATTTTTTCCCCGTTTTTACTACCTTCCTACCTACTACGTATGTTGGTAGAATGGTGAAAATTTAGGTGCTGATAAAAATAAATAAATTGTATACACCCTATTCTCAGACCTACTGAATATACACACAAAATTTCATAAGAATCGGCCAAGCCGTTTCGGGGGAGTTTTGTTACAAACACTGACACGAGAATTTTATATATTAGCAATGTTTATTTTGCAAAGGAATAAAGAAACACATATTTTCATAAATCACAAATTGTTGGTTGGTGAGTATTTACTTTGAGGCCGTTTTATTTATCTTGCCAAATAATTTATTATTTATGAATATGAAAAAATGGAAACATAAACAATATTAATATTTTGGCTTGTGTTTGCCATCATTATATTAGGTTTTCAATTAAAAAAAATCCCTTGCCTGTTTGCTTTAGTAACTGACACCAATACAAACATGTTTTGTGCGAAACAAAATCTTCTAAATCATCGCATTTCTAAGCTGTCAATGTTGTACTGGAGAATGGATTTAGAACTAAAATTACCTAAATCAACTACAAACAAACTAACAATCAATCAATGGGCTTTCAAACAGAATATAACTTTATTTATTTACGTGAAATATGGTACATTGAGGTGTTAAAGTTAGATAGGTTCTACATATTCCGCTTACTATAATTCAGCATGTAAATATTGTAAAATTAAAACTAACTAACTAACTAACATCGCATTAGGTACTAAATACTTATAGGCTAAAAACTTACATAATGTGTTTTGTACAACAATTACCACAACAAGTTTATAACACATTGGAGGTACAATAATTACCACTTGATGATACACAAACAAAGAAAAAAAACAAATATAATATGTTAGGTTAGTACGTGGAGTGAAACCATTAGGTACATTTGGGCTTAAAGGCTAAAAACTCACTTATTGTGTAAAATACATTTTTATACGAGAAAGTTATCTATCATGAAATGTCAGGGAAAAAATTACTAATTAAAACACATTCCTACTTACTATATGCCATTTCCATTATTAAATATGGACCATTTTCCATCTTTGCATTTGATGCCAGCTATTGATTAATTCAGGTTTTATGCATTGCTATTACATATTTTGAGAAAAAAAAAATGGTGGGCAGTAGGTGGGCCAAGCTCCATAATAAAATAATTACATCCACTCTAACAGAACCCCTTTCTGTGAATACTTACAATTACAAGACTAATTTTAAAGGTTTATACAGTGTGTTAGTTTAAACGAGGGACATATTCAAACCCGCAATAGTGCATGCTTACATGATACTAATAAAAATATGAACAAAAAAAAAACACTGATAAATAACAGATAGAACCATACTAAAAATTTCGCAAAAGTCTCGCAACGTGTATACACCCTTGCGCCTAACGCAGAACATGCGCGCGGGTCAATGACTTTTAGGTATAATCCATTTTCCCTTTAATACTTTAAACCTGGCTTACGACAGGCAAAAATATCTAGCTACTGCTACTAGGTACTGACCGAATGTTCGCAGTCGTTGATTGATGATACCTAGCATAAGTTTATACGACGGAATCTGGCGGTTGGGAAACATCTCTCAGTACAAATCAATAGCTCCTCGCACACTTTCATTAGATAACAAGTAGGCACGAACCACTTCCCAATATTCTTCACTGGAATATTGATAAGACGCCATTTTTGGTTATTCGAGAACACGCACACTTATCGCGAAGTAACCGGGGTTTTTTACGCGATACCCGGAAGCGCACATGTGGAGTTAGCGGCGCGCGCGCCTAGACTGGCTGGGGTCAGCGCGGGGTGGCGCGGGAGTGTGCCCTGTCGGTACATCGGGGACAACACAAAGGAAAGGGGCGGGGTTTGCGCACGAGCTTCTTTTTCGGCAGAATCGGCGCGTGTTTTGCCGCGTGATTATTTTACTGTTTACAAGTTCACTTCTTGCGCGCGCTCAGTGTCCATGAATAGTGTATTTTATTGGACAATTACGTCACAAATCAAGGTTATATTTTTTTTACATATTTGGGACGAGAATCGAATACTGAATACCTTCCCTCAATATGTCCCTCGTTTAACCTAACACACTGTACAGGTTGGTAGGGACATCAATACACAAACGGTTACCCTGTGTTCAGTAGGTACTATCGCGGACACTCCCGCCTGATCACTACTAAGCTAATTTTTGCTTCCACTTACAACATAGAAACGCTCTCTAGCCCCGCCCCGTTGACTTTGTATAGAAATAATAAATGAAAAGATACCAATCGGCTGAACGCACTGACGACGCACGCCAAACGAGAGTTATTGTTATTTTGCGCGCCAAAGTTGACGCTTTCCTAATAGGCCTAAACTTTAAGGGGGCGTGGCTCGGCGCCTCCGCATGATTTAAGCAAAAAAATCTTTAACTGATCAGGCGGAAAAGACCACGACTGTACATCATTCCGTACTTATACAATTTTTTTATCAGTGGGTAATTAAAAAAAAAACAGCTTTTTACTACAAAAGTACATACATGTTTAAAATGTATTGAACAGCTGAATGAAAAAAAAATAGTTCCTATGTGGGGAAGGTTCAGAGTGATATAGTGAATATGTGGTAAAAGTTTGTGCGTCTGTATCCCTTCCATCCTGTATAAATCTTTGAAATTAGAATTCTTAAGTAAGAATTCTGTTGCAAGCCACCGTATGTACACTTATACAGTCCTGTATACAGTGGGGAACCTTGTAACATTCTTATTTTAAAGTGATTTATTTGTACTTACGTAACTTTTCTTTATCCTTTACTGCCCACTAACATACCCAAATGTTGGCCCAGAAAGGCAACCTCGGTGTGAAGATCTTTCTGTTAGTATGGCTATATTGACAGAATCTTCAAACAGTATTACAAAATACATAACTGCAACTGCAACAACTGTAAAAAGCTTGGCATTGCTGTGGAAAGCAATGCTTTTTGTCTGCTTTCACAGCAGGCTGGACACGTTTTCTTTACAATAACCTACTGTTTGTTTATAAGACACATCTCCTCAATGTTTTTTTGGAAAGGAGCCCTAAACCTGTCAGTTTCTTTGTTGAATTAATAGCTATACAGGGTGGAAGGGACAACGGCGCTAAAACGGTTAAATCGATACCCCATAGAAATTTTTCATTGATAATATTAGGGTAGGTATTGCAGTTTTGTAGGAAACCGTTTTAGCGTCGATTACCCTTCCACCTTCTTTAATGGAGTAGTAGCAGATTTCTACAACATTTATACCACAGTGAATAGGCCATAAAAAATCGTCAGTTTGTGGCATCTGTACTTAACAGTATTGTTTTAGTGGCTATACTGTATGATTTTTCTTTACAGATAGCAGAAAATGATGATCTACCTCACAAAATATGCTTCAGATGCTCGGCAAAATTGGAAGAACTTTATGAATTTATTCAGAGATGTATCAAAACACAAGAAAATTTACGGACAGCGGTAGGTAAGACTGGTCCATTTATCACTAAAACTAAAACAAGAAAAGCTTGGGAAAATAAGTTGAATAAAACGAATATGAGTAATGATGACATCTGTGATGCCTTGATAAAAAAGGCAATGGAGGGTATTAAGGGTATGCCTTTGCAACCATTACCTGTAGAAGAAGAATCACTCCCACCAACTAAACGAGTAACTAGAAGAACTGACCCAAAACTGGTTAAAAAAGAACCAATTGATAATGATAATGAAGAACTTAACCTTAAAGAAGTTAAATTGACTCAGGAAAAGCATAACGAAAAAGCACCCACAACTAAACCAGTTAAATCTAGTAATAGTACTCCTCCTAATAGTAACACTTCTAACAACGACAGTACCAATGTTAAACCACCACAGCCTAGTATTATTAAGAAAACTCAAAATGAGAAGAAAACGAGTCAAAACAAAGTGAATAATGATACTTTAAATAGTTTAAGTTTTGATTATGTACATGAAAAATCATCTAGTGATAATGATGAAGAAATTAAAGAGATAGTTGATGAAAAACCATTCAATATCATGGACTACATCAGTATGATAAAAGTAAATGGAGTCGGTGTACTATTTCAGTGTAAACTTTGCAATAGAAACTTCCTCAAAAAAGAAGTAGTTGAATCTCACAATTGTGCTAAAAACGGTATTCCTAAAGTAGCGATTCCTAAGGCAGTACCTACGCCAGAACCCCCAAAAGTTTCCACGGTTAAATACATTACTATAGAAGGTAATATGAAAAAACCGCATTCTTGGAACTCTTATAAGTCCGAAAATGACCATAGTTCAATTACTGAGAGTAAAAATGAAAAACCAAGCACCGACAATAATACAAATAATTATAAAAGTCCTATCACTGATATCAATCAAAAGGTAGAACATAGTATTCAATCTGCTCCACCGTTAAGACCTAAACCAAAAGCTGGACCAGCTAGCAAAACAAGACGTGCGGAAATTAATCTGGATCCAGGATCATCACAAAATTCTTCAGATTCCCAACTATCAGAATCATCAAATTCTCAGTCACCAGCTGTGCACATTCCTTCGGCCCCTAACTTGAACGGTCGTTTTAAATTACTCCCAGGCCCAAATAACATATTCCATTTGGTTGAAGATACATCTACTTCAGCCTCAGATACACAAAATCAAAAAACAGCTAAAAAGCGCAAAGCAGAGCCTGAATACGAAAAGTCAAAAGACCGTAAGAAAGATAGCCATGACAAATCTAAAGGTTCGAATGAAATAGATGTTGAGACTCCAAAGCCATACCCGGTTGGATTATTTCAAACCGTTGGCCATTCCACACATCTTTACGAACCGCCGGTTGCTGCACCTCCAGCCCCATTTACTACGCCCGCCATGAAGAAACAGTCTTACACTATTGTTCAGACTGGTAATCCCAGCAAATTATTAATATCAACGAAAGCGATAGCTCCCCCCGTCGAAGTGCCTAAAAAACGCCAAAGGAAATCTAAACCTGAAGTAAGAGGAGATTTTGAGGCTAAAGAGCCGTTTCAAGTCACGTTAGAGGACGTTGCCCATCCAAAGGATGCAGGATTCTTTACATTCATCAATGTAGACCCACTATTGCAACCCTCGTATGTTCTGCCTACTGATAATATTATTCAAGAATCGCAAATTTCAACTTCTACAGCGGCTGTTCAAAAAGCCCCAGAAACCGGCAAAGACACTAAAGAGAAAGACAAGTATCCGTGTAACATGTGTGGAGAATCTTTCTCTAGGGAGAAAAAGCTGTTGTCCCATATACAGTCGCATTATTCGAAGATGGACGAAGAAGATCAAATGAGGGCCGAAAAGAGTTCAAAGAAAAAAGGTAGAAAATAATATTGGCATTATTTAAGTATCAAACTTAGAAGTTGAAGTTCTTGATTTAAGGCAATGAAGATTAATGCCTTCGCCAGAGAATCGTCTCCTGCAGTTCAATTTCTGAAAAATTGGACTTTGCAAAAACATAAGACTTCTTTGCAGTTGGGTATCAAATAACCTGAGACATTGAATTACGTTGAAATAACTCAATGGTCAATGGCTCAATCGATAAAGGGTTTTTGTTTTTTTTGTTTTTGGTGAAGTTTCCACTTCACCATAATATCAAAAGCATACACAGGCCTTCCTCTGTGTGAGAGGGAGACGGTCGTAATCCACCACTCGGACCCAGTACGCCACGTCTTTGTTTTTGGACATGTCTGTTTTCTGGCAATATTGAGAGCAGTGGTGATGAAATAATGACTCGAAGTCAAGTGCCTGCCTGTGTTAGAATTCACCTACAACTCGTTTTGTCCACTGGGCCTCCACTGCTCTCCACATATTTTACGATATTCCAAATGAAAAAATGAATAAACTAAAATCTTGGTCAAAACTTTTAACGAGTTGCTAGAAGAGATAGTATGTTCAAGATTGTTAGCAAATATTATGTTTTTGTGTCTTAAATACTTAAGAAAATAATCATTCATTAATTAATTGTTGCATGATTTGGATATAAGTTAATATGTTTAGGTTTTTTAATTGACATAGGTATAAGTCTAGTGTTGTCAGATTCAAAGTAAACTATGGTTCAGCATATTAGTTACAACCATCTAGAATATTTTCTAGAGAGTTTCTGAGACGTGTACGTTTGTGAGCATTGTAATAATTATATTAATTCTTTGAATGGTAGTAAATCTACATTATACTTCTAAGATTAAGCTATTTTGGGAGCTAAAACTTGAGCTAAATGTTTAATTTCTAAATGTTATAATGTGGTAGTTATTTATCATCATTCTACACTGTTTATTTTAGGCTTGTATAGGTTAACGTTCTCGTATGTCTGTCTAAAAGAATGTTTTGATTTTGTTCAACTTAAGTATGGAATTCACTTAGGTACGGTCTTGCGCGGCTAATGTTCAGGCCGGCGCGTGGCGCGTCCATGGTTGACCGTGAGTGGATTCCACGATTTATGTTTCGTTACTTCAAAGATGTAACAACATAGGTATACTATTTTGTTTTTCATTGTAAGCTTTAATTTTATTTTTTTCTTGTATGATTTGTTATATTAATAGTTATGAGTAAGTAAAATATAATTGAACACTTGTGATTGTCACAAGCATCACTTAATATTAAGTATTAACTACCTTTTGTTTTATTTTGATGTTCTATTTTGGCACTAGTTATAATAGTGCTCCTTTTTTAAGTTAAGGTCAATTAGGGCCCTGAAATCACAACATATTATAAAACAAAGTCGCCCGCCGCGTCTGTCCCTATGTATGCTTAGATCCTTAAAACTACGCAACGGATTTTAATGCGGGTTTTCTTTAATAGATAGAGTGATTCAAGAGGAAGGTTTAAGTATATGTATAATTTGCGGGCAGGCGAAGCTGCGGGCATCAACTAGTGCAGAAAATAAATATATAATAATAGAAGCAATAAAAAGCGAAGTTCGTGGCTAGGTGTGTAAAAATCGCGCACTGCTACCGAATTGGTCGATTCGGGCAAGTGTACAGATTACTTACTAAATCTAAAATGCTGGTTGGAAGTTGTTGTAAAATAAGATCTTTTAATCAAAACACCACCTCGTGTCGAATTGCTTATAAACGGGTTGGAAGATTTTTGCCTGACATGAAGCGTGGGCAGTGTGGTCTGCCTAACTTTCGTCATTTTATTTTATTTTCAAAGTAGCGGCCACGCCAACCGCACAAGAACCAGTATAAATATTAACTGGAAGGAATATGAATACAAACAAGTTTTGTACGAGACAAAATCTTCTAAAGCGTCACATACGCTACCACGGATGTGCTGTTGGCGAAGATAGATTAAAAAAAACTTGCAAATGAACGCTAAACGAATTTAAAAAGTTTTTCAGATCGTATAAGCTCGTTTTTGGAAGCGCGTTTATGCGCGCCCTTTTCCACACGCGCCTCTCGTACGAGCATTGACGCGTTTATAAGTGCGAGCCCCGAGAGGCGCCTTTCCGCGCGAACACGCGCGTGTAAGAGCGTTCAGTTTTTTGATGCACGAAATGAATCACGCGCTTATACGCGCAGATAAATACGCTAGTTTGAAACCGCTTTAATACATTGTCGTTTAATGTGTGGTTGGCAGTCTGTTTCATCAGCTGCCTAGCCTTTTCCAACTTCACTGTGACTACACACAACTATCCGCATTATACATGGAACGACTGCATGTCTGATGACTACAACCCAATTACTGGGTATCGCGCTACCTACGTAAGAAGAATTAGAAATTGATTGGCTGGGTTGTCCAGGGCTCTCAATAAGGTAACATTTTACTTCCCCCTGAACACGCTGACTGCCAAACGTCAACAGACAATTTGCCGAATCGGATTACTCTTCAACCAGCTTAAACAGATGTCACATTGAACTGCACACTTAAAGCCGTACCTATAGTCAAGTTAAAGTTGAATTACTTGAGTTTCAGTAACCATTTTTACAACATGCAACCATTTTTATGCAATAGACAAGAATTTGAGCGAAGAATTTGAAGTAAGAACCGTTGAAGATACATACCTAGTCTATCTAAGAATTCTCACTTTTGACAGTTCTAACTACTACTGTGACTTAAGTAATTACTTTGACTTGTTTAGAGCGTGTAAAAAACCTTTTAACGAAGCTGAAAAGCACTTGTTCTCTCCGTCATTGCGATCATTTTTTTTTGTTCTACACCATTCCTGAGAACCTAGTTACGGAGTTATTGGGGGTCAAAGTTCCAACTTATTGACAAGTTTTTTTTTAATACAAGTTTTCTATGTAAGATTTTTATATATACTATAAACACCTCCACGACCCCGGTACTATCCAATCCATCCATCAGCACAATGTTTTGAATGCGTGACATTAAGTTCTACAACAAAACATGATTTTTCACCCCAAACAAAAAATCCAGTTTCCCAGCAATAATTTTTGCGAAAAGTTACTTATTTTGATGTACAGAATGTTTGGTTGACAGTTTCGTTATGAGGTTGTTTACACCCTGTATAGATACGGGTGTAAGTGTGTACCTATCTTGGGTTTTTTTAAATATCAATGTCCATAATGAAATTATACTCTGTTGAAACTTTTATACCTACCTAGCGATAGTTTTATGAAATTTTTAGAATATGATGTACCTACATCCAAATACATAATTAAGTAAATAATTGTTTTGATTTATTGCTTCGTCGTTTGATGGGTCGTGGTTTTGTTCGGAACCTATTCCCAAAATGTTAAGGTCTGTTGTTTCTGGGTTAGGTTACATGAGCAATGATATGAGTACCTAACGTATTGCCTCACTACAGTTAGAACAACTAGGTTTTACAGTAAGTAGGTAATATTTTTTTTAAATAATAAATGTGCCGACTCCTGACCGCAATTTTGTCCTGAGGACAGATGAGGTCGACGATGGAACGAGCTAATCGGAATTGACCGGAATCTTGTTCTGAGGACAGAGAAACTTGAACGACTATGACAATGGAACTTAAATAGATTGGGGTCATAAAATATTAACTGCGGAACGCCGATGCGATCTTTTACTAGCGCGTAGCCCAAATCGAAACCAATTGCGTTGCGCAATCTTGGATTAAAAAAAAACAATTTGTTAACAAGGTTCACTGACAAAAGTTGACAAAACACCCCTGTCGATGTCATTCAAGTGTCATATTAGATATTTGGAAGAAACAAGGAACTTCTAGACTAATTATTTAAATCTAATACTAGTTTCTATGTTCCTTGGAAAGAAATTCAACGACCGTCTCGCGCCAGTTAGCCTTTGGCTCCTGACATTCGCGGAGGCGCGAAATTTGAATCGCTCACTCTTGCATCCGAGTCGAGGGAGTCCCGATCGGCGCTCCTACTTCTGAATGGTTTATGAAAAATAACCACGAAGCCCTTCAAACCTAATCTTGCCGTGTCGGGGTGCCCAAAGTCGGTTTAAAAAAGTCAATATAACAACAACAATATAAAATATATATATATAACAACAACAATATAAAATATATAGTAGGTTTAAAGAACTAACACAAAATGAAAAGAAAATAAAAACAAAATGAGTCGAATCACAAAAAGAAAATCCTTAGGCTAGAATCGATATCGAGTCACGAGATTGTAACCCAGCACTCTGTGCCCCGAGACCAGCAAGTTTGTTGAAACCGTGGCGAATAAACAAGGTCGGTTATGTTCAGCAATATTCGGGATTGTTTGGGATGTCAGGAGCCAAAGGCCAACTGTTGCGAGTCGTTCCTGAAATTCTGGTGCTTCCACAGAGATAAAAACTTACGTACAGCTGTCAAGATCTGGAACTATTTTGATAGGTTTCCAACTCATGGTTCTGATGAGTAACCGCTTTGGTGTCCTTAGTCGGTCTGTAGGTATCCATGGGCGTCGCCAAGGAGGGGCAAAGAGTGTCCGTTACTGCAGCAGGAAAGTGGCTCGGATATGAGTGGAACGTATAATTTAGTGTATAATCTGCTGTGGATGTGCACCACATAAAATAAAAACGTACACGCAAAGAGAGATGTCTGATGTCACAGAATTAGTAAGTACTAACTGTTAACGCTACAAACTTACATCTGCAGATACATTTTTTTATTATTTTTATTATAGATACGTGTGCTTTCACCCGCGCTGGTTTTAGCCGACTCCCCAAGCTACTACAATCTGTAAAAATATGACAGTTTCGGGTAGATTGATGTTCTAGCGTCTGTACTTAATAATAATATGCATTGAAACAGCTACGTTTCCAACACAAAATTATTTTAAAAAAACCCTGTCCGATCCGTGAGGGTATTATAAGTATCTAAATTATATTCTCACCGATAAAAATTTAAAAAAAGTACTAAAATGAGGAAACATATTATGGCAACACATGGGTGCTGGCGGGTCATGACCAAGGAACTTAAATACTAACTGGAATGAGCACGAACAAAATGCAAAAAAATAAACTATCTCACAAGCTTAAAATTTGTACAATGGATTCAATAAAAAAAAAACGTTCTGAGCGAGAAACCGACATTGGTGGATGGTGTCTCTGTCTTGCCTTGTCACCGATGTAAACAATATGGCCGACACATTTTCGCGTTGAAGTCATCTAAGTACTTTTTATTGTAATTAAGTGAAATGATCCGCTTTAAATATGGTAAAATTGTGTTGTGTGAAGGGGTGTAGAATTAGTAGTAAGGGTATGCTGGATGTGGAATTTCGTTTTTCAGGGAAGTTTTTTAACTTTGGTTGTTTATTACGACAAACGGGAAATATCCAAATAAATTAAGTAAGTAAGTTCGAAGTTTCGAACATCGTTGTCGTACATAGTAATCAAAAGTATATTTTAGAAATTAGAAACATCGGACATCGCACATGGTGTCGGTAGTATCTAGTTTGCTTTTTAAATACAAATATTGAAAAGAAAAGAGTCCACCGCACCGTGCCGAGTGAAAATGAATGGTTTCGGAATATAAAATACATATTGGCGAATGTTACTAAAACATTATAGGTAAACAGTCATAGCATGAATATGCGATTTTCCATGTCTGAAAAAATATATAATATTAACGGAGTCCTAGAATCCCCGAATACAAAAGTCACCTGGATAGACAGGTTGCAAAATGGATAATTTGCAACTGGACGGTACAGACATAGATTTAAGTTAACATAAAAAGTTAATGACATCCACTCTTGAAGCTATTTCGCCTAGAATGCTATTGAGTTGCAGGTCATCATCATTAAATAATAAAATAACAGCTACTCTGTAACTGTCTCAAGAGTTAGTATGATTATTGGACACCCTATTAGAAAAAGACAACGTCCACTATCGAAGCTTTCTCGCTCGGAACGTTTATGGGTTGCCCGTCCTCATTCCAGTTAGTATATAAGTTCCTTGGTCTTGACTTATTAAAAAAACAATTGACGATTGAATTTACTAATGTCGGAGATGGTGTTGTCACGTTTTAAAAGTTTGTAATATTTTAGGGAAATTCATAGGTAATTTGGACACAAAAATATGCATTTTTTCATTAATATTATAAGTTTCTTATTTTATTTGGTAATGTCGCTGGTATACCTATTATTCTCCTTTCGGGTCGGACAGGCATCCCTGTCCTGTGTTTTTTAAACATATTGTATACACTATTAATAATGTGAAAGTTTGAATAGATGGATGTTTGTTACTCAATCACGCCGAAACGACTGAACGGCTCTTACTGAAATTTAGTACAGAGATAGATAATAGTCTGGAATAGCACGTAAGCTACATAAATAGTACAAAATATATTAGGTGTCTCTAAAGTTTGTGAAAACCACCTATACAACCTCAGTATTATAATATCTAACATCATTGAAACAATCCATGTACAGTGATTTCACCTGTGACAACAGAAACCTATCATTTACTTTATATAGCATAGTATTTAGGCATACAATTAATAGAAATAGCATAAACATTTGGAGATGGGATGGCTAAATGGAAGTATGGACGACTACCCCAGCATATGGAACCTTGAAATATGTAATGCTGAATAGCGGAATATTAGTATTTCATAAAAAAAAAGTTTCAGGAACTTTTCATATCTTTACAATCCTGAAAATATATTCGTGTAACTTCTACATCAATAGGTATAAAAAACTGCAAACAAACGACCTATTGCTATGAACTTTTACTAAGGCGTTTGGATATTTTTGCAATGATTTACGATATTTTTGACTAGCAACACACCCTGATTTCGCACAGTGGTACTTGAGTATATATATACAAAGAGGTAATTACGGGCTTTCTACAATCCGCGCAAAAATCATTCCCACCCGCGTGTTTATTGAATAATGTATTCTACTTAGCAGAATTGTTTAACTATCTCAAATACAAAAATCTATAGTTGTTTGGGTCAGTCTGTTAATATTAAACTCAAAAATTTTTAGAAGAGCCTGCTCCTCAGCTAAAACCATTTATTTTAAAAATAAAATCAAAGTATCTGATAATAAAATAAAAACAACCTGGAATATTATAAACTCCGAAATGGGAAGGAACACATTCATCTAAAAGTAAATGATTTAGATATTAAGGCAGACATGGAGGTTGCAGCAGAGTTTGACAATTTCTTTACTAATATCCCCATTGTAACAACTAAAACTCTGCCATCATCCTCCACTTCTGCTTACTCAATTTTGCAGGTACCAGAATGTGTTGAAACTTTTAAATTTATAGTTGTTACCCCAAAGGACATTATAGAATCTTTTAAAGATCTTGATGTCAAAAGAACCGCCGATCTTTGGGGATTATCAGTACATACCATGTCAACAATCATTGATATTATTTCACCTTTCCTGGCAATTATTTTTAACTCTTGTGTCGATTCCGGTGTATTTCCTGATTTGATGAAAATTAACAAAGTGATTCCACTATTCAAATCTGGTAGCACAACCGACCCCACAAACTTTCGGCCTATTTCCATATTACCTACTTTGAGCAAAATTTTTGAAAAACTGATTTTGAAGCAAATGTTAAAACATTTCAATAAAAATAATTTACTTCACTTGAAACAGTTTGGTTTCACAAAGGGTCGGTCAACTACAGACGCGGGCGTGGAATTACTTAAGAGCATATTCGAGGCCTGGGAGGAATCGCAGGATGCTCTTGGTGTCTTCTGTGACTTGTCCAAGGCCTTCGATTGCGTGCAGCATGAAACGCTTATCAGAAAACTATACCATTACGGTGTGAGGGACAAGGCTCTAGACCTTCTGACTTCTTATTTAAATAACAGAACTCAGAGGGTTGATGTTAATGGCAAGAGATCTTCAGGGTCTGCGGTCACAAAATGGGAAATCACTTATTGGGTACGTTAGGCATTAAACAGAATATGAGAATATTAGAGGTCTAAGATGGCCGGCTTTTTACGAGGGCGGTTCGAAACACGCCGCATCTTACACGTGTCAGTGTCACCAGTAGACTCTTCTACCCCCGGTACGCTTATTGGCGCCTGCTCCGCGGATTGCGCGGTAAGAATCTCGGCGCCTGATTCGCTGCGCTTAACAATGTCGCCAACCTCTCTAGTGTTCCCGCAATCATCCGATTGGATGTGGCTGACAGTGCGGCCAACATTAGTATCAACCTTATGGTCGTGGGGTTGCCGCGTTACAATATGAATTACACAAAGCTTAGCAGAGCGAGCAGTTCAATCCGAAGCCTTTTTGTCATCTAAATAATCAATTATTTTATAGTACCCTTTCTTACAAAGTTTGGTTTTAATGCAAATTTTAAATCGATTGATTGATAAATTTCTAATGTCAATGGGAAGTTTATTGTAAAACCGTATACATTGGCCCATGAATAATGTGCCTATTCTGTGGAGGCGAGTGCGATGTACAGCGAGGTTGTGCTTATTCCTAGTATTCAAGCTATGAATATCGGACATTTTCTTAAAATTTGATATATTTTTATGAACATACAATAAATTTTCAAAAATGTATTGAGAGGCTACGGTCAGAATATTCATCTCTTTGAATTTCTCTCGGAGGGAATCCCTAGGACCTAGATTGTAAATGGCCCTAACAGCCCTTTTCTGTAGAACAAAGATAGCGTCAATGTCCGCACAGGCACCCCAGAGAAGAATCCCATACGACATGACACTATGAAAATAACTGAAATAAACTGAATTCTGGCCGTATCAACATCAGTAACTTGTCTAATTTTCTTGACAGCGTAGGCGGCCGAACTAAGTTTTTTTGACAATGTTTCAATATGTGGGCCCCACTGTAATTTTGAATCAATAGTTATTCCAAGAAAAACTGTTGACTCAACAGGATCCAACTCTATTCCATTAAGTTGAACATTTGTACATAACTGCCTCACGTTAGGAGTTGAGAATTTAATCAACTTGGTCTTTTTTCCATTCAGGAGTAGATTGTTTACATTAAACCAATGGACAATCTTAGATAGTGCATTGTTCACTTCGTCAAAGTTTACTGATTGGCGTTTAATTTTAAAAATGAGAGATGTGTCATCTGCGAACAATACAATCTTGTGATTATCCCTTACGTGATAAGGTAAGTCATTTATATATATTAAAAATAAGAATGGACCTAGAATTGAGCCCTGTGGGACGTACCCAATAAGTGATTTCCCATTTTGTTCTTCTTGTTTAGTTCAATAAAGTAGTGTGAAATTTAGCAAGGACTTTCACTCAGAGGCCCGAACCCTATGCCCGTCGGCTACATTTGGCGTCCCAACAGCAGGGGCCTCTGACGACGCGTACTTGCAAAAAAAAAATTTTTTTACGAAGCATAACGCCGCCACGGGCGTCTGTTCTCCAAGAGAACGCCTTCGTTAACACCTACACGTGGGAACTTCGGAACCCGAAGCACCAGGAGTGGCGTTTCCGGCGAACGAAAATTTTCGCCACGTGGTTCCGTTACCGTTGTCAGTAAAGCAACGATGCCAAGAAATACGAGATCCAGGAATCAGGAAGGAGAGTTAGAGACAGAAGAGGAAACAGAGGAGATGTCCACGTCGATCACTATCATGGACCAGGGTCAGTTTGCAACCCTTATGAACTCGCTGCAGCAGAGTCAGGCAGAGATTTTTGCGAGGCTCATCCAGGAGGTTAGGACTTCGACACCTGCACCTGACGTGTCTATAATAACACCCGCCGCAAACTTCTCAAAGTGCACTGCTCGATTTAACGGATCGTCCGCTGATGTCGACGGATTTATCGACGCGATAGAAGTGTACAAGAACTGCCTACAGATATCTGACGATAACGCTGTCAAAGGAGTCTCCATGTTGCTAGTAGGCTCAGCAGCATTATGGTGGCAAGGCATAAAAACCAGCACCACATCATGGTCGGACGCGATGCAAAAACTAAAAAGTGCATTCGGAGAGCATCGTCCGCCATTTCGCATATATTTAGTGTTGTTTTCATTGCGACAAAATACCGACACAACGGATTTATTTATATCGAAGACGAGAGCGCTTTTATCGAGATTGCCACAAGAAGATCTACGTGAAAAAGTTCAACTAGATATGGTATACGGGCTTCTCGATCGAAGAATAAAAAAGCGGCTCGATCGTAACTCCATATCATCTTTCGACCAGTTACTACACCGTGCCAGAGCGATCGAGGAATCGTTAGTAGACAGCGCATGTGACAAGACACCGGCACTGACGCACCCGAGCGCCAGTCACCAATCTACCGTCACCGGCCCTTCAACTTCGGCACCAAGTGATAAAAACACTTCCAGCAAAAGATTGTCGTGTAGTTACTGCAAGAAATGGGGACACGACAAATCGCAGTGCAAAAAGTTATTAAACCACAATAAAAGTGATAACGTTAAAAGTGATAGCGGGAATAGTGATGAAAACATAAACAAAAATATAGCTATTCAATGTTATGGGTGCGGTACCCCTAACGTTATAAAATCAAAGTGCGAAAAGTGTAAATCTAGTTCTCAAAATGCTTTCTGTTCGGTTACGACAACTAGTGATAGCGTAAATTCAAAAGTGCGCGGCTCCCGTCATCGCGTTATCATGCGAGATGAATGCACGTCGCCGTCAGGCGAGCCGAGATCGACAGCCGAAAGCGTTCCGCCCGCGCCTCCCGCGCCGGCCTCGCAGAGTCCGTGCGGCCGCGCCGGGAGTTCCGGCGCCGTGGCTGCTCGTTGCCTAGCGACCAACCGCGGGCGTACTGATGACGTTCCGCGCGGTCGAAAGTCGCCGGGCCCTCCTCGCATCATTCCTGCCGGTACCACAGGTAACCTAGCGTCTTGCAACGCTGGGGGTCACTTAAAACTTTATTGTGATTGTGTTACTGAACTAAGACATAATAACGAGCATTCTAGTGTCAGTAATAATGTGTGTTATAATAATATTATAGACACTAAGTTTTATGTAAATTCAGAAAATACCCTTTTGCAGCATGGACATGTAATTCAATCAGATGATAATAATGCTGCCATATCATGCTGCAAAAATATTAATAGAAATATTCAAGGGTCCGATAATATTCATTGTGATTGTGTATGTTCTTATTGTTGTGATAATAATGTTCATAAATGCTTAGGATTAAGCTCGGTAAATGTTAATAGAAATATTCAAAGTTCAGATAATATTCAGTGTGACTGTTTATGTTCATATTTTTGTGATAATAATGCTCACAAATGTTTAGATTTAAGCTCGGTAATTGTTAATAGAAATAATAAACTACCAAATGGTAAGAAACACCTCGCGTCTGCACAGGGTCGAACTCAGGGAGGTTCAATCAAGGGGGAGCCTAATAATAATAGACCTTTGATGCAAATAGGTATTTTAGGGGAAAATGGGACAGCGTTACTGGACACTGGGTCTAGGGGCTGTATTGCTGGTCACACACTTTTTCGTATTTTAATGAAAAAAGGCCATCCTTTACAACAGTGCACTAGAAACATTCGCCTAGCGGATGGCTGCACGCGCCTGATGGAGGTGCTTGTTGCAAAGGTACAAGTGAAACTTTTTCATAAAATTGTGCCCACCGAGTTCATAATTTTCCCCGAAGCGAAAGATAATGAAACACTTTTAGGTATCAATTTTATTAACAGTGCCGGACTTGTTATCGATTTCAAGCAGTGCCTTTGGCATTTTTCGGATAGTAGAGATCAAAAGTATCCATTGATTTCAGAAGCCTTTTCGCCTCGTCATTCATACTCCGCGATGAATGTTTTACGCGATGACGAGGGTGCAGGTTTAGAGGATCAGGAGCGTGAGGAGCTTGCCCAATTACTCATGGATTTTCAGGAGATGTTTAATCCAATTGGGGAGCCGACTCCATATGGGGAACATCATATCGACACGGGAAATAGTTCTCCCATAGCGACACCTCCATATCGCCTGACACCTGCAAAGAAGGAGATTATGCAGCAAGAGCTTACCAAGATGTTAGCTGAAGATATTATTGAAGATTGCGAATCTGCATGGGCTGCTCCAGCCCTGCTAGTACCTAAACGTGACGGCAGTTTTCGTTTCTGCGTCGACTATCGAAAGTTAAATTCAATTACAAAAACGGACGCCTATCCAATGCCTCGCATTGATGAACTGCTGCAATCTACTAAACGTGGACGTTGCCACATGAGTACAATAGATTTGCGATCTGGATACTGGCAAGTGTCAGTTAAGGAGGAGGATAGAGATAAGACGGCTTTCGTCACTCCTTTCGGAACCTTCCGTTTTAAAAGGATGCCGTTCGGTCTGAAGAACGGACCGGCCACTTTTCAGCGTTTGATAGACAGAATGCGATCCGGTTCAGCATTAAAAGATGTTACAATACTAGGGTATTTAGACGATTTGTTAATTATAACGCAGGGGGATTTTTCCAGGCACCTGGAAGACCTGCGAATCGTTTTTGAACAGCTGATGAAGTTCAAATTGCGTGCGAACCGAGAAAAATGCGTATTTACAAGAGAATCTGTTAAATATTTAGGTCATGTGATCTCACAGGAGGGAGTCTCAGCTGATGAAGGGAAGATTCAAGCTATCTTAGACATGAAAGAGCCGTCTTCGCTGGGACACCTCAGAACATTCATACAAACATGTTCCTGGTTTAGGAAATTTATTCCAAAGTTTTCAGAGGTAGCAGAGCCACTGACAAGGCTGACGAGGAAAAATCAACTTTGGATATGGGGATCAGAACAAGCTGAAGCTTTCAGTCATTTAAAAAAACTTCTGACGTCAGCGCCGATCCTCATACAGGCAGACTACTCTAAACCATTCATACTGCGCACAGATGCGAGCAACTACGCCATAGGCGCAGTGTTACTTCAAGGAGAAAAGAATGAAGAACGACCGATTGAATTTGATAGTCGTTTGTTGTCAGCAGCAGAGCGAAATTATTCGACCACGGAGCGGGAGGCTCTGGCGGTCGTTTGGGCAGTCGACCGTATGCGGGGTTACATTGATGGCCATCCAGTTATCATAGGCAGTGATCACCAACCTTTGAAATGGCTGCTGTCATTAAAATCGCCTACGGGTCGTTTGGTGCGTTGGGCACTAAAACTGCAGGCCTATGACATCCGGTTTGAGTACACTCCCGGAAAGGTAAATGTAGTGGCCGACGCACTCAGCCGCCCTGTCTGTACAGATGAGTCTCGCGAAACCTGTGGAATATGTTCCGTTATTATTGACTTGCCCACGCGAGATCTTAAGGAGCTACGTGCAGCACAAGAATCTGACCCGGTTTTCAATAAAATTATAAAGGAATTAGAAGGTACAGAAGAAGTCTCCTCTCGTCGTTGGACTGAACGCGGTTATATTATGGAACGTGGTATCCTGTACCGCTACAACCCAGATACAGACAACGAGTCACCGCAGTTGGTGATACCTGTAAGCATACGTGAGGAGATTCTAAGAGAATGTCATGATGCTCCAATTGCAGGTCATCCTGGTATAGAGAGAACGTACCAAAAGATAGCTCAAAACTATTATTTCCCTGGTATGAGAAGAATAGTTTCAGATTACGTAAAATCATGTTCCTCATGTCAACGCTATAAAGCGACAAATGAAAAGCCACCTGGTCTGATTCAAACACCGATTTTAAACCAGCGCAATGAAGTCTTGGCGATCGATTTATTCGGACCACTGCCAGAAGGCGAAAACGGGGAGAAGTGGATCCTGTTAGTGGAAGATACCGCGACAAGATGGGTAGAATTGTATGCGCTCAAAGAAGCAACCTCTATCGCCTGCGCAAGAGTACTCATAGAAGAGTATTTCCTTCGGTTCGGCTTACCACGTCGCATTATTTCGGACAATGGTGTCCAATTTGTTTCAGCAGTCATGCAGAAGTGCATGTTTATTCTTGGAATTACACAAGACTTGATACCCTACTACCACCCAGAAGCCAACCCAGCGGAAAGAAAAAACCGGGATATGAAGACACAATTGGCTCTGTTGGTTGGTACGGATCACCCCTCATGGCCTAAGCAGCTACCGATAGTACGGTTTAGTATGAACAGCGCGGTTTGTGAAACGACAGGGGTTACTCCTGCATACTTGACGTTCGCACGTGAGCTGAGGTCACCGTTAGAAGTGTATAATGATCCAAGAGCGGTCTTACAGAAGGATAATTTTGTACCACAGATCACTCCCTACCTATCAAGATTTTTGAACTCCTTAAGTGAAGTTCGTGACAGAGTAGAAAAACTGCAGGATAGAAGGAAGATTTACGCTGATCATTCAAGAAGAGTAGGACCAGAATTCAAAGTAGATGACAAAGTTTTGTTGGCTACACATCAGCTGAGCGACGCCAGTAAGTCCAAAACGGCTAAGTTTTTCCCTAAGAGAGACGGGCCGTATGTTGTGAAGAAGAAATTGAGCCCAACAACATACCTAATCGCATCTCATGGAAGTCCTGGTGAGATATTGGGAAAATTCCACGCTAATCAGCTCACCCCTTTTCGAGGACGAGCAGATGAGTCCACTCAACCACTAGAGCCTAAGAAAAAGCGAGGCCGACCTCGTTTGCAACCCATTCCTAATGACTATAATGTAGGGCTAGACCACAATCGAGGACGTAATCGTGATCTAGAGGGGGAGTATGTAACGCGGCAACCCCACGACCATAAGGTTGATACTAATGTTGGCCGCACTGTCAGCCACATCCAATCGGATGATTGCGGGAACACTAGAGAGGTTGGCGACATTGTTAAGCGCAGCGAATCAGGCGCCGAGATTCTTACCGCGCAATCCGCGGAGCAGGCGCCAATAAGCGTACCGGGGGTAGAAGAGTCTACTGGTGACACTGACACGTGTAAGATGCGGCGTGTTACGAACCGCCCTCGTAAAAAGCCGGCCATCTTAGACCTCTAATATTCTCATATTCTGTTTAATGCCTAACGTACCCAATAAGTGATTTCCCATTTTGTTCTTCTTGTTTAGTTCAATAAAGTAGTGTGAAATTTAGCAAGGACTTTCACTCAGAGGCCCGAACCCTATGCCCGTCGGCTACAATATACAATATTGACATAAAAATCAGATATATTATATTGTATATTTCCTTTTTTAATTAATTCTTTTACAATTTTTGACATGTAAATTTGACATTATAATTATTATCCTATTTTGTATGTTCAAATTATTATTTAATTCATTGTAAAACTTGAAACATATTGTAAATGCTTTAAAACAGACTTTGATCCCTGAGTTTGTTTCGCCATTTCTTCTCAGGGTAGTCGGATGCGAAATGTCGACCCCATCTAGCTTAAGTTTAAAATGTGATGACGTGTAAAAGTGATACCTACATCCTATTTACTGAATAAACAATTTCATTTCATTTCATTTCATTACTTAATCCCTATTTTCAAATACGTTCATCATTTAAACCACTTATTTATGTATTGTCTGTGAAAACTGTCTTATTTTAACTCATTATCCAACACGAATGTATGGCTAAACCTTCCGGAAGAACCAATCTACCTACTAGTGGCAACCCCATCAAAATCTGTTTGTTTATACATCCGTAGGCAGACAGGCTGACAGACAAACGCGTTAACACGCCAGGGGGACTTAGTTTAGTAAGTAGGTATGTGGTGATTGATAAATCCTGCCTATACTACGTTAACTAGTTTAGGCACTGAGTAACCAAGGACAAAAAGATATTGAAATAAAACAACAAAACTACGATTTATTTATTTATTCGTTATTCTGTGATTCTTACAAGAACATTATCTAAAAATGAAGCCAAAGCTGATAATGTGGTGTCTCGCCCACCCCAGATATCAGATCACTGTCATTACATGACAGCAACAGCCCAGAGTTCTGTTCCCCACAATACAGCTGCAGTAATAACCATCGTGCTAGAGTAGTGAGTAGAACAGCAGGCAATGAAGAAGTGATATGCCGCCGCAGTCTTTGGCGTGGCCACACCGCAGTTTATGCATCGCATGATGAATTGTTTGCAAGTCCGTGTCGAGTACCTAGCGAGAGGTCAGTAGATCGGCGAGCACACAATAAGTCCAATAAACAAGCGAGGGTCAATGAAAATCCAAAATAAAATAGCACAACGGACAAGAAAACTGCAGAGCGTTGAAACGGCGTCTGTTGTCTGTTGTATGCAGGGGCGGACCGTGAGTTTGTTGGGCCCTGGGCTAATACTACTTGGGAGCCTGCCCAAGGGCGTCGCTAGCTTTTGGGCCAGGGGGAAGAAAGGTGCGAGTAAAAACCAGTTTGTAAATTTACTATTTACGGATGCAGCAAAAGTACTTCTGAGAATCTAAAATGCAATAGCCACTTCAAAAATGCTAGCATCTCGGATTGATTTGGTAGGCAAGTAAAGTCGATTGTCATTTTAAAAACAACCATTTTTTTGTTCATGTTTAAAATCTTTTTTACAGCTTAAAAATGATTATCATAAATTTTAAAATCCTGAGTTTAGCATGGGAACGCCCTCAATTTTTCAGTTATAATTTTTTTTATTTCGAAAACTATAAGTTTGCCGCTAAACTTTTAAAACTAAAAATTGCAGAGTAAACAATTTGCTTTAAAAAAAAATATTTCCGACGGCAAAAATGTTTACCGTTTCGGAGATATATTTTTTTTTCCAAAAATTTTGGAAATTTAGACCCTCTCCTCAAGTTAGGGGTTGCATCAAAAAGTAGTCCGTATTCTTACTCGGAATGATAAAAATGTTAACGGTTTCTAAATTTTCCACAGGAAAAACGTTATGGCCAAAAAACTGGTTTTCGAAAAACCGCTTTTCTGACGATATCTACCTAAAATTATGCGTAAATAATGTTATGCGAAGCATAATTAGGAGAAACAAAAATATGCCAAGTTATATTAGGTCTTAAAATTTTATGCAAATGGTTAAGGAACCGTAGAAATTTTGCACTAGTAAAAACTGGGAACTTATGAATCTAAAAATAAACCGCGAATTCACGATGATTCATTTATTGGTTTGTTATTTAAGAACAATAAGCCATTACTTACTTCAAAACACATAATATCATCTAACAGAGTTCAAAGATCGCCATTTTGTTGAATATTTAAGAGATTCCGACGCAAGTTAAAATTAATAACCTATATTACTAAAACCATTGATATTCATAAAAATTCACTTAAGCTAACTACATGTAGTTAAAATAGTAAGTAAATATGAATTTTAGATCTAACGGAGAGAGAATATATTTACTACTGATAGGTACACACTGAAACATTGTGATCGAGACTAAGATTTGGCGATTGAAAATACTAGAAGATCTATTGTGGTCTATATAAACTTCTGGCAAATACAGGCTGCATATTTCAAAATATTTAATCTGGCAACATTGAGTATTAATATCGGCCATGTTTCTTTCCCGCCAATTTTTGACTGTACAATGTATGTTTAGAGCAATGCTGTAATCGAAATGTTCTATAATTGGTTTGTTTTAGCAATTACAACCAGTACAGTAAGCATAACGGTTTAAAAAAAAAATTGTTAGTTTGTTCGTTATTAGTTTGTTCGTTCGTTAATTTATTAGTTTGTTCGTTGTGTTGTTTGTTGTTCTATTCCAACATAATCTCCCAATATTACATCGTGTACCTTACTCTTCTCATTAGAAATGAGACATTATTATTAATTCGTTGTCTTATTAGCCCGCATTTGACAAAAGTTCTATCATTACAACACTAATATTATGTAGATTTAAGATGTTAAACATGAGTGACAATAGAATTTGGACTCTAATGGGTTCAATTTTAAAATCTACGATGTTAATAATTCATTTCTACGTCTTACTCTATAATAAGTAACATACAATAAATCTAACATTTATTTAATAATCACATTAATTTTGATATGTATCTGAATTCAAGTGCAGCACCGTTATAACTAGATATGCTTTTTATTTTGTTATATAGTTTTCATTTTAATGACGAAAAAGTACATACTAAAAGGGTCTATAAAATGTCGTACACTACAATACCGATCATATTAAAATAATTGTACTTTATTCGCTACAGATTATAATCTATGATATGTATTTTTTACCTACATCTAAGTTTACAATGATATGTTTCCATGGTCCTATTCTGGATTTTTCCAAAAGCCAGATATAAAGCGTATGCATTCTTTCAACGATTCTTATATTTTTTTATTAATCTAAGGACACACATCTTCATATCAACCAACGTTTAGCTTTATATCTCGCTTAGAATGGACGCTTGACGTTTCAATGGAGTCGCCTCTGATATAGTCCAAGTTAGGGAGGATAAATTTTGGGGGGCGACATTCAAAAATCACATGCATGCTGTAATAGTTATCAGGGTCATCATGAAGTGGAATGCGATAATTAGCTTAACTTTGACTAGTATTACACTAAAGCCACAGTCTTGGCCTCTTTTCCTTTCACACTTAATGATAGACGCGAGTGTTGGGCCCTGATAATCTCTTTGAATATTAACCTAAAAAGGATTTTGGTTTATAACCTAGTGAAGCATATGTTTATAAAAATATACCTATCCTATTCGAAAATTAATACCCTCGTTCTCTACCTAAAGTTTAACTGTAAGCTAGTGATAGCCAATAAGAAATGATTTATGGAGTCAGAAAAGTCCACGTGGCCGGTTGTAGAAGTCAATTCTGACTTCCAAAATCATTTCTCGAGGTTTTTTGATTTAAAAATTTTCAAACATTCAACAATCTCACGGGATAGAAGATAAAGGTTTACTTTCTCCTATATTTAATGGAGTCGTAAGGAAGGTAACTGTAGAAGGATGAGCTTATAGGGGCAAATTGGACGACGTGATAGTAATCAGAGGCAGACTCCGGTCCTATTCAGTCCAGGAATCCTGTGTTAACCAGCTTCTCCAGGAAGAACTTGACATCGCCGAGTTCCGAGTCCTTGATGCCGAGAGATTTGAGCATGCCGAGGTCACCATTCTCTACCGCCATGAATACCGAGCGAAGGTGTTCGAGGTCTGACCTCATCAGATGTAATGCGGCGCCGAAGTCTTCAATCGTTTGGGATTCTGAAAATGAGAAATTGAAAAAAACCTAAGTTATAATACTTGGTTATACAGGACAGTTTACATATTATATTGACAGTTTTAATACTAGTTTCATCACTGTTTTATTGGCGCCCAACAGAGCTTACAGTGTCCCAGTTGGGCGCCAATACAATTTACGATCCATGTTTCAAATATGACGAAATGGTTCCAAAGGCATTCATCCTTTTTGGGAAACCAACCGGGAAACATATTTCTCTGAACTGTAAAAATATTTTGAAGAGCCCTAGTGGCAGTCGTAAAACGAGTATATATTACCTGAGAGAGCAATGGCGACCTTTTCGACGCCACCTAGTGGTTCGAGAGCGTCCCTCGCCTTACTGCCGAACAATTTCTCCAGATAGTTGGGCCCGTGGGATGCCAGCAATGATTGGAGAAAGGAAGCCGTCTCCTCAACAGGTGGCCTTTTAGCTGTGGAATTGAAAGTATTTTATTGAGACGATATAGTAGATTATGCTCGCTTATCTAATGTTATGTCTGATGTGGGCCTGGGTTTATTATCTGTTTAGGGAGGAAATTTCATTTGGTACTTATTAAGAGAGAAGCCACACGGGTTTTGCCGGTGCGTTGCGTTGCGGCAATGCTATCATTTCAACGCACTGGTTGCCACACGAGCAATCGTAAAAGCATCGTGTAACTGAAATTCTCAAGTATGGAATTGGCCTTTAAAAAAATGCTTCCTTTGTGTTCTACCTGTGCATGTAAGTACAATATCATGTTTAATGGACATTAGCGCAGTGAAGCGACTAAATGACGTCATTGAAACGATGTACCTACAGTGTAGCAATCGATAAATTTTCATTACTTTAGTGTACCGAGTCTGATGAAATGGTTGTTTATAGGAAGTTTAACCCTCGTAAAACTAAGTAAGTATCCTCAAGGATACTTTAGTCTTTTATAGTTTATGTTGTGTCCTCAGTTGTCTTATTGTTTAATGTCTACATAAAACTACAGTTATTTTTATTTTATCCCTGAAAATTACTACTTTATGGATCGCTGGCTATTTCGTATGTCTAAGTACCTACATTAAATAAGAAAACCTTAACTAGAAGAGAACCTGTAACGTCTATCCATTCCTAATAATATCTTATGCAAAATAACCAAGTACCTATTTGATAAAATGGTATCTTTAGGAGCTTCCTACTTAGCGCGGGATCAACTTCACGAAAGTAAAATAATCTATTTAATTTCCCTTTACTCTTTCTTTCATTAATTGTTGTTAAATGACTTTTCGGCTGAAAACTGAAGGCGTTGAGTCGCCATTATATGCGTTTGACGGCTACAAACGTTCAGTCGGAAAATGTTTAAAATTGAAATGTCTATCATGTTGTTCTTTGCTTTTTTCGTGTCCTAATGTATTAAATGTTCTTTCTTAATAAAACGAATCTTTCGTCACTAATTTTTATTCTGTTCGTAGTAAATTCCATGTTCATGGGAAGTTATTAACTATTCGTGTAGGTTATCTGTAGGTACGGTAAGAAAGTAATTAAAAGGCAGGTGATCTATTTATGCTCACTCTACATTATGCTTTCTACAAGGTCGCAGATTTCTTTTAACCACAAAAAAAATGTTTAAAGCTCGCTTCTATGACGACAGGAAGTTTCTAGGTGTTTTCAAATGAAACCTTTTGAAAGCAGCTCTCGTTGCGTTGATTTGAAATTTGAAGCGAGACTCAAAGAGAAAATGTAGGCCACAAATGTGCGACGCAAGTTGTGTTCTATGAAAGTTATTAAATTTTAATGTTGATATAGCCTCGGCTTCTGGCTAGGGCAACATTAAAAAGTATCTGGATTTAAATATTTCGCTGCAAATTTTAGGTACTGGTGAATATGAATAATTCAATTCTATGAAGTTCCCTAGTTGCAACATGAATTTAAATTCATGTTGCAACTAGGGAAATTAAATTTCTTTTTAGAAATGAAAAGTATTGTGATTTGGATATATCCAGACTTCATTCTTGAGAAAGTCAAGCGTAAGAAAAAAAAACTTCATTAGCTATGAAATACAAATGGTCTCGTATATCAGTCACTGGGTAATCTACAATATAATAAGTAAGTACATAAGCGTCGTGTATTTTTTCCTCATGTGTTCTCGCCTAAAATTGCCTATTAAGAAATAATTATGACCAAGATAACACTTAACGAAAACATGGAAGTTACAGCACGCAACTCAATGTTCAATGGTTTGAAAACTTTTCGAAGTGTCACATCAAGTTTTGAGCATATGAGTATAGATTTAGACACAATCAAACAGAATAATGTCCTAAAGAAAATGCTATTTCGTGTCTTAATAAAAATGTGTCTATTGTATCAGACATTTTGTCTGTATCAGTGTGGGTAGGTGAGCATCCATTACATACAGAGTTTCCTCCTTGCCTCGGAAAGCACGTTAAGCCGTTGGACCCGGCTGTCAATAGAGTAGATGACAAAAAAAATCGAAGTAATCCGTCAGATATATTTTCAAAAAAATTTGGACACATTTTTCGCTTTTTTCACGTAAATAAAAATTCAAAATGATACAGTGTCTCGAAAAACTCGTTAACGTCACATTTGAGTCCTTTTTTTTCCAGAAAGTGATCTTTGATGCGTTTTATCTTCGTCAATACAAAACCATATTTTTTTAGTCAGGAACCATCCCTTAAGCATCCCTATTATAAATCTTTGACAGTCGGTATGTAGTCAGTGGCCCGAAAGTCTGACAACCAGTCTTTTCAAGGGGTATCGTATTTCCCAGTACTAACTGGGTTGTGGAGTTCAGATAGGCAGTCGCTCCATGTAAAATACTTGTATTTAGCTGCATCTGGTTAGACTGGAAGCCGACCCCAACATAGTTGGGAAAAGGCAGGCAGATAAGGATATAATTTCGTCTATAAAAGATCTAGAAGCAAGCATCAATTAAGGCGAATTCCCGAGAAAAATTAGAAACTCTATTTGTGTTACGTCAGTCACTGCGGGTCGAATAGTGCGAAATGAGTGGTTTTTATTTTTTATAAAATCAAATACTCGTCTTTTGGAAAAACTTAACGACAATTATGTTCATTATTAAATTGCCTATCCATTAGTATAAGTAGCAAATCAAAATAACGGTTACTTTACGAGGAGTAGCATGTTATAAATCATTATTTCTCATTTCTGTGGTTTCGTTGTGAGGGGATTTATCAAAACAATAGGCTACTTAAAAAAAAAACGTAAATTTTGGAGTCAAGAATATGTAGAAATTTAATGTATTTTTTATTAGTTCGTTTTTCTTTTGGATAAAGAGGCTGCGAAAAACTGCTCGCTCAAGGTCATTCGCTCGGGGTGGCGACGGCTTAAAACCAAATACCAACGAAGACTGTATACGGTAACTATGTCGTTCAGCCGGTAGATAGACAATAATAAATAAATAAATAATAAATATCGCTGGAAATTACACACAGCGCCATCTAGTGCCACACTAAGCTACGAGGCTATACACAATACACTGGCAATACACTTCGTATGCGAGATACATAGGAAGGTAGGTAACGTAACTACACTTG
Source organism: Xestia rhomboidea (assembly GCA_963853795.1). Lineage (NCBI taxonomy): Eukaryota > Metazoa > Arthropoda > Insecta > Lepidoptera > Noctuidae > Xestia > Xestia rhomboidea. The sequence continues at coordinate 15,879,872 of OY970778.1, forward strand.
AGTAACTAAAATAACTGAAAAGGTGCAGTTACCAAGTTCGTCTGTCCCAAGTGCTTAATTGTTACTAAATTTCAGTCAAGGTTATACCCGTATACCTAGATATAAATGTCCTTTATTTAATAAAGAGGTTTTAAGCAAAAGCTTCATTCAAATCTGAGTCAAAACCGACTACTATTTGTTTTAAACCTACTTAGCATAGAATGTGTTTTCAGTAGTATGGTAGGTCATGAATTAAAACGGTAGAAACTGAAATAGCTCTTCTGTTGTAGAGTGTATAATTTAAACCTAATGTTAGCTGTCAGGTACAAAGTAAATAATTATTCGGACGCCTATGAATATTTCTTTTTACGAGTCCTTACTCAGCCTAAAATGTTATCGCGGTTGTAATAAAATGATGGGTTTATTTGAGAGATATAAATATTTTTAACCATTTTTCTTGTGACATAATTCGAAGATACCTTTTAAATAGCTAAACATTCGTTCCTAAGTAATACGTAGATATGCATGTGGTAGGATATTTTTAAACACTTATTTAAAAGCTTTATTTCAGACCATTATGACATAATAAACACAGACGCATATGTGTTAGTAAGCAATAGAAGTACTTTAATCACTCACAAAAAAAAAATAAGGTGGGTGGACCATAGAAGCCCACCCTCCATTGAAAGGTAACTATTAAAAAGTCGTAGGTATTTATTGACATGTAAGGACATAATTAAATTCCTTCAACTACACACTAAAATCTATCTTAGATCTTAGTGTGCAGTAGAAGGAATACGTCCTACGAGCGTGGCCTTCCATGGTTCACCCACCTTATGTACAAACAAACGCAATCAGACTGACACGCGGAGTGCAATCCAGTGTTTAACAAACGGACCGTCTAGCTAGCCTGTCCGCTAATACTATTAGAAAGCTGTTGGAGCTTGTCCGTAATCGGTGCAACAGTGAGGCCGCCCTCTTCATGAAAAAAAGAGATAATAAGAGTTTTATAGAGAGAAAATTTAAATGACCCTTTCTTATAACTATCGCCATCTTTGGGCATCAGCTCAGGACACGTCCCAGCTAGCTACATATGTATGGAATGAGTTTATGGTCAAACTAAGTTTAACAAACACAAGTAGGTATGCAAAGCTTCCATAAGCAAAACTCGCATCAGAAAGTAATTTCTGAATACCTTGTGGTGAACAAAAAGAAATCTTTTATAACCTTCGCATATAAAATGTTCATGAATCATTCAGTACTGAATTCATTTCACATTAACTGAGGAAAATACCACACTTTAATGATTTTTAATGCATCGAGTTCCTTGAATTTTAAACAGGTGTATTACTGCCCTTTATATTTACATACAGTCATAATGATTCTTACACTGAAAGTTCAATCAGTATTACATAATTATTTTCATATGTCAGACTAAAAAGAGCCCCTTCATTTTGATAGCGCACTTGATGGGTTTGATTGATGAAAAAAATCGAATCCCACAAGATAGTGTAAAATTCGCCAGTTTTATATTTTAATGTAACCAGTGACAGTGACCTCTCGCGTCATCAAGACAAATCTAGCGACGTATAATTTATCAAAATCGGTTCATTCGTTTAGGAGTTACGACGGAACAAATAAACAGACATACGGTTACACACATAACTATCAATTTGGGCTTCGCTGCTTCGGGTAAAAACTTAAAATATAAAAAAAAAACATTTAAGTCCAAAATTTACTTTTCTTTTGATTGCCTAAAGTCTGAATCCTCCTTCACTTATGTTGAGTACAAAACGTTCGTTTTGTTTATTACATTATATAGACATATTGTATTGTCGTCAAAACACAAACTTCTTTAGAAACGACAGCAATACGTGTGAAACGACAGGCACGTATAAGGAAAATTATTACGTCAAGAGGGTAGTTGAAGATTAATCAAGTTGATGTCTTGTTTCGTGCCCATGTCTTCGTTATTTATATAAAAACACTAGGTAAGTAGGTTAGGCATTTATCTTAATACGTGCTTTGTTAAGCCGGTTTTTTAAATGGCCTTCTATTTTAGTTTAGCTAGAGTAAGTTTTGTGGATCTCTTTTTGCACTGTAACTGCTACTTTCTGATTTGAACATAGACAAACTCAAACTCTACTATAGGTGATTTCTTCAATGGAGTCTAAAGGTACGTTTAGACTACAACAGAAATTCCGACATAAATGTCAGACATTAATGTCTGTATACTGTTTACACTTGTACAGATTTTTTGTCTCTGAATAGTGTCTATTTATCGTAGCACTTGAAATTTCAAACTCAAGTTGATTTTAAAAGTCTATAATCTTCATTGAATCAGTTTAGAAACTGGCACTAAGACTCGAATATCTTAACATCTTCTCTTCATTAAATAGTACTTATACATACATATAAGTACTCGCGCCAGCGCTGTGACTTTTTTTATTAATGTTACAGCACCATGCTGAGATTTTGGCCTTCTGGTGTCGGCATTATTTTTTTTTTACGTTTTTTTTATTTAACCATTTAAATGTAACCATTTTTTTTTGTCCTATGCGAGGAAAATAAATAAGTTTTTTTTTGTTTTTTTTTTTTATTTTTATTCACGCTATGTTTTATCCGCAGATATTCGAAGATCATCTTCTAGGGATCCCTGAGGGAGGTCTTGATGGTGAATGATTAAGACTTTAGAAAAGGGGAAGGATTATCTTACCAGCAGTGCAGAGCTTGGAATCCTCGTCGTATCCATCGATGCAGTCCGGGGCTCCATCGCACAAGTACTGGATGGAGATGCAGTTGCCGTCCACCGGGCACTTGAACGGCTCGTACGGGTGACAGTACTCTGGAAAATGGTGAAAAAGAATCGGTTAGTTTTGAGTTTTTTTTAGAATCTCATCGGTAAACATGACGAATATTCACTTTAGCTTTCTTTTATATTGTTATGAAGCGACTGCCAATCTGAACTGCATAACCCAGTTAGTACCTACTGAGTAATACGATACCCCTTGGTAAGACTGGTGGTCAGACTTTCTGGCCACTGACTACCTGTAACGACTGTCAAAGATCCACAACTGACAGTCAGAACCAACGGCTTAACGTGTTTTCTGAGGTACTAAAGAAACTCGGTATGCAATGGGTGGTCACCCATCCACAGACCAACCTAGGTAGGTATGCGAAAATAAGTATGAATGGATGAAATTAATCTAATTTCAAATGGTAAAAGAGAAGAACAAAAATACCTAAATAGAAAGAGAGAAATAATTAATTCTAAAAAAGTTTCACATTTGCGAAGTCTTAAAAACCATTACAACTAATTCGAGATTTCAGAGGCTAATCTTTATTGACGGTCCCTAAATAAACTTGGCAATTGCCTCCCAGACTCCTAATGGCCGACAGATTTCAGTAAAAAGCAAATTCTATTAGCGGGAACAGCAATTAAGTATGTCCGAAACGTTCGCATTTTCTCATTTAGTTACGGGATAAAGGCATCCCTCCGTTCGGGCGAGTATTATTTCTAATGGCAACACTGTCGATTAGATTGGATTATGCCATTAGGTTGTTTTAGGGTAATTCTAGATTGATTAACGCAATGATGTTAAATCGTTGATTACTGATGTTCGATAAGTCTGCTTAATGTCTTGCTTTTTGAGGAGCTTTTGGCTAAACAACAACAGCCGCTCGCATCGATCTTCAGGTTAAGTAGCGTTTGCCTAGGCTTGTTCTTCGCGGTAAATTCTACAAAGGTAGGTACAATCTCAAAGGCATACCGAGTTTCCTCCGTGCATCGGAAAGCACGTTAAGCCGTTGGTCTCGGTAGTCATTTATAGATCTATGACAGTCGATGCAGGTTGTCAGTGGCCCGAAAGTCTGACAACCAGTCTTACCAAGGAGTAGGTATCGTAATACCCAGTACTAGCTGGGTTGTGGAGGTCAGAAAGACAGTTGCTTGGGAAAAGGCTAGGCAGATGATGATCTTGCTTTATCCATCCCGTTTGTTGAAAGATTAGGACGTAGAAGATGAGAAAGCAGATTAGAATCTACTTAGTAAGTACCTTATTAATATATCATGATTGTCAATCTTTCGAGCTTCTCCAATACCCATCTTATAAGAAACTTCATCATCATCATCATCATTTCAGCCGAAAGACGTCCAATGCTGGACATGGGCCTCCCCCAAAGGGGTTTTTTTGCCATAATCGCCACGCTTGGCAGGCGGGTTGGCGATCGCAGTGCGGTAGTTACAAAAGCACAGAGAACGCTACTGCCCATTCTCTGGTAAGTCCCTTAGTCGCCTCTTACGACACCCACGGGAAGATATGGGATGGAACTTAAACAAGATTACAACCTATAAGAAACTTAAACACACCTTTATCCTGTAAATAGGTGTGTATGTCATTATCTGTGTATTAACTACGTCTCGTGATACTGTTCGGAGTTCCAGCATTGAGTTAAGCTTTTGTGCCCTTTTCTTTTAGAAACTATTTTCGTAACATTTTCTCGTTAGTAGGATTCATTAGTCGTCACATTAATTGTGGATGTTCTGATTTGGGAAAGGATAATAGTGATTGGTGTTATTAGTCTTTGGTTTATGTTGTTATCCAGATTACTAAGTGCCTTTGCTGTAATGTACCTTATTCATCATCTGCCTCGCCTTTTCCAAACTATGTTGGGGTCGGCTTCCAGTCTAACCGGATGTAGCTAAATACCAGTATTTTACATGGAGTGACTGCCTATCTGACCTCCACAACCCAGTTAGTACTGGGTAATACGATAACCCCATGGTAAGACTGGTTGTCAGACTTTTTGAGCCACTGTAATGTACCTTATTGATGTAAGAAAAGTGACGATATCGCACCCATATCGTATAACACGGCGTATTACATAAAGGCGCGCCGGATTGAAAAACGTCGCTGTTGTGTAATGCGGCCGTGAAAGTTTAAAACAGTGTTTTCATAAAAAAGAAAACAAACGCGACAATCCCAATATACAGTTTTAATCTTTTAACATCCAACGGCTATAATTTGTCTAAAATTGTTTTTGTTAGTAAATGAAAAAGGTTATCGTAAGTGCCTAAGGTAAGGTAGGCATAAAATTACCAAGTTTCTGAATCACAGAGTGGGTGTCTCATTAAAATGTAAAGTGATCCCTTACGTTTATGTACCCACGGATGTGAGGTTCACTTGAATATCATATTTTTAGGAAGGATGTTATTTAAGTACTACGTGATTTTATTTTCTTTTAGGTCCTGTCTCTTTATGCATTGTTGCTAATTGTTGCTAATTTAATTCCTACTTCGAGACAGCATATAAACAAGGGTCTACGTGATGGTTCCTAAAATGTTTCTTGCTAATTATTTTAAAAGCAACGGCCTTTATTTTATTTTTTTGTAAAAAGATTGTCGATAGCGTGTTTACACTATTTTGGTAAGGTTTATAAAATCAAGCAAGAATGAAAATATGTATAAACATTCTTTGCTTCAAGGGATTTTTACCACATACCTATTTTAGTTTTGATAAAAAGCCTGGCGTTCTGTGTCGTGTGTGCTATTAGTAAGTACTATCGAGGACACTTCCGCCTGATCACTACTAAGCTAATTTTTGCTTGCACTTAAAACATACAAACGCTCTCTATCCCCGCCCCGTTGACTTTATAATAAATAATTAATTTAAAAAATACCGATCGGCGACACATGCCAAACGAGAGTTATTGGTATTTTGCGCGCCAAAGTTGACGCTTTCTTAATATGCCTAAAGTTTAAGGTGGAGTGGCTCGGCGCCTCCGCATGATTTAAGCGAAAAAATTTTTAACTGATCAGGCGGAAAAGACCACGACTATACCTACCTATTTTTTCTCATAGCCAGACTGACTAGGTAGTTTTGTCTAAGCCAGCTCTAGATAATATTGTCTGAAGTAAGATTATATTATCACTCTCACTACCAAGACTCACGAACGACCAAGATAAACTTATGAACCAAATAAACACCAAACTTCTCTATACCAAGTGTTAGGTAGGCGTTAAAAGATTAACCGTCAGAAAACTCGACTAACATCAAAAGTATTATCTTTACCCCGTCACGGCTCACCGAAAGTCGCAAAAGAAAGAAAAAGAAATAATAATACTTGGCACAAGTTGTCTACTAAGAAAGATATTAATGTTAGTAATCCGTTTAGTGTCATAACGGATAGGACAGATGTAACGGTTACCAGACGATGGCGGGATGAGATATTGGGCACAATACCTAATATTATATCGTAAATTATTGTTCTGATATCTGTCTTAGGTTTGTGCGTAGATATTTGTTTGGGTCTATTTTTATGCCATAAAAAATAAGGTAGCAATAAATTGTTAATATTTAGTTATTCGTTTTGTGTTTATTAGTTTTATAAACGAGTACGTTATGTGACCATTTTTAATTAGAACTTATACAACTGGTGAAATGTGGGTGTTCTTTAAGGTACAGCTCTGCCAAACTCATGGAGGTTTATGAGTATAATAAGTATGTATTTACAAAAAAAAAGTATCTATGTATTACTTCAACTATCTGGTGTCCACGACACAAGCCTCGTTGCTTAGTGTGGCACTAGATGGCGCTGTGTGTCAATGTCCAGCGATATTTTATTTATTAAAATAGTAGGTGCCGATTATTTCTATAGCCGAACTTATTCTTCTGATATCTTCAGAAAAAACAACTAGTAGGTAGTTCCCTACTAAAGGCAGGAGAGTGATGATGATGATGATGATGATTAGTAGTTCTGAGTGCATTCTCACTATTTGCGGTCTAACCGAATGCACGTCATAAGTATCAATTAATTTGACTATAAAACCTCTTCACATTTATAATCCCACTAATTCACTTTAACAGCCATCTAACAAATAACCTAGGTCATTAATTAACCCGGTTATTATCAAGACACTCCGCACTAGGGTTAATATCCTTTCGAATGGGTCCGTTTGGTTTGTGGTTGGCGTTTATCTTTATCTTAGCCGCAGTATCTTCATTTTAATGTGTAGGTACTAAAAAATAAGGAATTAAAAAGTGAAATTTTCGGACTTATTTGGACTGCATCGTTGGTCTAGTGGTGACTGCTGAGCATGAGGTCCTGGGTTAGATTCCCGGTTCAGGCAAATTGTTATTGGGTTTTTTCATCAGGAATTTCTTAGTAGGCAGCCTAGGAGTTTGGAATTGTGCCCGATTCATGGTAATAGGCTCTCCCCTTATTACATCGGACTTAAACATAACTGGCGAAATTTATGTGTACTGCAAGGTTTACGTTATCTTATTTGTAAATGTTTGGCTTTTTATCGGGACTCTTAGAAAAGGCGAGACGACAAAAAAAATCTAATTAGTCCGTCACTTAGACTATCAAAAAATATCTGACCCCCTGTTTTTTCTTTTGTTACGTAAACCAAAATTGACGAAGATACGACGCTTTTAAAATTCTCAATACGTCACGCCATGGTATAATTTTTAGCTAGTTCAGACGTCACAAGCCCCCACTACCGAGTTTTGATGCGTTTTATCTTTGTCAATATTCATTGATTTACAAAAACAAAAAATACGTGTCCATTAAATTCCAATACTCTAAGTGAAGGACTAAATAGATTTGCAATTTTTTGATACTGTCCTCATGCCTATTTCTAAATGGTGACCCTACAAACACAAGAGCTCGTAGATACCTACCTACCAAACTATCCCAGTTAAATACCTACCTATCCCGTTTATGGCGATACAATTTACTGACACAGCCATAAAATTCGTCGCATCACGCTCGTTAAGTTTCAACGGGGTGTTCTAAAACTTAATTTGGAGTCTGCCCGTCGCCCGTCTTGCTCTTGGTAATTACCTGAAGTGCTCGTTTGTTGGGTCAAGTGCGAATTGGACAGTGGGTCAATTTCTACTGAAAGATTTTGTGCAAAAGTTTTTGTCTATGGAAAAAGTTTTGAGTAGAATAGGGATGATGACTGACTAAAAAAAAAGTTTAGTCCGTCAGTTAGATTATCGAAAAATATGGGAAACATGTTTTTGGTTTTATCAAATTAATAAAAATTGACGAAGATAAAACGTGTCAAAGATCATGAGTGGGGGCTTGTGACGTCACATCTGAGTAAAAAATGTACTCAAATGTGACTTGTGTGTTTTTTTTTTCAATTTAAATTTGTTTAGAAATGAAAAAAGGGAAAGTTATCTTAGTGTTCTTTTTTACATTTTGACAGTAGGTAATTTGTTGTTTCTGTGTCATGATTAACTCTGTAGGCTTAGCTCTCGAAAAGGTTATCATCGGTAAAAGTTACTATTCATAAAATTACCAGTAAAAGAGGAGAAAAATGTAGTTAGTGACACCACGGTAGCTTTTCAACAGTACAGTCGTGGTCTTTTCCGACTGATCAGTTAATTTCAATTAATTTTTTTCAATTAAATCATGTGGAGGCGCCGAGCCACGCCCCCTTAAAGTTTAGGCCTATTAGGAAAGCCTCAATTTGGCGAGCAAAATAACAATAACTCTCGTTTGGCGTACATCGTCAGTGCGCTCGGCCGATCGGTATTGTCTTTCATTAATAATTTCTAAACAAAGTCAACGGGGCGGGGCTAACGTTTCTATGTTGCCAGACCACGCAAAAATTAGCTTAGTGGTGATCAGGTGGGAGTGTCCACGATAGTACCTACATAGTTAAATGTCTTAACTTCACCAATAAATCTAGACTACTGCCAGTCATGAATGTCAAAAGGAATCAGTCCTTAATCGCTTAGAAAGAAACTCACTAATATACTTTTAAAGGATCCATCCAAAATCCCTCAGCAGTCATAAATTGAAGTGGGTACCTAAACCAACTAACGAGAAAAAAACGCAACGCAACGCAAACAATCAATCGTATGCAATCGCAACGTAAAAAGCCTACGTAAATTCAAGAAAAAAACTTGGCGTAGTGAATCCTCTTAACAAAAGTTCCTTCAAAAATATTCAGTAACACTACGCTTTATTAAAACGCTACTTTAAAAGGTTACTCAGGACTTAACACGATTACACACTCGTGCTCAAACGAACACTTTACGAAACGACCGGCACCGGGTAAAGCGAGCGAAAAATTTCATACCTAAATGTCATCTTAAAATACGACGACATTTTACGAGGAATATTTTAAATTTTCCGTTTTATGAAGTTTGAAGGGCGTCGGTGATAAAATATTTTATGTCAGTGGATTATATTTATTTGTTATGGGTAGAGAAATCCATAGAGTTGGTTTACAGTTTTGTTAACTGAACTCGTCGTTCATACAGCAACATAGTACGAAAAGTGCTACAGCGCCATCTATGATACAAATGAGGAACTCGAATGGCGCTATTAAATTTTCCACGACTTAAGTCCTTATAGAAAAATCCGAACACAAATGTCGGGCAGTGGCCCACCAGACAAAATACCCGTCTGGTCGGAGGATCCTCCCTTTTCTATAGGGGATGAAGATCTTTACACCCTTTTCTTCATAGGTATCCCTAACTTGAGTACCAGACTCCACGTTAATGTATTTGATAAAGTCTTGATTAAATTAGGACAAATGATTAAGATGAAAGACCCAGTAACACCTGTGAGCGTCGAAAGGTCAGGTGTGAACGGTGTGATTAATAATTATACGCCTACATCAGGTTATAAAGGTGTTAGGTGTCTAGAGTAATACAATAAGCTTGTAACTAATACCCTTATCAATTTACTGCCATGATAACGAATTGACGTGGTTTTAATGGAATTTCGGTTCTTGGACACTGAAAATATGGTTTAAGAACTTTATTATTTCCTTTATTTATTTCTGTACAAATTAATTACATTTTTAATTATTCCTTACAAAATTATAAATATAAAAACATTTAATAACATAAAAAATTGTAGCCCACCGGTATCGGGAACAGGGTCCAAGCTACGCGATCAGGGCTCCAGAGAGAGGAACCTCCTTACAATACGAGCCGTGCCCAGGAGTACCGCGCACTGAATCAAGCCTTTGATCCAGCTGCCTAACGAGAGCCTCCTCGAATATTGGTCGAGGCTCTTAGCAATTAAGCCATGGGCTGATACGACTATCGGCACAGTGATCGCTGAGTCCACTTCCCACATGTCAACACCCTCGCGAGCCAAGTCAAGATACTTGATTTGTTTATGAGAACTTTAATATTACTTATCGAAAATTCATTAGGTACATTCTTATTTCACATCTCCTGAGGTAACGAGTAATAGAGAAGTATGGAAGAAAAAGACAAACGCTGCGCCGAGCCTAAATCAATTAGGAAAGCTTAGTTAATGTATCATTTTGAAAACTATCGCACAATATACTGGTTGGAGAGAAATAACATATGCGTAGGGGTAGCGGTTTCTTTCTCCGTATCATCATTTCAGCCGAAAGACCCACACATGGACATGGACATAGGCCTCCCCCAAGTGTCGCCACATTGACCGGTCCCGTGCGACTCGCATCCAGCGGATTCCCGCCACCTTTATCAGGTCATCGGTCCACCTAGTGGGAGGCCTTCCAACGCAACGTCCACTCCAGAACTTTTCGGCCCCATCGGCCATCCGTTCTGCGTGCAATGTGCCCTGCCCACTGCCACTTAAGTTTGGCAATTCTTCGGGCTTTCTGCCTATAACCTAATAGAAACGAGTATTCGTCATTCTTTCATTCTCTGTTGAGAAGAGGCCTATGCCCAGCAGTGGGACAGTAATAGGCTGGTATTATTATTATTTTATTCGTCATTCGTCTGGCCGGCCGTGACATGACTTTGCTCTTTAGTTGATGAGTCTGATACTGCCTCAACACACACCACATCGACTGTCTCGTTGGTTTTAGTGGTGGCAAGCTTCGATATCGGCTCGATTCCTAAGCCGGGTAAAGCGCAAGCATTTTTCCATTAAGTATTTTCTCAGTAACAGCTCAATGTGCCCGGTTAGTGGTAATAGGCTCGCCCCCTATTACATGACACTTAACCATAACTGGCGAAATGTGGGTATACTATAATTGGGTACCTCTGCCTAACTCTTCGGGGATTACAGGCGTGGTGATATGTTATGACTTTCTGTGCCTGATTTATGGCAATAGGACTGCCTACTACATGTGATTGAAGCACAACTGGCGAAATGTGGGTGTAATCTCTGCTAATCCCTTCAAGGATTACTAGCGTGATGTTATGTTATGTCATCATCATCATCATCATCATACATCTTGCCCAATTTACAACGTTATCGTTACAAATATCATAACTTGACAAAGCTTTATTCACGGCATACACCTGACATGCGAAATTCATGTTGTACCCAATTAATATGCATGAATGTACGTGTTGTACCAAGATTTACGAGTTACATCCACTTATTATATTACTCGGTTGTGGCAGGTACGAGTACATATCGTACATAATTTACATAGCCTCATAATGTTAGGAGTTCCAAGTATGTGTGAAGTTTATTTCCCAAGATTGCTGTAACTTTATACCTGGAAGTTGGCAAAAATTAAATGGAGTTTCGGGTGGTTCCTGTCGAATAGTAATGGCCCTGGTGGGTGTAGTTAAAGGTAATAAAGAGATAAAGTCTAGAGATAATTTCTAGACTTTAGTGCAGCGTATCCCCTTCATAGTTTAGAGTACCACAAAACGGGATCACGTGCGTTATGGATCATTTGTGTTTGTCTAACTTTTCCAGCGTTAGAATTATATTTTAACAAATCAAAGACATTATTCAAATTAGGCGAAGAATTAGTAATTTTAGAACGCCAAAGTTACATTAAACAGTCTTCAAATCGGCCCGTCCTTCGTAACTTCCAAATGCTTTAGCTGGGAAGTAGTGACGGAACAAACTATTCAGAAACACGTCTGTTTTAAGCACTAAGCCCATTGTATTTGGGAAAGTAAGTCCTTTTCTTATAATGTACTATCATAACATCTCGCCTGGAACCCCAAAGAGTTAGGCAGATGTGAACCTAATAGTACACCTGCAGTTTGCTAGTTATGTTTAAGTCCCATGTAATAGGAAGCGAGCCTATTGTCATCAACTGGGCACAAATCCAAACTCTTTGGCTGCTACTGAGAAATTCCTGAAAAAAACCCAATAACACTTTGCTCGACCCGGGAATCAAACCCGGGAGACCTCATGCTCAGCAGTCGCGCGACCACTAGCCCAACGAGATGTGAAAGAATGAATTATTGTAATGACAAATACGTGTAACATGTCTCTAGTCTATCATTCATCTTATTTCATCAGAGTTCTACTTAACGGGTTAAGGCATAACTGGGAAATCAATGGTGTATTCCCGTTGCCCTACCGCCCATGTCCCCACTGGTGGGGCCAGTGGGAATTGATAAAATAATCAAAAGTTGTTACCGTTGGCCCCACCGCTACGACCAACTGGTGGGGCGTAAAATAATTTAAACTTATTCCCGTTGGCCCCACCGTAATAGGTTCTCGAATTTATCAGATACTTCAATCCAGGTACATCGAAAATCTATTAACTTCGACCTCCGCAATAAACTAGAGTGAGTCGTAACATAGAACCAACATGTTGTTGAACAACGTGGGATGAGCCAAGTGTCATGTCATTACTATTGATTAGCGGTGACAAACCCGTAGAGAAGGACACAATGACACATGAGTATATGATACTGTACTGTTGAGATAATTGAAGTATCATTTGAGAATTGAGATTAACGATTAACTTCTGGCAAATATATTTAGCTTAGCTTTCGCTTTGCCGTCGTCGAAAAAACTGTTGGCCTAATCTTTTACTTTAGACGCTGAGAGCCGCCATTGTCTTTGGACATTAGTTACAGCTTGAACATATCTTTAACACCGTAAGCACTTAGTATCAGTCTCTAATACTGTATTTAATAGAACTGACTTATGAAACTCGGTAAGCCTATACTTAAAATGTCACTTACGGGATATCTTCCGTGATTATTCATTGTTTTTGAGCTCCCGATATTTCGACGCTGTTGCAAGCGCCATGATCGCGGGTCATGGCGCTTGGCGATATCAGCTTGGCGAGATAAGTATCAGAAATAGTTACATTCTTATGTATGAATACATTCTTAAATCTATTCATACATAATAATGCCAAACGTGAATTTCAATTAAAAAACACTTCTTATTTACGTTTACACCACGCCAAAATGTACACCAAAGGAAATCTTTCTTTACTGTGAGCTCACGGTAATCTTATTATATAACGTAAATTCCTGAAATATTAACCTTACCTGAAACAACCTCAATTTCAATTCCTTTTATTTCTCGTAACACAAAACCGCACACCATATTCTCTGAGCAAATCTTTTAACGCCAGCTAGATATATAATGTTATATAAATATATTCCTACGAGGAAACGTACCGTATCCAGAATATATTGCATATCGCGTTGAATTTTACACTCCAACTATTTCTCCACGCTTCCTCGTTTTGAGTTTCGTGTTTCAGAGGTTTTCTGCACGTGTGTGGGAATATATTGATATTGTCTTATGTACAGGTGGATACGGTTTCATTATTGTGTGGTAGGATTTTGAAGTTATGTTTGTTTTGTTTGATATTATTGAAGACACCACAGATTGTAAATTCTGTAGATGATACACGTATAATCCACCACGCGGGCCCAGTGCGGATTGGTAGATGTCACATGTCTTCGAATTTTTGGTTCTAGGACATGCCGGTTTCCTCACGATGTTTTCCTTCACCGTTTAGAGAGCAGTGTGGTGATGAAATAAATTACACAAAGTAATGCGCCTGCCTGGGTTCGAACCCACGACTTACTGTTCGTAAATTGGGGCCGCCACCACTGGGCCACCGCTGTAGGTTAGTATCAGGTAGTAAATAACTTACACCAAAAAAAAAAAACAATCAAAAGTCAAAACATCAATCAAATCAAATATTTACCAATCAAAACCCGTAGAGGAAACTTCATTAAAGTTAATTCCGATCTATTAACATTTCACATCGCAAACATTAATAGGGAAGTGGAAACTCAATCACGAAAAGTTAACAAGACTAACAAAACTGACCTTCGATTTCCTCTCCTACTATTTGGGAAATGAAAAGCAAACAATTCATACTACACTGACCTGTATGGAACGTAATGTTTTCAAATAGTTACGTATTTTCAGGAGTTTGGAAGTTTTTATTTTGCTTCCCTTTGTTTCACAGTTACAGTGAATGCCCAATTATGTTGCAGGATAGAGAGCATGGTGTAAATTGGCTTTATAACAATGTAATAGGGTAGATGACAAAATAAATCTAATTAGTCCGTCAGCAAGATTTCCTAAAAATATTGAACACATATTTTTTCTTTTTTCACGTAAACAAGAAACTAAATCAGAGGTTCTATCAACTGGAAAACCGACATATTGGCCAACAGACTCAAGAAAAATTCCAGACTTAATTGACTTTTTTATATATAAAGGAATATCCCCTGACTTTTTAAGTGCAGAAGACGGATTTAATATGAACTCTGATCACTCACCAATAATATTAAATACTAGTGAACATGTCAAACAGAGAGAAGGCAATCCGTTTCTCGTGAACAAGTTCACAGACTGGGAATCCTTTAAAATAGACTTAGAAAATAAAATAGACTTAAATATATTCATAAATGATAATCACCAACTTAATTTAGAATTACGTAAATTTATTGTAGATGTCCAACAATCTGCATGGGCTAATACACCCGAGAAAAAAAGAACTGTGAAGGTTAATACTTATCCAAAAGAAATAACAGATCTGATCAGAGAAAAAAGAACTTTGAGAAAAAAGTGGCAGCGAAACAGGTTTCCCCAAGATAAGACAATGTTAAATAGAATAACTAAACAAATTAGGAAGGCAATCAAGAAAGCTCGGGACGAAAATTTAACTAGGCATCTTCTTCGACTGACTAATGATCGATCGACTGATTATTCTCTATGGAAAGCCACAAGAAATCAAAAACAACCTATTGCTCACATACCGCCAATAAAAGAACTAAATGGACAATGGGCAATAAGTAACGAACAAAAAGCATCAAGGTTTGCCCATCACTTAGAGGACACTTTTACACAAACCGAGAGCGTTGACCAGGATCTCCACTGGGAACAACTACAACAAGTAGATCAAGAGATAAAACTTGTAACACCAAAAGAAGTTTATAAAGAAATCAGAGATCACATCAGCCCGAAAAAATCCCCTGGTTATGACCTTATCACAGGGGAAATCCTAAAGAATCTATCAAGAAAAGCCTTGGTTAAACTTACTAAGATAATCAATGCTTCTTTTAGACTAAAGCATGTTCCAGACCTATGGAAGGTTGCAGAAGTGATCATGATCCCCAAATCAGGGAAACCACCTCAAGATGCATCGTCATACAGACCTATCTCCTTGCTGCCAGTGATGTCAAAGCTTTTCGAGAAACTACTTCTAAAACGATTGAAACCTATTATAGAAAATAGTAATATTATACCAGCCGATCAATTTGGATTCAGAGAAAAACACTCAACGATAGATCAGGTGCATAGAATTACAACAGTAATTGAAGAAGCTCTTGAAGGTAGGAAAGTATGTACCACTGTATTTTTAGATGTAGCCCAGGCTTTTGACAAAGTTTGGCACAAGGGATTGATATATAAACTAAGAAATATGTTGCCGAAACAGTTTGCAGACATATTAGAATCATATATAACTGGAAGAGTCTTTAGAGTAAGGCAAGAGAACGCCTATTCTGAACTAAAAGAAATAAAAGCGGGTGTACCACAAGGAAGTGTTCTAGGCCCGGTCCTGTACCTATTGTACACATGTGATATACCAGAACTAGAAAATGCAACTATTGCTACTTTTGCTGATGATACCGCAATAATGTCCACAGGATCTAGTCACAAGGAAGCTGTGGTAAAAGTACAAAGAGCAAAAAATCGATTCTATGATTGGACTAAAAAGTGGAAGATCAAGTTGAATGAAACTAAATCCATTCACATTGACTTCACTAACAAGAAATCAGAACACAACCCATTGTACATAAACAACAAAATTGTACCGTACGAAAACACTGCCAAATATCTTGGTATGACCTTAGACGCAAAGCTTCGCTGGAAAGCCCATGTCAAAAAGAAACGAGAAGAATTAGAAATTCGTTACAGAAGCATGAACTGGTTACTAGGAAGGCATTCCGCGTTGTCAGTTCCTAACAAAATCTTGCTCTACAAATCAGTCCTTATGCCAGTATGGACCTATGGTATACAACTATGGGGTTGCGCCCAAGAAAGCAATGTAGAAATAATACAAAAATTCCAGAATAAAGTACTCAAGAACATCGTGAACGCGCCTTGGTATATAAGAATTGACAACATCCATCGGGACCTGAATATAGAGTTCGTACACAGCATAATCCAAAAATATGCAGAAGCTCATGAACATCGGCTTCATCATCATGTTAATGTCGAGGCCATCCAGCTCCTCGATAACACGGACATAGTAAGAAGGCTCAAAAGGACTAAACCTTTTGAGTTAGTGTAGTGAAATATAATTGTGACTATAACGCGAGTGTAATATAGTGCCGCTATTTATATGGACACAAGAAAAAAGTGACATCGCCTTAATAGACGCTAAGTGAACGCAATGGACGTGCTCTTAGATATAATTTTACTTTTAGCAAATTAAGTTAGATTAAAATTGCTTATTAGCCTTATTAGGCTAGATTGTAATATATATATATTAAAAAAAAAAAAAAAAAAAGAAACGTAAACAAAAAATGACGACGATACAGTGCATAGAAAACTCGTGTGACGTCACATTTGAGTACATTTTTTACTCAAATGTGGCGTCACAAGCTCATGAGTGGGGACTCATGATCTTTGACACTTTTTATCTTCGTCAATTTTTATTTATTTGATAAAACAAAAAACACGTTTCCAATATTTTTCGATAATCTAACTGACGGACTAAACAGAATCATATTTTTTTTAGTCAGTCATCATCCCTATTGGTATATTTCAAGAAAGATTTCAGAGCGAGACCGGCTTCGGTTGCGCGTTTCGATATCCATGGACTTGTATAATAGCGTTCACTGTTGCGACAACGTGGAAAAATGAACACTATCGTCCGTCTATGTATATATGTCTATTTATCATTATTATGCCTAACCTTTCCCAACTATTTTGAGGTCGGCTTCTAGTTTAACCGGATGCAGCTAGATAGCAGTATTTTACATGGAGCGATTGCCTAGCCGTCCTCCACAGCCGAATTAGTACTCGGGTGATGTGATACTCCTTGGTAAGACTACCTGTAACGACTGTCAAAGATCTACAAATGACAGCCGGGACCAACGCGCTACGGCGTATCGTACTTTCCAAGGCACGGAGGAAACTCGGTATGTAATGCACCCTTTACATACCGAGTCTCCTCCGTCACCTGTACCTTCATCTC
The DNA here is from genome assembly GCA_963853795.1 of Xestia rhomboidea. NCBI lineage: Eukaryota > Metazoa > Arthropoda > Insecta > Lepidoptera > Noctuidae > Xestia > Xestia rhomboidea. The sequence continues at coordinate 15,897,261 of OY970778.1, forward strand.
TTTTAACCACCAGTTTATTTTAGTTTGCCATTTTTTGTTATTTTTTTTTGCTCTTTTGTTTCTATTATTTGTCCTGCGACAGTCCAATAAATGTTTTTTTTTCTTTATTAATGTTCTTGTGCCTCCAAGCTTTAATACTCAAAAGAGATTTATTATCTTAAAGCTAGTAAACATCGTCAAAAAACTTGATAAAGTGAAACGTTGTCTAACGGCAGAGGTTCTACCCAAGGAGTTTGCTAACGTTAAATTCCATAAATTCAAACGTAGTCTTGTCGTTTATATAGGATCCTCTGAGTACAGGTGTGCTTACATTCCGGGTAACTGGGGAAATTATCATCAGTGTTCCACTGATTTAGTAATTCCGGTTAGTGAACGTCGGAGCTAGCAATTGCGTTGCAAGATAAAGCGTTTGGTGCAAGTAGAAGCGGTTAGCGATGGTTCGCATTACTATAGTAACAGGACTAGAAGATTTAACTGTGAAACAAAATGTTGGTGTACTATAGAGAAAACCTCCGACTAACCTATCTGGGATAGGCAAGACGAAAAAAAAAATTTAATTAGTCCGTCAGTTAGATTATCAAAAAATATTTGACCCGTGATTTTTCTTTTGTTACATAAGACAAAATTGACGAACATGTGACGCTTTTGAAATTCTCAATACGTCACGCCTAGGTATAATTTTTAGCTAGTTCTGACGTCACGAGCCCCCACTCCCGAGTTTTGATGCGTTTTATCTTTGGTCAATATTCATTGATTTACAAAAACAAAAAATACGTGTCCATTAATTTTCAATACTCTAACTGACGGGCTAAATAGATTTGAAATTTTTTTGATACTGTCGTCATGCCTAATAGAGGCGTGATGTTATGTCATGTTAATGTTAGACAGTGACAATATTTGAGCTTATAATTTGTGAAGAGCTCGCGGCTAAATAGAAATAAAACAGTCACACAGGTTGATCTTCAAGGTTTGCCGGGCTTGCCTAGGTTTGTTTGTGGGTGGGTGACCGTCATAACATACCGGGCGTCCTCCCTGCCTCGGAAAGCACGTTAAACCGTTGGTCCCCGCTGTAATTTGTAGATCTTTGACAGTTGTTACAGGTAGTCAGTGGCCCGAAAATCTGACAACCATTATTATTTTCAAGGGGTAACGTATTACCCAGTACTACCTGGGTTATGGAGGTCAGATAGGCAGCCGCTCCGTATAAAATACTGGCATTTACCTACATCTGGTTAGACTGGAAGTCCTCAATATAGTTGAGAAAAAGCTAGGCAGATTATGATGAGTGACAACATTTATAATGATGATGATGATGTGCTTATAATTGAATTCTTAAATACGCCCATATCTACGTAAAATCAAGAATAAAAGTAGTATAATATGTACGGTGGATCAAGCCATTTGGTTTACATTTTAACATGCAAATTACATTGTAAAATGTGAACCAAATAGATTGGTCGACCGTACATAGAACTGTAGTGCGAAACGTTTTCCATCCATGAAGAAAACATCACTCAGTCAGTTAATTCATTAAATAATGAATGCAGATTAATGTTAAACACTTAAGGACTTAATTGTAATATTCTTTGTTTTTTCATGCGAGGACTTTTCTTTTTATAAGATCAACATACAAAAAATAAACTTCACATTTCATTGGACGATTGTCCGCCTTTTAAAACTAAATTAAGGACTAAACGTTAAAATGTCTCTTGAAAACAAAATGGCGGGCACTCGACAGTATCCAAGCGTTTATTTTTACTGCAAACATAATTTAATCTAGTTAAGTAAAGGACAGTAATTTAATTTGATGGCATTAATTTTAAACGAAACTTATTTTAATTATCGTTAATTACGGTTATTTCTTCTAGACTGAAGTTTGCTGAGGATCTACAAAATGATTTGAGTTATCTGTGAGAAGAATATGAAATAAGTAAAGGTAGACTTTCACTCCTCATCATGCTGAAAATTATGAAACTGCTTTATTACAAGTATTCTTTGTATAAGGTCCTTTTTTTTTTTCGGATGGGAAATCATCAAATGACTCCTCCCGCTCTGGGCGGAGCAGAAGGGAGTGTCAGACTTTTACTGACTAAAACCCATCCATGTTCCTTCATCGCCCTTTGTGTTCCGGGGCCACGGTATCTCTTTCAAACAGTCCCGCAGCCCCGGCAGGCATCGGCCCTTGCGGACCCCTTCCCTTACCCTTACGGACCCTTTCCCAGGTCCTGGGTTCGATTCCCTGGTCAGGCAAAGTATTATTGGGTTTTCCCATCAGGAATTTCTCAGTAGCAGCCACAGAGTCTGGCTTTGAACCCGGTTGATGGCAATAGGCTCGTCCCTTATTATACGTGGCTTACAACTTATCTAGCGAAATGTGGGTGTACTATTAGATACACCTCAGTCTAACCCTTCGGGGTTTACAGGCGTGATGTTGTGTTATGTCTTGGCATAAATTCAGTCTCTAATTGGTAAGCAGTTACTTGATTTTTATAAAATAAGTGAGGTGGTTATGCAGGGTTTCAAATACACGGTGGGTATAGATGGAGTTGTGTGAAACTAGAATTTATTGTGCTTTAAATATTTATAAAATAAGCTGATTACTCACCACTTAGCGCATGACCTAGGATAGAAAAATCAATATAAATAAAACAAATCAAAGATTTAGTAGGTACCTACTTATCTGCTTAATTCAACTATTCAGTTTAGAACTTAACACAACTTCAAAACATTTTTTTTTTATTGTTATAACATTTATTAGATAAGAACAACTCAAGAGTTAATGTACATTGCACACATAAATATAAAAATAATTCTGATTCACGAGATCAAGCTGTAACTAAAGCATTCCTACTCCATCTTCACATTGAAAGGCCCTGATATGTTTTCGCGTGCCTCTTACTCTCATTGAAACTGATCTTATAACTGAGATTTATATTTTAACTTTCAACCAGTACACTATTTGAACAATTAAAATATACATACAAATTTTGGAGAAAAAATTGTTCACGACGACTGAGGTGGCACATACGACCTGTTTTACCAATTTCAGACAGGGTTTGGTGTTGATTTTGGCAGGTTATTTACTTAATCACAGTAAATAACGATTTCATTATATTATTTAGTTTATCTGGAGGTAGTGCCTGACCGGTTAAGGTAAGAATATAACTGAAAATTCGTAAGTCACGTAACAAGTATCTGGCAAATCAATTTAAGAAGTGACCACACCAATCGACCCAGTTAGACTATGCTTTAAAAGAGTTTTATTTCCGAGCAAAGCGAGTCCGACATGGTTTCGAGTCTCGTCTTCTGAACCACGGATAAACTATACAGTTGCGCAGGACGATTTCGCGCCGAAGAGGGCGGTTGGTCTACACTGGCCTGCAAAACTAAATACTACACTATAATTTTTTTTTTCTAAACTATAGAAGTTAGAGATTTAAAATAAAAAACGTTTTATAGCAATTTTTATCAGCCTTCTTTGAAACTATAGACAAAATTAAACTCTTTTTCGAGTCCTTTCCTGTCTTTTTGTTTCGAAAGTATATCTTGTGTACTTAAAAAGTTATTGCAATTTTAAAAGTGTGATACTTAGTTTTGTAGGCCAGTGTAATTGGGGCCGGCTTCCAGTCAAGCCGGATGCGGCTGAATACCAGTACTAATATGGAGCGACTGCCTATCTGACCTCCACAACCCAGTTAGTACTGGGTAATAGAACCTGTATCGACTGTCAAAGATTTACAATTGACTGATCAACGGCTAAACGTACTTATCCGAGGCACGCAGGAAACTCGGTATATAATGGGTGGTCACCCATTCACGAACCAACCTAGGTAAATGCGGCTTAACCTGAAGACGTACCAGACCAGCTGTCATTATTTAAGCACGAGCTCCTCCCCTAACAAGATATAAAAAATCGCTGTCGCTCATAACTTGACCCACAAACACAGATTACTCCAGATACAGTTTGCAAGATAATGGGGCCGGCCCCTTGAGATGACAGTAATGAGACACCGACTTTCTTTAACTTCTTATAACGATTTTAGACTCTATATCCTTGGGTTAAGGATGATAGCGACGGTTGTACAGTGGCCCGTAGAGAAATGAATTTGTTCTTGATTTTTTTGTTTGAAATGTAAGTTAGAGTTTTCTCTCTCTGTAATTGTTCGTCGGCTATGGTATTTAGGTTCGTTACGTTTGGGGATCGTTATAATTTTTGTACTTTTTTTGGACTTAGGACCTGGTCTCTCTGGATTTTAGAAAAGAATTTGTACTTACAGTTTCCTGTGTCTTTTTATATAGACACTAGCGGATGTCACGCGGTTTCACCCGCGTAGTTCCCGTTCCCGCGGGATTACGGAGATAAAATATAGGCTATGTTACTCAGTAAAGACGTGGCTTTCTAATAGAATTTTTGAAATCGGCGCAGTAGTTTTTGAGTTTATTCATTACAAACATACAAATTTTTCCTCTTTATAATATTAGTGCAGCTAAAGTTTCGTTGACTGCAATATGTTTAGATGTTTTTATAGGTATTGTGAAGGACGAGAGAGACCCTAATATACTATGTCATGAATGGGATAAAATGAACGTACAGGATCGTAATGATGATTTTAATGACTATAACTCAGTAAAACCATATTTGTTACGGTCGCGAATCATATTTAAATCAACATACAACTTGACGCTGACCTGCAAATTGCTACAAAACTAGTAAAAAAATAATTTCTGGGAATCCCATCATTCCTTCCTTGCCTTCCTTTTACCTGACTATGTTGCGGTCGGTTCCCACTCTAAACAAATGAAGCTGAATACCAGTATCTAACATAAAGCGACTACTTACCTGACTGACATTCGAAACTCAGTTACTAACTAAAGTGATACTTGGCAAGACTGGTTGTCAAACTTTCGGCCTTCGGGATAAATTTTGAATCATCACTTGGAGGTATTATATGGTCATAATTTCTTTGCTACAGTTAGTTTTATAGATTTAAATCTTAATCTAAGTAACTCACATTAATCATGTTCTATATTCGCCATTTTGTCGGACCGATTACTGTCCTAAACAGGATACATTACAAGGTTTCTTATAGACGTCTTATGTTACAAATCCCATGAAATCAATCTCGAAGATCAAAGAACGTCATTCCTGACGGGGAATGATGGTGTTTCTAACTTGTTTATAGAGGCGTCTCTTTGTTTAGGGGATAATGACGGTCCTTATAGTTCCAAACATTTACTAATGGGTAACCATTAAAGTATCTTTAAACTATGCACACATTACAGCCGCGTCGGTCCACAGTGCATCGCATTTCAATACAAAAATGTGCATCGAAAATGATGTAGAAAGATTTGATTTTTGCAGTGCGGTAAAGCCTAAATCCCCGAAGTTAGTTTCTGTCAGTTTCTTAAAAACAAGCTGTGCCCCGTAACCGTCGTCGTCCAGGTAAAATTATCATATTTTTTTTTTGTTAACATGTTCAAGGGTATTTTTTTTAGACGGTACTCTATTTTTTTTTCTAATATAAAAATAAGCTTAAGTTACTCCCTATAACGTCAGCCATCTGCTAGTAAAAGTCTCTTCAAAATCGGTTCAGCCATTTCAATGATCAGCCGGAACAAACAGACGTACAAACATTCACACTCGGTAAAAAGCTGTTAGTTTGAAATTAGAGACAGACACTTCAATTTTAATTATTTGTATTCATGTTCATAGCTTCTACAAGTGTCAATATGAGTGAAGAAGATAAATAAAATCAACAGTATTTCTCTCGCCTTGGTGTTAGAGTATAAAACCTTTGTGTAGGTATAAAATTTCAAAGATAAGATAGATGTTGCTCGTATTTCGAAAATAATATAAAAGAATTTATTGAAACAAAAATAAAGGTGGATCTTTATTTTTCAAACAAACATGAAAGCGTTTGGACTTTTCGCCTGCCATTTATTATTTTCTTGTTAACCCTTCATCTGTCATGTTAATCTTTTCATATTTTCTTTTGAAATAAGTCTCATTCATCTTAGCTCCGGAAGAAAAGTAATTCTTGCAAAATTTTTCAGGTAAACAATGTGTTATACAAAGTAATGTTACATTTTAGAGATGACAGTAATTAATGATCATCTTTTCTATCTATGAAGAAAGAGTAAAGAAAAGATATTTTCTATTAAATAAAACAATAGAACTTTTTCTCTTTAAATCCCAGCTGGTTTGTTTCTCGCGCTGATTGTGAGATTAAATTGTGAGAAATGGGTCTGAGCTGTCTAACTCCATAATCACCTTTTGTTATTTCTTTAAAATTCTGGAAAAACGATTTCTAGGTTTCATTTGTTAAATTAATCTAAAGCTTTTAGTCCAAGACGCTTCTCAAAAGTGAGTAGTTACAAACTTGAATTAGCAATGAGTAAGCAGCATGACGCAGCATAACATCACACCTGTAAAACCCGAAGGTTTGGGCAGGAGTGTGCCTAAAACATAAGCCATCTACCTACCTACCTATTATTACACCCACATTTCACTAGTTATGTTTAATTCCCATGTTATAGGGGGCGAGCCTATTGCCATCAACCGGTCACAAATCCAGATACCGTGGCTGTCTACTGAGAAATTCCTGAAGGAAAAACATAATTTCAATTTGTCCGACCAGAGAATCGAACCCAGGACCTCATGCTCAACAGTCGCGATTGCAACCACTAGACCAACAAGTCAGTGCCAATGTCCCAGTACTAGTTCTTTAATGGCGGTCCGAACCTGATCAAACTTAAGGTGCAGTCAAATCGACCGGACCGGACTTTAAAAAAACTAACACGAAATAAACTAAAACTAAAACACCAGTACATTATCCGTCTAAGTCCGGTGTCCAGATCCCGGTACGTAATCAATTTGTATCGGTTTGATTGACTACCGCGTAATTCACTAGTTTTTGATTTGATAATAATATCCAATTATTTCGTTATTAGTTAATTTCGTTTAAATCTAATTATTCCATCAATCTCACAGAGTCATTACTCGTATTTTTGGGGGTTCTCTGCCCTTTCGCCGAACATTGTTTGCCAGATTTTCACTTGCCAACTAACGTTTCGCAGAATTTTATTTCGCCGAATAATCATTTGCCAACTTATGATATAATTTTGTTTTATTTCCATCTGTACGTTTGGTCTGCTTTTCATAATGACACTTTTTAAAACGCCATCTTTCAAGTAGCAGAATGTTTTAGTAATATTAATTTAGTTGCTTATTGTTCAAAAAATCTAGTAGGGTTTCGTTTAATAATTACTTTTTGACTTAGGTTTTCTGAATAGTTTAAAAAAAATAACCACGAAGGGGTATAGCGGGGTCTATTCGCTTCGCTCGCTCATTCGACCCCGCTTTACCCTTCAAACCTATAAGCTGTCGGGGTGCCCAAAGTCGGTATAAAAAAAATTAAAGCTAAACATTTTAAAATGTGAACCATTATTTTTAATATTCCCCCTTAGGAACATCAAGAATGTAACACATTTCCGATTGCTCTTTAGGAAATGTATAGATATCCTAGGAAAAATGCATATTATAAAATATATCATATCCTATCTATTTTAGGAATTGTATACTATATTGTATACTGTATTATATCAATGTATGAAAAGGGAACTGTTACACTGACAAAACGTCATTCGTCTAATAGTTGTGTGGCCTAGTGAAATGTTTGACAAATGATAAATGTCTCAAACGTTTGGTGTCATTATAATAATCAGCTTAACAATAATTCTACCAAATGAAACGTTTTCATTTCGTTATTTTGTCGTTGTCAAAATTAGCTAATTGTTAGATGTCAAAGTGAAACATCGGCGAAACGTTGGTTGGCAAGTGATAATCTGCCAAACAATTTTCGGGGAAAGTCAGGATACCATTTTTGGGATTCATTCACAGATAATGATATCCAGTGGCTCAACTAACCTTTAGAGAGTATATACAGGGTGTCTGAAAACGTAGAAATCGTACAAATGAGTTCGTCGTCAATTCATTCAGTATTCAGAATATATTATGTTATCTCTGTCTGAACGAACAGATTTACAAATTAACAAAGTGTTTCGGAGTGTGTTGAAAGCTACACAGGATTAGGCTGCGTATATTCTTTTTATTTTAGCGAGTTCTAAATATTTAAGCTCAGTTTCATTTATTTGGTTTTCAGTTTCGTTTTTTTTTTCTAGATTTGAGGAATTATTTTATACGAGAACGTTGCGGTTTAAAAGAAGACTGGCGGTCTGGTGTTCTGTACTTTCTGCCTATCTCCATAGAGAAAAGGCGTTAGTTTATTTATGTATTTCAAAAAGCATATTTATGTATTATATCAAGCTGGACCTAGAATGAAAACTAGACGAAATATTTCATATTTGGTTGGTAACTTGGTAAACTGATTTCCACGCAATATGAGCTTCTAGCTATCGATCGCCATGATATTCCAATCACGCTCGCGCTGTTGAAACATGAACGAGTGCATTTCGGTGAAACAACATGGCTGCTGTTTTTTGAAATTGGAATGCTTTGAAAATAAATTGAGTGGTGGAACAGAGCGATGAAATAAAATATTATGGTTTAGGATTTATTTTTCGTGGAACGCTGACGGATTTTTGTTAGAAATAAATGGTGTTGTTTTTTTCATCGTTGTGAATATGTTTTGTTATTTATCAGATACTGCGTCATTGAGTTGTTATGTTTAAAAATTGTGTAGATTTTTCACCGAATATTTCATGCCTTTTATGGAATGTTTGTGTGCAATGTTTGTATTTAATAGTACATATAATTGAGCACCATTTTAATGGTTTTGCATACCATATCCAAGCCAGTGTTTATAATTTTAAAATACTATCATTATTATTAAAAATTAACCTTTAATTATTATATTGTATTTGCATGCAATTTTGCCAATTACAATCATGAGGACCGAAATCAATATGTAGGTGTAAGGGCGCCTCCAGAGATTTTTTTCCACAATTCAATAACTAATGAAATACAAAACTAACAACCACCAACCCCACTTAATACTCACCCCGGTGTTCAATTAGCAAATGAAACAAAAGAACAAATTGGAAAGTCCAACAAATCCGATACCCTGTCTTCTCTGACATTGTTGGAAATAAAATAAACTTTTTCAATGTTCAGAGTTTTCAATTATATTTTAATTGGGTGCGAGGCACTGAAAGCTTTCAGGAGGGTGTTGAAAAGAAAATCAATTTTATGTTACGACAAATTAATCGGTTTTCATTTTTTTTTATAAAACGTTGGTGTATTTTTATTAAAATACATAAAGAAAGTGCCAAGTCCTGAATTTTAATGTCGTTGGTAATCAAGCTGGCAATCTACCCGCTTTATGGATAAAATAAATGAATGCCAGTGGTATAGCAGCTGTCTTGTCCTGTTAAAGAGGAAACTTTATTGTCACCTATTAAAAACAAAACTGAATGGAGTCGGAGACGTATTTTGCTAATAACACCGTTAATTCCATATTTTATACTCAGGACGTATCAGGCGAGAGGCAGTTAATGGACCAAGACGACAGTTTTCACACACCAATTTACAGCCGGCACATTCACATGATAGCACGTCGTAGATTTTTCTGACAGTAAGTTAGTTTGTGTTTTGGCCCTAACAGGTGAATCCCAGCAGCCTGACTTCCTAATCCCCATCATGTATGGTAGTTTCACTCACCGGAGCGCTTGGTATGGTGGCCATAAAGCCTGTTGAGGTCCAGCGCCAGCACGGTGTGCGGCAGCGCGCAGCTCACCGCCGCTAGCGCAGCCACGCATGCCGCTACACGGCACGACGACATCGCTGCAACAATGAAGACATACTGAGTGAGATACCATCACGGTTAGCACGAGTAACTAGACAAACAGTACTAGCAACTTTGGACTTATGTATTTCTATTTCTTCTTCAGAACAGGTAGACAGGTAAACGAAAGGAAATCCTTGTGTCCTTTCGTTTAAAATAATGCACTCATAGCAACCGTACACGGTTGCTATGAGTGCATTATGAAATAAATAAGCCAAGTCAGAGGCTCACGGGTGGCATAAAAACTCTAACACCAGGTTAGGCACTTACCGCACAAAAAATCGGTAGAAATTTCTACCGATTTTGTAGAAAAAGTAAATCATATTCACTAACGGGTACAATATACCCTTAAAGTGTGTCCCGCCTTTTACCTCTCCTGTCATATTAAACTGTTTTTGAATATCGAACACAATTTTTAGCTTAAAAATAGTGAAAGAATAATTACGTACTGTATTGCAATTTATAGCAAATGAATTATCAAAATCATCGCCTGTACTACGTCGTAGCATCGTTGCTACGGCGTAGCGCTACGATGGCGTGGCAAGCTACGATTCCGTAGAAGGCTACCCGTCGATTGTATCATGATGTATGTTGATGTGTGTTTGCCTGAGTCAATAAATACATGAGGACTGAGTACATATGAATATGAGTAGTTTCTGTAGCTAACGTGTACCCCACATAATAACAACACAAATGATCTCGAATTTGCATCTTGACCAGAAGCCACATTGATTTGGTAAACAAATACATGTAGCGTTTCATATTCTATACATGTTCAATTCTATTCAGAACATATACGAATTTCATGCCTCCCTAATAACTTTATTGTAAACTAACCCGCGCCGTCACTTTACCTCATTGCAAGCGCAACTTTAAAGTCTCATAACTTTTGCATTTCTAGAGAGGTTTTAATGATTTGTACACTTTTAATTGATATACATTGATGATTAAACTTATTAAAAAAGATATGAGAACTTCTCAATTTATTGTTGAGTTTGACACGTTATACAGCACCTACTCGTATCTTACAAGTAGTTTATCGTAACTATATTTATATGTCTTTGCTCCCAATAACTCAGTTTTAACATGAACCGTTACACAAAACATCAATTTCAGCTTCACAAAGGGTAACCATATAACAAGATAAACCAATTATTTTAAGCATCAAACCGAGGGTTAGGCACCTTAAAACTTGGCTGAAACCGATTACTTGGCCAGCGAAACTTGGCTCACAAAACTTGGCCAAAGAAACTTAAGGTTTTGATGAAAACTTGGCATAGTAAATTAATTAATAACAATCCTTAAATGATGTTCGGATAATAGCTTTACAAAATGGCGGAATACAAAATGGAGGCCGTATTTCGTAAACTAGTTTCATAAAAGATTTTGTAAAATAAAAGTTTAATCATGTTTTTAGATGAAGCTTTAATGAAATACGTTTATTAAGTATTCATTATTCTGTTAGTTGTCTGTCTTTATTAAAGCTTATTTTTTCAAGAAATTTCTTTTTTAGATATCGATTTTAGAATGGGTAATTCGTTTTTATTTATAGAGGACTTCATTATTTTTTATTCTGGCTTCTTTCATTTGTTGATTGACAAGCCAGACATCTTAGTCAAGTACCAAATTTATTAAATAAGCATGCTACAGATGTACAAGAAAAAATATGCGCTTTCAAAAAATCGACTATCTTGGGATAAAACTTGCTGGTAAGTTGCTTGTGACAGAGAGAAAATTACATACAAACGTGAAAACAAAACACTACTACAAAGTACAGCAGTACAAAGCTTAGAAACTTTTCCTGTGTTACTAAGTGCATGAGGTTCATAATTATTCGGGACCATGAAGATTACTGAAGCATATACCTTCTCTGGTTTAACTGTAATTAAGAAGGTATTTATTTTCCTTACAAAGTAAATGTTCCCTTAGTTTATTTTACGTCCCAAAATATCTGACGTTACACGGTAATAGATATGGATGTCAATATCAGTCCTAATTACGTAAATTCCCAAGAAAAATGTATCTCTTAAAATATACAATCTAGTATTCATGTAATTTGAGATTTCTTCGCAACATTTGCATGTCGTTAGCTAGCTGTCTGCTTATCCTAATCCGCGTTCTGGAAGCGAGCTTATTCAAATAAGTTTAATTAGGAATGACGTAGACTTGTAAAGATGCAAATATTTTATTTATTTGTTTCATGTGTCATTTATATGGTGACAAGTTTGGAGAAGGAGTATTGAATATCAAGAGATATGGAGACAATTTAAAAAAAAAAAACTTGGAATTGAACGTTCAAACATGATTAACGATTATGGTTACCCTATGTCTTTGGTACAAAATTAGTATCGTGAATAAAATAAATATATTGAAGTTTGATTCTAGAGATAGGAAGACCAAAGAAACGATGAATGGATTGTGTTAGTAATGATATGAATGAAAAAATAGCGAATCATAGCGTGATGTGGGAAGGTGAAAAAGGAAAAAAACGTGTTGCGCCGACTCCAGTTAACGTGGGACAGGGACAGGTAGGTGATAGAGTCTGATTATGGCTTAGACCTCCATTAAGTTTGAAACTTGCCATGAAGAAATCCTTGAATGTCTTAAAGCACAATATGGAGCAGGCAGGTTGGCCGCTATTCGATAGTTTGTTTGTGTAATTTATTCATTTATTACCTTTTACTCGGTCTTCTCGCAGAACCACAAACATTCTAACATTATCATCTTCCACTCATCAGCAAACAAGTCCAATCCAGGGTGTTTAATGTGTGGCGCGTTCGTGTTCCACGCGCGCTTCAAAGAGAGTCAGCAAAAAGGAAGGGGTTCGCAAGGGCCGATGCCTGCCGGGGCTGCGGGACTGTTCGAAAGAGATACCGTGGACCCGGAACACAAAGGGCGATGAAGGAACATGGATGGGGGAGGAGTCATTTGATGATTTACCATCCGAAAAAAAATAAAAAAAGGGTTTTTAATGTGTTAAAATATTGAAATTCACTTTATACACTAAGTTAGTATTCGTTTCTTTAAAATGTCAGTATATCCCAAAAAAAAAAAACAAAAACTCTCCCTCCATTTTATCTTATTAAAAACAAAAACAAAAGACGCAGCACCATAAATCTCCGACATCTCTCGTTAATTACTGTACAAAGCTTCACAAAGTAATTATAAGTTGTTGCACTCGCAACGGGATGCTGTGAGAACGGATCTCTTGAGATCAAGATGAGTAGTGAGTACTTACGTTGCTCTGTTTATGTATCAAGTTGGTTTGTGAGATTTTGTACGTAGAAGTAGGGTTAGACTGCCTCGTTGGTCTCAGGTTCAATTCCCGGGTCGGTCAAAGTGTTATTAGGCCTTCCATCAGGAATTTCTCAGTAGCAGCCATCATTTGTGACCGGTTGATGGCAATGGGCTCGTCTTCCATTAAAAAACATAAAAATAAACTGGCGAAATGTGGGTGTATATCTCTGCTTAACCCTTCGGGGAATACAGGCGTGGTGTCATGTTAAGTAGGGTAAGTGCATAAACCTGATAGGGGGCAGTGATAGTGGCCCAGCGGTAAAAGTCACTAGTTACGAGTATACAGGTCAAGGGTTCAAACCCAAGCTGCGAGACTGTTCGAAATAGATACCGTGGCCCCGGAACACAAAGGCCGATGAAGGAACATGGATGGGTTTTGGTCAGTAAAAGTCTGACACTCCCTCCTGCTCCGCCCAGAGCGGGAGGAGTACTTTGATGATTTACCATCCGAAAAAAAATGGGTTCAAACCCAAGCCGGACACTTTACCTTGTGTAATTTATTTTAAAAGCCACTGCTCTCAAAAGCGAAGCGAAGTATTATGTTGAAGAATTATGTAGACAACAGAAGGTTTAGTGTAGAGGCTATAGTTACACTATATTCTGTGAAAATTTCAAACGGCTGCTCTTTTCATATGTTACTTGAGGTCGGCGGAATACGGTTTTTTCTTCCTTTCTCCTCTGTCAACCAAAACGTTATCATTTACTTCTTTATAGGGTTCCGTACCTCAAAAGGTAAAAAAAGATCACTTTCTTGTCCGTCTGTCACCACCGATTTTCTCGTTAACCGGTGGACCTAGCAAGTTGAAATTTATAGGTCTAAAGTCCCTATTAGGTGTATAAAAATCAAGGTCCTGAGTCAACACGATAAAAAGATATGGGCAAATTTAGGTTTTCGCGAAAACTTGTAAGTACCCAAATTTGCCTTAATTTTCCACTTATTTAATTTTTCGCAATTTTCCGTATACTTGTACTGTAAGACCTTACTTTTAATCAAAATAAACAATTCTAGGTCAACCGGAAGTACCCTATAGGTTTTGAATCGAAAACCTATATGGTAGTTCCCGTTGACCTAGAATCACGAAATTTGACGAGAAGCAATGTCTTACAGCACATGTAAAGGAAAAAATCTGACAACCATAAATATGAAGTTTTATAACAAAAAAAAAGCGATTTTACAATTACAAACTTATTATTTGCGTTTGGAGCAATAGCCGTTTCTAGGGATCGAACAGCAGTTAAGTTTGTCTTTTAAAAAGTTTGTACGGAACTCTCGGTGCGCGAGTCCGACTCGCTCTTGACCGGTTTTTTCTTTCATATCATTTCTCACACAATCCATCCATCGTTACCTAGGTGTTCCTCTCCCTCTCCATCCATCAACATTTATATTCGTCACTCTTTTAGTCACAAACGATTCCTCCCTCCTCATCACATGTCCACCAAGACCGTCCCTCCCTTCCCTTTCAACTTATCTGTAACTGGAACAATTTTCAAACTTCCGGCTATCTATTTCATTTAAAAAGACATAATCTTCCTTTGCCAGTCGTTAAAAGGATATAGCCATACGAACAGTCAGATGAATAGACCGACAGAGTAGACTTTAGTCGTAGGGTCCCAGTTTCACCCATTAAAATAAACGAATCTACACCATACATGTTCAACACACATAAACGATAACGATAATATCACGCATATAATACTCAAAGGGTTGGGGAGAGAGGTACCTTCTATAATCCATCTAATCTTCAACATATTTTGTTAATGACAAGTAATTACAAGTTGATGCACTTCATCGCGATGCTGTAGGAACAGATCTCCTGAGAGGAGATGAGGATTATTACTTCAGTTGTTCTGTTTATGGTTCAAGTTTATTTATGGTGCGTTGTTTGTAGGTTTGAAGTATAATGTTGAAGGTGTGTACGTCAGAGAAGTGAATAAAATAAAAGAGGCAATAGTTACTCATATTCTGGGAAAATTGTAACTGGGTCACCTACTACGATTAAAAAGAGAGCCGCGTGAAAAGGGCAAAATAACTCTAATTGTCGCTTTTTAGTACCAAATATCATCATCATCATCCGCCTAGCCTTTTCCCAACTCTGTTCGTGTCGGCTTTCAGTCTAACCGGATGCAGCTGAATACCAGTATTTTACATGGAGACCTCCACAACCCAGTTAGTACTGGGTAATACGATACCCCTTGGTAAGACTGGTTGTCATACTTTTTGGGCGACTGACTTCCTGTAACGACTGTCAAAGATCTACAAATGACAGCCGGGACCAACAGCTTAACGTGCTTTCCGAGACACGGAGATTTAGTATCAAATATAAAAATACTATTTACTTCGTTAGAAATATCACTTGAATTATAATTTCGAATGGTAGCCACACAAATAAATATCTAAGAAAAATGAGGAACGTCCCGAAAACTATGTGAGTCTATCATTCTATCTCTATTAGTAGGTTTTCAAGGATTCCATACCACAATTTCGATAAAATAGAATACCCATCAATACTAAATATCCACTTTAATTTACCTAGAAACCCGGCAACCTCCAACACATCATTTCCAAGAATCCAATCTTGGAAACTTCCTTACAAATTCACAGTTAGTTCCTCAAATCCAATTTCCAGCAAATATTGAACTAATGCACTGCTGCGGCGTACTTTCAATCGATTGGCGGTCTGTCGCATTTAGGAGCTCCTCAAGCTACGAATTGGTGGAGATTTGTTACTGTAAGTACCTTGGAACAGAGATAGATAAGCTTACTCTAGATATTTTAAAGGCTGGCTTTTTATAGCAAGCTAGATTCTAGGTTGAATACTACAAGTTTAAGCTAGGTTTAAAGCTAAAGCCTAAGGCTGCAACATAATAGGGTTTTTGATAATTACAAGCTGTTTATAAATAGCTAGCGGACGTCTCGCGGTTTCACCCGCGTAGTTCCCGTTCCCGTGGGAGTACGGGGATAAAATATAGCTTATGTTACTCAGTAAAGACGTGGCTTTCTAATGGTGAAAGAATTTCGAAATCGGCCCAGTAGTTTTTGAGTTTATTCATTACAAACATACACACAAAAATACAAATCTTTAATCTTTATAATATTAGAAAACTTATGAAATCACTGGATGTGACATCAGAAAATATCAAACTCAATACAGGAAAATTGAAAGAATATGTTTGACGTGATGTGTTTTTGGCAGCGTAATCAAGAGCTTCTGATTACACTGTAGTTACATATTCTAACATGAAGAGGCGAATATATAATACCAATTTATTAAGATATATAAACTGGCCTGCAAAAATAAGTATCACACTTTCAAAATAGCAATAACTTTTTAAGTACACAAGATATACTTTCGAAACAAAAAGGACTCGAAAAATAGTTTAATTTTGTCCATAGTTTCAAAGAGAGCTGATAAAAAATGCTTTATAACGTAATTATATTTTAAATCTCTAATTTCTATAGTTTAGGAAAAATTTAAATTTTAAAAGTGTAGTACTTATTTTTGCAGGTCAGTGTACTTAAGTTGTATAATTTCTAGACCTGGTAGAAGATAACGGGACGATTTGGACAAGACCAGCGACCAGTGGTCCACATTGGCCTTGGATCAAAACAACTGGAAGTAATGAGGAGAAACCTTTGCCCAGCTGTGGCATGATGCATTCTAACAGGTGTAGGGGAAGGGGTGCAGGTTAGTATATCAGTATTAGTATAATTCTGTAATAACGGGACCCCATGAATACACCACGCTTTTTTCAAGTTTTAGACAGGCGTATTTTTGTAAAATGACTGGGCTTATAAATTACAGTTGTAATTATGTCTGTAATACCCGAATTCTTGAGAACAAATCAGGCTATTTTTCAAGTGGCAGGCAAGCGTATTTCATAAAAAGATTTGAGTACTAAAATTTTTCTTAAAAAACGTCAAGAAAAACCTTGAATAGTTTAGTACAGTTTGAAAAGTACCATCGTAGAAAAAGGCTTTTATTTAAATTAATTCTCTGTGAGTAACTATGAAGTATCGTCGTAAAAAAAAACTATTTAAAGTCCCTATTATAGTAGTACGCAATTTATAAATTGCGTTACCGTTTGAACCGTTTGAAGTGGGTACTTTAGACACAAGGTGGGTACTTCAACTTAAAGCAATAAATGGTCTTTTTACAATTTTCATAGCTTTTACAATCAAAACAAATGACTACTGTGTGACCTTCACTCCAATTCCAACGTTCCATAATATTTTATTCAAACATCGCCCACCTTTTCTGTGGCCCGAAAATACATTTAATAAATTAGCATATGTCTAGCCAACCCTTTAACAAATGGTACCTCATATTTTTCCCTTTTTAACATTTTAGTTGATAAGAGAGGAAAAAACATGACGACATGACAAAACATGGACGGTTCGAAGACCGACGCAAAATCGATGCACTCGAAATGTGATGCTGGCGGCAACTGCTGCGGATCCCTTGGACGGCGTTTCGGACCAATGTCTCGATCTTGGAGGAACTTCAAATCAAGGAGAGGTTATTATCGACTGTACAGATGCGAATCCTCAAATACTTTGGCCACATTGTTCGAAATGAACGCTCCATGGAACGACTTGTTGTCCAGGGGCAAGTAGAAGGCAAGAGGTCACGCGGTCGATCACCTACGCGTTGGACAGACCTTATAAAAGCTGCAACACAAACATCCATAGTCCAAAGCTCCCGAGACGCTGAAGACCGCAACAAATGGACTTTGAATTGTCGAAACAAAGATGAAAATTAAATGTAGCTATAGTCCCAGTCACAAGGCATAAAAACTGTGAAAGTACTTTAGTTGCCCATTCCCTAGCGTAGATCTCTATGGAAAAGAACGGGTAACCAACTCCATGGACACTCTTTTAAATCAGAATATTTTTACAAAACCTTGGTTACATCATTCATGTTGAGATGGTACATTATGTGAGAACAATGTAGCAAGATGTGCACGTTAAAAGTGCCCATAGTAAAAACAAAACATACAATTCAAAAATAAAAATATTAATTCAAATAAGCCGTGGCAACCAAGCGCTGACCAGTCCCAACTGAGAGCCCCTGTTCACGAACATGACGCATGGATCAGCACGATTCAACTCAACCATTTTGAAGGGAACTAAATGATCCGACACACGCGCCACCATCAGTGAGAAGCGTCATTCAAGCGTCTACCTATTACGATTCAAAAGCTGTGTGTTAGTAATAGGGTCCCGTTGGCACTCTATGGACAAGGGACCCTAAAAACGCACATTCATTTAAATTATTAAGTGGATGGGGTAGAACATTTTCTCGGGTAACAAATTTTTACAAGTCTGTCTGACATACAATTTATTTGAGTGGGCTAGTGACCCCCGAACTTGGGCCCCAGGGGCACAGGGGCCTGGTTCGGGACTTAGTTTGATTCCGGTAATATTTTAAGGAGAAGTTGTACTTTTGTGACGGGCCTGTCCCAGGATGCCTCTAAGTTTTACGTATTACGTATGTGCGACAGAGAGATTTATTTATGTGGTTGTTTTCATGTAAAAGTAAGTTCTTTGATTGCTTATTTACAAGTCTCTGGTTTTAAATAAAGTGCTTATGTGAGTTCTTTGATATTTTGGACATCTTTGTGAATTTTATACATTAGTCAATTAAGTTATTGTTATTTTTAGTAACTATTTTTAAAATTGTGACGTGTTTCAGAATATCGCTACATAGTATAAAACAAAGTCGCTTTCTCTTTCCTTATATCCCTATGTATGCTTAAATCTTTAAAACTACGCAACGGATTTTGATGTAGGTTTTTTTTAATAGATAGAGTGATTCAAGAGGAAGGTTTTAGTATATAATTTGCGGGCGGGCGAAGCCGCGGGCATCAGCTAGTTTTAAAATAAAATACATACGAGACAGTTATTTATATTTGCCTTGTAGTCTATTGGTTACAAGTGCTACGGCTGAGCAAGAGGTTTCCACCAGAAATTTACCAATACTAACCTTCTTTTTTTTTTTTTTTTTTTTTTTAGGATGGGAAATCATCAAATGACTTCTCCCGCTCTGGGCGGAGCAGGAGGGAGTGTCAGACTTTTACTGACTAAAACCCATCCATGTTCCTTCCTCGCCCTTTGTGTTCCGGGGCCACGGTATCTCTTTCGAATAGTCCCGCAGCCCCGGACCAATACTAACCTGGACTCTGAATTTCGGCCTGGTCGGAGCTAATACTTTTGACTAAAACATAATTAGTGAAATGTGGGTGAACTATACTTAGGTACATCTCTGCTTAAAGTTTCCATTTACTGGCGTAATGTTTCGTGTCTTCTTTCTTTATCGTGTGGTTAGTGCCTAACCTGGTGTCAGTTTTCATGCCGCCCATGGGCCTCTGAGTTGGCTTTTCATGCCGTCGAGAAATATCTCTCAGGCATGCTGGTTTCCTCACGATGTTTACCTTCACCGAAGCAAGTGATAATTATTATACGTGTGTGAACTTGAGAACTATGAATTGGCAGTCCGACAGTCACACCACTAGGCTATCACTGCTATAAATCGTATACGTTTCGTGTTATTGTTATTTACTGAAATATTTTCACGAAACATTCCGCCATAGACTTTATGCCCCATAAAAACGCCAAAGGTCATTCAGTAAATTAAACCTACACTTTATCTCGAATACAAAAACATCAAAGTCAACCTCACCCATATTTTTCTTCTGCACTCGCTATATTTTCTAGCTCATAATGGCATACTGGAGTAACAACTCCATATTTTCTTAGAAAACATAACATTCTTGTGATAAAATGGCTGCGTTGTGTTTTGTTTTTTTTTTTTCTATTGTTTTTTTCTTCACACAAATAACGAGGTGTCAGATGGTGGATTCTTGGGTTCATTTTTACGCAGTAAAAAGCCTTGAATTATAGTTTGTTTGGTGGTTTTTTTAGGGCAGTAAGTTGGATAGTGTTAAAGTTAGATTTTTTAGGAATATCATCAGGAAGACCAGCGTCAGACAGCACCACCTGTCTGGCACGAATGCTGAAATGGACCTTTTTGGCGCAGCCGTGAGGCACACAGCACAATACTGTTTTCCTCCTTATTTTGTATTTTTTTTTATATTACTGTGTGTGTCGTGCTTTATTAACTGACGTCAAATAAATATTTTTTTCTTTCTTTCTTTTCTTTCATCACCTGCCTAGCCTTTTCCCAACTAAGTTCGGGTCGGTTTCCAGTGTAACTGACCTCCACAAGTTCCAGTAGTACTGGGTAATATGATACCACTTGGTAAGACTGGTTGTCAGATTATCAGACTACTGACTATCTGTAACGACTGTCAAAGATCTACAAAAGACAGCCGCAAAAAAGGTCACGGCACATTACACCAGCACCGCACTAGCACAGCTGTTGCCTTGAATTTGGGCTACCGCTAGCCTCCAGCGCGCTTACTACGCGTCGCCAGCGAGGTGCAAGCTCGCAGACCGGGCACTGTCCGCGAGGCGCAACGATTTGTTTCGCGGGCAACCGCGGGCAACTCGGAGTCGAGTTGTTTAGTAGCGTCAAGCGCGCTGTCTGCCCGTCGTAAGCTTTTTCATATAGACATTATAAAATATACTATACGACCCACGGCTTAATGCTCTAATTTGAATGGCAAGTTAATTGCTGGGTTGGACCGGTGCCGGTGCGGTGCCAGTGTGCCATGAGCTTTAACGTGCTTTCCGTGGCACGGAGGAAACTCGGTAATGGGTGGTTTTTTCAGTATGTTTCAGCATAATGGTATCGGCAGGTGACATTTATATTCATGAGATTCTATTGGTAAAAATCTCCAGCCTTCATCTCGTTATCTTTAAATATTTTTAACCAAAACATTCTTTTCCTCTCATGTCAACAATTTATTTACTATAATTTTAACAACAATCGAGTTGGCGTGTGAACAAAAGCTGTTGCGGCGAGCAACCGCTTTTCAAAAGTCAGTCGATGACAACGTCAACCACGTGCAACTGTAGCTGACATCTGACGTATGACATCGCGTCATGTTGTACACCTCCCTTTTACAAATCAATCATGTTATAACGAACAATACGGCGTTGCTACATCTGTATGGCGTTTGCAAATACGAAGCTTTCTCTCTGTGAAAGTGCGGGTTGGTACATGTCGTATATGTTTGAAATTTTGGTTCTAACGTGTTGTTGCTTTATTGTTTTTAGAGCAGTGGTGATGAAATAAATTTAACAAAGCAATGGGCCTGCCTTGAAGTCAAGTAACTCAGAGCTGCTACTGTAAATACTGTGACCGAAACAGTCCACATTCAAAACATGAAATATATGTGGCGTAGAAATGACCATAAATTGCGTGCTCGATCTGGGAATTAAACCCAGGACCTCATACTTAGCAGTCGCGCTTGCGTTCACTAGACCAACGAGGCTGTCAATCACTTTCAGTAAAAAACAAATATTTAAAAATATTTTTACGCAGTCGGGTTTTTAATTTTTTTTTATACTTTTTGGTTACTTAGATATACCATTTTAAAATACTCATGATGAGCCCTCTATCGAGCCGGTCAGGCTGTGCCAAACATTTGAATTTGGCACCAAAAATATAATTTTAACAACAATCGAGTTGGCGTGTGAACAAAAGCTGTTGCGGCGAGCAACCGCTTTTCAAAAGTCAGTCGATGACAACGTCAACCACGTGCAACTGTAGCTGACATCTGACGTATGACATCGCGTCATGTTGTACACCTCCCTTTTACAAATCAATCATGTTATAACGAACAATACGGCGTTGCTACATCTGTATGGCGTTTGCAAATACGAAGCTTTCTCTCTGTGAAAGTGCGGGTTGGTACATGTCGTATGTGTTTGAAATTTTGGTTCTAACGTGTTGTTGCTTTATTGTTTTTAGAGCAGTGGTGATGAAATAAATTTAACAAAGCAATGGGCCTGCCTTGAAGTCAAGTAACTCAGAGCTGCTACTGTAAATACTGTGACCGAAACAGTCCACATTCAAAACATGAAATATATGTGGCGTAGAAATGACCATAAATTGCGTGCTCGATCTGGGAATTAAACCCAGGACCTCATACTTAGCAGTCGCGCTTGCGTTCACTAGACCAACGAGGCTGTCGAATCACTTTCAGTAAAAAACAAATATTTAAAAATATTTTTACGCAGTCGGGTTTTTAATTTTTTTTTATACTTTTTGGTTACTTAGATATACCATTTTAAAATACTCATGATGAGCCCTCTATCGAGCCGGTCAGGCTGTGCCAAACATTTGAATTTGGCACCAAAAATCCGCCATTTTTTTTATTTTTATATTTTAATATATCCAGTGTCACTCTCACAGTAAATACAAATCTAACGACACCTCTTAAGCTAAAATCCATCGAGCCGTTCGGGCCACAGAGCGTGCCAAACAATTATACATACATACTCTTGAAAAACATAACCCTCCTTCTGGTGCAGTCGGGTAAAAAGAAAAAGCGTTTCTCAATATTTGGCGAAGATAGCGCGTATCATTCACACCTAAAAACAATACAGTATAATTGGCCACTTCCTCCCATTTTAGTCTGTTAAAATACGTCCGTTATGTTCAAAAAGGTCAGGCAGGATTAACAATAATTTACACAGGATTTAGGTACATTTGATCAGCCTTATTTTAATATGGCGAGCCACCTACTTCGGTCACGATTTTAATTAAATTCTAATCTGTAATATAAGTCCGAGCTTTTGCAAATTGAAAGTAAATATCTTTTTCGTGTTAAATTAGCTTCTATAAAAAAGTTTTGTTATGAAAGTGGAAATATTTTTGTGCTCATAATAAAATATAAGAAAAATTCTTTCGCTGCGAAAAAGTTTTATATGAAAAATAAAGTGTTACATGTCTGAGGAAAACTTTTTGACTGATTCAATTAGAGACGGTTTATATTTAAGTTGGATACAGACGGTACGGAGTACTCATCATCGTCACCATCAGCTTACAACAGTCCACTACTGGAAATAGGCCTCTTCGATTCGAATCCTGGACCTCACCTACGAGGTAGTCAGATCAGTCAGTTGCTCTAGGTCATTGTGAAAAAATGTTCTAGAACCAAAATTAAAAGTCAAGTGCCGAGCCGAACTGGACCCGCGTGGATCACTCCCTCTCTTAACTTAACCTTTCGTAACTTCTTGACTCTATAACCGCATTAACTGTATCAGTAGTTAGTAATCGAATATCTGTAGTAATTTTCTCGATTCGCTACAATCTTCTAACATTATTTTCAGAAGTTTTGATGTGACTTGTTATGTGTCACTCTTATTCTTGTCGCGCTGACGGTCGGTCGCGTGCGGTTCGTCGGCTGTTGTAGTATTAAGGCGACCACAGGAGCTAAATTAGCAACTCTAATTGTAGTGGTTCAAACTTTGTTTGAAATACTGTTAGAATAAAGTTCTGATCAGCTTGCACTACAAAGTGGTTGTTACGTCAGTCACTGCGGGGAGAATAGTGCGAATTGAGTGGTTTTTTGCGATTTACAAAAAATCTATTGATTGGACTAAAAAATAAAACACTACCATGCTAATATGTTGCTTGTAGAATTATTTGCCAAAAAATCTGAATGATCGAATGTATTTGAGTATGGGTTTAAAAGAAATTTTTAGAGATAAGTTCGTGATTTTTTTCTATCGAGTAAAATTAATTGTTTTATGTTTTTAAAACACTATCATACTAGCATATATCCTGAAGAATATCATATATTTTTCTGGTTTTGTTTATTGCAGTGAATTATATGCTTTTTTTTCATTACAAAACTCGCGTTTAGCTCCTGTAGTCCCCTTAACTTTGCGAACAATTTTTTGGTGTCCGCGATTTCGTTGACAAGTTGTATATCATTATTTTGTGTTCAGAATGAATAGTACCTAGCCTATCTCCTCCTAGTTTGCACCTTATTTGAAATACCGATTGTTTCAGTGGTATATTCAAGAAAAAATATCAAACAGACATATGTAGTTTCGCATTTAGATAATGTCGTTGAAGACATACCTTATTAGTTGTTCAGTTTTCACAAACGCAACGCAACATAAAAATAGGTATTAGGATTGCACAACACAATTCCATCATAAATATTTACATCACAATCCGGTTCAAGCCGCACATTGTACATTGTCTTCGCCTGGCTTTACAGTAATCCTCATACAAGACAAAAGGCGGTGTGTACACCGCAGCTCGCGGGTGCGCACAATGTGTACGTGGTCTAAATAAATGGTGTGGCTTAGCGTGGGCGGGTACCGTCATGAGCTATAAATATTTATGTTTCAACTTTTACTTTAAAAGAAATGTTCTCCAATCAAATAAAAACATCGTTGGTCTGCTGAGCGTGAGGTCCAGGGTTCAATTCCCAGGTTGGGCAAAGTATTATTGGGTTTTTCCGTTAGGAATTTCCCAGAAGCAGCCACATTGTCTGGATTTGTATCCGGTTGATGGCAATAGGCTCGCCCCCTATAATATGGGACTAACATAACTAGGGAAATGTGAATGTACTGTTGTGTTAAGTATACCTCCACCTAACAATTTGGGAATTACAAGGCGTGTTGTTATGATGATGTTTAAATAATAACAATAAAATAACCTGACGTAACATACCAATTAACTAAAAGATGCACTGTTTTAGACTTTCACGGGTTTTCACTACACTTAAACACAACACAATAACATGCGTCTCCATTATCAAGAAAAACCTAGTGATACTGTGAGTGCGTTTTGTCGTGAGTTACAATCGAGTTCTAGTAGTGCGCGTAATAAAGGACTAAGAAAGAGGGTAGACAGATTTGTCTGCTCATAATAAATAATTTTCGTCCCACCCGCATACCTCTTCAGTATTCCCGCGATCATGATGCTTGCAACAGCGTCGAAATATCGGGAGCTCATAGTAACCAAGGAAAATCACGGATATCATCCCGTAAGTACTTTAAGTGTTACTAAAAGATGCCATCAAAAAACTCCTACTCAATGCTGTCGTTTGGTAAAGTCCCCAAGCGATTGACAGTGTTACCACGCTGAAATTTAATGCTGAGCCTATAGACAAGATAAACGCCAGCCCTTACGTAGGGTAGGAATTGTCAACTAATCGTTTCAGAATGTCTTTAAAAGGTCCATGATCACTAGGAACCCACGGCCTGAGAGTTTCAACCCCTATAATGTTTATTTTCTCTTACTGTATTGGTTGCAATTTAAAGTTGTTACAAACATAGTATTTATTAACCCATATTATTATGGAATAGGTCTTACAAAGGTTTTTCCACGAGTGTGAAATATCTTTTGCATTTATGTACCCAGGTAAGTGTTTACATATTGTTGCTTGTGACTGTACAAGTGTTTTTGTTCTAAAGTGGGTACGTTGAAAAGGCTCTGCGGTTGTGTTAATTAAAATGAGTGAAATATTCAGTTGGGTTCTCGTTTTAAGGGAATTTCAGCTACCTCAGGTAGTTCTAAAAGTGGCATTGTGTTAATTTAGGACAGGTTGGGACTAAATTAGACATTTCAGCCTACTAACTTACCAACTTTTTGTAACTGACTACTTTTTGCTCGCGGCTTCGCTCCTGTTATGTACGAAAATTAACCCACGGGAACACCCGTGGGTTAGTGACACAGTTAGTTAGTGGTACATTTTTAAATGTAGCCCATGACACTTGGGGATACCAAAATCGGATAAGGATTTCCGAAGATTCTACGTAAAAACTTACAACCCTTTACCTCTTTATAATAAAAGATTATAAGTTAACTAGGCAAAGAAGGACTAGCTAGCCTTTACCAGTCCGTGGTTAAACTAATACAGGCGTGGTTTAACCTTGGAGATCTAGCAATCGACGGCTATGATTTGATTAGAAGACATTACTCTGTCATGATTAGGTAATCGGTTAACCACTTCAAAAACTGCCTCGTTGATCTAGTGGTCTCGAGTGCTAATGTTGAGCATGAGCTCTTGGGTTCAATTCACAGTTCCGGCAAAAAGTTATCAGGTTTATTCATCAGGAATTTCCCGCCCAATAGCCTAAATAGCCCACAGACTGGATTTGTGCTCCGTTGATGGCAAGTTTCACCCCCATAAACGGGATTACAATACACTGGTCTGCAAAACTAAGTACCACCTTTTAAAATTGCAATAACTTTTTAAGTACACAAGATATACTTTCGAAACAAAAAGGACTCGAAAAATAGTTTAATTTTGTCTATAGTTTCAAAGAAAGCTGATAACAATTGCTATAAAACGTTTTTATTTTATTTTAAATCTCTAACTTCTATAGTTTAGAAAAAAATGAAATTTTAAAAGTGTAGTACTTGTTTTTGCAGGCCAGTGTAGTTACACCTTTGCCTTACCCTTCAAGAGTTACAGTCGTGATGATGTATTATAGTTTCAACACCACAATGCTTTTAGAAATAGAATATCTTTCTATCAACCTTTCTCAAAACTATTGTTACTATTATTGTTTGATATTCGATACATCAAAAGGTTTATATACGTGTCATCTGAAATGACAGACATACATAATATATAATCGATAATATGCTGAGAAAAGTGAGTGAAGTCAATGTTAGTTTTGGTATGCTACACACATATTGTGAAAAGAAAGAAAGAAAAATATTGACTAGCCCGCCAGGACCAAACACACAAAGGTAAAATGGTTCAATTGTATTATCACTACATAGTATAAAACAAAGTCGCTTTCTCTGTCCCTATATCCCTATGTATGCTTATATCTTTAAAACTACGCAACGGATTTTGATGCGGGTTTTTTTAGTAGATAGAGTGATTCAAGAGGAAGGTTTTAGTATATAATTTGCGGGCGTCAGCTAGTAACTATTAAAAACTAAACATAGAGAGAAGAATAATAAAATACAATAAAAAAGAAACGAAATTGGTCCTGTACGAGGCCAAACGGCTCCTATCTCAGCATGGTGCTGTAACATTAAAAAAAAATTGATATCGTGGTTGGCTTGATTCAGCAAACAAGGGCAGTTAAAACGAATATAATGTAGATAATATAATGAGGAAAACAGCTGCTCGGCTTAGTCCGAATTGTGTCGGAATTACCCGAATGATACATGCAGATACTGCTGGCCGGAACAAATGTAGTATAATTTGTTAGTTTCTGAAGGGTCTTTTGCAAAAAAAATGTATGGGATTTTAAAAAAAGCCAAGCTTTGTGTAACATAATTTATGTTTCCACCATGGAACCATTCGATTAGAGTTCTGTCTTCTTTAATTAAATCAATTCTTAAGTTATCTTTCAAATCAACACGTTTTTGCACATCAAAAATTTCAAAAGACAGTCCCCAACAAACGCCCGCCTTTCGCCATTTCCTATTGTTTGAGTTGGAAACTTCGATCAATAATAGTTATTGATCGAAGGTTGGAAAGAAGAATTGGCGGTACAAACACCAAAGCAATAAAAATATTGGCCAGTCGCGATAAAGGCGCTGACTGGATATCCTGCAAAAATCTATTTAAATATAGTATATTTTATATCGAGGGACTAAACGAAGCCATAATATACCAGAGGTGGTTTGACTCCCGAGCGTGCGAGGGAGTCAATGAAACCGAGGGTATATTAAGTTGGCGTTTAGTCTCGAGGTGCAAACTGTACTTTTTACTTTGAGTACGAGAAAAATAGTCAATTTAGTACAAAAACATTTATTTTTCCTCCATAGTACTTTCGTAAGTTTTTAGGTAAATCTTCCGCGTTTTTGGCGGCAAAAGATTATCTATTATGTATTTTGCTCTTTGCTCGACGTCAAACTATTCACTGTCACTGTTTACACTCGACAAAAATTCTGAAATTTTCACGGTCATCCATGATGATCCAAAAACCATGGAACTAAAACTCTCAACATTTTCGCAATGAAGATGGTCCACACTCCACAGATAATAGTAGTATATTAATTGGCTGTTTGAGTTTGTCTATGTCACATGAAGGAAATTAAAAAACGAATCACTTTTTACTCCCTAGGGACTAAAGTGGTCACTTTAGTCCCGCTTCGTAGGGCTATATTGGCGTACTTCTAGAGCATGAGAAGTGAAAAAGATATTCCTGCAGGCAGTATTATCAGTCCAACGAATCAAGTATTCATTTACCTATATAGATTACGAAACTCAATATATTCCGTGACTAAATTTTACTCTATTTCCAAACTAACCAAGATGTCAGCACGAGTCCAGAAACAGTTTCAAGCATAAGATATTTTGGTCCCAAAGCACTGACGTACTCGAAGTCCATCGGGATCTCGGAGCTAAAATAACTTTGAAACTACAGTCGAGAGCTTTTCTACGTTTGTAGCTTTTATTCCAGGAATGGCCCACTTTGACACGAAAAGGCATTTAAAGTTAAAAGTAGGAGGTACTTTTTTGAAAAAAAAAACTTTTTTTTTTGTTTTTTTTTACTTTTTTATGTTTTCTTTAGACTTATTTGGCTGCAAATTGGTTTTAGCATGAAGATGCTGTTCCAAAGACACCAAATTGCAATGACACATCCTAGATACATTAACTATTGTACTGTTTTCTCTCTCATTTTTTTTAAATTTATTTAATTAAGGTTCACCAACAGTTGTTACAGATATTATACACAAGTAATTGTTACAACATACAAGTAATTGTGTCTTAAA
This sequence comes from Xestia rhomboidea, assembly GCA_963853795.1. NCBI lineage: Eukaryota > Metazoa > Arthropoda > Insecta > Lepidoptera > Noctuidae > Xestia > Xestia rhomboidea. The sequence continues at coordinate 15,925,975 of OY970778.1, forward strand.
TCTAACTGCACAACCAATTACAGGCAAACAATGTATGTAACTCTGAGTTGTTTCTACACAATACCGTTTATTTACATTGAATAAAATGAAGTTTTCTTAATAAAAAAAATACAGGCAAACATCACATGCACAATGCTCTTTGTAATTATAAATTTGATTTTAAAGACTTGATGTACTTAGATTCAAGATAACTATATTCAATCATATTAAATATAAATACTAATTACGTCTGACAAACGTCGATATTGAGTCTGCGTGGACGTCAACCAGGTCGCTGCGTTCGTTTATGAGTTTGCACATGCGGGGTATAGGTGAATTAGCGCTAAGTGGAGCTAAGGCTAAAATTTTATAAGTATGACGGCGACATTGCAGCCTGTCACCGTTTTCAGACTGACATGCAAACTGGTGCGGTTAGCGGTAGCTATCCAGAGTTACTCGAGCCGCCGAGCGGCCGAGTAACTTATAAATTTAAATCAACTCATAAATACTCACTTTATCACTCTCGAATCACAACACACTCACTCTAACTCGTGTTGCTCTTTTCCCAAGAATCAATTATTTTATTTCTTTTTAACCGATTTCTATAAAAAGAGGAGGTTATGTATTCCACTGGCATCTTTTTTTTCTAATGTAATATTACTTTATGGGTAGAATGTGTTTGGTACAACTATAAAGGTTAAAATAGGAACCGTTTTCGAAAAAAAAACCCGACTTAAAAAAAACACGAAAACGTCTAAAATTGCTTTTCTTTTGGAAGTCGGTAGCAAAAAGTCACGCTGCTCTTTTTCCAAGAAACAATTATTATTTTCTTCCTTTTATTTAATATGCCTAACCCCGAGGAGCCGAGAGCCGAGGAGCTCGTGGCTAAATAATAACAGCCGCTCGGAACGATTTTAAGGTTAAGCCGTGCTTGCCTAGGTTGGTCTGTGGATGGGTGACCACCCTTACATACCGAGTTTCCTCCGTGCCTCGGAAAGCACGTTAAGCAGTTGGTCCCGGCTGTCATTTGTAGATCTTTGACAGTCTTTACAGGTAGCCAGTGGCCCAAAAAGTCTGACAACCAGTTTTACTAATATCGTATTACCCAGTACCCAGTACTAACTGGGTTGTGGAAGTCAGATAGACAGTCGTTCCATGTTAAATACAGGTATTCAGCTGCATCCGGTTAGACTGGAAGCCGACCTCAACATAGTTGGGAAAAGGCTAGGCGGATAATGATTTAATAAGCCTAACCCGTAGGTACCTATCTCATATTCAATTCATGTAACTTGAACTTGACTCACTGAGCGTACTTAATTATTCCGCGGGTTATTCTCGTCTGGCCTAACCTTTAGGTGTTACATTACGTTATTTCATTTTCATGTACATAAAATATCGTGTCGGTTTCTTTGACGTAGAAAAAAACGTGGTTCTTTGTACGTCCATGAAATTGTGTGCGAAAAATAGAATCGTGTTTCTTTGTGTAGTGGAAATGTCACATCTATTCTAAGTTAGAATTAAAGGTGTGGTTACTTTTTAGCTTGTTTGAATTAGGAACAAAAGGTTTTTTAGTTAGGTTTTTTTTTGTTCAATAGGTTTATGTTTGATGTCAATGTCTTATTTTGTTTTATGTATAAATGTCAAAAACTTATTTATTATAAAAGTGCTTCGTTACCTACTTTCAGTTTTAACTTTAGTATCTTGTGAAGGTGCTTCGTGGAATGGAGGGTCACCCGGGAGTATTGCAGTGCTTGAGTCTGTGTGTGCCGGACCGCTACGTGTGGCGGCCACTGCTACTGGTACCTACAGCCAGAACTAACCTACTTGCCAAAGCACCCCTTACCAGAGCTATCCGTACCATCAACGATCTTCAAACTCTGATTGATGTGTTTACATGTTGTTTTAGTGCAAGAGTATTACTATTTATATTATGTTACAGGCGAAATAATATCTAGTTTTAACTTTATTTTTGTACTAAGTTTATGTTATGCTATGTTTTTGTGTTTATAATGTAATATTTTATCTTTTTAAATGTTTTAGTTTAATCTTTTTTTATCTTTTTTATTTAATTTTTTTCTAATTTGGTTGCAAGGTTTAGGTTTAAGTTCTTAGCTGTCGCATTAGGGTAAACCCTGTAATGATAGTTTAAGGTGGTATAAATAAATAAATAAATAAAATCTTATCTAAATTAAATGTACTAAACTCAACTACCAGTCAACAACCTCATCCATCGTAATGACCCCAACCCTCACGACTCAGGCCAAGTAACCCAGACACTGGAAGAAATATTAATAAAACACACTGAAAAATTTGACATCATCTTCCAACAAATGAGTACTCTTATGAGTCTCATAGCCAAACTAGTTGACAAACTAACAAAATGACAGCACTACGAATAGGAACCTGGAACATAAATGGGCTAACCCCAAATAAACAAGAAGTAGAACTTCTACTAGCCCAACATAAGTTAGACATCCTACTTATATCTGAGGCCCACTGCACTGGTACATCTTTGATAACATTCCCAGACCACTTATGTTATGTCACAAATCACCCATACGGAACAGGCCATGCTGGTTCAGCTGTGATCATCAAGAAGACAATCAAACATCATCAAATGCCACACTATAAAACTGAGCACATCCAAGCCACCACCATCGCTGTGCAGGACAAGAGCGGCAACTTCAACATTACTGCAGTGTACTGTCCACCTAAACACAAAATCAACGCTAGTATGTTTTCAGAGTTTATTGCCACTCTCGGTCATCGGTTCATTGCAGGCGGGGACTGGAATGCTAAGAATGAACAATGGGGCTCCAGATTAACAACAACCAGAGGACGTCAATTAAAAGCTAGCGTAGACAATAATAATCTGATGATTAGTACCTCCTGTGAACCAACTTATTGGCCATCAGATCCAAAAAAAAAACCAGATTTGCTAGACTTCTTCATCTTGAAAGGTTTCTGTAAACATTACATAAAAACAGAATCTTGTTATTATGGCTCTTCAGACCACACTCCTGTGATATTAACTGTCAGCTCAATGTTAGTAGAGTTCTCGGGTCCAGAAAAACTATATAACAAATACACTGATTGGGCATCATTCCAGGAATTCATTGAAAGAAAAATCAAACTTAGAATACCTCTTAAAAACGAAGCAGATATTGAGAATGCAACCAAGTATATAACAACTTTGATCCAAGAAGCCTGCTGGCTCAACACTCCTGCTACAGACTCCCGCATGAGACACTACAACTATCCCATAGAAGTCAAAAGAGCTGTTCTGGAAAAACGAAGGCTAAGACGAGTTTGGCATGAAAGTCGGCTGCAGATCGATAAAACCAACTTCGAAAAAACGAGTGCAGAACTAAAAGATATGCTTCACAAATGGCACATTGACACCCTGGAATACCAACTGGAATCACTTACAGCGAGTGCGTCCACTAACTATTCGCTATGGAAGTTTACAAAAAACTATGACAGACCACAAGTAGCCATACCTCCTCTAAAAACCGATGAAGGATGGGCGCGCACCCCTCAAGATAAAGCAGATACATTTGCACTACACCTAGCCAGTGTGTTTTGTCCGAATGAGGCAAGTGATCCAGAGTCCGAGGAAGTGGATGACATTATCAATCAAGACTTGCAAATGTCCCCGCCACCAGCCCCAATAACTGTAAGAGAGGTCTGGAGGACAATCAACAAAGAGCTGAAAGATAAAAAAGCACCAGGATTTGACCTCATCACAAAAGAAGTACTAGTGCAACTCCCACGAAAAGCCATAGTATTCATTACAACCCTCTTCAACAGCATGCTAAGAGTCCAATATTTTCCCAGACTTTGGAAAATCTCACAGATCTTGATGGTCCACAAAATGGGAAAACCAGCGAATGAAGTAACCTCTTACAGACCTATCAGCCTACTACCGATCTTATCTAAGGTATTCGAGAAACTGTTACTACACCGAATGCTACCCCTACTCCAGAAAAATAATGTCATCCCTAATCACCAGTTTGGCTTCAGGCAACACCACTCCACAGTGGAGCAAGTCTATAGGGTAGTGGATAAAATAAGAAAGACTTTAGAGGAGAAAGAGTATTGCTCTTCAGTCTTTCTTGACATACAACAGGCTTTTGACAAGGTCTGGCATAAAGGACTACTCTGCAAAATCAAGAATAGCCTACCCCACAGTTACTATCTACTGCTAAAATCGTACCTGGCAGATAGACTCTTTCAGGTGAAGGAAGCCGACTCCACTTCCAAGTTCCACCAAATAGATGCTGGCGTGCCACAAGGATCAGTCCTGGGACCTGTACTATATACCATATATACGTCTGACTTGCCAGAAGATGAGAGTGTCACTACAGCCACATTCGCAGATGATACGGCAATTCTAGCAAGCGACAAGAACCCCGTGCTCGCAACACAAAAACTACAAACAAGCCTCAACAATATTACCAATTGGCTCCAAAAATGGAGAATAAAGGCTAGCGCATCAAAATCCGTACATGCTACGTTTACATTGAGACAAGGAAATTGCCCTCCTGTACACCTGGGAAACAATACTCTACCTCATCAAGACAGCGTGCGATACCTTGGACTACACCTAGACCGACGCCTTACATGGAGACACCATATCAAAACTAAGAGGCAAGAACTCAAACTCCGGTACACTCGCCTCTCCTGGATACTGGGCCGAAACAGCAAACTAAGTGTAGACAACAAACTACTCATATACAAGAGTGTTCTTAAACCTGTCTGGATGTATGGTATACAACTCTGGGGAAGCGCTTGTGACTCCAATATCATAATAATACAGCGCATGCAGAACATGATCCTCAGAAACCTATGCAATGTCCCATGGTACATCACCAACGCAGAAATACACCATCATCTGGGGATGAGTACGGTGAAGGAAGAGAGTCATAACACCACAGAGACATACAAAGGGAAGCTGGAAAGACACCCCAATAAATTGGCGGCTAAGCTAACAACTAGAAGCTACAAAAAACGGCTAAAGCGGAAAGACATATTGACCATATAATCCACTTCTATGGTCTACTGATGAGGAGATGACCTCACTGGAGGACACACTCAAACTGCCACATCCTACATCTCATCTGCTTATAGCATAGCTGATTGCAGATAAAACAAAAAAAAAAAAAAAAAATGTATAAATTAAAGTATACATTAAATGTCATATCTAAGCCTGAGAGGCGATCTGTACTTCAGGACCTTCCTATTATTATATCTATCGTGAACACGGTTATGGGGGGCATAGTTCTTAAGTTAATAAGACTTTTGCAAACTTTGTTTTAATAAACTAAATAAATAATAAAATACGATTGTGCATATTATGTGAAACAGTGCGCTCAATAGGCTAGTTTCCACCTTCAATAAATTGCAAATCTATTTAGTCCGTCAGTTAGAGAATTGGAAAATAATGGACACGTATTTTTTGTTTTTTAAATAATCAATGAATATTGACAAAGATAAATCATGAAAACTCGGGAGTGGGGGCTCGTGACGTCAGAACGCACTAAAAATTATATCACGGCGTGACATATTGAGAATTTTAAAAGCGTCGTATCTTCGTCAATATTGGTTTACGTAACAAAAGAAAAAATACAGGTCAAATACTTTTTGATAATATAACAGACGGACTAATTAGATTTTTTCAGTACACAAGCCTATTCTTGATATCCAGATAAATACGTACCTGAAAATTCGATTGAAGAAAGACTGAACGATGGAAAATGCAAACTAGTTATAAACAAGTAATCATTTTTAATGGACTTTTGTAGTAATTAAAGACTATTTCGGATACGTTTTCACAACGGTCAAAACCCTCAAGTTCAAAGCCCACATAATTGTAAGTCATCGTTTTAAAACGTTCAGCCCATTTCATAAATTAGAAAGCTCACTTAAATACGAGTATATTACTTTTATGACACCGGGTTATTTATTAAAATAAAAACCCATTAAAGTGTTAGCCTTTTTAACTAACTTAATATTGTGGATAAATTTATTAGTTGACTAGTAGTTGCAAGCACTACAGCTAAGCATGAGGTATTGGGTTCGGTTTCTTAATCGGGCAGAGTAATATTGGACCATCAGGATTTTTTTAGAGTTTGGATTTAAGCTCGCCATTATGCCAAATGTACCCACATTTGGCCAGTTCTTTTGTATAATACATATCTGCCTTTCCCTTCGAAGAAAAACAGGCGCGATATTAAGTAATTATTGGAAAAAAAATTGTGTATTAATTTATAAAATTCTAAACGAAACAGCTTTAATAAAAGTCGAGAAAAAATATTGGTTTCATAATATTTGACGATGAGCGATAAAAATGGTGAAATTGATAGCAATGTTTCACAAAAGATTAATTTACACTTATTATTTATTCAGAAAGGCATATCGTTTGATGAGGGAATTAAATTGGGTAGCAGCCTTTTTATGAGGCTATTTTTACATGACACGTATCTCCTTTGTAATTTAACCTAGCTAGATTATATAAATTGTGTACATGATAGTGTATCTTGTGTTATTTAAGCCTCATGAAGTAAAGTACGATGATTGATTCTGGGAAATGGACGTTTAGGGAAATGGACATTCTGGGTAATGGACTTTTTGAAACCGTGGAATTGGACATTCTGAACCTAGACGCTATAGGCCAAATAGGTACCTACATATCTGCCTTAACCTTAGAGTATTACAGGTGTGATGTTATGTTGTTAAGTAAATTGTAGTGACGGGAGAATTAGGTAGCCAGGTTCATTTTTTTTATGGTACTCTTTGTGCAGTCTGGGGCCCATAACCCTGTAAAGTTCTTGTAGAGGGTTTTCCGTGGATGCAATCTTTTCTGATCCGTGGAACACCAAAGTGGTTCACCTAGGTGTTCCATGGTTAACTTTCCGGACCTTTTTTTTTTTTTCGAATGGGAAATCATCTAATGACCGCACGGCCGACCGCTCCAACCCGCTCTGGGCAGAGCAGGAGGGAGTGTCAGACTTTTACTGACTAAAACCCATCCATGTTCCTTCATCGCCCTTTGTGTTCCGGGGCCACGGTATCTCTTTCGAACAGTCCCGCAGCCTCGGCAGAACTTTTTGTACCCTTGGTTCACCTTATGAGTGAACCATGGGTGCACCATACAAAATAATGTACCTGTAGTTCGCCTAATTGGTGAACTAAGAATGATTATATAAAATAATGTACCCATGGTTCACCAAACTGGAAAATGTCCGGAAATCAAAGACTTAAAGAACTCGTACACCAGATATATTGTAAAATAAAGTTACATAAAGAAAATACATGAACGCAGCCATCAAGCGGTCACATTGACGAATACAAAAGTCATTTTCAATTCAAAAAACTATGACAGTAGTATATAATCAATACCACAAATCAAACAGTGATTGCACAAAGAAGGACAACATTCAACAGATACCGACTGTGTTCAGTTCATGGACTCACATAGTTACGATATTTTTTAAATTGAAATGCAAGAGACAACAGAATATTTAACTAATATCAAACATATTGAGACATTAGTTACAGTGGTTAAAACTGCTTTACACAATTGTTGGTTCCAAGTCATTGTTCCAAGCATATAAAAATCCGTGTGAAAAACTAGAAGTGGGTCCTTTATCACAAGGAATTCTGAACACCCTAAAGCGCAAGCTGCTTGAAGATTCAATTTTCTCGCTTCACGCTCTTGCAGGCTGTTCTCACAGTAGAATAACATTAATTAATCAACACGACGTGCACAAGACTGCGTAGTTAACGAGAGACACTCGAAGACCACAGAGTATGAAGTCCATGGAGTGTTCGGTGTAAGTGAATCAAGCTTATCGTACGCTGCAGAGAAGCGTTTCTCCCAATAATCATGTTTGCCTAGTGGATTGAAGGTGGTAAAGGGCAGAGGTGGTTAAGCAAAGGTGATGGTCAAACTCCAATTGTCAGTAAAAGACGAAAAATATAAACCAATCTTGTTCTGATTCCTTATTTTAGATTGTACCTTGTAGAAAACCTAGTATTGCCATCCTTCAACGTAGCGCTAGTTGGCAACGCGACAGCAGAAACCAATGTCATTGCCGCAAATGCATTGACAACTTTGGCACATGGCCCCATATATCTATTAAGTGATAGCTGGTGTTTGTTAAATTAACAGTTGTTGGTAACAAAACATTTAGTTTTTATTTGTATGGCACAAAGGCCCAGAGGCCATTCCAAAAATATCTGTCAGCAGTGTCACTAAATGTCATCTATGGTGTATTAGCTATGGTTTACTGTACAAGAGAACATTACAAGCAACAGACGTATTTTCAACCAATCTGCAGTTTTATTATTATAAATCAAAAATCCAACAACAGTTTCATCCGCTAAGTCGTAGTATAATCTTAATAAAGTCAAGAGCGTTCTGAAATTAGTTCTTCATTTGTTATGTCCTCTGCGTCTCGTGCCACCACCAAATTAATTTACCCGTCCTGACGTACTCATGTTTCGTAGCTACGAAGTTTATGTAACGTTTGACGTAGTGGCGAGGAAAGGAAGGTTATTTTACGTTCCAGAATTAGTTTTGTAAGAATTTTATTAAAAGAGCGATTCATTTTGAAAAAATTGGCTTGGAGGGTTTCTATTTTCGGTTTGTTGATAAATAAATAAATTACTGTTAGCCTGTGTCATTCCATTGCTGGGCAAAGGCCTCTCCTTATGACTTCCAAATCTTTCAATCCAGGGTCTGTCGTCATTGGCCCTTGGGTTACTGCGCACTTGTCGAAAAAAAAAAATTAAAGAAATTAAAATTTGATTCTTGTTTAGTATCGAGTGATGATATGGCAAGAAAGGTAGTGCGAGAACTACTGGGGTGATTACTAATCGAGAAGTATGGGCCTGATATTGTTTAAATATCAAATTAATGACTGATTTTATATCGTAAAGCTAAATACTAACAAAGTTTATGGTCTAACAAATAGATGGCGCTCGAGAAGTTTGTGATAAACTAATTTAATCTAAGCTCTAAATCTTAGGTAAGTACCAAAAGTTTTTATTAATTTTAATCAGAGTTAAAATTGTATCTACTTCTGTTTTAAGTTAGATAATTTTATCAGTTCTGTTTAAGTGTTATTATCTAAATTAATGAACAAACTTTGTATTTATTTTACGTACGTTTCGTTTGGGATATGAATAAATAAAGAAATCATCATCGTTAGCAGCCTTGTCCCACCCACCGCTAAATATATGCCTCTCTTTTGGGCCATGCTTCCCTGGTCAGAGGGTCCATATAAAATGACATTCCATCATCGATAGTGGTGATGGAGAAGACCATCCTCATCAGCCTACAGCAGACCACTGCTGGATATATAGGCGTCTTCAATCGCACGCCACTTAACTAGATTTCCACCGCCACCCTTTTTTTTCGGATGGGAAATCATCACATGACTCCTTCCGCTCTGGGCGGAGCAGGAGGGAGTGTCAGACTTTTACTGACTAAAACCCATCCATGTTCCTTCCTCGCCCTTTGTGTTCCGGGGCCACGGTATCTCTTTCGAATAGTCCCGAAGCCCCTCCACCGCCACCCTGCGGATATCGTCGCTCAACCCCGAGCCTGAGGGCGGCCCACCTTACCCAACTTACTGGTTGCTGAATCGCGATTTCCACTCAAAAACACGTCTATCCCAATGGTTATTGGTTCTACGGCAAATATGGTCGGCCCATTCTAGTGGAAAATATAATAATATCTCATTGTCATAAACTATAGAAAAGCTTACGTAAACCCTATTGAAAGTCAGTGTAGAAACACGAAACGCGTGTCTGTCTGCCCTAATAAGATCTACCCGGTTATATTTTGTGAGTAGTTTGTTCATCCATCCGGCTGTTATATTTCCAAAGTTTAACTAAAAATGACAAGTTTTCATAATTTATGATCACTTTTCGCCACATACATAGTTCATGTTTTTAATGTTCGTACAGTTTCGCTCACATTGTTTACTTCAGGTAAATAAATACATGAGCAAAATCATAAACATACATTACTGTTTTTGAAGTTTGGACAGCTGTCATATCACGTTAAACCAGAATTTATATATTATGTCCGGAACAAAATAATTACATGTAGGCCACAAAAATATTTTGTTTCATGCGTGAATTGAACCTGTAATTCACTAAACAATACAGATAATGAAAAACCTTATCTTTTTTTAAGGCCCGCGACACTATTCCCAAACCACTGCAAGTCTTGAAAGCCAGAATCAACAGTGGGGACCACCAGAATCGCGCTGAGACAGACGCATGGGTTGTTACTTCTATAATTCAGACTTATTTGTCCTACAAGCAGACAAAACCTAAACGAGCTTAGAAAAAAGATGTAACAAAAAAGATAAAAGCCTTTATCCGTGTAATCACCAACTTACACTCACTTAAAGTCAATTCAAGGCACAGCTTAAAACCTTTTTCGATCTCTATTTGATGCATTTAAACGATCTAATTAGAGAAAAAGAGACGGCGATAGTACGATCTTTACGTCGCTTAATTTTTTTCTTTAAGAGCAGGAGTATGGTATTGAATAAAAACGTATCGATAAATGTACATAAGTTGGAGAAAAATCTACTAAAGAAGAGCTGCCGACGATCAACTTTGTCAACTTATTTGCCGCCACTTAGGCGATGGTTGTGATGCTGTTTTTTTTTTTTTTTTTTTTTTTCACGATGTGGAAATCCTCAATGGATGTCCTCCGCCCTGGGGAGAGCGGAGGGGTCTGTCAGACTCGTACTGACTAAAACCACACCGGTGTTCCATCGCACACTTGCGTCGGGGGGCAGCGGGATCTGATGCGACTTCCGCTGCCCCGGACTAGTGCCGGCCCGCTCGACCTGCGGGCCTCGTCCCGGGGGGAGTGAGGTGTAAAACTCCCCCCGCTACGTCTCGGAGAGGCGCGCGTGGAACACGACGCGCCGCCGTCTCGGGTCCAGTGTCATTGGGGGCGACGGATGTCCCCGCATCCGTCGCCCCTGGACCTATTTAGGGGGGCCGGAAGTGGGCGTTATCAGCCCTCTGCCGACGCCCGGTGCGTCTGCTGCGGGTCGGGAGGGCGGTCTCGACCTCCCTCAACCTCTCCGCAGGCTCCTTCTGCGACATGACGGTTTCGCAGAAGGACACCACTGCGTCCCAGGACTCTGCACTGCCAACCATCGCGCGAGCGACGGCCGGCAGCGACAGGTCTCCTCCAACCTCTGCTACGAGGGCACGGCGCGGCTCATCCCACGCGGCACACTCGGCCAGCGTATGCCGCGCCGTATCCTCCGTGCAGTGGACGCAGTGATGGCACCGGGCGTCCGGCTCCCTGCTTAAGCGACACAGGTACTTCCCGAAGCAGCCGTGCCCCGAGAGCACCTGCGTCGCCCGAAACGTCAGGATGGTTGTGATGCTGCTTTAACTCCCAAGTAAACCCAAAATGTCCAAAACCTGCTGACATCGCTATTTCTAAAAGAAACGTAACGTAAGATTAAGTAAATAAGATACTTATCTACACTGGCTTTCAAAAAAAAAAAGTTAGCTGAAAATTTATTTCAGGGGTATCGTTGTGTTAAAATCATTATTTGTTTATTTGAACTGTACTTTATGGCTTTGTTATTGTTTAATTAGCGAACGGATAAAGTAAACGGCATGCATTGAAAAAAAAACCTCAGAATAATACTCTAATTTACGAGTGGTGGCCAAGGTTTGGCCAAAGAAACCAGGGCCGTCCTAAAGCTCGTTGAGTTGGCGATATCGTCAAAGTCGCGGGAAACGCCTGGATCAGGGACGCACAGAACCGGGAAGTGTGGCGGAAGAAAGGGGAGGCCTATACCCAGCAGTAGGTGATTTTGAGCTGATAATATGATGATGATGAATACTCTATTACTTACAATCTGTCTTAACACTAATATTCATATCTTGTCTCTTAAATTTTATTGTGAGTATGTAGGGTCTATGTATTTCATGTACATAGCCATTATTTTATTTTTTTTCTCTTAACATTAACACTTATTTTTGTGAATGCTGGTTAACCTGTAATTGGCGACTGTGTAAGTTCAAGACTGTAAAACCTACGTATACCTAAATCACAGCATTTAGGTAACAGCTTCTGTGTACAGACACAGAAGCTGTTGGTGAACCTATATTAATAAATAAATAAATAAAACAATATATAATTGGTAGAACAGAGTACAAAATAAAAAGACACAGAAATATCGACATTTCTTCACATCTCTACTCATGAGGTCTACGTAAGTCGTAACGAGGCGTTAGAGTCGGTATTACGTGATCCTCATTTGGTGTAGGGACGACCGTAATGAGTTCTGATTGGATTTTGTGAGTCCATAAGTGAGACACTGATTGGATGGCTGGAGTAAAAGACGGATTATATTGGCGGTTATACTTAGATGGGCTTGTAAGAAAAGAAAGAAAGAAAATTAAGTTTATTTGACTTGGACAAAGAAAATTAGTGTTATCTTTGTGTTTTTTTCTCGTGAGTTACACAGAAGAACATAGCGATCTAAGCAACTATTAATACCTATTAGAAACTGAGAACGCATGATCATTGTAACGTCCCCACAGCTGGGATACAGGCCACTCCTCCAGCCCAGTTCCATTTAAGCATGGCAGTCGTGTGACCTATATCATTTGCGTTTTGAAACGCAATATCGAGTTCTATGTAATTAATTTACAAAAAGAAACAAGACAATTAGTGAATTATTCTATTAAAAAGTAAGACTAAAGTCATCATAATTTAGTTTAATTCAAACAGTAACTTCATTATCATAAAAGCCCCGCTGTAACTTCAAAAGCTAAAATCTATTTACTAACCGCCTTTCAACTAAAACTAAAATATACGAAAACCTAATCACCAGCTTCTACACTAAAATTAATCTAAAATATACAGCATGTTCTCGTCATTCTGTATTACTTTCAATTTGCATCCAACTTTGTGCGCGTTTAGTGAGCGCTTCATTACGGAGTTTCTAAAGCGGTTTAAAGCGCTGAGGTCGTGGAAATTAAACGTTTGGAGGGAAATTTGTAAGACGTGGATTTTGTAGCATATTTATAGATTATGTAGTATAGTTTGTAGGGTTTTAGGTAAATTGTGTAAGTTGCAAGTTTATATTATTGTAAAAAGAATAGGTTTTAAAATAAATCGTAAAACAGAAAATTAAAAGCCTTGGCTTATCACGCAATAATCGTTAGCAATTTATGCAAACGAAAATTTAATGATGATGATTAAGTATGTTAATATGAATCTTTAGATAAATTAGACTATTTTACATATTCATTTTAACACAACTTATTAAACAGCAGTTAAAGCGTTTGTTTTAAAACTTTCGTTTAAAATTTAATTCAACACTAAACTTTACAATTTATATTAAAATTTGATTTTAGAAATTAAATCACTTTCGGCTTTAAATGTTAGAAGTTATTTTATGTCACAGGAGTCAAATCAAATCCACAACTTCTTTAAAAACATACATAAGTTTTGATATTAGTCTTAGCAATTTTCCTAAGATTTTCCCACCTGATACTGAAAATCCAACCCAACCCAATCAGTACTGAACATAAACGATGATTACCTCCATCTATACAAATAGCGCTATTAGCGGGACTATAAAAGTTGAGTAAAAACTTAGATAAAGGATGAAGCCGAAGTAGTGATAAAGTGAAAAGTTTACTGAAAATCTTTTATCTTTGAAAGTGGTGTGCAACACTATTTTTTTTTTTAACGGATGGGAAATCATCAAAAGACTCCTAACGCTCTGGGCGGAGCAGTGGAGTGTCAGACTTTTACTGACTAAAACCCATCCATGTTCCTTCATCGTCCTTTGTGATCCGGGGCCACGGTATCTCTTTCGAACAGTTCCGCAGCCCCGGCAGGCATCGGCCCTTGCCCGCGGACCCCTTCTTTTTTGCTGACCCTCTGAGTAGATATTTTTTTCTACATTTTCTAAAATATGACCCTAGTTTTAGTTTACGTATACAAACATAAACTTACGAACGAAAACATGATCGAAGTAAGCAGTATAGTTTACTTTAAACGAAAACATACATGCCATCATAACGTCACGCCTGTAGTCCCCGAAGGGTTATGCAGAGGTGTACCTAATAGTGCTCCCACATTTCGACAGTTTATCTCCCGAATACTGAAACGTCACTCAAAATTTAAGTAGCGCTTATATTTAACAGATATTCAAAAGTGACATTTGGCCATACGAAATTTAAAAGTTTAGGAGCTGCTCAAATGTTAAGCAGCACTTAAATCTTGAGTGACGTTTCAGTATTCAGGAGTAAGTCCCCTGTAATAGGGAGGGGGGGGGGAGCCTGACACAAATCCAGAATCCGTGGCGGCTACTAAGAAATTCCTGATGGAAATGCCAAATAACATTTAGCCCGACCCCGGCAATACGACCTCTAACATAAAAAAAAACCAGCCAAGTGCGAGTCGGACTCGCGCACGAAGGGTTCCGTACCATTATTTATTTAATTTCGAATAAAGCTTACAGACTAATAACAATCTGGAATATAATGCATAAGTTGTGACATTTGCTAATTACAAGCTTCCTCATGTATTATATCTAATTAGTTATGTGTTACTTGCGTTGACCAGTTACACCGATTTACGTAAGTAAACAGACAGTTAGTAGAGTTCTTATCTATACAACAACAAAATGGCAAAAAAATCGTGTTTGTTGCCCCCCTTAAATATTTATTTTATTCTGTTTTAAGTATTTGTTGCTATAGCAGCAACAGAAATACAACATCTGTGAAAATTTCAACTGTCTAGCTATCACGGTTTTTGAGATACAGACTGATGACAGATAGATGGACGGACAATGGAGTCTTAGAAATAGGGTCCCCTTTTTACCCTTTGGGTACGGAACCCTAAAAAAAGAAAATAAAAAAGAACTCTAGAATAATAACGCTGGCTTTGATTAATCCTTTAAAAAAACATAGTAATTTAAACAAGAAATAATTGAATTGGGAAATGAAACACCTAACCTGGGCTGAAATAATTTCTATGCAAATTAGATTTACAAAAAACTCACTTTCTGTTGACTAAAAATAAAAAGAGTTTGTTTAAATGAAACAAAAAATAGACATTTCTTGTTTTGTTTACTGTAAGCCTACTCTTTATAGCCGTTACGCGGGCGAACAGGAAACACCCTTGAAAGTTTTGAGAGAAAAATTGCCTTATAGATTTTGTATGATATTTCAGATTGTTTTTATATCTGTGGTAGCTTATGAGAAAATTGTTTTGGTTTATTGAACTACATAATAATGTATTTTATACGAAGTGATTGGAATATTCCAATGATGAATGTCTGATATCTTCAGTGTTTGTTATTTATTAAGAGCTCCCGATACACAACAACAATCACGGAAGATATCCCGTCATTGACAGTATAAGTTATAACCATTACGTTAGAACAGTTTATTTCAGTTTTCACAGCCATAATACAGAATCATTTGTGAAATAATTATTGCGCAAATTCTGCATTATTTATAGTTTCCATTTCAATTAGTGAGTCTCTTGTGTTAAAAAAAAAACTACAGAAAACCTAACCAAATATACCCAAATATAATCAAATTTGAAATAGCATAAAATTATGCACATCTCTGAAACACGGAAAGCATAAGACATGTTTGAAAACCTATTCGTGACCTGGCAGCGTAAAACTAAATCATAAATTATTCGTCACTCCACGGTCCAACTCCTCAGCTCTCTCCAACTCGTCACCTCTGTGGTACGAATTCTATTTATTTTGTGCTGATGGCTTGGGACGTGATCAGAATTGTGTGAAGCTACAAGCTACATGTCTAGAGTTGTGTAGACGTGACACTCTTAAAGGAGTGACAATTTTATAGCTGAGAGTGGAAACCAAGATATAAGATATACATCTTATACTAAAACTCGTTTTGAAAAGTTAGGAATGTGATTGTGCAAAGACCAATGTTATCAAACGACGTTTTTCAACATATTTTCAAGGAACGAATGGATAAAATATTATAAAAATGCCGCTCAGTTCCAAAAGTTTGTTGAAAAACGTCGTTTGATACACGTTGACAATTGTTACTGCAGTTCTCTGCTCTATAACAACCTCGCCTGCGGCTCGGGTGTGAATTCTGCATCGACTGCAATAACAAAGTTTCCCCACTTATATTAAAATGTAATATTTCGTTGCGCTCTAGGTCCCATTTAGCCCTCGTCCTCGTCTCGTGCTTGCAATCCCGTCTGGAGTACTATGACAAACTTTGCACAATAGTGTCAAAATATAACTCCTATTTTGTGTAAACATAACCACAGAAGTACCTAAAATACTTTTTTGTTTATTTTGGGACCGGATCTCGTATTAAAAAGTTTATGACAAAGATTCATGGCTAAAGAAATGATGGAAATTACCAATTAACCAAAATAAATTTTGCTGAAAAAGTTTTATCAACGTCCTTCTGTAAAACAAAGAGCTTGGAAAGCTTCGGAAACAGCTATTACAAAGCTTTTATGCACTTTTACTCTGCTCTTAAAAAAGGGGTCGAACTTCAGTGAAAAACTGGCAGCTGACTGTGAAAATACCGTTTTTGCTTTTGTGAAAATTTATGTTCGACAGAAACAGGCATGAAAAAGGGAATTTATAAACTTAGACAATACATAAAGCCTTTATAAAGAGTAGTGTACATTCTTTTTTGTTAAATACTTGCTGGATAATGGATGGGACCGCGTGACACTATACGACCCCATCTTGTTTATTTAAAAAAGTAAACTAACCCGTAAGAAAAAAAATTATGAGTAAATGTTATACACCACTAATTAAAAAAAATGGGGCTCTATCCGTACCCTTTACTGATCATATTTATGTAGTCAAAAGTAAAAAAAACGAAATCCCAAAATTGTCTACGAAAATTTGTCATAAATGGTAAATTCAGAACTGAATCAATCATTCATAACAATAGGCATGACGACAGTATCAAAAAATTGCAAATCTATTTAGTCCGTAAGTTAGAGTATTGGAAATTAATGGACACGTATTTTTTGTATTTGTAAATCAATGAATATTGACAAAGATAAAACGCATCAAAACTCGGGAGTGGGGGCTCATGACGTCAGAACTAGCTAAAATAATACCATAGCTTGACGTATTGAGAATTTTAAAAGCGTCGTATCTTCGTCAATTTTGGTTTACGTAACCAAAGAAAAAACACGGGTCAGATATTTTTTTATAATCTAAATGACGGACTAATTAGTTTTTTTTTGTCGTCTCGCATTTTGCTACTAGAAAATGACTACGCGAACGCGAGATCGAGCTTAGCTCCTGTAGTCGCCTTAACTCTCCGCACTGCCCCAACTTAGTATCTGCATTGTACCCGTTTGAAAACGGGGCGGGTCCTTATCATGTCATTAACAAAATAATCAAGGGTAATTTTCATTAACCCCCACTATTTCAAAAGTGTTATTTTCATTAACTCTAACTTTCAAGCTAGTATTCATTAAGAGAAAGACATCACATAGCATTACATCATACCTGTCATACCTAACCATCATACCCAAGGGGTTAGGCAGAGTTGTACGCATAGCACAACACACAACAAATCGCATGCCTGGTTAATAAATGGCAATACTTACAAAGAAATGGTTGTACATTACCTGATACACGTAAAGGGTAATTCCGTAAAGTACGAGTCATACCTCTGGGTGTTACCCTGAACTCATTAGTTGTACGACGATAATACTGCCGACATATTATTTTGTATAAATGGACAAAGCTCTTGCTTTTGCCCGTGGCTTTGTCTGTAACCGCCATAAAATATTTTTTTACTTAATATATCATCAGCCGCAATGTTCCCACTGCTGGGACACGGCCTCCTCTCAGTGACAGGGAATGGGCTATAATCCACCACGCGGGCCCAGTGCGGATTGGTAGATGTCACATGTCTTCGAATTTTTTATTCTAGGACATGCCGGTTTCCTCACGATGTTTTCCTTCACCGTTTTGAGAGCAGGGGTGATGAAATAAACCACACAAAGTAATGCGCCTATCTGGGTTCGAACCCACGACTTACTGTTCGTAAGTCGGGGCCGCCACCACTGGGCCACCGCTGCTCACCATAATATATAAATCATTGAAAAAATGTTTAATTTCTTAGAATATTTTAGTATTTAAGTGACTTACGTGTTAAATGAAATCATTTATTTCTTTACGAACATGGGTATCGAAGGTAGCATTAGCACTTTAGCTGGTTGGTCTTAAGTTTATTTTCACACCCATCTTTGTCTTTAATATATACACAAATAATAACATAAAGTTAGGCGGGAAAAGCTACTAACATTAAGAAATGGAAAAAAAAACCGTCGATACCGTACGTATAAAAAAATATTAATTAGAAACCCTTAGTAGATGGCTTGGTAATAAAATAGCTACTGTACTACCCACCCTCTCAAACGTAATTACTCCGCAATATACAGCGTCCCACTCTGTGACGAGGCCTACCTACAGGGACCTATTCATAATTCTAGTTAAATTGAAATCCTCCTAGCAAGTCTACATTTACGTCAGAATAGTAATTGAAACCAAGGTCTCGGGTGTCAATGATATTAATTGACACTGAAACCTCAGACAGTTTATAATTCCCAGCGTCTTGGTAACTTCAGAAACTACGTCGTATAATTAATTAGTAAATAGAATAGATTAGTTTCTATTCTCGAGAAGCTCGATCTACAGGTTAAACCGCGCTTGCTTACGTTGGTCCATATATATGTGACTAACCATTACATACCAAGTTTCCTCCGTGCTTCGGAAAGCACGTTAAGCCGTTGGTCCCGGCTGTCATTTGTAGATCTTTGACAGTCATTAAGTCAGTGGCCCGAAAGTCTGACAACGACAACGAGTTATTCATCAAGTCGTCCCACATGCCTACGGCCCATTTGGGACGAGTTGATGACAATCAAAATAAGTAATATTTTCATTCTGCAACTCGTCGCACGTTACAATACTAGCCTTACCAAGGGGTATCGTGTTACTTCAAGTAATGGTTCCGGAGGTCAGATAGGCAGTCGCTCCATGTGGTAATCTGCTGAATTCGGTTAGACGAAAAGCCGACGCCAACATAGGAGGCTAAAGCTAGGCAGATGATGTTGAGTGAGTATGTAATTAGGTATATGTAATGTAGTCCTCCTTACCAATTTCGGTAACGGCGATCCTTTAAAGCTATTTCCTTGCGTGTGCTCTTATATGACAAGCCAGACCGAATTTGCTTTTAACCCTCTGTACGCGAGACACATGGCTTTTTAATTGTTGTCTGTAATTACGGCATACGAGGGGTTAAATACCAGGTCACAACTAATGCAGTAGAGTTGACCGGTACAGTTAGAGGTGTGGGTGTCGATAAGTACATTTGTTATAAAAATAAATGTTATCTAATTAAAGAAGTTGCACGATCACGTACCAATTAGTTGAGAACAATAGCGATTGTATTCCTTAGTTATGTAAAGTCTAGGATTATTCGTTAGCTAAAGCTTTCGTGTTATATTACACAATTACTGTTATTATTTCTATTGAAACAATGTATTACGGTAAGGTATTGGATTGCAAATAACGCGTTTCAAGTTTTGCGTAATTACAATATTTATTGATGAGATGAGATAGCTGTGTACTCGATATCATTTTCAGTTGGAAAATATTACGGACTTCTATAATAATATTTAAACACTAGCGGACGTCACGCGGTTTCACCCGGGTAGTCCCGTTCCCGTAAGAGTACGGGGATAAAATATGGCCTATGGTACTCAGTAAAGACATGGCTTTCTAACGGTGAAAGAATTTTTTAATTCGGCGCAGTAGTATTTGAGTTTATTTATTACAAACATATACACACACACACACACAAAAATACTAATCTTTCCTCTTTATAATATTAGTGTAGATTAAACCTGCATTTAACCTCTCTGAATTCCGAAAAATCCTAAAATAATGTTTAACCGTATATCGCATGACTGGAGTCCTGAGACAGCTATACAGGGTCGCGGCAAACCAAGGAGAAGGTGGCGGGGACGCCTTGGATGGTTTCCTCACAAATTCGCGCGAAGAGGCCTTTGCTCAAGAGTTGGACAGTACAGGCCAACAAATTGTGAAAAATGAAATTTGTGAAAAATTTCATGTGTCTGGACTCAGTGATTATGCATTGTCTGGTCTTTAAATTAATAATTCAAATAGCAAATGTATCACTTCTATTTACTGCTTTTGTTACAATATCACCAGAAAATAGCCGAAAACATACATCCAATATTGTCCTAACAAACTAAACTCTAAATACTGTCTAATTACTACAGAAACTGTACAAAATCATTCCTCCGGGAATCGTGACAACATCATAACGGACTCGATTGCGAACTAATGACGTCATTATGTACCAAACGAATACAATGTAACTACCTACTGCCTACACAACTTTACTGGATACTAGGAAACAAATCATTTGAGTGGGAGTTAGAATGTGCGCAGTATTGGGTAAGGCTTCGTTTATGTGGGCAAGTTTTATAGGTTGGTTGGTTAGTTCTATTCAATTATTTTCCCATCAACTCACTGGACTTTGGTTTAGCAATACTCCTTGGTACATTTATCTGTGGAAGCTACTGCAACAATTTAGAGACAATATGGCAAGTCAATGTCACAACGCTTCAGTATATATCAATAGATGGCGCTGATCAGCTTTGGGAATATTTTTTCAAGCGTCGTTCTAGTAAAATCCAATGAAAATAGAATTTACTACGTATTATATTATAGGTCAATGGTAAAATGTTTTAGCAGGGCAAAAAAAAACTCTCGACGTATGTCTAACTCATTGTATGGTAAAATTTATTTACTATTTATTGTTGTTGTATATAAAGTGAGAACTGCAAAGAACCCGAATTTGACGACCCGAATAGCGCAGCGGTAGTGTGGCTGCCTTACGTTCTTAGGGTCCCGGGTTCGAATCCCGGTAGGAGCAAATTTTCGTGTGATGAGCAGGGACATTTGTTTCCGAGTCAAGGATGTTTATATGTATAATATGTATGTATTTACAAACAAAAAGTATATAATTATGTAGTATATCAACTATCTGGTATCCACGACACAAGCCTCGTTGCTTAGTGTGGCACTAGATGGCGCTGTGTGTAATGTCCAGCGATATTTATTATTAATTTATAACCTTATTTCTGGCAAACATTTTTAACCTAAAAAGTTCACTGTTCTTTTGCATCACTGAACTGAACTACAAGTTTTTGCACGTTTTTTGCTATTGTTCTTCTGAGTGTTTTTGCGTTATGTCTAAACTCCTGGTGCGTCGAGTCTAGCTTAGGTTCCTCCGTACTTCAGTTAAGGCTTTGTGGACATAAAAACGAGCCATTTAATTATTCCCAAGGTAGATCAGCGCCATCTAGTTCGTTCATAAAAAGCACTGGAAAATTCCCCATTACTATCATCAAAACCATAGTGTATGATCTAAGGTCAACAAAGACATGTCATAATGGAAAAAGGATCTCAACTAAAAAGTACTCAATGATTTTAGGGCATGGAGTTTGCATAACGTAGGATACGCATTGAAAAAGTGTCTAATTTTAAAAGTTTGCCACATGGATGATGGTTACAGGAGGCCGCTGCACGTAAGAATTTGTGAGGATTGTATTTAAATAAATATTATAGTAAAAAGAAAGAAAAAAACTCAGTTTATATCACCCCTCAAAACAATTATTCAAGATTTCTCATTTTCAAAGTTTGCCTGATTTTCATTTGTTGAATGAATCGGTCTTCTGTACATAGACTATATATCGCGCCTCTACCGTAGCCAACGATATCTGAACGCTAGATACTCCATTGTTTAGTTCCGACTGTTGCGAGCCCGGCTTGTCATTACTTCTGCTTGTTCCGCTACTGTAATTGGCGATATGGATGTGTTACGAGTGGAACCTTTGTTTCATTTGGTTTCTGTATCTTTGTGTTGTTATTGGTGTTGAAGTGGTATCGTTAGGAAGATATCTTATTGTGTATCTTGTGTAATAAGACTAGCGACCCTCATCTGTGTCGCTCGGTTTGTACCACTTGTCAAATAATCGAGATATCTTGGATAGTAACATAATTATATTGAAATAGAAGTAGTTTCTATAAAAATCTTTAAGCCACAAGAATGGAGTGAATTTAACAAAAACATTGGAAGTAATTAATATCAATGCAATTTCTCTAAAGCGTCGTGTGTTTCCTATGAGTTAAAATAGTTGGCACAAAACTTATACCGTCTTATTATAAAAACTTTCATAAATACCAGGTTGAAATCAGAACTAAAAGGTCTTGGTTTAGTATGATACTAACATTAGTTCTTTCATTCGTATTACAAATCGTAGACCAACAAAGGACTACTTAGTACCAAAGATAGTCCCTGGTCTAAACATTATCCACAGATTATATGCAACAAAATATTTAAACTATTCTATCATTCGTTCAGCGATCTATGCGCCGTTCCTTTTTACAAAATGTTGTTACATAATTTGAATAAAAAATATTTTAGAAATTGTTTTTGGTAGTCGTAAAATATAAAATTTAGTTATTTAAAGGTATTTAAATATTCCGACTTGTGTTTTATTGAATGCATCAATCCAATTGTTCTGTTTTGGAACAACTATCGAGCTAGCGCGTATAATGGAGTGAACTGGGCGGTGCGCGTAATTTGAATAATGTTATCGAAATGTTTATGTTGTATCTTAAAGTAAATTAAATGTCCGGTTACACTTCAAGATTATGAATACAATTAAAGGCACAGTTCTTTGGGCACAGTATTCTTTGTGGTGAGATCGTGTGTGCATTAAAATTAAAAAAAAATGGAACAACCAAAGAAAAAATGGGGTGAAAATTGGAGTTCAGAAGAAAAGGTTAGTGATAACTGACAAGTTAGAATACGTATACACAGTATTTGATGCACTAAAGCTAAACTAACCTAACCTAACGTATGCCACAGTATATACATTAATACAAATTTTATTCTCGGATTTACTCATACTGCGTCAACATAATGTCAAGTCGGCAAAAATACTCTAAGATAAGTCAACGAACACCAATTTAAATATGTAAAAAATCGAGTTTACAACCATACCATGTGTTTAGTACCATAGTTAAACTAGGGGTCACGATGGTCTAACTTTGGTACCATAGAAAGTTCTAGGACTAGCGATAAACTTCTTTTTGTAATAACGTTTATTCAAGTTCATGGTTTAAACCTAGTACTAAAGCCGGTACTTTTTTTAAGACCACGTTTTATAATAAGAGGGATATGGTCACTTACGGGATATCTTCCGTGATTGTTCATTATTTTGAGCTCCCGATCTTTCGACGCTGTTGCAAACGCCAAAATCACCATTAGACCATTACGGCACTTTTGAATGTCAAAAATACAAGAAAAAAAACAAAGCTACAGTCACAGTCACAAGGCATAATAACTTGAGAAAGTACTGTAGTTGCCCTTTCCCTAGCGTAGATCTCTATGGAGAAGAACGGGCAAGCATGAACATTCTTTTAAATCAAAATATTGTTCCAAAATCTTGGTTACATCATTAATTTTGTGATTATACATATATGTGAGAACAATGTAGAAAGACGTGCACATTAAGATCGTCCAGAGTAAAAGAATAGATCAACAATTTAAAAATAAAGTAATGACAACGGAATTACAACTATCACGGAAGATAATTATCCACTACGTGACAGTACAAGAAAAGTTTACTATTAAACCGTGAAGGCTTAAAACAGTTGTTAGTACAATTCCTAAAACAGGTTTACTATATGAAAAATATTATGAACACCAAAATTGTAGTCTAAAAATAGCATCAGCATTTTTCGTAGAGCAAAAATAAAATAGCCAGAAACTACCAACACAAACTCCTACGTACTATACATATTGACCTGACCTTTGTTCAAACTGCAGCGAATATTCTCAGTAATCAACGCCCACGTTTGCACAATGTACAATTAACATGGTGGAATACCAAATGTTAGGTCAACCGTCCACTGTTACGTAAGACATGCATAGAGTTGAAGAGTTTTTCCACGATAGCTGCGCGTTTCATTTATTTGCCAAGTACGCATTCGTCATTCCAAATAATGGGTGCAAAAGGTACCCTTAACGAAGCCAAATGGCACTTGTTTTCCCCGTCATTGCAATCATTTTTATGTTGAAGATCATACGTGGGAAATTAGTTACGGAGATATTGGGGTCAAAGTTTCAACTTTTCCACAAGTTTTTTTTTTTACTTTAAATACCTCCACAACCCCGTACTATTCAATACATCCATCAGCATAATGTTTTGAGTGCGTTACATTGAGTCTTACCGTAAAACGTGATTTTCACCCCAAAAAAAAGTCGTTTCCCAGCAAAAAAAAAAACGTAGAGTTACATAGTTTGATGTACAGAATGTTTGGTTGACGTTCGTGAAGGGTCTGTTTATAAGGTCAGTGCTAACAGGTCACAGTACCAGACCTCCATAACAAAACAAAGCGTGCTTAGCCGCGAGCTGCTGTGGAGCACCGCCTTTACACAACCAGTGCGCAATATTCCAAATTCATATGAACGGGAATTTCGACACCCACTCACCAATTTCAAAGTAAAGCTCTGGCTTATGCAGGCACAGGCAGTATGTTATGTTGGGTGGGCTTATTGTGTGGGCTTTATCAATATTTACGAGACGAATATACTAAGCTTGTTACCCTTGATTTTACTTGCATGCTAGCGGAAGTTTCTTTGTTAGAAACCAGATAAAAAGGGTTTTGTGTGTTGCTTCGGGAATAATATAATCTTTTAAGCAACAAACTGGTATGTATATAACATATTCTATATATAGGGTAGAAGGAACATCGACGAACAAACGACTAGCACTTATTCAGTATATCATTCCAATCACCCTAACATATACTACCGTGGTTCGAATCCCGGTAACAGCAAATATTTGTGTGGACGTTTGTTTCCGAGTCATGGATGTATAAATGTATAATAAGTATGTATTTACAAACAAAAAGTATCTTTGTAGTATATCATCTATCTGGTGTCCAAGACACAAGCCTCGTTGCTTAGTGTGGCACTAGATGGCGCTGTGTGTAATGTCCAGAGATATTTATTTATTTATACATTTTTCAGTGGAAATTAAAAAGAAACAAGCTGTTCCATACATTTTAACCGTGAAGGTATTCGGTCATTCTCCAAGCAGGCGTTCTTTGCCTAATTACCGTACCCTTTTTTATTTTTCACTGTTTGACATTAAACACATTAGAATATGAAACACATCAAAGATACGAATTCAATAGTTAATGAGGCATTTAAGTATTAGTGGTGGTTTTCTAGATAATGAGACTTAAAAATTGTATGTGTATGGTAATTAGATAAGTTGAATATTTGATGCAACGGTAATTAGAAAATATCATCAAGTCCTTGTAAAATATTAAAAATGATAATATTACTCATTCGACATGCATTAATCATTTGTACACAATCATAATAAAATTATAGCATTAGAATTAACAATGTACCTCATATCCAATCGTAAAAAAGAGACTTTATCATTGCTATCGTTTATTAAAAATTACACACAAATGACACTTTCAATGAAAATCAGCTAAAATCAAACTAAAAAATTTATGTATCTTTTAAAGGTAAGTAGGATGGAACTTATGACTAATATTCTTAATTATCTTGGATAATAAGGATAGATCTAGCATAAAGCTACTCACAGCTCTTTTAAAATTTGCGTATATTAGTATCACTGAGAACTTATATTCTATTAATCATCATAATTACACCGACTAGTATGTCATACAGTTGAACCAGTCTTGTTTTATAGTAATTTTCTATTTAAAAATCAAGTCCATATCAGTGGGGGTCTTACACATGCAAGTCTCTCTTGGTCGTGAATCAGGGATCACGACCCAAAATGGTCGCATCTTGCAAAATGTTGAGTAGGTAGCTGATTTTATAGGTGTGTTACTCAAGAAATTTAGTGTAGAGATTTAATAAAGTGTCTGTCAAGAAACGTTTTTGCTTTTCTATTGTTTTTCTTAAAATGTATTCTCTCTTGCCAGGACAAATGCGACTATTCTCGTCTTGTTCTAGAAAAAGTTGGACGTCTTGTTTAATTTTCTCTATATTAGTCTCCTTATTATTATTATGTAAATACTTTGGTTCGTTTTCCTTTTCGTGACTTTGTTTTGGTTTTGCATGTAGCGTGCTTTTATATTTCAGCCTTAACTTGCTTCCTGTACTTTGCTTTTGCTCTTTTTAACTCCTCAATTTTTTTCAGCATAATATAACATTTCTTTATTTGTTTTATCTATATGTCTCTTTAATAACAACAAGGGTGAGATTTTTTTTCGTTTCGGTTTCTCGACAGTTCTTTTCGAAGATAGTGAAGTTGGTGTTGAACATAAAGAAAACGCTCGTTCCATACTTGTATCTTTATTTTCTGTCAATTGCTCAATATTGCCTAATAATAACAAAGTATCAGTAGAAGATGATGACAGAGCACTAGATGGACGCGGAGTTGATGTGATTAAGGTAGGTATGGAATTTGATATCTTCTTCAAGGGAACTTCTTTTTTTTAAAGAAGTCGCAGATAGGAAGTATTTTTTATCTCTTTTTCTTTTATTATACCTTTCATTCTCTTTTTCTTTTGATTGTTTTATATAAAACAGGGTCATTTTTAATTCGTTCTCGGCGTAGTAAATATTAATTTTTCATACAACGGTAATTATTAGCACATGGTAATTAGTATACGGTAATTAGAAAACGATAGACTTTCTTGAAAATTTCGAAAACCAACATAGTATGCTAATACTGGCTTATCACAACGTACGGAGACCAAAGTACTGTTCCATTTACATTATCAACTAGGGTCTAACTTAAAAAATCAAGTATCTAAATAAGTACAACGGTAATTAGATTTTTTTTTAACCAAGGCTACGGTAATTATATATTCACGTGCTTCGTTGCCGGTACACTAACGTAACAGACGTGCAACTGCTGATGGGCCGCGGCTCACCCTTAGGAGATCCGACGCGTGCGGTAGTGATTTGCCAAATACCGTTATTTAGGGATGTGCACCCGAGAACAGAAAATGTCACGGCAATTATAACTTTCGAGCGGACATGCGGTTATTTCATGATAATTATTTACAGACTGGTTCTATTGAGTCGATATTTTGTTATGCGATACACGTTGCTTAATATCGTTTAAAACGTTGAATGGATCAAAGTAAATCTGTACGTTTTAGAAATTACAAGCAAGTTTTAACATTAAGTTGGTGTGCGGACACGCTACGGTAATTAGAGAATAGAGGCTCTTTGAACAGAGGTTAAATTAATTTAGTCTTATCTAATTAAAAACAGAACCCAATATTTTGTTTACAGCTAGATAAGGATGTTATCTAACATATAAAAAAAACCATGATTGAATTTGATAATATTACGGATTATGTAAGCCCGGACAAGTAAAAACTTGCAACCGGAGAATGGCCGTATTGCACTTTTATAATTGTTTTTAACCGACTTCAAAAAGGAGAACGGTTCTAAATTCGTCGGAACCTTTTTTTAAAAAAAAAAAATGATTTAATTTGGTGTTGTGTATTTAGTGTGTTGAAGGGGTGGCCCAGGTTTAATACTTTGGTACATACATTCTTATTTGACGAGTTTCACGTCATAGAGCGCATTTTGCCTAATTCAACCTCCTGACTATTATAAAGAAATGCCTACATTGTTCGATTACCCTATTTATAAACTGTAGTTGTTGGCGCCCTAAAAATCTGGTGCGCATTTATGCCTGTAGATAATTGGCTCTTGGGATCTCAGCTGAGCGCGCAAAATGACTTATCTGCACAACGTAGCTTTAATCCTTCAGAGAATCCCAATTATTGCACCAATCTGTGCACAACACTACACAATAAATACACAGAGTGCACAACACACAACACAGCGCTCTCAATTAATCCAGCTTGTGTAACACCCACGTTTTAATTTGCATACAAATTGTTTTTCAAACAAACACGGAGGATATTTGTATGTTCTGATATATTGAGTAAATATTCCATTTCGTTTCAATTAATTGGAATAGTGGTGCATGTTTCAATGTTTTAATACGACGAATTGAGTGATGAAATTATTCAGTTTCTGTTAATTTGAATTGTTTTAATTGAAAATAAATGTTAGGTTGTTGAATTAGGAAAAATAATTTTATTGATTATATTGTTTATGATAACTTTGTGAGATTAAAAAAAAACCATTCAAGTGTGAGTTGGACTCGCGCGCCGAGGGTTCCGTATAAACTTGTAGGTATTTTGTTATTAGACAACATACTCGAAAAAAAAATCAGAAAACCGTAAAGTTTTCGTTTTTTTTTTTCCATTGCATGTGCCGTAGGACATTGTTTCTTGTCAAATTTCATGATTCTAGGTCAACGGGAAGTACTCTATAGGTTTTGTTTCCCCTGTGAAATCGCAAAATATGTGACATAAACGGTCACACTAGGGAGAGGCCTATGTCTAGCACTGGACTGTATAATATAATTTTTGTGTAAATTAGCAAGTCTCTCAAACATTTCTTTTGAATTGTTGGAACTTCATAATGTACAAATACTTAAGCACTTCACTCCGGCCACATAAAATATATTTATTGAGCATAAAATACAATCCAACTAAACAGAACATAACTTTTCGATTAAGAACCGTATTTTACCGCCATAACCGTAAAACATCCATAATCTGATACGCCATCCATTCTGAAGCACTAAATAAAAATAAACAAGGACTACGAGATACGTAGCACTTTGCTACGAGAGTTATACAAACAAGCGCTACGAGTGCTACTCTGCTACGCCGTAGCTACAAGGCTACGAAAGTCAATTTTCTCTAGAATATATTGAGTTTACTTTGAGCAATAAAATTATTATTATATTATAATTATGTTTTTACTTAGGAGTACGCAATATCTCTTAGAATTTAGTTTTAGCCGTAATTAATAGTCTTTGAAAATGATCTAAATTCTAATAAATGTAATAGAAATAATATCTCAAGTGCTAATATTCCCACGCTAGTTATTAAATAGTCATTTATTTCTAAGTTCTAAGAAAATTGTTTTTCAAATACATCTTATTATTTTCAGCGAATAGAGATTAAAATAATTTTCCTTTATTGAAAATTATGCTGTAATTTTTACAAATGATTAAAATTATTTGTTCTGTGTTGAAACTTATATTATTCTTATTAAATCGTAAAATATAAATCATTCCTTGAAACACAAAATCTTCTATTAAGCCAAATATCAAAAGCTTCTTTCAGAAGTAACAAGATTTAAATTCCCTGTAAATTATCCCCCATAATCCCGGGGGGATATGAGCATGTAGTTTCCCGAGAAACGTACTGAGAACTTTCTCAAAGACAATAAAACTATTTCAGTGGAAACTCGGGGAAAATGAGTGTCGGTTTCTTCAAGAAAAGGAATATTCATTTGAATATTTTGTTAACTTGGGTTTCTACTTTATTTGACAAACTTAAGATCACCAAGCGCGCGTTCCTGAAAACATAAGCAGTCAATAAGCTCTCGACTAACCAAAGCGTGGCTAAGCCATGCGAACACAAGACCATTGCATCATTTTGTTTGACGAACTGAAGCATGTCGCCGCGCTGACAGTGTGTGACGGGTATGCCGAACAAATAAGTCATGCAGAGTCTCAAGTTCGAACCCAAGACACGCACCTTTAAGTTTTAGGATTTATGTGCGTATTGTGTAATTATCACTTGCTTCGGTGAAGGAAAACATCGGGAGGAAACCGAGCCAAGTCAGAGGCTCATGGGCGGCATAAAAACTCTGACACCAGGTTAGGCACCAACCACACGATAAAAAAGAAGAAAAAATAAAGAAAGTATAATAATTAATAAAGAAAAAATAAATATCTTAATTGCGTTTGATCGATCGCTTAGATTAGGACGCTTGGTACAGAGGTGTTTAAAATGGCGCGAGTAATCGAGTTTCGCGAGATTTGCCTCAGTTTGACTAGCGCTTTACTCTTGCTAACAACCTTGCTGACTAGGCAACGTTATTACCAAGACTAATTGCTTGAAGCCTAGCCTACTAATTAGGTACTCACTCACGTATGTAGTAAAATAATTATCTTGCGGATAGCAATTATTAATGCATTCATGCATGCTTAACTGAGTTCTAGACAGGAGTTTAGTTAATGTGTAGCTTATGGGAGCCATCTTTCATTTCATTTCCTTTTATTTCATTTTCATTTATTTTATCTTTAATTCATCTGCCTAGCCTTTTCCCGACTATGTTGGGGTTGGCTTCCAGTCTAACCAGATGCAGCTGAATACCAGTATTTTACATGGAGCGACTGCCTATCTGACCTCCACAACCTAGTTAGTACTGGGTAATACGATACCCCTTGGTAAGACTGGTTGTCAGACTTTTTGGGCTACTGACTACCTGTAACGGCTGTCAAAGATCTACAAATGACAGCTGGGACCAACAGTTTAACGTACTTTCCAACACATTGAGGAAACTCGGTGTGTAATAGGTGGTCACCCATCTACGGACCAACGTAGGCAAGCGCAGCTTAACCTAAAGATAGACCCGAGCGCCTGTTATTATTTAGCCACGAGTCAGACAACATGCTTTAATTTAAACAGCTTGTTCAGGTTGACATTAATTATTTCGTAACTAATCCTAAATACACAACACAAATCACAATTAATTATGAAGTCAAACACAAATTCCAAACCATAATTATTATCTAAACAGTTCAAATTACTAATTCAATAGCACAACTAACTAATATTTGATGAGTGTAGTGGATTGCCTCGTCGTTCCAGTAGTTGCAGGCCTACTACCATAGGTATGGTCCTGGTTTTGATTCCTAGGCCAGAAAATGTGTTATTGGGTTTTAGATGAGGAGTTTCTCAGTGGCAGTCTAGATTTGTGCCCGGTTGATGCTAAAAGGTTCGGTCACTAATACTTAGAGATATAAATTATTATTATTATTATTGTTTTTTAATTACTCCTAATTTCGTTCTTATCATGTTTCACAAATTTTGTAAATAATCACATTTTGCATTTCAATGTTATTAATTATTATTTTTTATTACTTTTACTCCACTAGCTGCCTTATACCCGCTCGCAGGAGTGGCTCCCTCTGAAGTTCGAGGGGAGGTTGCCTGTTCCTCCGAAAAATATAAACAAGAGACAGACAAACGCCATCCTCTTTACAATGTGGAGACGTCACGAGGCAGGCTGAAGAGTCGAAACAGCTTCCTTAGGTCGAATATTCCACCAATCGACCATACTAGGGTTGGTAAAGCCCGCAAAAAGCTGTGGCTCCTTAAACATCCCCCCCCGGCTCACTATGTTGAGCCTGCAGAAAAGCTCTCAGTGGGTCATCAACTGCCATGGCCCACCTGGAAGACTCTAAACCGACTTAGAAGCCAGGTGGGCCGCTGCAGGTTCAACTTGGTCCGGTGGGGGTATTCCGATAAAGCTGAGTGCGACTGCGGAGCCTCATCTCAAACCACGACCCACCTCTTGACTTGCTCTTTGTGCAACTCCACGTGCACTTTAAGGGACCTGTCTGAAGCCACCACCAACGCCGTCGACGTGGCTGAGTTCTGGTCGAAACAAATTAAAAATAATTAAAAATGGGAATCATCGACACGAAGAAGAAGAAAAAGATTATTTTTATTTTGTAATCAAATTTTGCAAATCATCCAAGTTATTTTTCTTGCGCTAGCAGAACGTTGTATTTTTTTTAACTTGTGTTTTTTCTGGGTCACCAAGATACAGGCTGTGTATAGTTTGGGACCCGCTGTTAATCCTGTCAGTATTCTGTTGCAAGCTAATAAATGAATTTGTATTGAATTTGAAATGACAAAATGTGGGTGTACTATGTTGTACTGTATCCCTACATTCAGGCTGTGGATGGTGATGACCCCATCATCATCCACAGCCTGACTGCACCCACTGCTGGGTATCGGCCTCTCTTTGCTTGAGCCAAGCTCCAGGTTCTTGT
Organism: Xestia rhomboidea; assembly: GCA_963853795.1. Lineage (NCBI taxonomy): Eukaryota > Metazoa > Arthropoda > Insecta > Lepidoptera > Noctuidae > Xestia > Xestia rhomboidea. The sequence continues at coordinate 15,958,046 of OY970778.1, forward strand.
ACCAGCCTCATCCAGGTTTTACCCCCGATGGAAACGAAATCGTCCACCCATCTACGGACGACCAACATTTTTTCCCTAGTCCATAGAATGTACACCTCTGTCTATTTCTTCGGGGAAAATGTCACTGAAACTGTGAACTACACTAACTGAAAACTGTGTGTTGTCTTGAAGTTATCTAAGTTAATGTCTGTATCAAAAAATTCGTCCACATTGCTGTTAAAACGAAAAGTGCCCAGAAGGTTGCCAGCATTGCGTCGTTGGATGACAATGCTGATTCTTTCTTCTGAATTATATTTAATAGTTTACACGTGTATTGTATTTAGTACCGCTACTAATTAGTTTACATACAGTGCTGATGTACGAAGTAGTTGCGAAGTGTTCTCGTGTGTGTGAGGGAAGTTGCGCTAATTAGGGTTAAAAGCTGTAAGGGTTTAGCGTGAGTTATTACTTGAGGAGTTAAGATTATGTTGGTTCGAGCTCATTTGTGTACGCTGTATTTTAACATGTTATGTAGTTGTACCTACATATTTACTAATATCAACCTATACTAATAGATGGAAATCTACACTAATATTATAAAGAGGTGTTTTTCAGTTTGTATGTAAGGGGAAATATTTCAATTCTAAAAATTCTTTCAGTGGCAGAAAGTTAAATTATTCGTGGGTGCCCACGTGGGGTGGGTGGGGTTTTGGGTGGGTGTGGGTATAAATTATATTTATATCATGCATAGTAGCCGAGCTATCACTATTTTTAGACCAAGACGCGGGCGAAGTGCTCGTATGGTATAAAAGCAGTTTTTGTTTGATAAGATATCTTCTTCAAATACTTTTAAAAAAATATCTTTATGGAAAAGAAGTTTTGTTCAAAAAACGCGTTCGATTCATCTTTATTTCAAACATAACAATAACTGCTAGGACCCCGGTTTCTGTCTGAATTTTAGCGTGCATTTTTTTATGTTGTAAATTTATAATATCCCGCTACGAGTATCTTTATACGCGTGCTGACGATAAACATCAATAAATGCAAATAAATTGCAAGAACAACAGGGCCGCATTCATTCTGAAATCCATTTTCAACTATATTTAGGCCTCTACTCGTAGAATAACGTTATGATAACCCACTGTTTATTATGACAACTAACTGCTAAACTCATATGTCATAAGTTCAAAACCACGTAGAAATTGTGTGCACAATAAACGACAGTTCTAATAACTTTATGGAAATTAAATGCTAAACTTTGTCCACGTGTCATTTGAGTTTCCAGGTCAAAGAATTAAGTCTGCGTCACGTGGAACTCGATACTGACGCCAATTTGGACGGAAGGTCAGGAGCTTAATGGGCTCTTAGTCGTTTTTTGTGGGGACAACCTTTGTCCGTTACTAATACAATACTCCGGTATAGTTTTTGTTTTCAGTAAAACGTGATTGAAATAATGTCTGAATGAAATGTTGTCATCAGTATCATTATTTTCATCTAGGAAGATGTGTGTTCTGAGGCCAAATACAGGGTGTTAAAGTAGTCGCGTGCCATAGCTTAGGGGCGATACTGAACTCACCCCTAAGCTATGACACGCGACTACTTTAACATCCTGTATATAGACATAAGAGCGGAACCCATGTGTCAATTTTACTCAAATCGTCATCAGCTGTATCCGGTTAGGCTGGAAGCCGACCCCAACATAGTTTGGAAGCTTCACTGCGCCAAAATATGAATGTAAGTTTTAACAAAAATGTTAATGTAGGAACCCAGTGTCAGTACATTAAAATCTCACTCATAAAACAATAAATTCGACCTATAGTCAGAAACTTTTGACGCATTGCACCTTTCACCTTTCCGCGCAGTTATTTCCATTCACCTATTTCCCAATACGCATTTTAAAACCTGCCCAGTAAAATCGAAATGCCTTTTACTTCCCCAACAACATAAAGATTTATACGTATTACTAGCATATTTTATAAATTATTCAGTGTCCTGGCATTCTCTTGAATTAAAACAGATTATTGGCTAAACCGATCCTTTTGATATTCGCTAGCTTCATTAATATGCTAGCGAGAATTAGCGACGCTGTGTTAGGGTTCGTCTAGGATGTTGAGCTTAAGCGGGTGCTAAGGCGGAAGCGGAATATTAACAAAATGAAAACACTGTTTGTGTTCAAAGTATAGTGACGATGCCGTTTTCCTAATTGAGATTGATCGTTGCGATCTTTTGTTCGTCAGACTAAGTGTCTCGCCCGATATTTAAGTTTGCTGAACAAACTAAACGCAACGCAATATTAATGAGTGTCATATGAAAGCGACGAACACCTATAATCACACAAGCGTTCAAGTCTCTACTCCATTCCATCGTCGGACGAGCAGAGATACGGCGAAGCATCATCGTTATATTGTTGAAGTTCCACATTTATTGCGCGAACCGTTAGTCTGTCTGTAGAATTTACAGCTTCTCTGTTCCCCGATCATTATAATATTGATCACTTCAAAATACGAGCGAATCAGTTTCTTCTGGGCAAGCGTAGGTGTAGACGAGGCCTTAGGTTTTCGTCGACGTATCCCATCTGGTTAGTCATGAGGATTTCATGTGATTACATTCAAGGTTTTCCTTGTGTAGTTGCTGTATCTTAGAGTTTGTGGTAGGTTAGTGATGGGGCTTAGTTTATATATGCTTTGATGTTAATGTTATCATGTTATTGTTATGTTAGTAGTTGGGAAAGCAAGGCCTATAGAAGACCAGGAGACCGACCAAAACAGTGGACTATCTTAAGTCCTCTAGTTGGTATCTTTCCAGGTAGCCTCAAGAATGGTCCAGGACATATCTCAAGCCAGGACCTAACATCTACAATTAACATCGAAATATCATAAGGCAAAAACCGGTCAAGTGCGTGTCGGGCCACGCGCAGTGTAGGGTTTCGTAGTAGCCCGTTATCACAATATAGAACAAACCCGTTGGTACAGCGCCATCTGGCGGCAGCTTTGTGAAACTTATTCGATAATTAATTGTTTTTTATTTTAGATTTTGTTTTTCAATGCAAGTCTTTACCTGTTTTATACAAGCAACTACTTCAACTTAGCCACTTCGTAGGATTTATTCTAAATATTTTGTATTTGGTTCAAAATTATCCAACACCCAAGTTCAACGACTATAACTGCTAAACTATTAAAGTTTTCTTAACCGCTATAGCTTTTCTTTAAAGTTCATGAAATGCACTATCATCAAGAATTTTTCCAGACTTATAAAACCAGCAGTTTAGCTTTTAGAGGACGGGACGCTCTACTGGAACAAAAATTTGCACTTTAAAGTTTAATATTTCGTAAATGGAGCATTAAATCACAAATGGGCTCGACGACGAAAAAAAATCATCCCCACTTCACATTCACATGTATTTTATTTTACCACTTTGTCGGCGTTATTGATATATGCACCTCTACAAAATTACAGGTTTCTAGTACTAAAGGTCTCTTATCAAAACCTCGGACAGACCGACAAAAAGAGAGACGGACATGACGAAACTATAAGGGTTGTCAGGACTACGGAACCCTAAAAGTAGATGAAAAAAGTCATATTTTGTAAAAGGAATATCTAATAAGTCTGCTATTTGGAATATCCCATTTCTGTTGTAACCATAACCGATAAAAGATATCAACTTCCAAAAACATAAAATATGTTTTTATTAAGGCCTGAATTATTTATCAGAAGGGATCAAATGTTTCCGGTCGAAAGGTTGTATAATTTCTGGGAAATTCTATATTTCTGAGGTCCAAGAGGGATCAATTAGAGAGACCCTTTGTGTTTTGAATAATAAATACTTTGTTAATGTTGCTAATTTATTGTTACGGTGTCAAAATGTTTGAATTGTTAAAGTAATATTGTGTCCACTGCAAGAAACTTAATTTTCTTCGGCATTATTCTTGTTATGAAATTAAAGAATACTAAGAATTTTAGGACCAAACAGATTTTTATACAATAGAACAGTTTTGTGGAACGCACAAAAAAACTGAAAATACTCGTTTTGCTGAAATTAATTACTTTTAGACTTCATTTATAAATACGGGCTGTGTTCGTCCCAAAAAATGTATCCAATATTCTACATAACATCACGCCTGTGATCCACAAAGGGTCAGGCAGAGGTGTAACCAAAAGTACATTCACATTTGGCTAGTTATGTTTTTCAAGTCCCATGTAATAGCGGACGACTACAGAGAAATGCTTAATGGAAAAAACCCAATAACATTATTGCCCGGCCCGGGAATCGAACCCAGGACCTCATGGACCCAGGACTCAGCAGTCGCACTTGCAACCACCAGACTAACGAGGCAATCCAATATTCTATTGAATAGTAACTGTACTTTTGATTAAAAAACGTTCTAAATTTCAATACCTTTAAGTCACGTCTTGCGTTTATGATCTCTATTTTGTCTGAAAACCTTATCATATTACCATAGCAATCAATGACTGTGGTTTAATTCTCATTGATAGCAATAGACTAATATGACTAAAACTAAACCAACTCAGTTCTACGAAAAGCTATATATTTTAAAATTACCTGTAGTTAAAAGCTAAAAGCTAATTTCTGTTTCCCAGAAGCTTTATTAACTAAATAAACTATTGTCTTAGTGCCCCAGTATTTTGGAATAGTCTAGCCGCATTGCAGATACAAGAAAAGAATAAAGTTATAACAAAACTTTTCGAGTTAGAACCTAATAGTTGAGGCTACGTGAGAATGCCAGACAATCGCCAAGTTTTATAAGTTTAGTAAATAGTCATGATTTCGTTCAGTAGGTGTTTTATTTAGAAATATTATCCTGGAATCGTGCAGATATTTTTGCCTGCTTATTGCACTAACTACTGCCTCGCTGGTTTAGTGGTTGTAAGCGCGATTGCTGAGCATGAGGTCCTGGGTTCGATCCTTGGGTCGGGCAAAGTGCTATTGGGTTTTTCCATTAGGAATTTCTTAGTAGTAGCCACGGGGTTTGGATTTGTGCCCGATTGATAACAATAGGCTCAACAACAATGATTGTGCGACGCTCCAATCGATCTATCATCACAATGTCAGGCCTATTGGCAACAACAGTCCTGTCAGTGGTGATAGGTCTATCCCAATACACGTGATATTACCATTATCGAGAATGGGGCTGATACATAACTGGCGAAATGTGGGTGTAACATTAGGCACACCTCTGTCTAACCCTTCGGGGATTACAGGCGTGATGTATCTATGTTCTTCCTTTCTAACCTGCATCGTTCAAAAGCTAGGCAGAATGCAAAAAGGGCTCACAAAGAAAAGGCTTCTATCCAGGCGGTAGGGACGTTAAAGGTTGATTTTGTTGACGTCTTTGTTTTGCGCTTCCGACCAGCATCATGGCCTATTAGTCTCGTTTAGGAGATTCATTCTCCAGCTCCAGCTGACAAAAAATCTAGGACCTAGGTTTAAAAAATGCTTTTGAAAGCCATTTCGTAATTGTTTTCTATTAAGTACTGCAATAACAATAACAATGTGGACTTACATCCATTTCAAAATACCTTAATGCTTAGTCGGTTTCGACCGCAGATTTTCTTTGAAATGGATATTAGTATTTTTGCGAAAATGTCCTATTTACGAAATGGTAGTCAGTTATTTCCGCTAAAATATAAAAGCTAAGAGGTAGGTAGATATTCGGAAACGCCACTTACATAAAACGTACCTCTCTCAATAGGTACTTAGCAAAACCGACTTCAAATACGTACCACACGTAGACAAAATGAGACTCACAAACTAGCAAGTAAAAGTTTTATAACTTCAGTATATCTTAACAAGTTTGCCCCACTTTTATTTCGCCAATTTCTTGAAGAGCTTCTTAAACTGTTTGTGTTTCAGATTCTTTATGTTTTCTTTCGTTTTGTTGTGAGGCGAGCGAAATTCAAAATTGCTTTAATGTGCTGTGATAAGCACGAGATAAGGTGTGGCTTATTATCCTGGTTAAAAGGAAATTGCTGTGAAAATGTACTAGGGAAAACACTGTATAAAATGATTAAAGTACTGCAGAAAAAAGGCACAAAGGGCCATGGAGCGAGCCTTCTCGGCGTAACCCTCTTAGATCGAGTTGGTAACACCGAAATTCGTCGTCGGACTAAAGTCTACGACGTCGGGGACCGGGTGGTGCGTCTCAAGTGGACCTGGGCAGGACATCTGGCTAGACGCGGAGATGGCCGGTTGAGTAAGGCTTTGACCGAGTGGTGGCCGAGGTTAGGCTAAAGAAACCAGGGCCGTCCTAAAGCTGAAGTCGACGATATCGTCAAAATCGCGGGAAACACCTGGAAAAGGGACGCACAGAACCGGGAAGTGAGGAAGAAGAAAGGGGAGGCCTATACCCAGCAGTAGGGGATTCTGGGCTGATATGATGATGATGATGTCTACCAGAAGAGTTGCTGGTCGTGAATTACGGGTTGTGGGTCCTAACTTTGGTTGACATCTTACTTCGTGTAAATAATTCTATTACCACAATTCCGGTGAAGGAAATATTGATAGGAAAGTGCCATGGGCGGCATATCTTATACCGAAAATTTGAATACATGTAACATATATAACACAACTCATCCACACTGAGCCTGCAAGGTGGATTGGCCCATGTCCCAGCAATGGGAATATATAAGGTTTAGATTATATCTGCCTGTAGGTATTTATAGTAATCAACCCAATTGTTATTAAAACTGAATGTAGTTTCGCAAACCTATTTTCCATCCTCCATATTGCGCACATATTTCAAACTAGCAGCGGACCGCGTCATGCCGCTCGCGTGTAAAATTTCAATTTTCAGGAATGAAAATGAAAACTGGCGTGTAGTCTTCACTTTTCCGCATAAAAATCTGTTCGGTATTTCAGTCGTGAAATTGCAACGAAAAACTGTCCGAAAATACTTTCATAAATCTGTTATTACCTGCATGGGTTATTCCAAACTTTTCGTGAAACAAATTCCGTTCCATTTTGTGATGCCTGAATGAGTGTAACATGGCCCTAGTCGTATTAAACAGAATATATAATATCGATCAAAAACATGCAAATTACCCCTTACAAATTCTCACCACAAAAGATACACGAACATCTATCCGAACCCTTTACCCACACCCTTGCTTTACAATGTTATAACATATATAACAATGTTACAACCTTCCTATATATAATAACACACAATAGACGAACTACAATAGGTCTAAGATTACAGCAAGATATCATACATGGACTTTTGAATAGACTGAAATATATATGTAAGGCTTTAAATGAGAATGGAAGTCGTCTCTGTGAGGTATGTCTTTCAATTACTTTTGTTAACTTTTATGTGGGGCGTCTTTCATTTAATTTTGTAGCTTAAGACATGGGTTTTAAAGCGGTAATGAGTTGGTTTAAAAGCATGAGAGCATGAGAAAACAGTGGCTCATCAGACGATAGATATCATAACCTAAATTCTTAGATTTAGAAAAGGGTCGTTGTTTTCAGAGGTTAACTATGGCCATTCCAGTTGGTATTGTATAAGACACCTCATTTATACACGGAATCTCATTTCTACTTACAAAAAGGCTGGTTGTACTGACTACTATGGTACTCGGCAGAACCTACAGAACCTTTACACCTTAAACTTCTTTCGCTTCGTCTTCCAAATTAGAAAGATGAAAAGCTAAATTGTCATGTCTATTGGTATCCACTACGAGCAGCCTCGCAACGAGGCAGGGGTACAGTCAAATTTCTTTCCACTTTAGATTTTCAACTAGGGCACAAATCTCGATTGAAAAAGGTGTGCAACTGTGAACATTGTCATGTTCAATTAATTTAGGTAGCTATTATTATTTTTACTGGGTAATCTTACCTATTTTATAATATTGTGTGTTTTTCTATTTTATGTGTTTGTAATGTGTGTCTTATAGTATCGTATTGGACGAGTCTGAAATTATGTTATAATTAATGGTAAATAAATAAAAACTTTATCGCTAAAGTATCGAGAAGTATCGTTTCGATCGAGTATCGTTGAGAATTGGTCAGTTTAGGGTTGCTTGAAGTGCTGGCATCTGTAAATCCAACTCACAGAAACAGTACGGGACTCTGTTGCGTGCCAGGTCCCAGACCAGGTTACGGGGAGAAGAATTCGATAATTCACCGACTTTCAAACATCTGACCTCTCTGAAGAACACCCCCAATAATGTCAGTGTGTCTTTCATATGGTGCATCCACACCGCAGTTACTTTTTGAAGAGCAACGTCTCCAAGTGTTATTTATTGTTATTATATGTTGCCTAACTTTCAGTCAACACGCGGTGTGGATGCACCATTAGGCATCCCCTCTTGACATTTCCACTCATATCATATTATTAGTTCCCTTTTGTTAGTCACCTTGCATTCATTTTCTCAATATGACCAAACCATCTGAGCTTGCTCTTATAATTTTTTATCACTACTTCTTTTAAACAGCCACGTTCTGTTCACACATCATTCCTTTAACCCATTTTTTTACCAAAGAATCAAAATTGCCATCTTATGTGGTAATGAAGCCAGCATACTGGGCACTTTTCCTATTATTATATCCTATATAGACGAACTTTTTGACACCCTGTAATTATTTTTCCCTTAATAACCTTGTATGTTGGTATACTCGTACTACAAATGTACGACTGCAGGTACAGGTTAAAATACTGTGATAACATGATTATTCCAAGGTTGTGGAAATCAGAGAACAATCGCTCAATCAACATGACATGTCATTTCAGGATGAATGAATGCTTTATGCACAGTGAATGCATGACTGACATTTGATTGTGGAGGACTGATTCCCAATCGTAAAGGGTGTTCAGAGACGATAAATAGGATGTCAATCGGTCTAGAAATAGTGGTGTTAGTAATCATTACTCCCGTACTAATACTAATATTATAATTATAAATGCAAAAACACCTAATTATCACCGTAACGCCTGTATGTCAGATATCTTTTCACTCCTAAACGACTGAACGAATTTCAATAAAACTTGTCTGACAGGTAGACAATTCTCAGGCAAAAGCTAATTGCAAATAAATTAACAATATCTCTAGAAGAATTTAACGGAGTGACGATAAATTAACATACCTGCCGTTTTTCCGACCCGACCCCGCGCTAAAATAGATAAAAAATATACCACGAAATACGGTATCTTTTTTAAATAATCTTGTCTGCATTTTCAGAATAGTGCTCACAGGGTTAACACAAAAGCATTAACATAACTATCTAATCAAACAATCTTAGGTCTAACGCTTATTTAAAATGGCCGCCGCAGGTTACAAAGTTATTCCATTTTGTTACTTTTAATCTGAGATCAAAGTTTACAACGAGGTTGAAAGGTTTTAGTTGTTGAGTAGTTTTAAAAGAAGCGCAATGGAGAGGAAATATAAAAGTAACTACTTTCTGACTTTATATTGGATGTTTAGATGAATTTGAGTTAGTATCTACTTGTGAAGAACGTGCCTCGGAAAGCACGTTAAGCCGTTGGTCCCGGCTATCATTTGTAGATCTTTGACAGCCGTTACCGGTAGTCAGTGGCCCGAAAGACTGATAACCAGTCTTACCAAGGGGCATCGTATTATTTAGTACTAACTGGATTGTGGAAGTCAGATAGGCAGTCGCTCCATATAAAATACTGGTATTCAGTTGCATTCAGTTAGACTGAAAGCCGACCCCAACGCTGTTGAGAAAATGCTTGGCAATTGACGATCTACTTATACAGAAATTGATAGATAAAAGAATCTCCTCTATGGCCATATCTCCTTTCATACAGTGTCTATTGAGATGAAGACACGTATGTAACAAGAAGGCATGCTACGCCAACCCCTAATAAACTGGGATTAGAGAAGGAGAATTTATGAGATGACGATTAATGTTTCGTGCAAAATTATCTTTTAAAACATCTTAAGTTCAAGAAAGTTGAGAAAAGAAAGAAGAAGTTGAAGTTGAGGTTGAGTTGGTTGTGGTTGGGTTGGTTGGGTGGAGGTTGAGTTGGGGTTGGGGTTGGGGGTTGAGGTTTGTTGTGGTTGAGTTGAGTTGAGTTGTTGTTGTTGTTGTTGAAGTTGAGTTGAGTTGTTGTTCTGTGTTGAGAAGTTTTAAGTTCTTTTAAAGTTTTTTTTTTTTTATACTCGATATTATTTGTACTATCGAGAATTCTTACAAAAAGGCATACATAACTTTGATAATCAAAACTTAAATTCGAAAAAAAATAGTTTTTCGTTTTTTGTTTAACACATCTCTACATCTTCAAAACATTCTAGTTTGCAAACAGAGTGAACCTTTCTTCTCCTTACATTTCAAAATATAGAGCAATTGTATCCGACAGACTGACAGTACACGTACACAAAAGTACAGTTTTTGAGTAACTGAATAGTAGGTACCCATTCTTATTGCTCTATCCATTTAGACATCAAATCATGACTATTAAACTGCACTAACAGCAACAACAAAACCCCCAATAAACCTTGAGCTAATCAGTACGAACTACCAACTAATTAATGATTCGACGCCTGTCCACAGTAACTAAACAAAGCCGTTGGTCGAACCACGTCAGCCCACCAGCTAACTAAAATCAATACACGTGGATAGCTCAGGCTGTGGCTCGCTAGTTTAATTACTGTGAGTGTTGGGTGACGCCAAATGTGTCGATGTTTGGGTGGATTTTTTTTACGGGGCCTACTTTGCTTTTACTTTATACTTCTGTGTTTCGAGTAGTAGATATGTTACCGGAAATGTATGAAATCTAGGAATTGTATACAATTCCGAGCCTACTTAAGAAATATGTAAAATAATGTTTTAAAGATTCTTTAATACACACATTTCCTGGGAAATGTATGCAATTCCTAGGAATTGTATGAAATTCCGAAATGATATTAGGAAATGTACAAAAACGAAGGCTCTCTGTGAATAAAATAAATAAATCACGTTTGAGAACTGAAATCAGAATTTTTATTAAGATGGTTTGCACTATAACTGTTTCGAAATGGGTTGTTTTTTTGTTTGTTTGAGGTTTATTGATAGGTTTACTGAACGGTTTAAAAAAAAATAACCACGAAGGGGTATAGCGGGGTCTATTCGTTCGCTTCGCTCGCTCTTTCCTCCCGCTATACCCGTCTAACCTATAAGCTGTCGGGGTGCCCCAAGTCGGTATATTTTATTTTTAAACATTTTAAAGTGTGAACCATTATTTTTAAACTGCGTTTATATATTCCCTCTTAGGAACATCAAGAATGTAACACATTTCCGATCGCTCTTTATGAAATTTATAGATATCCTAGGAAAAATGCATATTATAAAATATATCATACATTTCCTATCTATTTTAGGAATTGTATACATTTCCTAGGAATTGGATACAATGTCGGATTTCATACATTTTCGGTGACAGATATAACAAACCCCGCCTTGCTTTCTTAAGTATTCGTAAAAACGACATCATCAGCATACAAAAAAATAGCCTAGTGGTGCGACCGTCGGACTAACAAGTCAGGGCTCGAGTTCGGACGTAAGGCACGCACCTCTAATTTCTCGGATTCATGTGCTTATTGTATAATTATTACTTGCTTCGGTGATGGAAAACATCGTTAACAAAAACCAGCATGCCTGAGAGATATTTCTTGACGGCATGTAAAGCCAAGTCAGCCCATGGGCGGCATAAAAAATTTGCCATCAGGTTAGGCACTAACCACACGACAACGAAAGATGTGATTTGTTACTACCAATGAGTGCACTATCGATACTTTTGATTCGACATCCCAATCACTAGAGCCACCTTGTTAGCTGATCAGTCGACCGTGATGGTCAATTCGCTTCCATATGGCATATGGCTAGGAGAGTGGGAAGTGAGGTGAATTCTTCTGGTTTGCCAGTCAATTATGTGGTTGAGATGTTCTAATTTTAGTTTAGAACTGGCATTTGCTTGCAGATTTGTCCTTGCTATATAGGAAATTTATCACTTGGGAACGTATTATCGATAAAAAGCATCCTATGTTCTAAATGTTCTAAAAAAGCATCCTATGTTAAAAAAAAGGACACTGACCACACACAAAGTTATTTTTGAATTTTCAGGTACGAGCATATTATTTAAGGTCCTGGGATCGTGTACCGAGTCGGGCAAATTGTTATTGGGTTTTTCCATCAGGAATTTTTCAGTAGCAGCCACGGAGTATGGATTTGTGCCTGGTTGATGGTAATAGGCTTGCCCCCTATTATATGGCACTCAAATGTAACTGTTATGGTGTCAGTACTATTAGGTACACCTCTGATTCACCGTTCACCATTACATGCGTAAAGATATGTATTTATGTTTAAAAAAAAATGGTTGTCTGTAAGTCGGCTTACGGACGATAATTTTACGTGATAACTAACTGACGAATTTTCATACAAACTTTCATCCCCTATTTAACTCCCTTAGAGGTTGAATTTCAAAAACTCCTTCCTTATTCCTTTTCTAAATTATAAAGGGACTGTGCAAAATTTCAGTTTTCTAGGTCCAAGGCTGGGCATTGATGAGTCAGGCGGAACGTGACTGGCGCGCGAAACGGTGTGACACTTTTTCGTGCGTGCAGCCGTTTATCGATTTATAAGACGTTATCACTTCAAAAATAGGTAAAAGGTAAAAAAGAAAGGTAATTTAAATAAAGGTAGGTACTTGACTTAATCTAAGGTAGGCCCTAAAGACTAGCTTAGTGTTTTCAACATTGCAAAACACTGTCCCAGCGAGACAGCACGGGCCGTTTGCCAAAAATTGCCAGTTTAAAAAAATAAATTGAATATTTAAATTGGATATCATGTTATTTCTTTCAAAGTCCTAAGAGGGTGCTTATGTTGTATCGACGGATCGTAAGCGAGGAGGCTTGATCAACTTTGAATGTTTAAAGAAACCTTTTTTTCAGTATAAAAGGTTTTCAGAGAAAATTCACGCCGAAGTTTTTTTTAAGGAGGTTTTTAGGGTAGCTGGTTGTAATGACTTTTTTGTCTTTTCATTAAAAGGCTTAATCTTCTTTTTTTACTATTCTTAAAATATATCCATTTTCACCAATACTAAATTAATGCCTAAGCAAACGCACACTGTTATGCACTGATCTTTAAATTAACTTTTAACGGTGCAATAATATTTGCTTAGTGTTAGTAAAAACAGGCATTAAATATTCTACCCATATCAAACAAAAGAAAATATAATGTCTTAGACCTGTCAGCATAAACTAAAACTTTTATAAAAGTTTATTTATGACATCTCATAAAAATCGCCTGTAACTTGCTGAAGTTTTGACAGTTTAGAGCTGTCAAACTTAAAAACTTGCTTTACAATGCAAAACCTTCTTGGAAACTTATCTCATACTTTTTTATATTTGTCGAAGTCATTTATAAAATAGAATAGAATATACTTTATTGTACACCAAAATTGAAACAGAACAGTTTACAATATTGCTATTCTAAGGTTGCAATGGCGGTCTTATTGCTAAAAGCATATGTGTTTTGTTATAGTATGTTTATTTCATTTGTTTTTGGTCAAGTTGTGACGACGCAAAAAAACGCGTCATCCAGACCATTGTGTAGGTGTGGCTTATGTCAGATTGTCATCATTGACAAAGTGATGTACTATCTGCCATTTGGCCGCACCCGCCACCACGTCGATCTGAATGTCAAGTTGGTTTTACGCGTCAATTTTTGCCGGTCAGTTTACAATTTTGTCGTGTAAAGTAAAAAACGGTCGATTTAATGGGAAATCTTGCTCATCAAGCTTCAGATTAGGTCTTTAATGTGTCACAAAAACGCCAATATTCCAACATCATAAAAATTTACACCCTTTCAGCTATTATGGTTGTAAAAAAATCCAAATATTAACACGTTTTCCTGAAATTACATACGAGTACGTGTGAACATTGCTGAAGACTGTAAAAATATGTAATATACATAAAATTATATTTTACTGTGTCATTTTATTTCCTGCGACAAAAAGGATGTAAAAGGACTAAAGACTTTATGTTTTGATTGGGTTTTTGTTCTTTGCGGTGCGTTGGTAATTGATGCTGTTGGGGTAATATTGCCCCATTGTTCGGGCAATGAATGGGTTCACTGACCTTTACCCGTAAGTTGGCGTTAAATAACCCGAAGACTCCTTTCAGACCTTTTGTTCAGAATAGTAACAGCACTGATGACAATATTTGTGTCACATGTTTAATTTAGTCTCATAACTTTGTATGGATTCTTTTGAATGTGTGAACAATGTAGGCCTTGTAGTTTCCTAGATGCGTGTTAACTTTTGTTAAACTTTTATCTTGTTTATGTTTTTAGTGTAGACTTATTGTCTAGCGACAATAAGTCGGTACTTAAGTACTGATGCTGTAACATGATAATATTCTAGAACCAAATCATTTGAAAAGAGTAACCATGGAGTTTTTTGCCGGGTCTTCTCCACAGAAAACGAATAACCCGAACCGTGGCACCTTTTTGTCGACTTTTATAAGTGCCCATGTAGGTCTTAGTGAAAAAATATATTTTGATTTCTATTAAGGTTTTTTTTGTTGTTAATATGACAATGTAAAATTGTTTTGTCAAATTATAATCACACAATCTGTATCCTTGTCCACATTTAAAATTGTTCAGCCTATCTTGAGATGATTAAAATTTAATCTAAACCATAAATAAATACCTACTATTTCACAAGTGGTCATGGTGGTGTCATGATCGTTTCAGCCGCAAGACGTCCACTGCTGGACATAGGCCTCCCCCAAGTGTCACCACATAGACCGGTCCCGTGCGGCACGCATCCAGCGGATTCCCGCAGCCTTCACCAGGTCATCAGTCCACCTAGTGGAGGTGTTCCAACGCAACGTCTTCCGGTTCGCGGTCGCCACTCCAGAACTTTTCGGCCCCATCGGCCATCCGTTCTGCGAGGAATGTGCCCTGCCCACTGCTACTTAAGTTTGGCGATTATTCGGGCTACATCGGTAACCTTGGTTCTCTTGCGGATGTCTTCATTTCTGATTCGATCACGCAAGGAAACTCCAAGGATAGCCCTCTCGATTGCCCTTTGGGTGACGAGATGAGGCCCATTGCGAGCGACCACATTTCGGTCCCATATGTAATCACTGGTAACACACACTGGTCATAGACTTTCGTCTTGAGACACTGCGGTAAGTTGGACGAGAATATACCGTGCAGCTTCCCGAACCCTGCCCAGCCGAGTCGGATGCGACGATTGAACTCTTTCTCGAAGTTAGACCTACCTAACTGGACCGTTTGTCCCAGGTAGTGAGTCGAGTGTAGAGTCTCCGATCTTGATAGGAGTGGGTGTGACATGGGCATTCAACATGACCTTGGTTTTTTCCATGTTCATTTTAAGACCCACTCTTCCGGAAGTTCTACTGAGGTCTGAGATGACTTCTATACTAAGAGACTCTAAGAGACTCTAAGAGGCGAGACGAGAGGGGAGACTCTTGATTCTAAGAGAAAAAGTTTGTTTCCGGAACTAATAATCCAATTCTAAAAAATCTTTTACTGACAGAAAGCTACAATATTCGTGGGTTATATATGCTATAAATTATATTTAGCTGAGCTATCACAATTTTTGCGAACAAAGTTACGGGCATAGTGCTAGTGCATAATATTCTGGATAGTTTTCTCATCGTTTCGACTTAAATAGAGGCTGACACGTGCCAACATGGTAGGAATCTCTAAAGACCGCCTTGTATCTTAAACAGATCACTAGACTACTTCAGGGTTCAAAACTATCTAAAAGCCAAGTACTTTAACTAGTAATATCCCTGAAACTATAGATATTAGTTACCTAATACTCAATAAAGCCTGTTTTACAAGTGCGAACAGTTCGTAATGGCCGCTATAAACTTTATCACTTGCGAGTAAAGTTTTAACACTCGGCTTACAACGGTTCAGAGTGTAATTTTAACGTTTATTGTTTAACACTATGTTGTGGTATTGGGCTTGGAGCTAGGGTTTAATTACTGCGGCGGCGCGGCGTGGGTGTATGACCAGGTCTATTACTAGGAATTAAGTTATCGGAGTACCTATTTAGGAACAGGGCGTAAAGTTTTTCATCCCCCGTTGAAAAGGGAGGATCCTCCCGACCAGACGGGTGTTGTGTCTTGTTGTCGGGTTTTTCTTTATGGTATCCGCGGATAATTCAATATCGCCATTTAGGAATTTTATGTAAGTACTTCCTTTGTGACGTCGATTGCCCTGTAATACTTTTTTCAATACACTTCCTCGAAAACGGGTTCTTATCGCACTACGATTAGGTTCAACATGCCGTGTATTTCACACACGTGGATCTGTTTCATTTTCCATCACCGCGTGCTGTGCCGCTTGCGGAAAGGAGCCAATTTCGCACGCGGCACAGCACGCGGGTGTTGGAAAATTGCCACAGATAAAACTATGCCTATACTTAGTACAAATTGGTGCAATGCCTATAGTCAGCGGTGATGTTTTTTTTCATTATTTTTTCATTATAAAATAACAAATTTTCTCCACTTGTATCAAAATCTACTATTGTAGTGCCGCTACACCTATGTAAGCATCGTAGGAGGTATCGCTCTGTAGTTTCTGCCTATCATGGGAAAAAACGTTTTCGAGATTGTTTACACGTATGTTAGTTAAAAGTTATTATTTATTTAAAGACTTTGGAAAACTTACAGCTAAATACTATAGTGATAAATAACAGTATGATAATCAGACAGCCAATTACAAGTCTTCACGTCTAGAGCTTGTCTGGTATAAATATACTGTGGAACAAAGTATTCACACTGCCAAATAATGCCAAAAGATATTAAAGAAAACATGAAAAAAGATCGTTACTTAAAATATGTAAAAAATAATATAATATAATTGCGACCCGAGATTAGCTAATTTCAAGGTAACCTTGAAAATAAATGAAATGATAACATACTAAAATGATTTTAGTCCAAAGTAATGTAAGTCATGTCAGTTAAATGGAGTCAGTTCGAAAATGCTGAATAATTTTTTTAGCCTAGAGAGATAACAAACACTTCATTAACTTTCATAACATTTTAGAAGTTCATCATTGACTTCATACACAAAGAAAATATTACAACAATTTGCTGATTTCGAATTTGATTCTCATTTGTTTCGGATGTAACAAAAACAAGTTTCTATTGAATTTGAGTATGTTTGTATTTCTTGTTACCAAAACTTTTGATTTGTTATGTGGGTTATGAAATGTTACATTGTTTGTTTATTTCTTTGACCTTTGAAAGTCAATGTGATGAAAGATTATTATTTTTTTACTAAAACTGGTGGCCAGGGATAAGTAGCCTTTCTTAAAATCTGTTTATGATGGATCAGGGCTGTTAAAAAAGACTTACAAATTATAAATGCATCCATCAGCACAATGCTTTGAATGCGTTACATTAAACGCTATCCTAAACCGTGATATTATATTTTACACACAAAAAAGTCGTTTCCCAGCAATAATTTTTGCGCAGCGTTACTTAGTTTGATGTACAGAATGCTTCATGGAGGGTCTGCATGTTATTTGACTAAGATACTACGCAACACCACACTGCTCTCCGAGACACAAATCACTGACGTTGCTTAAAAATCTGCTAAGCTGAAGTGGGACTTAGGCTGGCCATGTCAGCCGCATGCCCGACGAGATGTGGGCCAAAATAACCATGTTGTGGAGCCCTGACACAGCCAGAAGGCGACGCGGTAGACCTCGCAGGAAATGGCGGGACGAGCTGGACAAAACCAACAACCAGTGGTCTACATTAGCCCTGGATAATACGAAAAACTTGGAGGTCATGGAGGGAGGCCTTTGCCCAGCAGTGGGATGATTAATGAATTGAATACTATTGAAAAGAATTATAGAATTGTTTACTTTTGTTTTTACTATGGACACTTTCAACGTGCACATCTTGCTACACTGTTCTCACATAATGTACCATCTCAACATGAATGATGTAACCAAGGTTTCATAAAAATATTTTGATTTAAAAGACTGTCCATGGAGTTTCTTGCCCGTTCTTCTCCATAGAGATCTACGCTAGCGAATGGGCAACTACAGTACTTTCAGTTTTATGTCTTGTGACTGGGACTGTCGTTACATTTAATTTTCATCTTTGTTTCGACAATTCAAAAGGGCCTGTAACTGGCCTACTTGAAATAAATGCTTTGATTTTGATTTCGATTTTGAATCCAGAATACGAGGTTTTTTTCTTCCTCTACCGAGGTGCAATTAAAGGTGCTACCAAGTGTCAATTAACACATCATGAACCTAATAATGACAGTAATGTATCAGTAATGACATTGAAAGTCTCCAATGGCTTTATATCAAGTATCCACCCACCTACAGTATAAAACGTAGTAATTATCGAACATTCAAAATTAATAATTCATCAAAGGCAAGCGTGTTTCCCTCGCGAACTGAACAAGAACACATGGGCTCATTAATATGGATGTAATCATTATCGATTGTTTGACTATGTACGGTGTGTTTTAATTGTGAATTTGTGGAGTTTCAAGTATAATGTTTTATGACGTACTTCCATACTCATTTATGAGTAAAAAAACTTGTTTTTACAAGAAACAAAAGCTGTTTTGGGCCTCTTGTAAATACACATTTTGCCGTAAAAATATACGCTTTATTTGCTGTAAAAATCTACAGTCGTTCGTGTTGTATGGATCACAATGGAGGCTTGGTAGCAAACACGGTGCAGGCGCGAAGGCACCAAAGAAGCCGATTCCTGCCGACTACCCTTCGGTCACAAGACACTCAACGTAATGTCTAGGCGTCTACTTAACGGTGCATATGCTGACGGCATCATACCGATGCCGTATTGTCACCGTGTTCGTTTACAAACTTCACGGCAAAGAAACGCGTGTAAGATTGCGAGTAGAACTAATGAAATCTGCATGTCTAATTATAATCTAAGGCCATCGCTCAATTGCGGGGATGGGGCCGGACCTTGCGGAACACCAGTATGGTTTCCGCAAGGGGCGCTCTACGGTGGACGCCATCATGCGCGTGAGGGCCCTCACGACGGGGGATGCGGTGTCCCGGGGTGGGGTTGTCTTGGCGGTGTCTCTCGACATCGCCAATGCCTTCAACTCCATGCCCTGGAGCTGCATAAGGGAGGCACTCCGGTATCACCGGGTGCCGACCTACCTCCGTCGTGTGGTCGGGGACTACCTGGCGGACAGGTACGTCATCTACCCCGGTCGCAGTGGAGACTGGAACCGGCGAGAGATGTCGTGCGGTGTTCCGCAGGGATCGGTTCTAGGCCCATCCTTGTGGAACATCGGTTACGACTGGGTGCTGCGCGCCGACCTCCCTAGCGGCGTCAGCGTGGTCTGCTATGCGGACGACACGCTGGTGCTCGCACAGGGGGGTCGCACGAGGCGGCGGCCGAAGTTATGACACGCGGGGTTGCGATAGTCGTTGAGAGGATCCGGCAACTGGGTCTCGAGGTGGCATTGCACAAGTCCGAGGCCATGTGCTTTCATGGGCCTCGGAATGCGCCACCTCCGGGATCCTCAGTGATGGCAGGAGGGGTTTCCATCGGCGTCGAGTCGACGCTGAAGTACCTGGGACTTGTCCTCGACAGCCGGTGGAACTTCGTGGAGCATTTCCGACGTTTGGCCCCCAGACTGGAGCGGACAGGGGCTGCCTTCAGGCGGCTCCTGCCCAACCTGGGGGGGCCGAACGCCTCCTGCCGGAGGCTCTACGCGGGAGTCGTGCGGTCCATGGCCCTTTACGGGGCCCCGGTGTGGGCACGTTCATTGAGGCGGCGTGCCGCCCACCACTTGAACGTGCCCCAGAAGGTGGTAGCCGTAAGGCTGGTCCGGGGGTACCGCACGATCTCCCGCGAGGCGGCGAACCTCCTTGCCGGATTGCCGCCATGGGATCTGGAGGCAATAGTCCTCGCGCGCCTACATGAGTGGCGCGCGGAGGCGCTACGCCGGGGGGAAACTCCGCTGCCGCGGCAAATTGTCGCTCAGCGGACGGACTTCCGGCGGGATCTCATGGCGACATGGAGAGAGCGACTATCGCAACCCCGTGCAGGGCACGCCACAATAGTGGCGATAAGTCCCCTCTTTGAGGAGTGGCTGGAGAGACGCCACGGCGTCCTCACCTTCCGCCTGACGCAGGTTCTTACCGGACACGGATGTTTCGGTAAGTTCCTGCACCGAATCGGGCGGGAGGAAACGCCCGGGTGCTATCATTGTGAGGATAGGCCGGAGGACACGGTGGAGCACACTGTGGAGGTGTGCCCCGCTTGGGTGGAGCACCGCCGTGTCCTCGAGGTGGCGATCGGCGGCGGCGACCTCTCGCTCCCGGCCCTGGTTCGTGCCATGGTCCGGAGCGAGACGGAATGGGACGCCGTCACCTCCTTCTGCGAAGCAGTCATGCTAGCGAAGGAGGTGGCGGAACAGGACAGGGAGAGATCCTCACGTCCCGGCCGCCGCGGGAGACGCCCCGGGCGTCGGGGGCCACGTGGTGGCTTCCGGCCACCGTAGACGCGGGCCTGTGGACGGGGAGCTATGGGCTAGCTCGCCGTCCGTACGTCTCATGACGACAGGCCGTGTCGACGGCGCGTTCGTGTTCCACGCGCGCCTCAAAGAGAGTCAGCATCAGTGAAGGGGTCCGCAAGGGCCGAAGCCTGCCGGGGCTGCGGGACTATTCGAAAGAGATACCGTGGCCCCGGAACACAAAGGGCGATGAAGGAACATGGATGGGTTTTAGTCAGTAAAAGTCTGACACTCCCTCCTGCTCAGCCCAGAGCGGGAGAAGTCATTTGATGATTTCCCATCCGAAAAAAAAAAAAAAAAAAAAAAGGCCATCGCTCAACGAAAACAAAAACGGCACGCTCAGACAAAAAAAAACATAACATAACATCACGTCTATAATCCCCGAAGGGTTAGCTAGAGGTGTACCCAATAGTACACCCACATTTCGCCAGTTATGTTTTAAGTCCCATGTAATAGGGCGAGCCTAAGGCCATCAACCAAGCATGAATACAGACTCCGTAGCTGAGACATTCCTGAGGGAAAAACTCAATAAAACTCCGATCCTAGAATCGAACGTAGGACCTCATGCTCAGGAGTCGCGCTTGCGACAAGTAGACCAACGAGACAGTCACTTGTTGACAAAATTTTGTTCCTAAAAACCACGATAGAAATGTTTTTGCCTAAGTATGCGAACAGTATTAGCTCTTTTCACACGTTTTAAAGTAAACCAAGTGAATTGTGACAGCATTACGTATGAAAGCTTTCATTCTTACTCATACATTTCACTAACGTATTCCCGACGCCACTATCCGGCAACCGGAATGAATAAAAAGGGGCTTACACGTGTCGCCAATTCCGCCCAGCACATGTCCGTGGGGGCACACTACTTTTATTATTTCTCTTGATGTTTTTCGCTACGACGAATTTTTACATTTGGCGCCCACGTCTGCTACGGCGTAGCGCGTAGGTCACTCGTAGCAGTGTAATGCGTAGCTATAGTTCGTAGCAAACTGCGTAGTAATTTTTAAAGGTCACTGAAGTCAGTTTTCGTGTCTGTTTTTGTGACTGTCGTTCTAAGCTTCCCATCCAACGCCATCATTTATAGAATTTATTCTGAAGGGTGTATGGGTATAATACATAAAATCTAAACAATCGTGAAATAACCTCGATATTTTTTGAAGTCATAAAAACAACTTGTATTAATAATTTTTTTTGAGGAGCTCGTGGCTAAATAATAACAACCGCTCGGTCTCGGCTTTAGGTTAAGCCGTGCTTGCCTAGGTTGGTCTATGGATGGGTGACCACCCTTTTTTCTTTTTTTTTTTAGGATGGGAAATCATCAAATGACTTGCTCTGGGCGGAGCAGGAGGGAGTGTCAGACTTTTACTGACTAAAACCCATCCATGTTCCTTCATCGCCCTTTGTGTTCCGGGGCCACGGTATCTCTTCGGCCGGAAGCCACCACGTGGCATGGGTGACCACCCTTACATACCCCCCCCCTTACATACCGAGTTTCCTCCTTGCCTCGGAAAGCACGTTAAGCTGTTGGTCCCGGCTGTCATTTGTAGATCTTTGACAGTCGTTACAGGTAGTCTGACAACCAGTCTTACCAAGGGGTATCGTATTACCCAGTACTAACTGGGTTGTGGAGGTCAGATAGGCAGTCGCTCTACGTAAAATGCAGGTGTTCAGCTGCATCCAGTTAGACTGGAAGCCGTCCCCAACATAGTTGGGAAAAGGCTGGGCAGATGATGATTAATATATTTTTAAAATCTTAAAAACAAAGTTTTTGTCTACTAATTAGTTATAAAGAGTGATATTATATACGTAGGTAAATTATATAGGTAGGAGGTACGTATATTTTTAAAACAAATGTGTAACCTTATTTTATGTTCAAATGTCTCATTTGTGTCCATTGTTTCGACTTGACCTTTTTCTTCAAGCTAGAACAATAGCCCTGTATTTAAGTATTCTGTAGAATTACACGGTAGGGGATTACTATAGGGATAAATTATGTAAAGTACGTAGTTTTACCTTTTAACAATAGCTTGTTTTCTAGAATTTCAGAATATTAGAATCTTTGTCTTTTTTTACACGTGATTTAATTAGAACTGATGTAAACAGTAACTTATATTTTAACGTTACAAGCAGAACAGTTACAAGCTTTCAAAGAGCATTTAATGAAAATAACATTTAAGTCCATTTCTAGTTTTAAACTATCATCATCATCATCACTGCTAGACTTAGGCCTCCTCAATCGCACGCCACTCAACTTGATTCTCGGATATTTCATCCAGGTGCTCGTCGGTCCCCCGAGCCTGAAAGCGTTCCACCTTACTCTTGCCGATTCGCGGTCTCCACTCAAGAACACGTCTACCCCAACGGTCATCGGTCCTACGGCTAATATGGTTGGACTATTGCACCTAACTTATTCTGTGAGCTATGTCGACAATTCTGGTTCTCTGTCGGATCACCTCGTCCCGGATGCGAGGGATCCCTGAGACTTCAAGCATAACCCGTTCCATAGCTCGCTGAGCGACCTTCAACTTATGGACCAACCGTACCGTTAGTGTCCACGTTTCGGCCTGTAAGTCATAACAAGCAGGACGCACTTTTGAAGGCCTTGTAAACTATGTGACTCATTTAATCGAAAAAAATACACTGGTCAGAAAAGAACAACTAGGCACACCACTTCTCAAAATTAATTTTATTTAAAAAAAAAAACCGAAATGTTTAATTTATATGTACACAAAATAAATCCCGTATCAATGATTTTAACAATAAAACGATAAAGCTTTGATTGTTAACATTTAAAGCAAACTCTGATCCCGGTTGTTCCGATTGTTATCATAAAATCGTCACCAAGCAATTACTTTAAAATATTCACAGAGTGTTTGGATTTGAAATTCAAATCGCTCTTGTGTTTAAATATTTTTTCGGGTTTATGTTGAATAAATCATGTTGTATTTTATGCTGTAGGTTTGCAAACAGGACGACATTACTCTAGATAAAAAATAACATAACACATTTGCGGGAAAGGCAAAATGTGGGTGTACAATGTGAGTACACTTCTACTCACATTGTACATGTACACCCACATTTTGCCACATTTTTGTGTCTTTGCCTCGAAAAAAAGCGCTGATGCGCGCGCCTCGCTAATTTGTAAACAAGTAAAAATTATCCCACGCGCTTTTTCTTTTCGCTGTATTGTTTTTATTTGTTTTATTTGTTTCCTGGCAAATATGTTATAAAACGTCGTATGACATACGTGCGCTTTGATAGTTGCAGCCTCTGCTTTTTATCGCCCTCGCCTACGGCTCGGGCTAGTAATATCGCCTCGGCTGTAGTTTTCAACTTACCGCACTTATATCATAATGTACTATTATCAAACTTGCAATCCAGTATTAAATACCTACCCACTGGATGCTTGTTTTTGTCCATTCTATAATGTTGCCGTGCCCTAACCGGGTTTCATGTTGAAACTTACTTACTTTATATGTAACAACTAAATGTACACATGAATGCAATAAAGAGTTTGAGTTTGAGTTTGAGTTTGCCTTTAAAAAATAAAAATAAAATAAAATCTTTGTATTTCAGACATTAGTTCATAATGTGTTGTTAACATGTCTGTGTGTGTCTTTAATGTTTAATTACCACACGGGCCCAGTGCGTATTGGTAGATGTCACATGTCTTCGAATTTTTTGGTTGTAGGACATGCCGGTTTCCTTACGATGTTTTTCTTCACCGTTTTGAGAGCAGTGGTGATGAAATAAATCACACTAAGTAATGTGCCTGTCTGGGCTCGAACCCACGACTTACTGTTCGTTAGCGAGGCCGCTACCACTGGACCACCGCTGCTTGCTTATTTAGTCCCACGTAATAGGAGGCGAGACTGTTGCCACAAACCATTAAAATGCTTGAAATACCTGCTGGGCTCTAAAAGAACACGTGAAGGGAAGCCCGTAGCACGAATCCGGAGAGATGGGCAACGTTCGTCACTTACTGGACGCCTGTCAGAGGAAACCACCGTCAAATCGACGATCTAATCTTGTTTGCAGGGCGAACATGGTCAGAGATTGCACAGGATAGAGAGGTTTGGAAGAAGGAAGAGAGCTTTGCCTTGTAGTAAAATATAACTCTCTACATGCTATTCATCCCTCCTCCATCACATGTCCATACCGAGAAACACGATTCCCTTGCAACTTTTCGGTAACTGGCGTCACTATCAGACTTCCTCTAATACAGGGTGTTAAAGTAGTCACGTGCCATAATTTAGGGGTAAGTTCAGTATCGATAAAGGAACCCGTAAAAAATAAAAAACAATAAAAAAAAAATTACCTAAAAAACAAAAAAAAAAACCTACAACCTAATTTAGAACCTACTAACTTCAAATAGCAATATAAAATAATTTTAATTCTAAACGATTGCTATTTTAAGTTAGTAGGTACTAAATTAGGTTGATCTTGCAATATTTTTTTTAATTTTAATTATTTGTTTTGGATTAATTTTTTATTTTTTACAGGTTCCTTTATCGATACTGAACTCACCCCTAAGCTATGGCACGCGACTACTTTAACATCCTGTATGATAATTTCTTACTTGATCCATGCTTGTCACTCCACACATCCATCTCAACATTCTCATCTCCGCTATATGCAATCTTTTTTCATCCGTTTTCTTTACAGCCTAGCATTCTGACCCCTACAGTAATCATCAATCATGATAAAATAATAAGACTATAAACATAGTAATATTACTAAGTAGGTCTCAATTTCAACACAACATACCATTACCAACGACGATCATTATACTATCGTCGCTGTCATCACAAAATTTACATAGTTAAACATGTAGATCAGAACAATATTGTTAATAGGTTCGCCCTTTACAGTTTAGGTGGATATTTGTCAGACGATCGTTAAGTTCAAGGTTTTGTTGTAGAATAGGTTCTGCGTATCGGTCAATAATAGGTCTAAAATAATTTATTATCTGGCGTGAAACGTACCCACGATCATAGATGTAGATATACCGAGGTAATGCAAGAGCACCTACGACGCGTTGTTAAGCATTTTATGCTTAACGTGGCTACTGTCGCAGCATTAATTATTTTCTCATTCAAATGAGACACTTAGTTAACAAGCTACAAATAGACCTAAATGTTCATCATTTGCCTAGCTTTTTCCCAACTATGTTGTGGGGACGGCTTCCAGTCTAACCGGATGCAGCTGAATACCAGTATTTTACATGAAGCAACTGCTTATCTGACCTCCACAATTCAGTTAGTACTGGGTAATACGATACTCCGTGCTTAGACTACAGCGTTACAACTCAAGAACTTAACTTTAGACAAGTACAAGAACGTAGTCTATTTTGTACAGTAACTTGTTTGTATAGTCATTAAATAGTGCTTATGACGTCATAGGTAATCAACAAATGTCACGCTTGGTTTTCATACGGATCGTGATACTTGCGTTACCTAAGTAGTAAGTCGTGTGCCCACGATGTTTGGAAAACGAGAATTTTAATAACTTCAAATCACACTAGCCCATTGTACGTTGCGTAGTGATACTTTTTAGCCATTGGATGTCTAGAAAAGTTGTTGTGGTCCCGTTCCAATTCATTTTAACTCTTAATGTGTTTTTTTCTCAATGTAAAACTAAACACATACATACATCTATGAATAACACAACAAATCTCAGTCAACTGTGAAACACAAGCAAGTGTTTTTTTTTGTGATAAATAAAAAGTCTTTTCTACAAGTAAGAACAAGTTTCAAAGCTAGCATGATTAAGTTTTTTTTACTATTCATGTTAATTTATTAGGATTTAATTACGACACTCAAAGAAAATCTCAAACTTTATACTTACAAAGTTATACATGTTTAAGTCTACGATCTGTTTATGACAAATATAAATACTTTACCAAAAGAAATAACAGACGGAAAGATATTTTTTATTTATCGTTGTCTTACAAATAACAAGTAGAAAATCCCGAAAGAAATCCTGATATTTATTAAAAAAAACTGTTCTCTACTACGCTTCGTCGAAAAACGCCAATTTTCCGGCTTACCTACGAATAAAATTGTAAAACTTTACGGTGAAACGATGACAGCGAACGAGCTGTTAGTAACAAAAATTGTAGGAAAAAACTGGTAAAACCCTGGCAAAAGCTCACGGTCAAATTGTCAGAGGGATTCTGGTGTAATTAGCAGAAATAATTGGAAAACTGTAAAAATCTTTTTTTCACGTTATACGTGGTTTTAATTGAAATGTCAGGAGGTTGTTACGAGATTTTTGAGCTTTATTTTGGTGTTGTTACTAACTTTTTGAGGGTTAGCTTTGTTAGTGAATGTTTTGCTTGGTAGCCCTTAACAACATTGACGTGTTTCAGTCTGAAGTTCCAATGGTGAAAAGAATTCAGGTACGAGTGTATGCAGTCAGGGTAATGTGCTGTTTTTGCCAATTGTCACAATACGTCAATTTGGTGTATTATAATATGTGCTATAAATGACTGATTAGGGACGAAGAAGTTATGATTTCAATATACGGATACTTAAAGTTGAAAAACAGTATAGCTTACCATAGTAATAAACCATTCAGTAATATCCTGGATGAGGCTGGCACAAGAACGTCAAGCTTGACACAAGCAAAGAGAGGCCGATACCCTGCAGCTGTGGATGATGATGGACCAGTCATTTTCCTTAACACATCAGACTCTTTAATTTACAGTGTACTAAATAAGTGGCCTGTGATATATTCCACAATTTAGTGTGATCAAGGTGAAACCACGTTCATATCGAGTAGGTTTCGTAACACACTTTTCGTGTAATTAATAACAAAAGAAAAAAACGAAGAACAATGAACGAAAGATGACTAAGACAGCTATTTCATCGCCAAACCCACATGACAAAAAAGCAGGTCAATAAATTAACGAAACAGGCTCGTTGACGACGCCTTATCACTTATCTCCGATCGCTAAGCGCGCGGTGGGACCTGTCCCTAACTCGACGAAACACTCCGTTTAATGAAAAATGTACCCGCCATTAGTTTGAGTGGTTCATAATCTAATTTATTTCGTGTCGTCCAACTCACTCATGTCATATTTTGATGGCTGTGTTTTATTTATGTTCCGGTCGTTTCTATTTTTAAGGATAATTTCAGAATATGTCCCAATTTCTTAAATACACAACCACCTGCGCTTTTCATGATTTAGGAAGCCAATTTGGTGAGCTATGCGTACTGGGCGGTCAAAATTTGAGCCATTTCGCCACGTGGAGAGGAGGAAGCATCCCATGGGTTTTATGTCATGGACCTAAGAGTCCATTTAGTGCTAAAAAGAGGAACGAAAAGTCAAATATTAACACACGAAAAATAAAAAGTCATCCACTGTGAAAAAATTACCTAAAGAGGTATAACCTTTTTATTCCTATATATTTTGTCGATTGTACTTTATAATATGTAGGGAAAATATCACAACACCTAATACCTACAATAAAAATATGCTCACTCCACCCACAACACCGAATTGAGAGAAAGCTATCATCATTCGCCAAGTATCACGTAGATGCAAAATAACGTGTTTACGTGACTGTCGTCAGAGCTATTTGGTTTATCATAACTTCTCGCCTATATTACTGTGAGGGTGAGGCAGCAGTGTACACACACATTTCACCAGCTATGTTTAAGTCCCATGTTATAAAAGCGGACCTATTGCCAACAATCGAGTACCCATTCCAGATTATAGGAAGTTTTTGATGAATAATTCCAACAAAACTTGACCCGGCCTGTGAGTCGAACCAAGTACTGCTGAAGCTATTTAGTATAAATCATGATCTGTCAAAGGACCAATTTATTTGAGACACCATTGTTTAACTATTGTGTCTACTTCGTGGACAAATCAAAGTTGTATGCAATGTTGTAAGTGTGCTGAGAAGTCAATTCAATTACGTGATTTACGTCTTAAGCTTAAATAGATCTTTGACAGTCGTTACAGGTGGTCATTGGCCCGGAAGTCTGACAACCAGTCTTACCAAGGGGGAAACCGTAATACTCAGTACTAATTGGGTTGTGGAGGTAAGATAGGCAGTCGCTCCATGTAAAATACTAGCATTCTGCTGCATTCTGTAGCACAGGAAGCAGACCACAATGAATTTGGGAAAAGTCTAGGCAGATGATGCAGCATAAATATTTAACAAACAGTACCTAAATTTATGAATATTGCCAGTAAAGTTTACCAGCATACCAAATATCTAACTCGACTGTACTTGAATGTACGTTCATTTCTCAAGAACTGCTTGAAATTCATGTCAGTATAGACACTGTAGATACAACGATCTTCTAACTTGAAATACATACTTGTATTATTTCAAGTTAGAAACGTATATTTAAATAATGTTGTGTCTGTATTTGGATTTCTGTGTACTGAAATATTATACGCTTTTGAACAAATATTGAACGTATTAAACATGACTATTACAATAATAGTGTAACATGGTTTCTGGGTGTGTTCTAGTCTGGCTAACGGAGGGTACTTGCATTGCATTGCTTGTACCAGCAACTTGCTTGTGGAATCAGAAGTGCCATACTATAAGTATGCGCCCGACCCAGTTCTCGATAATGGTAATATCACGTTGTATTGGGATCGACCTATCACCACTGACAGGACTGTTGTTGCCAATTGGCCTGACATTGTGGTGATAGATCGATTGGAGCGTCGCACAATGATTGTTGGTATAACGTTCTCGCATGACGAGAACCTCGAGAAAGCAGAGAAAGATAAACAATTTAAATATCTAGATCTGGCTCGCGAGGTTGCTGACATGTGGGACGTGAGTACAGCAGTCATTGTGCCGATAGTCGTTTCGGCCAATGGCTTAATAGCCAAGAGCCTCGACCAACATCTTAGGAGGCTCTCGCTTGGCAGCTGGATCAAGGGCTTGATTCAGAAAGCAGTACTTCTGGACATGGCACGTATTGTTAGGAGGTTCCTCTCTCAAGAGCCCTGACCACCGGCAGCTCGGACTCTGTTCCCAGCGCTGGTGGGCTACTATTTTATATTTTTAAATATTTTTATTTATATTGTTTTTATATTAGGAATATTTAAAAATGTAAAAATATGTTATTAAATAAATAAACGAAATAATAGTGTAAAAGCTTATATTATATTATAGCCTGTAAAATGCAAATACTGATAAAATGATTTTCCATTTGTCTTGTATACTTGTAATCAAGACAAATAAACGTAATTAGCCTACAACATTTATTTTCCTGTACTAAAGTTTTTATGCCTGTATTTCTGTAGCTTTACCTGGGTAAACTTAGTAATAAACATGCTTTTTGGGTGAAGTCCTAATAATCAATAAATATTTATTACATGCAACTTAAATTGTTTCGTTCGCATGACACACGATGACACACGTTGCACGACACGGAGGACCACGCGGAGGTATCCGCGTCGTGTCGTAAGGACTCACGACATGTTCTAAAGCAAATTCCTTTATTTGTTTCCCCTGCAGTTTCTCTGCCACAAGTGACTTTGTCACTTCAGTGTGTACTTTGAGGCCGACTGGCTACGGCATTGTAATCACTGCTTTAGTCGCTGACTGTGCGTACAATCCTCAATCAAAACTGTCATGACACCGGAACTGTCATCGATGCCATTAAACCGAAGAGTTTGATTTATAGCCGGTACTGTTGGACAAATGGGCGGACAATGTATAATATAATAATATAAGTGTGATTTATGTTTCAGCGCGGAAGCTAAAATAAGAATGGGGTAATTTTAGAAATAAGTTTCGGGTTTGTTTTTTGTATTTCGATTTGTTTTCTAAAGGAAAATAGAGTTTCATTATAATGGGATAAAGTATTTGTTCAAGGTTTTGTAAAATTCAAATTAACAGTACCCTATAATATTAATAGATACATGTTTAATTGAATTGTATTTAAAGTACTTACGGAAAATCTAGGTGAATTTCAATTTATGCAAGTATTAGGTACAGATTTTTGTAATAGACAAAAAAATGCTGGTAAAGTATGTACCAATGCAAGGTAACTAGATACCTATCTTCTTCTTAGTCGATGGTACTCTAAATTGAATCGAATAACATCTATTAGTTCATTTAATGTGCAAGTAAAATACAGAATAGGCAAGGTACCATCCACATCTCTATGTGTAGTGCTCACATAAACACGTCTATCTACAGACAAACACACATGTCCCACACAACTCAACACATATTCTGATTAACAAACAAAAGGCGCAATTTGCTGATTGCTCGTGCTATATTATGCAATCAACAAATACGTTTATATTTCTTTGAGTCAATGTTTATGTGTTTATTAAATTATTGTAATGAGTTGATAAATAATATACGGGAACCGTATTATTTACAGTTGTTTCTATTTATTGTGTAGTTAGTAAACTGTTGTTTTTGCGCAAGTGCTTCTACTGCGTTGACGACATATCAATAAACACAAAAAGCTATCTAAAATCCATTCTCTAGCTTAATGATGGTGAGAACTCCATTAAAATGCGTCGCGTAGTTTATCTGAATAACACAGTCACGAAAAACAACACTTAAATTCAAACAGCGCAACACGACGCCGCCACTTCGTGTGTCATAGTTTAAGGCGCAACGCAAACAGAAGGCGGCGCGGCGAAGATACTGAGAATAAATCATTTTAAATGAAACCTTAACTACTATGACATGCGGTTGAAAAAGCGATGCCAAAGAAAGGCGCGCGGCGCCGCGTGCCTATCTTTCTTTGGCCATGCCATTTTCAACAGCATGTCATAGTAATTAAGGTTTAATTTAAAGTGATTTATTCTCAGTATCTTCGCCGCGCCGCCTTCTGTTTGCGTTGCGCCTAAGTGAAGTGCTACTAACATGGTTTTTTAAGTTGCGTATACTAACAAAAATGTTATAAGTATGTATTTTTAGGTTAAGGTATTAAGTATTAATTAGTTAAGTATTACCTGAAATAAATGGATTATTATTATCTCATATATATATATATATATTTAAATATTCCTATACTATAAAACACTATAAAAAACATTTAAAAATATAAAAAATAGTAGCCCACCAGCAGCGCTGGGAACAGGGTCCGAGCTGCCGGTGGTCAGGGCTCTTGAGGGAGGAATCTCCTAACAATACAATATAATAATTATTATTAAATAATCATGATCTGTCAAATGACCAATTTGGACGAGACGCCATTGTTTAACTATTGTGTCTACTTCGTGGACAGATAATAGGATAAGTACCCTAACACGAAGGGGATCGCTGGGTCCTAGTTCACTCGCTTCGGTCACTCACTAGCCCCCGATATCCCCTTCAATCCTAACCTGTCTGAGTCGAGGTGCACCAAGCCCCGAATGTACTTATAAAATAGGTATCTGCAAATTAAGAAAATGAACAACGTTATAAAAGCAGTTTCTAGTTGGTTCCTACTGAAATAGCGACGGCACAGTGAAAAAATACATCCTGAAAAGCTTTTCCGAAAGATTATTATGGAGTTAATGCGTTAATTTAGATATCATATTTTTTGTTCCGGTCTTTCATACTTATACTTTATTTGTAGGAAAGAGTGATTCAGGAGTAAGAAGGTAAAATAATTGCTTTTGACAAGTGTCATTTTGTTATTTAACATAATCCAGAAGACATCATTTTATCATAATCATCATAATTAGCTTGAAATCACCCACTGCTAGGTATAGGCCTCCCCTTTTTTCTGCCACATTACCCGGTTCTGTGCGCCCCCTTATCCAGGTGTTTCCCGCGATTTTAACCATATCCCAACGAGCTTTAAAAATTCATATCATCATCATCTGCCTAGCCTTTTCCCAACTATGTTGGGGTTGGCTTCCAGTCTTACTGAATGGAGTTGAATACCAGTATTTTTAATAGAGCGACTATCTGACCTCCATAACCCAGTAAGTACTGTGTTTAGATATCATATATAACTGGTAAAATAGTTACGAGTGAAGGAAGCCCACAAATCTCTACTAAAACATTAATAAATCTTCATAACTAACTTAATTCCTCATGTACAACTAAATTGGACAGGAAAGGAAATGGATAACGTTATTTTGGACCCTAATTTATCAAATTTTACGCTCCTCGGGCTCGAAGGAGGCTGATTAGGGTTCTGTAGTCACTTAGCTTACTGAGTTCTGTCTTCATCCATCACTTATGTGTATGAAACTAAGTGCTTTATTCAGAGTTGCTGTGTCTATATTTTATTTATTTAACTCAAAAGTGAAAGGGAAGCCAAACCATGTCCCATCCCAAATAGGTCTGATCACCAGCACCCTTGGCTATCTGAAGAAGCCGCAAGAAACGTGGCCGCTCACTGGGGCTAAACTATTTATTAATACCGTCGATATAAGAAGAACACATATAAAAATACTAAGAAGGTAAGCTTTTATGAGTGCCAATACCTTTCACACCCTCGATTGGCTCGTGTTGGTCTAGCAAGATTGATTAGAAATACTTTTGGTGGCTCATTTCATGACCGCAGCTTGAGCTTACCTAGATTTATTTTTTGTAAAGTCAAAGTCTTCCCCCAATTCCTTCCATGAGCTCTTTTCCCGTGCCCCCTCGAATCAGCCCTCGCGGTACGTGTCCAGATCGTCTCGTCCTAGAGCCTTATTTGTTTTAATTATAATCGATATGAAAGTCAAGTCAAACGCAACACGTACAACGTATCTTTAAAAATCCACTTGAAAAAAAATTAATATCGCTGGATATTACACACAGCGCCATCTAGTGCCTCACTTAGCAACGAGGCTTGTGTCGTGGACACCAGATATTTGATATACTACTTAAAGATACTTTTTGTTTGTAAATACATACTTATTTTACATATAACATCCATGACTCGGAAACAAATGTCCATGCTCATCACATAAACTTTTGGTCCTACCGGGATTCCTTCCCGGGACCCTAAGAACGTAAGGTAGCCTCAATACAGCTGCGCCATTCGGGTCGTCAAAATAAGTAAAGTAGGCAGTTAAAATTCAAACAAATGATTATTTAATTCTAGTTTTACAAAGTTTGTATCAAAAGAGTCACTTCCAAACTTGTTCTGTCAAATCTGAAGAAAAGCAGAAACTTACCAAGTTGGAAGTAAAACACAAATTATGGCAACACTGCTTGTGTATATCAAAGTTCATGATAAGAAGTGCTGGCAACTTTACGTTAGTTATAAGAAGTTTATCTTTTGTAAAGAAAATTTCGTATTAATGTTAGTCGTTATCTTTTCTTACAATTGGAGATTATGGGTGATGCTGGACAGTTTTATTGTTTTAAGTAGAAGTTCTAAGTTATTCAAATCTGATTCTAGGTTGAACAGATGCTAAGTTGGAACTAGATATTTAATAGGACGAAAATGTTCCTCTTAAATGAAGGGTAGCACTAAGAAATGTTTTTTGAAAATCCTCCCCCAAGAGGGTTAAATAGGGGCTGAAAGTTTGTTTGAGGTCGTAATTTTTGTTGATAAGAAATTCCATAGGGCTTAATACTTGTTTTACGTATAAAAGTGTTTCGAATGGAATAAATACGGTTTACATAATGTCGTTAAAATAATATTAAACATTGCTTTTAAAACTTTTATTCATATCTAGTGTTCATAGATTCAATCTCTTTTGTATTCAAATAATTCGCATACATCGTTAATATGAAAATGCCAAGGTATTTTATTTTTTTAAATGTACTTTATTATGAACGTACGTGTACCTATTTATTATTCTCTTTGTCTCTAAAGCTCTTTGATAAAACTTTCATCAACTGAAACAGAATTTGTAATTTCATATTATTTTTAAACTAATATATTTTTTAGATAAAAATAAATGCTGATAAATTTCGTGTGAATAATGCAGCCATATTTTATAGTTTCCTATGCTACAGTCGTCGAGAGATCATGTAAGAGCAAGGGTCATTTAATTTTTCTTTTTGGGAAGTTTATCGCTACGGAATATGCAGTTTGTAATTCTGATACTTTGATCTTGTTAACCTAGGGATTCCAGATCCTAAGTGAACAATTTAGCTACGATTGGCAGTAATACGATCCTTAATATTATAAGACATTGTAGCGATTTTTGTAAATTTTGCATTATATTCTTTTAAAATATGCTTGCCATAATCTGCCGTTTTCCTGTGATTTCCTCATCATCATAATCATCAGCCTATTAATGTTCCCACTGCTGGGACACAGGCTTCCTCTCTATGAGAGGGAATGGGCTATAATCCGCCACGCGGGCCCAGTGCGGATTGGTAGATGTCACATGTCTTCATTTTTTTTGGTTCTTGGACATGCCAGTTTCCTCGCAATGATTTCCTTCACTGTTTTGAGAGCAGCGGTGGTGAAATAAATTACACAAAGTAATGCGCCTGCTTGGGTTCGAACCCACGACTTACTGCTCGTAAGTCAGGGCCGCCACCACTGGGCCGCATCCGCTGCTCTTGATTTCCTCAATTCTACCTATAAAAGAGTTACTATAACTATCCCTATCTTCAACACACCCTCAATATAAATTCAAAAGCTTGTATACCTCTAAGAAATCCAGTCTCCGTGCTACGAATAACATTTGTGCTAGCTTCTGCATTAAGTCAGAAGTTGCGCTTCGTTGTGGCTGGAATAATAAACGGTTCCCTACTTTTTCTCTCGCTGTGGTTCCGCAGTCAGGTGCTCGAAGGGAATTGTGTGTTTTGTTGGACTGACATAGTTCTACGCTGTGTTTTTTTCGGCTCGGAAACTGTTTTAACTATTCCATATTCAAAACTTTGGTTTCAATTTATGTTAAATCCACTTAAACAAATATTAACTGGATTAGGCAGAGGGAGTACCCTTTTTCTACCCACATTTCGACAATTCTGTTACAGTCTCATGTAAGAGGGTGACCCTATTGCCATCAACTGGGCACAAATCCAGACTCCGTGGCTGCTACTGAGAAATTCCAGATGGAAAAACCCAATAACACTTTGCCTGACCTGGGAAACGGATACACTACCTCATGCTTAGCAGGAGAGATCACTAAAATCATCGAGGCAAAAAGCCTAATTGGTACATGTATCAAGATTTATCTCGGTCCTTTACTAAAACTAAAATCACTACAGTAATTTTCCTCCCAACACAAACGAGCTGATTCTGCCAACCGTACAAGCTGATTAGGTTATTATTGTCGTGGCACAACGGTTTCCGGTCAGCGATCGAAGCCGATTGGACCGGATATGATGTAACGAACCAATCGGAAACGGATTCTGTGAGGCGATCAGAGAATACTACAGGGATGAAAATGTCAGCTGAAATGGTTTATAACGACGGAAAATCTTAGATTTTTATCGAAGACAATTTTATGAAGCTTGTTGGATCCATTTTCTAAAAATCTTCTTTGCTGGTATCGGCACTTACTGAATATTTATTTCAAGAAAAAACCGTGACCCATTTGCCAAGGAGATCTCCTAAACAAGATTTGTATTGTTTTACAAATAAAAAACCCGATTACTTACTAAAAAATCAAGCTCGAATTAAAATCGGGGTTTACAAGGTAAAAACGACTCCTCCTGTTGTTGAAGTCTTAAAATGTCGAGCCTATGTTACCCGGGCCATAATAACGATTCGATCAATTGACATCTTATTCATCAAAATCGGATGAATAGTGAAGGCGCTACGGTGGAACATACGTAAATACTTACATACATAGACTGCTTAAATCATAACCCTTTCTTTTGGCTTCGCCGTAGACGGGTAATAAGCCGAACTTCCATACAAAACTTCATCCCCAATTTAATTCCCATGGAGATACCAAAACAAATGTCAAAACATGATAGGGGTGGGTTTTTTTTGGGGCCTATTCTCTCCCACAGCACACTGGGGCAAAGGCCTCCCATATTCTTTTCCAACTCTCTCATGGTAGTGATGGACATAGTGAAAAAAAAATAGCTCTTATCTAGTTTTATTTTCCAGAGAGAAAACAAGGCCTTTTCTCTTAAGGTGTTGATCACATCAACATATCACATACATACTACATCAACCAGGTCCTGAATATAAATTCAGAGTACAACTATTAGACAATTGAATTTGTATTCTGTACGTTTAGAAGAAAAACTATAAAAAGAAGGCTAGCAGGTGTAAGCAAGAAATCTGCATGCGCACATACGTTAACCGTTTGGGTCAAAACCTATTTGGAACCTCAATTCAACGCCAGGTACGTTTCTCTAGAATACTGATCAGAGACAATTCCAGCTTTTACTTAAAATCCGAAAAAGCCGGCTTTTTAAATAGTCATGTTTCATATTACTCCTGTATATTTCTGTGGTTTACGATGACTTTCGTCGTTAGTTTTACCAGACCATAGTTTTTTTAGATGACATCTTAAATTTCGTACCTCCAAATTACCTTAATAAAAGCACTTATATTTTTATTGTGACCGGTATAGAGAACTGGACATTACGTTCATGTAATATAGTTGATATTGTAAAAATTAGCAATTTTATTAGCTGACTACCCAACGCGCAAACTTGAGCATTGTTACTCATGGATGATCTTTTAGAATCCCTATTAATAATATTCAAAAAAAAAAATTCGACTGCTTTTTCCAACCTTTTTTCAGGCCGTTGAACAAAAACCATCCCACACACATTGCTAAGCCGGCCTTCAGCGTAATCATGTGTACCTTTTGACTTGCCAAGTCGGTAAAATATTCATAGAAAAGCCGCTCTAAACCGGTTTAACACGCGTTGTATTAAGTGCGTCGTGTGTTTAGACTGAATTTACACTAATATTGTACGCATAAGTTAGTCTGTCTGTCTGGTAGGTACGACTTAGTTTAGTCTACTGAATTGAAATATGATGAGATTAAGTAAGGGTCGATGACTTGGAAAATGATGTGGGCAGACTAAGTACCTACACGTGTGAACTTGCGACTGTTGCGTATACTGTGTTCGCACGACTGTGTGTTTGCGCATTCCGGGTTTTCGAACAAATGAGTGACATAATTATGAAACCAACATAAATAAATAAATATATGTTCGTAATAAAGGGTGTAAACAACCTCTTAACGAAGCCAAAAGGCACTTGTTTTCCCCGTGATTGCGATTATTTTTTTGTTCTACATCGTACCTGGGAACCTTCTAGTTACGTAGATATTGGGGGTCAAAGTTCCAACTTTTTGACAAGTTTTTTTTATATACAAGTATTTAATGTAAGATTTCTACTTTAAACACCTCCACAGCCCCCGTACTATTCAATCCATATATCAGCACAATGTTTTGAGTGCGTAACATTGACTTCTACCACAAAATATGATTATTCACCCCAAAAAAAAGTCGTTTCCCAGCAACAATTTTTGCGTAAAGTTGCTTAGTTTAATGTTCAGAATGCTTGGTTGACGACTTCGTGATGAGGTGGTTTACACCCAGTATATAATCGGTAGGGAAACGTGTATGTACTAAATTTGTTTTACATTAACAACTTTTTTTCTTTTGACTGTACTTAACTGTCAAAAAGAGCAAGGGGATCAGATCGGAATGACAAAGTTTAAAGTTGATCAGACGGGAATCAAAATGTAATAATAAACAGCACCATGGAGGCCTACCATGATCTAATTAAAAACGATTCAAAAGCAAGACAGTTCAGTTTAGGTTCCTAAACTGCATCGCTCAAACTCGTACCATGACGTCCAATACGCTCAGCGGCATTTGGATCGTTAAAAGTGAATGAAAGATCGCAATTTGTGGCTGAACCGCGTTTGAAACGTTTTTGGTGAAAAAGAGATAACGCTATTAGTATCAAATAACCTTGTTTCGCGCACATTTTAGTGTCAGACACGCTCAGAAGCAAGTAACGTTTTATTTGTTTTTAACTTAGTGTCTAGTATAATCTTCCTCAAAAAACTCAAACTAAAGCTGTTCATCAGAGATCTGTTATAGAAAAACAAATGTGGTTAAAAAAAGCATATAAATAGGTATTTTAGACTTTAAAAGAAAGATTAAAGTACACTCACATTGGTTTTAAAACTTTATTTTCGTCAATAATTCAGTAAACGTTTCAGTTTAAGATAAAGAAATAGTAACCTATAATGAATCGCTTATTTTGACAGTTGAGCGTTTCAGTTGAGCTGCTTTGTGGACGTCGTGGTACCAAACTAGTGCAAAATTGAATGAATGAAACCAAAACTTGCGACTCAGTTTGGAGTCAATCGCTGTCAGATGGCATGGCCTAAATTGAATCGTTAAACTGACGTCATGGTACGAATTAGAAGAACAGTTCAGTTTAGGTCCTAAAATGGATCGCGTTAAGAGCTCGTGGTAGGCCTCCAGGGATCGGAATAACTCGCTTTGAGTAGAACGTGAGGTTAGGGCACAGGGCACCTTCTGAGGTTTGACTCTTGTGGTGCAATATGTAGTAGGG
The DNA here is from genome assembly GCA_963853795.1 of Xestia rhomboidea. Classification (NCBI taxonomy): domain Eukaryota; kingdom Metazoa; phylum Arthropoda; class Insecta; order Lepidoptera; family Noctuidae; genus Xestia; species Xestia rhomboidea. Next base: position 15,996,942 of record OY970778.1, read on the forward strand.
TTTTGTTATACGACATTTTTTGCTTTAGACTACTTTTATTTAAAACCTTATCAAGCATCAATAAGTAACATCTATATTGGATGATTGGATGGCGTTTTAAACTGGCATAATAAACGACCAATCCTCGGAGAAATAGATATCACTTCTCCACTCCACTCAAAAGTAGGTAATTGAACACAAAAAGGAGTAGCTTTCCTCAAACTTTCTTTCAAGGTAACAAAGAAAACAACTCTTCTAAAACAATGAACCCCATGGAATATGCATTTGAATGTGATCTTTCATCGTTTCGTAACAATGCTCCCATTTCTTTGCGGCAAACAAAAATAAACAGCACAACATTCTTTTAACACGACTTCGTGAACACAATGGTAGAATTTCCCATTCAGGTCTTATATACCCCATAAAGGGACTTTCAGTACATTAAATTTTCACTCAACGACGGCATTACGGTTGCTCCTTTTTTGTCTCAAAATGTTTACTGTTTCCTTGAACATTTCCTTAACAAAAGTGATTTTAACTTCCACGGAGTTATTCAAGGCACGATTGGGGCAATTTACTTATTAAGAATGGAAGCTCTAATGAAGACTCTTCATTATCAAACGGAGAGTTTATTTGTGGATATAAAATAAGCGAATAAATAAGCTCATTCAATCAGCCGCCTCGATTTTGTATTAAAGTTTATTATTGAGCATAACAAGTAAGTGGCCATGCAATAGCATAAACATTTATAATTTTCCCATGGCTGGTCAAAGCACACGTCTTTGTTAGAGGTAGTGTGTCTTGAAACGCGGAATGATAAATAATGGGTCTAAAAATACCCCTAACGAAGCCGAAATGTACTTGTTCCCCCGTCATTGCAATCACTTTTTTGTTCTAGATCATACCTTCTACTTGAGGGGTCGAAGTTCCCGGGGTTGCGGGAAAGAGATACCGTGGCCCCGGAACACAAAGGGCGATGAAGGAACATGGATGGGTTTTAGTCAGTACAAGTCTGACACTCCCTCCTGCTCCGCCCAGAGCGGGAAGAGTCATTTGATGATTTCCCATCCGGAAAAAAAAAGCTGTCAAAATCCACCATTTTATTTTTAATACAGGTTCTATAATGTTATAACTTAACTTTAAATACCTCCACGACCCCCGCGCTATTCAAATCATCCATCAGCACGATGTTTTGAGTGCGTTACATTGAGTCCTGCCGTAAAACGAGATTTTTGACCCCGGAATCGACACCAAGACCTATGAGCTCGGCGGTCATGCTTGCGATCACTCAACCTACGAGGTAGTCTAACTTAAGATTCCATGAACCATCATCATTTTATGTGGCGTTGACTTTAATTTGATTTCTTTGACATTGTATTTATTATTATTTAATTTTATTATATATTATTATTATATATTATTAGTTAAGTCTTATGTTGCATTGTGATTTGTATTTATCTCGTGTAATTTTCATATGGGAGAACCTGAAATAAATGGATTTTATTTTATTTTATTAGGATTTTTTAAACCGCATAATGCCCCATCCAAGTAATTTTGCCATTATACATTTCTCACCCTTTAGAAAACAACAAAACATTTATAAGACAAATCAACACCGCAATCTGTTTGAGCAATCTACAGGAAACAAATCCCTGCCGGGGGATTCGCAAATCCCATAAAAACGGGTTTGCTTACATTAAATTGACTGTAGACATATGGGATGTTGTGTGACACAATGGTGATACATAAAGGGGGTAAGCAGAGATAAGGTGCTGACGACAGGGGATTTACAGATGAGAAATGCTTGAGATATTGTTTGCGGTAAAGCTTTTTTTTCATGGTTGAGTTGTTGTGAGTGTTGAAGGTAGAAGATACATTCGGAAAAAATGTGCCCTGTACTGTGTCCTATAATTGTTGGATCTTTCCTTCATAATAGGCTTGTGTCCTGAAAAAATCTAATTAGTCCGTCAGTTAGATTATCAAAAAAAAAATTGACACGTATTTCTTCTTTTGTTACGTAAACCAAAACTGACGAAGATACGATGCTTTTAAAATTCTCAAAACATCACGCCGTGCTATAATTTTTAGTGCGTTGTGACGTCACGAGCCCTCAGTCCCGAGTTTTGATGCGTTTTATCTTTCTCAATATTCATTGATTTACAAAAACAAAACATACGTGTCCATTATTTTCCAATACTGTAACTGACGGACTGAATAGATTTGCAATTTATTGATGGTGGAAACTATCGTATTGTTGGATCTTTCTTTCATAATTATTCGTACTGAGATCAGAGAAGAAAATTTTCACAATCAAAAGTCACTATTAAAATTAGGCTGATAATCAGCACTTTTGAACATCAAAACTGGCAAAAGACACTAAACAGGCCCCCAAAATGCCCTTCGCATCTAGTGTTTAAGCAAGGCCGAAGCAGATTTCTTCGATAGAATTCATCAACAAACTGTGATGCTGACTACAAGCTGCTATGTACTTAGGAAGACATTTAATTTTGTTTACTGTGTCACCGATTACAAATAAATAAGAAAAAGTCTCTAAAGAGCACTTAGACACATCACCGACCTACATGGCTACATTAACAAAACAAAACTCATTACCACAGATAAATCCTCTAATTCTTTCCTACCCAACTTCTAATAAAGGAGGTAATGAGAATGTCTGTCACGTTACTAATGAATACTGATCAGGTCTCTTTCTGTAGTTAATTCAATTAGAGAGAGTTTAAACATTTCTTTTGTTTTAGCCAGCTCCGTGAGACTGATTAGAGGCAGGTTTGCAGATAAAAATTCTATTGAAAGCTATTTTTAGATTGGAAGTAAAATGGGAATTCTAACTGACATTTCACTAAACCTAACCTTATAGATGTGTAGGTAAAACTACACTTAAAGTACTTACGGGATGATATCCGTGATTTTCTTTTGGTTCGATGAGCTCCCGATATTTCGACGCTGTTGCAAGCATCATGATCGCGGTATTACTGATATGTAAGTAGTTTAAGTGTAGTGAAAAACCGTGAAAGTCTAAAATAGTGCATTAGGTAAAACTAGTTATAATTTTATATACTCTAGAAAAACAATCAACATAATCATCGCGTATCTCGTTTCAGCGAGCTGGGATGTCCGCAGCAGCGCGTACAGATGACTTCTTTTCAATTATGCGTACAAGATCTACATCACTACTGCGTCGGATACCGGACATCGACAACAGTCTCCTGAGCATTGTTCCTGGCAAGACTGAAGGCCACCTGATGGCGGACCTGTGCGCAGTTTATGTATACTTTTGACAAGGGTTTCCAGAAGATGGACCTATAGATGACCTTAGTTAAGGCATCTTCTGGACACCACACACTTATGTTACTGTTGATTGATGTGAATAATTGTTCCTATTTATTGTGCGTCTGAGTCGATCGCACGGGACCGGTCAATGTGACACTTGGTCCTCCCGGTCTATGTCCAGCAGTGGTCGTCTTGCGGTTGAAATGATGATGATGAGTCGAATATACTTACATAGGTATGGGTAAATTGCCTGAATCAAAGAAAAAATATATAAATAATGGGAAAAGAATATTTTTTCATCATCACTGCTGGGAACACTCCACAATCGGCGCCATATCGACAGGGCCTGTGCTTCGTCGCTAATTCATTCATTGCAAATCAGAAAAAAAGTCTATTATCATGTCATTTCGGTAGTACCTAGGTATTACTTGTTTGACGACCCGAATGGCGCAGCGGTAGTGAGGCTGCCTTACGTTCTTAGGGTCCCGGATTCGAAGCCCGGTAGAAGCAAATGTTTGTGTGATGAGCATGGACATTTGTTTCTGAGTCATGGATGTTATATGTATAGTGAGTATGTATTTACAAACAAAAAGTATCTATGTAGTATATCAACTATCTGGTCTCCACGACACAAAACTCGTTGCTTAGTGTGGCACTAGATGGCACTGTGTGTAATGTCCAGCGATATTTATTTATTTATTTACCGTATACCTTCACACACACAGAAAACTGCTCCAACAGAATTTCCTGCGGAAAAGGTTATCCAAACAAACAAAACAATTTAATATGAATTAAAACCCAAAACATGATTAACCCACCTTCACCAGCAAAACACAGAAATACACAAATAAAATATGTTTGTAAACAGATCCCTGCCCTTAGGTTCGCACCGAAATGAAGATGAAAATACGAGCAAATACATCGCGGTGTCCCCTGGGGTCGGAGGAAGGGAAACAAATGGTACATACAGAAACATTAGGCCGGTTTCTTTAGAGAGACAAACTTGTGGTGTTGGGTTTATTTCTGAACTATTTTGGGAGTGTTAGGGTTAATAATGAAGTATGATAATTGATGTATTTACAAGGCAGAAGTCAGTCTAAACGCCGCCAGAGGACGTTCTAGAAGGACATACACTGACCTTATTGGTGAGGTTTTTCAGAAAGGTCAGAGGCCGCACGAGCACGCGGTATGAACGTAACGTAAATACGTAATACTCATTTCACATACTATATTTTAAGAATTTATTCATATCTAATAAGATAATAATTTAAACTAATGTTTGCATGCCTAATATAAGGTAGATTGCACAAGGCTCACCCATTTTACTGTAACAACTGATTTTATGTACCTGCAATCTATGCAAATAAATTTGACTTTGACTTTGATGGATTCTGCGTGTGTCCATGGGAAGTGGAACATGTTTATGCATGTATCGAATATTTATTTGTTGTGTGTGGAATCTCACTTTAGTAGAATACTAAAAACCTGCCAAAGCACCCACAATTTGTCAACAGGCCGAGATACCACAATACTTGGCTTTACACACCGAGGCTCGGGACCGTAAATATTTCTAATCGGACTTTTGTTTCGCAGTAACAAGTCTTTAGGTTAAGAGCTAGTTGCAGTAAATCAAAGCAAATGTTTAGTGTAGGTTCCGCCTACGCGTGATATTTAGAGCTTGGTTTCGCTGAATTGAGAATTGCGGTGGGCTTTTTTTTCTTAAGTATGGGTTGGCACACGTCTGGCACACGTCCGTCTTATCAGGTAGACTATCAAATGGTGAGTCACCGTAAACACAAAGGCATATCGGCTAGACAAAGGCCTATGTTCTCACTACTAGACCATCACGTTTACTCTCTGTGAGTCTGTGGGCCGTAATCCACCACCCAGGCCTCAAAATGATTCTGGGACATGCCTGTTTCCTTACGATTTAACAACAGTCTAAAAACAAATCGTAAACAGATGATTAAGAGTAAAACATTTGGAAGCTTGAACACCCAAGTGTTGTCAAAAGAAAATGATCAGCTTACGTAGCTACTTAGTTCTCATTAATCTTTAAAATAGCTACGTTACTTGTTTTGCCAAAAACATAGGTAAATTGGGGTACTCGTGCCTTAATTCTTACCTAAACCCCTATTTTCACAGTAAAATTGCTTCCTCGCTATTACAAAAACACTCAATACAAAAAAGCTGCTCAGAAAAATATAGATTCAGTAAATACAACGTCTTTTGGCCGGTTGAGTCGATTCAGAATATAAATTGAATCATTTCGCTTTCGTAAGATGAATGCCACCTCTAGCGGGTATTCTGACGGAGGTACTTTAGCAGCTGGTTTTATTTCTGTAATAATGGCCTACAATCTTGGAAAATGCCTTAATGAAAAGCTTGGTAAGGTTGTCTCGGAAGACAGGTTATTCTTGCCTGATTTATTTCGCGATAAGAGTGAGCTGAATGCTTTAACTTATAGTTTTTTTTTTTCAAATTACATGTATTAGATAAGAACAACTCAGAGTTACATACATTGTACACATAAATATAGAAATAATCCTGATTCACGAGATCAAGCTGTTACTAAAGAATTCCTGCTCCATCTTCACATCGAAAGGCCCTGACATGTTTTCGCGTGCCCTTTACTCTCATTGAAACTGCTCATAAAACTGAGATTTGTATTTTCACTTTCAACCAGTACACTATTTGAGAATATGCGTTTCCCCATTTCTTATAAATTGTTTAAATGATACAACGTATGCTTGAATTCATATAATTGCTATGAACCTAACCTAACTAACGTATCCTAGGTCACCTGGAAAATTTCGGGGACAACATTTTTGATTGACAATGTTCCCAATGCCCACTCTATAATTCTTTTAAATCTCTCTGACCCGATCCTTATGTGATATAACGTCGTGTGAAACCCTGTAACCTCCCGTACGCAAGCATCCATATCTTACAAAGAGCTAAGAAAAGACCTTCTTACAAAATACCTGTTTTTTACGATTTAACTTTTATCATTTTCTTTATTGTTTAACTTTATAACACCTTTGTCAGTTTCTCAAGTTATGAATATAAAGATTTCTTAGTGTAAGACGATGTAAGAAGATGTAGTGCCGACACCAAATATCTTGGGATATGGGCAGGAGAATAATGAATTCATGCATTTGTATTCCTACCTTGGCCACGGGACAGCTGCTCGTCAAGCGCCACGTGGTTTGCAACAGTAGCGGCGGAGAAAATCAATTAAATAAAACAAAAACAAGGTTTAATTAAAATATTAGAAAAAAAAAGGTTTATTTATCAATATTGGACGCGTTCGTGTCCGTGCTATAAACCGTTGAGGAGTTCTCTCGTGAGGAGACTATCCTGGCTGCAGGATCAAGTCATGTCTGTCATAAATGTGTATTGTCACCAGAACCAAAGGTGTGTGCAAAATTTCAGCTCAACTGGTTGGGGGGAACTGGTTTAAAATTCAGTTGCAAGATTTGTCAAATACACACCTACTAAATAAACAACTAACTAACAAGGCAAGTTAAACAAAAGCTTATAAACAAGTATACCACGACACAACGCGACGCGATTTGCGACGCGTCCGTACTCTTGCGAAGGAAATATGTCCGTGACGCATGCTTGACGCAAGTTGCATCGACGCTTGAGGTCGTGAGCGGAGCGTTAGGCCAAAAATCCTATGCAATATGTTTGAGTGACCTTATTATCACAGAGACCAAACCCTGACACTGAGCTGATGTTTAATAAATAATCTCCTCCCAGAGTGCTTCAGAAGAGACTCGTGAGACTAGATTATCTCAGATTGCAGCTTTGACTATCCAACTTGAATGCACGACGAAGTTAGGAGGGCGTCCATTCATGTGTTAATATGAGAATGCACTCAAGTGAAGCCAAACTTGGTCTCATATAATAACAACATAAATTAACATGGGTATAGTACACTATTCAGTCATAATAATACTAGTTTTTGTCCGTGTCGAGGTCATAAATTATCCTACTGCATACTGGACATAAGGTTGAAAAAATGTACGCTAAGGTCATCTGTGACTGGTTCGTGAGGTTCCTGCACCGAATCGGGCGGGAGGAAACGCCCGGGTGCTATCATTGTGAGGATCGACCGGAGGACACGGTGGAGCACACTGTGGAGGTGTGCCCCACTTGGGCAGAGCACCGCTGTGTCCTCGAAGCGGCGATCGGCGGCGGCGACCTCTCGCTTCCGGCCCTGGTTCAATCGATGGTCCGGAGCGAGACAAAAGGGACGCCGTCACCTCCTTCTGCGAAGCAGTCATGCTAGCGAAGGAGGTAGCGGAACGTGAGAGGGAGAGAACCTCACGTCCCGACCGCCGCGGGAGACCACCCGGGCGTCGCTATGGGCTATGGGCTAGCTCGCCGTCCGTCCGTCTCATGACGACAGGCCGCGTCGACGGCGCGTTCGTGTTCCACACGAAGCGCGCAAGGGCCGATGCCTGCCGGAGCTGCGGGATTGTTCGAAAGAGATACCGTGGCCCCGGAACACAAAGGGCGATGAAGGAACATGGATGGGTTTTAGTCAGGAAAAGTCTGACACTCCCTCCTGCTCTGCCCAGAGCGGGAGGAAAAAAAAACGATAAAAGGCCATCTTTCACGCAAAATGAAGCACTAAAAATACTGCAACAACTGTCGGGCAGTGGCCCGTCTGGTCGGAGGATCCTCCCTTTTCTATGGAATTTTGAGGAACTTTACAACTTGTTGCTCATACTCCCAAACTACCACCGGGATAAAAGGTTTTGTAAGTCCTAATCCTGGTCATCAGTATGTCTAATTTCATACAGATCCGTTAAGGGTAAGGGTAAATGACTTAACCCTATCAATCATATTACATATTTAACCCTCTATATCAGACTCTTTTCCCATATAGGCATAAGCATCGATTTTCACGGCTACTCAAAACGAATTGGAAACCCACTCACCCTATTTTATAATTGACTTTACCCTACCAACCCCATCTTACATTAAACCCTAAAAATGCACATGGACAAAATAAACCTATCAAGGTAAGTAATAGCAGTGCATTTACTGCCACCATCTCATTAATTTAATGCAAACTTTTCAATACCGTAGCAGTCGGCCAGTGGGCCAAGGGCGAGCAGTCGAGCACAGTGGGCCATTGTCAAAATTTACAATCGATAGACATTTGAGGGTTGAATTTTATGCGTGGGACGATGTGTCTGGAGTTACTTTTGTGATCGTCTTTTTGCCCGACTATGGAAAAGCCAATATGAAGGTTGATAATTTTGTGTATCTGTGTTTGTAATATTATTTTTAGTGTTTTAACTTTTGTAATATATATTTTTAAATTTGCTAGAATAAATTAAGTCCAAGATCGATTAACCTTGCTTCCTGCCTCTGTCTCACAAAACTAAGTACAAATTAGAGAAGGGAACCTAGGAAATCAGAATCACGCGCTACGTAACGTTTAATCATTTAATCGTCTTTGTTTTTAGAATGAGAATTGTTGAGGCCGTCCTAGATACCTACCTGTCTGTGATACATGGCTCTTTTGACACTTGAATGACATTTTATAGAGAGGCGCTGTAATCATTTGTGAAATGTATCAAAATCCAAATCGCGTGTGATAAACCCACATTCGTTTTTAATACCTTATTAGACAACAGTTGCATTCAAGACTTTATCTACATCCATGATATGAATCCTCCAATAAAGTATCTGAAACAGTTAGCTTATTGCCAACATTAAAACAACCAGTGTCATAGTAACCATAATACCATCCAAACGGGTCTTATAATGTTGGACTAAATTTCATTATGCAACTCATTTCAAGATCACGTCAAAATATACTTTTACACTTATACTGTTGATAAAGAAAAACGTGTTGTGTTGTTTATATTTCTCTTTATAAGATGAGTTTTCCCAGCGGTTGAATATGCATGTCCCGATTTACATTACGAAACGAATAATTAAATAAGGTGCCGTGTACACTGTTATGACATTCATTCATAGTAATTACCTTTTTACGTAAACTCAGCTGTCAATTTTAACTAGATTTTCAAGAAAGTTTTTGCTACAACCATTTTTAGGGTTCTGTAATGAAATGGCAAAATCGGTACCCTTATAATTTCATCATGTCCGTCTGTCCATCTGGGTCTGTCCGGATATCACACAGCTCGGATACTGTTGTTAGTATATCGATGAAAATTCGAAAGATGTTGTATTGCGTGCTTCGTTAAACAATTGTTGAGGAGATTTAAGTGGGCTGTTTGAATGACGACGCTGATTTTGAAATACTGGTTTATTACAAATAGTTAAAAGTAAAAATTTGGACGGCGCGCGACGCGTATAATGCTTGAAGGCTGATCGAGTGTGTGCGCTCCGGACCGCGGTTGCATCATATAGCTGCTCCCCGCGCCGCGCCGTGCCCCCGCTGACGCCGTCGCCGGTGCCACCTCCGTCGACGTCATCATTTGGTTCGAGAGGTTTCCGAACAACAATGGTGTTGTCAAATTACGCAAAAGTAATTTGGGTTGACGTAAAAATGCACGTATTGTTGTATATTAAAACATAAAAATATAGTTATTATAATGACTTTTTATTTCAATTGTTAGTTTTTGAGATTTATAATTAGTCGGCCGCAACCGTAGAAACAACTTTGATTTTTTAATATTTTTCCGAGAAACTACATATTAAGAAGAATACTGTGCAAGCGGAATATTCATCCTGGCCACGGAACCTCTGTATGTGGTCCAATACGTACTAGGCCAGTTTATCTCTATAACCATTGACCGCAAATAACCTATATAATATAAAAAAAGCAGGTTAGTTCTTGACAGTAAGTGCTTAAACAAAAGAATCTTTTTTTAAAGTGCTCTTTTCATAAAGTGTTCCTAAGAGCTAGAGTGGCGAGCTGAAGAGCTCCGGAGCTGAATATTTTAGTGTTTGCTTAGAGCTGTAGCTATGAATAGGTTGGCTTAGCTAGGTGTTGGTCTTGATAAAAGAAATGGCTGGTTTTATTTGTCTGTTTGAATATGGCTGTTATGGCCAATCATATAAGATTGGTTTTTATTGTAACCCGAATGTTTTAGTACCATCTTCTCCTGCTATAATTCTATCCTAGCAGGTAGAAATTGTATGTACGAAACGATGTATATTCAATGTACGTAGGGTATACATACAAAAACATATTTATTGGTAGGAAGAATATTGAGAAAAGATGTAGAAAAGGGAGAATCTTTCGACCAGACGGGTGTTGCGTCTGGTGGGCGACGACAGTTGTTGTAGAGTTTTTCTTTGCGGTCTTAAGTCATAGATAACTTTAGTAGCGCGATTTAGATGTGTGATGGAATCTTTAATGCGTAGTGTGGTGAGTGTCCCTAATATAAATCAATCATCTTTCCAGTAAAAAAATAAGCATTTTATTATTAAAATGCTTTTTTTATCGAAAAAGATTCCCCAACTTTATTGGGGTCGGCTGCCAGTCATACCGGATGCAGCGACTGCCTATCTGACCTCTGATAAGTTAGTACTGGGTAATAAGGTACTATCGAGGACACTCCCGCCTGATCACTACTAAGCTTATTTTTGCTTGCACTTACAACTAGAAACGCTCTTTAGCCAAGCCGTAGAAATAACGAATGAAAATATACCAATCGGCCGAGCGCACTGACGACGCACGCCAACCGTGAATTATTGTTATTTTGCGCGCCAAAGTGGACGCTTTCCTAATAGACCTAAACTTTAAGGGGCCGTGGCTCGACGCCTCCGCATGATTTAAGCGAAAAAAAATTAACTGATCAGGCGGAAAAGACCACGACTGTACCCCTTGGGAAGACTGGTTGTCAGACTTTCGGGCCAGTGACTACCTGTAACGACTGTCAAAGATCTACAAGCTTTCTCAGGCACGGTGGAAACTCGGTATTAATAAGTAAGTACTGTTTTTAAAAAACTATACGTCGTTAAGTACTGGATAGTAAAAAATCAGAGTCAAATTGGGCCGCCCCTGTTATCATAATATGGCATTACAGCACATCGAATCAATCACAGTAACGATACCAATTCCTGATTCGTCCCCAAATGTTTGTGAGATACCCTTTTCTCTTTGTCAAACTAACGACACAAATAAATAATCGTGTCTGTACATCAATCTCTTATGAGTCGACAATCTATTTCGGCTTGTGACACACAAATAGATATAACTTATGTACAGCTTATGTATTGATTACGGGGATGTGTTCATAAATTATGTAGATACATGTGACTTGTATGTATAGGAATGTTGGAGGTTGGAAAATTTACATATGTATCTCAAAATGTCAGACAATGTCTTTGGATATTTTACGAAGTAGAGCAGCTATACCTGTTTTGTCTTAGGTTTTGATACAAGAAAGTTGTTCAATCAATATCTATGTATTTACTAGCTGTCGCCTGCTTCTTTAAGTTTCTTTAAATTAATAATATAAATTGTTTCTTCTTTAATTGAATCGGATTTTGCCAACAATTAAAACCGGTATAAGGTTTTAATTTGTTTGCACGGACTTTTTTTTTCTGTGTAATAATAAAAAGCCCTACTCCTTGTAACATCCTCTTTCTGTCAGTAAAAGTCCCGTCAATATCGGTACAGCCGTTTCGGAGATTAGATTAAAAAAAAAAAAAAAACGAAAATATATATATATAAAAAAAAATATATATATATATATATAAATAAATTTTTATGTAAAAAAAAAAAACATAACGTAAAAAACACAAAAAATTAAACGTGATAATTATAACGTGGTCCATAAATAAGCTAGTACCTTCTCCAGTTTAATTATCAACTTGACGTGTATTAAGTGTCTAAAAAAATGTAAAAACCAATTTACGGAATAAAGTTAATTAATTCAGCTCCTAAAGCTTACCCACATCTTACAACATAAAAGTCTAAATGCACTCTATAGCCAATACTTTACCAAACCCGCCCGAAATATCCAAACGAAATTCTTGAAGAAAACTAGTTTTATCGCAAAAAAAATCATAGTTTTTTCATAAAATATCTAAACTGCTAACCGAAAAGGGTCGGCACTTTCAATTTCTCCATGTTATTTCTGTATTTATGGCCCAATGACCGGGCCGGCCCTTGGGCCCTGGGGCCCGAGCCGCCTGAATTGGGTCCCTCTGCCTGAATTATATTTTCATTACACCACAGAGGGCGACAAAGTTAGTAGACGTTCCTTTTAATATTTTGTAAGTTTAAGGACTGTATTTTGCGTATTGAGTACTGTAATAAAAGGAAAAAAGTGTGTTTAGATAGGCATTTGTTCCATGTAAAGTATACTGGTATTCAACTGCATCTATAAGACTGATATATAACCACGACATAATTGGGGAAAGCGTAGGCCTAAAATTCCCTTTTTTAAATCTTTTTTAACTTGCGATGTTTGTGTTTGTAAGGCCGCGTTCACACTATGTCGTGACGATTAATTTATCGTTGGTTTTTAGTTGGCAAAAGTCGTGGAAGACAGTATCGCGTCGTCCTATATGTGAACACTCGTCCTATATGTGTGTTGTATTTAAATACACAAGTCACTAAACTTAAAACTACACGATTATCTGTCGTCACGACAAACTGGGAACGCGGCCTTAATCATTTGTAATAGGGGCTCGCCTATTGCCACACTTATGTATAATTATGACAAAGTGGGAACGCAGCCATAAGGCCAAATCTTGCAACTTATAACACAGTTTTCCTTGAAATTTTAAACTGAAATTTTGCATACAGTTTTAGTTCGGATGTCAATGCATGGTTAGTTAAGTGATGTCATTCTAAATCCAAAATGGCGGACTACCAATAACGGCGGACTAATATTTTTATGCACCCACATGATATGGGTATCAATAAAAAAAAATAAAAAATTACGTCACACCTAAAGGGTGTAAAACACCTCTTAACGAAGCCGAAAGCCACTTGTTCTCCTCATCATTGCGATCATTTGTTCTACACCATACCTCTTATTTACGGAGATATTGGGGGTCTAAGTTCCAACTTTTTGACAACTTTTTTTATTAAATACAGGTTTTTAATGTAAGATTTTGATCTTTAAACACCTCCACGACCCCCGTACTATTCAATTCATCCATCAGCACAATGTTTTGAGTGCGTTACATTGAGTTCTACCACAAAACATGATTTTTCAGCCAAAAAAAAAAGTCGCTCTTTCATTAACAAAATTAAAACTTTGCTCTACCGAAGCACTTACTAGTACATAAGTTAATCAGTTGTAAGTCTTGAACATTGAGAAGTGTTTCTACTTCAAAATGGATAAAAAGAAGCGATAAAACTTCGCATTCATTTTTATTCTCTTCTCTGGTAATAGGCGAGACGACAAAAAAAATCTAATTAGTCCGTCACTTAGATTATCAAAAAATATTTGACCTGTGTTTTTTCTTTTGTTACGTAAACCAAAATTGACGAAGTTAAGACGCTTTTAAAATTCTCAATACGTCACGCCATGGTATAATTTTTAGGTAGTTCTGACGTCACGAGCCCCCACTCCCGAGTTTTGATGCGTTTTATCTTTTGTCAATATTCATTGATTTACAAAAACAAAAAATACGTGTCCATTAATTTCCAGTACTCTAACTGGCGGACTAAATAGATTTGCAATTTTTATGGCACAACTCCTGTTCTCCCATGATCTGTCCACGAAGTAGACACAATAGTTATACGGAGCCTCACATCCACAAGCAATCTTTCATCATGACAATCTAAAATTCCTGTTACAATAAACGCATTAAACCTTCTCAAAAATCTAGGCAGTTTATTGTATGGAATTTCATTATTGCCCTGAAAACCAGGGTAGTAATCCATTACTAACGCGTTTTGTTTTTTTTTATTAAAGTCTTGATGACGTTGTGAGCAAGTGTAGTATAAAGCAGTATATATCACTCGAGGTTAAGTACAGATTACTAAACTCGTGTAGTTCACGGGCCTCCGCTTCGCGTCGGGCCTCAAATGCACACTCGATTAGTAATCTGTGCCTTACTCCCCTTGGTGAATGAATAGCTATAATAACTGTACTGTAATTATGTATTAATATCTATGCATAGATAACTATCATAAACTAATCACAAGATTATACTGTGTACGTCCCTACCTTAACGCTGCACACAATTTAATCCATTGTAAACCTAAAACTAGTTAGTTAATCTATCACATCACAAAGACATCCTTCTGTCTAAATACGTGTATATGTGGATAGGAGTAATTACATTGTCAAATTGTCGTATGCATTATTAATAATACCTATACGTTTATAATTGTCTTACTGCAAAGAGCAGAACAGTTCTTCAAAATGAAACTTTTTTTGCATATTAATAAGTCGTTCATAGGAGAAGCTCGTGGCTAAATTATAACAGCCGCTCGGGACGATCTTTAGGCTAAGCCGTGCTTGCCTAGGTTGGTCTGTGGATGGGTGACCCATTATATACCGAGTTTCCTCCGTGCCTCGGAAAGCACGTTAAGCCGTTGGTCTCGGCTGTCATTTGTAGATCTTTGACAGTCGTTAAAGTTAGTCAGAGACCAGAAAGTCTGGCAACCAGTCTTACCAAGGGATATCGTATTACCCAGTACTAACTGGTTGTGGAGGTCAGATAGGCAGTCGCTACATGTAAAATACCATGTTATAACCCTAATTAGCCCCTCCAACACCATAGAGAAATAATGAATATGCAATTAAAACTGCTACCCAACGGCACTCATTTAATAACTCCAACAAACTTCTATTTTAACCAACATCATCAGTTAAATAGGCTACACTTCTGCCTCCCACATCACTGAAAACAACCTTTAACGTAAAGCCATCAACTTTATAATTATTCAAGCCTTGCGTGTCGGGTCAGGCCCATAACGTCCCACCATACAATTTATATTACGACGCTAAATATTTAATGCTGACAACCATGAAATATGGCCACAACATCGTATTTTTCACGTCAAGAAATATGGCCGGTTTTACTGAAATGATTGAGATTCCAGTGGAATATCGCCGGAAAAATCGGTATTTGTAGTTTTTAGGGTTCCCTTGTCAAATTGTTAAAACGGAACCCTTATATTTTCGTCACGCCCTTGGGTCCGTCTGTCCGTATGTCAAACACTGTTTTAAGCTTCACGGTTCATAACTATACTTAAAATGTCACTTACGGGATATCTCAAAAACAATCGGGAGCTCAAAAACAATAAATAATCACGGAAGATATCCCGTAAGTGACATTTTAAATATTGTCCGTATGTCACCCAGACACGATGACACTTCGGTAGCTGACACGGCTCCGGACACCGTTGGCGTCGTTGACATATACAGTGCTGTAATCACAATCATTATCAACTTTTTTCAGAAGATATAGAGTATACCTGATTTCAGCGAGATTAAATAATGACTAGAAAAGAAACTATATAAATTATCGTTATTTTTTTACTGCTGAAGTGGCTTATTAAATTCAAAGTTAGAGACGATATAAATAGAGTACTCGTATTTAAGCGTAATCTTGCTTTAGTAGATTATAAGGCACACCTTTGCGAAATAGAATACAATACTTAATATTAAAGTACGGTCCGCAAACCCGCAACTTGGACGGATCAGTTTGACGTATTTTTTACTCGAAGACTATTACGTAAGTTGCATACATTTTTTTCCAACTGGAATTTGTTTTAAAATGGTTTAATTTATCTACTTCTCAAAATTGTGTCATACTCTTATACTGGGTAATTTCTTAGCAGAAGCAGTCTTTTTACGCAACATCTGCTCAATAGCCCGTGACTCAAAAAGCGAGGCCTAAATAGTTCATAACGTTCTCTTTAAAAAAAGAAAATGAGGCAAAGAAGTAAGTACTCTGCCCATCTTCTTAATAAATTTCCTTAATCGCATCCTCAGACATCTTCAGCAAGTGATAAAGTGATTTGGGTGGGTGAGAACCATTTACGAGGAAAAAATATCTTATTATTATTATCTTATTTTGCTACCGCGGAGTTTTTATGACCTTCTTCTAAAGATAAATCGGTGGGATTAACTGGAGACCTTTGGAATGAAGTATCTTTGCTGGTCGATTTCTTAAGTGTGGAAAGTGATACATTCTCGTTTATTCATCATCAATATAAATAATATAAAAACATAATATAATGTAAAAAATTGTATTAGGATCAGGGTCCAAGCTACCGGCGGCGGTCAGGGCTCCAGAGAGAGGAACCACCTATCAATGCTCGTCTTTTCAAGAAGTACCGCTTATTTTAACTATTCGTAGGATTAATTGTAATCAACTGGTCCATATACTGGGGGATATTTGTCTGAACTATAGGCTAGTTTTCACCATCAATAAATTGCAAATCTAATCAGTCCTGACGGACTAATTAGATTTGCAATTTTAGTAGTAGTTAGAGTATTGGATAAATAATAAATAATCGACACGTATTTTTAACTTTTGTAAATCAATGAGTATTGACAACGATAAAACGCATCAAATCTCGGGAGTGGGGGCTCGTGACGTCTCAACGCACTAAAAATTATAGCACGGCGTGACGTATTGAGAATTTTAGCGTCGTATCTTCGTCAATTTTGGTCTACGTAACAAATGAAAAAATACGTGTCAAATATTTTTTTGACAATCTAACCGACGTACTAATATCTAATTAGTCCGTCAGTTAGATTTTCAATATATAATTTTTTCAGGACACAAGCCTATTGTTAAACGATACGAGAATCAAATTTTATTAATTAAAACCATTTTTTTACCAACAGCAAGAGTTGGGAATGAGGTAGAGGCGACTAAATGATACATAATTACCCGTTTTTACTAATACGACGCAAAAATCATTTCGGGTTCTATTTTCAACACCCCTACCCGTAAAAGCTTAATTTTGATAATAGAACGCCTTCTCACTTCATTGAAAAATAAATTGATTAT
Source organism: Xestia rhomboidea (assembly GCA_963853795.1). Classification (NCBI taxonomy): domain Eukaryota; kingdom Metazoa; phylum Arthropoda; class Insecta; order Lepidoptera; family Noctuidae; genus Xestia; species Xestia rhomboidea. Next base: position 16,014,141 of record OY970778.1, read on the forward strand.
ATTATGTGACGGTCGGTATGGTATGTTTGTACCAACCCCTCACATAATTTAATCAATTTTATGATTCATTGGGTAAGGGTGTGTTCTCGACCAAAAGGTGGTGAAATAGACTTCTATTCTTGGTCAGGGTTGTCTACTGAGAAGGTATCAGTTTTTGTAGGTATTTACGTACTGACTCTTAATACCATTTTTTTAAATTCTGCTCCTTACATACTTAGATTTAAACGAAGCCAACGAAATAGCTATGCATGTGGCTATATGCTGGCCGGGTATAATTTGCGTCCATCGACACGCAAAGAAGAAGAATTTATTTTTAATTAATATAAGTATGACAGCTATTTAATGATTCTTGTGTCGATTAAAATACCACCATAGACAGTCGACGCAGTTAGTTTTATAGGATCTCTAAAAAGAGTAACTACATCAATTTCAATTAAAGCTCGTCATTTCTCTTCTCTCTCCGATCAGCTTTACAAAGGTACAATATTATAATTGACATAGATTTATTAGGACACAACACAATGGACGAAAAAGCACCTAAAATAATGTTTGAATTCCCTATTGAACCGGGTACAAAACTCCTTTCAATAACCCGCGTCGGGCGGCAACGCCGTCACAAGCCATTCCTGTTGAAAACCTTCAATACCTTTTGTTTCAGCTTAAGAAACCGCAAAACAACATAAAGTACAATCACAAGGAAACATAAAGAGTCTTTTCTTATGCACAGTGGAACAAAATACAGTGTTTTTTGGACAAAATCCCGAAGCTTTCCCTACTTGTTGATTATCGCGCAACAGTGTTATTAGATGTCTTCCTTTGTTACCCGTCGACAGAGGAACGATTTTTTCTTTCTTCATTTTTCCTGTGGTTTATTTTGAGACAGAGTTCAGTGTTTTGTTTTAGGTTTTTTTTTTGTTTATTCTTGAAAAACAACGTCAGTGTAGAGAATTAAAAAAGTAGATATTAATAAAATGCTGTGAATAAGCACGCACGTAAATTAACTTAAATAAAAACGTACCGAAATATTTCGTGTTTACTGAAAAAAAAAACATTTTTTCAAAAAAACTTCATAAAAATATAATTCTTTATAAAAATTCATAGAAACATAATTCTGAAACTTACCTCAAAAATTCAGGCACCAAAACTTGCACGGACCGCTATCGTACACAATGTTATTGGTTAAACAATCAAAGACAAGAAAATATTTGTGTAATATTTTTCTTCCGAACGCGTCCGTGCCTGCGGGCCTTCGGAGCGAAACTGCAAAGATAGACTGGCTGGCTATAGTTGCTAGTACCTTTACCTGTTACATGCTAGGGGTGGCCTAGGGGTGGGAACGTTCGCATGACGTACGTACCTGTTATTTTTAACCGGAGCTGAAATATTGCTGGGATGACCGCATTATAATTAAATGCTTCCGGCGAAATGAGTGGTTTGCAAATTTGGAGTTGTCTTTTTCTGTTTTACGAATATAATAAGATGCTGATAGTCAGATGTATGTTGTGTTACATCCTACCTTTGTGTTTGTAGAGAATTTATAGGCTATCAAATAAAATGAGTGCCAATTAACCATTTTTGCTTTCTTCTTTCTTAATTGATATATGGCTTGTGATTTTTTTTGGCGTCTAACAATACATATACCATAACGTTAATTTTCCCGAGAAATATTATCTCATGTTAAAGAAAAGTTTAAATAATAAATATTAATTCTAATCTTGGTGAAAAACATGTGTTTGTAAGCTTACAAATAATTAACCTTTACAAAAAACCCGTGACAAAATAACAGTTCCAAAATTACTAGCAAAATAGCATAAGGGTTTCATGAATACCTCGATTCCACCACTTTACACCGTATGCTGCCCTAGTCATATTTTTATTCCGTTCACGTTACATTTTCCCACCCTATAACATAATTTAACCTATTGCTATCTCTCTCCCGCGCAGCACCCCAGAGTGACGCTTTAATGGGAGGGAAAGAGATGGGTATAGTTCATTAATGCTGTCGTTAACAGCCGGGAGAGTGAGTCAGGTCTAGTTAGGGCTGTACGTTGGCTTTTCCGTCGCCACGTCTGGTCAGGTTCCCAAATTATATTAAAGTTTTGTAAGTACCTGTCGTGGATTGAATTAAATATTATGCTTTTACCTGTTTTTCCTTTGGGATTCGGCAGTTTCCAGGAAGTTCAGGTTTTCGTGTTTGCCATCCCACGCTTCTGCGTTGACTTTGCAAACACGATCGAGACTGCTATTGAATTATTTTGACATTGAATATTTAAAGTATCTAAGTAAGTATACATACTACATACTTAATGTTTTCTGAGAATTCATGGATATTTAGTCATATTGCTTTGTTTATTACGTTCTTGGAATAAAATATTATATTCTAAACAAAGACTTACCGACTGTACTCATCTGATCCAGTAAAACGACTCAAAAAAAACTTTTTGTGTGCTTACAGGATCACTTTGTTGTCCGTTTGTCTGTCTATCAAGGCCCTTTTTCTCAGAAACGCACAGAGGTATCAAGTTGTTTAGATCAAATCCTCGGGTCTACAATTTCTTTCAGCTGCCACCAAAAGATATGACCATTTATGTCGCATATTTTGCGGTTTCAAAAAGGAATCAAAACCTGTATGGTACTTGGACCTAGAATCATGAAATTCGGCAAGAAGCAATGTCTTACAGCACATGTAAAAATCTGAAAACCGTAAATATGTAGTTTATTATCAAAATACCTACAAGTGTATACGGAACTGTCGGTCCAACTCGTACTTGACCGGTTTTTTTAAGGTGTTTTATTCTTCTGCTCGTTTTCTATTAGTGAAAATTACTACCTAGAATTTTTTGTTCTTATTTCGTATGTTTCAGCCCTACCTCTGAAGCACATGTCGATTGAGGGCCGGATAACAGTGTTCTCTTTATGCCCGTCAGATTAGTTAATTACACGAGTGTGGCGCCTTCACTTGTGGAAACAACGACAACGTGTGATCACGACAGGGGTTTTACTATGTTAAGCGTGTATGAACGTATTTTTTCTACTGTTTTGCTAATGATGTTTTGGTTTATCTATTATTGTTTTCTGCCAGATTTTTGTGGTAACACTGTGTGTTGGTGGAGGGAATTTTGTAGTATTGAAAATATTGGGAATAATTGATCGAGATCAACAGTGTAGAGTTTGAAAAGGATTTTTGGAGGATTTTACCAGGGTTAATACCCTCCAAAATCCTTTTGCAAAAATCCTGGCCTTTTTAATGTTCAAATCGATTTTTCTGATTTATAGCGAGCTCCTTCTTTCAGAAGGAACTCGTGGCTAAATAATAACAGCCGCTCGTATCAATCTTCAGGTTAAGCTGCGCTTACCTAGGCTGGTCTGTGGATGGGTGACCACCCATTACACACCGAGCTTCCTCCGTGCTTCGGAAAGCACGTTAAGCCGTTGGTCCCGGCTGTCATTTGTCAAAATAGTCGGGGGCCAGAAAGTCTGACAACCAGTCTTACCAAGGGGTGTCGTATTACCCAGTACTATCTGGGTTGTATAGGTCAGAATCAGCAACCATAATGGACAACGGTAATGTTCGATCCTATTATAACTGGTAAACACCTACTAAAACAGTGGTACGTAAACATAATTCAAAGACTATCATTTCTTACGTTAAATATTATTCCAGTTAAATGTTTTTTTTCTTCGTCTGTCTGTGTTAGTCTTAGGTTTGTTGTGTTTATCGAGCCCATGTGCACTCTTTAAGGCTGGGGTATCTGCTAAATTAGCAACTCTATTTGTGGTGGTTCAAACTTCGTTTAAAATACTGTTAGAATAAAGTTTTAATCAGCTTGCCCTACAAAGTGGTTGTTACGTCAGTCACTGCGGGCCGAATAGTGCGAAATAAGTGGTTTTTATTTAATTGTAGCCTAATAAATAATTAGATCAAAATGCCAATTGTACACTTTGTGAAGAAAAAAGTGACAAATATTTGTGTGAAAACAATAACTAAAACTTAATGCCGTTTAGGAGTAGTGACGAAATTTAAAAAAAAAATGCTTCACTTTAAATATTTTTTTCATAAAGTAATAATAAAGGTAGAATTATTTCAATTGTCCCAATTAAAGTTTACGGTCTAATAAGCAACAAATATTTTTTTGCACATTTCTATTTATTCATCAAAGAGGAGTTACATGAAGAAAACCTCTCGTTAGCAGATACCACCCCCTTAAGTAGGTAATCAAGAATTGCTTTCAGAACTCTGCAGAACATGATAAGAATTAACAATTCTGCATTACAAAACTTTGTAAATAAGAAAACGTACAGCAGAAAATTTATGTATTTTGTGTTTATATTACTCCCACGCTCGCCGCCGCAGCCCTCCCACGCCTACTTAGGCAAACAAAAAGCTATTATTTCTAAAAGGTCTAGGAAAAGAGCTGCATCGCTGTTGTAGAGGTTTTAATGTAATACCCACGCAAGTACGCGCTCAACTGTTTTTTTTAGGCAAGTAGTTCTTTCTTTCTTCAGGCATGAATGAAATATTTTAGTTATTTCGTGTGGTCATGTGCACTGTCTCGTTGGTCTAGTGGTGGCAAGCGCAAGGTCCTGGGTTCGATTCCCGGGTGGGGCAAAGTGTTATTGGGTTTTTCTATCAGGAATTTCTCAGGGCAGCCACGGAGTGCTGGTGCCCGGTTGATGACAATAGGCTCGCCCCCGATTACATGGGACTTAAACATAACTGGCGAAATGTGGGTGTGTTAGGTTCCAACGCCTCTGCCTTACCCATCGGCGATTACAGGCGTGATGTTATGTATGTACGGGTACCAGTATGGGTACCAGTACTTAATAGAAAATTTCAACTGCTATGGAGGGTAACTTGATTTAGGTGTTAGAGTGATATCTTCCGGGGCTGCGGGACTATTCGAAAGAGATACCGCGGCCCCGTAACACAAAGGGCGAGGAAGGAACATGGATGGGTTTTAGTCAGTAAAAGTCTGACACTCCCTCCTGCTCCGCCCAGAGCGGGAGGAGTCATTTGATGATTTCCCATCCGAAAAAAAAAAAAAACAAAAAGAGTGACATCTTCAGGAGAGCGCTGTTGATAAACATTTGTGAAATTGTGTTCAAAAAATAAAAATGGCGGCGTTAGTTCTCGCGCGCCAAATAATCATGCTGTACTATTGAAAAAAGGACTATTGGATTAAATCTATGAATTTTAGAGGTTGCCAATAGAAGGTTTTACTAATGTAAATCACCGATGCGTCGGTTAACTGTGGTGATTACTGTAATGATTTTACTGGGAATGTGTGTTTTGGGCTAAAACTGTTTGATTAGGGTAAGTATCAAGCTGTTATCATCTGCTTAGCAATATGTATGGGTTGGCTTCCAGTCTAACCGGACTGGATGCAGCTGAATACATTTTACATGGAGCGACTGCCTATCTGAGCTCCACAATCCAAATAGTACTTGGTAATACGATACTCCTTGGTAAGACTGGTCGTCAGACTTTCGGGCAACTGACTACCTCGGGCAACGGTCTACGAACGAACACAGACATGGAGGAAAATAGGTATGTAATAGACGGTCACCCATCCATGGATAGACCTAGGCCCGCGGCCTAACCTATTTTACCGATCAAAAGGGTTACCAATCTCATTTCCTACTTTACCAAAAATAATAGTCGCAACCTACACATACCATCTTTTTTCCAATGTGGAGTTATCTAAATAAATAAATAAAATAAATATCGCTGGAAATTACACACAGCGCCATCTAGTGCCACACTAAGCAACGAGGCTTGTTTCGTGGACACCAGATAGTTGATATACTACATAGATACTTTTTGTTTGTAAATACATACTTATTATACATATAAACATCCATGACTCGGAAACAAATGTCCATGCTCATCACACAAACATTTGCTCCTACCGGGATTCGAACCCGGGACCCTAAGAACGTAAGGCAGCCTCACTACCCTAAAACAACATTTCACAGGCGATAAAGATAAGAATATCGCCGCAACGACCCGATGTTCCTCCATAGGTACAAGAGATATTAAATTGTTTGAAAACTTTATTTCAATATATTCTACATTTTGTAAAGTTCTTCTATTATTACAATTGTTCCGAGAAAAGTCATCTTCGAAAGCCAGTGTTCTAGGTTACCATTAAATTGTGCTCATGAAGAATTTTCTTAATAGTAACATATTTTTCTTTCAGATTGTTAACTAACAGTTGATTAAATATAATATGAGCCCCTAGTCAAAATCAAATTGAATCAAGGTTTATGAAGCTAATGGTGACCAAAAATGGCTTCAAAATAAGTTTAAATGGTAGAGTGATAGGCGGGACGACAAAAAAATCTAATTCGTCCTTCAGTTAGATTATCAAAAAACATTTGACCCGTGTTTTTTCTTTTGTTACGTAAACCAAAATTGACGAAGATACGACGCTTTTAAAATTCTCAATACGTCACGCCTTGGTATAATTTTTAGCTATTTCTGACGTCACGAGCCCCCACTCCGGAGTTTTGATGCATTTTATCTATTGTCAATATTCATTGATATACTTACAAAAACAAAAAATACGTGTCCATAATTTCCAATACTCTAACTGACGGACTAAATAGATTTGCATTTTTTTTATACTGTCGTCATGCCTATTTTAATTACAATACATCGTTGTCCATTTTCAGAAGGATTGACGTAAGCCTATACAGGCACAACAAAAAATACTACAGCAACATTGTACAAAAAAGCATTACAGCGCCATCTAAATGGCGCTGTAGTGCTTTTTTGTACTATGTTGCTATGTTGACACAAATGAATACTAACACCAAAGTTATTCGCGACTTAAGACGATAATATAGAAAAACCCGATAACAACTATCATATATATGTATGTATATTTTAGGTAAATATTTACAATAGTAGTTCTTTTTTTTATATGTGTATGTATTTATGTATGTTTATTTCATATATATATATAGTTTTGTTTAAGTTATAATTTAAATTTTCTTGATTGACTATTATACACACTGTGTTTACATTTCTTATCCAACTTTCCTCTCGCAGCTCTGCTGGAAGAAATTTCTTAAGAAATAAGCAGTACCTTTGTGCTCTTCTATGTTAGTATATTGTCCTGTAAAGTATTTTGTGTGTACATAAATAAATAAATTATCGCGCAGTACCCACCAGACACACACTCCCTTAACTATGGTGGGGAAAAACTTTACACCCGGTTCTATAAACACCTATAAGCCTTTGACCCCGGCTGTATTCGTAGATATTTGACAATCACCACGGCCTCTACGGGTAGTCTGATGCACGAAAGTCTGACAACAACTTACCATATCGTGAAACCTAACCGTATAACCGTAACTGGGTTGTGGCGGTAAGATAGGCAGCCGCTTCATGCAAAGTACGGACGCCCTAGCACGAGCGTGCGGTGAACACAGAGCATCTGGTATTTAGCTGATATGATGATATGATATGATGTTTATTTTTGCAAGTAGGTTTTTACAAACACTTTTACACGTCATTTTTTAAAAACTAGATAGGGCCGGTGTTTCGTACCTGACTACTTTGAGAAGAAACAGCCGAAACAAACTCAGAGGTCATAGTCTCTTTTGAAGTCCAGACATAATCTTGCTCAATTCACATGAGGACTATGCAGATTAGTGTCTGAGATAGTCTTTTGAAGGAATAACCACACAGATTTGAGTGGACCTGTCCAGTCAGTGCAAGCATTAGTCAGTTATCGTGTAGCTCGACTTATAACTCAAGGAGCTCAACGAAACGACGAACAACAATACCAAAGAAAGGACATTTGTAGGTCGCTTATAGTACTCAAACTGCCAGACAGTCGTGAGGATAAAAATAAAAAAATAAAAATATGTGACCCACATTGTCCTCACATTCACAATAATTAAATAAAATTAATAACAATTTACAAAATGAATGTCAATAAAAAAAACATCATTAAATGTCACAATAATAAAAAAAAAGTAAAATACTTAACAAAATGCTGCATCCGATCAGACTAAAAGCAACCGACCCCAACGTCCATAGTAAGGAAATGTTTAGGCAGAAGTATCGGTGTAAAACCAAATACACGTGGAGAGCAGGTAATATATTTCCGAGAGGTGCACGACACTTCGTTTCCTTTCTGTCAAGCATGCAGCCGGCTGGACGGGATAGAGGATATTAAGCCGGTGGACGAACCTGAGTTTAAGCCGGAAATTACCACGCTAGCGTATAGTTAGTAAAAGTACGTACACGTACTGTTATTAAAACGGCACACGTAAGCGAAACCTTACTAACACATCGCGATAGCGGTTACTCATAGTTTTTGTAGGGCATATCCTGCAGATCAGCAACATTTCACATTTGAGTTAATTTACTGTATGCAAATGTTCCTATTTGAGGATTTGGCAAATTGTATCTGTTGGCATTTCGAACTATTAGGATCTAGAACATCCTTTTTCACTTATATTGCTACAAGGATCACTTAGCGCTTGAATGAGTTTGTCGTAAGGGTGCTATAAAAAACTAAAGGTTGATATCGCGCACTACGCGGCCACGGCCAAAACTTTTGTTTTTTTTACTGTAGAAGATACTCTTGGTCGAAACCAGAAAGCAAGTTTATACCGGCCGGGCATGGTCCTTACCTTTATCCCATTCTACTTGGGGTAACGTTTTCTATTCTCCCCTGTCAGACGTCACGGCATCATCTATTACTCCTTTCTTATTAATTTCATTTGTTACACAATCCATCCATCTTTGCATTGGCGTCCCTCCATCCATCATCCATCACCATTCAATCATGATCTGTCGAATGACCAATTTGGTCGAGACGCCATTGTTTACCTATTGTGTCTACTTCGTGGACAGATCATGGGTTAATATCCATCACTTTTTTTAGTAACATGCGTTTCATCCCTCCTTATTACGTACCCATACCAAGAAAGACGTCTTACTGCGACTTATGGCCGTGTAGTGCACGAGGTGCCTTAAAAAACTAGATGGCCGCATTAGTTGCGCTTTTAAAGATCTTTTTACAGCTGAAGCATGGTGCCCGTAGCTTCTTGCCATTCATAGACAAAGAGACAACGCTTCATTTCCAGACATAATTTCATCCTCGTCTATAATATCACCCACGCTTAGAAAAACTTCCTTGTTTTACCGAGTCATAAACAATACAGTTTACTGACAAAATTTAAACTTTCAACATATAGCTGTAACTTGAGCAATATAATAAGCAAGGAGCTGAATTGTTTTATAACTTTCCGCTCGTGTACCTCTGAGCGATTTCTGCTTTAACAAGGTATGGTAATTAAACTTTGAATTTAAAGTTCGGAGGTTCACCTTTAGAATATCCATGTTCAAGAATCTTTCCTTAGTAGCTCATAATAATATTCTGATAATAAACGCTTTAAAAAATGCCTAAATCTGGTATAATAAAAGCGTTGTAGTCCTTAGGGCATACGCAAGGGGCAATCGGTTTCAAAATGTTTCATAATTTTACAAGGACTTTCTTTTTATTTTTGACTTTAACCCCCGAAAAAAAAAGAGGGGTGTTACTTAGTTTGATGTACAGAATGCTTGGGAAGAGTCTGTTTATTTATTTATTTAATGCACAATGTACACAACCAATTTTACAGGCTAAGCTTAAAACTAGTGAGTACATGACCCTGTTAGGGCGCAGCAAGATAACTTAAAACTAATATTGCAGAGTATCTTTCACATTTAAACATTATATTAATTAAATTTATTTCTAACATTACACTTCATTTAAAAAAAGTGTTAAAGTTTAAATTAATTAAATAAAATTAGTTAAATAAACAAAAAACATAACTTGATTACTAATAAATAGAAAAAATATACCATAACTAAGGCAAATCAAATTAATAAAATCACAAATATACAAAGTCAACATAATAAAAAATAAATAAAATAAACATAATCCATTGAGAAAACATGTCACATAAAATACACACCCTACACACCACACCCTATAGAAACATGAAAGCTTTTAAAGCGGTTGGTCCTTGTCTAGCTCCTCAGGGCACATTCAAGTCCAAGCTATAATTGCAAACTGAAAACTTCCTAGACACATTCCTTGTGCTAAAACAGTTTAGTTATAACCACAAGTTGGTAACTACAATAGAAAGTAACCGCAGAGGTCATGCTTTTGTAATTTCAGAACTGTTTGATTAGTTTTACTGCTGTTTCTAATTTAGTTACTCGATTTCCATATAAAAGGAACTTTACAGTCAAAGTTACAAGTGGTTTTAGATTTTGTGTTGTTAAAGGCTTTTAAATTGCAACAATGTAAATACCCGTTTGGTTTCCTGTTGGATATCCAGTTCGTCCTACCATCTCCTTCGTGGTCTGCCGCGACCAGGGCACCGATCCTGAGCCTTACTGACCCACAGTTGGTTTGGCATGCGACAGACATGTTCTGCCCAGTCCAATTTAAGTTGGGCAGCCTTTTGAGCCACGTCAATGTTTTGGAGCGCAGTGTAAGTGTTTCGAATACGATCTGTTATTTTTACACCTAAGATACGCGCTGATACGCGCAGATATGCGCTCCATAGCACGTTGGCGAACTCTGAGTTTGGACTTTTGGTCGTTAGTTAAAGACCAAGTTTGTGCACCGTAGGTCAAGATGGGGAGAATACACATGTCCATCAGTTGTCGCTTCAGAGACATGGGCAGAGTGCCCTTAAAATACTCCTTCATGGATCAGTAACTCTTCCAGGCATTTTCTGTTCACAGTTAACACTTCCAGGTACCTTCCATATCCATTAATTTTCATTATTAATCCCTCAAGCACTGCGAACTTAACCTAGCATAACTAAAGGGATCAAGGCTTCGGATAACTTTATTAAGTTTACATAAGGCAAAGTTAATTATATCTTAGCAAGCATACAGCCGAACTTTGTAACTAACATCTAAGTGGTGTAGAAACCAGGTTTCAAACTGTGTAACTAAAGGAAGATTGTTTAGAAGCTTTCTCATCTGTAAATAAGTATAATCGTACCTATACTTACATTTAGACAAGGTGGTGCGTAGTTTACATACACAATACCTCCATGACCCAATTCAATTTATCGTACTTAAACATAGTGCCGATTGATGCATTGAATAGTACAGGTACTATTCAATTATTCAATGCATCAATCAGCACTATTTTTAAGTGCGTTACATTGAGCTCTACCATAATTCTTGAAATGTACACCAAAAAAGTTTGATGGTTGACGGTAAGCCGGTAAGAGGTATGTATATTGTAAATGCTGGCGTTGAATAAAGAAACACAGAGACAAATAAGACGATGTATTTCAATTCAGTCTCTGTAAAAACAACAATTTCAGGTTCAATTTTACAAGTGTCACAGATGACAATTCTGCATTCAAAAGTTCAATGAAATATTCCACACACGTTAAAATCAAAACTGTTGGAAAGTTTCCTTCATTGCCAAAACAACTTAAATTATAAAACAACCCTTGCAACAGTTTTACCCCAACTAGTAACATTAAAAGCGTATTCAAAATGAAACAAAACACCTACAGCATTCGCATCGCTCTGAAAATTAGAAGAATTTGCAAAATGCATAATGCATTTGACCGCCCTATTTCAACCCCACTAACACGAAATTATTTCACACAATTTTCAACGTTACCACTTTCGATTACAGTTTAATTTAGCTTGTATTGTGGTGGGATGTTATGATGTTTGAAGGGGTTGAAAGAGTATTTAACGTGAGAATCTGCATGAGGTTTTACTCGCTGCTCTGTTATTACGGACTCGTTTACAAATGAATATGGAAACTAGGTTTGTGCTCTAATGCATGTCCGTAATTGGAGCGTATCGAAAATGGCTGTGCGGATTTGTTTATATTTGGTTGAATAATTGTTTGTAAAATCAAAATAACTCAAAAGATAAATAAATTTTAATGTCAATACAGCGACAACATTGTTACAGAAATTGTGTCTCAACGATAGGTTCCCCCTTTTTTTTTTTTTTTTAGGATGGGAAATCATCAAATGACTTCTCCCGCTCTGGGCGGAGCAGGGGGGAGTGTCAGACTTTTACCGACTAAAACCCATCCATGTTCCTTCCTCGCCCTTTGTGTTCCGGGGCCACGGTATCTCTTTCGAATAGTCCCGCAGCCCCGGCAGGAACGATAGGGTCCCTAGCTCCCAAAATAGGTTAATATATTATATGAATTGGGAGACAGTTTGTTGAGAGCAGCGGTGGCCCAGTGGTGGTGGCCCCGACTTACGAACAGTAAGTCGTGGGTTCAAACCCAGGCAGGTGCATTACTTTGTGTAATTAATTTCATCACCACTGCTCTCAAAACGGTGAAGGAAAACATCGTGAGGAAACCGGCATGTCCTAGAACCAAAAAATTCGAAGACATGTGACATCTACCAATCCGCACTGGGCCCGCGTGGTAGATTATAGCCCATTCCCTCTCTTAGAGAGGAGGCCTGTGTCCCAGCAGTGGGAACATTAATAAGCTGATGATGATGATGATGGGAGACAGTTCCCCTCCATTAAAAAAGTTATTATGTATGTACAGTCGAGCTACTTTAATTGATGAGCCACTTGCCACTAAAAAAAGCATGTTTAAAAGGTTTTTTTTTTATTTGTTCAATAATAATGTAGCCTTGTAATACAAATCAAGTTTAGTCGGTAATATTCGTATTCGTGAATGTATAAAAGTGCAAAATTGGAAAGTACTGAAAGTGGCGTCTCAATTAAGTCCTCGACTCTACTTACAAATCTAAGTAAAAATGTTTTTTCTGCACTGTCCCGCTAGGCAAAGGTCTCCCCTAATTCTTTCCCGTACTTCCTCGAATCATCATCATCATCTTCACCGATCATCTGACTGTGATGATGATGTGTGTGTATGTGATGATGGGGTGTAAATTGGTGAAATAACTTAATGTTCATAAGTGCTAAGTTGACTAGCGACAGCACACTCTGTAAAAGCTGCTTTAGCACCCAGGAATCAATCACTTCATCTTGGAACATTGGCCTTCTGTGTACCAAATCGTTCTGTGTACTGTCATACGGGGCGCTTGTCAGGTAGCATTCGTGTGTCAAAATCGAAAATGTTCGGGATCAAAATGTTTGTATGACATTATTCCCAATGTCCGCTCTATACCAAATTCATTTAAATCTCTTTGTATTTTGTTCTAGGACTTCTAGTGACGGCGTCTCGGTATTATTGAAATATTAATAGAATAAGACTGTTTTTTTTCTATGTGACAGTTTGAATTTGGTTGTCAACATTTTTTGAAGTAATTACAGTCGATCTCAAACTGTCAGCGGACAACAACAGAGGCTCTAATCCCATTCAAGATACTACTCATCATCTGCCTCGCCTTTTCCCAACTATTTTGGGGTACTATTGGGCCACTGGGTACCTGTACCGGGACTAACGGCTTAACGTGCATTCCAAGGCACGGAAGAAACTCGGTATGTATTGGGTCACCCATCCAGGTACCCAGGACCCAAGCAAGCGTGGCTCAAACTGAAGATCGACCTGACCGGCTATTATATTTAGCCATGAGCTCCTTTTCATGATAATTTAGTTAATAATTACTATTGTCACAAAAATCACCATGAAAAACTCAATAAAACACACCGAAAAGTTAATCATACTTTAATCATTCCGAACTAAGAAAACAATATTGTCCGTTTTCACACATCAATACCGATCACAAATAAACCTTGTTACGTTTCAATATAGAGTTCAATTTACAACTCCGTGTGGGTTGAGGGGAATTTCTTAAGGACTGCGTGGTATAGGTTATAAAAGGCGTAAACTGAGACACTGATGATCACAAACAGAGATCCCCCGAACACAAAGCTGAGGAAGTTCCCGTCAATCATGGTGGTCCCATGGAGACTGGAGGCCTGGCCTTGGAACAGCTCCTTGGTGTGTGAACCTTGGGCCTTCCGCTCCTCCATCATTTTCTTCATGACTGAGAGCCTTTCTTTCAGCTCGTCTATCGATTCCACCATGTCCTCTGAAACTGAAGAATTTGAATTTTTACTTAGTATTTTGATCTAGAGGTCGTAAGCGCGACTGCTGCGGGCCTACCATGACGTCTTAAAGCAGGATCGTTTTAATTTCGTGCCAGTGTGGGAAAGAGATGGCGCTAGACGTCCTCTATAGCTCCGTCTCTTACCCACACTGGAACGCGATTAAAACAATCCTGCTTTAAGACGTCATGGTAGGCCACCAGAACATGAGGTCCTGGATTCGATTCCCAGGTCGGGCAAAGTATAAGTAGTAATAGTATCAGGAATTTCTCTTTAGCAGCCACGGAGTCTAGATTTGTGACCGGTTGATGGCAATAGGATCGCCCCCTATTACATTTGGGGCTTAAACATAACTGGCAAAATGTGCGTGTAAGTACGTAATATTAGGTACGCTTCTGCCTAATCCCTCGGAGTTTATGTTATGTAATTTTTGCTGTTAATCACTGTATTCTGTAATGTTGTGAAAATATGACGATATTATAATTTTTAGACAACTTATCGTATTTTATTGCGTTTAAAGTCACTGAAAGAATTTAGTAAGGTAGGAATCATAAACACGGGACATCGATTTCCTAATCACAATTCACAAACCGCAATATTCAAAAGTTTATTTACATCAGAACGATATCCGAAAATTAAAGTTACTCAGTTTAAATCATATTTATTCCATACACAAAAACTAAAACTAAACCGCTACATAATATATAAACCAAAGCCTGTACTGTTTAACGAATCAAAATCGAAACTTTCGTCAAACTGTTAGTGTTGAACTAAACCAAAACTAACCAACTAAGACTTGAACTTTCTGATTTATTGAAGTCAAGATTAGTTGTAAACTAACGTGGTTAGTGTATGAAATACATATGCCTCGTTGGTCTACAGAGACAGAGAGGTCGGAGGTCGTGAGTTCGATTCCCAAGTCGGGCAAAGTGTTTTGGGTTTTTCCATTTGGAATTTATCAGTCACAGAGTTTGGATTTGATCTCGCTCTATATAACACTGGCCTGCAAAAATAAATTTCAATTTTTTCTAAACTATAGAAGTTAGAGATTTAAAATAAAAAACGTTTTATCGGAATTTTTTCAGCTTCCTTTGAACCTATAGACAAAAAAAAACTATTTTTCGAGTCCTTTTTGTTTCGAAAGTATATCTTGTGTACTTAAAAAGTTATTGCAATTTTAAAAGTGTAATACTTAGTTTTGCAGGCCAGTGTACATGTGAGTTAAACATTATTAGCAAAATGCGGGTAAGTATACTATTAGGTACACTTCTGCCTTACCCTTCCGGGATTACAGGCTTGATGTTATGTTATGTAGCTGTCTACATAATATTTAAAAAAAAACACACACACAGGTAAAGTAAAAAAACGATTTCATCATTATTATTCTCCTGCCCTTAACCCAATTTATTTGGGGTCTGCGCAGCATGTCTTCATCTTCCATATCTACTTCTCTATTAGTCGTTATCTCTGTAGTCACCCCCTTTCCAGCCAGCTCATCTTTCACACAGCCCATTGTCCATCGTTTCTTAAGTCTGGGGATACTCTTAAAGTCATCCACGTTCATACACGTACAACACTTTCCTCAGGACATTTGCGTCATTCAGCATACATGACGTATAATAAGTAACTTATAACACAAAACGCGCAAACCCTCACGTGCATGACCTCCTTCTTTTTTAAAAGTCGGCTAAAAAACAAGGAGATCGCAAATAGTCTTTATGGTTCTATGAAGCTGTCTGACTTTGACACATCAAGGAGAGTAGCTAGGCAACTTAACACTAAACTTAAGGAAACATTTTTTTTTTAAATTTTTCAATGCTCGGTATATTACAATATTAAGAACAAAGAAAACACACCATCGTTGAAAGACAACTAAAATGACTAAGCTAATTCACTCAAGACTCGTGTACACAATGGCCCACGTTCGTCCAACTTGAACCACTTTTATTCGCAAGCTACGGGTTAACAACCCTTAAGAAACAAACATTAAGATGTTTCAACACTGAGGTAAACGGATAAATCTCTATAACTTAACAAATAATGTATTAGGAGTCATAAAAAAATAAGAAATTGGGGTCCAAAAACCTAAAAATGGCTCCCTAGCACACAAAACACACGCTCTTCTCCCGAAAAATCACTCAAAAACACTTAAAACTCCTCTTTTAACACAAATACTTATAAATCTACAAATTTAAACATAGTTAAGTTACATTCTTACCTTCAGGGTCCCTATCTGAGCCACCTTTCGCCATTTTACTTGATATTTTGCACGCACCGAGTCAATGTTTTGTTTTGACTGTTGCAATCTATCCCGATGTTCCTACTTGTTTAGGGGAGCTAAGATGGCGGCCGCGCATGCGCAGTGCGGGGCGGGATAGGCGGGAACTATTGATCGTGTGCCTGGGACAGCTACCTGAAATTTGAGTCTAGATTCGACGGACTTTTGTTTCAACTTATTAAGTTGCATTTTATCGAGTTTTCAGATTTAAAATTGTTGAATATCAGCTGGTTTTTTTTAGGCTTTTAGGGGACTGTGTTGTAGGTTTAAATGGCTTTTATTATGTTATAATTAGATTACGTGTGTGCGAAGTTAACGCTTCGTGAGAGATAAGACTGCAACAGATTTCTGCATTTTCCTAGCAATAATAATAAATCTTTATTCAGAATTTCAGAAAGTAAAAATACAATATGAATCTAAAAACTAACAATGTAGGTATAATAATGTATGATGCCTGTACTAGGATAATCCTGTATCACAGGCTGCAGGAGCTCTAACAACATGCTATATGTAGGACAGTAGTTATTTTTTTGTTTAATATTTAACATTACGTGACAAAATTATTTTGATTAAATTAAACTAAACACATAATTGTTACACGAAAATGGGAAGCATAAGCTGATACAAGAATAATTTATTTCTTTATTTAAACTTCATGTACAAAAGTATTTTATACCAATCAACCTTTGGGTCGAATAAAAAAAAAAAAGGTTTATTGCTTCAACTTAAATAACTTATTCTAGATACAATGGGGAGTATCCTTTAGCAAATAGCGAATAGGACAGCATTGTGGCATTGTGATTGAGTACAAAAAAAGAAATAAGAGAAATACAATTTTCTTAACATCAATTGAAATACATGAATAGTCATGTACATTGTAAATACTGATACTACATGTATTAGTACACAGATACAGATAAAATAAATCAATATACATTCATATCGTGTAAAATACGGGATACCTTAATTAGCAATTTAATAGTACTTTTTAACCGACTTCTCAATTCGTAAGAGCGAACTCAATTCATCGGAACCTTTTTTTTTTCATTGCGATCATTTTTTTGTTGTCTAGACCATACCAGGGAACCTTCTAGTTACAGAGATATTTGGGGTCAAAGTTCCAATTTTTTCACAAGTTTTTTTTTTTAATACATGTTTTTAATATAAGTTTTTTACTTTAACCACCATCAGCACAATGTTTTGAGTGCGTTACATTGAGTCCTATCGAAAAACGTAATTTTTCATCACCTAAAAATAGTCGTTTCCCAGCAACAATTTTTGCATAGAGTTACATTAGTTTGATGTACAGAATGCTTGGTTAACAGCTTCGTGAAGGGTCCGTTTACTATACACCCTGTATGTTCATGCCTCAATGCCAACATTCCAACCCCTTTCCTTTGAAAGGATATACTAAACACTATCGGTTTTCCGGTTATCCACTGAGCAATCATTTTAAAGTCTCTGTTGCCTACAAAGAACTACTTTTATAACGAACTCGATCATTACTCTAGGAGACTGGCTGGAGTGGTAACTTCATCCTTTACTGGTCAAGTTCTTGAGTTTAATTTTAAGTTGAAGTGGTATTCGGAGTTGATACTCTGATGATTAAAGAGTGCTTAATGATACTTGTTTGATAATAATTAGCGGGTCTAGACAGAGTAGCATGCTAAAGTAGAATCGCAAAAATTGAGAATTTCAACTTGTACCAAAAACTCGCAGTTGTTACCGATATTTATTGCTATCCGTACTAACTGTCGCTAAAACACAAATCTCACGCGTATCATATATTAATACAGGACCTTAGTGCGTATACACGTAGAACGCTGGCTACCGGCGCCGACCTGCCAGCGTTTATCGGCACCGGTCCGCGCAGGTAGTCGGCGCAGGCAGTCTCTATACTTTGTGCCGACAAAGCGCCGATAAGCGCCAACAATTTCTGACGGCGTAAGCAGGTCGGAATTTGTCGGCGACGTTCAGCGCCGGTAGCCAGCGTTCTACGTCTATACGCACTTCTACTATAACAGTGATACCAATGGTGAAAAATGTCTCGAATTTACATAAGCTGCCGGGAATCTTATGTAATCCTGTTAAAAATTGTTGTAGGAATTGGTTCTTCGTTCTTTTGCAAATCAAAGTTACTACACAATATATTCTATCACCCAGAAATTAGTGTAACGGACTTCAGTACAAACATATTTAATAAGAAGAAAATGCTTTTCTTAATATTAAAAAAACACTTATACTTAATAACTTTATCCAAATAAATAACAACAAAACACAATCAGATTTAGACAGCAGTAGCCACGACCCAGTCAGTGTAAGAAGAGACGCGAGCGCTCACTCCTGGGTAGATGGGATCAGCGCAGCCTCTGCCCCAGGAGACAATACCAACAAGGATATTATCGTAGTACAACGGGCCTCCTGAGTCTCCCTGGCAAGCGTCCTTGCCTCCTTCATCGAGGATGCCAGCGCAGATCATGTTCTCAGTAACTCTTTGAGGGATGAGCAGGCCAGCGTAGCGAGCGACGCAGAGGTCACGGTCGATGGTGAAGATCTGAACGTCACGGAGGATCGCAGAGGAAAGGCCTCCAGACTGTTGGCAGAAAAGGGAGAATTATAAGACTTTAGTGTCAATATTCATATAGTTTCATTTGTGAAGTTCGTTCTTAAACTACCAAAACTATTACTTACTGAGGTAGTGCCCCATCCCGAATGCCAAACAGGCAGACCAGATGGCAACTCGAAATCCTGAGGGGGGATTGAAATGGCCTGAATCTGAGTGCCGTAGACCAGGGCTGAAGCCAACTGGATCACGCTGATGTCTCCGTCATTACCGTTACGGCCATAGGACGGGTGGTTAACGGCACGGCTAAGGGTGATGACGGTTCCTCCGGAGCCACGTCTGTCGCTACCTGCGCGAATACGACGGTTGCGAATGCTGAAGAGTCTGGAAACAAAAGGTTTTTTTTATTTGAGGAAATGTTTTGAGCATGCATGCTACAAGAGTTTGGGAAGAATAAAGAAATGATGGGTGGACTGTGTGAACGATAATATGGGTAGAAAAGGCCTAGGGGTAGGAGAATGATGATGGGCCCATTCACGGCCTCCTTTTGTGAGGAGGGCTTTTGTGGGGAGGTTTTCCTTTTTTGTGGGGTCTTTTTTTCAGGAGTTGGGAGTTACAAAGATTATTTACAGAGGATTAAGACAAGCCGCACGTGCGCCGCAATAAACAGATAAATATTCAATGTTTTGTCGATAAAAGATTACATCGTTTACGACGATTATAATCCTAGTCATAAAACATTATAAGGCCGTTATCTTATAGGCGTCATAAGGACAGTTTTAAGTTACTGAGTAATTCGTAAGTCGTTGGAAAAACCCAATAACACTGCCCGACCTCAGAATAAAACCCAAGCAGGGCCCTAATGATGTTCGCGTTACGGAACCCAAATGGAGTTGGGCAGGACACCTAGCAAGGCGCAGTGATGACAGGTGGACTAAAGCTGTCACCGAATGATGAAAAGAAATATAGGTCGTCCGGCGGCGAGATGGACAACGACAAGGTTGCCATCGGGGGAAAACCAGTATGAGACAGCCGGAATTCACCCACTGCTGGGTTTGGGTCTCTGGGGGAGAGACCAAAACCTCCAAAATCAAGATAAAGATGTAGGACCCTCGCGACCACTACATCAACGAGATATTCGGGAGATCACCTACCAAAACCCAAGGATGGTTCTCAGAGGTCTAGAACCAGTGATCCAAACAGGCCGCCCTTCACCACTTCCTAGTGAAGAAGTGGAAGAACACGCTAAACACAACAACAAGCAAAACGTCTGTATCATTTCTCCATGTAAAATCCTGTATTAAAATGTATCCGGTCAGACTGGAAGCTGACCCCAACAAAATTGATAAAAGGCTAGGCTAGAAAGTAATGATGATAATGCTCACAATCCATCGAAGCAATGTGCCGCAGACAGCACGTATCTGCTGGTCAAGATATTAGCTGCGCATGATTGTCCCCACAGGATACCGGTACGGAACTCCACCTGGACGATGCCGGGGTACTGTTCGATGGTGGTCGGGTTTCCACCCACGATGCGGTTAGCGTGGGCGCAGGCTGCAGCTGTAATGATGGTGTAGTGGTTTCAGGAAAAGTGGAAATAAGAAGATTTTTTTTTTTTACTTTAGTAAATTATCATAAGGGGTTCAATTGCTCGGGTAAACACACTCTCATCATCTGCCTAACCTTTTCCCAGCTATGTTGGGGTCAGCTTCCAGTCTAACAGGATGCATCTGAATACCAATATTTTACTTGGGGCGACTGGCTATCTAACCTGCACAATCCAGTTAGTACTGGGTAATACGATGCCCCTTGGTAAGACTGGTTGTCAGACTTTCGGGCCACTGACTACCTTTAACGACTGTCAAAGATCTACATATGACAGCGGGGACCAACTCGGTATGAAATGGGTGATCTCCCATCCACAGACCAGCCCAGGCAAACGTGGCTTAACCTGTTGATCGTTATAACAATATTATGTTGTGAATAAAAATTAAAATACTTTATTTCTATGTAGTCGCCCCCATTACACAGGAGTTTTGAAAAAGTGGCAAGACAAGACAAGACATTTATTTACAGAATCATGAGTATACATAATTATCTACAAGATATGCAAGATGTTCATAAACAAAAAGATCCATCATGTTCGGTCTTTGGGGCATACAAATATATACATGGGTAAGAAAAGTCATTAATAGTAGATTATTAACCAAGGGGATAAAGCAGTGTTTTCTGCCGCGGGTTTCGTTTTAAATCGCGAGCGTAACGAAGGACTCGAGGTTTACTCCCGAGCGTAGCGAGGGTGTTAAAAACTTAAATCAAGAGCGAAGCGAGGGATTTAAGACGAGTCCTGAGTTTAGCGAGGGATTTAAGACGAGTCCTGAGTTTAGCGAGGGATTTAAGACGAGTCCTGAGTTTAGCGAGGGATTTAAGTTCACCCAAGACTAAGACAGCTTTATCACCGAGGAAAATACTCTACTTTTCGTATCATTTGCGAAAAAAATAACACAATAATAATATGAGATAAGCATTTTAGAACATCTTATTTATAAAATGAAATAAAATAAACTTAACGTTTATGTATTTGAAGAAAACAAAAACGCGGCAAATTCCTAGACTAATATTTTTTTTGTCGGAAAAGCAAAGGCATCAAGCTCATACGGCCTCGTCGGTTTTCGTAATTTTATTTAATAATCATAACTGCATAATAAATGCGTATTCCTTTTTCAAAAAGATGTATAATGCTTTATATACAAACTCAATGGTGTAAACACAGATGCAGTTCAGTATAAATTTCGGTAAGTATTCCTTTAAATCACATTCTCCCCCTAGAGGATGAATGAAATTCAGTACAATTTTCTTTCCCTTTTTTTAACAGATTATAAATGACTATTGTTATGTTCGCTTTTTGTGGCATAGAATGACACTTTTTTGAGAAAGTGGTACGAAAAAGGTATTTAAACAAGGCTAAAAAACATTATGAAATTATCACACAAGCTAATAATTCAATTTAAACAGTAAATTACAAATTTGAATTAATTTGTCCTGTAACCTAATTATAAATTGTACATAAATATTAGACTTTGTCAGTTAGGAATTTTAAAATACTGTAGTATCCCAACTAGATACAATTTTAGCCGTTTTTTTAGTTTGTGTGCGCTAAGTTCCCTCCATCCCTTTAGAAGTTTGTTAAATATTAAAGGCGCCATGCAAAATACAGTTTTCCACATTAATGCTGTTTTGGAACCATGTAAGCAAAGCATAGTGTTATCGCGAAAAGCAGGTCTCTCTATTAAATAACAAGATCTGCCTAATCCTTCAGGGAGTTTAGGCATAATGATTATTATATATTATGTGTTTATAGTTCATAATACTAACCTGCCACCAACAGGAGTACACAAGCCAGCTTCGCCATTTTGTCGACAAACGTAATGAAACCATTCACGTGAATTCCTTTTATAGCACTTTAAATCTATTTAGGGTACCGTTGGCAAATATTAAACCATTTTGATTTTGTAATTTCCGCTTTGTAGAGGTGGGCACCAGTGAACGGGCACCAGCCCGTGAAGTGGGCCAAGCGGAGTTGTCTCCGGAATCGCAATTTACCATGCTCCTATGCTAGATAGATGAGGCTCAACCCTAAAAGTAGTTGAAAGTTAACTCCTTCGCGCCTCAAAGAGAGTCAGCAACAATGAAGGGGTCCGCAAGGGCCGAAGTCTGACACTCCCTCCGCAACAATGAAGGGGTCCGCAAGGGCCGAAGCCTGCCGGGGCTGCGGGACTATTCGAAAGAGATACCGTGGCCCCGGAACACAAAGGGCGATGAAGGAACATGGATGGGTTTTAGTCAGTAAAAGTCTGACACTCCTTCCTGCTCCGCCCAGAGCGGGAGAAGTCATTTGATGATTTCCCATCCTAAAAAAAAAAAGGTAGCCCGCGATAGCCCTGCGCATTCAATACAACAATGCCTTCAGGGCGCTGTTGAGGCTTTGGAGGCTTCCACCTTACTGTAGTGCGTCAGGTAACCATTTGATTGTTTTTTTATTTTTCTCATGTTTACTTTTTTAAATAATTTTGTCATAATTCTATCTTTCTTCTTTGTTTCTATTATGTCCTGTGTGAGTTTAATAAATACTTTTTCTTTCTTTCTTTAAGTACGTTTGCTGATGCGCACACTATTGGCATCAGTAATATCCCGAGTGAGGTGAAGCAGCAACAGCATTCTGAAAGTGTTTGCATAGAGGCTGGATAGGCCTACAATGAATGGGGAGGCTTACCAGCTACATGTTGGCAACAAAGCTTGTTAAACCTTCCTGTGTTTGTGATTTTCTTTTTTTTTCTGTTTAATGTTCGTGCATGTTAATAAATATAGTTTATAAGTAAGATGTAATACTAACACCCTATGGGCCTTGATGCCAGACAATTTTTATTGCTTTTTTTATACCATATACATATTTAGATAATAAGTAATTCTACGGAACCTTGACTATGTTTTCAGAACGCGATATACGCACAAAGATTATATTATAATCTTTGTGCGTATAATAAAATTTACAACTTGGATTAGGGGCTTACTACTAGTTTTAGCTAATTAGTTTAAATCTTGATAGGATTATCCATTTGTTAGTCAGTTGATAATTAATAGGTAAACAATTTTCAGGTTATAGAAATGGGTCATTAAGCAAAGAAATATTGGGAAAAAGAAGCGAGTTTAATGGAAGTTTGAAAATGAACCTTTGTGCGGTTTTATTGTAAGAATTAGTTTTTCAACGTTCCGTAAGTATTAGGGCGCCGCCTGTGGATGGGCGATCCATTACATACCGAGTTTTCTCAGTGCTTCGGAAACAATGTTAAGGCGCTACCCACGGCTGATATTGTAGATCTTTGACATTCGTTACAGGATAGTCAGTCAAAAATTTAAAAAAAAACTTAAATTTGCTAACAAAATCCGGGACGACGATTTCAAAACGGGAAGTTATGTTTTTTAGGGTTCCGTAGTCCTGAAAAGGAACCCTTACAGTTTCGTCATGTCTGTCTATCCGTCCGTCTGTCAGAGGTTTTGCTAAGAGAACGTAAGTACTAGAAAGCTGTAATTTTGTAGGAGTGTGTATATCAATTACGTCGACAAATTTTTAAATTAAAATGTTTAAGGTAGCATCGTGTGTGGTATCGTTGAATAGGTCTTTTAAAATGACTTAGGGGTTGCTATTACTATTTTTCAATTTAATGCTCCATTTACGAAATATTAAACTTTAAAGTGCAAATTTATGTTTCCCGGTGCGGGGGCCTCTCTAAAAGCTAAACTGCTGGATTGAAAAATCTGGAAAAAAAACATGATTATAGTGCATTTTATGATCTTTATAGGAAAATTATAGCGGTTAAGATAACTTTATTACTTTGGCAGTAATAGTCGTTGAACTTGGATGTTGGGTAATTTTGTAACAAATACAAAATCTTTAGAATAAAACCTATAAAGTGACTAAGATGAAGTAGTTGCTTGTTTAAAACGGGTAAAGACTTGCATTGAAAAACAAAAACTAAAATTAAAAAAAAAAAAAACTAAAAACCATACTCTACTACCACCACTCAGACAAATAAAAAACATAACCAACAAAAAAACGGCAATTACAGCATATCACGCCTACATAGAATCTATCTTACGATACGGGCTTATCCTTTGGGGTAACAGTACAGATAGACACAGAGCATTTATTGCGCAAAAGAAATGCATCAGAGCCATTTGTGGTATCCGTCCTGACGAGTCATGTAAACCGTTCTTTAAAAAGCTAGGTATATTACCACCTCCTTCACTGTACATTTTTGAATTTTGTAATTATGTTTATAAGTAATTATTGTAATTAGGGATTGTTCAAAAAAGCCTATCAATTGAATTCTCGAAATAGAGATCCATGCAGACTTGTATTCCAGGATACTCCTAAATCAGCCAAGTATGCGAAAAGTTTCCTAGTCATGTGTGAGCATTTATAACAAAATTCCCAAAGAAAAAAATTGTTAATTAATATTAACTCATTTATAAACAAATTACTGAAATGGTTAAAAGAACACATGTTTTATGACATTAAAGATTTACTCAACAACAACCAAATAGATTTCTGGATTTTTGTCATTGTGGATAATGCTCAGAGAAAACTATTATTATTGTATCACTATTCTATCATTATTATTGTATTGACCATGTATCTGTGACATTAAACTTTAAAATTTACTTATAATTATTATTTTGCATGCAATTGATACAACTTTCCTGTATACCTAAACATGCGGACTTTAGATTAATATCTGACTGTAACAACTTTATATCATGTTTAAGGCAAATAAAGACTTATCTTATCTTATCTCATAATAAATTTATTATGATAAGTTTTTGTAATAACGGGCTACTACGGAACCCTACACTGCGCGTGGCCCGACATGCACTTGGCTGGTTTTATTTTATAATAATCGCACGAACAGCGAACGAGAGAAGCGGGGCACAGCTAGTATATTATAAAGCTGAAAACATTCTTTTGTTTTTCTGTAGAGAGCGAAACTACGTAGTTACAATTTGGCCGTCCAAATCCTGGGAGGTTTTATTTTCCGGCTCTACCCAGATGTGAACCGATCTAATATAAATTGTATTGCCGATTACATTCACAGATGTTCCTTTGAATTGGAAAAATACAATTGTTTCAGGATTAAAGTATTTGTTTACTATTAGCTTCTGCCAGCGGCTTCGCCCGCGTGAAGTTTGATAATTGTCCCATGGGATCTTACTACCGGGATAAAAAGTATCCTATGTGTTATCCTAGGTTATAAACTATCTGTGTGCAAAATTCCATCGACATCCGTTCAGTAGTTTTGGCCTGAAAGAGTAACAAACATCCAAATATACATCCATACTCACAAACTTTCGCATCTAAATAGGATTATGATTTAATAAGAAAGTCAAGTCAGTAATCAGTACCAGTGATTAAATAATGTTGATAAAACATTAACCTATTAAACTGTTTCAAAACCAACGTGTCATATTCTACGTTGAAGTTTTAAGCTAAGATTTAATAATATGTACTTAGTTAAAAAAAACATGCTTTTATGAGGCAAAAAGTAGTCTTTCTTTTTTAGTAGGCTTGGTGATATTACCAGCTCCACAGCACTAAAACCAGTCCATCAAACCCAAACTCGTGCGGTTCTGCTCGTAGCCACTGAAGAGTTCCACTATCAACCTCCTGGGGCTATATCATCAGACCCTCGACATTAAGTACAATATACAAGATGTAAACGGAACCTTCACGAAGCCGTCAACCAAGCATTCTGTAAATCAAACTAAGTAACCCTACGAAAATTATTGCTTGGAAACGACTTTTGGTGAAAACTCACTTAAGGTGAAAGCGTCAGCGGCCACCGTAGGCGCGGGCCTGTGGACGGGGAGCTATGGGCTAGCTTGCCGTCCGTCCGTCTCATGACGACAGGCCGTGTCGACGGCGCGTTCGTGTTCCACGCGCGCCTCAAAGAGAGTCAGCAATAGGGAAGGGGTCCGCAAGGGCCGAAGCCTGCCGGAGCTGCGGGGCTATTCGAAAGAGATACCGTGGCCCCGGAACACAAAGGGCGATGAAGGAACATGGATGGGTTTTAGTCAGTAAAAGTCTGACACTCCCTCCTGCTCCGCCCAGATCGGGAGGAGTCATTTGATGATTTCCCTTCCGAAAAAAAAACCGGTAGCCCGCGATATTCTAATATTCTTACGTTTTTTGCAATGTGCAAGCCAGTGCTAGGTTGTATGTTGATTAAAATATTCCTCGCGACTGTAAGACGTATGTAGTTACAGAATTATAATCATCAAAATCATCAAGACAACCCTCCAAGCCCATACAGGTGCAATAATGACTTTTTCAAGCTCAAAGTCATTCCTGCACCTTTATGCGCTGCCTTTATTTTGCTTACTGGTTGGAGCATCCACCTTAACTCGACATAACGCACTCAAAACATTGTGCTGATAGTTGCATTGAATAGTAGACGGATCATGGAGGTATTTAAAGTAAAGTAAAACCTATAACTAGTATTTTTTTGTGAAAAGAACTAAACTAAAGTCAAAGGTCTTTTTCAACTTTTTCACAATATTTCCTTAACTAGAAGCTTTGCAGGTATGACTTAAACATAACTGACGAATTAGGGTGTACTTACTGTTAGGTACATCTCTGCCTAACCCTTCGGAGATTACATGCGTGATGTTATGTTATGATTTAATAAATCCGTTTGTTAATTTGAGACTGGGGTTCATTAAAAAACATCGTGTTACCCACTTACTGAGTTGTGGAGATCAGACAGGCGGTCACTAGGTCATGTCAAATATTCAGTTGCGTCCGGTTAGGTCGGAAGCCTACCCAAACATTGTAGTTTGTTTAAATTATAATTTCATCAATTTCATCGTCACTGCTCTCAAAATGATGAAGGAAATCCTTGTGAGAAAATCTTCATATCCTAAGTATCAAGTTTGTGGTAGCATCCATCGTCCCGCGTAGCAGCCCACTCCCTGCCACAAGAGGAGGCCTGTGTCCCAGCAGTGGGAACAAGGCTGCAGAACAGCGAGAAAAGTGAGTAAGATTTAAGAAGTGTGAGTGTAAATGCAATGTGCGAACTTGCAACATTTTGCTACATTAAATTAAAAAGTAGTAAGTTCTAACATTGCGGCTATCTAGCAGGCATGAATATTTTGGCCGAAAGATAACATCTTTTTTCTTTTTAATATATCTTCAAGTTAAGTAAATTGACTATTAGACAGAGTGGCTGCCTCCTACTCTAGCAATTTTTTATTTAGGCACCAACAAAAAAATAAAAGGACCCTTGAACGATCGCTTTATGTACACTAGTTTTTCTTATTTTGTAAAATATCGCTGTGTTTCTACGTAAGTAGTAAGTAATTAGTGTAATTACATAAAACATCACACCTGTAATCCCTGAAGGGTTACACAGAGCTCTGGCGTTCAACACCCACATATTATTATTATTAGTTAGGTATATTTGAGTTCTACATATGTAGGCAATATGTGGGGCGAGCCTATTTCCATATAAGGGATACAAATCCAACGATTGAAACCTTTTATTGTTTCCTTATTCACGCTAACGACCACTACACCATCCTAAAGTGATAATTAGTATTCAAATCGTTTCATATAGATCAGTTCAACGGGTTTGGTCTTAAGCTTTACGGCAGCTAATGTCAATCCCATATTTTTTTTTATTTTAAGTTATCGTTGTTTTCACTTTGTTAAAGGTTTGTGGTCTACAGTCGTACACTTCAACCAAATTATCTGTTCTGGCGGCAAAACACAGAACTAAAATAAATGTACCAAGTTTGACATTTCGATGCATATTTTCTTGACAAGCAGCGCGCCCACATCGACCTGCATACTTAGAATAGTCATACTGTAAAGGCTTGATTTGACACTTAAATGACATTGACAGAAGGGAAGTTGTTGGTAAACATTTGAGGATTGGTATTGGAAAAAACAAGATGGCGCCGTTGGCTGCCATTTTGGCCACGCGCTTTATGATCCTTGTAGTTACATCTATAATGATTACTCATCGATATTCTATTTTGTTTTATTTCTCTGACGTCAATACCGATTAGTACTAAACTACTGACTTAGTTACATTAATCTATTTTTATCAATATATTGAAGGACTAGTTAAGTTATTCAAAATCAGCTGGTTATCTTGTTATTATTATGTGCTTATCTTTTATCTAATATTTATTTTTTGTTTATGAATGAAATAGCCAATCTGTTTGGGTAATCAACATGCATTTTACTGCATTTTGACGATGACGAAAATTGGTGATGGGGATTTAAGGAAAAATCAAAATATTATAAAATATTCAAAAACCGGAAACTTTTGACCTATAAATAAATTTTCATAAATTGGCGAGATCTCGCGAGATTAGTAACTCCTGAATCACGCAAATGCCGAGATTTCGATTAGCTCCGAGATTGAATTACCTAGTTTAAAGACGCGTTTGCAAAATTAATAGGTACAGAATCGAACTACTACATTGACACGGGTCATATTATTGTCGAGAAGTTCCAGTGGCAATCATCGAAGTACACCTTCAGGTCACACCGTCAAGTCCGGAGGTAAGGTCTCATCATAACTAACAAAACGAACCCAAACTCGGCTCACCTAGTACAACACATCGAGGAATTCCAGTAGCCGTCACCGAAGTACACCTTCAGGTCACTCCATCAAGCCCGGAGGTAAGGTCTCATCATAACTAACAAAACGAGTCCAAACTCGGCTCACCTAGTACAACACGTCAAGGAGTTCCAGTAGCAGTCACCGTAGTACACCTTTAGTTCACTACATCAGGTCCGGAGGTAAGGTTTCATCATAACTAACAAAACGAGCCCAAACTCAGCTCACCTAGAACAACACGTCAAGGAGTTCCAGTAGCAGTCACCAATCACTTCATCAAGTCCGGAGGTAAGGTCTCATCATAACTAATAAATAATAAAAATCTCACCTTGTCAAGTATCAAATTTGGTTTATCGAATATTTTGTGTTTGTACAGCGATCTTTTTCAACTCGAGCCGCTCCAAACAGGCGTTACGTGTCCACTCTCGTCGACGGCGGCCGTGCGCGGGCTAAAGTTTCATTCAAAGTGCTTGTGCAATAAATCAAGACGGGTATCAAAAATAAAATAGCCCCTAATGCAATCGATTAAGATTCATCCAGAATAGCAAAAAATGTGAAAAAATAAGATTTGGTTTTAATTTTTTCTGCAACTACATAAATCATTTAGATTAAAAAAAAATCCTTGCATTAAGAATTGATTATGTTTGCCAACATACAGTATTTTTAGAAATAGTGAAATATGTTAAAAATAGCACAAATAATGTACCTAAACTCAACCCTGTATCGTTAATTTTATGGAAAATGGCAACGACAGATCGATTTTACATTATAAAAAACTAAAATTTTCAATGATCAAGTACCTATTATTTGAAGATGAAGAACCAATCTATACGAGGCAGTTATAAGTTATATTGGATTTTGTTAGGTTATGCCATAAAATTGTACCGAAAAACAGCATAATTTTACCTGATATGCAAACGCGCCCGCCCTTAAATGATCGCGTTCTATTTCAATGGTGGAATTCGTCCTTAGTCTTTTCTGCTGTGCGTTGATAGTTTTAAATTCAGACAAACATAATTATTGGAAAATAGTCTGAAAGTGGCGCCGGTGATGTAGTGAGGAAAATTTTGATTTAAGATGGCTATAAGATTAGAGGAAAACCAAAGGAACGAGAGATGGACTGTGTGAAAGATGATATGGTTAGAAATAAGATGACTGCTGAGATGAAGACTAACAAAGAAGAACGGAAGAAGAAAACTTGCTGCGCCGACCCCTAATAAATTGGATAGGGGAAGGAGAGTGATTATAATTATTGGAGAATTTTTCATAATTTATATAGTGATGTTATGTTATTTGTATATTGTTAGCTCGAAGCATTAACATCGGTATGTATGCTTTAAGAAATCACCTGTACCGAAAATTTATAAAAAATCAAAGGAAAAATAATAACAAAAACTTAAGAAAGTAAATAAATATATGAATAAATTAGACAGTCATTTACAAAATTTAGTAAGCAGCGTTCTCAACAATCCAGTCGGAGTAAGGAGAGACACCGGTGGCAACCAAGGGGAAGTTTTCTCCGTAAGGACTACCGAAAGAAAGGAAGCCAACGAGAATTCCGTCATAGAAGACTGGGGAGCCGCCATCTCTGATGCCCCAGTGGGTGCCAGTGGTGCCAGGGATGGTGGCACAGATCATGTTGTCGGTGACCTGGATAGGGATGCGCAGGTCACCATATTTAGCGACGCAGGCAGCATGGTCGCTAGTGTAGAGGCGAGTGCTGGTCAGGTCGCGGTCGGACCAGATCACGTCTTGCTGCTGGAGGAAGAATGCTTGATTAGTAATTGATATGGCAGAAGTATGGTGACGGAAAGGGTAGACAAAAAATTGTATAGGATAAAGCAGAGACGCCAAGCAGCGTCAGGATTTCTTTTTTATTCATAGGACTTGACGCCACAAGCTTCAACTTTTTAATTGACAATTTAACGTGTCAATGCAAATGACAATGTACTTGATTTTATTAAGATCTTTGAATAAATGGAATCTCGTTCATTTATATTACATAAAAAGAAATATCTGTTTAAAAATTCGACTTACAGCAGTACGGCCCCAACCAGCAATAGTGACGGCAACATTAGCGGGGAAGACGACACCACCAGCGGAGATGGTAGCCTGCTGGACAGTGGCACCGAAAGAGAGGTACGACGCCAGGCGAATGATGCCCACGTTGCCGTCGAACTGTCTGAAGGAGTAGTCGGGATGCCTGATGGCGCTATCCGCACCCACGATCTGACCGTCACGACCGCGCTCTGAGGCTCCTGCCCTCACTCGGCAGATACGGGGTACACCGGCGCTAGAAATATTAATTACAATATAAGCTTAGGAAATACATAGGCACAAATTATACGCATGGGCAGGATGGTCAAGTTTAGCTTATACATATTCAGAAAATATAACTAACCCTGCCTTGTAATTATGACAGAACAACTTTACCCGCGGCTTAGCCCGCGTCTTGGTTAGAAATTATCTCATGGGGATGAACAGGCATACATTCGGTCAGCTATAGTATTCTATGTTCTAACCTGGTCACGGTCTACCAGTGAGCCTTATTTCATAGAAATTCATTCAAACGTTACGGCGTGAAAAATTAACAGACAGACAGTTAGACTTACTTTCGAATTATTTGGATGGTCCTCGTTGGTCTCAGACATTAACGTCAAACCCAGACCTAGTCTAGGACTAGAAGGAGTCTATAACCAGTCGGCACAAAATTCTAGAAACTTCCGATGGAAACCACTTAACCTGACCTGGGGCCCTAACTAATACCCAATGCTCAACAATAACGGTGAATAACTACTACAAGGGTGTAGATACGCGTAAACGTGTAGATGCGTGTATAAACACTTACGTTCCAACAAGACAGTGGGCAGCGGTCAGGACATGACGAGAGGTCAGGATGGTGCCGACGCAGGTCTGCAGCCACACGCGCCCGTAGCCATTCTCCACCTGCACTATGCTGGGGAAGTCCTCGATGTTTGCCCCGAATACGGTGGCACAGCCTGGAAAACGCAGACAAGTTAATAAATGTGGAGCCTTGACACAGAGAGAAGGCATCGCAGCAGACTTCTAGAAGATAGCGGGGCGAGCTAGAGCAAATGAGAAGTGGTCCATATTTTAAGCTTTAGAGATTTAAAGAATTGACAGTCATGACAGAGCAGGAGCGCAAAATTATAGTAGACATTAAAAAAGAAGCCATGAACGAGTTGGGAATAAATTTGCAAGGGTCACAGACATGAAAACCCGCAGTGTAATACTGAGCAGTCTTAGATAGTAGGATTGTATTCATGCATTTAACTAGATGCAGAGAGCAAGATTTATGCAAACCAAAACTTTTCTCAACTTGGAAATCTATGAGGTAACGTTGAAAAAAGCTAGTCAGAACTCCAACTTGACAAAAAAACAGAAGAGAGTCAGAAAATCTTCTGGGTGGATCAATACTTTTACAGAATTTACAGTCAGCATGGCGAGACCAAAACATTTAAAACACATAATTTTTTGTTTATTTAATTTAAATACTTTACCTGCAACCAGCAGTGTGAAGGTAGCGAGAGAAACCATGGTTCCTGTTTCAGTGATTCTGACTTTCGAGTCGATGCCTCGAATGAACTGTGCCAAGGAATCTTTAGTGCGATTATTTATACCAAAAGTCCTGCATTTGCTATCATAGTAATCTTTTACATCATAACCTATATTTTCATTCATTATATCTTGATTATTATTGTCTGCTTTATCAGAACGGCTTATGGAAAGATTATGGATTGATGCAGGTGCTGTGCATTTAACATCAAAGTCTTAAATTGTATCTATGTATTTTTGTGATACTGTGACTGTTTTCGGCAGTTGCTAACTGCAGATATTAATATCTTCACGACCAAATTTTGGTCCCAACCAGAGGGGGACTCTTTTTTCCTTTACTCTCATAGTCTAATGCTAGGTAATCTAACACGCCTGAAGAAATCAGGCACCAAGACTAGCGTTGGTTTTTCAATTCAATTTCAATTCTTGGATAAACTTGTGTCATGTATTGGCATGACAAAAGGTTGTGACTTTTTTCACGGTATTTGATGTCATCTAGGATCATCATCATTATCAGCCTACAGCAATCCATTGCTGGACATGGGCCTTTCCAATTACACGCCACTCAGCTCGATTTTTCGACCACCCGAATGACACAGCGGTAGTGAGGCTGCCTTACGTTCGTTGGGTCCCGGGTTCGAATCCCGGTAGGAGCAAATGTTTGTGTGATGAGCATGGACATTTGTTTCCGAGTCACGGATGTTTATATGTATAATAAGTATGTATTTACAAACAAAAAGTATCAATGTTGTATATAAACTATCTGGTGTCCACGACACAAGCTTAGTGTGGCACTAGATGGCGCTGTGTGTTAATGTCCAGCAATATTTATCTATTTATTATTATTATTTTCGGAAAATCACATCCAGCTACATACTACCAGCCACCCAGCAGAGAAGAGCGTCGTACCACCTACGCCATCTTACGATTTCCGATTCGCGGTCTACCTACACTCAAGAACACGTCGTCGGTCATCGGTTCTATGGCCAATAACTCGGCATATTGTCAGCTTACTTCAGCTTACTTATTAAGGTAGGTGAGATGAGTACATTTATTTTTTTCAGCACACATTAACACTAAAAACTGAAGATTTAAAACACAAAAAAAAAGTGAAAATGACATTAGCTTCAGAAGTCGGTGACTTTTGTTTGTATCATTCAGTTTTTTTTTGCCACCGACTTCTAAAACTAAAGTTATTTTTTACTTTTTGTGTGTTTTTGAAGTCGGTTTTATTTTTTGCAAATAGTTTTTTATTTTTTCCATTTTTAAATACATCAAAATCACATAACGCCAATGGCGTGATGTAATGTAATGTTGATGTGTAAACAATAAACATCCACGCGATTGCACCAATCACGACCGATTTGCCCTTCTATATCTCCGAAAATCAGCATCAGATCTTCACCAAACTTAAACGGGACCACCGCAAAATAATATTTTTCCAAACAAAAAAAGGACCATCAAAATCGGTTCAAAATATTGGCGAAGATATCGCTGAACAAAATAAATGAAAAAAAAAAAAAACAGAAAATTTATAACCTCCTCCTTTTGGAAGTCGGTTAAAAATAAACTCATTTGCCTTCAAATTGAAACTAGAACATTTTTCATATTTCTGCTTCACTTCTTTACACCTTGTAAATGATTTATTAGTTTAATAATTAAATCCAACATCGCCCTAGGTATGTACCTAATTCTCGGTCTAAACCTTGAGTCTCTCGGTCGTATGAATTTTGTATTACGTTTGCTTTCGTCTATGTTCAGGTGGAACTATGTGAGCTTTTTATTTATGACCTCATTTTGTACAGGGATTGCTTCGAGGTGTACCTAACAGCTGAGGTTTCTTGGTATTATATTTTTAATAACTTGCTGTTTGTGTTATTTGAATTTGTGTGTTGCTAATAGTAAATATGTTGGTTCAATTTCACTGTACCATTTACCCAGTTCCAAAATCACAAGACATTCAAACAAATTCGACTAGGAATCAGCTCTTTTAAAATTAAACAAAGTGTAAACCCACGAAGTGTCATCACGAAGCCGTCAACCAAGCATTTTGTACATCAAACAAAGTAACTTTACGCAAAAATAATAGCTGTTAAACGACATTTTTTTTTGGGGTGAAAAATCATGTTTTGTGGCACAACTCAATGTAACACACTCAAAACATTGTGCTGATTTATGGATTGAATAGTACGGGGTCGTGGAGGTGTTTAAAGTAAAAATCTAACATTAACATTAAAAAAAAAAATCAAAAAGTTGGAACTTTGACTCCCAATATCTCCGTGGTGGGGTATGGTGTAGAACAATAGTACATTTTGATACAAGTGGAGAATGTTTGTTATTGCATCTGAGGTGGAATTAACTCCCGAGCCGTAGGCGACGGTGTTTTTGAGCCGAGAATTGCAATAACAAATGACCACGTGTATCAAACGACGTTTTTCAATACACTTTTGAAGAAATTAAATAAAAGAACAATAAATATTTTTGTCATGAATTATTAGGAAACTATGATTTTCTTTTCTTTTTTTCCGCGCTTTGCTTTCGCCAGGTTGAAGGAGAAGCAAAGGTATGAAGCCGTTAAACAGCCTAATATAAAAAAATGTTTTTTTTAATTGTATTTTTAAATTTGGAACACAAATAAATGTTAATTTGTTTAAAAAAGTAAATATTAGTTTTAAATAATCATGTTTATCTATGATATTCTATTTATAAACACGATTTGATCATTCAAAAAATATTTACGCCGTAATGATGCATTATTACTTTGCCGAAATAAAAAAAAACATTCACCTCCGACTATAGGCATTGAACCAATTTGGACTAAGTATAGGTATAGTTATCTGTGGCAATTTTCATTCCCGCACACGTGTTGGAAAATGAAAAAATCGCACGCGTGTGAAATACAGTGCATGTTGAACCTAATCATAGTGCGCAAGAACCAGTTTTCGAGGAAGAAAAAAAAATATATCCCAATGACGGGGAGAACAAGTGCCTTTCGGCTTCGTTATGAGATTTTTTACACCCTTTATATAGATAAATCTGCCAGGTTTGGGGCTGCGCGGGTCACGTTTCTAGGATGAAGCCGGACAGATGATCACACAGTGGGTGCCTGAAGACGGCCGTCGTAAACGGGCAGGCCCAAGAAAGACTGGCATGACCGTCATTCTTGACGGATGGGTCGCTTAAGGCAAATTGTAAAAAAAAATTGGAAGCCATGGGAGGTCTTCGCCCAGCAGTGGGACGGAGTAGGCTAAAAAACAAAATCTTCTGAAACAATATAGCAACAGGCTGCGGCATTGTTTCGTTGTAGAAAAGTCCCTGGGATTTTCTTTGCCGCTGTGTGGGGTAATATGCTAATGTAAACTTTGCAAAGTGTACAGTTTAAATGGGTGGTTTAAAAAACTAGATAGAGACGTTAGGTGGTGGAAAGCGTTAGAAGTTACTACCCCTAATGGAACCTTAGCAGACCGCTTAACGTGCCGTGTAATCCGCAATAAACTTAAGATATACGTTCCGTTATTATAGCTTGTAGTAAAGTAGAGAAAACTAGCTTAAGTCCTATTCCACTAACGCTAGTCGACTACTCAATAAAAGGGCGCTGTTAAATTTTCAACGATTTGTGGAACGAAATGTGGTGCTGGAGGAGAATGCTTGGCATAACCTGGACACAGTTCCGAAGCAATGTCTCAATCCTCCAGGAACTTCGAATCAAACAGCGTCTTTTTTCCAATGTCGTATCCTCACACTTTACTTAAAATGTCACACAAGGGATATCTTCCGTGATTATCCATTGCTTTGAGCTCCCGATATTTCGACGCTGTTGCAAGCGCCATGATCGCGGGTTAACTGAAGAATGCGGGTGGATGGCACATACACGCTAATATCCAAAACTAATCAACCGATTTCAATGAAATGTTGTGAATGTGTATGGTTAGTAAAGTTCCATCTTGAAACATACTGTAGTTTTGGACCCGATAGGTGGCGCCGTGCAAGTCGCTAGTATAATTAAAATATGAGCCTTTTGAATATCACCACTTATTATTAGTGCATATACAAATATTGGTAAAGGAATCTTGAAATTGCAATAATTTATTACTGTTTTATACCCCACCCAAAGAAAGTGAGACCTACAATAAAACTACCAAAGATAACAATCAAAAATACATAATTATGTTGCATGATCTCTCCTAGTGACGTAAACTAAGATAACCAAATTTAACCATCTGTTATTTGCCACCTGAGTCGTGATATCAGTGGAAATTAAAAGTGCCATGCCAACACGCTGCTCGAATTTCAACTTTAGGTTGAGCACTGAAAGATAAAAACCCAACAACGCAAGTTACAATCTGTTATTCTGCAGCTGCAGTTACAAAAAAAACAACACCGGTATCTAAATACATTTATTAGATCATTTCCTTTTCTAGATTTTACAATTAACTGATTATTGAGGAAACCATCAATACCTGATAAAGTATATAAAGTATTATAAAGTATTATATGTACTATTTTTGTTGCAATGCGGTTTAGTAAGGCAATTGCCTGACAACCAGGATGTCGACTTATCCATGACTAGCGGACGTCACGCGGTTTCGCCCGCGTAGTACTTTTTCCCGTGAGAGTATGGGGATAAAATATAGCCTATGTTACTCAGTAAAGACGTGGCTTTCTAAAAGTGAAAGAATTTTTGAAATCGGCGCAGTAGTTTTTGAGTTTATTCATTACAAGCATACACACAAAAATACAAATCTTTCCTCTTTATAATATTAGTGTAGATATATGTACCTACATATATTATTATTATAAGTGTAGATGTAGAGATGCTGTCGTAACCAGAGAATCAAAAGTCTTATTAAAAATTAGCCGGAAAATGGAAATTGAACGTCAAAAATTAAAAAAAAATGTCCTCCAAAACGCCCGGGCCCCTTTCGCCATTTCCTAGAATTTTAGAAAGGCCGACGAAGTGGTGGAAACTGAAATAAATGGGAAAAATAACTTGACTGCTTTGAAAATATCTAACTGCATTTGGAATCTCCGGACGTTCCCGAAATGCTAAAGTCATCCTTATTGCAAATGCAAATGGACTGTAGTTATTGGGAATGAATAGGAGGATGATGGAAACACTTTAACAACTATTAATTGTTATTTATTAATAGAAAGCGGGACAAAACTATGTACAAGGCAATCACTTGACAACTGACACAACATTTTCTTCTATTCAAAAACCATTCTAAAAATATAGTTTTTAAAGAAAAGGTGGCTTCCCAGCCAGTCGTCAACATACCGGACCCCCAGTGGAACACTAACAACCGGTGGCTACTGGCTGGGAAGCAGCTTCCATTAAAACGAGCTTACGGGCCGGTCGGCGCAGTATACCGCCCCTAGTGTGGACGTCTGCCACGCGGACCGTTCCGTCTGGCCCTGGGTAGATCGACACTATTCTTCCTAACGGCCATAAGCACGTGGCTTATGGCCGTTGTATGTAGTGACATGTAGGTACATATATCTACACTAATATTATAAAGAGGAATGATTTGTATTTTTGTGTGTATGCTTGTAATGAATAAACTCAAAAACTATTGCGCCGATTTCACAAATTCTTTCACTTTTAGAAAGTCACGTCTTTACTGAGTAACATAGGCTATATTTTATCCCCATACTCTCACGGGAAAAAGTACTACGCGGGCGAAACCGCGTTTATGGCCGTTAGGAAGAAGGGTAGAAGGAAGGAAGGGTAGGGTCGGCGATCAGCACCACGTCTCCCTCACTGAAACTGAATGTGTTGGTGGAGGGTCCCCTTGCTCGGAGCGTGGGCAGGTACTCGCGCAGCCATCGTGCCCAAAACTGATCTTCCAGACGTAAGCTTCGACGCCAGTCACACCTTCTGTGCAAGTCTGCGTCTGTGAGCGTGCTGGTCCAAGGTACGACTGAAGAGGAACCCAGGATGAAATGGAAAGGAGTAATCGCTTCCGGTGAGTCGGTTGAAGATGGCACATAAGTGAGAGGTCTCGAATTTATTATGGCCTCTGCCTAAAGGAGTAGCGTGGATAGTACGTCTTCTTTTAGTACTTTTTCGGCAAGGCAGGCTCTCAGGGCTGTCTTCACGGTTCTTACCAATCTTTCCCTTGCTCCGCCCATGAATGGTGATGCCGGTGGGATGAAACGCCATTCGATTTTGTGGTTTGTGGCGTATTCTTGCACTGCGTCATCTTGTAACGAGCGTAGCTCTCGGGAGGCTCCGACAAAGTTGGTGCCATTATCTGTAAATATTGTTGAAGGCGATCCTCGGTGAGCAATAAAACGTCTTAGGCTCATAATGGCAGCATCGGATGAAAGTGAGGTGACAAGTTCTAAGTGGATGGCTCTCGTTACTAGGCATGTGTACAGCGCGACGTAGCGTTTTTCGTGGCGTCGGAATATTGTGACAGTGATCGCACCGAAATAATCTAGGCCCACGTGCGTGAACGGCCTCTTGTGATGGTCGAGTCGTTCTTCCGGTAGATTGCCGATTTGAGGTCGAGCAGGTTGGCCCTTCCACCTTCTGCATTGGAGACAGGCTTTGGCTACGCTACGGATGTTGTCTCTTGCTTTGAGAATCCAAAACTTCTGCCTGAGCTCATTAAGGACAAGTTCATTGAAACAATGTGCGGCATGAATATGTTCGTGAAGGATGAGGAGTCGTGTGACGTGATGGCGACCATCCAGAATTGCAGGCGATATGGCTCTGTCACTCACTCCTGGCGCATACTTTGTCCGTGAGTCCAGTCGCAGCAAGCCATCCTAGCCAAGAGTTAGCGCGAGTTTTGCTATTCGGCTGTTTTTGGGCACGGGCAGTGAAGATTCGACTGCTTTCAATTCAGCGGGGAAGCTGTCTCTCTGAGCTCGTTGGAGTATCATCTTCTCAGCTGTTATGATGTCCGCCGCGTGAAGTTGTGAAGGAGATGTGGTGCTGTCGATGTAAATATTAGAATTTTGATATATTGGCCGAGACAGTTTAAGCCGAAACAATCGCGCACCCTGGAGAACACGGGCGGTAGCGCGTAAAAGGCGCAGCCAAGAGCTAAAACGCGTCGCATCAGGTACTGGACTCGAGAACGGAACGTCGAGGAGCAACACCCCACCAGCTCCGATTTGAGCTCGAGGTCTGGTAGAGTCTCCTCGATGTCAGCAACTCGCTCGGTCGGCCAAGCGTGTGGCGGCTGTAACAGAAACGGAGGACCCGTAAACCATCGATGAGACTGTGAGAGGTTTAATTTTTTAGGTTTTGTGGCATCGTCGGCGACGTTGAGAGAGGTAGGGATCCACCTCCAGCTTGACGGGTTGGTGGTTTCTAATATCTCTCCCAACCTGTGCGCCACGAATGGTTTAAACGCCCGAGCATCACTCCGGATCCACTTAAGGACGGTGGTTGAGTCTGTCCAAAAAGTGATCTCGGAGGGCTTGATTCGATGAGCTTGCAAAATTGTTTGCGCGCAACGAGAGCCTGTAAGCGCAGCTTGTAGTTCAATGCGTGGAATTGAGACCGGCCTTAAGGGCGAAACGCGTGCTTTACTGCCGATTAGAGTCGTAGACACGGAGTCATCATTGTAACAAAAACGCCAATAGGCAGCACATGCATAAGCTTGTTCGCCACCATCGGCTACTACATGCAGTTGGGTATGTTGGACGCGACCTGCAATTGTAAAAACCAGTCTTCACTTTCATTTACATACGTGTTGGGAAGCGGTGAGTCCCAGCCGACCCCTGCCCTCCATAGTTTCTGTATCAGAATGCGGCCCCAGATGATGACTGGCATTAATAAGCCGAGGGGGTCATAGACCTTCATGACGTTTGACAAGAGACTACGTTTGGTTAAGGTGGCGGCCGGTAACTGCGAAATTGCTCGGAAACCCAGCGAATCCTGACGTGGGTTCCACTTAACACCCAATACGCCAACCTTGCTACTAGGCGGTAAATAGACGTCGGAGGTTGCGTTGCTTCGAAGTTCCTTTGGGATAAGCGAAAGTGCTTTCGGATCGTTTGACGTCCACGCGCGCATCTCGAAACTACAGGCTTTGTGAACTGTGACTACGTCGAAGGCCAGCTGTGCCGCGTCGGCGACACTGGCGTGACTACCTAAATAGTCATCCATATAGTGGTTGTCAATTATTGCCTTACAGGCGGCGGGGTAATCGGCTTGGAGTGTTCTTGCATTTTTGTTTTTAATGTAGAGCGCGATGAACGGACTCGAAACCGCGCCAAAAATCATAGAGGACATACGATACTCTTTTAGTTCGCCTTCTTTGTTACGCCAAAGGAAGCGTTGGGCGTCTCTGTCTCTTGGAGCGATTTTTATTTGAGG
The DNA here is from genome assembly GCA_963853795.1 of Xestia rhomboidea. Lineage (NCBI taxonomy): Eukaryota > Metazoa > Arthropoda > Insecta > Lepidoptera > Noctuidae > Xestia > Xestia rhomboidea. The sequence goes on from OY970778.1 coordinate 16,055,115, forward strand.
GAACATTTCTTTTATGTCACCGTTGAGAGCCACGGCGCCTTCTCTAAAGCGGAACAAGATATCCAGTAAAGAAAAAAGTAAGTCCGGACCTTGTAGGAGCAGGCTGTTTAAACTTACACCCTTCGTCGCCGAAGCGGCGTCGTGGACCGCTCTGAGCTTCTTCTTTTGGGGGTGAAATACGCCGAAAATAGGCAGGTACCAGCAAATACCAGCTTCTACGTCAACGCAGGAACCATTAGGTGGTTTTTGTTGGTGAAAGGTGATTGGTTCGCACTCCTCAGCGTAGCCTTTTGCAATGACGTCATCTATAAATTTGTTAAAGGCTGTCGCGAACGATTTATCTTTTGCCATCTGGCGTTCGAGGGCCTTGAAGCGCGACAATGCCTGCGGGTAACTGTCAGGTATAATCTTCGGCAGTTCTTTCTTCCAGGGTAGGCCAACTTCAAAATGTCCGTCATCAAGTTTTCGTGCCGATGATTCGATAATGTCTACGGCTCGTTTATCGTCATCGTTTGGGCGAGGGGTGCTTTTCGTTATGCCTAAGGCATCGATGTCATATTGACTTTTGATGAGAATGTCTAAATCGTCCGATACGTGGTTCACAAATTCAAGTGGCTTAGACGAAACGGAAAGCGCGCCGTGAATTACCCAACCTAACAAACTTCTCGAGGCGACTGGATCACTCTTCTTGCCACATCGCACTTCGCGACTTAAAGACAGGTGCCAATCGGGCGCACCAATGAGGACAGTAGGGGTGACGTCAGTGTAAGAAAGTTCGTCGGATAAGTCTACCAAGTGATCATAGTCTGAGATGATAATTTTGCCTGGGTGTTGCGCGCGCAACTCCAAAGGTTTGATCGCCCGCGCGTGTTTTACTAAATAACGTTCAGACAAATTTCGACCTCGGATGTAAAAGTTTACGTAACTTACGTCAACTTCTTTCGTCATACCACTGACGCCTTCGATGCGCAGCCGCTCCTTACAGGTGGGTTTCGCGCCGATGCGCGCAGCAACCTCGCCGTCAATGAGCGTCGCAGAACTGCCCTCATCGAGTAACGCCGTCGTGTGGAACTCGCCGTCAGGACCCTCGAGTACGATCGGGACTACCTTCAGCAGCCCGCGAGGGCGATCGGTTGAACGCGAAGTCCCTGTGACATCAATTAAGGCATCAGATGTATTTCCAATTTTGACAGATGGTTCAAATTCGTTGGTTAAATTGTCCACGTTGACAAGAGTAGGCGGTTCAGCGAACAAAGTTTGAGTATTGTTGCATTGCCTGCTGGATGCTACGCTAGGTTTGGAGTTCGCTGTCATTGTGCCGTGAAGGTGCGCGTTGTGACGTCTCGGACATCCGTCTACTCCACAACGTTTGGCGCGACAAAAATTCCAAGTGTGTGGGCTGGACTTCAAACACCGGTAGCATATTTTTGTTTCACGGACCCAACGCCATCTGTCGTCTATTGCGAGCGCTAAAAAAACTTTACAGGTTTTTATGTTGTGAGGTCCTTGCTTATTGTCGTTAGGTACGGTGGCATGAATTGTTTCCTTCTTCAATTGGAATCTAGTAGGATACGTTGCGGTCTGAGCCTTAACCGTACTGTCGGCAACAAAGTTATATTTTAACTGTTTATCAGCCTCTACTAAAAGAAAGCGTGATAAAATATCCAATTTTGTGAAGTTTGATTGATTGGGTGCATAAACGGAAGCAAAGTCCGTCAAACGAGCGCGCGTGTGCTCGCTCAACTTCATCAATATGCACCGAAAGAGCTCTGGTGACCATAAATATTCGCTCTGATTAAGTAGGGCACAATGCTTAAGCATTGTCACGAAGTTGCGTAATTTAATTGCTACAGTTCAAATCTTCAGGCGAGCTTAGCTTAGGACTGTTGCGCAGCTCGGCGACCTCGCGGGTGACGAGAAGTTCCGGGCGCGCGTACGTCTGCTCTAGGGCGCTCACGATGTCGTCCGGTTCCCCGGAAGTCCACAGGAGAAACGCCACAGACTGGTACGCCGGACCGCGCACAGCGTTGTTTAAACGATCTAAGTTATCTGACGGAGAAAAATTAGATTTAGTTCGTTCGTAACTACTCTTGAACGCCATCCACTGACTAACTTCGCCCGAGAATGTGACTAGTTCGGGTTTCTTTGGTCTGTTGGAAAGGGCGTTTAAAGCTTGGGTAAGCTGAGTTACGGGGTCTGAGATAGGGCGTTCAGACGTGTTTAATTGTTGTGTTGCATCGTTGTGGTGGTTGTTGGCGGCACGTGTAACTGACGACGGTTCTGCATGGTTGACATTCGGTACGTAGAACGATACCGTGTTGGTAGGAACGGCTGGCTGTGAATGTTGTCCTTGGGGATTGCCCAAGGTGGCAGTCGGTGCCTCACCAGGCATGTTCGCGTTAGTTACCGTGGTCATGTTCTGCTCGAGAACCCACGTCGCGGTGCGTTTTGCGGAATGACAATTAGACAAACGTGAACAATGGGATTTAGATGACTTATCTGATGCTTCCAAAGCGGCTAGTTTGGCTTGTAGTTCCGTCTCTTCCGCCTCAGCCTCGAGGCGGGCAAGTTCGCGGTCACGCTCCGCTTGTTGTCGCGCAAGCTCGCGCTCACGCTCCGCTTGTTGTCGCGCAAGCTCGCGCTCACGCTCCACTTGTTGACGTTCGCGCTCCACTCGGCGCCGCATTGCGTCAGCTGCGATGGCCATTTTCTGAGCGCGGACGGTCGCCGAAGACCTCGAGGAGTGAGTGCGTTCACCGCACCATTGATAACTGTGAACACTATGTGCGCTTCGTGAAGGTGCTTTTGCATTTGCGTCTAAAACCGAATTAGATCGAATGCTTGGGCGATTTGCGAGGCTAGGTTGTGCCTGGTCGCAAGGTTCAGTGCCCGCGGGCTGTGTGGCCGAGCTAATTGGCAATGCCAAAGCACCCTCCGTTGCTGTGGCCAAAGCCGGCCGGTCGCCGCCCCGTGAACGTTCGCGACGTTCGGGCTGCGTCCGATCGACTTCCGTGGCCGTAGTGTCCGTGTTTGCCTTGCTTTGACTACGTGTTTCCACCATGGTTAATGAGTAAGAATGACGAAGTTAATGTTTAATAAGCGAAATGAAAAACTTACGTCAAAATGAAAATGTTGAAAATGGTTTGTTTTTATGGCGAGAAAGGACCAAAATATTGGTGAGCAAATGGACTGTAGTTATTGGGAATGAATAGTAGGATGATGGAAACACTTTAACAACTATTAATTGTTATTTATTAATAGAAAGCGGGACAAAACTATGTACAAGGCAATCACTTGACAACTGACACAAAATTTTCTACTATTCTAAAAATATAGTTTTTAGAAAAGGTGGCATCCCAGCCAGTCGCCAACACTTATAATTAGACGTTGTGTTGGAAGGCCTCCCACTAGGTGGACCGATGACCTGGTGAAGGCTGCGGGAATCCGCTGGATGCGAGTCGCACGGGACCGGTCAATGTGGCGACACTTGGGAGGCCTATGTCCAGCAGTGGACGTCTTGCGGCTGAAATAATGATGATGATCCTAATAATATTGAGGATTGTCACGGAGGGCCGTGTGCCAGTAGGTAACCTCTTAATGGCACACGGCCCTCAGAGCCCTCACGGCCCCTTCCGTTAGAAACTCAGTAACAAGTAGTTTACAACTGTTATGCAGTTTAGGTTTAGGCATAAAACGTACAAAATGTTTTTTTTTACATGAACCTCTACCCATTCTAAATGAAATAATTATGAGTCTGGCAAGATCCCCATGAATTTATCTACAATTTGCTTATACCCGCGACTTCGCCAGTGTGGTGTTCGGTAACTGAACCTACCTTATGTGTTAATCCAGGTTATCAGGCTATCTGTATCCCCATTTCATCTACATCCGTTCAGTAATTTCTGCGTGAAGAATTGGCAAACATCCATTCATCCATCAATCCTCACAAAGTTTCGTAATTATAAAACATAGCAATATAACTAAGAAACTAGATGAGTTATGGAATCGTATCCGTAATGACATTAAAATTTTAAATAAACTGAAACCAATAGTTAGTTTACCTAGTTTTAAAAAATGACGTGTAAAAGTGTTTGTAAAAACCTACTTGCAAAATAAACATCATTTATCATATACTTGAGTAGGTATATAGGATTGGGTTGAAACCTGCATGCTTCGTGTGCTTTTTTGCGAGTTAAATTCGCTTTAAAATCGCCCTGTCCAGGGCGATTTTAAAGCGAATTTTGATGTTACAAACAGCTCGCGCACGTTGAGCCATTGGTCCGGGGCTGTTAAAGTAGATTTTTGAAAATTGTTATGAGTATTCCGAAGCCAACCTGATTACCAGTCGCACCAAGGAGTATATCGTATTAACCTGTAACTGGGTTGTGAAGGTCAAACCGGCCTTCACTTCATGATAATTCTGCTAGTTTCACCAAATGCTGCCTGCATTTGGTGAAACTTGAAGCAATACAACACAGTTGGGCAAATTCTAGTCAGGCGATGTGTCCATGAAACAATGGCAGGCCGTATTCAGGAGCGGCAGAGCTATAAGAAAAGAGAGATTGTTCTGCAGGTTGGTGACTGCTACATTCCCGTTTGAAAAGTTAATATTCGACCACATCGCTATGGAAAGGTCACCATCATTCTCTTGCTCTTATCCCTATTGATTTGGGGTCGGCGCAGCATGTCTACTTCTTGCATATTTTTCTTCTATTACACGTTATCTCAGCAGTTATCTCCTTTCTAGACATATCAAAATTCGCGCAGTCCATCCATCGTTTATTTTGTCTTCCTCTGTTCTTATAGCCTAGTTTTGAGTACAAATGTGGATACATTCATACTCAAAACTTTCCTCGCCACATTGTCCTCATTCCTCCGCATCACATACCCATACCATGACTACCGATTACCTCATAACTTTTCATTCACCGGCGCAACTTTCGGAATTTCATTCACTAGCGTTATCTCATGGATCTGATATCGTTATCCACAATAACGAATCGTGCACCGATTTTATTGAAACAAACATCGAAAGACTAGTGGGGAGGAGCTTTGAAGTATGGTACGAGTTTGTTAACCAATCAGAATTTGTTAATTTGATAATGAGTTGTGTTTCTTCTGGGGTTATATTATCACTTGATGAGAGCGGATTAGCAGCAGCTAGACTGCTAGTCTCACACTCAGCAGTGCGGCAAAAATAGTTTTAAAAGCTCATAGGTACAGCCACCATAGCTGGACACGGCTCTTTTAATAAACATCTCTTTGTCATAAGACTGTTTCATACAAAGATAACCAAAGAGAGATTACATTTGAAGCTAGAGTAGAAATAAGAGATAGGTAAGCTTAATCCTTATATAACTAAATTACTAATAGCAACAAGTTGAGTATATAGATCTGACTGCCGCATTGGTTGATCTCAATCAGAAAAAATATTAAATGGTTTGACCATATGTTTAATTAACTATTAGACGCGTTAACTATTTAAATATTGCTGATGAATCAGAATGAAAGAGACAGCACCATGCGCGGGCTAACGCCGTCACTTTCTTATATATTTTTGTATGTATAAAATGATCTCTGTGCATGAACCTATTATTTTAGGCTGATTAACCCTATAATACTGGTTAACCTTTCATCATCATCATCCACAGCCCGACTTCCCCCACTGCTGGGTATAGGCTCTCTTTGTTTGTGCCAAGCTTCACGCTCCTGTTAACCTTTACTCTAGGATTTTTCACCGAAACCTAAAAAATTACTCTATTAAAACCCCCCACGGCTAAACTATTCGGTCTCTGATTGTGAGTCCTTACGTTCTAGACAAGCGCAATCATGATTGTCAAAAAGTCAAAAATGTATACAAGGTGTAACATAATAAAAAGCAAGACCTCTCGTGTAGGCACCTCTTACGCTGATGTCGGTCGCGTAGTATACATTTTGTTCTATATCGCACCATACTGCTCCGCTGAAGTTAGCCGTATATTATTATATATTTCCCGCTGACGTACGCGACCGACATCAGCGTAGGAGGAATTGAGGCCCTACGCTAAGCTGGTCAATTTAGATAACAATTTATTACTAAGCGACGTCTCTGAGTGCGGCAGAAAAAGGCTGTTGTCCGAGGCAGGATGAGGTCATTAGAATAATGAAAATACAACTAATTGGTTTTGTACAAAAGTTTATATATTAAGTCACTATAAATAAGATCTTAAATAATAGCTTAATCCAATTCACAGCTCTGCTATTAATATCCTGCTAAATTTTACACTGCCCTAATATCTTGCCGTTTCCACAATCCAATTTGAGTAAGAAGCAATAGCGGTACTGACAACCGGGACACTGTCCTCCCCATCAGACACACCAAAGGACACGACACCCATGGTGACTCCATCGTAGAACAGAGGAGCTCCTACATCCTTGTAGTCGAGGTCGCGACCCTGAGAGTCTCGGAGACCAACACAGATCATGTTCTCTGTGATGGTGTTGGGGACATCCTCCAGTCCGAAGTAGGTCTCTAAACAGTCGTCACCGTTGATTGTGTAGAGGGTCAGCTCATAGAGATCTTTGTTGCTGGTAAGGCCGCCCTCCTAGTGGAAAAAAATACGGTTACTACGGTGAGTGATGGTCCATTGCTAAAAGTCTAGAATTACATAATTCCTAAGGCATTTCTTTTTTCTCGCCTTCTCTCTTCCACTCCTGGGCAGAGGCTCCTCCCCTTCCACTTCTTTCTCACGAACCCGCGCGTCCACCTTCCAGTTATGACAGAATCTATCTAGTCTCATTGTCTCGGGACACCAGTTTTGTTGGCCTACAGTTTGTCCAGCACGCGACAGATATGTCCAACCCAGTCCCATTTAATTTGGACAGCCTTCGGAGCCACGTCAGCTATATTTGTTTCGAAGCGCAGTATTGTGTTTGTTTATTTGGTGTTAATTTTGTGTAATTTATTTAACAGCTACAGCTCACAAAACGGCGAAGAAAACCATCGTGGGGAAACCGGTATACCTTGTAGTAAAAGATTTTAAGTCATATACTTGAAATCTTGACATCCACTTACCCACAATAGGCCCGCGTGGTAGATGGCGGCCTACTTGCTTACACAGAGGCGAGGCTTAAGTCCCGGCAGTGGTAGTTATAACGTAGGGCCGTAGCCAACCAATGGGGTGGGCCCGATTCGGGTTAGCAGGTAAAGATTAATGATGGTTAATGGATACCTAGTTGCAGTTAAAAAAGTAAAACACGGTACTTACAGAGGTAGTACCCCAGCTCACAAGCTTCAACTGCAGACCTGTAGGCAAGTAGATGCCCTCGCCAAGAATCTGCGCCTGTTTTATAGTATCTCCCAAGATCAGGGCATCTTGTAACCGGATCACAGCGATGTCTGCGTCATTCTCCAGCTGGCCGAAGTCTTCGTGGATGTAGACCCGGTATACCTCACGGACGAGGCCGTCTGTGCCGCGGTAGGAGGTTCCAGCTCTGATACGACGGCTGCGGTCTGAGTAGTTGCTGGAAAGTCATTCGAGGTTATAAGAAAAGTTACAAAAACACTTCAAGACGGTAACGTAGGTATATAACATAAACATAATATCACGCCTGTAATCCCATAGGATTAGGCAGGGGTGCACCGAGTAGTACAGATTTCGCCAGTTATATTTAGGTCCCATGTAATAGGGGGCGAGTCTATTGCCATCAATCGGGCACAAATCCAAACAACTCTGTGGCTGCAACTTGGAAATTCCTAATAGAAAAACTCAGTAACACTTTCCTCGACCCGGGACGTCCCCAGCAGTCACGCTTGCAACCACTAGACCAGCAGAATAATGCAACAAATGATAACAATTCTGTGTACGACCTATTGATTACTTCAATTAATTGTCACTTGCTTCGGTGAAGGAAAACATGGTGAGGAAACCAGCATGCCTGAAAGATATTTCTTGACGGCATGTAAAGCCAAGTCAGAGGCCCAATGGTGGCATAGAAATTCTGACACCAGGTTAGGCACAAACCACAATAAAGAAGAAGATTACTTCAAAAAGGTGGAAGACTCTTGGAAGTCTCATTTTACTAGAGTTAAGCAAAGCCAACAGCTTAATTGCCAGCCCATGTGATAAAAATCTAAGGTTTTAGTTGGCGAAACAAACTACCAGGCAACACAAAATCTATCATCGTCATTAGGCCATAATACAATAGGCTAAATTATAATCTGCTGATATACTTACACCCCAGAGAAGCACTGAGCCGTTGACAAGACGTGGTAAGAGGTGAGCACACTGGCAGCACAATGCTGCACCCACAGGTCTCCTGCAAGGGTCTCCACCTGCGCGATGCTGGGGTACTCCTCAATGGAGGTTTGGCTGCCCAGCTCCGGAGATGAGCAGGCTAAACCTGTAAATTTTGACGTTTGAGCTAAGGAACGGGAGATTTTCAAAATATTTTAAATATACAACAATATTTTATTAGAAACAGTACCCGGAATCAAGTTTAAAGAAGAAACTCTCACTCAAATATTATTATAACGTCATAAATACTGTGTGAACCACGAAAGGAGGTGTATGAAAAGATGACAAGTAATAGAAATGTATGGAAGAAGAATACATGCGCCCTAATGAATTGGGCCAAGGGCAAGATAATGATGACGATAAAACACAACCCCAAAAAGCCGAACTTTCTCCGAAAAGCACAGCAGATCGCGTACTGAATTAGGTCAGTTTAATTCAGTGCTACAAAATATCGCAATGCCTATCTGTCTACACTGAAACCCTTTTACTCATATGATTTTAATGCTGTTCAACCAAAATTATCAATAGTTGAGATTATTGGTCAATTAATTAACTAATTGTACAACAAAAATCATTCACATTCATCTGGGAAAAAGCTAGGTAGATTCAGTTCAACGAAAAACAACAGTTTACAAAACATTTGGCAGAGAATCAGAATCAAATGATTTATTTCAAATAGATCAGTTACAGACATAGTTGTAATAGTAGAGGAAGACCAAAGAAGCGATGGTTGGACAGTGTGAAGGATGATATGGCAAGAAAGTATGTGTCTGCTGAGATGACAAGTAATAGAAAGATGAGACGAGAATGGAAGACGAAGACAGAAGAAGAAGGGCAGGAGAATGATGATGAGATCCGTTAAAGGCAGTTTTGTATAGTCAAAGTACTATCGAGGACACTCCCGCCTGATCACCACTAAGCTAATTTTTGCTTGCACTTACAATATAGAAACGTTCTCTAGCCCCGCCCGTCAACTTTGTATAGAAATAATGAATGATAAGAGACCGATCGCCGGGTGCACTGACGACGCACGCCAAACGAGAGTTAATGTTATTTTGCGCGCCAAAGTTGACGCTTTCCTAATAAGGAAAAGTTTAGGCGTATTCACCTAAACTTTAAGGGGGCGTGGCTCGGCGCCTCCGCATATTATGATTCAAGCGAAAAAATGTTTAACTGATCAGGCGGAAAAGACCACGACTGTACCTATCGTAAAAAATAAAGCTACAGCCTACAGCCCCTTCACGAGGAACAATAATCGAAAAGACTGTAGTTGCCTGTTCCAAAGCTTAGAAATGAAGAAAAACAAGCAAGAAACTCCATGGACAGTCTTCATCAGATAAGAGTAAAAATTTACCTGCAAGCAGAATAACAGCCCAGCACAGTAGCGCCATATTGCTTTTAACCACGAATGTAGCGTAAATCTTCAGCTAATTCACTTTATATTAACGACTTATCGTTTACCTACTTGAAGCATTAATTTTATCCATTATCTCAGTCGTATATTATAATGATTGATTACTTGTAGATGCCTGTTGATAAAGTTATGAAAAGTGTTGGGACCCGGTCATGAATTTTTAAGTTAAGGCACGTTAAAATTGGGCCTTGAGAATGCCATTGTCATTAAAAAAAATAGCGTCCACGTCTTTGAATAAAGTCTTAAATGATAAAACACACTGCCCCTTGTGACTCAAGACCTAATTTAGACCTCATATAGCTAGCTAATAACTTGCATATAAGGTTAGAGTACTTCATATACAGTGTGATACGGTGTGTGCATTATATGAAACTTAGTAAGCGCAAAAATTATTGCTGGGAAAGTTTTTTTTCTGGTGAGAGAAATCACGGTTTACGGTAGCGCTCAATGTTACACACTCAAAACGTGATATATAACTATGACATTTTGCACAATGGATGCATTGAATAGTAGGAACAGGGATCATCGAGGTGAGAGATCCTCACGTCCCGGCCGCCGCGGGAGACGCCCCGGGCGTCACGGGCCACGGCCCGGGGGCCACGCGGTGGCTTCCGGCCACCGTAGGCGCGGGCCTGTGGACGGGGAGCTATGGGCTAGCTTGCCGTCCGTCCGTCTCATAATGACAGGCCGTGTCGACGGCGCGTTCGTGTTCCACGCTCGCCTCAAAGAGAGTCAGCAATAAGGAAGGGGTCCGCAAGGGCCGAAGCCTGCCGGGGCTGCGGGACTATTCGAAAGAGATACCGTGGCCCCGGAACACAAAGGGCGATGAAGGAACATGTATGGGTTTAAGTCAGTAAAAGTCTGACACTCCCTCCTGCTCCGCCCAGAGCGGGAGAAGTCATTTGATGATTTCCCATCAGAAAAAAAAAAGTGATCATCGAGGTATCTAAAGCAAAGTATTTAGTTATTTAGTTTAGTTTAGTTTAGTGCATTGGAATTTTAACTTTCAAAATGTCTAGTAACTAGAAGTTTCTCAGCTGTGATACTAAGTACCTCTTGGCTTCGTTATGGGTATTTTTGCATCCTTTATAGATACCACTACCCCTCTCATAAGGTCACTGTGTACCTAATTAACGTGTTAATAATTCCCTAAAAACAGAATATTTTAACACATTTGGAGCTAATTTTAGCATTGCGGCTGCGGGGTAATGGAATGTGAATATTTAATGTAGGTTTCATAGAATTATTTACTAAACTAAGTTAAGTAGGAAACGGGTCAGAACTGGTATTTTTCGTGTTCTCTTTGTGGAAAGAAGGTTAACCATAAAAGTACCTATGAAATTAGTCTTCAGTAGAAGGAGCTCGAGGCTAAATAATAACAGCCGCTCGGGTCGATCTTTAGGTTAAGCCGTGCTTATCTATATTGTTGGTTCGTGGATGGATGACAACCCTTCACACACAGAGTTTCCTCCGTGCCTCGGAAAGCACGTTAAGCCGTTGGTCTCGGCTGTCATTTGTAGATCTTTGACAGTGATCGTTACAGGTAGTCAGTGGCCCAAAAAGTCTGACTACCAGTCTTACGAAGATATCGTATTATCCAGTACTAACCGGGTTGTGGTCTTGTGGAGGTCAGATAGGCAGTCGCTCCATGCAAAATAATGGTATTCAGCTGCATCCGGTAAGACTGGAAGCCGACCAAAAGGCAGGTGATAATGATGAAATGGATTTTTCAAATGGATTCTTTTCAGAAACTTCTAGGGTTATGGGTTATTCAGTACCTATGATAAATTCTTTTTTTCCATTATGACGGATCTCTAAAAAACCTTATTCTTTGATAACAGCCTGAACAATTGCTCACTTTTATGACTAATGATTATCATGCATTGGGGGCTTGCACTGATAACTTATTGTGACGTAACAATATTACACAATTGCTTTTAAGTGATTAGGGCGTGACATCTCGATGAATGTCGTGTTTGTGGGCTGTTTGTTGATGAGCAAATGATGGGTCAAATAGCAAGGAAACGTGGTGTTGTTTGGAGGTAAGTCTGGGATGAGAAACATTCGTTAATGGACCGGAATGATGAGTGCTGCTTAGCTGTTCCACCTTGCAAAAGACAAGGAGAATCATTGGAGTTGATTGACATAACTCAGTAGGTGATTGGAGTTGGAGAGGCACCAGAAGAATAAGAAGAACAAAAAAGATGAATCACTCTTCAGATATATTATATTTGTACCTATTCCTACATATTAAATACACGGAATAAGGGACCTCGATGCACAAACTGATACCATGTACCTATTCAGTTTAAATTTTAGACTCTGGGGCGTCTAGATTAGAACCTCATTCTATATATATTAGTCTATGATTAGAACCACGACGTAAACGTTATAATTTGCTACCTACCAAATTCGAAATGGGTAGAAAGATTGGCAGGCAATTTCCTCCACTAATAGGTTGTTAAAGATAAAGAAGGTAGGTAGGTACAGGCGTGGTCTTTTCCGCCTGATCAGTTAAAAAAAATTTCGCTTAAATCATGCGGAGGCGCCGAGCCACTCCACCTTAAACTTTAGGCCTATTAGGAAAGCGTCAAGTTTGGCGCGCAAAATAACAATAACTCTCGTTTGGCATGTGTCGCCGATCGGTATTTTTTCATTAATTATTTATTATAAAGCTAACGGGGCGGGGATAGAGAGCGTTTCTATGTTTTAAGTGCAAGCAAAAATAAGCTTAGTGGTGATCAGGCGGGAGTGTCCTCGATAGTACCTACGTTTATGACATTTTCGTATTTTTTTGTCAACCTTTGTTATGAAATCGAAGAAAACGCAGATTGTCTGGAAGACATCCATCAGTGTAAGAAGATCCCTGTGGGTACCCAGGTCCAGGGCCACATCTACCTGGCACATCCGCCAAGGGTTTCATGTTTTGTTATTTTGATATCAGCGCCATCTGTAACTTTTAGCTTGAACTTCGGATAAATCTGTGAGTTGCGAAAGACGCTTTTTCTGATAGTTCGTTTTTAATCGGTTAGATGTCGCTTCTTTAAATAGTACATTTCATTTGTGACAATCTGTTCACAATCACTGGGCAAGATAAATGTCTGCAGCATGCCAACTGTGAGCGATACGAGAAATAATAACGTCACTCTAAATTGTGCTTTTTAGTTTTTTTGTTTTAACTACTTACAATATTATTTGACTTGTTTTTGATATCGTAAGAGATACCGTGGCCCCGGAACACAAAGGGCGATGAAGGTACATGGATGGGTTTTAGTCAGTAATAGTCTGACACTCCCTCCTGCTCCGCCCAGAGCGGGAGGAGTCATTTGATAATTTCCCATCCCAAATAAAAAAAAAAGGTGTTTGTTATCAAATTTTTACCATGAACAAGTGGGGAGTTAACTGCACTTATTTTTCTTCATCGTTTCCCCAATGGCGACCACATAGGTCGAGTTCCCAAGTACCTAATGTTACCTAGTACCTAGTTTTCAGTAGACCTGTAGTGTGGACAGCTCTTTACAAGTTGCCACCAACAGTCCTTTTGGTCTTGACTGTTATCCAAGTATAAAATAAAACTGAAAACACGTCATACTATAATCAAAAGTAATCTTGAACGAGACAAATGCTGTTATTCTTATAAGTATTTTATCAGAGATAAATCAGCAATAAACATGGCTGTGACAACCAAATTAAACAACAACAATAAATAGAATTCAATAATATATTTATTTAGAACCCTTACAGTTCACGATCATCTTCATAAAACAGGTGAGTACAAAACAAAGAAGACTCTTAAACAGCATTAGCAATAATCCAGCTGGTGTAAGAAGATACAGCAGTACTGACTCCGGGCAAAGTCTTGTCACCACAGCCCTGGCCCCAGGACTGGATGCCAACGAGGATCTGGCCGTAGTACACGGGACCGCCGTAGTCACCAGGGCAGAAGTCCTTGCCGCCGACGTCGAGGAGGCCGGCACAGATCATGTTCTCGGTGACTATGCTGGGGATGGAGAGGCTGCCGTAGCGTTGAGCGCAGGTTTCCCTGTTGACTATATAGACGGTCGCCTCCCGGAGTGTGTTGGAAGGTAAGCCTCCGAGCTGTTAATGGGAGTAAGGGATTAGTACGGTGTTTAGATTGTTTTGTGTTCAGAGCGGATGTAGCCAATGAAACTGGACTCAACTTTTTTACGCTCGATACATGGAATCATACACCATAAAGGACACGTCGTGTTTTAGGAAGTTAAAGGGAACTTTAGCGCGCAAAATACAACATTTAATACGCTCTAAACCTTCAAAGATAGCTGGCGTGTATCACTCCGCACGACAAATGAGAATTTTTTTAGGCCCACTTGGACGTTGCGTTTATTATTCATATTACACCAAAAATAAGTACCAGTTATATCATAGTAACAAACGAAAGATTACAAAGAAACAAAACCGGACTTAAAATCGTAATAATAAGTTATATTATGATTTTTTTTTGCGAGTCAAATCATTCCTGTTGTGGTCAATGTCATTTGATATGTGAATAAGCACGTTTTTTCCGTTTACAAAAAAAGTACGGTACCCAGTGGTAATCATATCTGCTTTAATTAAAACAGAATAGAATATAAAAATAAATATTATTCAACTGTGAGCATTATTGCTATTATTAAAGGTTTACGCCGCGTAGATGGTTTAAACAATCAACGTGTCACGTAGCGTTGTAAATCCGCCTTTTTAGTTGTTAAAGGGGTACCTATGTTGAATAAACTAACCTCTGTAGCGCCCCAACCAACTATATCAACAGGTAAGCTTTCAGGCATTTGGAAATCTTGCGTGATGATGACACCCTGCTGTACTAATTGGCCGAAGACCAGGGGATCCAAAAGTCGCACTATAGAGATATCGCCATCCATGCCGTTGGCACCATAGGTGGGATGGTTAATCTCCCGGTCAACGTAGGCTACCTGCCCACCGTAGGTACGGGTGGAGGAACCGGCTCTGATCCGACGGTTCTTGGGCTCGTAGAAACTGAAAATAGGAAAGTTTTTAAAGGTAGGTTAGGCACTGTTGTGTCATGTATCTGAGAATATTGGGATGGATTTGTGGAGTGACGAGAGTGCACAAAGGAAATCAGAAACACGAAAAAACACGAAACACGAAAGAAAAGGGATTGACTAACAGCGTGACGGTTGATAAGGCAAAATTGAAAAAGAAAACGTTGGGCCGACGCGACGCGACGATCCCAGGTAGTTGGAACAATCGCAGGGAGATTAACATTGTTACAAAGGGTGTAAAAAACCTTTAATGAAGCCGAAAGACACTTGTTCTCCTCTTCATTGCGATCATTTTTTTGTTCTACACCATACCTGGGAACCTTCTAGTTACGGAGTTATTGGGAGTCAAAGTTCCCTTTACTATTCAATCCATCCATCAGCACAATGCTTTGAGTGCGTTACATTGAGTTCTACCACAAAACGTGATTTTTCCTCCCAAAAAAAAGTCGTTTCCCAGTAATAATTTTTTCGTAAAGCTACTTAGTTTGAGGTGCAGAATGCTTAGTTGACGGCTTCGTGATGAGGTTTTTTACAGCCTGTATAATATCTCGTAATAGGTTTAAAGAAACTTTATTCTCAATAAAGACAAATTTCACTCACTAATCCGCTTAGAAACAGATACTTAACTACTTAAACTCAAGTAATTACTTCAACTTAGATGCTGGTGTATGTCCCATTTCCATGTCCTTAGAACACGATTATCGACTTAAGACCTTAGTACAAGCACAATTTTGAAGACTGACAAGGCTATCACTAAAAGCCTTTAATTTGACGTTTCAACTCAATAACTCACATTCCATGGAAGCAGTGGGCAGCGGACAGCACATATCTGGAGTTCAGGATGTGGCCTCCACAGGTTTGAGACCAGATACCGGAGCCGGAGCCCAAATACTCCACCTGCACGATGGATGGATACTGCGCGACCGAGGTAGTTTCGCCTCCAAGGATACGAGACGCCGGGGAGCAGCAGGCAACGCCTGGAAAAAAATCAATTCAGATTAGAAGTTAATTGTTGTCGTATCTTAGATGTTATTATGGTTTTTGAAAGAATAATACATACTCACGCCATTTTCCCATGGGGGTAGACAGAAACCACACAACGCCACCTGCTATACGATCCTTACATACTACTTTTGCCTTGTCCACGGCCATACATCCAGTCCTACACGCACGCATCGCTCTCGCTCTTTTAATTTTTTGTCGCTACATCTTCTTTTAAACCGCAACGTCCTCGTATAAACTCATTCCTCAATGTATCATTCAGAGTTACATTACACATGTTTCGCAAGGAATGTATTTCCACAACATTAATTCTACTTTTATGCCTCGTTTGCCACAGACTTATGTATGGAAGTAAATGTTGGGTGACCCAACATTCACTTCCATACATAAGTGTACTGACAACTCTTTTTTACATCGACTGGTTGGTCACAACAAAAAATAACTGTTCATTTTTGTTAATTTCGTAGTAGCAGAGCCGAGACCAATTAAACAAAAGTTAGATCTTAGAACTTACTGCCTTTCTAACTAAGAGAACCGTAACTCTTATCGAATTTCTAACATACGTAAGGTAACTTTTCCACTAATTTCCCTAAGTCCTCCCCTCATTTATTTTAGCAAACTTTACTTTTACTTAAAGAAACCTTATGTTTAAGATTATAAATACCTGCAAAGAGGACCAGCGCAAGAAGGGTCAGCGTTGCCATGTTCAAATCAACTGCGGAATCATCAGTCACTAGTTCACCACACAATTATAATACCTGATAAAAACATCATAAAATTATAAAGATTAACAAAGCCACTGTAACTGTACCTTAAAACTTCTGATTAGGGATAAAAAGTGCCTATTTTACGAGTATGTTATCTTAATCATAATTGCACTATAAATGGTATCCACTCCCGCGAAAACAAACTGATTGTGGTTTATGTCTGAGCCCGAAAGAATTTCTCATAAGCATTGCCCATCACCATTATAGCCCTTTCTTTTTCGGATGGGAAATCATCAAATGCCTCCTTCCGCTCTGGGCGGAGCAGGAGGGAGTGTCAGACTTTTACTGACTAAAACCCATCCATGTTCCTTCATCGCCCTTTGTGTTCCGGGGCCACGGTATCTCTTTCGAACAGTTCCGCAGCCCCGGCAGCCATCGGCCCTTGCGGACCCCTTCCTGTTCCTGACTCTCTTTGAGCACGCTTAGAACACGAACGTGCCGTCGACACGACCTGTCGTCATGAGACGGGCGGACGGCGAGCTACCATTATAGCCCTGCCCTTATCTCTTTGTAATTTTTCATACGCTATTTAAACATCGCCTCGTTTTCTGCTTCGTTAGTCTAGTGGACGCAAGCGCGGTTGCTTAACATGAGGTCCTGGGTTCAGTTCCCGGGTCGGGCAGTGTTATTGGGTTTTTCCATCAGGAATTTTATTATAAAAAGCATTAGCTAGATTTGTGCCCGGTTGATCGCAATAGGCTCGCCTCGTATGAATAGGAGTTAAAACATGACTGACGAAATGTGGGTGAACTTTTGGGTTCCCGAGAGCTCAATTTCGTTCTACAGGGTTTCCTGTTCTCGGGAACCTAAAAAATCTAGAAGACTCACAGTTCACTCAGTTTGTGTTTCAGCATCTGTTGAATGCCTAAGATTAGTAAATGTACTGTTAGCTTTAGTCCGCCTGGAGTTTGAAAAATATCCTAAGGAATCGTATCTAGCTACTATCGAAATTAAATTAAAAGTAACCTCAAAAATAGTAAATTATAAGTATCCTTTATTAAACCAGGTTATGGTCTAAACTTGTATCAAACATCGAATACCTTTCAGCTGACGAGAGACGATCAGAGATACTTTTACCAGATTTTCAGATTCAGAGATACTTTTACTGTAAAATTATCTCTGAATCTGGAAATCTGGTACTTATCTAAATGTTAGTATGGAAACGCACCCTCTGCCTAGTGGGTGATCATTTTTTGGGTCTAGACCTTACCTTGAACCTGGGAATCTTGTAGTTACGCAGATATTGGAGGTCAAAGTTCCAACTTTTTAAAGTTTTATTAAAAATACTACAAAAATCAAGTCATATATAACTTTACTTTAAATACCTCCATAACCTGTTTACTATTCAATGGACGCATCACCACAATGTTTTGAGTGCGTTACATTGAGTTTTACCGTAAAACGTGATTTTTCACCCCATAAAAAAAGTTTTTAAGCGTTTCCCAGCAATAATTAATTTTTGCGTAGAGTTTTTACATCGTTCTGGAACCGAAAGCCATAAACTCGATGAACGATTGGGAGTTTTTTTTTTTAAATAACACTAAAAATATATAAAATAATTTATATTTTATATATATATTTTATATAATATGCCGCTTTGGGCGGCAAAAACCCACGCAAAACTAGTTTTAACTAGTTTTTTTGTGAAAACTACTTTTCTAGGTGTTTTTTGCTTTATATGTTGAGGTACCAATGAGGTACTAGAACGAAATGATCATCATGTTTTCACCCTTGTCTTGTCTCATATTATATCGGGTCGACGCAACATTTTTTTTCTTCCATACTCTTCCCAATCAATCGTCACTCTATCAAAATCAATTTTTATTTTTCACATCGGCCGATGGGCACTTATAAAACGTCGAAAAATGTGCACGGTTCGCGTTGGTCGTTTCCATGGAAAAGAACCGGCAAGAAACTCCATGGTTACTCTTTTCAAATCATTAGGTATTACAATATTATTTTGTTACAGCATTAGTACATAAGTATGGGGGGACAGCGTAGGCCCGACAATAGGTCGTTGCTTACTAAACAAAAAACGTAAAACAAAACAAAAAAACAACAAAAGTTAACAAGCATCTGGGAATCTACAAAGCCTACAATGTTCACTCATTCACAAATAATATGTAAAAAAAAGAATCTATAGAAAGGTAAGAAAATTTTGTAAATAAAAAAATATATCCTTTACCTACTACTTTTCCTTCAAATGATTCCTCACACATTCCATTCATCTTTTCTTTGGTCTTCCTCTCCCTCTCCAGCGATCGACATTCATCACTCTTTTAGTTCACATAAAAGGGTGTTTACAGACTCTTATCAATGCCGAAAGGCACTTGTTCTCACTGTCATTGCGATCATTTTTTTGTTCTAGACCATACTTGGGAACCTTCTAGTTACGGAGATATTGGGGTCAAAGTTCCAACTTTTTCAAATACTGTTTTAGAGGTCATAATTTTAATTTAAATACCTCCAAAACCCATTTACTATAAAATGCTTCCATAAGCACAATGTATTGAGTGCGTTACATTGAGTTTTACCGTGAAACATGATTTTTACCCAAAAAAAAACTCGTTTCTCAGCAATAATTTTGGCGTAGAGTTACTTTTTTTTTAGAGTTACTTTGAGTTTGATGTACAGAATGCTTGGTTGATGGCTTCGTGAAGAGTCTGTTTACACCTTGTATCCGTCTTCAACACATGATGAGGAGGAAGGGGAGTCGTCTGTCTTGATAGAGACCGCCGGAGACTCCCATTCTTCTCCATAGAGATCTACGCTTTGGAATGGGCAACCACAGTCTTTACAGTTACTACTAGTTGATCTGCTTGAGTTATGAGTCGAGCTACACGATAATTACTGACAAATGCTTGCACTGGCTGGACAGGTCCACTCAAATCTGTGTGGATCTTTCTTCAAAAGACCATCTCAGACACTTATCTGCATAGTCCTAATGTGAGCTGACCAAGGACCTAAAAAGAGACTATGATCTCTGAATTTGTTTCGGCTGTTACTTCTCAGAGTAGGTACGAATCACAGGCCTCATCTAGTTTTAAAAAAAGATGACGTGTCGTGTTTGTAAAAACCTACTCGC
Source organism: Xestia rhomboidea (assembly GCA_963853795.1). NCBI lineage: Eukaryota > Metazoa > Arthropoda > Insecta > Lepidoptera > Noctuidae > Xestia > Xestia rhomboidea. The sequence continues at coordinate 16,074,698 of OY970778.1, forward strand.
AAAATAAACATCATCTGTCATTATGCGTTGTGGCTAGACTGTAACTTATTTTTGGTAATTCAAATAAACGTACAACCGAATTGAGAACCTCCTCCTTTTTTTGAAGTCGGTTCAAAAGTTCCTGTAATGGTCTTTTTGTGTGTTCGTTTATAATGTCCTTTATTTGAATTTGAATATTTCTTTACTACCTGCATTTTGAACTTGAATATTAATTTACTTGCGAAACGTATTACTTATAGTTTGGGTCGGAAGCGCGTCTATAGTCTATGGCGGTTACGGGCGAGCTGTGTTCGCCGAGCACTGCGCGTACGACGAATACAGTCTAATTGAAATAAAATTTTCTTATTTTTTTCTGAATTAGGGAACAATTTCTTCTATGTCATCTACATCACCATTTCAGCCGACAGACGTCCACTGCTGGACATAGGCCTCCCCCAAGTTTCGCCACATTGACCGATCCCGTGCAACTTGCATCCAGGAGATCCCATACTTGGCCCAAAAATAAGCGACCGCATAAAGAGCAGCGACATCAGAGCGAAGACTAAAGTCACTGATGCTCTGTGTATGGCCGAGAAACTGAAGTTGAATTGGGCAGGCCACATCGCGAGGACCACAGACAACAGGTGGAGCGAGCGCGTCCTGCACTGGTATCCACGAAACGGAAACAGGCGCCGCGGCAGACCATTGCAACGATGGCGAGACGATATCGTCGCACTGGCAGGAATAGAGTGGACCAGAACGGCTCAAGATAGATACCTATGGAAACAGATGGAGGAGGCCTTAATCCAGAGATGGATGACCCCTTAATAGGTTAAGCTATTTTAAGAAAATTGAATTGTATACTATAGGGAATAAAGGCTATTTTATTTATTTTTATTTTATTTATGACAAGATTATTTCATATCTTCCTAAGCGACCACTACTACTTTTTCCAGTTCTAAACTAGTTGGGAAGGAGATTTTTCGACTTTTAGATCTAAAATTAATAGCTAATTCAATGTGTCATACTGTATTTTTATTGCACAATCCGACGAAACACGCACAAACGAACATTTTAATACATTCAATACTTAATTTATTGAGTTGAACAGATGCAACACGATTAGTTACTGCTAACAATATTGACGATCCAGTCAGTGTAGGAGCTGACACTAGTGCTGACACCAGGGTAAGTGGGGTTGGCACATCCTTGGCCCCATGACACGATGCCTACGAGAATGTTGTTGTAGTAAAGAGGACCGCCGGAATCTCCTTGGCAGGCATCCGCACCCCCGACGTCGAGGAGACCAGCGCAGATCATGTTCTCGGTAACAATTTGAGGTCTGGGGAGACCCAAGTAGCGGGCGGCACAAAGCTCGTTGTTGACAGTGAAGATTGTCACATTTTGGAGCACCTGCGATAACTGACCTCCTTGCTGCAAATAAAACAGAATTTGCGTTAGGAAATTCGGTATAAAAGCTGTTCTATGCAATACTCCAGCATTTTTAGCTATTTAACAGTAAGTGGAAATACAATACACAAATATGACTGAAAAGTCGAGTCGTAATCGGTTGTCTAGGTATGGGCATGTTAACACACGGAGGATGAGCAAAACTAGGGTAAGTTTTGAGTGTGAATTTTGGTGGCTATAGGAATCAAAAAAACGTTGGATGGAGTGTGTGAAGGATGACATTGCTAGAAAGGAGATGTCTGATGGGATGACAAATAAGAATGAAAGAAGAAAACAAGCTGCGTCGACCCTAAATTAATTGTGACGACGGCAGGATAATGATGATGATGTGTGTATAGCAAATTTTTACTTACCGAAGTTGTGCCCCATCCGGCGTGAACGACAGGTAGGTTATCGGGGATTTTGAAACCTTGTGAGACGATGGTGCTCTGCTGAACCACAGGGCTGTACGTCAATGGTTCAAAGAGGCGGACCACGGCGATGTCACCATCGTAGCCGAGGCTACCATAGCTGGGATGGTTGAACCTGATATTTACGTAGACCACAATACCTCCAATGTTGCGGTAGGAAGAACCTGCCCTAACTCGGCGGTATTCATCACTGTAAAGGCTGCAATTGGAATGTAACATTTAATAAATTAGCTAAGATTCATCAGTAAACGTTTTTTTCCTAAAAATTTTGATTAAATTCTAAAACATCAATTTGCATGACCTCTGGGTGTTTTCGTCTGGCTAACGGAAAGTACTTGCATAGACACAACCTTGTAGTCAGGATTATCCATCAGCAACTTGCTCTAAAATACAACCTTGTGGAATCGGAAGTGCCGTACTTTAGGTATGTGCGCGCCCCAGTTCTCGAAAATGGCAAGAACACAATGTACTGGGATCAATCCATCATCACTGACGGGGCTATTGGAGCCATTAAACCTCATATAGTGGTGGTGGATCGATCAGAGCGGCCCGCAATGACCATTTTTTTTAAGCAGTAAGTATTTAAAAAATTATGAAATATGTATAGAAATAAATAGAGGTTTATAATAATTCATCTTTTAAATCTTATTAGTGTTCTTTCGCAAACTTTTTTATATCTTACTTTGGTTGATAAAACATTTGTACTAAATCTTTTGCCATGTTCAATGGGTTATTTATTATTAATTGTATTTTTTATGCAGCACTGCCAGTAGATTCTGGATGAAATGTTGAAGACGATGATGAATATACTCACGATCCGTCAAAGCAATGTGCAGCAGACACGACATAACGGCTAGTCAGAATATTGGCAGCACACGACTGACCCCAGATTCCAGTCCAGAGACTGTAGAACTCCACCGCAACGATAGAGGGGTGCTGATCGATGGAGGTTTCATTGCCTCCTACGATCCTGGTAGGCAAGGCATAACCAGAGCCTAGAGAGGAAGAAAATAATAATTAAAGTCTACGTTTGACCATAAACGCACAGATGGCGCTTATAAATGAAGGATAACATCGTGAGGAAACCAGCATGCCTGAGAGATATTTCTTGACAGCATGTGAAGCCAAGTCAAAGGCCCATGAACTGCATAAAAACTCTGACACCAGGTTAGGCAATAACCACACGATAAAGAAGAAGAATTATAATAATTACCTGCAAAAAGAGCGAGGGTCAGGAAGAGAAGCACTGCCATGTTTGCTTTTGATACGACTGCGAGGATATTAATCCTCACGTTTTTTTTATATATAGCCGAACAAATCCATTGTAAAAACGATTAAGATAAACAAATCCGCCTGTAACTACCGCACTTTGAAGCCATAGATTAGTGATAAGATTGTCTTTGTGTGATAATTGTGCCTTTTAATAGTTGTGGAGTTTGTGCGAAATAGTCTATCCCCGCTTTCAATAAGGTTATTTAGCTATAAATGGCTGTTGCCCGAGACCTTCGAGAAAATATTATGAAAATATTACTTCAGTAGGTATTTGGATCGAATTTTGTTAACAATTTCATGAGTTTTATTTTTTTTGCACGGAACCCTAATATTTTTTTAAAATAAAAGCGATCTAAGTTAGCTAACATCAACTATCTGCAAGTAAAAGTCCAGTCAAAATAGGTCCAGCCGTTTTAGAGATTAGCCGGAACAAACAAACAGTGATAGAGTGACCAAATAAAAATAAAAGATTTTTTGTCGCTTTCGATGCATTCATTAAAAAATTGTTTTTTTTTATTATTATTTCGAACACAGGCCTCAATTTTACATCTACGCGGGAGTCGTGCGGTCCATGGCCCTTTACGGGGCCCCGGTGTGGGCGCGTTCATTGAGGCGGCGTGCCGCCCACCATTTGAACGCGCCCCAGAAGGTGGTAGTCGTAAGGCTGGTCCGGGGGTACCGCACGATCTCCCGCGAGGCGGCGAACCTCCTTGCCGGATTGCCGCCATGGGATCTGGAGGCAATAGTACTCACGCGCCTACACGAGTGGCGCGCGGAGGCGCTACGCCGGGGGAAACTCCGCTGCCGCGGCAAATTGTCGCTAAGCGGACGGACTTCCGGCGGGATCTCATGGCGACATGGAGAGAGCGACTATCGCAACCCCGTGCAGGGCACGCCACAATAGTGGCGATAAGTCCCCTCTTTGAGGAGTGGCTGGAGAGACGCCACGGCGTCCTCACCTTCCGCCTGACGCAGGTTCTTACCGGACACAGTTGTTTCGGTAAGTTCCTGCACCGAATCGGGCGGGAGGAGACGCCCACGTGTTTCCATTGCGAGGATCGACCGGAGGACACGGTGGAGCACACTGTGGAGGTGTGCCCCGCTTGGGTGGAGCACCGCCGTGTCCTCGAGGTGGCGATCGGCGGCGACGACTTCTCGCTTCCGGCCCTGGTTCGTGCCATGGTCCGGAGCGAGACGGATTGGGACGCCGTCACCTCCTTCTGCGAAGCAGTCATGCTAGCGAAGGAGGTGGCGGAACGTGAGAGGGCGAGATCCTCACGTCACGGCCGCCGCAGGAGACGCCCCGGGCGTCGGGGGCCACGTGGTGGCTTCCGGCCACCGTAGGCGCGGGCCTGTGGACGGGGAGCTATGGGCTAGCTCGCCGTCCGTACGTCTCATGACGACAGGCCGTGGCGACGGCGCGTTCGTGTTCCACGCGCGCCTCAAAGAGAGTCAGCAACAGTGAAGGGGTCCGCAAGGGCCGAAGCCTGCCGGGGCTGCGGGACTATTCAAAAGAGATACCGTGGCCCCGGAACACAAAGGGCGATGAAGGAACATGGATGGGTTTTAGTCAGTAAAAGTCTGACACTCCCTCCTGCTCCGCCCAGACCGGGAGGAGTCATTTGATGATTTCCCATTCGAAAAAAAAAAGGCCTCAATTGTATAATTGATTTATATCTTGTTTAAATTTTGATCTGTATGTATCATACAGGGTGTAAACAGACTCTTCACATAGCCGTTAACCAAGCATTCTGTACTTACATCAAACAAAGTAACCTTACGCAAAGATTATTGCTGGGAAAAAACTTTTTTTTGAAACCACATTCCACGGTAAATCTCAATGTAACGCACTCAAAACATTGTGCTGGTGGATTGAATATTGTGAGGGTTCGTGGAGGTGTTTAAAGTAAAGTTCTTACATTAAAAACATGTATTTCTAAAGAAACTTGTGAAAAAGTTGAAACTCTGACCCCAATATCTCCGTAACTAGAAGGTTCCCAAGTATGGTCTAGAACAAAAAAATGATCGCAATGACGGGGAGAACAAGTGCCTTTCGGCTTCGTTAAGAGTCTTTTTACACCCTTTATAGTCAGTCGTACATAAGATAAATAAATTCTCATACATAATTATTTATTTATTCATCACAAACACCATATTAACATAATATATGTAATATTATGTAGTGTTCATTTTAGCAATAAATGCATTGAGTGAGTTCTTGGTTTCATACTTATAAAAATGGCCGGTCATTAAAAAGCGGGCATAGTATAGAGCCCTGGGGAATAACTAAGCTCGTAATGTGAACTCAGAACCAGAAAATTTAGAGTAAGTGTTGCGATTTAGTTTGAAATAGCAGTATTTTTCGGTTGACATACACGCTGTGAATTACCACTGGATCGACCCAATGAGGCTTATATCCAAGCATCAGTGGCCACATTGTATGCTCATAATACTACAAGTTAAGCTTGTTTAAATATTTATCCATCCTAAAGAACGTAAAACCAAGGAGTTAAGTTTAAGCAAAAAGAATCAAGAAAACTACCATAACAACAGAATTTATTAAACCGCTTTAAATTATAATAATTAAACAGCAACAGAGATGATCCAATCAGTGTAAGAAGAAACAGCCGCACTGACGCCTGGGTAAGTATCATTGGCGCATTCATGGCCCCACGAGACAACACCGACGATGACGTCTTGGAAGTAGAGAGGACCACCGGAGTCTCCCTGGCAGGCATCCTTGCCACCGACGTCGAGGATACCAGCGCAGATCATGTTCCTGGTAACAATGCTTGGTCTTGGCTGGGAGATGTACCGAGCTGCGCAGAGCTCGTGGTTAATCGTGTAGATTTGAGTCTCCAGAAGCACTTCAGAAGGACGGCCTTGGTACTGTAAGTAATTTGTTTCATGTTGTTAAAATATTTCGACGGTCTGTCGATTCTTTTCGATATACAGTGTGAATGTGATGCTCCCGACACGACGATGTCCCACTTAATAGAGTGACCGAAGTTTCCCTTCACCTGTACTTTATAGGATTCGATAATACTACAGATGCCGCAATTAATGTGGTCACATACTGGGCCCAAGAAATGTAAATAAGTCATTTTAATAAGTAAGTAATAAGTAAAAAAAAAAAAACAATTCTCGTTGTGGTGGTTAGGCAGGTCGCTCGAATTTCAATATTGGAAGTAAGCTGAATCAGATTAGATTGGAAGCCAACCGCAACTATACAAATGATGATAAATATATTGCAACATCTAAGGCCCTTGCATTAAAAAAATATAACTTAAACGAAAAAAGGTGTCACAAAAAAATCATTGTTCTTACCGAAGTATGTCCCCATCCTGCATGCACTACAGGTATGTTATCAGGGATCTCGAAACCCTGAGGGGGGATGAAGCCTTGCTGAATAACAGGACTGTAGACCAACGGAGTCTGGAGTAGTACCACGGCGATGTCGCCATCAGCACCAAGTTGACCATAGCTGGGGTGATTAAAATTGGCAGCAGCGTAGGAGACCACGCCCCCAGTGTTACGGTAACTGGAACCAGCCCTGAAGCGGCGATTCCTAATATTGTAAAAGCTGAAAACGGAAATTGAGTAATAAATTCACGAAGCTAATTCCATTGATCAATGCCAAAGCCACAAAAGGCAGCTCTCATCAAGTCACAACACATAAAAACGGTACCAATCACAGTCATAAGAACAAACAAATAATTTATTCAAATAAACCAGTTATGGAAGGCACTTTTGAATTGTCATGGAGTCGGTCAGTCACAATCATAACGATAAAACTATAATCCCTTCACAGCCACTCTGCCTAGCCTTTTCCCAAGTATGTATGTGGTCGCCTTCCAGTCTAACCGGATGCAGCTGAATTTCAGTATTTTACATGGAGCGACTGCCTATCTGACCGCCACAGCCCAGTTATTACTGGGAAATACGATACCTCTTGGTAAGACTGGTTTTCGGGCCACTGACTACCAGAAACGTCTGTCAAAGATCTACAATTGACAGCCGGAACCAACGGCTTAGCGTGCTTTCCGAGGCACGGAGGAAACTCAATATGTGTATGGTAGTGGTCACCCATCCACAGACCAACCAAGGCAAGCGCGGCTTAACCTGAATATTGATCTGAGCAGCTGTTATTGTTTATTATTTTAATAATGATCACTATGACAAAGAACATTGAGACAGAGATGCAAAATTAGAGCCATAATAACTTTGAAAGGACTGTATAGACTATCGTCATTAACATCTTTCAGATAATGAGAAATATACTTACATTCCAGCGAAGCAGTGTGCAGCAGACAGTATGTATCTGGTGGTCAGAATATTGCCACAACAGCCCTTTTTTTTTTTTTTTTTTTTTAGGATGGGAAATCATCAAATGACTTCTCCCGCTCTGGGCTGAGCAGGAGGGAGTGTCAGACTTTTACTGACTAAAACCCATCCATGTTCCTTCATCGCCCTTTGTGTTCCGGGGCCACGGTATCTCGTTCGAATAGTCCCGCAGCCCCGGCAGGCTTCGGCCCTTGCGGACCCCTTCCTTATTGCTGACTCTCTTTGAGGCGCGCGTGGAACACGAACGCGCCGTCGACACGGCCTGTCGTCATGAGACGTACGGACGGCGAGCTAGGCCACCACAGCCCTGACCCCACGCTCCTGTCCATATGTCATAATGCTCTGATGCGATAATGGATGGGTACTTCTCGATGGAGGTCTCTGTCCCTCCCACAATGCGGGAAGGCGTTGAACAGGCTGAGCCTGAAACAGTAAGAGAGTGTTTCACTAAAATCATAAGTAATTAGTTCAAGTTAGGGTAAGAATCAACATGTTTAGGACCTTAAAAATTACATAAGAGAGTCCCCCAAAACGACCGCCCTTTACTACCTGCCTGCAAAAATAAGTACTACACTTTTAAAATTTCATTTTTTTCTTAACTATAGAAGTTAGAGATTTAAAATAATTAAACGTTTTATACCATTTTATCCAGCTTTCTTTGAAACTATAGACAAAATTAAACTATTTTTCGAGTCCTTTTTGTTTCGAAAGTATATCTTGTGCACCTAAAACGTTATTGCAATTTTAAAAGTGTGATACTTATTTTTGCAGGCCAGTATAGTTCCTAGTGCGTTAGCTTGTGAGAAGAACAATTGAACACACTTCCCGGCCAGTTTTGAATAAATACTAAGGTCTTGATTATGAGGGCTGGATTTATTCTCGTAGGATAAAACAAAAGACGGTAAATGCAGAAGGTCGCAAACGACGCCACGGTATCAACAAACGTTTTATATTTCGAGATGGCCTTAAAGCTACCTAAGCTCCTCACCCTGGAAGAGGCCTTAGTGGACTCTGAAGTAATTACCTGCGAGCAAGGCGATGGTCAAAAGCGCTAGCACTGCCATATTTCGTGTTTGATTTGTAAATGATGTTCGAACACCTCGGTCATATTTATTTAAATCAGTGGGTTTCCCTCACACACAATCACTCAGACAAAATTGGATTAACGATAAGATTTTGTCTTTTTTTTGGAGTTCCCCACGAAAATGAAACCTAGTTGGTTATTCGTGGTGAAGGTGAAATTTCTGCATCATTACACCGTACTTGGCAGAGCCTTTTAATTTTTTTTTTTGGATGGGAAATCATCAAATGACTTCTCCCGCTCTGGGCCGAGCAGGAGGGAGTGTCAGACTTTTACTGACTAAAACCCATCCATGTTCCTTCATCGCCCTTTGTGTTCCGGGGCCACGGTATCTCTTTCGAATAGTCCCGCAGCCCCGGCAGGCTTCGGCCCTTGCGGACCCCTTCACAGTTGCTGACTCTCTTTGAGGCGCGCGTGGAACACGAACGCGCCGTCGACACGGCCTGTCGTCATGAGACGTACGGACGGCGAGCTAGCCCATAGCTCCCCGTCCACAGGCCCGCGCCTGCGGTGGCCGGAAGCCACCACGTGGCCCCCGACGCCCGGGGCGTCTCCCGCGGCGGCCGGGACGTGAGGATCTCTCCCTGTCCTGTTCCGCCACCTCCTTTGCTAGCATGACTGCTTCGCAGAAGGAGGTGACGGCGTCCCATTCCGTCTCGTTCCGGACCATTTCTTTCTTTCTTTCAATCGCCGTTGCGAGGACACGGCGGTGCTCCGCCCAAGCGGGGCACACCTCCACCGTGTGCTCCACCGTGTCCTCCGGTCGATCCTCACAATGGTGACACCCGGACGTTTCCTCCCGCCCGATTCGGTGCAGGAACTTACCGAAACAGCCGTGTCCGGTAAGAACCTGCGTCAGGCGGAAGGTGAGGACGCCGTGGCGTCTCTCCAGCCACTCCTCAAAGAGGGGACTTACCGCCACTATTGTGGCGTGCCCTGCACGGGGTTGCGAAAGTCGCTCTCTCCATGTCGCCATGAGATCACGCCGGAAGTCCGTCCGCTGAGCGACAATTTGCCGCGGCAGCGGAGTTTCCCCCCGGCGTAGCGCCTCCGCGCGCCACTCATGTAGGCGCGCGAACTTGGCAGAGCCTTAGGTTGAATTTCCACCAGGGACAGTGTGAGGATACGCAGCGAGGGATGTGTATGAAACTAACCAATAATGTCGCTTCTTCCATACATGCGGTTGTGACCAACCAGTCGATGTTAACAAGGTTCGACTGGCTGTTCATAATGGTGTGCTGGTACCTACAATTATGTATGGAAGTGAATTTTGGGTGTGGCAAACGAGGCATCATCATCTGCCTAGCCTTTTCCCAACTATGCTGGAGTCAGCTTCCAGTCTAACTGGATGCAGCTGAATACCAGTATTTTACATAGAGCGCCTGCCTATCAGACCTCCACAACCCAGTTAGTACTGGGTAATACTATAGCTCTTGGTAAGACTGGTTGTCAGATTCTTTGGGCCACTGACTACCTGTAACGACTGTCATAGATCTACAAATGACAGCCGGGACCAATGGCTTAACGTGCTTTCCGAGGCACGAAGGAATCCCGGTATGTAATGGGTGGTCACCCATCCACAGACCAACCTAGGCAAGCGCGGCTTAACGTAAAGATCGACCGGAGTGGCTGTTATTATTTAGCCACGAGCCTTCTCCTCTCTGTAGCAAACGAGGCATGAAAGTAAAACTAATACTGTGTAAATGTTTTCCTTACGAAGCATGTGTGGTGCAACCCTGAATGATAAATTGAGGAATGAGGTTATTACGGTTTAAAAGAAGATAAATTGAAAATTCTTGGATGGTTTGGTCATGAGGAGAGGATGAGTGAAAGCCGACTAACAAAAGGTAACGCAAAGCAGATGTGAGGGGTAACGATGGCAGGCGACCTCTCGCTCCCGGCATTGGTTCAATCCATGGTCCGGAGCGAGACGGAATGGGACGCCGTCACCTCCTTCTGCGAAGCAGTCATGCTAGCGAAGGAGGTGGCGGAACAGGACAGGGAGAGATCCTCACGTCCCGGCCGCCGCGGTAGACGCCCCGGGCGTCGGGGGCCACGTGGTGGCTTCCGGCCACCGTAGGCGCGGACCTGTGGACGGGGAGCTATGGGCTAGCTCGCCGTCCGTACGTCTCACGACGACAGGCCGTGTCGACGGCGTGTTCGTGTTCCACGCGCGCCTCAAAGAGAGTCAGCAATAGGGAAGGGGTCCGCAAGGACCGAAGCCTGCCGGGGCTGCGGGACTATTCGAAAGAGATACCGTGGCCCCGGAACACAAAGGGCGAGGAAGGAACATGGATGGGTTTTAGTCAGTAAAAGTCTGACACTCCCTCCTGCTCCGCCCAGAGCGGGAGAAGTCATTTGATGATTACCATCCTAAAAAAAAAAAAAAAAAAGGGGTAACGATGGTAGGGGACGCCCCAGCAGGACTTACACTGACCGCATTGGTGAGTGTCTTCAGTAAGGTCAGGTTCGTAGTACTCGCAACCGGCGTGCGTGTGTGATCAGCAGGCCTAGCCAAGTTACAAACATTTCATATCGATTCTCTTTCTACAATCGTAAACGCCTCGGCGTAAGCGATTGTAGACAGCGCTAAATTAGTAGCCAAGTTGACACGACTGAGTCGAACGCTCGTTCTCTAATGTCTGTAGAAAAAACCTACACTTTAGTCTACGGTGAGCGTTCCTACCAAAGAGTATAGCGATCAACATTGTAGAAACGATAACATTCTATTCTATCATTTTGAACGATGTAAACTTGTCTATGAATTTTCTATTCCTTTGTGTTGATCACGTGATTTAACGTTGAGATGATGTCATTCTACTAGCGTTAACGATTGTAGATTGTCAACTTGGCTAAGCCTGCAGATGTATGAACGGGGGCGAGGCAAAAGGAGTTTGTCAAGATCGTAGCAGACGGCGCTCTGTGGTTTCTGCTTACCCCCATGTGAAAAAGGCGTGAATTTATGTATGTATGTTGAATACACTTGTTTGTCTTGTGTTAGTAAAAAAAATTAGCATGCATTGGTTTCAAAAAGACAAGATGATATAGTAGACATTGCATAAATAATGCGGCTTTCCTGCTTTGTTTTAGTTTATATCCACAGTCCAAAACTTTCCTAACACAATATAACACCTCTAATTCCTGGGAGTAATTCCTAGGGGCGAGCCTAAAGCCAATTAAAAATATGGTACGGAATTCACCAAACCCTTCAGGGCCGCCAAATTATTTCATGTAGGTAATAAGAAAAACCCAAACACGTTTTTATCTTATAGATAATAAGATAATCTACCAAATTTTCTAATCAATTAATATTGATTATTTATGACCCGTGTTTCCCAGAGAAAAGTAGGTAATGAGGAAATCATCCCTTTTTACCCGGCTGTGGTTAAAAGGCAAGAAAAAGGGGATTTTATTTCTACTAGGTCCTTTGAAAGAAAACAAAGAAACTGTCGATCTGATTCGTTGCTCTATGTAGTTTACTGAGAGTAAGTTTGACCTTGGTCCTTTACTTGTTGGTCGTTGCTGAGTTTCCTCCGTGCCTCGGATAGCACATTAAGCCGTTGATCCCGGTTGTCTATTGTAGATCTTTGGCAGTCGTCGCAGGAAGTCAATGGCCTGAAAGTCTGAGCCAGCTTTAGTCTCAGTCCTACCAAGAGATATCGTATTATTCAGTACTAACTAGGTTGTGGAGGCCAGATAGGCAGTCGCTCCATGTAAAATACTGGTATTCAGCTGCATTCGGTTAGACTGGAAGCCGACCAAAACATAGTTGGGAAAAGGCTAGGCAGATTATGATACTAAACAGTGTGGTCCGTCCTTGAGATGGCTCAGCATGGATGGACCAATCTATAATAGAGAGACCTACTCGTAAATACTTTGTGGTAAAAAAAAAACAGGATGAACTATACTAATCTTTATCGATAAAAAAATTACGCGTATAGACTTAATTGATAAAAGAGATATATGATAGTAGATATGAATGGGGTTTTAATTGACTCACTGCTGACGCTTAATGATTGTTTACTGAAAGTGTTTTGACGATTTCTGACCAAGCAGAGTTTTGAAATCTTCCTTCACCACAGTCACCAGTCGTCAGCAAGTTACCGTCTAACTGCCAAGTCATAGGTCTCGAGTTCGAACCCAAGACACACAGGACCTCTGATTGTTCAGAGTCATGTGCGTATTGTATAATTATCACTTGCTTCGGAGAAGGGAAACATCGTGAGGAAACCAGCATGCCTGAGAGATATTTCTTGACGACATGTAAAGTCAACTCAGAGGCCCATGGGCGGCATGAAAACTCTGACACCAGGTTAAGCAATAACCACACGAAAAATAAACAGTCGTCTACCAAAAACAAGCGACTAGAGACATTATTTTGACTGTGTAATTCATCAACTGGTTTGAAATGCCTACGGCCCGTTTGAGACGAGTTGATGAAAACCAAAATAAAATTTATTTTCATTCTGCAACTAGGGACGAGTTGCAGAATGAAAATAAATTTTATTTTGTACTTTCGTTACTATCAAAATGAAAAACGTATTTAATAATCAGTAGAAAAGTGTTAGTTTGGAAAAAGAATTGCTCATAAAATATCTAATCACCACAACATTGAACTTCTGACAAAAACTGTCGAAGACAGCCGACTCCAGATGAAATATGATAAAGCTAGGTATGTAATCTGAGAGAGTATTGTAGTTCCTATTTGAATTGGAAAGCGCTGTAATAGCAACCCATACACCCGAGGGTGTCTCATTGCTTCGCTGCTCTGTTTATTCGGACTTTCTGGAGTTGCAATGGTTTCTAATATGGTGATGGTTGAGTATCGGTATATTCTGTCGTGTAGACTCCCTGAAGAAAAAGACTGCTTTACAAAGACAAAAATGTTTTTTCTCTGTTTCTAACCAAGTGCATTCAATTTAAAAGTGTATCGTCAATCGGTTACGAGATAGAGACACTAAAATTGGCGCGCCACTCAGATGCGTACGCGCATCTATTTGTGCGCACTGAATCAGTGTACACCGCGCTTTATAATTAGACGCGCCGCTTATGTACCGGCCGATTTATGATCACAACAAATTACTACTTAACTTTGGTTAATTTCGGAGTAATCTTGCTCTGACGACAATGTATGTCTTGGTTAGGTGCGCGACCGAAGTATTTTAACTAACTAAATAAGTCCAATTACGTCTCATTGTTTCCATTGTAGTCATTATTACCTATTTTTAAAAGAAATCGTAAGGAAATGAGAGGTAGGTACTGAATTATCTGGTTTTACAGTACAATTTCCACAGACAATTTAAATAATAGTATGTTTATCAATGACGCCATTCTGGCGATGTCATTCAAGTTCCAAAAGAACCATGTTGCACTGTAGCTCCGTGTTGTTTTTTGTACAAAGACTTGTCAATTTCAGTATGAATCAAAGGCAACACACACAGATCTCTGAATTATAAAATCTATTTGTCTAATTTATCTGACTTATTGTCTCAGTGTCTGAATCAATGCAACCATGAACCTTGTAACAGAATGACGTCCCATTAACAATCAATGACATTTCAGTGTTGCAACACTAAAAACAAACAGTGTTGCCGTTTTCCGACACACATATTTCCGTAATGACCTTATAACCTGGAGAAAATGTAAGGAATGTACAGTAATATCTTCAAAAACATTCCGGATTGATGCATGGTGTATTAGCAGTAGCTATGTGTTACCTGTCCCATTAGTTCCGTACGTAAATAGCCGGGACTCAGCCGGAATGTCTTATTGACGGTCAGACAGAAATATGGCAGTAATTAGTTATATGCTAGAGGTATTTTAGATGATATCTCCACTGTGGATTATTTTGAAAGAGGTGGAATGGCAGACGAGTTTGCAACGGGTGTGTTATTTATTTCAATTGTGGTTTTCCTTTAATCTCTACCACAAAGCACGAAATCGCAGTGTCCGTATCTGCATAGACTTGAACCGGTCAATCAATCTGCGTAAGTGCTCAGCTTTTTCCCAAACTATGTCAGGGTCGGCTTCCAGTCTAACGTATCTGGATAATACGATACTCCTTGGTAAGACTCGTTGTCAGAGTTTTGGGCTAGGGCCACTCGTAACGACTGTCAAAGATCTACAAGACATCGACAGTACGTATCAGTCCTTTTTGACCTGCACCAATAGGAAAGGTAATCGTTCCACACCAGCGAGAAAGATATAGTTTTCACCGTGCGCAGCAGCGGTAAGCATCGTGTCGGGCCGTTTTTGTGTGATGCGCAGCGAAGGTGTTAATATTTTAGCTACGAAAGATGTTTAGTAGGAAGTTAATGCAGGTATTAAAAAAAAATACAATGCACCCTATTTTGATCTACTTTTGTATTGCCATTCTAAGTGGTAATACTGCCAGCGTTCTGGGCACTTTTCCCGTTGACAGCGACGTGGACGAATACCATTTTTTTGACGCCCATTTATTTTTTTCCCTTTTGATTTTTGTACATACTTTTATTTTTATAGTTAACTTTTGTATATTTTAATAAATGTCACGTAACGTAGATAAGAAAAGCATTTTTTTAAATTGGAAAAGAGTCTAAAGTTGTTTATGAAAGACATTATGGCCAGTAGTACTAAGGGTTTCATAAATCATTTGAAGTTGGTATATTACGTTATCATCGTCATTCACTCCTATCTTTTTCTGTTTATAGGTATCATAAAACGCTTATAAGGTTACTAGAACTTTCTAGTGTTTATCAAGTATAGGTTGTACTAGGAAAGGGGCACCAATATCAGCATTATTATGGAATTATGTGAATTCATCATAATATATATATATGAGGCAGCGGTGGCCCAGTGGTGGCTACCCCGACTTACAAACAGTAAGTCGTGGGTTCAAACCCAGACAGGGGCATTACTTTGTGTAATTTATTTCATCACCACTGCTCTCAAAACGGCCAAGGAAAACATTGTAAGGAAACCGGCATGTCCCAGAACCAAAAATTCGAAGACATGTGACATCTACCAACCCGCACTGGGCCCGCGTGGTGGATTAGAGCCCATTCCCTCTCATTGAGAGGAGGCCGTGTCCCAGCAGTGGGAACATTATAGACTGATGATGATCATAATATGAACAGGTTATCATTCTCCTGCCTTTATACCAATTTATTTGTGGTCGGTGCTGCATGTGTTCTTATTCCATACTTCTTTATTACTCGTCATCTCAGCAGTCACCTCCTGTCTATTTATATCATCCTTCACACAGTCCATCCATCGTTTCTCGTTTCATACTCAAAATTATAGAACGTAGAAAACCCATCTTCATCAGCCGAGCCTTTTCCTACTATGCAGGAGTCGGTTTCCAGTCCAACCAAATGCAGATGTATGAGGAGCAATTGCCTATCTGACCTCCACAACCCAGTTAGTACTGGGTAACTCGATACCCCTTGGTAAGACTGGTTGTCAGCAATTCGGGCCAGCACTGACTACTTGTAACGACTGTCAGATCTACAAATGACAGATGGGGCCAACAGTATAATAGTACATTTTGATACAAGTGGAGAAAGTTTGTTATTGCATCCGAGGCGGAATTAACTCCCGAGCCGTAGGAGAGGGTGTTTTTGAGCCGAGAACTGCAATAACAAATGTCCACGTGAATCAAACGACGTTTTTCAATACACTTTTGAAGAAATAAAATAAAATAATGAAAAAAAAAACAATCACTGCTGACTATAGGCATTGCACCAATTTATACTAAGTATAGGTATAGTTTTATCTGAGGCAATTTTCCAACACCCGCGTGCTGTGCCGCGTGCGAAATTGGCTCCTTTCTGCACGCGGCACAGCACGCGGTGATGGAAAATGAAAACAATCCACGTGTGTGAAATGCATGGCATGTTGAACCTAATCGTAGCGCGATAAGAACCCGTTTTCGAGGAAGTGTATTGAAAAGTGTTTTCCGAGGCACGAACGAACATGGGTATGTAATGGTCACCTCTCCACGGACAAACCTTGTCTAGCACTGCTTACCCTTTTTTTTTTTTTTTAGGATGGGATATCATCAAATGTCTTCTCCCGCTCTGGGCGGAGCAGGAGGGAGTGTCAGACTTTTACTGACTAAAACCCATCCATGTTCCTTCCTCGCCCTTTGTGTTCCGGGGCCACGGTATCTCTTTCGAATAGTCCCGCAGCCCCGGCAGAGCACTGCTTACCTTTGAAGATTGACTCGTGTGGCTGTTATTGTTTGGCTAGGAGCTCAAAACCAAGTATCCATTAAATAAAATATGATATATTCGTATGATATCCTCTGGTATACCTCTGGTATATAAGTCGGCGCCAATCTATTTGCAGCGCACTTTGGCATGCGAGTTAATCAAACGAATGCTCGATTTAATCACCGCTGCGACTTCATAAACTATGCCCTGACCTGGAACGGTATGGGAACTTTCCATTATTGCTTTGTTTATTTGGGTTTAATTAGTTTTTGGATATTTTGGGATGGTCAATGGTCATCCCAGTGTATTTTGTTAAATAAATTAATCAATCGGCGAATATGGTTTGACGAAATATAATATAATATAATACAATGTTTAAACACACTTCACGAAGCCGTAAACCAAGCATTATGTACATCAAACTAAGAAAATTTACGCAAAAAATATTGCTGGGAAACAACTCTGGGGTGAAAAATCACGTTTTACGGAAAAACTTAAAGTAATGCACTCAAAACATTGTGCTGAAGGATGGATGGAATAGTACAAGGGTCGTGGAGGTGTTTAAACTAAAAAATATTACATTAAAAACATGCTATTTAAAAAAAAAACTTGTGAAAATGTTGGAACTCTGACCCCCAATATCTCCGTAACTAGAAGGTTCCCAGGTATAGTCCAAAAAAAAAAGATCGCAATGACGGGAAGAACAACTGCCTTTCGACTTCGTTAAGAGTCTATTTACAGCCTTCATAATTGAACGAAAATAGTGATGAATATAAATAAGTATTGATGCATGGAAAAGAAAAAAAAGGAAAGATGGATTAATTGTGTGTGGAGCTGTAACGATGAGGAAAAGTTAAACAATAATAGGCATGACGACAGTATGAAAAAATTGCAAATCTATTTAGTCCGTCAGTTAGAGTATTGGAAATTAATGGACACGTGTATTTTTAGTTTTTGTAAATCAATGAATATTGACAAAGATGAAACGCATCAAAACTCGGGAGTGGGGGCTCGTGACGTCAGAACTAGCTAAAAATTATACGATGGCGTGACGTATTGAGAATTTTAAAAACGTCGTATCTTCGTCAATTTTGGTTTACGTAACAAAAGAAAAAACACGGGTCAAATATTTTTTGATAATGTAAGTGACGGACTAATTAGATTTTTTTGTCGTCTCGCCTATTGGATAGAGTGAGCTCGACAAACGGATGTGCTATTAACACTTGTGCGCCAAAACTGTAGGTACTGCGACTCACAATAGTTCGAATGCACGCTTGTGCGACAAATTGAAGTTCGACATTACGTTAGTGCTACAAAATAAAGCTCGTCATCCTGTCTATTGCTCGTCATTATTTGAATGTCTTTGTTGACTACACTTTTTTTTGCAAACTAGGAAATCAAGAAATCAAGGTTTTCTTACATGATCATCACAGTCTTAATCCCCAATCTAGCTTAATGTCCCTGTATCAATTAGCAAGTTACTTAAACGGCAATAGTGGTGCATTCCCTCTCGATATCGAGAGCACATAGTAGTGCAAACTATTCTGAGATTATCGTTACTAATCATTTAAGGGGACACTATCCTCTGATTCCAAACGAAGCAATAATTTCACTTTGTGTGTGTCGTGCTTTAATAACTGACGTCAAATAAATATTTTATCTTTATCTATCTTTATCTTTTATATTAACTGCTTAAAATTCAATGAATTAATTGTCAATTGTAGATCATTGACAGTCGTTACAGGTAGTCAGTAGCACAAAAGTCTGACAACCAGTCTTAGCAAGGGGTATCGTGTTACCCAGGACTAACTGGATTGTGGAAGTCAGATAGGCAATCGCTTCAGCTTCATGAAATACTGGTATTCAGCTGCATCCGGTTAGACTGGAAGCCGTTGGAAAAAGGCTAGGCAGATGATGATTATTTACTTATTGATTTTTATTCATTAGATTTGTTTTAAATAAACTAAATAATAACAGCCGCTCGGGTCGATCTTTAGGTTAAGCCGTGCTTGCCTAGGTTGGTCTGTGGATGGGTGACCACCCTTTCATACCGAGTTTCCTCCGTGCCTCGGAAAGCACGTTAAGCTGTTGGTCCCGGCTGTCATTTGTAGATCTTTGACAGTCGTCACAGGTAGTCAGCGGCACAAAAGTCTAACAACCACTCTTAGCAAGGGGTATCGTATTACCCAGTACTAACTGGGTTGTGGAGGTCAGATAGGCAGTCGCTCCATGTAAAATACTGGTATTCAGCTGCATCCTGTTAGACTGGAAGCCGACCCCAACATAGTTGGGAAAAGGCTAGGCAGATGATGATTACATTTGTTTTAACCGGTAAGACCCGTGCTAACAAAAGTAGTTATAAATAGCTAATTATCCAGTCCCAAGTAACGGGTCTGGGTCAAAACACACAAATTACACAGTGGACAACAAACTAAGTGTCACCCCTGAAATTCCGCGAAAGAGCGTAAAAATAATTATTTTCAAGCGCCGAGAGACATTATTAATTATTCTTACTGCATGAATCATGATGATATTAACTGCTTCCTTGGTTTAGTCGTAAGTGCCATTGTGAGCATGACGTCCTGGGTTCTATTCCTATGTCGAGCACAGTGATAGCATGCTGAGATAGGGGCCTTTTGGCCTTGTACAGGACCAATTTCGTTTTCTTTTTCTTTTTAATTTCTTTTATAAATTTCTCTCTTTGCGGGTTAATAAATGCTTTTTCTTTCTTTCTTTCTTTGATAGAAATAGAATACCTATAGGTTCTTGATTGTGCAGCAAAATTGTTACATACATAACTCGTTTAGAATAGGAAGCGTGCGAAAACCGACCAATCAAATTCGTTGAAATCTACATTGCATCTCTTGTCTCTCCTGTGATTGGGCAAATCTTGCACATTTCCTCTCAGCTAGCATGAAACCTCCCCTTAACAACTTAGATAATTAGTTAATTACTTCGAGCTGCAGTTTAGTTCAAACAGATATTATTTAGTCCAAGCACCGGTAGCCATAGGTTATGCGGCGTCTTTGATGTTGCTAATAAAAACATTTAGAATAGAAGCCGGCCGCGTTTGTAGGAGCGACGGTAAATGGTACAATCGGGTGCAGATATGCTGGTTTATTTTTTGAGAAAATGTATTTATTTATTAATATAGGTACACCAACAGCTTATGTGTACAACATATCTGAAGTATAGGTTTTTGCAGTTTTTTAGGTTTTAGAAAATACTCTTTTCTCCAAAATTAATTTACTAAAGTTTACTTTTTTACATTGTCAATATTTAAACTAGGTTTTGAAAGAGATGAGCTAGTCTATTGACTAGTCAAATTATAATAATAAATTGTAGAAAATTATGAAATCCCGCCCCGGCTTCGTACGGGTGAAATTAAATACTGAAGAATTTGAAAAAGTATCAACATAATTTACTTTCATACAAACTTTGTCCTGACAATGACGAACACAACAAAAAATAAACAACCAAATCGGTCGAGCGTTTCTCAAGTGATGCTCCATCATACACGTGGTAATTGCTGATTGCATAGATTTCCTGCCTCATAGGCAAGTAGTGTTTAGTCTCGTATCACATTGCCTTTTTTTTTCGGATGGGAAATCATCAAATGACTCCTCCCGCTCTGGGCGAAGCAGGAGGGAGTGTCAGACTTTTTCTGACTAAAACCCATCCATGTTCCTTCATCGCCCTTTATGTTCCGGGGGCACGGTATCTCTTGCGAACAGTCCCGCAGCCCCGGCAGGCATCGGCCCATGCGGACCCCTTCCATTTTGCTGACTCTCTTTGAGGCGCGCGTGGAACACGAACACGCCGTTGACACGGCCTCTGTGTTGAATTTCTTCATAAATTAGCTACAAAAATTAACTTAAATAAGTTTCTAAACAACTGGAGGCCTACCACGAGCTCTTAACGCGATCCATTTTAGGACCTAAACTGGAGGCCTACCACGAGCTCTTAACGCGATCCATTTTAGGACCTAAACTGAACTGTTCTTCTAATTCGTACCATGACGTCAGTTTAACGATTCAATTTAGGCCATGCCATCTGACAGCGATTGACTCCAAACTGAGTCGCAAGTTTTGGTTTCATTCATTCAATTTTGCACTAGTTTGGTACAAGAAATTATTGACGAAAATAAAGTTTTAAAACCAATGTGAGTGTACTTTAATCTTTCTTTTAAAGTCTAAAATACCTATTTATATGCTTTTTTTAACCACATTTGTTTTTCTATAACAGATCTCTGATGAACAGCTTTAGTTTGAGTTTTTTGAGGAAGATTATACTAGACACTAAGTTAAAAACAAATAAAACGTTACTTGCTTCTGAGCGTGTCTGACACTAAAATGTGCGCGAAACAAGGTTATTTGATACTAATAGCGTTATCTCTTTTTCACCAAAAACGTTTCAAACGCGGTTCAGCCACAAATTGCGATCTTTCATTCACTTTTAACGATCTAAATGCCGCTGAGCGTATTGGACGTCATGGTACGAGTTTGAGCGATGGTACCAGTTTAGGAACCTAAACTGAACTGTCTTGCTTTTGAATCGTTTTTAA
Organism: Xestia rhomboidea; assembly: GCA_963853795.1. Lineage (NCBI taxonomy): Eukaryota > Metazoa > Arthropoda > Insecta > Lepidoptera > Noctuidae > Xestia > Xestia rhomboidea. Next base: position 16,096,010 of record OY970778.1, read on the forward strand.
TTAGATCATGGTAGGCCTCCTGAACTGTTCGTCTAATTCGTACCATGACGTCAGTTTAACGACTCAATTTAGGCCATGCCATCTGACAGCGATTGACCCCAAACTGAGTCGCAAGTTTTGGTTTCATTCATTCAATTTTGTACTTGTTTGGTACCATGACGTTCTTAGCAGCTCAACTGAAACGCTCAACTGTCAAAATAAGCGATTCAATAAAAGTTACTATTTCTCTAACATAAATTGAAACGTTTGGTGAATTATTGACGAAAATAAAGTTTTAAAACCAATGTAGTGTACTTTAATCTTTCTTTTAAAGTCTAAAATACCTATTTATATGCCTTTTTTACCCGCATTTGTTTTTCTCTAACAGATGTCTGATGAACAGCTTTAGTTTGAGTTTTTTGAGGAAGATTATACTAGACTATATTAAGTTAAAAACAAATAAAACGTTACTTGCTTCTGAGCGTGTCTGACACTAAAATGTGCGCGAAACAAAGTTATTTGATACTAATAGCGTTGTCTCTTTTTCACCAAAAACGTTTCAAACGCGGTTCTGCCACAAATTGCGATCTTTCATTCACTTTTAACGATCCAAATGCCGCTGAGCGTATTGGACGTCATGGTACGAGTTTGAGCGATGCAGTTTAGGAACCTAAACTGAACTGTCTTGCTTTTGAATCGTTTTTAATTAGATCATGGTAGGCCTCCTTAGCTTTGTACGCGCCTGCCCTCTGTCGTTCTTTTCATTCGTCCTGTTCGTGTGATAGGAGCTAGACTTATTATTAAACGACTAAAGTAAAGTGAATATCCTAATTACGTGTTTTAATTACTCGCACAACCTAATATATTACTGAGTTGAGATTATAATACTGATACTGTAAGGCTGCGCAATCCCACTGCTGGGCAAAAGTCTCTTGGGCTTTTCCATCAGGAATTTCTCAATAGCAGCCACGGAGCCTGTGCCTGGTTAATGACAACAGGCTCGCTCCTCTATATATTTCATGGGACTAATTTAAAATATAACTGGCGAAATGTGGGTGTACTATAGGTATACATTATACTTACACCTCTGCCTAAACTTTCGGGGATAACAGGCGTGATGTTATGTTATGTTAAGTGGGCAGTTTCACAGAGTACCTAAACAGAATTGTATATTATGCAACTAGTGAATAAAGGACGGATTTAAAGCGAGGGCCGTAGATGAGTCACGAGCAAGTGAAGGATTCTAATGATTGCCAACTTTTGATTTGATTTGATTGACAACTGTTAGAATCCTGAACGACGCGAGTGATTCATGGCCCTCGATATAAATTCGTACTTTATTCAGGAGTTGCATACTATACTTTATATCATGACTACGAGAAAAGACATAATTTAAGTGAAAATAGAAATTTAATCAAGAAATAAGAATTGTTACATTAATTGAAATGGACATTAAAATTAGAGCAACGACTGAAATTAAGCGTAATTTTCTTATTAATATTATTAGGGTGGTCAACTTGTGAAACAATATTTATTTCTTGTCGATGGTCAGAACTTTCTGCTGGAGGAAACTCTGGGGCATCTTTGGACGTTGAAGGGCGTGGAGTCCATGGGTCTTCAGGTTTCTTTAGGTTTATGCTGCTTGCTATCTGAAGGCTGCGTTTCGATTTTTTTTCGATACAATCTTCGATATAACCCTCAGCCACGGTAGTGGACTTCCATCCACCATGTCGCTTTAATTCCGTCATATCTGCACCAGTGTTTGCTAATAACTTGGCAGAGGTTCTTCGGAAAGAATGAACCAATTTTATTTATTCGATTTTTTGTACATTTATTTTTAGAATAGAACAAAAAGAATCTATTGTGTTCCAAATTCAAACACCAAAATAGTGAATAAAAACAAAACAGTGAATAAAAGGCCTTTTTATTCACTGTTTTGCGTGAATAAAATAAGCTTTTTAGAGTAGGTATGGTATAAAAGATATAATTTAACAGAAATAAAAAACAGCCGGTGTGGCAAATAAGTTTTGTAATTAAGTTCAAGTATTAAAGTAGGTCATAAGTCTAGCGTCGTAAATCGACATTAAACGCTATCTCTTCTATTATCAATATTCTAATACATGTAACACCAATAAGCTATCGCTTGTGTGCATAACAGTACGGCGCACGCGCAAGGTCGGCGGCGCTCGACGTGGCAGCGACTGCATTGCGTTTTAATTGTTATCGACTTAGGTTCTGCACACATTGAGTTTGCTTAAGCAGTTGCGATTCAAAATCAAGAAATCCTTTATTCAAATTAGGCCGATAATTAATCAGTACTTTTGATCGTCAAAGTTTACACGAGACAGTTCCCAAAAACGTGGTTCCACACCGAAAACTACGCACGGACGGGTGAGCGAGGGGGCGGGCTGGAGAGCGAGGTAAGCGTTCCGTCTCGCACCGGTTGAGGCGGGCGAGACGAACGAATAGCATGGCTGGCATAGTCGGATATTTCGTTCGCATCGTTTGTTTCGCTGACGTAGCTGAGCTCGGTAGTTCGCGGTGTGAACCAGGTATGATAAGAGGTGAAACGATGCCCGCGTTGCCCACCCGGCTCATCGCTCGCTACCCGCCAATCGCATGTTTCATAGGTCGCTCATTTAGACAGACCCTTAGACCAGCCCGGTTTACTTAGCAAGCAGTACCCCATATTGCTGAGATTCTTTCGATACTAAATTAAAAACTCACATCTATATGCGGAAAACCTTAAGGTTTTAATGGAAAGCGTCGTGGTTTGGTTGGGCTTAGTTTATAAGTCTACTTACCACTTTTGAATAATAAATAAATAATAATAATAAGCCACATTTCCAACAATTACATAAGGAAATCTTTTACTGTCTTGTACGGTCGACCAAGCTATTTGGTTTTACATTTTAACATACAAATTACATGGTAAAGTGTAAACCAAAAATCTTGGTCGACCGTACAACATGTCTTCACACATAGGGGGCTAGTGGCTTGATAACAGCTGCTTGATTAAACGCTTTGCACTTCTGCGGCCTGTCTAAGGATAGGTGGTCATGTTCATTGGTCACTAGGCTACGGCCTCGAGCATGAGGTCCTGGGTTCGATTTCCAGGTCGGGAAAAATGTTTTTGGTTTTTTTCATCGGGAATTTAGCAGCAATGGCAGCAAAATTTAGCTTCTGGATTTGTTGAGTCTAGTTCTACACCAGCGGGGATTGGTAAGCGGGCCCAGTGCCACCAGGGAAGCTCACTAGTCTATGCAAATAAATAAAATTGAAGTGCCTGTTTTTAATTTCAAAATAACAGATTTTTACAGAATGCAATTATGAAAGTATAAAGGGTGTAAAAAACCGCTTAACGAAACCGAAAGGCACTTGTTCTCTCCGTCATTGCGATTATTTTTTTGTTCTACACCATACCTGGGAACCTGGGGGTCAAATTTCCAACTTTTTGACAAGTTTTTTTTTTAAATACAAGTTTTTGTTTATATTACGACCCCCGTACTATGCAATCCATCCATCAGCACAATGTTTTGAGTGCGTTACATGAGTTCTACCACAAAACATGATTTTTCACCCCAAAAAAAAAGTCACCCAGTTACCCAGCAATACTTTTTGTGTAAAGTTACTTAGTTTGATGTACAGAATAAAAATAAAATAAAAATAAATTCGATTCAAATATAATATTTTTATAATAGTAGGCTTTTTAGGCTGATGATGATGATGATGAATAATGTCACTTGGTCGAAGGTCGCGGGCATCAGCTATCAATAAAATAAATGTTGACTTATAGTAAAGTCCCGGAAAAAAACAATACGCACGTTTACATTAAAATATACGATACATTACAAACGCAAGGATATTCGAAAGTTAGTTAAAAGCATATTTAATTAATTAATTATTCACTTCAATCAATTTCGATTATTGTCGCGGTGCAGTAGTTGTTTTTTTTTATTTTAAACAACTATCTTAGAACAGATCGGATCTACTAAAAGAGTTCGCTGTATCTGTAGAGCCTGCATGTAGTGTATAATTCTGCCGACTTGAAATTCCCCACTTCGTATGGTCGCTTTGCTAACAATACCGCGCAAAAGTTACTTGCGGAAGTCAGAAAAATAAAAGGTAAAATACTGGTATTCAGCAGCATCCGGTTAGACTGGAAGCCAACCCCAATATAGTTGGGAAAAGGCAGGCAAATGTAAAGTGAATAAGTAAGATGAAGTGGCACTGGTCGGGCTATATTAGCGGTAGAACCGATGACCGTTGGGGTAGACGGGACGCCCTCAGGCTCGGTGGAGCGACAATCTTCGCAAGGAGGCTGGTAGCAACTGGATGAGAGTTGCCGAGAATTGAGTTTAGTGGCGTGCGTTTGAAGAGGCCTATGTCCAGCAGTATACTGTAGGCTGGTGATGATGATGAAGTAAATATAGGTAATAAAACAAGACACAGAACTTATAATAATAAGATTTATTCAAATGCCAACATGATAACAGAGCAGTGTTATCACACATCAACCAATGACGGCTTGTACATGAAGACATTATTTACTGTAAGACATCATCTTATCACATGAAATAACTAATCAAACAAATTACTTAATTTTTAAGGCATGTTATATAGTGTTAACAAAATGTTTTTTACCTTGGAAAGATAATAGTTACTTTCTGTGTTCAAGATAACACGTCAAAACGTGTTTTTTACGTTTTTCATAATTGCAATATTTATTTATAATACAAAACAAAGAAAACTGATCTTTTTCTAAACAGTTTTTGATGTTATTTTCCGTTGGCAGAAACACTTAAAATAAGATATCTTTACCGTTAATACTGAAATTATAATCTAAAAAGTAAAACAAAACTTAAATCTATCACAAAAATACCCTGACTTATAAAATCATCCTCATTGAACTCGTTACACTCCATTCATTTATAAAAAACTGCTCATCACCAGTTTTAGATCTTGCTGACGTCTTGATTTTCACCTGAATCTTTTCTCCCCAATCCTGGATCAATGCTTAAGCTCTTAAGCATAGTACCAATTCCTTCATTCACTCCAAGGTATAGAAGCGAAGTCTAGTCTAGCCTCGTCCTGGTTGTACAAACACTTTCCGCGTACTGACTTGTACTTGTATTACTGGAGAAGAATATAGGAGACTCTGGTGCATACGCTGGAGTGGCAATGTGAGGAGCCCTGTACGGGATCAGATCAGTGTACTTGAAGAAATTATGGAGAAGCTGCTGCTGATCCATTAAAAGGGTATTCAAATGTCTTATTTCCTGATCAATCTTCTTCATATTGAACGTTGCCTGATCTATCTTTTCCTGCATTCCTCTTATCTCGAGGCTGAAGTTATGATCTTGCGCAAATTGACCCTCGTTCTTAAGCTTTGATGTGTACTTGTTTTTGTATAGAATCTCTTTGATCGACCTGCCTGACTTCACCTTATTCAACTGAGCTAGTTCGTACGCTGCCATCATAATGTCAGTTGGCAATCTTTTCTCACGAGGATTCAAAGGTTTCACACTCAAAATTACTTTGCCAGCTTCTGGAGACACTAACGCGGTTCGATAAACATATTTATGAAGACATTTCGGAAGCCAATCATTAAACATACCCATTTCAACGAACAAAATTAGCTTGGTCTGTCGAACCAACTTAGACAGACCAGCAGTTTTGCGCAAGCCTTGGATATCGTGGACAGCGATACCAACCAGCAAGTTCATTAGAATGATAGTGACAAACATGAGGAATAGAATGAATATAATTTGGGAGGACAACTCGAATATTAAGGGCGGATCGTCTTTCGTTGGGTCGTTGATCAAGATATTCAGGTTCAACTCTCCGACCATCATTGACAAGGTACTTATAAAACCCATCAAAGGATTTGAAAACATCTCCTCATTTGGGAACACAACGCAGAAGCAGATTGTGAAGCCGAGAAGGAGGCACATGTATGCCAACAATAATTTCAAGAATTCTGTCAAAACCTTTTGATACATGGCCACATAATCACCAAACATTGGAAGTTGGCCCATCATTAACATCAAATTGGTCCAAGCGCCTAGGACTGCATAGCCCCCTACATGGTTCTGCCAACTGTAATCGTTGTGGATTTTGTAAAGAGAAAACACAGACAGCAAGACAAACCATTCCATCAAATTCTCAAAAGTTGTAAAGTATTGATAGAAACTAGAGTATCCAGTTATACCGGTTAATTTACGAAGAATCTCAAATGCTGTGATGGCCATTAGGACCCATCTTTCAAACTCTATAGGATTGTTGGTGAGAATGAGACCTAATAACGATTGTTTCTGACAAAGCTCATTAAGGACACCATACTTCTCAGCGTATTTGCCTTTACAAGTCTTGACGACAGCAGTCAACACGTAAATAGATAAAAACGATACAAAGAGAAAACAAAATATGAGTCTTGCCAAATAAAATTTTCTTATCTTCCTCCATTTCATAAATAAAAACGCGGAGCACAGCGGATGTAGTAATATGTCTTTCTGACCTTCATCTATCAAACTGTTTAAATATGTGATCTCACGGGGATAAGAAAACTTCAGCATTCTGCCAAAATCAAACTCAATTTGCACTTCCTCGTTAGCTTCGCTCGGTTGATTCAGGGAAATGCCACAATCTAGATTATGTCTCAATATTGCCAGTGATTTAGGAGATTTCCTAGCAATAACACTTAGAGCTGTATGTCCTTTCTTCGATTTCGAAGTCACATCAGCACCAAGGAAAATAAGAGTCTCCACACATTGCGTCAAATTATCCATTGCAGCCAAATGTAATGGTGAATAACCGTATTCGTCTTTCTTGTTGACTTGAGCTCCCCAACTTACAAGCATGTCAATGATGTCGCAAGCACGTTCCGACCGACCAATGGCTGCGTGCATTGGTGTCCTTTTATCGTAGTCTTCAACGTTCGGGTCGGCATTACCATCTCTTAGAAGCACTTCAACACATTCAATACTTGAACATCTAGCAGCAAGGTGTAAAGCGGTGAAACCTCTGTAATTCTTTGTGTTTGCTTTTGCACCTTCTGATAACAGAAGTTCTATACATTCAGCGTATCCTCTAGCTGCCGCTAGGTGTATTGCTGTGCATTCCTTATCTCTTTGTTTAGTCACACCGTTTACACTTATCTTTGTTTCTTTTAGTAGAAATGATAGACATCTTTGAGCACCAAGTTCAGCAGCCAAGTGTAATGCATTTAATCCTCCTGATGTAACATATGCAGGATCCACACCCTTTTCTATGAAGAGTTCCATGCACTCTACAGCATCGGCTCTCACTGCACAATGCACTAGATTATCTTCACATCCAGCTCTTTGTACAACACCATGTAATGACGCACCATTAGCTATTAGTACTTCAGCCACTTCCAAAGAATTACCGAACGCAGCACAATGGAGTGGTGCGAAGTATTTTGGAGCAAAATCAACATCAGCACCCCGAGAGAGTAAAAAGACGGCTGCTCTCCCTGCGCCACTAAAGGCAGCCAGATGCAAGGCTGTCAGTCCGGCTGGTTCCGAGTAGTGAAGATCAGCACCTGCGTCTAAAATAGCTGGTAGTAGTTCATCTCTCGCCAGTAACGCAGCCCACAGTAATGTCAAATTCACTACCACTTCAGGCGCAGAGCTGATGTGCTCCTCGATATTATCCGTAGTTATTAAACCACACTCAACATCATCAAAAAATCTTGAAGCTCCTAGCGATAACGCTTTTTCGCACAGACTTCTTCTGGCAGCTTCGTCTGTCAGCCTGGCTTCAGGGTCTGGAGCGAGGACATCAAAACTGTGGTACATGTTAGGAGCATCTTCAGCAGGTGGCGATGGGCCCACAAAGAGGTATTCTTTCGCTTTTCCAGGTTCTCGAGCTGATTCCAAAAGATCGATGTTCCGGACATTTTTGGTGTAGTTTGAGTTTAGTGGAAACTCTTCAGGTTCTCTGGATGCTCTGGATCTGATGCTGCTTGCTCGGTAGCGGTTTCTTATTGGCGTGGTAGGGGAGGGTGTCTGAAGAGGAGAAGGCCACCCCATCTCGCGGTACCCGAAGTTGTCCATAGCCTGAACGTGACTGACTACCAACGCGGGTCTTATCTTATCGCCCATGTTGTTTCAGAGCTCACACTCACTGAGATGTGCTTGACATTATGATTTATGAAGCTATTTTTATTACGACGCGCAATTAAATATTCAGAGTATTCTCTCCGCGTGTTTTTGTGGGAACGTTTTCAAGTGTACTGCGCGAGCTACATAAGGTGGTATTCTTAGCAAAAAGACAATTGTTTTTCTGTTTGTGGAGATTATGCGACATTTTTACTTTTAGCGGCTATCTTTACTGTTGTCGGAAGAAGCACTTTATTACTATATTTCTGATTGTGTAGAATGTATTAGGAAATGGGAACAAACTTACTACCTTATCGTCATCACAGGTTCGATCAATGTAGATATAGAGAGGTTAGTCAACTGTTGAAAGGTAAAAAAACGCCATAAAATAAAACAGAGGTCTTGTTTTTACTGAGGATGGATGTCAAACCCACATTGAGTATCTAAGAATCTGTTCATTTAAGCAAAGCAGTCAATAATGCCTCATTGACTAGACATTAAATTCGACTATCCTGATAATAGACTGATTTATCACAAGAGAAGCCAGGAGTAATACAGTATGTCAAGTTTCTTAAGTAGGTGTAAAAATCTCGTCTTTATTTGACATTCATCTTAAAATAATGTTATCTGAGTACAAACACAAACACGTGAATGTGAAAACTGTCTTATTTTTTCAGGCTTTTAGTCTTAAAACCGTTTGTTCCGACAGTGATGTCATACATAATTTTATATAATTTTCCTGTAATACAACAACATTGTGAATGACACGGAAAAAATATATAATCATGCTTCTAGTCCATGGTCCGACGACAATATTTTTTTTGTGTTTGTTTAGTTTGTATCTGTATCATCATCACTTTGCGTTGGTCTCGCGGTTACAACTACGCGCATCGGCACAGCTCTCAAAAAGGTGACGGAATCCATCATAAGGAAACCAGCAAGCCCTCGAACCAGAAATTGAAAAAGATGTGACACATCGACACATCGTCCACCACGGGAGGTCCGCGTGCAGCGTGGAGGCGGGTGTCCCAGAAGTGCGAATGTTATAGGTTGACCCTGCAAATGTGTTGGGCTTTTTAAGGCGCTGTCAACACCAACATCACGCACATGTTTTTAATTGCAGACCCATACGTCAAAAAATAAAGACATAGAACCGTTAATGATGATTTTAAGGCCTATCATTGCAATTATTTTCTATCGAGCCGATTTCGTCCAATTATGTATCGAGTCCGTCCAAGGTCTTTCAAATATGATGAATATTAACATATATATTTTTTTGATCTGCTAGAACAATTAATATTTTTTCTTTAAAAAACTGCTTAAATAACATAAATACCAACAAGTTAGGTGTTGTCTGTCCCCTTAAGCTTTTAACGCATCTGCAGCCACAAGCGGTGATGGCACGATGTAGCAAGGCTTTCACTGAGTGGTGGAAAAGATTAGGCCAAAGACACCAGGGCCGAATATCCCTTCCTATTTATTACATGGGACTTTTACATAATTTGTGAAATGTGGGTGTACTATTAGGTACACCTCTGCCTTACCCTTCGGGGATTACAGGCGTGACATTATGTTATGTTTAAGTTCTATGTTAAAGAGGGCACGCCCAGTGCCTTAAGCCGGAAGGAAAAATGAATCTATCAATCAAAATAGTGAAAAAAAACCATAAGTGAACGTACTACATTGAGTTTACCACTTTTATTTTCAATTGATAGAATTCTTATAGGTATTTCTGTAATCTACAAGCAATGAAGTGTATTTTGTTGTTTTTTCAAAAGGCTCTCTTTTAGGCTCAGTAGTTTCGGAGATCAGGGGGGGGGAATGGTCAATTTTCGTCTTCTTTGATGAATAAAATCAAAACCATTTTTTTTCAATAATAACAAATATATAATATTTAAGATCCACTTAGCGAGCCCTTTCATTTGATATAACACACAGTTATGTATGCAAAACTTTTTTTTTTTAATTTCATAATTTGTCGCCCAAAAATGACCCATATTTAAAAAAAAAATACTTTGCACATGTGTTTGGGTCACAGAATTACAAAACCTACCCCAAACCTACCAAACCACCTACATACCAAATTTCATCTGATTTGGTCCAGTAGATTTGGAGCAAATTTGCTGTGACAGACGGACGTACAGACGAGACGCACGAGTGATCCTAATAAGGGTTCAGTTTTTTTTTTATTTTTGTACGGAACCCTAAAAACTAATCATTGGGAATATAACAGCAGTATAACAATTTACTGGACCTGGGAATCGGACCCAGGACCCTAGGCTCAGCATGTCGCTGAGACCCTAGCACAGCGAGATAGTTTTTTGAGATTGTGTGGCACTGGCGCCTTTTCGATATTTATTAAAATTCCAGTCATTAAGGAAAATCGTGCAACACGAATGTCAATAGTACTTATTTACCACACCACTGAGAACTGTGACAGTTATAGACAGTACATCAACCTCGTGTTGCGATACTGCGCGCGCGCAAATATTTGTGACACGGACAGCCATGTTACCTTTGTTTTATCTTGGGTCTTAAGGGGAATGTACATTCATCCAACTATTTCAAAATATTTAATTGTTATAGAATATCAAAGGAGGAGGCCTTCCTTTGATATTCTAAAAAAATTAAATATTTTTTTTCACTAGGTGGACTGATGACCTGGTGAAGGTTGCGGGGATCCGCTGGATGCGATTCGCCCGGGACCGGGTAATGTGGCGACACTTGGGGGAGGCCTATGTCCAGCAGTGGACATCTTTCGGCTGAAATGATGACGATGATCAAAGGAGCCTAAAATAACGAGTTTAGAGAAAGTTAAAGCAGCTACGTCGGTTGATCCGTAGCACACCAGATGAAAATCCAAAGAATTCACTTCAGGAATAAAGTCCTCTTTGCATAAGGAATGATGGCCAAGATTAATTACCGCCTAATACTTGAACACTGGGTGAAGGCCACTGGGTGTTTTTTCAATTTCTGCCAGTGGAGCTGACTCCAAGATACACTTAACAAAAACATGAATTGACTGAACGAAAACGCACAACGTAAAACACTGATCTGGCTGTCACTATTAGCCTGTGTCATATCCCACTGCTGGACGTAGCCCCCTCCCCATGACTTCCAATAGTTTCCGAGTAGGGCTAATTAAATGTGAACGTTGGTTTTTAGAGTCAGGAAATGTTTGTGGCAAGAGTTTTTTCTATCCTTGCTACTCACCCAACGCAGACTTAAGAGGACTAAAGGAGCCAAACGCGAGTTTTATAATGAAAAAAGCATATGATTCACTGCAATAAACAAAACCAGAAAAATATATGATATTCTTCAGGATATATGCTAGTATGATAGTGTTTTGAAAACATAACACAATTAATTTTACTCGATAAAAAAAATCACGAACTGATCTCTAAAAATTTCTTTTAACAAGTAAAAACCATATTAAAACACATGCAATCATTCTGATTTTTCTAACAGTATTTTTAACGAAGTTGAACCACCACAAATAGAGTTGCTAATTTAGCTCCTGTAGTCGCCTTAAAAACATTATCTACCAAACATTGAAAGTAGTATGCCCTACGAGTTAACCGCAGGGCTAAAGTAGAAGCGGGTCTGTGGACGGGGAGCTATGGGCTAGCTCGCCGTCCGTCCGTCTCATGACGACAGGCCGTGTCGACGGCGCGTTCGTGTTCCACGCGCGCCTCAAAGAGAGTCAGCAATAATGAAGGGGTCCGCTAGGGCCGAAGCCTGCCGGGGCTGCGGGACTATTCAAAAGAGATACCGTGGCCCCGGAACACAAAGGGCGATGAAGGAAAATGGATAGGTTTTAGTCAGTAAAAGTCTGAAACTCCCTCCTGCTCCGCCCAGAGCGGGAGGAGTCATTTGATGATTTCCCATCCGAAAAAAAAAGGGCTAAAGTAGAATCGCGGGCCTGTAGACGGGGAGCTATGGGCTAGCTCGCCGTCCGTCCGTCTCATGACGACAGGCCGTGTCGACGGCGCGTTCGTGTTCCACGCGCGCCTCAAAGAGAGTCAGCAATAATGAAGGGGTCCGCTAGGGCCGAAGCCTGCCGGGGCTGCGGGACTATTCAAAAGAGATACCGTGGGCCCGGAACACAAAGGGCGATGAAGGAACATGGATAGGTTTTAGTCAGTAAAAGTCTGAAACTCCCTCCTGCTCCGCCCAGAGCGGGAGGAGTCATTTGATGATTTCCCATCCTAAAAAAAAAGGGCTACATTATAATCGCGGGCCTGTAGACGGGGAGCTATGGGCTAGCTCGCCGTCCGTCCGTCTCATGACGACAGGCCGTGTCAACGGCGCGTTCGTGTTCCACGCGCGCCTCAAAGAGAGTCAGCAATAGGGAAGGGGTCCGCAAGGGCCGAAGCCTGCCGGGGCTGCGGGACTATTCGAAAGAGGCGATGAAGGAACATGGATGGGTTTTAGCGGGAGGAGTTATTTGATGATTTCCCATCCGAAAAATAAATAAAAAATAAGGGCTAAAGTAGAATAAAGTCACTATACAAAACCATCTGCTAAAGGGTTTAAATATAGTCTGGAAGTTACCTTATACAGACCATGGCTCCTTGGTCTAGCGGACGCAAGCGCGATAACTGTGCATGAGGGCCTGGGGTCGATTCCTAAGTTGGGCAAAGTGTTATTGGGTTTTTCCATCAGGAATCTCAAAGTAGCAGCCACAGAGTTTGGATTTAGGCTCCCTTCTATTACATGGAACTTCAACATAACTGGCGAAATGTGCTTGGTCTAAATACACCTCTGTCTAACCTTTCGTAGATTACAGGCGTGATGTTATGTCTCGTAAAGCCCATGAAATTGCAATAGTACCTAATATAGAACCGACAAAAACTAATTAGTTGTTTGTAATTTAATCTCCAATTGAAAATACTGTATTGTCAATTTGTCACTAGTAATTAAAACTACCTAAGACAGTGTGTCAATTACGTGCTCAATCGTGCGTTACCGTACGTCACATGACACACAAGTAACATATGAAACGCCCTTAACGTCTTGTTGTAATCACGCGACACAATCATGGCGGAGTGTCAATTATATCACGACTCTGCTCTGTTTACTTGTTTCATATCACTTTCTACGTTGATTGAGACATGCGAGAGAAATATGGAATATCCAAGTCAGTCAAGGTTCTGGGTAATGAACATACACTTACATAAACTCACGCCTTTTTCGTCGGGGTAGGCAGAAACTACAGAACGCCACGATGCCTAGAACCTCATTTTGCTTCATCTACGTTCATACATCATCATACAAATACGGAAAGATCTTCAATAAGGTCAATTATGTCCATATGGTAATGTAACACTACAACATGCTCTGTGTTTGAAATTAAAAGAGAATTCACATGAAAAGTAAAGTACCTACCTCTAGTGACCTATACGGCCCCATACAAAGTCTGAATCGAACAGTTAACTATAAAAATGATGGGTGACCATAACCGACACTGAGTTCCAAGACCTCTTTCTCAGCAGTCGCACATATTCCCGTTTGAGCACCTATTTTTTGGGTACCAATGCATTGAGCACCGAAGGTATTCACATTTGAGCACCAACTCATTTAATGGCTTGGTGCTCAATGGAGAACAATAAAAAATATGTAACTTTATTCACTTTTGAGCACCTACGGTGCGGTAGCTTTTAGTGATGGGGTGTATAATAAAACATATCGATAAAATTGGCAGTACTTTTATTATCATATTAATTTTAGGAAACCAAGTAATTCTTATTAATATCACAATTAGCCTTATGTTATTTTCTAGGTACCTCACCTACATAAGACATATAATAGAAATCACATTCCTCGTAACAACATTATAGTCTTTGTACCTTGTTTTTAAATATTTAAAAATTTTTATTAATATTTTTTAACATAAATATTCATGCTTCGCGTTTGCACTAGAGACCAAAAAGGCAGTGCGAATAGAAACCTTATATAGGTGAATAGTTAGTATTGTTTCTTCAATCTATATCCACCTAATCGAACATAAATGGTCATAATAAGCCGCTACCTGATAAGGACTTAGAAAGCTGAAACATCACGCTCCATATCAGTAACCATTAAGCACATAATCTGTTGGATTTTCCCCATTTCGCAGGTCGCCTCGATACGTCTGCCTGCCTACCAAGGAGTCTAACCGTGAAGGTATTTACAGCATCATTATCTGTACTTAATCCTGGTTTATTTCACTTTATTAAACTACGTCAATAGTGGTTGCTTGTTTGGTGAGCGGGCCAGTGAGTTCAAACTTGTTTTGGGTGTTGTTTAGTGGTTGCGATTTGTCGTCGTCGAATCGTGGTCGTTTTGTTGAGACCCGTTTGATTAGGCTTACCTATTACGACGTCTATGTCATTTGCATTACTGCTTACTACTCATCGTCGTCATCGTATCAGCCGAAAGATGTCCACAGCTGGAAATAGGCTTCCCCTAAACGTCGTCACATCGACCGGTTATGGCCAAGAAATAGAAGGTTACACGAAAAGACTGAGAACAGTCTTTTCGTGTAACCTTCTATTTCTTGGCCCTATATAACCCATTTCGGCCACAGTGGCCATCCCTTTTTGTCAGCAATGTTGGGTAATTCATCAAGCTGTGAAGATTTTACCTTGATTCTCCTGCGGACGTCTTTATTTCATATTCGATTGCTTAGGGAAACATGCCCACTATATAATAAGAAAGCCTTGCTGTCAGTGCTCGAGTCTACCTATAATAGGTACGCAAACGGTCGCGTCACGATATGTAAAATATTCATCGGTTTGGAGTTTTATAGTTGGTGCCAGTTAAGATCGTAATAGCGGTAATTGCCCTTTCCCTAATATCTCTTCCTACGAAAGAAAACAAATGAACCATGTAGCGTTTTTCATTAGAAAAAATGTTCAAGATCACGATAGATGACGATTCAAGACTTGACTGGCTTATTTTTGGATTTCAAAGTTAAGAACTTTAATAAATGTAGGTGGGTCAATGACCGCTTTTGCGATCTTAACTGGCACCAACTATAGAACAAATCAAGTTTATTCCCATTAAAAAGTCATGCATTGTAAATAGACTCGCAACTTTCTACGTACCAATGATAGCGAAATAATATAGATTAAAATAATGTAGAGTGAGGACTAATACAATCAATGATTATTACAGGACATCGAGTTTTATGTACTTTAGCGAACTATTTAGTGTACTTTGATTGTGTTCTGACATAATGGTGGTCGTGTTCACTGTAGGTCCATGGCGAAAGCTTGTTTGGTGGTCAATTGTTGTACATTTCGATAGTACTAACAACCGGTTTAAAGTGGATTATCCTTCCGTTTTAGGTTATTCCGGCTTGCAGCTTGATGAAAACTATCGTGCGTTATAAAACTGAAATTCGAGAGATTTTTTTTACCAAAACATCTCTCGTTCACCAGTATCTTCGCAATAGATCGACCGACGACCATATGTACACACTTAGGAGAATTCTTGACGAGGAACGAAGAAGCGAATCAGTCGGACTTCACAAAAACAAAACTAGTAATCAGAGAGAGAGACCCACACAGCACCGAAACCTGAAGTCTTATTAGAATTTGAGGAACCAGTATTCCAACGGTAGACGAAATTAAGTACAGCACGTATATAACATCGACACTTAATAGAACAACAATACAGTTAACGCCAGATGTAAACAAGCGATTCGTAACTCTAAGGCCTTAATATCCTTCATAAAAACTCGAAAAGGTAGTGGAAAATTGCACGTCTTATCTATAAAATGGTCATAGAACCTGCAATGACTTACGGTCTTAAGGCAGCGGCACTCACAAAGGCAAACCGATCGAAACTCAAAAAAAAGTTGGAAGACCAATATATACTTGGAACGAGTCACTCCAACAAGACAAGGATTATTTAAATAAAAGCAAAGAAGAATGGATTCAGTTAGCAGCAGATAGAGAAAAAATCAAATCAGCCACCCAGGAAATATATCACCTTAGCGAAACTGACAGTGAAACAAATACTACTGATGACGAAACATATACGCGAACATAATATTTATAAATTAGATGCGTCAAAAACGAATGGAATCGCAACCACCAGAAACGAACATGATTCTCCAGTTATAGAAGAGGCCAATCGAACGAAGGTCAAAACACCAATGCTCATTCCTATGAATTGTACTTGTCTTTACCACTATTCCTATATTGGCTCTAGGCTGCATAGTCGGCTGATTGTGCCCGACTGGCTGCGGTTGGTCGGGCTTCCTCTCCCAACCCAGAGCATGTCTTTCCTTACAAAGCAGTGCCCCCTGGTTTATCCGGCTGGTCCGGGTCAGGCTTGCTCCTGGCTGGGTATGGTGCTCAATCAACATCTCTTGTTCACCACTAACCTACTTCAAACCAACTAAAAACCGAATAAGACTACATAATTTTTTTTATCTATTTTGGTAACCCGCAAGAAAACTCGATGCTCATTTCTGAAGCTAATCAAATAAACAGGGTGTAAACGGACCCTTTACATAGCCGTCAACCAAGCATTCTGCTGCACATCAAACTAAGTTTCAACTCTATGCAAAAATTATTGCTGGGAAAAGAGTTTTTTTTGGGGTGAAAACAAACGGTTTATGGCAGGACTAAATGTAACGCACTCAAAACATTGTTCTGATGGATGCATTGAATAGTTAAGAGATCATGGAGGTATTCTAGAGTAAAGTTATGACATTAAAACTTGATTTTTTTTATCTTGTGAAAATGTTGGAACCTTCTCTCCAATATCTCCATAACTACGAAGGGAGAACAAGTGTTATTGATTTCGGTAAGGGTCTTTTTAAACCCATTATCTAGTGTTCTCTCACCATGCTGCACTACTCAGCAATCAAGTTTTGGCCCTGCATATGCTTGGTCAAAGACCCTCTGGTCTCTCCCACTACATACTCTATGCCTCGTACATCAAAGTCGAGTTTACATAACTAGACTCGCACTATTTATCAGCTGATCAGTGACAATTAATCGGACGGGTCACCCGACCGGCCCCGAAGTTCCCCGAAGTGCCCCGAAGTGACGGCGCAGCGCCGACGCACCGTTAGTGACGCTACGGTGATATTTGATACTGTTTGCATCGGTTATTAGAGTGTGATGTGCGATTAGTCGGCGATTAGCTGGTGATCTTGAAAAGATAAAAGATATTTATGTTATCTTGTTATTTTGCTGTCGATAAGTTTTTATTTATTGATGAACACAGTTAATAAAATGGGTTATTTACTCAGAATAATCTGCATGCAGTGCTTTTATCCACGTCCTTCAGGCAGCATCGGGATAAGAATTGCCGTGAAACGAGATGAACGGCGTGCTATGGAAGAGGAATATGTGCAGCTGTGGACTGCTGTAGGCTGATGATGACCTGAGTATGTCATTATAACATCACGCCAGTAATCCCCAAAGGGTTCGGCAGAGGTGAACCTAATCGTACAGGAGACGGATGACGCATGGAGGCGATCGCGCTGACTGAAACTCGAAACTTGTAAAAAGTACCAAGTTTTATTTATTTTAAAATTAAGTGTAAGAATTTCACATGCTAGGACAACCGACAAAACTGTTACTAACTTTCCAAGCAATATATCTACTAAATAAAACTTACTTGATTCTATAGTTGATTAAAATGCAAAATTATTAAAAGATAAACTACAACTTAAAAGAACTAAATAGCTAAGAAATACCGACAGCATTACATAAACTCTGTACAAAACGAAAGACTTAAGAGCTGTTTACACGATGCTAGGACATTTTAAGATTACATGGACTTATGCCCTGTTCACACAAGGCTAGTTTGAAGCTAGGGTAGTAACATGCAAGCTGGCAAGCTAGCCAGACAAACATACATACATGCATATACTCACGCCTTTCTCCCATGGAGGTAGGCAGAAACGACAAAACGCCACCTGCTGCGCTCCTTACTTACTCCTGCCCCCTATATTTCTCAATACCTAAGGTAGCCAGTCTGAAATTAAGGATAAAAGTACCGGCTATAAGTAAGCTCATCCTTAATGTACGGAGTGCGGAGATCTGCAAAGCGGACAGTAGAGGATATATTGTGCAAAGCGGATCGCCGCTCACAGCACACCACTCACCGTACGCCGCTCACAGCACACCACTCACCGTACGCCGCTCACAGCACACCACTCACCGTACGCCGCTCACAGCACACCACATCATTGAGGAGACTGCTCAACGGTTTCCACTAAAGCTAAGCGGAGACGAGAAGTGAAAGTACCCTATTGGTGGTTTACAACACATCTCTTGTCCTCTCTTCTCGTCTCCGCTTCGGTGGAGTCCGGCCTTATGGGTGAATTCACGTGCACTACGATACAAATTACATTTCTCTTGATTATTCTACACCACAGATAATCAGAAGTATTTTATATCAACGTGTCTATTAAACGTTTTAATGATACCAATAACATACAAAATGGCGATGATCGTCGGCTAATGTTACTGCTTCCTTTTTATCTTTAAATGCACATTAGAATTTATACAAATTATTTCTGATATAATGTATTTGCATATTAGCCATGTGTTCCTTATTAACATTTTTGTTTCCAATTGACGATATTTCCTCATAAACAAATATCAACTTTGTATCAATACAAATTATGTTCATTTCAGACTAGACAAGTTTGGTCTTAATTTTTCATGAAAATGTAGTGTGAATGTGAACTGTGAACTTTTATGAGTGTAAAAGTCTTATAATTAAAAACAAATATATTTGTTTACAATTTGGATACTGAATTGCAAACATGGGATCACAGAACAGTCTTGACTGTCCTCTAGACATTCCTATATTATGAGGTAACTTTTAGCGTATTTTCTTAGTCATGTTTTTTTTTTTACACGTATCACATTTTTAGTTGGCGCCGGGTGTTGCTTACCTACCTATGACAAGTATTTACCTGTCCTTCTCTCTTGAACGAAACACCATGATAAACTTAAATTTTCGAGGCATTATACCGTTTTGTTTACTCTGATTGCATCATCAATAAATTCAAGATCTATAAACCTGACTTCACCTACTGTTGGCTTCCATGTTCCAATGCCAGACTCATCCAAGTTTTTCTCCGATGGCAACCATATCGACGATGGACGACTATCACTTCATTTCTCAGTTCCTGGACGCTAGTCGGTCACAGCATTACTACGCCTGTGATCGACGCGCCTTGCTAGGTGTCCTGCCCAACTCCATTTGAGTTCCCTAACTAGATCTATTGGACATCTATTGGACATCTATTGGACAATCATCTGCCTGCCTTTCCAACTAGGTCAGGGTCGGCTTCCAGTCTAACTGGATGCAGCAGAGTACCGTGTTTTACATGGAGACTCCTATCTGACCTCCACAACCCAGCTAGCACTGCGGAATATGATACCCTTGGTAAGACTGGTTGTTAGACTTTGAATGACTGTTACAAATCTAAAAATGACAGCTGGGACCAAGCAACGACTTATTGTGCTTTCCGTGGTACGGAGGAGTCTCGATATGTAATAAATGGTCACCCACCAGCGGATCGACCTTGCCAAACGCTGCTGAATCTTGAAGATTGACCTGTTATTACTGAGCCACGATCTCCACCTGCCCACTCCATTATTGAACAAAAATATGACTTGGAAATAAATCAGCTTTTCAATTGTACTCCTGACCTCTATCCTGTCGAAAAACACGCTAAAAACAAAGAGCAACCTTGTTGAATCGCCCCAAATACGATGTTATTTAGTGTCATGAATTGACACGCCCCGTCTGCTTCCTGTTGTTTTCCGATTGTTATGAACGAAACAGCGCATACGCATGTTATTGTGTTATTAATTAGAGGATGAATGAAAAGGTGATTTGTTAATAACCAACAGTAAAAAGAGTTTTTAAGTTTGGATGTCCCTGGGGGTAATCTTCGCAGCTTGCGATGAGATTGCGAAAATGTTACGTTTCGTCACCGAGTAGACCGATAGTTTCCGACCATCACGTAGCGAAGCCACGGCCAAATTCAGATAATACAAAACAATACCACGTTACGTGACAAGTGAATGAACAGACAAGTCCGTTCGGCAAAAGTCCATTCGCGCAAGTGTCGTGGCGCGCAAAAGTCTGCTCGCGCAAGAGTCCAAAAGCAAAAATCCCAGATCCATGCCAGCCTAGTAATTCTTGTAAGAAATTTCGGTATTTATCGAAACGATGATTTTAAAAAATCGGTATATGAATAAATTTTGGCCTACCTTATAATAAAAACATAACTCTTCCTTGGCAGTCGGGTAAAAATGAATTGTATAGTTGTTCGTTTGATGATACTTTAGCATCGATGACGAATCGGTACCACAAAAACAAAAATTGTTGAAACAATTGTGAATCGTGATCTTTTGTTTTTTGATGACAAGTAGGAATAGTGACGAGTCGGGCATAACTCGAACAGACCACCAATACGATTTGACGAATATCAGATTTGACCAATGTCGTGCAACCCGTTTGAGCAGTCTTTTGTCGCTGGCGCAAGACGAGAAGAACAAGGGGTTGAATATTTCGGCCTGCCTAACATTAATCATTATAACTGAAGAAAGAAATAGGTATTGCCAAATGAAATCGACCATTCCGTGACCCCATATTTTTTTGCAAAACAAAACATTATTTCAATCAAACTTATAAGTATTAATTTTATGTTGTATGCGTATGGTTCTGCTTACCCTGCTGTCCAGCTGTGTGTCACGATTTATTGTGTTTATTTCTCCAAACCTGCTCTCTTTTCGAATGAGAGTTGTGGGCAGTCAAAACAATGAAATTAAACCGATCGATGACCTTATGAAGGACGGGTGTGTTATGTTTGCAACGTCCAAACTGAATATACACTGAACTTTGACAGAGAATTGTACTATGAACATAAACATAACATCACGTCTGTAATTCCCGAAGGGTTATACAGAGGTGTGCCTAATAGTACACCCACATTTCGGCAGTTATGTTTAAAATCCATGTAATAGGGAGCGACCGTATTGCTATCAACCAGGCACAAATCCAGACAAATACAAAATTTCGGAAGAAAACCCCAATAGTACTTTGCCTGTCCTGGGGGAATCTAACCCAGGACCTACGCTTAGCAGTCGCACTTGCGACAACTATACCTTAGAGACAGATAATTGTACCTACTATAAAATCCGAGCTGTCAAAGTCCCGGTGTACGCAGCTAGTCCACAGATAAGATACAATTGCTTACAAACCATATCATTTCTCTACGACTGCCAACAGTATCCACATGAGCATTTCCGTAGCTTAAGCCAAACCAAAATACATATATTTGACATATCACAAAAATGTTCGTAGTAACCAACATGTTAAGGCGACTACAGGAGCTAAACGCGAGTTTTATAATGCAAAAAATCATATGATTCACTGCAATAAACAAAACCAGAAAAATATATGATGTTCTTCAGGATATATGCTAGTATGTTAGTGTTTTGAAAACATAATACAACTACACTTAAATTACTTACGGGATGATAAACCGTGAAAGTCTAAAACAATGCATAATACAATTTATTTTACTCGATAAAAAAAAATCACAAACTTATCTCTAAAAATTTCTTTTAACGAGTAAAAACCATACTAAAATACATGCGATCATTCTGATTTTTTGGCAAATAATTCTACAAGCAACATATTAGCATGACAGTGTTTTATTTTTTTAGTCCAATCAATAGAGTTTATGTAAATCGCAAAAAACCACTCATTTCGTACTATTCGGCCCGCAGTGACTGACGTAACAACCACTTTATAGTGCAAGCTGATTAGAACTTTATTCTAACAGGGTTTCAAACGAAGTTTGAACCACCACAAATAGAGTTGCTAATTTAGCTCCTGTAGTCGCCTTTTAAGGGTATTTTTACACCCATTAGGCACAACCTAATTAGTTTTCTACCTTTGGGTGACCCAGACGTGACGTTTTGTTACATATTTAAAAAAAAATAACAGAACTATCTTAGCTACCCGACTGTATATTTTACATCAAGAAACAGTGACATTAGCAAACTAGTTGTTAGGTCACAATCGAAACGAGTCTAGAATCTAGAGCCAGATTTATAGCATAATGTGGAATTCTAATAGAAATGCAGTTTGGCCTTGTCGGTAAGCTGTTATGACATTAAGACCAAGCCCACGGTGACGTACTACTTATTATTAATCATTTATTCAATTAATCTAGACAGAGAAAAAATACACAGATAGCTGCGAAATAATGGGTCTTAGAATAAAGCATACAAGGGAGCACAAGCATCGAACCCAAGACACACGCTTAGCAGTCGCGCTAGTGGTCGGACCACTGGACATCGTGGGATGTGTTAGCGGTCAAGACTGCGATACAAACTTTTACATTTCTGTGACATACGGACGGACATACAGACAGGCAGACGGATAGGACGAATCTATAAGGGTTCGGTTTTTGCCATTTGTCAACGGAACCAAAACAATCTCCCTCCCATTCCTGACTCTATGTCCGCTTAGCATAACTAATCAAGGAATTTTGATTGTGTTTCATTCCAAAAGATTGATGTTTACATAATACATCCATATTTAACTTACGAGTAGATACAGTTATACATCTATATGCTTTCGACTAGTCGCCATTGCTCGCGCGAAATATGGGCGGGTCATGTCACATAAAAAGATAGATGTACCAATCCATCTTGCATCTTCACACCTGACAAACCAATATGCAGGCACACCAACAATCCGGGGCTGCGGGACTATTCGACCGGGGCTGCGGGACTATTCGAAAGAGATACCGTGGCCCCGGAACATAAAGGGCGAGGAAGGAACATGGATGGGTTTTAGTCAGTAAAAGGCTGACACTCCCTCCTGCTCCGCCCAGAGCGGGAGGAGTCAATTGATGATTTCCCATCCTAAAAAAAAAAAAAAAAGGCACACCAACAACTCCCAAAGTCCCAAATTAAGCTGTATTACCTTGTTAATTATACATATTAATAATTATAACAAATTACTTTGTTATAATTATATGTGCCATCTCAAAACAAACACATTACTCCATTTGACGCAGTCGGTTAAGTTCAATGCTCTGAGCTTAGGATGCTGACCGCTACGGAGTCGGTCAGAAATAAACATTGTTTATATTAATTCTGGATGTACATATGTGTTTGTAGGGAATACAAGTACATACATATTGTTCTGTGATTGTGGTGGAGTTTTGTGAATTAATGTGTTATACAGCAATGTGCAATTGTGTTTTTTTTTCTGAATATTGTATTGTATTAGATTGATTGAGATGCTGCCGTCTGTACAAATACAAACTACTAATTGTTAATTCAATGAACTTGCCCACTCATAGATTTCTCACACATCCGTAGAGCACACATAGCAACCTACCTACGTCAATCAGTCCTATCTCATTGATGAATGGCCGAACTGCACCATCTGCCGCAGATTTTAATTAAACCAGATCGATAAACGACTGGTTATAGACTGGATATAGGTGTGTTCCACTACTAGCTATATCTAAAATGTACAGAATTGTATGGAGACGTAAAGTGGTGAAGCTTTAGAAATAAGTCAAATAACATACTTTCTGGAATTACGGGATATCAGTGACATGAATTACGTATTCCCGCGATCATGATGCTTGCCACAGCGTCGAAATATCGGGAGCTCATAGTAACAAAAGAAAATCTCGGATATCATCCCGTAAGTACTTTAAGTGTAGTGAAAAACCGTGAAAGTCTAAAACAGTACATTCTTCTGTAAGCCGAAAAATACGTACTCTCACGACCAACCTTTTGGGAATTTAAATCTGTTACAGTAAAACCTTTTTTCTTCTGATGGGAAATTATCAAATGACCCCCTCCTGCTCTGGGCGGAGCGGAAGGGAGTGTCAGACTTTTACTGACTAAAACCCCCATCCATGTTCCTTCTTACCCCTTCGTGTTCTAGGACCGCGGTATCTCTTTTGAACGGTCCCGCAGCCCCGTTACAGTAAAGCCTCCCGTCATGTTATTTAGTACGAAATTTAATAGCGTGGTAGTTGAAGTATTGACTATTTAATTGCTTTTCCAAATAAGGCTAGAAAACAGCTCAAGGAGCCAATTTCACTGTTCATCGTCACCTCTGCCTGCCTTCTCCCAACTATGTGAGGTTCGGCTTCCAATCTAACCGTGTGCAGCTGAATACAAGCATTTCGTATGGAGTGACTAGTTTTCTGACCTTCAAAACCCAGTAACAGGGTAATGCGACTGTCGTATTTTGTCCGTAAAAATGAAAGGCATATCAACGCAGGTGAGAAATTGCATGGCTAAAATAACTACAGGCGCTTGACTTTCATCAACATCGTCACTTATGTGATAAGTGACACGTAGTTACCAAACACGTAAGCGTTATTTTAATCCAAGTTAAGGGCCTGCGGGCCTACCATGACGTCTTAAAGCAGGATCGTTTTAATTGCGTGCCAGTGAGGGAAAGAGATGGCGCTAGACGTACTCTATAGCTCCGTCTCTTGCCCACACTGGAACGCGATTAAAACGATCCTGTTTTAAGACGTCATGGTAGGCCACCTGGCCCCTTATTCACAACGCTTCGATTCGATTTTCGATTCGGAAAGTCGTATGTCTATCTTTTTTTGACATTACGAAATCGAGCGAGATAGACGTACTTTATTTATTTATTTATTTATATATATTATATATAAATAAAGAAATTATATTAGATTAGAATACATTTTAAGCTAACAGTTTTTTACCAAAACGCTTAAAAGCTAACAATAACCATAATACAGTGTCAATTATCATCTAAAATTACAATAATTCAGAAATAAAAATGAAAATTATATATTATGTCATTTGGTGATAAATATGCCACAACTCACAAATAAAATAATTTATAGAAGTCTTAGAATGTCAAAAAAATAATAATTATAATAGCATGTAATGTCATGTACGGTAAGACTGGAAGCCGACCGAAAAAGTTAGGCAGATGATGCTGAAGTCAAAATTAATAATATACACTAGTGTTACATAATAGGTAGACGACGATAATAATACGACTTTCCGAATCGAAAATCGAATCGAAGCGTTGTGAATAGCTACACTGCAGTCATTTAGTTAGTATGCCTACGTCTCGTAGCTATCGGTGTTTCTATAAATAAAGTTATTTGAAATATCCTATCCGCGTCCACATACCTGTCACTTGATTCATAAAAGAAATCAAAGAAAGATTTTCTGTGACGTTTTGTTTCTAACCTAGACCTAAACCTTCCGTTACCTGTTAGTAAGTTTTTAGAAATGGCCGTTAAAGAGAACTAACATGTATCTCTCTCTAACAAGATAGCTAATAGCATTGGTTAGCCTAGCTGTCACTGTACCACCACCGATTGACACGGGATGTAGTTTTTTTGCATTTATTATGAACCTAGTTTAAATAACCTAATTTAAATCTGAATGAATAACTATTAAAACATAGTATGCAACTATTTCTGTAGTTAGCGTGCCTTGTAATTTTCAGGGTTCAGTACCCGAAGGGTAACCATACGGAACCTTATTACTAAGCCTCCGCTGTGCGTCCGTCCGTTGTTCCGTCCGTCTGTCTGTCAGCGGGCAGTATCTCATGATCCGTAGTAGGTAACAATAATCCGTAACAGTTGAAATTTGCACAGAATATTTATTTTTGTTGCCGCTATGACAACAAATAATAAAAATGAAAGGGGGCTCCCCTACTGCGATGGTACGGAACCATTCATGCGCGATTCCGACTCGCACTTGGCCGGTTTTACTTGTTGTAGAGTAACTAACTCTATCGATATTATTAATCTAGATTTAAAAGTCGAGCAAAAGTGTAATTGGATTTTTCTAATAGAAAAACTTGTATTTTTTGTAGCAATATGTGTACAGCAAGCTCTTAGCTACTGTGTAAATTGATAGATAGGCTACTGAGGACTTGGATATTAGTACCGAGTTTTTGATGAAATGAAACTGGATTATTATGGAGAAATACGAATCCATTAGAGAAACGGAGAACTGTCTTTGAACCAATTCAGTCTTAGTTCATGTAATAATGTTGATAAAACTAGTTTTTTGTTTTGGCCAAGTACGTGTTGCCCATAAAAATGAATGGTATTAGTTTCCTGGTGGGTCGAATTTTTTAAAATTTGTCATTCGAATTGAAGAAATCTAAGTACCATAATAAAATTAATGTTTCGATAGATGATCAATACGGCCGTACGGCCGTAAATAAAGAAATGTTTCGGAGTTCGATCAAAGCAGCCTTCACGGTCATGATAACCCAATAAAAATCGCTCCTATACACATAAATTAAAAAATATCATAAACTATGAAACTTTTACCTTTCAAGTACTAAATAAGTCCATATACAGAGCAAAAACACAACTACAAACTTTAGCCGACCGAATCGATGTCGAAAAACAAACAATTGACTGTAAACCGACGTGCAATCAAATCCTTACATTCCGTGCGCTTTGCCTCGAAATAAACTTATTGGCAAGTGCAGGTGGACGGTGTGTCAGTGTGTCGACTCTAGGAGGTTTTTAAACTAAGCCCATATTGCATACCTAAGACCCCAGACCTCATGATTTCCTCGACTTGACTCGCCCTTATCCCAATTTATTTGGGGTGACGAGACGAGAGACGAGACGATGAGAAGGAGGAGGTAGAACAGTTTTTTTTACTAACTTACTGCCCGTATTCAATGCCACGACAAAATAATAAATGAGACTTGAAGATCCACATTGCGCCTTTTCTTAGGAGAATCTAGATTCGCAGATGTAACTTGCATAGCCTACGAAAAACGATTCAGACATAAAGCGATCTTGTAAAAGGAACAACCTGGGGGAACTACGCATACCCCGTGCTGAGTTTGCGCGACGATTTCGGATTATACCAACTACCCTAATCCTGACTTGCCCTACCGTCACCCACGCACTACGACGACTACCCATTTAGTTATTTACGTATAAACGCAAAGATTGTAGGTCGTAAAGCACCATTGTTAGTCGCACGTGCCACTCAATAACTCTCGTCATGTTTATTACTGGCTTCGGCTTTCATAGCAGCTTCAACACCGCTACCCTGGAGAGCATGGTAGTGTGGCCATGTATCGTAGTAAACCAGAAAAATTACAAAAGAAACAAAATTTTCTTTTGTTTTTTTTTTTGTTGTGTAAAAATGACCGCAAATTAAACATGTATTGGTCAAATGTAAATGAACAGGAAGGAGGAGACAGATTGTGCTGATGCTTCTCTAGCATCGCGGAGACGGAACGCAAAGATAAAACCGGCCAAGTGTAAGTCGAACTCGCGCATGAAGGGTTCCGTAACATCGTAGCAAAATAAAAATAAATTAAAGGGAGCCCCCCTTTAATTTATTTTTATTTTTTGTTGTTATTCACAGAAATGCACATTCTGTGAAAATATCAACTGTCTTCCTTTTATGGATCATGAGATATGCACCTACAACCCACTGATAGACAGACGGACGGACGGACAGCGGAGGCTTAGTAAGGGTCTCGTTGGTTACCCTTCGGGTACGGAATACTAAATATCGTTATATATGCGTCTGACCGTGACAAAAAACGTTTGTTTCGTCAAAAATTACAATTTTAATTGTTTCATGTCACTTTTCGCAGTGTGAAAGCTTTTAGCGCGACTTATCTGAGGTGTGTCTAACGATTTAAATCTTTGTTTAAAACATACAATTTCGGACGCCTCTATTTGGGCATAGCTTGATTGCTAGTATAGCTACTACAACTACAACTTTCAATATCCAAATATCACCTTGGAACTTTCCGAATTCTCGTCTTCAACACCGAAATGATGTGGTACCTAATTGAAATACTTACTTAGCTCTCTACCAACCGACGTTACCCAATCCTAATGTTACCTTGATCTTAAATAAAATAAACTTCGAGTGCTTTACAAAGACCCGCTTAACACCAAGGAACTAATTATACGCTCATTTGCAAACGTAATTCTTATAGGTTCCCTATTAGTTACAGCTTGGCTTGAAACTCGGAATGGTCCTGAATGAAAACTCGCTCGTAACCATATTTAATGTAAAGTGTGGAACTTCGACTTACTCTATCTTAAACTTATATAATAATAATACGATACGAGCCTTTTACTGTCCCAGAGTCGTCACGCAGTGGGTGCCAGAAGACGTGCGTCGTCGCCGAGGGAGGCCTTGAAAACGCTCTGGCGCGACGACTCGGAATCGTCACGAGCATTGATATTTAATCATCATAAATAACATCGCTGGTTGCGAGTACTACGCACCTGACCGACCTATCAGAGGATGTAACGTCCTCCTAGGACCTAGACGGCCTAGGGGATGCCCTAAATTGTCGGTGTCACCTCCTGGCGTGGCCACTTACATCTGCGTTGACCCTTAAAAAAGCCTTTTGCATACACTATCTTCTAATCTAAAAATCCAGTAGTTGATATAGGCTCTTTAGTAAATTGATCTCGCACATTTGGGACCCGCGGGATCAGTTTACTAAATTATTATTATCATGTCATTTTCTTTTAACAACAATCCTTGCATAACACCCATTCCATTCCTCTATGTACCTACATGCGTACATTTTTACAAACAAGAGATGTATGTAAGTATTTATGATGGTCGCATGATTCATGTGGAGTCACTCCAGACCAGTGTGGGCGTCTGGTATTCACATTACATGCTATCGACATTTTTATTGTTGATGTATTGTCATCTTATGGAAGATAATGCTCGTTAATTGGACATTTTAAATGCATTCTTCCGTTCACTGACAGACAACTCACTAACTGAAACATTTTGCACTTTACATACAGTTGCGGACATCAGCCCGTTATACAATACAATACAATGGCACGAAAGTTCCTTAGACACAAAAGTTCCTGGTAGACGAAAGGATTCCCAGGGCAGTGTTTGGGTTCCGGGGCTGCGGGACTGTTCGAAAGAGATACCGTAGCCCCGGAACACAAAGGGCGATGAAGAAACATGGATGGGTTTTAGTCAGTAAAGTCTGACACCTCCTCCTGCTCCACCCAGAGCGGGAGGAGTCATTTGAGGATTGCCAATCCGAAAAAAAAAAAAAAGTGTTTTTGGGTTTTTCTATCAGGAATGTCTCAGTAGCAGCCACGGGGTCTGCATTTGTGTTGATGGCCATTGCCCAATATTACATGGGACTTAAACATAACTATAGTGAAATGTGGGTGTACTTATACACAGATAACAAATTATTATGGTAAGAGAACATCTAAGTATTTGGTACCTAAAGTGTTTAACAATAGTTATTTGTGCAACAAGAGAGCAAAGTGGGTTTTTGCTGCGAGTGTTGATTTTGAATCCCGAGTAAGCGAAGGATTCTATAGTTGAATCACGAGCGTAGCGAGTGATTCTAGGTTAGAATCCTGAGCGTAGCGAGGGATTCAAAGACACGAGGTGCAAATAACTTTGGTCTCGTGTAACACATACAACTTTTCACCTCAGCAGCGAGAACATATACCTAAAGGTAAAAAAAACAACATGGTAAAAATTAAATCAGAACACCACATTAAGAGACACATGAGAGCAGCGGTGGCCCAGTGGTGGCGCCCCCGACTTACGAATACGTAAGTCGTGGGTTCGAACCTAGGCAGGCGCATGACTTTGTGTAATTTATTTCATCACCACTGCTCTCAAAACCGTAAAGGAAAACATCGTGAGGAAACCGGCATGTCCTAGAACCAAAAATTCGAAGACATCTACCAATCCGCACTGGGCTTGCGTGGTGGATTATAGCCAATTCCCTCTCATTAAGAGGAGGCCGTGCGTGTCCCAGCAGTGGGAACGTTAATAGGCTGATGATGATGACCACATTTAAACAATATCCAAAAATCAAAAGTTAAAAGTAAAATGGTTGCAGTTTTGCAAATAAAAAGTACCTAACACTGGAGACTTCCATTGCTTAAAAATTTCATAAGTTTTTAGATATTTTTAGCGAGACTTTTCAGGCAGGAAACTTAAATCTGCATTTTTTACATTATGCTTCAATTCTTCGGGAGTTAAATAGCAGACTTCTTCACTGGACTCACTGATATTTATTAGTTATTATTACTTTATTATCCAAATTTTATTGTACTTTGTAGCTAGCGTACATTGAGTAAATCATTGCTAGCGTACAAAACAACAAAAATTTAAACCCCGCTATTTTTTTAAAATGCGTTCTGAAACTACACTCGCGGTATTCTGTCTCAATATTAAAGATTGTTATTACAAAAAATAAATAAGTAGATACATGATAAACTTCGTATTTTTTTCTTTAACATTCTTGATCTTGATATAAAAAATATAATTCGATTATTCGAAATATAACATTTTTTCATTTACAACCTAAACACGCAATATTACGTTTATCGATTTACAATATCGGTATCCGAACGTTTTATTGTTTGTTTCTTTTTTGGGCCTACTAGATATGGAATTTGAAAATCGAATTTCGAATCGACTTGTTTCTATCTCTCGCTTTTTTCGTATCGAAATGTGTGATGTAGTATATAAGTATATTATATTCTACCTGTGTGAAGGCATATAAGATGTATCAATGCACCAAATATACTCAGTGTTTACTCAGCATCTGAGATGTTTCATTCTCCTTAATGTCCCGTCCTTATATGGCGACCCTGCCACTTGAGCGAACATCAGTCAATCATGTGCGCATTTAATCTAAATTGTTCTCTGAAGGAGTATCATCAAGTTGAAGGCCCATTGAAAGAAAATCATCATGTGTCAATCAAAAGTGCAAAATGAGGAGGTTTTCGTAAACCAGAACAGTGCCTTTGGAAGCCACAATTCAGCAAACATAGAGGAGTTCAAATATCATTTATCTACAATAAGCATTGTGGTTATGATCATATGTACGCTTTTACTTCTTGGAGTTGCCTATATGTTATATAGGCTGTACAAAAAGTGCCATCAGTCTTGGATGAGGGAGCAATTGACAAGACATATTTTGAGGCGGTCATCTAATCAAACCAGAAATTATCGGGATCCAAACGTTGCATGTGAGGGGTGCAACTACCGGTCTGGCGACATCAATAAGGATATTCCGGAAAATTAGAAAGTGCGGGATATCTACGAATTACGCGTGAGTGTCAGTGCGTGTCAGTGAAGTCGTGTGTGCGTGTATAAGTGTCTACCAATAGCAATTGTAAAAATCCTATTATTGACTGTAATTAACACTATGAACAGTAATGTATGAACATTTATTCCACTTAAATAGCGAGCTAAACAAGATAAAAACTTATTTAGTAAAAATTGGGCCAAGTAGACGACAGGGTGAAGTTGTATTGAGAAAAATTAAAGAAGCTGATAATATAGTAAGTCTCTTCAACACATAATTAAAAAGAATAGAACAATTGAAATCAAGCTTAAAGGAAGACGAATGTATAAAAATAGAAAAAGTAGTAACATCTTTCTTTAGTTTATATGACAGTATATTAGACTTATGTAATAATCCATCTACAGAGGAGAGCCCTAATAAAGTAGAAAATATGGCAAAATTTGAATTAAAAATCGCTTTGAGTCTATTACCAGTTTTAACAGATGACGAGACAAGTGTAAAGCAACTAGTTGACGGGATAGAATATTATCAATCTGAGCTCGATCAAGAAGGACAGACTAAACTAATAAATTTTGTTTTAAAAAGTCGTCTTTCACAAGCGGCTAAGTTGAAGCTACATAATAAATATGATAGTGTGGATAGTCTGATTAAGGCGATTAAATCGCAATTGCTGCCTAAAAAGTCAGCAACGGCTTTGCAGCATAAATTATTTAACCTAAGGCAAAATGATCTTTCCGTAAACGAGTTCGGAAAGCAAATTACAGATTTGTTTGTAAACCTGACGATTACTCAATCCGAAGGGAATGAGGCCAGCTACAGTGTATTAAGACCAATAAATGAAAAACAGGCCATAAAAAGCTTTGCTGACGGGTTGAGAAATCGTCGGCTGAGCACCATAATAGCGGCAAGAAATTTTACATGTTTGAGCGAGGCGGTTCAAGCAGCTATAGACGAAGAGGTTTCATCCCCGTCGACTTCAGCTGACATCTTGACTATTCGCCGTAATAACTCGTATCAATACAGGAATTACAGAGGTCAGTACAGGAATTTCAGAGGTGAGTCATCAGGACGAGGACAAGTACGAGCGCAGTCTCAGGATGAATCATCGCGCCAAGATAACAACTCGGGAGGTGAACAAGGCAGAGGCCGTGATCGTGCGTTTAGATCATCTCGAGGAACCAGAGGTAGGACATTTTATAATCATACAAAGAATTCTCAATTGCAACAGCAACAAATGAATATATTGGCAGACTCGGATTCGCGAGAAAATCAGACACAGTCAGAAGATTCCGAAATACCCGACAAGTTTTTCGTGAATAAAAATATAATTATGTCATGTAATAGCATATGTCATATTAAAATAAATTTGGATAAGAATGGTTATCCGCACTCGTGGCTAATTGATACCGGGGCATCGATTTCAGCCATCAAAAAGGTACATGTACTCAAACTAAATATTCCAGTCCAAAACGGGAAGGTTGTTGTTAATGGTATCGGTGGCAAAGCTCAGGCCATCGGATATGTTTATCTTAATTTATATATAGGTGACCAGATTCTAAATAATAAATTCTTCGAATTCGAATCACTGCCATGAAAGGCCAGTGGCATATTGGGCCAAGACTTTATGCATAAATACAAATCGGTATTGAATTTCGGTAACAATACTTTACAACTACAGAATAAAAATATAAAAATCGATTTACCAATACATCGAGAGCAAAACGCATTAACAATACCCGCGAGATCAGAATCACTTCATTTTATAAAAACAGACATCTCACAGGAGTGTGTTGTTTGCGCATCCGAGATAAAAGAAGGATTGTATTTAGCAAGTACATTAGGAACGCCGATAAACGGGAGAATACCAGTGCGAGTATTAAATACGACCGAAAGTGATGTATATTTAAAGGATCTAAAACCTACGATACTTCTAGCAAAAGATTATAATATTTGTACATTCGAAAAGCCCGTTCAGAACGCGCAAAGGGTAAAGGGGCTTTTCAAATTACTAAATTTAGATCATTTGAGCTCGGAGGAAGAACAAAGCGTTAAAACCATATGTGCCAAGTATAATGACATATTTTACCTAGAAGGGGACAAATTAACTACGACAAAAATATACAAACATTCGATAGCCTTAAAACCAAACACTGTACCGTTGTATTCAAAACCTTACAGACTTCCACATTCTCAAAAAAGAGAAATAAAAGAACAAATAGATAACATGCTTGAACAAGGCATTATAGAACCATGCAACAGTGAGTGGTCAAGCCCTGTTCTCTTGGTGCCTAAAAGGTCGGATTTAAATGGGTTGAAAAAATGGCGCCTTGTAATAGATTATCGAAAATTAAATAATAGTATACAGGATGACAAATTCCCACTGCCAAACATAAGCGAAATATTAGATTCCTTGTCTGGCTGTATGTATTTTACACATTTAGATCTAAATCAGGGTTTTTACAATGTTGACCTTGAACCTGCCAGTAGAAAATATACAGCTTTTTGTTCGGGACAGTTCCAAATGACCAGAATGCCCATGGGACTAAAGACCAGCCCAAGCTCGTTTTCACGAATGATGACCATGGCCATGGCTGGCCTTTGTTACGAGAAATGTTTATGTTATCAAGACGATCTCATTGTATTAGGCCGAAATCTAACGGAACACAACAAAAATTTAATCGAAGTTTTAGAAAGACTCCGTAAAGTAAATTTAAAATTAAATCCTTCAAAGTGCGATTTCCTAAAAAAAGAGTTACTATATTTGGGCCACATTGTATCAGACAAAGGGGTACTTCCCGATCCGGAAAAAATAAAAGCAGTACAGAACTATCCCGTGCCTCAAAACTCAGGAGAAGTCAAACGTTTTGTGGCGTTGGCGAATTTTTATAGAAAATTTATACCCAAATTTGCCGAAATAGCATATAGCTTGAACTTATTATGTAGGAAAAATAAAATATTCATTTGGGATGACAGTTGTCAGAAATCATTCGAAGCCCTTAAGAAATGCATGACAACACACCCTGTCCTACAATATCCTGACTTCTCAAACACTAATCAGTTCATTCTGCAGACTGATGCATCAGGTTACGCGATAGGAGCTATTTTATCAAATGGCGACGGCCGTCCAGTTGCTTACGCCAGTAGAAGCCTGAACAAAGCCGAGCGGAATTATCCAACGATCGAAAAAGAACTCTTAGCAATCGTATGGGGTGTGAAACATTTTAGACCATACTTATATGGTCGTAGTTTCAAAATAATTACAGATCATAAGCCCCTGATATACTTGTTTAGTCAGAAAGACCCCTCGAGTAGGCTACTTAAGTTTAGATTAAGCTTAGAGGAATATAACTATTTCATTGAATACATAAAAGGAAAAGAGAATGTGGCCGCCGACGCGCTATCTCGCGTTACGATGACCTCACAAGAATTGAAGGAAATCAGCGAGTGTGCATGTGTTATGACACGTGCGCAAAGAAAAAGATTAGAACCCAATATTACTGCAAGTGAAAAAAATAAGGACAAGGACAACTTGCCAAGTCAGCCGAAATTAGTAGAGTCCAATGTTAAACCAAGAAATGCAGTTGAACTAAGGTTTATAGACAAGAAGTATTTGGCTACGTTACAAAAACAGGATAGCATAAGCTATGCGAATGAAATATTTCTATATGACAGTAAACAATTGATGCTATTTATAAATCCATCTGCTCAATCGCAACTGACGCCAGCCGCATTTGTGAGAGAGATGTGTAAGTTTTGTGACCAAATAAATATAGATCAAATATACTTTATGAAAAATAAGAACAATACAATATTTGTAGAAAAATTCACAAATGAGATTAAAAACACTCCTAACTGGAAGGGGCCTAATGTAACTGTTTTAAAGGAAGTAGAGAGAGTTGAAAATAAGGATGACAGGAGAGTCATACTGAATGACTTCCACCTTTTGCCCACAAGCGGTCATGCGGGCATTAGACGCATGGTAAATAACATCAAAAAGTATTACTTCTGGCCGGGACTAGAAAAAGATGTAATTAATTTTGTGGGAAAATGCCCAAAGTGTCAAAAGCAGAAGTATACGGTTACTGTAAAAGAACCAATGGTTATTACCACTACGGCTCATTCAGCATTAGAGAAAATTTATTTGGACTTAGTGGGTCCACTAGATAGGGACCACTACAATTATAATTATATTTTAACACTTCAATGCGAACTGACAAAATATGTATGTGCTTTTCCGCTAGCAACTAAAACATCAACAGAAACCGCACGTGTTTTTGTCAACAACTTTATTCTGCAATACGGTGTCCCGCGGGAGGTAGCTACTGACCGAGGCGCCGAGTTTATGTCGGAGACGTTTAAGGAGGTATGTAAGCTTCTTAATATTACAAAATTAAATTCAACAGCATATCACCATCAAAGTATTGGGGCATTGGAGAATACCCATAAGAATTTAGGGCATTTTTTAAGAATACACGTAGAAGAAAACCCAGAAACGTGGAGTAATTGGCTACCATTCTGGTGTTTCGCATACAACACAACAGTTCATACGTCGACTAAATTCACGCCATTTGAACTTGTTTTTGGAAAAACATGCAATTTGCCAAGCAACCTTGCCAAAACTATAGACCCATTATATAATTATGACAATTATCCCCTAGAGCTCAAATATCGGTTACAGGTCTCACTATCAGAAGCACGGAGAAATTTAATCAAAAGTAAATTGGAAAGGAAACTTAAGTATGATGAACACATAAGGCCCACAAAGTATAAAGAGGGCGATAGTATATTGATTAAAAGTGAAACTGGTAATAAACTCACAAACCTTTATACGGGACCATACAAGGTCATTCAAGACTTGTCGCCTAACGTTGAGGTGAATGTAAATGGGAAATCCGATATAATTCATAAGAATCGAACGAAGTTGTATCATGTATGATTATAACATACTCAAGTAGGTAGAAATAACTATAGTAAATAAACTGAAGTCCAGAATTGTAACGAAGACAACAACGTGCATGCACTTAGGTTGCGGTGGATAGTTATTGGTAGGTACTTATTCATATTACAGCCTATGTTATTGTAAACCTTATACTCTCATGAATGAATTGATAAGATCAGCGAAATGACACGAGCTAAGAATTAGTTATATTATGTTATAGGTTAAGCACTAATATGTACTACAATATATAAAAAGGTATAATCTTTGAAATGTCTAGCTTTCTGTAAAGAAAAAAAAAAAAACTTGTTTATGTTTTTTTTTTTTTCTAAATACCGTGGGAGGTGTGATGTAGTATATAAGTATATTATATTCTACCTGTGTGAAGGCATATAAGATGTATCAATGCACCAAATATACTCAGTGTTTACTCAGCATCTGAGATGTTTCATTCTCCTTAATGTCCCGTCCTTATAATGAAAGTGACAGAACAAAGTGAAAATGAAATCTTTCGAATTTAGTGAGTAGACCTGCACAGTTCACGGTATTTAAAAAAAAATTAAAAAGGTACTTTGTCTCACGCTCGCAGCATAATCGAATTTTGCTCACTGTCTGTAAACAGCAAAACCTGCTTGTTTGAGGTGCTGAGGTGAAAAATAGATTAGAAAAAGTAAAAGTTAGTAAAGGATCACTTAAGACTAAACTAAAAAACTTTATACAGGATAGTAAACAGAACTAAATACCTACATTGTTAAAATTTAAACATAACAGTATTAAAGATATTTAAAAGTAATTTAAAAGTAGTAAGAAAGAACAAAAAGTATTTAAAAGTAAGTAAGGTGGTTAATTATGATGTAAAAGAGCGCCTCTCGCCATCAAACGTAAAAGTTTGGCGAGTTTAGAATTAAGCAACACCTCTGTATTAGAATTTCTTTAAATAAAAAAAAAAAAAAAAAAAAAAAAAACTTATTAGATACACCTCTGCCTAACTCGTCAATGATTACAAGGCGTGATGTCATTCTATGAAAGAGTTTAATAGAGGACGAAGGTTTGTATGGAAGTCATTTTTCAACACAGTTTGTTTGGAGAGAAAATTCAATGAGACGATGATCTTCACCAATTGATGATGAACAGGCGATTTTAGTTCAACAAAGTCTAACTTCAGATAACACATTTGTTGTGTTTAGTTTTTGGCAGTGAGTTTAAGCTGCCACTTAGAGTCCCTTCTTCATCAAGGGATATATGTATAAGAATAGTGTAGATATGGACAGACAACACATTAAATTGTCCAGAGTTTCCCTCCACTTTTGTGTTATGCCATTCTTCTACATATCAACAAGCTTGTAATCAAAGTAAAGTATAAATTATGGTCATAATACCCATACAACCTGTGTATTTTTCGCTCTTCGCCAACAACATCAATGGAAATTTCCGATTTCCCTTTCAACTAATGACGTTTTGTATTTATTTCTGCAAAAAAGTCGTTTGCATTCGCACGATCAAGGTTGGAATGCAAAAAGTATTGAAAATATATTTGTCTCGTATCATGAGTCACTTGCAAAACTTGTCATGTGACATTTTGTACAAACAAGCGACATTTTAGATACCTACCTGCTCTAAATATAAATATAATAAGATAATCATAAGTTTGTGCATTGAGTTGATGACACTTTTTTATGGTAAAGTAGTGTGATGATTTGGATATTTATAAGTTGTTATATCCATTGTACTGAGCCGGTTATTTTACCGGGTAGCTAAACATACGGTAAAGTGGGAGAAATGGCCACTGCACCCGTTCACGAGACGATGGATGATCAGTGCGATACTTTACGGTAAAAACTTGGAATCACATATCGACACTATCTATTCAATCAGTACTTTCTCAAGTTATTATGCCTTGTGACTGTGACTGTAGCTTTGCTTTTTTTGTATTTTTGACATTCAAAAGTGCCGTAATGGTCTAATTGAAATAAATGCATTGAGTTTTTTTTTTTCAACAAATGCAAAATAATAAAAAAAAGGACCTCCAAAAAACACTTTTTTAAAAAGTCCAACTAGGTCTAAAGTCTACATTTCAGAAGTCGGTGACTTTATTTGTTTCATTAACTTTTTTACCACAGACTAGGTTCATAAAAGACTGAGTTATGAGCTACCAAGCATAAAAAGTAAAAATAAAAGTACAACCGAATTGAGAAATTGTTGATTAAAATATCTGTAAAATATCGTTCTGATAATTAATCATCGCATCAACGGTGTCATACATAAGAAAGACACAATCTTGGGAGTCCTACATTAACATCGAAAGAAACGGAAAATTAAGGAGAAGCTAATTTGGCCAGGCAATGAGACAGATCAGGCTAACATTAAAGAAGTAACAATGCTGATAAATCCATCTCTGTCCTTGATGATTAGTGAACGGGTGAAGTGAAATCATCCTCTCTTAGATTTTGATCAAACTGACGGGCAGGTAAATTATTACCTGGAGAAGAGAATACACAATTACACATTCATCGAGAATATAAAAAACAAAACACGCTCAAGCCCACGCAAGTGATTCATATTTCGACTCCGGAGATGAAACAGACGGCAAATCACTGGGAAATGTCAGAATGTCGGCAACAGTGTTTGTGTCAGGGTGTTTTATGCCGGTTTGGACGTTAAAGGCAATCTTAGCCATTGTTTGAAACAATACAAAGGTACCTATAGATGCTTATGTGAACATACCTAATCATCACCTTCTTGCCTTTATCCGTATTTATTTGGAGTCAGCACAATATGTGTTCTTCTTCGATACATCTCTATCAAACGCCAACTTATTCATATTCATCTGTTAATTATCACCATATTTATGTTGCTATAATCATCATCATC
Organism: Xestia rhomboidea; assembly: GCA_963853795.1. Taxonomy (NCBI): domain Eukaryota; kingdom Metazoa; phylum Arthropoda; class Insecta; order Lepidoptera; family Noctuidae; genus Xestia; species Xestia rhomboidea. The sequence goes on from OY970778.1 coordinate 16,135,028, forward strand.
ATCATCAGCCTATAATGTTCCCACTGCTGGGACATGGCCTCCTCTCTATGAGAGGGAATGGGCTACCATCACGCGGCCCCAGTGTGGATTGGTAGATGTCACATGTCTTCGATTTTTTGGTTCTAGGACATGCCGGTTTCCTCAGGATGTTTTCCTGTGCGATGTTGTATGTCAGTATAGAGGTGAATTTTCAAAAAATGCTTCTTTAGTGCACACCTTTAACAAAAGATCACGCCTGTAATCACTGAAGGGTAAGGCAGAGGTGTACCTAATAGTACACCCAAATTTCGTCAGTTATGGTTTAAGTTCATATAATAGGGGGAGAACCTATTGCTATCAACCGGGATCAAATCCGAACTTCGTGGCTGCTACTGAGAAAATCCTGATCGAAAAACCCAATAAACCTTGCCGGACCCCGGGATCGAAACCAGGTCCTCATGATCAACAGTCGCGCTTGCGACTCGACGAACGAGGCAGTCAACCTTGCTCACCTTTGTATATGTTTAAGGAATTCTAATGCAACATTTCAAGCTTTATATAGCTGTGACTGTAAATAGAGTAGCTACGCCTGCTGCCAGAAAGTTCACAATAAGTTAAAAGAAAATACAATATAACCTTTTATTTATTGGATTGATGGATTAGTGGTTCTCTACTTACAAACCTGTAAGCCCCCTAACAACCAGACAGTTTTTTTAGTAGATGGATTAAAATATAATCTTAGTGCTTGTTAGTACAATAAAAAGTTTGCAATCATTTCATGTGACAATTGCTAGGATACAAATAATGAGATAATGGCGGCAATTTGTCACCTGAATGATATTGCAAAAGCATTGTAATCACTATATCGTTGCTAGACTAATTTAGTCATCAAAAGATCTGCTCTTCTTTTATACCCTAGTTAATATCAAATTAGAGTCGTATCATCTTTACCACCATAATCTGCCTAGCCATTCCCCAACTATGTTGGTGTCGGCTTCCAGTCTAACCGGATGCAGCTGAATACCAATATTTTACATGGAGCGACTGCCTATCTGACCTCTACAACCCAGTTAGTACTGGGTAATACGACACCCTGTAACGACTGTCAAAGATCTACAAATGATAGCCGGGACCAACTACTTAACGTGCTTTCCGAGACACGGAGGAAACTCGGTATGTAATGTGTGATCACCCATCCACAGACCAACCTAAGCAAGCACGGCTTAACCTAAAGATCGATCCGAGCGGCAGTTATTATTTAGCCACGAGCTCCTCTAAACTATCTTTACCACCAAATAAAGGATAATTTTGTTGGGATGGAAACGCTTTCTTCCATACTCGCCCAGAGTGCTACTTACAAGCGGCAGCATCTACGATGCGTTCGACAGTACGCTCTGTTTCTCGCTCTAGCAAAAGACGGTTCTGAGTGTCAGAAAAGGATAGGAGCATGGAAAAATTCGTTTCTTTTTCTGATGGGAAATCGTCAAATGACTCCTCCCGATCTGGGCGGAGCGGGAGGGAAGTGTCAGACTTTTACTGACTAAAACCCATCCATGTTCCTTCATCGCCCTTTGTGTTCCGGGGCCACGGTATCTCTTTCGAACAGTCCCGCAGCCCCGGCAGGCATCGGCACTTGACCCCTTCCTTTCTGCAGACATTTCTTTGAGCCGCGCGTGGAATACCAACGCGCCGTCGATAAGGCCTGTCGTCATAAGACGGACGGATGGCGAACTAGCCCATAGCTCACCGTCCACAGGCCCGCCTACGGTGGCCCCCGACGCCCGTTGCGTTCAGCCCTTAGACTCTCCTGGGAAACCTTGGTAGAAAGGCTAGATTTAATAACGGAACGTCCGTCGTTAAGAATGTGTCCATTGACAATTTTGTAGACACTATCCGGCACCGCAATCAATACAGGATATTTCAATTGCCTTAGGAAGCCATTTCAGTGTTTTACTTACGTTAATTATTTAGCTATAAGATTTCTAACCTAGAAAACACAAAAAGAAATAAATGAAAGCTTTAAGAAATGTGTTTTAGGGTTCCATACCTCAAAAGGGAAAAAAGGAACCCTTTTAAGATCACTCTCTTGTCCGTCTGTCCGTGTGTCACCACCAATTTTCTCAGGAACGGGTGGACCTAGCAAGTTGATATTTACACCACATACTGAGGTCTAGTTCCAATGACGTGTAAAAAATCAAAGTCCTGAGTCAACACGATAAAAAGATTTTCGCAAAAACTTATAAGTACCAAAATTTACCTTAAATATCAACCTTTTTTATTTTTCGGAATTTTCCTTTTACTTGTGCTGTAAGACCTTGCTTTTGACAAAAATTGACAATTCTAGGTCAACCGGAAGTACCCTATAGGTTTTGGGTCGAAAACCTATATAGTAGTTCCCGTTGACCTAGAATCACGAAATTTGGACAAAAGCAAGGTCTTACAGCACATGTAAAGGAAAAAGATCTGAAAACTGTAAATATGTAGTTTAATAACAAAATACCCACAAGTTTGTACGGAACTCTCGGTGTGCGAGTCCAACTCGCACTTAGCCGGTTTTTTTAAGTTAAAACTGTCGTCAAAAAGTCTGACTCGTGAAGGATTTGAACCTCCGCCCTCCGATGGTCAAGTAAATTTATATATCGGTGCTCTAACCTACTGAGCTAACGAGTCTTGTTCAACAGTGATCAAATCTAGATGCAGTATCTTCTATATGACGTATATCCTTGGCCTATTTCCAACTTCTAAGCCACTTTTCAAAACACTTAACATTATTTTGTTATTATGAAAGATTCCGACGATGAGACAAGAATAGTTAAAACAATAAAACATCAAGAACGACTACTCGACCAATCTTAGAAGTTTAGATTTCCAACGAAAGAGTGAGTTGAGTGTCATTACGCAATCATCCTTTTTTTTCTCCAGGTTGTCCATAATTTTCAAGAGATTTCTAGAAAGGATACCATGAGAGCACCTTCGTAAATATAAAAAAAAAAACAAAAAGTCTGACTCGTGAAGGATTTGAACCTCCGCCCTCCGATGGTCAAGTGAATTTATATATCGGTGCTCTAACCTACTGAGCTAACGAGTCTTGTTCAACAGTGATCAAATCTAGATGCACTATCTTCTAAATGACGTAAATCCTTGGCCTCTTTCCAACATCCACGTCATCTTTCTGATTTGAAAAACAGTTTTTCATAAAAGCTATGCCATCGCTCAAGGCAAATAAACAACAATGAATAGTGTTTTAAGCGTTCACGGTTCATAACTATACTTAAAATGTCACTTACGGGATATTTCGACGCTGTTGCAAGCGCCATGATCGCGGGTTAATGCCATGATTGCGGGGCGTCGAAATATCGGGAGCTCAAAACAATTATTAATCACGGAAGATATCCCGTAAATGACGTTTTAAGAACAATGAATAGATTTTATTTCTTTACATGGATTCTGTTTAACTCATTATCGTCTTTTTGCCCTTATCCCAATTCATTTGTGGTCGGCGCAGCATGTCTTCTTCTTCCATACTTCTCTATTACTCGACATCTCAGCAGTCACCTCCTTTCTATCATATCATGCTTCACACAGATCAACAATCGTTTTTTTTTATTCACCTTCATACTCAAATCGGCGTGTTCTAGAACGAAAACTTCGTAGACATGTAAAATGCACCAATACGCACGCGTGGTGGATGACGGGCCACTCCCTCTTGCAAAGTGCAGCCGCTCCATGTAAAATACTGGTATTCAGCTGCATCGGGTTAGACTGGAAGCCCAACATAGTTAGGAAAAGGCAAGGCAGATAATGATACTGATTCATACTCAAAACTTTCCTCACCACATTGTCCTCATCCCTCCGCATCACATGCACATTCCATGACAACCCTGTTTAACTGCCTAGTTTAAAATGTCCACCACACTGGGACTACTATTATCAATCTTATTATTTTCATCATATATACATTGTAAAACTTTCAGTATGAAATGGTTGAAACTACACCTTTATGAGGAGCCATTATTAAATCCTACCCTACAATCGTAGGAGTTGCAAAATTAACGAAACAATCTCCATGCAGCCTTATTAAGAATCACGCAATATTTAATGTTTTTCTTAACCAGCCTGTCCACTGTTTTCCAGAGATAGTTCGTGCACTTGTTCGTCTTCTTCTTCTTTCGTAACGATGGTACGACTTATTTGTACGTGAAGAACGCTTTCATGACTTTTAAAATATTTAAATACTTTAGTGAAAAGTGTGTATAAAAAAATCTGACTCGTGAAGGATTTGAACCTCCGCCCTCCGATGGTCAAGTAAATTTATATATCGGTGCTCTAACCTACTGAGCTAACGAGTCTTGTTCAACAGTGATCAAATCTAGATGCAGTATCTTCTATATGACGTATATCCTTGGCCTCTTTCCAATTGCTATGTCACTGTTCATAAAAACATGTAATAGTTATTTGTGCAACAAGAGTGCAAAGTGGGTTTTTGCTGAACATTTACCTAAGTAAAAAAAACAACATGGTAAAAATTAAACCACCACACCACATCACTAACACACAGATATCCAGACGATGATTTGTGTATTTTATAGGATACAATAAACAGGAAAAGATATTGACATTAACTTGTAAAAAATAATGTTATTTGTATTTGTGCCCCACTGACATTCTTTTCAAAAATGCAATGCAGGCAGGAAACTTAATTCTGCATTTTTTACATTAGGTATTCTGCAATCTTCAGGTGTTAAATAGCAGACTTCGTCACTGAACTCGCTCATATTTATTTATTATTATTACTTTATTATCCAAATTTTATTGTACTTTGTATCTAACCTAATCATTTTTAGCGTAACAGAGAATAAAACAATAAAAATTTGAATCCCGCTATTTTTACACACTTGCGGTATTCTGTCTCAATATTAAGATTATTAAAACGATAAATAAATAAGTAGACACATGATTTAATTCGATCATTCGAAATATACAAATTTTTCACTTACCTATAACCCGTGATTTACAATATTACGGTTACCGATTTACAATATCGGTATCCGAACGTTTTATTGTGTGTTTCTTTTTGGGCCTACTAGATAAGGAATTTGAAAATCTAATTTAGAATCGACTTATTTCTATCTCTCGCTTTTTTCGTATCGAAGTGAAAGTGACAGAACAAAGTGATGGTGAAATCTTTCGAATTTTGTGAGTCGACTTGCACAGTTCTCGGTATTTAAAATAAATAAATATTAAAAGTTACTTTGTCTCACGCTCGCAGCAAAATCTGTCTGTAAACAGCAAAACCTGCTTGTTTGAGGTGCTGAGGTGAAAAGTTATTTTCCATTAATTACACCTATTCATCGTCTTTGTTTATAAAAACCTCAGTACCAGGCAGGAAGGGAACAAATATTTCTAAAGCACAATCAGCTTCTAATGGTCCCATTACTGGGTCACGGGCTTGCACTCTATTAGAGGGAGTGGCCCGTAATCCACCACGCGTGCGGATTGGTGCATTTTACATGCCTTCGAAGTTTTTGTTCTAGAACTAGCCGTCTTTTTCACGATTATATTTTCCTTTATCTGTTTGGGACATGATTGGAAATAGAATAAATTGAGCAAACAAAGTAAATGCCTGTCTATGTCAATACTATTCGATTAATAGAATGGGGATAATTATGATAAAAAGAGAACCATATGTGATGTATCGAAGACAGCGGCTGAGCGGAGGGAGACTTAAGCACCCGTTAATCACCCTTTTATCTTTGTAATCTTCATAATTTTGTCTAAATAAAATTTACGCGTCCATTTTTGTAAAGTCCTTTTATTGCAGTGAAAATATGACAGTCAGTACCTACAGTGTTGCAAGAATTAAAAATATAAATATAAATGATACCACAGCATTCACAACATCCTCCCACCGCCCAACAAAGGAATATTGATATATCAATAGATATAGGTATTAGTCATTCAATAATTTACATCACAATACACATAAAAAATCATTTCCATTAAATTCAATAATTATTAAAATTACGTACCTACCGAGTCAATATGTATAAATTCAAATTGTGTAAAAATACAATGTCACAAAAATTTGTCAAAAAAACATTCATAGGTACACATTCAACAATAAATTAAATGGTCATTAAAATTACAATAAGGTACTGCAATACTATGGGACGCGTAACATAATATGCGGGATACAGCAACAACAGAATCGGGGCCGACAGATTTATTCACTATTCTAAAAATCGTTTTGGTACTTTAACCTCTCTTCCGTGTCTAGTGACCACGGAGGGCGGCTGAGTCAAGTTGTCCAAGTCTGAGTTCGACGCCTCACTGTAGTTCAAATCCTCATTATGTAAACAAGTCTCAGGCTTACCTGTGTTGCTGCCTGTTCTACGCCACTCATCAGAGACAGTTGATAATTCCAGGGGATAAAGCTTTTGGCAAGCTCGTACCCATTCACCATTCGCAGTCTGTACTCTTACGGCTCTGCTGTGTCCATCAGCACCTGTTAACAATTCTTTTACTATTCCTAAAGGCCAATATAATCTCTTGGAATCTGTCTCAATTAGAACAATGTCATTAACTTTAGGAAAATTTGGTACACACCTATTTCTACTGCAAAGTACAGCTAAGTATTCATTTCTAAAACGTTGTCTAAAATCGGCTCGTAATTTATTTAAATATTGATAACGAATATTAATATTATTTGAATCTATTTGATCCAAATCAGGTGTTTCTGTAGAATGTAAAGGATGCAAAAACATCATGGGAGTGAGCGGTTTTAATGAGTAGTCGTCTGTTGCTACATATGTCAATGGACGGCTATTTATGACTGCTTCACATTCACAAAGTAAAGTCGACAACTCAATCCATGTTACAGTCTGTTTACCCAACATTCTCCGTAACATATCCTTTACTACCCTGACAAGACGTTCCCACCATCCTCCCCACCAAGGTGCTCTGGGTGGTAGGAACCGCCATTTGATTGGCGGTGGAACGATTGTCAGGGTAGTAAAGCATATGTTACGGAGAATGTTGGGTAATTTTCAGGGTTCAGCTAATTTATTGAAAGAAATAAATTGGTGTGAAATCGAGGCTGTGACAGCAATCGTCCCACCGCCCAACAAAAGAACTAATACCTATATCTGTCAACCTTAAAGTCGTTTGAAAATTTCAAAAGTTGTTTTAAAAAAGTCTGACTCGTGAAGGATTTGAACCTCCGCCCTCCGATGGTCAAGTTTAGAATTATATCGGTGCTCTAACCTACTGAGCTAACGAGTCTTGTTCAACTGTGATCAAATCTAGATACACTATCTACTAAATGACGTCAGCCCTTGGCCTATTTCCAACATCGACGTCATTTTTCTGTTTTGATGAAATAGTTTATCATGAAAGTTTGCTATCGTACTGGTCAAATTACCTATACGTTGCAGAGTAAGCAATCTGAAATGGCAGTGGGCTGGTCATGTCTGTCGAAAAACTGATAGGCCGTTGGAACAAACGAGTCCTGGAGAAGAGACTGCGTATCAGCAAACGCAGCATTGGAGGTCCCCGAGCTAGATGGACCGACGAACTTAAAAAGGAGGCAGGGTCAGAATGTAGGCGGAAAGCGAAGGAAAGGGAGTAGTGGCTCAGTTTGGGTGACACCTATGGCCATGTCCAGCAGTCGACTGAATAGGTTTATTGATTGCAGCAAATGTCTTTGACAGCTTCCATCAGAGAATCTTTGTTTAAGTGTCAAGCTCCAGTTGTGATGCTGGTGGGTTCGACTAAATAAAACTGCTTTTCGATATGATGACTATAATTTTGACTGGGTGATTACAAATACAAATGGTCGATGTATACACACACACAAAAACATGAAAAACAAAATTGTATCCAAAAGTCTGACTCGTGAAGGATTTGAACCTCCGCCCTCCGATGGTCAAGTAAATTTATATATCGGTGCTCTAACCTACTGAGCTAACGAGTCTTGTTCAACATTGATCAAATCTAGATGCGCTATCTTCTAAATGACGTAAATCCTTGGCCTCTCTCCAACATCCACGTCATCTTTCTGATTTGCAAAACAGGTTTTCATGAAAGCTATGCCATCGCTCAAGGCAAATAAACAACAATGAATAGATTTTATTTCTTTACATGGATTCTATTTAACATTATCGTCTTTTTGCCCTTATCAAAATTAATTTGTGGTCGGCGCAGCATGTCTTTTTCTTCCATACTTCTCTATTACTCGTCATCTCAGCAGTTACCTCCTTTCTAGCAATTATGATCATTCACACAGATCAACAATCGTTTTTTTTTATCCACATACAGGGTGTAAACAACCTCATCACGAAGCCGTCAACCAAGCATTCTGTCCATCAAACTAAGTAGCTTTACGCAAAAAATTATTGCTGGGAAACGACTTTTGTTTTTGAGGTGAAAAATCATGTTTTGTGCAAGAACTCAATGTAACGCACTCAAAACATTGTGCTGATGGATGGACTGAATAATACGGGGGCCGTGGAGAGTTTTCCAGAGATAGTTCTTGCACTTGTTCGTCTTCTTCTTCTTTCGTAACGATGGTACGACTTATTTGTACGTGAAGAACATTTTCATGACTTTTAAAATATTGAAATACTTTAGTGAAAAGTGTGTTCAAAAAAGTCTGACTCGTGAAGGATTTGAACCTCCGCCCTCCGATGGTCAAGTAAATTTATATATCGGTGCTCTAACCTACCGAGCTAACGAGTCTTGTTCAACAGTGATCAAATCTAGATGCAGTATCTTCTATATAACGTATATCCTTGGCCTCATTCCAATTGCTACGTCACTTTTCATAAAAACATGTAAAGTTATTTTCCATCAATTTCACCTATTCATCGTCTTTGTTTAAAAAACCTCAGTACCAGGCAGGAAGGGAACAACTATTTCTAAAGCACAATCAGCTTCTAATGGTCCCACTACTGGGTCACGGGCTTGCACTCTATTGAAGGGAGTGGCCCGTAATCCACCACGCGTGCGGATTGGTGCATTTTACATGCCTTCGAAGTTTTTGTTCTAGAACTCGCCGTTTTCTTCACGATTATATTTTCCTTTATCTGTTTGGGACATGATTGGAAATAGAATAAATTGAGCAAACAAAGTAAATGCCTGTCTATGTCAATACTATTCGATGAATAGTATGGGGATAATTATGATTTTATATTATATACGACGATTTTTGTCAACCTTAAAGTCGTTTGAAAATTTCAAAAGTTGTTTTAAAAAGTCTGACTCGTGAAGGATTTGAACCTCCGCCCTCCGATGGTCAAGTGAATTTATATATCGGTGCTCTAACCTACTGAGCTAACGAGTCTTGTTCAACTGTGATCAAATCTAGATAAACTATCTACTAAATGACGTCAGTCCTTGGCCTATTTCCAACATCCACGTCATTTTTCTGTTTTGCTGAAATAGTTTATCATGAAAGTTTGCTATCACACTGGTCAAATTACCTATACATTGCAGTTGAGTAAGCAAGCTGAAATGGCAGTGGGCTGGTCATGTCTGTCAAAAGACCGATGGGCCGTTGGGGCAAACGAGTCCTGGACAAGAGACTGCGTATCAGCAAACGCAGCATTGGATGTCCCGAAGCTAGATGGACCGACGAACTTAAAAAGGAGGCAGGGTCAGAATGTAGGCGGAAAGCGAAGGAAAGGGTGTAGTGGCTCAGTTTGGGTGACACCTATGTCCAGCAGTCGACTGAATAGGTTTATTGATTGCAGCAAATGTATTTGAAAGCTTCCATCAGAGAATCTTTATTTAAGTGTCAAGCTCCAGTTGTGATGCTGGTGGTTTGGACTAAATAAAACTGCTTTTCGATATGATGACTATAATTTTGACTGGGTGATTATAAATACAAATGGTCGATGTATACACACACACAAAAACATGAAAAACAAAAGTGTATCCAAAAGTCTGACTCGTGAAGGATTTGAACCACCGCCCTCCGATGGTCAAGTGAATTTATATATCGGTGCTCTAACCTACTGAGCTAACGAGTCTTGTTCAACAGTGATCAAATCTAAATGCAGTATCCACAAAATGACGTATTACATTGGCCTTTTCAAAATTCCGCGAAATTCAAACAAAGCTTGATAAGAATGGTATAAAAGTAGTAGATAGCAAAAAAAAAACAAAAGTTACGCAACTGTATCTATGTGGGTTCATGGTCATGGCAAACAAAAATATTGGATTGTGTCAGGAACGGAAAGAGAAGTTTTCCATCACACATTAATTTGTTCTACATACATACAGAGGTGTAACTAATTGTACACCCACATTACACCATTCATGTTTAAGTCCCATGTAATAGGAGGCGAGCTATTGCCATCAACCGGGCACAAGTTCAGTCTCCGTGACTGCTACTGAGAAATTCCTGATTGAAAAACCCAACAACACTTTGCCCGACCCGGGGATCGAACCCAGGACATCATGCTCAGCAGTCGCACTTGCGACCACTCGACCAACGAGTCAGTCAAATAGTTAAACTTTGAGTTTGTAGAAAGGCACAATACTATTTATTCTTATTAAATGTCAGTAACTGAACGATAAAATCTGGTCATATTATTGCGTTAATTGTAACGTTAACCGTTCTTGAGAAACTGATCTGCTTGTGAAAGTACCATAATAAGTGAGACAATACCTCTTCAGGCTTCTCATTTTATATTATTTTATTCATTCATTGAAGCTTGCTTTGAGTACTTAATTTTACATTCCCAGTTCGGTACAAATTACAATTCATCCGACAGAAAGTTTTGTTAGTTAGGAAATTTTGCCATGATACACCGTCAATAAAAGGCAAACAACCAAGTAGTCTTGCAGAGTAACCCGATGTGGATATCAGATTCAGCTGCATCCACCGGACTGCAAATAGGTTCCCCTATGCGTTTAAAAGCGTTTGCATATCATGATACAGGAAAGAAAGTCAGTCAATGAGGCGACGAAGTATCAGTAATCTAAATAATACCATAGTTCATCAATGAAAAAGGTAACCTTTCTAAATCATTTTATTAAGAAAATAACATTAAATACTCATTATATCAAGATCTGGATGAAAATCTTCACCTTTAACATATGAAGAGCCAGACTTAAACAAACGCGCGGCAACTTCGTCATTTTCCGGGTATCCTCTTATTATAATTTGAATGAGAACTTGTAATTCATTTCTTGCATTTTCTGTCAAATTATGATCAAACCTTCTTAAAAAACTTTTCGCAAATTCTTCAAGACGTTTGTCTATGTCATTTCTTTTGTTAGCTGTCCAAGCCCTAATAGCTTGCACAGTATTATCAAAATCTATAGCAAGGAGATCGTCTTGCGAATATAATGCTTTATCTATGATATCTAGAAGAATACTAGTAGCTTTAGTCTTGGCCTTAAACTCTTCATTGCTCTTTTGAATGGTTTTAAATCTGTGATTTATCACTGTCCTCGCCACAGCTAAAAGTTCTCTCATAGCATATGTATCAAGGGATAATCTTCTTAGTTTTTCTTTTATTATTTCTTTGTCTTTTTTTTGCGTGATCTTAGCAAAGACTTTTTCTTTTTTTTTTAAGATGTTAGTTAGTATTTCAACAAGAATGCGCAGTTTTACATCATCAAGTATAAATATTTCGCTTATCAAATCCGCAAAATAATCACTAAAAGCAGGGTACTCCCTACAAACTTTATGTGTTTTGCACAAATATTGCATAACATCCACCCTATCTTTCCTACTAAGCTTTAAAAGTTTATGAGCTATTCTCTGATAGTTGTCACCTTGGTCTTGATGGGTTTCATGCATAATAATATCGTTCAATAGTTTATTTTCTTCGTTATACAGTAACCGGCACGCCGTTTCGACCATATCTAGATACAGAAAGTCTCTTTCAGTCTCATTCTGGTTCTTTTTGACGAATTCGTAATAATTTTGAAGTGTTTTTGTATAGTCATTGGTAACTATTTCGACTATCGCCGTTATATTCTTTTTTATATTCAGATCAATTTTTATTTGTGTTGCGATGTTATTGAGTGTTTTTGTTCCTTTCTTCTCAAGGTGATTCAGGAACTCTTTTAATGGATCTTTTGTCTCGTTTTCAACCTCTTTTGACCTGCGATCATCCTCATTTGCCTTAACCATATAATCCCAATTTGCTTGTCTGTCATTGAATGCCCTCATGACTGTCTTTACCATAGGGTTAACACTCTCGGGCAACACTTTTGATAGGTCGCCTTTGCCCGAGATATCTAAAGGTATTGCGTTCAGTACCTCAACAACAATTTCTGAGGGTTTTTTGAACACATCAATGATTTGGTTTCCTACTCTCATTTTTCCTTTCATCTCTACATCAAAGCAAAGAGAACCAGAGAGTACTGGAATTATAGATACAAGATTAGAATACTATAGACTACCTCGTTCGTCTGGTCGTCGACTGCTGAAGGATCTTGGGTTCGATTCCCAGGTCGGACAAAGTGTTATTGGGTTTTTCAATTAGCTAGGTACTACATTGCGAGAAAAGACGATGGTAACCTGGGGAAGCTAATCGTGACCGGCAAGGTGGACGCCAAAAGACCTCGTGAACGCAGCCCAGTACGATAGTCTGACCAGATCCGCACCGCCCTTGACTCCACAGTCCACAGCGCCCTTCACACAGCCAAAGACAGAAATAGATGGAGAAAGATTTTAGAGTTACCACAAACTGTCAAATTTCTCCAAATTATTTTAAACCGTAAACTGTTAATGTTTAAGTTCAAAATCGAATGAGAAAATTTTACAGTTTGTAGTAACTTGATGCACTGGCGACTGTATTTAATCGGCAGCCTTTATACAACCAGAAAAACAAATTAATCACTTTGTAAGGAATGGTTAACTTACCTTGCAAAACGAATAAACTTAATATTAACATGTTTATAAAGCCGTGTGTTCCTCACAGTAGAACATGGGTAATATAAACACGAAATTAAACATTTCAGAGGACTATCAGAAAATTCATTAATTATAAACTTAATGACCGTGTAAGTAAGTATCGTTGAAGTGTTATATCATTTGCTAAAGTATTTCAGTAAATATTCTGAAACTGCTTATTAAATAACTCAACATACTTACTGCCTATCTGACCTCCAGAACCCAATTAGTACGGGGTAATACGATACCCCTTGGTAAGACTGGTTGGTCTGACTTGGTCAGACTTTCGGCCAAAGACTATATACCTGTAACGCCTGACAAAGAATTACAAACGACCAGGACCAACGGCTTAAAAACTTCGACTTTTAAACACTATTTTTTTAAATAAAATATTATAATAGCTGATGCTCCTGACTAAAAAAACTATGATTCTATTTAGTCCGTCAGTTAGATAATCGGAATATATTGGATACGTATTTTTTGTTTTATCATATCAATAAATATTGACGAAGAGAAAACGCATCAAAGATCATGACTAAGTAAAAACTAGTACAAAGTGTACCTACATGTGACGTCACACGAGTTTTCGACGCATATCGTCTTCATATTTTGTTTTACGAGAAAAAAGAAAAAATACGTGTCCAATACTTTTTGGAAATCTATCTGACAGACTAATTAGATTTTTTATGGTTATTGTCAAAAGTAAGCTTTTTTATGGTTACTGGCAATACTACAATAGCCATAGCCAACTCTCTCTTCAATTTACACCGTCGCATGTTTTTTATAAAACATACAATACAAAATGAGAAACAAACTAGCTTAAACATTAGATAACGGCCAACAGTCATTAATTATAGCTTGCTAGATATCTGCCTAAGGCTTCGTACACACTGTAAATCATTCACGGTTAGCTCCAGACAGCTGTGCGAATAGTTAGCAATGCCCCTTAGGTAATATCAGGGCTGTTGGTAAAGTAAAATGGATTTCACTTCCTATTTGCAAGATAGAAACAAAATAGAATTGAAGTACATTTTTTCTTTTTAAGAAAAATAAAAACATTTTTGCATAATTATGATTTTTGTATAGACGCTTTAAACTAACATAGTCTGTTAAATCAGTAGAAACTGTAGAACAAATAAAATCCTAAAAATTTCACATCTTTTATATTTAGTTTCACCTGTACCGATGTTTGTCTGTCCGTAATGAAATCTTGCAAGTTAAATTTGATCCACTTCCCGGCGCGCGTGGAACACGAACGCGAACCAGCGAGTCAGCAATAGGGAAGGGGTCCGCAAGGGCCAAAGCTTGCCGGGGCTGCGGGACTATTCGAAAGAGATACCGTGGCCCCGGAACACAAAGGGCGATGAAGGAACATGGATGGGTTTTAGTCAGTAAAAGTCTGATACTCCCTCCTGCTCCGCCCAGAGTGGGAGGAGTCATTTGATGATTTCCCATCCGAAAAAAAAAGGGTCTGATGGTGGAGCTGGAAGGTGGCCATAGGAACATAGTAGGTGGGTCAATGACCGCTTTTGCGATCTTACCTGGCACCAACTATAGTCACTAGACAGACCGACTTGTTACTAAGTAGTAACAAGTATTGGAATACGATTTTGTTCGTCTTGTCCTGTCAATCGCTCGTAAATATGAATGTTTTTATTGGTCAATTAACCAAGGACCTACTTTCTCCTAGCAGCCCTACTTTATTGCAATAATAAGGGCGCGTGCGCATTGCCCAAGCGAAGGGCACGCCTTACCATTGTTGTATCAGCCTATCTGACGGACTGGATTACAGCCAATTATTATTTGTCAATGTAAATTATTGTCCTTTGGATGGCTGTTGAGTTTAACACTGCGTTGAGAATGTTTAGTTAATATGTTAAAATGTTTATTTAATTTACTTAGCGTAAATATTATACAGGATGAATTTAAAACTGCATCATTGGATGAACCTAGCCAGGAATCGAACCCAAAATATAGGAAAACAAAAAACACACGCACTGTATTAGTACACTATTCGATAGCTTCACTTGGATCAAACTCTGGAAAGTAATGTCAAAATGTGTAAATCTCCTTCACAAAGAGCCCTATCTACGAGCACCTTAATACCAGTCAGTAAGACGAAATGATCAGAGTGCAATTTCAAATCTTCTACTAATCACCATTAGACCCACATTGTAGTTAACAACTACATCAAGAAAGTTATTAACGAACACGTCTTTTAAACATGGCGGCGGCCACTCATTATAATAAAGTGAGATGTATTCAGTGCTGAAATGTAGATAGCTTTGTCGCCTATTTGTGTGTTTGTTCGCTGTCTACTGTCGACCGTAACATACAGTTACGGTCGTTATATAGTTTGTTATTGTGTAGTGTTCAGTAAGCATCAGTCTGCTTGTGAAATTCGCGAAAGGCGTGGTCAACGGGATCAGTTGACCAATTCAAAAATTCATTAGGTCGACTGATCCCGCGGGATCCGCCTGTGTGGGATCAGTTTACTAAAAAGCCAGAATTCGATGCGTTGATTAAGATTTTACTGATTTTTGAAAGGACTTGGAACAGGGACCGAAATGGATAGGTACCTACCTACTGTTGGGGTGATTTTGGGGAATGCAATTTTGTCCCCGCTCCGTTAACCATACATGTAGGTTATAGATCTAACCGGTTAACCTTGTAACCCGGTCCTTGCTCACAACTGTCTAGTCGTCGTAAAGCGAATTTGATAATATGACACTCTAATATGAAAAATTAAAAAAATTAGGTAGACACCGTAAATCTTATGTCAATCTAGTTGAAATCCGTAGAAATATGAAGATTTTGAAAAAAACACCCCTTCTCTAGGATCTCAGTCTTTTGACTTGTAAAATCACTCAACCGCCCGCGGCCACCATGGTGGCCAGTTGCTGTTTTGCGAAATGTCCGTGGCCACCATGGTGGCCAGTAGCGCCTTCGTCCAACAAATGCAATAAAAAATCTACTAAACTACTATTTCTAGAGCTTATTCCTCTTGTCTCTCTTCCAACAATAGCAACACTATTCCATCGACAAATCTCAAAATAAAAGTAAAAACTTTAGTGTAAACAAACTCCGCCATTTCTGACGTGTGGCGTCGTATTTCAATTGTTCTGTTATGTATATTGTTATTTTCGGATAGTGTTATATATCAAATTAATCGTGAAAATCTGTGCTACTATAGTATCATAAAGGAAACTTAGTTTTCGAATCTCAAAGTTAAGTATTTCGCCTCCGAAAAAGTGGTAGGTTTAAATACCTATAGTGATTGTGTTTATACAAGAAATAAGTGTTTTTGTGATTAAAACGTGTGTGTTAACGGAAAAACAGTGCATAATTAGTATTGTGAGCATATTATTAAATTGTATATACAAAAACAAGTGGCTTCGTAAAGTTATAGGTACGTAAATAACCGTGTTCAAAAACAGTCGTTGGCGCAGGCCGCGTCAAAATAAACAGTGAGTATCCAAATTCTAATTTAATTCTAATTAGACTATCGTAAATAAACTAATAAGATTATGGTCTTATTAGAAAGGAAATATGATCTAGTTTATTTTAAAATTATTTTAATTGAAATTTAATATTTAGAAAAATTCAAATTAATATTTAAAAAAAAATAAAAAAAAATAAAAAAAATATCCGTTTTCATCCCTGTTTTTCAAGTTCTACATTTTTTTTGAGTTTCAAATTAATATAATTTTTTTTTCTTTTTTTGATTCCTTATCTATTCAGCTATTCACTGTAAATTTAAATAAAATTTACAGTGAATAGCTGAATAGTTTTATTATTAAATTAGCTATAGTATTGAATTAGCTATAACTCTTGTAGTTTGCGATTGTCTATCTAAAGTGTCAAATTACATGCGAATATTTCGCAATTTTTTGCACGCTCGGGCGCGCGGGCGGTTTGGTGCAAAAAAGTCGCGCGCGGGGCTAGTGAGTGGAAAAGTAATCCTGCGAATATAAATTACTTAAATGACCACGACGTATGTGCCTAATGCCAAAACATAACCAAAAGACATCCCAGATTAACCAAAGTATGATGCATTCTATTTGCTTCTAACCAACATGTTTCCTTACATTTTCTAATAAAATAACCATCTCTAAACCTATCAAAACGCTCAAGCATTAATCTCTTACAAGAGAGCTCATATAATATTAAATCAATCTTTACTATCATTCCGTTAATCCTGCCACGAATCAAAAGCCTCACTGGCGCCACGACGCTACCGCCATCTAGCGCCATCTCAGACCGACTCGAGGCAGTCCTTATCAGGTATCACCAGTGATCCTGTTCCTGCGCATCTATCTGGACATTCCTGACGTATCTACATCCTCTGTGACAGCTGTTCGGGCTTATGTTATATCCTGTGTGGTGCAAGTTGGAAGAGGATAAGAAAACGTTTTTTTGGTTTTATTTTGTTGCTCTATTTATTTCCAACGTGCAATGTTTATCAAACTCTTGTAATTAATGCACACTCACAGAATGGTAAGAACAACTTAATGTTCTTATCTAACGGAGAACTATAATAGCGCGATGAAGCAATTTGATTTTAGTTCTTTAATTTGCGATAGATGGCGCTACATTACGTTTTATTTGTTTTAATCTATGCCCCTACATCACTCCCCCAAGACTTTTAGTGTCGCGTGAAGAGTACCTACTCTTTATTTCTGGGCCTCGATTGCAAACCTACCATTCTTCAGTCAAGTTAGAGTCACTTTTAATGTGTATTTCTTCAACGTTTATAGTGGGATTGTCAAAGCTTTTCTTCAGCTAATGTCGGTCTCAAACATTTTTGACTTTTCTATCAACTTCTTGTTCTTTATTGTTAAGGAAAACATCGTGAGGAAACCAGTATGCCAGAAGTTATTTCTCGACGGCATGTAAAGCCAAGTCAGAGGCCCATGGGTGGCATAAAAACTCTGACACCAGGTAAGGCACTAACAACAGGAATACACGATACAGGAAAGGAAAACGGTTACAATACCGCTCCAACCAAGCCCACAATACGAGTAGAATCGTAGATGAACATTTATTTCAGGCACTCTAAATCACTTTTAGAGTTCAGAATAACATAGTGCCGGTGTAAATAGCTTCCGAAGTTGTTGAACTGCAATACGTTGATGTGTATTACATTCCTGACATACCTACTAATAAGTAAGTAGCCGTAAAGCTAACCCGATGAGGGAGGTGCAGAGCTGAGAGACTGATGTGGCGCCTGGCATAAAGCTGGGGCCACACTGAGGCGAGTTCCGTGAAGGACGCGTGCTGCGTGCGACTGCGAGCGTCGCGCGTCGTTTGTTTCAATGATTGGGAGATCACACGAATATCCTCCGTACAAGTTAGTTGCACACTCGGCGCACTTGAACTTTGTCCCGTATACCGTGATTCTATTCAGTGTTGCTAAATCTTTCACCCTGCTTTAGGTTGATTAACACTTGCTTGATTGAAACAAGGCTTATTTAGTTCACCATTGACATTACGACGGCTTCATACGCCTTCGATGAACATCTCTTCCTTAGAAAAACGCTTTCGTTTCCATCTTACGCCAAACAAAAACAAATATTATAAATCGCGTTAATACGACACGGAGTCCTGGTCATCCGCTACAAGGAAATAATAATTATGCCTATAGAGTACCTACCTAACTATTAATGTAAGTGCACTTACTTCGCAGTAGGAGAAACCTATGGAACAAAAAGATGATAGCAACTCAACCGCGATTGTTGTAATCGCTTGGTTTATGGCCACACACGTAGACACGCGATTCTTATGAGACACAAAAAGCATTTCTTCCGACGACTATGATTTCACGTAATAACGGCAGAACAAACATGGATAAACTTTGGTACAGGGTTAAGCGCAGGCTACACCGCCACCTAGCGAGCGAGCGAGCAAGCCGGGCGATTGCTCTTTTCATACTTCGTTTCGGCTCTGTATAAAAGGAGGTGAAACGATGGCTTGCCCGGCTCGCTCGCTCGCCCGCTAGCTGGCGAAGTGTGGCCTGCGCTTTATTCTATGACCTGGGCTAGGAATATGAAGGAATGAATGGAGGAATTTTGTGTGCAATAAAGAATAGGAATATGAATATGACATAGTATAGGTAGGTACGTTTTATCCCGGTAAGTAGTACTTACATTCGCGGAGGTTCATTTACAACATCCGCGAAGCCGGAGGCATACGCTAGTATGTATGAAACTTCTCTTGGTTTTACTTTAGGTTTCTGTTTACCTACCCAAGGTATTTAGGTCTGCTAGATCTAAAGTCAGGCAATTTGTCGCGGATAACCCAGTCTGAACTAACGACCGTGCCAGTAATCAAACTGCAATAAAATTCCATTATAAAGCAATTAGCGTTTATAATAATCCTGTTAGGTGTCATAAATTGATTGGTGCTAATTTTGCTCGGGGCGCCTTCCGAGCAAAATTAGCAACTCTATAAACTTCAAACTTCGTTTGAAATTCTGTTAGAATAAAGTTCTAATCAGCTTGCACTACAATGTGGTCGTTACGTCGGTCACTGCGGGCCGAATAGTGCGAAATGAGTGGTTTTTATTCTTTATAAAATCAAATATTCGTCTTTTGGAAAAAAAAAACGACAATTATTTTCATTATTAAATTGCCGATCCATTAGTATAAGTAGCAAATCAAAATAATGGTTACTTTACGAGGAGTAGCATGTTATAAATAATTATTTCTCATTTCTGTGGTTTCGTAGTGAGGGGATTTTTAAACAATAGGCTACTTGAAAAAAAAAACGACAATTTCGGAGTCAAGAATATGTAGAAATTTAATGTATTTTTTATTAGTTCGTTTTTCTTTTGGATAAAGAGGAGTAGGCTCCTAAAAACTACTCGCTCAAGGTCATTTGCTCGGGGAGGCGCCTTATAGGAGTTTGAAAATAAAAGTGAGGAAATGTAGGTGTGTAATGTATGTGATAGGTATTAGATCTGTCGATTCTTCGAACGCCCGTCATCCCATCGTCATCATCATCAGCCTATTAATGTTCCCACTGCTGGGACACAGGCCTCCTCTCAATGACAGGGAATGGGCTATAATCCACCACGCGGGCCCAGTGCGGATTGGTAGATGTCACATGTCTTCGATTTTTTTGGTTCTAGGACATTCCGGTTTCCTCACGATGTTTTCCTTCACCGTTTTGAGAGCAGTGGTGATAAAATAAATTACACAAAGTAATGCGCCTGTCTGGGTTCGAACCCACGACTTACTGTTCGTAAGTCGGGGCCGCCACCACTGGGCCACCGCTGCTCAGTCATTCCATTGTCCTCAAGTATTTTTTTATGTTTTATGCCTGTAATATGTCTTGTATGGTGTACTTAATGAAGCGTGAAATAGTGACCTCTACTACTTAGTTTTTAACTTGATTTTTAAGTTTTTACTTTTTGATTTGCTAGGTACACTATTTTGTATGCCTTCGGGCGGGACATAGTATGGATCAACATTTATTAATAAAACATCTGCATATTTTTGACCCTATGTTCACAAAATGAATAAATGAATTTGAAGAGTATTCTATCTCTCTGTCATATGTTTACACAACATAATATATAATTGTCTTTAATCCTAGAAGTGTTAAGTGTTGTTAAGTCAGTGTACTATCGAGGACACTTCTACAACATAGTAGTAAGCTCTCTAGCCCCGCCCCGTTGACTTTGTATAGAAATAATTAATGAAAAGATACTGATCGGCCGAGCGCACTGACGACGCCCGCCAAACGAGAGTTATTGTTATTTTGCGCGCCAAAGTTGACGCTTTCCTAATAGGCCTAATCTTTGTAAGTCCATGTGGTGGCGAGCCCATTGCCATCAACCGGGCACAAATCTACACTCCGAGGCTACTACTGAGAAATTTGTTATGGTAAAACCCAATAACGCTGCCCGACCTGGGGGGAATCGAATCCAGGACGGACCTTATGCTCAGCAGTCGCGCTTGCAATCACTAGACCAACGAGGCAGTCATATTTCTAGTTCGTAGAAAAGGACCCGTAGACGTGGAAAAAAATGCATTCCAACCAGAGAATTCCAATTTTTGAAATTCCCTAATCCAGGGAACTAAATACTATCACCATAATCAACATTAACCCATCCAACTACCATTTGCATGTATCTTGTCTGAAGAAAATGCCTAAAATAAGATAACGTTAACTATTTATCCGAAATTCAAACACTGTTTTAAGCTTTCACGGTTTAAAACTAAACTTAAGTATATTGTCACTTACGGGATATATCTTCTTCTTTTTTTCTTTTCCGTAATATCGGGAGCTCAAAACAAATAATAATCACGGAAGATATCCCGTAAGTGACAATATAAGTTTAGTTTTATCCGAAATTGTACAATGTTTCATGTTCGCCGTAATCATCTTCTCTTAGAATTCAGTCCGCCGAAGTCAAACAAAAAAACACAAAAATTTTACCAAGGTCTATTTAAATGGATTAACTGGAGAGCATCACATAAAACTGCTGTAGATAGGTACAGGGTACTTGCTATAAATAGTAACATCACGCCACATCAGAAGAGGCACGGGAAAACAGTTAAAATCACGGCGCGTCGCCCCAGGCTATACCTGCTTAATTAATAATGTAGAACATATTTTGAGGGACGATAATGAAACATACGGGTTTTTGCCTGACAACGATTCGGGATTGCCTTGTTGGTCTAGTGGTTTCAAGTGCGACTACGGTTCTGGGTTCCATTTCCGGGTCGGGCAAAGTGTTATTGGTTTATCCATCAGGATTTTTTTTACTAGCAGCCACGGAGTCTAGATTTGTTCCCAGTTGGTAGCAATAGGCTCGCTCCCCTCCCTAATACATGGGACTTAAACATAACTGGCTAAATGTAGGGTGGCTAAATTTGGTACACCTAATAGTAGGGCCTAATCCCTAGGGGATTACAGGCTTGATATTATGTTATGGGTTTTCGCAAACATTCAACCACATCGTTTATGGCAGCCTTGTTCCAGCCACTGCTGGGGACTTTTGCGCTATGCTTCCCTGGTCTGCACGACTCCAGGACTCCAGGTCTTAACCACGATTTTCTGATGGTCATTGTCCTACATTTATACCTATACCTACTGTTATTTTCCGAAGCGTAGAGATTCACGAAACTTGTTTAATATTTCTTATCTTTGCGAAAAGAAGTGGGTAATAATCCACCACGCGGGATCTACATACCTATGATAGAATAGTTAGAAATACACCTATGATACTTTCACCTTACCCACCATTTAGCTCTTAATATGCTTCTTTGCACAAATCCTTATAGACGTCCACTAATGGTCTGAAACCACGCGGTTATCCTCAGCCACGGGCAGGACAGTCACCTCCAAACTCTGGGTAGCTCTGTAACAGGAAGATTTTAAATCTTCTATGCAGTAACCGTGAGTCAATGAGATTCTGTATCTCAGAAACAATCATTAAATCAGAACCTTACTTTTCATGAAAGGAAGTGACTGCTGAGATGACGAGTAATAGAGAAGTGTAGAAGAAGACATGCTGCGCCGACCACAAATAAATTGGGATAAAGGCCGGAGAATAATTACGATGAACCTTTACTTTTCATACCGTTTCAATATCGTCCTACAACATCCTTACCTTAATTCACGGTTCAAAAAGGACTTTTACTTTTTTGTTCAGTTTTGTGTGCAGTTCTCGTTAAAATTTACATACAAATACGAGCGGCTACCGTGTGATCGCTGATTCGTCTCGCACTCCCGTGTAATCATGCCACCGGGCTTTTGAAGGCTAAATTAATTGAGCCTTTTACTTAATAAAAACTACGGTTCATTAATTTAGCATTTTGATTATAAGTATGGAAGAAGAAGAAATGCTGCGCCGACCAAATGAATTGGGATAAGGGCAAGACCCGCAAGAGAATGATGATTGGATATTGATAAAGATGTGTTGGTGTTTTAGCGTTTATTGAGGAGAGGTTATTGGTTAGTCTGATATGTATTTATTGCTTTTGGCGTTGGTGGTGCAGGGAAAGGTAAAGCGGGCCAACACAAATGACTGACCTCACACGGACTAGGTAGATTCGAGCCACTTAATCCACTTCAAGTGAGTTTTAAGTAGACAGGTACCCAACAGCTACTGCAAAATAAACCAACACAATAAAACGTTTCCTACCCAGACCAACATGGGCATTTGATTATACTAATTCTAAGATAATGTCAGACAATTAGAATGTCAATGTGAATATTATACCAACAACAGCTATATACAAGATTGACATACTAATAGCTCCTTGACTATTTCGCAATTACATCGCCTAGAGGTTATATAGACTTGAATATTGGTAGTCTGGATTGAGCCTAGAGGTCTTTATTAATGAAACGATTTGGATCAATTAGGGAGTTGGATAAGAGAGCGATTGAATTAGCAGTCGTCGGGCAAGTTATTTATTTATTTATTCAGTAGTATACATACATATCATACATTTAAGTTGGTGCCAACATAAACTCATTAGAGTTTTACCGTGCACCAAGATCATCAACTACATAATTTAGAATTAGATCCACTTAGGTAGTTACTTAGTTAAAAATAAAGAAACAACTACAAAAGTTGAAGAGCACAGTTTTTTTAGATGTTACAGAGGATTGAACTTGTCGGAGCAAACAACGGAGTGTCTGTCTGTCTGTCTGATAGCTGTTCACGCGTAAACAGACTTCGATGACATTTGGCGCATAGGTAGGTGGTATTCCCACATCATCATCTGCCTAGCCTTTTCGGTCGGCTTCCAGTCTAACCGGATGCAGCTGAATACCAGTATTTTACATGGAGTATTCAGCTGCAGTGGTAGTTGTTGGAATGAAAGATGTCGTTGATTAGACTCGGTTTATTATGATGAGGTACACATTATATTATACAGAATAATAATAAAGCTCGATTACCACTCACTGACTCACTGACAGAATTGTTCTCCCAGATGGTGGATGGGGAGGTGGGTATATTTTGACAGATTCGTAAACAACTAACTCTAAAACCTATGGGAAAAATCCCAAACCTCCCCTTTTCGCCCCCCTTCTCCCGCCTCCCTATCGTATCTCGGAAACCAAGTGACTTGGAACATTTTTTTTTTAGATTCGTAAAGAGGAGGCTCGGAAAAGTAAAAATATTTTTTCAAAGGTGTCCCCCTTGCCCCCCTTCTCCCCCCCTTTAAGCGGATCTCGGAAGTTAAGAGACTTGGAACATATTTTTTTTCAGATTCGTATCAAGGGGCCCCGAATTACTCGAAATCATTTTTAAAAACTCTCCACTCTCCCCCTTTCACCTCTCCCCCCATCGTATTTCGGAAACTAGGACACGTAGCGGCATTTTGATTTTTACTATACTTTATTGAGGGGCGTTGAAATTTTTATACCCTCCCCTCCCCAACCTCCCCTAAAATTGAAAGGGCTGTAACTTTATAACGGTTAGAGATAGCCATGAGGTGTTTGAACAAATATAATATTAGGCGTCGAAACCTGTCCGGTGGTTGGTAGGTACAGAGCGGAGCGAACCTGCGAGACCAAGTGGAGTGAAGGGGGGAGGTGGCGAGCGCAGCGAGCCGACCTCCGTAGCGTAACGAAGGTTGAGTGGGTGAAGCGTAACTCTGGGACGACGACAAGCAAACCTCAGGGTAATGTTTTTTTTATACTTCTCAAATGTTTTAGGGTTCTTAAGGGTTCTCATACTGATTTAGGGGTAATTCTAACGGATTTTCCAATTCATTTAAGGATTCCTATGGATTCTCAAAATTTTATAAGGATAGGGAAATACTTCTCAAAAAGACGAAACCCGCGAGCTGCGTGCAGCTCGCGCACCCAAGCAAACTATTTATATTATACAGACATTTTACGAGTAGTATTACAGACGGGATACGACCTAGCAGTATCTTGCTGGAGTGACATGTATAAACCGGAACCATAGATAATATCTAGTGGTGTACACGCTAATAACATATTAATTAGTGATGACACAACAGTAGTATTCCCACTTCCGTTGCATAATTTATAACCTTCATACGGGTGAACCTACACGGCTGTTATTTGTAGACCTTTAACAGTCGTTACAGGTAGTCAGTGACCCTAAAATCTGTCACTAACTAAGTTGTAGAGCTCAGATAAGCAGTCGCTAAAATACTGGTATTCAGCTGCATCTGGTTATTGTGCAAGCCGACCACAACATTGTTGGGAAAAGGCGAAGCAAATGATGACGCGGGTGAAGTCACAAGAATAAATACATCTCTGCCAGAAAAACTTTAAACAGTGCAAAAGAAACAAGTAATCGTAAAACACCCTTTTTAATACGATAAAAAAATCCAAAAAAAAAATAAAAGAGTCCAGTCAGGTATTTACGCCTTTACCTACCCTATAACAAGTAGAGCGTTAAGATAAGTGATCGTACCGCCCACGTCAGTCGCGTCGGCAAGGTCACTGTCGCACGTTCACTTTTGTCGTGCGTGTGCGCATGTATGCAGGTGCTTTGATTTGTCAACTGTGCAGTGGCCTTCCGATACTTCGTTACTTAACTTGTATGTATACATATAAACACTCTTATCTTGAGTATAGATACATAGATAGCATAACTTTCTGAATCGCGAAAGGGAGGTTGAAGTTAAAAGTTTATTAATTGCATCCATATCAAAATCCGCAAAACTTTTTCTACATTTTTGTATAGTTAGTGCCTAACCTGGTGTCAGAGTTTATATGCTGTTCGTGGGCTTCTAATGATTGATTGATTGATTAATAATTATATAATATATATGAAAGTTAATCCATAAAAATTTTGAGGTGCGTGCCTTGGGTGAGAACTCGAGACCTATGACTTAGCAGTGCGACGGTCACACCACTAACTAGGCTATAACTGCTATTAATAGTTAAGGGGAGTACAGGAGCTAAACGCGAGTTTTATAATGCAAAAAAGCATATGAGTCACTGCAATAAACAAAACCAGAAAAATATATGATATTCTTCAGGATATATGCTAGTACGATAGTGTTTGAAAACTTACTCGATAAAAAAATCACGAACTTATCTCTAAAAAATTCTTTTAACGAGTAAAAACCATACTAAAATACACGCGATCATTCTGATTTTTTGGCGAATAATTCTACAAGCAACATATTAGCATCATAGTGTTTAAATTTTTTAGTTCAATCAATAGATTTTCAGTAAATCGCAAAAAAACACCCATTTCGCAGTGTCGTAACAACCACTTTGTAGTGCAAGCTGATTAGAACTTTATTCTAACAGTATTTCAAACGAAGTTTGAACCACCACCAATAGAGTTGCTAATTTTGCTCATGTAGTCGCCTTAAGAGAAAGTCTGAGAGTAGCACCGGTGACAGAAAAGATATGTGGAAATCGGTTACCATTGTATAAGGCATGTGATGCAGAGGAATGAAGAAAACGTCGTGAGGAAGACTTGAATATGAATGATGACGAAACAAACGATGGATGGACTGTGTCAAAAATGATACAATGTATAATAATCGTCAACACGACGATTAATAGAGAAGTGTAAAAGGAGAAGATATGCTGTGCTAACCCCAAAATACACACACGGACAAATTTATTTACTTACGTTTTTTGAAATTTGCAGGCCACTGCAAAAAACGTAAGAAAATTTAAATTTCGCGAATAGTAAATGATTTTTTGAGATTTAATGTAAGTACTTATTTTATTTATTATTTTCGCTTTATTTGAGTGTTTGTTTATTTTATGAAAGAAAACAACAAAATGTGGGGTTGTTAGGATTTATTTATGGAGAAATAACAAAAACTTTAGTCACTGTTCGTTCACTAACACGTTCGTTACGCATTTCTTCCAAAACATTTCGGGTTTTTAACAGCGGTTTGATGACGATTTCTTAAAGTTTGCGCCCTTACAAAACGTCGTCTACGGCACTGCTTGCAAGATTTTTGCCTTGCCCTCGCCTGCGCACGTAAGATTCTGTCTGTATCGTTGCACATTACGGTTGATCACGGCTACTAATACACACAACGTTCGACTGACCCATAAGTTTTAAAAAAAAGACACTTTTATTTTGTTCCCCTAATTTTGCGTGTCCGTTTCGACTGCTCGGCCACAGTGTCGTAGAAGAAAAACGACTACGTCAACATTACGAAGGAATTTGTTAAACACTAACAATGAAACTCGCAAATTCGTAGATCCAATATTCAGAAAGTTATGAAGGTGCCCATGTTATAACTTAACCATGGCCGCGCGGTCCGCACATGGAGAACCGCACGGCCACGCAGTTTTCTTAAACGGGGCTTCGTAGAGGTCCCATTCTTTTTGCTAACACACTGATACGATTTCGAAGAAAATGTAGTCAGTATGAATAAAGCCCTTTTTTTTTTAGGATGGGAAATCATCAAATGACTTCTCCCGCTCTGGGCGGAGCAGGAGGGTGTGTCACTTTTACTGACTAAAACCCATCCATGTTCCTTCATCGCCATTTGTGTTCCCGCAGCCCCGGATGAATAAAGCCCTAATGTTTGGATTTCACGACCTACAGCACTTCTAACCTATAATGCAAGTTAGAAGTAGGGTGACCAAGATTTATGGTAAGTTAATTCCTCTTTTCAAAAATCTGCGTCATGCAGCTTACACCGAGATCGATCGATCTATCACCTGCCAAAAAAAGCTTGTAAGAGTGCTCTAGTAGAATGGCTCCTTAATAGATTCTGCATCAACTGAGGAATTACTTTCCCATCCCAAATAATTCTGCTCTGCTTCCTAACCTAACCTTCCCCACACATATTACGCATTTTGAATTTTGTTTATGTATTGTTTTTTCTCTTATTTTAATTTGGCGTATTTAATTTAAATTGTAAATTAATTTATAATTGTACTTAATTTAATTTTTAAGTAATAGTTTATAATTGTTTTTATTTATATATTTTTCTTATGCACTTTCCCTTCACATTTAATATAATACAAAAATAATAATAAAAAATTAATGAAATAATCGAAATACCGTGTTGTGAGGTATATACAGGTTTTCATAGTGCAGACACCAGTCTCACACAAACTTATCTACCTTAATTTTAAGTTCTATACATAATTATACATAATTTGTCATGTTTGTGAAGAGATAATAAATTATTTTGAATTGCATTTTGAATAGGGGGCGAGCCTATTGCCCACAAATCCAGACTTCTGGCTGCAACTGAGAATTTTATGATGGAAAAACTGTATTAAACTTTGCCCGGCCTGGGAATCGAACCGAGGATCTCATGCCCAGCAGTAGCAACTACGACCACCATACCAACGAGGCTGGCTTAAACAAAAAGTTTATTAATTGAATCCATACCTACTTATATAAAGGGTGTAAGAAACCTCTTAACGAAGCCTGACGGCACTGGTTCTCCCATCATTGCGATCATTTTATTCTACACCACACCTACCTACCAAGGTCCAAGTTTTTGATAATAATAATATAATAATACCAGCCTATTACTGTCCCACAGCTGGGCAAAGGCCTCTTCTCATACGCTGGGCAAAGGCCTCTTCTCATAAGTTTTTTTTTAAATTCAAGTTTTTAATGCAAGATTTTTCTTTTAAACACCTCCACTACCTCCGTACTTTTCAATCCATCCATCAGCACAATGTTTTGAGTGCGTTACCACATGACACACGTGAGTTCTACCACAAACCATGATTTTTCACCCCTAAAAAAGTCGTTTCCCAGCAATAATTCTTGCGTAAACTTACTTAGTTTGGGGTACAGAATGCTTGGTTGACGGATTCGTGATGAGTCTGTTTACATCCTGTATGTAATTAATAAAGTTCCATCTAGTTCTCTACTTCAGACATCTGTGTTCTTAGGGCACGCCACGGTAAGTCCCCTCTTTGAGGAGTGGCTGGAGAGACGCCACAGCGTCCTCACCTTCCGCCTGACGCAGGTTCTTACCGGACACGGATGTTTCGGTAAGTTCCTGCACCGAATCGGGCGAGAGGAGACGCCCGGGTGCTTCCATTGTGAGGATCGACCGGAGGACACGGTGGAGCCTACTGTGGAGGTGTGCCCCGCCTGGGCGGAGCACCGCCGTGTCCTCGAAGCGGCGATCGGCGGCGGCGACCTCTCGGTTCCGGCCCAGGTTCAAGCCATGGTCCGGAGCAAGACGGAATGGGACGCCGTCACCTCCTTCTGCGAAGCAGTCATGCTAGCGAAGGAGGTGGCGGAACGTGAGAGGGAGAGATCCTCACGTCCCGGACACCGCGGGAGACGCCCCGGGCGTCGGGGGCCACGTGGTGGCCCCCGGCCACCGTAGGCGCGGGCCTGTGGACGGTGAGTTATTGGCTAGCTCGCCGTCCGTCCGTCTCATGACGACAGGCCGTGTCGATGGCGCAGGAGTGTTCCACGCGCGCCCCAAAGAGAGTCAGCAATAAGGAAGGGGTCCGCAAGGGCCGAAGCCTGCCGGGGCTGCGGGACTATTCGAAAGAGATACCGTGGCCCCGGAACACAAAGGGCGATGAAGGAACATGGATGGGTTTTAGTCAGTAAAAGTCTGACACTCCCTCCTGCTCCGCCCAGAGCGGGAGGAGTCATTTGATGATTTCCCATCCGAAAAAAAAAGACATCTGTTCTTATCCGTACAAAGAATACCAACCCAATGATGCAAGACATTCAGATGAACCCTCGTCATCTGATTGGCATGCACTATGCTTTGAAAGAAAAGTAATACTTAACACGTATCTAATACGTACCCTTGTTTGTAAATAAGGCATTCTGTTTATCAGCAGCTTGTAGTTTGGCCGTTATGGTAATGAGAGATTTACTTTTTCAACTCTTCCTTAGTCACTGGATAGATGGCGCTGAACTTGGTAAGTTACTGCAAGGAACGAAACGTCACATCATTTCACTTGGATGTAATGGTTATATTCGGAAGCTTGAGCAAACGAAAGTGTCAGTCAACGAGCGTGTGCAATGTGACGTGACGCAATGTTTTTTTTCCAAGCGTTTTGGCTTTGGCACCTAGTAACGTAGTCAGTTCAACGCCATCTACCGAGTGCTTGGAAACTATTTTTTTTTAATACTCAAAAAGAAAACCTCTCATTGTACGTTTGCAAACTCATTTAAGTACATGTGACAGATGTTTGTGTCTTCCAACCTTTGTTCTAACTATACAATCATCATTCAATTAGAATCACAATCAATTCAATCAATCAATTTTTTTTATTACATGTTTATTTATTTTTAATCACTATCGTTATTCAAAGAGTAAGACGTTGATTTCATCTCTAATGGGGTGTTTGGCAACGTTTTGATCGAATTTGTCAAACGATGGTGCATCTTTTCAACCGGTATAACTCCCGGTATATTAATCTGTATTTTCCTGGTTGACATCGGCTCGCCCCTATATTAATAACATAAGACTCAAACATAACTGGCGAAAAATGGGTGTACATAATATATTTAGGTACATCTCCCCTTCAGGGTTTAACGCCATGATGTTATTTTATGTGACTTTATCCATAATATAATATCAGTCACCTTTCTTTAGTACGGACCATCAATTTACAACTAATAATTTAAAATATCCTAAAAATTAATATCACATTTCGGTCATCTCAACTATGTAACCAACCATAGAAAATTATTGCCCATAGCGTTCATCTCCTAATATCAACAAAGTCAGTACAATTATTAATGAACAGTATTAAAACACATTATCAATTCCTCCATCTACGAAATACTTGAGACAGCTCAGGCAGCATCTTTTAATTACCAGCGTGTCATGATTGCACCGTGGGAAGAGTGAGAATCTTGTAACTTGTCAGTAATGCGCGCAATCTGAGGTGCTTTAGTAATTATTACTTAATTAAAGTTATGGGATCATTGTGTTTGTTTATGTGTGAGGTGACCTTGGTATTGTTGGGTTTAAAGCGCTTTTTCTCTCCTATATGTAATTTAATGTGATTTTTAAAGCACAAATTATGGCTGTCTGTGAGTGAAGGGGCATTTTTTTGATGTTCGTAGTGAAGGTCATAGTATCTAGTAGATATAATCTGTGTGTCTGATAAAAGTAAATAGAATCACCGCTCTCAACGCTGTGAATACAACTACGAGAATGGACAATTTCATCATAATTCCCCAGCCCTCGGTTCTGGCGCAGCAGAGTATGGACAACAAACGTCCTAGTATTGATTTGGCTGGATGGATAATAGCTGATTTGTTTCATTATCTATTAGTCAAGGAGACTAGACGTAAAATAACTTAGTTCCTTCTACGTCACTGTCGCTATAAGAACAGCCAGTACAATAGGTGAAACGACAAAAAAAATCTAATTAGTCCGTCAGTTAGATTATCAAAAAAAATTGACCCGTGTTTTTTCTTTTGTTACGTAAACCAAAATCGACGAAGATATGACGCTTCTAAAATTCTCAATACGTCACGCCATGGTATAATTTTTAACTAGTTCTGACGTCACGAGCCCCCACTCCCGAGTTTTGATGCGTTTTATCTTTTGTCAATATTCATTGATTTACAAAAACAAAAAATACGTGTCCATTAATTTCCAATACTCTAACTGACAGACTAAATAGATTTGCAATTTTTTGATACTGTCGTCATGCCTATTCGAAGATTCATCGCGGCGTTGGCTGCATTATTTGAGTTCATATCACCACGAAACTGTTCCGTTGGTCTCGCAGTCACACGCGCGACTGCTGAGCGAGGGGTCCTGTGTTCGATTCCCGGGTCGGGAAAAAACTGATGTTGCGATTTACCATTAGGAATTTCTCAGTAGCAGCCCGGAGTTTGCGAAGTTGGCAGTACGATACCCCCGACCCCCGTGCCTCGAAAATCACGGTAAGCCGTTGGTCCTGAGCCTGATCTCTCTTCGGACGTGTCGGATTGCCGTCACATCGGATTACGAGTATGAGGGTGAGGGAAGAGACAGTGCACTTGTGCCAGCGCACATACGTGGGCACTATACTATAATAGCTCCGGCGCCGGCTTATCTCCGCTACATTGGTCGCCATAGCCACAAACGGTTACGAGGAATATTTTTACAGTCAAGCAAGACTCTAGTTAAGGTAAGTTACATTCTGTCAGCATTATAACAGTGATGGAAAATTCAAAAATGTATTGGATTGACGTAGCTTACCGAAAAATATATCAATCCTGTTGTTGAGGTAGAAGAAATACGAAACTTGCCTTTGCAAAAAAGGTAAAAATGGAACGACCTACACCCGTTTTCTCATTAAGCATTCAACAACATTCATACATATTAAGACATTCAACATTGTGACTGGATATAGCCACAATCATAAGTTTCCCGTTAAGTCTGTATCGGAAGTCATGTAATGGCTGACCATTAATACTGATAGTCTCTCTGGGTGGCGCCGCCTGATCAGTAGACGACGTGGAAATTCTTGGGTGGTTTTCCAATGGTTACGGATGTTAAGTGAAAGATGGTATTTAATCTACATTATTAGTCGTTAGAGGAGATAACATCTTGCGTAGTTGAGGGATATGCGGTTAAGAAGTCATTGTATAAATCATGATCTGTCAAAAGACCAATTTGGTCGAGAGTCCATTGCTTAACTATTGTGTCTACTTCGTTGACAGATCATGGGATAATTGGTTTTGTCTTGATGTGGTGGTATCGTGTTACCCAGGTAAGTATTGGTATTTCATCCGGTTAGCATGGAAGCCCCAATATATTTGGAAATAGGCTAGGCAGATGACGGTCCCTCTAATAAATGTCACATGAAATTGCTTAAAGGTTCAATTTTTCTAGAGGTTTGATCTTTGTAGGGTTCCGTAGCCAAAGGGTAAAAACGGGACCCTATTACTAAGACTCCACTGTCCGTCTGTCTGTCTGTCACCAGGCTGTATCTCATGAACCGTGATAGCTAGACAGTTGAAATTTTCACAGAATGTGTATTTCTGGTGCCGCTATAACAACAAATAAAAAATTATATTTTTTTAAGTATAAAAAAATACGATAGTACGGAACCCTTCAGGCGCGAGTTCGACTCGCACTTGGCCGGTTTTTTG
This sequence comes from Xestia rhomboidea, assembly GCA_963853795.1. Taxonomy (NCBI): domain Eukaryota; kingdom Metazoa; phylum Arthropoda; class Insecta; order Lepidoptera; family Noctuidae; genus Xestia; species Xestia rhomboidea. The sequence continues at coordinate 16,167,937 of OY970778.1, forward strand.
AATTATTATGTGTGTGTATGCAACTTCTTATGTTTTTGTTATGCATATGGTTTAACTTCTACTTTGCTTTGATTTTTTTATGCAAATTGTTTAACTCCTAATCTCAAACACACGGTATCGTGGAAGCCTCTGGTGACCTGTAAGCCTGTAACACTGGTTTTTCCCAAAAACCTACATCAGGCACCAGTCTCTCACAAAGGTGGAATACAGCTAAGACATTTTTGTACACATTAACTTAAGTCAGCTTTTTGAAGACATAATAAATGATAAAATAATAACTATAGTGCCAGTTAAGATCGCAATAGCAGTCATTGCCCTTTCCCTAATATCTCTTCTTGAAACAAAACAAATAAACCATGTATCGTTTTTCATTAGAAAAAGGTTGAAGATCACGATAGATGAAAATTCAAGACTTGAACTTGCTTATTTTTGGATTTCAAAGTCAAGAACTTTAATAAATGTAGCTGGGTAAATGACCGCTTTTGCGATCCTAACTGGCACCAACTTTAGACAATCTACGGATATTTCTACGCCGAAAATGGATCAGATAACACGCGTAAACTGTCTTAAGGGGGTGGTACCAGCTAACGAGAGGTTTTCTCCATGTAACTCCTCTTTGATGAGTGAATATAAAGGTGCAAAAAAAATATATGTTACTTATTAGACTCTAAACTTTACTTGGTACAATTGAAATAATTCTAACTTTATTATTACTATATGAAAAAAATATTCAAAGTGAAGCATTTTTTCTTTGAAATTTCGTAACTTCTCCTAAACGGCATTAAGTTTTAGTATTTTTTTTTCACACAAATATTTGTCACTTTTTTCTTCACAAAGTGTACAATTGGCATTTTGATCTAATGATTTATTAGGCTACAATTTAATAAAAACCACTCATTTCGCACTATTCGGCCCGCAGCGACAGACGTAACAACCACTTTGTAGTGCAAGCTGATTAGAACTTTATTCTAACAGTGTTTCAAACGAAGTTTGAACCACCACAAATAGAGTTGCTAATTTAGCTGATACCCCAGCCTTAAACAGCGAAGCTAAGTACACAAGGTTAGTTGAGCCGTGGTCCGCTTTGGAGCGGTACCCTTTATTTCGACCTATAAGTTCAGTGATAATTCCTCAGTGTTTTATAGTCCAATACTGTTATTTAGCTACATCCGGTTAGACTAGAAGCCGACTAACGTTTTATAGCCCAATATTGAAGTCGTACGCAGCGGAAAACGGCATCTTAAGGCCTATAAGCCTATCCGAGCAATCTGTTTCTGAAGGAATATAAAGGAAACGGCTTGTCCAATCGATTACTGCGATCATCTTGTCCAGGGGTAACTGTGCTACTGGTGATGGTAACTGTTCGTGTACTGTGTAGTTGTTTGTCTATGGCAGCGGTTCTCAAACTTTTTAGCAACGGAACCCTTTTGGAAACCACAACACAAAATTTTAATAGGCATGACGACAGTATCAAACAATTGCAAATCTATTTAGTCCGTCCGTATTGGAAATTAATGGACACGTATTTTTTTGTTTTTGTAAATCAATGAATATTGACAAAGATAAAACGCATCAAAACTCGGGAGTGGGGGCTCGTGACGTCAGAACTAGCTAAAAATTATACCATGGCGTTACGTATTGAGTTTAATTTTGGTTTACGTAACAAAAAAAAAACACAGGTCAAATATTTTTTGATAATCTAAGTGACGGACTAATTAGATTTTTTTTGTCGTCTGGCCTATTACATGGTAAGAACTAATAGAACAACACATAGGCATAATTTCTTTCAACTTCTTCCTGCATATTTGCGGTTGAAGTGCATGGCAGATGTGACGTCTACAGTCATGTTTATGGACATAAAGATAGTAGATAGTTTCCTACTATACAACAAAGTCATAATCCATAGTTACAATAGTAACGAATGCGGGTACCGGCGTAAACACAACCATAAATCATATTAATGTATTTTTAATATCGGCTCGTAACACATTAAATAGAGTTTATATTCGAAGCTTCCTTTTGATCGGGATGTGGGACGAGACTATTTCTGAACTTTGACTTGATAACACACAAGAAATTAAACACGATACTGTACAACGTGTATGAATTACATAAACATAACATAAATTAAATATTTTTTGACAGCATGTAAAGCCAAGTCATGGGCGGCATAAAAACTCAGGTTAGGCACGAACACTGGAAGTTGCGGCACAGGGGCTTTGAACGGCCACGGGCATCTACTGAATGCGAGAAGACTGACCGGTTGGTTGATATGACGACACATGAGCAGTGGATGTGGACGTGTTTTGGCTGCAATAATGGTGACGATTTTTGGCAGACAGGTGAGCAGTAACGTTGCTGCTGCATAAGCTTAATAGGTACCTACTTAATTCCCTTATAAAGAAACCTAGCGAGAAACTATTCCCCTACAGCGCATAATGTGCCACATATGGGCCATACAGGAATATTGCTCTTAGTTTCGTACAATATGTAGTTAAGCGCCATCTAGTCATAATTATGATAACTACGCACTCCAGTGAAGTATAAAATAGGTTCTCTTTTTCGCCACAGTGGCGGTAAAGGGTAGGGTGTACATATGAATTTGAATTTGCAGGCAGTTGAGAAAAAGTTCAATTACGTGAGTTTCGATCCGACAAAATAAATAGAAAATACTGTATTTTCGTGCATATAAAATTATCAGAGGTAAGTTTATTTTATAATTGTCTTGTGAATTACTTTTATTTACAATATTTCTAATAAATCAATGATTTATCGAGGTTTTATCGTATGTGCCTAATGTGGCACAGCGTGCAATATGGGTAATATAAAACTTTTTTTCTATTTCAGATGAAGCCTCACAAATCGGTAACAGAATCAGATATTGAACACTTTTTGAATGTCCTATCGGGGAGTGAAGATGATTTGGAATCATCTGATGGGGACAGTGATGATGACCTGATTAAAATCAGTGATTTGGTGATGGAGGAAATAGATACCACACCTCAACTGCTGCAGGCTGACTTTTTGAATGATATAGTCGATGATTTTCCTTCTCAAACAGGTAACTTGACAGCAATTATTATTGATAATCGGACTAGTCAACCCCAACCCAGCGTTTCTGGTCATCTCAGCGCTCCTTCAGTATCTGAAGTTTTAGCAATACCACGATCCATCAATGTGGGTCCAACAAGACGGTACTACCTCAGCCAACTACTTCTACAGTTCGTACTGCCAATGCAACTTTGAGGACTACTAAAAAAAAGAGAAGACATGTCTGGCGAAAGACCATGTTTCATCCGCCATCTGTGTTATTCAAAGGAGATGACAAGATAAATGACCCCTATATACTGAGTTTTGAAACGCCATTGCAGTATTTTTTAAATTTTTTTGATGATGATTTACTGCAACATATTTCTGAGGAATCTACAAAATTTAGTATCCAAAAAAATACTTCTAAACCATGCCGTATTACCAAGGAAGAGATCAAGAAGTACTTAGGTATTTGTCTTATACTTGGACTAAATCCTCAGCCTAATATCCGAACACTGTGGAATAATGAATTAGGCATGTTTCTCGTATCTGATTGTATGCCACTAACCCAATTCGAGAAGATACGACGTTTCATACATTTCAATGATAACCAAAATATGAAAGCCAGAGGGGAACCAGGACATGACAGACTATTCCGTATCAGATCTATTCTAGAAACATTGAAGAAAAAATGCCATAGCATTCCGAAAAAAGAAACCCTCTCGGTTGACGAACAAATGTGTGCTACTAAGGCTTGTAACTTTTTACGTCAATATCTTCCTAATAAACCCCATAAATGGGGTTACAAGCTATTAGTTTTGTGTGACGATTCCGGTTTTGCCTATGACTTTGAAATCTACTCGGGAACTGAAAATGACCCAGAATTGAGACTGACTAGTGAACCAGATTTAGGTGCAAGCAGCAATATCGTAGTTCGTCTCTGTCGAACTGTCCCTAAACATGAAAATTATAAAGTTTTTTTGATAATTACTACACTTCGCTAGAGTTGATTGCTCATTTAGCTAAATTGGGAATCCACACACTAGGAACAGTGAACAGAGGTCGTTTAGGATTGAATATTCAAATGCCATCTCAAAAGGAGCTCCTAAAGGCCAAAAAACCGCGTGTATATTCTGAAGAGTGGCTAACTACTGTTGAAGGTACACCAGTGGTCACTGTCATGTGGTTAGATAATAAACCTGTGACACTTGCTTCTTCATTTGTCGGCGAGCAACCCAAAGACAAAGTTAGAAGATTTTGTAAGAAGACTAAGCAGTACATCGATGTCGAGTGCCCTGACATTATTCGCCACTACAACCGCCATATGGGTGGTGTAGACCTGTTGGACTCATTCATTGGAAAGTATAAAATAAAAATGCGAACAAGGAAATGGTATATGAAGATATTCTACCATCTGCTCGATGTGATGATCATAAACAGTTGGCTTCTTTACAAGAGAGTTGAACAGCAGAGACAAAATAACACAAAAATAAAACTACGTGAATTTCGGCTGGAAGTTGCAAAAGCTCTTTGTCTATCTGGACCCTCACTTACACGCAAGAGAGGAAGACCGTCATCATTGGTTGCCGATATGCTTGAGGAAAGGAGAAAGAAAAAACCAAAAGCTGTAGTACCACCTAAAGACGCCAGAGTTGATGGCATCGAACACTTCCCTTTATGGTCCACTGCTAGACAACGTTGCAAATTACCAGCTTGTAAGGGAAAAACATTCATTACGTGCCAGAAATGCGGAGTGGCACTGTGCTTGAATAAAGATAAAAACTGTTTGTTGGCATTTCATCAGTAAATAAAACAATTGTAATATCAAGGAGTCAATAACTTCCATTTATAAAATTTTTATCTCAATTTGTTCGTTTTTCAATTATTTTATGTTACTTTTTTAATTTTTTTATTACTATAATTTGTTGATAATTTCATTAGTTTGTATAAAGTTTCATTAAAATTTGTTTTTAATTTCATTAAAGTTTAATTATATACTATTTTGTTTAATTGCTACTGAGTATCCTACATAATACTTTTTCAGCCTTAATGCTATTTGGGACATATTAGGCACATACACTAAAAAACAATATATCTCAATAAAAAATGCATATTGTTTTTTTTTATTATTTTTCCATGTATAAAAATGGCCTTTAGAATCATATATTTTTTTTCGTAGCAAAATAAAAAACCATGCATTGTAGGGTTAAGCCCGTGGGGACAAGATTTGATAATGAAAACATATTTAAACGTTTAGTCCCCAAATTGCTTTAGAAGTGGTGGACCTTTGCGACTATCTATCTGGGTACCTAACCTTGGCTATACCTAAATAATAAAGGGGTTAGTGCTTACATAAGTAATCAAGCATTTTAGTTACATAACTTATATAAGCGCCGAGTTGCATAACTAATGCAAGATTATTATGCCAATTATGCGATGCAGTTCGGAATAGGTACTTTGGAATATCTGAATGAATATTATAAAGCTGAAGAATTTGTTTGTTTGGTTGAACGCGCTAATCTCAGAACTTGCTGGTTCGAATTGAAAAAATATTTTAGTGTTGGATAGCTCATTTATCGAGGAATGGTATAGGCTATATAACATCACGCTACGACCAAGAGGAGCTGAGCAAAAAGAAAACTAGTCAGAAGCGGCGGGTGAAACCTCGGGGAACAGCTAGTAGGTAGGTATCTGTGTAGGTACCACTTATTTACAATGCGTAGACATTTTATTCCGCTCCCTCTACAAGGTAAGCTACTTATTAACATAGTCTGTATTATTTTACGTCAAAACCTCGTCCCGAAGCAAGACAAAACGAATAGTTCGGTGTCGAAATGCGTTGCGAGTTTTAGTTCGTGGATTGACCGGCGGCGGCGCTGTTTGTTGAGCACTAGTGTTGCAAACTTTGTTCCAGTTTTTATTAAAATGAGGTAGGTATTCAATTACTTATAGTTGCTGCATACTCACTTGATTTGATAATCTTTAACCTGTATGTCATTAAAAACAAACAGATGACACTTAAAAACTGAAAGTAGAATAGAATAGGGGATTTCCCTAAATATCAACATTGACAGATTGATAGTATGTAGGTAGTAGGTACCTAACGCGCTTTCAAGGAAACGTCTAGGCTTAAATTGGGCTGATTCTTATAGACTCAAACTCAATAAATTTAAATAAGTAAGTCAGACATTTTTATAATACTTACCTAGGTACTATTTGTAAGAACTACAGTAGTCTTACTTAAAATGTCACTTGACGGGATATCTTCCGTGATTATTGTTTACTTTTAGCTATATCCCATCCCGTAAGTGACATTTTACGTAAGTATAGTTATGAACCGTGAAAGCTTAAAACAGTACAGTAGTCTTGACATAATGGTAAAACTAATATACCTAACACATTGCAGTTCTTGGCTCCTTTTCACCCTCGCCTTAGGCTCGGGTGTCTGTCTGATCCGCCTCGGATGCAATAACAAAGTTTCCTCACTTGTATCAAAATGTACTATTATCAATCATGTTGAAAGTCGTTGAATTACGAAAGGAACACTTTGTAACCGTTTGCTTCTTGTCTATGCCCTCAGTAAGGGTCTAATAAGCAATGTAGACCGTATGACCAGGCTGAATTCTATTACTAATTAGTAGGTATATGAACTATGATAAATACTTATGTGCACTAACTAATAGGATCTTAGGTAGGTGCTTTAGTTTGTCGTTACTGTAGCGCGTACTCGTTGGCGGTACTCGACAGTTGCATTGCGCGCACCGTACACAGCCAGACGAAAATGGTACGCTCCGAAATGTGGCGTAGGCTTCGAGTAAACAAACTATGGATTATAAAACGACATATTATAGGACATCGCCGCCCAAACTTTTACCATAAATTTAGCACATTGATTTAATAAATCTTATCCAAAATCTAGCTTTTTTAATTACTTACTTAAGTACTTATTTTATTTAGCCATGTTTAGGTACATAATAGATACTCAACGTTGGTCCTGTGCAATATCCAATTCCAATTATTAAAATTTAAAAGCATTATGCTCCCACTAATATACGAGCTGCTACTTCTTTATAATAAAAAGCCTTTGAAACAGTAAAAGAAGCATATTTTTACATTTCACACTTTTCAAGTTATCCGTTTATTAAATGCTTATCTTATTAAGTATAATTTTTACCTACCTTTTTTATTTATAACGTGCCTGATATTCTTATATCCTGTATGTCTCATAGTAATTAAATACCTCTATCCCCTTTCGAACATCGGCTTTCTAGATTTAAACTAAAATTAAAATGTCATCTGTTATTACCCGGTTATGGGAGCCCAAAAGGAGGTTTTATTTTTGTATGGCTAACTTCAATATGACAGTCGCTTGTTGGTTAAAAAAGCCCTGGTCTATTTAGTTAATTGTCAGTCAAACAAGAACAGTCTGGTAGGTCTTGTACGTCATTTTCCAAAGAATTACTGTTCCTGCTCGTACACAGGAACAGTCATACCTACTTGTTAACATATAACATACAACTGTTTAGCTGTTTCATACCAAAAATGTTGTAATTGTAACAGTTATTTTCATTTTACAAACACGCACTTTTAAACAAAAATATTTTGAAAATAACACAAAGTCAAACCATCTCACCATAATTCCGAACGTACTGGAGAGTGGGAGATCGCGCGCAATGATGACGTTTCGTTTCACTCCTCGTCAGTTCGCCGCGCCGCGCCGCGTCGTATTCACGTACGGAGGCCGATCGCCGCTCCCCGCCGACCCAAACCGTGAACCGCATATAGAACTCAGCTGTGAATAAACACAAATAACACGATAAACATACAAATAAAAAACATTTAGTGCATCAAAACAGTGAACTGGACAATCTGTGTGTCAAGACCAGTGCCTACAACGTTTGAAAAAACGTACCTAATCTTTCAAAGCATCTCGTCGTGTGCTGTCCGTAGTCTCGTGAGTATTTTAGTTATTTTAACTGTACTTTCCATGCTTTGCTGAGGCACGCTTAGATACAGCCATTCGCGGAAAAAAATATCTCGTTCGTATCACTGGCTGATATTGTATAATCTGAATCTAGAACTCGAAGTAGGTCGTCTAATGATCTATTATGTACCTGGCTGAATTTAGACGGCGGCTGTTCTAAACATTGGTCCTTAAAAAAAAAACATTGCGTTCCAAACCGGTTGGTTGTGGAATTTGCATTTTAGTGGTCAAAGGCGTCAGATATTTCGCTAATTATAGACACTTGGAGGTTTTTGTCCCCTGATTTGCCAGTTTTGTGAGATTTTGTGGCAGAGCGTCGTTCGTCTTTGCTACCGTTGCTTTGGTTGGCAGGTAAAAAGTGGTCCGCTACCCTATTACGAACGGCGATAAAAAATACTTTTTTCGACAACGAATTCGATGATAGCGTTTCCTCAGATAATGCAGCGTTCAACCGCGCATCGTAACAATTTGCCATAACAGCACCTTTATGACGTAGCAGTAAGGGCGATTTTCGGAGTGCAGTCCGCTGACTCGACATGACATACTGTTGATTGTACCACCGGTACCATGATGTCTCTCTATGGTAACAATAATAGTGACGAACTGACGACCCACACATTCCAATTTAGGGGTTCCTGCCTTCCCTATTGTGATACCTACATCTCGATTCTCTGACAATAACACAGCATGCGAAAATTCGCATCCTATTGTGATACACTACACACTTTACCCATCATAGACATGTGTAGCCATTGTGTTCGTTGGTATGTGTGCGTAATGTAATCTCAATTCTCAGTTGAATAACTTGCAGATATTCCGATATCCATACCATGTGAGGTGGGGATAATCTGTTCTCTGGAATCTGTTAGGTACCTACCCACCTATGTTTGAACTCATACCGAAGGAATTTGGATCGAGAGATCAACATCGATGTACGAGTACCTACCTACTTACATGTTTGTAGGTAGGTATAACAAAATCGTTTAGTTAGCAAGTAAGTAGGTAGGTACCTGTAAATAAGTACAAAAACATTGTCCTCATTCAAGACAAACAACAAAATAACTTCATACTTACCCACAGTCTCAAATGATCAAGAAATGTATCAATGAAATGTTTGCAAATGACATTCCACGAATCATGGAACCGGTCAAATGTCGCATTCTTCTTGTAGGTATTTTGCAACATAAGAATCATCTCCCATTTCTGGTTTCAACATACCTACCTGCCTGTATAGAAAATTTGACAAACAAAACACCATATTCGACTTGCTATGATACTAATGCCGGAATCTCAAGCACAGTAGGTATAAATCTTTATACTGTGTCTCAGGCTTGTAGGTCATTGAACTCTAATCGCAATGCCTACTCGCTCACTTTCATTGCTTAGGAAATCCCACTAATTTTATAATCTGGCAACACTGTTGGTTACTCACTCCGAAATGTTACTAATTATATAGGTACTTAATTAGGGTTCTGTATTAAAAAACTTCGCTAAAATTAAAAAAATAAATTAATTAAATCGGCGTAATAAACCTAAGTTACGGTTCATTCCAGAATCCTAACTGTTTCTTCTATCCGTCAATACCTACTTACCTAATGACTAGACGATCATGGTATAAAGAATTCTCAAATAATTAGACATTTCGTCAATGAAGAAAATGAATGAATAACGTTTCTAGCTAGGTATTACCGCTATCCGTTTAGAAATCACAACAAAACGACTGTTTCAAGTTAATAGAATCTTTTTCCGACGACATTTTACGAAATTCTTGCAATGTGCAAAAACTATTCTAAATTCGCCTTGACATGGCGCTAACTATCCCGCCTAAATTGGCAGCCGCCATTTTGCAATCATTTGCAATGTTAATTTCTGCTACCATTTTAGGATTTAAATTGACTGTAGATACCTAATTTAGTTTTACTTTTCATGACGCAAACAAATCTGTGATGTAAGTGTCATCTGTTGATTATTTCCGGTAATTATTCGCATAATCAAAGAGATTTGGTTTTCTATTAAGTTGTTTTTTTTACTCATGTCTGCAATTTCTCTGACGACGTGTGAGTTGTGACTAATTGTTTTTTTTTTATCTGGTTGTCAAACGGAATCTGCTTTTAACAAAATTAGATGAGGATTTTATTAAAAACCTATCGTACCTATCGTATCGGTGATCAATGCTCGTGCCTCCTTTGTGCCAGAAAAGGCATTTTTCAGGCAATGGGACAGTAATAAGAATAACCTAATATGAAAAACACAATATCCAAAACTCAATGATTAAAGACGATTCCGATTACAAATTATTTGTTTATTCTTCCCTCCATCAAGAAAGCCGTAATGATGTTGACGATATTTCTTCCAACACTAAACGTCGAGAATTTCCTCTCTTTGTTAAAAACATTCAAACGTGCATTCCGAAGTTCAAACTGCGCCTTTCGTAAGGTAAAGACACGTGTTGTATGCATCTCCTAAAATAGAGAGGGTAAACAGCACTGACAGAGGAGCGGTGGGTATAAAAATAAACGGAGCCACATGGTCGAGACCTGGCTTTTGATACTGATATAGAATTGTAATTACGTTGGAGCCAGGTTTATTTGGTACATTGAGAAACGTTGCGAGGCCTTACTATTATTGTTCTAAACTACGAGGAGCAACTACGTAGAAATCAGCCTTTGCGTGGAATATCCATTGCTAGCTAATGTGCATTATGCAAGCAAGATCGCTCAAAACGATTGATATTTGGCGATAGTTGCCGTCGGTATCAAACTTGATAAAAGAGATCCAAAAAACTGCAATGATTTATTCATAACTCATCAACGAAGACGCCAACGACAGAGGGCTTACTCGTCAACTGGCGACTGTGAAACTCGCGAGTGCGCGCGAGTTGGCACTTCCCAATTTTATTTTGTCGTCAACTCGCTCGCACGTTATGAAGTACAGTCAAATGATTTTTTTTTTATATTTTTTAAAGTCAAGTATAAAAATTTAAAGTGGCTACATATTTTATACATTTTATAAAACTGATGACTGTACATCTGACGTATTCCACGTCAGATTTTCAAGGTCGAGCGAGTTGACGGCAGAAAAAAAAAATCGGAAGGTGCCAACTCGCGCGCATTAGCGAGTTTTTCACTCGCCAGTTGACGAATAAGCCGAACAGGGCTATGCAGGTGGCAATACATAATTATACTGGTCGGGTATTATTTGAGTCTATAGACATCCAAAGAAGAAGAACTCATCACTTATCTCAATTTGTTTGAGGTCGGTGCAGCATGCTGCATGCATGCATCTCTTTCCACGTCTTTATGAGTTGCTATCTCGGTAGTCACTCCCTTTCTAGCCAATACCATTTTACGCAGCGTCCACCAATCGTTTCTTTGGTCTTCCCCTACCCTTAAAGCTTCTTAAATCTGCAAGGAATCTTTGTCCACATTAAATGGTTTTCGTCATTCAGTATTTTTAATGGCAGCTAACCTTCACCCCTACTTAAACACTTTTCTGACTTCTGTTTTGTTACTGAAAGTGTATTTTAAGTTCCTATAAATGGCTTCAAAGTTGCGTATTCGATATATTTGCTGTTTCTTTTACGAAATGAAGCTGCTGTTTTGCATATTATTATTATTATATTCTCCGACATTTTAAATTATAGCATAATTGTTACCTTATCCGTCTTTTTACTATCTTCACGACCGCCAAACTAATGTATCGGCTGTCAAAAATATATCGATTTCGTGTGATTTAATAACTGCAACTGTATTCAAGGCTTCCTTTCTCTTAAATTTATTATTTTATTTATTGATATCAATAACAAGAATTGCAGTAACATGATTGTAATTTATTACAACTTACAGAAATAATGCTGTATAATTTATTTATTTTGAACTCTTCCTTATTACAGTATTATTTTTTGTATTACTGGTCCTGTCAGTGATTTTAATTAGCTAGTTATCTGCAAGCTCGTTGCTGTTATTTCATTTACAGTTTTACCTTTTTTACTGGTAAAATGGTTACTGTCTCGTTACTTTTATCGATGTATAAGTATTCTGCTGATCATCATCAGTAGGTCACCAGGCCACTAGTCCATAAGTTCACAGTTTACGGAGTTCAATTACAAGTGTCTACGAAAACTTTTCTTCTTCTTTCGTTAGTCTTCCAGGAACCTTGCCATAAGCTTGTACGGTCAAGCATTCGAGTCGTGAATCTACTCTGCAAGCTGTTCTCTAGTCCTATATATCTCTCTGTTGCACTTTCAGTAATCCCAAGTTGAATAAATGCATAGCATATTACGAAATGAGCATAATAACATGCTAAACACGTGGCAATAGTTGGCAGTGTTCAGTAATTAAATTTTAATCGAGGGTAAATCGTGACAAACCTAATTGTATGTAACTAAACGAGTCCTTGAGCCAATTGTTTACGCCTGGCTACTTGTCACCAATAGGACCCAGGACCTCATACCTTGCTACCACTCGACCAACGAGGCAGTCACCTGTAGTTCCTAATGTAACATAACATCACGTCTGTACTTTTTGAAGAAGTAGATTATAGTCCTCCTGTACATGTGAATGTACAGGAGGACCACCATGACCTCACGGTAAATCTCAAAAGAGACTAGAGCCTTCGACGCAAGAATTAAAGTGCATACAGTCACCTCCCTCACTCTCTCCCTGTGCTCTCTCCTATGGGACGAAGAGGTAGGGCGAGGTTCACCTGAATTCGGCCATATATAAATAATTTCGTTCCAAGTATTGAGCACGCCTATTACAATCCTTGCAAACAGCCATAACAAAACAATGACATCATAAATCAAACCGTGGGCTCTGATACTGCAATTAAGAGTGAAATAAATCAAACAACCATTTTAAATAGTTTACAAATTCAGACATATACTGATAATAAATGTACCCATGAGAGCAACATGAAGCTGATGTTATAGCCCAGCAAGGCAGTTCGGGCATAAACTGCATCAAGCACGGAAACAACGAGAATTCACTAAGGGACCGTTAATGCCTCTGTAGGTTCTTGGGCACTAAACAAACCCTAAAAAGGAAATAAGGCACGAAAAATGGTATATCTGAACCGAGGCAATTCCTGAGATAGACTGGAGGAGATAATGGCTTAGAGCAAACTAACTAAGAATCAGAATCAAAATTCGCCTCGCCCGGTCTCATCATTGAGCGAGTGTATGTCTAAAAATCCGAAAAACAAGATGTTTGTCCCGTCAAACAAAGTCAAAGAGACTAACAAATATTATAACCATGATCCGTATACTAATGAATAATGAGTTACGGCTTGAAAGTGATCACTGACACAGCCATAAGACAATGTCCAAGTAAACGACTTAATGATTTATTCAAGGTGATTTAGGTAATTTGTATTGTGGCTACTGATATAATTATTACTGTTGGAGTTGAAGTCGATTTAAGGCTAAACACTGCTAATAATATGTTTCATAACTAAGTTCAATCTGGCAAAGAAAATACCACGTGTAAACCAGGCAATGAGAAATCACAAAAACGAAAAATTTAAGATTCTGACTTTACGTCTGCGTCTTCTTTTTCTGGTGCCTCTTCCATTACTGAAGGTTGAAATTCAATTCCGGATATTGCTACCTGTCCTTTGCGAGTTGGAACAGCTCAACAGCACTCAGGACTTCAGCCGGTGCGCAAATATTTCTGAACCAAAAATTTTCTTCCGTCAACACCGCCAACGTCTGCGTAAAAGAATAAAAAAAAAATTAGAAAAATAAATGCCATTGGTTGATCTTGCTTGATCAAAGACAACGAGGACAGATTATTTTAAAATCTCAATATTTGAATGACTTGCATCCAAATATTTTAACAGAGTCAATGAACCAACAACAGTGCTTGAAGTTATACACATGCCCAAAACAACAGCTTGTTAAGTTTTGTTGTTTACAAGGATAACACTTTTAATTATGACTCTGTACTGTACGTCTGTTTAAATTAAACTAAAGAATTCGTTTCTTTTGGCTTCGATGTTTCTGCTAAATATTTTATGTATGCCCATCTGGTCAGGTAAAGGTCGATATTTTACTTTTTAATCAACTTCGATATATAATTTTTATTGGCAAAGATATTAACCTGACAATCATTATTTTATGGTTCGTTTGCCAATCAGAGTTGATCTCGTTATTTTTGGCTTTTTATCTTTGATGTTTTTTAACTCGTGTTACGAATTACGATGTTCCTAATTAGTTTTGGAATGTATGTACTCGGATTTTTACGCATTTTTTTTATTTTGCTTGCGGTAAAACAACTACTTGTGTTCAATTTAACAGGAATGTGTTTTCAATATATGCCGTTGCAACATCAACCACAACGCAAATTAAATCAGAGCTGGGCCTTTCTTTAGTTAATCTCACACAGCATTACATCATCATCATCTGTTATCTCTTTTGTATTGTGCCATTGGAATCTAGGTATGCGAATCAACTTATTTTCTTTCTTACCAGTCCTTTCTAAGCAATATTAAAACACATTCCATCATCAGCAACATCACCCAACTTTTTCTCACATTCACAAAATGATTTTTAAACTCATTCACGTACAACATTACAAATTCACCGTCGCACATTGTGATTATATTACCATGTAACACTGTCTCTTGATCTTGTTCAACCTTAGTTTTTGTGCCATATTGTATCTTACTGTTCTGCCTGTGACCTTGCTTGTTTTTTACTTGTATTGTTATTTATCAGTAGTTACTAGTTATCAACCTCGTCTTAGCTTTAGCGAGAAACTTAGCTGTCTTGTTTTGAGCAAGTTTGGTGCTTCTCTGTTTTTTGTCTGTAACAACTGACAGGGGGTGAGTATTATGATAAAAAAAAGTTTTGCCCCAACCCTAAGTAACGTGGGACAAAAGCATTAAGGTGATTATGATGAAAATGGTGGTGCTTTTCTGTTTAATATAGCGTCAATGTTATTCTACTCGTGTCTTTGATGATTTTATTATCAGACCTCAATATCCTTAATAAAATGGTCCCTTTGGAGCTTACGGTTCAAGATTAGCTCAAATTGCTACATTTAATTCATTACATGTAATTCTTGTGGGTTTCCGTAAATGCTTGGTTTGCCTTGGTCAGCGTTTATATTACCATCCAAAGGAAGTAGGGCTTGGTCTTATCTTTAGGTCATACGGTATTCTAGATTTATACAGTAATAAGAGCCTAGTTTTTGTTTAATCATAAAATCTGTTACAACTGGACTTGCTTCCTTCATAAAGATTTCTAAGTTATATTTAGCTTTCTTGGCATTTCCTGGCGTTAAATTGATATCGGATATTATTATAACATTCCATAACGTTTATGGAATTTACTGTGAGAAAACCAAAGTTTCTGCTGCACTTTCATAAAAATATTCAACGTTTTCGGAAACTACAAGAAGAAGAAGGTATAGCGTTAGATTTCGTAGAAGATGGCGAACTGAACAAAAGGTCCGACGAATATGGTCCACATTATCTCTGGATCGATAACTGGGAGTTTTGGGGATGAGTCCTTTGCCCAGAAGTGGGATGACGCAGGCCAACAGTAACAAAGATAATGAGTTTATCGTTCATAGGTCTTTAGACCAATCGTTATCTTGGCTGAGAAATTCAGCTTTATTAAAACCTTTGATCCACGGTTAAGACTTTTGCATGACAATACCCTCAGAAATGACCCAGAAATCTACATTATCGTTTAACTAGACATTACACCAGCAGAATGCATCACTCATACTTTATTTATCGCCATCCATACGAAACGTTTCCTATGAAATTACAATGCTTTCACCAGCAAATGCCACGACAACGATTAAATGCAAATGTACATCGATGTTTCTTTCCGTAACGAGTAGTTGTGCCCACACCCGGTGTTTAACAGCAAAAATATTGCCCATATTGGGTGCGGCTATTTTTACAATGTCAATGGTGAATAAACTTGTTGTTTGTCTTTTGTTTTCACTTAATTGTTAGTTGGGTTGATTGCTTAATTGTTGTGCTCTTGGAATTGGTTGTTTCTTGTGAGAATTTCGTTTGGTCTTCAATTTTGTTCGAGTTTGGGAATCACATGATTCATGCTCTCTTAAATTTTGAATAAGATGAATATCTCGGAAACCGACGTGTGTAGAGCCATTTTCATTGTTTTGAATTTATCTGACACTAAGTTCATTAAATCTTCAGCTAAAAGTTGATTTTATTTCGAAGTCCAATCTTCTAAATCAATCTGGCTACAGGTTTCGCAGGTCAGACATCCTTAATTCCTCTCGATATCAACTCAATTTCAATTATCCGCAGATTACAAGCTCATACAATACTGTTACTAAACCTGTCCTAGTATTTGGGTCAATCTTTTCAAATGGACTTACTTTTTCTTTGATGCAATTCCGAGAGAAAGGGGTTGACGGCTCTGATAAGTGCAGAACACTGAAATGCAAGCAATTATAATCTTTATTACTATTGGTGACACTGTTTATAATTGCATGGACTGCGACCATACGCTATTTAACATACCGAGATTAATCTTCAATCTCCAGTCCTACATATCGTCGACTATTTTTGCATACAATATCTTATTGCTTTCACTTACACATTAATCATTATCCATGTTATTTTTAACACTTTCTTTATAAACGGGTACTGATTCTAGATTATCTTGCGGAGACAGAGTGCCTACGGTAGCACGATAAATCACTTATGGAACTGTGTCGATTTCATACTCTATGAGTTTCAAGCGAAAGTACTGCCTATTGTCTTTATCATGGAGTTTATTCTTTTCTAAACGCATCTGCCGTGTTCTAAGAAATTTTAGTTCTCCATCCGTGGCGTTGTGAACATTCAATGAAACGACTAAATAGTTAACACTATTTTCGTCTTCGATTGCTTCTTTGAGCGACTGGTCTCAAGCGCTGCAAGCCGGCCAGGCTTACAGCGCTGTACAGCGGCAGTGTTATTGAAATTAGTAGCAGCGCCAAACCAGCGAAGTATGGGCGTTCTTTGACACATCTCTGCCAAACCCTTCAGGTAAAACAGGCGTGACATTATGTTTTGTGTCTTCATAGCCTGAACGCTATCGGTGGTAAAACATTTCAAAGTAATTGCTATTCTGCCATCAGTGACTGTTTTTTTATTGACGTCCGTATGGAGACGGAGAAAGAATATTAATTGTTGATATTGGAAACAATACAAAAGACGTGTTTGCATACCGCTTCTAGAGAAATAACCATTTATTTACGTATGTGGAATTTTAAACGCTTATAATGAAAGCCATGTTACTTTTCTTCGATCGTTTCGATGACATTCAAAGAACTTTAAATGTTGCTACACCGCAACTAGCAGCCTCCCTTTCGCATGGCCGTAATCCACCACGCGGTCCCAATAAAGGTTTTTTTCAGTATCTATGATTCTGTAAAAACTAGCTACCAGTGCAGCAGGACAAAATAAAAAATGCTCTGAAGTAAAATTGGCATATTCGTTGTGATTATCCAGCCAAACGCTTTGGCCATGCTTTCTTATCCTTCTCTAGAGTCCTTCGCAAGAGTGTATTACGAGGTCTGCCAATACATCTGACGTTGTTACCCAAATTCGAGTGGAAAGTGCCAGATTCTTTTCAATTATCATGATACCATTTTCAACCTACATCTGTTCCATATGATCAGAAATAAATTTGGAAGGTACACCTCCTTTCATCGACCTCTTTTGAGCTTAACCCGTGTCAGGGTCCCGCCCACGGATGCCAATCGGTGTAAAATATGGACTTGGTCCAATTTCGAGGCATATTGTCTTATACGGTACTCTTAGTCATGATTACAGGCTGATGCATCAGCGCCTCGCCCCTCTTTGAGGAGATTCAGACAAGGACTAATGGGAGGTCTCTGAATACGTGCTTATTAGGTTTAAGCTATATTGATGTGAAATACTTTTAAGGAGTCTAATTTTTCTCTGACAGCCAAATTCGGTAGCGTGGTCGGTATTGATTTATGGAAAGGTTTTATTAAATCTGCCTTTGAATTAGTTCTCTGAGCTAAGGATGCTCCGTCCCTCTTCCTGAACCGATTCTTGTAGTTTGTGATTCAAACGACTGGTAAAATGTGGGCGTACCATAGGATCTTCTCTGCCCAACTCTTCAGGGATAACAGGCGAGATGTTATGTTATCCAAAGCATACTTTCAAGATGTTCAAGGGACGGGTCCAAGCTGTTGTAAAAGTCGGAAAACTTGCGCTTATTGGTACAATTATCCCACTGACCTTAACAAAGTGAATTCCGTTGTACACCTTCACCATTGCAATCACTACCAATAACAACTACACAGATTTGCTCTGCCAATAAGAAAGGCATCAATATTTTACACATAACTTCGTTTTCTGTGTTAACGACGATTCCACGTAAAAATAAGGTTTTATACTTAACAAGATCGGGTTTATACTGTCTTGATTTGTGAGTAACGGTTCGTCTTCGGATATTTCCCGGAACTCCTCAGATTGGAGTCCTCATAAAACATTTATTTGTTTGTTTAAGGGAATTTGATTATAGGTCACAGTTATGTTATTATTTTGTTCTTAATTTTCTTAGGAAACTTTGAGTAGTTTTATTTTGTCAAGTGCCAAGTGGTGTATCCTAGCCACATCATCGTATATCGTGATTACTGCAATATTCAAGAAATATTCCTCTATGATCCTTTACGCTATTTTTTCCTGGCCTATCTTTAGTAGGAAACATTTACCTGTTTGATTAGGTGCCAAATAGATTATTTCTTTGAACCAAAAAAGGACACATGGAGCTTCCTGCTGGTTCTTCTAAACGACCAATAACTGTGCACCGTCCTCCTGACGTTTCATGAATGCCCATGTACATTTAGGAAAAATGTTTTGAATTTTAACATCACAGACGATCATGACTAACAGCTTTAAGACCTGCATGTTCCAGGATTATACCGAAGCCAACGATAGAGTTCTGCAGGTGGCTACATACTGGCTGAATATAATTTAAGTCCATCGACACGCTAAGACGAAGAAGCTTTAAGACCTTCATCTAACATACCTTTTTGACCATTCATACCTTGTACCTGCCACAAATCCTTCTCCTAAGTATCTTCACAGTACATTAGTGTTACTCTACAGCCTCGAATGAACAATGACGTAAGTGTATCAGCATTGTTCGTATATCTGTTACGTGCTCTGGTGGGAACTGCGGTGTTATCTGTTTCGCCACGCCGCCATAATTGTGAGGCATTATGTTAGTTTTGTAAGCCGTCGGACTATGTGGATTGAGCAAAGAGTCTTGATTCTGTGTTGGTACTATTTGTAATCGAGAAGTTGTGAATTGGATGACAAATGATTTTATTGTTTTATAACGAAGCGCGTACGGATGGTTTTCAAGCCATCATGCGCAAGAAAGCAAACTCCTTGCTGCACCGTCTACGAAGCAGTAGCAACAGCATCCTAAATGTGATTGCTGCCCGTTTTGACTGTCCTCTCCAGAGTCAGTGGGTAAGGACAGCCATAGGCATAAGTTAGATATAGGTGCTAAAAATACTAAAATATTAGTAGGTACATTTTTGTGTTACTAACACACTAACATTCTATGTTTCTATGTTTTTATTATGTTTTATGATTTATATTAAAGGAACATATATGGAGATTTCTCTGAAATAAATAAATAAATAATAATAACCTCTCTCTTCTCATCTTTTAGTTGTCCACTGTTGATATTGCGTAGTTTTTTTTGTTGGTTTTCTTGGATCAAGTTGGTTATGACTTAGCTAAGGCTGGTCATACAACGGATGCAAAAACAGTTTGATACGTTAAATGAAATCACCAGGCACTAAGACGGGTCTTCTAACTTGACAAGGCAGGTTTGTTGTTGGAGAGTTTGTTCCATCAATTTTTCCAAGTTTAAACAATAAGTGGCAAAGGACAGGCGATTGGATGCCTGATGTTTTTAAGCCCTTCGAATAAATCACTTTTAAATTTCATATTTTGACGCCTTAGCAATAATCAGGGAATTCAGGGATACAGTAATAATAAAGAAATATCTCCCGCTTTAAAGCCCGTAAAAGTAAAGTTTAACAAAATGATGGGTACATTGATTGTCAGAAATTAATATAATTCTTTATTAGTCAATCTTTTACGAGCGGCTTATGTCCGGCTTAATTCTGAAGGTGCTATCATAAAAGTTGTGTCTGTCCCTTTTAGTTTATTGCTACCGGTGTTTTATCACCTGAAATTAATTTTTATTATTTCCATCATGATTTTGGTATTAAAGGAAGAATACGGTACTGTTCCTAACATCTTGTCGTACACTTAAAGTACTTACGGGATGATATCCGTGATTTTCTTTAGGTTCTATGAACTCCCGGTTTTGTCGTGAGTTACAATCGAGTTCCAGTAGTGTGCGTAATAAAAGACTAAGAAAGAGGGTAGACAGATTTGTTTGCTTATAATAAATAATTTTCGTCCCACCCGCATACCTCTTCAGTATTCCCGCGATCATGATGCTTGCAACAGCGTCGAAATATCGGGAGCTCAAAGAACCTAAAGAAAATCACGGATATCATCCCGTAAGTACTTTAAGTGTAAGTACCTACTTTAAGTGTAGTGAAAAACCGTGAAAGTCTAAAACAGTGATTCTTGTCGTACATACATAAACTCATGCTTTTCCGTTTTCTTCACTATTTTGCCTTGTCTATAGGTAAATAAGGGTGCTATTGCTTACGTATGCAAAAAAATAAAAACTTACTAACAGGTATCGGTAGGTTGCTATCTCTGTCTGTTTGACATTTAGGTTACGGACCGATAGAAACAAACGTCACAGAAAAGCTTTCTTTGATTTTTCTATGAATCAAGTGACAGGTAGGTGACGTGGATAGGATGTTTCAAGCTAACTGGGTTTAGCAACACCGATAGCTACGTGACGTAAGCATATTAACTGGCAGTTATACGTAAGTTATAGAAAACGGCCCTAAATGAAGCTGGAAAAAGATTGTGTGTGTTATTTTCCTTGTCGAGGAGCGGACGAAGATTTCGAATATAGGAGAAATTGTGATTTCGCTTCAAAATTCTTTGAAGAGCGATTGAAAGTTACGCTACTGGGGTGCGGGTTCTTTTAATAGTATTGTTGTCCATTAGTTTAACAAAAATCCTTAACACTTGACCGCACTTGACCGTAGGTACAGCGTTTAAGCATTTAGCACTAAAGAAACCAATAAATATATATAATTTTTATGTTTCACTTTAGTATTTAATGCGGTTAATTTGTCACAAGAGTTGTCCTGCTTTTGTTCGATAATATATGGCTTGCCAGGCATTAATGTAATCCAATAAAATCATCAGTAAAAACACCTTTCTTTAGGGTCTATAAAAATATTATACGACTTCGACATAATGCCGAAATTGTTTATATGACACGTTTGAAAATGTACCTTTTGGTCTTAAGCCCTACCTACGCAAGTCTAGTGCGGACAAAGTCTCACGAAAAAGATCTTGTGACTCAGAGAATTCAGGGACAGTAACAGGATTAAAATGCCAATCAAAATACTAAGCGACACCTTAATATTATTGAACTTTAATTCTCTTCCAAAATCTTACATAAAATAAACATAACTTCACGCCTGTTATCCCCGACGGGTTATACAGTGGTGTACCTAATAGTCTAGTAAGAGGGGGCGTGCCTATTGCATGCGGTGCTTCTCCATGGAAACGACCAACGCGACGTTTTATAAGTGCCCATCTAGGGCTGTTTTTTTTTTTTTTTGCCATCAACCGGGCACAAACCCAGATTCCATGGCTGTAACTGAGCAATTCCAGACGGAAAAACCCAATAACACTTTGCCCGACCCGGGAATTGAACCTAGGACCTCATGTTCAGCAGTCGCGCTTGCGACCTCTAGAACAACGAGGCAGTTTGCTTTTATTTAGGCATAAATGTAGTAGTCGCTTAGCTTTAGTGAAAACGGACACAAGTTTAAGAAAAAAGTCGTATGACTCAGAGACAGAGAAACAGGATTAAGTGAAGGACTAACTGCTTCTGTCACTACAAACAATTTAATTTTGAGAAAGGTTGTATTTTATTCTTAAGCCAAGTTGGTCAGACATGACGTCTTTTGCGGAGTTTAACATGAACCGTGGATCATATTCATCTGGGCCTGATTTATAAAACGCAAAATAAAATATCAAAATCATTTGTTAACACTATGTTTTATAATTCTGCAGTGGAAGGATCTTTTGTTATAGCATAAACATAATCAGCCCGTAATATTCCCCCTACTGGGGCACAGGCATCCTCTGTATAATAATTAGTAAGCTGTTAACAACCACGCAGGCCCAGATATTTGGGCACCTTGCAAAATATCAACTAACAGCTCCATCATGCTTTTTTTTTTAAAAAAAATCGCCAATGTTTAGTACCCAGCGGTCATCTGTCGAAAATAGTCAAAATGAACTTGAAACCAACAACACCAAATAAGCGACTCCTCAAACCCCATTAATTACCCTAAATAATAGTAAACGCCACACCACATGTCACTCCAATCAGCATCAAGCCATAACGCATGACCTGCGCAGACGCATACACAAAGCCGGAAGGGGTGGGCGCTCTGTTTGTCCGGCTGTTTGTTCCTCGCAAACCTGGGTCCCTGGTACCGCGATCCGTGGGCTGAGCTCTAATTTCCTTATGTCAATAGTTAATGTGGTGATCCCTTTTGAGATGTGATCTCTTTGGTTTTATGATTGCCTTTTTCCATGGAGTTGGTGTTTTGCTCCTTTTTGTGTGGGAACTTGATTTCTTTTTAGAGGTAATTAATACATAAAATAACCTGTAAGGGGCCTAGCAATTGATTGCCTGTCGATATCAGTAAATATCCCTGTTAAAATCTTGGCAAACGAACAAACAAATCCATACTTCCAGAATTTTATCATAAACGCGAAAATTAAGAGACTGTTTTACAGGCCTAAATGGATTTCGATGTTTGGCAAACAGCTAGAACATAATCTATATTAGGATATCGGAATTATCTCGTCAATAGTACTTTCCCGTGGCCGTAATATTATAATTCCAGCCACCATACAGGAAAAAACCTAGTCTGAAACGAAATAAGGCCCAAAACCGATTAAACTCAGTAGATGCAACGTTTGTCGACAGATCACGAATGCAAAACCTGTAGCCATTCCTCTCGGCTCCACTTAATCCTATTAATCGTCTTTAACATCAACGGTATAATCCCACCCGGATGTTGATGCAAAAACTTCGAAGCAATGTATGGAGACGATATTTACGTTCGATAAGTAGCTGCCTGGCCACAAGCTACACGTGTTGCGACGACGACACGACTACAGGAATTGTTAAGAGCTTGCCACGCGTCATCGCCGACGTTTCTCATCATCATTACTTGAGCCCGAAACCACTCACTGCTGGGTATAGTCCTCGCCTTTTATCATTCTCCTGCCCTTATTCTAATTTGTTTGGGGTCGGCGCAGCATGTCTTCTTCCATACTTCTCTATTACTAGACATATTAGCAGTCACCTCTTTTTAGTCATATCATTCTTCACACAATCCATCCATCGCTTCTTTTATCTTCTTCTACTCGTATAGCCATCCACATACATACTCAACATTTCTTCTGCCTAAATTCTCGGTTTCGCGTCCGTCATCCGTGTTTCCCGCGAGTTTGACGATATCATCAACCCAACGCGTTCGACGTTACTCACGCGAAGGAAACAAATGATGATCACGCGTGTGGGTTAATGCAAGTCGTATGGCATGAGGTCGCGAACGGACTGTAATACGTGTTCTGAGCAAACATGATATCCTGGTCGATGTAATGACTATTTGCAAAGGGGTCCTGGATATCTTATGAGTATGTAAAGTTGAAAGTCAAAGTCTGCGTCATCCAGGATGTTGGATGTCGTATTTGTATTAATTATGAAGGAAATAATGTCCTTTTTTGTGGAAACGATGTTGATGTTAATTGTATTGCTGTTCTTAATGTTATTTGTTTATCAGAAATGGTAAGGAAAGGATTAAAAATGTAACTTGGTCCACGGTGGATATATAATAAAGCAATTTTCTTTTTAAGTACATGCGTACTCACTTCCTTTTCATAAGGGAATACCATTTTGTTGCTTACTGCAATAAATAACTTTAAAAAAATACCACGAGTAGACCTGTCTATGATTTTTTTAATGTTTGACGACCCGAATGGCGCAGCGCTAGTGAGGCTGCCTTACGTTCTTAGGGTCCCGGGTTCGAATCCCGGTAGAAGCAAATGCTTGTGTGATGGTGCTGTGTGTAATGTCCAGCGATATTTATATTTCTAATTAGAGACCACGAAAACTTAACCACGTGTTATTTTACCTAAATATCTAAAACAATTACCGGAACATAACTCCGGAAAGAAAGCTTATTATTCCCGTCCAAAAACTCCATCATTCACCAAAATATGTCGTCCATTTACCGCTGTGTTTACAACCAAACCAGGTGTTGCCAGATTTAGATCGGTGCGCACGCGCATAAACACGCGTTACACTGAAGATCCTGCGTCTGCAAGTTTAGATTTTATTATTTGGTTTATGTTTGCTTTGGGTCGTGTGACGGGGGTTTTATTTTTGTGTTGGGGTTTTAAAATGGTGATTACTACTTGTTTGTTGTGAGTTCTTCTGTGATGTAATGTCATGTTTCTCGTAGCTGCTGCTGAATCTTATGGTACTAACAAATCTTCTAAATCGTATTAGTTGGTTTTATCAACTTCCTGCTCTTATTTCATACTATTTGAGATCAGCGTAATACGTTTTTTTTTCTTTCATTCATATTTTTCTTCAACCATACTACTATCATTGACTCCTTTTTATTTCAATAAAGTTGTAAATGGCTAGTGATGTGATCAAGATAATAATTATTTAAGGAATTTGTCTTTAAATACTATGGCCATAATATCATAAGATATCAGATGAATGGGCCTTGAGGAATCTCCAAAACGGATAATTATTTGAAATTTTGAACTTAAAAACTCATTTGCAATTCCGAATCGGATCACTAAAAGCGGCCAAGTGCGAGTCGGACGCGCCCATGAAGGGTTCCGTAGCAGCAAGTAACATAATACAAAAGTTCTTGTAGTTCGTTGTACTACTTTGATAGATGTTTTAATAATAGTGTAGTTTTTTTTTTAAATTAAGTTATTGATAAGTAAAATGGAAGGTAAATTGCGGTTTACGATTTCTGACGTATTAAAAAAAAACTACTTACTAGATCTCGTTCAAACCAATTACATCATATATTTTTTTAGTTTTATCATTCTCTTATTTTAGAACTTACAGGGTGCCTCCGCACACATTTTACCATTTTGGAAGTGTCTCTCGCGCAAACTATTCAGTTTAGAAAAAAATACATTAGAAACCTCAATATCATTTTTGAAGATCTATCCACGGATACCCCACACGTATGGGTTAGATGCAAAAAAAATTGAGTTCTAAGTATGGGAACCCCAAAATTTATTGTTTTTTTTTCTATTTTTATTTGAAAATCTTAATGCGGTTCACAGAATACATCTACTTACCAATTTTCAACAGCATAGTTCTTATAGTTTCGGAAAAAAGTGGCTGTGAGATTCGGACGGACAGACAGTCATGACGAATGCATAAGGGTTCCGTTTTTTGCCATTTTGCTACGGAACCCTAAAAATCACCAATCAACTGACAGTATACATCCTTCATACCACAATCAATGCTGTACTAGAATGTTAATGGTAACAAGCTGAAATAATTTTATGCCTGCAATCAGACTACAAGTATATTACACTTATAAACGACAACCGCAATGCAGTAATAAGCACAGCTTTGACCTGATATCGTTTTCGAGGTTTTGAGATCCTCTTGAGAGCTTTTTGAGCTCTTTGAGAGCCTCTCCCAAATTGTACCTGGAAACCGGGTACTCCGCCTTTTGCACCCAGGCCAGATAACATTTTTACGCCTCCAATTTACAAGAACATCTGCGTTTTTTTTGACGACCCGAATGGCGCAGCGGTAGTAAGGCTGCCTTACGTTCGTTGGGTCCCGGGTTCGAATCCCGGTAGGAGCAAATGTTTGTGTGATGAGCTTGGACATTTGTTTCCAAGACATGGATGTTTATATGTATAATAAGTATGTATTTACAAACAAAAAGTATCTATGTAGTATATCAACTATCTGGTGTCCACGACACAAGCCTCGTTGCTTAGTGTGGCACTAGATGGCGCTGTGGATTAATGTCCAGCAACATTTATTTATTTTACCGCATCTAGACTGTACCAACTGATTTTAAAAATCGTATACTGTTTCTGACTTCATCATCAACATCCACGGCCCGACTTCACCCACAGCTGTGTAATAGGCCTCCTTTTGTAATCTGATTTACAATAGGTCCGTTTCATAATCGAACAGAGCAAGGTTTGTGCTTAAAAATCACAGCTAGCAAAAGCAATAGCCTAGAATGCTGCTGGGTACTAAATCTCAGTCCCGCCTTTGTCACATTGTGTTCTAATCAGTACTTTCTCCTAGATGCTAGGTATTATCTATCTCTGTGCCTAGAAAGTACACACATGTAGTACTGTCATTTGCAAAGTAATTGTGCTCGTAAATATGTCTCCGTATAAACCTTTACTAATTATAGGTGTGGCGATATTAGCCCTTGTGTTACATAAAGATATGAACTACCTATTGGTTATAGATTTAAATGAACTGCTTGAGTAATCTTGAAACGAAAACTGATTAGATCTGATGTGTTGCTAGTAAATGAAGAAGAATTAGGAGCATCTCCTGACCTGTAAAACCCAATGCCCATTCGTATTCCGTTGACAGTGCTTGACCTCATCCTCATTATTAGCAGACTTGTTCCACACATTGCTGAGTACAGGAAGAAGAGATAAGAAAGCCTTCCTTTTAAGCCATGCTTCCCTGGTCTGTGCATGTCTTATACATCTTCCCCACGATCATCTGTGTTCCTCTGCCCCTAGAGTTGTAAAAAGACCCAAGGATTTTGTTTTCTTTATTGTTTTTGGGGGTTTTTATCCACAAGCATATGTCAACCCCATTTACCTTCTAGAAAAACGACCTTTACACCTTTTTCCATACGTAGGCGTATTTCACCAGAGTTCCTTTTCGACACCTATAATTTAGAAGGCGTTGTCTAATGAGTACAGAACCAGTAACATTTACAAAACAAGTACGTACAACATTTATATACAAGTAGCAACAATACCAACTATTTAACACATACCGTCGCCATTTAAATGGTATTGCAGTGAGAGGGATACCACAAGGCCGCCAGCGTGGACCCGTGGTACTTCAAGAGTAAAGCGTTGGATACACGACGGAAACTTGTTTTAATTCATGTTTCCGGTTTGTTTTCGTCACAGCGGATTATCGTCGAAACATGTTCCG
Organism: Xestia rhomboidea; assembly: GCA_963853795.1. Taxonomy (NCBI): domain Eukaryota; kingdom Metazoa; phylum Arthropoda; class Insecta; order Lepidoptera; family Noctuidae; genus Xestia; species Xestia rhomboidea. Next base: position 16,195,353 of record OY970778.1, read on the forward strand.
TTATGGAAGTTCAAGATCGTTGGGAAAGGGTCAGCAGTTTACGAGATATGGTGGTTATAGATGGTGGAAGAGATCGTGGATAGATAAGCAGCCGCCCGGATCAAACTTCGGGTTAAGCCGCGCTTGCCTAAGTTGGTCTGTGGATGGGTGACCACCTGGCTGTCATTTGTAGATCTTTGACAGACGTTACAGGAAGTCAGTGGCGCGACAGTCTGACAACTATTCTCTAAAGAATAGTTGTCAGTCTTTCGGGCCACTAGAAGTATGGAAGAAGAACGATGCCACTCTTAAATCTAAAATCAGTGACATTGAAATAGATACAAGTTAAAAGACTTATCTCATAAAGACACATTAAACAATTATCTAATTCCCTGTTTTAAAAAACTACAGACTTAATTGCAAACACAACTAATTCACGTCTCAATAAATTGCTATAAAGATTTTATCAGGCGTCTAGTATTACTTACATTAGGAGCTAAGTTACGCCTAGATCTCAACCAGTGGAACTAGTCCTAAGTATATTTAAGTTATTAGGTAAGGTCGTTACGTCATCAGTAAGTTATCCAACCTGTCGCGCCCTACAGTTTTGCCTCAATCGTAATGTGAGCGATTATTTGTTGGTACCTAATTGGTCTAATGTGAGATTTGATTGCTCAGAGCAATTGGAGCAATGGGTTTTCGTGTGTGTTGTGGTATAGTATTTTTGTAGTCTACGTTGTGGGTGTGGGTTTCAGAAATGGAAGCATAGTTTTATTTTTAGCTGAGGTCTTGCTCTAAGAATTCTGTGGGATGCCTAGAATTATTAAGGTGTCCTAAAAGGTTTTTATACTTACGACTTAGGTTGTAAGGAAAATCTGGTCCTTTTTTTTCCTGAAAGGACCACATTTTGTATGTTCAAGACACAACGGGCTTGAGGCGTTCTGCTCCAAATTTTACAAGTTGTAAATCAGATTCTATTATACTGGCAGAGAATTCAGTTATTGCGTTTCAATCAAAAAAGTGCAATCAAAAAATAAATGTTGGCGTTTCTTCCATATTTTCCTTTAACTTTGACTGAAATGATTGACAGGCCATTACCCATTTCTAGATGAACAAGTTTTTACTAAAACCGGTGAAAAAAACTCGGAATAAACAGTTTTTTACTACAGCATGCGTACGGTCACAAGTAAGTACTATTAAAGAATGGAATTTGATTGTTAGCAATGATATCAATTCGTGCCCATTCAATTATTTATTACAATAGTGGGTACATGGAGTGATTTTATTTGTTGACAAGCATTTAAGATTTTATCGGGCAGTTGTAATAATGTTTTTTTCCTCTTTATTAATATATTCAGATTAGATCAAATATAATAGGCAACCTATTTAGGTTAAAATTTGTCCTTTTTTTGGTCCTTTTGCTTTCATTTTGTGTTGCTCTCATTATATTTTTTACTGTAAAGTGTCATCATCATCATTATCAGCCTATTGATGTCCCTACTGCTGGGCCACAGGCCTCCTCTCTAAGAGAGGGAATGGGCTATATCTACCACGCGGGCCCAGTGCGGATTGGTAGATGTCACATGTCTTCGAATTTTTTGGTTCTAGGACATGCCGGTTTCCTCCCGATGTTTTCCTTCACCGTTTTGAGAGCAGTGGCGATGAAATAAATTACACAAAGTAATGCGCCTGCCTGGGTTCGAACCCACTACTTACTGTTCGTAAGTCGGGGCCGTCACCACTGGGCCAACGCTGCTCTCAATGTTGTGCTAGGTAATTTAATTGTGAGGTTTTGTGACGGGGTGGAAAGTTCTGGAGACACATAAACACAGACATCGCGACTGTTTTCGTACTAGTCCTAAGACTGATATTAAAGAACATGTTGTACGCCCATGTAAATCACCCAATATTTTAAAACCACATCAAAACTCTTCAATAAAACCATGGCTGCAAACACACACAGATATTCTCTATCACAAATTACACCATCCTATCCTATTTATAGTGTTCCCACAGGTTAAAAAGTAATCACACGCACGAGAAATGGCCGACTGGCATGGTACTCAGAACCATAATCTCAAGCCCTTCCCCTCCCTTCTTTGGTCCTTCTACGCTAGATGTTACAGGTGTGTTCTCAAGGTGTTTAGAAGGTCTTGGTAAGCTGGTAGGGTAGAAGCACTGGTCATTAGACCGATGAGCCATGCCTTCCTGATTTTACTCGTATTGTCTTTCTGTTCTCACATTAACGATTCGAGATTAACCCCTTGATAACTTGTTGCATGCTATGTTGCGTAAGTGTTGTGTCTTGTGTGTTTAAGTTCTTTGAAAGAGAAATTCAGACTTATTTATTAGGTGGCGGTGACAGACACTACACAATATTTACGTGTGAAAAATATTCGCCAGTTCGCTACTCATTACCTTGTTCTTTTGCCTTCTGAAGTGCAGATTTTATGTGTTGTCAAAGCAAAAAGAGCTTGCCTTACTTCCCACTGCAATACAAAGCCCCTAACTATCTTCACCAGCACTGATCAATGTGGTTTCGATTACCGACTTCATTAATTATAAGCCTAACCTTACTAATGGACTATTTTTTCATGTCTATGGCTGAATTCTAAAAAGTTTTGTCCGAACCTACAAAAGTATCTGAAAATATGATGTCATCGTTACCATCGTCATCTATTTACGAATAACCACAGACGAAGTTCCATTCCTAAAATACTCTCCAAATATCCAAGAAAACTCTCTCATCTCCAACCTCACCCTTTAACTACGCCATACCTTACCTCCGTAATCCCTACTATCATTACACGAGAAACTAACACTGCAATTGTTTTTTTTTTCCTTGTTTAGAGTCCTCTAAGCTCAACCCATCTCATTGTTCACAAAGCCCACAAAAGGTCCTTTGTCCGTCCTTGGCGTCGTCGAAAATTGTAAAACAAAGGGACTAGTCACACAAAACAGCTGTTAGGCACGTAGCACCTCTCATTTAGACAAAAACAATGCATTTTCTACCCTATCCTTTGAACCATACGACAGAATTTACCAGAAACTGAACGACTGTGTTTAGGTAGGGGATTGTGAACTTTGGGTTTAAGAGTCAAGGTTGATTTTACGCTGCACTGAGTAATGGAAGCACCCTTCCGCAAAGAGGATAGGTGTCTGGGTTTTGAATTAAAATGACAATTGTACAGACAGACAGACGGGTTCGTCACTCGGATTATGGTTATTGCGAGTACGTTGTCGGTTAAAACAACTCTTAACAGACTACTTAAGTGTTTCATAGATTAGAAAATCTTCGCAAAAGTCGTTAAATGGTAGCCAGTGTCCAGAATCTAGATTGTCCTCAAGAACGTTCTATCACAACCGCAAGTCTCAAAAGGTCACCGGTAGTTACTTTTCTCCGTGACAAAGTCAAGCAGTAAATCACAGCCAACGTTTGCGTCTATTCCATTATCTTGTGGATCAAAACATTCTACCAACTCCTAACGGCACCACAATCAAGACAAGAAAGCTTAGCCTTACCAGAACATTTAACAACGACAATCAGTGTTAAATCACTCAGAATTGTCAACTATATGAATACAAGTGCTAAACATTCTGTGATAAAATTACCCCGTTATTATTTCCACCTTGTCATGCAGAACCATGAGACGAGAAAGATTCTACAAACATAGAGGAACCATACGAATCTGGAAATTGGTCCTTATGCTTTTGGTTGTAGGTCCTTCGAGCCGGATTGTGAGTTGGTGTACGCAAGGACATTTTCAAAGCATGCAACGTGAGGAATGCATAATGATGGATCTGCGTGCTGCATTGGTAATGTGGTGCTGAATGCGTCTTATTATATACCTTTTGTGTTTGCCACAGATGACGTTATGAATATTGAACGGGCTGTCTGTGGGTTTTATTTTGTGTTGCGAACTTGCGAAATGGTTGTCAGTGTGGGAGATGGGAATTCAATTGGTGAGGATTTAGCACCAACTTTTCTGCTCGAAACTATTGTTTAACTATTCTTGTTAACTGTTGTTTCTTTAGGTGTGAATAGTAAATATGTAAATTGAATTTTCTTGTTTATCTGTCACAAGTTTGATCTTCACCGCTCTCTCTTTTCACAAATAGTACTTTAAACTATGAGTGCTCAATATCCAATATGAAAGTTCTAATTCCGTTGACTCTATTGCTTCAATTCTTAGAAACATTCATGAAATGTGGGACATCATAAATGTATCAGTAGACATGCCTGGTGTAGGTGTCGCTTAATAAGTATTCAATGTTTCTAACTAACCTGTAAAGTAAAGATGTCGGACGGACGCAGAATATTACCAGTTATCTAGATAATAGCAAGGCTGTGTTGTCCTACTTGTACAACTACATATTGCGAAATTAACTGCCAACATTGTCGAAACGATCAAATCTTTTATTTTTATCACGATTAGACATTTAACGTGACTCGGGCTAGTTTAACGTATTCTTTCACTCTAAAATGTGGTTTAAATATTACTTTTAGAGTTGAAAATATTACCAGATCTGAATAATTGTGTTTCTTCATAAATCCTTGTCCAGGTTTTAATGTTCTTAGCTGATTGCCAGCCTATCATAATATGCTGCAATAGACCAGATCAGTAAAGAAATGAAAATTAGAATCTCTCATCAAAACTATTCCAACAGTAGTGCAGACTGTAGAGTTGAATCTTTACTCACGAACGTCATTTTAGTCATATTTTCTTTTACCACTTTCGCACAAATTGTAATCCCAAATCTGAAAAAGATAATCATCTTTATCTCAGGCGTGTAGATTTACATTTTTATTATTTGTTGTTTCTCATTCGACAGTTTTAATTTACGCTGTGGTATATTCTCCTACTTCGGCTACGTTCATTAGTCTACTCAAGCATACATGTGCTGCTTCTATTAGTGTAACATTAGCATTGAATACTTCATTGGTTTTATTTTTAGTGTCGACTTTTTCTTCCCTTTCGCAATTTTCTATCGTGTCTATTGCATCTGTATCTATATGTTGAATTCTTACTTTTCTTATAAAATTTCTTAGATCTTTTCACGTTTAAACGAAAGTTAGTTAGTTCTCCTTTGGATATATTGCACTGGAGATATACCCCCTTATTCATAATAGTCTGCTAACTTATAGCATTGCTAATTCTCACTCTGTCTTCTTCTATTGACCTAAGTCAGAATGAAAAATAACACTCTTTAGCAGCTGTTTTAAGTTAGCGGACCATTATGAATAAGGGGGATAATCTTCAAGTGCATGATCTTTATCGCATACATTTTCTACAGTCTTTGTATCAATTTCCATTCCTTGCTCCGGCTACAGTGGTACTGTGTCATGAATACATTATGCTTTATCTATCATTATAACTGCTATCATTATTAACACTGCATTGATCATTTTCTTTAATAGTCTTGTGCCAAATTTGGAAATCAAATAAGTATTAGAATACTTATTTATTGACACTGTTTGAATCTAACGTATTAATATTAACGACAAATAAGGTATGACTCCATCATCCTTTTCTGAATTTTGGCACAACGTTTTACAAAAGCTTTTAGAATCCATGAAAGAAAACGGAAAGTTACAAACCCACGTGAAACAGTTGCCAATAAATAAATTCGACAAAAAACCTCGATGAACACACGTTTTATTTGGGACGCACACGTAAACGCTTTCATTCATCAATCCGGCGAATGTGTTGCAAATCCCGAGCAACGTCGTCTGTTAAAAACGGCGTTTTCACACAAATATAAATCGAACGATTACTTAATAGTTCCCACAACCTTCAACTGGCGTTTTTCGGTCACACGCATGTAGGGTTGCCAGTGTTGCCACATGTCCGGAATTTTAGCTCAGACTCAGAGTTGCGGGGAAATTCTAAAACATCTGGAATTTTCAAAAATGAGATAGTTAAATCAGTCCATGATAAAATTAAGAATGTTCATAAACGCTACTTACACTTAAGATTAAGAATTAATTAAGATTTTTTTAAATTCGATTTTTTTTTCCACAATTTTTCTTGATTAATATAATATTATATTAGAGCAGCGGTGGCCTAGTGGTGGCGGCCCCGACTTGCGAGCAGCCCATCCGGGTTCGAACCCGGATAGGCGCATTACTTTGTGTAATTTCACCTCTGCTCTCAAAACGGTAAAGGAAAACATCGTGAGGAAACCGGCATGTCCTAGAACCAAAAATTCGAAGACATGTGACATCTACCAATCCGCACTGGGCCCGCGTGGTGAATTATAGCCCATTCCCTCTCATAGAGAGGAGGCCTGTGTCCCAGCAGTGGGAACACAGGCTGTGATGATGAATATTGTAAGAAATCGTCATCGTGTTAAAATAATACAATGCGGAGAAAACAAAAATCCAAAATATTATAATAACAACTTATTGGTTTTTGAGAACCCTACACGCATTTCTTTTGGCAGATTTTCAAATAAAACCCGTTTCACATTGTAACTGCAATAATTCCTGCAATGTACTGAGAATTCGAATGCCCTGGAATGTTCCATTGCGGGGTTTTTGGCGAGATGTGTCAATAGTCGCGAAGAAATGGCGCAATGGTGATAGAAACTGCTTTCGGTATTTGTGGAACGCTGATTCATAGTATTTCTTATTGAATACTAATTTGGTTAGATATGCGAATAGTTCCCTGAAGTGTTTAAAGGTCGTTTGTAAGAGGTTGCTGTCACCTCAAGGCTTGTCTTTATGTGTTAATGGAGACTTGCGATCATTTTCTACGAAAAGATTATTCTTTGACATCAAGGCGTGGGCCTGTTGGGAAATCCCTTCATTAAAAATGTCGATGAGCTTCTATTATCTTCAATAGGGGATGAATTTTGAAAAATAATTCGTTATTAAAAGAGATTGTCTTTGAATCTCCAAGCCCTTTGACTCAGCGGTTTACGCTGTGCGTGGTCTGTCAGTGAATCATCCCGTATCCCATTTTATTTGGGGTCGGCGCATATTTTCTTCAATGCTTGTCTATTACTCGTCATCTCATCATAGAAAGGAGGTGTCTTTCTTGCCATTACATCCTTCACGCAATCCATCTCATTGTCTGTCAGTGAATAAATAAATGAATTTAAGATTTTAATTAAGTAACTTCTAAGAACATTGGTAGCTGCGACGAATACACCTGCCGGATTCGGTGATGAAATTCTAATAACTGCTCTTACAAGTGTTGCGAATTCTGACTCAACTGGACACTAACCAGATGACTCAGATTACGCCACAGACACGTACGTGGTCCTTTTACACAAATTCGTGCTTTGTGCGAAAGGACCAGATTCCTAACAGTATTACTACAACGAACAGGTAAGTTAGCATTCCATTGCATAGAAGAGACCCTTTGAGGTAAATGCAAATTCATATTCAGGCCAAAAACATTTTGTAACTGTAATCTATTCTTAACATAAGCATATTGAATAGGGACACTGGCTTGCCCTCAGTGAGAGGGAATTCCAAAACGCGGGCCTGTTGTGGGTTGATAGATGTCACATCAGATGTCTTCGGATTTTTCCTCATGATGTTTTTCTACGCCGTTTTGCGAGCAGTGGTGGCGAAACTAAGTTCAAACCTATATACAATCAAAGGCTTCCCTAGGATCCAACAATACGGCAAGCCCATAAGGTTCCTTTATAAGGCAAGATTTTAGGTTTGTATGAAAGTACCGTCACCACTACAATTCATAGGTCGCGGTCATTACCACTAGGCAACTTATTCCCAAATATATTATGTAACCAACAAAGCAGCATTCTTAGAAGCGAGCGACATTAATATTTCCACGGCATATTACACCTCATTTTGTAGCAGATCGGATTCCTTTATTGAATTAAATGGTTTCGTAACTGTCCGGCACACTTGCAAACAATGGACATTGCCGATTGGACACGACATGTCGATTGTCGTCGGATCGACGACGGTCAATAGGCGCGGTGACCTGTTAATCCGTGAAATAGTTTTTTCCGGAGTAGATTTTTGCAATAGTTGTTTTACTGCATTGAATGAATGGGAACGGAAAATTAGTACGCATTGATGTTAGAGCGAAATTAGGTAGAATAGAAGTATTTTGTTGTCGTGTAATTCCAACTTGCTTGGCTATCACTAAATCGGATGAACGAATCGGAGGTGGAGAACATGCCATACGTAAGTTTTTGTATAGTCGAACTTGTTATTGCTACATCATGACATCACGCCTGTAATCCCCGAGGGGTTAGGCAAAGGTGTACCTAATAGTACACCCACATTTCGCTAGTTATGTTCAAGTCCCATGTAATAAAGGGCGTGTCTATTGCCATCAACTGGGCACAAAATTTGACTCCGAGACACTGACACTTCATGAAACGATAAAGTCTATTTGGCAACCTTATCAAGACTTCGTTTCCACCTGAGATGAACGAGGATGCGTAGCGAGGGATGTGTGTGAAACTAACCATTAATATCGCTTCTTTGTCACAGCTGAGGTATTCTAGCTATTTGATTGGTTAGTTCGCTCATCTCTGGTGAAAACGCAGCGTAATAATGAATCAGAGATAAGTTTGGTAATAAATACAGGATTCCAACAAGTTGTAGCATTTAATTCGCACTTAATATTAGCATAGGACATTTAGGATTCAACACAGGAAACTATTAAGATACCAACAGACTTTTATGACACATAGATTGTCATAGATGTTTCCGCTAAGATATGATGTTATATGCGGAGAAAGTGCGAAAAGTCTGCTCATTGATTTGATTATAATTTTAATTAATCGTTATTTAACGAGCAAGAAGAAGGCCTCGTTGATGTCGTGGTCGGAAACGCTACTGCAGGACATGAGATCCTGGGGAGGCCGCGCGGAGTATTTATTTATTTAATAATTTATGTACACACTAAATAAAGAAAAAAACAGAAAAGTATAATAGTGGTAGTAGTAGATATTATTGGGTTTTTCCATTGGGAATTTGTCAGTAAATTAGAATCTGAATATGCGGGTGGTTGATGACAATAGGCTCTCCCTTTTTACGTGGTACCTAATCACAACTGGTGAATGTGGTAGTGTAGGTGAAGCTACTGTAGTTACACCTAAGTATACCTTATGGAACACGAACGCGCTGTCCACACGGCCTGTCGTCATAAGACGGATGGACGGCGAGCTAGCCCATAGCTCACCGTCCACAGGCCATCCTTTGAGCCCTTGATCCATGATATTATGTGTTATCAAATATGAAGTCAGTGATTAAAAGTCTGAAATCACGACAAAATAGCACCTAGTCTAGACTAAATAAATGGCTTCACGTTTTCCATGAACCCTCACAGTTACCCAAAGTTTTTCAAAGAATCACTAATAAGCATTACTAATATTCCTGTTAACCCGACTAAATCGCACTGGTCAGACGAGTGTCAAGTAATACCGGCTCACAATTCGATACGTTTACACAATTCCAGTCCACACATACAAGTACGGTCTGGATTGTTAGGTAAGGCAACGTGATACTTTTCATTGAAATATAAAACTTGTTATGTGAGAAACTGGAAGGTCTAAATGTAACAGTATTTCTTAATACCAAGCTTTACTAAAAGATTGTTTTTACAGAAATATGCTCATGAGGATGTTCCTCATCAGCTTTCGTCGTTCTAACAAAAGCTAGACGAGATTAGCTAACGCCTTAGTAATTACTTGGCAGGTCGGTGGCAGGACTGTTTGTTCATAGGAAAGACATGACATTAAATGTCCCTAGGACAAGGACTTTATTTGCCAGTATGCAATTTATATATAACGATCTGCAGCGCTTTGTAATAAAATCAATAAATACATCTACATTTATCCCAAAGACTACTATGACAGTAAAAAAATAATAATGGAACGTATACAAACGCTCACCTACAATGATACCGAAACACTTCTGAAACCTGGACACATACACATAGGTGCACACACTCACGCTCTCTCTCTCTCTCACTCACAATACTCACCCACAAACTTACACCCACTCATACAAACATTTGAAAATAAGTAATGTAAGTTAATCTTAATCTTAATTTATGTAGTTTTAGTATAATAATAATACGTTGTGCTTTTTGTATAACACGACTTGTTATGGAAGAGCGGACTCTCCTAACACAGGCACTATCTGTCTAAAAGGAGGATCCAATCACAAAATTTTGTTAAAACCTAAACTTGTTCTACCAATAAACAATTTTTATTTATTTTTTAACTGTTTAATAGATCTCTTATAACATAATAGTCTTCTGTTAAATATAGACCAATGCCTGTTCCACTAAGGCTATGCAATACCTAAATATTATTATGGTCCTGTTGGAATAAAAACTGGCGTTGAAAATCCAGCAGTACACTTTTATTTAGACTTAAATTTAGGTGTTGCAAAGTGCACTACTATGCATCTAATATTCATCAAAGCATGTGGCAAATTCGTAGCAATGTCGATATTCTAAAAGTATCTCTTAATTTCCGATCAATCTGAATTCAGAAAAGATCGAACGGTTTACGGGGTCACCTATTTAACTTACAGACGACCCAAAAACCCAGCAGTTCTGGCTCACTCCCCAATCCCAAGTTAATCACTATGAACAAAATCTCCGCACAAATTCCCAGTGACATATTATTACGACTCAATATAAACTGTGTGAGCAGGTAATCAGGTTCAATGCCGCATCAAGGCCGTTGTTTTGGCATGCGCCTGAGTCGTTAACGTGGGACATTGACATGTTAACATGTTTTTATTTTTGCTCCTCCGCAATCCCGCTGGTAAGAATTTATCGGGAGATTTTGCGAGCGGATGGTTTTCATTGTGGATTGTTTTCGCATTTACCTTTGCTTTGGAGTTGATTGGTTATTTCGTCTTGAGCACAAAAATGCCTAAAAATCTAAGTTTAACTGGGCAAAATTGGTGATTAGTACCTACCCAAAAAGATAAGCCATTCAGTAGGAATGGCTTATCTTCTTGGGTAGGTGCATTGGAGTTGATTGGTTATTTCGTCATGAGTACAAAAATACCTAAAAATCGAATAGAAAAATTGGTGATTGATTTGTCTTGCAATAGTTACCACTGTTCTTGTAAGTGTGATCTAAAGATTAATAAGACAGATGTGTTGCTGGGGAGTTCACCACCTCTGCCACCACCATCCCCAGCTGGGGAGACCAACTAAACAAGAAGTGGTGGTCGTTTTTGGCGGACTGCATCATGTTATTTCAAATTTGAAAAAGTTCTGATTTTCAGCCTAAATTGAATAAATTTCTGATAATTTGAAATAATAAGGAATTGTGTTGGTCAGCAGGGGCAAGGCTGATTTCATTTCAAGCGTCCCAAATTGTATTTACAACTAAATATTGAAAGTCAAATCATATTGTTCAATCAGAATTAGTAGAAACCGGCGCCTAATTCATTTTGGCACCAATTTAAACCAATTACGGCATTTCATTCAATTAAGCGACATTCTCTACAAATTAGAAACAGCGCCCACGCATTTAAAAATAAACCTCACGCATGGGTGTGATTTGACAGTTATTAACAAATGAATTCAAAATGGCGGCCGTCACGGTTCGACCAGCACATTGAGAGATATTTATCAATGGAGGACAAAGGGACCTCATCGCGTTATATTCAGTGGCTTTTAGTTCAAACTATGTAGTATAAATAATTAAATGGGGTCCCCACTTAGAAACTTGGATTGGATTAAGTCATATTGAGTTCATGTCGATTGTAGAGCAACCTCGCTGCTGAGCCTTGAGTTTGAGCTGGTTTGTGGTTTTACATTATGCTAGCATAAATGACCAATTCAACTTTGATGGAAGTGAGACGAATCCGGCTCGAAGGACCAGAAAAATAATGCTGTGTTCAGCAAAAAAAAACAGATTGGTAAGTCTATTTCCTGATTAAAGTACAAAAAAAGCATCTCTTAGAAAAAAATAAACAATGTTTTTATCTGTTTTTCCGAAGTTTTATTTCTTTACTTGACTCTAGTCTTCCATTAAACATTGCCAAAACCAACCTAGTGAATTAATGACGTGTCTGAGGCAACTCCCTACCGTTAATTAGTGACATCCTCAAACAAGTAAGTAAATTAACGTACCCACTGACTAGAAAACCTAAATTATGCAAGAATGTAGCATAACTCCCAACATCCATGGACATTACAGAATACTATAAAATACCGCAGTGGCAACATTGGGCCATAAAAAAGGTAAATGATCCCATAACTGTTTTTTTTAGAACGGATTTCGCGACGTTTTAAACATATCCTAATGCCATCAACTTTAAATTAATGGTGTAATATGGGTGTCAGTCGTTAAATAAATTTACTGACATTTCTATGACATAGGGTAGGGCGCACAGTTATTGGCCGAGCTTGGTTATGATTATTGGTTTAATACGTTGATGTAGTAAGATTATTTTTACACGCGAAATGATTTATGATCAAGAGATTTTATCTAGGTCGTATGCATAGGCTACAGTACCTAATGTCTTAATTTACTTAACAGCTTAAGTTCTGATACCGAATATAATTCTGATGAAAAACGTACGGTAACTACTAGGAAATACTAAAATACCTGAATGAAACCAATTAGAGACAGGACACGATTAAAGCTTTAATTAGCGATTAAAGATTAAGGATTTAAATAGTCATTTTAATCTTCAAGATTTAATATTGCCTGCGTAAAAAGAAGAATTGGCCTCAAAGTCTATACTCACTTAAAAGATGCTTCATCTAATAAAAAAAAAATACTAACTAATGAAGTAATTAGGTTTTTTTTTCCTAAAAAATAAACCAAGTCCGTCCGATTGTGGCTAAAACGTAATTTCATCCACCATTTACAAAAAATAAACACAATTTTATTCAGAAATAAATTACTCAAATTAAAAACCTTAATTGCCAATCACAGTTTATTTCACCTCGCCATCTTTAGGTGCGAACTGTCACGAAGTATTACGATAACTCACGAAGATGCCCGAAGTGGTCCGATGTTTAGACTAGATATTCAGAACTAGACTATTAAACGATATTGGTCCTAATAGCGTGTCAAAACAATTGGGTTAGAAAAATTTATAGCTAACTAGCTGACCCACGCAACTTCGTCTGCGTCACATTAGAGAGAAACCTACCTACTACCTACCTACTACCTACCTACTACCTACCTACTACCTACCTACTACCTACCTACTACCTACCTACTACCTACCTACTACCTACCTACTACCTACCTACTACCTACCTACTACCTACCTACTACCTACCTACTACCTACCTACTACCTACCTACTACCTACCTACTACCTACCTACTACCTACCTACTACCTACCTACTACCTACCTACTACCTACCTACTACCTACCTACTACCTACCTACTACCTACCTACTACCTACCTACTACCTACCTACTACCTACCTACTACCTACCTACTACCTAAAAAAGAAAAAAAAAAAAATAAAAAAAAAAAAAAAAAAAAAGTATCCTATGTCCTTCTCCTGGCTCTAAACTACCTCCCTGCCAATTTTCAGCTAAATCGGTTCAGCCGTTCTTGAGTTATAAGTGAAGTAACTAACACGACTTTCTTTTATATATATAGATTTAATTTAATTCATCTTCGGTGACATAGTTCATTAATTTATGAGTGTAAACAGAACTTTCGACATGTGGATCTTGATTTGCAGTCGCAAAATGTTAATAAATGTTGAAAGCTTGAAACACTAGCATTAAACAAGATAGAACACAGCTATTTATTTTGATGCTTTTTAATCTTAACATCGTGTTGTTTTCAAATAATGGCGTAAATGATGCCTTGAGGACTGACACGGGAGAATGGAAGAAGAAAACGCCCGACCGACCCTTAATAGAATTGGTCAAGGGCGGAAAGATAATGATGATAGTTTTCACTGTCCTGTCGGTTTTTCGCCCTCTTTTTTATTTTAGTGTTGACTCACGATAGGTCTTCCATTCCATAATGTGACTGAACTGATCTTTAGTCCAAACCTCTACGTGATGAAGAAGGACTAAAAACGTTGTACGTAGTCGAGCAATGAAGGATTATACATACACACATGCGGTGGAGTTTATAAACATCAAGTGACACACACATGCAGGTTGGGTTGGGGCGCTTGAGACTTCAAACGCTGGCTGACTTAAGGCGACTACAGGAGCTAAACGCGAGTTTTATAATGCAAAAGCATATGATTCACTGCAATAAATTAACCAGAAAAATATATGATATTCTTCAGGATATATACTAGTATGGTAGTTTTGAAAACATAATACAACTAACTTGACTCGATAAAAAAAATCACGAACTTATATCTAAAAAATTCTTAATTAAAATTAATTCTACAAGCAACATATTAGCATGACAGTGTTTTATTTGTTTAGTCCAATCAATAGATTTTTTGTAAATCGCAAAAAAAAAAACACTCATTTCGCACTATTCGGCCCGCAGTGACTGACGTAACAACCACTTTGTAGTGCAAGCTGATTAGAACTTTTTTCCAACAGCATTTCAAACGAAGTTTGAACTACCACAAATAGAGTTGCTAATTTAGCTCCTGTAGTCGTCTTAACAAAAGAAAATTATCAATATGAGAATATGTGATACCTTGCTGTCTTGTTAATCATTCTAAACAAAACATTATCCATTCAAGTGTAAATTCCAGTAATTAACCCCACAAAACCTAACACCACCTAACCCAGATCTCCACTCTGAACCTCACGCAGTAATGTCACTTTAATTAGACCAGCTCCACTTTCACTGTGCCAAAACGAGATCCTCATGCATGAATAATGCGAGTAGCAATCTGTCAATATGTCCACTCGGCTGATACTGGCTGTCAGCAGATATTGAGCAGTCGGCAAACATTCGGACGTGGTATGATAACATTCTTGTCAATGTCACAACAGTAGGTTGGAAGTCTTGAGTACTGACCGGGATTTAAGACCTCTTGGGTGATTGAATAAGAAAGTAATTAAGAAATAGAATAGACATATACTTTGTACAACAAAATTGAAACACAACTGTTTTACAATATTGCTTATGGTGATTATAGCGTAGTGATTATAGCGTACTTATCGCTTTTAGACAATCTTTGGATGGACTGTACGAACACGGTGGATATGGTGTATTGCTAATACTACACAAACATTAAAAATAATTGAAGTGAAACTTTTTTTGAAGTGAAAACTTCTGCGCGTTGAGCACTTTTTGGGTGAAGGAAAACATTGAACTCATCGTTACTTGACGTAACGTGTGGACACGCTTCGTAGCACTTGTAGGCAATCCGCTACGGCGTAGCACCACATAGGCATGCGCGGGGCATAACCAGTGCTACGACTGGGGAAGGGCCTGTGTACTTTTAATGTTCTCTTCTATCGGCAGTCCCCAAAGACTGCCCCGATTTTTCTTTAATTAGCCTATTCTGTCTCAACTCGCACTGCTAGGCAAAGGCCTTCCCCATTTTGACCCAACTCTCCCGGTGTTTTGCCTTTTCTGGCCAATCAGTCAGGAACGAGTCCAAATCGTCACGCCAGCGTTTCTTGAATCTACCTCGGTGACGACGACCGTCTTCAGGCTCCCACTGTGTGACGATTCTGGCCCATCTGTCTTGCTTGACACATCCTGGAAATGTGACGCGCCCTCCTATTTTAATAAATAATATAAATACAATGCATAAACAAATGAATAAAACAGGTCTAATGTCGTACAGTTCTGCAGTATTTCCACTGTCAGAAGGGTGCGCACCCTGTTGGTAACATTTGTGAAATAGTAATAAAAAATAACAAAATGGCGGCGCTGTTCTGACCAAAGCCATAGAGCCATGCTGCACTATACCGGCTGTCAGCACTTATTGAGACGTCGGCAAACATGACGTGCTATGATAACATGTCAATGTCAAGTTGCTGGGCCGGAAGTCTGTAAAGTGACCGGAATTTAGACTTTTGGCTGATTGAAAAAGAAAGTTAGTAGAGGTGGTTGAAGGTAGTCTATGTTGGTAATTAATAAAAATAGTTATTAAATCACTGTTTTAAGCTTTCACGGTTCATAACTATACTTAAAATGTCACTTACGGGATATCTTCCGTGATTATTAAGTTTACACCTTCTCGTTTACAAGAACTTAGTTTTTTAGACATTTTTTGTACCCTATCACTATGTTTTCCTATTTAACCCAAAGGTTGACTGGTAGAGAATGCCTTGTGGCATTAAGTCCGCCTATGTACATGTACATGAAGTTTAAATAAATAAATAAATTATTGTTTATTTTTGAGCTCCCGTTATTTCGACGCTGTTGCAAGAGCCATGATCGCGGCTTAACTGGTGAATGCGGGTGGATAGAAATAAAATGTTAGGAGCAGAAAAATCTGTCTACCCTCGTTCTTTTTCTTTTGCTACGCGCACTACTGGAAAAAAAAAACAATAATCACGGAAGATATCCCGTAAGTGACATTTTAAGTTTAGTTATTAAATTATTATTTTTTGCTTCGGCTGCTTTCCAAAAATCCGTAATCGTGTTTTCAGAATCATAAGTAATATCACTTAGTCCTTTTCTCGATACGAAGCTGGTATCCTGTCTCTAACACTCGTTTTTAAGTTCTAACTTCAAGCAATTACTAAACTATAGAAAAAAATCGCATCTTACTTTACTCAAGTAATAAATTTGACTTTTTTATAGATACGGGTGTTAGATGGTATCAAAATCGGTTCGGTGGTTTAATCTTAAAACATGATACTTACGAGTATGTGACAGTATGCTCGTAAAAAAAATCCTCTAAATTAAACCTCAAAAGACATTTTAAAACCAGATACCAATTAATAAGACGACACAACCGGTACCTATCAACATTATTAATTACAAATTCGACACAATAATCCCAAAAAAAAAACAGAAGTAGTATTAATACTACAACAAGTACTTCCTATACTAGAACTCGTTTCCCATAGACATAAATATCTATGGCTAGACTGAACTCAAAATGTCTAGATCTAATCGCATCAGGATTAGTTTCAAACTGACGGCTAATATTAGTCATTGGACATAGATATTAAGGTAGCCTTATTAGGGTAAGTTATTTGTTTGTAGGAAGTATTAAAGCTTAGGCCGTGCACACACTGGA
Source organism: Xestia rhomboidea (assembly GCA_963853795.1). NCBI lineage: Eukaryota > Metazoa > Arthropoda > Insecta > Lepidoptera > Noctuidae > Xestia > Xestia rhomboidea. The sequence continues at coordinate 16,212,451 of OY970778.1, forward strand.
GGCAAAACAGGGTCTTTCGTAAAATAACAGTTTTCTTCAGTACAGAACTACAGACACTGACTATAAAATGGTTTGAGTTAGTGCTGGATTACGATCGATGATCGATCACTAAGATTGTCTGTCCGTTGGTTTTGTGGTTGCATGCACGATTTCTGAGCATAAGGTCCTGGGTTCGATTCCCAGGTGTTATTGAGTCTTTTTTCAGGAATTTCTCAGTCGCAGTTACCGAGTCTGTTTTTGTGTCCAGTGGATGGTAATAGAGTCGCTCTCTACATGGGAGTCAAAATGCTGAAATGTTGGTATACCTACTATTAGGTACATTTAGGTATTTACGTAAAATAAACAGCATCTAGAGTAGTTCAATTGCTTGACAAAGACAAAAAAAATGAGCCCAGGTTTCCGTATTAACAGAAGCAAATGATATCCATCATCATCATCATCAGCCTATTAATGTTCCCACTGCTGGGACACAGGCCTCCTCTCTATGAGAGGGAATGGGCTATAATCTACCACGCGGGCCCAGTGCGGATTGGTACATGTCACATGTCTTCGAATTTTTGGTTCTAGAACATGCCGGTTTCTCACGATGTTTTCCTTCACCGTTTTGAGAGCTGATGAAATAAATTATACAAAGTAATGCGCCTGCCTGGGTTCGAATTCGAACCCACGACTTACTGTTCGTAAGTCGGGGCCGCCACCACAAATGATATCCACACTGCACTAATCTGTTCATCACCTACAACAAGAGAAACTGTGACACATCTCGATTATTCTCGCTCTGATTGGAGACGTGGCCCACATCTCGTATATTAACATTATTTAGCACGTAGGCTCTAATCTCACGGTGCACGCTTGTCTGTTTTGCTGGTGGTGCCATAGACTAGGGATTTGTAGAAAAGACTATTAACACTATTATACTGAACCCCGAATATGTGAATAGGGGTTTTGTTAAGTCTTTCTGTCGGTCTGTCTTGGTTGTGAGGTGTGGAGAGGAGAGATGATACAAATGTGGAGAAAAATGTGTTCCGTCGCTTCCACGGGCAAGTGCCACATGAACGCACGGTGACATAGTGCACAAGTGAAGTGATACTAACGTAGTTTTAAGGTCCTATAAATTAACACAGTTTGTATTTTATCACATGTATGTTAGTCTGTGAGGTATTTATCTATGGGCCAAAGTTGCCTGAAAATTAAGGTTTTTATTATATTATTACAAAAGAGTGATGAATAAAAATGTTAATGGATTGTGAGGGAGAGAAAGACTAAAGGAAAAAAAATATCTATTTGGGAGAGATGACAGAAACAAAAAGGAAAAACAGTGTTTAAAAAGGAAAAAATGATAACAGATGTAAACAGGCGAACATTAAAAAAAATAATCGTGTTACGCCGCCGAAACTAAGGCAAGACATTATGATGAAAAGCCCTTCTGGCGCGAACCACAGCCAGAACTGACAAAATGTATAGCTGGCAGAGCCCGATCATCGACAAAACTGGTTTAATCAACCGCGGGTTGTTGGCGGCGATGTTTACAGCAGCATCAGCACACAGGCAAACTACATTTATTTCGCTTGTCTATAGATTCCTTAGTCTATGGTAAGACTTTGTTGATAGATCCTCCCACGGTCTGGTATTGAAGCTTTGTTAGTTTGATTTGCATATTGTTGAGTGAATGTTATTTTTCGTTTCAGTACAAAGAAGTTATTGATTTAGAGCGGTAATTGACGTGCTGATTTAAGTGATACTTTGACGGGGTCAAATAGAATTAGGTAGCGAAAGTTCAAAGATATAATGGTTATCGATATTCATAATCAGCGTATAAAGTTTCTACTACTAGGACCTATGTCCTGAGGAGGCCTGTGCCTCCTCTTAGTGAGAAGAAATGGGCCGTATTCTGCCTCCCGGAATTCGGGTTTCGGTTCTAGGACATACCAAGATGTTTATCTTCACTCTTTTGAGAGCATGTTACACGAATCTATGTGCTTATTTGGGCTTAACCCTAAAACTAATCATTTAAATCAAGATGATGTGAAAAGTTCAATTTTCAAAACGACATATTTTTCACTTTTTCTAAAATAACCGCTGATTCACACCAAGAAAGTCAACTTAACTTAACCTTCAAGAGAACATCAAACATCGTGATCATCCGTGATACGAAAATGTCAAACGCATTACCTTACTTTCCGCAGGTCGGTTAAGACTAACAAGTCACGACTGACTTGATGTCATGGCGGCAAAAAACACTGTTTTCTTATTAATTAAGAATCGTGACTGCGGTGGATATGAATGGACTAAAAACTACAGATGTCTGATATGGAGGATTCGTTTAATGTGTCCTAATGGACTACTTAATTAGTCTGAAGTGTTTTGGGATATGTTGAGGTCAGTCTATTGTCTGATATGTGTGTGTGAGTTTAATAAAGAAGAAAACATTCTGACATCAGTTTCCTTAGATGTCGAAGTAGATAAAGAACCGAGCCCTGGTAATTTTTAGCTATTTTTCATTTATTAATGTTCGTTGTAAGTCATTGGTGCCTAACACTGACGAACTAAGAAGTTACATTTACTGCTTTGTTAAGGGCTTAGTCAAGTATCAAGAACCTTCCAAGGGTTTCGTGTTCTCAACGGCCTTCAACAAGAGTGACATAAGTAGTTTATGTCAATCCCATATATTTTTGACTTTTTCGTCATCGTTATCACTTTGTCTAGGATTTCAGGTCCTTGAAATTCCATCACAGGTTAGCACAGCCAAAACATTAATATAGCTCCCTCGTTCAAGAAAATTTCGCACTATCAGACAATTTGAAAGTAACCGTAGGCCCAACATCCTAAGTTTCCAGCTCCTAACATATCGATCTCATTACAGCTACCACTGCTACAAGGCAGTAATCGTTCATAACCTAACAAGTTCACTATTTCTAGTTTCCAACCACTTCGCGTACAAACATAGTTTCTAACTTCCGTCTCCAATATATCGCAATTTACTGGCAGATAGCCGGGTATTATAAACGGAGACTTCATTTCTATCGATTCCGAGTTTATTTGAATTATTTTACCTTTTAACTGTAGGTGTCTTTAACTCTGATTCGGCCACCCATCATCGCCTTCGACTATCAGATGGAAAGGCAGTGACATCATTTTATTCATTCAAACTTCACGGATTTGGAAATTTCCCTTTTCTCTAAGTGGAAATTACAACCAAAAAAGGCCAGTTAACTCCTGTGAAATTAACTGCTGCAATTAATGGTCAGTCTCCACATGATGAGTGCCTGAGAATGGACGGCACCGCCGAGGCTTACCCAGAAGAGGTGGTACGAGTAGGTAGATCTAAGTACATACCGCAAGGGCTGGATCCAAGTGGCTCAGAAAAGGATACTTGAAATTTGGTGGAGGCCTCTGCGCAGGAGTGGGATCTATTCGGCAAAAAATAAGCACGGTTAGAACACCTACGAGAAAAATAAAATTCGCAAAAGCTATGTGAAGAAATTTCTGGCCGTACATTTTTCCAACAACGTTCAATAAAAAAACAGTTATTGTTATAATCCAATGGAACAGTTTTGCGTGTCGTGACAGGCGGACATAGCCCCGCAATGCATAACAGTTCTGCATCAGTCATACGCAGTTATACTTAATGGAATTTGAATGATTTGAACGTTGGCTGAGGTCCAAAGTTAGCGTGACAGCGGGTGAACTGGCGGGGCGGTTCTGAGGAACTGATGTCGCTGGAAATTCCGTAACCGTTTCACACCTAGAAAAGTAAATAATTTGTGAATGATGTATGAATGTATTCAGACTTTTCTTTAACACTTTTGTGTTTGATTGATATGCAATTACAAAGACTGGAAATCATTATCAACCATAGCATGGTTGAAGTGGATGCGCGTGGCCACTCATTGAAGCTAGCGTACTTTCAGTCGACATTTTTGAATAGCCTATACTGTCCCACTGCTGGGAATGGGCCTCTGCCAGTTCCTTCCTCCAACATGTGCTCTTTTCCCGTGCTTCCTCGAACCAGCCCTCACGGCACGCGCCCAGATCGTCAAATTTTAGGATACTGCAAATCTTGTGGCTGTAGATATGTATGTAAATAAAACGGTGGCCTCAGTCACAACTTATCCAGGGATCTAAACTTACAGTATTAAAACAGAATGACCTACACTAAAAACATCAGGCATTTTCGTGAAAAGTATCAGCTTCTGAAATCCTTAGCCCAAAATAATTGCAAGAACTAATAACTTGATTTACAGTTTGAAGTCCTCACTAACTCCTCTCGTCTCCATTTCCCCGCTCCGCTCACCCATCACGACCAAGCCCCCACAATTCGGTAAGCAGGCCTGTGGGGCACTCGTGTCACTAGATTCGTCACGCGGATTGACCCAGTCGGCGCGTGCGCATTTAATATTAAACACTTACTTTTTATAGTTATTGTTATATTGAACAATATTCTGACATCTCCTTGACTGGTTGAGACTTTTTATTGAAGTTAAAAAAGTGGTAGTAAAGGTGTATTGATAGTAATATTAATTTGCTATACGAAAACCACCCGTATTGCTTTTACTTAAAGGCCCTGTCAATGTTATGTAGTTACTACAGATGAGTGATTGTGTGGCTGACTTTAAGTTCACAATTAAGTATTTAGTGTTGTTAATAGTTGCATCCACAACTTTTATTGAAACGTAATTTAACAGTTACAGAGGTATTTTTAAATATCATTCAATAGATCTAAAATTTCCATAGGTCAACATGTCGAATGGCCCTTTTAAAAATCCATAAAACAATACTTTACAGCTTCATGAACTGCGTTTTATCTCACTGCTACATAACTGGCTTGTAGTAAAGAACTTCTTAATAGGTACTAATGTTATAGAGAGGTAAAGTTGGTTCGTAAGTTTGTTAATTTGTATGTGGGGGGTAACCTCCGGAACGAATGATCAAATTCTAAAAATTCTTTCACTGGCAGAAAGCTACATTATTCGTGGGTGCTTATCCCATGATCTGTCCACGAAGTAGACACAATAGTTAAACAATGGTGTCTCGACCAAATCGGTCATTTGACAGATCATGATTTATAGGCTACTAGCTGACCCGCAACTTCGTCTGCGATATACATATAAGAGAGACAGAGAGATGGTTAGAGAGAGTGTGAGACACCCTTAAAAGATGTTTCCGAACAAATGATGCTCGAATTTAATTAAGTAACTACGTTTCCGAACAAACAATGCTCTTTCAATATAGTCTATGGCTGTGAATGACATTGACATTCGTTACGCGCGTTTTTTTAAATATGCAAAATTAAATGTATATTTTTCAATATTTCTGAGAGATTTTCTTAATATTTTTTTCCGTAAGAACCTTCTCATAATAATAACAAATACAACAAAAAAAGAATTAGTGAAATCGGTCCAGCCATTCACGCGTGATGCCGTGACCAAGGAAAACGGGTTTCATTTTTATATATATAGATAAATTATATTTATTTCATGCATATTAGCAGAACTATCACAATTTTTGCGGACGAAGTTGCGAGCGAAATGGTAGTATGGAATGAGAGGTCAGCTTATACTGGTACACGAACCTACCTAATCACAGTCTGTCTTTATAAACTCCCATAGCCCATGCGCCTGCGCCACTAACACTTACATCGCATTAACGACAGATTCCACGAACCTTCTATCACGACACTTTTTCCTTCACTCTCACCTTCCACCCAGTGGCTCATATCGTGCGACTGTCGCGTTTTTATTGCGTCTGTCGCGTAATTGGTTTAATAGTCAGGTGGATTTGGAACGCGTCGGTCTGTGAGTGAACCGACTCCCGGATCAACGGCGATAATGATTTGGATGAAGAGGATTTGGTTCATGGAGAGATGAAATATGAAGGAACAAAGGTAGTGATAACAATAGTTATGCTAAAAACTCTTATAGAGAAAGTAAGAAAGCATCTAAGGTAAGAAGATTTAAAAAGAAAGAAAGAAAAAGTATTTATTTGACTCGCACAGGACAAAACATAAAACAAAACACTTGTCACAGTTGTCTATGTTTACTGTGACATCGAAGACAATGTCTGTGACAATTAATAAATATTTAGGACGTACTAAATACATCCTCCAAAGAACTCCGTTAAAATGACTCTGAAATGAATTCAAATAGTCGTAAATGGCTCGTTCTCTGGTGTGAATTGTAAGGTTTACAACATTGCTACTTACCCAAACATACTTTTATCGTATTTCACCATCCAGACATTTAAAAACTCTAGACAAGTCTTATCATTAGGTAATTTGAGAGTCAAAATGTTCTGAGCCAATAAATAACAAGTGGAATCATCAACCACACTCGCTAGTTTTTGTGGTTTTAAATCAAATGTCATCGCTTGAAGCACTTGATGAACGTATAGTAAATCATATTAACGGAACAACACTAAATAATCGGGTCGTAAAACGATACAAATTAAAATCATTCTAAAAATTCGTCTGGTAAAGTCCAATGTCCTGATTGACAAGGTTCCTTAGCAAAATAAGGAAGCCTTTTCATCACGTTGTCTGTCAAGTCTATTCACGGTATACACGGTATTGACAAATCTTTGAATGAAACTATTGATAAAAATATCACCAGGATTTTACCAAAACTGTGTTGAGCAAAATTAACTTTCTGTATTTACTAATGATCTTCTGTACCATTTTCTGCTTCTACTTCTTGCATTGCACAGCATATCCTCAAAATTGTATTAGCTGCAATGGGTGCATGATCTTCTTTAAAAATTATTACTCTACTTCTCTGTTTGCGTCTAGTTTCTTAGAAATATCAGTGGAACCCAACTCCATTCATTACTCAACATACAACTGACAGTATTTAATTATGATTGAAGCACCATCTTCACAGACGTCGGCATAACGAACAATTTCAATGACATTAGCTCAATCATTAGAACAACGCCCCTTTAAGAGCATTGCTCAAGTTTCACAATTGTATCTATTATCGTTATAATCAATTCATTCCGTTCAAATTCTTTGCGACTACAATCATCACTGAATTCAGATTTATGTTTTCTGAATTTGAATTGTTTGTTTTTATTATTTGTCTATTGAGACAGTGATAATTAGTCATAATGGTTTATTTCTTTAGTACCGTTAGTCAATTACGGTTACTTCTCTATTGTGTTATGTCAATGTGTTACAATTGGTCCTGCATAAGCTGAAGGATAATCGGATTACAGCGTTCCCACTGCTGGAACACAGACCTCCTCTCTGTGAGAGGCAGGAGTTATTGGCCACCACGCTGGTACAGTGTGGGTTGGTGAACGTCACATCTTTAAATTTTTGGTCCTAGTTTCGGTATCCATCACTCAACGTTTTCCTTCTCTGTTTGACCTAGTAGCTATAATGATGCTATTATAGCAAAAACTAAGTTTATATGGATTACTCGTAAACGTTTTGTGTTCATTAATCTACCTATACCTATTTATAGCTTGTCATTTGCCTGATTATCATGTTTACTTTTGTAAACACTTCAGTTATTCAAGTACTCTCAACTGTTATCATTACAAGCCATTGATTCATAGGTATTATTTCTATTTGCATTTCTCTTACAACTACTTTCTACATCATGGTCGTAAATACTTCACTTGTTTCTAAAAGCATCGTTTCAAATACCTTCCGTATACCATCATCGCTAAATTCAAGTTTAACTTTCTGTTTTCTGAAATTGTCTGGTAATTATGTGGCTATCATTATTTTCCCATTATTTTCATATTTGCCATGACCCATGGTCATCTTTTCTACGGTGGTGACATGGATACTGGATTCCGGCTTTTTTGTTTGTTCGAGAATTTACATTTTTGTCTCTGCCTCCTTTTTGTAATTGGCCTGACGTTTTTTCTCTCTCGACCTTTGAGTTTTTGACTAGTCTTGATGGGTCTGGAAATATCTCTGATTCGCATACACGCACGTCTTTTGTTGGGTCAAAATGGGAAACTTTAAATTCTTCTTACTGGCTTTATAACAATTTGAGGCAGGGCAGAAACATCTGCAATTATTGTGTTAATTATCCAAGATATGGTGCCCACTGCTGGGCACTGCTATAAGAACTGGTATTTAGTAAGCTGGTAACGACCGAGTCTTACGAGTTGCAGGTTGTGTGTTCGAACCTAGGCAGGAACTAGTTTGTGCAAATGAAATTGCAGCATGAAATATATTTAAATTGGAAGGTACTTAGAAATCGTGAATTCATCCACACTGCGTTCGCCTGCTACTCCTCGGAGAGAGGCTCGTGTCCCATACTCTCAGTCTCAGCATTGGGAACACTAGAGACAGATAATGCTTAGTAAGCTAGGTATTTCGACACCGTAATCCCCCACCCATTTCGACAAATATATACTAGTCAGAAGCCCTCCTAAACCGTCTCCTAACAAACTGAAACTAAGCTTTCTAAGTGGATTTTCTTCAATAAAGCTTGGAGATTATGGATTCATGAATCGTGACTGCCCGTAGCCAGAGCTATCATTATTATTTATTAACGATCGACGATTAACAACATATTTCCTTAGACATTTCTCAAACGGCCTTGCAGGTCGCTCTGTTTGTATTTTCAATGGCGGCAGTGTAATTTTCGCGAGAAGAGCAATGATCTAATCTGTTTTCTTAGACGTGTCTTTTATCTATTTTTGTGTTGTGTTTGTCTAAACATGTGTTTTTCTTTCTTTTGCAGATGTGTCAGCCCCTGATTTGAGATTTAGAGGATTTTTTTTCGGTAAGTTTTTAATTATTATAAGTACTAAAGATAATGTAATATTTTGTAAAACATATTTACATTACAGCATGAATCGAATTGATTCTTAAACAATTGTCACTTTTTATTTCTGCAGTTTTCATTGATGTTATGCTCGATAATCGTCTTTTTCTGCCCTAGCTAAATTATTGCGACCAAAAACTACAAAATTTTTAATCAAGTCATTTAGTTTAAATGACTTTAGATAAAAGTATAAAGATAGTAAGTAGGTCATGGAACAAAAAGGGAACCATTATCAGGATCAAAAGACTTTGAAGGGTCAATAAAATAGCCCTAATTTAAGTACTAGTGTATTCAGCAAGAAGGGTATTGTTATTTATAATTTGTGTCACAACAAGTAATAAACCCATTCCCTCTCATTAAGAGGAGGCCGTGTCCCAGCAGTGGGAACATTATAGGCTGATGATGATGATGATGATTAGTAAACAAGTAGATTATGAGTAATGTAGCGAAACGTGGCTGTTTTTATTGTTTCGTGTAAAATACAAAATTTTTGGGCCAGTCGGAAAAGCTTTACGTGATCGTGACGCATAATTTCCTCTCCTTTTTGTGCTTAATTTTTGCGTCATTTTGAGCGCGAATAAGTTTATTTTCTGTCTTTCTTTATAACTATGCAATAAAAGGGTAGAAAGGTACGACGTGAAGACTCGTTGTCCTAAGCAAAACTAGGTGAATAACGCCCCGGGGCTGCGGGACTATTCGAAAGAGATACCGTGGCCCCGGAACACAAAGGGCGATGAAGGAACATGGATGGGTTTTAGTCAGTAAAAGTCTGACACTCCCTCCTGCTCCGCCCAGAGCGGGAGGAGTCATTTGATGATATCCCATCCGAAAAAAAAAAAAAAAGTGAATAACGCCTTTTTAACCCACTACAGCAAAGCCTAAAAAAGCAGCAGAGTTATGATTTTATCAGTCGATTTACTACGTACGTTTGTACATAAACATATTTTTATATTCCACCGAAGCGCTAAAACTGAGCCGGTTTTGATGAATGAAATGTCTATCGATTCATTATTCTGGTCCGGGAGACAAATGCTACATTTTATGCGAACGAAATCAAAATGGCGGATGCTACATCCAAAACAGTGGGGTCGCAGATTTTTTGTGTATAGCTTTAATTTTATGGCATGTATGCAAAGCTTTTTATGACCAAGTCCAGTCCATGCCAAGTCAGTTAGTGCGTTCAACCTTTAGGCGCGGTGGGGGGTCTCCCCGATGACCTAGTTAGACTAGGTGGGGCTAAGGACGGTATTTATGTAGTAGGTCATCAACTTGTGTTTATGTTTATTATTCTTCCTTATTATATGTTATTTTTACGTTATTTTAGGTATAGTGTGATAACTAGGCAGCTGGGCTTGCCTACTGTGGAGGACGTGGTGAGCGCTCTGTTCCCCTCGCGAGGGGAACACCCGCCCCCGCCTATGGCTCCGCCGGCTGCGGTGCCGGAAGCGGACCACCAAAGCGACGACGACGACGCTCCTGAAGTGACTGGGGTAGACCTGAGAGTGGCGGTACGAAGGTTGGGTGCCAAAAATACCGCCCCGGGACCCGACGGCTTGCCTGGCAAAGCCTGGGTCCTGGCCTCGGAGGCTCTCGGGCCCCGACTAGAAGGGCTCTTTAGCGCATGCTTGGAGAGAGGCCAGTTCCCGCTTCGTTGGAAGTCGGGGAAGCTGGTCCTCATTCGGAAACCGGGGCGCCCGGCGGACTCTCCGTCCGCCTACCGGCCCGTGGTGCTGCTCGACGAGGTGGGCAAGCTCTTTGAAAGAGTAGTTGCAAACCGCCTCGCCGAGCACCTTGCGGAGACGGGGCCGGACCTTGCGGACCACCAGTTTGGTTTCCGCAATGGGCGCTCTACGGTGGACGCCATCATGCGCGTGAGAGCCCTCACGACGAGGGATGCGGTGTCCAGGGGTGGGGTGGTCTTGGCGGTGTCTCTCGACATCGCCAACGCCTTCAACTCCATGCCCTGGAGCTGCATAAGGGAGGCACTCCGGTATCACCGGGTGCCGACCTACCTTCGTCGTGTGGTCGGGGACTACCTGACGGATAGGGCCGTCATCTACCCCGGTCGCAGCGGAGACTGGAACCGGCGAGAGATGTCGTGCGGTGTTCCGCAGGAATCGGTTCTGGGGCCGTCCTTGTGGAACATCGGGTACGACTGGGTGCAGCGCGCCGACCTCCCTAGCGGCGTCAGCGTGGTTTGCTATGCAGACGACACGCTGGTGCTCGCACAGGGGGGGTCGCACGAGGCGGCGGCCGAAGTAATGACACGCGGGGTTGCGATAGTCGTTGAGAGGATCCGGCAACTGGGTCTCGAGGTGGCATTGCACAAGTCCGAGGCCATGTGCTTTCATGGGCCTCGGAACGCGCCACCTCCGGGATCCGCAGTGATGGCAGGAGGGGTTTCCATCGGCGTCGAGTCGACGCTGAAGTACCTGGGACTTGTCCTCGACAGCCGGTGGAACTTCGTGGAGCACTTCCGACGTTTGGCCCCCAAACTGGAGCGGACAGGGGCTGCCTTCAGGCGGCTCCTGCCCAACCTGGGGGGGCCGAACGCCTCCTGCCGGAGGCTCTACGCGGGAGTCGTGCGGTCCATGGCCCTTTACGGGGCCCCGGTGTGGGCACGTTCATTGAAGCGGCGTGCCGCCCACCACTTGAACGTGCCCCAGAAGGTGGTAGCCGTAAGGCTGGTCCGGGGCTACCGCACGATCTCCCGCGAGGCGGCGAACCTCCTTGCCGGATTGCCGCCATGGGATCTGGAGGCAATAGTCCTCGCGCGCCTACATGAATGGCGCGCGGAGGCGCTACGCCGGGGGGAAACTCCGCTGCCGCGGCAAATTGTCGCTCAGCGGACGGGCTTCCGGCGGGATCTCATGACGACATGGAGAGAGCGACTATCGCAACCCCGTGCAGGGCACGCCACAATAGTGGCGATAAGTCCCCTCTTTGAGGAGTGGCTGGAGAGACGCCACGGCGTCCTCACCTTCCGCCTGACGCAGGTTCTTACCGGACACGGATGTTTCGGTAAGTTCCTGCACCGAATCGGGCGGGAGGAAACGCCCGGGTGCTATCATTGTGAGGATAGGCCGGAGGACACGGTGGAGCACACTGTGGAGGTGTGCCCCGCTTGGGTGGAGCACCGCCGTGTCCTCGAGGTGGCGATCGGCGGCGGCGACCTCTCGCTCCCGGCCCTGGTTCGTGCCATGGTCCGGAGCGAGACGGAATGGGACGCCGTCACCTCCTTCTGCGAAGCAGTCATGCTAGCGAAGGAGGTGGCGGAACAGGACAGGGAGAGATCCTCACGCCCCGGCCGCCGCGGGAGACGCCCCGGGCGTCGGGGGCCACGTGGTGGCTTCCGGCCACCGTAGGCACGGGCCTGTGGACGGGGAGCTATGGGCTAGCTCGCCGTCCGTACGTCTCATGACGACAGGCCGTGTCGACGGCGCGTTCGTGTTCCACGCGCGCCTCAAAGAGAGTCAGCATCAGTGAAGGGGTCCGCAAGGGCCGAAGCCTGCCGGGGCTGCGGGACTATTCGAAAGAGATACCGTGGCCCCGGAACATAAAGGGCGATGAAGGAACATGGATGGGTTTTAGTCAGTAAAAGTCTGACACTCCCTCCTGCTCCGCCCAGAGCGGGAGAAGTCATTTGATGATTTCCCATCCGAAAAAAAAAAAAAAAAAAAAAAAAAAAAAAATGGGCTTGCCTACTCGAGTTTGAACATGTTAAAGGGCAATCAGTGGAATTGTTTCTTTGTTTGAGTTATGCCACTGCCTAACCGTTATGGAATTACAAGGCGTGATGTCATGTTTTTTTTGTAAGTGGTAATCTTCTTCTTTATCGTGTGGTTAGTGCCTAACCTGGTGTCAGAGTTTCATGCCGCCCATGGGCTTCTGACTTGGTTTTACATGCCGTCGAGAAATATCTCTCAGGCATGCTGGTTTCCGGGGCTGCGGGACTATTCGAAAGAGATACCGTGGCCCCGGAACACAAAGGGCGAGGAAGGAACATGGATGGGTTTTAGTCAGTAAAAGTCTGACACTCCCTCCTGCTCCGCCCAGAGCGGGAGGAGTTATTTGATGATTTCCCATCCTAAAAAAAAAAAGGCATGCTGGTTTCCTCACGATGTTTCCTTCACCGAAGCAAGTTATAATTATACATATGGTAATAGGCTCGCCCCCTATTACAAATAAATAAATAAATATCGCTGGACATTAATACACAACAAATGACACACAAAATGACACATGACACACAACAACACAAAATGATGGCATGAATGGCCGCGTTACCACTTTGTCGTGACGACAGATAATCGTGTAGTTTTAAGTGTCGTGGCTTGTGTATTTAGATGGAGGTGTTCACATATAGGACGACGCGATTACTGTCGTCCACGACTTTAGCCAACTAAAAACCAACGATAAATTAATCGTCACGACATAGTGGAAACGCGGCCTACATAACTCTCGGAATATGGGTGTACTATTACGTACTCCTCTGCCTAATCCTTCATATGAGTTGCGACTCGTGGTCCCACTAATTTGACCCACTGGTGGGACAGTGTGTCGATTTAATGGGCTCGTGGTCCCACTGTTTGGTGGGACCATCAGTCAACGTAATGCAGTCGCTCGTGGTCGCACTGATTTGGTCATAAGAGCTATAACACAAATATATTTGGTGTAGTCTCAGTAGTCCAGTTACAGTTAAGTCAAACGGACTTCTGAGTCGTCGAGCGACTCAGAATCAAGAATCGATGGTCGATCGAGGATTGACTCAGGAATTTATTATTAAATTATTTTATTTTATTATTAAAGTTTTTCCGCCTAAGGGGGATTCAAAACAGGAATAAGCCGAAAATACAAAAGGCTAGCATAAAAACGTGAAGCAAAATAATTATTTTTATTTCTAACAATGAACTTAATGAACAAAACTTAGAGTTTGTACTCTTTAAACAAATTTTTATATTAATCTTAACTTTTCTAAAAAATAACCAACTGTTATCTCCTGGTTTATCAGTATCTCAAGTGGCCAGTACCTGAAGAACTCACTTTAATTCAAGTATTTACTCTACGTATAAACTTGATGCAGTGGGGCCACGAACCTACGATTTTAACTATGACTGGTAGTCCCACTAAGCAGTGGAACCACGAACCCATGATTTCAGGGATAGTGGGACCACGAGTAATAGTGGTACAATCCCAGTGGGACCACGAGTCGTCACCCCTTCATATTACAGGCGTGATGTTAAAAAAGCACAATTTTTTTCAATACTTCCTGAGAAGAATTCCAAAGTAGCAATCACTCCCTAAGATTTCCCTCATATCATGAGTCAGCAGCCACCGAGGGTACATCGACTGTCTGCAGCTTACTGCCGGCTGGACATGTTGTAACATCGGTAACATTCCGTCACAAACGCTGACATGTCACGTACATAACACATAGCATCCTAGATTACTGTTTCTGTTAGTGTGGCGCAAGTTATTGGGGTATAGCGATTTTAAAATTGATCGCCATCTTTGTTTTTTGCCCTTACTCCACGAAGGTCCAAAATAACAAAAGACCATGCCAATGGTCTTTTGATCGGTGGACCTATTTATAATCCAACTAAAATGCGTACAAAATATTATACGCCCAATAAGCCCTCTATAAACGTTGCACAATAGCCAAAAACTGACCTTGAAATGCTTAATGCTGCATAAAAACTCTAACAACCACACGAAAAAGAAGCAGAGAATGTGAAACACATCACTAACATTAATTTATTATATTCATTGGGAATTGGTATTTACTAAGGCATTCAGGTTAATTTCTTAATTTAAGACAGTTTACTAAGTCGAAACTGAAACATATTTAAATTATTCTGACCTAATGTATGTTACTGCAGTTAACATTTATGCTAATACGTTTATAATAGGCGATGTTAAACTAAAATTACCGGCTTTTAATTTATTGCTGTCTGCGCATGATTGGCCACATTTTTTCTTTTACTAACCCCGTCTACCTTGACTTCTATGAAAAATTACCTAACTCAATAAAGTTAGGAATTTATATTAGATTTTTAATTTATTAGGACAAATTGTGAGGCTTTATATTCGCTTATTAATTGTTCAATTAAATTCGCAAATTATTGCTGCACGATTATTTTTTATCAATTAATTGAATTGCTACTACTTTAAATTGATAAAGAATATAAACGTTATTTAAATCACAGTAGTTTATTTTTGCTTCCCGATGTGACTGGTTTTACCACAAAGCACTTGTCATATCCAACAATAAAAAAAAAAAACATTTCTCGGTAACCGATTTTTAACGTATTTTTTTTGGAACCTAATTTAAGTATGAATATCATGTCCTTTTCTCTAGTTCTCTCCACTTTTACACACGTGTTTTTAGGGCCGCATGCGTTGTCTCTAAATCGCTACCGCTTATGGCCCGCCCCGTCACCCAGTGTGGCATACTGTAGCGGGCGCGTGCGCCGACCTAAATACCCGCCTCTAACGGTGCGTGTGCGCGGCGACCTTTATAGCGCGGATCTACGCGCAGCCGACTGTCATGCGAATATCTGACAGAAGCGTCACGGGCACGAGGAGAAGCGAAAAAACCCGAAGTGGACAGGTCACGTACTCACGTCTATAAGTGCCTTGTCTCCGGCTGTCCGCCTTGTCGACAACAAGAAGCACAGCCTGAATGAGATCGGACGGCCAAGACGTATCTTGGCCGACTAGCTACTGTTACTGCCTACGTATTTCTTTGGCTGGGCAAAGGTTTCCTGTGACTTCCAGTTGCCTCGAGCCTGGGCCAATGTTGGAAATGCAAAAGGGTTGAGTCAATCCAATCGCTCTTTCTTCATAACCATTCACCAAAAATTACGTCTACAGCATGTGAATCCAATAGATCGGGTGGTCCCAACGTTTGTTAATTTATGGACTGGCTGGCATGGAGTTTGCCTATTCTTACATGTAGGAAGACTGCATCTTCCTAGAAAATTCCCATCGCTTTGGGTATTAGTGCATAGTGGATGTCCATCCACTAATGTACTACCGAGTTAACTAACGGTCGGCCACTTTTCATCCTTTACGTTTTACATTCAGTTTGCATGTTAAACCTCTTCTTCAAATTCAGCAACTGCATATACTTATACTTATGAATAAAACCTGTTCACAGCACAACTGATGAACATCCTCTTTAAGACAATGTGTCCAAGCTTTAATATTCGTCATTAAACAAATGGCCATGCCACGAGCGTATAAAATGGCTAACAAGTAAACATTAATGAGTGGCGAGCGCGTCGGATTGCCCATAGTTAATCAAATTAGCCTGAACTCGCTCACGTGGACTTAGATTTTGGTATGTCGTGGTGTATTCACGTGATTTTTATGTTTAGTGGCTAATAGTTGTAAAGATGGAGAATGGGAGAATGCGATAGATGATGGCTTGTGTCAAAAAACTCGCAGGTATCTTCTTGGTTAATGCCTACCCTGGTGTCAGAGTTTTATGCCGCCCATGGGCTTCTGACTTGGCTTTACATGCCGTTGAGAGATACCTCTCAGGCATGCTGGTTTCCTCACGATGTTTTCCTTCACCACAGCAAGTGATAATTATACATGTGCGTATTGCACATGAATCTGAAAAATCAGAGGTCTTAGGTTTGAACTTGAAACCTTGGCAATCCAACGGTCACACCACTATGCTATCACTGCTTACTCACAGGTAGATGACAGATGACACTCATAAATGTATAAAGGGCAAGAATAATGATGTATACTTCCAAATAAGTTTGTTTGTGTGAGAGTTGGTGATAGTATTGGTCAAATAAACTCATTCCCAAATGCGAGCTGAATAGATTTCGTCGCAACAGTCCGTCTAAGTATCTTTTGTTTGTATCATTCACTATTTGCGTATTCTTCAGCGCGTTTCCTTAGCTTCCATTAAAACCAGATGTCCCTTTATATTAATATTTCACCAAGAACTTCTTTCTGCCATCTGTCCCCGTTCTGAAATAGTCTATTCCAGGACACTATGGGAATTTATTTCTTGTATCTGCATCGACGTAAATTACAAAATATTTCTATCATTGTCTATTCCAAAACTCGAATACCTCTCGAGAAAGGAACATTCTAGATTACCATAAACAAAGTGTATAGTTAATTCCGAACCGTGACTAAGGTCGCTACGATTACTTCGAAGTAAATAATTCCAATAATTGTATGTAAATTTCGAGAAACCGACCGAAATCATTTGAAGTTTCGCCATTGTAGTGAAGTGAAAATAGATTGTTTTGGCCCTGTAAGTATTAGAGTTTGTGTCCTATCTTTGACTGCCTTGTAGGTCTAGTAGTCGCAAGCAGGAGGTCCTGGGTTCGATTCCCAGGTCGGGCAAACTGTTACTGGGTTTTTTCATCAGGTATCTCTCAATAGCAGCCACTTAGTCTGGATTTTTGTTTGGTGATGGCAATAGGTTACCCCTATTACATGGGACTTAAACATAACTGACGTTTGTTGGATGTACTATCTAGGTACAGTCGTGGTCTTTTCCGCCTGATCAGTTATATGTTTTTTCGCTTCATGCGGAGGCGCCGAGTAACGCCCCCTTAAAATTTATGCCTATTAGGAAAGCGTCAACTTTGGCGCGCAAAATAACAATAACTCTCGTTTGGCGTGCGTCGTCGGTGCGCTCGGTCGATCGGTATCTTTTCATTCATTATTTCTATACAAAGTCAACGGGACGGGGCTAGAAAGCGTTTCTATGTTGTGCAAGTGCAAGCAAAAATTAGCATAGTGGTGATCAGGCGGGAGTGTCCTCGATAGTACACATCTGTCTAACCCTTCGGGGATGTCCTGGCAGAGAAAACTTTGCCATCCGTGGCCGTAAAGATCCTCATTCACGAGCAGTCCAGTATTTTATCTTACCTTTTTGGCGCTCTAATAGATAATCATAGTGTTAGTGACCTGACCATGTCAGTTTCAAAACTTATGTTGGCATAAAATGTCTTAATCATATGTAACAGTTACAGTAAACAACAAATATAAGTCAGTAGTGCAAAACGCAATAGACAAACCACCGGAGCATACACAATGGCTGGTCGAAACTGTGACAATGAACTTGGCTCACCGCTTCCGTGCCTCCCATAACGGTCGGCGATCGGCCAAGTGTGAGTAATTAGAGGTACTCGATAATTTTGTGGAATTAGCTCAGTGGTTTGAATGGTTGGGCTGATGTGGACCACTTGGGTATGGATTGGTTAGTTGGGTGGTTGCGGTTGGTATAGGATTCCCCCCCTCATTTCCCCTCCGATGGCAACTATGTCGTCTGCCTATCTCGCCGCCCGACGACCCACATTTCTTTTCTCAGTTCTTCGACGCCATTTGGTGACAGCCTTAGTCCACCTGTCATCACTGGGCCTTGCTAGGTCTCCTGCCCAACTCCAATTGAGTTTCATAATGAAATTTCCTATATCACAAACCTTTGTACGTCTTCGGATTTCGGCGTTAGGAAATCAATCTACCACTGGCACTTACTTTGGGTATTTTATTTCATCACCACGGGGTGATGGAATACATCGTGAGGAAACTTAAATGTCCTTAAACCAAATATTAATATTCGCCCCGTATGGTGGATGACGGCCCATTCTCCCTGTGTCTCAGCTGTGGGAAAGTTATAGGCTCCATTATTTAGTTCAGTTGTTGGATTAGCTAGCGGGTGAAATTTTGAAGTGGGACTGGGTTTGGTTGGGCTGAGAAGACTCGTCATTTTCCTAGCCTTTTCCCAACTACGTTGGAGTCTGCTTCCAGTCTAACCGAATGAAGCTGAATACTAGTTTTTGTCAGCAGTGCTAGAACACTGCTATGACAAAATGGGTTAGCCAACCAAATGCCAGCAGCATGGCAATATTACTAAAGTTGTAATACTGTGGAAGATCTTGGTGGCTGATGCTGTGAGAACCAAACAACGTGAAAACAGACTGATCACTGAAACATTGGTGACAATACGGCCACTATTGTCTACAAATACAATATTGAACAGAGCATAACATAATAAGAAGCCCTTGAAGCGTTTCTTGAAGCCATATGTAGGAATGTTGGCTTTATATTATTGTAGTATTACTAGCTCAAACAGCTATAGGTTTTCTTTCGTTTACCAATTCAACTATTTAAGTAAATATAAAAAAAAATATCGCTGCACATTACACACAGCGCCATCTAGTGCCACACTAAGCAACGAGGCTTGCGTCGTGGACACCAAATAGTTGATATATACTACATAGATACTTTTTGTTTGTAAATACATACTTATTATACGAATAGAGATCCATGACTCGATAACAAATGTCCATTGTATGCTCATCACACAAACATTTGATCCTACCTCCCCTAAGAACGTAAGGCAGCCTCAGTACCGCTGCGCCATTCGGGTCGTCAAAGTCAACATTAACTTAGACAAAACACACGCCTGTAAGCCTCGAAGGAAATCAATCGTGTGTCTAAAGTACACTCATTTCTTCAGTTATGTCTGAGTCCCACACCTAGATAACGGAAGACCACCCACTTCGCGCCTTAACGTTACTACTGTCGCAGCAAGCCATTTTTTTTAAACAACAACCTTACTTTGCGTTGTAAGGCCTCCCACTAGGTGGAACGATGACCTGGTGAAGGTCAACGTGGCGACTCTTAGGGGAGGCCTATGTCCAGCATTGGACGTCTTTCGGCTGAAATGATGATGATGAACAACGTTACAAATCAAGAACTATAATTCTAGACATTTAAATAACAAAAACCTAGTCTATTTTGTATCTATCGTAACTATAATAGTGCTTATGACGTCTTAATAAGTAGTCAAAAAATGGCACGCTTGGTTTTCATACAGATCGTAATACTTGCGTTAATTAGGTATATCTATATCTGTTGGGAGAGCCATTTGCCATCAACTGGGCATAAATCAACTCGACCAAGTCAACTTTATCAAAACATGTTTAAGTGTCGCCTCTATACAACACCGATGCTTAATCAAATATGATTAACAAATATATATATACTACTGTCAATAAAACTGGCAATTCCAAAACTGACCTCAAACTCAAAAGCCATATTATTCTTATCAAACTCGTTTTATAGCGTTGAAAAAGCCATAAAAAGCAGCGGCCGGATGACAGCCATATCTGGATCAGTGATTGGTTGAGCATTCGCTGCTCACAAATACACTAAACGTATTTGCGATTCATTATTCTTTGCTATTCATCACGGTTATAATGTTGTGGAACGTTGTGGGTTAAGTTATAAGCGATAGCGTTTTAGCAAAGGCTGACAGTGGCACAGATCCACTATGTCATCTACAGGGTGAAAGGGACAATCAAAAAAAAACAAGGGTCAAGGGTCAATCAAAAATTATATAGAAAGGGCTTACACTTTGAAAGACATGATGAATGAGGTCGGGCATTTACAAAATAATTTCTAAGCTTAATAGGAGTTGCACATAGCAAGAGACAACAGTTTGGACACAATTAAAACAATTTCAATTTATAAAGCATATACAAAGAACATAGGTGATGATATAAATGGCACATGTAACGAGCCTGCTTAGGTTCGAACCTACTATATACAACTCTATAGACCATTACCACTGGGTCACCAAGTCACCACTGCAGCACAGTTAAGTACAGTAAGCAGGCTACCGACTGGTATAAAATGCCTTGTGGCTAGGGCATGTGGAACCCGGTTTTGGTCCCATATTAAAACCCGGGTTGTGGCGTTAAATCCACTAATTTACTTCACGTTTAAATAAATAATCGCAAAAGAATTTAAAACGATCTCTCATACCTTAGACCAGAGCAAAAAGTAAGGAACGCGTGACGAACTAACACTGCGACCTTGCGGGTGAAACATAACACATGAGTGCAACATATATACCGTTATACTTAGCTACGGCAGGTCAGCCATGGTGACAGCTGCATTCCTAGCGCTATGGCATTGTAAGTGGGTAATTATTTTCTAAAATGTACTGGAAATGCGCGGAATAAGACAGTAATTGGCTTGGGTTGGCTTTTCTCATCTTGAGAGGAAACACGCACTGAATAGTTCACGCTTGCTCACTCGGTCATTCTATGGTTCAAATTAGCCATAACTACCATGGTTAGGTCAGTATAAATCTTAGAATATCCATATGATCTGTACATACCGGTAGTATAAAACAAAGTCGCTCCCGCTGTCTGTACGCTTAGATCTTTTAAACTACCACGCAACGGATTTTAATACAGTTTTCAGCAATATATAGAGTGATTCAAGAGGAAGGTTTCATCTAACATCTACATTGCACCACCAGTGCGAAGCCAGGGCGAGTCGCTGGTTAAGATATAAACGGATTAGAACCGATATTTTTCATTTCATCTTTCGAGATTTCCATTCATTTTCAAAATCGTGGTTTTCAGATTGTAATTTTATTTTTTAATATGAAAACATTTCATTTCTTTTATCTTCAGCTATGTCATCTTCGGGTTATCTCTTTTCATTCCGAGTATGCAATACATCGTCTATTGCCAAAATCAGTCGAAAACCCATTACCATCTAACTCAAGCTGCACTTCACCATTCAACACAACAAAGCCACCAATTTATAGATCTTCATCTTCAAACAATGTCCCAGATGTGTCTGTGTCCAGCAGGGCCACTTCCTCAATAACTGTCTCCAGTGGCCCTAATTGAGCCCTGAGTTATAGCCTTATAGCCGCGAGAATTAATATCTCGTTGGGGACATATTGAAAAACCCTTTTGTTGGCAATGCTAATGGTGTTAATGCTATGTGGAATTGTGGACATAGTTTTGTCGTGTGGTCTTGATTGTAGTCCTACTTCTGTCTGATTGTCGCCTCGTGTATTTTGAAGGGTGCTGGGAACTGTAAAGAGTTGTTTTTTGTTTGGTCTGTCTCGGTTGGAACAATGAAGGGATAAATAGTCTTCAATGTTGGATTTGACCTTCAACTAGCACGATGGTGGAGACCTTGGTCCTACAGCAAAAAGTTAATCGTTATCTGTTTAGATGGAAACGATCCATGAAATAATTGTTATTACTAAATACTTTCCTAGATTTTCGAGCCGTGTCTTTTTATCTTCATAATAATCTTGCAAATCTACTAAATGCATCATCTATATAAGCTACATTTCTGTACAGACTTTTCTAGCTCTACAAATGTAGTAAGTACATTTATTCTAGTCTACCTGACTAGACGTTTCAATACTAGAATGTTCCAACATTACTTACTCCGTAGGTGTTAACGAGGGCTGTTACATTTGTATTACCATGGAAATCTTTACTGCTCAGATTTGCATACGCATTGCACTGATACCATTTGATTCTTATCTTTATATTAACGGCCATGGCTGAAGGTTTTCTTGTATTCTGATATCCTTTACATCTATTCTAGTTTAGTTCTCTGATAATGATGAAATAGTGTGCATTTGTGCGTTAGGATTTATGTTTGATCTTGCTTCTTCCGCCAGTGGACTTCGTTTCATTGGTATTCATAGTACCTGGTTACCCATATTTGTTTTCATCCTTCATTTTCTTTCACGCTTACTAAGTAGCAACTGCTTTCAAAGCATTTCGTATTAATGCAACGACTTTTTAACATTTCCATCATCGTTAGTTTTCGTCCCCAAAACTGCAGAATAAAAAGAAAAGAGTCTATCGTATCATCATTATTATAGCCAAACTTTACTCACTAAACGACGCTTCTCTTTCCTTCTGCTTCCTCGCTTCTGCGCCGTTTTCATAAATCTTAGTAAAGACTTCAACAATTTCTTCCTCCCATCCATTCCCACCATAAACTGAACCATACAAGACATAATCAAACACCATGTCTACCCTAGCACGCAGTACATGCGTCTTACGCCTCGTCTAGCTCGGGGCTATCTAATGGCCGTCTTGAATCTGTCGCGTCGGTTTTGTTGCTTATTCGTCTGCATAGATCCAATGATTTGTATAATGCAACCGCGGTTACGCCTTGGAGCTATGGAAACGGCGGATTTATTGAACGAGGACTGGTGATTCAAGCATTTCTACTCTATTTTAAATATTACTTGTTAAGCTTACTAGTCTACCCATGTCGCATTTGTTATAGGAAAGGATTAATTCAAGAAATTGCTAATGAATTAAAAACTACAAACTGGTGATCAAGCAAAGGGTAATATACCATTTATATAACATTCTGGATGCTCTATCGCATTGCTTCTTTTTAAGTTATAAATTGACGAACGGGAGAATCGAGGAACCGTCAAACTAAACAATAACTAAATAAATAGACAAAACAATTTCTACTTTCAGAAAGAGCTATAGAAGAACAATTTGGAATCGAAGACCATAACAACAGCAGGCATCAACAGGCTTTAAACAAATCACACCGGACATGAATAGTATTTGCTTTACCAGAATTATTACTCTCATTTCTTGGCCCCGCGTCATTGATAAACGAGCTCCTACAAGATTACAGTTTCCACAATCTGGGTTAAACTAGTCCTGATTAATGAAGATTTATTGGTGACTTTTATCATTAGGCCCACGGCTCTGATTGTGCTTGTTCAAGTTCATTATGCGGCGTGATAATACCTTCACTTGTTAAGTATTCAGTTTATTGGTTGAATGTTTCATTTCTCTTGGACCCGGACGTTTTGAAAGAAAGGATGGAACTCGATCACTTTATAGTGGTTTGCCTGTAATCCCCTATTCGGGGTATCAAGGAACTCTGTCATCGCCATGTTTTGAAGCTGAGAGAAATCAAAGAGCTCTGCGAAAAGTGGCTGTTTAGAACCTCAGCCTTCACAGTTGACATTATAGTAAATGATTTTATTTTTGACTGCCTTTAGTGGCCGCAAGCGCCACTGGCTGTGCTTGAGGTTCGGGGTTCGATTCCCAGGTCTGGTAAAGTGTTATTGGGTTTTTCCATCATGAATTTCTCAGTAGCAGCCACGGAGTGTGGATCTGTGCCCGGTTGGTGGCAATAGTCTCGTATTACATGGGACTAAACATAACTGGCGAAATGTATTAGGTGTACTATTAAGTACACCTCTTTTATTTTTTTTCGGATGGGAAATCATCAAATGACTCCGCTCTGGGCGGAGCGGGAGGGAGTGTCTAAAACCGATCCATGTTCCTCCATCGCCCTTTGTGTTCCGGGGCCACGGTATCTCTTCCGAACAGTCCCGCAGCCCCGGCAGGCATCGGCCCTTGCCCCTTCCTTTTGCTGACTCTCTTTTCAGCGCGTGTGGAACACGAACGCGCCGTCGACACAGCCTGTCGCCATAAGACGGACGGACGGCGAGCTAGCCCATAGCTCACCGTCCACGGGCCCGATTAGGTACACCTCTGCCTAACCCTTAGAGGATGACAGGCGTGATGACATGTGTTGTTTTTTTTTTTTCAAACTAATCATACACTTCATCAATACCATCATAATTATACGTTCTGGCACTGTCTAGAAAATCATTTGTATTTCCCAATAAGTATTACATTTTCTTCTTAATTACCAAACACATCTATTTTCCCATTTCTAATCACCTTCTATCTTTCAAACGCTCATTACCCTCAACCAGTTGTTACAAATGATTGATTCAACAAAAAGACAACCCCAAACATGAGACTTTAACCTTTCAAATACATTAGCAGTGTTGCCAACTTAATCAATGGTTGAAGTGATGGATTGCGCTAATGTTGGCAAGATTGATTGAGAGACAGACAGACTTAGGATTTAGAATTGGAATTAGTTTGTTTGTTCTTAATTTGAATTTTACTATGTTGGTATGACTGTGAGTAATGTTTTAGCAAAGACTTTACGGTGAAGAGATTTGAATCATGATAAGTGGATTTTTTGCACTATTTCCCGAATAATTTTAAAATCTACCGTAATTTATTAATACCTGAAATAACCCAGATGAAGATGGAACAAAAAATGATAACGAAATAAATACGAGTGCTTAGACATAATGGCGGTGGTGTGGCGATGTTTGGGGAAGTACTATGTCCTCTTGTCCAGCAGTGGACTTCCCTTGGCTGAAATCATGGTTATGGTGACCACTCCCTGGTTGTGCTGCTCCCCTTGGTAAGGCTCTCTGACTCTTACAAATCACCGTCATTTTATCAATTCCATCTTATAATTGATCAATTTTAAATCAGACATTAATTGCATTTCTGTTCAATCCATGATTAATTACGAGCTCTGTTTGTAGTTATAAACAGTATAATCATTTGGTAATCCTACCAGTACCACCTACTTGTTACTTAAAGGAGTCGATTCTGAGAAGTGCTCTTTGAAGGCGATATGCAATTAATTTGCCATTAAGCTTCTGTATTGCAATTGTTCAATTTGGCGCATTAAATGCCAATTCTAAAGCAATTTAAGAGTGCCACCAGTAGCAGCAATATATATAGCAGTAATATAATATCAATAACCCACAATTCATAATTCCCTCTTTCGAATTTCTCACTGCTCTCTTTCTGCATTCTCTTTCCATTTAGTTGTAGGAGGTGACTGCTGAGGCGACGAGTAATAGAGAAGTGTAGAAGAAGAAGAAGACATGCTGCGCTGACCTCAAATAAATTGGGATAAAAGCAGGAGAATGATTATGATGATGATAACAGTCATGATGAGGACCATTAGAGAAGTATGGAGAAAGCTAGGATGAGCCAACTCAGGGAAGGATAGGAAAATTATGATCTTAGATAGTCGTTAGCAACTCCCTCTCGGGTCGATCTTTACGTTAAGCTGCGCTTCCTAAGTTGTTCCGTGGATGGGTGACCACCCATTAGATACAGAGTTTCCTCCGTGCCTCAGAAAGCACGTTAAGCCGCTGGTCACGGGCCACGGCTGTCATTTGTAGATCTTTGACAGTCGTTACAGGTAGTCAGTGGTCTTAAAGTGTGACAACCAAGGGTTATCGTATTACCCAGTACTAACTGCGTCGTGGAGGTCAGATCGGCAGTCGCTACATGTAAAATACAGATATTCAGCTGCATCCGGTTAGACTGGGAGCCGACCCCAAAATAGTTGGGAAAAGGCTAGGCAGATGATGATGTACTAGAATTTATAACCCTACATTTTAGTATAACGGAACCACGCTATGCTTAGATGATGCGACTTAAACTGACCTTCTGTAAATTTAACTTCTGCTAGGAAAGGAAACAATAAATCTTGTGTTACTACAACACACTACATTATTATAATGTTAGCGTAAACTTAAAAGGAACAGCTCTTCTTGATCTTGTTACAAATATAATGTATAATTTCTCTCGAAGCACAAAATGGCTCCTTTCGCTTTCCAAAATCGTTCAATACAGGACGTGTGTAAGTGATTTCGGAACAGACCGCTGACACCAAGTTATGCACTTCCAGTTCTATCAAAATTAAATGCACTCTCATCAAGCTACTTACAAGAAAAGGGCATGGTGGAGATCTTGTGGCTTCTCTTGTATTACGAGTATCAACACGACCTATACACAGATTGTTTTTATCTTTAAGGGGACTACAGACGACTTCATTATCATTTACTTCATCCAATGCCTTTTACTACTACTTGCGATGTCTTTTACTACATCCAACCACAGTGTATTCATAGTCTCCACTCCTGACTGAACCTAGATATTCTATCACACCTTAGACTATTACTCCACTGGGCCAATGAGTCGATATCGGTACTTTATGCAAACATAGCGTTTAGCGCGTAAAGAAACAAACCTCTGTGCTAGAATTAACACGAGTGGGTGGTGTTAATGTTTAGCGCTAAAGTTTAGTGAACTCCACCTTACGGCCGTTCACGACCTCAGCCGATGCAACTCGCAAAGTCGCAACCTTGCGTCAAATGACATTCGCGTGCTAAAATTGTTTCCTTCACGTTGCAGTAACTTGTGGTATGCTCATTTGTTATCTCCGTAGTTGATGTCGCGTGTCATATTGTCTTGTAGATCGTGGCCAAGTGGTTAGTTTGATCGCTTGGTACAGTTTTTTTTTTAGTAAATTGAGGTGAATTGAGTAGTTTGAGCTTCCTTAATACCTACATATTATTTTATCTAGATCAATGAAGTGATGATGAGTCATCGCAGGTTTGTATTAAAGAGGTTTTGTTTATTGATTCAAGGTAAGTCGAAAATTGAAATATACTTGCCTTTAGTGTGTCGATAATATTGAGACTGGTGTTATCTGTAAATGGGACAATTGCTCTTTCTTTTTCTCAATCTTTATTCTGTCTTTGCTTAGTGTCTGACCTTTTCTGTACCTATCTTTTTATTTTTAGCACTTTATTCATTTTATAAAACATGGATGGTCGACTATAATTGGTGACAATAATAAATAGTTTTTAATTTTCATTTTGATACTGCACGACTTGACATACTTAGTATATTATCGCAACATATAAATGTCTACATTGTAATCCGTTTACTTGCTTAAATTGGTGTAACTGGTCAACGCAAGTAACTCTTATCTAATTAGATATAATGCATGTGGAAGCTTGTAATTAGCAAATGTCACTACTTATAAATTATATTCAAGATTGTTATTAGTCTGTAAGTTTTCTTTAAAATTAAAATAAATAAATAAATAACCACCCATTACAAACCGAGTTTCCACCGTACCTCGGAACGCACATATAGCCGTTGGTACCGGCTGTCATTTGTAGATCTTTGACCGTCGTTACAGGTCAGTCAGTGGCCCGCAAGTCTGACAACCAGTCTTACCAAGGGGTATTTGTATTACACAGTACTAACTGGGTTGTAGATGTCAGATAGATGCTCCATGTAAAATACTGGTATTCAGCTGCATCCGGTTAGACTGGAATATAGTTAATAATAATAATAATAATATATTTATTCAAATTTAAAATTCGTACGAAAATTACAAGTTAAATCTTAAAAATAATGTTGGTATAACAGAGTTGGGAAATGGCTAAGCCATCTGCTTATCTGCTGAATCATTTTATTTAAAAAATCCATACAGTAGGTACAGACACGTCAGACATATATGTATATGTTTCCACTGCTGGGACAGGGCTTGAGTGTGGTCACTCTCTCTTAAAGGATTTGAGAGAGCCTCCTTTAAGAGTGACCATCCTCAAGAATGAAAACGTCCCATGGTTTGAATACAGTTTTTCTCAACACATGTCTTGGATTTGGATTATAGAATTGTAAGTAGTGCTAATAGCTGGGTACATCACTTAATTACAGAGAAACTAAACGCTGCAGACATGCGCGAGCGCATACATGTAAAATGTATGTATTCTTGTAGATCGCGTGTACTAATCGCAGGTTTTTCTCTGTTTTCCCATACTATTACTTTGTCACCTATAAAATCTACCCAAGTATTTCGCGATTTATCTGTTGACGCTTCTGTATTATCGTTTACAAGAAATATATATGTATACGTGACAATTTTTTCAATAACAAATATTATTCTTAATTTTTTCGATCGTGGATCTATGTTAGTTAATCAAGATAGTAAGTAGTTATATTGGATCTAGAAGTCTTTTGTGTGAACTTACTTACATAGACTAGCTCGAACAGCATCATAAGGAGTAGCCAAATTTCGCCAATATCCGTTTTAAAATTGCATGTGTCGAGATGAGAATGCTGAGTGGAATAAAAAAGGAAAGGAAGGAAAAGGAAAAGAATGATGTGTGGTGTTACGCGAATGGATAAAATAAGGAATGAGTACATAAGGGAAGTCTGAAAGTGGCGCCGGTGACTGAACAGTTGTGTGGTAATCGATTGGCTTGGTATGGACGTGTTATTTAATGAGATGCAGAGGAATCAGGAAAATGTCGTGAGGAAAGTTTTGAGTATGAACGTATATCAGTAGAGGACCGGCTTATTCAACTATTCCCCCTGAGAGAATCTCCCTCAGAGGGGAAAACTGGACCCAAAGAAACGATGGATGAACTGTGTGAAGGATGCTATGGCTAGAAAGGAGGAGATGTCGAGAAATAGAGAAGTATGGAAGAAGAAGACATGCTGCTCCGATCCCAAATAAATTGGGATAACAGCAGGAGAATGATGATGAGCTCACTAGCCCTATGTAGAATCGTTCTCACAGTAGATCCAATATTTCTTAGGTCTTCTCTCATAAAGCCAGCCACAAACACAGGTAGCTCCACATTATTTCCGTTCTCAATATCTATAAACAGCTCCCAACATCCAATGTTGTTGTTATTACTGAACCCAGCAGCCATTGGTAGGTTGTAATTATATTTAGCCGTAGGTGCGTTGCCCTTGAGTAATTTTCGTCTGCTGAATGTACAGTATTTGTGTTCAGTACATGTACAGTGGTGTCGGTGAACGATAAACTCGATACTTTAATGGTTGGGCATATTGTTTTCGTAAAGGTATTTGTGGTGGAGATTGTGGCGAAGGTTAATTTTAGAGGGCTGGTTTGGGATCGGTAGTTTATGTGAAGTGATGGTTCAGGTAGAAGCAAGTGCTCGTCATCAGTCTAGTTAGACTCTAGGGGTAGGGCAGACAAGACTGCGTGGGCTGCGTGTGTGCGTATTTTACATGGAGCGACTGCTTATCCAACCCAGTTAGTACTGGGTAGATTAGTTGTCTAGACTTGTAACAACTGTCAAAGATCTACAATTGACAGCAGATACCAATGGATGGATGCTAGAAAGTGACTAAAGTCACTTACTTGCTGTTACATGCTATTTTTATTAACTTCTCCTGATAAGGCATTTTTTTCATCAGGAGTTAGCTGTTTATTTTTCTTATCCTAACAATGTGACCAGCTTATAAAAATAAAAATAATATGGCCGTTTTCAGCATTGCAGACTTATGAATCAGCTTGTTTTTTTTTGTTTTGACGCTGTTTGTCGTTGACAATTCGAAACCATAACGAACGGTCTTTTAAATATCGTTTAAAACACTGAAAATTAACGTAATGTACCGTATAATCGATATTTTACAAAATCCAATCCAAAATTACGCGAAGTGCATCGAAACTGATCGTAATTATGTTCACTTTCTCACCGAATAAAATTACTTTTTATTGAGCTTTCACAAATTAAATGTTGTTAATAAGGAAGCTGTGTTATCTTTTCATCTTTGTAATTAGAGGCAGGATTTTAATACATACTTGCAGTTAAGGCAAGCACAGGAGCTAAACGCGAGTTTTATAATGCAAAAAATCATATGATTCACTGCAATAAACAAAACCAGAAAAATATATGATAGTCTTCAGAATATATGCTAGTATGATAGTGTTTTGAAAACATAATACAACTAATTTGACTCGATAAAAACACCATACTAAAATACATGCAATCATTCTGCTTTTTGGCAAATAATTCTACAACCAAGATATAAGCATGATAGTGTTTTATTTTTTTAGTCCAATCAACCAAAAAAACACTCATTTCGCACTATTCGGCCCGCAGTGACTGACGTAACAACCACTTTGTAGTGCAAGCTGATTAGATCTTAATTCTAACAGTATTTCAAACGAAGTTTGTAACCACCACAGATAAAGTTGCTAATTTAGCTCCTGTAGTCGCCTTAACTCAGTTATTTTGTCGTCTTAAAAAGTTCAGAGATTGTTTCGGCCTGTTGCAGTTTTTTTGGTTTCTATTCTCCTGCTTTGAAAATCCATGCTTGTATTGCCCTAGCCTATGTCTCGCCAAGTGATGAGCTACAGTCTTGTGGACATTATTTAGGTATGATATTTTGCGATGATCAAGGTAAGCAATGTAATGTGTGTGTTATTTAGGGTACGTTTTAATGACACAAATTATTTCGCGCCTTCACCGCATTTTTCGCGCCGTCAACGGCTCTTTAGTAAACTGATGACTACTGAATCAGTAGGCTTAGCCAAGTTGACAATCTACAATCGTTAACGCTATAGAAAACTAACCAAATGTATGGGAATGACATCTATCATCGGTCAAAACAAACGAATGGAAATTTTAAAGTTTAGTCAAAACTGTAAGTTGGCTACGATTTATATGGGATGAAGGGATCACGATTGTAGAAACGAATACATTTCATTCTATCATCTTGATCGATGTAAACTTGTCTACGAAAGTTTATATTCGTTTGTTTTGACCACGTGACTTAACGTTTACGATTGTAGAAAGAGAATCGATACGAATCGTTTGTAACTTGGCTAGGCCAGCAGTTTACTAATACGGCCTTGGGATAACTATAGGATTAGGGCAAGACCAAAGGAATAATGGGTCATCTTTATCTGCCTGGCCTTTGTCCAAGTATTTTGGGGTCGGCTTCCAGTCTAACCGAACGCAGCTGAATACCAGTATTTTACATGAAGCGATTGCCTATCTTACCTCCACAACCTAGTTAGTTCTGGTTAATACGATACCCCTTGGTAAGACTGCAGGTTGTCGGACTTTTTGAGCCACTGACTACCTGTAACGATTGCCAAAGATCTACAAATGACACCCGGGACTAATAGCTTAACATGCTTTCCGAGGCACGGAAGAAACTCGGTATGTAAGGGTGGTCACCCATCCACAGACCAACCTAGGCAAGCACGGCTTAACCTTAAGATCGACCCGAGCGGCTGTTATTATTTAGCCACGAGCTCCAAAGCTCAAAGGAATAATGAGTGGACTGTGTAAAAGCGTGATATAGGTAGAAAGAAGGTGACTGCTAAGATGACGAGTAATAGAGAAGTATGGAAGAAGAGGACATGCTGCGCCGACCACTAATGAATTGGGATGAGGGCAGGAGAATGATGATTAAGGCAAGCATTATTTAATTATAATATGAGATGATAGGTAATACTGGTGTACGTATTTGGCGACCCGAATGGCGCAGCGGTAGTGAAGCTGCCCTGCGTTCTTAGGGTCCCGGGTTCCGGGGCTGCGGGACTATTCGAAAGAGATACCGTGGCCCCGGAACACAAAGGGCGATGAAGGAACATGGATGGGTTTTAGTCAGTAAAAGTCTGACACTCCCTCCTGCTCCGCCCAGAGCGGGAGAAGTCATTTGACGATTTCCCATCCTAAAAAAAAAAAAAAAAAGGGTCCCGGGTTCAAATCCCGGTAGGATCAAAATGTTTGTGTGATGAGCATGGACATTTGTTTCCAAGTCATGGATATTTATATGTATAATAAGTATGTATTTACAAACAAAAAGTATCTATGTAGTATATCAAATTATCAACTATCTGGTGTCCACGACACAAGCCTGGTTGCTTAGGGTGGCACTAGATGGCGTTGAGTGTAATGTCCAGCGATATTTATTTATTAATATTTTAGTTTTAGGGCAGATTTTTGTGTGACGCTCTCACCTTGAAGGTACCCAAACTAACTTGAAGATAAATTCTCCTATTTTATTTCCCCATCTCACAATAATGTCTCCAATTAGTAGCCCCTTCAGTTGTGTGGACGTCTTATCACTGCTATTCAAATAGTCTGATGGCAGGTAAGATTACCCCCATTTCACCCACACACGGATTATATTCTTGGAGGGATTAGCTTACTGCCAAATATAAAGTGGGTAGTCGAGGTTTTGAGGCCTACGCGTTGTTTCGAAAGAACGATATTAATAAGGTAGTTGTGTATGGAACTTTAAAATTCAAATGCCCATTTCCATGAATACTAAGCGGCACATAATAACTAGACCCCTAATATCAATTTTATTATCTAATATTTAAGTATCTCTTAAGGACTATCCTTTAATCACGCGAGGATTTTTGAACCACTTTTGTAGCTCTCTATCTCCCTTGGTGATACGTCGTGAGGTTGTAGGCTACCCCTCCTCCCCCTCCCAACGGGATGTACCCATATTTTTTTATTATAGAAAAGATCAGAGAGTTTTCCAATCTATTTAATGAAAAACTAGCTGATGCCCGCGGCTTCGCCCGCCCGCAAATGATATACTAAAACCTTCCTCTTGAATCACTCTATATATTTTAAAAAACCTGCATCAAAATCCGTTTCGTAGTTTTAAAGATCTAAGCATACATAGGGACAGACAGAATAGGCGACATTGTTTTATAATAATATGTAGTGATATAAAGGTATTTTAGACACAAATTAGCTTTCTTGGCTGTTTAATTCATAATTGGTAAAAAAAAGTAGTAACACGTCACATACAATTTATTTGTTTCGTCCCCTGGAAAAAATACACGCGATTGTCACATTACCCTATCCCCCCCACGAAAAACGCTCTATGCAACAAACTACCATACAGATTAATACAGGCCACACGTTAGGAAATGTCATAACTTCGTAAGATTTCCTTCTTTCGACCACACGATACGGTTTCCGCTCTCCATCGACACCATGATAATTTCCAAACAGTCGTAACCGCCATTGCTACACATACATATATTACCTACATAGCATAGCATTACGCCTGTACTCCCCGCCTGTACGCCTGTACTACGGATTTGTCAGAGGTGTACCTAATAGTGCATCCAAAATCCGCCAATTAAACACAAAACTTCTTGTCGTCTTGGGTTCGATTCCCGACCTGGGCCGGCCGGCAGTCTCGACGGAGATAACGACAAAATCGCTAACTTTTGATTGCTAATTACTAACGAATAAATTCAGTTGCACTAATAATGCTTGCAAGAAACGCATCTTGGATGTAAAGACTTGCTTTACTCGTACATTTTTGACCTCACTGGTGAAATGTAGGTACGTACAGGTCTGCCTCACCCTTCCTTACCACACCAACTTCAGGCGTGATATACGTTCCATACATTAGTATACGCACAAACTTGTCCCAGTTTCAACGCATTAAATTAAGAGGTCACTTAAGCGGTTTAGTTTTACTTAAAAGCATTATGTTACGGCCTTGGTTTGTCTGGCTTCTGGCTCCCCGGGCGTTGACAGGGTTACTTTGAAATAGGTTTGTTTTGAAAAGGAATTAAACTTGTTTTCTGATATGTAGTTACAGGGGAGGAGAGGCTATAATAATAATAAAAATTGCTGCAAAAGTTAGGGACATTTTTTTTTTGTCTAGAACCACAGGTCTTAAGATTTTCGAGTATCATGCCCGTAATCTCCGGAGAGCGGGTGTATCCATAGTACACACACATTTCGCCAGTTATGTTTAAGTCCCAAGTAATATGGTGCGAGTCTATTGCCATCAACCGGACACAAATCCTGACTCCATGGCTGCTATTGAGAAATTTCTGTTGTAAAAACCCAATAACACTATTATACCCGACCTGAGAAACGAACCGAGGATCTCATACAGTGTTACCTAGAAAGTTACTGGTACTCAGACGTACGAAAGTCTGACAACTAGTTTTACCAAGGGGTATCGTGTAACCCAGTAACTGATTTGTGGAGGTTAGATAGGCTACATCCGGTAAGACTGAAAGCCGACCTCAACATAGTTGGGAAAAGGCTAGGTAGATGACGTCTGTCCCATTTAGCTTAGTAGCATAATCAGCCTATAATGTTCCCACTGCTGGGACACAGGCCTCCTTTCTATGAGAGGGAATGGGCTATAATCCACGATGCGGGCCCGGTGCGGGTTGGTACATGTCACATGTCTTCGAATTTTTGGTTCTAGAACATGCCGGTTTCTCAGGATGTTTTGCTTCACCGTTTTGAGAGCAGTGGTGATGAAATAAATTACACGAAGTAATGCGCCAGTCTGGGTTCGAACCCATGACTTATTGTTCGTAAGTCGGGGCCGCCACCACTGGGCCACCGCTGCTCTCGAGCTTAGTAGAACTTGTCCAAATTCAACTTCTTGTTCATAAAATGAACTAAAGTAAGTAATAACCATTTGAAAAAATGGGCTTACGGTAAGTGACGCAACTTCCTGCTCATTCCTAGTCGATTAATTTAACTTATATTGTGCATTGTGTAATGTTTTAGCTCTATTTTATGGATTTGGAACCGAGCAAACAATACTAACGTTTAATAAATATATATTTTCAGACCGTAAAATATATTACCTCCTGAATATGAAAAAAAAACGGTACATTACATACTATACAGACAGGCATATGTATGTGTGATGAAAATGTCCCGTGTGGTGGATTCTCAGAGAGGGGAAGGCCGTTTTCCAGCAGTGGGACACAATTCTTCATTATGCTTGTTTGTGAAGCTATTCCAAAAAGTAGTATTACTCGTATTTTGAAATGTCATTTCTGAAAGTGTTGAACTCACAACATTTTACTCAATGTGAATTGTTACCGCAAATAAATATTTCTGCAGGAAACTTAAAAGATGCGTACCCCAACAAACTTCAGCCAAGGGGGATGTTATCATCCTGCCATTTAGAGAGTATTTCAGGGGGGAAATGTCACAGTGAATCGGTGAGATAAAAAATGAACGAAGGGATGTGTAGGGCCGCTATCGATCCGAGCCACCCCTGTCTGTCGTCTGTCTGGCGACTGGGCTTTTTTATCCGGAAAATGAACAGGGGTGATACTTTTGAATTGCAAAGTTATTTGAAATCTGTTTTAGAGAAAATCTCTTTTGGAAATAAGTCGTAAGACTAACAAAATAAAATAAAACCGACCAAGTCTGAGTCGGATTTATTTTTATTACTAGCTTCTGCCAGCGGCTTCGCCCGCGTGAAGTTTGATAATTGTCCCATGGGATCCAGATCAATCAAATCAATCCAATCCAGGTTATAAACTATCTCTGTGCCAAAATTCATCCAAATCGGTCCAGCCGTTTATGCGTGAAAGAGTAACAAACATCCACACATCCATTCTCACAAACTTTCACATTTATAATACACTCGAGAGCAATGAATCCGGGTCACTTAAAGAATCCTAAAAATCTCGGAAACTAAAAATGCTAGGTTAATGCAATAAATTATATTTAATAGACAATGTAATACTCCTTAAATGAAGGTATTAAAACTTCTTAGTTATTGTATAGTTATATCATAAAAAAATCAAATTTGAAAAAGGGCCACTTTCGAAGATGGAACTACGAAATTACAGCATTTGGTTTTGCTTTTGTTTGTAATCTGTCATTTATGTGGGTACATAAACCATGTTGACAGTGCTCTATATTCATTATTCAAGCTGAAATTATGTCGCTTACGCCTGAAGAATGCACCAGAATACTTACAATGCTGGAAACCGGCCGGAGTCAGCGCGATACAGCCAGGACTGTCGGTGTGTCGCTGTCAACAGTACAAAGAGTTCTCCGACGTTACGAAGAAACTGGTTCTAACCTACGCAGACCAGGAACGGGCAGAACCAGGTGTACCACAGCACGAGAAGACCGATACTTGGTGAACACCATGCTTCGAAATCGCTTTCTCACAGGAACTGAACTCACAAATCAGTTTCGACGCCTCGGAGGAAGTAACCCAAGTGCATGGACAGTAAGACGTCGGCTTGCTGAATCTAACTTAAAACCCCTTAGACCTGCAAACGGCCCTAAACTGGAGCGTGGGCATCGTATTTCAAGACTAAGATATGCCCAGAGCCACGTAAATTGGAGTATTGAAGATTGGTCAAAAGTTATGTTCTCCGACGAATCAAAATGTATGCTCTACAAGCACGATGGAAGACATAGAGTGTATCGAAGACCAGGGGAAAGATTCAAGCAAGCATGCATCGAAGAAAAAGTAGCCTACGGTGGTGGGTCTGTACTTGTGTGGGCCGGAATTTCTTCTGAAAGTCGCACAGAGCTGGTGATCATAGAAAACGGCTCTTTAACTAGCGTAAGATATGTGGAAGAAATCCTCAATGATCACGTTGGTCCATTTATGGTCAACTTAGGTGAGGATGCTATATTTATGCATGACAATGCCCGACCTCATACAGGTAGGATTGTGAATGACTACCTTCAAGAGATGAACATTACTCGTATGGAGTGGCCAGCGCGCAGCCCGGATATCAACCCGATCGAGCATGCTTGGGACGAGCTAGGCAGATGCGTAAAACAACGAAACCCTCCCCCAATCACGCTTCGTGAGCTCAAAATTGCTCTCACAGAGGAATGGGAGAATATTCCCCAAATCGTATAAGGAACTTGGTGTACAGCATGCCAAACCGCGTAAACGCAGTAATGGAAGCACGAGGAGGCAATACGGAGTATTAAAATTCAAGAAAATCGTAATAAAGTTCAAAAATTTCATGTTTCCTATTTTTGTTTTAAGGAGAGATCAGCAGTTTTTTTCTTTATGTAATTTTGTGTTAATAAAATGTATGGTGACTCATATTTTTTTTACTTTCATTTAAGGAGTATTACATTGTTTATTAAATACAATTTATTGCATTAACCTATCATTTTTAGTTTCCGAGATTTTTAACATTCTTTAAGTGACCCGGATTCATTGCTCTCGAGTGTATTAGTAGGATTATATAACAGAAACATACAGTTTGTGAAAATTTCAACGGTCTACCTATTACGGATCATGAGATACAGCCCGCTGGCAGACGGACGGACGGACAGCGGAGTCTTAGTAATAGGGTTCCGTTGGTTACCTTCGGGTACGGAACCCTAAATTGCGAGCGCCCGATAGAATGAGTAAAAGCTTGTTAGGAAATTTCTTAGTTTTCTCTGGGACATGGCAATAGCTACCAACTTATTTCATTGAACTGACAAGGATTGAATAGGGGATGAAAGTTCGTAATTTTTCCGATGGAAAAATGCTATCGGGTTCACGGCTTGTTCTGCTAGATTGATAAAGAAAAATTGCTAAGATTCCGTTTATACATTATAAGTGAATGCAGGTAGAGAGTAGCGGTTACCCAGTGGTGGCAGCACCGACGTACAAGCAGTAAGTCGTGGGTTCGAACCCAGACAGGTGCATTACTTTGTGTTATTTATTTCATCACCACTGCTCACAAAAAGATGAAGGAAAACATCGTGAGGAAACCGGCATATCCTAGATCCAAAAATTCGTAGACATGTGATATCTACCAATCCGCACTGGGCCCGCGTGGTGGATTATAGCCCATTCCCTTCCATAGAGAGGAGGCCGTATCCCAGTAGGGGGAACATTATAAACTGATTATGCTATGTGGTGGTATCCGTGTCACATCCTCGCATCGTGAGCCGAGGTTTACCGTAAAATGTGTGTAAAATCAAATCACACTTTACAGTCATATCATTCAACCAACTTAACAATATCATGTAGTGAAATGAAACTGTTTCCCCGCATCGTATTTCTTGAGCAGCCATACCGCCAGATGGAAAGTTCTAGATAGAAAGTTGACACATGATATCAGATACCAGCAGAAATGATACCGCGATTATATCGAGCGATATGACAATATTAGTACTTGTGTTTCGCATTTTTACTTTTCTTTGCTTGCAGAGAATGCTGTTGATTGCGTAACTGTTGAAAACAAGTGCGTTAAGGCTGGTAAAAAGGTAAGCGTCCACCTGTCCGCATCGGAGGCATCGCATCAAACGGATCGTAGTATTATTTGTATAGAAAGTCACTGATCCGCACCGTACGGATCGCTCGAATCTGTTCAATAATACTACGATCCGTTTGATGCGATGTGTCCGATGCGGACAGGTGGACGCTTACCTTTAACAAGCCTTAACGCACTTGTTTTTTAAGGAGTAATCTACGTAATCTAAAGTAGTTATTTTAGGAGACAAAAGCTTAGTATAACATAACTGCCACCACGGACGTAGCTATAGCTTTGACAAGGGGGGGGTCCGGACCCCCTAACCACCCCCCCCCCCCCACCCCCCTTATATACGTCCGTGACAGCCACCCCACATCTAATAGTGCACCCAAATTTCGCCATTATGTTTAAACCCATGTTATAGGGGCGAGCCTATTCCCATCACCGGACACAAATCCAGACTCCGTGGCTGGTACTGAGAAATTCCTGGAAATCCACAATAACACTTTGCCCGGCCTGGTGTCGAATCCAGGACCTCCGTAGCAGTCGTGCTTGCAACGAGCAGTCGCTTATAATGTTTAGCACGAAGTTGTAACCGTTATTTTGCATGTATCTGTCATTTCTACGTATATAAGGTGTTGTTAATGTTAAGAAATTTCGTGTAGACATTGTACTCATCATTATGAACCACTTATACTGTGGGACGAATCTAGAAATTGCGAAAAAAAAAAGCATGCAGCTGTCCTATACATTTTATTGAGTTACGTGTGCTTTTATGTTTGGAACAGCAATATTTTTTAACTCCTTATAACGCACCACATTTCTATGATTAGCATAACAAAATTATCATTAATAATACTTAGCATGCAATAGAGGTGTCAAAACCACCATTTACATTTACCACTGGCACGAAAATAAAAGATAAAACCTTTAAAACAACCATTTTGAGTACCATCACATCTCACTCATTAAAAGTCAGCCATAATGCTTACTGCGTGTCATTAAGTGTGGTAATATCATTACTTGCCTTTTACACTGTCGGTTAACAGTACAGTTGTCGTAATTACATGATTTATGGTGAATGAGGCTGTTCACACGGTATTTACGTGGTGGTCTTAAGTTTTACGTAAAAAAAACTTACAGGAATGTTCTAACTAAAGCGAATTTCAGGCGGGATGCGGGGTAGACATTCGACTATTTACACTATTTTCAAGTTAGGTAGCCTTTGTTTGACCTTTGCTTTTAGGCTATAATGGGTGTAAAAGTACCTTCAGGGAAGTCGAAACTGGCCGAAAGGCACTTGTTCTCCTCGTCATTGCGATTTTTTTTACTAAACCATACCAAGCTAGTCAGTTTTTTTTTTTTTTAATACAAGTTTATAGTGTTAAAACTTTATTTTAAACACCTCCACGACCCCCGTACTATTCAATGCATCCATCAGCGCAAAGTTCTTAGTTCCTAAAAAAAAAAAACGTCTTTTCCCAGCAGTTTGCTGTACAGCATGCTTGGTTGACGGCTTCGTGAAGAGTCTACACCTTGTATACTTATCCAGCCTGTATTTTTTTATGTTGTTTTATGGTAAACAAGCCCACAGCTCATGTGATGGCAAATGTCAAAAGCCTATGAAACGTATTTGCCAATACCAGAAGAATCGCAAATGCGTTATCATTTTTCTTCACCCCAGACTCCCCAAAAACAAAGCTGATTCATCTGATTTGCCTTAATATTATATCATAGCAGTGACAGCCTAGTGGTGTGACCGTCGGACTGCCAAATCATAGGTCTCAAGTTCGAACGCAAGGCATGCACCTCTCGGGCCTGTAGACGGTGAGCTATGGGCTAGCTCGCCATCCGTCCGTATGTCAGCAGAAAGGAAGGGGTCCGCAAGGGCCTATGCCTACCGGGGCTGCGGGACTGTTCGAAAGATATACCTTGACCCCGGAACACAAAGGGCGATGACCGAACATGGATGGGTTTTAGTCAGTAAAAGTCTGACAGTCCCACCTGCTCCGCCCAGAACAGGAGGAATCATTTGATGATATCCCATGCAAAAAAAAAAGAAGGCACGCACCTCTGATTGTTTGGATTCACTTGCTTCGGTGAAGGAATACATGTGAGGAAACCAGCATGCCTGAGAGATATTTCTTGACGGCATGTAAAGGCCCATGGGCGGCACCAGGTTAGGTACTAACAACACTATAAAGAAAAAAATAATCAATAATCATTTGTGTATTCAGTATAGTTCCCATGTTCCTGTTATGACATTCCCGCGTGCGTTTATTGAGGTTTATTGACATGTGGTTAAACAAACATTGATAAATTAATTGTATTGTTCTTATTGTGTTATTATTAAACATTGTTTGTTGCTGTTATTATGAAAACCAAATAACTACTGACGATGGGGAAAATGGATCTGTTAGTTAGAGGATCCTATGGGGTAAATATTTAACACATTTACTTTGGCAATTTCTTTTATTTTTCATATCTTATCATAGTATAACGCCTATAATTGCACATTTTGCCAGTTATATTTAAGTCCCGCTTGATGGGGGGCGAGCCTATTGCCATCAACCGGCCGAAAATAAAGACACCGTGGCTGCTACTGAGAAATTCCTGATAGAAAAACCCAATAACACTTTGCCCAACCTGGGAATCGAACCAAAGACCTCATCTTTTATTCGTATTCATTTTTTATTACTTCTATTTTGTCAAGTCAAAAACATTCATTACGTTGTGGAGTGACAGCCATTTTAATCATAATGATGCAGTGGTTTAGGAATTTCCTTCAAAATCCGAAGGATTGCGATACTAGTGTTTCGACATTATACATAAGTATGAAGAGGAGTTTCTTAGGATTCTTAAATCTATCCAAAATATACAAGAGAAAAAGGCAATCGAATGGTAAATGAAAACATTGTCCGTTTAATAAACAGCTGATTTGATTGCCGGACTAAATAAAAATTCAATTCAAATGATTTATTACTGCTACTTCTCAGTTCTTTTATTTAAAAAATAGATAGACTATTTATACATACTTATAATCTTTATTTATATAATTATCACTATCTAATGTTTATTTTCTTTCTGTTGCAGGTACGTTGACCTCTACAATTGGGTTAAGATAACAACGTTTATCTCAGTGTTTACTGTGAGTAAGAGAAGCCACTGAGTCTGCCTGTCATCATGATTTATGGAATAACTGCCGACTTGATAAGCAGTTTTATTCTTATTCCATTCTTAGTTTGATTTCTCTTAGTTTGGTTTTTTCATACATTTTGATGATTTAGGCTCGTATTAGCAGCCTGAAAACATGTAATAAAGAAATGGCGTCTACTTTTCACTTTTGTACAGTGCAGCATGGATAGTTTGGCGCTTGAATGACAAGAAGGTACTGTTGGTAAACATTTGCGAAATTATATTGCTAAAAACTGTATAACACTGAACTCTCATTTTTTTTTCGGATGGGAAATCATCAAATGAAGGGGTCATTTGATGATTTTCCCGCTCTAGGCGGAGCGGAAAGGAGTGTCAGACTTTTACTAACTAAAACCCATCCATGTTCCTTCTTAGCCCTTTGTGTTCCGGGGCCACGGTATCTCTTTCGAACAGTCCCGCAGACCCGGCAGGCATCAGCCCTTACGGGCCCCTTCCTGTGCTAACTCTCTTTGAGGCGCGCGTGGAACACGAACGCGCCGTCGACACGGCCTGTTGTCATAAGACGGACGGACGGCGAGCTAGCTCATAGCTCACCGTCCACAGGCCCTCGCCTGCGGTGGCCGGGGCGCACCACGTGGCGGCTGGGACGTAAGGTTCTCTCCCTCTCACGTTCCGCCATCTCCTTCGCCAGCATGACTGCTTCGCAGAAGGAGGTGACGGCGTCCCATTCCGTCTCGCTCCGGACCACTTGATTGGACCAGGGCCGGACGCGAGAGGTCGCCGCCGCCGATCTCCGCTAACACTGTACTCTCACTGTATTCATAAACAATTTTAGCCTAGTGGTGTGACCGTCGGACTGCAAAGTTAACTGCAAAGCTAACTGTCCAGCACTGACCACACGGATAAGGAAATAAAAACATCAAAATCAAATAAGCATGAATCCGATGACATTAAATTAAATTCTACAAAAACTTCGAAATATTGCGGGAGTAGATCAACTAGTTCCCACTAACCATAAAACATCCAACCAGCTTCTCTCTTAATCTCAGCATTAACAGTTACAGATTATATCAAAACCATCAAAATTTCACCTGCTTGTACCTCAACTATAATAAAATCAATTAACAAACCCAATAATATGCCTTATCTATCCACGATACTAATGCCAACCAGCTGTTAGAACTCACGATTTCTTTAATTGCAAGTCTTACATAAAATTAACGTAATTTATAGTGTGCCACGCCCATAGTCCACTAGTGTTGGAATGTGCGCAAGGACGTATGCTGGAATGTGTATTGGTAATGTGTTTAAATGATAGTGAGTTCTTAGTGACAGTTTTGATCAGGAATTGATTAATTGGGCATAAAAGTTAACCGGTTAATGCTACTTTTTGATAAACCATTATACCTAACGGGTTAACCCTTATAAAAAATGGCCATTTAAATATTGCTGATACTGGAATGAAAGGACATGACACCGAGCGTGCCCACGTGCTAACTTCGTCACTTTCTTAAATAATTTATGTACAACAAATTAACTCTGTGCGTGAACTGGTCATAATAGGCGGGTTAACCTTTACTCAAAAAATAACCCTATTAAAACCCCTATGCGGGTAAAAGGGTTGATCCCTGGCTTTGAAGTCTTCAGTTGGAAATTGGGGCACATTGAACCTCCAGGTTCATAGCTTTTTGTCTTATACGTTTTTAAGGGTTAAAAGGCACTTTTACAAGAGCAAGTAAACCCTAGTTGCTCAAAAGTGGTTTAAAATAGTTTTTTTTTATATGGTATCCCATGGGTTTTATACCTCTGGTAAGTCCTTCACGTTACGCAGGTTCCAAATTCAAAGTACTATCGAGGACACTCCCGCCTGATCACCACTAAGCTAATTTTTGCTTGCACTTACAACATAGAAACGCTCTCTATTCCCGCCCCGTTGACTTTAAATAGAAATAATTAATGAAAAGATACCGATCGGCGACACATGCCAAACGAGAGTTATTGTTATTTTGCGCGCCAAAGTTGACGCTTTCCTAATAGGCCTAAAGTTTAAGGTGGAGTGGCTCGGCGCGCGGCGCCTCCGCATGATTTAAGCGAAAAAAAAATTAACTGATCAGGCGGAAAAGACCACGACTGTAAAAACCGTCTCATTTAAAAAATAATGTGCGGAATCCACAACCTAAAACTATTTGGATCGTTTGACAGACATATATTACCGGAAACCTTACTATTAATAATATAAAGCCTTGGCGCTTCAGATTAGTGTCTCAAAATGCTTATTTCCAAGCGGAATTTCTTAACTGTATATTTTTATTATAGGATGTGTAAATAAGAGTTAAGTTCGAGAACTGGAGCATATACCAACGATATAGTTTTATATAAGGTCATATTTAATTAGGTAGCGAACCTTGCCCACCATCAAATAATGTTTTTTTGTTTTATCATGTTTAAATGTTGGAAAATGTCGTAAGTAAGGGAAGATTAAGGTATGAAGACCAAAGAAACTATGGTAGGACTTGTGTTAAAGCTGATATGGCTAGAAAGGCACTCATGAGATGACGACTAATAGACTAATGCAGGGTTTGAAATTATCAAGAAAACTATTTTCTTTAATAATAATTCATTATCTATGCTGATTCATAACTTGATCTTTTTCATTATTGACTTACAAATGATAATTACATTATTAGAAAAATATGTAACAACACCATAATATACTACTTGTTTTATTCTTTGAAAGTAGGCATTAACTAAACTTTTTTTATTAAAATTTCTGGTTGTTGATTAAACACAATGTTTTAAGTCGACAGTTATCGCGATTGGATATGCGTGGAAGCGGCAAACCAATTGTATTATTATCAAGATATCACGATGATTATCACCGCGAACCCTGGAGATATGCCGCTGACCCTAAATAAATTTAAATTAGGGTAACGCAGGAGAATGATGATGGTGATGAATGTTTAAATGCCACTCATCACGCGTGCAGAGTTTCGCTGGCTAATTAAACTTGACCCTACATATTTACATAACAAGCCTTTTCCATAGACAGCTGATCCGAAATAAAGATAAGTTCTTAGTTAATCACGATTTGTTAATTAATCGCTATTTAATGCGTTGGTTAACCCATAAATAACCCGATTTTTTAATGATTTCTATACGCCTTGTTTATATTGGTTATGTTATGTAGGAAAAGGGCTATAGTTTTCTAATATATTTCGTAATATCCTTATTGCAAAAGATCAGGTAAAAATTTAAATCTATTCTTGTGAAATTAAAGAATCCATCGCTTTCAATAGTAGATTATTGCATCGAGCACAAAGTAATTTATTATTGCACCGAGTGCCTGATTTAGAGCCCGAGCGTTGGCGAGGGCTCTAATCTAACAGGCACGAGGGCAATATAAATTACTTAAGGCGAGGTGCATAATCTGCTTTTCTTTCAACTATTACCTATAGGAATAGTAGATAAAAGAAACTCATATCAAACAGTTGTAGATAGTTGTAGAGAAAATAAATTTATATTTTTTTATTAGTTAAAATAGAAGTTTAATTATTGAAATTAAAAGTTATACTTGAGCAATTATTAAGCG
This sequence comes from Xestia rhomboidea, assembly GCA_963853795.1. Lineage (NCBI taxonomy): Eukaryota > Metazoa > Arthropoda > Insecta > Lepidoptera > Noctuidae > Xestia > Xestia rhomboidea. The sequence continues at coordinate 16,257,253 of OY970778.1, forward strand.
TAAGGTTAAGAGTTTTAAATTTGGAACAAGTAGGATAGAAACGAATAATACGTACGTAAAAAAAAAGTATTGATATCGGCTGGCTGAATAGAGTTAATCCATTGAGATTGGCACCTTTTGGTGCGATTAAAAAAAAAACTGTGCAATAATGAAATTTAATACATTTTTATTGCTCTAGAGCATTAAAGACTCGCTTTGTACTGAGTTTTTAGTGTGATTGTGATGAAATTAAAGCATAGTTGGAAGAAAAGGGAATTTAAGTTATATTAATAACTGCCTCGTTGGTCTAGTGGTATCAAGCGCGACTGCTGAGCATGAGTTCCTGGGTTCAATTCCCAGGTCGGGCAAAGTGTTATTGCGTTTTTCCTTCAGAAATTTCTCAGTAGCAGCCATGGAGTCTAGATTTGTGCCTGGTTGATGACCATAGGCTCTTGCTCTCTATTACATGGGACTTAAACTAACTATAACTGACGTAATGCGGTTGTACTATTAGTTACACCTTTGCCTAACCTTTCGAAATTACAGGCGTGATGTTATGTTTTGTACATATATATTTATCAGCTATCGCAGATCGATTGTCACATAAACCAGGCCCTCTTGCTCATCGGCAGACTGCAACAGAACAATTCATAGGTCTCAAGTTCGAACCCAAGAAAACGCACCTCAGATAGTTGTCACTTGCTTCGGTGAACGAAAACATCGTGAGGAAACCAGGATGCCTGAGATATATTTCTTGACGGCATGTAAAGCCAAGTCAGAGGCCCATGGGCGGCATAAAAACGACACCAGGTTAGGTACTAACCACACGATAAAGAAAGAAATAAAAGAACATTAATAAACACCAGGTTTCATAGACTAAGCTAGATGTTCCTTGGAGTGATCACTCAAACCATCATTATCAAATAAGGAAGCCAAGGTAAAGTGGCCATAATGTGTCGTTTCTGACCCCGTCATGATTTATCATTCTATTTAATGTACCAGGGTACCAACATTCTTAAGAATTATTATTAATTTCCTATAACGGTAAGCGGCACTTAAAGGTCTGAAGTATTTCCTCTGTAATTATCAGTATCATTAAACTCTATTTAAATGAAATACTGTGTCTGTTTGCTGAGAGCACATTGGAATTAATACGAATAAAATAATTGTGTTAATAACTGTAATTGCTGTAATCTTTAGTTTGTAGATAAAATGCTTTTAAGAATTTTAATATGCTTACTATTTCATTAGGCATAACTCTGATCTAGCTGACTACGATCATAATAAAAATAATGAAATTTATTTTTCTCCCACAAAGTACAGTTACAATATAGAGGTGTTTCAAATATTGAAGATACAAAGGCTTGTGGGAGTCAGGAGTTCAAACTAGGATACCCTGTGCTATGGACTCCTGCCCCCTCTCGCCGAGATTGGGATTATGAAAATTTTAGAGCGACATGTCATTGTAGGACTATAGAATTACAAGATAAAGTTCTAATGAAATAAAATCAAAAAATAAAAATGCGTGTGTGTTTGTGTGTGAAGTGTGAGTGTGAAGTGGAAGGTGTCGAATGTGGTGTGGTGTTGTCTGTGTGTATGTGTGTGAGAGAGAAAGTAAGATAGTGTAACGTGTGTGTGCGTATAAAGATGGATGTGTATAAATGTGTGCGTGAGGGGGTGGCAGTATGTAGTTATGAGAAACGTTAGACTAGGATAATAAGTAAGCAATTTTTCAGTTTCTTCATAATCAAGTTCTAAAAGCCACTGTGTCAGCTTCTTTTTACATTCTACCCTAGACAGATTAACAATTTCAAGAATATTATTAATTTTGATCATGAACGAGTCTGTAAAATTTCATTCTTGTCCATTATCATCTTTATCTGCCTATCCTTTTCCCAACTATGTTGGGTTCGGCTTCCATTCTAACCAGATGCAGCTGAATACCAGTATTTTACATGGAGCGACTTGCGCGATTATATATTATATTATTATATCAATCTATTACTTGAAAAAGCCGAATTAAACAATTTCCCTTTTGTTATTTTTAAAAATGTGTTAACGTCTCAAACTTTTAAATTAGTAAGGTTTCCGGTAATATAATAATGCTTGTCACACGATATCAGTAGTTTTAGGTAACGAATTCCGCACATTATTTTTGAAATAATACTTACTGAATGTTAAAATGTAGGTGTAGACATAATTAAGTATGTTAATCAGTTTGTATGGACACAGAAGCTGTCTCAACGAAGCCATTAATATCAATAATTATGAAGATATGAATACACATATCGATAGAAATCTAATTTCTTAAAAGTTTACATAATTCTCCAAATATTGGATTAGTTAATCAAAAAGAAGAGAAATCAAAAACTTTAGTGTTAATAAAGTATTATTAAAAAAACCGGCCAAGCATGGAGTCGGACTCGCGCATGAAGGGTTCCGTACCATCGTACAAGATTTAATCGAACCCCAAGATTTTATTATTTGTTATAGTGTTCACTATCACGACTATCACTGTATCACTGTATAGACTCCCATTTAATGACCAGGACTATCACTGTATAGATGTATTTGCTGGTTCTGTAGCCTCAGTTAGGACTAAACTTAGAATCTTAATTGTATAATGTGTTTTCGTTTTTCTTATATATTTCTTATGTTTAATTATTCTCACCCAAAACTTTTTCATTATTGTTGGAAATGTTCGCAATTAGTAAGTTTTAATGTCAATCAGAAATACGGTGTTGTAACTTTTTTGTTACTTTTGTGATTGTACATCAGTTTTGTGAATTAATTTATAAAAAGAAAAAAAAAACACTGGCTTACTAATACACGCAGGCAAGGGCTCAAGCGTACGTCCTACTCGAACGGTGTCTGTCGTTAGACTAACCGATTGACAGCGATCCCCTCCCTCGTGTACATGAGATCATGTATTATATCTATTGCATAGATACAAACACTACATTTCTGGTTATAGCGGCCACAGAAATACACGTTCTGGGAAAATTTCAACTGTCTACCTTTTGCGGGTCATGAGATACAGCCCGCTGACAGACGGACGGACAGCGGAGGTTTAGTAATACGGTCCCGTTGGTTACTCTTCGGGTACAATTAAGGCGGAGTAGTTACAATGTAACGAGTTCTATCTAGGTGTTGGATCGAACCCAAGTAAGCAGTTTTGTGTAATTTATTTCATCACCACTGCTCCCGAAACGTTGAAGAAAAACATCGTGAGTAAACCGGCGGCATGTACTAGAAGTGGCTTGCGTTGTGAATAGCCCACTCCTACTCATAGAGACTTATTGAAGTGTCCCAGCAGTGGGAACTTCATAGGCTGATCGACTTGAGCAGCTGTTATAAAGTAACCGTTATAAGATAGTGCAAAAAAAATGTTGACGTTACCTGGGTTATTGACGTCATCAAGTGTTGTGGGTGGACGAAAGTACAAGCGGTCAGAGGTGCCCAACCATTGTCACTTTGTCAGTCGTCACGGTAGGCGCTAACTAGCAACTGTGACGAGAATTTGAAATGCTATTGTTACGAGTTCCAGAGGTCACCGGTTTTTGTCACATTACCTCATGTTGGTGACAAAATATTATAATTCAAGTGTACTAGTAGGTATACTAGTAAGCATACTAGTACTTCTCTAATTTTTTGTTGGAAAAATCGTTTTTTTTGCGACGTAATCAACTTCGAATTCGTATTTACTTAAATTGTTTATTTTGCTCTGTTTTGTCATGTTTGTCTTGTGTTTTTCGTGGATTATTTCGTTCAAAAGTGTATATTTTCAGAGGTTAAAAATTAAAATATACAGACGCCAGCTCATCAATCTGTCAAATTTATTTAATATATTTTAAACTTTATCGCTACACACTGAGGTCTTATCGACATATCGGACCTACTACGCAGTCGTCTACACTTTGGCCAGAACGGCTCAATTGCCTAATGGGACTTCATTTCGAGACACAGATTCACTGTACTCCGTATTCCACAATAGCTTACCACCATAGCATATTGCTTCACCAAGGCAGGGTGGGATTAGCACAGCCCCACCCCGAACACTGTCTCACTGAGTAGACACGGACTCCCCCTTCTTTGGTCTACTGATGAGGAGATGACCTCACTGGAGGACACACGCAAACTGCCACATCCTCACATCCTACATCTCATCTGCTTATAGCATAGCTGATTGCAGATAAACAAGAAAAAAAGAAAAAAAAAAACTTTATCGCTACAGCATTAGGTTCAAGGTTGATTTGGAAAATTTGACATTTTCGGGTAGCTTCCTGTGCGTAGACACTTGACATTAATTTAGTAAACGATTGTAGCAAAGTGCACCGTATCAAACTTTATGTTAGGAAATATACTTAAGTTACTCAGTTCAACACTGATTATCTGTTAATTACTTCAGGGAATGTTAGTTTTATGTTAATAGACTACTATATCTTTTACCTAGCAGATAATGCTGATAACTCTTAATAAGTTGGTCTTTATAAGCATAATTTTATTAGAACAACATTTAATTTAGCCCTGAATTAATTGGATTATGCTCTTTAGTGGTGATCATTTAGATTAGGAAACTTATAACTGGTGTAAAAATATACGATGTGGTTGAAAAAGAGGGTATTAAAGATGATTATTTGATAAAGAACCCCAGTGCTGCGTATTAAACTGCAACCAAATTGGTAATTAAAATGTACGTATAGATATGAAATGACCGTGGTTGGTAGGTACTTAAATACATGCATCTTGAAATCTAAAATGAAGCTTAGTATACGTTTACAAAGTAGTAAACTAATTTCACTTAATGTCGCAATAATATCAAACAAAAATTGAAACTCCAAGCAATTATTAATCATTCGCAGGGCGTTACAAATTGTAAATTGCAATCGTCGACATTTTCCACGGCCGCGGCTTCGTCTATGTTACCATAAACTAACATGACCTTTGATAACTCTTTGTACTTGTAGGGAAGTTATTCATTTACATTCTCTATCTGGCTGTTGTTTTGTAGATACATAGAGGTGTTGGAAACTGGGTTGAAAGTATCTCATACTCTTTAGAAAAGGGAGGACCCGACCCTCCGACCTGATGTCCACCAATACGTTGGTTAAGGGTTCTTACAGACGAGCGGCACGTTGCCAACTGCAGATAACCTGCAGCCGTCGCCACCTGTCGACGGTAGTTGTCGACACACATTTACGCGGCATGCCACATCTGCAAGCGTCGCCACCCGTCGACGGCATTCGTCGACGCTTCGGCGTCTGCAGTTTATCTGCCGTTGGCAAGGTGCCACTCGTCTGTAAGAACCTTAAGCCAACTGGCATGTACTATATAGAACCTAAAAATCGAAGACTTCTGATATCTACCAACCCGCATTGGACTGAAATATGTAGATCGCAAACTGACCCGTTAATGAGACAACATAAGAAACCACTATGTTCCAAAAGGCCAACGTACTCGAAAACTGTTGGATAACACTGCCGAAGCACTATGTTAACCTTTGCTAACAACAGAGCGCTTGACTGCAATATGACACTGATCTATTCATATTGCACTACTAGCGCGATTTCAATCATTAGATTTGTCTGAACGCGTCAATAAGTGATCACGTTTTTGTTTCGTTGACAATGACGTTTGAATAGTATTGTCTCGCTCACTCGTAAGGAAAATTGTGTCCATGCGTGATGAGCGAGCTCACAGCTTCTGTGTGGGTACACAGAAGAGTGAGCTGACGATGAGGGCACATCTGATGATTTCAATCTTTGACAACTAGTAAATAAATAGTCATTTTATTCAGTAATAGCGCCGATGACTTGAATGTGGTAACCAAATGCTAACAAAAGGATTTAAAATATTGACGAGACACTTTATGAAATTCATTTGACTTTCGGCACAGCTAGCCTAGTTGATTCACGACTATTTACTTCCGTATTACCTAATCTCTTTGGCTAAGCAGCTGTGTTAACTACTTGCGGTTTAATTATAGATAACAGCTGCATAGAACCTTCGGCACATAAACACTGTTGATCTAAAATAAACAAGATCAAAAGCCGATAGTAATCCTGATAAAGATCTGTGCCACAATTTTTTTTGCAACAAATTAGAGAGCCTGGACAATTGGCACTTTTAAAGCGTTTCCTTATTAAACAGTATTCACAATCTTTTCGTTATCTTATGTCAATCTATTTATTACATTTTTGGCATTTACATCCATGGCTAATTTCACAAACCCGATCAAGAAGAAGTTGAGGTGTTTGCTGCTTGTCGTCCAAACCGCTAAGAGCATCTAAAATGCTGTCATCATTGTCGTGAAACATCGTCACTGATAGCCTGATAGCTCTTGAACGCGTTTTTTTATCTATTCATTTTGGTAAAATTCGACTAGTGACATAATTGCAAAACAAAGAACTAACGGGTTGGTTAAAATACAAGGAGATGGCTTACAAAAGGTTTTGAGCCCGAAAAGTCGGCTTCAGTCAAGTTACGCCACGGTAGCCGGTAGCATTATGGCGGGAAATGTCGTAGGTCAGCGCCGCCATCTTGTGCAACCGTTACAAAACTAATGGACGGACATCTTTGTTTTACGAGTTCTTTTTTTGAAGATTTCTACTTCTTTTTTCGGGGAATTGTTTGTTGATGGCCTGTGTTCATGTAATGAGTTAGTACAATGATATGTTTTGGTGACTTCTTGAACAAACAGATTGCTTCTACTGTGACGGGTGCAGTGAATTTTAGACCACTGGGAAAACTACATCAAGCTGATTGAGTTGCAGATCTGTAGTGGCCAATCTCGACTTGAGTTTGCATTCCCATTATAGCGATCTAGTTAGAAATTGTCGTCCTTCATTTTGGGAGAGACATCAAGCAATTATTTTTTTCTATTGTCTTTAGAATTGGTTTAAACGATATAATATATGGTCCTCCTTCTTTTTCAAAGTTTCAAGGGACCAATAATAAAATAACATAAGGAACGCTTCCAAAGTGAATTATTTTATTCATCATCATCATCATCAGCCTATTAATGTTCCCAGTGCTAAGACACAGGCCAAAGAACTCAGGTCGGGAATTGGTTTAATACTTACACATTACAATAATTGACACTCATACTAGTACCTACAGAGAAATAAGACAAATGTCTAAACAAATTGGCCCGCACAGAATAATTGCATCGTAACTCATTTCGTACATAGAACTATTATTTACTGCTGGCAAACTAAAATATGAGACTAATATTAATTAGGTACTTAATCTGTGCAATTGTTTTACTATAAATATAAAACCCGGTGTTCTAATAGAAAGCGGTCGCCGCGAGAACGTTGCGAATTGGTACGTTGTTGTTATGGCCTAACCAAAGAGAACTTCGCGTGAACTTACGACCGTCACATCGTATTGATATTGTATGGCTAACCTTAACTGCGTCGTGAGATGGCTTGTTCCGATTTTCCGAAAATATTGGCGCGACAATCACTTATATTAAGACATGGCCCAAGTGTTCAATTATGGTCGGATATCTGTTTTGTTTATAAGGAAAGAGAAGAAAGTTGCCTCAGTGGTCTACAGTGCGGTTGTGGTCAAGGTTTCAAGTTCGATTTCTAAGCGAAACAATGAATTGAACAAACAATAAGTTATTACTTATTGGTTTTATATTTGATTGCTTGAATATCTCGGTTATCTAAACAAATGTCTCTAGAGTTCTAGGTTTGTATCAGATAAAATTGTGATAAGCGAGTATTACTTTTAACTCTGTGAAGCATGAGGAAGCTAAATTATTGCAGTATTGTTCTATGTTGGTCACGGACATTTTTTTTTGTTGTTTCTGCTTACCTATGCAGATATAGTTGACCTAATGATTGTATTTAGAGCCTAAATAAGGTTTTATATATTTTGCACGATTACAAAGTCAGATCATTTCAACCTTACTGAAGTTTTAATTTACTGGGAATTATTGTCAAAAGTGAAGTGTAAGTAGAGTAAACTCCTACAGTAAACTCGTATAAAGGGTGTAAAAAGACACGTAACGAAGCCGACAGGCACTCGTTCTCCCCGTCATTGCGTTCATTTTTTTGTTCTAGACCATACCTGGGAACTTTCTAGATACGGAGATATTGGGGGTCAAAGTTCCAACGTTTTGACATGTTTTTACTTTAAACACCTTCACGACCCCCGTACTATTCAATCCATCCTTCAGCACAATGTTTTATGTGCGTTACATTGAGTCCTACCGAAACATGTGTGTGATTTTTTACCCAAAAAAAAAGGTCTGCAATAATTTTTGCGTAGGTTACTTAGTTTGATGTAGAGAATGCTTGATTGACGGCTTCGTAAAGAGTCTGTTTACATCCTGTATGAAGTATTATTTGACACTGTTATGTTAAGTCTCCGGCTAGTTTTATACGCCTAATCTTTAAAGCTATACCTAGTCATAGTTAGGTACTAGATAAACATGCAGACTGCATTCTAGAATCTAGCACTAAACAAGGGAAAATTATCACTAAGCTAATTAGGAACATCACAAGATCTAGATTAACTATATTTAATTAGTCTATATGTTTTGTCTCTGTGGTTTAGATAAGAGATAAATATTATAACTATAGCTATAATTTCCGTACAGTCACAGCAAAAATACGTTATATTCGTCGTGTAGACTTTGACAATTTCATCATCATCATCAGCCTATAATGTTCCCACTGCTGGGACACAGGCCTCCTCTCCATGCGAGGGTATGGGCTAAAATCCACCACGCGGGCCCAGTGCGAATTGGTAGATGTCACATGTCTTTGAATTTTTGGTTCTAGGACATGCCGGTTTCCACACGTTGTTTTCCTTCACCGTTTTGAGAGCAGCGGTAATGAAATAAATTACACAAAGTAATGCGCCTGTCTGGGTTCGAACCCACGCCTTACTGATCGTAAGTCGAGGCCGCCACCACTGGGCTACCGCTGCTCTGACAATTTAGTAAAAGTAATTGTAATTTCAGAGGTGATCTGATAGAGAACCATAGTTGTCGACATAGCTCACAGAATAAATAAGCTGAAGTGGCAATGGGCCGGTCATATTAGCCGTAGAACCGGTGACTGTTGGAGTAGACGCATTCTTGAGTGGAGACCACGAATCGGACAGCGTAAGGTGGGACACCATCAGGCTCGGCGGAGTGACGATCTTCGCAGGGTGGCTAGTGGTGGTGTGCTGAGAATCGAGTTAAATGGCGTGCGATTCAGGAGGCCCCTGTCCAGCAGTGGACTGCTGTAGGCTAATGATGATGATGAATCTAGTGAATTACTATAGTTGACGATGCAATAGTCTTCTCAGAGTCCGGACTTGATAAACGAGAAAGGAATGTTTTTTTTTTAAACTAGCAAAGGTATAAGCGCCTTGACTGTACACTCGTCATAAGTAGGTCGGTCATTAACGCCACAGTTTCAACAGTCATGCTGCCAATTTAAAAGAGAAGAAGATTGCTACATAAGTTTGTAATGCAGAAATCATTAATCATCTTTGTTACTATCGCTAATTGGACAATGGAACTCAAAATTGTGAAGAATATTACGTGAATTTGCCCTACATTCAAATGGTCTCTAGAATTGTCCATCACTTTAAAAGAGACCTTGGCCACTGAGTTTGTTTTGATAATTACCTCTTCTTTCCTTATCGTGTGTTTAGTGCTTAACCTGGTGTCAGTGTTTTTATGCCGCTAATGGGCCTCTGACTTGGCTTTACATGCCGTCGAGAAATATATATTAGGCATGCTGGTTTCCTTACGATGTTTTCCTTCACCGAAACAAGTGATAATTAGGTATATAAATATATAATACGCATATGCCTTTTGGTCGAGTGGTCGCAAGCACTTCTGCTGAGTGTTAGGTTCGATTCCCAAGTAGGGCAAGGTGGATATTGTTTTGTTTTTTCGTCAAGAATATCTGAGCCGTTTTTTTTTTCGGATGGGAAATCATCAAATGACTCTTCCCGCTCTGGGCGGAGCAGGAGGGAGTGTCCGACTTTTACTGACTAAAACCCATCCATGTTCCTTCATCGCCCTTTGTGTTCCGGGGCCACGGTATCTCTTTCGAACAGTCCCGCAGCCCAGGCAGGCGTCGGCCCTTGCGGCCCCTTCCTTTTTCTGACTCTCTTTGAGGCGCGCGTGGAACACAGGCGATATTATGAATATTAAAAACGATCCTTTGATCAACCGGCATCGCCCCGCCGCCGCCGCTTCAAATATTCGATAACAATTAAGAACAATGTGGATCTCTATTATGAAATAAAAATACCAACACTTGGTAGGTACTTAGGACTCTGAGTCTATTTCACACAATAAGTTAACGTGATAGAATCAATTGAGAGAAATGGGTCAGTCGGACTCCGTAACATAGGAGCATAGGTTTACAATCTGTCAGTTTTGATAAACAGCTATGATTTAGATCAGGAACATGTTACTGTTGCGTGTCAATTAGAGTCTCTTACGTTTTTTGCAATTTGCAGTATTAGGTTGTATGTTGATTATGGGCCGCGAATCATATTTTGTTGTACCTTAAAATAAACATCTAAATAACCTACATTGTCAAGTTTTTGACACTCATTGTCGGTAGGATGAAATTGGAACGTTTTTCTGTACAAGCACTGAATTTATTCATCAAAATGACAATTAGGTAATTATAATTGTCTTATTTGGCAAGATGGAGACATCCGTTCTCATACGAATGAGAATCGGTCACGTCAAGTCTGCTCTCCAGCTCATCTTGCCAAGCTTAAAATTATAAACGATCCCAGTTGTTCGTGTGGCACAGATGTGGGCGACTTGAACCACATTCTTTTCTCCTGTCCTCTTTATGACCATTCTTCCTTTCTCAGTGATTTATTATCTCTCCGTATTCCTTTTCCTACTTCAGCTCTTTCTTTATTTTGTACAAATAGTTTACCTGTATATTTATGTAGTTAGTATTCCTACTGATCCTATATCCCAAATTCCGTTTTAAATAATAAATAATATTGATAAATTCCAGTTTCCCTACCTTTGTCTCATTTAAACTAAAATCTAAAAATTAAATAACTTGACATTGGCTAAATGCACAAACCGTGCGAAGCCAGAAAGGGAAAAAAAATTGTCTTATTGTAACTCATTTATGTGCATTCGGTTAACTTCGGAACAACCGAATGACTCCGAACGTTCGTCATTTGACAGATGATTTATTACGTCACCTCGAGACGTGAATGTCTCAAAATAAGATAACACTACTCATACTGATAATATTGTTGATTGCGACAAAAGATCGAAATATTTTCAATATCAACAATATCGAGTGTCCTACATAATATTTTGTAATTTAATTTACCGTAATACTTAAAAATGCGATTGCTGATAAATGGATAGAGTAATAGAAATTATTGATAGTATGCTTATGACGCTTTTCAATAGGTATTTGCATAATATAATGAAATTTGATTTTGATACCAAGTCAAAATCATTGTCTTTCTTTATTTTTCTTTGCTTTCTCTCGTTTCTATTTGTCACTTTGTCAGTACTTAAATAAACTATTTCTATAATATTTTAAACCATACACATCGTCATCAAGCTCCACGTTATTGTGCCAGCGTCATCCAGGACATTCTCGCGATGGCAGCAATGACGTCTGAACAGAACATACTGTACATCACCTAATAATATTTTTTTATTAACTCATGGCAATGCTAATTTCTCTCACACTTTCATCGATACTTAACACACCTTAAATACATAAGAATAAGACTGAACTCTGATCTTCGTATAGTAATAGTACCCATAAATATTATAATCACTCGTCATTTCACTACCTAGCTCTCGCTACCGACTCGTTAACCTGAACAGCTATAACATAAGGTCTTAAAGCAACCTTTACAAAATCGATTACATAATAAAAATCGTCATTTTCTGAATCGAACCCATCTATCTCTCGATATCTCAATTATTTCTGTAGCATTTCGTCACATATATAATTGACACACTCACACGTTGACATTTGTGTACATATACATAGACAATAGTGTTGTATACGTGTGGTTCATGTAGTAAAGTTAACAAGTTTCGCTCACATATTAGTATTGCAATTGGTTTGTGGGCTAAGTTGGTAGATATAGCGTGTATAAGATACTTTCTTTAGATAATAAGTATATTTCCTTTATGTGGTGCCTTTGCGACTTATTTCAAGTATACAATTAGCTAGCAAACAATATAAGGCGTGATTTGTATTTATTTTCACGGCATGAGACAATGAACTTGCGAAGAAAACTCGATACCAAAGTAGAGTATCAGAATACGGCTATTATATATATATAGAACTACGTTTTGTGGGTGTGGCCTAACAGTATTAAAGCTAAAGAACCCATTACTTTAGTGTGTACGAATAACCTAATCATAGTCTCGTCACCTTCCAAAGTGATTTGTGTCACGGATCTTACGCTTATTAAAAACACAAACCACGCTCTTGATGACCCTCCCGGAATCCCTACAAAACACCTAATTACTCCTCTACTTATTACCTCTCACACGTTCACTCCTCCAACCGTCGTACACCAAGTCCCGCTACCCGCCTGTGCGCGGCCCGGACACCGAACCCGCATTATGTCACGGCAACGAGAGTGTTCTTATAAAAGCACGGTCCTTACGTCATGTGGCGAAACTGTGCTAGTCATTGTAGTTGAACTGTGAGTGAACAGAGTGAATGATTGGAATTAACACGAGTGTACATAGTACGATCACATAATATAACATCACGCCTGTAATCGCCGAAGGGTTAGGCAGAGGTGTACCTAATAATACAACCACATTTCACCGGTTATGTTTAAGTCTCATGTAATAGAAGGTGAGCCTATTACCATTAATAGGACATTATTCCAGCAGACTCCGTGGCTGCTACTAAGAAATTCCTTTGATGAAAAAACCCAAAGTACAGTTGTGGTCTTTTCCGCCTGATCAGTTAAATTTTTTTTCACTGAAATCATGCGCAGGCGCCGAGCCACGCCCCCTTCAAGTTTAGGCCTATTAGGAAAGCGTCAACTTTGGCGCGCAAAATAACAATAACTCTCGTTTGGCGTGCGTCGTCAGTGCGCTCGACCGATCGGTATCTTTTCATTCATTATTTCTATACAAAGTCAACGGGGCGGGGCTAGAGAGCGTTTCTATGTTGTAAGTGCAAGCAAAACTTAGCTTAGTGGTGATCAGGCGGGAGTGTCCTCGATAGTACCTATGTTTAAGATTTTTGTTGTCAGAACATAGATTCTTTGTCAGAGTCAGGTTGATGTTATGGTTTAGTCATTCAAGAGTAACAGCAGTTCTTGTTAAATAGGTACCTCCGTATTGAAGGTAAACGTAGACATAAGTATATACCTTTTATGAGATCCTACAGAAGTTACCTGTGTAAGAACTTTCTAGTGAAAGATACTTCATGAAGAGCAAGCACTTCTACGTGTAGGTACCTACTTATAAAATGTTGATAAGAGTACTTAAATCTCTTTGTTGAGTTCGTTCGGGGAAGAACCGAGTTCAAGCTATACAAAACCAGTATACACGGATCTCTCATAGTACGGGAAATCTACATATACTAAGTGAGACCATGTTGTAGGTACTTACTGAATGTATAGTTTGATATGTTGCGGTTAGTACTACAAAAATTCTGATTAGATCATTCGAAAATAGAACGATTTAACATCTTCATGTTATACAACAACCAACTTATCAGTTAATTCCACAAACCCATCTTCATACATCACACACACACCATAGGCCAAAAAAACCGGATAAAGCGAAACATTTCTCACATAACATTAGTAAATTCGTAACAAAAACTAACACAAACTCCACATACGCATCACCCAAGCAAGATATTTAAATCACTAGACGTGCCCATACTAAGGTCGCGCGAAAAAATCGAGTTCACATATCCGTATCATTCGTATGAGAGAACGAGACTACACTATTCGAATGTCTACGAAACAAAAGTGAAATTAATTTTTGACGCGAATCTTACTACTAAAATCTTCACTCGACATCAACAAATCCAAGCAATTGAGATTATCCAATCGGATGCGGATATGTATAAAATGTAGGTACATTGAAAATTAGCAATGGAACCGGTCATTAAATATGCATTTACTTGTCACACTGTAAATTGATAATTCTACAAAATGTCAGGTTACGACATTTTGCTTGATGAGCGTTCGCGTCGAGTCGTGACAAATAGCTATGATGCGAAAGTCTTGGGGATAACGAGGTTGGATTGAAGTAAAGACTATTGAATTAATGTTGCTATATACTTACCTCTTTGAAAAAATTGTATCCTAGGCTCAATGGCCGATGGAGCAATTCTTTGACCGAGTGATGGCCAAGGTTTGGCCAAAGTAACCAGGGCCGTCCTAAAGCTCGTTGCGTCGACGATATCGTCAAAGTCGCGGGAAACACCTGGATTAGGGACGCAAAGAACCGGGAAGTGTGGCAGAAGAAAGGGGAGGCCTATATCTTAATTTATTCTTCGTTCGTCTCACTGAGTTTCGGCCCACATAACAAAATCCTGGTTCATCCCAAACAATAGGCTTTTATCAATTTATAAAAAATTGTAAATATTATAATAATCCAAATAATCTATCACAAAATTCAATCACAGTTTTTTCAGCGAGGAATTGAACTCCTTCTGAATTCTGATACATATTGACACTACAATATTTTGACTCCTTTACAACTGATTCAATAGGTGATTTATTTCAATTCGCATTACATTTCATGTTTTATTGACAGTTCGACATTATTTATCTAAAGTTCTACAGAATCAAGTTAAGCCGAACGTTATCAGGACATTCATGCAGTTTCAAAACCTCTTACACAACATCTTTTCTCTGATCAGTTACCAGAAAAAGATAAACACGAAAGATCACTGACCTTTTACATAAACAAGGACGCGGGAAAAGGTAAATCGCAAAGCATTTATTTAATTTATATTTTACGTATGACAACACTGATGCATCTGTCATTGAGTCGAAACGTCATAATTTATTAAAGAAATTGTCATTAGAATGCATAAAAATGTCATCGATATTCTAATATAATGCATATTGTAATCATAAATTATGTTTAAATTTTAAGATTATGCTTATAGGATCGGTTTAGTAGCAAAGTCTGATTTATGTCTGTTACTTTGTATATTGACACGAGTTTTTGAATTAGCTATATGAATTGTAATCTGTATCAATTCTGGAGGAGTTATCTTCATTACAATAATTAGGTTTTGATTGTTATCATAATAATAGCATGTAATTGCCAACACGCAGTATACCATCGTGATTTTTTATGGCCTAGTAGAAGCTGTAGTAGTTCTAGTGATACTATCTTATAAGATCGTGGCTTGATAACACATACAACTAACCAGAAATCTAAACCAAAATCACCTCTAATGACATACCAAAATAAATATACCTAAATATAGGACAGTGGGCACTGTCCTATATTTAGGGGAATAATCGATAGAGAATTAAGTTTCTTTTTTTTACCAAGAGCCACAAGGCCACATATCTTTATGAATCAACTTTAACCCATTACAAAACTAGAATGAAAAACTATCAAAATATGCTCATTAGCTAGCTCATTGGTAAAAGTTACACCAGACAAAAGGATATTGCGATTATATGAATAAACATAATTAATCGCGCGACTATGTCGCAATTGTTGGCGACAGTTGCGCAAACGCAACATAATCCAAGGAGACGTTGCTTTGTGAAATTGTTTATTGTGTAAGGATTAAAAGTTTAAACATATGTTATTGAGACGTTACATACTAAATTTGGCAGATTATAATCACACGTTGAAGAAGATTTCTTATTTAAGGTTGGGCTTAATAACACGAAATTCCCTATAAATGGTTCTTAGGATTAAATAAGCTGTTCATTAGGATTAACAACAAATACCTCTAAGCGATTCCAAATAACATCATCGGAAACAATTCCCCGAATCCGCCCGAAGCCAAAACTATCAAAATTCTTTCAAACATCAATAACTTTAATAAGAATTTCCTAAAACAAAGACATGGCGCTTAATAAATTAATATAAGCTGATGTAATCAGTCTTTAATCCTGAGCTAACGTTAATAGAACCATAAAAGTAGAGAAGTTACTCAATCACACAAGATATGCAGGAACTTGAGTGTTGTAATCAGTATGTTTGCAACATCAAGTTTAACGCTAGCACCGAGCTTGTGTGGTATTAGGTTTTAAAAATTTATTACAGACTTCACAACTTCTGGTCTGCCTCGTTGGACGCAATCGCGCCTGCTGAGCATGATATCCTGGATTCGATTCCCAGTCGGGCAAAGTGTTATTGGGTTTTTCCATCAAGAATTTCTCAGTAGCATCCACGGAGTCTGGATTCGTGCCCGGTTGATGACAATAAGGTCACCCCTTATTAAATGGGACTTAAACATAACAGCAAAAATAAACATCATTTCATAACTGGCGAAACGTGGGTGGGTGTACTATTACGTAAAACTCTGCCTAACCCTACAGGGATTACAGGCGCGATGTTATGTGTTTACAGAACCGTTCATGTCTATGGAAAACATAACCTATTCTCTCTATGATGATAAACACATGCTTGTGATAACACTCATTTAATTAGATAAGACAATTTAATCAAAAGCCTCGTACTAGTTCATTCTCATAATCATCATTTATACCATTATTCTATTAATCCAATACATATTTTACAGATGGTATTTTAATTAATAGATCAAAGCCTTTATCTTCACATTCCTACAATTATTTCCCCTCATTATTTATGTTTTATAAGGTCATTTCCAGATTTATCGCATTGCTATCTGTTCCGCAATAAACACAATTATTGCAATCTCAGGTCTGCTAATCTTGTGAACAAACTGTGACATTTTGTGATATTTTCGTCTACATTTGAATGAATGTAGTCAGAAGAATCACGAATGTGGTCAGACGAGTAGAGGAAGACCAGTTAACCTCTTTCACACAGTAGTTTCTACTATTGTGTGAAAGATGTTAACTGCACGTTAACCAAATTCTACGTTGATTCAATTTAAATCGACACACTGATAAGTGTGAAAGATGATGTGGCTAGAAAGGAAATTACTACTGAGATATCGGTTAATAGAGAATCATCACTATCGTCATCATCATCATTCTCTTGTCCTTATCCCAATTAATTTGGAGTCGGCGCAGCATGTCTGCTGCCTCCATACTCTTCTTTGTTGCCGTATTATCCTTTACACAGTCCATCCATCGTTTCTTTGGTCTTCCTCTACTCATATACCCAGAGAATAAGGTGTGCAAAAAAAGAAGATGTCTTGCATGACCTCTAATTAGCCGAGATAAAGACAGGATGATGATGATTTTCGTCTACATTTATGTTCCTGATCGAAATAATGTACATGGTTTCAATTGTTATTAAGCCAGCTTTGAGCCTTTAGAGATTCGCAAATGCGTAATTTATGTAGGTAGAACATTGGTCTAAAGTCCAGTGTTTTGTTTAGAAAATGGAAATTTACATCCTCATTGTTCTTATCACAATTTATTGATACAGTCCTATTGGCTACTGTTATGGGCATGTAGTGGCAATTCAATGATAAGAGTTTATTATTAATAGTGATAGTAATTCAAATTTTCTTTAGAGCATTTTATTTGCTTAGTTCACGAGTTTTCTGTACTTGATTTAATTATGTCTTCAATACCATGTGTACTTCATCTTCTTTGAACTGCATTAAATCCCAAGCCACCTCTAACCTTTCATCATCTGTTAAATTTTTCACAACTTTTTTTGGTTGATTCAAGTCCAACCAGACGCAGTTTAATACCAGGATTTAACTCTGAACGACTGCCTATCCTAGATCCACAACTCGTTACGGCCAGTGCTTCGTTACCTTTTTTTTTTGAAGTGGCAAAATCCTCATGGATACCCTGCGTCTGGGGCAAGCGGAGGGTTGTGTCGGACTCTAAAGAGGGTTATGTCCGACTAAAAACCGACTGTTTCTTCTACTCCCATGTGCCGGGGGCCCGGGAGATACAAGTACATTCGCGGGCACCTCCGACTGGTATCAGCCTGCCATTCCCAGCGGGACCCATCACCCCTAAACAGTTTTAGATCATAAAAAAAAACGTTTTACCCTTGACGTATTACAAACATTGGCTTAAACAAGATAAGGATACATTATCAACTTTATCTATTAGAGCGTTTATACGAGGTGAAGGCGCATGAACCTGTTTATACACCGACCTCGATATTACGCGGTAATGTTATTGTTTTACTTATTATCGCTTTTGCATTAATGCTCACTGCTTATATAAATGTATTTATTGAATTCTTTGGAATTGTAGCACTTATTTCTGTATTCTTGTTTTCGTTTGTTAGTTTATTTAGATCAGGACATTGTTGTAATATTCCTCATCTGGGCTTGAGTTGCTACATGGTTGCTACCGTTTGTGCAATTGTTATTATATGCATCATTGATGTTGTTATGTATAATGCACTTTTGACCGAAATTTGCAATATTTACATCTTGTCTGCATTGTTGGCGACCACTCTGTCGCAAGCGCGACTGCTGAGCATGCAGGTTCCGTAACTCAAAAGGTAAAAAAAGGAACCCTTATAAGATCACTTTCTTGTACGTCTGTCCGTCCGTCTGTCACCACCGATTTTCTCAGGAACGGGTCGACCTAGCAAGTTGAAATTTATTAAATACAAGATACTGAGGTATAGTGCCTTTTAGGTAGGATAGGATAAAAATCAAGGTCCTGAGTCAATATGATAAAAAGATATGGGCAAATTTAGATTTTCGCGAAAACTTGTAAGTTCCAAAATTTACTTTAATTTTCAACTTTAGTATTTTAGTAGATTTGTGATTTGTCGCCTCCTACCCATTACGATAGACTTAAACAGATCTGGACAATTTCATCTTTGTCTTCCTCTTCGGGAAATACAGGCAAGAGAAATGAAAGTCCCGTTTAATCTTTTATTATATCTTTTTCTTCTTCTTTTGAAGCTTCAAAGTAACCCGTCTCAAACAAAATTATATTAACCACAAAGAAGCGAGAAACACTTCCGTGTATTTTTAGCAGCAGCCATATCAAGTATTTTATGATTATTTATCTCACACTTATCTCCATATTGGATAAGTTGGCTTCCTACGCCGCGTCGTTAGCTTTATCTTTGTGTTTGTATCCGAATAACGGTCGGGTCTAGTGTTGCAGATTGGCAACACTGTGACTCAGATCATCATGTGTGTAAGGAGAGGTGGAGATAAAACTGCTAATCTATAGCTTTTGAGAGCAACTATTTTAGGAAACATACTCAAAGATTCCATGTGTAATATTCAGCAGCATCTCTTTGGTTGAAAAGTGGATTCTACATAACAGAATAGAAACACACACATCAGAATCCACTTTTGCTGATGATTTGTTTCGTAGGGATTAAATTCACATTGTCAGTCTTTCAAATAATATTAATGCATTACGTATTACCTAATTTTGAACCAGTTGAAAACAGGAGAGTATAGCTTTCAAATCCTTCTTCCTTCCTTCACGTTATTATCAAGGAAATTAAACATATTTTTACTACGCGACAGTGTTAGATCTAATATCAAATTATATATCATCATCTTCCTGCCCTTGTCTCATTCTATTTGGGGTCGGCGCAACACGTTTTCTTCTTCCATTCTCCCCTGTCAGACGTCACGGCATCATTTACTGTTTTCTCTTTCATATTATTCCTCACACTAATCCATCTTTTCTTTGACCTTCCTCTCCCTTTCCATCCATCTACATTCATTTCCATCTCTCTTTTAGACACATGCGTTTCATCCATCCTAATTACTTGTCCATACCAAGACAAACGCACCAAAAAACACCAACAATTAAAACCCCTTGATTGCTCAAACATCAACACAAACCAAACAAAAACACTTAGCGCACACTGACCTATGAAACACCTAAAGCAATATTTCATACAACCCGTGGGTGTTTGTATTAGCTCCATGTACGGACAGATAAGCAAATGCAACGCCCACTGCCTTTCATAATACATCCTCGGTAATAAGCCTTAGTGCATGGCGAGTAATGGAACGCACTTATGATTTTGTTGCCGATTAATTATGACGCGAGAGGTTCTCAATCTCTCAATATGTTTGGCTGATTTTATCTCGTAAGCCTTAAGGAGTTGGTGTTGATTTGTATCTTTGTTTGCATCATGAGGAGGATTAGGGGGTCTTGTAATGCTGAGTTTTGGTTGTGGAGTGGGTTTTGCTGCAAAAAATAAAAGTTCAAGTATTTCTTAAAATTGCATTGTTGTCAGTTGTCACTTCTTAATGTTCTTTTTCATAACTTTCATCTTCTCTGGCTCTCAAAGTCTGTATCTTCATTTTGTTACATGTTTTTTCGGTGATACGATAGTAGGTAATTAACATTACACTATGAATTTAAGATCTATTATTTATTTCCTATAATTGGTTCAAGAGGTATGTGTAGTGTATATAGAAAATGTTATAGAAATGAAATATGTTGTCATAGAAATGTTGGGAACCAGCGCACGCCTTCTGCCCCTACAATATGTCAAACCGTCTTTACTTCATCATACATGCAACACTATAATATATGAAGCCATTACAGACTATATGAATGCAACCTTTGGATTTTGTTGTCTTTGCATGTAAATGATATATTATGCGATGTTTACGATTTGTAAATAAATACATAATATATAAAATCTAAATATTTAAGTGTAAGAACATAAATTATAGGTTTTAGAATGTTCATGCCTTATTCATTTCGCAATGTTCTATGAAATCACTTCGCATAATTCATTATGGATACCTCTAATGATATTTCAATGTAATTCGGATCAGTTGAATCCATTCGATACATCTTACCATGTTGCTCGCCATCGCATGGAAGTTGTGTAGCGATCACGAATCTATTACGAATATGGCTACATTTCTACATAATTGCACTATCTTAGATCTACCCGATAGTATGATAATTGAGGACTGGATAGGATATGCACAAGCACATATTGCGTGAGTTGCAGCAAAAAATACCATGGCAGGTTCTTGCAGTGTTCATACTAAATACATATATACTAATTAAAAGGCATTACTGTAGACGCCGATTCCGATAGTTAAATAACAAAAACTAGTAATAAGGTTCCTTTCATCTATAAAGCAGAATTCAATATCTCTAAACACAAAGACTACTGCAATTTGAGTCAAGATTAAAGGCTTGGCCGTGGAATGTACAGACCGTGGCATGAACATTTCTATTAAAGCTGATACACGGACAAAAGAACCTATAAAGCATTATCTACTACCTTCACACCTCCATCGGTAAACTCAAATAATATTCATGGAAATAACATAGTAATGACATGAAAGAGAAGTGGACCGGAGCGCAATGACGTCTTAAATTTGATTTATAGTTGCTAGTACAGACGGTGACCTAGTGAAATCATTTGATATGGTAATTGGTAATGCTTCTAATCCTGTATCATTTGGAAAGGTAGACCGTTTTATTGTGGAGATAGTAAGCTGGTGAGTGAACCTTCGATATTTATCATGATCTACATCAAAATTGTAGTGATGTGAATCAAATATACCATCAGATCTCATCCCATCCCTTAAAATAAGTCCCGCTAGGATCATGGGTTGATTCCTAAATTCAAAATAGACTCCCGAACAAATCTCGTCTTCAGAATCTATTAACTGTTTAGATCGTGTGCCGAATCCCGTGATCGTGTTCCTAATCGACGCTAAATATAGCGTGCGGTCATGTTAACGCAATTATTATTGGCACAGCTTCGCGCATCGTAAAGGACAACGGACGAGGTTTAGATGCAAACTTGTTGGTTTAAAATGCTTTTATCATCGTCATCCACGGCTCTGACTGCTGCACTGTTGGGTATAGCTCTCTCTTGCTTGTGTACATTAATAGATGGTGTAAGGTGAGCGATTTGGAATAAAGCCTTGCGTTATATAATTTTTGACGTTAAAAAAGTTGCTTCTCCAGCTTTATTTCAATAAATGACTTTAGATTTTGTGCTGATTCTCACCTTCCTGTGCTCGTCATCCAAGTTTTACCCTTGAAAGTAACAATGTCCAATTTTCTACTGTTGCGAAGTAGTAGAGGTAGCAGTTAAAACTGATGAGTTGAACGCTACAAAGAATGTAGGAATGAGATTTAATCTAAAAAAAACCGGCCAAGTGCGAGTCTAACTCGCGCATGAAGGGTTCCGACTATCGTATATGTTATAGCGGCAACAGAAATACACATTCTGTGAAAATTTCAACTGTCTAGCTATCACGGTTCATGAGAGGTTCTGTAAGTCACCATTATCAAGTGTTCAAACAAATTTTTCTACCGGAATAAGATCACCATCAATTTTGTGAAATGTATCATTGTTTAAAGTTCGCCGGATGTGAAATAAACTTGAATGGTTTTCCTTTAATTGAGTCATAACCCAAACAAAATACATAGAAGCATTTTCTTACAAAGGCATGCTAGTAAAAATCATTCTTGAAGAACGGAATGCAAACCAGTTCGAACTAAACTTTGTTCTAAAAATATAGATACAAATCTCTTGTTATCATATCAAGCTTTAGATGAAGAAAGCTTAAAACGATATGACGTGCCTCGAACATGGGCGCTTATTTAACTTCAAACAATATTACAAAACTGTCCATCATGCTGCATAAAAATTCAATTGGATATGATAAAATTCGCCTCGGGCGTTCTCCAAGGCTCCATCTTGGGACCGGTTCTTATCATACGCTACAGTTACAATTCCAGAGAAATTGCTTTGACATTATCTTCCCGGGTTATCTGGAGGTCAAATGTCAGAATTCTAGTTTTATAATCACCTTGATCATTTATGTTTTAACTACGTTGTTAATTAATGTTGACTTAGGGATTTTTAAGATTACAAAATGGATAGATAAAAGACGATCAAGAAATTAAAATCGAAGCTATCGATTAAATAAAGAGATAAAATCAAATCCGTTATTATTTTTCATCAAGATACATTTTTATTGACAGAAAGATTAGATTGATTGGGTTTAACACCTTAATATAATTATGCATATCTGTTTTACTAATTCTCTTAGCTAACATTTCTCAATTCTAATATTGGCTCTTGTGTATCAAGTTGTCGATCAAGAAGATTGAAATCTTATGATTGCAGTAAGCCGATACGATCTTATTTCAAAACGTGTTATTTCTTATGAAGTTCTTGTAAACAATGTAAAAAAAGATATACATTGCGGTTACGACTCTCGTTTGTTGCCTTACCATCTACAAATACTTATATTTCGCAATAAATATTGCTTTGCTATGGTGTGTGGCTTGAAATACATAAGTAACAATCACTTCGACTTTATCAAAATCATTTGCAGACTTCATAATTATTATGGGAACGGTGTTATTATTTTTAACCTTGTTTGTTTGTGTTTTCAGTAAACTGTGTCGACTCCGAAGAGGTTTTGTTTGATAGCAGACGTTTTTTCAATACAATATAGTGTAGTGTTAATACGCAAAGATCTTACCCATTAGTTGCCGTTACTTTCCAGCCAAGTAAGGCGTCCGACACATTACATAAGGTAAAAGTACGAAGACTGTAGACTTGTACTGCCAACACGTCAAACCAATTTCAAATACTAAAAACAAAATCAGTGAATGCAAAATAAAAACTCGGTGATGCGTCACAAAACCGACTAACAAGCAAATAGGAGGCTTTTGTAATTTATGGTCATGCTCTGTTAACCGACAACACTACTCCATAGTCTATGGTCAAATATGGCGGACGAAGGGCAACGAACCCGTACAACCGTACACGGCGAAAATTAACATTCACTATAGTTATTTTAACATCATTAGCGTAGATCTAATATGAGTTTCAAATTACCGAACGTTTTCTTTATTGGAAGTTACTTTGAACTTTTTAAGCTCCGTTGTGTAGCGTTCAGTCAATGATCTCCGATTATGTTCTTTATCTCATCCACGTCTCTGTTGTCTGCTATATTCAATTGTTCGCCACCATCACAAATAGATTCGTATTGTCAAATATTCGGTCCATTGAATTAATTTCATCTGATGTATTGTCCATCGATTGCATTTACGTAAGCCAGTTGCATTCTAATACATTATATCATTTGATACGAATGACTTATGGCGGTTGTAACTTTTCATCAGCTTCTGTGCAACACGGAGTAATATTTCGTGAAACTGGTTTCTTGGTATCTAGTATAATTTAGTGGCTGACATGCCATAATCACGATGTATTGTACGGGCAGTTCTAATCTGACAAAAAACTGGCGGACCGTTACAAAATGCTACCGTAATGGCTGAACTGTGCCAGATACTATTCCATGGTTGTGTTGTGTAGACGATATGATTATTTCACACCATCATTCCCTTTCTGCCCGGCCTTCATCTGTTATTTCAACTTTGTTATTTCATACTTAATTGACTTTAGCAATCTTCAATAATTCTCTTTCTATGATTGCGTTCATTATTGTTGAATATGAATAATCTTTTTCTACGACAGATTATGAAGTTGGGAAGCTGTCTTCAAGACAGTAACTAATAAAAATTGTATCAGCCAGTACACGGCCGATAAAATACACACATAAACGTTTTATTCTGTCTGACACATCTAATTTGTATTTTATTGCTCCGATAACCTTATGGCTATCACGGATTCAATTAAATAAAATAGTTAATTATTCAATCTATTTTTGATTGGCATTTAGCACAGCTTGAAGCAATATTTGTTTTTACGAATCAGATATAATTGCCACTAGAATTGAGCATTGGGAAACTTAATTTATCTATAGGTGTAATTATATTGATATGATTCGAAACAATTATTTCGGCTCAGCTGAATGATCTCAGTAAAGTTGCGTAAGAGGCTCTCGCATCACTTACAAGAGCTCTGTATGAAATATTCAACAATGGCGGAGGCTTCGCTTAGTATTCAGGCTACGTTTCTGTATCAACTGACGCAACACGAGATACCAGGGGGGACAAGCACTTACAAAATTGTTTAAAACCCTTTGTATCACGACGATCTTATCTGAGTCATGAAATAGAAACTTGATTTTTTTTAAATCGTCATGTTTTGTCTATTTAAAATGTAACGAGACATGTTCTTAAGGAGGTTGTGTGTCAGCTGCAGTCAATTATTTAGCATTCGGAACATGTTTCTGGATTGAAGGAAATGTATTATTCTGATGTCTGTCCGCGATAACCTAGCATGTTATCGTCTTTGTGCTTTTGCAATCTTTAGACTCCTTACATTGATGTTTTATGTGTCGTTGTTGTATGTTTCCGATTTTGGAGTAGATTAAGTTTCTATCCGTATTATATCAGTTGGAGAAATGTGTTTGTCAACCAAATGTGTATTGATTTCCGCTTGAAATTACATTTTATTATCTAGATTTCCTAAAATAGTTCCATTTTTTCATTATTAGATTTGTCTGAATACTAAAGAATATTTTGGAGCGTGTCGCTTTCAGTTTTCTGCTAAAACTTAATTTGCATAAATGCGTCATTGCCTTATGTGGCTTTACTTGCTTTTTAAAGGTATTAAGCGTGAATAATTGACACCTACGTTTAATCATCTCTATTTGTTTTAGCAGGCATATGAAAATAAAGTATTCTTTAGATTTTTGTCGCTTTATGAGAAAGTTGATTTCTATGTTAGTATCTAGTTGGCCAATTTATTACTTCGCTGTTCGGTATTTTATAGAAAAATAATTCCTTTTTACCTATTTGAGCAGTTCTTTTTGAAACGTTAACTAAATCGTTAAATCTATCATCAGTCGTACAGTAAAATATCCCAGCCAACCCTTTTCCTGAATCAATTGAAAATTCTACCGTATCAAATAACCCATTGTTTAGCCAAGAGAAAATAATCGTAAACTCTAACAAATAAATCTTTTTCATGCCTTCAGCAACATTTTCACAGTCTGAGCCACTTTCTTAAACGATTTATACAAACCATAAGGTTTCGCTTAAAGCATCAATACGACTAATGTGGCATGTTTAAGACATCTCGCTTCATTAAAGTGTATTGTTTATTGGTATTTACTGCCTTTATTGTGTGAGATACTGCTACCAGCCGGGGCTAAATTGGGACCTGGGACACTCGATATGAAAAGACAGAAATACCACTCCCAATACCACTTGGATACTACCGATGTTGTCGAGATAATCTGTTGTAGCAGCGTACACCTTTCTTGATTTAGGTAATTTGAATTGACACGTCTATGAGATTGACTTCTTCTCCTGGTGTCTCTCTACCTCAAGTTACTGAAGGTTGGCCATCAACACTGAATATGTCTCTTTGTCCTTTGCGAGGTGGAACAGCTCAGCAGCACTCGAGATTCCGGTCCAAAGGCTTATTTATGCTTCCCCGCTACTTTGACATAAATATGGCCATTAAAGGTCACTAATCGTTACAATTCAAAGTACAAGCTTTCAAGACATGTATTTGTTTCTTTCGCTGTCTTCGTCAAGACTTCTGAATCTTTCCCCGTGGTGTCCTTTTATAGTGTTAAAGGTCTGACTATCATGTCTATCGGATCTACGTTTGCAGTAAAAATGATTGTGTGCAGTATAGTGTAGGTTTCTTCGATTTCTATTAATATTCCAAAAGGGCAACTATCAAGTGTTTGTTTTTTGCTGTTCGGATCGACTTTCTGATTGTGAAGATTGACAACTTTAAAGCTTGTAAGATTGTTTATCGAAACTGTATATTGGTTTGGAGAAGAGAGTTCTACCATCAACATGGATTGATTGTATGGGGGGTGATATGAAAGAATCAGACTGACAGGGTAGAATGAAAGAAAATAATGATCACAAGTAATAAGATCGTGGAATGTGCCGATGATTGTGAAGAGAGTTCTATTATATGGATTACATACAACTGGTACATACTGGATTTGAACATGCTACACCTTATCTAAATTATTCGAAACATTCGCTTCTATGGTGATAGAAATGTCCTAAATTTACAAGTGTTTGTTAAAACTAAACACATGGTAACACTTGTAACTTGTTTATCACTTCAACTACTCCATGCTGTCGGGTACAGTCCGCCCTTTTCGTGTTACAACTACGGTGTTTACAGTTTTTTATGACTGTTTCGAATGCCTGCAGGTAGTTTTGTGCACCGAAAAGTACATGTTTAGTAGTTTTACCTTTTAATGCAAGGAGATATATTCTAGTAATGAAAATTTGGTAGCATGTGTTAACATCAGAGTAAAGTCAGAAAATGTACTTTACTTGACATAATCACCATCACTGCTGAGATACAGGCCTTTCTTTGTGAAGTTCTTAATATACTCGTCCTTATGCCAAGATATGGCAGTAAGCAAATGAGAGGAATACACAACTCAGCCAATCACAGTTCACTTGTGGAAATAGGCCTCTTCCACGGTACACCATAACACCCTGTCCTCAGCCTTCCTACCGCATCCATTTTGACGCATCAACCTTCAAATAGATAGTCATCATCTTCCTATCCTTGTCTCATGTTAGTTGGTGTCGGCACAACATATTTTTTTCTTCCATTCTCCCGTCAGCCGTCATGCTATCATTTCCTACTTCACCTTCAATAAATTAATAAATGTCTACAATATGCATCGCCGTGTCATTAACCTCGGATAGCTTATCATACGCAGACATATTATTACATTTTCCTTCCACAAAGGTAACAATTATCAAAATTACAATTCAGTTACATGCTTACACCGGTAACGTTCACGCTCTAATTGTATAATTATACAATTTGGTAAACGTGGCGATTCACGGCTATGATACTGACCGACAAGATATAGCTGTAGTTTATGTTGATGGTGATTTAGACAAGAATAGCTACTGAATATTGAAAAGTGTTGAAACCGGTGATATTGTTAACAATAACTAACATAACATACAGTACCTAGATTAAAATTCTAAAATTAATTGTTTGTGTTAGATTGACCAGCGGTGGCTCAGTGGTGGCGGTGAGGAAACCGGGATGTCCTAGAACCAAAACATTTCGAAGACATGTGACATCTACCAATCCGCACTGGCCCCGCGTGGTGGATTATAGCCCATTCCCTCTCATAGAGAGAAGGCCTGTGTCCCAGCAGTGGGAACATTAATAGGCTGATGATGATGTTAGATTGAGAAATCTGGCCATTCGCTCTTCCTACAATGTCAATGAGGATAAAATGAATGATTGTTCAGTTGTGGATAGTTGCCAAATTGAAAAGAGTGTGAGGATATGCATTTGATTTGATCCTCATCGTAAAAAGGCTCCCACTGCTGGCAGAGAGCCCTTCTCTCATGACAAGGTGGGCCACAATCCACCACGTTGACCCAGTGTTGATGAATGTCACATAATATCTTAGAACTAAATGGATTCATGCTATTTCAAAGCCGATATAACAGTAATAGAACGTTGCTAATACATCGCTAAATGTCATCATCTGCATTTGTTAGACCTACAAGTAATAAAAGTAAAAATGCACGATGCATCTTATTCGTGCTGAACTTGACTCCTAATGCATCTACTGCTTTATTTAATTCACTGTTTTAAACGACCTTTACTATCGCTAGTCTGTCAAGGTTAAGAGCTTTAATATTGTTGAAACTAAAGTGCTTCAGTTCATCTTTCTTTCTTTTGTTTTTATGGGTTTGACGCAGAATGTGCACTTCGCAAAATGTGTACTTGACTCAAAATGTGCACTTCACAAAATAAAATTAAAAATATAGTAGGCAAACGGTTATTATTTTTGTAGTGCTCATTTTGGGAAGTTCTCTTTGTGATAAGTGTTCATTTCGAAAGTGCTATTTTGTGAAGTGCACATTTTGCGAAATGCACATTTTACGTCAAGTGCACAATTTGTGAAGTGCACATTCTGCGTCATCTATCGTCTCCTATTTCTAGTAAAAGATTATCATCTAACTCTTACCATAGTAATTGTTCCTTAACCGTTTACTTAATTGTAATACAGGTGACTCTTCACAGATTCCCAACTCGTCACCTCAAGGTCATTGCAAAGAAATGATAGAAAGGGCCATATAGACCCAAACATAATAAAAACAAACTATCAACATTATAAACTAATCAAAAGTCAAAGCAACAAATTTCACCGCCTACCTTCCCGGAACTTTCTATCCGCATTTGCATCGAAACTTAAGAAAAAAATCACCTAAGAAAGTAAAAGTTAATAATTGCATAGATGCGCCGAAGTGGACAAACGAGGCGTGGTACAGGGCAGAGAAAGAAGTGTGCCGACTCGAATACTGGTGGAAAACGAAAGTTTTTGAGTAAAAACGTGTAATCGAATTAATTTATTCGATGATATTATGACTTTTGATAAAACAATAAAATTGAATGATGATACAGTAGAACAAAAAGCGATGGATTAACTATGTGACGGATGATATGGCTAGAAAAGAAGTGACTGATGAGATGGCGATTAATAGAGAAGTTTGGGAAAACAAGACATGCTGCGTCGAACCCTGAATAAATTGAGATAATGAAGAAGACGAAAAACAAAACACCATCGCAATTTCTGATCATTTTAATAGACAAGTACGCTACACATGTACTAGTAAAAACATTGAACAAGCTTGGGGTCATAGGCAGTTCTAACTAAATAACCTTTTAATTAATAAGTAATGTCCAACCATGGATATTTACAGGTTCATATGGCGGTAATACATAATTTGAAAGAAAGTAGATGCATGCAGCTTAATGCTTCATCTTTAAGGGGGTAAGTAGACCTCCAAACGGTACTACCATGAGTTGTACTAACGTAAATTGTACAACGGTTTGAATATACACCGTAATCGAGCTTCGAAGCAATATGAATATGGTGTTACTTGCAGTTATTAGTGAACTGAATTACCATCGAACAGTTGATTTCTATTTAAGGAATTCATCGTTGAATGGAATATGGATTATAATAAGTAATGAAATACTACACAGACTCGATGATCCTTAAAAGCTTTACAATCTATAGCAAATAAGAACAAAAATCTGCCAAAACATGCAAAAGAAATACCACATTCGCTATAGACGATCCCGATCCCAAACACAAACTGAATACCATTTCAAGCCGAGTACCCAAAAAAGCCATCGATCAAACTCGACCCAAAAATGGTTGTACAAAAACGCAACCGGCTCTAAACCAGTCAGAGCAACAGCCGATACGCGGCCTACAGTAACCCAAGGTCGTTAGGGTACCGCTTCACAATCCTCTTCCTCTTTTTGTACTACCTTTCTTCCTTACTAAACCATAACATCGTAAAACTCATCATCACCCACTTTAAATTCAGCTTTAGCTTGAGTAGTTTAAGGTTCGGTTTCATTTGACGGGTTCTCTTTAATGGAATTTCAAAGGTCGTCCAGGCCATGTGTTGTGTTCGTTTTTGCAAAAGTTTTTTCGTTTGGACCTCTAAATGATAGGTTGTCATGTCTGTACCAAACAACTCGGCTGTATTTGATTCTGTTTCGATGGCTATCTTTCTGATCGTATCTGTATTAGTTTTTAATACACCGTGATGTTATTTTCCTTTTAATTCTGGTCTGCCTGTAATGCTTTCATAATTATTAGAAATCTCTTTGTGAAGTCTGTGCTAACTTTGGGATTTCTGTCCGTTAGTTTCATCATTGAGACGAATCGGGTAATTTCTTCCGTTGAATCTTTCTCAGTTTCTAGACTGGAACGAATTATACTAATACCTACATGCAAATCTTTAGATATTTTAAGAAGATTTCTATAGATATTGTTGATGACGGTCGTATCCGCATCTGTTTCTATGGTTTGAGGTTACTTAAGTGATTTTACTACGTTCTTAGCGGTCTACCAAACTCGTAAAATCCTGTCATGACAATGATCTTGGAATTGTACGATGGCCGCGCCTTCCTGTTACATTCTTGCTGGCTTGCTTTTGTTATTTTACATTTTTGATTAACTTGTGCTTGCCCTGCTGGGTAAAGGTCTCTCTATATTTTTCCACGCATGTGCGTTGCTTTTACTAACCAATCTCCCATCGCTGCTTAATCTTTTATACAATAATTAGTATATCTTTTGTTTGTATTTTATTTTACCAGTGCACTTATTATATCCGCCGAAATCGGGACAACTTTAAACATTCTAAGCTAGCTTTCGAGGCGACGTTTACAGTAAGATCTTACTCCAAAGAACCTGCACATACCGACACGCTTCATCCACCATTGTCCGGGAACCTCCCTGGAAGTAAACAAGCAACTATCACAAAGGAAACCCTACACCAAAGAGTCCACAATCTTTCCTCATTCCTCCACGCTCGGCTTGTTCGCATAAAGTTACAGTTTTACAATCTCACCGGCTTGTTATACAACCGGCCATCTGTCGAGGCTCTAGTTTCGACAGACATGTGTCTTGTAGAGCCTGCAGATTCGCTCCATTTTGTAAATCAGGTATAAGTTAATGAGCTGAAATCTCACGAGCTATGCCTTAAATCGAAGCGGATATCAACCGATTTGGCCATGTTAATGTGTAGGCATCAAGTTGCGTTAGCTTTAAGTAAAGGTGTATTTAAAACAGCAGCAGCTACTTAGCCACAGTAATCGTAATTGAAGCTTGACTGCAGCATATCGTATTCGGACCAAAATTTTGATTCACCAACTCACGTCGCGACGCAGTTATAGAGTCATGAATTGCACAGGTGACATGCCGCGTATGATGGCTGCCACAGGTTACGACAAATAAAATGAACATTTTGAAATACTACTATCCATGCGTTTGCAATTAGATCATTAAAAATTCTCCTCAAAATATGCAAAAAAACTCATATCCTAACACTAATTAAGCGACAATAACCAAAATACTTAAACTAAATCGAGCAATCCTGCAAGCTCCAGTACACCGGACGAGAGGACATGTGCTAACGCCATTTAAGGCACATAAATGTGACTTGTTTGTTTTGCAAGCCCCGGAATGTGGGCTCGGCTTGTGTTTTTAGATGCAAAGGTAATGAGATGGATGCCTGCGTGTTGCTAGCTTTCTGTGTAATTAAGTTTTATTGAGGGAGTTACTCATTCTGGCTAAGTGCTAAATTCTATTAGCCTGAAGGCCTCGACAATCACTCAATCAAATTAATCAATCTCTTCATCTGCAACTTCAAAGCGTCTTGTGTATATGCAACGACTTTCAACACAATTGACATAAACATTTCGATAGATTATGTCAAAACAATACAATTTGACTCTCCATCATCTTGAGCGCTGATAGAATGTGACTTCGTCTAGGCCCTGAAGCCGTCAGCCTAAATGCCGAACGGCAGTTGTCATTGTTAAAAGAGTTAGTGATGCAGCTGTCATCAAATCCGACTTCAGGTCCTGCAGTCTCGACATAGATAGCGACAAAATCGCTAACTTTCGATCGCTAATAACTCACGAAAAAATTCGGTTGCAATAACGATGCTTGCGTTAAATGCAAGTCTCTACATCTAAGAGATTCTCGCAAGCATCGTTATTGCAACCCAATCCCGAAATCGGCGATCGAAAGTTAGCTATTTTGTCGTTATCTCTGTCGATACTGCCCGCCCAGGCACGGTTCCTATGTAGTACTTGTATGTCAAACATCGAATGAAGATCACTGTCTCCTTTCTTCCCCTTTTTAAGGCTGCTTGTACACGTTTTTTTTGTCTTGAAAAATTTCGATTGATTCGTCGTATTTATGCAAGGTTGCCGTGTCTGTCAACAAACTTCCTTTACGAGCCATAAAACACGCTGATCCACGCCTGATCGATCTAGTGCTCGCAATGGCGACTGCTGAGTATGAGGTCCTGGGTTCGATTCCCGGGTTGGGCAATTTGTCATTGAGTTTTTACATCTGAAATTTGTCAGTAGCAGCAACGGAGTCTGCATTTGTGCCTGGTTAATGGCAATAGGCTTGCTCCCTATTTATTTACTCTAAACATATAAATATCCTTACAGGCTAGACCCAATGCGATATTACCTGGGACTCCTCTGCTAAGCCTTTTGGGGGGGACAGGCGTGATGATATGATGATAATAAAAACACGCTGTTTAAATCTTTAAAAATAACCGACATAAATTTTCCTCAAACTCCGTCATGAAATGACATCCTACCATTTAAGAAAGTTACACAAAAGATTACACAAAGCAGCTTGCTTTACCTAACTTGTTCTAGTCAGTAACTGTCTTCTAGCCATTATGAAGTAACTATACTAGTACGAAACCCGACTCGTCAACTCGTCACTTCTCTGTATTATGAAGCAAAACCTCCGGATGACCAACCGTAACGAAGTAGAACTGAAGAAGTAAAATTGGACAGTTTTTTCAGTGAACTAATTTTAGTAACAGAACCTGTATTGTGTGTTGACAGGCTATTTGTAAATGCTAGTTCGACAGTTATTATTTATCTTTGTTGCTGCGTAATTTTGCGTTGCCTCAGACGCCTGTTTTGTTCAGTTACCTAGTGTTAAAATCTTTATACAATTTTCTTTATTGTTCACCAAAATGGTTATTCACAGGTCCTTTACAATATTGCTAATCCTATGGGTAGATACGGGTTACCTTCATAATATCGACAGTAACTACATCGACGGTCGCTGTATCGACAACGTTCCATCGACGGGTTAATGAATCGGCAGTACAATAAATCGACGGTACGCTACATCGACAGTACACCAAATCGATAATACGCTATAGATGGGTTAAAATGGCGTTCTCATAGCTAGTTTCTTTCTAAAAAGATAAAAAATCTTGAATATTACAGTCATTGGTCGTCGTGCATAATCCCTCTCCCGGAGCAAGACATCCCTCTAAGACTTTCATCTGTTTCTGTCCTTCACCACCTCATCCCACTATCTTCAACGTGGTCTACTACGACGCCTTCTGGCTGCGGCAGGGCTTCACCCTGCGGTTAGTTGGCCCACTCTTCTAATTGAGAAAACTTCATAAATTGTGATTACCAGTTAAAATCATTCATAATGTACAAGAAAATATCTCGAATACATTTCTAAACGATTTGAGGCAATCGTTAAAATAACCCACTTAAAACATTTCTAAGACACAGACTATCTGACGGCTACATATCAGCTTGTGATCTACGAAAGAGACAGCACTAGCCGTACACTAGTCCCATCTCTTTCACACGGCTAACAATGCGATCTCGAAACCATAGTAAAAACAAAGTAAGTAATAATCTTTACTAGCCTCATAAAACCTTACCTAATTAAGTTTGTTCAAGTTATGGCCATATTAATGAAGGAATACCTTGTTTAAGTTAGTATTTCAATATGAAATGAGTGCGCGGGTTGAGTTAACGTGAGATCTGTAATAGGTATGACGACAGTATCAAAATACATAGTATATTTTATAACGAGGGACTAAACGAAGCCATAATATACCAGAGGTGGTTTGACTCCCGAGCTTGCGAGGGAGTCAATGAAACCGAGGGTATATTAAGTTGGCGTTTAGTCTCGAGGTGCAAACTGTACTTTTCACTTTGAGAGCGAGAAAAATAGTCAATTTAGTACAAAAACATTAATTATTCCTCCAGTAGGTTTTTTAGGTAAATTTTCCGCGTTTTTGGCGGCAAAAGATTATCTATTATGTCTTTTGCTCTTTGCTAGACGTCAAACTCTTCACTGTCACTGGACATTCCTAATAAATTTATATACGTAAAACCGAACAAATTTACACTCGACAAAAATTCAGAAATTTTCGCGGTCAGTTTTTTCTTCTAAACCAGTCACAGATTAAGAATTTAAAACGCATGGCGCCACCTTGCTTGCGGAAAAACCATGGAACTAAAACTCAACATTTTCGCAATGAAGCTGGTCCACACTCCACAGATAATAGTAGTATATTAACTGGCTGTTTGAGTTTGTCTATGTCACATGAAGGAAATTAAAATACGAATTACTTTTTACTCCCTTGGGACTAAAGTGGTCACTTTACTCCCGCTTCGTAGGGCTATATTGGCGTACTTTTAGAGCATGAGAAGTGAAAAATTGCATTTTAGTCCGTCAGTTAAGAGTATTGGAAATTAATGGACACGTATTTTTTGTTTTTGTAAATCAATGAATATTGACAAAAGATAAAAAGCATCAAAACTCGGGAGTCGGGGCTCGTGACGTCAGAACTAGCTAAAAATTATACCTAGGCGTGACGTATTGAGTATTTTAAAAGCGTCATATCTTTGTGAATTTAGGTTTACGTAACAAAAGATAAAACACGGGTCAAATATTTTTTGATAATCTAACTGATGGATTAATAAGATTTTATTTGTAGTCTCGCCTATTAAGGCTGGGGTATCAGCTAAATTAGCAACTCTATTTGTGGTGGTTCAAACTTCGTTTAAAACACTGTTAGAATAAAGTTCTAATCAGCTTACACTACAAAGTGGTTGTTACGTCTGTCGCTGCGGGCCGAATAGTGCGAAATGAATGATTTATTAGGCTACAAATTAATAAAATAATTTGTAGCCTAATAAATCATTAGATCAAAATGCCAATTGTACACTTTGTGAAGAAAAAAGTGACAAATATTTGTGTGAAAAAAAATATACTAAAACTTAATGCCGTTTAGGAGAAGTTACGAAATTTCAAAGAAAAAATGCTTCGCTTTGAATATTTTTTTCATATAGTAATAATGAAGTTAGAATTATTTCAATTGTACCAATTAAAGTTTAAGAGTCTAATAAGTAACATATATTTTTTTGCACCTTTATATTCACTCATCAAAGAGGAGTTACATGGAGAAAACCTCTCGTTAGCTAGTACCACCCCCTTAAATGGGATATTCTAATTGGTATTTCAGATGTTCTTCCTGGTTGTTGGCAATAGGCTTGCTGGTTGTTGGCAATAGGCTCGCCCCTGTTAAATGAGACTTAGGCTTAACTGACGAAATGTGGGTGAACTTTTAGGTACTCACCTTTGCCTAACCCTTCGGAATAATGTTATGTCATTTTAATTCGTTTTCATACATGTCGTACTTAATTTATGTAAAATCTGTCATGCCTGTCTGACAGATTTTTTTCATTTAGGAGTAGTGAAAGGAGTCTTGACAATTAATAATCGCTTTTAAGATTGTCATATTTCTGCAGCTATTGTGAACAGGATTGACATTTATAAGCTTTTCAATAGCTTCTTAGTCGACCAAAAAAATACAGAACTAAAATAAATGTGAAAATTGATTTTCGTTGTAGTCGTTTACTACAACTTAAAACTAAAGGTGTCATCACGACCCACTAGGTACAAACTAAGCGACACCGTTACCAGAACTTGACCAGAAAATATAAGTTTGCAAGACTGCCACAGTCCAGTGGCTTTTGACAGAACAAGTCTATCGGGTCAGCTAGTAAATAAAATAAAATTGACATATCGTTGCAATCTTTCTTGACAAACAGCGCCGCCCCGACTGGTAATACTGTATGTTAATTCGATACGTTTTTGACTTTTCTATCTTCACTATCGCTGATACGAGTATCAGTTCTATGTCCTCTTTTATTTCATTGGAAAACATTTCCACCAAACAAGCCTGACATTTACATAATCGATATTACGTACAGGATAATTGTTAGATAAAGGTCAGATGACCATAGCTCCATTTAAAAATATTGATATTCAGCTGCATTTGGTCAGACTGGAAGCCGACCCAAACCTAATAGGGAAACAGCAGGACGGACGGATGATTGACACTACAGACCATTAAACCTAGGGGACGAAGCAAAAAAGGCACAAAAAGGATTATCTATTATGATTTTATATATTTCATCCTTTGTCTTAAGGCGCACAGGAGAGGCACAGGAGCTATATTAGCAACTCTATTTGTGGTGGTTCAAACTTCGTTTGAAATACTGTTAGAATAAAGTTCTAATCAGCTTGCACTAGAAAGTTTGTTACTTTATTTATTTATTTATTGACACACCAACGACTTATTCACTAAATCATTATGTACATTTAAATATATTCAATTTTAACAACTTTGCGGTGAATTCGTCACTTATAGGTGTGCACAGCACTTGTATAATCAATAATAAAAATTGAAATGGAAATATAATTATATGATACTAACAAAATTTAAATTTACAAGGTTTACATTGAATTTAAAATGTCAAGTTAAATAAAATAAAATTACAGTATAATTCAAAAATTCAAAAAAAAAAACATCAATTAAATTGGATTATAAAAACAATAAATTAAAACTATTAAAATCAAAAATAAATAAGCACATAATTATTATATTCAATAAAATTAAAATTAAAAGAATAGATTAAAAATTTGAGTTCAGAAATAAAATAAAATAAAATAATACAGTATTAAAAACATTGGATAGAGTCACACAAATACACAGATTAACATTTTGTAAAAGAACCAAACAAACAAATCGATCAAGAACTGAGGACGAATCGTCTGAATTCATTCAGACTGTTCGAGAATATGTCCAAGTTGTTAGTACGCGTGCTAAGCTTATTGTAGCTGGACAAAAATCGGTATAAAGGAGCTGAACGGCCAAGATTAGTTCTATTTTTAGGCATTTGAAATGTTTCTGTTTTAAAATTGGATCTGTATGAGATACGGCGGGACACATTTAGACCGATCTCCGAAACCAACTCCGGTACATTCGCCAAATTGTGGAGGGCCTTATAAAGGAAAATTAAATCTGAGCAACTTCTTCGTTGCTCCAAGGAGCTCATCTTGAAATGACAGAGCCTTTGAGTATAATCGGCTTCGCGATCACAAGTCTGTGATCTGTAGCGGAGGTATCTCGTAAACTTTTTTTGGATGCACTCTATTCTGTCGATGTGGACACGGTACACGGGATTCCATACAGGAGATGCATATTCCAGTGTACTCCTCACCAGAGAGTTATAGAGAACCTTAAGGGTGTCACTTGACCGGAATTCCTTGCAAGTTCTTTTTACAAATCCCGACATTTTATTTGCTTTGGCGACAATAGTGTCAAAGTGGTTTTTAAAGGATAGTTGACTATCAAGTTGGACTCCCAAATCACGAATGGTATTGACTGTCTGAAGATGTATGCCGTTTAAGTGATATGCTGAAGGCTGAATCAACTTTTTCCGTGTAAATGTTATATGATAACACTTTACGGCATTGAGAGTCATCATGTTACTATGACACCATTCATGAATTGCGTCCAAGTCTTTCTGAAGCAAAGCAATGTCGGTACTTGATTCAATTTCCTTGTATAGTTTTAGATCATCCGCAAACATAGAGCATTTTGAGTGTTTAATAGAGTGTATGATGTCGTTCACAAATACCAGGAAAAGAATAGGACCAAGATGCGATCCCTGTGGCACCCCAGATGTTGAGTGATAAAGTGGCGACTGATAACCCTTTATAATAACTCTCTGTTGTCGTTCTGAAAGATATGATTCGAACCAGCGCAGCAAATGACCATGTATACCATAGTTCTCCAGTTTTTGAAGTAGAATCACATGATTTACTTTGTCGAAAGCGCTAGTGAAGTCAGTGTAAATTGAGTCCACTTGCACACCGGAGTCTACGGATCTGCTGATATCATTAATGTAGTGAACTAAGTTGGTGGTAGTGGATTTATTGGTACAGAAACCGTGCTGTTGCGTAGCCAATTGAGTTTTAACGAGCGAAGTTAACACAGGACAAACTAATGATTCGAACAATTTCGAGAAAATTGAAAGAAGAGATATGGGCCGATAATTTTTAACATCATTATGCTCCCCTTTTTTAAATATTGGGACTATGTGTGCGATTTTCCACTGCGTGGGAAACTTAGAAGACATAAGGGACTTATTAAAAATAAGTTTGAGCGGTAATGATAAATATTTGGCACATTGCCTTATGAAATGCGGCGGTAGGCCGTCAGGCCCTGGACCTTTGCAGGTATTTAGTTTTTTTAGTTCTTTGAGTACGTCTCGCTCTGTGAAATAATGGCTTCCTAGCGCGAGCTGAGGGTACTCTTTTGACTTTGTTTGTCCAGCGATTGTACCAGATGGGGATGCAAAGGTGGCAGAAAAATGTGAGGAAAACAGTTTACTCACTTCTTCTCCAGAACTTGCCACCTTCCCGCTCAAATACATCTCACATGGAATGTCATTAGACTTTGCTTTTTTGGCCTTAACGAATGACCAAAATGCCTTCGGATTCAGTCTGATGTTATCTTCAGTATTATTGAGGTATGTGCTGTAGCACGCTTTGATCATGTTTTTAGAACGTTCCTCCAATATTCGGTATTCGTATTTGTCCCTGGGATTTTTGTATTTCTTAAAACGAACTCTTAATTTTTCCTTTTCGTTGAGGAGTCTGATCAAACATTTTGAGAACCATATAGGAAATTTGTTATTGCGTCTATTATGTTTAGGAACACATTCGTCCACTATTTGATTCAGTTGTGCGTAAAACGTGTCTACCATTAAGTCCACATCCGCCAGGTCCGAAAACAAACGCCCCCAATCGATGCTCCTCAACCTCTCATTTACGAGTGCATAGTTGGCTTTCCAGAAGTTATATTTGAGAGAACTCTTACTTTTTAATATTGCGGGTGAAACCTTCTTGATGGTGATGTCAAGAGGAGGGTGATGAACATCGACCAGCGACATTGGATTTTTACATACACTGACAGATCCACCGTGGAAGTTACATAAAATAAGGTCTAAAGTTCTGTTGTAACAGTTCCTAACAGTGTTAATTTGCTTAATGCTATTTGACGACATAAAATCAACCAGTGAGTAGTCTAACCTGTTCGCAAAGTTCCTAGGAGTTGTACACGGTGAGCTAGAGGGAGTATTGTCCGTGCTCCAGTCGATGAACCCGAGATTGAAGTCCCCAGCAATTATTACATCTCCTCCCGTTGATTCAATCACTGCATCCACGTTGTCCAAGATCAAGTTAAGTGGGGCACGTTGCACAGGTGGTGGCAAATAGGCCGCACAGATGTATAGGTTGCCCTTTCCGCTATCGGTTTTGAGCTTGACCCACAGATCTTCAGCATCTGATTCCCATTTTGTTACGCGTGTTGAGTCTATCGCCCTAGAAACAGCGATCAGTACACCTCCGCCCTTTTTGCTGCCAAGAGGAGTAGAAGCTCTGTCTCTACGATAAATGATATATCGGGAGTCGAATAATTCGCCATCATTTACGCTGTCGTCAAGCCATGTCTCTGTTCCAATCACCACATCATAGTTATTAAGTTGTGCGGCTAGCCTGAGATTATGCAATTTAGTCTTAAGACCTCTGAAGTTCTGATAATAGATGGTGAATTCTGATAGCAAGATCACAGTCTTTGTGCGTGTTTGATCCCTGTTATAGTAAAGAGACAGCCTCTAGGCTTTTTATTTGCTTAGCCTGTTGTCCATCCTCCTTCCTTATCAAGATTTTGCCATCTCGAACCCAAACATATTTGTATCCTTTTACTTTCGCGACTTTTCTGGCAGCCGCATGAATTTTTTTGTTTAGGGGTGACAGGTGTTCCGAAACGAAGACAGGCTTAA
The DNA here is from genome assembly GCA_963853795.1 of Xestia rhomboidea. Taxonomy (NCBI): domain Eukaryota; kingdom Metazoa; phylum Arthropoda; class Insecta; order Lepidoptera; family Noctuidae; genus Xestia; species Xestia rhomboidea. Next base: position 16,297,757 of record OY970778.1, read on the forward strand.
CTAAGTTGCCGTACCCAAGGTGTTGCGAGTTAAGTTTTTTGTCGGGGTGCGCTTTGTTATAATTTATCACTGAGGTTAGAATGGTATCCCTCAGCAGCATGCTACGCAGCTTGACAACTACAGCTCTGGGGTTATTGCTTTCTGAGTCCAGTTTCCTTACCCGTACTACAGACAGGATGTCGTCTTCTTTGACGGGACAAGAGACTACATTTCCAATTTGCTGAACAGTCTTGACCAGATTTTCTGCTTTGCTTTCCGGTATGCCGTTGATTTCTAAATTCTGTTGACGTGCATGCTGTTCAATCAAGTTTACTCTTGATGAAAGTTCAGAGACTGTGTGCCTGAGAGAATCGTTCTCCTTGTGAAGAATTTTATTGCCATTCCTGCAGGTCTCAAGTTCAGCTTTCATCCGATCAAACTCTTCACTTATAAAGTCGACTGACTGCTTGAGTTCATGGAACAATGATTTTATATCACCTAGTTCGTTAGTGACACTTTTTTTGATGTTGGCTGATATTTCCAATGACAGGACACTCCGTATTTCTTGACGAATACAGTCGATCAGTTCACTTTTTGAGCATTGAAATTCTGGATCAGGTGAGCCATCAATGCGTGGACGTTTTGGTCTAACACCTACATATGTTAATTCAGGTGTACTGGCAGCAGGTATGTTAGGTTCAGAGGATGCCTGAGTTATGTTACTCCCACCGGATTCTTTAGGCGGGGTACGCGCTTGTCGTGGCATTTTATTTAAATTATGTTGCGCACTTTTCTCAGTCATAAGCACGTTAGCTGGATCGGTTTCCCGGTATGCAAACACACGGTTAACTTTATGACAACAAAAAAAAACGATTAGAAGTTTAGTCGATTTTTTTAATTTATGCCCTTCCCGAAAGCCCAGTGTCCAAAATTATGATAAAAAACACCGCTGCGTTCCCGAACGAGAATGTATGTGTCAGAAACTGTAGTCGTGTTTTGATTGGTGGATTAACTTGGCGTGACTCAGCTGCTGTTTGTTTACATTATTTTTTTTGAAAAATTAACTGGCTTGAAAGTAAAAGCGTGTATTTCTCACAGTATTTGCACTATTTCGCGCACAACTAGGTAGTGACAATTCCTGTGTGCAAAATGTTTGCCGAAATTCACTATGTTCGTAAATAACTGATGGATGTGTCCGTACTTACTATTTTATCACAGTACACTTAAGGGTCCACTAGAACTTTGGTTTGTTTTTACACTTATTCTTTGGATGTCACTCCGATAACACTTGTGCACGTTCGTTGGGCTATTATGATAATATAACTTTGTTAGTCTGATGTTATAATGCGTTTCAAATAATTTAATTGATTAAAATGCGCGGAGCTGAAGTGAAGCGTGGCTAGGGTTGCCGCCGAGTGACGAGTTACGTCAGTCACTGCGGGCCGAATAGTGTTAAATGAGTGGTTTTTTTACGATTGACATAAAATCTATTGATTGGACTAAAAATGTTGCTTGTAGAATTATTTGCCAAAAAATCAGAATGACCGCATGTGTTTTAGTATGGTTTTTACTCGTTATAAGAAATTTTTAGAGATATGTCTGTGATTTTTATTGAGTAAAATTAGTTGTATTATGTTTTCAAAACACTATCATACTAGCATATATTCTGAAGAATATCATAAATTTTTCTGGTTTTGTTTATTGCAGTGAATCGTATGCTTTTTTACATTATAAAACTCGCATTTAGCTCATGTAGTCGCCTTAAAGAAAATCTACCTTATTACACTTGTATTTCTGGAAGGGATAAGCAAACACATTCTTTGCACGCTGTGATTAAGTGCGTATAGACTAGTAAATCTAGACTAACTGTTTTTTTTTCAATGGAGGCTCAATAATTTCCATAATTATATCATTCCCAGTAAAATTTGAATAATTCGTCTGCTCAACAACGTAAATGACACACTAAATTAATGATGTTGAAGACAAAATAATGTAAGACGTAACCTTCCGCGAAACTAACTACCACTTCTAACATCTTCAAGCTAGATTGAAGTGAAACGACTATACTTACATAGAAATAAAGAATGGCCGATACCGTTTGCCAAGCAACACCACAAAGACACAGCGATCACATTTAGGTTAAGAGTGTGTCATAATCATACTGCTAAATTGGTAATCCATTGCATAGCAACGTTGTAAGATTGTATCTCATTTCCTAAAGAATTTGTCTTGTAGCTTGCGATAGACTATTAGCCGGTGATGCATTGATTTGTAATATTGTACCTACAATACCGAGACCGGCACTACCGCTGTTACTATTCTGGCGCGACAGTCCCGTATCCCCGTTACCGGTTGCTTTGGTTAGGGTGCGTGGTCTCTATTGCTTACTTACGCTGCGTCTTTTAATGATGCTGATATTATCCCCATTCACCTTGTTTCCAGATGTTTTCTTTGTAAAATGAGCACAAACCCCCGACTGGTTCCAAACTCTTATCATAAAAGGTGGAATATGCCACTGCTGCACGATTTGTCTTCGAAAAAGGTCCACATTACAAAAAACAATATTTAAACAACAATCGTACTCGTATGTTGTGCAAAGAACTAAAAATAACCCACAAAACCTTACAATAAAAGCAAAAGAGAATAAGTTACGCAATCAGGTAGCGAATTTACCATGCGTATCACTCTCACCGTATTATTTAACAATAATTAATAAAATTACCCACTTACCCACATGTTACGTGCAGTAATTTGCAAACGAAATCGCACGTACGTGAATACCTAGAACAGCGGAATCGTAACTGAAACAAAGAATACTTAAAAGAAATGTTAATTTTTTGCCGTACTCTCTTTTACCTTAGGAATTTTCTTTCTTACTTTTTTTTTTACTGGATGATGTTTATAGGGTGCTGAATTTCACACAGGTGTATTTATTATGTTAAATTGGTCTTGTATTTGTCAGGGCATGCAATCTCATGAGTTCCCGAATCTCGCAAGGCTGAGATTGTATTCCCTAGATTCGACATATTATGTACCCTTTGATTTGCTAATTCTTGGGGTATCCTCAAAATTCGAACGTCTGAAAACTGAAATGATGTAGACTCATAGACTAGACTCCACTTCTAAAACATAAGTTGAAGGAACGCATTTCCTCTCCAATTACACCAATGAGAAGATTCGTTTCTGTAAAGAATAAAGATGTCGTATTTTGAGTTACGTCTCTCTTGACCAGGTATGCAAAACAAGACGTATTTTATATCCTTGCACTATATGGCGCTTTACGCATGATAAACTTTAAAAATGTACGCAGCCACGCATTTTAATACTGCCCCGAAAACCTTTTGGATATCAACATATTATTACGAACGCATAAATTGGGGAAACGTTTCCGTAACACTGTAGCTGGTAAACATGATCATATTTTTAACTGACAAATAAACAACTGTCATATTTAAAAACGGAACGAGCGTGTCGCCATCTTGGAACTACTTCGGTTAGCCGAACATTGCCGAATGCACCGAATTGTGGTCGTGGTGTTTGAGTGTTGAGATTTTGACGATCTTAGGAAGCACCTAATCTCCTTACATAGCTACAAGGCACATGCATAAATATCATAATCAGCCTTGAACGTTTCTGGTTCTCACGACTAGGAAAACGCTTCTTTGTGAGATGGAGTGGGCTATCATCCACCAAACGGGCCCAGTGCGGCAAGGAGAATGTCACATACTTAATCTAATTCTAATGGCTTTGATTTAGATCTAGGCCGTGCCCGGTGCCAGTTTCTTCAAGATGTTTCCTTTACAAGGCACATTTTACCCTTTTACTTCAGATAGTTTGGGAAATGCTATGATTACTAAATAAGCACTAAACAACATGGTCTTAGGAGGAACTGTAGTTGTTTTAATAACCAAAGGTTGCCAATAGACATCAGGTGGGTCACCTACAGGGTTCGTCAAGTATTAAATAAATGTAAAAGCAACCGGTAATCGCTATAACACTAATCCTTTTAATTAAAAACTACATTTTAATATCATTTTCATAGAAGCTATTAAAATTAATTACGATTTTCTCCTGATTTCCCTTTCCTAAGGTTACGTATTTATTATTAGTGATTATCGTTCTTTGCTAATTAGCTAAACAACTTTGCAATCACGGTTTAAGACATGTTTCCACTTTTAGTGGAATTTCTTGTACCTACTGATGCAGGCAAATTTAATAGGTACGTTTTCCTTTCAAAAAGGCTTCATTCAGGACTTCTAAAAACGTTTTCATTTTAGTCTATGGCCAGCGTTCACTGCTCACTAGGTATACTCTGGTCAAAGATTGAAACAGTTTTAGATCGATTAGGCTCTTCCTATCCTATTGACCACTTCACTGCCATCTTTTAAAAAACTTGTCTCGTTCCTAACTTGATTACTCGGGGTTACAGCTAATGACTAGCACAGATTCCACTACAGACGCCAGCACCAAGCTACAATCTGTCAAATTTCTTTAATAGATTCTCAACTTTATCGCTAAAGCATTAGGTTCAATATTGATTGGAAAGGTTTGACAGTTTTGGGTAGCTTGATTGTCTGGTGTATGTACCTAGTAACCCAAGCATGTTTCCTGGACTAGCACATTATAGCATTAACCCTTGATCTGTCCACGAAGTAGACACAATAGTTAAACAATGGCGTCTCGAACAAATCGGTCATTTGACAGATCATGATTTATCTAACTAAAAATCATGCTTTAATTAGACAATTTATGTTCAAAGTCATCCATGAAGAATTTATTTTTCACTTCAAATCTAAAACTGACCAGTACCCATCAATCACCGAGCATTACGCTAAGTTAGAGCGAGACGGCGACATAGCTGTACGTGTGATCGCAAAAACGGTAGTAACGGTGCGCATGAGCAACCGACCGGCTAATGTTCACTGTGGTCAGTGTCACTATGTAGGCCTTTGAGTTTTTTTACGAACAGTTTTAGGAATCTTTAAGTTTTTTTAGGAGAATAGGCCAAAGGCCAATCACCGCATTTTTTCTCTAGTTTGTCAGTAATAAGATCACGTAATTTCACGTCATCAGAAACTTCATCAGTCTTTGAACTAAACTCTTAAGTGACTATGATAGCATTCTCTGCACCTCTCCACTTAAACTCCCTGGAGATGTTGATTAAAAGTTGAAAATAACAAAACAAAACTCATTTATCTAGCATAGGCATGACGACAGTATCAAAAAATTGCAAATCTATTTAGTCCGTGAGTTAGAGTATTGGAAATTAATGGACAAGTATTTTTTGTTTTTGTAAATCAATGAATATTGACAAAGATAAAACGCATCAAATCTAGGGAGTGGGGGCTCGTGACGTCAGAACTAGCTAAAAATTATACCATGGCGTGACGTATTGAGAATTTTAAAAGCGTCGTATCTTCGTCAATTTTGGTTTACGTAACAAAAGAAAAAACACGGGTCAAATATTTTTTGATAATCTAAGTGACGGACTAATTAGATTTTTTTGTCGTCTCGCCTATTCATTTAGTTAGCTTAGCATGTCGAAGTCATTTACACATGAATAGCTCTCTCTGAGATCTTATTCTAAATACTGTCTCCATGATTATAAAAATTGTGGTTTTGAGCCAGCATCAGCCTCCTACATACTCCTTGTAATTCCCGAAGGGACATTTCAATGTTAAAATCCCATGTAATAGGGGGCGAGCCTATTGCCATCAACCGGGCACAAATAAAAACTCCGTGCCTACTGAGAAATTCCTGGTGGAAAAACCCAATAACACTTTGCCAGACCGGGGAATCGAACCCAGGGCCAACGAGGCAGTCTCAGCCTCCTATTAAAATCTTGATAATCAAAACAACATCTAAGCAAACATTCACAATTTATGCAACCTCTTACACAATTTTGCAAGCATACCTCTCGAATCAACGATCAATCTTTACAAACCTTCACTACGGGCTCTGCCTACCCATCTAGGGAGCGAGCGTATACTTCGAGTTCCGTATCCTCGTGCGAAGGGATAGCTGATGAATGTTACTGGACGACCTCGGGCCTTCCTGCAACGTCGAGATTCTTTTAAAGGCCAAGCATTATTAATTGATCTGCTACGCACTGTAATGACGCCGGCAGGGTTGGCAAAGTTGAGTAGAAATTGGCTGTGATATTGTAGTACCTTCTCTTGAGTACCTAGACTGCCTAGTTGGTCTAGCGATCGCAAGCGTGACTGCTGAGCAACGGTCCTGGGTTCGATTCCCGGGTCGGGCAAAGTTGTATTGGGTTTTCCTTCAAAAATTTCTCAGTAGCAGCGACGGAGTCTAGATTTGTGCCTGGTTGACGGCAATAGGCTCGCCCCCTTTTACATGGAACTACAAATATAACTGGCGAAATGTGGGTGTACTATTAGGTACACCTCTGCCTTACACTTCAGGGATTACAGGCGTGATGATATGAATTCTTTAGGCATTTTTATCTCTTGTCTAGTCCTTATCACCGAACTAGACAATGTTTGATCACTACGTTCCTCAGCCTCGCAATCATCTGCTTGTTTTTATCTTAATTTATTTGAAGGCCGTGTAGTACCTTCATCTTGTTTTATCAGAGCTGTCAGCCGTCATGTCAGTAATCACCGCTTTGTAAGTTATACCGCTCATCTTCCACCTTCCTTGATCTTCTTTCACGTTTCTCTATCTGGCATACAGTTTATGCCTAGTAAAAACTAGCAACTAACAATATTCTGATTTAAAAGAGTGTCCATGGAGTTTCTTGCCCGTTCTTCTCCATAGAGATCTACGCTAGGGAATGGGCAACTACAGTACTCTCACAGTTTTTATGTCTTGTGACTGGGACTGTAGCTACATTTAATTTTCATCTTTGTTTCGACAATTCAAAAGTGCCTGTAACTGGCTCTTAGGTACTTGAAATAAATGCTTTGTTTTTTATTTTTATTTTTAGCTGTTCCTTTGGGCTTGTTAAAAGTTTCAACAAAGATTGCTGTCTTGTCACTAGCTAGGGTATACAGGCAGATAATGAGTTATGAATGAAGTATATTTTATGGTCTGCCTTGTTGGTTTAGTAGTCGCAATTGTGCGACTGCTTGAGCAAACTGTTATTGGGATTTCCCTTCTGGTTCTAGTTGATGTCAACAGTCTCGCCCGCTTTTACATGGAACTACAAACATAACTGGCGAAATGTGGGTGTTTTATTAGGTACACCTCTAGCTAACCCTACAGGGATTACAGGCGTTATGTTATGTTATTTTATCCAATTTTCTTATAGTATTGTTGGTCAGTTTTCCTTAGCCAGCCCTATACAAGTCAGTGACGTCCAATAAACGAATGTTCAGCACCATGTTAAATGTCGTATTGTGACATTACATCAAGAATTGTATTTAAGTATTGTTAATTGTAATACCCACTAGAATAATGACATTGTTGAGATGTTTATACGCACTTCAGAGGACGATGCCGACAAATGTAATGTGTAACGATTAAACGTAAAACAGTAGCGAGATCAACCAACTGAGATAATATAGTTTTACACTGGCCTGCAACAATAAGTATCACACTTTTAAAATTGCAATAACTTTTTAAGTACACAAGATATACTTTCGAAACAAAAAGGATTCAAAAAATAGTTTAATTTTAAAAATATTAAAACTTTATTTTTTATTTTAAATCTCTAACAATTTAAATTTTAAAAGTGTAGTACTTATTTTTGCAGGCCAGTGTAGTTGTGCATTTATCCGTATGTATTCTATGGGCCTATAGCTGATGTCCACCACCCATCAATGTCCCAACTGCATCAAACATGCGCATTACTTGTCTTTTTGTATTATCTTAAACTTGTCACACACATGAAACCCATTTTCACTATACATGAACGTCACCAATATCATCATCTCCCTGCGATTGTCCCAGTCTACTCGGGGTCGGCGCACCACGTTTTCTTCTTCAACTCTCCCCTGTCAGACGTCACGGCATCATTTACTCCTTTCTCTTACATATCATTCCTCACACAATCCATACATATTTTCTTTGGCCTTCCTTTCCCTCTCCATCCATCAACATGAAAACGTCACCAATAAAATGCCAATGCTAACCAATCATGTCATTGTGTTTATTGAAAACGGGCATCGGTAAAGGAAGAACTTGGCTTAAATATATAAAGTAACTCCAAGTTCATAAAGGTCTAGGAATGACTTTGACCTTGAAAAAGCAGTTCCCTAGACGTTAATGAACTTGGAGGGTTGTATTGATGATTTTGATGATTATAATTCTGTAACTACATACGTCAAACAGACGCTAACAATGTTTTAATCAACATACAACCTAGCACTGGCCTGCAAATTGCAAAAAACGTAAGAAAATTTGAATTTTGCGGCCTATCCTGGAGCATCAGTCTAAGCCAAGCAGGCACAGCACCCAAGAATCTTCCTTTACGACTTAAAACACCAAAACACAATGGATTTCTTGACTCCCACATCTCGCGTATCATTGATTTCTTCATAGGATAAAACAACAGACAATATCAGCTGTTTATCACACCTTTCATTCTTATCAACAGAGATTAGATCGGGCGCTATCATCCCGGGAGAATCGATAAGAGATACTCTGATAACAGATTGATAACTTAACGGAATGTGTTGAAAATATTAGTCTAGTCAGTGGTGAAATTAAACTTAAACGGTAATGTGACCAACAGTTTTTTCGAACCAATTGCCTCGTTGATCTAGTCGTAACAAACACTACTGCTAAGCCTGAGATCCTTGTTTCGATTCCCGGCTTGGGAAGGAAAACATCGAGACGAAACCGGCATTTCCTTCAATCAATTTAAAGAAGTGACATCCACGAATACGCACTGAGACCGTGTAGCGGATTCTGACGACTTCCCTCTCATATAGAATACCTGCCTGCGTCCCAGAAGTGCGAGGTGAAGGTTCTGTACGAGGCCCAAGTTCAATACATGACATTTATGGTTAGATCCAAGTAATGAATCGTCGAAGAAAGCGGAACAAATCAATAACTTTAATGTGCAAATAAAATTAAACACAAAACATTGACAAAGTATTAATTACAACCAAAATACTACCACCACGATCAGACCTTAAAACAGGCTAGATTTAGAGCTGACCAAGAAACCGCACTAGCATATTTCATAAGTCAACCTGGTCCCATAACTCCCTGTTAAAGCACTCTGTTACATAAATCTACGAATAAGGCCAGACCGGCCGATTTCTCTTGTTAGCCCTTTGTCTATAAAGTGACCCAAAGTGCCCTTTGGTAGCGAACTTGAACCTTATGCTTGTAGGAATAAGGGTGTGTCCGTGTATTGTATTCAGCGAGACAATTTCGCCGTTATCTCCGCACGGTGTGTAAGCGTAGAAAGTGTCCCATTTGTAGGGTGGCCATGCGTTGTGCGTGGTTTAGGAATCGTTTGTTTTTTTTACATACGAGTTTTTTAAGCCTATAAATGTGCAAAAAAATATGAAAACAGTATGTGGTTCAGTAGTTTTCACATGACAAAGCTTGCTAACTTTTACTACTTTATGCTTCGTAATGCACAATTTCTTCATAAAATGTTCATAATAAATGAACATTTAAATATAGACTGCTGACGTTTCTCTTCAGTTTTTACGATCAAAAAATTTTCACTTTACAGAGAAAACTCACTTTCACCAAAATACATTTCTTAACATTTGTATAATTTAAACAAATCCCATCAAAATCTTACCTTAGAAATTTTGCTGGACTTTGCCACTTTTTAATTAATGAATTAAATCATTTTATTTCGAGCAACAAGACTCATAGTGTTAGTAACAAAATACTTATAAACTATGTTAGTAATGCACTTGCAAACAAAACAAAAGAAAAGAGACAGATTGTGACATCATTGCTGCAAGGTGACAGGCCCAGCTGAAACCTTGCAGCAGTGGTTCACAAACGCACGCACAAGCCTACTTGCAATCATAGACAGGATGCTGTTGGCGCTGCCCCGCACCCTACGGACCAGAGATGCGCACCGATTCCGCATCACCGTGTAGAAACAGTCTACGTGAGCTTCAGCAAACATCCCTGATGCGCTGCAATATCGGGGCAACTCCATCAGCACCCTGAATGCGTTATTGTATTGGACGCGAAGGGCGCTGTATGATTTTTGAGTTTAATGACCCCACAGACTGCAAGTGTAAAATGACGTGCAGTAAGCACTAAATATAGTGCGCTTGACCTCTTTGGAGGCACGCCTGAATCTGCAGGCAATCATGTTTGCTCTCGCACACATCGCCCTACGCTCCCTATCTATATCCTCATCGTCTTTGAGGCCAGTGGTCAATAAGTGACCCAGATACTTAAATTGGTCCACCCTCACAAGGAGTATACCGCATTTAAACATCTTGTTATAAAAGACAACTCTCTAATACTTAGAAAGTACACAAAACTGATTACCAATCTGATCAAAACCTGTCAATATACCTAGTTCCGTCAGATCACATCAAGTACCATCATCACCTGCAAAGGTTAAGGTCACCAATTAAAACTATCCATAGTTCCAACAACTAAACAGCTACCCACAGTGAATCACCACACAACTTGAAAGATGCCACTAAAATGACGCAACGGTGCAAAAATGTCCTTTTTATGAGAACCGGTTCATCAGCAAGCGACATTTTAGAAGACAGATGATAATTGTTTTAGCAAAGTTTAGATGACAAAAAAATTGTGTTGTGGTGAAAATATTTACATTTTATTTATAAAATAAAACAGACTTGGGCATAGTATTAGATGTTCTGCGTTATAATATCCTGTGGGCTTTGGATTTTGAAATCTACCGTCATATTATAAAGAGGTAAAGTTTGCAAGTTTAGATGTAGGAGGTGATCTCTGAAACCCTTCAACAATTTCAAGAGATCTTTCACTGCTAGAAACGCTGCGAAAGCCTCGGAAACAGCACAGTTTTCTAAAGTTAGTACATATAAAATATGACAAGTATCATAGGATCTAGGTAGAATCTAGGAACATGGATGGGTTTTAGTCAGCAAAAGTCTGACACTCCCTCCCGCTCCGACCAGAGCGGGAGGAGTCATTTGATGATTTCCCATACGAAAAAAGTACGGCCTCGGAAACTGCACAGTTTTTTTAAAGCTAGTAGTACATATAAAATATGACACAAGTATCATAGGATCTAGGTCTTTCGCGGATGAAGGTAATTTCAAATATAATTAGTATTTCGTACTTAAGTACTTAGCACGAACCATTCTAGACACGAATGAAACCCAAAGCCATGACAGTAACACAGAACAATTAAACAAACCCATTAAGTACAATTATAATTACTAGCCGGAGAAACATCATTAATCAGGGGACCTCAAACATTGCTGCTAATGAAATAAAAATGCACACAAGGCTAAATTACGTACTGCCTGACTATTGTTCAAAACTGCTATCAACTTCTTACAGCTTCTTAATAAGCAAAAACTAGTTTTTATAGACTGCAGGAAACAAATTAACGACCAATTCACTAATCTTTGTGCAATTAGCGCAAAAAAAATCACAATAGTCTGTCTGACAGGATAAACTTCTCATTCCTGGACCACTTTTGATGCGGTTTTCCTCATTTGATAATAAATGGAGATAGACGGTTTTGATTCTGCCCGTGGGTGTATTATTATGCATTAGAGATTCTTGCTTTTTTCTTAACATATTAATCGATAATCTTGTATTTTATGATCATCGAATTTTTTGCACTAAATGCCTTGGCATTTAGACAATAAAATATATCTTAACATTTAAAATGTCGAGTGATAAAATATGTAACTTTGCAACACTAAATGCTTGTCCGAATTGTTATTAAATTATTCGGTTTCGTATCATCTTTGTAAATTATTCAAATGGCGTAAATCTGCATTTCAATTTTTATTTCCAAATAGAAGCAAGAATGTAAGACTAGAAGTCATAAAGCTGACCTTAGTATACGTTGGAAGACTAGTTTATTTATTTATTGCTTGCCCGTTGCTAAGCGAAGACTCTTGCATTATTCTTAACCATTAATAATTAAAAAAAAAAACAAACGATAAACACTCGCACACAAAAAAAGAATGATAGCTATCAAAACCAGACGTTTGCACTCCTAATCAACCCAAAAGCCCCTTTACCGAAAAAAAGTAAATAATGGACTTTCCGCGCTAAATCCCGAGTCCATGGCGACCCAGAAAGTACAATGCCTCCCATTTCGCTGCGCCCGCGCGGCCGCGTCGCGATAGATCGCGTCATGTGTGCCCCGTGTCATTTGAATGGGTAATTGATCGCGTGTCAACAAATACGTACCGATCAGATATATATGAGGTATTCAGGCCATATTGTTCGGCTATATTTAAATGTAGTTCAAGTTTCTTCGGCGTTTCGTGTCAAATTATTTTTTTGTACCGAGAAAGTATCTTGTAGCAAGCATTTAAACGGTATTGTAAAACCCATTGATGGATTTATCAATAGAGAAGTTACAAAAAAATGTCTTCTCTTGTAGGTACGCGAACAGAAAAAAAATAACCTGAATTCAGAAACGAACAAAATATTAGTCAATGACGGCGATTTAGCAAAGTATAAAAAAACAATGGACACCATTACCTTAATTGCATTATTGCATTCACGCATTAAATCCAACAAAAACTTGTGCAAAATAAAATAGTTTTATAATAATAACTGGTTATAGGTTAAGAAATAATATCATTTATGTGTTGGTGTTGTCGTGTAAGTACGCGCGCCTCGCCAGTACTCCGCCGCGCGCGCCACTGAACGGACGTCTGTTTCCAACAGCGGTTATTTCCGAAATAACCGAGCGATTGTAAACTTACTACTGCTAACGTTATACGAATTTTTCGTAGTATACTTCCAGTAATTGTGTGAGTTTTCTCTCATGTATTATGAAAAGGTTTAGTGATTATTTTGGTGTATAAGAAAGATCTAACACATGCTTTTTGTTATCGCTCGATTTTATGTTCTCTAGCATATTCTACAACAGATAGTGAATTACAAAACATTGTTGTGTCATAAAAAATCTCAACGTTATTTTTTCTCTTCCGCAGGTAAACGGGACAAGTAAAATGGACCGCGGAGCACCGATAGTGTTGTGCTAGTGTTGTGAATAACGGTTAATAACGAGTTAATAGTGGTTGATAGCTATGATGTGAGACAGTTGTGGTTGTCAAGATGCCGTCAGACAGTGGTTCGGCGTGGTCGCCGCCAGCGTCCAACAGTGAAAGAAGGTTGAGCAACTCTTCAGATGGAAGCGCCGGGAGCGGATATTCTAAAGCTGTAAGTGTTTTTTTATGTACTACAATTCTTTCTCCGTAAGCTAAGAAGCCAAATCTCTTTCCAGGAAACAGGGAATTTGTAAAAGTGTATCTCCCGTAATTAGTACTAAAATGAGATATGGATACTCTCTGATGTGATTAAATAATATTGGAATGAACACACGATTGCTTTGATTAGTCCGAGCAAAAGTATACAAAAATTTCGATATTTTGAGTGTTCCGCTTTTTGGCATACTAGGACAGAAATTGTTTGGATAGCCTCACGTGATTGTTGTAATGGCTTTCAAAAGTCTTGTTTGTGCAATACTTTTGTATTACGTGTGAGAATTTAATAGTCTACACTCGTACTCGTAATCTCGAATGTGTTATAAAATAAAACGCGAGGTCGCTTTGCGTCTGGTCAAAATGGTAAAACATAGTCTGAGAAACGGTGTTAAATAATTAGATCTGAAATGTTTTTTTCGTAATTTACTTAGTAACTCTAAATTAAGCAATGTTAGCCAAGATGCAGTAGCTCTTACTATTAACATCGTCATTTTATGGAGGTTAATCGGTTTCTAAAGTTGGTTAAACACAAGATAGACATACAGGAAACAGATATATCAATTTAGGAGATAGGTGTAATGCAAACAGACACTTATTGATTTTCTTGGCCGTCTTGGCTTCCTATCTCTGAAAAATCTTGATTAAACTTAGAACTAAAATGAACTAATGTTTTGAATAAAGTGCAAATGAAATACCAGCAAGTAGGTACCCATTAGCAAAGAAGAAGTATGCTAGATACCTGTAGTTGTCTAGCACCTACTGTACACCCAAACGTTGTTTTCTCTGATAAGAGCGCATGTAATTACTGATAAAACTCGTACCTAAACACCCGTGTAATCAAACATTCGATGACATTTTTAAATAGAAAAACTAAAAATACCTAAGTACCTACTGTTTTTTTCTCGGACGTGATTGTAATGTGCCCTTTGCACACGGTCATGGGTAAAGCCACATAAATAAGTGCTAATTATACTATTAAGTAATTATTGCGTCGATTCATAGATTTTTCCCGTGAATTAGTTAACCAATATTTTACCTGTGTGCATCATCGTCATTACATTGTGCCATTTGCTCAGCTCTTATACCAACAATTGTAAAAATATATTGTTGGAAGGCAAATCTTTACTTTGTGCAAGGCTTCAAGCAATCATTGTTGTCAGGAATCAACTGTAAATGTATTTTTTTTTTTAATGTCAATGCAATTACACCAACTCGAAAGTATTTTAAATTAATTTAGGTACGTCTGGAAATTAGTAAATCGCAATCCATAACCAAAAAAAACGATTGCCTAAGAAACCGGTTTTACTCAATTAATTCATGCCAAAGTAAACACTTTGCACACACTTTTATATTCAAACCACGAAAAAATCTTGACAAAAGTTTCTTTTCCACAAATATTCATATTATCACACTCTTAGTTAAACAGCGCCTTACGCCAACTTGTTTTTTGTCAATCGGCAATTGATTAGCAACGGTAGACCAAGTAAGCCAATATTTAATTTTAAAATAACGTTTAGCTGAAGGTAAATAGTAGGCAGCGATGCGTTACGAATAACTTTCACTGTCGTTATTCGCCGTGGATAACTAGTTATTTTTTCTGATTTATTTTATTTAAAATAATCCGTTAGCCGCTCTCTTGTTACGCACTATTCGGTGGAATAATGCAATAGTATTTTGCTGTGCAGATTTTTTTGTGATTTTATTTTCTATTTTTAATCGAGGTGAATAACCGTTTTCTTTAAACCGGTTTTTATTCGTTTTCTTGAGCTTTGAAAATCGAATTATGAATTTTGTATGCGAAAAATTAGACCACAAGTTTTTAGTTCGTCAATAACTGTAGTGCTAGATCGAATTACAGCCAAGAATGTGGTGAATTTACCACATTCTTGGCTGTAACGGTCACCGTATTCATTTACAAAAAAACCTAAAATATGAAGACGAAACAAAAGTTGGTAATAGCCTTGAAAATCAATGAGCAAGTGAAATTCCGATTACGACATTGTCGGCGAACGGTCGTCAGGTGTCAATGGAATATTTTGCAATGCACACAAATTCACACCGATTTATGTGAAAGTCCTGCTTTGTGAAAAATCATGGCCACCCTTTTTTTTTTGTATATTTATTTCCGTCCTGAGGTTTTTTATAAAGGTATAGTTTTTATATTAAAACACGTGTTAAAGAGAAAGCGAGTGACTTGCATTTCAATTGCGTAACACATACATAATCGCAATACTCAAGAGGTTTTGACAGTTCAGTGAAGTTCATTGCACCCTAAGTTTTAAAAACGGTCTTCAAAACAACTCTGAGATTATTGAAGCATAACTTGGGCTGTGGATGCTTAGATCTTTTACTCTCGTCATTACGGGCAGTTAAAAGCCAAACAATCTCACCATGCGTCTGGGCAAGGGCTACCAGGACAGTAACTAGGATTTGGAGGTCAGAAAGGCAGTCACTCGCATGTAAAATACTAATAGTATTCAAAGATGAAATTGAACTGTCAATCAACTGTAGCCGATCTCATTATTTATGTACAACATCTTATACCTGTACCTACATTCAAAGCAAATAAAGATCTGATTCTGATTCTGACAGCGTACGAAGATAGGGCCCTTTTTTCCACTATACAAGTTATACAACACTGTGGCTCGCCTCAATTTAAATTGGGACTCACATCCTTTAACAGAGGAGTCAGAATCCCAGCAATGGAGGCATAAAACCTACACAATATATTGCTAATCCATCACAATTTGCACCTTACCTCTTACCAAATAGGTACTATTAGTAGCTTATCAAGAACGTAACAGCTACACTAGGCCCTCCACAGACCACATCCACACCACATGGAATTCAGCTTACCCAGTAAGGCAAGACGACATAGCGGCGCTCATTAGGCGTGCTCTAACAACCAGATTTTACGCAAATGTATCGCTAGCCTTATGACTCTAATGATACTTGGATAACAGCTTATGATGTGTAACACTGGTTTTACGAGCTTAGACGGTTTTTTGAGCAGGCTATTAGGTGACGAGCCCCTGGCACATGAGTAAATAAACGCCCCGGGTTTCATAAAGGTTACATGGTTTCATTTAAAACCACTGTCAAAATTTGACAGGTGTTTTTAATATGAATGTCAACTTGTTAATAGGAAATTTTTGTTTACTCAAAATGTCAAAACTGCTAAAGCGAGATTAACTACCCTTACATAGACTGTGCCCAATATTAGCAACTAGGAAATCATGACGTCATAACATTGGATTTAAAAAAAAATGTGCCTTTACATTTTGTAGTAAGTGACGTAGATATTGCATTAATGGTGTATTGTGATTTGTATTTCCTTATTACACGACTGGCCAAAAAAGGAATATTATGATTTTATACTTCCATTATTAATTAAAACCAAACTGTGCACCTAAAAATAGTCACAATGATACATGTTTCCCTATAAAATTTTTGTACACCACTTTAACCATTTTAAAATTTGTCATTAAAGAGCGGGATCTCCTAGCATAGGTATATCTTTTACTTAAAAGGACGTCCCTATATAAGATTTACTGTAAAGTGGTACAAGATTCTGCAATAAATCTTTTTTTCGGGTACCGTACCCAAAGGGTAAAAACGGGACCCTATTACTAAGACTCCACTGTCCGTCCGTCTGTCTGTCTGTCTGTCACCAGGCTGTATCACATGATCCGTGATAGCTAGACAGTTGAAATTTTCACAGATGATGTATTTGTTGCCGCTATAACAACAAATACATAAACAGACTAAAATAAATATTTAAGTGGGGCTCCGACACAACAAACGTTATTTTTTGATAATGGTACGGAAGTCGGAACCCTTCGTGCGCGAGTCCGAGTCGCACTTGGTCGGTTTTTTTAAATACACACGCGACAAACTGCACCACGGTGCCGCCGACCATGTAACCAGACTTAATTCACTTGCAAAAATACCACTCCGGTTTCTCAATACAAGCATCGTGTGACATCGATAATCGTTCATAATCGTATCATCGCATCGAATTAAATCGAGAATTGAGGATGTTCTCGATCGATCACTATTAGTGTATCCACTCTCCCCTACATTTCCCACGGTATGCACTTGTAGATTATAATTACTCTTCTGTGTTTTAAAATTAAGTTTAAATTTGAATGGCAAGTGTTTGGTAGTAGTAGTTTGTGGATTTATGTAATTTAAATGGCTGATATAAGGAATTATTCCTTCAATAGAGGCATTGTTGCCTGAACCTACGTTATGTTATAAGTTCTGGTGTTTATCGTAATTGTATGCAAATTAGTAATGTATAAAGTTATTATTACTTTGAAAAGGAAGTGAGCTTGAGAAATTGATTATGCAAAATGTAAAAATTACCGTTGAATGCTATTACTAACATTCATTTAGTGATCATTAACTCCGCTAAAATAAAAAATCAGGGTAAATCATTACTTCGGAAAACTTGTTGCTCTCTTCCTAAATTCGTTGGCCAAAAGTATTGTATACTCTCGTTGACAAACAATAAAAAATATCACTCTTCTGTTCCCTGAAGGATTATGTAGAGATGTCCCTTTAGGACACCTACATTTTACCAGTTATTTCTAAGTCCAATATACCTTGATCTAACTTGAAAAATATGTAATTGACCATTACTCACAGAAATACACGCGTAAAACATACGCCAAAAACCTCCACTCCTCACTACATTTTTTGGGCAGTCGTGTAAAAACAAGTTTTGGGGCGCACCCTGAACTGTGTGTACTGAGTGTGCAAAGCTTATCTACTCAAAATGGCTTTTCCAAGTTCTGCCACTGCCAAAACAAATGATAAACAATCCCTAAATAGGACAAGATCTTTGGAAGAGGTCACCGCGTCTCCAAGCTAGTCCTTTCTCTCGGCGCAAGGGCAAGCAACCGGTCCTATTATCACTGATTACACTGATACTGTATCAGGGCCAGTGATATTATATGAGCAAGGGCGATGCTGTTTTACATGGCTTGTAGATTAAAACTAGGTTCGAAAGAGGCGCCTGTTACAGAAAAGTTGAGAGAGAATCGTCAAGTCTTGGTATAGGCTGAGTGATGATAAATGATCATAAATGGAGAGTGAGAGGAAAACTAAAATTAAATTAATTTATTGATACGCAAGTCAGGTTAAACATTCAAAATGAAAGGAAAACAAAAAAAAAATATGATGAGCAACGATAAAATAATACAAGGGCCCCAAACTAGGCACTGCCTTCATCTTGCTGGCCTAATATAGGTAAGCAGTAAAGGCAGATTGTAAAATCATAAGTCATTTATTTTCTGAACAAAATACATTGTGTAGAAAAAATAAAATTAGATTATTAAGGATTAGATAAAATAAATAAAACAAAAAAAAAAATAACAATAGCTCCTTTTTGCAATAATAAAATTAATAGTAGTTTACAAAAAAATATACATATATAAATAAATGTCAAAAGATGAAATAACCACAGCTCCTTTTTACAATAGTAAAATGAATAGTCGTATAATAAAAAATATATGTCAAAAGATTGAAAAATAATACAATTAATAGTCACTTAATTACAAGATTATAATGAGAGTGATTAACGCAATAAAAATAATAATAGCAAAAGAATCGAAGCTTCAGTGTTCAGAAAATAAAAGATGGACTTAATAATAGCGTGACGTTGACGGTGAGAATGAAAGATAAAAACGTGTTGCGGCGATCCCAAGCATCACAACACAGGGGAAATAAGTCGATACTATTTTTTTGATCGAAAGGACCAAATTTTTCGAAATATTGCGGATCTCAGCGCTTGCTGTCCAAGGTGTGTTCAATACATTTCCAGGAGTCATTCCTAATTATAATTGAATTGATAGCAAAGCTTTCCATACTAATTAATTGGTCTATTATTTTCCCACGGAGTCTGTATTAAAAAGGTGTGGCTCTTAAATGTTGTAGTCGATCGAATGGAAATCTGTCACGACTTTACGATCGGGCGTTGTAAGTGATTAACTATTAAATCTATACGAGTATGTCACCAAAGATACGCCGATGAACGATTTCATTTAGTGATTATAGTTTTACATAATCACCGGCTTTCCCATGGTAATGATTAATCCTTCACATAAAAACGAAAAATAAACATCTAACTAGCTTGTGCCCGGGGCTTCGCCCGCGTGGATTTCAATAATTTGCCCACAGAGTCGTACTATCGTAAGTCCCCAACCCTATATTATGTTAATCCAGGTTATAAACTGTGTGCCAAATTTCATCCATATCCAGTCAGTGGTTTTTGTGTGAAAGAGTACGGACATCCATACCATCCATCCTTACAAACTTTCGCATTTATAATAGGCTACTAAGACCTATATACCTACCTCGACCTTAACAATATATCCGAGTATCTATATCCTCATACAAAAGAACAGCCAACCAAATATGGCAAAAAATCTCCTTGCAAAACTTAAACGCAACCTGTTGTTGCATTTTTCCTTATAGTCGGCATCCCAATCCCATTGATGCAAGGAAGCAGGTAGATCCCTTGCTACAGTATAGGTACTGCGCCGGCTCCTCACGGCCAATCTCGGCCCGTAGCCACAATGTGCAAGCACATCTGTTATTTTTGTGCACCTGTCGCCCGGACTGGAATAGGGTTGTCAATGTCAAAAAAATTAAAAAAAGGTAATTTTTGTGCTTTTTCTTTTCCTAATACGATAATGAGAGTTTTTATTTTTGAGTATTAAAAAACAACATAGTTTCCAAGAACTCTGTAGATAGCGTTGAACTGACTACGTTACTACTACCATGTATTCAGCGACTAGGGAAGAGTTTAAAAAAAGAAAATCCCTCATTACAAATGTAGAATATGTACTGACTTCTTCTTCATTGTGTCAATTGTACTATTAAAATTCACTAGATCAATACTTCGTCACTTCAACCTCATCGTAGGTGAACGCAGAGAGGTCGCATCGACTTCAGCTTTTAGAACACTAACGCACGTATCTATAAACGAGTCTAAGTTATTACTTGAGTAGAAGTAATTATTTAGGATACGATTTTTATTCCGTAGTTTAGTAATTGCTTGAAGTTAGAACTGTCAAAAGTTAGAATTCTTAGCTTTGCTCTCTTTGACGGTTCTTACTTCGTTCAAATTCTTGTCTATTGCGTAAAAAAATGGTTGCACAAGTAATTACTTGAACTCAAGTAATTACTTTAACTTGATTACAGATACAAGTGTGAGAGTAGGAAGAGACATGGCATTGTCTGCGATGCAGTTCTATTTCCACATCCTTTAGAGATACTTACTTTTGTAACTTTAGGCAACGATTAGCTAAATAACTTCTTGTATTTTTATATCTGGTAAATATTTTTTTTATTTCATTTAATTTCATATATAACACAGTATGATTAGCGGTAAGATTCTTAAAATGGTCAGAATAAAAATCAAAGCATTTATTTCAAGTAGGCCAGTTACAGGCGCTTTTGAATTGTCGAAACAAAGATGTAAATTAAATGTAACTACAGTCCCAGTCACAAGACATAAAAACTGTGAAAGTACTGCAGACGCAGTTAATATTATGAATTGTCACTTTGTGACCATTTTACGAATTGTAATGAAATTCATATTATTATCCTGCTATGATTCTGCGATAGCCATGACAATAACTTCGGTTCTCTTAGAGTAGTTAAAACAGGCTTTATTCTTAGTAATAAATAAGTTCTAAATAATGTACCAAGGAATGTTCCATCGTGACGATATCAATTTCAGACGCAGTTAATTCCTACACAGAACTTTAATGTATTCATAATATTGACATTTCCATAGCATGACGTATTAGATTTATGTTTATTAATTAATTTCTGTAATCTGTGACCCGAGAACGTTCGAGATAAGGAGAATATTGCGAAGGTGTTTTAATTAGTCATAAAGTCACGTTAAGGAGCTCATTAATTTATTATTAGAGGTTAAAGTGGAAAGTTTCCCAATAAATAAATAATGTATAATAACTTACTGATCAATATTTCTTGTAATAATAACTTCTAACTCTGCTCTGCTCTCTCTTCTAATTCTTCTGTTTTAATAACTTCTTCTTGTTGTAATAATTATCAGGCAGAAGCCTTATAATTATAATGCCTGTCAATATCTACCCTTAAACTTACCTACTTGTTTTAAAAGAGTGTCCATGGAGTTTCTTGCCCGTTCTTCTCCATAGAGATCTACGCTAGGGAATGGGCAACTACAGTACTTTCACAGTGTTTATGCCTTGTGACTGGGACTGTAGCTACATTTAATTTTCATCTTTGTTTCGACAATTCAAAAGTGCCTGTAACTGGCCTACTTGAAATAAATTCATTGATTTAGATTTTGAAACCTAAATAAGGGTTCCAAATGAATTTACATCCCAAATTCGATCCCCGGGTCGGGCAAAGAGATATCGGGTTTTCCATCAGGAATTTCTCAGCCATGGATCCTGGAATTGCGCCCGGTTGATGGCAATGGCTCGCCCCCTCTTACATGGGACTTAAATATAATTGGCGAAATGTACCCACACTATTACAGTTTGCGGGCGTGATGTTATATTCATCTAAAAATACCATTGGTTAGTCTGCCATAAATTATCCATATATTTCTTCAAACCTGTTTATCTCAATTCTTAACGAATTAACATTCAACACTCACAAAAATCTCACGTTCCGATGGGTCAGCCCTATCACATCTGACATTTAAACGCGCCCGCACTGGGCGGCCTTCGAAACGTATCGTTCGTTCGATTCCTCGCAAATGCTAAGGGTCATGACTTGGAAACCATCTGGTATACCTTCAGGCCTTATTGCTACCAAAACTATGAAATGCCTTCGGCTAATGCTGCTATCACGATTTTGATCTTATGGGATAGGCAGACCTTCCGTCTTACATTCATATAACATAACGCCAAGCCTGTAATCTCCAAAGGGTTGGCCAGAGGTGTACCTTTATAGTACATCTACATTTCGCCAATTATGTTTAAGTCCAGTGTAATAGGGAGCGAGCCTATTGCCATCAACCGGGCACCAATACAGACTGTATTGAGAAATTTCTGATGATAAACCCTAATAATACTTGACCTGGGAATCGAACCCAGGACCGCCGAATACCTACTCAGCAGTCGCACTTGCGACCGCTAGACCAACTAGGCATCTGCTATGCCTTCGGGCTAAATTGGTACCAAAACTATGAAATGCTTTCAATGCTGCCATCACGACTTTGATCTTTTGGAATAGGCATACACGTAACTAAAGGCCTTCCTTCCTACATTCCTTCAGCGATAAAGCGACAGCTATAGTTGTGTTCGTAAAAACAGTAATTATCTACCTTTAGCGAGTTGATACATGTATAATTAACTCCTACAAGATGCCTACAAGGGTAACTCATTACGACATTGTGAATCTATCACTAAATAGCATCACACACTTGAGAAATACTTTGGTCTTAGAATAGTGTTTCTTGGAGAACCATATCAACCATTAGACAGACAACTCTTGATTAAAAACTATTCCTGCTTTTTGTTATCGTCCTGAGGCCCTACATTAGGTGACATTCTTTCAACGGTAAAACTTGTGTAAATCCGGTTAACAAGTCGGAGTTCAAGATAACAAACGCTTTGAAAGCGATTTCCAGCTGTCTATATAAGCTCTCTGGTTTAATTACATGAAATTATTCAAAATCCCGGTAATATTGATCTAATTAAAATAATTGTATTTAATAAAGGAATTTGAAATGGATTAAAAGGAATAATACTTGTGAAGTCCAACGATTACTTAACAACTTGATCTTTATAATAGTTCCAAATTCTCAGCGCAAGTGCATGATGTTATACGGAACCCTGAACAAAACACTAAGCGACGAAAGCGCATGCTATCCAACGATACTCCAATTAATAAGAACTAAATCATCAATTAAAAACAAAAAAAAAGCAAATGCCACCTTCCGTGACAGTACAATTAATACCGACAATCATCCTCATATGTTCTAATTATATGTCTTTCGAAGTAATCGCGTATCACCCACACGCAAAGCTTTGTTGAACAGCATTGTACGTTGTAAGGCTGATTATATATGACACTTTACTTATACCTGCTTGATGAGTATTTGTTCTAGTCATCATCATCGATTAAATCATCATGAAAGGAGTTCACTCCTGGATATAAGACATTCCCAGCGTCACCACGTCGTATGGTCTTGAGCTCCATCCACTTCAGCAAATCAAGAGTGGATTTTATATCATCAAAATTAAGTCATTTTGCACTCGGAGTAACAGCTTCTGAACGGAAGTGGTCTTTTATCAAAGACTAAACTGCGTTCAGACTTTTGCACCCTCTAAGACTTAATTATATCAAGCCGTATGACCATTGATCAGTATGATAGGCAAATACCAAGATATCTCTAACAGTTGGTAGTTATGATGTAGGTTTCCTACTGGACAAATGGCCTCCCCCAAGTGTCGCCACATTGCCCGGTCCCGTTCGACTCGCATCCAGCAAATCCCCGCAACCTTCACCAGGTGATCTGTCCACCTAATGGGAGGACTTCCGTTCAACTGAATTTTTGACAATAATTTGCATATTATTAGAGAAACCTGCTAGGCTGCTACTCATCATTTTGATGTAATCATTCAGGTGCCTTCTACGACGCGCATGGCGATTTCGCCTGAGACCTCACACACTGCCCTTGAAGAAACTTTCAAAGTCATATAACAGCGCTAATATATTATGTATCTAATATAACCATAGCTTAACTAGTTTTACCAACTTGACAGAAAGAAAGTGGTCGTGTCACCTCATGTCACGGGCGTGAGTGAATACAATTCTTGTTTATATTTCATTTCAGACTCATTTGCAATGCAAATCAAATATGAGAGTGAAAAGAATCAGCTGTTTATTGAGTTTTATGGCTATTTAGTAAGATTTATTGTTTATTCGTGAGAATATGGGCTGTGAGTGAAAAAGTCTACATTACTCAACCGGATATTTGGTGTCATAATACATATATTATTGATGAGTAAGTGTATTGACACTTTGGAAGCAAAAGGATGCATATAGTATCGGCCTAAACACGCTTAGCTTACTAGCATAAAACAAACATGGTTGAAGGTATGAAAAATATCAAATGGTTGAAAGTAAAGGACCATAAATACACTCGAGAGCAATGAATCCGGGTCACTTAAAGAATGTTAAAAATCTCGGAAACTAAAAATGATAGGTTAATGCAATAAATTGTATTTAATAGACAATGTAATACTCCTTAAATGAAAGTAAAAAAAATATGAGTCACCATACATTTTGTTAACACAAAATTACATAAAGAAAAAAACTGCTGATCTCTCCTTAAAACAAAAATAGGAAACATGAAATTTTTGAACTTTATTACGATTTTCTTGAATTTTAATACTTCGTATTGCCTCCTCGTGCTTCCATTACTGCGTTTACGCGGTTTGGCATGCTGTACACCAAGTTCCTTATACGATTTTGGGGAATATTCTCCCATTCCTCTGTGAGAGCAATTTTGAGCTCACGAATTGTGATTGGGGGAGGGTTTCGTTGTTTTACGCATCTGCCTAGCTCGTCTTAAGCATGCTCGATCGGGTTGATATCCGGGCTGCGCGCTGGCCACTCCATACGAGTAATGTTCATCTCTTGAAGGTGTATTAGTCTTTCGTTCCGATCTCGGTCACTCTTTTGCCTGGTTTTATGGCTCACTTGCACCATTTCGCACATAAAACAATATAAAAACGTAGGTATCATGTCGTTTGAAGTTGACCAAGACAGAACGATGTTTTAAATACATAATAAATGTTTCGCGCTAAATTTATTTAGTGATGTGGTGCGACTTAGTTTTGTTTAAAACGTGACCAAAAAGTTCCCAGACCGAAGCCTAGGTTACCAGTGTTACCACTAACCTATTATTTTTTTCATAATATCAGATCGTATCGAATATGGTATTCGACCTCGTCCGGTGCAACCTTTTGAAGTTATTACCAGTCAGTAAGGCGTAACAAATCATTGCATATTAGGACTCGGTCAATTATTACTGATATACACGAATTATGTATTGAGAAATATTGTAAAGAACATTTAAGATGGTATAGTGATACATGGGCACTTATTGCAGAATTAATAAATGAAATGATTTAATGTTCATTTAGCAATTGTATCTACAGAGAATTAATCGTGAATTCAAACGTGCGTTTTCAAAATTTTAATTCTTCCATGGTTAAATTATAATGGTTTCATATTGGTGTAAGGCCGATATCTCTAAACGTTACTTAGATTAGATAATGCTCCCGTCTTTGACAGAACAGATGTGAGAAGATAAAATAAATAACGCTAAGCTCAAGTAACGTTTGCTCTAAGTAACGTTTATAAATTTCGACTTCAATACAAACAACAAACTTTTCGGCGAGGTAAAAGCGAAGAAAAATGGAGATATTAGGTATAATTTTTATTTGCTTTGAATATCCTTTCACCTTCTTCTTTATCCTTTCTTTTTCCTTTAACCGCATTAATTAGACCTAAATTAGAACTGGAAAACTTTAACTAGAAACACCATTTTAATTACACATTGTGAAAGCCAGCAGTTAAATAGATAACAAACAACAATCATTTCCGTGCCACTCTCCGCGATACCGAAACCAGGTGACCAGTACCGATACCGAATCGATCAGGAAGTAACAATGAAATGTCGCACTTGACCTTAAAATGGACCGGTATTGGGACCACTTTGCGATACGAAAATGATCCTTATTGCACCTCTATTTATATCCAATGTAGATTTGCATTCATAAAACGCTTATTGTTTGTTGAGTTACGCAAATTGGAACCTTATAGCAGAAGCAGCATGTACTAAAATTTATTGAACTGAATTTTATAATTGTATTTGTGATTGAAATACAATATTCGTATAATGTATTCCGTTACAGTTTTCAACCTCAAACCATTTATTTCAATTAAATCATTTACAGGCACTTTTGAACTGTCAAGGAGTCGATCAGTTTGTCAGAATGTAGTTGCCCGTTCCGTAAGTTATATCGAGAAGAACGGGCAAGAAACTCTTCCAAATACAAGCTATTAGCTTACGCCAGCGGCTTCTTACGCGTGGAGGTCGGTAATTGTCCCACGGGATCGTACTACTGGGATAAAAAGTATCCTATGGGTCAATACAGGTCTTAAACTGTGTGTGTGTGATACATTTCATCTAAATCAGTAGTTTTTTTTGTGTAAGGGTATCAAACATCCATCCATCTTTATAAACTTTCGCATTGTTACGAGTATATTAATTAGTAATAAGAAGAAGATTACTTAGGGAAAGTACATTGAGTACCTCACCTAATAATTACTACGATTACAGAGACTTAAATTGGCCATTGCTTAAATTAAGTAATTACGTTTATGAATAAGTAACATGAATGAAGTGATTGAAGAAATGGGGCCATCACGAATAATGGCCACAAATACAAACTGGACAGTACTAACAAAAAATATTTGCGAACAAATCGTGTCTTTTCAATTTAGACTGTTTCTTTCACGCCATGTTATATGCGCCTTCCACTTTCCTTTTTTTTTACTTTTGTCGGCGAAAGATTCAATATCGCCCTTCCGTTTGTAATACTTTCTTTCATCAGTTCCAAATCAAAGAAGTCGAATGGCGAAGAAATATATTGAACCATTGGGTCCATTGCCAGTTTGTATATCTCTTTGGCTCACTGATATGATATCTTTTTCAGAATAACGCCAGTATTAAATAATGCCTGTCGTAGAAACTTACGCAAGAAATACTGTGGTGCACTGAACCCGCACTGGGCTTGCACGGTGTATTACAGGCACTCCCTTACTAAGAAAAAGGTGCTGCTAAGCATTGCATTGAATAATGCCAGTAGTTTCAGAAACCTACGAAAGAATTTCTCAATTATTACAAGCAATCAAACAATTCTTACTAACTCTCACGTCTTTCTATGTCGGGCATACGTAATCGCAATCAGTCTGCATGATTCAACATTCGCCGGCCAAATTGACCGACATGTAGCAAAACCGATCGATACATAGAGGGTATTGATAGACCTGTAGACAGCGTCGTTCAGCTCTATCGTACGAGACCAGGAACTGTCGATCGATACCGTCGATTATTGTTAAAACGAGCGGATATAGGTCCTTGGTCCTTCGAGCCGGATTCTTGAGTTGAAGGAATTTGTTACTTGAAATGATAAGTTATTGATAAGAGAAGAGGCGACATCCTTTGCGCAGTGTTTCGTGGAAACACTATTTTCTAAGCCAAAGCAGTAATTTTAATTCAATCATTTACAGATGTTTTAGAATATTTTGAAGAAGTAAAAGCTCTTAGTACCATAAAAGTAATGCCCCTAGCTCTGAAAGTAATCTAATTACTAGTAGGTACTTCTCTTACAGTGTTGGTTGTGTTCCTACTTTATTAAATATTTTTTACGAAACCATGTTTCTATGTTATAATGGTCCCGCAATATGTTATTTATCTCAACATATTTTAACGCAACATCGTGAAGAATGTTATTTGTGCACGAAAAGTAATAAAATAAACATGTACCAGTTTGAATAAAAAGGCGTTAAAGAAGAAGGAGTACATAACTTTTATAGTGGACCGACACGCGCCCCATATTAACATGTGGTAGTCAGGGACCGTTAACATTTTTCAAGGAATTTAATTCAGACCTTCGACTAAAAACAAAAACGGTGGTCGTTGTAGAATTTTTGTTTGTTAAATCATAAAGTAAACATATTTATTTCCTACAGAACTAAACATATCCGCGCTTGACCTAAATATTTTTTAAGATCTTCCAGTCTTGTGATTCCATGTCTAAAGTTTACTGACTTAATGTTAGTCTTCTGAACACAAGCCACGTCATACGTCTTACAATTACATACGGTTTGCTCTCAGATAGCAAGAGAAATCTAACAAGGAAAGTGAGTTGAATAAACTTTGCCGTAATTTTCGCGAAATGTGCATTGCACAGCACTTGACGAACCGTAAAAAAAACATAATTGTCTTTCTCTAATGTTAATGTTGAGAGTGAGACCCGTGTTCTCCTGAATCTCATGAAATGAGAATATCGCCTGTAATTCTTTTTAATTCTTCATTAATTTGTTCAAAACATTTTGCCTCATAAGTCTTCAAGAAGACACGACCAAAAGTTCCCAACCCCTGCAAAGTCTTTCATAGTTTCGAACTAGGCTCTTTAGTCACTCACAAAGTCATAGCTGGCCTCATCTCCGGCCGGCTATAACTTGGGGCATGCCCTACTTGCGCCTTTGTACGGCCGCGCTAAATACCGGCCACTGTGCCCTATGTAAGGCTTCTGTGTGCAGAATGCGAGTAACGCCGCGTTTTATGACTAGTGAAGTAGCCTCACTTTGAACATTTAATCACTGTGTGGGTACTGGCAAGAATGTTAGCAGGAAGGTGTTTAGGTGTGAATGTGACTAAAAGAGGTTGGTCAAGAAAAGGTGAGGTATATTTTGTAACAGGACTAGGTTTAGGCAGAGGTGGCTATAAGTAAAATTGTCTTTCAAGAGAAGGATGATGAATGATGGTGGTCAAAAGTCACCTTCAAGTAGGCACTTGCATACTGCATATAGTTGTGCCACAGGGCTGCTACAGCTACACACACCTTCAGGTCGGTGTTTCGGCACAGCCCTAAGGAGTAAATCGATTTTTGTAAGATGTATCGAGTAAGAGTTGATCGGGCTAATCCCCGGCCAGCACGGCACTGTGGTGGTAGTTTCTTTGGTTTGTTTAAAAATTGTACCGAATCGAATGTGAACCATCCAATAATTACAGCATTTTAACATCCCACTCAAAGAACATCGAACCCAACCAATCTCGCTTCAAAATGAGACGAAAACGCCCCAGATATCATTGACAACCGCAAAATGAAATTGAAATCTGTACCACCGCCAACCAGAGTCACGGACTTTTTTCTTTAATAACGTGACCTTGCCGAAGATAAGCTTTGTATTATAACCATTGTGGTCCAATTTCGATCGTTTTATTTTTTATTTTAGCCTTGTGGTTGAGAAAAGGATAGTCGGTATCAGTCGAATCTTTGGTTTAAAGTAGATAGGATTCTGCTACCTGCGCCACTTTCTTATTCATTTTGTCTGGTATAGTTTTATGATCGTGAGGTTGTTCTTTTTCTGCCTATTCTGTTTTAGACTCAGATGTATCATCTAAAACGTTATTAGTGCCTCTGTTATGTTCAGTCCTTCCATTTACTATTTCATCTTATGTTAGGAATCTTAGTATACGAACTTTTCATGCTTTGGAATGGCCTCATCTTTCTGACTGACCGACTCTTACAATTCAAAAGTGTCTGTTAATTCTTTGTTTAATTGAAATAAATGCTCATGAAGGTTATTTGATAGATTCTTAGCGATGACGTTATTTCGTCTCAGGTCCTGCTTCCCACGTTAAGCCAAATATTATTTTGATATTTACATCTGCACTTTAACCGTGGATGTTTATGCATGTTGATTCCGTTTACAAAAACATCCTTGACGCAGTCTTGTATGAATGTGTAGATTTGTTAGCTTATACTGTTATGATTGGCTATCCATTTTCCATGTGTTTTTTTAAGGTGTCTCGTATGACCGGTCAAATGTTTATTCCGTAGTTATTTCACAAGGGCCTTTGCTGGTTGTATGTGCGGCTCTTCTAGGCCTACATGAATATTATATTAAGTCTGGATGAATGAGGTCCTGCGTTTAATTCCCAGGTCGTAGGTACTTGGTGTTATTTGGCTTTTTCCAAGCAGGATTTTTTAAATAGCAGCCTATAGTCAGGATTTGTCTAGTTTCTGGCACAAAGTTTGCTCCTTATTTTGGAACTGTACAGGTACATCTCTGTCTAACCCTTCTAGGATTACAGGCGTGATCTTGTCATCGTTTCTAACAAGTTTATTTCTAACACTTATTAATAATCTGTATCCCGCGTATTCACTGTTATCTCTACAGCCGTAACGAGGTGTCTTTAACCATGGTTATTTCCTCCAAGCATTCCAAGTAAACATGCCGTTTCCTTTACAACTAGTATGAGTGTGAAATAATAATCTACTGCTAACACTAACACTCTATGATTTTCTTTCACTTCTACTGCGTTGGAAATTGTCATAGCTTCAAGTAGTTAAATGGACAAATAGAAGACTACACGTGTATTAAACTCTGCATGCGGGAATTCGGATGCTTAATGGAATTGGAATTAAGAATCTGAAAGACCAATACATTTTTGACTTTTCCAGTATTTATCGTTTATAGAATGTGTCTCTTTCTAGGCTCTCTAGAAGCTGAAGACTGATGGACAAACCAAGAACAAATTGCGCCATAATTATGAATAGCTGAAGTGATACTGGTAATCTGTATCACTCAAGAATGCGCTATTTAAGTGCATACTTGGTTAATCTCAAGTCTGTCTATTTATCACATTTTACGACATGTGCAAAAGATAATTTAGTAGGAATCTATTATTATCTTTGTGAGTCATCATCATCATCTGCTCGCCTTTTCCCAACTATGTTGGGGTCGGCTCTCAGTCTAACCGGATGCAGCTGAATACCAGTATTTTACACGGAGCGACTGCCTATCTGACCTCCACAACCCAGTTAGTACTAGGTAATACGATACCCCTTGGTAAGACTGGTTGTCAGACTTTTTGGGCCACTGACTACCTGTAACGACTGTCAAAGATCTACAAATATCAGCCGGGATCAAAGGCTTAACGTGCTTTCCGAGGCACGGAGAAAACTCGGTATGTAAGGGTGGTCACCCATCACACACACATATCTTTGTAAGCGAGTATTCATTAGAAAAACCTCTCGTCTCGGCTGATGATAAAGATATAAAAATATCTTTATCATCAGCCTATAGCAGTCCACTTGCAGGAGGTACGCATATCCAATCGCACACCATTCGACTTGATTCTCGGCAACTCTCATCCGGCTTCCAGCTACCCTGCAAATACCGTTGCTCTGACTTCCGTCCTAATAATGCTCCCAGAACAGTGTTACTTACTCACACAATTTTACTTTCCCACGTAACAGCTTGATTTTATAAAAAAAACCTCCATTGCACATTTGCACCTATTAGCAAAACATGTGCAATCTTTAACTAACCACAACCGATATATCTCCATAATTAATTTATCAATTCAACTAAACAATGTATCTAACTGTATCTTATTTATGTCGTATCGATGTCAACAGGGTCATAAAATTTAATCATGTCTCAATAAATGTTAGTCATTGTGCCTAACTAATTATAATGCATCTTGTGGCTAGATAATTTACGAACTAGGTACGTGTAAGGGTTTGTTCAGAGTGAAAGACTTACGCGGGAAGGTCAATCCGTTCTCATGACGACTTGGACGAATAAAAGAAGCAAATCATTGAAACTGGAGTGTTTACTGCCCATCAATCAACAAGTCATCATTGGTCTTATCATGAACAATAATAAACAAACAATAAGTTTGAATCCCTGATTTAATGGCCTCTGCGCCTGTCCTTCTCTGTCAGACACGGGGTTCTTCGACTATCTTTAAGCGGGGTACTTGCGCAGTTCGTCACGCTCCCCCGGCCAGGTTTTTTATGGTCACCTAGTCGCGCTCGCCTCCGCGTTCACCTTGCTCGAGGCCTTAGATGTGTGTGTCAGTTTATAAGATGATTCATTGTTTGTATAGGATCTGCATCGTATTAGATTGTCAGTGACCTTGCAAACACCTGACTTATGAATGTGTAGCCACGACTATGACTAAAGACTGTGTAGTCTACATATTCAACGGCTTGGAAAATATGTATTAGATAACAATGTTTTTGAGTTAGGAGTATGATAAAATAAGCTAAGTACACCAATATTGATTTTTCTTGTATTTTTTTTCCACGGAAAGGAATGCTCACTTCGGTGCTAAGAATCCTGCTTCCTACTAACATTATAAACGCGAAAGTTTGTAAAGATGGATGGATGTTTGTTACTTACTTTTTCGCGCAAAAACTATCAATAAAATATAATATTTGGATGAAATTTGGCACACAGATAGTTTATAACCTAGTTTAACATATAGGATACTTTGTAACTCGGTAGCATGATCCCGTGGGACAATTACCGAACTCCACGCGGGCGAAGTCGCAGGCATAAGCTAGTCATGAATAAACTACTGATTCAAGTGACTAATTCAGAACAGCTTTTCCCAAAAAGTAAACATGAGCAAAATGGAATCGCTTATTGACGATTCTGTCTTTATTATCTTTGACTTAATAAGGAAACTTAATGAGGCACACATTTAAAACTCCAAACTTTTAATAGTATAACTGCTCTCCTTTCTTTTTGTATCCTACTCAGGAGTTAAGCACTAAAATATTCTTATTTTCTAGTGTCTTAGTCACTTTAAATCTTCAGTTTCTTTCCTTTCTTTTTTCATCTTAAAAAGTAGGTAGTCATCTTTCCATATTATTAAAGCGTTATTTTCTCTTGGCATGTTCATGAAGTCATTTTATATTGTAATATTCTGAGATAATTGCCACTAACACAAAGAACTGGTGGCATTATATTGTGCAATCGTGAGAGCATTGTGTTAGTGGTTTACTTATGTATATAGTATACGTATTGATTTGTTACACTACATTGTGTTAAATAACAAAACCGTGCCAAGTGAGGAATTTTATTATAATTATGTAAAACCTTATTGTGTACGCATTTGTTTTCTTGGTTCTTTGCCAAGACATTCTCCAGAGTAAGTTTTGTATGGCGCACTAAGATAACAATTTCTGTTCATGTCTTTTGTTAAGATGAATAATGATAATGAATCATACATAGCTAAACTACAGACACAGACTCTGGGTCGTGTTTTGAAAACACTCTTGTTGATCTCTCATTCATAGAGACTTAAAACATAAACATCATCTGAATTCAAAACAATCTGCTTCATCAAAAACTTCGGACGTAATTTATTGATAGTGAAATGTCAATATTTCCCGGGACTACAAACGCATCGAACTATGGCTAGACATGATGACATTAAAAAAGCAATAATGATGATGGGAAAGGCAAAAATGCATTGGCTGGACATAAGCTACTGAAAAGCTTGTCAATCCCGTTGAACTTGGAAGTTACTGTAGATGTAAACACACGAAAGTAAAAATGTATGCAATTCTCACCAGTCTAGAACACTAGACCCTCTTTTTCCACGCTCACGCTAGTTCCGCATAATACAGAAACAAAAGTGAATCATAAATAAATGAAATTAATTTCTACCGAGACTTGCGTAAGTGAGACAAATGATGTTAATTATGAGACAAAGCGAGATCGGCCAGTAACGGATTAGCTCACTTTACAACGGTCACGAGAATTGTTTATGCAACTGTCTAAGCATCAATAACTGTATTGATTGCTGGAGAGTTATGCAAGAGTTGTTAATCTTCAGTAATTGGTGTCTTTTCAAGATTGGCTACGGGACCTGTGTGTTGGTTCTCTTCAGAATTTGCCACCTCCCTGTTAGAATTATTTATTGAAGAATTTATAGGTAATAATAGTATTGATTGTTGGAGAGCTACATAAAACTTGTTCATTTTACTTATTGGTGTCTTTGCAAGATTAGCTCACTAAGGTCCGACCTTAGTGTTTGGCTTCAGTCATTAATTGCTTTTATTTCTATTGTATCTTCAGAATTTGCTGCCTCTTTGTCACAAGCTTTGATGAATTATTTATTGACATGGTGGACCATTTAATAGTGATGGCTTTATAGTCTGTATAAATAATCCCTGGTGTATCTAAGGGCGTTAGCGTTAACTCTAAACAGTTCTGTCCAATTAATGAAATTAGTGTTGACTTTGGTGGTCTTCTGAGTTATGGACTATGGTTCATCGTTATTGTCACTTAAGTCTTAAAGGCCAATTTTGAATGATGCAGATTATTAATCTTCGAGATGTTTATCGCTATTAATTCTCACTAATAACTGGCTCGATTAATTTCTAAGATTTTCAAGGCGTTTAAAGTATAACAAGGATAAAGTTAAAATGAAGATGTAATCACGTCTTCAACACGCAAGGGAAAAAATGGCTAATGCGCAATTATTTTCCTTCGTTTTACAATAAACCATACTATACTTGTAGATAATTCTGTACTTACAAATAGTATTGAGTTATTTGATGACATCATAAGAAACATGTAGTACAATGGCATTTATTTCTACAATTACTATTATCTATTCAATTCTATTCTGTTTCCAATAAGAAACTAAAGACAACTGGAGCCCAGCTGGTTTTTGAAAGCTATTCAATTCTCGATGATGACGCTACTGTACAAAAGAAATGTCAGTTGAAATAACCTCCCACTTGCTTGACCTGCCGCCCACATGACAATATATTGACAAATCGTCCTCAACATTTCGAATTCTTTTGCTCATCATCATCTGCCTAGCCTTTTCCAAAACTACGTTGAGGTCGGCTTTCAGTCTAACCGGATGCAGCTGAATACCAGTATTTTACATGAAGAGACAGCCTATCTTTCCTCCACAAACCAGTTACTGGTTAATACGATACCACCTGTTAAGACTGGTTGTCAGACTTTCGACTACTCATACATATAAATATACCTATACACATTAGGTCGTGTAATATATTACGTCTATTGTCTCAGTCTATGTAACACACACTTATCTATTAGCTAACACAGCAACCTTGCCAGCGTCACCCTGTCATCTTCCGTACGTGACAATTCTGCAGCACTGACTGAACGTGACCCCTCGTCTGGACATGTCGCAACTTGTGCGTTGTACATGTCTCAATGATTCACTTCAACGATTACTCTTCGATGTCATCTTGGATGATCGTTGACGTGTATTTGGCTTTATTAGTATCTTGGTTAGGTATTTTTCTTTGCGCATTGTTGTTGGTTTTTCCTGTTGGATTAGATTTTGTAGCATTATCTGTATTATTATCAGTCGTGTCTAGAACCTTTTACCGTCTCATCTTCATTCTTAATATTGGTGTTAGTTTTCCTTCCTTTCTAATTGTAAGTTTCCTTCTCATCGGACTATAATTATTTGGAATCTCCTCAATGTAATTGTGTCAAAGCCATAATAGTGCTACCTGGGTGACCTACCTAAAAAGTCCCTGACCCAACTGAAGACACTAAGCCTTAGTGTCTTTAGTTTGTACTGTGGCCCTTGTTACAAATACTTTTAGACATGTTTTGAAGAAAAACATCAATAAGGAGAGTATTTCCCTTTCAATTCCATCGACATTATGTTATTTGTCTGCAAAAGATATCACGCTTATTAATTACATCTCATGTTTTAGTTAGATGTTACCACATAACACATGGTATACCAGGAATTCTATCTTACCTTGCTATTTAATTTTAAGTAATGCTTCAGTGACCACTGAACCTGCTAGTGCTGACGGTCAAAAGCGTGATTCTAACTACTAATTACCTTAATTACTATCTTATTTGGTTACAATAGAAACAGGTTTGTACGCAAATCGCGTGTTTGCCTACAATTAGTGGTTAGTTACTTTTTAGTTCAGCCATTCGTTTCGCTGCAGTGCCTTCTATGTTAGGAAGTTCCTTGCGTTTACGTGTTGTATGGGAAATGGGAATTCTCGTTTGCTTATAGTTAATTATGATAGGAGTACTAAATGAAAGTTTTGTTGTAGTATGCATATTACTGCTTCCATGTTTCGGAAACAGGAAAGTAGTATTATCTTAATGTGTTTCTTTCTGATTGAAGACAATGAATTGGAAGTCACTTGTATCTTCTAAACTTCTATCTTTTGGTCAAGTTATTATTAGGTCGGCTCTTTATCGTTCATGGGATTATCAGGAATGTTAAATTCATTATCTTCACAAACACTAGTGTTTAAGTAGAATGTATTGAAAAAAAAACTTTATCGAGTATCGGCCGTGGTCAATGCAATTATTTCTTTTGTATACTTTAATTTTTGTTCTGTCAATTTGTCATTAGTTGACGCTATGATATTCGAAGAAATAACTTCTTTATCTAAAACTAATCAACTACAAACAGTACAAAGGCGTGGTTAAAATATACGAATGGAACTCTCTTAATGTCAAGCATTCGCCATTATTTGCGGGTTATTATTACAAAACTAAAATACCAAGGCTACGGCTATATACACATCACTTACCATGGCTATTTATACACGTAATTAAGACTTCAGTCTAACCTTTTGTCCGTCATGTGATTAATCTATCAAAAGGCTAATTATTGTTGGGTTTTGTAAGAAGTATTTGAAGCGTATTTTTCAATGTTTACTCAAGATCTGCGCAAACGCAGCCGCAGGGTGTAAGGTAGACACGATTTGTCGTGAGTGCATGTCGTCATACATGCTTACCATTATGAATTTATGATTGTCGTAAGCGTTTGACAACTGGTGCTTTGTTTAAAGCTTCTTTGTGTTAGGAGTGATAAATCAGACTCAAATGTATTGCAATAAATCTGCAGGGAATATGATTATGCGTATTGCGATCACCAATGTGTATAGCAAGGCTGGTGATTATTGAAACACTGAAGTTAAACCCCACTGTCGTTTGTTTTTGCTGTTTTCTGCCCTTGTTTAGCAACGGACATTCACAAGATGATGTCCGAACAGCCACTTCTTACCAAATAAATCCAAAAATGGAGCAGTATTTGTATGAAATAGTCTGCTAAGTAAGTTCACGGGACTTTATTGCAGGTGGTGAAACAGGCCCTTAGTGACAACATACTGTAAACTGACGACTGCCACAATTGGCTTATGCTTTAATAATTAATTTATGCTTCATCCCATTGCTTGGCAAAGATCTCTCTCCATAATCGAAAGAACTAGCGACTGTTAAACCATGAAAACCCCAACATTCCTCAGACGCGATTTCCTATAGATAGAAACAGTAACTAGAAAGGAAAATTTCTAAACCTCATATGCTCTGAAGATGTACGAATAGACAAGCGAGATTACGGCTTAGGAAGTTCTTACTTATCACATTGTGTAACTGCCGGTAACGGTGATGCTTCGTTTGATTCATGGACTAGTATTTAGTCTGAAACAGGATGAAATACGAGCATCCATAGGATATCGCTTGTTGGTACCAACCATCTTCTTCCTGACTATTCCAGAATGAGGATGAGATCAAGTAAATAGATCATCAAATAGACTATGGAAATGACGGCTTATAGAAATGGTGTGTAAGACCATACCGTAAGTATAATGTGCAGCAGTTTTATTGCATATTTTCGTAGTCCAGAACTTAGCAGACACCTATGGAACTGCAAATTTTACTCCTTAGGAAGTAATTTCTAGAAAAGCTGGTGATGTTTCCTTAATTCCCATTCTCAGACAAATACCCAGACGAATGACGAAGCACTAGTTTGCGACAAAACGTCATAATACACTACAATATTTTACTGGTTTTCGCGACAGTTCTGTTAAAAACATTGTCTTCCACAAAATTAAACATGTCTTTCTAGCCAGGTCTTTCTAAATTATTGTAAATGGCTGTTCTAGATTGTATGTATGAAGTTTTTATTGCAGTTGAAGTATTCGAGTTTTGTGACTTAGCAGGTCGTATGTTTCTCGAAATGATTAATGTTGGTTGTCAATGCCCTGTCTACCATTCTCTGTGGTATGTCTGTGTCTGCCTTTCGTGTCAAGGCAATTTTAGGACGTTTCAAGTTGTCATTCATAATGTTTTTTCTTCGTAATTTTATCTTCAAACTGTGAATCTTAATGTGAATATTAATTCGAAGGCCATCCGTTGGAATTTGTGATGTAATTATTAAGAATTAGACAGCAAAAAGGTTGGAATTGATATTTTAATTAGATTTGGGAACTTTAGACTCGTGATAAAACTGCTGAATAGGATACTAATGACAAAGATTTCTTGTCGTTGTTAATGATGAAGCTAGCGAACAAAACAAATAGTAGGGTTGTCAAGATAAAGGAAGGGGTCCGCAAGGGCCGATGCCTGCCGGGGCTGCGGGACCATTCGAAAGAGATACCGTGGCCCCGGGACACAAAGGGCGATGAAGGAACATGAATGGGTTTTCGTCATTAAAAGTCTGACACTCCCTACTGCTCCGCCCAGGACGCGAGGAGTCATTGATGAATTACCATCCAAAAAAAAAAAAAAAGGATTGTCAAGATTTGACAGTGTGTCCTTTCTTTATGCTGCAAAGATGAGAAGTTATATGTTGTTGTATCAACAAGTTGGCTGTTACATCTTCAGACAATTTATTCGTTGTTCGTGAAACTTGTCAGGAAAACACTTTGTCATGGACTGCTGAGGGACCTTGAAAAAACCTTCTGTTCAGAACCACAGCTAATCATTCACAAAACACGTTACAGATTACCCAATCTTACTGATCTAAATGTGTTGTGTTCGACCTCGAATTCACCTTACAAAAGGGACCCAAATCCCAAGAAACACAAACAATGATACTCAAATAAGTAGGTACTTATAATTACCATGAACATAATTCATTTATAACCGAGTGAATTACCAAAGGTTTTAATAACTAAGTATTGTCGAAATCGAGATTAATCGTGGGATTTGTATCACGACGACATTGATGGAAGGTCGTTGGCAGGCATTGAAGAAAATGGAATGATATATTTGTTATGTTAATTATGGTAAACCGCAGTAAGTAAGTTGAACTACTAAAATCGCCCTTAATGCGCAGACATAAAGGTGCTATCAATGTCTAATTGTTGCCATGGTTGGCACTTAGTTTGACTGTATAACACCCACTTGGACCTCTGGTCCATTGTTTGTTTAAGACAGTTTTTTGTGATGCTGTATAGAGCCAATAATAGAGGTACTTACTCCTAATGAAGGTTATTCTAAAGATTGAAACAAAAAACTAACTAACTTTGCAGAACGATCCCATTAAACGTCTATTGCACCAACCGCAAATAATAAGCTTGTAAAAGTAAAATCGCTTTTTTTTTGTTATTAAACTACATATTTAAGGTTTTCAGATTGTTCCCTTTACATGTGCTGTAGGACTGCTTCTCGCCAAAACGGGATCTACCATACAGGTTTTCGACCCAAAACCTATAGGGTACTTCCGGTTGACCTAAATTGTCAATTTTGGTTAAAAGCAAGGTCTTACAGCACAAGTAAAGGGAAAAGTCCGAAAAAGAAAAAATAAAAGTTGAAAATTAAGGTAAATTTTGGTACTTCTGTGCTTTTTTTTTGGTAGTTTTCGCGAAAATCTAAATTTGCCCATATCTTTTTATCGTGTTGACTTGGACCTTGATTTTATACATCTAATAAGGACTATAGACCTCAGTATCTGGTATAAATTTCAACTTGCTAGGTCGACCCGTTCCTGAGAAAATCGGTGGTGACAGACTAACAAGAAAGTGATCTCATAAGGGTTTCTTTTATTACCTTTTGAGGTACGGAACCCTAAAATTGGTAGACAAAATCGTCCAAAGGCAACATAAAATGTTATTATACTTAGTAAATCATGATCTGTCAAATGACCAATTTGGTCGAGACGCCATTGTTTAACTATTGTGTCTACTTCGTGGACAGATCAAGGGTTATCAAGCTAAGTAAGATGTCTGTATCTGTGTCCAAATAAATTAGAATGAGGGCAGGAGGATTACGAGAACTTAAGAACATGCCTTAGAGATATTATGAGAACTTGAAGGTCTCTAGGTTGTGGAGGTTAGATAGAGAGTCGCTCCATGTTAAATATTGGTATGTCAACAGCACCTTGTTAGAAGCAAACCACTGGAATAAGCTAGGCAGATAATGAAGGTGCATTTCATATGGTTTGTTTTATCTTTGGTCGAATTTGTATCTTTATCGTTTTAGGGTTCACAAAAAATGAAAATAAACGGAACCGTTATAGGATCACTCGTGCGTCCGTCTGTCTGTCCGTCCGTCTGTCACAGCCAATTTGCTCCGAATCTCCTGGACCAAAATACACATGTGGAAAGTAAATATTTTTTTTTTAAATAAGCGTCATTTTCGGGGGACAAATTAGGAAATTAAAAAAGAAATTGCAAACCTTACTGTGTCATAATTATATCAAATGAAAGGGCTCGTTAGGAGGATCTCAAATATTTTTTTTTAGTTTTAATTTTATTCATGAAAGAAGACGAAATTGTATTTATTTTATTATTTAAGTACATGTCTGAGTATTTTAAATTGACCATTCCTGATCTCCGAAACTGCTGAGCCTCAAATTTTGAAAAAAAATACAAAATATTGTTCATTGCTTGTAGATAAAGAAGCAGGAAAACCTATAAGAATTCTATCAATTGAAAATAAAGTGGTAAACTCAATATAAGACTGACGGAACCCTCTCCACGCGAGTTCACCGATTTTTTTTAGGTATGTTTTCATTATGTACTCGACAGAGTGATCGTAATGTAAGAAATACCCATGGTTCACTCATTAGGTGAACCAAGGGTACAGAAAGTTAACCGTGGAACACGTAGGTGAACCAGTTGGGTGTTCCACGGGTCAGAAAGGAGATTTTCGTTCCTACTCAGACATTTTTAAGACTCAATTATGCATTGTTAAAGATAATATTTTAAAAGTAGGTAGAAATTGTCGTGTACTTACATAACTGTATGCAAATGCAATGTAGGTCAGAGCTGTAAACTAGCTAAAGAGCTAAAACAATAAGTCGTTAACGTCAATTAGTAGGTAACAGAAATTAATTACGCAATGTTTATTGATTGGTTTATAATTGAACCTTATACCTAACTATCTAAGTCATAAAATCGATTGCACAATAGTCGGTAATTAATTAATTTGAAAGATAAAATGATTAATGTAATACGGTTAAATGTAGTTCTTTGAAACTTGGAGAAAATTATGTGTAGCTGATAGCCTTAGTTGATGGAGGGTTTCCTTTTGCCAAGACCGCTAGCCTCATCGTTATCGGCCTTTACGAGTGGGTTCCACAATCAGCTTGCAATGTTCCCACTTTTGGGCCACGGGCTTCCTCTCTGTGAGTGGGACTGCGTCAATATTTCAGACCCTGTGCACGGTGGACGACACAATATCGTCGAATCTTTCGTATTAGGATAAGTTATCAACTCGTCATCATCTCCCCGCTCTTGTCCCATGTTACTCGGGGTCGGCGCAACTGCTTTTTTCTTCCATTCTCCTCTGTCAACCGTCTCTTTATCATTCACTCCTTTACCTTTCATATCATTCCCCACACAATCCATCCATCGTTTCTTTGGTCTTCCTCTCCCTCTCCATCCATCAACATTTTTATATTCATTACTCTTTTAGTCACAAATGATTCCTCCCTCCTCATCACATATCAATACCAACACCTTTAACTTTTCTGTAACTGGCGCATCTTTCGAACTTCCTCTCATATACTCGTTCCTTACCTTATCCATTCTTGCCTTGTTCATATCACACCACCATCACCACACACGTCCACCGCCGCATTCTCATCTCCGCTGCATGCAATCTGTTTTCATCAATCTTCTTCACAGCCCAACATTCCAATTCATACAGTACGACAGGTCTAAATACGGACTTGTATATTTTCCCCTTTAATTTGAGGGACATCCGTTGGTCGAAAGTTGTTCCAGTGACCTGTTATCAACTATTGGACATTAAATTATGCAACTCCACTTGCATGTCACTGGCGCACTCGTATTAATCCATATGGCCAAGCCTTCAAGTTGCAAGTTCATCAATTAAATCGTTGTAACACTAAAAACTTCGTGTTTGCTGAGGTCCTAAGATGTCCCTTATACGACAAAGGACAGGCAGATTTTAACACGGCAATCTTCTAAACAAAAAAAAAACGTGCGCACGTAAAATTTGCATAGAATAGTCCTCTCACAAACTATTAGGCACTTAACAGACGCTCAATAAAAAGCCTGCAGCTAACTATTTAGTGACAGCGCCGATTGGGCTCGGGTATTTACAAACAATGCAATCGTGACGTTCGGAGGTCGTCTGTAATGGCCTTTTTGTTGGATCTCGGCCTTTTTGTGCGGTTCTAGGTAGTATGGATTGGAGGCGTCAATTGTGTTGTGTCTTAAGGTAACGCAGATCAGATCAGAGCCGAAGGAAGCGAAAGAGCCGAGAGAATCGAATTTTAGAATTACTTGTATGAAATCCTATAAAACCTCGCACACTTATCCGCGTCGAATCGGACGAATAGATAACGTTATACGGATGAGAAAATGTTTCTTTCGGCGCGGTCGGTTCTTTCGCCGCGGATAAGTGTGCGTTCACCTTTAAGGCTTTGTGTAGAAGCATGTTTTGGTACTTTTAGGTTGCAAATGAATCTATACTAATATTATAAAGAGGTAAAAGTTTGTATTTAGGGGGTAATTTTTGGAACTGCAGCATAGCTATTCACAACGCTTCGATTCGA
The DNA here is from genome assembly GCA_963853795.1 of Xestia rhomboidea. NCBI lineage: Eukaryota > Metazoa > Arthropoda > Insecta > Lepidoptera > Noctuidae > Xestia > Xestia rhomboidea. The sequence goes on from OY970778.1 coordinate 16,340,480, forward strand.
TTTTCGATCTTTTTTTGACATTACGAAATCGAGCGAGATAGACATACGACTTTCCGAATCGAAAATCGAATAGAAGCGTTGTGAATAGCTATGCTGATCTGATTCCGAAAATTCTCGGAGCGAAACCGCGAGTAAAAACTAGTGGAAAATAAGGTAATTGCACTGATTTTACTGCATATGTATATGGATTTCTTGCTTTGGAATGAAATTTTCTTCACTTAAATTTGATGTGAGGTACACACTGGTATACCGGTAGATAGATAGATCATTCAGCTGCCGATTAGGCTAAAAGTCGATCCTAACGTAGTAGGATAAAGGGTAGGCAGATGTGATATGTGCGTAGTTTAATGTCAAAAGGTGTTTCATGCAGTTGGTACTGATATTGTCAATTTATCAAATAACAGAATGATTTACATAACATCACGCCTGCAATCCCCGAAGGGGTAAGCAGAGGTGTACCTAATAGTTCACCAACATTTCGCCAGTTATGTGTAAGACCCATGTAACAGGGGGCGAGCCTATTGCCATCAACCGGGCACAAAGCCAGACTCCGTGGCTGCTACTGAGAAATGACTGATGCTCGGCAGTCGTGATTGCCACCACTAGACCTTTTCTGATTCCTCGTAAAAGATTTTACAACAAATAATATTTGTTTTCATGTCTGAAATAAACCTCAATGAAAACAGGCAACAACATACTGGCACATATTGGAGTCGGAAATCTATCTTTAGATTAATGAAGACTACATTTATCCAGCACTAATCATCGCCAATCCATCGTTCCTCCGATCAATATAATTTACTTATTGTTTTAACCACAGCTGTGCTCTGACGGAAGCGCTCAATTCAAGCAATTGACATCGCGGCCATCTTCTATCGCACGAGTCAATTGACTTTCTTTTTGTACTTATTATGATTATGTCTTGTTACGTTTGTAAAGGTCATGCGGTCGTTTGTAAAGGTGATATTTATTAAAAATGTGGTTCAGAACTTCTTTAAGTAGAAGTCGAGACAAGTCGCCATAGCATTCAAAAGCGAATGTTATTTCTACAACAAGTTCCAACAGGATATAAAAAATGGCGTCAAAAAACTCCTCCTCAACGCTGTCAACTGGTAATGTCCCCAAGAGACTGGCGGAATTACCACGCTGTATGGCAACGCTAAGCCTTTGGCCAAGGTAAAAGCCAGCCCTAGGGTCACGGGAAGTGTCAACTAAACGTTTGGAAATTTCCTTGAAAAGGCTGTGAGCGCTATTGATATGGATATCGGTAGGTTTATGTCAATTCAATATCTTTAATTTTTCAGCAAATTCCGAAGGACAAAGTGACAATCTATCAGCGACAAGATAGTTTTTCACTTTTATTTATTTATTACAAAATCCACAGCGCTTGACAATCTTAAACTAAACTACTTCTTCGGGTCCTTCGGGTATCCTGGACGGATTTACGTTTTTGATTTACTGCTGTTTACCAACAACATCGTCGCCCTATCTTGTAAGTCTTGCAACCATGTTTCCTTCACCTAATTATTATTATTGAGAACCTTTTCTTACTGGTAACTCTGGTTAACATGACAATTCACATCCACACCCATAAATAACATCACCCCAGTCAAAACTGACACTGCTCCACACTTTAAAACAGCTGTTTATCAATTTTAACGAACACATCTACCATATTCATGCTTGCCAATACCAAAAAAACGTCCAATTAGGAACTGCCAAAACTTTCATGCTGCACAGAATTCCGGTGCACAAAAAGCTACCAGTGAAAAGTAACAGTTACTGAGAGTGAAACGGCCCGGTTCCCGTTTGGTCGTAGTGCGGGACGGACGCGGGACGGCCCAATTGCGGGCCTTATCGAGTCCTAGGACGTTAAGACTGGTCGCATACCACTTTTACTAGGTCTTCATTGAGATTTTTAAGGTCCCCCGACACATTCATACATAAAATTATGCCTTTGGGCCTTAATGGTTTTAGCTATTACAAAAATATGACAGTGATGTAATTAATGTAAAGGCGTCTGTTTATTTAAATTTTGAACAAGTATTTGGAACAGGATTCGATTTGGAGATGTACCTAAGTATGTAAAGTGTGTTCAGACATTTTTGTTATCAAAAAGGTTCGTGAGCTACGTTTTTCTTTTTGCTGACAAGTGGCGTAGTTATACTTCGGTAATTGATCCACGTGACAAGAATTTTGATGGGCAAGCGTTTATTGAAGTTAAAATACCAATATGGCAATATGTGTCATTGAACTACCACATTTATAGCAAATAAATAATGTTGACTTTTTATACTTTCCTTTTTTGTCAGCTTATTATATCTCAGCCAATTTAAATATTAATAACGATCATAATCTCAACCACAAAATCTGCATTTATTAATTCCGTTAACGAGTTACATAAAACGGTTGTACAATTAAGAATCCAGAGCACTCATAACAATATCCGACTTTAAAAAGAAACCAGTTCTTGTAAAACAAAAATTACAAATAGCCTCCTCTTTTTGTGAAGTCGGTTAATTCGGTCGTGAACGCGTTTGTTGCTACCGTGTCGCAATTTGCTTTGAGATCCAATCTGCATTATTGATTTTAATTATAATGGACTGTTTTCCTGTACACTGTGTTATAGGTTTTGTTGTAAAGGTGCTTGATCACGTTGCCTCAATATAAAACTTAGTTCATAATCCCATTTTTTCCTTTCTTAGATGAGAACTGCTAGGCGTTGGTCTTCCCCCTCCTGACATAATGCACTTACCTATAGCAGATGAGGACCGGTATTTTCTCGTCTTCATTAAGGTCATCGGCGTTCTCTTTTACCACGCACTGATTCAAAGTTCATGCCCATTTAAAATGCGTCACATTATTATCCAACTCAATTTTATTTTATGATTGCAGCGTTTCCTACATAAAATCTAGCTCAAAGCTTTTTGATTCTAGATAATACCGCAAAAACAAACGACAATCGCAAAGTTCAAGGACAGTCAACCATGTCGAAATTGATTACAAATCAATAAAATTACATCCTGTATCAAGAGCGGAACCAAAAAAATTATTGCTCATTTAAAAGTATGCGGACATTTAAAATTAAATTAAATGCTCGATATTATCTTAAATCAAATTAAAGTATTTGATTCAAACCATGTCCCAAAGTATTGGTATAAAATTAATCATCGACCTTCATTAGAATTCCTTGGCGATCGATATCTTATCCCAGTTTTAACACTAAGCAGAACTTAAAGGAATGCCTAAATATTATTGCAACGTTGGCTCTCGACGCTGAACAGAGCATCTAAAATCCATCATAACGATTTCATTTAAGCAAGCACTTAAACGTGGTTTTTTGTTACTAAAATGGGCATAAAGGTCAATACTTGTAATAGTAATATTTGGTAATAATATCGAACGATTATCTACGAGAAGTAAAGAATGGACTATTTTGTGTAAGGTCGTCTTGCTCACGGTGTGACTGACCTGCTTAACGGAGGTTTAGAGTTTCATTGTAACGGACAGATTAGCACCGATTTATTTGAAGTCGGTATGTTAGAATAACAGGTGTACTTATTTGACACTGAACCTTATTTACCAGACTGCAAAGTCTAATTTCTAACATTGCTTTATCAAGATATCAAAAGTTTTTTTTTAAGGATTGTTTGAAGGTTTAGGTGGCAGGGTTAAGATAGTCCCGCAGATAACTCAATACTTAAAAAAAAACCCCCACCACAATAATAATTGACACTGTTTGTCTCTGCATCACCCAAAGGTTGACTGGTAGAAAATGTTCAAATTTGTTCCGCCTCTGTACTATGTGCTTGAAATGTTAAATAAATAATTAGGGTAGCGCTCAGAGTTTGAAAAAACTCATCTTGAGTGAAAAGCGTCAATGGGGATGGCAACTGTGGAACTAATGGCGCTAGCATAGCTAATTCCAAGCATCGTCATTGGTTGAAAATCTGTTAATGTCATTTCATATTTCAGACCTGATTGGTCAGATTGGGACTTAGCTATAGGCACGCCATCTACAAGGAGCTTCGACCGTCCTTCTCCATTGACGACCAGATAAATCACTTAGGGCCATCTTGCGGTTTTCAGCAAAAAACTCCAAGCAAGCTGAATCATCATTTCAACCTGTACCAATTTTTAACGCAAAGATTTCTGCTTACGTCACACACCGATAAAGCCAGCAACACACTACCCCAAAAACAATATTTACATCCAGCACATTGACCTACAGCCTACATTATAAATACTTTGCCAAAATATTTGTGCTACCGATAAGAGAGAAAGATAAATGATAATATATGAGTGTGATGGAAACCAGCTGCTTAAACATCCAGGTGGTACAGAAATTAGTTCAGGAGGTCAAGGGACCGTAGAGGTGTTTGCTCAGATGGCAATATGGACAGTTCTTTATAATTATTCGGTTTCGTTAAGTGTCTACACTGGCCTGCAAAAAGAAGTACTACACTTTTGCAATTTTCAATTTTTTCTAAACTATGGAAGCTAGAGATTTATAATAAAAAAAAAACGTTCTATGGCAATTTTTACCAGTTATCTTTGAAACTATAGACAAAATTAAACTAATTTTTCGAGTCCTTTTTGTTTCGAAAGTATATCTAGTGTACTTAAAAAGTTATTGCAATTTTAAAAGTGTGATACTTAGTTTTGCAGGCCAGTGTGTCTACACTGGCCTGCAAAACTAAGTATCACACTTAATGAAATCAGAATCATTAATCAGTGATTCATAATTATCATTCGAAACTAACCTGCATCATCATCTGCCTAGCCTTTTCCCAACTATGTTGAGGTCGGCTTCGAGTCTAACCGGATGCAGCTGAATACCAGTATTTTACATGAAGCGACTGCATATCTGACCTCCACAACTCAGGTACTAGGTAATTCGATCCCTACTACCTGTAACGACTGTCAAAGGTCTACAATTGACAGCCGGTACCAACGGCTAAACGTGCTTTCCGAGGCATTTTAAAATTATCCTGCTTATGATAAAAATCCCCAGCATAGGTTTGGGGTCTGTTTTTGGTATAATGGAAATTATATGGTATGATGAAGTCTTGGCCCCAGGGTCAGTGACCCGTGTTCCCCTCTTTTGTAATAGGGGTCAGGGTAATGTAGGACACTGACCTATGTGAAAAGTACAGTAAGGCCACGAAAACCACTGTAAATTGTAGTGTCACAGTTTATCCGCTATTTGGAGTAGGTAAACTGGCGGATCAAAATCCCACCGTAGAATACCATTTAAAAACCGCCAATTTCAACTAAATATCGCAAGGCCTACCAGCAACTTCATACGTCAATAAGAATCAATCTATATCGATCTTGGATCGTTATCATCTTCCTGCCCTTGTCCCATTCATTTGGGGTCAGCGCACCACGTTTTCTTCTTTCATTCTCCCCTGTCAGATGTCACGGCATCATTTACTCTTTTCTCTTTCATATCATTCCTCACAGAATTGCTCTTACATGTTTGAGGAAATACAGATTTCTAGTACAATAATAATATTCAATTTCCTACAAATACCTTCAGCTTAGCAAACACCAATGTTTATAAACTAGATGAAGAAATCCACTTGACGAAACTATTAATATTCTTCAAGTCTTCAGCTAACCTTTAGTCTGGAAGTAATTTTATCATCACCACGATGAACCTATACTGTCTGTACTACTCTTGATTCAGATCCAGCTGTTATATCGAAAATCTTTTCTTTGGCCTTCCTCTCTCTATCCATCCATCAACTATACCAATCTTAGATAACTCATAAAAAATCCCCACACTTCTACAGACTACAAACTGCATATTTGTTTAGATTCTTCAGCCCATAGACTTTCTCCCCCCAAGGTCGTGCGTGGTATGTCACCATTGTTCATTGTCCATTGTTCCTATGGGAAGCTGGCTGATGGAGTCATGGCTGATGCGGGGAATTGTTATCAAGAGTTGATGGTTTCATTCGGATAAGGAGATGGAAGTTTATTAGAGGTAAGATGGGGTCGGGAAACTGGTTTGTAGATTATGGGAGTGGTGTTATTAATTTGGAGTTTTGTTTGTTTCATTGCAGGTTAGAAATAAACCAAAAAAACTTTTTGTCTGTGCCACAGGACACGTAGTTTGCTATGTGTATTAACACAGCATAATGATGGTAAAAAAGATTGGACCATAGTAATATCATCTTTTAACTGTGGCAATACAGGGTAAAGGCCTCTTCTCATAAGAGAAGACATGAGTTTTAATCACCACGCTTGCTCAAGAAAATAGGGCAATAACTTGAATCTACCTACAGCTATAGCAAGCCATCTGAAATTGCTTTTCCATGGACTCACAGACCTACAAATAGCTATTTCGAAGACCACAGTACTTCGTATTCAGTTACTCTAATCCCCAGAGATCAAAAGGCTTCATCAAACTACATCCTTGAAACTATTTTAATCTTATTACCGACGAGAAAGTTCTAAACTCATGACTATTAACTTGATACAGTTATAAATCGTCCAGGGATTAGAACCGAGGTCTCAATCCCTCTAAATCCCTGAGCGAAAGTGGATGACTGCTTGACAAGTGAAGAGCTGACAGTTGTACGTAGGTATGTCACGTAGCAGGTAATGTACAGAAGGCTCAGTCTTCGACCAGGATTCTTGAACACGTCGATATCAAAGCAATGATACAAATTCAGCTTTGTGTAGCTGAAATGAGCCTTCAAAAAATTCCAATTCATATCGAAAGTTTTCTTCTAAGTGTTTCGATGGCAATCTAGCATACAGTATTCGTCATATTTGGCAGCTTCACTGTCGAAATTAAATGGTAAGATTTACCAGCAAATACTCAGCTGCAGGACCCATAAGACAGGGATCTCGTGCAAAGAAAAACTTAGCAAAGATACTGCTGTAAATAACTTGTTCTTCTCAGACCAGATTTCTTCTTAATTATTAATATCCTTTACCGTAAATTAGTAGTGACTAAGATTTACTGTAAAACGGATCTATAAACATCCAAGTCACCATAACTTAGGGCGAATACCACTCGTGAGACTAAACGTGATCAGCGCATTTAAACTGCGTTAGAGGGCTCTTACTGTCAACATTACTATTTACGGAGTTCGTAACTTGATTAAAAAAGGGCCTGCCTTCGCAAAATCTTTGTTTGTCAAATATTATTTCTCTTTGTGACGCATACGGAACCAACCTTCTGCCCAAAATCGATGTCAGCTGTCAGTAAAAGTCGCACAAGTAGGGCAGTGCGTGTGCGCCGAAACTGTTACACAAATACCTTACGATGTACTTAGTACTTGTCAAACCATTAGGGTTACCATTCGTCCGGATATGTACGGCTTTTCGGCCCTTCGATTGGACAAAGATAAAATATAATAAAGAGGTAAGTTAGAGTCCTGGCCATCTCAGAAACTAGTCATTATTTAAAAAAAAAACTATCACAAATGAAAAGCAAAACTGCCAAGTGCCATTATGTTCCATGTTAAAACTAAAAGTTGCACTCGGAAAGCTAGCAGATGATAAAAAACTTTGATGAATACTGAAAAAGAAAGATTTAAAAGTTAAATGTGGATCGATTGGATTTTTTGCATATGTCCGCCTTTTTAGGGCCTAATTACTAAGCCTCCGCTGTCCGTCCGTCTGTCTGTCAGCGGACTGTATTTCATGATTCATAATAGGTTTACAGTTGAAATTTTCACATGTGTATTTCTGTTGCCGCTGTAACAATAAATAATAAAAATAAATTGAAAGGGGCTCCTCTACTACGATCGTACGGAAGTTACGGAACCCTTCATGCGCGTGTCCGATCCGCACTCGAACGGTTTTATCAGGCCTCTTTCAAATTGGTAACCCTACATACGAATACGATGTGCTTAGTACTTGTCATTTTGTAAGCGTTCGCTGAATTGTAATAGATCTCTATCATTTTTTATGTGGAGTTTCTGTGTGTGTACGTTTTCCCTTTGACGATGAGCGAAAGCAATGCTAACGTGTTGTTTAACTTGCCTGTGGATATTGAAGATGTGTCGTAAGATTTACGTGACAATATTTAAGAGAATTATCGTTTTGAATAGCTTTCAGTCAAGTTTTGAGTATGAATGTGGAAGGCTGTGTGAAGGAAGATATGTCAAGAAAGGCGGTGTCTGCTTGACCTTAAATTGGGCCTAGGGCAAGTGAATAATGATAATTATGATGTGGACTGCTATAAGAGTAGAGCTTATGGCTTAAAAAGAGGTGACTGCTAAGATGACGAATAGTAGTGAAGTATGGAAGTAGGAGATATGCTGCGCCAAACCCAAATAAATTGGGATAGGGCCAGGAGAATGATTATGGTTTTATATTTTTAAGTTTTTGTTTTTTTTCGGATGGGAAATCATCAAATGACCCCTCCCGCTCTGGGCGGAGCGGAAGGGAGTGTCAGACTTTTACTGACTAAAACCCATCCATGTTCCTTCATCGCCCTTTGTGTTCCGGGGCCACGGTATCTAGATTTCATGGTCCTTCGTTGACAAAAACACAGACATCTCTTATTGATTTTTAAATCTTAAATACGATCTGCCCCAGCCTTAGATTTTCGACCCGATTCCCGGAAGCACGATAAAGGATTAACTTGATGAGCTCACCACAATATCCGCCCTGATTTCGGAAGTATGCCAGACTAATCGATCCTTCCTGATTACGGATATGCGCCGCTTTATTGTCTCGGAAATTTTGTGTCTGTCTAGATTTTAACCTTGTTCTATGTTAGGGTTTTGTTTCGGTTTCCGCACTTACTCCTTAAAGTGCGATTATAGCTGATCTAAATCTTAAAGGTGATAGTGAATAAACCTGACTGCCCGTTCCTGGGGCACTGGACCCGTATACACAGCTGCAGTTCTGGTGTAGCGGGAGGGGGACTCGGTTATAGTTATAGGTTTTTGAATTAATTATTATTTATATTGTTTTAATGAGAATGTTAGTTTATAAGTGTTACTAACAACAATATGAATCATTTAGGTTCGATTTAAATAAATAATAATAGCGATTTGAACTGACAAAAATCGTTCAAGTAAAATCTCTGAACCTACCTACAGACGCCAACATATCAATCTACCCGAAACTGTCAAACTTTCCCAATCAAACTTGAATCTAATACTTAAGCGATAAAGTTGAAAATCTATTAAAGAAATTTGACAGATTGTAGTGGCTTGAGGTCCTGGCTTCTGTTCAACACTTCCATTCCCAAAAACAGAGCATCCTTTGATTTCTAATTAAGCTCCGTAAAAGGTATCCATCAGCGTGTGTTCCCGTTCATAACCGCACGATAAGCTGTGATAAGCCAAACCAGATGTTTGTAACAGATAACAGTCGGTCTGTTAGAACTTTAGGTTCAAAGAGTTTTGGGAATGTGATGGTAAACATGTGGGTGATAAGGTGAAGTACTTGTGGGACGACAGTGTTATCTGTGAAAGCTTTTCCAAGTGTCTATCTTGGACTTCCATTGTTTCCTTCCTCGAGGTGTTTGTTTGGATGGGGAAATCTGTCTTATCTAATTAAACTAGCCTGTTCTTAGTCCCGCTGTAGGCTGCAGGTCAAATGCCTCGGTCTCCCTTTTCCAAATAGTTTCTGATTTCCATTTTCTACTAATGCGGGTCAAGCTTCTCAGCTGGTTGGAATATCTCCGCCGTTATTTCATAAATCATCTACATTAATATTATATAGAGAAAAGATTTGTATTTTTGTGTGTATGTTTGTAATAAATAAACTCAAAAATTTCTCGACCGATTTTAAAAACTCTTTCGCCATTAGAAAGCCACGTCTTTACTGAGTAACATAGGCTATATTTTATCCTAGTAATCCCACGGGAACGGGAACTACGCGGGTAGTAGCAGTTTAGACATACCCATGTAATGGCGCTGGCTAGTGGTTTTAAGGGAGAATTCTGTAACTTCAAAGTGACAAAGTCCCTTTGGTGAAGGGAATGCAAAAAAAAAAGTGAAGTTTTGATGTAATATCGGCACATGTATCCTATACCTTTTCACAATCATTACAATTTTTAATCAAAGGTCTAACTTCTATCCTGTCTTCTTCATAAATAAGCTCTGTATTGCAATACTCACATGTATCAACATTCCATAAATTAAATGACATTAGCTATGTAGGTATATTACCTTTGGATACAGGACAGTACGAGTACCTAATGCTTCATAACATTGTGTGAATCTATCATTTAGTTGCAAGCACTCATTTTATTGTCTTCCACAGACATATCTACATGTATATACATATACATTAGGTACATAATGGCGTGACTGCACTAATCACGGTGTTTCCCACAGTCCTCTATTGTACTTAAGTTTCTTCTTCTGGGAATTCGAGAGAAAAACATTGTGTCAATTGCATGTCATCTCACAGATTCTTGGCGTACAATTAATGCTGATGACGTGTTGAAAGTCGGGGTTGAGCTGCCCCCTTTGACATGACAATCTACGATCAGCAAAGAATGGGATAGAAATGTCTACATAACGATTGTAATCTCTGAAGGGTTCAGCACAGTCGTGTTTTCCGCCTGATCAGTTAATTTTTTTTTCGTTTACATCATGCGGAGCCGCCAAACCACGCCCCCTTAAAGTACAGGCCTATTAGGAAAGCGTCAATTTCGCGCGCAAAATAACAATAACTCTCGTTTGGCGAGCGTCGTCAGTGCGCTCGGCCGATCAGTATTGTCTTTCATTCATTATTTCTATACAAAGTCAACGGGGCGGGGCTAGAGAGCGTTTCTATGTTGCGAGTGCAAGCAAAAATTAGCTTAGTGGTGATCAGGCGGGAGTGTCCACGATAGTACCTAATAGTGCACTCACATTTCGCCAGTTATATATATGAAATAGGGGGCGAGCGAGGAGTAAATGATAGCGTGACAGAGGAGGATGGAAGAAAAAAACGTGTTGTTCCGACCCCAAGTAACATGGGACAAGAGGAAGATGATGATGAATTAGGGCGAGCCTATTGCCATCAACCGGGCACAATTCCAGACTCCGTGGCTGCTACTGAGAAAATCCTGATAGAAAAACCCAATAACACTTTGCCCGACCCGGGAATCGAACCCAAGACCTCATGCTCAGCAGTCGTGCTTGCAACCACTAAACCAACGAGGAACACTCGAAACTTTCTTCACCAACATCTACCTAACTGCACTGCTTGTACAAGTGAACTGCATCACGTACTCCATCCCAGAAGCTACGTTATCGCGGCAATCACGCTGCAGAGCAAATAGTGTCTGACCGATAGCGAGGTCACTGACCCACACCCACTCGCGTGCGTGCAGCGTCACAGCGGACGTGTGAGCAGTAGTGCAAGTGGGGTCAGTCCTTCAAATGTTTTGGGAAGTTGTAATTTCAAGAGGGCTTTGATGTGTTGAGGTTTGTTGTGTAGTGGAATAATTTTTGTTTGTTTCTAAAAATCATTAAAGGTCAAGGTCATGGTTATTTGTTTTGAAATTAAGCGGACATAATGGATTGAGGATGGAGGTCAGATAGGCAGTCGCTCCATATGAATGGTATTCAGCTCAGCTGCATCCTGTAGATCGGAATCCTAGCCTATTCTGAAATAAAAGGGACATAAGTGCTAAGAAAATACACTACCGTAACATTTTTTTAAAGTTTAGGTCTCAAATTAGTTTAAACATTTGGACTTGCGATTCCTTGGATTTGCGTGACGATTGACAGAGGAGAGAGGAGAGAATTTTTTAACATTTTCAAATATTTCTATAAAAAACACTATTGAAAAACATTTAAAAATAGTAGCCCACCAGCGCTGGGGACAGGGTCCGAGCTGCCGGTGGTCAGGACTCTTGAGAGAGGAACCTCCTAACAATACGTGCCGTGTCCAGAAGTACTGCTTTCTGAATCAAGCCCTTGATCCAGCTGCCAAGCGAGAGCCTCCTAAAATGTTGGTCGAGGCTCTTGGCTATTAAGCCATTATTATTAATTATCATTAAAACCTGTCGTAGTAAATGAAAGAGAACCAAAAGTCTGCCTGTCTAGATGAAACAGTATTCCAACTGGATAGAGACGTCTAACAATAGAACAGGCTTGATTGATAGAATCACTTACGTATCAATAACTTGAACTTGTTATCAAACAGAGAAATGTGTGGGGTCGTCGACCTGCCTGTACACTGTCTTGCGTGCGTTGTGCGTGAGGTGAATAGCTCTGGTGCAGTGAAGCTGCGTCAGTGGGTGAATTTTGGGCTGTCCATGAGATTTTGTGGTTGAAATTAAAAGTTAAGATACGTTATCTGTTGTTGTTCAGTGTTTTTGATTTTGTAATCGGATAAATATTTCTCGTATTAGAAAAAGATAAGGGTTTATCACTGAATCAGTTTACTTATAATTGCAATAATAAAACAATTGGTATTCAGCTTACCTTTGCATACAGTTTGTCCTTTACTATAACATTGTTTTCTGCCTCTGTACTATGACTTTCCGTTGTTTAACAAAGTCACTCTCTCAAAAAAAAAACAGAATCTCGCACAAGTTACACATGCTTTTTTTCTATACCATCAAAATAAAATAAAATCTTGAACTACCATACATTTTAAATTTTAAATCACCAACTTGATCTACTGCTACACATGTGCTACGTACAGAACTGTTATTGTAATAACGTTGCATAGCAAAATGTGACCGCTTGATCGCTCACGAATAGTTACGGAACAAAAGGTCATAAGCGGTTACAATATCTTTATAACAAAGTAGCTACTTTTCTAAATCACGTAACGCCTGTAATCCCTGCAATGTAAAACAGAGCTGTATCTTTTAGAGCCCCACAAATCGTCAGTTATGTTTAACAATCATGTATTAGGGGACGAGCCTTTGGCCGTCAACTAAATACAGACCAGACTCCATATGGCTGAGCCCGCCACACTATTCCCAAAACACTGAACTCCTGTGCGCCAGAATGAACAGTGGCGGCCACCAGAAAAGTGCCAAGACAATGAAGCTCGACGAAGTCTCAGAGAAACAATTTAACTGTCTTGGGTCCCACAACGAAATGAATTAAAAAAATATAGCGAAGGAGTATATCTATATACCCATCCATGTTCCCTCATCGCCCTTTGTGTTCCGGGGCCACGGTATCTCTTTCGAACAGTCCCGCAGCCCCGGCAGGCAGGTGACTCTGCCCTGGAGTGTAAATGTGGTGCTGCCGCACAAACGATAGGACACTTGATATCGTGTCCTGCCTGTCCTGTTGTTTGCACATCACAAGAGCTGGTGGACGCTACTGAAAGTGCCAAACACGTCGCCACATTTTGGGCTGACTCAATTTAAGGATACTGCATTTGTCTTTTTATAAATTCCAATCTTTTCTCAACTGTTTTGTTAAACATTTTGAAATTTATGAGGATTGAAGTTTCCTGATGTCTGTCGATTGATAAAACAGTATCTACAGGAACTCGGGCATATCTTGGAAATCACCATCTTTATCGATTGATTACTTAGACTATTAGGCTTATCTTACTAATAGTTTCCTGACAGTCTGACAACCAGTTTAACCATAGACGGATATTTTGTACTACCAATAACTCAGGTATTTGAGGTAATCAAAATAAGTTCCTGATTTAAAAAGTTCACTGGTTCAACGCCGACGAGGTCGAACGCGGCGAAGGTGGTGTGACGAGGATCATGTTTGCGAGGCAAGCGTGGCCAGAAATTCACAAAAAGAGAGCTTTGGAGGGGGAAACGGAAGGCTTTTGCCCAGTAGTGGGACATAAAATAAAGTATGAGAAAAAAAAAAGTTTTTGTTGGGTTCATTCATATTTGCATATTTCATGAGTTCTGTTTTCCTTGCCGTATACCGGAAATCCTTACATAAGGTCATAAGTACTTCCTATAACCTAACCTCAGGCCTATAATATCAGCAGCATGTATCAAAATGAATTTAACACTAAGTTTCAAATATCATAGTTTCCAGTAGGCCCTACACTTTCTCAGGTCGAACTTTGACCTAAACTGCTGTGAGGTCATGTTTCATGCTTGGCACAGCTTATGCATTTTTGCCTTCTTCAACTTATGAGATATATGGTTATGATGGGTGACTGAACGTCTGTGACAGCTTGTGTACTTTCTGTCGGTAGAAGGTAGCACTGTGTTAGTGACATACTGTATGACATTATGTGTAGTAAACTAGGTACCTATGTAAAGTATGTGTGTGTAATCTGATAATCAGGACCTTATTTTGACGTCCACAGCTTCCTCGCGACAATTAATTAAAGGAGTTAAGCTATGGGTATAACTACACACATCAAAAAAAGTTTGCGATCACTTTGAAAAATCGAAATCTTTTTTGTTACGGTAGATTATATTATGAAAAAATTGTTTTATTTTTTAATTTCAAACAGGGTATTTCTATTTAAAGAAAACACAGAAAACACACAACAAAGAAATTTTCTTGATAAAGTTCAATTAATAAAATTATATCAGCTTATGCTAGTGATCACAAACTTTGAAAACTGACTAAACAGAATCATACTTTTTTAGTCGGTCATCATCCCTATTCTAGGTTCATAGAGTTAAATTAATGGCGATTTCCTCTTTCGCCTGAGTACCATTCGAACTTCAAAGCAAGCAGAAGATATCGCTACGAACTATCTTAACATCAATGCAATGATCAGAAGATCATTAATACTCATGCGACACCGGTCTACGCCGGCGCACCGCGGCGCCTACGCACTGTGACACCGCCGATGTTGCGTAACGCACGGTAAGGTCACCAGGCGGAGTTACTGACCCTGACATGTTACATCTTCAAGCTAGCTGTGCTTTTCGAGCGGAGTAGGGTTTCAAGTGGTTGGTAAGCACCTGTTTCTATTGGAGATCTGTTATGTTGAAACGGATGATGAAAGATCGTCCCCGGAATTAAAAAGGCTGATAATGGTAATGATGCTGAATGGTAGTTTCTCTACATGAGAAGATGATTTTGCCCCATAAGGGAAGAGAATGAAACTACTTGTTATTACTGGTTACGACTGCTTCGTTGGTCGAGTGAACGTAAGCGCGACTGCTGAGTGAGCATGAGGTCCTGGGTTCGACTCCTAGTTTGGGCAAAGTGTTATAGGGTTTTTCCATCACGAGTTTCTCAGTAGCAGCCACGGAATCTGGAGTTGTGCCTGGTGGAGGGTTATGCTTTTTTAACCGACTCTCGAAAAGGAGGAGGTTATCTATCTGTTGCTTTCGACAGGTACATGATTCATGTTTTTCTCTACTTGGTTCAGTTGAAAGTAAAGAGTCAACATAGATAAAAAATGTATCCACAACCACATGTAATTTCACTTACTGACCATAGACATTTTCTCTCTATAAAATTACTGTGTAATCAGCTAATAGCTAATAAACATTGTTCATCTATACTTCTCGAGATAATCAATGTAATCAATATGTTTGTCTCAAGTACTCTCGTAATAAAAAATACGCGGTGAGAGTTGTCCGCAGGTGCGCCAGCGCAACCCGCTTGTGTTTATTGAATGGACGTGGTTGTTGAATTTTCGTTATTTGTATAATCAAATCAAAAAGGAGTAACCTTTTTGATTGTTGCAAATAAGACTGCCTTGTTGGTCTAGTAGTCGCAAACGCGACTGCTGAGCATGAGGTCATTGGTTCGATTCCCGGGTCGGGTAAATTGTTATTGGGCTTTTCCATCAGGAATTTCTCAGTAGCAGCCACGGAGTCTGGATTTTTTCGGGGACTACAACCGTGATGTTATGATATTGGTGTTCAACTTAATGAAGGTTTTTCGATACCTCACATTGGTCAATTCCTAATCATCCACCGTTTATGTAAACAGTATTCCAGTAAACAGACATCAATTAAAACCCAAAAATCCTTCCTTCTGATCTTCCAAGCTTGTTGTGCTGGCGCTGCCGCTGCGGCTGCAGAGAACCTCAAACGGCGTAAATATAGAAACCTTTGTGGTAACTATATTTTCGAGCCGTTTGGGGTTGAAACTCTGGGGCCGTGGGGTCCGACTGCCCATAGCCTGTTCAAAGAACTTTCAAAACGCCTTTCCCGTGACCTAAGGGCTGGCATTTACCTTGGTCAGCGGCTAAGTCTTGCCATACAACGTGGCAATGCCGCCAGTCTCTTGGGAACATTACCAGCTGACAGCGTTGAGGAGGAGTTTTTCGATGCCCTTTTATAGTTTGTTGTTAGTTTATTTATTTTAGTTTAAGTTTTTCATTAATTATGTAAATATATTGTTCCTACTTAAATTTCAAATCCCTTATTATACGCATTAACGCCACTTGAAAATTCAGTCCAACCAAACTGCCAACTACCAATGCATAACCGCCATTATTAAGTAAAGCCACGTCCACACGGTATGAAAATACCGCATACACGACGATTACGTGCTGGCTTTAACAAAACACTCACGATTTTGGTGAAAGTGCACGCTGTGTGTAGCGGTAACACCCGCCAGTCTGAGTGTGCACTAAGCTTAGTGCAGACCTTTTTAGAATAAAAAAAAGATTCGAGTTTGAATTTGGAAGGAAAGAATAATCGAGATTGTATAGTTTGAAAGTAGAAGGATTGAAGAAGTTATTTAAAATTAAAAAAACAATTCTTTTGTTTGGCCTGTTGTCTATTTGGTAAGTGCTGCACATTTTTGTTTAGTTTTTGAGAATGTCTGAAAGTCAAAATAGATTTTTTATTAGGCTGACATTTGTAGCATTATATGTACCTAACTGTCTTCAAATTCCTCTTCTGCTAAGCATGTTCATTTTAAACCAAGCGTTCAGTTGAACAAGCATTAAAATCATAATGAGTAAAGATTATGAAATCGTGTAGTTGTAAGTTAGTAATCATTTACGTAGACGCATAGACTAGAACGCATTGCCTAGTCTGTAATTTCTATAAACTAATATTATCTGCAATTTGTCAGTTTTCCCCATGTTTTCCCAGTATTTTCTGATGGAATTACATAAATGGCCTTATGTCATTTTGCTGTAGAATGTAATGTTAATATATTGTTTTTTTTTCGTAGATGCTGTTATTATAAATACAGTGTTTTTTTCCTAGATTTAATAACGTAACTGAATTCTCCACCCATTTTTTGTAAACTAGGTAACTGTCAATAAAATTCTTGTAAAATACGAAACCTATATAACCTACCTACCTATATTTTACAAGCATTTCTAAACACATTTTACAAGCAGTACCTATGTCTTTATATAACTCCTATTGTATGCAACTGTTAAAGTAAACCAAAAATCCACTAAATCTACTAGAATGTCATATTTAAACTATTTATAACCTACCACGCCAGCTAACAAGTATACCTAACATATAAATCCGTCAATATGTCTTCTAGAACAACAATGAGACTGGTTTTACTACGCAGCGTACAGTCACGAGCAATAATATCTATACACTAGCAAAATATAACACAATTTACAAAATGACCAAATCATCAAGACGAAAGAATTCATCAAAAAATTCGTTCACATCGCTGTCAACGTGTAATGTGCTCAGTAGCCTGGCAGCATTGAATGGCAATTGCTGATTCTCTGGCCAATTCTTCTCTTTATAAAAGTTGTTTCCTCGTGGAACTTGCAACTTTAAAACATCCGTCTTGTTTATACGGGTTTCGAAATATCAAGTTTGTAAGTATGTGCATACAATTACAATGCTGGTGGATGGAGAGGGAGAGGAAGACCAAGAAGATGATGGGTGGATTGTGTGAGGAATGATATGAAAGGAAAAGGAGTAAATAATAGCGTGACGGTTGACAGAGGAGAATGGAAGAAAAAAACGCGTTGCCGCGACCACAAGGAACATGGGACAAGGACAAAAAAAAGACAATGATGATGATTTATTTGATTTTTGAAAACACTATTTAGTGCTCGCGACTGTACGTACCACGAACATTGCTACTCGTATAAAATATCATAAGAAACTAGTCTTAGTAGCTAGACTTGAAACAATGAGGTTTTCATGTCACCCAGGAATTCAATTGTTTTCCACAAGTAATTATAACCTTGTTAGTATGTGGCTATTTATTATGTTGAGTCGCTTGTTTTTCTTTGAGAATTACTAAGAAAAAAAAAACTCATTTTCAGCATGCGGAAATTGTATTTCTACCCATCTGTGGCGGAGCCCAAAGAGGGTAAGGTTTTTTGTGTCTAGTAAAAAATATGCAGTTTCATGATCCTATTATGATTTATCAGTCGCTATTTCAAAGTTCAGACCGCTACCAGGCACTGTTTTTTTATATAGCAAACACTTCTCTCTTCGAAGCAAAGGCTTCCCCAAAGCCCTTCAGAGCGCTGTGTTGCCAACAGAAAAAAAAACATATTCCATCAGCTGCTCTTGCAAGCATTTGCACCAATGCAATATAAATCTATAATTAGACAGTAAATAAAAATAGATTGGCAGTAGTTCGCCCTTTAACACAATCTATATCCGTCATTGGCTAACTGAGTGAGCGTGTGCGTACTATAGCCCACTACTTGCAGTACGTTTGTCTACCTAAGGCTTCAGAAGTGGCATTTATAGTTTTAGCACGCTTGTCATTGCTGAAACAACTTGCTTGCCCAACCGGGCAGAGGACACCCACACTTCGCCACTTATGGTTAAATCCTATGCAACAGGGGATGAGCCTATTACCATCATCCGGGCATAAGTCTACACCGGGAGAAATTCCAGCGAACACTACCTGGGAATCGAACCTAAGACCAATTATGTGAAGTTAAAATTAGAGGCTGTATGCGGAAGGCGACAAACCAGGTGCTGTGTCGCGACTTAGGACAGGCGTGTGTCCAACAGTGGACTCGATAGACCGAGTTCATTAATGAATCAAGGTTCCAATTAATTGCATTTATTAAGATAGCACTGGCGCTACTTTGATTGACAACAAAACTAGGAAGTCGCCGCGCGCCCGGCCGGCACGCGACTTTAAAAATAACACAAACGACAAAAAAAATACGAGCGATGACAACCATATTTTTGATAAATTCAGAAGTAATGTGTTGCCATTTAAAATAATATTGTCCATAAATAATTTTAAATGTTCCAATAAACCACCAGCCTTTAGTCACTCAGTCAAAATTAACAAAACGTTATAAATTATTGTCAGAGTACACGCAAGATCGGCTCCACGTATCAATTAAAAACCACGCTTGTTTCCACACATAAAATAATGCATTAATTATCACAACACGTTACTTTCCCCTCTCTCAGTAGCTTGGAAAACCGCGAAAGTTGGTTCTCAACGCAGTTTACGCTCAGCCATCGCACCTGATAGATACATGAGAAACAAAACGAAACTTTAAATCGATTTGAAGTTTATAATCGATTATTATCGATTTAAAATAACGATTGATTATTTTAAAAATAGACCGAGCGAGTGACAAACGACAGTGTCGAACAGTGAACTAAGTCTGGTTCTAAATTTAAACACGCATACCGAACGGAAATATAGAACGCCCAACGGATTGCATGTTCTAAATTTAAAACCCCGAATGCAGCTGCCAGTGTGAACTTTGTCGCGGGATTCCGCTTTCTTTTAAAAAGTAAGTTTGTTTTAAAGTTTGGATGATAGTATAAAAATGGCTGTTGGTTTGGTACCGATCGTGATCTAGGGGCGTGATTTAGTCGATCGATTGTTTTGTAATTGCCATTGATAGTGAAAGTGTCGTGTTTGACGGCCGTCGTCAGATTGTTGGTAAATATTTTCTAACATTTATGAACTTTCACTGTAGTAGCTAGTACTGCGGTGGTATCCAAACAGTTTGTTTCGAAGAAATTGTTTTGTTACGCAATGATAGCGTGCACTGCAAGCATTTGTTTGGTTGTTCTACTCATCAGTGTCTTAGACCACAAATTGCACGATGAACTCGATTCATTCTAACCTGTTCGACAAATATTGATGAAGTTTTGATGAAAAAAAAAACTATGACCTTTGAAAAATGTCTTGCTAATGACATCACTAGACAATGACATACTAATTATTTATTGTATTTATACAGGCAAGTCAGTGATCTATAGACTTATAACACGCATCAATCTGCAAGATCAATGGGCCGTAGAAGAATTATGTGTATGAGGGAATTCAACCATGGCACTATTGTCAATGCTTTTGTTGATGATTTGTTTATTGTCTCGTCAACTCTTGTCATGCTGAACATATTAAATGCAGCCAGAAGTAACGCTGAATACACTATAAGTAGGTAGGTACTTCTAAGAAGAGACGATGGCAGCGAAAAAGACGTTATCTATCTTCCATTTTATTTAATGTTTTCGTGTATGGCTTCTCGCTATCTTCCCTAAAAGCCGCCTATTTTCTGGAACCAGAATCATCATTTTATCGGCTGCTAATAAAAGGCATCTACCTTCATATAAAAGAATTAAAAGAAAATCCGGTCATAAAAAACCCTGAAAATCTGCCGTTAATACAACAGCTTTAATTGGAATGCCACTTATTAATATTTAATAGTAAATTTTTGTCACCTTTTAATAAAACCCGCAGATATTTCGATTACATCCTATTACGATTCTAACAGCAAAATAGACGTGAAATAATAAAAAAAATCACATTATGTAACTCAAAGTAACACTTGAATACCAAAATAATCAATTAATCAGAGGTCATGTCAAGAGCAATTAATCTACTATCTGTCTTCAATAAATATTTATGAACAACATAAAATAAATAAAATAAAAACATCGTTAAATTTTATCAAGTCGACCTCCTTTGTAGTGTGGCGTGTTTTGAATACACCTCCTTTTTGTTAACCTCCTTACGTAAGTTAGCGTAAAGGCTCGTTTACACAAGCAGTTTCTAGATTCGTATTTGCATAGACGATTACCGAATGAAGATACAATAACCGACCAAGTAGAAGGTCCCCTTTATATTAAATTTATTTTTATAATTTGTTGTTACAGCGGTAACTTTTTAAAGGTCAAAGTCATTCCTCGACCTTTATGAACTTGGAGGGTTGTATTGATGATTTTGATGATCATAATTCTGTAACTACATATGTTTTACAGTCGCGAACAATATTCTAATCAACATACAACCTAGCACAGGCCTGCAAATTGCAAAAAAAAACAAGAAAATTAAAATTTCGCAGGCAAACCTGACGCTTTCACCTTAAGTACAAATAAGGGCTACCGCACACTTGCGACAAGACTGTCTTTAGACAGACAGTTACCCTACTAGTGCGAGCAAGAATACATAGTCTGTCTCGTTCGCACTAGTTGTCTGTCTTTAGTGTGAACAAAACGCCGAGATCTTCAAACCTCTCTTCGTTCGAGAAACTCGCCTCATGTAAACGAGCCTTAAAGCTATTATTACGCTATTCGCTTACGGGGTAGGCTGTTACGACATTGTACTTAAAATGCAATAAGTAGAATTCATCCGGTGTAGGAAGTGTCGTGTGGTTAGAATGGAGATGGTGGTGGATATGGCGTGGTGCGGCCTGTTCGATATTGTGAGCAGAATCTTCTTCTTTCCGAATTAATCTTACATTCGTCTAACATAGCATATTATCACGCCTGTAATCCCCGAGGGATTAGGCAGAAGTGTACCTACCTCTAGTATTTTCACATTTCGCAGGTCATATTTTAGTCCCGTGTAATATGGGACGCCCCAACCGTGGCCCCGGAACACAAAGGGCGATGAAGGAACATGGATGGGTTTTAGTCAGTAAAAAATTGACACTTCCTGCTCCGCCCAGAGCGGGAGGAGTCATTTGATAAGTTCCCAACCGAAAAAAAAAACAGGCGCGCCTCAACCGAGTAGAAGGGGTTTAGGTTGTAAATACCCTAATTTTGTGGAAATCGAAAATCTTTTGTATTTCTTCAGGCTGGACAAAATTTCTTTGTTCCGGGCTCTTGTTGAAAAATACCGAATTTTGGAGAGGAATTCCTAAACCTCTTATATTTTTTAAGGCTGGGTGATTTATGGTAGGTAGGTACTCTATGAGAGCTAGGCGTGGCTAGACAAAAACCAGTCACTTTTCCTTTAGACCTTATAACCTATCACGGTATTTTGGTGTACGTGACTTTGAATAGGATCGAACAATCGGTAGTATTCGTGATTATTACGAAGTGTCTTCGTGTTCTCGATCCATAAGTTCAGCAGTAAGTTGTGTCTGTAATTTCAAGTTATTTGTAAAAACTGATCTGAACTCGACGCGCTCAGTATATTGAAACTGTTTTGAACTCGGTTTAGAGATGCGGATCGTGTTTAGTTTTATTAAACATAACATCACGACTGTAATCGTCGAAGGGTAAGGCAGAGGTGTACGGCGTGTACCTTTTAGTCAGTACACTCACATTTCGCCAGTTATGTTCAAGTTGCCATCAACGGGGCACAAGTCCAGACTATGTGGCTGCTGCTGAGAAATTCCTGATGGAAAAACCCAACATCACTTTGCCTGACCCCTCTTTTTTTTTTTTTTTTAAGGATGGGAAATCATCAAATAACTCCTCCCGCTCTGGGCGGGAGTGGCAGACTCAGACTAGAGAGAGAGTGTCAGACTTTTACTGACTAAAACTCATCCATGTTCTTTCCTCGCCCTTTGTGTTCCGGGGCCACGGTATCTCTTTCGAATAGTCCCGCAGCCCCGGCAGGCTTCGGCCCTTGCCTATTGCTGACTCTCTTTGAGGCGCGCGTGGAACACGAACGCGCCGTCAACACGGCCTGTCGTCATGAGACGGAAGGACGGCGAGCTAGCCCATAGCTCCCCGTTTTGCCTGACCCCTGGGAATCGAACTCAGGACCTCATCGGCAGCAGTTGCGCTTGCGACCACGAGACCAACGAGGTTGTGTTCACTTTCATTGATGAAGTTAAATAGAAACGTAAAAGACATTATAATTATATGGATGCTCATTCAACGCCATCTTGTGTCTCAGATTTTTATGAAAAAAAAAAACACTAGTCTTAGAAATTCTTCTTTCCCGTGTTTAGTAAATAATAATATAGATTACATTACAAAAACTGATCCAGTTCCTGCCATTACTTTACGTAAGTAAACATAGAAAGTACAGTAATGCACAATAATCCGAGGAAGCTCGTAATTTATTGCGCACGCGTCGCCGCCATGACACTTTGATGGTGTATTAAAGTTATTACGCGACATTATAGAAATGTTGTGATTAATATTATGTTAGGAATTACATAGTTTGATCAATTTTAGTAAAGGCTTTTTCCCTCGTATCTTCATCTACATATATTATGAGTATAGAAAAACACATCTAGCTTATCACTAGGTCAAGAACGAATCCATTTTTAACTGATTAAAAAAAAGACGAGTCTCTTAATTTAGTTGTATTTTTTATATTTGTTATCTCATAACTCCTTCATTTATTAACCGATTTGAAAAATATGAAATTTCATTAAAATGGGTTCAGTAGTTTGTTTTTTGTCTTCTTGACTTATGTTGACAAGATCGTCGTTAATAACTTCCAGTTACAATGTAAAATTGATTTATGCCAGGAATTTCCACAAGTGCAACAACTAAAAAGGGAAAAATAAAATGTACTGCAGTTAGTCAAAAGGTTAGGGCAGTCGAGTCGAAATGTGAATTATTGGGCTCCTTCAAGTCCGAAAATGATCGATGGTTTCCAGAACTCTCAAGATGGTTTTCTGCATCCTCTTCTAATATCTCAACAAGTCTAAAGTAAAGGTCTAAGGAAACAGAATCCAATGTGTAAAGAAATGGGTATTTGCAAAATTGTCATGCTTTCAAGCCTATTAATTTGCATATCATTTTAAATTAGTATTAACTAATTGCTTGCCCAGAATTCTAATTTAACGCTATTAATCATTATTTTTAATCAACCGTTATAAAATCAGAATTTTGTTAATTAACCGCGGTCGAGTCGCTGCAAATTGAGAAAAATAATCCAAAAAACCACCGTTTTCCTGATCTTGAGATTACATCGAAATAATTAAATCAGAACACCGTAATCTACATAATTGTTAAATCCGTGGTTTACCGTATAATTATGTTAAGTTGGTAAAAATGTTCATAACAATATCACCTTTTAACTGTTCCAATTCAGGACAGGACAGTTAAGGGGCTGACAACACCTATTTGATGTTATTTAAGCATTTTTTAAGAAAAACGATTTGTTCTAGCACATGCGGGCTTGTTCCAGTGCAGGACGAAGGTCTTTTCTGTCGTCGAAAAGAGCATTGATCACGACTCTTGCTCCTACGAGGTTAATTCAGAGACTTGTATGTCTCATAATAGTGCAGAGGGCCTAGCTAGACGGAGTGAAATTTTATCAGCCAAAACCATAATAGAATAGTACATTTTGATACAAGTGGAGAAAGTTAGTTTTTGCATTCGAGGCGGAATTAACTCCCGAGCCGTAGGCGAGGGTGTTTTAGAGCTGAGAACTGCAATAACAAATGTCCACGTGTATCAAACGAAGTTTTTCAATACACTTTTGAAGAAATTAAATAAAATAACGAAAAACATTTTTGTCATAAATTAATAAGAAACTATGTTTTTAATTTTCTTTTTTTCCGCGCTTTGCCTTCGCCAGGTTGAAGGAGAAGCAAAGGTATGAAGCCGCTAAACAGCCTAATATATATATTTTTTTTTATATATTTTTGAATTTAGAACACAAATAAATGTTAATTTGTTTATAAAAGTAAATGTTAGTTTTAAATAATCATTTTTATCTATGATTTTCTATTTATAAAAACAATTTAAGTATTTAAAAAATATTTACGCGGTAAAGACGCATTATTGCTTTGCCAAAATTAAAAAAAAAACATTCACCTCCGACTTAATGCATTGAACCAATTTGGACTAAGTATAGGCAGTATAGGTATAGTTATCTGTGGCAATTTTCATGCCCGCACACGTGTCGGAAAATGAAAAAAAATCGCACGCGTGTGAAATACATTGCATGTTGAACCTAATCGTAGTGCGTTATGAATCAGTTTTCGAGGAAGTGTATTGAATTTTTTTTTTTTTTTTTTGTATTGACAAAAGCTACCGGAAAGTTGGTGAATAGACGAGTGGCAATCGCTAGGTGTAGGGGTTTCTTTCAACGTAATTAAGTATTGGGATTGTTCAGACATTTATCATCAATTCTTCATTTTCCTGTCGTTGTCCCATACTATTTGGGGTCGTTTTCTTCTTCCATTCTCCCCTGTCAAATATAGATTTCTGTTACAATATTCATAATGTAAGTAGTACTTACGGTATGCGTAAGTACTGCCTACATTATGAATTCAGCGTAGCAAACATCAATATTTATAGACTAGATGAAGAAATCCACTTGACTAAACTATTAACATTCTTCAACTAACCTTTAGTCTAGAAATAATGTCATCATCACCGCGATGAAGCTATACTGTCATTAAAATGCCTAGACGTTTACTAAAATCTCATGATTCAGACCCAGCTGTTATATCGGAAATGTCTAGAATATCTCGCAACTAAAACTTCCATACTAATTTTATAAATGCAGAAGTAACTCCGGGTTCCGATGGAATTTGGTACAACGGTAGACAAGATCTGGATTTGCACTTAGCATACATTTCTAATGGGAGTAAAAATCCCCTTAACAATGACGAAAGGTACTTGTTCTCCCCGTCATTGCGATATTTCGTCGTTTTAGTCGATTCCCAGCAATGATTTTTGCGTGGTGTTACCGAGTTTGATGTACAGAATGCTTGGTTGACGACTTCATGAAGGGTCCTGTATAGCAGTAGTATTTACGTTTCTGTAGGATTCTTTTCGAACCTCCACAAAGGCGAAGCGAAAAGAAAAAGTGATTAAATAATATTATTTCTACATTCGTCACTAAAAGATGATTAACATTTTTACCTTCAGGCGTGGAAACGCCGATATAATTGTACGTTATATCAGTTAACGATAATAATCTATTGAGAAATATTTGTAGCACACCTTCATACTATACGTTAGGGAAATTACGTAAAATTACTTTCGTTTCTCTTCTTGCTTGATGTACGAGGAGAATCTCAAACGGTAAAATGTTAGTATTGGACTCAGGTTTTTGTACTTCCCATTTCTCTTAGTTGTCATGTAAAACTAAACTTGTGAACTGTGGTCCAGCATCCTCAAACTCAGTGCGGCATTTCTCTTATTTGAATTGTAAAAGTAATACTTTAAACTTCTTGTTTGTTGTATAACCTGAAGGAAGTCGAGATTACGAGTACTTACTTACGTACTTGTACGATTTCAATTGGCTTATGGGTATTGAACCTCACCCTAAGAATCCTAATAAGTGTTGGAAGCGGACCGTTCTGTTATATCCGGATATTGTTGTGTTTGGCCGCGCTGCGGAGACGTCTCAAATAATTATAACACGAGCTAATAAAATAGTTAAAAACCTAATACAATATTGTATTGTTGTTTCCAACTTCTTTCCTGCAACATTTAGGCATAGGCTACCTCCCATTAGTGCAGTTTAGCGTGAGTATTCGCTAACCAACGGTCATCGTCATCATCATCATCATCATCACAGTTCAAAATTATCCACGGCTGGGTATAGGCGTCGTATACTTCCCGGCTCTGTGCGACCCCCATCCCGGTATTCCCAACGAGTTTGCTGATATCGGCAAACTAAAGCAATTTTGAATGGCCCAAGTTTCTTTGGCCTAGCCTGGCCTCTATTCGTTCAAAGTTTTACCTACTCTGATATGATAATTAACATGTTTCCTCAAAATCTTCTCTCTTTCCCAGACAACAGACAGCGCCGACTTCCTGGCGACACGGCCGCACACAGCGGCTGTCATCCCGGGCAAACCCGCGGGCAACCCACTGCAGTTCGTGCGCGTCGGTCCTGCTGACCTGGGCAGCCGAGCACGGGAGCAACTGAGACGGGCAGAGCTCGCCAAGAGGACCGACCCTGCTCGCATTGAGAGGCAGGAGGATTGGCAGTCGGTGAGTGATCTTGTCATTAATGTAGATATACGTAAACATCGCACGGCAGAGGTTTACCTAATTAGTGAACGCCAGGTATGTTTAAGTTCCATGCAATAATTTATTGAATACCCCGCATTCATGCAAAAAATAATTAAGCAAAATTAAATGATACTTTATCAATCGATGCTGACTGGCATCTACTGTTATGTGGACCAGCACTGGTCATACCTATGGTTGTTTTTGAAGCACCAGCATCTACTGTTTTCAGAATTTGTAATGTCTTGTGATTCATACTTTTAATACCATGTGTTTATTACTAAAAATAGTAATGACCTTGGCTGGAAAATACAGACGGTTCGTAATGAAAAATCTGATACAAATTGTAGATCTAGCTTAGGCCTCGGCACTCGATTCCCTGTAATATGGTCGTCAGTCTACATGATTCAATGATCATCATAGAGCGGTGAATCTAGCAGTAACTATTGAGTGTCTGCCTTTGCAACTTGGAAAATACAAGTTACCATTTACTAAGAAAAATCCAATAATTACCGCACCATTTACCCAACAAAGGAAAATCAATACTATGACTAACTAGATGACAAATCCATTATATTCAAAGCATGGGAACGTATCGGCTATGCAGCATGCGCACACGCATATCATCTCCATCTGGAACACCAACGAATCAACGTAAACATTCTACAGTTTTATTTCTGCCTACAGTTTTAATGGACCAATGAGGAAGCGCGTTGCTCAAGATTGTTGTAGGGTTGTCGAATTTTATTGGTGTATTTTTGTGATTGGTAATTGATTCGAGTACCTAGTTAATTGATTTAGGTTAGTTAGTTGGTTAGTTTACCCGACACCACGGGGCTGTGTGTCAGGTCCTAGTGACAGTGAGAAAAACAAATGGAGCCAGCAATGTAGTAATTGTTGATGTTGTAACTATTCTTTGCCCGCCTTGCAGCGGTTTGGTTTTAACACTGATTCTGTAATTAATCTACTAATGCAAGGTTCGAAGCCTGTAAAAACTGTATTGTTAGAATTTGAGTTGAAGGAGTTCACAAGTATTCAAGTATTCATTAAGTATTTTAGTATAAGGATGTTTATATGTATAATAAGTATGTATTTACAAACAAAAAGTATATAAGTAGTATATCAACTATCTGGTGTCCACGACACAAGCCTCGTTGCTGAGTGTGGCACTAGATGGCGCTGTGTGTTAATGTCCAGCGATATTATTATATTATTATTATTCATTTATTTGTACTCGTCTCCTTTCTTTTGCCGTACCTACCAATGATTGGATGAATGTAGATGGCTGTAAGAGTAGAGGAAGACCAAAGAAGCAATGGATGGACTCTGTGAAGGTTGATATGGCTAGAAAGGAGGTGTCTGCTGAGATGACGAGTAATAAAGAAGTATGGAAGAAGACATCTGCGCCGACCAAAATAAATTGGGATAAGGGCAGGAGAATGATGCAAAGCTCACTGTTCTTTAACCCTTTGGCTCAAAGTTTTCTTACTAAAAAGAACAAATACTGGACTCCCTGTAGTACACCCATTTTACCTAGTAGCACTTGTTAGTAATTATCAGCAGTAGGTTAAGTATCATTTGCTGCGAGGTGTGTGGTCTAACTCTCTCATCTCTAAGCGTTCCGTCACGGTCGTTACTGAGGAGTTTACCTATTAATACCTGCTGTTTATGCTGGTGACATATTTTGCGCTCGTGAAGTTTTTAGCAAATACATCGTATATGAGACATAATAGGTCGGTCGAATCTTAGGATACATCTCGGTTTGTGGCAAATCAACATACAAAAACATTACACTTCTTCTGCTGCAGTCGGGTGAATACAACCAACGCCTTGGCCGGCTCCGTCTCGCATGGCGAGGACGGAGTCCCAGCTCTGCGATGAAATATTTTAAGTAGGCTAAATTACTACTATAAGTAATATTAAATCTTGTGGACAATATAAAAAATGCACCCATAAGTTACAGTCTAAACTCTTAATCAGTAAAAAAACACTTTAGACTGGTGTCAGTCAAAACCCTTATGAAGTTAAAACGCGTTTTCTACATTAAAAATTTATGTTGTTTTAGAACGCCTCAGTTGTAATAACATACGATTTGGTCACAGATTTAAACATGGCAATTAGCACAAGTGTTATCAACCATCTTAAAGAAAGAAAAAAAGGAGATTTTATTCCCTGGATGTTTTAATTATTTCCCGCCAACCCTAACAACCATGGACGCAGTTAAAATAATTCAGTGTTCCTACCGAGTGAAGATTTTCACTTTTTTTCCTAATGGCGGTTAATTACTGGGCTTCCGATGAAACTGGAAAGCGCGCCAAAACCAGGTTAATAGCCAGACATTTTTTTATATGAAGATTTCTGCAAAAATTATTCCCTTGTACGTAGTTAGTTGAGGTTTGTATGCCTTGAGCTTCTTTATTCCCTTATGCGGTTATGGTGTGATTAGAAAACCCTTGTTTCTTGTTCTTTTAAACCGTAAGAACACTATCAATTCGTATCATCCATTGTTTTATAAAGGCAGAATCAAACTCGAAAAGTATGAGCTTGCTTGCTTGCTTTTGATGTTTGTGATTGCAAAAGACCCCAAATCCTCCCCAGACCCCCTCGAGAAGAAATGTTTTATTTAGTGTCATAATAACTACAAAACAAAAACGCATCTGGTATTTCTGGTAGATGACCTGAATCCTAGATTATGTCTTTCTCGCAATTCATTCTGGGGGCCTAAAATTACAGCTTTAGCAGAATCTTAATATGAATCACGTTAAAAATGTTATTTCTTAAAATGGACTTTGCACTCATAACCATAAGGTCTATTTTAAGAATTTAAAATTTTTAACGATTCATATTTTGATTCTGATAAAGCGGCCATTTTAGACCCCCTGAGCCGACCACATGACTCAGAATGTCTTCATCTTCGATAGATCTTTCTTAGCCATGATATCATGGCGTATTTTCCTCTTACCAACTATATTTATTAAAATAATCTATTGTATTTTGTATTAAATTATTTTTTCTTACCTTACCCAACAATATTCGTCAAAATTCAGTACCCTGCGCCGGCGCAGCTGGTTGAAAAAGCAGTTAGTTCCGTTCTACGTGCAGTGATTTCAAAATCCTTATTTAACAACACTGAGTGGGTATTGATTTATCACTCGTAAATCCTCTAACGTGGCTTGTTTTTGTTTGTTATGTCTTTATGACATTAATGGTCGAAATATTTATGTTTTCTGTTAGTTTTCAAAACCCTATAGGTATAATAACTTTGGTTCTGAGGTATTGGTTAAGAATGTATTTCTACAGCATATTTTGATTTTGCTAATGGCGATACCTTTAGTCAAATTGTCTAGTCAAGACAAATACAGGCTTCGTAATTTAGCTATACAAACAAACTTATCAGACTAACTTTCACATGAACCAACTCGACCAATCGCATTGTGATAGTCCACTGCTGGACATAGGTCTCTCCTAAGCTGCGTCCTCAATCATTTTAACTAGACAAAATGATAATTATTTTCCAAACCAATGCACAAACAAACTACCTGCAATTAAAACACAAGAACCGAAGCTATTACAAAAACGTCACACCACAAATAGGTAGCTGACATTCATATTTTTTTCTTCATTTCCATTATGCCTCACGTTTTCCTCCAATTACTCCGATGACAGATTCATCAGACAGTATGTGAAACATCAGATAATGACAGAGAATGTCGCGGCCATCTTGGGTCCAATTACTTGGATCGTAACAAAACAATAACAAAGCTTGCGCTGCCTCAGGCGCGGGCGCAGGCCGGAAGTTGTGCGCATACGCATGCCCGGCGACGGCTTCCGGTCGGGAGTAACGAGCCGCCCTTTGTAACTATGTGTGTTTAAAGTTTTTGTGAGGTAGCTGCACTAGTTGGGTTGCTGGTAATTAATCTTGCTGGTGTATCTTAGTTTTTTTTAAAATAAATGGTTTAGTAGTAAATGCTGTCAGAAAACAAACCCTTAAAATGTAATATTTACTGTCAGACTTTACAAGTAAATAGGATTGCAAATGTCATAATTATACCAGTTTATTTGGGGTCGGCGCAGCATGTCTTCTTCTTCCATACTTCTCTATTACTCGTCATCTCTTCAGACACCTCCTGTTTTGCCATATCATCCTTCACACAGTCCATCCATCATTTCTTTGGTCTTCCTCTACTAAAATGTAAATGCTTCTGTATGATTGCAAATGTTAATTATTTTAGAGACACACCCCACAATTGAATTTCACTTACCTACAAGTTTCAACAGAATCACTAAATGCAGTTTGCGCCAAGCGAATTAAAACATCGATCGCTCTGTTTCTTTCAATTATTTGAAGTCAACAAAGACAGAACGATGTTCGTTTTGAATACGTTAAGTGCATTTTATTATTTGTGGTGCGAAAGGGCTTTAGAAGTTAAACTGATGATTGTCTAAAAAAATGCATTGAAAATTTTCAATCAACTTATGTAAATTCTTGTTTCCTTCTAAACGTAACATAACATCACTGTTTTAAGCGTTTACGGTTCATTACTATACTTAAAATGTCACTTACGGGATATCTTCCATGATTATTGTTTTCAACAACAATGGACAAACAACACAACAAACACATTTTTTTCCATCCACCCGCATTCTTCAGTCAACCCGCGGTCATGGCGCTTGCAACAGCGTCGAAATATCGGGAGCTCAAAAATAAACAGTAATCACGGAAGATATCCCGTAAGTGACGTTTTAAGTACATAACATCACGTCTGTAGTCCCCGGTGTACTTAATAGTACACCCACGTTTTGCCAGTTATGTTTAAGTCCCATGTAATGGGGGGCGAACCTATTGCCATCAACCGGGCACGAATCCAGAGTCCGTGGTCTACTGGTCTACGACTGCTACTATAGCTCTTTAACCGACCCGGGAATTGAATCCAGGACCTCATTTTTAGCAGTCACGCTTGCGTCCACTCGACCAACGAGGAAGTTGTTTCCTTCTATTCCGTCAAATCGAAAAAAACTTCACCTATCAATTCTTCGAATATTTCCAAGCCATCCCTCAAGAGATAAAAATAGCACACTCCTCACCACTTGACATACCAAATACCGATCAAACTCATCTTCTAAACGTACCAAACAAGAACTTAACATTTTACTTCTTCTCCACATTGACCATTATTGCGGTCATTACATAGATTAACCGAGATTAGCCAAGATTAGCCGTCGTTAAGCTGCCAAGACACTGTTGTGCAACTGGGCGATTTAAAAATATCTGTATTTCCTAGCCGACACTCAATAATAGGTCTATTAAGTTCTGTTGGACTGTGTTGGTTTAAAGTAGAAGCTGTTGGATAATGTTGCTTATGTAGTAAGCAAGCTGTTTGGCTCAAAGATAGGTGGAGTTGAGGCTAGGTACATGTAGTTTTTTTTTGTTAGCAATAAAGAAATTTGTTATATCGCATTGTTGTCAATTTATACTTGTCATATCATATTTTTTGTCATCTTCTTCTAAATCAAATCAAAATCAAAGCATTTATTTCAAGTAGGCCCAGTTACAGGCACTTTTGAATTGTCGAAACAAAGATGAAAATTAAATGTAGCTACAGTCCCAGTCACAAGACATAAAAACTGTGAAAGTACTGTAGTTGCCCATTCCCTAGCGTAGATCTCTATTGACAAGAACGGGCAAGGAACTCCACACACTTCTCTTCTATACCTAGGGTTGAGTTCTTTGAACATTTCTGCAACAGTCATTAAATTTGTTGTTTTGTTTCCAATACTTGTTTTTAGGGTTCCGATGCCAAGAAATATTGTTATTATATTGTTTGGTGACGGAACCCTTAGTGCGCGAGGCCGAATCGCGCTTGGCCGTTTTTTTTTCTTTTATTACAAATAATAACAAACATATTGGTATACGCTGCCAAAGCAAGCCATATTCTGCGCTAGTTCTTCCACTTTGTGCCACACGAAATGGCAACGTTTAACGTCGAGCAAGCGAAATTGTATAAAAAAGCCTTCGCTACCGGCGCACGCGATGTTTGACATGCCAACTAGAACGATCCACTCTCTCAACTCAATGTATCGAGAACTTGTAGTTAGTAGTGTTAGCGATTATCAATAACTGGACTGTAAACATAAGCAGTTGATTTTGTTGCATGTAATGATCGAGTATGGTAGAAATGGCATTATATGGCATATCAAGCTCCCGAAACTGTCAAATTATCCCAATCAACCTTGAACCTCATACTTTAGCGATAAAATTGATGATCTATTAAACAAATTTGACAGATTGTAGTAGCTTGGTGTGCTGGCGTCTGTACTAGGTACAGCAAGAACACGGACATCATCATTTTCCTGCCCTGGTACTATAATATTAATTGAGGTAGTAGTAATAACACGAATATTGATGCAAATGCTGCAATGTGCATTAACAAAACTCCTCCTAAACCCTTCCAGGAATAGTTAAAGAACTAGAAGAAAGTAGCCAGCGTAAAGTTAGGGTCATAAGAGCTTTTAAAATACAAAAAAAATGTCCTACTGCGCACTGACGGTCGATCACTTTCAACCATAGTGCAATGGGCATAAGGGTGAAAAGTGGTTGACCATCATTGAACTCGTAGTACATCTGTTATCGTCTGTTAGAACTGCTACTTGCAAGAATAAATGCAGAAAGAGCCTCTCGCTCATTCTAATAAAATCCTTTTAGGATGACATGTTCTAGCCAAGGACCCACAATTTGTGCCGTCAAGCATCTTTGCTGTGTTCTGCTTTAAAGGTCATGCCGATTCACTTGCCCCACTTAAAAAAGATAAAACTACAAGGTATCTTACAGTTCTGCTTACTCCACATAGGACTACACCGTGAAGGTTCATAATCTTGATTGTAATTAAGAGTGCGCGGTATCGGAGTTTCGCCCATGAGAAGAGAGCGTGACCACTTCACGTAATATGTATATTAATTGTAGAGAAACTATTTGTTTATAGATTTACGACGCTAGAATATATTACGTATCAATTAATATTTATTGTAGATCACGTTGATTAAATAATTTGTGTAGACGTTAGAAAGGAGACTAACAATTCCTATACTGAATGTGTTACGTTTTTTTTTATCGGTCAGTGACAAATTATAAAAAAACTAGCGTTATATCCCGCGGCTCTGCTCTGATTATGGTCGGAAAATTTTCTCCGGGATTTTTTAAAATAAGTATTTTTCCTATTGGTAAGGTATTTAGGCTGCATAGTCGGCTGATTGTGCCCGACTGGCTGCGGTTGGTCGGGCTTCCTCTCCCATCCCAGAGCATGTCTTTCCTTACAAAACAGTGCCCCCTGGTGTATCCGGCTTGTCCGGGTCAGGCTTGCTCCTGGCTGGGTGTGGTGCTCAATCATCATCATCATCATAAGTATTGTTCCCATAGGTAAATTTTTTAGAATCGGTTCAGTAGTTCCGAAGATTACCCCCCTACATCCAAGCTTACAAACTGCTTCTTTCTAATATTAGTGTAGATAGTACCTACCCAGTAGTCCTTACCCAGTATTTTCCATTACCCCGTGGTAAAAGCTTGCCCCCTTTGCTGTTGGAGTTAAACATAATAGGCGAAATATGGGTATTCCAGATATACCTCTGGCTAACCCTTCGGGGATAACGGGCGCGATGTTATGCTTACATTATATTCACACACACAGGCACATACACCTAGTTTAGAAGTCAGAGTATTAAAATTATTGTGACCTGTTTTATAAGCCATAAATGCTCTTAATCTTCAGATCATGTATTGTGATGGCTTTTGGTGAAATAAATAATTTATTTTTATTTATTCTAGCCTGTTTTTTCTGGCATGGCAGTATCCACAAATTACCAATTTTCCCACTAATAACTTCATTTAAATAACAAAATAAAACAAGGGGTTTGACGCACTACATCCGGAATAATTCTCTCAAGGTTTGCACCTAGATCCGCATTAAAGATACGGAGCAATTAGTCTAGTTTCACCTAATTAACGATGTAAACTGAGCGGCATTGAGATGAATACGTAAACAACTTTGAGTGGCTCCGACCGTCTTGTAACCTTTAGGTCAGGAGTTCAATATGCATCAGTTAAAGACAAGTGACTAGCTTCAGTTTAACCATAGCTACCGTGTTAATAAGCGGTTTATTGGAATCGTAGATAATAATTAAAATGGAGGAAAAGATCAAAAAGTTACGTGACAGGCTTCGTAATGTGAGTTTAATAAATCAAGTTAAATTAGCTTTAGCTGCTGCCGACCTGAATCCATTCAGATTTATTTGCGAAAAATGAGTTTATTATCACATACATCATAACTGCTCTGTGTTCCAATGCTAATCCATTCTGGAACCTTTTAGCATTTTCTAATGTAATTATGTGTCACTATCTTGATTTGATGATGGCATCTTGTTTGAACCAGATCATGAAGCGTTCTTGTTTGTAATGACGACAGCAAAGAAGGAAGTCAATACTACATATAGTTGTAAGATAATGAAAACAATGTATAGAATCCAAGTTACATAGTTGGTTAAGGGCAAAATGACGATAATGTTGATAAAACTAACAACCCAACCTCCATTGTTACAGAACCTGGACAACTGGAAGTCGTCGCGGCGAAAGAGGGTGGAGCACATCATAGAGAGGTGCGTGGAGGTGCGGCGGATGGAGCACGAGCCCAGCCAGCCGCGCGCCAAGTCCAAGACCTTCAACGAGATGCTGGAGGAACGGTCAGTACATAGGTAGTACACCAACAGAACTTATTATAATCACTTCATCATCATCACCCTCATTAAACATGTAGCACTATATCTATTTCTCAACCCTGAAGCTTTTATTTTAATCAAACCATTTAGAGATAGATGCATTTGAATTATTTCTGTTAATAAGAAACTTGCAGCTCCAAATAATAGGTTTCCGTGGAGAGAATCAGGCAAAAAACTCCTTGGTTTCAGCTTCCAACGTTTATGACAAGCCCTTGAGATTCTTATTTCAACTTTGTCTCAGGGATAACAACGTGTTTGCAAAGTCTCTGATGATGAACAATGCTTATGTCCATAGTGATTGTGACTTACCATCAGATGGGTCTGCTCGTTTTGTCAACCAATATCATGAAAGTAATGATCAAAGCAGTTACAAAAAACAATCTGTAAACGTTGATAACTTCACTAAACACAAATCCATTGGAGCTCTTAATGCATTTCGGTTGCACGTCGGTTAAAGTCCTGTGATCTTCGGATGTCCGTGTAAGTCAGGATGTTTATGTTGCACGTGATTTGGGTATCCAGACACAGGGTATTTATCATCGTTTACGTCGCTTAGTCGTAAAAGAAAATCAGTGTTAATGGCTTTGATAGACACCTTTGGAAATGGAATGAGTAAAACAAAATTATGAGAAGAATCTTCTTCTGGTGCCTCTCTAATGACTGAAGGTTAGTCATCACCTCGGAATATGTCTCCTTGTCTTTTCTGTGGTGGAACAGCTCAGCAGCACTTGTAATTTCTGGCCCATTCGCGAATGCTACTCAGCCAAGACTTTTTCTCCGGTCAACACTTTCTGTTACCGCTACTTTTGCCCATCATTATCAGTTAAGAAAAGTAGTATAGCGCCTGTAAATCAATTTTTCAAATTGAATCTTGTATAGCTGTTAAATTATTCAAGCTAGCAGCAGTTTTAGATAAAAGACATTTCAAATGCACCACCTTCCGTCTTCGAAAGTACTATAGTCTTATTTATAGTATTCAGAAACGTAGTAAACAAAGCCGTGAGTGTCAGTGCTGTACATTAACATCACTTTACTGGCAACTGAGTTCAACTACCAGATAAATATGTACATATACATGTGTAGTATGTATGTGTCTTCGCGTGAAACGAAAGAGAAACATAATGTATGGATTAGATTCTTGTCTCGTCTGGGGAGGAGCTTGAGGGATTACTACGGCGTAGTGGATATTGTGATTAGATGTAGATTCTGATAAGTATAGAATTGCCCTTTGCGTGGCAGCCGATATTTCTAGAAGCAGTTTCATCAACCTATGGAATATACGTAAAGGCTAAGCTAATGATGAGTGAGCTCAATATTGTCAGGACTATTTATTTATCAACATACAATTTTGCAAGTAAAATCCTAAACCGCATTTTAAGTTAGTTTGTATGTCCTTTGTTTGTATGTACATGATGCTGTGAAACGCCTTCTGGTTGCGTCTACTATTTGCTTTGCTGTTATGAAAATACTGTCTAGTTTTCGATAGTTGTACTTTGACTCTGATTAAAAAGATTCTGAATGCGATTTGCACGGGACCGGGCAATGTGGCGACACTTGGGGGAGGCCTATGTCTAGCAGTGGACGTCTTGCGGCTGAAATGATGATGATAATGATAAAGATTCCTAAGTAATATGTGGCTAGCTGCTTTTTGATTACCTTCTAATTAAACTTCAAGATCATTGTTGCACTGTTTAGTGAGTACTTGAAATACTTTCATATCTGCAACCTATACTTGTAATCATCCTTCAAACAAAAGTTCCCACGTAGATGATCTTGTTACACCACAGATAATGAAATTACCAACATTAATAGTCTAATTTGTTATTTCTTAACGTATCGGCTTATAGCTTATTATTATATTACTATTCCTTGCGCAACGGACAGTAAATTGTGTTATTATTTAATTCGTTATTACTTTTTGTTGCAAAAGTGAGACAAACGTGGTAATAACGGTAATTAGTAAGAGATTATTATTTTATTGGTAGATTATTGTATAATGAAATAGATGTATTGTATACTTCAATCTGCTTCTTCTTTATCGTGTGGTTAGAGCTTAACCTGGTGAGTTTCATACCGCGCATGGGCCTCTTACTTGGCTTTACATGCCGTCGAGAAATATCTCAGGCATGCTGGTTTCCTCACGATGTTTTGAACACATGAATCCGAAAAGTCAGAGGTGCGTGCCTTGGGTTCGAACTTGAGACCTATGACTTGGCAGTCCGACGGGCACATTACTAAGCTAGGCTATCACTGCTTAGTTCTATCTTATTCGTCCTTTTTGTCTTGAAAAACCTGGATGCCCCTTTTTCACATCCTAAAACAAAAGATCTCTGTTGGATTATTGAGAGTTAAAATGCCATCAGTGCAATCATTTCTTTTAGGCGTTACTTAGTGTTGGTGAAAACGAAAAATTTAGTGAATTATAAATTATAAATAAATTACTGAAACTTAAACTTAATAGGGTTGTCTGCTAATAAAACCTGAAGTGACGAGAGTTATCGGTGAATAGCGGTGTAACAAAATAAATAAAAATTTCACGGTTTTTTTAGACCATTTGAAAGGTCTAGTAAAAAGCCCACGTTTTTACATTAACATTGTAAAAAGTTGTAAAACCAACAAAGTTTGCTGACATCGAAACATAGTTGTTTTAACACAGTTTTTTACCAAACAAGACCATTTAGACCATGTAATGTTGTCATAAAAATACTGGCCACTCGATCTATAAAAAATACTTAATATTTGGTAATAGTTTACTCACAACGCAATATGAACCTTATCTGTATTACTCCAAGTATGAAATCACAGTAGCACATTTTTTTAATCAAATTTTCTTACATACCCCAATACAATTTCAACTCAGTTTCCGCCCAGTTAAGGTTGCTTTTCCAAAGTTCAGTGGTTACATATGTGTTTTCCTACATACTAGAGTTGCGGTAGAATGGTAAGGTTATCGATTCGCAATGCTTGTAATGTAATATCGATGTCATTGACTCGATATACGGTGTTGTATTGCTCGGGTTTATTTTAAATCGAGTATTGACACTGATTTCGAAGTGGTTGGTGGCTGATCATATGTGTGAGGCATTTACTTCTTACTGGTATGTTTGAAAATTCTGAAGTTCTGATATAAAAAAAAAGTTCAAAAACCGAACTTAATCTTTAGCTAATTCAGAAATTGGCATACAGGGTGTAAACCACCTCATCACGAAGCCGTCAACCATGCATTCTGTACATCAAACTAAGTAACTTTACGCAAAAATTATTGCTGGGAAACGACTTTTTTTTGGGGTGAAAAATCATGTTTTGTGGTAGAACTCAATGTAACGCACTCAAAACATTGTGCTGATGCATGGATTGAATAGTACGGAGGTCGTGGAGGTGTTTAAAGTAAAAATCTTACATTAAAACTTGTAATTAAAAAAAAAGTTGGAACTTTGACCCCCAATATCTCCGTAACTAGAAGGTTCCCAGGCATGGTGTAGAACAAAAAAATGATCGCAATGTCGAGTAGAACAAGTGCCTTTCGGCTTCGTTAAGAGGTGCTTTACACCCTTTATTGTGTTAACCAATCCACAGTAATATTTCACTTTATACTTAATTTAGAGTAAAAAACCACATTTTTTATGTCAGCCTGTTCTGTCCCACTGCTAGGCAAAGGCCTCCCCCATGGCTTTCCAATCCTGTTTACAATTTGTCCTCTCTGACCAATCCATCAAGAACGAATCCAGGTCGTCACGCCAGCGTTTCTTGGGTATGCCTCGGTTCAAATAAATATTAAAAAACCATATATTTTTTTACTATTTTTTGTTTTATGAATGCTTCTTTCTTCGTTAATTATTTGTCGAAAGAAACATTGAGTTTTTGGATTACACAACTAAGGGATAAAAATTGAGTAAATTACAAAATTATCACCCCATGCATCATCACTTACATCTTGCATCACCCATACTACTAATACAAGAGCAGCAATGAACACCGCTCCTCATACATTGACTTTTAATAACGAACGTGTGAAGGTACACAGGTTCAAATCCAGGTCAGTGCAAATTGATTGTTTCGGCAGTTATACCAAATCAATTGGGAGCGGTGTTGAGTTCAGAGAATAAAGTTATTTTAACTATGAGAATGTTTCTGTTACGTTTCTTATTGGTTATTGCTAACATGGGAATTGGTTAAATAATGTGTTTGTATCACGCTATAGTTTGGGGTCTGTGGAAGTCAATTTGTATTGTTTGACCAGAAAATAGTCTGTGTATTTAGTGAAGTATAAACTTAAAATTTGGTTTGTGAAAACATATTCCTACTGTTCCCGCATTGTAATGCTGTAAACCATCCTTAAATTATCTGAAATAAAAGAGCGAAAAAAGAAAGAAAGAAGAGTTAGAGAAAGAGTAAGCTAGATTTCTTTAGTAATTTACAAGATAAGCAAATCTATACTTAAAATGTCACTTACGGGATATCTTCTGTGATTATTTATTGATTATTTATTCATTTTAAGTATAGTTATGAACCGTGAAAGCTTAAAACAGTGTTTAAGCAAATCTAGTTAAAATTAGTTAGTTAAAATTCTAAGTTTGCATGTAGGAGTTAATATCTGTAACTCCACATGCAATTTCGAAAATTCTGTCGCTGATGGAAAGTTTACTCTATTGCCGAATAAATTGTGTTTTTCACAAGGGCGAAGTTGCTGATAAAAGGTAGTCTTTAATAATATTTAGATAATTTAGCTTGTACTCTCAATCATCCAAAATAGTTGACAGCTATCTCCTCCCAATTCCTCCCATATCCACAAAAAGAATCCCCACAACAATTCCGTCAGTAACCCAACACCCTCAATAATTATAAAATCTAATCTAAGCTCCCCAAAGGAAATCAACTTTCATAAGTGACTGCCTGACTACAGCCGGTGTAACTTACACTACACGTCCGTCTCGGTCGACGAGCAGGGCGCGACTGATCGGGTTACGAGTACATGCGCGAGCGCAGATAAGCGTGACCCCGTTTACTTTAGGAGGATTTTAGGCTAGATTTTTTTGGTTATGTAATGATTTCTGAATTCATTGAAGTTGGTGGTTGGTACACTTTGGATTGTCTCTAAATAGACTCCGGAACCAGGTTGGCCGCAGCAAGGAAAACTCTGCCCTGGGGTGTAAATGTGGTGCACTTCCACAAACGACGGGGAGCTTATTATCGTGTCCTGTTGTTTGTTCACTACAGGAACTGATGGACGCTACCGAAAGCGCCAAACTAGTAGCTCAGTTATAGGCTTAGCCAAGTTGACAATCTACAATCGTTAACGCATAGAAAACAAACCAAATGTATGGGAATGACATCATTTCAACGTTAAGTCACGTGGTCAAAACAAACGAATAGAAACTTTAAAGTTCAGTCAAAACTGTAAGTTGGCTACGATTTATATGGGATGTAGATCGCGATTGTAGAAACGAATACATTTCATTCTATCATCTTAACCGATGTCAACTTGTCTAGGAACGAAGTTTCTATTCGTTTGTTTTGACCACGTGACTTAACGTTTACGATTGTAGAAAGAGAATCGATACAAATCGGTTGTAACTTGGCTAGGCCTGCAGTTCTGGGCCGACACAATTTAGACTGCCATCGACACGCTAAGACGAAGATAGTTATTACAGGTGTGATGTTATGTTATTTGTTTTAATTAAAGAATACCATTTGATGAAGTACATTTTCAGTCACAGCATTCACATCACAATTGCGTTTTGTAGAAAGCGTCCTTACGCAATTATAAAATCAAAGAATTTGATCGACATTTCGGCTGCCATACCAATACTTTACCGAATCATTTAACAAGCAATCGGGCATAAACATCAATCGTTAATCTTTAATCAAACTCATCGGAATTGCGATCAAATTGTAATTGCAGTTCAAACAAACCAATTTAAATTTGTTCTTATGTAATACTTGTAATACATAAAATCGATTATTTTATCAACTGATCGACTTTCGTAACAATTAAGATGTTTTTAACATCCGGATTTCCGTTTTGCTTCAAATAATTTGTGGAGCTAAAGTACCTACTTAATTAAAATATTCTGATTTGTATTTTGCTAGAAATATTCGTGGATCGTATTTTATAATGATGTTATATTAATTACACACGAGAATAACATAATAGCATAGTTTAACATAACATCACGCCCATGTAATAGGGGGCGAGCCTATTGCCATCAACCGAGCTCAAATCAAGACTCCGTGGCTGCTACTGAGAAATTCCTGATGGAAAAACCCAGTAACACTGCTCCATGGGAATCGAAACCAGGACCTCATTCTCAGTTAAGTAGTCGCGACCACTAGTTGTGCCACTAGACCCAACTAGGTAGTCTAATAGCGTAGTATGTTAGCCAGTTTAACTAAATTATCATCATAATAGGCTAGTTTCCACCATTAATAAATTGCAAATCTATTTAGTTAGTCCGTCAGTTAGAGTATTGGAAAATAATGGACACGTATTTTTTGTTTTTGTAATAAATCTATGAATAATGACAAAGATAAAACGCATCAAAACTCGGGAGTGGGGGCTCGTGACGTCACAACGCACTAAAAATTATAGCACGGCGTGACGTATTGAGAATTTTAAAAGCGTCGTATCTACGTCAATTTTGGTTTACGTAACAAAAGAAAAAATACGTGTCAAATATTTTTTGATCATCTAACTGACGGACTAATTAGATTTTTTCAGGACACGAGCCTACTCTGCCTAACCTTTTCGCAATCATTGCTAACACAGCTCAACAGTCAAAAAATTACTCAAACGAAACATTCATTCGCTAGGTTATCGCTACTGGCCTACTGTTTAATAAGTACAAAGAATTTCGTTGTTCATTTACTTGTAAAACAAAGACACAACTAACGCCTTGTTATAATAGTAAAAACGTCTATAAGTAAACTGAACTGCTAAGGGTTCGGTCTTTAATCACGTGGGTTTCGAACAGAGAGAGAGGAGAGGGTTAGAAAAAATCACGAGTTATCATGACGTCGGGGGGTGGTAAAGTTACAATCACGTGTATTTTTTCGTGGAATATAATGGACAAGTCTTTTCAAAAATAAAAAATACACGTGATATTGGGAGGCGGAGGAGGGGTGGCTTAATTCATTATGTCACCAAGGGGGAGGAAGGGGGGGGGGGCTTGAAAAACCTCACGTGATTAAAGGCCAGCTCAAATGAAAATGTTACCACCGAGCATACGTTCGACTGTATTGTACCATGGCTTTCTATCAGTGTGTGTGTGTGTGTGTACCGCGTTCATACCAAAACCCAGTGCATTGTATACTGTTTAGCGGTGAACACATAATTGGCGATAGTTTTCAAAACTAGAGGATGTTTGCTAACGTCTCGAGTACAGCTACATTGTGGGCTCATTCGTACTCGTACATATCAGACGGAAACTGTTCGGAAACAAACACGTACTTGTGCTAAATTGGACCATTCTGGGAACTAACTTGCCTTTCTACGTTGGGGAGTGTTGTCAGACTAATGTTGTCTTTGTGTCTTTTTATTATGAAACACACTACTTTGAAGTAACATTTAAAACTTATCAACGTAACATTCTGCCTGTCTAGACACCATATCGCTCATTTCTTCCTATATGGGTTCCTATTTTTTTCCACCTTATATCTATGGTTTCTTAAATATATGGTTTTCATAAGTTTTCCACGTTATATCCATAAGGTTTACGAGTTCTCCTTAACAAACACGTCTTTATTCTGCGTTTGGGGACTGGCCTATAACCTAGTCACAAACCAGTGACTAACCAATCTGATTAATATGAAACCTAATTGTGTTGTTCGATTTCCAAGACGGGCAGTGCTATTGGGATTTTCATCCAGGAATTTTTCAGTAGGAGTCGAGTTGTACTCGGTTGATGGAAATAGGCTGACTAAAACATAACTGGTGAAATGTAGGTGTACTATTATCACAGCCCTGGGGAGCAGCCTTTGGGATGTTATAATTATTGTTGTAAAATGCTAGCAGTCTTCTACCGTGGCCTACTTATGTTCAGGTTACATCAGCTGTTTGCAGTAACGCCGCCATTAGTAATAATACG
This sequence comes from Xestia rhomboidea, assembly GCA_963853795.1. Lineage (NCBI taxonomy): Eukaryota > Metazoa > Arthropoda > Insecta > Lepidoptera > Noctuidae > Xestia > Xestia rhomboidea. Next base: position 16,384,253 of record OY970778.1, read on the forward strand.
TAACGCCAGTGTTCCGATGTAGTGTGACCAATCACTAATAATGAAAGGACAATACCGATACTTATGAGTGTGTTATGAAATGTTGGTAAGACTGGCTAGGTAGATATATGCAACCTAAAGTGTGGTATAACTTTATGGGAATGACGTTACTTAGCCATTTTTAAAGCAATGTCAAAAGACCAATAGAGTTCTCATAATGTTTTCCCTAAATACCAATTCTGTACGGTCGACCAAGCTATTTGGTTTACATTTTAACACGCAAATTACATTGTAAAATGTAAACCAAATAGCTTGGTCGACCCTACATCTATTGTCTACAGTTCTGGGACATTCTGGGTAGAGCAACGAGTTCTTAATGTTACTAGAACTGCGTGGTTTTATTACCAATCTTTAGATGGTATTGAAACAAGGCAAATGTTTACGAGTATCTAAGATATCCTAGTAAGATAGGTATTATTTAACGTAATCAAAACATAGAAGTCGTCAGATCTTAGTAAATATGATAATAATTAAAAGATGACCTAACTAAGATAAACATTAGCGATAGACGATAGATCAAACATGATGTCACCCGCTATGAATTAGTCAAACATAGGCTGATCGAACAGTAAACTGCCTTGATTGTTATTACGTCATCAGCTGCCCTTAGTATAATAATCACTCGCTTCGGTGAAGGAAAACATCGTGAGGAAACCAGCATGCCTGAGAGATATTTCTCGACGGCATGTAAACCCAAGTCAGAGGTCCATGGGTGGCATAAAACTGACACCAGGTTAGGCACTAACCACACGATAAAAAAAAGCTGCCCTTAGTCAGGTTCAGTTTTTAAATTCAGTCAAGTATTTGCTTTTCCAACTTGTCTATCAGACACAACAACTGTCTGGCCGGAGGGTCCTCCCTTTTTATGGGGATGAAGAAACCACCCTGTTCCTCATACCTCTTAAAAGGTAACGAACGACTAAAGATTCTCGTGAAAAGCATAATGACTAATGAAGCAGGTCAGCAACTTGAGTTGGTATTTTTTTTATTTTTACACGACTGCCCAAAAAAAGGAGTGTTATGTTTTCAGGGTTCTTGTTTATATTGAGCGGTAAACGTCAAATTAAACCTCAAACTAAAATAACTAAGCGTACGATTAAAAAGACGTGTGTTAGTTTAAATCTCGGTTCAAACAAGTAATGACAAAGAGACCGCAGCTCCACGTAACACGATCTTAACTTTTCCCTTTTTATTGACACCATAACCGCATCCTTTCCGCTTTTAGAGATCCGTGAGTAATGTGGAATGGTTTTGTTTTTTTTTATGAGTGTTTTGAGAACCAAGAAAAAATAGGTACTCCACTTTAAAGCGAAATGGCTAATTATGGCTTGTATGATTTCTATGCGGTTGTCTATGAAATAGCTAAAATGGGTTTTTCAGGACTCGCATATATGTAAATATTTTCAAAACTATCTTAAAAAAACGCTTAGTTTACTTGCAATCTATGATCTGAAACTGTCAACACGCCGATAAAAAGCGTGGTGGTCAATGATTTTTCAAATTCTCCGTTGCTCCGTTCATGCAATACATTTTTTTTTAAATCGCACTCGGCCTGTGTTAAAACTAAGTACCCGTTAATATTTTTTTTTTCGTCAAAAAACGTCTAAAATATGTATATCATCCCAAACGAATTTATCTTGATCATCAATAAAAGTATTTCAGGTGAGTCCGTCGCGGTCGTGTGGTCACCCTAACTGTCGCCACAATCGGGTCGTGGAACCCGCTGTCATAGTATCATGTCGGTTACATTACATGCACTTGTAACACAATGACATTATATCGTGAAGAGGTGAAAAAGTCTGTGTTTAATCAGAGAGCAATTAAAACTATTTGTTTGTGAGAACTTTTGAAGAACCTTTGGTCTTTGGAGATATAAATTGATCCATAATAGGAATAACATCAAGCCTGGCAGAGTGTTATTTGGCTTTTTCATCACGAATTTCTCAGTAGTCCCATGTAATAGGGGCGAGCCTATTGCCATCAACCGGGCGCAAATCCAGACCACGTGACTGCTACTGAGAAATTCCTGAAGGAAAAACTTAATAACACTTTGCCCGACCTGGGAATCGAACCCAAGACCTCATGCTCAGCAGTCGCGCTTGCGGCCACTGAACCAACGTGGCAGTCTAAGTACCTATTCGAGTAAAATCGACAACCACGCTAGACTTTTCCTTTCAACCAAGTCATTGCCTCAACTATTGCGTTTTAAAACCGAGAGCATTCACTATCAGTATCAATCTACCTATCTCTAATAACCGCTTTTACACAAACACGAATATCTAAGAAAATTGTGAAATTCATCTGTCGTGCATCCGATGACACGGATTATGCTATCAGACGCTTCTATCACTTGCATGACCAACATAATCTGGTCTCTCACATCACATGACAGATCATGACAAAATGGCGACCGTGTTCTACATAGATCGACAGGTACGACAAATGATTATTAACTTTGAGTTGTTGTAATAACGTTAGTTTTGAATTGCACATCATAATAATTGGTTTAACTAAATTAGTATTGCAACAGTTTACGATATTCCGCCAAAGATTATGTGTTAGTGTGTAATGAACGTTTATTTTACTGTCGAACTGAATTTACGTCAATTTTCATGCTTGTCTCGAGTTGAAATTGTATGATCTAGTTTGAAGTGCTGTTATGGTTAGATAATAACGTGGGCAGGTAAAACATCTAAATTAGATTGCCTAAGCAACTACCTATGCTTGGGCAATGCTACTTAGATGTTTTCATATTTTAGTACCTATTTACTAGAAAACCCAAGGCTGTAAAAAAGAACAGTAAATAAGTTTAGTAACTAACTTGATGATCATGAATTACCGTCGCGCGTCGCTGATACCGTTAATGTATTTAATAAGTTTTTGACCCTTAACAAAACGTTTGTAGAAACAGTTCTAATTACACCATGAAAATCATTTTTTTGTTGATCAGAAGGCCGGACGAGTCTTAGAAACTCCAAGGTTTAAAGCCGCGGTCTATACGTTACTTAGAAGGTGCGTTGCATTTATAACTATTTTCTCATCTCCATCTTGCTAGTTAAAAACAGTCTGAGTTGAACGACACTCACAGGAATAAATCTTACTTAGACTACTAAATAACGTGTATAGATGTCGTCCTAAGCGCACCCGAATTGACCATTTCTATTTTCCTATTCGAACTATAATTACAGATTTACACAATCCCACGGAAACTAAAAGGTCTTACAAATAAGGTACAAGTAAATAGCTAATTGTTTGCTAGAAAGTTGGACGATGCACGACTACGATCGACGGGCTAAATGGCTAAACGGCTAAAGACTGACTGTCTGACTGACGTAGGCTTAAATTGAGCTAGTTTAGATTTAAAGGGCTTTTTGTTAGAATGGAATAGAAATATTCTGGATTCCAGATTTTTAAAGTCGCCAAAATCGTAGGAAACCTATTTATGAATTACTACTGCCTATTTTGACTAACTCTAGGAAACCTTAATGATCGCCTAAATTGCATTTGCGTTTATATTTAGGTCTTCATAAGGTCACAAACATGTTAGCGGACACGGGCATAATAAGTATCAAAATAATTTCAAGTTTTTCTTTAGTAAACATTTGAGACGAGAAGAAAAATTATGATATTCTTTATTCAAAATTGCTTGTCACGAAATTAACACCAACCTGCTAATAAAGCCATTAAATCAATCAATCAATTAAAATCAAAAATCACAGCAAACAATTTCCACTCAACGCCCACAGACGTAATAATTTTATGCAAAAATGTTATCTATACCTTCTGAGATCACTTTCTAAGCAAACACTATCATTACGCTTAGCTCGGGGGGTGTAAGCACTGTAATTGTGATGGCTGATAGTAGAGCCACTTTCACAAGAGCAATACCCCTGTTGCCTTGGTTACTGGGTTTATCTTGAGGTAGGTTATATTGTTTAAGCTGGATTTATGGGACCTGAATTTGGGGTAAGATTATTTTGTAAGCTTAGATACTAACTGGTTTCAATGTAAAACGGATATTTCTAGTTTACTCTATATGTGAACATTTGTTTTAACTTATACAGGGTGTAAACACCTCACCACGAAGCCGTCAATCAAGCATTCTGTACATCAACCTAAACGGGAAACTTTTTTTGGGGTGAAAAATCATGTTTTGTGGTAGAACTCAATGTAACGCACTCAAAACATTGTGCTGATGGATGGATTGAATAGTACGAGGGTCATGGAGGTGTTTAAAGTAAAAATCTTCCATTAAAAACTTGTATTTTAAAAAAAAATTGCCAATAAGTTGGAACTTTGACCCCCCAATATCTGCGTAACTAAAAGTTTCCCAGGTACGGTGTAGAAAAAAAAATGATCACAATGTCGAGTAGAACAAGTGCCTTTCGGCTTCGTTAAGAGGTGTTTTACACCCTTTATATTGAGTGTTTGTTTTATTTTTTAAATATTAAATGGTATCAATGTGCTCATCATTTCATAAACTTTTTCTAACTTGAAATTTCAATGACCCTTTTCCGGTTCTAAGTTATTTCAATTAGTCCTTGTATATCAACATGGTTAACGCTAATTAGACTGAAAATTCAGGGTGGGTTTTCAGTCAGGACCTATTCTCCTGTACGTGTCATCGTCACCTCTAGCTTTTTTTTCAGCCGGTCCTGTCCCACTTTCTGGCTCTGGCTTTCCAGTTTTCATTTCGGCTTAACTTAATTATTGATGGGGTTAGATGTAACGTCTAAAATTAACCATGAAAAACTACCGTTGTGTTACAACAAATATCTCTTTTTATGCCTCAATTACATACCATAGATTATAACCTAACTTAACCAAACACGCCACAAAACAAACCATCCAATCTATCTTTAAGCTAAGTTAACCATTTCTCTGGCATCCCACGTTCCTAGCAAAACAGGGGAATGTTCTGGACCAACAGACAGTTCTTACGCGCGATCTCCCATAAAGCAAGGCATTGCGGCCGTGGATAGCATGGTGTTATGATAGTACGCCGTATTGGAACGCGGGTGTGCCGTATTTGGCAAGAGGTCTATGGTATAAGAATTAAGAGTTAGCGAGTTGGTGTTGATTATGGCAGTAACTTACAATTTAAACAATTAGAAATCCAGATGACCTGGACCGCAAAATCTGTATCAATGAGGCTCTTTTTGGTTCTACAAAAAATTATGTGATACACGTTCTATACAATATAGCCAACAGTTCAAGTTCCCAATTCTAATGCCCGGTCCTTCGGTACAGCAAAACGTTTCTGCAAAACGCTGCCGTTTCCACCTTGCACGTCCATAATTAATTCCATATTTGTCTTACACAACAGTCAGTGTTCCTAGATCGTGTACACCATACTCCATGGGGATTTTACGTCATTTTTGTTACAGCCAACTTGATATTTTTGCCTCCCGCAATCGTAAATGTTTCTGTCCATTTCAGGAAGATTGCTGTAATCGTTGATATTGTATTTGATAGAGATCGTTATCAACGGATTGAGTTCCTTGTTGGTTTAAAGAATGGTGCTGATCGTTTTTATGGTCCCTCGAGCCGGATTGTTAGTCTGTGGAAGTCGTGCGTTAAGGATTTTAATGAGTATTTCAAGCGTTACTAAACTCACTTAAAAGGAATGTGCTAAAGCTATTCGCCATTTTGATGGTTCACATCACACTTTGAACCTGAAAAAACGGGAGTCGATTTATTACGCCAAATAAATAGACATCGAAATATGCTGACCTTCAGACAAGGCTTTGCATATTTATTTAGAATGGGTACTTACATGTGTACCTACTTACTAATATTATAAATGCAAAAGTAACTCTATCTGGTAACTTTTCACACCTTAATAGCTAACCGGCTTTCGATGATTTTTGCCAAAAAGGTGACTTGGGTAAGGTCATTAGATTATTTTAACCCCGGTCATGAGTTCCCGTGTGATGATTCCCGATCTCCTCACAAGCGAAGCGCAAATCCTAGAATAGAATAGTTATTTATTTGTACAGAAATAATTTTAGATTTCTAGTTAAGTATATGATATCTAGAGAGGAAATAATTCTCCAAACACATTAAAGTAATATTGACTGCAAATCCGATACAAGTGAGAGTTAGTATTTCTAAGATATTTTCTAGCTCATAACCGATCAGTAGCAACCAGTAGTTTATTACGCATTCATTTTAACAGCACGCAAATACGAGTGTATTTTCTAAGAATGCAACTAACTACGTGTCTTGTAATTGTTGCTTTTACTGCTCCGTAATTACTTACCACCGTGCGTAGGTAAATTTGATGTAGCTAAGTGTCCATCGGTAACTTTGTATCCAGTCCAGGTAGGCTGTTAAGAACTTTAGGCAGTGGTAAGGTTGAGAAGTTGTTGTAATTATCAGGTCGTCTTCAATTTTTGCAGTGTTTTATCTAGATTTTAAATTGTATTTAGAATATCTTTGAAGTTGCGTATTGCCAGTTATTTTGACTGAAGTTTTCCCTGGAATATTTGACGCCATCATCATACATACATTTAATTAAACTCACACATGTCGCCTTTTCACATGAGGGTTGGCAGACACAACAGAACGTATCAGCTACGATCCTTACATGGCATACTCCTTTTGCTTCGTCCATTTTCAAACATCTGGGGGCCTTAGATAATCGTGTCATAATCGTTATCATGGCGTCTAAACTATAAACTGCCAAATATAAAACTGAAGAATTTTTCAATTCTACAACGGACGATATTTCAAAGGTGTGTGAAGAATGTGAAGTTTCAAAACAAATGCTTAAACTACCTTCGACTGCGAAAGATCATAAAACCAAAACATTCGTGCGTAGGCGCATGTTTGCCGTTGATTGATTAGCTGTCGATATCGTCACTTGTTTTGAGACCTAAACACTGCTTTGTTGTTTGATCAATACATCGATTGTTTGGCTGTATGCTGTTCACATTATGCTTTGGGCTTTATTGCCAAATATTTGATCCTTTACGAGTTGCCGAACTTTATACATCACACATTCCAGTCATATTTGGTAGTATCTGTGATGTTGTCCAAGCCGTTTTCCTTTTGGGATAAGCCGACCCTAACATTTTTCAACATAATTAGGAAAAATAATAATGGTGTATAATAGACGTGGACGATGCAAAAGAGTGTGTAAGAATTCTAGCAGTTGATATTCTGTAGTATCTGGAAAACTAAAAATTTATCACCCTAGGGAAATTTACGATATCTTCTCATTGTATTTAAACTAAAACATTTTAATTAGAAACCCTACACGCGTTTCCACTAAACCAAAGCCCCCACAATCATTACAACAACTAACACTAATTAATTTATCGTCCTCTGATTACAATAGTAACAATCTAATTCCTTTCTCGAGCAGTTTATTGTTATGTACAACAGAATCTAATCAGACTACATTAACAGTAGTGCCTTAGAGTCTGTTCCGATACAAACATCAGCTTTCTCAGCTAATCTTGTAGTCTCAAGATTAGAAGCTATTGTATTTCAATCCCTTTGATAAGAGCAATCCTTTAGTTAAGAAGAGAGGTTTGTAAGTACTAGTCCTGGGATAGTCTTTGTGGAATATGTGTTATACAGGGGAAAGTTCAAACGCTATTCTTGTTTTTGCTTTGCTCTTTGCATTTTAATTTCGGTTTTATATTGACATTAATAATACTATTTTTGATGATTTGAGAAGGACACAAAACAAAGGTGGATGGGTTGTGTGAGAAATGATATGAAAGAAAAGGTAATGATAGCTAGATACAGGTAAGAATGGAAGATGAAAACGTGATAAGTCGACCGACTTCAAGTAAAATGGTATAGGTATGTATAGGTAGGCAGGAAGATGATAATGAGTGACAATGATAGTGTATTTCCAAAAACAAAAAAAATCCTACTGCTAGGTAGTTAGTCAATATTGCAATTCTTGCATCTGCTAAACCATCCAGAAGAATGACCATAAGCTTCTTACGAAACCTTAAATTACCTTCATCGACCATAGCTAAATACAAACCATGAAATAGACAATTTCCATGCTCAATGACTCGGATCTGATCTTTGCAAATTGTACCATTTTTATCCTGCTATAAGCCCAAAGTAAGCCCCTTGCGTGGGCCTATATCACGACCTCAGTGTAGCGGTGCGTGGGTGCTCTGCTCATACACATTTGTTTTACGGTCATTAAGATACAATGTAGGCTTTTGTTGCAAGATGTTCTTTTATTTGTTTAGTAACCTACGCAGCGAGTTAGGTCATGCAGAAGTGGCTTTTGTCTTGACAAATAGATGAACTGAAACCTTTTTCTGTTAGTTTGATGTCACGTTCGGTGTGTCGTCATTTACCTTTCAATTTGCATTCCAATGCTTTAACGGATTGGTTAAGTAAACCTCGAGAGCAACAACATTGAGATCTACTTGACAGGTACTGTTACATGTCGCTCTGTTAGTTACAGGCGTCCACGAACTATTTAGCATTCTAAATTGATACTGAAATGTTGTCAGCGTTGGCAATTAATTAAGAAAATTACTGATTGACTATAATAGTGATGGACATAAATTTTGGTTGATGGATGGAGACGGAGAGGAAGGCCAAAGAAAAGATGACGGATTGTGTGAGGAATGATATGAAAGAGAAAGGAGTAAATGATGCCGTGACGTCTGACAGGGGAGAATGGAAGAAGAAAACGTGGTGTGATATTTATTACCTGTCCGATTGGAGGATCTTTCCTTTACAGGAGAATGAGAATTACCTCCCTGTTCCCCGAACCCCGAAATAGTCACAGATATCCTAGTTCTAATTACATCACTATAATTACCCAGTACTTCATTACATCCAGCATATCATATTCCGACCTGTCTCCTGAACGTTCACAACTGTTACCTGTACATATGATATCTTGACTAAGGACGTCATACTTGACGTACGACTTTATACTGTATGAGTTTGGGTTAGAGTTGAAATTTACCTATGCTTATGCTAATTTAAATGAGGACTCAATGCTTGATGAAGTAATTTGTTATTTATGTGTTTGGGGTAAAGTTGAGATTACCTTGCAAGGTGGTTTAGTGGGAAAAAAAGTACTATTGGACCAGGTGTTGTTTCGGTTTTATTTTACAGTATTTGTTTAAACACATAATTCTCGTGATTCATCATAGTGCCTAGTAGTAGTTGTTGTGTTTTGCGAAGAAGTAGGTACATATTTTATCTTCTTCGCAAAATACAACAAAGGGATAAATAAGTAGGTAATCTTTCCATTATTGTCTCCTAGCTGTAAAGTCAATCTAGGCTAAACCACTTGTGATAAAAACTCTTTTATCTCGTCTGACTCCCGAGATACTTACCTATGCACCGATATTTCTATCACTTATTCAGAGATGCAGTTCAAATTGGTAATAAACTGCAGTAAAGTTTGTCGGCAGTACTTACCTTTATTCATCTCTTTAAATATTACACGAATCCTGCCATCACTCATATTCTACTACTTAGTCTTTCTAACTTCCCAGTATCCTATTAATTAGTCCTAGAGGTATCATCATCATCATCACCCACAGCCTGACTTCACCCACTGCTGGGTATGGGCCTCCCTTTGCTTGTACCAAGCAAGCTCAAGCTCTTGTGCCAGCCTCATCCCAGATATTCTCGCAATGGCAACATTGTAGAGGTATACTTCTCTTAACTAAAGCCATTCGTTCCTTTCCTGTAACTCCTCCTGACACGATTTACAATTTATTTTCTACGACTAAGTATAAAATATAATTCCCCAGCCCCCCACAAACATTTAAATAATGAATACTAAAACTCGTCGAAACATCGACACTTTCTTTAACAACTTTCATAATCCCTTGAAATCCTATTTGCAGACCACTTACATACATTACCATTAGTAATATTCCGTATCGGCCATTTCATTTGCTATTCAAATATAACTTAACTGCTAGATCCAGAGGTATCGAGGCCTGTCTGACACTCGGCAATTTAATTCCTGTTTTATCTGCTTGATAAGTGGCAGATAACAATGTGTGCTGGAACGAATCTGCTGTTTATTTGTAGGTGCATTCCTTGCGAATGTGTCAGCAGTAGTAAATATTGGAAAGTTTGTGCCTATTTGTGTGTGCTATTTCCTTATTGGGGGATTGAAGGAGTGCCATTGTATGGAGTTTGATGGATGATTTGCTTCGCGCCTTGAATCCTCGTAAATACTTGTTCATATGTTTCTGTGGTTTTATCCATGTATTGATGTAATAAGTAATGGTATGTTAGAACAGATGAAGAAACATTTTTGAGTTAACAAGAAATTTCTCATCATTCTCCTGTCTTCATACCATTTCATTCGGCGCTGAATGTCTTCTTCTTCCACACTTCGCTATTACTAGGTATCATCTTAGTAGTCACTCCCTTTCCAGCCATATCATCTCCCACACGGTCCATCCATCGTTTATTTGGTCTTACTAAACTAGGAACTTAATGAACGTAGAGATATAAGCTATATTCTTATGGCTTAATTGCTTTTCAACGATGATCTTTTATGGAAACCACGAGTCAACAAAAAAACATTCATAACAGTGCAGCCACGTACCATAATCATAAACCATATTTATCTCAATCGCGCCCCACACAGCCATCATAGAAGTCGTAGAGAAAAGATCTTGTAGACACATTTGTCGCATAGCATAGAGCATCGACTAAAAAAGTTATGAATAATGAAACTGCCGTTAAGCACAGTATAGACAAAACGACTGGCGGACATTTGCGTTAAGGACTGTTCACATTAGACTGGGTTGCGGCGCTGTTACTAGTTGGAGCTAGGCATGCAGTGTAGGGCTGGCACATAATACCAATATGGCTTGAAATAAAATTTTATTAATGAAACATATTGTGATAGAAAAACCCTGTCATCTTAATTAATTAATATGTAGATTTAAATAGCATTTCCCTTTCCTGAAGATTATGCTTAATTGAAGTCCAGAATTGTTTATATCAATTAATAATCCTGCACGCACTAACTCATTGCTATCACTATACGTGCAGACTTGTTGATAAAAAAACTCAACTCTATAAACGTCAGCACATTCTTGGGCATCGATTGATTGAATGTGATCTTTTGTTTGATAACAATTCATCATGTTGTACGAAACTCAAAGTCTACATACAGCCTTTGATTCGCTGATGTATCTTACTGGTATTATCTGACTACCTACCCACTACCTGACTATACGTTTATCATAGTCACCCTCTTGCCCTTTACCAAAATTGACCTGAGGTTTTCTGTTTGCATATAATATTACCAATATACATTAGGCATACATCACATACCAACTTTATACTCATAGCACCTGCGTTCTTTTCTTCTGTATCTATCTGAACTAAAAGTTTTTGACCCCAGATCTTTTGATTGGATCTCTAAACAACTGACTATCGATGTCATTCCAACTTCTAAACTCCATCTTGACAACCCTGCCTCCATAAGTCCTAGTCCGCAGCATCGCATGTGTCTTACTGGAATAGAGCCGACAAAAAATCGCATGGTCTTCCCATAAGTTCCCGCCACACCGGTTCCTCGCCAATTAAAGGCGCAGCGCAGGCGCGGCTCGAAAGCTAATATCTCCGTAGTTACGGCTACGCACATACATCACGGTGGAACTGCACATGTAGGCAGAAAAGTAGGCCTGGTTTTTATCATGGTGAGGGAAAAAATGTGGTTAGTTATCATATAAAGTATGAATGGTGGAGTTAGAGGTGCCTCCTGGGAGGTTGGAAGTAGGTTTTGTTCTGGCCTTGGTTTGCCAATTTAAGAAGTCATTTTATACGAAGATGAATAAACGAGTGCTTTATTTTAAAATAACTCAATTTGGCAATATAATTACATGTACTGGGACACAGGCTTCCTATCATTGCGGGCGAGCGGATGTGAAGCCACCATCGACCCAGTGCGGGTTGGTGGATGTTTTACAATACCCAGTTCAAATATTAACTGAATCTCTGTAGGTCAAAATTATGAAATGTATCCCACTCGGATCAACTCTTGTTCGCCTTTTTACTTTAGAAACTATTCTCAAATCAGAAATCGAAACAAATTTGACTCATCGTTCCAGTAATATATGGTTCTCAAATAGGACAGGATTTTTCAAGAATTACGTTTCAAATTACATTCTCAGTCATCACGAAAAATCCTCTCACGATCAGAATGTCAAAAATGTACCTCACAATCACGTACTTTCCAGACAAGTACATGAAGTTGTAAGTTGTCACACGGCTGCGCAGGCGCACGTAGCCTTGCGACATAACCACGGAGTTCGCTGACAATGCTCGACAATGCTCATGTTTCGAGACATTCCCACTGAGCTCGGACATGGAATGCTCATTGCTTATGTTGTGTCAGAAACGCGGATTTAGAAATTAAAATGCTCGCAAAATTGAAACTGTCTTGACTTTTGACCTGAAATCCGAGTGAGTTTATCTTCAGACCATCGGAAAATTATGACTGCATATATGCAAAATGCGGGCCATGTTTCAAAAATAACTATAGCCTGACCGCTATGAGAGATTCAGAGTGGGAGAGAGTGTTTTTAAGAAGATTTTAAAGTAGTCTTTAGATTTGACTTCAACTGCAGGTGCCCCTGCAGTTGAAGTCAAATCGAAAGACTAAGAAGGCAGCTCAATTGGTTCGTAACTCACATCCCTTAATCAAGCTGAATTGATTTCTAACGACATTTAGTTTACCCTCCATTTAGATTTTCATGTTATTAAAAAAAAAAACGGAAATTCCAAGAAAATGAAGATACTTTCATTATCTTAGCAACAGGAGCTATAACTTGACAGCTAATCTATTCCATACAAGTCCATCTAACTTAATAGCTTCGCCTACACTGGTGCCACTCCCTTGTCAATCATTCATACCCCGCTGCTCTCAGTCAGTGTTCACTCGAAAAACAAAACATACTTTTCTGTCATTGAACAATCAGCAGCATCATGTGTAGTGCTTTTTCTATTTTTTGTTCTTAGCCACGAACCAACTATGCTGCCAGACCCAGTATTACCGCCAGACTCAGTAGTCTCTAGTGAGTCTACATAACTATATTATCATAGTTATGTAACAGGCTTTCTTGGTACCTCGCACTACCTAAGGTTAAAAGTTCTGGCTTCTTAACCGGCGAAAGGCAGCAATGGATCGATGTCTGTCGCCGTTTCTGCGACACATAGCACTCCATTAACTACTTAATTCGTACCCCAAAACTATTCGGAATGCGCGTGCAAAAATCCACGAATAAGTAACGATCGTGCGCCGGCGCCGCGTCACGTGATCGTACGTGCGTCGTTACGTTTTATGATCTACATGGGCAGTATGGCCGCGGCTAATTGACTGTTGTTTTCTTATTTGAGTGGTTTTTTAAGTAAAGTTTTGAGTGGTTTGATCTGAGATTAAAAGCATCTAATGCCTTCCTTTGTTTGCGAGCCTTCTCGTGACGATGACGTCTTTAACGCGAAGCCAAAGCATTTTCTGCTAGCTAAGCTGTAAAACCATGTCCCCTTTTAATAAAAAAACGAACAAAAAAAACAACAAAATGCACTATTGATTGAAGCCTCACATGACGGCTGTAATCACACAATAGTATAGTTAACATCCGTAATGTACTCTTATTATATAACACAAAATCATACATAAGTTACTTCATTAACAACATAAGAATCTACATTACACATTATTAAGGTAAGAAATGAGGAAGAACACGATTTTTTCCGATACGTAATAGTTGAACCAAATCGATTCGTGATTCGACGCACGCGCATCTTGAGGCAGGAGTCGGTTCCTGTGAAAATTATCCCCTCCACCATGTGGGAATGGGAAGGAAATGTGCTGTGGGATAAATAATAGACAGACAGAAGGTTCAATAAAGTTGAGCTAAGAAATCTTCTCATTCTTGGTCTAAAGTCCACGCCAGGATATCCTGATAACGATATGGCACTCTTGGGTGTCTTGGAAAGCACGTTAAACCCTTGGTCGGGACCAAAGGCTAGATTTGTAGATTTGAGACAGTCGTTATGAGTAGTTGGAAACCTAAAAGTCTGACAACCGGTCTTACCAAGAACTATCGTGTTACCCAGTTGTGGAGTTCAGATAACCACTCCATGTAAAATACTGCATGGTATTAAGCTGTATTCAGTTGGACTTAAAGCCGATCTCAATATAGCTGGGAAAAGGATTAGTAGATGTGATACTAGGGCATCCTATCCGTCTCACGACTGCTCATAATATATCTTGAAATTTTTTCGCACCTGATTTAAGAAATAATTGCCTGGTCATCCACTAGTCAACTTTATTATATTTACAACTTTTATTCAAGTCCCTAATCACACTAATAGGGATGAGTTTTCTGCTATTCTTTATCATGTGTCAGTAATAGGATTATGCCATTTTTGTTTTGCGCCAAGGATATTTTCAAAGAATCTGTGTAATACTGGTAATACGCGGCGAGATAGCGCTTTTATTGCCAGTGAAGTTAGTGTTAGATGAATTCAATTTTGATGTAATAATTTTCACTTTGTTTCTAACTTAAAATGGCATTGGCAAAGTCAGACGCGAGACATTCCAATTTTATCTAAAATTAGATTTTTACATGTATGGGCATTAAATTAATGTTTTTTTAAATGGTCTTTTTACTATCTTAGTAAGATAAAGCAATTTATTAATTGATTGCTTACCACATGCTAGTAAAATGAAGGTATAACGTGTTTTTTGTCGGTTTATTTTTTTAATGTCACTGTCACTGTGTTCATATAGCATTTGTCTTTTGAAATCATTGATATATTAAAACTAAAAAAAAATAGTTTTCAATTTATCCATAGTAACAATTTATTAGAATGTCAATATCTTTGGCAGCGTTTACCGAGTAGTTAGCATAATAATCAGCCTATAATGTTCCCACTGCTGGGACACAGGCCTCTCTATGAGAGGGAATGGGCCCTATAGCCGAGTAGTTAGGAGCCTGATAAAACTTTACTTGAAAATCAGTCTTAGCAAAGTATTACAATACCCCTAATATCCAATGACTGTGTTGTGGAGGTCAGATATGCAGTCCCATATATAAAGCACCTTATTCTTAGTCAGCATACCACATTCGGTTAGCGAATCCCAACTTAGTTGGGATAGAAGGCTAGACAGGCGATAAAAATGTCAAATAATCTCCCTACAAACAACAGTAAAGTTTAACTACCCGCAATTTCAAAGAAATAATGACATGAGACAAATTAACGTCTAACCACACGGTCATCAAATAAAACCATTATTTCGCTTAAAGTAATTTAATCTTGTGATGTAACGCCGAAATTACGGTCATATGTGAGTTCACACTTCAGAGGTCAGTCGTGTCACAAAATGGCCGGCCTCTGGTATTTAGACACGGAGTTTTTTTTTTAGACTTTATTCTTTATTACTAGTTAGAATTTTGTAATTAGGTTGAATTGTTACTTACCCGTTTATCTAGCGGAGCTAGGCTGTTGATCGTGTGGGCCTGGGTTTGACAAGGTCTTAGCCGACATAAACCCACCCGGCAAAAAGAATATAATTCAAATATGGGCTTTATGTAGGTACTGCTCTTTAGATATTCTTAACATTGGCAAGCAAGCAGTCTGACGGCGGTAACCTCGCTGACACGAGCTGTCTGCTAATTTATTTTGCCAATTTAAAGTTTATCTAAGGCGCAATAAATAAAGCCCATATTTGAATTATATGTATATGTTTTACATTTGTATCTGTAATTTTTATGGTGTACATAATAAAGAGTATTCTATTCTATTCTTTTTGCCGCGTGGGAGCGGAGTCGATTATGTGGGCTATGAGCGGGAAAACTGTTATTGGGTTCGATTCACATAAGGATCACGCCTGTAATCCTCGAAGGGTTAAGCAGACCTAAAATAGTACACCCACATTTCGCCAGATATGTTTAATTCCCATGTAATAGGGGGCAAGTCTATTGCAATCAACCGGGCACAAATCCAGACTCCGTGGCTGCTACTGAGAAATTCCTGATGGAAAAACCCAATAACACTTTGCCTGATCTAGGAATCGAACCGAGGACCTCACGGTTTTAATAAAAAAATATTCGGTCGCAGCATCCTGGAGTTTGAGTCTAGTACCTGGAAATGTACTGTAGGACGCTCGCCCCCTAAAATACAGGACTTTTACCTACATCTGTCCAAATGTGAGTGTGCCATAGACACACACCTCTGCCTATCCCTTGGAAGAATATAGAAGGGCGTAATGATATGTTGGAATTTTGTAATTAGTTAGAAAATGAGTTTTAGATGTGAAAGCCGGACCTTAAATAATATAAATTTGGGATGGGCTTGACGAGTTTTAAACCAACTAGCTAGAGGAAACAAACTTCGTTTAAATGTGATTTATGGCTAAAAGAAATGTGTCTTTTGATTTATGAGAGAATGTTGGTTTCGTAAATATTTCATTCTTCAAGCTTTGACTGTCGAAAACTTTCGCGTTGATTTATAGTTTGTTTTCGAAAAAGATGGAAACGAATCTACCTCGCATATCTAGCCTAGGCATAACCTCTTCTTTGCGTAATTACTTAAGTTAAAACTATATTTTTTACTATAATTCTTACCACTAAGTGGGTGACCGCACTTATGGACGCGAATCGGCGTGACCCGATCAGAAAATGCTTTGTGTCATCACCATGATTTTCCGGCCCTTATCCCAATTTAAATGTGGCCGGCGCAGCATGTCTCTTCTTCTATACTTCTCTATTACTCGTCATCTCCGCAGTCACCTCCTTTCTAGCCATATTATCCTTCACACAGTGCTCCCATCGTTTCTTTGACTTCTTCCTCTACTCTTATAGTCACTCCAACAAAAATGTAAAAGACGAAATACGCCTCATTTCTCTGCGGATGACGCCAATCGACTCTGTGTCGAACTATGCGTCACTCTATAAAAATCCAAAAGCAATATTTAGGCACATTTAAGCAAGGTATGATCACTAATCTTGCGCCTACAATACTTTTCATTTTCCCTCAATCTCTCCTGGTACCACGGGAAGCTGCTACCAGCTTCCCGTGGTACCAGGAGAGATTGAGGGAATTCATCATAATTGCTGTAATTACGCCTACGCGTAATTACAGCAATTATGATGAAATCTAGATATACGGTCGTCGGTCAGGTCTAACTATGATCTTGAACACAGTAGTGAAAAGAAAATCTAGGAACGTGGTTTAACTGTTTTACTTATTCTGACTATGCAGTTGTAGTAGTGTTTCAATCGTCGGAAAACCAGAGAAAATGAAGTCTTCTGACGATCGAAATAATTGTTATAAGCAGGAGCAAAACTTGATTTGTTCGAGCAATCTTCGTAAAGTAGAATTGATATTTGAACTGGGTTGTGGGTGTCAGATACTTAGCCAGTTACTTCATGTAAAATACTGGTATTAAGCTGCATCCATTTAAGACTGGAAGCCAACCCCAACATAGTTGGGAAAAGGTTCAGCAGATGATGACGATTGATGACAGTTTGCGTATCTCAAAATATAATAATGATGACGTGTCATTTCGTCACTTCCCATCTATAAAACTAATAAAACAGAGTGAAAATAAAACCACACACGCGCACATAGATCTCTCGCAGAACGTGATAATTACTCCACAATTTCCCATGGTCTGTTAAGGTCAATGTCCCCGTGACAAACCGAATTACAGAACAAACTTTATCTCACGCAAATCTGTCGTAAATCATAACATTATCAGCGGTGCCATTTTAACTGCTTTCTATTCAAATAGTTATGTGTGTTACGAAGAAAGTTGGTGTGACTCCGGAGTGCGGACATGTTTTCACTTTTCATACGTTATATCATTCGGTAATGATGTGTTTTGTGATGTTGCGTCATGGAACCTTGAAAAATAAACTGGTTTTTGGAAATGTTTCGTCGTTTTTTTGAAGATTTTTTTTTATTGGGAGTGTTTTATTTCGCACGAGGAGATACCTAAGCAACAATTAGTTTAGGTAATATTCAGTGATAAATATTTCAGAGAATCGGAAAGTACGAGTACTTATATTATTTCCTAAAAAAAAATATTTTTCAAATCTTTCCTTACCTTACCGTTTCATAAATGGCGGAGTTATGGGGTAACAAACATATAAAAAACAACCGAATTGAGAACCTTCTCCTTTTTTTGAAGTCGTTTAAAACTTTATAGTTTCGGATCATTGTTTCTCACTAAGCTTTACAGTACACACCTACCTATATTACATTTTGTCAATTCAATTCATTCATTTATTGCATCAAATATGGTAGGTACTTGAAGTTCTTCTATAAAATATTTAGAAACACACATTTGGCCAATATATAGCATGCAATAGTACAGGTTTTTACAGTTAAGATATTTATTATTATGTAACTACATTTTTCAGTTTATGTCTACTTTAGAGTTAAATATGTCTGTGCTTAATAGTATAAAATTTACAGGGACACTTTTGAAAGAACTCATCTATCGAATAAAAACACTCACACTTGTTTACTTAATAGTTCGCTACATTAAACATCAGCAATAGTTCGCTCATTACTTTTTGTTGAAAAAGTACTATAGTCCTTGCCAATCTGAAAATAAGATACAAATTGAAAAACCTTACACAATCACTATTACCATAGACATTAACCTAACACAGATAACCATATCACAAAACTAGGTTATTCAAAACAAACATAGCACCTCTAAAAATAAGCGCAATTCTAAAATCATAACACAAACATGTCCCGCCTCTATTCTTGGAACGTAGTAGTCACAACACTATCTAGGATGTAGCCAGTGACTAAGAGACCTGACTAATAGACGGATATAGTCTAGGAGTGTGGACAGCCGGTGTGAGTCGGCCCTAAATATAGATACAGTCGTGGTCTTTTCCGCCTGATCAGTTAAAAAGTTTTTCGCTTAAATCATGCGGAGGCGCCGAGCCACGCCTCCTTAAAGTTTAGGCCTATTAGGAAAGCGTCAACTTTGGCGCGCAAAATACCAATAACTCTCGTTTAGTGCGTCGTCAGTGCGCTCGGCCGATCGGTATATTTTCATTCATTATTTCTATACATAGTCAACGGGGTGGGGCTAGAGAGCAAAAATTAGCTTAGTGGTGATCATGCGGGAGTGACCTCGATAGTACATGTGCTTCTGGCAATATATCTGCTGGATATAGGGTTAGGTATTGTTTGGGAATGTGGTGACTGGTTAAGTAAACCGAATAGTTTACTTGTGACCGGTTCCGTTGTCTTACTAAGGGTTAGGAGTCATGTGCGTGTATAATTATCACTTGCTTCGGGGAAGGGAAACATCGTGAGGAAACCAGCATGCCTGAGAGATATTTCTCGATGGCATGTTAAGCCAAGTTGGAAGCCCATGGGCGGTATAAAAACTCTGAAACCAGGTTAGACACTAACCACACGATAAAGAAGAAGAATTATGGGTAAGGGTTCTTACAGACGAGCGGCACGTCGACTGCAGACTGCTGTTTATCTGCCTTTGGCAACGTGCCGCTCGTTTGTAAGAACCTGATAAAAATATCTGGGGAGATTGTTCCGCCACTTCTTCTGACCAGCTAAAACGTCGAATGGTGAACGGGTGTTGGGGAACTGTTTTTTGTAGTTCAAAATTGTCAGAGTCAAAGACACTGATTAAAATGATATAATTAAAGATTGCTCGTATAACTGTTATTCGTATATCTTATCAAAATGCGTTGTTTAAATCTTAATATGTTTTGATCACAATTCATGTAGCCAGTACAGTAATTTTCACCCAATCGTTTTTGAGATAAATTCCTAAGCTTAATGAACATAGTTCAACACTTCTTCCCGCAACCTATCTACCAACCTGCACAAAACTCATTGCACATTCATAATTCATAATGTCTTACCAAACTCGTGGACTCTTCTATCATAACTAACATATTCTCTCCCTTCTGTTCCAGCGCCGGCCGCAGAAGGCGGAACCCCCTCGCGCTATACACGACAGAAGACGACAGCCACGACCTGAGCGACCTCGGCATCGGCACCTCCAGCACAAAGAGCAGTCTCAGCGAAGACTGTGATACGCATAGCCTTGCTGTAAGTTCACACTATTTGACTACACTTTTTACGAGTTCAAACATCAGACTATGAACTTCAGGAAGAAAGTAGCTAAATTGTAGCTCTATTTCATTGTCGCCATCCTCCTGCCCTCATCCAAATTAATTTGAACTCGACTAAACTTGCCTTTTTCCTTCATTATGTCTACACTTTCTCGAATCAAACTAATACCTTTTTAAAATAAAAAAGCAACTTTAAAATTTACTTTACTTGGCTCTTAACAACGTTATGTTCTTTCGTCATAAATAATAACACTGGGGATATATTTATTAAGTGTTTACATAATAATAATAATAATTAATAGTAAAATTCTTCCATTTTCAGAGTGACGGTATCGACCTGGATAAGAATCATTCAGACGTCGACAACCTGTCGAACTGCGACACAAACCGCAAGCTTGGCTCCAGTGCCAACGAATACGACACGTGCACGACCACCACCATCAGCTCCCCCGAGCCTGAGGAGTACACCTACGAGGGAGCCATCGAAGGATACAAGTCCAGGATCATCTCACAAACTAACAGCAACATCATAAAAACAGCCGTCAACAACAACTTCAAAGAAAAGTCCCCAGAGAAAAATGGCGACCTTAACAGAATCAGGACAAACGTCAGCAACAAAATTGAAGAAAAACTCTCTTCTTTCCAGCAAGAAAGAGCCAATGACACAAAGAACAACAACCAGAAGAAAGACTTACCAAAAGTCGACATACACAAGAGGAGGGAACAGTTTGAAAGAGAAAACTCTCAAGAGGCACAGACGAAACCGAAATTGCCCGAAATTGCGAACAAAAAATCCATCAAGGAAAGAATGTCTAGTTTAGAAAAGTTCACAGAAGAGATGCACGTTCAGAAGTCTACGAGCGACTTGACCAAGTTACCTACAGAAGTGAAGCCACTTAAAGAACGTCTGTCTTCACTTGAAAAAGTTAAATCTACTGAACCTGAAAAGGTCAAGAGGCTCTCGAACGGAGATCTGAGCAATACACGATCTCTAAAAGAACGCCTCTCCAGCCTCAAATCACAAAATTCTGAAGAAGAAAAATTGACCAAAACTGAAGTCAAACAAGTTTCCATGAGCCTTAAAGAACGTTTGTCTTGTCTTGACGCGGCCAAAAATAAGGAGATACCAAAAATATCCGTTGAAGAAGAGATGGCACACAACAAAGATATCGAAATCAAGATAGAGGAAACAAAAGAGTCAATGATGGACAGCTCCCTAAAATCGAGCCTGTCCGGAATTGAGAGCCAAATGCAAAGCTTCTGCCGTTCTCTGGACAGTTTGGACATCAACGGACAATCGTCTCCCAATTCATTTGACAGAGTTCAAAGCTTAGAAGATTTTGATTGCGCTGAGATGCAGAACAACACTGTTCCAAGCGATATCGAGACAGAAGACAGTGGGATCCACACTGCTAGGGACTCTTGCTTTCCTGCTGACGACATCGCTGATTTGACCCAAGTGGCCTCCCCTATCGGAGAACCAATGGTAGAAGCCTCAGAATACGAGTCCTCAAACGAAGACGGAACAGCTATGGACGTAAAGATGGATGAGATGTACAAGGTACCCGAACCCGTTCAACTGATCCAAGACATCATACTTGAAGAGACAGAAGAACAAGACATCAAAACTGATGACGACAGCGCAAGCAACTACCTTCAATGCGTATCTCAGCCTGAAGAGCTGAGTGTGACAGAGGTTACTGAGATACAACTAGACAAAGATGACGAAGATACTCTTAAAAGTTTGGAAAACCAGGACACCAGTGTAAGTTTGAATGAGCCTGTCTCCACCGCGTCGGAGAGCGACACAGTGGTGTTCGAGGGCAAAATGACCATACATCTTAATCTGAATGAAATTCGCAACAATATGAGCGCCGGTGCCGGAACTACTAACAATGTTAACTCTACTAACAGCATGCCAATGGTAACTGTCTCTAATATCACAACTATTACTAACATATCACCCAAAAATTCAGTTAAATCGCTAAAAAGTAACGATATACCCGACTTATCTTATACATCTGAGTGTTCACTTGTTAAATTAGATAATTCATCTAATCATAATAATATAAGTATTAAAGATATACATCAACCTCGTGATATTACAGCTAACAAAGGCGAAGTAGCGGTAAGTAGCTCGCAGGACGGAAACCCGTTTTGGGAGAAGCGGACTAAGCGTAGCATAGAACCGAATAGACGGAAAACTATACTGTTTATTAACAATAAGATTACGACGAAAACTTTAACTAATTCTGTAGCCACCGATGAGGTTTAGATTATTGTTGCATCATTATCACGTCATCTTTTAGTACTTACATGAATAGATAAGGATTACTACAAATGGGCAGATTTGTCCTAGCCAGACGACCTTTAGTCGGTGGAATACTTAATCTTACGACGTTTTAATATATTATGTCGTAGATTATCAAAGTGATAGATATATAAAAAATAAGATTTATAAAACCAGAAACAAATCACTCAAACCCATTTTGGGTTAGACACTGGACGGACATTACCCAGCTATTTTAGTAATGACACGAAGTGATCGATTTTTAATTCAAAATAGATAAAGTTGCGTTCACACTTAAGCATTATTTATTGCGACTTGTCACACGACATAATTATGTCAAACGCCCATAGTTATGTATATAGTCGTGAACGTAAAATCAAATGGCCTACACTCAGGCTATATTTCTTTATATAGAAAATATCGACTGAGGAAACTTGTAATGCCGTAGGGGACATGTACCGCGCTTTGGATTTACAACTTTCGCCTCAGCGCTGAGCATTGAAAATCCGCTGCACATCTAACGTCGCTTAGATAATTTAAAATTTCCACCGTCGATATGTCATATCCATATCATTCTCATATATTGCATAGCAAGTTTAGATGAGAGTCCCCATGGATGTCATTTCTGGTACATTTTAGATCTTTGATATCACCAGTCAGTCATCACTAATATCACCTGTGTCACGTAAACCCATTTATTTAAAACCTTAAAAATATCTCCACTGTGCTAAAACCAAAGAAATCAGCCATATTTAGGATTCCTGCACACGTAAGACAAACATAATTAAAGTGTCGATGTTAATCAAATAAATTCTCTTGTCGCACATTGTAGACTATTAGACAGTATAATTATATATAGTATAATTATATACAGGGTGTTAAAGTAGTCGCGTGCCATAGCTTAGGGGTGAGTTCAATATCGATAAAGAAACTCGCAAAAAAAAAAAAAACTTAAAATTATTGCAAGATCAACCTAATTTAGTAGGAACCTACTAACTTCAAATAGCAACATAAAATAATTTTAATTCTAAACGATTGCTATTCGAAGTTAGTAGGTACTAAATTAGGTTGATCTTGCAATATTTTTTTTTGTTTTTATTTTTATTTTTTTAAGGAAATATTTTGATTTGGATTTATTCACCCCTAAGCTATGGCACGCGACTACTTTAACACGCTGTATAGTATAATTATCAACACTCTTTATAGTCGGAATATATTTTTAGCAATCATTAAAGTGCATGTTACCAGAAAGTCTTCAATGTGCGATTTTTTAACGGTACTAAAAGCGGCGACAAAAAATAGTCGTTATAAAAAGTAGCTCGTGTGTACGAGCCCTTAGACATACAGGGTTATGTAGTAGCGTCACACAGTTTTGTATAGAAACCTATTCATATACATTTAGCGTAGAACCCCAGTATTTATTCATTTAATATTAATGTGATATGTTTTATGGCATTATATCAAAATACATGTTACATAGTTATTTGTATGAGTTTTATTTATGTACGTAGTTATTAATACTCATTTAATTTCCTCAAGAAGCATATTGATTTGACCCCGAATTTGTAATATTGGAAAACACTTATGAAAAAAGAATCCTAAGATAAGCCTTGGGTATCTGAGAAATATTTTTCTTCATTTCTTTTGTTTGTCTGTTTTTATTTGTACTCGAACAGACGCACACAAGTTCCAAATTCTCTATATCTCCCCACATTTTTTATATAATTATTATTTGTTTACACATGTTACCCATATTATATCTGTGCCATTATCAATTATATATAACCACATATTATCATATAATTACACGCAATCATTAATCAAAATGGTATTACAATAGTTATAAAATCAGTACAATGTTATCTTGCTACTTTTTATCTTAGACAAACAATTTTATCTGTACATCATGACACAGTATGATAAAAGTTCTCTCAGAGAGTAGGCGAACTATATCCTAATTTAAATATTTTAAGAAAAAATGGTGATGGGCTAATATCTAAAGGTAAGCAAAAGTTTCAAGTGGTGGGTGTCGCTTCAATTTCATTTTGCATTTAACCAATTCGCTTCTGCATGCATCTTTTTTTGCATTTTCGTGTGTTAAAAATCTTCTGATACTTCTTAGAAATATGTAGTTCTTTTTTACGTGTTTTTTTAGTTCAGCTGTAATATATTTTTTTTTTTTACGAAAAACTTGCAATTTACACAAGTTTATATAGTTTTATTTTTCAAATAATTTTATAGGGATTTGATTTGTTTTTTTCTAATTCAGAATTGATTTCTTTCTAAATGTGTTGTCGTTTGTTTTTATTGGAATTAGCTTCCTCTAAAAAAAGCCTTTTATTATGTGTTAATTTTCTTTAAATGCACTGTAGAAGCACTTTGACGTAAACAACATTTGCGCTGTGAATTTTAAAGCATTCACTTCTTCATAGAGAAAGAGGTTATGAATTCGACTGAATGTTTTTTTTTTCAAAGACACTATAATTTTCCATAGCATCCTTGCGTACACCAAGCAATGCTTCTACAATGCAATATTTTAAATAATCTCATTGTCTCTTCTACACAATAGACAAACCCTTCAACTTTAAACCTATGTCCATAGGTCCTGGATGCTCTAGAACTGGCATTCAAAGAACTTGACTCAGAAGACAGCGCTACCATGGACGATACAGAAGTCCAGAAGAAAGAAGAAGTAGACTTCATGGACAAGAAGATAGCAGTGACACCGTTGTATGAGAACATGGATATCTTCTATCAGAACTCCTCGGCGTTTGCCTCTGAGAGTGCGTTCCCTCTGGATATGCCGATGAATGTGCTGGAACCACCGAAAGAGAAGCCACCGCCGCCTCCCACTGATGATGGGGCTGATGATGAGCTGCTTGGCAATGTGAGTAGAACTTGAGTTTTTATAAAAGAATATTTGTTAAGGTGTGTGTCATGTCCTAATGCATTAAGTCCGCCTCTGTACTTTGTGCTTGCAGTGTTAAGAAAATGTCATTGTGACCATTTTAAGTGATTTATCTAGAGATACTCATCGTGAGCCTGCCTTATTGGTCTAGTGATTGCAAGAGTGTGGTCCTGGGTACGATTCACAGGTTAGGCAAATGCTTTTGGGTTTTTCCATTAATAATTTCTCAAACAGCTTGGAGTCTTTGCTGGGTTGATGGCACACGGTCTACAAAGAACTGAAACAAAAAGCGAAATATGTGTGCACTATGGATTGCCAAACCTTTGGAGATTATAGGCATGGTATTATTATGTAATAGTACATTATGATATAAGTGCGGTAAGTTGAAAATTACAGCCGAGGCGATATTGCTTGCCCGAGCCGTAGGCGAGGGCGATAAAAAAGCAGAGGCTGTAATTATCAAAGCGCACGTATGTCATACGACGTTTCATAACATATTTGCGAGGAAATAAATAAAACAAATAAAAACAATACAGCGAAAAGAAAAAGCGCGCGGAATAATTTTGACTTGTTCACAAATTAGCGAGGCGCGCGCATCAGCGCTTTTTTTTAAGGTAAAGACACAAAAAAAGCCAGTATTACTAATAAAGTAAATTAATATTTTTGTGTTTTTTTTTTACAGATAAATGGTTGTAATTTATTGTCAAAATTAATTAAATTAAAGAATTAAATGTTTATTTATTATATTTCATCTCCCAAAGTTAATTTTATTCATAAAATGTTGACCACTTTTCTGACATAAAAACTCTTTGCTAAGATTTAAAAAAGTATAAACCGTATCCGCATTTTACTTTACAGCACAAGTGCGTAATGAGATACATTACGATATTGAAATTGGTGAAATAAGAGACCCTTAACGAGCAAATGTGTTATAAAAAACTTATACAAGAACTCATAAAAATCCAGTTAATTTAATACTAACCTTTTTATTCCCCTCTTTCCAGGGTAACTTCAAACACACCAGCTCAGCCCGCCGCATCAAGAAGGAGATCCGCAACAAACGCACCAGCTTCCTCGGCATCGAGGGTCAAGACGACAGCTACCTGGACGTGGACCTGACTTTGGCTCCAAGACCTGACATCACCTCCTTCCTCCAGGAGGAGACGAAGATCGAGAAGCTTCTGTACAAGAAGACCTTGTCTCATGATATGGATGCTAAGTTGAGGGAGAGTCGGGATTCTGGTGTGGATGTGGACCGAGGACCTTCGGCTGAGGCCTGGTATAAGGGGCATTCATCTCCGGAGACTTCTAATCCTCATAGCAGACAGAATAGTGAGGTATGTTTGATTATTTTTCTTGTTTTATTATTATTATTGCCACACAAGCCTCGTTGCTTAGTGTGGCACTAGATGGCGGTG
This sequence comes from Xestia rhomboidea, assembly GCA_963853795.1. Taxonomy (NCBI): domain Eukaryota; kingdom Metazoa; phylum Arthropoda; class Insecta; order Lepidoptera; family Noctuidae; genus Xestia; species Xestia rhomboidea. Next base: position 16,411,019 of record OY970778.1, read on the forward strand.
TGTGTAATGTCCAGCGATATTTATTTATTTTATGATTTTGAGGGTTGCTCGTAAAGTTGATGAAGTATGTAATAGAAAAACTGTGTGTCTAAAATGTAAAGCCTTGAACATACTTTGCGGTTCTAAGTAATATCTCATAAACCTATTAAGTATAATTACGAGATTTTAGACTGAGAAAAAGAGCTAGTGTATAAAATCCTTAAGAAGCATTTTATTTTCGTGTGAATAAAAAAATATGCAATCCGCCATTATTGTTATGCAAAGTATCTTAAAATCAGAATTTTAGCAATACAATGAGATACAAGTAAACAGTATCTGTTATCAGATAAACACAAAGCACTATAGAATACCTAGATCGAGCCTCATAGCCTTGAACAACATCAAAAAGGTGGTCAAGGCATTAACCGAGATGATTTCATAAGATGATATCACTTATTGGACTTGGAGATCGTTTTTTTTTTATGTTGCATTGCATGTTCACTGCAGAATTAATAATGAGAGAGCATTAGATATCTTAATAAAAAAAAACCTGGTTTTTACGCGACTGCTCGAAAAGGAATAATTGTGTTTTTAAGCAACCGTAAAGTGTCAATGTCTTTCGTGTAAGTTACGCATAGTTTTCCTTCTATTACCGCATCATACATAGTCCAAAAATGTGAATCCCAATTTCTTATCACTAATCACATAATTATATCCGAATTTCATCCTATCATGACTCACAATCTTTGGCTACTTATAATTTACATGCGATCAGTAGATAACGATTGCTAGAAATGTATGGATGTTTGCCCTAAACCCAAAGTACACGTACTGCTATAAAACTTCCATAGTAAAATATAAGCCTACTATGTATATTGATAAAAGCATTTATCTTGGAAGATAAAGGCTGTAAATAGCGGTATAAATCAATTTTACTATGAAGTCTATGACTGAATCATGTAATAGAACGCTTCAGTGAGTCATGATGAAAATATTGTCTTAATCACCGTTAATTGATGTGTAATAGTTTGTGGGATGTCACTATGTTATTAAACTCTCTATTTACAAGAAAACCACAAACAATAGATAAATAATTGAGTCTTATTAATCGAGGGTTAATGGGTCAATAGTATTTTAAAGTATCATAATATAGCCTTTAATATGAGGTATGGAATATGAGGTTATGAAGTCTCGCTTAGACGCCGTGGAAGCCGAACACAGGGAATACGTGAAGCGCTTTCATGAAATCACCAGCAATAGTAGCGAACAAAGGGTGGCCACACTGGAAGCAAAAATAGATTCCATGGAACAACAGGCACGCCAGTTCAACATAGAGGTCTGTAATCTGCCTGAAAAACGCAATGAAAACCTTGTGACAATCATGGACTCGATATGTAGTGCCATCAATTCACCGGTGTCGCATAATGACATCATATCTGTACATAGAGTCCCACACGCGCGACAGCAGGATACCAAACCCAAGAATTTAATTGTCAAGCTTAGGTCGCGGATCGTTCGTGACAACTTACTAAGCGCCTACCGTAATGTGAAGAGTCTCAAGTCTGATCAGGTAGGAATATCAAGCGCTACTCCCGTTCCTATATATTTAAATGAGCATCTAACTCTAAAAAATAAGGCTTTATTTCGTGAGGCCAAAACACTTGCAAATAAAAATGGGTTTAAATATGTTTGGGTTAGAAATGCGACAATACTTGTGCGTGAGCGAGACAATGACAAATCATTTGCGATTCGCTCCACCGAAGACCTCAAAAGGATCGTCGCTAGCGAAAAAACCGGTACAGGTGGTGCAAATCAATGACTTTAAATGTATAACTGTATCATTAAGTATAATCTTATCATTTTGCGTCCTGCTTTCATGTGATATATTGTATGTTCAAACCTACGTTTTCTCAGTTATGTGCATGTGTTGCTGTTATTTTTCAATTTCCTTTTATGGCCTGTATGTTATCCGTTTGCTATCAAATATTAATTTAATCCTGTGTCTTCCTCAGTTTGATGGGTATGTTTCATGTGTGTTGTTCCATAATTGTAAGCAACTAAAATTATGTTTAAAAATAAATAAATCCCTTCTTACTATTTTACCGGATAGTAGTGGACTGGGCTACAGACTCTGGGTTGCTATTCCAATTATATGTTCAAAATATTCTTGTATTATTTCTAATTGTTGCAAACTTTTCAATCAATGGCTTCTAACAATGTTATGATTTATTACCAGAACTGTAGAGGGATTCGGACGAAGTTATATACTCTTTATATGAATATACTGGCTAACGCCTATGATGTCATCATACTGACTGAAACCTGGTTGATTCCCAGCATCCAAGATAGCGAATTCATTGACGATCGGTATACGGTCTTCAGATGCGATCGCAATCGCTCTGCGACTAAAAAACACGATGGCGGGGGAGTTTTGGTGGCGGTGCTTCGTGAGTTACGTCCTACTAAGTTAACAACATATTTTGTCAACCCAGAAGTCGAACACGTCGTAGTCCAACTGCCTGCTTTCCAACACAACAAACGCCATATTATCAGTGCTACATACATGCCACCGCGCATGCGTGAAGAACTATACGCACAATACTTTGATATGTTACAAGGCTTAGTTAACGCTCCTGCTACTGACTCATACTTCATTGTTGGTGATTTTAACCTACCAGACCTCGATTGGGTGGGCCAAGGGAATCATGCAATTGCACAAGTTTTAGATACAAAAGGGCAAATAATGATGAATTTTATGAATTTAATCAATGGCTTACAATTTAATGTCACTAAAAATAAATTAGGTCGTATACTCGATTTACTTATATCCAATGTCGATTGTCAGGTGGTATCATGCAATGCTTTACTTGATCCTGATAGCCATCACCCAGCTATTTCTGCTCTGACTTGCTTGACCACGCAATACACTCCCTTGAAATGCCGCACGGTTCATAGACATAACTTTCATAAAGCTAACTACGATGCTATAAACTATGAACTAAGTAAAATTGACTGGGGCAGTGGACTCTCTCACCTCGGGTCTGAGCAGGCTGTTAACGTCTTATATGAAATACTATACGGTATTATCAAACTGCATGTTCCGTTGACTAGAACCACAAATTCTAGCTTTCCAGTCTGGTTTTCGCCATCTCTCATACGAATCTTTAAAACTAAAGAACGCGTCTGGATTAAATGGAAGACATACAACAATCAATCCGATTACTTCAAATTCTCCAACTATCGGAAACTTTTCCACAGTGAGTCTATCAAATGCTATAAGAAATACATTGGAGCGGTCGAAGACAGCATTCCTAAGAATATAAAACATTTCTGGACTTTCATCTCATCGAGAAAGGGAAAAGCTAATTATCCGGCCAGTATGTACTTCAAAAATGTTTCTTCTGATGACCCCACGGACATATGTAATCTATTTTCTTCTTTCTTTTCTTCTGTCTACGAACCCTCTACTTTTGACCCTGAAAAGTGGCAGCCTCCTGACAGCTTTGCAGATAACTCGTCTAGCATATCCGATATTAACCTATCTGTGGAAGTTATACGAGTGAATTTGAAATCTTTGGATCCATCTAAAGGGGCGGGACCAGACGGCTTGCCACCCAACTTCTTCATAAAAACGTGTGACGCCCTGTGCAATGCTTTGCATATCATTTTTAACAAATGCTTGTGTGAGGGTGTTTTTCCCACAATTTGGAAGCGTGCGTTTATTACTCCTGTCCATAAAGCTGGTGATAAGAATAATGTAGAAAATTACCGCCCCATCTCAATCCTTTCCACCTTGTCTAAGGTATTTGAGAGTCTTGTCCACGGCGCCTTGTATCCTCAGATTCATCAACTTATTATACCTGAACAACACGGCTTTGTCAAACGTCGTTCAACCACGACAAATCTGTTAGTGTTTACGAATTACCTCTTTGAAAAAATGGATCGGCGCGTTCAAGTAGACGCTGTCTATACGGACTTTCAGAAGGCTTTTGACAAGGTGGATCATTCACTGCTTTTGGAAAAAATTGCCTTCAATGGCATTCGCGGTAATTTGCTAAGATGGTTCGCTTCATATATTTTTAATAGAACCCAAAGAACGGTAGTTAATGGATATGAGTCTGAGCCTGTTGTTGTTAGGTCTGGGGTTCCACAGGGATCCATTTTAGGTCCCCTTCTTTTTATAATATTTATAAACGACATTGAAAACTGCTTCAAAAATTCAAATTATTTAATGTATGCAGATGACTTAAAAGTCTACAGATCATGTATAAATACACAAGACTGCGTACTCTTGCAAGACGACCTAGACAGGCTTAATGCGTATTGTACTAAAAATAAACTTTTTCTCAGTATTCCAAAATGTCATAGCATCTCATTTACTAAAAACAAAAAAGTAATACACTACAATTATTATATCAATAGCGCACGCTTGGACAGTGTTGCGAACGTCCGGGATTTGGGCATCACATTAGATTCACGTCTACATTTCGACATACATGTTGATAACATAATAAACAAGGCGTTTCGTATGTATGGCTTCGTCATGCGATCATCTGGTGACTTTGTGCGGCCCTCTACGTTCTTGCTCTTATACAAAACTCTGATACGCTCCCAATTGGAATACGCCATCCAGATCTGGAACCCTCTCTACGACAAATACTGCTCTAGATTGGAAATGGTGCAGAAAAAGTTCTTGCGGTCTATGAACTATAAATGTTTTAATTTCAAGGTTACATACGCGCAGTTACTGAAGCGATATGGCGTTCTGAGTTTAGAGTCCAGGAGACTTCTTCTGGGTGCAATGACACTACATGGCTTGTGTAACAATAAATTCGACTGTGTTGAACTCACTAATCAGTTATCTTATAGAGTACCCAGAACTGTTGTCCAACGGGGGGTGCGCGTACCCCGACTATTCCATACAGACTTGTGCAAAACTAACGCCGGAATGCGCGCACCTCTTCGTCGCCTTGTTGAGATATACAACACACACTTTATGAAGCTTGACATATTTAGTCTATCCAACCAGACATTTAAAAAAAAAGTTACAGATATTTTATCAAAAAAGCAGTGAAAAGAAGGTGATAATTTTTTAATTTCATTGAATTGAATTATTTTGTATTTTATTTTGAATTATTGACAGAACTGAATTGAATTATATTGAACTGAATTAAATTATATTGAACTGAATTAAATTATTTGTATTTGAAATATATTGAACTCAATCTAATGGAACAAAATTAAATTAAATGGAATAAAATATTTAATGGAATTAAAATAATTTGTATGTAATAAAATGAAATTAAGATCAGTTTACATGAATTAAGTGGGAATAAATGAATTACATTAATTTGTAATATATTCAATACTGCCGTCACAGAAGGCTCTGTTTTCTGTAAAATCTACCACAGTCAGTTATTCTTTTGTTAAGACGTGGATATTGGTGTGGGTTACATGTTTGTGATCTTTAGTTTATAAGGTTTTTTTTTGTATTTTCTTTAGCATGTAACTGTTTTATGTCCCGAATAAATAAAATAAAATAAAAATAAAAATAAAATAATACCAGTCTATTACTGGCTCACTGAGTACAGGACAAAAACCTTCTCATACAGCATAAAAAATACAGATTATTAAAATAAGCTCTATTCTCATTACCATACCGTCTCAATTCCAGCCCTACACACACGTAACAGTAACATCGGACGAGGAAGAATCAGCGAAGAAGCAACAAGAGACATTCTCCACCAACCTGACCTCTAAGCTGAGCGAGCTAAGCGAGCAGAGCGAGGGACCGACAGACAAGATCGAGAGCCTCGACAAGACTATACAGCAGCAGCAGGTACTTTAAACTGATTAAATAAATATGCATACAATTATATCGGGATAGACGAGTACAAAGGCTATTTTGTTAGGTGCAAAATTTGTGCGAACTCAAAGCAATTATTTCGAGTCGACCAGTTACAGGCACTTCTGAATTGTCAAAACCAAAAGCCGAAGCTAGCACGTTGCGGGGGGGGGGGGTAATGAGGTGTCACTAATGTCAGTCGAGACAGGTGACAGAACCCCTCCCGCACCCCGCAGCTACTAATACGTCTTACAAAATTCATTGATAAAAAAATATTACTAATAATCTGATTAATCTTTTAATGTCGATTTTATTGATAAAATTGTATCAGACAAGATAATTTGCAATCACCAAGATTATTGCTTCTTAAAATATTCACGGAATGTACTTTTGGCACATATTTTACGTACGCAATAAGCCGCAAAAAGATATCATTCATAACGATATAATCTACTTTAACTTGGAGTGATTATGTATTTAATTTTGCACCTTAAAATGACCTTTGTAACTTCAGGTAATAATTTTGATTTGGCACTATTTTTCAATGTCATCATTTGCACAATTTAAACGTCTGCTATGAAAATATCTATGCTATGATTACTGCTCTATTTTTTCTTAGAAAACCATAGTGCTATTATTGTTAGCCGACTGCAAGGAAAGGGTTATGTTTTTTTATAATTTTCATAGTAGACTGCAAAGCATAAATAAGCTTGTGTGGTGGTGGTATAATATTGGTTGTCTTTGGTAAATCCGCACTTGTTAACCAAATCATTCGTTAATTTAAATAAACAAAAGGATTTTAGTGTCAAATCAAGTCGAAATTAAAATTTATTTCTTAAACTTCTTCATTTCATCATAATGAAATGCTATTTAGAAGATATTATTATTTATTAGAAAAATTATTTACTTAAAAATTTTGTTTCCTATTTCCCACGTAGAGTGACTGTGTGCATGCTGAAATTATATCTGATATCTTGTTGAAAAATCAACCTTATTTCCAAGAAATATAGTAGTGATTTTTGTAGGAGCCTCCTCAGCATGCATTTAAGTCGCAATGTACAAATAGTAGATCTCTTTAATATATTATTATAAGCTATATTTTGTATGGGAAATATAATTGGTCGTTTCTCGAATTCTCTGCTTGGTGATAAGTTGATTAAGCGGTTTATTTTTTCAGCCGCTTTCGCTTTGTGTTCACGACTATTAACTAAATTATGCCATGATCATAATTACGTTTGACAAGCCTTCTTTAGAATTATTTGATTATATACTCGTATGTTTGGAAATTACGTGTCACAAAATTTTATTATTCGCATTTATATTATGTGCTACAGTGAAGCAAAAGCGGCTATATCCTTGCTCCTATATACTTGAGCTATGTTCACGCCTGTGGCTGTAGGGGCTCGCACTGTATATGCTCTGCAAGCACTTTAGATATAAGGATGATTATTTATTTGGTATGTGATTAATTTACGTCGTTTTAAATACCACAATATTGATTTTAGGAAATATAAGTGGTATAAGTGAATTATGATACATAGATAAAAATAATTTAATTGTAGATGTAAGTTGAATTAAAAAATACTTAAAAGTTCAAATTAATAAAAACTAGGCTACTTGGTTCTTTATTTAACGCATAATTTATTATAAAAAAAAAAAATTCAAACGAATGTACTGTTAGTTTTTGATCATTCTGTTGTGTAAATATTTCTGTGAAATACGTGGTATTTAAAACAAACTACGCTGCCATTAACACATTTATTTTGCTTTATTTAACGCTTCTTTCCGTTTATTTAAAAGCCAGAATCATTTTATTTTTGATTAATAACAGCAAAAACCTAAATTAGTCACAAAAGTAGTTCTTGATTATGTATGTATACTTTATTTTTAAATAAATATTATTTATTTCAAATTATTATCTGCCTTTTATTTTCTTCACTGCAATATTTATTTGATTACTTAAAATGCACTTGGCATGTTGCACCAATAGTAGTTTTACACCAATGCTATTTAAAACTTATTTTTCAAAGGGTTCATTGCATGTTATGTTTAAACCTTTATATTTTTTAAACTGTGTTATTAAAAAACATAATTACATTTCCACTAAGTATAGTTTGTGAAATCGTTAATCATTGAAACATTAATGTTGTCAAATGCTCAAGGTATTAACTCCCGTCTAACATTAGAACCACAATATTTAAATAAAAACATACATTACACACTCTACCAACAGTTATAGGTATCCACTGTCAGAGAAACAAAAATCTATTTTTTGTGGATGTGTTGCATTTTGCACATTGATAAAAGCAAAATACACAACACTTTTAAATTACGTAGTTATGCGAGCAATGTATCGACGGCACAGTTTTTTAATTGCTCGCAAATCAAGTGATGAGTGACCCGTTGATTATCAACTATACAACATTAGTTATAGTTTATGCGAAACCCGAAACACGTGTCTAGTATTTTTATGTAAAGAAGTTTTTTACAAAATTTCAAAACTGTATCATGAAAAATCACGAAGTTATAAGCTTGTTCTGTTACCTGGCTCACGCGCCCGCGCCGCTGTGACCGGTCGGTAGTGCGCGTACCATAGCGGGTACGTACTTAGTGTCGCGAGGTGTCCAACTTGTATCCTTTTTCAAACATTTTTGGGACAACATTAAACATGGTGTAAAAATTATTGGAATCGATTCAGTTGCTTATTCTGAACAAACTGTATTCAGGTTTCGCATATACCGTAAAATGGGGTGTATAGAAACGCAGGGGTGAATCGAGACAAAACATTGAGAAGGATTATAACGTTGAAATAGTAATTATGGTATGCTGCCAACGATCGCGATATCTCAAGTAAAATTAAGCAAATAAAATAGAGCACTTTTTGGTAACATGTCATATCAATTCAACGTTAAAATCCCTTTCAAAGTTTTGTCTCGATTCACCCCTGCGTTTCTATACACCCCATTTTACCGTACTAAAAATAATGTTATATTCAGCCTATAACGGTCTGGCTGCTGAGACACTGGCCCTCTGTGAGGGGGAGGGTGTGCCTGCGCAGTCCCATTGTAGGTAGGTAGACGTCACTTGTCTATCTATCATGGGGTTTAGGTTTCCACACTTAGTCCTTAAAGTGGACCATTGTGATTAGTGCGTGAGCCATGGTGGCCGTTACTCCAACCAAACGTCGACGTCACTTGTCTTTGAATTCTTGGCTCTAAGATATTCGCCGGCTGTCTCTGGTTTAGTGGACGCAATCGCGACTCCTGAGCAGGAGGTCCTGGGTTCGATTCCTGGGTCGGGCAAATTGTTATTGGGTTTTCCATCAGGGATTTCTCAGTAGCAGCCATTTTGGCCCGGTTAGTGGCAAAAAGCTCGCCCCCTATTATATCGGACTTTAACATAACTGGCAAAATGCGTGTGTACTATTAATTAGTTACACCCGTGCTTCACCCTTTGGGGATTACAGGCGATGTTTTGTTATAAAATTCACCGGTTTAAGTCTATCTTTTCCTTCACCGTTTTCCCAACTCAGTATCAATGTTAACATTAAATATTGTGGTTCGTACTGGTCGCCATGTTGTGATTGTAAATAACAACGCGTGGTGCGGCGTCACTTTCAGGCGTCGCCTAACGAGGACTGGCCTGACGGGCCCTATGACGATGCCAACACCAAGGTGAATCATGTTTTACACTTACATAACATACATACAAAGCGGAAACTTCGGTTCATATTTACATGATTTAAAAGATCTCAGATCTTTGATCTTAGTCGGAGTCATACAATTAAAGTTATTTCTAATAATAAACAATGATGATATAAAAAAAAAATATACTTATAATCAAATTAAAACTAAAGATGTTTTTTTTTATTGTCCTCTGTCGAACTTTTACGACTACGGTAAACCATAAAAAAAAGTTTGGGTCGTACAAGCAAAAAAAAAGATACTCTTGTTGACCGAAGTTTCCTCTAATATCTTCCAAACTTCACTGCCCCAACAATGTAATCAATGTGATTAATACACGCCAGCTTTAAGCCTTGCACTTCATATTAATGTCACTAAAATTACATGTCTTACTAATCAAATCAATCAATAACTTATTCTAAGTCATGAGTTGTAAGGTCCTATATTATTTCTAAGTTTTAAGCTACTAACAATTTGGTTTAAGTTGTAAAAAACATTATTACGAAACGATTTTAAGTAATACATAAGTTAACAATCAATAACTTAAGTTAACAAAATCTATACATACATACTAAAACTTGTACATCTTAAAAGCATGATTACTTTAATTACTACAGGACCTTACACTAATCCTTGACAAAGCCCTTACACAAAAAGCAAATGTCTTAAACAATCTCTAACTCCAACATAGGAAGTCCTCCGCTTCGAACGAGAATTACTCCAACTAGAGCAAGAAGAACTGCGCCGTCAAAGAGAAAACCTCCTTCGAGACCAGACAAGAATCATCCAGAAATCTGTTCAAGACATATCTTCAATACCATCATCTCCTGAAAAACCTCCTCTGAACAGACCCAAGGCAAACCCGCATTATAGACACTCCATGCCAAATTTACTCCTAAACGAGAACTTCCCATCCATACCCCCTGCAGTTCCCGAAAGGGCGATAGATGAGAGGGTGGTGCATGAAAAGAGGAAGCCTATAGTCTCAGAGGAACATATGCAGAGGCATTTTGGCGTGGAGGAAAGTCGGAGGGTGTTGTATGAGAGGCAGGAGATCAGGGGACAGCCTATGAGGGTACCTCAGCCTGTGCTGCCGCCTAAACCGAAGAGTCGGGAGTCTATTGAGAGGGAAATTACTATGAGGTTAGTTTATTGTTACTTTGATCAACCATTCCTTGATTTCTTCCTTTCCCTTTCCTTGATTGCCTTTAATTCGGTTTCCCCTCGAACATTATACTCTTCTTCTTTATCGTGGGGTCAGCCTGGTGTCAGAATATTTTCATACCGCTCATGGGCCTCTGACTTGGCTTTACATGCCGTCCGTTTCCGGCCAATCTAAGTAACGATTGGATCGATTTTTAAATAAAATTACTCCTTATAACATCAGTAACCTACCAAGGTTACTGATGTTATAAGGAGTAATTTTATTTTAGATTAAAGATTAGGGTCCCGTGCAAAAAAAAACCCTTGAAATTGTTAAAAAAAGCCGATTCAAATTGGGAAGTAATATTTTATAATAATTTCACGCGGTCGAAGGTCGCGGCCAACACCAAGTATCTAAAAAAAATTGCTTAAATGTTTAATTTCTTTTAAAACTGTTTAAAAAAAGAACATAATTATCTATAGGAACAAAAAGTATCTATGTAGTATATGAACCATCTGGTGTCCACGACACAAGCCTCGTTGCTTAGTGTGGCACTAGATGGCGCGGATGGTGTGTGTAATGTCCAGCGATATTATATTAGTATATATATTAAGTCAGCCCCCTCTTCTAATCGCACATCCACTATACTTAGCACTCACTAACCCCATCTCCCGCATATTCCCAGAAGCAGTCGCGTGCCGTCAGCGGTGGAGTATGCGAACGTGCAGCTGCGACAGAAGCCCAACACCAACGGCAACGCCAACTACCATCCCATGACCAGGCATACGCTGCAGGTAACGATATATCCAGTCCAAAAACTGTATAGTGTGTAATCTTATCATCGACGCGTGTTACCATGAAACGATCCTCATCTACAGAAACGAGTAGTGTCTCACTTTCAAATTTTTTACCTAGCCATATTCATTTGCCGGAGAAATGTCAAAGGCCTTGCTCCAGACAGAAATAGGTCTACAAGTACTGAAACGTAATAATTAAGTAACTTACTTATTCTATATAATTCCAGGCTCTGAGCGCTGCCCCTACGCCGAAGTTGATCTCCAGCTCCGACTGGATGCAGGCGCGGAACAGAAAGCCAGCCAACTACAATTACAACCAACACTGGCTTATACAGGTAACTTGTTTTTGCCCTTTCTGCTTTTATACGTGCACATATTTTATTAATATTAAGTATTTTTGTTTGGGATCGCCGATTTCCGGGCCGCGTAAAAAGTTTAATTGGGTTTTCTATTAGGAATTAGTCAGTACTACACGTAGTTGTTGTCGTAACACCCCTGTAGCTCTCTGCGCACGTGTATTTGTACGTACTTCCGAGCGGACACGTGTACTTGTACGTACTTCCGCGGACACGTGTACTCTATTTTTGATTTTGCCACACGTTAGCGGGCGTGTGACTCTAGACAGACCGACTTGTTACTAAGTAGTAACAAGTATTAGATTACACGTCTGTAGGTTTTAAATATTTGAATGTCTTTGACTATTATTAAGTTTGTTTATATGTTACGGTTTGTTTTCGGTTTCGGAGACTTCTTCATAACCTAGAAAAAACAGTATAATTGGCACAGTAGCTTTAGCTTTATTCTTTACAGGTCATAAAACTTGCATGGAATGAAATCATACAACATTGAATAACTTTTTCGTACCACTTGCTCAAAAAAGTGACATTCTATGCCACAAAAAGCGAACATAACAATAGTCATTTTTTCATCCCCCCATCTCGGAAAGAGTATTTTTGCTCTTCGATATCTGAGTGCAAAAGTCGTTTTTATCCTCTAGAGGATAAAGTAAATTGAATTTAGAACATCGTGTGCACTAAGTTTGTGAATTCAAAACATCATTAAACCTATCTACTTCTACCTCCATGGTGCCGAATTTATCATAGGTACAACCTTTTTTAATTTGTTAAAAACTCAGACTCGGAACCTTCTTGGTGTACTTTTATAATTTGCTTTGCGCGCGCCATTTTGTCAGGTCAATTGTTAAAACCTTAGGTTAAAAACAAGTGAAAAACGTAAAATAAGTGGTTTTGGCGACGAAGAAGTTTATTTGACGCCAACAGAATTGACTGAAACTGTTAATAATGCGCAAATGAGCTTTCTCCCTCAACAATCACGCGAGAAGGATTTGAAACAGTACGATATTAAAAAAATTGAAAAAAAATAGGTAGAAAATGCCCAAGGCATTAAGTCCGCCTTTGTACAGTTTTTACTTGTGCATAAAGTTTTAATAAATAAATAAATAAATATTACACTCAACTTAACTAACTGTAGCAACGTTACTTTAAATTTTTCTTAATTGTACCAAAGTATTATTTCTTATAATTTAAAGATTATTCTGTAATACTTACCTACCATAATGTAGTAGTTAACACCTAAACTGAAATAAAAGTATCTTGTGATTGTAAATGTTTTTTTTTTGCATTTAGTAATTTCCTCGCTGAGGTGGGATGAAAAGTTACGTGTTGCACTCGAGTGCAAAGATTTTTCACCTCGTGCTCTTTTGATTCCCTCGCTAACGCTCAGGATTCTAATTTGTGAATCACTCGCTGCGCTCGTGACTCAATTTTAGAATCCTTCGCTTGCTCGGTTATCAAAATTGAGCACGCGGTTAAAAAGCAACTTTGCACTCTTGTATAACAAATAACTATTAATCTGTTAAAAACAGGGAAAGAAAATTGTACTGAATTTCATTCATCCTCTAGGGGGAGAATGTGATTTAAATTTGGAATACTTACCGAAATGTATACTGAACTACATCTGTGTTTACACCATTGAGTTTGTATATAAAGCATTATACACCTTTTGAAAAAGGAAAACGCATTTATTATGCAGTTATGATTATTAAATAAAATTACGAAAACCGACGAGGCCGTATGAGCTTGATGCGTTTGCTTTTCCGACAAAAAAATATTAAACTAGGAATTTGCCGCGTTTTTGTTTTCTTCAAATACATAAACGTTAAGTTTATTTTTAATTGTCATTATTTTTAATAAATGCTTATCTCATATTATTATTGTGTTAATTTTTTCGCAAATGATACGAAAAGTAGAGTATTTTCCTCGGTGATAAAGCTGTCTTAGTCTTGGGTGAACTTAAATCCCTCGCTACACTCAGGACTCGTTATAAATCCCTCGCTTCGCTCGTGATTTAAGTTTTTAACACCCTCGCTACGCTCGGGAGTAAACCTCGAGTACTTCGTTACGCTCGCGATTTAAATCGTCACCCGCGACAGAAGACACTGCTTTATTCCCTTGGTTAATAATCTACTAATAAGAGTTCACGTAACGTTTTCATATTTAAAAGTAAGTTTAAATATCACATTTTATAATTGAAAAGGTTACTTACTACTTAAGCAGATAAAAGACTAACTAGAAGTTTCTAAGAGCACCTCGAATCAATAGGCTTGTGTCCTGAAAAAATCTAATTAGTCCGTCAGTTAGATTTTCAAAAAATATTTGACACGTATTTTTTCTTTTGTTACGTAAACCAAAATTGACGAAGACACAACACTTTTAAAATTCTCAATACGTCCCGCCGTGCTATAATTTTTAGTGCGTTGTGACGTCACGAACCCCCACTCCCGAGATTTGAACTTTCATGAATGCTTAATTGAAAAATGTTTAGACTTCACAGCCTCAGCCCTTGGGCCTCTAAATGTCTCCTTCTCATAGTTTGGTTACTTAAATGCTATGTTGTATCCCCAGGAGGCGGAGGCCCGTCGCGTAGAGGAGCAGCGCAGTAAGCTGAGCGCCGCCCAGCGCCACTCCTACCAGCACGACGCCCCGCCCGTGCCGCTGCACGCCATGCACAAGCTCAGCACCAGGTGAGCGCGGTACTAACATCCTGAACACAGTGCGAGTGTGCAGCCCGTGCCGCTGCACGCCATGCACAAGCTCAGCACCAGGTGAGCGCGGTACTAACATCCTGAACACAGTGCGAGTGTGCAGCCCGTGCCGCTGCACGCCATGCACAAGCTCAGCACCAGGTGAGCGCGGTACTAACATCCTGAACACAGTGCGAGTGTGCAGCCCGTGCCGCTGCACGCCATGCACAAGCTCAGCACCAGGTGAGCGCGGTACTAACATCCTGAACACAGTGCGAGTGTGCAGCCCGTGCCGCTGCACGCCATGCACAAGCTCAGCACCAGGTGAGCGCGGTACTAACATCCTGAACACAGTGCGAGTGTGCAGCCCGTGCCGCTGCACGCCATGCACAAGCTCAGCACCAGGTGAGCGCGGTACTAACATCCTGAACACAGTGCGAGTGTGCAGCCCGTGCCGCTGCACGCCATGCACAAGCTCAGCACCAGGTGAGCGCGGTACTAACATCCTGAACACAGTGCGAGTGTGCAGCCCGTGCCGCTGCACGCCATGCACAAGCTCAGCACCAGGTGAGCGCGGTACTAACATCCTGAACACAGTGCGAGTGTGCAGCCCGTGCCGCTGCACGCCATGCACAAGCTCAGCACCAGGTGAGCGCGGTACTAACATCCTGAACACAGTGCGAGTGTGCAGCCCGTGCCGCTGCACGCCATGCACAAGCTCAGCACCAGGTGAGCGCGGTACTAACATCCTGAACACAGTGCGAGTGTGCAGCCCGTGCCGCTGCACGCCATGCACAAGCTCAGCACCAGGTGAGCGCGGTACTAACATCCTGAACACAGTGCGAGTGTGCAGCCCGTGCCGCTGCACGCCATGCACAAGCTCAGCACCAGGTGAGCGCGGTACTAACATCCTGAACACAGTGCGAGTGTGCAGCCCGTGCCGCTGCACGCCATGCACAAGCTCAGCACCAGGTGAGCGCGGTACTAACATCCTGAACACAGTGCGAGTGTGCAGCCCGTGCCGCTGCACGCCATGCACAAGCTCAGCACCAGGTGAGCGCGGTACTAACATCCTGAACACAGTGCGAGTGTGCAGCCCGTGCCGCTGCACGCCATGCACAAGCTCAGCACCAGGTGAGCGCGGTACTAACATCCTGAACACAGTGCGAGTGTGCAGCCCGTGCCGCTGCACGCCATGCACAAGCTCAGCACCAGGTGAGCGCGGTACTAACATCCTGAACACAGTGCGAGTGTGCAGCCCGTGCCGCTGCACGCCATGCACAAGCTCAGCACCAGGTGAGCGCGGTACTAACATCCTGAACACAGTGCGAGTGTGCAGCCCGTGCCGCTGCACGCCATGCACAAGCTCAGCACCAGGTGAGCGCGGTACTAACATCCTGAACACAGTGCGAGTGTGCAGCCCGTGCCGCTGCACGCCATGCACAAGCTCAGCACCAGGTGAGCGCGGTACTAACATCCTGAACACAGTGCGAGTGTGCAGCCCGTGCCGCTGCACGCCATGCACAAGCTCAGCACCAGGTGAGCGCGGTACTAACATCCTGAACACAGTGCGAGTGTGCAGCCCGTGCCGCTGCACGCCATGCACAAGCTCAGCACCAGGTGAGCGCGGTACTAACATCCTGAACACAGTGCGAGTGTGCAGCCCCGACACAGACGCACGTTCTCTCCTGCCCGTCCGGCACAACTATCTGCACCTTTCAGGACTTCAATTAAGTAAAATGATAGAGCTGTCCAGATCGCTACGTACACAGGGCGACACACCAAGTTATACATATGCAGTATAACCTGACCTCGCTTTGTATGACTTTCCTGCACAACGAGAGATCACCTTAATTTGGGTTTGCATAGCTTGACTAGTCGTTGTGCGTACTGGTCAGACAAAATTTGAACCATCGATTTGAGAAGAAGATGAACCAAACAAATTATTACAAGCCTTTTCGCATAAATTGTCTTTGGGACGGTTAAAAAAGATACTGGAAATATTTTTTTAGATATTTGCGCGTGACAGTACCTTTGGTTCTATTATTATTATTCCAGATACAAGTAGGCGGCACTAATCACTTGCTTTAGATTAGCCACCTGCTCGTTTCGTAAACAATGGTGTGTTGTGACTCCGAAACCCATCTCTTGCACTAGTTTTAGACCTGTACTTTAGAACAATACTCACCTAGTTCTGATTAACATTGGTATTCATGGTCATTTAAAAACAGGATTTTACCTAAAAGATCATGACTTACGACAACGAGTAACAAATTAGCTAAATATTTGCAGATTCAGTTTATATTCCTGTCTATTTTAATAATGAACAACCCTCAAAGAACGAAACTAAGTAAACATGTTGTAATTCCAGCCAACAAGTAGTATCGTCGGACGTGGCGCGGCCGGTGCACAGGCCGCAGGAGCTGCTGAGCGTGAGCGGCCGGCGCAAGTGCTCGCACTGCGGAGAGGAACTAGGTACGAATGTACGCACTCCCATCATGCACTACTACTCGCGCATTGCACCACCTGGACATTTAGAGCGCATGTTATTATCTTCTAAATATTTTTCATCACACTTACACGTAAACAGTATCATAACATGCAGGTTAACTTGGCCGCAATGCCCCGTGTAAAACCCTCGACCCTTTTCACACGGACGGTACGGGAATTACCAACCTCGACTCAGAAAGCCCTCAGTCTAGTGAACATTCCCAAAGAATTGTGAAAGTAGGAATCAGATTTTGTGAAAGTCAAATAAGCGAGTTATGGATTACAAAGTTGGGCCCTCAGTTCTCACATACAGGATTGAGGGCCCACCTGTACCGGATAAACTATGAACACTACAGAAAAAGTCTTTATGCCAAACTCTAAGCTAATGCCAAACAAAATTAGTGAAAACAAGATTTAATCGCAAAACACTGTCCTACTTTGTATATTTACGTTCAAAATGGGCCCTCAATTCTCATACACGTAAAAGTTTATTACGCAAATAAAATTAAACCATTAACTTACAGCTTCTACTTGAAATCATATACGCTACTAAATAAATTGTGAAAATTTGTGAAAGCATGAACAGGTCCCCACTTCTTGTGGTTTGAAAGTTATGACCTTGATAAAAAAAAATCGGTCTCTCAGTCCTCCATTTCTTTTGTATTCCTTTTATTCAATAAAATAAAATTCATTTATTTCAAGTCATTGACATATATTTGAGAACATTAAACAAAACTTTTGTCAAATTTATCCACAAACCGACACGCTCAGCAGCACCATGTCATCTGCATAACTCAGATTGTTTACACAAACATCATCAACATGGCAGCCTACATGCCGACCACTGAGCGCGACGGTGAGTGCATCCATGTAGAGATTGAAAAGTGTGGGTGAAGTCAACCCACCTTGTCTCACCCCACACTCCAGCCTGAATGGCTCCGATAATGCACCCGCCCATCTAGCATTGTTAACCTGGTGTTCGTACCAATACTTGAAGTCGTTAACAAGTTCATGCGGCATGTTTATGCCTTCAAGTTTTTGCCACAACAAATCATACGAAACCAGGTCAAAAGCCTCGGACAGGTCGAGGAAATACGCGTACACTGGTGTTTTTCGAGCCGTGTAGTATCTGATAGTATGCTTGAGACACAGTATAGCACTATCTGTAGATAACTTAGGTCTAAAACCAAACTGATTGTCATGCAGTGACACGAGTTTACTTAACCGTGTATCAAGCAAACCGTCAAACACCTTTGCTATAACAGTAGCAAGAGAGATAGGCCTGTAGTTAGTTTTATCGGCTAGATCACCAGTTCTGTTCTTCACCACAGGCACTACTACAGTTCTCATGAAGTCGTACGGAAGGTATAGCGAGTAGAACATAGCTAAAACCCTAGACACATGCGGGCGGCATACTGTTGGTGTTCAATACTTAGGCCATCATGGCCAGGACATTTTCCTCTGGTCATATATTTTATGATTTTCCCCACCTCATTGGCCAAAATCCTAGTCTCCATTACTCCCGTAAGCTCTACAGCATTGGCCTCCGCGATCCGCGTTCCCAACTTGTGTCTTTTTGTGAAATGAATTGTGCAACAAATTCGATACCATGAAGAAAATAAAAGACCTGTATAAGAAAATCGAGTTCATGCTTTCACAAATTTTCACAATTTATTTAGTAGCATATATGATTTCAAATAGTAGCTGTAAGTTAATGGTTTAATTTTATTTGCGTAATAAACTTTTACGTGTATGAGAATTGAGGGCCCATTTTGAACGTAAATATACAAAGTAGGACAGTGTTTTGCGATAAAATCTTGTTTTCACTAATTTTGTTTGGCATTAGCTTAGACTTTGGCAGATAGACTTTTTCTGTAGTGTTCATAGTTTACAAGGTACAAGCGTGCCCTCAATCCTCTATGTGAGAACTGAGGGCCCAACTTTGCAGTCCATAACTCGCTTATTTGACTTTTACAAAATCTGATTCCAACTTTCACAAATCTTTGGGAATGTTCACTAAATCCTTGGCGCATTTTCAATTTTTTTTAAACAAAGTGGCACTCAGACTACACTCACATGTACTAGATACAATTTCAATATTCATCTTCTTCATTGACACAACATAAGACCTTTTGTAACATAATTATTTCATTTCATCGCTCTCGCTGTGCTAACACGCTCCATCATTTTTATTTCACTATTCTCATGCTCATTTACATTGACGTAATGCATTAGATCCCCTGCGTATTTGGCTCTTTGAGTCTGGTCGGTGTCGGTCGGGAGGATTTTATTATTATGTTTAATCCTCATCCACCTTTTCTCACCTAACTTTAGTTCCTTCTGCTCTCTGCAAGCGCGACTGTTGAGAGTGGGGGTCCTCTAGGTTCGATTCCCAGGTTGGGCAGAGCGTCATTGGGCTTTTTTATTAGGAATTTGTCAGCAGCTGCTCGGAATTAGTTTGTCGGCGGTGTGATACCCCCCCGGGTCGTGCGCCTGATGTGTGTCGTGTGCAGGTCGCGGCGCCGCCATGATCATCTCGTCGCTGGCGCTGTGCTACCACGTGTGGTGCTTCTCGTGCTGCTCGTGCGGCGCGGCGCTGGGCGACGGGCGCGCCGGCGCCGACGTGCGCGTGCGCGCCGCCCGCCTGCACTGCCAGCACTGCTACTCCAGCGACGACGGCAGGAAGTACTCCGCCGTCTAGCCAGACACTGAGAGAACTAAGGACTTGTTCTAAAAGCTAGGCTCGATCATGACAATATCACATATGATAAGGACACAAACGCGGCAGGCTTTTTGTGCATAAAAAGCTAGTGTCACAAAGTCTCAGATTCATTGTTTATCGCAGACAAAAACTGTCGTTTGTGTACCCCTAAGCAAAAAAAGTTTAAATCTTAAAGCCTAGGACTTAAAACAATATGTAGGTAATAGATTTAAACTTAAAATTTAGATTTTTCGAGCCTAGTTTTTCGCGTTTTCAAGTGCAACTATTACTTATTGAATCTTAAAATTAAATCTCTAAATGTGTTATTAAAAGTGGAATTGAGAACTGACTGAAATTGCGGAATCTACGAAATAGAAAGTACATAATTTGGGCTGGTCCAAAGACTTTGAAAAAAGAAGTGTGAATCAACTAGTTATTCTTAATATTGATATTTTGTTAAAATCCTGAAGTTATTTTATACTGTTATCAAGTGTATTTGTTTTTCCATATAATTGTAATGTATAACTATTGTTTGAAACCCCTCATTTTAACATATCTCATAAAATAAACAATACTTATGGGTTCATGTCTACGGGGAGTTCATGGGAATTAGAATATTAGTTTTGAGTGTGCCTGAGTGATTCTTTTTAACATAACATAAGAATAAAAATGGCCAAATAATTCTATGATATAAGATGTAGAAAACAACTAGACAGTCTTACAAGACTCGGAAGAGATGAGAGAAATTGATACAGCTACATAAGTGCGGGCTCCTATTGGCACAAGCGCGATAGTCACCTACCACGCTGTCTGCCAGTATATGTATGCGCCATCTCCAAAACGTCTAAGCGACTCAGCACGTTCTGAGTCGGCTACTGCACGCTTTTGATATCCTCACGCCGACCTCGCTCGCCGAGGTCTGCAGAAGCACATGTTTTGATCATTTTCGACATTGTCACAGTATTATACGTTTGTCACATAATTTCGGACTATTTTGTGCCATGTCATATTTTGTCTTGTGTTCACAACAAGTACATACACAGAAACAATAATATTTAAGGATACCATTGAATTAATATTTTTTTTACTAATAAACAAATAATGTTTTGTGTAATGGAAATAAAAACCTTTTGTAATATTTGTAAATAGTTTTTAATTTATATTTTAGTACGTTTTAATGGTTAGCTTTAATAGTTATTATTTTAGTTTAAATAAAACAACTTAATCCATCCAAAAAATATGTATGATTAATAAAAATATTATAGTCGTTTGAATGCAAAATAGCTTGAATACTGATTATTTCCAATTAAATGGATCTGAAACGATTCTCATGTTTTGTACCATAAAAAATTATCAACATAACATATTAGACCTTTATCTGATATAATTGGGCTATTTTGCATTCCCACGTTATGTAAATCTATATGTTGGTCTGGCGTCACCGCGACATCGACAGTCGTATCGTCTTGTACTTCTAGCTTGTGATTGCACCTACTTGTAATTATGTTATAACTGTATTCATACATATGTACATTCTCTATGTTTATAAGCTGCAAATTGTATAACATTAAATATTTGAATTATACAAATATTGTTGTTTTCATTTTAGCCCGTCAAAGACGCTTGGGCCTCGTTCACATTTATCTTTTGCAGGCGCGAAAACACAGAACCAAAATAAATGTACCAAGTTTGACATGCAAATTATCTTGACAAGCAACGCAACCTTGAACTGCACTCTTAACGTGGCCATACTATAGATAAAAAGAAAAAGTTGCAATCTATCAACGTATTTGAATTGACATAAGCTACCGAAAAGTTTAATGACAACCCGATTGCGGTTGCCAGGTGTCTAGTCAGATAGGCAATCGCTCTATGTAAAATACTGGTACACTGTTACCTTATTAGACTGGAAGCCGTCATCAACTTAGTTGATAAAGGGCCAGACAGATCTCCATCTTTGAATCGACGGAGTCCATTAAAATCAGAAATGACGACGTTGCAACCACTTTAAAGTGATCTAGGACACAACAGTATGTAGGTGCATCGCATTTCTTAGATCAGTGTGGCATGGCAGAATTATCATTGTGTAATAACCTCTGGGTATAAATGTCGCTTAGATTACTCTGGTTCCAACGTCGTCAAAAGACATCAGACAAATGTTTGTGCCCAGAGCAAACCAAACCAGATGAATTATCACAGACCACAGCAGCTGTATCCTCTGACCAGTTAATAAAAATAAATCTTTTTGTTATTTCAATCTATTTTACATTTCACACAAAACGTTGGGGTCAGTTTACTTCAAAGCCAGATGCAACTAAATAGGGTTTTAGCATAATAGCAATTTGGTTTATAAAAAGACTTCATTATATCAATAGCTCAGCAAAAAATACACATAAAAAGATCTTTTGAATACGTTTGATGATTATCTTTTAAAACGATCGCGAAAATTGTTAAAAATGGCCTTGAAACACCCCATGCTAACTGGTAATACTAGTATTTTAAAAAGGAATAAAGCCACCCTAGTATTTACGCCATCCATCTGCCGTGTGTCGATTGAAAGGGTTGTATTTACGTATTTTAGCTACAGTTGGCGTTTTTTAGTAACACACTAATGCAAAATGAACCATATTTTGGACTACTAGAATACATTTAGTATTGCTCATCTTTTAGTGCGAATATATAATAATGGACCAACGGCTATTCAAGTATCGGTAAGTAACGGTCACCGCCAGACATCATTGTTTTCAATGAATATTGGAGATTAAAGTTGATGCTTAGGTACAAGTATTGAAAGCAGACCTGGAATAATGAGACGAAATTATATGATGAGAAAATAAACGTTGAATTGAATGTAAATGTAATCTGTTTAGAACTGGCAGCTCCAGCTGAGAGACTTGTCCTAGGGGCAGCGGATTTTTATATGTGTAATACCTTATGCCCGCGTCGAGTTTGATAATTGTCCCACGGGATTATTCTACTGGGATAAAAAGTATCCTATGTGTTAATCCAGGTTATAAACTATCTGTGTGCTAAATTTCATCCAACTCCGTTCAGTAGTTTTAGCGAGAAAGAATAACGAACATCAAACTTTGGTTAAGGTGACTGTTTTCTATTTACTTTTAGCTAGCTTCCATAGCTTACGAGGGAGCGTGTATGCCCGGATTAATAATGAACGTGGAGTATTTAAAACGAGTAGGATGTAAGGATCCTAGCAGGTGGTGTTCTGTTGCTGCTGTCTACCCCCACGGGGTAACCTAAAATCGCGTGAGTATAACTTTATTATGAAGTTTAAACAGGTATGGAATGTATGTATACCTAATAGATCTTATACGGATTTCGGATACGGTGGCTATTTCCGGTTTGTATTCGTTTTTACCCGACTGAGGGCGGTAATGCGTTTATCAGTCTATTATATAATAATGTATGTTTGTTCCTTTGTGGCGCTCCAGAAACCAAATTCGTGGGCCGATTTTGATGATTCTTATTACCAAGTATAAATGTGATGGTAAAGGAAGACCAAAGAAACGATGGATGAATTACACATAACTAGAAAGGAGGTGACTGCTGAGATGACGAGTAATAGAGAATTATGGAAGAAGAAGACATGCTGCGCCGACCACAAATATAGGTACGGGACTTCTAGTATGGAAAAAGTTTTTGGTGACCAATTGGGGGACATAACTCATTGGGATTAGGGCAGCCGAATGATCGTGTTTTATGTAAGTATCAGTAACTTAATGTGAATAATTGAACAAACTTCAACGTAGACTTTACACGGATCCTCCTACTCCTAGAGAGCGCTTGCGTAAGCTAATTTGCACTTTGAGCTAGAGAAAATAAACTTCAATATTCCCTAGTTACAAAAGACCTTACAATAAGTGTACCTAACAATACATTCGACAACACCACTTATATATAGAAAAACCGTGTAGGATAATAACAAGTAGGGTTAATTAGATAAACGCATGATGACCTCTAGATCTTTAGTTCCGGGGGAGCTTCATACTGGTCAATTGGTACTTCATTATTAACTGACAGATGATTCCAAGGCAAGGGGCGATGCGGACTTTTGATTTTTGCGATGGGTTACTTACCTAGTGTGAAGAAACCGGTTGTCCTGCGACTGCTGGACTTGGTCAGGGGTTTGTTCCGCCACTTCTTCCAAGAGAAAACATTAGGAAGTTTCGAATGGCGGGCGTTTTGGGATCTGTCTCTAGTAAACTTTGAATTTCAAAAAGTGCTGATTATCAGCCTGATTTGAACAAATGACTTTTGATATAAATTTTTCAACTATCATGGGAACTAACACACACCTTTGGGACGAGGGAAGAAAGAGCGCATTGGTGTTTGGATACACAATGCATGACTATCTCCTGTGTCCCTGAGGACTATATTTTCTGCTGACAGACAGAATTATTCAGTAATTGATCCAGTTGCAGTGCACTAACATTTTTGCGTGGTCTACTTTGTGGAAACGATTCAGTGTTGTTCATTTTGAGGGGTACGAGGAGTTTGTATGTAGCATAATGGCAAATTCATGATTGATGATTTTTTCTATTG
This sequence comes from Xestia rhomboidea, assembly GCA_963853795.1. Lineage (NCBI taxonomy): Eukaryota > Metazoa > Arthropoda > Insecta > Lepidoptera > Noctuidae > Xestia > Xestia rhomboidea. The sequence continues at coordinate 16,435,261 of OY970778.1, forward strand.
AAAGATATGTTTTAGAAACACCACCCTACGCTAAAGGGCAGGCCACGTAGCACGAATGCACCCGGAGAGGTGGGCAAAGATCGTCACTCACTGAACGCCTGACGGAGAGATTGCCGTCGAGACAAGGTGGTGTGACTATCTGATCTGATCTTGTTTGCGGGGCGAACATGGCAGGTTGCACAAGATAGAGAGGTTTGGAAGGAGAATGGGGAGGCCTTTGCCCAGCAGTGGGACACATGAGGGAAACTAAAACACAATGTTCGATGATTCTCATTCCAATTCCTGTGATCCTTCTACTAAACGACAGCACAATTTTATCTCCTTTGCGTTTCTTCTAAGAACAAATGAGTGAATGAATATAAGTCAGTATCACTTGATTCAGAAATGAAACAATCGGTCACTTTACTTACGATCACATCCTAGAGCATGAGCAAACTTCATTGTCTCTTAAGGTAATCAAACGCAGGATCTCATACAGGTTCTCATAGATCCTGTGACCCTGATAAAATCTTGTTTATGGCCCATTCAACGCCATACTTCTGAATAAAAATGACTAAGCATACAAATCAAAATATACATATGTATATGTACGTTGATCATTTTAATCTTCATTATACTTAACATCCATGTGTCCGAATGTACTTTGACCCCCATTGTGCCCCCATGAGATGACCAGGCCACTCCGTTCACAGCCATTGGTCACACAATACGCCATCATGAAGCTTTGTATGAGGTCGGTCTAGCGGAAATCCGGCCCGGTAACCAATTCGCATGGCTAATCGAATTTACTGAAAGAATTCGTTCCATGCAATTCTGTGGATCTTTTGCACTAGTTGATGCTGCAGCGTCGCTTGTTATTATTAAAATTATTCAAGATTTTGCACAAAACATCGGAAAACCTAAACAAAAGGGAGAAATACTCAAAGGTTCTTGAAGCCGTTATCGTATAACTATCTTTAAATTACGATTCGAAATCAAGACGTGCCACAAACAACACGTACATAAGTAAAACAATTAAGTAAAGATAAATATGAAAACCAAAACGGCAAATTGAACTCCAAACCGTCAGGTGCTGACGTTCGATTTTCGGATGGTCGTATACAGCTCCACAGAAGAAATAAGTTTAATACTGAAACCCCAGTGAAAGTTATTGTAGAGATCCTCTGGGTGTATCAAACTCAAACTCAAATCATTTATTTCAATTAGACCATTACGGCACTTTTGAAAGTCGAAAATACAATAAAAGCAAAGCTACAGTCACAGTCACAAGGCATAATAACTTGAGAAAGTACTGTAGTTGCCCGTTCCCTATTAGTTTGCAACTATGGTTGTGGAGCAGGACCAGCATGTAGCCAAGCATTTTTATCATCAATGTAACCCCCCAACTTATAATATGCTTGCCTACATAGTGTGCGTTATATACAAGATTTAAATTTCGTCTCATTCAGTTGAAGAATGTGGGGAGGTATTTTATTGTAACATTTCAAACAGTACCCCATGAAAGATGAATCTACTTTAGCAAGCCTGAAACCTGGCTGAACTAGTTGGTCCCTATTTCTAGTGTTATATTGGTGTCTGTCACCTCTTTTACTGAATAAATGCAGGTTTTTCCTAACGTACATGATGTTTTCATAAATGTATTGACAAGGTACTGTCATGATATTAATTTCTTAAACAGTTCTTTTAGAGAATCGCGTCTACGTAATTCATATATGGCTCTGATGGCTCTTTTCTGCAGAATGAATATAGACTCGATGTCTGCAGCCCGTCCCCATAGTAAAATACCGTATGACATAATACTATGAAAATAACTAAAATAGACTAGCCTCGCGGTATCAATATCAGTAAATTGACGGATTTTTCTAACAACATATGCAGCTGAACTCAGCCGTCCTGCAAGAGATGTTAAATGAGGACCCCATTGTAACCTTGAGTCGAGCGTGATTCCCAAGAAAACCGTTTTATCGACAAATTCTAGTTTCTCTTGATTCAATATTATGTCACAATCATTACTTTTGACATTTGGTAGAGCAAATCGAATGCACTTAGTTTTTTTCCCATTTAGTACTAAATTATTAGCGGTAAACCAATTATGGACCTGCAGGGCGTTATTTACGTCGTCAAGATCAGTGGCACGTCTGTTTATCCTAAATATTAAAGAAGTATCGTCAGCAAACAACACCATATGCGGATGGTTGTTAAATAAACGGGGTAGGTCATTAATATATACTAAAAAGAGGAAGGGACCCAATATCGAACCTTGTGGTACACCCATTTTTACTTTTAAACCCATTGAATTGACACCATTTATTTGTACCAGCTGCTGTCTATCATTCAAATACGATTTGACTAAACTGAGCGCAAGTTTACCTAAACCGTAATGCTCAAGTTTCAAGATCAGGGTTTCGTGATTTACGCAATCAAATGCCTTCGAAAGGTCACAGAAGATTCCTATGGCATCTTGTGCCTCTTCCCACGCAGTAAATATGTGTTTTAATAAAGTGACGCCGGCGTCAGTTGTACAACGTCCTTTGGTGAAACCATACTGTTGCTCGTGCAATATTTTATTGGTGTTAAAATGGTTAAGCATTTGATTGAGCATTATCTTTTCAAACACCTTGCTGAAAACCGGCAACACGGATACGGGCCTATAGTTATTGGTGTCTTTACTATCCCCAGATTTAAAAAGTGGTATTACCTTACTGAATTTCATTAGATCCGGGAAGACCCCTTGATCCACGCACAAATTAAATATTAAGGCTAAATACGGTGCTACAGTCTCAATAATTGAGGTACATGCTTTGATAGACATACCCCATAGATCTTCCGTTAATTTGATCTTGATTTGCATAAAAGCTTTTATGACTATTATGGGGTTTATATGCTGAAATTCAAACTCATTTGGACAGGCTGAAACGTTCACTTTCAATAAATCAATAGAGAGCAAGGGAGAGGATTTTAAGGTTTCTGTAGTTTTAAGTGGGATACTGGTAAAGAAATTTACAAATTCTTGAGCAACTTCATTGTTGGAGCTCACAAGGCCACGTGATGTCTCTAGTGTGAAATCATTATTTAGTTTTTTATTTCTATTTGTTTCACTGTTGATAATTTTCCAAACCGTCTTTATTTTATTATCGGCTGATTTTATCTTGTTGCTAATGAATAAGGATTTAGCTACCTTGCAAGTGTTTTTAAAAAATTTCGAATAAGTAGCAACATATTTATTAAAAGATTCTGTGTTGATGTAAGGCTTAAGGCCGTACAGCTCAAACAATCGTTCCCTACTTTTCCTAATACCCGGTGTTGCCCAGTCACTAAAAATAAACTTTGGGCCAATAGTTTTAAATTTCTTTTTTAAAGTATTATTGAACTCGGTGTGCACTACCGAAAAGAATTCTTCATAAAATAAATTTACATTGTTTATAATATGGCCCGGTATACCTAGCTTGCTAGTTAAATTATTATTAAACTTGTCTAAATTGCTGGGTGTTATTTGTCTAGATTGAATCTGAATTCTTTGTAATTGTATATTGGACGCGAAAGCAACGGTCCTGACCGCTGTGATCAGAAGGAAGGTAATTTACGATGGATTTATCTAAGTACTCACAGCAACAAAAAACATTATCAATACATGTAGCAGTATTTGTAGTAATTCTAGTTGGTTCTGAAAACACATTTGACAAATTAAATGATCTAAAGAGACTTAAAAATCTACTGCTATTTACATTATTCTCTAAGATATTAACATTAAAGTCACCACAGATAATTATTGGTTTATTACCAGTTACAAGCTTTGCTAAAGCATCTTCCATTACTGACTCAAAGATAGAGTAGTTAAGGTAATTAGGGGGTCTGTCAACGCACACTATTACATGCTTATCTAGCTCAACACAAGATATTTCAATGCTATGTTCAACCGATAGATCGACTATATCATTACGAGACTTAGATTTAATACAATTTTTAACTAAGATTAATGAACCCCCACGCATCTTAGATTTCCGGTTATAGCAACTGCCCACGTTGTAATTCTCATAATTTATTTGCATTAATTCATAATCTTTCATCCAATGTTCAGTAAAGCCAATAATATCAAACTTGGTTTTTTCTAAAAATAGTTGTTATTTCTAATTGTTTGGATGAAAATCCCTGAATATTCTGGTGAAACAATTTCAACGAATTCAGCTCAGCCCCTATAATACAATTAATTGATTGAGAGCTAGAAGATACCCCGTATTTATGTCTAGTAGCATTGTACGATGTTAGTAATCGGAAATGCTACCATATTTTAGTCTATTGTCTTCTAGTTATAGGTCCTAATGTTATCCTAAGTCATATTTTAACAATCCACAATCACATTGCTACTAGTGCAAAAACAGCTGAATTGACCATTGTTGGTAAAGAACGTTGATTGTTTCCGTTCTCACGGATATTGTAATCGTTCCTACTTACCTACCTAAGTACGTATTCTTTTACGATTGTTAATTAGTGTAGATTTCTAGATGGACTAAGACGTCATAACTACAACAGGGTGTTGATGTAACTTCGATCAAGTTCCGGTTGGACTAGACATCCTTCAAGAATTGGCCATGAAAACATTTCCTAGCATGGGTGCCTACTTAAACTAAACAGAAGCCAAGCTGTATCAGAATGAATGAAGTTTTAGAGTAAAAGTTTCACATGGCTCTTCGTTGCTATTAGATTACTTAGTTAACAATAGGCCTCTTCCTAATTGACCGGACTCCGATCATGGCGCCATTATCAGCAGAGTTTTTATACTTATAGTGCGTTCGCAAGAAAACACAAATTTAGGTACTCTTTCTACCCTCACTCTCAAACTGCGACGGCAATCCGACACGACTCGGGAGGGATCAGAATCTACCAAGTAGGTATAGGTATCTAAGTAGTTGAGATAATGTGTCAGTTGATGGAAGTTTTTTAGCCGCTTAGCACTTATCAAATTTGCCAAATAGTGAACCAGCGGACCCAAAACCACGTGCGAGCTACGAACAATAATGATGACTCGTTGATTCAATTCAGGATCTCTTTGACTGACGCCACACCAAGTTGATCCAGAGACCTGACTCACTTGTCTTCACAGATTACAATCTTCAGGCTTGGTTTCCACCAAGCGGAGATAAACGGAGCGGAGAGGAGAGCGCGAATTAACAAATCTAGTTGGTAGAAATCCACAACGCGCCTCTTTTCTCTCCAGTGATTGGTCGAATTTCGGACCTCTCTCCGCTCCGCTCGCTTCCGCTTAGATGTAGACTGGGCCTTACAGGCGTCTTGTTAACCTAAGAGGCACGTTTTTTGTAAGTAGCGGTAATGACCGAGATCTTGTGAGTGAGCCGCCATATCAAGTCTTGGTCACAATGATATCACCGCGGGAAATGTTAGTAAATACATTCATTTGTCAGGGGTATTGTTGATGGGAGGTAGGCTGGTTGCACCACCGACAACCGTGGACTATGGTTATTTAGTAGCACTGATACAGGTACAATGGTGAGTCTGATATAATATTAAATCTGAAAACAGTAAAGATCTAGTTAGGCGATAGCTAATGCAGACATTAACCCTTGATCTGTCCACGAAGTAGACACAATAGTTAAACAATGGTGTCTCGAAAAAATTGGTCATTTGACAGATCATGATTTAAGGTCCACATTTGACTAAAAGGCATTTGACTGTGACGTGTGATAGGAATTTATTGTCCCACTGCTGGGCAAATGTCTCCCGCAATTCCTTCTAGGAGCTCTTTTATCGTACCTCCCCGAACTAGCCCTCGCGCTAAGCGTCCAGATTTTCTCACCACCTGTTTCTGGACCGGCCTTGGCAGCGCCGTGCGTCTTCCGGCAACTTTCGTTAGGAGACTTTTGACCAGCGGTCATCATGAGTCTGACGTGACCCGCCCAATCGCATTTTAGCCATGCAGCCTTCTTGACAACGTCCTCCTCTATGCCCGTTTTGGAACGCAGCGTGGTGTTTCGAATCTTGTCTTGTCCGTACACCTTATGTTAGGACGGGCAGAATACTTAGTCGATGAGTTTGCGCTTCAGGGAGATCGGAAGATCACCCTTCATGGACCAGTAGCATTTCCAGGCGTTTTCGACTCGGCGATCGATTCTCTTTCTTGCCAAATAAGAACAAGTAGTGAATTAGTTAGTTTTTTTTTATTAGGTCTAATTTGTGTTTAGTTTATGCCAGTTTCAATCTGGGATAGACAGGTAGCTACTTTCCTTCCTATTTGGTTAATTTGGATTTGGGTTTCGGTCGTTCCAAAAGGGGAATTATGGATAAATGAATTAGTACAAGAAATGAAGTTCTTAATAAGTAAATAAACCAGTCATTTACGTAATTGATTTCGACGTTTCTTATATCTTTATCTTTTTTTTCTTATAAATATGGCTGGCTTCAGTTGATTCCATGCAAAGCCTACCTCCTATGTCGAGTGTCGACCCATCGGTAAATAAATACGAACAGCCGCAAAATCTTATAAAAATGAAGAAACAACAGTTACGACGACACCACAAAGTCGTTCGAAGTGGAAAAATATCTTCGTCTGCAAACAGCCTAACAGCGAAAAGGTGCGCGCGATTCATCTGCGGTCACAATTGGTGCATAATAGCGGCGTTCGGCGTTCAGTGCCGCGTCGCCGCCCGCATGCCCGCCACGCGCCGTCTGCTCACCGCGCGCTGGTTCGCGCGCCGCCGACAGACCAGCGAAGATGACGCCCGCCCCAAGACCCTCCCGCGCGCCGACATGGATCGCAGGCCTCGCGTCTCCCGCGTCCTCTCCTCCCCAGCAAGAACCCAGCACCAGACCCACCCTCCGCTTGACGAAGAGTCACTCGAACGAGCCTACCCCTCCATGGGACACCTCGAGTACGTCAACGCCGGCTCCTCGCCCCCCGCCGAGAGCGCCCCCAACATGTACGACAGCTTCGAAGAGCCACCCCTCGACCTAACTGCGCACATCTGCGGAGACTCATTACGTCAGAGCGCGCACGAGCAGATGCGCGCCGTCGGCGGACGTCTGCGATTACTGGACGAGCTAGAGACCGGGGTTATTACCGCAGAAATCGCTGCTTCTACTTTTTCGGCGGCTACAGAGGCAGAGAAGAATGTATGCCTATTTTGGGCGTCCTTCCTGAAACTTGCCAACTTCCTGCAGCCGCTAATCGAAGTCGGAGCCGACCCGCTGTACTTCGATGCCCTGGGATTGTCCCCGCTGCACGTCGCAGCCTTCAGCGGCTCCACCGAATGCGCTACCTATCTGCTGTCCTGCGGCTCGGACCCTAATTACATGCCAAGATGCTTCGCCCCGCTCCATTGTGCCGCGTTCGGGAACTCAGTGCAAGTGGCTAATTTGCTAATCAGTCGCGGTGCATCCGTACATTCCGCCGTAAAGTATGTCAACTGTGAAGGTGGCCTGCTCCATTGTGCGGTGCGAGCCAACTCCGTGGAATGCCTTAAATTGTTTATATCCCACGGTGTCGACGTGAATCAAATTGAACCGGGCGGCACCAACGCTATACATCTTGCGGCCGATTTAGGAATGTTCCAGTGCCTAACGATACTGCTCGAGACGCCCGGCGCAGACGCGAACGTGCGGACGCGCGTCGGCGACAGGGAGTCAACTGCGCTACATCTGGCAGCTGACGGTGGATTTGTGGAATGTGTGGATTTGTTACTGTCTAAAGGTGCTGAAGCTAGTTTGAAAAATCACCGAGGTTTCACGGCATTGCACCTGGCTGCACGTTCATCGAGTTTGGAGTGTGTGGAGTCCTTGCTGAGAAAAGGTAACGCCGAACCGAACGCCAACGATTTCGACATGAGGACCCCACTCCACGCCGCTATCGGCAAGTCCGACAGCGCTTGCGATATTATCGAGACCTTAATAAGTTGGGGAGCCAATGTGAACCAGAAGGATGAGTACGGCTTCACTCCACTGCACCTTGCGGCTCTCGACGGACTGTCAGCATGCGTCGAGACATTAATCTACCACGGCGCTGATGTCACGACGAGGTCTAAAAAAGGAAACTCGGCGCTAAATGTAATAGCTAGAAAAACGCCGGCGTCTCTAGCGATGGTAACTCGAAAATTGGACTGTGCGATCACGCTACGGCACTCGCAGACGAGCAATAGGGAGGTTGAATTGGAGCTCGACTTTCGTAGCATACTACATCATTGTTATCCGCGGGAGATTAGTTACTTGAACACGTTCGTCGACGAGGGACAGAAAGAGGTGCTCCTCCATCCACTTTGTTCAGCATTCCTTTACATAAAGTGGGAGAAAATACGTAAATATTACGTCGCTCGGCTGTTTCTGAGTTTCATATTTGTTCTGTGTCTAACATTGTATGTTTTGACTGCTCTGGCGCATAATTGTTACAACGGCAGTAAAGATATGGAGGAAACGATTCAAGAGCAGGAACTCTGTCAAAAACAGTCCATACTCGGAGACCTGTTACGGAAAAACCCATTTGTAATAGAAATGCAATGGTGGGTGCTAGCCGGAATCACGATATTTGAGATATTCAGAAAGGTTTACGGAATAGCCGGTTACTCCACTGTGAAACAATATTTGATGCAATCCGAGAATATTATCGAATGGTTCGTGATTGTGAGCGTGTTTCTCATATCGTATATCTACACCAACATCACGTACACTTGGCAGAATCACGTAGGCGCGTTCGCGGTGCTGGCGGGCTGGACTAACTTAATGATGATGATAGGACAACTGCCCGTTTTCGGGACCTACGTCGCGATGTACCAGAAAGTTCAAAAGGAATTTGCCAAACTACTGATGGCCTACTCCTGTATATTAATCGGATTTACTATAAGTTTCTGTGTTATTTTCCCTGACTCCTCCTCTTTCGCGAACCCTTTCATGGGTTTCATAACTGTCCTGACCATGATGATTGGCGAGCTAAATCTAGATTTACTGCTTAACGAGCCAGATGGTAATGACCCTCCTGTCCTTTTAGAATTCTCAGCGCAAATCACTTATGTTTTATTTTTAATGTTTGTTACTGTAGTCCTTATGAACTTGTTAGTAGGTATAGCTGTCCATGACATACAGGGGTTAAGAAAAACCGCGGGTCTATCTAAATTGGTGAGGCAAACGAAACTGATATCCTACATGGAACTGGCCTTATTTAATGGCTATCTGCCGAAATGTCTATTAAAAATCCTCCATTCCTCAGCTCTAGTGTCCCCACAAGCTTACAGAGTAGTGTTGAGCGTCAAACCATTAAACCCGAGTGAGAAACGACTTCCTCGCGACATAATGATGGCTGCTTACGAAATCGCGAAAATGAGGAAACAATATGGTCACACGATATCGTCGAGCGGATCAACAACTGGCGCCTACTCGTGTTTCAAGAAGTACGAGAATAACAATGACTCGGGTTACAGAGAGTATGGGTACTCCTCGGGATTGGGGAGCCTCCAGGCAAGGCTGGATGAGACATCGGAGAATGTACGTCAGTTGACTCAGGAAGTGAGAGAGTTAAAGAAGCTGATAAGCGCGCAGCAGCTTGTTCTCCAGCAAGCCTTGTCCGGCGCGATGGACCGTTGATGATATAATGGCTACCGTTTACATTCAATGCCACTGTACACAAGTCAATAAACTACAGTGTGTATTGTAGCATGTACCTCGGTGGCTCGGCGTACTAGCTGACTTAAATTCTTTTAGAGTGGTGATATTATTTTTTCGTTTGTTTTACCTAGAAAACCCACTGTTACACCGTCTTTTACTTAGGATTTAACATAATATTATGAGTTTTTGTTGTTATTATCGGTGTAATTAGGGTGTACCTACCTAGAATTAAGGAATGGAGTCATGGGCTCTATTCATGCACAGTTGTGTGGTATCGCAAAAACTATATTTAAGGGCTGGTCCCAAATTAATGTTAACTAAGTTTTAAATATTTAATATTTCCAATAGTAAGTAACTAGTTATGAGTTTAGGCCTACCCTAAAAGCGATATTAATGAATCATAAAATTTAAACTGTAGATGAATGGAGTCTCGTAAGCAGAAAGCACTGGACACTGTGATTGTAGGTATTATATTGTATTATAAATTAATCTATTGTGATAATAATCGTGTCAATAAAAATATTTTTCAATTTATAATCGTGTTTCTTTTAATATTCCATAGTTTTAGAGAAACTTTTAACACTGTAAAAGGCAATATGATTGACCTACACTACGACCTAACATACATAACATACTCTCACAAAACACATGAAAATATAGTTAAACGCCTTCAATATGCTTTAACAAGAACATAACAAGAAAACATATTTATTATTCAGCAATAAATTACCCTAACATCAGACTAACACGATCTCAGGTACACGGAATAAATTATCTCGCATCTTTGACGTCACCTATACTGACATTCAAACGACTCAAAACCAAAGCACAAAGAATATCTTGAAAACATGACCAAAACATCACAACATACGGACATACCCAAAAAACATTAAAACAATGTATGTATCTAGATCTACCTGGGTGAAATCCTGTAATTTATTCATCGCCATTTTCAATTTGTATTACGCCAGACATGACAATATATTTGAACGTTCGCGCCATTCACCCCATTCCACTGTTCCTACCCCATTCCATTCATCCCCAGCCCAGTGTTTCGCGCGCAGCTCGGGTGACAGCTGTGAACGGGTCAACTAAGATTCTTATAAGACAAAAATACACGTATTGGCTTAAAAATTGGACTAAATTGGATGAAAAATCAACTAAATCAGTGCAATATTCTATCCCTTGTTTTGATTTGGTGAAAATAACACCCTTCGCGTGATTAAACTTGAGATAACATTTGGTTCTTGCGTGATGATCATTAAAAAAATTGCGACTTAACCTTCACATTTGGCAATGTTATTATTTTTCAAGATAAAATTTTGAATATTTGATAGAAAATTTGAAAAATGTTGTAAATCACAAAGGAAAAAGTGCGATATCGATGCCGGATGCACTATCTGCATTAACTAGACCGGACATCATCAATTTGACGTATTAAATTGACATAACAATAACAATTTTGACGTAAATTACCCATGCGCGGACCGCTATAAACCGGTCGATAACTGATTGCCTGAAGGGGATAGGCTATCTAGGTTTAGGTCTTGTCTCTTTCGAACTACCCCTAGTACCCCTTCCCAGCGCCCCGACCGCCGTTGTCCCCTGCATTCGGCCGGCTCGGCCCCTATATTTGAGTGCAGTTGCGTGAGCGGGGGCATTCGACCCGGTGCTCCAATGCAGGGCAGCTTCAAGATCCAGCTCATCAACATGGGAACCCGGGCGGCGGCATGTAAGTATTCCTATTACTATTAGCGCTTCAATTAAATTCAGTGAACGCCTTGCATGGAAATTAACGCGTTTGTTTTTCAGAGTTGTATGAGGGACGTCGTTGAGTAGTGCTTTATATGTGTCCAAATGCAGGGGCCACAGGATACCATGCAGTATTCGGTTTCGGACTCTGAGCTGAGCTTGAAAGGTGAGCTCGTACAAGCGAGCTATTCAATTTTGTGGCACTTTTTGTTCCGGCACGTTAGCTTGCCTTGCCCCCTCATCTCTTAGGGTTGCCATCTGTGTCTCTTAGCAATTGTGATATTCTAATTATATTGTGCTAGTCGATTTCTCTCCAAAAATCTTGATTTTCCTTTAATTTCTTAGCTGAGAAGGTCGGAGAATCAGTGCTCATGGTAAACTTATTTATTTTTGCCCTTGCCAGTTTAATTTTTTTTTTTGTAACTAGCGTCATGTATTTTAGATGTTATTTTTCTCCAGATTATTGAATAAGATATTTTAGTATTTAAAAATTAATTAAAAATTAATAAGTGATGAATACTTAACTTGCAAGCATTGATAGTAAGTATGTATATTTATTCTCATAAAATGTGGTAATACAGGGTGTTATAAAATGATCTTGCATTGGATGAGTGTTGCTTGCACTGTGAATTATATAATAATTAACTATTAATTCACATAAATCACAATTTAATTGCCTAAAATCTCTAAGCAAAGAGCTTGGAACTAGTGGCTCGCTAACAAACTTAATATTTTTTCTTGCACATGCAATTGAAGTTTTCCATTGCGCCGAATTAGCAAATTGGGTTTTATAATGCATTTGCCTTCTGGAAATAAAGTAAAAATTTCCATGATTTGATTAAAAACTTTGAATCGGGGAAAATATTCACTTTACCCAAGCAGCCTTAGGCAATTGAGTGTGGCTTGCTTTCACTTTGCAAATGCTTAAATATTTGCAAAAAGGTTAGAGAACATTTAAATGAAATACGTATATAATATGTAATCTTTCAATATGCATGCAATTAGAAATAAAAACCTTTTTTTAAATTATTATTCTAGGATTAGGTCTTAGGGTAACTTTCTAAAAAGACATGATACTTCAAGATGGTAACCCTGTTTCCCTTCTAGGTTTCATGTGTGCATTTCCCTAGGATTATTTGGTGTTGGTGTCTCCATCCTGCCCCGTTGTATCCTAGAATGTTCTAAAATACAATGTGTGTTTAGTTCTACAGAGATGAGTATCCTGATGTTGTTTAAATGTTATATGTATTCCTGATTCTGTTAATTTGTGGTTAAACTGCATTAGATTGGTTAGATCTTGATCATGCCATTTTGTGCAATTTCTTGGACTTGCTTTATGAAATAAAGTGAGCCCCAGAAATTCCTAGAATATGGCTGATGAAATCAAAATGGCGGACGGTCACGTTAGCCGCCACGCGGTAGCGTCCGCAATTTTTAACCACGCCCAAGGTAAAGCCGCCACTACGCATGCGCGCAGGTGAGGGTGTAGCCGCCATTTCAAGCCACCTTTGCCCGGGGCTCACAAACCATTTAGACATTGTCCAAGCAAGTTGTGTTAGCTTTTTCATTTGTGCAACATCCTGAACAAAGGGCTCCGCTTAGCAGCTTCGCAGTTTGGCCTGGGACGTTAACTAGGTACCTACTAATCATAATTTATTAAGCTTAAAATATCTTCAATTTAATTATTTATTATAACTATTTAAATGCAGTTTCATAAATTACTTAATTGACTTAGCAGAATCAGGATTCCTGTTTGTGTGGCTCACCTTTCTAAAATGTTGGCTAAACCAGTATGTCTGTCCGTACCATCCCGCTGCTTGTCCTGGTGTGGGGGTTTCCGGGGAAGCTTTGTCTATCATATATTATCTCTATGTATACTCTATACCTGCTCTTACCCTTCTGTGTATGTATATGTATGTAAATGTCCTGTCTGTCTATATGCTTTACCTATGTGAAAAAAACCTTTTCCAATTTTTTTCAATGATAAATTCTTGAGTAATGTAAAAAATAATCTTGTACCTATTAAATTACCTTCCCTTTGTCACTTGACCTTGCACTTTGTTAAATATATGGAAAAAAAATTGCTACAAAATTTTATAAAATGAAAGTAAAAAATATATTCTTAACTTTAGAAATTCTATTTATAAAATATCTCTTTGTTCTCTGTAATATCATTGTGAAGTCAAAATGTTTCTATTATATTTCAAGTATTACTATGAAATGCTTACTCACACTAAATTGTACCCATCCCTTTGCTGGTCCTCTGAAATATTTATTTGCTTCAAATAAATCTACAAATACATTGTGTAACAGAATATAAGCAAGTCTATAAATAGATTCTTCCTTATACTGAGAATTTTCCCCTAAATAATAAGCCATTATGTCGAGTTAAGGAAAATTGAAGCCATAAATTGAAGACATAAGACTGCTTTTCAAATAAACTTGTGGGAAGGAATAGGAACATTTTCTTTGTTTGATGTAGGTATTACTTGCTTTCTGTTACACATTGTATTAAAAATCTGTGTGTCTGTAGTAGAATTGGTGTCAAAACTGTCAAATAGTTTGGTGTCTGTCTTAGAAAATTAAAAAATAATTACTTAGTGAAAATGTAATCACTGTACTTAGATTGATAAATTGCATGATGTACTTTTGTGTAGTAAATAAATGTATAAATAAATATATTGAATGTTGCTTTTTTATTTAACCTGTGTTTTCTGAATTGTATTTCTTGCCAATGATATGGCAAGACCATATGTGTATGATTGCCACTCTAAATGAAATCTTAGAAGAGCTGTCTTTTTTCATACCTAACTAAAACTATTCCATTACTGTGGAAATACTTTTACAAATATTATCAAATCATTATTCAAAAATGAAATTAAAAAGCTTTTTAATACGCCCAAAACACTAATTTCAAAATTAAAATCATTTTTTCCAAACGCGAAAGCCCAAAACTCAAAGCCCTCATCTGAAAAAAAATCAATAAAAAAATCTATTTATAGAGGAAAAGTACTGCATTGACGTAGGGCGTGGGACGCAAGCGCGGATTCCCCTTGCACCCCGGTACACCCCGGGTTCGCCCTTCTTAGCTAATAGAGGACGCCGATCAATACGGTCTGCACATGCGTCCTCGGGTTTATGTATTGCGCCATAACTGCGGCACCAATCAGGATGCGTTGCCCCGCCCCTGACGCGCTCGCCGCGCATGCCTGTCGCGGCCCTGATTAAATTTTAATTTGCCAAGATCTTGGGAGTCAGGGACTTTACAATATGAAGCCTTAGTATTTGAAATAGTTGATTGATTTGCGTTTAAACTGTTTCCCTAATTCTGTATTTAAACGAAAATTCATATTAAAAATCTTCTAAACTAAGAAGGCTACGACTTTTTAGGGTTCCGTAGTCCTGACAACCCTTATAGTTTCGTCATGTCAGTCTGTCTGTCTGTCCGTCCGAGGTTTTGAAAGCACCTAGATATGTCTGTGTATATGTCTTACTGTATTAAATACGCCATGCGTTATATTTATTGGCGTCCAAAGATGGCGGCTATTCCAAATTTCCAATACCCTGATTAGATTTCAAGCGCTGAGGGGTGCGCGATGCTGGGGGTAGTTTGTTAATAATAAAGTTACGAAGCAAGCACTACACACAGTATATTCTATTTTAAGTAGGTAATATAACTTGGAGAGAGACACGCGCTTGGAGTAGCACGTTAAGCTGTTGGTCTCGGCTGTAATTTCTAGATCTTTGACAGTTGTAACAGGTAGTAGTGGCACGAAAGTCTTACAACCAGTCTTACCAAGCGGTATCGTATTACCCAGTACCTACTAATTGGGTCGAGGAGGTTAGATAGGCAGTCGCTTTGTGTAAAATACTGGTATTCAGCTGCGTCCGGTTAGACTGGAAGCCGATCTCAACATAGTCGTTGGGAGAACTAGGCAGATGATGATGGGCTTTTCCTAAATCGTAGTTGAGAAACTCTGCTTAAAGCAAAGATAGGAAACTATTTTCAATATCGATATTGCATTCGCTACGCTAAACATTTGCGTACTTTAACGACATACTTATATACAAAAATCACGTCATATTTTCGAACAGAGCGGCATCTCACGCAGTTTGTGAAATTTTGAATCAATACTTGCATTTATTCTTTAAAAAAATGGTTGCGCGCATGATACGCGTCCCTTATGTACAAACAAGATGCACAAGCAGGATTACGAGGGTTGCAGGTATATACAAGTCACTGCTATGCTTCGGGGGGAGTGCGATATTAGATGTTAAGTACCTACTTTGATCTAAAATAGCGCTTACGAAGCAAGTATTTATTCATTTTTTTTAACAACTTGCAGCAGACAACAATATGAAATGTTTTGTGGGCTTCTTGTAAATCTCAATTACCCAAATCTCATAAAAACCGGGATCGCTAACCTATCCGTATTGCACGTGCTCTCAGTTTCTTACTGTAAACTTAAGATGGTGGCCATGATGCGTCGTCATTCGTCACATAAAAATAATAAAATAAAAATAGGTCTTATTCTTATCAAGATCAATAAGCGTTCAAGCGAAAGAAGGTAGGAGTACTCACGATTCGTTCAAGAAGGCGGCGGCGTTCAGCGTGGGCGCTTTTCGGGGCCGTCTTGTATTACAATGTTCTTGGAAAACTGTTTTGGTCTATTTCTAATGAGAATAAGTAAATCCTATAATATTAAAATTAAATTAGCAATATTTGTATCTATAATATATTTTTGTAATCACGTCCTCGAACTGCTCTAACGATTTCTATGAAAATTCCAAAAAGTGGGCGAAGAATCGATCTAGGTAGGTCTCATATCTGGGGAACTCGAAACCTCGTAACGTAAATCAAGTTTTTTCAACGTCTTGACCACACCCCTGTGCTCCTTTGTTTCTGTACTGCAAGTCTGTAGCGTACTATCAGAATAACCTTTGGTTCGCTACCTGTATTTAAATAAAAGACTTGCAGAGACTAACTATACCTATATTTTAAAACACGGTCATCACTTTTATATTTCTAGTCAGACAGAACTGACGTTACATTTAAAAAGCAACCTTACATTCTTTTACTAATTCGTTTTTAATTCAAAATATTTGAGTCCTTAAAAAACAGCCAGCATGCAAAATAAGGTTGGTTGAAAGGTAGACAACCTAACAGTACCTAGTCAAAGGTGCACGTTATAAAAGCGTCTTCAAAGACATCAAGTTCAGTCTTCAAGTTCATCGACTTTCATTTAACAATTTGCGTAGAATATTATTTAGGTGTTTTTTATTTAGTTCAGTGACAAACAAATCTATTAGAAAACTACTACTAGATCTACAATAATAATAAAAATATACAAAATAATATCAAAATGGGAAAAGAATTACAGGGCGTAAAAAAATCGTCCATTTCGCTGTCAATAGGAAAAGTTTGTGTCATATAGGGATCTGTAATCTGTAAGTCTTAACTGTATAGTACTTAGAGCACCCTTTGCGTTATGTTGGCGTCCAAATATGTCAGCCTTTTCATTTGAGGAGTAGGATTAGAATTGAGGCGTTTGGGGGTGCGCGCTATTGGGGGTTATTTGTTAACAGTAAGTTTACGAAGCAAGTACCTTAAAACTCCCCACTCTCCCCCCTTCACCCCTCCCCCCATCGTATCTCGGAAACTAGGACACGTAGCGGAATTTTGATTTTTACTATACTCTACTATTAGGAGGCGTTGAAATTTTATGGCCTCCCCTCCCCAACCTCCCCTTTCCGGTGTTAATTCCAGTTCGAATCAATAACTTGGTATATTATTAGACGACAGGTATCGCCCTTGCTCCCACGCTCGTTCACTGCCTACGCTAAACACGGCAAAAACTCGCTCAGAGCGTAGTTACTTACCTACAGAGTTGGAATTTTAAATAAATAGGTACTTACGTTTATTCAAATAAAAATCTGTTAATAGAGAGTGCGCAGATACGCGTCCCATATGTACATTATTGTAGGTACTTACATAAAAGATCGATCGATAACGGCGGCGAGGGTGGTAGTTATATACTTCGAAACTGCGCTTTGAGGGTTGCCATGCCATTTACAAAAAAAATAACTGCATCGTTTTAAAAGGGGTTGTTTGTCTGTGTCTGATCGTAATCCACCCTTATGTACTCTCCTAATTAATTTCATCTGACATAAGCTGATGGATACTGGTCCTTTGAGGGTTGTATTTTGTAATAAAGCTTTGAAGGGGAGTTCGGGATTTAATAATAAACCTTCTCTCGATTCTAATGAAACTTGTACTGACTAGTAATTTGGTTATTACAGCAAAAGCCTTTAATAATCCCTCTTAACAAAAATTTTGAAGGGGTGAATTTACAAAGGGGGTTATAGTATAGTGGTCTACAACTACAACTTAAATAATTTTGGAATATTCGGACTTTTCTAAATTGAACAATAAGTTTAAAATCTGGAATGCAGCATAGACTTTGAGTCTAGGAGCTTAGATACAATACTGTTCCAGGCGAAACAGTACAGGGTACCACGCGACTTGAGCTAAGACTGCCTTACTGTATCTATGTAGTAGAATTTTCGACATGTAGCAAGGAGCAAGTAAACTTGAAGCAGACCATGCGTCTTTAAAACAATGGAACTGGAATACAAAACCTTGGTTTTGAGGCCATCATACTCACCTCATCACCGGTTTTAAACAGTAATGGAATATTTTTAAGATCTAACATTAAGAAAAGCGCTCTAAATCTTACCTAAAGCCATTTTTATCTTCTCCTTATTTTCCTTTAAGATGAAAAAGACCACTAGATACTAATATGATAACTCGATAGCCTCGTCCTATACAGTTACAGCAAAAATCCGCAGCCTGTACGATGCCCAGCTGCGGCTCCAACACAACATTCAGCCGTTGCCTCTCGGCACTGACATTGCCAACACTGTCAAATACTTCTCCCAGACTCTTCTTAGTAAGTAGCCTTTGATTGTATTCTTCTTCTTTAGTCTTCCAGGGTTTTATAGGAGGGTTTAGCCGTATAGCCAAGAAATCGTTACATCTTGGTCTAACGACATAGGTAACGTGTTGCAACAAAAAACATGAAGTGGACGTGACGCGACGGCCGCGGCACTCGCGCAGAGAAAACAAGTGAAGCTCGCTTCATAGCTTGACCCACGTCACGGCGAGGATGCGCTAGAGTAACACGCGACAATCAAATTTTCTTAGTTTAGTAGTTTTAGTCAACATTCTGACACTGACCGGGATGTTGCAAAAAAAAAGTAAGGCCTGAATTAATCATAATCATAATCATTTATTCATTTGCGAATTACTGTCACGCTGACGATCGGTCGCGTACGAGTATACATTGTTTTCGATATAGCACCATACTGCGACGCTGACGTCAGCGGCGACCGACAGCCGTATTTTGTTTCCGCTGACGTCACGACCGATCGTACACGACCGACCGTCAGCGCGACAAGAATTCAGGCCTTACGCTTCTACCGCCGCACCGTGTACGGAGCGCCGCGCGCCGTCTACAATGGGACTTACGACGATGCGACTGTCGTCAAAAGGTTACTTGAAGAGGGTCTAGATTTGCCATACATCATCCAGATTTGCCATACTGTATGTTTATTTTATGTAAATTCTTAGACATATTCTATCATGGGGTATAGGTTTCCGCACTTAGTCCCTAAAGTGGACCATTGTGCGTTTCTTAGACATATCTTCCCTGGTCCGGTTTGGTTAGGTAGGTGCTTGAAAATACATAAGTGGGAAAAAGAGATACCTACTGATTTTACAGAGCGGCTCTCAGAACCAGTCCACCTTTTAAACCTACCAAAGATACTATCATGTAGCTCTTCAAGCCCTAGGGCATAATTTGAGTTCTTTCTTATGATTTCTACCACTTTAAAAAACTTCAACATTTTGCTAGTAGCCAGGTGTTAGGACTCCTACAAACTTTAGGACCTCTTCCAATCTATGTACTATTGATAATTCCACAATTTCTGCAGGCGTTCTCAAAGATGTCCCGCGCTCCCCGCTTGAGATGCTGCGGGACGCTGACAATGACAGTGAGAGGATGGGCCTGTACCCCAACCTCGACTATAAGAGCCTGTTCAATGCTCTGTCTGGACTTGTGGACTCCACACCGCATCTTCAGTATGGAACGCTGGGTACATATTATGATGATTGTTTTTTTATTTTGTTTTTGTACCATTTGATGATGTAGTTTTAGGTTTGGAATTGAAGACTGATTAGGTCATCTTTTGTTTTTAACAGTGTAATCTTTTAAAAGTATTCTCGTACGTGCCTTTCTGGCAGTAGTTAAATGAAGTTGTTTTTTGTACGATGGGTTTAACTTACATATTAAAATTATGAACGAAACATCTATTTAAATATTAAATAACAACAAATAATTTACTTTTCAAATACTTCGAACTAAAAAAATACGTTTAACACTTTGAAAACTAAATATTGAAACGCCTTTTAACACTTTAAACATTAATTTAAAAAATGAACTTTGATTTTTTATTACACTTACGATCATTGAAAAATCTTTTTTGAATATTCAACAATACTTTGCAGCACGTAAAATAGCACTTCTGTTTCTAGCATTCGGTCAAGCCATCCTACAGTGCCTGGGTTGCCTTTTACCCTTCCTGGAGTACGACATGATTGACAACCTGCCATTCCTGGTTGCTTACTGCGTGGCCATGTTCCCTGTGGCGCTTCATCAGGAGATTCTACATCTCCTCTCTTACTACATCCTGCCTTTTACTATCAGTAAGTATCCACTTCAGTTTTCCATATTATTTCGTTCTCAGGCTAGGTGGAGTGGCGCATTACCAGGGGGTCTAAAATGGTCGTTTCATCACACATACGCAGTTCATCATCATCATCTGCCTAGCCTTTTCCCAACTATGTCGGTGTCGGCTTCCAGTCTAACCGGATGCAGCTGAATACCTATATTTAACATGGAGCGACTGACACACATACGCAGTTAGTACTATGAATTGTCACTATGTGACCATTTTAGTGAACTGTAACGTAATTCATATAATTATCTTCTAAAGCGACCATTTTAGGCCCCCAAGTCTTCCATCTACTCTTTTACCATACGTAAATATTGATAGTTACTATGGTTGATCTGTTCTTAAGCTAGGTTCGCATGGGGGTTGTTAGCAGCAGCATGACTGGAGCCGAGGATCAAGATGAATGTCGTGCGATTAGAGTGGTCGTGCGATTAGTAAAGTCGCAGGGTCTTTTTGGGAACTGCGGTAGCTTTAGTTAGTTTTTTTTTAATCAGAATGTAATGGAATCGTTCATTTCAGCTCGCAAGTATGCTGGAATGGAGGAAGAGAGCCAGGCTTCACAGTCAGTCGCCGCTATCATCATGATGGTGTTCCAGCACTCGAGCAACCCCGGTAAGTGTTCATTTCTAACATAACATCACGCTTGTATTACCTGTAGGATTAGGTAGAGGCGTATCTTTAGTACACTCCCATGTCGCCAGTTATGTTTAAATCAAATCAAAATACTTGTTTTATTTCACATAGGCCTAGATGGGCACGTATAAAACGTCGACAATAGGTGCAAGGTTCGGGTTGGTCCTTTCCATGGAGAAAAACCGGCAAGAAACTCCATGGTTAGAGAGACAGCGTAGGCCCGACAATAGGTCGTTGCTTACTACACAAAAAACGTAAAACAAGCATCTAGGAATCTAAGTATAAGTCCCATGAAATAGGACGAGAGTTCATTTGTCAAACATCTACCATCATCTACAGTTAAACATAGAGCATAGAGAGAGACGTGTAATGAGGAAGTTCAGGTAAAATAACAAATACAATACCCTGTACCTTCTATTTGAATACAGTAAAGCTTATGTAACAAAAAAATGCGTGTAAAAATATCCTTGTACTCCCCATCATTGTGTTATTTTTTATTTCTTTACCACATCTGGAAACGTCTAGTTACGGAGATATTAAAGAGGAAAAAAAGCAGCAAAAATCAAATTGGTGGTTACTGGGAAAAATATTACTAAGTTGTGTCAATTTCCGCCATTGGTTGAAAAAGAGAATATTCATGTTCAAAATTGTGTCTCTATCTTCCACTGGTGGCTAACGGAAATATAAAAAAAAAGTCGTGTCACTGTCGACTAGTGGTGCCTAAATGGGATAATTTTAATAGGTTGTATGCACTGTCCATTCTGCTGGCTATTTTGCGTGCCCAGTGTGGCACCGATCCGCTTACGCAAAGCAAGTAGATATAGTTTGATGTACAGAAGCGTGGTTGACGGCTTCGTGAAGGGTACGTTTACACCTTGTATAGTGATGTGTCAAAATTATCCTACATATCGCAATTGTCACATTGCCATTTAGTTGCCGCTAGTTTTCCATCTCGCATTGTGTTATTTTTGAGTATTATTGCAATTTTGATGAGCGTTGCTCTTATTGTTTCTGACCTATACTCGAGTTAAAGCCTGAAAGTCCATTACATGGTGCCACTATTCACCCTCTGTTGCATTGCGGTAGTCCTCCATCTTGTTGCGCAATGCGCATGACAAACATTGTTTCTAACCGGTATCACGAGGTTTGTTAAATGGCACTGTGGCATTGCAGTAGTTGCTCGTTAGTGGCTCGATCTAGTCTAGCACGGTGAGGCTAAAATGTGTTGTTTCTGACTGGTATATGATCCGTCGCGCGAGCCAATAGATGGCGCCACTGGCTCTCGCGAGCATAGTAACCCCATCTAGTGTAAAATGAATGGTATATGTGTGATGGAAACACTCCATAGATGGCGCCACTACTCAAGCAGTGTTGTATTGCGGTAGTTCTTGAACAGTAACGCCATCTAGTTTAATATTGTGAACTTGTGACAGGTATGTGAGTTGAGATGGCGCCACTAGTGATACACTGCCGCACCGCGGCAGTATTTCGCTTGTAGCGCCATTTGGCGGTGACAGGAGCGACTATAAAAATGATTTATGAGTTGGTTCACCCTTCGAGGACTTAAGTGTTTCGTTCGTGCAATCTTATTGTGACCTTATGTTACGCAAATTAGGGTCGCTTTTTGTGCTTTTTCGTGTGGTTGACTTAGTGCTATAATACTTACTTTATTGTGGGGTTTGCTACTTTAGTAAATTATTAATGTTTTTTTATAACTTAATAAATTTTATATATTAACAATGAACTTTTAGGAGTCTTTTTTTAATAATTGATCAGCTTTTAGCTTTATAAACATAAATAATTTAATTGGACTTTCATTGTATTAACGGTTTTGTGTTGACTTCCAATTAAAAAAAAGCCTCCGCATTCAAGCAGTTTCATATGGGATTTAAACCAACTGAAATATTGTCATCGTTTGTAGTTCTTCTTACTTATAGAATCCTATATCTACATATAAAAGCAGATTCAAGACTTTATTTAATATATTTATTACAGCATAAGCCATTAAACAGTAAATTAAATAATCCTTTTACTCAGTCTTCTCACTTCTCCACAAACATTCTAACATTATCGTCTTCCATTCATCAGCAAACAAGTCCAATCCACAGACTTTGCTTTTAGGACTTAGGTGTTACGCCAATTCTTCTTCTTAGCTGAGACAATAGCAAATGGTAAGGAACGGCTGTTCAGCGGTCCTAAAATGGCCGCTTTAGCAAAATCCAAATACGAATCACGTTAAAAATTTAAAATTCTTAAAATGGATTATATGGTTATTCATATTACGAGTATTACTTATTCATTTATTACTTTATGGTGATTCATGTTATGATTTTGCTAAAAAGGCCATTTTAGACCTTCAGGGCTTAGTTCTTATTTGACGTCGAAAAATTGTTGATTCTTAGCTTAGAATCAACGAACTTTCGATTTTGAAAGAATCCTAGACATCTTTGAGTGAACTTGAGACTTGAAATGTTTTTTTTTTAAGCCCACCACTGCCAACTCCTGGAATGCCTGATGTCGATGAAGCAATCGGTGGTGAAGGACATCCTGTGCGTGATAGCATACGGCACGTGGGGCGCCAGGCTGTCTGCAGCCAAGCTGCTGTTCTACTACTGGCCGCCCTTCGATGCCAAGTTGTTCGACAGAAAGGGATTGCTGTGCAAGTTCTCTAGTGAGTATTTATTAAAAATAATATCAATCTTATACTGTAAAAGTCGTATCATTTCCCAAATATTTTGTAAAAAATGTATGGGATGAGTGATTTGCTGCCACATCTCAAAATTCCAGATTCCCAGTACCAAAAAAATTGTTTAATACGTTTTTCTTAAGGGGCTGACAACACCTAATTGATGTTATTTAAGCAGATTTTTAAGAAAAACTATTTGTTCCAGCACATCAAAAAAAAAATTCATATTTCAAAGACTGTGGACGGACTCGATGCATAATTGGATGAAATCGGCACGATAGAAAATAATTGCAAAGAGTGGTCTTAAAATCATCAATAAACGGTTCTGTCTTTATTTTGTTGACGTATGGGTCTGCAATTAAAAACATGAAGTCAAGATTTTCATACCTACCATAACCGCTAACAAGTCATATTTCACAAATAATCCACACTTTTTTTTATTTCAATATTTATTCATTATTTTCTTCTAAAATCTGGCCGCCCAGTAACTCTCTCGCTCTCGTTTACTCCGATACGCATAGACAGTGTGCGCGCATTTTGGTGTTGACATCCCCTTAAGAGTGAAAAAGGGGATGCCCTTGCTCAGCTGTTTTTCACAACAAATCCTTTACCCTAATCCAACGCTCTTGTTTCAGACGACCTGGTCCCGTTCTTATGCCAACGCGACATGTGTCCCAACGCTGGGACAGCAGAAGCAGCCAAGGTGTGCTACGACCACTGCATCAGCGTCACCTTCGCGTCCGACAGCCCGCCGCCTCTGTACTTGTGCATCGAGTGCGCTAATGAGATACACAGGTATGTGCCATGTTAAAAGGAACCTTAGTAACCTAAATATTGGTAGGGAATTGCACTGGCAAGCACCAGTCTAGGTTCAATACAAGTAACAAAGGTTTAAGTAAGCTTTCCAGTGAAGTTACTAAATCAAAAATATTTGGTAGTGCAAGATAGTCTTGTAACGTGACATCCAAGGATGATCTACCACAAAATGCATTGCAAGTTTGTCTTCAGGAAGACAAAGGTCATTGGGCAAAACTCGACCCGGTTTGTAAAAGATTGCCTCTATAAGAAAATTTAATTTATATTTTTGAATAGGGGTAAAGTACCCTCCTTGGATTACACCTCTTTTCTCATTTTTACACCTCTCAGTTTCAGTTGTCCATAGGTCATAGGGCATGATATGCCCTATGACCTTTTTACCGTGCATGTAGCAGGTTGAACTCTCTGTTAAATTGTTCTTTCGCATTAATGTAGATTAAATCCAGCCTTTATTTTTTGCTTATTAAATCCTTGCTTTGTTTCATTCTCAGGGAGCATCCAAACCAGCGTTTCTTCGACATTTTGCACCCTCAACAGCAGGTATCCATGGTCTGCGAGAATAAGGTAAATATAAGTTTAAAAAATCATTTAAATACTTTTTTTAATTCGTACCAAGAAAATAAATGAATGTATAATTTCAGAACTGCCGCTCCAGTGACAAGGCAGCATACTCGATCTGCTTTTCCAACGAGTGTGCCAGCTACAATGGAAACCATCCCATCAGGTGAGACAAAGATTTTTTTATTTTATTCGCTTATATTTTATGACCCCTATAACACAGGTTTTACCTAGCATAGGGGTCGTTGATCTTTTATTTACTTTTTGTACGCTTAAATTACGTCTCACCCTCATATCTGTGTACATTTTTTTTTGTGTCAAATAAATAATTATTATTATTATTATTTTAACACACATCTTTTTTTTTTTTTAAATAATATTTCTGTATAAAAACAATATAAAAAACAATTTAAAAAAAATGTTTTGTGTTTTATTTTATTTGTTAACTAGCTGACCCGCGCAACTTCGTCTGCGATATATAAGAGAGACAGAGAGATGGTTAGAGAGAGTGTGAGACACCCTTAAAATCTTTTAACGGTGTCTCTCACTCTCTCTAACCATCTCATCATCATCGCGATAATCGAATAATGCTATCGCGGACTTTTATAGAACTTTTTAAGAGGAAAAATTCCGTTATACACGATTGTTGCGTAACTTTAACCGTTTACGCAGCGCACGCAACGAAAGATCTCAAAAGGAATATCTTTTTCATTTTTTTGCAACATTTTTCATTGATGCTCTGCTCCTATTGATTGTAGCGTGATGTTATATAAACGTTGTAACGTTGTTGTTCGTTGTTGCCTTCTCCGATAAATGGGCTATCCAATACTAATAGATACTTTCAACTCGAACCAGTAGTTCCTGAAATTAGCGTGTTCAACCAACCAAACAAACACTTCAGCTTTATAATATTAGGTATAGTATAGAATCAAGTAGGTAACAATTTAATTTCTCTGAAATATTTGCATTAATCGCTAAAATATTCTGTTTTTCTAATTATGGGCTTCCCTCGCCAGCCTCCTCAGCCTTACGTTATCATTTTTAGACACTTGATGACAGTCATACTCCAGCTAGGTCGAAAGTTCTCATCAAGGTGCATAAAATGAGCCCAAACACGATATAGATGCTGTAAACTCTTGATGACCTTTTGCAACTGCCTTCCGTCTCCATCGTTAGACCTTCGATGACAGTCCAGTCAGGTCTTAAATTCTCACCAAGGTGCTTGAAATGAGGCCAATAACAATATAGCTGTAAATATAATCTACGTAAACTGCGTATGGATTATTGATTTTTGCAAATAGCACAGCACAGTTCTTGCACGGCAAGACCACGTGAATTTATCAGGCTTCTTATGTTCGCTAAACTACTTTTTGTAGAAATCATCATATCCTGCCGTAATCTCAATTTATTTGGGGTCGGTGCAGCATGATTCTATTCTTCTTCTATACTTCTCTATTACTTTATGGAAAAACATATTTCACCACGAAAAAAATAAGAAATATAGAAATGCAAACAATTAAAATACAAAAAGAAATCTATGAAATCTCACAACATAAAAAAAAAAACAAATCACAAAAAGTGAAAATAATGTTAGGGGGGGGGGGTTTGCACCTGCAACCCCGTAGTTTACAGGGCGGTGATGAAACCGCTAGGCTATTTACTTCGTTGACATTTGCTACAAATAGCCGTTCTCATGTACTGACGTCATGACTGAAACGTCAAACAATTGAAGTATACGGACATAATGCAAAATTGCCTACCCCCTTATGGAAGTAGCGTGATAATACATAGCCTAAATATTGAAGAAGCCTTTAAAGAAATTTATGCAGTAGTTTTGACGTGATGCGCGCGCAAACATTTCGTAGCAACTCTTTTACCGAAGAAAGTTAATTTTCTTGAGTTCCACTATTTTGTGCGTATTCACCTCAAAAATCAAATTTCAAGAAAACTGAGAAATTATATTTACCTGTATTAGATATGAAGTATATGTAGCAACTTTAAAAGGTTACACTTCATTGGTTTTGATTGTATAGGTGTTTGAAGTTTATTAATTTTAAACACAAAACCCTCTTTTTTGCGCCTCTGGATGAGATTTAAAAAAAATGCTAAGACAGGTATTTCTTTATTTTTATTAATAAGTATTTATTCTGAGTTTCATGATTCTAGAACAATCAAAATTTTTTTTTTCATACAAACTTTACCCCCCCTTTTCACCCCCTTTTTCCAAAAAAATCCAAAATTTCTATAGCCTATATGTTATTCTGAATGTATTTAAACAGATTTGTGAACATTTCAACAAAATCGGTTCAGCAGTTTTTACGTGATGCGCGGTCAAACAAACAAACAAACAAAATTTTTTTAAATGGTTTTAATATGTTCAGTTACTTATTTCAAGTCACCCTGGCTGGTTTTTTTTTTTTAATCTTCAATGAACAGATTTTTTGGTCTCAACGATTTTATTATATGTATAGATAACTTATGTTTACAGTTTAAATATAAGTTTTTTTTATCTTGTTAGTTTTCAAAGGAAAAGTGAACAATCATCATTTATGTGCACTCGTTTTATATTAGATCACATCCATCTATAAATAAAAATATAAGCAGTAAATTTGCGAATTTTTATGTCATACAATCTTTGCAAAATTAATAAGTCCTTTAGGTTTTAGGGCTTGTTTCTCTGTCAATCGCATCCAAAGTTTGATTGAATTTTTTTGTAGCTTTGATCAAGATACTTTGTGCACGTAGGTACTGCCAGCAGTGCCACGGCAACCGACACAACAGCAGACGCGGAGGGGACCATGTAGTACACACGCGCCTGCCGCTCGCCTGGCAGATGGACAGCGACATGCAGACCAACCTCGTCGAGGCTATCATCAGGTACACACTTATTACATTCCATCAGTATATCGGCGTCAGACCTTACCAGGCCTTATGGTCATGATATTATTAGGGTTTCATCAGCTTCAAGACAATCCTCAAGATGCCAGCAGGCTTGTGCTGTAATATAGCAGGTCGTCGTTCAGGTGAGAGCCAAGCAGCATCAGCGGAGCACCTTGACATCGCCTGTCCTCAGAAGGCCAGCGCTATTTATTCTCCCCACCTAAAACACTAGGAAGTTGTGCAGGGTAGCCGTTTTGGAGGACTTCTTCATGCAAACTAACATGAGTTTTACGTTGTAAATGGACCGATTTTCCTCATATTCTTAATTTGAATTCAGAGATTTGTATTATAAGTGGCCCTAACAATATTATTTCTCCTCCAGCCTCCTGAAAGATGCCAAGCCTATCAACATGGAAGACCCTGACAGTTCTACCGAACAGCTGAAACCTCCGCTCAGTGTAGACTTGCCAGACCCTATCTCAGTTGAAGACCGACAGCTGCTTGGGAGGTAAGACTTAGTTTGTCATAGTTTTTACTAATATTGCGTATGATTATAAAAATATAAGGTGGAAGGGACCGACGCGAAAATGGTTACCACGTATTTAGTACATCATTCTGAGCCCTCCGCATAGAAATTTTTCATCGGTAATTAAAAAAAAAAACTGCTTTTCCATACATTTTGACCGTGCATTGGTCGCTCACGCATGCCCAAAATAATAATAATTAAATTTTATCTCATATTAAATTTTACTAACATAGCTTTATGTATCTACCTACTATCATAATATGCAGGGCCGTCTTTAGCCACTTGGGGGCCCTGGGCACTTAGAATAATGGGGCCCCTGTAGGATGTAATTCAAGAGCGAGCGTAGCGAGCTCGAATTTCATCCCGCCTCGGCTAGGTTAGTTTTCTTGTAACAGATTTTAGTATCCTGCAGTCCTGCCTGGGTTATCCCAGGCAGGACTGCAGGATACTAAAATCTGTCTGTGTCAGTGTGTGTAAAACTTTGACTACCGATGAAAAATTTCTATGTGGAGGGGCCCAGAATTATGTACTGGATACGTGGTAGCCGTATTCGCGTCGGCGTCTCTTCCACCTTGAATAAATTACATCATTCTCGAAGAGTAACCAACTTGTACAGAATTGTTACAGCATTGATGACATTTGTGTCACTTGTTTAATTTAGTATTTTTATAATCTTTTCTCACCTTTGTATGGATGCTTTTTTACCGATTGTTTGTGAATATGTGAACAGTGTAGGCCTTGTGGATCCCTAGATGCTTGTTAATTTTTAATCTTGTTTTACGTTTTTTTTTTGTGTGGTAAGCAACGATTTATTGCCGGGCCGGAAAGTACAAATTCTGTAACAGAATAATATTGTAAAAACAAATAATTGTAAAAGAGTAATCATGGAGTTTCTTGCCGGTTCTTCTCCATGGAAACGACCAACTCGAACCTTGCACCTTTTCTCGACGTTTTATAAGTACCCATGTGAAATAAAATATAATTATAAAAAATGTGAAATAGAAATTAAACAATGTTTTTGAAGCGAATTTACTGATTTGTGGCACAAACACTTGTGCCACAAATCAGACACCTTAGTCCTTAGACATGGAACAGAATGAAAAACTTCTGGAAGACGTTTTATTAGTCGTTGGTCCTCAACCTATGGTCTGCGGACAACCACTGGTAAAATACGATTTGTGAAAGTTTTATATTCTGGTCTATCTGACAATGCATTGCAATGCATGACTATTTGTAAAGCTCTTTTTCCGAATTTTGGTCAATGCAAATGGCCAAATTTAAAGGCCAAAAGCCGGAAACTACCCATAGACGCTGACAAGTGCGCCAGCACAGTCAGGAGTACTAATATGTATCCCACGTAGCAAGATTCAAAAGGAATTACATATCGGCGCTCGAGACTGTACGCTGACACAGAGCATCCCATTGAGTTGAGAGTGCTTCGGAAGTTAGTCTGGCCGACACCCTACAGATATCCGTGTTGACCATAGAGCACGCTATCTGAACAGTGCCGTCCTGACACAAGCGACGCCGGCCGCGCTGGAGAACATGTGCGCTGTCACGTATACCTTGGGATTTTTTTAAGTGGGTTAGCATGGCCAAATCCTGAACTATCAGGAATAGCGAAAAATACTCAACTCCTTTGAGTATTTTAATGTCGTGTCAAATCTGGCTAATTTTGATGAAAACTAAAACTGCGTTATTGGATTTTTGAAAATCAATTTATCTAGCCAGGAATGGAAGCCATTGATTTAAAAAAAAAATCACTGTATTACAATAAATAAACATAAATAAATAAATAAGCACCGTAACACACCATTCGATACTGTCGCTATTAGGATCAAATTCTGGGAAGTAATGACATACGGCAAACTAAAGGATACTGAAATTTGCCACAATATCGCTAGGAATATTGATTTGCCAAAAATCGAATGATGCAGTTTAAGTTTTCATCAAAATCGGGCTCGCGACACCTTTGAATATTTTTCCATCCAAACTTGCTATAATAAATAGTAAGTAGGAAGATTGTCTCTTTGTTTTTTCAAGTACCCTGGTCCTTACTTGTTTTCAGGCTTGCATTGTCCTCCTATAATTGTTAACACTGTAGTTTCTCGACATTGTAAAAGCCATATAATAATTTTAAAAGTGTCTTAGATATTTTTGCCGGTTCTAAAAAAAACAATTCAAACCATGCGCCCATGTTACGTTTCTTAAACAAGAAATATTTAAATAAATATCGCTGGAAATTATACACAGCGCCATCTAGTGCCACACTAAGCAACGAGGCTTGTGTCGTGGACACGAGATAGATAGATATACTACATATATACTTTTTGTTTGTAAATAAATACTTATTATAAACCACTCATTTTTAATGAAAAATGGGGCTCCGTCGTAACCGTCTGGCCTACGCCACCGTTCGATTGAAACTGTCGAGTCCGATGGTTGTTTGACGTACTTGACGTTTCGCTAAAGTGACAATCCAGTTGTCACTCTCGTCCGCATGACGTTCATTCGTTCAATCAATCAGTCAATGTCAAAATAAGGTTTTCAATTAATCCTATTAGATGGCGCTAGGGACGCGCCTTCATATACGTTCCTATGGTGTTCAGTTGTAAACATGTTTTTGTTTTGTTTAATATAAAGGCTGTAAAAAAACTTAACGAAGCCAAAAGGCACTTATTCTTCTCGTCACTGCGATATTTTATTTTGTTCTGGACTGTACCTGGGAACCTACTAGTTACGGAGATATTGGGGGCAAAGTTCCAACTTTTCCCAATTTTTTTTTTTAATACTTGTTTTTAATATACGAACTTCCCTTTAAACACATGTATGACCCCCACAGGGTGCTTACCCGTGGTCCCGGTGGGTCGACCCATTACCGGGTCCATGGGTAATTTTAATTACCCGTGGTGCCCTCCTGGTATTTGGTAGATAAATAAAAAATAGAAAACCAATAAACCCGTAGTTAAATTATGCAATCACACCCGTGGTCCTTGTGAGATATGATATGATGTTAATATGGATTTGTATTTTCTATCGATATATTCAGTAGTCCAGGAAACAATCCCTAATGCCATGGAACCACGGGTAATTAAAATTACCCATGAACCCGGTAATGGGTCGACCCACCGGGACCACGGGTAACCACCCTCCCCCCCACACACTGTTTAATCCATCCATCAGCACAAAGTTGTGAGTACATTGAGTTTTACCGTAAAACGTGACTTTTCACCCCAAAAAAAAAAATTAATTCCCAGCAATATTTTTTTTGCGTAGGGTTACTTAGTTTGATGTACAGAATGCTTGGTTGACGGCTTTGTGAAGAGTCTGTTAACACCCTATATTGTCATCGTCTTTAAACTCCTACGTGTTCGTAGATACGGAGTTTGGCTGATGGTGGGC
This sequence comes from Xestia rhomboidea, assembly GCA_963853795.1. Classification (NCBI taxonomy): domain Eukaryota; kingdom Metazoa; phylum Arthropoda; class Insecta; order Lepidoptera; family Noctuidae; genus Xestia; species Xestia rhomboidea. The sequence continues at coordinate 16,466,910 of OY970778.1, forward strand.
CTATGTACTCCGAACCCCGACACTCCTGACGAGATCCTAGGCCGTCTGCTCTCCGTTCTGTTCCATTGGTTCCATGTCACTTCCTTCTCCTATACTGGTGAGTACGTAGACTTATAGGTACAGTATTGAGGTAGTGTTTCTTTAATTTTTTTAAATTTATTTCACCACCACTGTTCTCAAAACGGTGAACAAAAACTTCGTGAGGAAACCGCGATGTCCTAGAACCGAAAATTTGAAGACATGTGACATCTTCCAACTCGCAACCGGGCCGCGCGTTGTCTTACAGCCTAGCGCGTCTCATAGAGGCTTGTGTCCCAAAAATGGGAACATCATACCAGGCTGATTATGATGCTATGGAACTCGACTTTTAATTTTCTTATCTAGGTGAAACAGCAAACACAGTAGAGAAGCTGAAGTGCGAGCATGTGTGTGGGTGGCTGCGCAGCATCGCAGAGTCGCACCGCGCCGTGCTGGTGGCGTGCCTGCTGCCGCACCCGCCGCACTACACGCGCCAGGCCGGCCACTGGGACAACCTGGCCTCCAAGACGCACCATCTGAAGGACGGACTCAACAGGTCTGTACCATGAGTCGCACCGCGCCGTGCTGGTGGCGTGCCTGCTGCCGCACCCGCCGCACTACACGCGCCAGGCCGGCCACTGGGACAACCTGGCCTCCAAGACGCACCATCTGAAGGACGGACTCAACAGGTCTGTACCATGAGTCGCACCGCGCCGTGCTGGTGGCGTGCCTGCTGCCGCACCCGCCGCACTACACGCGCCAGGCCGGCCACTGGGACAACCTGGCCTCCAAGACGCACCATCTGAAGGACGGACTCAACAGGTCTGTACCATGAGTCGCACCGCGCCGTGCTGGTGGCGTGCCTGCTGCCGCACCCGCCGCACTACACGCGCCAGGCCGGCCACTGGGACAACCTGGCCTCCAAGACGCACCATCTGAAGGACGGACTCAACAGGTCTGTACCATGAGTCGCACCGCGCCGTGCTGGTGGCGTGCCTGCTGCCGCACCCGCCGCACTACACGCGCCAGGCCGGCCACTGGGACAACCTGGCCTCCAAGACGCACCATCTGAAGGACGGACTCAACAGGTCTGTACCATGAGTCGCACCGCGCCGTGCTGGTGGCGTGCCTGCTGCCGCACCCGCCGCACTACACGCGCCAGGCCGGCCACTGGGACAACCTGGCCTCCAAGACGCACCATCTGAAGGACGGACTCAACAGGTCTGTACCATGAGTCGCACCGCGCCGTGCTGGTGGCGTGCCTGCTGCCGCACCCGCCGCACTACACGCGCCAGGCCAAAATTGTGCAATTTATCATCGTCACAAGGACAATAAAATAATCACTACATAGTATTTCCTTCCTGGCCTGTTTCTGATAAAAACATAGCACCTAAATTAATGTACTTTATCCCCTTCTTTCACTCGTAGATTGTACTGCCTGATCCCGTACGGAATCATCACGCAATCCATTTGGGACTACATCATGCCAGCCTGGATGGAAGCCATCTGCACTGATGTTCCTGAAAAGGTAAGGTATCATTCTCTTTTTACCTTATGTAATAAATCCCAATTTCATTGAAACAATCCTTCAACTCACAGGAGTTAATGGAGCTGAAGGTTCCTCTCGGCAAGATCCTGGAGCCAGAGGGCGCTATGGTGGGCGTGGATGAGAAGAACCTGTACAAGTTCGCTGTGCTCAAGGTCACCACCACACCTACCCCTGACACTGTGCTGCCTGTTCTGGAGTGGTTCCAGGTAATGAAAACTCTTTTAGAGATGATCTTACTTTCAAAGAAATCATTTATCATATGTCTACTCACACGTTATCACAATCACTGAAGCCAAACTGAAAGACCTCTTACAGGGTCAAATGAAATAATTTGGAAAAAAATCTTAGACGTGATCAGTATCAATATTTATTTTAAAAAAAACCGGCCAAGTGCCAAGGGCTACGCGCAGTAAAGTTCTGTAGTAGCCCGTTATCACAATAAAGAACGAACTCGTTAGAACAGTGCCGTCTAGCGGCAGCTTTGTGAAACTTATGATAATTTATTATGTTTTTATTTTATTTTAGATTTTGATTTTCAATGCAAGTCTTTACCCGTCATAAACAAGCAACTACTTCATCTTACTCACTTTATAGGATTGATTCTAAGGATTTTGTATTTGGTACAAAATTATCCAACTCCCAAGTTCAACGACTATTACTGCTAAATTAAAAAAGTCATCCGCTATATTTTTCCTTTAAAGTTCATGAAATGCACTATTATCAAGAATTTATCCAGATTTTTCAAGCTAGCAGTTTAGCTTTTAGAGAGGGAGGGGGGCGCCCTACTGGAACAAAAATTTGCACTTTAAAGTTTAATATTCCGTAAGTGGAGCATTAAATCCAAAAGTAGTAATAGCAACCCCTAAGTCTTTTTAAAATACCAATTCAACAATACCCCACACGATGGGGTAGATGATGAAAAAAAAAACCGAAATTAAATATTTTCCAAAAAAAAATTTTACCACTTTTTCCGCGTTATTGATAAACACACCTCTACAAAATTACAGCTTTCTAGTACTAACGGTCTCTTAGCAAAACCTCGGACAGACAGACTGACATGACGACACTAAAATGGTTCCTTGTCAGGACTACGGAACCCTAAAAAGATTATCTAAACCAAATAATCGGGTAACTTATAATACCACTAGAATAATGTCCCACCGCTGGGCAAAAAGCGAAATCTTTTCACGAGTTTAGAAGACGTTTTACGACCTTGTTCTTCAGAGGTAACTTCCATAGGCTTAGAAAGTTCCCCCTGGGGAACACCTGTGTCCCGTACGTCCAGGTGCGGCAGCAGGTCAGTCACACAGATCTCTCCGCAGACCATCTCCATGCTGGACGTGCGCATCCCGCTGTCGCAGCTGTTCGACCTGTTCAGCCACTGCGTCGTCAACCTACCTGAGAAGATATTTAAACCACCTACACTGGGTAATGTGTTCATTTTTCATATTGATATTGTGTAAAATATCCACAAGAAAACATTACATTGAAAAAATCTTTTTTTTTTTTTTTTGAAATTTATAAAACGGGGGAGAAATTTATAATACGTGTGGGCCCACTACCAGACAAATACCTGTGAGCGAGTAACTAAAATAATCAATAGCGCACATAATCTTGCATTAGAAAGATTGAGCGTTATTGTTGATGTACTAAACTTAAGATTGCATGAGGAAATAAATAGTTTCAATTTTTATTTTATTTTATTAATGTGTCTTCTGTGACGAACTACTAAAAAGAATAAACATGAAGTAACATTTTATAGGCTTCTAAATATCCTATGCTTATAAAAACTCATAGAACAATTGATTGTCACTCAGATGGCACAAAACCGAAGGAACCTAAGGACTCCCCTAATATCGACAAGGATAAAAAAGACAAGGACGATCAGATGAAGCCGCAGAATCTCACATGCTGCATACTTATGTTGGATATACTGCTCAAACAGGTGAGTTACACATAAAGGGGGTTAATAGACCCTTAACGAAGCCGAAAAGTACTTGTTCTCCCCGTCGGTGTTTTTTTTTGTTCTAGACCATAGGTAAACCATAGGTATAGGTGTAGGAAACCTAGTAACGGAGATATTGGGGGTCAGGTCAAAGTTCCAAATTTTTCACAAGTTTTTTTTTTAATACTAGCTTTTAAGGTCATAACTTTACTTTCAATACCTCCATAACCTAAAAAATTAATGAGTTTATTTTAGACATCCAGCAAAAAAAAAATACCCCTATCTGGGTGATCTCATATATTTTGTGGTTAAATAACTTCTCGATACTTACCTACCTTACGACTTACGACATAGGAGTAATAATAAAAAGATAGTATATTTTATAACGAGGGACTAAACGAAGCCATAATATACCAGAGGTGGTTGGTCAATGAAACCGAGAGTATATTAAGTTGGCGTTTAGTCTCGAGGTGCAAACTGTACTTTTCACTTTGAGTGCGAGAAAAATAGTCTATTTAGTACAAAAACATGAATTATTCCTCCAGTCCATAGAACTTTCGTAAGTTTTTAGGTAAATCTTCCGCGTTTTTGGCGGCAAAAGGTTATCTATTATGTCTTTTGCTCTTTGCTCGACGTCAAACTCTTCACTGTCACTGGACATTCCTAATAAATTTATATAAAACCGATCAAATTTACACTCGACAAAAATTCAGACATTTTCGCGGTCAGTTTTTCTTCTAAACCAGTCACAGATTAAGAATTTAAAACGCATGGCGCCACCTTCCTTGCGGAAAAACCATGGAACTAAAACTCTCAACATTTTTGCAATGAAGATGGTCGACACTCCACAGATAATAGTAGTATATTAACTGGCTGTTTGAGTTTGTCTATGTCACATGAAGGAAATTAAAAAACGAATTACTTTTTACTCCCTAGGGACTAAAGTGGTCACTTTACTCCCGCTTCGTAGGGCTATATTGGCGTACTTTTAAAGCATGAGAAGTGAAAATGTTTATTATATTATGCTCTATCTAAAACCTAAGTTTTCTTTTTGTCGGCACTTTTCAAAATAACCCAAAAATGTATGGAGGTTGAGTGATCTCCTTTGAACTCTTGCTGATTGCGTCTTTGGTCTTGTTGTATATTGGTTGTAAGTGCAACTGGGCATCATGGGGTCCTGGGTTCGATCCTTGGGTCCCTAGGGACTGACCTCGACCCTTGTTGGTCAAAGTCAGGTTAAGATATACTCCGTTACAGACCGGTGTCTGGTTGATGGCAATGGGCGGTCTCTTATTACATGTAGGGTAACAAAACTTCATGTTTTTGGTGATTTAGTTCTCATGTTAACCATTTGTATCACTAGATGGAGCTGCAACAGCGTCGCATCAACAGTCAGAACGTCAGCAGCGAGGCTACCAAGCTGTTGCGTCTGATGCTGAAGTCCAATCAGACCAACACTGTTGAGCATGGTGAGTAGTACTCTTTAGAATATGTGATTTATACACAACTAGCTGACCCGCGCAACTTCGTCTGCGTCACATAAGAGAGAAAGACTCAAAACGCCTTTAAACCATATTCTAATAGATTAACATTTGGACGCAAGTTTGCAACATCATAACACGATTTTTTTTTTACAATTCTTAAATGAAGTTAATTGGCCATGCTGGTCCATCTAGTTTGGTGCAATGGCGTGCGGTGCGGGGCGAAGGTAGGCAATTGCATCAAGCGAAGCGAGGCGCTTGAATTTTATTCTCGCGTCCGTATTTTTTTTTGCGATTACTCCTAAGATATTCGTTTAAATTATGTGGTGTAAAAGAGTAAAATAATGTTCATGGAATGCTTGAAGCCTTAGCATGTTAAGGATTAATACCGTATTTGTGTAAATAGCTTTCCAATTACCGCTTTATAATTGCCCATTTTTTAAAGATATAGTATGTTATTCAGAGATAGACATGCCATCGCGGACTTTTCGGTAGACCCATATAACACACAAGTCCACCATACATAATTTTGTTATATCTCAAAGGGTTTAGGCAGCGTTTTTGTTGAGAGCTCCCAGACGGCTTATTTTTTTTTCACACCTCCAACAAATATCATTATATTTTAGCCAACGTATACAAAAACTTGACAAATTATATACTATTAGCTTATGCCCGCGGCTTTGCCCGCGTGGACTTTACTTCTGGGATAATAGCCGCGAATCATATTTTGATCAACATACAACCTGACACTGACCTGCAAATTGCAAAAAGAAAATTTGAATTTCGCGGGCTACCCTGGAGCATCCACCTTAACGTGCTTTCCGAAGTGTCTGGCAACTATGTTCTACGAACAAGATGTAGGTGGGCTAGAAAGCAAGAAAGAGACAACAACATCAGAGTGAAAGAGATGAATTACATAATGTTGCCACCAAAACTACTATTTCATACTCTCCAAAATAATGAGCTTATTAATTGATTTTCAAAGTAAGAATAATAGCAAAGGGTAATTTTAAGGGACGTTCCCTTAAAATTACCCTTTGCTATTATTCTGATGCTAGAAAATGTTTGTTAGGAAATATATAATATTGAATTGATTAATACACAAAACAAAAAAAGGGAAAATATATGACAACACTAACGTTCGCACGCCGTATTATTTATAATTTTGACGTTGTCATTTGATGTCACAAGAAAAATGTCTGCCGCTTGCGCACCATTTTATCTTTATAACACCCAACAAAGTGTTTGTGTATGTTCCAAAAACTAGGTAAAAAAAATACGTTTATGTTATTATTATTAATAATATGATTATATTATAATTATCGGCATCTTAGATTTTCATTTTGATCTCATTTTTATTATCAGCGACCCCAAAAATCACGAAAACGGCACCCATGAAGAAAAAACCGAAAATTTTCGTCGGCGCCATCTTGGATTTTCATTTTGACCTCATTTTCATTATCAGCGACCCCAAAAACCACGAAAACGACACCCATGAAGAAAAAACCGCAAATATTCGTCGGCGCCATCTTGGATTTTCATTTTGACCTCATTTTCATTATCAGCGACTATACGACCTATCCCTCGTCCTCCCCTCCCCTCCCCCTCCACTCTCCCCCTTTCCCACATCCCTCCCTCTTCCCCACGCCCTTCCCCCACCCCCTCCCCCCTTCATCGCCGCCCCAGTCGTAGCACTGACTGGGCCCCGCGCATGCCTAATTGCCTATGTGGTGTGGTACGGCGTACCGTAGCGGATCGCCTACGAGTGCTACGAAGCGTGACCGCACGTTACCGAACGTTACGTCAAGTGACGATGAGTTCAATGTTTTTCCTTCACCTAAAAAGTGCTCAACGCGCCTAAAGAAGTTTTTACTTCAAAAAGTCCTAGAACATTATGTTGTTTTAAAATCTAATCTGGATGAAACACTTGTTACTATATTTCGTAAACTAATGAAGTTATCTATGGGAATCCGAATCGAAGTCACCACGCGCTTGTTGGGAGCAGACGTGTTTCGCTTATTATTGCAAAAATATAAAATCCTAATACTTCGACTGCAATCAAAAACAATTCTTAAGATCACTGTGTTAAAGTAATTATCCTTCTGGTGGTACATCGCTCAACGCCGGCGAGTGCGCAGCACGCTCACCTCAAGAGTAAAGAGAGAAAACTATTGGTATTGCACTCGCACCGCACGAACTGGCAACGCGATGAACCGACAAGAGACACCGACTAGTGGCATGGTAACAAGCGGAAGCGAGGGCGGTAGCGGATCAGTACCGAACTTATCTACATTTGCTGACAATGAATACCAAACCAACATCTGTCAGAGAAAACGAAAAGAGCGCACTGAAGAAGCAGACTACAAATCAGACTTTGCTAGCTTTCGCACAGACATTATGAAGTTTCTGGAGGAATTTGGAAGAACTCAAAAAGAAAACCTGAACATCATACGAGAAGAAATCTGTGAGATCAAACAAGAAATTAAATTGATAAAATCAAACACAGAAAACTTTAAACAACAGTTTGATGACATAAATACCGAAATTAAAACTATTAAATCCAATAACACAATAAATGAAAACAAACTTAAACGTATGGAAAGTGAAATTCTCCAAATAAAAAACCAAACAACTACCGACTACCGATAAATCGCCCTTCTTACATCACGAAAACCTCATCCTAGAACTCAAGGATCGAAGTGAACGCGAGAAAAATATCATTATTGTGGGTATAACGGAAAAAAATGACAAGAACTATAACGCACGACAAAATTACGATTACGAAGAAGTACACAAAGTACTAACCACACTGTATGAGGACTGTCCGAAGCCAATTAAAACCGCAAGATTGGGAAAATATATCACAAACATGAACCGACCCATCAAAATATGTTTTACAAATACAGAAACACCTAAATACCTGTTCCGCACAAAAAGTAAAATACCCGAAAATATACAAATTTACTCAGATTTAACCCCAACTCAAAAGCAATATTTACAATTTATAAAAGGAGAACTGAAAAAACGTATAGAAGATGGAGAAAAGGACCTTATTATTAAATATATAAAAGGAAAACCTACAATAATTACTAACCAAAAAAACTAGAAGGAGGTTCACAACACAATGGAAAACACACAGATAAACTAAGTCATCAAATCATCAAAAAATATGAAGAAATACCCTTACACCCATCATCACTAAGATTCTTTTATGCTAATTTACGAAGTATTCGCAAAACTGGCAAGCTCGATGAAATCAAATGTATTATTAGGGCGATACCAAAAATCACCCACTTATTAGTATTCACGGAAACCTGGATTATTTCTGAAGCCGATGCAAAATTATATCAGTTGCCAAACTACAAGCATGTCTACAACTATAGGAAAACACGAAAAGGTGGAGGGGTATCAATTTATATACACGATTCAATAAAATACGACGTAACGGAAGATTTATGCGAAAATGGAAACCACTACTTGTGGGTACATATAAAAAAATTATCGCTAAACATCGGAGTGATCTATAAACCAGGTGACTCAAACAATAACGAATTCTTAACGACGTATTCCGCACAGCTGGAGCAGAGAAGAAGAGCAATTGTTTTTGGCGACTTTAACATTGATCTCCTCAACGCGGACAACCACGTCACTAAATACCTGAACGAAATCAAAGGAAACGGATATCAAATACTGAACAAAATTAATGGTCTACACAGTACACGTGAAACCTCGACTACAAAATCGATACTGGATCATGTTTGCACAAACATAAATAACCACTCATTTAATTTCTCCATAATCGAGTCATGCTTGTCTGACCATAAACAAATATATTTGGAAATAGGCAGTCTAAAGCCACAAATAAATAAAAAAATCCAGTACAAAGCAATAAATTATGAAAAATTATACAGCGACGCATTATCAGATAATTACATAAATAAAGAAAACGATTACTACCACCTTGAGCGGTTTATCACAAAACATGTAAATAACAACAAAACTGACAAGACAAAAATTCTGAATCCACCTCAAAATGATTGGATAAATCGAACTATTACTGATTCGATAAACTTACGTAACAACCTATGGCAACAATCAAAATCTTACCCAAAAGACGGAAACATACAGAAAAGCTTTTCCAAACAACGAGACGCAGTAAAAAACCTGATGAAGACACACAAGAAAAAATACTATTACGATCTATTATACAACAATAACAATCAACCGAAAAAGATGTGGGAACTTATTAATAACCTAGCACTAAATAAAATCAAAGAAAGCAGTGCTCCTCCGAAACTTATGTCGAGCTCAGGACCTATAACTGAAGGTAACGCAATTTGTAATTTGTTTAACTCATTTTTCTCATCAATAGGCCAGGAATTAGCTAACGATATACCCGGTATATATCATGCGAACTATGGCAACACTCTTATGTACGAACACAACCATTCACACGACGTAACTCTGAGTAAACTCACTCCTTGCACTGAGGACGAAATTTCTAAAATAATTGACGGTCTGGATAGTAATACAAGTACTGGGATAGATGGTATCAGTACCAAGGTGATCAAATGCCTCAAAAAAATAATTGTTCCGAAATTAACGAACTGCGTAAACGAATGTCTGATGCGCGGCATTTTTCCGAACACGCTTAAGGTTGCCAAAGTCAGCCCTATTTTCAAATCGGGCAGTAGGACTGATCCAGGTAACTACAGACCAGTGTCCGTTTTACCTGTATTATCAAAAATTTTTGAGCGTGTTTTGTACAGCCGTCTAAATGCATACCTTCTTGAAAAAGAGTTCTTAATCGACGAACAATACGGCTTTCGTTCGAAATCTAGCACTCTTACAGCTACAATAGACTTGGTGACTAAAATCAAAACGCATATAGATCAAAAAGATGTTGTATTGGGGGTATTTATTGATTTAAAAAAAGCATTCGACACCGTATGCCACCACAAACTTCTCCAGAAATTAAACAACATAGGAGTCACAGATAAAGCCCTAGAAATGTTTACATCTTATTTACAAAATAGACAACAAGTAGTTAAAATAGATAAATTCACTAGTTCCATAAAAAACGTACCATACGGATGTCCTCAAGGCTCAATTTTAAGTCCGTTACTTTTCTTGATCTATATAAATAATATAAACAAAATAGGGTTAACGGGTCACCTGACTTTATATGCAGACGATACATGCCTCTTCTATTTCGATAAATCTATCCATACCATTATAAAAAATGCTCAAAAAGATCTTGGTATACTCAGTGAGTGGCTTAAATACAATTTACTAACAATAAATACGTCCAAAACAACATACATGATTTTCACTGCAAAAAACAAACCACTACCAGACTTCCCGCCCCTTACTATTAACAATGACATAATAAAAAGATCGAGCCACGATAAATATCTCGGTCTGAGGGTAGACGACAAACTCACATGGAAACTGCACATCGAACATATAAAATCAAAATTAACGTCATTACTAGCATCATTACGCAAAATCTCAAATTGTATTCCAAGGAAAATACGTACTATTATTTATAACTCATTAGTTAAATCACATCTCGAGTACCTCACTGAAATATGGGGATCGGCCGCAAAAACTATCCTAATGCCTTTACAACGAACCCAGAACAAAATTATAAAAACATTATACCATTATCCCTACCTTACTCCAACTAAAACACTTTTTGAAAAAACCAAATTATTAAATCTCAAACAATTATACACATATGGTACCTGTATTCTAATAAAAAAAATCACCACGAACAGCGTACAATCAACGCTAAAATTTCATAAAAAAACAATATCACACAACCTAAGAAATAAAAATAAATTACAACGAAGACAAGCTCGGACAAACTACGGTAAAAAAACCATATTGTTCGAAGGAGCACAGCTGTTTAACGACCTACCAAATGACGTAAAAGATTGTGTTAATATTAACAGATTTAAACTAAAACTGAGAAAATATGTTTCTGAAAATTAGTCATATTATTAAATGTTAGCAATTACATACTTCCTGTATATTTGTTTTGTATAACTTCACCAACACGCACCGGAGGCAAAATGTATTTATTTAGATATAAGAAATTACTTTGTATCTCATTGTAAGTGAACCTATGTATTGTTCTTATGAGAATAAATTCTTTAAACCGAATCCTTTTGTGCTATTGGTTTTAAATATACCTTTTGGCACCAATTTCGTTAAAAAGGTCATTTTCAAACTACGTATTATATGAGATCACATTTCTAAGAAAACCAACAATAAGTAACTCTTTTAAAAGCTAATTCTAAACTAAATCACAATAACTGAAATAGTAAAATAACCTAAAGTGTAAACATTGTCTGATTTTACTAATTTGGCCATTGCTGGGAGACGTGAAAATTTGGCTCGCGTGAAACGTTCCCAAATGCTCTAATTTATGGCAAAATTCTAGCCCTGTAACGCCAGCCCAAAGTTTCTATGGAGTTTGGTTTCTCGTTTAGCAAATGAACCACTTCGATACAAAACTTGATCCCCCTTTTCACCCCCTGTGGGTTGAAATTAGAAAAAAACAACTAATTACGTTGTGTTAGTTACCTAAAGGGTGTAAAAAGACTCTAAACGAAGCCGAAAGGTACTTGTTCTCCACGGGGAGAACAGTACCTTTCGACTTCGTTAAGAGGCAGGTATGGTCTTGAACAAAAAAAATATTGAAATCATTTTTTTGTTCAAGACCATACCTGGGAACCTTCTAGTTACGGAGATATTGGGGGTCAAAGTTACAACTTTTCCACAAGTTTTTTTTTAATACATGTTTTTAATGTATGATTTTTACTTAAAACACATTCACGACCCCCTTTCTGTTCAATCCGTTCATCAGCACAATATTTTAAGTGCGTTACATTGAGTAGTACCGAAAAGTCTGATTTTTTACCCTAAAAAAAAGTCATTTGCCAGCAAACATTTTTGCGCAGGGTTACTTAGTTTGCTGTTCTGAACGCTTGACTGACGGCTTCGTGAAGAGTCTGTTTACACCCGAGATTTCAACTTAAAAATTAAGATCTTTAATTATAAACAAAGCCCCCTTTCATCTTTCACCCCTTTTCACCCCCTTAAGGGTTAAAATTCTAACTATACCGTTGCGTTAGCTTCCAACCATAAGCCTAGATAATAAGTTTAGTGATTTTTACTTCGAAAATATAAGACTTTTCATAAACACAATCTCATTCCCCTTTTTACCTTTCGGGGGTGGTATTATGAAAAACGCTGAGACACGTATAAATTAATTATGAATCATCAGCCTAAACACAAAATTTGAAGACCCTAACTTTAAAACTGACGATTTTCCATACACAACTTCATCCCCCTTTTTAACCCAGCCTATGCCTGAGGTCAGTAACATAGTGTCGTTGTGTGGTAGCGGTGTGCCTGGCGGAGGGCGCGTGCTCGTACTGCGAGGCGGCGGCGCTGTGGCACCAGCTGGCCGTGCTGCTGGTGCGGGCGCTCGTGCCCGACAAGCCTAAGCCTATGCCTGAGGTCAGTCACTTATCTTAGCAATAAGCTTGTTCGTTTGTCAGGTCGATAGTCTGACAATCTGTCATCCTAATCGTCAATCTGATATTATACTCAGCAGTCGAGGCGTCCGCGGTTTCCCACTCCAAGCTCAAAGCAAGAAAAAAAACAAACTGAAATACTCACAGTTTGGTAGTTTAAAAGTTAGATAATAGGGAATATGCATGAAATACAAAACTCTTTTTATTTATGAAAAATGCCTCGTATTGGCGCATAAAAACATTGTGGTACACTTGTTTAAGTTTCTAATACATCACTTATTTTACAATTTACTGTTTTATGTAGCATATTTTTGGTGAAACGGAACGCACTGTCAATCATCCTCGATAACGCCGGTATTGACGACAAAGTTCATTGTGTCAAAAAAAACACTTTTATTTGAAAAGTGCTAATAGTTTCACTAAAATTTTATTATAGTATTGTTTTGCAATTTTTACTTTAATAAAGCACATACAATTGGTAAAATTATTTTATTAAGGCCAAAAAAATTAGATGTAGACAAGGCAGCTTCTGGATAATGACGTCACATCATGGCCGCGACAGCTACGGACGTTTGAACTGTCGTAGAAAATTGCAGGATTTAATATTATTTTTGTGCGATAAGCAGTAGTTGAACTTAACTTTTAATACTTTTCTTGGGTTGATAGTACTGTATTTTATTGATTAAGTGAAGAAAAAATTACGTGCATATTCCCTATTCTGTCAGTTGAGTAAGTAGTCTGTCGGTCTGGTAGTGTATCTGGTCTATCATAGCCTCATATCAGTCAGTCTGTCAGTTTCGTAACTTATAATATTTGGAACAGGCATCCCTGGACGACATCTGGCCCGACGCGCAGTGCCACAGGAAGGCGCAGTCGGAGGAGGAGCGCAGCAAGTCCGGAGGTACGCCGGCCACGTCGGTGGACGCGCTCATGTCCATGGCGCACCCGCTGGGGGGGGGGGACAAGAGCTCGGTGGGCGGGGTGCTGGTGCACATGCCCCATGTACGTACGAACTTCTTTATATTTGTGTTTTAAAGTCTGGCTTGGTTCCTGCTGTGGTGATTGTTGGTTCTTTAAAAAAATACTGTATTTTAAGGTTATTGATGTTTTTTGTTGTGGTTATTAAATATTGGTGTTGAAAAGATAGGGTTTTTAAAATACACGGATAAAAAATGTTGTTTCTCTGATTTTTACTTGTTCTATAAAATGTTGCATGGGATAACTTAGTATGATGGTTATTTATTGGGATTCCTCCAAAAAATTCTGAAATAATTGTTTTTTTTTTAAAAGGGTGAAGTCTCCTATTATTTTCATCGGCTGCGTCTTGTCATATGCCATCAAAAAACACTTATTTTCTTCAGCAGCTTAAAATAAAACTATGTAAAGTGGTTGCGTCACTCAAAAATGCAATCCTTTCAAGATGATTCGTAATCCATTGCTCCACAATGTTTGAAAGATTCGTCTGCTCAACACCGCAATTAATGTTGTTCATTTGTCACAAGGAAAAAGACTAAGAAAACCGCGAAATTAAGATGCTGATTTCATTTATGAGATAAATAAGAGACTCCAGTCTTATTGAAGCATTTCAAGTTTAAATGTAACTATTACACCTTCTTCTTAATTCTTATTTGGCACAATAACTACCCATCTCTTAAATAAACACAGCCAACCCACACTGACCACGGCACCAGCCAGACTGCTCCATGTCTTAGTAAATATATTGTAACGTAGTGGTATAGTTTGTTCATTTCATGCAACTCTCTCTCATAAGCGATGTCGGCTCGGATGCCACGATCACTAAATCTTCGGGCGAAGCTCAAGTATGTCACTGGATATTATTTAGCTTTGCTACGACGTGTCTCACATAGAAAACTCAAAGATAATACCTTTACTATGGCTATTTATAAGTGTTGTGCAAAATATTTCGTGTAAATTCCACGGAAAAGGTTCTGGATTGGATGCATGATGCAGTACCATCCCGCCCCGAAAAATATGCACACGCAGACAAAGCGAAAATTAGCATACCATCCTACACCTTTTTCGCAGTATTAACACTAAATGTACTGCATAACAATGAATGCCATGGATACCCGCAAAGTACCACCTGATTCCGTTTCTTATCTATGGTAATTCATCACGCCTGAAGCTGTTCTTTTTCAGATGGAAATTAAGAAATTATTTGGGCGATGTCAGTTTCGGGCGCGCATTTGAAAAAAAGCATCCTGTTTAAAACACATACAGGTTGAATTTTCCCAAATGTGTTTCCGAAACTGTTAGAAAGTATCAACGGACTCGTGAAGATTTTGAGGTTTAATGTCATTCGAATTTTAATTTGGAACACGTCCATTGGTTCTCGATTACTACGATCATTATGAGGGTATCGATTAAAAATAAGATTTAAAAGTGCATTGAAGAGAATTACCAATGAATGACTGAAGGCACTGTTTTGCATATTTTTATATTCTATGTCAGACATGTCTGAAGCAAAGCGTCTCTAACCTAACTCTTGTGCTTTTTCATATGTGAATGTGATTTGATTTATTGGTGTTAGAGACAGGCTGATTATATACTTATAATTTAATTATCAGAGAAAATTCCTCCCTTATTTAAACAGCTGGTTGGGTTCGCTCTTCAGTTAACAATTTGAAGTATCCCATGATACAGACGAAGACACTTCAGTACTATTTGATAATTTCGAAAAACAAAAGTATAAAATCGGCCGTTAGGACTTCACTGTGTTTACATGATATAAATAGCTGATGTAGTGTTAGTGGAATAAATAAATAGCTTAGTAACCAATGTATATCACAGTGACGTCAATAGTTTGATGTTGTTGTAGTTACGATCGTGATACTTCTAATGATTATCACGGTCCAACGTCGTAACAAAAAAAAAATAGCATTTTCAGGAAATAAAGTAACAAAAACCCACTGATGGGACACACAGAATTATAATAATTGGTTTTACATACAGTATTGGTTATCTATTTTTAATCAAGTTTTAGATAGATGGATGAGAAATATATTGTGAACATTAATATTTTTAGTAAAACCTGAAATAAATTAAAGGTAAAATCTATATTGCAGGTAAGATTAACCCAATTTTTAACATAGAAGTTAGCTACTAAAACACATTTAAACTTGTAAGAGCAATCTGGAATATACAATACAAAAAGCTCTAGAAATTAATAATAAGTACTTATCGAAGAAATAACAGTATTTAGAAGTAGAAAAATCACGCTGTATTTATAGCAGTAGAATTCACTGACAACCTGGTGCCAACAAAACCAGCTGTAGTCCCGAAGTGCTTTGAACTTTTCTAGCAAAGTCTTTGAACCGTCATCTTTGAACTGTGCTGGTGACGCAGATAATGACGGCCACTGTGGAGACGATTACGGAACAGCTGGACATGGCCGTGTCGCTCCCACCTGCTGATGCTCCTACCCTGGCTACTGCGCATACGGTGACCCTGACTGACACTGATGTGGCCACAGCTACTGCCGATGTAAGTACCTCATTCGCTGTTCCGAAACTATTTGATGGAATTGTTAACAAATGGGTCAGAAAAGTTACAGTCAACCGCACGTAAGTGTGAATACTTGAACTACACGTTGCCCTTACAGCTAACACATAAAGACACTGCGCACCTGTGGGCACTTGGCCGTACCTGGGGATGCCAATTTCAAAAGTTACTTACAATTTGAGAGATTTGATTATTTGAATACTTCAATCCGATATTTTTCTCGTACTGTATGACAACCATTTTTAACAATTATTGAGGTATCTGAACTTGAGCTCAAGTTACAATTTTAAATTCGATTTACATGTTGTTATTATTTATGTGGTTAAAACCGAAAAACGGTAACGTAATTTAAATTAAATTGTTTCATAAAGGTATCAACACCGAATTTACTGGGCGACCACGAAAACATGGCAGAGTCAGTAGAAGATGATATGACCAACTTCTGGCCAACATCAGCTGGGAAGTTCCACTTCTGCATTGAGGAACTGCCTCAGGAGTTGCAGTATATTCATCAGCTTTTACAGGTATGACTTGCTTTTCTTGCGCTATGCGGTGCTACGGCGTAGCACCCGTGGTGCTACGGCGTAGCTCGCGCGTTTTTGAATTTTTGTATTTTTTTTCTATTTAATCCTTTAACATGTATATGACAAAATAATAAAACACGTTGTTTTTTGCTTCGTTACTTTTTGTTGGGCCGTCTACATGTACTGTTTGTTTCAGGAGCTGAAGAGCACATCTCGGCCCGACGTGCTGTATCACCTGCTGCAGTGCCTGCAGGTGTTGGTGCTGAGTACGGACGCGCTCGCAGACCATCGCGGCTTCCTCATCTGGTGCCAGGAGAACCTGCTCATTGACAAGTTAGTATTGTTATGCTGTACGTTCAAAAAGCCAGGGACAAAGTTAAAATCAAAAGTCAAAGTAAAAATTTAAAGTCAAGCTCTAAGAAAAAGTCATGTGTCACGGACAAATGGCGGAGTTAGAAGTTAGCAACAAAAGGTAAATGTTAAAAGTCAAAGTTGGAGTTTAAAGGCAAAGTCAAAGCTTAAAGTCATTGACAAAAGTAAGTCAAAGGTTTAATTATTTATTTCAATCAAACTAATAGTTATTAATATCATAACGGTATCGGAAGATATATTTGGGCAAAACCTACCGAGATTTGTTCAAATGACACAAATCATTATTGAAAGAGGTGTGCAATTGTATTAACAATTTTTCCAGGATGTAATTTTACTTGTTTTATATTTATTTATTGTTGAGACTTATAGCATCGTCTGGGACGAGTCTGTAATATTGCTATAATTGGCCATTAAAAATAAAATTAAACCGCACTGGGCCCTTATGGTGGATTATAACCGACTGCCTCTCTATGAGAAGAGGCTTTATAACATGTGGGCTCCTCGGCAGCCTGTGGAACGTGTGCAACGCGTCGCACTCGCACATCTGCTCGGTGGCCGTGCCCGTGCTGCTGCACTGCGTGACCCTCGCCGGCGGAGCAGACGTCTTCTGCAACCTCATCCGCGACCAGTTCCATCATCACGACTACCATGTCCGCTTCACTGCGGTGGAACGAGTCAGCATTATCATCAGGTACGTGGCTCGGTTCTTTATAGAGAATTTGCTCATTGAGAAGTTAGTATTACTTTAGTATACTTTAAAAGAAGCCAAACTTAAAAACAAAGTCTAGTTTCAAAGACAAATGGCAAATATCAGAAGTTAGTAAAAAAAAAAGAACATATGTCAAAATCAAAAGTCAAAGGCAATAGTAAGTCGAAGTGGATGGATGTTTTTTCTCTTTCACGAGACATTTGTTTAAGTATAGAGTCACGAGCATTTTTTCGTGAAATATCGATTTTAACTTTGAGATAAGGCCTATCTGTATCTATACTAATATTATAAAGAGGAAAGATTTTGCATTTTTGTATGTTTGTAACGAATAAACTCAAAAACTACTGGACCGTTTTCTAAAATTCTTTCACCATTAAAATGCTAAATTAGCTCTGAGTAAAATAGGCACTCGTGCGAAGCCGGGACCGGTGGCTAGTTTCATATAGTTTTGGATCCAAAATGCTACATTCATATCAACTTAAAATTACAATCTTATTTAAGCTTAAAAAACAAAAGTTACTGCCTGTTTACATATAAGTGCTCGTTACTGTACTTATTCGAACCATACACCACCTCCAACAAAAAAAATATAAATATGACAAGTTTTACAGATGTGTAATGAAATCCAAGCGACGACATATGGATTTTCCTAAATGTCTTTTGCGCAAATGTCTTTCTTACAACAGATACCACTGCAATGTGTTCATATTTTAGTTTTCCAACCTTATTCCACACACACACCACACTCACACCACACACATGCCACACTCACACCACACACATGGCACACACACACACCACACACACACCACACACGTGCCACACACACACACACACCACACACACACCAAACACACACCACACACACACACACCACACACACACACACACCATCACTCACACCATTCACTTCCACATTTGTTGTAACCAGGTCGCATTAATATAAATGGTAGGTTTAGATGGCCTTTAAAAGTTTACGTATTCTGAGTTAGTTCGTTAATTGCCAGCAGCGGTTGAAGTTTGGCAGGGCATGATGACCGAAAAGGTATGGTTTATCCGATGTCTTAATGACGACGACAACGCACTGATGAGTCGTGAGTCAAACAATGGTCTAGTACATTTTACACTTGATAAACACGAGAACTTCTCCAAGGTTCATGGACGGCTCTCCCACGAAGACCAGCCTGCCACTGCAGACAGCGCTGGCCACGGCCTTCTGCTACCTGATCTCCAGCATGGATGATATCAACGTATACGTGGCACAGCGAGCCACCCTGTACATCGGGACTATCCACGACAACGCTGTTGATGTAAGTCTTATTTATTTAGTTAGTTTCATTAACACTGAAACGGGGTATTTACCATGTTAACTATTTGTTTTGAGTTCCCGATATTTCGTGGCGCTGTTGCAAGCAACTGAACTTATAAACATGGTAAATATCCTGTTTTCAGTGTCTATGACAATGTTAGTGACCATGTCAGTTTAAAATGTATAATTTAGTTACTGTTGTTCATGTTTTGTTTAGTGTTTCAGTG
The DNA here is from genome assembly GCA_963853795.1 of Xestia rhomboidea. Classification (NCBI taxonomy): domain Eukaryota; kingdom Metazoa; phylum Arthropoda; class Insecta; order Lepidoptera; family Noctuidae; genus Xestia; species Xestia rhomboidea. The sequence continues at coordinate 16,486,113 of OY970778.1, forward strand.
TTTGCGATCACAATATTGTTTTACTAAAAATAAGAAATGAACTTCACTAACATTGCAATGAACCATCTACTGTTACTTTGGGTTTGTTAAAAATTGTGTCGTTTTATGAAGTTTAACCTCAGGGTGATACAGCAAATAAAAAATTGAAAGAATATAATATTTTCAGTATTTATGTCTCTACTCCAGAATAATCTCGAAGACACATACATACCTTAGTATCAAATAATTTAAGAATAGTAATCAACTACTCATTTTTCGCACCTAATGTTCTAAAACCTTTGTATACCTTTCTGTGTTACTGTAATTTTATTTTATTTAAAACAAAATGAACATCAAAAATCCATCTGTACGTACAAGAGGACCAGCAATCAGTATCGAGAACATGATCCAGACTATATGGTAGACTGTAGGGACGATAATTACCCACGGCATGGATTTTACTGGGGGTAGTCATCGTCCATTCAGTAACCTATTACTCACTGTCAGCCGGAAACATACCAAGAAAACTGGCAACATTGCCACGTTGAATAGCAATCCTAATTCTTTGGCCGAAGAAAGAGCCCGCCCGATGTGATGCACCACAAATGAATACTGAACATAGTTCAGCCAAAACGAGCCAATCCACAATCTCGTATTAATTCGGCTTAAAACGTAAAACTAATCTAATATTCTGTGAAAATGTTATATTACTATCTATAGTCTTTTTTATGATATATCCAAAACGTATACTTAGAACAGATTTATTTCATCTTATAATTTAATTTTACATCTCATTTCTCAAGCTAAGACAAGTAGCTAATGCTCAAAAGTGTGTTGTATTCAGCAAAGCCGTTCTTCAAGATTGACACAAGCATTTCGGTAGATCAACGATGGTTGAATAGTTACATTCGTTGTATTGGTGTTTCGACCACTGTTGCCGCTGATAACATTTCCTCAAGACCGTTTGATCCAGGGCCTTCATCATTCTTGCCATGGTATTCCCCGTACTAGGTTACCAGTATCCATGTTGCCTCAATGGACATTGATAACCTTGTACAGTGACTAACCACAGACAACCAACGGAAGACAAAAGTCTACTATCAACATATTTTTGAAAAACGAACAGTGTGGCAACAAAACAAACAAAAACAGCACCATATAAAACAAAAAACTGACTCCGAGAAATTAGGAGGTCTTATGTTCACAATTATGACTAGATTTATTGTTGTGACTTTGTCTGTTTTTTATTTTAAATTTTATATATATTTTTTTATGATTTTAAATAAGTACTTAGGTACGTAATTATTTCTTGTTTTCAATGACTGACTGCGTAACGATGCATTTCATTACAGCAGCTTAGAATATCACGATGATTGTTTTCCTTCACAGATGGATGCTAGTGATATCTTGTATTACTTTATTTCACCCTGTTTTTTTTCTTCACTTGCACAGCTCTTCGGACACTCAGTTTGTAACCCTGGTTTATCTTCCAAATGTTAAATTGTAAACACGGTAGATATACCAAGGGTGACAATTTGTCGTCTATTTCAGCACCTCCATCACCAAAATGTTCTGAATTAAAATCTGTTTTTAATTCAGGCACGAGTTATTATAATTATTTTATTTTATTATCATTGCTTTTTCATTTTATCGTCTCATTACTTTTAAAAAAAATCGTGTTATTTGTGTTTTTATTAAATTTATTGCATGTGTGTTTTTTAAACTCAATTTGGTACTTAGAGTTTATCGTAAGACTATGTTGTCATGCCGAGGTAATCATTTTACTGTTCCTAGGTGATAGATAACTTGTGTCATTTTATTTCACTTTGTGTTTTTTTTTACCTGGTGACATTTAAATTGCCACAAACGTCATTAAATTTGTTTTTTTTTTACTGTAAAGACAGGGGATTACGTTTAGTGACTATTCGTGTGTCTTTTTCACCATCATCATCATCGCTTCACCTTTCACCAACATCAATATTTTCAAAAATGTCTATATAATTTTTTTTTTGTTAACCCGTTTTGCTCCACTCCTGAGCAAAGGCCTCCCTCGATTCCTTTCACTTCTCGCGATGGTGTGCTTTATTTCATCATTTAATTTCATCATTTCCTTTCATTGTTTTATTTTATGTTATTTCATGAACGAGATTTTTATTTGTGAGACCATAAATAGAGACAGTCGTAATTTTATAATGTATCACTTTATTTTAAAATACATTGTTACTTTTAATAACTGTTTTTATGATCCGCCGTCATCTGATCGTCGCGTCATCAATGACACTAAGGTCGACACCTACGCGATATCTTCGCGTTAAATGTAAAGACGAGAGATTTCGCGTGAGTGACGACCTTGGGTGTTATTTTCACCATCTGCAACACCATCTTTCATCATCAACATATTTTTTGTAAACTGTGACCTCCTTTGAAATGTTTATATCTGAGCTACATATATTACTAGAATTGAACACAGAATGTTCAGTAACATTGTTCAGATAGGTATTATCATTTCTAATGTTATTCGTCATTTCAAGCCATCACTTTAAACCATATTTTGATTTCATCTGGCATTTTGTTATGTATTGTTGTTAAGTCAATCGATTTCGTCGGGTATTAAGTTTTATAATGATCATTGAATTATTTGTTTACTATTTCATTTTGTCATTTAATTTTATCATTCGATCATTTCATTCTATGTCAGTATTTTACTAGAACGCTGGTGATACTCTAATTTGCGACTTATCTGAACTCTGACGTCTAGTCCATAAGTTACGTAGACGTCAGCGTTTACGAACCGATGTAATACGGGGAAATTCGTGCAAGGGTCTCCGGTATGTAGCAATATATTATGTGTGTGTCTAATTCACATCTACATCAATAATATTCTGTGGATATTTTACGATGTATTTTATGTACTTGTGTCATGTTTGTCTATGATTACTGTATGCCATGTTCGACACTACGACTACCCGAGTAATATGATTGCAAATCTAGCATCGTTTGAGTGTAAAATTTGTGGGGTTTTTGTTCGACAACGAGAGGAATTTGAAAGCGTTTTAGCAGAATTGTACTGCACCTAATCGTATTGCTCCGGTCTGTCCTAGTGATAAGGCGGCTTTTCCTTTCCGGTTACGCCAACCTTCGGAATAATACCTTCAAATTTTAAAACAATTAAATACTGTACTTTGATAAATAATTGTTACTAAAAATACTAATACTAGCCGTAAAAATAACACATCAAATTTTGGACAAAGTCTTAGTTTGTAGAACCTCCTCTGCCACAAATACCCGTCTGAATCCTTCTAATTCCATGTGTTATATTTACACCTTGATACTACTTCATCTTGGGTAATTTGTCCCCAGTTACTCCTGTACTGCCTGGAGACGCAGTTTGACCTGGTCATCGTCGACCGGCCCATGATTCTGCAGTCCATCTACCAGCTACACAACACCCTGAGTGACCGCAAGATTCTGACCTGGGAGTTCTTCCTCAACAGATTCGAAGCTCTGTTCTTGGAGGCGCAGATCAACTCCAATAAGACTATTGATTTCTCTAATTTGAGAGGTGAGTTGCATTCTTAAGAACCAATGTTGGTGCATGTTGGTCGTTGTTGGTTGTGGTTTATAAATGTATGCCCAAGATGTGCCAATATCGGGGTTGGCGTATAATATTTGGTCTATTTGTTTTTTATTTGTGGTTTGGTTTGTTTTATTTTTGTATCTCTTTCAGGAACTCCTTTTTGTTATTGGGCCATTTTATTTGTTTGGTGAGTTTTGGGGTGTAGTTCAATTAACACAACTAAAGGACTAAAAGTGTCTTTTTTTACTATACTTATTATAGTTCAAAAGCACTCGCACACTCACAGCTTTAACTTTCAATAAATAAGTTGCATTAAAACAGTTGAGGTTTAGTATGAGTGCTGTAACCCCCTGCCCGCAGAGCTGGTGAGCAGCGAGACCAGCTCGGAGTGGTTCGTGTACAAGGTGCGGCGCGCGCACGAGGCGCTCAGTGTGTCCGCGCGCGACGGGCACGTCAACACGCTCAGCGCGTCCTTCGGCACCAAGTGGCCCTACAAGCGCACCATCTCCGCGCCCGCCGCCGTGCCCCCGCACCCTGACACCAGGCATGGTAAGTGATCATATCGGCACCAAGTGGCCCTACAAGCGCACCATCTCCGCGCCCGCCGCCGTGCCCCCGCACCCTGACACCAGGCATGGTAAGTGATCATATCGGCACCAAGTGGCCCTACAAGCGCACCATCTCCGCGCCCGCCGCCGTGCCCCCGCACCCTGACACCAGGCATGGTAAGTGATCATATCGGCACCAAGTGGCCCTACAAGCGCACCATCTCCGCGCCCGCCGCCGTGCCCCCGCACCCTGACACCAGGCATGGTAAGTGATCATATCGGCACCAAGTGGCCCTACAAGCGCACCATCTCCGCGCCCGCCGCCGTGCCCCCGCACCCTGACACCAGGCATGGTAAGTGATCATATCGGCACCAAGTGGCCCTACAAGCGCACCATCTCCGCGCCCGCCGCCGTGCCCCCGCACCCTGACACCAGGCATGGTAAGTGATCATATCGGCACCAAGTGGCCCTACAAGCGCACCATCTCCGCGCCCGCCGCCGTGCCCCCGCACCCTGACACCAGGCATGGTAAGTGATCATATCGGCACCAAGTGGCCCTACAAGCGCACCATCTCCGCGCCCGCCGCCGTGCCCCCGCACCCTGACACCAGGCATGGTAAGTGATCATATCGGCACCAAGTGGCCCTACAAGCGCACCATCTCCACGCCCGCCGCCGTGCCCCCGCACCCTGACACCAGGCATGGTAAGTGATCATATCGGCACCAAGTGGCCCTACAAGCGCACCATCTCCGCGCCCGCCGCCGTGCCCCCGCACCCTGACACCAGGCATGGTAAGTGATCATATCGGCACCAAGTGGCCCTACAAGCGCACCATCTCCGCGCCCGCCGCCGTGCCCCCGCACCCTGACACCAGGCATGGTAAGTGATCATATCGGCACCAAGTGGCCCTACAAGCGCACCATCTCCGCGCCCGCCGCCGTGCCCCCGCACCCTGACACCAGGCATGGTAAGTGATCATATCGGCACCAAGTGGCCCTACAAGCGCACCATCTCCGCGCCCGCCGCCGTGCCCCCGCACCCTGACACCAGGCATGGTAAGTGATCATATCGGCACCAAGTGGCCCTACAAGCGCACCATCTCCGCGCCCGCCGCCGTGCCCCCGCACCCTGACACCAGGCATGGTAAGTGATCATATCGGCACCAAGTGGCCCTACAAGCGCACCATCTCCGCGCCCGCCGCCGTGCCCCCGCACCCTGACACCAGGCATGGTAAGTGATCATATCGGCACCAAGTGGCCCTACAAGCGCACCATCTCCGCGCCCGCCGCCGTGCCCCCGCACCCTGACACCAGGCATGGTAAGTGATCATATCGGCACCAAGTGGCCCTACAAGCGCACCATCTCCGCGCCCGCCGCCGTGCCCCCGCACCCTGACACCAGGCATGGTAAGTGATCATATCGGCACCAAGTGGCCCTACAAGCGCACCATCTCCGCGCCCGCCGCCGTGCCCCCGCACCCTGACACCAGGCATGGTAAGTGATCATATCGGCACCAAGTGGCCCTACAAGCGCACCATCTCCGCGCCCGCCGCCGTGCCCCCGCACCCTGACACCAGGCATGGTAAGTGATCATATCGGCACCAAGTGGCCCTACAAGCGCACCATCTCCACGCCCGCCGCCGTGCCCCCGCACCCTGACACCAGGCATGGTAAGTGATCATATCGGCACCAAGTGGCCCTACAAGCGCACCATCTCCGCGCCCGCCGCCGTGCCCCCGCACCCTGACACCAGGCATGGTAAGTGATCATATCGGCACCAAGTGGCCCTACAAGCGCACCATCTCCGCGCCCGCCGCCGTGCCCCCGCACCCTGACACCAGGCATGGTAAGTGATCATATCGGCACCAAGTGGCCCTACAAGCGCACCATCTCCGCGCCCGCCGCCGTGCCCCCGCACCCTGACACCAGGCATGGTAAGTGATCATATCGGCACCAAGTGGCCCTACAAGCGCACCATCTCCGCGCCCGCCGCCGTGCCCCCGCACCCTGACACCAGGCATGGTAAGTGATCATATCGGCACCAAGTGGCCCTACAAGCGCACCATCTCCGCGCCCGCCGCCGTGCCCCCGCACCCTGACACCAGGCATGGTAAGTTAATATATATACGAGCGCAGTATCGCAGGATCTTAGGATCGTGTTCGAAACACTACACTGCGCTCCAAAATGGAAATCGGTGACGTGGCTCAAAAGGCTGCCCAACTTAAAAGAGACTGGGCAGGACATGTCTGTGGCATGCCATTAATATACTAAAGTTTTAAAATCATGACGTGGCTACAACTCCAAACAGAGAAACTATGCCAGGAAGCAAAATCAGTATGGTATATACTAAAACTACTTAGAAAAGAAAAATAAATACAGGCATGTGACTTCGCCTAATTTATATTAGGCCAAGGCTGGGAAAATTATATCTTAACTGACTACGAAGCCAGATGAGCCGCTGTAGGTACAACTTAGTCTGACGTCAATTTTCCGATGAAACAAAAGTGTGACAGAGTGTGACAAAGTGGGACATGGCTCGTGATGTCTTCTCATCACAAGCCGTGTCCTTCTTCTGTCCTTCTCTATAAAACTCCAGCTGCACAATGACAGCCGAAGATCCCGAGATACCGACATAACCCAAGGAATTGCTAAATTGAAGTGGCAGTGCGCGGGACACAGTGCTCGTAGAACAGATGGCCGATGGGGACGAAGAGTTCATTATGTGTATGTATGTTCGTACTGGAAGACGCAGCGTTGGCAGATCACGCAAAAGGTGGATCGACGACCTGGTGAAGGTTGCGGGAATACGCTGGATGAAAGCACTGCCATAATAATGCTGAGCGTTTTTCGGCAACCCTACAATCTTGTAAAATATTTACATGTTATGATGTTATTTGTAAGAATCCCTTACAAATGTATATGACTATAACTAAATGAGTGTTTTGTTCATACAGAACGCGAGAAAGTGTATTCCCGGCAGTACTCGGCGCCATTGCTGAAACGCAAGACGTCTCGCTTCGGGCTGGGCCAGCTGCTAGCCGCGCCGCAGCCGCCCGGCACAGCGCAGCGGTCCAACAACACACACGGTCAGCTCTACCTATGTTCTGTATTATATTGTTTGTTTGTCCTCAACTGATCATCTCCACTGGTGTCCTTTTTAAAGAAGTTTCTCTTAAATGAGTAGGAATCCTTCCCTAATTGAGTATCTTTTCTTAACTGAGTGACGAAAGTTCACTCAGTTCTATCTAACAAAAAGCTACTTCACAGATGGGTTCCACTCCCTGTCCGGCCGTTCAGAAGACACGCTGAACACGATCCTGCCCAAAGCTGTGGATCTTGAGGAGGCCGATAGAGAGACCACTAACTTACTGGTGTTTCTGCTTATGCAGTTCCTGTCAAGGTAACACTTGCACACGTTTATTCAAACCACGAATGTATTAATTAGATAAAGAATTCTTTCATCGTTTGACTTAGACTTTTAGACATTTTGAGCTGCAAAATAGAAAATTTTAATTATTTTATCACTTTTTTCAAGTCGAGATTGTATGTGATTGGAAAAAATAGGAGACTTACTAATACACATTTAGTAATTCCTGACAGTTTTGATGGTGATATACTTAAAGCAATTTATTGGTTTTCAAAAGTAGGTAGTCGCTTGTAAATATATTCTTGAGATATTATGTTCTAACATGCCATCCATTTTAGGTCCGACCAAGCTCATCCAATGGAGGACAAGCAATCATCGAAATCTCAAGAACTAGTAATAAAGCATCTATTCCTGCTGCTAGGCTACAATTGTGTGGAGAAGTACTTCCATATTTCACCATTTACATTAAGGTAAATGACGCTAGGAAACCGGCATGTCCTAGAACCATAATATCAAGATATGTGACATCTACCACCCCGCACTGAGCCGTGTAGTGGATTCAGCCCTCCCGTATCAAAGATGGTATGCTGATAGTATGCTGATCATTTGAATTGTGCCCGGTTTGCAGTAGGCTCGCCTTTTATTTCATATTTTTCGAAATATGGGTGCACCTTTATCTTTACCACGTTCGCTATTAATTTTCCAAGAATGTAAACAAATATCTGTTTTTGGAAAAAAAAACACTTTAAAGCCCCAAGTAAAGTTCAGTTTGCGATAGAACTTCTACAACTTTTTCAAAAGTACTTTTCATTCTAAAATTAACTTAAAATATGTTATAACAACTTAAAATATCATTTCTTCTTTTAGCTTAGGATAATATAAAAAAAAACTCATTAGATCCATTATGGATCTGGCCAATGGATCTTCTGAGAGTGATCATTCTCAGTAGATCCATATCTTGAAATCAGGATCCAATGAGAAAAACGATTCTCACTAGATCCATCATGGATCTGGCCAATGGATCTTCTGAGAATGATCTTAATTTACGTAAGAATCAAGTTCATATTTATTAAAACTGTAGAAAACAATTTTAATAGTCGGTAATCCTTCGGATGGAACAGGCGCGATGTTAGTATAGATATTTCTCCCCCGAAGGCAATCGTCGATCTTCAACGCGTTCATGGCGAACCTGCCGCAGGTGCTGGACCAGAACCACGTCATGGGCGCCAGCATCGCCGAGCCCACCTTACTCTTGTTACAGGTACGTGTGTACAGCCGAACGAGATGTTTGGTATACGGCTAAAAAATAAAACCACTTTACTGCCGGTATTTATTATCATTGTGTGCTTATGATTATATTACACACAGGTTCAAGTCGGCCTGATTATGCAAGATTTGACACAGCCTAGCTGCTGCTAGGCTGTGTCAAATCTTGCATAATATACATTAAATTCCGCCGCCCGGCCACTACCGGATCAGGCCAACCCGTCTATCTCCCCCAAAATTTTTAGATCTTATGGGAAACTTAAAACGTGATCTTAAAGAATTGTCTGCTCAGCACACTCACAATCTTTTCACAGAACTTATCATGTGACGGGACTGTAGTTTCATGTTCATGATTTTAACTACCTACTCAAAATTGCCTGTAACTGAGTTAAGTTACCTGCCTGTGCACCAAGTATCTCGGTCGACTGTACTTACTATATTATAGTTTTTTTTTTACTCTGTTTTATTGATGCTGATCCTTTTTGTGACACATAATCATTTGCTTTAAATTAATTCACAAATGTAGTTAGTGCCCAAACGCCTTTTCATTCTTTTTTTGTTTTTTAACTAGGATATAGGTATCTTTAGATACGACGGACCAACATTGGAGGTGTTTGCTCCAACTTTTATTGATTTTAGGTCTATCAAAATCTGTCCCCATGTATGATATTGAACAGTATATAGGGGTGGGTTTCGATAGAACTGAATTGATAACGTCCTCGCGTCGTGACCTGCACTGCAACTCCATTGAGATACAAGGTGTAAACGAACCCTTCACGGAGCCATCAGCCAAGCATTCTGAACATCAAACTAAGTAACTCTACGTAAAATTATAGCTGAAAAACGACTTTTTGTGTTTAAAATAACGGTTTTTATAGTGGGACTCAAAACATTGAAACACGAAGGGTTCTGTACCAATATCTATACAACACAAGGCAAAACGGCAAAAAAACACGTTTGTTGTATAGGAGCCCCCCTTGTTTTTTTTTTTCAAATGGGGAATCATCAAATGACTCCTCCCGCTCTGGGCGGAGCAGTAGGGAGTGTCAGACTTTTACTGACTAAAACCCATCTATGTTCCTTCATCGCCCTTTGTGTTCCGGGGCCACGGTATCTCTTTCGAATAAGGAGCCAACCTTAAATCTTTATTTTATTCTGTTTTTAGTATTTATTTTGTTGTTATAGCGGCAACAGAAATACATGATCTGTGAAAATTTGAACTGTCTAGCGCTCACGGTTCATGAGATACAGCCTGGTGACAGACAGACGGACGGACAGTGGAGTCTTAGTAATAGGGTCCCGTTTTTACCCTTTGGGTACGGATACGAACCTTCGGGTCGCTAAAAACTAGAATAAAAAAAAAAATCCTGTGAAAATGGTGGAACTTTGACCCCCAATAACCCCGTAGCTAGGCATGGTGCAGAAAAAAAAGATCGCATTGACGGGGAGAACAAAGTGCTTTTCAGCTTCGTAAAGGGTCTTTGACACCCATTATTATCCAGCCTGTTCAACCGTGAATATACCATAGTTACACGCGCCAATATTGTCTACATTGCATACTGCATGATAATCGAAATGTACACGGATTGATTATCCTATTCATAGCTATTTCATTACTCATACTCTGAAAGTAGGTCTGAAGTTGCCTGAGGAGCGGGTTGAAAGTAATACTTTTCAGCCTTAGGGAGAATCGTTTTCAACTGACAACTGTCAATTTATAAAAAAAAAATTGTTCATTTTTCTATTGGGCCATGTCCAACTTTCTATACAGCCACGATGTAAAATTGAAATAACAAAGTTAAGTATTAATTAAAGAATATATATTTTTTAAATAACTTTATTATAATTAAGTTTCAACTATTTCTTTAAAATAACATATAGATTTGGGCAAAATATTTACAATTTTTTCGATGATGAAAATGAAAAATAGGTAATGGCTGAATAGCTGGCCGGCCATAGAAAAAAAAAAAACAAAGTAGCCGGGAAAGCGGGAACACGATCTACATTTTTTTTTCGAGTTCATTCATGTTTTTATTTTTACTTTCCTTGTATTCGTAATGAAAAGCACAGTGTTTACCTCGGGTTAAAGACTTATTTAGTCCCTCGAACTATTAGCGCCCTCGCTGCGCTCGGGCACCAAACCCCGTCTCGGGACTGAATAAGTTACTTTCACCCCTATAGTAACAATGTACTATTTATTCACCAAGGGGAGTAAGGCACAGATTACAAATCGAGTGTGCATTTGAGGCCCGACGCGAAGCGGAGGCCCGTGAACCACACGAGTTTAGTAATCTGTACTTACCCTCGAGTGATATATACTGCTTTATACTACACTTGCTTACAACGTCATCAAGACTTTGAAAAAAAAAAAACAAAACGCGTGAGTAATGGATTACTACCCTGATTTTCAGGGCAGTAATGAAATTCCATACAATAAAAATGCCTAGATTTTCGAGAAGGTTTAATGAACAGCTTTCAAGCCTTTTAGTGGGGTAGTATTGGTACACTTACTAAGCAAGTGTAGTATAAAAATATAAAATACCTCCTTTATTTATGGTTCTGCCCTCCTGGTAGTTGGTAGATAAATAAAAAATAGAAAACCAATAAACCCATCCAACCCAACCAACACCCGTGGTCCCTGTGGGATATGATATGCTGTTATTATGGATTTGTATTTTCTATCGATGTATTCAGAAGTCCAGGAAACAATCCCTAATGCCATGGAACCACGGGTAATTAAAATTACCCATGGACCCGGTAATGGGTCGACCCACCGGGACCACGGGTAACGACTCGTGAACACAGCCATGTCATGATACTCGTCCGTCAAGAGAGTCTATTCAAAGTGACATTCTATCAGTGATATTAATGACTTGAGTATCAAAAATTTATTGTATTTACATTAGCTATCGAGAAGTTAAGTCAATTCTGTTAAAAGTTATTGTAGCAATAAGAAACGCCGTCAATCGTCTAGGCCCTTTTTGGCGGCGTCTAAATCATGAATTGTTTGTTTTATGTTAATTTGTATTGTTCGAATGTGTATATATGTGCATGCTGTACTTTGATTTTTAATGATCAGCGATATACCGACAAACCCCTTAGGATCAAACTTTACTGGTTTTCAATAACATAAAACCTAAATGAATTCCTGAATATTCATGCTGTGTTGTTTTGCGTTAAAATCTAACAATGCGTTTTTGCCCACTAAATTATGTTGACGTTTAAAAAGTGCAGATTGTCAGTCTCGTAATAATGAATGCTTATTGTATAATTATTAAATGGCTACGGTGAAGGAAAAGATCGTGAGGAATCCAGCATGCCTGAAAGATATTTCTCGACGGTATTTAAAGCACAAAGCACACGATAAAAAAGCAGAAAATAATTAATTAACGATTTATGGTTTTGTGGATATTGAACTTTTATACGCCATTTCTTTATTAAAGCTAGATAGGGGTTACATTTTCCTAGCCGATTGCTCTAAGACGAAACACTGAAACAAAATCAGCAGGCTTAGCCAAGTTGACAATGTACAATCGTTAACCCTAGTAGAATGACATCATCTTAACGTTAAATCACGTGATCAACACAAACGAATAGAAAATTCGTAGACAAGTTTACATCGTTCAAAATAATAGAATAGAATGTTATCGTTTCTACAATGTTGATCGCTATACTCATTGGTAGGAACGCTCACCATAGACTAAAGTGTAGGTTTTTTCTACAGACATTAGAGAACGAGCGTTCGACTCAGTCGTGTCAACTTGGCTACTAATTTAGCGCTTTCTACAATCGCTTACGCCGAGCCGTTTACGATTGCAGAAAGAGAATCGATAAGAAACGTTTGTAACTTGGCTAGGTCTGCAGAGCTCTTAAATCTTCTTTAACTTAGTAAACTCCATTAAATTACATTATATTGGTCGGATCATAATCTATCTTTACATAGTATTTAAGACAAAGTCGCTCAAGCTGTTTGTACTTACGCTTAGATCTTGTAAACTACGCAACGGATTTTAGTGCAGTTTTCAGCAATAGATAGAGTTATTCAAGAGGAAGGTTTATATGTGTATGCTTCATTGCACCCGTTCGAAGCCGGGGCAGGTTATCATATAATACCATGTGGTGTCCGAGATGATCTCTGAAGGACATCACACAGATGTGGGTGCGGGATGTGGGAGCCAGACAATCATGAAGTTTGTCCGTAATATGATGGTTACAAGGATGCTTGTTTGTGTAGTACTGCTGCGGGGCGGGCAGCAGCGCGTGCAGCGCGGCCAGTACGTACTCGCTGGTCGCGTTGGAGCCGCATGTGAGGAGACACTGGCTCATGGCACTACTCGTTGTGCTTTATAAGGTGAGTGTCATGTCTTCTGTCATGTTGATAGAAGCTTAGCTCTTTTTAACCCTAAACCACTTAAGGGGTACTCATCTTTAATGAATTATGAATAACTGGTTGCTGTCAGCACAAGTGTAACGTGTGACGTCTCAAACTTGGATATAGGGAATATGCATGAAATACAAAACTCTTTTTATTTATTAAAAATGCCTTGTATTGGCGCATAAAAACATTGTGGTACACTGATGTTTCTAATACATCACTTATTTTACAATTTACTGTTTTATGTAAGTAGCATGTTTTTGGTGAAACGGAACGCACTCACAAAACGCGTCGTCCTCGATAACGCCGGTATTAAGTCAAAGCCTATATGTAAAAAAACACTTTTATTTGAAAAGTGCATAAAGTTCCACTAAGATTTTATTATGATATTGTTATTGAAATTTTTACTTGAATAAAGCACTTACAATTAGTAAAATTATTTTGTTAAGGCAGGCAAAAAATTAGATGTAAACAAGGCAGATTGTGGTAAATAACGTCACATCATGGCCGCGACAGCTACGGACGTTTGAACTGTCGTAGAAAATTGCAGGAGTTTAATATTATTTTTGAGCGACAAGCAGTAGTTGAACTTAACTTTTAGTACTTTTCTTTGGTTGATGGTAATGTATTTTATTAATTTAAGTATAAGATATTAAATCACATTTTTTTGTGTGATAATTCTTCTGATATCCGCTACTAAAGTATCTTAAATCTCTTTGGTTAAACTCTACCTATCTTCTAACTCTATTATCTTGAACACAAATGTAGGTAAACTCGTTTGCGTCACATAATTATAGCTTATAACCTTCCTCATTAGATGGACTATCCAACACAAAACGATTTTTTCAATTCCACCCAGTAGTTACTGAGATTAGCGCGTTCAACCAAACAAACTCTTCAGCTTTATAATATTAGTATAGATTTTATTTCGATCTTTTCTTTCCTTTTCTAATACCGTGCCCGTCTCCCAGTACCACTACGGGTCAGGCTCCGTGTGCGCCATGGTGCAGTCGCTGGTGCGCGTGGTGCTGAACACGGTGGAGGCGCAGTACCACCAGTGCAAGCGCATCCCGCCCATGATCGTCATGCCGCACACTGTGCGCGCTAGAGGTGAGGCTACTTCATACATCTCCCAGTACCACTTTTTTTTAAATGGGCCTACCTTTGACCTCGATCACGCCTGATGGAAAGCGATGGATGAAATTTATGATGGAACTGGGCTCCATTGTTCAATAAACATCTTAAATTCATTCATTAATTGACAGCCTAAAACATTCACAGTCAGACAGTCTGAATCATGAAATAGGCACAGGACAGGAGTTCCTTATATTCCGAGAGTGAGCAACTTTGCTTTTGTCCACCTCAAAAAAGAGAAGCCTTGGGTAGGCTTCTCTTCTTCTTTCTTCTTCTCGGGCATGAAACTATAAATCATATTTTTGCAGATCTCAGCCAGCCGTCGCTAAAGACAGAACACGAGCCGGCTCCTGGAGCGTCTTCCGAGCGAGCAGCCAGCAGCCCGCTGCCTCCGCTGGACAGGAACAAGCCCAAGCTTCACCACAAGTCGCCCGCGCACATGCACACCCACTGGGAGGAACCCGCCAAGTCTGCCAAGTCAGTATCTCAATTGTACTATTATACATTTATGTAGCTGTAACCGGTAACGTTTGCGGTTGATCACTTTTTAACATTATTACAGTCAACCCCAAAAAGATGTAAACACGAAAAAGGAACCATTTTATTGTCTACAACTATTATTCCAAAATTGTGTATACAAAATCAAAGGCCTTTATTTCAAGTAATGTCAATTGTCAAAACAAAGACAACAATAAAATGTAGCTACAGTCCCAGTCACAAGCCATATAAACTGTGAAAGTACTGTAGTTGCCCATTCCCTAGCGTAGAGCTCTTTGTAGAAGAACGGGTAAGAAACTCCTTAGAACGGGCAAGAAACTCCATCACCATGTCTCGAACTTTGTTTGATAGAAGAACAAGAATTTTATTTCTGTACTTTTCATTTCATGCATGACGTCAGTGACGCGTCATTTGTTTTTGTTGAATTTGAAATCTATATCTATATTCTATAATTATATAAAACAAAGTCGGGTTTGTTACAACACTTATAACTCGAGATCTGCTGAACCAATTTTCATGGTTATTGATTTGTTGGATTTGTCTCCGTCCCGAATAGCAGAATAACTATTAAAGAAAAACATTTTCCCATACAAAATGTTCATGGGTTTCGTAACTGTCAAACATTTAATGTTCATCCCGTTGGTACGGTAAACTCTCCCCTCAATTTAAATAACTTATTTAAATAAGGGTTTCGAATCGACAACATATATCCACAATATTCGGTTAATGGCGTATTTTAGATTTTAAAAATGAAGAATAATGTCAGTAGGCAATGAAAAAGGATTGACATATCGGTTGTCAAATATTTATGCGTGCTTAGAAAAATATATTATCAAGCTACTTAAATATACCTACTTACTTACAACAAATGACAAAAGACTTAACTAAAATATAAAAAAAAAAATGAAATCATTTGGAGGGTAGGTAGGGTAGAGTAGTAAAAAGTATAAGGAGGTACTAGGTAGGAAAAGTGCATTTAAATATTAATAGCTAAAGACAGGACGTCTGTCGGGTCAGCTAGTACATAATACAGGGTGTAAACCACCTCATCACGAAGCCGTCAACCGAGCATTCTGTACATCAAACTAAGTAACTTTACGCAAAAATTATTGCTGGGAAACTACTTTTTTTTTGGAGTGAAAAATCATGTTTTGTGGTAGAACTCATTGTAACGCACTCAAAACATTGTGCTGATGGATGGATTGAATAGTACGGGGGTCGTGGAGGTGTTTTAAGTAAAAATCTTAAATTAAAAACTTGTATTTAAAAAAAAGTTGTCAAAAAGTTGGAACTTTGACCCCCAATATCTCCGTAACTAGAAGGTTTCCAGGTATGGTGTAGAACAAAAAAATGATCGCAATGATGAGGAGAACAAGTGCCTTTCCGCTTCGTTAAGAGGTGTTTTACACCCTTTATAAGCCCTTTAAGGGTAGTCACTCACCGGAAGTATTCGCGTGTTTTGTGAAAAATTAACTTTTAAGCATTTCGTTACAATTTCGCGCAATCTTTTTGGGGCTGACTGTACCAAGGTAAGTGAAAAGTGGTCGCCCACCAACTTTCTCGGGTGTACAACTACCCACATCAAAGTGTCTAGAGATATTTATTTATTCACTAGCTGACCCGGCAGACTTCGTACTGCCAAATGCCTGTCAAAATGATTTGTAATGTGTCATTTTTTTGTTCCTACATATTTTATAGTCGGGGCAAAAAATTCACTAGAACAGAACCGTCACCCTGGTGATAGGGCGTTGTGAATAAGAAATATAATTAAATAAAACATATATAAGCATTTAAAAAAAGTAATCTCTTTATTGTTAATCATATGAATCATAATTATTAACAAAAATCATTTTTATTTTCATTGTAGTGCTTTGTGATATACGATGTTTTTTGTTTGATTATCTGGCGCATAGACAAACAAATTCTGGTGGTTTTCCAACAGGGGAACAGGCAACATACAATTGACCATGTGAGAAACATGGGTTTTCCAGATTAATACCACAAACACTTAATGATTGCCCCTGGGACTTGTTTATGGTCATAGCAAAAGCAAGTCGAACTGGAAACTGTAGTCGTTTAAAGTCAAACGGCACATCATTCGGAATCATTGGGACGCGCGGTATGAGTACCTACGTCTTCTCCTTTATACTTTCCTTTGAGTATAGTTGCTTCTATCACGTTGTTTAGTAATTTTTTTATCGCTAAACGTGTGCCGTTGCAAAGACGCGGTTGGTTGATATTTCGCAACATTATAACTACCGATCCAACCTTTAATTGAAGATTGTGAGGTGGCAATAAATATAATAATGGCACACTGTTTTGATAGATATGATTGAATTTTAACTTTGTACAGAGGTAATAAAGTGCAAAATTGACTCTTTGACGTTAGGAACATACCTACATTGTTTAAACAACAGTGACTGCTTGTAATTCAATATGAACTTCATACAATAACAATAAAGCTCGTTTTAGTTAGAAAACGTTTGTATGGGAAAAAGAAAATGGCTGTTTTTAGGGTTTTTCCGGCAATTATTCGAATTTTTCTCGCCGTAAAAACCATCTTTGAACTTCAACGAACATTTTAAAAAAAGAATTTGCTAAATTGGTCCAGGCGTTGTTGAGTTATGCGCTTACCAACACATTTTGCTATTCATTTTTATATTATAGATATAGGTTCACCAACAGCTTTTGTGTACAGCATTTAGGTATACATAGGTTTTACAGTCTTGGACTTACACAGTTGCCAATTACAGGAGGGCCCTTCCCGGCCCGCCTATCGTCAACGCGAGTATGGTCAAAAAGCTTGTTGTTTCATCCAGAGCCACAGCGGCGATATTCTTTAAACTCCCCTGTCTTACCTAGCCCCGACCCCGCACTACTCGTCTCCCGCGCACCTCATACCGCCTAACCCGAGGACATTGAACGAAAAATAGTCTTCGAAAATGTATATAACTTGGTCCATCAAATACGTGTTTTTGACTAAGTCTTACAAGTATGTGAAAAAATATTTGTTATTTAGAATCTCCACTTCATTTGCAAGGCTGCTATCAGGATACTTTTTTTACTTTTACAATTTATGAGTACATTAAGAGCGGCCAAAGTTGAGGTAAAATTTGTGCAAAACAGCAATTTAGGGAGGCTTATACTGAATTTGTTTCTACAAAATTTTAATTTCTGCTTCGATAGAAGCCTGGATATAGTGCATAAGATACCTATAAGTTCAAAAAAAACAAAGATATACGTGTAACAACGGCATAATCACGCACGAGCGTTTGTCAAAATTCTCGCGAAAAGTATGGCGGGTTGGCCGCTCTTAACATAAGAGAAAATTAAAGATTAAAATAAGTAGCTCTAGACATGAAATACAATAGTAGTGTAATATTTAAGTTATTCACGTATTTAAACAAAACTATAAAGAATTTCTTAAAGCATCCCCATATCAAAGTTCGCAGAATTGTATACTATTACAGAAAATTTAATAATAATAAAAAAAAAAACAACTTTTTTATTTTATAAGGGTTTCGATAAAAATAAAAAGAATAGCAAATGAATTTTGCTACATCTATAATTTTTTTCAAATCAAAATTTATTTATTGAATATAGAAGATAAATCTGCCAGGAACAATGGGGTAGATGACACACCAATCAATTGAGATACTTTTTAAGAGCTGTCAAAACGCGGTCCACTCGTGGATTTTGTATGGCAATAGCAAACTGTGACGTCACTTAGTCAATTCAATGACTCAACTATTTATTGATTTCAAAGCAACTAAACATCGAATTTGGCAATTAATTGAAAATAAATCGGGTTTTCAGGCCCAAAATAAAGTGTTTTTTTTAGAGATTGGTGTCTTGGAATTATTGTTTTATGATGTCATCTACCCTATTTCGCGTTTAAATCTTTTTGAAATTTTGCAGTACTTTTAGAGTATGCTAATAAATGTAATATATCCCTAGACACTATTGATTTGTGTAATTGTATGTGTGTGAAATTATGTACATTACCTCTACTTCTGTTCTTCAATATAATCTTGTATGTGTTCGCTGATAATTAGACAATAAGCAGTAAAATGTTGGCAACTATCTGCCAGAGATGTGACTGTGCTCCGCATTTCAAATTTTTAAGCGGTAAGGTTGTACTCTTAAAATAATTGAACCCTTAATTGGTCGCGCCTAAAAAGTTACGTAAACGGTCACGTGGGGTGCGTGACACCCCGACCATATACATCAAATACGAAAAACCAGCAAAATCACGATTACGCTCGATACTTGATCATAAAGAACACGTATTTTGTTGTGCGCTTAAAATTCTGAATGTAAAAGTTCCTTTAACCAAAAATAGCAATGATGATAAGTTTGGATTCCGCATATCAAGTTTTTAAGCCTGATATTGTATTCATAACTTATAATTAACATTTGTATATCAACGCCGGTAAGATTGGATTCCTCGTAAGAAATCTTCAAGCCTGATACTGTATTCATAACTTATAATAAATATTTATTTAAAACTAAACTGCTTACACAATTTAAATTATTACTCTCTAAACAAATTAGAAATAAGGTGCTATCTCGGACGAAGGTTGCTCTAAAACTTTTAACATAAGATTCGATATCATATTTATTATCTTTTACGTTTTCAACAGTGTCTCTCTTAGAGACAACCTTATAGTGGTAGAGCCATGCTGTACTCAAGTTTAGGTAGTAGCAATTGAGTGCAGCGCGTAGTGGGCTGGCTCGCCCGGGGAAGTACCACGCTCTCACACCACACCGGCGGCCTGTAGCGACCCAGGGTTGCTGCTAGTCGCGCGGTCAGTGACGAGTTCCGAGTGCCCAACCTCCTCTCATATACACGGTGTTAGGGACATCGTGCCACAAACTTATACCATGGATCCAGATAATTAAAGATCCACCACTATTGAAGTATGTAGTAGGTCATTTGGACCGATTTTTTTAATTAACCGACGTACAAATTCAATGTTTGTGCGTCTAGAATCATAACCAAATTTATGGTAAAACGTTTGTGTCACGACTCATGATGTCCCTAACACCGTGTCTTTGGGGAGGGTCAAAAGAGGTTACAATGCATCAGCAAGTTTTCTGGAGTTCGTGATGTATTTAAGAGTAGCGGGGATCGCTTATAAAGATTGTCCCAAATATGTTGGGACACTCGATATAAGTGAACTTATGCTCTTTTGTGACTTCTTTGTCATTATAGTCCGGTCAAGTTAGCTCAAAAAATAGGGGTAAAGTTAGGGGCAAGAACTACGAATGTTGGCAACAACATTACAAATGAAATATCAAAAGTCCCCATCGATCCTACATTTGATGCAAATAAAAGTTTTCAAGGTCAAAGTTCGCGTGAATGGGTTTTTTTCATTTTTCAGCCAAACGGTAAGTTTTAGCATAAAAATGGATCAAACAAAAATTTTATCACGCAAATATCTATAAAAAATGTTTTTACTCCTCTTTAAACAAGAATCACCATTGTGAGAAAGTTGTTTTCTTTATCATTTGAACACATTTCCACGCCACCCATGAGGTAGTTTACTTGGCGTGTTTTTGTTAACGTGATCACCCTGGTAAGCCTTTTCCACGATCTATTGTGGTCCTGTATAATAAAAAAAATATTGTATCAAACAAAAATGGTACTATTGGAAATAAATAAAAGCGGTGTAAATTATGAGTAATCGGGGTAAATCATTCGTCAGATTGATAATTACCTATAAATGGAGCTAAAAACGAGTGCAATTAGCTTGTCTTCCCCCAACCTCTGCTTCTGCTCATTAACATCTATTTTGGGTATATTATCAAGTTAAATTGTGGCTTTAACTTAATAATATTGACCCAGAAGACTGGAGTTGGGAATTAATTGACAATGCATTGAAATCCATACGGGCTAAACCCACCTGCACCGGAAAAACTCCTCGATACAGTTTTTTGCATGCAATAAGGGGTCATGCTAAATGCGGTTGCAACAAACTTGGATTGTTTTGTTCATTAGCATGTGCCGGTTGTCAGGGCCAGTCGCGTTCCAATGTTGAATCGCGATCAGAAGAGTATTCTTACGATACCAGCGAGGATATATCTGATACATCGCGCATAGAACAATTCACTTGCACCCGCAAGAAGAAGATAAAGAAAAGGAAGTAGATGGATATCAGCGAGGAGATATCGGAAGCATAGCTCGCAGAACCATTTACTTGTACCGTACAAGTGAATGGTCCTATGAACTATGCATCAGATATACCCAGTGTTGTACCCAGCAGGAAGTAGATGAAGAAAAGAAAAAGAAACATATCAGCATCCAGCGACGAGATATCTGATGTATTGCTCATAGAACAATTTTGTATACAGTAAGAAGAAGATCACGAAAAAGAAGAAGACATTACATTTGAAGTTCCATTAGATAATTATTATCAATCAGACGATTCACTGTCCCCAATTAGGTACTCATAATTTACACCGCTTGTGTTATTTTCCTTAGTATCATTTTTTATTTGATACAATGTTTTAAGTAAACAGTACACAATAGATCTTGGAATAGACTTACCGGGGTATCCCGACGAGTTGTACTCAGCGCTTCTCTGTTTATTATGCGCACAGCAAAAGTGCCGAACTCTCTGGTTGCATCTGTATTCTCTCCCACATTTAACCCGTCTGCCTTCAAAGCAAGAGTGAACAGGCATCTTCTGGGCACGCTCGTTCCATCATATACCTCATCCATAGCTTTCTGTCAGGTGTGATCGAGGTCAAGAGCAGGCCTATTTTGCAAAATGCATATTATTATGAAGAACACAACTTTTTCAACTTTTTGAATCGTTGTATCTCAGAAAAAGAGATTTTTAGAAAAAAATTAAAATAAGTTTTTATAGATAATTGCATGATCTTAATATCTATTTTTATGATAAAACTTACCGTTCGGCTGAAAGATGCAAAAATAACTTTTTTGTGAACTTTGCGTTGAATAATCTTTTTGCGGATGTGGGATCGGTGGGGGATTTACATATTTCATTTATAATGGTGTTTCCAACATTTGTACCAATTTTCAGCTCTATGCGTATTAATGTAACCTTGAATGTCGTTAATATAACAAAAACATGCCCCTAACGTGTCGTGAGTGTGACCGTGAGAAGAAACGATGGATTCATTTTCTTTTAACGTTGTCTCTTATAGACAAGCTAATAGTGGTAGAGCCATGCTGTACTCAAGTTTAGGTAGTAGCACTTGAGTGCAGCGCGTAGTGGGCTGGCTCGCCCGGGGAAGTACCACGCTCTCACACCACACCGGTGGCCTGAAGCGACCCAGGGTTGCTGCTAGTCGCGCGGTCAGTGACGAGTTCCGAGTGCCCAACCTCCCTTCATATAACTGTGGGGACATCGTTAGTTGTGACACAAACTTTTACTATGGAGTTAGTCAATGATTCTAGATCCACCAGTATTAAAATTTCTCGTCGGTTGGAAAAATTTGGTTTAGAACAACCGATTTGTTTTTAATAACCGACGATAACTTGTAATGCTGGTGAATTTTGCTGAAATCAGGTACTGAATACGTAGTAAATGTTAGTGTCACGACTCATGATGTCCCTTATACTGTGTATTTGGGGAGGGTAAAAAGAGGTTGCTAATGTATTTAAGAGCAGCGGGGATCACTTGTAAAAGGGTCCTCATGCTCTTTTGGGACCGCTTTGCCTTAATCAGGGAAGAAAGACAAAAACATCTCGTGCTTGCCTGACTAGGATATAGATACTGATAGGGAAATGCGTCTCTTACTGTAAAGTGTCAATAACGTAACTATTTTGTGATTGTATTCTAGTTTTATGGTCCCCACGGCCTGGTGAGACGTTATTTCTAAAATAAACAGTGCAATTGTTTCCAATACAAACTTACTCATAGCTTATGTAGCAGAGAGAGGTAATGTTGGATAGAATACTGACTAGGCTTCTGATACTAGAACATTATTAAAATATCAACGCGCCCTAACGTGTTGTGAATGTAATCAAAGAAACGATGGGTGGATTGTGTGAAAGACGATGTGACTAGAATGGAAGTTAATACTGATATGACAACTAGAATAGAAGTATGAAAAAAGATGTCGTGCTGCGCCGGCACTGGTGAGTCTTGAATTTAGCAACCAGACGGTGGAGAACCATCTCTTAAGTCATCGTGCCATTGTTGCTCAATATTTTTTGAACTGAGGATTCATTGATTATAATGAAGTTATTATTATAAGCCCATATTGTCCCACTGCAGGACAAAGGCCTCCCTTCCCTCCTTCCACATTTCGCGATCTAATGCGATTGTAGGCCAATCCTTTGCGAAAGAGTCTAGCTCATCCCGCCATCTCCTTCTGGGCCTGCCGCGTTGTCGTTTCCTGCTACTTGGTACACTGAGTGGTAATTTTTGCCCATTGCTCCTCCGACATGCGGCAGACGTGACCAGCTGTTCGACATCAGTTTTGTTTTAGTCATATTCATTGAAAGCCCGACTTGGAGACAGGCGTGGCTCAGTTGATCGAGCATTAGGCCTAGCTCAGCTGCTGAGGAAGAAAAAATGACGATGTCGTCGGCGAAACGAAGATTAGTTAACCTCTTTCCGCCGATGACAACACCCTTGTCCTGCCAGTGTAGGTTTATCTCTTGAAAAACCTCTTCCAGCGTAGCTGTGAAGAGTTTGGGAGATAACGGGTCGCCTTGTTTGACTCCTCTCTGAATGGGAGAGGTATGCCCGGTGGTAGTTAGGCGTATGGCTGCTATGATGTTCTGATAAGTAGTGATATGTTTTTGCAAGTGGATCATAAGAATATAAACCTCATTGACATGTGGCAAAAGTTCATATTGCTGTAAGCAAATGTGAATACGACTTGAATGGTAATTGGTACGAACCCTTTTCTACTTACTTACGCCTACTTTTCTTGGCAACTTAAATTCAAAGTCCGGTCTATGAACTGTTGCCCTTAGTAACCAGACGGTTGTGATCAGTCTCTTAACTCTTCTGTGTTATTGCCTGTGCGGTGCTGCAAATATTTTCTGACCTGAGGATCCATTCACCCAGAATGATGTACGTCCTCAAAAAGTTCAGATAATATAATGCTTGGATCCGATCACCGCGAGGTAATATATAAGCACAGCACGAGATCACAATACTCTCAGCTCGAGCCGTTCGGGATTATTTTTACGATACTCCACGAGCCGTTTTGTAAATAGCTTTAAATTTTAGAGATAGCCTTAACAGATAAATTTTATTACCGACTTTAATTGCGACTTAAACGCCATCTAGGGATTTATTTATTAGATATTCGTCTTTGTCAATTCCACGTACTACATTGTTTGCCTACGTCTTTATAGTGGTAGAGCCATGCTGTACTCGCATTTGAGTGTAGCGCGTAGTGGGCTGGCTCGCCCGGGGAAGTCCCACGCTCTCACACCACACCGGGGCGGCCTGTAGCGACCCAGGGTTGCTGCTAGTCGCGCGGTCAGTGACGAGTTCCGAGTGCCCAACCTCCCCTCATATACGGGGTGAATACGTTCAACGGGGCAGTAAGGGGAACTAACAACCTTTACCGTTGCAGCTACACGAAAATGGTCTTAGAGGACTATTCATAATTTCTCGTAAAATTTTGATCACCATTCACAGATTTTTAGAATAATTTACAGTTAGCACGAATATGGCTATTTTACAAATTCATTTTTTTGCTTAACGATCCTGTAAATCCCTTTAAACAGTATTAGAAGCACTGTTTAAAAACTTCTATGTACTAACCCAGGTCGGATTATTACAAAAGTCGGAAATTACAAACAAATCAACAATTTTTTTGATGTTAATCGGTCCTGCTTCTCTTGAAAATTCACTCGAAATCATTGCAGGTCCTAAAAAAGAATTTGTGAATCTGTAATACAAAAAAATAAATAAAAGACAAATGATCACGAAAACGGTATGTAACTTTAAGTTTTATGCGATTTCTGACTTTTTAGTACTTTTCAATTCAATTCAATTCATTCCTTTATTGGATCAAATATGGTAGGTACTTGAAGTTCTTATATAAGATATTTAGAAACACACATTTGGCCGATATATAGCATGCAATAGTACAGGTTTTTACAGTTAAGATATTTATTATTATGTAACTACATTTTTCAGTTTATGTCTACTTTACAGTTAAATATGACTCCAACGATGGTTGTTCTAATACAAATTTTTGATCAGTATTAGAAACAGGATCGATTAGCATCAAAAAAATGTTTTGTGTAAACTGGCCATTTTCTTGCTAACTGTACATTTTTTTTTTAATCCTTGAATGGTGAACATAATATCCGGAAAAATTATAGATAGTCTCCTAAGAGCATTTTCGTGTAGCTGCGTAAATGGTTAAAGTAGTTTCCCTTACTGCTCCGTTGAACGTATCTACCGTGTATATACACGGTGTTAGGGGACATCGTGAGTCGTGACACAAACTTTTACTATCGAGTTAGTCAATGATTCTAGACCCACCAGTATTGAAATTTCTCGTCGTCGGTTGGAAAAAATCGTTTTTGAACACCCAATTTGTTTTTAATAACCGGCGATAACTTGCAATGCTGGTGAATTTTGGTGAACTTAAGGTACTGAAAACGTAAATGTTTGTGCCACGACTCTTGATGTCCCTTACACTATGTATTTGGGGAGGGTAAACAGAGGTTGCTGATGTATTTAAGAGCAGCGGGGATCACTTGTAAAAGGGTCCTCATGCTATTTTGTGACCGCTTTGCCTTAATCAGGGAAGAAAGACAAAAACATCTCGTGCTTGCCTGACTAGGATATAGATACTGATAGGGAAATGCGTCTCTTACTGTAAAGTGTCAATAACGTAACTATTTAGTGATTGTATTCTAGTTTTATGGTCCCCACGGCCTGGTGAGACGTTATTTCTAAAATAAACAGTGCAATTCTTTCCAATAGAAACTTACTCATAGCTTATGTAGCAGAGAGAGGTAATATTGGATAGAATACTGACTAGGCTTCTGATACTAGAACATTATTAAAATATCAACGCGCCCTAACGTGTTGTGAATGTAATCAAAGAATCGATGGGTGGATTGTGTTAAAGACGATGTGACTGGAACGGGAGTTAATACTGATATGACGACTAAAATAGAAGTATGAAAGAGGAAGTCGTGCTGCGCCGGCACCGGTGAGTCTTGAATTCAGCAACCAGACGGTGGAGATTCATCTCTTAAGTCATCGTGCCATTGTTGCTCAATATTTTCTGAACTGAGGATTTATTGATGATTATAATGAAGTACGCACTCAAAAAGTTCTGAAAATAAGATGTTATTATCCTTATAACCTGTCGCGAGAGTAACTCAAGAAACGATGGATGGACTTTATGGAAGATGATATGGCTAGAAATAGTTGCGAGATGACGACTAATGTAGAAGTATGGAAAATGTAGACATGATCGCTGACCCCAAATAAATTGGGATATGGGTAGGAGAATGATGTGTGCAAGTTGGTTTAGGTGCTTCGCGCGAAATTTACTGATCGTATTTTGAATTCATATTGTTAAGTAAAGTAAGCGGATCATAAGAATTTATATTCTTATGATCCGCTTACTCTTCTACCTCATTTACATGTGGAAAAAGTTAATATTGCTATGAGCAAATGCGCTTTTCCATTCACCTACGCATACTTTACTTGGCAAAGTAAAGTCAAAGTCCGGTCTATGAACTGTTGCTCTTAGTAACCAGACGGTTGTGATCTGTCTCTTAACTCATCTGTGTTATTGCCTGTGCGGTGCTGCAAATATTATCTGAATTGAGGATCCGTTCACCCGAATGATGTACGTCCTCAAAAAGTTCAGATAATATAAAGCTTGGATTCGATCACCGCGAGGTTCCGATCACCGATCATCACGAAGCCGTCAACCAAGCATTCTGTACACCAAACTAAGTAACTTTACGCAAAAATTATTGCTGGGAAACGACTTTTTTTTTGGGGTGAAAAATCATGTTTTGTGGTAGAACTCAATATAACGCACTCAAAACATTGTGCTGATGGTTGGATTGAATAGTACGGCGGTCGTGGAGGTGTTTAAAGTAACAATCTTACATTAAAAAATTGTATTAAAAAAAACACCTGTCAAAAAGTTGGAACTTTGACCCCCAATATCTCCGTACCTAGAAGGTTCCTAGGTAGGGTATAGAGCAAAAAAATGATCGCAATGACGGGGAGAACAAGTGCCTTTCGGCTTCGTTTAGATGTGTTTTACAGCCTTTATAAGCACAGCACGGGATCACAGTACTCTCAGCTCGAGCCGTTCGGGATTATTTTTACGATTCTCCACAGCTTCAGCTGTTTTGTAAATAGCTTTAAGTTTTAGAGATAGCCTCAACAGATAAAATTTATTACCGACTTTTTTGCGACTTCTCACCATCTAGGGATTCAGATATTCGTCTTTGTCTATTCCACGTCCTACATTGTTTGCCTGCAAGGACGTCTGAGTGGTAGAGCCATGCTGTACTCGCACTTGAGTGCAGCGCGTAGTGGGCAGGCTCGCCCGGGGAAGTACCACACTCTCACACCACACCGGCGGCCTGTAGCGACCCAGGGTTGCTGCTGTTCGCGCGGTCAGTGACGAGTTCCGAGTGCCCAACCTCCCTTCATATAACCGTGTATATAGGGACATCGTTAGTTGTGACACAAACTTTTACTATGGAGTTAGTCAATGATTCTAGATCCACCAGTATTAAAATTTCTCGTCGGTTGGAAAAATTCGGTTTGGAATAACCGATTTGTTTTTAAAAACCGACGATAACTTGTAATGCTGGTGAATTTTGCTGAAATCAGGTACTGAATCCGTAGTAAATGTTTGTGTCACGACTCATTATGTCCCTTACACTATGTATTTGGGGAGGGTAAAAAGAGGTTGCTAATGTATTTAAGAGCAGCGGGGATCACTTGTAAAAGGGTCCTCGTGCTATTTTGTGACCGCTTTGCCTTAATCAGGGAAGAAAGACAAAAACATCTCGTGCTTGCCTGACTAGGATATAGATACTGATAGGGAAATGCGTCTCTTACTGTAAAGTGTCAAACGTAACTATTTAGTGATTGTATTCTAGTTTTATGGTCCCCACGGCCTGGTGAGACGTTATTTCTAAAATAAACAGTGCAATTCTTTCCAATAGAAACTTACTCATAGCTTATGTAGCAGAGAGAGGTAATATTGGATAGAATACTGACTAGGCTTCTGATACTAGAACATTATTAAAATATCAACGCGCCCTAACGTGTTGTGAATGTAATCAAAGAATCGATGGGTGGATTGTGTTAAAGACGATGTGACTGGAACGGGAGTTAATACTGATATGACGACTAAAATAGAAGTATGAAAGAGGAAGTCGTGCTGCGCCGGCACCGGTGAGTCTTGAATTCAGCAACCAGACGGTGGAGATTCATCTCTTAAGTCATCGTGCCATTGTTGCTCAATATTTACTGAACTGAGGATTTATTGATGATTATAATGAAGTACGCACTCAAAAAGTTCTGAAAATAAGATGTTATTATCCTTATAACCTGTCGCGAGAGTAACTCAAGAAACGATGGATGGACTTTATGGAAGATGATATGGCTAGAAATAGTTGCGAGATGACGACTAATGTAGAAGTATGGAAAATGTAGACATGATCGCTGACCCCAAATAAATTGGGATATGGGTAGGAGATTGATGTGTGCAAGTTGGTTTAGGTGCTTCGCGCGAAATTTACTGATCGTATTTTGAATTCATATTGTTAAGTAAAGTAAGCGGATCATAAGAATATAAATTCTTATGATCCGCTTACTCTTCTACCTCATTTACATGTGGAAAAAGTTAATATTGCTATGAGCAAATGCGCTTTTCCATTCACCTACGCATACTTTACTTGGCAAAGTAAAGTCAAAGTCCGGTCTATGAACTGTTGCTCTTAGTAACCAGACGGTTGTGATCTGTCTCTTAACTCATCTGTGTTATTGCCTGTGCGGTGCTGCAAATATTATCTGAATTGAGGATCCGTTCACCCGAATGATGTACGTCCTCAAAAAGTTCAGATAATATAAAGCTTGGATTCGATCACCGCGAGGTTCCGATCACCGATCATCACGAAGCCGTCAATCAAGCATTCTGTACACCAAACTAAGTAACTTTACGCAAAAATTATTGCTGGGAAACGACTTTTTTTTTGGGGTGAAAAATCATGTTTTGTGGTAGAACTCAATATAACGCACTCAAAACATTGTGCTGATGGTTGGATTGAATAGTACGGCGGTCGTGGAGGTGTTTAAAGTAACAATCTTACATTAAAAAATTGTATTAAAAAAAACACCTGTCAAAAAGTTGGAACTTTGACCCCCAATATCTCCGTATCTAGAAGGTTCCTAGGTAGGGTATAGAGCAAAAAAATGATCGCAATGACGGGGAGAACAAGTGCCTTTCGGCTTCGTTTAGATGTGTTTTACATCCTTTATAAGCACAGCACGGGATCACAGTACTCTCAGCTCGAGCCTTTCGGGATTATTTTTACGATTCTCCACAGCTTCAGCTGTTTTGTAAATAGCTTTAAGTTTTAGAGATAGCCTCAACAGATAAAATTTATTACCGACTTTTTGGCGACTTCTCACCATCTAGGGATTCAGATATTCGTCTTTGTCTATTCCACGTCCTACATTGTTTGCCTGCAAGGACGTCTGAGTGGTAGAGCCATGCTGTACTCGCACTTGAGTGCAGCGCGTAGTGGGCAGGCTCGCCCGGGGAAGTACCACACTCTCACACCACACCGGCGGCCTGTAGCGACCCAGGGTTGCTGCTGTTCGCGCGGTCAGTGACGAGTTCCGAGTGCCCAACCTCCCTTCATATAACCGTGTATATAGGGACATCGTTAGTTGTGACACAAACTTTTACTATGGAGTTAGTCAATGATTCTAGATCCACCAGTATTAAAATTTCTCGTCGGTTGGAAAAATTCGGTTTGGAATAACCGATTTGTTTTTAAAAACCGACGATAACTTGTAATGCTGGTGAATTTTGCTGAAATCAGGTACTGAATCCGTAGTAAATGTTTGTGTCACGACTCATTATGTCCCTTACACTGTGTATTTGGGGAGGGTAAAAAGAGGTTGCTAATGTATTTAAGAGCAGCGGGGATCACTTGTAAAAGGGTCCTCGTGCTCTTTTGGGACCTCTTTGTCTTAATCAGGAAAGTAAGACAAAACATCTCGTGCTTCGCTGACTAGGCTAAAGATACTGATAGGGAAATGCGTCTCTTACTGTAAAGTGCAGAGTCGAGTCGACGTGAGTTACGTCCACGAGTAACGTAGGTATACAATGGTAATGTTGGATAGAATACTGACTAGGTTTCTGATATTTAGAACATTATTAAAATATCAACGCGCCCTAACGTGTTGTGAATGTAACCCAAGAAATGATGAGTAGATTGTGTGAAAGACGATGTGACTAGAAAGGGAGTCAACACTGATATGATGACTCACGGAATCTTGGCCAAGTGCTTACTAGCTTGCGATACCAAAAGCTTTAAGTGTTTCTAATTAATGTTTGTTATGCAATAGGCATGACGACAGTATCAAAAAATTGCAAATCTATTTAGTCCGTCAGTCAGGAAAGTAATGGACACGTATTTTTTGTTTTTTGTAAATCAATGAATATTGACAAAGATAAAAAGCATCAAAACTCGGGAGTGGGGGCTCGTGACGTCAGAACTAGCTAAAAATTATACTTAAGCGTGATGTATTGAGAATTTTAAAAGCGTCATATCTTCGTCAATTTTGGTTTACGTAACAAAAGAAAAAACACGGGTCAAAAATTTTTGATGATCTAACTGACGGACTAATTGGATATTTTTTGTCGTCTCGCCTATTATGTCAAAAATTGTGTACAGTTCAACAGGGTAATTCTATGTTTAAGTGCACCACGACGAACCTTTTAATTTTAAGTTGGTCATTTAAACGACTAAGTTCGCGATTTAAATTCGTGTGTTGTGAAAAGTTTACTGTTCGGTTATTGAATTACTGTGATTTAGTGCTTATAATTCAGTATGTAATGGTGCTCTAAAACCAGTAAAAATGCCACTAACATCAGCATAGGTTACACAAGCCGTAGCATTAATTGACCAAGTGCTGACACAGCGTGAAGGTGCTATTTCGCTAAACGTACCACGGTCATCAATGCAGTTTGCCCTTATACAATACCAGGAGACAGGCCAGTACACTCCCAGGCCAGGCAGTGGAGGTGTAAGGTGCACATCGGCCCGAGACGACCGCTTTATTGTTCTGGAGATTTTTAAAACCGCTACCTGACCGCTGTTGAGATACGCCAGCGTCTTTAAATTGCGAGAGACGTTAATTATAGCAAGCATACGGTGAGAAGACGAATGGAGAAGGCTTGTAGACGAGCTCCAGTACTTCTCAGACAGCATCGAGTAGCTCGACTTCAGTTCGCACGAGAACACTTCAACTGGACCCACGAGCCATTGCTCATTGACCATTGGCTAGAGTACCGTTCACAGATGAGTGTCGAATAGCTTTACGTGCTCCAGATAGTCGAGAACGAGTGTGTAGAAGAGGAGAGCGGTTGTTACCCATCACCACCACGCTAACAGTGAGTTTACATGGAGGCTAAATAATGGTATGGGGAGGTTTAAGTTCCGACGCACATACAGAGTTGGTTATCGTCGATAATCGGCTAACAGCTATTCGATTTGTCGAGGAAATTCTTCAGGAACATGTAATGCCTTATCCGGGGTTTATTGGACACGACCAATTCCTCCTAATGCACGATAATGCACGCCCACACGCACGTTGCGTACAAGAATATCTGGAAGAGGTTGGCATACAAAAATTTCAGTGGCCAGCTTGTAGCTCAGGCTTAAACCCAATTAAGCATATCTGGGACAAGCTCAAAACAAAGATAAAGTCCAGCTCCAACCCGCCGCAAACTCTAAACCAGCTCCGAACTGCAGCGCTGGCCGCTTGGGGCAGCATACTGCAAGTTGATCTCAGAACATCATTCAAAGTATGCCAGATCGAATGCAGGTGGTTTTCAGGGCTAGAGGAAGAAACACCTGATTTTAGAAAGTATAGACAATAACGAAACCGAGCTGATTTTTAATTTTGTAGTGTTTTTAAATTGAGAGTGGAAAATTCTTTATTTCAGTGATAGTGCGTGATTTTGTTTTTTGTTGGTGAGGTATTCTTTTCATTTCTAAGTTCCTAAGGCAAAAGAGACACTTATTGAATCCACCTACCCTTAATTTATTGTCAAAAATGCAAATGCAAATGTTTGGATACAAAAAATCAGCAAAATCACGAGTTGCCAAGTTTCCGTGTCGGTGAGTGTAGAATAGAAGTATGGAAGAAGATGTGCTGCGCTGACTATCATCTTCATCGTGCTATTGTTGCTCAATATTTTCTGAACTGAGGATTCATTGATTCTAATGAAGTACATACTCAAAAAGTTCTGAAAATAAGGTGTTATTATTCCTTCTAACCGGTCGCGAGTGTAACTCAAGAAACGATGGAAGGACTGTGTGGAAGGTGATATGGCTAGAAATAGTGTGGCAATTGAGATGACGACTAATGTAGAAGTATGGGAGATGTAGACATGATGCGCTGACCCTAAATAAATTGGGATATGAGTAGGAGAATAATGATGTGTGCAAGTTGGTTTGGGTGCTTCGCATGAAATTCACTGATCGTATTTTGACTTCATATTGTTAAGTAAAGTCATTGTTAAAGGCAGTTCATAAGAATATAAATCTCATTTACATGTGGAAAAGTTACGCCAGACCGCTAGAGAGTTAGCCAGACGGTTGTAATCTGTCTCTTAACTCATCTGTGTAACTATTGCCTGACCGGTGCTGCGAATATTTTCTGACCTGAGGATTCGTTCACCCAGAATGATGTACGTCCTCAAAAAGTTCAGATAATATAATGCTTGGATCCGATCACCGCGAGGTAATATATAAGCACAGCACGAGATCACAATACTCTCAGCTCGAGCCGTTCGGGATTATTTTTACGATACTCCACGAGCCGTTTTGTAAATAGCTTTAAATTTTAGAGATAGCCTCAACAGATAAAATTTATTACCGCCTTTTTTGTGACTTCACGCCATCTAGGGATTCAGATATTCGTCTTTGTCAATTCCTGGTCCTACATTCTTATTGTATAGTGGTAGAGCCTTGCTGTACTCGTAAGTACTAGTACTTGAGTGCAGCGCGTAGTGGGCAGGCTCGCCCGGGGAAGTACCACGCTCTCACACCACACCGGCGGCCTGTAGCGACCCAGGGTTGCTGCTAGCGCGCGGTTAGTGACGAGTTCCGAGTGCCCAACCTCCCCTCATATGCGGTTTATCTATTGATGTCACAGTCAAAGATGTTAATCAGTCAAAACTACTTTTGACTAGTCTAAACTATTTTAACAATAACCTTATATACACTGTGTTGGGGACATCGTGAGTCGTGACACAACCTTTTACTATGGAGTTAGTCAATGATTCCAGACCCAATATACAGGGTGGTTACGATAAACAGTAAGGGGAACTAACTTAACCGTTGCAGCTACACGAAAATGGTCTTAGGAGACTATCCATAAGTTTTCGTGAAATTATCCCCAATCGCAGATTTTCGAAAAAAATTACAGTTAGCAAGAAAATGGCCATTTCACACAAAACATTTTTTTGATGCCAATCGATCCTGTTTCTAATAAGTACTGATCAAAAAGTTATATCTAACAAACCCAGGTTGCAGTACCAAAAAAGTCAGAAATTGCAAAAAACTTTTCCCATACATTTTGTTTGAAAGTAATGTTTTAACCAAAAAAAAATTAAAACATTTAATGGTCCTAACATCCGGCTCGAAGAACCATTAAATGTAAGATCCAGTAATAGTCGGCACCTTACACTTGCAGTTTATGTAAGAAGTGGCAAGTAAGTAAGTACTTGGAGTTAGGTGAGTTGACGTAAACACACACAGATTTGGTAACACTAAAAGTTTATTAGAGTACCGATCACAACAAAGTGAGAGTAGGTTGGAAGCTAATCCGCGGTTTTCGCGTAAAGATGTAATTTGTCAACTAACTTAAGATTATATTAAACATGGTTTTAAATATTGCTGCGTTTGCAGCCTGACGGTATGAACGTAAACCGTACATGCTCCCGAGGGCAAATGGCGGCATGAGCATCCAGTACATAAAACGTTTAAAAGTAAAAATCCCAAAACGTAGGTAGTAAAAAGTACAGACAGTGTAAAACTAACATTAGGTAAGTAAATAAATACGTAATTAAAAAGAATACGGAATTTATGGACAAACAATTTCACGCAATACAAACCTACATAAATCAGACTTGCAACGTAATCACAAAAATTGAAAACAGAGCGCAAATATTATACACAGCAAATTTCGTGAATTCTGCCGCTGTATCTTACTTTAATTTTCTGGAAAAGTACCACAGAAATTACCCTTGCCGATAAAGGACATACAAAAGGATTTCCGTGACATCTACGAACTAATCCATGTCAAAGGTCCGATTACAAACAACTTTCTACTTTTCGAATTGCATATCCCACTTTTGAGCGATGAGGACTACAAAATATACCGAGTAATACCAATACCATTCCAGAAACAGTTGAAAATCGTGAAGCCTTTCTCCAATTATATCGCCATAAACTTCGTGAAAAATTCGTACATCACTATGGAAGAGCAAGACATGCGCCAATGTACTTACACCTTACGGAGAAGACGAGTACACATGCATTTCACGTCAGCCGGTATTTAGCTTACAAGACAAGGACGCGCCTTGCGAGGCCAAGGTATTCAGCCAACAAACGTCATTATCCTGTGTCAAAGACTAAGCAACTAACTTGCAAAGAAACATGGATCCAATTACATAAACCAAACTGGTGGTTGTTTACATTGTGCGACACACAGCTGACGCGCGTTATATATTAATAATAATATAATATGTAGCGATCAAGTTACGCCAGCGGTCATCAACGGAACTGGGGTGATTGCCTTGAAACCAAAATTGCGTACTAAAAAAGAAAGATGCGACAATATTCACCTACAACCACTTAGGAAGCAAATTTTACTTGGAGTCGGATATTGAAGTACCTATACTTAACACCACTACTACCTATCAACAATTTATTTGATTTAAGTTGGAAAAACGTAAAGCTGAATATTACGGAACTGGATACATCTGCAAAGAGTATCAGAAACATAGATAAGCAAATAACTCAGCATAAAGAGCTGGAAAGACTACCACAAGGGAGAGAGATATCGAGTCACGACATATATCTCTACTCTGTGACTTCTCTGCTGTTGGGAGGAGCAGCTTCGTTTGCTGTCTACATTTGGATTAGGAGACTGTGGCATAAGACTAAAAAGCCACCTACAAGACAACCTACAGGAATTGACAACAAAGTTGAAAGTTGAAATCGAGATGCATTAAATACGTCATTCGACACCGCCGGAGCCACTATACAGCGAAGCGAGGCCGAAACAACTATTTCACTTTGAGGAGCAGTAAAACTTAAAATGTTGATCTTCACGTGTGTCATTTTTACTTACGTATTTATTTACTTACCTAATGTTTACTTTTATACTGTCTGTACTTTTTACTACCTACGTTTTGGGATTTTTACTTTTAAACGTTTTATGCACTGGATGCTCTTGCCATCATTTATCCTCGGGAGCATGTACGGTTTACGTTCAAAACGTCAGGCTGCAAACGCAGCAACCTACTTTTCTCTTTCGTATTTAAAACCATGTTCAATATAATTTTAAGTTAGTTGACAAATTACATCTTTACGCGAAAACCGCGGATTAGCATCCAACCTACTCTTACTTTGTTGCGATCGGTATATACTATAGTCAACTTTTAGTGTTACCAAATCTGTGTGTGTGTACATCAACTCACCTAACTCCAAGTACTTACTTACTTACCACTTTTTACATAAACTACAAGTGTAAGATGCCGACTCCTACGGGATCTTACAGATGCAAAGCGACACCTTGTATATATTTTTATTTAATATTTGATATTTCTCGTGGGTTGAAAAAATCGGTATGGCATATTAACAGCCGATTTGTTTTTGATAACCGACGAAATCTTGGAATACTGGTGCATTTTGCATGTCAAATCATGTCATGTCATGTCATCATGTCAATCAATCACGAAATCTTTAAAAAAGTTCGTGCACGACTCATGATGTCCCTTACCTTACACTGTGTATTTGGGGAGGGTAGAAAGAGGTTCCTACGTAAGAAACTTTTCTTTAGTTGGTGATGTATTAAAGAGCAGCAGTGATTGCCAAAACAAAGTGACCAAATGCTCTTTTATGACTTTTTCGTCGTGTTCAGGACAGTCAGTACACTCATCGATATAAGGAGTCTAGGTGTTCTTAAAATAATAATATTAAATTTCGCTGAACGGTCACGGTGTCTAGGTGTTCTTACCATAATAATATTAAACTTCGCTGAACGGTCACGGTGTCTAGGTGTTGTCTATCTTTTCTTCCGTTTGTAACCTTCGCGGCACCGTTGCAATGTTAAGGTTTCCTTGCCATAGGTTTCTTATCCTTCGCTTAACAGTTGCTATCTATGTATTCTAAAGATCTTGCAGAACGGTCACTGTGTCTATCTTTGTTCCATACGATTTCAATATTCGCGAAACGGTTATGGTGTCCACTTGTCAAACGTTGTTATCGCCGACATGGAAAAAGTATTTCCTTGGCAGACAGGCCAACGTATCTTAAATTTAGACACACTCAAGCCACCGTATTTGTATAAGATTAGTTAAAGCCTTGTGCCTTATAAGACTGCTACGTATAGTACCAGTAGAAACTCTCCAAGCCAAGTTTAAACGTCGATTGCTATGAAGCAGGCCTGTCCCTACAGTAACCTGTTTCGTACTACATTAGGCTGGTTAAGTTGTTAAAAGTCGCTCTTGAGGCCAAGTTAGTAGTATAACTTGACCACGACAAAAAAAGAGTTAAACAAGCAAAGGTGATTCAAACTTAGACGTAGACAAGCCAATAACAATTTATTAAGTTTAGTTGGTGCACTGGAAAGACCCTGCCAAGTAAACTAATATTACAATAAATCTAGCTATTTTTGTTAGTGGATTACCATAGAGGGTGTTTGAACAGTAACCCATTACCATACTTAGCTAGATGAGAGTAGCTGTTTAGGCCAAGTTTGATCACAATTTGACCATGACAAAGGAAGAGTGTTTCCCTGACAGACAGGCCAAGATGACTCAAAATTGGAATCATTCGATTTAACTTGTATTACTTTAAGCTAGTTGAGGCAGTAGTAAGCCAAGTACAAATTATCTAGCGAAGTTAGTGTGTGGAATATTGTTAAGTGCTGTGCCAAAAGTACCTAACGCACAAAATTAAACCCCAAGGGGGTTAAATTTGTTTCGGAAGGTTCCTACACCGAATCGGGCGGGAGGAAACGCCCGGGTGCTTCCATTGTGAGTATCGACCGGAGGACACGGTGGAGCACATCGTGGAGGTGTGCCCCGCTTTGGCGGAGCACCGCCGTGTCCTCGAAGCGGCGATCGGCGGCGGCGACCTCTCATGGTTCGGAGTGAGACGGAATGGGTCGCCGGCACCTCCTTCTGCGAAGCAGTCATGCTAGCGAAGGAGGTGGCGGAACGTGAGAGGGAGAGATCCTCACGTCCCGGCCGCCGCCGAAGACACCCCGGGCGTCGGGGGCCACGGGGTGGCCCCCGGCCACCGTAGGCGCGGGCCTGTGGACGGTGAGCTATAGGCTAGCTCGCCGCCCGTCCGTCTCATGACGACAGGCCGTGTCGACGGCGCGTTAGTGTTCCACGCGCGCCTCAAAGAGAGTCAGCAAAAAGGAAGGCAAGAGCCGATGCCTGCCTGGACTGCGGGACTGTTCGAAAGAGATACCGTGGCCCCGGAACACAAAGGGCGATGAAGGAACATAGATGGGTTTTAGTCAGTAAAAGTCTGACACTCCCTCCTGCTCCGCCCAGAGCGCGAGGAGTCATTTGATGATTTACCATCCAAAAAAAAGGGGGTTAAATTAGAATCAAAGATTGTCATTTACGACGTAGTCTTTCCCAAGCAGGATACTGCCCAAGTGTATGAAGAGTTGTGTCCTCTTTTAAATCTAGTGATGTTTAATGCAGGTTACCTCCACAGACATTATGGAATGATGCCTAGAGGCCCATCTAGGCATAAGTGACTGTGTGACTTATAAAACGTCGAAAAAGGTGCACGGTTCGCGTTGGACGTTTCCATGGAGAAGAACCGGCAAGAAACTCCATGGTTACTCTTTTCAAATCATTTGGTATTACAATATTATTCATAACAACATTTTCTTCTAAATCAAATTAGCTACAATCACTGAAAGAAAGGGAATATTTTTTATTTCTGATTTCAATATTAACCAACCTCATTATACAAGGTGCAAACGGTCTCTGCACGAAACCGTCAACACTACTTAAACTAAGTAGCCCTACGAAACCAATATGTTCAAGTTTTAGCGCAACCTTCCCCGGAGATATCAATAGGGATGGATGTCCATTAAAAAAAAAATGTGCTAATTACAAAACCATTTCGAGGAAAAAGCTATCTAATTATTTACTTCTCTTTAAAATGAAAAAAATAATCCCAACTCATTTATATTTTTGAAGAATGTGGTTAAACTTTATTTGACCTTCAATGACGTTGACTTCAAGAAAGAATGTCGTGAAATACTCTTTTTGCGGTTCCAAATCGCACGGTTCTCGCGTGACTGAATGAGCCCTTAAGCCTGAATTCTTGCCGCGCTGACGGTAGTCGCGTACGAGTATACATTGTGTTCTAAATAGCACCGCACTGCGACACTGACGTCAGCGGCGACCGTCAGAGCGACAAGAATTCAGACCTTAGTAGCCCATTCAATGAAGCCAAAAAGAGGGGTCAACCTCGGAATTAGAGAGGTGTTCTAAAAGTTGTCTCAAAAGTCTCATAAAATCTCGTGTCTGTGTCGTAAGTTATTCAAGGTCAATAACTTCGTTCGTTCGTTCGTTAAGGCTATTTTTACACCCATTATTTTGTGAAAAAAGTAAGCGCCCATTAGAATTTATTCGCACATTCAACACTATGTTCTTTGATCTGATATTTTGTTTAATGTTCTTTGGAACCCCTCCTTATTATCTTTAAACGATGCAAAAAAGCAAAAGAAATACAGAGTTTCTCATGGTCAAATATCAGCCAAAGCGCCTTTATTTATTTTAATAAAGTACAAAAACGTTTAATTTAAAACACAAAAACGCTTCATTTGAACGCTTAAATTGATGTACGGAGCGGAATGTTGGCCATCGAAAAGAAGGAAAGAAAGAAAACATATATATTTATTCGGCACATGCCGTAAGTGCACACAACATAAAAAAAGTAAAAACAAAAGAGTAAACTTAAATCTACACAATAAAAACTTAAATCGAGACAGAAAAAATGAGATAATATTGTGTGTCTCACGGCTGCGCCAAATAGGCCCAGGTCAGCAAACTGCCGAGCGGCTAGTGCCCGACACTGGAAAAAGGACACATCTACGAACAGCTGAACACGCCGAGATGAAGATGCTCAGGTGGTCACCTCTGTGGTGGGTGGTCTGACGGCGTGACAAGTAGAATCGAGCATCTCCGCGGTGGTATCTTGGTATTGTTACGTGATGCGAACACGCGAGACGGGGAACATGTAGTGAAGAAAGCACTGCTACTACCCGAACATAAGAGAGCTAGAGGACGACCTCCGGCTACGCGGAGGACTATCATGACGAAGCTCCTATTGGAGGAAGAACTGGCCCGAAAGAAGACGAAGAGAGAAAGTGCCGGTGTGAAGAAAGTGGCCGACTCAACAACCCAGGATGTATTGTTGTATATGTATTTTTTTTGTTCACCATTATCCATGACAGACAGCTGTCTGTCATGGATAATGGTCAAAAAAAAAATACAAAAAAGCTCAATTTAATTAAAGGACAAAATCTTACCTCACTTACACAACAAAAACAAAAAAAGATCTTACTTACAGTAGAAATAAATTAAAAAAAACCGCACGTATGAAATTCACTCCATACTGAATAGTAGTGCACTTGAAAGTACTTACGGAATGATATCCGTGATTTTTAAGTGTCCGTGTGTTTCCGTGTTTTTTTTAAGTGTAGTGTAAAACCGTGAAAGCTTAAGACAGTAGTGCAATAATAATAAAAAGAGCCAGTTTTCGAGAACGTGAAGTGAAGTGAAAACATAAACTTACATTTTATACCTTATTTTAAGTTTCTTTATTCACAAAAAGTGTCACGCCATGAGTGGTCTATTTCAAATAGTGTGTATCGCGTGTGTGGCCTAAACTAAAAAAGTTTAATGAGTGAGAGATTCTCCCACTTATTAATACAATCATTTGTTTATTTTGAGGAGGTAAGTTATTTCTGTATATTTGTAATACTCGTAAAAAAACAATGTACTGACATTTTTGTGTTTTCAGATCTTGCCCCTTCTTAGCGTATCGATGATAAAAAGGTCGAAAACCATGCATTTCATACCGAGTTTCCTCCGTGCCTCAGAAAGCACGTTAAGCCGTTGGTCCCGGCTGTCATTTGTAGATCTTTGATAGTCGTTACAGGAAGTCTGTGGCACGAAAGTCTGACAACTAATCTTACCAAGGGGTATCGTATTACGCAGTACAAACTGGGTTGTGGAGGTCAGATAGGCAGTCGCTCCATGTAAAATACTGGTACCAAGGGGTATCGTACTAACTGGGTTGTGGAGGTCAGATAGGTGAGTTTAGCCAAAAACTCAGCCACGCGAACTCCGCTCACTGATGCAGTGAGCAGGTCATCAGGTGCGCAAGTGATGCAGTGCAGGCATGTGGTGTAGTTCTTGCTGAAGTCATCGTTCTGCCGTTTCTTACTTTCTAGTCCTGAAGTAGTAAGTATTGGTAACTGGTAAATCTGGTAATCTGGTAACTGGTTTCTTGGTAAGGGTTTCGCTTTGATTTAATGATAAGGTATTGATTATATCGGAGGAGCTCGTGGCTAAATAATAACAGCCGCTCGGGTCGATCTTTAGGTTAAGCCGTGCTTGCCCAGTACTAACTGGGTTGTGGAGGTCAGATGAGCAGTCGCTGCATGTAAAATTCTGGTATTCAGCTGCATCCGGTTAGACTGGAAGCCGACCCCAACATAGTTGGGAAAAGGCTAGCCAGATGATGAATTGATTTGGTTTTATAATAAGTATAAGAATCACTCTTCACTCTTCAGGTAACTTTGACTAGATTAGACTGTAACCGTAGGTAACGGTATTGTCTTCAGGTTTTAACCCCAGGTAAAGTTTGTCGGTACGTTTTTACTTTTTAGTCCGGAACTATACAGGTAGTCAGTGGCCCAAAAAGTCTGACAGGCAACCAAGGGGTATCGTATTATTCGGTACTAACTGGGTTGTTAAGGTCATGTAATATTCTGGTATTCAGCTGCATCCGGTTAGACTGGAAGCCGACCCCAACATAGTTGGGAAAAGACAGGGAGATGATGATGACACTGGGTGGAAGGGACACCGACGATAACTTACCATGTATTTAGTACGTCATTCTTAATCCCCGCCGCCCCCCCCGCTTCCACATAGTAATTTTTCGTTGGTTACTAAAAAAACATGTTTGCTACAAAACTGCAATACTTACATGGTCAAAATGTAAGGTCCGTGTCTTAGGCCCCCAGTGGTCGAGGCACCTGTGGCCGACGCCCCCGATTCGATTTATTTAATTCAAAGACATTTCTGATCAAATGTACTGTCAGGCACAAAAGTGTTTTGATTTTGCAATTTTCGTTTCATACATTTTTTGAATGGAGCCAAAATTGGTTGTGATTTCTCTCTTTAAGGTGAATGCGCCAGGGTGGCCCGCGAAATTCAATTTTTTTTACGTTTTTTGCAATTTGCAGGTCAGTGTCAGGTTGTATGTTGATTAAACTATGAATCGCGGCTGTAAGACGTATGTAGTTACAGAATTATAATCATCAAAATCATCAATACAACCCTCCAAGCTCATAAAGGTGTATGAATTTACTTTTTCAAGGTCAAAGTCATTCCTACACCTTTATGCGCTTGGAGGGTTGTATTGATGATTATAATTCTGTGTTCTATTCTCTCTGCTGTTTGATAGATTACTTTTGTTTAGCAAAGAAAATACTTTATTATTACGGTAATAAACTTTTCTCATTTACTGTACCAAGCGAAAAAGAAAAAAAAAATCGAATCGGGGGCGTCGACCACTAGGGGCCTAATCCACGAACCCTAAAAAAGTGGGTACGGAACAGCAGATTTTTGTTTTTGTTGTACTCTATCACAAATAATGTGTATCGCGTGTGTGGCCTGTTTTAGTTTAATGAGTGAGAGATTTTTCTACTGATTAATTAAATATTTTGTTTATTATGAGCAGGTAAGTGGTTTCTTTATATTTTTGTAATACTCATAAAAACAATTGTACTGACACTTTTGTGTTTTCAGATCTTGCTGAAGTCGTCGTAGAAGGATTTACCGGTTTTTGCTTTTGTGTCCTGAACTAAAAAAATAAAAAAAACGGTGGTAAGTAACTGGTAAGGGGCTCGCTTTGATTTAATGATAATAATTGCTTTGATTTTAAAATAATTAGTATAAGGATCTTTCTTCTTTCTTTTAATTAGTATAAGGAGCTCGTAGCTAAATAATAACAGCCGCTCGGGTCGATCTTAAGGTTAAGCCGCGGTTGCGTAGGTTGGTCCGTGGATGGGTGATTCCCTATTACATACCGAGTTTCCTCCGTGCCTCGGAAAGCACGTTAAGCCGTTGGTCCGGCTGTCATTTGTAGATCTTTGACAGTCGTTAGGTAGTCAGTGGCCCAAAAACTCTAACAAACAGTTTTACCAAGGGGTATCGTATTACCCGGTACTAACTGGTTTGTGGAGGTCAGATAGGCAGTCGCTCCATGTAAAATACTGGTATTCAGCTGCATCCGGTAAGACTGGAAGCCGACCCCAACCTAGTTGGGAAAAGGCAGGCAGATGAATATAAGGATCTCTCTTCACTCTAGACTAGACTAGCAGTCTAGCCATAACACCCTCTGTTATGGCTAGACTGCCAGTTAAGGTAACTTTAACTAGATTACACTTTAACCCCAGGTAAGTAGGTAAAGGTTTTGTCTTCAGGTTTTAAATTAAACCCAGGTAAATAACCCAGGTTTCTTCAGGTATCAGTGGTGAACCAAGTGTGTGGTAATTTATATTTTTAAGACGGTGCATTCTGAAAGTTTGTGATGTCGCAAATACCTGTCAAACATTTCTCTGGTCTGATTAATTTAATGTGACTGTGTGAGGAATGGTATGAATGGAAAAGGGGTGCATGATAGCGTGATGATTGACAGGGGATGGAAGAAAAGTAACATGGGTCAAAGTTAGGAAGAAAATGAATTAATCAAAACAGTGAAAAAATTGTCAGTTCTTCGCGACGTTGCTGACTTTCGAAATGCACAGTCTGAAGACCCGTTTGCACCACAAACTATAAGGCCTGAATTCTTGTCGAGCTGACGGTCGGTCGCGTACGAGTATACAT
The DNA here is from genome assembly GCA_963853795.1 of Xestia rhomboidea. NCBI lineage: Eukaryota > Metazoa > Arthropoda > Insecta > Lepidoptera > Noctuidae > Xestia > Xestia rhomboidea. The sequence goes on from OY970778.1 coordinate 16,529,481, forward strand.
TGTGTTCTATAAAACACCATACTGCGACGCCGACATCGACAGCCGTATTTTGTTCTCGCTGACGTGACGTCACGACCGACCGTCAGCGCGACAAGAATTCAGGCCTAACAACTTCATGTACTGAAGTTGACTTCTGAAGTTGTTCTAAAAATATTAAAAACATCGTTTTGTCTTAGTCAATTTCATACGATTGACGGAAATGGAACTGTGATTTAATATCTTTTAGCGCTAAATGTATTTATTGATTTTTGTGGTATACTGTGGTGGGCTGGAGTTTATAAAAATACTTACTTACCAAACTTAGTATTAACTACATTTCTGGAGGCGACTGCAACCGTAAATCGCATTGGCTCGACTAGTCTTTATGTAACTCTATCAAAACATCGACTTTGCCGCCTGTTGCTGTTTTTTATAGAGTTGCATAGATACTGTCTGGTATAGTGATTAGGCGGCTTCACTATTGCGATTTACGATTATGAGAGCCCCCTAATTGTACCTTTGTTATTATCTACTTATAAGAAATAAGGAACTAAAGAGTTACTTTAACAAGTCTAATACTACAGTAACGTTAAGATGGCGCATCGAGGTTTAGAAAGTGGCTGCCACATTGGTATGAGTGACAGAGACAACGGTCTACAAAGTGGCTGTCACATTGGTATGCGTGACAGAGAAAACGGTCTACAAAGTGGCTGTCACATTGGTATGCGTGACAGAGACAACGGTCTACAAAGTGGCTGTCACATTGGTATGCGTGACAGAGACAACGGTCTACAAAGTGGCTGTCACATTGGTATGCGTGACAGAGACAACGGTCTACAAAGTGGCTGTCACATTGGTATGCGTGACAGAGACAACGGTCTACAAAGTGGCTGTCACATTGGTATGCGTGACAGAGACAACGGTCTACAAAGTGGCTGTCACATTGGTATGCGTGACAGAGACAACGGTCTACAAAGTGGCTGTCACATTGGTATGCGTGACAGAGACAACGGTCTAGAAAGTGGCTGTCACATTGGTATGCGTGACAGAGACAACGGTCTACAAAGTGGCTGTCACATTGGTATGCGTGACAGAGACAACGGTCTACAAAGTGGCTGTCACATTGGTATGCGTGACAGAGACAACGGTCTACAAAGTGGCTGTCACATTGGTATGCGTGACAGAGACAACGGTCTACAAAGTGGCTGTCACATTGGTATGCGTAACAGAGACAACGGTCTACAAAGTGGCTGTCACATTGGTATGCGTGACAGAGACAACGGTCTACAAAGTCGCTCTCTTGCTATAACGTCATGTGAGATATTAACATGGTTGTACTGTACCTATCTGAAATACTGACAGCTGCATCCGGTTAGACTGGAAGCCGACCCTTACATAGTTGTGAAAAGGCTCGACAGATCTTCACTTATCAGGGGTAGCAATTTTCAGCACGGCTTCTACTATCGGTACTGTTCGTCTTCGCAACACCCAAAGGTTCAGCGTGCGATGCACGCCATACAACTCGATTCTCAGCAACTCTCATCCAGTTGCTACCAGCCACCCTGCGAAGATCGTCACTCCGCCGAGCCTGAGGGTGTCCCACCTTACGCTATCCGATTCGTGGTCTCCACTCAAGAACACGTCTACTCCAACAGTCAACGGTTCTACGGCTAATATGGCCGGCCCATTGCACTTGATCTTACTGATTCTGTGAACTAGCTATTATTTTAAAAGAAGAACCTATGGTTGTCTGGTAAAAAGGTAAAGGTTCTGTCTTCAGGTATAATCCCAGGTAAAATGTGGTAAAGGTAAAGGTTTGGTCTTCAGGTTTTAACCCCAGGTAAAGTTCGGTAAAGGTTTTGTCTACAGGTAACCCCAGGTAAAGTTACTTTGCCACTTATCAGGGGTAGCACTTAAATTACGAAACGAACGTACGGCGTTTCCGTTATAGCTGTTACCAATGTTGCGTGGCCATGTCAATTTTCAGCATAGACGCCATAGACGTTTTTACCAGTTATCCGAGTAAGTGCACTACTCGATGACTGGTCAACGTCTATGGCGTCTATATAGTTATAGTGTTAAGTTAAAACCGATCTTAAATTAAGGCTATTGTGTTTTTTTTTCAGGTATCAGCAGTGGAGCTTGGAGCAGGAATCGTCGGAGAGTGAGCTGATCGCCATCCCTGAGACCAGCGACAAGTCTGACACCACCGTCCATGGCAGCACGGCACCGGTAAGACAATTATATAGAAGAGCTTCGTAACTTGGCAAAACCAGGCCACCCCAAACGTGTGAGTAGCACGCCTCAAAGAATATGTTGTTTGATAGAACCATGTAACACACTCTGAATGACAAATCCTTTCATTTTGATAAAGCCACAGAACCATCTGCTTCATAAATATGTTGAAAACAAAAATCTTCTGCTCTGTGACGGCAAAAATAGGAGTCCTTATTAGTGGAAACCGTAACCTTTTGTGTCTGTGTGTTTGCTCGCTTAGCTCTTTTGAACTACATAATGAAAGCATCTTTTGAGATTTTTGTGAGCAAGTTAATATTTAACTAAAAAAAAACCCGCTTGATCAGAATCATAGTAGGATAATAATATGAATCAAGTTAAAATTCTTAAAATGGTCACAGACGTAGTTAATATTATGAATTGTCACTTTGTGACCATTTTACGAATTTTAGACCCCCAGACATGTTGTTTTGCAATGTCGCCATATCAGTAGAAGAGGCGCATCGTTAGTTCTTGCAGGATTGATGTATTTGTTATTTTTACATATGTTTCTTGTATACTAACCTGTTCCAACACTCCAGGGTTCGTTCGACGAGCCGTCGCACTACGAGGACCCGCCAAAGGTAGAAACGCCAGCCACTACTACTGCTTACCCGCCGCTCAGTAAAATTGTAAGATTTAGAATATTGCCTTCATTTTGCATGACATTTTATGTTTTATTACTAGTCTTAGGTTGGTAGGTCAGTATAGTCGCTCAAGGCTTTGCTTAGACAGTTCAACTAGAAAATATCAAAGGAAATCATTATTAGAAATTATTTTAGTTATCATCACGAGCATATGAGATAGTTTATTATTGTCTTTAGTATTGCACATGTCCATAGGTGGTAGTTACCATTTACAATCAGATAAGCTGACTGATTGTTTGCCTTCTAAAAAACCGGCCAAATACGAGTCGAGTCCAAGAGTTCCGTACCAACGTAGGCCCCCTTTAATTTTTAATTTATTTTTATTACCTATTTGTTGTTATAGCGGCAACAGAAATACACGTTGTGTGTTAATTTCAACTGTCTACCTATTACGGATCATGAGATATAACCCACTGACAGACAGACAGACGGACAGCGGAGGCTTAGTAACAGGGTACGAAACTCAAAAAAAATATTATCAATGATCCAATTGACTGTAAGTGTCAGATTAGAGATTAATTAGTAAAAAAAACCTTTATTCAAAGTAGATTAATGCCCACATGAATCACAACTCGCTAAGATAGCGATAATATTTAGAAAAGTATTTAAAATATCTTTCCATCTCTAGCATCTACTACAAGTGGCAGTAACTGAACTCGTTTAGCGCTCTGCGCTGCATCTGTTAAACATTTTTGTGGTGCCACTGGGCCTAAGAATCAGCAATTTTGGAAGGGAAAAAAGACAGTGTGACTATGATTTGTTAATTAATATTGGTTGTTATGTCTCAATAGCCTACCCTTGGATCCCGCTCCGCACACCAGCTGTCAACCAGCTCATCCGTGTCCATAGGCAGCGACTCCTCGAACCTGTAAGTGTTGTGACATTATTTTATCATCATTTTTGTACAGTCACGGGCATAAATGTGTTTGTACTTCCTGAAGTATTAATTGAAATTTACGAACGTAATATTTTTGCCAGACTTGAAGAAATCTCGTTATTTCGCCAAATGACTGTACATATTTCTAAAATGTATACTAGGACAACGGATTTGTACAAGGTGCTTCTGGCGCGCGAAATCTGAACTGACGTCGCCATTTCTCAACATCATTTAAGTACCGATAAATTGTTGTTGAAACTGATTGAATTTATTTCCTACATTTATTTCGTCATGTAATATACGTACGTTTTTGATCAATGCAAAATATGACATTTACAATAGAAAATCGACGCCAATGAGTGGTCAGTCGGTGGAGATCTGGCCCGATCAGATACACCAGCAGGCGTCGCCGCGGGCGAAGATACTAGGCAAGCAGAAGAGGATTATTGGTATGTTATTTAAAGATTTCAATCGTCAGATGTGCCCCTCCCGCAAGTATTCACGCCTGGTAACTGTGAGTTCGCGCATCCTTCATGGACATATACGATTTTTAGTATGAGTTAGCGAGACAATACTATTCAAATGTCATTGTCAATAAAACAGAAAAGTAATAATTTTTTGACGCGGTATGGGGAATCTAATGAAATAAGTCTTTACATTTATCTTTTTTTATCATGTCAGAATTGATACTGCTTGTTTAAGGCTGGGGTATCTGCTAAATTAGCAACTCTATTTGTGGTGGTTCAAACTTCGTTTGAAATACTGTTAGAATAAAGTTCTAATCAGCTTGCACTACAAAGTGGTTGTTACGTCAGTCACTGCGGGCCGAATAGTGCGAAATGAGTGGTTTTTATTTAATTGTAGCCTAATAAATCATTAGACCAAAATGCCAATTGTACACTTTATGAAGAAAAAAGTGACAAATATGCCGTTTAGGAGTACCTAGTTACGAAATTTCAAAGAAAAAATGCTTCACTTTGAATATTTTTTTCATATAGTAATAATAAAGTTAGAATTATTTCAATTGTACCAATTAAAGTTTACGAGTATAATAAGCAACATGTTTGCGTTTGGGCGCTCCTTGTGGGGCTCCACATCGCTGTCAATGTGGGGAAGCAGTCGACTGCCTCGGACACCATGGCCTTTCCTGCAGTAAGAGTGCAGGTCGGATAGCGCGGCACGCTAGCATTAATGATCTCATCCGTCGTGCTCTTGCCACCGCCGGGGTGCCAGCTGTATTAGAACCCACTGGCTCGGCACGCGTCGATGGGAAGAGACCAGATGGTATGACCATAATGCCATGGAAGTTGGGTAGGCCTTTGGTGTGGGACGCAACTTGCGTCGACACCCTTGCGCCATCCCATCTTCCTAGCACAGTGGGCTGCGCTGGGGCGGCTGCTGCAGGTGCTGAAAACCTCAAACGGCGCAAATACAATAATTTAATTGGTAATTATGTGTTTGAGCCGTTTGGGGTTGAGCTAGGGCCATGGGGTCCGAGTGCCCACCTAGTATTTCGAGAAATCGCCAAGCGGTTGGTCGACTCTTCACGTGACCAGAGGGCGGGCCTATTTTTTGGCCAAAGAATCAGCATTGCCATCCAACGTGGCAATGCTGCCAGCCTTCTGGGCACTTTTCCTGTTGACAGCGATGTGGACGAATTTTTTGACGCCCTGTAACGGTTACAGGTTGTTACTTGTACATATTTTTATTATTATTTAGAGTTATAGTTATGCTTAAATTTATTTAAGTATAAGAAATCATATAATATGCAGGAAAATAGCAACATATTTTTTTTTGCACATTTATATTTACTCATCAAAGAGGAGATACATAGAGAAAACCTTTCGTTGGCAGATACCACCCCTTAAGTAGAAGGTTGGAAATAACGAAATTAACCTTGATTTACAAACTTTTTCTCCGTTTACTTTGGCATTTTTTTGTGTTTTTATTTTTTAATTATTTGCGATTACCGTGTGTTTTTTTTTTAGTGAGCGGTGACTGTCTGGTATTCTTTAAAAATTATTTATGAATTAAAATTAAGTGTATATGTCATCTGAATTGTAATTCATAAATAGCTTTACAGAATACACACACTACGTGTTACCACATGAAACAAAAGATTTAAATTTTCACCGGAGCAGTTTTATCATTCTGTAAGAGTTTGCCTCCGGTTTTATTTCTGTACCTATCTGAAATAAGACCAGTTACAAACTTGAACAGAACCGTAAACACGACTTCAGATTTAATCATCACCATCACCTTCCCGCCCTTGTCCCGCTACTTGGGATCGGCGCAACACGTTTTTTTCTTCCGTTCTCCTCTGTCAACCGTCACGCAGATTGAATATTTTGTTGGACTTTACTTTATTTTTCTGTACTTTATTTTTACTTTTCTGTCCTTTTCATTTCGTTTTATCCCATGATCTGTCCACGAAGTAGACACAGTAGTTAAACAATGGCGTCTCGACCAAATTGGTCATTTGACAGATCATGATCTATGTGTAAATTTAAAAAAATATTATAAAAATATTTAAAATATTCATAAACTTTTACTTTTTCTCTTTGTGACATATGTACCTACTTATGTTTTTTACAGTGTGTTGTATTAATTCTTTTACAGATTTTCTTTTCTTTTCTTTTTAGTAATTTATTGTTTGGCTTGCATTTGACTATTTTTTAGCTGTTAATTTTTAGATATAGTTCAGACGGCAGCACATTAAGCTACCCGAAACTGCCAAATTTTCCCAATCAACCTAGAACCTAACGCTTAAGCGATAAAGTTGAAAATATATTAAAGACATTTGCCAGATTGTAGCAGGTTGATGTGTGGCGTCTGTACATGGATCTTTAACTATGCCATCTTGTTTTTCTTTATGCATAATAATTTGCCTTTAGTTGACAGTAGATCTTCTTATCTACTTGTACTGTTATGTCAGTGGGTAGCAGTACTTCCCCGGACACAGCGCCGTCGTCCAACGGAGACAATCCATTTGGACAGTGGCCGCATGCACGTTCACCGCCGCAGCATCACATCAAGAGCCCAGGTAAGACTGTAAATGTGCTATTAAAATTCGCTGATAGTTTATTACATCGAAAGTTGAAATTCAAACACTTCGCACACAGTGTAAAGGCTTGATTGTAGTAAGTATCTTTGTTAAAAGGTACAGCAAATATAAATAATGTAAGTCGTAAATACCTGGATTTCGAAGACCCAAGTTTTCGCTTAGTAAAGCCGTATCTTCCGTGTCCCTAGCTAAGAACGTGGGCTATGCGTACGCGTCGCCGGAGTCCCCGCTATCCAAGATGGAGGTCGCGTGGAACGCCCCGCCGCCTATGATGCAGCAACATTCCCATCAGCCCTTCCACATACCACCCCCTGAAAGGTTAGTACCTAAGATAGCTAAGAAAAGTTTTCCAAAGTAGATAAAGATCGCAAGCGCAACTGCTGAATATGAGGTCCGATTCCCGGTTTGGGCGAAGTGTTGTTTTTCCGCTTGAAATTTCTCTGGTTCATCCTTGACCCAAAACTAAGTTGCTTTTTCTTTCAGTGCCACTACTACAAAGTTAACTAATGCATTTTGTTTAGGTTGCTGCCCATCGGTCCCAAGCCCAACAAAGAGCAGTATCCTGTGTTCAACGCTCTAGTGGACCGAGTCAGGGAGGCGTTGAGTCTACCACCAGGTTAGTTTCTTGTAGTGGTTTGTCTCGTTGTCAAAAACTCCTGACTCACTGTGTAACATTCACCACATATACTACTTTACGTGTTACAGTTTTCAGCATGAAAGTATTCCTGCCAGGCAGAGCTCTGCGTCTAACTGTCTACAATGTTGGTAATTCTAGACAATGAAACGTGGAGGCATCTTTCTCACACCTCCAGCTCGGCTTGATGCAACTTTCATACTTTAGTTTGGAAGGTGCTGACAACTGCGGTAAAACCAAGCTGGTTATATCACTTACTAGCTTAGACGTGTCATATTTATTTATGCTTTATCTAGATGACTCGACAGACAACACAGCGTCCTCCCGGTCGGAGGGCGACGCCACTCCCACGCCTACTCCCACCAGTAGACCCCACGAACTGAACAAGAAGCCTTCTGAGACTACCAGGTACGTTAACTAAGGAAAAACAACTTTATTATCTGCACAAAAAGTTCAGTTAACGTTGATGTAACTTCAACATGATTATGGCTTTTTAAATAGTACTAGTCATTCTGAAATCAATTAATTAGTTAAACCTTTAATATGCGTTAGTATAAAGTTGATATTTGTTTAGCTGGAAACTTATATTAATTAGGTAGAATATGGGCATCCTGTTATACAGTTTGTAAACAGACTCATCACGAAACCGTCAACCAAGCATTCTGTACATCAAACTAAGTAACGCAAAAAATATTGTTGGGAAACGACTTTTTTTTTTGGGGTGAGAAATCATGGTTTGTGGTGGTAGAACTCAATGTAACGCACTCAACACATTGTGCTGATGGATGGATTGAATTACAGGGATCGTATGTGTGTAAAGTAAAAATCTTATATTAAAAAAAAAAGCTTGTGAAAAAGTTGGAACTTTGCCCCCAATATCTTTGTAACTAGAAGGTTCCCAGGTATGGTGGGGAAAAAAAATAATTATCGCGATGACGGGGAGAACCAGTGCCTTTCGGGTTCGTTAAGAGTCTTTTTACACCCTTTATTATATCAGTAATGTTTGTGTGTTACTGTGTAGGTCTCCCCGCCGGCTGGCGCGGCAGGTGGCGCAGACCGGCTCGCCGCCGCACCACAATAATACTGGTAACTTTTCCGTGGCCAATATTTTCTAACATGTAACATGGGCAGACCTTTCCATTGCCATCAGCCGGGCACAAATCTCTCCTTCGATATATCCTATTCGAGGTCCTCAGAATCTTTGTAATAAAAATCTTGAATTCATTTATTCCTGCACAATAAAAACTGCTGGGTCAATAGTTGGTGCCAAGTTAAGATCGCAAAAGCGGTCATTGACCCACCTACATTTATTAAAGTTCTTAATTTAGAAATCCAAAAATAAGTCTGTTCAAGTCTTGAATCGTCATCTATCGTGATCTTCAACATTTTGTCTAATGAAAAACGATACATGGTTCATTTGTTTTGTTTCGTAGGAAGAGATATTAGGGAAAGGGCAATGACCGGTATTGCGATCTTAACTGGCATCAACTATACAAAAACATACATTTTTGTACAAGATTCTCGTAAACGACGAAGTTGAGCACAAAACATTTTTTATAAAATAAGTCCGTTGTCCCAGAGTGTACCGGCGGGTGCGGCGGGTGCGGCGGGTGCGCCGGGTGCGGTGCGTGCGGCGCGGGCGGCGCGTGGTGGGAGCGCGAGTCGCGCGCCGGCCAGCGCGCCGCGCACGCGCACGCCGCGCCGCACCGGCCGGACGCCGCGCTGTGCTACCGCTGTACGTATATCTCTGCCCTGTCTTGAACATGCTCACGAATATATGTGTGGCTGTTCTCCACTGCGCATCATTCTTTACTATCTTGAGCCACACCTATCTCCCGTTGCCTTACCTAAGATGGCATAGTGTACCTGGGGGTCTACTGTCTAAGTTCGTCAACGAAGCTACGGGGCCGTCCGAAACTAGCTTATACTGTGAAATTAACCCTACTCCCTAATATTTTCGAATTCATGAGTTTCGAAAACACATCGGGAGTAAGAACAGATTCCAAACGTGTTCGGGCCCCTAACGAATCTTATGTTCGTAAATGATACGGAGTTGAAAACGACCGTAACTTCGGCCGAAACTACGGGTTTCGTGCTTAGAGAGTAGACCTACTGACTCGTGACTGGCCCACGCTACGCTCTAGCGACTAAGCAGAGTCAGAATATTACATCATTTTTTGACATCTACCCAGCCACTTCTACTTCTTTCGTGATCCTGCTGACGTCTGCGTGAAATCAAGAGTAATTTTTCTGAGGCATCCTTCTGAAAAATAATAATTCTTAAACACAACTTAGCACCTGTGTTCTGCTACAAAAAGGTGCAGAATGTGGCACAGCAGTAGAACAGTACAGCGACGAGGAGCTGGGCCTGTGCATCATAGTGCTGGCCACGTTCGTGCATCGCGAGCCTGCCGCAGCTGCCGGCATGCTGCCACAGCTGCTGCACAATGTTAGCAGGTAAAATCTATAGAAGAAAAGACAGCCATGTTATCCCTTGATCTGTCCACGAAGTAGACACAATAGTTAAACAATGTTGTCTCGAACAAATCGGTCCTTTGACAGATCATGATTAGTAGGTACTTTTTGATATCAAAACATTTATAACATTAATTAACAGTAAGTAGTTTTCAAATAAAATGTTTCTTTGACACATAGTATTTGACGTCACCGGCGCTATTAGGGACGATGCGTTTTGAGTTAGCGTTCCATTTCACCAAAACCACGCTTCATAAAAAAATAAATTGTAAAATAAGTGTTGTGTAAATAAGTGTAAATAAAACAAGTGTACCACAATGTTTATAGGGGCCAATACAAGGCATTTTTAAGGAATAAAAAAGTTTTGTATTTCTTCGCGGCCGTTGTCGCGCAGTGCGGGAGATTCTTTAAGTTTATAAAGATAGTTTTCTAAACTAGTGTTATATTCTATAAAAAATAATTTTAAAAATTAAAAAACCCGACCGTCCTGTTTCCTAAACTTGTTTTTTTTCTTTTCAGTTTTTATTTAAAGTTATTTTTTATGCAGTCGGGATTTTTATTTTTTAAAATATTATTTTAATTTTACACTTTTTAGTTACTCAGATATACCATTTTAAAATCCTCGTGATGAGCCCTTTATCGAGCCGTTTAGGCTGCAGAGCGTGCTAAACATTTGAATTTGCGAACGCCAAAAATCACTCTCACAGTAAATACGAATTTAACGACACCTCTCAAGCTAAAATCCATCGAGCCGTTCAGGCCACAGAGCGTGCCAAACAATTATACATACATACTTACATACATACTCTCGAAAAACATAACCTTCTGGCGCAGTCGGGTAAAAACACCTTTAAAGTGAGAATGATTTGTATACAGGGTGGTCCAACTGGGCAACTACTCGTGGCAGGCCGAGACCAACACGCGCCTGCCCGGCAGCGCCGTGTTCGTGGCGCATCAGTTCCTGCGCTGTGTGCTGCACCAGCTCGCGCCCAACAACGTCTTCCTGCAGATCTTCTTACAGCGGACTCCTGGTGAGATCACATGGCTGGCAAAAGATCCTTATCGAAGCCGAAAGGCACTTGTTCCCCTCATTACGATATTTTTTGCATTTTTGTCGAGTAGCTATTGAACTTTGTATGAGACAGCTCAATTTTCGATTACGATGAAATTACGTTCCCTTAAAGTAAGTCAGTTTGGTAGTCTGGACCACATCCTTAAATATGAGTAAACCTTTTTGATTCATGCAACATGCTTATATAACTTACAGATAAACGTAGACATCATGAATAAATCAAGCTGATATCAGATCAAGGATAGATGTATCCCCCGCTCTGAAAGCCTTTCGAATTTATTCTGTTTTCTAAATTGATTTGATTCGAAGTTGGTAAGAATACCTTTCTGAAATAGGATGGAAGTCAGTACAGATTACTTTACCATTGAACTTGTCCACAGAGAAACAACGGCAGATGTTCTTCAAGAGCATAGCGCAGGCGTTCGTGGACTTTAACGAGTTGTATCCGTGTGGACCACTGCAGCTGGTGGTAGAACATCTCAACTCGAAGAAGACGCTGCCAGTCGATGTGAGTATTTTCTTTATTCATTGAGGTTAATTGTTTTATGTTTTTCGCAGAATAATTAAAAAAAATGGAATTCTAGAATACTACTAGTTTTATAGAATACTAGATAGACTAGGTGTTTTTCTAAAATCCCAGTTTTTTTTTCGATTATTCTCAACAAAATATGTCGATAAATCGTTTCTGGAGCCACAATAACTGATCAAATCAAGCTTTTAAGGGCCGGCTTCGGCAATCGAAGGTCGGGAATGTAAGAAAATTGTATAGAAAACGATGCTCCACAACCTTGAAATAAATCACACAGCTAGCAATGTAGACCAGTGCAGATAATTTTTGAAAACGAAAAAATTCATAGTAGAATGAACTCCATTGGAAAAGAAAGAGAATATAACAAAAATGAAACGAAAAATAATTTACGGGCGATCTGAGGTCGGCAAGTGGGTTTTTTACTCTTAACCCCCCGGGAGGGGTTAAGAGTAAGTAAGTTAAGGGTAAAAAACGGTTTATCTCGATTTCCGGCAAAACTACAAGTCGTATGGAAAAAATTAAATAGCGAAGCTGTAGGTAATAAAAAGATTTACAACTATTGTATTTACACTTTTTTCACATAATCTCAAAATGTATATGAAAAATTCAAATAACCAAGTTTTTGGTTTATTATTTTTATCTTTTACAAAACAATTTTTTTCCACGAAATTTAGTGGAAACTTACCTTTTTTTGTCCCAAACACACTGTAATTTTTTTTATTTAAAATATTTATTTTTTTCACCTTATTTTTACTTAATATCGAAAAAGCACCCTAATTTTCGATTGAAAATATAAGTAAGTAGAGTGAAAATATAAAAATATAAAATATCTTTATTTTTAAAAAGTTGGTGAGCTTTTTGTTCGCTTAAATCTCTACTTTGTGATGGTGTAAAAAAAACCGGTCAAGCGCGATTTGAACTCGCGTGGAGAGGGTTCCGTACAATGCCTATTTTCCGTAAGTAAAAGTATTATATTGAGTTTATTACTTTTTTTTCAATTGATTGAATTCTTATAGTCAGATTCCTGTAATTTACAAGCAATAAAAATGACAACCCTGTGGGTGCCTTAAGTGTAACCCTCCAGACAGGGCAAAAAACTTACAAACTAAACGACTACACGCTAAGGGCTATCCCTGCGGTGTACGGGCCTCGGCTTAGGGCGTCGCTGGGAGAGGACAGTAAGGGGACGGGTTGGATCTGGTGTCATTATTTAAGGACTGATTTTGGACTACAGGCTCAGCCACGCGGGCTGGCACGAGCAAGGGACAGGGAGGGTTCGTATCGGGGCGACGTGGCGGGCCTCGACGGCGAGGACGGATGACAATTTGTTCGAAGACAGCTCTGCTTATAAAGCAGTTCGGTTTGCATGTGCAGTAATATAAATTTTCCTCGACGCCATCTTGGATTTTCATTTTGACCTCATTTTCGTTACCTTATATCTTGGATTTTCATTTTCACCTCATTTTCGTTACCAGCGACCCCAAAACCCAGGAAAACGACACCTATGACGGAAAATCGAAAAATTTCCCTAGGCGCCATTTTGGATTTTTATTTTAACCTCATTTTCGTTATCAGCGACCCCAAAAAACCATGAAAACGACACCTATAACGGAAAATCAAAAAATTTCCTCGGCGCCATTTTGGACTTTTATTTTAACCTCATTTTCGTTACCAGCGACCCCAAAAAACCATGAAAACGACACCTATAACGGAAAATCAAAAAATTTCCTCGGCGCCATCTTGGGTTTTTATTTTCACTTCATTTTCGTTACCAGCGACCCCAAAAACCATGAAAATGACACCTATGACGGAACATTGAAATATTTCCCTCGGCGCCCTCTTGGATTTTTATTTTAACCTCATTTTCGTTATCAGCGACCCCAAAAACCATGAAAATGACACCCATGACGAAAAATCCTAAAAAAATTCCCTCGGCGCCATCTTGGATTTTCATTTTCACCTCATTTTCGATAAGATAAGATAAGATAAGTCTTTATTTGCCTTAAACATGGTATAAAGTAGTTACAGTCAGATATTAATCTAAAGTCCGCATGTTTAGCTATACAGGATAGTTGTATTAATTGCATGCAAAATAATAATTATAAATAAATTTTAAAGTTCAATGTCACAGATACAACATGGTCAATACAATAATAATGGTAGAATAGTGATACAATAATAATAGTCTTCTCTGAGCATTATCCACAATAACAAAAATCCAGAAATCTATTGGTTGAGTAAATCTTTAATGTCATAAAACATGTGTTCTTTCAACCATTTTAGTAATTTGTTTTTAAATGAGTTAATATTAAATAACAATTTCAATTCTTTGGGAATTTTGTTATAAATGCGTATACACATGACTAGGAAACTTTTTGCATACTTGGCTGATTTAGGAGTATCCTGGAATACATGTCTGCATGGATCTCTATTTCGAGAATTCAATTGATAGGCTTTTTTGAACAATCCCTTATTATTATAAACATAATTACAAATTTCAAAAATGTACAGTGAAGGAAGTGGTAATATACCTAGCTTTTTAAAGAACGGTTTACATGACTCGTCAGGACGGATACCACAAATGGCTCTGATGCATTTCTTTTGCGCAATAAATGCTCTGTGTCTATCTGTTCTGTTACCCCAAAGGATAAGCCCGTATCGTAAGATAGATTCTATGTAGGCGTGATATGCTGTAATTGCTGTTTTTTTGTTGGTTATGTTTTTTATTTGTCTGAGAGCATAAACAAACTTGTTAATTCTACTGCACAAACCATCCAAATGTACTTTCCAATTCAGATCTTGATCTATAAGTACGCCTAAGAATTTAGTTTGTGGGACTTCTTTTAACCTGTCAATATGAAGTTTGAAATTGTATTTAGTATGTTTTGATTTATTAAACTGTATAAAATTAGATTTGTCTAAATTAATTTTCAATTTATTTGCCTGTAACCATTTTATAATGTCGTCAATAGTATTATTAATGTCCATCTCATGATCAGATTTAGTTTTACACTTTTTGTCAGATGTCACAATAATTGAAATGTCATCTGCAAATAATACACATTTATGATTAGTCACTAGCGGTAAGTCGTTTATGTATAATAGAAACAATATGGGCCCCAACACACTCCCTTGGGGGACGCCACACTTATTAACTCTATAGTCAGATGAATACGAGATTAACAAATTTTCATTTACTTTATTAATAACAACGTATTGCTTTCGGTTGCATAAATAAGACGCGATCCACTGCAGTGCTGAACCTCTTATTCCACTTTTTTCAATTTTTTTCAACAAGATGTCATGTGCCACAAAGTCGAAGGCTTGTGACAGGTCGAAGAATAATCCTGTCGTTGAATAATTTTTATTTAGAAAATTATGGATATGCCCTAAAAGATTAGCAATTGCAAGTGTTGTTGACTCGTGCTTTTGAAATCCATACTGTTCTTTTGTTATGATATTGTATTTGCTACAGTAGTCGGAAAGTCTCTTTTGCATACATTTTTCGAATAATTTAGATATTATAGGTATAAGGGTTATCGGACGATAGTTTTTAACATCATTTTTATCGTTTTTTTTGTAGAGAGGTTTAACGACTACGATACTTTTAGCGCATCAGGAAAAGTTCCAGATGAAAATGAAAGATTTATTAAATAAGTTAAAATAGGGATTAATTCTGTACTGCAAGTTTTAATTACTTTTGTACTAATTCCATCGTAACCTTCTAAATTAGTGTTATTTAAAGCTATTATTTCTTTTTTGATCTCATCTTCAGTCATAGGGCTCAGATACATGGAATTAGGTATTGTCTTGGTTTTATTAGGCTCGTCATTATCATGTAAATTATTGAACGCCACAGTGCTGGTCGAATTAATAAAATGATCATTAAAAGCATTTGCTATGTCCGAGGGATTTGTCAGTATTCGCTTATCTAATACTAGTTGAGAAATATTATTGTCACATTTTGTATTTCCAATTTCATGGTTAATGACTGACCACGTTGCTCTGCATTTGTTTCGACTGTTATTTATATATTTAATGTTTGAATTTATTTTGGATTTAAATATACATTTTTTTAGTATTGATGAATATTTTTTATATCTAAGTTTGTACGTTAGGGTTTTATTTTTATAATAGAGATACCGTAAACATCGCTTAGTTTTACAACTATTTCTGAGACCCTTGCTTATCCATTTTTGTTTACTTGCATTAGAATTGTTTATTTTAATCTTAATCTTTGGGAAGCATAAATTATTTAATAAACACAAAAACTCGTGAAATTTATTGAAAGCAATATTTATATCACTTTCGAGATGTACCTCTGACCACGCTAAACTTGCAAGGCATTTTTTGAATTTACTTATATTTTCACTACAATAGTCTTTTTTATACATAAAATATGAATTGGATTTTAAACTTTGCTTTTTTACTGGGAAATCTAAGAGTTGTGCTGTATCGTGGTCTGATAAGTACAGAGATAAAACCTCAGTAGAGGATTTTTTAATATTACTTAGTATGCGGTCTATACACGAGTCTTTACGTGTGGGAACTTTAACGTGAATCTTCAAGTTATAGTTATTGCATAGATCCTTTAAGTAGTTGGTGACTTTCCCTTGTTGAAAAGTATTTATATTGAAATCACCGGCAATAACTATTTTTGTACTTGATCCATATTTTTTTACCGTTTCGCACATAAATTGATCAAGTTTATCTAAAAATATGTTAGAATCAGACTTAGGCGTTCTATAAAGACAAACGATTAGTAATTTGTGCAATGGAATTTCAACGCCACAGGCTTCAAATGATTTTTGGGTTGAGTACTTTTTAATGTGGGACAGCTCGGTAAAAACAGTACCCTGTTTAGCGAGTATACAGGTCCCCCCTCTCTGTGTGTCTCTACTAAATGCAGCTGCTACGGCGTAGTTACTTAATTTTAAATATTTTTCATTTCCGGCACGCATAAAGGTTTCAGACAAACATAATATGTCTGGTTCTTTATTTATGTCTCGTAATTCCAGCAACGTTAGTTCCAAAATTTCCTTTTTTGAAAGAATACTAGCGATATTTTGGTGCAATATTTTAAAAGTTTTAGGTTCACTTGTTACGACGTTGTTGTTCACGAAAAAGCTGTTTAGGATCTATAACTTTAAAATAGTATGGAATTGTACCTTTTTTTGTATGAGTAGAGTTTTCAATATCAGGACCATTAGTAGCAGGGCATTTCGTTTGATGGCGAGCAAAGTAATAAGGGATTGTACCTTTTGAAGGAATAACATGTTTGCTATCACGTTTTTCACAGTTAGTTTGATTACGCAGTATTATTTTCTTCAATTCTTTAACATTTAGATACTTGTTTTCGTAATCGTAACAGTCAATAGCATAGTTTATAGATTTACATGCATTGTACAATTTGTATTCAGAATCAATATATTTACAACATTTGTATTCGCTGCAAATATTACGTATAGTTTGTTTCAAATCATTTATATTTATATACATATTCTTAAGTGGACTCAAAACAATTATATAATTATTACTGAATACGTCGAGGAATTGGCGTAATTGCGCAGATAAGATTTTTGTATCATAGTCATTTTCACCCACACAAATTATAAGTTTGTCACCACTTGATGTAGAAATATTTTGACAATTCTTAAAGATGTCACAAGTAAGCGCGTGTGGTTTTGTTTCCGCTGTCACAGTATATTTTATATACGGAGTAGCCGCTCTCGACTTCATCAATGCAGAAGAAAGTCCAACACATTGTTGTGTGCCAAAGATAAATATCTTGTTAGTGTGTTTTTCTTTTAGTCCATCAGAAGTATTTTTATCGTTGAATATTTTACCGCTCTCTTTTAAATCTAATAGCTTCTGTAGTTTTAGAATTTGATCCTTGAGATGTACTATATCGTTAATAAAATTAAGTTAAATAATAAAATTAAGTTAATTAAATTAAGTAATTCGTTACCTTATATCTTGGATTTTCATTTTCACCTCATTTTCGTTACCAGCGACCCCAAAACCCAGGAAAACGACACCTATGACGGAAAATCGAAAAATTTCCCTAGGCGCCATTTTGGATTTTTATTTTAACCTCATTTTCGTTACCAGCGACCCCAAAAAACCATGAAAACGACACCAATAACGGAAAATCAAAAAATTTCCTCGGCGCCATCTTGGGTTTTCATTTTCACTTCATTTTCGTTACCAGCGACCCCAAAAACCATGAAAATGACACCTATGACGGAACATTAAAATATTTCCCTCGGCGCCATCTTGGATTTTTATTTTAACCTCATTTTCGTTATCAGCGACCCCAAAAACCATGAAAATGACACCCATGACGAAAAATCCAAAAAAAAATCCCTCGGCGCCATCTTGGATTTTCATTTTCACCTCATTTTCGTTACCAGCGACCCCAAAACCATGCAAACGACACCCATATTCATATTCTCTTAAAAAATATACACACAAAATTCAAATATACTCAATACTCAATACTTTTATTGCATTCCACAATGTGAACTTAGGTGGTCGGTACATAGGAATATACATACAGTAGTTTTAGAGCATTGTGGGCCCTGTCGGGCATAACAAAATACAAATTAGGAGGAGGGCTATTATAAATTAATATTAGTTTACAACTTCAATATTTATCTACCCATTCGTTTTGTGAAGGGCTTACAACTAGGTACATAAATTGTGTCATATAATTTTTACTACTTATATATTGGATTTATACATTAATATTTATTTAAATTATACATATATTATTATTATTGGTATTATAGATTATTATTGCGGTTTTTTATTATTATTATTTATTTATTAAATTTATCATTTAAATATTCATGTACATTATAATAACATGTACAATATGTAGCTTATGTACAACGGCGAGCTTAACCATGACGCTAAAACCGAAAATTTTCAGCGACCACGAAAACCATGAAAACGACACCCATGACGGACAATCGCGCAAAAGTTCAGTCGCGCAAGTGTCCATTCGCGCAAATGTCCATTCGCGCAAAAGTCCATGCGCGCATAATTGACTTTCCGCGCAAGTGGGTTGATGCAAGTGCTTTTTGCGCAAATGTCTTTCGCGCCAAAAGTCCCAGATCCCAGTACAATAATTATTATTTTTGTAATTGGGACTAACAATTTCATTTTGTATTGTGCAACTAAAATAATAAAATTAATTTATGTAACTACCTTGTTAGTACAATTAATACACTAATAATCACGCTATCACGTATTTGACGACATGTCAAAATCGGTGACAATAAATTAAATTTAGTTGGCGAGTCAAAGTCCGACGACCCACTGTGCATACGTACATGTGTGCGTGTGCGGTGCACGAGCCTCGATCGTTGTGAAAGTAGCGCTAAAAACCTAAAGTTCGCGCAGCGCGACTCCGAAGCCGGCCCTTAATAAGAAATCATAGCAAAACACATTCGATTTACTTCATTTTCTTCATCAAAAATACTTGTTCCAGCAAATAACAGTAATAGCTGGCAACATAGCGATGTACCTGGAGTGCCTGGCGCCCGAGGCGCTGGGTCCTATCAGCGCGTGCGCCGCGCTCGTGCAGCAGCTGGAGGCGCTGCTGCGCTCCGCCGCGCTGCTGCTGCACCAGGTCGACGACGTGCTGCCGCTACTGCGCGCCGCCACTGCCGCGCTCAAGATACCCGCTGCGGCGCAGCATAAGGTAAGGCGTGACCTGCAGCGCCTGGCGCCCGAGGCGCTGGGTCCTATCAGCGCGTGCGCCGCGCTCGTGCAGCAGCTGGAGGCGCTGCTGCGCTCCGCCGCGCTGCTGCTGCACCAGGTCGACGACGTGCTGCCGCTACTGCGCGCCGCCACTGCCGCGCTCAAGATACCCGCTGCGGCGCAGCATAAGGTAAGGCGTGACCTGCAGCGCCTGGCGCCCGAGGCGCTGGGTCCTATCAGCGCGTGCGCCGCGCTCGTGCAGCAGCTGGAGGCGCTGCTGCGCTCCGCCGCGCTGCTGCTGCACCAGGTCGACGACGTGCTGCCGCTACTGCGCGCCGCCACTGCCGCGCTCAAGATACCCGCTGCGGCGCAGCATAAGGTAAGGCGTGTGCCTGCAGCGCCTGGCGCCCGAGGCGCTGGCTCGGCCGGATTTGGCACAGCCGGGCGGCAAAATACATTTATATTCGATTATGAGGCCGAAATCTATCTTCTTCAAAAAATCAAAGCTGCTGCTGAAAATCTACTAATCACCTTAGCAAGAATAATTAATGATTCTTTTCTATGGAGCAAGAGGAAATTTTCCACCCTGTTCCTCGTATGTTGAGGCCCGCTTGCACCACAAACCTGTAGTAATATTTTAAAAATACGAAATTACTCTGTCTGTTTGTTTATCTGTTTTACCTTTCCACGCCCTCGGATTCGAACATCGAAACAAGTGTCATAAGCCAAGTCATGACTTGGTCTATGACAAGGTTTAATTCCGGTATTACGCTCTCGAAGAAGTATACGATTGTCTCTGACATCTTTAAACAATTAATAGTAAAAAAGAACATTATTGAAAATTCGACTAATGCTTAATGAACTTCATTTATGTCTGGTGTAAGCGGGCCCTTATGTTTAAACTTAACACAACTAAATAATTAATGGTCTGGGCGGCCAAGACAACGGTGAGGCGAAAAATTTATATTTGCATCAATTATGGCCAAGTAATGAAATGTGTATCCGTTTCCGTACTTACCACCTTGATACACGTATAAATCTTAACTTCACCGTTTTCTGGTCGCCCAGAGCATCTTGGAGCCGATAACCAAGATCATCAGCTACGGCGTCCAGAACTTCGTGTTGAAGCTGTCTGTCATCTCTGAGCTATCTGTGGTCTGCACGAGGGTCTTCAGCCGCGACCGAGACAAGCTTCTGGTTTGCCGGGTCCTGGTCTACGAACTGGTGCAAGCTTTGAGGACCAAGACTACAATACCTGATGATAACCTGTTCATACTGATACAGTTTGTGCTGCAAGGTGAGTTTTTGAATCTGTTGGTTTATATTATTGGTATTTAAGTTTATAGTTTATTTTCGTGAAGAATAAAAAAATTGAGGTAAATTTTGGTACAGGTAAACGTGGCAAAATTTGACAACATGTCGTCGTCGTTTTCTTTCACTGAGTGAATAAAAACATTTTGAATTAGGAACAATAAAACGTGCCGACAAGAATATAACACAGAATTTCGAAAATTGCTTTGAGACAATAACCAACCGATTAGCTATTATTATTAACCCACGATTAAAATAAATAATATACTTCTATTTATTTTCTCGCAGTCAATGGTAAAAAGTAGAGTGCACAACTCGTGAAAAAAACATCTCGGTTCTTGTATCCCTCGCTCCGCTAGGATTCAACTCTAGAATCCCTTGCTACGCTCGGTTTTCTACTCTAGAACCCTTCGCTGCTCTCGGGATCCAACTTAGTCCCTCGAATTTCAAATTCCCTTTTTTTCACTTGTTGTATAATCTACTATCACGCGTCTCGCAAATGAACGATTATTTATTAGTGATGATCCCAACGAAGCCTCTGAGTGTTTTCATCATGACGACTCAATTCCCAATTCTGAGCAAACTTCTTACCATGAAAATCCGGAAAACCTAAAAGAAAAAAAAATAACCGAAAGTAAATCCGGTCGTTGAGGTCACGGGTGCCGCCTGGTGCTGCCGCCGCAGCTGTCGGGCGGCGAGCTGGCCAGCTCGGCCGGCGACGCGCGCGAGGTGGCGGGCGGCGCCGTGGACTGCATGCGCCCGCACCTGCCCGACATGATCGACCTGCTGCACGACCCGCATCTGCTCAACAAGATCAAGGTAACATTGTCTGTGCAGCTTTTCCCAACCGTGTTAGGGCAGCTTCCAGTCTTACCAGATGCAGCAACACCTGTTTTACATGAGGCGACTGCCTAATTGACCTTCTCAATCCACTTACTGGGTAACATGATTCGCCCTTTTATTAAGATTAAGGTGACAACACATCACATGACGGGCTAACTCGGGGTACATGCAGCACGTATGTTATCCACGAAGAGTTTATCCGCGTTTCATGTATCCGTCGAAAAGTTGGCCGGCCACAATATTCTATTGCAAATCCTGCAAGCCAAGTCAACAGTGGTGACCAGAAATGCACCGAGGCATTGAAGCTCGACGTCTCTCGGAGAAATAATTCAATGTCTTGGATTCCGCAACGAAATTAACCAAAGCAGAACAGCGAAGCAGTAAGAACATTAAATAATGTCCAGTTTCCTCCTTGAGAAGCAGAAGACAGAACTAGAATAATAGGTAACGAAGGGTTTGCCTAAGGTGTATCCACATTTCGCCAAAATAAACTTATAGTAAAAGACGGTATAAGGAAGTCTTATACATTTTTATCTTCGTTAAGATCGTCGGTCTACGTCGTTGGATCCTACGCTGCACTTGCCAGTGGTGTCTGCCCTTCCGCTCGTTACCTTGGCTTACTAAGTGATGTAGACAGCCAGCCAAGGAAATGGGCGGCTAAGAGCGGATACCGAGTCCTTCAGCGAAGCCAGCCTACTGCCAGTACAGTTTTGTTTCATATTCGTCAGAGAACTCAAATAGTCCATGGAATTGGTACATTTTGCCTTGCACCAAATAAGGTAGTTCTGATTTTTTTATATGTCGTAGGTCATAAATTAGTAATGTCAAATCCAATTTTCGACCTCCAAAACCATTATAAACTTTTTTTGTTTTTGACATTTTTTTTTTAAAGCAACGTAGGGCAATGTAAACCTTTGACATTACTTACTTTTTTCCTTTCGCCAGATGAATGAAACCTAGGTTATATGTTAGAGGACAATACGATTAATCAATAGCAAAAAGAACCAGATCGATAAACCGTAACCAAACGAAGATAAAGAGTGAAGTATTGCTAGTATCTTTTTGTCAGGCGATATATAATTAATAATTAAATGAAAATACAATCAAACGTGATATTTCAAGGTTTCTATTGATAAAATAGATTAAGTTGGTTGTTACTGTTATATTTTTTTCTTACTGGCAGTTTTTTTTATCACTAAAAACTAGTAAAAAACTGAAATACTGCTCGCGTTATTGTTGTAATTTTAAAATGTTTTAATTTAATTTTAAATGGCTCATAGAGTTGCCGAGTAGTATTTATCAATGGGAAGCTTAAAATATCACAGACGGAGTATTTTTGTTTAAGAAAAATAACGCCTGAAAAAAAACCAACAGCAATCTACTAAACACTTTCTAACTTGGTTCGGTTACGGTTGGTGGAGCTAGGTCTTTTTGGTATTGATTTCTCATACAGTCCTACACCATAACTATTATGGCCTAGGTCATCTTGGGCGAAAAGAAAAAAAGAACCATGCCAGCTATGCATGGCAAAAGTCGCATTGCCCTTTAAAATACAGTAAACAGAAAAAGGATTTAGTTTATGTTCTTATACGTTTGTTTTTTTTCATCAGGGCTCAGTCTCAAAATCGATCGTGAACCGCAACCTGATTTGTCTAAACGAAGACACGTTGGGGGCCATAGTGAAGGGAGGTATAGCCCAATATGTAGCCATGGAACTAGCTCTAGAACATAGCCGAGGAAGACAAGACCGGGCGCAGCCGGCCAGGCATATGACCCCATGGATCAGCGCATCACTGCCGGGGTAAATATTACGAATACTATTTTTTAATGCTTATTTGTCTCGAGCAAGCAATTAATGGGAGCAGTTATAACCAGACGCATTTTAATCTCAATGACATGTCAGTTTCTCAAAAACTATGCGACACTCAAATGAAAGTCCTTATAAAAGCATGCTTTTGAATTTAGAGCCGAAAGCTTTAGAATCTAACAGCGCGCTTTTATCATCATCATCTTCTGCCTAGCCTTTTCCCAACTTTATTGAGATTTGAGGTCGGCTACCAGTCTTAACCGATGCAGCTGAATAGCAGTATTTTACATGAAGCGAATGCCTATCTGACCTCCACGAACCGGTTAGGAGCTAGGTGACAGTGCGCTTTTATATCCCAAAGAAATTTATCTCTCAATAAGAAATTACAGTATTTCACTTACTTGAGAACATTTTGGAACTTAAATATCGTACTTATAGAGCTCAGTGTTACTTTTGATACTAAATTAACTTTTATCCCACATGTAGATTGGATAATAAAAAAGTCTTCTAAAAGGCTTGGTTACGTTATAAATCAGTCAAACAGTTTACACAAACACTGTTTGACTTGACTTAGTTGACTTAATTTCGAATCAAAAGTAACACCGAGGTCTTTTGTTGTTTTCATTTATGTGATAATCTTCTCTTACTAAATTATGCTTTCTTGTAAATTTACCATGATAGCATTTACTGGAATTAAACAGCATTACATTGCGTTCGCACCACTTAATAAGGGGAACACCCAAAAATTCCGAAAAACTTTATTCTGAATTTCGATATTCCAATTATCAAAAGTCTGCATTTCATAATCCCGAATAATTATTATGTCTATTATTTAAAATTCCGCAATTCATAATTCCGAAAGTCGTAAATACGAATTGTTTGTTGTCCGATTTTCATATATCCGAAGAGTCAAATGTTCGATGCATCGTTAGTCCGAAAAACGATATTCCGATACTTGGAATAAAATGCTAAAGTTATCCTAAAAGTCTTGCTAGCTGGCATTAGGAGCGTAGGCCGAAGGCCAGCGGAGCTACGACGACATTTGTGACAGAAAGCGGGTGTGTAATGTAAAATGTAGCGAGCGCGCGTCATGGAGTTGTAGCAGGCCTGCCGCGTAAAAAAAAGGAAAAAAATATGGATTCGTATTTTAATGTTTTGTACTAGGGGGCGTCCATAAATTACGTGAGGTGTTTAAGGGGGGAAGGGGGTCGAGTCAAATCTCATCTAATCTTACGTTGGAGAGAGGGGGGGTCTCGGCAAATATCACGCAATTATATATAATTACACTTATAATTAAACTCTCAGCAACATTGATTACTAGTCATAACTAGTCGTAAATAAAAGCACGAAGCAAATTTGTTTTTTTCTTTTTACAATAACAATCCAACACGTTTACGTAAGAAACTCACATTTTGAAAAATCTCACGTGAGATTGGGAGATGGGGGAGGGGGTTGAATAAAATCTCACGACATCTCACCAGGGGGGGAGGGAGGGGCAGAAAATTAAAAAAAACACCTCACGTAATTTATGGACGCCCCCCTATCAATAAGTCGGACTATTGAAATTCGGTATTTTGAGAATAGTAATTAGGAACGTTCGGAATATTGAAATTTAGGAATTATGAAAATAGGATTAATGATAAATCGAAGTTGTTATATTCGGAATTTTGAACCATTCGGAATTATGAAAATCGGTATTTTGACATTCGGATTTGTGACTTTCGGAATAAAGTTTTTCGTACTTATGTAGTGTACCCATTAACAAGACTATCGAGGTCACTCTGCAAAAGGATGATATCATGTTGGGACTTAATAATATTAACAAATTTCAAGTCGTCGGCATACCTAAAACCCTTAGAATGTAAGAAACACTTTGGAATATAATTTATAAAAAAAAATAACAAAACTGGGCCCAAATGAGAACCTTTTGGAACTCCGGACATATTATATCGGTTCCCAGACTAAAATCCGTTTATTATTAAATAAAAAGATCTGTCCAGAAGATATGAGCTTAACCAAAAAAGCAATGATCCAGTTATACCATAAGCTTGCAGCTTATGAATCATTATTTTATGTGAGACTTTGTCGAAAGCCTTAAAATCCGTATATATGACGAACGGCATGGTGACCTGAATCAATTGGCTCTGATAAAAGCTCGGTAAACAGAAAAATATTTGTGTTTGTTGATCTAGCTTCCACAAAGACATGCTGCTCTTGAATAAATGGACAGATCAGAGACTCGAAAATTTTAGCAAAACACGACAAAATTGATAACGGTCTGTAGTTAAGAGACAATCATCCTTGTCAGATTTATGTATAAGTACAACTTTTGCCACCTTCCATTTTGATGGAAAGACCCGGGAGGTTAAGGATTTATTGTAAATAAGTGACAACGGGGTTACCAAATCAGCTGCACACTTATAGACAACGATTGGTGGTATCTCATCTGGCCCAGCCCCCTTTTGCAATCCAGACTTTTTAGCTTTTTATATAGAGTCACTGCTATATAATTCAATGTTATTTAAAAACTCTGTGATGTTGCCGTTGTAATCGTCTTGAATAGGGCTATAGACAGAAGATAAGTAAGATGCGAAAAATTCACATAATGTCGTGGGGTCAGATGATGTACTAGTACGAGTACCATTTGTCATTGCAATGGGATAGGAGCTTGACCCACCTCTTAGTTTTAACGTAACTCCAGAAAAACTTTGTTTTTTTTTTATATATATATGTTACAGTCAAAAACACTAAAACTTTTAATCGGGCAAAAGCTTTTTTGACTAGTTCCAGTTAAACCCGTTATTCTGTTGAGTCGCGTTTTCTTTGTTAAAAATCTTTTTGAACGGAATGCATTGATAGTTTTATAATTTAATGTCAGCTTATATAGGGTGCATTTCTAAAATAAATAAACCTAAAATAAATTACCTATTGGTTTTAATTATAGAAATAACCCAAAAAAAAAAACATTTTTAGTTTGGTGTGCCCATTCCAATGTTGCTTATGGGCAACTACAGCCCTTTCACAGTTATTATGCCTGTGGCTGGATTGTAGCTTCATCTTCATGTTTTGACAATTCAAAAGTGCCTGTACCTGGTCGATTTGAAATAAAAGCTTTGAGTTTTTATTTTGTATATAAAAAATCTTAGTAACTTACAGTACTTGTAATCGGTCAAAAATAGTTTCGACTGTGACAGGTATCAGAACAGCCAATCAAATCATTTGTCATAAGAGTGGACCACAGATAAATAAATAAAGCTTGGTCTAAAAAATCGTGTGTAGACCAAAGAGTTTTCCCTGATTTGATGAAATACAGTAAAGTCATACCTCTTTTCAAATCCGGGGATAGTAAAGATACTAATAATTATAGACCTGTATCCGTGTTGCCAGTTTTTAGCAAGGTGTTTAAAAAGGCAATGCTTAATCAAATGCTCAATAATTTTAACACCAACAGAATCTTACACAGTCAACAGTATGGTTTCACCAAGAGACGTTGTACAACTGAAGCCGGTGTAACCTTATTAAAGCACATATATACGGCGTGGGAAGAGTCGCAAGATGCCATAGGAATATTTTGTGACCTCTCCAAAGCATTTGATTGCGTAAAACACGACACATTACTTTTGAAACTAGAGCATTACGGACTAGGTAAACTTGCACTTAGTTTGGTAAAATCTTATTTGAGTGATAGACAACAATTTGTTCATATAAATGGTGTTAATTCACAGGGTTTAAAATTAAAAATGGGGGTTCCACAGGGCTCAATATTGGGTCCTTTCCTCTTTCTAGTATAAATAAATGATCTACCCCATTTATTGAAAAACCAACCTCAAAATATCCTCCTCCTTGTTCGCTGATGACACATCCCTAATTTTTAAGATAAATAGACGGGCCCAAAATCTAGATGACGTGAATAATGCCAACTTCAGGTCCAAAATTGGTTCACAGCAAACAATTTAGTATTAAATGAAAAAAAGACTATATGCATAAGATTCGCTTTACCGAATGTATAAGTTTATTATTACCGAATGTATATTTGTATAAGTAGTGATTGTGATATAATATTGAATAAAGAGAAACTTGAAATCGTATATAAAACGGTTTTCCTGGGGATTACGCTTAAAGTTTAAAAAGTTTATTGACCAATAAAAGAACAACCTTAACACACAAATCGCAACAATCCTGTGATTTATGTCTGATAACACAATTATAATTACGTATTATAAATACCTGTGTAGGTTTGATTGATTCAAGGCTACAATGGGGTTCTTATTTAACATCACTTGCGGGCGGCTAAGTTCAGCAGCATATGCCATTAGAAAAATCCGTCTGTTTACTGATGTAGATACCGCTAGACTGGTATATTTTAGTTACTTTCACTGTATAATGTCTTATGGCATTTTGCTATGGGGCAGCTTGAGTCTATATTTATTCTGCAAAAAAGAGCCATCAGAGCCATATTTAATCTTCGTAGGCGCGATTCTCTACGGGAACTGTTTAAGGAAATTAACATCATGACGGTACATTGTCAATACATCTACGAAAACATAATGTACGTCAGGAAAAATCTGCATATTTTTGGTAAAAGAGGTGACAGACATAATTACAGCACTAGAAATAGGGACCAACTAATTCAGCCAGGCTTTAGACTCGCTAAAGTAGACTCATCTTTCATAGGGTACTGTTTGAGATGCTATAATAAAATTCCACAAAGTATTCTTGAACTTAATGAGACGAAATTTAAAACATGCAGATTAAACACACACTATGTAAGCAAGCATAATTATTACAAGTTGAGCGATTATATCGCTGATAAAAATGCTTGGCTCAATGCTGGTCCTGCTCCACAAAGACAGGGACGCATAAATTGATAGCATTAAATAGTATTGTTAAGATTGTACTTTTTGCTTTACTTTTTACTTTGCATTGTATAGATTAAATCTGATTAGTATTATATAAT
Organism: Xestia rhomboidea; assembly: GCA_963853795.1. NCBI lineage: Eukaryota > Metazoa > Arthropoda > Insecta > Lepidoptera > Noctuidae > Xestia > Xestia rhomboidea. Next base: position 16,557,657 of record OY970778.1, read on the forward strand.
CGCATATGCCATATTGTGTGAGTACTATGTACTAGAAAGCTATCAGTCACTAGAAACCTACGTCTTTTCTTGACTTGAATGTGCCCTGGCGGTAGTGAGTATGTGTGTCGGATCATTTAGTTCCCTTCAAAATGGTTGAGTTGAATGGTGCTGATCCATGCGTCATGTTCATGAACGGGCGCTATCAGTTGTAACTGGTCATCTCTCAGTTGCCATGGCTTATTTGAATGAATTATCTTGTTTTTAATTGTATATTTTTTTTGGTTTGTTTTTACTATGGACACTTTACCGTGCACATCTTGCTACAATGTTCTCACATAATATACCATCTCAACATGAATGGTGTAACCAAGATTTTGATTTAAAAGAGTGTCCATGGAGTTTTTTACCCGTTCTTCTCCATAGAGATCTACGCTAGGGAATGGGCAACTACAGTACTTTCACAGTTTTTATGTCTTGTGACTGGGACTGTAGCTACATTTAATTTTCATCTTTGTTTCGACAATTCAAAAGTGCCTGTAACTGGCCTACTTAAAATAAATGCTTTTGATTTTGAATCCTTGGTAAGCTTTAACCGCGTGGACGTTTCCTAGGTCTCGGGAGGTGTGCGAGTGCGTGACGCGCGTGCGGCTGATCTCGTGGCTGGTGATGGGCGCGCTGTGCAACAGCCGCACGCACCAGCTGCCCGCGCAGCACACGCAGGCGCCGCACATGCACCAGCCCGTGCCGCAGGACGCCACGTGCCATATTACTGACTACATACAGGTAATGGCAACGTTTTCTTTAATCAGGCTATTAAAAGGCTTTTCAATGTCAAACAAGGAAGTAAAATTGGCGGACACTGACAGCGGCATCACGTTCATGAAATGGTGGCTGTAGTTCCAATTTTGTCCACGTGCACAGCTAAGCTGGTACTATAGACTGATTATAGCATTTCGGTAGCTTATGCCAATCCAATACATCTTTGCCATTCGTAATCATCGTTAACACTGATGCCAATGTCACTTTGTCTAGTTCTTCTGTAGTATTTACTTTGTTTCCACGTAGTCCTATTAATGTCTATTGTCAACAGACAATAATGTCATCATACGTGGAACAAACAAAGCCTGCCGCCCTGCGCATGTCCGCGTTACTGCACGCCTTCGTGCTGTGCCAGCTGTGGACCCTGTACCTGGAGCAGCTGGCGGCCTCCTCGCCGCCCTGCAGCGAGCCTCACAACACTACCACCTGCATCCTGCTGGACTTCTGGTGCAAGCTGGTGCCCAGCATACTGCAGGTCACCGTGCAGTCCAAAGTGGTGAGTGTCGCTATACAGTACTGCACTTAGAACGAGGGATCCATAATAGGGAATATGCAAGAAATAAAAAACTCTTTTTATTTAATAAAAATTTAATTAGCGTATTAAAACATTTTGGTACACTTGTTTAAGTTTTTAAAACATCACTTATTTTACAATTTATTGTTGTTTGTAACATGTTTTTGGTAAAACAGAACGCACTCTCGAAACACGTCGTCCTCGATGACGCCGGTAGTTAAAAAAACACTTTCATTTAAAAAGTAGGTAAAGTTTCACTAAGATTTTATTACAATACCGTTATCGCAATATTAGCTTGAAAAAAGCACATACAACTACTTAGTAAAATTACTTTATTAAGGCCAAAAAAGTAGATGTATTCAAGGCAAATTGAGGTAAATGACGTCACATCATGGCCGCCACAGTCACGGACGTTTAAACTGTCATAAAAATTGCAGGAGTTTAATATTATTTTTGAGCGACAAGCTGTAGTTGAACTTAACTTTTCTTGGGTTGATAATACTGTATTTTATTGATTTAAGTGAAGAAAACAATACATGTATATTCCCTATTGGTGACATACATTTTATTTTTATGGAGGAATACATTATTTAAAGCAATTATTTAAGTCGTCATTTTTGCCCTACCGTGTCCAAAAATGATCGTTTCTGTTTTATTGACATTGTTATTTGAATCAATTATATTATTGCTCACTCACACTAAAATTGTATCTATTGCTCCATGACCGATCTTACTCTTGTCGGTGTGATGTTTATTTTTCGCATGTCCTAATTACGCTAAGGGCACGTGCAATGAATTAAATCTAAGATTTAAAAAAGCAAATAATTAAGGCCCGTATCAGAAGTATTAATGACTGAATCAGAGGATTTGTATAAGGTAATCATGATCCCGCAGTAGATGGGAAGATGAAATAAAACACAGCGGGTCCAAACTGGATGCAAATAGCAAAATCCAGAGAAGACTGGAACACTCTGGAGGAGGCATTTACCTGCAGAAGGGTTCTTGCGGAATAACTATGCTATAATAATAATAAAAAAGACTTAGTTATTAACTCATCAAGAGCAAACAGTATAAATACTAACACTAAAAACAAATCACAATTCATGTTACAAACAAAATATTTTGTGAACCATTCTGCAAGAAATAAAAGGCTTTTTTATTTTTTATTTTATTTTATAATAATGATGACTCATAACGTCATAATACAAAATTAAATGCCATTCACAATGTTTGCTATAATTTTATCACAAACCTAAAAACTAAAAGTATCGTATCTTTCAGCTGGCAGAGACGGTAAACCTTCACTTTCTGAGTCTACTGGAGTCCTTGTTGGAGTGTAACTCAACCGTCCTAAACAAATTGCTGCCTCTGTGGACTCCTATACTGCACTCACCGCTGTTCAATGTAAGTGCTGACTTTTATATTTGTGTAAGTTTTTTCGTTTTTAGGAAAGAAAGAAAGAAGACATATTTATTTGGCTTAAGCCGCAAGTGCACACAACGCGGTTAGGCGTTTCAGTACCTAATGTTGACGTTGTAATATGGCAGTACATGAGGAGCTATGAATAAAGGAGAATGCCATAAAGCAGGCTGTATCTGCGTCTTTCTAATTTTAGGTAAAATCTTCGTTTCAATTATTTGACAATAAAGAAGAAGATAATAATAAAAAGAACTTGTGTATTGTTTCAAAACTAAGTATCCGCCATCTTTTACCTTTTTTTAGCCTCAGTCCACATGACACCAGTTTATTATAATCTCCCTTTTTAATGGGATAAAAAAGAATTATTGTAGGGACGAAACATAAATATTTTAATTCAGCATTTTTTTTACAAACCATTGGTAACGGATTATTGCAAAAATTTCTTCTTCTAAACTGGTAAAATGCTTAGAAATAACATACCTTCTTGCACTGTTCTTTATCTATCTACAAGCTTGCTAAACCTCGATAAACCATCACAATTAAGGTAGCCTTACTTAAAGTGAAAACGACGTTTGGGTTGAGCTGCTGATCCCATAGAGACGTGTTTTTAGGGTTCCGTACCTCAAAAGATAAAAAAGGAACCCTTATAAGATCACTTTCTTGTCCGTCTGTCGGTCTGTCACCACCGATTTTCTTAGGAACGGGTGGACCTAGCAAGTTTTTTTCCTATTTGTTTAAAAATCACGAAAAATTGGAAGCACGATATCACAATAATTTTGAAGATTAAAAATGCAATTTCTACTATCGAATATATTAATATTTTTTTATTGATATAAGCCGGACTACATTTCCTTTATTAAACTTACACTGTTACGGGATATTTTCCGAGAAACCAATACATAAAAAAGGTAATAAAAATCTTATTGATAATTACAGACCGGTATATTGCCTATTTTATCGAAAATTTACGAAAAGGTCATGCATACGCGATTAATAAATTTTATCGATAAATTTCAAATTTTGAAACATGAACAGCACGGATTCCAAAAAGAGAAATCGACAACCACAGCGGCATTTAACTTAATTAACTTTGTATTTTTTGACATGTCTAAAGCTTTTGACTTTGTATCACACAAGATACTACTAAAAAAAGTGATAAATATGGAATACGCGGTAAGGCAAATGCATGGTTAAAAAGTTACCTTACAAACAGATCGCAATTTGTAGAAATTACTGTGGATAGACCAAATCAAAACGGTGAACTAAAATTTAAATAAGGTTACACTTGCACAGGCGTTCCACAAGGCAGTATTTTAGGCCCCCCACTCTTTCTGAAAATTCGTCTTGATTTGTTATTTACTTATTTAATAGATATAAATTTAATAATTAAAATGAGTTCCAACGGTTCAAAGAGTGAAATGGAGAATGATTGTACTCCACCAGATTTAAGATCAGAAGCCCAATTGGCAATAAAAAAACTACTAGTGAAACTCATACTCGACCTGCAATTGCCTATTTCGCGGCGTTTGCAATAACGTACTATTATAAAGTGTACCTGTCAGTGGTTTTTCACGGAGTAAGAACGATCTGGTCCCCCAGATGCCTATGCACGTGGCGCAGCGCCTGGCCGTGTGCCGCGGGCTGGCGCCGCGCGCGGGCGCCCGGGGCGGGGCGGCGGGCGCGGCCGCCCAGCGCCGCCTGCACCGCCTGCTCGCCAAGATGGCGCAGTTAGAGCTGCAGCCGCACTCCTTCTACTTCATATAGATGTGCGGCGCCTGCATACAATGCTGTGAGTTTTTTTTTTGTTAATTAATTCTGTCAATAATTGTTTTTTTTTTCTAGTCTCAAACAGTAAAATAAAACTAACATTATGATTCTAAGTACAATTTAAACTTTTCAATCAGTAAAATTCTTTGAAGATACGAACCACTATACACAATGTTCCTTTCAACACAATTCCAGCTTTAATGATACTAATTTATTGTCAATAACAACACTAACAGAAACATACTTTCACAGAAACCAACTCATCAGTCACAACCTCAAACCCGCCATCATCGAGTCGCGTTTGCTGGTCGCTGTATATTATGTACGTACTGTAATGTATTTATATCAAAATCTACTAAACAACAGAAAATGAAGCATCATCAACTTCGTCTAGCACACGTTTTTATTTGCTGTGTAAATAATATGTATTTTTATAATATGCTGTAATTAGATTTTAATCGATATGCAGAAGTCGTTTAATGCTAATGATAGGCTTTTTTTTATTCAAACGAAGCCTACAATATAGTCCAATTGCTGAACCTGCAGGTCAGTCTAACACGTTGAATAAAAGCCTGTTAAGCTTTAGTTTTGTATAAAATTTTATTCCAGCTTTGTGTGCTAATTGATTCTAGTTCAGGTACTTTTGTATTTAATATAACTTCCAATATCATCGTTTACTACTTTTAAATGAATGTGAGTGATTTTTTGAGGGGTAAAATAAATTAAAGCCAACCTGCTGATAGTTTTTGCCTGTAATTGAGATACATATGAATAATTATATAAGTTACGGCAAGTTAATTGAGGTAGACGCGCAGTTTGTGTATACTGGACTAGTGATTTTTAATAATTTCAGCCATTCCACACCTTCGCCGTCTAAAATGAACTGAACGATTTCAAACAGCAATCAAATTCACAAAATCGCAGAATGCTGAAAACAGCTTGCCTCTTTTCGGGCACACGTGTACGTGGTAGAGCCGCGCTGTGGCGTCCATCTGCTACAGCTCACGGGCTGGCTCGACCGGGGAAGTACCACGCTCTCACAGAACACCGGGACACGGTGAGTGACGAGGACCGGCAGCCCGCCCTCCCCCCGCGCCCTGGGGGGGAGGGAGCAGCCTGCACAAAGATGGACCTCCGAGCTCCTGGATATGGATCTCTGCCGTATTATAGCGTTTTTTGTCGTACATATTTGAAGTAAAATATCTGCCCAAATACGCAATATAAAGGCTTGAGATCCTGTATGCAGGACCTAGGTCGTTCTTTAAGTAGGCTGCTTACCTAACTACTACCTCGCACTGCGAAAAAATCACTAGACAACATTTTGAGCGAATTTCTTTTTTCTAAATAATTGTTAGGTAGTGATAATCCAGGGTCACAAATAACAGAAAAAAAGGTATCCTAAATTTTTCGCAGTGCATGGTATTAGTCCTGCTATAGAAGTGGGTATTATGGGTTTTTTGCCTTATAAGCCCACTCTATGGCTTCATTAAACGCTCCCATTACATGCACCGCAAGATGCCAATGTTTTATCTCGAATGGGATTGTCTTTGTTACGGATAACATTTTAAACCACAAGATAGAGTTTAAAATGGGAATTACAAGCCACGATAATAAGACTTAATTATATTCATGCTTACGTAATGTGTTTACTTATTCTTTATTGCACACAAATTAAAAGTAAATCTTTAAATTACAAATTACTATAATATAGCTGCGTACAAATGCGCGCTTAACCCAGGGTTTTCTCACATCAAATATCGAGTTTTATATTAGTACTGAGCAGGAAACAATTTTTCAAGTAATGGTACAAACCTCATCAAAATCCGTTACGTAGTTTGGAAGAACAACGCACTCAGACGGACTAAATTAATTATTAGATAAACAATACAGTCCATAAAATACCAATCCTATATTATAATTTACAAAAGGAATAGAAGTCTATAGTAAGTAGTATAGATACTAAATTAGAATAAGTTTTTCTTTGATATTTAAGGTTTTTTTGAAATTTTTAAAACCCTATACCAAAGTATAAGGTTCAAACAAAATACCAGGAACTTTCAAAACTTTCAACTTTTATTGATTATAGTACATTACTCATAATAATATAACAACAACAATAATAACAACTGATGTTAATATTAACAACTTCAACTATAAAAACTTCCGCTTCCGCACCAACGTATTAAAAAATACAAATTCAGCTGTGCCATACAAAAGTACAATAGATGCCTTCAAGATCGAAATGTCAGAAACAGCAATATTTTCCATATTTCAAGATTCATCACAAAGTAAATTAGTTCATATTCATAGGTACCGTGACCTTGAAAAGTTTGTCCAAGGTCATATTATGAAATGTTGAAGCTGTAATTTTTCTGATACGAAAAAGGGACGGTACTATTCATCCTGTATATCTATCTATCTCTGTTACACTGGCTAGAGCACGTAAAGAAAAAACGCCAGGTATTTTGTTTCAACCATATTATAATCGGAAAAGGGGTGTGTGAAACAGAACCACGTTAGTATGTATTAGATAAAACCGGTGTAATTCCGAGTTAGGTTATATACTTAAAGTAGGTACTTAACTAGAATAAGTTTAAAATTAACTTCAATACCAAAAAGCAAAAGTTCAATCTACAGTTCTGTAAAATACCATATTTCAGGCAAATAAATGAATCTATCTGATTCATTTTTACACTTCTTCTTTCTTTTCACTTTTTATTATTCTTTATTGCACACAAATTAAAATTAAATCTATAAATTACAAATTACTATAATATAGCCGTGTACAAATGCGCGCTTAACCCAAGGTTTTCTCACATCAAATATCGAGTTTTATATTAGTACTGAGCAGGAAACAATTTTTCAAGTAATGGTACAAACCTCATCAAAATCCGTTACATAGTTTGGAAGAACAACGCACTCAGACGGACTAAATTAATGATTAGATAAACAATACAGTCCATAAAATACCAATCCTATATGTATAATTTACAAAAGGAATAGAAGTCTATAGTAAGTAGTATAGATACTAAATTAGAATAAGTTTTTCTTTGATATTTAAGATTTTTTTGAAATTTTTAAAACCCTATACCAAAGTATGAGGTTCAAACAAAATACCAGGAACTTTCAAAACTTTCAACTTTTATTGATGGGAGGGTAATAGTGCATTACTCATAAATATTAACAACTTTAACTATAAAAACTTCCAGTTTCCGCTTCCGCACCAACCTATTAAAAATTACAAATTCAGCTGTGCCATACAAAAGTACAATAGATGCCTTCAAGATCGAAATGTTAGAAACAGCATTTTTTTCTATACGTATATCACAAGGTTCATCCCAAAGTAAATTAGTTCATATTCATAGGTACCGTGACCTACAAAAGTTTGTCCGAGGTCATATTATGAAATGTTGAAGCTGTAATTTTTCTGATGCGAAAAAGGGACGGTACTATTCATCCTGTATATCTATCTATCTCTGTTACACTGGCTAGAGCACGTAATGAAATAACGCCAGGTATTTTGTTTCAACCATATTATAATCGGATAAGGGGTGTGTGAAATGGTACCGTATTAGTATGTATTAGATAAAACCGGTGTAATTCCGAGTTAGGTTATATACTTAATAAGTAGGTACTTAACTAGAATAAGTTTAAAATTAACTTCAATACCAAAAAGCAAAATTTCAATCTACAGTTCTGTAAAATACCATATTTCAGGCAAATAAATGAATCTATCTGATTCATTTTTACACTTCTTCTTTCTTCTCACTTTTTATTAACACACAATTTTTGTTTTTCAAGATTTTTTTTTTCAAGTAACGGTACATACCTCATCAAAATCCGTTAAGTAGTTTGGAAGAACAACGTCCTCAGACGGACTAAATTAATTATTAGATAAACAATACAGTTCATAAAATACCAATCCTATAAGTATAATTTACATAAGGAATAGAAGTCTATAGTAGTATAGATACTAAATTAGAATAAGTTTTTCTTTGATATTTAAGATTTTTTTGAAATTTTTAAAACCCTATACCAAAGTATGAGGTTCAAACAAAATACCAGGAACTTTCAAAACTTTCAACTTTTATTGATGGGAGGGTAATAGTGCATTACTCATAAATATTAACAACTTTAACTATAAAAACTTCCAGTTTCCGCTTCCGCACCAACCTATTAAAAATTACAAATTCAGCTATGCCATACAAAAGTACAATAGATGCCTTCAAGATCGAAATGTTAGAAACAGCATTTTTTTCTATACGTATATCACAAGGTTCATCCCAAAGTAAATTAGTTCATATTCATAGGTACCGTGACCTACAAAAGTTTGTCCGAGGTCATATTATGAAATGTTGAAGCTGTAATTTTTCTGATGCGAAAAAGGGACGGTACTATTCATCCTGTATATCTATCTATCTCTGTTACACTGGCGAGAGCACTTAATGAAATAATGCCAGGTATTTTGTTTCAACCATATTATAATCGGATAAGGGGTGTGTGAAATGGTACCGTATTAGTATGTATTAGATAAAACCGGTGTAATTCCGAGTTAGGTTATATACTTAATAAGTAGCTACTTAACTAGAATAAGTTAAAAATTAACTTCAATACCAAAAAGCAAAAGTTCCATCTACAGTTAATACAGAAAATATTCGCCGCTGATCCCAAGACTTCCGTTTAGACAATAAACATTACAACTACATAAAGTGTGGATAAAAAATATCTAAGCTCACTGATCCCAATTATTATGCAAGGACTAATTAAAATAACTTAGAACCGTAAAAGGGTCATTGAAATTTCAAGTTAGAAAAAGTTTATGAAATGATGAGCACATTGATACCATTTAATATTTAAACGATGATGGTAGTCATTCGGAAATCAAAAAGTTTAAAAATAAAACAAACACTCAATATAAAGGGTGTAAATAGACCCTTAACGAAGCCGAAAGACACTTCTTCTCCCCGTCATTGCGATCATTTTTTTGTTCCACACCATACCTGGGAACCTTCTAGTTACGGAGATATTGGGGTTCAAAGTTCCAACTTTTTCACAAGTTTTTGATGTTATAACTTTTCTTTAAATACCTTCATGACCCGTTTACTACTCAATGCATCCATCAGCATTATGTGTTGAATGCGTTGCATTGAGTTTTACCGTTAAATGTGACTTTTCACCCTAAAAAAGTAGTTCCCCAGCATTTTTTTTTGCACAGAGTTACTCAGTTTGATGTACAGAATGCTTAGTTGACGGCTTCGTGAAGGGTCTGTTTACACCCTGTATACAATATATTCTTACTTAATATTTGGCTTTTTAACGGTCGGTCAGACTGTTCCTGCTGCCCAAGCAGCGTTGCCGAGTTCCGGCATTCACAACCAAAAATATTGTGTACGAGTCAGAAACTACGATATTGTAAAACAAATTCGGATAGGTAGTTATTTTTATTTCATTTATATATATGAAGACAAATAAATAATTAGTATATAAGGTCTGTACATAACTTAAACAATGAGACGGGCAAAGGATCTTACAGAATATAGGCGTAAGTTGTAAATAGTAAATAATATACGGTATTTAAGAATTAGTAAGTTAAATAAAGTAGTTAAGAAAAAAGGGATTTATACAAGAATTTCCTTGCTAACGGAAAAGGCACTGCCATTCAATAATTAATATAATTAAAGTAACTATAAAATACCTTAAACTTTAATTAATAACTAGACTATTAATAATACGTATTAGGTTAGGCTAGTAATTTAAGGACATCCGTGTGGATTTTCCACAACGGCAAAAAAAAAAAAAGAAAAAAAAAAGTATAATCTAAGGACAATCCAATATTAAATGTAATTTGTAAATATCAGGAATGTCGACTCGATGCCGGTGATACCTATTACCGAGACAGGGCAAGCTTTTCAACTAAATAAGGCTATTGGTGGTGACATTTTTAATAAAAGATCAAACCATTTTTGATTATTATCGAGTGTGCCATGTACACTTTGATGAAAAGGTCCGCATCTGGAGTAAGAGACTCAGCCTACATTAAACTTGCGAGGTAATTATAATATTCTCTTTAATCTTTCATAGTCATCTTGATAACACAAGGTAAATAAACTGCCTCATTGGTCCAAAGAGTAACGGCTGAGCGTAAGGTCTTGTGTGAGATTCTCAGGTTGAGCAGATTATAATTGAGTTTTCCTGTGAGGAATTTTAAGTTGCAGCCTATTACTCGTATTTATATCGAAGAAGAATGGCGATAGACTGAAACATACTCTCTAACTGCGGGCTGTGCAGAAGTACACCTTATAGGTTAGGTATACTGCAGCGCATTAGCCTGCCAAAACTCGACAGCATCAAGACCAGTTATCTTTTTTGAGTTGCCTGATGATGTTTTAAGGCGTAAGCAATGGCTTCTCTTAATAAAACGAAAAGATTTGATTGACAAGCAGGTGGGACTGGAAGCTTACCAATAACGAATGGAAATAATCCGAAAAACGTTAATTTATAGTATACACATATTTTTTTGCGTTTACAAACATACAGTTGCAGTTGGAGAATTGACTGTGACGTATATAGAAGTGGCGTCTATATACGTCTTCTGTTAACTTTGGGAAGATTTATAAAACCCTGGTAAAGTGTAAATAATTTGTTATAAGATGATATCGGTGATGTATATCGGTGTATGAGAGAACCTGTTTTTGAACTGAAAATGTATGTTTGTTCGTGGAATAAAATGTGTAATTAATAATCTCGACTACGGATCCCTTCACTGTGCTTGTGGGAGAGAGAAAAAGAAAAATAATGCTATGTCCGACCCCGGTCCCCCTAGCTTCTAGTAGCAGCATGTTCGTTGAACTATCGAGCTTCGCTAATAATATGCTTATTGAGTCGAAAAGCTAGCACCCGCAATTTTGTTTAGAAGAAAAAAGTTAAGGACTATATATATAATAAGTTTACATATACAAGACATGGATCGACGGGTTTATGTACCAAGTTAATTAGGTTTTTGAACGAGAATATACTATTCCAAGTCAACAAACTAAAAAAGTGAACATTTTTTGTACAATGGCAATATGCTACTTCAATCTTGCTGGAGCCGAAGTATCTATAGCATCAGCGAGCTTCTTTGACATATTCAAAGTAGAGGTTGCAGGTGTACAGTTGGGTTGCTGGCAAAGGAACCCAGTCGCAGGGTCAACGGTGGCAACCCCACCCTTAGGCATTTACTAGATAAACCTGGGTGCATGGGCACTTATGAAACGTCAAAACTATATCAAAATATGCAAAAAAAAAACAACAAATAAAAACTTAAATCTTTAATATAGGTAATATCAACTAGCAGTAATTATTGGTCATACTACTAGGCATAGGTACATAAGATTATTATAATTATTAGTATAATTGTAAATCTCTATTAAGTGAGTCAGAGCAATGGAAACCGAATAAGTAGTAAGGGAATTAAACACGGCTTCTGTACAGAGATTAGTCCGTGATAGTGATAAATATATAAATTAAAAAAAAAAAGAAAATTAAAAAAAATGCCAAAATATATAAAAAAATGCAAAAAAAACAACAAAATATAAAAAAAACACCTTAAAAAAATTGTGTCTATGCACCACTTATTGAATGATAACAATGAAGATTAAAATTAAACATGAAACCCAATTAGTCCAGCAGCTATGTACTTTCACCTGGAATGTATTCCGAAGTTAATGGAACTTTAACAGGTTGTTTGGGGTAGACTAGAAAGTCTAGATATCTTAAGTTTTTGACCGTCCTCAAGCTCGAGGAGGTGATACTTTAGAACATTTGTCTCAGACAAAACGTGTTTGTATTGATGCCAGCTATCGATTGATACACGTTTTGTACGTGTCTAATCAAATCGAAGCTGTGCTGAAGATGCCATCAGCGAATGGACTTAAACTTTGATAGCTCATATCTCGAAAACGACGTGACACTTTAGAACATTTGGCCTCATACAAAACTAGTTTGTATTGATACCAGCTATCGATTAGTATAGGTCTTATGCGTGGTCCGCTACTTTGATAAAAAAATCAAAATGGCGGAAGTCAATCCGGCCACGCTTCATACAAAAACAACAAATCGTTTTTCAATTTATCGCTTATAGCTTAAGAGATAATGATAAATGATGTTTATTTTACATGTAGGTTTTTCAAACACGTCATTTTTTAAAACTAGATGGGGCCGGTATTTTGTACCTGACTACTCTGAGAAGAAACAGCCGAAACAAACTCAGAGATCATAGTCTCTTTTGAAGTCCAGACATAATCTTGCTCAATTCACATGAGGACTATGCAGATTAGTGTCTGAGATGGTATTTTGAAGGAAGATCCACACACATTTGAGTTGACCTGTCCAGTCAGTGCAAGCATTTGTCAGTTATCCTGTAGCTCGACTTATGACTCAAGGAGCTCAACAAAACGACGAACAATACCAAAGAAAGGATATTTGGGTAGGTCGCTAATAGTACTCAAACTGCCAGACAGTTGTGGGAAAAAAAAACAAACAAAAACAAAAAATTAAAATGTGACCCACATGATTCCCCACATTCACAATAATGAAATAAAATTTATAATAAGTACTTTTCAAAATGAATGTCAATAAAAATCACAAAAATCATTAAATGTCAAAATGATAATAAAAAAGTAAAATACTTAATAAAAATAAGCATTCTTGTCAAATCAGTAAATGTCACATAAAATAATAAAAAATAAAGTAAAAAATAATAAAATACTGAACTAAAAAGTCAAAGTCCGAAATTTCGACTTGAATTTATTTAGGCTTAGTGCTTGAATATGGCTCGCAAGTTTATTGTAAAAACGTATACATTGGCATTGTGTTTGTTCCGCGTATTTATGTTGTGATATTATAAGCGATAAATTGACAAAAGGCAGAAAAAAATTAGGTTTTTGTCCTCCCTCCTCCGTTAGCAGAGGATCCTCGAGGTCGAAAACTTAGGATAGTCTTTCTAGTGTACCTCCTAACAACTCGTCGAAGTTCCATTGACTTCTACCGACATATCGACCGGATTAAAATCAATCTAGTATTCTGAAACTTGGTAACGTTGCAAATTGCTGAAAATTATTTGATTAATTAATGAATATTACAAAATTTAAAATATCGTTCTGTGTTTTACGGAGTTATTAATTATGAATGCAATAAATATAGCACAAGCGAAAGATGAAGCAGCTACCTAGGTATATACACCCCGGCAACATTAAGTGGTGCAAGTTTTTTTAATTAGCGTATGTATAATGTAAGTAATGGAATGTATAATAATGTAAATTCAATGTGGTACCGAAAAAAACACAATTTATTAGATTTTATTAAAAAAATAGGCGCGCCCTAGGCGTGATCGCTTCACATCAGGCGAGTTGCGGTCAAACAAAACAAGCCGATTTAGTATTAATTAAGTTGTACATTTCGATAATCGGGGGTGTAGATCTGTGGAAATAATTAAGTTACCTATTAAACGCGGCTTTTGTTCATATTACGTCGTGATATACTAAGTAGAGTTATGAATTAGAAAGATATTTCTAGGTGTAATTAGATTATATTGTAACTAGAGACCCTTCGAATTATGCATCATAAGTCTCGTAAGAAGCAAAAAAAATGTGCTAAAATATATAATAATGTAACATACAATTTAAATAAGAATTACAAAATAGTACTATTACAAATTATCAGTGGTACGATTGGGCCTTCTATGAATTAAATTACTTATAAAACTTGAAAACGGTCGTTCTATATTTACATAAGTTAATCGGCACTAAGTATTTGAATTTTGGTGTTTTCTTGTGGACAGAACCTCTGGTCCATTTTGGCGTTTTTCCAGATATACTTCAAGTTTAGAAAACAGTTATAGTATGCATATGCATTTGCATGTCTTTTTAATATGGCTCGGAAGTTTATTGTAAAAACGTATACATTGGCATCTGAACGTACCCCCTATTTTTTTGAGCCTCGTTGCAGGAACAACAAATTTGTGTTTGTTCTTTGTATTTATGTTGTGATATAAGCGATAAATTGAAAAAAGGCAGAAAAAAAACGAGGTTTTTGTCCTCCCCCCCCCCCCTCCGTTAGCAGAGGATCCTCGAGGTCGAAAACTTAGGATAGTCTTTCTAGTGTACCCCCTAACAACTTGTCGAAGTTCCATTGACTTCTACCGAGATGTCGACCGGATTAAAATCAATCTAGTATTCTGAAACTTGGTAACGTTGCAAATTGCTGAAAATTATTTGATTAATTAATGAATATTACAAAATTTAAAATATCGTTCTGTGTTTTACGGAGTTATTAATTATGAATGCAATAAATATAGCACAAGCGAAAGATGAAGCAGCTACCTAGGTATATACACCCCGGCAACATTAAGTGGTGCAAGTTTTTTTAATTAGCGTATGTATAATGTAAGTAATGGAATGTATAATAATGTAAATTCAATGTGGTACCGAAAAAAACACTATTTATTAGATTTTAATTATGCTTCGCATCGATCGCTTCACATCAGGCGAGTTGCGGTCAAACAAAACAAGCCGATTTAGTATTAATTAAGTTGTACATTTCGATAATCGGGGGTGTAGGTCTGTGAAAATAATTAATTAAGTTACCTATTAAACGCGGCTTTTGTTCATATTACGTCGTGATATACTAAGTAGAGTTATGAATTAGAAAGATACTTCTAGGTGTAGTTAGATTATATTGTAACTAGAGACCCGTCGAAATATGCATCTTTAGTCTCGAAAATAGCAAAAAAAAATGTGCTAAAATATATAATAATGTAACATCCAATTTAAATAAGAATTACAAAATAGTACTATTACAAATTATCAGTGGTACGATTGGGCCTTCTATGAATTAAATTATTTATAAAACTTGAAAACGGTCGTTCTATATTTACATAAGTTAATCGGCACTAAGTATTTGAATTTTGGTGTTTTCTTGTGGACAGAACCTCTGGTCCATTTTGGCGTTTTTCCAGATATACTTCAAGTATAGAAAACAGTTATAGTATGCATATGCATTTGCATGTCTTTTTAATATGGCTCGGAAGTTTATTGTAAAAACGTATACATTGGCATCTGAACGTACCCCCTATTTTTTTGAGCCTCGTTGCAGGAACAACAAATTTGTGTTTGTTCTTTGTATTTATGTTGTGATATAAGCGATAAATTGAAAAAAGGCAGAAAAAAAACGAGGTTTTTGTCCTCCCCCCCCCCCCTCCGTTAGCAGAGGATCCTCGAGGTCGAAAACTTAGGATAGTCTTTCTAGTGTACCCCCTAACAACTTGTCGAAGTTCCATTGACTTCTACCGAGATGTCGACCGGATTAAAATCAATCTAGTATTCTGAAACTTGGTAACGTTGCAAATTGCTGAAAATTATTTGATTAATTAATGAATATTACAAAATTTAAAATATCGTTCTGTGTTTTACGGAGTTATTAATTATGAATGCAATAAATATAGCACAAGCGAAAGATGAAGCAGCTACCTAGGTATATACACCCCGGCAACATTAAGTGGTGCAAGTTTTTTTAATTAGCGTATGTATAATGTAAGTAATGGAATGTATAATAATGTAAATTCAATGTGGTACCGAAAAAAACACTATTTATTAGATTTTAATTATGCTTCGCATCGATCGCTTCACATCAGGCGAGTTGCGGTCAAACAAAACAAGCCGATTTAGTATTAATTAAGTTGTACATTTCGATAATCGGGGGTGTAGGTCTGTGAAAATAATTAATTAAGTTACCTATTAAACGCGGCTTTTGTTCATATTACGTCGTGATATACTAAGTAGAGTTATGAATTAGAAAGATACTTCTAGGTGTAGTTAGATTATATTGTAACTAGAGACCCGTCGAAATATGCATCTTTAGTCTCGAAAATAGCAAAAAAAAATGTGCTAAAATATATAATAATGTAACATCCAATTTAAATAAGAATTACAAAATAGTACTATTACAAATTATCAGTGGTACGATTGGGCCTTCTATGAATTAAATTATTTATAAAACTTGAAAACGGTCGTTCTATATTTACATAAGTTAATCGGCACTAAGTATTTGAATTTTGGTGTTTTCTTGTGGACAGAACCTCTGGTCCATTTTGGCGTTTTTCCAGATATACTTCAAGTATAGAAAACAGTTATAGTATGCATATGCATTTGCATGTCTTTTTAATATGGCTCGGAAGTTTATTGTAAAAACGTATACATTGGCATCTGAACGTACCCCCTATTTTTATGAGCCTCGTTGCAGGAACAACAAATTTGTGTTTGTTCCTTGTATTTATGTTGTGATATAAGCGATAAATTGAAAAAAGGCAGAAAAAAAGACGAGTTTTTTGTCCTCCCCCCCCTCCGTTAGCAGAGGATCCTCGAGGTCGAAAACTTAGGATAGTCTTTCTTGTACCCCCTAACAACTTGTCGAAGTTCCATTGACTTCTACCGACATGTCGACCGGATTAAAATCAATCTAGTATTCTGAAACTTGGTAACGTTGCAAATTGCTGAAAATTATTTGATTAATTAATGAATATTACAAAATTTAAAATATCGTTCTGTGTTTTACGGAGTTATTAATTATGAATGCAATAAATATAGCACAAGCGAAAGATGAAGCAGCTACCTAGGTATATACACCCCGGCAACATTAAGTGGTGCAAGTTTTTTTAATTAGCGTATGTATAATGTAAGTAATGGAATGTATAATAATGTAAATTCAATGTGGTACCGAAAAAAACACTATTTATTAGATTTTAATTAGAAAAAAAGGCGCGCCCTAGGCGTGATCGCTTCACATCAGGCGAGTTGCGGTCAAACAAAACAAGCCGATTTAGTATTAATTAAGTTGTACATTTCGATAATCGGGGGTGTAGATCTGTGGAAATAATTAAGTTACCTATTAAACGCGGCTTTTGTTCATATTACGTCGTGATATACTAAGTAGAGTTATGAATTAGAAAGATATTAGATATTAGCATTTGATATAATATTATTATGTTCCGGCAATAAACTTTGTTTGTACAACGGACTACAGTAAAATAATCCCAAATTTTTATGCAAATAACAATAGGTACCGTAAATATTTAAAATGATGTGAAATTTCCTCTGGTACTCTGCATGCCTTCTATTTTTAAAAGACCGACGCCTTGGTGGGACACGGAGAACATTATATAATAAGAGAACCGTGCTAAGTAATCTGTAAATATAGCACGTGATAATTTAATTGAAGATCGGTTGTACTTATTAAAAAAGTAAGTGAATTATTTAAAATAAAATGATATTACCTCTGGTACACTGCATGACTTCTATTTTTAAAACACTGAACTGTGAGCAACATAAAACACTTCATAAAACACCGTCGAAAACTTAGGTAACAAAGTGATTGGCCTATTATTGGCACTGGCGATTCAATCCCATAAAGCACATTTGAAATTTATATTCCTCTCTCTCTCGTATCTTTATCTCTATCTGATAACAAGTTTTTATGTGAATGTTGCCCTGTGCAAACGCACTGTAATTGCAATACGCCGCGGTACACGATGCCATTCTCAATTGTGTAGGCGCTACACCAGCTAACAAACACTTTGCACGGGCGCAAATATAAAGCCGGACATAATTTATGGAACGACAAAACAAATATACAAAAGAAGAGATTAATAATATATAATTCCTGAACTATATATAATTCCTTACTCATTCGAACGTAACCAAATTCATATAAAGATAAATTTGAGATAATTGCTAATGTTTCTCGTCTACATATTACGGGTCTAGTTCATATCTATGTGAAGTGTTCCATTATTTTCAAGTAAGGCCCGTACAAAATAATACACACACATAAAATTCGCTCAAACACAAATTGATTCAAAATGCCAAAAACATCAAAACACCGTCTTTGCGTTTGATTTAAACTTACCAGTCCTTAGAACGAAATGTAGAACATGCCTCTTAACACTGTTGAAATGTTAGTTCTTTGAAGGAATTATCCTACAAATGTACTGCCTAAAATGGTCGGAAACACGATTTTGCGCTTGGGTTGAAGTTAGCTGTCGTAAAATGTACTGAAAGGCAATCACTGTTGAAATATTAGTAGTAGGTCGAAAATGGCCGGTCAAATACTTCATCACATACCTATTTCATAAAAACAAATCAAGAAAAAAGTCTGAATAAAATAGAATCGAATAGAATCGAAGTATTGGTAAAGAAAAAAAAAACTCATATGAATATGTTTTATCCTTCATCATTTAATCAACGGATCGGATATTCTCAGAAAATTAAAGAATTTTGTTGCCCTGGGTGTCACAAAAGCGAGACAAATATGTAGTAAATATGTAGTAGGTACCAAAGTAACGTAATTAATGTAATTAGCTGTAAGTCAAAACTAAAAAAAAAAAAATGAAAAAAAAAAAAAAAACTATAAGACAATGCCGACGATCAACTAGGCAGATACAAATACGGCGACTGCTCATCACTCCGCGCTAAATTTAACATAAATCACAATATATCAATTAACAGTCATTAGACATACAAATAGATTATTCATGGATGAGACCCGGATTAGTAGTATGGTAAGAGACTGGAGACTTCAGTCGTAATAGATTTAATGAAAAATTCATTAATTACTTGACCGCGGAGAGCACTGTCTTGCTGCGGTTCAAATTAACAAAAGGATTCGTAGAATCCTGAGGTGGTGAATCCAGGGCACATTCCAATAGGCTACGTCTTTGACGTCAAGCAGGGCTGCATTGACTTCGGGCTGAAGATGCTGACACAAGAAGCAATTTTATGCAGATGTTAGCTAACATTATCGACTACCTCAAGCAGAAAGACCCCAGCGAAAAAACCCTACCATGCCCGGAAAGGTCCTCGCCGTCCAGGAGTTCATCCAGTAAATGTGCCACATGGCAGGCGAAGATGAGTACTTGTTTAGAGTATACCAGCTCGATACCCTATATTTCCATCTTATTAATGGCATAAAAAAATCCAAAGACGAAGGGTTCCCCATAAAGGCGTTGGTTCTGGTTCAGCTTCGAAAGGACCCCTTCAAATACAACCCGGGACTGGGCTGTGAGCATCACGAAACGACTGAAAAATCGGTCGAATGCACGACGTCGCGGACGAAACGGGCTTTCACCATACTAGATAGCTGCTGCCCAGTGGTCGGCATTCCCATCGTGCCTGGAAAGCACGAGCTGGTTGAATATGATGTCGAGGGGATCATGGAACTCAAGGACAGTAGACGGGGCTGGGCAGGATCATCGGTTGCTGGCGCTGCGGGACCGTAGTCTTGTAATTCAAGTTACTTCGAGCAAGGCATGACCTCAACTGCATCGAGTTTATCAGAAAAACCTGAGGTGCGAAAAGTGAAACGGCCGGATTCACCGCCAGTACGTCCTCCTCATGACGTGTCGTTCCCGAGTTGACAAAAGACGACTTCCTTGCGCTGTCCGTGTCGAGAGGTCGAGAGTCGGGCCGCAGTGTGTCTGATAGCTTCAGAAGGATGAACCTCAGGAAGTAGAATTGAATGCTAAACGATTTTTTTAAATATTTTTAACAAATCTAACATTAATGTAAACAGAGACATTGCATTTTGCTTAGGTTATGCGTAAGCAAATTGGGCGATGACTGATGCTGGACCAGTAAAGCCAAGAAACCTATTTCTACCCAAAGATATGAATTTGCTTTCACCATACTCAAAGTGAAGACACTGAAGAGAGTCAGCTCACACATCCCGAATGCTGTATATGGGACGAAAAATGCGGTGCACTATAAACAATTAAAAAACGAAAATTAACAACAAAAAATAACAAAAAACTAAATAAAAAAAAAAGTCAATTGTTTATGCACCATCTGTTACGTGATAACTTTGTTATTGAAGCATTAATTTTAAAGACAACTGTAGTTTTCAGAGGGTGTATTGTGAAACTTGACAATGTTCCAAGTTGCTAAAAAGTATTTCGCTGTTTTGATTAATTGATAAATATTACAAAGTTAAAATATCATCATCATCAGCCTATTAATGTTCCCCCTGCTGGGACACAGGCCTCCTCTCTATGAGAGGGGAAGGGCAATAATCCACCACGCGGGCCCAGTGCGGAATGGTAGATGTCACATGTCTTCGATTTTTTTGATTCTAAGACATGCCGGTTTCCTCACGATGTTTTCCTTCACCGTTTTGAGAGCAGAGTGGTGATGAAATAAATTACACAAAGTAATGCGCCTGTCTGTTCGAACCCACGACTTACTATTCGTAAGTCGGGGCCGCCACCACTGGGCCACCGGTGCTCTCAGTTAAAATATCGCTCTGTTTTATACTGAGATATTAATTTACTATACCAACATAAAATGCACTCGCAGGTAACATAACTGATGCTCGATTCCTTTTTACTATCGTCAATATAAAAGTAATGCGAATTTAATTAAGTAATACTCATTGCAGTTTTAAAGTGATTTAAAACGTAACAGTAAAAACTTAGTACTTTTTCTCAATGCGTTTATGTCGTACTTACTACGAGCCTACGGAGTAGCTCAGTGCTACGAGCGCAAAGTCCACATTTTCGTAGATTTTGAAACCGCTTTTCCTTGGCCAATCTTAAATACTAGAGCAACTCGCAATCTACTTTTTGGAAAACCTTTAAAGCTTAACTATACTCACTTCTGGTAGCATAAACATTGCATACGTTATTAGATCTTAATTAGTTAAAAAAGTAAATTGTACATTTAGAAGAGCAAGTGTTGTCAGTTATTTTAAATAATTATACTATTGAACCTACCTATTGAACACGGCATTTGTTTGTATACATACATATTCAGTTGTGAAGGTACTAGGTGTAGTTAGGTTCGGTTATTATTAGTCTTACGTACGATGTAAAGTGGTAAAGAATTATTGCTACACATACAAACAAATATCCAGACGCATTGAAAACGCCCTCTTTTATTAAAAGTAAAAAGACAAAACAAAAGTAAGTAGAAATTCAGGTTAAATCTTAAATCTTGTCCAACAGGGCCGTGTAAACGTAGGTTATAAGACGCTATTAACACCTGGAGCTGTAGCAGAACATAGATACCAATTTAATATAAGTTAAGCTATGTATGTACATAAATACTAAACTATTTTATGCAAAAATACGGACGAAATTAGAGAGGAACACCGTGCTAAGTAAGCTGTAAATATTGCACGTGATGGTTTAATTAGAGCTTGGATGTACTTATTAAAAGTCTTAGATGACTAACGTCGTCACCGTGCTTCGGAGGGCACGTTAAGCCGTCGGTCCCGGCTGTCGCACTGATACCCTCGACAGTCGTCACGGGCAGTCACGTGCTCGCCACTATCCGCAACTAGTCCCACCTGAGAACACCGGTGTTCCCTCTAGTCGGTTTGCGGAGGTCAGACGGCAGTCGCTAGTCGCTTCGTGTAAAATACTGGGGTCTTGGGTGCAGGATAGGGTGGCCTAGCATGCGAGTCAGGGGAATGTCGCCACGACATACTGACAAATGTGCAGGTCTATACTTTTATACACGATATTAATGTGATTAACACCCGATTGTTAGCAATCATTAATTCATTAATACTGCGTGTATAAAGGGGTACAGATTTCTCCACTAACTTTAATAGCACTTCGCTAGTTTAAAATATTGTATGTTTTTGTATATAATATAATAAACCGTGCTTCGGAGGGCACGTTAAGCCGTCGGTCCCGGCTGTCGCACTGATACCCTCGACAGTCGTCACGGGCAGTCACATGCTCGCCACTATCCGCAACTAGTCTCACCTGAGGACACCGGTGTTCCTTCTAGTCGGGTTGCGGAGGTCAGACGGCAGTCGCTAGTCGCTTCGTGTAAAATACTGGGGTCTTGGGTGCAGGCTAGGGTGGACTAGCATGCGAGTCAGGGGAATGTCGACACGACATACTGACAAGTGTGCAGGTCTATACTTTTATACACGATATTAATGTGATTAATACCCGATTCTTAACAATCATTAATTCATTAATACTACGCGTATAAAGGGGTACAGTTTTCTCCAAGAATCTTAATAGCACTTAGCTAGTTAAAATATTGTATGTTTTTGTATATTATATAATAATACGTGCTTCGGAGGGCACGTTAAGCCGTCGGTCCCGGCTGTCGCACTGATACCCTCGACAGTCGTCACGGGCAGTCACATGCTCGCCACTATCCGCAAACTAGTCTCACCTAAGAACACCGATGTTCCCTCTAGTCGGGTTGCGGAGGTCAGACGGCAGTCGCTAGTCGCTTCGAGTAATACTGGGGTCTTGGGTGCAGGCTAGGGTGGCCTAGCATGCGAGTCAGGGGAATGTCGCCACGACATACTGACAAATGTGCAGGTCTATACTTTTATACACGATATTAATGTGATTAATACCCGATTGTTAACAATCATTAATTCATTAATACTACGTGTATAAAGGGGTACAGATTTCTCCAATAACTTTAATAGCACTTCGCTAGTTAAAATATTGTATGTTTTTGTATATAATATAATAAACCGTGCTTCGGAGGGCACGTTAAGCCGTCGGTCCCGGCTGTCGCACTGATACCCTCGACAGTCGTCACGGGCAGTCACATGCTCGCCACTATCCGCAACTAGTCTCACCTGAGGACACCGGTGTTCCCTCTAGTCGGGTAGCGGAGGTCAGACGGCAGTTGCTAGTCGCTTCGTGGAAAATACTGGGGTCTTGGGTGCAGGCTAGGGTGGACTAGCATGCGAGTCAGGGGAATGTCGACACGACATACTGACAAGTGTGCAGGTCTATACTTTTATACACGATATTAATGTGATTAATACCCGATTGTTAACAATCATTAATTCATTAATACTACGCGTATAATGAAGGGGTACAGTTTTCTCCAAGAATCTTAATAGCACTTTGCTAGTTAAAATATTGTATGTTTTTGTATATTATATAATAATCCGTGCTTCGGAGGGCACGTTAAGCCGTCGGTCCCGGCTGTCGCACTGATACCCTCGACAGTCGTCACGGGCAGTCACGTGCTCGCCACTATCCGCAACTAGTCCCACCTGGGAACACCGGTGTTCCCTCTAGTCGGGTTGCGGAGGTCAGACGGCAGTCGCTAGTCGCTTCGTGTAAAATACTGGGGTCTTGGGTGCAGGATAGGGTGGCCTAGCATGCGAGTCAGGGGAATGTCGCCACGACATACTGACAAATGTGCAGGTCTATACTTTTATACACGATATTAATGTGATTAACACCCGATTGTTAGCAATCATTAATTCATTAATACTGCGTGTATAAAGGGGTTCAGTTGTTCTTAATCGATAAAATAGCTTGGCTCATAAAAAAAATATTGTTCTTATAATATAATAATCCGTGCTTCGGAGGGCACGTTAAGCCGTCGGTCCCGGCTGTCGCACTGATACCCTCGACAGTCGTCACGGGCAGTCACGTGCTCGCCACTATCCGCAACTAGTCCCACCTGAGAACACCGGTGTTCCCTCTAGTCGGGTTGCGGAGGTCAGACGGCAGTCGCTAGTCGCTTCGTGTAAAATACTGGGGTCTTGGGTGCAGGATAGGGTGGCCTAGCATGCGAGTCAGGGGAATGTCGCCACGGCATACTGACAAATGTGCAGGTCTATACTTTTATACACGATATTAATGTGATTAACACCGATTGTTAGCAATCATTAATTCATTAATACTGCGTGTATAAAGGGGTACAGTTGTTCTTAATCGATAAAATAGCTTGGCTCATAAAAAAATATTGTTCTTATAATATAATAATCCGTGCTTCGGAGGGCACGTTAAGCCGTCGGTCCCGGCTGTCGCACTGATACCCTCGACAGTCGTCACGGGCAGTCACATGCTCGCCACTATCCGCAAACTAGTCTCACCTAAGAACACCGATGTTCCCTCTAGTCGGGTTGCGGAGGTCAGACGGCAGTCGCTAGTCGCTTCGAGTAATACTGGGGTCTTGGGTGCAGGCTAGGGTGGCCTAGCATGCGAGTCAGGGGAATGTCGCCATGACATACTGACAAATGTGCAGGTCTATACTTTTATACACGATATTAATGTGATTAATACCCGATTCTTAACAATCATTAATTCATTAGTACTCCGTGTATAAATTAACCTTCAAAATAAATGTCAACCTGTAATTAATTATACTTAAAATGTCACTTACGGGATATCTTCCGTGATTATTTATTGTTTTTGAGCTCCCGATATTTCGATGCTGTTGCAAGCGCCATGATCGCGAGTTAACCGAACCGTATGAACCGTGAAAGCTTAAAACAGTGTCTGTAATTAATTGTTTTATTCGTTTATTTCCTACTAGCTTATGCCTGCAGCTTCGCCCACGTGGAGTTCTGTAATTGGCCCACGGGATCGTACTACCGGGATGAAAATATCCCGGTGTAAGTAACGTGTGTTAATCCAGGTTATAAACTACCTGTGTGCCAATATTTATCCAAATCCGTTCAGCAGTTTTTGCGTGAAAATGTAACAAATATTCAGATATCCATACATCCTCACAAACTTGCGCATTCATAATATTTGTAGGACGGATAAATAAATTTTAACAAAAACTTACAAGCCCAACTATTAAAATCGAACATAAAGTAAAAGTAATAAAACCAGAGTAGGTTTATTTTAAATTTTCCAATGAAATTATATTATCGATGTAAAAACTAAAATACAATACAATTAGGAAGTTTTTCTGAAAAATCTTGACAAGATAACAAGAGAATTTGTGTGCCTGTGAACATTGATAAAACAACAACCTGTTTTGATTGCATCTTGGTTTTTGTTATAGGTATGATAAAAATACTTGGTCTGTTAAGTCGAAAATTGTGTCACTGTTTGTAGTCGATATCACAATCAGTATTATTACACCGATAAAAATCAATAACAATTTATGAAATTAAAGCTTCAAATGACTGGCAATAATTAATTTATAATTCAAGTATAATATAAGTGTGCAGGTCTATGCATGACATTAATGCGAATAAATTCGGTTTCAGAAAAAAAATAAGAACTTAATTATTTACATTAATACTTGGTGTATAAAGATTTAATTGCAAATAGGATGACTTAATATTCGCAATTGTTCTTGTACGATTTGGTTTTCCTAAAATTATTTCAAAATCATTCTAAAAGTTTGGAATAAGCCATCTTACTATTGAGCGAAACGAATATCCAAAACATGAAGAAGCTGAAACAAAGAATGATGAAAACGGAACTTAGGTATTCAGCGTACAGACACTAATACATATAAATGACCTTTGAGACAACAGGTGGCATATGCATTTTTTCAGAGTATTCATGACAGACACTGGGAAGTCCCATTCGAAACAAAACTTTGAGTTTGTGGTTTAGATACTCGTTTTATTGAATTCAAAACAATCCCTCGTGCTCACTAAGGGTGTTATAAAAAACCACACAAGGGCATCTATTTACAGCGTAAATACAGTGATATATAGCCGACTGCAAGTCGGTCTTAACCTAATACAATCCGTGCTTCGGAGGGCACGTTAAGCCGTCGGTCCTGGCTGTCGCACTGATACCCTCGACAGTCGTCACGGGCAGTCACATGCTCGCCACTATCCGCAACTAGTCCCACCTGAGAACACCGATGTTCCCTCTAGTCGGGTTGCGGAGGTCAGACGGCAGTCGCTAGTCGCTTCGTGTAAAATACTGGGGTCTTGGGTGCAGGATAGGGTGGCCTAGCATGCGAGTCAGGGGAATGTCGCCACGACATACTGACAAGTGTGCAGGTCTATACTTTTATACACGATATTAATGTGATTAACACCCGATTTTTAGCAATCATTAATTCATTAATACTGCGTGTATAAAGGGGTACAGTTGTTCTTAATCGATATAATAGCTTGGATCATAAAAAAAAATTGTTCATATAATATAATAATCCGTGCTTCGGAGGGCACGTTAAGCCGTCGGTCCCGGCTGTCGCACTGATACCCTCGACAGTCGTCACGGGCAGTCACATGCTCGCCACTATCCGCAAACTAGTCTCACCTGAGAACACCGATGTTCCCTCTAGTCGGGTTGCGGAGGTCAGACGGCAGTCGCTAGTCGCTTCGTGTAAAATACTGGGGTCTTGGGTGCAGGCTAGGGTGGCCTAGCATGCGAGTCAGGGGAATGTCGCCACGACATACTGACAAGGGTGCAGGTCTATACTTTTATACACGATATTAATGTGATTAATATACAGTTATTAATTTACTAATACTACGTGAATAAGAGGATGTTTGATACGGGAGATAAAATTCCTTCTTATTTGAAAAGTGTGGATCAGCTCAAGCTGGACCTTTGTAATACCATCAGAACAATATTTATATTATGTAGATATTAAAATTCCATTTCAGTCCAATTTTTGGCTCCAAATTTTCTGTTTGATCTAACAACCATCGACTAATATTTTTTTCTGAATCAAATCACTGGCTTATTAAAGTCTTAGAAATATGTACATTCTCGTTTTAATTTATGTTCGTAGATGTAGGACCGTCAGTAATATGTTGGTGATGAATTTGATTATCTGATTATATTGGAAGTAGTATAACATAATCTAAGTTGTGTTAAATTGTATATTGCGCTAGGACGCGAAAACGACACGAATGAGCTAAATGTGTGTAGTTATTTATGTACGACCCAACTAGCGGTCTAGTTAGTAGGCTTAAATGTAAGATAGTATTAAGTCTTACTTACAGTGTGAGGGATTAGTCTGTAATCACAAATGTTGTTAGAATATACTTATACATCAGGCAACGGTGGGCGTGTTGTCATATCCTCAAATACAACGACTACTTTAATCGACTAACAGCAACGATGTGCTTCACGTACTTGGAAGGGACATGGTGCAAGTGAAATGAAAGACAATATAGCAACTTTGGATGTAAGGGGTTAGAACACATACCCTCGAGCTGCCTCACATCGTGGCTCATTGCAAGGACTTGTCATGTTTACACCCTAAGGACTTAAGTCTTTTGAGCGGCAGTCACAATTGTGACCTGTGAAGTGACATTGGATATAAACAATCATCCGTGCGTACTACTGAGTGTCTCAGAAAAATGAACAGTACTTCCGTGTGGGCAGTTTACTGTCCCATATTAGAACAGTTATTCGACTGTACTGCCCTCGATAATTAATAATCATGCACAACAAACTGTCTTCTCCAAGATCCAAATGAAAGAGCAGTCCGCATGGCCACATATAGTTGGGACGACGTTAGCGCTGTTGAAGGACGCTCAGATCTCACACTCACAGACAATGGCCTACCTTCCATCTTGCCCCGCAGGCCCTCACCCGCGCAACTGTCCTTATGTCTGCATCAGTGAGCGGAGTTCGCGTAGGTAAGCATTAATTTTATCTTTTTGCAATCGATGCGCCAAGGAGAAGAAGAGTGTGCGTATCTTCTTTTGGAAGGAAAAAGAAAGGAGAACAGTCATTCACTACGGGTGTACTATGCCATATAGAATGCTAAATAATCGAATATCGATTGATCGACCACTATAAATCGAACGTCTAAATACTCGAACGTTCATAATATCGAATGGTTAAAAACCGAACATTCAATTTATCGTACACAATACATCGAGTGTACTATGCCATATCGAATATCAATTGATCCCAGTGGCTACTAAAGAGGTTTGACGTACATACGTGTCACCGAAGCCTGTATGTTCATATATAATAAGTTGTACATTACAAGACAAAGATGGAAGATGCCGTATAATATAAACTTAGTATTTCTATGGCACTGTAAAATGTCCATGCCATATCTAGTCTAAAATATAAACTTAATATATTGAATACTCTGTATTTTAATGAAGTCATTATTATAGTACTTCTATAAATATCAACAAGTCATTTAAAACTAAAATCAAAATATATTTTATTATAAAATAACTTAAACTATCTTTCTTAGTACGTACAATTCGTTTTAATGTATTTAATGGAACTAGTAATATGAAATTCTAGTGTTACAAGCAACTTACCTAGTTATTATAAGTCTAGGAAATTAAAATATGTCGGTAATTATGTACTCTTTTGTCTCCCAATATTAAATTAAATATAATTATTGTAATAATTATAACATATTGTAGTCTGTGTGTTAGGTACTAATAATAATAAATAACGTGTTGTTTTACTGCAATTTCAATAAATTTAAGTCTATGTAATAAATGTCGGTAATTATAATAAACTCATGAATGTACTCATTGGTCTCCCAATATTAAATAAGATATGATTATTGTAATAATTCTAGCATATGGTAGCATGTGTGTTAGGTACTAATAATAATAAATAACGTGTTGTTTTACTAAAATTTAAATAAATTTAAGTCTATGAAATAAATGTCGGTAATTATAATAAACTCATGAATGTACTAATTTGTCTCCCAATATTAAATAAGATATGATTATTGTAATAATTCTAGCATATTGTAGCCTGTGTGTTACTAATAATAATAAATAACGTGTTGTTTTACTGCAATTTAAATAAATAAAAGTCTATGAAATAAATGTCGGTAATTATAATAAACTCGTGAATGTACTCATTTGTCTCCAAATATTAAATTAGATATAATTATTGTAATAATTCTAGCATATTGTAGCCTGTGAGTTACTAATAATAAAATAATGTGTACGTATGCTGTTGTTTATTTTGTGAAATCCTAAAATATCCTTAAATCAAACAAGTAATAAGCAATGATGGTGCTCACAAAAAGTAGGTTTTAACTTTTCTGACTTAGTTGAAGTTGACTTCCAGTCTAACCGGACAGTCAACTTAAAGAAGTAGATGATGGTGTCGATTCTGTTGTGCACAAACTAAACTTAACTTAGGCTATTGCTATCTTTTACTAAAAGGCAGTGCGAGAAAATACGGCTATAGCTTTGAACTAAGTTAGAGATGTCAAACTAGTTTATGCCTTGCGCTTTACCGTGTTTTTAGTCGACATGTTTTTACGTGCACCCTTCATTTGTATAGAAATATTAGTTCCAACTAAATTTGAAAGCTCTAAATTACGTCCGGCTCTTTCTCGTTTTATTAGAGAGAAAAAGATAGCAATAGCCTAAATTAAGTTTAGTTTGTGCACAACAGAATCGACACCAATTACCTACTATATTTTTTAAGTTAAAGAAGTCTAAATTTGAACCTATAATGTTAAATGAGAAACTGACGGAGACTGGCGACACCGTACTTCCCATTAAAAGCAGATTGGTGAGTATCTACAGCGGAGGTGTACTTATATGTACACCCACATTTCGATGGATGTGGTAAGTGCCATGTAATAGAGGGCGAGCCGATTGTCTTTGACCGGGGACAAATCCAGACTCCAGGCTACTGAAAAAAATTACTGAAATAAATAGGCTATAGCACACTGCTCGACATGAGAATTGACCCCAAGAACAGCGACCGCTAGACCAACGAGGCGTGTACGTTACCCCAGCAGGAAAGTGTCTCCTAGAGTTATATGAGTGGAACGTATAATGTGTGCCCTAACTGCTGTAAATGTGCCCCCACATAAAAAATGTGTGCCCCCTGTCGTTTTGGAAAAAAACGGAAAAAACGATTCCTGCTGGGGTAACGTTTTTCTAGCAGGAAAATTCTAAACGAATGATCAGAGAGACAAACATTGTGCATGGCCTTGTAGCTTATTGTAGTGCCAAAGTGTGCCCTCAAAAATAAATTGTGTGCCCCTTCAAGTTTACGAGATATTGCATTTCCTGCTGGGGTAACGTTTTTCTAGCAGGAAAATTCTAAACGAATGATCAGAGAGAGAAACATTGTGCATGCCCTTGTAGCTTATTGTAGTGCCAATGTGTGCCCTCAAAAATAAATTGTGTGCCCCTTCAAGTTTACGAGATATTGCATTTCCTGCTGGGGTAACGTTTTGCAGAATCGTATATCTCTAAAACCATTGCATGTGCCCCTGTAGAATAAACATACACGCGTAGCTCTTCATGTGTGGGGCACATTTTACGGGGGGCCTTTTTATACTTCGAAATATTATATTTGTATGATATGATTGCATAATATGTACTTACCTAAGCTAAGCTTTATGCTAAGCTTTAAGACGCCAAAGTCAGGTATTCCGAGTTGGGACAACATTATAGCAAATCATTCCTATTATATAATTATTAAGATTTTAGTATATGTATAAGATTCAATAAACATAAGACGATTGATGATTTGAAGCCAACATTAAATAGAAGTCCAGAAAATCAAAATAGTTTGATTGGTTTAAAATCAACTCGCCAATCTGTGGCCAGGGTGGCGGCTAACATACGTTTTACAATATCAGAGCTTATATAACATTTAAGAATTTTTTAATTAGTGTCCCTATAAGTACATTTGACGAACATTTAATTCCTAATGTCAAATATGAAAATAGTTGATTGAATTAAAATACACCCGCCAACCTGACGTCAGGATGGCGGCTCATATTCATTTTACAATATCAGAGCTTGTATAACATTTAAGAAGTTTTTAATTAGTGATCCTATACGTACATTTGACGAACATTTAATTCCTAATGTCAAATTTGAAATAAGTTGATGGAATTAATATACACCCGCCAACCTGACGTCAGGATGGCGGCTCACTTTAAAATGATGTTTGCTACGCATACAGACTCGTACATTTATACTTCTTTTAGTATAAAAACGAACATTTTACGTACATTAATATAGTTTATTTTTGATCTATTTGGAAGTTATACACCCGCGGTTCTGACGGATACGCCTATGTGACATCCCAAGGTAAGCTATCTTCTTCATTCAAAATTTCATTAAAATACATCTAGTAATTTATGTGTGAACGAAAGACATACATCCAGATATTTGCCAGGTCTTTGACCCAAAATTTGATTGGGGGATGTTTTAAAAAAATATAGTTCATGAAATGTGTGATGAATACCTACTACGAAAAAGAGGTAGCTCTTTTTTGTATATAAATAAAAGAAACAACAACAGTAAAAAAAGTATTTATATATTTTTTGATAAGCCGTAGGTTAGATAAATTAACATTAAGTTTTTCATCATTAAGGTGGATGCTCCAGGGTAGCCCGCGAAATTCAAATTTTCTTAGAAAGGTGCAGGAATGACTTTTTCAAGGTCAAATTTATTCCTGCACGGGCTACCATGGCTACCACCTTAATAGAAGATTCCCTTTTTCGCCTCCCCAACGCTGCATATCTCTAGCTGCGCTCCATCCGCTGACGTCGTGTTGCTACGAA
Source organism: Xestia rhomboidea (assembly GCA_963853795.1). Lineage (NCBI taxonomy): Eukaryota > Metazoa > Arthropoda > Insecta > Lepidoptera > Noctuidae > Xestia > Xestia rhomboidea. The sequence goes on from OY970778.1 coordinate 16,589,421, forward strand.
TCGCTTTGTCTAGTTTGGAGAAAGTGAGACAGCTAGTATGCATACGGTATTAGTGGGACAGACACAGATACCTACCTAAACGTCGCTCTATAGATGAATAATACGAAGTGTTTTTTACTAGGGAAGTGCGTCTGGATTATTACTTGGTATTGGTAAACATTTGCAGTTATGACGCCAAGGACACTGTTGCATGTTTACTTTTTTTTAAGATGGTTGTAAGTGGCGTAATAATTAAGCATGTATAACAATGATGTGGTTATAGGGGTGGTGAATTTTGTAAAAATAGTCACAATGATGACGATGAAAATAGTCACGATCTGCGGTGGTAAGTATTGGCATTGTTTTCACTTATTTCAAAGTACTTAGGTACACTTAACAAGTACTTGGATCATGTCTGTTTTGTTTTCATCTGAAAGGATATACATACTTTCCGATTGATCCAATAGAAATTTCATCAAAATCGATTCAGTCATTTGTTTTTTTTTTGTTTAATACGTATTTTGTCTTCTTGTACTACGTTGATGACATATGATCCCTTAATAACTTCTAGTGACAATGGAAAAAAAATTCATGACAAGAATTCACAAGACTCCAAAACTCGACCACAATCCGTCAACATATCATAGGGCTGTATCTTTTTAGCCGAAATAGCTAAATACTTGATTTTCACAGAATGTTCTATGGCAGCTATTACTTTATGAATTAATATTAAGGGATTAAAAATAACAAACAACAAGCTGTTTCATTTAATATGGTCACAAGGTGCATTTAACATATTTTTAATTAGCCCCCAAAACTTTTGAACGCAACTGTACGGACAACAGCTTAGGTATAATACGTCCACTAAAGAAGGTCATCGATATGTATGAATCCGTCGCTTTTTAGTAGTCATTCGAATTTGGTCGGATAACCAGCCGTTGTTTACATGTTTAGTTTTTTGTTAATATTTACTTAATGCGAAACATTCCAAGCTGAATATTTTCACCATATATTTTTGACTAAGGGCACACTAGTTCCTTAACACCTACACATCTGGGATCGAGCTGGTTCCTTGTATTTTTGGCGTCAAAGTTATGACACCATCTTTTTGAGTTTTATCAAGATAATACAAAAACGCATGCATGACCAGTTTTGAAACTTTGTATGGTTATTAGTAGCGTCAAGGCGGACCCAATACAGTTTTCAGCGAGCTTATACCTTGTCTCATTTAGGCGCTGTGATGTTTTTTCGAGTTTTCATAAAACCGTGATAACTTGGAAATTATAAATATTTTCTTAAATCTAATTGAGGCACTGAGGGGCACACATGAAGAGCTACGCGTGTATGTTTATTCTACAGGGGCACATGCAATGGTTTTAGAGATATACGATTCTGCAAAACGTTACCCCAGCAGGAAATGCAATATCTCGTAAACTTGAAGGGGCACACAATTTATTTTTGAGGGCACACTTTGGCACTACAATAAGCTACAAGGGCATGCACAATGTTTCTCTCTCTGATCATTCGTTTAGAATTTTCCTGCTAGAAAAAAGTTACCCCAGCAGGAATCGTTTTTTCCGTTTTTTTCCAAAACGACAGGGGGCACACATTTTTTATGTGGGGACACATTTACAGCAGTTATGGCACACATTATACGTTCCACTCATATAACTCTCGGAGACACTTTCCTGCTGGGGTAACGTACACCAATGAGGCAATCATTTTAAAAAGACCGGCCAAGATCGAGTCGCTCTCGCGCACAAAGGGGTCTGTAGCCACAAATACTATAAAAAAAAAAATAACGCGCATTCATGTCAATTTGCACTTAACAGCCAAACTAAATTTGTTTTTTATAGTACTTTAATGAAAAACAATGTTGCTGCTGAAGTTTTACAAAAAAGTCCCCTATGTCAAATATTTTAAATCAAATCTTATTCAAACCTACTTTTGTTGAAAGTTATTTTTACGTTTTAAAAACCTAATTTTGCAACGGAATCCTGAAAAGCCATAATATGTTATTCATGTCTTACATCACAAAACGGTTTACCATTAATCACACAGAAATGTCATAGAAATCATTTGTCGCCTATCAAAGATTATACAATACTTTTAATTGATCTGCCCACGCAAGTACACTGCACTCAATAAGTTACCTCTGACCCAATGCTTTTGTTTCCAAACTGATCGAAAGTGAGATGATTTGATAAAAGACGAATGATTTCGACATTACAATACATAAGGTACAATTCGATTGAGAAGATCAGAATTTAATTACATGTGGGCGTAAGTATATCAGTTGGGGAAGTTATAGAGTAATCGTAATACTTGCAATTAAAAGAACTCACTTATTATGTAATGAACGAGATAAATTGTATGATTACCTACCTAAGTATGCGTAAGCTATTATTGGGCTGTGGAGGACCAACTGCAGAATAGGATACAAAAGGACAGGCCAATGTTATTGATCCCAATAACATTGGCTTTTCTTTTTGTTATTGTCATGACTTTCATAATGTTGCTTATTTTGCCTTTAAAATTAAGGTCCACATGCAGTCTTGCACCACTAAACGTAAACATCACGAATACGTTTCAAATTCTTTAAACGTCAAATGTATTTTCATCCCATCTCGGAAAGAGTATTTTTGCTCTTCGATATCTGAGTGCAAAAGTCGTTTTTATCCTCTAGAGGATAAAGTAAATTGAATTTAGAACATCGTGTGCACTAAGTTTGTGAATTCAAAACATCATTAAACCTATTTACTTCTACCTCCATGGTGCCGAATTTATCATAGGTACAACCTTTTTTAATTTGTTAAAAACTCAGACTCGGAACCTTCTTGGTGTACTTTTTTAATTTGCTTTCCGCGCGCCATTTTCTTGTCAGGTCAATTGTTAAAACCTTAGGTTAAAAACAAGTGAAAAACGTAAAATAAGTGGTTTTGGCGACGAAGAAGTTTATTTGACGCCAACAGAATTGACTGAAACTGTTAATAATGCGCAAATGAGCTTTCTTCCTCAACAATCACGCGAGAAGGATTTGAAACAGTACGATATTAAAAAAATTGAAAAAAAAATAGGTAGAAAATGCCCAAGGCATTAAGTCCGCCTTTGTACAGTTTTTACTTGTGCATAAAGTTTTAATAAATAAATAAATAAATATATTACACTCAACTTAACTAACTGTAGCAACGTTACTTTAAATTTTTCTTAATTGTACCTAAGTATTATTTGTTATAATTTAAAGATTATTCTGTAATACTTACCTACCATAATGTAGTAGTTAACACCTAAACTGAAATAAAAGTAAAAGTATCTTGTGATTGTAAATGTTTTTTTTTTTTTTGCATTTAGTCATTTCCTCGCTGAGGTGGGATGAAAAGTTACGTGTTGCACTCGAGTGCAAAAATTTTTCACCTCGTGCTCTTTTGATTCCCTCGCTAACGCTCAGGATTCTAATTTTTTAATCACTCGCTGCGCTCGTGACTCAATTTTAGAATCCTTCGCTTGCTCGGTTATCAAAATTGAGCACGCGGTTAAAAAGCAACTTTGCACTCTTGTATAACAAATAACTATTAAAACGTGTTGTGAACATGTGTCTAAGTTAAAGAAAAAGTTAGCAGTAAAATTGTATGGAATAATATAATGCTTGGCAAAATTGTAGCAGACCAAGGTGACGATGCTGAGATGAGATCTGGCCACAGACAACAGAATTACGTGGAACAGAGCGAGGGAGGCCTCTACACTCCAGTAGGACAATACATGCTAGTTAGTTAAGAAACAATAAACATTTTGTCATTCATCAAAAATCGAAAACCACGTAACAGAACAATTAAGTTCTACGATGGGAATTTGGATACCTGACACAAGTAGGTAGAGGTAAGTATTTCATCAAAGTTCAAAAGTAATTACGGGTAGAAAGGGCGACACTGCAGCACCCGGACATCAGTAAGACATTGAAACTGTTGACAGAGCACGCAACTGTGATTACAAACACACAGCTAGAAGAATCTTTGGCGCTTTCATTTAAACATCGAAATATTCACAGCCACATTTACACTCATCGCCTCATTGACATAGAGGCTGTAGGTCAATCTATTCGAGAAATTGACAAGAACAAGTTGGCAGTGTACGTGCAGATTTTAATCACCACAAATAAGTAGGTACATCGGTTCAATTCCCAATCTAAGCGGATGCAGCTGAATACCAGACTTTTGTTGAGAGAGAACCTATCCGAACTTCATAAACCGGACACGATACTCTTAGTAAGACTTCCAAACTCCACATCACTGATCTACGAATGATAGCCCGTTCCTACTGTGAGTGCCAAAAAGAAAGAACCATCATCATCTGCCTAGCCTTATCCAACTATGTTGGGGTCGGCTTCCAGGCTACTAGGAACGACTACCTATCTGACCTCCACAAGTTCACAAACCAGTTAGTACTGGGATTACACAGTCTTACCAAGGGATATCGTATGGACGATACCCCTTCGGAAGATTGGTTGTCAGACTTTCGGGCCACTGACTACCTGTAACGACTGTCAAAGATCTACAAATGACAGCCGGGACCAACGGCTTGACGTGCTTTCCGAAGCACGGAGGAAACTCGGTATGTAGTGGGGTACCACCCGTCCACGGACTAACCTGGGTACGGCTTAAGCTAAAGATTGAGCCGAGCGGCTGTTATTATTGAGCCACGAGCTCTATATGAAGAAAGAACCATGTTGAGCAACAAATTGTTACTGAATCGATCATCCTTAAGCCTAGACTCCACAGGCTAGACTGAATCAATCATGTCAGCACAAAACAAGACGGTAGTAACAACAAAATGCAACTACGCCGTGGGAATCAAAGTTTCTCATCACTCCAAAACACCGATCGAAAGTTAGGCAAAATATCCATAATTTATCTAGAAACAAGACCTTTTTCTGCCAGAACAAAAAGTTTTTCACTTCCTTGACTCTATTGCTTTGGCTTAAGGCCTAGTTTTCTTTGGTTTCATTTTTATTTGGCTTTCTAAAGTGTATGGTTCCGTTGGTGGGTATAACAATCGGCAATTTCATGATGTAAGCTATTGGACATTACTCGATCAGTTTTTATAGGTTTGTTACGATGGCAGAGGATTAATTAGAGGATGTATGAATGAATGGGCCGCTGTGGATTGGAGGCGTTGTAGTGTCAATGGTCAGAACAAAGTTCAGAACTATTATATTGTGAATCGGAGATTAAGAAATAAAGGTTGAAGACTTACTCATGATTGTGTTTATGGATTTTCTAATCATTTTAATTATTATTTAAATAAAAAATATGATTCTTAAATTATGTTTCTTGTTTATCTTCCGTGATTAGCAATTATTCTTAGCTCCCGATAATTGATAATCACGGAAGAGATCTCGTAAGTGACAGTATAAGTTTTGTTATAAACCGTGAACGTTTAAAGCAGGATTATGTTGCTTCATCAAAAGAGAGATTTGGGTGCTGGGATCGGTTTCCAGTCTAACCAGATGCAGCTAAATATTAGTATTTTACATAGAACTTCACAACCCAGTAGTACTGGTCGATTCCCCTTGGTATGACTGGTTGTGAGAGTTTCGGGCCACTGAATACCTGTAACAACTGTCAAAGATTAACAAATTACCAACGGCTTAACGTGCTATCCGAGGCACGGTGGAAACTCGGTATGTAATAGATGGTCACACATTTATAGACCGACTCTTGTATAGATCAACCCGTGCATGAGAAAGTAGAAAAGAAATTATTAAAATGTTGTTACTTGTTTCAGTTTATTTTTTGCTCTTTTGCGGAGGTAACCACTCGTTTACCAGTAACTATACTAATTAAATAAATAATAAATATCGCTGGACATTAACACACAGCGCCATCTAGTGCCACACTAAGCAACGAGGCTGGTGTCGTGGACACCAGATAGTTGATATACTACATAGATACTTTTTGTTTGTAAATACATACTTATTATACATATAAACATCCATGACTCGGAAACAAATGTCCATGCTCTCACACAAAAATTTGCTCCAACCGGGATTCGAACCCGGGACCCTAAGAACGTAAGGTGGCCTCACTACCACTGCGCCATTCGGGTCGTCAATTATTCCCTGGTCTTTGTTTTTAACGGACTTAAAAAAATTCAATTGCAATTAAGACGACCCGAATGGCGCAGCGGTAGTGAGGCTGCCTTACGTTCGTTGGGTCCCGGGTTCGAATCCCGGTAGGAGCAAATGTTTGTGTGTGCATGGACATTTGTTTCCGAGTCATGGATGTTCATATGTATAATAAGTATGTATTTACAAACAAAAAGTATCTATGTAGTATATCAACTATCTGGTGTCCACGACACAAGCCTCGTTGCTTAGTGTGGCGCTAGATGGCGCTGTGTGTAATGTCCAGCGATATTTATTTATTTTATTTTTTAATTTCTCATTAGCTGCTCGTAGTTTGGATTCGTACCCAGTTGATGATAACAGAACTAAAACATAACTGGCGAAATGTGGGTGCCCTACTCACACTGCCTGACCCTTCGGCTAAAACAGGCATGATGTTACGTTATGTCATTCCATTTCACACCTTATTGTCTAACAATAAATCTAATTACACATCAGCCACCGACCCCAATGAGTGAAATTGGGTGTGGTCACGAGTTCACGACAAAACTCTTCAACGCAACGTTAGTTAGGCGCATTGTGCGGGTTACCCAACTGTGTTGCGAATTATATCAAACGCTATTGTTGAACCAAGAAATAACGCCTAGTTAAAAGTTTTGGCATATCATGTGGAGATTGCCGCAAGCATGAAGTAGGTAATATTGGTTAATAAGTTAAAGTAGTCCGCATGAGGTCCTGGGTTCAATTCCTAGGTCGGGCTAAGTGTTATTAGGTTTTTCCATCAGGAATATCTCAGTAGCAGCCACGGAGTCTGGATTTGTGCCCAATTGATGGCAATAGGCTTGCTCCCTGTTACATGGGACTTAAACATAACTAGCGAAATGTGGGTGTACTATTAGGTACACCTCTGCCTAATCTTCGGGGATTACAGGCGTGATGATATGTAGTCAGTTGACTAGGTTCTGACTAAGTAGAGATAGTCCGGTAGTAATAATTATGTAAGTGGTGCGTGGTGTTCCTGAAATCGCGCATATGTTAGCGAAACCTATACAATGATTCATGCTAAAGGAACGATACTTGTATCTTCTCCGCCGGACCGCAAAGCTGGTTGTGGACTGGCGCATCAGTTAGGTGTCCTGGAAGAAAGAACAAAACTTTTTCATACATATAAACCATTTGAAAAAAAAACTGGTGAAGTGCGAGTTGGACTCGTGCACCGAGGGTTCCGTATAATCTTGTAGGTTATTTTGTTATTAAACTACATATTTACTGTTGTCAGAATACATTTGCTGTAAGACATTGCTTCTCGCCATATTTTATGATTCTAGGTCAACGGGAAGTACCTACCTTATAAATTTCGATTCCCTTGAGAGTGTCGAAATATACGTTTTTTGCGGCATAAACGGCCGTATCTTTTTTTAAGTTAACATAGTAGTTTGATTTTTTCACAGCTTCAAGGGACTGTAAACCTAAGTAAGTATATGGTTTTAATTTCAACTCAATACCTTCACGCGTTCCCGAGATAAAGTGTCTTGACAGACAGACTTACTTTAAATAAAGACTATATTTTTATGATATAATTAGACATTAGACAGGGAAAATTCTGAAAACTATACATTAGTAGTATAGTTTTCAGAATTTTCCCTGTATTTGTAGTATAAGACAATATGACTTGCCTTTCATAATTCTAGGTCAACGGGAAGTACCCAATGAATTTTGATTCCCTTGAGAGTTTCGAAATACACGTTTTTTTGTGGGATAACCGGCCGTATCTTTTTTTACGTTAACTTCGAAGCTTGATTTTTTCACAGCTTCAAGGGATTGCAAATTTGAGTATATGGTTTTAATTTCAACTTGATAGATTTACGCGTTCCCGAGATGAAGGGTCTTGACAGACAGACGGACGGACGGACGGACAAAGGTGATCCTATAAGAGTTCCGTTTTTTTCGTTTTGAAGTGCGAAGAAAAAAAACAGAAATTATAAGTGTGTTATCCATATGATTCGCCTCAGGAAGCCCGCCAAATCAAACATGATTCAGCGATGGTGCCGATCGGTAAACACGTACATGCCGAACGGTTTTTACCGATCGGCACGAGCCGAATAAAAGCCGAATATGGGAAGTTATAGCTTCAGGTCAGCATTATTGTTTAACATTTATCGCCAAATCAAATGCAAAGCGCCTCTTACCAACATAATTGCGATGAATCATCCATTTTAATATTACAATCGAAATTAATCGATCTAAAACTGACATAATGACTGTCTGATGATTGGTTCATTACAAAGCAGTCAGTTAGACTGATCACCTTTGACGCTCGACACACATTGATCCAGATCAGTCGGTTGCGACATACTAACACATTGCAATCTTATATAACTATAATTATTGTGTTATTGTGGACCTAATATAGGCATATGCGTTTAGGTGAACCTTTGTCTCTTTGAAGGGTAAAATCAAGAAAATAATTTGATTAATGGAGCTTGAGTTAATAAGCTGAGACTTTGGACAGGATTGGCATTTAGCTTTACGGTAAAATACGTTGATCGAATACATTTTTCACATCTTCATCAGCGTTATCTCTGACAAAAGTTCACTTTATCTACAACCCTACTATGCCCAACATAGTTAACTTCTAATCTAACCGGATGCACCTGAATACTAGTAGTTTACCCATATGTAGTGACTACCTATCCGACGCAATAATGCCGATCATTACACAACCTGACAACGACAAAGTCACTTTCAGTCAGTAAGAATTTCTGACACTATCTGCACGGAAATGAAAACTACCCAAGCAACTTTGGAGCAAAATGCATCTTCGTCTCCGTAGGTACTCTGGAAGTTCAAACTGTTATTATATGATTATACTTTCTTCTTTGGTTATGCGATTATTAGATTTCATGGTTATTTAATAAGTCTGGTATTTTGATCAATTATTACTATTGGTAATCGTCGCGACAAATCAATTACAATTCGTCACAAATTATTCAATTTAATTATTCATTCACCATCGTGTTGTGCTTAGTACCTACAGCACTTGATCAAGTTAGGTAAGTAACATAACATCACACCTGTAATCCCCGGACGTTTAGACATAGAACACCCACATATCACCAGTTATGTTTAAATCAATTAATGGGGGACGAGCCTAATGCTTGCTCAGCAGAAATCTAGACTCCGGACAGCTACTGATAAATTCTTCATGGAAAAAAACTTATTAGCACTTTGTCGGACCCGGGAATCGAACCCAGGACCTCATGCATAGCAGTAGCGTTTGCGAGCACACCAACGAGGCAGACGAGGTAAATAATAAAAATGCAATAGTCAAGTAAATCTCTGGGACTAATTAATATAAAGACGACGCATACTTTAATCATGTTATAACACCACCCAATTATTATCAACTGCCAATTATGTAAACGAGCATATTCCCCACAACATAACCGGTGCTCTCACGCCAAAATCACATCGAACAAACACACAAAAATATAATGAATTTAATCAGATTATCTCAAGCGGGGGGTAAAAAGCGCTTAACCGTCTTCCCGCAAGATGGAGTCGTTGCGTCACGATGCCATAATGACGATCATTACGCGGGATCCGTGTCAACGCTGACGAGTTTTCGTGTATAGTCATGTGACTTGACTATCGATATTATCGTCTTAGCCATTTTTCCACGTTGCAAAAAATACAGTTGGTGAAAAGGCTGCAATTCGTAGATAATTGTAAGTCAAGTGTATTGAAAATTACTTTCCCCGTGTAATTTCATGAGGTTATTAGGAATATTTATATTTCCCGATAGACAATGGCCCACCTTCCATCCTATCCAATATCTTATAACCTGCGCATCTGATGATCTGCTTACTGCATCAGTGAACGAGGTTCGCGTGGCTGAGTTTTTGGGCTAAACAACATTTAAACTTTTTGCCATGGATACGATATGAAGAAGATTAGGAACATTCCTCTCCATCGTAATTCCTAAGCTGCTACTGCCAGACAACAGCTAAACATGAGAATATCACGTATATTTTCCCAAAAGTTTAGGTAGAGGTGTGCTATGCTGTACACCCACATTTCACCAGTTTTGACAACGATTTCCACAGGTAAATTAATCGATAACGGCAGCATCGACTCTCTACAACACTACCTCAACGTTCCCACATCTGAGCGCGCACAAAATAACAACGAACACTTTTTGCGCACAAGAAACCAGAGCGTATTCTTAACTTATTATCATTTACATAGATCAGCGCACGCGAATACATTTCTATAATAATATGCTTCTTAACATAATTATGTTATATGATATTATATTTAATACAGTCGGAAGTTTTACTAGGAAGTCTTTACGTGAGAAGATTTTCGATTCTAGTCTTGATTAAGTGACAATTGCTTAATGGTTTAAATTAGATGAAGAGGTCAGGAGTTCTAGATCTACTGTCTGTCTAATACAATTGTACAGTTGTAAAAAATGAGAGCAATGTCAAATATTTACCTTTCTGCTCAGATATTTTTTTCTTATATAAACGATAAGAAGAAGCTAATGAGCCTGTAATGTCCTCTCTGTAAGAGGGAAGCAGGTCTCAGTGCAGGTTGCTGGATATCACATCACCAGCGTTTGTGTATGGAATCCTCATGAGGTTACCTATACACTCATGAGGTTACCTATACACTCATGAGGTTACCTATACACTAATGCTGGAAAAAGTGCAAAAAGCTTTTCTCAGGTATCTCTACAAACGTGTATTTGGATATTATCCATTTAAGTATCCTACTAAGTTTCTTTTATGATGTTTGAATTTTAATTCCCTTAAAGTTAGGCGTGCTGTTGCCCAACTAACAATTGCGTATAAAATTATACATGGCTAAAATTATACCAAAGCCTCGGAATTACATGTAGTGGTGTGTCAAATATTTGTTCCAAATAATTATATTCGCTCTAGGAAACATAAATTATTTAATGTCCCATTTAGTCGCACTGTAGCTCGATCCACTTCCCCTATACCACGTATGCTTACGAAGCTCAACCCGCTCGCGCTCGATGAATGGAAGACGATAATGGTGGAATGTTTGTGGTTCTGCGAGAAGACCGAATAAAAGGATGACCTAGGTATTTAATTTAGTGTTTATGGTTTTAAATACAGTACTAAATAAATAAATAAATAAATCACATGTCTTGATCCTAGGTCAGGACATTCAATTTTCATGGCTACTTTTGTATAAACCGTTGATAGCAATGGCGATGAACCAGTTTCAATTTTACTATTTAGACATCGACAAGCAAAAAAGACCGAAAGTTATTATAAAATAAAATACTCTAACAAAGACGCATGATCGAAGAAACTTATACAAAGGTAAATGCTAAAAGATGAATCGTATGACCCCTGTCAATGATGGAATCAACAAGTTACCTATATGTATACCCAACAGTAAACAGTTAGGTACTGACGATGCAATGCTATGCTCATGCATTCGATTAGTAGTATTTGTTAAACAACAAAGCCGAACCGAAGCAATCACTACGTGACTATACATATTCAGCTGTCATTCGACTCAGCAGACATCGATCGGCGGATCTATCATCGCTTGGCACAAGTCTAGGCTTTCGACAGAAGGTATCGGTTTCAGCATTGTACGTAACAAGCGTAGAAGTATCAAAACTGGGTGATGACATTGTATATTCGATGTTAACTGCCCCGGGGGTCTCGCAGTCGCAAGCGCGACTGCTGAGCGTCGCGTCCTGGGTTCGATTCCCGGGTCGGGCAAAAATTGCTATTGGGTTTTTTCCTTTAGAAATTTCTCAGTAGTATCCCGAAGTTACGAACCACATGGACCGGTCCACAAGGAAAGAGAAAAGTGGGCAGACCACAAAAACGATGGGTGGATGACATAATATCGGTAGCGGGGAAAACTGGACCAGAACTGCGCAGGACAGGGAGAAACGGAAGAAATTGGAGGAGGCCTATACCCTATCAAGGGATTCCTAAAACAATATATATATAAAAAAAAATAAAAAAAAATAGGTATAAGTTGTTAAACTAACATTAAAGTGTCTTACTAACATTAGAATAAGTATTGTGTAAAGGTTTTTAGGAAATAAAAAGGCTTTATTATTATTATTTATTATTATTATCCCGAAGTTTGGAAGGTATGATTCCCCCGTGCCCCGAAAAGCACGTAAAGCCGTTGGTCCTACGCCTGATCTCTCTCCGGTCGTGTCCGATTGCCGTCCCATCACTATGAGAGTAAAGGAACAGAGAGTGCCCCTGTGCCTGCGCACACACTTGAGCACTTTAATATCTCCCGCGCCGATGGCTAATCTCCTCTAAGTTTGGCCGCCATGACCGAAAACGGTCAGGAGGACTATATGTATAATATATTCGATTTTACCACCCACTTTGTCGAATCATGGCGGTCCGAACATGAGTCTACCACCCCTTAAAAAGTTACACTGGCTCTTGCCTCACAATTTCCAGTTTATTCAAGGAAACGTATACTTAAAGTAAAATCAATAAACACTTCCACGCAAGTGTTCCCGGTGAATACTCAATGAAGATAAATGATTACCGCCACTTTCTAGCTGACGTTGCAGCATGATTGAATATCCACAAGCATGCTAGTTAGGGTCGGGTCAAAGGGCGCCGCTGCTGACAAGCGGAGCGGGAGCGGGCGTGAGGAAGCTACGGTGAAGTGATTGATCGTTAAGTGAAATTGTTTAGGCAGGAAGCTGAGTCGTGGTCTGTGTTACTTTCAACGGATGATAAAACCATAATTGTTTGTGACTTGAATTTACGAAAACCTTTATATTGAGCTATAAACTACCTCTGGACTACTTAGTGTTATTGAGTTTTTTCATCATTCTTAATATTCTAAAGAGGTAAAATTTGTTTGTAAGTTTGTATGTATAAGGGGTAATCTTCGGGACTTTTGATTTGATTCGGTTTTTTTTTAGTAATAAAAAATAAAAAGGTTTATTGCTTCAACTTAAATAACTTATTCTAGTTACAATGGGGAGAATCCTTTTAAGCAAATAGTTTGCTTGTATTAGGATGCTCCGCCCTTCCCCAGGTTATGTAATCATATTTCAGTTATTGAGCCTGATCAAGATATTATACAAGAACTTATACAAATAAAATGCAAGAACTTAGAAGAATAGAATAAAATGGGTACACAGTATTTCTACGAGTGACAAATAACGCTCTGTGATGTGTGTTGGAGATGGTGTGGAGATGAATGTGTGTTAGAGATGGTGTGGAGGTGAATGTGTGTGAGAAGTAGGTGAGAGTAAGTGGTGTGGGAGTGAGGTTGTATCCACGTCTAATACAGGTGGAGATTAAATCATCTACGGTAAATTGAGGAAAAATGTGGATAATATTTTATTGCCAGCTAACCCTACGACTAGTCTTGGGATCGGAATTAATGTAGGATATATACTTCCATTAGCGGCATAGATATCATAGCTTAATATGTTATGTGTTTAGTACAGTCGCATCGATTGCACCATATTTTCCACTTCGTCATGGGTTTTTAACTTAAGCCATTTAGACAATGCGTTTTTGCATTCGCGGTATGTTAGTGGGTATATGTCGAGTTCTTTATTAATAAGATTATATAAATGGGATGATTGACTAGGGAATTGTCTTTTTGCGAATGTAGACTTTACCGACACAGTGGGAGCAACCGTGTTTTTCCTTCTGCCTTTTGTCTTCTGTGGGTTGAAAGATAGAGTTTTATGCTTAGTTTAAATAATATTAAGTACATATAGCTTTCTAACGGTCAGAAGATCCGAAATTTGGTAAAGCTTCTCAGTTGAAAACCTGAAGGGTTTAAAAAACATAACTTTCAGTATCCCTACTGAAAGTTAGGAGCCCTCTCGAGGTCTAGAAATTTGATCTTTGTTGCACCTCCCCAGACGGGTAGGCAATAAGCCAGGACGGACTGAGCAAGCGAGGTGTAAATCTGTCAGGAGTTTTTTCGAGGTAACATGACGTAATGTCTTGAAAGTCCAGATTAATTTCCCTATTCGCTTCATTATTAATTCAGTGTGGTTATGCCAGGATAACCGTTGATCAACCATAATACCTAGGTATAGTAATAATAATCATTTTATTTCAGATAAATTACTTTACATCCTATTATTAATAAACATGACCTTTAAAACTTGACATGAAATGCATAAACGGGCAATCAAATTTCCCCGCAATGACATTCAGGAGACTGTTTGAGCTGCCCCGTACCCTCTGCAGAAGCGACGCAGCACGCTTACGTCTGATAGCTACGAAGCCATCAGTGTGCGCATCAGCAAACATTCCCGACAAAAAAGCTAAGAAGCGAATGCGAAGCCCCGAGTGTTATACCTAAGCTTTGTTTCCATGGGATAATTTACGACTATAAGGCGAGGGAAGCCGTGGCCCAAAAGCTAGTCAGGAATAACTGTTCCGTTGGTCTAGTGATCGCAAGCGCAATGGCTAAGCATGAGGACCCAGGTTCAATTCCCAGGTCCAGCAAAGTGTTTTTGGTTTTTTTCCATCAGAGATTTCTCAGCCCCATTCCAGAGTTAGAATTTGTGTCCTGTTGATGGCTATTGGCTCGCTCCCTATTTATGGAGTTTGGAACATAACTGGCGAAATATAGGTGTACTATATTTAACTATAGCTGTGCCTTACCCTTCGGTGATGTACAGGTGTGACTGTATTATGTAATTAGCAGTTATTAATATGTAGTTAGACAGTTTTTTTGCAGTTTTTATTTACGATGTTAAAGCGATAGGGCAATATAAGAGCTAATAATTAGTGGTTTGTTATTCTGTCTTCTCCGTCATTCAGTTTTCTAAATTGCTGTTTTGATCTAGAGCCATTGATTCATTATCAAGAAACAAATCAAAAATGCTTGATATTAATTGCATAAGAAGTGGATACTATAAATTGTCTAGTCTATCTAGTATTTACAATTAGACCAAGAGTTGTGTCTTCTCTTAATACTTATCTAAATTGTTCTGACATTCATTATCCATCGAAACATACTTGACTTCAAATCAAGCGGCTTATGTGATCAATCTCCAATAGATAGTTACATAAGCTTTTGTTTTGACATTACATTACCTACATACCGGTATCGGCCCACTTTTAAAAGCATCGTTATTAAAAGTATCAATCTGTCATGTGGTTGGAGATCATTAATTTGTATGGATATGTAGAATACTACTACAAAACGGGAGACGCTGAATGTTCTGCTAGAAAAATAGCGGAACACCGATATATTACCTCCGTCGATTATGAGGGTACAGGGTACCTAGTGCGTCATACTCCAAGCCAGACATCGGTTGATCTTTCGCTGTCTAAGAAAATTGTCGCCCGCAACATAAATACCTTGACAGTGTTTTTTTGCAATGTTTACTTGTTTAATACTGCTTACAATCATATTAGTATTAAAGCAAATAAGTGCTACACTGTTTTCGTTAGATTTATAAACATGTGTGACCTTTTTTTTTTTTTTTTTTTTTTTTTCGGATGGGAAATCATCAAATGACTTCTCCCGCTCTGGGCGGAGCAGGAGGGAGTGTCAGACTTTTACTGACTAAAACCCATCCATGTTCCTTCCTCACCCTTTGTGTTCCGGGGCCACGGTATCTCTTTCGAATAGTCCCGCAGCCCCGGCAGGCTTCGGTCCTTGCGGAGCCCTTCCCTATTGCTGACTCTCTTTGAGACGCGCGTGGAACACGAACGCGTCGTCGAGCTAGCCCATAGCTCCCCGTCCACAGGCCCGCGCCTACGGTGGCCGGAAGCCACCACGTGGCCCCCGACGCCCGGGGTGTCTCCCACGGCGGCCGGGACGTGAGGATCTCTCCCTGTCCTGTTCCGCCACCTCCTTCGCTAGCATGACTGCTTCGCAGAAGGAGGTGACGGCGTCCCATTCCGTCTCGCTCCGGACCATGGCACGAACCAGGGCCGGGAGCGAGAGGTCGCCGCCGCCGATCGCCACCTCGAGGACACGGCGGTGCTCCACCCAAGCGGGGCACACCTCCACAGTGTGCTCCACCGTGTCCTCCGGCCTATCCTCACAGTGATAGCACCCGGGCGTTTCCTCCCGCCCGATTCGGTGCAGGAACTTACCGAAACATCCGTGTCCGGTAAGAACCTGCGTTAGGCGGAAGGTGAGGACGCCGTGGCGTCTCTCCAGCCACTCCTCAAAGAGAGGACTTACCGCCACTATTGTGGCGTGCCTTAACATGTGTGACCTTAATTATTATTTTTTGTTAGTATCTTTTAGTAGCAATTAAGTACATTAGGTATATAATATATAAACCCATACTAACTTATTTCACTATTATGTTTTATATTGTTAAGAAATCCATTGTCCAAATAGTATTTAGTAGAAACATGCCGCCTGTGATACAGGTTTAACCTAGTACAGGCATCGAACTCTGTTATACCAACATTATTTTTAAGATTTAACTTGTATTTTTCGTGCGAATTTTAAATTTGAATAAATATATTATTATTATTATACTTATATCGATCATGGCATATCGTTCTAAAGATGTAGATTAAAACAACATCCATGTGCAAACCAACTTTAGGAGAAACATCTTATATCTTGGGAGAGATGTTTGATTGTTTGATGTTTGATTTGTTCCATGGGGGTAGACAGAATCCACCGAACGCGACCTGCTACGATCCTCACGTACTCCTTTTGCCTCGTCCCCGTTCGTTCATACATCTGGTTATATACGCACGAGACTTAATAACAGAAGACGAAAAAGATTTTGCAAATATCGAATTCTGTGAGACTTGCGATACCCGGATTCCAATCAAGCTTCGTATACATATAAGTGACGTGACAAGATCATCATCTGCCTAGCCTTTTCCCAATCATGTTGGGGTTGACTTCCAATCTAACTGGATGACACTGACTACCTGTAAGGACTGTCAAAGATCTAGACATGACAGCCGGGACCAACGGCTTAACGTGCTTAAGTAACGTGACATAGAAAAACAAGCTTTCTCATACATTCCAAATCTTCACCATATCGGGAGAATTTTCCAAAATGGCTCCATACGAAACGGATGCGACATTACACAGTGATATTGTTTTAGAATCTCACGTCGCATCGCTTGCGCAACGCCGCCTACTGGGTGATCGGGGAACTGATACCGACAGGACGCGGTCGTCGCTAAATTAATGATGACTACTGTAATTTAATGGCAAGAGAAATCTGGACGATGATGGTTAGATTTAAAAAATGTTATATCATGGTTACTTCATATTTTAATTGTAAGTACCAAATATATTGTCTTGTACACTGTACAGCGTAAGTTAAGAAAATAGTTCCACTCTAGTAAAATAAAGACATGGAGCACAGGGTGTTGTGGCCCAACTTGGGGGAGGCCTATGTCCAGCAGTGGGCTGTGATAGGCTGTGTTAAAGTAACTCAAAGGGGAGACTTTTCATACATGTAGCCACTTTTCAAAATGAAGGGGAGTTTTAGAACCTCTTAAATACTAGACACATTAAAAGGGGAAAGAGTTTTCCAGAGCTGGATTAGGAATCCTTTGCAAAGATTGTTGTTACAAAAAGGATATAGACTTGTCACGATACCTCATTTTGGGCAATGTCTACAAATTATGAACTGACATGATTCTGATTGTCATCCACACAGAGCATCATTATGTCACATCCACATGCGGCTCGACAAGATGTCACACGCCAGAACAACGATATTTTCTTCATTTCATCTGCATCACCATAGCAACAGTATTTCAAGGTAGGTATTTCCTTTTCCCATTTAAATCTCAGCGTTAAGACTATGATTAAGATTCCACAGTTTTTCTGACACCCGACCGCAGCTTGCGTAGAACATTTTATTTTAATCTTTCCACTAATTTGCGACACCGCTGCCTAATAGCTGCGATTTGTCAACGACAATTAATTTTAAGAAACGCATTTTGAAAATCGTAAATAGTAGTGTTTGTGTATTTATAAACATTGCACAAGTTATCACTTAAAAGACAACTTTGACTGAAGTCAATGTGTTAAGTTCTTAAAGGGCTCATGGCCTAACGGTTGGCTTCATGCAAAGGTATTCAAAAAATTAAAAACGATAGACGGGACCAGGCGAAAAAAAACGTAATCCAATGCTTGTTACTACTAAAATTTTTCTATGAAAGAAGATCCCAATGTCTGCTCTAAGTCTTTGAAATCCAAAGACGTAGAGAGCGGTTTTGGCTTCATGTGACATCCACCAAACCGCAGTGTGATAGCGTGGTGGCCCACTCCACGAGAGAACAGGCCTCCTCTCTGGAGGCCCAACCTTGGGAACATTCTTGGCTGATAATGCTCATGGCGTCACAGTATTGGGGTCGCAGTCGCAGTGGAGTATTGATGCATTGGTCAAGTGACCCTGGGTAGGTTGCCAAAAAAGCTTTATTGGACACGTGCGCTTGCGCATAGCAATTGTGTCCATGGAAACTACTTTGGGCACATGCCAAATATTGTGAAGCTAAGGATCCCTATTGGTAAGATACGATTCATATACAGAGTGTCAGAGTCTATGAATGTAAACAGCCAGTCTTACAATAAAATCTAAGTGCAGTTTTGTTGATGTTGCTTGTTTCTGATTGGCTGAAACAACGCGTTTTCCGAGTCCTTAGCAACGGTATCAAAATGTCAAAACCGCCAAAAATTGACTTACGTGGTGTTAGAATCTTCGATGACGACACCATTGATTTCCATTACTCCAAAAAGGGCACTTTTGAACGTCTTACTAGTAGAATATAGAAATGAAACAAAAAACATCAAATCAATCCTGAGATCATGTTAATCATGATCATGTTGCCGAGATCATCATCATCATGATTCTCTTGCCCTTATCCAATTCATTTAGGGTTGGCGCGGAGAACTATGAAAATACTTCCATACTTCTCTATTACTCGTCATCATGTCCGAGATCATGTTAACATAAAGAAACGGACTATTGTATTTTGTGGCATTTTCGAAATAAAAATAAATTACCAAACCCTTTTCGAAAAAAAACTCGACTACAACCGTCACGTCTAACCCCAAGGACAGACAAATAACGACAATTTTAATACAATTCCCGTAATAACAGCTATTTATAACGTTACGTAGTCAAACCGTTGACATTGGAGGGTTGGTTAATACACCGCAAATTAAAAGGATTTAATCAAGTTTTCGTTATAGTTGCGTTAAAAAACGTTTAGTTTCATTTTTGTTGGAATGTTAATTAAGTTAATTTTTTAGGGTCGGGCGGTATCTACTGAGGAGGGCTGGTAGATTAGTGCCAGATAGAAAAACGCTAAGCAGAGATGCTGTAAAAGCTTGAGATTGGTAGATATATCTAACACCAGTCTGGGTGCACGCTAATGTACTTGTATTCCCCGGGCCCCCCACACATGGTAGTAGTAGAAACAGTGGGTTTTTAGTCGCTTCGAGGCCGACATAAGCCTCTGTTTGCCCCAGACGGAAGGTATCCATAAGGATTTACCCACTCAAAACAAAACAGGTGTATACCTAACACGAGATTGAATAAATAGGTAATAGTTTCTCAGACTCCCCGGGTGCTACCATTGAAAACTATAGCTGACAGGTGGGACAGTCCCATACTGGGGCATTGGATGCGCCTACATGCCACTGGCGCATAATAAATAATTGTTTTATTTTTGTTCATCGGGTAGATATAAGTACTAACACTAGTTTCTAAGTTGTGTGTTGGTTGTACTAACCAAATGGACTTAGTCTGAATAAAAAGTATTTTATTTATTATTATTTATTTATTGTGAGGATCGACCGAAGGACACGGTGGAGCACACTGGAGGTGTGCCCCGCTTGGAGCACCGCCGTGTCCTCGAAGCGGCGATCGGCGGCGGCGACCTCTCGCTCTCGGTCCTGGTTCAATCCATGGTCCGGAGCGACATCACGGAATGGGACGCCGTCACTCCTTCTGCGAAGCAGTCAGGAGTCGCTAGCGAAGGAGGTGGCGGAACGTGAGAGGGAGA
This sequence comes from Xestia rhomboidea, assembly GCA_963853795.1. Classification (NCBI taxonomy): domain Eukaryota; kingdom Metazoa; phylum Arthropoda; class Insecta; order Lepidoptera; family Noctuidae; genus Xestia; species Xestia rhomboidea. The sequence goes on from OY970778.1 coordinate 16,609,539, forward strand.
GAACCTCACGTCCCAGCCGCCGTGGAAGACGCACCGAGCGTCGGGGGTCACGCGGTGGCCCCCGGCCACCTTAGGCGCGGGCCTGTGGACGGTGAGCTATGGGCTAGCTCGCCGTCCGTCCGTCTCAGGACGACAGGCCGTGTCGACGGCGCGTTCGTGTTCCACGCGCGCCTCAAAGAGAGTCAGCAAAAGGGAATCGGTCCGCAAGGGCCGATGCCTGCCGGGGCTGCGGGACTGTTCGAAAGAGATACCGTGGCCCCGGAACACAAAGGGCGATGAAGGAACATGGATGGGTTTTAGTCAGTAAAAGTCTTACACTCCCCCTCCTGCTCCGCCCAGAGCGGGAGGAGTCATTTGATGATTTCCCGTCCGAAAAAAATAAAACAAAAAAAGGGTCTCGATTTTTTATGTTTGGTGGTAAAGGGCTCGCTCCCAATCATATGAGACTTGAATTTAATAATTATAAATAAATAATTATCGCTGGACATTATATACACACAGCGCTATCTAGTGCCACACTAAGCAACGAGGCTTGTGTCGTGGACACCAGATAGTTGATATACTACATAGATACTTTTTGTTTGTAAATACATACTTAATATACATATAGGTACACATCCATGACTCGGAAACAAATGTCCATGCTCATCACACAAACATTTGCTCCTACCGGGATTCGAACCCGGGACCCTAAGAACGTAAGGCAGCCTCAGTACCGCTGCGCCATTCGGGTCGTCATATAACTATAACTGGCGAAATGTACCCACATTTCGCCAGTTATAGTCGGCATGGAGCTTCTTCATGAAATATCGTTCTATCATTGATGCAATCGAAGTCTATTAATAACCTATAAAAAGACTACATCGTTGGTCGAATAGTCGCAAGCATAGGAACCCCCTGATCGCATCGGCCGCCCGATACGACCCATCGCGTATCAGCTCAGTCCGCCGTCCTCGGCACACTCTAGTCACCCCCGACGACGCTATTACCCTCTTGCAGGAGAGTAGCAAAGACACCAGCACCGTACGTAGAATATACAAATACAAACAGAAGACATACCGACCTCGCCGCCGAGGTCCGGCGCGTAATCCCCGATCAATTCCCCCCCGACCCTTGCTAGAGCCAGCCCGCGATGCTGAGCCAGTAATGTCAAACGAGCCCCTAAATAATGACACTCAGATCCAGCCTGTCCCTTTGCTGCCCCCAGCGACGCCCTAAGCCGAGGTTCGTACCCCACAGGGGGTGCCCTTAGGCGTGGTCGCTTAGTTTTTAGTTAACATGCCGCTGGCTGGAGGCCTTAGCTTCAAGGCATCCACAGGTATAGTACGGTTAAGCAGTAGCCAGTCTCTTCTAGACTGAACTGCGAGATGCCATTCCCAAAAAAAAAAAAAAAGTCGAATAGTCGCAAGCGCGACTGCTGAGCATGTGGTCCTCGGTTCGATTCCCAGGTCGGGCAAAGTGTTATTGGGTTTTTTGGGAACTTCTCAGTAGCAGCCATGGGGTCTGGATTTACGCCAGGTCTAGAGCTATAGGCTCACCCCTACTACATGGGACTTAAACATAACTGGCGAAATGTAGGAGTACTATAACGTACACGTCTCTGCCTAACCCTTCAGGGGTTACAGGCGTTATGTTATAAAAAGGAATGCAACCAATAACTCAAAACCCACGACCAACCATCCAACCTTGATAAAATCCCCACCTAATTAATAATAATCCCAGTACTCGACCATTATGGCATTAGAGTTGTCCGATGATTAGCCAGGCCATTTCCCAACGTCGCCCACGTGACGGCGTGTCCAATCCAATGGACAGACAGGCGGACATGTGTCAGCGTTATTAGCTGGTGACCCTGAACTATTGAGACAGACTCATTAAACTTTGAAAATAAGGGTTTCTCAATGAGTTTGAAGAGTTGATTGGTGCGGTTGCTAGGTGCTTTGTTGCAGTGGGTCGTGGGTTGTATTCCTAGAGGATTCTGTATACCCAATTAATGTCAAATAAAATCTGTCTACCTATTCGTTTTGTGGATTAACCGGTGAACACAGGGTTCTGGATTCGATTCCCGGGTCAGAAAAGGTATAGTAATATTTTCATTCTGATTTAGAACTTATAATTAAACGGGCAAAATGTTGGTGTCAGTTAACACCTTTGCCGACCCCTTCGGGTTAATGAAGTCTGTATGTTAAATGGATATTTTATATAAAATAACACTTTGCCAGGCGTAACTATGTCTCCCCCATTCGCTCTGTACCTGTATTTCCCAAAGGGATAACAGACACAAATCCAGGTGTCTGACTGAAAATTTCTTAATGGTAAACCTCATAATCCTTACCGACGACCTGGGAATTAAACCCATGAGGCCATAACCTCAACCTCAGCACTTGGGCCACTGGACCAACGAGGCAGTCTATTATACAGGGTGTAAACAACCTCATAATGAAACCGTCAACCAAGCATTCTGTACATCAAACTAAGTAACTTTACGCAAAAATATGTAATGGGAAACTACTTTTCTTTGGGGTGAAAAATCATGTTTTTTGGTAAGTAAAAGTCAATGTAACGCACTCAAAACATTGTGCTGATGGATGGTTTGAATAGTACGGGGGTCGTGGAGGTGTTTAAAGTAAAAATCTCACACTAAAAACTAGTATTTAAAAAAAGTTGGAACTTTGATCCCCAATATATCCGTAACCAGAAGGTTCCCAGGTATGGTGAAGTACAAAAAAATGATCGCAATGCCGGGGAGAACAAGTGCCTTTTGGCTTCGTTAAGAGGTGTTTTAGACCCTTTATGGCAGGATACTTTAAGTCCTTTTAATTGCTAACCATATTATACCCTTAATAATCACAGTTAAATGCACATATTCTGCACCAAATAGGAAAGCCATTACCGATATCACCGAACTGATAAGCCACATGGACCCCATGACTCCAGTTACGTAGTTCAACCGCCACATACATGTCTGTATGTACAAATGGAGACAGCCACTCTTTATAGCGAAGCACAGACAATGGCTTACTTTATAGACTTCGTAGTCTATACACACCGCGCTATCTATGGTCCTCGTTACGTGAAGAGTTTGCACGACCCGGGAACTGAAGCCGGGTCCCCATAAATCAGGTGAAGGCGTGATAACTGTTGGGCTAGATTTATCTAACGTGGTTTGGGTTATTGATTTTATTAGTTTGGTTTTAAGAGATGGATGATTGCCCCACACAATGAATCTCTTCTGTATCGTAGGTGCGTTTACAAACATAATTATAAACTCGCATACACAATCCGCCAGCCCTGGAACTACTACCTGTAGGTCTAAATTTGTGTTCCGAGCGGGAATCGAATCCGCGACACGCAGCGCAGCACCCAATCGTTCCGTCACTCCCCCAACCGTGCTGTCATTGAAAGAAATGTCCTCTGTTTCAGTGTTACAAGTCAAGTAGCAAAGTTATTAAATTTAACTTAAACAATCTCAACAATTACTAATTGCTATCACCACTAAGTTGGCAGTAATGCTCTTTGAAAAGTGTTTTGAACAGTAAAGTTCTAAGATTTCAATCGCTCAGCAAAATGTCGTTCTTGACATGACACCGATAATGGATGATCTAATGCTTTTTCAAACTGGTATAAAGAGCATTATATCCACTAAGAAAGAATGCTCAAACTATATTGCTATAACCATGCTAGCTCTTTTCAACTGATACCCTATAACAATATATCGTCATCTCCTGAAAGGCTCACTATTGAACTATACACCCTCGGCTAAATGCTGCGTTTGAGGTCTGAAGCTTCCGTCATCTGTCCGAGATACTAACGATTGACACTCATTGCTAGAGAAAACCGACTGTAAAAGAATAGATTTATATTATAGTCTTAGTTTATCAATAGTATGTGTACATCATAAAACTCTCTAAACTGGATATAATGGTGAGTGACCTAAGTCCGGGCCTTAAGGTGGTAAAATCATAATTACAAAATCCACAATACGTCTGGTGTCTCTAACTAGCGAATCTTTCCATCGAGGTATGAGCCATTCACTAACAGCTCGTGCCAATATCAGAGGAGGAAACAAGCGCGGTACGTTATTTAGGTATCTAGGACCTGGCATCTACTGGGAGTCTGCTAGTTTGATTTCATTTCAACGCTCCTTTATTCATTACCACTATCTGATGGTACGGTTGACTCCTTGTAACAACTAATAGTAGTTCAACGGCCAAGGTATTGAATTGACGAGTGAAAGGACGTGAGTTCGAACTTTTGTCGTCCACTGATAAGGTCTCGTTAAATTTTATATATAAAACATAAGGACGATACGTTAGGAAACAAATCCAGTACTACATCAGTATTTAGGCCACTACAAAGAACACAGGCCAAATCACAGCATATGCATAAGAGCACCGAGGGTTATCGTATTACCCAGTACTAACTGGGTTGTTCCCTCTCATAGAGAGGAGGCCTGAGTCCCAGCAGTGGGAACATTAATAGGCCGATGATGATGATGATGATGATGAACTGGGTGGTGGAGGTCAGACAGGCAGTCGCTCCATGTAAAATACTGGTAATTAGCTGCATCCGGTTAGACTAGAAGCAGACCCCAACATAAAAGGGAAAAGGCTAGGAGATGATGATGCATTAGAGCACTATCGGTCTAAAATTTTTCCTGTGCTGGCACACAGGACTTCACTCTGAGAGAAAGTTGGCCATAATCTACCACGTGGGCCATAATCCGTCACGTGGGCCCAATGCGAGCCGGTGTTGTCTGTCTTTATTTATTTGCTTTTAGGACATGCCATTTTTCTTCACTGTTTTGAGAGCACTGGTGATGAAATAAATTACTCAAAGCTTACTTAGAAACAGCTTGGAAATGCAAAGAAATGTTTCTATTGTTGTCAGCACTTTGGCCCTTCCCTAGATATGCTTTTATCTCTGAGCGGATACCTTTTACTAAGTAGTAGGTTCATCATTGTTCAGTGAGGCAGGATTTGAACTCACGACCTCACGATCGCCAGTCGACCCTTTGACCGCTGGACCATTGTTACTACTTAACTCTTATATGCGCAAAAATGTTTAGTGCAGTGCATTTTAAAGGAATCGCAATTTGCTGTTGACTAAATAGCTCTTCAGCCATAACACTTTTAACTTTTTAACGATAGTCGATAGATTTAAATATATATTTTTTTTACTTCATCCATTCAAGTTTCATCCATTAAACTACATAATGTGGTTCCAATGTAAAGTCGCGGATATAGAGTAGTAATGGATCGTGCGTGTTTAGACAAAACCTTGAACAGCGAAAGCAGATGAATCTGATTTGATTCCCAGTTGAAACAAATTTTCTTCCTATACTTTAGAGATTTCTGGTTTTTTAAATATTGATGAAGTATTATTTAAAACAGTAAGACAAAAAGTAAAACCGGAACAGATAAATGATCCAATATTCGTTTTTAAATAACTATAGAAAATTGGAACAGGAAAACTGTAATACTCTGTAGAATATTTTTCAATCTTTGGATTGACTGACTTTTGCATAAAAAAACCCAATTAATTAATAAAGTATTAGTTTTGCATAAATGGTATAAATAATGTGAACAGTAGGAACTCCGATACTTTTACGAAAAAGAAATGGCTCCCTGTATTTTGTTACGTTTTAACAATAATGACACTTTGAAAGCCCATCTTCAAACTCATAAGTTTGTAACCAAACCAGCATGCTTGAGCTAGCTAACAACCGTTCATTTTGCAACAGTACCCGCGTACAACGTTAGTACATCTGCGTATAAAGTTTGAGTAATAAGGAGAACAATCGCGGATGCTCTGGCGCCCCTCCGAGCAGCCGGCGCGCGCGCAGATCGCGCAGTCTTCGCCGACGGCCGACCGTCGCGAGCGCATCCTTACGCGACGCTAAACCACTCACATAATCGGTATTTTTTAATTTTTATATTTAATTTTAATATTTTCGTCTTTGTTTATTTTTCTGTTGGCGTAGCTTTTGGACTGCTTTTAATTTGTTGTTTATATTTTTTTAGGGATTAGTTTTGTTTATTTTTGGTTTTTTTTTGGGTACCAAATATAAGGGTTGTTAAGGGTTTAAAAGTGTTAATAAAAAAGTTTTATTTTCGGTTTTGGTTACAAAGTTATTAGTTACATTCAGATTCGTGATAACATCTCATAGAATAGTTTGAGAGCGAAAGTTAAAACTTTTCAAAACAATAAAATTATACTAATTGCCAGTTAGATTACATTTAACAGTAATTTTATCAATAAACTCCGACAGTTAGTAATTTTGACGTAACTTTCTTCTAAAACTGCGTGATGCAAAAAATTAAACTCACATATTTTTGCGAGGTTAAAGTTTGAATGAAAAATCATAAGAAATACCGCTGCACGGCATTGCATTGTATACAGAATATCATTTTCAAAGATCTTGTATATATTCATTTGACCGAGTTTTTACATAACCTTTAATCTAATCTTCTCACCCGACTTGCTTTGACAATAGTTCAATGTTTAATTTTTTTCACAAAGACTAGTAACATTGCTTTGTGGAATAAGTTAGACAATGTCCAAATGTTTTGATGTAAAAAAAACGAACCTAATTATGTGTTTGCGTAAGCGTAGGACTTTTAGCCGCCGTGGGAAGCATTGTGTTCGCTAGACTGGAGTTCTTGCTGAACACACGTTATGAGTCCGTTATACAATCTAGGAACTGTGCTATAATATCTATTAGGTGTTAGTAATTAACATATCGTCACAAGAAAAAACTATTCGCGCTCTCGATTTAATTTGAGAGCATTTTTTGACGTAGTTCAAATTGGCGTATCATGTTTGTTCAAATTGGCGTATCGGTTCAAATTTTCGTATTCGTACTGGTATTGATACTAATTTTCTTTTTTCTTTCGCATTTAGTTTTTCCGCAACTTAAAAGCAGTTTGAAAGTCCAAGTGATTCTCAAGTGACAGTGACATAACTATTTCAGTGAATATATTATTCGTACCGTGTGAACATTTCGATTTGGTGAGTGTTTGTTTTATTTACGTTAATTATAACTAATTAGCTTACTTCTAACTAAGAAAGGAAGTTGTCAATTGATTTCATTGTTTTTTTCTCACGACAATTTTGAGTGTTGTGCAATTTAATTTATTATTTTATTTATTGCTAGTTAATGGGTGTCATTTTCCTACATAGGTTTTTGTCTTTATTTTATATCATCATGCTTGTTTTTTGTTGAAATATAAGCAGAATCGTAGGCAGTGTATAAATCAAGCTGGCACTGGGACCAGTAAAGATTTATTGCTTGATCCATTTGGGTACATTTATGTTTGAATGCATTTTATGTGCATGTTTATGTGCATTCATCTAGCCTTTGCCAACACCTTTTGAAAGGTTTTTTTTATGGTTCTTTACCTATGGCTACAAAATAAATCACGCTTGTATCTCGGTACAAGAGAGACAGGCAGAGGTCGACAGTAATAGTCACGATGACAGTCTGTAGTTCCACGTCATTATAATAATAACGAGACAATTATTCATTATTATTATCGGGTCGAAACTTTTAATAAAAAATACCTTTTGGTTTTTCAAAGCAATTTCTCTAATCCGGGAATCAATCACGTAAATAGTTTTGATACTTACAGTAAAGGATGGACCTTTACTGTAAGTATCAAAACTATTTAGTCTCTGACTATGGAGTCTCTGTCAGTTCTTCTCTGTGGACCTACTATCTACTATTTGCAATAGACTCTTTAACAATTCATAAGAGCCTGTTAATTGTTTAATTGAAATAAATGGCTTTCGTCTCAGTTAGAAGCCATAGTTTCTTTCATTCCTCAAGAACATGACATCATGCCTTTTACCCCCGAAGGGATAAGCAGAGGTGACCACATTTCACTAGTTATGTTTAAGCGCCATCAGCGCCAAGGGGCGAGCCTATTGCCACCAACTGGGCACAAATGTTTCTGAAAAAACCCAACAACACTAAACTTCTTTAAGAAATATTTTCTCAAACGCGCTTTTCATCATGTAAAGTTTTCACTGCCAATCAGAATGTCGTAATAACTTAATAACTTGATCATGCACGAGTACCTGCGCAGACGCAGGCGCTGCGCCAATTAATCTAGGCCGGTAGGTGACACTCCCCAGTTTGTCGCAACTCACACTAGATCAGCCTAAGATTAATATTGATTACATTTAATAATTAATCAAGTATTAGTAAATGCTTGATCAGTTTCACTTACATGTAAGTTATGAGTAAGTTATATTTTTTCTATGGTTGCTTGATCAATTTTACTTTCATTATGCCATAATTATGTAAGTTATGTTTTTTCTAATCAATGATAGTGCTTAGTCATTTGTTGTTATGACAAATAATTTCAAAACTGGGTTTGAGTTGCATTCATAAAATTAAGATCGTACTTATTTCAATGATTTGCAAGAATGAATATATTTATTCATACTCAAGAGTATAATTCAGTTTTATTTGATAGAATTTGTGACATCATTATCAATAGTTACCAAGTTTATATTCAAGTGGTCCAGGGTTTGATGTCCAAGTCGGGTAGAGTGTTATTGAGTGTGCCATCAGGCAATTTCTCGGTAGCAGCCACGGAGACTGGATTTCTGCCTAGTTTTTGGCAACAACCATGCACGGACATGGACATTGAGCACAACTAGCTAAATGTGATTGTACTCTAGTACACCTCTGCCCATCTCTTCGGGATAGCGCGATGTTAAGTTATGGTTTCGAGCCCCTAGAATGTTACAATTCGATTCAAACGTATGGAGCGGCTGATTAGTTTCTACGTAAATTTTGACTTTAGTATTTCAACGCTATTGATGAGATGACGCTAGACCTTAGAATCACGTTCGTGGCAACAGATTGCACGCGGTGTCCCTTATAGCACCGTGTGTCGGTAATATTTATCAGAATGTAGTACCACAGGGCAATGCCCTCTTCTGACAATGTGAAGGAAAATAACTATCCATTCAACATAACTGACATGGTTACATTTATAAATAGACAACCGAAACAGATTGTTTACAATCTTAATAACAAAAATAACCTTATAATAACTATCAAGAACAGTTCCTAGTGACATTACTTTGGTTTTATCCTTGACGACGCGATCGGCTGCACGCGCGCACTCGATCGCGACGCTCACTGCGCAAGTGCGCATGTCCTTTGTAGGTAAAGTAGGCTTTAAGATTAAGGGGATTGTTTCCTGTAATCGTCAATGCCTAAATGAGGTGTAACGAACACACTAACTGTAAGCATGAAATCAGCGCACGATCATCGACGTGGAAAGTTTTCGTAAGTTATTAAAAAATCATCAAAATTAATAAAGGGTGTAAGACCCTTAACGAAGCCTAGAAATACTTGTTCTTCCCGTCAATACGATGTTTTTTTCTTCTGGACCATAACTTCTAGTTACGGAGATATTGGAGGTCAAAGTTATAACTTTTCCACACCATTTTTTTTTAATACGAGTTCTAAATGTTATTACTTACTCTACTTTAAACACGTCCAAGACCCCTGTACTATTTAATGCATCCATTAGCACAATTTTTTGAGTGCGTTACATTGAGACCTCCCGTAAAACGAGATTTTACCCCAAAAAATGTCGTTTCCCAGCAATAATGTTTGCGTTGATTTACTTAGTTTGATGTACAGAATGCTTGGTTGACGGCTTCGTGAAGGGTCTGTTTACACCCTGGAATAGGGAAGAAATAGGTCACAAGTTTCCCACAGTAGCATAGTTTTGCATACTAGTTGTAACCGATGATATTTTTCTGCTATATACAAGTTGTTTTACTTATAATGGAAAGTTAAACGGAAAAGATTATGTTTTAAAGACACTACCGCAAAAGGCGATCGCGCGTTGATGTCTTTTATATGACAGGAACTTGATTTATCTCTTAACACATTTAGATCTAGTTTCGAAAAAAAACGAATTACTACCATAATATTCTTTCTATACTAATATTATAATGAGGCAAAATGTGTTTGCAAGTTTGTTTGTGGGAACTTCGGAACTAATTCTAAACAGTTTTTTTTAACTGTGCAATAAATTATATTATATACCCCCCACTGCGCGTGTCGGGCCACGCGCAGTGAAGGGTTCCGTAGTAGCCCGTTATATTCAAGCAACTTAGTCACTTTTAAGGATTTATTCTAAGGATTTTGAATTTTGGTACAAAATTATCCAACACCCAAGTTCAACGACTATTAGGTACTGCTAAACTAATAAAGTTATCTTAACCGCTGTAGTTTTCCTTTAAAGTTCATGAAACGCACTATCATCATGAATTTTTCCAGATTTTTCCAGCCATCAGTTTAGCTTTTAGAACGGGGGGCGCCCTACTGGAACAAAAATGTGCACTTTATAGTTTAATATTTCGTAAATGGAGCATTACATCGAAAAGTAGTATTAGTAACTCCGTAATTTTAGAGACCTATTCAATGATACCTATTCATTTTTAAGGTTCCTTGTCAGAACTACGGAACCCTAAAAATGGATTACATAAACAACAAACCGGTATTACGGATACTAATAACTATAGGCAAACAGTTTAGATTGATCATTTATTAACTTTGCAAAACGATTATTAGGCACATATTGGTTTAATTGCTGGCTCTTAAGTCTGTGGTCACAAACACGATTGCTGAGCAAGTGATTATGGTTTCGATAACTACTAAATATTTTCGGTATTTTGCATAGCCCGCAGAAGTCTAGATTCAGCTCGCCCACTATAACTTTAAACATGCAACTGCTTCATTTAACAAATTCTGCTTGATCTATGGACTATCTAACTTTAAATGTAAAAAGATTCTACGTTCTTTTCTTCAAAATAAAAGCTATGATGAAACAGAAAATTATCTCACTAGCTGTCAGTGACATATTATCAAATATTACCTCACTCGACTTCAATCAAAACGAACATACACTCTCTATATCACTACATCACATACACACTCACACACACGCACATACCACTTACACACATACAATCACACACACACACACCTGCACGTATTCAATTATTAAAATTATTGTAGTATAAAAGAAAAAATATTTTACTAATTTTTTTGTAGCTTCTGTAAGGGACAGAGGTTAATCTTTAATACAGGTTATTCTATAACCTAGCTAGGAAAACAGAACTTCACCCACCAGATTGTGATTGACATTGTACAAACCTATATGTATAACTCTGTGTATGCCTCATGTACTACAAACTCCTTTTTTTACTAAATAAATTTATTATTTATTATTAAACATAACTGGCAAAATAAATAAGAATGCACTATACACCTCTTTAAATCCCATGAGGAGAAAAACTAGAAAGATATTATGCCATTATCATAGAAGTTTTAAATAAACTTGAATAGAATACGTCTTTTTATTGTTTTAGCGTTCATGTCGACACGTCTAGCTCAAAGTTCAGCAAAGGTTCGAACCTGCGACCTTTTGCGCGCATGTCCACACCTAAGCATTATTAGACATATAGTGGCATATAATGTGGTTACGTTTTTGTGAGACATAATTAGTTTTCATGCCTTTAATGGTGTTAGTATTTCATACTAGTGTTTTTGTTGGCAACAATGATTGATTTTGGTTTGCTATGAGAAGCATAATAATCATTATCGGCTAATAATGTTCAGTTAGCTAAGTATTATTAGTAACAATGCATTGTCAGTATTCAAGATATGAAAACTTGAATATTATGTCAGGCTCAGAAAGTAAGGCTGCGGGACTGTTCGAAAGAGATACCGTGGCCCCGGAACACAAAGGGCTAAGAAGGAACATGGATAGGTTTTAGTCAGTAAAAGTCTGACACTCTCTTCCGCTTCGCCCAGAGCGAAAGGGGTCACTTGATGATTTCCCATCCGAATAAAGAAAAAAAAAAGGCTCAGAAAGTAGAAGAAAAATCTCTCTGGACGTAGGTAATAGATGGCCTACAAACAGTTACTTTAACATTACAATGGAATAATTTAGGACACTATTAAAATACTTTAATATTAGGTACAAAACTATCGGTTGCCCACAAATATTAGTTTCAAAGTCAAGCTTTTATACAGGGTGTAAAAGACAAGAACACTAAAACGGTTACCACGTAGGTGTTCAGTACATCATTCAGAATAATACCCCACATGAAAATTTTTGCACCGGTATTTTTTTAAAATCAATTCCATACATTTTGACCGTATAAGGATTACACTTTTGTAAGACATGACTGTTTTTTTTTATTATCAGACGAAACATTTCTTATGGGGGGATTCAGAATGATGTGCTGTAACGTCGCTAATACGTCGTAACTGTTTCAGCGTTGGTGTCCTGTCCACCCTGTATACGCAGATGATTCAATCACAAAACCTATTGAAGCACCTTAATAAACATTAGCTTATGTCCGCGGCTTCACCCGCGTGGAGTTCGGTAATTGTCCCACGGGATCGTACTACCAGGACAAAAAGTATCCTATGTATTAATCCAGGTTAAAAACTATCCTCGTGCCCTATTTTGATCTAATTCCATTAAGCCGTTTGAGCATGAAGGAGTAACAAACATACACACATACAAACTTTCGCCTTTATAATATTAATAAGTGTAATAAACACAAATTAACCTGCAGCTTATCTTCCAACCAAGGGATCCCGCCAATAATTCCCCTCAAGACACTAATCTCCTCGCTTCAATACATCATTGACATGACCATCAATAACATTACATACAACTCACACAAAGCCTGCCCATAATGATGGCTGCCATTCAACTCATACAATGGCTGTGTATGGCTACAATATGGCGAATGGCAATTTCCCTAAAGGTCGCTACTGTGAGCGCTAAATAAACATAATTATTGCAAAACATCATGAGATTTGTTGGGTTTAAGTAAGAAGAGACATGCAGGTTCTGACAAATAACCACTTTTTAGGGCAAAAATACAATTGTTTAAAAAGGAAATATTTAGGCAGTTATAGTCCAAGTATTAATCTGTAAATCTGAAATAAATCGTTTTTGTTTTTATTATTATTATTAATTACTATAGAAGAATATATCTGGGGGCACGGGAGTGCATATGTGGCTTGGCCTTTTCGTCACTCTAAGAACTATTGTATAACAGAAAAGTAAAAAACAGTGGATACATTTTTCACCTTGCAACGATGTGAATGTAGCGAAATGGTCAAGCCACATATTTTGACAAAGGTGTAGAGTTTGTGAAGTTAGACCTTGTAGAGTTAGGGCGTGTAGAGTTAGAAGCTTGGCTATACATGAGATCTGATAACTTTTTGACAGTGCGAGCCATATGGCCTCGTCTTGGCAACATTTTACATGAAAATGTTTTTGGTGGGATCAGTTATTCTTGGACTTGTGATTTAGTTTAAAAATAGCATAATATCACTTCTGTAATCCCCGAAAAGTTATACGGAAGTGTACTGATAGTGCACCCACATTTCACTGGTTAAGTGAATCGGTTTCATGTAGGCTAGCATGCTCCTCTATAGGCCGGGTAGGGGGTGAAAAAAAACCGTCATGTAATTGGAAAGCTATTTACTTAACATTCTGCGTGTAATAAATTGGGATCCTGGCAGGAGAATGACGATGATGATCATTCTGCAAGGTGGTCAATCAAAGAGGACAATTCAAATCATCTGGAGCTATTTCACCATCATAAAAACTTTTTAAATACTCATACTTAGTGGCGGTGCTTTCAAGTTTGGCTTGCCCTTATAACCTACTACTTGTTCTTGATGTTAGGGGGCTGCCCTAGGGGCTTGCCGTATTGTTGGCTCCTAGGCACCCGCGCCCGCTTCAGCCTATTCCTCGGCCCTTATAATAATACGCACCATCAAAACATATCGCAACGCATCTTAGTTCTCACAGCACATTACGTTCGACACATTACCCCCCGTACCGCTTAGAGGTTAAACAGAGGATTACGAACAGATCAATATTAGTGACAAGAAAAGAGAAGAATCGTCAGCATGTTTTATAGCATGTGTTGTGTATATCATAGGAAGTTGATCAAAAGGTCATAGATTCATTAACTCTATACCCGATTTCCATAAAATTTACCCAACACTTAATGATATTTAAGTATCACAGTTATTTTCATATTTCTTGAATATAATAATAATAATAAATAGCCTTTATTTGCCTTAACAACTCTTACGATACAATAAATTCATTTAGCCTTATAATTAACAATAATAAATTTCATTAGACACTACATTTGACACAACCTAATATTTTACAATAGGTACCTGTAGCATTTTATTAAACATTACATTTCACATAATATACATTTAACATTAAATTTCATCTCATAAAGTTTTTAACATTATAAGTAACATTAGTACATTTCATTTATATTTCATTTTTAATATTTATTCAAACACATACTTTTTTCCATTCATCATTTTTTTTTTTTTCTTTTTTTTTTTCCATACAGTGGTAGGTACATTCATTTCATGAAATTTAAAACTTTTTTTATCAAACATTAGCACATTACATAATAAATAACATGAGCACATTACATTTAACATTTCATTTAATGCAGCATTTCTTTAATATTACATGTCACGTTACAATTACATTTAATTTAATCAGGTAAATAATTTTAACATGTCATCGAACATTATTACATTTAATTGTTACATAGCTTTTTTTTTATTTTTTTTTATTTAAGGCCCCGTTGGAGGAGGAGGCCTATACCCATATAGGCCTCCTCCAACTTTTTCCATGAGTTTCTCTCCTTCGCCTGCTCTGTCCATTCCTTTCCGGCAATTTGTTTTATTTCATCTTCCCAGCGTTCTCTCGGGCGGCCTCTGGCCCTCTTGCCGCTTGGGCCTTGCCATTGAGTTACCAATTGTGTCCATCTTCCATCTGTCATTCTCGCTACGTGTGCAGCCCACTTCCACTTCAGGCGTTTTGTATGTTGAAGAGCATCTATAATATTAGTTCTTTTGCGTATGATTTTTGATTTTTGTTTATCTTTCAACCTTACATTCAGAATGCTTCTTTCCATCGCGCGTTTGGTTTTATGTATTTTGTCTCGTGTATAATTATTGTAAATCCAGGTTTGACACCCGTAAGAAAGGCAGGGTAGCAGACAGGAGTCCATGACTATCTTTTTTAATTTTAAGGGTAGTTTTGACTTAAGTATTTCTTTTAAACTCCAGAACTTATTCCATGTCAAGTTGATTCTCCTATCAATCTCATCTTTGTGTCTCGAATTGCTAAAAGAAATGCGTTTACCTAAATATATATAGTTTTCCACGTACTCTAGTCTATGTGTTTCATTAATTAGAATAGGATTTTGAACTGCGTTAGTCATTACTTTTGTTTTGGCTGTGTTAAGTTTTAATCCTATGTTGTTGCTAGCCTCGCATAGTTCTGCTATCATTTCTTTCAATTGGCTAGATGACTTTGAGAAGAGAACTATGTCATCTGCGAATCGAAGGTTGCTGAGGTATTTTCCGTGAATATTAATCCCTTTTTGTTCCCAGTTTAAATCTCGCATTATGTGTTGTAGAACAGATATGAAGATTGTAGGTGATAGCGGATCTCCCTGTTTTACGCCTCTACATATACGGATTTTTGGCCCCAACCGGTCTAGCTTTACGCGGCTTACGCTTTTGCTATAGATGTCGTTTAAGATATCTACATACATTTTTGGTATACCTTCATTGTCTAGCGCTTGCCATAAGCTTTCGTGAGATATGGAGTCAAAGGCCTTCGCGTAGTCGATAAAGGCCAAGTATAGGGGTTGTTGGAGTTCTTGGAATTTTTCGATAACTTGTTCTAAGGTATGAATATGGTCGATGGTACAAAAACCTCTTCGAAAGCCGGCCTGTTCTACTGGTTGGTGTGTCTCAATTTTTGGCACAATTCTCTTATTTAGGCAGGCTGCGAATAGTTTGTAGATAGACGGCAGAAGGCTGATAGGTCGGTAATTACTTACATCTGACGGGTCTCCTTTCTTGTACAAGAGTACTATTCTGGACTCAGTCCATTTTGTGGGCACTTTCTGCTCTTCGAGGATTTTATTAAAAAGAGTCGTGAGCGGGCTAGCCAGAATAAACTTCCCGAGCTTGAGAGCTTCGTTTGGTATATTGTCTCCAGGGTTTTTTTCTTGTTTAAGTCTGTCAATTTGTATTATTATTTCAGGTTCGTCGAAAGGTTTGACCGTTGCTGGTGGCTTTGTGCTTTCTTCTTGATTTTTATATGGTTTTAGCATTTCATTCCGGCTTTGGGGGCTGTAGAGGTCTTTGTAGAAGTCCGAGGCTATTTTGACAATATCTTCCCTTGTTTGCGTTCCTTTTTGAGGACTTTTTGGTTTTAGTTTTGGTATCCATGTTTTGCTAGTATTAAGTTGCTTGTACGCTCTTTTTTGGCTTCCGGATTTCAGTAAGTTGGTTTCTATTATATTCATCCTATAGTTTTCGTAGTCTTTTTTGAGAAGTTTGTTTGTGTTCTTGTATAGGCTTGAAAGTTCTTGCTTGTCTTCTTTACTTTTTGCTGGTTTGCTTTATAACTCAATTCGTCCCTTTATTACATCCTTTGTTTCTACTGAAATTATGTTTTTTTTCCTTATTTCTTGAATAACACGTGAAAATAGATTGGAAGGTTATGAGGGATAACTTGCCCAACA
Source organism: Xestia rhomboidea (assembly GCA_963853795.1). Lineage (NCBI taxonomy): Eukaryota > Metazoa > Arthropoda > Insecta > Lepidoptera > Noctuidae > Xestia > Xestia rhomboidea. Next base: position 16,626,183 of record OY970778.1, read on the forward strand.
GTGGGACAATACACGGTGGATCATCAGATATTTAAACGCAAGCTCCTCGTCAAAGTTATGGCCTCATTTTATTTTAAACTAGCTGATGCCCGCAGCTTCGCCCACCCGCAAATTATATACTAAAACCTTCCTGTTGAATCACTCTATCTATTAAAAACAACCGCATCAAAATTCGTTGCGTAGTTTTAATGATTTAAGCATACATAGGGATATAGGGACAGAGAAAGCGACTTTGTTTTATACTATGTAGTGATAGTAACATTCCTCTTTGCCCAGTTGGTCTAGTGATCGCAAGCGCTACCGCTGACCATGAGGTCCTGGGTTCGATTCCCAGATCGAGCAAAGAATTATTGTTGTCCATTAGAAATTTGTCAGTAGTAAGTAGTCCATAATTTGGATTTGCGTCTGTTAGATGGCAATAGACTCTCCGCCTATTACATGGGACTTTAATAATATAACAAAGTAGTCTATCCAACTACTTAAGAACACCGGAAACGCTCAAATGTATTTTTTATTCATTACATGCACAAACATGTGTTTTATTATGTAATGAGAGTACATTATGTGTCGATTCAGATTAGCACATTCTTTATAGGAGAATGAAGATCTACACACATAAGTAATATAAACTGGCCTGCAAAACTACACAAAGGTACACAAGATATATTTTCGAAACAAAAAGGACTCGAAAAGGAGTTTAATTTTGTCTATAGTTTCAAAGAATGCTAATAAAAATTGGTATAAAAAGTTTTATTTATTTTAAATCTCTAACTTATTACAAAAAAAAAAAAATGAAAAGTGTAGTACTTTGTTTTGCAGGCCAGTGTATTTACGTAGATTGTCTGACAGACCGGGAAATGTCGTGACGAAAGCTTTGAGTATGAATGTGGATGGGTATAAGAGTAGAGGAAGACCAAAGAAACGATTGATGGACTGTGTGAAGGATGATAAGGCAAGAAAGGAGGTGTCTGATGAGATGACGAGGAATAGAGAAGTATGGAAGAAGAAGATAAATGTTGCACAGACCCCCAAATAAATTGTGGGATAAGGGCGTAAAAAACACACTTGTTCTCCTCGTCATTGCGATCATTTTTTTGTTCTACTCCATACCTTTGAACCTTCTAGTTACGGAGATATTGGGGGTCAAAGTTCCAACTTTTTTGACAACGTTTTTTTTTTAATACAAGTTTTTAATATAAGATTTTTGCTTTAAAAACCTCCACGACCGCCGTACTATTCAATCCATCCATCAGCACAATGTTTTGAGTGCGTTACATTGAGTTCTACCACAAAACGTGATTTTTCACCCCAAAAAAAAAAGTCGTTGCCAGCAATAATTTTTGCGTAAAGTTACTTAGTTTGATGTACAGAATGCTTGGTTGACGGCTTCGTGATGAGGGTGATACACCCTGTATGTATAGAAGTAAGAACTTTTTTCCAAGAGTTCTCTATTATAACCAAATTTAACAATAACAATGAGGTACATAACTGAAAATGTTGTTAAAGATTTTAATTGATTAAATTTTACTCTGTTACTAATGGCAATTCTCTGATAAGTCCACGATTTGTGTTGGAAACAATTTTCTTTAATTTTATGTCGAGAAGGTTATATGCTGGTTAAGCTGTTTAACTGAAAAACCTACTTACTTATTAAACTACGGTTTAAAACAAAGAAACATTAGAATGGCAATCCAAACGTTAACTTACTACACAACAAAACATCACGCCTGTAATCCCCAAAGGGTTAGGCAGAAGTGTACCTAGTAGTACACCCACAATTTGCCAGTAATGTTCAAGTCCCATGTCATAGGGGGCGAGCCTATTTCCATCAACCGGGCACAAATCCAGACTCCGTGGCTGCTACTGAAAAAATCCTGATGCAGAAACCATTTGTAACCATTTGTACGACCCGGGAATCAAACCCAGAATCTCATGCTCAGCAGTCGCGATTGCGATCACTAGACTAGATTAACTTGATACTTAACGAAAAAATAGGATTTGTTACAAAAGAACCTAAAACATAACATACAATTATTAGCACGCATGCTCAGCGGGTCATAGTTCACTGTGGCGGCGATGTTGCGCAACTGTGGCGCCACTGCTTGTTAGCAGTTGTTTAAAATCGATTAGTACTGAATTAGATTTGGTCTAATGGTTGTACTTGAAGATATGGCTAGAAAGGAGGTGACCGCTGAGATGACTAGTAATAGAGAAGTATGGAAGAAGAAGACATGCTGCGCCGACCACAAATGAATTGTGATAGGAGCAGGAGAATAATGTTGATGATGGTTGTACTTGACGTAGAAAACAGAATATGAATACCGTAGAAGGTTTATTAAATACTAGCTTGTGTTCGCGGGTTTCCCCGCAAAATGCCCCACAAGAATGAAGGTACTATCGGGATAAAAACAAAAATCCTATGAACCAATCCAGGTCATTGAGTAAAACATGTTATGGTTAGATAAGGCTGAATACTGAGATGACGTCTAAGGGTTCTTATAGACGAGCGGCACGTTGCCAACGGCAGATAAACTGCAGCCGTCGACAGGTGGCGACGGCTGCAGTGCTAATACAAATGAATGGAAAAAAAGACGTGCTGCGCAGAGCTCTAATAAATTCGGGCATGGGCAGTACTATAACAGTAGATACCATTAACATATTACCATGTATGTTACTCTAAAAATAAATGTAGCATACACCTTTTTAATTAATAATTATTGTAGAGAAACACAAATAAAGATGTATAATAAAATAATTTTACAAACAAAACTTAACTAGTGCCTAAAATGTAACTGTAAAATGCATAAACCGAATTTACATAAACATCTTACTTTCAACAATTGTAAATACAAGCAAAAGCATGTAATTTCACTCAGATTACCGAAATAATCTAATATGTAATGCATATAATAGCACAATTACATAATGTTGCATCTTCTGTACAATGTAGATAAATAGTGAGATGTTCACGTGAATGTGAAAGCATTCTGAAGTGAAGTGAATTCTTGCCTCCCGCGTACATTCATTGACCTGTCTAGCTGAACAAGACTCCTACCCTCCTACGGCTACACCCCTCCCGACCCTCCCCTCCTGTCCTCCTTGTCTTAAGGTAGCCATACACGCTAGGGAGTACCTGGCAGGTTTACCTGTACAGGTAAGCTTGAGCTGCGTAGAGGACGAACCTGCACAGTTCTGCAAAATGTACACGGCTTCCTTTAAGTATGTTTTATGAATGAAAATCAAATTGACAAACAATTCCATTTTTTCTTCCAAAAAGACAAAGTGCGCCTTGAAATATCTCATATACTTACCTATCTTTAATTTCAACGATACTTTTATCACACTGGAATTGAAAGATGCAATAGAAAGATGTAAATGGACCCTTCAGGAAACCGTCAACCAAGCATTCTGTAAATCAAGCTAAGTAACTCTACACAAAACACATTCATGGGAAAATATATATTTTTTTTTTGTGGTGAAAAATCACGTTTTACGGTTGAACTCAATGTAATGAAACTCTGAAAAAGTTGGAACTTTGACCCCTAATATCTCCGTAACTATAAGATTCCCGAGTGTGTGGTCTAGGAGAAAAAAAAAAAGATCGCAATGAAGGGGAGAATAAGTACCTTTGGGCTTTCGGTATTTTACACCCATTAGGTACGAAGGCTGTAATAGTTCCTGGGATAAACAGTTTCATAAGCAGTTTTAAAATTTCTAGTAGTACAGTAAAACAATAACCCTTTTTTTTTTTTTTTTTTTTTTTTTTTTCGGATGGGAAATCATCAAATGACTTCTCCCGCTCTGGGCTGAGCAGGAGGGAGTGTCAGACTTTTACTGACTAAAACCCATCCATGTTCCTTCATCGCCCTTTGTGTTCCGGGGCCACGGTATCTCTTTCGAATAGTCCCGCAGCCCCGGCAGGCTTCGGCCCTTGCGGACCCCTTCACTGATGCTGACTCTCTTTGAGGCGCGCGTGGAACACGAACGCGCCGTCGACACGGCCTGTCGTCATGAGACGTACGGACGGCGAGCTAGCCCATAGCTCCCCGTCCACAGGCCCGCGTCTACGGTGGCCGGAAGCCACCACGTGGCCCCCGACGCCCGGGGCGTCTCCCGCGGCGGCCGGGACGTGAGGATCTCTCCCTGTCCTGTTCCGCCACCTCCTTCGCTAGCATGACTGCTTCGCAGAAGGAGGTGACGGCGTCCCATTCCGTCTCGCTCCGGACCATGGCACGAACCAGGGCCGGGAGCGAGAGGTCGCCGCCGCCGATCGCCACCTCGAGGACACGGCGGTGCTCCACCCAAGCGGGGCACACCTCCACAGTGTGCTCCACCGTGTCCTCCGGCCTATCCTCACAATGATAGCACCCGGGCGTTTCCTCCCGCCCGATTCGGTGCAGGAACTTACCGAAACATCCGTGTCCGGTAAGAACCTGCGTCAGGCGGAAGGTGAGGACGCCGTGGCGTCTCTCCAGCCACTCCTCAAAGAGGGGACTTATCGCCACTATTGTGGCGTGCCCTGCACGGGGTTGCGATAGTCGCTCTCTCCATGTCGCCATGAGATCCCGCCGGAAGTCCGTCCGCTGAGCGACAATTTGCCGCGGCAGCGGAGTTTCCCCCCGGCGTAGCGCCTCCGCGCGCCACTCATGTAGGCGCGCGAGGACTATTGCCTCCAGATCCCATGGCGGCAATCCGGCAAGGAGGCTCGCCGCCTCGCGGGAGATCGTGCGGTACCCCCGGATTAGCCTTACGGCCACCACCTTTTGGGGCGCGTTCAAATAGTTGGCGGCTCGCTGCCTCAATGAACGCGCCCACACCGGGGCCCCGTAAAGGGCCATGGACCGCACGACTCCCGCGTAGAGCCTCCGGCAGGAGGCGTTTGGCCCCCCCAGGTTGGGCAGGAGCCGCCTGAAGGCAGCCCCTGTCCGCTCCAGTTTGGGGGCCAAACGTCGGAAATGCTCCACGAAGTTCCACCGGCTGTCGAGGACAAGTCCCAGGTACTTCAACGTCGACTCGACGCCGATGGAAACCCCTCCTGCCATCACTGAGGATCCCGGAGGTGGCGCATTCCGAGGCCCATGAAAGCACATGGCCTCGGACTTGTGCAATGCCACCTCGAGACCCAGTTGCCGGATCCTCTCAACGACTATCGCAACCCCGCGTGTCATAGTGTCGGCCGCCGCCTCGTGCGACCTCCCCTGTGCCAGCACCAGCGTGTCGTCAGCGTAGCAAACTACGCTGACACCGCTAGGGAGGTCGGCGCGCAGCACCCAGTCGTACCCGATGTTCCACAAGGACGGCCCCAGAACCGATCCCTGTGGAACACCGCACGACATCTCTCGCCGGTTCCAGTCTCCGCTGCGACCGGGGTAAATGACGGCCCTATCCGTCAGGTAGTCCCCGACCACACGACGAAGGTAGGTCGGCACCCGGTGATACCGGAGTGCCTCCCTTATGCAGCTCCAGGGCATGGAGTTGAAGGCGTTGGCGATGTCGAGAGACACCGCCAAGACCACCCCACCCCTGGACACCGCATCCCTCGTCGTAAGGGCTCTCACGCGCATGATGGCGTCCACCGTAGAGCGCCCCTTGCGGAAACCATATTGGTGTTCCGCAAGGTCCGGCCCCGTCTCCGCAAGGTGCTCGGCGAGGCGGTTTGCAATGACTCTTTCAAAGAGCTTGCCCACCTCGTCGAGCAACACCACGGGCCGGTAGGCGGACGGAGAGTCCGCCGGGCGCCCCGGCTTCCGGATGAGGACCAGCTTCCCCGTCTTCCAGCGAAGCGGGAACTGGCCCCTCTCCAAGCATGCGCTTAAGAACCCCTCTAGTCGGGGACCGAGAGCCTCCGAGGCCAGGACCCAGGCTTTGCCAGGCAAGCCGTCGGGTCCCGGGGCGGTATTTTTGGCACTGAGCCTGCGTACCGCCACTCTCAGTTCTACCCCGGTCACTTCCGGAGCGTCGTCGTCGTCGCTTTCGTGGTCCGCTTCCGGCACCGCAGCCGGCAGAGCCATAGGCGGGGGCGGGTGTTCCCCTCGCGAGGGGAACAGAGCGCTCACCACGTCCTCCACGAGCTGAGGCCGGAGACTCTGCGTCAGCGGGGGGGCCCAGGTGCGGAGTTTATCCCGCACCATCTTGTAAGGGCGCCCCCACGGATCTCTGTCGAGAGCCCCCAGCATCTCCTCGCGGGCCAGATCCCTGGCCCGCAGGACAGCCCCGCGGAAAACAATAACCCTACAGTTTAAAGTTCAAAATCTACTTTCATGTAAAATCAGTTTCCGTAATTTAGCCTACTATTAATGTTTTAATGATGTGCCTAGCTATTGTATTAATTTCGGACTAAACATGCCATTAAGTGAGTTACCCATTATTTAAATTATTGCTTCCTCTGTAATTTATACAACATTCTAATATTGTCAATGAATGGTATTTCACAAAATTATGCAGATTGGCAATGGTCTATTATTATTAGTGAACGGTCTGCATTCTACGAAAGGAAATACATCCATTCATACATAAGATAGCCAAATAAATAGAATGTTGTATGTATTAGTATTTATATCGAATATGGGTCAGTGTAGACGACTTTTTACTAAATATTAGGTGGCTAAAACGAGACTTCGCATTTGCACATTTTATATAAATGTATTAGTTGCCTCTAAGACTAAATATTACATTTCAAACTTTGAACCGTACACTGCTGGTTTTTTATAGTTTCATCTTGTAATCATATCACCAACCCGTCTTGAGCAAGCGTGGTGATCAATGCTCGTGCCTTCTTTGTATGAGAAGAGGCCTTTGCCCAGCAGTGGGACAGTAACAGGCTGGTATATTATTATTATTTTGTGATAAATCTTGCGTATGAATAAGTACAAACTGATGGACAAGTGGACATAGGCCTCTCCCAATATGTACTACAACTCCTGATGCTTCGCCTTTCGCATCCAATCTGTCCAGCCATGCTTTTAAGGTCATCAGACGAACTGCAGGGGGGGTGGGGTCTTCTGCTCTACCAAGACTCATTTGCTTCACCAAAAATTGCTACCTATTTACTACCCATTGCTATCTATAGTTGACACACATAGCTAACTCTTTAATACTACAATTTGGAAATACAAAATGATTTGATACGTTGCCTACTTACCCTAAATGATAATTCGATATACGTATATGCATATACTAACCTAGCAATTTTCCCTAATAATCTAATTAAACCAAAAAGGCACGGCAAAAACCAACCCTACTTCCTCATCTCAAAGTACATTTTGCCTTAACTTTTCTATCGTAATGTTTGACCTTTATCAATCTGCAACGTAGTCTTGTGAATTTGTTTCTTTTCATAAATTACCTTTGTCAGCCATTATAAATAACTCAGGCATTTTGTAATATACCTGTAATTGTGTGATGCTTGCTACATGTATGAGAGTTTTAAGAAAGAATGCCAAATTAATTTTGATGAGGGAATGTGTGGAGCAAGATTTTGGTGAGACAGAACTTCGTCAAGACTCAATAATAAAACACTAAATAAAATCTGTGTTTGAGAAATCGCCAAGTGGTTGGTCGACTCTTCACGTGACCAGAGGGCGGGCCTATATTTTGGCCAAAGAATCAGCATTGCCATCCAAAGTGGCAATGCTGCCAGCTTTCTGGGCACTTTTTCAGTTGACAGCGATGTGGACGAATTTTTTGACGCCCTGTAACCGTTTTGTTACTTGTACATATTTTTATTATTATTTAGAGTTGTAGTTTGTATATAAGTAGTTCAAATTACGGACATTTTATTAGTCTGAATGAAACGTATAAAGAAAATTAAAAGAAAACACAATATTCACAAACCACGACATACGTTAATTTACTAATAGTATGTCTCGTTAGTGTTATCTGAGATCAATTACCAGATGGGGAAAAGTGTTATTGGGTTTTTCCGTCAGGAATAATTTCTAAGTTAACAACTTCTTTCTACGTTATCAAACGGGCTGGTTTACGTCTTTAATACACCTGGTGTTGTGCCTATTGCCATAAACTAAGGCCACAAATCGGAACTCCAAGCAGTAACCTGATCGATAAACGCAGTAACACTTTTCCCGAGCTAGGAATCGAACCAAGGACCTCAAGCTCAGCAGTCACACAACCACTGCACCAACGAGGAAGTCGCTGCCCCTACCTACCTCTCAAAACGTAGAACCGTCAAAATACAAAAAACTACAATACAAAGTACGTAAGTACTAGAACTTTAATGTTATGTAAGGTCAGGGAGACAGGTACACATGTACTGCGGGCCTCCACCACCGTCACGGATCACTAGGTCGCTAGAATGTGCACCAAGTGCGCACTACGATTCACTTCAATTTGTATTGTCGTAAATAAAGCCACTTATTGTATGTGCATAAATTATCTTTGTGTGTGTTTTGGTGGTCTTGGTGTTCTGTCATGTCGGCACGACTTATAAGAGCTTACGGTGTTACAAACTGAGTTGAGAGTAGCTAAAGTAACCGCGTATCCCCGATTTGCAGATGATTTGACATTCATGACATAGCTAGAAGGGAACCTCATAGCTATCATAAACATTATTTTCACCCACTTTTGGGTATAGGCCCCCCTTTTTGTCTGCCAGTCCTCACTGTTCTGTGCGTCCTAATCGATCTGTTTCTCGCAATTTAGACGATATCGTCAGCCTAACACGCTTTTGGACGGCCCTGGTTTCTTGGGTCCAATCTGGCCACCATTCGGTCAAAACCTTACTACATCGGTCATCTCCTCGTCTAGCCAGATGTCGAGACTAACTCCACTTTAGGTGTATCGCCCTGTCCTCGACGTGGAAGAGTTTCGTCCGAGGATGGATTATGGTGTTAGCTGTAATAGCTATCAGCCGGACACAAATTCAGACACAGCCGTGTCTGATGAATGGCCTATTTCTAAGATATACCCAATGGAACGCGGGCAAAGACATTAGACATTTTCGTTTGAATCTTTTCTTCAACAACTGTCCGTTTATAGCACATGCCTTGGGTGCACTGTTAGGTGCAGAAAAATCTGTTAACCAATTTATTTACCATCCACCCGCATTCTCCAGTCATCCCGCGATCATGGCGCTTACAACAGCGTCAAAATATCGGGAGCTCAGAATAAAGGATAATCACGGATGATTGAGTAAGTGATAGTAGAGTTTATGCCTTGGGTGATAAGAGGAATCTACTAGCTACCTCTCTAGTTCACAAGGTGACTCTAGAACGTTCGGTTAGAGTTACGTAACGGATGGTAGACGGTACATCGAGAGCGGCCGTACTGTCACTCGCGGAAACATTACGGCGATGAATTTATATTTAAGGAGAATCTACTAGTTATGTTGGAGCTATACGGTTGTTAGCAACAAGACAGTTAAAAAGCTTATTGAATAGCATTGCTCAAAGCTGGATTACGTCTGTAATTTCTTTTTCTAACAGACATATAGAAACAGTTTCATACAACCTACTTCCTAACCTACTATATAATAAATGCGAAAGTTTGTGAGGATGGATGGAAGGATGGATGTTAGTTACTCTTTCACGCAAAAACTACTGAACAGATTATGATGAAAATGACACAGATAGCTTAAAACCTGGATTAACATACATGGCCGCCCAGAGACGCGGTCTCGTTCTACTGCCATGCGTGATCTACACAACAACTTATATATCATCATGATCTGTCAAATGACCAATTTGGTCGAGACGCCATTGTTTAACTATTGTGTCTACTTCGTGGACAGATCATGGGATACGATACTTTTTATCCCGTTAGTATGATCCCTTGGGACAATTATCGGCATAAGCTAGTTGTTTACTAAACGTTGGCTTCCCTAGTTATTTTAAAGGAAAGAAAATGACTCGTCGTGTAAATACAGACTGGAAGGGCTATCGGCGCACAAACGACGAGATTTTAAATACAATCGTCTTGCCTTTATTCTTCATCAAAGGGTAAGCCACGTTGCAGATTGCAGTACACCCATATATCGCTAGTGACGTTTGAATATCATGTACAGAATCTAAATATATAAAAGAAGAAACTGACTGACTCATCTATCAACGCACAGCCCAAACCGCTGGGTCTACAGATTCCAAATTTGGCAAGTAGGTTCCTTATGTGGTCTAGGGGTGCACTAAGAAAGGATTTTTCAAAATTCAACCCCTAAGGGGGTTAAACGGGACTCCAAAGTTTGTACGGGGAAACAAGATTAGTTAGTCTATTTTATTCGAAACTTCACAGGAAGCACTCCTGTGAAGTTTCGAATAAAATAGACTAACTAAAAATAAATGAGTAGAAACGGGTTTCAGGTTTTTTCAGAATTCAACCCCTAAGAGGGGGAAATGGGGTGACGAAGTCTAAAAATCAATGCACAGCTTAAACCGCTGGGTCTACAGATTCCAAATTTGTCAAATAGGTTCCTTATGTGGTCTATGGGTGCACTAAGAAAGGATTTTTAAAAATTCACCCCCTAACGGGGTTAGACGGGGCTCCAAAGTTTGTATGGGGAAACAAGATTAGTTAGACTATTTTATTCGAAACTTCACAGGAGTGCTCCTATTAATAAATGAGTAAAACGGGTTTCAGGTTTTTTCAGAATTCAACCCCTAATATGGAGAAATGGGGTGACAAAGTCTGAAAATCAACATGGCTTTAGTTTGTATGGTTTATCGGGTCAGGTGTATTACAAAAACAACGATTTAAAGATTTAATGTAGTGGACCTGAAATATCATCATCCAGGGGATGGTATTGGGGTGCGATGGGGTTGAAATGTCTAAAAATCAATATGGGTGTCGATACCGAGATTATCAGGGGTGCTGATTACGAATATGGCATTTATTTTGAGTTCAGAGAGTTAGATTTTTTGATTGTTAGAGATTCAGAGAGGTAGAGTAACGATGATGATGAATGTGATAACGATGATGATGAATGTGATAACGATGATGATTTGTGATTACGACGATGATGATTGTGATTACGATAATAATGAGTGTGATGACGATGATGGTGATTATGATGATGATGATTGTGATTACGATGATGATAATTATGATTACGATGATAGTGATAGTGACAGTGATTATGATAGTGACAGTGATTGTGATAGTGACAGTGATTGTGATAGTGACAGTGATTGTGACAGTGATTGTGACAGGGATTGTGACAGTGATTGTGACAGTGATTGGGACGGTGATTGTGACAGTGATTGTGACAGTGACTGTGACAGTGACTGTGACAGTGATGGTGATTGTGATAATGACTGTGATGGTGATCGTGATAGTGATGGTGATTGTGATGATAATAATTGTGATCATTATGAAATTTGGCACATGGATAGTTTATAACCTGGATTAACATGTAGGATCCTATTTATCCCTTTAGTATGATCCCGTGGGACAGTTACCGAACTTCACGCGGGCGAAGCCGCGGGCAACAGCTAGTAAGTCATATGAAGGGGATTGACCGCCACATTCACTGGCAGAAGTCCAGCGCCCGGGCTAACTGCGGAGTTATTCTGATTAGACTAAAATCAACAGAGCAAATGCTTATCGTTATCGAATCTGATCACATTCATCGACTTAATCTCACAGCTCACAACTACAGTTATTAATACCCATTGCGCATGATTATAGCACACTGGTACTGAGCTACATAATGCGATCACGCTCGGGTGCGCGGGCGCAGATCGGTGCGAGTAAAAGTCATGGTCAGTTGAAGTCAATAACACGTGGAAAGGGGATCGATTGGATGCAAATATTGGGTGATTGTTATTGTCACATATTAGCTGTAGAAGACGAAATACAACTAAAATTACAAAGAGGTAAAATTTGTTTGTACGCTTGTACGTAGGGGGTAATCTCCGAAACTAATGATACGATTCCGAAAATTCTTTCACAATTGGGAAGCTATACATTATCCCCGAGTGTTATAGTGTACATTTAAAACGATCTCGTGAGTACATATCGCTCAAAACGCGAGCGAAGCTGCAAGCAAAAGCTAGTCGAGCATAATTATTTTAAAACTGTCTAAATGGAATCTCTTAAAACTATGCTATAGGTTCCCAGGAACTCTCTCTCTCAAATTTCTGATTAGAAGACTATTTTCTGGATTTGTTGTGCCCGTGGTGGTAATAGGATCCTCCTTTTTTACATGGGACACACATGATTGGTAAAATGTGAGTGCACCTTTACCTACACCTCTGCCTAATCCTTTCTGGAAAGAAGCGTCGTGTTGTGTTATACATGTAAAGCACACAGTATTGAATATCACAATGACTAAATTCATTTAATTTAAAAAGCCACAATACAGTACCAAACTGTTCAAAAACTTACTACATTTCATTTACAAAATATCACGCCTGTAATCCCCGAAGGGTTGGGCAGAGGTATACCCTATACATCTCACTAGTGAACATTTGTAGTAAGTACACCCACATTTCGCCGGTTATTTTTAAGTCCCATGTAATAGTGGGTGACCCTATTACCATCAACCGGGCCCAAATCCAGACTCCGTGGCTGCTACTGAGAAAATTCTGTTAGAAAAACCCAATTACACTTTGCCCAACCTGGGAATCAAACCGAGGACCTGCTCAGCAGTCGCGCTTGCGACCACCAGACCACGAGGCAGTCCTCCATTTTCATTTACTGCATGCTTTTTCACGAATTGCACAACAAAAGTGTAGTTAGAATACCTACCAACTTACCTAAAGTATGTTTACGACTAACAATTACCACGGCAAGCAAAAACAGCGTTAACAGCTAGTTGAGCCCTCAAAACCCATTATTTTAACAGGACATACGTTGTCAACAAAATGCTTATGGTCTATTAAGCCCCATTACAGCTACATTGCCCAACAACAATTACATAGGTGTTGGCGGTCAAACATGTTCGTCAAACTGTAGGTATTAAGGTAATTACTGATACCTTATTGGTTTAAGGGACGTAAGTACTCAGCCTGGGATCTGAGGTTCGAATACTAGTTCAGGCAAAGTGTTATTGGGTTTTTCTATCAAGAGATATCTAAAAAATAAAGCTTTAACAAGTTTTTTTTTTCCTGGAGTCTCAAATTTTGTTCAGAATATGACAATAAAAATCATCATCATCCTAAAAATGATCTCTGGCCGACTGGACTGCGTGATCATTAACCGGTGCTGCAAAATATCTGCTGGACCTGCAGCATAGTAACGTTGTGCCCCTTATTTCACGATTTGTATATGTAATCTAGTTTACTAACTTAGCTATAAGTGGAATTGTTACTACCACTATGAGTTATGTTACTCGAATAAATAATTGAATTATTATTATTCAAATTAAGCCGTGAATGAGCACTTTTAAAAAGTTAAAGTAAACAAGTAATCTAAAACACTAGGCATTTAGAAGTCTGTCTTTGATGAAAGGCAAACCTCAAAATGAAGGGTTTTATAGCTGAAAGAAAACTACGTTCGCCACTTGTATGGAAATAAAATCAAAATATTTATTCCACAGAGGCCCACATTGGCTATTATAAAACGTCCATAAAAGGTGTACGGTTCAGGTTGGTCGTTCCTTATAGAGGAACTGGCTAGAAACTCCATGGTTACTCTAAGTCTAAACAGAAACATAACTAGCAAATTAAGCTGGATTCTAGACCAACCCTGCGTCAATTGCAAGCGTGTTGTTGTAAGTAAAACAAGCCTAGTTAGGTAACTTGTTAAGTTCTTAAGTTATGTTAGTTTGTTTAGGTCTTGAGAAGCACCTAAAAGGCATGTAAGTAGTTATGAAGATTGCATTGCCTAAGAGCTACTGTGTGGCGTGATTATGAAATATTAGAGTCATCTGTGACCAAGAATTTCTTGACGCCAATTAGGAACTTAGGAACAAAAACTATAATTAGTGGTGTGGAATCTCGAGATAGGCTTAAGTGTGTAATCATAATGGTCTACAATAAACAACACTGTATTTCTACTATGCAAAGGCTTATTTTTAAATTAATAACCACTTTTAAAATAAACAGACCTTATCTGCATTCAGACAGATCACAATTTGACTGAGGTACATATAAAAACAAAAGTTACACGAAAGAATCCTCTTGATGTTCTGCCTTCTATGATTTATTTCTTCTTGGCGTATCGATTGCAAAAAGTTCAAAATGGTTTTTGGACCAAAACTCAGCATCGCGATCTGATAATGCTTTTAAAACTATTTTCTCGATGTTTCCAACACAGTCACCTTCTCTAAACTCGTACAATGACGTGTAAACATCATTCACAAGTAATAAACAACATACAGCTACACTGTCAGCCCCTTACATAAACCGTCACGGGTCATAACTCCCCAAAACGACCACAAAACCCATCCTTCACTGACCACATGAATATTTTCGTACATAAACTTGCACAATACTTATTTAATAGCCACCCATCAAGTAATAACGCGGGGAAAGCATCGCATGCGCCTCGGTATGCGCCCGCGCAGATGAAAGTACGATTGCATCTAGTAATAATTCATTATGAACGAATTGTGACGGTTTATAGTTGCAATTTTGTGTTTAGTGTGTTTTCAGTTGTAATGGGTTTCATTTCAGCGATTGGATTTTTTTTTTGTGAGTGTAGGATGAAATGTTACTACTAGGTAATTTTAATTTGTCACTGAGCTGGAAATTTTGACTGACTGTTTTCAAATTTCGCACGTGAATGTACTTGAATCTTAATTAAAAATTGTATAGGACAAGAAACACATTGTAGAGCTAATTGAAGGCACAATCCTATAATGTTCCCATTGCTGGGACACAGGCTTTTGCACTGTGAGAGGGAGTGGGTTTTTAGTTCTAGGACATGGATTCCTTCACCCGTTTAAGGGTAGTGGTGATGAAGAAAATTAGACAACGTAAAATGCCTGCCCACCTTCGAACACATAACTTACGTCACGTAATTCGACTTCGGCTACACTTTCAGATTGCGTTCTGGTATTTTCAAAGAATCAGTCAGGCATGAGAATGTCTATTATATTTAGTTTTATGGTGTCAGACTCCAGTAGTTTTTACAAAAACGGTGACAAGTCAGAGTTGCGTGCAGAGACCCAGCCAAAAGATACGAGTGTACATTTCAATGGACAATGCCTTATACGGAAGATAATATTTATTGCCGTGTAGATGTGAAGATAAAAAGAAAAACATCGAGCTCACTGTTGGCCTGTTGCAACTTAATATGTAGATATCCCTAAAGGGGTTACTAAGTTACTGGAAAGTAGTGGTCAGATACCTGCTCCATGTAAAATAGTGGTATTGAACTGTAGCTCAATTATGGCTCCGGTAAGACTGGAAGCCGAACATAGTCAGGAAATGTCTAGGCAGATGATGAGATATCCCTAAACAGTAACATCTTTGATAAAGCTATGAAAACGTAACCAATGCTGCTACGTTTCAAACTGGAACTATATATCTTGCCGTTTTGACCCAGAATGGTTTCGAGAAAATACACAATATTATTTAGTACTTACTAATCAGTCGTTTAGATTCTAAACGACTGATTATTGTTTAGAATATTATTTCGCCTGTTTTCTAAATTATGAATTTGAAATTTAGAACTCCACTTCAGTATACTTATTGGCGATTTCTAATTCATGATCAGTAATGTAAAATTAAAGTACAGTTTGACTCGGGAAACAAGTGATAGACTGCGTAGTTAATCGTGTCGTGTTAATTTATGGTCAGTTTATATATAAATATAGAAACTGACCATAAATTCCAAAATGGACACCTACATACAGTTAAACTCCGTTAAAGTGACATACATGAACGATTTCAAGAAGTCCACAACACAGAAGCCCAATAAAACAGTCAACAATTCACGAAACACCATCACAATGTTGAATAGGACTCACAATGGCAAATAAACTAACTTTATATTAAGTTTAAAGGTGCTGAATGCAAACCGCACCGATTTGAGTAAACAAACTATTGTTTGAGTAGAAATGTTTGAGAGAATGTATTGCATGGTGGTGAGTCGTGACCTGGATGTTGGGAAATATGATGCGTACAGTATTATGTTAAATTGTGCGTGGTTAAAGAAAATTGAACTGAAACCTATAATTTAAAGAAAGATCGGTGAAGAAATATAACCGTAAACGGAAAATTACTAAAAAATTTGTGGCCCGAAAGGCAAACTTGTGCAACCTGAGATTTCAATGATTAGTGAGTTGTTTTGTTCGTCCTAGTAGTCGCTTCATGTAAAATATTGGTATTCAGCTGCATCCGGTTAGACTGGAAGCCAACCCCTACATAGTTGGAAAAAGGCTGGTGATGAATCGGAAAATTACTTCGATTCTGATGGAAACTGAAGGCCATGTAAAATGAAATTGGGTTCTGAGACGTTTTTCTTTTTGATGTTAAGTAAATAACAATAAGTGCTGATTTTCAGCCTAATTAGAATAATTAACTTTTAATTTTGATCCATTAAATAAACACTTAATACATAACATGATATACCCATTAGTAACTTACGAAAGCGTTGCTTTAGTTAATTTGTATCTGTCTCAAAAAGTTTATTGGATGTTAAATAGATCAATAAAACAGTCATTCTGGAACTACTTCGTTCCCAAACTCCTTAATACTCCTTACTCCTCCATAAGAAGTTATCACTTCAAAAAAATATGGACTTATATATATTATATTCCTGCCTTTTACACCTACAGTCAACATCACAATACTCCATCGCAATATAGATAACTAAATTAATAATAATATCTATAACAAACTATTCGATAATGTGTTCACTTATAACATAAGAGGCTGTCACTGTGTCACATAAACGATGCTATCAAATGACTTCATCTCGCTTCTCACACGATACATCTCGGTTTCTACTGCACTCGAGCGTATCCTCTTAAAAGTTAAGACTGGCACACACGGGACGACTAAACGCAGCGATTATGTTGTCATTAATTATTTTGTAAAACTTGCACTTTCATCCACAGCTCCAATTCAGTTTGTTTCCTACTACTGCAACCAATAAGTTTTGGGGAAATACAATGAAGGAGTGCATCATCGACTTAGATGATGCACTCCTTCATTATCTATATATATAAAAATGAAACCCGTTTTCCTTGGTCACGGCATCACGCGTGAATGGCTGGACCGATTTCACTAATTCTTTTTTTGTTGTATTTGTTATTATTAGGAGAAGGTTCTTACGGAAAAAAATATTAAGAAAATCTCTCAGAAATATTGAAAAATATACATTTAATATTGCATATTTAAAAAAACGCGCGTAACTAATGTCAATGTCATTCACAGCCATAGACTATATTGAAAGAGCATTATTTGTTCGGAAACGTGGTTACTTAATTAAATTCGAGCATCATTTGTTCGGAAAAGTGGTTACTTAATTAAATTCTAATTAATTTTTGAAAATAATTCGCCACGGAATAGTTATGTATAGATAAATATTATTAAATGTTCCGATTTTATGACGTTACTAAGGTAAAATATAGGTAGGCACTAGGCACCTAAGTGTGGTCTGAGTATATGAGTTTGATTTCAGAACGCATTATACAAACTTCGCTTATCCTATTTAGTAATCTGTGGTAGTACATTGGCTTTATAAAAAAAATCTGTGGTAATCTGTGATAGTGATGTGCCAACTCGGAAATAATATTACTCGATTTAACTCGAGTGAAATCCAATCATTTATTTAAGTATTTAAAATAATATTTGCTATCAATTAAACTATTTTTATAATCAGTAATCACAATATTTATATCTATATATACTATAATAAAGAATCAATCTAAATCCGCGATAGCGTTATATGCCTATCTTTTAAGGGTGTCTCACACTCTCTCTAACCATCTCTCTGTCTCTCTTATATATCGCAGACGAAGTTGCGCGGGTCAGCTAGTATTTAATAAAAACACTGTAAAATCATTTGTAAGAGGCAGTTTTGTGTATTTTACGGCAATCAGACGTTTTACTATGATTTAATTCTGATACTGACTCGTTGGTCTAGAGGTTGCAATCGCGACTGCTACGCATGAGGTCCTGGGTTCGATCCCCGGGTCGGAGATATTGTAATTGTGTTTTTCTATAAGGAATTTCTCAATAGCAGCTAAGTCTAGATTTGTGCCCGGTTGATGGCAATAGGCTTGCCCCTGCAACATAGGACTAAAACATAACTAGCGAAATGTGGGTGTACTATTAGGTACACCTCTGCTTTATCCTTTGATGATTACAAGCGTGAAGTTATGATATGTTATTTCTAAAAATAAACGACATTCTGCAACTTTCACAGATCCTATATATATGTAACGAAAGCTACTTCCATGTTTGGAATTTTAAAATAGGCTCGTCCTTAACTGTGTGCAATTTTCCACGGTTAAATCGCTACAATTTATCTTCAATTATGTAACTTAATGTCGATAGATGTTACAAACTGTCACCTATTATCTAGGTAACAGTTCAAATGCGTACCTAACTTATTTAAATTTTGACTTTTAAAGATCCCGAAAAAAAATGTTGCAATTGTTATTGTGATCACGAAGACGATCCTTTTATAATGTCTTCTTTGACATCCATTGACATTTGATTAATAAGATGTCAAAATAAATAACATAACGTTAGATATGGACTGGTAAACACCTATTTTAACACGCTTTTATTAACTTCACTTGTAACTAACTACGTAAAAAAACTTAGAAGTTAAATTTGACCCATTTTCCGGTTTCCGATTGCGTTGAAATTATGCATACATGTTTAGTTTGGATGACATTGCATGGTAAGCTAAGTGCCGTTACTCTTAATCCAATATGGCGGACGCTCACAGATGGCGAACTAGTGATTTTATATGCATTACCATGTTAGGTGGTATCAAATGTAAGGGTTTGCTGAGAAAAATACGATAAATAAAATGACGTTACTCTAAAGCATGTTTATTTAGTTTTTATAATCTATAATAATAATAATAATAATAGCATTTATTTCGGGCTACGCCCATAGTGTTAGTAACAATGGTCTTAAAAACTAGTGTTAGTAATATAATAGTTAGTGTTGTAGTGTTATAGTGTGTTGTATAATATTTTATCATTTTTTTTTTTAATTATAATTTATTTAATATTAAAACGTCAAGAACATAAAACCAGATTACAAAAAACTTTACGTTTATCAATTGAATATATATACCTAATATTAATTATAAAATATAAGCGAAAAGCGTTTCCCCATCAGGAATCCCTTTTTATTTCTTACAAAATGTGCCAGCTTTTGACCTCGATCACGCCTGATGGAAAGCGATGGATGAGATCTATGATGGAACGAGCGTGCCCAGAAGATGCCTGTTCACTCTTGCTTTGAAGGCGGGCGGGTTAAATGTGGGTGGGAACACAGACGCAGGCAGAGAGTTCACACTTTGGCAGTGCGTATAATAAAAGTGGAGGAGAAGCGCTTAGTACGACACTTCGGGATATCTACCAAGTGAGGATGGTACGCCGCAGTACGTCTGCTAGTCCAGTGGTAGAAGGGTGATGGTGGGATCAGTAGGCTTAGCCAAGTTGACAATCTACAATCGTTAACGCTAGTAGAATGACATCATCTCAACGTTAAATCATGTGATCAACACAAACGAATAGAATATTCGTAGACAAGTTTACATCGTTCAAAATGATAGAAAAGAATGTAATCGTTTCTACAATGTTGATCGCTATACTCCTTGGTAGGAACGCTCACCATAGACTAAAGTGTAGGTTTTTTCTACAGACATTAGAGAACGAGCGATCGATTCAATCGTGTGTCAACTTGGCTAATAATTTAGCGCTTTCCACAATCGCTTACGCCGAGGCGTTTACGATTGTAGAAAGAGAATCGATATGAAACGTTTGTAACTTGGCTAGCCCTGCAGGTCGTAGAGCTCCTGCGCACACAAAACATTACACGAAAGTAACTCATTTCTGTTTGTTTCCTTCTGGCATTCGGCACCCAGGTAGACCATCACCTGCAAAATTACACTTTATCCTAGACGTACGTCCCTGAAGGAAAACAACCACGCAAGCAAAAATTAGTTAATAAATTAATTAAAAGCTGAGTATAATTTTAAGATTATTTTGCTGTGTGAATTCAGAATTACTAAAATCTTGTTTTATTTTCAGGAACTGATTCCAGGTCAACAGAGTAAAAATCAAGTTAAACTGGTAAGTTTTTAATTACTTAGTCAACATTTACTTTATTCAGTATACGACGACTATATTAGCAAATGCGCTGAAATTGCCATGACCTTATAAAATGTAAGTCCGGTACTCAAATTGTACAATTGTTAAATTGTCTTCTAATTTACAGGATATTTTAATTGCAAGCTGTAATTATAAGTTAATAGTGATAATTAGGCTGTATTTAAGTTGGGCCCTCTTCTTGTTTAGGACATAATTTTTCAGTACGGATGGAAATAATTATTGTTTGTAGGCAAGTGATGAAATCTTAGGTAAGTATATATGTGCGTAGAAACTCCATATAAATAGTATATTTTATATCTAGGGACTAAATTAAGCCATAAAATATCAGAAGTGGTTTGACTCCCGAGCGTGCGAGGGACTCAAACCAAAATAAACAAAACACTGAAAAACCTGATAGTTTAAAAAATAAAAAAATAAACAAAAAAGGTTACACATCGTATATCCATAGCCCTATCTAGTACAAATTACATTTATTTTAAATTACATGTTTTACCTCACTACTACCACAGATAATATAATACTTCGCTACTACTATCTATTTTGTTTTACCAAATTAGTTTATCAACTCTGGTGTCCACGACACAAGCCTCATTGCTTAGTGTGGCACTAGATGGCGCTGTATGTAATGTCCAGCGATATTTATTTATTTTATTTTATTTAAATACAATAATTGCCAACATACAGTGCGCCCTTTCTCTCTCGTCCCTTCACCAAACCAATAGTTATTAAAATTAATTAATGTTTCTACAACATAATTACAGCAATATAATTACTAAATAATGTAGTAAGAACCGCTTCATTTACTATATTTAGTAACAAATTCTTCCCTAGTAATTGCTCCGGGCGGCCGGAATCATATATTTATGAAATCGCACGCAGTGACTTTGTGTAAGCGCAACAACCAATTAAAGTTTTATAGTAAATCCTACGTTTTTCTCGTTGCGCGTTCCCATACTATTGTGTGAGCTTCTTATGTAAATAATGACGATTGATGATGCCCCTGTTTAGGTACTTGTGTAACATGTAACATTATTCGTATTCGCGAAAGAATGTTCCGCTCTTAGAACGAGCCATTTTTCCAGAGATTTGTACTAATTATTGTTAGAATTACGTATTCCTACAAAAACCCACAATGACCCATTTTTATACTGGGTTTGTGTTCATTCTTAAAATAAATCGATGTATTGGACTTCATATGAATAAACAACTTGAAAATATCAAAATATACACATAAATCTGTGTATAAGTAGGTACCTACCTACATTAATTTAATGTTATTCAGGTCATGACGCTTTGTACTTAAACTATCATAAACTACTTTTACAACCACTCATTCATAAAAACAAATCATAAAACTTATTAAAACAACTTTTTACTTTTATTACTCATAGTTTAACTACTAAGAAATAAATATTACAAAACTCACACACCTTAACATTTAACTAAAAGCTTCTGATTAATGTGCTGGGAATGCCAAATGTCTAGACATTACATTAAATACTAGTAAGCACATATGCATTATAATTGAGACATTGACATTACAGTATAAAGTAGCTCAGTATTGAAATAAATACAATAATATCAGCACCTCACGACAAGATCACACGATCTGTGTCTGATTTTGATTAATCGATTGATAAAATGTCGTGTATTTATTCTACGTTAAGTATATCATATTAACACAACATATTAGGTTATTTACATCTTATCCTCATATCCTTTGTTCAACGTAGCAAAATGAATTAATCAATTAATAAAAATAATAGCAGAGCTCTTTAAGAAACTGTTTTTCCAGCTGAAACAGTTTACACAAATAAATGTTAAAAGACTTAAAAAAAAACAAGTTTTTAAATGAACAGAAGAAAATCAGGTTTATCTATCAACATTAAACGTGAGTAGAAATTAACCGTTGAAGAGTTCTCTGTGCCATTAACCGTTAAGGAGTTCTCTTGTGAGGGAGCGATTCTGGCTGCAGGATTATGTCACTTCTATCATGAAAATGTATTGTCACCAGAATCAAAGGTGTGTGTAAAATTTCAACTCAATCTGTTGGAGGGAACTGGTTTGAAATTCAGTTGCATGATTTGACCAATACATACTAACAAACAAACTAACTAACAAGTTAAATAAAAGCTTATAATAATAATATAAAAAGAAGCGGGCGCAATGCTAGTCAAATTGAAAGCAGACGCATCGTCTCTCAGTTCAACAATAATTTAAAGACGCGCGCCGCGGTAGCGGCGGCCGAGCGTCAGATCCCCTCTATTGTTGGTGAATCATTTGGGTTAGATGAGGTTATAACAGTATGCCTTCCTGATATTTACTTATTCATTACAGAATTTTGGCTAAAAATGAGTAAATACGAAAATTAGCTCAAATGAAAATTAGGTCAACTGAACGTTATATTATAAAACGAGCATTAGACAAATTGAAAAAAAAACGTTAGATCACATGAAATTAGGTTATTTGTTTCTATAGCATAAGAAAATTATATCATGTGAACGTTATTTCAAGTGATAATATCTATATATCTATCTGTTATTATGCTATATATATATTACACACCCCTAAAAAGAACTTATACCTACCGACACATCACATAATGTCTGTCCGTGATTACAGTCGTTACTTTGTCTCGAAGCAAGCTATAAATCTGCCTACCAGCCAGCGGACCTCGATAACATCTAGAAATACAAGATAATAACATGCGTTATGGCAATCGTAAAGTGCTGTGAAATTGAAGTATTCTTGTATGAGTGTCTTTGTGTGTGTGAAATTGTGAATGGTCGTACATTAACACGATAGTTTTAAGTTAAAGAGATATTTTGTATTGTTTTAAGTTTTCACGGTTTCTATGTAAACTTATAATGTCACTTACGGGATATATCTTCCGCGATCCACATCACATTCCCATCCTGGGATCAAGGCGCTTGCAACAGCGTCGAAATATCGGGAGCTTACAATAATTGAAAATCACGGAAGATATCCCGTAAATGACAGTGTAAGTTTGATCTTATGTATGGTATGGTTTTATAGAAAAAGTTTAAAGTAGAACGAGCTTTTGGATGGGCTTGAATGTTATTGGGGTCAGTTTTGATACGAAATTACTTAACAACAAAGCATTGACCACAAAAATAAGTTGAAGTCAGAACAAAAATAATCAGATTATAATGTCATTTGAATCGAAACCTGTTTAAAAACAAATCTGAAGGTCATAATGTTGAGTAGAGAACTTTTCACTGACGCCTGCACGATTGTAGATCGAAAGTTTCCTGTAAACGACTTAATTCTCAATTTTTCCTGAAGAACTTATCTGATATGATAGCTATTGACTATGAAAATGAGGCCGAAAATCTTAACCATCATGAATCGTGAGAGCCCTATCCATCCATGATTCCATGCATGTGTGTGTTGAGGCTCACTGCACACGAGTGACGTCGCTACAAGCGAAAGTTCAAGGACGGATAACAGTTTGGTACAGCGGGTACGGACAGCAGAACAATCGTCAGTAATAATAAAAAAAAGTAGGTGGGTAGGTATAGTAATAAATAAATTATTCTTATTCTTTTTGTAAATAATATGATGAATCATTTTTCGCTCGTTGGCCGCAAGCGCGACTGCTGAGCATAAAATCCCGGTTAGATTCTCAGGTAGGGCAAATTGTTATTGGGTTTTACAATCAGGAATTTCTCAGTAGCAGCCACGGAGTTTAGATTTGTGCCCGGTTGATGGTGACAGGCTCGCCTCCTATTACATAGGACGTGATCAACATAACTGCCAGAATGTGGGTGTACTATTTACGTTCACCCTCGGGAATAGCAGGCGAGATGTTATGTCATGATGAATAATTATCGGTCAAAATATTGTAACATAACATACAACGTCTGTAATCAATAGAGGTGTAGGCAGAAGTGTACATACACTCATATTTCTATCAAATGGGAACAAATTAAACTAGAATCGACTTGAGATTCCAGTTGGAAACCCAATAAAAAATTTGCCGGTAATGGAACCAAAACAAATAACACAGTCGAAGGGGCAACTGGCATGAAGTCCTGTCATACTAGTAGCCCCCACCTCATCATTCATGGGCGCCGGCAGCAGGGTGCAACGGGGTGGGCTTTCACCGACAGGGGTGTCGGGAAAGAAAATAGGTACTTAGAAAAAATTTAGATTCAAAAAAATCCGAGGTGGAAAGCAAACATTTTCGAGCTCGTTTCGCTCGCTCGTACTTCTGTTCACGTTATACTAAAATATTTGAGTTCACTTCGCTCGCTCAGACATCTTTTGTCCTTTGCGTGCATAAACTTTTCTTTATATTTATAATGGCAGAATATAATTATAATAGGTGTTTTGTCCATTGGTAGGCTTTTCTGTATAAATTGATAAAGTTTCTCCTCGCACAAATTGACAAAAAAAAAATGTAACATAATCTTGAATAGAGCTGGTATGCAAAAAAATATCAGGCTGTGCCAAAAAATATCAAGCTGTTTTCATGGAAATAATCCTGCCGGCGCCCATGCTCATCATGTTAGTTAGAAATTATGTGTGATGTTAGCTTTAGTAATTGTGTAGTTGCAATTTAATTGAGAAACTGTTTAGTAAGACCTAAAAATATAAATGAATTGTGGAATTAAAATAAATGGTCAGACTTGCCGTGTTGAATTATCTTTGAGTTGGTCAAGGGTCGTCCATTCACATTTCTTGATAATTATTTTACACTAACTACAGAAACATTCGATCGGTTGATGGCAAAAGAGTCGCCCCCAATTACAAGAGACTTAAAACAAAACTGGCGAAATGTGGGTGTACTATAAGTTACATTTCTGCATAACCCTTCGGCCACTACAAGTGTGATGTTTAGTTATGTTAAAACTACCCAAATCGCTTCGAGTACGCCTATAAAATTTAAAGAGTTCTCTCTATTTCTCCAGGATCCCATCATCAGATCAGTACTTGATGATCATGGAATCACCTGGGAAGTACACCCTTTCAAACAAAACAAAAACAAATCCAAATCGGTCCAGCCATCTTCGAGTTATCGGTGAACATACATAAAAAAAAAGGTTCCGTCGAATTGAGAACCTCCTCCTTTTTGAAGTCGTTTAATGAATGCCCAAAAGTACTTGAATGTTACAGTTTGTCTGCCGACGCTACAACTAGTACCGTTTGTTCGTACGCACGCTATAACGACCGACCGTAAAGGCCATCTTCCCATCGACTCGATCACTCGCACTATCAACCAACGTGGGTGGGTGCTAACATATTCACATTGACAGGGCTCTTATACCGTAGCAATAAGGGTGAGTTCCGTACCACAATCTGTACTCGTGCTATTCGTACTCACACTCGTGTCCAGTCAATGAAAGTGAGTTCAGAAAGGCTACTTGCGTTGGTTGATTTGGGTTATTAGATGACACGACCGTTAAATGATTTAGGGTAATGAATATTCAATATTAAGATGCCATCTAAATGGTATGTGTATTAGCAATCAAAAGGTCTTTCGTAAAAGTATCTCGTAGTTTATTATTTCATGGCGTAGGAGTTATCATTTCATAACAGATAAGTAGTATGTAGCCGGCTAAATGTGTTGTACTAACATACACCTCTGCCTAACCCATCAAGGATTACAGGAGTGATGTTGTGTGATACGTTATGTTGATAATGTATAGATACATAAAAACAAAGTCTGAAGGAGAAAACCGGCTACCCATTGATAGGTCTTCATGAGAGCAAGAAAATATGAATCAATCTAATGACTCCTAGGTACTTACTTCTCATATTGTCATAAACATGACACGCCTGTTATTCGCGCAGGTTTAGGCAAAGAACACACACAAATATCATCATTCTTCTGCCCCTATCCCAATATACATGACGACAGTATCAAAAAATTGCAAATCTATTTAGTCCGTCAGTTAGAGTATTGGAAATTAATGGACACGTATTTTTTGTTTTTGTAAATCAATGAATATTAACAAAAGATAAAACGCATCAAAACTCGGGAGGGGGGGCTCGTGACGTCAGAACTAGTTAAAAATTATACCTAGGCGTGACGTATTGAGAATTTTAAAAGCGTCATAACTTCGTCAATTTTGGTTTACGTAACAAAAGAAAAAACACGGGCAAATATTTTTTGATAATCTAACTGACGGACTAATTTGTTTTTTTTTTTGTCGTCTCGCCAATTTTTAGCGGCCGGCGCAGCATGTCTTCTTCTTCTCTATTATTTATCATCTCCTTCCTAGCCATATCATCCTTCACTCAGTCCATCCATCGTTTCTTCGGTCTTCCGCTACTCTTATACCCATCCATATTCATACTCAAAACTACAAACTTTACTCACGACATGTCTGTCATTCCTCCGTATCACATGCCCAATACAGGGTGTAAACCACCTCATCACGAAGCCTTCTGTACATCAAACTAAGTAACTTTACGCAAAAATTATTGCTGGGAAACGACTTTTTTTTTTGGGGTGAAAAATCATGTTTTGTGGTAGAACTCAATGTAACGCACTCAAAACATTGTGCTGATAGATGGATTGAATAGTACGGGGGTCGTGGAGGTGTTTAAAGTAAAAATCTTACATTTAAAACTTGTTTTTAAAAAAAAAGTTGTCAATAAGTTGAAACTTTGACCCCCAATATCTCCGTAACTAGAAGGTTCCCAGGTATGGTGTACAACAAAAAAATGATTGCAATGACGGGCAGAACAAGTGACTTTCGGCTTCGTTAAGAGGTGTCTTACACCCTTTATACAACGACAACCGATTACCACAGCACTCTTCACGTCGTCGCACCGGCGCCACTTTCAGACTACCTCCAATGTACTTATTTCTTATTTATTTTATTCATTCGCGTAACACCACAAACATATCATTTAAATATACCAGGTATGTGCCCTACGCACTTCATGCATACAATCCATCAAACATCGACCCTTTTACTAAAGTCCTTCGAGCTAATTACTTTGAACAGTCCCAATGACTCAGTGCCCTTGATCTTAAGAAGAAATTCCGACAAATCTTCCGGTATAGCCGACCGTACTCAGCCGTAATACCGACCGGTCTTACGGGCCGGGTCGGTAATTGTTACCGAAGTTATGTCGTATTATCGCTCTTTTTATTTTGGTAGCTGAATCTTGTTTTAAGATCAGACCGGTAGTTGGTGAATGGTTGACGTAGGTAATGGTTTTCCTTGAAAGCTGAGGAAATTATTTCCGTATTGTTATGGAAAATATGAATAAATTCAAACGCTAACATATTTCTTTAGGACATAACATCACGCCTGGAATCCCCGAAGGGTTAGGCAGACGTGTACCTAATAGTACACCCATATTTCGCCGGTTATGTTTAGATTCCATGTAATAGGGGGCGACCTTATTGCCATCAGCCAGGCACAAATCTAGACTCCGTGGCTGCTTCTGATGAATTCCTGATGGAAAAACCCACTAACACTTTTCCAGACCCGGGAATCGAACCCAGGACCAACACACTGTGGAGGTGTGCCCCGCCTGGGCGGAGCACCGCCGTGTCCTCGAAGCGGCGATCGGCGGCGGCGACCTGTCGCTTCCGGCCCTGATTCGTGCCATGGTCCGGAGCGAGACGGAATGGGACGCCGTCACCTCCTTCTGCGAAGCAGTCATGCTAGCGAAGGAGGTGGCGGAACGTGAGAGGGAGAGATCCTCACGTCCCGGCCGCCGCGGGAGACGCCCCGGGCGTCGGGGGCCACGTGGTGGCTTCCGGCCACCGTAGGCGCGGGCCTGTGGACGGGGAGCTATAGGCTGGCTCGCCGTCATGAGACGTACGTCTCATGACGACAGGCCGTGTCGACGGCGCGTTTGTGTTCCACGCGCGCCTCAAAGAGAGTCAGCAATAAGGAAGGGGTCCGCAAGGGCCGATGCCTGCCAGGGCTGCGGGACTGTTCGCAAGAGATACCGTGGCCCCGGAACACAAAGGAACGGATGAAGGAACATGGATGAGTTTTAGTCAGTAAAAGTCTGACACTCCCTCCTGCTCCGCCCAGAGCGGGAGGAGTCATTTGATAATTTCCCATCCGAAAAAAAAAAGGACCGCATGCTCAGCAGTCACGATTGCGACCACTAGACCAACGAGGCAGTCAAAAAGTTTTATTAGGAATTTATCAATAACAGTTCAGAGTCTGATGATGGCAATAGGCTCGTCATCATCATCAGCCTAAAGCGGTGCACAGCTGGATAGGCCTCTCCAATCGCAGGTCAACGGAGTTGTCTCTCAGAGCAACTCTCATTCAGCAGCTACCCCAGGCAATAGGCTCGCCCCTTATTACAATAACTGGCGAAAAGCAGGTGTACATTACACAATTGACCTCTGGTCACCCCTCCGGGCAAGCGTGTTGTTATGTGAAGTTAATAATTCAGGAAACTAAACCTAATGAGCAATTCACATATCTAATAACCATACAAGAATGTAATCTTATTACCTTATTAGAAGTATAACCACAGTTTGTGTGTCAATCATTTAATCACCACAATACACTGTTCTCACGGCAAAAGCTTAATTGTAACACTTATATAACTGATCGCGTGACGCCTGCGCGTGCGCACACATTCTAAAACAGTTCTTATGCGATCCGAGATAAGAGCCATTTTGGAACGTGAGAGAATTAATCTAATTTGTGATTTGGTACGTTTCAAAATTGGGTGTTTTGTTTTGTAAGCTGGATTTGGGAAATTATTTGGGATTGTAATATTAAGTGTGTGTAGAGGTTATTGAGTGTGTTCTTTGGAAACGGTTCAACGATTTTATTAGAAGGTATTTGGGGTTACTAAAGCCCACGGTATAATAAGGCCCACTTTCAAAATTCGCGCGGTTAGTTTCTAATTTTTTATTGTGTTTGTTGAGTTTTTAATAGGCAATGGCCTATGTAACACCAAAATATATTTTGGACCATATTAGTCCTAATAGTATAATAAATAAAATAAATAACGCTGGACACACAGCGCCATCTAGGTTCCACACTAAGCAACGAGGCTTGTATCGTGGACACCAGATAGTTGATATACTACATAGATACTTTTTGTTTGTAAATACATATTTATTATACATATAAACATCTATGACTCGGAAACAAATGTCCATGCTAATCACGCAAACATTTGCTCCTACCGGGATTCGAACTCGGGATCCTAAGAACGTAAGGCAGCCTCACTACCGCTGCGCCATTCGGGTCGTATTTAGGGTTGACACAAAAAAATATCAAATTGAAGAACGAAAACTATTTTCTCAAAAAAAAAAACTTAGTAATATTTTACGGAAAAATAGTTTGGCAGTATTAATTTCTAATAAGTGGATGTAGCCACTGCAACCGAACTAGGCAATGCCTGTATTTCGGTTTTCAGCGCCTTTTCCCTCGATATTTTAACAATAAAATGCCAACAAAGAAATATGGTTGGTTGTACTACTAATTAAATTTTGTTTTAATTAGTTTTAATTTATTTTTAAGGTTATTCTTCTTCACCCTTAACTGGGTTTACAAGAGTTACTAAAAATACCAAAAGTGCGCATGATACGGAACTCTCATTACTCGAGAATGACACTCAATTTTATTATGATACCAATTTTATTAGATCAAAATCTTTAAAATCACGACATCCTACATCCTCCCAGTATTTATATAACTCTATAAGTAATAACAAAAAGGTTTTACTTTCATACCAAATAAGGTTCGTTACAAACGATCAGTATACATTGATCCGACATTTTTCCATCAGACAAACCGAATGAATGTATTGAAATCGTCATATCTGATGGTCTTGGGGTATTGAGCCATTATTTTGGTAGTGTAATGTCAAAAGGTGAGATTAATAATGTTTGATGTTGTTTTGTAATGGTATTGTGTTACATTACACGACACATTTTGGTATTCGGTAACAAGCTGTTACATTTACAATCTGCTGTCAAATCTCATATCAGTTAGTAATAACGTACTAATCATATAAATGAAGTACATGAAAATAAACCGTTGGAAAGTTTTAGACTTCTATGTACGGTTGAACAAGCTATTTGATTTACATTTTACAATACCAAATAACTTGGTCGACCGTACAATAAACACATTCTAGAAAGGCTTTGTTTTTTTATTATTATAATAATAATAGATTTATTTGTTAGAATATTGTAGTTACATAGGTGTTACACATAATATGATGTCCAAAATATTCTGCTGTTTCCAGCGTACAAATATTTCTAAGTATTAAAATTAATAATAAACCATATAATGTCGAGAATAAGAAAACGTTAACTACTATCAAATACAATGTCAGGGGTTAATTAATTATAATGTCAAGAATGATTAAATACAATTAAGAAAAAACGAAAAAAAATTCAATACAATGTCATAGAAATTAAATTCAATTATTAGGAGGCAAGTCATCGTCTAATTTAAATTTTGAATCAAATTTTTCATTTTAAAATTCATTCGTTTAAAGATATAGAATAGTTTCTTTTAAAATGTCCTGAGGTTAAGACTTTTAAAAATATTCGGTAATATATTAGACTATTCTGTACCACTGCTGGGGCAAAAGCCTCCCCCATTCCTTTTTTAACTGTCCCGGTGTTTTGCCTTCTCTGGCCAAACAGTCAGGAACGAGTTCAAATCGTCAGGAACGTGTTCAAACAGTCAGGAACGACTTCAAACAGTCAGGAACGAGGACAAATTGTCACGCCAAAAAACAAAGAAATATTTTTTTTCAGTCATCTTATTCCGAGTTAATGACCCAATACTTAAGTACCCAATGGCTACGCTAACTCATAGTTTTCAACGTATAAAAATAGTACCTCGCTGAAAAATTACCAAAATGGCGATTACCACAATCTCCACAACTAGCAAAGAAATAAAATGATAGCTCTGTAAAAAGAAACGTAATTCTTTTACGAGTTTATGTGTGTGATACTTAGAAAATATAGGCACACACACACACAGCTGACAATAATTAACACATTGGTATCAAGGCTTATAAACAATACTGGAACATGCATACACATTACAATAATTATGCAGTGTGTATCTGTCTATTGAATAAATAAAACAATGAAGCCGACAACACTACAGCGGGGTATTGACTCATCAGTTGTAAATAATAATTAATTTTCGCTCGTGTTACTTGTCGCACGGCATGCCATGTGTCTATTTTTCTTCTTACTGAAAGTTACAGGTTTTTCCAGTAGGAATTTCATTTTATCTGATCTTAAAAAAGTGTGCATTTATCTCCATTTGCATAAAATGTATTCTTTGTTGTCAGATCTTAGGGCCTTAAAGCTCTTCAGACTTTAGAAGTTCAGATTTTTATCTGTCTGGCATTACAAAAAAAATACAAAAAAGTCAACATAAAAAACCAGCACATAAAATAAAAACAAAATGTCTCGATTCACAAAAAAACAGTTGTCTGTTAACCCGGTTTTACGTGATAACGGCATAAGAAAACATTGATGAAAAATTTTAAGATTTTAACATCCTAACTTTAAAACTGGCGGACTTTCATACAAACTTTCATTCCCTATTTTACTCCCACAGGGGTTGAATTTCTAAAAATTTTCCTTGTCTACATTATAAAGGGAACCACTGTGCAATATTTCAGTTTTCTGGATCCAATTGTTTGGGCTGGGCGTTGATGAGTCAGGTGGAACGTGACTGGCGCGCGTAACGGTGTGACACTTTTTCGTGCGTGCAGCCGGTGTTCATCGATTTATAAGACGTTATCACGTCAAAAACCCAGGGTTCCGTATCTTCCTAAGCCATCCTGTTCTTGAATTTCAATACTGCGTTCACCATTTGTGGCCACGGAACAATGCTAAGAATAACTGCTAAGAATTCTCTTCCTTACGCTTTCCCAATCACAAAATAATTACAATATTAAACAGTGTTACTCAAAAACCAAAACAATTAGACTAGAAAATTCTTCTCAATTTCCATTGGACCGCATCCTTGACATAATCGTCATAGTTTCAAACTGATTGCATTTAGCAACAAGAGACGCACTCCCACACTCCGACCTCTGACGGAACAAGCACAATAGATGCTGTTAATTAGTGTTTATGACACGAAAACTATTTTAATGCAGCTTATTATGCGGTCAAGTACGTTTTGTGGGTGATTACGTATGTGTGGAGTCACATGGTGGGACCATAGTGCAACAGACGTGAATGCTGATGATAATGCAACTAACATAATGCTTGAGATAGCATTATCAGCCTGAACCTTTGAGGGAACAGACCTCCTCTCTGTGCCACATGTCTTCGTATTTTTGGTTCTAGGTCAAGCCAGTTTTCTTCAGTTCCCTCACTTTTCTCATGTTTTTCTTCATTGAGAACTGTTGGGGCGTAACGAAAAAAATAAGCACACGCATGCGTAGTGAAAATGTTACGTGGATGTTGTGTATTGGGATCTTATGTTGATTGAGTAGACAATAGATTGGTATAAAGGTTTATTTGATACTAAAAATAACATGTTATAAAGTAATAATGTACAATGTACAATTAATGTTAGATTAAACAAATTACAACGTTTCGCTGTAAGTAGAACAAGTCAGTGGCATGCACAGCGTAGCTCGTACAAGAACAGTAATGATGAGTTTCACTATAAATATTGCTGTGTCCCTCTGTAAGCTAAACTTCAAGCTATGTACAAGTAGGTAGCATATGGCCGAATACTGAAACGTCACTCAAAATTTAAGTAGCACTTATATTTAACAGATACTCAAAAGTGACGTTTGGCCATACGAAATTTAAAGTTTAGGAGCTGCTTAAATGTTAAACAGCCCTTAAATTTTGAGTGACGTTTCAGTATTCGAGGGATAATGAAGCAGGCATATAACTACACCTCAGTAAAGAGAAAAGTTTAAATTAAGACCTCTCACTAGCCAGTCAGCTTTATCGATACGGTTATTTTAAATGACCTTCAGAACACACAACTTTTCACATTTATTACACAGCTAAAACAAAAAACAAACAACTGCACATCGTTACACATTTTAACCTAATCAACAAATCACGATACAACACGAAATAAAAACATCCAAACATACATTCTATCATCCATTACTTACAGATCCATTAACTCGAACATCCTTGACATCGGAACCAACAGACAATCAACAATCGATCGACATTTAAGTTAAAGACTACATCCTTTTTACGGAGGTTTTAGTTTAAAGGTTGGATACATCACGAGGGGTCATGAAACTCATGAATCATCAGGGAATTCGAGAATTGATGTTTTACTTGTCAATTTTGACAGGTAATGTCAAATGTTGCTCATCCATCATTTTGCTATCGGATATCGTTTGATTGTTTTTATTTTTTGGCTCTTATTCTGCACTGACGTAAACTATCATAATATAAGATCAGATCTGTAATCTCTGAAGGTTTAGAGTTTAGGCAGAGTAGTACCTTTAGTATACCCCACATTTCGCCAGTTATGTTTTAGAGGGTTACCCTATTGCAATCAACCTATCAAAAGTACAGTATCCGGTTTATTACTAAGTAATTCACGTATCTTTCTGATATCCAGTGACTATCAAGCTTCGGTTGTACACCGAACTTTGATGACAACCGTGAATGTCATAATATTGGTATTACGTATCACACTGAGTGGATATCACTTTACGGTGACTAACAGGGTCATACATAATACGAAACTAACCTTTTGACAGTTAATTGATGGAAATTGAGCCCAGTTACTATAATTTCGAGCTGTC
This sequence comes from Xestia rhomboidea, assembly GCA_963853795.1. NCBI lineage: Eukaryota > Metazoa > Arthropoda > Insecta > Lepidoptera > Noctuidae > Xestia > Xestia rhomboidea. The sequence goes on from OY970778.1 coordinate 16,660,117, forward strand.
AACAGATATATGTAATAGCCCTACTGATGGCAAAAGGATACAAACAGCACACATATGCAGGTTACATGAAGCCATAGACAAAGAAAGAAATACACAGGTATTTTAACGGACTGAGCCGACCGACGCTCCAAAAAGCTTAACTTTTAATAAAACCATTCGGCCAGTTGCCTGGAGACGGATTTATTCAATAGGGCCCTGATCTAAACTGTTCCAGTAGTCTACCGACAATCTCATTATACCGAGGGCATTATTACACTACCAACCACTTACAATACTTTACAATTACAACGTACTTAAGCTCTCTACAAGCGGTCTGCTACAGAGCATTTCGTCACATCCATAGTAAGACGGAGGAAATTAGTTCCTCCGTCTTACTATAATGACTATAATTTGATTCAGAATAAGACATCACGGTATCGTTCTGCTGATCAGCGAGAGCTTCAAGGCTGTTGCCCCTCTGTTGCCATTTCGACCATCATTCATTATTGTCAATCATTCTATTTTAGTTTTGATACGTTTTTGGACTCTGCTATATAATGCTAAGCTAAACACAGTAGCAGCAAGTCAGGATTTGCGCACGGTTGATGGCAATAGACTCGGCCCCCTTTTACATGGGACTTAAACATTATGGACGAAATTCGGGTAAGTTTTTTTAGCTACACCTCTGCCAAATCCTTCAGGGAGCGCAGGCGTGATATTATCTTACGTTATGTGATTGCTAAGTTGATGTTAGTACGTCACACCTACCAAAAATCATTGTCCTTGTATTTTTGTTGTATTTTTCTGATTTATCTCAATATTTATAAGCTAATAGCAAGTTTGTTATATCTGATTTAATAAGTAACGAAAATTTTGTGTCCACTGAGAAACACCCTTGCCTATCCCTTGAGAGATACATGCTCGCTATGAGATATTAATGTTATAGCTGATTGTTTTCTAAAACGTCAACTTATTTAATGTTAATAAACATAAAACCATTAATGTTTATCTCATTATAAATCAACATCAAACAATTGCATTTCAACTCACAACCAACATAAAAATGTGTAAGTATCTATAAAACGTCACTTTCAAGCATTATATCGTAATACCCGCTTAATATAAGACATTATTACATTTATCACGTCTTGCTCGACAAAAAACACATAATCTTATTCACGCGAGATGTAACGACATATTTATTTAGCTATAGATAAGTTGTACATACTTATGTGTGAGTGTTAAATTATGAAGTTATGTAAAGATAACGAAGATGCTTTCAATAGAAAGGATTTAATATCACTGAGTCAGCTGATGTAGTTTGGTACAAAATAAAAGCGATAAGCGGGAATAACACACACATAACATATCATTACTCCTGTGATATCCACAGGGATAGGCAGAGTTGTACCTTATAGTATACCTACATTCGTCAGATAAGTTTAATAGGTAATAGGGGTAGAGCCTATTGGCATCAACCGGGCACAAATCCAGACTCCGTGGCTGCTACTGAGAAATTCTTGATGGAAAACCTCAAAAACACTTTGCCTGACCTGGGAACCAAACCCAGGACCTCATGCTCAGCTGTTGCGCTTGCGACCACTAGACGAACGAGGCAGTAAGCGGAAATAACATTATTCAATCATAAGAATGAACATAACTCTAGAAATAACCCTATTGAATTACCAATCGGTTATTAAACGGCGACATTTAAACTTCAACATAACTCCCATCTGCATCCCAGTGAACTTAAATTTCCCGAAAAACGACTAATGCAAACACCTTTTTTAATTCAAAAGGTTTCAAAGGTGTCAATTTGATTTAATGGTAGTTTTACGTACATAGGTGTTTTGCTCTCTGCTGGGCGTCGTGATGTCTCCGACTAAACATTTTGACGATCTTCCTATACAGGATGTTAAAGTAGTCGCGTGCCATAGCTTAGGGTTGAGTTTAGTATCGATAAAGGACCCGTAAAAAATAAAAAATAAATCCCAAAAAAATATTAAAGTAAATAAAAAATAATTAAAAACATAAAATAAATATTGCAAAATCAACCTAATTTAGTACCTACTAACTTCAAATAGCCATATAAATTAATTTGAATTCTAAACGATTGCTATTTTGAGTTAGTAGACCACTAAATTAGGTTGATGCAATAATTTTTTTGTTTTTATTTTTTTTACTTAAATATTTTTTTTGGATTTTATTTTTTACGGGTTCCTTTATCGATACTGAGCTCACCGCTAAGTTATGGCACGCGACTACTTTAACAACCTATATTTAAGACGACTGTTAGCCTAAATATTGTAGGTGCCTGTTATTTTGCCAGTAAAATCTTATCACTTGCACCACTCCTCAAATACCACATATCTCGGTGCACTAGTATCGAGTATAAAAGTGAGACACATCATTTGTCGCGCACTTTCTTCTACCGGCCAATCAGCATTCTTTGTTGCAAGTCATTTCACTGACAATTATAACACAAAAGTACCGATCAGACGGCTTTTGGGGTATTTGTTTTTTTATCAGGTTGGTCGCTTTATTTGATAGTTTTCAGCTTGGTAGCCACTGAAAGTGTGGCTGTGTCCGCCTATGTATAAAATTGATTTAGGAAATCATTATTTCCTATTGTGTGAACACTTATGTGAGGTGTAGCCATAACGAGTACACATACAAACGACCGACGTCTGCTGAAAGGATCATCTCTGAAACCTTCAACGAGATACAGGGATACATCTAAGTTTAACCGCATGTGGCCGGCTGCACCTAGTTGTACCCGGCTAAAACTAGGTGTAGCCACACTTCAGCAATTAGCCGTAACATAAAGGGTGTAAAACACCTCTTAACGAAGCCGAAAGTCACTTGTTCTCCGCGTCATTGCAATAATTTTTTTGTTCTACACCATACCTGGGAACCTTCTAGTTACGGAGATATTGGGAGTGAAAGTTCCAACTTTTTGACAACTTTTTTTTTAAATACAAGTTTTAGTGTAAGATTTTTACTTTAAACACCTTCACGATCCCCGTACTAATCAATCCATACATCAGCACAATGTTTTGAGTGCGTTACTTTGAGTTCTACCACAAAACGTGATTTTTCTCCCCAAAAAAAAAAGTTGTTTCCCAGCAATAATTTTTACGTAAAGTTACTTAGTTGGATGTACAGAATGCTTGGTTGACGGCTTCGTGATGAGGTGGTTTACACCCTGTATACACATGTCATGCAAGATGTTACATCAAATTATATCAGTCATGTTTTGCCTGAACGGCTTACAAATTAAAAGGTAGGATGTTAAACAGCATCAAGTAATTTTCAATTCATCCGTTACACAAAGTAATTAACAATCCAATTTAGAGCATAACTAAAAATTAAGAGGTAAGGTAGGTACTGGATAAGTATTTAAAGTAAAAAAATAATAATTTGTGCTTATTTATTTCTCATGTTTATTAAACACTAATTAATTTCTCATAACACAAAACAAACAAGTAATCAGCAGATCATAGCAAAAACAACACAAACATAATGTTTCCGCCTGGGAACCGAACCCGCGACCTTCCCATCTTAATCGCGATCGGCGCAGGCGCAGATACATTACATTTCGCAATGGTAAGGTTAGCGAGACGAAACTGAGGCGATCGAAAGCAAGGACGGTCGCTATTGATTACCTACTCCATTTAGGTAGGTAGCTTATACCTGAGTAGATCATCACCTGCCCATCCTTTTTCCCAACTATATTGGGGACGGCTTCCAGTCTAACCAGCTGAACCTGAATACCAGTATTTTACACAGAGCGACTTCCCTTTTTGCCCTCCAAAACCCAGTAACTGGGTAATACAAAACCCAAGGTGTTACAAATAAAATGTTTCTTCTGCCCATATTTTTTTTGCAGATATTCCATTTGGAATACACAAAATAAGAGCACACTTTTAAGAGCACGGAAAGTATTAACTATCGACATATTTAATCAAAGTCAATGTCTCTCTTATTTTGTGTGGTCTGGGTGGAATACCTCGATAAATTCGGCTAGAAAAAAGTCTTTCCAAATCAAGCGTGGTCTTTTCTACATGATAACACCGGTTGTTAAGGGGCTGACAACACCTAATTGATGTTATTTAAGCAGCTTTTTAAGAAAAACTATTTGCTCTAACACATCAAAAAATATATACATAACTATGTTAATATTCATTATATTTCAAAGACCGTGGATGGACTCGATACATAATCGGCGATAAATCGGCTCGATAGATTCGACTCGATAGATGGTAAAGATTGGTCTTAAAATCATCATAAACGGTTCTAAGTCTTTATTTTTCTGACGTATGGGTCTGCAATTAAAAACATGAAGTCATCATATTCATACCTAAACCGTTAACGAGTCATATTTCACAAATAATCCACACTTTTTTTTATTTCAATATTTATTTATTATGTTCTTCTAAAACCTGGCCGCCCAGTAACTCTCTCGCTCTCGTTTACTCCGATACAAATAGACAGTGTGCGCGCATTTTGGTATTGACATCCGATTAAAGGAGCACGTTTATTGGTCAGAAACCAATAGAAGTTTATTTCGATAAACGAAAGCAAGTTAGTGACTAAAATATAATTTATTCAGATCCAAGTTAAAAGAAAATTGCAACTTCCAATGAAACCCAATAAACAATTAAAAACAAACACTCCAACCTCCAGCCTTTGTTTTTTTAATTACCAAATACACTGCCGTGCAAATAAAACGTCACAGTCTATTTAGTTGAGTTGTAAACAATATCGCTAGGAGGATGTAGTCGATGGTATCTTTTAAACGAGCGTGAAACAAGATAGAAAACTTCGGCCTTTCATTGTGTGGATACAATTATTTGCAACGCAGTGTACGCTAATGCTGGGTCTTCCGCCCACTGTAGTGTAATGTGATATCGTTAATTTGTTCATTTGAATGGTCGATCGTGTACACTTTCATCATCCTCCTGTCAAAAGGGCACGTAATTATTATAGAGTGAAGATGTTTCCAAACCTGTTAAAACAATTGCAAAATGTCGTAAGTTGTTAGGGTATTATGTTATTACTTTGGACTGTACGAATTAACTCATTATCTATGTGAGATGGCATGCAGAGAGGCCAAAACACGGTGTAGGTAAACTTATAATTTTACTGTGGTGTAAGGGACTAGGTAGGCTACAAAAATCGGATGTTCTATACAAAAGTTCAATTAGTACATTTTGCCTGTAGGCAGTTAGGCACATACAGGCAAAATGTATGGTACAGTTTGTGTCTTTTTTTTTAACTTGCTGAAATTGCAATGCTGATTGGCTATACAGGCAAAATGTATGGTATACATTTGTGGTTTATTTTTTTTTTAACTGACAGTAATTGCAATGCTGATTGGGACATGTCAATCACAGGTCAACTTTCTAACCATCGAACTATTGTCACGTCAGTTTAAAACTTACGTTATCAATACATGACAGATCTAACTAAACAATTTAACCACGTCCCGAAGGTCACAGTTACCTACAGTAATCACCGCAGTTATTGGCAAATTGGTTATAAATTATAATACATACCGTATCGATAGCTACGTTCACTTTTGTTTGTCCGTTCGTCTTTGATGAAAGTATGTAAATGATGCAAGCCTTGAAGGGGTAGGCACAATTAAAGAATATTAACACTGGAAACGGGATATTTACCATGTTTACCGATTGATTTGAGTTCCCGATATTTCGGCAAACACTTAAGTACCATGATCACGGATAAACGGAAGTTTTTGCGGCTGGGTGTTTATGAGCAGACAAATCGGTCTACACTGTTTCTTGCAATCAACAAAATCAATCAATCTCTTTCTTACAATTAAAGAGGCTTGTTATCCGATATTGTTGCTAGCTGTGTGATGGGATTATGGGAATTCCCACTATCTCAGAAACGATTACTGACACCTTTCACAAATATTACAGATGAATTGATAATGAAGATAAAAGACTATTTATTTTTGTAAATAAATAAATAAATAATAAATATCACTGGGCATTACACACAGCGCCATCCAGCGCCACACTAAGCAACGAGGCTTGTGTCGTGGACACCAGATAGTTGATATACTACATAGATACTTTTTTGTTTGTAAATACATACTTATTATACATATAAACATCCATGACTCGGAAACAAATGTCCAATCTCATCACACAAACATTTGCTCCTACCGGGATTTGAACCCGTGTCGATTTGTAAATAATTCAAAACCAGTTGTCACCGGCATTTCCTAGTATTGCAAAATTGTTTGGTAAAATGCTTTGGCCATGCCCTCTTTATATTCAAGCCCAGTAACTGGCCTTTTGAATTCAGAAACACAGTCCTTCTATTTAAAATCTGCTCTGCAAGCCGATTCCAACATAGAAAAAAGCTATGCTCTGCCTAGACTAAAACTCAACACCTCCCACTCAGCACCAAGGACATACATCTATTGAACCTAACGTGGTTAGCAAAGGTACAATAAAAGTTCATTCTTCTTCAAAAACGAGTTTAACATAAACTATAATAGGTTGAAAGTGTAAATAATTGTATTGTGTGCCGACGGGTAGGCTTTGTTGTGAAACGTGGCATTGCATGGCTGGGAAAGAATAGGAGTTTAGATGGCTTGTTGCCAAATACGTATAAGATGAACCGACTGAAAAAAAATAGGTGGAATGCATTGTATGAAGTTTATTTTCTCGACTAAATTTCTCATAAAATTAAAATAATAAACCTATAAATTTATAGGCATTATGGTCTTCTAATTGAATAGATTTTCTCGCAAATATTTTGACTGAATCTTTGTAAGGATAGGCAGGGGAGCGGAATGTTTTGCGAGAATAATCCCATGTAATACAATCATCACCTTCCGGCCCTTGTCCCATGTTACTTGAGGTCGGCGCGACACGTTTTTTCTTCCAATCTCCCCTGTCAACAGTCACGCTATCATTCACTCCTTTATCTTTCATATCATTCCTCACACGACCCAAGGCAAAATCTAAAGAACAGATATAAATTCAATGGGTAAATTCAATAAGCTAGAGCACTTTTATTCATGGTTTTCCCTTAATTTAATTTATCATGTTTGTTAGAGAGATTAGATCCATATGATTGACCCTATCGATTGATATTTTTATATAAGGTACAGAATGTTATTTTTTCGAACTATAGTCGATCCATCCCGAGTTCGATGCCCGAATGTGGCAAGCGAATTTTCGAAAATCTGTGATTGCTGTTTTGATTCTTTTTAAAAATAAAGGAATGTTTCCTTTGAGTAAAATTTGCTATCTCCAGTATTTAGAGTACTTTCCCTCCAGGTGGCATTGAAAAATTCCACTCTGTATATTTAAAAAAAAAGGTATTGTCTATATGCTACAGGGCATATATTTCTTTTGACCCACGAAATCTATCCCTATTCATCATGACACGAATAAGTACGTATATCATAAGAACAAGTCCAAGATATGTGAATATATATGAATGTTACATTAGCATTCGCAGGTGATTAACATTCTAGGTATATCTTATTATTTCTTACGATCACGGAACAGGGAAGTCGGTTGAAGAAAGGATAATGTTTACAAAAAAAAAATCGAATACTGTCTTGGTTGATTGTATTTATTTAAAGATAGGTCGAATGATTGGTAAAGGTGTCGTGCCGTTGTTGGCTTTACATACAGACATGAAAATGATTTGTTAAGCAGGTTGAGAGATCACATTTTTATTAATTTTGTTATTTCTTCTTTCTCGTGTGGTTAATGCATAACCTGTAGGCTTAGCCAAGTTGACAGTCTACAATCGTTAACGCTAATAGAAAACTACCCAAATGTATGGGAAAGACATCATTTCAACGTTAAGTCACGTGGTCGAAACAAACGAATGTAAACTTTTAAGTTCAGTCAAAGCTGTAAGTTGGCTACGATTTATATGGGATGTAGCAATCACGATTGTAGAAACGAATACATTTCATTCTATCATCTTAACCGATGTAAACTTGTCTACGAAGTTTTATTTGCTTGTTTTGACCTCGTGACTTAACGTTTACGATTGTAGAAAGAGAATCGATACGAATCGTTTGTAACTTGGCTAGGCCTGCTGGTGTCAAAGTAAAAGCTATAATCAATGACAAAAGTTAGGTCCACGGTTAAAATCTTGTCAAAAGTGTAGGTCTCTGATGTAGAGTTAAACCTTGTATTTTCAAGGACGACACTAGAGAAATCCTATAAGTGAACTTATTATTTATATTTAGACTTAAAGAAAGTGAATGAGTAAAAAAAGGAATGTAGGAAGGTCGTGAGTTTAATATCGTGGGAATATTGTATGTTACTTGTATTCTATTTGTCTGATCGTTCCGACAAACGAGTCGTGAATTAGTACCACTCTCAATCTCGGTTCAAAGCCCATGATAACGTTCCGTATAGTGTGCGGATGGCAAGTTCAGACATTTTAGAAGCAGATTTGCCTCTTTAGTTTTTACTCTCCGTGTATTTGGCAGGCATTTTGCAAAAGTTAGATGAAGCTATCCAAGATTGAAGGAAAATGAATTAATGTTCTTGACTGGCAAGAAGGAGGTCGCCACTTCTCCGTTGCACTATTGACACAAACCATAGATAAGCTATTTATAGAGGGCACAAGAAACAAGTGAAAATCCGTTTCTATAAACGAGTCATAGTGATTACTTGAGTAAAAGTCATTATTTAATATACGATTTTTAATCTGTAGTTTAGTAATTGCTTGATTTGAACTGTCAAAAGATTGATTTCTTTGTCTGTTCTTACTTCGCTTAAATTCTTGTCTATTGCATAGACAAACACAGATTACAAGAAACATATTTACAATAAGAAATGACAATGGCATCGATATGTTTACAAATAAGTAGCCGTACTTTCGAAACAGTAGGTAACATATTTAAACCTAAAACAATAACCTTATACGATCGATCATCAAACCTACTACCCTAAAAGCACACTACACTACAGTATTTACCGCCGCACCATACATAAAATAGGTACTAAAATAGATCGTATGACAGATGTGAAACGTGGGAAGATCATAATCTGTCGAGTATCACTCACGCTTCTAACCGACTGCGACAAAACACAAGTTAGTTATGTTTTTGATACTATAACACGTCATATGAATGCGTTTGAAGATTCTCTGATAATACCGAGCTTAGAAAAGGGGGTTTTAAGCGTATGTTCGGAACTGCAAAAAGCAATTGACCAATGACCTATTGTTGTTTATATAACTGTGAACATGAAGCTTTTTACATATATTTATGACATGCTCAGGGTACAGGGTTTTGACATGCCGACGACAAAAGAAGACAGTTTCCTTTTGAATATTTTGACCTTATTTCTCTACAACTTCCAAAAGTAACTGTGACTGCCTCTATGGTCCAGTGGTAGCAAGCGCAACTGCTAATGTAAGCATGAGATCCTGGGTTCGATTTCCAGGTCGGGCAAATATTTGTTGGGGTTTTCCATAAGGATTTTCTCAGTAACAGCCACGGAGTCTGGATTTGTGCCCTATTGATGGCAATAGGCTCACCCCCTATTACATGGGACTTAAACATAACTGGCGAAATGTGTACTATTAGGTACACATCTGCTTAACCGTTTAAGGATCACAGGCGCGATGTTATGTTATGATGTTATGGTACCAAAAATAAATGTGGGAACATCATTTTATTTTCAGGGGACAGAATAGGCTAGTTTCCACCATCAATAAATTGCAAATCTATTTAGTCCGTCACGCGTCAGTTAGAGTATTGGAAAATAATGGACACCTATTTTTTGGTTTGTAAATCAATGAATAGGTATTGACAAAGATAAAACGCATCAAAACTCGGGAGTGGGGGCTCGTGACCTCACAACGCACTAAAAATTATACCTAGGCGTGACTTATTGAGAATTTTAAAAGCGTCGTATCTTCGTCAATTTTGGTTTACGTAACGAGAGAAAAAATACGTGTCAAATATTTGATTTTTATTTATCAGATTTTTATTTGATTTAACTGACGGAATTAGTTTTTTTCAGGACACAAGCCTATTATAAGAAAATAAAACCTAATAATTGATTAATTTACATGAATATAAATGAAATCGGTCTCCGGGAGTGATTTATTTAATGATATAAATAGATGCATGATGGGCATAGTAACGTTTCCAATCGGATATCTAATTAATTAATGCCACAAGTTCATGCAAGTATGTCAGAATGAGTTAATTATTTAATTTGCATAAAAAGTAGAGCTAAACTAAACATTACCTATAACGTTTAAACGTATGCTAATTAGTTAATTACTAAGTATTAAGTGATAGAGATAACAGTAAACTGCCTTGTTTGCTTTGATTACCGACAAAACAAAGGCAAACTTAACTCATTTGAATTATTTATGTGCTGATTAGAGAAGAACAATAATGTACTTGGTGATTTTCTTTTAAAACGCGTCAAATTAACGGATGCCAAAAAAACACAATTTTCTTTTTTTCTTTCTTTGGATAGCAAAGTTACGGGTGGCAAAGTTATGTATGGTAAAGTTAGCGCAGTGGCTCTATAATGGACTTTAGCATGTGCTACATTTCACTGGTTCGATTCTGGTCTTAAGAACCGTCAGTCTAGTGCATTAAATAGAAAGAGATGATAGATTGCAGCGGCACTACAAAAAAACTACAGCAACATCGTACAAAATGTACTACAGCGCCATCTATGCCATAAATGAAGAACTAACATTAAATTCCTAAATCGTGCAGTTAAAGTTATCTGCTACTACGACTATACGTCTAGAAAAACCCGACAACAACTGTCGGGCAGTGGTCCTACCAGACACAACACCCGTCTGGTCGGAGGATCCTCGCTTTTCTATGGGGGGTGAAGAGCTTTACACCCTGTTCTACATACCCCTAAAGGTTAAATACAGAAATTTACCCAATAACACCTTAACCCGACTTGGGAATCGAACCACATACTCAACAGTAACGATTGCGACTACTAGTCCAACGAGGCAGTGTTACTTTACTCCTCATTTACCTAATTAAAGTAATGTCATCTTAACACTGCCACAACTCACTTATATTCTCACCACAAGGGACCACAAACAAGTTAGTAACTTATACCACACTTAAGTTAGTCTCACGCTTAGAAAACTGGCGCAAACTACTTTTTATTTAACTTATAACTAACACCGTGACTTCACTCACGATCTGTTTTAAAACTTCCTAAAATAATATTGTTTTTAATGAGTCTTCTAGATTAAATAAGATTACCTACAAGTGCTTTTTTGCAGTAGGCCCTGCCTTGTGAATTCCATTAAGAGACATCGAGATAAACCAGGGTAAGTATCATCATCATCATCATTTCAGTCGAAATACTCCCCCAAGTGTCGCCACATTGGTCGAGTGGGAGGCCTTTCAACGCAACGTCTACCGGTTCGCGTTCGCCACTCCAGAACTTTTCGGCCCCATCGGCCATCCGTTCTGCGAGCAATATGCCCTGGCCACTGCCACTTAAGGAGTTACCTTGCGTGATCGAATCAGAAATGAAGACGAGCACGGCAAGAGTACCAAGGTTACCAAAGTAGCCCGATTCGAAGGATTGCCAAACTTAAGTGGATAAGTATGCTCTTGCACAAATCCAAAGTCCAAACTGCTAATGAGAAACTCCTGATGGAAATGCCAAATAGCAGTTTGCCTGTCCTGAGGATCAAACCAAGGACCTTATGCTCTGCAGTAGCCGTACCGGCCACCAAACCAAACGAGGCAGTCAACACACTTGACAAGTTTAATATGAACCCCTTACATAAACAGCACAACACAAACAGCCACATCTAGCTATATATTAACATTTACATCACTTCCCGTGCTCACAACACCTATGCACTTATTTATGTGCGAATACATTGACTTTTTGCGACGAGTATGAGCTGATTATCTCGTTCTACTGGTATGTATTACAGACTGACAGTTCCTACTATGGATCATGTGAAAACCAATGGGTAGTAGACGGTTTACTTTTGAAGATAAGTGGAGACACAAAAAGTGGGTCAGTTTTGTATTTTTATTTACGTAAAGTTCATACGAGCAACTATTTGTTCGAATGCGTCCGATGATCGTATGATCGCATTATATTCACCCGATCTCTTTGGTTAAAAGGGGTCGCTCGTGCTACTACACAATCTGTCGTGTTGTGTATGTTACTTATTTGTTCGAAAAAAAATCCCAGACACACGTGTGACATCAAATTCAAAATTCGTTTATTAAAATTAAACTGAGAATCGGCACCTTATGAACAAAAAAATTACATCGGAGCCCTCAAAAGCTAAAACACTATATAAGCAAGTGTTCTTACCAGTACAAGACAACAAACTGCTCGACGACGTAATCGGTAACGTTTCTTACACACGTACAATCAAAAGCAGGCGACTATCGTCAGTCTATACTACATCACACGGGCAACAGGTGCGCTGCAAATTGTTGCCCCGACCTAAGTATATTAACAACATAACATCATACCTGTTTTCCCCGCAGCAGAGGCAGAAGTATACCTGTAGTACTTTCACATTTCGCCATTCATGGTTAATGAAGTCCCATGTATATATCTCTTCCTGAGAAATTGCTGATGGAAAAACCCAATAACATTTTGCCCGACATGGGAATCGAACCCATAACTCCATTGTCTACAATACTTGCCAGCAATAAACCAACGAGACAGTAGTTAATTAAAACTAGTCTTAAACTTATCCAATTCTCCCAGTGCCGCCGCTATACAGAACACACAATTAATCATCACGACGTGTAAATGTAGGGAACATTCAGTTTGCCTGCCGATACGATCAGCTGTTACGTCGCCTGAGTTATGGGAAGATACCTAGCTTTACTGCACCACTACATTGTTGTTAACAATCATGCTACCCAACTTCCGGGGTAAACAGAGACCTTAGTTAGTAGTCTAGCTTAAAGAATTCTGCTTTTTGCACTTCACATTAGTTTGTTGCCGGATATAACCCAATATCCGCAAATACCAAGAGCATTAATTTGTGTCTTACGGGAATACAACCTGTGACCGAGGTACAGCAAATCAGTCGCGAGACGTAGCCACTAAACTATGGGAGCCGTCTATTAAATCAATCAATAGCAATCGTAATCATATAGCACTGCTTGGCGAAGCTGAAAAGTATGTCAAAGAAACCAATACCTACAGTATTCACCTACAAAAAAAAAATGTTTATTATGCAGAACTTAGATTCAACTTGCTTTACTAAGTGTTAGTTTATCATAGAAAATCCGGGAAGCCTGGGAGATTTGTCCCGATCTTGACATAAATGAAATGCGCCATCTATGAAACAATTGAAGAACTAACATCGAAATCCTAATTCGTGCAGATAAAGTTATCCGAGACTTAATAATACATAGAAAAAAAAACAAAGCTTAACACTAAGAATAGTCGTGTCAATATGTCACAAACAATACATGCCAAGTTATTGACAAGACGTTAAGAGAAACCATCAATGCATTTCCTAGAATCGCTTATAATACACAGACACAAAACTTTAGAAAGACCTTAACCTCTGACCGGCTAGCTATCAAACAGAATGCCGTCAGAAAGTTAGGTACACCTAGCGTTATGTACAATTCAAAAAAGAGATGGGTATGCAGGCAGCTTTATTCCACTTTATAAGCCGTATTGCTAAGAAGTTTTTAGAAGGCCCTCGAAGGAAAATGTCTTGTTTTTCAACATTTTTTTTTTGGGAAAACAAAATTTTTCCTTGCGACTATTAAATGGCAACACAGAAGATAAATAAGCTAGTGGTATGTGATCCTAATTACAGAAGCTTATTTAAAAAGATATGTAAGCAAATTAGCTTCTTGCTTTTCTGTTGTATCAATGGACTTCGACAATATCAGACACATTACAGGTGCATTGCTACCCTACTTACAAATTTCAAATTTCTTATGTGCTTGACCTTTTAGTTTTAAAATAGGTCACAGGATCTACTTTCCCGGAAGAACTCTCCCACCAAAAACTCTACAGGTTTGACTGTATACCGAATAGTTTTGTTGACTGTACGCGTTAGGTACCAGTTGGTCACAAGTTGAAAGTCTGACCCTAAGTTCAGGGAACGGCTTTTACCGAGACTAACTTTATAGGGTCATATTTCGTTCGCTTCGTACGAATTCGCACGATATTTCACTTACTTTCAGTTGTGATTGTGATCTGTGGTACTGTGGGTATCGTTTCTAACTGTATTGGTTACATAAAATAGTGTTTTATAAGCCGTGTCTTCAGCTAAGATGAATAGTTATGCAAATTTATTTAAGATTATTTTAATGAAACATTGAATACAATTTTAAATAGGTATATAAGAAATATGGCAATGTAATTTATCTTAACAAAACAAAATGAAAAAGGTTACAGAAAAATCAGAACCAGAATCAGATAGACAATAATTATGTCAAAAAAACCCTATCCGATCTGAAAGTGGCATAAAGGTGTAAGTATACTTAAACGTCCCTGACATTACCAAATAAAACACGAAACATAAAATATTCTATTGTATTATTTTCCTCATTTTAGTACATTTTGTTTAATTTTTATGGGGGCATTTTTTTAACTTGTTATCCAAAAAAGCGGCCAAGTGCGTGTCGGGCCACGCGCAGTGTAGGGTTCCGTAGTAGCCCGTTATATTTTAGATTTTGTTTTTCAATGCAAGTCTTCACCCGTTATAAACAAGCAACTACTTCATCTTATTCACTTTATAGGATTTATTCAAAGGATTTATTTGCTACAAAATTATCCAACACCCCAGTTCAACGACTATTACTGCTAAACTAATAAAGTTATCTTAACCGCTATAGTTTCCCTTTAAAGTTTATTAAATGCACTATCGTCAATGATTTTTTCCAAATTTTTAAAGCCAGCAGTTTAGCTTTTAGAAGGGGGTGGGGGGGCTACTGGAACAAAAATGTGCACTTTAAAGTTTAATATTTCGTAAATGGAGCATTAAATCGAAAAGTAGTAAAAAAATCATCCTCACTTCACACGTAGGGGAGCTACCCTAAAAAAAATATTTTCCAATTTTAATTTACCACTTCGTTGGCGTTATTGATATCCACACCTCTACAAAATTACAGCTTTCTAGTACTGACGGTCTCTTAGAAAAACCTCGGACAGACGGACATGGCGAAACTATAAGGGTTCCTTGTCAGGACTACGGAACCCTAAAAAGCCGCTCCATGTAAAATACTGGTATTTAGCTGCATCCGGTTAGACTGGAAGCCGACCCCAACATAGTTGGGAAAAGGCTAGGTAGATGATGATGATGATCCAAAAAGATTATCCACTAAAAGAATTCAATCTCGATACTTAATACTAGTATAGTTACGATAGTTACTCATAGTATATGTTTCTTCAACATATTGTATCTGTAAATTCGTTGAACTTCGTTGCAAAAATACAAATAGCTTTGAAATCGATTCCAACTGTTGATTCCAACAAATTATAGAACAAAAATTTGTGGTTTAGATGCAATCATTCAGTCTGAGAAGGAGAACATGACAACGAGTAACAGTTGACGGACAAAAAAAAATAACAATATCTTGAGAGACCGAATCGAAATAAATTTAAAATGAGAGACAAAGAAATGATAACTTGAATCATCGATATCTGATCCAACAGAGACATTAACTCTATTATGGCCCATACCGATGATGTTGGCATTACAGCACGAGAGCAAAGCAATTAAATGATTTCTGAATCGATTACTCGGTCGGCTACTCCTGCGCATCCCGGCTAGAGCGGTGAAAGTGAATGTGTGGTGCAAGTCGTAAGCGGAAGCGATTAAAAATAAACTTTTTATAGTACCTACAGTTCAAAGAAACTATTCATAGAGAAATATCATTAAAAAGCTAAAGTCAATCAAGTCAATGTCAAGACGCACTCGGTCACCCCAATCCGCCAATTCGTGATGATAAACAGCATCCAATAAATATATAAAAAAACTGCGTTTATTTGACATTAAAAATACTTACAAAATTTCACAAAATAACGAACAAACAAAACGAATAATGCCAAAATGGCCTCAGCTCAGCATAATACCAGATGGCAACACAAGGTGTACCAGCTGACTTTAATTTTCAGCTGCAGCCCACGGGTGCCATACGCTCGACAACATAAACAAACACATATTATTATTACTGTCTGAATTTTTTGCACAAATACCAACTAAAAATAAAATGTTACCTAAAGACATTACAAACAGAAAGAAACATTTCATTGTTGACAAGATAACTAGTAAGTTTACGTCATCATGTATTTAAAGTTAATTGGCTGGGCACATTACTAGTAATCCCTGTAACCCAATCAACTATGTAGCATGTAAGACGATAAGATTGAATTTGCATTGACTTAACAACGGCCAGACTCGACAATAGATCGCAAATCGCACTTTAATCGCTTGTAAATGCCGTTGTCTTTATGAATTGCTCTCGCCTTTTACTCAGACCACACACTACGCAGGTTACCACCCGCCTCGGTATGCATACGTCACAATAATAATTATCGACAGATGATCGCTTGCGCAACACTGAGATGATCTAAAGCAATTAATACATAATGCCGTTACATTTCTCCCTAAATCGCTCCCTCCTCTCCTTTAAACCACACACCACGCAGGTTGCCGCCCGCCTCGGTATGCATACGTCACAACAATTATCGACAGATGATCGCTTGCGCAACACTCAGAGGATCGAAAGTAATTAGTGCATAATCTTACCATTATTTACTTATGGATGTACTGTATGGTTGATTCTTGTTACTGTTTCTGGTTTAGTATTTCTCACGGTCGTGATAAATTATGTATGTTTGTGTTAATGTCTTTATTAACAGTGAGTAGATGTGTGTTTAACTTAAGTATATGTATGTTATGACTTGATTGGCAAGACGATCGCATTGATGAAATACCATCAAAATACAAACGTCAACCATTTCTTCATTAGACAATACAAATACAAAACCAAATTACGCAATATTGTTTCTTATTCTTGTCAGAAGGAAGCTTCACACCTCAGAGTAAACCATGTCCGGACCAATGCCACTGGAAACAATGAAATGAGCTGGTTTGTCTAAAATAATAGATCTACTATAACTTCCGGCCCAACTTCCACTTCCGATGTACCGTAACTTTTGGGAATAAGGCTGCAAAGGTCAAGATATCTACATTGTATTGTTTGTTTATTAATTTTGCTACACAGATAAAATCGTGTTTTATTATTACTGGCGTATTAAACAAATCTGGAACGATTTTTTTTTTTTAATAAATAAGTAAATATCGCTAGACATTACACACACCGCCATCTAGTGCCACACTAAGCACCGAGGCTTGTGTCGTGGACACCAGACAGTTGAAATACTACATAGATACTTTTTGTTTGTAAATACACACTTATTATAAATATAAACATCCATGACTCGGAAACAAATGTCCATGCTCATCACACAAACATTTACCTAGGTACTTGAGACAAATTAAGCATGAGATGAATATAAATGTTAATGGATGGAGAAAGAGAGGAAGGCCAATGAAAAGAAGGATGGATTGTGTGAGGAGTGATATGAAAGAGAAAGAAGGATGGATTGTGTGAGGAGTGATATGAAAGAGAAAGAAGGATGGATTGTGTGAGGAGTGATATGAAAGAGAAAGAAGGATGGATTGTGTGAGGAGTGATATGAAAGAGAAAGAAGGATGGATTGTGTGAGGAGTGATATGAAAGAGAAAGAAGGATGGATTGTGTGAGGAGTGATATGAAAGAGAAAGAAGGATGGATTGTGTGAGGAGTGATATGAAAGAGAAAGAAGGATGGATTGTGTGAGGAGTGATATGAAAGAGAAAGAAGGATGGATTGTGTGAGGAGTGATATGAAAGAGAAAGAAGTAAATGATAGCGTGACGGTGTACAGGGGAGAATGGAAGAAAAAACGTGTTGCGCCGAGCACAACTAACATGACACAAGGGCAAAAAGATGAGATAATGATGAAAGTCAGGATCGTAATCAGTTGGTTTTCACTGCTTTCACCTTGACAAAACCGTTTTGACTTTAAAATGTTCGAATTTCATTTGTCAATGACAAATATGTCAGTGCCATGTCAACATTATTATAATAGTACATTATGATATAATAGTACATTATTTATACTATATAAAGCTGAATTACCACTGACTCACTGACTCATTGACATAATTGTTCTCCCAGATGGTGGATGGGGAGGTGGGTATTTTTTGACAGATTCGTAAACAAGTAACTCCCGCGAGTATGGGAAAAGTGCCAAACCTCCCCTTTTTGCTCCCCTTCCTCCCCCTCCCTATCGTATCTCGGAAACTAAGGGACCCGTATTTTTTGTTTTTTACGGGATCGTATAGAGGAGGCTCGGAAAAGTAAAAACCAGTTTTCAAAGTTGTCCCCCTTTCTCCCCTTCTCCCCCCCTTTAGGCGGATCTCGGAAGTTAAGAGACTTGGAACATTTTTTTTTCAGATTTGTATAAAGGGGCAATGCATTAGTCGAAATCAGTTTTCAAAACTCCCCACTCTCCCCCCCTTCACCCCTCCCCCCATCGTATCTCGGAAACTAGGACACGTAGCGGCATTTTGATTTTTACTATGCTCTATTATTAAGGGGCGTTGAAATTTTTATACTCTCCCCTCCCCTCCCCAACCTCCCCTAAAAGTCCTGAGTAGAGCGAACCTGCGAGACCGAGTGGAGCGAAGGGGGGAGGTGGCGAGTGAAGCGAGCCGGCGACCTCCGTAGCGTAATGAAGGTTGAGTGGGTGAAGCTCCCCTCCCCAACCTCCCCTATAATTGAAAAGGGCTGTAACTTAATAACGGTTAGAGATAGCTATCAGGTGTTTGAACAAATATTATAGTAGGTGTCGAAACCTGTCCGGTGGTAGGTAGGTCTTGAGTGGAGCGTAGCGTAACGATGGTTGAGTGGGTGAAGCGTAACTCAGTAAACTTTTGGGTAATGTTTTTTATGGGAAAAGGTCTCAGTTTTTCAATAAGGTTTTATTAGGGGTTTTCATACTGTTTTAGGGGTAATTCTAACGGATTTTCCAATTCATTTAAGGATGCCTATGGATTCTCAAAATTTTATAAGGGTAAGGAATACTTCTCAAAAACACCAAACACGCGAGCTGCGTGCAGCTCGCGCACCCACGCAAACTAGTTATGATATAAGTGCGGTAAGTTGAAAATTACAGCCGAGGCGATATTACTAGCCCGAGCCGTAGGCGAGGGCGATAAAAAGCAGAGGCTGTAATTATCAAAGCGCACGTATGTCATACGACGTTTTATAACATATTTGCGAGGAAATAAATAAAACAAATAAAAACAATACAGCGAAAAGAAAAAGCGCGCGAAATAATTTTTACTTGTTCACAAATTTGCGAGGCGCGCGCATCAGCGCGTTTTTTTAAGGCAAAGACACAAAAAACAGCCAGTATTACTATAAAGTAAATTCATATTTTTGTGTTTTTGTTACAGATAAATGGTTGTAAGTTATTGTCAAAATTAATTAAATTAAAGAATTAAATATTTATTTATTATATTTCATCTCCCAAAGTTAATTTTATTCATAAAATGTTGACCACTTTTCTGACATAAAACTCTTTGCTAAGATTTAAAAAAGGATAAACCGTGCATTTTACTTTACAGCACAAGTACGTAATGAGACACATTACGATATTGAAATTGGTGAAATAATAGACCATAGAAATGTGTTATGAAACCTTGTTACTGGCAGGTCGTGATCGTGGTTTAAATGTAATCAAATCAAATCAAAAAACTTTTTAACAAGGGTCCTTATGGGTTAGTAGCGAGTACTTAGGAGCTATGTTAGTACGACATTATGAGAAAAAAAACAATTTAAAACGACACCACACAACAGCCCAATTGATATTTAATTTAATACAATATAATCCAATTCGTTTCTTGTTATGTTTTGTTATTTTAATTTAATAATTAAATGTAAATCAGTCTGAACTGTCAGGCTATATTATACTACTTTTATACAAACTATAACTCTAAATAATAATAAAAATATGTATTTATAAATATCATTAAATTGAATGTAATGAACGCATTAATTTTTTTATTTCTGAAATTCATCCTTAGGAGAACAGGACCTCTGAATAGTCATGGACCCGTTTAATGAAACACTCCATGATCCCTGTAACCTTCCATAAATCTCGCTGAACAAAACATCTTCATCTTATAAGTAACTTGAACATTCACAACTCATTGAAAGCCCCAGCATCCATTACAAAGCTAATTGATTTCGACATGTATTGAGGTATCAATATTAATAGCACGTCCAATGTTCAGGCCACAATGGCGGTGTGTTCACACAAATTAGCTTAAGTCTTAATAGACTTCATTGTCTATTATTTATGGTTCTTTGTGAATTTATTTTAATAGGATACTAATAGTCTGATAAGGCGAATTCTGCAACTTTTTGTTACGATTCACTTTACTTGATTGATAAATCTAACTAGGGAAGCATGAAACTAGCAAACGAGGGTCTAATACACTATGCTCTGACAATTTTTAACAATTAGGACATGTGGGTAGGAGGGCAGATAGATATGCATCACTGTCTCAATGGACTGTTAAGGTGGACGTACACTTATCCGCGCCGAACGAATCGACCGCGGGCGAAAGAATTCACCGCGGCGAAAGATTTTTTTTTCCTAAATTTTCATTTCATGGGTTTTCATCATTGATATATAAAAAACCCAAGATCAACAGTCTCGAACAAAACTAACAATCGAAACTGTCGCCAAACTCTCACCACCCACCCACTACTACATAGGTAGTACAATAAACCTATTGTTTTGCAAATTCAACCTTACGCGGATTGTTTAAAGTTGTTTTTACAAAGCAGTGTACAAAAAGCAATTAAATTTTACGTTACGCGAGCGACGTGAAACTAATTGAAAATAGGCGCACAATTACTAATTGTGCCTGTATTTTATGCGGACGATTTTGAGACGCCGAGTGTGTATATCTTGGGTTTTTTATATATCAATGGTTTTCATACATGTAATTCGATTTGTTCGGCGCGCTCGGCGCGGATAAATGTGCGTCCACCTTTAGGGAGTGCTTAGTCCTGGGTTCGATGTCCAGGTTCGGCAATGTCTTAGTATCCGGTCTGAGTCTGGATTTCTGCCCGGTAAAATTGGTAGCCGGTAAATTACTATTATTGATGCTCTCCGGAAAAAACAGGAGTAATGAAGGGTGTAAAAAACCTCTTAACGAAGCCGAAAGGCACTTGTTCTCCCCGTCATTTCGATTTTTTTTTTGTTCTACACCATACCTGGAAACCTTCTAGTTACGGAGATATTTGAGGGACAAAGTTCCAACTTTTTGACAAGTTTTTTTCTAAATACAAGTTTTTGTTGTAAGATTTTTCCATCCAACAGCACAATGTTTTGAGTGCGTTACATTGAGTTCTAATACAAAACATGATTTTTAACCCCAAAAAAAAAAAAGTCGTTTCCCAGCAATATTTTTTGCGTAAAGTTACTTTATTTGATGTACATAATGCTTGGTTGACGGCTTCGTGATGAGGTTGTTTACACCCTGTATATCAGGTACCTACTCTGACGAGCGGTCTTAAGTTCGAACCATCTCCTTCAAAAAAATAAGCGTTGAACAACAACAAAACGCATTTTTTTTTCGATTCAGTAGACTTCGTGTTCTCTCTGCCTAACCTATGAGAACCCTAGCATGAAGATACCTCAACAAATAGCTAATACTATAACGAAACCACTTTCACGGCTTATTTCACGGGTAACTATCCGTGAGACGAGGTTAATTTTAATTTTTTATTAGCGTTGATAACACTATCTTATTAAATTGTAGGTATAACGTAGTCTATAATTAAATACGAAGCTAAAACAAATATTGTAAAATATGTACATTTGATTAATTCCGCGTGCATACTTCCATACTAATATTATTTATACGAGCACTACCAACCGCTCGGATCAATCTCCAGGATAAGCCGTGTTCGCCTAGCTTGGTTTGTGGCGACCACCCATACTTACCGAGTATCCTCCGTGCCTCGGAAAGCACGTTAAGCCGTTGGTCCCGGCTGTCATTTGTAGATCTTTGACAGTCTCAGTAGATCAGTGACCCGAAAGTCTGACGACCAATCTTCTTCTTAGCGTGTCGATGGCAAATTTTTGTTAAATATGTTTGGCCTAAAATTCAGCTATGCGAACTCCGCTCGCTGATGCAGTCATAAGATCGTCAAGTGTGACACCTGCACACTTCGCAGGGCATGCGGTGCAAGATGAAAGATGGGCCATTGGCTGTGGAGACACACCGCATACACATTTGAGATCTGAGCCGACCAATCTTATACCAAGGAGTATTGTTTTACCCTATCTGACTAAATAGGCAGTCGCTCCATGTAAAATACTGGTATTCAGCTGCATACGGTTAGACTTGTAGCAGACCCTAATATAGTTAGGCTAAGCAGATGATCATGATTAATATTATTTATGCGAAAATAACTCTGTCTGTATGTCGGTTTTGACGCCTTGGTTACACAGCAAAATCCGTTAGGAGTAGACAGACGAACAAAGCCAAAACTATCTTTTTACCCAACTACGGTGAAGCGAAAAGGAAGGGTTATGATTTTAGCAGTCCATGTGTCTGTGTATGTTCCTCCGTAGCGCCTAAACTATTCATCCAAGGTGTCAATCGATTCGTTATTATGGCCCGGGTAACATATGCTACATTTTATTCAGTAGTCGGGTTTTTACTGAGAGTAGATATACCACACAAATTCTGATTCTGACCGTTAATTTTCTCAAAAACTTTGCTGAAACCGTTCTACCATTTATGTGTGGAATCAAAGCTACCCGATACATAGCAGGATAGTGGTACTCAGTACCAATTTGTTATCGCAAATAACGGAGCCGACGGTTGCGGCGCCATTATTCATTGTTCAGACTGTTTGTCCGTCAGCTGCAGTAAGGTTAGCTCGCTCCTGTGAGCTATACGATAAAGTTTATAATATAGTCCAAAAATATCAAAATAATCTTTAGCGTTCGGTTTAGTGTGTTGTAATTTATCTTGATACCTTTTTACGTCATCATCATCTGCCTTCTTTTCCCAATTAGTAATAGTAGTTAAAATAGTCTGACTGGTTGTCTAATTTTCGGGCCTCCGTACTATCCGTCGTAACGACTGACAAAGACTGAAACTTGCTATCTGAGGAATTCAGGGGTTCTAGATAAGTTAATGGATGGGTCACCCATCCATGGACCAACCTTGGTAGGCGTTGCTTAACCTGTTCGAACGGCCTACTTAGCCCAGTCCCTCACTTCTACGCTCTATCTAAGTACAAAACATAGCACTATATTGTATAGCTCTCCTCTCCATACAACTCTACCCTCTACATTGCGAAGGCGTGTACAATTTCACGCTTCTCTACATTTGGTAGCGCTGTATTGGAGCGATCGCGTGTAGAGACAACTTGATCGCCGGGTTGCGTGTGCGCAAGATAAACATTTTGAAACTGAAACGTTGAGTTAGATGCATGGGGGCAATGATTCTGAAATTAATAATGATTTAGTAGAGTGTTAAGTAAGAAATTAAACAGTTTGTTAGGAATTGGATCATCAATCATAGTTATTGCATGCGATTTTATGAATATCATCGTAACTAATAAACTTAGAAGCAATAATATGATCCTTTGAAAATGAACCAAAAATAAAAATTTTAAAATAAAATGATTGAATTATTGTTCGATTGAATTGAAATATTTTGTGTGTAAATAAATAAATAAATAAACCGGCCAACCGGACTCGCGCATGAAGGGTTCCGTACCATCGTAGTAGGGGAGCGCCCTTTAATTTTAAATTTATTTTATTATTTGTTGTTATAGCGGCAACAGAAATACACATTCTGTGAAAATTTCAACTGTCTACATATTACCGATCATGAGATACAGCCCGCTGATAGACAGACAGATGGAGGCTTAGTAATAAGGTCCCGTTGGTTTCCCTCAGGGTACGGAACCCTGAAAATCACCATGTATTATTGCCGTTTCAAATCCAATCCTGCGTAGAAACTTTAGTAATTCCAAAATTAAATAAAAATATTAGGTTGCTTTAAACGTTTATAATTATGTTTCAACATTCATACATTGTTTAATTATATTTTATCTGAAAACAATAGTCACAGATTTTGACGAGATCATTACAAAAAGTTCAAAACAAAAACCTAGACCTACTCTTTCTATAATCATGACCTTTTGACACCAACCTGACGGTCTGACCTTGCAAGAAGTTTACAAAATAAAACTTAAACACAAATTATCAACGGTCAATAATCTTTTGTTACAGCCATTAAGTGATGTCAAGCATCATTACTTAGATTTAACTTAGACTGTGTACACACTAGAAAACAGTTTTACTTGTCTTAGACAGAACTGTTTTGCCCCAAAATCTATCAACCAGTCTTGCCAAAGGGTAGTGTGTTGTAACTCCGATGTGGAGAGTAAGTATCTGCCTACATTTGCTCCGCAACCGAGATACGAGTACGTTATCTAAAAAATTCTGCTAATCAGCTGTATCTGGTTAGACTAGAGAAAGACTTCCACATTATAGTTAGGAATAGGCAAAATCAAAAATGATTTTATGGAATTACGAGATGACTGCGCATAGTTGTGTGGAAGAAAAACAGCGCGGTTGGCGCAGTGGCTGAGCGATTGCCTGCTGCGCTGCGTGTCGCAGGTTCGATTCCCGCACGGAACAAATATTTATATATATGGCCTATAGGTAGTTATTGTTTCGGGTCTGACTGTTTGTGTAAGTGGGTTTAAATGTTTCTTACCGCACCCACGATACAGAAGAAATTCCTTGCGGGGCAACGTTTTTTTTAAAAAAAACACGCTCTTCGACCTCAAATATATTGGAAGAACGGCAGTAGGATGATGATAATAAGAATACACAATTTTTTGTGTTATGTGTTAACAGGTCTTTAAATCACTTTGACAATTTTTACTGTAAGCCGGTATTGTTGCAAAGGTCCCGTTTGGTAACTTTCCCATTTCAACAAATAAACAAAAGACGTGCAAAACAAGGGGAATCATTTTGGTGGTGGTCTTTCTGGTACTTAAAGTAGAATTTATGTGCATTGTGGGGGCGGTGGTCATTATGAAAAAGTGGTCATTTTGGTAAAGAGATCATTTTGTGAATCGCAGTAGTCATTATGAAAAAGTGGACTTAATGGGAAAGTGGTATTTTTGGTAAAGTAGACTTTATGTGCCTAAAGGGAAAAATGTCCCAACTCGTAACTATTTTAATCTTCATACATTGATCCCGTTTCGTCAACCTTAGGGTGTGTGACGACCATCATCCAGCATCATCACTATCATAGATTTTGTATTCTCTGTCGGCCAGTCTTACCTCAGTCTGCACTCGGCCTTAGTGCCTAGCGTGAATCTAAGTGACCTTCGCAGCTGATGGCACTGTTTAGATGTAAGTATAAGTTAGTGATAGCTTGATAGGTCTCTTACAACATTCCGCACATTACTTATCTCCAACTTGAGGCTAGACGTTTACATTATGTTTGCGAAAGTGATGAAAATTAGCACTTCATCAAAATGGTATAAGAAACGAACACAACGTAGGTACCTACATATAAGTGCATTTGCGCTTGCTGAAAACGATTATTATTTCTGGTGTAATATTCGTATTAAGTATAGAATTTTCACCAACTATAATATTTTACGCGAAAATCTGCTGGACTATAGCAAAAGACATCATCATCGTTGTCTTTCTTTCCTCTATCAATTATACGACCTACGCCTATCATCATCATCATCATATCAGCCCAGAATCACCCACTGCTGGGTATAGGCTTACCCTTTCTTCTGCCACACTTCCCGGTTCTGTGCGTCCCTGATCCAAGTGTTTCCGGCGATTCTGACGATATCGTCGACCCAAAACCTAAAATCACTAGAAATAAACGAATTCAACTATTTTCATCACGTGCTCAAAAATGCTTTCTTTAATTTAAAAAGTATAATTTTCTTTTAGCAATGTGTACTTAATAGAAATTTCATATAATACCTAACTCTTGCTTAGTTTCACATATAAAGCTATAAAACGTTAGTATGCTCGTCTACTTATGAAACCAAACGTACAGACAATAAACACAGCCTGTATCCTACACTTACAGCGACCGGTAACGACTCTTGCGCAGTCGCTAACAACGTAAGATCATTGGATGGACGCCATCTTTTTATTTTCATCCTTCATTTGAAATTAGAGAAAAGTATACAGTAGGTACCTACCTATATTAGATGTTTGAGTTGTTGTCGGAGCGAGATTATGGACCTGTAAGTGACCCCACATACAGAGAAATGTGTTGTTTATTATCACAACGAAAAGTCACTAAAAATTCATTCATGAAACCGATTCTACAATGTTAGATTTCGTCACTCAGCCGAAACCTAACTTTAAAAACATTAAAAAAAATGTTTTTTTTTTTAAAGATTTATAAAATATATATTTTTTTAATTAATTAAAATTAGATGATGATGATGATGATGAGTTTGGTCGGTGTTGTATAAACGTGGAATGAGACAAAAATAAACTTTTGACCACTAGTTTGTCCCGCAGTTTCAAAAGCCTTGCGTTTTTCTAGCATAAAAGGTACATCTCCTAGAATATTGTTGTACTATCCAAGAATAGTGTATAAATGTCCTTAGATGAAACCAATTTTGTAATCGAATCAGTATTACAAAAGATTACAAACTTTCAAACAGCTTTACAATAATGTGTCAAATATGTTGCATTCAAAACTTTTGTCTTGATGAAAAACCATCCTAATGGCCATTTGTGTTAAGTAAGGTACGAGAATCACGACATTTTGTACAGTCACCAGCACATCAATCGACCCGGAACTGTCAAATGATTCCAATCAACCTTGAACCTAAAGCTTTAGCCATAAAGTTGAAAATCTATCAAAGAAATTTGACAGATTGCTTGATGCTCTGGCGTCTGTACCATCGTAACAAGTCAATTTGTAATTAAAATGGCTTTTAATTACGGCAACAGTAATTGACTTGTGTGTAAGTGAAAAAACGTTTATGATATTGAAAAAGTTACATTGCTACATAGGTAGACACTATTTCTGGCCACCATGACATTATAATAATAATTGACTTTCAAAATCTACCAATTAACAGAGCTATTATTTACTAACAGAAAGCGCAAAGGTCATTTAAACCTAGTCCTCGTGAAAACACCTCTGGCTTAGATTAGATTCTATAATAACAAACATTTCGTCTGTCTGTACGTTTCGCAATGCACAACGTAATTAGTCGGAGACATTTAGAATTTGCAACGTCCCATTTATTTTGCTCAGCAGTGTAATTGTCGAAAATGTCGTAAACGTTATTTTAGTTAGGAAATGATACAGATTATGACAACATTATAATGTGTTTGCTTTTAAGATTTTCTAGTGGAACAAATTAGATAGGTACACATTGATGATAATGTAGTAGTAGTGAATTGAATGTCTCGATGTCCTAGTAGTCGCAAGTGCGACTGCTGAGCATGAGGTCCTAGGTTCGATTCCCACGTCGAGCTAAGTGTTACTGGGTTTTTCCATCAGGAATTTCTCAGTAGCAGCCATGGAATCTGGATTTGCACCTGGTTGATGACAATAGGCTCGCCTTTTATTACATCAGACTTAAGGAATTATAATCATTAAAATCATCAAACATTCATATTCAGTTCATGTCTGTCAAGAACACTGAACTGTCAAGAATGACTTTTTCATGAAATAGTCATTCTTGACAGTTACATGAACTTGTGTAACAGAGGGTTGTATTGATGATTTTAATGATTAGAATTCTGTAACTACATACGTGTTACAGCCGTGAATCATATTTTAATCAACATACAACCTGACACTGGCCTGAAAATTGCAAAAAACGTAAGAAAATTTGAATTTCGCGGGCTACCCTGGAGCATCCACCTTAAACATAACTAGCGAAATATAGGTGTGCTATTAGGTACACGTCTGCCTAACCCTTCGGGTATTACAAGCGTGATGTTATGTTATGTTACGATGGTAATGTAATTTAACGTTTAGACAGAGATACTCACCGCACCACGTGTAACAGTAGTTTTTACCCACGGTTTCGGCCGTGTTGGTCGAAAATCATTCCACCCGAATATTCTACCGAGGTAAAAATTATTCTATAACCTAACCATGGTCTACGTGTTTGCCACACATGAAAAACCTAAGAAACAGACATACCTATAACTTATGCCGTGACTGACAGATTCAGACAAACTTGTAGAGACTAGAAATATATAAGAAATGAATTTCGAAATAAAATGACTATTTTTATTTCCTACAACAATATTGCATTCATTCCAATCCTCATTACTAAGCAAAAATAGAAATAACTAGATCCAAATCTAGACATAGAATTCAGTCTGTGTGATTATCAGAAAATTGTAGCGACCGCAGGAATGCCCGCGATATGGATCTGAGATGATTTGTCAATCGTACCGGGTCATCGGTGTGGAAATATAATTAGAGATGCGAGTAGGGAGATCGTGGTATTTGAAAAATGAGCTGAATCTTAGATCTTACGTCATTACGCTTGAGTGAAATTACTTTGTTTTGAGACAACAGAACTGCAATCGCCTTTCATACCAATATTTTTTAGATATTTTAAATAGAAAGTTAAGCCTTTCTATTAAGAATAGGTAAACATGGTAATATTTGCATTATATCCATTATGGGATTACCAAAACATGTAATCTTCTTTCATCATCATTATCAGCCTACAGCATTCCACTGCTGGACATAGGCCTTTTCAATCGCACGCCATTCAATTCGATTCTCAGCAACTCTCATCCTGTTGCTACCAGCGATCCTGCGAATACCGTCGCTCCACCGAGCCCGAGGGTCCCACCTTACGTTTGCCAATTCGCGGTCTCCACTCAAGAACACGTCTACCCCGGTCATCGGTTCTACGGCTAATATGGCCGGCCCAAGTCTCCCAAGTTTCGTAAAATTATTCGTACGTGACCGTGATGCGCTTTTTCAATCAGTACAAATCGAAAGGAACCGGGTGATTGCTGACAAAACGCCGAATCCAGCTAATTATTATAATATCATGTGGGAGTCTTATCGAACTAGGTTTAGTGTCGTGGGCTCTCTAACTATAAGCGCCGATTACCACTTCAGGTTACTTATTCTGTGAGCTATATTCTTCTTATTAAGCTTTTAATTCAATCACACGCGTAAAATTCATCTGCTTATTTTTGAATAAACATAGGAATCGAACCTACCACCTACGATAGATCCAAACGCCCAGCGTATTTTTAGCAATATTATGTACCTTTAGTATGTTAGAATATTTAGTTAATCTCTTTTAACCTATATAATTTAAACACTTATATCAATATTATAATGACACTAATATTATAAAGGCGAAAGTTTGTATGTGTGTGTATATGTTTGTTACTCCTTCACGCTCAAACGGTTTAACAGATATGGATGAAATTTTGCATCAAGATAGCTTATATTCTGGATTCAAATTCAAATTCAAAAAATTTGTTACAACAATGGGTGGTTGTGTTTGGGGACTCCTTTTAAGCAATTTCTTGCCTGTGTTAGGAGACCCCGCTCTTCCATAGCAAAATAATTACAACAGTAAAAAATTATGTGGGTAAATAAACTTATACTTAATATTTATCTACTTATTTATATTATTATTATTTATTTTTAAATTAAAAAAGAGTAAAAATAAAAGCATATTAACAGCATAAACAAGAAAAATAGTGTAAGAGTGTGAGTGTGTGACGAGTGTGAGTGTGCGTGTTTGTGTGTAAGAGTGTAAAGTGCGTGTGTGTGTGTGTACCTACTATGTTTTTTATTTGATTTTTAAGTGTCAGTTTTTGTGAGATTGTATGTATCTGTGTGTGTGACAATTGAGTAACGTATTGTTATTATGTACCTGTCTTGCTATTTAACGTACTGGATTAACACATAGAATACTTTTTATCCCGGTAGTAAGATCCCATGAAACAATTATTTAACTTCACGCGGGCGAAGCCGCTGGCAGATGCTAGTTAACTTGTTAGACACCTAGTAAAGCTAGGTATCGATAACTGGTGCTAATGTATCAAAATGACGACTAATGCACGCCATATCTGGACCTCGAGTTGACCTCTAGGTCAATTTGAGTGATCATATCGTGAAATCTTTAACCTTATATGGTTAATTAACTAGCCCAACAATAGGTTTGGTTGATGGGAAAACATACGCTTCGTTGTCGAAAATAATAGGCATAACTTCACGCATGTAATCTCCGAAGGATTAGGCAGAAATGTGTGTGTTTTTTACCTACTGTATAGTACACCCACATTTCACCGGTTATGTTTAAGTCCCATAGTAGGCGAGCCTATTGTCGACCGGGTACAAATCCAGACCTCAGGCTGTGGCCTGTAGACGGGGAGCTATGTGCTAGCTCGCCGTCCGTCCGTCTCATGACGACAGGCCTTGTCGACGGCGCGTTCGTGTTCCACTACGCGCGCCTCAACGAGAGTCAGCAATAAGGAAGGGGTCCGCAAGGGCCGAAGCCTGCCGGGGCTGCGGGACTGTTTGAAAGAGATACCGTGGCCCCGGAACACAAAGGGCAATGAAGGAACATGGATGGGTTTTAGTCAGTAAAAGTCTGACACTCCCTCCTGCTCCGCCCAGAGCGGGAGAAGTCATTTGATGATTTCCCACCCTAAAAAAAAAAAAAAAAAGAAAAAAAAAAAAAAAAAAAAAAAAAAAAGGGGTCCGCAAGGGCCGAAGCCTGCCGGGGCTGCGGGACTGTTTGAAAGAGATACCGTGGCCCCGGAACACAAAGGGCAATGAAGGAACATGGATGGGTTTTAGTCAGTAAAAGTCTGATACTCCCTCCTGCTCCGCCCAGAGCGGGAGGAGTCATTTAATGATTTCCCATCCGAAAAAAAAAGGCTGCTAAAATAATAGTAGAATAACAAATTGAGTCCGAATTTAAATTATAATTTGAAGTGGTCTCAAAACTTGATTGACACCCAACGTTACCTGAATGATTGCAGCATTTTAGAATAGCGAGCAATTCGATGCTTTAATGAATGAAATAGCAATCAAACCGTAATTTAGATCAATCAGGTTATTAATTAATGAAGAACATCCCACCCAACAAGACAGAAGTTAGTCTTTGTTTTTCTTGTGGTTAGTGCCTGGTTGCCGGGTTTTAATGCCGCCCATGGGCCTCTGAGTTGGCGTTACATGCAGTCAACAATTATCTCTCAGGCATGCTGGTTTCCTCACGATGTTTTCCTTCACCGAAGCAAGTGATAATTATAAAATTCGCACATGAATCCGAAAAATCAGAGGTACGTGTCTTGGGTTCGAACTCAAGACCTATGACTTGGTCACTCCACTAAGCGATCACTGCTTCACATAAGTAAGTGATGATACAACATACAAAACAAGGTCATTACAAAGCTTCTTCATTTCAACAAACACGTAATCAAAACATCAAACAAAAAATCACCCACGAGTTTACACAACGTCTTATCAAGTGATCTCTTCCTATTTATTTAACCCTTAGCCGGTCGACCTCAATTAGCTGCTCATAACAAACCTTAGCCCCTGAGCTCAGCCCCTCCTTCCTATCTTCGGCCACGATCGGGCGTAATCGGGCGCAATCGGCTCGTGACGTACGAAAGCGACTAATGCATGGGAAAAGCAGACGAAAACGTTGCCTTTCGCAAGAGATCGCGCGATACAGAGAAGGAAGTCGGCGGTATAAGAGATAAGATGTAGCGATAGCGTTATTGAAAGTGTGTTATGACCTTTTTGGGAAGTTTTGAAATATGACTTGGTGTTGGTGTCACAATACGTATGAATGCCTCAGAAATGTTGGAGCCGTAGAAATGGAAATACCTTGGAAACCTCTACCGGGTTAATATTATAGAAACAATGTGTTTCAAATGTGTATTTCTATCTTTAACAAATTACCAAGAAATATTAGAGAACTCTCTTTTAAATATTTTAGAAATAAATTGCGTAAATGGTTGACAGAAAATTGTTTTCACAGTTTACAAGAATTTCTGCAACACAAAATTTAATTTCAAGATATTGGTATTAATTTCGTGTGCAATATGTGTTATTTTTATTTAATAATTATTTTACTTTACTTAATACATCTTGTTAAATTTCATATAGATACGCATTATACAATAATGTAAAATTATATTTGCATGCCCTAAAAACGCAAAATAATGGTTTGTGCCTAAACCACCAACTTTAACAACTGGTAACACTTGTATTTTAAGCAAATAAAATTTTCTTATTCTTAATCTTATTCTATGTCCTAAACCAGGTCCTTGTTGTATGGACATTGTTACTTTCGCATTCATTTTTAACATAGCATAACATCACGCCTGTAATCTCGGAAGGATTAGTCAGAGGTATACCTAATAGTGTACCCACATTAACAGGGGGCGAGCCTATTGCCATCAACCGGGCACGAGTCCAGGCATAACGGCTGTTACTGAGAAATTCCTGATGGAAAACCCCAATAACAATTGGCCCGACCGCAGTAGATGATAAAACAATGATGACAATGTTCCACAATTACCTAGTTCAAAAAAAAAATGTTACTTGTAACTTGTAAATGAACACCCCAAATGACCTTCCACTTTGAATCAACAGAATACAAAATCTTATCTAAATACTTAACATTTTCCAAACTTTCATAGTCAAACAAACATGGCACACGGCGGTCGTGTGAAAGTATTTCAGTTAACAAGGTAAGAGGCACTTCGTTTGGGACATCTAGATCGGAATTGCACGAATTATCAGTAGCTATTAGGTATATACTAGCATCATTTACTTCATCTATTTTATTTAGCTACTTACGATTACGATAGCTCGTGGTTAAACAATAACAGCAGATCGACGCTTGCCTAGGTTGTTTCGTGGATGGGTGACCACCCACTACCAAGTTTCCTCCGTGCCTCAGAAAGCCATTGGTTCCGGTCATTTGTAGATCTTTGACAGTCGTTACGATTGTCAATTACAGCCGGTCTTACCAAGGGTATCGTATTACCCAGTACTACCAGTTAGTACTGGGTAATACTGGTTTGTGGGGGTCAGATAGACAGTCGCTCCATGTAAAGTACTAATACTCAGCTGCATCCGGTTAGACTGAAGCCGACCTCAACCTAGTTCGGAAAAGGCAGGCAGATATAATGACTTTAGATAACCCTTGCCTTAAGTTTACTACTTAGACCAGTAACCAGGCTCCGATCAGCGCAATTATTTAGTAGTCATCATAGTTTTTACGAGCTCAGGTCATCTGCTCTCCCTTACATCAGTGTAAGAGCGAGCGCACAAGTGATTCCCTTACCTTAGGTTTTATTTATAACGTGCACTGTTTTAGACTTCCACGGTTTCTCACTACACTTAAAGTACTTACGGGGTGATATCCGTGATTTTCCTTAGGTTCTATGAGCTCCCGATATTTCGATGCTGTTGCAAGCATCATGGTCGCGGGAATACTGAAGAGGTATGCGGGTAGGACGAAAATTATAAAATAAAAAAATTTGAAACGAATTTAATATCGGGAGCTCATAAAACCTAAGGAAAATCACGGATATCATCCCGTAAGTACTTTATGTGTCATTTATAACGTGTTTGACTAATGTATTCTAATGCTGACGTGGTTCTAAAATATAGCCAAATAGATGTTCTAAAATTAGATAGTTCAGAATATACACTGTTGTCTAAACCCGCGTTTAGACACCAATCAAAAAGTTGTGATATTTGGTTTTCTACAATAAATTAGGCTTTAACATACCGTGAATAAAACATGAATTTTAACGTAATTTAAAACATGTCTTGTTAACTGCTTTTTGGTGTAAACGAGTGGTAAAAACTACGTTCAAATAAATACAGAATGTTAACTTTTATCACCCCTACGAATCTTTTAACGTCAGAATGTAATCAGAAGAATGATTTTATAATTTTGGGAACACAACTCCGAAACAAACCCCAGTATAATAGATCACATGATTATTAAAATAAACGATATATTTCATAGTTTCCAGATAGGTAGACCAACGTACGTGAACTTTCTACAAGTGAAGAATATTCACTTCGTTAAGCTCGCTGTATTTGGTAGTACAGCAATTGAGCGATAACCATCTACGAAGCGTAACGATTGATTGTAAATGTAAATAAACGAGACTGCTGAATATAGCAACACGTTTGTTATACATAGTTCTGGGGTGTGAGAAACTATTTTAATGGTTATCGAAAAAATAAACATAAGACAGTCTGTCTCTGCGAAGTAAATAGGTAAATTAGTATACAGTGTGGAATTTTTCAATGCCAACTAGAGAGAAAGTACTCGAAATACTAGAGATAGCAAATTTTACTGAAACGAAACATTCCTTTATTTTTAAAAAGTAACAAATCTGCAGTCACAGATTTTCGAAAATTCGCTTGCCACACTCGGGAATCGAAACGACTAAAGTTCGAAAAAATAACATTCAGTACTTTTTTTCCTTTCATTTAATTCATCATGTTTGTTAGAGAGATTTGATCCATATGATTGACCCTATCGATTGACGTCAAAGAGGTACAGAATGTAATTTTTTCGAACTTTAGTCGATCCATCCCGGGTTCGATGCCCGATTGTGGCAAACGAATTTTCGAAAATCTGTGAATGCAGATTTGTTTCTTTTTAAAAATAAAGGAATGTTTCCTTTGAATAAAATTTGTTTTCTCCAGTATTTAGAGTACTTTCCTTCCAGGTGGCATTGAAAAATTCCACCCTGTGTAATGCTTTCAAGGACATTTTATTACATAAAATTATTATTATCTAGTGACCTGCTCTTATTTTGCTAGACCAATTTATATAAAGGGTGTAAAACGCCTCTTAACGAACCGTAAGCTTAGTGGGATATTTTGTACATGTCGAAAATAAATCGAACTTATTTGGACCTAGACATAAGTTAAGTTTATGTAAAGTTACACTTCGTACAGCGATTTGCAGCGATCACCATATAACTGTTTACAGTGTAGACAGTCTATAATTTAACACTAATTATTTTATGGCTGTGACTTATGGTACAATTATAATGTGAGTCTGAGTTAGTATGGCTAACGCACATCTGAGCGGGCTACACCGCAACGCAAAACTCTTACATCACTTTCGTATATTGTATACGCACCATAGCATACTACAGGCGGGCCGCCCCGTCTTTTTCGTATGCAAAATACAGTGCGCTTAACTTCATAGTTACAAATTATAATTATGCATTTCCACACACCAATCAGGTAAAACGACTGACTTTACAACCACATAAACAGTTTAATACCCTCAGTTTGCAGTCACCTTCTCAATATAACTTCAAGTTATTAGCATATTTCCCTTTCCGCATTCAAACTCCAGGAAAATCTATAAAACAAGTTCAAAAGTCGTTGGAAAGTGACCTGTTGCTATTAATTGGCATAGCAACAATGGCGGCCGGAAGCGCGGCCATCTTGTGTCACGACTCGCGACTTCCGGAACAGCGCGTGCGCAGTAGCTTGAAGATTTTCTTCACGTTTTAGTTTGTTTTACAGCGTGTTTATGATAGTGAGTAGATTGAATTTAAATGATAATGTGGTAGAAATAGAATGTGATATTACGGTTTTATCCATTTGATTTTAGAAACTGCTGTCAGTTAGCTTTATTTGGGAAAAACGTTTTTTTTCAGCGATTGTCGCACATGACAAAAGAATGGGCAGTCATAACTCACAATCGGCTTTGATGTTTCCCAACTCCGAACTCAGGGATAGATAATCAACAGCAATGGTAACAGCAATTCTAAATACTTTAGTGACTGCAAACAGGAATAATTAATGGCTATGAAATATTATTTTATACAGTAGGATTAACATTGTTAAATCTTTTTTGTATGTGGTCGTTCGTAAACTGATAAAAACACCGATAAAAATTGTTCAAAGAAACAAAAATATTTACGAAAAGTTGTTAAAACGGAAACTCACCAACTAATGTATTACTTCTAACTCAAGAGGCACCTAATATTTAAATACTCCGGAAAAGCTCTAACAAAACCGATAAGTAACAGCTTATTGACATGTCCAACACCGGAACTCGTCAACTACAAGTACATATATGCTATATCAAAACTTTATGTAATAGTGTCATCAGCGAGGTGAGATAACAGGCAATTAACTGTACCGCTGTACGTCTCCCAGACGTATCGGAATGTAAAGTTATGGAGACGTTAGATAAGTGTAAATTATAGTGTTAATAAGAGCATATGGAGATGTGTGCAATCCGGCACTTAGAATAAAGGGTGGAATGTTTTTTTTGTCAGACAGTTGTATAAACTAGCAATCACTTGCGAACGGTTCGTGTTTCTGAAATATCTTTCAACAATATTAACATAGCTTTTCGATAGCTTATGTCAATTCAATACTTTGGGGATGGGGGAATATTTTGGGGAGAATTCACACGTACTATCGAGGACACTCCCACCTGATCACCACTAAGCTAATTTTTGCTTGCACTTACAACATAGAAACACTCTCTAGCCCCGCCCCGTTGACTTTGTTTATAAATAATAAATGAAAAGATACCGATCGGCCGAGCGCACTGACGACGCCCGCAAACGAGAGTTATTGTTATTTTGCGCGCCAAAGTTGACGCTTTCCTAATAGGCCTAAACTTTAAGGGGGCGTGGTGCGGCGCCTCCCCAGGATTTAAGAGAAAAAAATTTAACTGATCAGGCCGAAAAGACCACGAGTGTACCACAAGTAGCTGCTGGTTGCGCTATGGTTGGGATGTGGTCCATATCTTCTACACAGTTGAATTTAGTGGCAAAATGTGGTCCGTGTGAATTGAACTATTCATTTTCATACAAATTAGTGCCCGCCTACGTGCTGTTGTTGTGTTTAGAATAGAATAACATTTATTTCTGAGTATATGGTACATTAAGTTTTTTTCTGGTAACAAAAATTAAAAACAATAACACATAATTAGAGGCAAAAATCATACATCCAAATACAAATGATTCACATTTTGATAGAGGTTTATTTATAAGATCCAAACTAATTATTCTGTTTTTGGGCCCAGGCACTTAATATTGTATGAAGGAACATGTATGGGTTTTAGTCAGTAAAAGTCTGACACTCCCTCCTGCTCCGCCCAGAGCGGGAGGAGTCATTTGATGATTTCCCATCCTAAAAAAAAAAAAAGGTACTTATTATTCGTGGCAATTGTCCTACTTTGAACCAAAACTTCACATCCGTTTTAGTATCCCGCTGTATAACTAGTTCAGCAGTAAATCACAGATGTCGCTGTGTGTCGTGACTGCGTGACGTCATCGCTGGGCGGCTGCGCGTGCGCTGGCTCTTGTTAGACGTGGACGTGGTGGTATGTTCGGGAAGTTCCGGTTGGACTCGTGAATTTGAGAGGTGAAGAAAGTTTGAATTGAATATTGAGGTCATGTAACATGTTACTTCATCTGGACTTACCATAGGGCAAAGCTCTTGTCAGCACGGATATTTGAAAGCCTCTTACTACGTACTACAGAACGGGTGTATTACCAAAACTACAATAGTATATCATAGTCCGCATACACACATAAAAGTTTAAGCAGAGGTGTACCTAAGCCTATTGGTACCTACACCCACATTTCGTAAAATTAAGTTTAAGTCCGCTATAGCAGCCGAGCCTATTGGCATCAATCGGGCACAATTCCAGATTGAGAAATTCCTCATGGAAAACCTCAATGTCACTTTGTCCGACCTGGGAATTCAACCCTTATAATCAGCTCGTGTAATTATTATACTTTTTCTGTCTGTGAGCACGTGTTCGCAACTTGACAACCCCGCCGATTTTCAGAACACCAATTTAGCAAAGATGTTCTAACGCTTGTTTTGAAAATGTTCGGACCCTTTTGTGACCCTTATTTGTTGTATTGTTCCAGAGCTGTGATGCGTTGGAGACGGAGTAGTTTAGGAGCCGACATGATGAAGACGATACTGCTGTTTACGCTGATTATGATATGTAAGTTTATTATCATTTATTTATCAAACAAATCATTTGAAAATACTAAAATGTTCAGCTAGATCAGATTCTAACAATCCTTGGTAGAGACCCTGAAGCTTCATGTCTAGATCTTAGTCCAAGGTTTTTACCTGGCCAAATCATCACTGACCTGACACAGAAATACACTGATGATCGATCAAAGGGCTACTTGTTCTATGTAGATTTCTGATTACCCAATTTCGTAACCAAAAAGCATTTACAGAAGCTTACAGCCTTATCAAAAGCAAAAATAACGACCATCAACGAATAATACCGATCTCTAAACGTCGATAATTTCAAATTTCGAACGTCAAAGCTCGCTCGATGCGTCTGCGCATAATTACTGTGATCTAGACTTGTAATGGCGTTTCACAAGTTCCTTTGAAGCAACGTCGTTAAGATATGGGCCGATTATTGTGTCGACATTGTCTTTGGCTTGTTGAACAAATAATAATTATTATTTATTAGCCTTCGATTTTGTTTTAAGATAAATATCTGGAGTTTTTTGAGTGGTAGGTAGGTACTTACTACTTAGTTTATAGGCATAGATTTTTTTGTAATTATAGGCTTTGTGGCACGTTATGCCTATTGCATTCAAAGCCCACCGGTATCGGGAACAGGGTCCAAACCACCGGCAGTCAGGGCCCCAGGGAGAGATACCTCCTAACAATACGAGCCGTGTCCAATAGTACCGCTTTCTGAATTCCCTCAAGCACTTGATCCAGCTGCCTAACGAGAGCCTCTTCAGGTGTTGGATGAGGCTCTTGGCAATTAAGCCATTGGCTGAAACGATTATCGCTAAGCTCACACCCCACAGGTTGACAACCTCGCAAGCCAAGTCAAGATACTTGATTTGCTTATCTTTCTTGGCTTTTACTAGGTTCTCAACATGCGGGACCGCTATGTCAATTAAAGTGTTGTGTGATGGTTCTACTGCGAAATTCTATGGCAATGTCTTCTCTATGACTATGGTGCTGTTCATCAAGGGTCTCTTCGTACTAAAATACCTACTAATGCGAAAGACACTTCGTTCGTCTGCCTATTGGCATTAGATGATGCTTATATGGTACTAGGATACACCATGCCATGGACATAGGATACTTTTTATCCCGGAAGTACGTACGTTTTGTGGGATAATTCCCAGCCTACTACTCCTAGCCCTCAGAACTGTACAGAACTTACCACGTGTGAAGACACACTGACATATAAACTCAATTCTAATAGTTCTACACTCTACACAGATCAAAAAGTATCCCATGACTGCCTCGTTGGTCTTGTGCTCGCATTCGGGACTGCTGAGCATGATGTCCTGGGTTCGATTCCCGGGTAGGGCAAAGTGTAATTGGGATTTTCCATCAGGAATTTCTTAGTAGCAGCCACGGTGTCTGAATTTGTGCCCGATTGATGGCAATAGGTACATGGGGCGTACCTATTGCCATCAATCGGGCACAAATTAAAAAAGAAACATTACATGGCATGGATGGCGCATGAATAGGCGTGGCATGGTTTAAAACATAACTGGCGAAATGTGGGTGAACTATTAGGTACACCTCTGCCTTTGCCTTTGGGGAGTACAGGCGTGATGATATATCATATGTCTACAAAGTACAGATCAATGAATCATCCACTCGACATACTTAACCTTCGCAACTACATTTCACATATAAACAAAACCAAAAGAAAACAATCTCATATATAAGTATGAATCACTTGATAATCCGTTGACAGGCGACGCTAGCCTCGACCTCTGCCTCGCGTGTCCATCTTGACAAGTCTCGCTTGACAGACTAACAGCCTGTTGTTATGTCCAAGGGTTTAATGTATAGCTGTCTTATTTTGAGGTTGAATGTCGTGTATGGATCTGTGATTAAAATATACACGAGCCCTGTAACCAGGTCATGATAAAACAACAGTATTGTACTATAGTGCGCATATCACGTACTAAGTCAGAGGCCGAGCATAAATACTCTGACACCAGGTTAGGCTCTAACCACACTATAAAGAAAGAACATTTCCTTCTGCCGAGCGTTTTCCCAACCAAATAAGGATACTGGATGCAGCTGATTATCAGTATTTTACATGGAACAACTGCCTTTCTGACCTCCACAAACCATTTACTAGGTAACAGGATACTCCTTGGTAACTGGTCGCCAAACTGTCTGGCTTCTGAGCCTAAGTTTTCGCTTATATCTATGTGAGTTCACGACCTGATTCACTCACGTTTCCGCACTTTTCATCTCGAACGAAAAGTAATTTTGTGAATTATTATCCTAAATAAAAGGCTCCCAATCATATAAATCTTCATCTGTGCCCTAGATGAAGACACCGGAAGCTTACACCGTTATCATTGCTAATACCTAGGATGATCTAGAATTCTAGACTACACAAAATAGTTAATAATTTCTTCAGTTAAAACCCACGCATCAATTCTAGATCAGACCCAATGTTCTAGAAAAGATTGCAGCTTATAAGGAGTTATTACTGACAATATTCCATTGTTACAACCAATCTGGCGGCATTTAGATATTATACGCGTTTAAGTGCATCGGCAGACATCGTATTATTTTGTTATACAACTTTGGTAATACACTCTCTACGTAATGGTGTAGGGTTGTCACAGAATCGATTGGTTCTTTGGTAAGCTTTATTTTGAAGCGAGTTTTTTGAGGACCCTGATAAAGCTAAGGCCATTTCGTTGAAAAAGTCATGGAAGTTTTTAGAAGAGTTAGTTTCACAACAATAAGTATTGCAACCCATCTGTTAGTGCAATCGAATGGTTTGTATGAGGCACCGTTAACGTAAAAGTTATCCTTGTAGGCCTTCAAAGAAAATTCTCATAAAGTAGAAACGTGATTAATGCAAAATTAATTTGATGAAAAGCCTATCTATCTAAAAGACTATCTAGGACGAAGCTTTGCTTTGTGATCTAGATATAAAAGCGTTTGTAATAACGAAAAAATCTGCTAGATAAAAGACAAAGTACATACCCACTAAATTACTATGTTTTTATAAATTTGAGTTTCTGATATTTCGGCGCTGTTGAAAACCACCATGATCACGTATAAACTAAAGTTATTGCACCCGCAAAACTTAAGTTTACCCTCACCCATCCGTCCGTCTACCCTCTTTCTTGTCCGTTTTCAATGTTAATGACAATGTTAGTGACCATGTCAGTTTAAAAACTAAAAACAATCCAATTGTTTACCACAATCACCAAGTGCCAACCCTACTCCAAGCACTATCTCCAGTAATATAGGAACTGTGACATTTACGCGTGCGGTCTGCGGTGTCGTCAAGTTATGGCCGATCGAGATGTAACCGAGCAGCTGTCTGTCTGTCTGCATCGCATATCTCTGCTTACTACGGGAAGTGAGGGAACGTCGTCGTCGTAAACTTGCTGACACCTATCTGTACTTTATATGTTTAGTGCAGTCACCTTTGAATAGGCTTTGACAGAGTAACATCTAGCAGCAATAATGATGATCAAAAATGTCGGAAATGTATGGGACTAATTATGAGCGAATTTCAACATCGTAAATTTAATTCGATCTGCACATCTATACGGAGTTTAAGAGGGAACAGGGGCAATTTTTGTAATTCTTGGAGGGTTATATTTTCTTTACAGTTCTAAAAATGACAGGACGTATCTACAATGGACCTTGTTTTAAGAAAAAAAGACTCTGGAGGCATTATTCAGGAAGAAAAAAGGGGAATACGAAATGTCGATCTCGACGAAATGTTTGTGATATAATCGGTCTGAGCTGCAGCTGTCGGGGGGCAGGCTTGGTGCAGCGCGACGGCAACAGTTTCTTCAAATTTATTTGTTTATTTTATATATTTATTTATGTACACACAAAATACTTTACAGGACATTACATTAAGATAGAAGAACACAAAGGTACTGCTTATTTCATAAGAAATCTCTTCCAGCAGAACCTTTTTTTCGAATTCCTCGCAGGCCCTGTTCCCTCTTAAAGGCTGCCAATGTCAATATTCCGTATCAATCATGACACCGACAGCTCTTGAACAAGATATAGATGTGCTGCGCGCGTTCAGTTTGATTAGTGAAATACGTCCTTAGGCCACTCAAAAGTTTGCTATATCTAGCTATACTGTTGGAAAGTGCTGGAGAAAATACAAAAGGCTTTGTTGTGTGTTGAGTTTGTAATAGGTGTCGCGGGTTCGATCCCTGCACGGAACAAATATTTGTATGGCCTACAAATAGTTGCTCCGGGTCTTGCTGTTTGTGTATGTGAGTTCAAATGTTTGTAAAAACGCTACCCACTTCCCCATTTTTCATGTGGGGCAACCCACATGAAAAATGGGGAAGTGGGTAGCGTTTTTAAAACAAGAGTTTTTGTATGAGGTTGAGAGTTCCAATCCATTTAAAATAGGTAGTTAATTCACATTCACAAGAACTTACCATTATTGATTTCAGACATACCTATTGTAACAGACTGAACCAATTTTTGTGAAATAATTTATTAATTTTTTTTATCTAAGATTTGAAGAACTGTCAGAGTTCTTCCTTCCTTCCTTCCTTCCTACCTATCTATCAAAAGAAACCTTGTGAGTTAGTCGACATTAAGCTTTCCGACCCCGCAAACTATGGTAATGATCGTGTTGAAATTACTACATACATAAGTGGCATTCCAATGAGAGGATAAACCAACAAATAATGATCTATGTAGACCTCGGTTACTGTGTGAAAAAAGATCTGAGCATTGCAATGAGACAATTTACATCTCGATATTTTTACGATTTATTCCAAATGCTAGGTCATTCCCACAACACATGTATTAAAGAATCATCCTAAAAACATTAGCTACAGGCTCACTGGACGATAATCGCCA
This sequence comes from Xestia rhomboidea, assembly GCA_963853795.1. Classification (NCBI taxonomy): domain Eukaryota; kingdom Metazoa; phylum Arthropoda; class Insecta; order Lepidoptera; family Noctuidae; genus Xestia; species Xestia rhomboidea. Next base: position 16,703,133 of record OY970778.1, read on the forward strand.
TACTCTTAGATTTCAAGCCACTGCTCCACAGCATCCCACAGCTAAACTACGCACAAGAAGTATACTTAGCTTCGATTTGTATGAATATGTAGGCGGGAGAGCAGCGGTGGCCCAGTGGTGGCGGCCTCGACTTACGAACAGTAAGTTGTGGGTTCGAACCCAGGCAAGCGCATTACCTACTTTGTGTAATTTATTTCATCACGACTGCTCTCAAAAACGGTGAAGGAAAATGTCGTAAGGAAACCGGAAAATCGAAGACATGTGACATCTACCAACCTGCACTGGGCTCGTGTGGTGGATTATAGCCCATTCCCATTCACAGAGAGGACGCCGTGTGCCCCAGGCTGGGGCCCCCAGCAGTGGGAACATTATAGGCTGATTATGCCAAACAAATAAATTGCTCAGAGAAAAAAAAAAACAAATTAAGCTGATAATCAGAACTGTTTGAGTGACTAAATACTAACAGCCGCCCGGGTCGATCTTCAGGTAACGTCCATGAATGGGTTGGCCTCGGAAAGCACAAACCTAAGCCATTGGTCCCGGCTGACAATTGTAGATCTATCGTCAAGTAGTTAGTGGCCTGAAAGTCTGACAACGAGTCTTACCATGCGGTCTCGTATTACTCAGTAATAACTGGGTTATAATAACTATAGGCAGTCGTTCTATGTAAAATATAGGTATGCAGCTGCACCGGTTAGACTGGAAGCCGACCCCAAGATAATTGGGAAAAAGCGAGGCAGTTGATGATGAATCAGAATCGTTGGAACATCAAAATTACATGAGACAGTCTTGCGCCACTTCCTAGCATTTTAGCCATGGAGAAGAGTATGATGGAGAAGAGTTCTTCTAAACACACAATAAACTCTCTAGCAACACTCGTAACGTAACGTGGCTTCTCTGTGCACATCTAGAGTAGCAGTGGACGGTCGACCTAAACCTGGGTTCAAGGTTTATATGCCTGTAGCAATACATATAACAGGCGCACGATAAGTATTTAAACAATCGATGAACTGCTGAAGGCTCTAATTGTATTAGTTGATCAGATCGGCGCTTCTTCTCACGACTGCTGTAAGGGTTTGTGTACACTTGAGACTGGAACGATGAAATATTCTTGTGATTAAATATTTATGCCACCAGGATGTGCATAACATAACTGTAATGAATCATTGAAGTAAAATAAACAGCTCATCACCTGTCTAGCCTGTTCCGACTATATATTATCTGTCAGATGACCAATTTGATCGAGACGCCATTGTTTAACTATTGTGTCTAATACTTCGTGGACACATCATGGGTTATTGGGGTCGGCTTACAGTCTAACTGGATTCAGCTGAATACCCTTATTTCACATGGAGCGACTGGCGTCTGGACTGTTGTGGAAAATGTTCATAATAACACAATAGGCGAGAATCAAGCGTTCCTTGATCATCAAGTAGCGTTTTCTGTTCATCGAATTATAATGCAGCTCTTTCCAAGAACGCCCTTCACTAACGTCCATGTACACACATCCTAACAGCGACCTAGCGAAAGCCTGCGCTTGCGCAAGTGGTCATAAATCGTGCGCTTATCTGTATCGGTCTGTCGTCACATCGTTATACTATGTGTAGTGTTTCAGCCAATCGCCGCCAATGATTTGCAGTTAATAGTTTTTTTTAAATTGAACTTGATAAGGGGATTCACTTAATATAATTAAGATTTAACTGGTTCAACTCATTCAACGCTTCAATATTTCGAAGTCCGTTTTAATGTTTAATAATCTTCGGAAAGGACGCTAAGTATTTTACTACTATTTATTATTAATGCGGAAGTTTGTGAGGATTTCACGCAAAAACTACTGAATGAATTTGGATGAAATTTCGCACACAGATAACGAAGTAGACACAATAGTTAAACAATGGTGTCTCGAACAAATCGGTCCTTTGACAGATCATGATTTATGTGAGAGAAAGTCCAAATCACATGTTTTTAGATGTCTCGAACTTTTGTTAGAATATCTGCAATATGTAATTGTAAGATCTATACCTCTTAGCTTAGTTAACATTCAACCAGTCATTAAATTCTACAACCAATTTGCAAAGTTATTTCAAAGTATTGCTCATTGTATGCTTTCGGTTTTTAAGATCCGAAACACTATCAAGTGTTTTTAAGGTTAATAGTCGAATTTTTCTGGTTACCGGTTAAAAGTGGTCGTTTATATAATTAATAGGTTGTCAGATTAAAATAATTAGCTTGCATGCGCGTAGGTAACGAAAGTTAAACACACCCTAGCACTAGCCAGCACTAGTCAGCACTAGCCAGCACTAGCCAGCACTAGCCAGCTTACAACTATCTTGCCAACGGGTTAATCACTATCACCAAAGTACACATAGTAGGTATTTCTCGTATAGGTCGTGCAAGAAAGTAGCAATTTAAAGACATGGACATAGCTGTAGGGAAACCTATCATGATTCCTTATACAGTGTCAGAGGACTCAGAGGCAAAGTGAGGGTATTAAACCACGCCTTTCCGTAACCTTTTGGAAATTGTAGCTTTTACTGTTATAAATATTCGAGTAGCTCGTGGCTAAATAATAGCAGCCTCTCGGTTCAATCTTCAGGTTAAACCGCGCTTGCCTTGTTTAGTCTGTGCACCCATTACATACCGAGTTTCCTCGGTGCCTCGGAATGATAAGAATAAGAATAAGAATAGCCGTTGGTCCCGGCTGTCATTTGTAAATCTTTGAAGTTATGGTGGTATTCTTTCCGACATACACGCGGGTAAAGAGAACAAAAGATGCAGATTCACAGTTTTTGTTTAGATTTACTAATATTTATAATAAGACAGTCATGCTATCCAAATTCTCCGTTAGAAAATACGCTTAATTTCTGCACGCAGCCAGGTATGGATTGAGCAGCGCACACACTGTGGGTAGCATGGGACGGCTGAAGGTATGAAATTAATCAACAGCAGTTATTCCCAAAGTGGTCCAGATGGACCCCCAGGGGTCAACGGGAGACCCGTCGGTGGTCTACGTTGGCGTGAAAAAAAATGGGGTTCACAACTTGAAAGTGGGGGTGGGTCCACGAAGGTATATAGTGAAGTGTAATACTTAAGAACAAAACTGCTGGCTTGGCTTTATCTATCAATATAGGCAGGTAATAAGCTACTCGAAAAAGGAAAAACAAATGTTCCGGTGATGACCGGATGTATTTCGGTGAAAATGGTCGTAACAATGAGACATTAAAAAAAGCATTTCGAAGCTATAAGATTCTAATTTTCAGATTTATTGCAAAAAAAAATCTTAGGAGCTACGGTTCTCATGCAATCCTAACTGATAACGCGAAAAAATAATATTGCTTTTCTTTTATGGCCCACGGGCTTGACAAACAAACGATTACCGCGTATTCAATATTCAACATCATTCTGAACTACAACGTCACGCACAACTTGTTTCGGAACTCACGACAAACAATAAACATAGTAAATATCCCGTTTCTAGTGTGACCATGACAGTTTAAAAACTTATATTATCAGATTTTCTATTAGGTAGGTAGTACCTGGGCCCGGATATCGGTGACAGTCTGATAGCAAAAGGTTCCCTGCTTTTCACATGGGTCTTGAACGCATAACTTGGAAATGACATGATCTACCTAAACCTCTGCTGTCCCCTAAAGGAATACAGGTGTTCTTTTATGTTATATGTCACTGGCACGCTCATGGTCAACAGTCAACCTTACAGCCTTTGTTTAACCTTAGCAGCAAAACATCAATAGGTATACCCAAACATCATCATCACCTGCCTAGCCTTTTCCCAACTATATGTATACTATAGCCGACTCCAAGGTCAGCTTCCAGTCTAACCGGATGCAGCTAAATACGTATTTTAGTGTAGTATTTAACATGGAGCGGCTGCCTATCTGACCTCCACAGCCCAGTTAGTACTGGGTAATACAGACAGACATGACAGACTTTTGGGACCACTGACAAAGTTCCAGTCTACCAGTTACGACTGTCAAAGATCTACAAATGACAGCCGGGACCAACTGCTTAACGTGTTTTCCGAGGCACGGATGATACTCAATATGTAATGGGTGGTCACCCATCCACAGACCAACCTAGGCAAGCACGGCTTAACCAAAAGATTGACCCGACCAGCTGTTATTATTTAGCCAGGAACTCCTCATTAATATACCCAACCACCACATACAATATCAATGTCAATCTTTATCTGATTTCAACACCCTTCTAAGTCAGTTCCCAGACATAAAAAGCTTTCTTCAATCATTACGAACTAGACTATTATTCTAAAACAAACGAACGCCCACTATTACGAGCACCACTATTGTGTTACGTATCGATAAGCGATACATCTCTATTCACGTGTTCTGCGACTCATCGATCACATCGATACTTTCACTCTCTAGTTAGTGCGCTATGCGGGATTAGGTTGCGGTTATGGTATTGTCGGAATAGCGGGTTATACTGAATACTGATTTAACGAAACTGTATGGTGAACTTTAGCTGCATCCGGTTAGACTGGAAGTTGACCCCAACATAGTTGGGAAAAGGCTAGGCAGATGATGATTGTGGTGAATTTTAGTACCGTGATGTTTTCATTATATTTTGATACATTATCCATTTAGAACGGGGTATTTTCCCGAAAAAAAAATACGATGAGAATGATTGAGTATGAAATAACATACGATACGAAGTTGCATATTCAGTGGTTGTCATAATTACGTAATGAAATCGTTTACGCCTCACATTCACGCCTGCGGATTTGTCCATATTGGCTCAGGATTGAGTTGAATGGAAAAAGGAAAATAAAGCCTTTGCCCTGTGCTCTTTGCCCAGTGGGACAACACAAGCTGGTAATAATCTTTAAAAACAATTTGGGGTATATCTAAATAAAGATTAATTTCTACCACAACCGCGAGTATTTTGCCAAATCGCTATTCTACCATCTCTGAGTCCGCTACCCCATCCGATGCCGTGAATCGTGAATCACCGCGGGATCCCCACATCGCGACCACGACTTGTATTAGAAAGCAGGTCCCATTGTCTATTCCCATTATTCATACACTTGTAAATCCAACTGCACATCACTGGCAACACTTGAACTGAAAGACCGTCCTTACTGCTATGACATAAAGTTTCTTTTTAACTACAAACTGTTGTAACTCGCGTGTGGTTGGCGTTTATGTCGATTACTGATTTAATTGTATCATTGTGTGGGTTTTATATGTATTAGTCCGGCCATGACAATGTCAGGAACTCGTCTGCCGGATGTAGAATTGACAAGTTAGATAATGCTATAAGTTATATGCTGAAAGATGTGTTGAAATTCTATAGGTATTGTAATCTAGGCTATCGATTGAAAGAAGATGGTACCTATTGTATGTATGTTTTTTGTGGACTGAACCAACTGAGTCTTGCAAAATGTAATGTAGCCAGATTAAGATCCTGGTCGTTATTTTCAAACTAGAGTTACATATGATGTCGCGAAAAGGGTTTTGTAGGTTTTTCCATGAAGAATTTCTCAGTAGCAGCCGCGGAGTCTGGATCTGTGTTCGGTTGATGGCAATAGGCTCGCCCTCTATTACATGAGGCTTTAACATAACTGGCGAAATGTTAAATGTGGGAGTAATACTAGATACACCTCTGCCTTACCCTTTAGGAATTGTTATGGCGTGATGTTATGTTATTTTAAGTTACAAATGATGACCTTATCTTCCCGTGAAGGCAGAAGCACACATGGTTTATTTTAATATTATTTAATTTTTATTCCAGGCGCTTGTGAAGGAGCTCGCCGAACAGCGCAACGGCGACAGGTATATTGGTCCTATCAATTTACTCTTAAATAACTAGTTAACCACTACATGTAACTGAAACATACAGACTTACCTGATATCTGTCAACTTTTATTTGGCTACGAGTTAAATGTTATCTCGCCATTTATTAATTTGATGACTTGATGGTCAATTGGTCGCAAGCGCTACTGCCGAGCGGTCCTGGGTTCAATTCCCAGGTTGGTTAAGTTCTTGTCAGGAACTTCTCAGTAGCATCCCGGCTTCTGGATTTGCACCCGGTTTATGACAATAGTTAATACAACTCGCCCTCTATTTTATCCCATAAACATTAAAACATAATTCATGTTTAAATTATTGACGTCATTTTATCATTTTCTCAGGATACGGAGCTATATGCCCCCGCTCCAAGCGTGGAGAGCCTACAGGAGATAGCCCAGGCTATGGGAGCGGCCGGGTTCGAGCACTACACGGAGGGGAAAGCACTGGTGAAGAGGCTCATACCCCCTGACAACCAGCCTGAGGACATCGTTGAGTATCAAGGTATAACATCACACTGATATTATAAACGCGAAAGTTTCTATGTTTGTTACTCTTTCACGCTAAAACTACTGACCGGACTTACATAAAATTTAGCACACAGATAGTTTACAACCTGAATTAACACATAGGGTACTTTTATCCCAGTAGTATGGTCCCGTGGAACAATTATCGAACTCGCGGGTGAAGCCGCGGGCATAATCAATTACGCTAGTACTATAAAGGGTGTAAAACACCTCTTAACGAAGCCGAAAGGCACTTGTTCTCCTCGTCATGGAGATATTGGCGGTCAAAGTTCCAACTTTTTGTCAACTTTTTTTTAAATACAAGTTTTTAATGTAAGATTTTTACTTTAAACACCTCCGCGACCCCCGTACTATTCAATCCATCTATCAGCATAACGTTTTGAGTGCGTTACATTGAGTTCTACCACAAAACATGATTTTTCACCCCAAAAAAAAAAAGTCGTTTCCCAGCAATAATTTTTGCGTAAAGTTACTTAGTTTGATGTACAGAATGCTATGTTGACGGCTTCGTGATGAGGTGGTTTACACCCTGTATAGTTATTTGTAGATCTTTGACAATCGTTACGAGTACTCAGAAGTCTGAATGTCTGACAACCAGTCTTACCACGAGGTATCGTATTACCCAGTTAATGGGTTGTGGACGTCAGATAATTAAGCAATCACTCAATGTAATATACAGGAATTCAGCTGCATTTGGTTAGACTGGAATCCGATCTCACCATAGTTGGAAAAAAGCTGAGCAGAAGACGACGACAGTCAATACGAAAGATGAAGTACTTATAATGACTGCTATGTTTCCAGGTGTGATCGGCAGGGCTGGTGTGGACTTCCCCGCTTACCCGAACATCCCGCCCACTGGGTTCAACTGCAAGAACGTGCCCACCGGATACTACGCAGACTTGGAGACCGATTGCCAGGTATCTATAGTTACTTTCATCATTGGTATTAATGGACTATAATAATTCATGTTACCTCTGAGTCTGTCTTTTTTTTTCAAAAGTATTTAATTGACATATTATTCGTCGTATTTATGGCAAGATGATTTTTTGGGAAGACACACGGGATAGTGCTGGTGTCTTGTGCTAAAAGTTGCCAACTTTACAACAATGTTGATGTATTAAATACAATGAGTTCACAGAAGCATCATTACCGCAAAACCATTTATTACGCAATTACCTACTACATATTTATATTATAGGCAGACTAACTTCAACTTTTTGACTGACCGACTCCATGACAGTTCAAAAATGCCTGTAAATGTTTTAATTGAAACTAATGTTCTAAATTCGATACTGATTTCAATATTCCAATATTCCAGGTATTCCACATATGCGACACATCCCGCAAGATCTCGTTCCTTTGTCCGAACGGCACCATCTTCAGCCAGTCGCACCTCATATGTGACTGGTGGTTCAAGGTGGACTGCGCCTCTGCCCCCGCCCTCTACGAGTCCAGCGCTGAATACTACTCCAACGAACAGAAGAAGAGCCAGAAGGTCTCACAGAGCCTGAGCAAGAACCAGGACCTTCAACAAGTCGGTGCTGATACCAACATCAGGGCGGAGTCCAGACGCACGCCAGTCAATGTGCCCAGCACGACTGAACGACTGCTGAGGAGCAGACAGAGACAGACCGAGATCCCTAAAGCTACTGTGAAAACTTACCAAGCTTTGTTCACTGACAACTTTAACCCTACACAAAGAACTGCCGCCACAACTGCCTTTGAACAACGAAGGAAGAGTTTGGTTCAACTGATCTCGACGAACTTCGGTAATGTGCCTGCAAGGTCCACACAGCCAACTTATACGGAATCTCCAGTATACAGAAGTACTCCAGACTACAGTTTCAGGGAGATGCAGGTTGCTGCGGAAACTGCAGCTTTTGCCAACAACAATAACAGGCAGTATCTTCAAGATTTCCATAACAAGGCCTACAGACCATACCCGGTTTACACACCAAACGTTCCTGCTAAGCCTAAAGCTAAAAACAATCCAAACTTGACGACTCTCTACGATATTCGTGACAAACATTCGCCTCCATCGACTCCTGAGCCAACCACAACCAAACGGCCAACATTGGTGCCATACACCAAGAGTTATTCCACCCTCATTGAAAAGCAAGAGCCTTATACCAGGCCTGGAGTATCTCTACTGAAAGGATTCCTTCAAAAAGAGAAGAACAAGACTTTAACGACAACTACTACCACTGAGAAAGTCCCTCAAGTTACAGCCAGGAGCAACTTTGCTGAAAATCAGAAGAAGGTCACTATCGATACGAAGGACAGTTTCGAATCGGCAACAAAGATCCCTCACACAACCAGAGCTGATGTGTTCACTCAGACGGCATCATCTGATAGATATAACGTATACTCCAGCACTAACCAAGCAACCCAGGGGACCACAGAACCATCCTACCAAGAACGTCGCGAAAGACTCATGAGGAAATTGAACCTGGATAGGTACGGACCTACTGGGCCTACTGGGCCTACTGAACCTACTGTCCCAACGACTATGACTGACAGATACTTTGGAGATCAACCTAACAGGCCAGGATTGGTCGTACCGCCGTCATTGACGCCAAAGACATTGCACAGCTTGGCCATTTACTACGCAACTGCTTTGGATAACCTATCAACAACTCAAACTCCTGAAGAGAATGAAACAGTCACACCTTCCTTTGATGATTACGAGGCCATGGAGGAAGTTCTTCCAGCTTTATTCAGCCGTCAGACAATAAACAAATACAGCAACCTCTTTGGACAACAAATGACCAACGCGGAGTTATTGGAAGAAATAAGAGAAGATCCTAATGGAACCTATAACGAATTGGCTGAAGATTTATCCGTTATGCAGAGTCAAAACCCCATTGCTACTTCTCCACAAATAAGGGAGTTAGCTCAAGTCTTTACACATGCGTTATCTGCTTATCTACAAGATCCAGTACAATTCAGGAAGGTTCTATCAGACATCAGACCGACTCACCCATCATTCGGAGACTTGTTAACAACAACAGAAGAATCTATCAACACAGAACCAACAACTACGATCAATGAAGAAGATGATGAAATCCTTGGCTTCTCAGATGAGCATAAATCTGTACCGCCACTATCGAACAATGTGCGAGAACCAAAGGCTTTAAGTGTGCCTACAATTTACCCGGTAACAGAGCAACCAACAACCACTCCTAGACCAGTGTCGGAATATGCATCATCGGCTGCATACAGCTCACTTTCTACTACTGCCAGAAATCCATTCAGATGTTGTGGAAGAATATCAGCCTCATACACATCGCCGCCCACTCCTGCCGCTACCACACCTTCATATACCAACACTGTCGCAGTTAACATTAATACACTATCCAGCATCAACAATGAACCCACGACTACAACAGAAAGCGATTACTCGATTCACAAATATGGCGGATTCCAGAATAATGCTTTGATTCTGAATGATTCTCCTTACGGAACGAATGCAGTGTCTACTGAAGGTAGACCTTTAAGCGAGTACGTTGAAGCTACTAACTTGCCAACAGCATGGGGTATCGACCCGTCCGTGTCAACATCCGTCAGCGACTTCGAAAGCAAGAAGATTAGGACTACAACAGCACTTCCTTTGACCACTTCAGTCTACTTCACGGAAACTGAAAGTGTTGAGTTAGAGAATGAGGAAGAATTGCAAAGAGCTCACAGTCAATCGTTCGCAGCGCCACAAGGCAACAGCATCCGTCACGGGAAAACGTTAACCTTTGACGCCGAACCGATCAAGAAACCCGCTGAGGACCTCGAAGCTCCTACGATACCTGATGAAGACCTGACTACTGTACAAACTACAATACAACCTACTACAACGGCAAGAGTAACAGAGACAGAAACTTTAACTACTACAACACCGACGGTACTTGACACTGTATTCACATCTCCAGACAGTGAAAAGACGACGAACCAATTCGCTTGGTCGAGCACTTACGGAAACTGGCAGAGTACTGTCATAGATCCTATCACACTCAATGATGGGTTGAGTCCGACAGCAGCAGACCAGAATCAAGGATTATCAGAGAACACGTACATTCCTAACACAGCCACTACTCCTACAGAGTACGTACCCACAGAACAGACCGCTGAACCGACAGTCAGTTTCGAAATATCCACACATGAGACAAAAGATTTTGAAAGACAAGGAAGGCTGCTAAGAGATTCTTCAACTGAACCAGCTCAAGACCTAACAACAATAACCGACACAGTAGTAGAAAAAGCAAAAGAAATTATGAATGCAACGACAGCAGAAAAACTAATGAATGTAATGAAGAAAACGAAATCAAAGACGGTAAAGAGATTGATATTGCTGCTGATACAGACATGTGATGATGACCACAACACTACCGCTGAGGCGTCAAAGAAAGCTTTACTTGAAGCCTTGATGGCTGTCTCTCAAAAGGATATGGAAGATATCGCTAAGGAAGAAGAAGTAGCAGAACTACCAACCACAGAGGCTGACAGAAATGTACAGAGACGAACAGATAGGATAGAAAGGACCAGAGGTGACAGGAGAGGGAAAAGCTTGAACTTCGACCCTAGCGCTATCAATTCTCTATCAAACGCACCACAGACCACAACAACAACAACAACAGAAAGTGTCAAAACAACAGAAGATCTAGAAACGGCAGCGACAACTTTCAGTCCACTTAGAACCAGTAGTATCACAGCCAGTCGAAGAGGTGTGAAGAAATTCCACGTCAGAACTACTCCTGTTGAACCAAAAACAACTACTAAATTACCTTTTATAGATACTCCTATAGCTGAAGCTAGGGTTGCACCAGCTAGTGATGGGAAAGCCACGTCCGATACCAGGGCCTTAGAGTTATTAAGGTCGCTGTACTCTATCGCGGCGAGGTGGGGTTGAGAACGTTCTAGAGACGTAAGGATTTTGTTTTTATATTTAGGGTTGAGTCCAGTGCGACATTTTTATTTGTATTTTTAGACGGAATTTGATGTGTAAGCGTTCTGCTTTGTAACTTATCTTGTCTCTTCAAATCGATTTATTTTGTTGTACAGTTTTTTAATTTGTTTATTTTTTTGTGTATAACGATAATATCAACAAACACTGATATTGGAACAAGAAAATTTTGCTTCACGGGGAGCAAAAACCAAAAAACCAATGTTACTGCCCAAGATAACAATACCTTTAAAAATGAATCAGATTTTGGCAATATACAAGTCTATCAAAAGGTTGACTGATGATGATAGCAAAAGGCATTCAGTCCGCCATAAATATGTAAATAAAAGTTTAATCATATAAATGATGATATAAGAGAAAGTTACAATCAGAATGTATCAATATAAATAATTTCAAACCCTAAATATAAATGTGTAAATGTGATTATGTAGATAGAATTTATTTGTTTTCAACCGATTTAAAAGGAGCATCGGTATTTTCAGATTTTTGAAAATTATGATGATTCTGTACAGGCTACTAGGAGCAATATGCACATATTAATTACGAAGTAACGTTATTATTGGAAACGTACAAAATTTTAATTCCAGTTTAGTTTATTTGAAAACGTAATAAATTTTCATTGAATGTCCTAAAATTTCAGCAAAAAGCATCTGTTTTGAAACGAGCATATGAGATTTACTCAGAAGTAGTTTCTCTAAGGCCTACAGATATTTTAATATAAGTATTTGTAAGGTCTGCAGACCGTCTTTATACAATTCTTATAACAAAGGATTTTGGGTAACCGAAATTCCTTTTTCAGTGAAAATAATTATTTGCAAGAATTGAAGTTTAAATAGGTAATGTTAGCCAGTAAATTAGGACGAGTAGACTAAAGAAACTAGGCAGGAGATTTTAACATAACATTTTCTATTTAATATTTGTATATTGCTCAAAGCAGCCGCCCTAGTGTAACCTAGGTGACTTATTACGTTTTGTTATTGAAAAAAATTGACTACATAGACTAACGCATAGTATTCTATTTATAAGCGACCGTAATGTTTAATTTTCCTATGTTTAGGAAACATCCTAGGATTAATATTGAGTTACCTACAAGCTATGTTACTTTAGATTTTATTATAATCGTTACACTGCCACAATATCTCTGTAATATACTCGTAAGTGGACTATTTCTAGATGTATTATATGTTAGATATTTTTTTAGTAAATTTTTTGTATAAAAATATTTATTTTGACTTTTTTTTCACCCCTCCAGCCCGATAATAAATACCACCTACTCAGAGAGAACCTAACCCAGATTGATTGATGTGAAAATATTAAAGTACCTAGACTCACGTGTTTTTCACCTGCTTCGATCCTAATCATACCCTGTTTGCTAAAGAACTACAAATGAACAGAAACTAGTAATTATAATGAATGCCTTTTTATTTTCAGTAATTTAATACAGGAACTAGATGTATGCTAATTGTTGGTTATGGATAGTATAGAATGTTTTCTAAAGTTTTAGAAACAAAAGATTGCATAAATCTTCTGAAATCGCTGAGCTGAATCGCTGGTGTGGCTTTGAAAATTGAGCAGTTTGTCTTCATTTGACACGCTACTAAAGGCGCCAAACTAGTGGCTCAATTCTGGGCCGACACAATTTAGATTACCATCCACATGCTAAAGGTGTGTCCAAACCTAGCGCGGCGGCCGAGCTCGGCCTGTGCGCTGCGACTGGGCGACTGCAACATGCGTCTGTTAGGTCCGACTAGAGCGCGGTACTAATGTGTCCTGGACACACCTTAAGGCAACTACAGGAGCTAAATTAGCATCTATTTCTGGTGGTTTAAACTTCGTTTGAAATACTGTTACAATAAAGTTCTAATCAGCTTGCATTACAAAGTGGTTGTTACGTCAGTCACTGCGGGCCAGCGTTTTTACTCGTTAAAATATTTTTTTATAGACGAGTTCGTGATTTTTTTTATCGAGTAAAATTAGTTATATTATGTTTTCAAAACACTATTGTACTAGCATATATCCTGAAGAATATCATATATTTTTCTGGTTTTGTTTATTGCAGTGAATCATATGCTTATAAAACTCGCGTTTAGCTCCTGTAGTCCCCTTAAGAAGAAGTATTATTTTTAAATCTATAATACCAAGTAAATATGAAATAAAAGTATAAATACTAAAAGCGATTCGAGATCGGGCAAATATTGAGTTTTTCCATCAAGGACTTCGCAGTAGCAGCCACGGAGATTGAGTTTGTGGTTGATGGCAACAGGCTCGCCCCCTATTACATGGGGCTTAAACATAAGTAGCGAAATGTGGGTGTACTTTAATAGGTAGAAATAAAACTATCAAAATAGTTAAATAACTTTTTAATAAAGTACGTTACCATACATTTTACACTTATCATACAAGGTAAATTTGACCTTACAGTACAGACAATAAGATCACTTTTTACCTACATTCCTGGTGACGTACTTCTCGATATCTCTCTCGGTGACTTTGTGGCCTGCTTTGAAGTAACTCTTGAGTTTCCTCTTCTTCTTCATCATTAGTTTGGAGGCCGCGAGGGCGCCGCGGCGTTGGAGGGACTCGAAACGGTCACGGAGAGGGTTTGCTGGAAAAAATAATCTTATTTTTAATACGGTAAGGTGGTTTAGGTTTTCCACCTACGAAACAGTTCCACTAATACAAAACTAGTTGCTATCTAGACATCTATTAGTATCGTGAGGATAGCTTGATGTGGCGTCCTTGAGATGAAGTTATAGGTACTATCGAGGACACTCCCGCCTGATCACCACTAAGCAAATTTTTGCTTGCACTTACAACATGGAAACGCTCTCTAGCCCCGCCCCGTTGACTTTGTATAAAAATAATGAATGAAAAGATAGCGATCGGCCGAGCGCACTGACGACGCACGCCAAACGAGAGTTATTGTTATTTTGCGCGCCAAAGTTGACGCTTTCCTAATATGCCTAAACTTTAAGGGGGCGTGGCCTCCGCATGATCTAAGCGAAAAAAAAATTAACTCATCAGGCGGAAAAGACCACGACTGTACGTCTATGGAAGCTAGCGACAAAAAAGGTTGCTTATTGAAAAGAGAAAAAACCTTGTTTCTAACACTTGCTAGCTTGAATGTGTGTATGATTGTTACTCTTTCACGCAAAAACTACTGAACGGATTTGGATGAAATTTAGCACACAGATAGTTTATGACCTAGACTAACACATAGGATACTTTTTATCCCGGTAGTATGATCCCGTGGGACAATTATCGAACTCCACGCGCGCGAAGTCGCGGGCATAAGCTAGTATTCTATACTACTAAAACATGTCTGTAATCGATCGATCCGATTGACTAACTTATACCAACAAAACTTCAAAAAACAAAGCTAAACACCGTTTCCGGACGATATTGATAAACTTCGAACGGTCATTGTACTCATCATTATGAACAACTTTTACTATGGAATCAAACCCTGAATCGCGAAAAAAAATCAGCTGTTCCTTACAATTATGTTCGCATAACTCGTCAAAATGTATGGAACAGCTGATTTTTTTTACGTGGTTTTTCAGTGCAGCATCACTAAGTACTGGGCTGACACATTAAGAAAAAGTGATGATTTTTTTTGCAGAGGTTTATAATGTCAAGTTTAGGTACTAACTGACCGTCGGACTGCCAAGTCATAGGTTTAGAGTTCGAACCCAAGACATGGACCTCTGATTTGTCGGTGTTGCATAATGATCACTTACTTCGGTGAAGGAAAATATCGTGAAGAAACCAGCATGTCTGAGCGATATTTCTCGGCGGCATGTAAAGCTAAGTCAGAGGCCCATGGGCGGCATAAAAACTCTCGACACCAGGTTAGGTACTAACCACACGAGAAAGAAAGACGAAAAAAAAGGTACTCACTGGTAGACTGTACATTCCTCAGATCCCCAGACAGTTGCTTGGGGTCTACGAAGTCGGGTTCCTTGGCGGGCGTCTTGTGCGAGCTGAGCGCGGGCAGAGCGCTGGCGTCGCTCGTGGCGCGCCTCTCCGCTCGCTTGCTGCGCTCGTCTGCTTGCTTCTCCTCGCGGGTCTTTATTGATGATTGGAGTTTGCGGAGTCTGGAAGATGGTTTATAGAGTTTTTGTGAAAAGTGTCAGGGAATATTCTTTATATCATAATAATTGTAATCAACTAAATAACGTTGAACCGAATCTGCAATCGATGCGATTGACATAGGTGAGCATAGGCCGGTGTGGTGTCCAAATGGAGGGACGTGTATGATAATTATATGAATATATATGACAAGTATTGGTCAGACAGAAAACTAAATTGCGGTCTAGGAGACCAGAGGAAGAGCTCATAAAAATATTAATCACCTAAAAATAGCGGCTGACCAAGTTCAACATCACTCATGAATTTCCATTTTTTAACTAAACCATATATGATTTCACTTATTACAAAAACCGGCCAAGTGCGAGTCGAACTCGTGCATTAAGTTTTCCGTACCATCTTAGTAGCGGCCACAGAAATGCACATTCTATGAAAATTTAAATTGTCTACCTATTACGAATCATGAGATACAGGATGCTGACAGACAGACAGACGGACGGACAGCAAAGGCTTAGTAATAGTGTCCCGTTGGTTGCCCTTCGGGTACGAACCCCTAAAAAACAAACGTGAACTCACTTATAAAGATCAGTTATCTTCTGCTTATCAATCTTCACGCGCTTCAGGCGCTCCTTCTCAACCAGCTGTTCCTTCTGCTTCCTCCGAGTCTTGTGGTCTTTCTTCTTGTTCTTCACGGGCGGGTTCACGGCCCGGTACTCGTTGTCCGTGTCGCTGTCCGGCTCGGCGGCTGGGTTGTGCGGCTGCGGGAGGCCGGAGCTCATTTCCTCGCGCCATTGGTTCTAGAGTGGTAAGAAATGTGTGATTAAGGATATAACAGTGTGTAAGTCCGGTTTGAAAGTATTTTTTTTAGTTTGTTTTAAGTTAATTTTATTTCTTCGAAAGTGTAATGAAATAAATGTTTGATACACGTGGGCATTTGTTAGTGCAGTTCTTTGCTACATAAAAACCTCGCCTGCGGCTCGGGTGTGAATTCCGCCTCGAATGCAATAACAAAGTTTCCCCACTTATATCAAAATGTACTATTTTATTGCGCATTGTATTTTCTACGCACTACTGAGCGCCGAGAGGTGGAAATCCAAAAGTGCGCGGCTGATATTATTTAGTTAAGAGTTTCTTTTATAGAATGAAAATTAAGGGTGCTTACGTCTTTCTCGACTTGCGTGACTCTCCGGAACATGCCGGTGGTGACTCTGTGGAGATGCTCCTCTCGCTTCATCATCTTCTGTTCGTGTTTACCCACTTGCTGGAGCAAGTCTTGATGCTCCTGTAAAAAAAAAGATATTAAGATTAATAATAATTAACTACAAGGGGTTTTTAGGGATTGTGTGCTGGTTGTTCAATATAAATAAAAATAAAATTATATTGATTATTATTTTTTAGATACTATTCGACTGCCTCGTTGGTCTAGTGGTCGCAAGCACGACTGCTGAGCATGAGGTCCTGGGTTCGATTCCCAGGTCGGGCAAAGTATTATTGGGTATTCCATCAAGAATTTTTCAGTAGCAGCCACGGAATCTGTATTTGCGCCCTGTGATGGCAATAGGCTCGCCTCCACATGTGACTTAAACATAACTGGCGAAATGTGGGTGTTCTATTAGGTACACCTTTGCCTAACCCTTCGGGGTTTACAGGCGTGATGTTGTTATTTTCATATTGGCTCACACAATGCAATTGAAAAGGTCTACTTTGTCTTCTTTTGTGTGAGCACAAATGATACAGAACTGACTCAACTCACTAAGAGCTAATCCTCTTATAATTCTAGCTAAGCTGACAATAGATAACTTAGTCATCCCTTTTTATCAAAGCTTCACTGGTGTGGAAGCTTAGTACCTACCCTAAGTATATCAAACATCAACAAAAATTGTCACTTGTAATGGTAAATAAAAAATAAGTAAGTAAATACACATAGTTATTCAATAAAATTGTTGAGTCTCCTTCTGTCTTTATTAGTGCCCAACCTGGTGTCAGAGTTTATATGCCGCCCATGGGCCTCTGATTTGGCATTACATGCCGTCAAGAAATATCTCTCAAGCATACTGGTTTCCTCACAATGTTTTCCTTCACTAAAGCAAGTGATAATTATACAATACACAAATGAATCCGTAAAATCAGAGGTGTGAGTCTTGGGTTCGAATTCGAGACCTATGACCTGTCAGTCCGATAGTCACTGTCACACCACTACGATATCACTGCTGTTATAGCTATTGTCAAGTATTTTACGAGTTTCTCAAATAAATGTTTGTACTAACCTGGTAAGAAGGATTATAACTGACTCCAGGGTGTGGTGTCTCCACTGCAGCTCTCGTCGTCACAGACTTGGCTAGCGGGGGCTTCGGTCTGAGCCTCTGTGTGGGTAGCACATTGTGCAGCTGTGCTTCCTCTGATATGAACTCGTCTATCAGGGTCTCTGGTATACCTTTAGCTTCTGGTACTGGAGAAAAGGTATTGAATTGAGAATTATTGACCATAACATGTGAGAGACTCAAATTAACCCTTTTATAGAATGAATTATTTATTTGGGAAATGGGTAGCTAGCAATTAAATCTAAGGGGTAACGCACACTATAGACAAGACTGTCTTTAGACAGACAATTACCCTACTAATGCCAGCGAAACAGATTCGCTGGCATTAGTAGTTTAATTGTCTGTCTAAAGACAGTCTTGTCGCAAGTGTGCAGTAGCCCTTAATGCATATCATATTTAAATATGGCTTTTGTTCCGACTTCAGTAAAACTAGAAAAATATACAGTTAATAATAATAATATAATACCAGCCTATTACTGTCTCACTGCTGGGCAAAGGCCTCTTCTCATACAGAGAAGGCACGAGCATTGATCACCAACGCTTGCTCAAGACGGGTTGGTGATTTCAGACTTATATTAATTATAAGTCCAGGTTTCCTCACGATGTTTTCCTTCACCGATGTCTGCGATGTCCAAGATAAACTTAGAAAAGTACATATGAATTGAAAATATACAGTTACAGTTTAACAAAATCTCCATCATTTCACTACCATAGCAAACTACAAAATCTTCATCAGTTCATTACCATAGCAAACTAGAGGAGGTTTCAAAAGTCTGAAGTTACTTAGGGTAAGAGTTTTAATAACAAACAGCTTTTTCGAAAGCCCAAGTTACCCTTTTGAAAAGTGGTGCAAAAAAGTACAAGTGCCTAGGTGTAGTTCAGATTGGATGGACTCAATTCTCAAACATTCCACCAACAGCATTTTGCATTGTAACCTTTGATTTGTGAAAGAGTCACTCAAAAAGCCAGAAAGTTAGATACAGTCGCAATTTCAAGATAGAATATAACAATAAAAGGCCACTTACAGTCTTTCCCCCACAAATCCAGGTTAAAGTTCTGTCTGACTTGCTTGGCCTTCCTTTTCTTGTCGAGCGCCAGCTTCCTGTTCTTCTTGGCCTCCACCAGCTTCTTCTCAAATACTCCTTTCTGTGCTTGACGAGTTTGTCTTAACTTGCTCAAAGCGGACGGCTTAGAGCCGATCGGATTTACATGGTTACGTTTTTTGTTTGGATCTTGTACCTGAAAAAGGTTATATTTTTGTAATTTATGATTTATTGTATCTTAAACGTTTGATACTGGGTATGCATGAATGTCAGGCTGTTATTAGGGTTCGTTTCAATCATAATATAAGCTTAAAAGAGTAATCATGGTTTTTCTTGCCGGTTCTTCTCCATAAGAAATGACCAACTCGACCAATGCACCTTTTCTCAACGTTTTTTTATGTGATTTTTTGAGGTTACAGACTGCTATTGGCTCTTAGATGGATTTCACAGAAACGTAGGATAAAATTAATCTTACAATAAGCTAAAAGCAAAATACTACCAGAAAAATTAATAACAAAGGCTAGCAAAAATAATATTGTTACCATCAATTTATTGTGTTGTATTATTGAATGGTTTATTTGACAGTTAATTCCAAACACCCTCAAAGTTTTTGTTTAATTTTGTAGCAAATATTCAACTTCAACAAAATTATAACAACCTTAGAAGTGGGCAGCAGAACTTCGAAGCATTTTGGTACTTCCTTCAGCTTGGCTCTCTTCTGTAGTTTACGTGACAATGGTTTTATGTCCTCATCCTTGACCTCATCATTGTCTCCGGCTGTGTCTACCACGAACAGTTCACTGTCTGGCTTGGTGTCAAACTTACTGAAAGTTTTAAGTTAATGTTGTGAAATGTGGAGCAATGTTTTATTAACTTGTTGGTTTCTGAACAGGAAATAGTCGAGATGACTAGTAGTTATTTGTCTTTTATAAATGGATAAAACTGGCTTCTACCATGCTGCTAATGCTTTTTCATCACAAAATAGAACACAGTGTTGTAAGCTATATTGATTTTGTTAAACTGTGTTGAACTTAAATAGATTTGGTTCAAAAGCAGTGCAGTGTTTCGTTTTTAAGATATTGTAAATCTAATTGGTCGGTACGTTTTCAAGTCTTTGGCGAAAATAAACACGAAATAGTTGCGCACATGATGTCAACATAACCTCACTTACCCCAATCTTTCTTCTAATCTCTGATCTTCAAGAAACTCCTCCACATCACGGATGTCAGAGTATTTTCCCCACGCCTTTTTGTTCTTTTTGGAAACACGCTTCTTCTTCTTTACGACGGACATTTTCGTGTTTCTATTAATTATTTTTCAACACTACGTGTGTAGCGCGACAATGTCGCGTTTTGAAAGGACCGTTCCGTTTCACAAGACTTGACACATAATTATCTTGTATTGAAATGTTTTTAGAAAACAATCCAATCAAAATTAATAAAAATAAAACATTAATTACGTAATTAAGTTATTATATTCGGTAAAAACGTGTAGTAGTATTAGCCTTTGCGACAAATAAATGAACGTTGTAACTAAAAAAGTTTTATTTTATACTGCTTCGAAAGAAACGAAACGATGCGTTTAGAAATACAAGAAAAAAATTATACAACTGAGTGGTGGAGTGGTGGAGTGGTGCAATGCTAGTATTCATCGATGCATTAAATAGTTTTTTTTCTATTTTGCATATATTGGAACGAAGTTCTTTATCGCGCGTTGCGAAAGGGGGCTAGACGGAAAAAATTAAGACGAAAAGTTGTAACGACACTTTTTTTTTTTATTATAAAAAAAAAAATACAAAATATTATTACAATTCCTTCACTAATTAATCGAAAGGAACTTCGTTCCATCCGGGTGTCCCTTGACACCTCTCATGTTTTTATTTTTTTTATTTCAAAGTTGGACTGTAACTGTATTATAACTATAACGCTAGTTTATGATTAAAGAGTGACCAATTTACCTTGTTTTATAATCGTCAAGAACACGAAAGTGGGAATCGAACCCGTGCACGCCACGAACAACACATAAATCGGTCATCCATTGGGCATATAACGTGATGTCGTGCCTTCCAAAGTTTTCGATAGGTAGGTTGTTACCATGTAGGTTAAATAAAAAGCACATTTATTAAATTAATTATCACCTCGAACTTTTAATCACGTTTATTTCAATGCACCGCAAAAAAAACATTGAGATCGCTCTCTTCAATAAATTAGGTTTTGTTCAATGTAAAATAAATACCTACAAATGATTTTATTATTTTATTACTACAACGTCCTTAAAATTAAGTAACAAAATTAAAAGCTATGTAGACATCGAACTAATAAATGGCATTTAACTATTTGGTTTATCTATTTTTTCTTCTTTTCTTCTTCACAATCTTCTTCCTCTTCTTCTTCTTCTTCGGGCTCTTCTGCTTCTTCTTCCTCGGGTTCAGCCGCCTTCTGCTCTTCTTTCGCTGGTGCTAGAGACATAAGTCATTTGATTAGAAGACGAAAAAAAAATATGAAGTTGATGTGTATGGTTGGTATAGGATCCAAGATCTGTGCTTTTGTATATCAAATACATTTATAGATAAGCTATATTCATTGTTACATAAATAAAATACATAAAAGGGCTTTATAGTAACAATATGGCATACATAAAAATAATATTACAAGGGCCATAACCTTGGTGTGTAATGGGGAAAGCAATGAGCTACTTACAATACGGACCTACCTCTTAAATAACTTTGTTCACTACCATCCATAAAATCCAAATTGCTTCGCGTAATTATTCTTATTGTGTTCGTTAAAAAAGCCATCTAAATTAACGTAAGCATCTGGAAACATATTCCCAATAGACTTTGCAACAACTAACTTAGTTGGCTTAGCGACTAACTTCGTAGGCTTAGCAACTAATTTGGAAGGTTTAGCGACCAATTTAACTTGTTTAGCGACTAATTTTGCAGGCTTAGCCGGTATAGGTTTGAACCTTAACTGGTTGAAAGCGGAATGGAATGGCTGGAACCGGTATTCGACGGGTTTATCTAGTTTGATCTGGTTTGGTTTCGAAGGCGGTGATTGGTTGAGTGTGGACTTGGCGGGTAGTGGAGTAAATGCGTTGTTTTCAATGAGAACGTGAGATGGTTCGGGGGCTGGGGTGAGCGGAGGTTCTTCGTGGAGGTGCAAGGGTTGTTCGCTGGTCACTTGAATAGGGTCCTGGTCGGAGCTGGCCCACTCTGAAATATAGGAAAGATCTCGCTTAACGAATCTTCTTGATCCGTTGACGAGCCATGTAACAAAGCCATAGGATAAGCTAAATTTTCGAAGGTGCTGTACCAAGTTACCAACATCTTGTAAGCTAGGATATCTAGCTTCAGTAAATACTTAACATAAATTTAGTGAGATTTTGAAAATTAGTATTTAAATATTTTGAATATAACGGAAGCATTTAGTAGAGAGTATGATCTATTGTGATATAGAAGGCAGTGTTAGAATTAAAGTGCATAGCTAAGTCATAGGAAGATACTTACCTGAACGTAGATAATTGATCATGTGGTGCACCTACCTATCGTCATCAAAAGACGACAATGTCTAATCAATGTTTTATTTATTGGTGTAGACAATACATTCACGACATTAGCTGTTAACATCTATACTTATTTTGAGAATTCTTCTTCAGAAACAAGTAGAGAACATTTAGGAAAACATTTAAACCAAAAATCTAATTTCTTATGTTCTTCAAACTTTTTTTATTCTTCCTTGCCTGATAGCTACGCGTATAATGGCAAGGTTTTTTATTTATTCGAAAATTAAAAAAATATGTCGTAATCTCTTGGATAGTTACGTCAATAAAAGCTGACACGCTTAGAAAACAAATCTTTTTAAATGATTGTGTGAGAAACAAGTTGGGTAGGTAAGTGTTAGTCAAGTCAGGTTAGTGATATTAAGTGAGATGTCAAGTAACAGTCAGAAGTAGTCACAGTCAGATAGTCATCAGTCAAGATCGTATTGAAAAAGCAGAAGTAACAAAAACAATATTTTATTTTTTCACACTTTCTGTCGACACTCTATGGCTTTGAGACATCGCACTTAATTTTGTATGTTAGTATCAAAGGAATCTGTGTTGCGCAACATGCAACGCAACAAGCAACGTAGCATGCAACTTGTTGCAGCAACCATGAAAGAAACGTACAACATTTTAAAGTTGCTTTGTTGCGTTGCGATGTTACAAGGTTCGTTTGCCGTACGGCATTATTACCTCCTAACATTTTTGTAGTATAACTAAAAAGTTACACATATACAAAACTGGACCCACTTGGGACCTCATATAAAAATAAAAAAATGTTTGAAACTTAACAGATATCACTTTAACTCGATCTTGAAGCACTCCTAACTATAAAAACATTTTTTATTTACATCGTAGTAGAATAATTTCTACTAATTGTTAAGTTAATATTAGAATAGGATAATATGCAAAGTGGTGAAATAAATATTTTATTGCTATTGTATCCTATCCTAATAATAACTTAGAGCGTTTGTTCTGGGATTCTCAAACTTTTTTATTTTGTTGATTTTTTATGACAGAAGGAGAGCTAATAGAAGTATGTATATGATATGAATGATATGAAGTATGTAATGAGAAAGGACATGATTTAATGGGAAGAAAAGTAAAGATGTAGATTTGAATAACCAATTAATGAATGATAAAAGGGAAAACGTGATTTCTAAGCGTAACGTAGTCGTATACGTAACGAATAACCTACAAGAAAATAAATAAAGACACAGGGCGAGAAATGTGCAAAAAATATGAAGACAGGTATATCATGGTAAAGTAATGGAAGGAAGATAAGATACGGAAACAACTGAAAAAGAAAGACAATTAAAAAATCAACAACCCAAAAATCTTCAACAAATCCCAGAACTTAGACACCTAAAACCTTATTGTTACTAGTGGTGGTAGTCCGACTGTAGCTGATGGTAGTACTCCTGACTGTCCTGCTCTTGGCTCTGAGGAGCAGCTTGGTACTGCTGCTCGGGCGCCGTACCTTCGTGAGAGGCGTCCTTGTGCTGACCGCCGAGCCCGGCTGCCGCAGCCTTGGCAGCTGCTGCTGCAGCGTTAGCCTGGGCCTGTTGAGCCGCCGCCTGTGAGAAAGGGAAAATATTGTAAAAGAGCAATTTTGGTGTACCTACAGTATAGACATACTGTACCTTAGATAGTGACTTAGGGGGTGGTTTGTCAGGTAGTGGCTATTTAGAGTAAGATTTGGGCTGGGGTTCGCAAAGGGACCCCAGTAGGTCCTGTTCTGTTGCAACTGTTGCTTCAACTTAAAGTCTGTAGCATGATGTGAATGTGACTTATAGTACCCTAAAATATGTAAAGTCCTGAGAATGAAAAAATCGTAAACTTGTGAGGAAGTAAATGATTTTTAGAATTGCTTAAATAAGACTAATAATAGAAATGATTTAGAAAAAGAATAAAAGTAAGCCTTACCAGGCAGTGTCTTAAATGAAATTGTGAGTGTCGTTTTTTCTTAGAGTGATTCAGATAGAAAGAAAGAGAGAAGTGAGATCAACGGTTTATTTGGTGACAGCAAGAGTATATCATGAAATAAATAACTGTTCTTGTTCTCATCGTCTCAGTAGAACATGGAAATGGTAATGTCCTCAAAAATGTACGCCCTTGAGTTCCGCTGCGCTTCCTGTTCAGGGAAACGTCACTCATTATTATTTAATAATAATATTGTTTTTTGTTATTAAACCTTTTTTTTTTTTTTTTTTTTTTTTTTTTTTCGGATGGGAAATCATCAAATGACTTCTCCCGCTCTGGGCTGAGCGGGAGGGAGTGTCAGACTTTTACTGACTAAAACCCATCCATGTTCCTTCCTCGCCCTTTGTGTTCCGGGGCCACGGTATCTCTTTCGAATAGTCCCGCAGCCCCGGCAGGCTTCGGTCCTTGCGGACCCCTTCCTTATTGCTGACTCTCTTTGAGGCGCGCGTGGAACACGAACGCGCCGTCGACACGGCCTGTCGTCTTGTTATTAAACCTATCACTTATACTGTATACAAGTCTAAATGTCGAGAAACCATTGAATGCAGTAGGTATGGCCCCAAAAATATTAACAAATTCTTGACGAATATGTCAGGAGTCAAACATTTTATCAACGTCACATCCATGTCCATTAACTATTGCTTCAAAATTCATACTTATTGATTAAAAAAAGATTGTCTTGAGCATCGTTAACTGATCAAAATGAACCTCTTCATCTACATAACATCGTTCTTTTGATCTTCCCAATTAAACATGCAAATATCAAACCGCTCAGAACCATTAAACACAGAATTTCGATCCTCCATACCTGAGCCTTTCTCGCCGCGGACTGCGTAGCCTCGAAGTCGATCCTGACTCCATGCAGCTGCTCCTGCAGGGCATGCAGCCTCTGCCTGGCTGCTCCTACCATGGCAGTCTGGGCGCCGAGCTCACCTGCAGCCTGGGAAGCTGCTTCGTTGGCATTCTCTGACGTCGCTTGGGCAGCGTTCAGAGCTGCTTGGATTACGTTCACCTGTGAAAATTTTGGATGTTGTGGTTAATGTTTCCAAAAATCTGCAGATTACGCAGCTAACTGGTGACTCATATGGACTTGTTCAGGAGCATCCAAAGTAAGTGATTTAATCTTGTCAAGACCTAGATGTAGCTAAGAATCAAAGGTTAAAATGGCAGAATCAGTAAAAATATCTAATGAATAAATTTATAAAAATGACAATTACAAAGACGGAATAGAGAAACGTAAAAAGCCAGATGTGCTACAAAATGACACAAAATCTTACAAATCACAGAGAGCGAAAGTTTTCAAGTTCAATGCACAAATTACTCTCGGAAAGCGAAATAACAGGAAGGTAACGCGTATTGGTTACAATGTTAAGATCAAATTGCATCATGTGGGGCATCTAGTTTCAATATAATTTCTACATGCAACAGAACATGCAAGCTGTGTAGATTTAAAAAAAATACTTAAGTATAATAAAAATACAATAAAATACTTAAGTATAATAAAAATATTTAAAAAATACTTGGTTAAGACTGAAAGCTTTAATTTTGAAGAAAACCGAAAGTTGATATGGATGATCCATTTTATTTTGATAGCAAATTCATCTAAAAAACACAATTGAATCCATAACATACAAAAAGAAGTCATTGACATTAATTTGCATTGAGAAAATACATACAACATAGAAATATCAACCTTGGACTCTAAACGGTTATTTAAATAATATCTAAATACAATAGAGCCACAAAATAGACCGAAACGTGATGATAATTAAAATGTGTCGCAAACAAAACTGAAGAATGATAAAATCAGGGCTTGCAAAATGATTCGGCTCAAACCGTTACGATTTCTTGATTGGGTTTCTCAAATTCTGTCGAACTTGGGGGGAATTATAATAATGGTGCAAGAGGCATACCTTCAGAATTACTTGGAAATGACACTGAGCATAAGAATCATTAGTTACGACTTAACCTCAACAAGAAAAGCTTTTAAAGATATAATGAAATTAATGAAGAAAGGAAATTTATCAAGATCATGAAAACATCTAAAAAGCTAAATTAGTTAAGCTAGTTATTTACATGCCTGATGATAACAAGACCTTTGTCAAAAGTTATGAAGACAGATGATAACAAATGAAGTTGCAATTGAGTGCAACCGTTATATAATCATCAAATTATGGTAGTCGGCCACCGTTCTGTGAGCCTAGACCAAATTAGTCAATAGTGATGATATTACTGAAGCATTAAAAGAAAATAAAGAAGCGACGATTCATGTAATCGCTGAAATTATATTGATTATGTCTGAAATGAAAGACGTAGCTAATCATCCATGTCTTAGATTGAATCAAAGCTTTTTACAAGCCGAAAATTATACTCGTTACGCCAAAGATATCAAAGATAAGTTTTCCAATAATCCCGATGATGCTATGTATGCTAAAGCCGTACTGTTGGTTGTTGCTCCATAAAAAAGTGGCTTAAAAGTTGTTTTCATTGCAGTCATTTAAACAGGTTCAAACTTCATAGATGGAGAAACACTGACATAGGTACTTTCACATCTTTCCCACAAATTTCTTCCAATTATTCCAAGCTTTATTCTTAACTCTTTACCCAGCACCTCAAATAGAAATACTCGATCAAAATTACAACATGATTAGCAATGACTGACAACAAACTTCTTTCCTAAGATTTATCTGTTGCAAGAACTAACCGTTTTTCGTAGTTTACTTAGTTACTAAACACCATAACATTTACAGCAAATCAATTACATGGCATTGCAAAGTACAAATTAATATGTTTTTCGTTCACATTTTGTCACGTAATATTTGGAAACTGAAATTCAATTAGTTTTGCACGGGTGTGAAGTTGCATTGGTTTTGGGAGTTTCAAAAGTTTGATACAGATTGTGGTCATATTTAAACCCCACCCTTTATTACAATTTATTGGTATAAACAGACCATGTCTAGTTATCGTTCGCTTTATGACTGTTTTTAAACTTCAAACAAGCATGACGATTTTTCGATGATCATAACCTTGGACCTGGACCCATCAAAATGATAATAATCAAGAAAATGAATAAAAATAAAGCCAATCAAATGCACCCTACACAACATATTGAAAGGAAATAACTGAGTTGAACATGATGATGACAACATAATCTTAATTATTGCAGACGTTTTACTTTCGATGACTCAATAAACATTTCCAAAAAGCATGAATTTCGTTCAGTATGCAAGATTATATCCAATAATGTAATCTAAAATGGACCATTTAAAAATGCGTAAGGGGACGTAATAACGCAAACAACAGTATACTTTTCCGATTGCATTTGCTCTACTTTACCGGTAGGTGATCTAAATCTTACGTTCTATGTTTTCTCATTTTTGTGTAACTCAAATATCCATTAGAATAATATGGCTTTTAACTTCCACATTGTCAACAATTCACTTAGGTGGCATTAGCAATTTCTGCCACATAATGTTTGTATTGCCACTTACTGCAATTGAAATAAAACGCCCTAGTCTGAACGCGATCAATTCATTTCCCAAAGCAAGTGGACCGAGCAATTGCGTAACTCCGTAATGTTAATTGACTTTCCGATCTTTCTTCAATGTTTTATATTATTTTTTCGTAAAACTCATTTGTACCGATTTGCACAACGTGTTTTTTGTACGTTTCGTTGTTAGTCGCGTTGCTGTTTTTATTATCTTTAAAAAATACTTTTAGTGTCGCCGTTGCGTTATTTTTGTTGTAATAAAAAGCTGTCAACTGGTCTCCGGTTTTTTTAATTAGTTCATTGCCAAAATTATTTTGTATTGCGCTGGACCAGTTTGCGCCATTGTTGTTAATAATTTGCATTTTTTGATTAACGTTGCTTGACCGTGGTCGGAAAGTGCGTTTCACTTGTTCTTGTCATTTTTATTGCTTGTAAATATTTGTACTTACACGCTTTTTGATAAAGCAGCATTACCTGCAGAATATTACAAATATTAAGCACGACATATTGAAATCATTTATCTTTCCGTAGTGGATAACAAAGTTCCCCAGATTATCTCAGCCCTAATAGTTATTGTGTGTATCAAAAGTTTTTAGCTTCACATACCTGGTGCATTGCTTGCTGGGCAGCATTGGCAGCGGACTGCGCGGCTCTCTTAGCCTGTTGCAGCTGCATCTCTTCACCCTGGAGCCCGACTTTGGCATCTCTGACTTGTTGTTCTAATCCTGACAGGATAACCTGTTTACCGGCAAGCGCAGCCTGGGCTGTCGCACTAGCTTGGGCAGCAGACTGCGCTAGGGTGTTCTTAGCAACGTAAGCAGCCTGGTATCCAGCGGCGGCCTGGTTTCCTAAAGCAGTCTTAGCTTGGTTGGCAGATCCCTGCGCAATGGTTCTCAAACCACTGCCCTGACTGAAGCCTTTCTTGCCGCCGCCGCCGCCGCTGGCTGCTGCCTTAACGTCTTGGATGTAGGCATCGTAGTGGCTAGCTGATTCCTGGGGATCCTGGGCTGGTGCCTGCTGCTGTTGCTGTGGTGCGTGGTCGTAGTCGTATTCATACTCGATGGGGGAGCTGTCGCGGGAGACGGGCGCTGCGGTTGATAGGGAGAGGGTGCCTGGAAGAATGAGGCTGGTTAGTAAAACATAGATTCTTGGGATAAGTGTTATTGGGTTTTCTCCATCGGGAATTCCTCAGTTGCAGTTTAGAGTTCGGATTCGTGCCAAGTTATAGCTGAAAATGTAAATGTCCTTATTCAAATTACATAGTAAACGTGTACTAACAAGTGTGTACTAACAAGTGTGTACTAACAAGTGTAGCTAACAAGGAACGACTTATGTTGTATTAAGTTCCAGAAAGAAAGAAGCCTCGATTCCTTAGGACCTGTAGACCTTCGCAATTTTTCTTATTTTACAAAAAATACACTTTCACAATAGGTCTGTCACCGTCTCTTTTACATCGTAATTGCAATTGTCACATAAAAACGAGTTTGCTAAAGGACTACTTTTGGCACAAGGATAACAAAATGTTGAGAAACGGTGTGTTTCTGTAACACGCTCAAACAAGATTTGCGCACAAGATTCTAAAACAGTCGTAATAATTATATTGTACGTTTAATTAATATTAACTGATATCTGATGATTTTTTTTTCTTTAAAATTACTTTTCTTACTCGATTACTGCAATATCTCAGTGATTGACTTGCGCTACGCCACGGTACGAGTTCGATCCTCATAAGCTATCAAATAACCTATGACTACTCACTCTTAGTATTTCCTAGTATGGTTACTGGTCTTTTCAGAAATCAAAAAATCAAATCAAAATCCAAAATCAGTTTATTAATAAAAGTTTATTTATAAATTCAGTTTATTTATAAATAATTCAATTGAGTAATAATAATCGGTGAGCCAAATAGCAATCAACATAAGAGAAAATTCCACAAAATGTAGAGAAACGGAGTTAGTATTTTTTTAGCCGGGAACAAGCTCATGTAAACGATGAATTCCTTGTTTTTATTTTCCCCAGATAACAGTGGAAGTACAATTAATTGATCGTAACTAGTAAACTCATAACTAATAAGCTATTTACTGTGCGCACGCGCCTGCGTTGAGGAAACAAACCGAATCGATCTTGCGTGAGGAACTCGCGGGTTGCGTTCAACTTCCGATCCTGAATAACTATTAACATTCGCTATATTAGCTGTTATATAAACTCGATAACGTGATATAATTGTATGCAATTATACAATTAAATTCAGTTGATTTATTGGTTCTCTGAAAATTGGCGGGTTTTTGTTTCGGTGTAAAAAGAGCTAACTTGATTGATTTGATTAATTACTTAAGTTATTGATTTATTTATTGGTTGCGACTTGGTTTTAGTTATAATATTTGAACAAGCTGTGTGCTTATCAGCTTCGCCATATTGTAAAGTATAAGATTTTGTTTTTTTTTTTGCAAAGGTAACCTGGGAGAAGAGTAAGAGATGAAACTATGCTGTGCTTAAATCAACTCAAGTAGGATCTTTGATGAGAGAACTCTCATGAAAAAATGGACTAACTTGAAAAATTCTGACTTTCCTAAAGAAAATAGAAATAGTAACACTTATATAAAGTGATTTAACTTTATAATTCAAGTAAAAGCCGATTACTGAATTCAGAATTTGAAGTTGAGGATTATGAGTTCTGTTTTTTTTTTTAAAACCGAAGCTACTAAAAAGAACTTCTGGGCACATTCCCAGATGTGGAGGAGTTGTCGTCGTTGTATATGCAGGTACTTACTCTTAGTCTTATTTTTTTTTATATTTACGAAAACTCATTTTCGCTACTGAAAGAAAACTCAAAGAATAATAAAAACTTATTGCACTGTAACATAACTTCCATTACCAACATGGAAAAGCTAATCGGAAACGGATTTTATTAGACTTTTTTCTTCGTTGTTATGTATAGCAGATAATAGCGAATAGCGATATAGCAAATAATCGTATAGTAAACTAAAAACACGATCCGAAGGTTTAGTTTTATAGGTGTTCATGAAGTTCTTGGTGATCTTGTTACGAAGTTATTTAATTAAGTAAATAGAAAGAACACTATAGGGGGAGAGCGAGAGATTATATTTATGTTAACAAAATGGTTTGTTTCTTATTTATTTTTGTTCATCATCAGCCTATAATATTCCCACTGCTGGGACACGGCCTCCTCTCGATGGAGGGAATTACTTTTTAATTATTATTAATTATTATTTTTTGTACTCTATCACAATGCTCTCCTATTTGACCCTAAGGTTGACTGGCAGAGTATGCCTTGTGGCATTAAGTCCGCCTAAACTTTGTTTTCTTTTATGGGATTAAACTATATTGTAGGTACCTACATTGAGATTGAAAAGTACGTACCTCGTAAATGTCATGGAATAGTTTATGCCACTTAATAACATTTTAATAATAGGACAAATTGATAATAATTAGATGGTATTTAATTAAATTATTAAAGCTTACCCATGCATAATAATACAGCTGTAAAGGTCTTCATTTTTGCTACAGTCGAACTGAAATGACACCGAGTATTTATTTAATTTACACTCAAGAAAAAATAAAAGCATTTTTTTTTTCAATCAAGCTATTTTAAGAAATGCGCTATGTTAAAATTAATATAATTAGATTTCCAAGCTATATAAATTATTTAACACAATTTATAAGACTAAAAACATATTGAAATGCTTTATGAAAAGCTGAATCTAGTCAAAAAGTTTTTTATCACAAAAATCACTTTGAAAAATCTAGAAAAATCTGATAAATGAAACACTAAATTCACTTTTTAATACCTTCCAATACTTTCACAAGTATTTAATGTATTTCGGTTTAGGTCGGGGGTAGGTAGGCCCCGCGGTGCGGACTGTGAGGCAATGTACTCTCGGACAGAACTCACTTCTATTTATAGTGAATACTCTACATAGCGAAAGACCAGCGCGGCTGAGGATTTCTATAGAGCGGTGAGTTGGATAATGGTGTAAAAAGGTGGCTTATTGTATTTGTAAACGGTTGAAAAGTGCATCATCTCTAAGCTGTGCATTGTGAGAAACATTAGACGAAACTCCAAAAAAGTTACCTCTATTTTTAGCAAGCGAACGCTCATCTCCATGACTCTAGTGTCAAGAAAACTTTTAAAGAAGTTGAGTCAGAAGTGATATTTTTATCAATTAACATCCTAACTTGACACGAAGTATTGGACGTACTGCTCTGCTCATGCCTCTTCTTCGCCAATATGGCATCGACACTTACTCGATGGATAGATTTATATGTTTTACATTTAACCAGGTTGCAAAATTATTCTTTTTCTTTCGATGGACTCAAATAATACCCGACCAGTATACAGCCATCTGCACAGGTTTTTCATTGCCTTCGTTTAAATCCTGGAAGATGCAGGTTATACAGGATGTGCACGAAAGAAAATTAGTCTTTGATAGGTAGTTAGTAGTGTTGGTACTAGATTAGTAGGTAGTTTTGGAGTTCCGGCCTAAAGGGTCAAACGGAAAATTTATAAGTTCACTCTTTCATCCCTCCGTCACAGCGTTACCTACTCTACACTATGAAAAAAATATTTTATTTGTAGAAAAAAGAAGCGTTACAATTCTCAGAATCAGGTAGGTACCTGAAAACATTCTTCTTCATAACACAGTCATTCTTAATAAGTTTAACATTTCGTTTAACAGCTGAGTAGTGGCGAGTGGGTATTATCCACTCTTATGTTATCTGTAACAGTTTCGCACACAATCTTGGGGTGCAAAGTGGAGAGAAATAAATTATATCACTGTGCTAACTGTGGCTGTGAGGCTAGGCACGACCGTCACCATGTCATAACGTTTGGTCAATCACATGCAATCAGCACCTGACCCCAGGCGTTGCTTGCATTTTACGTTACGAATTTAATGCAATTCTGAACTGTTGGGTGCAAAATTGTCATCAGCAGGATTAAGAGTAGGTACTTTAGGGTTAAGCTATACGGTCAGCAAATTTCTGATATCACAATGTTCTTGCCCTTATCCCACGCGGTGGGCATCCATGGATTCTTCTTAATTTTTTCCCTGCTAACCGTCACGCTATCTTTCATCACAGATATAGGTAGGTTCCAAATCACAATCTAGGCACTGACTTGCCCTCTCCGTATTAGGAACCAGCCCTATAGGATGCTGTCCTTTTGCGTGAAATTATATAATCCAATAGAGAATATGGAGAGGAATATCAGTGTCCGATGAACAGACAAGACTTCAAAACATCGTCAAACAAAGGATGTGTTCATTTCAGAGAAATTTTGACCCTCAGTTATGAGGAATGCGACGCGAGGAGGAGAATGATTGAACTGATCAAGATTTGCTCGTCCAAGTATACAGTCAGTGTCAACAGGTCTAAATCAGTGCAAGAGATGACATATTATGAGATCCGAAACTAGTAAAAATCTCTTCCTGTACATCTACATACCCTTTCATATTCCGACTTCTTCTTAATACTCGGCTCCTCAGAGCTGAGGTTAGTGACCTACCCTGTTGATATGTGTGTCCTGAGCTATCTTGAGGCTTCCGGAAATCAGGATGAGGCGAGTCCAGCGTTTTGATCGTCGACCTTTTGGTCTTCGCCGTGGTCTCCTTCTACTGCCAAGGATTCGTTTCTGACTGTAAGCTCATACTGCCTTCGGTACAAAAAAAATCTCCTTACAAAAATGAGGAATATTTAGTAGGTAAGTAAATAATAGAAAGTAAAAATATTTAGTATCAGTAAATAAAATCACGCTAAAAATACTCAAAGATATCCCAATTAAATGTAAGCACTAAGTATGACATAATTAGACAATTACCACTCTTGTTATTCTTTTTCCTCAATTAAGTAACGAGAGCTTACGGATAGGTTCGTTCGCAGATTTTCGCGCCAGTGACCATAATGTTTTTCTTTTTTTGACAACAGATGCTACAAAAATATAAATTAGTTTGTCAAATGGAGCATGCAACTCGTATTGTTAGAGAATTAGAAATAAACTTTGCAACAATACGGAAAATATAGCCTCTGACGTATTACTAACTATTAAGTGTTAATGTCACACGGTCACACCACTTGCATTAAAAAAAAAACATAGGTATATCTGAAGATAACATTTACCTGCGGCGAAAACGATAGGTTTGGTCTCAAGCTCTGAAGCACTGAAACAGATTTATCAAGGTTTGTATGCGAATACTCTTCCTTTGGAGATTCCAGGATAACCCGTAGTGTAAGAAAAAGAGAATAACATAACATAACATAACATCACGCCTGTAATCCTTAAAGGGTAAGACAGAGGTGTACATAGTACACCCACATTTTGTCAGTTATGTTGAAATTCTAGAATATTGTCATGTAATCCCATGGGTGCCGAACGATGACCTGTAGGAACCTAGGAGGTCGATCTACATTGATTACCACTCTTGTAGCTTTGATGGGTATTATGCCATGCCATATATCCATCAGTACCTACTCTTTAATGCATCTGCCTTCCCCATTTAAGCATAAGCAACATGATTGATTCCAACTCTTTATGTGCATTCGCATTAATGTTTTTTTTGCTATATTTTTTCAGCGCGTTCCGTTGCGTGTTTTCAGGCGATCAGTAACAACATAGTTTTTTGTAACATAACTAAAAACGCGATGTAGGTATTACTAAACATTCATCATTTATAAAAAGAAACAAATCTGCATTAAAATATTTTCGAGAATTCGCTTGCATCACTCGGGAATCGAACCGGCTAAAATCCGAAAAAATAACACCCGTACTTTTGTGGTATCAATGTGTAGGGTCAATTATAAGAATCAAATCTCTCTAACAAACATGATAGATTAAATGAAAGGAAAACCATGAAATCTAAACTTATAAATTCAATGGGATAAGATAAAGCACTTTTACTCAAAGGTCCATCCGATTACTTAAATGTTAGTACCAGCCAACCTAATTAACAATTATCTTTGAAGTCAATTTTTTATTAAACTGGCGAAGAACTATTTACCTATATCATATTTTCATAATTAGTTTAAAAGTAGTAATTATTACTTAGAGTTATAGTTTGTATAAAAGTAGTGTAAGTACGAGTAATTATTTAAATAAAAAAAATTGAACTTAAAAAGTAATCATTTAAATAATTTCAAACGGACAAAGGCCACGAACAAGAGCTATTTACTTATTCAATATTAGGTCATAGAATCGAGCTTCCAACCCCGGTAGGCTTTGTGTTAAACTGCCCACCAGCAGTTCCTATCTTTACATAGTATCTATAGTATAAAACAAAGTCGCTCCCGCTGTTTGTACGCTTAGATCTTATAAACAACGCAACGGATTTTAATGCAGTTTTCAGCAATATATAGTGATTCAACAGGATGGTACTTTGCACCCGTGCGAAGCCGGGACGGGTCGCTAGAGTAGAGAAGTTACATATAAGCATTGTAAGCACCAATACAGAAACGACTTTCGCTCCAACTAAATATTGCGTCAATTGTATCCTAAACTTCTTAAGCTAAGAATAGCGATATTAGTCATCATCATCATCAGCCTATAATGTTCCCACTGCTGGGACACAGCCTCCTCTCAATGAGAGGGAATGGGCTGGATGGATAATCCACCACGCGGGCACAGTGCGGATTGGTAGATGTCACATGTCTTCGATTTTTTGATTCTAGGACATGCCGGTTTCCTCACGATATTTTCCTTCACCGTTTTGAGAGCAGTGGTGATGAAATAAATTACACAAAGTAATGCGCCTGTCTGGGTTCGAACCCACGACTTACTGTTCGTAAGTCGGGGCCGCCACCACTGGGCCACCGCTGCTGAAATCAGCTGTTGATATCAGTCACAATTATTTAATTGATCTGTTATGGTAACCTTTACTTTTGACTTTGTGAGTTTGTCCTTATTGATAACAAAAGCTTATTCGGTTCGGTGTATAGTTCCCAATACTTTCAGATAAAATTCCAAGATAAAAGGAAGTTATTACCTTACTACCAAAATAGGAACAATTAGTAATTGCAATTGTATAATATGAAATGCTGTTTTAATTGATGAAAAAGTAATTTCAAATTACAGCGAGTACACAAAAAAAATTGACTAGACAAACAAATGGCCAGTAATTTATACAGTTATTGCTCACTAATCGATAAAAAGAGTCGTTTAGTTTCCAAAGAACCAATCAAACCTTATGGCATGGCTTGCACAGTACTGGTCGCAAGCTCTACCTATAAGCATGAGGTCCTGGGTTCGATCCCTGGGTCGGGCAAAATGTTATTGGGTTTTTCCATCAGGAATTTCTCTTTCTCAGCCTAGAGTCTGAATCTGGTCTATTGCAATCGGGTACAAATACACGGTTGATGGCAATAGGCTCGCCCCGCATAACTGGCGAAATATGGGTGTCATACTGTCAAAATATAATGTAATTTCTGTGAACAACCTAATTATTTCCTGAACACCATCATCATCATCTGCCTAGCCTTTTCCCAACTATGTTGGGGTCTAAACGGATGCAGACTAAATACCTGTATTTTTCCTTTTTTTTGTCGCTCCATGTAATTACTTCTACAACAAGCATAAACTTGATTAAGCAGTGGTTTCAAAATAAAAGAAGCCTGCTGCTTCTTCTTAGCGTGTTGATGGCAATCTATTATGAATAAGTCTAGAACGCGTTTGGCACTATCGCTAGCGTCCATCAAGTCCTGTGGTGTGTAAGCATCAGGGCACCCAGGACACAACAGCATGCGTCCTATTGTTTGTAGATTGACATTTGCAGTCCATGCTAGAATCGTCTACAAATCTCCACCGGAGCAGGTTTTCTTTGCTTCGAAATACCTGTGTCTGGACTTCTGGAGTCTATAAAGAGACCTTCAGGTTAGCCTAGACCACTTATGACCAGGTGGGAGATTCTCCTGACACTTGGCAGCGGTAGTGCAGTTAGACTGGCCAGTATGCAACGCAGTAGCATATAATATCCACAACAAACGAAGCGAGGAATAATAAAGCAATTATAACATTAATCACTTTAATTGTTCCTGTCAAAATCGATAGATTTCAGTCGATTAGGGAACACGAAAATCATACTTTAGCATACATATTAAGTATTATGATGGCAGAAGTTTGAAAGGAAGTGGTATAATATGTAGTTAGGTAAAGAATATTATGCGAAGTAAATAACATCATCATGTAAGTAAAGCGGTTACATGGTTAACTGTTTATTTGAGTTTGCTTCTATGATCTATGTACAGACCAACTATGAAGCATTGTGTGGCGGTAAATGAGCACCTAATGGAGCATATCATAGACTTGCACAGAGCATTACTTTCCATATTTATTGGAAAGAGGACCGCTATATATGAATCCCTCCCTTCAAGCTGTTATCTAACTTATTGTAGTCTACCCTCTTTGCAGCGCATGGTTCAGAAGGTCTTCCGTCTCCCCCATGTTGTGACAAATACGCAACCCTCAAGATAAACTTTCTAGCTTATATACGACAAAGCATCTGCCGTGCACTATTATGGTAAACTGATCATGTACATGCTACGTGTCTCGGGGAGGTCATAATTATAATGCTAGTTCGTCAAACCGTAAGTTTTTTTCAATGTAAAGGACATTAAGTCCTTTACATTGAAAAAAACTTACGGTAGGTAGGGATGGTACTAAAATATCTTTAAGTAATAAGTCCTTCCTTTCCTTCTTGCATGGGTTCTCACAAGTGGCGGTGAGGTCGTTTATTTGTTCTAAATCCTAACAGACAACTCTATAATATTTGCGGCTCACTATATCATCGTTATCTGGCTAGCCTCTTGAGCCTGACCGGCTTCCAGTCTAACCGGATGCAGCTGTATACCAATATTGTCGGCTCACTATAATAAAAACAATTCTGCCCATTGTCTTTTCAGTCGTATTTTAGAAGTCTAGCCCAAATCGTACAAAAGAACCTACTTATTTTCACGATTTCCAAGAATTTTACCAAAGCCTTCTTTCACGGGGCGAGCACAAAGAAAAACCTTAGATGACAATAGTTTAACAAATCAACTGTGAAGACTACGGAAGACATTCGAAAGCCTCATAATGAGGAGTCGTGATAACAAAACTTGATAATTGTTCAAATCGTGAATTAGGAAAGCTGTTTGTATAGTTAGCGAAATTGAGTCCATTTTGTTATGTAAAACTATTATTGAAAGTAACAATAGTCTTAATATTGAACTATCAAAAATGTTCAGTTGAATGGCTGCCTATTTCAGCTCCTGTAATCACTCTAACTCGTTGGGTTGTCGATATCGTCAAAGTCGCGGGAAACACCTGGATCAGGGACGCACAGAACCGGGTAGTGTGGCAGAAGAAAGGGGACACCTATACCTAGCAGTGGGTGATTCTGGGCTGATATGATGATGATGATGATGAATCACTCTGGCTGACATTTTGGATAGGGTGTAAATAAATCAACTACCCTCTATGAGTGTAAATGTGGTGTAGTTCCAAGTTCTAGGACCGCGAAAAGTTTGAAGACGATTTTTTTTTTAATTTACACTCTACGAAGCACAATCAAATGCTCGGTGTAACTTCTGCTGATTCATCGTGTCAAATGATTCCCATTTCGACCAGAACTATGCCACATGGACAGCGTCGTCGGTAGTGGCTTTGGACAAGTCCCTCAAAGTGCAGGTGGAGTTGCAAAAGAGCAGGACAAGCGGTGGGACATCATTAATTTGTTGTAAAGGTCCGCAGTTTAACTTTGTTTCATCCAAATCAAAGTGTTACCGCTCGTGCGTTCGACTGTACCTACCCGCTTAGTTTTCAACAGCAGATTTTTCTACTTTAGCTATGAGCACAATAATAAGTCATTGATTGCTCGCATTAGTAATTAATTTATTGCATTCAATAAATCTTGTTATTGTTTCCAAGGCTCGTGTTATGATTGAAAGCTCATTGTTCGTGACCTTGGTGTCATTTAATTTTTACTTACTTGTTTAATATAAAAAAAACCTGTCCTTTTGGAAACCTGATTGTTTCGAAAGCTTTATTAGTAAAAATAAACATAAAATTGGGAGCTTTCTTGTCAATGTCG
Organism: Xestia rhomboidea; assembly: GCA_963853795.1. Lineage (NCBI taxonomy): Eukaryota > Metazoa > Arthropoda > Insecta > Lepidoptera > Noctuidae > Xestia > Xestia rhomboidea. The sequence continues at coordinate 16,741,980 of OY970778.1, forward strand.
TGTTGGCTGAAATATAGTCTCGAAAGGGTCTCGACCGGCGAATATATCTCTTCGTAGGATCGTTTACTTGATAAACATCTAGAACAGAAACAACAAAGTGTAAAGTTGTTGGGACAAGAAATTGTGCTGTCTAGAATAGAAATCAAACCCGCTACACGTAGCCGCTATCCGGCTGTTACGTCCATCGAGAAGCTAAAAGACCACTGATTCTGAAAATTTACATTGATTTGAAGATAAGATAAAGATCATATCCACGTTTTTCCAGTTTTAAGTCCTATGTAGTAGGAGGAGGTGCGCTCATCGCCCAACCACCGGCGGGATCAAATCTCCGTGATGAAAAAGAACAATAATGCATTGTCCATCCTGAGAATTATGGAACTGGGTACTTCAAACTCAGCCGTTTTTTATACATCTTTGATAGATTTTAACCACTTACAAACAGTTGGTTTGATCTACCAAAGGATCCCTAAAATCGACCTGTTATGAATCAAGCAATTGTGTTATAAAAAACTGATAAAAACCCCAAACTGCCACCTAACTTGACATCAGGCCAATGACAGTCAGTATACCACTTTTTATTACAAAAACGTTACCGAAGCGAAAGTACGCACGCTTCAACCTTGACCCGGCACGCAATAATATGCTTACCGTTACGTTCTTACAAAGTTATGTAGATCGATACGAATTGGAGCTTTATTTGCGATTTGATTAACTGTTTTAATTGGTGTCCATTGTTGCAGAAATTAAGTTTTGAGATGGAGGTGATTGTTCAATGCAACACAACAAACTGAGCAGATTGTCGGCACTCTGTGGGACCTTAAGGAGATTACTTGTAGAGCTGAGAGCGGTGGAAAATTGGTCATACAGCAGCAGTCGGCAACTACTGTAGGCTTACTATGATAATAAGCAGTGATAGTCTAGTGGTGTGAACGTCGGCCTGCCAAGTCTCGAGGTCGAGACCAAGACACGCATGTCTGATTTTTCGAATTCATGTGCGTATTGTATAACTTGCTATTATAACACTTGCTTCGATGAAGGAAAACGTGGGGAAACCAGCATGCCAGAGAGTATGTAAAGCCAAGTCTCGACGGCATGTACAGCCAAGTCAGAGCTAGGCCCATTAGCTTTATGAAAACTCTGACACCAGGTTAGGAGCTAACCACACGCTATAGGAGCTGGAGAACTAAAATAAAGAATTTGCGAAATAACCTATCTATACTAATCAATTAGGTTATTAACCAACACGCCACTAACAATGTTGTTGTATAATCATCATCAATCTCCTGCTCTTATCCCAAATAATTTGGGACCGGCGCAGCATGTCTTCTTCAAATTCAAAAATTCAAAATCAAATTCATTTTCTTCTTCCAAACTTCTCTATTACTCGTCCTCTGCAGTCAACTCCTTTATTAGGTAATTCTAGCCATATCATCCCTCACACATAGTATATGGACGATTATAAACGATTTTAATTTATGGACGCCGCTAGTCCACATTTAAATCGTTTGAAAAGTCTAACTTAGGGAATGCTGCCCGAGGTGTGCCCTGCTTGGGTGGAGCACCGCCGTGTCCTCGAGGTGGCGATCGGCGGCGCCGACCTCTCGCTTCCGGCCCTGGTTCGTGCCATGGTCCGGAGCGAGACGGAATGGGACGCCGTCACCTCCTTCTGCGAAGCAGTCATGCTAGCGAAGGAGGTGGCGGAACGTGAGAGGGAGAGATCCTCACGTCCCGGCCGCCGCGGGAGACGCCCCGGGCGTTGGGGGCCATGTGGTGGCTTCCGGCCACCGTAGGCGCGGGCCTGTGGACGGGGAGCTATGGGCTAGCTCGCCGTCCGTACGTCTCATGACGACATGCCGTGTCGACGGCGCGTTCGTGTTCCACGCGCGCCTCAAAGAGAGTCAGCAACTATGACGGGGTCCGCAAGGGCCGAAGCCTGCCGGGGCTGCGGGACTATTCGAAAGAGATACCGTGGCCCCGGAACACAAAGGGCGAGGAAGTAACATGGAAAAAGTCTGACACTCCCTCCTGCTCCGCCCAGAGCGGGAGGAGTTATTTGATGATTTCCCATCCTAAAAAAAAGGGAAATGCTGCCCTATAAATAAGATACCTACCTAACTGAATGATAACATTCCTTTTCCAGGTCTGGTCTTCATCATCAGCCTACAGCAGTCCACTGCTGGACATAGACTTCCTCAATCGCACGCCACCCAACTCAATTCTCAGGGTTGAAGCTTTATGCTTCTAGCTTGCAAATCCAAATGGAAGTAGGAATAAATTAAATGTTGGTTGATGAATATTTAACTCGGCTAAATAATAACAGCCGCTCGGGTCGATCTTCAGGTTAAGCCGCGCTTGCCTTGGTTGGTCCGTGGATGGGAGAGCACCCATTACATACCATGATTCAGATAACCAACCATGATCTCAATAAATTTCTTTGAATGGCTGAAACTTATGGACAACAACTTTTTTTCAGATCGCCTCGCTTTCTGAGTCGAGGTGAAACACGAAAAAAACTGGATCAGGCGGAAACTACGAGTACTTAAACTGTGAATAAAACACAATAACCTACACAGTTAGATACCTATTATTATTTTTAAGACTATCTCCACTTATTGTTCCCACAGCACGAGTTTCAGCTAGATTTTTGACAATACGAAAAGAAAAGCCTGAAATATAGCTAACAATAGATTCCAATAGTTTGATAAATCTTCAAGTACCTATTTGCGTTCATGAACGTTTCATTATAGGTATATAATATACAACATGTCCCAAAATTCAACGATAAGCCAGCACCGGAGGATAGACCTGCCCATGACTACTCGGGGAAAAAAAGAAAAAAAAATATATCTCATTTTTTTTAAAGTAATAGAAAAAAACGAAATTCTTTAAGAATTGAGAACCTTTTATGATATTTTACACTACCATGACCACAATTTTTTAAATATTTCTGTATTTTTTTTTTATAGGCAACCTTAATAGCACTGCTATCTACCACAATTCTTAAAAAAAGCAGATTACTTCTAGTTTTTTCACAAAAAATAATGAAACTTAATTTAATCCCCAAATTTTTATAAGATTTTTACTTTTAATCAACTTTAACTTATCGTAGTGTAAAAAAAAAGTATGAACACTACTATGGCAAGTTTTTTTATAAATTGACGCAACTAATCAAGATTCCAAAATCGTATAATACCTACTCTACGAAAATCAACCACAAAAAAATAATATCCACACTAGTTCAAAACAAGAACCAAATTCCTTAAATTGTAGTTGACAGTAATCACATTTACTGCGTGCCCAAAATGGGTTATTGTTACAATTTCCAGGAATTTGAATAGGGCATACATACCTTAGAAGTTAGAGAGAGATAGATAGATAGAGATATTTACGTTAAAAAGAGACAACAACAGGGCAGGTAGAGAAGCTGTTATTATTCTCAGCAAGTCAGTTCAGTACGCTCTGCTCCTTTGTTTACTGCGCACCTATCCGTATTCAACTGACGTGGCTCTCATACCTACGTACTAACGACTTTTGGCTTGGCTTTTTGGACTGAAATCGATCTGCTAACTTAACTGACCTAGGGTCTACTCAAAATCCATTGCGACATTGGACGAGCTTCGTGGAAATATCACTCAGGCTGCGGATCACATTAATGGCAGAAGATATGCAAAACAAATAAAACGGTCATTTATAAAGCGATGTCGTGCATGTATTAATGCTGATGGCAAACAATTTGAACATTTACTATAATGTTAATAAATTACACGAGAAATTGTTTGTACCATTTGTTTAAATATTAAACATTTTTCAAGAACTAATACTTTTTATTACCCGACCGTCATCGACTCGTCGACTGTTTAGAAATAATAAGCACATTTTTTTTTTAAACTTGTTTGTCTAGAGTATTATACCATTTTGGAATTTTGATTAGTTGCGTCAATTATAAAAAAACTTGCCATAGTAGTGTTCATACTTTTTTTTTACACCACGATGAGTTAAAGATGATTAAAAGTAAAAGTCTTCAAAAAATTTAGGGAATAAGTTAAGTTTCAATAATTTTTGTGAAAAAACTAGAGGTATTCTGGATTGTTTAAGAATTGTGGTAGATAGCAGTACTATTCAGGTTGCCTATAAAAAAAAAACACAGAAATATTTAAAAAAATGTGGTCATGGTAGTGAAAAATATAATAAAAGGTTCTCAATTTTTAAAGATTTTTTTTTTTTATTACTTCAAAAAAATTGAGATATATATTTTTTTTCTTTTTTTCCCCGAGTAGTCATGGGCAGATCTATCCTCCGGTGCTGGCTTATCGTTGAATTTTGGGACATGTTGGTAGATAGGTACACACGACGACCAGTCATTCTTTTAACTCTAGATTCTTGACTTAATTTTTTTGTTAAAATTAAAATGTTATATTATATACATATAAGCCGGAGAGGTGGTCTGTACCTCAGGATTTTCCTACTTCAGACACCTTTAATTTCATCTGTAATTTCTGATGTCGAGATAAATATAGATTTATGATTATGATTATTCTATAAATTCCAGTATTCACTGGTCTCGCACTGTACGGCCGGGAAGCTCATACAAAGCGAGGTCATGCTTTAGGTGTCGCCGTGTCTACTTAAACTTAATTACAAGAATCTAATTTAATTAATTAATTCTGACAAAGGTCAAAAAAGGAGGTTCGTGTGTATGTATTTTTTTTTTATGTATGTTACCCGATTTCTCCTCCATTTGCGGGCCGATTCTCAAAATTACTTTTTTATTTGAAAGAGTATACTCCTGAGGTGGTCCCATTTAATTTTAGTGTTTGATAGATCTTATGCTGATCTTCGGAGATATACAACTTACTTTACTTCAGCTTCAGAAGTCGGTGACCTTTGTTTGATTGATTTAGTTTTTTTGTCACAGACTTCTGAAACTGAAGTTATTTTTCACTTTTTTGCCTAGGCAGCTGATGCTATATGGAGTAACTTAGGCTACTTTTTGATTATGGTTCCGAAAATTTTTTGCCGTCAGTAGCGGCGGCATAATTTGAAAAGTAGGCGCAAATGTGTAAATTTGCCACTGCACCTACCTACTAACAAGATTGCAGCATTTAATCATTTAAACTTGACCACAACCACGAATCGCCTTGTTGTTGACAGGTCAAACAAAACTCGATTGACCCATGGGGTGGGGTCAATCGATTTCATGGATCCACAACTCCACGAGCCATTTCATCGATCCATTGACCAAAGACTTAGAGCCTTACTTCATCCTCCGAGACGGTCAAGGAATCACGCGCGACTCTGACGGAACATGAAACAACAGTTTCATAAACAAATTGACTAAGTTAAGTCCGTCACTTGGTTGACTAATATCGCCGTGACAAACCATTGCTTAACAATGCTCTGATTATTTACTGTCGGTATCCACTTTAACAGAAGGAAATGGAGGTGATTTTAGTATGGCAGAGTGTTGTTAAGTCGGTAAAGATGTCAAACGTGCTGGCAAAAGTATTGTTTGATGATTATTTCGCACGTTCTTGAAAGCATACCTATTATTCCTACCTATTGGCGTTACGATTAATAGATTTCCGGATTATTGAATCAAGATTGTGAAAATTATGCATTCAGTTTCATCTGGTTAGACTGGAAAAGGCAAAAGGGCCAAAGGCAAAAACAAAACAAACAAAACTTGGTTTTTGAAAAAAGGCAAAAAAGAAAGGCAAAGCAAGGGCAAGGGGTTGGTGAAAGGCTAGCCAGATGATGATGATGATGAAGATAGAGTAGGTAATCTTGTTCTCTTTCAGAATTATGCACCCATATAATAAGGATTTCAATTTTAATGTCAATGACCTATTATGAATATTTGTACGCCTTCGGACATAACATAGCGCGCTTGTAATCTTATAAAACAACTATTTATTATTGTACCTGTGTTTAACAAATGTAATTATGACAACAAAGACACTTTCAGATTTATATCTTTGCACTAAACACAATATCTGGAATAAAATCGATAGTTGGACAATACTATACAAAAAAAAAACATCTGTAAATTAGAAAAATTGTAAAATACTTACCTAGTATTGTGCGGGCCATTTAGTCAACCGTTTAAAAGCTGCTGAAAAATAGCTACAGTTATATCAGAAGATCGATAACTACCTGATGCAACGGATGGACGCATCTATGCATGGCCATAGAATACGCGAGCACGATTTTGCATTAAAAACGAAACAATCTTTAATTGGTAGATAGGGACCCTAACCTCACTAATGCATAAGCATACAGTTCAATGGTCTATTTAACGTTTTGTATGGCAAATCTGTCAAAAATACACAATCGAATCGTTCTTTGAAAAAGCGCCTTATGTAGTACCTAGTAGCTTCGGACAAGTCTCTCAAAGTTGCATACGGAAATGCATGAAGAACAGGACAGGAGTTAGGACAGGCTTCGCAGACCCGTACGTAGTGCAGAAACAACCACAGTTTAGTTTCATTCTCATACAAACAGTACAGCCTCCTGGCACAAGTTCGAGTAAAAAAAACAAAAGGCCACGGCCATGCCACTGTCAAGTTCCACATTCAAACGTAAACAAATGCGTAACCGCTGTTTCAAATCGCCGCTCTACTGGCCCCGGCAACTGCAATCACTAACGCCGTTTTAACTAAAATAAGAAGTGCACAACATCTACAATATTTTGTGAAATTGTCGATAACAAGAGATCGAATTTGCTAATCTAGAATCTAGATAATATTTTTAAGTTGAATTGTTATGAGTGAAATAGAGGCCTTTCTCTTTCAGTGTTGTAAGGTGAAGAATAAATAAAAAGCCTACCTATTTGCAATGTAAAACGAGGGACTTCAAAAATGTAGACTTTTTTTAAACTTTCTCTATTACTTGTGTTATTTAATTGTTAGAATAAATCGTCATGAATCCGAAAAATCAGAGGTTTGGGGTCGAACTCGAGACCTATAACTTGGCAGTCCGACGGTAACACCACTAGGCCACCACTGCTTAAAAATAAACACTTTTTATTTTCTGCTTAAAATTCCACTATTTCTGCAGCCTTCCAAAAAATAATAAAAAAATATAATCAGTTACAAAATCTATCTTTATTCATAAAAAGAAAACACGGAAATTCTTGCTCTAACACATAAACACAGTTACAGTATAAAATCGAACAAAAACTTGTAACTAACACATTCAGATACATAACATACAGCTCTTAACACTAATTGATGGACCGCACACAAAAAGACTTCACATTTAACATAATATGTCTATGAAGTTTTGTACATAGGGACACAAGTACACAACATTGTAACTATCAACATCAACCATACGGTTTAACTATGTTATTTAGGTTCAAAACCTTCTTCAGGATGTCAAAAGAAACAAATCCTAAGCAATGTTTCTACTTTTACAGTCACGAATTAACGTTATAACAGGCGAAATGTTGCTCATACACAGGTACATACACCTCTACCTAACCCATCGAGGATTACAGGCGTGAAGTTATCCCTTGATCTGTCCACGAAGTAGACACAATAGTTAAACAATGGTGTCTCGAACAAATTGGTCATCTGACAGATCATGATTTATGTTAAACAATGAATTAATGTCATACGAAAATGGCAATAAATTGTAGTTGCCACTTCAATCATACAATCAAGCATAACTTTCACATCCACATACAGACAGATTGGTATTACAAAAGATTCTTCCTATCCTACCATTAAATGAATTGAAATGCATAGTAAATTAAACGTGAAGTAGAAAAGAGAACTATGATTACTTCTTAGTATCAATTTAACTCTCTAATTAAAAAATCAGCACTGACATGAAGACCATAACCTGACTAGACTTATTTTAGGCACTTTGTCTGATTTAATTGAATTAAGAAACTGTTTTACCTAAACACCAAATTCTACAGATTTTTAAATAAGTAACATACCGCGTGATTTAATTGTTTAAACATTAGTATTGAAACCACAATGGAAACAGGACTGGGCTGGTTCTTAGTGGCGGTACTTTCATACAAATCTTGGCGTACAATTTATATTTTATATATTTACCTACTACGCTCCAAGATGTAAGGGTTTCTGAGCAGTATGCTTGCCTTATGGGCTTGCCGTATTGTTGGCCCCTGTTGCAGTGGTACTTAAGATTGGTTTTATCCATATATAATATAATAATAATAATAATATCGCTGGACATTACACACAGCGCCATCTAGCGCCACACTAAGCAACGAGGCTTGTGTCGTGGACACCAGATAGTTGATATACTACATATTATAAAGGGGATACCTGCGATTTTAATTCAATTGAGAATCGTAACTAAAAAGAAAATATGTTTGTGACCTGACTGCATATTTGAACGAATACAACCAATCAATCCTCGGCTCTTGCGTATATAATCAGTGTGCGTTTAAATAAATGTCGCCTTGTAATACTTACAATTAACGTTGTATCATACACATTTGATTCGACATTCTAAATTCTGCATAAAAATCGGTAGGACTTGTTTTCCATAATGTTTGTGTGTTTTAAAATGTCGAGTGAAAAAGCATAGCGCAGTAATTAGACTGAAGTAGCATCGAATCAAGAATTCTATTGAAATCATATCTAGTTTTTCTCTGAGAGAAAACAGTAATGATCTTGAATTCGTTGATTACATTGAAAAGATTATAAAACATATGGAAAAGCTTTTAAGTATCAGGGTAACACTAATTTACCCAATAATCAGTTAATATGTACTAGCAAAATGATAAACAGCATAAGTAATGTATTAATTTATTGAAACAGTACATAATAATGTAGACACATACACTTGAGTTTTGATATTAAACTTAATACTGGCAATTTTTTCATTCTAACTCGCAACAAACGTGTATGATACAACATCAAAATATGCTCCAAAACATATTGATTGTCTAAAACAACGTAGAAAAGTCCAAAACACTAACGATTATGTACACATCAACAGTTTATGCGTCGCTAACTATCGGCTTTACTTCATTTAAGTGCGACACTTCTTCATTCGACGTCTCTACAGTTGATACGTTTGCATCCTCACATCCGTTATCCATTAAATTTGAAATCTCTTTTACTTCATTGGAAACCTCTGTGACTTCATTTAAATAGTTAGAAATAACCTCGTTGACGTCATTTATGTTTGTTTCTATATCATCTTCTTGACTTGTGACTTCAGTATCTTTTGGTATAGTTTCTTCAACGGGTGATGTAGATAGACTTTCATTTGAAGTCGATTCCTTGACTTCAGGTTTAACTTCATTGATTTCCACCTTCTCCGAGTTCTCTTGTGATGTCGCTTCTGAAATTTCGTCGTTTACAACTTCTAAGTCACAAAGGTTGATATTAGCATTATCGATTGCCTGCAGTAAGTTTTCTAGCGTTTTTTCGTCAATCAGCTCTTCTGTTTCAATTTGCGTCGTATCCTCAGTGGCACTGGGTTGAATTTCTTCTGTTACTTCTTTTGTGTCATCACTTTCTGCTGTTGTGGCTGCTGCTTTTTCAGCTTCAGCTTTTGCTTTTTCGGCCTTATTCTTCTTGGATTTAGATTTCTTTTTCTCTGTCTTCTCTGGTTTTTCTGGTGCGGGTAACTCTTCCTTCTGTTTGTTTGTGAGTGTGTTAAGTTGACTCTGTAGGTGTGCGAGGGACTGGCGCAGTTGGGCGCAGTTTGCGGCCATTGCGTCGACCTGGAAAATAAATGTTTTGTGTTAAGACTTGTTGGTACACTTACATATAAACATGTGCATACATTGTCTTACGTCAAGGTTGTTAATATGAAAATATACAAATGTGACTATGGTGCTGATTACCTGACTACTGACGTCATCAATAGATCACAGACAAAATTTTATACTGTTGTAGTAATTTGGCAGTTAAACTTGCATAAAAGTTATTAATTAGCGCGTGGTCATGTTTCCCAGCTTACCTTGGCATTGGAGGCGGGTTGCTGTGCGGGGGGTGCGGGGGGTGCGGGCGGTGCGGGGGGCGCGGCGGGCAGGGGGGGGCGCTCGATGTTGTTGTCCTTCAGCGTGCCCAGCAGTACGGTGCGCTCCGCCTGGGGGGGGGGAGAATAATATACAGTATTTATACATACATCTTGTACAGCAATAGCAACCTAAAGAGTAACAATTTATTGGCATTAAAGCAACTAAAAATTTAATTACAGTTTGAATTGCAAATTTTTACAAATTGAAAATTGATCCGATTTTCATTGTTTGAATTGTGACGAAGATCAACAATACTTAATAAAAAGCTTGGACTGGATTAGATCTTTTGACATTGTTACTTTTCATTTTTATATGAACATGGACGAGGCCAAAACTGTATGTAAGGATTGGAGCAGATGGCGTTCTGTAGTTTCTGCCTACCCCAACGGGACAAGGCGACAGTTTATGTATGTACGTACCTGCAGCGTGCGACACAGACTCTGCATATGCTGCAGCTGCCTGCTGGCCGCTGCAGCTCTCTCCTCGCTAGCCTGTCTCTCTCCGCACATGTCGAGTAAGGCAGTCTGGGACGTCTCCCAACGGGTCTTCCATGATAGCGACTCTTTCTCTAACTTCTTGATCTTCTTAGACATCTGGAGAAGAATTAAAAGTTTTACAAAAGTATAAGCATTCTGAATGGGCTGAATTCTTGGTTCTGATGGTGAAGAGCAAGCTTTTTATGGAGGCTGTCCCTTATAAATTTTGACCGTCAAAAATGCTGATTTATCAGCCTCATTTGATTTACAACAAACCCCACAGAACCTATAGTTTTGTAGTAATATTTTAGGTAAATATTGATGAACAGTTGCTAAGTAATTTAGTAGTTATTTCTTCGTGGCTTAAACAGAAAGAATTCAACATGAATGATGTAACCAAGGTTTTGTAAAAATATTCTGATTTAAAAGAGTCCATGGAGTTTCTTGCCTGTTCTTCTCCATAGAGATCTACGCTAGGGAATGGGCAACTACAGTACTTTCACAGTTTTTATGTCTTGTGACTGGGACTGTAGCTACATTTAATTTTCATCATCATGAAATAAATGCTTTGATTTTTATTTTCAATCTACTACATACTCAAATAGGCCGTTGTAATCACTTCAAAAAAGGGGTCTCAGGAATCGCTTACATATGTTTATTCATAAGCGCTGTATTATTTAGCGACTGTTAACCATTCATTTGTAGATGTTCAAACGTCTCTTAACTTTAACCACCGTAAACCCTAAAGTGTGAATGCGGTGCTTTCGCTCAGACCATGAGTCCCAAGTTTCCCTAAACTTGCACTATAGAGAACATGGAATCACCACTGATGCTGCTATTACTGTGCACAACTAAAATGATAAGATGGTTGATGCAAAAGGAAGAACGGAATGGAATAGGTTTTCTATCATAAAATCTGAATGTTCTGCCTGAGTTAAAAAAAATTATCATTCTGACCTTCTCCATTTGGTCCTTGAATCCGCCGAACATCTGGTTACTCTTGACCAGCGCATTCTGGAACTCGTCATACTTGTCCGTGTATACTGCCAGCTGGCCGCGAAGACCTGGGTAACGAATATTTTATAGTAAACTATGGTTTCATACCAGAAGAACAATATCAATGCATGACACTTTCCCGTAATTTCCATACAGAACAACGTCACATCATCATCATCATCCACAGCCCGACTTCACCCACTGCTGGGTATAGGCTTCTCTTTGTGCAAAGCTCCACGCTCCTGTGTCAACCTCATCCAGGATATTCCCGCAATGGCAACAATATCGTCTGCCCATCTCGCCGCTGCACGACCTACACTTCAAGACACATACCAATGTGAAATTCGATGTGCCGTGTGTGGTGAAGAGTTGCCCCTGTCACTCACAAAAAATTGAAAGGGGACGCTTTAGGTCACCTCAGATACATTACGAACTCGATATAACAACTGATAGTACACTTACTGGTCTCTGTTCCCTGCAACTCCATGATCTTGGCCCTATACTGTGCCAGGGTCACCTTGACCTGCTCCATCTCGGCCAGGAGTCGTTCCTTGTCAGCCTGGTGCTCCAAGCTAGCCTTCTGCATCTTAGCATCCGACAGCTGAGATTCTAACGCCATCTGTTTCGCCATTTTGTCTACCTGGAGATAAAATAGTTTTTTAGTAAATGGAGATCGTGACTTCGTCTAGCATTATTTACGGCCATGAAGTTTCCAAAGATTTTTTTTATTGTTCTCTCAATTTGTTGTGATTGAGACTTGAATAGATAGCAACAAATCTACACTAATATTATAAAAATGAAAGATTTGTATTTTTGTGTGTGAAGAATAAACTTAAAAACTACTGGACCGATTTCAAAAATTCTTTCACCATTAGAAAGCTACATTATCACCGAGTAACATAGGCTATAATTTATATGGATATCATGCAAATTAGCCGAGCTATCACAATTTTCGCGGACGAAGTCACGGGCGAAGTGCTAGTTTAATATACACAGAGAATATACTACTACAACACCTCACGTCTCCCTTTCCCATGCAAGCAGAAACTACAGAATGCCACCTTCTTATGTACTGCACAAATATCTGGATTGGATAATTTTCATCCTAGTCGCCCGCAACGAATCACTACATATTATAAAAACAAAGTCGCCCGCCGCGTCTGTCCCTATGTATGCTTAGATCTTTAAAACTACGCAATGGATTTTGATGCGGGTTTTTTTAAATAGGATAGAGTGATTCAAGAGGAAGGTTTTAGTATATGATTTGCGGGCGGGCGAAGCCGCGGGCATCAGCTAGTAACTATTATTATGCAGTTTGCAGATGACAAGATACTGTTACAAGCAAGACACACTACATTGACAAACCTTGACGAGTTGTATTTGAAAAACAATGTTGCCAGCCACATGGAATGCTGTACCTGTTATTTGGTCAACATTGTTTTCCATTTATCCCCATTCATCCAAATGGACATATGACTTGACAGTCCAACGGACATACCACTAGGCGTGACTAGGCTATCATTGCTATATGTCTCGAGTTCGAACCCAAGGCACCCACCTCTAATTTTTCAGATTCATGTGCGTATTGTAAATTATCACTTGCTTCGGTGACGGAAAACATCGTGAGAAAACCAGCATGCCTGAGAGATATTTCTTGACAGCATGTAGTGCCAAGTCAGAGGCCCATGGGCGGCATAAAAACTCTGACACCAGGTTAGTCACTAGCCACACAATAAAAGAAAGGATCCAAACGGAAGGATCCCTTTGGGTCTAGGTGATACTGTGCTGATAAAAGTAGTCACTCCTTAAAACATCCAGCTCCTGCTTACCTGTTGTTCCCTCAACTGGTACTGCTGCACAACAGATTTGAACTTCTCACTCATGCTGATGTTATCGTCTCGGAGCTTGGCATTCTTCTCGTTGTTCTGCTGCAGCATAGACGTGATCTCCGAGAGGGTGTTCTGGAACTTAGCCTGGGTTTCCTTACGGCGTTCCTCTTCTTCGCGGATCTTTAGGAGAGATTCTTCCTGTGGAAATGTGTGATGCCAAAATTAATACAATCTATATGATTTAGGATGGATCAAAATGACTTGTAGCTGCGTAACAATTGTGTGAATCAATAGATCTGCAATAAGCCCCTGGATTGATGACCATCAACATGTAAAACCCTTTGTTGTAACTTGTATGATCTAATAACTCCTGCATCGCAGTTGCCATTGAGAATGGCCACCATGACCAAAGTTCAGTCTTGAAATACTGCCTCATTGGTCAAATGGCCACAAAAACATTTGTTGAGTATGGAGTTCTGATAAATGAGTTGATAGAAATAAAATTGTTGATTGTTGTATTGTAAATATCACTACGACTTTCCCATACTGAAAACATAATTTACATAATCTAGCAAATGCTAATCTATACTAATATTTTAGAGCTGAAGAGTTTGTTTGTGATAAATTGTTTTAGTGTTGGATAGCCCATTTATCGAGAAAGGCTATAGGCTATATAACATCACGCTACGACCAATAGGAGCGGAGCATCAATGAAAAATTATTCAAAAACGGGGAAAAATTATTCCTTTTCGTGAGCTCTGAAAAATTATTCTTTTTCTCTCATAAGTGACGCAGACGAAGTTACGCGGGTCAGCTAGTTAATACATATAATGCAAAGAAGTGTGTGTTATGAAATTTTACAATATTGCTGTGTTTGTAATATTAGCATAAGCCTATAATTGTTAAATGACGTTCGGGGCAGTTGTTTTATGCAGACTTTAAACTTTGAGCATTCTAAAACCCAGGGGTTCCCAAACTTTTTCAGTTTGCGGCGCACAATACAGGTTTAATATTTTACAAACTCCACCAAATCAGAACACGTGAACCTTGCTTTAAGGCTGTTGTCGCAATAGTTCAATGAGACTCTCTCTTTTTCTTACGAAGTGAATTCTAGTGGATCTTGTGCATGGAAAGAATTTTGCATTCACAAAAAGTTTTCAACATCGTCTTCGGAAAAGTATTTCAAAAACCATTAAGTGAGCTTCAAATGCAGCAAAAAATGGACAATAACTCTTGTGAGACAACAAGCTCATTAGACTTTTATTGAATACTGAAGATTAGTTTCCGGAGAATAAAAACTGAAGCCTCACTCACGGCGCCCTTCTTTACTCTCAACGGCGCACAGTTTGGGAACCCCTGCTTTATCCAATGACCATTTTATGTTGTTCATTGTATTTCTTAAGATTGAAATGTACGATACAAAGAGGCTTAACTTTATTTAGGCCTCCCTTTTCCACGTAAAGCAAGATAAATGACAAAGAAGAACAAGAAATTGCATAAATCTTGCTAAACTTGAAGACTAATCTCTTCAATTAATTAAAAGTGTTCAGAGCCTAGTCGCAATTTTATCTTGATGACAATAATTATAAATTATCAAAAGTGTAAGTTTTTCAGTACTTCTGAAAGATTGAAACTGAGAAAGATCGTAAAAATATAGGATTTGCCCCTTTGATCACTTACTTTAATAGCTTTATTCTGTTTCTGGAGCTCCCTGCAAAGATTCTCCAACTTGGACTTTACGAGGATAGTCTTGTTAAACTCCAGCTGTAACTGATCTTTTTCCTTCAGAAGCATGGCGTGACGCTTGTCTGACTGTTTGATGTAAAACTGCATCTTCTTGTTATCATCAGCGGTTTGTACATATTTCTTACAAACTAGAGACAATTTCTCCTCCAGTGTCGGTACTGAATTCAATGATTTCATGAACTGTTCTACATTTTTGTCATCCCTTTTTGTCCGGTCGTCCCGTTTTCCTTTTTTCACTTCTATTTGTGGTGGCGGTGTTGAGGTATTCTCCTGGAATTTTTTGATTTTTGGTTATTTATTTAATTGCTAACATGTAAAACACTGGTTACTAGATATGCATTAAAATTTCATGACACAGTATTAAGACATGCACCCTGTCAGGGTACTGCAAATATTTTATATATAAAATATTATTAGATTAATAATAATTATATATTGTTTTTATATTAGAAAATTTTAAAAATATGTTGTAAAAAGAATAAACATTAAAATATAATAATTTAATTTAAATGAATCATATATCTTAAGTTAAATCTGTGTAAGCCTAGTTTGTTGTTTGTTTTAGATTAGATGGGATTAGAACATTCACATGTATGTAAAATTTTCTGCACAAACTCACATACTTAAATAATTGTCATCCTTTTATGTAAAAAAAATATCATTTAACAATACCATTGCTATTATCTAGGTCTGCTCTGTCAGGAACTTAAAAACACAGGTAGCAATGAGCTAATAATAGCTATCCCAAATTAAGGAATATCTTGACCTAAATTATAATGGATATCATCACTATTTGTGTAATAAGACCCTTTTGTTTGTATTCTAAGCGTCATAATAACAAGAAATATGACTCTAGCAGCTAAAATGCCGAAAATACATATAAGGTAAAAAAACAGGTTCTTTTGTTACCCCTGGTAACATATCAATAGAATTTCACCTGAATTGCTGAATTGAATTGTTAGCTAATAATTTGGCATTGCGCTGCCGTCAACCATAAAAGCAGAAAGCATGTGAAACGTGCTTCCGAACAAAAATATCAAAAACATACGGGAATTGGCGAAGTGCCAACAAACTTTAAGGTTAACTATTTCTCCTCTTTTCAAAATAATTTCATCATTAGACAAGCTTTGTTTAACAAACAACACAGTTAATTATCCATTTAGTTTAATAATAATAGCAAAATACGCGCTGGATGCCGGTAATTTGCATGAAAAGGAGTTGAATCGTTTACCGACATCCGATAGCGTTCTATTTATAAACCGCTACGAATAATACAAAGTTAACACTTACAGTAGCAGTTTTGTTTGGTTGCACATTTTCTGTGCTTTCTTTTTGAGTATCTTCCGTTGCTGCTTCCATTTTAAAACAATTTAACTCTGAAAAAATTCTAAACAAAACTGTGCAAGACGTTTCTGTTAGGGTTGTCCACTGAAGTATGTGTGTACTTTTTTAGTAATTTAATCGATTTCACTCATGAACTTGAATCGATTTCAATAGGTACGTTCTTTCATTAATAGTTAAAGTTATTTCATTTAATATCGCAGCTGATCACTTGTTATAAAATTTATAACATAACGTATTGTTGGTATGTCAATCTATTTCACCCCCGATGACGCTATCACCCTCCTCCAGAACAGTAGGAAAACTAGCACGCTCAAGAAGCACAGACGCAAACAGCCGTCATTCCATCCTCACCGTCGTGAGGCCCGTCGCGACGTCCCGATACATGCCCTCCCCATCCCTCACTCGAGCCAGCCCACGTGGTTGAGCCAGTAGTCCAAAATCAGCCCCCAAATAATGACACCACTCAGATCAAGCCTGTCCCTTTGCTGCCCTCCCCCAGCGACGACCTAAACGGAGGCTCGTACCCCGCAGGGGGTGCTCTTAGCGTGTATTCGCTTAGTTTATAAGTTTTTGCCCTGACTCCGGTCCGGCTAAGCAGACGAAAACCTCTCTAGGTTGAACAGCGAGATGCCATTCACAAAAAAAATGTCAATGTACATAGTCAGTTTCTTGATGAACAAAAAGAAATAACTTTGTCACTTTGTCAGTGTAAAAAAATGATCATTAAAAGGTGCTAGACTGTCAAAATCGTAAGCAAATGCTAGTTTTGTCTTATGAATACGAAGTCTTTTTATGCAAAGAGGGTTAGAGAGTAGGAGCGTTATTTAGCGCCATTTTAGTAACCCATAATCAAATGTAGGATTTTTTGAGTTTGATAATCGTTTATTGTTATCAATCAGATCAGATAACAGTAACACTGGAGTGGTCAGGCCAAGTTTAATCGATTATTCTTGAAATGAAAATACAAAACATAGCAACACAACATATAGTTCAGAAACTAAATATTCTGACAAAACCCACTCAACTCAAAAAAATATTTTAGTAGCAAAGCAAGTAATTTTTGTGTGTTTTTTTATTTTTTATTTTCACGAATTCTGGAAAAAATAAATAAATTTAATTAGAGTTTTTGAACGATTTATCCGGTGAAAACTAGATATTTTCGGTTTTGCATGTAATGTTGCAACGCCTAACTATTTCTTCTAGTTAAGAAGATTTTTGAAAAAATCAAGACATTTTCAATTTCACACTACCAACTCTTAAGTATGACGTGCACGACTAACACACCACAAATCCATAATATAAGAAATTAAGAACTTTGAAAAACCGTCAGCAGTGGGTAGTTCTACGTACTACCCCTGAATTAAAAGGTTTCTATATTTGCTATAAGCACTAGGTGGTTCGGTCAGCAACTTAATTGCGTAAATAGCTAGGATTTAGAATGTCCTTCATTTCTGCCAAAGCTTTTGATAAAATGAAATCATTTTTTAAGTTTATGATTCACTTCAGTATCTGTAATACTAGTAGATTTTAAAAACACATTTCATTGCAACACTAGTTGATTCCGTCCCTTTCACACTCATTCCATCAAAAAGAAGAGAAGCGACTAGTCGGTGAGTAATCTTTTCTCTGATAAAAATTCTTTTAAAAGGCTTTAACAACGCAATTTAGTTTCGATAAAAGTCCCAAAAGACGTTTTGTGAAATAATTGAGTATATCATTACTTCGGTGAGTACATTTATTTTAAATCGAGTAAAATTTTATGACACCGGCCGCCAGACGTTGGATGCAAGCCGTTATTTTTCAAGATTTTTGTAAAGGTCAATGCGCTTTGATGCCGCAGGACGAGATATCCGACTCTCTGGGCATGGGCGTGTGGATTACACCGCATATTTGCATATGAAAACGCGTTAAAAATCGGATTCCACCGGATTTTAACACGCTAACACACGGAACGTTGGAACAAAAGAATCAACCGTTATATTTTGTTTGCCGCATGAATGGAGTGACCGCACTTCGTACGAACGATAGATTAATTATTTTTACAGTTACACATCTAAAATAACACATAATGGCCGAGTTTCATCTGCTCTCATGCTCTCTTGGTTTTTTCTGGTGCCTCGAAAGTAGGTGGGGTTCATTTTGTTCCGTTATGGATTCAATGTGCTACGGTTTTGTACATTTTTCCTTGTCTGGAATGTGGCTAGCAGTTGCATTCTAAAAATAAAACGTATTTTGTTGTTACCTGCAAAGGAATTTTGTAGTTTTTAGTATCTTTCAGTAATAGGGCACTATGATGCTTGGATCCATGAACTCTTGCATAACTTAAAAAAAAAGAGTTAAAAGGAGGATTCATTGTGTTACATTCATACATTTTAAGTTGCTGCTTGCTGGTATGATATACAAAGAATTTATTGTCAGAAATGTTTAGGAAACACCTAGGTACCTAATTACTGTTTACAAAACATGGGCACTTGCTTTCTTTAAATTCTCTTCATTAATTAGACTCATGGTTTACATCCTAATTTAAGTTCTAAAAGTCAGACGATGTAATGCCTATTTTCTTGCTTATGATGAACAAAGTATACACTTACATTGAACTTAATATTTCCATATACTGTATTAAGATACTTACTTTTACAAGTCAATGACCTCTCATATCATTTCTTAGTTTATCATCTATTTACGTCATGCTGTGACCTTATATGATTGGCGCCTAAAACTAACTGCAGTGTCAGATTAAACTATTTTATAATATTTTTGAGTATTTAGTCATAAATCATCATTATGATGATACCTAATTATGATCATTTTAGGACATAGAAAGATAAACAATAAGAAAAAGATATGCAATGGTAGGCAACAAATAATATTTGCTATATCAAATCAACTACCAATGTCATTTTAGTTCAAGTTGATTTCAATTGGTTCCACGTATTTAAAGCAATAGTTATTGCCATAATCTTAGAAAATAGATGACAGCCAATTAACTGTGAATGTGGCTCCTTTCATAATTCCTTTTTCTCATAAGCTCTTTTCGGTGGATATTAGATATCTTGTCAATGACTACCAAAATGTCATGATGTGTTTATGTAATTATGTAAAAGTTCATAACCCTTAATAAAAAGATGTTATCTACTCATGATACAATGAGAAAAATCTCCCAACTATTTATGATATTATGTTGAGGAAGAAAACAACAAAACTATGTTATATTCAAGTATACACGCTGAAAGTGTGATGGTTGTTTTCCCGTAGGGAAAATAATCTTATCCCATGATCTGTCCACGAAGTAGACACAATAGTTAAACAATGGTGTCTCGAACAAATTGGTCATTTGATTTATGACCATGTTGATTCACCTTAATATTCCAAAATGTATCCTGTAGCCTTAAATTTTCGCTAAATACACAAATAACTTTTATCCTGTTATTCAGTTGTAATGGAAGATGGAATCATTGTATGATCTAGTAAATGCCAATGTTCTGCTCACTGTATGAGCAGAGAATTTATTATCATTTTATCAACTTATTCAAATCAGCCTATAAAATTATATTGCCTTAGAAAGGCCTCTCTGAAGTACGCAATAGTGCTATTATTATATCTAAAAGGTTTTGTACTAAAATTGGTGATATTCATTTGATATTTCAATAACCATGTTTGGAGTAACATTCATGGAATTGAATAATGCCCGATTTTATTACCTTAGGATGATTTGAACCCTCCATTAATTTCGCAAATGATCTTGTCAGATAAACCTTTTAGCCTGCCTTATAAATTCAATCGCAATATCCATAAAGGCTAAGCTAAAGACTCCTCAACAATATCGCCCGTATAATATTTCCGATTGCACAAAGAGCCTTAAGATCAGCCGCCAACCTGCGACCACAAAGGACGCTATTCAACCGCAGACCTTTCCTGGAGGTTCCTACTCCGTCAGTGCTCTATATTAAGCATGTTCAAGTACAATGTTATTATTGCACCCACTTCCTCAGTGCGTGCACCAACATTCCGATTTAATGAACCTTCGGTAATGCAGTTTTTGCGCAGTTTCGTGATCGATTTGATTAGTAATTAGATTTGCCCTGATTCAGACCAAAACTTACGAACAAAGATGCTGCAACATTTCGCAGTGATAAATAAGTTAAGACTAATTACATAGCTTAGCAGTTTCTTCATCCTATACTTTTTCTGGCGTTTCGCCAAGAGTCGTTTCGCTTGAAGACACTGATCGGGATTTCGTTGGCAAGCGAACCTGTTATTACCTCGTGTCCTGTTTTCCCAAAAGCTAGTTTTCGGGTTAGAAAGGATAGATTTTTATCTGACACACCCAGAAATGGGGTCACAAAAGGTTAGGTTAGATAACATCCGCATTAACGTAAAAGGCGATAGTTTCTTTAACCAAAGTACAAGCCTTGGTAAGGGACCAAAAGCGGCTAATTAGGATTCTCTTTGGCACTGATATTCCCTTGATGAGAAAGCAGAGATATTACTACTTGATTGTGAATGGCTTCAATCAGCAATAGTGAAAGGTGGGCTTTATCGCGTGCGTATGGAATCTAAGTTTCTCTCGGGTAACTGAGAACTAGATGATAAGCAGTTTTATCTTGGAAGTTGTATCTCCAAATTAACATTGTATCCAATTATAACTCCCATTTCTAACGGAAGTATGCGACTTCCTTTGTTAAAATACGTTTCGACGCGCGTCGGGACGAAACAGGATACTAAAGACTTCTTATATTGTCCTGAAAAAAACTTCTCCTTAGCTTATGCTGAGACGAAGAACAGGGCTAACTTTTTCATTAGGAATTAAGGCAAAATTGCATTACTCTCCAAGGTTTTATGGAGCAACAGTATTTTTTTGTATTTCAGTTCGTACTTTCTGATTATATTATCTGGAATTGGGATTAGTTTTACAACACTTCTTCTTTAGTCCGTAATTTTCCTTTTTTGGGTGTTGGCATTCTTCTTCTCGTGTGTTTCTTCTTTGTGTATCACTCTTTCTGCTGCTCTTTTGGTGTGGTTTGGTAGTATTCTTCTTAGCGCTTTCCTGGTCAATTAGTTGCTCATCTCAAATCATCCAAAAAAATCACTTCCGAGACTATTTCCAGAACATTCGAATTTAATTCCTCGAGTTCCAAATACTGACAGTCACTTGTAAATGTATATCGATCTTTCCAGAAGCACTACCGAGATTGGTTCTCGCTAAGCACAAATCGATGGAATTTGTAAACGTGATGAAATGTACAGTTTCACTGAAGTAGGAACAAGTAGATGGCATTGCTTCCGAGGTTCGTTAGGTAACCCGGTTACCCGCGGCTGATTACAAGCTATGGCTCGATAACGAACTGTATAGATACTGTTGTACTAACGTCTCATTATAAATAATTAATTTTAGAGCTGAACGTTCGAAATTACATGTCCCTACGAAACTACGAAGGTCTATTTAAAAGTGCTTAGGTTTTTCTTGTGGGGCATGTTTCGTTCATTTTCAGTCGAATATTCGAGTAAATTCTCGCGTAAATTTGTGTTGGTTGGTAGTTATTTCGTGTGTTTTGGTCAAAATAATTGAGGAAAATAGGTTAATGGGATTTGCGGCAACATTAGGCGCTTAGCTTAGCCTACCTCCAGTATTTAGACACGTCATAATATGTTGTGGCAGTTTATGGTGTACTTATACGGGCCAGATGTTTACGACTGCCATAACGAGATTGTTTTTGAGGCCAGGCGGGGATTGAACCGGCTCCAGTCAGGATACGACTAATCTGATACAATTGTAGGTGGGCCCTAGAACTTGTCTAGTGACGAAAAGCCGGTACAACTTGAGGTCTTAATTCAACAGTGGGTGAACGTGGGCTGTAAGTACAGACAAACATGCCCAAGCCAATAAACTCCAAATTATTAGGCACTCGGACTTTATTGGCGCGCCGTTTCGCTTCGTGGCCACCTCAACGCCCTAATTTTGACCAGTCGACCTTCCCTATAAGGTCTAAATTCAATTATTTTAAATCCGTCTCATTTGTCTGCGTCTGCGGCCATCAAAGGAGTATTTAATGCGTTCTGCGCAGTTATCTTGTACGCCCTCTGCGCACTTAGCTTGTTAATGTACAAGTTATAAGTGGTTTACATACAGGCTTGTTACCATGCTGACTTTAACATGTCTGTCTGATATTTGTTGTATAGTCTGGGGAACTTTTAGACTACCTAGGCTTGTTTGCTATCGTAACGAAGATTGTTTCGAATCGAAGATCGGCTGGTAATAGAATTCTGATTTCTGAGAAAAGTGAATGCTCCTTCCAAATACTTTTTCGTTACTTTCGTGATCTTTGTACGATGATAAACAGTTGTCAGTCATGATGATCAATCTATTTACGATGCATCCTGCGTCATACCGATCATCGCCATACCTACTACAATATTGAATCTTAAATCATGCTCATGTCGAAGCAAAACCTACAATAGACCTTTGTTACCTCATTGCAGATTTTCTAGGCATGATTAGAATTCTCGTCGCCTATCGTTTTATTCACGTTTCTAAGCCGTGAGTCAGTTGTTTATATTGATCGTAATGTAACCATACCTTCCGACGGGCTTCCTAGATCGAATGACCGGTTGTATAGTCCTTACACAGTACTTGGTAATGAATCGTTGTGTGAGATAAGGTGCGCACATGTTGCTAAAAGGGCTTCTTTCCTCGTATCTTCAATGTCTGCTTTGCAGAATCTGTGATCCCAAAATCTTGTCTTTTGTGAAAGATAAAATAAGGTCTTTGACTTTCAACTACATGTAGGGATCTTGTTTAATGTGTCTTACTTTTCTTATTGTAATGGTCTTGTTCGTCTTCGAGGAATTTCGACGTTGTTTTGAATCTTAAAGCTAAATTCTTCTCATTGCTGGAATCTTAGTTATGATTCTATTGTAATATTTTCAAAACATTTCCATCCAAGTTTATGAACTACGCCACGATAAAATAATGTAGTAGATGGAAATATGTAATTATTAAAATTCACGGTGTGTGGCGTACCTAGCACGCTCGGCGCGCCCTCTCCAATGTGTCCGCACCCTAAAACGGCTGGGTACTCAGTATTGAGTGATTCATCGGGTAAACCTACGGTCGTATTGTCTTTATGTCTAGTTAAAGCCCCCGGGCAGGTAATGGAGAACTGATGGTTTCAACATCGCCTGATGTATTGCGAGTTTATTGTTAATGTGTATAGGACGTATTGCTCAATAATTTTGCAATTAATTGAATTTTGTACGACGTATACAGTACCTTACCGGTTGTCCTCACTAGTAAAGAAACGTAATGAACTCTGAAGTAATACTATTAATATAATGTGCTTTTTATTAATATTATTTTTGATTTTATTTTTATGTTCTGTGTGATAATCTTTGACTAAACATTATTAACCTTTAACCAGCATGTATAACATATTTCCATGAATGCATCGCTTTTTCGTTACAGTGTTAAAAGAACTCACACATTACGTAAAGACATCTCGATACTCGGCTAGGCTGACTGGTAGGATGGCTGCCAACAGAGAGGCTTTAGAAAACTGGTAAGTTTAATCTAGCTGAATAAATTGTTTTGTTGCCGTGTTTATTGCAATAAAGGTACAGGCAGAGCCACATTGGTAACACGCGACGTCACGCGATTTTGGTCGCTTGATTCCAGTGATAACTGGCGACAATCCACCAAATGATAAAACGAGGCTTGTGGCTTTGCGTGTTCGCAAGATGTGGATCTGCCTCCTGTGTTTTGATTTGATGGTGCTCTTTGCTTGCTTCGTATCACCAATTTTTGTTTCTGTACTCAACAGGCAAGGTATGAGCAATAACAAGCCGAAACATAGTTTTGCAGCCGTATTTGATTTTGTCTTGGTTCGGGTGACGAGCCATTGACTCGCGTTTGACTTTATTGAACGCGCGTCGACCGTGCTTGTCGTCTGGCGGCCATTTTTGATTACCGATCAGTTCGTGTTTTGCCTCACTAAAGATGTTTGAAATTAATTATTTTGTCGAGTTTCTCCTAGTTAGGCAAAGATTGTTTTTTGAAAATGGCTGTAAAACCTTGACTTACTATCTTATTTTGGTGCGGTTTTGTGGCGCCCTCTGTTTTTTGCGGTTTTTATTTTCAAGTGAATGTGCCAGTAACTGTACCTACCTACCTAGTTTTTACTGTTTTGGGGTCATGTTAGTGCTTGTGTGATTAGTTCTGGCTTTGATTGATTGTAATCTTTTAATTTTCTTTCAATTACAAAGCAATTTATTCTTCTGTAGAATTTATAAGCATTTTCGTTTTATAATTAACGGTTTTTCCTGTTACCGTAAATCAAATTGCATGGGGTTGATATTAAACTGGTTTTTGATCACGGGGTGGTAAATGAAATGATGGCTACTAGGAATACTTAGGCATGACAGGTAATAGGCTCGATGCACGCTAATACATGCTATTTGTATTGAATTTAGATTCCCATGCCAACACGCTAGGGGTAGACGCACGATTTAGAAACACGTCACTTTATTCTGTTATGGCTACTTTCTACCCATTCTCCTTTATTGATTTTTGGCATGTTTGGTAGTGTTTTAGCTTTTTGCTTGGTTTGTAGTACTTTTGTTTTTTGAACAATAATGTTTTGGCAATCTTGCCAAATGGTGAAGTGTAATTTACAGGGTAGCAAATATAACGATAGTATCTTTTGAGTTGAAAATCTCGATAAAGAGCTGCTTATTCAATCTTAGAGGCAACAGTTGCAATTTTGGCAAATGTAATACAAACTTTTCCTGGTGTTTCACTTATTATTTTCAGCTAGACCTTCATATTGTCTGAATCTGGGCATTTGTCTATAGCTATTTCTAAAAATAAACCGTATGTTCCAACTTATCCAAGCTTGACGCATACAGTTCAGCAAGTTAATTAAAGTTTTGCATTAACTACTATAAAAGTACTTCAAATTACAGCTATCATCGGCCAGACAGGACTTAAAAACTAGCGCTATAGTTATTATTTAATTTGTCGGCCATCTTTTTTGCAAATTGTTTACTTGCCGTTGGGAAACAACTGTCGATTCGGCGCCATCTTGAAACGCCATCTGCTAGCCATATCGTTCCGGTCTTGTGTTCAATTGTATTTAGATAGCATGCTGTTATAATAGTTGGAAACTTGTTATTAGTATCCATTTATTCTTGTGTGTTATAATTATTTACAGCTAAATGTGGATTTTCTCTTCATATTCGTGTGCCTGTGCAACGTACTGAAAGTAATTATACTTTAGATGTATATAGAAAACCATAAAATAATACAGGCAACTTGCACAGCTGTAAAAAATGTTTTAAATAAAAAGTCCAACAGTCCATTTATACAAATTAGGCAGAGAGTAAGTCGGTTCCCATTCCCAAAAACTTCTTGTGTTTTAGCTGGGTGAAACCACTAAATAGGTATTTCACTGCTGTATTTGTATCTTCCCAGATAACTAATTGCTTTGTTTCATTGTTTGCGCGCTCAGTGAACTTAACATCATATACGGTGTTCGACACGAGTTCTAATCTTAATATTCACAAAGACAACTTCACATAAATGTGAAAATTCTACATAAAAGGTGTTCTTTTTTTCCGATTGCTCATTCCAGCAATTTCTTCTTCGAACAAGATAGTCCCAAAACACAACGATTAGATTAATCATGAATCTGTTTTATTTCAAAAACATTACCAAGAAACTGTGTGTTAGTCACAGTCTGTGATCATTCGTCAGTCGTGATTCAAAATTAACAGCTGTAACGAATTTTGTGACGCTTTTGTTGAAAAACCTAAATAAATAGATTACTCATAGGTTATCCACTTATCTTTCTTATCAAGTGAGATTGCTCAATTTTGTTTATGTAGTTAGAACCTTATTTGAAGACAGCGAGTTGTCATGAGTGGATCATTGAAACTTTGGTAATTGTCCCTTTCCTTCATTTTTTTTATAGTACCTAGTATAATTATGACCATTGGTGGCGGCATTTCCGACTATTCGCTCTATCATCATCTGCCAAGCGTTTTCCTGTCTATCTTGGGATGGCCTTCCAGTCTTAGTGAATGCCGCTGAAAACCAGTATTTCTTGGGTCCTATCTAGCCTCCCTCCGTCTCTAGATCCTATCAACAACACTCCTCATTAAACACCAATATTTCTAGAGTAAAAATATTTTTCCTGGTGCTGGTAAAGTAATCCCTAGGACTTGTATGGACTGCCACAATTTTACCAGATTTTATCCAAATCCACTCAGCAGTGGAGTTTACGCGTAACAAGAAATATCAAGCACGGTCGGGAGGATTGATTTTTCACACGACTGATAGTTATCTAAGTAAATAGTAGTGGTAATGGATTCACTGAATGCGTATATACCACGTTATCTAGATTTTGATAAAATAGTTCAACACATGATAGTGCTTTTAATAATTTTGAGGTAGGTATGTAGTTCACATTCGTTGGGGTGGAGTTACTGCCTAGTCGTTCTGACACGCCCGTTAGTATTAGCGTGGGAGGATTTTTTTTATTCGATTTTAAACTTGGTAAGTCTGTAGTGTTTAACAGGATTTTTATCTCAACTATGGTGTCCACGACACAAGCCTCGTTGCTTAGTGTGGCACTAGATGGCGGTGTGTGTAATGTCCAGCGATATTTATTTATTTATTGTAAGCTTTGTACTTGTGTAGTTTGTTCCACTGGAAATCCCTTGCGTGCTTATGACTCGCCTTTGGTCTTTTGTAGAAAAGTTCAACTTACTAAGATGCTTTCCTCAGAAAGAGTTACAGTAGTACGAAAATATTTTCCGGATTTTGATACCTATAATCTTGATTTACAGTTTACACGCCTCCATTATTTTAGTATAGTGCCTTTGTTTATACGCTTTGAGTGAATAACATTTCTCTTTGTGTTTTCATGAAGTAAGGTAATGTATTTAATTTTATATTGTTTTGTGTGTATTTGTGAAGATTTGGCAGTGGTATGCGTGTCTTGTATGTTCTTTTGGAGTATTTTGTATTAAATGCATGAATTTGTATCTAAAACTGTATTGTTAACAACTTCTATAAACAGTAGAGATAGGGCTTCCCCTTTCCTGTTATTATCAAGGATTGTTGATAAGATAAGAAGTGTTATCAGTTACTGTATTTTAATAGATTGGCGCCCCTCTGTAGAAGGATCGGGGAAATGGTTGTTTCATTCGGCGTTTACTCGATAAAAGTTTATAGGTTAAACCATGAATACTATCTACAATCAAATCAACCATTATTTTCCTGGAATAAATAACTATCAAGTATTGGGGAACCGTTGAATTTGTTCTTGGCTGATGACTCAGTTTTTCGTATGATTTTGTATCAAGAACACCTTTTATAAAACATACTTTTAGATAGAGAGAGGTACGTAATCAATTCGTTAACCAAGTAAACAAAAGGTTACGTAAACAGAAACATCCCTAAGATGAATTGAATGAATTATGTTGATGTGTCTGACGGTTTTATATCACATTTACATGTCATGTCCCGCGCTACTGATTTACATCCACTCCGGGACTGTAATTCAATGTCACATTCAAAATTGCAATTGGGTTGTCTTATTGGTGTTGGGAGAAATAGGGAATTTTACTTTATTGTGGTACTGGGTACTCCTGCTCACAAAGAGGAGGCCAGTGGCCCAGCAGTGGGGGTCTACGTGGTAATTCATGGTAGACTAGGTGTAAGGGTTCTTACAGACGAGCGGCACGTTGCCAACTGCAGCCATCGCCACCTGTCGACGGCTGCCGTAGACGCGTGCAGTTGTGGTGTCGGCGGCCGTCGATGGGTCGCAACGCTTGCAGTTATGGCATGTCGCGTAAATGTGTGTCGACGACTGCCGTCGACGCGCCGGCGCGGCGGCAGCCGCCACAACTGCAAGCGTCGACGGCAGCCGTCGACAGGTGGCGACGGCTGCAGTTTATCTGCAGTTGGCAACGTGCCGCTCGTCTGTAAGAACCCTAAAGTCTGGTTAAATAAATATAAATACAGACATGCTTCATATGAGCTCGTTAAAACATCGATTCAATTATAGGTAGGTAGGTATATCAAGTTGATTCAAGTACACTCGAGAGCAATGAATCCGGGTCACTTAAAGAATCCTAAAAATCTCGGAAACTAAAAATGCTAGGTTAATGCAATAAATTATATTTAATAGACAATGTAATACTCCTTAAATGAAGGTATTAAAACTTCTTAGTTATTGTATAGTTATATCATAAAAAAATCAAATTTGAAAAAGGGCCACTTTCGAAGATGGAACTACGAAATTACAGCATTTGGTTTTGCTTTTGTTTGTAATCTGTCATTTATGTGGGTACATAAACCATGTTGATAGTGCTCTATATTCATTATTCAATCTGAAATTATGTCGCTTACGCCTGAAGAATGCACCAGAATACTTACAATGCTGGAAACCGGCCGGAGTCAGCGCGATACAGCCAGGACTGTCGGTGTGTCGCTGTCAACAGTACAAAGAGTTCTCCGACGTTACGAAGAAACTGGTTCTAACCTACGCAGACCAGGAACGGGCAGAACCAGGTGTACCACAGCACGAGAAGACCGATACTTGGTGAACACCATGCTTCGAAATCGCTTTCTCACAGGAACTGAACTCACAAATCAGTTTCGACGCCTCGGAGGAAGTAACCCAAGTGCATGGACAGTAAGACGTCGGCTTGCTGAATCTAACTTAAAACCCCTTAGACCTGCAAACGGCCCTAAACTGGAGCGTGGGCATCGTATTTCAAGACTAAGATATGCCTAGAGCCACGTAAATTGGAGTATTGAAGATTGGTCAAAAGTTATGTTCTCCGACGAATCAAAATTTATGCTCTACAAGCACGATGGAAGACACAGAGTGTATCGAAGACCAGGGGAAAGATTCAAGCAAGCATGCATCGAAGAAAAAGTAGCCTACGGTGGTGGGTCTGTACTTGTGTGGGCCGGAATTTCTTCTGAAAGTCGCACAGAGCTGGTGATCATAGAAAACGGCTCTTTAACTAGCGTAAGATATGTGGAAGAAATCCTCAATGATCACGTTGGTCCATTTATGGTCAATTTAGGTGAGGATGCTATATTTATGCATGACAATGCCCGACCTCATACAGGTAGGATTGTGAATGACTACCTTCAAGAGATGAACATTACTCGTATGGAGTGGCCAGCGCGCAGCCCGGATATCAACCCGATCGAGCATGCTTGGGACGAGCTAGGCAGATGCGTAAAACAACGAAACCCTCCCCCAATCACGCTTCGTGAGCTCAAAATTGCTCTCACAGAGGAATGGGAGAATATTCCCCAAAATCGTATAAGGAACTTGGTGTACAGCATGCCAAACCGCGTAAACGCAGTAATGGAAGCACGAGGAGGCAATACGAAGTATTAAAATTCAAGAAAATCGTAATAAAGTTCAAAAATTTCATGTTTCCTATTTTTGTTTTAAGGAGAGATCAGCAGTTTTTTTCTTTATGTAATTTTGTGTTAATAAAATGTATGGTGACTCATATTTTTTTTACTTTCATTTAAGGAGTATTACATTGTCTATTAAATACAATTTATTGCATTAACCTATGATTTTTAGTTTCCGAGATTTTTAACATTGTTTAAGTGACCCGGATTCATTGCTCTCGAGTGTATTTCAAACATTTCGTTCAATCTTCTGCCTGTCTTTGTACCAGTAACATTTAATATTTTATGTTATTACCTATCATTATTTTCTTACAGCCATGTTATCATAAACATCCTTTCAATTCATCAATTTTTCTCGTCGTGATCCATCAACAATTCAACATAAACTTTTCCTAAGATCTACAGAAAATATTAGTAGAACTTAATAGTTTATTTTTAATTTAATGACTTACCATGACCTTTATGAAACCAAATGCCTATGCTCTTACAACCCTAAACACATTAAGGGCTGTGCCCATACATGAACGAGGTCAATCCAATTTAAGAGTAATTTGGAGCATGTAAGGTGAGCCTAGTTTAATTTCAGGTCTTTTACACGTCAACCATTTGTCATGAAAAGCTATGATAAAAAATGATATACCTACCTAATGCGTATTTTTATTGTCTCTAGGCCCATTATATTATGGTAATTTATGACAAAGCGTATTGTTTTTTTTTAGACAATGTCGTAGTGATGGGCCTTCAAATGAAATTGCTTGAGTGATTCTGATTAGAGCAGTTGCAAGTAATTGTACCTACCTTGATTTGTTGTGGAATCAATTGTTTGCAATTTAAAGTTTTATTGTTTCTTGGTTAACCTTTGTAATTGTTTTGAAATAGACTGAGAAGCTGTAAGTAATTAAGATTGTTTCAAACTCGAAAAATCGGATAATTCACAATTAATTTGTCTTTTACTTACTCATCTAATTTTATTGATTAGGAATACCTACTTAAACAATCATTTTTTTTTAACATCGACAAAAAGTTACTTAATCATAAGTAGGTAGGTACTGCCTATACCTACAGGGTGTTAAAGTAGTCGCGTGCCATAGCTTAGGGGTGAGTTTAGTATCGATAAAGGAACCCGTAAAAAATATTTTTTGAAGTCTGTTTTATTTTTTTACGTTTCAGTGGTTCACATGTGCTTACCCCTTCACAGCGTACCGGCGTGATGCTATGTTATGAACTGGTGTAAACAATAAACAGACATGAGATTTCAGCAATCCCAGTCCATTTGCTATCATTTATTGAGGAGTTCCATTGCCTATCTCCGAAGTTCTTCATCAGATCTTCACAAAATTGAAATGGGACCACTCCGAGAAAGTACTCTTAAAACTACTCAAATCGCTTCAAGTGTGCCTTTATAAGAGTGCTCTCTATTTCTCCAGGATCCCATCATCAGATCCTGACTTGATGATCATGGGACCACCTGGGAAGTATACACTTTCAAACAAAAAATCAATCCAAATCGGTCCAGCCATCTTCGAGTAATCGGGGAACATACATAAAAAATAGAAATAAAAAAGGTTCCGGCGAATTGCGAACCTCCTCCTTTTTAAAGTCTGTTAATAACCACCATTCGAGCATTTCTAAACATTGAAAATATTACAATTAGAAAAAATTGATGTTGCAAACAAAAAACTTGATTGACGCACGCCACTACGCCATTGCATTGTTCTGCGCGTCAAAGGATGTACCTACGCATGAATAATTACTGTTATAATTGGCTTTCTATCTGAATATAATTGATTAGTCAGTTCTCGATATCATTTCTATGTAAATAATGAACGATTGTTTAAAACGAACTCGAACCGTATCCTTTTTACGTGATATTTATAATTATGCGATCATATTACCTATACATAATTATGTCGATGTCATCATAATATTGTGTGAGACATGCTGTCTGTATTGATGGAAAGATATTGAATTGGCAGGAAATTGACGTCATATTTCTTATCGGCAAGCAATAAATGATGTAGTAAGTACTCGAAAGAATATTATAAAATACTTTAGTCCAAACCAGCAGGCCTAGCCAAGTTACAAACGATTCGTATCGATTCTCTTTCTACAATCGTAAACGTTAAGTCACGTGGTAAAAACAAACGAATATAAACTTTCGTAGACAAGTTTACATCGATCAAGATGATAGAATGAAATGTATTCGTTTCTACAATCGTGATCCCTCCCTACATCCCATATAAATCGTAGCCAACTTACAGTTTTGACTAAACTTTAAAATTTCCATTCGTTTGTTTTGACCACGTGACTTAACGATGATAGATGTCATTCCCATACATTTGGATAGTTTTCTATTAGCGTTAACGATTGTAGATTGTCAACTTGGCTAAGCCTACTGACCAGCAACCAACCAGCCCAATGTACCAGTGATGGGTGGTGTAGGTCAGCTAAGCAGGCAATCGCTCCATGTAAAATACTGGTATTTCGCTCCGTCCAGTTTGACTGGAAGCCGACCCCAACATTGTTGGATGAAGGCTAAGCAGTCTAGGCAGAAAATGACGTAAACTTGATATCAATTGACTACGTCGAATCACTGAAATTGCAGAATTCCTAATTTAAAAAAAAAGAAAAACGCCACGTAAATAACACCGTTCGTTCAGATATACAGTATTTTTGAAGGCCTTTGTTGTACGCATTATCTCTTAAAATGTTAATTTATTCAGATCAGCGTTTAGCTAAATCCAATTTCGATACGTTAATGACTTCGACTGCCTAAAATGGTGCCCAACATAAATTGTAAATAACAAAATATTAACCCAATATTCTGATTGAAGATCACGAATAATATTATGGAACAAGCCATATAGGAAAGTCCCAAGCGAAGTAATATGAAGCCCAAAAGTATTTGTGTAGCGTAAGCACGTAATAGAAACTTCCACCGAATTGGGTCAAGGTTCAAGGACTAGTTTTTTCTCGAACATTCTTCGGTAGGTAGGTACATACTTCGAATGTCGCAGGATGTTGTGTTCGTTCGATTATTTTCTAGAATATTTATGTAGTGTGTGTTGTGGGATTAGAAATAAAACGGCAAGCAAAACTTTACTTCTTGAATTTAATCGTCTGAAAATTATACGTCTTCCATCTTTTTTCATCCGTCGTACTTAATATGATGCTCTGCGCATCCGTCCTTGACACACAGTGTTGTCACTCCATCATCTTAAATTCCCTCTTTTTTTTAAATAATTTTATTCATGACCATGGATACATGTCCTTCAGTCAGTATAAAGAGGTAAAGTTTGTGTGGTTGTAGGGGGTAATCTCTGGATCTACTAAACCGATTTTGAAAGTTCTTTTACCAATAGAAAGCCACGTTATTTGTGAGTGTCATGGCTATATTTAAAACGTCCTCGTGGGGTAATTTCCGAACAAAACGCGAGCGACGCCGCGGGAAAAGGTTAGTTCAAAATACAAGCAAACCTAAAAACCATGGATATTCTTTTCTTTTATTAGGTACATTACTTATCATAATTTCTTTATCCCAAAGTGAAAGTCCATTGTTCTATAAAAGGCTTGTTAAAATAAATTGTGGATAAAGAAATGGCGACTCTAAAAATAATCTTAAGTGGCTTGAGAAAAAATATTGTACAAATTACTTTCTTCCCACGCATGACTCGAATTTACCGTGGGTGAGAGTTTAAATTAAGTGTCTTACTTATTTTTTTATGATTTAAAAACTTTCATATATCCTTGCTGTTGTTGGTAACCCTGAATAAAGTGATCTTTTCTGGCCCTCCAAAACATATGGTACACTCTGTCTCACTTGTGGGATAACTTGGTAGGGAATATTCCGAACAAAGTTGGTTTTAAAAATACTTTAAATAGGTATTGTACATAATATTTACTTACCAACCAACCATAATGAATCATGAAGATAATAATACACTTCGCTTTTGTTCAAGACCATTAACAGTTCAAGACAGTGTTTTTTTTTCCCTGAATACCTTCTTATTTTGATATTATTTCGTGTAGTTATGCGTCCACTTTTTTACTTGAGGTTCATCCTTACATAGATGTAAGGGGACTGCCGCACTAAGCAGATCGTCACGGTATAGGCCCCCGTCGCCTACTTCAGCCATTAATTTATGACCGCAGTTACTTTGGAGCTTTCTTTGGCTGTGTCTGTTCAGGCGGCAGACTTCTGTAGTCTGTTACCTGCAGGTCACATCCTAAGGCCCGGTTTCCACCAAAGCGGAGACGAGCGGAGCGGAGAGGAGATGTGCCAGATTCGACCAATCACAGGAGAGACGAGAAACGCGATGTAGATTTCAACCAATATGATTGGTCGGTTTTCACACTTCTCCTCTCCGCTCCGCTCGTCTCCGCTTTGGTGGAAACCGGGCCTAAAGCAGCCGGAGATTATTTTCCACCCTGGAGGGTGGCGCATGGAGCGTCAGTTCCGTATAGGGGGAGGTTGTACCCTCCTGTTCCACCAGATGCTATGCGATGATGCACGCTTGCTTCTAGATAGAACATGTCGTTGAATTCCTGATTTAGTAGTAAACCAATTAGGATTTAGTACACCGCATAATCTCTTTTTCAGGCAATTGTTAAATACTCCTAAATGAACGGCCTCAATCCTTGTAATTCCAGTGCAAGAATGACGTCGACATCATTTAACGTGGGTTTGACCGACAACGTGCGGCTCTCGAGCCGGGTGCTGCGCCCCCCGGGCGGTGGACACACTGACATCTTCGGAGGGGAGGCCGAGCCTCAGCAGACGGGCCGTCGTGGACCACCTGCGTCCACCATTGGCACTGTTGTTGGTAAGTAATGAATAGTTTCTAAAGATATCGACGGTGGAACGTCGACATTGATCGTGCGTTGGATTTTCGACTTTCGAATTTTCCACCTTCGATATTTCATCTGTGGTTACCTCTTTCTTCGGTTCTGTCTTTATTTATTCTATGATCTCTAATCTATAATGAGCGCTGCTGACTGCCTTTACTAGATGATCTTAATCATCATTAGGTGGAGCTTGTGACTAAATATTAATTAACAGCTGCTCGCGTCGATCTTCAGCACGTTAAGCTGTTGGCCCCGGTAGTCATTGAATAGATCTTTGACAGTCATTACATGTAGTCAGTGGCTCAAAAGTCTGGCAAGCAGTCTTTCCGAGGGGTCTCATATTACCCAGTATTAACTGGGTTGTGGATAGTGTGATGTAGATGTGTCAGATAGGCAGTCGCTCGATGTAAAATACTTGTATTCAGTTTCATCCGGTTAGACTGGACGCCGACCCTAACACAGTTGGGAAAGGCCAGGCAGATGATATCATTCGGTCAAAACTCAGTACTCAATCGATTATTACATTCCACCATTTGTGTACGATGTAGCTATATTGCTTACAGCTCGCTTGTTTATTTGTTACAGTCCATAATTAAATAATTGGATGAGTCATAATTTATTGTTTGACCCGAGTGACCTCTGGTTAAAACAGGATTTATCTCTTTCTGTGAGAGGCGACTATTTGAACGATTTATTACAAAAATGAGACAAAAAATTCTTAAAAGCAACCTTTATTAAATAGAAATTATCACATTACAGGTCATGAGGAGTCAAAGGCAGCTAACGGCACTGAAAATCCCAGCCAGAATGGACAGAACAGTCCTCAAGAAGCTGCGCCGGCCCCTGTGGCCCCTGAGCCTCAGCCGGCGCCGGCCGCCCCGGAGCCGGCGCGGGCCGAGGCCCCCAAGCGCGTGCGCGTGCCGCCCGGCGGGTTCTCGTCCGGGCTCTGGTAAGGCCAGGCGAACACAAGCTTAGATTCCTCATGCTGAAGATTCCCGGGGACCAGTTGTTTACATTGGCCGCACATCTGCATATTTCACTTTTCGGATCTTGGGACGAATTGGTGTGAACAGGCACACCATATTGGAAAGTCCTGCTTCTAGGGTAGAAATTTTGAATGTAAATAAGTCTCAAGCCAAATTTTATAACCAAATTGGGCTTATCCATGCGGAATGACGTCATCGTCCGATGTAAACGCTTCGTTAGGTTTATTTTAGGGTCTGCTGTGCCTTTGTGTTTTCTAAAGTTGCGTCGGTTGTAGATAGTTTCGTTAAATGTGATCGCTGTCTGGTCCTCTAACGGGTCTCTGAATGTTCGCTTGATAATTAACCGTGGTTCTTTTACAATCCTTGCAGAAAGGAATTCTTTAATATTTACTGAACAAGAACATTTTTTTAAATACTAGTATTATTTTACCTATATAGTTAGGAAATTAATTGTCGTATGTTTTATTTAGTCTTACACTGTATCCAGCTTCTGTGTCAAAACGAGCACCTTGCTCGCCGAACTCTATTAGGAATCTAAAGGTCACAATTTGGTTAGTAAGATTTCCTTCAAGGCCAAAGTTTTTTAACACTTAACATTTTTATGCAAATTTCGACTTACTGTCTAGCTGTTTAGAGATTATTATCGTGTAAGGCTTAAAATTGATATGTATCAATGGTATGTTAGCGTTTCGATGATTTTGATACTTTTATAACAGACTGATCTGTGCCTATTTCGTGTTGATGTTGTACTTAAATTTGTCTCAATTTAGCATTTCATGTTTTGCAGTTGTGGTTTTTATTACAAAATAATTATTGTATGCCTTCGCTGGCAAATGCGATTATGTATAATATTATTAATGATAATTGTATTTTTATATGAATTACAAAATGTGAAAAACACATTCTGGTGTTTTATTTTACTTGCAGTTATTACGATAAAGTTGAAAAGCAATATCAGGCTAAATCAAATACATTGTGAACACACCTACACGAACACTTCATACATTAAAGTTGACTTAACATCACGCCTGTAATCCCCAAAGCGTTAGGCAGAGGCGTACCTAATAGGGCACCCACATTTCGGCGGGTCCGGTTCATTATATGGTGACTACATCGACGGTCGCTGTATCGAAAACGTTCCATCTACGGGTTAATGAATCGACTGTACACTAAATCGACGATACGCTACATCGAAAGTACACCAAATCGATAGTACGCTATATCGACAGTACCCAGTCCCATGTTAATAGGGGGCGAACCTATTGCCATCAACCGGGTATAAATCCAGACTCCGTGGCATGGTTTGCCCGTCCCGGGAATCGAACCCAGGACCTCATGCTTAGCAGACGCGAATGCGAGCACTAGACTAACGAGTCGGTCACACGGGGTCTGCCCCCCCCCCCCATATTGGAATTTTATACTGCAAAGCTGGAACAACAGGTACCTAGTGGCGAAACATGGATCTCACTGAAACCTAACCAAACTCGTACTTTCGCAGCAAAATTTCTGCTTCCTACATGTTTCCCGTTTAAAAATTTCAAATTGGCAGAAAAGTATTTCCGTGAAACAACCGACCGTGTCGTGTCCACGTCCAGTCGCTTAAGACAATAAAGACTTGACCGAGACATCACCATTATTGTCTCAAGTTAAATTCCATGACGACTGGGCCAACAAGAAGGTAGGCAGGATCATAAGGAAAATCAAATTGATAGTACCAACATAATCCCAATAATGCTTACTGATATGGCGAAATAGTAAAATTAACTATAGACTAGAGGAATAAGGATAAAATTACTCATTTGCTATTGGTAGGTGCTACTGCAAACTACTGATACATCTCTAGTTGGAAGTAAAGTGCATGCATAGCAATACTCGAGTCCTAGTAAAAGATTCGTAGTAGTATTAAGTACTTACCTATGTGTTACCGGAAATGTGTAAAAACATTAAAATAGTCGTCTCGACTGTATGTAGTCACCCTCCGCACCACTATCGCCATCTATTGAAAAAACGGCGGCGGGATGAGCAAAGGGATCCCCTTAAGAAATGTATAGATTTCCCAGGAGAAGTGCATTTACAAAGTAGATCATAGATTTCCTATCTATTTTAGGAATTGTACTTATACCCCCCCCCCCCCCCCCCTTATACATTTCCTAGAAATTGTATACAATGACGGATTTAATAACAAGACCGCCCATGGAATAGCGATATTGTAAAATAGCTGTGGTGTATACATTTTGGTGTACTCTCTGTGTACTCTCTTATCTACAACCAAGTACGAACTCAAATGCATTATCTCAACGGGTAGGTACTCAGCCTTATCGGTAAAAATATTGGACCTTATTTTCATATCTTCCTTTGTTTCACGACCGATGAAAGAGAAAAAAAAAAATTCAAAATGGGCGCCCCGCCGTCAGGACCTACCTCAAAATGCTAATCATTTCTAAATAATGTTGAAATAATAATATTTAATCAATTCAAAACATGGCACATAATACACCTGATCATGCACACATAGCACGACTATATTTTCAATCTGCTTGAATATTCAAAATGTGAGTACCTACATTATTTGAACAAAACATAGCAGTCATGGAAATCTCTGAAATACGATTTCTACTTTTTGACCGACTTCCAAGAAGGTTATCAATTCGTATGATTTTTTTTTCGGGCAAACTTTTATTGGGTTTTTCCATCAGGAATTTCTCAGTAGCAGCCACGGAGACTGGATTTGCGCCCACGCTTGCCCCCTACTACATGGGACTTGAACATAACTAGCGAAATGTGGGTGTAGGTACTGTTGGGTACACCTCAGCCCAACCCTTCGGGGATTACAGGCGTGATGTTACCTATGTTAAAATAAATGTATAGCTAATATTTGTTTATGTAGGATATTACAGCTAAAAATGGAAAAATAAAAAACTTTTTTGAAAAAATTAAAACCGACTTTTTTAACAACAAAGTGATAAATAACTTTAGCTTCAGAAGTCGGTGGCAAAGAAACTGAACCAAACATACAGAAGTCATCGACTTCTGAAGCTAAAGTTATTTTTGACTTTGTTGTGTTTTTGAAGTCGGTTTTATTTTTTACAAAAACGTTTTTACTTAAGTATTTATATTTAAAGTCTTGTTTTCTTTTTGTTCTCTGCTTCCACGTTTGCAACACCCGATACTGCTACTACCTAGTGTGCAAGTTACCGTTTTGTGAGTCGCCGAGCCAATGAGCTCAGTAGGTATACATGGTATACATACATGCGTACTGTCCGTCACAAGTTATGGACATTCTAGACCAAGCCGTGCCAAGCTGAGCACCGGGTTTAATAAGGCCTCGTCCAGGCTGCGGAGTTTACTCGCCAGGCCCCAAATAACAAACTGGCGTCTACATTGCCGTAACTTGCGGAGGCCGTGAGTGTAGTAACCGTTCCTATTCGCTTATTGTGGTTTGTGGTGAGATGATGCGATAATGGACAATATAAAAGAGAGGACTGCGCCCATTCCGGCTTTGTCTCTAGCATAACATCGATGTATCTTTTAGCATACAAGGTGTAAACGGATTCTGTACATTCTGTATGTACTCGTCAAACTAAGTACTTGCACAAAAATTATTGTAAACTAGTTTTTTTTCAGAGTGAAAAATCACTGTTTACGGAGTTAATGTAAAGCACTCAAAACAATGTACTGATGCATTGAATAGTACAGGGGTGAGATATTTAAAAAAGGTGAAACAATAGCAATACCAACGGTGGTGCAATAACTCCGTATCTAGGTTCCCTACCAGCTATGGAACACAATTAAAAAATATCCCAATGACGGGGAGAACAAGTGCCTTTCGACTTCGTTAAGGGTCTTTTTAGTTTTTAGACCCATTATAATCGCTGATTCTAGAGACAGTGTGTCACCCCAGCCAGAAGGCGCGGCATGGAGGGGGGGGGGCGACAGGTTCGGCTGCTCGGCAGGTTGCTCGGAAGATTGCGCGGAGATCACCACAACCACAAATACTCTCTCGATAAACGATTCTCGTTTACATCTACCGTGTGAGTTACTTTATTTGTGTTCACTAACAAGTTTGGGTTTTTCCGCTGAATCATTCTACGTGGTCGAGATTTTGGACATTTAGCTGAGGCCTTATTTCACTTGTGACGCAACAGTAAAATGAACCTATGTTATTGTCTCAACCCCTACCAAGGGACCACACGCGTTATCCTACGACCAAGACTATGACTGGTTACAAGACCAACCGCAGAAGCTTCGATTTAAAAAAAAGTAGCGCAACTGGTCGGCTGGCCGATGGTTTTCTCAAGTAAGTAGTTGGGCTCGGCTTATAGTCTATCCCGATGGGTAACAATCCCGCTTGGTAAGACTGGTTGTCATACTCCCAGTCCTATAGCTATGATTGCGGTCAGCTAAGGGCTACCGCACACTTAGACAAGACTGACTTTAGACAGACAATTACCCTACTAGTGCGAGCGAGAATACATGGTCTGTCTCGCTCGCACTAGTAGGGTAATTGTCTGTTTAAAGACAGTCTTGTCTAAGTGTGCGGTATCCCTAAATCAATATACAAACTAATTAGTTAACTACGTACTCGGTCATAACTTTATTACTTACATCTTTCCTATTTAACATTGCCCACAAATCCGCAGCAACGAGGAACCTTCTACAACATACGGGCACAGCGTGGCGAACAGTGTCTTTTACTTTAACGAGGCTCCTAACCTGTCCAGCATGAGCGAGAGTACCGCC
Organism: Xestia rhomboidea; assembly: GCA_963853795.1. NCBI lineage: Eukaryota > Metazoa > Arthropoda > Insecta > Lepidoptera > Noctuidae > Xestia > Xestia rhomboidea. The sequence continues at coordinate 16,782,395 of OY970778.1, forward strand.
TGCAGCACCACCAATGAGGATGAGGATCAGGACCTACCTGGCTGCTGCAGACAGTCGCCGAACGTGTCCACATCGATTGATGACCAGTTCGTCGCTAACATTGATTTGAGGCAGGCAGATCTTTTTATTTATTATTTTTTGTGTAGGAAGTAGCAATATTTTTTTTTCGGTTGGGAAATCATTAAATGACTCCTCCCGCTCTGGGCGGAGCAGGAGGGAGTGTCAGACTTTTACTGACTGAAACCCATCCATGTTCCTTCTTTGTGTTCCGGGGCCACGGTATCTCTTTCGGACAGTCCCGCAGCCCCGGCAAAGAAAGTAGCTTCATGTTGGACATAGGCCTACCTCAAGCGTCTCCACATTACCTGCCCGTACTTCTCGGTTCTGTCCAGCGGATCCACCAGCGCGGTTTTCACCAAGTCATTGGCACTAACCTTGTGGGTGGCGTCCATAGATGCGCCTTCTAAGCTAGCTCATGGTCGCCTCTCCAGAACCTTTCAACGGTTTAATCAACAGAAGTTAATGTGATCTGGGGATTGACTTATCCGATTTCCTTGTCTTCCCCCTCCCCTGGGTGGTTTCTAATCTGTCTGCTTTATATGAAATGATACAAAACTAACCTGACATAAAGTCCGATTACATGCACGTATCGCCCAGGACTTTTTAACCTTAGCAACCCCAAATCAAAATGGCGGTTCGTGACACTTGGGCCATTAAAGTTTTCTTTTATAGGTATGGCGGGCAATATTTAACACCAGAGCAGCTGCCAGAGTTTTGTGATCAACTTCATAATCTGGTCGAGGTGGTTAGAAACATACAGTCCTATGCCAAAGTCACTGGAGAATACCCGAGGTAACAAAGAGTTTATTAGAAATTATTAGTAGGGATAACTGAGAAAAATGGTAGGTACAGTCGTGGTCTTTTCCGCCTGATCAGTTAAATTTTTTTTCGCTTAAATCATGCGGAGGCGCCGAGCCACTCCACCTTAAACTTCAGGCCTATTAGGAAAGCGTCAACTTTGGCGCGCAAAATAACAATAACTCTCGTTTGGCATGTGTCGCCGATCGGTATTTTTTTCATTAATGATTTATCTTAAAGTCAACGGGGCGGGGATAGAGAGCGTTTCTATGTTTTAAGTGCAAGCAAAAATAAGCTTAGTGGTGATCAGGCGGGAGTGTCCTCGATAGTACCTACAGATTGAATTTAGCAAGTTCGTATGGTCTGCTCAGACCAAATAAAAAACCAAGACATAGCGCTGCGAACGCAAAACTAAGCTCCGTTGTGCTCACACGCACACATTACATCAAACTACAATTAAACTACGCTCAAAAAATGCGCACATTTTTACGAAACCGGCATCAATTTATTGTTCAAAGTGCAATGTTGTGTTGATAAAGCTAGGAGTTAAAGTAAACTGCAGTCCATTCAGATCGTCAATAAATTCAGCGTTTTGCAGGCCACTGCTGGCACACAGGCTGCGTCCCCCCAACACCCTGTCCTTCGCCTTTTGCAACGTAGCTTAATGTAACCCTCTCCAGTGAGCTGGAACGTCGCTTAGAACAAGAAGCACGTGAGGTGGCCGCCTTAGCCGCAGAAGCGCGCAATGCACGCGAGACGGTGGCACGCGTGCGCTCCCAACGCTGTGCCATGCGCGCGTACAAGAAGAACCTCGTGTCGCAACTAGCTGGCTTGAGGGAATCTGGTTAGTTGGCGGAATTATTAATCTCTGATGTACATGTGGTCCTCCTGATTGTTTTTTATCATTGCGGCCGGTCTCACCGGAGACTAGCCATCGGTACAACGAATATTATAGTGCACAAATGTGTGTGTTAACACGGGTCAACTCACTTACATTGTTGATTGTCCGACGGACGGCAGTCTGATATGTAACACTCGCAGGACAAACGTTTTACTTTGCTTACTTTGTAACTCCGAGCTGCTACTGAAAAATGTCTAATACAAAAACGAGAAAACCCCACTAATAATAATAATAATAATCATTTTATTATCAGGCAACTAAGGCCCATAGATAAAATACACAAAATAATATTTAACAACGATAATAAACTAATACATATTTTAAACCTTATGAAACTAAAACTATACACGCAACGTTGTCGGCGTCGTCTTTCGCTGCGTGGTGTCGCGTAACCGCCCTCGGAAACGCCGTTATACGACACCCTTCGGCCAAAAGTCCTCCTTCATGCAGGTCTGTAGATGGTGGGTTGGAACTCGTACCACGAATGACTTAAAGTTGATGTTGTGGCGCGATTCCAACCTTTCGACCCTCAGAGTCCAACTGGTCTTCACTTTCAAATACTGCACCACTTCCTCAGTTGTAGTGGAGTGCTGCAGACGTGAAAGGTACAGCTGCGTCGTAGGCACAGCAGGACGCAGCAGCATGTTGGGTCCGCTCGGTGCGGTACCGCACAGGTTACGAGAACAGGGCTTCTTCTTCCTCCTTTCCACTTTAGTGAAGCCCTCCTCATCAACTTGGCTCGTTCTTGGTACAGAGCTACGGACCGCAGCCAGGGCTGGTTGAGCACCCATTTTCAATTTAACTAAACCCCCATAGTCAGCAGTCGCGTCGCGTTCAATTCAATTCTCAATTCTTTATTGCGCGTTTGCGACCACGAGAACAAGAAGCTATAAAAAACTGATCTGAATGTCTGAGGCCGTTATACTAATCCTGAGAATTGTGAGGTAGATGCACCTTTCCAATCTTTCAGAGAATGTTTAAGTCCTATCGGGCGAACTTATTCATGTCAATGGCTTACAAATACAAACTGTCCGAATTCCAAGCCGCTTTTGAGAAATTCCATATAAGAAAGCACAATAACACTTTTCGATGATCCCCAGGGATCAAACCTAGAGTGGTTCGTAACCGCGTAGGTACTTTGCGGCAACTAGTTTGCAAGAAAAAGTCAATCGGATATTCGGACGTCACTTAGGAACAAAAAACTTCATAGAAGATAGTCGCCCACCTCTTAAAGATAGGTTTGCTTTACTATTATGTGTAGTTTTTCCTTGATTCCTCAGAATTCCGGGAGCTAGAGAGCACGATACGTTTGTCAGATCGGAAGCTGTTCAAGAGCTGGGAGTCGCTGAAGGACTCAACTGACCCAGGGGCCTTTCAAACCCTGCTTGATGAAATTAAGGTCTGCTGAAATCCGTCCTTTTGTACGCAGGTTGAATCGTAAGATTGGTTTTATGCAACCAGTAGGTTGGTAGTTTAGAACCGCCCGAAGACTTCCACGTTGTAAGATGGCCTGGTGTTATTTTGTCCTAAAAGGCAACGGTATCACCTCATTGCTAGAATATGGGCCGTCTGTCGTTAATCATATTCGCATTCGCAGTCCTTTATTTTAATTCTGAGGGAACCGTCAAGCGTCAAGTATAGGTACCCTCGGATTCTTACGTTCTTAGTAAAACTTTGTGGTCACCATCAGCGCATGGTGATCCACTGAGACTAACTCAAGAACCCAATTCAATGTCTATTGGGGGCATTAGGGTTAGGGCACACCCGTGGAAAATCTGTGAAAGGGTTCTCTTTGGTTTAGAACTTTAGAGCGTTGTTGTGCATGGAAACACGTGATTACCATGACAGTGCCTTTGGAGTCATTCTATTTATAATCAAAAACTTTTACCGTCTAGAACAAACAGTCAGCACTGGAGTGCCTACTCCGGCTAGTGCACAGCAAGCAATCGGCTCTGAGTCGCGCCACGCCGAATCCGACGCCTCTGCCGCCTCCTGAGTCGCTGGACAATGATGGTGGGTACCTTTTATTTTTAAATCACGCCTGTTTAGGTACTAAGATTAGATTCTAAATAAAACAACATGACGTGTAAAAGTGTTTGTAAAAACCTACTTGCAAAAATAAACATCATTTCATCATTTCATTTCATCATCATCATTTCATTTCATTTCATTTCAACAGTTTACAAAAACATTCATCACTTTAAATAAATTGGCATAAATTAAAGCCCAAAAAACTGACATTTTAAGTGTAAAATACTAAATTACCTTTTTTGACTGTGCTCACACGTCGCCGACGAATCGCAACTAACTTTTCGTTAGTTTTGACAAACGACGTTTCAATTACCATAGACAACGCGGGTTCTTAAAAACACGGGATTTAAAAAAATAGGATTGTTCTAGGTACAACTATATCCAAGGTACAACAGGTTCCCCTACTCCGAAGAATATACCTAAAAAGTTCCTACAAATACATTTTGTCAGTAATGTTTTTAGATCCAAGCAAGAAGTCCTTATAGAGTGCCTCGTGCGTGGCTAAATAATAACAGCCACATGGGTTGATCTTCATGGCAACGCTTTCCTAAGCCGGTCTATGGATGGGTTACCATCAATTTCATATCGAAACACCTCTGTGCCTGTCTTAGATCTTTGACAGTCGTTACCGGGTAGTCAAAAGGCCAAAACTCTGATAACCGCAGTGTTGCCTATAGGTGTAGGTAGTGTAGCCTATTGCCCGGTTGATACAAATTCAGACTCCCGAAGCACTAACCTTCTGAGAAACTTGATGCTCAACAGCTACAATGCAAACCCTAGATCAGCGATATAAAGGCAATCATGAAATTAGCAAAATTAGAATAATTTCTTCGCCATCGCAATTTTGGTAGATAAATAATTCAAAGCCTATTTCTAAATTGCCATGTGCTAAGTCTATATGTACGTGTACTGTGTATAAGAGTATAGAATAGAGAGTTGCCTCCAGAGTCAGGCGGAATTGGTGCCTCGGGAGGTTCAGGAGGCCGTAAGCGACACGACATTCGAGACACGCGACGAGCGAGCGGCAAACGACGCCGCCGCGAGCCGCGTTCTGTGCCTCTCTCAGAGGAGCCCAGCCGACACGCGCCGCCGCCACAGGTCAGTGTTACACCGACACCAGTTGACACCACACGAGCGACACGACGAGCGAGCGGCTGTCTCTATAAAGTCGCCGGATTCTACCAGCCAGTGTCATCTTCTTCTTCTCCAACCTTTGGCCAGCCAATGCTGAGTGTAGCTGTAGATCTCTTCCAAATCTCTCTTCTCCAGAAGAAACTGGATAGCCATGACACAAAACTGCCAAAAGTGTCGTCTCACTGCATAGCAAAAACTTGGGGACTACCAGTTTATTCAACACAGATCCAAACCGCTCCTGTAGCGTGTAGAGTAGTAGATCTTCTCAGTAACTGACTATAAGAGCGTACAGCCGCCAAAAATGTAGTCTTAAATTTGTATGTACCTATTCATGCTGGACACCAATAACTAACGTTGAAAAGACGTTGGTGATAAGTAGACACCAACGTTTGTAAATATGTTCTTACCATCCCAGAGACAACAGTGAAATCCTGAAGTTACCTTCTACAAGGGCTTAGGGCGTCCGCTAAAACTCGCGCGGGTGTATGGAGCGGGTGCTCGCTGACAAAATGTCCTTAAGAAACCCATCGCACGCACCCGCGTCTTCTCGCGCTGCTATTCTTCAGTATGTATAGCGTCACCTGCCCCCGCATCCGCACGAGTTTTAGAATGTCCTCAGAAACTTCCAGAAACCTTACACGATGTTCAACCAACAGGTGACCCTGTTCATCCAAGGCACAGAGAGCACGTCTCGCTACAGAGTCGGTAGCGCCGGCGCAGTCGCACTCACCCCTCTAGAACTACCCACCGGTGGGAGTGTCAGAGATATACTGTTCTTCACCACTAACTGACCGTCTTTACGTAATAATAAAGTAATCGTGTCGGAAAACTACTCATTTTGTTTTATTTCGAAAGGGTGATTAGATTGAGGATATTTTTTGGGTTTTAAGACATTTTCGACGGAGGTAATAAGGACTAAAAATGTAGTCTGGTACGAATCTGCATCCAGTTTATGGGATGTGCCGAGTGTTATCCTAACTGGCGAAAGGTAAGGCAGATGTCATCATCCTCCTATTCGCCAAAGAACGAGAGAGAGAAGTGGAGTGGACTCCACTGCAGAAAGATTGCCGAGCACCTAGGACATGATTGAACATTGCAATGAAACACGACCTATCCGACCTAGAAATTAATTAAAATGCTTATCTTTCAGTTCGCTGTTATCAATCACTAATCTAATTAAATAAAGGTAGGTAGGTAATTCCGCAGTTTTCCGCAGTGCATTACTGATTTTCTCCAGTAGAAATTAACGATGCATGAAATAACAATTCATGTTCTTCGATAAACCTCTTGTGACAAGCATGTCACATGTTTTAATTAAAATGTTTATGTAATGAGTCGTTCGTTTGTTTCATAGCATAGTGAACGATACGGTTGCTACGTTATAGTTATTTTATGGCATCTTATTAGGTAACTATGGTAGTGTGCCAGGGTCGAACGCATTTCAGTGTGTCTTTACATTTTTGTAATTTTGCGGTATTTCTTAACTTTTGCCCCTACTGCGTTAAACGTGTCGTCTTCATACGATTGACAGAAATGGAACAATACGTTCTAAACGCATCGATTTGTGGTGCACGCGTGAGCCATAAAGTAAAAACAGGAATTTGCTTTGGTAGCGCTACAATACCCATCTCGTCTGTTTGACGCCGTGAGTCATGTAAAACATACAGAAAATGTTCTTAACATGGATCAAAATTTCACGAAAAGTCTCCTATGACTAATTTCGTGTAGCAGCAACGGTTAAGGTAGTTCTCCTTGCTGCCGCGTTTACCGTCTCCACCCTGTATAATTTTACTTACCGGTCTACTGCATCGCACCTGCAAAGTGCAAACGTTTTTGCGACAAGGCAGATTTTCATGCAACTGAAGTCATTGAGAATGGGCATGTACCCTGAAGACTGACATAGGCTACGAACGCACTGACTGACTTATGGATTAGCGCCTGTAGCCTAGCGGGTAGAGAAGTGAAACGAACGTTTTAGAATTTTTGTTAGCGTTATTGCGCTTTAGGCACCTTCGCTAACATGTAACCATATGTATCATGTAACCATGTATTATTAGTCACTAGGCTCTGCGTAGGCTTAGTAAAATCTCAAAGAATGACTTGAGGCAATAAATTGGGATAAATGCGAGAAATTTTCTGGTCCTTCGACTCACATATAAAATTATCTCAATTACAAATCACATTTATTTCCAAAGTTTTTATTTTACAAAGATCGTTATACGTGTCGGACATCGTTCCGGTTTGTTACATTCCCATCATGTCCTCGGTGTTACACTAACATAGTCTAAGGCTTCTTGTCCTCCGCGGCGGCGGGTGCCTCGGCCGCTGCGGACGCAGCTGGTGCCGCCGGCGCAGCGCTGGCAGCTCCCACAGAAGTGGCATCATTGGCTGCGCTGGGAACATTGCCAGCACTGGGAGCAGCTGCAACCGCCGTCGCAGACGCTGCCTTTGCCTATAGAAAGAGAGAAAAAGATCTTTGTATCTAACAGTGGATTTTATCAACGAGGCAGAGCGTGATCAGCACATAGCGTTAACCACGTTTTAGATCGGTCAGTGTCAATATTCCATACCTAGTAATTTTGACCCTGACAGCTCTTGAACGGGGTTTTTAGATTTACTGATCGTGTTGTTTCTTTGGTGAAACTCGCCCTCAATTTTAATCATTTTCGTGTTGTTGAGGACAATATCTTTCCTTGGTTTTGTAAAGCGTAATTAACCCTTCGGAGGATACACCCACTATTGCTCAGCAACATTCTTCAACGGTCTATGAAGGTAGTTTAGACTATACCTCTGCAACAGCAGGAACTTATGGCTGTAGATATTATGTTTATCTTACTGTCACTTCCCACCCAGAAGTTGATTGGAGATCGAGATGGAGACAATGCTGCTATCCGATGTAGTGGTAGATCCCTAGGCCGTCTTCAGGCTGATATGGACGGGAAAATTGATGAATGGGTACCTACCTACACTTGGTATTGTGACCTTACATTTTCTCCATGTTTTCCTGGGAGGGAAAAATGTAAGGTCATAGGTACCTAGTATCACGGAAACTGACTGTGCAGTAATTGTTGGTTTAAAGAATAATATGAAGCTGTGAGACTTACATCAGCAGCGGTTTCGGATACCGCTGTGGCCGCTGGCGCTGGCGCGACTGACGCTGCTACGGCTGACGCAACTGCAGCAGGTGCAGCTGAGCCGTCGGCCTTCTTTTCCTCTTCAGGTGCGGGTGCACCGTGACTCACCTGAAATAATACACTCGGTTATTGATGTTGGACAATGGACGGCATACAGACACGGCAAGATGACAAGTTTTTTTTTTCTGCCACTTTGTGGGTCTGTCTTATTTATAATCTTTGACGTTAAAAAGTGCTGGTTCTCCGCCTAATTTGAATGAAAATTGTAATGACTCTTTTATCAAAAGACCTTCAGGCACTGCTTCCGATTTATATTCAGTTTCGAACACAACTGGATTTACAGGCCAGGAACAATGCACAAAAATAAGATAGGAAAATAACCTACATATTTTTCTTACAGTGATTTCCTCTACTCCAATTTTAAGACCTGTATTTCTCTCAAAATAAGTCGTCATCTGTCTAGCCTTTTCCCAACTATTTTAAAGTCGGCTTCTAGTCTATCCGGAAGCGAAGAATGTCAGTACTGTACATGGAGTGACCTGTGACTGCCTATCTGATCTCCACAACCCAGTTAGTAGATATTACAAAGTTAGCACTGGGTACAGACACTTAAGAGCCTTGGTAAGACTGGTAGTCAGACTTCCAGGCCATTGACTTCCTGTAACGACTGTCAAAGATCTACAAATGACAGCCGGGACCAACGGCTTAACGTGCTTTCCAAAGCACGGAGGTAAGTATATGTAATGGGTGGGTAATTTCTGTTAAAATAAGAATTTTATTAAGTAAAAGTTTATTACACTTGAATCTACTGAACGTAAAAGAACGATCCTTGCGGGACACTCTTCGACATCCACTGAACCACTCCGCCCTTCCTACACAAGAAGACCCCCAAATAGTTATCCCGAAAGTCGAAGATACTTTAAAACGCTGAATTTACGAGGAGGAAGTTTAATACGAGTCCAGCAAAATAAACGGAGATATTTCATTTTAATTTGTCTGGTCTGGTGAAGGAATATAAAACTTCCTTATGTTGAAGAGAAAACGAGCAGTTGCAAACGCAATTGGTATCAGGAATCGGAACTATTTCTTCAAGAAAGACGGCACAAGTATTTTTAACAAGTTAACCTTTTGACAGTTAATTAAATTCCACTTATTCGCATATCCACGAATAACTTTTTCTCTTCTTCACTAGCGATTAATTACACGTAATTATTCGTACCTGTAAAGCCACACAGGCGAACAAAGCGAAAACCACTAGAACCTTCATATTCACAATCGACTAACTTACTGACAATAAAACTTGGTAAGTTTAGTATTTCAATTTATAACAGCGGACGCGAATCGACCAGGGGAGCTTGTAACCAAAATAACTATTATGATTCTTTCAATAATGAGCACTGTTTATAAAACAAAGATTGGCGGAACAATTAAAATCGTTATCGTTTTATGAGCTTGTTTCTAATTTGCCGCGCGTACTTGTTCAATATTACTGTTGCCTTGACGTCAGACGCGGTGGCCATCGTGCTTCCGTTCCGGACAGTTTCGGGACAATTCAGGATTATGATTTCCAAATTTTTCCTTCATTTGATTCCTCCATCTGAAGTAGGTAGGTAACTGTGCAAGGAACTTTAATGAGGAGGATCTGTTTCGGAACCTATCAAAATATCTTTTTCATCCCCCCATCTCGGAAAGAGTATTTTTGCTCTTCGATATCTGAGTGCAAAAGTCGTTTTTATCCTATAGAGGATAAAGTAAATTGAATTTAGAACATCGTGTGCACTAAGTTTGTGAATTCAAAACATCATTAAACCTATTTACTTCTACCTCCATGGTGCCGAATTTATCATAGGTACAACCTTTTTTAATTTGTTAAAAACTCAGACTCGGAACCTTCTTGGTGTACTTTTATAATTTGCTTTGCGCGCGCCATTTTCTTGTCAGGTCAATTGTTAAAACCTTAGGTTAAAAACAAGTGAAAAACGTAAAATAAGTGGTTTTGGCGACGAAGAAGTTTATTTGACGCCAACAGAATTGACTGAAACTGTTAATAATGCGCAAATGAGCTTTCTCCCTCAACAATCACGCGAGAAGGATTTGAAACAGTACGATATTAAAAAAGTGAAAAAAAATAGGTAGAAAATGCCCAAGGCATTAAGTCCGCCTTTGTACAGTTTTTACTTGTGCATAAAGTTTTAATAAATAAATAAATAAATATTACACTCAACTTAACTAACTGTAGCAACGTTACTTTAAATTTTTCTTAATTGTACCAAAGTATTATTTGTTATAATTTAAAGATTATTCTGTAATACTTACCTACCATAATTTATTTATTTTATTTATTTATTTAGGTTAACCAACAATTGTTTACACTATGTACATTTCTGACTTAATGACTAGAGTAACATTTACAAGTGCAACAATTAATTACAGGTTAACACCACATGCACAAAAAAACGGTTTAACATAACATATTTATAAATTATAGACATTAGAAACTTATACAAACAAAGAATAATTAAAATATTAATAAAGAAACTATCAAATCATTAATTAATAACTGTTGTATACAAACTATAAAGAAAAAGATTTCGGGATGTAAAATTACTGATTAAAAATTATAATTGATTAAATTGTGATTAATTGATTGGATTATGAAAAAATACAACGACCATGGATTGATAAGAAAATAAAATAAAATTAAAAGAATAAAAAACAAACACAGAATAAACCAAGAAATTAAAAACAGGTTCAAAATAAAATTAAAATAAAATTAACTCAAAACTAAAAAAAAAAAAAACAAAACGGAATTAAAATCAAAATTAAAATTAATACTTATAATGTAGTAGTTAACACCTAAACTGAAATAAAAGTATCTTGTGATTGTAAATGTTTTTTTTTTGCATTTAGTAATTTCCTCGCTGAGGTGGGATGAAAAGTTACGTGTTGCACTCGAGTGCAAAGATTTTTCACCTCGTGCTCTTTTGATTCCCTCGCTAACGCTCAGGATTCTAATTTTTGAATCACTCGCTGCGCTCGTGACTCAATTTTAGAATCCTTCGCTTGCTCGGTTATCAAAATTGAGCACGCGGTTAAAAAGCAACTTTGCACTCTTGTATAACAAATAACTATTTCATAGGTTGGTTCTTTACAGACGGTGAGACTGCTACTTTTTTACTTGAAAGGACGTAGCATCAAGTAAGACCCAGGCAGTTCTTCATGTTTTGTATTGATGCTAAAGTGTAAGGGGACTTTGGAAACTTCAACAAATGGGGCATGGTCTGGCGGGGAGCACCGCATTCACTCTGGGTGTCGGAATCCCCCCATTAGTGTTTGAATCGGCCTATTGAGTGCAAAATCGATCCTAAACAGTCCTAGGTAAAAGGTGCGACGACGTCCGACGTTTTAAGTCTATACCTCCTGCCTCCTGCCTCCTTTTTATTTCGCTTTCTACAGCGCTTATTCAATGGACTGATGTGCACAATTTCGGCCATGATGAGTTTATGTTCGAATCATTTTCAAGCCAAGCAGGGTGGCAAGCTTAGATAGACAGCGGCAAGCTGGCTCGCAATCAAAAGTGCGATCTATTTATTGCACAAAAGAGCAAATCGTTAATCGTTATTGGTATAATGATTCTCAAGAGTTGAGAATCATTATACCAATAACGATTTATTTTGATTGACCACCGACCCATAACGACCACGACCTATTTATGCACCACTTTTAGAAGCTACTACGACGTAGTTGCTGCGATAAAGTTGAGAGGTCCCACTTCATCAGTAGACTTCCTCGGCAAAATAAATGGTATAAGTATCAGCTGAACTAAATGATATCCAAGATTTGTTATTGCTCGATGGTCGTGCTAGTCACATTTTCTCGAGGAGACGATTCTATAACTTTTGTAAGATGGTACACGGATATAACAACTAAAACAACGGTGTAGAAGACAATGTTAAAGTTATAATAATGAGATCATCGTAGATCCTGTCGGCGCTCGGTTGCTTCTACTAAACATGCTAGTTAGACTTCAATAACTGAATATGAAGAAAGGAAAACCAACTTAGGTGGACATTTTAAAAAATAAATGGCTTTGCCCAGGAGTGTAGTTACCTAACTGTTGTGTTGTACCACAAACCGTGGGACACTTGACGTCCTGCGGGTTCTATTGTAACACTACACAGGTTGGCCGAAGCAAGAAAAACCAGCTACGGTGGAGATTTACAGTAAGTATTCTTAGATGATTCTGCCCAGGAGTGTTACTAAGTGTGGTGTTCAACATTAAGACACCAGCATAGCTATTCACAACGCTTCGATTCGATTTTCGATTCGGAAAGTCGTATGTCTATCTCGTTCGATTTCGTAATGTCAAAAAAAGATAGACATACGACTTTCCGAATCAAAAATCGAATCGAAACGTTGTGAATAAGGGGCTAGAAATGTCTTTAGTGTTTTGTTGTACACAGGTAGGCCGAAACAAGGACAACCAGCTCAGCTCAGGACTATAGATGGGTCTGCCCTCGAGACTACTCGAGAGTAGAGCAAGTTGTGTTCCAAAACATCGAGGTCCACACGCTATATCAAGATAACATCCATCAAGATAGTCTTGATGTAGTGTCCTGCGTGTCCTATTGTCTGCAAGAGGCAGGAACCAATGGACGCCACTGAAGATGCTTAACATCTGGACCGAATTAGTTTAGGTGACCACGCTATCGACACGCCAAGAAGATATGACGGAAGATGCATAGATTTATCCGTAATAAAGAACAATAACAGCCATCCTACAATTCATTGGAAACTCTTTCTCACGCACTGCATATTGATTAGATGCTCAAGAATCTTAAGCTTACACGTGTTTTAATTTTGCTTTATCAATTTCATGGCTAATGCTAGTAATTTCGTGACTAATTATCTAAAATTGGTTTTAACAGCAATTGAATCATCCGTCCATCCGTTTAACCATTTAAATTATCCATTTTAGAAAGAAAATGTTTCACTATTCACACGTTTCAAAAGATTCAGCAGAGCACCAAACGTAGTGCTATCAACGCGAAAAAAACGCTGGAGGAATCATTGAGGATACAAAATTCGCTTTACTTGAAATGCAGGGACACGACGCATCGTAATCATCATAGAGAATTTGAAAAAAGACCAAGGCAGGCTCATGTGGTTTTGTGAGGGTTTTTCAGCCGCATGCATTGTGACCCCTGGGCAAGTCCTCGCAATTGGTGGTCGTGGTTAAAAAGATTTGTAGATCTTTGACAGTCGTTACAGGTAGTCAGTGGCCCGAAAAAGTCTGACAACCAGTCTTACCAAGAGGTGGAGGTGGTGGTGTATTACCCAGTACCAACTGGGTTGTAGAGGTCAGATAGGCAGTCGCTCCTTGTAAAATACTGGTATTCAGGTGCATCTGGTTAGACTGGAAGCCTACCTCAACATAGTTGGGTCTCAAGAGTGTTGAGAAAGTAGTGCTCAGAAGGACTTGAGGGAGTCAAGGAGAGGGAAGCCTTTATAGAGTACGTGTTAGAAGAGCTTTTTTATTCATTGATAGAATTTTTAGCTCGAGCTTGTGGGTAGGTAGGTACGTTGAAGTATCTGCAGCCGATTTGTCACTAGCGATGCCATTTGTGTGTGGAGTAAGATTATGAAATCATCGACGAGTTGACTGCCTCGTTGGTCTACTGCTCGCAATCGCGATTGCTGATTTTGAGGTCCTGGGTTCGATTCCCGGGACGGGCAAATTGATATTGGGTTTTTCCATCAGGAATTTCTCAGTAGCAGCCACGGAGTGTGGATTTGTGCCCGATTGATGGCAATATACTCACCGCCTATTGTAATAGACACATGTATGTGATGGGACATAAACATAACTGGCGAAATGTGAGTATCTTGGGTACACCTCTGCTTAACCCATCGGGAATTACAAGCGTGACGTTATGTACCTATTTATTTTCACTTATCGAAATAAATGAAAGACACAGTATCAAATGATTTGGTTGTTTGTTTACTGACTCACCGCTCGTGAACTAAATAAAACCTCATCCTTTTTGCAATTCTTTAACCCATTGTGTATCCGAAACTAAAACTACAAATGTCAAATTAACGCTCCGTTCTGAGTAATCAAGTCACGTAACTGTTTTATATATTAACATTTTAGGGTAAATGATCGTCCAAACAAATTCAATTTATTTTGTTTTCATTTTTAGAAGTAAAATAATTTTATTATATAATCAAAATGAAAGCTGGTTCATCTAAAACGTTTGGAACGCTGATCATGAAGAGAGATTATTGTGTTAATCGGAACGTATTAAAAACCTTGAGACGTTGGCATTTTTGGCATTTCGTTGGCTCTCGTTTGGCAGATGGGGAAAATGAATTGATCGAAAAGAAAAATCTTTGCCAGGATTATCTGAATGATGTCATTTGAGTGATCTGAGATCAATAAAGAGTATTTATTTTGTTTGTTTATAAAATCGTTTAGTTAGAAAAATGGCTTCGCGTGGTGGTGTTATGGTGACTGGTACCAACGGTGCCGATTTCGAACACAGAGAGAAAATAGCAGCACAATATCAAATTAGGTACGTAATTTGGCTTATTTACAAGTATCTATGGCCGTACGGAAGAATATAATTAGATGTTGAATGTAAGCTTGATGTACAGTTGATATTTTTTCGACCCAAGTTCCGTCAAATTATTTTTAGACAAAAGCAGTCGATAGCGAATAATGTTTCGCGCCAATTATTTGAAAAGGTTCACGCATTAAACTATTTCCTAGAAATAGCAGTAGCATCCTCATATTCATTTAGAAAAATAAGAAAATTGCTTGTTAAAAATGATAACCCCACTGTCTGCCAGTAAAATCAAAACATTGGTAGCTTCCTCGGAATTTACACGAAAACAATGCATATTTCGAAATAGAATAATCCAGATTGGATGTTTAATGGCTAGAAAGTATTTTTTTTGTTCAAAATCTCTAGGCATCACATTATCCACTACACTAACTATCTTGGTCATCTAGATTCATCAACCATATGGCAGACTGTTGACATGTCACATGTCAATTTTATTAAAATTCAGTTGAAATGTAAAAAAATAAAGTTATTTAGGTAATAACTAAAACCATACATAATAATTTAATAGGAAACAAGCTAATTTATCATAAAATTTTATAGTTTTCACTTCCTTCATTAGTAAAAAGTCAAGAAAAGTTTTCTATAAATGAGAATTTTATGTGGTTTTAGAGTAAGAATAATGTTTCAATCATTAATTATTGTGTAATTGGTTTGGTCCAATATCAAATGAAATCATTATGAAAAATAATTGGGAATAGATTACGACTAAGATTGGATTTATCTTAGGATTGTGTGTAGTCAGAAATAAAAAGGATTTTTATATACTTTTAGTCAAACCAGCTCTCTGACGATTCAATAAAAATTATGAGAACCAAAACTTCCTTTTTGGTAAAAAAAAATCAGTAACTTAGATTATCAGTCAACAAAACAGAACTACACAACAAATATACTAACATTAGATTCCCCTAACAAATATAATGACGGCGTAATGTCAGAGATTAGTATCCGTTGCCCATTACTTAATGGTAAATATGAAGACAAGGGTGATGCCAAAAGTGCCTTCATTCAACAAGAGATGTTTTGTGATGTATCTTTCCACATATCTGATCATAGTCAGGGATGACTGATAGCAGATAAGCAAAAAACAAAAAAAAATTCAACAAGAGATATATCATCACGGTGATGGACGTTAACCCATAGCACACATTATTATGATAATTACAGTCACATTACCTCCTGTAAAGTCAAAGCATTTTTTTCAAATAGCCAGTTACAGGAACTTTTGAATTGTCAAAAATTTCCTTTTCTCCTACTTTTAAATATACATAAGATCACAGACTGCATTATTGTGGACAGAAAGTAGCTTGGCAGCTTGTTGAACGGTGCAATCAGAATTATAAGTTACATACCAGTGGAGAGACATGCAAGATACAACCAATCCGAGGAGAGAAAAGAGACACAATCATTGTCATTGCTTGATTCCTGCACTTGTATCTGATTTGGTGGAAACCAGGCCTTACACATACACCAATACGATGAGTTTTAATGAGACATTCTCTCCATTCCAGTGCTCTAAACAAGTCTCGGCTGAAGTACTGTGTGTTCTTCCACCATGTGATGTTCCTGGTGATGCTGGCGAAGCTCTCGGCAGACATCCTCGACAAACTCGACATATTTATACTGGAGATTGAAGAATTGCAGATACCAGCGGTAATATTCTGGTTTAACTTTGTCCTTGTAGTATTTCAGAAAACTTTTTCGTTTATGTCAAGGGTAGGTACTTAAGTTAGACTAAAATTATCATTGTTTGAGCCCAGTATGTGGTCACGTTAATGGCGGCATCAGTGACATTCCTTCCATGAATTTTGCTAGCATTATTTACAATATTACTTAATACCCTGCAGTCTGCATCTGTTTAGACAATAATTCTATTGTATTATTTATTTTCACTAAGCGAAATAAATTAAAGACACAGTACCAAATGACGCAGAAAATTATCAAACAAGACAGAAGATATTTCAAGAGCTTGTAATTACTTATGATAATTCCTGGTATTTCAGACCTCAAAAAACCTAATCTTAATAACTTAACTCTCTTATTCCAGCCTCTTTGGTGGGAGTACATCTGGTGCCTCTCCCTCTTACTATCCTTCCTCGGTCTCTCAGCCATCAAACGGAACAACATCCGTCAGCTGCGACGGTACATGTATGGAATCACAGCTCTAGGCTTTGGACCACTATTGTACTGCATCTTGTATTACTGCGGGGATGTCTGGAGATACCTGACGATGGATGAAGACGAGGATGTAAGCAGTGAGGTGGATATCGAGCTGTGGCAGGTGGGTGTAAGTTAAACTGAGACATTTCTTATTTGGGTTTGGTGTTTGGGTGGAGGATTGTTTTCCTGCTTTTAAAGTACCAGGTTTTGGGTTCTGAACCTGGCGGTTAACTTGTTTATTTATATTTTTTGTTTATACTTGAAGAAAAATGCGAAAATAATATTGTAACAGTGTGTTTTGCTTTCAATTTTTATTGGTATTTAGCCATTATACCCCACTGACCGGGATGGTGGTATCTTAACTTTTGTCCCCTACCGACTAATTGACTAATAGACCACCTAATGACCAGTGGGTGGCCTTCTTGGTTTACACCTAATGAAATAAGAAGCCCCTTAAAATCAGCCTTACAGTTACAGTTAGTTTCATAGAATCTACTTTATTTACATTGAAATGTAAATAAAGTAGATTCTATGAAACTCAATTAAAAACCAGGTACAGATGACAACCGGTGCAGCTGATGAGCTTAAATCTCATATGATTTCTTTTCATCTTTGAAAGTTTAGGCATCAAAGAATTTTTTACATAAATCATTTCATTTCTCGTAACTTAATTTACTGATTGTCGGTTTAAGATTAATATTTTTTCTCTCATTTTCAGGGTTATCCATACGGCCTCCTGTGGTATGCCTTCGTGCTCCTCGCATCACAAATACACTTTTTTCAACTGTACTTCTCGTACAATCTCCTAAAAGCATGGCGCGCAAGGGGTGCGCTAAGGAAATCCGACTAACACGCCATAGACTTACAGTCCATTTTCTTTTGAACAGCACACTGCCAGAGTGAATGTTGAGTCTATGGAAAAAAGTATAGGAGGTGAGATCAGAATAGTTTGTACTCTCAAGAACTGACATTTAGAATGATTCTAAATAGCAAGGGATTGTCATGACAACTGGCATATTTATAAACATAGTTTTGCAAAATATAAAATTTTTATCTCGATATTTTGGTCATTTAGAAAACTTGGTTATATTGCAGATATTTTTGGCCGTCCATACATACGTAATTGTTTAAAGTGGAAATTTGATTTACTTGCATCTAAAAATCGTCTCAATTTGTACTTATACACAGTCTATTTTCATATGCATTAAGAAGACTCTTAATTGGAAAACATTTGAAAAGTCAATTGCCTATTGTTTTCTTTGTTAATGGAACTCTTGTAAATTTAATAATTTATTAAATAGTATTTCCATTGATATGTTACAATCAAAACTGTGTATTGGTCAATTCTAGTTTTGACTGGTTCTTTAGTAATAATTATCCAAAATCACCATAAAAATTGTTAAAGAAAGGTCACAAAAAAAATCAGGAGCATAATAAGTTACCAAGGAAAAATATTTGTTAAAATAGTTGCGTAATTGTATTGTAGTAGTAATTCTGTACTGTCAAAAGTAGACTTGTCTTGACTTGTGTGAAACAGTTTTGTTTGCAATATACAGATATCGGTCTTCAGAAAGGATTATGAAAATCCGACCATACACTCTTGCCATCCATTGCGTACCTACATGTACAAAGATGTTAATAAGGTGAACAATTAAGGCAATGGAATTAATAGAGTTATCCCTAAACAAAGTATTTCGTTATGAAATCGGAGTAATTAATTGTTAAGCAAATTGACTACCAACTTAAATTGTTCGAAATTCAAATCACAACTCTTTCTCATACCTGCTTCCTGTTCTTTGGCTAACTTCCTCAACATATTATGGTTATCACACGGCAAATTGACGAAGGGTGTTAATTTGCTTAACAAATAATTTTCCTTACTGTATTATAGTCAAAAAGTAATAAACAAACAATGTATAAAGTAGATAAGGAAAACTCAATGTCTATTTTAGATACGTGTTAGTATTTTTAATAGTTACTATATAGTTTTGAAGCGCAAATGACATTTGATTAATCTAAAATATGGCTGGGTTATGCGTAATTTTATTCGTGAATGCCTTTTATGGAATGTCCACAATAGTTGTAGACGCGAAATCACCATACAACATTTTCTGACCGGTTGTATGTAAGTGTTGACCTTAAAACATAGCTATGTTAAAATTACGTTTGATCCAGTCTGAATATATTTTTCAATCCATGTTTAATATTGTACTGTACAGTCAGCCCCAAAAAGATGAAAACACGGACAAGGAACCATTTTATTGTCTACAACCCTTATTCCATAATTGTGTACTTATATAATTAAAAGCTAAAAAATCAAACCAACTTCAAGAAACCAAAAAAGTGAAAAATAACTTTAGCTTCAGAAGTCGGCGACTTTTGTTTGGTCGATTCAGTTTTTTTTGCCATGGCGTGATGTTACGTCATGGTGTTGTATATGATATAAACATCCAAGCGATTGCAGCAATCACGACAGATTTGCTGTCTATTATATTGAAGAGTTCCCTTGTATATCTCCGAAAATCAGCATCAGATCTTCACCAAACTTAAACGGGACTACTGCGAAATAATATTCTTCCAAACAAAAAAAGAACCATCAAAATCGGTTCACAAATGGCGAAGATATCGCTGAACATACAAACTTACAAAAAAAATATATAAATTGGTAACCTCCTCCTTTTGGAAGTCGGTTAAAAACATAGCATTACATAACATCCCACACAGGGCGGATACATAATGCTATACAACGTGTAACATAATTAACGCACATCCTGAAATTACTTTGTTCAGAATCGTTTACTGAATCGATTTCTATAATTTTTAATATAGGTAATTTTTTATCCCAAAAATAATTAAAGCTACGTAATTTATAGCCACACTACCCCTGTATAGTCCAAGCGAACTGAAATGGACCGTAACTCAAGGCAATAAGACTTTTAAAAGTGCAGTTTTATTTGTATTAATACAAATTCCGCCATTCAATACAAAATAAAGAAAAATGAACCTTATTTCAAGTAAGTTAAAGTCGTTACAAATACAGTTAGGTAAACTTGGCGATTCAACCGCACGCACACATTAAACAGGCACTCGTTAAAGGACACAATAGATAAACCAACAAAATGTAAAATATGTGAGTTCCCTTTCTCGTGCAAATTAAAAACCTGGGATAGAGCGAGATAGCCACCATGACACCGGGTTGCGCCGGCGCCTACCATCAAAGCTAACTTAAATAAATGTAAACAATTTTAGTCACGCCCGGCCTTCCGTTCCGTACAGTGTATGCAAATAGTTCGCGCGCGATGTCAATAATTGACCCAAAATGTTCAGTGAAATGGTGACTAATGGTGGACTGTGGCACGTTGCAGTGTGGTGATAATGTGGTTCTAGCTGGCAGAACATTCAAGTCAACCAAAGGTATGGTACTGGAGTAGACCGCAGGGTAGGACTATGTTAGCTGCTACTTCGTGGCCATGGAACGTTCCGTCCGAACACAGCCATCGACAGGGGAGCCGATTCTCGTACACGTACTCGTTTTCAAAACGAAATATGGGATTAATTCGATGAGAATCCCCAATCAGCTGATTTGACGACTTTTTTTTGTGGGGACGTATTAAATCGTTAGTTTATTTTAGTGCGATATCTAAGTCTAAGAATAAGTGCCGAGGATCTAAAAAATAGGATAGTGAACGCTTTTGATAAAAAATGACGAAGTGCTTTCTAAATTAAAACATCAATTAAGAAAACAGGCATTAAAATGTATTGAACTTTTCTATTGAAGTTGAGTCGAGCGACGACGTTAACAGCTGTCTCGAACGCGTGCGAATACCTACTAGGCTAGCAAGACTCACACAGTCGCATACGTAGTAATGAGACCTACGTATGCGACTGTGTGCGTTCGTTGATTTGTACTGTGACTACAACATTCTTCCGGAATTAGGAAAACTAATTTATTAAATAATCATTGTCTAGACATGTTTAATTAAAAATTCAGTGCATGTATTATGATTATAACATAATAAACTAATTGGGGTGTCTGAGGGTGTGCGTTAATTATGTTACATGTTGTATACACCTATGACCAAAACAAGGCACACCGACTGACAATGTTATACGATTTCACATTGTATACACAATTATGGCCGAAATGCCGAATATAGTGAAACCAATAGATTTAAGAACTTATGCTAACTACCTATATTCTTGTAAATAAATGTATCATTCATTCAATAAATGGTTCCTTGTCTGTGTTTCCATCTATTTGGGGCTGAATGTACATAAGTACTTATATTGATGTTATAGTACCATAGACAATGTCAAATTAAAATAAGAAAGTTTCGAGTTCGAAAAATGGCGGCTTTTCTTTCAAAATGTCGGGTATATAAGTGTGTGGGTCTTTTGGGGCGTGGACTTAATCGGAACTACGCCGCCATATTGTTTTTTCAATTAAATTTTGAGATAATATCACAGATGTTTACAAACAGCGCCCTCATGACGTGAAAAAACATTCAGCATTGTAAAAAAGCAATTTAGGGTGGTGTAGTGAAAAAATTTGACTGAATAGTTGAATTTTAAATAGTTTTAATAAAAGTTATACTAAGTATAAGTGTGACTCAGTTAATTTATTTGTTACCTGTATGATATTTTTTGTAACTAAACGCACGGACATAATGTGCCACGATAGATTGACTTTTTTTTAAATATAATGTTTACGCGAATGTTACAAATTAATACGTATATTCTAAATTGTATCTAGTCTTAAAATTTGCGTTTAAAACCCATTTAGGTCATTTAGGTTTTTGATAATAATTGATTAAAACTCAGACACTACGGTTGTCTCTGCCAGTACATCATCAATACAACCCTCCAAGCGCATAAAGGTGCAGGAATGAATTTGACATTGAAAAAGTCATTCCTGCACCTTTATGCGCTTGGAGGGTTGTATTGATGATTTTGATGATTATAATTCTGTAACTACATACGTGTTAAAGCCGCGAATCATATTTTAATCAACATACAACCTGACACTGGCCTGCCAATTGTAAAAAACGTAAGAAAATTTTAATTTCGCGGGCTACCCTGGAGCATCCACCTTAAGTCCGATGCAATAGGGCGAGCTACTCTTGCACGATTTAACCATAATTTAATTGCTAATCTCTAAAATGGTATAATTAAACGCGAAGTTTATGCAAATGGCCTACCAAACACAATGTATATAATGTGTAAGGATGTAAATAAACGATATTATTACGTTTCAGTTCAATCTATAATAGATGTAAGTGTTTGTTTGTTTTCAAAGTTTTCCCTTGGTCTATTTGTTATTTTTTAAATAATAAAACATTTTGTAAAATTAATGTGTATTTATTATCCAGCTTGCGCGATTGTGAACCTTACGCAGTGCGCGTAGGATCTAGTTTACCGATGACGGCTGTGAGCTGTGACACGATCGTGCTTGTTTAGAAACTTTCCTTGTGGTTGATATTTCAAGGACAAACACTGAAAAAAAAAGTCTTTGAAATATCACCATTTCCAAGTATTTTCACAACTACAAAGCCCTCAACCAAGCACAAACTCTTCGCTAAAATTAGGGGAAACGATCATTTTTTTTGGGTGAAAAATTAATTTTTACGGTAGGACTCAATGTAATGGTGCAGTATGGGGGTATCGTGGAGGTATATAAAGTTATTGCATTAAACACTTGTAATAAAAACAGAATGTGAAAAACTTGGAACTTATCCCCCAATATCCCCATATATTACCTGTGTTATGCAAATAAATGATTTGTATTTGTAATATCTCCGTAACTAGAAGGTTCCCAGGTATGGTCCAGAACAAAAAAATATCGCAATGACGGAGAGAAAACGTGCCTTTTGGGGTCAGCACCAATACAACCTAGTTACTGGTAGCACAATACCTCTTGGTAAGAATGCTCTCCATAAAATAGGTGAAAATTAGATTTCCAAATATTTGAAATCACCTGATTTCAAATATTTGGAAATCTATCTATCTGATCCATAAATCTGCATATTATAATTATTGCAGATAGCAAACCTCATCAAAGATCGATAATCTGTTGTAAATTCCTCAAAAATTCATTCATCTAAAGGAAATTGGTGATTAATAAGGATATTATATGTATTCAAGCGTGAATTCAAAATAAATTGATAACATCTAATCTTAGAAAGTTATAAATCGACATTATTTTAATTATAATATTGTTTATAATTTATTCCGTAAATCGAGCTTTTCTTGTCTTGTTTTCAATAGAAATTTATTTTGTGTGATTATGTACCTAAATATTAATTGCCAATTCCTGAATTGAGTAACTAAAGTGTATAATTAATTTCGAGTGCTACATTACATTGAAGGAGCACCTAGCATAATTAATTATAGTTTAAGTATTGAGAAAATCAATAAATTTATAATATTTTTTTAATTATTTATAAACTAGAACTCTATAATAGTAATAAAAATATATACAAGTATCAAAAGAGTTACCGGGCGTCAAAAAATTCGTCCACATTTCAACAGAAAAAGTGCCCAGAAGGCAGCATTGCCATTCTGTGCCTCAAGCAAACTGTTCAAGATTATACTTCCCTAAAAACACCCGTCTTTGCTAGTTTTTTGGACCTGTCAAAGGCGTTCGACCTGCCTAGCTATTCACAACGCTTCGATTCGATTTGCGATTCGGAAAGTCGTATGTCTATCTCGCACGATTTCGTAGTGTCAAAAAAAGATAGACATCTGACTTTCCGAATCGAAAATCGAATTGAAGCGTTGTGAATAAGGGGCCTGGTGTCGTACGAGGTACTATGGGATAAGTTGCGGAGTGTTACAACACTACCGAATGAAATTACATCCTTGTTTCGTTATTGGTAGGTACTACCACCAGAGGAATAGTGTCAGATGGGCAGAGGCTCAATCGGATATGTACGAGCTGGAGTGCGGGGTGAGGCAAGGGGGGTTAAGCTCACCACGCCTCTTCAACTTGTACATAACACACGTGGCTAGTCGATGAGCTTAGCAGCACCAGAGTTGGATGTCATATTGATGTTTGTTTGAACAATATTAGTTATGCGGATGACATATGGTGCTGCTGAGCCCATCGATCGGCGCTTTGAAGAAACCTGTGGCTATTTGTGAGTCCTATGCAGTGTCCCATGGGCTAATGTACAATGTTAAAAAAGCGAACTTAATTATGTTTAAGGAGAGTGCCATAAACTATTCTGATGTTCTCGGAGTCTCGCTCTGTGGTACTCCTTTAGCTTGGGTGATTAAATTTAAGTACTTGGGTCATTGGGTCACTGATGATCTTAAGGAAAATATGGATATAGAGAGGGAGCGCAGGTCGTTGGCTATATATAATCTGTGGATAATGTTTAGACCAGGGACTATCGTTGGTACTAAGTAGGTAGTCCTTTCAGTCTACGATTTGTAATACGAATGAAAGAAGTAACGTTAGTACCGTAATAAACCAAGACCTTTTAGTCCTGGTTTAAACCTGGTACTTATGGAAGAACGACTTTATTTATTACATTTTCAAATTGTTGAACAAATATCAACTTTATTCGTGATCTAAGTTAATGCGAGATTGACCTACTATCTATTGTATAATAAAACAAAGGCGGCAACACTTGAAGGAAAACTCCAACGACTTTAAAATAGGTTTATTAACAATTTTGTTACAATCCACACTATTATAGTAATATAGGATAGGCAACTATCTTAATAATTGTCCGTCGTCTTTGACGTTCCACCACCAGAATGCCCGCTCGGGCATCAGCTCCTGACCAAGAATCCCGCCGTTCTCGAGGGAAAATCCAGCGCCATGATTGGCTCACGCCTTCACGCCACGTCAGTCTCGTGATCCAATCAGAGAACCGCTTCACTTTCGCGCCATACATTTTACAAATCAAAAGATAGAACTATTGCCATTCTTACGGAATTAATGTTTCCAGTTTACATAATAACATATAAAGCATTTAAGATGATTGTGTTCACACGAAAAGCTATTAAATTAAAACGTTTGAATAAAATTATTTCTAAAAACAGTAAATTAACTAGTAAAATCACGAAACCTAACAATTGTAAGACATACAAATTAAAGTTGTAGGTAGCGCAAACTGAACTTTATGGCTGAGTCGTATAGTAGATTTTCTAAAAACACATATTTGTTTACATTATTGGAAAACGAATTGTAAACTCATAGTTAATCCATTTTATCTTAGTCTCGTAAGCTTGTTTTCATTATCGTAAATTCTTACGTATTGTAGTCACATGGCCAATTATTATAAGCTTGTTATTCAACGTAAAATGATCTCTGGATTAGTTATCAGGTCAATAATACCTTAATTTAAATGAATTTGAAGATGTTTTGTATTGCCACAACGATTACTTGCCAATCGATCAAGTAAGATTGACGATAACATCTAAGCTACGTTGTATCACTTGTTTTTTGCGTGAAAGAATCATTAGGAGTGGTTTTTATATCTTCAAAATCCCTTCAAATTAAGGTATTACTGGATTGATAATCTTGAGGTACAAAGAACTATAACAAAAGTACAGTCGGCAATGATCACGGTTGATCAAATTTCAAATTTCGAGTGTGGACACGGGCGATGGGGCCAACGGGAATTACCATATAAATGAATATCAAGAAACTTTTCTACTTGACTATACTAATCATAACATTGGTAAAAAGTTTACTAAAGAGCCTATGACCAAGGTCTTTTAAAAGGGTGACTGTTAGTAGAGTGTACATAAGCTTCTGTTAGCCGTGGTTTTTGATGATATCTAGATTATAATCTGTTACTTGGCCTATGAGACATTAATATAAGTGCGAAAGTTTGTGAGTATGGATGTATGGATGTTTGTTACTCTTTGACGCCAAAACTACTGATCGGATTTGGATGAAATTACCTCGATTTCTATCCCATCGGACAATTATCAAACCTCACGCGGGCGAAGCCGTTGGCAGAAGCGAGTTAATCATAATTCTTAAGTACTAAACATTATTTACTGGGTGTGAAATTGGCGGAAGCAATTTCTTTTGTTAATTTCTTTTACCACCAAACATAAATGCATATTGCACTTCAAGCAAAAGACTGGTTCTTCCCTATTTGCAAAACCAACAGCGTCACGCTTTTTTACAGATTCTGGAAAATGTCCGACAGCATGGTACACCTGCCCACCGGCCGGTCAGCAGTAGGTTTCTGAATTATTCTCCTCTTGATCTTCTCCATAGTTCATCATCATCTGATCTATTAAGTACTGCCCTTCTAAGATCAGACAAAACTGCCGTTTTGTGTGATCTTCTCCATAATAGGACGTATTTTCTAATAGCAATCTGAGTTCTCCACAAAGTGAATGTTGCGGCGTATTTGTTGGTAAAGGGACAAACGGTCCAGTTAGGTAGGTCTAACTTCGAGAAAGAGGTCAATCGTCGAATCCGACTCGGCTGGGCAGCGTTCGGGTAGTTGCGCGGTATCCTAGCTCTCGTCCAACTTACCGCAGTGTCTCAAGACGAAAGTCTATGACCAGTTGTGTTACCAGTGATTACATACGGGACCGAAACGTGGTCGCTCACAATGGGCCTCATCAGAAGGCTTAAAGTCACCCAAAAGGCAATGGAGAGGGCTCTGCTCGGAGTTTCCTTGCGCGATCGAATCAGAAATGAAGACATCCGCAAGAGAACCAAGGCTCCCACGTTTCTGCAGCGCATCTGCTATGTTCATGGAGGCTCCAACGGACGGATTCGCAGCTGTACTGCGCAAAAAAAGTCGCTTCGTTATTGAGCAGAGTTCGTGCTAGCGGCAATGGCATTCTGGCGGTCATTGCGGACAAATTTGACTGCCCTTTTTTATTAGGTTACTGACAAAAAGAAACAACACGAAATGAGGGAATTATTAATTAATTTTTATTGTTGAAGAATGATCTGAATATGAATTAATGTAACTAAATCACCTAATTTCTTACCGCTAACAGAGTTCTTAAGTACTCTTTTACTAACTCTTATGGACCTTGTTGTTCGCAATAAATAATTATTTGATTTGATAGTGGGGACCGCGAACCGGAAAACGTTGCGTTGGAAGGCCTCCCACTAGGTAGACTGATGACCTGGTGATGGTTGCGGGAATCCGCTGGATGCGAATCGCACGGGACCAGTCAACGTGGCGACACTTGGGGGAGGCCTATGTCCAGCAGTGGACGTCTTTCGGCTGAAATGATGATGATGATGTGCTGTAAGACCTTGCTTTTAACCAAAATTGTCAATTCTGGCGGAGGCCTTACAAGGATAAAGGTGACGGTTCGGCTCGCCGATTGATTGATTGTTTTTATAATTATTTTATTATGAAATTGTGGGGTACACTACATAATTCCGAAAAACAAAATTCCGAAAGTCACAATTCCGAATTTCGAAATACCGATTTTCATAATTCCGAATGGTTCAAAATTTCGAATGTAACAATTCCGATTTATCATTAATCCTATTTTCATAATTCCGAAATTTCAATATTCCGAACGTTATTTTTAATTTACCTACATGTTAGGAATTACGCGGCAGGGGTTTGAAGGGGGGAAATTTTTCATTATTTTTGCGATAGGACGCACCGTTGTCGAGATATAAGCAAATTTAGAACCCGCTACGACTCCATGACGCGCGCTCGCTACGCTTGCATTTTACATTACACACCCACTTTTTGTCACAAATGTCGTCGTCGCTCCGCCGGCTTGCCAGCTAGCAAGTTTTTCGGACTAACGATTCATCGGACATTTGATTCTTCGTAATTATGAAATTCGGACAACAAACAATTTGACTTTTGAAATTCGGAATTGTGCCTTTGGAATTTTGTTTTTCGGAATTTTTGGAGTGTTCCCGAAATTGTGTTATGTGAATGTCTTGTTATTTATTTTGTAATTTGATGAGTTGTGTATAATTTATGAATTAGATAATTTAATAATATTTTAATTTACTTTTAAGTTTTTGTGATTTGTTTTTATTGAATTGTAATTGTATTGCAATTCAATGAAAACAAATAAATGTAATTGTATTGATAAACGTTTAATAATAATAAAATAATTATAAATTATTAGTGGACGGAGACGGAAAAACCTCTTGAAGCGTTGGTGTTACTGGTACATCATCAATGTTACAGTCAAATATGATAACAGAGTCGTTGTGGTCGTCTTCTAGAATGTTCAGTCTTTCAAATGAGTCTAATGAAGGTGGTTCACAGCTGAGCTTTGGTGAAGATGGTGGAAGGAAGTGCGATTCGTCATCCGAACTAGAACTGTCATCGGAACATGTTGTTAATTACCCATCATTCATAGTAAATATTTAAACCGTTCTCGGTTGCCATGTGTCTAACTGTAGTTTATCAACTAAGTAAATCGTTTTAGTTAATAATTTGTATAGAAGAAAACGCCAGTTGAAATAAATAGTATTGTTTATTTTTTATATACTTATCTAATAACAATACAAACTCTAGTAATCAAAATATTTTATTACACATAGGCCTAGATGGGCACTTATAAAACGTCGAAAAAGGTGCACGGTTCGCGTTGTGCGTTTCCATGGAGAAGAACCGGCAAGAAACTCTATGGTTACTCTTTTCAAATCATTTGGTATTACAATATCATTATGTTACAGCAATTAGTACTTAATATGGGGGGACAGCGTGGGTCCGACAATAGGTCGTTGCTTACTATACAAAAAACGTAAAACAAGATAAATATAATCAAAGTTAACAAGCATCTGGGAACCAACAAAGCCTACAATGTTCATACATTCACAAATAATAGGTAAAAAAAAAGAATCTATACAATTAAAGTAGGAAAATATTATTTAAAAAAATGACACACAAAACACAATATTTTAACTTTAAACCTAACTCTAATATTTTGTGAGAGCCCCACCAGCATCTATCACAGCGTCGCGCGCGCATCGATTTTACCAGGACCTCGCAAAGGTTCGAGCCGCGAAGAGATTCCCAAACCTCGCCAACGTGGGCGACTAGCGCGGGTTTGGTCCTTTCGTTTCTATTATCCCATCTCTGGACCATAATACCCCACAGATTTCCGATGGGGTTTAGGTCCGGAGAACGAGAAGGCCATGGTACTCGTCGTATACTTGGCTGCTGCTGGATCCAATTTTGCACCAAGCGCGATGTGTGTACAGGACAGTTGTCCTGTATTAAAACAATTTCCGGGACTTCGTCTCTGGCTATACCACTCGCACTGTAGGCAAAAAGGTAACCTGCAGCAGTACCAAATAACTGGCAACGGTTGCCCTCTCAGAGATAAACACTAATTCTCCAGGACCTCACTCATCCACGCCCACATGCTGACTACCATTCACCCAGAGTCATTGTTGGGTAACACATTTCGCGGCTCGTATCGTGTATTATTCACACGCCATGAATGCCGACGACCTATTTGGCTGGATTTTAACTTTTCTCATCTGTAAATATCGCGTCAGAAAAATCGAAATCCCGGTAATCTCGAGCGAAACGAACCCGGGCGGCCTTATGAGCTTCACTAAGTACTATTTTTCGAGCGGGCTTCCTGCTGTGGATTCCCGCCCGATGTAGAGCTTCGCGAACTGTAGTCATGCTACAATTAAATTCTGTTGCAAAGTTTCTCGTCGGCGTGAATGGTTCACGAGAATAAATCTCCACCATTCTTTCAACACGTTCGGGTGTTATAATTCGTGTTGTGGTCGGACGCTGCTGATTTCTTAAATGGCCTTCGTTCTTGTACCGCTGGAGCCATAAGTGGACAGTATTTCTCTGTTAAAAGCAAATTAACTTTATTTAGCATTTCATAAAAATGTTTACACTTTTTAGTTTAGTTAAAAACGACACAACAATTCGATATTTGCACAAATAGTTGGATTTTGAATTGAGCAAGCTAGGTAAGAAGATTGTTTGCGAAACTGAAGTTAATAAATATCTAAACAAATAAAATAAATTTCGCTGGACATTACACACAGCGCCACCTAATGCCACACTAAGCAACGTGGCTTGTGTCGTGGACACCAGATAGTTGATATACTCCTACATAGATAATTTTTGTTTATAAATACATACTTATTATACATATAAACATCCATGACTCGGAAACAAATGTCCATGCTCATCACACAAACATTTTCTCCTACCGGGATTCGAACCCGGGACCCTAAGAACGTAAGGCAGCCTCACAATCGCTGCGCCATTCGGGTCGTCAAATGTATTCAAATATAACAAGTTTAAATTAAAAACAGTCAGTTTGAAAAAGCGGTAAACATTAAATAAAACCAAAAATACTTACGGTCGTTTGCAGCTCTTCGGCAATTTGACAAATGTTTAGTCCTTCCTCCCGCAGGAACAAGATTCGGTGCCTCAGTTCGGTGGTCAGTTGATAGGGTGAGGGATGTTTCTCAGTTGCTAAGCAAATACGATGTGACGAAAGTATGAAAAAGCCGTTTAGTCTACATTTGACAGATTCTACAATCGACAGATTCTATGTTTGACCGATTCTACAATCGACAGATTCTACATTTGACAGATTTTCAATAAGTTATTAATTAACAGGCAACAATATTTTTTATCACATTTATTATTATTATAAGTTTGTAACATAGTTACATAGGTATTTATACAATTACATTGAAAAAAAAAACCGAAAAGTTATACTTATTTGTAAGAAAAAAAAAAGTATGGATAAGAAATAAAAATTACCGGAACAGTTGGATAACATTATTTTCTTAAAAAAACGAAAAATTATACTTATCTGCAATAAAATAAAAGATAGTAAAAAAAGGAACAAAAAATAAAAAAAGGAAAGATAAAAAATAAAAATTACAGGAGCAGTTGTGTTTAGTCTAAGTTATTTGAACAATCACATTGAAAAAAAAAACCGAAAAGTTATACTTAATTATTTGTAAGAAAAAAAAAAGAAAAAGTATGGATAAGAAATAAAAATTACCGGAACAGTTGGATATCAATTATTTTCTTAAAAAAACGAAAAATTATACTTATTTGTAAGAAAAAAAAAAAGATTGTAAAAAAAAGAAAAAAGTAAAGATAAAAAATAAAAATGTTCGGAACAGTTGGCACAACTGGTCCTGTAATTGTTATTTTTACTTTTTTATTTTTTGTTCCTTTTTTTACAATCTTTTTTTTTTCTTACAAATAAGTATAATTTTTCGTTTTTTTAAGAAAATAATTGATATCCCACTGTTCCGGTAATTTTTATTTCTTATCCATAGTTTTTCTTTTTCTTACAAATAAGTATAACTTTTCGGTTTTTTTTCAAGTGATTGTTCAAATAACTTAGACTAAACACAACTGCTCCTGTAATTTTTTTGTTATTTTTTATCTTTACTTTTTTATTTTTTGTTCTTTATTTTTTACTATCTTCTTTTTATTGCAAAAAAGTATAATTTTTCGTTTTTTTAAGAAAATAATTGATATCCAACTGTTCCAGTCATTTTTATTTCTTATCCATACTTTTTCTTTTTTTTTCTTGCAAATAAGTACTTATAACTTTTCGGTTTTTGTTTTCAATGTACTTAATTGTTTAAATACTTCTGTAACTTTGTTACAAAATAATACTTATAGTAAATGTGATAAAAATGATTATGACCTGTTAATTAATAGCTTATTGAAAATCTGTCAAATGTAGAATCTGTCAATTGTAGAATCTGTCAAATATAGAAACTGTCGAATGTAGAATCTGTCAAATGTAGAAAAGGATGTCAAAAGTAGAATCTGTCAAATGTAGACTAAACGGAAAAAGCATTACTTATAAAGTTAAAATGAAACAGTTAAAAATTTAACGTTAATTCTATTCTTGGTAAGCTATTGTAAACTTATAACTACTCTATTGTATTAGGCACTTAAACCTGTGATAATAGCTGTATGTGTTGTTTAAATAAATAAATAAACTTTCTCTTGGACTTTTTTTTTGTTTTATTCCTGTTAGTCAAAATAGGGTGGTCAAACATCTGTGATCATTAGCTCTGTTAATTTTTCTGTGTGTATCTGTGATTTTTTGTAAAACAAAAGATAACGTAAAAAAGGGTCGCATTATTATTTTTCGTTTTACTACTATTGGACGGACCAATAGAATTTCTTCTTCTTCTTCGTGTCGGTGATTTGTTAAGGGTGGTAAACAGGGGGCCGAGTCTGCTATTACAATAGTGTTACAATGGTCTTTCATTGATTTCATAATTGTTGATCGATGACAATGGTAATTTTGCAAAAAATTCGTAATCTGCTAAATTCATAATGGTCGATCATTGTTCGGTCAATGGTCTCGTAATGGAATTGTGATAAAATGACATTGTTGTATTGCCATTATTAAAAAACCTTAATAGAAATGATTTTCGAAAAACTAGAATTAAATTTGAACATCTAATCATGCCAGATTTAATTTATATATGTTTTTACATATTATTTATTAGTGTTCTATGCAATCTGAAGTAGTAAGAAGTTCGTAAATAGCAAAAAACATTAAGTTATGTGTAACGCGGATTAATGTTAAAAAAAAAATCGTAAAATTCGTTCAATTTATAAATTAAGTCCCAGATACTCCCTCAGAGAAAAATTTAAAGAGATTAATATTCTTACTGTGCCCTCTCAGTTTATTTATGAAAATCTTTTGTACGTACATAAAAATATTAAATTGTTTAAAAATACAGTGATATCCACAACATAAATACGAGGAACAAGCACAAATTTGTTGTTCCTGCAACGAGGCTCAAGAAAATAGGGGGTACGTTTAGATGCCAATGTATACGTTTTTACAATAAACTTCCGAGCCATATTCAAGCACTAAGCCTAAATAAATTCAAATCGCTTATAAAACGGAAGTTATGCCTGAAAGCCAACTATCATGTTAATCGCTATCTCGAAGATAAAAAGGCTTGGGATTAAGCTGCTCCAGTGAAATTAACTGATCTGTGAATGTTGAAATTTCGGACTTCGCTTATTTATTATTGATTCCTTTCTTTTATACACTTTGACATTGAATGATTTGACATGAATACTTATTTCAGTATTTTATTATTTTTTACTTTCTTTTTTATCATTTTTTGTGACATTTACTGATTTGACAGGAATACTTATTTTGTTAAGTGTTTTACTTTTTTAATTATTATTGTGACATTTATTGATGTTTTTTATTGACATTCATTTTGTAAATTATTATTAATTTTACTTAATTATTGTGAATGTGAGGACAATGTGGGTCACATATTTTATTTTTTTATTTTAACCCCACGACTGTCTGGCATTTTGAGTACTATAAGCGACCTACCCAAATGTCCTTTCTTTGGTATTGTTCGTCGTTTCGTTGAGCTCCTTGAGTTATAAGTCGAGCTACACGATAACTGACAAATGCTTGCACTGACTGCACAAGTCCGCTCAAATCTGTGTGGTTCTTTCTTCTAAAGACCATCTCAAACACTAATCTGGACTATGCAGATGTGAATTGAGTAAGATTATGTCTGGACTTCAAAAGAGACTGTGACCTCTGAGTTTGTTTCGGCTGTTTCTTCTCAGAGTAGTCAGGTACGAAACACCGGTCCCATCTAGTTTTTAAAAAATGACGTGTAAAAGTGTTTGTAAAAACCTACTTGCAAAAATAAACATCATCAATGTGAAACTGTACAATTCAATATTTAACTGTTTAGCTGTCAAAGTCAAATGTGACATTACTGATGTTTTATCTGTTTTTATTTCTAGCGGTCGGTGTTTTCATTTAAGTGTTTTAAATTATCTTTAATATAGAAGCATATATTTATAGCAATCTAAAATGGTGCTAATTGAGCAAATTTCGGCTGGAACTGTCAAAATTACCGCGTAAGTCAGTCATTCATTTGTCATTGTGTACGAGATTACCATTCTATGCCATTTCTTTCAATGGAGTGTCAGTGGTTGATCATTAGAAAGTCATAATGACGCCACTATAATTATTAGTAGATTACGAAACTTGTCAAAATCAACTATTATGAAATCAATGATAGATCAGTGTGACACTATTGTAATAGCAGACTCGCCCCCCAGATGTGGACATCGTGTGCACAGGATTTTATTTTGAATATGAGCAGATTTCGTTCGTTGTCATAGTACTTACTTTATTTTTGATTAAAGCTAAAATCTTAGTAGTGTCAAGTACAAGTTCAAGCACTGCAGAAAAAGTAAAACCGGCCAAGAGCGAGTCGGACTCGCGCACCGAGGCCCGAGGGTTCCGTACAAACTTTTTAAAGGACAAACTTAACTTTGCTGTTCGATCCCTAGAAACGGCTACTGCTTCAACCGCAAATAATAAGTTTGTAATAGTAAAATCGCTTTTTTTTTAAACTACATATTTACGGGTTTCTGACTTTTCCCTTTACATGTGCTGTAAGACCTTGCTTTTTGCCAAATTTCGTGATTCTAGGTCAACGGGAACTACCATATACGTTTTCGACCCAAAACCTATAGGGTACTTCCGGTTGACCTAGAATTGTCAATTTTGGCTAAAAGCAAGGTCTTACAGCACAAGTAAAGGGAGAAGTCCGAAAAATAAAAAAAGTTGAAAATTAAGGTAAATGTTGGTTCTTACAAGTTTTCGCGAAAATATAAATTTGCCCATATCTTTTTATCGTGTTTACCCAGGACCTTGATTTTTATACACTTATTAGGGACTATAGACACTGCAAACCACGGACACGCTATGCATCAATTGACATCATTAGCACATGCGTGGCTTGCTCGATTATGGCGCTCACATAGCTCAACGCCCTGGACGCTGTGCATGCGATGCAGTACACACTATACACCTAAAGTCTTGGTAAAAACGCGTGTATAGCCTCTCCGTGCGCCGCGTTGTGTCACGCACGTGTACTGCAGTGGAAACGTAGACCCACGTTGTCTAAGTCTAACAAATGAATCCACGCAGCTAAAATGCGACGCATACCCGTGCACAGCTTGCACCGCGGCGCGGTGTGTTTTTTACTTAGCAACGGTAACATACAAAGTTTCGAACACATAAAATTGCGATTACGTAATTTACCCATAAATTACGCACGAGTGATATTGTTTATAATGTCCTGCAATGTAAAGCCTAATAACCACAAGTCCCACCCAAAACAGCATAGAAAATATTAAAAAGCTTACCAGTGACCCAACAACACGTTTCGAAGACATTTTTAATTTGACGGATAATTTTCGATGTTACTATATCTTAATTATTTTGTCTACCTAAATACACAATTATTGCAAGCTGAAAATAATAATAAAGGGTATTTTGTTAAGATTACTACTGCAATCGATTTTTTCAAAGTTTATGTCTTTGGTGGAGTAGCCAATTTAAGGGTTAAAATAATCACTAGTAGTACACAAAGTCAACTTTTGAGCTTGCTTGGTCGCAAAGTAAGCCACTATTAAAATGAGGTAACAAACGTGTTGTTGAGGGTAGACCGCGCCTCGGGAAAAGTAGGAAAAAGAGGAACAACTAACGATCTATGCAGAGTTGCTGTGGTAGGCTCAGCTGGATGGGAGTTACCGAGAATCGAGAGAAGAATTTCTTCGTTTGGAGGCCCAGTACTAAATTAGTCGTAACATACTCCCTCATAAAAAAAAAACCTAAATCAACCGGTGGGGTAAGTGAATGACTGGACGAAGTTAAAGGAGTAGATATGTTAGGGACGTCTTAAAGCAGGATCGTTTTAATCGCGTTCCAGTGTGGGTAAGAGACTGAGCTATAGAGGACGTCTAGCGCCATCTCTTTCCTACACTGGCACTAAATTAAAACGATCCTGCTTTAAGACGTCATGGTAGGCCCGCTGACCTGTAAATCATTCTGAACAAAAATACACCAAAAAACAAATATGCAGGCAGTCTCAACTCGTATATTTCTTAAAAAGCCAGTCATTTGTGTCATTCCTCATCAGCTATGTGAACGTCGTCGTCAGATCCTTCGTCTGCTGTCGGTGGGCTGCCGGTGTCGGCTGAATCCGGTGTTGTGCGCCTCCACTTGGCGCGGCGGTTTTGAAACCAGGTTTTGACCTGAAGATGGAGAGGTTTATTTAATACATGTTCAGGGTCTACAGTTAGGCACAGTTAGTCATATTATTGCACTTGAGCGGAAATTAAGTAATAAAAAGTCACGCGACAAACGACGTTTTTTAAAACTTTGTTGTGCCTTCTTTGATGAAGGAGACACACAGATTTAAAGCTGCTACCGATTTGATACATTTAAATCAAATACTGATTTTTTTATTTAGTTTTCAGCTATTCATTTCAACCGTCGGAAATGAATAGTGTCGGAGATATTAATTATAAAGTTATATTATTGTATCTAAAAAGATGACATTTCACACCATAGACTGTTTTGATCCACACCACAGACTATTTTGGCACAGAGTATAACGTACGTGTGAATGTTTAGCGAGCAAAGCACACATAACACCATTGAAAAACAGAAAAGCGGTGTATTATCTATAGAAAAGCGGCCATTTTGCAACACTATTTTGCGGAATTGGTCCAAAATAAAAGTAAATGTGGCCTTACAATGCACTTGAATTCAGAACCGACTTTGTGTTTATTAGAGTCCGAAGGCGCGGCGGGAGGGCAGCCCCCGCCTGCTGTGACTATGGCGCAGGCATCACGCGACACGTGGCGACCGAGGCTGGAAGGTGCGGAGGAGAGCGTGATTGTCTGTGACTTTGTAACGCAAAGGCGAAGGGGCTGCGAACCTCTTTATGAGCAAGTGTGTTGAAAATGAAAATCCTAATAGACGGAGTGGCTGTAGGTACCCACACCTCTGTTCTGCTTATCCATATCGGTCGGGGAATTACAGGCGTGACGTGAGGTTTATGTAGTTAAGTTACTTAGATTTTGTAATACGTTGTAAATACATATATTAACACTGGATTAGCAGCACTGTTATCAACCAATCAATCAAATCCTATCGCAACGCACTGGATTTTGGATGAGCCCTAAATTGGATACCTACGATTGCTTTGACAATTCTTAAGCCTAGGTATTCATACCAAAGTTTACAACTGCAAAATGGCCAACAATGGATAGCAAAAAGTTAGACCAAAACCCGCAAAAGTTATAGAAACAAATCTGTCAATGTCGCAAAATTTTGCTCCAAAAAAATAATTTCGCTGTGAATCCACTTTTGTCGTGTCATTTAAACGACGTCGACGTCCTCGTCTCCCAGGCTTTATAATTGGAGCCCTGCAGCCGATAAGCCACAAATTGCTATCAAACAACTCTCAGGCGCATCCGTCATTCGTACTATTTGAGTTGAGACAAACAAACACACAAAGAGGGTAAACATGTTATGTGTCTATGTTAGCAGCGGCACCCAACCAAACTAAATGCAGTTAAACCTTTTAATTTGCTCGTTGGACACTGTACAGGTAAGGACGGTGAAAGAATTTTTCAAATCGGTCCAGTAGTTTTTAAGTTTATTCGCTACATACAAAAATACTAAATCTAAACTAAATCTTTTCTCTATAAAAAATTAGTATAGATTAGTGTGATTCAACGCTTACCTGCCGATCACTAAGCCTAAGCGTGCTCGCCAGGGCTCGTCTCTCGTCCGGGCTGAGGTACTTGCTGGCGTTGAAGCGTCTCTCCAACGCCCCCGTCTGAGCTGCCGTGAAGCGCACTTGCCCC
Source organism: Xestia rhomboidea (assembly GCA_963853795.1). Lineage (NCBI taxonomy): Eukaryota > Metazoa > Arthropoda > Insecta > Lepidoptera > Noctuidae > Xestia > Xestia rhomboidea. The sequence continues at coordinate 16,819,896 of OY970778.1, forward strand.
CCCTTCCGTCTGCCGCCGAGACCCCACCACGGGCTGCAGCAGCTTGGCGGTACTGCGGAGCAATGGATTGGTGAGTACAAGTACAGGGTAATACGTAGGTATTCATATCACGCTTGTATTTTTCGAAGGGAAAGACAAAGGGAACGCTTCAGTCTTTCTTCATTTTTGCCTTTGGTTCTGCATCTTACATTCGGAGTCACCGGAGAATCAAACTGAGTAACCCTACGCAAACATTTTTGCTGGGAAATGACTTTTAAAAAAAAAAACAAGTTTTTTGGTAGGACTCCATGTAACGCACTTAAAACATTGTGCTGATGGATGGATTGAATAGTACGGGGGCCGTGAAGGTGTTTAAAGTAAAAATCTTACATTAAAAACATGTAGGATTTAAAAAAAAATTGTGAAAAAGTCGGAACTTTGACCCCCAATATCTCCGTAACTAGAAGGTTTCCAGGTATGGTGTGGAACAAAAAAATGATCGCAATGACGGGGAGAACGAGTGTCTTTCGACTTCGTTAAAAGTCTTTTTACACCTTTATTGAATACCTCTCTCATATTGTGTGATAAGTTGATAGCTCTTATTGTGCTCTTACTGATTAAAATAATAGATATCGTGGTACCATTTTACTACTCCCGGAAGATGGCGCTAGTATGTATCAATGAAATGAACTACAAATTGGAGTAATAACATCGACAACACTGAGGCCCTAGTAGGAGCGCAGTATAAACGAAACGTAAATACATAAAAATACCCGTTACACCGTTATCATTTTCATATATAAGAATGTATCTATCAATGCTACTGATTGTGCTTGTTGCAAACAATTTAATAAAAATGGTAGGTACCTTTAGGATAAAGTCTGTAAACCAACTGGCGAAATGTGCGTTCGCTGTTAGGTACACCTCTGCCTAACCCGTCGGGCATTAAAAGCGTGATGTTATGTTATGTTACAGGATTATAATTGTATTTTTGATTCAAAAATCGACGTATTTACGTTACGTTTATATATCGTGACGGATGAGTGATGACAGAGGAGCATGGAAGAAAAACACGTGTTGCGCCGAGCCCAAGTAACATGGTACAAGGGCAGGAAGGTGAAAAAAATGTAAATGAAAAAAAAAAAAAAAAAAAGTTAGTAGCCTATGAGACAATTATAAAACCCCTCTTTTTACGTCAGGGGTTAATAGTTATTTGTTATACAAGAGTGCAAAGTTGCTTTTTAACCGCGTGCTCAATTTTGATAACCGAGCAAGCTAAGGATTCTAAAATTGAGTCACGAGCGCAGCGAGTGATTCAAAAATTAGAATCCTGAGCGTTAGCGAGGGAATCAAAAGAGCACGAGGTGAAAAATCTTTGCACTCGAGTGCAACACGTAACTTTTCATCCCACCTCAGCGAGGAAATGACTAAATGCAAAAAAAAAAAAATTACAACCACAAGATACTTTTACTTTTATTTCAGTTTAGGTGTTAACTACTACATTATGGTAGGTAAGTATTACAGAATAATCTTTAAATTATAACAAATAATACTTAGGTACAATTAAGAAAAATTTAAAGTAACGTTGCTACAGTTAGTTAAGTTGAGTGTAATATTTATTTATTAAAACTTTATGCACAAGTAAAAACTGTACAAAGGCGGACTTAATGCCTTGGGCATTTTCTACCTATTTTTTTTCATTTTTTTTAATATCGTACTGTTTCAAATCCTTCTCGCGTGATTGTTGAGGGAGAAAGCTCATTTGCGCATTATTAACAGTTTCAGTCAATTCTGTTGGCGTCAAATAAACTTCTTGGTCGCCAAAACCACTTATTTTACGTTTTTCACTTGTTTTTAACCTAAGGTTTTAACAATTGACCTGACAAGAAAATGGCGCGCGCAAAGCAAATTATAAAAGTACACCAAGAAGGTTCCGAGTCTGAGTTTTTAACAAATTAAAAAAGGTTGTACCTATGATAAATTCGGCACCATGGAGGTAGAAGTAAATAGGTTTAATGATGTTTTGAATTCACAAACTTAGTGCACACGATGTTCTAAATTCAATTTACTTTATCCTCTAGAGGATAAAAACGAGTTTTGCACTCAGATATCGAAGAGCAAAAATACTCTTTCCGAGATGGGGGGACGAAAAAAATGTTTATTTCTCTGTTTAAGACTTTCACGGTTTTTCACTACACTTAAAATCATCCCGTAAGTACTTTATGTGTTGTAAATGTTTATTTGTCCCAAAATAGTTACCTAAATTATAAATGAGACATCCCCAGTAAGTAATTGGTAATACTTGTGTTGGGGGCCCATATCTCGCTCTTTTCCCTAAGTATTAGCAATATTGAGACTATTACACAATTGTTTACAAAAGGTGACTAAAAATCAAAATTAGGAAGAAAAATTAACAGTTAATGACTTATAAACTAATTAGCAGCTCTTTGTGTAGCTGTAGTTGTATCCTTATGTGTAACTTTATGTGCTTCGTGTTTTTAAACTGGGTTTGTATTGTTGCGTGTGTATGTGTATGTGTGTGAATGTGTATGTGTTTGTGTGTGAATGAGTATGTGTTTGTGTGTGAATGAGTATATTGTCTTCTTTGAAGTGCTGAAGATGATGATGATGCTCGTGCTAGGTAGGGCCTCTGTATTCTACCTTGTATCAATAAAAATACAAATACTAGTTAGTATTAAAAGATAAAGATATAGGAACGATAGCGGGATAATCGCTGGAAAATTGTATTTTTAACTATATAACCAATATTGTTATCGTTTTATTAGATAGGTACTCAATCGATAAGGCGTTGTGTATTTTTTAATTGGAACAGATATATTATATCTTGTACATAATCTGTACTTTTTGGTGTTAAGGAAGTGGGTAGAGCCCTACCTAGTCGATTATCTGCCGAACTAATCTTGTAATGTGTTATTGATTGTAAATACAACAAAAAAGGGCTAGTCAGAGGTGTTCATAATAATTATAATGATATCACTCCCACATTTTGTCACTCATGTTAAAATCTTATGCCCCAAAGGGAGGCGCGCTTATTGCCATCAGTCTGGCTAAAATCCAGACTCCACGCAGCGACTGAGAAACGCCTAATGAAAAAACCCAATAAATATTTTCCAAACCTGGAACTCGAAACTAAAAGCATTGGCTTTTATTTTGATTTCCAGGTTGCAGGTGCTGTAGTTGTCCCAAATAGCTGCAGCTGACCATTGGTTCAGCTGCAGCTATTGGGGACCACCAAACCAACGAAGAAGTTCCCAGTTTCAGTGAGTCAAAATTTATTGCAATGCAACGATCATTTATGTCAATCACTACATTTTACTACATTACGATCGAGTTAAATAAGATTTAATATTGAATTATTCTTATTATAACGTATTGCCACCGTAAAACCTTTATGTTAAATAGTGGGAAATCCAATCCTTTCAGTGTGTCATGGCTTTACAACATAGATATGATATAATTTTCGTTATTATGTACACCGTACCATAAAAGGTACATCATACCCAGTCGGCTAAGTAGGAAACAACTACAATCAAGCAGTCTGAATAGCTTTTTCCTAACTTCTTTGGAATCGGCTTCCAGTCTAACCGGATGCAGCTGAATACCAGTATTTTATATGAAACGACTGCCTATCTTACCTCCACAATGACCACAACCCAGTAACTGGTTAGTATCTAAGTATTCTTTGGCTTACCAAAGAATACATAGATACTAACCAGTTACTGGGAAAAGTCCCGAAAGTCTGACAACCAGTCTTAATCGGTTGTCAGACTTTCGGGAATCTGACATCCGATATCAACTCAAAGCATTTATTTCAATTAGACCATAACAGGCATTTTTGAGTGTCAGAAAAAAGAAGGCGAAGCTACACTAACAGATACAAGGATAATAACTTGTGAAAGTACTGTAGTTGCCTGTTTCGAGTTAGCATAGACGCTATATGGCTGTCAAAGATCTGCGACAGATATTTAAGGGGACTACACGAGCTAAATGCGAGTTTTAAAAAAGCATATGATTCACTGCAATAAACAAAACCAGAAATATATATGATATTCTTCAGGATATATGCTAGTATGATACTTAGTGTTTTGAAAACATAATACAACTTTACTCGATAAAAAAATCACTAACTGATCTCTAAAAATTTCTTTTAACGAGTAAAAACCATACTAAAATACATGCGATCATTCTGATTTTTGGCAAATAATTCTACAAGCAACATATTAGCATGATAGTGTTTTATTTTTGTAGTTCAATCAATGGATTTTTTGTAAGTCGCAAAAAAACACTCATTTCTAACTATTCGGCCCGCAGTGACTGACGTAGCAACCACTTTGTAGTGCAAGCTGATTAGAACATTATTCTAACAGTATTTCAAACGAAGTTTGAACCACCACAAATAGAGTTGCTAATTTAGCTCCTGTATTCACCTTAACGTGTTTTCCGAGGCCCAACGGTCTCAATGTGAAATGGCCTAGGTCATCCACGGACCAACATCGGCCTATAGATACCGTTTCAAGAAATTGTAAATAATTATCTAATCTAAAACTCCGAAACTTACCGGAAATTGGCTATTCAACAATAAATTTCAGATAAACAGATAGAATATTATCAAGGCAATCAGAGAATTAATAGCATCATTCATAGATAAGACGAAGTAAAAACTGTTTGTATAATGAATGAGGTCTGTTTCCTGGATAAAGAGGTTTTTAAAGAAACTATCAAACCTAGAAACTATAGTTTAGGCATTATATTTTTATGACTACATCATCATCTACCTAGCCCTTTCCCAACTATGTTGGGGTCGGCTTCCAGTCTAACCGGATTACCGGTTGCAGCTGAAAACCAGTATTTTACATGGAGCGACTGCCAATCTGACCTCCACAGCTCAGTTAGTATTGTTAGTATTTTGGAACGAAGTTCCTTATCGCGCGTTGCGAAAGGGGGCTAAACGGAAAAAATTAAGACGAAAAGTTGTAACGACATTTTTTGCTATAGTAAGCTATTGTAAGCCGTGCGGCGTGCGCATGTTTCTCTGTCTGTCTCTCTCTCTCTCTCTTATAGAAAGCAAGCCAGATATTCGATTAGATATTTTCGCCAGATTTTTTTTGTTTATTAAAAAATAAAAAAAACTGGCGAAATTATCTGATATACTACTTCGTTCCATCCGGGTGTCCCTTGACACCTCTCAAGTTTTTATGACTGCAAGCTGTTATTAATAAATTTATAGCAGTGATAGCCTAGTGGTGTGACCGTCGGGTCCACAGGTCTCGAGTTCGAACCCAAGGCACGCAGCTTTGATTTTACGGATTCATGTGCGTATTCTAAAATAATCACTTGCCTCGGAGAGATATTTCGAGACGGCATAATGGCGGCATAGAAACTCTGACACCAGGTTAGGCACTAACCACACAATAAAGAAGATTAAGTAATAATTTTATTTAAAAAAATATTGAGATTAAGGATTAGGTACATAGGATAAGATACGTAAAGTATGTTTTAATCTGGATATTAGGTATCATTATTATTCTGTTGATAAATAAAATATTCTAAATCATTGGGGTTTTCCTAATGCCAATATTGTAGGTTATGGCCCGTTTGTTTTCGGTTTATTTCGTTGAGTCATGAAAAGAGGTGTGTCAAAAGATACTGCAAGCATCAGTAATGATGAAAAGACAATTTTTAAAATGCCATACTTAGGTATTTGTTGATAACAATGCTATCATTGTTGCATTGCATCAATGATAGCATATCTACTGACGGATATAATAATAGTAGAAATACAAATCCAACCCAAACATAATATCCCAGGAGAGGTGGAGCTCGTCGCCAAAGGCAGTCAGTGGCCTGAAAGTCTGACAACCAGTCTTACCAAGGAGTATCGTATTACCATGTACTAACTGGGTTGTGGAGGTCAGATAGGCAATAGCTCCATGTAAAATACTGGTATTCAGCTACTTCTAACCGGGTGCAAAATCAACAAGATCAACTATGATGGGGTCGGCTACCAGTCTAAACTGGAAGCCGACCCCAACATAGTTGATTTAAAAAATCCTTTCTTAATGCTAACCTTCGTCATATTCTCAACTTTTGTGGATCATGCTTCTAGGTCCCAGACTGTGCGTTATTTATCAGTGAATGAATGAAAGATTTTCATTTCGAGATCAAGCATATTCATTCATTCTGATCTTTGGGTTTGAATGTACTTAATGAATATGACCAAGCAAACAGTGCAAAAAGCACACCTTTATTATGTAGGCACTCAAAATTAACATAACCGCCGCATTACACCGCTTCTCAGCGCTTTATGAATTAAATCGCTTTATTCTACTTGGCACCGCTAGACGCCGCATGCTAGGTGCTCCACTTAAAGCGCTTTATTATCAAAAATGTCAACAAAAAGTTGTGCGGGTTGTTTGAATGATTTTAATGCCAAAGAATGCTTGCAATGCTTTATTTGCCACAAGTGGTATGAATTGTTATGTGCTAATGTTCGAGAAACGGTGTTTAAGAGTATGAGTATCAAGCAAAAATCAATCTGGAAGTGTCCTAGCTGTCTCAGTAAACAACCTAAGACTGAAAATAAGAATACACCTGTCAGACCGACCAAGCTTATGAGCCCCACTACGGAACGGTCGCCTTGTTTGTTATCACCGACAAAGGATACCAATGTTACTCGCTCCAAACAGTCTCAAAGCCACGCCATGCTGATTGGGGACTCTGATTCTGTACTGCTTGAGGAATGGAGAGAATTTAGATCAGACATGACAGCTCGCATGGACAGCCAGGCGAACACGATAACACTCTTATTAAATCAATTTTCCCAAACGAAAACCGAGTTGGACAACGTAATTGGAATAATGAGGGTGCTTGAAGAAAAAATTGAGGCTAAGCTAACTCAGGATAGGCAAACTGGAGACATAATAACTGAGATACGTGAGAATCCTCCTGCTACATCTACTTTTGCAGATATTATGTGTCAACAGAGCAATGAACCTCAAAAAGCGTCTCATACCGACATCAAATTGCAAAACACAAAAAAGGTAAACAGAGGTAGGGCCACAAAGTCGGCTTTTGTGCCGGTACAGACTAAGTGTATCATTAGCTCACTAGACGCCGAGGAACCAACAAATCAAGAATTAGAAGATGATAAGGAATCGGGCTGGACTACAGTTCGAAACAAAAAACATAACCGGCAGCATAAAGATGTGAGAGTAGGCACAAATACGGAGTTAAGGGCATTTCAAGCGACTGAACGAAAAAAACACTTGCATATTTGGCGATTACATCCAGAAACAACTGTAGAAGCCATAACCGACCACGTGAAAAACATTTGTGGCTCAGAGGTACAAATTAAAATAGATAAAATTAAACATAAAACGGAGAGAGATTACGCATCGTTTATTGTTGGAGTGCCTGAAAACTGTTTCGAGAAATTGAACCAAGCAGAATGCTGGCCTATGAACGCTGAATTTAATGAGTGGATTTGGTTTCGGAACTCAACCAAAAATGCATCAAATAAATAATATAGACATATTCTATCAAAACGTAAGGGGTCTTCGAACTAAATTGGACGAGTTCCGAAATAGTATAGAATCATTGCATTCAGACTTATATGCAATTACTGAATCTGGGTGCAATTCTTCTATAGAGGATTCCGAAATTATTCCTCCGGGATTTCAAATACTTCGCTGCGATCGAACGGATGGACGGAAACAAGGAGGCGCGTTTCTAGTGGCCACACACCGGTACGAGTTACGGCAAGTACATATGACGGACGTAAACATAGACACCTGCGTTTTTGAAATGGTTTGTGCAACGATTCATTTAAATAACCGATTTTTGTTTTTGTGCTCTGTGATATATATCCCACCAGGTAGTTCGGAGAATGATTATATGATTTTATTTAGATTAATAGAAAAACTATGTGATAGGTATAGAGAAGTAGTTGTGATTGGAGATTTTAATTTATATTCGTGTCCTGTTAATATTAGTAATTATTATGAATGTTTTGTGTCTTATTGCGAGTTCACTCAAAGTAACACCGTACCCAATTGTTTAGGTCGTCAGCTGGATTTGGTTCTGAGTGCAGGTTTTAGCGAAGAGTTGTCAGTAGTAGCGGCCGACGAGCCACTTGTGCCCGTCGACGCGCAACACCCGCCGCTAGCGGTGAGCGTGCGCGTCGCCCCCGCGCCACCCGCGTTCGCCCCTGTCCTTCCCGTAGACGACGGCCGTAGCAGCGCACATAGTATTAGGCCGCGGTGGAATTTTTATAAGGCCGATTATCAGTTGTTGTATTCAATGCTGACTTCCACGGATTGGGATACAATGTATGACAAACATGATTTGGAGGAGGTGTTGAATGTCTTTTATGATAAAATTAATAATATTTTGGATAGATGTGTACCCCAAAAAAAGCGTAACCATAGAAATTCGCGATACGTATACCCCGAATGGTACACTAGGGATATTATCAAAGATATACTGATTAAAACCAGACTGCATAAGAAATTCAAAGAAACGAAACTCGATAGGGATTATGATATATTTGCAAAGTACAGAGCTCGCATAAAAAAATCAATAGAAATTGCACTCAAAGAACACAAAAATAAAATTCAGAGTCAGTTCGCAAAAGATCCAAAATCCTTCTGGCAGTACATTGGATCTAAGCGAAGTAGACGAAATAGGCAAAGTATAGTAAAGGATGGACAATACCTCACGGATCATGAATGTGCTGGGGAATTCGCGGATTTCTTTGAATCTGTCTACAGTAAGGAACCACCGCGACTAGACGCACGTGCGGCAGCGGCGGCGGCGGCGCCCACCAGTGCGCGTGTGCATGTCGAGACTGTTACTATCCAGGATGTTAAAGACGCGCTCGCTAATCTCAAGCCAAAGCGTTCATCTGGCCCTGACGGTATACCGGCGTTTCTGTTTAGAGACTGTAGCAGGGTGCTAGCAGAACCACTGCATCATATTTTTAATACTTGTTTAAAGCAAGCGACGTTCCCGCCTCGATGGAAAATTACACGGGTTATTCCGGTTCCGAAGGGTAAGTCGGGCCCGGATGTCGGTGGCTATAGACCAGTGGCTGTGCTGTCGACTCCAGCAAAAGTGTTTGAATCCGCTATCCAGCGCTGCGTGCAGGGACAGGTGCGCGCGCAGCTGTCGGATGCGCAGCACGGGTTTCGACCGGAGCGCAGCACTGCCACCAATCTACTCAACTTCATGGCGCTGGTGGTGCCGGCAGTCGACGCTGGCGTGCAGGTAGACGCGGTGTACTTTGATTTCAGAAAGGCATTTGACACCGTCGACAATGACGTGTTATTAGGAAAGCTAGCAGACATTGGCTTTTCACCACACCTGTTACAGTTCTTCGTCAGCTATATGGGAAACAGACAGCAGTATGTTGACTACAGAGGGTGCGAGTCCGAGCCGTACTACACCAGATCCGGCGTAAGTCAAGGCAGTAATTTGGGGCCACTTGAATTCATAATAATGATAAATGACTTACCGGAGGTCGTCAAACATGGTCGGTGTTTATTATTTGCTGATGACTTTAAATTGCTGCTTGAGGTGAAGGATAAGTCAGATTGTGAACGTTTGCAGGAGGACATAAACAGAGTGGTAGACTGGAGCCAGAGGAATAAACTCTACTTCAATGTGCAGAAATGCTCGGTAATAACGTTCACTCGGGCGCGGACCCCACTATGCTACGAGTACAAAGTGGAAGCAGCACCGATGGAGCGGGTTTCACAGGTACGGGATCTAGGGGTTATTCTCACACCAGACCTCACTTTTCGGGAACATATAATAAAGATATGCAAGAAGGCGTACAGGAACTTAGGTTTTGTACTGAGGCAGTCACAGGGGTTTACAAATATTACCACACTCAAGGTGTTATATGACGCTCTAGTCAGGAGTCATCTTGAACACAGTGCAGTCATTTGGGCTCCCCATGAAACAAAATACAGTGTTATGTTGGAAAGAGTCCAAAATAAATTCACAAGACATTTGTATTTTAAACTATATGGGGTATATCCATTCTATCCATTAATGTACCCTACACTATTTGTATTGGGTATGGTCGGGTATAATGAGCTCAGGGTACGCCGGGAATTTAGTCTCGCCGCGTATGTAGTTAAAGTGTTACGTGGTGCAGCTCATAACCCGGGAGTGCTGCGGCACCTGAAACTGTGCGTGCCGGATCAATACGTGTGGAGGCGGCGGCGCCCACCGCTGCTAGCTGTGCGGGTAGCCAGAACCAATCTCCTGGCTAAGACCCCTCTCACCCGAACGATCCGCGTGGTAAACGAGGTTCACGAGCGAATCGATATTTTTTCGTGCACTTTGAGTGAATTCGCAAAAGTTTTGTTATACCTAGTTTCTTATATGTATGTAGAAATTTAAATTTCGGATTTCTAGTTGTTAAGTTATTCTTATTGTATAAAGATATAGCCACACTATCGAATTAGGTTTAAGATTACCTGTAATGATAGTTGTAAGTTGAATAAAAGTAAATAAATAAATAAATAAATAAAATTGTTAGATTCTTTTTCCATAATTACATATACAGGATACGTTGGGGAGTTCGGAATGTTGTGCTGACTACGCGTTTTACTCAAACTTGATAATTTAGCATGGAAAATAAGTAAATTGTGTTTTTCATGTAAGTATGTATTACATCAGTTTTACTTTTGTTATTTCTATTTTAAGAGTTGCACAGTCAAAGTTGTTTTCACCTATCCAGAAGGTGCTAAGTAACTGTATTAACTAAGGATCTTAAAATAATAATTATCAATAATAACTTAATAAGTCACTAAGCTAACAAGATAATTATAAGAACAATAAAACGGATACACGTACCAGATTAAATTAATTGAAGCAGAACGGTTTAGGGGGAGTGCACCGATTTTACGACCACGGATTATTTTATTTGATTTTTGTTGTGATAAACGATTTATGATTAGGTATTCATCTGATTATTTTACTGCCTTTTTTAAATTAATAAGTATGTATAATATTCGCAAATTAAAAGTCCCTTTAAGATACAGGCAAAGATATGTGACCTTCAAATAAAAAAGTGACTTTTGGAATTAAAAGTAAGAAGTAGTAGTGTTTTCAGATATAATTTTAGCCCATCGACACGCAAAGAACAAAAAGAAGATCTTGAAACTTTTTTTTTTTCATAAGAAGCTAAAAAAAATTAGTACTTAGCCGCAATAACATTGCTTCGAAAGATTATCATGATTTTATCTTTTGTTTGATTCAGTTAGTTTGCAATTAAAAAAAAAACAAACTGACATAATGAGACAGTAGACTACATTGTATAGTTATTGAAGATTACGATTAAGACGAACTCGATGCAAGATTATGATATGATAAAACGTTACGTGGTAAGGCGATTGCTATAATTGTATTAACACGTTGCTTATTCAGTAATCGATCATTATTTGTTTTTCTTTCTGCACACAATTGATAAGAAGACGTTACCAACTGAGGTGGGACTAATGAAGAGAGATAAATCAATTAAACTAATTTATTTTAGAAACAAACTCTTATATGTATAACGCATGCTATGTAAACAGAGGTGGGCCTATACAGGGAGGAATTTTTCAATGCCACCTGGAGCGAAGTACTCAAAATACTGGAGTTAGCAAATTTTAAGGAAACATTATTTAAAAAAAAAAAAAAAAACTTCATTCACTGATTTTCGAAAATTCGCTTGCCACACTCGGGAATCAAACCGACTAAAGTTCGAAAAAATAACATCCTGTACTTTTTTTTACATCAATCGATAGGGTCAATTATATGGACCAAAACTCTCTTACAAACATGATAAATTAAATGAAGGGAAAATCATGAAATCTAAAGAACAGTTATAAAAATGGGATAAATTCAATAAGATAAAGCACTTTTATTCATGGTTTCCCTTTCATTTAATTTATCATGTTTGTTAGAGAGAGATTTGATCCATATGATTGACCCTATCGATTGATGGCAAAAAGGTACAGAATGTCGGTTCGATGCTCGAATGTGGCAAGCGAATTTTCGAAAATCTGTGAATACAGATTTGTTTCTTTTTAAAAATAAAGGAATATTTCCTTTGAGTAAAATTTGCTATCTCCAGTATTTATAGTTCTTTCCCTCCAGGTGGCATTGAAAAATACCTCCCTGTATAATACTCTAAAATTTACCTATTTATAATTCCATTTTGTTTTTACAAATGAAAACAAAGAAAATATTTTTAAAGGGGAAACCCTCTCGAAAATAAGTAAGGTGATAGTGAGATTAGTTTTGGAGCATTCATTTTTGAGAATAGGGTAGACAAAAAAATCTTAGTCCGTCAAACAGATTTCCAAAAAATATTGGATACATATTTTTTCTTTTTTCACGTTAACATTAAATGAAGACATTTGTGTACATTTTTTACCGGAAAGTAACGTCACAAGCCCGGGACTCATGATCTTTGACGATTTTTATCTGCGTCAATTTTTATTATTTTGATAAAACAAAAAACACGTATCCTATTTTTTCGATAATCTAACTAACGGACTAAACATAATCATATTTTATTTTAGTCAGGAATCATCCTTATGGCCATCTGTTCTTTTAGGCTGCAATTACTCGCTTCAGGTCCATCATCTGACTTTTCAGTTTGACCAGCGGCGTTCAATCGCTGTCCTCCGGTCTGTTCATTTGGTTATTTTCTCTCTCCGTTTGGCGCCTTTCTTTTTCTTTTTGATCACTGTCTCTCGTCGTTTGACCACTGTCTCTTTTCGTTTGATCATTATCTCTTTTCGTTTGACTACTCTTTCTCTCTATTCGTTGACTCTCTCTTTTCGTTCGGTCACCCATCGCTCTCCAATCTCACACTAAGCTTCATGTCCATATGTGATGGTTGGACCTTTTCTTCATGCGACGCAAACAAAATAAATGATTGATTGATTGAATTTATTATATTTATTTTCAGCCGGCGGTGAATTAATAATCTCGCTTAGCTAGCTGCTTCGCCTGCGTGAAATTTGTTATTTGTCCCATGGGATCTTACTACCCGGATAAAAAGTATCCCATGTGAACGCACTGAACGCTGAAGTTATCTGACAACCAGATCTGAATTATTCTATAATAACTTAGTATTTCTCGCAAGGCCACAGTCCCTGTTATGGATCGCGGTATCTTCGCTGTGCCTGTGGCTGGAGGACTGTTTCTGTTTGCCTCGGTCGTCAGTTGTTTACTTGGAGGTCTTGTTGGTACCAATTTAGTGTCACTACACACACAAGCTATTGTAACATTTACACTACAAGGTGATTCAATGTGAGTTAACACGTTACGTCCGTTGCCTATCAATGATAAATCGATGATAGACGATATTATAATCTATTTTTTTGTTTTTCTTTTAAAACACTCTTGATAAGGAGGCCAAACTTATTACTAATCTTGGTCAGAATGATCATACAAAAGTGTTAGTTTTTAATAATTTTAAAATTAGTATTCTTTTGTGAAATATACTATAAGGAGAATCTCTATGAAGAATAGTCAATTCAAAACTCACCTCTGTCAAATCCATAAGCTTGTCGTATAGTGAATGGATGTGAAACAAATCTGTTCGCTGCAAGTTGACTTCTAAGTATTTGATTAGAGTTTAACATCGGATCGCTGTAGTAACTGAACGGGGGCCTCTCTAAGAATCCTGGGGCCTCCTTCCCTCTGTACTGAGGCCACGTTACTGAGGAAGACAGCGGAGGTACTACATTAGCTTTAATCGGTGTAGGGTATAACGGGTAAGTGTTTCTCCTGTGTTCCAGATTGACTTTGCTCAAATCGAATTCCTTTGGCACTTCGCACTTAAAATCAACTTTGCTCGCATTGTCAATTGCCGGCTCTTCAATCTTCGTCATCTCCTGTAGCTTGGGGACCTCTACGGGCTTCATTCCATTGCACTTGAGGGGCTGCGTGGGCTCCTGGCTCAAGTTCTTATAAGGTTTCTTCTTGACATCTCTCAGTATATCCTCTATTAGGAAAGATCTTTTTTGCTTGCACGCGCACATGGTGACGGCTTGATTAGCACTGCCGAATTTTATCAGTGCTGTTAAAAATTATCAGTACAAGTACGGTAATTGATAGCTACTTATTTAATGGACACGTATAATCTGTGTGTCGATTAAAATGTTCGCCTATCGTGGAAGGCACTCTGGAATATTTTTTCTGGCGTGTCAGCTGAGGATTAGCTCCGATAGTGTAGATAATGTATGTTCGCGTAATCTGTGAGTTGTTGAAAGCATTGTAATTAGCCTGCAAGTGGATGAGCTGTCAACATGTTTAATGGGGTTCGAGGAAAGGATTATTGTTTATTTTTTTCTGAAAAGTGTTTTTTTTATCCTTCCTGAATTTTTTCAATCATCTGATTCTTTGGTATAGTGCACGAAGTTGCTTTGTCGCGGTCGTTAGGTTCGATTCCCAGTTTGTGCAAATAAATATTGGGTTTTTCCATTTCCCGAAGATTCTCAGTAGCAGTCCCAAGTCTAGATTTGTGCCCGGTTTATGGCAATAAGCTTGCCCTCTATTATATAAGACTTAATCATGACTCGTGAAATGTGGATGTAATAGGTGTAGGTGCACCTCTGAATACAGGCGTGATTTTTGTTACCTTCCATGATCTTTACATGTTTTACCGATAATGTAGAATGTGTAGAATTATTTGCAAGGCATTAATATTGAGGTGATGCCCAGCAGTGGGACAGGTATAGCATCAATTATCTTACCCGTATTTTCACACAATAATGACATAGTTAGTCATAGACACCCATCAAAAATATTAATACCTTAAAAACAAAACCAAAAACATCACAGTCATAATTAAATCCACAACATAAAACATAAATAAAATCATAGCCCAGCGAGCCCCGCATCTTCCGCAACGCGTCTGTCTCACAAATGGATTCCTCTTCAAAAACAAAAGGGGAGAAATCTAGTACCTTCCTGTTTCGCCTTTCGCCCTCTTTGCTTCGTAATTAATGAGAAGAGTTTTTCTACCTTTTGTTGCTGCAGGAAGGGTAGCTAATTGTCTCTAATTAATTGGGCCTGGGCGTATTTTTAAACCCCTTTTATTCCCTTTGTACGTTTCGTTCAAATAGAGCGGTCGACAATTGGTGAGTTTACCCTGATTTTGAGTTTGAGAGTTAATTGGTCGCTCATTGTTTTTGTTTGGTCGTGTTTTTATTTTTGGTTATCGGCTTTTGATTAATATTTTGGGGATTTTCGATTTACATGTCAAAGAGATTTTTGGCGAATTCGGGGTACTATTGAAATATGGCTGCAATGATTCGAAAAAAGATTTTGGTCGATTGCTAGTAAACTATTTCAGTAATTGAAAACCCGTAAATATATTTTGTCAATTTTCAAATTATACAAATGTGGTGTGAAAATGAAAATGTGGAAATGTGTGCGTAGACTGCATAGTGTGCGGATATTGTAATGTGTGCGTAGACTGCATAGTGTGCGGATAATGTAATGTGTGCGTAGACTGCATAGTGTGCGGATAATGTAATGTGTGCGTAGACTGCATAGTGTGCGGATAATGTAATGTGTGCGTAGACTGCATAGTGTGCGGATATTGTAATGTGCGAGTTTTGCACAAGCGATGGGGCACTTATATGGGTAACTTCATAAGTATTTATGAAGTTACCTATAAAAGTAGTATTTATGTAGTACCTATAAAGTATAGGTCCATTCATTGAACCTATACTTTAAGTGAATTATCAAAACTTTTTTTATAACCCCTAATCCAAAATGACATCTAAAAATTAAAACAATCCAAATCAAATTTTGAAATTAAACTGATGATTTTCAAAAGTAGAACATATTTTCTTGAATTATGTTAAGTACACCTACGATCAAGTCCAATTTCAACCGAAAAAATAAATACATAAATCAAAATAGGTTCATCCGTTTAAGAGCTGCGATGCTACAGACATACACACGTTAAACTTATATCACCCCACTTTTCTGTGTATTTTTTCTTCAAAATTTTCCTACAAGACACTAGAGAATAGATAAGCACAGATATACTAGGATAAGACCTTCCTAATCCCAATAAACGCGTAGTTATGTACTAATGCTATATCAGTTATCGATAGTTTTGTTATTGAAATCGATATAACAGCCATAAGCACTAATAAATTATAATAATACTATATATAACGATTAGATTGTAGCCATTTGTAAAGTCAGATTAGGTTTAACTTAAATCTAATAATTAACAGAAGTTCAAAAGTCGCTCAGTGTACTATGGAGCGAGATAAGTTGAGTATTTCGACAAGATAAAGTTAGGGAAAGAACCGAGAATGTCGCCGTAGTCTAGTGGTAGCAAGCGTGACTGCCAAACATGGGGTTCTAGGTTTGATCTCCAGGCCGCACAACGTAATTCATCATCATCACCTGCCTAGCCTTTTCCCTACTTTGTGCGGTCGGCTCCCAGTCTAACTCTATGCAGCTGAATACCAGTATCTTACATGGGGCGACTACCAATCTGACCTCCACAACTCAGTTAGTACTGGTTAGTACGATACCCCTTGGTAAGACAGGTTGTCAGCCTTTCAGGCAACTGACTACTTAGACCGCTGAACGTAATAATTCCGCGAGAATCCAGGCCGTGGTCTACCCGTATGCCAAACATCGAAGTCTGTTTAGCCTTTAAGGTGTGAAAAGGTAACAGATACACAGAGTTACGTATATTAATGAACGTATAAGGCCTGAATTCTTGTCGCGCTGACGGTCGGTCGCGCACGGTCGGTTGCGTACGAGTATACATTGTGTTCTATATAGCACTGCGACGCTATCGACAGCGGCTACCGACTGCCGTATTTTGTTCTCTCTGACGTCACGACCGACCGTACGCGACCGACCGTCAGCGCGACAAGAATTCAGGTCTAAGTTTTTTAATGGTAGCTAAAACTATACACACTGGTCGTAACAAATAGTAAACATGGTAAATCTTCAGTTTTCAGTGTTAATTAATGAAAGTATTGTGTTCTCTACAAAAAAAATATAAGTTATAAGTAGTGTCTTTCTTAGTTACAGCAAAATCTATAAAAGAAAAAACCAAGAAGATCCTACAAAAGAAAAGCCTTTCCAATACTCAATTACTTATGAAATATCGTTCAACCCTTTAAGAGGATTTAAAAATAGAGGGGAATTAAAAGGCTGAATCAATTATTGCGGAGCGCTTCATTAGCTCGCCTCTACGATGTTAAAATCAGTGTTAATGCTGTACCAAAATATCAACTCTACTTCGACCTTTACTGTGAAAACGTCATACATCACCACTTTTGTTCAAAAGCTTTAGAAGATTTGGTGAGTGAAACCAGCGATGGAAGTGTAACTCTAAGTAATGGTCGCCACGTGAGGGTTACATAGCCTCAGTGGAATCGAGAATTGGTGGACAGTGGCAACCTGAATCGATATAGATAATGGGCGATTACTTAGAGTGAGTTGACAACCCTACGGGATTGCTAGGGAAGGGACACGGTGGGGTAAGTTGTCGATATCGATATAAGGTTTAAATATAATGTATATTTTTAGCATTATCTGAAGTTTAGCTTGCACTTACTAGTACCTACAATACAATTTCCAGGAATATACACGTAAAAAAAAACTGTGTTGCCTAAGTAAAGTTTTATTTTTCAGGGCCACTTACTATAAGTAGAAAGAGTTCTAAAACATAAATAAATTGTTCATCTCGGCACCACTGTGTTATTTCTATTCACGGTTACTTTATTTAGGCTAGTTATCTTTTCTTTGGTTCTTAACGATTGCATCATTTCATTAGACAAGGTAAAATACAAGAAGGCATTCTTTTGGATACGCTATGGTGCAAAAAGTTTACCTCTCTTTTATCCCTTTTCTAATGCATCACACCTGCCATTTCTCAACTATTTTCGGGTCAAGTTCCAGTCTGTATATTGGCCTATCTGATGTCCACAATCTAGTTACTGGGTTTTACCAAAGTGATCCGTTAGACTGGTTGTCAGACTTTCAGGTGACTAGCCATAACTACCGTCAAAGATCTACGCCGCGACAAACGATTTATCGTGCTTTCCTAGTCTTGGAAAAGTTCTGTTTTAATTTAACGAACGGTCACTGACTGTCCGTGGATGACCGACCTCGACAAGATTTGCAAGGCTTCTCTCTTTTGGTGAAATGTTGCAAAGTTCATTTTTATTCAGCGGAATAACAGTACCGGTTTTGAACAAAAACTGGCATGTTACTCTTAAAAATCTTTTATTACTATCTGACACCTTCATCTGGTATTTTGCAAATAGCAACACTTGATTTCTCAAAAACCGTTAGAAGGAGGGGCGCGCGGATAGCGGGGAATTGTGCATCGCTTCATGCAGTTTTAGTCACGATGGAGCGCTTCACGAGACAACAGCGTGCTTTTTGTGTAAAACAATTTTATTCCATGGCCTCGCAAGAAGCCTTACTTACTTAATCAATTTGTGATTTTTTCTTGTGGGGATACCTGAAAAGTCGAGTGCACCTTAATAAGCCGACGACCATATCCCAATTAAAAGAAAACATCAACGAGGAGATATCCGCGATCCCTCGCAGCATGTTTATAATGCATTTCCAAAGTTTGCGTAGTCGATTGCAGGAGTGCCAACGACAAAGACAAAGGCAGATCACGTCGACGTCATTTAAAAAAAAAAAAACAATATACATTTATTACGTTAAATAAATGATCAACAAAATAAGATTTGTAACAGTAAACGAATGACCCATCCTGTATAATGTTTCAACCAAGCTGAATGCTGCAATCTTTGATCATGGAACTTAATATTTGCTTATTTGGTAGGTAAATGTATAAGGGCAGAGGGTTACTTTTGTATTTTTTTTTTCCAAATAAATGTCGACTATCGACAGTCGATACCATTAAAACGTAATCCCCTCACTACAACCATCTTCGCAAGTATTGTATTGATTTTGAGTCTATTTTCGTTCGTTCGGCCCACCTGTGTCGCAACCGACCGAATTCAATCGTCACGGCTAGTTACCGAAGACGAACAGCCTCCTTACATCTGGAAATGGTCGGTCAACCACTACATGACACATCATTTCATATTGCCCTTTGATATATTGAACTTGTTAATGCTTTGTGGGTCGTAATACGGTGAAGTAAGGCTCACTTTTGTTTGGCAAGTCGTTAAATATATTTATCCAGTTTTCTTGTTTTTGTGTGTAATCTCTTTATGTGATGTTGATGTGGAATATCTAATAATTTTGTGGTTGTTAAAGGTTATGAGGTATTTTTAGCTTGTAGTTGAATACCACAATAGATATTTGAATGAAATAATTGACTTGTGTGTGGTGTTATTATTCTTAAGGCGTTGTGTGCTGTCTATAAATAAGTTGGGATTTCTTGTATCTTGGAATGTTTTTGCCTATCTTTTAAAGACTATAGAATTTTTAAATTATCATATTTTTTGCTTACAATTTTTTTACTGCCTCTTTGGTCGAGTGGTTGCAAGCGCGACTGCTAAGCATGAGGTACTGGGTTCGCTTCCCGTGTCGGGCAAAGTGTTGTTGGGTTTTTCCATAAGGGATTTTTCAGTAGCAACCACGGAGTCTGGATTTGAGCCCGGTTGATGGCAATAGGCTTGCCCCTATTACATGGGCCTTAAACATAACCGGCGAAATATGGGTGTACTATTAGTTACACCTCTGCTAAATTTCTTGTTCACCACGACTTACCTCCTTCCTCCCTCCCAAAGGAGAGGCACAGAGAGGTATCTGTTCCTCACAGTCTCAGCTTACAACCCTTGCGATGACGTACAAATGTACGTAATAATATATAAATATAATGATAACAATATTTTAGTAGAAATCGCTCGGTGTCGTAAAAATAGGGCGACCTTTGTGCGGGTATTCATTCTATTTAAGGAAAGCTTATTGATATTAAATAATAGGGTAAAGATAAAAATATTTTGGTAGTTCTAACGTTTGACCGCGGCTTCGTCCGCCTAGATATCAGAACGTTGTCCTAACTCATGTCTCCTTCGTGACTCAGAAAGCACGTTCAGCCGTAAGTGGGTCGCCGCTGTAATTTGTAAATCTTTGACAAGCCTTACACGAAATCAGTGGCCTGAAAGTCTGGCAACCAGTCTTATCAAGGGGTATCGTATCACCCAGTGCTAACTGGGTTGTGGAGGTTCGATAGGCAGTCGCTCCATATTGTGTAAAATACTGGTATTCAGCTGCATTCTCCTGTTAGACTATAACAGACCGTTACCTTCACGTTTGCAATATAAGTGTGGAAGAATGAATAAATATGTTTTATAAGTTTTGTTATAATTGGCGGAGAGTGGGTCTGTTATAGATGCATCTCTGCCTAACCATTACAGAGACATACAGGCGTGATGTTATGTAAGTTGTGTTGTATATTATCATAATTCGTTTCCTTAAAGGATCGTAATGGAGGGCTCTCATTCGACCGTAATCTAAGTATTACTTATGTTATTAAATAATTTCAGTCAATAACAATAAAATGTTAATGCGTGTCGCTAATTGAGCCGACAGACTTGTGAGATTGTACGGTATGGGTAAAGTTGAACCAGAGAATATATGCACTTCGGTATTTTTCGAATGTTTGAAATAAGACGTTCGTCGGACTACACTGGGAAAGTGTTTGCTGCAACGCACTTAATAATTGGGCGTTTGTTTTGAAGTTTTTACTCTGCCGTTCTACTTACTCCGGTTGCACCGCATCATCTGTCACGACTGTCACTTAACCGATTTTTAGAAATGCGTTGTATTGCGGTGAAGATGGTGGGACAACTTGGGTGGCTTCCTCGCGAATTGGTGAGAAGAAGCACACCATCGTGAAAAGTGAAATTTTTTTTATTGTTAATCTATGATTTTTCAACAATGGTAACACAAAATTATCATGGATACAATTCAGCAACAGTTCTGTGTTAGTTATATTCCAAAGATAGACCATATTGCCGGAGCGCATACATTCGCTCGGAGACCTGGACTATATTTATAATAAATTATTATTGTTTGTAAACCTAGATTTTGTGTGAGTTGGAGTTTTAAAGTGTGGGTCCCGTGGGTTTGGTAGACTAAGGTGTCCAATTGACCACTAGTGAACCATACTTACATATTTTCGCAACCAAGCAGGCGGTGTAATTTCAGGCATATAGGCCGTTTCAGCTTAGTTGTTGAGATGGTGTTGAAGGCTGGACTTGCAGGAATAATGCAATCTCATCTGCAGATGAGAATGCATTTTTTATTTATTTAAGGAAAAACAAACAGTTTAAAACAGAAAACACATTATGACCTTTATCCTGGAAACGATGGATGGACTGTGTGGAATGAAAGATGCTTTGGCTTGGAAGGGGGTGATTCGTGAGATGACGACTATGGAAGCAGAAGTGGTGTGCTGCGCTGACCCCAAATACATGAGGTGAAGGGCAGGAGAATGATGATGATATGAGCTTTATCCTAAATTTAAACCATTTTCAACCTTATATTATTAGACTATAAAATAATAAATAATAATAAATAATAAATTTCTTTATTAGCATAAAAACAGGTTACAGACAAATGTGAGACCCTGGCTCCAGAGCTAGGTTAGAGAGTGTATTTTATGTATTTCTTTTTTTTTATTAAAAATCATAAAATCGGTCAAGCCGTTTCGGAGGAGTTCGATAACAAACACTGTGACACGAGATTTTTATATATTAGAATGATAACCAAAAACAGGAGTAATACACATTAATCTAAACTGTTATTAATCTGTGATTAAACGGGCAACGTTCAATATTGGCTAACATAAATGCGGGGACGCGGAGTTAAATAATAAATGCAATCAATATAGCTGCAATTAGATACACTGACCTGATGCGACGGTACCTAGCCTACTAGTTTAGTTATATTTACAAAATGGAATGTTCTTTGACCACGATTAAAAGTCTATATTTATAGTACATAGTTTACTATGACTACGGTAGAGTTTCATTTGCAACTAAAACAGAAGAAAGTGGCGCAGGGCGAGCTTTTAGGCGGGCTGTCTGATTGTATTTTTTGGCGAGCCTATTGCCATCAATCGGGCACAAATCTAAACTCCGTGGCTGCTACTGAGAAATTCCTAATGGAAAAATAACCAATAACACTTTGTCCGAACCAGGATTCGAACCCAGGACCTCGTGCTCAACAGTCGCCCTTGCGACCACTCAACCAACGATTCAGTAAAACAAAAAACATGTAAATATTTGTGCTTATATAATCAAAAAAGTAACTTTTTGTGGATAGAGTACACCGCAGATAGAGAAGTAAATGGTGCCTTGGAGTATGCTAGATACTTGATTATAAATGTAGCAAGCATTTCAGTCCTTCCCAGCATTCATCCATGATAATAAACGTATTTGCATCCATTTATTTTATGAAGTAATCTTAATTCATCTGTTGCTTCGTAGTTTTAACTGCG
The DNA here is from genome assembly GCA_963853795.1 of Xestia rhomboidea. Classification (NCBI taxonomy): domain Eukaryota; kingdom Metazoa; phylum Arthropoda; class Insecta; order Lepidoptera; family Noctuidae; genus Xestia; species Xestia rhomboidea. Next base: position 16,842,382 of record OY970778.1, read on the forward strand.
TTTTTACTGAACCCTACTTATAAAAGGTTTCCACTAATTTTTATAGCCGTCAGCTACCTGAGAGGCTCGTAAACCATACACCAAACTAGACATTCATAAATAATAAGTTTCTATAACTATTCTACAAAGGAATTTAAACCTTATTCAAAGGAAATAATGTGCTCATTCTTTTTGTGCCAACTCGTAAGGGAATTTGAACCTTAAACGAGGGGATTAAGGTACTTTTCCTTTTAAAGTTAAGTTTTGTCTGTGAAGTCAATGTTGTCCTTTTGGTTTTAATTATGATGTTTTAGTGTTGCTACTGCTAAAAACGTTCGTAATGTGTTTTTTTCTTACTATCCATTATAAAGTCGTCAGTGATTTAAAGTTTTGTTTTATGTTTTAATTTTGTGGTGACATTGGGTAAAAAAGATGTATTTTGTATAGGATAGTACGCAATTTGATATCTTAGAATATTGTGAGTTTTAGTTTTAATTCAAAGAATCCTAATATTTATGTGACGTTTGATGGATGGAGAGAGAGGAAGGCCAAAGAAAATATGAGTGGATTGAGGAATGATATGAAAGAGAAAGGAGTAAAAGTTTCTGTGACGTCTGACAGGGGAGAATGGAAGAAGGAGACGTGTTGCGCCGACCCCCAGTAGAGTAGGACGGGGGCAGGAACTTAACTAAAGAAAACAGATTTAAGGATTTCTGTAACCGGAGGGCCTCCACGTTATAGTTAACGCTTACCACGAGTCTATAAACCCAATGATTATAAAAAAAAACATAGTTTCAAATAGTAAAATACGTGAACGATGATCAATTAGCAACAAACATGACGCCTACACATATTCCTTGGCAAAATAATAATTACCTCCAAACAATACCTATTAATAAATCCCATCCATTGTTATAATAAAAACAACAGCCTTTAACCAAACCCCTAATTTTATGAAGCCCTGGTATTCCGAACACGGGTGCTCACAAAAACACGCGATGGAGACATCTTAAAGGGCTTTTTATACGATTTTTTGTTCATCGAGACGATTAACAAAATGGCCGTCTTAATTGTCCCTTTCTTAATTGTTTAAAGGGACTCTTTATGGGGTATCTTAGGGGATGACATCCATGGATATTTGATTGACATGTTGATTGCTGAATTATCTGATTTGAGTTACGTGTACGTTTTTGTGTGTCTGTGTAATGTATGATAATAATAATTTGTTGTTAAGTGACAAGGACACCATAATGAGGAAGTCAATAGCCTAATTGTACCTAAAAACCGTTTCAAACTTTCACGGTTTAAAACTATCCTACTTACACTGTCACTTCGGGATATCTTCCGTGATTTGTAATTGATTGTGACTTTTGCCGTGCCTTTCTATCGAGTTCCAGTAGTGCGCCCAGCAAAACTAAGAAAGAGGGAGAAAGAGGCATTCTCCAGTCATCCCGCGATCATGACGCTTGCAACAGCGCACAAAATATCGGGAGGTCAAAGTAATTGGAAATCACGGAAGATATCCCGTAAGTTAAGTTGTAACTAGTATAGGACTAGCCCAAAACTAGTTTAATACTCGTCGTGGCTGGTCCAAACCATCCCAATACTAGTTTCATGAGTCTGAAACTAGCCCAATTCAAGTAGTAGGATTTTTTCCTTAGTCAAGTAAAACGTCGAAGCTACTACTACATGTACCTAAGTTTTATGAGAGTTATAATGTAATTCTTAATGTCACTTCGTGTTATATTACTGCGAGGGCCTCTCAATCTAAATGCTTTCCGTTTAATAGAGCCCTTTTTATTGTCACGCTACTATACAGGGGGTTTTTAAACTTTATAAGTAACTTTCAAAGTAAAGTTTTTTTTTTACAGACAGTTATTTATCCTCTTTGGTTTTATAATAGTAAACTATTAACTACTTAAACACTTAGTAGTTAGTTTTGTTAGTTTGCCAATGTTTTTTTAAGCTTGTTTTTTACTTGTTACACAAGATAACATACAAATATTTTTTTTGCTGCAATCAAAATTAAATTGTCACAAAAGATATCGGACTGCCTCGTTTGTCTAATTGTGGTCGCAAACGCGACTGCTGTGTATAAATAAGGTGCTGGGTTCGATTCCCATCGGGCAAAGTGTTATTGGGTTTTTCCATGGAGTCTGGATATGTGGCCGGTTGATGGCAATAGGCTTGCCTCCTATTACATGGGACTTAAACATAACTAGCTGCATGACTAGGGTACACCTCAGCACAAAGCGTGATGTTATGTATAATATGTATCGGATGAACCTTAGTGTTTCATAATCGGTGTAAAAAGACTCTTAACGAAGCCGAAAGGCACTTTTTCTCCCCGTCACTGCGATCATTTTTATTTAACAGTACCTTTTAGTTACGGAGATATTGAAGGTCAAAGTTGCAACTTTGTCACAAGTTTTTTAAATACATGTTTTTAATGTAAGATTTTTACTTTAAGCACCTTCACGACCCCCGTACTATTCAATCCATCCATCAGAACAATGTTTTAAGTTAAGTGCGTTACATTGAGTTATACCGAAAAGTCAGATTTTTACCAAACGTCATTTCCCAGCAATAATTTTTGCGTAGGGTTACTTAGTTTGATGTATAGAATGCTTGGTTGACGGCTTCGTGAAGTCTGTTTACAACCTGTATGTGACTCATAGGTACTGAACATCGCAATTATATTTCGTTTAATTTTATATCTCATCTAAATTTTATGTTTACAATACATCTGCCAATAATTGGCTGATTGAAATCCAACCAATGAGCCGGGACACAACTGACTGAGCCAACTTCTCCCAATGCTGATTAAAAGTTATACATCTAAACAAAAAACAACAGCCTGTACACAATGTACAAACACAACAACTTATCGGCGATACTATTAACTTATTAAGTATTATAAGTTATCTTTTATGTCGCATTTTATTTGATCGTTAACTTGTCCGACCCTTTCCAGGAAACTTTGTGACTACTTTACTATAATAACTTTACAAGTTACTTTGGGCTACTGGAATCGAGCATAATATTGAATTTTAACACGAATGGATAAATTACCAATGGGTGGTCGTAAATTGCTCGTTTTTCTTTAGGAAAGAATGGACCGGTGCTAGATTGCACAACTACTTTCCTATTTGTCAATCTTAGGCGAGACGACAAAAAAAATCTAATTAGTCCGTCACTTAGATTATCAAAAAATATTTGACAAGTGTTTTTTCTTTTGTTACGTAAACCAAATATGATGACGATACGACGCTTTTAAAATTCTCAATACGTCACGCCATGGTATAATTTTTAGCTAGTTCTGACGTCACGACCCCCACTCCCGAGTTTTGATGCGTTTTATCTTTGTCAATATTCATTGATTTACAAAAACAAAAAATACGTGTCCATAATTTCCAATACTCTAACTGACGGGCTAAATAGATTTGCAATTTTTTGATACTGTCGTCATGCCTATTCCCTGCCCAATTGATTAGAGTTCGGCGCAGCATGTCTTTTTCTTCCATTCATTTGTATTAGTCGTCATCTCAGTACTCAGTCTTTTCTAACCATAACATGTTTTACTCAATGACCTGGATCGTTTCTTTGGTCTTCCTCTACTCTTATAGTTACTTGTTCCCTATTTGTATCTAACTTCCTTTGTAAATGGTTATTTGAACTTCCTCTTGTACTCATTTCTTATAATTATTGTTAGTTTTAAGAATATTCTAAAGATACAGACTTACTTTTGATCTAGAATCTAACTGTACCTAAGTCTGACTTGGCTAACGGAGACGTACAAAAGCCTTCAGCTATAACATATCTATCTATTCACAGTCGGAGCTTCAAGTCAAGCCTCATACGAATACGCAAATATACTCCGTGTACAACTATTTTGAAATCAGATCAATAAACTTATGATACAGAGACGCCATATCTCCGGTACGCGAGCGTTGAGATCAGTTCAGTGGGAGTAAGCAGTAAAACAAATGAACTTGGTTTAAAATATTAGAAGTAGTTATTTAAACCTTCCTTCGTTATCGTTACCGCTGATAGAATGTCACTATGTCTGGGCCCTCTGGATGGGACTTGCACAGACCAGGGAAGCATGGAAAATAAAAATATTTTGTTTGTAAAAACTGCTTAAGAGTAACGTAGTTTTATTTCTCGTATTCATCTCGGTAAACCCTTTCATTTGATACCTAAATCATGGGAGTACTTACCATGGATCGGTTGGGAAAATAACTAGTCCGCCATCTTTCGCAGTCCGCCACATTAGTTTTAGAATGACATCACTTAGCTGACCATGCATTGTCATCCAAACTAAACATGTACGCAACATTTCAGCTCAATCGGAAACCGGGAAGTGGGAAGGTGAAGCCAATAAACGCGTGTTTAAAAAAGGAGAAGCAGCAATGGGTGAACAAGGTGCCAATAATGATGATGCTGGATGATGGATGACAACGTATTTGCTTAGGCAATGAAAGCAATACGAAAAAATAAATGTTTCTAAACTTGTTCTCAAACACATGCGGATTGACTAACCAAAAGTTATTTATTTTATAATGACTTCATATGTACCGTAAAATGTTTTTCTGGAATTATATATTATTATGAGATTTAGTGACCCGGCGGGTGTTTGTAAAAACATAATGGTTGATTTAACATGGCTTTTTGAGACCCTTTTGGTAATAAAATGACAATCGTGAGGTCGTTATAAATTTTTATGATTTTTCGAAAACATTAGTATTACTTTTATTATAAAAAACACCCCAAATTGTTTGAAAAAAAAAAGAATTACTAAAGGACTATTAAGAAATGAAGTAGTCTCAAGAGTGGTTATGTAAACTTCTGTTTTAGGGTTCCGTATAGGTACGGAACCCTCCATTCTGTTGTGAACCTATATTAATGTTGTGATATAATATTAATTATAGAGATTTTTTTCTACAACGTGGCAACGCCGCCAGTCTCTTGGGCACATTACCAGCTGACAGCGTTGAGGAGGAGTTTTTCGATGCCCTTTTATAGTTTGTTGTTAGTTTATTTATTTTAGTTTATTTAAGAAGTTAAGTTAAGTTAAGTTAAGTTACTTAAGTTTTTTATTCTCCTCTTCTTCTTATCGTGTGGTTAGTGCCTAACCTGGAGTCTAGAGTTCTTATGCCGCCCATGGGCCTCTGACTTGGCTTTACATGCCGCCGAGAAATATCTGTCAGGTATGCTGGTTTCCTCACGATGTTTTGTTTTTTGTTTTTTTATTAATTATGTTAATTAAATATGTAGTTTACTAATAAAAAGTACCTTTAGACTGAGATAAACTTGAATTCGTAGATAAAACGGTTTTCCTGGGGATTACGCTGCAGAAGATTGTAAAAATATACCTACTTGCATTGTATAGATTCCAGTTTTTAGTATTATATAATTGCATAGCACATGTGTGAGTACTTTGTACTGTTCAGCCGCCACTTACATTTAGTTATCTTTCATTGACTTGAATATGCCTTGGTGGCTATGAGAGGATGTCATGCTCACTCAAATGTCTCGCTGATGGTGGCGGCTGTGTCGGGTCACTTAGTTCCCTTAAATATGGTCGAGTTGAATGGTGCCGATACATGCGTCATGTTCGTGAACGGGCGCTATCAGTTGGGACTGGCCATCTCTTGGCTGCCACGGTTCGTTCATTTTAATTACTTTTATTTTATTTTTTAAAATTTTTGATTTATCATTTTACTCTGGACGCTCTTAATGTGCACGTCTTTCTACATCGTTCTCACATATACGTATAATCTCAACATGAATGATGTAACCAAGATTTTGTAACAATATTTTGATTTAAAAGAGTGTCCATGGAGTTTCTTGCCCGTTCTTCTCCATAGAGATCTACGTTAGGGAATGGGCAACTACAGTACTTTCTCAAGTTATTATGCCTTGTGACTGTGACTGTAGCTTTGCTTTTTTTTGTATTTTCGACATTCAAAAGTGCCGTAATGGTCTAATTGAAATAAATGATTTGAGTTTGAGTTTGAGTTTACGCTTGATTCAAGGCTACAATGGGGTTCTCATTTAACATCTCTTGGGGGGCGGCTAAGTTCAGCAGCATATGCTATTAGGAAAATCCGTCAATTTACTGATGTAGATACTGCTAGACTGGTATATTTTTGTTACTTTCATATTATAATGTCTTATGGCATTTTGTTACGGGGACGGGCTGCAGACATTGTCTATATTTATTCTGCAAAAAAGAGCCATCTGAGCCATATAATCTTCGTAGGCGCGATTCTCTAAGGGAACTGTTTAATGAAATTAACATCATAACGGTACATTGTCAATACATCTACGAAAACAAATGTACGTAAGAAAAAAACTACATCTTTTTAGTAAAAGAGGTGACAGACACAATTACACTACTAGAAATAGGGACCAATTAGTTCAGGCAGGCTTCAGACTCTTTAGAGTAGACTCATCTTTCATGGGTACTGTTTGAGATGATATAATAAAATTCCACATAGTACTCTTGAACTGAATTAATCGAAATTTAAGACATGCATTAAACGCACATTATGTAAGCAGGCATATTACAAATTGGACAATCAATGCCGGTCCTGCTCCACAAAGACAGGGGCGCATAAACGGATAGCACTAATTGTATTGTTGGAGCAGCTGAAGATTGTACAACTATCTTTGCATCGTATAAATTCAATATCTTGAGTATTATATAACCGCATATTCCATATTGTGTGAGTACTATGTACTAGAATGCTATCATTCGCTGGAAACCTACGTCTTTTGATCGCCCTACATGAATGTGCCTTGGCGTTTAATAGTATGCCATGTTCACTCAAATGTCTCACTGATGGTGGCGCGTGTGTCGGATCATTTAGTTCCCTTCAAAATACATAGTTGAGTTGAATAGTGCCGATACATGCGTCATGTTCGTGAACGGGCGTTGTCGGTGGGGACTGGTCAGCTCTTGGTTGCCACGGCTTATTTGAACTAATTATTTTATTTTTAAATTGTTTTTTTCGTTTTTATTATGGACACTTTTAACGTGCACATCTTGCTACATTGTTCTCACATAATGTACCATCTCAACATGAATGATGTAACCAAGGTCTTGTAAAAATGTTCTGATTTAAAAGAGTGTCCAAGTAGCTTCTTGCCCGTTCTTCTCCATAGAGATCTTCGCTAGGGAATGGGCAACTACAGTACTTTCACAGTTTTTATGCCTTGTGACTGGGACTGTAGCTACATTTAATTTTCATCTTTGTTTCGACAGTTCAAAAGTGCCTGTAATTGGCCTACTTGAAATAAATGCTTTGATTTTTATTTTAATTAAAATAAAATTATCATACCTTGCGGAATATTTTGAATTCCCTTATTTTAATATCATTTAAATTATCTATCGCTCAATCATTTGGTATAGTCCCTATAGAATGAATGCTATCGTAACTTGATCACATTTTCTTTTTTTCATAATTAACCTCTACATAAACTCATTTTCCATATCTAATCTTGTAATTATTTACTGCACAAAGATATAACATACGCCTTTAAATAAATAAATAAAAACACAACGAAACCTTTGCATTGTTTCACATTGTTACATCATAAAATAATATCACAATTTGCGAGCGCTCTCGTAGCCCGTAGCAATCCAGGCGTAGCGCTACGCCGTAGACAGTAATCTCGCATGACGTAGCCACGTAGCCATGTTTGTGAATACGCTAACCCTGTGTGCGCTCCTGACGTTTGCGAATACAATATAATTGATTTAATGCAATGTATGGAAACTATTTAATTGGTTTATTACGATTTATGAGGATTGTGTTTGTGATTTAATTGAATTATTAATTGCTTGTTTAGATATTATTAGGTTTGTAACATAATTGCATAATTATATAAGTACCTACTTATGCAAGATTTAAATTTAATTTTGATAATACTTTGCCTAATTTTTGATCCACGTATAGTACAAGATGGCCGGCAGTCTAGTAAATATCATACAAGGACGTATACAAGTTTAAAAAAAAAGTTTGGTGAAAAATGCAGTATCTAATAATGTTATAGTAATTAGAAGGCCAACTGGGTAGTTACTCATAACTAATATTGATAACATCAATAAACTAATAAAATAATTAAGTGATTAGAAAACGATCGATAATTTTCAATTCAAATGATTCAGAGATAAAGTAGGTATAGCCATCCACTTGATAAAATAGTTTATTATATTATTATCTTGTTTGAAATCTCGTTGCCTTGTCATGATTAATTCTTAGAAATAATTACATAATTTATAGTTTGGGAACTGTTATTCCCCTAAATTGATTTAAGCAGTAAGCAACAATAGTAATTCTAGTAGAACATAACATCACGCCTGTAATCCCCGAAGGGTTAGACAGAGGTGTGCCTAACGGTACACCCACATTTCGCCAGTTATGTTTAAGTCCCATGTAATAGGGGGCAAGCCTATTGCCATCAACCGGGCACAAATACAGACTCTACTGCTACTGAGAAATTCCTGATGGAAAAACTTTGCCCGACCTGGGAATCGAACCCAGAACCACACTCTCAGCAGCCGCGCTTGCGACCACTAGATCATCCTGGCAGTATGGTCGCTTAAAAAAAGTTTTTCTGGAGAAGTATTTGCCACCACACATAATTCTAGCGACAAACAACATTTATGGAACTTAAAATAGCTAGGTCAATGTAAAAAAGATGAAAAATTTACCAAATAGTCGCTCACAACTAAAAACGGAATAATTATTTAAAAATGTTAACTTTCATATCAACAAAAAATATACCATCGATCATCATTAACATACATAGTAAATAAATCTAAAACTAATTGAACTATTACAAAAACTAGTTTGTAAAAGCGAAAGGCTTCCCATACTTCTTATAAACACATTACTGCTCTTAAACCGGTAAAGTTAAGTTAGTACTTCCGTTATTGAAGGAAATCGTCGGTTGTTCATTATTATTCTACGTATTAGTGTTGTACGATGCGATACGATACTTTACTTTACAGTATCGATACAACAAGGTGCGATACACAACATAACATCAAGCTTTTAAGCCCCGAAGGGCTAGGTAGAGGCGTACCTAATAGCACACCCACATTTCGCCAGTTATATGTAAGCCCCATGTGCCTAATAGGGGACGGGGCTATTGCCATCAACCGGGCAAAAATCCAGATTACAAGAGAAACTCCTGATGGAAAAACCAATATCACTTTGCCCAACCTGGGAATCGAACCCAGGACCTCATGCTTAGCAGTCGCGCTTGCGACCACTGGACCAACAAAGCACCGGTACACCGATATTGTGGATCGACAAATGAGTACGATGGCATGCTCGATATAAAAGTATCGGTAGCGAAATGAATACATCGTATACCACATTATAACAAATCACATGGCCAGTCAGTATGAAACAGGTGTTTTATTTATGAAAATAATATCTAGTATGTTGTTATTTTTAGAATGGCGGCGCCGGTATTGGATAAATGAGTTGCCGTATTTTGCTTAGGACCTGAGCAGTTAATAGAAAGATTTGTACGTTTTCACAAGCACATACAGAGTACAAAATAATTGTTGGATTTCTGCTTAGATTCTAGAGAGAATAATAAATACGATACTTTGGCTTGATGTAAGTTAATATCAATCCGCAAATAACTTCTATCGATATAAAAGCAAGTATCGTGCCTCAGATAAGACGATTCAATATTTGGAGAATCGATAAAAAGCCATTCGATAAGATCCCAGAATCGTATCGCGTAGTTGCGATTCGGATCGATCCAAGGTATACGGTATATAATAAATGCCAGTATGGTGCATCCCTACTACCTATTAATACTATTAATAGTTAATAAAGCAACATTCATTATAAATGGAACCATAAAGTTAAGCTGATCACTTTCCCGATTAGATTTTGATAAACGATTGTCGTTAATTGAATTTTAATTGAGCGTTTTAGGGTTAAGAATATTTTAGAAAAGTGTAGTTGTAAATATTTTGAAGTTGTACTTTGAGCAATAAATGCATTTTAATAAAGTGAAACACGGTAATCAAAGAGATCTGTTCACAAACTATGATCCCATATCTCAATTATGCCATTTGGCATAAGTGAATGCCAAGATTGATACGTTACAGTTGTGCTGACAATAAGTTTTTTTTACCACTAATAATAAGCAACATTACAGACTCGTCCAAATTCGGTAACAAAATATAAAAAGTTGGTTATTTCAAGTACATTAAGATGTTGGTCTGTTAGTCCCGAATAGTTTGTAGAGCTAAATATTTTTGACTCTATTATTTCCACGTTTAATGTTTCAGGAGTAGAGGAGTGCCTAGAAGAGCCCGATTAGTAGCGAGTCTACAGACTAATACCACTAGTAATCTAAGTTCGTTCAGTCCATCCAAAGGTTGTCTGAAAGATCTTATCGCTACCAACGATTTAGTAGCGATAAGACCGACGTTATACATACCCATACAATATGAGCAATATTGTAAAAGAGCTGTGTCATAATAATTTTGATGTACGATAAAGTATATTCTATATACAGGGTGTAATGTAAACGGACCCTTCACGAAGGCGTCAACCAAGCATTCTGTACGCGCGCAAAAAATATTGCTTGCACCTATTTTTTGGGTGTGAACAATCACGTTTTACGGTAAGGCTCAATGTAACGCACTCAAAACATTATGCTAATGGATGCATTGACTAGTACGGGAATCGTGGAGGTATTTAAAGTAAAGTTATAACAACAAAAACTTGTATCTATAAAAAACTTGTGGAAAAGTTGGAACTTTGACTCCAATATCTCCGTAACAAGAAGGTATGGTCCATTACAAAAAAAATATCGTAATGACGGGGAGAACAAGTGCCTTTCGGCTTCGTCAAAAGTATTTTACACCTATTATCTATGTAATAGAGTCGATAAACTGTAAGCGTACTGAACGCTTCCGCCTATTCATTCAGGTCTTATGTGTTTTCGTGTTTTCAGTCTTATGATTTCGTACGCTCACCTTTGCTCACATGCAAACACATTCATTATTCAACTCCCATACCACCTCAAGCTTACAGAGCAAAATGAAATTAACTCTTAAACTAATTAAACATCGCCTAACAAAACAATGTGCGTCACTTGAGCAAACAACTGTCGCATAATTACTGTTAACTCGTTATATAGCGCGTTATATAGCACGTGTAATATAACAGTATAACAGGCTGTAATGTAGCATGTGCCGTTAATATTTCAAATGGATACATAGTAATAACAATGCGATGTGATGGTGGGTACAATTAGGTGGAGTTGTATGTTCGACGAATTACGGTGCGAAGTTTTAGGTTTTTTTTTTCTGATAGAATTTAGCGGACAGTATTGATTATTATTGGGCATTTGAGCAAGGTGAGATAAAAAATGATTTGATTTGAAAATCATGATTCCAATTGAAATGATCCTCAGTTCCAAGTTATGGATGTTGATATAATAAGCTTATAGTAAAAAACTTATTTTGAAAACAAGCTTTTAAAGATAATTAGTGTGACGTAGGGATTTTTCTTTTTTCTTTCTTAGTAAACCCTTTTAATTGATACCATATATCCTCTCAATATTAAACACATAACCGTTCCGGAAATAAATCTCTATACGATGGCGCAAACCGCATCAAAATTCGTTGCGGAATTTAGAAGAAAAACGCGGTCATACAGACAGACACTAAAATCGACTTGAATACATAGTGATGTATAGATGACGCAATAATCAACGCCGCCTATAACCACTATTTTAAAGTTTAAATAAATTATACGAATACCATTGTAATAATTGTTGTCATTAGGTACCATAAAATACATATTTTTAAGTTAAAAAGGCAATCATCATCACTTGAAAAAAGTAAATCCTTTACGAAAACCTTCCCCTACTAACTCAAAGCCTCCACCAGGTACAGTCGCGCACACCACCCGTACACCACTACACTCGACACGCGCGCCAGTGTGCCAGCAAGCGCTTGTGTGCGCGACTGTAATAGAGCGATGACGTGATTTCCTGTGCTGAGTTATTGCTACTGTACCGGCGCTAAATGCTTTGCTTGCTGTGACCTTGTAAGGGGGTTGGTCGTTTTTGTTTTGATGATTTTTGAGTTAGTAAAGAATTGTGAATGGATAATAATTATTTTTATTAATGTAGATTTTATTAAATTGATTGATTATTGTGAATCGTGATTTAATGAACCGAGTTTTTCTTTTATTGTTGGCTTTGATTGGTTTTACAAATCTAAATAAAAGATAGGGAAGTATGTGATTAAATAATAATCTCAAAATAATCGGAAATACTTAAGTGATAAACCATCAGATATAAAATGTATCTTAGGAATCTGGCTGGAATGATCGGATCATAGAAAAAATAAAACGTGTTTGACTTTGTACATGTAAAGCTTAAATTGATACTTAAAAATGTTTATTGATATCTGTATTTTTTATCACTTAACATTTTTAACCTTGACTGTTCACACCACAAGTTAATTAATACGTAATTGACAATAAAGTCATGTGAGTGCTATGTTTAGCAAGGTTAAATCGAATAAACAAATCTCAAACCTCAATCTGTTTTTTCTTGTATACTGAAAACCTAAAAGTGTTATTTCCTTAGTTAATTGGTTTCTGCTGTCTTTATATAACGATAAATAATTTCCTTTGCTATCTTACACTAATTTTTAATTATAGCAGCAATCAAATTCACATTTATCGAGATATAAGAATGATAACTAAACGATTACCAGTAATCGTCGATATCTGGCATCATTAATGATATATTGAGAGGGTTAATCGAATATTTTTACATGTTATTTAAGTATTATGATCAAGCGAAAAACATTTTATCTATTTTGATAGGTGAAATTACTGTATGTAGTATGATACCTTTGTTATCGTAAATGATTTTAATTATTTTGTGACGCCAATTGTATTTTATTAATTATACCTAAAAGTTAAGTAAGGAAGATAGTAAGTAAAGGTTCGTTTTGTGTTGCTAAAAACATTAATTTATCTGAGTTTACTAAAATGGCTGTTTATTCTTTATTAGTTTAATTCGGTTCTAAAAAATAATTTAAAAAATATTTTCTGAAGAATTAATTAAAGTCAACTCACGAGTAAGTAAATAACAGCTTGATGGTTTAGTGTTTTGCTACTCATAATATCTGTCTATCGTACATCTCCACATTTATTTAAATTCAAAACAAACATCGCACAAACCACAGTCTCAAAACTTGAATCCCGCGAGACGCTCTTCCAAAGTTACATCGCTTGTCCCCAGCGAGGGGTGGAGAAGGCAACAACTCATAAAATTAAGCGATTTGGATGTGAGTTAGTCTAACTGTGAGGATCGCCGAGTTAACAGCCCGCTAGCTATCTTCCTCGCACACGCACACTGGCGCGGCGTGTGTATCCGCGTCACTCACACATTGGGCCAGACTCGTGAAGCCGCCAGTCCAACGTTACGTCGGTTCGCACACGTTTCGTGTTCTCGTTTGGTTCCGTTCCCGCCACAATGCGCTGATTATCGGAAGTGTAATTGACGTTTGACATTTATGATCTGTCATTATTTCTGTGTTTTTTTATTGAGTGTTGTGTTTTGTTGCACGGATAACTTGTTATAGGTGAGTTTGTAATATTTTTTAAGTTAAATGTTTGTTTTTGTTGTTAGCAATTAAGCTGGTTTCAAAAGTTTTGTTTTAAATTAAAAATTTGTTGTACTTGCTTTTTAGAATGTTTTAAAGTAAAGTAAACCAAAGGGGGTTGAGAAACTTTCTTAATGAAATCACTAATTAGTAAAAAAATACGTTTAGTTAATAATATTGTTTTCAAGCAGAGTATCGGTAATCATACTTGATAGACACCTGTATGTAGTCAAATTCGGAGCTTATGACTAAAAATAAATAGTGTCACAATTTATTCCAATACTAATGTATTCTTCTTCTTTTCATTGTTTACATAAGGCGGACGGAAAACTCCATTTAAAAAAATGTAGATAATATCCATACCGCTTTCCGAAGTTTTAAAAGTCTTAATAATTTATGAAGCATTTAATTATTTTTTTACCTTTCAAATAGACTGCAGTTTAAAAAGCAAAATAATACGGCAAACAAAAAAGATTTCCAAAAAGAAAACTGGAAAATATTGACAAAGAAATTAAGAAAGCAGCTGAGCACCAGCAGATATTAAAATACGCAGTTCCTTTGTGCTCTACATCTTCGTGTTTTACCTTTATTACGTTTTTATATGAACACAAATAAATAAATAAAGAAAGTAGCATTAATACATACGGCTATCATTAACAACTTCTCAACCAAGTATTCATTACATGCTTAAACTTTTAATATCAATTAATTAATTGAGTTAAAATTATAATTTAATTAAGTTAAAACATTAATCGGGAGGCAAGTGAAGGGTTAAGATAAGTTCAAATTACCAACGGAAACACTTCTTGAACCGATTGAAATAACTACATGATTGGTTTAGAGAACTTAATTGATTATGAGTCATTTAATTGCAGTATGCAGTGACAGATTAAAACCCCGACGGTTGATTAACCGGAACCGTTCATACTAAAGTGATTATTATTGTCATAGAGTGCATTAAAATGCACTATTTGACTGACAACAAAACGGGTCGATCTTTGGGTTTTCAGCAATTTTTGCTGAAATTGGCTCCTGGATGGGCTGACCACCCATTACATACCGGGTTTCCTCCGTGCCTCGGAAAGCACGTTAAGCCGTTGGTCACGGCTGTCATTTGTATATCTTTGACAGTAGTTACAGGTAGTCAGTGGCCTGATAATCTGAAAGCCAATCTTACCAAGGGGTATTGTATTACCCAGTAACTGGGTTGTGGAGGTCAGATAGGTACTAGCTTCATGTAACATACTGATACTAAGCTGTACCCGGTTATACTGGTAGCCGACCTAAACATAGTGAGGAAATGGCTTTTGCAGATCATGAAAGTGCATTAAAATTGTCCGGCGCATCCTGAGTGATCCTTGTATCTATCATCTTGCTAATTGATTAATAACTACTATTACATAGGATATAAACAAACATTGAAGATAAAATCGAATGATTGAATCATTGTTAAAACTGAAAAAGACCACTTAAGAGTTCCTAAATGGTCTTTTTCAGTTTTGTAATTGAGAATTTTACCCCCTTTTTATTAAATGCGGAGTAGAGTTTAAACCAGTATAATAACGTTCAGTTAAATCATATAATTATTTATGTGGGAATTAAGTACTATCATAACTACATATTTACCGCGTTTTTAGATAGGTAAAGGGGTAAAAGTATTTGCTTGGATAACCTTTATACTAAGTTAATATTATAAATTTTGTAAGTATAGATGTAGGAGACAATCTCCGAAACTTACTCATCCGAATAAAAAATAGTTATTTGTGCAACAAGAGAGCAAAGTGGGTTTTTGCTGCGAGTGTTGATTTTGAATCCCGAGTAAGCGAAGGATTCTATAGTTGAATCACGAGCGTAGCGAGTGATTCTAGGTTAGAATCCTGAGCGTAGCGAGGTATTCAAAGACACGAGATGCAAATAACTTTGGTCTCGTGTAACACATACAACTTTTCACCTCAGCAGCGAGAACATATACCTAAAGGTAAAAAAAACAACATGGTAAAAATTAAATCAGCACACAACATTAAGACATTGACACATGAGAGTAGCGGTGGCCCAGTGGTGGCGGCCCCGACTTACGAATAGTAAGTCGTAGGTTCGAACCTAGGCAGGCGCATGACTTTGTGTAATTTATTTCATCATCACTGCTCTCAAAACGATAAAGGAAAACATCGTGAGGAAACCGGCATGTCCTATAACCAAAAATTCGAAGACATGTGACATCTACCAATCCGCACTGGGCCTGCGTAGTGGATTATAGCCCATTCCCTCTCATTGAGAGGAGGCCGTGTCCCAGCAGTGGGAACGTTAACAGGCTGATGATGATGACCACATTTAACAATTTCAAAAAATCAAAAGTTAAAAGTAAAATGGTTGCAGTTTTGCAAACAAAAAGTAACACTGCAGACTTCCATTGCTTAAAAATATCATTAGTTTTTAGATATTTTTCGCGAGACTTTTCAGGCAGGAAACTTAATTCTGCATTTTTTACATTATGCTTCAATTCTCTGGGAGTTAAATAGCAGACATCGTCACTGGACTCACTGATATTTATTTGTTATTATTACTTTATTATCCAAATTTTATTGTACGTTGTAGTTAGCGTACATTGACTTGATCATTGCTAGCGTACAAAACAATAAAAATTTAAAACCCGCAATTTTTTTAAAATGCGTTCTGAAACTACACTCGCGGTATTCTGTCTCAATATTAAAGATTGTTATAACTAAAAATAAATAAGTAGATACATGATAAACTTCGTATTTTTTTCTTCAACATTCTTGATCTTGATATAAAAAAATTAATTCGATTATTCGAAATAAACAGCGATATAACATTTTTTCATTTACAACCTAAACACGCAATATTACGTTTATCGATTTACAATATCGGTATCCGAAAGTTTTATTGTTTGTTTCTTTTTTGGGCCTACTAGATATGAAATTTGAAAATGAATTTCGAATCGACTTGTTTCTATCTCTCGCTTTTTTCGTATCGAAATAAAATTGACAGAACAAAGTGAAATTGAAATCTTTCAATTGAAAAATTTTGAGAGTAGACCTGCACAGATCTCGGTATTTAAAAAAAAATACTAAAAAGTTACTTTGTCTCACGCTCGCAGCAAAATCGAATTTTGCTCACTGTCTGTAAACAGCAACACCTGCTTGTTTGAGGTGCTGAGGTGAAAAAAACTTTCTCTGATAGATAGCTACATTATTGCCAAAAGTCGCGCGGACAAAGTTGCGAACGAAAGCTAGTGTTACATAAAATTAAATAACCTTTTATTCTTTGGCAACCAATGTTGCAGCTACAATTTTCCAGAACGAGGAAAATCGAGAAGCAAAAAAATTAATGACCTGTCAAAATGTCGAAAAATATTTTATAGCCCGCTATCCCCTAAATAATATATGTTTCACAAAAAATGTTAATCTTTAAATGGATTTTTACAAAATATACTATTTGGGAAGGCAGCGGTCGCGGCCCCGACTTACGTAGACTAGCTTAGTAAGTCCTGGGTCGAACCCAGCCAGATGCATTACTTTGTGTAATTTATTTCATCACCACTGCTCTCAAAACGGTGAAGGAACACATCGTGAGGAAACCTAGTCCTAGAATCAAAAATTCGAAGACCACATGTCTTATCAGGATTATAGCCTATTCCCTCTCATAGAGAGGAGGCCTGTGTCCCAGCAGTGGGAACATTATACTATACCATTATGCAGTTATCGGCAATTTAAAAACCTAAGCGCTAATACAAACCTTTTCACATTCAAAAATCCGTTTAACAAACAACGAATCATGAGTTAATAATCTGTTAGGAAAATGTTTACCAAACTATTCAAATTCGCTATCGATTGGTTCCTCTGTGTTATTAAGATTATGCGATAGAACAATAATTGGGCAAGATTAACGTTATCACAAACAAGCAATATGCCTTTTTAAATATTCCAGCTATTGACGCATGGCCAATTTAAATTGTTTAAAACAAATGAGTTCTTGTTTAACGGTACTTAACTACAACTTTTAGTAATGAGGTGGAGATTTTGGTATTTGATTTGTTTTGTGAGAATGATGTGGATATTTTGTTGTTATTGCTGGTAATGGACACCACCATGGCCGACGCTTAAAAAGCGTTTAAAGTATTTTCTTATAATTGAATAAGTTACGGACAGATTGAACTTCGTTAATAGGTAAGCACACAGATAATAAAATGTACTGAATCGTTTTTTTTTGTACTTTCTTCACTGTTTCCGGAAAACGCATTAATTGATTTTGAACTAACAAAAAAAAACCTCCTTCTGGCGCAGTCGGGTAAAAATAGAAGCGATAACAAGACAGGTAATTGAAAAAACCTTGCGCATTTTCAAGAATTTTCATTTTTGAATCCAACACAAGGGATTATCACATTGGTTCAGCTTACATTAAGTCTTTTTTGAGATTATTAATTTATTATCGTTGTTTTCAGAGTTATCTTTTAAAGTTGTTTTAATTGAATTAAGTGTATGTATAATATTTGGGAATCCCCTACAACATTTATGTCAATTTGTCATCCTCTTTAGATTGCCATTATTCGAAATTGTACGTCTTTTTATTAAAATTGTTCTCACATTCTTTTTAATGATTGACAAAAAGGAGAAGCCGCGTTTGCCAATGTCGCTTTGTGAATGGGTGACCAACCATTACATACCGAGTTTTCACTGTGCCTCGGAAAGCACGTTAAGCCGTTGGTCCTGGTGGCCATTTGTAGATCTGTGACAGTCGTTATACGTAGTCAGTGGCTCGGAAATCTGACAAACCATTCTTATCAAGGGATACCCAGTACTAGCTGGGTTGTGTCAGATAGGTAGTCGCTCCATGTAAAATACTGGTAATCAGCTGGATCCCGTTAGACTGGAAGCCAACCCCAATAAAGTTTGAAATGGCTAGGCAGAAGATGATGATCGACAAAAAATCAGGACAATCATGTACTCTTGAAGAAGATCATGTTCTGAATTAATGAGAACAAGTTATACGTCGACTTCAACCCTGGACTGATGCATACTTAACTCCTTCTGTGAACTGCTCGCTCAGTGATCGTATTCTGTAACTTAATGATCAATTGATTTGTTTTCTATCAATAGGTTGGTAGTTTCTGAGAACTAGAGGGCAATACAATTGATGCATGTTGCTGTTGGCTTTGGAGTAATTTAAATATTTGATGCAGTGTTCGTTTGAACAGCAGTTGGAGCCTAGTTACCAACAGTTTTTTTAAAGAAGGAAAGTTTGATTTTCTAGTGTTTACTTACTTTGCTTTTACTTACTTTACTTGCAAACTGTACTTAACAATTAACCTGTATACCTGTATTGCAGCTCCTCGGCTCGATCTTTAGGTTAAAGCGTGCTTACCTAGGTTGGTCCATAGATGGGTCACGCATTACATAAAGAGTTTCCTCCGTGCCTTGGAAAACACGTTAAGCCGTTGGTCCGTTATAGGTAGTCAGACGTCAGATAGGCAGTCGCTCCATGTAAAATACTGGTACTCAGCGCTGCGTCCGGTTAGACTGGAAGCCGACCACAACATAGTTGGGAAAAGGCTAAGCTGATAAACTTTTTAAGTCTGGCGAGCTATTAATAAATACGTCGCGATTTAGTCACACGATTAAGATTAGGTCAGATTATCCATGGTAACTAAGTAGGATGCTATTACCTACAAAAATTACTTGACGACAATGTAAAAGGTTTTATAAAAAGTATAATCAGCCTATATCCTCCCCACTACAACACTGTGAGAAATTAGTTGGTATTTAGAGCCAATTTAAAAAATATAAAGTTGTATTTAAAAAAAACATGTGAAAATGTTGTATATTTATATTTACTGGGGATAGTCAACTATTGACACATCCCCAGTAAATAAAAAAATCACAGTAACGGTAAGACCTTTCCGGCTTCGTTAACGGTGTTTTTACGCCCTTTATAGTATTGCCAAATAATCTCTGATATTCGCAGCCCTTATTTCCATATATCTAGGAGTCAGGTAAAAAAACCGGCGAAGTGCGAGTCGGACTCGCACACACAGGGTTCCGTAGCATTAAACAATATTAAAATAATACAAAAAATCAGCCCGCAGTTACATACAAGTATGGAGAGCAACCCGTATTTTTGTTTTTTTCATGATTTTACATTATAGTTGTATGGCAGTTCTTAGGATACACCAACTCGTCAAATTTCAACAGTTTCGGACTAAAATGTCTGTGACATACGGAGGCACATTCAGACAGATGGACCGGGCGTATCTATAAGGGTTCAGTCCTATCCATCTGGCAACGGAACCCTAAAAAGAGCCAATTCCCAGTGACCTTCCTCCACAAAACCTTGCCGATAGCGATATATTCCATGAATATGACCGCTGAGACGGATTAACGTTACAAAAGAAATATTTCGTCATCCGAACTCGAGTCATTCACAGTTCGACGGGCAACTATAATGGGGTTATTTTCACTTCATTTTCCCATTATTTTCAGTTGTCATATTCCGTGTTATTTTCTATCCGATGTGATGATTGGTGGTCCTCAGGAATATCAGCACATATTTTTTTGGATAGTCTTTTATGTTGTTTTAAGCTTGACACATTGGGGAAATGGAAGATAATCGGTAATCTAGATTTTGAACCTCCATGCATAAAGTAATTGAGCAGGCAGGCAATAGAATAATTAGGTGACCTGTTATTTTTTAAATCAGTTTGCTGTAGGAAATCTACCGATAGGTAATAAAAGAAAAAAAAAATACCGTAGAAATTGCTAATAAGTGATAAATAAATGTGAAAACCTAATCTCTCTCCTGCTCTGTTCGAGCGGAGGATTTTGCCCGCCTACAGTTACATACTGGAGATATTTTCAGTGACACAATGATAAAACATCACGCCTGTAATCCCTGAAGCGTTAGGCAGAGGTGTACGTAATAGTACACCCATATTTCGCCAGTTATGTTTAGTTCTGTGATTTAGAGGCCGAGTTTACCGCAAGTCCAGACTCCTTGGCTGCAAGTTGATACAATACTAGCGGCCAGTCCCAGTTTCTCACGGGTGGACATTTTATTTTAAATATAGCCTGTAACTAGCTGATGCCCGCGGCTTCGCCCGCCCGCAACCTTCCTCTTGAATTACTCTATCTATCATATTAAAAAAACCCGCATCAAAATCGGTTGCGTAGTTTTACATAGTCATACATAGGGACAGACAGAAGCGGCGGGGGACTTTGTTTTATAATATGTAGTGATGTTACTCAGGGATAATGTGGAATTCCAATGGTGAAAGAATTTTTGAAATCGGTCCAGTATTTTTTGAGTTTATTTAGTACAAACATACAAATCTTTCCTCTTTATAATATTAGTGTAGCTGTAGATAGTGTAGATGGAAATTTGGTAGGTCTTATTAATGGCAGTGGCAGCAGAACCCATAACCAGTACTTAACATGGAGCGACTGCCTATCTGACCTCCACAACCCAGTCACTGGGTGATACGGTACCACTTAAAGTTCCACACAAAAAGAAACGGGACGAGTTGCGGAATGAAAATATTATTTATTTTGATTTTCATCAACTCGTCCCAAATGGGCCGTGGGCATGTGGGACGATTTAATGAATTACTCCACTTGGTAAGACTTTTGGGCTTCTGACAACTGGTAACGACTGTCAAAGATCTACAAATGCCAGCTGAGACCAACGACTTAACGTGCTTTCCGAGGCGCGAAAGGTACTCGGTAGGTAATAAACGGTCACCCATCACTGCTTTATATTGCCACATATTTTAAATAATATTTACCACAATTTATCGGCAACTACATATCAGTAGTAACGTGTCGATTGTCAGCGTGGCGATTTTTAATTGTTTCTATTGTCTGTCGTTTTGATCGAACATCACGTATAATTAATATTTATTGTGCTGTGCTGATGCGGTTTTGTAATCTGTAGGGTTGGTTGAAAACTAGAACGATTATTATTGGTTTTAATAGAATAGTGGTTGTATTTAATTGCAGCCATTTATTAAATGTTTTCATTTGTTAAAATTGTAATAGATTATAGCGATGAATATTTGGTTGGAGTGTAGCCTTAGGGGCGCTACGGCGCGAGGACAGAAAAATTTAGGCAAAAAAGTGTTATTTTCGCAAATCATTTATTTTGTAGATTCTATCGTATAAAACACCTAAATATAAGGCTAACAGTATCTTGGTGTTTTTTGTCTCCAACAAACCGTTTGTCGTAAAAACGTTGTCGAAGGGATCCAAAGGTTAGGTTAGGTTATAACTGTGACCAAATACGCGCGAGCCGAGCGAGCGAAACGAGCGGTGCCGCGGCAGCGACCGGCGAGCGCTATCTCGAAATTGGTCGCGAAATTTTTATCGTTTAATTCATTTAAGTCTTTTTTTCATAGTGCCCCTAAGACGACCCACTGACCGATTATTCTCCATGTGCCAAGTCAGCATTTTCCTGCCTCTCTACCCACTCATTTATTTCTGGTCGACGCTGCACGCCTTCTTCTTCCATACTTCTCTATCAGCCGATATCTCAGAATTCAATTCGAAATTCTATCCATCATTTCTTTGGTCTGCCTATGTAAAGTGTCAACTAAGAACGGGTTGTCCAGTGAAACTGATCGCGATTAGCAGATCTAAACTGCGTTCCAGATCCATGATTTAATGAGTATTACCCTGACATTTCTTGAACTCGGATTTACTGATCGCGTTCAGTTGTATTGGTGAAAATTTAAAAATAAGCAATTTGCAATTCTGCAGTCCTGTTTAATATTTCGTGAACTGTGTCTTTCATTATTTATTTATCGTGCTATCATATTTAATTCAATGACGTAAATAATTCAGTTCACTTGCTTGTGAAATATAAAACTACGTGGGAATGACAATCATTCCGGACGTGTTGGAACATGAAATTATTAAATCAGGCTTCAACATTATAAGAAATACTGTTACTTATTTTTGGTAATAGATTATGTATAATCTGTTAGAAAACGTAGCTGTTAGGTACTGTTGATTTTTATTTTTAGCCTGTGATCTATCTTCTCCCTCGTGTAGTTTCAATAAGTTTTATAAGAAAGTTAACTTGTGATAAGGCACTGGAATAAAATATGATTAAACTACTGAATGATCTGTTATAACTCTTGTCTCCTAATTGTTATCGTATATTTCAAAGTTGGCATTTCATATTTTAGTCTACTTGACTAAAATATGAAATGCCAGCTTGAAATTGCTAAGTACTTCAGCATAAGCATAGCGTAATGCCTTTAATGTTCCCACTGCACTGCTTGGATACAGGCCTCCGCTCTATGAGAGGGAATGGGCTATAGATAATCCACCACGCGGGCCCAGTGCGAGTTGGTAGATGTCACATGTCTTCTGAATTTTGGTTCTCTACGTGTTTATTGCACTTTCGCATAAAACATATAAACTAATAAAATTAAAAACTAAAATGTTCACACCCAATCAAAACTTTTTTGACAGCCTCTCTACTTTTATAACCTGTGGCCTATTATATCAAAATGGCGGCCAGTTCCGTCCAATTACAAACAAGGATTATGACATTAGTCGCCGGCGCAGGCGCTGTCAAAGTTGCGGAAGTGTGGCGACGTGTGTGGCCTGTTAGATGTCACCGGCAGAGATGTAGCCCGAGTATGTCCATGTTGATCGGAAGACGACTTTGATCGTAATTCGTGATTCTTGTCTCGGATATTAATTTAAATTATGTCGATGATGGTTAGAGCGGGATTTTTTTGTCTGTCGCGTTTGTTTAGTGGTCTCTGAGCCTATTGCTAAGCAAGGAGTTATAAGTCATTGTTGATTTTTAAAGTGTTGTTGAGTTTTTCGTAACCATGAGTTACTACCTAGACTCCAGGCAGTAACTCATCGTCCAGGTCCTTGGATTTGCACAAGATTTTCAGTAGCTTATGATATACATTTTTGATTAATCTGGATCGAATGTCACTCGGATAAGGCACGTTACATTAAATATCGCTTTATTTAAATACCAAACTGTAGATACGAATCTAGATTCATAATCTAATTTGAATTAATCTGAAGCACGATAACCCCGTTCTTCATCAGGTGCTTATTAATAAAACACAATACCTGTCTTGTTTATTTATTACTTACATCAAAGTAGGCTAAATTATTTTACAGGAGAGTTCTCAGAATTTAGAAATAAGTTGCGCTCCTCTGGATGGTTATTGGTTTTGCTTAACCAATTTTAACGTTATTTATTTAGCATTGTGTGTGGTCGGCCGGATATTAAAACAACAGATATTAATTTTAAATCTGTTAATTTAAATTCTGTTAATGCTGCCGTAGAATAACGCCCGATTTTTGGAATGTAACACGACACAAAAATTAGGAGTGTCAAGCACTATGATTTGGTTGATTGTAATAACAACAGCATCACTGGACTGGATGATGATTTTCGTTACAGAAACCAGGAGTTAGTCATCATCACCTTCCTGCCCCTGTCCCATGCTACTTGAGGTCGGCGCAACACGTTAATACAGTTTTATCATTCTGTAAGAGTTTGCCTCCGATTTTATTTCTGTACCTATCTGAAATAAGACCAGTTACAAACTTGAACAGAACCGTAAACACGACTTCAGATGTAATCATCATCATCATCACCTTCCTGCCGTTGTCCCAGGTCTTCCATTCTCCTCTGTCAACCGTCACGCTATCATTTACTCCTTTATGGATAGATTGTGTGAGGACTGAGGAGTGATACCAGGTGTGACAGAAAAAAAGAGTTTTTGCGAAAAAAACCGACTTCCAAAAAAAACAATAAAAACTCTAAAACAACTTTACGTTCGAAGTCGGTGACTTTGTATGTTTCATTGACTTTTTTGCTGACCAGTTCTAACCGATTGAAAAGAACGGTCACACCAAACGCTTCGCCTGCCCAACATTACGCGCACATTGCAATCACGACACCAACAGAATCTATTGGCACTATAATCTAGATTATAAAAATACTTACAATAATATAATTTCAATGATATCTTAATGATTCACTGTGGTAACCTGTTTTATGTGTTTATTATACCTAGATCATACCAATATGCACCTGATACAATCAGATAATTGCAATAATTGACGTAATACAATATTATAATGTACTCTATCTTAGATATTAAACGGTATGGCCAAGATTATATGATAATCTTTAATGGAAATTTTACGTTTTTATCAAAATAATGTATCTGGTAACATTAAAATAGCTCTTATCATATTGCAGCAACGTCGCTCGCTGATTTAATCATCAGTTCATTAAAACACACAATGACGAAGCTTAAACTTACATCCGGATAATGTTACAATCTGTCCGGATGTGTGTATGTCCAGCTTTTTGGTCCTCCATCCGAACTTTTTCTAGCCTTCTCTTGAGTCCGGAGAAGATTTCAAACATTAAATAGTAACCTGGAGTAGACTGCCTCGTTGGTCCAGTGATCGCAAGCGCGACTGTTGAGCATGAGGTCCTGGGTTAGATTCCCAGTTCTGGCAAAGTGTTATTGGGTTTTTCCATCAGGAATTTCTCATGGAAGATGAAGAGATGCTGCGCCAACCACAAATAAATTGATATAAGGGCAGGAGAATGATGATGATGGTGAATCAGCCCGTGGTGTTCCCACTGCTGGCACAAAGGGGGGACCCTCAGTGCCAGGGGTTAGGCTGTAAGGCTGTCATCCACGACTCAGGTCCAGAGCGGTAGAGTTCTTTTTTAGTAATGGGACATGATGGTTTCCTTACGATGTTTTTTTCACCTGATTTTTGATTGCTAGAGCATTTAGTATTCTGCTGAAAACAGTCTTATCATTACTTTCACTATCTTGACTAAGCTTTCGGAATCTGACAATATCCTTCCTATCCAAAGCCATAAATAAGTTTCAAAGCTAATCTTCGGCTTTCCAAACGGGTAATCTTAGTTCGGACACCATGTAGTCTGCAAAACACAGCGGATGAGTATGACAGTTATACTCTTAAACCGTTTCTGTTAATTGTGGAACATTTCCTCAACTAACATCTATTTGATCTCCTTTGATATTCCAAATTAATTTATTGCATTTTCATATGTTTTTGATGAAAGCCGTTGGATTTGTTTTTAATAAAAACACCATATGGCTCTTTTGATTTCTTTGACATTCGTTTGAAAACGTGTTAATTTGATAAGTGGGAATTGTGTCAATGAAAGATGGAAGTGGAGGAGGTCGTTTGTTTAATGTGCGTGGGGTAGGCAGAGTTCTGGGTGGCATGTTGATTTTGAATTAGTCCTAAGGTCTGGTTTTGGTTAGTCTTGAAGTTCACAGCAGTAACAAGGCCCCAAAAATTGTAGGTAAGAAATTATTTTGAAAGAGGATGTGTGCCCATATCTACTAATAGACTGTCATCCAATTTCACGTACGTTTGGCAAACTGATAGATACGTTCAAACGTCAGATTTAAATCAAATAAGTTAAAGCGTGGGTCGTACGTGGGTACATCCGTATTTTTATTTATAAACAAATAAATCGCTTTATTTTACTTGAAATCCTACACTGAACTCTTCGCAGAACATCGCAATAACGCCTCACGGTATTATCCATCTTGTACTCCTTCAATAAGGGTGATTTTACCGTGTTTTGTATATAGTTTAATTACGTATGTCAATGTGGAGCGATGTCGATTGACGTCAATGCAGTTGTGTCTATGTAAGCATAATGTAATAATTTAATTGATGTGCATTAACGGACGACTTAAGGGGAGTGTCTATTAGATGGTATTAATGTGGTGGAATTACTATATGACATTAATTATTGAGCTAGATAGGGCGATGGAATTTAGTAGCTTTGACAGGCCTTTCGGACTAGGTCGAAGTCCACCGCGGTACGTCCACGGAACAAGAACCAATCGTGTCACTACCTCTTGTCATAGCGATTGAACGGCTTTGCTGCTAAGAGTGACTTCAGAATTGAATTCCATAGTATATCATCACGCCTGCAATCTCCGAAGTGAAGGGCAGAGGTGTACCTACTAGTACACCCGTTATGTTCAAGTCCCATGTAATAGGGGTCGAGATTATTGCCATTAAACGGGCACAAATCCAGACACAGTAGCTTCTTCTAACTTTACGATTTATGTAATTTAAATTGTGACAAGTTAGAAGAAGTATGAGAGTGGACGGCTGTCAGAAAAGACCACAACCAGCGTTACCACGGCCTTCAGAATGCTTACGGTGCTATGCAGATACGACCGTGGCCATGGCTCACGTGTCCCCGTAACTTCCTGGTGTTTTTCTTGGAGATGATCATATTTTTGTCCGATAACACCTGTATTATTATTCACCAGTGTCTTCTTCTTCATCCTTTAACCACCCAATGCTAAGTGTGGGTCTCTTTCAAATCTCTCCACTTTATGCGGTTGTGTGTCATAGTTATCCAGTTTCTTCCGGCCATTTGAATGAGATCGTCTGTCCACCTGGTCTTGTCACATTCGTCCAACCCGTCCGTGGTCTCCACTCCAGCACTGTCTTCCCCCATCTACCATTTAGTCTATCGGTCTAGTATTCGCCAGTGTGTTCAGTCCTTATTAGTTACTATTACAAGGTAGATAGATGAGTAGGCCATGTCGGTTATTCCGAGTAGTGTAATATCTCATTATCAAGTTAGCCTAGTCTTTCGTAATTCGCTACAGGTGATGTTATTAAGTTTATGATGGGTTCTTATTAAACACATTACTTAATAGCTTGTGTAATGACTCGTGAATCTCATGATATAAGATCACAAATCTGTATTGTGGAAATGGTTTAAAGAGGAAATTGCTTTAAAAATTACACTTAAAAAAAGCATTGGGAATGGATAGACAGGAAGACGTTCATGTCCATTTTTAGAATTTACTTATAAAACGATTTGTTTATTTAAATAGTTCATTAAAGACGAAACAAAATTACATTATTGTTTGCGTAGTTATCCCAACTATGTTGGGATCAGTTTACAGTCTAACCGGATAAAGAAACGAAATTACACACTTTTTAAAATTGACTGACATTTTTCAGCATGACTCACTCCGTTTCAAAGTATGATTTTCCGAACAAGGAAAATCTTGTGCCATCATAGAACCACTTCAGTAGAGTAATAAAAGTAACAGACTACGAAATAATAAACAGTTTGTCTCTTTTACAATATTTCAACAGTTTATCGTGCACGTTAAAAGTTTGCGACATATCACTAAATAGTGTAGCAGCCTTTGCACGATTCTTTGAAACTATTTAGCGATTAAATGACTCGAAAGTCGATTGACTAGAACTTGCGTTATTCAAGATTACAATAATGAATATTATTGATATCTTTGTCTAAGTAATTAAGTGTCGTTAGTGGTAATTATACCATATTGGTCCTGAAATAGTGCGATTTATACATAGATAATAATATGTGTGTCGTGATTTCAAAAAGGTGTGTTATAAGAGTGTATGTTGGTTTTCCCGTGACCTTTTTTAATAAATTATACAAGTCATGAAATAGTTTTGCGTGTGTTTGCGTTGTAAAGGCGTGGTTTTAGTAATGTTGTGAAGTGAGTCTTACTTTGACAAACTTTGCTGATATTAATAGATAAGTATTTTATAAATAACCTATTTCATATCTATACAAATATTATAAATAAGTATGTTTGGAAGTTTGTATGTAGGGGGAAGCTTCGGAACTACTGATCCGATACCGAAAATTCACTAATAGGGAGCTAAATTATCTCCAAGTGTCATAGGCTACATTAAAACGTTCACGTTCGTTAATTTCCGCACATAACGGGAGCCAAGCGGAGAGCAAAAGCTAGTTTATCATAAAACAATATTAACGATGACTTAAATATTATCTTCAACATCTCCCAAGGCTTATAGTTTGAGTCAAAAGCATAGTAATAAAACAAATCAACAACTTCGTAAGTAAACTTAAGAAAGAAAGATTGCCCTAGAGCTGTGAATCAGGTGAATATGAGGGGAGCTGTAGTAAAGTGTGAGGGGTGATCGTGATCGTGAGGAAAATACTCTTCCCTCGTTTAGTATCGGTTTTATTGGGGTGCGCCTTTCCGCAACCGGCTTCTGTTGTTCAAATATGAACCATAGAAACGTTTACTTGCGATTTTTAGAAAAGCATAAGCTGTCAGCAAAATTAATTGTTTAGCTGATTGTCACGACAATTTCCCAGTGCCCTGATTATAATAATATAAGCACGGTGCTGAAAAATAAAAAAATAGTTTATTTTATCGGATATAACAGCTATGAAGTTAGTTTTTGCCCACGGCTACACCTGCTTGGATGTCTGAACTTAATGCGCAGTAAAGCACTATGGGGTTGAAAAGTATCCCATTTTCTAACCTAGTTCATCGAAATCAGTTTTGCCTTTAGGGCGCCAAACGAAAAGGTAACAAACAGATAGATATGATCGAGAAAGTCCAGCGTAAGTTTCTTCGCGCCGTGTACTTTAGGTGTTATAGAAGGTGTTTGTCATATTCACAATTACTAAATAAATATAATATGTTAACATTAGAATCTAGACGAAAGTTTCTAGAAGCCAACGTACTACATGGTATTGTTCATAATCACTTCGATTCCATTGATCTCACGAGTAAGTTATGCTATGTAGTCCCCCGCACTGTAAATAAGCGTAGTGTCCGTGCAGGTACATTGTTTGCTGTAAATACCTGTCGGACTAATTCAGGATTACGTTGCCCTATTCGTCGTATGGTGGAATCTTATAATAGCAATTTCATTGATATTGATATTTTTGTATGTTCCAAATCGAAATTTAAGTCCAATGTTTTTAAAATCTTAGCCAATGCGAATAAGAAATAGTGTGAATTATTTTTTATTAGTAAGTAATTTTTTTTTTTTTTCAACCGTTTTAATTATTTTTATTAATGAATTGTATGAATTTCTAATTGTATTGTATTGTCAATTTCCTTATTCTATACATTTCAATTATTCTCATTTGTGTTAGTAACGAATAATCCCAAAATTTTCCTTATTTTTTTTTTCCTCAATTATTATTTCTTTTCTTAGATAACGTATTAATTGTATTGTGTTAATTTTAATAATCTACGTTCTTCTTAAAATGACATAACTGAGTAATGCTAAATCTGGTGGCACTTTTTACCTTACCTTAATTTTGTTAACATGCGGATAATGTAGTTGGCTGCAATATTGTTAATACTTCATAATTATGTTTATTATTGTTATTTGTAAACATTACATATTGTAGCTGTTTATTGTCCCATAATAAATAAAATAAAATAATATAGGTAAGCATGGATTGGTACAAAAGTTTCTTTGTTCCATTTGCACTCCAATAAAGTCGTCATTCGTAAAAATAATCCTCAAAAAGAATGCACCAGCACAAACTGCCACAAATATTCGGGGTGGTTGCGAATCGCACGGAAACGCTACGAATCGTACGGAATCGCTGCGGATCGTTGCGAATCGCTTTGTATCGTTGTGTCGTGTCGTCGTGTTTCCAGTCGTCTCTTTGTTTCAGTTTCACCTCGCAGGCAGTCGCAGGGCTGCTGACGACGATGTTGTTTTGTTTATTTTTTGCTGTTCAATCATTGATAAACTGTTGAATGTTGTCAAATGGATTTTTAATAGATTGTGTAATAATAGTGTACGTTAATTATATAAAAAGGGATTTGATTCGTAAAGTTTTGAATTTAGGTCCTATACTTACTTCTTCTTCTTTACGTCTCGATGAACTCAAATTGTATAAGACCAGTACGTAGGTATCAGCACAGCTCTAAGATTTGCTTGGATTACATATTGAAAGGTGCAAATGTTTGTGCAAGATGGGAGGACAGGAGGCGGAGCATATTCTGCAGAGGAGCTCCACACTGGCAATCCATTTGGGATGGATTGAGGATACCCCATTTGGCCAGATTATATCTACAGCATTAAACCTGGGCTCGCAAACGGTTAAGAAATTTACATCTATATGTACTTACTGAAAAAGAGTTTGTAGATTTTTCACAGTCGTTACTGGTCGTCTGAAGCCTAGCAACCAGTCTTACGAAGGAGGGTCTTCTAGTAACTGGATTGTGGAGGTCATGTTAGGTTAGGCAGGCTCCATGTAGGTAATACTGTTCTTCAGCTGCATCCGGTTAGACTGGAAGCCGACCACATAGTTGGGAAACGGCTTAAAAGGGGTCGAATATCATTTCATTATCATATTGATCCTCTAATAGACAAATCCTTGTCTTCATAGTTTTTCAATTGCGTTCTTAGCGTTGTTTTTATTATTGATAATTAAGTTCAATCATAGATATATATAGTGTACTATTTTATTAAACTATGAGGTCGCAAATAAACAAGATTAGTACATTATTAATTATCCGTCTGATAATATCTTTTGCCTCGATCTAATTGTGATACTGATTGCCCTAAATGGCTGATTACGAGGAATGATTAATAAGGTACAAGTTAATTAAAAAATAATTGATACAGTTTAGTGCATTTCGAATTATTGTACTACATGATGCAATCGTTAGTTAGAATATCGTAATGTTTGTAGTTTTTCTTGAAGTATTAAGTAGATTTTTTCTTGAAAAGACGAATTCCATAAACGAAGGCACTTTCATGTATGACGCCAATGTATTAAATTATCATGTTAGCAAAACCAAACCCACACAAAATCAAATAAACAAAGGCAAACTAACCCTTCCATTTAAGTACATAAACAAAAAAGTAAACATTTCGCGACAACCCTGGTATGTGATTCCAATAAAAATCAATCAGCGCTTACCGATCAGTTGATCCCGTGTTTCGGTGTGCGTGTGGGGTGCGGGTGTACCCTGGCGGGGGGGGAGGGGGGGGAGCAGGAGGGTGGGGTGTGGGGGGACCCCGGCCGCGTGAGATAGAGCACGAACCGTTTATTGGCCTGTTAGTGTATCGTTTAATTCATTTTGTGGCTACTGTTGATGTACCCGTGTTTATTAGAGTTTTGTGAACTCAATGGGATCAAGAATGAAGTGCTCTAGAACTATTTGGTAGTGGAAATTGTCTGTTACAGTAATTATGTTTCTGTGCTTAGGTGTTTAGCAGATTTATCGAGCTGTAGTGAGGTGATAGGTAAAAACGATTACTCATCTGATAGCAGCTGTTCAATTAAATATTATTAACCATTTCAACCAATTTATTATTATGAAATGACGTGTCACTACATAATATTAAACACCGACAAAAAATAAATTGCGTTTTGGTTTCGTCAGATATAAACTCATTCAATCATCACAAGATAAAAATATCAATACATCACCCACTTAAACTGCCGCTTAATTCATTTCAATCAAACACTCAATAATACCACTCGTGTTTGTTGCAGGAAACGTACGACAACATCACGCCGACATCAAAGGGGATCAAACGAAACGCCCACTCCAGCATCAACACACTAACACAATCATAAAAACAAACATGTATTATTTCCGTACATATTGAAAGCTTAACACATGAGTGACGACAATAAAGATCAAGAAATGCAAACTGTATTATCTTCATACACCCCGCACCAAGAAGACATCACGCTTATAGATGTGCAGAACTTTACCAGCGATACTAACTTCTTCCAATGCGCAGACGACAGGTTAAGTCCCAACGAAAAGATCAACGTAGAAGATGACAAAGAAGATCTAGTTATAGATGAGTCTAGAGACGCTTCGGATGTTAATATAGATAGCTTTGAAAGTAGAGATGAAGAAATCAAAGCGACAGAAGAGAAAAGGGACGAAGCATCGGAACCATCGTGGCATCCACATGTCTACGGGAAACCACCGAAAAAACCAACACCGCACACCATAGATTATATATTAGGCCTTTCAAATGTAGATAAAAGTAACGAAACTAAAAAGTCAACAGTGAGTCAACTGATGAATGTGAAAATAAACTTTGATGTGAAAAAACCTTTCGGTCATCA
Organism: Xestia rhomboidea; assembly: GCA_963853795.1. Taxonomy (NCBI): domain Eukaryota; kingdom Metazoa; phylum Arthropoda; class Insecta; order Lepidoptera; family Noctuidae; genus Xestia; species Xestia rhomboidea. The sequence continues at coordinate 16,874,975 of OY970778.1, forward strand.
AGAGAAGAGTGTGCAGGTCTCAGAGAGTGATAGGAATTTAATAAGTGTTCATAAGAATAAATTGCAAGAACAGTTGCTGCAGAAAAGTGTGAGAACTAGTGACAGTGAGTTTGATAAAGTGCTTTATTATAAGTGTGAGGAGCAGCCTCTGAACTTGTCTGTGCCAAAGTCCAAGGACTCACCCGGCTGGGCGGAGGATGAAAGAATCGGGAAAGGTGAGCTAACTGTTATTTATAGTTCTCATTTCGTAGTACTACTCCATAAAATCGGTTGGATTTCATTGAATTGGTTCTACATTCAATGTTGTCTTTCTAAATTGAGTTCTAGCGCTCGATGTAATAGCTTTCTGTTCGAAGTATCGGTCGGAAATCCCTTTATTGTTTCCACGCTATGAATATGTTTCGCAGTTTATAAAACGTTACTTTATTTTTAGTGTGTGACGTTGCTTTCAGCCCCTCCAATTAAATGCAATGAAAACGCAATTTGAATACACCGCGGAAATGTTTGAATTAGGGGCTTTTGGGGTGGCAGCGACGGCATTTAAATTCACAGCCTAATTGAATTGGAACTAATAAAACCGTTGACTCATTGTGAAACGTGTCCTTCTGACAACCTTATTTTAATGTCGTTAGTGTCTGCATGAATTATGTTTATTAATATTTTAATCTTGGCATAAAGTTTACTTTTAAAAATTTCCTGTTTACTTCTAAATTAATAGTCTATTACCCCGGTATTTCGGTTGTTCTGGAGGTTTCGTTTCCTTAATTATACATAACATACATACATAAGATCACGACTGTAATCTCCGAAGAGTTAGGCAGAGATGAACCTGATAGCAGGCACACCCACATTTCTCCAGTTATGTTTAAGTCTCCTGTAATAGGGGGCGAGCCTATCTACCGGGCACAAATCCAGACCTCGTGGCTGCTACTGTGAAATTCCTGATGGAAAAACCTAACAACAATTTGCCTGACCTGGGAATCGAACACAGGACCTCATGCTCAGCGGTCACGATTGCGACTTCTAGACCAACGGGGCAGTCCTTAATTAAAATCGTTTAAAATCTAGTCGCGAAATAATCTCAGCCTTCATTTAGTACATTATCTATAACGTTTTTGACAAATAGAGACTCGATTTAGAATGCCGGAATTTACCCTCTGATCTCTCGCTATGCGAGCTACTTTAATACACTTCCCTAATCGACTCCTTACCGCTTTGCCCAGTCAATCATTGTTCAACTATTAAGTCAATTATAAACCTTCCTGACCCAATAACTTCGAACCAAAACCCATTCTCTTTGAGCTAAGTAACACCAAAACTTGTATGTAACCGGTCACTGAAGCGATCCATTAGGATACCACACACGCTGCCAAATAAACACATAAGATTCCCCGAAGTTCACGAGGTTGTATAACCCGGCCGAGTTGTAAATCACAGTCAATTAGTCAGGGTTACTCTTTAGAATGTGCTCTCGTTTTGGGCAGGGTAATAATTTTTAGTACACACCAATGGACACAGATGGTCGCATTGTTTTTGTAAGGGTTCGCGCACAATGTGTATTTTTTATGAAACGATTGTTTGGTCGTACTTTTTATGAGAAGTTTGAACGGGTAACTTTCTGGGTAAAAGTTACTGCTGTGACAATTTTATGAAAATATCTTTATCCAGCTGTGAACTTTAGCATGATGTTAGGATGGTTATCCAAAAAAGTGCATCGATGTTATTCTAAAATTGGCACGTTGTTGGATTGTCAACCATGAGAAGTATGTTTGTATGAATGGAATCTGTCGCGTCGCGGCCTCGTGCATGAATGTGTGTAATTAAATTTGTTGATGGGTTCCGCGAATGTGAGCTTTAATATTAGGACTGTAGATGGTTGTATGTTTATTTAATTTAATCCCTGTTTTGTTTTGGAACGGACCCTCTCTTTGCCCACATGTGTCATATTCAGCTTTACGAAGGAAACTTACAAAAACGCAGATAATATCAGATTTCTGATAATATTATTATTAGTTTTTTTAAAGTAAATTTATATGTGTGTAAATTGGAAAACAAGATTGAACCTTACATAAAATTGTAGATATTTGTATTAGCTAAACGCTTTTTATCTATAGTTAGTCTTTTACATCATCCACAATATATTCTTAAGTAACAACATTTTATCGCCTCTCAATAATGTATTATGCACTAAACAGCAATAAATATTAATTAATATAATTGCAATACGTGTTAAACGGACCGATTACCAATCTATTGCAATTTAAACAATTTCTACGAATTACAAAACCGGAGCAATATTGTTCTGTGCGCATTTTGTGACGCAAGTCGGGTAGTCGCGTTTAACATTACCACGTTATAATTTGTCCGGTCTTTTAGCCCCACCGCGCCGCGCCGTCTGCACTTTGTCCGGCTTTGCCATTTCTCCGATCTCTTTGGTGCATTAATAAAGCAGAAAAGGTTCATCATCATCCACAGCCTGAAATCACCCACTGCTGGGTATAAGCCTCTCTTTTTTGTGCCTGTCTCCACGGTCCTGTGCCAGCCTCATCCAGAAAAGATTGAGTCCTTAAAAAAAGATTATAAATTTAAAAAAATCTTTAGTTTTTGCAAGCAGTCTTAGCAGCACTATTAGTCAGAACTTTTCAAAGAGGTTCGATTATTTTTATGGAGTTCTGGTTTTTTATTCAAAATTGTTGCTACCCTGGCATATCAATACGAATAAGTATATTATTAGGCAAAATCTTCTAAAGCGTCACGTTACTGAGATAAACAAAAATAGGCGAGACGACAAAAAAAATCTAATTAGTCCGTCAGATAGATTATCAAAAAATATTTGACCCGTTTTACAGTGGTGACGTAAACCAAAATTGACGAAGATATGACGCTTTTAAAATTCTCAATACGTCACGCCTAGGTATAATTTTTAGCCAGTTCTGACGTCACGAGCCCCCCACTCCTGAGTTTTGATGCGCTTTATCTTTTGTCAATATTCATTGATTTACAAAAACAAAAAATACGTGTCATTAATTTCCAATACTACTAACTGACGGACTAAATAGATTTTCAATATTTTGATACTGACATCATGCCTATAATTATATATCTATCTTAACATTTGAAAAAAAAACAGACAGCGCCAAAATATTAAAATTCTTCTTTCTTTTAAATGGTAAGTCAGTCGTGTAGTGTGCGCTTGCTCTTATGCGTTAGTCATCGTATTGTGTTTTTATCACTCGTTGTTTGTTTGTTTTTTAGTTCTTGCTCGCAAACTGCTGCACTTAACTTTTATGTCAAGGGTTATGGTGGACCTTAATTGATGCGTTAAAAGTTCGTTTAGTATTGTAGTTTTTTGGTACTTTATTGTGTTGTTACTTATTAAGAGTACTATTGAAACTGTGTGTGGCTTCTGCTGCAATAGACCATAACTCTAGAGTGAAGAGAAACAAGAAGAATATCATAATCTTTATTCTGATATTCTTCTTCTTCTCGATTCGTTGACTCTACTTTAGTCCGACCAGTTCGTAGCAACTTGGATAACTTTATCATTTGCCTCATTAGTCATGGAGGTAGCAGGAATTGGGCACGACGCGACGGGCAGGAGAAACGATCCTCGCAGTCACGTTATATAAGATAGAGTTAGGGGATCATTCCACTGACATGAAGACTTTTAATCTGAGCAATCATTTATATACATTGTTGAATTTTCAGCTACTGAAATGCCATTGCAGCTTTAATATAATTGTCTTCCAGTCTACAAAGTAGCAACATAAATACGTCCAATACGCTCCATACAACGGCTACTTCCCATTTGGTAAACTTCCCATTTCGTAAACCTCAAACTGTACCTACTAAAAAGTTGCGTTTGGTAAACATTATACATTTCATACATTTAGTCCCATTTCGCACTACAGTACATCCCAAACGTTCACAATTTGTCAATCGGCATCCCGATATATTCTTAGCATTCCTCCGAGCCGCACTCGCTCGGTATAACTAATATCGAATTGCCGTTGCATTTCTATCGTTTTAATCGAGACGAATACTTCAACAATTCTATTTACTAATCAAAAACAAAAACTCAAACGAATTTGAACCTTAAAATTGAAATGTAAGGAGGATATGTTATTTAAACGAATGTGCAAATAAGTTTGCAAGATGTAATTCAAACGTAGAACGTCCAAGCAATAAGCTATTGGCCGTTGCAGCTGTGTCTCCTAGGGTTGCCAATTTATTTTTAGCAAGTAAATTTATATGGATTAATGATGGCAATACTTACGGGGTTTTATTGCGTCAATCGCCAGTTTGTTGGTGCTACGATTTATCTATGTTAATGTGTGGTTTAGGGCCGTCATTTGTCAGTGGTCAGATTAGTGGATATGAGCTTCAGGTTTAGTTTTCTTATTTTTAATACCGTTCCGTCATGTCTAATATGACGATGCTAAGTCAGGGGATGTGGTAGGATAAGATTAGAATAGAAAATACAACGACTGGTGCAATAACTATTCATTTTCAATACTAGAAAGTACTACTTAAAGCACTGCACTGTCACGCATTCACTACCAAGCCACGCTTGGGTATTCATTTCCTTGAAAGAGAAAGTAGATAAATAGTTTTTGAAGAAAGACCCTTTTTTTTTTTTTTTTTTTTTTTTTTTTTCGGATGGGAAATCATCAAATGACTTCTCCCGCTCTGGGCTGAGCAGGAGGGAGTGTCAGACTTTTACTGACTAAAACCCATCCATGTTCCTTCATCGCCCTTTGTGTTCCGGGGCCACGGTATCTCTTTCGAATAGTCCCGCAGCCCCGGCAGGCTTCGGCCCTTGCGGACCCCTTCACTGATGCTGACTCTCTTTGAGGCGCGCGTGGAACACGAACGCGCCGTCGACACGGCTGAAGAAAGACCCTCAAATATTTTGTAGAGCGTAGCAATTGAATTACTTACACTTTACAAAGCATTTTTATTGATAATGCCCCAAAAATATTCAATAACGTTCACTGCTGTACATCCTTGAAATACAGTATCTCACCCGAATTCCTGCATAGCTTTCAGCTTTCCAAGCTCAGACATAACCCTTCCATACCATTTCCTGATCCCAGCATTCTCACATTCAATGTAGCACTTACAACCTTCTTTTGTCTCCCAACTCATCTCCGAGTGTGTCATAAATTCATCATATTAACTCTTGAGAGACAGCCCTGACGTGCCAGTTACTGGCGCGAGTTGCGATAGTTCAATTTGTAGCACTCGCCGCCCCCTTGTTTAGACTAGCGCAGTTCGATGCTGCACTGTGGTAAAGGCTGTTGCACAGTGCGGGATAATAGCGAGGCGAATTAATTGAAGATGCAATTTTGTAGTTTAAATTTAAACTACTCAATGCAATCATTGTTGTTAGGGATAATGTTTTACAGATTAGTACACCTACTACCCCAATTTGCAGTGATCTAGACCTTTTTAAAAATAATAATGGTGTTTTAAAATATACCAACAATTTAAATTGATAGCAATTTTCCAAGAAATTAAGTTGATTCTGAATGTAGTGTTGTTTGCAGCTTGATTGGACCCGGAAGAAGTATTTGTATGGGTTACATTAGGTACCTGTATGATCTAACTCCGTGTCTAGGAGTTCCTGCATGTCAGTTATGTTTGTGGTGAATGAACATGTAAACATATGTACCTACAGTGTCCATTCGAGTGAATTTTACCAAATAAAAAAGATTATTAATTTTATCTTCTTCCGTTAGTTTATTCCATTACTAGCTGCGCCTGCGTTGTTGCTGGTGGTGAAAAAGTTAAAGTTGTTATTATTTGATCATCCCACGGCAACACCGCATTTTTCCGGGATCAAAAGTAGCTTATGTGTAAATCCAGAACATAAGCTATCGGGATATCAAATTTCATCCAAATCCGTAAAGCTGTTTCAGCGTGAAGGAGTAACAAACATACAAACTTTCGCCCTTATAAACCTTCTACTGTTAGCGAAGTAGACACAATAGTTAAACAATGGCGTCAGACCGATTCGGTCGGGGTTCACAGAATACTGGTGATTTTCCCCAAAACTGTAGCTCACAAAATCTCCAGCCTCGCCCCCGCTGTCGCTACTCCCGCACCCAACCTGCCCCATCGATAATTAAAGCATGTCAAAATAAGCGCATACGCATCGTTTTGCGCCGCGTCTCCGCCCGTCCCTACGCAAATAGAACAAAGCCGATGATAGGCCATTACCGCTTTATTTTGTCCTTTAGGAAGGACGCCATGTTTATGTTGTTTGTATTATTAGTATATTGGTAAAGCGTGAGTTGGTTGTGGGGATTTTTTTTGATTATTGTAAGAAAACTGATTGTTGAATGTTTCACAAAACATAGCGCAGCTGTCAGGAACGCAATACTCTTATAGCATTTTTTTTGTGTAAGTATATTGATTTAACCTACTTTAATATTTTCATTCTTAAATGATGTTGTACGTAACTATTAAATTGTGTGTTTTTTTTTATCCTGTTTTTTATTTTTTTTATTTTTACTTATCTGATCTATTTATTGTGTTATAAGTAACATTTTTATTTAATAAACTATGTAACTACATTAAGACCTATTAAATAAACTAAAATAGCAAAACTAAATGGGGGAAAATATAATGACCACCAAAAATAACTTTGTGACCTAACATCTATCACCTAAAATATCAATTGAGCACCAAATTTTAATCAGGTGGTTGATGAGAAACTAGTTTCGCCTAGGCCGACTTGGTTATTTTATTATAAACCATTCAGAAGTAGGAGCCCCGCGTAGCGGGGCTCCGTCGACCGGGTCTCCCTCGACTCGGATGCAAGAGCTTAACAGTTCAATTTCAGGTGGTCATTAACTAAAAAAATATTTTTCTGGTTCTAGTTTCACGATAAAATGGGGATTAATTTTCGTGATCATTTACTAATTTTGGCAATCAAAAGTGTTTTTTTTGCACTTATATTTTACTAAATCTGGTGGTTCGTTAAACATAAGCCAAAGTAAACTAACAACAAACTATAAAAGGGTATCAAAAATCTTAATACTTGTTTTAGAAATTTTTGGTAATTGAGACGGAACTAAGGGTACCCAAACTGAGACACTTTAAATAACCATAAATACATCTTATTATTCGGGTTAGTCAGTATGGTTTTTGAGACCAGTTGTTCCTCAATACTACATAAAAACTCATTCGCATTAAACCTTCAGTTTGGTAAAATTACATTTAATGTCTTTTTTACCCACCCATTTCATAAAATTACCCCAAAAATCACGTAACACTGCGTTCAAAAATACCAACAAACAATCATTTAAATTTAATATAATTCCTCCCGGTCCCGCGGGGGTAGGTGTCTTTAATCTTCACGCCGTTACGTGAGCGGTGCCGGCAGGGACATAAATCATAAGTGTGCGCACAGCTGTAGCTGTATCACGACGTTATCAGTTTAATTCGTCTGTCTCAACTGAGGTTACTGAAGTGTCGTTGTAGAGGAAGTTAGGTGTTTGTGTAGGACCGGTAATATACTGGTCCTGGATTTAGTACCTAGTGGGACGTGGGTTTAAAACCTGTATTTTTAGACAAACTCAAAGTATTTATTTCAATTATATATAATATATTCAAAAACACAAAAAAAGTGAAAAATAACTTTAGCATCAGAAGTCGGTGGCAAGAAAAAACTGAATCAATAAACAAAAGTCACCGACTTCTGAAGCTAAAGTTATTTTTCACTTATTTTTTGTTTTTGAAGTCGGTTTTTTAAATAGATAATTAATAATTAGTCTAGCGGTACTCCTGGACACGGCTCGTATTGTTAGGAGGTTCCTCTCTCTGGAGCCCTGAAAGCAGAGAAAGATAAACAATTAAATAATCTAGATCTGACTCGCGAGGTTGTCGACATGTGGGACGTGAGTACAGCAGTCATTGTGCCGATAGTCGTGTCGGCCTATGGCTTAATAGCCAAGAGCCTCGACCAACATCTTAGGAGGCTCTCGCTTGGCAGCTGGATCAAGGGCTTCCTTCAGTGCGCAGTACTTCTAGACACGGCACGTATTGTTAGGAGGTTCCTCTGTCAAGAGCCCTGACCACCGGCAGCTCGGACCCTGTTCCCAGCGCTGGTGGGCTACTATTTTTAAATGTTTTTTTTATTCAAAGCTTAGCCCCGTACTCATAGACGACATAGATTTATTTAATTACTATTAGTAGTTACTATAAGTAAGCAATGAGTATATAAGAGGAAGTCTGAAAGTGGCGCTGATGACTGAATAGTTGTGTGGTATGGGCATGTGATGGGGAGGAACGAGGAAAATGTGAGGAAAGTTCTGAGTGTGAATGTGGATGGGTGTATGAATAGAGGAAGACCAAAGAAACGATGGATGGACTGTGTTAAGAATGATATCGCAAGAAGAGAAGTGTCTGCTGAGGTGACGAGTAATAGGAGTATGGAAGAAGAAGACATGCTGCGCCGACCACAAATGATTTGGGATAAGGGTAAGAGAATGATGAATTACTTAAAAGTCTGTTGTTTAGTCGAGTGGTCGCAGGTGCCACTGCTGAGCATGAGCTCCGCCCGACCAAAGTGTTAATGGGTTTTTCCATCATGGATTTTCTCAGTAGCAGCCACAGAGGGGTTTGTGGCAATAGGCTCGCTTGATATTACATGGGACTTAAACATAACTGATGAAATGTGACTGTACGATAATTGGATACACCCCTGCCTAACCTTTTGGGTATTACAGGCGTGATGTTATGTACTTAAAAGTAGAACTTTTTAAACGTTGCTCTTAAAAATCCCCAATTCTTAAGACCTGTTACTCTAACTTAGCTCAAATCGATATTCATAATAATTAGTTAACAATCAAATCGAGTAACTTTTGATTATGCCACAGCAACTAAAAATCATTTTGAGAAAGTCTTTATAAAATAGCACTTCGGCCGCGACTTCGTCCGCATAAAATGTGATAGCTCGGCTAATTCGCAGAATATAAATATAATTTATGGGCTATGTTACTTCCTGATAACTTAGCTTTCTATTGGTGAAAAAAGATTAAAATCAGTCCAGTAGTTTCGGAGCTTATACGGTACAAACAAACAAAAAAAAAATCTTTCCTCTTCGTAATATAATATTAGTATAGATAGTGTAAAAGACAAGTTTAGATGTAGTGTCGTCTAAGATCTATAAAGCCTAGAAGTTTCCATCAATCTCGGAACTAATAGCTAGTGTTTGCGTTTAGCTTCGTCTGTGTAACTTAGAGGAGACTTGCAAGTTGAGCACAAGTTACATGGCTGCGGTGCGAGCCCATGTCGCGGCTTCGATGAGTTGCTAACTTCATTGTTTTCGGATTGAGGCTGGGGAAGACGTGCAGCAAATGTCTGGGAAATCGTCTGCTAAGTTATTTTCAGATTAAAAGTTAGGTACGTGTACATCATTTTTATCCTCTTCAGAAATGTTGAGTAAACTGAAGAAATTATATGAAGAATTTACTGTAATCGATTTTTTATTCCATAATATATAAGTACCTAGTGGGGTCGCAAGCGTGACTGCTGAGCGTAAGGTTCTGGGTTCGATTTCCGGGTCAGGCAAAGTGTTATTGGGTTTTTCGATCAGGAATTTCTGAGTAGCAGCCACGGAGGGAGGATTTGTGCTCGGTTGATGGCAATAGGCTCGCCTCTATTACATGGAACTTAAACATAACTGTCGAAATGAGGGTATACTATTGGATACACCTCAGCCTAACCCATAGAGGATAACAGGCTTAATGTTATTTTATGTTAGGTCCATTGCATAAGCATGACATAATCAGCCTAAGAGGTTCCCACTGCTGGGACACAGGTCTACTCTCTGTGAATGGATGAGCCGTAATCCATCATGCAAGCCCAGTGCTGGTTACTAGATGTCATATGTCTTCGAATTTTTAGTTCTAATCTAGAATATGCCGATTTCCTTGTGATGATTTCTTTCACCCCTTTTGAGAGCAGGGAAACGACACTAATATAAAATAAAAAGTGCCTTCTTGGGCTCGATTCAAGGTACTACAACAAGTGAGTCGATTCCGATACCACAGCTCTATAATACGTCTGTGGAACCTGCCTTAGTGCAGCTAAATTAACTTTAATATCGAGACGCATCCAAGTCCATTATCGATGCCATTCTAAACAGCTAAGTACAGGTAATCATCATGATGCCTCCGTTCATACAAATCGAACGATGAATGAACTAGAAAGTGTGTCCAATGTACACCAGTCATAAATAGAGTCCTATTTTCGCAATAGGCCACTAACCTATCACAGCGCCTATTATAATGATACTTTAAACATTTCAACACATAGCCATCAGTTAATAAAACGCTCAACAAACTCGTCCCGACACAAATAACCGACATTAATAATCGGTAATACTGTTTGCGGAGATCACTGCATTATCTAGTCGGAAAACCTGTAATATTTTATGATCTATGTATATTCACAACAGTAAACAAAATTAAACTTAGTGTCTTAAGTTCTAAGGTTGAGTTTCTATTGTCGTGTCACCATCAAAGTGATGAGCCGTAATGATATTAATAAATATCGTTATCGAATAACGGTAAATCGATATAAAATGATCGTTAAATTGAATCGATATAAATTAGGTAGCGGTTGTTTCGCAAGTGCGGCGCCTAATCGATTATGTGGCTTAATGGAAGCGATTGGTGTCCGATATTATTGTGATAGTATTGCGAACAGTCGCTTAGAGTGACTGGCTTGAGTGATTGGTTTGTCTATAAATGCTGTAATCTAATGTAGATCTTACATTTATTGTTATAGTGTTTGTTTTTCCTTGCTGGAAGAATCATACTCATTTGTTAGTAGATAGAGAATTACAAGAACTTTTAATTTACCATGAAAATACCTACTCTTAAACCTTATCGTCGTTTTGTAAATTTAGATTTAGTTCAAGTGTTCAACTTCAAAAATGGACCAGTTTTGTGGGAAATAATTGTAATACCATGTATATTCTGTTGCTAAGGTGTGCCTATAATTCAGCACCAAACGGAAAATTCAGAAACGAATCTATTCATCTGAATCCTGTGATCGCGTGGAGCGACTACCTATCTGACCTCCACAACCTAGTAACTACCTACACTATGTAGGTGGTACGAAATCCCTTGTCAAGAAAGCTTGTGATTACTCGTAAAGATTGTCAAAAATCTACAAATGAAAATGGGAATGAACTGCAGTTGTTATGAGGTATTTAGTCACCAGCCCTCCTCGAACCTTTCAACTTTGTACTGATCTACTGTTAAGTGCACAGATAGTTCCCTTAATTTTCTAAATATCTGAGGTAGGTACCGCTGTCTATCAACTGCCCGGCCATATTACAATTAGTCAATCTTTCTCATAAAATAAAGAGGGATCTAAACACAGCTTCCGCAACCCGGCACGATGCCAGCTCCATAATCTCAATAAAAACAACAATCGTCCCATGGGTGACATAAACAACCACAACTCTTTGTACCATAAATTAATGTCAAACTTCAAAAGATCACTCCAGTTTACAGTCACCGTTAATTTATGGCCTATTACCGGCTTATAAGTGGCCTATTATCGGCCAGTCCCACTAGGATCGGTTAAGTGGTGGTTTGGATGGGGATGGTTGTTATGGCTGGATGACGAGAAATTTGATGGAAACCACGCTCCATCTGCCTCTCTTAAGATTTGACGGTGATGCATTTTATTAGTAACCCTTACTCGCGATTTCGCTCGTTTAGATGTGGGTTATTGTCACATGGGGACGTGCTGCCGGGATGAAACCCCGGTCATAATTTACTTGCTTGCAAGATTCAACGAAACCCGTGTGAAGACGTGAAAAGATTATTTACACCGATACTTACGCATATTAGCAATAAAAATGCTAAAACGAGTGTGCACTTATAGAGGAAGTCTGAGTACCTACATAAGAGAAAGTCTCAAAGTGACGTCGGTGACTGAAAAGTTTTGTTTAGTCTGACAACTTTTCAGTCACCGGCGCAGGCGGTTATCGTGGTATGGACATTTGTGATGCGGAGGAATGAGGAAAATGTAGTAGTGAGGAGAATGTTGAGTATGAATGGATATAAGAGTAGAGGAAGACCAAAGAAACTATGGATGGACTGTGTCAAAGATGATATGGCTAGGAAGGAGGTGACTAACGAGTAATAGAGAAGTATGGAAGAAGAAGATATGCTGCGCCGACCCTAAGTAAATTAGGATAAGGGCAGGAGACTGATGATGATGATACGCGCTTAATCGCTTATAAAAATAAATAAATATCGCTGGACATTATACACAGCGCCATCTAGCTAAGCGCAAGCGCTAAGTTATAACTTTACTTTAAATAGCATACCATACCGTATACCTATACCATCCATCAGCACAATCTTTCGGGTGTGTTACATTAAGTCCTACCGTAAACCGTGAATTTACACCCAAAATAGGCTTCGTAACATGTTGTTTAGCTAAACATATATTTTTTCAGTAGAAATGCACACATTAAATCTTTGCGCAAGTTAACTGCAACCAACTTTTCCTTGAAAACAAGCCAGAGGAAATGTCGAAACACTCCCGTTAAAAACTCCACAATATTAACTTCAAATGAAAATAAGCAGAAAAGTTAATTTATTCCCAAGTAAACACTTGGTACTAAATCATGGGAGGCACGTACATCTGTGAGTGATTTAAAGCCTACTACTGTTCAGCTATTGAAGTCAAACAGCTGGTACTTTTCAACGGTGGTGAAATAACCTAAGGGTCATTGAGCGGCTGTGGGATTTTTAACTTACGGCCCAGTGCTGAAAGTTGAAAGTGCAACAACGCGTAACGTTGCTTACGTTATTTCAAATTTAAAGCATCGGGTTAGTCACGTTTAGCTTTAAGCTTAATGATATGGGTTTTGCGAATTTAGACTCAATTCCCTTTCTTGTGATTAGAGACGAGATTGACAGTTCCTAGAAAGCTTATGCAGACTTCTTTCATCTTCTTTATTAACTTCTTCAGTTTATTCATTCACTAACAGAGAATACACAACCACAACAGCCGGGTCTGGAAGCGTATAATGTAGCATATGGTTTCCTAATTCTTGTCCTATTATCATCATCTGCCTAGCCTTTTCCCAACTATGTTTTGGTTTTGGCTTCCAGTCCAACCGGATGCAGCTGAATACCAGTATTGTCCTAATACATACTTGATATAACAAAAGTGAGTAATAATAAACTGTTTTTTTATTTATTCATGCCCTGAACTGGTTTCGAAGATCCACAGAATAATATTGTAATCACCGATGAGTGATGACATATAAACCAGTTTCCTCGCGATAGTTTCCTTCACCATTTTGAGAGCAGTGCTATAAATGCAATAATTAAAACAAATTCTGCCGCCATAAGCAAAAAGAGCACGTCTTCAAGAAAAATAAGTCTTACCAACAAAAAAGAGTAAGAGTAATTTTTCTGCGTAGATGTTATCTAATATGACATCAACAGGCAACTCTATCCATCCATCTTCCGTAGATTTCTATTAATCATGGTTTATAGTCGCTCATCAACATTAAAAGAAATAGAAAGTCAATCACGCCTCACCTAATTTCACAAAACCGTCCATTAATCCCCAGGTGTGTCGCATCCTGCGCCTGCGCCTCAACAGCACAGATTTACGCTTTCCCGTCTGTCTGACAGACGCACAGACAAACAGACGTGTTTTATGGCGCGGTTCTTTCGCCATCTTTATATATTGTTTATGGCAGCGGTGCTTTATTTGATTTTGAAGCAGTTTTATTGAGAGTTCCGCAAGATGGGCTTCTTCACGTGGTTTTCGGTTGTTGTGCCTTTGTTTGGCATTGCTGTTTCCGGGATTATTTTGCAGTATAATTTTAACATAAACCGTCTAATTGCCAATTAAATTATTTACAGAAAAGTATACGTTACAGATACAGTTATATACTATGTTGTGTCCGCTGTTTCGCTCGCGTGAGAGTAACGGTCGGTTTGGGTTCGGCAACTGCCCCACGGTGTCATACTACCGGGATAAAAAGTATATCTAACCTAATCCATGTTATAAACTATTCTTATTATATCTATGCGCCAAATTTCAACCAAATCCGTTCAGTAGTTTTCGTGTGAAAGAGTATCAAACTTACATTTATCCATGATGTATCCTCACAAAGTTTCGCATTTATAATATTTATTAATTAATTTATTATAGATTCATTAATGACTGCCCTGGAGTGTAAATGTGGTGCTGTTCCACAAACGATGGGGCACTTAATATCGTGTCCCGCGTGTCCTGTTGTTTGTTCACTGCAAGAACTGATGGACGCTACCGAAAGCGCCAAACTAGTCGCTCAGTTCTGGGCCGACACAATTTAGATTGCCATCGACACGCTAAGAAGAAGATAAATTACTAAGATAAGAAGTAAGATATTTAAAACGTTTCCTTGGTATAATTTCTGACTATAATGTGAGCGAAGCTGCGGGAAAAAGCTAGTACGTATTAATTGCAATCATTCCGTCAATTTCTGAACTGTCACCACACATTACATCATGCTCTATAGCCTATCGGAATGTAATACTGGCTGAGTAATGATGACCGGCTGCAAGCAACAGACGCGGCCTGGGACTCCGATGAGTCAGATGTCAGATCGCTTCATTCAAACTTGTCTGATTAACATTTGTGTCAATACGAGCCAATCATGTGGCGGTCGTGCTCGTGAGCTTGATGTGAATGGCGTTCGGGAGAGGCCTGACACCAGCAGCGGGACGTTGAGAGTTGAGAGTGATATACTTGGAACAGTATGACGATACTTTTATAGTACGTTTAGAGCTCTTGCATAAAGAAATCGTTAAGGACTTGTGAGGGTAAAATCAAAGTAAATTTTTAGGGGCAATTCTGCAGTACTTACTTATTAAAAAAATAACATATCCAGAGGGCACAAATCTTGATTGAAAAAGGTTTGCAACTGTGGACATCGTCATGTTCAATTACTTTAGGTGTAATTATTGTTACTGGTTAATCTTATACTTATTTTATATTGTGTGTTTTTCTATTTTATGTGTTGATAATTTACGTTTTCTATATTGTATGTATTATAGCATCGTACTGGACGAGTCTGTAATGATGTTGTAATTGGTGGTAAATAAATAAAAATGATGAAAAAATATCAGGAATTTCTCAGTAACAGCCATGGAGGCTGGTTTTGTGCCCTGTTGATGGCAATAGGCACGCTTTTACATGGCAGTTACACACTTAACTAGCAAATTACGGGTGCACTATTAGGTACACCTCTTCGTAACCCTAAGAACAAAAAAAGAAAACGAAACAAAAATAAAGAGAGAGAAAGTAGAAGTAGACGAAAGAGATGGACCAGGCTTGCTTATAATGAAAAACTAATCTCTAACATTGAAAGCAATATCAGGGCTTTATTAAACCAGCTGGCGATGATGTTCGTCAGACTAAAAGATTTATTTCCCAAACCAATCAAGTTACAAGCACTCATAATTCGCAAAACAATTTTATTGTCATCTCTACCGACATATAACAATTAGCAGTTAGCACAGTTGCACATGTACTAGGCTAACATAATGCCAACAGGCAGTTCCAGGTAGTCTTGTAACCGATATGACGTGCTTGTGACTCAGTGGCGTGTCAGCGGTCTTTTTGTGAGGCGGGGTTAGTGACGAGCGGAGCGGGGAGCGACTGTGATAGTTCGTGTAGTATTCTTATGACAAGCTTTCTAAACTAGGCCCAATCTAGTCTCGTTTTGAAAAGCCCGTTTCTTAAACAATCTCTTCCTCTCTTGCTTTTGTACAACAACAAAGGTAATCAGTAGAATTTATACCGCTGGTTAACAAATCGCTACCCGTTTATCGCTTGGACCAAATATTATATTTAGTTTAGTAGACAATTACTCTACTAGTGCAAGTGAGAATACATAGTCTGTCTCGCTCGCACTAGTAGGGTAATTGTCTGTCTAAAGACAGTCTTGTCGCAAGTGTGCGGTAGCCTTATAGGACTGTATAGAAGAAAAATCTGCTTGATTTTTTAATCATGAAAATTTTGTCCAAAACAGTATCTCAAAACTGAAGCGAAAACCAATCAAGTTAATAAACACCTAGTAAAGATAACAATCAAACAAGCGTAGCGCTTTACTACAGTCTCACCCTTACTTTAGTGACATGCGCATACGCCGCTCTGACGGGCTTTCTCACGCCAAGTAATTACGTGGGTGGCACACACAGCACACTGTTGCATCTGCTATTTATAAACTCATTAATCAGATTACCTGTTTTTAATTATAAGTTCGGTAGAATCGGCCTTGGGATAAGTCATGATAAAAACATTCTTCTGTTGTTAATTAATTATTATTTACTAGATTAAGTCCGCGGCTTTGCCCGCGTGGATTTCAGTAATTATCCCAATGGGCCGTACTACCGGGATAAAAAGTCATAATCATATCTAGGTTATAAACTATCTGTGTGCTAAATTTCATCCAAATCTGTTCAGAAGTTTTTACGTAAATAACAAACATCCAGACATCTGTACATCCTCACAAACTTTCGCAATTATAATATTAGTAGGAAGTAAGATTATAATGCATTTATATAACGATCTTTTTGTTATGCATTGAGTACCTATAATGTTAAAAAGTATGAGCGCAATGAAGCACTGCTGTGTCTGTTGGACCTACCAAGTCAAAGTCAAAACTGCACTCAATGGTCCACTCCACGAATGCACAAGCAAAGCCACAGTACCTGAGGAATGGCGACGGATTGTGAAGCTTGCCACCACCCCTGATGTGACGACCACGACCACTCTGCCAAGAGTGTGACGACGAAGAAGAAGAAGATTCAGTGATCACCAAGACCTTTCCTAAGTTTCTTTAACACTAAGCAATGCTTAGACTAATCAATTTTTAACACTGTTCGAATTTAAACTCTCCACGTAAAACCGAGCACTAAAAATCCAACAAACAAACTTAATGTCAGTTTTCATAATGTCTAGTGTTAATAAAACGAACATTAGTCCATATACTGTGAGCCTAGTGTCCATCCATCGCCTCTCACTACACATTAGATAGACCGACTGACCTATTCCTAGCTCAGACCGCGGCATTAATCATACTAATGTTTATTACATTACTTGTTACGTAATATTTTTGCTCCCGGCTTCACTTGTGTGTAGCTAGATTATCCATCGATGTATCAATCATCTTCGTTCATGTAGGTAATTGTTTTATATTGTAATAAGTGAAGAGAGTTTGTTTTAGACATTAGGTAACAAGTATTTGTAGTTCTGGAGAATTCATAACGTTTGAATGATTTTTCATTTTATTGAGGTCTGCTCTTAATTGGAGTACCTACCGAAGCTAGGCCGCGAAATTCAAATTTTCTTATTTTTTTGCAATTTGTAATCCCATTGAATGAGTATTTCATGAAAAAGTCATTCAATGGGATTAAATGAACTTAGAGAGTTGTATTAATGATTTTAATGATTATAACGTCGACGACCCGTCTGCCTTACGTTCTTAGGGTCCCGGGTTCGAATCCCGGTAGAAGTAAATGTTCGTGTGATGAGCATGGACATTTGTTTCCGAGTCATGGATGTTTATAAATGCATAATAAGTATGTAATTAAAAAACAAAAAGTATATGTAGTATATCAACTATCTGGTGTCCCCGACACAAGCCTCGTTGCTTAGTGTGGCATTAGATGGCGCTGTGTGTAAGCCATATTTGTTACGGTCGCGAATCATATTATATAAACAACACAGCCTGACATCGACCTGCACATTGCAAAAAACGTTGGAAAATTTGACTTTCGCGAAAACCGATACTTAACAGTCCCTCAATAAACTCCGAAGATTAAATAAAAATATCATCAAAAATAAACTGGCAAAATATCTAGCTTGTAATAATTTAGCGCTGAACATTCTGATATAGAATTGAAACTGAAATCTGAAACATATTTCAGTCGCGTTAGCACCGCTTTATAATAACGAGGCTGAAATATTATGAGCTATAAATTCAACGTTTAAAGACATATTAAATGGTGTTCCTTGATCGTTGGAGTTTAACTGATCGAGGGAAAGATGATTTTGTTGTCTTTGTTTTAATTCGTTTCTCGTGTCGTGGTGAAAGAGTAGTTTAATTTTGTATTTTATTGAAAACCTAATTTATCTAGTACATGGTGTAGGTATTGTTGATCGAAGAGTATACGATTTGACTGATAGAATGGATGAAGGGGTTTAACAGTTAGTGTCAAGGTAATTAGGGTATATTTATTTACCTGAAGAGTATCGCCAAATTGCGATACTTACTTTATTATCTACCTACCAAGATTCATCGGCCAAACGTTTTCGCAAAACTATGTTGGGGTCGGCTTCCTGTCTAACCGAATTCAGCTTAATAGCAGTATTTTACATGAAGCGACTGCCTATCTGACCTCCACAACCCAGTTAGTATTACTGGGTAATACGATAGCAATGATTGGTATGACTGCAGGTTATCACACTTTTGGGCCACTGACTAGCTGTAACGGCTATCAAAGATCTACAAATGACAGCCGGGACCAACGGCTTAACGTGCTTTCCGAGACACGGAGGAAACTCGGTATGTTATGGGTGGTCACCCATCCACGGACCAACCTAGGCAAGCGCAGCTTAACCTGAACATTGACCTGACCAGCTACAGTATTAGAAATGGAGATAATTCTTTAATAAACATAGTAGTTGCTAATCCAATGTACGACTTAATGATATGACTTAAAATAATGTCTCTAATATACAATTTGACATTTTCATTTCACACAGAGGAAACTTGCCAAAATCAGAACATGAGTCACACACAAATATTATTAGCTTCAATTGCTACGTGGGACTTCAACACCCACACGATATTCTAAAATATGACATTTCAAAACAAAGAACATTGATATTATATCCTCCCAGACCAGTACCAATGCCACAGAGTAGATAGCTACAAAAGAACAGCTTAACTAGCGCAAACGCTTGTACGTTTAAATACGCACGTACGACAACCTGAAACTATGTCAATAAATCATACTATGCCAGTCGTAATCAGTATTTCTCCTCCACCTTGTCGAAATGTAGAACTTGCTACTATAGTCTATGATGCCTACCAGTTGTAAGATCATATTTTAAAGCAAGAGTGAACAGACATTTAAAATAGGACGTCTTTGATGGGCGGGCCATGTCACAAGAATGGACGACACCAGAGCACCCAAACATTTACTTGATAGTAAACCAAATCGTCGAAGAAGTCGACGCCGCCGGCCCAAGCTCAGGTGGTTGGATAGCGTAGACCAAGAATCAAGAACTGTTGGGGTGAGAAAATTGAGAGAAAAAGCCAAAAATGGGTCTCAGTGGAAAAATATACTCTAGGACGCGGTTAAACTTCAGTTGGGAGAGATTTTAGTGCCATCGTAAGGATTATGGTCAAAACAAAGAGCGGGCCAATCACGCAATTAAAAAAATACGCTTGCATTTGTTCAACGTGAAGGACGTCTATGTGCGTGCGATTTCGCTGATCCTTCTGTAGTTATTTATTCCGTGCCAGTACCGAGAATAAGCGCCGTCTCGATAAATTGCTGAATTAACGGTACCAACATTGTAAACATTCGATATTTCACTCGATACCCGACGATGTCCGAGAAGTAATAAACGATACTTTGTGACTATTTTAAGACGCAATTTGTTAGTTATTTTCAGTGTGTAATGTGTGTCTAAGTATTTAGGTATTACTGGGTAGAAGCACATGTTAGGTAGTAATTAATTATTTTTTTAGTATCTGAACGAAAAAGGTAACGAGGTGTCGAACTTTATCATGGAGAGAGAGAAAGAGAGTCATTGTCAGTGATGACGGCTAATAGAAGTAAGGATGTATTCACGAGTTGGTACGCGCATTGCATTTACCCGACCGATACCGACGTCAAACTAAATGGTTTAGAGAAGACGATCGAAGGTTTTCTACTAAAATCAGCCCTCAATGGTGTCGATTCTGTTGTGCACAAACTAAACTTAATTTAGGCTATTGCTATCTTTTTCTCTCTAATAAAACTAGAAAGAGACGGACGTAATTTTGAGCTGTCAAATTTAATTGGAACTAATATATCCATACAAATGAAGGGTGCACGTAAAAACATGTCGACTAAAAATCTCTAACTTAGTTCATAGCTATAGCCGTCCTTATCTCGCACTGCCTTTTAGTAAAAGATAGCCTAAATTAAGTTTAGTTTGTGCACAACAGAATCGACACCAATACCTTCACTAAACATTTTACCATATTGTCATTGTTCAACATGACTTTTCATTTGCACCTAAGGGTTTTACCCGTTTGTTAAATGTATTACCATTGATTAACGATATATTTCGACGCTGTTATTGTTGTTGTTGTTGTTGTGTGTGCTGTGTTTGTGGTGTTGCGCTGTTGTTGTTATAATCTTGATCATAACACGATCTAATTACTAAAATTATAATACCTAATAAGCTTAGAAAGTAATATAAACAAATATTTATTTCTCAATCAATTGCTATTAGAGTTGAGTAAGCAGCTGCAATTGATTCACTCTAGAGCGGTCCGCGTCAATTAAAATACTTGCTTGATTTGGACACGAGTTGGCATCGCCCGCGCCCCTGCTCGCTGCAATCTGCGACAGATCACTCTTGTCACTTGAACTTTAACGGTGTTAATCTAAAGTTGATTTGTGAGATGTGGAATATTGAACGATTGACATCCTGTCTTATCAACTCCAGTCATTTCATACAAATGCTGGTCAACTTTAAAAATCTGGTGGCTAGTGATGAGTATTCAGCATTTGTGAATTAGGCCTTCAAGTTGCTATTGTCAAAAATTAAAGTGCAGTTTTCATTGCCATTGTTTTTCGATTTCTTTTTCAATTACTTATTATTAAAAATGTGGTTGATATGTCTTAGGGACTACTCACACTTATTCAGCCCTATTCAGCTTATGGCCATAGAAAACAACAATTTTGTATGAAACGCGTACGCGTCGTGCGCGCTGAACGGATGCGCGTTATAAGTGTGAGTAGTCCCTTATTCGCTTGTTCTAGTCGCGAATAACTTAGGCAAGCCTGGAAGATAAGCTAGTTTCGAAGCTGACCGAGAAAAATGGACATAATTGCTCCGATGGCCGAATTACTGGTAGTAACTTCTTCTCTTACTCCTGATTCTGAACTGCCTTTGGCAAATAAAGACAAAATCTACTAACAGTCGCATTCCCCTGCTCACAGTCACAGTAATCCTACTTCCTACTAATATTATAAATGCGAAAGTTTGTGAGGATGTATGGATGGAAGGATGGATGGATGTTTGTCACCCTTGCACGCAAAAACTACTGACTGGATTTGAAAGAAATTTGGCACACAGATAGTTTATCCTTTTTATCCCGGTAGTACGATACCGTGGGACAGTTACGGAACTCCACGCTAAGGTTGTTATAAACCTAAAGACAAAATCTACGAACAGTGTCGACCCTTTCCCTGCTCGCAGTCACAGCAATAGCATTACAACTTGGTATTCCTAAACGCTAATGTAACGTCTGGCAGATTTACACGGAGCAATTAATGGCTGTCGCCGTTGATTTACAGTAGGTATCTAATTGAAGCCGTAATGGGCTATTTTATTGGTCGCGGTGAGGTCGAGCGATGCGCGGGCGCAGGCGGCGGGTTCATAGATTGAAGTCATGTGGTTATTTTATAGTGAGAGTGAAATATTGGATAAGGAAGCTTGGTTACTTGTGTTTTCTAAAAACATCTCGTAACATCATGCCAATTTTCCCCAAAGGGATAGCAGAGGTGTACTTAATAACCTACATTTCGGGAAAAATGTCACTCGGGATATCTTCCGTGATTAGTATTATTTTTGAGCTCCCGATATTTCGACGCTGTTGCAAGCGCCATGATCGCTTGATGAAAGCTTAAAATACAGTTATGTTAAGGTCTAATGTTATAGGGGGCGAGCGCCGCGAGCCTATACATACTGCTATCTCAATTGCGAGCTATTAACTTGTATTTGGAAGGAATACTGTTTTGAGTTTTGTCGCCTCTATTATTGTTCATTCTGTTCTTCAAGGAATATAAAGGTGTGAGGGGAACCCAATTAATGCAGGTTCATGCACGACTTTAACTTACTGTCAATGGTATGTTTATCATTAATTTAGACACAACATCATGTAGAATTCAGCGACGTAACAGTGTGTTAACTCTTTTTACTGAAAGTTTTTTTTTTTTATTTGAAGGCCAATTTCGGAAATTCAGCGATGAGATTTATTGTGACCGGACGGCATGTCTTTGTTTCCATGGAAGATGGGTAGGCCTTTAGTGTGGGATGCTACATGTGTAGATACTCTTGCCCATCTTCCTAGTTCATCGTGCTGTGCAGGGGCTGCCGCTGCGGCAGCGGAGAATCTCAAGCGGCGAAAATATAGTAACCTTATTGGTAACTATATTTTCGAACCATTTTGGGTTGAGATTCTAGGACCGTGGGGTCCGAGCGCTTACAGCCTTTTCAAGGAAATTTCAAAACGCTTAGTTGTCCCGTGACTCTAGGGCTGGCTTTTACCTAAAGGCTTAGCGTTGCCATACAGCGTGGTAACGCCGCCAGTCTCTTGGAGACATTACCAGTTGACAGCGTTGAGGAGGAGTATCTTACGCCATTTTTAAGTTTTTAGTTTAAGTTAGCTTAGTTTATTTTAATAGATTTGTAAATTGTAAATAATGTACATACTTGTGAAAATGTGAAGGTTCTTAGAGATTTACTCTAATTGCCCATCTAATTTGTGTGTATGTCTAGGTCTCGAGTAAAATTAAAAGTCATCATAATTCACATCCTCAACCACTATCTCATTCCAGATCCATCCAAGTTAATCAAGAGGAAGAAGTCAACAGAAGACGTCCGCTCCCCTCTCGGGGGGGAGGGGTCCCTCACTAGCGAGGAGGGAGAGGAACCAGGAGTCGGCAGGCGGAAGAAGGCCCGAACAACCTTCACAGGGAGACAGATCTTCGAGCTGGAGAAACTGTTCGAGGTGAAGAAGTATCTTTCTTCTGGAGAGAGGGCTGATATGGCCAAGTTGCTGAATGTTACTGAAACACAGGTTAGTTCTTGTTAATCATTAATTGGGTTTATTTTTCAGTCGGTTAAAAAACTGTGGTCCTTTGTTTGACAAGTATGTTTTAGAAGACCGTTATTATGAACAGTCTTCTAAAACTCGTCCAAGTACTTAGGTTCGTTAAAAATCGGAATTAAAATATAATTCAGAAATAATATTTGTACAAAAGGATATTAAAATGGTCTAAAACTATTGTTCATTATCTGTGAATTATGCCAACGCAAACAATAAAAAATATATTATAGTACGAACGTTTCATAAATCTTAACAATCATAACACAAACAAAAAGTTTGTACAGCTACGCACAAAAGTCTTTCACAAATTAAGTAATGATTATTAATTATTGTACAAATCACACAATGCGGCCTCTGTCGGGTGTTCCACGAAATCTCTGAATTTAAACGTTTTAGAATGTAACCCACACGTTGTCGCGTTGTTCGACGACTGGGTTAAGTGAAAAGTGAGAGCGAGTTGCGTTTAGCGAGTTTTCCTACAATTTGTGATAAGTGAGGATAGATTATTTTGTTTTTTGTGTCTTGTGATAAGGATTTAAACTTTTAGTTTCATCTGGAAATTTATTTCCATTTATTCAATTTTATTATTTGAACCAACATACAGCATTCTTCAAGTTAAAATTAAAAACGAACGGTAATAAATTTGATACATCACATTAATTTCTCTAATGACATTCTTAAGCCCTATTTGCATACAATTATCAACATATTTTAAGCTCCACTTAAACCAACCATGACGGACGTAAGTTAGCTGGTAAAAAATATTAATTAACCTCAATATATCTTCGTCCATAGCTCAGACCATTACATTAAACGTTCTTAGATAATTATACTATCACCAAGGTGGCGTGACAGATGTAAGGCGGCCCCCGCGACGTGAGCCGACACATATGGTGGCGGTAATTAAAACTATGCTTGACGGCCCGGCCCGGCTAGAACGTTTTGATGAAATTTTGTGATGAATAGTTTTGGGTTTTAGACGAGATTTTGGGTTCAAATAGGTAATATGAATAGTCACTTACTTGTATACGAGAAATTTATCCATAATGCATTGACAAAACAATTAAGTACACAACAATTAATACAGATCATTTATAAAAAAAAATCGACAAATAATTTGGGTTTCAGAGAAGACTTTTAGTTTAAAAAAGGAATTATGACTATTCGTACTTGTTTCTACAAAAATGTGTGTAAAAATTAATGGACGAATACGTTGGTTCATAATCATAATCATTTATTTGTAATAAGTATTGGTACCTACATATTGGTCAAAAAGTCATTTGAGGTACCTACATAGTTAGATAAAGATGACATGCATGGTTGGTTGAAAATACTTTTGTTTCATTATGCATTATCTCACAGGTTTTAAATATCAGAAGCTAGGTGCACTCCCAATATGAAAGCAGAAACTTACTACACTAACTACTGTCTTCAAAATCATATCATCAATAATTCTTGCCCATACACAGTTTTTAATAGAAATGTCCAAAAAGATAATTAATTGACTACGGGGTCGTCATTGGAGTAACGACTACCCCCACGTGTCGCATAGGAAGTCTATTATCCCCTAATGTCGTCGTTAACGAGATGGCAACGCAAAAACGAAGCAAAAAAGAAGAAAAAAAAATTGGGATCAGATTTCTTGGAGAGGAGCACGGGAGCTCTTGCCTTGCCCACTAAATTGTTTATTTTTTTGGCTGATTCATTTGATTAGATGAAATAGGTTTTCATGGAATAAATACTGGGATTTTTTTCTACGATACATCGTTTACATTGGTTGTTTTTATTAGACGTTAGGGAAATCTATACTAATATTATAAAGAGGTAAAATTTGTTTGTAAGTTGTTATGTATGCAGGGGGTAATCTTCGGAATTACTGATCCGATTCCGAAAATTCTTTCACTAACGGGAAGTTGCATTATCTCCGTGTGTTCTAGGCTACATTGACAATGTACCCGTGGGTTAATTTCCCTTCATAACCGGAGCGAAACCGCGAGAAAAAATTGTCTTTCATATAAAGATAACTTGCATTATGTTAAAGCGTTCGTATATACACTTTTAAAACTACGCTAAACTTAGTAAGTTAAGTATAAGCTATTGCCACTTAAGCAATATATACATAGGTGTATTCATAACAACATTTAATTATCATTTAACTTCTCGACATTTAACTGTACAACTGTTGCCATTTCAAACTTCATAACAATCAATGAACGACTATTCTTCATTAAGAATGTAAACGTGTTCATTATGTAATCCAGTTTCTCTTCCATTACTATTCAGACCAAATCTCTCTGTCATTCACACATTCCCACAATTGTCTCGCATCACATTTCTATGATCATTATTATAATATTATCTTAACAAATTGCACAGCGACACGTGTCCCCCGCTATAACGAGTGGCTCGCTCTTAAACAGACACACTAATTGACGATCCAGTTTTACTCACTTACTAAACAAAAATAACCTCTATTCCACAAGAAATAAATTTACTTTTGCTTTGTCTGCGCGACTGTACTACTGTACTATTGATCTATGCAGTCCGCAGGGATTCGAGTATACAGGGGGATTTAAAAGCGGAACTGTATTTTTTTTGTTGAATTTTTTGCATTTGGTATTTTTCGCTGAACGAATGTTCGGAGTTCGGAGAATACAGGGTGTTTTGTTTTATGATCCTCTTCGTGTAAGAGGGACTGCACATTGTGGGATTTGCTTGCGGAATGTGAATGAGTGTTTCTGTTGGATTGAATGCTTAAATACAATGAATGGAATTAATTATACAGTAGAGTTGCAGTATGAGTTAATTGCGATATCTATAGAAAATATTGTCTGAGCATGTAGGATTTTTTTAAGTTCCACGTAATAGGGGGCGAGCCTATTGCCATCATCTGGGCACAAATTCAGACTTCATGGCTGCTACTGAGAAATTCTTGATGGAAAGACCCAATATCGCTTGCCCGACCTGGAGATCGAACCCCGAACCTCATGCTCAGCAGCCGCGCTTGCAACCACTAGACCAACGAGTCAGTGGACTTTGACTATTTCTCTATTCAAAATCTCAAATTAGAAACTAGGTATTGCTATATGCTACTTATTTTGATACTATCAGATTTCTGGATCATTAATTGGTTCTCTACACGAATTAATCGACTCCATTTTGTCTCAATACATAGTATTTACCGCTTGCATCCAGTACATTTGCCGGCGACTTTGAAGTTCATATGTTTACGAAGCTCTCCGTCAGCTTCCCCAGAACTTGTACCAAGAACTGCTCTAATAATAGAGAGGAGATGCGCTGGATATGGGATCATGTCGATAGTTTTTTTATTCAGCGAGTAAGATATTCTCATTTTCATCGACTACCTCGTTGGTTTAGTAGTTACTAGCTCTGCTTCTAATCATGCGGTGTTGGGTTCGATTCCCATGGTCTGGTAGTTGAGTTTTGCCATCAAGGTTTTTCTGAACCTGATTATACGTTCGTTGTTTTTGGTTCGTTCTGTCTGTTGTTTTTCTGATTGGATTAGAATTGGGCCCATGTGCTGTTAAACTGTGGCTATTTATGTAAAACAAGTGTTGCTTGAATTTCTCAAAACTAAATGTCATAAATAATTATCGTTGATCTGTGTTTGGAATTTTAAGTGGTTTCATCGCAGACTATGTTTCTAGTAGCACCTCCTAAAAATCTGTTTATGCCACTAAACTAAACACAACAAGGCAAATATTTTTTCCTACAGATTACTTTAACAAAACATGACAAAAAAAAAACTACAGAATGATCTCTTGTAAAAAACATTTAAAGCTACCATAGGATGGTTGGGTGCGAAAAACAAACATACTTCATATTTTTTTTTCTAAACCGTCCTGTATATACTCATTGACGCCATATGTCATGTGTTAACGCGGCACTTTTTTGTAGTCTCCACTGCCCCCTCCCGCGCGGCACTCCTGCGCAGATCAACGTGCTCGAATTAGGCTTTAAGTGGTTCATAATTAGGTGATGCATGTGTTGCCGAAATTAGGGAAAAGTGTGGCTGTGTTATTCTCTTGGGATGTGATCTGCTGGCTGGTTAGTTTATTTTGGATTAGCTTGTGCCCACGGCTTCGCCCGCGTGTAGGTCGGAAATGGGTCTGGGTCCTAATCCAGACCATGGTCTACCTGCGTGCCAAATGTCATCGAAATTGGCTCAGACGTTAAAATGTGAAAGGTCGACTGGCAGACTAACAGACAAGGTTACTTTCGCATTTAGATTATAAGGAGATTTTATTTCAAAGGTGACTGAAGCTAGTTCTGTATGTCCCAAAATTTGGGACCAGCCTCAATTCCAGCATGCTTTGAAAGGAATAATTTCCGCCCACACAAAATCCTACGTAAAATAAAAGCCATCGTCATTAAATCATAACCTTTAATCCCACTGACACTCCAAACTAATACACATCCGTCTAAACCCCATAAATTAACGGTAATAATCTTAACAAAACACAACTACTTCCTCTGCTCAGTCGGGTAATCCCGCTCGTTACGAGTGTCAGTGGGTAGGTAAACATCACTAATTGCCGAGCACCCATTAACCTGAGACAACGCCATCTAGTTTATGATTCATGAACTAGGGATTATGATGACGAGGTTTTGGAGGGGAAAATTGAAAGTTATTTATTGTGGGGTAAGTCTTTGTTTTGCTCTTTTAAGTTTTGGTGAACTACTATTCACCGATTCGATTAACGATTTGTTAATTTTATACAAGTTGTATACGGAACCTTCACCAAGCAATCTGTACATCAAACTAAGTAACCCTACGCAAACATTATAGCTGGGAAACGACTTTTTTTGGGGGTGAAAAATCACGTTTTACGGGAAAACTTAACACTCAAAACATTGTGCTGATTAATGCATTGAATAATTGAACAGTAAACGGGTCAGGGAGGTATTTAAAGTTAAGATATAACTAAACTAGTATTTTATAAACTTGTGAAAAAGTTAAATGAGATAAAAGTTAAGTGAGATATTGGAGGTCAAAGTTCCAACTTTATTTTTTTAGAACAAGTGTCTTTTAACACCTTTTAGAAAACGTTCATTTCCTATATTCGGTTCCTATAAAATGGTATCAAATCGTTTCACATACTTCAACATTAATATCAATATTCAATCCCTTCAGATAAACACATCGATCTGATACAATTTCCATTCTGAAAAGCGCTAACATTCGTCAACATTTCAAATTACAATATCGTACGGAACCTTGCCATGCAAACAAATATACCATTTATGATACCTGTTGCCACCAACCAATCGAAATACAACCTTATTTTGTCTTTGTCAAAAGTTCACTTTACAAATAATTGTCTCACAAAGTCCTTAATACAAGTACTTTAACCGATCCAAAATCAACTTTATTCAAAGCTGATAAAGTTTAATTTAGTGATGATGCGTGGGTAATATTCAAATAGGATTCGTAATAATTCGAACGAACCAGGGTTGCTTAGTTACGGGAAATTGGCTTCTGATGTTCCACCAAATTAATTTTGCTTGGATTCAAATGATGTATATGCGAATTTAGATTTTATTGTATTACTGATAGGGTTGTTGTTTGATTTTTTAGTAATTGTGTAATTATCTTGACAACGCATGTTTGTTGAGTACTCGAATTTTCCCGCATATCTGCTTTCCAAAAGCGCGCGATGTTCATGAAAATAAATTATACTTACTTAGGCTAAATAAAATGAACGGTGCAAATTCATTCGGTAATTAATGTTATGAAGACATTATGGCAAGTAATTATATTTTGTTCGTAAAGCAAAAAAAATACAATTTTTTATAAGAAAATCTCTGAAATTGCTTCTTAAGTTGGTATAGTTTAGCGTTTTCCCGAATAAGAAAACATGTTTTAATGGCATCTAATGTTTTGTTTTCATGATCGTGAAAGAGAAACTTTATTTTTATAGCGTTAATTACTGCCGAAAAGAATCAGAATTTACTAATATTTCTATGAATGTTTTTTACATAATGAATGTACATATTTTTAAATAAAATCACTGTAATGTCTAAACGTTGTAAGTACGAATTTTTAAACGTTGAACAAAAAAAGCTTGTAAAACACAGCTCTATTATAATTTATAACTCAAAAATCAATCATCAAACAAGGTACACAAACAAGCTTTTATTAATTTATTAAACAATTCAAAACCCCTCACATATTATTAAAGCAATAAATACACAATACTTAAACGACATCTAATTAAGAAAAACCCAATCAAAAAAACAAATAACGTTTTAAAAATCAATATCAATAAAAGTCGGAATAAAAAAAAGATGGCGTCGTTTTTTGACCCAAGGGGAGTCTGACAGCTATTAAATGTTGATGGATCGAGCATTAATCGCTGGTTGACAGCCCTGGGCATCAAACGCTTTGCCGCCGACTCATTAGGCCAGCAAATGAGACAACCCTATTGGTGCTACGGTTGTGTCTGTGTTGGTCAATTATTTTAGTTGGGTTATTTATAATTGATGTCATCGGTCCATTGTGATCTGATATTGGTTTTGTATTGCGGAAGTTGAAAGTTCGCAGCGGGTTTAGGGTTAAAAGTATAAAGTGAAGTCGGAAATATTTTATCAGTCCACCGCTCGGGGCGATCTTTGCGCGCTTGCCTAGGTCGGTCCGTAGATGGGTGACCACCCATTACATAATATAGCACGTAAAGCCGTTGGCTCGGCTTTGGGTATTTGTAGATCTTGGACAGTCGCTACAGGTAGTCAGTGACGACTGTCAAAGATCTATCAAAAGATCTATCCAGCACTAACTGGGTTGTGGAGGTCAGATAGGCAGTCGCTCCATGTAAAATACTGGTATTCGGCTTCATCTGGTAAGTCTGGAACTGGGACCTCAACATATACACGCACAGGTAGACATGATCGGAGTAAAGACAAAGGATATACTTTTTATCAGTTAGTTCTCGAAGGTAAATTTTAGATCTGAACGTGGGCGAGGCAAAGAACAAAACTTATTTCATCATCATCATCATCAGCCTATTAATGTTCCCACTGCTGGGACACAGGCCTCCTCTCTATGAGAGGGAATGGGCTATAATCCACCACGCGGGCCTAGTGCGGATTGGTAGGTGTCACCATGTCTTCGAATTTTAGGTTCAACTTATTTGCATAATTTGAAAGCCGAAGCAGTTCCTGACACTTAAAATACCTGTATCTAATTAGTACTGTTATAAAATGTTCCAAAAACTTAGTTGAGTTGTTGGGTTTGAGCTTCAACTTCATAGGAACTATTTGCTTCAAGTTCCTAATCCCAAAACTTGTACTATATCTTTGTAAATTAAAACACCTTTTATGTCACAAAGGAAGACACAAAATCTTTAATTACCCCTCCAAAAGCTCCCATTCCCAAGCTAAATAAATAAATCACACAATAATTTACGACGCTACAACATCTTCCCAAACTGGGCACACACCGCGTGCGCCCGCGCCTCTATTAACCAAACATAATTAATTAATTTATCATCTGTGCTCAAAAGAGACGCCAAAAAAACAACAAACGATTTAATTTCGGGAAGCCTCTGTTTAGTTAAGTATATAAATCCTCCATCTATTATTATAGCGGTCGGCGCTACTACGTGATTTAGATCTTTTAATGTCCATGATTTGTTATTGCTTAGATAAAAGATGTTGGTCCGTTTGTAGTTTTTAATAGAGGGGAAAATATTGTGTTTGTGTTCTGTTCGTTTGTTGCATATTTTTTGTTTGGTAACGTGCAGTTTTTCAATGTTATTTTTTGTCTCAAAAACACATAAAGTGCTTTGATAATATCCTTGTTTTAGTAAACCGTATGTTGTGCAGTGTGCAATCATTTCATGTTGCAACATGGTTTG
The DNA here is from genome assembly GCA_963853795.1 of Xestia rhomboidea. Classification (NCBI taxonomy): domain Eukaryota; kingdom Metazoa; phylum Arthropoda; class Insecta; order Lepidoptera; family Noctuidae; genus Xestia; species Xestia rhomboidea. The sequence continues at coordinate 16,906,013 of OY970778.1, forward strand.
CTACCAGCGTCTGTGTTGAATTGTTAATTTGTGAAAGAGAAATACTGCCAAATGCCAGTTTCTATGTATTTATATCTAGACAGCTCTAGGTAATGAAGTAAATACTGATTTCTTGTTCCCGGCAATTTCTGCTAATGATACAAAAAGTGCCGTAGGCAGACAGTCTGTAGCTGAATGAAGATGATTTATTGAAGTGTTCTAGATCTTTCAGGAAATTTTATAAGAATTGCCGTAACTAAATGAGTGCCGAAGTCATATTTCGTTTATTTTGTTGTTAACTCCATATTTCTATAACTGGGGTGTTATTATTAAATATCAACCACCTGCCCATCTCCATTGAAAGGAAAATGGCTGCACATTCACCTTTAAAACCTTAATGGCCTTTAGCCACACATTCATAAAGGTGACCTATTCATAGACTTGGTTACATTTTCTGAGATCGCGCAGAAAGAGTCGCTGTCACCGAAATAAGGTGAAATTCCGATACTTTCCGCCTCCCAGACCCGGGGCTTAGGTCCCTCGATTATTTATAAAAGCTGTATGAAGTAATAATTATAATATTATTGTTCATAGCTCGTTGGGGCGTGACTTATCGCGTTACCCATGTCCCGCTGCTGACATTTAGAAATGCTATTAAAACATACAGGGCGGCCATTCTTTACAGGTTGTTGTGTCACGTCATTTTATTTTATAATCTTTACCTAATGGTCTTTACCGAAGCGGGAACGTGCCGTAATGAGTTGACAGGCTGTTTGTCATTATGATCTACTGGTTTTAGGGAATTATGTTGAGGTATATGATGTATCTTTGTATATAGCTATTTAAAGTGCTCTTGGCTGAGGCTTTGTTTTAGTAACTTATACCAAAAACTTGAGTGTTGATTTTGACATTAATGCTTAATTAAATATTTGAGATGAATGTTCTGTCTTTGTCTCTTGTTTGTGTTTTGTATACAATTTGAAAATGCGGTTTCAATTCCTATTTTCTAGTTTTACAAAAAGTATATACGTAGACTACCTAGGATGTCTCTTACCTTTAAATAAAGCTTACAAGTTTTCACAAAGTATGCGTTATTAAATTTCAAAGATACAATTTATGACAACTTATAACACTTTGTTGATACTTCTTGCATTTAGTATCAGATTCAGTTCTCAGAACAATATAACAAGAGCAGTGGGAACCGCGCGATAAGAGACAATTACAATACAACTTACACGGCGTTTTATGTGCAACTAAGTAATTGTAATGTTAGTACTGAGCACGTACACTTTGTGACTGAAGTCTGCAGACTAAAGTAGGTGAAGGTCAATTAATGAATTGTCCAAACGCCATCGCCAAATGTTGCGGATCTTGCAATTTTCTGGGGAAAACGAAAATTGGTCAAATAGATCCTTATATTCATGACAATGTTTTGTTACTCTTGAGTTTTCTAATGGGTTTTGACTGGCTATAACAACGTTTTTACGGATTAGGCTTCTATGTACCTATAGATGCTATTGCAACAAACACAAAAAACCATCTTGTCTCCGTAAGACCATTTAGTTATGTTAAAAATACCTCTTCCAAGAAAGCCAATAAGGTTTGTAAGACAATTGAGGAACCAGACAGCTAAGAGACTATATCGAGTAGAACAGCGTCTAGCTGACAAATTCCCTATTTTACTATCACGCAAATACACACAGTGTGTATACCATCTCAATCCTTAACAAAACAGTAGAATGTCCGCAGTTAAAGCTGTAAGAATGTGCTCCTAGCTTTATAGTCGAGAAGAGGGTGGTTAATAGTACAAATCAAACGAATAAACAATCAAATAAAATCACCGCGAACATTCATCAACCACTTATGGGATAAACCACTTTATTTGACCCACCAGCAAATAAGCAACAGTCCTTAACACAACGAGTTACAGTTTAATTTCCAATGGCGGTTTGATCGTTGGGGGTATAGATACAGTGGTCGATCGCACGTAGTGATGTGCGAAACACGATTTATCGATGTTTACGGTAAGAGACGGCTAGCGGCTGATTGATTGAATTATTTAGATATTTGTCGGAGATTTTTGTATTCGAAGATAATTATGTTGATTTTGTTGGAATGTGTAGTTTTATTTTGTTTGGACGATGTTAACGGAGGAGATAATTTTGCTATTTCTTAATCGTGATTTATTATTATAATTAATGTTGTGTTTGAATAAAAGTAAAAATGGAAAAGGATTGATTAATTCACGATACGATCGTAAAGTCATACTTTTATCGAAGAATTGTTTTAATATGATTCAAATTACTGACAATTCTAATTAAAACAGATTACATCAATGAATCAATAGTCGTAAGTAAATATCAGCTACTTATCTCTGTAATACCATTTAAAATTGCATCACGTTTGTTGGACATGCTCTCAACCACGTTTTGAATTAATTTTTCTTACTGGTTTTAATGAGTCTTGTTTCCTGGATACCTACATAAATTGAAATTTTAGTTTAGGTGTGAACTTGTGAGTCAGTATTTGACTTCTGCTAAGTATAAGATTTTAATCAGATATCGACAGAAACATTGCCAGTAGCATCAAACCCTACCAATTTCAAAAATACTCTTCACTTCGAAATCTCGTAAACCGTACTCAGCATCTTAAAAGGAGACAAAAAATACCACTTCAACCCTCGAGCAAGCGAGACAACAACAAAACAGGATGATGTACGCTTTTATGAACACTATAATGGTTTAAATTGGTCCTTTAATAAGCAGCGGGCGACGTCATAAAGTGCTTCAAATAAAACTGTCAGTTCTCGGGCAATTGTTTACGGCTGACTATATTCTGAATGTTAAAACGACCATTGTTCGTTGATCCCTCCTTTTTGGTACATTCTCCCCTTTCCTCTCAAGAGTTTAAAGGGTTAAGAAGGGGTAAAGAGGTTCTGTTACGCCGGTTATGTAGCAGTAATAATGTAATGTGCTTGAGACGATTTGAGATTCAATGGACCGATGAGTTACGCCAAAGTGTTTGTTTTTGTGGATGTTTTGTTAACAAATTATATGGAGATCGGTTTGTGAAGTTTCTTGATGTGGTATGCGGTCCATCGAGAGGTTAATATACTGTCGTTAATAACTTGGGTGGTATTCTTGCAACACAGTTCAGTCTTAAACTCAAACTTTAAATGCAAATAAATGTTGTGTTCACATCCCTAGAAGATTTTATGTCATAATGAGTTTATTTTGCCGCGAGTTAGTCGACTGTAATTGGAGTTCAATGGATGTCCTGTTATGTATTAATGTAAATGTATTATTAATATGATTCATCTTTAAATATTATATGTTTAACATACTTAGTAATGTGATGTGACTGATTGGAAAATTACTAATCAGAATCAGCATCTCTTATTAACCCTATTAAAAGTTAAAGAGACCAAATGGAGAATACCTAAGATTCCCCACTTGGTTTCTTAACCTTTTTCTCAACATAATACAGGATAGATAGGAATGATCCTGTAATCTAATTTGATCTTTACAAAAAAGCAAAAAATCTGAGGTTAATTGCTATTAACTCTTTAATTAATTTGTCCCAAAAAGAACATTCGTCTCAATAACCCGCCATCTTCACTCTACACCCCTTCATTAAACATAAAAACTTCTATTTTTACAAATTATCATCCACCATTAATATAAATCCTCCAACATCACTAATATTTCATCATTCACCCCAAATAAATCCATCCTCTATCTCGTTTTGAGTTAGACACCTATCTCCTACGTGTGAGTGAGACGCAATATTAAAGCAATTAATATTAAAACGTGCTAACGAATGGCCAAAACGAGGGTAAGTTCATAATCAGCGACGATCGGATTCCTTGTGAATCGGTTATTTGATCAAAATAGCTAAATTGGTAGCGTAAGGCTCTGAGTTCACTGAGTGGGTTACGCAAAGGACGGTTTTAACTCGATTTTGGCGTGGAATAAATAAATAAATAAAATAAATAAAATTTTATTCAAAAAATATAAGGTAAATGTTTACAGTTTTTCTTAAATCTATGTCAAGTTCACCCATGCTTGGAGCCTGAACTAGGTAATCCTGTGTTTCAGGCGATTTGAGGTAACATTAATTGATTAAATAATCATATGTCTTATTAATAATATTGGTAACAATGTAAAAGGTATATAACATTTTTACTATTTTAACTTAGCAAACTAATTAAAAAAATAACACTAAAGTGAACAATATTTACTTTAGCACAAGTAATAACTTCTCTGTATCTTCATAGGACATAGTTTGAAGAGCTTCCTTGAGGATTTTCTTGCAGTTATTGTGATTTAAGGAGTAGATGCTTCCTTTTTCATTAAGCCTGTTATAGAGTAGCGGTCCGAGGTACATATAAAACTTGGCTGTGAAAGCGTGTTTTGTACTTTTTTGAGGGCAAACTATATCTTTCCGTCTTTTTTTTGTGAATTCAGTGCTGTATGGAAGTGCTGCGTGTTGTTTTAGTACAGTGCTCATAATAAATAACTGTCGAACTGTTAGTACTTCACAAGATTTATACAGGAGGTTAGTGGGGAAAAGGAAAGGGCGGCAAGTAGCCACCTTGAGAATAGCTCTTTGAGCTCTTTCAATGGGCAATAACAGAGTTTTTCTCGCCCCACCCCATGAAGTAATGCAGTAAGTCAGAATTGACTGACAAAGAGCAAAATATACTTGCCTAAGTATTTTTGGATCTGTAATATATCGTATTTTTTTGAATACGAATATCAGCTTACGAATTCTATTATTTAGAGCTTCCATATGTTGTTTGAAGGAAAGAGTTTCATCTATTATAATACCCAGGTATTTTATTTTATCAGTCTTCTTAATATTGGGACACCTACACTGGCTATCTGCAGGGACTGGGCAACAATGAGCGTGCAACGCTGAGGGGATATTGGCTATATGCTTGCGCATCGAAAACTTAATGTAATTTGTTTTCTCTGCATTTAGAGTTAGTGAGTTATTTTGAAGCCATTTATTTACAATATTAAATCCGTGTTGCGCAAGCTTGTAGACTTCATTTTCTGAGTCAGCCGAAAAAAGTAAAGCAGTGTCGTCAGCGTAGGTAATGATAGTACCATGCTCTAGCTTTAGATTGCAAAGGTCATTTATGTAGATCAAAAAAAGGGTGGGTCCAAGAATACTTCCTTGGGGAACACCAAAAGATGTGGTTTTTTGAACAGCGCTGAGAACATCGCCAATCTTTACGCACTGGGAACGATCTTCTAAATAACTTTTGAATATTTTCAATTGGTTGCCTCTTACACCCATGATCTCAAGCTTGCGCAATAGAATTGGAATGGAAACTGTGTCAAAAGCTTTGGCGAGGTCCAGGAAAATTCCTACTGTGTGGTTACCCTTGTCAAGTTCTTTCGCTAGATAGTCAGTCAGATGATGTACCGCATCGGCAGTTGAAACTTTAGGTCTAAATCCAAATTGTCTTTCAGACAGAATAGATTTATCTTCCAAATATTTCAACAACCTTTTGTTTATTATTTTCTCCAATATTTTTGACATAGAAGGTAGTAAAGAAATAGGTCTATAATTTGTCACTTGCTCTTTGCTGCCTGATTTATAGACAGGAATAATAACAGCCTTTTTGAGACACTCTGGAAACTGTCCTGAAGATAAACAAATGCGGAAAATGTAGGTCAGTGGTGGTACTAAAATGTCCTTGAATCTTTTAATAATTTTATTCGAAATGTTGTCCCAGCCAACTGCACAGTCTTCTTTCAAGGTCATGATTATACTATCTACCTCAGTCTCGTCAGTATCTAGCAGCGCGAAGGATGTTAAAGCAGTGTTAGAAGTTAAAGGAATGCTCGTCAGGTTTTGGAATTGACCCAGATTTTTTTCTGCCAGACACTTACCCACATTAACAAAGAAATTATTTGCTATGTTAGCGGATTCCACTGGTGACGAGTGTGCTTGTAATAAACTTGAAGATGACTCATATTGTTTTGTAGAATACGTTGCGTCTTTAATATATTTCCAGATCTTTTTACTATTTGTTCCAGCCTTTTCCAATGCCACTTTGTCGTAGTTGATTTTAATTTTTCTAAGAAGATCATTGCAGAAATTTCGATATCTTTTGTACGAAAGTTGCAATACAACATTTTCTGGATTAGATTTAGCTTTCATATGCAGTTTATCCCTATGTTTCATACAGCGAATAAGACCTGATGTGATCCATGGTTTAATGTAGTGATTTTTGTTGCTCAGCTGCGATACGACTGTGTTTTTCTGAATTGCATTTCGTAAGTTTTCAATTACAAACAACATGCAAAACTGCGGGTCAGCGGAATTATAGACTGGATCAAAATCGATGACGCGTAAATCTTCTTCAAGTTTATTTATATTCAGTTTAGAAATTTTGCGAGTGCCTTGTTTAGGAAATTTGCAATTTAGGGTTAGTAGGGCAGCATTGTGATCGGTTATTGCTGAGTTAACAACAAGTGCTAGTGAAGGGAAATTCGATTTAAGCATAATATGATCCAAACAGGAGCCACTGTGATGTGTAGCAAAGCTGTGTGCTGGGAGCAGGCCATGAAAGGCGCATAGGTTGAGGTAGTCCTGAGCAGAAGCATCAGCACTTCCTGGAAGAATATTGATATTAATATCTCCAATTACAATCGTGTTTTTGATGGATGACAGGTTCTGCAAGGTCTCATTTAGAGAGTCAGTAAAATTGCTAGTATTTTTAAAAGACGGAGGTCGATATAATGCTAATATCGCAAAATCTGATCCAATTTTAACTAACAATCTGTTACAGTCATGCATATCGGGTTCCTCAACAGAGACGTTCAGATGATTTCTTGCATAAACTATCACACCATCATTTTGGTTGTAATTTATAGTACTTCTATACATATTATATCCCGGGATTAGTGGTATGTTATATTGTTTGGCAAGCCAGCATTCGGTTAAAACAATAACGTCACAATTTATGTTTAGCCGTTGCTGAAATGTGCTAAAGCTATCAAAATTCTTAAAAACACTGCGAATATTTTGTGTTAATATGGTTAGTGGAGATTTGTAGCCAGATAGATATTGTTTGCAGTTTTCAGCTTCACAAACTTTGGACTCGGATACAGAGAAATTATCTAAATCATTAATTAAACTATTTATCATAGTAGTAGTTTAAATAAGAATATAAAATAAAAAGGCAGAAAAATACCTAATTAACGGCGCTCTTAGGCGCCTCCATAATCTACAGAATTGATGTACCTTTTTTCAGCCAATAATTTCGCCGGGCAGTCAGCAGCACCTGTGTTATGCTTGTCTGGCTTTTTGAAATGCAAGCAAGTAGCGCATTTTGGTTCGTCAGCCTTTTTTGGACATTCTTTAACTGAGTGACCTTGCTCACCACAGTGACCGCAGGTATACGATGTCTGTCGACATGACTTGGCCGCATGTCCATACTGCTGACACTTATAGCATCGTGTGACCAAAGTAAAGTCTCTCACAGGGCATGATGACCAATTTACAAAAACACGGTCTTGTGATATCAGGGCTTTGCGTATGACTGCAGATACCTCAACAATGTAATTACAAGTCTCCGAGTCTTTCTTACCTGACTTATGACTTAATTTGATTAGGCTCAAGAACGTCTCAAGGCTGCAATCCTGAAGTTTTTCGGCTAAGTTCTGGTTGTACACACAGGTAAAAACCTCATTTTCTTGCATGTCTGTAGGCACTCCTATAATTACAACCCTAGGCTTTCTTTTATGGGGCTCGTCGACTGTTAGGCCTGATTTGGTGAGCTGCACCGATTGCCTCAGCTTCTCAATGTCATCCTTCGTCTCGGTGCTGATGATAACACCGCCGTTCTTCGTCTTGCGCAGGCCTCTCACGTGGAGCTTCAATTGTTCGGGTCTGATAATTTTCTGGACAAGGGTTTTCGTCTCATCGCTGGTCTTCAATTTGTCACTCGGATAAATGGCCACAGAACTTACGTGACTTGGCTGGATAAAATTGTTGGCACCTTTCTTCACCATGTCAGCAAAGGAAGATCCCTGGGCAGGTTTCGTCGACTCTTCTATACTCAGCTTAAGGTTCTGTAGCTGCTGCGAAAGATCGAGTTGATTTTCCAGAGTTCTGACGGCGTATTGCGATTGGAGGGCTTTAGTTTTGACGGACTGGTACATGACGGCCATCTGCGAGGTCCCGTAACTAATCTTCCGGGTTAAGTTAATGATGCGCGTTTTCTGCTCCACATTCAGCTTTCCCTCATTTGCAATAGCGCACACCTCGTTCAGGTTCTGTTCAATAATCGCCATCCAGTTCTGAAGTTCTGCTGTCGAAACAACTGCAGGGGCATCGTTCCTTTGGATAGGCGCTTGAGGGGTAGAGGCGGGTACGGCAACGGGCACAGGGGTAGAGGTGGGTACGACCCCGGGCAGAGGTGCACTGGTGCCGGGCACAGGTGTAGAAGGCGGGGAGCGAACACATTTACTACTCCGGTTGAATGGACTGTCCTCCATCATGAACCAGGATAATATATTGTTCCTGTTAAACACCGGTCATTTCTACTAATAATACACCTTATACAAATGTACTGTACAAGTAAGCGTTACTAATGGCTATTTGTAACTAGGTCACAATTTCGCAAGCGATTATTTGTTTATTGCAATAATTGTTCGATACGTCTGTTCACTACGACCGGCAATTAAGCAATGCCATGCAATGGAATGTTGAATGGGCGCTTTAAAATAATTTCCAGTTGCTGGAAAAACTGATTGAGAAGCAATTTTATAATAAACTATGTAAAACATCACCATCGGACATAGCCGACGATGCGGCGAAGGTGTTGTGACGATCTGATCATGTTCGTGGGGCAAGCGTGACCAGAAATTGCACAAAACAGAGAGGTATGGAGGCAGAAAGGGCCTTTGCCTAGCAGTGGGACATAATATAGGCTATGAAAAAAAACACTACTGGTTTAATAAATGCTATACCTATTAGTTTAAACTCGCCACGCCCTGCCGTGAAGTCGTTTCTCATCGCAAAGAATGTCGATTGTTGGGAGATCAAATGTGACGAACTAGTTGTATGTATTAATAATTAGTAGAGAATGAAACAAATGGGATTCCTAAAATATGTAATCCGCGGCTCGAAATACAATGAAACAATTCTTTTATAACCCAGCAACAATGCAACAACCATTGCATAACGAAAATAAAACAACACTCGTCACTCAAATGTTTCATGCGTTACGCCCTAATGTACTGAAACCTTTAAGCAACAGTTTATAAAGGGAGTGCGGCCCATTTCTCGCCAATTATACGTGTGTCAAACACACTCGGTATTGCTCGTCTGCACACCGACCCGAACGAAAATCAACCTTAGTTCAACCCCACAACGTCTAAAACCCAACGAGAAAATCCTAGCTAAAATGGTAATGATAGAGCCCAGTCTATAAATTGTGTTGCATTGGAATGTGATCTTTATTGCGTGGGTGTTAAGCGTGGATGTCGTTTCTGTAGTAGATCAAAGTGTGGTGTACACGTCGGTGTATGACGTACGCGACAATAATACGGCGATGTTCGAAAATGGCGGTTAAGGAGACGACTCTTGGGTTTTTTGTTATTTTATTTTTCGTGTACTTCACTTTTAATGACACTTGAAAGAATGCAATGCTTAAGATTGAAAGGAATGTTGCTGTTTTGTAAGCAGTTACAATTAGAGCTTACTCCACTATTTTGATCCATAATTTCCACAATAGAGTCAATCACCTTTTCTGCCACAATTGCTGAATATCATCATTTATCAAAGATCTTACATCAGTTTGACCTAGTTTCATTATGAGTTTTGTTTGGATAATGAATCAAAACATACAAAAAGAGTTAGAAACCATTTCTAATAACCCGAATTCCTCCATTATCAATCATCCATCCTTGTATCAGGCTGTCGTCTATGTAGACGATTACCAGCTCGGTCCAAACTCATCCATATTCAGGAGCTAGGCTTAACATTAGCCGCTTAATAACAAGGCTCCGCACTGCTGCCTGTAATTTGTAGGTAGACGGTAAACGGTTTGGGTGGATTCAGCCGCGGGGTACTATCAGATACATGTCATTTACGTCTACATATGAATACCGCATTTGGAGACAGTAGATTATTTATTTTTCCAGAACACATTTAGTTTCGTATCATTTTTGTGTACTTTGGTGTTTCAACACTTCATACTGTTCAGGTTGGACAGTTTTGTAATTATTGCTATTTAGATGATAATTATATACTTCTAATTGCTGCGGTGATGACCCAAAAATAGAAAATTAAGGGAACGATATAGCATCGAAAGTATTACTCGTTTATAGTTTATCATCGTTTAAACATGTCATTTAAAATCGATTGTGGGACTTGCGTTGAGTTGTCATCATGCTCAAATAAGCCTGTTCATTATCGGAAATATTTTCAGTATCGCGCCCCTTAACATTCAAACTATCCGACATAGCGCTACGATTTACAGCCTCGCATTTAACACCGCGTTATGGAGTGAGCAATTTGGCTCCGCTCAGATGCGACATCATAGGTTTCAGAGCTCCATGCCGGCCTAATGCGTTTGATTGCCGCAGAGAACCCTGATTCATCGCGGCTATTTCGGTTCCGTATGTCTTTGCAATTATTACTGTTTGATGTTTCTGAATGGTTCTGCGTTTGGTTTAGTGTCTATTTTAAATAGACCGTGGTGATGTTGTTTGAGCGTTTGTGTGTGTATTCTGTTGTCTAAGTAGGCGGATCGGATCGTGGTATGAACTTCCCAAGTGTCATTGACGTAGGCGATTGAAATTACGCTGTGTTATGGAATTTTTATTACAATTTAAAGTAGTTCAAGTCTGTTAAGCTAAACATTGGGACAAATAACTAATGCTTTAAAAGCATAGTAACTTATTATCGCTCAAAGGTTAAAACTTGTGAACGTTTAATTATCGAACTCTTTCTACATATATAGTTACCTATATTTTTTCAGATGCTAATAATTTATAGATGGATCAGCTTCTAAAACACTAACTTATCTTTCTGAAAAATATCTTTCTGAGTAGCTTAACAAAATCCCTCTTTATAATACCAGTATAATAGATATCCACCTTTAATTACGATACCCTTACAACAAGATAATCATAGCGATCATAACCCTATTATATTCGGACCCTCGTCGGGAGAGCTCGGGCTCTGTCGGGCTCCTTCGGGTACAGTCGGGGTTAATTAGCCGACCCCAGCTCCCACCGGGTACGGGTACAATCGAGAACAATTGTTGTGTAGCGAATTGTCGGATCTCTATTGATTACTGAGAAGAATTTAAATTGTTATCGTTACAAGTTAAGTTAAGAATCAGGTGTGACAAAGGTCATGAAGTTATTGGACTAGAAATTAACAAGAATGATCCAATTAGATTTTTGAAGATAAGGTTTTAAGTTTCAATGTTAATGAACACGTTACACCTTCTATCAGTTAAAAAAAAAAAAACCTACTACTTTAGTTCTTAAGAGGGCTATCACATTTTGTCTTGTATTTGAGTGTTTTAAGAGTCTAACACTCAAATGAAAAAAAATGATTTTTATTTAAAGCGCTTCCTAGAGAAATAATCAAACTTTCTTGGGCATATATTTTTTTAATTTTGTGGCCTATGTCTAGTAGGTATGGTAGGCCGTAGGCATCCAACCAAAACACATTTTCCTCCATCACACATATGGAATTACTGTTTTTGTAATTTCATTACTAAAAAGAAGAAAAAGAAAGAATCTTCTAAAGATTTATCGTTGCCTGCTGTGTTAGACACGTTGCTTTTTCTTAAGGGTCTTTGGCATAAGAAGTCCGTAAATCTACCTTAATTTCAAATCCGCTGACTTTCCCAATCTGGTCAGTCGGACGGATATCACTTCTGATTCCTCTTAAGTCATAATGAGCTGTGGACACATCCTCGAGCACAGAAGCAGATCTCATAACGTGGCGCGTTGGCTGCGCGGGCGCACCCGTCTCGTTAATTGTGCGCTTCCCGTCATCAGGTTACATTGAGTAGGGTTGGTAAATTAAGAAATGAGTTTCGATATTTTTTGGTCGTTTTTTTTTGTAACGTGGTTAACACTAAACGAGTCTTCTACGCGTTTATTGGTTTTATTTTATAAAACAACCAGCTTATGCCCGCGGCTAATAAGCGCCTATTCCAGGGATAAAAAGTACAATGGATATATAATGTTATCCTTAAGACATAGACATAATTATACCATTTCGGACTTTTCTGTAAACCCATATAAGATACACAATTCCATTATACATCATTTTGTTATATCTCAAAGGGTTTAGGCAGCGTTTTCGTTGAAAGCTCCCAGACGGCTTATTTTTTTCCGACATAAATATCATTATATTTTAGCCAATGTGTACTACAAAAACTTCACAAATTTTATACTAAAACCTTTCTCGAGAACTACTCTATCCATTGATGAAAACAGCATGCAAGGCGGTGTAGTAGTTTTTGAGTTTATCGCGAATAGACAGACAGACGCGGCGGAGGACTTTGTTTTATAATTATGTAGTGATTTTACCAATTGTCCTTTTTGTCTGTCTTTTTAACGATGATAGGACAAAATACAATGTGCCTTAGTAAAGATAACTAAAGGCATGACGACGGTATCAAAAAATGGCAAATCTATTTAGTCCGTCAGTTAGAGTATTGGAAATTAATGGACACGTATTTTTTGTTTTTGTAAATCAATGAATATTGACAAAGATAAAATGCATCAAAACTCGGGGGTGGGGGCACGTGACGTCACGTCGTTTTTTTGTCGTCTCGCCTTGTAATATGTTTACTTGTGAGCTACGAAGTTTTCTTAAATAGACATAGAAGACCTGTGTACGAAGAGTATGGTGGATTCCTGACCGCGTTGTCAATAGGTGGGCAATAGGGCAAACGTTAGGCAGGACGCCCTCAAGCTGGGTGGTCGTGATCTTCGCAGGGTAAGTGGTAGCAGCTTCAAGAGAGTTACCAAGTATCGATTTAAATGGCTTGCGATTGGAGAGGATAACAGAGAACTGCTGCTGGCTGATGATGATGTTGATTTGGTTATTTCTGTTGATATTCACCGCCGTGGTCGACAGTGGATTATGTTATTATCTTCACTTGATTTACTAATACTGTCTTAGAGCAAAATGGGCAGCCCTACCGCTCGGTCAGAGCTCGGCAGCGCGCGCGCCGGCCGCACGACGGATATGCCGCGCGGTTTGATCTCGCGCATTTGCCATCCACCGCCCGTTATAACCTTCTCAGAAATCAATTCCGCTCAAATTAAAAACATACATCTGAATTAAAGTATAGTCTAACGTCTTCTATAATTTGTTTTTTCCGGAACGAGGAATATTATTAAAATTGTGTGTGACATGATATAAAATAGTTCGGTGGTGAGGAAATAGAAGAAGAGAATTTACATCTTTTGCACAGCAGTCACGGGATATCTTCCGTGATTATTCTGAGCTCCCGATATTTCGTCCCGTCCGTCTCAGCGCATAATGTCCTTTTCTCCAAATGTCCTTTGACGCCGTTGCAAGCGCCATGAAACGCACTATCGGGAGCTCAGAATAATTGAAAATCACGGAAGATATCCCGTAAGAGACAGTGTAAGTTTTGTCATAAATCGTGAAAGTTTAAAACAGTTGTTATTATGACTCACGCAAAGTTGTCTACTTTGTATTACTTAAGTTGTTGAAAGAACTAATGGTTGTAATCATGTCAAGAACACCGAATTTCTTTTAGCTAAACAATTGGCAGATGACATTGTTGCCAACGCGGGCAATATCCTGGATGAGGCTTGCACAAGAACTTGAAGCTTGGTACAAGCAAAGGGAGGCATACATAGGCCTCACTTTGCTTGTGCCAAGCTTCACGTTCTTGTGGATATAGACCCAGCAGTGGGTGAAGTCGGGCTGTGGATGGTGATGATGAAGTAATATCACTCTCGAATAGAATCGAAGACTTATACAGGCTTGCAAATTGAAGCTCAAATTGTAATTGTTATTAACTTATTAGGTATAGCCTTGTGGTGTGACCGTCGGACTGTCAAGTCATAGGTCTCGGGTTCGAACCCAAGACACGCACCTCTGATTTTTCGGATTCATGTGCGTATTGTATGTATAGGAAAACATCGTGACGAAACTAGTATGCCTGAAAGATATTTCTTGCGAAGTAAAGCAAAAAACGGCCCATGGGCGCCATAAAAACTCTGACACCAGGTTATGCACTAATCACACGAGAAAGAAAGAAGAACTTATTGGGTAGGCAATATCTGAAACATTACGATTTCACTTAAAGGTTTTTAAGGCATTATTTTATATTGTGTAACCTGAGTATCCTTTCTAACAAACAGCCAATTAATTAACTAATAAACAATAATATTAAGAAAACATATTTCTCCTAATAACTGAGACAATTATAGAATATAGCTGATGTTTTATCCAACCATTGTTTTTCCTAGTAGTCACAATGGATTACATTCTTCATTTATAAGCCAAGCGATACCTACAGTTCGTGGAAAATGTAATCAAAGATTAAACGGAAAATATACGGTTGAAATGTTTTCCTTCTTAGAAATGCTACTATAATATTGTTATAACGCCTCATAGAGACGATTCCAAGGTATTGCAAACAGAATGTGTTTAATATGAAGTTGATCTGCGAAACGTACACATATATGCTATGAATTGGCGCAAATGCTGGGCAATTCCTCAATCCTCCAATGTCCTTGCTGTGTTTGTCATCTCGGGCCTATCCGGCAAAGACGAGTCCAGATTGTCACCCCAGCGTTTCCTAGGTCTGCCTAGGCGATGACGCCCGTCTCATCTCGTCGTCATCATTCCAATTTATTAGTGGTCGGCGCAGCATGTCTTCTTCTTCCATACTTCTCTTTTACTCGTCATCTCATCAGACACGTCCTTTCTTTCTTATTATCCTTAACCAGACCATCCATCTTACACACTATACACGATTCCTTTTAAGACACCAGCTTTAATATACCTTAGCCTTTATTGTACCATGCAATAAATAACATGTTTATTCACTTTAAAAATCTACGGAATCACGACATTCAGTTGCCAAAACGGATCACTAATTCACGCCAAAAGATAACTCCACCATTAAATTCTAAACAGCTACTAATTCTTCTAAACAGTAAAGATTAATACCAACATCAGAATGCAGCGTTGATCTACTTAAATATTAAAGTTACTAATCCTCTACAAGATATATGCGAGAGTCGGATATATCGCGATTCTCTGAAGTTTTATTTTTTAATCGGCAACGACATGTCGCGTCGACAGGCAGCGCAGTGTTCGTCGCTGAAAAATGGGTTTACAGGAATTTTAGACAGCATAGTTAACTCTTTTCAATGTGACGTTTGTAGTCCGGGGTGCAGTGAAAGCTATGCGATGCTGAAAATATACATTGTGTCAGTGTAAATTCTCGTGTTCTTTTCTGAATTCCTCGCTGAATGTGACAAATTGTTTCTAATGGTTTTGTCGGAAGTTGTAGATTTTATTTTACAAGGAATTGGGTAAATTGGAACGTATCGATATATTTTGTGGGTAGGTCAACGAACTGTCGGTAGTTATATGTCCGGAAAGTATTTAGGTAACTACTGAAAAAACGTGTTGATATTTTTTGTCTGATCCGATCGGGCGATTAATAAAATAAAAGTGATTTAGGTAACTTCCACTTGATTAATTGATCTGCTGTTTATTTGTAGGTCAATGTACGCAAACTTTTTAGCTTAAATATTTCCGGCATGTCTTCGTCCCAAGGAAACGATGGATGGATTGTGTGAGGCATGATATGAAAGGAAAAGGAGTAAATGATAGCGTGACGGTTGACAGAGGAGAATGGAAGAAAAAAACGTGTTTCGCCGACCCCAAGTAACATGGGACAAGGGTAGGGAGGTGATGATGATGATGATGACTTTTGGCACGTCTGTGTTCCTGACACATAACACAAAACATGGCTCACGCTTTTGCTAGGATCCGAACATAGTTCTTATACTTCGTCTACGTTACACATGCCTTTGAAGTTAAGTCAGTCATGCTCACACAAAAAAAAACCTTCGCAATAAAACCCCCATCGCTTCCAGCCAGCCATCGCCTCGCTCCCTCTACCACTCAACACCAACCGCAGTATATTTTCAATCACAATTTGTCAGTTCGATCCCCGACTAACAGGTTTCCGTGTATCAACATCAACATTTCCCCGTAGAATATAAATTGACCGACTTCTAACGAAAACTGAAACTTTCATAACATTCGCTCGGAAAAGTTTTTCTGTGTTAGAGATAGATTATTGTGTCTGTTCTTTAATTAGTAAGATGTTTGTTTATTTACGGCGCGACATTTTGTTTTCCGAGGTGTGTTGAGTTTTCTGAGAAAATTATTGTAACAAAGGATGTTGTTGTGAGTTTCGTAAATATGTTTGATTGTTTATTGTTCTAATTAAATATGGCTTCTTATAAAATGTCGCCAGTCGTGGACTGTCTCGTTGGTTTAGTGGTTGCAAGTTCTGCAGTTGAGCATTAGGTTTTGGGTACGATTCCCAGGTCAATGAGAAAAAGGTTTTTTATTATTATGTAATTTCTCGGTAACAGTTGGATTGATGACATCGGCTCGGCCTCTACTAAATGGGGCTTAAACATAATAGGTGAAATGTCGATGTACTATGAGTACGCCTTGTCTAGTCATTCGGAGATACAAACAGGCGGATTTTTATCTTCTTAAAAGGAATTGTTTGGAAGTAGAAAATAATAATAGCTTGTCCAGTTAAATCACGACTGTAGAGCCACCCTTACAGTGACATAACGCTGACCATTTCGAAGTTCGTGTTACCAACTTTATAGCGTGATTTATTACTCAAATATCAACTTAAATAATGCAAAAATACGGTTTTAAATTGCTTTGATGACGTCCAAACGAGCGGTAAAACTTTAATAAACGATAATTTGAAAAGCTCTTTATGAATTAATATTGGGATGTATCCAACGGAAACTGTGTGATTGTATAGTTTTTATGTGAAATCGCGGTTTTATAGTGTGATAGATGCTTTTAATGTATTTAGTAGAAAGAAAAATGGTTTATTCCTCTGTCGTTAAAATGATTTCTTCATTACTTCTGGAGAACATAACTTAAACTAAAGAGTTTTTAATTACAGTCTGCCAACAAATGAGAAGATCACCAAAATCTTGACAATTTTGAAAATGCGACTACTATAGAAGACAGTCTACTAGTCTAGGTATGTCTGCGTCCCATCTGAAAACATTTCAATGATCCGACATAAAACGCACCCTGTTTTTATGTGACAAGTCACTTATATGACAAGGACAACAGTAACTAGTTGTTCCGGGCCTAGCTGTTTGTGTAAGTGAGTTTAAATGTTTGTGAACGAACCCACGAAACAGAAGAAGTTCCTAGTGTGGGGCAACGTTATAAAGTAGATCACTATGCAACGTCAAATGTAGTAACAATCATTATGGTATCTGTAAGCACACTTTTCGCAACACTTTTTCTCGCTAAAGGTACTGTGAATCCGTGAAGGGATATCTAATAATTAAAATCTTTGATAATTGAATCAAAATAATTTCTATTATTTTAACCGGAAAACTGTACCAACCAGACTCATTGTCTTTCGCATTTAAAACACGAGCAATTCCCCCCACAAACCAATCAAGCAATTCACACAATGTCACAGCTCAAATTGTGAACAAAAAAGAATCTCAACACCCAATTCATTATTTGAAAGTCCCTTGTCATTAAGAGCCCCTAAATTGCAGGGGCCCTTAGAGCCGCGGGGCCCGGGGTGATGGCGGGCAGATAACGCACGTGCGGAACACACCGCAGTCAGGGACCCTTCCGAAGTGATGAGCAGGCATTCTGATGGACAAAATGTTTTTTATCATTGATTTATTGGTTGACAGTATTTTTATGGACTCGTAATTTTTTCAGTTGTTGGGATTTTTGATGGTGTAAAAAGTTTGGACTCCTGTTTAACATACTAATAGGGGTATGACTTAAAGTTAGTTGGTTTTATTAGTTTCACATGTGACGAGTTAGTAGATTTTACGCTTTAATGATCAAAAACACGACAGCAATTTACGAATTTGCTCCCATAATAATTATGTTCAAATCAAACTTGTAGGTACTTTGGCCACCATTTTAGCGTTTCAAACTCAACTCGTAAATATTGAATAAGTTTCCCGCTATCCAAAGTGACTGAGTGAGTGTGTGTTGTTTAGAATGTTACTCCATTTTTACTAAACTTTTCTCTAAACCTTTACAATGTAGCAATAATAACATACTTATGACCAAATACCCGTAATTGCCGCGCAAGCAATGTGTGCTATGTCACACGGTGGCTCCTATACTGTCGCAGGGGGTTGTAGAGGGTTGAAGGGCCGAAGGGGGTGAACATTTTTGCGCGAGGGTGGTTTGCTTAGTAATGAAGTGTTATTGTTAATTATATCATGTGTTAGCTCCGAGCTATGCTAATTGGGTTAGGGTACGCTGTTGTTATTTTGAACTGTCTGTAATTGTGAAGGTGTTTTAATAAGGGTTTATTTATTTGGTGTTCAAGGCCTTTTTCGGATCCAGCTGAGGATGGATACAGGTTAAGTTTATGCTTTGTGTGTTCAATTTAGTCCAGCAGTTAACGGTATTAAGAGGTGGAAGTTTAAATTGTTTGTGTCCTATGAGGTATTGAGATATTATGCAGTTCGAATGCTGATGATAACATTCCTACTGCACACAGTCCTCATGTCTATGAGAGGGATTGAACAGAATCCATCATGCGGGGCAGTGCGGGTTGATAGATGGGTTGGTGTAGAAAATGGTCCGTCGCAGTGTTTTACTTGACCATTTTGAGACCAGTCGTCATGAAATAAATTATACTACCCAAGTAAACTGCGTGGCTAGGTTCAAACCCAAGTAATGTTACGTGCCTGAGTTCAAACCTACGACTCGTAAGTCCATGCCGTAACCACTGGACCACCCCTGCTTAATCTACCAAAATGAAGTCAATCTCCACTGCACTATGAAATTAGTATGCATATACAAACCCATACCAGCACACCAGATTGATATGTTATCGTGTAATCATATCAATGCGTTCAGTGATAACGTTATGTATGCGACCGCAAGCTGATTGACTTGCGGTCACCTTTGTACATGCCGATGGTGTATACGTTCATAGTGCGGTTGAAGATTATGTATTATGTACATAGTTTTGTTAATGTTGGGTGACGTGTTGGTTGTGAGCTTTTAATGTAAGTAGTTAGTTGTGATATTAGAAGGGCTGTTTCGTGGATTCATTGTGTGCTTTAATAACCGTTGTGAACTATTGATTTTAGTGTCACAGTGTTTGGCAAAGTGAAAAAGTTTAGTTTTAATCCTAGCACAGGATTCTCCCTATTTTTTCCATGCCTTGATTGACATGACGACCAATCTCTATTATTTGCTGAAAACCTCCTTCATTTAATGTTTACTGGGTGTAACTTGTTTTCAGTTATATCAAATGCCATTTTTTCACCCAACCTATAATGCTTTGCTTCTGCAAATCGTTGGTTTTATAAACACTAGCAGTACACTAGGTAGCCACACTATTTTAGGTAACTTTTTCGGAACATTACAATTTATGAATTGTAGGTATATTGTTTTTACAGACGTTGTTTTTAAATGCGTATTATAATCTTATGCTGTAGCTGGCTGTATTATTAATTGAGTAGGTATTCTGTTCCGTAAATTATAAACTTTGGTGGGTAGAGCTTCGGATTCACAAAATCGTAATACAGTGGCTATTAAAACCCACGTAATTCAGTACAGTAGAACAATTAAAAACGTGTGCCTCGCTCTCTCCTAATTGTCTCGTCCCTCGCGCTGTGCACATTCATGTACACGCGAACACAGCTTCCGTTTGTTTTTCAAATGCTCTTTTTCAGGCGTGTACGAATTCTTCATGTTTTTCCTTAATTCCTCAATTAAGGAAATTAGACTACAAGAATGAAAATTAACCATCAATTTGTTTTTACTTATTTTAAGAGCTCACGTAAATCACTGCAGTCAGTTGCAGTGCATTCAAAACAAATTAATATTAAAAAAGAAAGAGATAAATTCTGTAAATCAATGGCAGACAGAAAAAAAAACACTATCAAGATTAGTCGCATAATAATTATGCACGGTTGCCATTTCCATAAGAGGTATAGTGGATACCTATAACAATAAGAACCTCAATATAATCAAACGTTAAAATAATCCACCTCAGTGGCATTTAATTTCCCCTCATATTACCAACAACACTGTTAACACTCACCAAAGATTAAAAAACAATCAACCACAAAAATCAGACAGTACAAACACTATAATGCCTACACGTAGTCTAAACACGTGCCAATTAAGCCCACTTAGAATATAATTTAATACTCGCACTCAAACATGGCCGCCTGGACGCCTGGTAACTGGTAGCGGGTAGGTAGTACAGTCGCGATCAATTAAGGCGCGTGTCCGGGCATTTTTATGCAAATATCTTCGCTGGTGGTCCCGCCGGCGGCGGCGTCCGGGACGTTGTGTCCGGGGTTGGACAAAGAGTACGAGGTAAATGGGCAGACGTATGAGTCGTTATTGTTTGTGTCTATGGAGAGAGTGAAAGGGTCATCGATTTGGTGAATGATGCTGTTGAGGGTGTTTGAATTAATTACCTAATTAGGCGTCTTGAATGTTGTACACTAATCTGAGCGCAATGACAAAGATATGGTTCGAGTGTGATTTAATATGTTCAAACTTCGTTTCAATTATTAGTTAATTTCAGAAAACAGAAAAAAGGAATATGTTGGCAACGATTTCTCAGGGAAATATTTTTATTATTTAAGTACAAAAAAAGGCAATCTCATTATTCAGAGCAAAAGGATATGACATTAGGCACACCACAAAACCACAGTTCCAAAATCACAATTCATTTACAAAGCACAATTTTCACAATTTGTAAGCTTAGTTTAGGTATTTTGGGCTCATATTTAGCTGGGCGCAAATCTATCAAACGATTCTATTTTACACTTTCCTAAGAATATCAATGGTCGCCCTATCTACAATCTTATTAATTTTATAGTCCTTAATCCTCCGCCATCCGGTTTCGGATACAATATACGAACCCTCGTCATTGATGTAGAAACATCAATTAGATTATTATCTGCTATCGATATTAGGAAGTCTCAGATAATTCGATTATCTATCGATTTTATTGAACGAGAATCGATAAAGCTCTTAGCAAAGTGATCGTTTAAATATTGATAGACTCGTTGGTTTGGTTTCAGATTATATTCTTGTTGATAAAGAAGCTTTTTATGGATAATTAATTAGTATGCTGTTTCTATAATTTTGAAATAAATAGCTTTGATTTTAATTGACAAATAAATTAAATTTATTTATAAGATAAATTTGACTTTAATAAAGTTATTGGTGGACAGAACTTAGGAAAATCGAAAAGTTTTCGGCCGTATAATGAGAAGATAACGCACTCAATTAATTATGAAATGATACGCTCACCCTACTAGAAAAAGATAGGATTACCATCCCCACGAATTCCCACGAATTGTATTAGTATAAGTCAAGACAGCCAGGACCACTCAATGAGAAAAAACGGCAGGATCCTTCTGTTCTTAGATCACCCATGATTATGTCAAACTTACGAGTATATGTCTTTCTCTATACCTTCGAAACTCAAATGAACCTAAACAAAAGCGCACGGTTGGATTCGCAACGCAGCTCTTCCAATAATATTTAGGTATAACAGTTAGGTTAGTCAAAATACATTTCCGGAAAAAACCATCACCTTTTTCATTATACCTTTTATTTTCCACAACAAACAGCAAACATTATAAATACCACTACACCTCCCATTTGAGCCAGCATCCACTTAAGAGTAACTCCTTTATCTATAGCATCTTATCTGCATAAGGCTTGGTGCACACAAGTGACCATTCCCGATTAGGCTCACCTAATTAGCACCTCGGAGATTGCCCGCGAGTTATTTTAAGGGCCGATAAATGCGACTTTCTCGTCGCGTGGGTGAATTGTTTTATTTTAGAGGTTAAATTAAATAATGAGAATGAATTGTAATTGCCGTTTAAAACGTTTTAAGGAATGTTGTTTTTAGTTTAGAAACAGTTTTTGGATTTGTTAGTTGAGGTTCGAAGTGAAAGTTGTAGATTTGATTGTTTAAACTCACTCGTATATTAGAAGTGTCTGCTTATGCCCAATAAGAAAATATAAAAGATTTTTTTGTCATTTCACTAAGTGTGTTCACACTAAATCTCATACTGCTTTACCGGAAACTCTAATTTAAGAAACATGTTGACAAAAACAAAATATGAAACGAATCAATTACTTCCTCAAAGAAAAACAGGTCTCATAAAACGCTACATATTAATGAAATGCTTTTAAAATTACTAGCTCAAAACGGACGCCATCAAATGAACACATGTCATAAATGATAATGTCATCTGTCATAAATAGACGACAGATAGTGCACACTAACCTTAATACTGTAGATAACTTCGCCTGTCATTAGATTAGTATAGAAACTCATTTGTTTCAAACTTTTCCCAAGCCCCGCCCGTTTGAAAGTTTGCCAAATAGTTCTGTTCCACCAATGGGAGCAGAGAACGGTAGGCCCAGTTTCTGTCGACCAATGAGCGTCGAGCGCGGCCTGCGTTGGCGCAGGTTTTCGTTTTGCAATTCAATGAGTTGTCTAATTGATGTTTTGTTTGGCTTTGATTCGGCCCATTGATGATGTTTGTTAATGAGCGGTAATTATGTGGCTCTTGATGGCTGATGAGAGGAAGTGACGGTCATTTGTTAAATGTCTTGTTTCTCGTTAAACTTGTTTCTGTGTCAAGGAATTTGTGGAATGATATATTTTCGGTTGTATTGGATTTCATAGGAACGATAAATTTTATTTTTATTTGATTCGGGAAGTGGTTTGAATTTAACTGCAAATGCTTACTACTAGATTCGAACAAAGCCACTGCATTGCGCTGTTTCGTCACTCAAAAATCTCAATGTGAAACTAAAAAAGTTGAAAATCATTTCTAAAATATGATTGACAAACCAAATGATTTCTAAATACACAATTATGTACAAGTTCAAACGTTCTACAATTAATCACACACCTTCATATAATCATCACACACACACACACACACAGACAACATCTCATCCTCCTCCATCTACACATAGATCCCTAATAAAATTTATCAAAAGCATGTTAGTACAAAGTGGCATTTTATTAAATAGAGTTTAAATATAAATTGGTGTGTTGCCAAGTTTCTGCCAGTCGGCACTCGGCAAGTTGGCAAGTCTGCCGGTGCCAAAAACTGCTCGGCGCATACACTTGCAGATATTGCGCTGGAGGAGTGCTAAATGACGAGGGGCTAGAGGAACTAGATGTGGCAGGGTGTAGAGGCTGGGAGGTTGTGTGCGTGGTTGGCTATCTCAGCTCCGTAAGATGGTGAATTGAGAAGCCGGTTTATATGATTGCGACGTGTGTGGAGTTCATCTTAATATAATGTTTTTGATATTGTCTGAATGACTTCGACAAATTACTTAAAAACGTAATTTACCAATACCTGATTTCCGCAGTGTACTCAAAATATGAACGAAAGAGTTCTCTATTAAAATTATTTGCATATTTGTTTAGGTAATTATTAATCAACTTTGATTGATTATTGGATTATTTAGATTTGACACAATGGAAGCTGTGGATATCAAAAGACAATAAGATACATGTTATCCTGGAAAATTATAGAAATCATGGGCAATAGGTAAGGAGGGACCCACTCATATTAAAAAAACCGAGGCAGTTGCAGAAGAAGTGTAATACTTCTTCAACCTTTGGCCACCCGATGCTGAGTGAAGGTCTCTTCCAAATCTCTCCACTTTTGGCGGTTTTGTGTCATGGCTATCCAGTTTCTTCCGGCCACTTTAATGAGATCGTCTGCCCACCTAGTCGGTTGTCTTCCCACATTCCTCCGTCATGTCCGTGGTCTCCACTCCAGCATTTTCCTCCCGCATCTTCCATCCAGTCTACGGCATATATATGGTCCACCCACTTCCACTTTCTTTTTGCTATTTTTCATTATAGCAGATCCACCATAAATATAAACCAATTGCAAAAGCGGAAAATTTCAATACATTACACTACTCCTAAATTCATACTCCAACTCATAAACAATTTACATCATAACGACGCCATTTAAATACCAGCCATCATTCAGAAACATAAACATTCTTCAAATGCCGCCATGACAAGTTAAAAGCTCCCCAGTATTTACTACCGGCTAAATGCGCTATAATTTAGGTTTAATTTGGCATGTGATCTAGACTGGAAGTGGGACACTTCGTCACAGTCTGGTGACTGAGGAGCTTGTCACATGTTGGCTGACGATTAGGTCTAGCCTTGGACTGCAAGATGGGAAATGACATATGATTTAATAATTACATAAATAAATATCGCTGGACATTACACACATCGCCATCTAATGCCACACTAAGCAACAAGGCTTACTTGTGTCGTGGACACCAGATAGTTGATACACATAGATACTTTTTTTTTTGTAAATACATACTTATTATAAATTATAAACATGCATGATTGAGTCGTTCTGTCCTTCATAAAAATCACCTGTCGTATTTTCAAGGTATTTTACTAATTTAGAAGTATAGGTGCTTTCCGGTCACGGTGAAACAGGATGATTAAGAAAGATGACTCATGTAAGATTTTTAAAGAGTACCTAAACATTAATATCACGCCTTCGAAGAAATCTTCGAAGGTTCAGGTAGAGAACCATTATATGCGTCTTCATTTCACGAGGTATTTTGAAGTCCCATGTAGGAGGCGAGCCTATTGCCATCAACACAAATCTAAACTGCTGCGGGCTCCTTCTGAAAAATTCCTGATGAAAAAACAATAAGTACTATTTTTCCAGAATTCGGAATCGAACCCAAGATCACGCTCACCACTAACGAGACCATAGACAACATTCAGTCAGTAAAGAAATCGTTATTTGCTTTTTTTCCGTGGATTCCTTGCCACATCCATTATCTCAACATCCGTGATCTATAAGCATCGAGATTGCATCCGCACAACATTTGTATCACGGCTCCTCTCAAGAGGCCGACTTTGATGTCTGCTTAGCTTTGCAGCGCTGCAGCGCTTCACTGCTATCATCTGCAGCGCTCTACAGCGCTATCTTGAACTAATATCGAACACTTTGTTGAGTTCAATTGAGGATGTTTAGTACTTCGTGTTAAGGTGTTAGTACTAGGAATTGTGAGATTGTTGGTACGTCTTTCCTCGTATTGATACCAACGTTCACACATAACGTTGTGGCACAAAATGTTGGCTGGTCAGCAAGATGGTATAGCCGAGCTGAGTGAGGCTGACTGCCTCAGCTCATACATCTAACTCGCGGAAGTTACTTATTAAGTTAAGTAATGATCCTTTTCATTGATTAACTGAAATTAATCGGGCATGATTTATAGTATGGCCCCAATGAGTGTATCAGGACAGATTTCCACAATGAATTAGGACTGCCTCGTTGGTCTAGTCATCTAGTGGTTGTAAACGCTGCTGCTAAGCATGAGGCCCTGCGTTTGATTCCCAGACAGCGTGTTATTGTGTTTTTCTATCAGGAGTTTCTCACCCATGGAACTCAAACATAACTGGCGAAATGTGTGTGAAATGTTTTAAAGTAGGTACTAATATTTTATTCGTTTAGCTCATAAAAATAGATTCCCATTGACCCCAAAGTCTGGGAGTCAATTCCAATATGCATATATTTAGGTGACAACTTGACAGAGCCCAGCATGATAAAAACAACACCATTAACAGTCGTCAGCCGGCCGCAAGTGACGGGACAATTGACTAAACGACCTGATTGTCTCGTTAACTGTCTATGGTTGCCATCAATCTGTCATCTGCTGTTTATGTACCGATGGGGTTTTTATCGCACTTGTTATGACTTATTGATATGAGCATTAAAGGTTTTACAAGAGGAATAAACTAGTATCTTGGTTACAGTGGTTTAAAGCGGTGCAAGCTGTAGTGGTATGCATGGGGTCGTGGTCTTGATTCCCCAAGTATTATTGGGGCTTTCTGTAAAGTTTTTTTCAGTAGCTGTTTGAAGTTTGAGTTCATATTGCTCGCCCATTTTAAATGTGAGTTAACATAACAGTATGGTTACTTTACTGCCGAGGTTTTTGAATAAACTGAAACAGTCTCACGAAATATTCGGGTTCATGGATGGATCAGACCTTAAGTGCATATGCGGCGCCTCCCCTTAGATAATGGCCCTCCTTTCAACCTTCGTATGCCCTACCTGCGCCTGCGATGATCTATTATCTGCATCAGTGAGTGGGGTTCGCGTGGATGAGTTTTGGGCTGAACACATTCGAACTTTATGCCATCGATAGGTACACTAAGAAATACGAAACGATTAAAGTTAACACAGGTATAATCTTCCCAGTTAAACACTTATGATTTGATTTATTGACTAAGAATGGAATGTGTTTATTTATCTATAGCTGTAATGACATGTTTACCTAACTGGCATAAATGTATTTTAAATTGAATTATTATTTTTCTTAATGTAATCTATTGCAATGACATGGCACATTAATTATAATTGCTTGTATAAGCTTGCTTATGTTAATTTTGTCCGCCATATTGGCAAAACATAGTGCACATATTTTAGACGTATCACAAAATAAATGATTGATTGATTGAATAACCTCACTCCTCTTAAAGGGGTATGTAGAAACTACAGACCACCACATGCTACGAACCAAAATACCTCTTTCACATCGTCCAAGTTCATACGTCTTGTCATACACGCACGTCGGTTGTGAATGCTATGCACCGTAGCAATAAACACACGTTATAAACTAAAGTAATGACAAAGCCCAAAGCCACTACTATCACAAAGGCTGCCACTTCAACTTAGCAAGTTTCAGGAAATGCCTCACAATTCGCCTGAACGCGGCTAACGACTCGAACGCGATGTATTTTTAAACAGAGCTAGTCGGCCATGACAGATCAATACCGATCAAATGTGTATTATTGAATGTAACCTATGTTTGTTGTGATAGTGGTAAGGGGTCAAACCTTCTTAAGTATTCTAGTATTTACATAAACTAGAATTAAGACTTGGTAGCGATTAAACTGAAATCTTTAGGTTAGAATCCAGAGAGCCTAGAAAAAGCTGAAATCGCGTTGAAAGCGTTTCGTATTTCTACGGCGATTCTCAACAGGTTTGACATTGTCATAAGTCAGTCCCGTACAAAGACTTTTTCATCGAAAACGAGACTTCGTCTATCTCCTCCAGAACTTACGGAAAACGATCGATCTTATCACCCAATCCTACATTTATAGATCTGCAAAAATGATCAAAGACAAAACTGTCGTAATGTCGACTAACACCCACAAATAATGAGATAAAGACAAAATTATGTTATTACAATAAACTGTTAATTTCAAAACACTTTTTGCAGAAACTTGAAGTGATATTTATAGAAGTATAGGTATATCCAACGTAATGTAATCACGATGCAGATACTAGACTACTGTACAAACTTATGTAGATGGCCGGGAGATGGATGGACGCATCTCGCAGCATCCGGCGCGTTTCCTGAGCCAGAGAATATTGTTACTGAGCTGTATCTCACATAACACATCAATTACAGAGTACACTTCAACTTGATGTTGCTATAACTTGGTATTCTGCATAAGCTCGGACGAATGTAACTACAGAAATTATTATATTCTAAGAGCCTCGTGATAATACATTTCTCCAGACTGTCACAGCTCACACGTGACATCAACTTTCAAACTCGATATTAATGCAAATATGTATAATATAACATTCATATCAAACTTGCAACACTTTACGAGACAGTAAAGATAACATCTAGTAACATAACTTGAAACTGGGGCTTTCAGAAACAGCATTACCGTAACATTTACGTATGTAGTTTTATTCATCCAACCAATTGAGCTGCACAAAAGCCAAAGACATATATGATTCATAGAAAATTATAGGCTGATTATGATATTATATACTTTCAGTAAAACGGTGTTATGTATTTTAACATCACAAACAGACATTTCAATTAAATTCATTTGTATTTGTATAGATGAATACCGGAACCACCCATACTCCTATCCTATCAGTGCCAGGTCCACACTCCTCGCTCATACACTGGTATAATTGGACGGTATTCACCTGTAACGAGCCGCTTAATGAGATGAAATAATATGGCAACTAAATGAATTATACGCGCGCTGTTGTACATAGAGGTTGCAGGACTGGAAGAGGCATAAGCACGGGTTGTTTACTCTAAGTACTTGACCTCTATGTCATACAAAAGGTTGCACGACATGTTCATTTCCATTGCATAAAATTAAGTAGAGAAACTCATGTTTGTTATCATTTTGCGTTGTAGGCCTTTAGATTCAGATGTTTACAAAGGGATTTCTTCAATACGAGTTATGACTAGCTATTATTTAAGTAAATTTAAGACGCCATTCATTTGAGGAAAAGGTATTTTTTCCTTAACTATGTACTACACGTTAAGTAATAGAACGACTTGAAGTATTTTCGTATTAAACCTGAAAACAAAATCACTACCACATCCAGCCACTCTGTCGCTTCGCAAGCTTTTGATCGTTCATACGGCGCGGGGTAATATCTGCTCTTAATTATAAACAGATCGTACTCACACACACAACCTACTCCACACACATACACAGCGTGCCGTGTACACACAGTTAATACCAATACACACATACACTGAATGACGAGCAAGCTTTGCGCATTTATGTTATACTTGTTATAGCAGTTGTTTTGATTATTTATTTATAGGTTGTATGTTAGTACTTTTTAGTTCAGGATTAAAAGAATAATTAGGATGTTCTGTGTGTAATTTTATTTAGGTAACAAATAATTTGATAAATACTTAAAGAGATTTTACGAAAGAATTGTAACTGCCCCTTGATACGACTGCTGAAAGTGTGAAAGCTCTTGTTCAATAAGAACTTACCTTTAGATTCATAATTGAGCCAAAGAATAAGCAACATTTCTTGATCAAACGAAGGTGTCGAATGATTAAAAGTCGACCTGAAGAGGGCAGAAGGACACTCTGCCTGTTCTCTCAAAAATGCTGATTGACTCAAAAAGTTGAAAGAAAAGCTCAAAAGACAAGGTACCTAGTAATAATAAGAAAAAATAGGGTTTTTTTGGACGCAACGGCAGGAAACATTGCTCTACAACACTTGCAAGATACAGTTCAAGTTATATAAACTAAAAACAAACCAAAATCGCATCACTCCACTCGACCTATAAGGCTTTACAATAATTAAAAGTTAATTGACCGTAAAATATGGCCGCGATCCGGAAATATGCGCACAACTGTTTAATTGAATATGTAACAGTTATTTATCTGGCTGCTCATTATCATGCAACTATGGAATATCGATACGATGCCATATTGTTTTCCGTTTCATTGATCAATGAACCGAACTCATTTTGAGTTTATGAACTGCTTCATTTAATGGTAAATGCTTGGTTTTGGGCTATCAAGTTCCTACTTACTGTTTATCAACCCAGATTTATGAATGACTAGCACTTCGCCCGCGACTTCGTGCTCAAAAATTGTGATAGTTCGGCTAATATGTATGATAAATATAATTTATAGCTTATAGCACTCACGACTAATGTTCTGCCAGTGAAAGAATCATAAAAATTCACAAACAAATACCTCTTTATAATAATATAGATAAGCGGGAAATGGCAGCTTTATTGAAATTGGCATCTGCTGTTGTAAATTATGTAGTTGCTTTTGGTAGACTTTGAGGTGTTAGAAATACTTACTTACTTTCTTATGAAATTAAGTATTTCTAACACCTCAAAGCAGTTGTAGCTACAGCTGTTTTAGCATGGTCAATAGGTCGTTGCTTACTACACAAAAAACGTAAAACAAGATAAATAGTTAATAAAAGTTAACAAGCATCTGGGAATCTACAAAGCCTACAATGTTAACACATTCACAAATAATAGGTATAGGAACACAATAGCAACTTGCTAAGAAGTCTGTTTGAGCCAATCAACATTCGCAAACAAGACTTACTCCACTTTCATCTTGCTACAATCGTATTTCACTGCTAATAGCCAAACCACCTTACTATCTAAGCACCAATTCTCAAGCTCCACAACATCCCAGTAGATACAATGCCAATCGCTGGCAACACTGTCATTAGCCGTCAACGTCAACGCGAACAACCTGTCACATTTGACAGCTCATTCGGATTATATTGTAAAGGACATTGCTGTAGTTGTGTTGACTTGTAATTGTCGCGGTCTCGGTGGAGAATAGAGCGGTTGATCGGGTGTATCTATGCGATAGATGTTACAAATGGTTGAGGTCTATATCCTCATGACTGTGGCTATTGAGGTTCTTAGCAAGCTTAGGTACCCCATTCCATCATACGGGGATTGCTTAAGCAAGATAGGTTGCCACTTATCTAACACCCGTATCTGTAAACAAGTTAAAGTGACTACTTGAATAAGTCATTATTAAATATTCGATTTTTATTCTGTAGTTTAGTAATTGTTAGAAGATTTTAATTTGAATAATTATGTCCTTATTTATTTGTTGTTTTTATAGTTTTAATTTATAATTGTTTTTATATTCCAATTAAATTGATGTTTTTTTTTTTTTAATTTTTGAATTATACTGTAATTTAATTTAACTTGACATTTTAAATTCAATGTAAACTTTGTAAATTTTAATTTTGTTAGTATCGTATAATTATATTTCCATTTCATTTTTTATTATTGATTATAAAAGTGCTGTGCACCTATAAGTGACGAATTCACCGCAAAAAAAAAGTTTATTGGCACAAAAAACCTTTTTAAACAATATAATACATTCCACATAGGTACATTGAATTTTAGGAAAAGGCTGTACAAATAGTTAAAAACCCTGCCTCCTAAACTAGGGGGGCCCTGTGACCTAGGAGTCAGTGTTCTACTGTAGCTTCGTGTACAAAATAAACCTTTGTGTGATAATAAACCTATAATGACCTGGTTTAACTATACCTATACTATGAATGTGGCTGTGTGAGTGGGATGTGGTGTGGTGAAGTGTGGAGTGGTGTGGTGTGTTGTGGTGTGGTGTGGTGGTGTGTGGTGTGGTGTGGTGTGGTGTGGTGTGGTGTGGTGTGGTGTGGTGTGGTGTGGTGTGGTGTGGTGTGGTGTGGTGTGGTGTGGCGTGGTGTGGTGTAGGAGAGGGGAAGTGTTTAGTCGTTTACGGTATGTTCGTGTGATGTCTGTATTCGTTTTACTTTTTTGTAGTATTATTATAACGTGCCTACGTTATTTTAGAAATGAGATTTTCTGCTGCGCGCAAAGCTGTTGAAATTGAATATATTTAATTTACTTAATGATTTAGTGAATAAGTCGTTGGTGTGTCAATAAATAAATAAATAATAAATAAGATAGAATTGTCAAAAGGTAGAATTCTAGCGTAACTTTATTTGATGGTTTTTACTACGTTTAAATTCTTGTGTAATGCATAAAAATTACTTAAACTCAAGTAATTACTTTAACTTGACTAGACAGACTAGACACCAGGGTTCGAGTCCTCCTGTTAGGCGTGGTGATTCATCATCATCATCATCTTGCCATTGTCCCGTAGTGCTTATGGTTGCCGCAATACGTTTGCATAATTGCACAGACCATTTGATTGCGACAATAATGTTAGTTCCGTTGAAATGCGGTAGAATGACAAAACGCTTTGAAATCGATGGCTCCTTGTCTAGTATTTCTACAGTAAACACTCTACTAATAACTTTAACTATACGAATACTAGTAATAATGACTATAAAAAGACCCTTAATGATGCAGAAAGGCATGTTCTCCCCATCATTGTGATATTTTTTTATTCAGTAGGCCTTATCTGGGAAACTCCTAGATACGTAGATATTGGAGGTGTCCCAACTTTTTCACAAGTTTTTTTTTAGTTGTATTATGTTTTTATTGATATAACTTGATGATTGCACAATGTTTAGAGTGCATTACATTGAGTCCCGTGATTTTTCACCGAAAAAAAAGTAGTTTCCCAGCAATAATATTTGCGTAGACTTATATTACGAGTAGTTTGATGTATGCTATTATAAAAAATACTAATTATATTATGTATGCATGCAGTATGCTTTGTTGACGGTCCGTTTACACCTAGTATACGCAGCCCACAGTTTCATGCATCATATAATAAACATCTCACTTTCACACAAAACTAATTATCCTCAAATTCTAAATGGCATGCCAAAACAAGCTTACCTGTGTGAAAAAAATTAATGCAATCGAATCGATACCTAATTAACGAATCACAAACCACTTACAGAGCCGTTGGAACAGAACGATCATAATTTAATTACTCACATCGATTTGCTTGTCAAACGATTGATCAGTTGAAGGTTTATTCCACTTTGTCCCACCGATTTGTCCCTCTGATGGTACAAAGTGGAATATTTAGAAATTGTATGCCCACTTTGCCCCACTATTCGGTTAGCGCAATGGCTGCTAACACTGGATTTAAAAGAATTCTCAATTATGCCAACAATACAAAAAAAAAATACAAAAAACATTGTCAGTTTTTGACTGAAACGGGCTTTTCTTCTTGTCATCGTATTATTCAGTGTTCACAGAATTAAATTATCTTTAACCCAACATTCCCTACTGTAGCTCCATAAATCGATTATTGAGGCAAAGTGGACGTCAAAACACTTTGTCCCACCAGTGCACAGTGAGACAATTTGATGGAGCAGAGTGGAGTAATCTGTTGAATCGATTCTGGTAACCGATTCAATCGAGCGGACTCGCTTTCGGTCACGATTAACGTTGCATCGATATAACGTCTGTTAATTGTTAATAGTCTGATGTAGGCAGTAAACTTTCTCTAATTTGATGCTGATTATAGGGTATTAGCAGTTTATGTAACTTTATAATAAGGTTCTCGGTTACTATTTTGTGTTGTAAGTTAGAATTAGGACTAGGTACCTCATTAGTCGGGTAGTCGCAAGCGCGGCGGATGTGGTCCTGTCCGGTCGGGCACTGTTATTCCATCAGGAATTACTCAGTAGTAGCCACGGAATCTGGATTTGTGACCGGTTGATGACAATTGGCTCGCTCCATTACATGGGACTTAAACATAACTGGCGAAATGTGAGTGTACCTAAAATTAGGTACACCTGTGCCGTTAGCTGTTTCGTTACAAAGGTAAATTCCTTTTCCCAGCGAAGGAACGCATTCAAGACTAAGTAGTCGAGCAGACGAATATTTCCAACATATGAAGCAATGGATTATTAAATCCCTTCAAAATGCTTCGGATTGTGAGAGGGAGCAGAATTAGCCGAACGCTGAGTTTGTATCTGCATTTCAGTTTACACCTAAACGAATGCCTTGGTATTCTGGATGTTCGAATTCTAACTCTCCGCGCTTAGCAAAGCCTTGGAAATCCAACAGAGCACTTTTATTGTACTCATCCATGTTTCATTTATTTTAAAAACGGGTATTTGACTCCAAACTATTAAGTAATTTCAAATACTACTAACCTAAAACACCTTAAGAAATAACTACCTTGCACCAAAAGTTACACAAACAGTCCCAAAAGAACAAAGAGGGTTGAAATAATTGATTGTTCGTCCTCTTGGGGGTCAGGGGGGTCAGAGGGGGTGGGACGAGGAGGGATGACTATCTTCAATGAATAATTGTTCGATTAACGGGGCTTAGTCATTGGCTTCGATCGCCGGAGGCTCAGATAAGCGTAGTGATGGACGGCGCGCGCTCGATGGATAGATGTCATTTTAATGATTTATTTTTTGCGTCGATGATTTTTGGTTGGTAGGATTTTGTTTGGTTATGAGATGTTTGATGAAGAGAAGAAGTAGTATTTTTGTATTACGTTAGAACGTCTGTTTTGTTTTTTTGTTTAATATGGTTTCGTACGCGTCAATTTCGGAAATTACTCGGAGAATGAGAACGTACTACCGGGATAAAACGTCTTATTTCCTAACCCAGTTCATGGTCTATCATCATGATGCCAACACACCTGAACATAGGCCTCTTCAATCGCTCGCCACTCGATTCTCGGCAACTCTCATTCATTTGCTACCAGCCACCCTGCGAAGAACGTCGCTCCACCGAGCCTGAGGGTGTCCCACCTTACGTTTGCCGATTTGCGGTCTCCACTCAAGAACACGTCGTCAACGGTCAACGGTTCTACGGCTAACATGACCGGCCTATTGCCACTTTAGCTTACTTATTCTGTGAGCTATGGCGACAAGTCTAATGCTCTGTCAGATCACCTCGTTCCGGATGCGATCAGATCATGCCTCAGAGAGACTTGAGTCTCTTATTTTACCGATGGTTAAAGTCGACATATTATTCTTAAAACGTTGCACGTACACGTTAGCACGATTCCGAATACAATTCTAGAAGGTACTATACTAACCTCGTCACCCCTGAGACACTTACTTACTTACTTCGGTCGGTAACGTAAGGCGTGGGTCTTTAGCAAGCGTATAATGCGAACTGACACGAGTACCTGTGTCACCCTAAATAATAGTACGGAATGACAATTTGCTATCATTACTATTAGTCGGAAAAACCTCAAGTAAAACTCTATCAAAATGTCGTTTTAAAATTTTGTGGGAATAAAGACTTTCACTTTTGGAAAAACTTAGCATTTACTTATCTCATGACTAAAGATACCTATTGTGAATTTATAGAACCGGGCAATTAAACAGTAATAATATGTTAATCCCCGCTATTTATATGTCAGCAGCACAATCAGTGCAGTGTTAATATTACTGCCCGGCCATAAATTAATTTGCAATCAGTAATTAAATACTGGCTTTATACTGTTAATTGATTTTATAACGATTTCATATAAACCACACTCTTGTACCCACGTAAAATAAACTAAAGTTGATTCAAAGTGGTGCAAAGTAATTACGTTTTTATTGCTTTTCTTATACATAGTTAACACTGTTGATATGAATTAAGTATTATTTCTAGAAATAAATTAACTATTTATAAAAAGGGACACGTTTACAATAAAATATCTGAACATTTTTTTAAAATAGAGCACAGTTGTTTTTAGATACCAGAATATTGCTGATCATTCTATCAACTATCACAAAAAAAAAACTTAAAACAAACTCAAACCTAATGGATAAAACATTTTTATCACACTTCTACGCACAAAAACTTCTAAACTATTATTATCGATACATTTGTATCGACAGTGTCCCCTCCCTAGCCCAACCCGTCACTAATAGGGTCGTGTACAATGATCTCGTGAACACGCCGCTCGCCGCTTGCGACACCGCGTGCTATTGACTGCTCACTGTTTGTGTATTGTGTGCCTTTCTACTTATTGTTTTACTTATAATTCAACCAGAAATTCTATCAATTAATGTGTTCAGGAACATAGAAAGGTAGACTATTTACTTAGTGTCAACATAAATAATAATGAGGAAAGGGTAGCTAAAATATACCTATAACTTGGCTAAAAAGTAAAAAAAATATATTTTAAGGTGTCGGTCAAACTGGTGTGGACAAATTGCGGACGCGTCTCCAGACACTAGGTAAACTCTAACAGATAATGTACTGAAGTATTTGTCAGTTCGATGTCCGCCGCCAGTCTGCAATCAGTTCATACCGATTTGATTGAACATTAAGAAAATTATATTGAAACATATAAGTTCCCATCAACGTTTTGGTTACCATTAAATTACACATAAAAATCATATCGATTTAAATGAAAGGATTTAAGAAAAGAACCATTTTTATTTTATTTTGTTATCGCAACCCTACCTAAAAATCAGCAATAATAGGATTGTGTGTTGCTCCTTCACTGACTTTCACTCCCCCAATACGAAAAATACAAACCTCGCCCCTATTAATCCGTCGAGTGTCGGTATTATATCGATATTGTCCCCTCCCTGGCCAATTGGCAGCACTAATAGGGTCATGTACAATGATCTTGCGAACAAGACGTCTGAGACACTGCGCTATTGACTGCTGCTTCCTTATTATGTGGGTGTATGTTGTTTTGTTTTATATATATGTTCGGTACAGTGAGTTTGATTTGATTGTTGAGAAATTGTTATAATCTAATGCATGTGAACGTATTTCTTTTTATATAAAACTAGCGACCCGCCCCGGCTCTGCACGGGTGCAATGTAGACATATAAACCTTCCTCTTGAATCACTCTATCTATTGCTTAAACTGCATTTAAATGCGCAGTTTAATAGATCTAAGCGTAGGTACAGGCAGCGGGAGCGACTTTGTTTTATACTATGTAAAGAAGATGTAAAGATATGCTTTGGGAATAGTACACAACAAGGGTTTTTGGTATATTTCAAACCTTGTACAGCTAAGAAGAGAAGGAAATTTAACACGGTTGAAATTAACCATGTTACTGGTCTTTTTTTTGTTGTGGTTTTCAAACACAAATTCAATTTCAGCCGAAGTTTCCACCTTGCCATGGTCTCTCAATAAAAACCACCATGTCCCAACACATAACTTAATCAAACCCCTACTCATACCAAAACACAAAACCTCAATACACACAAACATCCAACCACCGTATCAACGACAAATCCCTCGACACTTGCCCGTCCCTACACGACTGTCCGGACTAATAGGGTCCTGTGCACTGATCTCCCGAACAAAGCGACGCTCCGCGGTAATATTGATTGCCTGAACCACCGTGAACAGCCAGCCTTATGATAGTGATGTTATGTGTGGCTAATTGATGCGACGGCACAGTGCTCGATAATCTGAAACGTTGTGTTTGATTAGTCAGTTGGGTAGTGGATTTGGGACTTGAGATAAATTGTTGGTAATTCTAACTGACATTCTGGATGGCGAGCATACACAAACACCCACAAAATGTGTAGGTAATGTTGAACCAAACGATGTACGTTTTTGGAGACAAAGCCTTACGGCTATTTCTTCTTACAGTTAAAGACGTTAAGGTGTTCCTTTTATTGAATAACAAAAAGGGCCTGTTAAAATACGAATCCATTCTTTAGAAAGTTTTTAAATAATAATTAGGTATGCAAAGTTTAACAATCAGATATGAACAGTTTCTTTTCAGTAGATTCTATCTTCCTTGCTATACAAACGTTTAAAAATTATTAATTCACTGCCATACAATTGTCTCCATAAAATGAACATAACACGTGTAAAATGTAGTTAATCTTCACAATAAGGAACATTTCCAATTAGTTGACATTCCCTCATTTATTGTTAGATATTAATACAAGTCGTACTCGTGCCACATTGTGTCACTCGGAGGAACTTGTAACAATTCCTAGGAAATGTTCGTTACACACGAGTGGCTAATTTATAGGAATCTGCTGGTTAGTTATTGTCATCATCATCATCATCTGACGGCCTTTTCCCAACTATGTTGGGGTCGGCTTCCAGTCTATCCGGATGCAGCTGAATACCAGTATTTTACATGGAGCGACTGCCTATCTGACCTCCACAGACCAGTTAGTACTGGTTAATATGATACCACTTTTTAAGACTGGTTGTCAGACTTTTTCGGCCACTGACTAACTGTAACGACTGTCAAAGATGTAAAAATGACAGCCGGGACCAACAGCTTAACGTGCTTTCCGAGGCACGGAGGAAACTCGGTATGTAAGGGTGGTCAGCCATCCACAGTCCCACCTAGGCAAGAACGGCTTAACCTAAAGATCGACCCGAGCGGCTGTTATTATTTAGCCAGCGGCTGTTTTTGTTTTGGCCAGCTCTGAACAATACAAAAACAATAGCAATAGCTATCACTGAACTACAGATAGTTCAGTGATAGCTATTGCGTTCTGGATTCTTTGGATCCAAAATTAGATAGGCTTTGCCCCGGTTAGATTGGAAGCCGATCATAACATAGCTGGGAAAACATTAGGCAGATGACGATGATGACAGTCACCACAGGACATCCTGGTTGTCTTGCAATGCTGTGCACAGATCGCGTTCAGAAACTCCTCAGTGACGTGTCAACGAAGTAGACTAGGTATATCTAGCCCAGACTGGCCTGTCTGACTAGACTGGGCTATCTTATGTAGGATGGTGAAGATGTGCTTGATTCTTAACCAAATAACAGTTCACCAGGCTTCTTCTGCTAATCTTTGCGTTACAATTCCGTTGCTTTTGTCTGCAGGGTTCTTAGCACCTCATTTCGTTGCTGACCATCTCATTAAAGTCATCTTCTTCTTAGCGTGTCGATAGCAATCTGAATGGAGTCCGTACGGAATTTGCTGACGAGTTAAGCGCCTTCAGCATCCCCCAGCTCCTGTTATGTGCAAACAACAGGACATGTAGTACACGATATTATTAAGTGTCCTATCGTTAGAACAACACCACATTTTGTCTGTCCCTTCCAGAAGATATTGCACCCTGCAACTCCATCATAACACCTTATACCCTGCCAACCCCCATTTGACACAAACGTCCAATTAGCGCTCCTTTGACATGTAACATTATCAATCCATCTCGGAGCTCTGACCCCTCGCTTGCACCTACAATAATGTGTATACCTGTCTCTCTCACCCGTGCTAATGCGCAATCAATAATAATTATCTTCATGTTTGCAAGCAAGTGGATTGCATTGTGAGGTAAGGGTAGAGGCACAGTGGGGGAAATGTGTACTTTTTTAGAGTTCAGGAAAAATATTTATCTTGCTCATATTAAATTACACCCTTTTGGGAACGTTAATTGGGAGACCATTAGTCAGCGGTTTACAGAGTTTTAAGGGTTGAATTTTTACTTCAGTTAGAAAGCATCCTATTTTCGACACGTTATAGGGTTGGAAGGCCGAGCGTATGTCACTTAACACTGAAATAGTTCTTATTGATAAGAAATAAATAAATGAATGAATTATTTTGTTTCCTAATTTATGTTATAGTATTTTGTAAGTTCCTATTTCATTTGTTGTATTTTCTGTTTAGAGTGTTTTAAGAGTTTATCTGTGGAAACTTGTAAATGACCTTCAAATCCGTATTGTTCAAGAACATTGTAACATTGTTTATAAGTTTCCCGAATACAATAAAATTAATAAATACTTGCGCTGCGCATGTCATTGATGCATTGAAAAAAATACTTGTGCCAGCCTTTTTATGGTTTATGCAACGACTCAACGAGTATTTTAAAACATAGGTTTATCTGTATTTCTGCCATATTGGGTGTAGCTACATATTCACTAAAGTTTGTTCTCCAGTTGCCTCTTCACTATTAAACGCCAGTTTCCATTAGAAATCAAGGAATCCGGATAACGTTCAACCCCCATTATACCCCCAACCTAACTAAAGGTGTACTGTGTATACAGTACGAGTCAAATGTCACATGTTACCCGGATTAATTTGCTTGGCAATTACATGGCATGCCATTGTGTTGCCTCTGTCTGTACGTCTGTTTGTACGTGTGTGTGTGAGTGTGTCTGTGTATGTGCGTCCGTATCGTAGTAAATCATACGGATAGCGTTTATCATCTGTGGCTGTGGCGTGACCTATGGCAGGGGGTGGCGTGAATAGATACGCGATCGCGATATGTTGACTGCGTGCGTTTTGCCTAAGTTCTTTAGGAAGGACGGACGTCTTCCTACCTTACACTGTAAGTATTTAGAGTCACATAGAAACGACTAGGTTGTATCTTACATTTGGGAAATAAAAAGGAACTAACAAAGTCCTACTGTCTCCTAAAAGCAATTAAACTATTCATAGTTACACTTACTCTGCCTCTTCTTAGCGTGTCGATGACAACTTAAATTGAGTCAGCCCATTTGGCGACGAGTTTGGCACTTTCAGTATCGTCCATCAGCTGTTGTGATGTGCAAACAACTGGAAAGACACGACATCAAGTGTACTAAGTTACATTCAAGATATGTGGGTGATTATGGGTGCTATAGAAACTCGAGACTTTGATTGTAACCTAATCACTAAGTTTTTCTCGTTTGTTCGGGCTGTGGTATCTATCCACTTCCTTTGGACAAACCTGCGGTCACCCATCCGCTTTCCATCCCGATTGCCTATAAATAATAGTAAGTAAGTAAGTAGTACTCCTTTGACTATTCACAATACTACTTCCTCTAATTAGCTATAAGTCACTCTATAAGTCCGAAGTACTGCTACTTCTCCGACTAATGGGAGCCAATCAGAGTAATCAGTGGCTGCTGGCGATGAACACAGTTTGATCGCAGCCAAGTGGGCATGCTGATCAATGTGGCTGAGTTAGATACGGGTGAGCACTCGAGGTCGAGACCTACTCTATTTGAAACTGAACCTAAATTATAATCTTTCTCTATGATATTATAATGTAGGAACTAGCTGTTTATTTACTATTGTAAAGGTAAGAACTGTACTTTTCTCCATCAGTCTCCCGCCCTTATCCCAATTTATTTAGGGTCGGCGCAGCCTGTATTCTTCTTCCTTACTTCTCTATTACTCGTCATATCAGCAGTCCAACTGAACTGTACTTTTCATCCATACTAATATTTTATAGAGGTAACATTTGTTAGGAACCATCTTATGTAGGGGTAATCTTCGGAACTTCCGATCCGATTTCGAAAATTCTTTCAATAATGAGAAGCTAAATTATTCTCGAGTGCTATAGGCTATATTTGAAACGTTTCCGTGGGATAATTTACGACCATAAGTCGAGCAAAACCGTGGGCAAAAGCTAGGCCACTATATCCATGTTAGGCGATGAGATTTTAAAAGTGCTCATCTAATATATTTAATTGTCTAGGGAACTCCTGTGTAACATTTCATACTTCTAGACTCAGTGCACTATCTCTACCTCTAATCACGGGTGGCAATGAAGATGGGATATTTTTTGTAATTTTTGGAGGGTTATAGTTTTTTACTTTACTTATTAGTTGCCGAAATAAAGGAAATGGTTTATGAAAAAATATATTTGTTTTGGAAAAAAAAAGAGGAATAGATTTGTATGGAGAATCGAAGCCCCTGTTCCCTCTTAAAGACTTACCGTTAAATGTCGTGTGATAATTAATAGTTTAGAAGGTCAGTTTAATTGGACGGGGAGCTATGGGCTAGCTCGCCGTCCGGCCGTCTCATGACGACAGGCCGTGTCGACGGCGAGTTCGTGCATGTTTCACGCGCGCCTCAAAGAGAGTCTGCAATAAGGAAGGGGTCCGCAAGGGCCAAAGCCTGCCGGGGCTGCGGGACTATTCGAAAGAGATACCGTGGCCCCGGAACACAAAGGGTGATGAAGGAACATGGATGGGTTTTAGTCAGTAAAAGTCTGACACTCCCTCCTGCTCCGCCCAAATCGGGAGGAGTCATTTGATGATTTCCCTTGATTTTGTAATTTCGGGAAACCCTTTTAAATGATACCCATATCACGGAAGTACATA
Source organism: Xestia rhomboidea (assembly GCA_963853795.1). Classification (NCBI taxonomy): domain Eukaryota; kingdom Metazoa; phylum Arthropoda; class Insecta; order Lepidoptera; family Noctuidae; genus Xestia; species Xestia rhomboidea. Next base: position 16,947,543 of record OY970778.1, read on the forward strand.
AAAAATAACTAGTCCGCCATCTTTGATTTAAAATGACGTCACTTAGCTAACCATGCGTTGTCATTCAAACTAAACGTGGGTATGCAAAATTTTAGCTCAATCGAGGATAACTGTTTTAAAATTCATTTGCAATATTTTACCTAAACAAACATACATACATACATTGCAAGTTAAATAAAAGCTTGTAACAAAACAATCATCTAAGTATGGTGAAGAATTAGTAGTAAAACTCTCATAAACCCCATCAAAGATGTTTACAAATATTGCTAAGAAAATCAGGCAAGTTACATTTCTACCACAAGGTGCAATAAGGGGTGCTAACGATCGCTCACAAGTGCATCTAAGGGGTGTTGTTTTTACGATTATTTTACGAGATAAGTTCACGCCCTGCTTAACTACTTACTTAAGTTAGAGTACTTAGTTATGTGTACTTATAGTTTTAATGTGGAGCTTAATGGTTTACTCTTGCTGAAATGATTTAGACGTTTATTTTTTACAGTTTTCTATAATCTATTTATAGAGGTTTTTAAACTTGACCGCCGACTGAAACACATTTAAGGCGAATTTTGACGCTGTACCTAACTGTATCTATAAGTGTATCTAAACCGTGTTACCCAGCAGTGATGACACTGACTACTGTAGAACGCACTGTAGATGGACTGCCTACATACCTACTGATAGTTTAGGAATACGTTTTTTGTAAATTTGTCATGAATTTGATGATAAGGCTTTCGTAGCAAAGCTAATTTTAACAAAAAAAAATCTAATGGTAAAACCGACTAAAATCAGGAACGCAATAATCGTCGATATCATCGATACATCTATCGATCGATATATCCCCGCACTACCAGCTCCCCTGGGCTGAGATCGATCAGCTCGTAATTAACTGTTTGTTAACCGATACACTCGCAAACTCGCACACACACTCGCACGACTCGCACAAACACGTGCGAGTCCCTTGGCAACTGGCAGAATTAGGAGCTTCTCTGATTATTGTTACCATGTCACGTGTCGAGAAAGTTCAAAGGTTTATATTGTGTTTGTTTGATTTAATTGTTATTGAGGTAGGTACCTGTTCTGTCTTAAGATGGAATACATTAATTATTGTCCTCTAAGTTCTATGCTATCTGAATGCGGTGTCAGCGACGTCGCGGCACTAACATTTAGTAAGGAGTCTATAATGAATTCTCGACACCCCAGCTTTGAAAACCGGTTATTATATTATCCTTTTTATATAAAAGTACCTACCAAAGCTGTTAAAACGTATGGACCAGCTCATTTGTAAGCTAAAACCAGACTCGACACAATACCAAGAACAATTTTGAGGATAAAATACCTATCAAAAACAAATATTTGAAGACTACAGACACTTAAAACAAGCCATCACCTGTCATTAATGAATTCTTTTCTCTTAATTCTAGGTAAAAATCTGGTTCCAAAACAGAAGAACGAAATGGAAAAAGAAAGACAACGTGAGCAACGCAGAAGTAGCAGAGATGAAGCAACAGAATAAACCAGAAGATAAGAAGGAGACTCCACCAGAAGACCCTCTAGCCCTGGATATGTCCAGAAAAACTTGCAACAAACTACTTAGTGAAAAGTTGAGGAACACAAAAGTTAGCCAAGTTCTACCGAAACCGAGGAAAGTAGAAAAAGGTGTTATATTAGAAACGATATGTGATTCGAATGATATCGAAAGTCGTATTTCGATAACTAAAATAACGAATAAGTTATCGAGTACAGACCTATCGGGGGACGGTAAGGTGTCCGTGAAGAGTTTTAACCCTGAGGAAGTAAAAGAGATGAAGTTTGATAGTCTGAGTAATGTTGAAATGTAAAGTTTAGGTTTAGGGTGCAACTTGAGATCAGTGACTGCTTTCTTAGAAACCTTTTGGTAATCAAATATTTAATTATGAATTCTGGACTCTACGGTTTTTGAAGACCAATCAAAAGAAATCAAGACAAAAGTTGACAGATTGTCAAATTGAGGTAATATTAATTGTAAATCTATAACTTTTGACAGCTTACGTTGTGTTGATAGCTTGGCCGATTTCTGTGTTAAATTCATAGAAAGCAAAATTATCAGGGTCATCAGTTAGAAAATGGATTTGATAGTAGATATTAGGTGTTGTCGGTGCAAGAGAATTTTAAAGATGACCGAATCAAATTATAATGTAATTGTTTTTATCAAAATCTTTGTGGTGACTGATCTAAAAGTCGTAGGGCTCCATCTCATCATCTCAAACCTCAAAGTAAAGAAATGTTGTACGAGTATTATTACTTTTAAATAATTTGATATTACAGAACACCATAGAATATAATATTATCATTTTAAACTGTTGCAAGATGACTTTTTTATTAGAACTTGACACTGCTCTACCGTGCGTCCAAAAATGGTTTAGTCTTAAAACAAAGTACAACAATGTTTGGGAGCCCTTTTGTAAATATTTTTGAGTTTGTGTGGGCAATTAAAGTTTTTGTACAAGCTTACGTTTGTGTATGTAGTTTAGATACGAATAACATTTACTTTTCGGTTTGATGTTCGCTAATAACTTAGGAAACTTATAATAACGCCATCATGTTGGACAAATCTCAGAACTATGTGTATACGAGTGTTGCCAGATTTTAATAAAAAATAAAAGAGGAATAAGTCAAATAGAGTTTTTAACTTTGAAGTACAAAAATATTTTGTATTCGTAATTAAATTTGGCAGCACTATTTTGTAGTTTTTAAGCTTTTTTTGCAGTTTTTATACAGTGATTGTAATAAACTACATTAGGTGTTTATTAGTTTTGTGCAATAATCGTATAGTATTAGTTATAAGTACCAATTTATTTTTGGAAAACTACAAAAAAATAAAGCAGATGTTTGAAGTACATACGATTTTAAATTGATATTGTATTAGATATTTATTTTATAAGTATTGCCATGCTAATTTTATATAACAATAGATACCATAGCTCTTCTAATAGATACCTAACTCATTCAGCTGATAAAATAGTACAAACGAAAAACAATAATAATTGTGCGTTTCTACGCTGTGAATATTATTTACTTACAGACAACTAGAAAATAACACAATATTTTATATTGATAAGAAAATACAGTTGCTAAGCTGAGTCACTATCTTTTTCTGATTCAGTAATGTTCTTGTACTGGGGGCCTAAAACGGCCGCTTTTTAAAATGGACTTTATAGTTATAACTAAGCATAGGGTCTATTTAAATTATTTTTTTTTTAACGTGATTCATATTTTGATTCCGCTAAAGCGGCCATTTTAGACCCCCTGCAGGCCTAGCCAAGTTACAAACGATTCGTATCGATTCTCTTTCTACAATCGTAAACGTTAAGTCACGTGGTCAAAACAAGCGAATATAAACTTTCGTAGACAAGTTTACATCGATCAAGATGATAGAATGAAATGTATTCGTTTCTACAATCGTGATCCCTACATCCCATATAAATCGTAGCCAACTTACAGTTTTGACTAAACTTTAAAGTTTCCATTCGTTTATTTTGACCACGTGACTTATCGTTGATAGATGTCATTCCCATACATTTGGTTAGTTTTCTATTAGCGTTAACGATTGTAGATTGTCAACTTGGCTAAGCCTACTGTTCTGTTACTGATAGCTTGCATGATTCTACTGCTGGATAAAGGGATCTCTCCATGACGTCCAGGTCTTTCAATCCAGGGATAACTAAACTACAACCTGTTTATGAAAGGCCAAATTACCGAAACAATGATTAGCTTACAGATTTAACTGTTGTGATTGGCTGCTTTAAACTACAGCAACCAAAACGGGTTTCAAAAGCTGTCGCCTATTTTTTGTTTTCAGAAACCATTTGTAAGTAGCATTATTAGTCAGTACCACTGTAATGTTATTAAGTTAGCATCTTGCATAGTTTGTTGCAGAACTAAGTGCTCAAACTCACGCAACAAAGTCTGTATGAAATGTATGCCTTGAATTCAAACTGTTACATTTTTGTTGTGATTGTATGTAAAAAAGTACCTACTCTCTATTTTGTGCTTCGTAAAATGTCTTCCGTACTTTCGCTTAAATATGCGTTATCTTTTTTATCACCAGTCTATGTTCATTTCATTAAAAAAACACCACCGTCGCATTTTAGCTAATTCCTTACCCTATCTAAAAGTTTTTCAGTTCCCGAAGTCTATTACTTCACTGCCAAATTTAAAAAAAACATTTTCCTTTTTACTTAGTAAATCTGCCATTATCTGATACACTACTTACGAATATTTTTATATAATAAAATGCCTTTAGTACATCCTACCTAGTTCAGTATTGTCAGAAAAATGATTCGAGGAATATTTTTTGAAGCTTAACTTAGTGTTCATTGTACATAAGAGAAAAAAAGTCGAAAACACAAAATTGTAAATTGATATCATTAGAAATAAATGATTTAGTATTTAGTGTCCGAAGAGCGCTGTACCTACTCTTTATGGTGTAGTCTAGTGTACGTATAGTCACGATGAGAAATAAATAGTTTTCCATAATTTTGACTTGTTTTATTACCCCCTAATGCAGTTGTCCTGGACGAACAGCAACACAGATGGCTCTAATATTACTTAATATGGCTCAAATGTAAATCTAAATGGTAGCGATGATATATCTATAATATCTGGGTTCGATTCCCAGCTCTACCAGTACCACAGAATAAATACAAAGATACTTAAAATGTCACTTACGGGATTTCTTCCGAGTTATTTTAAGTATAGTTATGCACCGTGAAAGTTTAAAACAGTGTTTGAAGTACAAAGTTATTAATTAAATTATATCTTCAAGGCCCTGTTTCTGAATCGAAAACGGATCTTTCATCTCAGATCAGTGTAGCTATTTACAACGCTTCGATTCGATTTTCGATTCGGAAAGTCGTATGTCTATCTTTTTTTGACATTACGAAATCGAGCGAGATAGACATACGACTTTCCGAATCGAAAATAGAATCGAAGCGTTGTGAATAGTTACACTGAAAGGCTATTTAAAACAAAAAATTGTTGACATAGGTACTGTTAACAAATCATGTCAACAGCTTATTTTTCAGATTGTAATAGCATTAGCACAGATAATATAATACTTCGGCATTAGTTAAACAAAAAATAAGTACTTATTTTTTTAAATATTGTCACACCAAATTTTAATAAGTTTTGAACTTGGAAGCGCCATCTACAGCATGGTTCCAGTATTATTAAGCCTTTCTCCTTCATTTCTGGTTTTACCGCCATCTATGTTACATCGTCGGAACTACGAACGATTGTGGTGTTCTAAATAGACAAAGTGTAAAACAAATAAAAGCCATGCTTGAGCAACATAATATTTATTGACGTTCTCCTCAAACCACGTAGATGTCAGTACGTGTACTTTCAGTGGCAAAATATCACGCTTTGTCCATTGAAGGGGCGAAAGTTTAACAAGACTATACTTTATAATTATCCTTACCGTATTGCTTATTTTCATATTATTATCTTATTTTTATCATACAATATTTTAGTCGAAATTATTAACTTTATTTTATTGCTAAGTTTTACGTTATTTTTATACCTCAAAAACCAGACAGCATTGCAACAAGTCTATAATTGGAGCGACCGGTTTTGTGACTAACTTATTTTTACTGTTTTTTATTAGGTAGTAGCTAAATAATGGGGGGAGGAATGTTTTTGGTTTTAGCCGGTGCATAACTTAGTGTTAAATTTTTTGACTTTGTTTGACTTGGCTTTACATCCGACGAGTAATATCTATCAGCAAGGGCGTCGCCAGTCGATGGCCCAGGGGGGGGCAAGTTGACTTTACCTACTACAATTCATACTTTTCTCATTCTCTATGAATGAGAAAAGTAGGTATGAATTGTAGGTAAAGTCGACAGCACATGAAGCTCTTCACTTGTACTACGAGCCTTACATCTACAGCGATTGTAATAACAACAGTATCTTAGTACTATATACATATATATTCTGTGACAGTACAGAGTCCAATGTGTGAAGCTACACGAGCACGAGCTCTTGACTATGCAATAAAAAACTTGTAAATAAGTTATAATAACATTTTTTAGAAAAATAGAATAAAAAGGAGTTTAATTTGAATAAGTGTATAGCGTACAGCGTATTTTTTTTTAATTACCAGATTTTAATATTATAGTGGTCGTTGTTTGTTTATATTAGGTTAATTAAAACATAATTTTCGGGGATTCATTGTAAACTTCTCGACCACTTTATTATTAAAATCTTGTAAGTTGTCCCTCTCCCGCTTCAACGATAGAGTAGAGCAGAGCGTAGTTGAGCGTACGGATTATTAGGAGTGGAATTGGTGAATTCATTCGAGTTTCGACGTACGGGAATGATTGTTCAAGGCTTGAACTTCAAGCAAATTAACTCAAAGATTTAGGACTTTGGTTGCATTATATTTGGCAACTTTTTTAGAATCTCTAGGAGGGGGCAGCTGCCCCTCCCTGCCCCCCCTTGGCGACGCCCTTGTCTATCAGGCATGCTGGTTAACCTACTCACGATTTTTTCCTTCACCGAAGCAAGTGATAATCATACAATACGCACATTAATCCGTAAAAACCGGCCAAGAGCGAGTCGGACTCGCGCACCGAGGGTTCCGTACAAACTTTTTAAAGAATAAACTTAACTTTGCTGTTCGATCCCATAAAACGGCTATTGCTATTGTTTTCAGATTTTTCCCTTTACATGTGCTGTAAGACCCTGCTTTGTGCCAAATTTCGTGATTCTAGGTCAACGGGAACTACCATATGGGTTTTCGACCCAAAACCTATAGGGTACTTCCGGTTGACCTAGAATTGTCAATTTTGGTTAAAAGCAAGGTCTTACAGCACAAATAAAGGGAAAAGTACGAAAAATAAAAAAAGTTGAAAATTAAGGTAAATTTTGGTACTTACAAGATTACGCAAAAATCTAAATTTGCCCTTATCTTTTTATCGTGTTGACTCAGGACCTTGGTTTTTATACACCTAATAGGGACTATAGATTTCAGTATCTGCTATAAATTTCAACTTGCTAGGTCAACTCGTTCCTGAGAAAATCGGTGGTGACAGAAGGACAAGAGAGTGATCTGATAAGGGTTCCTTTTTTACCTTTTGAGGTACGGAACCCTAAAAACCAGAGGCGCGTGTCTTTGGTTCGAACTTGAGATCTATGGCTTGGCAGTTCGACGGTTACACCACTAGGCAACCACTGCCTATGCTATGAATTAGTTAAACAAAGAGTTAAATTCACAATAACATACTTTTAATTGCATTATGGTAGAGCTATCAATCAGCGGTGACATTGGCCTTGACACCAAGCCGACCAGAGGGTTCTCAAGCAAGCCTGTCAGTTTGGATTGATCAGTCTGTCCGTTAATTACTGATTAATGTTTAGAACAGTTGGTCGCGCATAATGATGACAGTTCAGGGTCGGTTTTGAAAGTTTATTGATTTGAATTGAGCTATTTCTCGGCTTTAAACTTGATAGCTGAGTAGGTAGGGCATGATGAGAGCAAATCGTAGAGCCAATCTTCAGATAGGAGGCCCTTCGGAAAGGAGCCCGCTTTCAGCAACGGTGATTTTCATCTCATAGTAGGGGGCCGGAACCGACCTGAAACGACCTAAGTAGGCTTATCTTCTCAATATTGTTTTGTTTTACAAAAACAGAAGAAAATATACAAAGTGTAAATGGACATATCACGAAGCTGTCGACCAAACATTCTGTACATCAAACCATGGAAACTCTACCCAAAAATTTTCGCTGGCAAACGAATTTTTTTTTGGTTTAAAAAATCTTAGTTTACGGTAGCGCTTAACGCTCTCAGACCATTGTGCTGATGATCGTATTTAACAGTACAGTAGGCTTAGCCAAGTTGACAATCTACAATCGTTAACGCTAATAGAAAACTAACCAAATGTATGGGAATGACATCATTTCAACGTTAAGTCACGTGGTCGAAACAAACGAATACAAACTTTTAAGTTCAGTCAAAACTGTAAGTTGGCTACGATTTATATGGGATGTAGCGACCACTATTGTAGAAACGAATACATTTCATTCTATCATCATAACCGATGTAAACTTGTCTACGAAGTTTCTATTCGCTTGTTTTGACCACGTGACTTAACGTTTACGATTGTAGAAAGAGAATCGATACGAATCGTTTGTAACTTGGCTAGGCCTGCTGGACTCATGAAGGTATTTAGAGTTATATGATTACTACTATTTAAAAAAAAGGTGTGAAAAAATCCGTACTAACCTTCAAATATTATCTCTGTAACTACTTATAAGGTTTCCAGGTATGGTCTTTATAGAACAGTGTTCCGCGTACTGTTTGTGTTAAAGTAACATCTAGGAAATTGGAAAATTCTTTGTTGCAATATAAATTGAAGCCACTTGCCTACAAGTTTAGTGTCCACGTCACAATATAAGAATATAAAATAATAATATGTTTATTCAAGAAATGTCACAGAATTATATTTCGGCTATCAGCGCCAATCCCCTCAAAAAATTTAGAATTAATGGCAGCTATCAAGCAGAAATGAACCCATACCATCAGTCCTTCGACATGCGGCCTTACATGTGCCATAGTTAGTGCAGATTTATCATTATAACTGTAGGTTTGACATTTTGAAGCTACACCGAGCCTTACAATAGCGTATTATTTAGAGCCGGCTATCCCGCCAAACATCGCGAAAACCAAAATAATTCGACTGACCATTAAGCAAGGATTACCTTTGTTATTCGTTATTTAGTGAGAAAGAGACGAAGTTAAACTTTCTCCGAAGAAGCCCATAAGGTGCGAGAGGGACGATAGATGATTGACGCGTCAATTTGGCGGAAAAACAAACACCTAGAGGGGTTTTCTCATGAGAGGAGCTTTTATTATTTCAACTAAGTTAAGTAAGATTCTAAAATAGGAAGTTACTCAGTTTTACAAGACATTGAGATAAGTGAGAACACGTGTCGGTATTGTTTGATGTTTTAACACCATGTTGTTCAATAGTTGATTGTTATTTGATTGGTTTCCTGAGTTTCTTTTCCGTTTTTCAAAAAAAATCCATTACAGACGAGGCGAGACACGACAAATAGGTCTTTACTTGACTCTTAGAGAGCTTTTAGCAGTAAATTAGTTAGTACAATTTACTTTTAGCAGTAAATTAGTTAGTACAATTTACTTTTAGCAGTAAATTAGTTAGTACAATTTACTTTTAGCAGTAAATTAGTTAGTACAATTTACTTTTAGCAGTAAATTAGTTAGTACAATTTACTTTTAGCAGTAAATTAGTTAGTACAATTTACTTTTAGCAGTAAATTAGTTAGTACAATTTACTTTTAGCAGTAAATTAGTTAGTACAATTTACTTTTAGCAGTAAATTAGTTAGTACAATTTACTTTTAGCAGTAAATTAGTTAGTACAATTTACTTTTAGCAGTAAATTAGTTAGTACAATTTACTTTTAGCAGTAAATTAGTTAGTACAATTTACTTTTAGCAGTAAATTAGTTAGTACAATTTACTTTTAGCAGTAAATTAGTTAGTACAATTTACTTTTAGCAGTAAATTAGTACAATTTACTTTTAGCAGTAAATTAGTTAGTACAATTTACTTTTAGCAGTAAATTAGTTAGTACAATTTACTTTTAGCAGTAAATTAGTTAGTACAATTTACTTGGACGGTGAATAAAGTTCATCATAATGTAATAACGTTTTCTTTTTCTCTAAATATTAGAAGCAAACATGTCCTTAAACACGTTTTAATAATTAGAGTCCTGGTGAGTATCGATACCTAAAATAAGCATTGAATCACTACTATAGTTTAATTGGTTGAATTCAACCAAAGAAAACTTAAAGATAACCTAAATACCTTGTTAAAACAAGTTGTCGCTTGTCAAGTGTGTCTACATGAGCATCCTCCCTTATCCGACGAGACCGATCACCGGCGATTACGGCGCGCGCGAGATTAGCCCCCAATTTTAAATTGTTGATTACTTTCCGCCCCCAAGCTCCCCGCGAACCCCCGGCCAGAGCCCCCAATGACAGGCTGTTAAATTTTTGAAAAATCTATCTTTTGCTGTACGGTTTGCATAACATCTTTTTATGAAGAAGCCTTTTTGTGTTTGTATTTCGAATTTGCGTTTTGTTTTCAGTTGTTCATGGTTTTCTATTTCGTGTCTCTTAACTGACTGATGCAGCAGCGGTTGGATAAAGCCACAGATAAAGCGTACGTACACGTTTGTTGACCACATTTTCAGATTTACATTCTAGCAATAGTAAAAAAAAATCTGCTGTGTCACACAACGGGGCAAAGGCCTATCCCCGTGATCAAATTTATTTAGATAGATCCCTAGATCTAGATTGTTTGTTCTGTCCAGGTCGTCCCACCATCTTCTACGAGGTCTACCGCGATGTCTTCTGGCTGTGTCAAGGCATACTACAGACGAGGTAAACCTGGACTGGGATTACCTCGACTGCAGTGTGCCTTCATGCCCTTTTTTTTTTTTTTGCTTGGGAAGTCATGAAATGACTCCGTCCGCTCTGGGCAGAGCAGGAGGGAGTGTCAGACTTGTACTGATGCGACCACTAGACCAACGAGGTAGTCATATTCTACGAAGCAGTAATTGTATATTTATATAAATAAAATAAAGTCTTCATGTTCAAGTTTCATCATAGAAATATAAAAAGATTTGTTTTCTTATATCTATGGTCTTCATACATCTGTTTGTGTTGCTGTCGCTACATTCCGCTCATTCGTTCAGTTTATGCGATAATATGAACGTTCCGTTTCTCGCTGAAAACACTTTTATTAGTTTTTGAATTTAAATTCCTTCAGCTATTTGTTTCTTGTCAACGAAATCCTCATGATTTGAGAAAAATGATTCCTTTTCGACATTTTTAGAGAGGATTTTTTGTACCTTTATGTTCTTACAAGGGTCTTGTAAGAACTTGCCAGATTTCATGTAAGAATGAATGGCATGATATGCATCATTTATTATTAGATACAGGGTGTAAACAGACTTCACGAAGCCATTAACCAAGCATTCTGTACATCAAACTAAGTACCCTACCAAAAATTATTGCTGGGGAATTACTTGTTTTTGGGGGTGAAAAATCACGTTTTACGGTAAAACTCAAACTAACGCACTCAAAAAATTGTGCTGGTGGGGTGGTTTGAATAGTGTGGTGGTCGTGGAGGTGTTTAAAGTAAAGTTCTTACATTAAAAACATGTACTTATTTTAAAAAAACTTGTGAAAAAGTTGGACCTCTGACCCTCAGTAACTAGAAGGTTCCTAGGTATGGTCTAGAACAAAAAAAATATCACAATGATGGGGAGAAAAAGTGCCTTTCGGCTTCGTTAAGAGGTTTTTTACACCCTTTATGTGTAAGCCAGTGTCGGCCTTATAGTCTTATTTCTAATCAGACTATACCGTATAGGTACTCGTACAATCAGTTCCCACTGCTGGGGCCCCCTTCCGAGTGAGAGGTAGCGGGCCAGCTGGCCTAGCCAAGTTACAAACGATACGTATCGATTCTCTTTCTACAATCGTAAACGTTAAGTCACGTGGTCAAAACAAACGAATATAAACTTTCGTAGACAAGTTTACATCGATCAAGATGATAGAATGAAATGTATTCGTTTCTACAATCGTGATCCCTACATCCCATATAAATCGTAGCCAACTTACAGTTTTGACTAAACTTTAAAATTTCCATTCATTTGTTTTGACCACGTGACTTAACGATGATAGATGTCATTCCCATACATTTGGTTAGTTTTCTATAGCGTTAACGATTGTAGATTGTCAACTTGGCTAAGCCTACAGACTACTAATATTAGACTACTACGGGTACTACTTAGGTATTTGTCACGTCTTCGAATTTAAAGTTTGGGTTGGGCCTAATGCTTTGGAAAGGATTTAAAGTCAAAGTCTCAAATAAATCTTCAAAAACATTCTTGCAAATGATTTACGGGAAAAAATATTCTAATTACATTGAGAAACCAATCCTATCTAATTTAATTGCAGCAGGCAGACAAACAAAAGCAAATATCTCCAATAGGTAGATGTTTTGTCAAAGGGGGATCTAAAAGGGCACAACAAATTAGGACCCCATTTGACATCTTGACCACTCAGTTACCCCTATCTAATTGAGCACAATCACACCCCTTACGACTAGTCGTTAGTCGCTGCGATTAGTCGTGCAGTCGCCGGTCGGCGCATGTCGGTAAATCTTAACCGTCGTAACGTTCAGTAGGACAACAAAGGGATGGGGGACCCCGCCGACGAGTGGACGTTCATGGAGTCTGTTTCATTCAATAACTTGGTGCGATTTAGATTTTTTACTTTCGGAAAAGTGTCTTTGTCATTGTAAAACAAAGTAGACAAAGTAATCACTCGTGACCAACGGCAACGTCAATCGAACCGTGAACTAATAATAATAATAAATAAAATAATAAATAATATAATATTATAATAATAAAAAATATAATAATATTAAAATAATAATAATATATTACACTGCAAAAAGCAGCGATTTTAAATACGTGTAGAATTGTAAGAAAGTTCATGCAGATAGAGGAGAACGAAATAGGACCTCATCACAACACATAAACAATCACAAAACTTACACACCACACGCTACATTTGCTTTGGCTTCGGCCCGTAAATGTAGCTAAAATCCAGTCTACGGGCTGAGAAGAACAACACTTTCCGATCATAATAATAATAATATATATATATAAATTATAATAAAAAAAAAAAAATATTATAATTACTATTATTTATTATATTTATATTTTATATTTATTATTATTAAATTATAATATATATATTATAATAATAATATTATAATATTATTATTATATTTAATATTTTTTAATGAGTTTAGTTAATTTTGCTGCACAATCTCTGTAAGTAAAATGAAAAAGTAATGGTTTACAATTTTCATTTATTGTACGACACCTGTGTACCACGCCTGTAAACGCCGAAAGGTCAGGCAGAGGCGTAACTTTCGTGGTATAACACCGTCATCCCGCCAGTTATGTTTGTTAGGGAGCCTATTGTCATCAACCGGGCACAAATCCTGACTCAAGATTTCAGCTGAGTATATTTCCACGTGGTAAAACCCAACAGGTACCCAACTCTTTGCCCGAGCTCGGAATCGAATCAAGAACCTCATGATCAGCAGTACCTAGTGCTTGCCAACGTAGCAGTTTGTGTATGTAAAATATAGAAATAAAACTACCATAAATAGGTGACACAATCATTCCAACATATTAGTCGTTGAAATATTACGCAGCTATCAATAAATTAACACTAATCGTCACTTCATTGAGTCGGCAATTAATTCCGTAACAGTTACAAATTCAATATTTTGCTCTCCAATAAATTACTTGCGATCGAATAAACAGGCACATTCACGACCAGACACCTTTGCTAGACATATGCCTGTTTGTCGCACCTCTAAAGCGTGCTATTCATGCTGCGACTAAATTGTGCGATTGTTGCGTCTTTTGTGTGCAGGTATTATTTGTGTTGTAACAATAAATAATGAGTTTACTGTAAAATGGACTTCCTGACCGGATACTTGGAAGTTTTTATGTGGTTTATTGTGTGTTAGAAAAAAAACAACCTTACTAAACACTGTCTTTTCGACTTATGGCGCAATGTTGTTATCAGTCTTTAATAGTTTAATTGATTGCAGCTTGCAACACATAATTTTAAAATATTTAGTAGCTGCTTTTTTCTCCTAGGTATGTTTTAATAAAGTCTTTAGTTTATTGACATACTTACTTATATGTCAGAAACAAGTGATAAATATAATGCTTTATATTTTACGCCAATGAATTTCTCGATGTCGTTAAAAGTCAATCGCATAATGAATGGCCCTCACACTTCAGCGATGAAATCATGCGTGCTATTACGCGCATTCATTGACCGACAATTTGTCTGAGCCCTAACAATCGGGCCGGGAATCGAACTCAGGACAGATGTGTGTATTGACAAAATGTAACAAAAAAAAAGTATTTAGCGTTTATTATGGCTTGACTTTTATTACGTAGTGTGTTTGGTGAGTTCATTGAAGAGTTAGTTCTGATTTTGGAGATAGATGGCGCTAGTTGCTCAGTTTGATGGTTAAACTACTCAGAGGACAAAGACAAGCGATAAACTGTTTCGTATTAATAAAACGACTTGCAATAGGATTTTTTTTTACTTTTCCGTCATTGTTATCGCTGGTAGAATGTCACATTTTCAAGGATCTCAGGACTACAAAATACCTAGTGTTGTTAGTCCCCGTATTCTGTGATTTGATTACACGTTGAAAGAATTAGTTGAGTGGCCACCATTTTTAAAGAAATTAATGACTCGTCTAAATCAAGGGCTTGAAATACTTTCTGCCGATATGATGCGGATCTCCTTTTCTCCAAATTATTATATGAGAGTTAAGAAGTACCTTATTGTATTGAAACGTGGTTATCACTTTCTATCAGTCGCTTCACTAAACGAAAACTTAAGCTGCAGGGTTCATTGTTACTTTGTAAAATTATAACCTACAAAAAGGCGTAAACTAACAGAATCAATCCACGATTCCTTCCACTGTACTTCGCAAATATACACAATTATTGCTCGCAGCCACGTTACCTTAATCCCATAGAAATGACACGTCCACCTAATCCGATTACCCGTAATAGATCGGCACCACTTTTCACGCCGATTGTCCCTAAATATTCAATATTCTGATACAAACATAGTAAAGATAAACAGCTGTACACACCCTTATATCTTTTTCATAAGGTTAATTTTCCCTTAACGGGGTGTATGGGTAATTTTGGCGGGTGTAATATCACCCACACAATTGTTATCGATACTATAATAGGATTTTGTCGATTTTCCAAAAGTGACATTTGGATTGACAGTTGTGATCGCAATGTGTGTAGTTTTTCTGTTTGAAATGTGTTTTTCGAACATATTTGTGTGATTTTGTGCTAATGTTAGTATTAATTGGGTTTTTGAAGCAATTACGGACACAATGGGATTGTTTGATTTGACTTTTTGTGACAAAATATGTCACATGTGCTGTAATTGATGCTTAGCTTTTGAAATTGTTTGTCGTAAGTAACAAAATATACAATCATCCCTTGCACCTACAAGGTGCCCTGATCATTAGCTAAGTTATACATAAGTATCTACGTTCCTAGCCGTACACCAACCTCATGAAGATCACAACAACGTTACTGACTACTATGTCATAGTAGTCAGCGACTGCTCCACGTCATTAAAAAACCTCTTCTCACAAAAAGGGAAAGGAGCACGCTTAACTCAGAACATGTTGGAATAAGGACTTAGGACTACATTACTGTAAAGCCGAACCTGAACCTAATGTTCGTTTCAGACCCTTAGGTTCAGGTGTCTTCGAGGTATTTTAGGCAGCGGTGATGAAATTATTTAAAAAGAAATAAAATAGGTTAATCTGGCACAGACATGCCACAAGTGCACAACACATTAAAAAAATACATAAACATAAAATAGATGATTAATTATTGTGTTGGGATAATTATTGTTTGCCTCACGCGGTTGCGCCAAATACCACTTGTAAGGCACAGATGTTTTAACTGAGCCACCACTAATAATATATTTTTTTAAATATTTTTATTTTTTTTATTTTTTTATTTGTTTTAATATATACCTACATACATATTTAAACTCTCGCCTTTCCCATGGGGGTAAGCAGAAGCCACAAAACAATCACCTGTTACGATCTTTACGCACTTTCGCCTCATAATAACCAACATAATTATAATTGAATTAATTAGTCTTATTAGTTGCCAGGTTTGGAACCCCCCACCCCAGGTAGTCAGTAAACGTAAGATCATACCTTCAACCCACTACTCCACAATACAAAATTAAATATAGCACTCGCAAATAAACCGCTGAGTTCAGTGAATTCAAAAGATTATAAAGGTGAATTAAAATAAAACAAAATGCTCATTGTGGCGTCAGACTTACGGCAGTATGATCTGCTTATCAACGTAAATTATGTCCAGATTATGGCAATAAAAACTTATTAAATGTATATATTTGTTTACTGGCAATGTTGCAGCGGTGCAGTGCTGTTAGGTTGGGTTTATATGGCAATGGAATATGTAGGGTGTTATGCCGTTGCCGGCCTCCTTTTGTGATGGGCACGACCTGAAAAAGTCTTCCCCTAATCTTATAGCCATCCACATTCATACTCTAAACTTTCCTAACTACATTTTCCTTAATTATATCGTTGCTTAAAACAATTACCTCTTACATCTCTTACAACAATTACCTCTTCATTACTGAATTACTGATCCATCTCAAAGATTAACACCGTTGTCTTAAAATATTTGATGTCATATTGTACGTATTCTATTGTGGAAATGATGAAAAGTGAAATTAGGAATCTGACGCTGCTATCTGATAACATGTGTCAGATATTAGTATTTTAAGTATTGAGGTGTGGCAACACACAACAAGATAGGAGCGGTCCAGTAAGGCTTGGTCTCATGTATGTCTATATTTTATATTCAACTAATAATCTAATAAACAGTTCTCAAGAAGTTATACAAGTATCTTTTATTAGATCTTCTCCATCATCATCATCATACTACTATAACATGACATTACTCGTCCACATGTAAACGCACTTTACATAAAACCTGGGTGCTTTAATACCTGCGCAGGAGTCGTACTTTATACCAGCTTAGTTTTATACACACCACGAAACGACCTACTTGAACTAAATTAAAATATAATGCCTCTGTTTAGCTGGTCATAGAACTTACCGCAAGCGATGGTATCGAATGATTTAGATATTTTTCTCGTATCGGAAAGAACCAAGAACGAAATGAAATGTAATTTACTTACATCAGCTCTTGAACTTCAAAGTTACGTAGGAGAGTCCCCCAAATGCCTGTCGTCTTTACCTTGTGTTTTACCTGGAAGAAGTGACGAAACCAACTCCTCAGCAACACATAGGGTACCTGTTTTTGCAACACAAATGAAATAAGAGATACACTTAACCACCTGGCTATATTGTTGTAGCGATAACTGACGTCACAGACGTCGCGTCGCTGCATCTTCGTTGGTCTACTTTCTGCTAAACATGCAATCTCTGGTTCGTCCCCAAAGTAAATAAATAGTTATTGAGTTTTTTCACCAATAATATCTCAGTATGGGCCTTAGTTTTAAATTTGAGCCCAATTTATGGCAACTTCGTTTACATAGTTTTTAAACGTAACTGGCAATTTGTGGGTGTGCACAAACCTCTGACAAACCGTTGGGGGAAACAGGCTTACCGATATGTTATGATATGAAACTGAAGCCGGAAATCTAGTAGTTTTACGTAGAAATCATTATCTGAATTTGTACATACTTATTGTCGGTAAAATCATCGATTATGACGTTACAATAAGGTTTAGGTAAGCGTTCAACCGTGAAAATGCGATAGTCACCACGTTAGCTAGCCTCATTCACACTTACATAACTACTAGGAATTACGTATACAAGGTGTAAACAGACTCTTCACGTAGCCGTCAATCAAGCATTCTGTACATCAGGTAACTTTACGCAAAAACTATTGCTGGGAAACGACTTTTTTGTTGTGGTGAAAAATCACGTTTAATGGTAAAACTCAATGTAACGCACTCACAACATTGTGCTTATGCATTTAATAGTAAACGGGTTGTAGAGGTTCTTATTTAAAGTAAAGTTATGACCTTAAAAACTAGTATTTGAAAAAAAAACTTGTGAAAGAGTTGGAACTTTAACCTCCAATATCTCTGTAACTAGTAGGTTCCCAGGTATGGTCTAGAACAAAACAAAAAAAGAAAAATCTTCACAAAAAATCATACATGAACTAATAATAAGTTATTAAGGATAGCAGCTCAACGCGAGTTTTATAATGTAAAAAGCATATGATTCACAGCAATAAACAAAACCAGAAAAATATATGATATTCTTCAGGATATATGCTAGTATGATAGAGTTTTGAAAACATAATACAACTAATTTTACTCTAAAAAATTCTTTTAACGAGTTAAAAAATGAAAAATCTGAAAATAATAATAATAATGTTTGTTATTTCTGTTTTCTAATTTTGTATGCACGTCTTGTCCCTGCGATAAATAAAGTTTTTTTCTTTCTTTCTTTCTTTCTAAAAACCATACTAAAATACATGCGATCATTCTGATTTTTTGGCAAATAATTCTACAAGCAACATATTAGCATGATAGTGTTTTATTTTTGTTGTCCAAGCAATGGATTTTTTGTAAAATCGCAAACCACTCATTTCACACTATTCGGCCCGCAGTGACTGACGTAGCAACCACTTTTTAGTGTAAGCTGATTAGAACTTTATTCTAACAGTTTTTCAAACGAAGTTTGAACCACCACGATTAGAGTTGCTATTTTAGCTCCTGTAGTCGCCCTATAGAACAAAATAATCAGTTTGGCATTGCATGTTTTAATTTCCACAACATGCAGAAAACAATACTTATTATACAAGAGTTGGATTTACTTTGCTGCGGCTGAAAATTTGTTAATGTCGTGCTACAATCGCGGCGTGCTATTGAACGAACACGCTTATGTGTAGTTATATACGGATTATGTTTTAAACATTGAAAGAAAATGTTGGAAATATCTTTGTTAGTTTTGGTAAGATACTCTTTTATCATTTAACCACATTAACTCCAAATATTAATAATTATCTTTCTTGAAAACATTATTATTTACATTATTTACAAACTACAACTCTAAAATAGTAATAAAAATATGTAAAGTACCAAAACGGTAACAGGGCGTTATACTCCAAATAAGCGTCTTCTAAATTATTGTAACAAATCAAGACATCTAGTTTCGCAAGTTTTTAATACTCTTTCAAACAAAAAAACTGTTTAACCCTGACATTTATTTGAGGTTTGGTAGATTTTCTAATATTAATTACGATTAATTAGACGTATACGTAGCTAATTCGAAAATGTTAACTCTCTACTCGGTAAAATAATTTAATTTCAAACCCACAACATTAGGTTACGTGAAAAGTATTTAATTAGATTTTTTAAACACAACATTTTCCATGTAATTGCAAACATTCTTCAATTTCTTTTGCATTATGTTAACAGGTTATACAAATTGGATTTAACGCCGCGCTGGACATTCGTGGTTACGGCAGCAACCCATTGACTCCGATGGCACGTTCCGCAAATTCCGCAGAAACACGAAGACTTGCGGACCCTGACAGTTACTTCCTTAAAAGAGGATTATCAGCCAGCAGTGAAATGCCAGAACCTGCATCCGACAGCATTGAAGATTACAGTTTTAGATCGTATCAACCAGTACTGTACCTATATCAGAGGCGGAGCGATGATCTGGGACATAGCACTAGATCAGAAAATGATGTAAGTCTGGAGACTGCTCCTATCGGTACAATAAATTCAGACAATTATGCTGAAATCGTTCAATTATCCTCTTCCTCATTACGCCGCCCATACCCGAACTACAGGCGACCGTACTCAGCACGTGGACCTACTAATCTTGGAGAGGGCCAAACTGGCAAATATAATAGAAACAAAAACGATGACTCAAGCGGTGAAGTTTCCTCTTTAGAAGGTGAGGACCTCTCCCGAGAAGAAGCTGACTCACTCTTATCACTTATCGAAAAATCATTTAGCAGAAGAGACCAAAATCGTAAATATTATAGGAAGGGCAACAGTGTGAGCGTTGATGCGTCTTCTATTGATAAATTAGATGATGGCGAACATGCTGTCCATAGTACAAATTCTCAAAACAAGAGACGAAACTTTCGTAAAGCATATAGTAACCAGTATAGCCACAATTTACTTGTGGGTGGTTTAAAAAGTCGTAAATTAACAAATGATAGTCCGCGAATTCAAAGATTTTACAGCAAAAGTAATGGCAATTCAAGATCGTCATTACGAGATGCATCGTTGCCCGATGACGAAAACACTGGACAATTAACATTTCTACGCTTATCAAGCTTGGAAGACTTGAATCTCGAATCACTATTGCTGAGAAGCCAAGATCAGAATGGACTTAGCAATAGAAAAAGTAATTCTAGAAATTTTTTTAGGCTTTCTCCGTCACATAATTATAAACTAAGTCTTGATGAAGGTATCGCTTCCGATTTGTCTGAACTACTTTCTGAGGTGTTAGACGAATTAAACCTTGTACCAGTAAGCTTGCGGACTGGACCATCAAGTAACAAGTACAGTAGAAGAGAAAATATACTTAGTGCTGAAGAAGATGATCTTATTAATCCTTCCGATTTGCTTTTAGAAAGCTTAGATATTACAAACTCTGATGTACCAATTCTAAGACATAGTGAACCTGTCTATCGTAGTAGGAAAAAAAATGTAAGATATCACGGGAGCAACAGAGTAGCCCTTAAACAGCTATTTGAAGAAGACATTGCTAAGACTCTAGTACCTTATCATGAAGGCAACCGTGAAAAACTCCCTAACTCTAGAAGAAATGGGAATCAAAATAATAATAGGATTGATGATTTCTCTGATGAATTTAGTCTTGACACTTTGTTTGACTTCAATAAAGAAGACGATGATGACCAACTAAGTCTTGATAACAACTTATCAAGTAATTTATCAGTCTTACCTTCCACATACCAGGATAATTTGAGTCTTAAATCATCGCTGCTCAGGAGTTCTGATGAAAATGAATCCAAACCGACTACTGATAAACTGAATCTTGAATACCATTGGATTGACGTTCTGAGCCCTAAAAACAAAACGAAGACTAAAAGTCTGAAATCGCAAACAAAGTTAAAGAACGGTGAAAAAAAAGATAAAAGTAAGGATTCTAATGAAATATTAAAACTTGAGTATCCTTGGACTGACGTTCTGAGTCCTAGTAAAAACAAAACTACTGGACTCCAATCACTAACACAGTTAAGAAATGGTGAACAAGAAGATAAAACCAAGTATTCTTTCGATCCATTAAAACTTGAATTTCCATGGAACGATGTACTGAGCCCTGGTAGTAATAAAAGTGGTAAATCAAAATCAAACTTGAGAAACAGAAAGGATACTACTGATGTACTACATCTTGAATTTCCCTGGAATGACGAACTAAGTCCTGATGAAAATAAAACTGGTAAAACAAAATCACTTGGACGCCAAACAGACAGTCGTCAAGACAAAGAGCCCAAACACAAACTGAAACTGGAATTACCCTGGAATGGCAAGACAAATCTGGAGAAGCCTTCTAGTAAAAAGACAGCTGTCCCTATACCAGATCTATTCTATGTACATCCGTACTTGAGAAGCAAAAATATAAAGAAACATCCCAATTATTTCAAACGATCTTATGATGACTTCAGTGAAGGAGTTAGGTTAGAAAATCATAAAACCAGTCCACTTAAGCGATCTAACAGTCCACTCAAACGATCTAACAGTCCACTGAAACTTTCTAACAGTCCACTCAAACGATTTAACAGACCACTCAAACTTTCTAACAGTCCACACAAACGATCTAACAGTCCATTCAAACTTTCTAACAGTCAACTCAAACGAACTAACAGTCCACCCAAACTTTCTAACAGTCCACTCAAACTTTCTAACAGTCCACGCAAACGATCTAACAGTCCACTCAAACTTTCTAACAGTCCACTCAAACGATCTAACAGTCCACTCAAACTTTCTAACAGTCCACTCAAACGATCTAACAGTCCACTCAAACTTTCTAACAGTCCACTCATACGATCTAACAGAAGACTTATGAACAGCATAAATCTAAGAGTACTGCCTATTGGTACACAAGGATCTGATTCTGTTTCCGTTGAAAGACCCAGTGCCGTAATTACATTCCCATCAGATAGAATACATAAAAGACTTAGGGTTGGAACACGTTGCCAAAATAATGAAACTCCACGACTTGTGACCACCACGAAAAGACCAAATAATACTGATTCTTAAGTGAACTACAAAAGTGACAAAAAAGCTATCATATTTAGAAAGAATTAATGTTGCATGAAATCTTTGGTCTCACAATGTTATATTACTTTCAGCAACTGTGTCCTCTTGCGTAGACAGCGGTTTCTAAGGGCTGAGCCTCATCTAGCACCACGGAATCGGATACACATCATTTTCTGTCCGAGCCGAACGGTGATTTGCTGGAAAGAAAAACAGAGCGGGTATGTTATCGCACGCGACATCGACGATGCGGTCGGCAGCACGCTGTTTCTCGCAAATTACGGTTCTGAGCGACAAAAAAGGATAAGAGCTTAGAAAACTGCGATTCCGTGCTGCTATATGAGGTTCAACCTTAAAGCTCTCTCATCATGTCCAAATCATTTTAAGCACCACCATCACCAATCCCCAACAAAGTGAGGAAACTTAACAATGAATTTCACATAAACTAAAATCTCTCATTAATTAAAGATAATAACTGCCACCCATCATTTCCCCGACCTTATCATACACGACTTAACCTCACAAAGGGTATATAGTGGTCATTAATTCGGAGCATAAGTAGCGGTCGCTAGTGATCAGGTAGCGTGTTCGACGCCGGGCGAGGTAAAAAGAAAAAGGGCTAAGTTGAGTCTGATAAATGAGCATCTATTGTCGGCTACTGGTATTGACGGAGGATTCGGTAGGCGGCGAGAATGTGTGGTTCCGTAGGACTGTTAATTAATAAATAGTTTTTTGTAGGAATTGCTACGCTTAGGTTAGCCAGCTTAGCTTTTATGGTACTGAAAAAAAAAATGCTTACGTCGTTGATTACAATCACTAGTGATTGTAAACGCCACGGATGACCATGGTTTTCTGGGTTTGATTCAGTCAGATCCAGCAAAGTGTTATTGGGTTTTTCCATCAAGAATTTCTCAGTAGTACCCATGGAGTCTGATCCCGGTTGATGGCAACAGGCTCGCCTTCACCAATATGGGCAGTTAAACCTGGTGAAATTTTGTAGTAAAGATACACCTCACACGATGTGGAGCCCCGACACAGCCAGAAGGCGACACAGTAGACCTCGCAGGAGATGGCGGGACGAGCTGGATAAACCAACGACCAGTGGTCCACATTGGCCCTGGACCAAAGGATTTGGAAGTCATGGGGAGACGCCTTTGCCTAGCAGCAGGATGACACAGGCTAACAGTAACAGTAAAGATACACCCTTGCCTATCCGCCGTGGATTACAGGCGTATCTGTGAAAAATGTTCTTTCAGGACGGTTCCCATTCGCTTCACTGCTGGACATAAGTAAATAAACATCTTGCCCCATCTTCGATCAATACGTATCTGATCTTAGATTGCAGGGAAGTTCGTAGAAGGATCATTCCACCATTTTTCAAAAGAAAACCATTACCCAAAAAATCACACTTTCAAACAACCCGATTCCTCCAATAAATATAAAATATCTCAAATCGTCCGTAAGCTCACGGGCCCCTAGGCGTATGAAAAATAAAAGAGTTCCGTCGCTTTTGTCCGCGCTGTATTAAACGGCGAGGCGAGTTTATTGACACCCTGTACAAAGACTGCTGCAGGCCCGAGGGACTTATGTGCTGACCACAAAGCTTCGTATTATATAGCCAATTAACTAACGAACTTTCCAACGTATTAAAAATAAGAGGAAATCGTGTGGGTTTACGTTTTATATTAGGGCTAATGTGAAATAATTATTCTTATGGTGAAATGTTGAGATGTCAAGATCAAAGTGCAAATCAGAACTTTACTCTTTACTGATTTGGCTGTTTTGTTTATGTTAGGTGCATTTGCAAGAGAGAAGAACTTGTACAGCTTTATCTTTGAGCGCTTGGCCAAAATGAACCACCTGAGACCGTATTTTTTTCAATCGATTGCACAAAACTTTTTTAACTTAGTTTGTTTGAGCGCCGAAAAGATACTTTTAGACCATAGTAATATTCACTCATCGAAACAACTCTTCTGATAAGTACAAACAACAATGTCACCAGTAATTTGTTAAGAAAGGATTAACGACTGAATCCACGTCGTCTAGCAGATTCATAGCTGTTCTGTGAATGTCTAAAACATTTTTCGCGTTTACAAATGCTAACGATGCTTTTAGATCAACGAAGATAATCTGCAATTTAAAATCTTTCAATAAAATTAAGCGACACCTCATCTCAACAAAAACCGTAACACTCGTAACGTTAGCGTGGATGCTGTCACGACACCCTTGTTGTCTTAGGATGCTGAACGTCAACAAGCTGTCAGTGTCACAGTGCATGCGAGATACGTCGCCGACATGTGCGATGTGTCGCAACCTTTAGTTTCCGCTGATGGACCTGCTAATTGCATTTACACGTTTACTTATTTGATCGAAGTATTTGATAGTCTTTATTAAAATATGGAAACATATACTTATCTATCTGATTATGAATGGTATGTGTTTTAGGACAGGTAGAGTGATGATAATATCATGACAGTACCTTGTCAATACATCTATGAAAACATCATGTACGTTAGGAAAAACTGCATTTATTCAGTAAAAGAGGTGACAGACACCACTATAACACTAGAAATAGGGACCAACTAGTTCAGCCAGGTTTCAGGCTTGCTAAAGTAGATTCATCTTTCATGGGGTACTGTTTGAAATGTTACAATAAAATACCTCCCAACATTCTTCAACTGAATGAGACGAAATTTAAATCTTGTATAAAACGCACACTATGTAGGCAAGCATACTATAAGTTGGGGGATTACATTGATGATAAAAATGCTTGGCTACATGCTGGTCCTGCTCCACAACCATAGTTGCAAACTAATTGATTGCACTGGTCGGGCATTATTTGAGTCTATCGACACGGAAAGAAGTAGAAGAAGAATTGATTCCCATGTTAATGTATTGTGGAAGCTGCGGAAGATTGTAAAAATATACCTATTTGCATTGTATAGATTCCAGTTTTTAGTATTATATAATCTCATAGCACATGTGTGAGTACTTTGTACTGTTCAGCCACCACTTACATTTAGTTATCTTTCATTGACTTGAATATGCCTTGGTGGCTAAGAGAGAATGTCATGCTCACTCAAATGTCTCGCTGATGGTGGCGGGTGTGTCGGGTCATTTAATTCCCTTAAATATGGTCGAGTTGTTTGGCGCCGATACATGCGTCATGTTCGTGAACGGGCGCTCTCAGTTGGGACTGGTCATCTCTTGGCTGCCACGGTTCGTTCATTTTAATTACTTTTATTTTTTTTTTAATTTTTGATTTATTATTTTACTCTGGACGCTCTTAATGTGCACGTCTTTCTACATCGTTCTCACATATATGTATAATCTCAACATGAATGATGTAACCAAGATTTTGTAACAATATTTTGATTTAAAAGAGTGTCCATGGAGTTTCTTGCCCGTTCTTCTCCATAGAGATCTACGTTAGGGAACGGGCAACTACAGTACTTTCTCAAGTTATTATGCCTTGTGACTGTGACTGTAGCTTTGCTTTTATTGTATTTTCGACTTTCAAAAGTGCCGTAATGGTCTAATTGAAATAAATGATTTGAGTTTGAGTTTGAGTTTGAGTTTTTGATCTTCTTCTTTACTTGTGTAGTAACCATACATTTAAGAAAGTTCTATGGTAGTAACTGTTAGATAGGATTGACTGAGGTATTTTTTGCTCTGTTTTAAGGTATAAGGGCCAGTTTCTTGAGTAGTACCAGGATGTTTCACCAGCGCAATAGGGTCGTCAGCGCAAGCGCTTTGGAAATCTAAAACGCGGCCTTCACTACATTAGCTACGACTTTTTACCAAATGTTACAGCACCATGCTTAGATACGGGCCTTTTGCCCTCGTACAGGACCATTTTAGTAAAAGTTAGACCAGTGTAATGTATGTCTTAATTTTAATTAGTTTTTTTGGTTGTTTTCTGTATAATTCATTTTGTTTTGTCCTGTGCGAGTCAAATAAAGACTTTTTCTTTCTTTCTTTATTCATTAATAGTTGTCTGATAAAACAACCAAGTAGGTAGGTAATATAACTAACTATGCGTCTGACTTTCATATTAATTTCATCAGCTACCATAATCTTTGAAATAACTTATGTCATTAAAGAGGGGTACAAAAATTAATAGGGTGTATGTTTGCCCAAATTAATCTCAACTGCACAAAATCATTTTTTTCGACCAAAACTCGCATGTTGCAATCATAACGCACTTCCATACAATAAAATTATCAAAAATCCCACTTTCGACGAAAAAAAGCGGAACAATAATTTTACGCGACATTTAAGTAGTAAGAATGGACTCTTCAAGCTATTGACTGATATAACAGGGGGTGGGCAGGGTATGGGTAGAAAAAACGTGACTCTTTGATAGCAGCTTTGTGTGACGTGTTTCCGCTCCGGTTGCTTTGTGGAAGTGTCGCCGTTGTTACCGGTACTAGTGACGGGGTTGCGAATCTGGACTTTTGGCAAACTTTCTAATTGAAAATTACTGTAACAACATTAGAAGGTACTTTGGTGCCTTAGAAGATTGTTTCAGTGCTGCGAAAGACACCAAGTATTCGCAATTTTAGAATGAGCTGTTGTGAGCTATGGTTTTTTTTTTACAAATAATAAACTGTTTTAGCGATTTTTTTTTTCTAGATCTAATTGGCTTACAACCAATTAGTTTATTCTTACTAACCAATTAAGATACAGCCGTTAAGAAACAGTCAGATCTCATTTTAAATTAGAATTGGGCTTTTTCAAAAAACTCCCGAGGTCTTCCAACCAGCTGCCGCACGCATAGGAAATAGTATATTTGCAACAATCGACGACTTCCATTGTGTCTGACTTTATCCGTCGCTTCGACAGTTACCGATACTTCTTAGGAATTATTGGCTTAGACCGGATTAATGTATTTGATGTCGCACGTAATGTGACAGCTAATTGTTGGGGCAGATCGGACACAAATGGTTTATCTATTGTAGATGTAATAGATTTTGTTAGAGTATTTTATTTATTATTTAATTAAAAGTGACTGTTGAAGAAACGGAATTTTAATTTAGTGCAAGAGTGTTATGTCTGTAAAATTGTATTGTTTATTTAAAAATACGGTTCTCCACATGTGACTGTTCCTAAATTACCCTAAGCTAATAAAATTTTCGTTTTTCCTAATTCATGCTAATATTAGTATTAAAGGTCAGATTCCAAATTTAAAATAAATACTAAGGTTGGTATTTGTCATGCATGACTAAAGAAAACTAACTGGTCATACTGATAAAAAAATCATTTAGTTAAAGAGTGTCCTCACTAATCAGTAACTTAAAGGAACAAAATTTTGTTAAAGTGTTGGTCCTTCGAGTCGAGGTGAGATGATTTATAACAGGTACTCATATTTACTCCTAAAAAATAAACATAAGATCAAGTCCTTCACCATATCACTCATCAAGATCATTAGCCAGCTTCCGAAATAACATTTATCCAAGATTCTAACCATTTATTTTCTTCATAATTACTGAACCAACTTGACACCGTATCGTCAACGTCAAGTATCATTAGCTGCAAGTTAAAACCGTCAAAAAAACACGTTCTAAATTTGAACAAAAACCTTCTCGCCAGACAGCGTGGCACCTCTCAACAATGCGCAGGAGTTTACGTCGACCGTACGTATCGTTTACGCACTAGGAAAAATAAAAACCACCTTTTTCTGTTGGAAAGTAAAAGTTCACATAAAATTGAACCTTATTTAGAGGTAGCAGAGAGTAAGGAGTGGTTTGGTTAAGTGTAAATCTAACGTCGATCGAAAATTAGTCCTTCAAGTGAGTTTTAACTTTATTCCTTAGTTGATAAGGTAGAGTTTTAGTTCAGCGTTCATAATGTATCACAACATAAGTGTCAGGGTATCCATTTAACTGTCAGACCTTCGGAATGTCATTCATGGTAATGGATCGTTGTAGGAAGGAAGTTG
This sequence comes from Xestia rhomboidea, assembly GCA_963853795.1. Lineage (NCBI taxonomy): Eukaryota > Metazoa > Arthropoda > Insecta > Lepidoptera > Noctuidae > Xestia > Xestia rhomboidea. Next base: position 16,975,453 of record OY970778.1, read on the forward strand.
CAGGTAAACGCGCAGAAAAAACAACGTGAATGGATGCGCACACGCAGCCTTGTATAGGGGGAGGATTTTGTGGGATCCAGCCGTTTCTATAGCCCCATTCAGAGGTTTTTATTGCTATTGCAGTTAATAAGTTTATGTTATTAGGATGGAGAAAAAAAATAAATTACTCTGAGCGGTGTGAAGCCGGGTTTTGTAAAGTTTTAATAATAGGGCTTAATGTATTGGTGTTAACTTTAGTGGCTGAACGAAGGTTGGGACAGAGTTCACGTGAACTCGTAAATCTAATTAGAAGATAACTTTATATGGTACTAAAGTCTGCAGTAATATTCACTAATTGGCGACAATTTATAGATTGTGTTGAGTTAGATCTTATTGAGTTAAGTCTCAAGAATACAGTTAGCATATTGAAAGAAAGAAAGAAAAAGTATTATATAAGTGTTATTGAATATCCAGACTTATGTAGACCCGAGACGAATAATATTAGTTTACACAAACATGGTTTTCAACACCTAGATTGTATGTTTTAAGGATTTTTTCACTTCCATGGATAACATTCGTGTGCCTTGCCTATCTCGACTACCTTATTTTGAAGATTGCAAATCATGACAATCATAACACAAGTCTTTTTTTGGTGTATGAAAACTCAATGAAATTTGTTCCGAAGACTTAAAACAACGGTATAATTTCATCCGATTTCTCAAACTGATTTGCTAAACAGACCCAATGGTTCCCTATTCCTGTAAGTCAGGGGAAAAGTCCAGAGGACACAGACAAAGGACAGTCGTTTTCAAAACTTTTCTTTTGGCTGAAGTAAATCCATTACAATTTCTATGTTCACTTCATGGTTAGGTACTGCTGACAGAATTTCACTTTGTTGATGCAGAAAGATACCTGCTTTCCCTTCTTCCTCCAAGATGCAACTCTTCCCCAGCCTGTACTGTGAGACCTGGTCTTCCCAATCTACACAAGTGTCGGTCAGTTCTCACGTTACAATAAACATGCTCTCATATAACCTGTGAAAGCGAGCGAAAAGGCAATAGTCTTTGTATCGCGTGCGAGAGGGACGGCGCTAGTCTTTGTATCGGCCAGATCTTTGCCACCGCTAATGACGCCTGAATCATTTATAATTAATATTAGTGGCTAGTGGTGGGACTCTTTCTATCGATGTTTATGTGTCGACAGATTGAGACAGATTTTGGGATTGGACAAGTTAAAGTTTCTATTCCAATGAGATATACCTAAGTCGAAGACATGAGAAGCTAGAAACTTAGAAAATAAAAAAGGTAGGTATTTCTAATAATCGGGCTCATCTCAGTTCGTTATCCCGAGACCATAAGCAACTGCTGGCTTCTTCCAAAAGTAAAAGTTCAGTTATTAATGTATAATAGTTAGATTCCGGATAAATACTTCGAATAGCTCATTCTTTGAGTATAAATCTCTACATACATTAATTTGATATCAACACAAAATACGAATAACAAGATTTAGAACAAATTAAATAACTGAAACCCAACCTTATCTATCGACAAACACCACGACATCCCTAAAATCAACCCGTCGTCGCTACTTTGATACAAAACCTATAGGTAATCCAGTTGGCTACCGTTTTATACCACACCTTTTTATTGCCAGGGATTAAAATACCCGCCATCACCCACTCAACAAACAACCCTATCACTTACACATTACGGTTGGTTATAGGATGGTGTAAATCTGGAACAACAAACGAATAGAGTTATTAATGTTAGATTTATTGGATCTTTGATGTCGGCTGAGTTATGATGAGTTCTGCTGCGACCGGATGTCGGACAGACTTAATGAGCAGGTACGGTTGGTATTAACTGACTTTACACGTCATTGTTGATGGGACATGTTGGTAGGCTTGCTTTTCTATGTAGGCTTTAGGCGATGGTGTTTTCGTTTCTTAAGGTTACACTAGTCGGCCATTCTTCCATATAAACGTAGTGTGGTGATTACTCGTCTGTTTGACGGTGTATGTTCAAAACTAAACTTTGAATCAACTAGTCTTGTCATTATCTAGCCCTGTATGGAAGCAGAATTGGAGAAAAAAAATTGGTTTGGAAGTTATGAGCGTCGAAACTTCTATATTTCTACTCTAATTTTAACTCATCTTTGGGCGTAAATAAATAACTTGTGTAGTACGAAAATGGAAAAGTGAAACCGCACAGGGATAGATAATTTATTCAAAAGTTCAAATAATTTATTTTAAGTAGATACATCCAGTAGTTTTTCCACAATATCTATACGCCCAAAGGTCAATTTATGAAATTTTTCGCGCTCATTTTCGTTATAAATCGTGGTATATTTCACTAAATTTAGTATATAAATAAATTAAACACTTTACTAAACAGTAAGCATATTAGCCACCCCATCAACTAGTTCCAACCGTCGTCGACTGATCGTTCAGTATTACTGTCAACGGCACGTCCATGGTGTATTCATGGAGGCTGATACCAGGCCGAGGGAGCGTGGCAAACTGCGCAAGTACTGCAGCACCCAGACCATAGTTATAAGATACCGTGGTTTTATTTCCTCAGCATCCATGAGGATTCCTAAACATTATATTTTTCTTTACTCATGATGGTTGAAACCTAGGAAACAAAACAAGATATTTCAACAAACTATTTTATTTGTTCACGTTGGACATTCATTTAATCATCAGCTTCATAATTTTCTTCTCTTACTTTAAAATCTAAACTGAATCTGATAAAAGTGTCGACCATCCAAACAATTTTTATTTTATTTATTTATTTTATTTATTTTTATTGGTTCACCAACAGTTGTTTACACTGGTTGTATGCTAAAAGTAACATGCAAAAATGTAAATGCAAAAGTGTAACAATCACTTATAGGTAAACTCCGCATGCATAAAGAAGTTGTACAATTTATAATATTAATCTAGTTTAAAAAAAAATACTAATCTAAAGGTCTAAATAATTAATATATAACAACAGGAACTTATTATTATTATTATACCTACTTAAATATATTCTCTCTCTTGAATGAAATGAAAAGTAAAACTATTTAGCAAGATGCTTAAAAAAATTGGCTTTCAATTTGCCCAAACTATCAAAGTGCAAATCAATTTGATCACTGCAGCTATTTATAACCTTGCATAATCTCGCATAGGGGGAATTGGCGCCTAGAACCGTTCTTCTCTGTGGCGGGCAGAGTGGCGTAATTGCAATGCGAGGAATTCTTGAGGGGGCACGGAAATTGAAGGTGCGCAATATTTGTGGGCAGTCAATTTTGTGGTGCATTACTTTGCACACAAACATTGCGTCATTAATGCGTCGGCGATTGTCTAGCGAAACCATTTTAAAGTGTCTAAGTCTGTTACTGTACGAACGTACTTTTTTAGTTATTCCGCTTGAAAACGCCAGGTGCCATAGAAAACGCTTTTGGACGCGTTCTAGACGCAACGAGTGTGTGGCATAATGTGGACGCCAGATCACGCTACAATATTCTAACATACCTCGTATTAAGCAATTGTAAAGCAAGATTTTGGTCTTAGAGCACCTAAACTGTTTGGAATTCCTCATGACAAATCCCAGCATCTTATAGGACTTTTTTATTATATTGTCTATCTGGGGAATAAAAGTTAACTTACGGTCAAACATAACACCAAGGTCTCTTATAGTGTCCTTATAGTGTCTCTTATAGTGTCTCTTATAGTGTATGTTTTCAATCAAATCATGTTAACAATCTACGGGCAATATGGAATAATATAATAAAGAAGAATGAAAGAAAAAGACATGCTGCGCCGACCCCAAATAAATCTAAAATGGCCACTTACCGCTTTTGAAACGAATTCCCAGTAAATAAAAATTCTTCATAAGCTGAAACTATCTATTTGTCTTACAAACTAAAGAGCATGTCGTTATATGAAGGACAAGTGATGTTCAATCTTAGGGTGATAAATTATAAGGTGTACATTTGCCTACCTACATAAAATAATTGGTCCTTTTTGGCATTATTAAAGGACCATTGGGAGAATTTAATAGGAAAAAAATGTTTTTTTTTGGATTTATGTCATTACATATAATTGTTACATTTATTCAGTTAGTAAATGATAGGATGTTTCACAGGAATATTTTCTGGCCTCATAATTCTAAACATAACATGAAAATATAAAAACCTCAAGGAGAGCAAACTAATAATCTCAAATAACGTTAGTGACGAAAAAACAAACTGCCTTACAATGTCATCACAATAAACATAATTAATTTGCTTGCCATATCGATTGGAACCGTGCTCCTTTCCACGGTATTTAGCAAAGAGGTGTAAAAGAGTTGCCATGCCTAATTGACGAGAACGAATTGCAAATACAGTTTGTAAATTATGACGTCTAAATATACTATGTGTACTTAGATAACGTGTATTGTTGATATACAACGAGTGCATATCAATATAGTAGAGGTAGTAGGCCCTAGGTAGGTTCTAATTTGGTGAAATTTTGCTGCTGTCATTTGCAGCAATTTATTTTTTATAAAGTATTGTTTTTTTGCTTTTGTCTTTTTGTTTTTGTTTTTTTTTTCTGGTATTCGTTACAGAAGCCGGAAAGTCTGACAACCAGTCTTACCAAGGGCTGCCGTATAACCCAGTAACTGGTTTGAAAAGGACAGATAAGCAGTAGCTCCATGTAAAATACTGGTATTCAGCTGTATCGGGTTAGACTAGATCGAACCCAACGTCCCCAACACCCATAGTTGGGAAATGGTTATGTCCAGAAGTGGACATCAATTAAATGGAAACACTTTTGATTTGGTGAAATTATACAATGATTAAGATTAACGATAATGTTGTCTTCTTTATAACTTATTTGTATTATTTCATTGTTTGTCTGAACATGAGGCTTTAAAAAATGCGATGAAAAACCTAACAAAAGAAAATAATAATCATAAAAGCTCAATGGCAGATCTAAGTCACCGCATAAATTACTTGGAACAACAAACTCGTTCAAACAATCTGGAACTACAATGCCTACCCGAAAATAAACAGGAGAATCTTTATACTGTCATTAAGCAGTTGGGATCAGTTGTCGGATGTGTTCTGAGCGACAACGACATTCTTCACTGTACCCGCGTGGCCAAACTCCAAGCTACTAACACTCGCCCATGCTCTATCGTTGTCCAGCTGGCCTCTCCATGAATTCGCGACAACCTCCTGGCGTCGACTATCGATTACAATAAAGAGAAGAAAACTAATACCGAGAAACTCAATAGTGCTGACCTTGGGATAGCTGGTGACAAAAAGCCGGTATATGTGCTCGAACATTTATCTCCCTCTAATAAAGCGGAGCGCTTTATTAGAGGGAGATAATGCAGCCACTAGACTAAGAGCAAAGGATAAGGGGTATAAATTTGTCTGGATAAGAAATGGAAGAATTTTTGTCAGGAAGACCGCTGAAGCCGATCATATTTTGATAAAAAACTTGGACTCGTTAAATGAGTTGATTTAACTTAATAGGTACGCCTTATTTAGTAGTTTTTTTTTATTTTCTAAACTAATTATACACGTTATTGTGATATACTTTTTCAAAATTCAATAGTTTGCAAATATTATATCAAAACTGGATGTTCATCCACGATGTTTTTAATAGGAAATTGCGTCTGAATATTTTTATTGAACCGATGAAAACTTGATATCTTGAAAAAGGTAAAAGATTGTGTCAACAATAACATACTAGGATCGTTGTACGGTTTCGCTTCCTTGACGAGGTGACAAACTTTGTTTTTAAAGTAAATATTCCTTTAGGATTTGTGGCGGGACAAAAAAAGGAACCCAACTCATTAAATTACACTTGTTTTTGTTTGTCTGCGAGTTATTGTAAGTTCTCCGACATCGTGATCGCATATTTTAGAGACAATTTTGGTTTTTACATTTTTTTCTAACTGACCGGTAATGTAGGGCTTAATATCAGTACATCTGCCAGGACGCCTCAATAATTCTTCTGTTATTATTATCAACTAATTCTAACCACCCCGAAAAATAAAGCATTCCAAAACAAAATCGTTATCTTTATCGAAATCAAATAAGAATGTTTACCCAAATTAAAACTTTGTTTAATACCCAAATAGATTAGACAATAAACATTTTAATACATCTCGATCAAGAGGACAAGTATAAAAAAATCTATAAAGCCGAGTGCAGACCGGACGGGCAATAAATAAATAACACATATAAATAAATAAATATAGGAATAAATCCGTCGTTATTTATGCCATTGTGTGGCGATGGGGGTTTAATGACTCGGCCCGACGGATTGTTACTGATATTTGTAATAAAGCTGGATCTGTGTGTGCCCAGCTTTAGATGTTAAGATGAGAGGTCATTTACACGTGATGGTGATGTATGTGCTGGTGTCGGAGGTTTGGCTAGCTTTTAGATTTGTTTAGGATACTGAATTAATCTGGAAAAACACATAAGGAGTTTTTGTTTTACTCGTACGTGTTACTTTTTCGAGTCAAAGGACCAATTTGCTTGTGGTCCTTTTATTATTGAACTTTTAAACTATGGAATCATTGCAAGATCCAGCTTTTAGAGGAATAACGATCGGACAAAAACTGCACCCTTTAAAGAATAGTCGTTCACAATTCCACATAGATCCTCACCTAGTCCTTCTATGATTCAATAATGATGTTCCAACGTAAAATAACCAATTCTGTGTGAGACCGCAATATCAATATCGCAGTCTAAGTCAGGACACACTTATCAACTTTAATAATTATGAAGTTTCTTAAAGTCAAGCCAAAGTCAAGGAAGATCCATCCTCACAACAGTTTAACTTCAACTGTCATCTCCACCTCTAGTCCTGCTCACCCCCACACACACATCCTCATCTCAACGCTAAGCATAAACCTCAGCATTACGAGGTACTCATTTACATGTAATAAAAAGTAGCTTGAAGTGAGCACTTGATTAATAGCTGCCCGTACGGAACGTCGTTAAGGGATTTATTTATTGCATTTTAAAATGTTTTAATGTCCCGTCCGGCTTTATCGGAGGTACCACATCTTGGCTTTTGATCGATGTGGTACACTGTGGGACATCGGGAGTGGGACACGGAATAGATGCTGCTTTAGTGCTGATGATGGGGTTAAGAGTTGGGTTCGTTAAGTCATCATACATCATCATTCTCCTGACCCTATCCATGCCTTCTTCTTCCATACTTCTATATCACTCGCCATCTCAGCATTCACCTCCGTTCTAGCCAATCATCCTTCACACAGTCCACCCATCGTTTCTTTGATCTTCTTCTACTCTTTACCCATCCACATTCATACCCAATACTTTTCTCACGACATTAGTTAAGTATGCAACTGAATTGCAGGCGTCGCTCATATACATAATGCATGTGAGGCACAATTACACATTCCGTTGATCCATAAGTATGTATTATCTTTTGGCCTACATTTTAAAGTCTGAAGCTGAAAGTTATGAAGTTTTGCCTTAAGATCTTACCAAAGTAAAGTGTTGAAGTGCCAGAAATAAACTAAAGTCCTCATAATTTATTTCATTGTTCCGTTCATTCTGCACTGCAGTGTACAAGGTTATTATAGGTGTCGATACACTGGCGACAATAACTCGCTATCCATCTACGATATCTTAAATATTTCGGGGACCGACACGAGATCCGGTCAGAAATGTCAACCATGATAGTGTGTGGTGAACACCTGAGCAGAATAGTTTAGAACCTCGATTATTTTGGTAAGGAATGGTGAGCTTTAATTACTGAAATAAAGTAAGGACTTCTCTATAAGCCACTAAATGTCAATCCATGGTTGTATGATAAGATTTGATGTTGCTTATCATCCTCTTACTAAGTCACTATAATGTATTAGAACGTACAAGGTGTAAACAGACCCTGCACCATGCCGTCAACCAAGCATTCTGTACATCAAACTAAGTAACTCTACGCGAAAATGGTTGCTGGGAAACGACTTTTTCTTTGGTGAGAAAAATCAATGCAATATAAAAATGCAGCATCTAGTTATGTATACTCTACAAAACTACATGGGTACTCCATGTTGCATAGGCAATTTCTCAAACTGACTCATACAGTCATCAGCAGAATCAAAACACTGAGCAATAAAAGGCAATCATTTGGGATTGTTTTAATTAAAGTAATGACGTCATATAGCAGTATAGTGAGCTGCAGTACAGGCGCTCGTTAGGACTCTATAGAGCGGTCCGGCGGTCGCTGCAAATTGTTAATTACAATACGTATCGTATTGCTGTTGTTAAATCCCGACGCCTCGGGATTATTCAATGGCTGTATAACTTGTAGTGTATGTGTGTCCACGGTTCGCTCGCTGAAGTCAATATTTTTAACATGAATAAATTAAAAATGTAATCTACCAGTGGACTAGTGGTTTTTGTCCAGCAGTTGGATGATGCGTTGACTGCCTTGTTGGTCCAGTGGTCGCAATCGCGGCTGCTAAGCATAAGGTGCCGGGTTCGATTCCCTGGTTGGGCTAATTGTTATCGGGATTTTCTCAGTAGTAGCCACGGAGTCTGGATTTGTGCCCAGTTAATGGCAATACCCTTCCGGGATTACAAGCGTGATATTATGTGTGTTGTGTTGGATGATGCAGGTGTACAACAGTAAGATATAATTCATAGCATTCCAAAAAAATATAGCTTTTAGCTTGAGCAGTTGGGTTACAGGTGTGCCTAGCTCTGGTTATTAGATTAACTTATGCATCGATAATAATGTGTGCAAAATAACAAGACACAAAAAGATAAGCTTGGGGCAACTTGAGCAACAATGTTGCAGTAAGACATCCAACAAAATTAAAAAGATTTCAAACCGCCAATAGATACAAAAGAAACACCGTTCTATTTATAATTGTTTCTTTGATACGTAAATGTTTTAGGTCAATGCTAAGAGGACTTATAAAAGTGCCTTCAACATTACAGACAGACAGACAAACTTTGTACATGTGTCTCAAAGAATTATACCCCGATTTACATCCCACGTCCAGTAGTAGTAGAGTTATTAATTTTAATAAAATCGCCAATCGCGCGGGGACCGGCCTGTGAGTGCTGTGACCGCGATGACCGCGTGTGTGCTGACTGCTGAGTGGTGACGGATTGAACCTCCTCGCTTTCATGATGTCCTGGTAATTGGCACGATTTAACTTCTTTGCTGATCTTTGACTTTGGGAAACTCATACTTAGGACTCGCGCTTGCGACCGCTACATCAACGAGGCAGTCAGGTTTGGCGTATCTTTCTTCAGGTTTTGACGGAAATCATTCACATATTCTCTGCTCTGAGTACTTTGTGACGCGCTATAATTATTTTTAGGCCAGTGGAATTTAACATTGAAATCGCAAAGCTTGATGTAGTTGTGTTCTGATATGCTGTATAGATCAGTTAGGGTGATGTGAATCCAAATTTCGCTGCGCACCACGCGATAAACTGCGAAATTTAGAGACCTTTTGCACTTAAAAAAAAATGCATTTTGAACACATACCATTCGAGTTAACTAAATTTTGAACAATTTAAGCCCAATCGCAGCTCTATAAACCTTTTAAAGACCAAGATATGGCCCTTCAACGATGTCCAATTTTTCTCGACAATTGACAATTTTTAATTTTGTTCCCGTCCAAAGCCAAATATTGGCAAATCGCTAGTTCTATGAGGAAAGTCATCAATAAAAATTCGCAAAACATTTAATTCTCTTTCATGTAAGCATGAAACGAAGTCTGTGAGACTAATAGTTCACTCACAATCTTGCAAAACCGAAAAAAAGGTAAACATGAACTTTTGAAGAATTGTGACAAAAGACAGACATTACAATCGAAAAGCGTGCATTTTTGATATGTTGTATAAATTAGGGTGACGTGAATCCAAATTTGCAACTTTGAAAAACTTGTGCTCGCTGCGCACCACGTGATGAACTTCTTATTTTGCTCTAAAACTCAAAAGCTATGCATTTTTAAGTAACAATATACAACATTTATGACTAACTGATCCATAAAACATCAATCTTTGCGATTTAGAGTTTTTGTGAGTGTAGATTTCTACTGGCCTATTTCCCCTTATTTGTCCCTGATTTGTGGTGCAAGTGGGCCTCTATCTATTATCATTTAAAATTAAAAACAGGCATGTCCCTTATAACCATCCACTAGTCTCAAATCAAAACTAATTAAACAAAATTCCTCCTCGCCCTTCTCCGAGTGAATGAACTGCGCCCATCGGTTTATTGTGCCATAAAACGTTTAGTGTCAAACACTTTACTGCACTAGTGTCGATTGATGGCCAGAATTATCACCCTCAACATTAAGACACTATAGGGTTTAAAAAATCAATTTGGCGAAACTTGATGGCGATAAAAGTTAAAAGCGAAGGGTTATATTGACCCGTGGTGGGTGGGGTGTTTATCAAGTTTGACATTTGTTGTATACGATCGACATTTGTTTTGGGTAAACCGTTTTGTTGATAATTCAATCTTTCGTTTTCAAGCAAGCGTTTTCATAGAATAACATTATCATAACCTGTAGTCCCTGTAGGGTTAGGCAGAGGTGTACCCATTAGTGCACCCACATTTCGCCATTTATGTTTAAGTCCCATGTGATAGGGGAGACTCCGGACTCCGTGTCCGCCCCAAAAACACTGTAAATGAATCGGACCCAGGACCTCAGGCTCAGCAGTCGCGCTTGCGACCACCATGCAGACCAACGAGGCAGGACGAGCCTTTTCCCATGTGTGTATGTATAGAATAGGCATGACGACAGTATCAAAAAATTGCAAATCTATTTAGTCCGTCAGTTAGAGTATTGGAAATTAATGGACACGTATTTTTTGTTTTTGTAAATCAATGAATATTGACAAAGATAAAACGCATCAAAACTCGGGAGTGGGGGCTCGTGACGTCAGAACTAGCTAAAAATTATACAATTTTAAAAGCGTCGTATCTTCGTCAATTTTGGTTTACGTTACAAAAGAAAAAACACGGGTCAAATATTTTTTGATAATCTAAGTGACGGACTAATTCGATTTTTTTTGTCGTCTCGCCTATTACATCATGGGAAAAGGCTATGCTGATGATGACACGAAACTAGTCGTTTCGCTGCAATCTAGCATTGCAATGTGGAAGGGAACTGTGAAACTAATGGCGCTGGTGTAGCTGGTAACTAATCCTGGGTTAAAAGATTTAGGTTTTTTACTCAAGGCGATGGTGCGCAGCAAACTGAATGAAAAATTATTGACCGGATAAGAAACACCCGACAAGAACGCAAATTGCCGACGTAGTATATAAAGTGGCGAAACTAAAACGAGACTGGGCAGGCCGTCTGCCGACAATCGCAAGACTGGAGCCCTGAGACAGCTAGGCGGAGTCGCGGCAGACCGAGAAAATGGCGGGGCGTCTTGGATGGCTTCCTCGCGAATTGGCGAGAAGAAGCACACCATCGTGAGAAGTGGAAGGAATTTAATGGAGGGAGGCCTTTGCTCAGGAGTGGGACAGGGATAACCAATAAAAATCCTTAGTTTCAAATATAATGGTTCTGTTAAGCTGATATCTTTAGTCTGGTACCAATACCCAGGGCCAATTGATACATCAATTATTTTTACAGTAGAGTCAAATCAAAGGTGGCAATTACTCAGAAGTCATGTCTGGATGGCAATTACGGAGATTACTCTTAATTAACCTGAGTTTAGCATAAGATACGTAGATAAGATAATTTGATCAGTTAATGTTTATTGTTCAGCATGTAATGACTGTTTTCAAACGAGAATTATATCATTTTACGGACGAAGTCGCGGGCGAAGTGCTAGTAGGATACATATTGACTATCATTTAATTATATTTATTGGGGAAAATAAACAGTGACATATTTTCCACGGAATACATTTAAAAAATACAAGCTCTACAGACCATGTAAGTTTAGACCTACAAACTAAAATAATTTATAAAATATTGGTGTTATTTTTTATGAAATTAATTTAAAAAGCTTAATTTTAAGAATTTAATTTTAAACTACTTTTGGGTGTATGAGATAAAATTCAAGACAGAAAAAAAGAATAAACAAAGTATGCAAATAGTTATGCCTAATCAATACCAAATGTTTTCAACATGACATTTTTTAATTTACCAGCAAAGAGAGCAAACATGTCAACATCATTGAAAAGTTTGTTGTAGTTGCTGGTAAGTCGACGCAGAGGTGCCCGCAGACCTGCGTTATTATGACACGATTTTATATTCCATTTCTAGAATACGCCCCGCCTCCACTTCCGAATGAGCAGCTCCAAGTAGTTACTTTAATGTATAAGTATCTCCACTTTACCTTGTGTTATTTGTTAAATAGCCAATGCTCTGAAAATGGTGAAAAGAACATCATGAAGAAACGGATGTCCCTGAACCGAATTCGTAACATCCAGCAACCTGTCTCCCAGCAGTGAGAGCGTTATGGCTGATATTGTCGTTATACCAACGTCTCAGAATCACATGCGGAGCTGTGTCATTTATTTGTTCTAAATAATTATATTCGCTCTAGAAAACATAAATTGTTTAATGTCCCATTTAGTCGCACTGTAGCTCCATCCACTTCCCCTATACCGCGTATGCTTACGAAGCTCAACGCTCTCGTGGAGACCAACCCTGGATTGGACTTGTTTGCTGATGAATGGAAGACGATAATGTGAGAATGTTTGTGGTTCTGTAAGAAGACCGAGTGAAAGGATTATTTAATTTAGTGTTAATGGTTTGCTGTACTAAATAAATAATTAAAGGTCATCAGGCATCTTTTGATGCGTATTCCAGTAGATATTGACTGTCCCTAATGACGTTATATCTAGGGCATAGGCTATTTCGTCAACAATTTTTAAGATAGATAGCTTTGATAGATCATCATAGAAAAGGAATCCATCTCTTCCAATCCCCGGTCATAAATACCAATTTCATTACTTTGATTCAAGTAATTATACAAGTCGGTCATTCAATCCGTTTGTCTCAACGTGATTTGCGTTTACGACAGCCACGACCGACGTGTGCCACTCACACGGGCTTTATTTGATGTCTTATTTATGTAGCCATGTCTTATTTATGTGACCATGTCTTATTTATTGATGCCACATTATTTACTATTAAATCTTGATGTGAGTGAGTCGATTCATGATTAACATTCATTGATTTTGATCGAACGTCTTTTTCTCTTAGGAGTCGAAAGCCCACCTTGGCATTATTTACTCATGTTACTAGTCACACGGCGTCAGAATTGTTTATGCAATGGTACTAGAGGCTGGCTACCTAGGTTTTCAGGCATACGATAGTATCTCCTTGTTGACAACAGGTTCTCAAAAAAAGAATCCACAACTGTCCAATGTTTCAGCGTTACCCAGTTTCCGAGCCTCATTCTTACCACACACAAGACAATACATACATATATACGTATACTAAGGACGGTTATTTCATTACTATAATTTACATTTTACATATTTCTTGAACGATTCAACTCTTTTGATTCAACTCTCTAATGAAATTAATCAGAAAGAACTGCTACAAATACATGATTTCCACTTCTCAATCACCTTCTCATGCCAAACTTCCATATTTAGTACTCCTACCTCCCAGTGTACCTCGCATCACCTCAGACCTCCCAAACCCTTCTCTACCGCAGTATAAAAAACCGCAACAGATCTAAACTCATTTGACGATTATTGTCATTCAATAAATCGGTTCCTAAGTCGGATAGCTACGGTCGCTGCGGTCGTTGCGGTCAGTAATTGGTGCGTGGGACATATACACGTAAATCACGCAGACATGCATTAAATACGTTCGTCTATCACTCACCGACGCGGAATCATGGGAGTTATTTCACAATTGACATGGGTATTCTGGAGATTAATGCGTCAACGATTCTCTCGACACGATCGTCCTGCCGTAGACCTCATCCCTTCGCTTTCTATCAGACAACATCATGGTTAACAATCAGAGTTTATCTTGAGGGCATAACAAAGACAAGCGACATTCTGTAAGCGATAACAATCACGGAAAAGTAAAAAATGTGTTGGTTTGGCATAAGTTACTACTAAAACCCATTGACAGTCGTTTCACTTTGACAACTATTGCCACTCGTATCCGGCCGTCTGGTCGGTTTGCACCATTACCACCTTGCTAATATTTTCCCCCGTCTATGGGAATTAGCGCGATGCGAGAAATGCATAATAACAACACTGTTATGGGAGTATCAACGTTATCACGTAACTTAAAATACTACGTTATAGTTTTCAAACAGCCGATATTTTGAGTGCGGTCATCAGTTACCTTTAAAACTTTAAGTCCACATGGTATACGATACAAAACGACAGTGCAAACTGGACAATCGATATTGAAGTGACTTGCCCTGCGTTATCCAGAATACACCTTCGCCTCTGTGTGGCCAGTGGGTCTAGCACACTAAACACAAGTTTTATGCCCACGCGACGAACATCTTTATGACTGACGTGTGTTCTATTACGACTGTGTGGTGTCACGCTTTTGTTTCGATGTTAACCCATATTGGCTCGTTTTATTTCAGTTCTGTGGGTGGAAGATATACGGGCTTTGTTTTGGCAATTAGAACGGCAATGATCAAATGAAATGTGTCTTTTATTGGGCGACTCTGGTGGTTTTTGGTAGAGCACAGTTATGATGGACAAACTGCTGTATTTTAGTTGTTAATAGATAAAATGTGGGTAATTATTCTGGTATAGACACAGAAAAAAACAAGGTTTTTTTAATATAGACTCGCTTCCTAATTGCGTAACACTCTTGTTATTGTTAAAGCCGATTCGAAGGATTTTGAAATAAATTCCTAATACATTTTTCCTTTACTTGCCCAGCTTTAGTATTTTTGTTGAATTGTCAAAATTAAAGGCATTTTGATTGTAACTTTGACAAGCGTGTTACCCCGCAGAAGTCAAGATTTGATTCGAAAACTTTTCTTGACTTTAACCAGATCTTGGATTTCAGATTGTCTTTTGAAAACCTGATAAAATTAATCATCATCATCATCAATCTGCCTGCCTTTTTCCAAATATGTTGGGGTCGGCTTCCAGTCTAACCCCATGCAGCTGAATACCTGTATTTTACACGGAGCGACTCCCTATCTGACCTCCACAACTCAGTACTGGGCAAGACTTGGCAATACTTGTTATCAGACATTCTAGACAACTAACTACCTGTAACAACTGTCAAAGATCTACAATTGACAGCCGGGACCACGGCACGTAGGAAACTCGGTATGTAATGGGTGGTTACACATCCCCGGACCAACCCTGGCAAGCGCAGCTTAACCTGGAGACCGACCCGAACGGCTGTTAGTATTTAGCCACGCCTCCTCTAATTAAATTAACCAATAAGACTATATAACACAGTCAAAATTTCCATATCTTATGTTTTTATTCCACCATGATTTATTCAAGGTATTTGACAAGCGATTTCCAATAACTATTATATTTCACTCTATCCGTATTCGTCAGTAACGTGTAATATTGACATAATCATCGATATTGATATATTGTTGTTTGACATTAACTTCTTTTGTCTTGTAATTAATATCCACTGTAGGTGTGAACTTGAGAATTAAATTCTATAAAAGTATTGTCAACTTGTAAGATGGAGATGTCTTTATTGTTTTAGATTTGACAATATAATATGTTTTGGTAGTAATTATGTATGTTTAGATTTTGTGATAGAATTGATTTATTATTTAGATGACTATTTAAAGTCAACTGTCAATGATGTAGTCCTTTATTTGAGTAGATTCAATAAAGTTATCTTATATTGGTCTATCAAAACCTCATATCCATATTGGTCCATATTGTTCACAATAGCCAGTCCACATATCCTTGTAGTAGGTACCTAAGTCAGGTTTTTGTTATATCAAAACGAAGCATTACGCTGACTTACAAAAGTTACACAACTAACACATACGTAACATCACACCTCAATAAATCCTATGGATGCAGCTGAATACCAACATTTTACATGGAGCGACTGCCTATCTGACCTCAACAACCCAGATTGTACTGGGGAATACGATACTTCTTGGTGAGACTGGTTGTCAGAGTTTTGGGCCACTGACTACCTGTAACGACTGTCAATGATCTACAAAATAATGACAGCCGGGACCACAGCTTAACGTACATTCAGAGGCACAGAGGAAACTTGGTATGTATTGTCGACCCAGGCAAGTTTTTTTGGAATCAGATCAGTCGTTCCGAAGATTACCCCCAAACCCTCATTATAATATGTATTATACTTTAGATAGGTAACTAATAGTATACTTACCTACGCCTCATCCATCTGTAGGCCTTTTGTTCATCATCCATTTGGATTAGGTTTACCAATTATTTTCGACGTTTGATTATAGTAATGTGTACCAACGTATTGCACATCTCATTCCTCCACTAAAGGATCTATATTTCACAGTTCGTTGGTTCCAGCTACATATCTGTTTCATACTCGTACAAACAAAACATTGCAAGAGACAGTTTAGTGAAATCGAAGCCACCTCAGTATTGCACACATTCTTTCCACTGGTTATTTCTTCCGTTACATAAAAGTCGTGTACATTTACCCCAGTCCCTACATAACCCGGAGTCCCTCCCTCACGAACTCAGAAAGAAGTGCTATCACCAAAATCAGTAGCAACATTATCTACAACCCCACCGTCAAATCTCACGCCGAATTGCGTAACATACTCACCCCCGCTTTAAAATGTAGTCATAAATAAAAGGTAGACGCGGCACCTTATCGCGGGTTCGCCACAACAGATGAAAGAATACCCCCTTTCACCCCCCTCCGATCTCTCGCTCTAACAGCCAGTAAACGATGTTTTACATTTATAACTACAAGCCGCTTCACAAGTAGTACAACTTATACTCCAACATTCAAAAGGCAACTCTATTTTACTTTAGATAAAGTTTCATTTTGTGTAAGTGGTTGTTAACCGTCTTGGTCGGTTGTCATGGAGACGGGCGGCGTCGCGATTTTTGCCCGCTCGCGCCTCCTTCGATTACCTAAAGGTTTTTCCGATGTTCGACTGGGAGCTGGTGGTTGGTACCGGTACATACGTATCGGTTCGATAAACGGGACGCCGCCGATGCGTACAATGTTTTATTGACAGATTTGAAACGGTTCAAAATTGAGGATTGCGAGAATTTCCTTTGTTTGGTAGGAAATGCGGAATTTCTTCAGAAAATTGCGTTGGAAATGGATTTTTCCTGGGAATGTTGTTCGGGGAGGTAATCTTACTGTCTCTACATTGTGTGATGACTGATTATTTGAATAGAGATGAAGATTTTGTACGTTTTCCTTGTATTTTCTTTGTTTTGATTACATTTCATGATGTTTTTACCTCTTTTCAATTATTTGCCAAGTTTTTCTTTAAAAAACATGATTTTCAGTCCATAAAACTGTACAAGCCCGTTTTAATATTCTCTTCAGCTTATTCCGCAGACGTATCCCATTCAATATCGGCTACCTCTCGCCAACATTACGCCTACTGTGTATTCATGTAATGTGTTCATCCAAATTGCGAGGTGCGTGGATTTTCAGCCATATAACATATGTAAGCTGTGGTTTTATGGGTGTATTCTTGTTCTGTATATGGTTCATTTGATGAACCTACTGATATACAAGGTACTTTTTGTGATAAAATGATCCCTTTCTTACATAAAGACTATTATTTCGAAGTAAAAAAAAAACAACAATAGTACAGCTTTTTTCCAGGTAAACTAAGATTAAGTGAACTGCGAGAAAGACTGAATGAACTTTTAATCAAATATTGTTGACCAAAGGTTAATAAGAATAAGGTAGAAAAACTTTGTAACCTGCTAGTCTATCATTAGTAACAGGATGTAAGTTCGTTCAAAGTTTATTAAAGTGAGATGGATGATAAAATAAAATCAAAAACATATAATATTTTTACTAACTGTTTATTTCAACCACAGTACGTAGAATGTCCACGCTCTCCAGATCTAAACATGATTACTTTACGCAGTTTCTGTATTCGGACACTGACAGGTCATTGTTCTCTAGTGCTCATTGTTTTTAGCTTTACAGACATTCACAGTTATTCATATTTTGTGCATTTATAAGCGAAATAATCTCGTTATTTTTGAAGCTCGTTCTCTATGTAAACTTATAGTTTTAGTGTTATAGATGTAAGAGAGTTCAATGTGCAGTATTTGAGGTTACCAACTCACTTTTGATGTTACATTTTTTGTGAGTTTGTCAACTATTGCTGACATTCTTGTTTGGTACAGCAGCAAAAGGAAGACGTTTGGTATGATGAAAACATTTCAGCATTATTTGCAATGGTTTAGTATTTTTAGAACATAATGGGTCGAGATTATAAAGAAATGTTTGCTTTCTTATTATTTGAAATGCAAAGGAGCAGAGGAAATAATTGCAGTCTTGTTACATTTCAAAATTGTCACATCATTTAATTTTGACACCAAACACAATTAATTACGTTTTGTTACATTTGAGAATTTAAACCTTGTTTATCACCAAATAGTTACAAATAATGCACATTAAACTAAGTAATACTGTCGCGTGGTCTTCACTACTGGTACTTTAGTTACAATAGTTAAATTCGTTTAAATATCTATTTACATCTTTTATCATTAAAATGTACAATATACATATTGCGATGCCTCAGACGACATGTTATGGTGTTACAAATATTATTATTTACAAATATTAAGAAGCATTCTTAAAGTAACCTGCAAAATTCCTTAAGTTTATTTTTTTGGAAAATGCTGTTCTGTTTTACAGTGTACTGAAAACAGGACTATTTCCTGAAAATTATGATGATTTCAGGGAAATATAATTTTAACGAATATGATGTTCTAAATGATTTTTCTTGATTGGTGCAGAGAACCTAAGAAATCCGCGGGTTACATTGGAAGAATTATCTTAAGGAAGAAATCTGTACAAGTTTTCGTGGTACCCTAGAGGTTTAACTTTTAGATAATTTTAAACATGAAAATTAATTCTAAAACAGTGCATGAAAAATAAGGTTAAAAAGATTACAAAATACGGTTTTATCCTATAAAAAGGAAACATTGATTTGAAAAGTGATGATTGTTTTTCTTTCTTTACAAAACTTTAAATATGTATTAAGATTTACACAAAATAAAGTAAGCTAATATTACAGTGTTTAGTAAAAACCTGAAAGTAAAAATACATCCTAGTTCAGTTTTCCGACGGCACGGCAACTAACTCATAACAAATGATTTTCCAGTAAGTTTGAAGTAACGGTATAAAATATTAGATAAATTATTCTGACACATAATGACTTGTTCATGCCTTCAACATAAATTACCTGCCATTATTTTAGCGGGATGCTAATGTATCTAAAATATCGAAATAATACAGTTTGAATAAAGGTGGATGCACTCTGTTCAAGTTAATATATAAATGTTTATAACAAGAGAATTACAAAAAAGGCAGTAAAAAATTAAGCCAATAATTATCAAAAAGGGGAGAGTGGCGATAGTTTGAAACTTGCTAAGATTAGTTTAAGTTTACATAATTACTATGGCAGTATACTGAAACTAGCAAAAACAATATAAACACAAAATAACATCTACTTTTATACTCGAATATAAACTACACATAGGAAATTGGCACCGGTATCAAGATTCATACAATGTACACGTTTATGCTCACAAAATACATGTAAAATCTAAAATTATCAATAAATTACTTATAATTTATCACATGACTACTTATACAATAAATATTTACAGTTATGTAAAGCTAAAATTACTTTAATATAATCGTTTTTACATAGCGCTTACTCGTACAGTATCCACGACACTCGTCTTAAAATTTTAACAAATAATGTGACTGTAAAAAGATATATCAATTGAATGATAATAATAATAGTTCGTAAAAGTCTTTAATAGCTACACTGATAACGACAAAAACCATCCTTTAGTCCACTAACACACGTTAAAAGTGATAATACGCGAAGTTAATCGGTTGCTCCTCATCGACACTGACGCTGTCACTGTTTAGATTGTCACTGTCACCAGAGCGTGTCATGTCGTCGAAGCGGCGGACTTGCCAGTTTGACAGGTCGCAGGGAGCTTCCTCTTCTTTGTAGGTGGTGAAGTCCTGGTAGTAGGAGTCGTTGTGTGTGTACGTGGCTGGGGTGTTCATGTCTCGGGCGGGCAGGCCCGGGGTGTGGGATCACTGCCGGTGCGGTAGCTGGTGGTGCATGTGGTGGATGTCGAGGCGCGGCCTCTTGGCCTCCTCCTCGTCGCTGCACTCGTTGTCGTGCTGCTCCTGGTCGTCGCATTCCTCCCCGAGCTCCTCTTGCTTACGTTTCGCCGTCGCCATCTCAGCTGCGTGCTTTTTCCGCCATTTTGTTCTTCTGTTTTGGAACCACACCTGTGGGAGAAGAGACGCAGGGTTAATTATAATGAATTGGTTCTATTCATTAAATTGTGTTAAGTGCAGATCAGATGGTAGATCTATAATTTAGGTAGACTGTTAGATTAGATAGATGTTTATAGAGACAAAGATTGGTAGCGAAGTTATTTCATGGAGAAAACTTGAGCAGAAATAAATGTCCAAAAAGACAACACAAAAATACATTTGGAAAATAAAAGTTTCGTTGCAAGAGCATTAAACTTAGCGCAATTTTAAAACTCCGTTATTCAGTGGACTGAAAGTCAAACACAGACGGTCTTGCTTTAAATCTGTACTAAATTCTCATGTTTGTTCACCAGCCAAGCCAAATATAAAGAGAACAGCAAACAATTTTCATCTCCATGAGGACCTAATCTGCGCGGTCGACATCATAATGCCTCATTAAATACCGCCTTTAAAGTCGCATCACGAACTACCCTCCGTCCCGCTCGCTCGCACGTTGGATCTTTGCAGACGACAAAGACGGCGCTAGTAGCCGTGTTCTACGGTAATTAAGGGTCGTTTTGCAAATTACACGGTACTTAACCAGCCATATAACGATCATTAATCACTGGCCTGGGGAGTTGGCTGTCTCTTTTGCTCCTGCTGTAGTCGATATGTGCTGTCCTTGTCGGTCGGGTCGACATGAGTTTAATTAGGTCATAAATACGTTTTCATGATTAGCCCGTAGGCTCGTCGATTGTCCTGAAGGTTGGGTATTTGCAGCAGATGTTGATATCATTATAAGGGTATCATGGCTGTTGGAATTAGGTCTCCTCGTTATGTTAACAACGGCACTTAATTGGATAAAATTTTAGGTGATTTTGGCACATCGGTGATATTTGGTGTTGTTGGAGTTAGGTTCACGGTTTTAGATCTAGTGGAACATAAATGGCTTGTTGAATCGATCGTATAGAATAACGCTTGGGTAGGTATTCGTCGCGGGTTAAAATGAGATATAATATGTAAAAACTTTGAACTTTCTGGGGATTCTGGCAACATTAAGGAGCAAGTCTTTTAGTTCAATTTTTTGATAAAACTAGCAGGAAATCTGTTTTCAGAAACCCATAAGACGAAACTTGATTCAGTAAGTTGTGGAGCTCAAACAGCGTTTGTTTAATACTGACTATAAGAGAACTTCTATTTAATTTTTATAGGAATAAACTGCGTATGGCTAACAGGAAATTGTTTCTACAGCCTACAGGAATGTTTGGAGCACGAAATTTAATTTTAAGGTCTATGGGAGTTCATATAGTGGTATGTGTACAATATTTTAAGGTAGGTATTATTTTTATAAATTATTATTTAAGTTTAATTAGCTTTAGAACCAGAATATTATTTCACTAAAATACGCATTAAGTATTTATTAATGTAATATTATATTTGCATGCCCTAAAAAGGAAATATAATGTATAGGTGTTATCTACCTATATTTTAAGCAAATAAATGATTCTTAATTCTTGAAGTAAGTAAGTACCTACTGATGATCAGCCGCAATTTGCTAACCGTAGAGTTGACTAGAAAGCTGTGCTGGTAATGATTTAAGACATAATTACAGCACTATTACAACAACTTTATTGGCTATATTTTACCCCCACTGTTAAGGCACATGTAGGACTATGTTACTGTGTAACCAGTGCTGGCAGAAGCCTTCGTTAACGACATAGTGTACTCGTAAATATACCAATTACAGACATTAAAATGTACCTAGACATGATAACATTATATAGGCTATATCGGGAGCGGTATCGTAACGATATTCATTTATTTGTATTTGATGTTAAATTATACTGGGTTAGGTTAGGAGGAGGTCGTGGTTAAGTAATAATAGCCACTCAGGTCGATCTACAGGTTAAGCCGCGCTTGCCTGGGTTGGTACGTGGATGGGTGACCACCCATTACATACCGAGTTTCCTTCGTGCCTCGGAAGGCATGTTAAGACGTTGGTCTCAGCAGTCAATTGTAGATGTTTGACAGTCGTTACAGATAGTCTGTGGCCCGAAAGTCTGACAACCAGTCTAACCAAAAGGTATCGTATCACCCAGTACTAACTGGGTAGTTGAGGTTAGGTAGGCAGTCGATCTATGTAAATTACTGGTATTCAGCTGTATCCAGGATTAGGTACGTAATCCAGTATAATTAACAAGTAAGCGTGATCGTGAGCGTCAAGTAAGGTGATGGAACAAGGTTGTCAATGAAACTGGTCACAATCCTCACTAGAGTAATATTTAATACCATAGTGATTCTCTACCGCCTGCTGAGCATAAGGTCCTGGGTTCGATTCCCAGGTCGGGCCAAGCGTTATTGAGTTTATCCATCAGGAATTTCTTGTTAGCAGCCAGGGAGTCTGGATTTGCGCTCGGTTGATAATTGATTAACAATACATTAAATTCTCATTATTTACTCGAACCTGACTTTGTATTGTATAAATCCAGACTTATAACTAAAAAAAACAATATTTGTACACCAATTTCATTGATAGGACATAGAGCTCAACTAAAATGTATGAATAAGACCTTTATTTCAATAGCTGTGTTCACAAATAAAGATGATTTGATTTGATGGATAGGCTTGCCCCCTATTACATGGGACTTAAACATATCTTGCAAAATGTGGGTGTACTATATCATGTAAGTACACCTCTGGCTAACCCTAAGGGGGTTACAGGCGTTATGTTATGTTATGTTGTTATAATAATTTAATATCCCTTAAAAATAAAATACACAAAAGATAAACTACTAAATTTTCTTACAAACAAACAAACTACAACTTCATCAAAACTTCTCACTCAAAACTACCACAATCCAACACAACTATCGACACTATAAATAAGTCCTGCTCCACATTTACGACATCGCGACGTTACATAAAGTTATAAAAATAAATCGGCCGACTCGATACACAGTCGCAATAAAAAATATGCGACGGCAAAACAACACAATATATACGTATTATCATTGGACCATTTGGTTTTATATTCGCGGAGTTGATGGCTTCTTTAGTTTATGACGCGAGTTCGTTCGGCTTGACGCATGGTAGTATGTAGTTGTCTTGTGAAAGTTAGGTTCAATCAAGATGGATCTAATGTTGTGTCATGTTGAGCAAATTAGAATGTTGCTGACTGGATGGAGTAAGGTTTTACTGCTGTAGGAGTTGAGATGAACGTTTAATTGGGATTTAATTGGCTCATCAGTCTCTCTTGTTAGTTGATGAAGCATGATTGAAAAACATTGTCAATGAACACAATATTGAAAAGGAATTTTAATGTCTGCATCATAAATAAATAAATAAATATCGCTGGACATTACACACAGCGCCATCTAGTGCCACACTAAGCAAAGAGGCTTGTGTCGTGGACACCAGATAGTTGATATACTACATAGATACTTTTTGTTTGTAAATACATACTTATTATACATATAAACACCCATGAGTCGGAAACAAATGTCCATGCTCATCACACAAACATTTGCTCGTACCGGGATTCGAACCTGGGACCCTAAGAACGTAAGGCAGCTTCACTACCGCTGCGCCATTCGGGTCGTCATGAAAGTTACTGTCAATGTTGGTTACGTTATTTAATCTGATTTCTTGATATTTATAATACATTTTGTTTTGACTTACAAACAAAAGAACTATTTCAAAAGAACATCAGTTAAATAACTTAATTTTACAAAACGTCCTAAATCCAAAATAGTCTGTTCATTTACATACTCTACGCGAAGTACTGTTTTCAAAACAACATACAATTACATACCTACTTACTGAAAATATATTACCCGAGAGTGTTCTGAACTTCAGAATGTGTCATCTACGCAAGTGTATATTTAGTGCCAACGGCAGCCTACGAGTAAACACCTCAGGCCTAACATACGCTCATCAAAGATTTTTACGACCAATCCAACAATTCCCGACGATTCCCGACCCCTTCACACGATACCCTTACTTATAATATTATTTTCCATTTTTCGTTCATACTTTTATACCCGTCTTACCCTCCGTACCATTCAATTACTTAAGTGTTCGGAGACGGCCCGCTGAGAATACGTTTGTCTCTTTCTATCGTATGAATGGAGTGTATCTGTCTCGTTCCCTCAGGGTAGGGTCGGTAATTATGTGAATAACTATTATTTTTCACAAGAGGGCTCGGTAATGGCTTGATAGGGATAATGGTGTTTCAGTAGCCATGTCGAATAAACAGCCGCCATGTTGTTATACAGGTAATTAATTTGAATGAATTGATGTTTTGTGCGCGGTGTAATTATGTTTGTTGCTTCATAAGTTGATGCACTCGGTGATTCTGGCGGATTAACGTCGTGGACTGTGGGCTTTACATAACGAAATTATACTTTTAATTATTTTTTTAGTGATTGTTAATTATGGAGTATTATTATGACACTTAATGATAGTAGCTTTCATTCATTTCATTGCACTTATTGACAAAGTCTTTTTAATGCTTGTTAGCATCGTTGAGCCAAAATAGTAGTTTAGTGCGAATATGATGACTTGTCTTAGTCTCTTTAGCGTAGTAAAATGATACTTTTAAAATGTTCTGTAGTGAGCTAAAATATTAAAATGCATATATTTCTTATATTACTTGTGTTGGAAGGCAGGTCACGTTCCGCAACTCCTCTCTGAAGATGAGATGTTTGATTTATACGAACGTATTGACAGCTTTAGATTGTTACACTTACGGCTTGGGTAGTAGCTCGAGTTGTGTTATTCAATAGTGGAAATACGATCATTATTGTTTCGTAAACATTGGATTTATTCCAGACATCCCCACCGGATTGTTATTTTTTTTTTCCAGAAATCTCCGCTAGTTAAATAAATTCAGCCTAGCGGGGATTTTTGGAAGAATAGGTAACAATCCCCAACAGACGTTGTTTTTTCGAAATGATTAAACAAAAAATGCGTTAGTTAGATAAGTAAATAATAAAAACACTAGTTAATTATATTATGTCAATATGTTAGTCGACTTTTATTATTTTAAACAATATAGGATCATGTAAATCGCGATTGTGTTTTATCTCATTATTTCCAATGTGGCACTGTAATGCTGTCATGCATTAAATTTCGTTGACCATCTAAAATAAGGGAAAGGACTATAACGTAATAACTGATTTCTCACATATGAGTCAAGTAAAAGATTAAAAAATATATAAATATATTGTATAAGTACCAGAACTAATATTACTAACAATACTACCCCCCCCCCCCCCTAACTAATATTTTGTCTAACTAATGTACAACTAAACCAACAATATAAAAATTACCAGTAGAACAATGCATTAAAATCTATACTCCTTCTTCTTAGTGGTGTTACTTCTGGATGCATATTGCATGTATGATAAACCAGATCTCCGGTGACAGAAAAGTTTTGCAATATTTACTGTGCTGTATATAAATTGTTTATTTAATAATGAATTCTGAAATAATTAAATTGATTAATGCATTTTTTGTTTATTAATTTATAAACCGACAAATTCCCACTAGGCTGAGTTTATTTAACTCGTGGGGATTTCTGGAAAAAAAATCACAATCCCCACTGGTGGGAATTTGTCGGTGGGGATTTCTGGAATAAACTAAAATTAGATTTAAAGCTGTTAACCCGGACGTAACTGATGACTCGTTGAGTTTAGAAAATAATGGATCCAAAAGTACCCTTAACGCCGAAAGGCACTTGTTCTCCCCGTCATTGTGATTTTTTTTGTTCTAGATCATACCTCGGAACCTTCTAGTGACGGATATATGAGGGTCAAAGTACCAAGTTTTACATCAGTTTTTTTTTAAATACGTACGTATTTTTAATGTTTTTAATGTTGTAACTAAATACCTCCACGACCTTTATACTATCCAATGCATCATCTGCACAATGTTTTGAGTGGAGTCCTACCGTAAAACGTGATTTTTCACCGCAATTTTTTTTTGCGGTGGCAAATCACGTTTAATGTCGTTTCCCAGCAATAATTTTTGCGTAGACTAACTTAGTTTGATGTACTGTCGAGAACACTCCCGCCTGATCACCACTAAGCAAATTTTTGCTTGCACTTGCACCATAGTAACGTTCTCTAGCCCCGCCCCGTTGACTTTGTATAGAAATAATAAATGAAATACAATACCGATCGGCCGAGCGCACTGACGACGCACGCAAAACGAGAGTTATTGTTATTTTTCGCGCCAAATTGACGCTTTCCTAATAGGCCTAAACTTTAAGGGGGCGTGGCTTGGCGTCTCCGCATGATTTAAGCGAAAACAATTTTTACTGATCAGGCGGAAGAGACCACGACTGTACATACATACAGAATGCTTGATTGACGGCTTCGTGAAGGGTCCGTTTACACCCTTTATAGGTAGAATTGTTCCACGGGTATGATTATGACGAATCTACTTTCAAGGATCTTATTTTTATTCACCACACACAAATCTGTATACAAAACAATGACACTCATATACCTGGTACTACAATATCTAGCCAGACCTTCCCTTTCTAACAATATTCACGCATTCCCTTAAAACAGATGTAATCAAACGCCAGCACATTGCGACTAAAGCCCGACATCATTAGCCGTCGCCGTCGCGTCATTTGTCACGCGCGACTTATCGCACCCCTTGCTCCGGTTAATAGTCGCGGCGATTTGTCGCGTCGCTAATGTGTGCTGAACCTTAATCACCGTGATTTTTTCGCATGTCATCTTGTGAGCTAATTGAGGAGATTGAAGTAAAAAATGTTGAACTCGTATTTTTTTTGGTGATTCGTTTAATCACATAGTTTATTAAGTCTTTTATAGTTTTTTTTATTGGTGTGCCATATTTTTTTTCACACTTCATCATAAGTCGTTCTTTAAGTACGTTGATAGAAACAAAAAAGTGCAACTAGGTGATTAACCAATACGGGTAGATTACTTATAAATGAACATGTCATGATGGTCCTTAGAAAGCTAAGCTTTGTTCTACTTATTAAAGACTTCTACTAAAAGTATACTCACACTCATCAGTCTCTCTAATACCACACTAGGTTCAAGCTAGATACACGTTTTCATCCTAATAGGTATTTTTCATCAAAAGGTTCCTAACAACCTCTGTTAGAACTACCCTTTGGCACATGCAATCAGCTTCATTTTACGGTTTAAGAAATTTATTTCGCTCAAAAAGAATACAATTATTCACTTCTATGAGGAAACACATAATAATTAAGATACAATAAACGACGGTTTCGCTTGGTAATAAACTAAAACGAACTTATAAAAAACGGCAAAAACTTACAATTTATAAATTATTTAGGCGGTGTTTTAATAGTCTTTTAAAAGTTGGAAGTGATTTCGATTCCTTGATTACTTTAGGTAAAGAGTTATAGAGTTCAGCCGCAATGTTCGTTAATTTTGTTTCTTTGAAAATCTTTTGAGAAGATGTTAAATAATCACAATTGAATAAGACTTTAATAATTATATTTTGAGATGTTTGTAGCTTTTTAAGGTTAGTTTTGGCAGCATTTACCCATACTTCGTTAAATAATCGAGATATGGTTTAACCATCGAGTTATAAATAATATATATGACCCTTAGAGGGAGACATCGGACAATTCCTCTAAATGCACCAGTCAGTGATGATATCTTTTAGTTTCAATTTTTAAATCCTTAATCGTACTTCCCACTAATATTATAAACGCGAAAGTTTGAAAGGATGTACTTTGAATGTCTGGATGTTTGTTACTCTTTCACGCAAAAACTACTGACCGGCTCTGAATGAAATTGGCACACAGATAGTTTATAACCGGGATTATGAGACAGGACTTTTTATTCCGGTAGTTCGATCTCGTGGGATAATTTCAGAACTCCACTTAAGCTAGTTTATTTATAAGTTGCTGGAACTGATTTGTTTGAGAGTTCCGAGTTTTCTACGCTCATCATCATCTGACGAGCCTTCTCCCAACAATGTTGGGGTCGGCTTCCAGTCTTACCGGATGCAGCTGAATACCAGTATTTGACACGGAGCGACTGCCTATCTGATCTATTTCGAGTTTTCTACACTATTTAGCTATTAGTTATTTGACTTTTAATGACTCTTCACAATAACAGACCAATGACAACTGTACAGTCATAACTTTCATTTTTACAAAGTACTTTCTCAGTCTTTCAAAGTCTTTGAATCTTCTTAATCTCCGTGAGAGCAATAAACCAAGTAGCTGTATTCCATTAATTTTCCTTGTAATATGTTTTTTGTTGAACGTGTAGCAATCAATAACAGATCGGGGCCAATCCGGCGGCCACTAATGTCGAAATAATAATTATTAATAAGGTTTACGCTTCACTTGCAGTCATTAAGTTGTGGTCATTTTGTAGTTTGGTGTGTGTTGTCAAGAGAAGCGGAGTGAGTCGGTTTGTTACGTGATTTGATGGCTATTATTTAACGTCGAGAAGATCAGCATTATTATAGTTTTTTCGCAGTAACAACTAGATCATCAATTCATCAGTCGAGCTTGGTTATTATGGAATGTAAACGAAATCGTTGGAGCATCGTCACGGCTGACTAGGTGTTTTATACAAAATGCTATAAAGCCAATTAGAGCTCATCCTCTGTTTATCTTTTTATTCGCAACTATGTTGTCTTATTTATGGTGTCTAACCCGATGCAGTTGAATATCAGTATTTCACATGGAATGTCTGCCTATCTGACTACCACTACCCAGTAACTGGTTTTACGATTACGGTTTCTGATAGTCAGACTTTCAGACTTTTAACTGACTAACACAAAATATAATTATGATCGTTATATTTACCATTAAAAGAAAACCATTTCTTTTTTACAGCTTTCTTTAAATTGTTTACTTATTAATTTTAATTTTTTAGTAAATATTCGGTAACCTGCTCCCCGCTGCCCGCTGCCCGCTTATGACTTGTAAACATACCGGTAATGGCACGTTAACGCTCAATGATTGCTACACATACACATATATACAACAGTACCTACATAATATCTATAGTACCTATAAACCCGTGCGCTTGCGCAGGTCATAGCACAATGTTGCTTAGATGTCATATCTATCGTATTAGCTACTGTGCGAATTAGAACGTTGCGTTGACTGACAAGTGATAAGAACAAATAATTCGGTATTATGTAAATCTACACTAATATTATGAAGAGGAAAGATTTGTATTTTTGTGTGTGTGTATGTTTGTAATGAATAAACTCAAAAACTACTGCGCCGATTTCATTTCAATTCTTTCACCATTAGAAAGCCACGTCTTTACTGAGTAACATAGGCTATATTTTATGCCTGTACTCCTACGGGAACGGGAACCATGCGGGTGAAACCGCGTGACGTCCGCTAGTTAGTAATAAATTAAATTGTAATAACTTATAGGTAATTGAATAATTCTTGCTGATAGACAAGCTGAATCATGGAGGAGCTCGTGGATAAGCCGTGCGGGTCGATTTTCAGGTAAAGCCGCGCTTGCCCAGGACGGTCGGTGGACGGGTGACCACCCATACATACAGAGTTTCCTCCGTCCCTCGGAAAGCACGTTAAATCGTTGGTCCAGACCGTGATTGGTAGAACTTTGACAGTCGTCGTCGGGCCACTGACTACCTATAACCTCTGTCTTACCAAAGGGTATTACCTAGTATTAACTGGGTTGTGGAGGTCAGACAGGAAGTCGTTCAATATAAAATACTAATATTTAGCTGCATCCGGTTAGACTGGATACCGACCCTTACATAGGAAAAGGCAGATGATGATGGTCATGGTCATGGTCATGAGACAAGATGAATAATTATTTTTCTCAGAAATTATATTGGAGAGAAAATATTTTAGATTATGTATAGGCATGTAAACAACTATTCTACATTCTCAATTAGTTTAATTTGTAGCTAAGTTTATATTTAAAAACAATGACAAGAGTCTCTTTTTGCTCTTTTTAAAGGAAATCATCAGTATTGTTCTACCTTCATTCCAGTTTATTTCTTACTGTCTTACCCATTGTCTAATTTACAGCGAAGTAACTTTATACCAATCACGCGTACAGCACAAAGAAGCGACTAAAATATACATTATGTTAGACAGAAAAATACAGTTGCTAACTACTACTACTACTAACAAATCATTACCGATAATAAATACGCGTTGAACCATCAACAGTTATTTTAATTGAGGAGCGGTTCGATGTTAATTGTGGCTGTAATCACTTTAATTACACGTTTTATAACTGAGTTAGTTGCTCGTTTTAAACGATCATTGCTTAAGATCATCGGGTAATATTGTGCAATTAAATGTACGTAGATAGATATGTATGATACACTATCAGACTGATTGTATGACGTATAAAGAGGTTTCTGAAAAAGGATTTGATGATTCGTGTTTTGTACTGCATTGCACTTTAAATATATTAAAATTAATATCATAAGTCTAGCTTTTTACAGTATTGGACTAACAAAGATGCCAATTACAGGTCAATCAGCTTTCACAAAAATAAGTGATAACACCAGAAAATATAAAACTAAAACGAGCGGCTCTATAAATGAAATTCCACAGAACTTCTGTTTACTACAGGATTCAGCATACATATAATACTTAAAAAAAAAAAAATCGGCCAAGTGCATGTCGGGCCACGCGCAGTATAGGGTTCCGTAGTAGCCCGTTATCACAATATGGAACGATTTATTCTAAAGATTTTGTACCTATTTGGTACAAAATTATCCAACACCCAAGTTCAACGACTATTACTGCTAAACTTATAAAGTTATCTTAACCGCTATAATTTTCCTTTAAATTTCATGAAATGCACTATCATCGTAAATTTTTCCAGATTTTTCAAGCCAGCAGTTTAGCTTTTAGAGGGGGGGGGGGAGCTTTCTAGTACTAACGGTCTCTTAGCAAAACCTCGGACAGACGGACATGACGAAACTATAAGGGTTCCTTGTCAGGACTACGGAACCCTAAAACGAAGTAACTAATTACGACTTAAATTTAAAAAAGAGAGAGTAAGTATGTAGTTTCAGTGACACTATGCAGACGGGGGTTTATCCATTAAAAAGAGACATTAATACGACAAAAAAGTATGGTAAAACCGTAAAGCTGTTGTTAATAATCACTGTTGTGTTTGAAATCACAACTTGACTTCCAACAGCGTTTATGAAAAACCTCGTTAAATGCAGTTTATAATTTCATAAAGTATTTACCTAACACGATTATATCTTCTTTCTTATGTAGTCTTATTCAAGACCATACAAAGTAACATACATCACGCTATCGCCAAAAAGGACAGACCATAAAAAGCCAATCGGCCCGCCCATACATTGCAACTCCTATCTACACACAAATATAAACATAGAGCTGCAAAAACCACCACACCACAGCCACGCCAATTTATTTTTTATCTTTATTTGCGCGAGATCGGACAGTCGTTTTGAAGAATTTGTGGCTTCGGGTAAATTGGAATTGTGTATTTGATCGATGGCTCGCCACTAATGGACGAGCGCAGCCAAACGCATCCGATGCATCCTATTGATATGCAAACATTGTTTTTTTGAATTGTTATTGGCTCTGTTTTGTGTTTTTATTTTTATTCTGTGACGGGGGACCTTTTTGGTGTCATTCGCGGCGCGAATTGAGTTTTGAAGTTATATCTTTAACTGTTATTACTAATTTAAATACTCACCCTAAACAAATCTAAAGTACAAGCCAACTTAAACAAAGAAACTCATTTCGTAGATAAAGCAGATTACGATTAAAAAATAAAGGGTTGAATCTAATAAACAAAACAAAAAAAAATGGAGCACAAACTTCATTATCCAAGTATCTATCCGCATGACGGCCATAAATCATAAAAGGATTAGAGGAAGGCACGGCCGCTACAAATTTGGCGTTATTAAAAAAACTCATTTGCAAATTTTGAAAGACAAAGAGATATTAAAGCGATAAACTGAATTATCTTCAATTTGGCCGTCCCCGGTGGGCAATGAGAAAAAATACACCCCTTTTTTGTGCAAACTTGAAGTGAAAATAAAAATTTTAATGTGGCGCGTTTTGCGAGGGCTTTCGGCCGTAAAGTCGTGGGGTGTCATCCGCTCTACACAGATAATAGTCTCCGGGATATTGCGTTTTGGTAAGGAGCACGGAATGACTTAAGACACGCTTAAGTGATGCTTGAAGATATTGTGCTCGTAATAGGATACTGTTGTTGTGTTGTAATAATCTCTATGCCTCCTTTACTTCGGGAAGTCCTATCTGGTTGTATCAAAGCATAGCTTGCTAGCATAGTCCAGGAATCTTTCCTCTGTCTGTTATAAAAAAATCTAAAGACGTTAGTTCTGAGCCAAAATGTTAGAAAATATTAAGACCAATCTTATTTTCTGCAGTGGAAAATTATGATGTCTAAAGTGTTCAGAGCATGAATTTTCAGCATTTATTCAGTATTCAAAGGGAAGTAATTGTCTAAGGTTTGCGGCTACCTTTGTGAATGAACTATGATTCCAAACCTACTAATGATAAAAATAATCAGTACACAACGAACGAAAAAAACCGACCAGCGTAAAACACAAAGAGCCAGAACTTTGCAAATTAAGAAAATGTAATTAGTGCGAGCCCCGCCGACATAATTAAGGCGAATCTTGTTGTAATTTTGACATTTAATTTTTTCCCTAAAGTCACCTCACCCCCTATTAATTAATTTAGAAAAAGTGCCTTTAAAATTTAATCTGTGCTCTTTTGGTGACAGTTTTTCTTTTTTTTTGTTCAAGTTAATGAAACGGCAGAGATTTTTTTTGATAGGAGACGAAGGCAACTAATGAATTCAGCCTACCTTTGTTATTAATTTCTGCGTTTCTTTTGTGATTACTTTTTTTTCTGTAATTGAGAAAGTTTGGTTCTATCAGTTTTTTTTTTAAGTTTAAAATTGGAGTGTAATTTAGTTTTTGTGTAAATTATTCATATTTTTGTTTGTTGCCTCCTTGGGTATTCAGATCCTTAAATAACATTTCGGAGTCTAACCACAAACATACTGGAGGTTCAGATTATTGTAACAGGGAAAAGGATTGTTCTAAGAATTTTATTTTTAATCCAGAACTTTAATACGATGACAGTACTTTTACTAGTTTAAAATCACAAATCTGATCACAAAATCCGGCCGCAACATTTTCGTTTTTATCTTCTCCACATTCTAAAACACATACGTCACGGTCTCACTGTATTTCCTAATCTATCAACAGATCTTGAAATTTTAAACTAAGGGTACACACGCGGCCATGGTAATCCCGCTTATCGGCCGTGTAAGCCTCTCATCAGTCCTGTTAGCCGTGTCTACAAAACTGTTCCACGCAATCGTTGGGGGAATAAATTGAGCATAACCGAATATAATTTAAGAGAAATAAAGTGATTTTGTGTTATGATATTTCATAGAAATCTTTGCGGAATACATTATAATATTTTTTTTTTGTAATGGTTGTGCTAGTTATGATTTTTGTATTGCTTATATTTGGTAAGTTCTGCGATATTACTTATTATTGGAAACTTATTCATCTAAAAATTGATTTTATGAAGTTAAAGATGTACTGTTGTGATGTACAAGTTATGTCAACGTCACAGTTCTTATGTCCTGTTAGATTTATTTAAAAATATTGACTACAAAACATGAAACCACAACGAAAACACACGAAACCACTCCGATAACTCATCATCGGCCCCTCGTCCATGACACGGCGATACAATCGGCCGGAGCTTAGATGTCATTTAAATTTAAATTAAGGTATTACAGCGTTGTTATGAGCCGTCGCCGGATTGCTAATGCGCATTCGTTTCTCTTATCGGTGGCGGGCGATTGTGGGTGAATTTAAAATGGTGTGTAACCAGCCTTATAATGGTTTAAGTGCTTTGTTTGAGTACGAATGTTTTAATGGGAGATTTTGTTATTTAAACGTTCGGTTGAGAGGCTTAGTTCATGTAGAGGGATTACAGTTCTGTTGTAGTTGTATTTTTGTAGCAATTATATTACAAGATCTAGTGAAGTCAGTGGAACCTACACGTCAGAGAGCAAAAATCTCATTTCTACAAGAACAAAACATTTTGCACATTTCATGGATTTTATTCTTAATCCTGAAGAATACGAAACATTTATCTAGATGTTTAGAACATGTTATATCAAAGACCTAACCTTGACGATAAAAAATATGTTTTCGAAAAAATAATTAATCTGCAAACAGAACTAGCTCACAGCCATCCAACCCGATATTCAATAACCCATCGCATAACCGACCACAATAACATAATAAAACAGATAGCTAACATAAATAGTTTTCGCGAAAACATTGCGACCCTATCTTAACTAGCGAACAAACACTTCTATCACTCATTTGGCATCCAATAACGTCCTCTCACGAAAACATCCTCCACTGATCCCTCAGTTGTCCTCACACGGCTCCGGAGCCCTCCCCGGGAGAGGATCCCCGATAAAACGGGATCAAGCCGGTACAAATTGAAAATCTTACACATATGTATGTAAAGCGTTGTGTGGTTTGTTGGGTGAGGAAGTGAGGTGGTTCTTTTGTTAAACACTTTTTGCTTTGGTTTTTTGTAATCAAATATTTTTGCCATGATCTCTTACTCAGTTATTTGCTTATTTAAATTAATTCGTGTTTTGTGGACAGTTATAGTTACTGATGTGTATTTCGCTGTTGTCGCATGATACAGGATATTTTTTTTGGGGGCATTATGAAATTTAATGGTTATCTATTCATTTTTCATTGGCATTCGACCCGTTTTGGAGTTCCACTAGTCGGTAACTTTTGGCTTTTTTTCCTAGAAACATTAACTCAGACTAAACAAAAGCCACAGCGCAATAAACAAACCACACATAAAACTCTGTTTTATTATTTATCAAACATTTAATCCGCGCCATAAATCTATTCGGATACCAATATGGCGGAGTTTTTGGCGCGAAAAAGAATCAGCCGCGGAAAGCAATGAGAGGCAGATTAGAGCCGGATAAGTCCCGGTTATTAATGGACCCGCGATACACACGACAAAATGGATAATAAATGGATGTGGCCCCGGGTTTTTTTCGCCTTTTGCCTAACAAATTCGTTAAACGTGACAGTTGCCCGATAGCGTATGAGCGTTCGGATATTTTGCTAAAATACCAAACGATTCTGATTTGTTGTTTAGCTGTGCGAGTTACTTTTGTGTAGGTACTGAAAAATGTGGATTGACATGACAAAATAATAATTATTCTGCCATAAATTATTACTTTATTACAGATTTGAAAGGTTTGTTTCAGTCTTTGTCGAAAAAGATACGAAAAATAAAAGCAAATGTGCACTGTCTGCAAATGTGTCTAATGAAATACAAACAATAGATTTACCTTGTCGTTTTTGTGACTACTCTAGCTACCTTTAATTGTAGTACGCTCAACTCAAACGTTATTAAAGCAGTTAGTATTCTAGCAATGGCTGTCGAAGTGTCTCCAATTGTGTGCAGGTGCTATAAAGTGCCAATGTTCTAGATAGCGCAATATGGGACACAATTTTTAAGTAAAAACAACTGCAATAGACACACTAAACTAGCTTTTAGATGAAAGAAAATTATTAAAGTAAACTACATTGTTTCACGATTCTTTTCCATTTATGACGAAGAATATTCTTCCAAAAAAGAAAGTGTTGCTTGTAATATAATAATCACGAGATATATATAAAAATATTCTGAAGAATGAAAACCCTGAAATAAGTTAAATTGCATCTGCAAACTACATAAGAAACACAGAAACAAGATAATCAAAAATCCCAATGAAAACAAAAGGTAAAATAAAACATCTCATAACAATATCCCATATTCCACAAGACATAAACAGTTGGTCACGGGCCACAGCACAGACAAACAGCAGTAGATCAACAGTGACAGAACACCGCTATCGCGTCCAGTCAGCGATATGTTATACTTTTACGAGGGATTTACGCGCCGTACCCGACTTGCTTACTGAGGTATCTGTACTGTACTTTATTACATGTTATGATCGAAATTGGAGAACTGATGGGCTGGACAAGTTATTGTTGAATATTGAATATTAATTTTTCACGGGGATATACAGGGACAAAAGCTGTTAGCTGTGTAAAAGAACAACGATAGCACGAAAGGAGGGGTCTGATCAGATGGCGAGTACTAGAGAAGTATGGAATAAAAATATAGGCTGCGCCGACCACAAATGAATTGGGATAAGGGCAAGAGAATGATGACAAATCTGTAAAAGAGTTATTCAGGTAGATACGGAAAGGTTACGCAGATATAGGGAAAATATACATTCATCATTAAAATGAAATCAAATCATAGTCTAAAAGCACAGATAACTCATTAAAGTTCATGTCCCTCGTGCTTCTTTTCATCAACACTATCTCAATGTAAGCCCAAATATTATTGAACCGTTGGATATTTAAATCTCGAGACTGAGCCGAGTATTAAAAGACATTTTTACAAAAAAAATTACCCGACTTCTAAAAAACCCAAAAAAGTGTAAAATAAGGTTACTTATGGAATTCGGTGACTTTGTTTGTTAAATTGACTTTATTGCCACCGACTGCCGATAGTGATTTGAAAGAGGTCCGCGGCCCTGGAACACAAAGGGCTAAGAAGGAAGGAACATGGATGGGTTTTAGTCAGTAAAAGTCTGACACTCCCTCCTGCTCCGCCCAGAGCGGGAGGAGTCATTCGAGGATTTACCAACCGAAAAAAAAAACTTAACCACTTAACCACCACTTAACGTTCGTAAAAAATCTTTACCTTGATCATTCTATTCACAATTACTCCAAGTTTCAACTTTTAACAGAGCAAATACACTGACCTGCAAAAATAAGTACCTACTACACTTTTAAAATTTAAATTTTTCCTAAACTATAGCAGTTAGAGATTTAAAATAAAAAAACGTTATAAAGCAATTTTTCTCAGCTTTCTTTGAAACTATAGACAAAAAAAAAATTAGTTTTCGAGTCCTTCTTGTTTCGAAAGTATATCTTGTGTACTTAAAAAGTTATTGCAATTTTAAAAGTGTGATACTTATTTTTGCAGGCCAGTTTAGTTGAGTCAGGCTCTATACTTATTTGCAATGCAAATATGTGTGTGAACGAATGAAATATCTTCACACGACCAACCTACGCCGTGGGTCAAACATATGAAAGAGTCAACACATACAGCACTAAGTGCCTTTAAACATTGAGATATTAAATAATGCAGGATACTTCTTCTTTCGATTTATACGATTATTGCGTTAACGTAAAAAACTACGAGTATCACTAGTTTTAAAAACCCCCTCAAAGTAACACTGAACTTAATATCTAAATTCAACTAAAAACTCGAACATTAGCATATAAACAGCGTTGTTACGGAAGCGAGTGACCGCGGTGAGCGAAGCGAGCGCATCAAGCGGAGCGACGCGAGCTAACCGAGCGATTCCATCTACATTGTATAGCGCTCAACTCCAAGTTTTCCAATAACATCACTAACACACGTATTACACTTCGGGCCACGGAAAGTAACCGCTTTATTTATTTTTACTTACTTGGGAAAAGTTGTGTGATGTGATAAAATCTAGTTTGTTAGGTCTCTTGTGTATTATTCTTTAGTTTACTTGCGTCTGATGCTGTAATCTATACGGAATGTTAAGTGGGAGAAGATGGAATTTTATTTTATAGTTCAGTTTACATAGGTAACGACCTGTTATACGTATTTTTTTTTAGTATCTTACAATTGGTCTACATAAAAGTGTCTGCAATAGTCGTTTTATAATTTTCTACTCTATACAATATTTAACTTTAATCTTACGTGTTAAGTCTATCTGAATTCAATACACAGGCCACAAAGTTGCAAACTGCAAACGGCACAAAAACGTTTTATCTTACACCCACAATCTTGGCCAGCAGTGTACGGCACACGTGTGCAGTTTACAAGTTACAGCGACGGCACTTTTAGTGAAGCGCAGTGCCGATATACACCGACATTCTATAACAACACATAACATAGCACCGATAAATTGTATTGTTCGGAACAATCCAGTCATTCTACGGGTTTTTCGTAGGACTGCTACGCCGTAGCGCGGCTACGAAATTTGCTACGAATGTAGGAATCCTTTTTTGATTGAACTCTTTAATGACGTGAATATTTTTAATAGTATACGTAGTTATTTGGGTAGAAAATTGTTGATTTAAAAAGACGCAGTATTATTCTATATGTCCCTAATGAAGCAGAGGATATTAACGAATTTTGATCTTAAATGTTTCACCGCTTATAACCAACTAATTGAGATTTACTCACATCCAAGTACGTACATAAGTATATTTATGGTATTTAAATAGCCTTGACTTACCAGTTTTACTAAGGAGTATCGTATTACCCAGTATTGACTGGGTTGTGGAGGTCAGATAGGTAGTCGCTACATGTAAAATACTGGTATTCAGCTGCATCCAGTAAGACTGAAAACCGGATAAATAGGCTAGGGAGATTGATGGAATTGCCATGACCTGTTTTTAATCATTGCACTAACATCAATGAAATCAACATAAACGATTCCAAACAAAGAGAACTATTCAGGAAGATTTCCTTCAAAACATTTCCTCAATCATAATCTCCTCTTTTCAAATCCCTCCTACAATCATAGAACCGGAGCTTAATCAGTGCAAAGTATTCATTATAGTGCGAGAGCTCGGGCAAGCATCGATATGTATTCATGAATCGATCGGACCGTCGCTATCGACTCCACTCGTAATCTCGATATGATGGCTCATCGGATTTTCATGTTCTTGCTATGTTGATGTAGGTATGTCATACTTGGGATATTTTTCCTGGATTTTGTTGGGGAATAAGTAAGAGATTGTTTTGTTTGGTACGTATTATTTGGAGATAGAAGTTTGTGAATAGATGGTGGATAGAATACTCTTGAACAATAAATAAGAAATATGTCCTATATAATAAAGATGTGAACTTGGTACATGGTAACAATAACAAATTCGGAACAACTGATCCGATTCTGGAAATTCTTTCACTAAAAGGAAGCTACATTATCTTTGAGTGTCAAAAGGTATATTTATGATGTTCTCGTGGTAACATTCTCAACAATGACGCGCGCGACCGAAGCCGCGATCAAAATATAGTTAAGATAAAACAAAATATTCTCAACATTATAAGTATGACAAGTGTAAAATATGTATGTCAAAACATCCTACTAGTATCTTCACTCATTATTTTCGGATGATCTTTGTATAACTTTCTTTTCGTTTATGGTAATGAATACAAGTAATCACTAACATTATTCTCTATCCAATAGCCAGATATTCTGACTATTCTAGTAACATGAAGAGATATTTTGTCCAAAGTCCCTAGTCATAAGTGAAAAGCATTTTATACGTGGTCTCCATTTAGTTCTTCCTCTTAACATTTACCAAAATACAGATATCTTGCTTTGCTCTATATCTGACAGTATATCATTAGCTCGGCTAATATGCATGATATAAATATAATTTATAGCCTATAGCACCCACGAAAAATGTGGCTTTATACAGTGGTTTGTTTCAATTGGATCATTAGTTCCGGAGATTACCCCCTACATACAAACAAATACATCTTTGTAAAAGAAGTATAGATTGTCCATATACGAAATACATAATAACTAATCACCACACTGGGCAAAAAAAATGATGGTGGCTGATAACACAAAGACAACAAAGAATGATAATCTGAACTATCTCTCCTAATATCAACTACTTCATCCAACATACTGAAACAAGCAATAGTACTAAGTAAAACTGGCCGATACATTGCCGATAATATAACGATAATAAAACGATATATATGCAGGCGCCGTCCTCTTTTATTATTATTTCCACATATTGAGCTGGCGTTGTCTATAAGGGCGGTACACATGTTCCGACGAATCGATAGCTAATGTGTTTAAGATTGGCACCGTGTGTACCGGCTTTTGTTGAGACAAGAGTGGTCTATGTGGTGTTATAATGTGATGTCTGCGCACTCCAAGTTAATAATAATCAAGTATCTTGACTTGGCTCGCGAGGTTGTTGACACATGTCAACAACCTTGCGAGCCAAGTGGCATCTATTGGCACAATGATCGCTGAGTCCACAATCCACATGGGTTGTGGACTCAGCGATCATTGTGCCAATAGTCGTATCAGCCCATGGCTTAATTGCCAAGAGCCTCGACCAATACTTGAGGAGGCTCTCGTTAGGCAGCTGGGTCAAGGGCTTGATTCAGAAAGCGGTACTCCTGGAGGAACCTCCTCACATGGCTCGTATTTTTAGGAGGTTCCTCTCTTTGGAGCCCTGACTGCCGATAGCTTGAACCTTGTTCCCGATACCGGTGGGCTACTATTTTTTATGTTTTTAAATGTTTTTTGTTTTTTTTTTTTAATATTTAAAAATATAATTTATGTGTATAGTTATGGATAAAGGAAATAATGATGTTGCTTAAATCTGTATTGGACCAGATTATTTACGGATTTATCTTGGCTGTTGGCATAATAACGGCTAATACGAATTGTTTTCAAAAGAAAAACAACAAGTAAGTAGAGACAGTATCAGTGTTCTATAAAGAGTCATTTTAACAGCCTGAAAAATAAATAGCCTGTACAATGGAAATTTCACAGTTCACAAGTTTCAGTCATATTTTTAGGGTTCCGTACCTCAAAAGGAAAACACGGAACCCTTATAAGATCACTCTCTTGTCCGTCTGTCACCACCGATTTTCTCAGGAACGGGTGGACCTAGCAAGTTGAAATTTATACCATATACTGAGGTCTATAGTCCCTATTTTCAACTTTTTAAAATTTTCGGACTTTTCCTTGTGCTGTAAGACCTTGCTTTTAACCAAAATTGACAATTCTAGGTTAACCAGAAGTACCCTATAGGTTTTGGGTTGAAAACCTATATGGTAGTTCCCGTTGACCTAGAATCACGAAATTTGGCAAAAAGCAAGTTCTTACAGCACATGTAAGTTATTTAGTTAGATTTACAGAATGCTTGGTTGACGGCTTCGTGAGAGGTCCGTTTACAACCTGTATAGTCTGGTATTCATCAAGTCGCCAGTTTTACAGTCAATAGCCTGAAAGTCTGACAACGGAAGCGCAAGTCAAAGCCTTTGTGTCAATACTAATCCCACCAAAAACATTTTCATGTAAAATGTTGCCAAGACGAGACCATATGACTCGCAATGTCAAAAAGTTATCAGATCTCATGTAGAGCCAAGCTTTTAACTCTTCACGCCCTAACTCTACAAGGTCTAACCTCACAAACTCTACACCTTAGTCAAAATATGTGGCTTGGCCATTTCGCTACATTTACATGGGCGTAAGGTGAAAAATTTATTCACTTTTCTGTTATACAATTTCATATACAAGTTCTTAGTAACGAAACGGCCGTCTCCAACTCTCACTTCACAAACTCTGCACCTTTTTTTTTTTTTTTTTTTTCGGATGGGAAATCATCAAATGACTCCTCCCGCTCTGGGCGGAGCAGGAGGGAGTGTCAGACTTTTACTGACTAAAACCCATCCATGTTCCTTCATCGCCCTTTGTGTTCCGGGGCCACGGTATCTCTTTCGAATAGTCCCGCAGCCCCGGCAGGCTTCGGCCCTTGCGGACCCCTTCATAGTTGCTGACTCTCTTTGAGGCGCGCGTGGAACACGAACGCGCCGTCGACACGGCCTGTCGTCATGAGACGGACGGACGGCGAGCTAGCCCATAGCTCCCCGTCCACAGGCCCGCGCCTACGGTGGCCGAAAGCCACCACGTGGCCCCCGACGCCCGGGGCGTCTCCCGCGGCGGCCGGGACGTGAGGATATCTCCCTCTCACGTTCCGCCACCTCCTTCGTTAGCATGACTGCTTCGCAGAAGGAGGTGACGGCGTCCCATTCCGTCTCGCTCCGGACCATGGCACGAACCAGGGCCGGAAGCGAGAGGTCGTCGCCGCCGATCGCCACCTCGAGGACACGGCGGTGCTCCACCCAAGCAGGGCACACCTCCACAGTGTGCTCCACCGTGTCCTCCGGTCGATCCTCGCAGTGATAGCACCCGGGCGTTTCCTCCCGCCCGATTCGGTGCAGGAACTTACCGAAACAACCGTGTCCGGTAAGAACCTGCGTCAGGCGGAAGGTGAGGACGCCGTGGCGTCTCTCCAGCCACTCCTCAAAGAGGGGACTTACCGCCACTATTGTGGCGTGCCCTGCACGGGGTTGCGACAGTCACTCTCTCCATGTCGCCATGAGATCACGCCGGAAGTCCGTCCGCTGAGCGACAATTTGCCGCGGCAGCGGAGTTTCCCCCCGGCGTAGCGCCTCCGCGCGCCACTCATGTAGGCGCGCGAGGACTATCGCCTCCAGATCCCATGGCGGCAATCCGGCAAGGAGGTTCGCCGCCTCGCGGGAGATCGTGCGGTACCCCCGGACCAGCCTCACGGCTACCACCTTCTGGGGCGCGTTCAAATGGTGGGCGGCACGCCGCCTCAATGAACGCGCCCACACCGGGGCCCCGTAAAGGGCCATAGACCGCACGACTCCCGCGTAGAGCCTCCGGCAGGAGGCGTTTGGCCCCCTCAGGTTGGGCAGGAGCCGCCTGAAGGCAGCCCCTGTGCGCTCCAGTTTGGGGGCCAAACGTCGGAAATGCTCCACGAAGTTCCACCGGCTGTCGAGGACAAGTCCCAGGTACTTCAGCGTCGACTCGACGCCGATGGAAACCCCTCCTGCCATCACTGAGGATCCCGGAGGTGGCGCATTCCGAGGCCCATGAAAGCACATGGCCTCGGACTTGTGCAATGCCACCTCGAGACACAGTTGCCGGATTCTCTCCACGACTATCGCAACCCCACGTGTCATAGTGTCGGCCGCCGCCTCGTGCGACCTCCGCTGTGCCAGCACCAGCGTGTCGTCTGCGTAGCAAACTACGCTGACACCGCTAGGGAGGTCGGCGCGCAGCACCCAGTCGTACCCGATGTTCCACAAGGACGGCCCTAGAAATGATCCTTGTGGAACACCGCACGACATCTCTCGCCGGTTCCAGTCTCCACAAACTCTACACCTTATAGTCAAATATGTGTTGACTACAAGGTGTAGAGTTTGTGAAGTTAGAGTTGGAGTCGGCTTCTAGTCTAACCGGATGCAGCTGGATACCAGTATTTTACATGGAGCGAATGCCTATCTGACCTCCACAACCCAGTTAGTACTAGATAATACGACACCACTTGGTAAGACTGGTTGTCAAACTTTCGGCCCACTACCTGTAACGACTGTCAAAGATCGACAAAAAGTCCCGAACCAAAATGATCCGGTATCATTGTGTGTTGTATAAGAAGTGAAGCAGCTGTATATAAGCGCACATTTGTAGACGGTAGCACAACGTGACGTATCTGTGGGTACTGTTGCCGTCCTAACTTCCGCGCCGGACAGGAAGCCGTCGAGACGCACTGATGTCACAAAATATGAGTAAATATTTATGAATTTATTATCAAGACATTTTATATTTGTAAATATTTTATTTTAAACCGAATTATTCTTAAATTTGTGATCTTAATTACAAAATATTCGTCAGATCAACAATTTACATTCTGCATTGATTTGAGCAATGACCTTGAGAAATTGACAACTTGCTTGACCAATGTATACCTAAATGCTGTACACAGAAGCTGTTGGTGAACCTATATTAATAAATAAATAAACTTAAATATACTGTAAGTACACAACTGGATTTAAAAAAATAACAAGCATAAATAAAATCATAACAATCGCATAAGACTACTGCTTACAATATGGCTAAAAGAATTGCATAGATGGAAAAGTTAACTGCCTTTGAAGCCTCAGAACCTTTTCCTTATGATCTAAAGAGTAAACTACATC
Source organism: Xestia rhomboidea (assembly GCA_963853795.1). Classification (NCBI taxonomy): domain Eukaryota; kingdom Metazoa; phylum Arthropoda; class Insecta; order Lepidoptera; family Noctuidae; genus Xestia; species Xestia rhomboidea. The sequence goes on from OY970778.1 coordinate 17,019,764, forward strand.
AGACAGCCGTCTCCACAGCTTCCCTTTTTCCACGAGACAGTGTGCGTCGCGTCTCCTATGAATAATGTCCTATCGATTGTGTCGACCGCGGCGCGACTACACCCGCTCTTGTCTTCACTTCTTTTACAACTGCATATACTTAGTGATAAACTATATTTTGCAGACCATAACATCACGCCTGTTATCCCCGAGGAGTTAGGTAGAGGTTTAACTATAGTACACCCACATTTCGCCAGTCATGTAATAGGGGGCGTGCCGATTACTATCAACTGGGCACAACCCAGAGTCCGTGGCTGCTCCTGAGAAATTCCTGAAGGAAAACCTAATCACACTTGCCCGACCTGGAAATCGACCCCAGGACGTCATGCACAGCAGTCGCGCTTCACGCGATCACTAGACAAACGAGGCGGTCAACACTAATTGCCCAGAAAGAAGGAGTAGTCTTTAATGTGTTCTATCATTTAAGAAGACATTGCACTTCTTAGTTAGTAACTCAACGTTGTTAGGTTTTGATGTGTTGATTTGCTTCTAAATGCTTCTCTAGACCATTGCGTTAGTATTTTAAAAGTCTTAAAACTATCTTTAACTCTTATCTACCATAAACTTAATAATTGTTTCAAATTAATTATTTTGTCTTTAGTTTTAAAGTTTGAATTCAAACTTTAACTAATAGAATAGAATGTGGTTGTAAAAACCCGTTAAACCGAGACAGTAGGCTTCTTTCTGTAGTATCATTCCACAAAATACCAATGGCTAGAACATTCTAGTTTGTATTAGCTTTCTCGCTATGTCCCACCGTACAGTGTTCCCCTTCTTTAAAACTATTTTATCTGTCAAAATAAAGTTACGATGGTTTCTCCACAAGATAACGCCTGCGGTATGTCTCGTATGAGTAATGTGCTATCGATTGTGTGACCGCGACTCGCATACCAGACTCTGCAACACTTTTGGGAGGAATCTGCAGTATTTGATCTTAGTTGTTCTCATCGTACTTCAATTATGTAAACATTTACTTTGAGTTTTAAGCTACCATTCTGACTGCAGCTTGGCTTTAAAATTTGCATTCGAACTTAAAGCTTTTGAAGAGTATGTGGTAGTATGTGTATACCTACGTGGCTAAATAATAACAACCGGTTTCCGATTCAGGTTAAGCCGCGCTTGCCTAGGATGCTCCGTGGATGGATGACCACCCTTCACATACCGATTTTTCTCCGTGCCTCGGAAAGCATGTAAAGCCGTTGGTGCCAGCTATCACTTGTAGATCTTTGTTAGTCGTTGGGTAGTCAGTGGCCTGAAAGTCTGACAACCAGTCTTATCAAGGGGTATCGTATTACCCAGCACTAACTGGGTTTTTGAGGTCAAATAGGCCGTCATTGCATGTAAAATACTGGTATTCAGCTGCATCCGGCTAGACTGGAAGCCGACCCCAACATAGTTGGGAAAAGGCTAGGCAGATTATGTGGTATTTGCCGGTTTGCAGCCTAAATGGTTGCAACGGGAAAACACTCATCTGAGATGAAGTAATTGTACACTAATTATAATGTCATGAGAATCATGTGCCCTTTGTTATACGTGACTGATACTTAACGTCTCAAAAATAATGTTAAAATCTTAAAGAACATGGCCCACGTTAGCCACTACACTGACCAATTCCCATACCTTCAAGCTTATCACCTGATCTGTCGCGATCAGATCAGATTGACCGAGTGATTCTGAACGCGTGTCACACGTGTAACGCGTGCAACGGTGAGCATGAACAGCGTGCTCACACGCTGTCGTGAATATGACACGTTATTAATGAGAACTAATTAAGCACGGCTTCTAACTCAATTACAGATATTAATGTTGATGTTTAGAAAAAGCTAAAATGATTAAAGAGGTCATGTTTAGTGTAGGCCATTGGAAATAAAGGTACAGCGGCAATTTGTCTCGCTATTATGATTATTTGCCTAGACATAATTATCATTATTTTATTTCTACGTAGGTAAGTTTATCCAAGATTAAAATATGCATTTTATTGAACATATTCCACTTCAATGACCACTTAATTGAACTTAAAAAAATCCTTCAAATCAAAGCCGCATTAAGTTGGTCTGATCCGTTCTTAAACCCAAAGAAAGCTTCCAAGGCTTGTTGTACAAGTATTAAGGCAGTTCCTTATCTCAATCACGCGCGTTTAGCTTCCGAAGCCGACTTAAATTCTCATTACTGTGTCTAATGTCATTAATGAAATCGTCGACCGCTACCGAGCGCCATTCCGCCTTGTCGCCTGACATCATTACCATTCTGACACGACAATCGAGCGTAGCCGCCGATGGTCTACACCAAGTTTAAGTTTCGGATACGGTTGTACATTTGAATTCGAACCCTATTTTTGAGAAAACAGAGTAGCAATTTGAATGTGTTAGTACCAAAAATGTATAAGATGTTTTCAACATTTTAAAATTCGATACACTGATTAATTTTAATCTGTCCCCTCTAGAATTTAAGGTTTAATTTAGATCACCGATGTGTGCCTAGATAATTATCGGCGTTATTTCGATGAGGCAGTCGGCTGCTTTCATTTGTCAGGGCTGTCGAACGGACGGACGGAAGGCCGGACAGACAGACAGATTGTCCGTGTTTAGCCAGTGATATATTAAACCGATGGACAGATAAGGCGGCTACTATTATTAGCGGAGAGTTAATTTCGTTCGTTTAGACATCTTGTACGAGATAGGTTTTAATTGATTTCTGTGTGTTGCGTTTTTTGTGATATTGTGATGATCAGGACGAGGTGGGCAGATAGGATCGGTTTGTGAGTGGAATGTGATGTTCTAATTAAAATAGTTTTGGCTGATTATCGATCGGCTCCACTTAACATAACAGCGACAACTGCATCAAGCGCAACTGCAAAGTAGTACAGATCTCTTCTTGTTTAAATAAATAAAATAAATAAATATCGCTGGACATTACACACAGCGCCATCTAGTGCCACACTAAGCTACTGGGCTTGTGTCGTGGACTGATAGGATAGTTGATATTCTACTTAGATACTTTTTGTTTGTAAATACATACTTATTATACATAGGTTTCTAGTTTATTTACTTTCATCCCAAGTTAAAAAAAATATGGAGAAGGTGTCCTAAGCTACGAGTACATCATAAAACTAGTTGATCCTCCGTCTCACGTCTGGCCTATAACTTCATAACTGAGAAGATATCCCGAGCAACTAAAATCAATTGTATTTTCATGTAAAGTTTGATGGTTACACTGCCTTTTAATGTGCTAATTGAGATAAATGTCAAACCATTTAATGTACTTCGTTTACCATCAAAAGCGATGCTATAAAAATCCATCTCCTCACTTTGAGTGCAATCAAAACTCCACAAGAACATTAAGACACCCTTTGACTCACAATTCACGGACAATTATACAAATGTCGCAATTAAATTAAGTGTGACATTGTAAAAACATCCTAATGAACCCGGTGCCACAGAGTGAAGAGGTACAGAAGGTCAATTTCGTACAGTGACCGAAAAGGCACGCACAGTTCGCACACGCAGTTAATATTATGAATTGTGACTTTCTGACCATTTTTCTATTTTTTTTTATTGTTTCATATTATTATCTTATTGGCTTGTAAAATAGTGGTTATTTGGGTGGTGGTTTGGGCAGACCCAAAGGCGTCGCCGCACACCCTATTAGATAGACGAGCTTGAGAAAACCAACAACCAGTGGCAGATGGCCTGTATGCCAAATAGCATGTTTGACCGTACAATGAGTGCCAATGTTCTTGCGACTAGCATTCTTCTGGGGACTGAGATCTCGTTACGTATACATTAGACTGCATGTTTGTGGTGACCCTTTGGGCTAGCTTAGTAAGGAGTTACAATAGAATCCGAGGCCAGATTGTACTGGTTCTGCTACTCTTGACGTAAGGCCTATTGTACGCGTGAACTCGTCGTAACTTTAAACCTGACCTTCTGTACCTAAGCCCTATTTGGTACCCAGCGGGGGGAGTTTCAAAGGGAAGGAGGGGGGGTCGGATTAATAGCGTGCCGCGGTTCCAGTTATTGCAACATTAATTATAATATTAATTATTAGCTAACTCGTGTACCCTCAGGGACGCCGCAGAGTAGCGACAGCAGAAACTTTGATCGTTCATCTGTATTTGTTTAAATACTAATTGGGTTGGATGACCAGAGGTTTTGGTGGTAAGTAGGAATATAATGACCACCTTCATGTCCTTACCACGATTAATAGAGACAGTAAATTTCAAATTATAATTCTTCTTACCTACTTCTCACTCAGAAACTTTTGAAATGAGAAAAAAAAAGACATAAAATATTCTGATTTTATGAAGATACGTTTGATTTAGTTCAGAAAATAAACGTGTTCGGAAATATTCCTCACTGTGGGTCTATTATTCTTGAAACAATTACAGCTCTAAATAAAAATGCCAAGACAACCTCTTATTCTAAAACAGTACACAAAAATATTAAAATAAATTGCTTCTATTCTTAGATAAGCCAACATTTATTTAGAATATTCATTCGAGCTGAGAAATTGAACATCGTCTCGAGCTCAGACTTAAGTAACCAATATCAAATAAATTACATTACGAAATCAATGAAAATTTAATTATATTCTACCAATAAGAGCCTACAAAATCTGGTCCGATCACAGTAATTGCTCTGCGGACGGTACTTTAAACTGGCACATAAGCTCGAAGACGCGCGCGACATCTGTCGACGTAATTGAAGGATTAGGCAGATAATTGAAACTGTGCGAACGAGACAGACACACCACCCCACATACGAGCGAGAGAGACAGATGAAGCCACTCAACACCGCCTCAAAACGGAACGGTTAACAACGTGTCTTCTTGTATATTGTATTATCTTACGTTTTATGCCCTATTAATCTTGCTCGACTGTGGATCGGGAGCGCGTCGTCCGACTCTGTGCTCTATTCAGTTGCGTTAGAGTTGATTTTGGTTAGTTTTGTGCGTTATATAGGGTGTTCGGAGCAATAAATAATTGTTTGTTCGCGTAAAACTGTAGTGCCGTTTGTACGTAGCCGGGATCGTTTTATTTGGCGACGTTTAAGGTAATCTGGGATAACGAGGCGCCCGCGACTCGCCGCGCGACCCAGCGCCTCCCGCCTCGTATACACGTGTCAAAACTGACTGATTGTCTGTTTGTACGCTCTAAGTGTTTGAGCATCGCGAGCTGAACAACTGAACACCATTTATTTCGTTGCGTTAAGCGTGATTAAGTATGATATTATGAGAAAAATGGCTTTTGTTTTAAGGGTATGCGAATTGAAAGGTTTGGCGCTGTAATTCTGAAAATGATGTTCAATGAAATGAAGAGTGAATAATAACTTCGATCGTTAGAAAGAAGACCGAGTAACAAAAAAAACTAAAAATAAACTGACTACTATTAGGTATGACGACTGATAGAGGGTTTGTATTAATTTCCTCATCCAATATCACAAACCTCTTCTTATTTTTAGGGTTCCGGACCTTAGTCGGTGAAACTTATTGTCTGTCCGTCTGTCAAGACCCTTTTTCTGAGGAACGCGTGAAGGTTTCGAACTGAAATTAATATCAAAAACTCAGGTCTGCTACCCCCCGTAGAGCAGTGAAAAATTTTACTTGTAAGTCAAGGCAATCAAAAGATATGACCGTTTACTTATGTCGCATATTTTGCGATTTCACAAGGGAATCAAAACCTATAGGGTACTTCCCGTTGACCTAGAATCAGCAAGTTTGGCAAGAACCAATGTCTTACAGCACATGTAAAGGCAATAATCTGAAATCCGTAAATATGTAGTTTAATAACAAAATCCTATAAGTTTATACGCAACCCTCGGTGCGCTAGACCAACTCGTACTTGGTCGGGTTTTTTTTTTCATACAGCTTGCTTAACCCTACTCAATTGCCCGTTACAAAACCTCACATCAAGTTCACACCTCTTTTTATTCCATCAATACGAATAATCCAATCGAATAAAACACTAATCAAATGCAAAGTCGATTACTTGAATGAGCAGTGACATCGAGTATGTTCCTATAAGTCGGGTAAGCCGGAAGCAACTGACAAATGTTAATTAAAAATTATAATAATCGACGCTTACGTCGGTCTCATTGAAGGAAATTAATTGGATATTTTATCGACGTGTATTTAATAATTAAGTTTATCTTTATTAGGTAGTGAGCAAACATTGGTACGGTGTAAGTGGGTGGAAAATGTGGGAGAGTCTAGATCAAAGTGACTTGTTGAAATAGTCCAATATGGGTAAATTGGCTTTGATGCATACTATTCACACTAAAATTAGTCGCGGATAGTTATTTCTTAAGTTTCTTTTATAATTGTATGTAGGTGCCCGCTATTGGAACGTTTTCTTAATTAGTTCTCAAATAACTTAGCTTAATATCACGCTACTATTACTCGAAGGGTAAGGCAGAGGTGTGTCTCAGGTTGTTATTTGAAAGGTAGGAGTACAAACTGAATTCCTCGGCAACAAGATACTGGGGGCCTAAAATGGCCGTCTTAGCAGAATCAAAATAAGAATCACGTTAAAAAAATTAAATTATTAAAATTTAATATTCTTAAAATGGACTTTATGGCCATTACCATAAAGTCCATATTAAGAATATTAAATTTTTAACGTGATTCATTTAAGATTCTGCTAAAGCGGCCATTTTAGACCCCCTGGTCATGGTATAAGTTTCACGACTCAGCTGTAACTTTTTATTCCAATTCAGATATTAATGCTCCTTCGAGTCACGTTGTGGAATCACTTTAAATTTTAAACAAAATAATTTGTAAATCGTTTTTTTGTGATAAATGTCAACCACGTTCTTATATATAGCGAGTTTTCTTTTTCACTGAGTTCTGACACAAACTGCATGCAGTTACTAAACAACTTACAACAATCTGACAACGAAAACAATAATGGCAGGTTGTTCAGTTGTTCCCAAATCCCGCAATAATAAGGCATACAGTGATTGATACTCCGGATCCGTCGACACGCCATTTGCATTTTTATGGGCGCCGCCCTACGCCGCCCTAGCGCTCCCTGCCCGCCCACGAGGAGGCTTCACTTGTCTCTATGGGTATGTGATAATGATTCTCTACGTTAGGTAGTAGTTTACAGAATATTGTATTTTGGAAAGGTTTTGTTTTGTGTAACTGTTGATTCAGTATGTGTGAATGAATTGTATTTGTGTTATATGAGTATCTATTGGTGATATATTCAGCAAAGACCGTCAGAACTTCATTACGTCTTTATATTTTTTGTTTTGTCCTGTGCGGGCTAATAAATGCTTATTCTTTCTTTCATTATAAACTATCATCAAAGATATCATGACTTTGTCAATTGTCATGACTCACTAAGAGTAGCTAAGAATTATGAACAGACGTCCGTTTTTGTTTAGCCTGATGAAACAAGATCGACACAATTATTCTACATAACATTTTAGAATTTTCAATAGAGTTTTAGCCCATAATTACTGTCTAAGTAAGCTTAGTATATATCACAAATTAAAGTATGATTGATTAAACGATTCTGTATCCCGCAAATAGCCAAAGCCAACCCTTTATCAAAACCATCATTTCTAAATCTAAACATAAAGCACACATGTGATTTCTTTCGATTTCCAAACAAACAGGACCCCACTAATAAAACAATTAAAATCAAATAAAGCTACAATATTTGGCCAGTCACACCGCGACCGATCGCATCCATTCATCATGCGACTTATTTGTCGCGGGCGCGCGCATTGTTATGATAATGTTGCGGACAACAGTTGTTTGTTGGTAATCGCTTGAGGCCGCACAACTGCGACTTTACGACACGCCTACGATTTGTGGGAGATAGCGGGGGAGAGAAGTCGGTGGTAACATTTTGGGAATTTAAAAAAATCCCCGCTAAAAAAAACAGTAGTTTGAATCCAGGTATGCTCATTGACTTCCGCTACCCACTGTGGAGCTGCGCTGCTCGGTGGATTATGGCCAGAAATCAGAACAGGTGGAGTTTATTTGCATAAACTTCAAGGAAGTGAGTGCATAACATACTCGTAACACCACGCCTGTAATCCTAGAAAGAAGGGTTAGGCAAAGGTGTGCCTATTAGTCTTCCCACATTTCGCCGGTTATGTTGGTCCCATGTAATGGGAAGGAGCGAGCCTATAGCCATCAACCGTGCACAAATCTAGAATCTTTGGCGGCTACTGAGAAATTCCTGATGGAAAAAACTAAAGTAGATACCTCATACCGACCAGCTGAAAACTTCACTTGTTGCCAACATCCTCGCCTATCAAGAGAAAAATGACGGAGTAGAAAGCCCAGTGCTCCCACACAACACACAGACCAACAAAAAGCAGTGGTTCAACGGCTCGGAGTGTGGTGGAATCAATTATGGCAGGCTGCGCGCAGCTGAGGCTGAGCTCCGATGATTAGGGGCTGACGAAATGTCCGACGAGGAAGAATTACACGCTCTTTGAATATTGTTTGTTTCGTTTACAAATCGTTAGGGTTTGTGGAAAAAGATTCCTTAAAAAATCTGTTTTTATTGGCATTTTGTTTTCAGATCTTAAAACAAATCAAGAATCTTCAAGATTATTTTTGATCAATAAGTCATTTGATACATTCGCTAGCTTATCAAATCTACGGAACAGTCACGGAGTTTGGATTTGTGCCCGGTTGATGGCAATAGGCTTGCCCCCCATTACATGGTGAAATGTGGGTGTACTATTAGGTATACCTCTGCCTAATCCCTCGGGGGTTACAGGCGTGATGTTATGTTATGTTCTTACACCTGAGGTATCCAGCTTAGCCTTTAATTTATTGTTTGCAAGAACTGTCAATTGAAAGAGTTCTGTAACTTTAATAACTTTCAAATTGATCAACTAAATCACGTTTGAAATATAAAAGGTTTCAAAGGTTAAAGAGGAGAAAAACCACTCCCTTTAAAATCTGGTAATTTACGGGTTTTGTGAAAGAAGGACAAATTAATTACTACAAATTTTTTTTTGCTAACTCAAAATACATGTCAATTTCCTTCCCTTACCTTTTTAATGTTCACCTCCCCTTAACCTGCTACTTATTCCTCTCGCTAATCATGTCAGGACAGGTGCGTGATCCTCATCAGTCTAGCCTTCATCGTACCCTCGCGGAGTCGCGGTGGACAGATGTGCAGGTATTAAACCGATGACATGCTTTGTCATGTGAGCTCGATTTTTGACATTCTTTCGGCACGTTTTTTGAACAATGGTTGATGATATTTGTGAATTGTTATTTGTGATTTTGTGTATTAGTTTTTATATTCAATTTTTATGTGACACGAATGAAGTCTTATTTATATACCTATACTGAAGCGTTTCTACCTTATTATGACTTATAAATTACTTGTCAGGTTTTATAGTTTTACTTAAGTAGTAACCAAAACACTGGCCAAGTGCGAGTCAGGCTCGCGCATGAAGGGTTTCGTACCATCTTTGTAGTGGAGTCCCCTTAAATTTTAATATATTTGTTATTATAGCGGCACCAGAAATACATATTCTGTGAAAATTTCAAATGTCTACCTATTACTAGATCATGAGATTAGCCCGCTGACAGACAGACGGACGTAATAGAATGCCGTTGGTTACCCTTTGGGTACGGAACCCTGATAACTGGAACGGAGAAATTTTGTAGTTCCTTGAAATTCTCCAGGAACTATAAAACTGCACTACATTTCACGTTTGCTCCCATCATAATTGAACCATAAATCCTCACAATATGACTGATATCCTACCTACAAACAACAACAACAAAATACCGAAGCACCCACTATTACACTTTAGCGCCATCTCCGGTAAGTACACATAAAAACCCAAGCAGCCATCAAAATAATTTATAGACAATAAATAAGGCGATGGTCGCGACTACGGAACCCTAAAAACTTGTCGTTAGCGCCCCAATCAATTAGGGTCCCGTACACACGTGGCCCCTTGTAACGGCCTCATTGACAAGTACATAACTGTACTATGTATGTATTGTTTGTGGTGTTATTTTATTGCATCATACACGAGCTGTGGTTTCCGCCATTTTCCTGATGAAGATTTGATTTAGTTGCTATGTAGGTTTCGTCTGAAAATCGTAGTGGCTATCTGTGTCTGTTTACAATAATTCTTTACAAGTAGTATTTTGGAATACCTAACTTTTACTGCCTTAATGGCCAGAACATGTCTCTACGTAGAGTCAAAGAGTAGGTAGGTAGGCTGTGTGCTGCTCTTGTTCTTCTGGCTCAACGCACTCTCTGGTCCAGACTGATCCTTGTTCAGACCAGGCCAAACGAAACGCATGGAAATCAGTTTACCCTGGTCTGTCTGCCGGAGAATCCGCCCTTTTCTATGGGGGATGAAGAACTTTACACCCAATTCTTCATACCCTTATACTGGTGACCCCGACGTGATCCTTATGACGTCACGTGGTACGAAGACTGCGCTGACGTCCATTTCGGGGTCCCTGTTTTTCATATCCCTATAGAGGATCGAAAAAGACACGTGCCGAATACATTATACTCCACTTTGATTAGAAGTATGTCAAAAAAAAAATGGTTCTGATGTTCTCTGTCTTAGAGCGCATCACCAATCAATTTTAATGCGAGCAGCGCAACTAAATGGCGTCAAGAGCTGTCAACTTTCTATAGCAATTATGACACTGACAGGTCCTGAACGTGGCTTAGATGCGTTTAGTGTCATTAGTGAAGTTCGCCCTTAGTCAGTCACTCTAATGGTATTCTAAATGATTATAATTCTATGTCTATGAATCCTCCAAACACTCGGCTACAACAACTAAATAGAATCGCAATCACTCGTACTACACTAAAAATATTTCACTCGCGGATTATATTCGAAAACGCAGATGTCACACCGAATCGATTCACTGGCACTCGCATTCGACTAATGAGAGGCGATTATCGTCCGCTCCCGCCTGTCATCGAATCAATCGATTGATCACTTCACTAACCTCCTGCTACACAAACAATATTGAACGTTACCCTCATCAAAACTGAGCTCAGTTTTCATTTGTATTGTGTTGTGTACACAGGCTGAATGGAATCATGGATGTCTGTCGGATAGATTTAGCCGGGAATTTAGGCAGATATACGTCATCGGTGTCGCGTTTAAACAAATCGATCCGAAACAAAACATGGCTGACAGTTGTTTTGACAAATAACAGTCGGATTGTGTGGCCGTTGTTATTCGATTGTTGACAATATTTGAATTGGTTACTAGTTGGGTTTGTGACTGGACTGAGATATGATATATTGGAAACGCTTCGGGGATTTTGACATGTCGGTTGAAGCTCCAGTGGTATTGAAATTGCGTTAAAGGGCCAAGAGATACTGTTTATTTGTGACATTTTACTTTACCTCAATATCAGAGAGATTGAACCGCGCGGAGAGGAAATTGGAAAGCTATGGGGGCAGCTGGGCAGCCCAGCTGTGGGACAGGATTGCCTAAGTAAAGGAACTCAAACTAATATGGACGAATTCCACACGCTGCACCAGACACCGGATCCTAGCAGATAATGTACTAAAGCATATGTCCATGTCCGGTGGCCGCAGCCGGTCCGTAAACTGTCCGTACCGGTTTGGATAACTCTCTACGTGTTCCTAATAAAAACCGATGTATAACCAAAATGGGCTATTCTATGACAACCATTCCACATTTGTGGAAATCTGTCTATGAAATACTACAAACACTGTTTGGTAACATAATCATATTCATAGTATATTGTACGAACATTGAATATGTTAATTTAATTATGACGTGTACAATGTACCCGCGCGCTGATTGCAATCGTGAATCCGTTCGGAGTGGCATCGCGTCAGAGTAATAACTGATGATGATGACTCTGAGGAGATACAGTGGGTTTGCCCAGTAATGATGATATTCATTCTGGAAAGTCTTATTACCACTGGAACACCAACACAACATAAGTATTTTTAAGCACTGTAAACTATAGTTGACTAAAATAAGGTATAACCAAAGAAAAAAATCTGGCAGAGACCCAGAATTGATAATTTGCCATAAAAGTACCAAGTTCCTTTTTATGTTTTATTTATGGTGATGATTTTGGGCACAATTCAAATTGTGTACAGAGCGTAAAGGACAGCCCTCCGCAAATTTACAGGATGCACCCTGTAAATTTGCGGAGGGCTGTCCTTTATCAGGTCCTTTTTTTAAATCATATTCCACTGCAGTTTTTCTCAGGATAATTTTCATTTTTTTATTGTTTATTCAGTTACTATTCCTTTATTTCTATGTAAAATTACATTTTCTGAACGCAGCACTCCATTAATATTCAAAAAACCAACAATGGATGTTGAAAGACTTCATCGAACTCGTCGTTGCGCTTGCCGCTCGGTACGTCCGTTTATCAACAAATCAAATTTATTGGATTCCCATAACGGTCCTGAAATAATTTCTTGTACCGGTCATCTTAGTATGATAATATACTGAATTCGCCCCATCAGTCTGCGGAGGGCGGTCCCTTACACCCTGTATCCTATATCTACCTACAATGTATTTTCTATACAAAAAGACTAAACTTCAATTCACAAGTCTTCTGAATGGTGTTTCGATACCCAACCACACCCTTGCCCATGCTTCAGGCATAGGTAACCGTATGCTAACTACATCGTAAAGCATAAGCAGCAGCTTCATAACAATAATAGGTGGTAGTTGATTGAGTTGTTGGATCACCCAGACACCAACGTGTCACAGTAATGGCTGCTGCTAGGGCTACATTACCGATCTGTGTGATATATGCGAAATGTCAATTATGGTATGTTTAGGGAATATACCAAATCTTACTAATATTTTAAATGCGAAAGTTTGTGAGGATGGATGGATGAATGTTTGTTACTCTTTCACGCGAAATTTAACACACGCACACGTTAGTATGATCCCGTAGGACAGTTGTAGAACTCCACGCGGGTGGAGCCGCGGGCATAAGCTTGCCTATAAAAAGTCTTGGTAGAGAAACATTCGCGAATGCACAGGAATCATGAGTGCTGTGCTGTGTGAGTGTGTGTGTTGTGTGTCGTGTGTTGATTAGTGTGTGAATGATTTGATTTGATTTTGATTTTGATTTGCTGCTGAACTCAGCACGTGAAAGCAGCACTAATGACAACTAAACGAAAAACACAAAGAAAATCAATCAGACTTTATGGCCAACCTTGAGTATTTAGACCAGACAGAAAAAGCTTATGCTTTCCATTTCCACTTCAAACATTATATAAAACATTTAAAATGTATAACTTAGTTGTAAATATCTCGTACGTAAACAATTTTTAAAAGAGTTTTACAGTCAGTCAAAGCCACTTTAATTACAATGGCCACGTCGCAAAACGTTCAGATTTTGCTAAATATCACTTAAATTCTGCTCACTCCAAAAATGAAATCAAGCGTAAATAAAGCAAAACATCACAAAGCACATTAACCGCTTCATCAAGTTAATGACTTCTATGCAAATGTCGATCACAACCGTTTAGTGGAACCATCCCTAACAACACGCCACGTCAGCCATTTTGTTTCCTACTCAATCACTTTACAATTTGCAACAAAGATTTTTTAATAGAATAATATTAAGGGTCGAATATTAAAAATGTACGGTAAAAGGGTCGTTTTATCAAAACACATTAAAATTAAATTATAGAGTCATCTATCAAAATAACTTAATATGCTGCTGCTCTGCTGTCCCCCTTGAGCTCATCTGCATGAGGACTGCATTTAATTTTATCTTATCTGTGACGTCATTAGGCGCTGATCGTAAACTGGATTGCTTTTATTATGTGTAAGTACGCTTTGGGATTGTTTAATGTTTGGAGTTAGGTGGCAAAGGGTTTTGTTGGTAACTTAATAATTTTCCAGTTATTTTTAGTTTTGAAAATGACAACGAAGTTTAAATATATAAACATTTTTAAAAGCACCAAATTATTGTTATAGTTTAATTTGACATGATGACACATTTTATTCAGAAATAAGGTGAAAACTCCAATTACCAGCACACCATTTAAATAATTTATTCCAATTATAATAAATTTTTACAACAAAATTATTACAAACTGCATCATAATAATATAAAATTCGCGAAACAGGACCATATAACCCGGTCCAAATCAGCGTTGAAAAAGAAAACAAGATAACAAGTAATAAAATTATCTAAACGCATCTATCGCTGTGAGAACCATCCATCGCTGGCTCACAACTAACTCGGCGGTGTTTTACTGCCACAATAAAAGGAATGATAGCGACACACAGTGATTTGCATTTTGAACGTGACACGAGTTATTGCCTAAAGGGCGACTTATTACGACTGCTGTATATCATAGTTGTAAAATAACGAACACTTCGGCCGAGGTGCGGATTATAAGATTACCTTTTATTATTTTTATTATTGGTGCTGTATAGTTTCAGAGGGAATAAAAAGGAGGTTTGAGGCTTTTTTCGTTTTGAGTTATGGGAAGCAGGGATCAATCAGTTTTAATGTGGATCGTATAAATGTTTTGGTTCTATGAAATGTTGGAGTGAATCATTCATAGATGGTGGGTGACTTTAGTTGAGTCAGGATACTGAAATAATGAAAGTATGGATTGAAATATAAGAGAATAGATACGAATATGATTCAGAAAACAGTAGAATTTCTTGGTATTCTGAATTAATATAATAGTTTTGACTTTATTTTTTTCTTGTAGTATTAAAAGCGTCATAGTGAATGAATTATGTATCAAGTCTCTTTGTAATGTTCATTCAGTTGATTCGTGCTAAAACAAAACAATAAAATTAACGACTTCACTTTCACATTTTACTTAATAAGTTTAACAACAATAAAAATAAAAACGAAAAGCCTATCCATTTACTCAATAAACGTAACAATTAAACGACATTAAAACTATGAAAGTATGAAATATAGTTATTGAATAAACAGTCGTGAAGAATTAATTGCATTACGTATGCCGGGCGCTGCATCGCCTGCATCGCCTGCATCGCACATGTGTAAACACACTTCCCTCTCTGTTAATCTTCCCCATGGATTAATTTTATCGAATGCCAAATGAGCTATGACACCCATGCAGGGGAATTGAAAGACCCTACCAACTTAACTCTGCAGTTCATCACACTCTTATCACGAAGTTATAAAGTTGAAAGTTGCATGGGGCCTTGAACAATAAAGTGGTAGATTATCCCTTCGCACATTGGCTTTTGAGTCCAATTTGTGAATGTGTATTGTGTGATACGTATTTAGTATTGTAAAGGATTGTTGCTCTTTGTGTATTGATACCATTAGCTCGCTCATGGAGCTTAAAAGCTTCGGTATTAGGGTGTTTAGTTTAATCTATTCTTTTGTCTGTGACGAGAATTGGTACTTTTACCTTTCTAGAGATGGTTTTGTGAAATGTACTAAATTTAGTAACATTTCATTTGAAGCTTAATAAATTAATTCTCTTTAGTTTAAAAAAATATGATTTAATTCATATTAGCAAAATACAAAATTGGGAATCAACAGCAGCACACTGGAAACTGAGATCTTTCAATCGAACTAAAATTTGTTTCAGATCAAGAAATCTAAATTTTAAATCATTTTTTTACATGGCAAGGCAGTATTCCCAATGTCAATGTATTTCCGAAATATTGAAGATTCACTATTATTGCTTACGACGCAACTAAAATAAGTACGGCAACAGTTTCCGCGCGATGAGAGATGAGTCGCATCCATTAATCTCATTGTGTGCGCTTCATTTCACGCGCGCAACTTACTATTGCGCGCTACTTGCTTTAGGCAGGCTGCACACGGAGATGCTCTTTTGTTGCGTTGAATTATATTGCTGTTTTATTGGGTGCATTTGTAATATTGCATAACTTTCCTTACTGAGATTTGGATTTGGTTTTTATGCCATCAATATTTATTTTTATCGCTATCACGTGTTTTATGGAATACAAAGTTTGAAACTAAAATATTTATGTTGATAATAAATAAATAAATAATAAATATCGCTGGACATTAACACACAGCGCCATCTAGTGCCACACTAAGCAACGAGTCTTGTGTCGTGGACACCAGATAGTTGATATACTACATAGATACTTTTTGTTTGTAAATACATACTTATTATACATATAAACATCCATGACTTGGAAACAAATGTCCATGCTCATCACACAAACATTTGCTCCAACCGGGATTCAAACCCGGGACCCTAAGAACGTAAGGCGGCCTCACTACCGCTGCGCCATTCGGGTCGTCAAGCCATATAATGCCAATTAGTTAAGTATTGTTATGAGATAGCGTCAGGCAGGAGCGACCAAAGTACAAATTAAACTTTGTTTAGTTTTATTCATAATTATATTTGAACAGGAGAGAGAGAGAGAGAGATCATTGTACTGTCTATTCGCGATGCAATGGAGTATACCTACGTAAACAATAATAAGTGACGTACTTACCCACGTAGAGGTAATGTATGAACAGTGAGATTATGTATTTACAGATTATTTTCTTTGATCAACAAAGGAAAAAACTGCACTTTTGAAATTTCTGTCTCGTCAACTTTCCGTCGCGCCCCGTGCAGCCGTCCTTACAGACTACAGTAACAGTCCCCTAACAGCGCATATCACTTAGTATAATATGATTGTTCCCCTCGAGCCCCTCACGACAACGGAGATGAAGGGAAGATGTGCTCACAGCATCGCTGTCTCGTCGAGTAGCACATCATCACAGTTGACGGCGATTATTATTGAAACTTTAGTGCAGTGAGATATCGATCTCAGACATGGTTGAGCTATCTTGGTGATGAGTCATAGGCTTGTTGAAGTGGTCATATGTGAAAAAAGAATAGTCAGCTATTCTTAAGCTTTTTTTTTTGCTGTCAAAGAATAAAAAAGAAATATAAGGGAAAAAAAGCACTACTACAGTCTTTAAGTTAAAGTCGTTAGAATCTTAATGAAGTAGTTAAATCAATGCAAAAATTATAATGTGCATCCAAAATTAGGTTATTAGGTGTTACTTAAATAAACACTCGTTTATTCAATTTCAAACAAAATTAAATACAAACGTCACCAAAATGTAAAACAACCAACGCTGAACATCGCCATTCAATAAAGTTTCACTTGAAATCGCAACCGTGACCGCTTGCGGCAGGGTGAGCGCCGCAGTTGTCGTCCGACCCCTCGGCGACCGCCCCTACCCACGTCGCACCCCAATTAGTTCCATATAACTGCGCCTTTTTACGCCTATTTTATGTGTTTGGTTTAATTGAAAGATCCTTTTGCATGATGTGTTTAGTTCACTGTGCAGTAGACGCTTAATTTCAGATGGTAATTTGTATCTCGTAAAGTTTGGTGATGATCCGGTAGTTATTGTTGCGTTTTACGACTTCGACGGAGATAATTTTTATTATATGGCGTAATGTAGCTGCATTAGAAATTGGAAAGTGATATTTAAATAAATATTAATATTCTCTAACTCATAAAACACGACACAGCTAATAAAATTCCAATAAAAATACCATTAGAAAAATAAAAGTCCTAACAAAATCTACGCCATTATGAAAACCGAGGCAGCGATTGGTAAAACTGTGAATCACGATATTAAATAGCTTCGCATGTAACAATAAAACAAAGTCTTTCGTCCACATGTCGCGTAGTTTAATCCTCAGTTATAGAGCTGCGTTTGATTGCGCCGCCCGGCTAAGTGATTGACTTTTCAATCTGTGTAATCGGATTACGGCGAGTGCCGCGTGTCGGTGCTTCTACCCTACTCGTCGGTACTACTGGTAATTGTGTTAAGTTCGATATTCATTTATTTTGTTCCACGATTGGGTTTGATTGCTACTTCACGACCAATTTATATTGACTTTCGTTATGTGACATGTGTAAATGCCAAAAATAAGTTCCTAATTTGCAGTCTGTCTCCTAAGTCGTAACTTCATTGCTGCTGATATATATTTATAGCAAAGCACACTTTGGTACAATGGCTATGCCTTTCACTTTAACAGTTAAACAACATTCAGTGCGTTCAAACCTTTGAAGAAATGGGTTCGGAGTTTCAAGCGTGTTACGCAAGTTGCTGATTTAATCAGTTAATAAAGTTTGGTGGCATTGATATAACAAACTGCTATATAAAAACCCGACGACAACGCTAATAACGTGTTCTGGCTGTACCCAAGTAATTTGACAAATTAAGCATCGATACGAAAGAAAAAGAAGAAACCTGCCATTGTATATTAGAATGCTGTTTTATCACTAGACCATATATTTTGGTGCGAAAGGTTTAGAAAACAGCTGAAATCCAACCTTAACGCATATATACTTCAAACACAATCGGTCAAATTTGTAACGGGTACAACTTTCATGTCTTCAAAACTAAACAAGTAGGAATCCCCAACTAACCTTAACTTGCGACTCAGTCATGCCGAGCGCGTACGCCAGCTTTGCTCTCTCGGGCCCCGCCAGGTACTTTGTCTGCTCGAAGGTTTTCTCCAGAGCGAAGATCTGCTGGCCGGAGAAGGTGGGTCTGGTGTGCTTCTTCTTGCCGTCCTTGTCCATGCCGCCCTGCGAGCAGGCGCTCAGGGCACCGTTGCTCACTGCAACAAAATCTGGGGTGAGAAAAAAATAGGGTAAGATTTGGACTTTGTTTAAAGAGTGTTGTGTTAGGAGTAGGCATAGGTATTTCCTGACCAAATATTGTATGTATTTTTTTAATTAGATTAGAATGCAGTGTGGAGTTTCTTGTCCATTTTTTCTCCCTAGAGATCTTCGCTTTGGAATAGGGAAGTACAATACTTTCACAGTTATTATGCCTTTTGACTGCTGGCTATTTGAAATAAATGGTTCTTGTTTGAAAACTGTTGTAGAGCTGCAGTGTTTAGCGAAAATTTATGACCTTTCGGGGACTGCTTATTAAACAAAACAGATTGATATGACTAAGTTTTTTTCTAGCAGCGCGCAGCGTCAGAAGTTACGTATTAACCAATATTATAAGAGTCTGTTGAACTGTTGCTCAACATTTGTTAATTGTTCACAAACGTATAGTATCAGATATATGTATGTGTTGATAAAATACGAATATAACAAATAATATTGGTGTTCCACGGGTCAGAAAGGTAACTGCACACACGCATCTAGTTCATAACCATAAATGTTTCCCACATCAAAACGCCAAAACTAATTCACAAAACAATGTGGTAGTTAGCACTAATGAGTTAATTAACGATATACATCAGCTGGTCGGTACCAGGCGCACATAGAGCCGTGAGTGGTACATACAACATCATTGTAGCCGAACAGTTGATGACGTCATTAACAAGCGCTATCGACGATCGTGATGTTACGCCATATTGTTGTTGTAATTCAGCTTAACACAATTATTTGAAGGCTTGCATATAATAATGTTTGTGAAGCCATCATTTAAGTCAGATTTAAGTATCCTCGTTTGTAACAGCCTTTTAAAAGAAAGAAAAAATAAAAAATGATGAATTTTGAAACCTCTATAAATCAAAGTAATAACGATTGCTGGGTGATTTATTTGCATTTCATATGAGCGCCTTAAATTAAATCGGGCTACTTTACCAGTAGAGGTTATTAATCTTTACCCTAATATTTGCTTTTATCAAAACCTTCAGAGATCAAAAAAGCAATAACTAGGACATAAGTAAGAGCACCTTGTTGCACCAACAAAAAATCACCTGTGATAATAACGTATCTCAACACTCTCTTGGTATCTCGAGGGCAAGCGTAGCGTGCAACGTCCAGCTAGATGACCGAGGACTTTAGAAAAGTGGCTAGGTCCGACTGGAAACGGAAGGCGGAAAATAGAGAGTTCTAGCGCAGCCTTGGCAGAGGCCCAGCCGCCTTCGCCCAGCAGTGGACCGCCAAAAGCAGACTTGATTGAGATGAAGCTTTTTTTTGGTCAAAAACACTACAGCCACGTCAGACTAGAAATACTAAACACAGTCCCTCAACATTCCATCTAACAAAAAAAAAAAGAGCAACCTTAACAGAAATCAATCTACGTACTCCGTACTTGTTCGAAGGGCCGCCGGTCCCCTGACATCGTGTCGACGTTTTTATCATTATTTTCATTTCATTTTTCCAGTCGTTTCCCCCCGTCCCCCGCCTGCGACTCCCCCCCGCACCCCGCGGCAGGGCCCCGGAGGGGCGGTGACGCGACAGGCGTCGCTTCATCAAAACAATTTTATTCGCGATGATACTTTCCCACAATGGGATAATGATTGAGAAGTCTCATTCTGTACGACTGTTTGCAACGGTGCTACGCCGCCACGGTATGCTAAGAACGTCTGGCCAAGATCTGTTAAGGACTGTCATCATCACTTCAGCCGAAACGGAACGTCCGCTGGTTGACTTCGGGATCACTTAATGTCTATGTATAAATAAAAAGTGTTGCGGCCATGCACCTTTCAAAACTGAAAACACAGTGCATTTTGACCATTTTCATCTCACCTTACAAAATGACGGATATCCCTGAAGATAAACTGAAGTCGCAACGAATGAATAAATAATGATGATTTGGGTAGACGTTTGCAAAGCTAAATAACTAAAAGCAAAAGGCTTGTCACCCACATAATGGTATTGATACCTACCTACAAGATTACGTGTACATAAGTGATAATTTGCCCTTTCTGTCCTTTCCCTATTACCTACTTAGTGGTACTTCTGTATCTAACCTGTGGTATGACACTGCGGTGCGGCGGGAGGTTATGTTTTATGTGCCTTTTATATTGATGTACTGTTATGTACACTCTAGTTTTGAACGCTATTGGGAATCGAATGAAATGAGTCTGGCGAGAGATTGAATTTATTAGCCGATGGAAAAATTGAAACTGTATCGAGGTTTTGTTTTTAATATACTGTTTAGTTACGAACTCGTATAGCGATTGATGTTCAGAATAAAAAAAAATGTTATTTTAACGTAATTTAAAGACTTCTTCTTATTATAGCGTGTCGATGACAATTCAATTTGTGTCAGACCAAAACTTGGCGACTTATAGTTTGGCAATTTTAGTAACGTCTATCAGTTCCTGTGATGTACAAACAACAGGACAGGCAGGACACGATATCAAGTGGCCCACTACCATGGGTTTATCTAAGTTGGTATGTCATGGTCCTTCGAGCCGGATCATCTGCCTACTTTTTCTCATCTATGTTGGAGTCGGCTTCCAGTCTAACTGGATGCAGCTGAATGCCAGTATTTTACATGAAGCGGCTCATTATGTAGTAGGCTTCATTATGTAGCTTTATATTATACACATATGAGCATTAGCATTGGTTACACGTGTAATTGAAACTTTCCCAAAAGATATTTTATTTATTACGAACAAAGTGAGCTATCTCCACATTACTTATATCTGTCGGCAAGACATATTGTAATAACATATAAATATTAATTCCTAGAGGTATATATCTACGTTCGTTCTACAAACATGAGTTATTATCATTTGGTATGTGCATGTTTTGAATTATTTACAATATTATTTCGAATTTGTTCCCAAAAGTATTCTTTTTACTCGAATAAACAACGCTTTGATAAAAGGTGGACAGTTTCAGGCAATTTCAGAAGCTACTGAATTAATAAATGGAACAGTGCTACCATTAAGTCAGGCTATATGCTACAGGATACTTCTGCCTAACCGTTAGAGATGACGTACAAGTGCAAGCATAATGTTACGAACTTATACCCAACAATACAATTATAAAGACAAGACTCGTTTCTATAATTTAATGTAGAAGTTGGGTTGTTATTTACAAATACAAAGGCCAAGCGATTTTATAAAATTAATTGTTTAAAACAACATTGACACAAAACTTAAAATGTCAGTTACGGGATATCTTCCGTGATTATCCGTGATTATGAACCGTGATAGCTTAAAACAGAACTCTGACACAGCTTTGCAGACCCTTTCTAATAAACCAGCTTTGGTTAAAATAGGTTGTCGAAGAAAAAATAAGACCACCTGTATCTCGGTACATGATCTCGACATATTGCAATGTGAACCAAAAACAATACTATAGGAACTAAATGTGGAACTATGAAAAGTACTATAGTAACACCACGCCTGTTTTAGGCTGACGGGTTAGATTTGGTGACAATAGTTAGTATAAAGTAAAGTAATTAGTTTATTAAGAAAAGCCAGATTGATAGATAAATGACATTTCTATAAGCTTATGTAAAAGCCTCAATAATAGATACTAGCAGGACAGAAAAGCGCCATGTATCCTAACAAAAAGAAAAGCTCGTTAAACGCGATATGTCCAAACATTAGTGCTCCAATAATACACGAACAGTCCACTTTCACCCGACGAGAACAATGGACAGCACAAATAACACATTACACACCCAATAGCTGACCGAAACCTAATCAAAACAAAGCAAAACCAACCTTATCTACTCCACAATACAGTTAAAAATAACTCCCCGTAGGCAATAAACTTTACACACTGCAATATAAACTTTATAACAAGTGATTAAGGTATAAATTCGGGTGTTAGTCGGTCAGCAGTACAGCCTTCGTTTAATTCCGTGTTTGGTGTAGAATGGCTGTATTTGTAGTTAATTGATTCAGTTTATGTTAACGTTACAGCTTGTTGTTGAGGCCGGGTTTCGGATGGGTGGGGGTAATGATACTGGAATAGTTTTACATAGCGCACTATGTAATAAGACGATCTAGTTGTATTTCAGTGTCGCCAAATTAATAATTGTTTACCAATCATCATAATGAAATCACATTGTGAAAGCTTGGAAACTGTAAAACCAACCAGATTTTTCTTTCAGATTGAGTCATTCATCATTTCAAGAAAGAACTTTCAATAATTCAGATATTATTATGAATTATTGAAAGTTCTCTATGAATAGCCTAATATATAGCGGTCGAGCTTGGTTGGTCTAATGCACGCCAGTTCTCAGGCTTTGAAGTAGCTCATGATATAGGCACGTTACCCAGCTAGGTATACAAACTCATCATCTGTCTTGCCTTTTCCCAACTATGTTGGGGTTGGCGTTCAGTCCAACCAGACGCAGCTGAATACCTGAATTTTACATGGAACGACTGCCTATCTGACCTCCACAACTCAGTTATTACTGGGTATTGCGATACCCCAAGGGACTTAAAATATATCTGGCAAAATGTGCGTGTACTCAACAACCCTGCCAATTTCACTAGTTCTTAAAGACTGCCTACTATGCTGTGTCAAATAAAACGTAGCGTTTATAAATTTCAAAACCTGTATGGAAAACAAAGCCTCTATCATAACTAAACGCTACACCAACATAAAACATGCCACCATTTTCAATCTACCACGAAACTCGTGAACAAACTGCAGCGAAGTTCCCGCCAATATCTGTGACGTCACTTTTTGTCGGCCATATTGTGCGCCATGCATTATGCACCGCGTTATATTGTGCGCTGACCGGACTTCGTGAATAACTTGCACGTATAACTTGAAATAGATATATTTTTGATTCGCAAATGTTTTGGCGACATGTGGCGGCGTATATTTGATTTCGATATTCTGTGCTGTTGCTGGTTAAAGGAAAATGGCTATGTAGAAGTTAGTTGAGCTTTTGTGGTATCTAGGAGATTTTAAAATGATTGTTACAGGTAGTCAGTGGCCCATACAATTCTGACAAACAGTCTTACCAACGGATATCGTATTACCCAGTACTAACTGGGTCGTGGGGGGTTCGCTCCATGTAAAATACTGGTATTCAGCTGCATCCAGTAAGACCGATAAGACAATATAGTTGGGAAAAGGCTCGACAGTTTGTGTACGTAACTGGAGCCACTTCAAACCATAAACCAACATTCTAATTCTCACTAACTAGATCATATTTTACCACCAGTTAAACTATTGTTTAAACGACGTCGATATTAGAGAAGAAGAAGAAAGCATCTGTCAGGTAACCATTGTCTTTTCCAATTAACTTAAATTTAAATAAAACAGATACAATCTGGACGTCAGCTTTTCGTGTAAATAAAAACTCCGACGTGAGAAATTTAAGAATACAATAGAGTACTAAAAGTATCAATGAAATATAAAACTCTCATAAATTTGACTCAAGAATGAAGTATAAAATCACAACGGAAACCCTATCAAAAGCAACTCAAACAGCTCTACCGTCGCACCCTCTACACTCTACAGTACATCCTCACATTAGCATATCATGATTATAACAAGAAGAGTGAACAGAAGCATCTTCCTTCACGAGTTGCGAACGTTGTGAAACAATTATATGAAATACACAATTACGTACAAATCCGTGCCGTAGGGGCAGGCAGGGGGGTGACCGCAACCCCTTCACGGAACCACCCTCTAGGGCTGTGCGAAGGCTTTCAGGGGTGAATACGTCTGAAGTGACGTATGCTGTGATAGTGGGTAAATATTATGTTGGATGCTTCTATCACTAGTTTGTATAAGAACTCGAGTCAGCACGAAAATTATAATGTGAAAGGTTCTATTTTATCCACTTTACACATATTTTCATTCACAACCCCCTCGAGGGGATATATGACAATTCATATACGTCATGTACGTCTATGTATACAAATTACATGTACCCAGATGCTGGCCAAGTTTCGTCAACAACGTTTTTAAGTCGTTTAAAATGCACGTGTATGGACACTTTGGACATTCCAACATATGTGCCAAAAATCCATAGTGCATAAACATTTGATAAACATGCTTATTGCAATCAAATGAAAGAAATAATCACAGAGTTTACATTCCACCAAATTCAGAATATTTCTTTTGTAGTAAACAAATGAAATATTTGTTTTTTTTTTTTAATTTAAATTTCCTAAAAATACTAATGGTTATAACACAGCATAAAACAATATCCAACACCCGCCACCATCCTCAGTATTGATATGGGAATTAAACAAAACGAAAAAGGCGTACAGTCCTACATAAAAAGCCCATGTTGGTATTCCATCAGCCCTACAGCCACGCGAGGGCGTCTCAATTGGAGGGCTAACGAGGAGCGATACGCCCAGGGGCCCAGGGGCCCGGGGAGCCCTGGGCCCCTGTTAACGTGCGCGGATCAAGCCTTCTTTAGGGCAGACCTTTTGTGGTGCCCCATGACAACATGTAGGTTGTATATGTGTATATGTTGGTGAGATCTTTTGTATGTTCTTGTTAGGTATCCACTAAATTTGGTGTGAAAAATGGAAGGGGAACTTATAGTTTATGTGATTGAAAAGTCAGTGAATGTACTTAAGTGATCTTTTCTTTTAAGCGATTGTTCGTCTTCATAATAAATAGGTAAGATTTCCATTAAAATTTGTAATAATTTGCAAACTTAAGAGGTATAGCTTTTCTGCAGCCAACCCTGCGTGCTGACTGCCAAAGGAAATATTTGACAAACGGAATTAATTTATGTAAATAAGTTTTTCAGGGACAAGATCCTCATCAGCTTTAGATAAATTCAATCAACTCCCACATCTGCACATTTACATTTCAAAATAAATAATAAACACCTAATAAACACAACGCACCTCCTTACACACAATATTAATTCAAACAACAGGCAAACACACAAAATCTGTGCTCTATCATCTACAAACAACCCGTCCCCCTACCCCCACATTACCGCACCCTGTATCTACGCGGGGGTGATACAGCGTGCTCTCAAAACGTTTTAATTGTTCGGGGACTTTCGAGGGTAGTTTGCACATTATGTTTGTCACAGAGTTCTTCAGTTGTCCCTGTTTATAGTCAAACCGCAGGCTTTGATTGCGAGGAGGCTACACTTTACAGAGGCTTGTTTCAGGAAGGAGGCTTTATAACTCTTCTGAGAGTAGCGGTGTGACTGAACAAGTGTGTGCGGAACAAACTTGAAATTGGTGGCTGTTTATTTTTGTTGAAAAGGTTTCGTGAATAAGTTGAGCTCTTAGCCTATTTTGTTTCAGTTTAGAATTTTGTGTCTCAAAAAAGAGATGAGGCAGCATGTCCGCTTTTATATGACGTTATTTTTACTTGTGCATAAAGTTTTGATAGTAAATTAATGGTGAAATGGAAAGAACATCGATACGATAAGAAGGAGAAGGTGAAATTAAGCATTATAGACAAAAGATCTTTAATTTCAGTTTATCGCCCTCTATGTACACATCGATTGCAACAAACCAATGACTCCTGTACAGCCTCAACTTGTTTCACTAGCCAAAAATCGAAATAATACAAAAATGATTACAATACATGAATGACAACAATCAAGATTTCATTATTAACTATGTAGTGTAGATACTCATTAGCATTGTTTTTGATAAAAAACAAATGCTCGTCCTCTTAACATAATTTAAGTTGAAATATGTCTTAACCAAACCTTTGTTTAACTTTGTCCTCCTCATCATCTGTCTGCCTTTTCCCAACTATGTCGGGATTGATTTCCAGTTTAACCGGATGCAGCTGAATACATAAATACTAAGTTTTACATGGAGCGACTGGTCTATCTGACCTCCACAACCCAGTTAGTACTAGTTACGAGACCCCTTGCTAAGACTGTTGTCAGACTTTTTGGGCCACTGACTACCTGTAACGACTGTCAAAGATCTACAAATGACAGCAGGGACCAACGGCTTAACGTGCTTTCCGAGGCACGAAGGAAACCCGGTATGTAATGATTGACTTAGGCAAGCGTGGCTTAACCTGAATATCGACCCGACGGGCTGTTATTATTTAGCCACGAGCTCCTAACTAACTACTATTAACTTTGTCTTCCTATCAACCAAAAAAATCCCCAAAAACCATTGAAACCATGTCCAAACATAAAGTGTGTACACTCC
The DNA here is from genome assembly GCA_963853795.1 of Xestia rhomboidea. NCBI lineage: Eukaryota > Metazoa > Arthropoda > Insecta > Lepidoptera > Noctuidae > Xestia > Xestia rhomboidea. Next base: position 17,046,597 of record OY970778.1, read on the forward strand.
CATTTCCCGCACAACGACAATAACCGAAGCCTCCGCGTCATCACTTCCTTACTTAGGCTTGCTATTCATGACACGCGCGCCGTAAGGACGCCCATAAACGTTGCGACAGACGATACGCGTGTCCTACACGCGATGGCAAGTAATAAAGCGATGTGTCGCGATATGTTGCCGTGTGGCGCCGACACGAGACACACCTGTGTGCTGATAACGTTAGGTTTCATGTACAATCGCGACTAATAACGATTTTTGGTTGTTTTTTTTTGGAGATAATGTAAAGATAAGGTTTTTTCAATTGTTGGTGAGATAGTGTCAAATTATTTGTAAAATATTGATTTTTTGAGATTGTACAGATAAAAATTTTACATGGAATCCAACACCATCACAGAAATGAATTAGGTTGATAGGTAACATCTTGATTTAACTTAGTATTTTGTTGTTGTACCAAATCATTTTTAGACTTAAGTATTAAAATATCTTAATTAAGCATCAAAAACCCATATACAATAATTTTTCATAAATTTTAACTATTTTAGAAATAAATTGCCACACTTGAAACGAACCAAATTTTAAAACAATATTTCACAAAGATTCACCTTACAAAACGTTTCTTCAAAATAAAGTATCCCAAAAACTTATTTTGATAAATGTATGCAGAGAGCGTGTAGCAGCCCTTATCGCTACGGCGTAGCGCGACATTTGCTCGTAGCGCTACGAGATCCGTAGCGGCGCATCAAAGTTTCGTAGCACATTATTAAAATGCTACGCGTTTTATTTCGGTTTTTATGTTTCAGTATCATGTATGTGTTGATTATATTATCTCGAACAAGTTTATTTTGTGTACGATATTGGTTTGAAATATGTTCGATTTTGGAGATTATTTAGTGGTTTGAAGCGTTTTAAGCCGTATGTAAATTATCAAAGAGTAAAAAGTTTTTTTTTCTTATAATATTCACTAATAATGATACCATTTCGTAGACATTTGAAGACAGTTAACGTATCATTTTTAGGGTTCCGTACCTCAAAAGGAAAAAAGGGAACCCTTATAAGATCACTTTCTTGTCCGTCTGTCCGTCTGTCACCATCAATTTTCTCAGGAAAGGGTGGACCTAGCAAGTTGAAATTTATACCATATACTGAAGTCTATAGTCCCTATTAGGTTTATAATAATCAAGGTCCTGAGTCAACACGATAAAAAGATATGGGCAAATTTAGATTCTCGCGAAAACTTGTTAGTACCTAAATTTACCTTAATTTTCGACTTTTTTTTATTTTTCGGACCTTTCGCTTTACTTGTGCTGTACCTTGCTTCTAACCAAAATTGGCAATTCTAGGTCAACCGGAAGTACGCTATAGGTTTTGGGTCGAAAACCTACATATATCCCCCTATATTCCCGTTGACCTAGAATCACGAAATTTGGCAAAAAGCATCTTTCAGTCAAGTCAACAGTCTTAGTCAACAGTCAGCAGTCTTACAGTCAGTCTAAATGTCTTACAGCACATGTAAAAGGAAAACCGTAAATATGTAGTTTAATAATAAAAATACAATCTTATTATTTGCGGTTGGAGCAATAGCCGTTTCTAGGGATCGAACAGCAAAGTTAAGTTAGTCCTTTAAAAAGTTTGTACGGACCCCTCGGTGCGCGGGTCCGACTCGCTCTTGGCCGGTTTTTTTACACTAAGTTGGCTTGCGTTTGGCCGCAACTCGCCTTATAAGAAGCGACGATGCGGCCTAGGGTAGCTCACGCTTGCCTAGAAGATACCGATTCATTTAATCTCATTTATGAGATCAGACAAAATATTAGTGTAACTGTATTTTAAGGCAGAACAAAATATACCTTGTATTTCAGTCCATCACTAACATTAACATAGAAAACGACTCAAATATAGTTTTAAACTGCGTACCAAACTGTTATAATAATCCTTTAAAACTATCCTCTTTACATCGATCGCTATCCCCTCATAAGCGCAGTTTTTCCGTCCTCCATCCGCCACCAGCCATCCCTCTGATATCACTTTGATAACTGTCCGCTTTTTGTCCGGCCGGACACGGCAACTGGCAACTGTCCGGCGGACAACTTACGGGTGGCGACCGACTCATATAACGATATGGGTGCATTAAGAGAGGTTTTATCTCCGTGTACATGATTGTGCCCTTAGACAATGTTTCTTAAGTGTATTACTGGGGTTAGGTATTGTTTCAGTGTTATGAGGAAAAAGTTGCAATGATACTTTGCAATGAGAGTGGTTGTTTGGTGTTATTACCAACATTCGGGCAACTAAAATAACATAACATCACACCTTGTAATCCCCAAAGGGTTAGGCAAAGATGTACTTGACGACCCGAATGGCGCAGCGGTAGTGAGGCCGCCTTACGTTCTTAGGGTCCCGGGTTCGAATCCCGGTACGAGCAAATGTTTGTGTGATGAGCATGGACATTTTTTTCCGAGTCATGGATGTTTATATGTATAATAAGTATGTATTTACAAACAAAAAGTATCTATGTAGTATATCAACTATCTGGTGTCCACGACTCAAGCCTCGTTGCTTAGTGTGGCGCTAGATGGCGCTGTGTGTAATGTCCAGCGATATATATTTATTTATTTACATCTACATTTCGCCAGTTATCTTTAAGTCCCATGTAATTACACACAATTATAAACAGGGGGCGAGCTATTGTCGTCCACCGGGCACAGATTCAGACTCGTGGCTGCTGATGGAAAAACTCAATAAGTTTGCCCGACCCGGGAATCGAACCCAGGACTTCTTGCTCAGCAGTCGCGCTTGCGACCACAAAACCAACATACAATTGTATCGTACAGGTAAGATTTCATAAGCTAAAGTAAAGGCATGGAAATCCAGAGCAATAGTAAAATAGTTGAAGTTGGTAATGGTAAATTTAATTACATTGCTCGATGAAAACACATGTGTGGTATGCGTGTATGACCTGATGTATGAATGTGAACGAGGCAAAATGAGTATAAAAGGATAGTAGAGGGTCGCCACCTGCTACTATCCTTTTATACTCATTCTCATTTCTCTGTGGTTTCTGCCTACCCCATGTGAAAAAAGCGTGAGATAATGTATGTTTGTATGAAAAAAACACTCGCAACCAAACAATTTCGTACTCAAAGTTCTGCAGAATCAATAACACAAGACAAAACCACTCGATCTATAAAAGACAAAAGTATTTTAGTTTGTAGTGTCTACTTGATACAATCAACTGCCATCCCACATAAAATAATTTGCCTAACAGCAAAACTATGGGCGTCCATTATATCGCGAAGAAAACAACATAATACATCGACACAGGCCGTAATAACCGTCACCTCATCGCGAAAAACAAAGATGGAGGCCTCGGGGGAGGGGATCGGTCCTCTCCCCCCACTGGGGTGCAGGGTTGTACGTATGTAACGGTGAGCGGGGCTTTTGAAAAGATATGGTGTTTTATAGATAGTAGTCAGTAAATTGGTGTTTTGCTTTTTTTATTGAGTGGTATGTCATTGTAAATGTTTGAACTTGAAATTAGGAACATTATAGTCTTGCTAAGCTAAGTACCTTCAAATAATGTTTAAAAAATTATATAATAATGTATAAATTATGATATTATATTTATTTATTATATTTATTTATGTTTGTATAAATAATGTTTTGTTTTTCTTCAAAATACTATATTATTAAGATAAGATAGAGATGTAAAATAAAAGAACGTTATAAAGCAATTTTTATCAGCTTTCTTTGAAACTATAGACAAAATTAAACTATTTTACGAGTCCTTCTTGTTTCGAAAGTATATCTTGTGTACTTAAAAAGTTATTGCAATTTTAAAAGTGTGATACTTATTTTTGCAGGCCAGTGTATCTTAGCCAGCGTATCTTATAGGTGTACTAGCTAATGCCCGCTGCTTCTCACGTGTGGAGTTCGGTAATTGCCCCACCAGGTCGTAGTATCGGGATAAAAATTATCCAACGTGTTAATTCAGGTCATAAACTATCTGTGTGCTACATTTCATCCAAATCCAGTCCGTAGTTTTTGCGTGAAAGAGTAACAAACATCCATACAGACTCAAAAACTTTCGCATTATACTATATAGCAGTAGGATTAGTCTGAAACTTCGACATCTATCTCAATAGGGCTTGCCAAAGATCCTCAGCATATCCCTTACTTCTATTATTGATGATATGTTAAGATGCTGTTTGTGTACTCGTGAATCAGTGTTGCGTTTAATAAGTTCAACTGATTTATATAATAATTTAAAAGCTGTCAATCTTTTACACAAACTACCAGACAAATAAAGTTACATAATTTGAAAAACAATTTCAACTACCATTTAGTAAATAATCCTCAAATATAACGAAAGTATGAAACCTTCACCATCCCTCTCTCTGGGGCGTACGCGAAAATGTGCGGTGAGCGGCGGTGCGGGCAGTACGGGCGGGCGGTGCGGGCGGAATTATGTTATTTCTTAATTTAATTTCATTAGGCCGGCGGGTCGGGGAGGGGGTCGGCAGAGATTGTGCTCGACGTGTAATTGTGCCGGCCGGGCCTTTCATGACCGCCATGAAACAGCCATGAAAACAATCATCAGATTCAAGAGAAGTTATTGAGCTATGATTTTTATACAATTCTCATGAATGTATTTGTGTTGTTACTAAAAAAATTTGTACCTAACTAAAGTTAATTTATGACACAATAAGCGTCAGAAACAGACTGTGGCACCAGTACCAGTATACCTGTGACAATGTGACATTGAATGTGCTGTACACCATATTTTTTTTTCTGGAATTCAGTAGGTTTTTACGGTAAATCTAAGTTATAGCTGTACTCAAGGCCAAGGTGTCGTGTAAACTGATGACCAATGACCATTTTGATGTATTCCTGATGTAAGAAAGTAACTCGTAAAAAGTTGAAGAATTATAACGAGGAAAATCTTTGGCAAATCAATGAGACAGTAAAGATTCAATTGTTTAAGAAAGTAATTTAACGTCGGTAGAACTTAAGTTTCTAGAAGAATATTAACAGTTATTGAATGTAATATCAATTAGAGGTACACCGGATACTGTGTACAATACAGTTTGAACAAGCACAGTTACGATTATTTCGGTTCTTTACGACATGTTCGAACAAGTTGTGGTTATAGTACAATAGACGATCAAAACAGTGTACCCGTTTGAGCTCAGCTGTAGTCGGGTAAGAAGGGATTGTATTCATGAGGTTTAATTTTATTTTAATGAAGTAAAAGTGTGATGATTTAAAAAAATAATAATATTTAGAGTAGAATTATCGTGGCGGCAATAGTGATGGATTTTTCAAAAATCTGTTCTACGACTGTGTAATCTGATTAAGTTTGTTTCTGCTTAATAAAATATTGATTAAACGCAAAGTGCTATTAATGCCGATTCATTGATAGCCGTTAACCAAACAGGTTAAACTTGATATAATTATGTTGCAAATATTTAAAGTTATCAGTGCTGAAACACTTCAGTCATTTAGTTAGAGGCAACAAGTATGTTGCGGAATTAAAAACATTTCCACAAGTTCGTCGACATTGCTTAAACATGCCGTGGTAAAAATATTTGCCAGTTAGCAAGATGGAAACGGGGAAAATGTCTGCTGTAATCATTCAGACTTCCTGGTTCAGGTGTTATCTTTTTGCCAGACGAACTTCCTGAAAATATGGGAACAGAAGCACATAAAACAGTTGCAACAAAACCTAATAAAACGTTCCAATTTGCGGTCTCCTCGACCAACGACCACCGCCCGCCCACCGGCGACCAATTACCATACTTCACCGACGAACTACTAACAAAAACATACTTTTTGTCCAAAAAAGCACTTCATTTAACTGTCCCACTATCGAATAACTGGACACAATTGAATGTTGCATCACAAACGTGAATTTTAATTCCGGGCGACATATGCTGCCCCCTGACGGCTCTGACCCCCTCGGGGGTGGGTCGAGGGGGTGGGGGACACACTGTAATTAAAAAAATGTGTGGCACTTCATTCGTGCGCGGCAGTGCGACCGCAGCCTAACGCGCCTCGCCCTAACTAATTAATAATATCCCCAATGTTTTTGGGATTTTAATAATAATCTCTTAATGTTTTGTGTAGTGCCTTCTACCTCTGTTTATGTAGGTAATTGGGTAAGTTGATTTAACATTTTGTATTTCGGACAATTGTTTATTGTGCCTTTCATTTTAAGTCCGTAGTTTGCACATTCAATCCGTTTGGTGTTGTTTAATACGGTTCAATTTCAAACTCTATTCCACAACTGAACTTCTGATGAAGCATTTCCCTGATAGCAAATTAAAGTTTATCATAGTCCTGTGGTTTTGGCACCAATACTTCGAGTAGTTTCTAAATATTTTTTCTTACTTTCTCATGAAAAGCGTCAAATTCATGAATTTGAATACCTTTCCGGTGGGTTAGTTAGTTGATAGGCTAAAATACCATGCGAAAACAGTGACGAATGAATATTTGTCCCAAATTCTTTACGTTAGTGACTAATGCACTTCCTTTAGGTATTTATAGATCAGAATACATTCCAACTAATTTTAAGTTACCGACGTAGCTTGAAAAATTATCAAACGTAAGTGGCAGTGGGCAGGGCACATTGCTCTCAGAACGGATGGCCGATGGGGCCGAAAAGTTCTGGAGTGGCGACCGCGAACCGGAAGACGTCGCGTTGGAACCTCCTACTAGATGGACCGATGACCTGGTGAAATTTGCGGGAATCCATCGCACGAGACCGGTCAATGTGGCGACACTTAGGGGAGGCCTATGTCCAGCAGTGGACGTCTTTCGGCTGAAATGATGGTGATGTTAAGTTGAGATAAATAGATAGAAAATTTATTATCCTTGTGAGAACCAAAAATACGACGATAAACAACGTTTACAAAGGGTGTGGATGTCAGAAATCAAATCAAACTGCCTTCGAATACAGTAGCAATAAGTACAGACTCCCCCAAAATAATCCACCCAGTTTTAATAACATTATATTTTGACACCTCTAATATTATCATAGATAAACGTATTGACGTACAATTTAATTATATTGTCCGTTTATGATTGCACTCTATGCGCTGTCAATATGATGATATGAGGCTACATTGACAAAGTAATTGCGTTGTGTCAAACGTCCAATACTTGAGTTTACACATTATTACCTGATCACTTATCAGCTGATAGCAGTATTATGTTATCGTGTGTCATTTAATAAGCTCTCGCCGTGACTATCTGTGACTCGTATGTTTAGCTTTTTATTAAAATGTGACGCCATCCGTGACGCAGCGACATCAAATGTTATTATATTTTGTGTGTTTTTAATAAAACTGATACGGTGAGATTATGTAGGGAATTTTGTGAGTTTATCAATAATAATATAATTGATTGCGGCGAATAACAAATTAGTTTGTGTCGAAAACGTAATCAGCGTGTCAAGTACTGGTGATTATTTGTTAGGAGAGACGGTGCTGTCCACGATTGCTAACTCTTAAGATGTCTGTATTAAAAAAGTCATAATTAGTTTTATGTATTCACAACCTATGCCTACTAAATCGAATAAGACATATAAATTATTTAGGAATAAACTTCTCCAAAGCCAATTCATTTTCATTAAATTTTACCAGCGAAAAAGTAACGAATCAATCATGATATTTTAATCTTAGGCATTTTCAAAGCCTACACAATGCTATTCCTTCATTACCCATAAACGAACACAACCTAACAACTAACAACTACTCATTACACAATGGCAACAATACCGACATGCGGTAATCTCGAGTATCGAGATTAGCTGTCATATCGCATCGTTCTCGACTCGGTACGATATCGATTGGCGGAATCGTTCGTTAACCGAGTACAAGCTGACATTAATGTAAGAGGCTGTTCGCGTGTTACAACACTTGTTACCCTCCTTAAGGTGGCGTGATGTGAATCGAGAAATAATTAAACGTTGTTTTGGGACACTTTATTGTTTCATTTTGGTTTTATAATTGGTTTTGGTTTTATAATTTTAACAGACCGTCAAAACGTGCTTAATATTTGCGCAATTATTTCGTTTTAGTATTTTTTTATTATGGTTATCTCATTGTTATTTAATTCTGTTCTTATAATAAAAATAATAATAAATTATTGGCCTTTGCTCAGGAGTGGGACAATACGGGCTAAATAAAAAAAAAAAAATTATTGAATTAAATATTTTCTTCACAAAGTTCGGCTATTCTTTTGATATTGCCGTGATTACTGAAAATCATTCAGATAATTCCATATAAGCAAAGGACGTTAAAATAATTGCACAGTACCCTCGGGTTCATATGAGCTCTAGCTACATAATTATAAACCTTTGGACCCGACTGTACATTTTCGTGTATAGATAGAGAAATATCCTTCTAGAAAAGCTCTCTGTAACGATACTCAAAATTAAAACACTACACAAAATTACTTATTATAATTTAATTGGTAATTATGTGTTTGAGCCGTTTGGGGTTGAAACACTAGGGCCATAGAGTCCGAGTGCCCACCTAGTATTTCGAGAAATCGCCAAGCGGTTGATCGACTCTTCACGTGACCAGAGGGCGGGCCCATTTTTTGGCCAAAGAATCAGCATTGCCATCCAACGTGGCAATGCTGCCAGCCTTCTGGGCACTTTTCCTGTTGACAGCAATGTGGATGAATCTTTTGACGCCCTGTAACCGTTTTGTTACTTGTACATATTTTTATTATTATTTAGAGTTATAGTTTGTATAAAAGTAGTGTAATTATTTAAATAAACTAATTTTTCCTTATTAACAACGTGTTCCATTGACTTCTTGGATTCATTACAAAACAACAACAAAACGACACATGATACCTTTGTGAAAATAGACACAACTTATTGATGAATACCTACCAGCCACACCCAGCAACTACCATCACTCATTGAATATATTTTAGTTGAAACAAGTCTCATTTATTGATACATTAAATTATGGCTATGTTTGACAAATTGACATTTTCGCGAATTAATATTCATAACTAATTCTAAAAAGCTTGCAAATGGGTCATTTGTGACATAATCCAATTTAAGTCGACATCAGTTGAAAGAAAAGTTTGCCGACAATGACAACCTATTTTTAGTATTTAGTATATTTATTATTATTTATTTTTAAAAGATGGTACCTATTGCTAATATAATAGATGTGTCTTATCTGATCTCACTTTGAGAACCTAAATGATAAGAACATAGAATAATACTATCCTGGATTATGTTTAAGCACTTACCGTTTCTAGACTTTTATGAAAACCCTACTGTCTTCTTACTATTGGATTTTTCATCAACCGTTCGATTTTTATAAGGATTTTTTTACTTTATTTATTTATTTATTAACTTCCATCTACCATTACAGCTAACCAATGCAGTAAATGCGCCTTAATGAAAACTTAACTTAACTTAATTGTTACTTATAACCAATACCTATAACTAATTACAAACAAAACATTCCTTGTGAATTTACCCAGAGAACAACACAATAAGTCCGTCTCACTTGCTATAAGGTTGATATTAAATTTATAGTCGTGGTTAAATAATAAATAATCGTCAAAATGAAAGTCAATCACTGAACCCCAGAAGACTTTTAAAGTTGTAGCATGTCAAAGTTGTAAAACACTCAACAAAAAACTAGGTAATGCGTTTCAGCAAATATACGTATTATCTTATTCTAAAAAACATTGAATTATTTGCACTTGCACTTTTATTATAGTTTTACTATTTTCTCTAGGTTTTTGTAAAAGCTCTTCATCCACTGGATAATGATATCCTAAGCTTCCCAAGAATAATTGTTGAAATGTTTATTGTGTAATCGCGTCTCATACAATCGACAAACGATATCAATAAACATAAAATACTACGCAAAACTGTAAAGACCCTTTGTGTCCCAAAGAAACAATCAACGCAAAAAAAAACATCATCGAAAAATGAAAATGTCATCCATTACCAGATTAAAAGATACCTCATCAAATTGTTGAGTGAATACCAGTCAATGTATCACGATTACAAATACCTACATTTGTTAGTATTAGCCACAAATCAATCGATCGTGTTGTGGGTGAATTAATTAATGCCGAGAACAAATGACTTGCCGGAATATTTATTAGTTTTCGATCGATAAATGTCGATTCTTCTGTAGAAAATTGTTTTTTATTTTATTTGGATTCAGAATTTTTACTTCACGATGTGACTCAATTTATTTTTGTTTTAAATCATTTTGATTGATAAGTTCGTCTGTTCGCATATCTTTCTCAAGATTTTTAAGAAATTAGTTACCTATGTGACGTACTTACCTACTGCATCTTATGCAATGCGTTTAATCAAATTAAAAGTGAGCACTAGTATCAAAATGTTAGTGCAATCATTAAAATCGGCCGCATATAAAATGATTTCCCGGAAGTACAATATTTGGACTCTATAGAACATGGGGCATGACGAAAAAAATGTTACACATAGTGAAAAGATACGACGACCTCTCATTTTTTTTCGGCATTTGTTCTTTGACCATAAACTGATGTGTAATTCTGTTTTATAAGAAACAAACATCGTTTTGTTTTCATACCAGTAAGAATCGGTAAGAAAAACTATCTTTAAAAAACCTTCTTCAGCCCGAACAACAATTTATATAAAAATCAAATCGATTCTTCCACAATTCTTCAACACAATAACCAAGTAAATCCCACTCCTCACTACAACCAGCCGTACCTACGTGTAGCCCGCCGTAATGCCGGCCAAACGGCCACAAACGGCCGTAGGGCTATAACCCGCCGCTAAGGGCCGACGGAACACGCCCGACGGCCACCGGAACAAGGAGGCTGTGTCGTGACGTAGTTCCGGCAAGTGGCGAACATTGTTGGAGCCTGAGATTTGAGTGGGCTCATTTGTGTGCTCGTTTGGAGCAGTCCCTTGTTGGGACTTTTCATTGAACTAGTTATTTAATTATGTCAAATTAAATGAGTAGATTATGTGCTATGGTTCATATTCAGTATCAACAGCTCCATGAGAATCTATACTGCGGGTAGGTACTGTACTTACCTAGGTGTTCAAAATAATACAATATAAATAAAAATTAGTATGCACGCATGTGATATTGATAACTAATAAGATTTCAGTGGTTAAAGTTTTCCGACTAAGTAGATACCTGCAGTGTCAATCACTACATAGTATAAAACAAAGTCGCTTTCTCTGTCCCTATATCCCTATGTATGCTTAAATCTTTAAAACTACGCAACGGATTTTGATGCGGGTTTTTTTAATAGATAGAGTGATTCAAGAGGAAGGTTTTAGTATATAATTTGCGGGCGGGCGAAGCCGCGGGCATCAGCTAGTATTTAATAAATCTCTTTTAGAAAACAAAGTAAGTATTATTAATGGTAATCTAATTTTAAAAATCTCTTAAAAGTCAATCGCCAATAAACCTTTTAAGAATCGTAGTTAACATTTAATTTTAAAAACGCGTTTGTTATTTTCAATATATTTATTGATATTTGGTGATCATTAAAAATAGTTAGTAAGTAAGTAGGTATAAAAATAACATTAAATAATCTTTTGGTTTCATAAGATTAAACATCGTGACGCGTTGATGTCTTTTATACGACTAGTGGATTTTTTTGTTATTTCCATTTGTTAGAAAACACTAATGAGCTATCCAATTAATAAAACCTGTTAAAACTTCGATAATAAGATATTATACCTAATTAATATGAAAAGCTCAGGATTTCATGAATATTTAACACGCTGTATTTTAGAATGATTCATTTGTTATAAAATCTCTGCCAAAGACATCAATTTTATTGTACACCTGTAGATTGTTTTAGTAATTAATCGATTAAATAATAAACTTTAATGAGTTATATATACATAAAACTTTTACCCAATTTAATAAGAGGTATTACAAACATACATAACTATATTCAGGCATTTTTATCCTAGTAGGTCGTCTTCCGTTATAAACGGAAAAACATATTTGGGTTCTCTACGTTACACCAAATAACTAATACAGGAAAAATAACCAAATATAACAAAATTTTTGCAAACAGTGTGATACAATAGATAGGTAGATGACCTTCGCAGTTAGCTCTTACTGTCATCACAAGCTATGTAAGGAAGTTGTATTTATGGGGGAATGTGGACCGCGACTACACAGTATTAAGATTTAAAATAAAAATATCAGACTTTTACAGTGCCGTTACAGGGCTAAGGCTCCTTTACATACAGAGAGCTTTGATCACCACACTTGCTCATGGTGGATTGGCAATTTCAGATTTAGCTATATAAACCTTAAGTCCATGTTTCCTTACGATGTTTCCCGTTACCTTATTAGGTGGTTGAAATTCTATCGCTAATTTCAATCAACCAAGTATTACTAATTGTACTATCATTTTTTGAAGCGGCGCCTGGCGAGCGCTACATATAAATGGGTTGCCTCAAATAGTCAGTAACAATAATATTTTCAAAGCACTGTGAGTGAACATTCTTTATTTTTAGCCAAGGAGTTGTGGCTAAAGACAAGTTTAGCCGGCTAATATTAAGTTTATTTTCACACCTGTCTTAAGTCATGACATATACAAAGATATAAAGTGATGACTCACTTGACTGTAACCGCTCCCTCCACGCCATGGGGTTGGAGACCAGCCCCTGGAAGCCTGGCCAGTACAGCGGCTTGTGCTGCAGGTAGTGGGCCATGCCGGCCGCCGCCGCCGCCAGCGACAGCCGCGGCGCCAGCAGACCAGCGCCCATGTTACCGCCCACCGTCGGCCGCGACAGGATGTGGTCGATCCCGTGAGGGTTCGGCGCCGGAGGAGGCGCCTCCGCCAGAGAACTCAGCGCCGCCAACGGAGCCCCGAAACCATTCTCCAAACCACGAGACAACGGCGGCGAACCACGCAGCTCCGACATCTTAGACAGTTCACTGCATATACTATACACCACAGAGTCCGCTGGACGTCACTCGGTCATCGCCCTCAGCAGCGTCCGCCCGCGAGCGCGACCCGACACCAAATGAAAAGCTCTCACCGACGCTTTTGCGAGCAAACAGAAAAAAAACTTGAATAGAGAACGCCGCCCAGTCAATCTAAACCTTATATCGCGGACGCCGCCCCTAAACCGAGCTGTCGCTCCGAACCTACGTGCGTCCCGCTCTGTTCCGTATACGTTAGAGAGGGAGAGAGCACGTGTGGTGTTAACACGAGAGCGTAGATTTAACGAATCGCTATTTAATGGCGCTTCTTGTCTCTTTATAATTAAGTCGGGTGCAGTTTTTGCGGGCCGCCCCCCCTCCCCCGCCCCGCGCCCGCTAAAAACTATTGTGCCACGAATAATAAGCTGGAATGGCAGAGTTTACGCGTTCGGATAATAGCGGAAGGATCTCCGGTAATTTATGTGACAAATATAATATTAATTGACATGGCACTCGATTTGTTAAGAAATAAAACACCCATAGAATTAGAGACATCTGCTGAGGGTGCTGGTTGCCGTAGACATCGTCGGTTGGCGTAGTTTGCAGATATTAAACTTGATTAATTGCTTGTCGCCTCACTTATTATACACTCGAGATAGATCTTTGGATGGAGTTGAGAAATTGCTGTTGTATTTTTTTTACTGGGAAATTGAAGCTATGATGAGTTTTAAAATACGGAAAACGGAAATTCGTTATATACTATTTAAAACCATGTTTACAGATGCATATTCATTAAAATGAATAACTAGGTACTTATGTAAATCACATAGGTACTAAATGTTCTTAAATATAAGTTAATGCAGACATCGGATAAGATTATCCTGTCTTATTCGAACATTATCAAGCAGCACCAATAATATATATATTTTTTTTAATAAAGAATTAATATTAATAATTATGTTGAATGATTGCTGACTTTGGTATATTATTTCAGTACATACTTATTTATAAATGGCAATATTTACAAAATAACTTATATTATACTTTAACATTACTAAACAATTTCAACAACCAACCAAAATAACCGCAAAAAATAATCCCCGCAAAATACAATTATCTACAATTACTTTGAAAATAACCGATCATATCACCAACAATGAAACACACACACAAACATACAGACAATCAAATTCTCATCACAATGCCACACTTTGACGTTAATAATTCGTTTTTTAAATCCCCCAATAATGGCGGCCCCCAATAAAAGATGGCGGAACAATAAACGGTTTTTAAACTATTAATAAATGGAATCGCTTGCGCATCCTGTCTGGTTTGAATCGGGTTGGTTTCATCGACCGACCGACGCAAGCGCAGGATGTGTTTTGTATTTATTTATTTTGATATTTATGTATGCACCTTTTACATACTAATAAAAGTGTAGGATTGAAAATGTGCAGGTTCATTTTAAAAAGTCAACCTGTTTTCTTGGCATTTCTTTTTTAGTTTTTTGCTATTTTCTGATTAGAAAATATCGAGTGTAGTGTTTGCATGTCATTACAATCAGTTAAATGGACTTTTTTTTTTGATATGGCAGCTCTGGCTTCTGCTGAACCAAACTATCTTGTGGCTGCCTTGAGAGTAAGGCCCCCAGCCAGTCCATTAACTGGATTTAAATGTTATTCTATTATTAAATCGGGAATATGCGTGGAGCTTCGCACAAACAAAGAGAGGCCTATACCCATCAGTGGGTGAAGTCGGGCTGTGGATGATGATGATGATGAACTAAAATTACAGTACACTTATCCAGACATACATGCCTAACTGAAATAGTTATAGCCATCTTAAAAATGATCAGCTTACTAAATCTCCGTCTGCAAAGTGATATCCAAGTCTGTTGGGGTCGGCTTCAAGTCTAACCGGATGCAGCTGAATACTTATATTTTACACTAGCACTTCACTTGCGACTTCGTCCGCAAAAATTGTGATAACTCGGCTAATATGCATGATTTAAATAATTATAATGTATAGCCTATAGGTACCACCCACGAATAATGTAGCTTATTGCCAGTGAAATAAATTTTAGAATTGGATATATATGATTGGATACAAAACTTACAAACCATTGTTACCTATTTACAATGTTTGTATTTACTTCGTGGTTATATTTATTTAAATAATTACACTACTTATATACAAACTACAACTCTAAATAATAATAAAAATATCTACAAGTAACAAAACGGTTACAGGGCGTCAAAAAATTCGTCCACATCGCTGTCGTTGCTGATTACAATTTTAGTAAAGATAGAGCGAGTGCATTACTGGCCACAACAACCCGTTACTAGGTGACACGATACCCCTCAGACTCGACCAGGCAATTCACAACTGAATGCTTGCCATTAATCGTTTAAATCATAAGAATCATAACACGACCCCATCTTAATCCCCAAATAAAATAACAACACATCAGGCTGACCATCACAACATGAGATAAATATCTTCAACTGTGGGCCACACAATGGATGCTGGCCCGGAGCCGTTCACACAATGCCCGAGGATGGACCGCGGGGAACCGGCCGCGGTATTGTACACACCGGATGTAATATTATACAGGAATTGGGGACAGGTGCCACTGAGAGCGGGTGAGAGATAAGAAAGAAAAAAAATGCACATAACATAAGTTATTATTCTGCAAAATAAACACAAACAAGTTTATTGTAAACTATGCTTCAACTCAACCATTTGCTGGTCACTGCTAGATAATTATATCTCAACTCGGCTGAGCCAGAAAACCCTGGACCTGTCAGCGTCTTCAAACCATGCTCCGAGGCAGAAATGGAAATTATCTCTCTTATTTCTTTATAGATCTGAAATAGTGGCGCAGTTTCTAAGAATGACGCCGATTTCAGTGAGCGATTCCATGTTACTGATATTTTTTATTTATTTAAATATCTATAGAAATAAGTACAAAATAAATTCAATAAATATTAATACAAATAAATAAAATTGAAATGTCTGTTTGTAACATCAAAATAACAGCGTTTTACTGAATGCAAATGAAAACATATACGGCACTTATAACAAAAACACATTATTTTCAATTTTTATCTGTCTGTCTGGCTGGACGGATTTTCACTGCACTTTTACTGACAGATAGCTGATGTTATAAGGTCTAACTTAAGCTACTGCTTCTGCTTTTATTTTAGTAAAATAATTAAGGTTCCGTGCAAAAAATGAAACCCTTTAAATCTGAAATAATTTCACGCGAACGAAGGTCGCAGGCATTAACAGCTAGTACTTACTATTTTTTTTTATTCATAAACGTCAACCACTTAGAATGACCATGTGTATTTTAATTTTTTCATCTAACAAAAATCACCTAATCTACACCATCCGTCGACCCGCTTCGCTCATCGCCCAGCTTCGCTCATCGCCCCGCTTCGCTCATCGCCCCGCTACCCGCCATCTGTAGGAACACAGCCGCGCCTCTTGTCCCGGTTTCCTTCTCACCGCGTCAATTAGCCGACACCTTTGCTTTGTCGGCCTTTTATCATCTGCCTATTACACACCTCATACAAGACACCACAGGGTAAATCACACCCTATTCTGTCAGCCGTAGAGTTGAGAAGACGGTGTCTGTTATTGGGATAAAGGTATTTATTGACTAGAAATATAAATTGGTCCGATATTTATTATAAGAAATATTTACAACACCGTTACTAATGTCCAATTTAGATTAAGGTTAATTTTTATGTCATCAATCGCTTCGTAATTAGATTTTATGTTAATGAGTAGGAAGTTGGTAGTATAACGTTTTACAATAATGTGCTATTTCCTTACTACTTCACGAATGAATGAAACATTACTTTGGAGTGTTAGAGAGATTGAGACTTTAATGAATTACGTTTCTTTAGCACTTACAATTAAACCCAATATAGAAGGTGTAAACGGCCCCTTCACAAAGCCGTCAATCAAGGCATTATCTGGACATCAAAATAAGTAACTCTACCCAATCATGACTGCTGGGAAACTACTTTTTTTGGGATGAAAAATCACGTTTAGGTCGTATTCAATGTAACGCACTGAAAACATTGCATTGTTACATTGAATAGTACGGGGGTCGTGGAAGTATATATAGAATAGTTATAACGTTAAAAACTTGTATTTAAAAAAGTGCCTTTCTCTCCATATGTAGGCATGGTCTAGATTCCAGAACAAAAAAATATCGCAATGGCGGGGAAAACAAGTGTTTTGCGGCTTCGTTAAGGGTACTTTTAAACCCACTTTTATTTTCAGTATTCGTTGAATTATTATCTATTCATTGCAATAGGCGAGACGACAAAAAAAAACTAATTAGTCCGTCAGTTGGATTTTCAAAAAATATTTGATCCGTGTTTTTTCTTTTGTTACGTAAACCAAAATTGACGAAGATATGACGCTTTTAAAATTCTCAATACATCACGCCTAGGTATAATTTTTAGCTAGTTCTGACGTCACAAGCCCCCACTCCCGAGTTTTGATGCGTTTTATCTTTTGTCAATATTCATTGGTTTACAAAAAAAAAAAATAAGTGTCCATTAATTTCCAATACTCTAACTGACGGACTAAATAAATTTGCAATTGTTTGGTACTGTCGTCATGCCTATTACACATTTCAGTAATACAACAGATTGGTTGATCTAGGATAAAAGCCCACTACCTTTTATATAGAGGAGAGCCAGCATGCTAGAATGCCAGAATTGCGTTACTTACGTTTTGTAACTGACCTGTCTTAGTTCAGTAGCACTTACCGGCTGATAGAATCAAAGACAGAACCCTTGAACCTCACTTACAATATATGAAATTAGGCATCACAAATAAAAGCTAAGTATGCGTATTGCCTGACACAAAAACAGCTAGCTTCCTATAAAAATGATTACAAAACTCGTTAATAATCTGTGTTAATTTGTTTTGCATATAAAAAACTGGTTGCAGTCAATCTTTGTTCGCCATTTTTATTAAAGTAGTTATCCACGTGATTTATTGCGTATTTAATAGACCAAGATTGATGTCATAACTGTCGTTATCAATTTATATTTATAACTCTATCAAATGTTCAACATTGTAGTGCAGAAACTAGATTCTGCAGAATGAAGATGTGAATATGGCTATTTATTAATTAATACAATAGACTGTTTATGGGCTATCAATTTTTGGATTTAACAATATTTCATAGGATAAAAGTTGTCAATGAAAACTAGACTTGCTTACTCGATGGTTCAAAATAAAGTCTAAGGCCTTGGATTTTTTTTGGCCTCAAAAATGTTACGGAACTAGAATCGAACTGCTCGAAGGTACTAAAGAAATACTTACTAGATTGTGGTATAATCTAGGAAGAGTATTTTTTATGCCTATACTATTCAATACTATACTGTGCTTTAACTAGTTATGTTACAGACCAATAACGTTGTGGCACCGAGTTGCTGATGTCTATGGTATTTTTATGTTTTTTTTTTCAAAACAGTTAATGATCAATAAAAATTAAAAAAATTAATTGTGGCAAAATACTGAAATTCAGTTTACAAAAAGCAAATGGCTCAAAAGCCAAATAAAAGTGCCCATCTCTATTAAACAAAAGCATTTAATAAAACTTTATCTCATAAGAAGCTCTTAACCGTAACACAAACACACTCACATACAATTTGGCAACATTATAACGCTAACTGCGGACTCCACCATATTTGCCAACTTTAAAATGATAATAAAAAAATCATACTTCAGTATGAAGAATCGACTACGGTAATCTACGAATTGGAAAGAGACAGATATTTGTGCGAGCGAGAGGAGGGGTAAATGGAAACTTCTCATTGGTTTGGTGTCTTCGTAAGCTCCGCCCCTCGTTGTGGAGTACCCCACGTGTTTTTGTTGCGCTCAGACGATGTTGGCCCGCGCTCGCGGCCGCACGTGACGATGCTCCACAAAACTTTTGAGGAGTTTACGTCCATAATAATGTAAAGTATTTTATGCACAGGTGTAGTTTATTGTGGATGTAAGAGGAATGCTTTGATGTGTTATTTAGGACAAAGATGTAGTTTAGTATGCTGCAGTTAGTTTATTCCCTTTGTTACATTATTTATCTCTCAGGCATGTGGACAGATAAAACAAAAAAAAACTATTAAGTAACATAATATGAAAGACTTGAAGATTAACAACACAAACATAGGTGCAAATATATAGTCTGCTTCGAAAATTCTAATAAGATGTCGAACTTGACCTTAAGAAGATTCCTCTCTTAAAGTAACTAGAATTTAAGTTAATAAGAAACTAACGATAATGAAAAAGAAACCTCAAAGAAAAGCTCGATTAATCAATAATTTAAATACATACTTAATTATTAATAGGTAACACATTCATTCTCATAATTAAGTCAGTGTAACGCTGTAACTTTTTAAATATCACATTTCTAGATATTCGCAAGTAATACAAAGCACATGCCCCACACACGGACCACAGCCGCCCTTATGACCGCCATCCCCTAAGGACCCGGCCTATTTCACCCTTGTTTCGGCGTAAGCGTTTAATGCAATACTTTCTATACGGGTTTTAGAATCTGACACGCAAAAGCCACGCTACCAATTGTGAAAATGTTGTAGGGTTGAGACTGCCGTGTTTAAACAATTGCGTTCTCTTGACGTAAAGTATAGCCCGCGCTCATAAAGTGATTTCATAATTTAGTACTCCGCGCCAAATCATTCTATGAGGGTATTAAGTAAGTACTTGAAAAAAACCACCGATTCCTCGGAGCTCATGCGCGGACTATAGGTAATATGCCATCAACACAACCAATTAGTAAACCCAGGTGAAATAATTTCTTATTAGATTTTGGTAATTAGGAACCATTTGGGGTAATACTGCTTACATCATCTTTATATCTGCTTTTGCACAAAAATGTGAACTGACGTTCTCCTTGGTCTAGTGGTCGCAAGCACGACAGCTGAGAAAGTGGTCCTGGGTTCAATTCCAGGGTTGAGCAAAGTGTTTTTGGGTTTTCGATCAGGAATTTGAGCCACAAGAGATTTGTGCCCGGTTGATAGGCTCGCCCCATATTACATGGGACTTAAACATAACTGGAGAAATGTGGGTGTTCATTAAGTATTAGGTACACCTTTGCCTAACCCTTCGGGGGTTACAGGCGTGATGTTATGTTATGTTACTCCATTCCATCGAAAAAAGTATTTAAAACAAGTAATAATGCTTCTCCAAGCCAGAATTCATTCTCCCTTTAAAAACTGTAGTGGGATAAAAATTTCAACCATTTGCTACATAACAATAAATATGTACTTTAAACATTATTTCCAACCAAGTAACCCCCAAATACCATACTCCATTTAATATTTAATCTCACAAAACGAAGGAGAATCAATCGCAGCAACACTAAACAAACTAAAATTAAATCAGCTGAACCCTTGGGTTCCGTATAATACCATTATTTAGGGTTCCCCAACCCCCTCGTGTTAAAAGTTAGAGGATATAACTATTGTCATTCAATGTAATTATAACACACCATTAACTCACAGTTTTGTAAACAGATTAATGAAATGGATAATTCAATTATGTTTCAATGATATTCCATTATTTTTGAGTCGTTTTCATTTAATTTTGAATTGATTAATATTGCTTTTAGTTTGATATGAGTAGGTTGAGTAGAGCCCTGCCAGTCTACGACTAGTGCATCATTCTTGATAGCTGAATCAGCAAATAAACAGTAATTTAGCCATCATTTGTGTTGATCACGTTACTTGCCTTGCTAAACTATGTAGCATTAATCGTTTCGTGTGACTGGTGTAGACTATTTTTGTTTAAAGTTTTTTAAAATTTAATACAGCCATTTTATTTTATGATGCGTCGATTAAAATTTAACAAACTAGATGTATAAAACTTGTCTGAACTTTAAAAGAGACTGACCTTTGAGTTTCAGAGTAGTCCGTCAGGAAATATGGACCTCATCTAGTTTCAAAAATTAAGATTTACTTGTAAAAGTGCTAGTAAAAAGTTACTCACAGAAGACTCGCAAATTTTATTTGTATCTTAGTCAGGCCCGAAAGTCTAACAAACAGTCTTACCAAGGAGTGTCGTGTTACCCAGTATTGACTGGGTTGTAGAGGGCAGATAGGCAGTCGCTCCATGTAAAATACTGATATTCAGCTACATCCGATTAGACTGGAAGCCGACCCCAACATAGTTAGGAAAAGGCAGATGAGGATTTGCTTTTATCATTTGCTTTCGATGAGCATTTTGTTTTTCATAATAACGTATCGTTTTGCTCTTCATTCATAGTTTTCACCACAGATTCGACATGCTCTTGATTATTTATTGTTTATATAACTCAAAAACTACACATCATGTAGTTTGTGCGTTTTATATAGGTTATGTTACTATGTTATTACCAATGTAATAAGATTGTCTGCTAATCTAATTTAACCATCTTATAAGTTTTAAACTGACCAGGTCATTATCACTGAAATCGGTATATTTACCACGTTTACTATTTTGTTTTCAGTTCCCGATATTTCGGTACCCACTGTTGCAAGCAACATAGCCACGGATAAACTAAAGCACACCTTTTCGCAAATAAATATATTATATTTATTTCGTTTATTTATTTTAGAACAAAAAAAGCACACCTTTTCGCAAATAAATATATTATATTTCTTATTATTATTATATATTTTTTTTATTTGTTTATTATTTTATTGTAATGATATAGACGACTAGATACTGATATTGACAGCGCACACAATATCAGAGAGTACCAGAATTAGAATCAGATCTTTATTTGTTTTGAATCAACAATGTGCGTGTGTGTAATGTAAGCCTGTGTGTAATGTACATTACACACAGGCTTACATTACACACACGCACATTGTTGGTAAGTACATTATGATGATGTCTTTTCTACAATACTCCAACCCAACGATATGGATACATCTGGGGCCTTCCTGTTATATTGTAGAAATACTGAGAGATGGAGAGAACTGGGCGCACACATATTAAAAAAGCGGCTAAAACTATATCTAGTTGGGAAAGCATACTACAGTATTTTAGAATTCTTAAATGACAAAGTGTAATACTTATGTGTACAATTTATAATCTAATTCAAATTTGTAATTTACTGTTTAAATTTAATTATTAGTTTGTGTGATAATTTAATAATGTTTTTAGCTTATGCCTTTGAATGACTTTTGTTACCCATGCATATATTTGTATGCCACAAAGGCCGAACATGATGGATCTTTTTGTTTATGAACAACCTGCATATCTTGTATGTATACTCATGTTTCTACAAATAAATGTCTTATCTTGTCTCGAAGAAGATCTGTCGAAGTAGTGTTTTTCGAAGGTGTGCGTTGTCGAAGTATGTTTTGTCAAAGCAATGAGTAGTCGAACTATTGTTATTCTAAATTTAGACCGTGTCGAAATAATTAACTGTCGAAGTTCAGGATGACACTCAGGCCTTTGCCTGAGTGTCATCCTGAATTTAGATTCTGCCTAGCTGTCGGACAAGCACGGGCTACTAAAAAAAATGTATAATAACTTTGAAGCGGATCTTGACGACGTAAATAACACCCGTGTCATCATTCTCCTGTCCTTGTCCCAATTCATTTGTGGTCGGCGCAGCATATTATCTTCTTTCATACTTCTCTATTACTCGTCATCTCATCAGACGCCTCCTTTCTTGCCATATCATCCTCACGACATTTCCCTCATTCCTCCTCGACCACGACAACCGATTACTACACAACTTTTCAGTCACCGGCCCCACTTTCAGACTTCCTCTTATTTCTTAATTTATCCATTCGCGTAATAATAAAATAACATCCGCATCTGGTCTAAACAAGTCTTTAGTTGAGTAAAAGTCATTATTTTTTATTATGTAGTTTAATAATTGCTTGAAGTTCAAAAGCTAGAATTCTTAGCTTTGCTTTCTTTGACGATTCTTTCATCGTTTAGTACGAAACAAAACCATCAGAAATCGCACTAAAATACAAAATGTTACAACTAGAATCCGGAAACTTAAATGGCAATGGACAGGACATACAATAAGAGGCACAGAGAAGTGGAACAGAAGCGTACTGTTTTGGTACCCTAGAAATAGGAAAAGGAAACGAGGCAGACAGATTCGAAGGTATGGACAAGGAAAGCTCTAAACTGAGTAGAGTGGAAAGAAATGGAGGAGGCCTTTGCCAAAGTTGGACAAACAGACGAAGTTGATGTTCTCATCGACTCAGCAGAGTCGTAAACATAAGATTGTTATTTTGTAAATATCCTTTTTAGTGTCTGAAAAAAAAAATTGTTCGTTTAAGTAATTACTTAAACTCACATTATTACTTGATTATAGTTACGAGTGTGGGACTGTCTATTGGACACATGAGCTCCAATAAAATCCTACTAATAACATATCTATCAACTTCATTCTAGATACAATACTTCTTCAAGCCTGCACAAGTCCACTCCCTGCTGACTCCCACACCGCCACAGCACCATGCTGGCAGCCACAAGGAATTAGTCGTTGTTAATGAATCGTAATCCGGCACACAATAAACATGGCGCAGGTGCCGCCATCTATTGGAAAACTTGCCCAGTTAACGAACGGTGCGAGGCCGGAGTAGAGAGGTCAGGAATTATTGTAGATATATTTTATCGATAACAAGAATTTAAGTAAAACATCCGCTAAGTCGTTTTTCAACTAGGTCATTGCTGGCTTCGAATCTAACTGGATGCAGCGGAACACCAGTATTTAACACATCAGCATCATCCACAGCCCGACTTCCCCCACTGCAGGGTATAGGCGTCTCTTTGCTTGTGCCAAGCTCCACGCGTTCTTGTGCCAGCCTCATCCAGGATATTCCCGCAATGGCAATAATGTCGTCTGCCCACCTCGCCGCCAGACGATCAACACCTCTCTTACCATTCCTTACTTATTTTACACACACACACACACAATAACCCACTCGCATATATCACACATGTGCTCCTGTTGTACCTTTTGAATTTTCTTTTCTTTTTATTTTGTTTTCAATTGCATACCCTATAATGTTCAGTGAACGAGCGGAGTCGCCTAACACAAGCATCGCCTTGCTTAAAAGGTCATCTCCAAATCATGTTTTTTAAGCCTTATGTAATTTAAATATTGTTTTTTTTTTACATATCGTGGCTGTCTGCCTGACCCCCACAACCTAATACTTGGGCAACACGATACCCTTTGGCAAGAACTTAAACAGTTCATTGAATGACAGCTGGGACCTACTGCTTGTCATGCTTTCAGAAACATGGACAGGTCTCGGTATATACACGGCCCTATCAATCAATACATGCAGCTGTTTTTTTATTACTAGCTTCTAGTAAGATTTTCAGTATGTGTGCTTAATAACAAAAAGAAGTAAAAGAATGTTGGCAATTTTATGATTTAAATTCGACTTCTTTAAGAACATAATTTTAGAAAATTGTTTACTCTATAAAATAATAAAAAATTAAGAAGAAATGTTTGATTTTCGCCTCTGTTTTCATATTATATTCAAATATGTATTTAATAACAATCCAGCTATACCCAGTGTCGCTTTAGAGGGATTCTATTTTAAAAATAGCCACTTGTATAGCAGTAAAAAGATAGCGTAGCGTTGAACAAACGTTGTCGTACCGATGTCGTAACATATCCGTGTCCGTAGCGTAGTCGTGGCAATGTCGTAGCACTGGCGTAGCGTTGTCGTAGCACTGGCGCAGCGTTGTCGTAGCGAAGTTTTTGCATTTTCGTAGCGTTGTTGTAGCGTTGCCGTAACGTTGTTGTAGCGTGTTTTGGCGTAGTGCAACTTAAAAATAGCATAACGATTATTACCGGAGCGTTACCGTAATGTATAGTGTCGTATAAAACCAAAAACGGTTTAAGACCAAATCATCGACACTGTCCTCATCCCTAGCCACAGTGCAATGGCTAAACATTTATTTGATGGCGTATCGAGTGATTGCGCGCCTCCGTATCGCCGCCACCTGAATTAAAAACAATAAATTGTCGACAACATACCCCCCGCATCCCAACACCCCCTCGTACACCCCCACAGACCCCCAGCAAATGAAACTTAAGACTCAGAAGTTTTCTATTAAAAAAGTTCTCAAAAAAAAAAATGTTTATATTTATTGATTTAGAAATTATTATCGTCTAATTTCGTTTTGACTATAAATTAGGGTGTTTTTAAATAATGGGTATATTTTCCCTATAAGGTTGCCAATAAGGGTGTTTGTTTCAAGTTTTATTTTTAATGGGAAACGTTTCTGTGTTTCTTCTGATTCTCGACTAAGGGTGAAAGGTCGCGGGAAATTTTGCTACTGATCAATCTTTATGCTCTTATTGTGGGGAAGAACTTTGAGTTCTGCAATGAAATGCATGCCATTGATGTCTAGACTTTAAATGGTACCGCTCAGTTTGTTTCGCCACACCGTGTTTCTTCTCAGAATAATTTAACAGCCTTCGAGCTGGATGTGGTATGAGTGGATGAATCAAGTGTGTTAGTAGTGACTGCCTGAAGTATTTGTGTATTGTTAGACTGCCACTTGCGAAGATTGAGTTGTGCGGTCTTATTCCATGCTGGTCCACAGTTACTCTTAGCCACAATTAGACATAAGTATTGGCCTTTGGGTGGTAGAAACCTTACCAAATCAACCGTTCATAAGTGCGTAAAGTGCCAGAGATTCAATAGTAGAACTGTTCAACCCATCATGAGTAATTTGCCTAAGAAACGAGTTCAACTTGAGTTTCCCTTCCTAGAGACTGGCACAGACTATGCCGGACCCATCCTCCTAGCTGACCGCAAAGGTAGAGGATGTAGATTAGTAAAATCATACATATGTGTTTTTGTTTGTCTAGCCACCAGGGCGGTTCATCTGGAGCTTGTCTCAGACCTAACGAAACATGCCTTTATTGCAGCACTGAACAGGTTTATTGCTCGTCGTGGTAAACCAAAGACCATCTACTCAGATAATGGTACAACCTTTATTGGCACTTGTAACGAAATAGCTCGCATATTACAACAGGACTTTTCTTCAGAAATGGCAGATACAGGTATTGATTTCCTTTTTATTCCGGCATACACCCCACACTTCGGTGGCTTATGGGAATCTGCCGTGAAATCGGTAAAGCATCACCTGAGGCCTATATTAGGCCTCGCACATCTCACTTACGAAGAGATGTCTACGTGTCTGATTCAGGTTGAGGCAATTCTAAACTCTCGTCCTCTCACTCCTCTTTCCACTGATCCATCAGACCTATACCCTTTAACTCCTGTCCATTTCCTTAATGGGAGATCTCTCACATCCCTGCCGCATCCGCAAGTCATCAACCAGAACACCTCCAGCCTGAAACGTTTCCAGCGCATTGAGCACCTGAAGCAACAGTTCTGGGATAGATTCTCTATCGAGTATATCTTTTACCTCCAACAGAGAACCAAATGGGCCGACTCTGATGGGGTGCTTGAAGAGGGAGCCATGGTGGTGCTCAAAGAGCAACAATCACCACCACTGATGTGGCCACTCGGTCGTATCGTACGTCTCATACCTGAGAGGGACGGAATAAGCAGAATCGCGGACGTAAGAACGAAGAGGGGAATAGTCCGACGTGCTTACAACACCATCTGTCAAGAGGACAGATCTGACCAGTCTAACCATTGAAGACAAGTCTTCACCGCCGGGAGCATGTCGAGAATATCACGCCGCACGGACGCCGCCGGGCGACCGCGGGCGGGGAGCTGAGGTCGCGGAGAGGGCGCTCGAGCTGCGAGCGCGCACCGACCGGCCCAGCACTGCGTCATCGTCCACCAAGCGAGTCATTTGTCTTATTTTCTCGCCTATTCAATTTAATTTTACCGTTTTGTTTTCCTTGTTGCAATCTTATTATACAGTCCACTATTAATATCAAGTCACTGCGTTTTTAATCCTCACAACACCCTGAGGATATCACCCATTCCTCTTTAATCGAGCTCATCTACAAACATTGTTTTAAAACTTAAATTGCTTAGTGTTCATTGATAAAAAGATGTTTATTCCTTCAGGAATAAACATCCGCGTATGAAACAAATGCTCTTTGTAAAACTGTTGGTAGAATCATAAAAAAAACCGATATTAATAAATGTGTGATCAGCCTCCGTATCTATTGTAAAGTTAATCTAACAGACAGGCAGTATTAACAGATTAGCGCCTCGTTGGTCGAGTGGTCGCAAGCGCGATTGCTTAGCATGAGGTCCTGGGTTCGATTCCCGGCTCGGGCACATTATTGGGTTTATCTATCAGGAATTGCTCAGTAGCAGTTGCGTAGTCTAAAGTACCCGGTTGATGACAATAGGCTTGCCCCCTATTACATGTGACTTAAACATAACTGGCGAAATGTGGGTGTACTATTAGGTAGGTAACTACTGACTGTACAGGAATGAAGATAGGAAAGAACGTGGACCAGCGAAGATAATAATGACGTTGGAACATGTCTTCATAACATTTTATTTAACAGGTATGAATAAGAAGTCCTTTGTGGTATTACTTCTTAGTGAATACAACCACTTACCGGTAGCTAAGAAATGTGTTTGGTAATGGTAATTAACAAACACTATTGGCAACAATTATCCAAAAATATCCTTGCTAAACCACACATCTATTCCGCATGTTCTAGTATCACAGTTCGCACTCCTATCAATCAGCCAATTACGTTAACTGATGGTAATGCCGGGCCCACACTTAGCGTGGAAGCGGTCCAACGCGGCGCGGTGTAGTTCAGCCGCGCGCGACCGCAGGCGCCGCGCAGACATGCGGCTAACACGCGCGCTCGTAAATCGCAATTTGTCGCGAGTTGAGATCGACGCGTATGTTTTTATATAGAGTTGGGAAGATGATAGAGGTTCATCTCTTTGTTCCTGACTGACCGACACCATAGCTGCTGCGTTGGGCAAGTGATCGCAAGCATGCTGCTGAACTTAAGGACCTTACGATTCCTAAGTCGGGCAAAGTGTCATTGGGATTTGTGAGTAACAATCACGGAGAGTGGAATTATACCCGGTTGATGGCAATGGGCTCCCCCCCCCCCCCCCTTATAACATGTGATTTAAATAAACAACATCATCTGCCTAGCCTTTTCCTAAATGTGTTGGGGTCGGCTTTCAGTCTTACCGGATGCAGATGAATACCAGTATCTTACATGGAGCGACTGCCTATCTGACCTCCACAGCCCAGTTAGAACCGGGTAATACGATACCCCTTGGTAAGACTGGTTGTCCGACTAGTTGGGCCACTGACTACCTGTAACGACTGTCAAAGATCTACAAATGACAGCCGGGACCAACAGCTTAATGTGCTTTCCGAGGCACGGAGGAAACTCGGTATGTTAACCCATCCATAGACCAACCTAGGCAAGCACGGCTTAACCTTAAGATCAACCCCAGCAGCTGTTATTATCTAGCCAAGAGCTTTAAATAAACATAACTGCATGGTGAAATGTGGAAACACTAATAGGTGCACCTCTGCCTAGCCCTACGAATACAGGCGTCATGTTATATTGTATTGACATTCGAAAGTGCTTCCTTGAACCTTTAAAAACAATGGATTGAGCTATAATAGGCTATGCAAAACCTAGGCATTTCACAATTTTATTTTACTTCTTCAAACCGTCTTGTACTTACTTAGCCTAAGTTCATACATACATAAACTCGTACCATTACCCATGGAGCTGCAGGTATTCGTTCCTGCAGCTGCGTTTGTGCTTTCTACTAAACGCCACCTATTGGGATTGTTTTTCTTTAAAATATTTGGTAAAAGTCTTTATTT
Organism: Xestia rhomboidea; assembly: GCA_963853795.1. Classification (NCBI taxonomy): domain Eukaryota; kingdom Metazoa; phylum Arthropoda; class Insecta; order Lepidoptera; family Noctuidae; genus Xestia; species Xestia rhomboidea. Next base: position 17,075,360 of record OY970778.1, read on the forward strand.
ACTAGTGATATTAAGAAGCGACTCTTGATGACACATAAGACACAAAATTATATGAGTTTTGTTCATCTGTCATGTCGATTCTTCGTCGACAAAACCCGTTTCCACGGTGGTCGTGCTACGCGGGCAAGAGGCGCTTGAAGCTTCTAAACATTCCCAGCTCTACACGATTGGCTTTTAACCCAGCGTACTTCCGTTGTCTCCGAACGTTACAATATCCGCTAATTTGACACCCCCCCTCCCTTACCCGCACTACCTCCCCCTCGTAGCACCACCATATAGAGCTCATATAACACCGTAAGTGGATTTTTGGCACGAGAACACTCCACATACGGTAATGTAGTTCCAATGGGAATTTTATTTATTCTTCCCATTTAGTTCATTGTCCTTAATGGGATCCTGAAAACATACTTCTTAAGTATTACAAGTCAAAGTCAAGCATGTTTTATACGTTGAATTGTTTAACTAACTCACTCTTGATTCTTGCTCCTACTGGTAGCTAAATACCAGCCTGTACACTAGTACAGGTCTATCGAAGGTTAAGCTACGCATGACGAGGGTGATCCATGGATGAGTGACCATCCATTACACACCGAGACCCCTTCGCGCTACGGAGAGCACCTTAAACTGTTGATTCCGGCTGACATTCATATATCTTTGACAGTTAGTAAGTAGCCAGAAAGTCTGAGAACAAGTCTTACCCGGTAAGTGGGTTGCGGAAGTCAGATAGAGAGTCTCCAGTATTCATATCCAGCCGCATCCGATTAGACAGGAAACCATCATCTTTGTTGGGAAAAGGCAACGCAGAAACCTACCTCCTTGGTTACGTATCATCATCTATGTTGTTTGGAGTTGGGGTAGCATGTCTACTTCTTCCTACCTGTGACCAATCCAGTTGTGTGACTTTTCTGGTCAAACTATGTATTTTAATTGGTTACTACACATCATTTTATTATAGACTAGCTTTTGCTCGCGGCTTCGCTCCCGTTAAGTACAGAAATAAACGCACGGGAACATTTTAAATAGAGCGTATGACACTCAGGGATAATGTAGCTTCCCGTTAGTGAAAGAATTTTCGGAATCGGATCAGTAGTTCCGAAGATACATAGGTACAAACTTATAAGCCTACAAACTTACAAACAAATTTTACCTTTTACTCGTAATAATATGAATATAGATGTTAAAATCATGTTATAAAGTTAAGTGGCAGAACAGCAGGTCCTTTTTTACTTATAAGTTTTGAATGGATTGATTAGACACAATAATTGACAAGTCTGCATACTACACCGTACCACACCCTGACCGTGATAAGAACGTGTCAGCCAGTACACAGAATATAGGGTTATAACCGGGTATGGTGACTGTTCTAAAGCTTTTATAAACGGGTATGATGACCGTTTCGGACCCGTTATAAACAAACGGGTATGATGCGCTGTTTATACGTTCTATTGGGCCGTATCATATATCTTTTCGTGTCTTATACGTTCATAGCACGTTTAAGGTATGGTACGGTGTAGTAGGCAGACTCCTTTAATTGACACTCCTTTTCACAAAACGTTGTCATAAGAGCAAAATTCTCTTCACACCACTCAAGGAACCATAACAGTTTACTTAATTACATCGAACAAACATCACCATGTTCTAAGGCGTTGTTAATTCAATTTATTTGCTCCCTCTCACCCCCCACCCCCCGCACCCGGAGGCTAAGTGTCACTTAATGGCAGATTTAGTGGCGCGGTCGGCTGCCACTTGACACTTTACTCTAATGTACTCACACTTTAGTGGAAGAAAATATGGGAAGCATGTTGTAGGAGACATTTCTTGGATTGTCTAAGAAGGTCTTAATATTAAAGATGGTGATTTACAGACTCTTCTCAATTTAATGAGTGTAGTACAATGAGTATGTCAACAATAGAGTTAAAGAATCCATCCGCACAATACTAGCACTCAAATTCTTCGATTATAAGTTTGCCAGGAAAAACATATTACGATCATCGTGGTTGCAATTAGAGACAAACAAACAGAGTAACTTTTAACAAACATTTGTAGGGCTTCCAGTTCTTATCTCCGCGACGCACAACAAGCTAATCGATCAGACAGTCCTTCAATGGAAGCCAGCGAAAACAATATGTATAAAAGTACTACAGTAAGTAACACATCATTGAACCGTATTTTGACCTTCAAGGCAGCTGAAACATCATTCTTAATCAATTGCCTGAACAATATCCTGTAGTCTACGAAGCCAACTGACGTTTCTCACTAATTGACGATACTAATTACCGCTATCTCAAACTGTTTAAGACTTCTCTCAATCAATCACGGAGCATTTAAAATCTATTCAAACTTCAATCAAGCTATAAGCGTTAAATTAAACTATTCTCAACGACATTGCTGTCTAACGGGCATATCATGACCTCTTGTGTTAGTGAGCTGGGTTGGGGAGGGACCATGGAGCAGTGATAGTAAATTGTAAGAGAGGAATAAACGTAATGTCTGGAGTTGACCGCGGTTGCTGAGGTTTATAGCAGCGTTAGTGAGGGGATGATGCGGTGATCAACTTAAATAAGGATTGACTAAAACTCGGTTTCTGAATGACTAATCAACTTAAAGAACGGAGTGGGCAGGAGGCAAAGAATAGCGGTTTGTGGCGCAACTCAACAGAGGCCTTTGTCCAGCAGTATAGAGTACAAAGTACAACACTAACATGAGCAAAAGCGGTCATTGACCCATCTACATTTATTAAAGTTCTTAACTTTGAAATCCAAAATAAGCCTGTTCAAGTCATGAATCGTCATCTATCGTGATCTTCAACATTTTTTCTATAATGAAAAACGAAACATGGTTCATTTATTTTGGTTTGTAGGAAGAGATATTAGGGAATGACCGCTATTGCGATCTTAACTGGTACTTACTATAGCAAACTTTATAGCCGGATGATTTTACAAGATTTCACCTTTATCATAACATAGTCATTAAAGTGACTTTTTCTGTAATAGCGGGCAACAAAACAGTAACATTAAACCTATCTGTCTCACTCAAAATCGTCGTCATTAGTTCTCGATGTGAGAAACAAATAACAAACGATGTCAAATTCTTTCAAATTTCTGACCGTAGGAATTGGAGCAGGCCTCCCGTCAAATCTTTTGACTAACCCTCCCTTAAAACGAGCCCCCACATCCCTACTGTGACTAGTGTTGGCAATAGAGTAGCTTTATGTGTAGATTAGCGCAAAACAGGCAGTTAGCGACATTCGGCGGTCATTAGCGAGAACTTCCACAGTTAGCGCCGGCGCCGGGTCAGGCGGCGCTGGACACACGCTGAGGAAGCGCTTGTTAATGCGCTGGGTGGCCTCATCGTGGTACACTGTTTATGAGCGCTGATGAACATAGCTTATATAACAGAGTGGGGTGTTAAGCAGTTATGATTGATAGTTTCACTTAAAACTGTGTCTTAATTCTGTGAGTAGGATGTCAAAGTCAAGAGTCATTTATTAAATAAGTATAGAATCAGTTTTTTTGGAAAACCCAATAACACTTAGCCGACCCGAAAATCGAACCCAGGAGCTCATGTTCAGCAGTCACGCTTGCGACCACTGGACCAAAGAGGCAGTCTTCTCTATCTCATTCAATCCTTATAAATATCAAATCCATTTTCACCAATTACAACGAAAATGACCAAAAAAACTCCAGCCCTTCAACCAATCAAGAAAGTCAATTAAGAAAATTACTTAAATCGAAAAACACCTAATCCTTTCCCATTAGTACGACTCGGTAAAAAAGTGCGTTCAGTAAGTGCGCACTAAATCTAACCGGTCAGACAGTAACTCATGCACGAAAAAACAGCTCATCTACAAAATGGAATTGGAATAAGTTCCAATTCTTCGATTCCAATTCCAGAATGAATCCATTCTGATATTTATTGGATATTCGGATTAATCTTTAATCTGCCCTCTTGTGATCCGGTTTAAAACGCGCTTATGAGTTTATTTTACAAACGAAATGCTACTTTACCTTCTACATTCTAAGGTTGGTTTTAAGTTGTTGTTGGTAGAGTGGAGGTAGTAAAAGTGGGCAATATTTATGAGCTTTGGAAGGAAATTCTTTGTGAATGTTTGCATTTATGAAAATATGCTCGGGAGGAGGGGCGCGTTATACGGCCGGATGGGATTGTGACATTCAATTGTGCAAAGTTTATTAAGTCATTTGAATATTATTATCGTGTAACTGTGCTTAGCTTTGTTAAAAAGGGTTCTTTTAATTATAGTATGAAGTGGATAAACTTAATTAGGTACTTGACGCAATGTCAAACGACGGAGTAAAATAGGATAGCGAAATTATATATTTTCTCCAACCCTGGTTCAGGAGGCTAAAAAAATACAACATAAGTACAATATAAAATTCCCTCATTTTTTACTTCTACTTGCAAAGAAATCAAAATGACCAAAGGACAAGAAGCAATAAAAAACATCGCCCTCATCACGTTGTTATGTGTCTCATTTTTTGCCAAAATAATGTGAAATACTCTAACGACGTAAACACCACCCTGTAGAGCAATGGTTTCCGATCGCATTTAACAGCGACGCCTAATGACGGACGCGCACTTCGATGGCACCGCCTAATTGAGATCACCCTGCTTTGTAAACACCTCACTTTTAAACTAAAGTTGCTATAGACATATGTTGAAAATTAGTTTGCTTGTACAGATGTATCACATTTCATGGGTCCCCAAAGTCTTGACAAGGACATCACTTAAGACTTATTTTACCAATATACCTGAACCCGATCAGCACATCTTGTTATACCAAGCTCTTGAACGCGGTTTAGATTATGATTGCGCTGATCGACTTCAGTTTCATTGATGATATTCTCCCTTACTCAGGGCAATTATTGCGTGGCCTCACTGCTTCTTTATTTAGAACCACTGCTGCCTTGTAGGTAATTATAGTTGATGGCGAGAAGTATGACAGAATTCAAAGAACTCCAATCAACACACCAAATTAAAAGACGAAAAAAAAACTCTTTTATTTGCAGACAAGATGTGAGAGATGGTGATAGATTGAATTACCTATATTAAAACCTACTCATGAGCAAAAATTCTCTTCAAATCATAAATCATGATGGCTGTGCCCTATCACAATCGCTAATAAAGAAGAGGACCAAGCACCAAGTCAGCTCAGCCTCCTCACAAAATCTCTGCATTCAAATGTTGCAGCTAATTACCGTGTGACACCACGTCGGCGTCGTACGAAGGTGTTCGCCAATTTTTTCCTCCTCTAATTAAGGGGGAGTCGCGCCGAGTGCGCTTGGCGTCGCGTAAATCATCCCGACTTATTAAAAGAATTCTCTACGAATCGAACCTCTTTAAGATTCCAACCTCCTTCTCTCAAACACAAAGAAATTCCAACTTTAAAATTTGACAGTTAAAGCTGACATTTGAAACGCTGTGTTGCCAGGCAATCATCGCGTATGTTCCTGTATAAGATTTGCTATCGGAAAAGTAATGCTTTTTAATATAAAAGCTAAGGTCGCGACTGCGAATGATTTTCTGTGTATTAAATATTGAATGGCGGAATTTATGACTTACTTTTAGGGCGGTTGGAATAATTTGAAAATTATTTTTTTTGTTGCCAGCGTAATAAATTTTTATGTCGATAGGCGTTGGAATGAATGCGGATTATTGAAAATTGAGAGATGAAATTGAAATTGTGCTGAACTTAATATCATAAGATTAAAACAGTTTCTTCGACGATAAAATTGTATGAGAATTTTATTATTTCAAGTCAAAATTAAGTAAGTAAGTTTTTTTTATTGATATTTTATTGCTTGTTTTTCTTTAGACCCCCATCGACTATCAACCACGTTCACTGAAAGCCACACTACAATAACAACAAAACTAGAAAAATATGGACTTTACTCAATCTCTACGACATAAAAACATATCAAATACAAATTATACCGCATCTTTGTGATCTCACAAACAAAACATTGACATCCCTGATTCCATTGACATTCTAACAACAACAGTGATAGTCAACAGCCTGAGGGTTGTCGCTTGGCAAATGATAACATGGTGAGGTGGTTGCTTCCACCCCGACCACCCCGGACACCCCGGACAACCCGGCTAGTGGCCCCGTGTCCCGTGGTGGGCCCGCGGCTACTCGCGCTCAAATCAAAACATACAGGTAGGAATATATCAAACATCCCTTTATGGTGGGGTTACCATGCTGGATGCTGCCAGTGGTTAGGCTTGATATTATTGTTTTTTGAATGTTGAGTGATGAAGACGCCTCGTGCGGCGGTCAGCAGATGGCTGTGTTCCTGAGGCATGACGATGTGTATCCAGCTTGGTCTTAAAATCATAAATGGTTTATAAATCATTTTCTTATTCTAACTGAAAAGTACCCCTCAGATCTGTTGGGCCCTGTAGGCTAAGTCAATACACGCGTTAGTGGCGTTCATTAAGTCTTCAGAAGTGCAGTTGTGGCATCGAGGTATTGATTTTTAAAATCAAGGACTATGCTTACACTAGGAAAAAGGCAGTAACATTGAATCAATTACATTTTGGCTGCCTTAACGCAATGTGATAATGATCTCCGAAGGTGGTTTGCTTTCACTCAATTAGTGAGGAAATCAGCATGCCTGAGAGATATTTCTTGACGGCATGTAAAGCCAAGTCTCGACTCCGTCAAACCTCTGACAACAGGCACTAACCACACGATCAGGAAAGAAAGACTATTATAGTGATTATTTCCAAAATATTCATAACAATAGGCAGCTTGTCTCTGGCGCATGTTCAAGCTGGCCACCCTACCTTCCACATTCAAACGGCCTCGTTCTAAATAAAAACATTGCTCCCAAATCGGTTCTATTTCCCCAGCATCTGTATCTGAAACCACACTATCTTTACCATCACAAATATTGTACTGAACCTTATGTTTAACTTGATAGAGGTTAGTTTAAAAAAATTTGAGAGTAAAATAAACGTTGTCATGTTATAGGTATGAGATTGCAAGGAGTCGTGTGTGTGGCAACATTAAGGCGAATAAAATTTAAATATGGCAACACTCGCGCGCGCTATAAAAGAAACAAAATAACATAAAGAGGTATAAAAATATATTTATATAGAAATGGTTTAGGTGTTTGGCTCACCTGCCGCGGTGCTCGCAAGTTTTAATATGAAACTATATTGTTCGATATGGGCAGCACATGTAATTGTATTTCATGGGTTCTATTAGGTAGCGTAATAGTATTGGAGTTATGTTAAGATATGTTAATGATGACAAACAATATATCAGTATGAGTATGGTGTATGTTATTAGAGGCACATTTAGAGGTTTGTTTCTGGGATAGTATTGCATCCTAACTTATGAGGCGGGGACCACTTGCCTATGTGAGGTGAACCATCGGCTTATTTGCCTTCAAATAATATAATGTAATGACACCTGCGTTTTTACTGTTTTCAGGAAAATATTGCAATTTTTTTAGAAAAAAACTGATTGAGATCATGAGATGAGAACAAAACAATATCGGCTACGGGAACTTGGTGTCATCGTGAGGATGCAACATGTCTGTTCCTCAGCTACTTATGATTCTGTTCATGTCGTGAGATTTGAGTGAGGCAAAGCGGGAAATCGACAAAGGGTTATCACGGTACTTATCAAGTGCACGATGGGTGTGCACTTGTGCAGCTTTTCAATTTGAATCATACTTATTTTACATCTATAATTAAATTACATACAAATAAATAAAATTGAAGTGTCTGTTTTTTTTCCAAAATAACAGCATTTTACTGAATGCATTATGAAAGTACATAATTATACATATTCGATACTAACAAAAAACTCTGCCTGTCTGTCTGTTTGTCTCGGCTAATGTCCGAAACTAATGGACCAATTTTGACGCGAGTTTTACTGGCAGATAGCTGTTGTTATAGATGGATTATGGTTACGGAACCCCAATCCCTAATTTCAAGGGTTTGAAATCGTTAACAACATCCGATTCAAATATCGAAGTCATCTTCTAATATATAAAAAATTCGTGTCACAGTGTTAGTTATCGTACTCTTCCGTAACGGCTTGACCAATTTTAATGTTTTTTTTGGGTATATTTGGTAGGTCTGAGAATAGGTCGACGCGAACGAAGCCGCGGGAAACAGATAGTATTTTACAATAATTGCACGCTGACGAATGTTGCGGGACACAGCAGGGCTAGACTACATAAATATTATTTTGCAGAATCTATATGTCTTCATTTGAATGTACTACAATGATTGTTAACTTTGACGTACAACCAATTTTGTCTCTGAGTTTGTAGTAACAACCTCACCTAGTTTTGGACTCATATTTAGATATTTACCTGTTCTTTTGTGATTATCTTAGTTACCTAGATCCTTATCATAGACATAGAACTTTTAAGTTAAAAGGTAGGTAAATGTTTACCAAAGTAAGCAAACACTGGTTACAGTATCACTTTAACTCAAATATTATATTGAGTTGTTTTAACAAAAATAAAACTTGTTAAAAGTATTCTCAAGATATTTCAATATTTAAGATATTGTTTTGTGCTTTTACCTCTGACATGCCGCAGGTCAATTATCAGCTTTATGATTCAGTCAATGAAACTAAACCAATAATAACATAATGTTTGTCCAACATTGGCCACACACACGAAGTAAGAAGTAAATATTTTTGCGCGTTACAAGTAACATTCGGCGTTGGTCGTATTATTCAAATGTGCACCAATAACAGCATTTACGGCCGGACATAAAACTACAATCGAACCGTACGAATAAATATCAGACCTCTGTAACTTATAACCTCAGGGACCCATGATGTACACACGTCGTACCTACTGGAAGGGGCTCGCGGAAACATGGACAGAAACAATCAGTATTCAATTACGACAGAATATATCAAGATCGTATTCCACAGAGCCTAAAGACTAAGGTCTTCAACCAGTGTGTCCTGCCTGTTATGACTCACGGAGCCGAAACGTGGACACTAACGATACGGCTGGTCCATAAATTCAAGGTCGCTCAGCGAGCTATAGAACGGTCTATGCTTGGAGTCTCTTTGAAGGATCGCATCCGGATCGAGGTAATCCGACAGAGACCCAGATTTGTCGACATATCTCACAGAATAAGTAAGCTGAAATGGCAATGAGCCGGTCATATTAGCCTTAGAACCAATGACCGTTGGGTAGACGTGTTCTTGATTTGGGATCGGTGCAGCATGTCTTCTTCTTCCATGCTTCTCTATTACTCGTCATCTCATCAGACACATCGGCCTCCCCATCATGATTATGGTATCCATAATGTGTGTTTTGTGATGTTGTTGTTGTTATAGAAAGAAAATGACATAGCAAACAGACCTCCTTGGCCACATCTAGTCGGTGACGTCGGCGGTAAAAGTTATAATAATACAAGCTATAACGCGGGTTATGGTTTAGGTCGTAACCGGCGAAACAACCGGGCCGAGGTTAATTCCACACCTGTACTTATACATACAGCCCTGATCGTCTACCTACTCCTATGTCTTGTTTGTATGTTTATTTTTTAGATACACATACTTTCTTTTGTTCGTTAGTACATCATCAAACATTATTATCAAGTTGACAGAGCTTCGTGAACATTTGCAACACACCACACTATCTCTCGCATTTTTCGAAATTGTTACACGATTGACAGGTTTTTTTTTATTAATTTGACGTAGTTAATTAACTGAATGATTGAGAGATGTAGATTGGTAATTTTGTTTTGGCATAACTAGGTATGTACCTACTTGGTCTTATATAAGACTTCAGTTATGCTACAGTCGTTCCTGAAGGATACAATTTCACAATTTTCTTTTGTGATTCTCGCGTCCGGCAGGGCAAAGGGCGCCATTTCTCTTTTCCAGTCTTCTCTCTCTAGAGCTATTTCAGTCCAATCCTTTAAGTAGCAGTCCAGCTCATCCCGCCATCTCCTTCTGGACCTGCCGCAGAACAATTTTCTTATCTTTTACAATATCATCAATACATATAAGTACCTCTACCTACTTACTTACATTTAATAAGTACAAGTGTTTAGCTTAGAAAGTTGTTGTAAATAGCGTTCGTTTTAGTGCCAATTAGGTATTTAATCGACAGCTAATTATGCTATATTGCAATTGCAGTAACGGTGGATTCAGAAGTATTTCCTTTAAATTATTATCACTCTATAGGCGTTGTTAATTTCATTGCTTTTTATAGGCAAACTGTAATTCCTTTAAGTATGGTTAATCAATAGCCACTTCCTCAAACATGCGGTTTTAATTGATGTATTAAAATATTTACCCTACAATCGCGGACTTGATCATTTTACTTTACGGATAATCTCAATTCAACAGCATTCTTAACGGAATTAATTAACTTGGATCGGCCTCCTTCGAGAAATCCGCCGAACAAGTGCATATCGAAGAAGGGATCTGTCGAAGTAGTGTTTTTCGAAGGTGTGTGTTGACAAAGTATGTTCTGTCGGGCTCATGCTAGTCGAAATATGTTCTGTCGAAGCAATGACTAGTCGAACTATTGTTTTTCGAAATTGGGACCGGGATAATTAACTGCCGAAATTCAGGATGACACTCGCACATTGATCCGTTGCGCGTTGGTCGCGGCAGTCCCTTGTCGATCTTTGACAGTCCTAACCGGTAGTCAAAACTCCGAAAGTCTGAACCAGTCTTACCGAGGGGTATCGCGTTACCTTATGGGTATGGGTTGAGGAGGTCAGATAGGCACCCGCTCCGTGTAAAATGCTGCTAATCAGTTGCAGCCAGTTAGACTGGAAGCCGACCCCAACATAGTTGGTAATATTCTAAGCATAGAATTTCTCGAATCTTCTAGTTTCCTGCCCCAGACCAATACGACATTAGATATAGAATTCTATTTATGATAAATACCTACCGATAATACTGAATCTTACTACTATTATAAATGCGAAAGTTTGGATGAATGGATGTTTGTTTGTCACTCACGCCAGAACGGCTGAACGGATCTAGATGAAATCTGGCGCAGACTTAGATTATTGCCTGGAATAGTACACTTTTTTAACTTTTTTACAAACTTGCCACTCGTACGAAGTCGCGGGCTAGTGTTCAATTAAAGCCAGAGAACTTACAAACTAATAAGTAAGTACCCAGCTAGCAAAAAATAATCTTACAAATATCCCAAGACCATATTTTTTTCAGTCTTATATCACACTTACAGACATCTATAAGTGTGGATTTGGGCGCACTTTATAAGTATATTCACCCTTGCAATTGCCTTGTAATGGTCTCGCGAAGTGTATTTTCAAACTTACAAGACTCTTGCTGATGCTTTTATAATAACAAATAAACTTACAAGTGACTTACAATGGCGCGCTGTAAGGGTATATAACCTTAAAGTCCTCTTTCTAATAAAATAAAATATTATTTTAAGGGTAATATCGCTTATAGTCCTCTTTGTGATCTCCTAATAAGAGTGTTATCACAAACCGCGAAGTCCTTGGAACTTTTGGGAAAATAATAAAGTATTAAATTTAAATTTATATTTTCTACAAAAGGCTAGTGTGTATGTTTTCTAATTTCATACTCATGTATTTGTCATGCACTAAGTAGGTATATGCGATTATTAGGTTGCGAAGTAGTTTTTCTCGATTACTTTGAAATTTTAATAACAATAACTACACGGGCCTTTTCAAAAATGTTTCTTTACTTTATATATTTTTTAATTATTTGTAAAATAATATCAAAATGTCGCCATTACGACCAACCGCGACTTATAAGTGCTTTATTAGAGCAATATAAGTCCAGTACTCTTGTCTAAGGTTTATAACGCACTCGTAAAAGTCAAATTAAACGTAAAACCACTGTCTACGCGGCCATGTTGCTTATATTTTTAGGGTTCCGTAATATGTAAAAGCAAGCCAAACGACGAAGTCGAAGGATCTAATAGAAAATTAATGATAATGTGTACTAAATATTAAAATAGTCTATTACCTGATTTTATAACAATTTCTGGAGTCAACACAACAAAGAAAATAAATAACCCTTAATAGGGAATTGTTGTAGACCTTTTAAAGTGCTACTACTCTTTATTATATCTTAGGTGAGATAAATCACACTTTTAAAATACTAGTTTACAGAAGTCTAATAAAACACTTAGTGTAGTCACTTCTATGGTTGACTGTACTTATAAAATGAATATATAAGTATTAAATAAGAATCAAAGGCAATTAGACTTGTAAAAAGGGCTTATAATACCACTGCTCTTATTAATATTATATAACGTTTTCTTAAATACGTCTATAAGACCATGTTACAAGTGTGAATGCTCTTAAAACCTAAATAGACTTATAAAATGGCACTATAAGAGTTCCTGCCTTAATCAGAACACATATAAACCTTATATGAAACCCCAGCTCTTACAAGCTTTTGTTTGTAAGGGTGTTAAGAGTTTCTGACTTAATCAGAACACGTATAAACCTTTTATGAAACCATCGCTCTTAAAGCTTTTGTTTGTAAGGGTATTTTGCTAGCTGGGTAGGTACTCAGCTTTAAGTGAAGTAACAAAATAGACAAACAATGAGTGTGGGCAATAAATTAACTGTTACTTAATGCCAGTTAATGCCCTCTCAACTTGAGCACGGAAACTTGTAAGTTTTTGCAACTATCTGTGTAAGTAGTTAGTGAAGCCTTCCCCGGCATCACTAACTAACGATTCTAATCGTGTTACATTTCATTAAATATTTAAATGAATGTATAGAGATAGGCACTACATCATGGTACATTTAAAAATCATAACTACCGATCATGTTTCTCTATTTTAGGCACTCCATACTTGCCGGGGCTGCGGGACTATTCGAAAGAGATACCGTGGCCCCGGAACACAAAGGGCGAGGAAGGAACATGGATGGGTTTTAGTCAGTAAAAGTCTGACACTCCCTCCTGCTCCGCCCAGAGCGGGAGAAGTCATTTGATGATTTCCCACCCTAAAAAAAAAAAAAAAAAAAAAGGCACTCCATACTGTATTGATACTGGTTAAATGATAAATGAGGTTTATTTTGCAAGTTAGGTTTTTACAAACACTTTTACACGTTATTTTTTAAAACAACTTTAAATTAATAAGGTTAAATAATAATAAATATTTATGATGTACTCGCTGATGCCCGCGGCTTCGCCCGCTTGACCAATTATTCACTAAAACCTTCCTCTTGAATCACTCTATCTATTAAAAAAAACCCACATCAAAATGCGTTGCGTAGTTTTAAAGATCTAAGCATACATAGGGACAGACAGACGCGGCGGGGGACTTTGTTTTATAATATGTAGTGATGATAATGCATTTTTCCGTCATTTCACAGGCTCAATTTGGATGCAATACTCTCTTAGATAGTTTACTTTTGCATGTACCATAAGGTTATGAATGAACCCCGTGAAGGGAACCGTTATCGAAACACGATAAAATAATTAAAATATTGTAGAGAGATTATCTCTCTCTACCTACTGTATTTTGTCCCTGTATTATTTTATTTAAATCATGTAAGCATTCAAATTGGCTCACCTATCAAAATAACATGTTTAAAACTACTTCAAAGTAACTTGTCCAACCGAATATTAAGGACTAACATTATTGATACGTTATTAATAGGTCTGAGACATACTGTCACTGAGGAAGCAGAAAGGGAGGCCTTCGTGAGCTTAGTAACTATAGGTTCTTGTACAAAGTACTTTTGAGAAAGACTTATTGAGATGAAACTCTTAGTTGAGGAAGCCCCTAGTTGTTTGTAAGTATTTGCAAGAGTAGTGTGGAAATACTTGTTTAGTTAGAGGGTGGTTAAGTAATTAATATTCGTATATAGAAAGGTACTCTACTAATTGTTATGACACATTTAGGTAGAATAAGAATAATTTATTACAAAAGTGTAGGTATATTGTGTTATTTCTCATACAATGGTATGAATATTAGTGTTTGCAAGTAAACTATAACTAAAATATATTTAACAGTTGCAAGTTTGATAATGTTGAATTCAAATGTTTGGTAGCGACCGGCCCGATCGAGGTTACATTAAAGCTGGTGGTGGTATCCCATACTTATTTATTAGGTAGGAACCAGTATTAGTTAGTATTAGAGTAAGTATAATAGTAAGTATTATAGTGTTCTGACAGTCTCTTTAAAATATTTTTAACTTTATTTTATTTTTTTAAAGCTTGTGATAATCTAATGAAAGGGGTGAACTTACGTAGCCCTATCAAAATGTGTCACTCCCATGCCACAGTCAAAACACAAAACATAATCAAATATGCTACAAATGTAATCCCCATTTATCTCCCATCGCCCCCAATAGATACCTATTATCCTAATCAAATACCCTTTAATATCGCCGCCGTATGATATGGCAACACTACACTCTGTTTACAGACTCGTTACCCTTTGCCGTCACCGCGGCCGCACGCACGCCACGCGTGTGCAGGCGTGACACGCGAGTGACACGCGCCGTGCTGGCCGCGTCGCGTGGCGTGAACGAACGTCATACTTGTAATTATGTTAGCGGATTACACGCATGATTGATGTTGGCGTGTCAACGAATTTATTAGTTGTTATCGAATAAGTCTGTGATATGGGTGTTAGAGAACATAAACCTGGAGGTAGTTCCGGGAAGTAACCAAGTGCTGCGGCAGATCGATAGAGCTACGAGAACCACAAAGCCTTCCAGCTTTTTAATCGTCATGTAAAGAACAACAAGCTCTCTTTACTTCTCTCTAGTGGTTATCCTAAGCCAAGAAAAAGAGCAGAAGTACATGGAACCTCTCTGCAGCACGTCTACCTGATACCAACAGCACAACATCACTAAGTATAGATAGATATCCCTGCTTGATTGTACTCGTAACGAACTCGTAAAGTTTATGAAGATGGATGGATGTTTGTTACTCTTTCACGCAAAAACTACTGAACAGATTTGAATAAAATGTGGCACATGGATAGTTTATATCCTGGATTAACATATAAGCTTCTTTTTATCCAGGTAGTATGATCCCGTGGGACAGTTATGGAACTTGACGCGGGCGAAGCCGCGTGCATGAGCTGGTGTATAATATAGAGATACGTAAGGAAGGGGTCCGCAAGGGCCGATGCCTGCCGGGGCTGGGGGACTATTCGGAAGAGATACCGTGGCCCCGGAACACAAAGGGCGATGAAGGAACATGGATGGGTTTTAGTCAGTAAAAGTCTGACACTCCCTCCTGCTCCGCCCAGAGCGGGAGGAGTCATTTGATGATTTCCCATCTGAAAAAAAAAAAGTGCCATTTGTACCTATATAGGTCAGTAAGTATTATTGCCATGCCTTACCCTATGAATAAGAAGGACTATCGTAAGCTTCTGAATTGGAGGTATCATATTATGTTAGCATTGTACTACATTAAACCAATATTCCTCAACCAACGTATTGAAACTCTTCTTTTACCACTAAACAGACATTCTCACAAAAATCACAATCCCACATCAAAGTCGCCCAAAAATAAACTGTTTACCTTTTCCACAAAACATTAGCAAAGGAATCAAAGTATTAGATTGAAACATCAAGTCCCCGGCGGACGATGCCGCTGGCGGTCACATCCGGCTCCACCTGGATCCGTCCGGATATATCCAAGAATCCTTTCAGATACGTTCACCAAACTAAGATGGCGACACTTCAAGAACTTCGCCCCTTTCACAGTTTTACAAATCCGTAAGGATATCTGCGCTGACCGTTGTTTTGTGCATTCTGAATGTGGATAGGGCGACTGGGTTTTTATTATTATAGAAATAAGACGCAGATTTCAATTTCCTAGTTTTGGATTTCTTGGATAAAATTCTAATTAATATAAATTAAAGAATGAAATAATAATTAATGTAAATTATAATAATATTAATTTAATTGCTTGGAATCATGACAAGTGCCAGCAAATGGGATTACAACTTACACTATACTTTTCAACCGACTTCCAACAAGAGGAGGTTCTCGACAATTCGACTGTATTTTTTTTGTGTTTGTTACCTCAGAACTTTCGACTGGGTGAACCGATTTTGATGATTCTTTTTTTATTTGTGGTCCCATTTATATTTGGTGTGCATCTGATGCTTATCTTCCGAGATATACAATGGAACTCTTCAAAAATAGACAACAAATCTGCCGTGATTGCTGCAATCGTTTGGATGTTTATATCATGACGTAACATCACGCCTGTATGCTCTGAGGGGTACGCAGATGTGTACAATACATACAGATTTCGACAGTTAGGTATGTTAAGTTGGCGCATTCGTGTTCCACGCGCGCCTGAAAGAGATGTTAACAAAATAAAGGGGTCTGCAAGGTCCGATGCCTGCCGGGGCTGCGGGACTGTTCGAAATAGATACCGCGGCCCCGGAACACAAAGGGCTAAGAAGGAACATGGATGGATTTTAGTCAGTAAAAGTCTGACACTCCCTTCCGCTCCCGGGGTCAGTTGATGATTTCCCATCCGAAAATAAAAGGAAGACCCAAGAAGTAAGTTCCATTTATTGGGGATAAGCCTATTACCATGACATGTAATTGTTAACAATGTAAAATAAATTCATGGCAAATATTTGTTTGGGAACAACTAAAAATGGAAAAATAAAAAACTTTTATGGTCGGTGACAAAAAAACTAAATCAATCAAACTAAGGTCACCGACTTCTGAAGCTAAAGTATTTTTTCACTTTTTTGTGTTTTTTGAAGTTGGTTTTATTTCTTGCAAAAAAAGTTTTTTTATTATTTTAGATCCTCAATTGCATAAAAATAGCAATTTTAAATTATTGTATTTTCTTACAATATTCTAATCAGCAATTCAAAAATTCTTTGAACTGTCCAAAAACAATCTCTCATTAATTAAATGAAAGTGTCCTTCCAAACATAAAATACTGGCCATCAGCCATGTCCATACAATCGTTCGTCGTATCGTTCATTGATATTCAATTCGGAATCGCGCGGAGAAAGATCGCCCCGGGACATCGGCCAATTGAATTTGAAAACAGAACATCGAACGCGCCCTCCCCCTCACCCCCCCGTGCCACCCTCCGGCAGAGATGCCCCGACGTGGATGCACCATACAGCAGGGACTTTTGGGGATAAACTAGTGGTCACACAATAGAATAACCGACTATGCTATAATTATGAAGATTTAGAAGAAACAGACTGTCACTCCAGCAAATAGAAGTATTTTCCAAATTGCTTGTGCCATATCTGCGGTTGGCTACTTCTGTGAATGTACCTACTTCTAGTTCTACTCTACAAAAATGACACCCCTTGCAGGCTACCCTGTTGGGGCAACCCAGGACAGATGTACAGAACTTGTTTACAAAACAGTAAGTACAAAGAACTAGGTACAGCTATGAACACTTTAACACTGTATTTAATCGGCTTTTCCGGCGCCGTCTAATTTAAATTCTTCTTCGTCTTCCTGCGCTTGTCCCATGTTATTTGAGGTTGGTGCAACGTTTTTTTCTTCCATTCTTCCCTCGTCTTCCGTTCGTCGTTATTTACTCCTTTTCCTTCATATCATTCCTCACACAATCCATTCATTTTAAATTTAGAAAATTTAAAATGCATCTATACATATAATAAAATCGTTGAGACCAAAAAATCTGTTCATTGAAGATTAAAAAAAAAAAACCAGCCAGGGTGACTTGAAATAAGTAACTGAACATATTAAAACCATTTAAAAAAAATTTGTTTGTTTGTTTGTTTGTTTGTTTGTTTGTTTGTTTGTTTGTTTGTTTGAACGCGCATCACGTAAAAACTGCTGAACCGATTTTGTTGAAATGTTCACAAATCTGTTTAAATACATTCAGAATAACATATAGGCTATAGAAATTATGTTTTTTTTTGGAAAAAGGGGGTGAAAAGGGGGGGTAAAGTTTGTATGAAAAAAAAAAATTAGATTGTTCTAGAATCATGAAACTCAGAATAAATACTTATTAATAAAAATAAAGAAATACCTGTCTTAGCATTTTTTTTAAATCTCATCCAGAGGCGCAAAAAAGAGGGTTTTGTGTTTAAAATTAATAAACTTCAAACACCTATACAATCAAAACCAATGAAGTGTAACCTTTTAAAGTTGCTACATATACTCCATATCTAATACAGGTAAATATATTTTCTCAGATTTCTTGAAATTTGATTTTTGAGGTGAATACGCACAAAATAGCGGAACTCAAGAAAATCAGCTTTCCTCGGTTTAAGTAGTTGGTACGAAATGTTTGTGCGCGCATCACGTCAAAATTACTGCATAGGCTTCTTCAATATTTAAACTATATATTATCACGCTACTTCCTTACGGAAATAATGCAAAATTGCCTACCCCCTGGTAGGCAATTTTGCATTATTTCCGTATACTTCAATTGTTTGACGTTTCAGTCATGACGTAAGTACATGAGAACGGCTATTTGTGGCTTATGTCAACGAAGTAAATAGCCTTGCAGTTTCATGACCGCTCTGTAAACTACGGGGTTGCAGGTTCAAACCCTCCAACATTATTTTCACTTTTTGTGATTTGTTTAATTTTTTTTTTTGATGCTGTGAGGTTTCCTATATTTCATTTTGTATAAGTTGTGTGCATTTCTTATTTTTTTCGTGAAATATTTTTCCAAAAAGTAATAGATTAGTACATAAGGAAGAAGAATACAATCATGCTACCCCCAAATAAAATGGGATAAGGGCAGGAGTATGATGATGAGGATGATTTCTCCAAAAAGAAGTATAGCGAACACCAGAAGCCTGATAAATCCACGTGTTCTTGCCGTGCAAGAACTGTGCTATGCTATTCGCAATAATCAATAATCCATACGCAGTTTACGTAGATTATATTTACAGCTAAATTGTTATTGGCCTCATATCGTGTTTTCGGGCGGGAGGAGACGCCCGGGTTCTTCCATTGTGAGGATCGACCGGAGGCCACGGTGGAGGTGTGCCCCACTTGGGCGGAGCACCGCCGTGTCCTCGAAGCGGCGATCGGCGGCGGCGACCTCTCTCTCCCAGCCCTGGTTCAATACATGGTCCGGAGCGAGACGGAATGGGATGCCATCACCTCCTTCTGCGAAGCAGTCATGCTAGCGAAGGAGGTGGCGGAACGTGAGAGGGAGAGATCCTCACGTCCCGGCCACAGCGGGAGACACCCCGGGCGTCGAGAGCCACGTATTGGCCCCCGGCCACGTAGGCGCGGGCCTGTGGACGAGGAGCTACTGGCTAGCTCGCCGTCCGTCCGTCTCATGACGACAGGCCGTGTCGACGGCGCCTTCGTGTTCTACGAGCGCCTCAAAGAGAGTCAGCAAAAAAGAAGGGGTCCGCAAGGGCCGATGCCTGCCGGGGCTGCGGGACTATTCGAAAGAGATACCGTGGCCCCGGAACACAAAGGGCGATGAAGGAACATGGATGGGTTTTAGTCAGTAAAAGTCTGACACTTCCTCCTGCTCCGGGAGGAGTCATTTGATGATTTCCCATCCGAAAAAAAAAAGCTATATCGTGTTTGGGCTCATTCATGCACCTTGATGAGAACTTTCGACCTAGCTGGAGTATGACTGTCATCGAGTGTCTAAGGATGAAAACCTAAGGCTGTCGAGGGAAGCCCCAAATTGGAAAAACATAGTACAATATTTTAACGATGATTGCATATAATTCCGAGAAATTAAATTGTTACCTACTTGAATCTATACTTATTATTATAAAGGAGAAAAGTTTGTTTGTTTGGTTGGTTGAACGCGCTAATTTTAGGAACTACTGATTCCAGTTAAAAACATCTTTTAGTGTTGGATAGGCCATTTATCGAGGAAGGCTATACGTTATATAACATCACGCTACAATCAATAGGAGCGGAGCATTAATGAAAATTGTTGCAAATACAGCGAAAAATTATTGCTTTTGAGAGCTTCCTTTCCGTGCGCTGCGTAAACGGTTAAAGTTACTCAACAATCATACATGTATGACGGGATTGTTCCTCTTAAAAAGTCCGCTAAAGCATATTATCTGCATTTTTTTTAGGTTGACTCACACTCTCTCTAAGCCTCTCTCTCTCTTACGTAACGCAGACGAAGTTGCGCGGGTCAGCTAGTTTCCAAATAAATTGAAGTTTTTAAGTGTATTCAAAACCTACTTTCGAAATAAACATCATTTAAAAGAGTGATTTAACGTTTGCACTTTTTCGTAGCCTAAAAAACCGTAAAACGATAGTAGGTAAGTGCCTTGTCATCGAACCTGTAACAATTAAAAAACAATCCTCCGTCCCCAGCAGTCATGGTCACCATCGCTGCCGTGTGCCCAGCGCGGCCATTTCCCTGCCCATAGACAACAGTTTTATTGTTTTAATATTTATTTATCAGACGGCGTTTTTGCGTTATGCCCGCGTAGCGTCCTAGCTGCGTATCGTCGTGTAGCTGAGTGCCGCTCTATGACGTAGCAAATGGCAATACGAGGTGGACAACCGATGGAATTTTGGAGATGTGCCCACTGATTTTTCTTACCTAACAACTTTTCAAATATTAAAATCTCCTTCTTCTTTCGTATCGATGGCGCCTACCTGCGTCTTATTACATGAGCCTAGTCCGCCCAGTAGGTGTCCACGTTATTCGCGGCGCCTATACTTGTCATATTGTTTTCTCCTCGAATGTATAGACACATAGGACATTCCATCTCGTGGGCCATTATCATAGTCTGGTCTATTTCGATATAAAATGTGCACAATCACCTACTAACAAACTAGTCCTATACCAAACTCAATCTACAAACGATTCCCCTAACGTTGTCGTCGTATCCTCACTACGCCAACGGAGTCAGGTGAACAAAGGTCCGGCTTGATACGTCAGCGCGATTTAGAATAGCCACCCTCGTTTTATCGTAAACTTCACCACTTTACACATTACATACCAACACTGGAAGACCAACCTTAGTGCAATGACGTAAGTCTTGTACATCTGCAAAGCTAACTTTGACATGTATATGACGTTTTTATCAATACGGTTCGATGGATTTTGTGCTTTGTGCCATTGTGTTATGAATGTTATTATGTGTAAATGTAAGGTTGTGGTCGTGATGTCCCGCGTCCGGTAGTTCGGATTCAATTCAATATGACAGGCGTTTGATCGCGTCGTTTGGCGGATATTACTCAAACAATGTTCGAGTGCTTTTAATACAAATGCTACCTATTGGTTATTTGACGCATTGTTTGTTTGGATGACTTTTCTTGTTTGATTTTTCCTTTTTAAAACATCTCTACATATATCTTTCTGTCAGCAGGTCATTCATACCGACCATTCATTGTTGACGCTGGGGGGCAGGTGGACACTGCGTACTTCGACTTTCGGAAGGCGTTCGACACCGTCGACAACGATGTGCTGTTGGCTAAGTTTGCGGCGTTTGGTTTCACACCGCACCTTCTGTGATTCTTCGCGAACTACCTTGGCGATCGCCGGCAGTAGGTACGTTGAATTTGGTGGATACGTCTCCAAGCCTTATTTCACGTTTTCGGGGGCGAGTCAGGGTAGCAATATCGGTCCACTAAGCTTCATTTCGATGGTAAATGATCTCCCGGAAGTTGTAAAGGAGGCGAAGTGTCTGCTGTTCGCAGTATGCTGTGCATGAGCTACACTCGCGCGCGGGAACCACTGCTGCATCAGTATGAGATGGAAGCCGCAGCCATGTCACGAGTCACACATGTGAGGGACCTGGGGGTGGAGATGGTTCCAGAATTAATGTTTCGTGAGCACATCTTAGACATATGCGGCAAGTCCTTCCGAAATCTTGAATTTATACTTAGGCAGTGCAAAGACTTTCATAATACGGCCGTGGTTAGAATCATGTACACACACATGTAATAAATAAAAAAAAAACAATTCTGTTAGGTATTATTAGTAATCCAGGCAAATCCTAGGTTTTATTCCCAAGTCGAATATAGTTTTATTGGTTTTTTCATTCAACATTTCCTCAATTTTCTGTAAGCCGCCGCACAATTATGTTGCCCCTAATAGTTAATGATGCCGGAAGCTCATTCTACCTTTTAACAGAAGAGGCAAGGTGGAAGCACCGGTGTACAGGGTAGCCCGCGATAAGACTATTTCATGTAAAATTCATTCAATGGAATTAATGAACTTATAAAAGGTTGTATTGACGTTTTTTTTTTATTTAATCTCTATAAAGCCATATTTGTTACGGTCGCGAATCATATTTTAATCAACTGTATACAACCTGGCACTGACCTGCAAATTGCAAGAAACGTAAGAAAATTTGAATTTCGTGGGCAAGGTATCATAACACATCCATGTCATTATTGCACGAGTATGGAGGACCATACTCGTGCATTATTAACATAATTATAATTTGTAAAAGGTCGGTGTAACGATGGCCAGTAGGACGAGGAACCTACTCCAATGTTTTTGCTTGCACAACTTAGCCCTTCCTCCAGTTTACATCGTATTTCGCTTTCTAACTTGCCCGCCCATTTCTTGCTACCTAGGTACTTGCATAGTCTGGAGTTCTGTGCCGAGTGCCCGGCTTTATGACATATTTGCGATACAGTTTACCCAAAACTACGTAATTACATATACACCTATATGCATAGCTAAAAATGAATGGTGACTAGGCAAATATTCGTTTATTTACATAATAATCCTAATATTAGTGACGCACTCACGTATTCTTGAACAATCTCGTTTATAACAATTACATAGAGCGCCATCTCTGTTTGAACAGTGGCATAACACATAAGTAGTTACGACCAAGGTTACGACTTTGTTGGTATAGATGGCAGAACGTGTGATTTAAATTTTTAATTAACATGCATAGTTATTATGGTAAAATGTACCTTAATTAAAGAAAAATAGCAATAAATTAATACATTTTTTTAAATGTGTTCATTTATCCACCTGTTGCATTATTTCCCTCGCAGAGTCGCAGTTCGTTGACCCATAAAAAAATATGAATGGAGTGACAGCTGTTGTCATTTTGTTTGGCGTTTGTCTGTCATTGAATCCGGCGGTGGGCAAGCGACCGGTCGTAAACAACGTGCTTTTAATAGTTTTTGTTTAATAACCATCGCTAAAACATATCCAATATGAAAGGTGACAAGAACGTAGACATCCAGCAACTTAAAGACATCGCCAACAAGCTGAGGATCGACAGCATCGTCGCTACTAACGCTTCCAAATCAGGGTGAGTGGATAACCTTATTGCATTCGCCGCTTCATTGAAGGTCCAATGAAGGTTATTTTACCGATTCCTTGCCTATTAGAATCTTAAAGCGGATATTCCTATTGTAATTCCACTACTTGAACATCAAACTGGATTAAATAAACAAAGTCAGACAACACTTTGGCATACTTTTGTCTATATTTTGTCTTGTATTATGGGTATTTAACCAGTTTATCGAGTACCGCCGGCCGGCATCACAGACCATTGGGGTCATAGGTCGCTTACTTAACAATTCCTTTGCATTTTCGTAACGTGTTTCAACAGTGGTCGCATAATTTTCCATTGTAGGTTAGTTTGGCACCACGTGATGGCGGCGTCGTTGCTATCACGCCATGGTTTCAAGGTCATCGCCCTTAAAATTATGTCACTATCAGAAATCGATTGTTTTATTGTATTAGAGTATGTCATGCATGATATTATTGTAATGCTAATAAGAATTTTCCACCAACCAACAAGTTTACCTAGTTATACCAACTACCTTCAATTTTGTTTTTAATAAATTTTGTGTATCATAATGGAAGTAGTGTGTTATTGGTCATGCATGCATATACACATAGACTACTGAAATTACGAAAAGATGGCCTCATTAAAAACTTTTTAATTACAATGTTGTAACAACCTGATAACTTTGATTACAAAATGTATATGTATGGTGCACTCCACTCTACCGCTTATAATTATCTCGCCTTGTAATTAGACTTAAATGGTAGTGCATTCAATCAAGTTTCATGAAATAATTGAACTAAACATTATTGTGCATATCAGGTAAGATTTAACAAATTGTTAAATCTTTATAAACAAAGCAGATAATCTAGAAGAGATTTCTTTAGAAATAAGCATCACCTTTGTACTATTTTCTGTTCCTTTCTACTTTTTTTTATATTTAGTGTGTATATAAATTGCTAACTACTTATATAAAAAACAATATAAAATAACTTAAGATACTTATGTAATTAATTACTTAGGTGTCCATTATCATGCCTACTTTTCAATGAAATCTATACTTTACATCAGCTTTCTATTAAACATAGATATTTGCCATGATTGTAGAGTTTTTAAATAGATGGTAATCATATTTGTCAAGAATATTTGCCAAATCATAACTTGTGATGAATCATGTTCATAACTGCCAAAAGTTAAAATGAAGGATGATAAACAAATCTAAAATAATACTTCCTGAAAATGTTGTTTCACAATTATTTGAAATAATATTATCTATATCTATACTAATATTATAAAGAGGAAAGTTGTGTATGCAACAAATAAACTTGAGAATTTTTTTCAGCAATGAATAGCTACATTATCAGTGAGTAACCTAAGCTATATTTTATCCCGTAACTACCCCTGTACTCCCACAGGAACGGGAACTACGCGTGTGAAACTGCATGAAATCTGCTAGTTTGAAATAAATTCATCCATTCATTGGCAGCCTTCCAAAGACCAATTTGACACATGGATGGAGATCAAGCATAGTCAGCTTAAAATGTCCCGCTGCTGGGGCCTTCTATCTGTGAGACAGAGTGGGCCGTAATCCACCACATCGGCATCGGATGTCGTATCTCTAAGAATTTCTCTTTCTAGAAAATTCAGGCTTCCTCACAATATCTTCCTTTACCATTTTCAGAGCAGTTTTTTTTCATTGACCTTTATTGTCCCACTGCTGGGCAAAAGTCTCCCCAATAACCTTCCACTCTGCTCTATGTGCGCTTTTTGCTCCGGCCAATCTCTCACAAACGCATCTACGTTTAAGAGCAGTACTAAATAAATAATTTACGCAAAGTGAAGTGCATGGTATCCGGTATAAAATGCTTACTAGTAAAATCTGCCTTGCATAACACATTCCTGCTTATTTCCGTTCAATCATTAAGTGAATATTAGCCCAGTTATCTACAACATAACACAGTTATGTAACCGAGGGTCCCAGCTGTCGCAACAGGGAGCAATCTTAGGGTCAACTGACACAACTGATATCAGACGTCAGCTGTCAAGGTGCTCGGTAATGTCAAGTTAAGGTTAGTCACGGTAATCTATTTATTTGATCGTTTGAAATAATAGAGAAAGAAGTGATCTGTAAAGTATTATCACTTGCATAAGCAGGTGGTTTCTTAAACCATGGAAATCTGTCAACCAGCCAGTGCTTACAGTTGTAATATTGTCTTTTTAAAGAAGCCCATTCCTGCAATATAGTAATTTCTCAGGCACCCACTCATTTTGAAAAAGTACCAAGGTCTTAGACTTAACTTTAAAAAGTGTTTTGCTCCATGTTCTGCATATTGTTACGAACGATTGTGGAACTCATATTTTTATGAAAAAGATCATAATAATATCTCCAAGTTACAATCGTTATTTCTCGCGAAAATTGGTAAGGCAAGTACCTATGAGTGAAGCATTAATAAGCACTATTTTTTCTTGTGCTAATTTGGCACTGTGAATGAGTGAGAACCTTGGACTGTCCATGCAACAGCCCTGCATCATGTAACTCCTGTTCCTCTTGGTAAGAGGTCTCGGGTAATTTAAAGGACAGGATCAGTGACAACCATGAAATTTTTGCATATATTAACACACAAATATAGTAGTTGCTGTGACAACAAAGCAATATTTATATTATCAATCGATGTTATCTTATTATGAATAAAAAGCTATCACACTTTCGTAAACAGATATGAAAGATAGCTGAAGTATTGATTTTTATTTATTTTAATGTAACACATATTATTTAGATGTATAGCATGACTATTACTTTATTCATTCATGGAAAAGTTATGTATGAGTTCAGCAGCATGATAGCGCATCATTTATTTTCTTGATTTTTTATTATTTCTTCTTATTATCCATGAGTTTCATAAACCAATCAAATTACTTAATGATAGGTGCTTATGGTGCGAGTTTTTAGTAACAGTAAGCGACATCTGCATTGTTGGAATCTCAATTCTCGGCACTGAATCGAGCGTCGAAAGACCGATGGGGCGGTTTTCTTTAGATGTCACTTTAGTTTTCTTTGTCGAGTTTTAATTGGTAAAAATGGGCATTTGCGTTAGACCATAATAACTAAACACTCCCTTGAAATGAGCATACCAATGAAGTGAGTTTACATTAGTTTAACACCATTTTCGTTATAGGTGGTTATAGGTACAATATTCTAAGTAGGTATGCCACAGCACCAAAACTTGATCTACACAATTCTGCATACATAGACGCGTGTACAGTGACAGTGCTACATCAACTTGTTTGTCGGACGTGGGCAGTAGCATTCACACATTTATTTGATTAATTTATTTACATGAACTAACATAACATTGACTTACTATGTACTCTGTTACCGTAAGCACTTCGGGGTTAACAAATACCGGTTTCACTAAACCTAGGCTGCACTTTAATTAATGCCTAAATAAAGTGCTTTGTTGAACCTTAGACTCTCGGGTACGAAGAACTGTCGAAAACTTGTTTACTAGTTTGTCGTAACTATTAGATAACACAGATAATATTGTGAGGCAGAGTACAAGAAAACAATGGATAATTTCGCAATAATACGTATGAGCATCGATGGTTCAGTGGTAGAATGCTCGCCTGCCACGCGGGCGGCCCGGGTTCGATTCCCGGTCGATGCAATATTCTTTTTGTGATTCGTAATATTTTTTTAAATATTCTTTGTGGATTTCACAATTATTATTCTTAAAAAAAGCTTGAATTACTCGCCATATTATTGAGATATTGTGAAAGTTGTTACTACCTAGTCCTACTATAGTTTCAATTAAAAACAAGTTTTTGTGCCTTTTAAAAATT
Source organism: Xestia rhomboidea (assembly GCA_963853795.1). Taxonomy (NCBI): domain Eukaryota; kingdom Metazoa; phylum Arthropoda; class Insecta; order Lepidoptera; family Noctuidae; genus Xestia; species Xestia rhomboidea. The sequence continues at coordinate 17,102,368 of OY970778.1, forward strand.
TTCGGTCTACATCACATCACTTGGTCATGGTTACAAGGTTTTGCACAAAAACTGACGGTGTGCTATTTCGTCGAAATTAAAAATAAGTCTTTCATTAGGTACTTACTATTATAGGTGAATGACCGACAGTCAAGCCGAAGGTTGAATCAATAAACAACTCATCTTCCGGCTTAGGGTCAACAGGCATTCAGCCTTCATCCCTTCACTGCTATCTGATTCTGTGATGTTATTATAGTACATTATGATATAAGTGCGGTAAGTTGAAAATTACAGCCGAGGCGATATTGCTTGCCCGAGCCGTAGGCGTGCATTTTACTTTACAGCACAAGTACGTAATGAGATACATTACGATATTGAAATTGGTGAAATAAGAGACCCTTTACGAGCAAATGTGTTATAATAGTTATTTGTTATACAAGAGTGCAAAGTTGCTTTTTAACCGCGTGTTCCATTTTGATGACCGAGCAAGCGAAGGATTCTAAAATTGAATCAAAATTAGAATCCTGAGTAACGCTCAGGATTCTAATTTTGAATCACTCGCTGCGCGAGGGAATCAAAAGAGCACGAGGTGAAAAATCTTTGCACTCGAGTGCAACACGTAACTTTTCATTCCACCTCAGCGAGGAAATGACTAAATGCAAAAAAAAAACGTTTACAATCACAAGATAGGTACACTTTTATTTCAGTTTAGGTATTAATTACTACATTATGACAGGTAAGTATTACAGAATAATCTTTAAATTATAACAAAATAATACTAAGGTATAATTAAGAAAATTTTAAAGTAACGTTGCTACAGTTATTTAAATTGAGTGTAATATTTTTGTTTGGTACTGTAATATTGGTGTTAGTCACTTGTGTACTGTTTTTCGGTAAACTATCTGTCATACTTAATAGTTGTACCGATTCAGCGGATTCCCTTGGCGTGAATGTTGGAGAGAGAGGGAGATGGTTAGGTGTTTCATAACGGCTTATTTTTGATGTAGAAGGGCCAGTCCAAGGATCCGATTGAGGCTCTTTCAGTGCTCCTACGATGCCTTCACATATTTTAGACTTATTTTGGATGGAATCCTCTATGTATCCCTCTACAACTGCATTGGACTTCCAGCCTCCGTGGCGCTTAAGGGACAGGAGATCAGCTCCGGAATCAGCTAAAAGTGTGGCTGAAGTTCGTCGGAAACAATGACCCGTGTACAACAGGGGTTCTGGAAGTTCAAGAAATGTTGCTATTTCTCGTGGGATACTGCCAATTTTATTAGTACCCTTAGGCTGTCTAACACACTTTCCATTGCGATACTGTAGAAAAAATCGATTGATTGGAGTGTTAGGCGGGCGTAAGGCTTGATATTTCTCAACAATCGTTACGTATTCCTTGCGAATGACGAAGTTGCGGTCTCTTTTTGTCTTTGTATTAGGTAAATTAATTAATAGTAAGTCATCTGAATGTTTCTCAATGTTTTTGACATTAGGTTGTGTTAGTTCATTAGTTCGACATGCTCCGTTTATTCCAATAATAAGAACAACCTGTAACGTAAAGAGTATTGTAGTAGATAAATGAATAAAATTGATATGAACGCATAATTATGCCTATCAACATCTACTAAGTATACTATTTAATTGAGATTAATATACTTAATAAGTAGATACTGAATGTGCAACTGACTTACTTTTGCCGCCAAATATACGGAATCGGGTGCTTCGTTAAGAAACTTTTCAATATCAGATACTGTGAAAACCTTCGATTTTTTTGGTTGATGACCAGATGAGGCTCTTTTTAAAAATGCCACTAATTTAGGATAGGTATCGATATGTTTGTCTTTTTTCATCTTTATTGTTGCTTTTAGCATCGAATACGTACTCCATAGAGTGCTTGCTTTCTTGTTCTCGGATAATTCTATAAAATATGCCAGCAAAACGTTTTCTGAGAAAGTTTTGGCTCCTTTTGCTAGTCGCCACGTGTTGAACATATCGTACTGTTTTAAATACTTCTCGCGTAATTGTTGAGGGAGAAAGCTCATTTGCGCATTATTAACAGTTTCAGTCAATTCTGTTGGCGTCAAGCAAACTTCCTCGTCGCTAGAATCACTCATTTTAGTTTTTTCACTTGTTTTCAAGTTTCTTGTTTTTAATATAAGGTTTAACAATGACGTGAAAAAATGCCGCGTAAAGACCCGCGTACAAAGCAAATTGAAAAAAGAACACCAAGAAGGTTCCGAGTCTGAGTTTTTAACAAATTAAAAAAAAGTTGTATGATATATTCGGCACCATAGAGGTAGCAGTAAATAGGTTTAATGTTTTTTTTAATTCACAAACTTAGCGCACACGATGTTCTAAATTCAATTTACTTTATCCTCTAGAGAATAAAAACGGCTTTTCCACTCAGATATTGAAGATTAAAAATACTCTTTCCGAGATGGTGGGATGAAAAACATTTTACTATACAGGCTACCGCTGGACATGATTATCTAAATATACAACATGTAACATAATTAACGCACACCCTCAGACACCCCAATTAGTTTATTATGTTATAATCATAATACATGCACTGAATTTTTAATTAAACATGTATAAGCAATGATTATTTAATAAATTAGTTTTCCTAATTCCGGAAGAATGTTGTAGTCACAGTACAAATCAACGAACGCACACAGTCGCATACGTAGGTCTCATACCTACGTATGCGACTGTGTGAGTCTTGCTAGCCTTGTAGGTATTCGCTCGCGTTCGAGACAGCTGTTAACGTCGCGTTGTCGCTCGACTCAACTTCAATAGAAAACTTCAATACATTTTAATGCCTGTTTTCTTAATTGATGTTTTAATTTAGAAAGCACTTCGTCATTTTTTATCAAAAGCGTTCACTATCCTATTTTTTAAAATAAACTAGCGATTTAATACGTCCCCACAAAAAAAGTCTTCAAATCAGCTGATTGGGGATTCTCATCGAATTAATCCCATATTTCGTTTTGAAAACGAGTACGTGTACGCCAATCGGCTCCCCTGTCGATGGCTGTGTTCGGACGGAACGTTCCATGGCCACGAAGTAGCAGATAACATAGTCCTAGCCTGCGGTCTACTCTTGTACCATACCTTTGGTTGACTTGAATGTTCTGCCAGCTAGAACCACATTATCACCACACTGCACCGTGCCACAATCCTCACCATTAGTCACCATTTCACTGAACATTTTGTGTCAATTATTGCAAAGAAAGCGCGCGCGAAAAACTATTTGCATAAGTACACTGTACGGAAGTTAGCGCGTGACTAAATATTGTTTACATTTATTTAAGTTAGCTTTGATTGTAGGCGCCGCCGGCGCCGTCCGGTGGCTATCTCGCTCTATCCCAGGTTTTTAATTTGCACGAGAAAGGGAACGAAAACAAGTATCACATATTTTACATTTTGTTGGTTTATCTATTGTGTCCTTTAACGAGTGCCTGTTTAATGTGTGCGTGCGGTTGAATCGCCAAGTTTACCTAACTGTATTTGTAACGACTTTAACTTACTTGAAATAAGGTTCATTTTTCTTTATTTTGTATTGAATGGCGGAATTTGTATTAATACAAATAAAACTGCACTTTTAAAAGTCTTATTGCCTTGAGTTACGGTCCATTTCAGTTCGCTTGGACTATACAGGGGTGGTGTGGCTATAAATTACGTAGCTTTAATTATTTTTGGGATAAAAAATTACCTACATTAAAAATTATAGAAATCGATTCAGTAAACGATTCCGAACAAAGTAATTTCAGGATGTGCGTTAATTATGTTACACGTTGTATAAAAGAAGAAACTGACTGACTGACTGACTGGCTGACTCATCTATCAACGCACAGCCCAAACCGCTCGGTCTACAGATTCCAAATTTGGCAAGTAGGTTCCTTATGTGGTCTAGGGGTGCACTAAGAAAGGATTTTTCAAAATTCAACCCCTAAGGGGGTTAAACAGGGCTCCAAAGTTTGTATGGGGAAACAAGATTAGTTAGACTATTTTATTCAAAACTTCGCAGGAGTGCTCCTATAGATAAATGAGTAGAAACGGGTTTCAGGTTTTTTCAGAATTCAACCCCTAAGAGGGGAAAATTTATGAACATGGGTATAGTTTGTATGGTGCATCTGGTCAGGTGTATTGCAAAAACAACGATTTGAAGATCAAATATGGCGGACCTGAAATACCATCATCCCCTGTTGGGTTGCGATGGGGTTGAAATGTCTAAAAATCAATATGGGTGTCGATACCGAGATTATCAGGGGTGCTGATTACGAATATGGCATTTATTTTGAGTTCCAGAAGATGGTGGATTCGACTTCTATAAAGGGTTCTTTGTGATTACGATGATGATTGTGATTACGATGATGATGATTGTGATGATGAAGATTGTGATTGTGATGATGATGATTGTGATTACGATGACAATGATTGTGATAGTGATTGTGACAGTGATTGTGACAGTGATTGTGACAGTGATTGTGACAGTGATTGTGACAGTGATTGTGACAGTGATTGTGACAGTGATTGTGACAGTGATTGTGACAGTGATTGTGACAGTGATTGTGACAGTGATTGTGACAGTGATTGTGACAGTGATTGTGACAGTGATTGTGACAGTGATTGTGGCAGTGCTTGTGGCAGTGATTGTGACAGTGATTGTGACAGTGATTGTGACAGTGATTGTGACAGTGATTGTGACAGTGATTGTGACAGTGATTGTGACAGTGATTGTGACAGTGATTGTGACAGTGATTGTGACAGTGATTGTGACAGTGATTGTGACAGTGATTGTGACAGTGATTGTGACAGTGATTGTGACAGTGATTGTGACAGTGATAGTGACAGTGTTTGTGACAGTGATTGTGACAGTGATTGTGACAGTGATTGTGACAGTGATTGTGACAGTGATTGTGACAGTGATTGTGACAGTGATTGTGACAGTGATTGTGACAGTGATTGTGACAGTGATTGTGACAGTGATTGTGACAGTGATTGTGACAGTGATTGTGACAGTGATTGTGACAGTGATTGTGACAGTGATTGTGACAGTGATTGTGACAGTGATTGTGACAGTGATTGTGACAGTGATTGTGACAGTGATTGTGACAGTGATTGTGACAGTGATTGTGACAGTGATTGTGACAGTGATTGTGACAGTGATTGTGACAGTGATTATGACAGTGATTGTGACAGTGATTGTGACAGTGATTGGTTAACATGTAGGATACCATTTATCCCTTTTATTTTGATCCATTGGGACAGAAACCGAACTTTACGCGGGCGAAGCCGCGGGCAACAGCTAGTGTATTTATAAGCTTCTCCATTGCCGAGGTTCTCCAATCGCATGCTTTAGAGAACCTCGGCTTCTGTCATCCAAGGACGTCCTCCCTTACGAAACTTAATTTAACTCTTATGTCATGCTCTGTAACGTTGCTTTTTGATTGTTCTTAAGACTCCTATATCTACTTGCACTCGCCGTTTACTCCATTTTCAGCTGTATGGCCAACGTCGTAAAGTTAACTTTTGTCCGCAGTCACCCGACATCATGCGCGTCCATGGCGGAGATCATGTCGGTGCTGTTCTTCCACACGATGCGCTACAAGATCTCCGCGCCCAGGGATCCTTCCGCCGACCGGTTCATATTGTCCAAGGTAAGTGGACTCAAGTGCCCATCAAGAGTGACGACACTGATCTTTATAACAGTGCGCAAAAGACGTCATTCGAATTTCCCCGTCAATAAGTGTGGTCTCTCCCATAGAAGTGATACAGACCAGTTGACAGTAATTCAGTCAACCAATAACAGCAAATTGGCATGCGTTTGAAAAGTTAGCTAATTGTTTTATTGTTCTAAAAACCAGGTGTTGATCTATACTTAACTAAATCTTTACCCAACTGCAATACATTATGGGGGATTATGTTCTAGGCAACTGGGCAAAGCAATGCGGTGTCTTTGTTCTTTTATATTGCATGTCATAATAAAATGCACCATCATAATGGAGACGTCGCGTCGACTTCATTAGATTGCACCAGTGTCACGTTACGCTGAACACTAAAGTGTCGTATTGCAGATGTTCTTGAAACTTTGCATTTCGATCATGCTGTCTGCTGTAATGTCAATTTTATTTCCTTGACATAAGGTTAAAGTCAGCAAAAAGCTAGGGGCGATGCCTGCCGGGGCTGCGGGACTGTTCGAAACAGATACCGTGGCCCCGGAACACAAAGGGCGATGAATCAACATGGATGGGTTTTAGTCAGTAAAAGTCTGACACTCCCTCCTGCCCCAGAGCGGAAGGAGTCATTTGATGATTTCCCATCGGAAAAAAAAAGGTTCAATTTCTATCGACTTATAAATACGAAAAATATACTTTACTCTTTTGATACCCTTGTTCCAATTCAATAATAAATAGGTTTTAGGAATAGTTGTACTGTTGAAAAGGTCATAATTAAGTTGCAGTAAAAATTAAACTGTATATCCAGGCACTAAAGTAACTTTCACGTTGACAGGGTCACGCCGCCCCCATCCTATACGCGGCCTGGGCTGAGGCCGGCCTCTTCCCCGTGGAGGAGCTGAAGAACCTCCGCAAGCTGGACTCGGACCTGGAGGGCCACCCCACTCCCCGCCTGAACTTCGTGGACGTGGGCACCGGCTCGCTGGGACAAGGGTTGGCTGTAGCGGCGGGTATGGCCTACGTCGGCAAGTACTTCGACCAGGCGCCTTACAGGTGAGTAACAATAAACAAGGAGAACTCTTCAGCAAATACTAGCTATTCATACTGATCTTATTGTTTGCATGAGCACTCACTTAGAATTAGAAACACGTCATCATCATCAGCCTATTAATGTTCCCACTGCTGGGACACAGGCCTCCTCTCTAAGAGATCCGGGAATTAGAAACACAATGGATATAAATTGATTTGTGCTGACAAGTACTATACAATTAAATAAAATGGAAGTGTGTGTTTGTAATTTCAAAAAACAGCTTTTTACTGAATGCATTTGAAAGTTATATTATTTACTCGTATTATTTAATTTTTGTTGGCTGTTTGTTCTGTGATAGATGATGTTATAAGGAGTAACTTAGGCTACATTTTTTAGAAAAAGAAGGTGGGGTCTGGCCACAATAACGAAAACCCTTGCAATTTGTTAAAAAAATCCGATTCAAATAGGGAAGTAATATTTTATAATATTTCAAGTGGACGAAGGTGCCTCCTATGACAAAGAGGTGTTCAAACATTCGTGTCGTTGTAAGCAATCTCCCCACACTCCAGGGTGTACTGCCTGGTGGGAGACGGCGAGGCGGCCGAGGGTAGCATCTGGGAGTCGCTGCACTTCGCGAGCCACTACAAGCTGGACAACCTGGTGGTCATCTTCGACGTCAACAGGCTCGGCCAGTCGGAGCCCACCTCGCTGCAGCATCAGGTATGAGATGAGATGAAATAATCATTGATTTGCTCAAACATAAGTACAGCACATACTGCAAATTATCAGCATACAATAGATGTTATACATAATATACGTATATTAAAATAGATCACCTTCCATGTGAATGGTGACGGAACTTAGGCATATTTTGGGAGATGGTGTTTTATGATGAAACATGCAAATGTTGTTGTTTTATGCGTGGTCGAGTCATAGTTGCACAAAGCGGTCAGCGGGCATCGGTTTACCTCTTTTCATACTTTGGTTCACATCGTGAACTACCGAAAGAGCCGAAACGAAGTATGAAAAGAGGCTCGCCCGGGTCAGTCGGTCGCTAGCTGGCGGTGTGGCCTGCGCTTTATAAATGTTTGGTAGTCCTCTGAGTAGAAAGCCTTAAAAAACTTGCCATTCAAGTAGATCATACTAGAGCATATTAAATAAGACTGCCCAATTAAATCAATTCAATAATTCTGACCTTTCTGCGAGAAAGAAAACAAGCTGTCATGTTATTTTTCTTATCCACACGTAGAAGAGCTATTTGCCGCACCTTAGCGCCCGGCGCCCTAGTAATAAGTACGTAATGAGCTAGCGTCAGCCAGCGAGAGTTGCGCCGGTTCGCCCTGAGCTGTGCCAGATTATGCCGTGCAACACCGATTAGATAACATTGTGTTTAGTAACCATGCAATATTATGTCATGTGATACTGATATTTTATACACGGCATTTAATTTAAAATCATGCATGATTCAATCGCTCAATGATCGTTCATATTTGATGTTCATGTTCGATCGACATGCAAGGAAAAAGGTTGTTTGTCATGACGACCTTGTACTGCTAAATCATCTTTTGATTTAAAAAAAGGAGTCTCAGAAACCGAATGACGAAGCGAGGTTTGTTACGTTCATTGATGACAAGGAATAATAGCTACCTCGTAAATTAATAATGACTATTCATATAAGGCGTCATTTTTCACGGAAGAAGTGAAACAACGTATAACATATAGTATGCAGTGTAATGCAAGTTCGTTTGTTGTGCTCATTCAGATCAGCACATGTCATACTCCTAAGAAGGATAATGATAATCATCTATATCTATATATGATCTATACTAAGTGCAGCTGAAATGTATTGTGCCTAATAAAATCATAACATGGTCAGAAACCTTTCCTAATAAGCGAAGAAAATGGCAACTACAAAACGATGCGTCAATCACAATGTGTTAATCTCAACTACATACATCTTATTTGACGTGGAAAAGTGTTTAATGTTAACCAGCTAAACGGAGGAAGCGGTTCTCAATTCGACTCGTACATTTTTTCTATGAATGCCCACGCGTATTTTATTACAGAGTAGTCCGATTTTAACGATTCTTTGTTATTGTTACCAAATTGATAAAAATGATAAATGATTAGTAACCCTTGTTCCCAGTTGGACGTGTACGACTCCCGCCTGAAGGCCTTCGGCTTCCACTCGCTGGTGGTGGACGGGCACGACGTGTCGGAGCTGGTGAAGGCGCTGGACGAGGCCGGCGCCACGCGCGGCCGGCCCACCGCGCTCGTCGCCAAGACCTTCAAGGGGAAGGGCTTCCCGGGGATCGAGGACCTGGAGAACTGGCACGGGAAGGCCTTGGGAGCAGATGGGGACAAGATTATCAAGGTATGCTAGAAAATTTTCATATTGAACTGACACTATGTGGAGTATCGTGGAGCCCTGACATCTCTAAGAGATGAAATGCTTTAAATCCCGAAAAAAGTACTGTTCCCGAGGATACGAACAATAACCTTGTTATGATAATAGAACGCCACGTGTATATAACAAGCAGAGTACAACCCGAATGGACTGTCAAATTCTAAATTAACGCGAGCGAGGCCAAAAGCCAGAGGAGCACAGCAAATGACGTCACTCTACATGCTTTGCTACATGTAAAAATGGAGGTTTTCTATTCGATCCGGATAAAAGTAGCTCACAATGATATTTTCATCCCATCTATTCGAAAAGGACGACTTGGTTCGCCTTTAAGTGCGCCCAAAGGATGTGTTTTCTATAAGAAACTTTTAGCGGGCAGTAATGAGTATTTAATCCTCTTTATAAGTGCGTCGCAATTATCTTTGCCGCGCACTTTTTGAATTTGGATCATCTTAGTGTTCAACACCAAAGAAATCGAACGCAAATATTGTTTGAATATAGACTGGCTGGTACGACGGCCTATAGCCGCGCCGCCGGCTGAATAAAAAAAAAGAAATCAAATTAAAAACGCGCGAACTATAGCCCGCGTTTTCGTCAATATTCACGGATTGTTAGAAATGCATGGTTTGATTTTGAAAAATGAGTTCAAGTATCAGTGACTAAAATATAAGGCACCATTTATTTACTCATAGTAGATGATGAAAAGTAGAGTGTATCACTCGGGCGCAAAGTATATTTTTGGCTCAGGCGACGTACTTTGAATCCCTCGCTACGTTCAGGATTCTACTAAAGAATCCCTCACTTCGATCTGGATTCAAAAAAGCACCCTCGCCGTAAAAATATTGTTTTGCTCCCTTATGATACAATCTACTATACAATAACGAAGAAATAAGTTCTGCACTAACTAATTAAAAACTAATGCATGAATTTATACATTGCATTTTATTTTTATGCATTGTTAACGGTTAGTGCAACATTGACCTTGTTTGTCGTACTCACGCGGCCGCTGTCGGTCGATGGTGGGCAGTAACTTCAGACATGTGGATTTATTTCGTAGGGATCTATGAATTTGCTGACTGCCATCAGTCGCAAGTGTTACTGCTGAACATGGGCTTGGGTTTCCATCAGGTACTTCTCATTGTCAGCCTGGACCCTGGATTTATGCCCAGCTAATGTCAATAGCCCCCCCCCCCCCACCCCCCATCCCCAATTACATGTGATATAAACATTCCTGGTGAAATATGGGGTCACCCCAGTTACAATACTAAGAAGTGGGTGAAGGGTGGGCTTTTTGGGAGACTGTTTCATCTACTTATTGTACACATTCGGTTTAAGGACGCGTTTGCAAAATTGATAGGTACAGAATCGAACTACTACATTGACAAGGGTCATACACACAAGTGTACGCACGACTAACTGCGAGAATAGTAGTCAAGTGAACTCATTTTGATGCTTTGAAAGATTTTTACGTATTTCTTAGAAATAAAATTATGGTAGGTCCCGACAAAATGAAATATTTTTGCTGTTTTTACGAATTACCTCCGGACTTGATGGAATGACCTGAAGGTGTACTTCGGTGACTGCTACTGGAACTCCTCGACGTGTTGTACTAGGTGAGTCGAGTTTGGGCTCGTTTTGATAGTTATGATAAGACCTGCTGGAAGGTGTAGGTACTTTCAAGATTATTAAAACAACAAATCAAACGTTACCAATTTTTTATTGTGAGAATATTTCTTTGAATATGTCAAAGAGTTCCAGTAGCAGTCACCGAAGTACACCTTCAGGTCACTCTATCAAGTCTGAAGGTAAGGTCTCATCATAACTAACAAAACGAGCCCAAACTCGGCTCACCTAGTACAACACATCGAGGAGTTCCAGTAGCAGTCACCGAAGTTCACTTTCAGGTCACTCTATCAAGTCCGGAGGTAAGGTCTCATCATAACTAACAAAACGAGCCCAAACTCGGCTCACCTAGTACAACACATCGAGGAGTTCCAGTAGCAGTCACCGAAGTACACCTTCAGGTCACTCCATCAAGTCCGGAGGTAAGGTCTCATCATAACTAACAAAACGAGCCCAAACTGGGTTCACCCAGTACAACACGTCAAGGAGTTCCAGTAGCAATCATCGAAGTACACCTTCAGGTCACTCCATCAAGTCCGGAGGTAAGGTCTCATCATAACTAACATAACGAGCCCAAACTCGGCTCACCTAGTACTACATGTGAAGGAGTTACAGTAGCAGTCACCGTAGTACACCTTCAGTTCACTACATCAGGTCCGGAGGTAAGGTTTCATCATAACTAACAAAACGAGCCCAAACTCAGCTCACCTAGTACAACACGTCAAGGAGTTCCAGTAGCAGTCACCAATCACTTCATCAAGTCCGGAGGTAAGGTCTCATCATAACTAATAAAAATCTTACCTTGTCAAGTATCAAATTTGGTTTATCGAATATTTTGTGTTTGTACAGCGATCTTTTTCAACTCGAGCCGCTCCAAACAGGCGTTACGTGTTTACTCTCGACGGCGGCCGTGCGCGGACTGAAGTTTCATTCAAAGTGCTTGTGCAATAAATCAAGACGGGTATCAAAAATAAAATAAACCCTAATGCAATCGATTAAGATTCATCCAGAATAGCAAAAAATGTGAAAAAATAACATTTGGTTTTAATTTTTCCTGCAACTATATAAATCATTTAGATAAAAAAAAAATCCTTGCATTAAGAATTGATTATATTTGCCAGCATACAGTATTTTTAGAAATAGTAAAATATGTTAATAATAGCACAAAAAATGTACCTAAACTCAACCCTGTATCGTTAATTTTATGGAAAATGGCAACGACAGATCGATTTTACATTATAAAAAACTAAAATTTTCAATGATCAAGTACCTATTATTTGAAGATGAAGAACCAATCTATACGAGGTAGTTATTAGTTATATTGCATTATGTTTGGTTATGCCATAAAATTGTACCGAAAAACAGCATAATTTTACCTGATATGCAAACGCGCCCTTAAATAATTTTGATTAAAGTGCTGTTAATTAGTTTAATCAATGCTTATGTACAAGTCTGCCTCTCCTGTTGGGAACAGCAGGCGTTATATAAGTAATTATAGGATTTTAGGATTAGGATTTTTTATGAATAAGGCTGTAAAAAACTCCTTATTCATAAAAAATCCTTAATTGAGGTTTGATCGGTCTGCCAGTTAGCAGACTCATTAAGCTTGTTAGACGGTTGTCAAGAAGTATGATTCATAAACGCTTCCTAGCAGTCTGCTAGTTAATGAGCTGCTGATAGACGGATTAGACGCGTTATGTTGGCCATCTTGACAAATCAAAGACAAAAAATGGCGTTATCGAGAATTAAAAACAAATTGACAGCAGTGACAGCAAATTCATCGATCATCAAGCGGACAGACGGACAGATACGGTCAGACACGGTTAGACAGACAGACGGTCAGACAATCTATCAGACAGACGGTATGGTTTTTTGCTCTTGTCAAAGTCAGCTGTTCAAATTTGCGGCAGCCATTATGTGACTTAGCAGGGAGATAAAGGAGGGTTAACAGTCCTCTAACTTTAGCAGAGCCTTGATGGACTGATAAGCGTTAACAGACGTTTATGAATCATGTTTTTTAGCATCGGGCCTCCAAGAAGACTTCAAGTAGGCTCTAACTTTTTATGAATAAGGTTGTTAGTGTTGAACCTCACCGTCGGTCCGCAGCACCTCCAGTCCCAGATCAAGAGCAACACGATCACGCTGAAGGCGCGGCCGCCCGCCAGCGAGGCGCCGCGCGTGCACATCGGTGACGTCACGCTGTCCGCGCCGCCCGCGTACGCGCCGGCCGAGCTGGTGGCCACGCGCCTGGCCTACGGGACGGCCCTCAAGAAGATCGCCGATACCAACATGCGGTAACTCATTACTTTTCTACACTCTCTGTCTAGACTTTTCCCAACGAGTGCTTCTCATATTGTTATGGTAGGTTAGTACTTTTATTCCACTCATAATTAATGCTTTGATAAGAATTATCAAACGACTTGATTAGTTAAGCTGTACTGGTGTAAGTTGTTAGTATAAAATTAGTAATACGTACTTACGTAGTTCAGATATAAATATTCTAGACTAGTTATACTCTTAGAATTAACTTTGATATCAAAATATCAAAGTTAATTCTAAGAGTATAATGCTACAATGGATAATATTTTAGAAAAAAAATAAGCAACCTATTTTAATCGACTCCAAACAGCAAATGAAAATTTACATAAGGACCTCCAAAACATGGAATAATTCATCACGACTGTGATGTAGTTAAGTAGTGGAAATGTTATGAAAGTTTTAAAAATTCCTTTCCTCCAGTTGAAAAACATAGTAAAATAACTCAAATAGTAAAATAAGGTGCAAGTTAAATTAAAATACATTTTCATTTCCTGACTGTACAAGTATGTAGATCTTTGACAGTCGACACAGGTAGTCAGTAACTTACCAAGAGGTATTATATTACCCAGTGCTAAAGGCCGTTTTCAATGACTTACTTACGTATAACTGTCAGTTATTATGCCTACGTCACGTAGCCATCGGTGTTTCTATAAACAAAGTTAGTTTGAAATATCCTATCCGCGTCACCTACCTGTCACTTGATTCATAGAAAAATCAAAAGCTTTTCTGTGACGTTTTTTCTAACCGTTCGTAAGCTAAATGTCAATCAGACAGATAACAACCTACCGATACCTGTTAGTAAGTTATTGATAATGGTCGTAATAGGGAATATGCACGTAATTTTTTCCTCACTTTAATCAATAAAATACAGTACTATCAACCCAAGAAAAGTATTAAAAGTTAAGTTCAACTACTGCTTGTCGCACAAAAATAATATTAAACTCCTGCAATTTTCTACGACAGTTCAAACGTCCGTAGCTGTCGCGGCCATGATGTGACGTCATTATCCACAATCTGCCTTGTTTACATCATTTTTTTTTGGCCTTGTTAAAATAATTTAACCAATTGTATGTGCTATAATCAAGTAAAAATTGCAATAACAATATTATAATAAAATTTTAGTGAAACTTTTAGCACTTTTCAAATAAAAGTGTTTTTTGACACAATGTACTTTGACGTCAATACCGGCGTTATCAAGGACGGTGTGTTTTGACAGTGCGTTCTGTTTCACCAAAAACATGCTACATAAAACAGTAAATTGTAAAATTCGTGATGTATCACAAACTTAAACAAGTGTACTACAATGTTTTTATTCGCCAAATAAAAAGAGTTTTGTATTTCATGCATATTCCCTATTGGATGCATCTGAATACCAGTATTTTACATGGAGCGACGGGCTGTCATCAGAAAAGGCTAGGCACAAAATGATGTGGTTGGGATCACTATTACTAGAATATCAATTGCACGTTTTTCTAAACATTTTCTTTGATTTCGAACCTTATTTTTTGTAACTTAAAATTCAAGTAGGTAGTGACATTTGTTTCCCAGTGTGATCGCGTTGGACGGCGACACCAAGAACTCCACGTTCAGTGACAAGCTGCGCAACGCGTACCCCGACAGGTTCGTACAACAACTGGACACAACTATTTATACTTTAAAAAACTATTTTGCAAAAAATAAAACCGGCTTCAAAAAACACAAAAAAGTGAAAAATAACTTTAGCTTCTGAAGCTAAAGTCGGTGATAAAAAAACTACATCAAACAAATAATGGTCACCTGGTTCACATGTACTTACCCCTTCACAGCGTACCGGCGTGATATTATGTTATGAACTGGTGTAAATAGATAGACATGAGATTTCAGCAATCCCAGTCCATTTGCTATCATTTATTGAGGACTTCCGTTGCATATCTCCGAAGTTCTTCATCAGATCCTCACCAAATTGAAAAGGGACTACTCTGAGAAAGTACTCTTCCTAAAACTACCCAAATCGCTTCAAGTGTGCCTATAAAATTTGAAGAGTTCTCTCTATTTCTCCAGGATCCCATCATCAGATCCTGGCTTGATGATCATGGGACCACTTGAGAAGCCTACCCTTTCAAACAAAACAAAAAAAATCCAAATCAGTCGAGCCATCTTCGAGTAAACGGGGTACATTAAAAAAATAAAATAAAGAAAAGATTCCGACGAATTGAGAACCTCCTCCTTTTTTAAGTAAGTTAAAAATCACCAGGTTTCTGATGATGAGATGTGTGCTGTCCCTCAGATACATCGAGTGCTTCATCGCGGAGCAGAACCTGGTGGGCGTGGCCACGGGCGCGGCGTGCAGGGACCGCGCCGTGGTCTTCGTGTCCACCTTCGCCGCCTTCTTCACCAGGACCTTCGACCAGGTGCGCTGCACTTATTATATGTATAATGGCTGTAAAAATACCCTCAATGAAGCCGAAAGGCACTTATTCCCACCGTCATTGTTATTTTTTTTTTTTCGAACAACCTTTTAGTAATGGAGATTTGACTTGTTCAAAAAAAATACATCATTTTTGTAATGTAATTCAAATCTTTATCATAAATGATATTAATGATAGAAGAGAAAAACTCTTAATTCTTTTTTTTTATTATTATAGACAATTTAAAATAGATAAAATTTTGAAATTAGTCACGTGACTAGAAACGCGCCAAAATCGGTCGCCATGTTGGTGACGTCACAATATTATAGGAATTGCTCAACAATACAGTGTGAATTTTAGTAAACTTTCAGCATTAGATTTTATAACAAAAAATATGTCACGGCAGCTGTTTCAGTCGATAAATAAATATATTATTAATTTATAAATAAATATTTTATACCATCATTTTTAATAATTTAATTTAGTAATTATTCGATGCTTTTGGTTGATTTCAAGAGGAGATTATAATAATGAGAAATAAGTACAGAAATCTCTAATAATATCAAAAAAAAAACAAGAGTCTTGCTGGCTACGGCTAAATTCGCGTCGATTTTTTAGTTTCAAAATTTAAATTAGGAGTGCGCAATTCACATTTATGAGTACTTTTATTTACTACATCATTTATTTATTGTGAGTTTTGTTTGGAAATAACTGAAGGTTGGATATAGTGCGCCAAGTATCTTGGTAGGCATAGTTTTGATTGATCCACCAAAGATAAATAAATATTATCTCCTCTAAAACCTCAAGAGATTTTTACCATACCTAACGAGATCCTTGGCGCACTTTAACCCTTGATCTGTCCACGAAGTAGACAATAGTTAAACAATGGTGTCTCGAACAAATCGGTCCTTTGACAGATCATGATATATCCAACTAATCCATAGAAAAAAAATAGTAAATTAAAATATAATGTGATTTTGAACAGCGAGTGCATTCCTAATTTAAATTCTGATTTGAAAAAAATCAGAGCGAATCTAAAAGCCATAGATCAATCTGTGCTGTATATTGTTGGGTTGGTTTTAGTACGGTCTGCAATGTACAAAAAAATATTAAGATTACCTTTAAAAAAGCTTAAAACAATATTATGATAAATATTTATTGTTTTTACGCTTGTAACAAAATTATTTTAATTTCCATCTGTCGATTTTTTTAAATTTCTTCATTTAATTACTCGAGTTAATCCAAATTTACAAAAAAATAATCGATTGGAATAATCGCTTTCACACATCACAAAGATTAAAAAAGAAATGGTCGACATGTCATGTCTTCAACGTCAATATCGAATACAAACTGAGAACCTTGTGGTAATGAATATTACGTGTTATTGGTCCTGTGTTAGTAAATTACGCTAAGACCTGGGTATTTTCATGTTGTTTAAAACATTTGGTATGATATTTGTTATCGAATCTATACGCGTCTGTGTGGTACAATGTGAAAAATAAAAAATTAAACACGCAATATTGCCGCGGAACTTCGACTTTACATTTCAAAATTCATCATTACCACTACTCATTTAAATGGAACTATGAATGAATTCGTCATATAATTCAATGACGATTTTATTATTCTCAACATAGTGGAGCTTGGATGTCTGAAAACTATTTTATTCATGATTTCTAGCCTCGGCTCTCAAAATGGCGATGACCGTATTTACGTACTTAGTATTTGATAATCAGGATATTATTAGTAACAAGAATTAATCGTTGATATGTCAGAACAAAAATTTAAAAATAAAAATTTAAAATTCTTAAAATGGACCTTATAAATATGAGTATAAAGTCCATTTTAAGAATTAAATTTTTTTAACGTGATTCATAATAAGATTCTGCTAAAGCGGCCATTTTAGACCCCCTGATACAGTGTTTGGACCCCTGCTGTATGTTAAGGTGGATGCTCCAGGGTAGTCCGCGAAATTCAAATTTTCTTACGTTTTTTGCATTTTGCAGGGTTAGTGTCAGGTTGTATGTTGATTAAAATATGATTCGCGGCTGTAACACGTATGTAGTTACACAAAAAACGTAAGAAAATTTGAATTTCGCGGGTTACCCTGGAGCGTCCACCTTAAGATAAGTAAACATTAACATTGTGACGTCATGCACGCGCTCGAGTTTCTTCGGGAACTGTCGGCGTGTTTTCGGTACTGGGTTCAAATAATTATTTTTAATTTAATATATCTTTCTAATTAGAACGAACAAAAAAAAAATTAAAAATTGATTGTTATACCTATTATAGGCATACATACCAGCACTTCATGTTATTTTCGTTGTTTATGTATTGCTGTTGGTGTATTAAATAAATAAATAAATGTTTGTAATTTTAAAATAGCACCTTTTTTACTGAATGCGTATGAAAGTACGGGGTGTAAGGGACTGCCCTCCCTAAACTCACAGGGTGCATTCAACTCCTTATTCCGAATCAAATTTCAGCGGGCTTCTCAGGAATTTTTCATTTTTTTAATCGTTTCTTCAGTTACTGAACGAAAAGTATGTCTGCTATGGCCCATGACTGTTCACGTCCACGTATTAAGTTGGTGTGATATGTTGCGGTAGATCCGCATGGGAGCCATCAGCCAGTCCAACATCAACCTGGCGGGCTCGCACTGCGGCGTGAGCATCGGGGAGGACGGGCCCTCGCAGATGGGCCTGGAGGACCTCGCGCTCTTCCGCGCCGTGCCCACCGCCACCGTCTTCTACCCCTCGTGAGTACACCTCATCTAATACTAAAAATAATGTTCACATGAATGATTATCAACTTTAAGCTGATGTGAAAAGATCTAGATGTTTAAATTTACTATTGTGTACATTTATTTACATCTTTGAGAACGTAAATCCTGATTGCAGTATACTTTAAAAATACCTTCCTTTATACCAGGGGTTCATCAAACTTTATTACCACAGTTACTTTTAACTGTGATTAAAAATATATGGTTCAATGAGAAGATGTGTATCAAATACAAAGTTTCGTGTTCCCACAGTGACGCAGTATCGACTGAGCGCGCAGTGGAGCTGGCTGCCAACACGAAGGGCATCTGCTACATCCGCACCTCGCGACCCAACACCGCCATCTTGTACGCCAACGATGAGGTGTTCAAGGTAAGCAGCTTTTGTCTAACATCATTATGTATATTGTCAAACAACACCAACAACTGTTATTATTTAGCCCCGAGCTCCTCAGCTCGAGGCTAAATAATAACAGCCGCTCGGGCCGATCTTTAGGTCAAACTCAAACTCAAATCCTTTATTTCAATTAGACCATTACGGCACTTTTGAAAGTCGAAAATACAATAAAAGCAAAGCTACAGTCACAGTCACAAGGCATAATAACTTGAGAAAGTACTGTAGTTGCCCATTCCCTAACGTAGATCTCTATGGAGAAGAACGGGCAAGAAACTCCATGGACACTCTTTTAAATCAAAATATTGTTACAAAATCTTGGTTACATCATTCATGTTGAGATTATACATATGTGTGAGAACGATGTAGAAAGACGTGCACATTAAGAGCGTCCAGAGTAAAATAATAAATCAAAAATTTTAAAAATAAAGTAATTAAAATGAACGAACCGTGGCAGCCAAGAGATGACCAGTCCCAACTGAGAGCGCCCGTTCACAAACATGACGCATGTATCGGCGCCATTCAACTCGACCATATTTAAGGGAACTAAAAGATCCGACACACCCGCCACCATCAGCGAGACATTTGAGTGAGCATGACATTCTCTCATAGCCACCAAGGCTAAGCCGTGCTTGCCTAGTTTGGTCTGCGGACCCGACCACATACAAACCGAGTTTCCTTCGTGTCTCGGAACGCACGCTAAGCAGTTGGTCCCGGCTGTCATTTGTAGATCTTTGACAGTCGTTACAGGTAGTCAGTGGCCCTAAAAGTTTTACAATCAGTCTTGCCAAGCGGGCATAGCGGCGGTCTGGCATAGGGGCCGTTTTACCCAGTACTAACTGGGTTTTGGAGGGTAGATAAGCAGTCGCAGTCTATGTAAAATACTGGTATTCAGCTGCATCCGGTTAGACGGGAAGTCGACTCCAACATAGTTGGGAAAAGGCTAAGCAGTGATGATGATATGATACTGTCAAACAACAGTAGTGCAAAGTGCTTGAAGGAGGCCTGTTGATGAATCATCTTCACTGTAAGATTAACTCTGAAATCATCACCATACCTACCCTATTGACAACTATGTTGAGGGCAGTCTAACCGCAGCTGAATACCAATATGACCTTTACACCTGCCAATTACTAACAAATAAGTTTTGTGTTCAGACGTGAGGGCTCAATTCGGTCTTGGCGAAATAAAGTTCTTTGGATTTAGTGTGCTGAAATTACGTGTGTGCGTACTTTTCTGGGTTGTAATATGTGACGTAATTTTGGCGGAGAGCCATCTTGTTATCCTGTCCCTTAACAGTCCGGATGAGCCGTGATTACAACTCGCTACAACTCGTACTGGTGCAGGTGGGGCAGGCCAAGCTCGTGCGGCAGTCGGCGCAGGACCGCGTGCTGCTGGTCGGCGCGGGCGTGACGCTGCACGAGTGTCTGCTGGCCGCTGACAAGCTCAGCACTGAAGGTACGTCACACACCTCATTTAGTCTCAAACCTATTTTAAAGGCTTCAGTTTTACTTTGACACGAGATGCTGATGTGAGAATACAAAAATGTGGGGCATACACTGACCTTATTGGTGAGCTTCTTCAGAAAGGTCGGGTGCGTAGCACTCGCAACCTGCGTGCGTGTGTGACCAGATGTAACGGACGAGGACCGGATGGTATGGACGTGGACGAGGCGAAAGGAATATGTAAGGATCGGAGCAGGTGCCGCTGTGTGGTGTTTGCCAGCCCCATGGGGAAATGCGTGAGTTTACGTATGTATTAAGAGCGCGTATCCAAAAAGTTGGTAACGTCGCAAATAGCTGTCAAATATTTACCTATTTTAATTTATTTGGTAATATTACTGTATGGAAATCTGACTAACTATCTAGAATATTAATAGTGAATTGCAATTCAAATACTGAATTTGATGTTGTAACCGTTTTAGGTGTAGAAAAGGCTTTTGGAAAGTTTCCAAGTCGTTTTTTCTCATCTAAAACTGATTATTCGATGTTACGATATTAATTATTGCATTTCATAATCAATAGTCTAGCTAGATAGTTAATTAGCCATATTTCTTATTTTCATACAGTAATATAGCGAAATTAATTAAAACAGGTAAATATTTGAAAGATATTTGCGAGGTTGCCAAGTTTCTGAATGCGTCCTCTTAAGGTCCCTATATAACGCCAACGCCTGTAACAAGCGGTCCCGCGCAGGTATCGCGGCGCGAGTGCTGGACCCGTTCACCATCAAGCCGCTGGACGAGGCCGCCGTACAGCTGCACGCCAAGGCAGTCGGCGGCCGGGTCGTCGTCGTGGAGGATCACTACCAGGCTGGTCAGTACTCTGCATTTGTTTACACTTTTAGTAACATGATGCTGTACTTAAAATCACTTTATGGCTTACTGGAATCACTGCCACGGGCTCATCGCATATGGAGTTTGATTAATTGTTCATTGGAAGTTAGGTTACTCAAAATATTCTGTGTGCTGTTCTCTGGAAACTTTTAAACGCGATATTTTTTGTCCCTGTATTTGTAAGCGATTTACGATTGTAAATTGTAAGCGATTTACTCGAATGGACAAAAAGTATCCCAAAGATTGTCCCTCGTCTTTGCTGGTCTTAAAACTAAAAGCTAACTCATCGCTATCTCCAGGTGGAGTAGGCGAAGCCGTGATGTCAGCGCTGGCCATGCAGCGTGACGTCATCGTGAAGCACGTGTGTGTACGCGAGGTCCCGCGCTCGGGCCCGCCCGCCGCGCTGCTGGACAAGTACGGCATCTCCGCGCCGCACGTACGCGACGCCGCCCTCGCCGTGCTCAAGGCGTAGGCGGCAGGGGAGCTAGCGGCGAGGGGGTCATGAATACGATACTGAACTTGAGCTCTTAGTCTAGCAACACTAAACATAGCGTCGGACATTCAATGTGCCGAAAAGTCTATGAGATACACGACGAAATTAATAATGCAACCTCCTTCTTAGTATTGATGGCAATCTGTAATGAGTCGGCTTAAAACTTTGCTACTAATTTCTAACACTATCACTATAGTGACCATCGATTCCTGTAGTATGATGCAGGCATTAGATCACGATGGTGATCCATATCCGGCTCGAAGGACCGAGCACTCTGAACTTCGACTATAACTAACTATCGATATGTTTCCGTGTGTCGCTAGGCTTAACATACCAGTGTTACGCTTTTTGTAAATGTTGCACGTTCATAAACATCACAGTAAGTTGTAGCCAATTTTAGGATCTCAGAAGCTCTCGTGTTGTAATGTGATAAAAAAATTAAACTGCTCGGTTCCAACTGCGAATTTAATCGATTATCCCTTCGCCTCGCTACTCAACTTTTATATCGATTTGATGCTCTGATGGTAAAGTATATGATTCGTAAATGAGTACTTGTTATCTGTTAATTGCGCACAAAGTTTCAAGTTTTGCGAAGAAATATCAGCCATAGATGTTTGGCCCAAAAATTATCAAAATTAAACATTCCTGCTGGCAGACATTCCGGCCAAGCTCTATGGTTTAACATGGTCCAATATTTTGAGCAGCAGCTTGAGAAAAATTATGTAGTTCCTAAGTACATTGTGTAATGTTAAGTTTGTAAAACACGTAATAACATGATTACGATATGTTAACGATCTTTTTCTATACTTGATATGAAATATTAAAGTATATTATCTGTGCCTTTGTTTGATGTGATGTTCCGCACAACGTTGCAAGGCAGGTAAAGTGTTTTAGATGGATTTTTGAAGGTTAGTGTTTAAGAGTATATTTTATAGTTATTTTTGTATCAGCTGTTGTTAATTGGTATATGGATACTTTGCCTCTACTGGAATAAAGAAGTTTATATATATTACGTAAAACACTATTTTGTTTTCGTGTTTACAAAAGTTCGTTCCTCATTCGGTAACGGACTAATATAAAGTGCATTTGTTTACACTATATGTTTATACTAACGTTTATTGCATGACTCGTGAATATTTGTAACAAATATAAACGCTGCCATGCACCATCGAGTAAATTTACACATGGGTTTACCTATTGTTGAAATCAAACAAAATATTTATACGGTTAAATGTTTTAATTGGTATAGTACATTCCTGTTTTCATTATTTCACTTTGTATTTTAATCACGGAATCATGTGTTTTCTTTGCAATAAAGTTTATTGTATACAATTCTATTTGTTTTACTGTTTTAATATAAAATTACGAAAACGTTTTTAAATAAAATTATAAATATACAGCAGCAGTTAATAACAACGATGTATAAAACTTAACATTAATGACTAGATTGCCTCTGGTTCGCAATATGTACAGTTCGCCGATTGCCCTACAGCTACACTACCGTACTCATACAGCTAGGTTAGAGGTGTCACATGACTAGTTTGGTTAGTATCCGTATATTTAACTATGGTTTACCAACATTATTAGCGCCTCAGATATATCTGCTCTAGTATAAGTCTTCACAACAGCGGTTTTCTAACATGAAATAAATATTTGTTTGTAGACTAAGTATCAATATATTAAATTTCATATTTTCAGTACTTTTTTCACCAACACAATGTGCACGCTTTTATGTAGGTACATTGTTAACAATTCCATAAATTCGTGCACATAATATATTTGACGAGAATACACAATTAACATCTAATTTATTATAAATTCATCGTACAAAACATTTACTTATGTATAGCTAACAACAAATAATTTACACCGAAGCGAAGATACGTCAGTTAATTAATAATAACCATTCAATATGGACGGAGTGGCGATCAAGAACAAAACAACACAAATTAATAGTTTTAAAATCTCACTAAACACGATTATTAAATGCATTATTGTACCGCTCAGCGGCCATGTTAATTCTCCAGCTTCTCAAATCCGAATTACTTCACATTATATACAATCTTAGGTTTCCTCGGTCACTTTGACCTACATTAAGTACAACAGCCTGATTTCTGAACTCCTTAAGTATACTCCGTATACCGCTCGACCTTGGCCTGAAGAAAGGCACCATATAGATTTCTAGGAGCTGTTCCACCCGGTCAGCCCCACTCTCCCGCCGCAGTTCCATCGTTCGTAGGAGCGGCAGCTGGTGCAGCAGCTTCAGTGTTTTGGTTCTCCTCCAGTTCTCCCGGAAGGTAATCCTTCCAACTCCTGAATAGATAACGCGTGAACTTCCTTAGCTGCCGGAACTTGCAGTACGTGGCGCCCTCTGCCGACTGCAGCTGTTGCGTCTGGATCAGAAACCCCTTCTCTTTAAACGTTTGTTCCAGCTTCTCTCTTTGCAGACTCTTCCTAGATTTCCTTTTCTTTTTACTGAGGTCCTCTTTAATCAGAGCTGTGCTCTGTTCTTCTATTTTTGGCTGCGATGTCGATGTTTCTGCTGCGGCAGCGGCGGCGGCTTTCCCTTGGTTTGAGTCCCGTTGTAAATACTCATAGCCTTTGTTTCCCTTGTTGCCAGTGCCGCTGTAGTACCTGAAGTTGCCTCCTGAGTCGACCGAGAGCATCTTCTTCTCTTGTAGCGAAGGTTTCGAGCCCCCCGTGAACTTGAATTTACAGATGCTGACTTCCGTCGTGGGTGTGGTGGAGTTGGTCTTAGTGGGCATCGGCGGAATGAATATCGCTGAGCGTTTCCTTTTGACGGGCCCCTGCACGGGGTTGGGGGATACCCTCTTCATTTTCGTCTGATCGGGGCTCCGTTTCGCCTCCTCCACCTGTTTAATCACTTTAGGGTCTAACAGTTCTGATATTTGTTTGAGCACTAATTTGTTTTTGTTATCGTCTATCGATGAGTTCTCTGACACTTCACTGACACTGTTGGGCGTCGACGTCGGTGCCCTGGGGTCTCCTTCAGCGGAGAAGGGGAGCTGTCCCGCGGCCGCTAGCCTTTGGTAGTAGAGGAGTTGTGTTTGTAGAGCTAGAGGGTGCATGTAGATGCCTGCGTTGGGCCAGTACACGTAGCCGGGGAACTTGCCGTCGCTGTCGGGGCTGGAGGTAGACTGCGCGGGCTCTGACAGCGTTGGCGATACATTCCGCGGACGAACGGACAGCTCGGGCGAGCTGCTGGCCGTCGGCGATAGGTTTGTGTTCCGCTGTATCACGGAGATCGCGTTGGGAGGCTGCTCAGTCTTTCCGCCGTCCAGTTCCGAGATCTCAGCCTCCACTTCAGTCTTAACTTCTGGCAGCGACGAGTAAATGTTGCCGAACTTCTTCTGTATCTGTATCTTCAGGTCGTGCAGGTCTCTGATGCAGAGGTTGAGAGGCTCGTCGTCGCTGTGCAGCGGGCCCGCGATCGTGACCGGCGCCTCGGGCATCGGCGCGTCCGGACTGGAGAACTTGGGCGGTGTCAGAGATTCTAGTCGCTTCTTGTTTTCTTGCGACAACTTCCTTTCTAACAAGCTGGAGATGATTTTGTTTTGTAAGTCTGTCTTGGGGGTGCTCATGGGCGGATGGTCGGCCCGGAAGGGAGGGCACATGTTGAGCTGGTTGAGCCTGTCCTGCGAGGGCGGCTGGCCTGGCACGACGGTGCCGTAGTTCTCGTATATGAGGTGGCAGATGTCAGCCTTCTTCGGCTTGCGTCCTCTCCTCGGCTTAGAGTTGTTGAGGGTCATCTCCCCCATGTACGGCAGGTCGTCGTACGTCACGATCTTGCTGGGCGCGATGGCGGGGTTCTTCTTCTTCTTCTCGTCCTTGCTGGGGGGCTTAGCTGCCATGTTGAGCATCGACGACACTTGTGGCACAGTCAGTGTGCCAGTCTCATTCTGTATGCCCGCGAGTCGCTGCGCCCAGATCTTGAACGTTTCGTTGGTAAAGTTGTTGATGTCAAAGTTTGGTTCTGCTTTGGGTTTCTCAGCGGGTTTCTGTTTCTGTTGCGCTTGTTTAGCTGCGTTGGCCTTCTGCAGGCTCTGCTCGTAGTGGTCGAGGTACTCCTGGGGCAGCGCTTGGTGATGGAACTTGAGCTTCCATCGGTTCTTCTGTCTGTTGCGTGCGTGCTTCGGTTTGGGGGACTCTTGCTTCTCAAGACGCTCTTTGCTAGCTGACAAGAGTTGTTGACGCAACAACTCTTTGTTCTCCGATGTCCTGGAAATAGAAAAAAATCTTTGTTAGCCTTTGATGATGATAATATAAGTGCAAACAATCCGAGTCACAAGTCTATTTGTAGCGTATACGCCACATGAGCATTCAGTGTTTACACTCATGACTGGAACAACACAATCACGGCTGGACTTGGCAGGCGTCTGCACGATTACAGCGATGTTGTGCAAGTTTACGACGGTCATTGAGAAGACATAACTATGACTCACTGTGGCCTCAGTGCTTTTGGTCAGTGAAATGATATAGTTACGGAATATTCCTTTATTTTTAGGATTGATACACCTCACTATGATACTTGACAATTAGTTACCTACTTTGGGGATCTATATTGTTGTTGAACTTTGTACAGCGCTTCGAGTAGCTTTCTACATGAAGCGCCTTAGCCTTTGCACCGTGACCGTGATTTACATTAAGATGATAGTTCTTTAAACTCTACCACAGAATAAATAATAGTACTCACGTCGCTACCTTTGTACTAATTACAGTCTGAATAAACGCATGCCATGGTGATGGTGATATTTACCTGTGTTGCGCTGTGGGCGCGGGCGGCGGCGTAGGACACACGTCGCCGCACGCCACGCGCCGCATCACTTCTGAAACGACAAACACATGAGCTTTAATATGCTGAACAACTCTACGTGAAACTATTAGGTTCACGTGACGATTGTCCCAGTGTGCTCAGTGGTGATAGCAACACGCTGACTCACGCCTGTAGGTATTCCCCGAAGGAGTTCCATATAATCAGTGTAGGTAAAATGTTACTATTGCTGGGGCATAGGACTCGACTCCGCGAGAGGGAGGAACATAATATTCTACTACGCGGGCCCAGTGCAGATCAGGGGAGGTCTTCATATTTTTGGTTGGGCCGAAATCGTAGACAGAGAAATTACATTAGAACGCTAGGTTTCCAAAAATAACATTACTAAAAAGAATGCAGTAAAAATCAAGACCGAAAAATTTTATGTCGCCACACAAAGCAGTGAACAATGCAAAACAAATTTGACAGATTTGGCCAAGTTTCAATATTGAAACAATTTGCAATCGATTTGATGTATGATTCGAGCTATTATGGATCATTTGTACGAATATGGATGTCTGAGTGCTACTGCCCACATCGGCCGACAGCGGGCGCGTGAGTACGACACACAGTTAGCTTTGTTGTTGCACTAGAGTTAGAATAATGCACAATATTAATACATTATATTAAAGTAGCCAGTGCTTATTTCCCAGTTGCTGATTGAATGGTCTCGGTTTCGAAACCCATCAGCGCCATAAGGGAAACCTAATCGTACCAACATCATTTACACAATATTAGGTGCCTACCTATCATCATCACACATCAATCATTGTAAAATGATTCAATATAGAATCTGTAGTTAAAATATACCAAATTTTTTATGTGGTCTCAAACTCAAACTCAAAACTCAAATCATTTATTTCAATTAGACCATTACGGCACTTTTGAATGTCGAAAATACAAAAAAGCAAAGCTACAGTCACAGTCACAAGGCATAATAACTTGAGAAAGTACTGTAGTTGCCCATTCCCTAACGTAGATCTCTATGGAGAAGAACGGGCAAGAAACTCCATGGACACTCTTTTAAATCAAAATATTGTTACAAAATCTTGGTTACATCATTCATGTTGAGATTATACATATGTGAGAACGATGTAGAAAGACGTGCACATTAAGAGCGTCCAGAGTAAAATATAAATTAAAAAATAAAGTAATTAAAATGAACGAACCGTGGCAGCTAAGAGATGACCAGTCCCAACTGACAGCGCCCGTTCACGAACATGACGCATGTATCGGCGCCATTCAACTCGACCATATTTAAGGGAACCAAATGACCCGACACACCCGCCACCATCAGCGAGACATTTGAGTGAGCATGACATTCTCTCAGCCACCAAGGCATATTCAAGTCAATGAAAGATAACTAAATGTAAGTGGTGGCTGAACAGTACAAAGTACTCACACATGTGCTATGCAATTATATAATACTAAAAACCGGAATCTATACAATGCAAGTGGGTATATTTTTACAATCTTCTGCAGCTTCCACAATACATTAACATGGGAATCAATTCTTCTTCTTTGCGTGTCGATAGACTCAAATAATGCCCGACCAGTACATTCAATTAGTTTGCCCCTATGGTTGTGGAGCAGGACCAGCATTTAGCCAAGCATTTTTATCATCAATGTAATCCCCCAACTTATAATATGCTTGCCTACATAGTGTGCGTTTTATACAAGATTTAAATTTCGTCTCATTCAGTTGAAGAATGTGGGGAGGTATTTTATTGTAACATTTCAAACAGTACCCCATGAAAGATGAATCTACTTTAGCAAGCCTGAAACCTGGCTGAACTAGTTGGTCCCTATTTCTAGTGTTATAGTGGTGTCTGTCACCTCTTTTACTGAATAAATGCAGATTTTTCCTAACGTACATGATGTTTTCATAGATGTATTGTCAAGGTACTGTCATGATATTAATTTCCTTAAACAGTTCTCTTAGAGAATCGCGTCTACGTAATTCATATATGGCTCTGATGGCTCTTTTCTGCAGAATAAATATAGACTCGATGTCTGCAGCCCGTCCCCATAGTAAAATACCGTATGACATAATACTATGAAAATAACTAAAATAGACTAGCCTCGCGGTATCAATATCAGTAAATTGACGGATTTTTCTAACAGCATATGCAGCTGAACTCAGCCGTCCTGCAAGAGATGTTAAATGAGGACCCCATTGTAACCTTGAGTCGAGCGTGATTCCCAAGAAAACCGTTTTATCGACAAATTCTAGTTTCTCTTGATTCAATATTATGTCACAATCACTACTTTTGACATTTGGTAGAGCAAATCTAATGCACTTAGTTTTTTTCCCATTTAGTACTAAATTATTAGCGGTAAACCAATTATGGACCTGCAGTAGGGCGTTATTTACGTCGTCAAGATCAGTGGCACGTCTGTTTATCCTAAATATTAAAGAAGTATCGTCAGCAAACAACACCATATGCGGATGGTTGTTAAATAAACGGGGTAGGTCATTAATATATACTAAAAAGAGGAAGGGACCCAATATCGAACCTTGTGGTACACCCATTTTTACTTTTAAACCCATTGAATTGACACCATTTATTTGTACCTGCTGCTGTCTATCATTCAAATACGATTTTACTAAACTGAGCGCAAGTTTACCTAAACCGTAATGCTCAAGTTTTAAGATCAGGGTTTCGTGATTTACGCAATCAAATGCCTTCGAAAGGTCACAGAAGATTCCTATGGCATCTTGTGCCTCTTCCCACCCAGTAAATATGTGTTTTAATAAAGTGACACCGGCGTCAGTTGTACAACGTCCTTTGGTGAAACCATACTGTTGCTCGTGCAATATTTTATTGGTGTTAAAATGGTTAAGCATTTGATTGAGCATTATCTTTTCAAACACCTTGCTGAAAACCGGCAAAACGGATACGGGCCTATAGTTATTGGTGTCTTTACTATCCCCAGATTTAAAAAGCGGTATTACCTTACTGAATTTCATTAGATCCGGGAAGACCCCTTGATCTATGCACAAATTAAATATTAAGGCTAAATACGGTGCTACAGTCTCAATAATTGAGGTACAAGCTTTGATAGACATACCCCATAGATCTTCGGTTAATTTGATCTTGATTTGCTTAAAGGCTTTTATGATTGTTATGGGGTTTATATGTTGAAATTTAAATTCATTTGAACAGACTGAAACGTTCGCCTTCAATAAATCAATGGAGAGCAAGGGAGAGGAATTTAAGGTTTCTGTAGTTTTAAGTGGGATGCTGGTAAAGAACTTTACAAATTCTTGAGCAACTTCATTATTAGAGCTCACGAGGCCACTTGAGGTCTCTAGTGTTATGTCATTACTTTGTTTTTTATTCCTATTTGTTTCACAGTTGATAATTTTCCATACCGTCTTTATTTTGTTTTCGGCTGATTTAATCTTGTTGCTAATGAAGAGAGATTTGGCTACCTTGCAAGAGTTTTTAAAAATTTTCGAGTAAGTAGCTACTACTACTACTAGTCTGATGGTAAGACCACCCACGTCACATCAGGTAAAACGTAAAAGTGTGTACCTAATGTAGTCTAAATCGTAAATCATTTGTGCGTACCTATATACTATATAGTAAACGCATGCGTGGTACAAGATCTTCATCATCATCTGGTTAGCCTTTTCCCAAAGGTTGTATGTTGGGTCGGCTCCCAGTCTTACTGGATGCAGCTGAATATCAGTATTTTACATGGAACGACTGCCTATCTTTAAGTACTTATTAAAACTTGTATTGATGTCATTGGTGTGTAATGTAACCAATTGTTTATATCCCTACCTACACAACGTGAAAATAAACAGGTTTTTCCCTACAGCTGACTGATGACTGCAGCGAAAACTTGAATTGGCCATCGGGATAAATTGCTCGCTCATGGTAAATAAATAATGTTGGGAAATCACCTAATAAAACAGACGTGAGGTAAATACCGTATCTAATAGGTAGTTTAGTAACCATTGAAAAAGGTATATTCGTTCAAAGAGAATAAGGCAGAATTTACATTACCTAATAAATGATTGCATCGCACCGCCCGCGCCCCGAAAGTGCGAATTCCAGAAATGAACATTAACCATTACTAGGTCGGAAGTAGGACATCTAAACTATTCTAACCGCGCTTATCATACCCTCATGGCCGAAAATACAGCGTGTTTGTGTGTCAGTGGGTACGGCTCGGGCTCTCTCGGCACTCGGCAGAAAGGCGTGAAACCCGAGGCGCGTCGAGTGCGGCCCGAAATACTCGCGCCGCGAATGGCCTGCGCGCACGCACCGCTGAAACAGCGCACGCGCATGTTTCGCAACAAGCTTTCAGTTGATGCCACCGGTCACCGGTGTAATGGGTTTGTAAGGCCTGTTTGTGAACACTAGGTTTTCATTGCAATTGTCTTGAAGGTTACTTAATAGGCATTCTAATAGATTGGACCACCTGAAGAGATGGTCTTGTTTGGACTTAATTACTTAAATATTTGCGAACTACAAAACTATAGTCCGTTGTTAGTAGGTATTAGGATTTGTTTTAGTCCAGTAGCAATTTTTATAATACAATCCATTGTTAAAAAAAAAAACCTAAATTAATATTTAGGACTAAAATCGACTAAAATTCTAAGTCATGACTGACTGACTCTACAGTAGGACAAGGGACCGGAAAGAAGCAGTAGATAAGTACTCACAATAATTATATAAATTAAGAATATCCTGTACATTTTACTCTTAACACGATGTAAACATAAATTTACCCGACTTTTATTGAACTATGTCGCACACTACTCACTAGTTTAGACAATTATAACCAACTGAATCATAACAAGGAAAGGACATCATAATAAAGCCTATAGGTAGGTAGGTACACCAATTGTGTAGATACCTACTTAATTGATTCAATCAAACACCATGAACATTTCAATAAATTAACAAATTTTCACAAAATACCATTGTGCAGTTTATTCGTGTTTGAAAACCCGTTGAAGAAAACAATGGAGTTAGTAACAAATCACAGCCCTACCAGAATAGGAAGCATAGCTACAATACTACTATATACTACGTGCAATACCACAGAGTTAGGTTTAAATATCCTTAGGTACTATTCTTTTGACGAACCCCCGTAAACTGTACCCCACAGATAGACGATAGTTACAGAAGACTACCCGTTTAAATCATGTTACTAAGTACAAGCAGAGACCTGTTAAAAAGGTACAGAATATCTTGATCCCTAAAAATAATTCCAGTGTTAACGATCTGTGAACATCTGAAACACAAACGACCGAAGTGATTTGCATACGGGGTTCCTAACTCGAGACGTAGTACACTACCCCAGACTGAGTGACTGATGCATACGCATTCCCACCACAAACAATAACACTAAGTAATAATATATGGGTGGGTCTGCTTTGTTGCGCTAGTAGTCGCAAGCGTCAAGTTTAGCAAAATGCTATTGGGTTTTTTCGAATTTCTCAGTAGCAACTCGGAGTCCGACTTTATGCACGGTTGATGACAATAGACTCGCCCCGACGAGGTTCGCTCGGTCGCCCGATGGGACTAACATAGTTTCTACATAGCGAAATGTGGGTGCACAGATAGATACACCTCTACCTAATCCTTTCGAACTACAGGCGTGAAATTATGTTCAAGTTAATGGCTTATTCACAAAAAATGTAAGGATATATGGTACCTAAGTATACGAGCACTACAAGCAGTACAGTATTTACAAAGAACGATATATTTGTCATCGATGCCACCCAGCGAGCGCGTGGGAGAATAAATAGCGAAATAATTAACATTCTCAGAATCGGCTGCAGTCGCAGAGTGAGCCAATTAATGAGCGTGTTCGGTAGCATGACATGAATACCAAACAGTGACGGGAAAAATGTCACGTTTGTAGGCAGCCAGCCGTTTTGGCGTTTTTATACAAACATCATAACTTTCAGTGGCAGTTACTCCGCTACGCATGCACGTAGCGGAGCTACGACACTAAAAGATGTTTCGGTGGAGTTTTGTTAATACCGAATAGCTAGCTAGCTTAATCTTGCACATGGGGAAAATTCGCTCTATCTTGTTAAAATATGTTATTATATAGCTCAGAGCTCAGACATGTCCTATTGAAACACGATTCTGTCCTGCAATCGGATATTTTTAAAGCTGTTTTAGCAAACCCCTAATTGCGGTTATACCTGAGTAGGTATAACCGCAATTAATTAATTATATTCGGGAAACCGTTTAATTTCAGGAATCTAGTACTTACTGCGCTCGTTTCTCATTCATAAACGGTAAATGAGTTTGGTTCTGTGTTTATGGTTCAACATTCAATGACTGTACAGTCTTGACAGTCTGAACGTCTTCACGTAGTGTTTCGATTGAGTGTGCTACTGTGAGTGCGTTGCGTGGGCGTCGCTTCTCACAGTGGTGCATGTTCCGCGACTGACGTGCGGCTCGTTTACTCAACACTTTCGCTATTCACACGAGCAATGAGCTTCATATTACACAGACATGGCTCATCTAGATAACTGTTAGATATGTATTGCTCACCTATTATTGGAGGTGTGGTGTGTTACTTAGATTAATCAGTGACTGGTTTCTAACATTCCTATTTCATTAAACAAACAAAAACATTCTATCTATGCTTATATTAAGAAATTGAAATGTTTTGTAGTTCATTATCGTAACACTCAAGTCATGTGATGCGTGATCCATTCATCCACAACGGATGAATGGAGGACAAAGTCCAGTAAAGGGAAAAGGTGCCAAAGTTCGCGCCGGCTACTTTGGTATTAGGATGGTAATATCAAACTAAATAAACAAATGTATCTAGCGAGCTCTTCCTATCTCCTCAGTAGTCGCAGCACACAGTGAATCACGCTCCTGTCGGCTGGCGGTGGCAAGCTGCCATAACCCACAAGGAAGGAATCCTAAACATGAAAAACTGGCATTGATGTGTTTAGCACAAAACGGCTATAAATACCAAACGTTACGATACCGAATCTTACAGACCCGAGCGAGATGTATTCTCACAAATCACAACAATATGAAATGAGTCATACCAAAACAGACTGCTCGGCTATAAAGTGGGCATATACAGAACCCTTCACTTTAAAGGCATTGATCGGACGAGCGCTGCTTTAGGTAGATTATTAACATTATCATGATTTATATTATTAATGTATGGCCTATTCAGCAGGCATTTGAGAACGATTTGTTTTCGTGTGACTGATACCTTTTACAGTAAGTATCAAGAAACGACAAATCCAGAGTCAGGCTTCATCATCATCTCCCTGCCCTTGTCCCAAGTTACTTGAGGTCAGCGCAACACGATTTTTCTTCCATTCTCCTCTGTCATCCGTCACGCTATCATTTACTCCTTTTTCTTTCATATCATTTCTCACACAATCCATCCATAATTTCCTTTGTCTTCCTCTCCTTTAAATCCTTCCAGAGTTCGGCTTGCTATTGAGAAATTCCTGATGAAAAGCCCATCAGCAGCCTCATTGTCAGCAGTAACACTGCGACCACTAGAGCGACAAGGTTCAACTGATCCTCCTCAACTGACCTCCATATAAAATGACACACCAATAGTCTCTAATTTTCTTTCATTGGGAACTGCTCAACTGAACATCTGACATATTACATTATCTAAATGTTCTCTCCGTCATTGCGATAATTTTTTTGTTCAGACCATACCTGGGAACCTTCTAGTTACGGAGATATTGGGGGTCAAAGTTCCAAGTTTTTAATATTAATCTCTACTTTAAAACCCGAAAGTTGATTCCTAGGAATATATATTATATATATTATTTTACTGACTTTGATGTGGGCACAGAATACTTGGTTGACGGCTTCGTGAAAGGTCGGTTTACCCTTGTACACTTAGCTATTTATTCAGTGATGATTTCACCACTATTTAACGCGTTGGTACTTAACAACTTTGATTCATCATAATAATTCCTTGTAACTGTTTCTTTCACTAACTTTCAGAACCTACACAGTTCAATTGAATACAATTCATTCTTACATAGGTACCTATCCGTAACCTACCTAGGCAACTGCCTAGGTAGGTAGCTGTGTCGCGGAAACAGTTTAATCCGCTGTTTAAGCCGCTACTACATAATAGTACTAGTCGATAGGTAGGTACTATCGTATTTTGTTCATAAATATTAAAAACCCAGTAGAACAAAGAAAGGAGGAAAGCCTTACAAAGGAACTCCCAAATTAGTCAAACATGCAGTTTATATCGTAATCATGTCACATATTATATCACTAAGTAAATTTGTTGCTATTTTAAAGTGTAGGACCTTAACTTTTGATTTGTTTGCCCATACATGTAGCGAGGCAGCTGGTCATCATTATAAATATAGCCGTGATTGAGCGTCCAAACCTAAGGCGTACGTAAATACCTCATTACGGTGGTAGGTAATTCAATAATTACTCACAAACGTATGCTTTCCTCAACTGTTCATTCAGTACTTCACATTAGGCAGATGGGCACGAGTTTCTTGGTTGACCTAGCTGCGGTTTTATCCTTAACCGCAACCTTTCATACATAAGTTAAGTTACCGTATTTGTTAAGTTGCTGAAAGCAGCGGTACATTTAAAAGTAGGCTCGTAGTTTCGTACTAACTAATGAAAATATATGTAGTTAACATACTACCCAACCAACAATTTTGCCCTATAATATAACCAAACTTT
Source organism: Xestia rhomboidea (assembly GCA_963853795.1). Taxonomy (NCBI): domain Eukaryota; kingdom Metazoa; phylum Arthropoda; class Insecta; order Lepidoptera; family Noctuidae; genus Xestia; species Xestia rhomboidea. The sequence continues at coordinate 17,137,304 of OY970778.1, forward strand.
ATATGTCAAAAAAGCTGGGTAAACGATGTATAAAGGTTATGGCGGTGATTGATTGTTGTGTAAAAACGACCTATTATGAATTGATGTAAAAGTTTACTTCGCGACTTTGTATACTTAGGTATTATAGTCGGCGTTATAGCAACCTCCAATGTGACTAGTATATACAACGATAGAACTTTATAACAGTGTTTACTGTCGCCCTAATGCGCCTGATTAACGCAATTAAGCTTCTGAACGAACTATAATCGGTCTTTCTTTATAGTAGAGATGTAAACCCAAGAATAGGGCGATATTGTGGGTTTTTAGAACGTCGATACAGTACATAGTGCTATAGTGGGCACAAAAAGTCTACAACAGAGTGATTTGGACTTAGTAGCTGAGTTTCAAATAACATTTAAGTAGCCTAAATTGTCTGAAAAGTTTTATTAACGCTCGTTATAGTCGTAGTGATAAACTTATCACAAAGACACTTTTTTAGAACAGGATTATTATTGTATAACTGTAATAGTCCCTCTATTACACAATAGTACTATTATATCAGAGATTCTTTCTCTTTACAAAAACCAAACAAAACAAAACATTAAAAAAACATAATTACTGTTTAGGCTAGCAATGCTTTTAAATGATAATTCAGTCTTTTAAAGGCATTTCTATCGCTCTTCTACAACAATATTGACATTACGATTCAGCGTAATTAATGCGACAGCCAATATTTTTATAAATTACGAAAAATTGATTTAGAAGCTTGAAAAAGATTCAAACGCAGTGAGACTTAAAGATGGGAAGTGAAAAGACAGTATGAGGTAACGGCAACGTCGTCAAGAAGCATTCAAATCACTAATGATAGTCAAAACCAAGTCGACCCAATTATAGAAAATGGTTCCGTACAAAATACATTTTACGTAAATTAAAAATTTGAGAATTATTTAAATATGGAAAATGATTCCGTGTGACAGTATTTCAGATTGTTTATGCTGTTATTCAACAGAAGTAATAAAGCCAGCAACTACGAGATGGTTTGAAGAATTGGGCTGATATTTATAATATTTCGCATGAAGAAATAAAAAAATTGATTGTACTAATAAACGATCGAATGTAGTAGTGCTGATTTATAAACCCATGTTTTCTGACGTGGTATTTTTATAAGTTTAATAAAAAAATAACATTAAGTACATTTATGGCACACGGACAAGCTCAAAAGGAACCCTAGTTTCATGTAATGACAAGTTGGTTGTAAATTTGTAATCTGTCGGAACGAGTGCTATAGTAGAGTTCAGGAAGCTGGAAGTATGTTTATTACTTAAAACTCGTAATTGAATAAGTAAAAGCTCGATAATTCGAGGGGCGTTCAAATATTGTCGTAAACCCGTACATAGTTTATCAGTAAAAATACAGTCGCACGTCATTTTCCCCCTATGAGACGAATAATTTAATTACAAAATATGTAATATCTAACTCGCACCTGAGACACAGCGGCGTGAACGAATGTAAAATGAATGAATGATGGATATTAGTGAAGTAATGGAATCATGTCCTCTTTTACAGTACAAAAAGGATACTATAGTAGCGTTGCGGTGGCTTTGTATGCCATCAAATAGAGATTGCGTTACTGTTACACCAACTGTATAGGCCAAAATAAAATTGTCATACCTGATACCGCTACAGTTGTACTATACAACTGAATGGAGATATAATGGCGCTACTTTCTTTGTAGGTGCACCTTCTTAGGCCTTTTATTTGCCCACCGATTAATTTTTACAAAACGTTCTATGGTCTTATAAACAACTAACTTTTGTTGGTTGGGTACAAAGAGATTTAAATGATCGCTTGTGATTATTTGAATGTCTTTGTTGGTTGGGTATTACTTATTTGGTAACATGCTTTGTTTACTTGGTACATAGATATAATTAAATGAGAAACCACAGATAATTATAATTGGGATTATCTGTAGTTTCCCATATTTTAAGTATAAGAAATGAGAACTACATAGGTAACCAGCACCATTTTAAGTTAACGGGGCGCATAAATTAACCGGAAAAACCGACCTGTTTATAATACCTTTATATTTTTTGTTTATTTGGCCTACCTATTCTATGACTGAAAAGTCTACAGGAAAACCCCTAATATATCGCTTCTAAAGGAAAACAATGGCAAAATGGGAAATGGCCATAATCAATATTAAGTAGGTGTACCCCAGCTATGCTTGCTGATTATAATTTATTATTCCTCGTTTGTAGTCGTCGTCTAAATACGAATGCCTTTCATTGAAACTGAAGGAAATTCTTCTATTAAATGTTTTTCGTATTTTTAAACACAAATAAATAGATATTCATTTAATCATTTTAAAAGTAATTATTGGCATACTTAAATAAATAACTGTAATATACAAAAAATAGAGTTTCAAGATATTTCAAGTCTAAGTACCTATGAATTAATTTCTGAAAAATCAGAGCAAGTCTTTGAATAAAATAATTATTATAACACCTGCAGCTTTTGCATTTGATCAATGTCTAATACTGATTCATATTTTAAATTGTAAATTGATTCAGTATTCATTTTATTTCACACACTGAAATGATGATGATTATTAATGTTATACTTTGTGCTGTCCCCTACAGGGTCCATAATTGCACCTCAGCTTCAAGCCCATTGTAAGATCTTCACACATTATGGAATGCAAATAAAGATTATGAATATGAATCCTTCACAATGTAAACTGTATTTATCTCGGTTCCCTAGATCCTGACTCATCATCACCTACATTCGGTCAAGTGTTGTTACGTCGCTGGCCTACACTACCACGCGCTGGCAACCCGCCAGACTGGCTGGCATACGTCACTATGACCAGTCAAGAGACTATGAGGCGCATACGACGTTTTACACAACTGTGTTAACAGTTCATTGTCCATAATTATATGATTACAGGTTCTTGCCATTGTTTTTTTCAACAATAGGTTCCCACTACTACAAATCTCTTTTTTTTAATGAAAAATGTCGTGAATTTTCCGCCAGGTGTCGGGAAACTTTATGGTGGTGACAGGGCGCCACCTGTCGCCTCGTGAATAAACCAGCGGCGCCAACATTGTCGACGAGTGCCAAGACTTAATTGTGATGTTTTGGCGTCTTCACGCCATACATTTTACAGAAGAAACACCATAATGAATGACTTGACCATCATGACGAGGTGTGTGATTTATATTGTGATTTCTGAATAAAATGACGGCTGATATACGAACGAATACCATTTAGGTCCTTTACTGATATTTCCACGGAAACGACCGCGACGTGCCTGAACGTGGTTCGATGACTTGAATCATGAAATTCTAACGAGCTGCTAATGTACTTAGATCATCTCCTCACCAAGAAACAGCTGTAACTTAGAATCAATTACATCATCATTGACAAGAATGCAGTACGAAACTCCGAATTAAACGACAAACATAAATATCAACAAATGTGGAGATTTTTATTATTTTAACTTTCCAAAATGCTGAGTGGAACCGCGGGTTAACAACTATTAATTTAAGATCGGCATAAAGGGAATGCTAATAGCTGCCTTGTAGGGTATAGCGGGTATAGTGCGCCCGCGCCGCCGTAGGCATGAATCATATCGACGACTCGCCGAGGTGAGGCGTAGGAGAGCACAACTTATGTATTTATGACCGATTTGGTAACGAATTACGAACGGTTCACCAAAACGCACCGCTTTGGTCTTATTGTTTTACATAACAATATTAACTATCCGATATCTGACAATTTATGGTTAGTTCCATTTTGGTTATCTTAGCAGATTTAGATTTTAGCCAATTGGTGTGAGATTAGGCTTTCTTGCTTGAGATAGGTACCGACTGGCTGTAGCTATACTCTGTATGTTCATTAGGAGGAGGCTCACATTGTGCTCAGCGGAGGGCGGCACAGGGTACCTGATGAAGATGATGAGTGGTTCATTGTAAGATGACAAATCTTTTATCCAGTGCACAGTGTGAAGAAGCCGTTTTAATCAATTGTGCATTTTAAAACCTTCTCAATTCGATTGCCTATCGTGTTAAGGTCATACTTTTCATTTCCCAGTAAACTACTCAGGCGTCTCTACCGCTAACTCTGAAATGTTCAGTTTATAGATTTCATCACCTAACATTAGTCAGACGAGAAACCATGAAACCCAAAAAAGCGTGACAACACTCGCAACTACTCAAATAGTGCGAAACACACAATCACCTCGCCATCGCCGAAAGCGGCTGGTGATAACAGAAGCCACCTCGATCTCTTTGTTTACACAACGGTACACAATCGTGCTGTGCCTACTGTACAGCCGAGACAATTTGACACTCGCCGTATAAGGACTAGCGCACACCGACGCCGCCGGCGCTTTCTGCGGTAAAGACAAACGCACACAGCGTGATTGGATCTGCACACATGACACAGATAAAATAATGAGGCAGATGAAACGGATGTCGGTGAAGGAGAAGGGAAATTCAGCGGCACTAAGTGACATAAGTGATAAAATTGACACTGTTCTTTCTTGTGTCCGAATTTCTGTTCAAGTGGACGCTCCAAGCTCATAAAGGTGCAGGAATGACTTTTTCAAGGTCAAAGTCATTTGCATCTGCACCTTTATGAGCTTGCAGGGTTGTATGGATGATTTTGATAATTATAATTCTGTAACTACATACGTCTTAAAGTCGCCAGCAATATTTTAATACACATACAACAAACAACCTAGCACTGGCCTGCAAATTGCAAAAAAAATAAGAAATTTTGAATTTCGCGGGCTGGTTGGAGCATCCACCTTAAATCGCACCATTTGCTCCTAAGTGATGACTTTTGTAGTCCCAAATTTCCTATTAAAGAAATGGCCAAGGATTGCTATTCTGTGTATTGAGCCTGTGAGTGATCGATAATTTGCCATCACAATCAGTTAGGAAAATGTATTGTTAGACAGGTAAATTTATCCTGCTTATAACAACATAATGCATACGTTGCTTTATACATTTCCACGCAACCCGTAATAAGTATCGGACGCGTAGTTTGTGCAAAAAAAAATAGCCAATTTAGCTAAATATTAAGTTTTCTCTAACTGTTCAATTAATGACCCTTGGAGCCTATTTCACGATGACCGAATAGCCACTACTTACAGAATTCATTCAAAAATGGAACAGAATTTTTAAATGAAAAATTATCGGCCAAGTAAGTTAACGGGAACTTAATCTTAGCTGGTAAAACAGGCCCTTAGTAATATAGTTGACTAAAAATATTCCACCACATGTAGCTGTAAACGTGATATTTATGAATCAATGCGCCAACATTGTGGGTTCTACAGCACTCAACGATACCTTTATATTTGTGGAGTGCAGATAACCTTTGACCTGCGGTTTACTTGTTCAGGGAAACTGCGTGATTAGGCAGCATGAGTCTGTATGAGCAATACTCTTTAGCTTATAAAAATGTCAAAATATAAAGTTAAACAAGTAATTGTAAATGATTCAATAAAGAAAACTTAGGTAATACAATAATGTAGAGTTTAATCTCAGAATTTAATTTAACTATTATATTATCTGTGGTATAACTCTGAAGGGTTAGGCAGAGGATTACCTACACCTACATTTCGACTTATCAGATTATGTATCAGTATAAGTCCCATGCAATAGAGAGCGAACCTATTGCCATCAACCGGGCGCAAATCCAGGCTCCGTAGCCGCTACTAAGAAATTGCTGATGGGAAAGCCCAATAATAAGCCTGACCTGGAAATTGAACCCAGGAACGTCTACACAGGAGTAGCACTGGCGATCACTAGACCAACGAGGCTTCGTGGAGTCTGTTGTAAATTAAAATAATAAGTGTTTCAGTATATTTACTGGTAGTAGTGTGTGATAAGGCTAGTCGTAACGAATCAATGCCGCGTATCGGCTGTGATAACAGGCGGGAGATAACTCACTACACACAACTAGTTAGTGCACACACGCCGCACGCCGCCTACTTAGATAATGGCACTAGGTTACTTTAGCTGAAGCACTCTGCCGCGTAGATAACAAGTGTTTGCGCCCTTATCAAATATTGTTTGTATAAGTAATTTTATATTTTTAAACTAGCTGCTCTATTTTAGCAGTGTTTGGTATTTTTTAATCAGGTAATAAATAAATAGAATTATTATTTGGTAACTGAAGCGGCTTGTTTTTTATTTATTAAGCGTAATAAATAATATATGGGAACATAAATGTTTTTATGAAGTTAAGTAAAACTGAATTATGTTGTTAAAATTGTATTTACCTCCGCCCTCGGGCAACATCTGTGACATCCAAATCCTTTTAATAGTTGCACTTAGAACACGAAACTTTTCATTGATAAACTGTTGTTACCGCGCGCGCATATTGTATCACAGTGGGCTCACAATGCAGGCGGTGCGCGGGAGTGTTGCGGCGGGCGGTGCGACCGGTGCGTGCGCCTGCGGAGGTCGCGAGTCGCGCGCCGCTACTCCCGAGTCGCGAGTCGCCTGCGCCCGCGCAGCTCTAATCTAAATACAGACAACGCGGCCCCAACCAAAATCGCTCGTATTACTTTCGGTTTCCATACGGCCTAAATTTAGAGGCCGCTCGCTACAGAAATAAAAACGTTTTTTACGTGTTTTCAGACGGGAACAGAGAGCGTTTTTGCAGTGGCTGGTGGTGTGCCAGCGCCACGGCGCGCGCGCCTCGCGAAACCCGAGATTCGTGCCATATTTGGCAGCCGCTCGCGCGATCACAACGCTTTTGGGTATTTAGTTTCGGCGCGGCCGGCCTGGCACCGGCCCCGTCGCTCCGACTGCCCGATGCGCGCGCGCTGCTAATTTCAGCCGCTTCCGTTGCGTTATAATCGCTCACTGATCAGGGATGCATTACCTGCTGGCGACTAACGTGCCATATATGGTGTTCTCTTCAGGAATGTCACAGCCGACCGACCGACCACACTCGCTAATATGAATCATCCGCTCCAGACAGCCATATACGATCTATTTACATGTCCTGGATTAAAGAGCTTACGTCGCTTCATTACTCTACTAAGTTGGACCGAGTTTTAATACAGAATGGGGTAATTAGCACATGTCTGTTATTTTCAGCTGCTCAGCCTCATTTCCAATAAATCTTGAGCATGTGTCGGATCTTACACACGATGTAGGTACACATTACTCACTTTTTTCGCAATCCTCGTAGAGAAGAGTGATTTGGTTTGTTTATCAATACAACCAAATTATCATTTAGCTGCAGTGATGAAACTATTCGGTTTCTGACACAATGATATACTGTTCTAAAACGTTATGTATCTGTAGTTGTTGCCGTCTCGCTCTAATATATGTAATCAGAGGTAGAGACATGTTATTTTCGCGTAACGAGCAATGTTTGTGGTATAACGCATTTAATAATCAACAAGAATACCGCGAGGTTACAAACTCACTGTTTCAACAAATCACTAATAAGGAAACAGTTTTAAAATCTATTGTTGATTAGCCGTGTCTACACAAAAAAATCATTTTTTCCTATTGTAATCTACAAGCAATGAACAATATTTTGTATTTTTTTTTCCAAATTTTAGGCTCAGTAGTTTCGGAGATCAGGGAAAAATAATTGACCATTCCCCCGAATGGTCAATTTTCGTTATCTTTATGAATAAAATCAAAACTATTTATTTTACAATAATAATAATCCTCATAGCGAGCCCTTTCATTAGATATATTATGACACAGTAAGGATTGCAAAACTTTTTTTTTAATTTCCTAATTTGTCCCCCGAAAATGAGCCATAATTAAAAAAAAAAATTGCTTTACTTTGCACATCTGTGTTTGGGTCATAGGATTACACCATCCTACCAAATTTCACCTGATTTGGTCCAGTAGTTTCAAAGCAAATTGACAGACGCACGAGTGATCCTATAAGGGTTCCGTTTTTTATTTTTTGTACGGAACCCTAACAAGTCGCTTTATTTCACTTTTTGTTCACGATTACGTATAATGTGCGTCACAGCTGTACAATTTTCAACAGAAATATGTTTGGCGTGCCGAAGTATTTGTCGTTGTCACTCGCGTCCAATAGTAACACGGCTTTCTACTTTTATTTTATCTCAGGATCATAAATCGTGAAACGCGATTAATTTGAATAAAATTATTTACTTGATTGCAGATGGCGCGCGCTCACTATAGTAATGGTTCGACCATAAATTATCTATCTATAACTATTATGAACAATCAAGGAATCAACATGTTAGGCACTATAAAATTAAAGGGTTAACTTTTTACTTGCACCTTATTATTTTTGACCTAGTTAGTTACGTATTGCAAACATTTTGAATGACATTGACACGCTCGCTCTATGTGGGAAAAACACTTGTTTATTTGTTTTCGTTTAAAACGCCTTAAGTTTTTCGCTCCTTGATCAAACCTAAAAATATTTTTCTAAGTATTTTCATTGAGCAGTAGTTCTTACAAATAAATTAAATTAAAACAGAATGTTTTAAATATAAACAGAAGCAGAAGTATTTAATAGTGTGAATGCCGTGATTGGCACCATTTCAAGCGCTTCGCTATTCGTTGTTCAATCCGCAGATTCCGCCGAAATTCAACATAAATATTATTGTAATCGTGAGAAAAATCTAATCCCTGGCTCATTTACACGTTCCCTAATGTGTTTTATGATAAATGGAGGGAGAGATACGCACTTACGAACTTTATTATAGTTTCACCGGAATCTAAAATATAATGCATGAAATTATAAATCAAGTATTTGTTATTATTTACTTTGAGACTGGCAAATACAATATACCGTACTGCATTATTTGCTTATTGTGTTGAAAAAGTATACGAATCTGAAAGATCATTTAGATCAGTCCATTTTCGTCCGTCTACTGAAAATAGGGTCTTTCCTCTTAGGTACATCTCCTCCGCACACATTTCAGAGGCAGCAGAGATGCTACAATCTATTGTTACGCCCATCGATTTTATCTGAACAGAAAGATGCGTTCATGGAACACCATGAACGCATCTTTGACTAACCTAACAAGGTTAGTCATCCACACAACACCCGTAAGCTTTATTTAGCTTGAAGTATAAATTTATATACTTACCTACCAGATACCTGATACCTGTCTACTTATATTTATTACCAAGAGACACAGACAAAGAGGATGGTCGTCAATTCTACGAAGAATATCGAAATTCTGTTACTCCGTTGTGTTTTTGGAAAGCAATTGAGCTGCAGGTCATCGCCAAGAGAACCAGAGGACCAGAGCCCCGGGGTCGGGTATCGACTGTAGGGAATGCGAGGATAAACTACTCAGCAAGTGAGAAGAGTAGGTCACAATTCTCATCTAAAGGGTGCAAAAAGACTAGCTTAACGAAGCCGAAAGGCACTTGTCCGACTTGTCATTGCAATTTTTTTTTTTTTGTTAAAGACCATACCTGGGAACCTTTTAATTACGGAGATATTGGGGGTCAAAGTTCCAACTTTTTCACATTTTTTTTTAAAATAAGTAGGTACTTACATGTTTTTAATATAAGTTTTTTAGACCTTCACGACCGCCGTACTATTCAATCCATCCATCAGCATTTTTGCGTAGGGTATAGGTACCTACTTAGTTTGATGTACGGAATGCTTTTTTGACGGCTTCGTAAAGAGTCTGTTTACAACGTGTATAAAGGATCGACCTTTGAGGAATGAGGTGTTTCTTATCTGGATGGGATTAATAACAAACGCATTTAGTACTTGATAATGAATGCAGTAGTTCTGGTCGCCGGTGGCCGCAGACTCGCAGCCGGTCGCCGCCCACTGCACAAACTGACCCAATTCCACCAGTAGGAGTTACACTCGCATTTAGGTGTCAATTATTTTAATTAGACGCATACATATTAATAAGGTGTCATGAATAATAAATAATTGCAGCCTTTTACGAGGAAACTAATCGTCGCAGCATGTCGTAGGATCTCTCACAGCTGACAGGTTAATCTTCTGATAGTAATTGAGTCATTACAAAACTGACAGTTAAATCCGCAATGAGACGTGAGACGCGCTGTAATATTGAGCGGTCTGCGAATAAATTAATTATATTATAAACATTTTGATTACACACGTAATCATTACAGCTATGCTGAAACCCGTAAAAAAACTATAAAACGTTCTCGTGATGAAAACAAATCGTATTCCTTGCGAAACTGTTATCGTCGAGATATATCTCTTTGCATCGTTATTGCGCTATAAAAATTGTAAATAGATACGTAATAAGCGAGTAGGCCTTTCACTGCAGCAAGGCGTGCCACTCAGCTCTCTGCCCACACCCCCGCTATGATTTGACTGCGAGCTGAGCCCACTGCTCTGCACAAATAGCTTTTGTAATATCATAATGTCTAATCAAATAGACACCCGGTGAGATATAATCGCCGACAATTCATACGAAACCACGTAAGTATAACATTCATTTTAGTATCTACAGCGATTAAGTGAAAAAAGTTCATTAGAGTAAGATATTGCTATAAGTCACACGGTAGATATTTTGGCATCTCGCGTACTTGTGCGTAACTCATATCCGAAACTATTTTCTCTTATTCTATTTCTATTTTAGTATCCGTGGCGCCATATCACTGTTGGAAATGAAAAGTTTTCACAGTTTTTGTAGAATCTACTTTTAGCACCTTGTATTGTTTTTGCAGATGTAGAGTAAAAAATGAGTACATATTAAGAGGAAGTCTAAAGTCTAAAACAGGCGCGTAACTGAAATATTGTGTGGTAATTGGTTATCGTGGTATGGGCATGTGATGAGGAGGAATGAGGAAAATGTGAGGAAAGTTTTGAGTGTGAATGTGGATGAGGAAAGGAAGACCAAGGAAACGAAGGATGGACTGTGTGAAGGATGATATGGCTAGAATAGAGAGAGGTGTCTGACGAGATGACAAGTTATAGAGAAGTATGAATGAAGAAGACATGCTGGTAGACCCTTATTAAATTGGAATAAGGACAAGAGGTTGATACTGATGATATACTCGTATGATACAATATAATTTATACAAATAAATGGTAATAACTATGTATGACGGAGCATCATTTGAGGACGGCTTTGGTTGTGTTCGTCACTGTCAGGACCACCGGAAACGTCAGAAATTCACAGTGACCTGTGCCGGGGTGGGTTACATTTAAAAGATACTGATCCCATTGCTAGGTCATCACCATCATCAAAACATCGAAAACATCGTGAGGAAACCAGCATGCCTGAGAGATATTTCTCGACGGCATGTAAAGCCAAGTAACCACAACTCTGACTCCAGTTTAGGCACTGAACACACGATAGAGAAGAAGACCATCGTCATCTTTCTACCCTCTACCTCTTTCCCCAACCATGTTGGACAACCTCCAATCTTACCGGATGCAGTTTAATGCCATTGCCATACGGTCGCTACCCCGAATAAGCGCAACTGAAAATTATTCTATAAGTAATTTTTTTTAGAACAATTCCGTCCCACATGTGGTCTGTCACGACGACTCAACAATACTTCATTGAACGCTACCAATTATAGCAGTGCGTGTTATTGATCGGCTTGTCAAGTGCGCCCACGCCGGGGACATTAGCCCATCGGTCCGCGAACCCACTCCCCTGACAAACGCACTCAGGGAAAAATATTGTTGGACAAATCGACTTCCAACATGACCTGTATATTCTCATCACAACTGTTCTGTCATTTTTATCGCGGAATTAGTGACAGCTAGTTATTACTAAGATGACGAGCAATAGAGCAGTTTGGAAGAAGACTTGCTGCGCCGACACCAAATAAATTAGAAGTGCAGGAGAATGATTATGAGGAAGTGGCTATAACACGGCAGATTAATGTGGCGTGTCAAGATGCTGAGCTATTAATTTCTCTGAGTGTACATAAAATCGATGTAATGTGAGCTGGCAGACGATGATCGTCGGGATTAATTGAAATTGTTGAGACCGGTTCGGCTCTATTGTGAATTTTATTATGATGTATTGATTCTGTGAGATGTTTCGACACACTTTTATTGCGACCTCAGCCTAGAGGAACATCTGTTGTAGGTGTCTGAATGATTTGATCTAGCCCCATTGTCATGGCTTAGGTTAGGCATGTACTTATGAGAAGACAATACAACGTAGCAAAGAGTAGACCGTATCCTTCAGCAAAGGTCCTGCCTACATGTTCTCCTCAACAAGTTAGCTGTGATCATTCCTAACTTATGAGGCTATAAACACGTTTCAGAGGTAGAATCTGCTAATTGACATGTTTTAAGGTAAGAACGTCATTCATTATACAACAGTAACGAATCATAAAATGATGATATAAACGCAGATCACCATGACACCACCGGCATAATGGAGCGATGGCGCATTCGTTTAATAATTAGTACACATAGGTACTTACCTAGTACATAGGCGACAAGTGCACTCGCACTCAGATATGCTTACTTTGTTATTTTACACTGCAGTGACGGTTGACGCTGATGACGTTCGTAATGCCGATGCGATGGCTCACCACATTTTAATAAATTACGTAAAGTAACTCATAGTCCTCCTGACCGTTTTCGGTCGCGCAAGCCAACAGCACAGGCCCAAGTGTGTGCACAGATAAAGGCATACAGCGTACTCCCTTTGGCACGGGGGTATCATACCGCCAACTTTCAACTCCGGGCTGTTACTTGTTACTAAGAAATTCGCAATGGATCCGCCAATCGAACTCAGAATCCCATGCTCAGCAGTCGCGCTTGCGACCGCCAGCTAGCTAGACCAACGTCCCAGCTCATAACCTGGCCTATAGTAAGGATTGCGCCTACATCGTTCATTCTTGAAACACAAACCCAATCTATAAATTTCATCTTTCAACACTTAATTTATCTGAGTGTACTTACATACATAAATGCGATGTCATGAGAGCTGGCAGACGATGATCAGCGATTACATTAATTGGTATTATTGAGACCGGTTCGGCTCTATTGTCTTTTAATTATGATGTATTGGTTCTGTGAGACATTTCGTCGTGGTGTTTTATTGCGAGTTCAGCCTAGGCTACAGCAATATTGAATGCATCAGCGGATCCCAGCAACCTTCACCAGGTCACCGGTCCATCTAGTGGAGGCCTTCCGACGCAAGGTTCGCGGTTGCCACTCCAGAACTTTTCGGCGTCATCGGCCATCCGTTCTGCGAGCAATGTGGGCTGCCCAGGCGTGATGTTGAGTTATAATTTGACAAATGGGAACTCCCAGACTCCCAACAAAAAAATCTCTTCTTCATAGAGATGCTTAGCTTCGTTTCAATTCAGTGAATCTCTAGTAATAACAATAGCGACCTACCCACACGGGAAAACTTGAGTGCAGTATTGTTTCGCGGAGCTGTCCACCAGTCCGCCCACCATGCGCTCGCGCCGCGCGTCGGGAGAGGAAAGGTGTTTCAATTAGTTAATGTAAAGCTACGAAAACCAGTACCTACTTGTAGATAAAGATACTTTGCCACTATGCCTCTGGGTCTGGCATTGCAAATGGTCCATGTGCAGTGGTGACCACTTAAGTACCATGTATGGACCATATCTCCCAATTTATGGTGATAGGTACGTAGAACTTTGAATATAAGTGGCAGTCCTGAGCAGCGCAATGTCATCACAAGTCTGAGCCAAGGCAGTTCAGCCAATTGGAACCAAAAAAAATACCTTCTGACGTGCCCATAAATCACCTAATTTAACAACGCTGTCACTACTTATAACAAAGACTTTCCGTAGGTAGACAGAGTTAGCAAAAGGGATTAGGGCTCTGTGGGAGGCCCTCGTTCATCACACCGTCAACAAATTGACAGGACAAGGTAAAAAATCCAAAAAACTGCTCTAACAGCTATATTTATCCAAAAGAGGCTCTCCCATCAGATCATAGAACGTTATAGTTTATGGCTTCCTACGTGATGGGCCATCGTGGGCAAGCGTTCATCATTAGATGGCACGCGTTGGCCAAAACAGTGGCCCACGCCGCACTACCGCAAAAACGTATGCCTTATTAGTAGTTATTATAACGACTTGTGGCAAATGTGGGCTCTGCTCGTCTGTAGCCTCTGTAGGTCTGCTAGCTATTGTTTATTGTGGGAGGAGCTAGCTTATGTTGCCTGTCAAAAGAATACGTTCAGTTCAGGAAGGAAAAGTCTTAATTGTTAATGATACGTCCGCTGAAGACACCATAGGCTACTGATAAATATAGGATTTTTTAGCACCCAAGGTACAGGCTTGCCGCGTTTGGGGCCGATGTAAAACTCTTAATTTTCTTTTTGGGAAAGATGTTTAAGTATTTATAAAGGAAAGGAAGGGAAGGGAAGGAAAGATCCTGTAAATTCGAGGAAATTATATACAATTTCTTTCTCTTTTCTCTCTCTTATCTTGCCTTGAGCTACTTTTCTTTTCTTTTACTTTTCTTTGAAAAGTAAACCAGACAGAAGTATTCATGTAACATCTCCAGTAACAGCAGATTACATTCACTCAGTAAATATTTTGTTAAGCGAGATCTTGTATTGAAAAAGATCTCAAAAATGCAATGTTCACCTTATTACACGTTTGTTTTCTTTCACAGTTTCCTCAACGCTGCTGGGCTGTTGCGAAGTCGTGTAATAATTGGCAATCCACCAAGACACATTTTATATTTCATGAAGGCAACGAATGCTTGCAATGATCACGTCACTCTGAAAAATTACCAAATGAGAGAGAAAATTCTTATTGTTATGGACTATAAAAGAATTGAGTAAGAGGAGGAAACGTGTTTTGCTCTATCCATTTCGTCCATTAAATGTCTATGTCCCTAAGTAGGCGGCATCTATTTTAAAAGACAAAATTTTAAATGATCGTTCATTTGTTTATGATTGTAAATCTTTGCCGTACCTAGAGGAGACTCGTTCTGTTTCTCACGCTAAGAATTTCACAAAATGAAAGCCCGATATGGTCAGCCAGAGAAGGTTTATGTTTAGGGACAGGAAAAAAACTTGTATTGTGCTCTAAACGAAGACTATTAACTTTTACACTATTATGGAACGAAATAAAAATATGAATAAAGGTTTATACTTACCCATCACAATGCAGCGAAACAAACTTGAACAATTTTCCAGCGATTTCATAAAGACATTCCGACTTTGTCTTAATTCGCTATAATTTATTTAAATAACTCGCCATCGCCATCAGAGATCGATGAAAACGCCATTTTGGCGCGCTCCGGTCTGCGCGTACGCAGCTCCGGCCAAACCCAGGAACCAATAAATATAAATACATTTTAGTTGTTGCCCCAAAAGGCCCAGCGGCCTCGTCGTTGTTTCCTTAAGCCACTTATACTGCACAGAATAGGGCTGCGTTGTGTTCCGAATATCGCAGCTTGACGCTTGAGCTTGTTCTTTCGTCCGAATAAGCGGTGCCATTGTGGCCCAATATGGGATATTTATGAAACAATTTCGCTTCGGACTCAATTACCGGTTTGATGGTGTTTCGTTGGCGATAGTGTGTGGTTTATTAGAGACTGGCAGACAGGCGGCCGATCTAGGTTAATATTGTTTATGGCGAGCATGGAGCTGTTCCAATATGTTTCATCGATGCCTTCTTCGGGACTTTTACATTGACCTTTTGGACATGCCAGTTTCAGCTAACTAGATGGATTTACATATAATATGCGATTACTCTGCATCAAATTGATATCCTGAATTACACAAATCGTTGTTCTCGCCAAGGTTGCAAAATAAAATGATACTGATACATAAAAGCACATGAACAAATTAATATGTCAAGTAAGTTAACAGCCCAACCTGTAAAGCAGTGCTACCCGCAAGTGATATCATTGTGCGACCAGATAAGGGTAACATTGACACTCCATCTTCGGCTCTCATTAGTGCGACACCCGCGCGATGACCTGCACTACGCGACAATTGGCTGCCGTGGCTACTACGATTGCGGATCTTATATGGAAGTAGGAGTCAATCTAATCAAAGGACCATGGGCATTTTCCTATGAATTCTGGGGGTAAGACCAACAGAATTGAATCTCAAATAGTAGTCGTTCTTATAGAACAAGCTCCTAAGAAGAGAACAGAAATAGAGCCACTTAAAATTTATTGCCTTTTCCTGTAAATATTGCCAAATATTTGAGCTATTATTGAAATCTAGTTTAACAAGAGGGTATTCCGTAACACAGCCTCTTCAGTCGTTATCGATTATAGAACCCAAGCAGCCCAACATTTTCAATTGGCCGTAGCTCTGGTCTCCGGGGATTTTGGTATCTACATGTCGCAATAGTATTATATGGAGAACTTATTGAGACTGCTATCGGACTTACGCCCATTTCGACCAAGACCCTTTGGGGGGCTGCGGGACTATTCGAAAGAGATACCGTGGCCCCGGAACACAAAGGGCGATGAAGGAACATGGATGGGTTTTAGTCAGTAAAAGTCTGACACTCCCTCCTGCTCAGCCCAGAGCGGGAGAAGTCATTTGATGATTTCCCATCCTAAAAAAAAAAAAACCCTTTGGGGGAGAAAATAATAATCGAATTCTATTTATTTCCCTCATCGCTTGTTTTTTATTTACAAAGTAACGGTAGTAAAGCAACAGTTAAATAATTTAAATTAAAAGTGATAACGTTACATCACTCCTGAATCCCTGAAGGGTTGGATAGAGGTATAAGTACCTTAAATACACATTTTATCAGTTAGTTTTAATTCATACTATTGTCATCAATCGGGCTCTAAAGATAAATTTATAATGGAAGTTGAAAAGAAAAGAAAAGTTGTTTCCTACATTTTCGGGAATCGAAATCGATCTTATGACCTTATGCTCAGCGGTAGCTCTCATGACCACCAGATTAACGAAGCTCTTAACTTGTATTAATTAATTGCCTAATCCTCATTAATTTCCTAATTAGATATCGTAGTTTATCATCCACCACATCGTTTGTTTCCACTGAAACCTATTCGCTCCTCGTTATTCCACTGCACTCAGCGCCAGTCGCCACAACCAACACCAACACCAACCAACACCAACACCAACATGGCTCTCGAAGTACACTAAGGAACAGAATGTACAGTGACTCAGTTCATTCTATTATTATCTGCAAACGGCGATCTGACTTGTAAACATTTCTAATTGTAATCTCTGAAATGTATGGTGGATTTAAATGGCTTTAATGAATTGCCTCCATTAACATTATTGTTGGCTCGTACTGAGATGGTACTTTAGATGCGCTATATCTAGACTTTGTCTACTCGTACCTAATGGAGACCATGTATCTTATATCTTTTCAGTCATGTTTGTTTTCATTAACTAGGTGGTCCGTACTTGAGGGTCGGAGAACTCGCCGATTTAGCGTTATACAGACCAGCAATCAAGCCGAAACTGTCAGATTTTCCCAATCAACCTTGAACCTAATGCTTTAGCGATAAAGTTGAAAATCTATTAAAGTTTGACAGATTGTAGTAGCTTGATATGCTGGAGTCTGTACACCCAACAGGGTGCTTCAGGTATCGCTTAGTGGTCAAGAGAACATGCATGTTCCATATGGCATAATATGCTCTGCCTAATATTTGGGACTGAAGTCGACTGGTTCATCAACTGGCATTGAAAGTTCTTTTTGGGGTGCAGTTTCCATCACTTTTACTTTTATCCAGTGATGTACGGTGTCGTTAGCTAACGCTTGTCCTAGATGTAAGCTAATAGCCGTACTTATCTGTTATTTTAACTTTTCCGAAGACGGAAAATAAGATTTCAGAAAAATATCCATAAAATATTATTAAATTAAACAGTTGGTTTAGTGTTGTCTATCAACCGAATGTTGTCCAGTAAAGTGTTATAATGTGACTGGCAATGAAGAAATGAAATCAAGTGTATTTTTAACCGACTTCCAAAAAGAGGAGGTTATCAAGTCGATTGATTTTTGTTTTTGTGTGTATGTTCAGCGATATTTTCTCCAATTGTGAACCGATTTCGATGATTTTTGTTTGGAAGAAAATTAGTTCGCGGTGGTTCCGTTTAAATTTGGTGACGATCTGGTGCTGCTCTTCGGAGATAAACAATGGAACTCTTCAATTATACACAGCAAATCAGTCGTAATTGCTGCAATCGTTTGGATGTTTATTATTTTCACAACTTCATAACATAACAGCACGCCTGTGTACTCTGAGGGGGTATGCAGATGTGTACAGTACACCCAAATTCGAAAGCTAGATGTAGTATGTTAGGTTCCATTTAATTGGGGATAAGCCTCTATTACCATGACATGCATTAACAATATAAAATTAATGACTGCATCGTTGGTTTAGTGGTGGCGACTACTGCGCATGAGGTCCTCGGTTCGATTCCCAGGTCGGGCTAAGTGTTATTGGGTTTTTCCATCAGGAATTTCTCAGTAGCAGCCACGGAGTCTGGATCTGCACCCGCGCTCGCCCCGTATTACATGGGACTGAAACATAATTGGCGAAATGTGGGTGTAGGTACTATTCAGTACACCTCAGCCCAATCTTTCATTACAGGCGTGATGTTATGTTATGTTATGTTAAAATAAATGTATACTAGTAGGATATTACTACTAAAAATGGAAAAATATAAAACTTAGTGGCAAAGAAACTGAATCAAGCACACAGAAGTCACCGACTTCTGAAGCTAAACTTATTTTTGACTTTGTTGTGTTTTTGAAGTCGGTTTTATTTTTTGCAAAAATGTGTTTTTTTTTTATAATAAACATAAACACAACAAGATTGAAATTTAAGACATTGTAGGTACTTATTACTTAATTAATCATATTACTGAGGCAATATGATAAAACTGCAAGCTAGACGTCACGTCAATAACTTTACGTACATAATGGTCCACAGTACAGCTGCGCGTGGGCCGCCTATCGGGCGCATAACGTTATGTATCTACAATTATGCGCTCAAATGCTTCGACTAACTAAGTAAAGGAAATCATTTCCATGCAAATAATGAGGGCTTGAGATAAACCTGTGTTTAGTACCAACGTACTGGCTAAGTAGGTAGATATTATCATAGGTTTTCATTGGGAAACACACAGAACAACTTTTGACTTTGGCTGTTAGTAAAACGTCCATTGGGATCAGGGAAATCTACTATTCATATAATTATCTTCTATCTCTCACCACGCACATCTCATGGAGACTTGGTTGAGATATTCTTCGACAAAGGTACATCATCAGGCATGGTCTATTTATTAAAAACACATAATCGTCCTCCTTGCGTCGGATTCCTCAATGCTGGGGGTCGTGACCTTCTGTATCACCTTCTCGCGGATGATCTTTCTGCATTTGTTTCTGTCTTTGGCTGTGTGAAGTTTGGTTTTGGTTTTTACGGAAATGTTGCAATCTCTCCACATTTTTTCAAGCTGAGCATGGCGCTTTTAGCTAGGCCAATTCTCCGGCGCACTTCCTTCTCGCAAGAATCATTGTTGCTGATGTTGGAACCCAGGTAAACAACGTTGTCCACTGTTTCTAGGTCTAAAGCGCCAGTGAGTTCCAGCTTCCACGATCTATCCACTATCATAACCTTGGTCTTCGACCTGTTTATAGAGAGTCCCATCTCCTCGGTAATCCGCTCCATCCGGTCTATGAGTGCAGCTATATCCGACTCATTAGCTGCAAGAAGAGTAGTGTCATCAGCCCAGCGCAGGAAGGTGATTTTCAGGCCACCAACTGTGATGCCTCCCTCCCAGTTCTCGCAGGTACATCTCATAATGTGTTCTCCATAGACGTTGAACAGAATGGGCGATAAAATGCATCCCTGGCGTATATCATAGTGAAATTTAAAGGATTTAGAAGTTGTTTTATCGACTCTTACGACTCCCTGACTTGAGCCATACAGGGCGCGAAGTAGGGCGATGAGATGGTTTGGTAGGTACTCCAAGTTCTGGCAGGACTCTCCATAAGTAACCCCAGTTGACACTGTCGAAGGCTTGCTGTATTCGACGAAACAAACTACCACAACAACATATTAATGAGTGTATGTATGTATAATAGAGAAGGTACACTGTTTAGGTAATAAAAAAAAAACATTCAAATAAATTGTCACGGTATCGGTACCTACATATACGTAGGTAGGTACGTAAAAACACATTAAATTATTGCTACAATCGACAATCCATCATCAAGTCTAAAACAATCCGACCCTATAATTACAAGATCACTATTAAAAACAATCAATTTGGCAGTTAGAGGCGTGTTTCAAATAGCGCGCTATATTCAGCCATAACGCGCATTGTTGCCAACATTACGGAGCGAAACGTGTGTTTTTATTGTGTTTATTGTAATAATGATGCTGAGCGCACGTGGGAAGCACCCACAGCGCTGTGAATCACAATGCGCACAAATATGGGCATCTTATAAATAATATTGAGCAAAAACAACGACGGATTGATTAGTTGATAAAGCGAGGCAGTAAAATGTGTTAATGTTTAGTAATGAGCTAGTGTCTGCACTATATTACTTGTCAAACGGTGACATCGATAGCTCATTTATTAGCTCGGTGAGTAGGCGATGGGTTAACGTCTTGTCTGTTACCGACTCAAACGCTCAAGAGTTGTGCTAATATTTCGCGAACAAAATGAAGTGGTTACCTCTACCTACAAGCAGAGCATTGTTACGTAATAGCGTCATTATAATATATACAATAATTTCACATTCACTTTTTTACCAGATGAAATCTTGAGACATTATTTAATTGAGCTAGCATTGCTAGCAACACTACCTATGCGTCTTGGACGCACCGTTTTTTGTGTCTACTGTGTACTTTCTTTTTCAACGAAGTAGAAACTGAAAGATAATTAATTATTTCATTAAAATAACTGAAATTCCTTCGAAACTGTTCCGTATTTGCGTTAAAGTTTATTATGCATTGTATAATTATGTATATGTCTATGTAGGTACGTAACTGTAGTCACATTCATGTCGCAGCCTCATTGCGATGGCTGCTAGCGCAGGTTCACCCACGCCCATCTTACCTACTAACAGCTAATTATTATAGGATTTTCCTAGCTTTCCATTTATGTTTAAGATAATACTAGGTTACTAGGTTGTATGTCCTATCACTACAATAACTTAATTTAAAACATAAACATACCTAATTTTATAACATGCCGCATAATGAGATATTTCAGTTGGTAAATAATTTCAGGGCTTAAGTATAAGTATTGAACATGTACCTTTGTCTTCTTAATAAGCTCGAACGTCTGCAGTATCCGCACTTGACACTGGACCTATCATTGCACTCTTGACTGAAAGTTGACACCGAAACCCTCCCATTCGAAAATCCCATGAAAAGCGTCACTCGAGATGTCTGACACTCCGGACACTTTCGTGACACTCGATTGCCTGTCGTGAAATTCTGGTTAGAGAATCGTGGTGCTCTCGCCTGACACTTCAGTCACTCACGTGACACACGATTGTCACTCATGACTTCTGATGTGAGACTCGTGGTGCTCTCGCCTGACACTCGTGACAGTCCAGACACTATCTTGAACCTCGATTGTCACTCAGGACATTCTGGTGTGAGACTCTTGGTGCTCTCGCCTGACACTCGTGACAGTCCAGACACTATCTTGAACCTCGATTATCACTCAGGACATTCTGGTTTGAGACTCGTGGTGGTTTCGCCTGACACTCGCGTCGACAGATCTATACTAGGCGACTTTCACGAGTTTCGCGGCTATCAATCAAATAAAATATCGATGATGTTATTAGTCCAATTTGCTATAGTTAGCACTGTGGCCCACGCAAGCGGAGCCGCGTGCAAAACTCGATAAAAGGCATATTTTGATCACATTTCTTCCATAGAAGACGTAACAACCTGTCAATATTTACATACTATTACTATTTTGGAATAAAGCGTCGCTAAACGTGGCTTTGGGTGATGTTTTGTGGTTCCAGTCACGCGTGTTGCTACTCAAACAGTCCAAACAAATAGCCTGACTCATAAAACAATTGGGAATGACATACTTCAGTAGTATTTAATTGAGTGGTTAGCATGTAATGGCAATTGCGTTCGCGTTTGACAGACATGACAAACGTGACTCATCTGCTGCCTAGCCTTTTCACAACTATGTTGAGGTCGGCTTCCAGTCTAATACCAAGTATACGAATACTAGTATTTTACATAGAACGACTGTCCTTCTCTTCAACCCAGTCAGTACTGGGTAATTCGTTAGCCCTAGTTAAGACTGGTTGTCAGAGTTTCAGGTCACAGACTACCTGATATGTCAAAGATCTTCAAACGGGACCAACATCTTTAAGAGCTTTCCGAAACACGGAGGAAACTCGGATCGGTATACATATAATGGATGACCCGTCCACGGACCGACCTAGGTAAGCGCGGTTTATTTTTAACTTGACCCGAAATCTTAACCGGGTCGAGGGTCAGGTTAGGAACTTGAAAAAAAAAAGAAAATTGTTCCGAACATAACCCTTTCTTAACCTGACCCGACGTATCGTTCCTATCCTAACCTGAATTGCGATATAGATAGAATTACCTTCTTTAATTTATGATAGCCTAGTACTTTTTCTAAGGTAACTTGTCAATTTGTTTGAATAACTTTAACAAGAACGCTCCATACCGGCCAAAAAAACGGGTATTTACGGAAAACCTATCTATATCGCAATTTGGGTTAGAATAGGAACGATACGTCGGGTCAGGTTAGGAAGAGGGTTGCCCATAGTGCTGCTGGACGAGGTGGGTAAACTTTTCGAACGGATTATTGCTGCCCGCCTCGCCGGCCACTTGTACAGAGAGGGGCCGGATCTGGACGATAGCCAGTTCGGCTTTCGGCACAGGCGATTTCCACTGTGGACGCCATAATGGTAAGAGTCCTGGCTGTGGAAGCGGTGTCCTGTGGCGGTGTCCCAAGACATCTCCAACGCTTTCAACACCCTGCTCTGGAGCTGTATTCGGGAGGCGCTGTGTTACCAAAGGGCGCCCCCGTACCTCCGCCGCACGTTGGGGCTTATTTAGCGGAAAGGTGTGTCACCTACAGGGGACGCGACAGCGGAGGCCGGCGCGACATGTCGTGCGGTGTTCCACAGGGTTCGGTCGTTGGCCCACCCCTGTGCAACATTAGGTACGACTAGGTGCTGAGAGGCGAGCGCAACCGGGGGTGGCTCTGGTGTGTAAATGACACCCTGGTCACGGCCCGGGGGAGCTCAGCGCCGCTCCCGCGCAGCGAGGCAGCGTTGCTGGCGACCTCTGCGGTCTCACAGGTTGTAGGCCGCATACGGCGCCTGGGCCTGGAGGTGGTCCTCAACAAGTCGGAGGCCATGGTCTTTCACGGCCCCCGGCGGGCGCCGCCGCCGTGATCACATATTGTGGTCGGGCGGACCCCAATCACTGTCAAGTCCACCATGAAGTATTTGGGATTGGTGCTCGATAGCCGTTGGGACTATAGTCCCCACTTCCAGCGGCTGGCGCCCAAATTGATGGGCGCAGCGGGCGCGCTCGCAGGAGGCTGTGGAGAGGTTGAGGGAGGTCGAGACCGCTCTCCCGACCCACAGCAGACGTCCCGGGCGTTGACGGAGGGCGGACAACGCCCTCTTCCGGCCCCCCTGAACGGGTCCAGAGGAACGGCGGACTTGGGGACGTCCGCCGCCACGCCGAATAACTGGACCCGAGGCGGTGGCACGCAGTGTTCCGCGCGCGCCCCTGTTGGCGTTCACCTCGCTCCCCCCGCAGACTTGAGGAGGCCCGCAGACGTGGGCCCGGTGCTATCCCTGATTAGCTAATATGGTTTAGACTACACTTGCTAAGTAAGCGTACTAATACTACCCCACTAAAAGGCTTGAAAGCTGTTCATTAAACGTTCTCAAAAAACTAGGCAGTTAAATTGTATGGAATTTCATTACTGCCCTGAAAATCAGGGTAGTAATGATATCTTATTACCCAGTACTAACTGGGCTGTGGAGGTCAGATAGGGTCGCTCCATGTAAAATACTGGTATTCAGCTGCATCCAGTTAGACTGGAAGCCGACCCCAACATAGTTGGGAAAAGGCTAGGCAGATGATGATGAGTGCTTAGGTAAGTATTAGTTTTGAAAGGATTTCTCTTATTTTTAACTGTATCGTTGGTGTAGTGGTATCTTGATGTGGCGGTCGACCACCCCCCAGATCGCACATATTTTGTCATTGAGTAATTTCTTAGCGGCAGCCCTGCCTTTCCATTAGGAGTCCTGAGTAAAGACTGCATTTATTGGGTATAGTAACGACTTAGAGAGTAAGAAAATACTTAGTTTTTGTTGTTGAAACTAAGTACATAGTTGAGTCGTAAAGTAGACGAACAAATGCTTAAGAATAAGGCATTAAGCTTTCTCTGTCTCTTTCTAGAATTTGAAAACCATCATCTTATCTACTTTCCTTCCCAAGAGCCAAAAATTTGGATAACTAGGTACCGTATAGGACTCGGCGACATTCTGGGGTATTTGTTTCAGCGCTGAAGTAAGCGATATGCTGCGAAACTTTTTGGGCCCAGAGTTGCAGGAGTTTCAAGGTTTCAAGAACCTGGTTCCAACAAGACGGGGCCACTTGCCATACATCAAATCAATCAATTGAAGCTGTTAACGAATTATTCCCTAATAAGGTCTTTTCACGACCATTTGGTATGGGGATACCTTAAAAGTAAGGTTTATGTGAATAATCCGACGAAACTAACGCAATTGAAACAAAATATCAGGTCAGAAATTGCAACACTATCGAGGGCTATATGTCAGCGTGTTATCACCAATCTTCGTTCCAGGGGGGCGAGTCTGCTATTACAATGGTGTCACAATGATCTATCATTGATTTCATAATAGTTGATTTTGACAAGTTTGGTAATATACTAATATAGTGGCGTCATTATGAATTTCCAATGATCAACCACTGACACTCCATTGAAAGAAATGTCATAGAATGGTAATCTCGTACACAATGACAGAAGAATGACTGACTTACGCGGTAATCTGCTAAAATTTTGACAGTTCCAGACGAAATTTGCTCAATTAGCACCATTTTGTATTTTTTATTTATTAAACTTACACACTACCTTTACAGGATGACCCCAATACAATAGTGGTTTGCAAACACACCAGAAAAATAGAAAAACAACTGAATTACGGCTAATACTATAAAACTAAACTTTAAAGTATGTAGAAAGCAACAGTAAATACAATAACTATTTAAAAGCTATCGCTATTGCTATAAATATAGGCATCTATAAAGATAATGTAAAACACTTAAATCAAAATAAATCAAAACACCGACCGCTAGAAATAAAAACAGATAAAACGTCGTTAGGCAGTAATGTCACATTTGACTTTGACAGCTAAACAGATAAATATTATTGAATTGAATAGTTTCACATTAATCCGCGTTACACTCTATGTTTTTTGCTATTTACGAACTTCTTACTACTTCAGATTGCATAGAACACTAATAAATAATATGTAAAAACAATATATATAAATGAAATCAAATCAATGAAATCAAATTAAATTTGAACATCTAATCATGCCAATGATTAGATGTTCAAATTTAATTCTAGTATTTCGAAAATCATTTCTATTAAGGTTTTTTAATAATGGCAATACAACAATGTCATTTTATCACAATTCTATTACGAGACCATTGACCGAACAATGATCGACCATTATGAATTTAGCAGATTACGAATTTTTAGCAAAATGACCATTGTCATTGATCAACAATTATGAAATCAATGATAGATCATTTTGTGACACTATTGTAATAGCAGACTCGACACCCAGATTAGAAGAGTGCCAGCAGCGTAACTAACGGTCACCATTTGGATAACATTATCTTTTCGAAAGAATTTTCCATTTTGTATTCTAATAATGAACAATAAAAAAAATATTGTTTACTACTAGTTTTTGTTTTATTGAACAAACAAATACCCGATACTCTTTTTGGACACCTTGTACTTATTGGAATAAATGAGAAGAGCAGCAGTAAGATGGTAGAGTATATTCATTCGTGGTTCAATATTTTACACGCAAGTTACAAACACAGGTT
Source organism: Xestia rhomboidea (assembly GCA_963853795.1). Classification (NCBI taxonomy): domain Eukaryota; kingdom Metazoa; phylum Arthropoda; class Insecta; order Lepidoptera; family Noctuidae; genus Xestia; species Xestia rhomboidea. Next base: position 17,163,326 of record OY970778.1, read on the forward strand.
ACAATGTAATAGAACATAAACAAACCGTAACTATGCTAATTTCAAATCAGTGACAGACCTGTGTTAAATATGATTATTCTCACAGGCCAGTGCATACTTAAATATGCGACCTCCAATAGTACTTACGTAGACTTACGTTTAAATAAGCTTCCTTCAGCACTCCTTAGTCCGCACATTAGAATCCAACACACCATGTAATTTCCATGAAAATAATATTCACACAATCACACAACCGCTTCACTGTTCACCCATCAATTAAAATCATAAAACACAAGTAAAAAACTAAATTATGGTAAACTCGAAAGTTTTCGGGAAAATAACTTCATTCAAAATTCAAATTAAGCGCGTGAAAAATACCCGTGCGTCAGAGACAACTCGGAAAGCACAGGGCAGGCAAAGACACGAACTCATACTGCCTGAGAGGCTGTGTTGCTTGTGGGTCACCGCCCACCGCTCGCAATGAGATCATAAAGCTGTTTCGAATATCATTTACACTTAACTCGGTGCAACTAACACGTACCGACTCCCTCGCGGAGAATTTACATAATTATGCCAATATCGAGGTACTTTTTGCTAAGTAGGTAGGTCTAACCGTGAGAGTCGGTCTCGCGGTCGGTGGTAAACTCGTGTTATTTCCTAATTGGTAAGGTATTTCAACAGATACCTTACCTATAGAATACATTAAATTATGGGTATTTCTGTGGCGCTATGGGTGAGATTTTATTTGGAAAGCAAGACTATATAGGAACCAACTAAATTGATGAAAACGGACTTGACGGACATACCTAGTAAAATACAACCCCATGATACAGCTTACAGATCAGTACAGGTGCAACTGTCGTTCAGATTGAAAACCAGATATTATCATCCGTGGGAAATCAACAAAAGTTATTTGCTATAACCTAAGTAATACTGCAAAATTTAAGAAATAATTGTAACAACATAACATAATTAATGTGATTGTATGCGATGAGCGGGCATGTAGGTATGTCTATGTAGATAGTTTGAACCCAACGAAGCATGCGACGATAACAATCTAAACCTGAATCCGGACCTAGCATAACTAGCGGTCGTCTAGAATGTTCCACTACCTATATAGTAAGTACTAAGATGTACACAATCATGCATGTACCTAAAACTAGCCTTGGATGCTGTTATTACCGTTGTCATCCGTCGCATCAACTGTGCGCTCATTACGATATGCGCACTATTGACGAAACAGTACGAAACGAAAGAAAAAATAATGTTGATGTAACAATGAAAGATGGTACATACCTATATACTTAGTAGAGTCTTCCTATATGGCTTGGTAAAGATAGTTATAACTCCCTTAACAGCCAAACCAACTCCTGATGGGAGCAAACCATAGATGTTGGAGAGTGTAGTCCCGTAGGTACATACTTAGCTCTGCCTAACCCATTGATAACGCAGGGTTGATGGTATCTTATATTTATGTTGCCTCTTCATTTTCCCTAAGCTGGATAGTCAATACTAATTTATAATTATTATATGTGATGATGAGATGATTGATGTGTGATATGATGAGGAGGGACGAATCGCATCTGACTTAAAGAGTGATGAATATAAATGTTGATCGATGGAGAGGGAGAGAAAGACCAAGGAAACGATGGATGTATTGTGACAGACCTCTCGGAGGAGAATGGAGGAAAAAATCGTGTTGCGCCGAGCCCAAGTTACATGGGACAACGGCAGGAAAATGATGAGATAAATGTCGTCATCTGTTTACTTAACGAAGGCATCGAATTGGTGGGCAAAATGTCACCATTTGATCCATATCATGGGACTGATATTTCTTTAGCAAATCGACACCAATATCCAACGCAACTCCAAAGATGTATTACAGCAGGGAGGTGTGTATTGCCGTCGAGTTCATTCATTATACCTTACAAGGGTGGTTTACAGGAAATTGAGATAAGTACAGCCGTACAGGCGTCCATGTACGGTGAGGGAAAAACACAATAGCATAAAGAAGTCCGAACTCAAAATTAAAAGTGACATGTCACCCAATTTTACGGCCCGTGATCCGTCCTTACACCGTCACTACACGTTATTATATCGCCATCGATGACTTCACCTGCGCGCGCGCAATGGCCATCACAGGCCAATCATTGCTATTACCTACCTACATGAAGTATTCAGTGTTGGTGATAAAGAATATAAATGAAACGTAAAGCAACAGAAAGTTCACTAATCGAAGAGCTTGTCCAACTTCAGGAAAATCAAGTAGTTAGGAGGCCATCCTATAATCACGTGAGGTTCGTGAGGGAACATTCAAACCCCTCCCTCTCCCTTGGTGATACCTACGCTGTGAAGTTTCAGATCAGGTAATCTCCTCCCCCCTCGAAGCATCGCGTGTATTTTTATTATTGAAAAGAACCAGTCTTAAATTTGTTAAAAGTAAGTACCTATTACATAAAAATTGACACAAATACGCTTTTGTCGTCATGAAATGAAAAACCGGCCAAGTGCGTGTCGGGCCACGCGCAGTGTAGGGTTCCGTAGTAGCCCGTTATCACAATTTAGAACGAACCCGTTGGTACAGCGCCATCTAGCGGCAGCTTTGTGAAACTTATGATAATTTAATATGTTTTTTTTGTTTTTTTATTTTGATTTTATTTTTCAATGCGTCTTTACCCGTTATTAACAAGCAACTACTTCATCTTAGTCACTTTATAGGATTTATTCTAAGGATTTTGTATTTGGTACAAAATTATCAAACACCCAAGACACATTGAATGAATGAATGAATGAATGAATGAGTGAATAAGCTTTATTTAATCCCATACAAGTAACAACAATAATCAGTAAAAATAAACATAAACATTAATTAACAATTATCATCAGCAATAAATAAGTAATTTAATCAAATCAATAATAACTATAAAAATAACAATAGTTAATTCCATCAAACTATCAATTACAATAGTCGCTAACTAATTCTATCAGATCAATAAAAATAATAATCGTTTATAACAGCAATCATTAGATAATAATTCCATCAGATTAACAATAACTAACAATAATCATCAAAAATCAATTAAACAATAAATAATTTGATCAATTCAATAATAGCAATTAAAAGATAAACAATAATAAATTCCATCAAATTACCAATCATAATAATAATTCGCCAACTAACTTCATCAGATTGATAACATTAAAAACCATGAATAATAACAAACAATAAATAATTTCATCAAATTAACACATGCAACAACCGACAAAAATAAACATTAAGAAATAATAAAAAATTCGATGAAATTATAAAAAATAATAATAATAGTATTAGGTAATAATTTAGCGAATAGTTTTCACTGTTACTTTTGTATGGACCCCCTTCGGGTAAAAGCCTCCTCCAAAGATTTCCACTTCTCCCTGTCCTTAGCCCTCTCAAGCCATTCTCGACCTACTGCCGCCATAATTTCATCTACCCATCTGGCACTAGGTCTGCCTCTCGCTCTGGTACCGCGAGGTCCCTTCCATTTTATGGTTTTTAAAGTCCACCTGTTATCAGCGTACCTGGCTACGTGACCTGCCCAGTTCCACTTTCTTTGTAGAGAAAAAGATAGTGCGTCTGTTATGTTAGTTTTTTTGCGAATGTCTATGTTTTTCACTCTATCTTTTAATTTTAAACCCAGGTAACTTCTTTCCATTCTTCTTTGAGTGGTCTGGATTTTATTTCTGGTTTTGAGGTCGAACGTCCAAGTTTGGCAGCCGTAGGTGAGGCAAGGTAAGATTTCCGAGTCCATAACTATCTTCTTGGTAGGCAATGGGAGCTGCGATTTGAATATTTCCTTATGAGCCCAGTACTTTTTCCAGGAGATTGCTACTTGTATATAGCTTTCGTGGACTACAAGAAAGCCTTTGATTCTATATCACATGACAGCATCTGGGAAGCATTGAGGTCACAGAATATAAAGGAAAATTATATAAGTATCCTTAAAAACATTTATGCAAATAGTACCAGTAGAGTTAAACTAGATAGAGTAGGGAAAAAAATTAACATAAATAGAGGCGTGAGACAAGGTGACCCGATTTCCCCAAAACTCTTCATAGCTGTTCTGCAGTACATTATGAAGGACTTACCATGGTCTGCGCAAGGCATAAATGTTGACGGACATTTTCTGAGCCATCTTAGGTTTGCCGACGACATTATTATATTCTCAGAATCTCCTGATCAACTAAACAACATGTTAAACGACCTTCAGCAGGCTAGCACTACAGTTGGATTAGAAATGAATCTAGACAAAACGAAAGTCATGACAAACTACCACACGACACCTATTTTGGTAAATAACATCCCTCTTGAGTTCGTTGAAAACTACATATACCTAGGCAAACAGATTTCCTTCAGCAAAGAAAGAAATACTGAAGAAGTAGACCGCAAGACACATTACTGCTAAACTAATAAAATTATTTTAACCGCAATAGTTTTCCTTTAAAGTTCATGAAATTAACTATCATCATGAATTTTTCCAGATTTTTCAAGCCAGCAGTTTAGCTCTTAGATGGGGACGCGCCCTACAGAAACAAAATTTTGCACTTTAAAGTTTAATATTTCCTAAATGAAGCATTAAATCGAAAAGTAGTATAGGAACCCCTTTTTTTTCGGATGGGAAATCATCAAATGACTCCTCCCGCTCTGGGCGGAGCAGGAGGGAGTGTCAGACTTTTACTGACTAAAACCCATCCATGTTCCGGTATCTCTTTCGAATAGTCCCGCAGCCCCGGCAGGCTTCGGCCCTTGCGGACCCCAGTATTAGCAACCCCTAAGTCAAAAATCCCTAAGTTAAAAGACCTATTCAACGATACCCCACATGATGGGGTAGACGACGAAAAAGAAATTCATCCCCACTTCACGTACCCCTATAGCTACCCTAAAAAAAAATGTTTTCAAAGTTTTATTTTACCACATTGTCGGCGTTATTGACATACACACCTCTACAAAATTACAGCTTTCTAGTACTAACGGTCTCTTAGCAAAACTTCGGACAGACAGACAAAGAGACGGACATGACAAAACTATAAGGGTTTCCTTGTCAGAACTACGGAACCCTAAAAAACACACGTGATTGTTACATTATCCCATGCCGGATCCCCCTCGTAGTAAGGCCCAAGAGTGGAAATGAAATTAATTATTAAAAAAAATATTAATTAAATTAAAAAAGCTTAAACACTGTTTAATGTTTCAAAAAAAAAGTTGTGTTCTTTGTGCGAAATTACCTGAAAATTGTTATTTACGTCAACCTTTTTTACCAAGCATCATTTAAACTGCTTTTAAGTAGCGGGACCAAAAACTCAATCAAGTTACAACTGTTTGTTTTCATTCGGTAGTGACACCATGTGATGATACGGTGTGAATGAGATCCTGTTTACCTTCCGAGAATGTTTCAATAATTTGAGGTCTGTGACGTCACAATAAGGTAGATCAACCAGAAATGTTAAGAATTTCCGCATTGTTTTGGTTAAGTTTTAAAGACAAGGTGGAACAAGTCCTTGCGCTCGCTATGGAATCATATTTAATATAAAAACTTGCCGTGAGTCAACCCAGTTTTTATGTCACGAAATAACAAATAGCGAACTGAAATCGAAGGTCTGACGTCACTGCCGAGCTACTGCACCAAAGCGGAAACGAGACGAGAAGAGAGATGTGTTGTAAACCACCAATAGAATGTCGTTATTTACACTTCACGTCTCCGCTTAGCTTAAGTGGAGACAGTTGAGCAGAGAGCAGAGGAGATGTAGTTATTTGTTTAGGCCAGCCTTGGCACTCGGTGGCATGGTGGATGCAGGCAGCAGCGCACAGCGGACGAGAAGAGATTTGGGCGGTCGTGTTTCGTGTTAGATCGCGCTAAACAGTACGCATCTTCGCACAGTTTCAACTGATGCACCCTAGCTCTTGAGCATCTCCTCACGTCTCCGCTACGGTGGAGTTCGGGCCCGGGAGATAGTTCTTAGAAAGGTACAGGATGGTACTTAAAAAGTTGTGTGGAGCCAGCACTACGCACCCGCAGCATTGTGACCACTTCACTTGACCACTTTGAGGTACATACACACATTATCTGTCATCATACCGCCGCAGGCTAGTGAAAATATTCTTCTCAGAGGCTAGCCGAGCTCGAATTGGTTATTGCAAGGATTTAAAGATCCATGCAATTAATACAAAAGCAAAACTTGCCCGCTAAAAATAATAACCCTCCTTTATGCCAGACCTTCTACACGAGCAGCCTGTGGGTTAGACATACGCAGGGGGCTTGCAACGTTCTCCGGGTCTAGTAAAATAACGATTTTAGGATACTTTTGGGGCCCCCACGATTCTGTAGCGCAACAGGGATGTTTGCAGAAGCAAAAACGGATAGTTTTCAGGCGATAATGTGGAAGAGAACATCATCCGTGATGAGCAGGATGCGGGGGAGCGCAAACGGTATCCTAAGGGTTGTTGCGCATAAGCCAGACTACCCTTTCCTGGGGTACTGGACCCGCTTGCACAGCGGCGTCTCCAGTGGGACGGGAAATAGATACATGAACTGATTGATTATTTTAAATACCTAATACACACTTTCTGAATCAAGCCCTTGATCCAGCTGCCTAACGAGAGCCTACTCAAGTATTGGTCGAGGCTCTTGGCAACTAAGCCATGGGCTGATACGACTATCGGCACAATGATCGCTGAGTCCACTTCCCACATGTCGACAACCTCGCGAGCCAAGTCAAGTTAGGTACTTGATTTGTTTATCTTTCTCGGCTTTTACGAGGTTCTCATCTTGCGGGACTGTTATGTCAACAAACATTGCGCGCCGCTCTGATCGATCCACCACCACTATATCAGGCCTATTGGCTACAATAGTCCTATGAGTGATGATGGATTGCTCCCTGTACAATGTGATACTGCCATTATCGAGAACTGGGCCGGGCCCACATACCTAGGTATAGAAAGGCACTTCCGATTCCACAAGGTTGTATTTTAGAACAAGTTGCTGCTGGATAATCCTGGCTACAAGGTTGTGTCTATGCAAGTACTCTCCGTTAGCTAGACGAGAACACCCGGAGATAATGTGACGGATTGATTCGCCTGGACGGTGGCATGCCCGACATATGTAAACCGTGCCATCCTTCACAATGAATCTCCGGTAGTTATTCGTCATCATAACTTCATCCATAATTCACTGTAGTTGGGTAAAAATAGAGGGTTTGTTTCGTTGGCCACGGTTTAAAATATAATTAGGTATACACTATTGTAAACGTAGGTAGTTTGGAGCATAAGAAGTCATAAATAAAACGAGTTCTTGGATTAATAAATATTTATATGATATGGGTTACAAAGGTATAATAAAATAAACTACGAGAATATTTTGGAAACTGTTCAAAGGAACACGCAAGAATAATTTTGTGAAAGCTGAAAACTAGTGATACAGCGCCATCTCTGAGCTAATCATAGAACTAAACGATACAATCTGTTATTAGCGCCATCTCTAGCGAACTCATGGACCTTTTAGGAATTGTTGTCAGGTTCGCTAGCGACGTTCGTGGGCATGTATTCGAAGAGAAGCGCCTTCTTGTCGTAACCACAGCGGAACAAGTTCCAAGCCAGGTCCTCCGGTGTGTCTCCTGTCTGATCAGCACAGCTCTCCACGGCCTAGGATAGTAAAAATAAGTTTTGATAGCGTCCGGACTCCGTTTAGTTATCATTGCGTTATAGCTAAGTTGACCATACGTCCCGTTTTCAACGGGTTTGTCCCATTTTTGGGTTCTCTGTCCCGGTTTCCCCGAAAGAAGCTTCGGGACGCAAAATTGTCCCGTTTCCCTAAACCGCAAAAAAAATACGGCACGGCCGGCGCGCGTCGCAGAATTTGTGATATCTTATTGGGCAGATAAAAAAAAAACCTGAATGGGAAGACATTCAAAAAGCATTAGATGTAGGTATTGATTGATAAGGGATATAACATTGGCAGTAATTTTTCACTGATCACCAATGATATTCTAGTTTATTAGAATACCGTCAAACCGTACAACTTTGCCCAAATTAACCCAACATTTTTGATTAAACTTTAAACATTTTAAAAAGTATGTGTGATTGTGCTACACGATATTTAAATGTACTGTTCTTTGCATAGGATATAATATAATAATATCAAGAAAGAAAGTATTTATGTGCTAAAAAGCTCAATTTGTACAGCAGGCCAAATTTTTTGAACTTTTTACAAGTTTGCCCATTTTGCAGAAACTTTTGTAACTTCGGTATTTACTACCATATAAGAACATCATATGGTTTAGGGATCATTGTACATTTTCATTAAACTTATAAAAAAATCGTTTTATTTTTCATTGAGAATCATGGCCTGCAATTTTATCATAAAGGAAACTCAAGTTTGATATCGCTACTTAAACTCGCCAAAATGTATGAAATTGGCGAGCATACAAATTTAACATTCTTTATAAATCGGCCCAACTAATCAAAGTTAAAAAACCGATGTCCCGTTTTGATATAAAAAAAATGGTCACGTTAGTTATAGCCTAAGCCCCCAAAGCACACATCAGCATCAGATTTTGACATGCAGTCATTTTGACTGTGCGCTGCCACCACCGACGACGCCATGGAAATGGTGAAGTTTTGGATCAGCAAAGTTGAACATACTGTCGTCCCAGCGACACGAAGAAGAAGAAGCAGACTTCTCATCCTATGTGTCGTAAGGGAAAATAGACTCGATGGACCTCAAATAAGTAAAAGAGCTCTGAACTAACCTTGGTAGCATTCTTAGCATCGGGCCGCGCCGCCATCTTGCCGAGCACGGCCGCCTTCTGAAGCTTGCCGTCCTTGGAGATGAGCTTGCACTTGAGCAGCACGCAGTACACGTGGCGGCGCAGCGCGGGCTCGTCGTGCAGCTCGCCCGCCAGCAGCGCGTCCACGAGGCGCGGGGGAGCGCGCGACTGCACCGCACACGCCGCCGAGTGCGCGCGGAACATCGCCTTCTCCTCCTTACCCAGCACCTGAACAAACAAACAAACGTTTATTTGCGCTAAAACAAGACGAATCAAATAAGTACCAAACAAAAAAAAAACCAAACCACTAATAAAATAAGTACTTAGCGGGAAAATATCCGTCAAATCCACGCAAAATGAAGAGATCACTTTGCATAATAATGTTGCAGGAAAATGCGGAGAACCAGAGATTTTGTGAAAACCCGGAAGAAGACAAGTAGGTATTCTAATCAATTACGTGTTCTTATCGAAAACTTCTAGTGAAATTACAAAACACACGAACTGACAGTGATACATCATTTCACGAAACTGAATCTAGTAAAATTAAAAAAAATATATTAGAGATCAAAATCAAAAATTGAAGATGGCGCCGACTTTTTTTTTGTCATGGGTATAATTTACATGATTTTTGGGCTCAGCGAGCCCGAACGAATATGGAAATCAAAATTCAAGATGGTAAAAATCCTTGGTTTCCTCTCATTTCTCTGCAACAGTGACACCATCATGCGAGACAGTAGCGCAGCGCATGGTTTTAAGTATTATGGATCTCCATCAAAATCACAATGAAAACAACACTGTGACTTTGATGGAAATGCGCGGGAATTTCATTACAATACGGTTGCTGCTGTCGGGAATGGAGTGGCTGTGAAGAGTCTGTAGCTTCACTTTCTTGTTAAATACTGACCGACCAACCCGAAGGGTTACGCATAGGTGTACCTATTAGTATACCTACCCATATTTCGCCAGTTATGTGTAAGTCCCGTGTAACAGGGGGCGAGACTTTGCCATCAACCAGGCACAGATCCAAGCTCCGTGGCTACTTCTGAGGAGTTATCTTATTTGTAAACTAAAGGTCAAATTCTATTTGGGTCGATCGGTGATGTAGGATTGTTAGGATCGATCTAGCGAGAAAACCATAATTACCGCACACTGTCTATCAACTGTTATCTCCTGCCATGCCACTGCGGAGGCAGAAGTTAATACTGTATATCGATCGATTTATATTTATTTATTTATTGATGACAGTTCGATCGAAGTGTACGATAGAGTTTGTTTTAAGGCGATCAGACTCCACTGAGCGACTTGGATTCACCAGAATTTAGTTGTACATCTATGAAGATGTCCATCTTTGTACATCTGTCAGCCGTATGGAGAATCGGTAACGAAATGAAAAGACATGATACAACATACATGGATAAAAAACTACTTACTATACAGTTCTTGCATCCCGTGGTTGCCTGAAATAAAAACATTGCATGACTTTACACTCTGTATAACGTGGTATAACTCTCGTGAGACAATGGCTCTTTAGAATAAGTAAACTCTGTTGTTGTCTCGGTAAGCGGTAGTCTGATGCTAAACAATCAGGTCTCTCGTTCTCATAAGCCATCCCCCCATCCATCTTCCCGTTGTCACATTTAAGTGGGGGATGTTTTTCGTTCGTTGCTTGAAATAACAATTACTTGTTACAAATAGTTTCTCTACTTCAATAATAATAAAGCGAATTATAAATGCTAAATTAGACTCCGCACCAACCACCGGAACAGGCCGGGTTCCGTCCAAGTTTTTCTACAACAGACCACCTTCACACTTTAGATCAGTTATTAGAAAAATATTCAGAATTCCATAAACCTCTATACCTGGCTTTCGTCGACTACACAAAGGCTTTTGATTGTATAAAACACAGCGCCATATTCTCAGCTTTACGAAGTCAAGGTAAAGAGGAAACTTACATAGAACTGTTAAAATAAGTACATTTAAAATAATAGCAACGTTAAATTAGATTCTGTAACCTCAACATTTAAAATTGCCAAAGGAGTGAAACAGGGTGACCCGCTCTCTCCTAAACTATTCACCAGCACTTTCGAGAAGATATTCAAAAACCTTGCTGACACATGGACAACGCAAGGCATTCCGATCGGCGAAAAAATGCTATCAAACCTTCTTTTTGGAACCCGGCCTGTTCCGGTGGTTGGTGCGGAGTCTAATTTAGCATTTATAATTCGCTTTATTATTATTGAAGTAGAGAAAACGAACTATTTGTAACAAGAAATTGTTATTTCAAGCAACGAACGAAAAACATCCCCCACTTAAATGTGACAACGGGAAGATGGATGGGATGGCTTATGAAAACGAGAGACCTGATTGTTCAGCATCAGACTACCGCTTACCGAGACAACGACAGAGTTTACTTATTCTAAAGCAGACGATTACGTGCTTTTTGCGTCTGAAGCAGCTCAACTGCAACAGATGCTACAAGACCTGAGCACTGCAAGCCTTGAGGTTGGACTGACGATGAATCAGTCAAAGACTAAAGTCATGACTAATAGCATTAAATATTATAGGGTCGAGGTCGATGGGCAGGAAATACACTATGTCGACGAATATATCTACCAGGGCCGGAAGTCTCGACATAGATAGCGACAAAATCGCTAACTTTCGATCGCTTATTACTAAGTAATAACTTGGGTTGCAATAAATTGCTTGCAAGAATCGCATCTTGGATGTAGAGACTTGCATTTCCTGCAAGCATCGTTATTGCAACCGAATTCTTTCGTGAGTTATTAGCGATCAAAAGTTAGCGATTTTGTCGTTATCTCTGTCGAGACTGCCAGCCCTGGGCCAGTTTAGTTTGCTTCAACAACAGGCAGGACAAGGAGATTGACCGTCGCGTCTAAAATGCCTGGAGAAGCTACTGGTCCACGAAGGCGCTTATGAAGGGCGACCTTCCCATCTCACTTAAGCGTAAGCTCGTCGACATGTGTATCCTGCCTATCCTAACCTATGGCGCCTAGACTTGGTCTTTGACGGAGGCTCCGAAGTCAAACTAAAGGTTTGCCAAAGAGCGATGGAGCGTAGCATTTTAACATCAAAATCACCGAACGAATGCGCAACACCACAATACGCTCCAAGACAGGCATCACCGATGTTGGCGATAAGTCTGCGAGGTTGAAATGGGACTGGGCAGGTCACATTTCCAGAATGGGTCAGGACAGATGGGCCAGAATCGTCACACAGTGGGTGCCTGAAGACGGTCGTCGTCACCGAGGCAGGCCCAGGAAACGCTGGCGTGACGATTTGGACTTTTGATAACTTATTTATTTATTTAGAAATAATAATTCTCCCGATGCATGTTTAGGCAAAAACTTACAAAGACCGAGACATCAACATTTTCAAATATCCTAAACTTTAATAATAATAGAATACTTTTTCGTTATATGCCTTTTTAAGTAATTTGTGCAATTAGCGTAACGCCGAAATGTAAGAGGGCTCTTAAATTTGGCAGTACCTACGTGAATGTGATGCTAACACTGCCGCTAGGAACAACTCATCATTCAGAGCCCAACTTGATCCACTGCTGGGTTTAGGCCTCTCTTTGTTTGTGCCCAGCTCCACGTTCCTGTGTTAACGTCCTTCAGGATTTACCCGCGATGGCAACAATGTCATCGGCCCAAAAAAAGCAATTGGCAAGAACTCAAATCACTTGATTGAAACAATCACGGACACTCCTAATAAAATAATCCTTCATACGAAAAATCTACAGCACTTAAATACCTGGTTGGTGATGGCGACCAGCGCGAGCAGCGTCAGCGCGCGGCAGTAACTCATGAGACGGTCTTTTCGTAGCTGCACACGCAAGTGAAGCAGCACATCAGCCAGCGGCATCCGAAGCAACGGCTCCACTTCTTCTCGCACGTGGTATTTGTCTCCACGCCATCTTGGCACTCGTCGTACTCCATCACTCACCCCGCTACCACGGATCGCAACGATAGCGACACAACAGTTAATTTGCTGTAGTAAGAGAAGATTTATAAAAGAGAATTTCTTTCAAAATCAAGCTCCGTAATCATGACGAAGAAAAAGGGAGTCAGGAGTTTGGCCAAGGATAGTCAGTTTCCTAAAGTGAAACAGTCTGATTGTACAAAACTCCAAACTCATACCAACATTATGATAGGTACCGAAACATGTTTCGGTTTTTCTGGAAACAAGTTCTAGTAAGGTTTAGAAACAGTTTCTGTACCTACTCTTGTGTTTCATGGACATAACGTTCGTCTACTACAAACTTTTCGAATCAGCTACAGATAAATTATGGGTACTACGGAGCTACAGTTAGATGGTGACTAGATGAATTAATGGCTGACTACATTATTGTATCGAATGGGTCTCATGATAACTTGTGAATTAGCTTTTGGTCGGTGAACAAGGCATTCGCGAGAAAACTGAAATGTTTAAGCTTCCAATGACAATCTTACCAAAAATCTAGGAAAATTGTAAAACTGTTCTCCGATTACAGATCCGATTAGATTCCAACTAGATCATCATTGTCTTGAGGAAATGGTATAAGCTGAAAAAGAAAATCAGTGATAAAAGAATTAAAACGATGTCCGATACCGCAGTAGGGGGCGCAAACCTTAATTATGAAAATAACGATACAATACGACAGTTTGTTTGGTAAACAGGCGACGGACGCGGTATCACAACACGGCCGATCACTCGCCAAATATCCCGCGCCATTGTTTCCTCGCATATTTAGTTCATAAAATACCCGCTTCGGTTGATAATACGACAAACATTCGGTAAAAGTTATGAGAGTTTTTTTTTACGTAAGAATCATCCACGTGATTCGTTTCCTTGCTTTCGTCGTCGTCAGACGTTCGTGCCGACTCTCCTCAAACTACTTGTAAGGAGACATCTGCCGCTCTTGCGACATTCCTTTTGGCTGTTTATTGGCCATACACCAACTGAAGAACATTATCGCGGATAAAGTATTTCGTTGTAGACTTTTTGGCGGACGATAGTCGATGATTCGGCCCAGAACGGGGTCCTCTGTTGTTACAACATAGTAAAGTCCAGTGCACAAACATTAGTTAAGGCTTACTTCGTCGCAAGAATTTTTAATATTAGAACTAATAAACTTATGAACTTACCTTAAAGTTCTTGGACGAAATGTCTCGTGATTCGATTGATGATATTTAATTTCATAAACTTTTTCAAAATGTTTCAAAACACTTCAGAGAAGGTACACTTGTAATCAAAATATGACCAAGCATTGAAACGGGTTTATACAGCGATTCTCTTTTTTTTTCCACTGGTTTTTGAACATGCTCTGAAAAAATAGTGTTAATAAATGTAACACCATCTACCTCCACTCGTATATAAAACACGTTCGGTTCACAACTCCTGGTGATTGATACCTTCCTCCCTAAAAGCTGTGAAAATATGTACCTAATACAGTTTTTCTTTTGATTTAGGATTTTTCCCCTCAGAAGCCCCACGCTACGCACTCAACGATTTCTTTCGTTTGCGACGTCTTCGCAACATCCTGCAAATAACAGCTTCTATCTAAGTAAACAATGACTGCTAACAAAGTGCGAAGCCTTTCGTTTTACTTTGGGTCTTCGTTTAGTTGTATATCAGAAAGACTGTTGGGGCTCTTACTAAATATCGACACAATGACTTCCATTTCTACGAAGCGTTACACTGATTTGTACGTAGGTATATGTAGAACACACATATGTTTTAGTCACATGAAATAGGGCGCGAGCCTATTGTCATCAATTGGACTAACAGGCCCTCCTAATCAGAAGTAGAAGTGGCTAAATGTCCAACAGCGCGAAACGTCTAATGGGCTGTAAATCTAATTAGCAAAATGTCCATGTCGCAAAACGTCCAACTATCAGCTGGTCTGTATAGCAGAACATCTAGGTACTCTTAGCAAAAAGTCATTTTTAAAATGTGAACTCATGAAAGAAAGTAAAAGTCATTTGTAAATTATTGACAGCTCGAAATGATAGTAACTGGGCTCAGTGTCCATCAATTAACCGTGAAAAGGTTAGTTTCGTATTATGTATGACCCTGTTAGTCACCGTAAAGTGATATCCACTCACTGTGATACGTAATACCAATATTATGACATTCACGGTTGTCATCAAAGTTCGGTGTACAACCGAAGCTTGATAGTCACTGGATAGCAGAAAGATACGTAATAGCCCTGCAGGAGGCATAATTAACAGGCTCAGGGCCATGACTGAGAAATTCTAGATGGAAAATTCAATAGTATTTTGCTTGACCTGGGAATCGAACTGAGGTACTAACCTCATGCCCAGCAGTAGACCATCGAAGCAGTGAATCTATCGTTTTGTAATTTAGTACCTACCTTCATGTTAGTTTATAGCTGTGATTCTGATGTGATGACCTCTTAATTTTCCGTATTTTAATCAGTTTTCAAATCCTTGTCATTTTCACCAGTACCAGCGTGAGGGCCAATGACGCCCCGGGCAAGAATATTGTGGCGCCCACTTAAGGAAATCATTATCAAGTGTTTATTTTTTTGCTAAACCAATGTAACGTTTTCCGTTTCAGCCCCAGACCTCGGCACCCAGGGCCGCCGCCCTATCTCGCCCCCCTCTAACGCCGGCACTGATTTTCACTTAAAGGAATATAAACTTTGTGACAGACTAGCCCTATTGAAAGTCAACCAACAATAATTTGAGTCATAGTGCAAACCGAACTAATGTGTCCCGGCTATTAAAGTTTTCCTTCCCAAAACACATGTATGGAAGCTAAAATGTTAACGCAGGTTACGTACATAGTAGAAGTCCTTTCGCAGCGGTCAAAGGCTCGGAGCGAGGGCACGCGGTGCAAGCAGACGGTGGCGGGGGGGCGCGGGCGGCGCGCGGGGCAGGCGCGCTGCAGCACGCAGGGTGCCAGGCCCAGCGCCAGCGCCGCCGTCGCCAGCAGCGGCATCAGCATGCCGCGCGCCCGGCCTGAGGACCAGCCTGCTGCGAGCCACGTGTGCTATTACCATTAACATGTAGGTATGCATTTATTTGGCAGCAGTACTGCAGTACCCAGTGGGTTATTTAAAGGTTGCTTTTATGGTGCACCAGTTTTTGTACATACTCTCTAAGTCTCTAGTATACCTAGAGGGGAACACCCAAAAATTCCGAAAAACTTTATTCCGAATTTCGATTAAGTATCAAAAGTCCGAATTTCATAATTCCGAAGAATAATACTGTCTTTTATTTAAAATCCCGAAATTCATATTTCCGAAAGTCGTAAATACGTATTGTTTGTTGTCCGATTTTCATGTGTCCGAAGAATCAAATGTTCGATGGATCGTTAGTCCGAAAAACGATATTCCGATACTTCGAGTAAACTGCTAAAATTGTCCTAAAAGTCTTGCTAGCTGGCATAAAAAGCGTAGACCGAAGGCCGGCGGAGCGGCGACGACATTTGTGACAAAAAGAGGGTGGCGCGTCATGGAGTCGTAGCAGGTTCTAAATTTGCTTATATCTCGAAAACAGTGCGTCCTATCGCAAAAATAATTAAAAATTGGCTCCCTTAAGAGGACACAAACCGTTTTCCCATACAAACGTAGTCCCTGGATAATGCTAGTAGAGCAATATTTTCTTTTCTAAAAATCTATAACCACTATTGGCATGTCCCTATGTTTTCTTTTTTTTTCATAAATTATTTATTAAAAGATATATGAATATGAACCTTCAAAAACCCAAAAAAATGGCCAGATTTTCCGCTGTGTTCAAACAATCAGAAAACAAATTCAACTAAATTACAACATAGGAACACGTCCAAAACCTTTCTTCAATGTTTAATGAAAAAAGTAGTCAAATCGGTCTAGTTTTGGAGAAATAATCAGGGGACTACGAAACGTTGTTTTGTGTACTTTTAATTGGTATTGTCTCTTTCGCGCTCTGCGCGCGGTCGTTTGGGAACTGTGCGACAGCAATACATTTTACAAATACCTGTTTCTCAATTCTCTCGCCATTTTTGTTTCCGCATAATAACTCCCCTGCCGCGTAATTCTTAATAAGTAGGTAAAATAAAAATTTGAAATCATTTTTCGCTGTTATTGTTCTTTGTGTAATATTTTGAGAATATAATAATTCGAGAATATAATATTTTGCGAATGTAATAATATGAGAACAAAGGTATGGATTCGCATTTTTTTAATATTTTGTATCAATAAGTCGGACTATTCAAATTCCGTATTTTGAGAATAGTATTATGAACGTTCGGAATATTTAAATTTAGGAATTATGAAAATAGGATTGATGATAAATCGGAGTTGTTATATTCGGAATTTTGAACCATTCGGAACTATGAAAATCGGTATTTTGAAATTCGGATTTGTAACTTTCAGAATAAAGTTTTTCGTACCTATGTAGTGTAGGTACAGAGAGTAGTAACTAATCTGATGGACGGTAAGCCGAAACTCGCACACAAAAACGCGAATATGATGTGATATCAAGCCTCAAAATGTTTATATTCCCCGTCGTGAGTGCCGGACCGGATAGGCATTTCTTTAGAGAGGCTTTAGAAATGTAACAGAAATGTGATCACATGCCTCAGTGACCGACACCTTGAAGCGAATGCCATGAGTAATCGTATAACTAATTATGTATTTGTATTTACTTATTGGCGAGATCTGAACAGGAGGGTGGTGGAAACGTTGCCACTTATTTTTCGAACGCGATGCTCTGGAACTGCTTGAACTCATAGTAGTTGTTAATACTGATGGGACTGGCCAGCCACTGCATGCTGCATGTCGGAAACGAACACTTATACAAAAAAGAAATTAAATGCGAGAACCGCAGGTCATCACGATTTGACAGTCGATTTGCTTTTTCGGACGGCTTCTGTTTTTAGTTGTCATTGGTTGATGTTGATGAGTGTTATTAACTGGCACTGTAGACTTTGTGGGATATACTCCTTGCTACGACATGATAAAGATAATAAAAGGTCTTTAGTTGCGCGTCCAGCCTGTGTCTATTCGGTCGGAGTCGGAGTGTCCAGGCCGTCCTATTATTTTACCTCTAAGAGGGGCAACCCAACAGCGACCTCATTTCAACAACAATCAAGATCACCTTACGGCCCGAATTGGCGCAGAGGGTAGTGAGGCTGCCTTACGTTCTTAGGGTCCCGGGTTCGAATCCCGGTAGGGGCAAATGTTTGTGTGATGAGCATGGACATTTGTTTCCGAGTCATGGATGTTTATACATGCATAACAAGTAGGTATGTATTTACAAACAAAAAGTATCTGTGTAGTATATCAACTATTTGGTGTCCACGACACAAGCTTCGTTGCTTAGTGTGGCACTAGATGGCGCTGTGAGTAATGTCCAACGATATTTTTTACATATTTACACTAGCTGTTGCCTGCGGCTTCGCCAACAAATTCAAAAAAATACAAAAGGGATAAATAGTATGCTACATGTCCATCAATCCAGTTTATAAACTATCTATGTGCCAAAATTCATAATCATCACAATTATTCACCACCACTGCACCACATTTTATTCACCACTACTTTTTTATTTATTTATCACAATCACTGTAACTATCACTATCACAATCACAATCACAATCACTATCACTATCACAATCACTATCACAATCACTATCACTATCACAATCACTATCACAATCACTATCACAATCACTATCACAATCACTATCACAATCACTATCACAATCACTATCACAATCACTATCACAATCACAATCACTATCACAATCACTATCACAATCACTATCACAATCACTATCACAATCACTATCACAATCACTATCACAATCACTATCACAATCACTATCACAATCACTATCACAATCACTATCACAATCACTATCACAATCACTATCACAATCACTATCACAATCACTATCACAATCACTATCACAATCACTATCACAATCACTATCACAATCACTATCACAATCACTATCACAATCACTATCACAATCACAATCACTATCACAATCACTATCACAATCACTATCACAATCACTATCACAATCACTATCACAATCACTATCACAATCACTATCACAATCACAATCACTATCACAATCACAATCACTATCACAATCCCTATCACAATCACTATCACAATCACTATCACAATCACTATCACAATCACTATCACAATCACTATCACAATCACTATCACAATCACTATCACAATCACTATCACAATCACTATCACAATCACTATCACAATCACTATCACAATCACTATCACAATCACTATCACAATCACTATCACAATCACTATCACAATCACTATCACAATCACTATCACAATCACAATCACTATCACAATCACTATCACAATCACTATCACTATCACAATCACTATCACTATCACAATCACTATCACAATCCCTATCACAATCACTATCACAATAACTATCACAATCACTATCACAATCACTATCACTATCACAATCACAATCACTATCACAATCACTATCACAATCACTATCACAATCACTATCACAATCACTATCACAATCACTATCACAATCACTATCACAATCACTATCACAATCACTATCACAATCACTATCACAATCACTATCACAATCACTATCACAATCACTATCACAATCACTATCACAATCACTATCACAATCACTATCACAATCACTATCACAATCACTATCACTATCACTATCACTATCACAATCACTATCACAATCACTATCACAATCACTATCACAATCACTATCACAATCACTATCACAATCACTATCACAATCACTATCACAATCACTATCACAATCACTATCACAATCACTATCACAATCACTATCACAATCACTATCACAATCACTATCACAATCACTATCACAATCACTATCACAATCACTATCACAATCACTATCACAATCACTATCACAATCACTATCACAATCACTATCACAATCACTATCACAATCACTATCACAATCACTATCACAATCACTATCACAATCACTATCACAATCACTATCACAATCACTATCACAATCACTATCACAATCACTATCACAATCACTATCACAATCACTATCACAATCACTATCACAATCACTATCACAATCACTATCACAATCACTATCACAATCACTATCACAATCACTATCACAATCACTATCACAATCACTATCACAATCACTATCACAATCACTATCACAATCACTATCACAATCACTATCACAATCACTATCACAATCACTATCACAATCACTATCACAATCACTATCACAATCACTATCACAATCACTATCACAATCACTATCACAATCACTATCACAATCACTATCACAATCACTATCACAATCACTATCACAATCACTATCACAATCACTATCACAATCACTATCACAATCACTATCACAATCACTATCACAATCACTATCACAATCACTATCACAATCACTATCACAATCACTATCACAATCACTATCACAATCACTATCACAATCACTATCACAATCACTATCACAATCACTATCACAATCACTATCACAATCACTATCACAATCACTATCACAATCACTATCACAATCACTATCACAATCACTATCACAATCACTATCACAATCACTATCACAATCACTATCACAATCACTATCACAATCACTATCACAATCACTATCACAATCACTATCACAATCACTATCACAATCACTATCACAATCACTATCACAATCACTATCACAATCACTATCACAATCACTATCACAATCACTATCACAATCACTATCACAATCACTATCACAATCACTATCACAATCACTATCACAATCACTATCACAATCACTATCACAATCACTATCACAATCACTATCACAATCACTATCACAATCACTATCACAATCACTATCACAATCACTATCACAATCACTATCACAATCACTATCACAATCACTATCACAATCACTATCACAATCACTATCACAATCACTATCACAATCACTATCACAATCACTATCACAATCACTATCACAATCACTATCACAATCACTATCACAATCACTATCACAATCACTATCACAATCACTATCACAATCACTATCACAATCACTATCACAATCACTATCACAATCACTATCACAATCACTATCACAATCACTATCACAATCACTATCACAATCACTATCACAATCACTATCACAATCACTATCACAATCACTATCACAATCACTATCACAATCACTATCACAATCACTATCACAATCACTATCACAATCACTATCACAATCACTATCACAATCACTATCATAATCACTATCACAATCACTATCACAATCACAATCACTATCACAATCACTATCACAATCACTATCACAATCACTATCACAATCACTATCACAATCACCATCACAATCACTATCACAATCACTATCACAATCACTATCACAATCACTATCACAATCACTATCACAATCACTATCACAATCACTATCACAATCACTATCACAATCACTATCACAATCACTATCACAATCACTATCACAATCACTATCACAATCACTATCACAACACAATCACTATCACAATCACTATCACAATCACTATCACAATCTCTATCACAATCTCTATCACAATCACTATCATCATCATCGTAATCACAATCATTATTCGTAATAACAATCATCATCATCATCGTAATTACAATCATTATTCGTAATAACAATCATCATCATCATCGTAATTACAATCATTATTACCGTAATCACAATCATCATTATCACAATCATCATCATCGTTATCATATCATTTCAACCTCATTGCACCCCAACAGGGGATGATGGTATTTCAGGTCCGCCACATTAAATCTTATAAAATCGTTGTTTTTGTAATACACCTGACCCGATACACCATACAAACTATACCCATGTTGATTTTCAGACTTAGTCACCCTATTTCTCCATATTAGGGGTTAAGTTCTGAAAAAACCTGAAACACAAATGTTTTCTCATTTATCAATAGGAGTACTGCTGTTAAGTTTCGAATAAAATGGTCTAACTAATCTTATTTCCCCATGTAAACTTTGGACCCCCGTTTCAATACCATAAGGGGTGAATTTTGAAAAGCCTGTCTTAGTGCACCCCTAAACCTCATAAGGAACCTATGTGCCAAATTTTGAATTAGAGATTCAAAATCACACTCACTCAGCGGTTTGGACTATGCATTGATTTAGACTTTGTCACCCCATTTTCCCCCTCTTAGGGGTTGAATTCTGAAAAAACCTGAAACCTTCAAACGAAACTTCACAGGAGGGCTCCTATTGATAAATGAGTAGAAACGCTACTCATTTATCAATAGGAGCCCTCCTGTGAAGTTTCGAATAAAATATTCACTGGCCCATACTAGCACAGCAATGGTAGTTCAATACAAGCGCAATGAAAATTCACAGTCCGAATCTTCTTTTGGCATACATTAATTTCACATCGATAGTCAATAAAAGGCAGAAAATCAATCAAACAAAGCGTCAATCATTATAAAACAGTTGATTATGAAAATAATAAATATGTAGTTGTTATTTCCCCGTAAGAAGCATGCAAACTTATTTAGCGATACTTAATTACACGGACACAGAAAAACTTCTAGAAGTCCTAGTTTGATTATGTCATCCCCCCGTATCTAATTGTACATATTTACTTAAGTTAGTTTTAATGTTTTTGTACCAATTTGATTTGTGTTATAGTTGTTAATAGATTTATTTCATTTAAAACTTTTACTGTCCTAATTAATTTATGTAATGTAAAGTGATGGCCTGAAACACAGGTTTAAATAAACCTAGATCATTCAGGTCGCTACCTAACATTTGAACTCGACATTTTCGTTACTTGTGACTGTTAAATATTTTGTAGTGATAGTTTACTTCTAAGCACTAATTATACAATAGTTTAAGAAATAACACTACTGCACTTAAATGTACACTTTTGTATTATCTCCTTTTTAAATAAATTATTCTTATTCTTAAACATGCATTATACACCATGCGACCAAGCAACATGCAGCAGGTAATGATGTTATATACAGGGTGTAAACCACCTCATCACGAAGCCGTCAATCAAGCATTCTTTACATCAAATTAAGTAACTTTACGCAAAAATTATTGCTGGGAAACGACTTTTTTTTTGGGTGAAAAATCATGTTTTATGGTAGAACTAACTCAATGTAACGCACTCAAAACATTGTGCTGATGGATGAATTGAATAGAACGGGGGTCGTGGATGTGTTTAGAGTAAAAATCTTACATTAAAAACTTGTACTTATTAAAAAAAAAACCTGTCAAAAAGTTGGAACTTTGGCCCCCAATATCTCCGAAACTAGAAGGTTCCCAAGTAACGTGTAGAACAAAAAAAAAACGCAATGACGGGGAGAACCAGTGCCTTTCGGCTTCGTTAAGAGGTGTTTTACACCCTTTATAATACTGAGGTAGATACGTTTTACCGACGTCAGCGTGGCAATGCAAACACAAGCTGATCAGCTTGTGTGACCTCAGTCCGTCCTGTACGACGCAAACCGACGTTTAAGCGTCGTTTGGTGTATGAAAATAAACAAATAAGGCAAATTGTGTGTTCAGAAAGTGCAATACTTATACTGGCCCAGCTGTAAAAATCAAGAAGGACGTATCTTTTCATTTATTAGTACTGTTTAGTCTATTTAAAATTGAAAATTAATTTTACTTTACTCAAAAATCACTGCCGCGCTGTTGCCGCTTTGATACCTACACGAAGGCCTGTGGAAGGGGAGCTATGGGCTAGCTCGCCGTCCGTCCGTCTCATGACGACAGGCCGTGTCGACGGCGCGTTCGTGTTCCACGCGCGCCTCAAAGAGAGTCAGCAATAGGGAAGGGGTCCGCAAGGACCGAAGCCTGCCGGGGCTGCGGGACTATTCGAAAGAGATACCGTGGCCCCGGAACACAAAGGGCGAGGAAGGAACATGGATGGGTTTTAGTCAGTAAAAGTCTGACACTCCCTCCTGCTCCGCCCAGAGCGGGAGAAGTCATTTGATGATTTCACATTCTAAAAAAAAAAAAAAAAATACCTACACGAACGAGACAAGTAGTGCGTTGCATATGAGTGACAGAGAGCACGAGATAATGGCGTGCGGTGTTGTCAGTTCGAACGGGGCGTTCGAATATCGCCATTTTTTTATTTCTTTGTAATGAGTATGACGTCTCTATTGGTAAAATTTCATTGGCAGCAGGCATGCATGGTTTCTGTAATGGCTCCGGCGCTGCGGGGCTCTGGCGGTCCCGCGCCTACGCGATTCGAAATTACTCTAGGGACGACGACGACACCGACTACGACGACGACGACGACAACGACGACGACGACGACAACTACGACGTCTACGACGACGACGACTTCATGTCATGTAAAATTAGAAGATTATAGTACTAAAATCATCAAAAGTATTAAATATTGTTTGCTGTCAGTCATTTTATGACAGACCAAATGCCTTAATGACATTGTACAATAAACGTTTCTAAAATTAAGTGTTGCTTATGCCAAGTATCGATTATGTAGTGTGTTACTAATAGAAACTAACGATTATAACACATGTTATTATGGAAACTTATTTTATGGCAAATAAAAGTTTTGACCAATAAGATGATATGACAAGCGATATTAGTATAAATAAATAAATATCGCTGGACATTACACACGGCGCCATCTAGCGCCACACTAAGCAACGAGGCTTGTGTCGTGGACACCAGATAGTTGATAAACTACATAGATACTTTTTGTTTCTAATACATTCTTATTATACATATAAATATCCATGACTCGGAAACAAATGTCCATGCTCATCACACAAACATTTGCTCCTCTTGGGATTCGAACCCGGGACCCTAAGAACGTAAGGCAGCCTCACTACCGCTGCGCCATTCGGGTCGTCAAAAAAGAAAAAAGTAGTAGCTTAGATGATAATAGTGCAAGTAAATATTATCAGGGGGGACGATTATGGAAAACAATAATGGTACAAATTATTTTATGGAAAACGAGGTATTACCGATTTTTTTACTGTTTTGTCTTGTGTTGTATAGATAATGGTACGGAACCCTTGCATGTCCAACTCGCACTTGGCCGGTTTTTTTACATTATGTACATAAAGTTTTGTAAGGGCAATAAAGATCACTGTGATTTTGACAGTGACGTAACTAAGGTCAGTGCCTATTGTACAACGTTATAAGCTAACTCTGAAAAGACTATTAGTCCAGTCAAAATAGACTAAATTATGATTCCAGTTTGCGTTAATTCCCAACAAGCCGGATTTTTGTGCAGGCCTTGGATGCGTCATTACAAATGACATATCAAAAGTCCCCATCGATCCCGCTTGTGCGTTGTTTTTTATTCAAGGTCAAAGGTCACAAATTTGCGTTTTTTGCGTATATCTCTGAAACAACGTGAGCTATCGAAAAATGGTTCAGACAAAGTTTGTAGATCGTAAAACTGTCTACAAAAAAGATCTCAACACTTTTTCTTCTACGGTGCACTGTTCTCGAATTATGGCTATTTTAAACATAGAAAATACGAATATGCAGTCATACGTGGCCAGTATGCATCATTGGGTTAACCATTTGAACAAAAAATATTAGAACATAGTTTTATTTGCCCCATGCACACAAGTACGCGAAAAAGATACAATTCTGAGTGAGTCATCGTCCGTACCTAATTCTATTGGGCGGTTAATGGCCTTGAGAAACATCTGCCTGCGACACTCCATTTTTCGGGTCGAAACCAGCGTATACCTGCTTTTCCCGAAGGACATAGCTCTAGTAAATGCAGTCAGTTTTGAACGGTTTTTCGTAGTGAATAGACGTGTCGTGTCGGGTCTCTTTTTAAACAGTGCCGTTACAAAATTATGTAAAAATGTCAGAAGTTTGCTTTATTTGCAATTAATCTTTGACTGAAAGTGAAATTGTGGTTGTTGATCGTGGGCTAAAGACTTTAAGGGATTCAAGTACTGAAAGGGGTGATGGGTTCGATGAATATTTGACAAAACATCTGTAACGATACATAAGCTGTGTCGTAAATCATACACCCGGAAGAGCAGCATCGCTGTAGCTAAAAGACAGCGTGATATCTCGAAAGCGATGCTTTGTAGAAAAAAAGTGTTGAGATCTTTTTTGTAGATAATTTTACGAGCTACAAACTTTGTCTAAACCATTTTTCGATAGCTCTCGTTGTTTCAGAGATATACGCAAAAAACGCAAATTTGTGACCTTTGACCTCAAATTAAAAACAACGCACAAGCGGGATCGATGGGGACTTTTGACATATCATTTGTAATGACGTATTCAAGGCCTGCACAATAATCCAGCTTGTTGGGAATTAATGCAAGCTAGAATGTCTATTTTGACTGGACTATATAGTCTCACACGCCAGCTTCAGTAAGTAATACCACAGATAATATAATACCTAATAGGTTATATTTAGGACGTTAGGTTAGGACAGTATTCAAGTGGTATTTAAGTGCGCTTGACCATAGAGCCCGTCCGCATTTTGTTAAGGTACCTCTGACCTGATTGTAACAAGAATCAAGATCTGTGTGATGTGGCCAGACTTGTGAGTGGCAGCAACCCAACGGTAACGAGAATAATGCCCGTATTCACTAACATTAAGTGACACCTAAATAAATGCCTGAATTTTTAACGCACTCTTGACATTGTAATTATCTTCGCTGAAGTGAGGGTTGCAAATCCATCAAGGCGCGTTTATTTATACATTCATTTACGTGCCGCATAGTGTTACTATATGCACAAAACGAATTGCGATTTTGACAGTGATGCAACATCAGAGAAGGCGGTTTCAGATAAGAGTATTTCCGGCGCGAATAGGCTTGTTTTAGGAAACCTGTCGGCGCGTATACGCTTGTTTTGCCACACGCGGAACTCGCACGAGCGTTGACGCGCGTGTAAGCTCATGCAAGCGCGAATCGCGAGTTACGTCGTCACTTTTACTGACAGCTGTCATTTTAATCGAATGAACACGCCGGAATATTTACGAGTTCGATTCTTTCAAGCGCGTAGTGTATCTCGCGTGTTCGGGCGTAAGCCGGTAGGTTCACGTTTATAACCGCTATAAAATACGCTAGTCTGAAACCGCTCCTAAAGGGGTTGTTGTGGGGCTGGCCAGCCTAAATTCCACCATTTTAGTTTGTTTTCAAAATGGCGGCTACGCATAAATAACGCGTTAATCAATATCAATACAAACAAGTTTTGTCTAAGATATAATCTTCTAATCTTAGAAACGTGACGCTGTAGAAGATTTTGTGGCAGCCACAGCGTGTTTGTATTGATGACAGCTATTGATTACTACAGGTTCAAGCGTGGCCGCTATTTTGAAAATTAAAATAAAATGGCTACTGTAATACTGTACCGAGGTGTAACAAGGCACAAGAAAAAAATCAAATCAAATGAAAAAAAATACCGAGTTCAGTTGGCTCAATCAGCAACTTTATTGAACTTAACTATCACACACGTCACACAGTATGTGACGGGGCCATTCGAGAGTGCTACAATATATTACAAACACGTGTATTTCAATAAATTTATTAATTGCTACGATGGCGGCCAACGAAAAAACATTGGATTCTTCAGTAAACATCATTTCATTGCTTTGTTATACTAATAAGTATAAAAAGTAAATAAGTCAATAAAACATGGAAATATTATCTGGAATGATCAATATATTATTTGCGTCAAACTAAAACATTGAATGTTTTAGTTTTTGGCCGCCATCACACACTAAAACCAAATAAACAAATACATACATTATTTTACATATCATAATAACATATAGGACGATCCAACGGTCGGTTTATGACATATTCATAGTTCCGACATATTTACTATCTGTAACCCTACGCACCGTAGATACATCATTTTATCACTATTTACATACTCACACGTATATTTCTGTCTATACAACCTTAGCGTCGTATTCGTTCAAATAAAAGTTTTGCAACAACTGATCAACTTCAGTGGAGTTTTAAAACTCGTCTTGGAATTTACTAAGAGTTAGTCCCGCAAGACCCTGAGTCTTGAGTGTATTTAAAACTAGTTTCAACCAATCAAATGGCTTGAACCTAGTAATAAGTAATGCTCGAGTCTTGAGTGACGTTCTGTAATACGTCTTTTATTCCGACTACTCATAATAAAGATTCCAGCAACATTTCGGTGTTGTCACATCATCACATGTCTAGCAACTGTTGCGTAACTTTTATTTCCCATGAATACGAACATTTCATAACTATTCGCTCCGCGTATAATATAATACAATTGTCTGATACGACTTATCAAATGTTCTCCTAAGTAGTCCTACACATAAGCCTTGCTTCTCGATTATATTTACTTGATGTCACTGCTCTTATCACACTAGCTAGAGGATACTACAAACTCCATATTGTATAAAATCTTAATACTCATTTGAAAGAGCCGGTCGGTTATACTTGTATTTCAACTTTGTGTTGTACACACAAAGGTGAAAATAAAATACAATGTAAAACGACCCCAAAATAATTCAAAATTGGATTGATTTTTGTAGATAACCTGTATACTGTGTATCAGAGATATGCAAAGCCGGGAATAAGATAAGGCCCTAACGACCTTTGTGACCGTCGAATATTACTGATGTTTTCATTCAAAGAATTTAATTGACAGGTGATACACAATTATTGGTTTAAACAAAAAATGAGCACAATTTAACACATTCAACTCGATCGCTCATTACTAGAACAAATCTATGCAAGGCTTGTGAACGACTTAAAAGAAGCTAAATCTAGATTCTTAGTATCATTAAATAAATAAATAATAAAATAGAACATATTGATTATGACCAGCAGTCGACATAAAATCACTGCAATGTTAGTGGAAACACATTATGATTTGCTGTGCGTTGAAAAATATTGCGTACGGCTGGTTATGCTCTTTACAGCATACTAAATTCAGTGCTAACTTTGATCACACTTTTACTTGAATATTTTCTAAAATATCACTGAATTCAGCATGTTTGTAAAGGCCGTTTATGCTTTGCTTACTTTCGCCGGACGAGCGATCAAAAATCACTTTTCTATCATAAAATAGCGAAGATGATTAAGTAAAAGTGGAGATTTATCACTATTACATATACAGCTGTGTCTTCAAACACACACATGCCAAAGTCAATACACACGTGATTTATTAACTAGCTACTTGAGTAAGTAAGTAAGAACAACTACAGAAAGTACACTCAAATGCGTAGGTATGTAAGAGAGAGAGACAGATGCGTTTTTTTTTTTTGATAACACATGTTTTCTAGTGCAATTGACACAACTGACATTATACAGTATATTAAAAAAGCCCTGTCCGATCCGAAAGGGGCGTATAGGTTGACAAATGAAATTACCAAATGAAATTAATTTTAAAACCCTGATTTTAGTGCCGAACTACCGTTTCCCCTTAGTTCTAACAAACTTTTAAAGCGTGACAACACCTTCTTCGGCATAAGTATGTTCGATCGTTAATTGTATTTTTATGACGTCACTACCCGAGAAGCGACCGCTCGCACCCGTGTGCTGCCATATAAGTTACCTCATTTTAGTACATTTTATTAAATTTTCATCGGGGTCATTTTTTTTACATGTGGTTTGCAGAAATAGAATCTTATCTCGATACCTAGTAGTGCCTTAATGCATCGGACATGGTTTTTTTTAACAAATTGTATATACAGGGTGAATTTTTGAAGTGGGCGTGGATGGCCAAATCCCAAACTATGAGGAAAAAAAACAACAAAACTATTGAAAATAGAACTTGTAAGCGTTTAAACTAACCGACCGAGTACGCAACGCCACACTGCGCTCCAAAACACAAATTACTGACGTTGCTCAAAAAGCCGCTAAGCTGAAGCGGGACCGACGGGCCACGTCTGCCGCATGCCCAATGAGCTGTGCGCCAAACTAGCAGGAGGCGACGCGGTACACCTCGTAGAAGATGGCAGGACGAGCTGGATAAAACCAACGACCAGTGGTCCACATTAGCCCTTGATACAAATAACCGGAAGTCATGGGGAGAGGCCTTGGCCAGCAGTGGGATGACGCTGGCTAACAGTAAGCGAGTTGGAGCCAACAGAGATATTTTTCGACCTTTCGTTGATTACTACCTACATAATGATTTTCCAAAAATCCAATTAAGTATGCAGTTTTAGTTTTCATCATAATCGGGCTCGAGACTCCTTTGACTATGTTTCGCTATCCCTCATAGTTTCGGATTTGGCCATCTACGCCCACTTAAAAAAAAATAACCTGTATAGTGTAAAGGATGACCAGGGGCTGAGTTAGAGTGACACAACGCGGCTTACTGCGACGTCACAACGTCTCGGTTGAGTCTACATTGGTTTCATCATTATTTATTTTCTAACAAAAGATAAAAGGATATTCGAGCACTGGGTAACTGAGTATAACATTACGGTAGAAATTAAATATATTTCTAAATAAATAACTAAGAGTAAAAAAGGAACATTCATTAAACGGTGTAAATTATCGCCAAAGCAATGTTAAATATCGTACAGGTATGGTATCAGATAAAACCTTCGAGCAATTATGAAACAGGTGTTTCCTATTTATTTAGATAGTGACACATCACGACAATGTACAGCCAGCAAAGTTCGCGGTTGACCACTTTTCAACCTATTAATACAGGCAGAGATGAATCGGGTAAAAATGGTGGGCCACTAACTTTGTTGGGTTTACAAAACATGCGTAAACTGTCAAACAAGGAACGGCTAACTCGCTCAAAACCGAGCAAGTTAGAAAATATTTTGTACATTGCACACGTGAAAACATGAATAGTGGAGAAGTGTGACACGGTTGAGTCGAGAGGGCACCACAGACTAGCTATATGAACTTTACAGCAGCTCAACGCGACAGATATCATTGCTTTACTGGCGGTTGCGCTTGTCCCAAGTTGTCATACGTGCAGTTGGGACATGTTGGACACGAATCATAATGTACCAGTTGATGGCACTGCTTGCGGCTACTTAGTTCAAGTGTGACTCTTTTAGTGTGGACCTTATCGGAATTAATGGTTTTTTGAATACAATTACCAAAGACAATTTTACTTATGTTTATCAACAGCGCCCTCTGTCCGCTATATGCTGCCGCCGTTATACAAGCATCAAAAAATGTATGCTGCACTGTAGTTCTCTATCTCGTGTCGATCATTGTGATCCGTGTCGCATTGAGATTTTGATGTTACGGTACATTCGTGAAGTTGTATGCTTTGAGCGATGAATGACATAGGTGAGTCTGGGTGCAGCACCTCCCCACTACACACTACACCGTGGCGAGGCGCCGGGAGCTGGTGCGCGCGCGCGTACAGACGCAGCAGCACGGCACTGAACACGAGCAGCACGCCCAGCGCGCCGCCCCACACGTGGTGCAGCACCTCCCCACTACACACTACACCGTGGCGAGGCGCCGGGAGCTGGTGCGCGCGCGCGTACAGTCGCAGCAGCACGGCACTGAACACGAGCAGCACGCCCAGCGCGCCGCCCCACACGTGGTGCAGCACCTCCCCACTACACACTACACCGTGGCGAGGCGCCGGGAGCTGGTGCGCGCGCGCGTACAGACGCAGCAGCACGGCACTGAACACGAGCAGCACGCCCAGCGCGCCGCCCCACACGTGGTGCAGCACCTCCCCACTACACACTACACCGTGGCGAGGCGCCGGGAGCTGGTGCGCGCGCGCGTACAGTCGCAGCAGCACGGCACTGAACACGAGCAGCACGCCCAGCGCGCCGCCCCACACGTGGTGCAGCACCTCCCCACTACACACTACACCGTGGCGAGGCGCCGGGAGCTGGTGCGCGCGCGCGTACAGTCGCAGCAGCACGGCACTGAACACGAGCAGCACGCCCAGCGCGCCGCCCCACACGTGGTGCAGCACCTCCCCACTACACACTACACCGTGGCGAGGCGCCGGGAGCTGGTGCGCGCGCGCGTACAGACGCAGCAGCACGGCACTGAACACGAGCAGCACGCCCAGCGCGCCGCCCCACACGTGGTGCAGCACCTCCCCACTACACACTACACCGTGGCGAGGCGCCGGGAGCTGGTGCGCGCGCGCGTACAGTCGCAGCAGCACGGCACTGAACACGAGCAGCACGCCCAGCGCGCCGCCCCACACGTGGTGCAGCACCTCCCCACTACACACTACACCGTGGCGAGGCGCCGGGAGCTGGTGCGCGCGCGCGCGTACAGTCTCAGCAGCACGGCACTGAACACGAGCAGAACGCCCAGCGCGCCGCCCGCCGACACGTGGTGCCCGTACACCGCGCACGACAGCAGGATCGACACCGCCTGAGGGTGCAACCAAGTGGTTTAGGATTTAGTGGAGCAATAAGCGTATAGTGGTGCAGACCAGACAAAATTATTGAAATACGTACAAAAATGAGGTGAAAATGGAAATCCAAGATGGCGCCGAGGGAATTTTTTCCGTCATGGGTGTCGTTTTCATGGTTTTCGGAGTCGCTGATAACGAAAATGAGGTTAAAATAAAAATCCATAAATTTTTCTCGGCGGCATCTTGGATTTTCATTTCGACCGCATTTTCGTTACCTTACATCTTGGATTTTCATTTGAGTGAATTTATATAGATGTTTTTAAATCTTAATTTTAAAAAATCTATGTAAATAAAAACAAAAGGCCTGACTGACTGACTGACTCATCAACGCCCAGACCAAACCCTTGGACCTAGAAAGCTCAAATTTTGCACAGAGGTTCCCTTTATGTCTTCATAGTCGTTCACTCTTGACAGAGTGGTCGTGGTCATGAGGGGTCGCCCACAACTGGCCTATTAACTATTAACCCACACTATTGGCCGCATGGCGAGCACATTCTGCCAGAGGGCTCTTGGTGAGAGATTTAATGGAGTCTGTCCATCGGGTTGGTGATCTACCACGTGGTCTCGTGCCTTCGACTCTTCCCTGAATTACCAAACGCTCCATGGAATCATTGTTGCGGGTAACGTGTTAAATGAATCTGAGGATTCGTAATTGCACAAGCGACAACAGACTTTGTTTAATATTGAGTTCTTTGAGTATTGACACGTTAGTCCGATGAGCGGTCCATGAAATCCTTAGCATGCGCCTCCAACAATACATCTCAAGGGCGTCAATTTTGCGTCGGTCCTACATACGCAATGTCCATGTCTCCGCTCCATAGAGGAAGATCGGGAAAACAAAGGTGTTCATAAGGCGAATTTTGGTATTT
Organism: Xestia rhomboidea; assembly: GCA_963853795.1. Lineage (NCBI taxonomy): Eukaryota > Metazoa > Arthropoda > Insecta > Lepidoptera > Noctuidae > Xestia > Xestia rhomboidea. The sequence continues at coordinate 17,196,390 of OY970778.1, forward strand.
TTAGTTATTCGGCGGTCTCTCCAGTTTTTGTCCAACTTTTGTGCAGCCGATCGAGTTATGGCGCAGCGTCGTCTAATCTCGGTGTCACAGCCCTCACAATTGGTGATAGTAGAGCCCAAATAGATGTAACTATTGACGACTTTACAGTTGGCAACTGGTGTGATATCTGTGTTGCTCTCGTGAGCTCTATCCACTATCATCATCTTGGTATTTTCGCGGTTCAGGGAGAGTCCAAACTGTAGACTAGTGGTTTCGAGAATACCCAACAAATTACTGATATCCTCCTTAGACGACGCCAAGAGGGTTGTATCATCAGCATACCTCAGGTTGGATAACATCCTACCTCCGACCGACACACCCTTATCCCAGTTATCTAAAACAATCCGCATTATGTATTCCGTGTATATGTTGAACAGTAAGGGTGATAGTATACATCCTTGTCTAACACCAGCTTGTGTTTTGAAGGATTCTGAATCGACACCATCCAAGCGCACACTTGCTGGTCCGCCCTCATAGTTTCCTGATAAGATGTACCAGATGGTGAGGCACACCCATCTTCAGAAGTATTTCCCACAATTTCGACCAGATGACAATGTGAAATGCTTTGCTGAAGCCAATTAAACAGATATACAGCGCACTATTGATCTCTCTGGCTTTCTCAATGATTTGTCTGAGGATAAGTATTTGTTCACGAGTGCCGCGACCTTTGACAAAACCCGCCTGTTCCGGACTTATTTCCGTACCTAAGTAAGCTTGGGGCCTGGTGTTTATTATATGCAGTACTAGCTGTTGCCCGCGGCTTCGCCCGCGTGTAGTTCGGTTACTGTCCCACTGGATCAAAATAAAGGGATAAATAGTATCCTACATGTTAATCAATCACTCACAAACACTGTCACAATCACTGTCACAATCACTGTCACAATCAAACTCAAACTCAAATCATTTATTTCAATTAGACCATTACGGCACTTTTGAAAGTCGAAAATACAATAAAAGCAAAGCTACAGTCACAGTCACAAGGCATAATAACTTGAGAAAGTACTGTAGTTGCCCGTTCCCTAACCTAGATCTCTATGGAGAAGAACGGGCAAGAAACTCCATGGACACTCTTTTAAATCAAAATATTGTTACAAAATCTTGGTTACATCATTCATGTTGAGATTATACATATGTGTGAGAACGATGTAGAAAGACGTGCACATTAAGAGCGTCCAGAGTAAAATAATAAATCAAATTTTTTAAAAATAAAGTAATTAAAATGAACGAACCGTGGCAGCCAAGAGATGACCAGTCCCAACTGACAGCGCCCGTTCACAAACATGACGCATGTATCGGCGCCATTCAACTCGACCATATTTAAGGGAACTAAACGACCCGACACACCCGCCACCATCAGCGAGACATTTGAGTGAGCATGACATTCTCTCTTAGCCACCAAGGCATATTCAAGTCAATGAAAGATAACTAAATGTAAGTGGTGGCTGAACAGTACAAAGTACTCACACATGTGCTATGCAATTATATAATACTAAAAACTGGAATCTATATAATGCAAGTAGGTATATTTTAACAATCTTCTGCAGCTTCCACAATACATTAACATGGGAATCAATTCTTCTTCTACTTCTTTCCGTGTCGATAGACTCAAATAATGCCCGACCAGTGCAATCAATTAGTTTGCAACTATGGTTGTGGAGCAGGACCAGCATGTAGCCAAGCATTTTTATCATCAATGTAATCCCCCAACTTATAATATGCTTGCCTACATAGTATGCGTTTTATACAAGATTTAAATTTCGTCTCATTCAGTTGAAGAATGTGGGGAGGTATTTTATTGTAACATTTCAAACAGTACCCCATGAAAGATGAATCTACTTTAGCAAGCCTGAAACCTGGCTGAACTAGTTGGTCCCTATTTCTAGTGTTATAGTGGTGTCTGTCACCTCTTTTACTGAATAAATGCAGATTTTTCCTAACGTACATGATGTTTTCATAGATGTATTGACAAGGTACTGTCATGATATTAATTTCCTTAAACAGTTCTCTTAGAGAATCGCGTCTACGTAATTCATATATGGCTCTGATGGCTCTTTTCTGCAGAATAAATATAGACTCGATGTCTGCAGCCCGTCCCCATAGTAAAATACCGTATGACATAATACTATGAAAATAACCAAAATAGACTAGCCTCGCGGTATCAATATCAGTAAATTGACGGATTTTTCTAACAGCATATGCAGCTGAACTCAGCCGTCCTGCAAGAGATGTTAAATGAGGACCCCATTGTAACCTTGAGTCGAGCGTGATTCCCAAGAAAACCGTTTTATCGACAAATTCTAGTTTCTCTTGATTCAATATTATGTCACAATCATTACTTTTGACATTTGGTAGAGCAAATCTAATGCACTTAGTTTTTTTCCCATTTAGTACTAAATTATTAGCGGTAAACCAATTATGGACCTGCAGTAGGGCGTTATTTACGTCGTCAAGATCAGTGGCACGTCTGTTTATCCTAAATATTAAAGAAGTATCGTCAGCAAACAACACCATATGCGGATGGTTGTTAAATAAACGAGGTAGGTCATTAATATATACTAAAAAGAGGAAGGGATCCAATATCGAACCTTGTGGTACACCCATTTTAACTTTTAAACCCATTGAATTGACACCATTTATTTGTACCTGCTGCTGTCTATCATTCAAATACGATTTTACTAAACTAAGCGCAAGTTTACCTAAACCGTAATGCTCAAGTTTCAAGATCAGGGTTTCGTGATTTACGCAATCAAATGCTTTCGAAAGGTCACAGAAGATTCCTATGGCATCTTGTGCCTCTTCCCACGCAGTAAATATGTGTTTTAATAAAGTGACACCGGCGTCAGTTGTACAACGTCCTTTGGTGAAACCATATTGTTGCTCGTGCAATATTTTATTGGTGTTAAAATGGTTAAGCATTTGATTGAGCATTATCTTTTCAAACACCTTGCTGAAAACCGGCAACACGGATACGGGCCTATAGTTATTGGTGTCTTTACTATCCCCAGATTTAAAAAGCGGTATTACCTTACTGAATTTCATTAGATCCGGGAAGACCCCTTGATCCACGCACAAATTAAATATTAAGGCTAAATACGGTGCTACAGTCTCAATAATTGAGGTACAAGCTTTGATAGACATACCCCATAGATCTTCCGTTAATTTGATCTTGATTTGCTTAAAAGCTTTTATGACTATTAAGGGGTTTATATGCTGAAATTCAAACTCATTTGGACAGGCTGAAACGTTCGCTTTCAATAAATCAATAGAGAGCAAGGGAGAGGATTTTAAGGTTTCTGTAGTTTTAAGTGGGATACTGGTAAAGAAATTTACAAATTCTTGAGCAACTTCATTGTTGGAGCTCACAAGACCACGTGATGTCTCTAGTGTGAAATCATTATTTAGTTTTTTATTTCTATTTGTTTCACTGTTGATAATTTTATATAATATCACTGTCACAATCACTGTCACAATCACTGTCACAATCACTGTCACAATCACTGTCACAATCACGGTCACAATCACGGTCACAATCACGGTCACAATCACGGTCACAATCACTATCACAATAATTACCATCGTTATCATAATCGTTATCATCGTAATCACAATCATTGTCACCGTAATCAATCAACATCATCGTTATCACAATCATCACAATAAATCTAAAATAAGCCTGTATAGAAGTCAAATCCACCATCTTCTGGATCTCAAAATAAATGCCATATTCTTAATCAGCACCCTTGGTAATCTCGGTATCGACACCCATATTCATTTTTAAACATTTCAACCCCATCGCACCCCAATAGGAGATGATGGTATTTCAGGTCCACCATATTTAATTTTAAAATCGTTGTTTTTGTAATACACCATACAATCTATACCAATGTTGATTTTCAGACTTTGTCACCCCATTTCCCCCTCTTAGGGGTTGAATTCTGAAAAAACCCGAACCCCCTTATACGTATTTATCAATAGGAGCATTTCTGTGAAGTTTCGAATAAAATAGTCTAACTAATCTTGTTTCCCCAAACAAACTTTGGAGCACCGTTTAATCCCCTTAGGGGTAGAATTTTGAAGAAATCCTTTCTTAGTGCACCCCTAGACCACATAAGGAACCTACTTACTAAATTTGGAATCTGTAGACCCAGTGGTTTAGGCTATGCTGTGATTTATAGACTTTGTCACCCCATTTCCCCCTCTTAGGGGTTGAATTCTGAAAAAACCTGAAACCCGTTTCTACTCATTTATCAATAGGACTTTATTCAAAACTTCGCAGGAGTACTACTCCTGCGAAGTTTCGAATAAAATAGTCTAACTAATCTTGTTTCCCCATTCAAACTTTGGAACCCCGTTTATTCCCCTTAGGGGATGAATTTTGAAAAATCTTTTCTAAGTGCACCCATAGACCACATAAGGAACCTACTTGCCAAATTTGGAATCTGTAGACCCTTTTTTTTTTTTTTTTTGGGATGGGAAGTCATCAAATGACTTCTCCCGCTCTGGGCGGAGCAGGAGGGAGTGTCAGACTTTTACTGACTAAAACCCATCCATGTTCCTTCCTCGCCCTTTGTGTTCCGGGGCCACGGTATCTCTTTCGAATAGTCCCGCAGCCCCGGCAGGCTTCGGTCCTTGCGGACCCCTTCCCTATTGCTGACTCTCTTTGAGGCGCGCGTGGAACACGAACGCGCCGTCGACACGGCTTGTCGTCATGAGACGTACGGACGGCGAGCTAGCCCATAGCTCCCCGTCCACAGGCCCGCGCCTACGGTGGCCGGTAGCCACCACGTGGCCCCCGACGCCCGGGGCGTCTCCCGCGGCGGCCGGGACGTGAGGATCTCTCCCTGTCCTGTTCCGCCACCTCCTTCGCTAGCATGACTGCTTCGCAGAAGGAGGTGACGGCGTCCCATTCCGTCTCGCTCCGGACCATGGATTGAACCAAGGCCGGGAGCGAGAGGTCGCCGCCGCCAATCGCCGCTACGAGGACACGGCGGTGCTCCGCCCAAGCGGGGCACACCTCCACCGTGTCCTCCAGTCGATCCTCACAATGGTGACACCCGGGCGTTTCCTCCCGCCCGATTCGGTGCAGGAACTTACCGAAACATCCGTGTCCGGTAAGAACCTGCGTCAGGCGTAAGGTGAGGACGCCGTGGCGTCTCTCCAGCCACTCCTCAAAGAGGGGACTTATCGCCACTATTGTGGCGTGCCCTGCACGGGGTTGCGATAGTCGCTCTCTCCATGTCGCCATGAGATCCCGCCGGAAGTCCGTCCGCTGAGCGACAATTTGCCGCGGCAGCGGAGTTTCCCCCCGGCGTAGCGCCTCCGCGCGCCACTCATGTAGGCGCGCGAGGACTATCGCCTCCACATCCCATGGCGGCAATCCGGCAAGGAGGTTCGCCGCCTCGCGGGAGATCGTGCGGTACCCCCGGACCAGCCTTACGGCTACCACCTTCTGGGGCACGTTCAAATGGCGGGCGGCACGCCGCCTCAATGAACGTGCCCAAACCGGGGCCCCGTAAAGGGCCATGGACCGCACGACTCCCGCGTAGAGCCTCCGGCAGGAGGCGTTTGGCCCCCCCAGGTTGGGCAGGAGCCGCCTGAAGGCAGCCCCTGTCCGCTCCAGTTTGGGGGCCAAACGTCGGAAATGCTCCACGAAGTTCCACCGGCTGTCGAGGACAAGTCCCAGATACTTCAGCGTCGACTCGACGCCGATGGAAGGGTTGTCCCCGACCACACGACGGAGGTAGGTCGGCACCCGGTGATACCGGAGTGCCTCCCTTATGCAGCTCCAGGGCATGGAGTTGAAGGCATTGGCGATGTCAAGAGACACCGCCAAGACAACCCCACCCCGGGACACCGCATCCCCCGTCGTGAGGGCCCGCACGCGCATGAAGGAAACCAAATTGGTGTTCCGCAAGGTCCGGCCCCATCCCCGCAAGGTGCTCGGCGAGGCGGTTTGCAACTACTCTTTCAAAGAGCTTGCCCACCTCGTCGAGCAGCACCACGGGCCGGTATGCGGACGGAGAGTCCGCCGGGCACCCCGGCTTCCGGATGAGGACCAGCTTCCCCGTCTTCCAACGAAGCGGGAACTGGCCTCTCTCCAAACATGCGCTAAAGAGCCCTTCCAGTCGGGGCCCGAAAGACTCCAAGGCCAGGACCCAGGCTTTGCCAGGCCGGGGTCCCGGGGCGGTATTTTTGGCACCTAGCCTTCGTACCGCCACTCTCAGGTCTACCCCGGTCACTTCAGGAGCGTCGTCGTCGTCTCTTTGGTGGTCCGCTTCCGGCACCGCAGCCGGCGGAGTCATAGGCGGGGGCGGGTGTTCCCCTCGCGAGGGGAACAGAGCGCTCACCACGTCCTCCACGAGCTGAGGCCGGAGACTGCGTCAGCGGGGGGGCCCAGGTGCGGAGTTTATCCCGCACCATCTTGTAAGGGCGCCCCCACGGATCTCTGTCGAGAGCCCCCAGCATCTCCTCGCGGGCCAGATCCCTGGCCCGCAGGACAGCCTCGCGGAGGGCGGTCTTCGCCGCTCTGTAGCCCTCATAAAGCTCCGCCTCAATGGCTGCCGCATTCGGTGGGCGAATGCGGAGCCTGCGGTGCCTGGCGTACAGGTGTCGCGCAGCCACACGCCTCCCGTAGGGACGTCAGCTCTCGCGACCACCAGTACACCTGACGCCGGGCGCTTCCTGGCCGGACTCGGGGCATTGCCACGTCACATATGTCGGACATGGCCTCCTGGAACCACCCTGCCTCATCATTGACGTCGGCAGGCCTGTCCGGTGATGTCACCCAGGCCTGCACGATCGAGGCTTCCAGGAGGAGCTCCCGGTCCAGCTGCTTCAGCGCCCAACGCGGACCACTCGGGGCCTGTTGGACCGGCGCGCTTGAGGTCTGGGTGGAGACGTCGAACCGGATGTACCGGTGGTCGGAATAGGTCTCCACCCCCTCCATGACGCGCCAGTCAACGACACGCGGTGACAGAGCGGGGCTAGCGAACGAGATGTCCACCACCGACTCGCCCCGCATCCTCACACACGTGGCGACAGAACCCCGATTTAGGACGACCAGGCCCCTCTCCAGGGCCCAGTCCTCCACCATCCTTCCCCGCACGTCTGTGCAACGAGAACCCCAAGCCAAGTTCTTGGCATTGAAGTCCCCGAGGACAAGCACGGGGAGGATATGGTTTCCGACGACGACACTCAACTCTGCGAGAGAGTTGTGGAACTCGGCGAGAGTTCGGTTCGGGGAGAAGTATACTCCCACTACGACGATCTCCCCGAACCGGGCTGCTACGCACCCCCGACCCCTCCTGACACTTTCAAGGGTCGGGGTGCCGGCGGCGGCCGACGACACTATGGTCACTGAGCCGCTTAGGTCCGCCACCCAGTCTTCCCTGGGCAGGACGAAATACGGCTCAGCGACAACAGCGATGTTAATCAACCACTGCGCCATGCTCTGGAGCAAGAGATCCTGAGCGCAGGCGCAGTGGTTGATATTCGCCTGGAGGAAGCGTAATGGGGCCGTTATTGGCACTCCATTACCGCTTCCTCCAACCTGGCCCCCTGTGAGGGCCCCTCTGTGGCGGCGACAGAGGGAGCGGCAGCGGCGGCAGTTGCGGCTGCGGCATTGGCGACGGTGGCGGTGGTGGCGGAGGGCCTACCTTTGCCTCTAGTGGCCTTGGTGGGCGGAGCGCAGGCCTTGCTCCCAGCCCGGTGATCAGCAGGCTTGCCAGCCGCCGCACATGCAGCGCAGTGCGGTGCGGCGGCGCAGCAAGTCGCGGATGTGTGACCGGGCTGGATGCAACGGAAGCAGAGGCCGCTGCGGTCGACCTCCGAGGCGCATTGCTCTGACACATGGTGTCCCACCAGGCAACGGTAACACCTCTAGGGTCTGGGCTCCAGCAGCCTCACCTGTGCTGAGACCCAGCCCACCAGTAGCCTGCGGCCCTCCACGATTGTCCTGGCCGCCGTCACAGGGCAGCTTACCATTACGGTCCGCATGCCTGTGGGGTCCGGGCGAAAGGCGCCCGCCCGCCCTGACCTGATCGGCAGGGCACCCTCCGGACCTAGCGACGGCGGCCACCACCTCCTCCTCGGTCACCGAGTCGTCCAGACCCAGGATGCGCAGGTCTGCGCATTTGACGGGCCTGGACACTCGGGCCTCGTCCGCATTAAGGGACGCTCGGAGCTTTTCAGCCAGAGCGTCGGCGGACGAGCCGCTGGTTTCACCAGGGATCTCCAGCAGTCTAGCCCCCGTTGCGGTGACTTTAAGCCGGAGGCCCCCGGGGATCCCCAGCTCACCGAGGTTCACCGTCGCCTTCGCCTTCGCCAGCAGGTCGCGATAGGACACGCCCCTCTGTTCCGCTTCCGGCTGTAGTGTGATCACTACAGCCGCGGTCTTAGGGGCGCGGAGCCTAGCCGCGATCTTGCGCTCCCTAGACTGGCGCTGCCGCTCCTGGTTTCAGGCCTTTTTGGCCGCCTTCCGCCCCTTCTTCTTCTCCCCGACCACCTGCCATCCGGCTTCAGCCGCGGCAGGTGTAGGGGGCTGCTGGGGGGGCGGTGGCGGCGGCGGCGGCTGGCGTGCCACCGGCGCTGGCCCACTCGCTTCTGGCACTGGCGCCGGCACAGCCGACGCCTGTGCAGCCGCCTTGCCCTTTCTCCCCTTGGGCGCCTTTTTAACCGGCACCGGTTTCGCCGGAGCCGGCTTTGGGGGAGGGGCCGCCACTGCCCTGCCGGAGGGCTGACTGGACGGCCCCGGTCCGGGTGCGGCAGCAGTAGCAGCCGCATATGAGGCTGCCCTCGGACCCGGGGCTCCCTTATTTGCCGCCAGGGGGGGGCGCAGGACAATTCCCTCCAGGACGGAGAACCGCGCCTGGAAGGAAGCCAGCTCCTTCCGAACCAGGTTCAGTACCTGGTTCTCCACCGGCTCGGGGTGGCTGGGTCGCTGCGCCTGGCTCCCCTTTTGAGGCGCCACGCAGGAGCCAGACTCCCTCAGACTGGCCAGGTCTGCTAGAAGCCTGGCGTTCTCCTTTTGGAGAGCCTTCGTGGCGGCCGACAGGCGGGCCACCTCCGCCCGCAGCTTGGCCAGCTCCTCTCCATCCATCGTAGGAGGGGGAGGAGGACGAGAAGGTCCGCCAAAGTTAGCCTCCGCTGCCGCCATTATGGAGGCAGAAGCCGCGGGTATGGCCTTGAGTTTTGAAGATGTCTTCATCTTCAAGGCCACGCCCCTAATTGCGGCTTCCACCTCCTTTGTGAACCTGGCCTTACGCTCCGCATCAGAGCCGCCAGGTGCACCCGTCTCTTCGCCTGACCCGGGAGCAGTCACGCCCGGGTGGCGTCCCTCTTCGGCCAGCCTCGCTGACCGCTCAGAGGCAGAGAGCCCCGCCCTCTTGCCTCGGATCCCACCGCGCCTGCTAGTGGGGATCTTCCGGGCCGAGGCCAGCTCTCCCTCGGATGACGACCCTTGGTCGCCATCCCGCCTGGACCGCTTGCGGAAGAACTTACTGTTCTCCGCAACAGTCCCGGCCCTCTCGCGGCGGGAGCTCACTGAGCCTCCCCCGCTCACTTCGCTGGATGCTACGTCGGACTCCGACCCCGCATCCCTCCTCTCCTCTTCGTTGCCGTTGCGGTGTTGGTTTTGGTTTTTGTAACTTTTTCCATAATTGAACCCACGAGTATGGGGGAAATATACTCCTAACTAGGCAGAGACCCCTGTACCTAGTAGGGCAGATTTTAATATTTGTTACTCGCCAGGGGGTCTGCAGGTACCCTGGCGAGGAGCGCACTAGCGACTGATTCGTTCAGTGGAACACCCGTCAGCCATACATCCCCTCGCGGAGCGTCGCCGCTTGGGATTCGGGGTAACTTTTTATAGAGGTTGTCTACCTCGCGGTCCGGGCGGTTAAGCCAAGACCCTCGGTCCCTGTCGAAGCCGCGAGACTTGATCCACGACACTTCGACGGTGCGATTACGAGACCGGCGGTGACAGAGGAGGACGATCCTTCTCTGTCTGCTCGGAGGCAGGGTAAGTGCACACCGAGCCCGCCCTCACTCCTCTGCTATGCCCTCTGCTGAACAGAGGGGCACGCAAAGGAACGCACCTTTGGTCCGGGTCGGACCCCACCCATGTCAGAATAATTGGCCGCGGCAGTACCACTCCCCGAGGGATAAGAGGAAATTCTCATTCCCCGGAGAAGGATACTGCCGCGCCCGGGGTGCACCGGCCCAGCAGCTGCTCTTCCCTCCAGACGTATCGAGAGGGAACAGCAGCCGCCAGACACATGTGGAGGACTTCTGACTTCGCACCCCAATCTGTAGACCCTGCGGTTTATGCTGTGCATTGATTTTTATACTTTGTCACCCCATTTCCCCCTCTTAGGGGTTGAATTCTGAAAAAACCTGAAACCCGTTTCTACTCATTTATCAATAGGACCACTCCTGTGAAGTTTCGAATAAAATAGTCTAACTAATCTGGTTTTCCCATACAAACTTTGGAGCCCCGTTTAACCCCCTTAGGGGTTGAATTTTGAAAAATCCTTTCTTAGTGCACCCCTAGACCACATAAGGAAACTACTTGCCAAATTTGGAATCTGTAGACCCAGCGGTTTGGGCTGTGCGTTGATAGGTGAGTCAGTCGGTCAGTCAGTTTCTTCTTTTATATATTTAGATAATTTTACTGCTGTGTGATAATAGGGAAATAAGGCGATAGTTACTACATTTTTTTGTAGATCCCTTTTTGTGGAGAGGTATAAACAACGATCTAGACCATTTTCTCGGTCATTCTCCAGTATCCCAGATCTTGGAGCATATGCAGTGCATTATATCGACACCAAAATCTCCCATAGCTTTACTGACCTCTATAGCTCTATCTCGTCAGCTCCCACTGTTTTACCGCATTTGAGATGATTAATAGCGGCTCTTATCTCATCTTTCAGGATAGAAGGTTCACGGTTGTATTTATCTGAAGTAGAAAGTCCAGTAACCGTAAAAGCAAAACTTCCAGAAAATAGAGAGCGACAGTAATCTCGCCAAACTTCTGTGATCGCCTTAATCTCCGTCACAATACCTGAGGAGTTTTCGATTTTCCAGGTCCTTGGTTTGAACTGCCTGGTTATAGTCTTTATCTTCATATACAAGTCCTTGGTCTCATACCTTCCGCTGTGCTGTTCCACTTCCGTACAGATGCTCTGCAGCGCTGAGTGGCGGTCTCTTCGACAAGCCATCTGAATCGCTTTAAGCTTTCTGCGTTCTTCAATTAGTGCCCAGGTCTCATTTGACATCCAGTGCTGTTTTTTAACTTTAGACGGTTGTGGTTGTGACTGGACTACAGAATTTACTATAAGTGTTCTAGCTTTTTCCCACAAAACTTCAGGTGGATCATCAGAGTTAGGAGCCCAATGAGACAGCTCGTTCTGTAGTGTACTGGTAAACGACCCCTTGTTCAAAATGTGCAAACGTTTACTATTGTTCTTTTTTATAGAATTGCACAACTTTATCTTAAGACTACAGATAAGAAGTTGGTGGTGCAAAAGACAGTCGGCTCCGGGTAGGGTGTGAGCATTGGAAATTGAACGTCTCCATCTTTCTCGGATCATTATGTGGTCGATTTGGTTTTTGTGTTGACCATTGGGTGATGTCCACATATACAGTCTCCTCGGGTGGTTTTTAAATACTGGTTTCATAATAGTCAACTCATCTTCTGCAGCAAATTGCACAAGGTGGTCCCCCCTCTCATTTCTGACGCCTAATCTATACTGCCCAACTATGTTACGCAATCCTAAATCCATTCTAGTGTCACCAACTTTAGCATTAAACTCACACAAAATAATGAAGACTTCTTTTTTTGGAATCATTGCAATTCAGGTTTCCAGTTGCATATAGAAATTTTCTATGACATCGTCTGATGCGGTAGAGGTGGGCGCATAGGCTTGAATGATATGGAGCGGAGTGGGCGATGCGCTTAGTTTTATAGAAATTACGCGCTCGCTGATGGCATTGTATACCAGAACCGATTTGCTCAATTGTCTTGAGAGAATAATGGCCAATCCTGCAAAACTATTGCTATCGTTTCCAGAGAAGAAGATGCTGTGTTTCTCAGTGTCAAAATGGCCACTTCCCTTCCAGTGGGTCTCACTTATGCCTGCTATGGTAATGCCGAGTCTCTCTAGCTCATGGTTAAGAATTTCGAGCTTACCTTTCATAAGTAAGCCCCGTACGTTCCAAGTCCCTAAGCGCATCTTGTTACGTAGTTGTAAATTTTTTCTTCCAGTAACATTCATGCAATGAGTCGCCTGGTCGCCTGCATACCCATAGCCGGTAGCCAACTTTACACCTGGAGTCCCGGAAATCCATGCGCCGGTTGGGGTTTTCCGGGACTTCAGATTTCTATTCTTTATAATGTAGACAAGGAATAAAGAAGGATTTTTAGAAATACGGGAGTTAAATAGGGGATGAAAGCTTGTATGGAAAATCGTCAGTTTTAAAGTTAGGATTTTCAAATTTTGTGTTTAGGCTGACGATTAAAAAATAATTTATACGTGTCTCAGCGTTTTTGATAAATCCGCCCCCAAAGGGATAAAAAGGGGGATGAAGTTGTGTAGTCCTTAATTTTAGAAGTAATAATCATAAAATTTATTATATAGGCGTAAGGTTGGAAGCAAACGCCACGGTATTGCTAGAATTTCAATCCTAAAAGGGGTGGAAAGGGGGACGAAATTTTGTTTTTAATTAAAGTTCTTTATTTTTTAAGTTAAAATCACTAATATTTCGGCTTATGGTTGGAAACTCACACAACGTATATTGTTGTTTTTTTTTTTAATTTCAACCCACAAGTTGGGGAAAAGGAGGATGAAGTTTTGTATTGAAGTTGTTAATTCGCTAAATTTTGTATTCAAATGTTCTAAATATATATAAGAAGAAACTGACTGACTGACATATCAACGCACAGCCAGCCTTGCAGCTAATAAAAACTTAACACTGAGGTTTACTCTGTAGAGTAAACATAACATCACTGTAACATTACTTGAAGGTGGAAAATTTTTGACCATCATGGGTGTCATTTTCGTGGTTTTCAGGGTCGCTGATAACGAAAATGAGGTCAAACTGAAAATTCAAGATGGCGCCGACGAAAACTTTCGGGTTTTTTGTCATGGGTGTCATTATCGTGGTTTTCATCATTTAGACAAAATATAGCACCAATCTAGACTCAACACACGAAACCACATGATGAAGGGTATCATCAACTAAAACCATTATTCCCATCCGCTACAATCACCGAGTACAAAGTGATCACACTCACCTGTCTGAGCGTCATGATGATGGTGAAGACCACAGCGCCGAACCTGGCGATGGTGCGGTAGATCAGCAGCTGTCCTACTGCCGAGCTCACCGACAGCACGATGCAGTCAGCCGCGAACACCGGGTGCTGGAGCCAAAGACCAACCATTTATTTTAATCATCAAAACGCAATATTTATGTCAAAACGCCGCAGTGGAGGCGCGTGGTGCGCGTGCGCGGCGGCAGTGAGCGCGCAGGAGAAGGTGTGTAACGCGCAGACTGTACAACTGTACAAGTGTACATACGTGCAACAGCCGCAGTGGAGGCGCGTGGTGCGCGTGCGCGGCGGCAGTGAGCGCGCAGGAGAAGGTGTGTAACGCGCAGACTGTACAACTGTACAAGTGTACATACGTGCAGCAGCCGCAGTGGAGGCGCGTGGTGGGCGTGCGCGGCGGCAGTGAGCGCGCAGGAGAAGGTGTGTAACGCGCAGACTGTACAACTGTACAAGTGTACATACGTGCAGCAGCCGCAGTGGAGGCGCGTGGTGCGCGTGCGCGGCGGCAGTGAGCGCGCAGGAGAAGGTGTGTAACGCGCAGACTGTACAACTGTACAAGTGTACATACGTGCAGCAGCCGCAGTGGAGGCGCGTGGTGGGCGTGCGCGGCGGCAGTGAGCGCGCAGGAGAAGGTGTGTAACGCGCAGACTGTACAACTGTACAAGTGTACATACGTGCAGCAGCCGCAGTGGAGGCGCGTGGTGGGCGTGCGCGGCGGCAGTGAGCGCGCAGGAGAAGGTGTGTAACGCGCAGACTGTACAACTGTACAAGTGTACATACGTGCAGCAGCCGCAGTGGAGGCGCGTGGTGCGCGTGCGCGGCGGCAGTGAGCGCGCAGGAGAAGGTGTGTAACGCGCAGACTGTACAACTGTACAAGTGTACATACGTGCAGCAGCCGCAGTGGAGGCGCGTGGTGCGCGTGCGCGGCGGCAGTGAGCGCGCAGGAGAAGGTGTGTAACGCGCAGACTGTACAACTGTACAAGTGTACATACGTGCAGCAGCCGCAGTGGAGGCGCGTGGTGCGCGTGCGCGGCGGCAGTGAGCGCGCAGGAGAAGGTGTGTAACGCGCAGACTGTACAACTGTACAAGTGTACATACGTGCAGCAGCCGCAGTGGAGGCGCGTGGTGGGCGTGCGCGGCGGCAGTGAGCGCGCAGGAGAAGGTGTGTAACGCGCAGACTGTACAACTGTACAAGTGTACATACGTGCAGCAGCCGCAGTGGAGGCGCGTGGTGCGCGTGCGCGGCGGCAGTGAGCGCGCAGGAGAAGGCGTTGACCGCGCAGAGCATGTGCAGCGAGCTGCAGCCGTAGCGCGCGAACACGGCGCCCTGCCAGGACGACGTGAAGCTGTCGCACAGCATGTACAGCGCCAGCAGCGCCACGCCAGACATCGTCATCGCACTCGACACTGGACAAAGAAGAGAAAAAATACAAAATCAACCTGTATAATGTTATCCACATCTAATTTATTACCCTGTCTGCATGTTACCCCATATCAATAGTCATCCTGTATGATGTTTCTGACATCTTAAGGGCAGGTATTCCCAATTTTACATAACTTTGATTCAATAGTAAACAAACAAATAGGTAGTGATTGGTTTAAGCCCAAAAATAAATTAGATATTATAGTTGACTATATCTACTTTGATAATTTGTGGTTCAAAACATGATATCGAAAACTTCACTCGATAAAAAAATCCGGACAGGAGCCTAATTGGATTATTTTTTTATGTACTTATTCCTTATTTTTCTTGAAGAATACGAAAGTTTTACTTCCAAAAAAAATCTAAGCAAAGTTAATAACATATAGAACAATCGTCACAACAACAGTCATGACGCGTTCGGTGGGCGACTGATTTACTCTCTTTATTCCATGTGACATTTCAATAATTGTGTACCAATAATGTAATAATGTGTTCTTAATGCATGTAATTTGCATGTAATTGACTGTTGTATGCCCAATGGGCGGGACATAGCTGATCACAATCTAATTATTTAAGACCTGTATTATGTACCTACCTATGATCCACAATAAAGATATTGATTGATTGATTGATTGATTGATCGTTTGTGGTTACATTTTGCAAGAGTTTAATCCTTTTACAAATAAATTTATATATAATACAGCGGCTTGCATACGTGGATTCAGTCGCCCGCCAGGCCTTGACGAGGTAGGACCTATATGTCCCTTTTGCTGGCTGTCCCGCTGATTTATCGAACGATTTATTCATAGAAGGTAGTGTAAATATAATAGTAGCCTTTTTTGTAATTAGTTTTATTTTTTTTTGTTTGTGAAGTATGGGGAATAAACATAAACAAGAAAGTAGCCAGGTATAAAGTGCGGAAGGTTGGATTGAAATATTATTTTATCGTCGTTGCTTTTGCCATTTGTTAGTATGTGGTAGAAATACATTTTTAACCGACATCAAAAAAAGGAGGTTCACAATTCGACCGTTTTATTTTTATGTGTGTTCGCGCATAACTTCGTCGTTTATGAACCGATTTGGATGATTATTTTTTGTTGAAAAGGGTATACCCCGAAGTTGGTCCCATTTAAATTTCATATGGATCTGATGATGAGTTTCGGAGACAGACAACGGAACTCTTCAAAAAATGATAGCAAATTAACCCCAATTGCTGCAATCGCTTGGATGTTTATTGTTTACACAATATCATAACATAACAGCACGACTGTATGCTCTGAGCGGGTACGCAGATGTGTACAATACACTCACATTTCGACAGTTAGGTATGTTAAGTTCCATTTTATTGGGAATACTCCTATTATCATGTAAAATAAATGCTTAGCAAATATTTGTATAGAATATTACAACTAAAAATGGTAAAATAAAAAACTTTTTTTCAAAAAAATAAATAAAGAAGTCTGAAGTGTGTGTGTGTCATTGTACTGACGCTACTCATCTCGCAAACAAGCACAGGGCGTTTTTTATACCGTAAGATTGAAAATACCGTTAGATTATGATCTATTTCGCGATATTGTAAACTCTCGAAAGATTGTGAACGCACCTCGCGCGCTGATCGGTTGAACGTCATGTGCCCCGCGCGGCCATATATGTTTTTTAATTCGTTTGTTGTTGAATGTAAACGAACAGTGCTTTGGTGATTGTAAATTGATTTCATGTTGAAAATAACTCACAGCTTTAGAATGTTATATGAAATTTTGGTGGCAAATGAATCTGTGATTAACCAAAAGAAACAAACAGAAAGGCCTACTGTAAGACTGACCTATCAGGGACGGGTTCACAATCATTCGAGGCCGTACAATCTCGCGAGAAAGATTATAAACGAAATACAGACGAAACTCATACTTAATAAGACCGAGTCATACGTATAACGCGGTTGGCGAGGATCTACATCGATATTTTCAGCACCAGCATCTCAAAATTAAAAAGGACTCTTTGCAATTTCTTTTTTGATAACGTTAACTAATTGAATGCAATTTGCGCTGTTTGAAACACATTTTTACTTATGATACTGTGTTTTCAAACACTTCTTAAATATTTTTGTTTTTGTTTATAAGCTCTTTTCTATCTGTGAAAACTTTTAATTGGCCTTATTTTTGTTACTCTTTGTCATGTGTAAATTTTTAGCTGTAAGTTTTCCTAAAACTGTAAAATAAAATAAAATAAACTAACGGTATTTACAATTTTACGGTGACAGATACAACAATTTTTTTTTAAGTTCAATATAATATATTGAAGCTTAAGGTCTGACTTGGGCAGTTTACATATACGAATTTTATAGCCTTCGCAAGTTCTTTCTAAAGCTGTAAGCTGTAGTGTGTTCTTACTTTATTCTTTCGAAAATTTGGCTTGCTGGTAGAAACTAGCCATCGTACATAGGGCTCTTCCGTGACTGTTTTAGTAGGTGCTAAATAATAATTCGAATAAGAGCCAAGTTAGATTTAGGGCGCTTTCAATATATTATCCTAAGTTATAAGAAGAAATAACATTTTTAGTTATAAAAAGAAATTATATTGAACTTGGCTCTCATTTCACATTTATGTTTTTGATGGGATATCATTACTTTTTGTACAGAGATTATTACCAAATGTTCGTGTAATATTACACACGGTGCTGCTCGCCAGTTCTGTTAGCTGGAACTTTGGCTTCACACGCTGCCGCGTGTCTAGATCTAGAAAACAACCGTGTAAAACAATACCCTTATAACATTTTTGTTAGTTTAAGCAACTTAAAAACTTTGTTAGTTACACTTCACTTGCACGACATTTTGTGCGTTCTTTTGGAATTTGTTCGCGGAAGCGACGGAACACCACATCCTGGGGCCAAAAACTTTCTTCCAACACCAAGTGGAGCATACACGTTGGGATGCGCACCACTAACGCCTTCAAGTTGACGTTGCGGCTCCAGCAGCTGTACTCTTGGCGTGTTCTTCAATCTTTGGCGCACGTACTCCTCGATGTCCTCAGCTGCAGATGTAATGTAGGCAACCGCCCGTGTAACATTATTTTTAAGGACTTAAACAACAAAAACTTAGTAAGTAACAATTTTCTTACCAACTGAAAATTGATGGATATTATAAGATACAAATCATGAGATTGTTAAAGATGATATGAGATTGGGAGGAAGCAAGAATCCTGTGATCTCTTTTATGGTGATGAACTTAATATCAACAATCTAAAAAAATATAATCAACTCTATTACTTCTAGATCGCAGATGCTGAGTGCAAAATCCTCAATGTCACTAGCTACTTGTCCGTTGAAAGACATTCTATGTCTTTGTCTTCGTACAAACTCGAGTCGATGGGTCGTCGCATGCTCGAGCATGTCAAGACATGTCAATTTGTATAGAAAAGAGCTTTGTCGAATCTTATAGAGTAGAGATAGAAATGCCATGCTACGCGGGCTGGTCGATTTTATTGAGCGACGGAATCAGCAGCAGCTTCGCAGCAGCAATGTCGTCCTCGCTGAAGTTCGATCCACAGATCTAAATGGCGGACACCGTCCATGATGTCTAGTTTCAGTTGCAGGAACGCCAGCAGCTCGCTTGCCACAAGTGTGTCACTAATGGCAACAAAAGTTTCGAGCGTCGGCTTGCGCCGCGCTATACAATAATAATTATATTATGACGCGTATCAACTACGTCCGCCTTGAGTTGTGTTGTTGTGGTCGTCGCTCTAAGGCGGAAAGGGGTCTACTCATATCGAAAACAACTCTTGAATGAGTGTTATCCACATCAAAATCCCCACAGACCTGTATAATATTACTCACATCAATTTAAAATAAACAATCTGTATAATTTTGTCCAAGTCTAAATTTATTTTTTATTAGTAGCCCTGAATGTCCCACTGCTGGGCAAGGGCCTCCCCCAGATCCTTCCAGGTACTATTCTCCTGCGCCATCTCGGACCAGCCTTCGTGATGCGCGTCTAGATCATCTCGCCACCTCTTTCTAGGCCGGTCTCAGCGGCGCCGTCCATCCTCAGGCATCCATCGTGTTGAGATCTTGGCCAGCGGCGTTATCCATGCGGCTCACGTGACCCGTTGTTGGCAACACAACATTTAGTTTTTATTTACATGGCACAAAGGCCCAGAGGCCATTCCAGAAATATCTGTCAGTGTCACTAATTGTCATGGTGTATTATCTGTGGTTTTTACTGTACAAGAGACATTACATGGAACAGACGTATTTTCAAATAATCTGCAGTTTTATTATTAAAAATCAACCTAACATGGTCCTTCGAGCAAAAACATAATATAGTCTATCCAGCGACGGAACGGTGAATTAGTCTACGTCTCTGACGGGCTTCAAGCAAGAAGAATCAACACGGGAGTGCTTCGTCGCCGCGCCAACCAAAACGCATACGATTGGCTCGCGCCTATCACGCCACACTGAAGAGCCAATCAGCGACGGGCGAGTCGATCGACTTCGAGAAGCACGCGCCGCCACGCCACGCCGCGCCGCCGCCGCCGCCTTGCCGCACGCGTCACCACGTGGCCTTGCCGCCGCGCGCCGCCCTCCGAAGCAATTTTCGAATCGCAACGCGTCGCAACCAACCGTCATAATTTTTTCATTTGCTACAGATTCAAATTTACAGAAAAAACGTGTTGTCTCGTGCTTGTGCAGTCAATTTCAGTTACTTACAAAGTTACAACCGAAGTATTGTGGTACCTAACAGCAATTTTAGTGTGAAACAAGTTTCACGATGGAAGGCGACCAAGTTAGAACGCTTGTCAGAAAACGAGCGTTCATCAAAGGTCACATCACGAAAATTGAAAACATATTCAAATACAAAGAGAGTTACAGTACCCGGCAATAAATATTGCACATCGACCTTTGGAAAGAGACAATCGGCTAATTTCGGCTTCGTAGAGCGTTATCTCTGTCGCACACTACCTATGTGACGTTTGTCAGTCGTTGTTCAAGTGCGATAAAGTGCGGTCGCGTCCAGTTCAAAATATATATTAAGAGTTGTTAACACCCCCAAATTTAAATAATTTAAAATTGCACAATGGCATCTTTAGGAAAAAGAGGGAAACCTTTACGAGGTCAGTCACGCGAAATTATCTACAATGTTTATAAATATTTTGTAACCGAAACTGACAGATTAAAAAAAATGAAGATGAAAATGTAAGTTGTTATTTTAAGAAGGTTCAAGAGCGAGTTGCAAATGCCACAGGAATTTCAAGAAGAACTTTGAACAATATATTAAACGAAGTCAGTACTGAAACACATTCTACTGAAATAAAGTTCAGCACTCCAAAAAAAGGGAGACCAAAAAAGCAATTTCGTTTGCATATGGACGATTTTGATTATGATGTTGTTCGAAGAATGGTGTATGATTTTCACTTACGATTTAATGAACTGCCAACAATAAAATCATTAAAAGCTAAATTATCTGAAGCTATTAATTACAATGGGTCTGAAAAGACGTTGAGAAAAATACTTCACGAGATGGGATTTCGGTTCACTAAAATGGAAGATAATCGAAAACTTCTAATGGAAAAGCACGATGTAAGTCTCAAACGGATGGAATACCTCGATAAAATACGCAAATTTCGCGAATCAGGAAAAAATATCGTCTACATGGATGAGTCTTACATACATACATCCCACACTAAAGGGAAATCTTGGAGTGATGACAAGAAAAAAGGAGTAAAAAAGCCAATTTCAAAAGGTCAACGTTTGATAATAGTTCATGCGGGTAATGAAAAAGGCTTTGTACCCGGTGCCTTTTTAACGTATAAATCCACGGACACTACAGGTGACTATCACAATGAAATGAATAACGATAACTACGAAAAATGGCTGGTTAATCAATTAATACCAAATATACCCAGTGATTCTGTTCTAGTTATCGATAACGCACCCTATCACAACAAATATGTTGAAAGACCCCCCAACTCAAACACCATTAAACAGGAAATGATCCACTGGTTAAACAGACACGAAATTCCAGTAGATCCAAAATTAACAAAAACCCAGATTTACGCTATTATATGTCAGCACAAGGAGAAGCATACAGAGTTTTCCGTGGACAAAGTACTTGCCGAACATGGGCACACTGTGTTGCGATTGCCACCATATCATCCGAATTTTAATCCAATAGAAAATATATGGTCTCAACTGAAAGGCTATGTAGCCTCTAGAAATGTGGGTATGAATTTAACTACAGTAAAAACATTATTGACTGAAAAAGTAAACATGATCGGGGCTGAAGATTGGAAAAAGGTTTGCGATCATGCAATCAAATGTGAGAATGAATATAGAAGCATTCAACACGGTTTAGACAATTACACTGATAGACTAGTGATAAATACGGCTGACAGTGACAGTGATATTGATCTCTTTGAGAGCACAGATAGTGAAATGGAAGTAATTGAGAATTAGAATTATTATTATTTTTATTACAATGTCTCATTTTAACAATATGATTAATGTTGTTTATTATGTACACTACAGCTGTAATTTTCCAAAATAATTAAATACGAAAACATAATGGGAACATGTTTTTTTTATTTTATTTTACCCCAACCTAAAGCCATCACTATAGAAAAATTGGTGTATTTTATACAAATAATAATTATCAAAAGAAGCAAATCATAATTGTTTTAACAGCTCCTAATAGATACCGGACTGTTTGTATTTCGTGCGAGAGAGATAGCGCTCTACGAAGCCGAAATTAGCCGATTGTCTCTTTCCAAAGGTCGATGTGCAATATTTATTGCCGGGTACTGTACAAGTTCTCCAAACAAGCATTACTATTAAAGGAAGAGCGTCTTCGCGATTCCTTCCAAAAATACCAAGACTATACATTGGAGATTTGCGCCATAGACCCCGACCTCGATGATGGCGATGATGTAGAAGAACAGTACAGCACAACGCTCACCGTCATCAGGGAACTATTTGATAAAATTAATTCTGAGAACGATTCTCAGAAAGAGTGTACTACAAAAAGCTTCAACACTAAGTTACCTACAATTAATGTACCAACGTACTCTGGTATGTACTCTGAGTTCAAGCCATTCATACAACTCTTCGATTCACTCATACATAACAATCAAAGTTTAGATGACGTGCAAAAGTTTTTCTATTTACGTAATTTTCTGCGAGAGGAACCTCACGATCTGGTTAAAAATCTCACCTTGTCTACTGAGAGTTACCAAGAGGCCAGGAAAATTCTACTCGATAGATACGACAACAAATATAAGATTACAAATGAACATATACATTTTGTTAGATATTGTACCTATATGTAAATCAACAGCAAGTAATATAAGAAACTTTGTATCTGTTGCAAAACAACAATTAGCTGCCTTAAAAAATCTAGGACACTCAGTTGATCAATGGGATCCAATAGTACTTTGCATTCTGACTAGAAAGTTAGACATATTGTGCAGTAGGGAATTCCAATTAGCTCGAGTACGAGATCCCACAGTTGCGCACCTTATTGATTTTCTAGATAAGCGTGCACTTGCACTTGAGAATGCAGAGCGGCCACCGGAGAGATCCCAGCCAACTTCAAAGGTGGCTCATGTCGCAGCTGTGAAGAAAGCGAATCCAGATACAGGTGCTGCTGCGGAGACTGTAGGAACAAGAAGCTGCTTGCTCTGTAAGTCCAACCATAAGCTTTTTACTTGTCCACAATTTAAACTTATGTCTGCAAGTGATCGAATCCAGTTTGCTACATCTAACAAAATATGTGAGATTTGTTTAAATAATCATAATAAAAAATGCAGATATCACTTTAAATGTAATGTCTGCAAAGAAGAGCACAACACATTGCTGCACGAAGATAAAGCATCACCTCCAGTAACATTGATGTCTGAGGCAGCCTCCGAGCAGGTACTATTGCCTACAGCACAGGTAAAACTATTGGCGAGCAATGGTACAGAAGTTCATGTCAAGGCTCTTCTAGATACTGGTTCACAGGCATCTTTTGTCACTAGAGAACTTGCAAATCTATTAAAATTACAAGTTGATATAGCCAACACTCCAGTTATCGGTATAGGCAATACTTTAAATAAATTAAAGGAGAAGGTCCATTTGGAAATACATTCCCTCACTCAGAATTTTAAAATTTCAGTCACATGCTACTTATTGGACAAAATAACTTCAAAGTTACCACAAAGAAAGTTTGACTTGCATAACTTAGTTTTACCTCCCAAAATTATGCTAGCTGACAAAAAGTTCAATGAGCCAAGTAACATACACATTCTATTAGGTGCTGACATATTTTTCCAGATCCTGCTGCCGCCTGAGCCTCAAGCTCTTCCATCCAGCTCGGAGGCAGCTGATGGCAGTGTCACGTCTAAAGCTCCATTATTAAATACAAGACTTGGTTATGTCATTGCAGGTAACACACCTACACAACACACAGAACCAGTCATCACTTTATTTTGCAAAAAATGTGATTCCGATTTAAACAATTCTATTGTTGAGTTTTGGAAGTGTGAAAGTGTTCCAGAGACCTTTCCAGAGGCACATTCTGAACATGACTTGTGTGAAAAGATATTTTGTGAAAATGTTGAGCAAGATACAAAAAATAATAAAATTCAAGTAATCTTGCCACTAAAGCTACCATTAGATTCAATCAATCAAGCTTTAGGAGATTCATTATATTTGGCATTAAAAAGATTTCACAACTTAGAACTTAGATTTAAAAAAGATTCTAATCTTTTGATGTTATACAAGGGGTTCATTCATGAATATTTAAAGCAAGATCATGGTACATTAATTGATATAAGTCAATATAACTTATCTACTGACCCAGTGTACTTTTTACCACATCATCCTGTACTTAGATTAGATAAAAAAACCACAAAATGCCGGGTTGTATTTGATGGTTCTATGAAAACCCTACAAAAACATCTTTGAATGATTTATTACTTAATGGTCCTGTAGTACAAAAGGAGCTAGTAGATGTCTTAATGCTATTCAGAGTTGATGAATATTTTTTTATAACAGACATCAAAAATATGTTTAGAAATATAAAAATACATCCCACACACAGGTCATTACAGAATATTCTATGGAGAGACTCTCCAGACGAAAGTGTTAAATGTATTCAATTAAACACAGTTTCATATGGTTTAAAGAGCTCATCCTATTTGGCAACTGGATGTTTGAAAATGTTGGCTGAACAACACCACAATGAGTACCCCATAGCTGCTTCTATTTTAAATAATTCCACATATGTTGATGACATTCTTTATTCATAAAAGTCACTGGTTAAATTATCAGCAGCAAAGGAACAACTATGCAGTTTGTTAAGCTTAGGAAGTTTTCAGTTACACAAATGGGTTTCAAACTCACCAGACTTGTTAAAAGAAATACAAAAAGATCAACAACATTTTGATGAGATTGATCTAGAGAAAAATAACACTTCTTTAAAAACACTAGGTATGAATTACAATATTAAGTTAGATTCATTCATTATATCAAGCCCAAAAACTGTTAATGGCATGCCTCAATCTAAGCGTGAAATTCTTAGCTTCATAAGTGGATTCTACGACCCACTGGGTCTTGCTGGACCTATTGTGGTGAGTGCAAAGGCTATAATGCAACGCTTATGGCAAGAAAAATTGGACTGGGATTCGGTGCCAAATTGTGAACTGCTACAGCTTTGGCACAAGTTTTATAATAGCTTGCTTACAATGCAACCAATGCTTATACCGCGACATATAGGTGTGCATGACATAAGCTTTACACAAATTATAGGGTTTGCTGATGCATCTAGCAAAACTGGTTATGGCTGTTGTGTATATCTAAGAGTCGTGGATTCAGTGGGAAATGTCAAGATATCCTTGCTTTGTTCGAAGTCACGAATAAATCCTATTAATAAGAGTTTATCAGTTCCTCGATTAGAACTTAATGCAGCTCTGTTGCTGGCAAAGCTTGTCAGCAGAGTTCGTCACATATTAACTGTTAAAATGCAAATACAGGATATTATAATTTATTCTGATTCACAAATAGTATTAGCTTGGCTCAAAACTAACATAAACACACTTAAAGCATATATAGCGAATCGCGTTAAGGTCATCTCACAACTTACATAAAAATACCGATTGTCTTAGCCGAGGAGTCATGCCAAACGAGCTAGCCGATCATGATCTGTGGTGGAAAGGCCCTGCGTTTCTGCATTCACGTGAGTACAAGCCACAATTAAATTTAATTTTGCCACAGGATTTACCAGAGGTTAGCGTTGACTCTGCATGCTTAAGTGCAATGCTTTGTACTACTTCTGGTGAGCCATCGTTATGTCTCGATTTTCTTGAAAAATTTTCTGATATCAATAAAATGAAAAGAGTTTTAGCCTACATCTTACGTTTCATTCAGAATACAAAGTCAAAATTAGTCTCTAAAAATAAACTTAATTATATTACAACTCAGGAACTTGATCTGTCATTGTCAATGATTGTAAAATATGAACAGCAAAAATATTTATCAGAAGATATTCATGTCCTAAAATGTAAGAAAACAATTGTCAAAGGAAATTTAAGACCATTATGTCCGTTTATCGATGACAGGGGTTTGGTTCGCGTGGGTGGTCGATTACAAAATGCCTCCATTCCTTATACACAGAAACATCCCATTGTCTTACCAAAGGATTCGCGTATCACAAACTTAATTATTGTAAGTGAACATTTAAAAAACCTCCATGCGGGTTCAAAGCTTGTTCTGTCATCGATAAACCAAAGATTCTGGATTGTGAATGGTCTTAGACAAGTTAAAAAAGTGTTACATAAGTGTACTGTTTGTTTTAGATTAAAAGCTGAATCAGCAAAGCAGTTAATGGGTTCTTTGCCGCCAGATAGAGTCAATGTATGTCGCCCCTTCCAGAAAGTTGGTTTAGATTACGCTGGTCCGATCCCACTGAAAA
Source organism: Xestia rhomboidea (assembly GCA_963853795.1). Classification (NCBI taxonomy): domain Eukaryota; kingdom Metazoa; phylum Arthropoda; class Insecta; order Lepidoptera; family Noctuidae; genus Xestia; species Xestia rhomboidea. The sequence goes on from OY970778.1 coordinate 17,222,115, forward strand.
TAGCCAGGATCAGAAAACCTATAATCTCAAAAGGTTATATTTGCCTGTTTGTGTGCTTTGTAACAAAAGCTATCCACTTGGAGCTGGCCACTGATTTGAAAACAGAAACTTTTATAGCCTGCCTAAATAGATTTATATCGCGACGTGGATTGCCCACAGACATATATAGCGACAACGCGTCCACCTTCAAGTGCGCAAAGAACCAATTAAACGAACTACATAACTTTCATAACTCGCCAGTTCACCAAAGACAGGTGTGTCAATATTCAGCTCAAAAGAGGATTAATTTTCATTTTCTACCTTGCTATTCACCAGTCTTCGCTGGATTGGCAGAAGCTGGCGTTAAAAGTGTAAAGTATCACTTAAAGAGAGTTTTACTAAAGTCTATTCTTACGTATGAAGAACTCTATACAGTCATATGTCAAATAGAGTCTAGTTTAAACAGCAGACCGCTCATGCCATTATCCAATGATCCAAATGATTATACTTGTATTACTCCAGGTCATTTCTTAATAGGAACTGCTTTAAATACTTATCCTGAGCCTAATTTAAACATAATAAAACAATCTCAATTTTGGAAAACTTGTAATGAGATAAAAATGTTGTACTATAATGACTAGAGTACAACTCACTTAGTATATCTATACATATAATAAAATCGTTGGGACAAAAAAATCTGTTCATTGAAGATTAAAAAAAAAAACCAGCCAGGGTGACTTGAAATAAGTAACTGAACAGTGAACATATTAAAACCATTTAAAAAAAAATTGTTTGTTTGTTTGTTTGTACGCGCATCACGTAAAAACTGCTGAACCGATTTTGTTGAAATGTTCACAAATCTGTTTAAATACATTCAGAATAACATATAGGCTATAGAAATTTTGGATTTTTTTGGAAAAAGGGGGTGAAAAGGGGGGGTAAAGTTTGTATGAAAAAAAAAATTTTGATTGTTCTAGAATCATGAAAGTCAGAATAAATACTTATTAATAAAAATAAAGAAACACCTGTCTTAGCATTTTTTTTAAATCTCATCCAGAGGCGCAAAAAAGAGGGTTTTGTGTTTAAAATTAATAAACTTCAAACACCTATACAATCAAAACCAATGAAGTGTAACCTTTTAAAGTTGCTACATATACTCCATATCTAATACCGGTAAATATAATTTCTCAGTTTTCTTGAAATTTGATTTTTGAGGTGAATACGCACAAAATAGCGGAACTCAAGAAAATCAGCTTTCCTTGGTTTAAGTAGTTGGTACGAAATGATTGTGCGCGCATCACGTCTAAATTACTGCATAGGCTTCTTCAATATTTAAACTATATATTATCACGCTACTTCCTTAAGGGGGTAGGCAATTTTGCATTATTTCCGTATACTTCAATTGTTTGACGTTTCAGTCATGACGTAAGTACATGAGAACGGCTATTTGTGGCTTATGTCAACGAAGTAAATAGCCTTGCGGTTTCATGACCGCTCTGTAAACTACGGGGTTGCAGGTTCAAACCCTCCAACATTATTTTCACTTTTTGTGATTTGTTTAATTTTTTTTTTGATGCTGTGAGATTTCCTATATTTCATTTTGTATTTAAGTTGTGTGCATTTCTTATTTTTTTCGTGAAATATTTTTCCAAAAGTAATAGAGTAGTACATAAGGAAGAAAAATACAATCATGCTACCCCCAAATAAATTGGGATAAGGGCAGGAGTATGATGATGAGGATAATTTCTCCAAAAAGAAGTATAGCGAACACCAGAAGCCTGATAAATCCACGTGTTCTTGCCGTGCAAGAACTGTGCTATGCTATTCGCAATAATCAATAATCCATACGCAGTTTACGTAGATTATATTTACAGCTAAATTGTTATTGGCCTCATATCGTGTTTTCGGGCGGGAGGAGACGCCCGGGTTCTTCCATTGTGAGGATCGACCGGAGGCCACGGTGAAGCACACTGTGGAGGTGTGCCCCACTTGGGCGGAGCACCGCCGTGTCCTCGAAGCGGCGATCGGCGGCGGCGACTTCTCTCTCCCAGCCCTGGTTCAATACATGGTCCGCAGCAAGACGGAATGGGATGCCATCACATCCTTCTGCGAAGCAGTCATGCTAGCGAAGGAGGAGGCGGAACGTGAGAAGGAGAGATCCTTACGTCCCGGCCACAGCGGGAGACACCCCGGGCGTCGGGAGCCACGTATTGGCCCCCGGCCACCGTAGGCGCGGGCCTGTGGACGAGGAGCTATGGGCTAGCTCGCCGTCCGTCCGTCTCATGACGACAGGCCGTGTCGACGGCGCGTTCGTGTTCTACGCGCGCCTCAAAGAGAGTCAGCAAAAAAGAAGGGGTCCGCAAGGGCCGATGCCTGCCGGGGCTGCGGGACTATTCGAAAGAGATACCGTGGCCCCGGAACACAAAGGGCGATGAAGAAACATGGATGGGTTTTAGTCAGTAAATGTCTGACACTTCCTCCTGCTCCGGGAGGAGTCATTTGATGATTTCTCATCCGAAAAAAAAAAGCTATATCGTGTTTGGGCTCAATTCATGCACCTTTTTTTTTTTCGGATGGGAAATCATCAAATGACTTCTCCCGCTCTGGGCGGAGCAGGAGGGATTGTCAGACTTCGGTCCTTGCGGGGACCCCTTCCTTATTGCTGACTCTCTTTGAGGCGCGCGTGGAACACGAACGCGCCGTCGACACGGCCTGTCGTCATGAGACGAACGGACGGCGAGCTAGCCCATAGCTCCCCGTCCACAGGCCCGCGCCTACGGTGGCCGGAAGCCACCACGTGGCCCCCGACGCCCGGGGCGTCTCCCGCGGCGGCCGGGACGTGAGGATCTCTCCCTGTCCTGTTCCGCCACCTCCTTCGCTAGCATGACTGCTTCGCAGAAGGAGGTGACGGCGTCCCATTCCGTCTCACTCCGGACCATGGAGAGGTCGCCGCCGCCAATCGCCGTTACGAGGACACGGCGGTGCTCCGCCCAAGCGGGGCACACCTCCACCGTGTCCTCCGGTCGATCCTCACAATGGTGACACCCGGGCGTCTCCTCCCGCCCGATTCGGTGCAGGAACTTACCGAAACAGCCGTATCCGGTAAGAACCTGCGTCAGGCGGAAGGTGAGGACGCCGTGGCGTCACTCCAGCCACTCCTCAAAGAGGGGACTTATCGCCACTATTGTGGGTTGCGATAGTCGCTCTCTCCATGTCGCCATGAGATCCCGCCGGAAGTCCGTCCGCTGAGCGACAATTTGCCGCGGCAGCGGAGTTTCCCCCCGGCGTAGCGCCTCCGCGCACCACTCGTGTAGGCGCGCGAGGACTATTGCCTCCAGATCCCATGGCGGCAATCCGGCAAGGAGGTTTGCCGCCTCGCGGGAGATCGTGCGGTACCCCCGGACCAGCCTTACGGCTACCACCTTCTGGGGCACATTCAAGTGGTGGGCGGCTCGCCGCCTCAATGAACGCGCCCACACCGGGGCCCCGTAAAGGGCCATGGACCGCACGACTCCCGCGTAGAGCCTCCGTTTAGCCAAACGCTTGATGAGAACTTTCGACCTAGCTGGAGTATGACTGTCATCGAGTGTCTAAGGATGAAAACCTAAGGCTGTCGAGGGAAGCCCCAAATTGGAAAAACATAGTACAATATTTTAACGATGATTGCATATAATTCCGAGAAATTAAATTGTTACCTACTTGAATCTATACTTATTATAAAGGAGAAAAGTTTGTTTGTTTGGTTGGTTGAACGCGCTAATTTTAGGAACTACTGATTCCAGTTAAAACATCTTTTAGTGTTGGATAGCCCATTTATCGAGGAAGGCTATACGTTATATAACATCACGCTACAATCAATAGGAGCGGAGCATCAATGAAAATTGTTGCAAATACAGCGAAAAATTATTGCTTTTGAGAGCTTCCTTTCCGTGCGCTGCGTAAACGGTTAAAGTTACTCAACAATCATACATGTATGACGGGATTGTTCCTCTTAAAAAGTCCGCTAAAGCATATTATCTGCATTTTTTTTAGGTTGACTCACACTCTCTCTAAGTCTCTCTCTCTCTTACGTAACGCAGACGAAGTTGCGCGGGTCAGCTAGTTGTAAATATGTATCTGAAGTTTACATTATGTTGTTATACGTAATAAATCAACTTTTTGTGAAGTTATTGGTACTTTAAAGTATTAATCATGATCTGTCAAATGAGCCATTTGATCGAGACACCATTGTTTAACTATTGTGTCTACTTCATGGACAGATCAAGGGATAAAATAGAATTATTGACAGGACCTTACTCGACAGTGGCGCCATCTGGTGAGCTCAAAAACGATAGCCCTCATTGTTTTAAGAATCCATAGCCGGGGTAAATTACAAACAGATGTCGCAGTTGTATTCAGAAATGCAATTCGGATATTTTTATCGTTTTTTATGAATTTGTTAAAATACACATTACATTTGATCTGTCAGGCAGCTCTCTCCGTTTTCTATTAAAATAAAGGGTTTGTGCGTTTTCAAGTGGTTCGATATTGTTTTTCAATTCCAAAGGAAGAAAGGACGCTGCATCGTTAATGACGGTAACTTGTCAGGCAGTCAGCCATAATAGACCAGTGCAGATAATTTTTGAAAACGAAAAAAATCATAGTAGCATGAAACCCATTGGTAAATGAAAGAGAATACAATAAAAATGAAAGGAAACATAATTTACGGGTAAAAAACGGTTTATCTCGATTTCCGGCAAAACTACAAGTCCAGTATGGAAAAAGTTGAATGGCAATAACCTCAAAATTTATGTGAAAAATTCAAATACCCAAGTTTTTGGTTTTTTATTTTTATCTTTTACAAAACATTTTTTTTTCACGAAATTTAGTGGAAACTTACCTTTTTATGTCCTAAATATGCTGCAATTTTTTTGATTTAAGATATTTATGTTTTTCACCTTATTTTGACATAATATCGAAAAAGCACCCTAATTTTCAATCGAAAATTCTCACGTCAAAATATCTGCTGTTTTTTTTATTTGAATGCTTTATACTAGTACTGGGTAGTAGATATGAGCACCGCGCCGTCGTCGCCGTGAGTTCATGTCGGCGCGCCGTCGCGACGAGTCGCAACTTGCTTTCTCGCTCGCACGCGCGGCCCGACCGCATAAGTGCTCATTTACGTAGACGCGGCGCGTTGTGCGGCGCGTCATGCGTTTTCCCGTTTACGGAGAGGCGGTGTCATCTGCGATAATTTGTATTTGCGCGTGTGAAGCCGCGTGCACCGCCGCGTTGTCCGCGGCGGGCAACGTTGTTTTTCAGCAAACGCGCCTACAATCGATTCTCCGTAAACGCTCTCATACATCGTCAATCGTCATATTATGTTTGAATTGAAAGCGAGCCGCGCTGCACAACGCACCGCGCTAAGCTAAGTTTAAGCTAAGTCGCTTCGCCACACTCGTCGCTAACGCAGTCGAGTAGAATATTTTACCAAGTAAACGTGTATTGTTGTGTGGTGTTAACAACAAACAAAATATAATTATGATACTACTTTAAATACTTATATTTTCTTTTTTTTTATAGTTTTATGATATAGATAGATAGTGCTCTAATTAAAAAAAACTCGGTTTCACTTCAACTCAAAATGCTGAAATGAATATTTTCAATACACTTCCTCGAAAACGGGTCCTTATCGCACTACGATTAGGTTCAACATGCCATGTATTTCACACACGTGGATTGTTTTCATTTTCCATCACCTTGTGCTGTGCCGCGTGCAGAAAGGAGCCGCACGCGGCACAGCACGCAGGTGTTGGGAAATTGCCACAGATAAAACTATACCTATACTTAGTACAAATTGGTGCAATGCCTATAGTCAGCCGTGATTTTTTTTTCATTATTTTATTTTATTTCTTCAAAAGTGTATTGTAAAACGTCGTTTGATACACGTGGACATTTGTTATTGCAGTTCTCGGCTCAAAAACACCCTCGCCTACGGCTCGGGAGTTAATTCCGCCTCGGATGCAATAACAAACTTTCTCCACTTGTATCAAAATGTACTATTTTTAGTAAACGTGGTCTCCAATTATTATTTCGAAGACTGTAATTTTTTTTTGTAACAACAATATGGTTTTCTATGTTATTTTTAAGCAATCTTCCCATGATAAAAAAAAACTAAGGTCCACGGCTGGCCATGCCGCGCCGCCGCCGCCGTATAAATTTCCAGGCCACGCCGCCGCCGTGAAATTCGCCATCGGCGCTCATATCTACTGGGTAGTGGTACTCACCGAGGGCGGCGTCTTGGTCGTGGCTGCCGAACATGAACAGCACCATGCCGAGCGAGATGAGCACGGCCGTGACGTACTCGTACAGCTCGTACTTGTTGCGCGAGACCAGCTTGCCCATCAGCATCACCGGGATCACCTTGCACGACTTCGACAGCACCTGACACACATGACATCACGCATTTAATTCCCATTAGGCAAGGGTGTACTTTTAGTATACCCACATTTCGACAGTTATGACCAAAACCAACGCTATAGGGGCGAGTCAATTTGCTCTTAGGACTACTGAGAAATTCCTGATGAAATCCCAATAACAGTTAGCTCGACCAGAACATCGAACCCTGGACCACATGCTTAGGAGCAGAGCAGTACGACCGTTAAATCAACGAGACAGCCCAGCCCAAGGTACCGTACCCATAGGGTAAAAACGGGACCCTATTACTAAGACTCCACTGCCCGTCTGTTTGTCACCAGGCTGTATCTCATTACCGTGATAGCTATAGTTGATCTTTTCACAGATGATGTATTTCTGTTGCCGCTATAACAACAAATAATAATAATTAAATAAAAATTAAAGGGGGCGCTCCCCTATTACGATGGTACGGATCCCTTCATGCGCGTGTCCGACTCGCACTTGGCCGGTTGTTTTTTTTTAATCTAAGTAAATTGTGCATATGAGTCGGATACGTTACCTGCGTAGGGAAACTGACGTACTTGAGCGCCTCGTACTGGCACCAGGCGCTGACGACATTGGTGAGCGAGCAGTACGAGAACTTGTAGAGCGGCGCAGGCGCCAGGCCGGCGCGTGCGCACAGCAGGCGCGCGCCCGCCAGCAGCAGCGCGGCCAGGCGGTTCACGAACACCAGGAACTGCGAGTCGCTGAAGCGGAGCGTGCTGCCGTCCGACATCACGTAGTTCTGGAGCAATATAGACCGACCCTTAACCCGACAAACTGGGAATATCCATCCAAGACATCCTTCTCGTTTCGCTTCAGACGACGCCATCGTTATCGTTCCGAATTAAATGTGGTGATACTGGAACAATCTGCGACTCTCACATTCCCCTTAAACTTAAGAGCGGGCCTAACGCCAGGATAAATTCTGATTTCCCCCGCGCGTCTCGCCACACCCGCATTAGTGCGGATAACAAACACGGGCGGCGGCACCGGCGCGCGACGCGCGGGGCCAATCTCGCGTATTCGACGTCATTGAGTATATGCAACACAGTTAAATAAATCCACTTTTTTTTCTTATTTTTTTTTTTTAATTCGTTTTTTAACACCTACTATACAATGCATTCCTATGTTGTTTGTACGTCGTGAAATAAAAGTTTTGAGTAGCTATCGTCATAGTCCATTTCATCTTAATTTTTTTATTCCCAAATGATTTGGGATAAAGAGAATGATGTTGTGATTGGCTCAAGCCAATTCTGCGTTGTTGAGTGTGCTCACTCCCTTAATGACAAATGACACATGACACAGGGAGGGATTAGCAGAGAATTTCACAGACGATGCTCTACAAAGGCTAACTTTTACATAAACTTGATCCGCCATAATTATGTACTGTAAATCTTCGCGTTTAGTGATATCACCAGGTATTTGATGAGTTTTGTTCGATTAAAAAAAAATGTCTACAAACAACCTTATTTGTTACACAGATCTACCAGGAAGAGTATGCGCTTCGGCAATCGTCGTATATCATCGGGTTACCATGTGGCGCATGTCACGATGTTCGTGTTCATTTATTCAGCAAGACGAAGATCACTGAAGCGTAAACTTTCCGGTTTAACTGGATAACTAATGCTTCGATGTAAGTATTTGTACCTACTGTACATTTTTACGAATTTTTCGTGTTTTCAGAACAACCGACAGCGTGGAAGGGCGCGGTATGTGTGAGCTGCATATGTATGTAGACGTTAGTTACCTGCGTCATGATCTTCTCCTGCAGCAGTCCCCACACTAGATAGGCGGCCATGAGCCCGGTGAAGCAGAAGGCGAGCTCGGCGCCCTCGCGCGCGGGGTGCTCGTCCTTGCGCACCTTGGCCGCCTCGGGCAGGCGCTCGCCCGGCTCTCCGAAGCACGCGAACAGCAGCCGGTAGGTGGCGCCTGAGTTACCTGCCAGGGAGATGGAGGTAGTGAGTTCTGTACCTAAATCATTATGATGAAACACTGGGGAACAGTGTGGCAGACCGTTAGGCCGACCGCAACACACTTGTTCGGGTCGGGTTTCATTCGATTCTTCAGTATTTACTTAACATCATGCCCGACATCCCCGGAGGGTTAGGGGCAGGTGTACTGTACCTGACTACACTCATAACTGTGTGGGTGGGCAACTGGTGGATCTAATGGCGCTAGCTCGCATGCACCAAACATCGTCATTGGTTGAAAATCTGTCAATGTCATTTTATATTTCAAAATAGTTTGACCTCATTGGTCAGATTGGGTCTAAGCTATGGACGCGCCATCTACAATCAGCTTTGACCAGCCTTCCCCATTCGCCGGTTATGTTCAAGTCTCATATAATAAGGGTTGGGAGTATTGCTTTCTACCGGGCCGGGCACGGATCCAGACTCCGTGGCTGCTACTGACGAATCCCTGATGGAAAAATTCAATAACACTGCCCGACTCGGGAATCGAGCAAACTAGACGTCATGCACAGCACTCGCGCTTGCGACCACGAGGCCAACGAGGATTGTTACCTATTTATCAAAACAAAGTTTATAATAATCTTTACGAACTATGCCCCACAATACCGTTTTCACGGTTTGTCCGTGGGAACGGAACAAACAGTATTAAAGTAGGTTTATTAGTGCAGACACTTAATTTTCACAAATATGGATGGATGGATGGATGAATGTTAACTCCTTCTTCAGTATTTGTAGCAAATAAAAGCCAACTCGAATCGATTTTGTCACCTGGCTTATCGATATACATATTATGCTAATGTATTTTGTTACGAAATAAATACCAATCAAGTGCGTAGCGCAGTCATAACAAACGTTTTAAACTGCTTGCCTTTACGATTATAGACTTGCTTTGAATGATGTGTGTGTTCATCTTTCATACTACAATAGCTTCGATTGACTTACGCAGGCAGACAAAATATAATTTTATAGTAAGTCCTGCTCGCGTAGCATGGCCACCGTAGACACGAAAGAGAATCGACAAGTCTTTTGTTCATCTGTCATTTTGTCGATTCAATGACAGATGAACAAAAGATTTGTCGATTCTCTTGCGTGTCTACCGGTGGCCATGCTACGCGGGCTAATGTTATAATTGAATTTATTTGTCATGTAACAAGACACTCGTCATCGCTTGCGCCTGCGCAGGCGGCACGTCTCATGTTACCGCGACTTCCGCTGCATCTGCGGCTAATTAGTACTAACCTATTTACTGTTTAATTTGCGAACAAGTGATTACAAGTGTTTAATTTAGCATTTACCGAGGAGTTAGCGTACCACTGGTCAGTTTCCTTACTCGTCATTTTCACTAATTCACCAGTTTACTCATTAGACAATTTCGGTAGGTTGACAATATCCCTAGTTAGGCATTTTCCTGATTCTTCAGTTTCCTCCTTCGCTAGTTTTGCTTCAATGACAGTTTCGAACGGTTTACCTATTCGTCAGTTATGCTAGGTAGACAATTTTGCCAGTTTATTGTTTTCGAAATCCTTCAGTTTCCTCGCTCACTAGTTTTTCTAGGCTGTTGTTTGATTATATTTAAATATACAGGGTTATTTGTAAAACACCGACAACCTCTCAGGACTGTGTTACTAACATCATAATCAACAACTTTTGTTCTATGACTTTTAAAAATTCATCATATTTTAGTTCATCAAATTTTCATAAAAAAATAAAAATATTTAAATTGAACGCTTTTACGGGCCCTCGCCGCCCTGACCCTGCTCCCATGTTGTAGTCACAGTACAAATCAACGAACGCACACAGTCGCATACGTAGGTCTCATACCTACGTATGCGACTGTGTGAGTCTTGCTAGCCTAGTAGGTATTCGCTCGCGTTCGAGACAGCTGTTAACGTCGTCGCTCGACTCAACTTCAATAGAAAAGTTCAATACATTTTAATGCCTGTTTTCGTAATTGATGTTTTAATTTAGAAAGCACTTCGTCATTTTTTATCAAAAGCGTTCACTATCCTATTTTTTAGATCCTCGGCACTTATTGTCGCACTAAAATAAACTAACGATTTAATACGTCCCCACAAAAAAAGTCGTCAAATCAGCTGATTGGGGATTCTCATCGAATTAATCCCATATTTCGTTTTGAAAACGAGTACGCGTACGAGAATCGGCTCCCCTGTCGATGGCTGTGTTCGGACGGAACGTTCCATGGCCACGAAGTAGCAGCTAACATAGTCCTACCCTGCGGTCTTCTCCAGTACCATACCTTTGGTTGACTTGAATGTTCTGCCAGCTAGAACCACATTATCACCACACTGCACCGTGCCACAGTCCACCATTAGTCACCATTTCACTGAACATTTTGGGTCAATTATTGTAAAGACATCGCGCGCGAAAAACTATTTGCATACACTGTACGGAATGGAAGGCCGGGCGTGACTAAAATTGTTTACCATTTATTTAAGTTAGCTTTGATCGTAGGCGCCGGCGCAACCCGGTGTCATGGTGGCTATCTCGCTCTATCCCAGGTTTTTAATTTGCACGAGAAAGGGAACGAAAACAAGTATGACATATTTTGCATTTTGTTGGTTTATCTATTGTGTTCTTTAACGAGTGCCTGTTTAATGTGTGCGTGCGGTTGAATCGCCAAGTTTACCTAACTGTATTTGTAACGACTTTAACTTACTTGAAATAAGGTTCATTTTTCTTTATTTTGTATTGAATGGCGGAATTTGTATTTATCCAATAAAACTGCACTTTTAAAAGTCTTATTGCCTTGAGTTACGGTCCATTTCAGTTTGCTTGGACTATACAGGGGTAGTGTGGCTATAAATTACGTAGCTTTAATTATTTTTGGGATAAAAATTACCTATATTAAAAATTATAGAAATCGATTCAGTAAACGATTCTGAACAAAGTAATTTCAGGATGTGCGTTAATTATGTAACATGTTGTATACATATATATATTTAGTCTTATTGGTACAGTCAGTGACAAAAACAATTAGGGTGGCCTAGGTAGTTAAGAATATCTAACGTATTATTGTTAAAAATTAAGACGTAGGTATTCAACTAAGATTATTTTCAAACCGTTATCATATCAGATAGGGAATAAGTCAAATTTATACAATTACGTACAGTTAGGGACAGTTTGTGTATTTTTTTTTCATTCAATTTTGCACGATGAAATAAAGATTTTATGATACTTCTAAACGAACACGACATACCTTTTTTTTTTTTCATGATTTGGAAATCCTCAATGGATGTCCTCCGCCCAGGGGAGAGCGGAGGGGTCCGTCAGACTCGTACTGACTAAAACCACACCGGCAGCGGGATCTGATGCGACTTCCGCTGCCCCGGACTAGTGCCGGCCCGCTTGACCTGCGGGCCTCGTCCCGGGGGGAGTGAGGTGTAAAACTCCCCCCACTACGTCTAGGAGAGGCGCGCGTGGAACACGACGCGCCGCCGTCTCGGGTCCAGTGTGATGGGACCGACAGTGTCCCCTGGACCTATTTAGGGGGGCCGGAAGAGGGCGTTATCAGCCCTCTGCCGACGCCCGGTGCGTCTGCTGCGGGTCGGGAAAGCGGTCTCGACCTCCCTCAACCTCTCCGCAGCCTCCTTCTGCGACATGACGGTTTCGCAGAAGGACATCACTTCCCAGGACTCTGCACTGCTAACCATCGCGCGAGCGACGGCCGGCAGCGACAGGTCTCCTCCAAAACACGACATACCTACTGTATCCTTAAGACCTCATGTACAACGTAAAGCAATAAATGAAATGTTAAATTCAACGATATATATTTTTCCGTCAAGCGAAATAATAACGCAAAGAAACTAACAAAGTGTTTCTGTACGAAATTTCAAGTCACCAGAAAAAATACTTGCTCCATGTATAAGCATTCAACCTCCTTTTTAACGCCTCTAAGTGATAAAAACTAACGCTGAAATTCGTTTTTCATTACTCATACTCTAAAAATAGGTCTGAAGTTGCCTGAAGAGCGGGTTGAAAGTAATACTTTTCAGCCCTAGGGAGAATCGTTTTCGACAACTGTCAAATTATAAAAAAAAATGTTCATTTTTCTATTGAACCATGTTCCAACTTTCTATACAGCCACGATGTAAAATTGAAATAACAAAAAGTTAAGTATTAATTAAATAATATATATTTTTTTAATAACTTTATTATAATTAAGTTTCAACTATTTCTTTAAAATAAAAAAAAAATAAAAATAAAAAATAGGCGGTAAAGTGACAATCCGATATTCATTTGTTTTTTCGAGTTGATTCATATTTTTATTTTTAGTTTCCTTGTATTCGTAATGAAAAGCACAGTGTTTACCTTGGGTATTTGTATCGAAACTTTTTTTAAAAACAAACCAACTATACCAAATAAAAAAAACCCTATAACTCACTAGTGAATACTTAATGGCAATGAAAAAGTCACAGTTTGATTACAGGTGTCATTATGTGCCTAATTGCGGTGAAATTAGAGCCATTTTATGAGCAAGTGTGTTGAAAAAGTTACTATTTCTCTAACATAAACTGAAACGAATAATAGTACCCTCGAACTATTAGCGCCCTCACTGCGCTGGGAAAGTAACGGGTTAGGAACATGACGACATAGCAAAACTGACAAACTAAACTAACTGACGAACAAGGAAACTTGCGAACCAGGAAACCAACTTAATAGGGTAATTGACAAAGTAGTGAAACTGGCAAATAAGGAAATTGGCGAATTCAGAAATTGTCTAATGAGTAAACTAGTTAATAACTAGTTAATAATAATTAGTGAAATTGACGAGTAAGGAAACTGACCAGTGGTACGCTAACTCTTACCGAGAGACCAATAATACTAAATAAATTCGTCGGTTAATATGCTAACCGTATAAATGCGTAAAATCGACTTCAAATTTGATTTATCTATACTAATATATAAAGAGGTCAGTCTTGCGTCGCACGCGCCGTCGATTAGTCGCGCTGTTGTGTTGTTCGTCTGCTCGGGTTTTAGAAGTAAATAACATAAATAAATAAAAAGTAGTAAACAATGGCTACTAATGTTGTAAAGTGTGCTAGCTGCAATGTCGTTATAAATGAGACATTGGCATTTATCTGCAATAAACTGGACATGATGGACGAGCAAAGTATTGCCCGCATTTGTGTCAGTGCATTTTCGGAAAGTGAAATTTTGAACGCCAAAAACTTGTTGTTTGATTCTATTCCGACAACAAAGCGCAAGAAGATAAGAAAAAGACAGGGGAAAACATTACGTGACATTGATGATATCGTCTGCCTGTTAAAAGAAACAGATCCCGAAGAAATCCATATCTTTGTCGCTAGGGATTTACAAAAACTACCCCCGGTTTTGTTTGACCATGTAGATGTGACAAGACTTCTCAAGGATCTGTTGCAGATGCGAAGCGAGATAGATCGTATTTCCGAGGAGGACGCTACAGTGAACCAGGTTAAGGAGCTAGCAGTAGAAGTTGAAGCACTTAAGAACGCGTCTATAGTTAACAATGTCTGTAGAAACATTAACGTGAGACGGGGTGCCTGTGCATTGTCGAGCTTCGAGCATGAAAGTGGACCTATGGGTTTGTCTCCTCTTTGTGGCGCGGCATATAAGTCTGCAGAAAAACAGCATACGATGACACCCTTAAAAAAGCAGTGTTATATTTCGTCGGACGTGGGTAGCGTAAAAACACCGCGCGTAGTTGTGAGCGGAGTGACGTCGACACCTGCGAGTGAGAAGTTAAGGGCAGATCTCGCTCTGCCTAATGCGACGGTGAGTCACACAGTGTTACCGACCACTGCCGTAAACTATGCGCAATATTCTGACCAACCAACCAGTCAACAGTTATGCGTCGAAAATAGAAAGAGTTTCTCTGTTACTGTGAAGGATGGAGTGTCGAAACCACCGTCAAAAACTTTAGTATCTAATGAGGAATGGACCCTGGTTCAGAAAAAGAGACACAGATTGAGAAACCGCTTCATAGGAAACACAGGGAAAGCTATTGTTGGTTCGGACAATAATTTCAAAGCTGCGAGTACTCAAGTTCCGATCTATGTTTACAATGTGTCTAACGAGACGTCTGAAAGCGATATAAAATCTTATCTGCTAAAGAAAACAAACTTAGACATAAAATTAGAGAAGATGAATATGAAATCAAACAAGGATTACAATGGATACATTGTTTTTGTGCCTAAATACAAGTTTGATATGTTTATGACGGACGACTTTTGGCCCGACGGGGTACTATATCGTCGTTATGTTGACTTTAGTCGCAACGCGGACAGACCCACCTATCGGGAGATAAATGGAGTATTATCGTCAGTTAATGGATAGTACAATTAAGCTTGTTACATTTAACTGCAAGAGTGTCAGTAGGTCGGTGGAAAGTGTGAAGGGTCTCTGTGGGTCGGCGGACATTGTGGCACTACAGGAGACTTGGCTTTTGCCTCACGACGTTCAGTTCCTGGGCAGCATTGATGATGCATTTTCCTTTACTGGAAAGTCTGCTGTTGATACATCTGCTGGAGTGCTTAGAGGAAGGCCGTATGGTGGAGTCGCTTTGCTGTGGAGTAAGGCGATGTTTCCAACAGTGTCCGAGATCGCGTGTACGAGTGTGCGTCTCGCTGCGATAAAGATAGTGCTTCAAGACCGGTCTATGCCAGTGATATCAGTGTACATGCCTACTGACTCGATCGAAAATCTGTCCGAGTTTACAGAGTGCCTCCGTGAGTTAAACGCGATTATTGAAAGTAATGATGTGGAATGTGTGTTCATTCTCGGAGACTTCAACGCACACCCAGGTGAGCTGTTCGCTAATGAGTTGCTTGCATTTTGCGCGGAACAATCGTGGTCGTGTCTAGACGTTGAGTGGCTGCGTAGCGATACGTATACATTTGTGAGTGACGCACATGGCTGCCAGCGATGGCTCGATCACTGTGTAGTGACAGGTGCGGCGTGGCGCGCAGTCGTGGATGTGTGCGTACTGTACGATACATACTGGTCTGATCACTATCCGTTAATGATTGAATGTAATGTGAATATTATTAAACCTAAAGTTACAACCAGTCCAAATACTTTCAATTATATAAAATGGGGACTTAGGGACAATAATCAAATACAAGAATATACTAGTTACTGTAATTTAAGATTTAAGCAGATTGACTTCCCATCTGAGTGCTGTAATTGTGCAGATGTAATATGTAGTGATCAGAACCATAAAATGATAATAAATAGGATGTATAATGAAATTGTAAATATTTTGACTGAAGCCGCTAAGAGAAGCTGCATTGCACCTAAGCGCAACAATTTTAGGTATGTAACGGGGTGGAACAGGCATGTTAGTGACGCTCACCGGAGGGCCAGGCTTTGTTTTCAGACGTGGGTGTCTTATGGGCGTCCTAGGTCTGGGCATGATTATAATAATATGTGTGAGTCTAGAAAACTGTTTAAAGAAAAATTAAAGTACTGCCAAAATAATGAAAGTCAAATAAAGATGGACATCATTGCGGAACATCACGGAAATAAAAGTTTTGTGATTTTTGGAAAATTACCCAGAAACTGAATCCAAGGTCGGGCTCTCCGGCGAGTGTTGAGCCGCGGGACATAGCCTGCGCCTTTCAGCGGCATTTTAGTGTGGTATCACCGCTCGGGTCCGCGTCGCAGGTGCTCGATGCTGAGGATCGCCCTGATCACGTTAACATTAGATTCTCCGCCAAGGATGTGGCCCAAATTATACAGAAGATGGCGAGAGGCAAGTCCCCAGGTCACGATAGTCTTAGCATCGAGCACTTGAAGTACGCGGGCGTACACCTGCCAAGAGTCCTTGCACTATTATTTAACTTGTGTATAAGTCATGGTTATTTACCCGATGATTTAATGCACACAGTCGTAGTGCCAATTGTTAAGGATAAGACGGGTGACTCATCGGATCTGTCTAATTACAGACCGATCTCGCTTGCGACTGTCATAGCTAAGGTACTGGATAGTTTGCTTGACCGACAGTTGGAGAAGCATCTCCACTTGCATGACGCACAGTTTGGGTTCAGACCCGGTTTGTCAACTGAGAGTGCTATCCTCTGTCTCAAGCAGACTGTTCAGTACTACACGGACAGAAACACACCAGTGCATGCATGTTTTTTAGATCTTTCAAAAGCTTTTGATCTGATGTGTTATGACAAGCTGTGGCGGAAGCTAAAACGTGAAACAGATGTGCCACATGACATTGTGTCCTTGCTGCGGTACTAGTACAGTAAACAGCAGAATGCTGTTAGATGGGCGGGTGCGCGGTCGGACGTGTATAGGCTGGAATGCGGGGTGAGGCAAGGGGGCCTATCCTCCCCTCGCCTTTTTAACCTGTACATGAACCGGCTGATCGGTGAGCTCAGCAGCACTAATATTGGATGTTCCATAGATGGAGTGTGTATAAACAACATTAGTTACGCGGATGATATGGTGTTGCTGAGCCCATCTATCGGTGCGTTACGTAAACTTTTGCGTACTTGTGAGACGTATGCGGAGGCCCATGGGCTCAGTTACAATGCTAAAAAAAAGTGAATTCATGATCTTTAAAGCCGGTACCAAATATTACTCTTCTGTACCTCCCGTCACTCTTTGCGGGATTCCTTTAAAAAGAGTGCAGCATTTCAAGTACCTGGGCCACTGGGTCTCTGACGACTTGTGTGACAATCTGGACATTGAGAGGGAGCGCAGGGCGCTGTCTGTCCGGTGTAATATGTTGGCTCGCAGGTTTGCGCGATGTACTAGACCTGTGAAGGTGACTTTATTTAAGGCATATTGTCAGTCGTTCTACACGTGCAGCCTGTGGACCAACTTTACGCAGCGGGCGTACAGCGCACTGCGCGTGCAGTACAACAATGCTTTCAGGATACTGTTAGGGCTTCCGCGGTTTTGTAGTGCTTCGACTGTTTGCTGAGGAGCGGACCGATGATTTTTTCGCGATCATGAGGATTCGGAGCGCTTCACTAATTAAGTCGCCTACGAAGCAGCTCGAACAGTCTCCTGAGGGTTTTATCCGACCGGTGGGACCTGCCCCTGATACAGAGGTGGATGCAGCTTCATGTTAGCGCCTCTCCTCGTTTTATTTGACATGCGTGTATGATATTTTTTGTTTTAATGTGTACTATTTTAATTTATATTTAATTTATTTCAATTGTATTGTGTGTAATTTTATTTTTATAGATTATGTTATTTTAATGTACATGTGTTTTTAAACATTTATATACTGTATTGAATTATGGACCATGTCTGAAATAAATGAATTTATTATTAAAACTTGTGTAAGTTTGTATGTAGGGAGTAATCTCCGGAACTAATGAGCCAATTCCAAAATTTCGAACAAAGTCGCGGGCGAAGTGCTTGTCTTAACTCTTACGATAAATACATCGCAACGTATTGTAATTACCATTTAACGTTGTAAACACTAAAATGCTCACAACCAACTATAAGTATTTCGCCGTAATTTACGTAATGTGCAGTCAGTAATCAATTCAACCACTTCTCATTATTACGGCGTTACGGTTAGGCAGGATTCTTTCTATTACTATCGCAATTGAACAGAGGCTGGAAAGTTTGTTATGAGTAAGATTGACTTCTAATCAATCAACCAACTCATTATGAAGTATTTTTAAGTGATAATATTTAATAAAAAAACAAATGTCATCCTTTTAAACAAAAGTATAGCAAGAAATTCACAAAAACATAAAATAGCAGATTTATGAAGCTAACCAATTTAACATATTCAGCCGGGGAAATGTAATTATGAGATAAAATATGTAAACTCACAAATAGAGTGTCGCTAATGAAGTCATTAAAACTAACTAATTAGCAGTTAACTCACTGAGTTTATCGAAGTAGTTGATTTTGTCCAGATATTTGTACAACATGAACATGGGCAGCAGCACCGTCGAGTAGCCAACCAGGTTTAGCAGCAGCCGGAAGAACCTGGAATACAATCATCTGTACAAGTGGGGGATCCTGAATGTCAGCAGCAACCAAAGGCACTCTGCACGATATGCAGTTGTCTGTACTATATATACATTCTGGTGCCAAACAGCGAAGCAGTGCTCTGGTTTGGACAGTATGGGAGCCGATTGAAATCCAGCTTAGTCACCTGGATCTTAGAGAGTTAAAATAAAGACAAGAAAACAGAACACTCAGTATAACAACATTTTTCCTATAATATGGTGGATCGCCAAATCCGTAACTATGAGGAATAGAGAAAAAAACTCTCGAGTCCGATTTTGATGAAAATTCAAACTGCACCATTAGATTTTTAAAAATCAATATTCCTAGACAGGAATCGAAGCCGTTGATAATTATACAGTATGTGAAAAGTACACACATTATTATTACACCATTCGATAGTGTCGCTAATATCCCTATTAGCGGGTGCGGGTATTTGCGGTAAACTAAACGAAATTGATCATATTTGATCAATAGTTCCGGATTTGGCCATCCATACCAACTTTAAAAAAATCACTTTGTATTTGACAACCCAAATGGCGCAGCGGTAGTGAGGCTGCCTTACGTTCGTTGGGTCCCGGGTTCGAATCCCGGTAGGAGCAAATGTTTGTGTGATGGGCCCATGCCCATAAACATCCATGACTCGAAAACAAATGCATGGACATTTGTTTTCGAGTCATGGATGTTTATATGTATAATAAGTATGTATTTACAAACAAAAAGTATCTATGTAGTATATCAACTATCTGGTGTCCACGACACAAGCCTCGTTGATTAATGTGGCGCTAGATGGCGCTGTGTGTAATGTCCAGTTACATTTATACTTATTTATTCGTTTATTCATTTTACAACATATCACTACATTTTTAAATATTCCTACATTAAAAACATTTAAAAATATAAATAAAATAGTAGCCCACCAGCACTGGGAACAGGGTCCGAGCTGCCGGTGGTCAGGGCTCTTGAGAGAGGATCCTCCTAATAATACGTGCCGTAGAAGTACTGCTTTTCGGAAAGCAGTACTTCTGGACACGGCACAAGAATAAGAAGCACTTATATTGGTCCGCACAAAGAGTGTGCGGACGATAGCAGTAAAACGAAAAAGATATGCGACCTTTTTTAACGTTATCTCTTGTGTTTCACCCTTTTTTGACAAATGAGGATAAAACAAAAAAAAAAAGGACCATGGAAGAGAAAATTTAGCGCTTCAATAGTGGCCGGATTGTTGTAAAACCTACTGGCTAAGATACTTTTTTTTAGGTTTTAAAAGTCATTTGTAATGTCGATAAAAAGGTATTCGTTGTTTAAATTCTGCTCTTGTAACTTGAAGTTTGAATAGTATTATGTCCATTAAAACACGAGATTTCGGTAAATCAGTTTAATGCGCTGAGTAGCATAGCACAGTACAATTGAATGTGTCAAATAACAACCTACCCTCGACTTAGCGAATATTTTTAATAAAAGAATATTTCACAAGTATTGAAGGTACCTACGTTATTCCATATATAACATACCTTCCCCCCAAGTATGTAAAACATAATAATAATATGAAAACAAATATAAACTTTATAACATACTACAAAATTGATGTTACTTATTTTAACCCTTCACCACATATTACTAAACTTAAATATATCAATTAATCCTAATTTTATAACTAAGCATTTGGCAATCTGAAAAAGTATGAGGTTACAAAACATGAATTTTTATTAACTACAGCATATAGTTATAATTTGGAGCTGGTCTAGTATAGGGAGTTTTTCCATGGATAGCAAGTTTGTTCCTAATTTTACCGCCTGAAAAACTAGGTTCTGACTCCAATGGAATACCTAACATTTCAGCCCATTTGTCTGAACTGGGTATTTCTATAATTTGCTCTCTTTCCTGTATATCCGATTGATCCTGATCCCTTTGCTGATATTGTCTTTCCCCATAACTTTGTTCTACCGTGTCCCTTTCCTCAGTCTGGCCTAATTCCTCATTAGCAATTTGTCTTTCGGAATTCAGTACATTCTGTTGTCTGACTAACTGGTCTATATGTCTACTGACTACCGTTCCATTTCCAGTTTCCACTCGATAACTGGCTGGACCATCTTTGTTTACTACAGTACCTGGTAACCAACGAGGTCCACTGCTAAAATTCCTGTACATAACCTTCTGCCCTACGTCTGTCTGTCTGTTCTTCTTTTGACTATTTCTTACGATTTGATTTTCCCTCCTTTTGCGTTTCTCATCATGTGGATTAATAGTGTCTAGCAATGTGCGGATCCGTCTGTTAAACAAAAGCTCTGCTGGACTTTTGTTAGTAGCCGCACATGGGATTGCCCTTAGTCCTAAGAGCATGTTTGGAATTTTAACATCCCAGGACATACTGTCCATTTTACGAAGTTTATCTTTAACTGTCTGTACCATACGTTCTGCCAAACCGTTAGTGGATGGATGAAAAGGTGCAGAAGTAATGTGTTTAATCTTGTTAGCTTCTAGGAATGCTTTCATCTCAGAAGAAACAAAAGGAGTACCGTTATCCGATACTAATGTCTCACACAGTCCATGGATAGAAAAAATCATTCTCAAGTGCTTAATGACGGTGGCTGAAGTCATATTATTGACAATGAACACTTCTGGCCATTTCGAATATGCGTCAACTATAATCAAAAAAGTTTTGTTTTGGAAAGGTCCGGCAAAATCCATATTTAACCTAGACCAAGGCTTCACTGGCATCACCCACTCATAACTAGTTTTTGGTGGCATATGCCGGTTTTCAGAACATTTATTGCAAGTCTGTACCAAAGTCTCAATGTCGTCATTTAACTGTGGCCACCAAACATAACTTCGGGCGAGTGATTTAGTTTGAACAATGCCACTGTGCGTTTTGTGAAGAGCATGCAGCACTGCTTCACGAAGCGGTGGAGGTACTACTACGCGGCAGCCTAGAAGGATGCAGTCCTCATGCAACGATAATTCAGCCCGATGCAGCCAGTATGGACGTAGCTGATCATCTGATATTTTGGCTGGCCAACCGCATAGAATGTGGTGACTTGCTCGATTAAGAACATGGTCCTGTTTTGTAGCGTGTGCTATTTTGTCCACATCAATCGGAAAGTCCTCAGGGGCCTCTGCCATTAACAGTATGTCACAGAGCTGTGGTTCAGCTTGTTCAGGAACAGGCTGCGGCCAGCGACTCAGTCCATCAGCATGACCTATCTGTGTTCCTGGTTTATGTATAATGTCGTAACTATAGGAAGTTAATATTAAAGCTATTCGTGTTAAACGTGGTGATAAAACATGCGGTATGGGCCTTTTGGGATCAAAAATTCCTAAGAAAGGTTTATGATCCGTAACTATCGTAAAAGATCTACCCATTAGGTAATTCTGGAATTTATTTATTCCAAACATTATAGCAGCAGCTTCTTTATCTAGTTGCGAGTAACGACGCTCGTGCGAATGCAATGTCCTAGAGCCCATGGCAATAGGACGCTCATGTCCGTCCTCCATGATGTGGGACAAGACAGCTCCCGCTCCGTACTCTGAACTGTCGCAGGTCAGGACCAACGGCTTGTTCAAGTCATAGTGTACAAGTGTGAGATCAGAAGATAGTAAACGCTTAGCAGTATTGAAACTGGCCTGCTCTCGGTCAGTCCACGCCCACTTCTGCGATTTGTCGAGCAATCTATGTAGAGGCTCTAATATCGTGGCCTTATGGGGTACGAACCTTTCATAAAAGTTATATAACCCAAGAAATGCTTGTAATTGTTGCACATTTTTAGGTTCTGGAGTATTGAGTATGGACTCAACCTTACTCGGTGCCGGGTGAATCCCGTCAGCATCGATAACAAAACCCAAAAATTCCACTCGCTCCTTCGCGAATTTACATTTGTCCTTATTGAGACGTAAACCTGCCTTCTCAATACGTCCTAATACTGTGTCAAGACGCTGCGTCATCTCTGCCATGGTGCGGCCGCTGATGATGACGTCATCAATCAGCACGGCGACACCAGGCACGCCTGCCAGCAACGCTGTCATCAACCGTTGAAAGATGCCAGGGCACGCTTTCACACCGAATGCTAACCTATGTACAGTATAAAGACCTTTGCATGTGTTTAGTGTTAAGAGGCGAGACGTGTCTTCTGTAACGACCACTTGTGTGTATGCGCGATCAAGGTCTAATGTCGTAAAGAATTTTCCTCCAGATATAGTTGCAAATATTTCACTAGCTGTAGGCATCGGGTAAGTATCGGTTTCCGTAGCCTGATTCACCGTACTACGATAATCGCCGCACAGACGGACCGCACCGTTCTTTTTTATTATTGGGACTACCGGAGTGGCCCATTCTGAATATGATACGGGTTGCAAAACATTTTCACCTACCAATCGATCTATCTCTTGTTCAACCCTAGCTTTAATAGCGAATGGTACCGGTCTAGCTTTCAAAAACTTAGGCGTTGCATTCGGTTTCAAATGAATCGCGACGCGGTCTCCTCGGTAAGTACCGAGTTCGTCCTTGAAAACCTCCCCATACTTGGTTAATAATGCATTCGTTGCTGACAAGTCAATATCTAAAATTTTATTTAAGTTTATAGAAATTTCGAGGGGCTCAAACCAATCACGTCCCAATAAGTTTGGCCCTGAACCTCTAGCCACTATTACGTATAATTCAGTTTTAATGTCCTTATACATGACCTTGAACGTTGCTTGTCCAATGACCGAAACCTGTGAGTTGTTCCAAGTGCGCAGCCTAGTGTGCATGGGACGCGGCGCGGCGGCGGCGCGCGGTTGTAGGCGCGCCCACGTGCGCTCGTTGACCAGTGAGAAAGCGGCGCCCGAGTCCACTTCCATGTCCACAGGCACGTCGTTCAGCAACACACGTAGCTTGTAGGCAGGAACGCGCGTGTTCGCGCCCTCCACTTTGTAAATCCCGTTAAGCTGCGCGTCAGACTGCACCTCTTCAGCGTGGTTTACTTTTCCTGAGGTACTTTTCTTTTTAGCTGTGCAGATTTTCTCGATATGACCCTTTTTCTTGCAAAAATGACAAACTGCATTGATAAAACGGCATTCACCACCGTGACGATCACCACATCTGTAGCAAAGACGAATATTTGTTTTTGTTTTTAACGCGTTGACATCCATCGGCTCAAGCGGGGGCGGCGCGGCGGCGGTATCGGCGTGTGCCAGCGTGGCCGCGCGCTCAGCCTGCTGCATCATGCGCGCGTCCCTCCCCGCGGATTCGGCAGACACCATGGCGTCAACGACGTCCTTGTACTCGAGATTGTCTTTCTTCAACAGCTCGTACTGCAGTTTGAGATCGCTCATGCCACACACCAATCTGTCCCGCAACATGCGTTCCAGATTTGGAAAATTACAGTTGGTACTGATTTTTCTTAACTGAGCGATATATTCCGTCGCTGTCTCGTCCTTTGTTTGATCACGATGGTAAAATTTATATGACATTGATATTTCATTTGGTTTTGGACTATAATGTTTGGTCAACACATCTATAACTTCCGGATAAGTTACTTCACTTGAATTTTTTGGAGTGATTAATGCAAGAACAGTATCGAAAGTCTGAGCACCACAAATCGTAAAAAAGTTAGCTTTTTTGACTGAATCGAGGACGATTCCACTAGCTTCAAAGCAATAATTGAGTCGAGTTATGTAACTATCCCAATTGTCTGTTTTCACATTGAACTCATGAAATTTCACTAATTTACGCTCCATAGTTCACAATTTACACTCGTCGCCACTATTATGTCCATTAAAACACGAGATTTTGGTAAATCAGTTTAATGCGCTGAGTAGCATAGCACAGTACAATTGAATGTGTCAAATAACAACCTACCCTCGACTTAGCGAATATTTTTAATAAAAGAATATTTCACAAGTATTGAAGGTACCTATGTTATTCCATATATAACAAATAGCAACCATCGTACAACGTTTACTCAATTGTTAATTTCGCTATTTTCACAGTATTTATTTGGGAACAAGATTCTTCAGACTACAGTCACAACACAGACCCAGCAAACAAAAAGAGCCGTATTGGAGATTTCGTCCATTGAGATTGTACCTATGTTTAGAAAAAAGATAATTCACACTTCACTTTGAAAAACTAAAAAAATAGCTCACCAGGAGTACTCAATGTCGCTGAGTGTGGCGGAGCGCTCATATGCATCGAGAAGCAGGTGGTACAGGTGGGAGATCAGCCACATTGACCCCAGGCATATCAGCCCCATGGACCTGTGACACAAAACGTAATTATTATAAACGACTTTTTGAATAAATTCGACTTGGACACAGTTTTATATTAATTCAACGAATTTTAGTACACTGAGTTTTTTTCTTTCCAATAAATTTATTTAATTTTTTAGAAGCAGCCTAAGTCTGGAACAGCTGCACGTCAAAGGCTGTGGCACAGTAAAAGAGCTCATGGAAAGGACAGTATAGGACAATAAAAAAATAAGCTAGTGGAAGGAATGGAGGAAGGCCTTTGGGGTAAGGTTTAGAAACGAGTCACCTGAATTGGGGGTGGGGGGATGGAGGGAGGGCTGTATAATCACCCCCCACTTTCACCCCCTGCCGGAGATGCGTAGCTTTTTATGATAATTTCGGTCAGTAGATACGAAACGGGGCACAAATTTTTTACTGCTACCAATTTCGAGGTAGTACGTAGTTGGTCACAGTTCTAACCCAACCCATTTTGGTGTTTTTATATGATAGAATCGAGAAAATAAACGATTTTTGGCAAGAGTTTTTTTAAGTGCTTTTTTCTCAGTGCCCCGTTACATACTTTTTTTTTTTAATGTTTTCCTCCGGCAGCTAAAATCACATGGCAGCTTAAGATCACCCCCTTGACCGACGTAACAGAACAGACAGACCCACGTGACAGAATCTTCAAATTCAGGCGACTCGTTTCTAAACCCATGAGTCCAGGCGTGGGACAGAGCAGGCTAAGCAAAGCAAATAGTATTTCAATTTTTTCACTACTATCTTAACTTCTGTTTAAGTGCAGAGGACTGGCAATCCATGGTCAGAGCACAATAATAAAATAATATAGAATTAATTGAATGTTTTTCTAATTCAAAACAATAATTAATTAGCTGTGCTCAGGCTACCATGCAGATGTGGCAGGGGTTCACTTTCAATTATAATTTGTCTTAGAGTTATAGCTGCGATTCTAACCAAACAGAACTCATAAAGTAGCAGTAGGCAAGTGATTATATAGTGGTATGGAAATACTAATTGATGCATTTCCAGATAAAGATTGTGATAACCATCCTAAATACTATGAATACACGCAGCCTCTGATGTCAACCTTGCTGAGATCCGATACCTACTACCTACCTACTTAGCACGAGATCCTTGTCTATTGTACAGTTAATATTTATGAGTATGATTAGTGATTTTATGCCTGTTTGTAAGTTCAGTGGGAAACTCACCATACCGCTATCCCAGAAGCCATTGTACCGTTCTGTGTAACCAAACTATCAGAAAAATATTTCTAACAAATACAAAAATACTGAATGATATGTTTTAAAATGAGTTTTGTTATATTATTGTTAATTCACTGTAATAAAAAAAATAATTTCATTATTTTTATGAACCTGCGACACATCCCCGACCGACCCATAGTTTCGAAACGTCAAACTGACATGACACGCAGTGTTGCCGCTTAGGAAAAAATAAAGTCACCAAACTTTTACTAAAATGTCACTAGATTGGGTGAAAAATTAAACTCAAAAAGTCACTAGTTATTTAATCAATCTTCATAAAAAAAAATTACTGATTAAAAGTAATTTAAAAAAATATGAAAAATCAACGAACAATAATTCCAACAAGAATTCCAAAAACACTGCGTTAAAAAAATCATTAGTTGCATTAAATCTTCATCTATTATCACTTCGGCTTCGTCCGGCATGGTGGAAGTGGACGGTTACTCTGAAGTTGCCGAGAAAGTCGAAGCTTGTGGTTGTAATATGGAAGTAGATGGCACAGTACTCTTATTTATTTTGACGACCCGAATGGCGCAGCGGTAGTGATGCCGCCTTACGTTCTTAGGGTCCCGGGTTCGAATCCCGGTTGGAGCAAATGTATGTGTGATGACCATGGACATTTGTTTCCGAGTCATGGATGTTTATATGTATAATAAGTATGTATTTACAAACAAAAAAGTATCTATGTAGTATATCAACTATCTGGTGTCCACGACACAAGTCTCGTTGCTTAGTGTGGCACTAGATGGCGCTGTGTGTTAATGTCCAGCGATATTTATTTATTTATTTATTTATTTATTTATTTATGTTTTTAACGGTTTTCGTCATTTGAGACAAGACTTCACTGGGTAAAACATAACTTTTGCAGGTTTCTTTTAAACATTTTAACTGATTCCGTATCAACAGTATCGAATTCAGAGTTGTTATTGCTAATCTATTTCGTGTTCCCAGTGCACGTTACACAACTTTTAAACTTTTCTTGGTAATTTAAATATAGATATTAATTATAAAATAATATAAATAATAATAAATAAATATCGCTAGACATTACACACAGCGCCATTTAGTGCCACACTAAGCAACGAGGCTTGTGTCGTGGACACCAGATAGTTGATATACTACATAGATACTTTTTGTTTGTAAATACATACTCATTATACATATAAACATCCATGACTCGGAAACAAATGTCCATGCTCATCACACAAACATTTGCTCCTACCGGGATTCGAACCCGGGACCCTACGAACGTAAGGCAGCCTCACTACCGCTGCGCCAATCGGGTCGTCTTTTTTAATTATAGATTTCAAGAACAAGATAAAAAATATGTACTGTTGTGTTGATCATGAAAAGTCGCTAGAAGTCACCAGACTTTTTTTTGTCACTAAATCGTGAAAAAAAGTCACCATAAACCGCAAAAACTCACTAGATCTAGCGACAAAGTCACTAAAACGGCAACACTGCATGACAGCCTGAGCCCAGGGACAGGTACCGGCAGTGCTGCAAACTCGGATTTTAAATAAAAAGGCGTACCTAGGCCAGAGGCTTAACCAAGTTGACAATCTACAATCGTTAACACTAATAGAAAACTACCCAAATGTATGAGAATGACATCATTTCAACGTTAAGTCACGTAGTCGAAACAAACGAATAGAAACTTTTAAGTTCAGTCAAAACTGTAAGATGGCTACGATTTATATGGGATGTAGCATTCACGATTGTACAAACGAATACATTTAATTCTATCATCTTAACCGATGTAAGTAAACTTGTTTACGAAGTTTTTATTTGCTTGTTTTGACCACGTGACTTAACGTTTACGATTGTAGAAAGAGAATCGATACGAATCGTTTGTAACTTGGCTAGGCCTGCAGATTAGAAAAGTTCGTAAATCTATGTATAGTTCCTGCCAGTAGAGATCACAAAAGCGGTCATTGACCCACCTACATTTATTAAAGTTCTTAACTTTGTAATCCAAAAATAAACCTGTTCAAATCTTGAATCGTCATCTATCGTGATCTTTAAAATTTTTTCTAATGAAAAGCTATTCATGGTTCATTTGTTTTGTTTCGTAGGAAGAGATATTAGGGAAAGGGTAATGACCGCTCGCGCTATTGCGATCTTAACGGGCACCAACTATAGGTACTATTTTTTAAGAAATGAAGATGTGAAGGTGAAACTGAATAAAACGAATGTTTTGTTATACAATTTATTTGTACGTAAGGCGTGGAAAGGTCACTAACGCGAAAACTTTTTTTCGTGAAAGTATAACTGGTATTATGATCATTCAGCCTAATGAGTGACGTTATTTTTTGCAAATTTGTAAAATTTTATAAAAGTACATAGATTCTGGGACTGAAATTCGTAGGTTTGCAGAAAATACTTATATCTACGTAAAAAGACGTAGAGTTGGCAACGCTGGGTACCGAATCATAGGACTTTGACAGCATTAAATGTTGCAAGCGAAATATAACAGACGATTTGACACTCATGTCTGTACATATTATTTTTTATTATTTTAGTTGTAATTTGTAAATGTACATCATGAATTCAAGCTGAATCTGTTGAATACAAAATAATTATGTTTCTGAAAGATTGCTCCAAATTAACATGTATTCGGCCATCCATCATAGACCTCATCCATCAAGCGTGATCGAGGTCAAGAACAGGCCCATTCTGTAATAATAAAAAAAGATTGCTCCAAATTAACATGCATTCGGCCATCGCCATAATTATTAATCTTTTGGACAAATGGATCAAATCATCAGGCTTACTATAACATCAAAATGCTACTTTGGACGACCAAGCTTGTTGGGCTCAAGTTACTCTTCTCACTTTTAGGGGAGTTACCGGCTTACTTATTAATTTACCGGCTCTAATTCCTTGGTCCACGGCTCTGAGAATCTAATCAGGAATATCCTGGCTTTCATAGGCACTTATTGATTTTGATCTCCGAGGCTATCAACGCTTGGAAACTCGCTTGCCCGAATACTGGATGACCCGACCATCCATTTCCCCAGAGATGGTTGGACGAGCCGCTCTGTAGAGTAGTGCAGAACAATCTAGTAAACACGTCTGCTACTACTGCTGAGCGTGCGCGCCTGCTGGTTGTGCTACTACTGCTGAGCGTGCGCGCCTGCTGGTTGTGGGTGAGTAAGAGTCGACTCTTTGGCTTCACGCACTACCGTCGTCGAGCGTAGGCACTCTGTTCGACGACACCACTTTCCACCTCGCTCATGGGCGCCGGCAGCAGGGTGCAAGGGGGTGCACTTGCACCCCCCTGATCGAAAAGAAAAATAATAGAAAATTCATAGAAAAGATTTAGATTCAAACAAATCTATCCGAAGCGGAAAGAAAAATTTTCTTTTTTCGTTTCTGTTTGTATGTTTATAAATAACCTAATTTATCCGAGCATAACCTTATGCTAGGTTATGCTCGGATAAATTAGCGGCTCGTCCAACCATCTCTGGGGAAATGGATGGTCGGGTCATCCAGTATTCGGGCAAGCGAGTTTCCAAGCGTTGATAGCCTCGGAGATCAAAATCAATCAGTGCCTATGAAAGCCAGGATATTCCTGATTAGATTCTCAGAGCCGTGGACCAAGGAATTAGAGCCGGTAAATTAATAAGTCAGCCGGTAACTCCCCTAAAAGTGAGAAGAGTAACTTGAGCCCAACAAGCTTGGTCGTCCAAAGTAGCATTTTGATGTTATAGTAAGCCTGATGATTTGATCCATTTGTCCAAAAGATTAATAATTATGGCGATGGCCGAATGCATGTTAATTTGGAGCAATCTTTTTTTATTATTACAGAATGGGCCTGTTCTTGACCTCGATCACGCTTGATGGATGAGGTCTATGATGGATGGCCGAATACATGTTAATTTGGAGCAATCTTTCAGAAACATAATTATTTTGTATTCAACAGATTCAGCTTGAATTCATGATGTACATTTACAAATTACAACTAAAATAATAAAAAATAATATGTACAGACATGAGTGTCAAATCGTCTGTTATATTTCGCTTGCAACATTTAATGCTGTCAAAGTCCTATGATTCGGTACCCAGCGTTGCCAACTCTACGTCTTTTTACGTAGATATAAGTATTTTCTGCAAACCTACGAATTTCAGTCCCAGAATCTATGTACTTTTATAAAATTTTACAAATTTGCAAAAAATAACGTCACTCATTAGGCTGAATGATCATAATACCAGTTATACTTTCACGAAAAAAAGTTTTCGCGTTAGTGACCTTTCCACGCCTTACGTACAAATAAATTGTATAACAAAACATTCGTTTTATTCAGTTTCACCTTCACATCTTCATTTCTTAAAAAATAGTACCTATAGTTGGTGCCCGTTAAGATCGCAATAGCGCGAGCGGTCATTACCCTTTCCCTAATATCTCTTCCTACGAAACAAAACAAATGAACCATGAATAGCTTTTCATTAGAAAAAATTTTAAAGATCACGATAGATGACGATTCAAGATTTGAACAGGTTTATTTTTGGATTACAAAGTTAAGAACTTTAATAAATGTAGGTGGGTCAATGACCGCTTTTGTGATCTCTACTGGCAGGAACTATACATAGATTTACGAACTTTTCTAATCTGCAGGCCTAGCCAAGTTACAAACGATTCGTATCGATTCTCTTTCTACAATCGTAAACGTTAAGTCACGTGGTCAAAACAAGCAAATAAAAACTTCGTAAACAAGTTTACTTACATCGGTTAAGATGATAGAATTAAATGTATTCGTTTGTACAATCGTGAATGCTACATCCCATATAAATCGTAGCCATCTTACAGTTTTGACTGAACTTAAAAGTTTCTATTCGTTTGTTTCGACTACGTGACTTAACGTTGAAATGATGTCATTCTCATACATTTGGGTAGTTTTCTATTAGTGTTAACGATTGTAGATTGTCAACTTGGTTAAGCCTCTGGCCTAGGTACGCCTTTTTATTTAAAATCCGAGTTTGCAGCACTGCCGGTACCTGTCCCTGGGCTCAGGCTGTCATGCAGTGTTGCCGTTTTAGTGACTTTGTCGCTAGATCTAGTGAGTTTTTGCGGTTTATGGTGACTTTTTTTCACGATTTAGTGACAAAAAAAAGTCTGGTGACTTCTAGCGACTTTTCATGATCAACACAACAGTACATATTTTTTATCTTGTTCTTGAAATCTATAATTAAAAAAGACGACCCGATTGGCGCAGCGGTAGTGAGGCTGCCTTACGTTCGTAGGGTCCCGGGTTCGAATCCCGGTAGGAGCAAATGTTTGTGTGATGAGCATGGACATTTGTTTCCGAGTCATGGATGTTTATATGTATAATGAGTATGTATTTACAAACAAAAAGTATCTATGTAGTATATCAACTATCTGGTGTCCACGACACAAGCCTCGTTGCTTAGTGTGGCACTAAATGGCGCTGTGTGTAATGTCTAGCGATATTTATTTATTATTATTTATATTATTTTATAATTAATATCTATATTTAAATTACCAAGAAATTTAGAGTTCGTTCAATTTAAATATTTTTATTTTTGTACGAAAATTTGATGAACTAAAATGACGAATTTTTAAAAGTCATAGAACAAAAGTTGTTGATTATGATGTTAGTAACACAGTCCTGAGAGGTTGTCGGTGTTTTACAAATAACCCTGTATAATTGGTCAAGTTTTTGTATACATTGGCTAATATATAGTTGCGGGAACAGAATCAAAATTTCATGATTACCTACTTTTGAACACGATAATCATCATCATCAGCTAGTAAAATCTATAAAATACGTTATCGAAATGACAGGCTCTTTGCTCGTTGCCTTGAAACTTCATACTGACAATGTGCGTTTTGTCAAAAAGAAAAGTAATGACAATAGTATAATAATATTTTGATAGTTTCATATCCTTTGCATTTTTGTTAGACGTTATATTTTCATATAGTTTTTTCTACACTTACCCTTAACTCAATAACGAATTCAAATAGTAATATGTCCAATAATACAACTTATGGAACGTCACATATATTATTGCCTTAGAAATGTGGTCTGAGGCTGTAATGTTTGTGTTGGAGTTATTAGCAGCATTGTGTGCAGTAGCTGTGTGTGGACCATGCTTGCTGGCGTGTGCGAGGCGGCTCGTGCTGGGCGACGACTTGCTGCAGAGGGGCGGGCTCGGCATGCGGGAGGCCGAAGTGCTCGGCTGTGACGAGCCCGCGTGTCCCTACTACAAGAAAAATGTGAGGTATCTCATGGTGCCGGCCAGGAGGCCACGGATGTACAACTCACCCACCCGCCAGTGCTCATGATCCTTTGAAGATTTATATTTTTGTTAGTTTTAATATATTCCAGTTTTAGATTTAATGCTGTTTCTATATAGAGTGTGCCCGGAGGACGCCAACGTTGTCATTATATCGTCACTTCTCATCGTTTCAGTTTCCAACCCTTTTTTTTTTCTCGGATGGGAAATCATCAAATGATTCCTCCCGCTCTGGGCGGAGCAGTAGGGAGTGTCAGACTTTTACTGACTAAAACCCATCCATGTTCCTTCTTCGCCCTTTGTGTTCCGGGGCCACGGTATCTCTTTCGAACAGTCCCGCAGCCCCGGCAGGACAACCCTCGGTTTCTAGTTTTAACCGAGAGTTGCAAACTGATACGGTGAGAACTGACGATAGGTATCTACTGGTCCTCATCTCATCTTGTCATCTCATCTGTGAGCCTCATCTCATACCTGCAAGTGGAAATAGTCTCCTTATTCGTGTTCGTCTGCAGTAGACAGATAGCAGAAAACTGAACGACAAGCAGTACCTAGTGCCGAACAAGTGTTTCTGTACTTCAATCACTGGGATCCAAATTGTGAATGTGTAAAATGAGATTTGTCGCACAAACCACTTAAGGTTTACTCCATTTTATCCAGGCAATGTCACCTACATATGTCACCAGAGCGCGAGGGGATCTTCCGGACCCCACCTCACGGGACGCCAAGGACGCTCCGGTCATCACTCGTCATCTCACCCTTTTAAACATACTTGCAACTTGTTCCTCATTCTCCCTTTCTCCACAAAAGAGGGGGGTTCCTACTGAGTTTGGTACCCAATTTATGGTATCGAAGCAAATTAAACAATGTTTTCCTATCTTGCAATTTTTATTGACAATTGTTATTACAAGACGCTACAATTTTATTGAAGAATATTATACTTAGGTAAAGGATAGGTCATTGTCATTTGGTTTATTTTTTGTGTTCGTGTAGTATGGCCTAATCATCGGCTTCGTGAGGTCGGTATCCAATGAACTCGTTGTCGACGGCTATTTCGGGGTCGCGCTTGTACTTGGGCTTTCCGCGCTCGTTGTTGCCGCGGGCTGCGCGTGCGCACACGTTACAGTCCGCAGCGAGCAGCGGGAGAGGGGTGCAGGGCGAGTCACCGAACGAGCGGGGCCAGGGCGCCGGCACGGACTGTTTGTTCTGCAACAGATGAAGCAGAGCATCAGGGCCCTGGCACCAGGGGTGCAGAGCAAGGATCTCGAATGCACGCGCAAAAAGGCCGTGTCAATCTATGAACTCAGCGGAATCACAGTCACCTACAGCTGAAAATAAATAAATAAATTGTATTAAGACCTTTCCATAACCTTTTCCGCCTGATCCATCTTGTTATTAGCAGTTATTCCTACATAGTATAAAGCTATCCTTAGTATTAAATAACCTAATACACTAGGTACACTTTTAAACACTGTTTTAAACTATCACAAAAGAAAGCGGGTAGACAGATTTGTCTGCTCCTAACAATTTTTTCCATCCACCCGCATTCTCCAGTTAACCCGCGATCATGGCGCTTGCAACAGCCTCGAAATATCGGGAGCTCAAAATAAACTATAATCACGGAAGATATCCCGCAAGTGACATTTTAAGTTTAGGTAGGTACACTTTTACCTCAAAGGCATGAGGACATGACAGAAATTGGATATTGCAATGTCGCTAGCTGGTTGGCAAACGATAGTCGAGTGAAAGGTCCCAACCGCTGCACTTAAACGACTTCGGGATCCGATTACCGATTCAAGATAAACCCGTAAATGGGGCGAGGTAGAGGGGTATGTTAGCACTACTATAGATTACCTAGATTTATCTACTAATGTGGGAATACTTAACGTTGCCTGAACAGAATTTTGTATGACTTTACTAATTATTATAGAAATAAGTAATAAGGTCACGTTTGCCACGAAGATGGAGATTCGGCAATCTATTGTGTTATTGGCTCTTTGTAGAAACTCAAATTCAAAACTCAAAGCATTTATTTCAATTGGACCATTACGACACTTTTGAATTTCAAAATGTCAAATCACATTTAGTGAATTTAAGATTGCATCAATTGGGAAGTTGTCTGGAACACCATAATATTGAAATGAATAGGACCTACATCGTCGTCATCATCTGCCTAGCCTTTTCCCAACTATGTTGGGCTCGGCTTCCAGTCTAACCGGATGCAGCTATCGGATGCCTATCAGACCTCCACAACCCAGTTAGTACTGGGTAATACGATTTCCCTTGGTAAGACTGGTTGTCAGACTTTTTGGGCCACTGCTTGACTACCTGTAACGATTGTCAAAGATCTACAAATGACAGCCGGGACCAACTGCTTAACGTGCTTTCCGAGACACGGAGGAAACTCGGTATGTAATGGGTGGTCACCCATCCACAGAACAACCTACGCAAGCACGGTTTAACCTAAAGATCGACCCGAGCGGCTGTTATTATTTAGCCACGAGCTCCCTCAGTATGAATACGACCTACATCATCATTAGTACCTAAAGTAAAAAGTGCCAAACGTCAATCCCACGTTTTATTGACGACCCGAATGGCGCAGCGGTAGTGAGGTTGCCTTACGTTCTTAGGATCCCGGGTTCGAATCCCGGTTGGAGCAATTGTTTGTGTGGTGAGCATGGACATTTGTTTCCAAGTCATGGATGTTTGTATGTATAATAAGTATGTATTTACAAACAAAAAAGTATCTATGTAGTATATCAACTATCTGGTGTCCACGACACAAGCCTCGTTGCTTAGTGTGGCACTAGATGGCGCTGTGTGTTAATGTCCAGCGATATTTATTATTATTATTATTTATTTATTTTAGGACGTAATTTCTTCCGCAATAAACTTAGCCTATCATAGATGCACATTGTCGTTCCTGACCTGCTGCTGCGAGTCACCTGGCGGGAGTATTTTGACTTGTATGACAGCAGATTATCCTGCCATTTGCTGTTCGTCAGAGCTCTTTCGCTAAGCGGTGGTAGCGGTACCTATGAAATGCGAGGATAATTATATGGTGGACACTATATGAGCAGAAGACTTGTGCGTGATACTGACTGAGTAGGGTCCCGCGCAGACGGAGACGTATTGCTGCTGGATGAAGAGTAGCACGACGGTGAAGAAAGCGACGATGGCGTGCAGAAACCGCATCGTCTCCTCGAGCCCGGGCTCTGTCACTCGTCTGCAGAATCTCTGAACCTTCACAGTTCTCTGCGGGCCTATGGGTATGAAATAGTTATTGAAAACGTGTTGAACAAGAAGGGTATTGTAATAATTGATCTTGATTAATTTTATGATTGACAGAAACGTGAAGTTTGAATAAGTTGATCGTTTTTTTTTGTTGAAGAAAAAAAGTTTTGATATTTTCTTGATAAAACCTATTTACACAGTCTACTACACCCACATTACATTATGAAGATCCATACAGTTAACAATACACTATTATTGTGTTTACTAAATTTCGTAGCATGTGCGTGGTACGAAATTCTACGAGGGCTACGGATACGATCAACGACGAACACAAGAAAGCACAAGAATGTCATCGAGTCCCCCTTTAAACTAACTTTCGTATTAATCAGAAACTTGTGATGCAAATTTTCTAAACATATTTTATTCTGCAAAAAAGGGTTTTGAAATAAACTTAATGTGGTCGAAAGCAGCTTCTCTTTTGCCTATTATTTTTAGCCCACAACTATGGTCTTGCCGTTACTTCGAATTGCCTAGCGAACAATTACGTAAATGGCCCATAAAAGCGAATGTCAGGGGTCAACGCTTCCAAGCCACGAACCTCTTAATTGAGTCCTCACCACTCACTGAGGGTCAGTGCTAGCAAGTTTAAGGGTAGATATTTTCAGCTTTAAAATGGTAGATAAAAAAAATGGAAATAGCACAGGATTAAAAAAAAACATGCGGGGCAGTCTGGTGACTGCCGATAGAAATGAAAACTAAGTAACTTGTGAATTGTATCGTCGAGCTATGTGTGTGAGTGTGCGTGTGGGTTTATGTGAAATGTATATGTGTTGTTACTAAAACATCATCATCATCTTTTCCCAACTATGTTGGGCTCGGTTTCCAGTCTAACCGGATAAAGCTGAATACCAGTAATTTACATGGAGCGACTGCCTATCTGACCTCCACAACCCAATTAGTACTGGGTAATACGATACCCCTTGGTAAGACTGCTCTTGTCAGACTTTTTGGGCCCCTGACTACCTGTAACGACTGTCAAAGATCTACAAATGACAGCCGGGACGAGCCCAAACTTGGCTTCCTAGCTCCAACGGGTGCGAAGTTAGGCCGCGGAGGGATGAGGTAGCCCTGAGGGGAAGGGGAAGGGTTTCGTGGGCAGTTGATTGGAGAGGGGTTGAGGTAGGGTTGGGTGAGGGGGCATTTCGTGGGGCCCTCTCCTGAATTCTCCCCACTCTCCCCGTCTTTCCGTCAGTACTCCCCTCCCCTCTACCCCTCCTCCCCCCTACCCCCCTCACTCCCACCGCCCTCCACTCTACCCCTCGCCCCCCACTCCCCTTCAGCCCCTCTCCCCTCATAACTCTACACCCTCCCCTCCCACCAGCCCCGACCCTCCCCTCCACTCTCCCCCTTGCCCCCCTTTCCCTTTCCCACTTCGTCCCCGCCCCAGTCGTAGCACTGGTGGTGCGGGGTGCCCCGCGCATGTGTATGTGGTGCTACGCCGTAGCGGATCGCTTAAATCTGTGGAATTTCTCAGTGTGGCAGCCGAAAGTTAATTGGGTCGCCGCTATTAGAGGACATGAGACATACTCAACAATACTACAACCGACACACTACTACAACCACACCGGCTGGCTACTGTACTTACTTTCCAATTTGACAATATTTCAGCTTCGAGAATATGCATTGCCTAGGTTACCTACATACATACAGGGAGGGGCTGGACAATGGCCCCTTTAGTACAATCATAATGGAACAACAATATGAATTACCTAAAAAAAAATTCGTGAAATGGTCACAAAGTGACAATTCATATTGCCTACTTTATTTCTAGTTCAAATACAAAATTAAATGACGTTGGCATCACTGGACCAAAATAATTTTTATAGTAAATGTTTAATAGCAACCATAATGAAATGTGAAATGCAGTGAGGAAGGCCTTACTAACACTATCTATCTAACCGCAAGGCACGCTGCACGCTCACTCATGTGTGGTTACAAAAAGCGTTACGTGATTCAGAGGAAAATAAAACGCATATCACTTAAGTACAATAAAGTACCTTCTGCAAATATCGGTTTAAGTAAGTACATATCAATACATACCATTGACGTCAATGCCACCACTTTTACCTATTTTGATTGTACTGTAATTAGAAACAATTCGAGAAACTTATACTAAAAACAAAATATCTGTTGCTTTACTTGAATTTTTTGTGTTGTTCCACAAATCATGAGGTTATCTTATTATGTTTATCTATAGTAATAACATAACATTAAAAAATATATACGAAGTGTTAAAATAATATACCTAGGTACCGTTACCGTGGCCATGTTCTAAGATTCAATGAAATCGGTGACTCTGTGACAGGCGCGGATACAGGATTCCCTTTGGGGGGGGGGTAATTTTTGTTTGATTCTACCAAACTTACGGAAAATTCATCAAAAAATTATGAACTTTTGATGATAAATGGAATCAGTCGTAACTATTACGGAAATCCATGATATGCAAGATACAAGGAGCCAGGGGGTCGGCAGCTTTTGGGCTTGGGGGGGGGGGGGGGGGGCGTTTCAGAAGGGTGCGAGTAAAAACAGATTTACGGATGCAGCTGAAGTTCTTCAAAGTATTTAAAATGCAATAGCTAGGTATTTTAAAAAATGTTAGTCACCTGGCATTGCCTAGATTTTCGGTACTTGTTTATATAGAAGTAGAAATGACTCATTTTAAAGAGTTATTTGAAAAGTCTACGAACAAAAAGAATATTTAAGCTCTCCACTCTAGACAAGTTAGCTTTTCTTTAGTCCTTTTATTCAGAAAGAGATGTTATTAAATCGACTTAGGGCGACAATTTTGTTCGACAAAATGAACTAAGGCTCCAAGAGCGAGCGAAACGAGCTCGAAAATTTTAACACTACCTTGGGCAGGTAACAATTGTTTAGACTTTAGACCATTCATACAGGAGTATAGATCGACCCTCTGACAAAGGCAACATTCAAGAGGAATTAGGCTACTAGAGCGAGCGTAGCGAGCTCGAAATTTTTATGACACCTAGCCTTAGACAAGTTAGAATGGTTTCGATCCTTCATATAATTCTAAAGGAGTTATTACTTGGTCGGCCTTTAGATAAACTCAAGAGTAAGTAGCCCGTAGACCCGCAGTAGAGCGAGCGAAGCGAGCTCGAAAATTTTAACACTTTACCCAACTCTTACAGGTTAGAATTGTTTTGACCAACTGGAGTTACCTGGGCCTCTTATAGACAAAGTTAAGACTCAAAAAAAAAAACCATTTTACGCTACAATTTATTACGTACAATACCATTCTATTGCATCAGGCAGGAAAAGCTGTAACTTTTAAAAATCCCGAGCCTCTAGGGGCAGCTGTCTCCTCCTGGCGACACCCATGACAAGATATACAACTAGAATATTTAGTTTCAATGCTTGAACTAGTTAGTTCAAGCTTGGCTAATGATTTATTTGGTCCGGTTCAGGGGGGGGGGAATTGCACCCATTGCCCCCCCCCCCCCCGCCCTGTATCCGCGCCTGCTCTGTGAAGTAATTAATTTGCGTCATTCTAAATAATTATTGCTCATATTCAGGAAAATTATGTTCATGTTTTGAAAGTAGCGTCACCTGACCTCAACTACGTGTTACAAACATTAACTAAAACAATATACCTACGGCACCTACATCGATTTAATTATTTCATCTTCTTCCTCAATAGACGACATTGGTTATCTGCGTGACGTCGAAATTTCGCGCTTTTGGGAGAACCCACCCGTCTATAATATTTTGCTTGATTAATCGCGAAAGGTCAATCAAATCGTTAAAAACAATCACTCCATACTATATCAGTTGTATAATAACAATTGTCATAAAACTGCGAGTTGGATTCGCGTCGCATACGAATTAGTTAGGTATGTATTCAGCTATTCGCAATTGTGGCATCATGCATGAGCTCGCTACAGGCGCCGGCGCAGGGCATGTTGTGAGGGTTGCTAGATAAAGGGCCTGCAGTATTTTCCGTAAATTCATTTTTTTCCCACAATGATGTTTAGCAGCTTTTACCCCATTCTGTTCACTGTCAACCCAGAACACAATACAAATGACAAGATGTAAAAACTATATTTGTTCACAAAATAAGTAAATAAAATTAAACTGAATCGTAGATCTTATTCAAAAGGTAAGACACGATAAATGGCGGCCGAAG
Organism: Xestia rhomboidea; assembly: GCA_963853795.1. Classification (NCBI taxonomy): domain Eukaryota; kingdom Metazoa; phylum Arthropoda; class Insecta; order Lepidoptera; family Noctuidae; genus Xestia; species Xestia rhomboidea. Next base: position 17,261,660 of record OY970778.1, read on the forward strand.
GGGATAAATACATATTACATAATTATATAGATACTAGCGCGACATACAATACAAATTGTGTATGACAGGGATAGGTAATGTTAATCTATGTGGTGTCAGAATAATACTTTTGCAACATTTTACTATTTGGGACCAAATTCAGTTTAAACGTCTCCACATCCCCAAAAACTAAATTTTTCCTCAAAAAAAAGGTCTCCCATCTACCATTCCCTCACAACACAAGTACACAAGTAGTGCGGGTGGTACTGGTAGGTGTCTATTGTTTGCGGCGACCAATTAGCATGCGCGTGGCGTGGCGGCCCGGGCTACGAGCTACGAGTGGACAACACGCAAAGAAAGAACACATGGCATGTCGAGCACGATCCACGTACGGACGTAATGTATGGTGTACTCTGTACTATGAGACATTACCGTGATTACAATACTATGTGTAAACGGACCCTTCACGAATAGATAACCAAGCATTCTGAAGATTCTGTACATCAAAACTCTACGCAAAAATAATTGCTGGGAAACGACGAACTTTTTGCGGTGGAAATTACGTTTTATGGTAGGACTCAATGTAACGCACTCAAAACATTAAAACATTGTGCTGATGGATGCATTGAATAGTACGGGGGTCGTGGAGGTATTTAAAGTAAAGTAGCACATAAAAATATTGACTTTAAAAAAACTTGTGAAATGGTTGGAATTTTAACCCCCAATATCTCCGTAACTAGAACGTTCCCAAGTAAGGCCTAGAACTCTAGAAGAAGACAATGATCACAATGACGCATGACGGGGAGAACAAGTGCCTTTCGGCTTCGTTAAGGGTACTGTTACTACACCCATTATAATTATGATGAGGTTTTCTTAAAATGATAGTTAGGACATGAACCTCATCATTTGACAAAGGGGCTTATCTCTTTTATATATAACACTCATAAAACTCCATATTTAGATGAGCTACTACGACATACTAAGTGCATGCTAATTCTGGTACTCATGTTCTGACGGGACATTAATTTCGTCGTGTATTTAGGAAAGTGTGCTTTTCCTTGGAGGAATATGCTACTAACAATTTTTACCGATTTTCCTCTTCACAAAAAAAACTGTTTTGATTGTAAATTGTTAATGGATTATTTCGTAGAATCTGCTATTGTTATAAATTCGATGTGACAATAGTGTTTTAATGGACGGCAATCCATTAGAAGCCACTTAAGTGAACACTTTGGTCGTGTGCTCTAAAAATGGCAGCGTTTACTATACACTACTTAGTCATCATTTACTTTGAAGTGGAACATAAGCTTCCTCCATCACATTACTAGGTAACACAGGTCACAGTATGACAGGGGTCTGACGTAGGCTCCTGTAAGTGCTACAGCCATGAGGTAGAACTTTCCTACAGGTAAAGATTAGACGGTGACGTATTGGCTAGTTTAGCTGAAGTGTATGCTCGCATCATCAAAACTAGCCTAAAGCGCAGGCCACACCGCCAGCTGGCGAGCGAGCGAGCGACCCGAACGAGACATCGTTTCGAATTCAAAAATTCTTTCGCTGTCAGGAAGCGACGAATAACGTATTATTCGTTAGGCAATAAATTATATTTATATTATGTATATTAATAATATTAGCCGAGCTATCACAATTTTTGCGGAGGAAGTCGTGGGCCAAGTGCTAGTAAGTAGTATATTATATTCGATAGCTGTTCGGTTTGTTTTTTTGCGTCAAGGGCAATAAGCATCACCCGAAGAAAAAGTTTAAACTTGAGTAAGTAGGTAAATGTGACACAAATATTTTCAATTTTGAAATAATTCTAATATAAGTCAGTTTTGTTTAGTAACACCACTCGACACTCGTGATAGGTTCCAGTGGTCATCACCGTCACCGAATTAGCACATCAAACCTAATTTAGTAGCTCGGTGTCATCCTATTTCACGAGCAGTACGACTACGCACTCCTGCGGTCAACTTGCGGTTTCCCATTCACGCTTCGTCTCTTATCGCGGCAAGCGGGACGGGGCGGGACCTACCTCCATTCAGAGGTAATTACCGATACGTACTTACGCAACGCATACTCGATAAGTACGAATGAATCAGTTTGTTACATTGTTGTTTATTGGGAGGACCGGCTTTGACTGATAACGTCAAATTATAACAATGTATAAGTGACATTAGAATCCTCTTTGATCTTTACGACTCGACCTGACTTGAGACAGTCATCATGATATACAAAAAGCGCTCCCTCATCGGGAGAACTCACCTGTAATGGAACAGTTGTGACTCGAGCTTTACATCACTTAGTGAGATGAACCGAGCATTGTACCAGTAATGATCCAGTTCCAGAAATCCAGGAAACCTTGGGGAAGCTCTTCAAGCTATGTCCTATGAAGATACAGAGAAGTTATTACTTGTGCTAAAGTTAATTATTATTCGTATTATTTTTTTTTTAACTAGTTAGCTAAGTTAAGGTACTTGAATTTTATAAACCTTTTTACATAAGATTAATATGATATGTGATTATTTAATCAACTAATGTTACCCCTAATCGCCTGAAACAGGATTACCTAGTTCAGGCACTGTGGTGTTCTGCGTACACTAGTTAGGGTTTAGAGTAAAACCACCATATATCAGTGTGGTGTCTTTGTTCAGGGTTGTACAAATAAAACACTGTTTCCAATATTACGGCGTTAGACGTGCTGTCGCTACGACCGTTCAGACTAGACAGAGCTCGGTCCATTGGCCCGCGCTCCCTCCAGCGTGCATCCCCACCACAGCACGCATAACTCATTTATTAAACACCACATCTCTTCTTTACAAAATATAAAGAAATAATAATAAGATATTTTATCTTATTTGTCCTATCTGAATGATTGATTGATTTTGGTTCTTTTGTTTTTAATATTCATTTTATTGGTTGTTATTGTTATTTTATTTCTGAATGATTTATGACTTTTGTTTGATTGCCATCACTCACTGATGATTTTAATATGAATTATTTGAATTACGCATGTTCATCTTTTCATCACTTTTTTTTTTTTTTTTTAATGTTCATTAACACTAACAAAATTCACTTATCCTAAGATACATTAACACACTAAATTAAAGACTTTTTGTTAGGCTAGCAGTTCGCCTTTCAAAGCTTACAAAAGATTAAACTGCTAATAACATATTAACACACAATAATATGGGTCTTTATTGACAAATGTGCAAATTGTTTAGTTAATTATAATTCACTGCTTTTGTTTGCTTGTTTGTATAATTTGTAACTTGTGTTTTAATAAATTGATTTATTTATTTATTTGCTTATAAAAGAAATGGCTGATTTAATCTTAACTTATTTGCTCATAATCAAGTTATAGTAAATTTTGAACTTCTCGAGTGGTTTAAATGAGGTTATTTTTTCCAGTTCGTCTTATTTATTATTTTCTTTGATTCCCAATGAAATGGAACTCATTAATAACTGACAAGTAGAAGAATTGTTCCATAAAACCATAAAATGAAATAGTGATTTTAATTTAATATCTTTGAATTTTTAGTTTTCATGGATTGATGATGTTTATTTTGCAAGTAGGTTTTTATAAACACTTTAGCACGGCATTTTATTAAACTAGATGGAGCCGGTGTTTCGTACCTGACTACTCTGAGAAGAAACAGCCGAAACAAACTCAGAGGTCATAGTCTCTTTTAACTACACTACAGACATTGCTCAATTCACACGAGGACTATGCATATTAGTGTCTGATATGGTATTTTGAAGAAAGAACCACACAGTTTTGAGTGGACCTGTCCAGTCAGTGCAAGCATTTGTCAATTATCGTGTAGCTCGGCTTAACTCAATTTGTAATATTGACTTGAGACCCACTTTTACTCGAGAATTAAATAAATGACCCAAGATGTAGGCTCTTTGGCTTTGGTTTTCTTGTTTGGCTTCTCTAATTTGACTGTGCTTGTTGTTTTGCAAGATTAGCACTCAAATGTATTGAGAAAGAAGAAACTGTGGTTATTTTAAATTTTGTTACTGTTGTGCAATTTAGTACTCGGCTGCTAAATATTAGCATTTTATTATGTCACAATTTTGAGAGTCCACACTCACATTTAGCTTGATGTCAGCACTATTTTCTTCCCTAATAGTATTTTCACTGCTGACTATTTATGTATCAGCACATACACATATATATATTTTCCACACACATTTACATATATATTTTTCGACACAGATGTCTATGTATATGCACAAATATTATACATATACACAATCATCTATGTATTTCTTTTTCCTCTTGTTCTGCAGTACTTTTAGTAATACCATTGAAACTACATTTTATGCAATCTGCATTGATTGCAGGGCCGGGACTAGTATCACCTTTGTGATTTTTGGTGCCATATTTAGGCATTTTATCACCTTTGTGATTTTTGCTGCCTCATTTAGGCACTTTATCACCTTTGTGATTTTTTGCTGCCACATTTAGGCACTTTATCACCTTTGTGATTTTTTGCTGCCTCATTTAGGCACTTTATCACCTTTGTGATTTTTTGCTGCCTCATTTAGGCACTTTATCACCTTTGTGATTTTTTGCTGCCACATTTAGGCATTTTATCACCTTTGTGATTTTTGGTGCCATATTTAGGCATTTTATCACCTTTGTGATTTTTGCTGCCACATTTAGGCATTTAATCACCTTTGTGATTTTTTGTTGCCACATTTAGGCATTTTATCACCTTTGTGATTTTTTACTTTGTAGCATATTTTATGCGATTTGTATTATTTGCAGGCTTCAACCACTGACAGTCGTTTTGTTATATGTTAATCTCTCTATAGTGAGATTGTTGAGATGTGAATAAAAGATTGGTTTTGTATAACGCGTAAAAATGTAATCAGCTATTTTTAGCCCTAGTTACCACCGTTGTTTATCTAAAGTGACATGACCGTCTTTGCTTATAAAGTGTACATAGAGTATCAAAAGAGTTTAGGACTTCGGATTAAATCCAACACCTCCCCTCGAAGTCATAAGCTTATTTCACTCATATTCACGATCATGCCGTCGCATACCTAAGCCATGCAAGCATTCTTGATGTTTCGGTCCACTCAAAGCCTTGGTCAAAACATCAGCTGGCATTTTGTCTGTACTCAAATACTTCAGATCAATCACGTTTCGTTCCAACATATCTCGAATGAAGTGATGTCTCACATCAATATGTTTTGTTCGTGCGTGATAGCACCTGCTCTGAGCAAGCTTAATTGCACTCTGACTGTCGTCGAATAATGTAACACATTCACACTTAACACCAACATTGTTCAACACATCACGCAGATATACAGCTTCTTTTGTGGCTTCCGAAAGTGCCATATATTCTGCTTCCGTACTTGATAAAGCTATAGACCGTTGCTTTCGTGCCTCCCAGTTAATAGGGGCACCTGCTAAAATAAATGCAAAACCAGAATAAGACTTGCGGTCGATTGCGTTTGATCCCCAATCAGCATCAACCACACCATACAACGGTTTGCCTGTCCTCTCATATACTAAGCCAAAATTTGATGTGCCTTTTAAATATCTTAATACGCGTTTTGCCGCCTTCCAATGTTCAATTCCGTAATTATTATTAAATTGACTTAAATAATTTACAGCATACGCTATATCTGGTCTTGTCGATACAGCCAGATACATTAAGGCACCTATCAAGCTTTGATACGGATACGTACTTATAACATCCTCATTAACGCACTCAGGTTTCTGTAACTTTACATTTACATCGATAGGGGTTCTTGCAGGCTTACACTCAGACATTCCAAAGCGTTCTAAAACTTTATCTAAATACACGCTTTGGTTCATGTACACTCTATCTTCTGCATCACGAGTGAATTCAATGCCTAAACAAACATTAATTTTGCCCATATCTTTCATCTCAAAAGCGCTAGATAAATGCTTTTTTACGTCACACAACCACGCAATATCATTCGTAGCCAGAATAATATCGTCAACATAAATAGCAATCAACATCATTTGCTCACCTTTTCGTGCAACAAACATACACGGATCTTGTGGCAAAGCTGCAAAACCAATATTCGTCAACTTACTCACCAATTCCTTATGCCACTGCAGTCCTGACTGACGCAGACCATACAAAGACTTCTTTAACAAACATACATTATTCTCACATTTACTCAATGCTTTGTTCCAGCGTTTGGCCGTTTGAAGTACTTTCTTGTCTGTAATGACGTCCTTCTTTGAACCAATCTTTTGGTTTGCGAGTATTTTCTCTAAAACATCGCTTAGCTGATCTGGTACTCCCATGAATACCTCCTCATCTAATGATCCATGTAGGTAAGCGGTCACAACGTCCATTTGATGGACCTCTAATCCCAATTCCGCCGATATTGCAGCTATAATCCTTACCGATGACGATCTCACGACTGGCGACGAGGTTTCGTGGAAATCCTCCCCTGGCCGTTGAGAACATCCTTTTGCCACGAGTCGTACTTTCTTCCCCGTAGTTTTAGTACGAAAAACAAATCTGCTCCCAATCACTTTTCGTTTAGATGGCCGCGGTACAATTTCCCAGGTGCCATTCTTAATCTGTGCCAAATACTCATCTTCTAATGCACTTCGCCATGCGTTTACATCGTTAGTTTTTTCAACTTCATTCCATGTCATTGGGTCAGCAGTTGCTATTCCCGCTATCAACTGTTCATTACTATCTTCATACTCTGAGTCAGTTCCACTGTCAGCCCTAACATTGGCTGGCGTGTACACTTTTCGTGGTCTTCCCACCGAACCTGTTCTAATCAATTTTGGTCTTCCCCGTCCTCTTTTAACTAATGGGACTAAATCCTTTCTCTGAATATTTACATCATCAGGTTCCTGTTCACTTTCTAGTCTTTCGAGTGATGTTCTACAAGAATCACTCGGAGGAGCTCTGTGTTCTTTTCTATCTTGATGACTGACTTCAGGCATATTTAGCTGAACTGCCACATTTTCCTCATCAATACTCTCTTCTTCATCAAGTATATCTTTATAGTCTTCACGTCCGAATGCCTTCTCATTCATAAAATTTACATCGCGAGTCACAACAACTTTTCTTGTTATTGGATTTTGAATCCGATATGCTTTGGATTGCATGTCATATCCCAAGAAAATTCCTTCTTCAGAAACTGAGTCAAACTTCCCTTTGACTTTATTCGCGCCTTTGTTTTTATAATACACCTTAGATCCAAAAACTTGCATGTATAAAACAGTAGGCTTCTTTCCTTTCCATACAGTGAAAGGTATCTCACCCTTCAAAGCCACAGTGGGACATCGATTCCGAATGTAATTCGCAGTGCTAACAGCTTCTGCCCAAAATTGAGGAGGGCTTCCAGCTTGTCGCATCATGCAACGTGCCATTTCGGTTAGCGTCCTGTTTTTTCTCTCCGCTACCCCGTTCTGTTGCGGTGTATATGGAACCGACAACCTTCGAACAATACCATTCTTCTTCAGAAAGTTTTCAAATTCTTTGTTAATGTATTCTCGCCCGTTATCCGATTGCAAAGACTTAATTTTCTTCCCTGTGAAGTTTTCCACCTCAGCTTTGTAATCCTTGAAAACATTTAGCACGTCATTCTTATTACGTACAAAATAAACTTCGCACCATCGAGATTTATCGTCTATGAACGTAACGAAATATCTCTTACCTGAAAATGATTCATGTCTCATGGGGCCACATACATCCGTATGTACTATTTCCAATAATTCGCTGGTACGATCTGCATTACCCTTTGGAAATGGTTTGCAGGTCTGCTTCTCGCTACTACATATCGCGCACTCCGACATGTCTCCACCATCCAGCTTCATTCCGTGAACAAGCCCGCTTTTCGCCATGGCCTTTAAGTCACGTTCGTTCAAGTGCCCCAGACGTTCATGCCATAAGTCTATGGGTTTCTTGACTTCAACATTATTAACATCATTTTCATTCATACGTACGTGGTAAAGATTTCCTATACGATCGGCACGCATAAGCACTTTATTGTCTTTTATGACAATAGCATCCTTCTTCCTAAAATTAACTTCATAACCATCATCAGTCAGTTTCGCCACTGAAAGTAGGTTAGTTCGCAGATCCGATACATAGAACACTTTTTCAATGCTAAATTTTCGAATTTCACTGCCTGTATCTACTGAAATATTTACCTTCCCGGTTCCACTAATATTGGTTTTCCCATAATTAGCCAAGTTCAGTTCAGAATCCATTTTCTTGAATTCCTGTATTATATTCTTTTCGTTGCACATATGTCCCGTGCAACCACTATCGATGCACCATATATCATTCCCTTGTGCGCTCAACATCACTTCTTCAGTGGTTCTCATTGACATCAACACTTTCGACGTTTGTGCATGATCACAATTACTATCTGATCGATCCAGGTTTTGTGGATTTTGTTTTCCTTTATAAATATTCTTCACTCTGCACTCTCTTGCAAAATGCCCACGACGACCACAACGGTAGCATTCAATCGCCCTTTTAGGGCCTTGATCGTCACTTGACTTTGTCCGATTGGCATTTGTTTTGGCGCGTCTGACAAGCATAGCTCCCTGGTCCACCACTTGAGATTTGCGACCTTCGTGGTCTTCGAGGATCTTCACCTTTAACACTTCTGTTGTAGGTAGATCGTCTCGCGATTCCATTGCCGTTCGGAACATGGCAAAGGAGTCTGGCAAACTGTAAAGTAGTAAAATGGCCAGTAGTTCGTCTATTACCACCAAACCGATTTCCTTCAATTTCTTTACGGCATCGAAGAAATCCGAGATGTGCTTCCGCAGGTCATCTTCTTCCTGCATACGTGTTAATACGAGCTTCTTTAACAATGAGGCTTTTCTCGCAGGTCCACTCGACTGATACATCGACAACAATTTGTCCCACAGAGCTTTTGAGCTTTCTAAGCCATCCAAAGAACTTAATTCACTTGGACTGATAGCTAATAAAATGTCCGATTCAGCTTTTCCATCCATTTTGATCCATTCTGAATATTTTGGATCGGAGCGAGGCGGTCGTGGCAGTATCCCGGATACATATTCCCACAAATCGTTCTTCTTCAAAATCGCACGCATCTGAATCTTCCACGTATCATAATTTTCTCCAGTGAGTGGATTAACTTTTATAGTCGCCGCCATGACGTAAGTTTCTTCAACTTTTTCACAATTTATTTTCGGTTTACGAAACAATATTTATCGCTGCCTACCCATACTTTTATTCACCGTAGCACATATAGGTCGTTTTTTTACGCACCTGGGCCCATAACCTGTTGAGATGTGAATAAAAGATTGGTTTTGTATAACGCGTAAAAATGTAATCAGCTATTTTTAGCCCTAGTTACCACCGTTGTTTATCTAAAGTGACATGACCGTCTTTGCTTATAAAGTGTACATAGAGTATCAAAAGAGTTTAGGACTTCGGATTAAATCCAACAGAGATATTTGGTTGCATGTCAATTTTATTAAGGCGGGTACTTGTTGCCTTTGTATTCTGACCATCGTGGAACTTGTTTAACGGCCTTTTTACGGTTTTAGATTACTCCTGTTATGGTTTTATATTATTGTTGTATCACGAGAATCAATATATTCTTTCTTAAACCAGTTGAACGATAGCAAACATTTAAAACTTGTCTCGTCGAAATTGTATTAGGTTAAATTATTTTCTTCAAGACGTTAGTGCTCCTTAAGTATTTTTTTTTTCCAAAAGAATCCTACAGGTACCAAGTTTTAACCATGCATTGGTCGTATCCAGCCAATAGCAAAGAGTTCTGTGGGTACCGATAACGTGGCACTTAAATAAACTGTAGTTTGAAAGTTTCACCAAGGGTTCTATTATAAGTGCCTGTCAAGTGTAAACTAAGCAATACGGCCACTTGAAATGATACCCGTCGGAGCTAGGGAATATACGATAGGTACTTGCATCGTATTTATTCCTTAATTTGTTTTTGATGACACCACAAAATGCATTTCGTCAAAAATTATCATTAGCCCTAATGGATTTCATGACACTTGTTCAGTTTTAACAATAGGTGAGGTAATAATTACCTCCATTGCTTCGAAATTATCGAAGGGGTACTTGGTTAAAACTGGAATTTACGAGGAATGTTTTCGTAGGGCACGTTAGTTTTTGGTCAAAATTTTCATGTGATACATCAGGTTTTGATCGAAAATAATTTTTGATTAAATTATAGAAATTGATATTATGATATTATGATTATTTTTTAATTATTTTTTGTTTTTCTGAATTTCTTTCGAAATATATTTTTTTTTGTAGGTGCGACGTATTTCATCTTTTTTTTTTTTTGTTTTTTTTTTTTTTTTTATATAATATTTTATTATTAATGTCGAATCAAACAACTAAATTTCGTAACTACGTTCCGACATTCAGTCGTTTGAGTAAGTGGCGTAAGTACTAGTTTTTTTTTTTTTTTTTATTACTCAGTTCATCGATCCATGCTGCACAATCACATTCCTCAGCTTATCGCAGACGATCGCATATGCGATATTATTTATGTAACAATACCTATCTCATATATTAATAACAAATTGTGGATCGAAATATAACACAATGAACAGTATTCGACTAACTTCGCTAACAGTTAATGAATTAAATACTGATTTGTATTGTACGTAATAATGTATTTTAGAATGATTACATGCTTCATAGAACAGAATGGAATATTCATGTACGGAACAGTAGATTTTTTTTTTTTTTCCATGTTTGGTGCCATGGTAAAAGTTGTTTGTTTTCCTGAGTACAATCACGTGTTTACATAATAATATCGGTTTATGTACACCATACAAGTAACATTTTACACAGGGTGATAAAATGGGCGGTCTTATCACTAAAAGCGATCTTTTCAAGACTTATGTAATTATTTAGTTAAATAGTTACAAAATAAACAAAATTACGGAAATAAAAAAAAACAAATCACGATTAATACTAAATTTTGCAGGTCCCCTTATTATGTACTTGGGACTTGGTTAAACATAACTAGCGAAATGTTTAAATATGCACATTTAACAACACTAGTTGACTCGCCAGCGTACCACCGTACGCTGGCGAGCACAGGCCGACAGTTTACACAACGACTCACTTTTAGTTTAGACCCGTGTTCGCCTGGTTGGTGATTGTTTTGTTATTGTGCTTTCGTGCCACTGACTACCTTTAACGACTGTCAAAGATCCAATGATCATTAATGACAGCGAGACCAACGCTCAAGGTGCCTTCCGAGGCACGGAGGAAACCATGTAATGGGCAGTCACCCACAGACCAACCCAGGCAAGCACGGCTCAACCCAAAGATCGACCGTTATTATTTTTGAAACTGTACCTCACATAATTTCAAATCACTGCTTAAAAGCTTCAATTCAGCCAATGAATGTGTGTGATTTACTTTACATTGCTCACATTTATCACGTCAATTTAATCACCAATAATGCTGTTGAGGATATAATTCCCCTGAATATTGTTAAACAGTATCAATTAAATCACCAGCTATGCTGCTTCCGTATCATTACAATGATGATGTCTTAATGATCAGTTTATCTGTATATAGGTACTGCTATACAAAACCAAAAAAAATAGCTTTGTTATTTCTTTTGTGTCAGTAAATGACCAGGCATTACGCCAGCTTACTTGCTTCATTATGTTTTGAATCACTACTAATAAAATAACCAAGTTAATCGTTTCTAAAAACTGTTAGCAGTACAGCTGTGTTCCGATCTAATAAGTCATAGCACATCGTAAACAAATGAGAAATTCTATAGGCTGTTGTCGATGTCGCCTCCGTTACATTTTAAATTGTTTTGGTTACTTGAATCATAAAATCTGTTTGGTAATTGTAATAACACAATGATTTAAATATGGTGATTAGACTTACGTGAGCTGTTTTATCATAGCTAAAGAACTACACTGATTGTGGCGCGCACTTTAGTATTCCTTTAGTTATTATAACACTATTATTTCACTATCTCACTACGGGTTTCCCTTTTTTTTTCACTAAACACACTTTCACTAAACACTTTCACTTTTTCACTTAAAAACACAAACTGTATTTACACTTTACACGTTCACTTTTGTAGTTTTATCCTCGTCGCCATTGTGGTGTTCTGCGTACACTAGTTAGGGTTTAGAGTAAAACCACCATATATCAGTGTGGTGTCTTTGTTCAGGGTTGTACAAATAAAACACTGTTTCCAATATTACGGCGTTAGACGTGCTGTCGCTACGACCGTTCAGACTAGACAGAGCTCGGTCCATTGGCCCGCGCTCCCTCCAGCGTGCATCCCCACCACAGCACGCATAACTCATTTATTAAACACCACAGGCACAAATCATGGGTGAACTTGACATAGATTTAAGAAAAACTGTATTTAACTTTATACCTTATATTATTTTTATTTTGTTCTACCTTAATTTTATTATTTTGAATTTGTAACAATTACTTGTTTCTGTACATAATCGAATCTCAGATTGTTACATGACAGGCGAATGTTTCCGTGACAGAATGCCCGAACACTCCGTTCAAGACTATACAGGGGAGGCGACTGGCGCAATTTATTTTCTCTGCAGTGGCAGTGGTCGTAAAGCATAAAAAAACATCGAATTCTATACTTACAGTTAAAATAAATAGTTATTCAGTGGATTCATGTTACAGTGTAACGCCCCTATTTTATTGTTAACAGGCTCTTTACGAGCGAGTTTTATTCAGCTCATGAAGATAATAAATAAATAAAATAAATTAAATTAATGTTTATTTTCAGACTACCAAGGTAATATAATACTAAGGCACAGGTACTTTAGTATGTTGTGGTTTATCTGCAGGACGTGTTCTACTTAGTGCTCTGACACGTCACATAGCGCTATGTACCGGCTAGCAGCTAGCTCCTCGTGGTTCGCCAAAAACCTATTGTTTATTGATTGTCATTAGTGGACAGCCGATCACTCAACCGTTCTGCAAGCCAAGCTTATGTCTCTTTATTTTAGTACAACTTTGCATAAACACAATAGCGTACGTGTCCTTTAGTGGCGCGCGTTCCATCGCTCGCTTCCTTTACGGATAAGGCACCTGCGCCCCTATAAGGCAAGTTATGAACCCACTGGGCGATGTATTGCCACTTGTTTTCAACGACATTGCCAATCCTTCAGTTATGTTATCATAATATCATGATCTGTGTGATCCTAATTGTTAACGTTTCTTCGTAAAAGTTTCCATTTCTATAACGACAGAAAAATACACGATGTGAGGACATCGACCCGCTAACTGTTACGAAATGAATTCAGCACATATCATTCTAGACTTAGAAATGTATCGTCGGTTAAAGTCGAAGAACGCTATAACACGCTCAAAACGTATCACTTAGAACATGCACAATCGAAATTCCTTACTTATCTTTAAGGGAGTACCTACTTATGTACATAATTTAAGTTCTGAAATGTATGCGCAGTCACGTACAAAAGTGTATTGATTTATGTTCTTGTGCTTTTAATTTTATTTCATAAACTTATTACTAAGCCTCTGCCTGTCCGTCCGTCCATCTGTCTGTCAGCTAGCTGTCTCTCATGATCCTTGATAGGTAGACAGTTGACATTTTCACAGAATGTGTATTCCAGTTACCGCTAAAACACCAAATAATAAAAAAAGAAGGCTTCCCTATTATTACGATGGTAAGGAACTCTTCATGCGCGAGTCCGACTCGCGCTTAGTCGGTTTGTTTTCATCGAATGTTTAAATACAGCTGTTTGGGGTGGATTGAAATAGCCTCCTTACCAGTACAGTGTACCTTCGCTTGGTGCACCCCGGGACCGTGGGCAGAGAGCTGCCACGTCGCAGACTGGCTCACATGCTCCTCACAAGTTGAACTATACTATGTCGTTCGTTACGATACCACAAAATATTATATCAGCGGTTTAAATAACTGTACTTGACATACATGCAATATTGTAATAGTTATAATCTTAGCTAAGGTTCCATGTTAACAGGGCGATGACAAGCTGTAATAGCCTAGTGGTGTGGCCGTCGGACTGTCAAGTCATAGGTGTCAGGTTCGAACCTAAGACGTGCACCTCTGATTTCTCGAATTCATGTGCGTCCTGTATAATTATCACTTGCTTCGGTGAAGGAAAACATCGTGAGGAAGCCAGCATGCCTCAGAGATATTACTCGACGGCATGTAAAGCCAAGCCAGAGGCCCTTAGGCGGTATAAAAACTCTGACACCAGGTTAGGCACTAACCACACGAGAAAGAAACAACGAGAAGGGCAATGACCAAGAAAAGTCTGAATTTATTTGTTTCACCGCAGAGCTGGACGTCAACACGGTCAACAGTCGCGCTCGTTTCGTTGGGACTTGTAACCCCATTTATTTTGTGCTTTCAATAATAAAAGCTGCTCTCGCATATTACCTAGAAAGTAAAATGTGATCAACTAAAATACGCAGATGCAGAAGGAGTAAGGTGTTTTACACTCGGGAGAGCGGGACTACATTCTGCATCAAAGTCTGGATTCCACGACAAAATAGATTGATAAATTAACGCAGTAACATTAATTGGATACTTATTATCTAACAAGGATAGTACAGTAAGATCACAATTTTAAATCACTGTACGACGAACAAGACAGCCTCAATACTTCTAAGACTACGTACTATCTCCTAAGAGCATATGCGACTCTGTCAAATAAATCATGAACTCCAAATGAACGCATAGTTTAGTTCAGAATCTCTATACGTCAAAGCGCAATTTATTATTATTTATTTTTGTAGGCATATTTGTGATTACACTCTAAATGGCTAAAACATAAGTTCTGTGTCCATCAGTTTTATCAATCGCCCAAATTGTTAGTAGATACGCTCGCTGATGAGTGATGTATAATGTGCTCTGTGCTAGTTGCGCATACACATCACAGAGTAGCGACTGATAAGATAAGAGCATGGAACAATCGTGTGCTGTCCCATAGAGTAGAGTCATTCTCCTAGGCGAGACGAGCACACGTCCATTCGGACATGCCCTTGTTTATAATTTGAAAAGTACAACCAATTAACCATGGAGTTTCTTGCCGGTTCTTCTCCATGGAAACGACCAACCCAAACCGTGACCCTTTGTTAACGTTTTAAAATATTATTTTTCACAATATATTAAATAAAATACATATTTTGATTATACGAATTTAGAGCGAATCTTCTCGAAGAAACATGTTATGGGCCACTTATTTTAACTAGCTAGTTTGAAATAGATGAAAGAATTCGGTAGTCAGTAAAATATATTATAAAAGGTGTAAATAGACCCTTAACGAAGCCGAAAGGCACTTGTTCTCCGCGTCATGCGAGCTTGTTTTTCTTCTGGACCATACCTTTTTTTTTCGGATGGGAAATCATCAAATGACTCCTCCCGCTCTGGGCGGAGCAGGAGGGAGTGTCAGACTTTTACTGACTAAAACCTATCCATGTTCCTTCTTCACCCTTTGTGTTCCGAGGCCACCGTATCTCTTTCGAATAGTCCCGCAGCCGCAGCCCCGTTCTGGACCATACCTGGGAACCTTCAAGTTACGGAGATATTGGTGGTCAAAGTTCCAACTAGTTTTCAATCCCCGTACACAATGTTTTGAATGTGTAACATTAAGTTTTACCATAAGACGTGATTTTTTACTCCCAAAAAGACGTTTCCCTGCCATAATTGTTGCGTAGAGTTACTTACTAGTATGATCTTTCTTCTTTCTTTCGGCTTCGTGAAACGGACCCTCCGTTTACACCTTGTAGGTGTTTTAAGGTAACATAATTACAATTTTCAACATAATTAAAATTTTCGGTCATTTGAGCTTTTGCTCGGGGCTTTGCCCGTTTGCATGCCGGGAAATTGAAAATCCCCCCGAAGATACATTAATAAGCTAGCTCACATTCTGTAGTCCGCGCGCGAGCTCCAAAGAATCGATGGCTTGTTTAAATCATCGGTGGTTTTATTTGAAGTACATAATAGGTACCCTCATAGAATGATTTCTTAATTTAGTTCGCGCGGAGTACTAAATTATGAAATCATTCTATGAGGGTATTTGCTACTTGAAATAAAACCACGGTAAACCACCGATGATTTAAACAAGCCACCGATTCCTCGGAGCTCGCGCGGAATATACCTGTGCGCTGTGTCAAACTTCATCAAAATCCGACCAATGCTTAGATAAACGCGTCACAAACAAATAAACTCACTTTCACATTTATAACATTAGTAAAAGTGAAAACATTATTTAATTCAAACATTTAATTGTTTCGGTTAATTCCAATTGAACCATAATGGCTTTTCAAGCAATTTGGCAAAGAAATCGTTTTAGAATTAAAGTAACTACTATCCCAGGTGGCGCGTGGCGGTCCGACGCCAGTCTGAAAACACAATAAACAATGAAAGGTAACATATTAAACACATAAACGTGTACCGAGCTGTGTTAATGAGCGTGAATGTTACACGTTCATTTACACACTTACCTACACGTGTATGTGAGGAGCTCGTGGCTAAATACCTAATAACAGCCGCTCGGGTCGATGCCTAGGTTGGTCCGTGGATGGGTGACCACCCATTACATCACCCATTACAGTCGACAAGTTTCCTCCGCGCCTCGGAAAGCATGTTAAGCCGTTGGTCCCGGCTGTCATTTGTAGATCTTTGACAGTCGTTAAAGTTAGTCAGTGGCCCAAAAGTCTGAAAACCAGTCTTACCAAGGGGTATCGTATTATCCAGTAGTAATTGGGTTGTGGAGGTCAGATAGGCAGTCGCTCCATGTAAAATACAGGTATTTAGCGGCATCCGGTTAGACTGGAAGCCGACCCCAACATAGCCAAGGCTAGGCAGTAGACAGATGATGATGATGTGTGTATGTATGTAAGACACATTGGACGAACTTTTCTAACGTCCATGTTTTACTGGTACCAACAGTTGACAAATACTGAAACGAAAACCTTTCGGAAATAGCGCCGTCACAAACAACAAAAACAACACAAATTAGTTTTCAATACACTTCCTCGAAAACTGGTTCTTATCGCACTACGATTAGGTTCAACATGCAATGTATTTCACACGCGTGCGATTTTTTTCATTTTCCAACACGTGTGCGGGAATGAAAATTGCCACAGATAACTTACCTATGTTTCATTTATTTGTGTTCTAAATTTAAAAAAATAAATACATAAGGCTGTTTATCGGCTTCATAATCATACCTTTGCTTCTTCTTCAACCTGGCGAAAGCAAAGCGTGGAAAAAAAGAAAATTAAAATCATAGTTTCATAATAATTTATGACAAAAATATTTTTCGTTATTCATTTTTTTATTTCTTCAAAAGTGTATTGATAACCGTCGTTTGATACACGTGGACATTTGTTATTGAAGTTCTCGGCTCAAAAACACCCTCGCCTACGGCTCGGGAGTTAATTCCACCTCGGATGCAATAAAAAACTTTCTCCACTTGTATCAAAATATCTACTATTTTTAATTCGATTCAATTCTTTCGCGATAAGTAGGAATCAGGCGAGTCCCTGATAGCTGACACCTACCCGTGTTATGTTATGATCTATCAAAATACTTTTTACAAGTTCAACATCACAACATAACATCACGTCTGTCACGTTAGGCAGGGGCGTACCTAATAGTACCTACACCCACATTATAATGTACAACTGGCATAATTACAATAGGGGGCGAGCCTATTGCCGTCAACCAGGCGCAAATCCAGACTCCCTGGCTGCTACTGAGAAATTCCTAATGAAAAAACCCAATAACACTTTGCCTGACCCGGGAACCGAACCCAGGAGCTCATGCTCAGCAGTCGCGCTTGCGACCACTCGACCGACGAGGCAGTCTATCATCACGTTCATCATCACTATGATAATAATAGACTATCAGTTATCCTGGTAACGTATACCTAGTATTCACATTTAACTATGGGTATATGAACCTAAAATAACCTATTATCTGATATCTATATGTATAATGAAATTATTATCGGAGATAGTTTAATAATTAATAAATGTATTCAAAGCACTTGTTTACGTTATGTAATTAATTAATGTAATTTATGTAATAAAGAATTATGGTAAGGCATCGTATACACCGAGGCACAGATATTATAATCACCGAGGGCTGCGTATGGGCGTACCAACAGGTTTGCGTACAAACATAATATGAGACCAGTAGCAGGTTATTTTGAAAATATAGCTTTAAACACATCAAGGCTTTGTCTGTTTTTTGTCCCCCCCTTTAGGCGGACCTCGGAAGTTAAGAGACTTGGACTTCCGATATAGCCGACCTCCGTAGCGTAACGAAGGTTGAGTGGGTGAAGCGTAACTCAGGGACGACGACAAGCAAACCTTAGGGTAATGTTTTTTTTATAATTTATACTTCTCAAATGTTTTAGGGGTTCTTCAGGGTTCTCATACTGATTTAGGGGTAATTCTAACGGATTTTAAAATTCATTTAAGGATGCCTATGGATTTCTCGAAATTTTATAAGGGTAGGGAATACTTCTCAAAAATACGAAACCCGCGAGCTGCGCGCAGCTCGCGCACCCACGCAAATTAGTTAATATTATAAATGCGAAAGTAAGTTCGTTGTTTGTTACGTTTTCTCACCTAAACCACTAACCGATCATCATAAAATGTAGCACACGTTGTCAGATGTACAGAAACGTGTATGCACAAAGGTACCTCTCATCCCGAAAAAAAAGTACTGTTCCCGATGAAAACAACTTTAACGTTCTTATGATAATAGATGACGCCACGTGTCTTTCGAATCATGATTGAATTAAGTAAACGTATATTATTATACTGGCTTATGCACGCGGCTTCCCCCGCGTGGAGTTCGCTAATTGTCCCACAGGATCAATACCGGGATAAAAAGTATCTAAAAGTATATAAACTATCTGTGTGTTAAATTTCATCTAAATCCGTTTAGTAGTTTTTGCGTGAAAGAGTAACAAACATCCATTCATTCTCACAAACTTTCGCATTTATAATATAACTAGCTGACCCGCGCAACTTCGTCTGCGTTTCGTAAGAGTGAGTGAGGCTTGGAGAGAGTTTGAATCAACCTAAAAAAATGCTATATGCGCAGATATGCTATAGTGGAGCTTTCTAAGAGGAACAATCCCGTCATACGTGAGTGATTGTTGAGTAACTTTAACCGTTAACGCAGCACACGCAAGGGAAGCTCTCAAAAGCAATAATTTTTCGCTGTATTTGCAACTATTTTCATTGATGCTCCGCTCCTATTAATTGTAGCGTGATGTTATATACGTATAGCCTTCCTCGATAAATGGGCTATCCAACACTAAAAGATGTTTTTAACTGGAACCAGTAGTTCCTAAATTAGCGCGTTCAACCAACCAAACAAACAAACTCTTCTCCTTTATAATAAGTATAGATTCAAGTAGGTAACAATTTAATTTCTCGGAAATATTTGCATTCATCGTTAAAATATTCTACTATGTTTTTCCAATTAGGAGCCTCCCTCGACAGCCTTAGGTTTTCATCTTTAGACACTCGACGACAGTCATACTCCAGCTAGGTCTAAAGTTCTCATCAAGTTGCATGAAATGAGCCCAAACACGATATAGCTGCTGCAAACTGTTGCGGACCTCTTGCAACTGACTTTTGTCTCCATCGACAGACCTTCGATGACAGTCCAGGCAGGTCTTAAATTCTCACCAAGGTGCATGAAATGAGGCCAATAACAATTTAGCTGTTAATATAATCTACGAAAACTGCGTATGGATTATTGATTATTGCGAATAGTACAGCACAGTTCTTGCACGGCAAGAATACGTGAATTTATCAGGCTTCTGATGTTCGCTATACTACTTTTTGGAGAAATCATCAAACTCCTGCCCTTATCCCAATTTATTTGGGGTCGGCGCAGCATAATTATATTCTTCTTCTAAACTTCTCTACTTACTTTATGGAAAAATATATTGCACGATCAAAAATAAGAAATATAGAAATGCAAATAATTTAAATACAAAAAGAAATCTATGAAATCGTTAAACATGAAAAAAAATAAACAAATCACAAAAAGTTAAAATAACATTGGGGGGTTTGAACCTGCAACCCCTTAGTTTCCAGAGCGGTCATGAAACCGCTAGGCAATTTACTTCGTTGACATAAGCTACAAATAGCCGTTCTCATGTACTCACGTCATGACTGAAACGTCAAACAATTGAAGTATACGGACATAATGCAAAATTGCCTACCCCCATAAGGAAGTAGCGTGATAATATATAGCCTAAATATTGAAGAAGCCTATGCAGTAGTTTTGACGTGATGCGCGCACCAACATTTCGTACCAACTACTTATACCGAAAAAAGCTGATTTTCTTGAGTTCCGCTATTTTGTGCGTATTCACGTCAAAAATCAAATTTCAAGAAAACTGAGAAATTATATTTACCTGTATTAGATATGAAGTATATGTAGCAACTTTAAAAGGTTACAACTTAATTGGTTTTGATTGTATAAGGTGTTTGACGTTTATTAATTTTAAACACAAAACCCTCTTTTTTGCGTCTCTGGATGAGATTTTAAAAAAATGCCAAAACAGGTATTCCTTTATTTTTATTAATATGTATTTATTCTGGGTTTCATGATTCTAGAACAATCTAAAAAAAAATGTTCATACAACCTTTACCCCCCCTTTTCACCCCCTTTTTCCAAACATTTCCAAAATGCATAGCCTAAATGTTATTCTGAATGTATTTAAATAGATTTGTGGACATTTCAACAATATCAGTTCAGTAGTTTTTACGTGATGCGCGGTCAAACAAACAAACAAACAAACAATTTTAAAATGGTTTTAATATGTTCAGTTACTTATTTTAAGTCACCCTGGCTGGTTTTTATTTTTTAATTTTCAATATACAGATTTTTTGGTCTTAACGATTTTATTATATGATAAAAATAAATTAATAAGTAGGACAAGTAAAGTACACCCCGAATAGATTGACAAATTAAAATGACCGCGAGCGAAGCCGAGGGCAAAACCTAGTAATAAAAATAAATTAAAAATGAAAGGGGCTCCCTAACTACAACGGTACGGTCTCCTTCATGCGCGAGTCCGACTCGCACTTATGCACTATGTTATGACGCAAATCAAGTATCTTGACTAAACTACAGAATTTACCTGGTAGCAAAAATCACTAATTAAACACCTAAATCAAATTTTTACTCAGCACTATCACTGGCAGAAGCCAAGTTCGTCACACAAACTAGAATGTTACACAAATAATAATCAATAAAACTAAATGTATAATATATGTATATCAATTCATTATTCATCAATAATACGTTTCTACCAATTTTTCCTACCATTGTGTCGTTATCCTTATGCTTAAGTTCGGGTGGTCGGAAGCTTGGCACGCGCTGGTTACTGTCGTCAGTAAACAGAGCCAGTGCTGTGTAGCTAGTAGCTATCGGTTCAGTAGTGGTGTAGTGTTGGCGGAGTTCGCCCGCGTGCGCCCCGCTCGTAGAGCTTCGTAGCAAAGTTCGTAGCACCGGCGTAGCGATCGCGTAGCCGCAACACTTTTTAGAATACAATACTTTTTGAATGCGTTCAGTGACACGTTGAATTGTTGTAAGTGTTGTTTTTCGTTTATTTCTGAAGATTATGAGAATCTTGGATGTGATGAAGGTTTTTATAGGTTGTAATGATTTTCTTTAGTACACACGCCAGCACATCAAACTACCTGAAACTGTAAATTTTTCCCAATAAAGTAGAAAATTAGTTTCAAGAAATTTGTCAGATCGTAGTAGCTTGATGTACTGGCGTCTGTACTTTTTATTACTTGTATGCTTTGCTACAGTTTATTATGTAATGTTTTGTTAATTTAAGATGATTGTGTTGACCATGTCTTTACAAAGGAAATAGATTTAAATAGTAGATTGTAACTTAAGGGAGCAAAAGTATATTATTACGGCGAGGGAGTTTTTTTGAATCCAGAGCGAAGGGAGGGATTCTTTAGTAGAATCCTGAACGTAGCGAGGGATTCAAAGTACGTCGCCCGAGCCAATAATATATTTTGCGCCCGAGTGATACACTCTACTTTAATTTTAAATAATTGCCCGAGTGATTTACTCTAATAAAAGGCACCTCATATTTTATTCACTGTCACTTGAAGAACTCATTTTTCAAAACAAAACCATGAATTTCTAACAATACGTGAAAATTGGCGAAAACGCGGACTGTAGTTCGGGCGTTTTTATTTTGATTTCTTTTTTTAATTCAGTCGGCGGCGCAACTATGGGCCGTCGTACCAGCCTGTCTTTATTCAATCAATATTTGCGTTCGATTTCTTTGGCGCTGAACACTAATATGTTCCATATTCAAAAAGTGCGCGGCAAAGATAATTGCGGCGCACTTATAAAGAGGATTAAAAACTCACTACTGCCCCTAAACGTTTCTTATAGAAAACAGCACCTTTGGGTGCACTTAAAGGCGAACCAAGTCGTCCTTTTCGAATAGATGGGATGAAAATCCTATATACAGTGTTAACCAATATTAACTAGCGAAATGTGGGTTTCTTGATAATGAACACCTCTTATGGAAATATAAGCGTGAATGTCAAGAGACGTTAAAATCATATTAAAATGTTAGAAATGCAACAAATATTTTTTTTTTGTTCGATATTCGCCGAATAGTTTTAAAGTAACGAATACATATATAACATAACATCATGCCTGTAATCGTACTGTACGAAGGGTTTGGCAGAGAAGTACCCATTAATTAGTACGCCCACATTTCACCAGGTACCTATGTTTTAAGTCACATGTAATAGCTAGAGAGATTGCCAAAGTCTCTCAGCAAGCCCCCTCATGATATTACCTACTTGGAGAGTAGTTAGCAATACACTCGACTATAACCATCAATAAAACCTTCCTCCGTTTTCACCAACAATAGGCAAAGCTTAAAAAAATATAAACGTGCAGTTAGGTTGTAAATAATATTATAAATAATATTGTAATACCAAATGTTATAAATAATATTTTAGGACCAAATGATTTGAAAAGAGTATAACCATGGAGTTTCTTGCCGATTCTTCTCCATGGAAGCCAACGCGAACCTTTTTCGACGTTTTATAAGTGCCCATCTAAGCCTTTGTGAAATAAAATATTTTGATTGTGATTTTGTTGTGCATGCCGCTCAGTCAAACTCGTTCAAAAATCGTCCGACCGACCGAAGGTTAGGTTTCGGCCAAATCCGGCTAAAAAATCTAGTTTCAGCCACAGTTTCGGTTTCGGCCAATTATTGGTCGAAACTTCGGCTCCACCGAAACTATAGTCGTTCTGGACAACATTCTCACGGAACATAGGTTGAAAAAAATATATGGGGTTCCCATATTGTTTTTTATACAATTTTATTAGCTAGAGTCAATATTTTTTTTGCATCCGATTTCCTTATTTTCTTTTTGTTTGATGGTCTTCGACGGTTAAGTTTCGGTTTGGGCGAAGGTTCTGTTTCGGTTTCGGTTTCAGCTGAAAATCCTGTTTCGGTTGGACTCTACCAAAACTACTTGCTGTTCCACTACTCGCCGTAAGCGCCAGACAGTCTATACATAAGATAGATCGCTCTTTCAGACTTAGAATATCGTTCACTCGCTGCCATTAATCTTTCTATACCCAACACAACGGTGGAGGAATAGATAGGTACGGACTGAATAATATCTTCTTTTTATTTCACTACGGTACATCCAATTGAGGGTTATGCCTTTGACAAGCTATGTATATGTTCATTTATTTATTCGACGGAATATTTTGCCTCATAACTCCTAAACTACTCGTGTTAACCAAATATGCTGCCTCATAACTCCTAAACAACTCGTATTAGGGTGAATATCAAAGCAGCAAATTTTACGTGTCCACGTTGAGGTGAAAAATGGTAGGATGTTTCTTATATTTTTTTTATAGTATAGTAAAAAAAATAAGAATATAATAAAATATCTTAAAAAGTTACCGAGATTTTCTTGGGCCTCTTGAAGATTCTTTTTATAAGCTTGGACTTTCTATTGTTATACCAGGTCCTTGTTATTTTTCACGAAAACTGAAGAATAAATTTCGCCACCAAAATTGACAAAAAATGCACTTTGCTGATGTTCACCCATTAACCAAATTATTTTTCTCCTAAAAATCTGTTTGTTTCCTCAACCAACACAAATTCCTTTTTAATATGAGCGCAAATAATAAACATATCTGATATCGAAGAGATACAAAGGCTGGTTATCAATATTGTGCTAGTAGCGCTGCTAATGAAAGCTCCTACAACTCATTGTGATAGCTTATCATAATGATCATCGCATTACATATCAGCTGCGGTCTAACGATTACTTCAAACCTAACTAAATTGTTTTGTGCCTTTTTATTTTGGAAACTATTATTATTATACATAGAAAATAATACAGAAGAAACAATTCATGGTCAGACTTTTGGCACAAAAAATATCTACTATGTTTGTTAAATTAAGTCCATAATGTGAAGATGTCTACAAAAACCTCAGTACCTTTTTTTCTGACGTTTACTGTTTTATTAATTAGTATTTTGACATTACACATTGCACATTAGCCCTTTTACATTTCGGCGTCACGCTAATTTTACAATTTACCTTATAGGCATATAACGAAAATGTATTTCTATCATTATAAAAGTATATATCTTATATGTATAATGTAGTTAAGTGAGTTCAAATAAAATGATGATGACCTATATTCATTAGAATCTATAAATGAAGGTTCCAAATCAGGTCTCCGAGAGTTGTTTTCTAAACATGCATCGGGAGAATGATTATTACCAAATAACAATACCTGCCTTTCCCACAGCTAGGCAAATTAAAAAAATAAGTTATCTAAAATTCGTTTTATTACTATTGTAGAAGAGAAAACGAACTATTGGATTTCGTTTTATTACTATTGTAGAAGAGAAAACGAACTATCGGATTTTAGCTTGGGAGGTGTCGTTAGATTCGTATTTACTGTGACAGTGACACTGGGTATCAAATGAAAAAAAAACTAAATTACGGATTTTTGGCGCCATATTCAAATGTTTGCCACGCTCTGCAGCCTGAACGGCTAGATAAAGAGCTCATCATGAGGATTTTAAAATGGTATAGCTAATGCACTGTTTTAATGCTAATGTTCTCTTTTTGCTTTAAGTGTGGTATATGGTTTTACGCAGTCGGGTTTTTTTTTATTTTAGTAAGTAATTAGTCCTGGCCACTCCTGGGTGTTTTATCATCAAGACTTCAATTAGACCAACGACCCTCCGGATGACTTGAACTCGTGATTGGCCGGGAACTATCTGACTTCAGCCAACCTATGCGGATGTTAGGCACAATTACGTGGTTGCGTACTCAGGTACAGTCTCACATCACAATTTTTTTTTACAAAAACGTAACCAGCGGATGTCGCAATCATTTATAATGATTATGTTTATAGGGTTCCGTACCCGAAGGGTAACCAACAGGACCCTATTACTGAGCGTCCGCTGTCCGTCTGTCTGTCTGTTAGCGGGCTGTATCTCATGTTCCGTAATAGGTAGATAGTTGGAATTTTCACAGATATGTATTTCTGTTGCCGCTATATCAACAAATAAAAATAATAATTTAAAAATTAAAGGGGGCACCCCTATTACGATGGTACGGATCCCTTCAAGTCCGACTCGTACTTGGCCGGTTTTTATCTTCACGACATTTTGTAGATGGATGATTGGAATTATACCTTTGATTCAAATACTTCTAAAATTCTTTCGTGAATCAATCTGCCCATTTTCTGTAATTAAAAGCTTTTTCAAACAGTTTGTTAAAATGTATATATAGCATCTAATGCCTGTCAGCTTTGCCAAATATTTGTAAGCTGGGCGAGGAAGGAATGCTTTGCATTTGAAGCCATGTGAGTAATTATTGAGTCGCATTCGACATTAATATCCTTCTATTGGATACGGTTGACAGCGAGAATGGGAGATGAGATCGTGTTGCGCCGGCCCCGAGTAACATGGGACAAGGGCGGGGAGGTGCTCCGGGGGCGCGGGGGCGCGGGGGCGCTTACATATTCTTATAATTAATTATGTTCAATCTTATTTGATGTTGTTTAAGCAGGTGTTTACTGCTCTCAAAGCCAGAGTGAAAATATAACTACACTAATATGATAAATCTATACTTCTATACTAATATTATAAAGAGGTAAAGTTTGTGAGGTTGTAGGGGGTAATCTCTGGATCTACTGAACAGATTTTGAAAGTTCTTTTACCAATAGAAAGCCACGTTATTTGTGAGTGTCATAGCTATATTTATTACTAGAATAAAATAAAATGTCCATCCGTGCGAAGCCGGGACGGGCCTCTAGTTTTCAATAAAGTAGAGCAATAAAATTATCATAAAAAAGGATTTTTTGTATTTACTTTTAAGAACCTGTCTGTAGAACTACATCACCAATATTACGTAGATAATGTGTACGTTTAGGGATTTCAGGATATTTCTGGACATTTCTTACTTTTTGAAGGTCGTTATAACCTTGTAATATCAAGCGATGATAGGGCCCACGCGCGTCACCTTATGATAATTCAATCCCTCTTCATCTTGAACCACTTTCTGATCCGTGGCCGAGCTATCCACATCACAAATCCACATTATTATTGAAATGTTTTATTCTAATATTGAATACGATATGTGAATTCAGTTATTTCTTGAAGGATCACCCTGGCCTGCCAACCTGGCCAGGCGCTTCGAGTTTTGGAAGAGTTGTCACACAGATGACTGCGAGTCACTGCAGTACAGCCGAACTTTTTCTAAAATCCGATGTGCAATATTAGCAACCGCGTACCTACTGTTAGTGTACGATGTATGGAGCTCGCGGCTAAATAAAACAACCGCTCGGGTCGATCTTTAGGCTAAGCCTCGCTTGCCTGGGTTGGTTCGTGGATGGGACACATTACATACCGTTTCCTCCGTGCCTCGGAATACACGTTAAGCCGTTGGTCCCGGCTTTCATTTGTAGATCCTTGAAAGTTCATACAGTAGGTAGTCAGTGGCCCGAAAATCTGACAACCAGTCTTACCAAGGAGTACGATTATTAAGCAGATTATTAGATTCTAACTGGGTTGTGGAGGTCAGATAAGTAGTCGCTCCATGTAAAATACTAGTATTCAGCTGCATCCGGTTAGACATCAGGAAGCCGACCTCAACATAGTTGGGAAAAGGCTGCCAGATGATGTACTGTATTGTGCACGATAATAATAATGTCGTGATGTTGGGTATTTTCTAAAAACTCTCGGCCCTAAGGCGATACGTGGACAAGCCAACAGTACGATTTTATTGTTCGTGAAAACAAGCGTATACCCCTTCAGAATGTAAACTCGTATATATTTAGTACGTCTCGAACTCTCGATATCGGAATGGCGAAGCCCTACATTGGTTTACTTTATGTAAAATGTAATGAATACTTAAGCTTTACGGCGCGTTGTGTTGTGTAATTAATGTGAATACATAAATCTTTCCGCACATTATTAGTTTGAGAGGCGCAATAAACTAATCTTCACATAAAACAAATCACCATGACGATGACATGGCGGTCTGCCTGTTCGCTGACTACTTATCATCTCGTTTCGGTAGTCAGGATCCAGATAGAATTTAACTGGTTTTGAACTTATCTGTATTCGATTAAAAGTAAAGCTATCAGAACAACAGGATTCTATAAAGTTATGCAATCAGCCGTTACTTTGCGGGAATCAATGGCAGTAAAATGTTTCGCAAGAGTATTTTGTTTTTATTTCGCAAATTTTACGCATCTAAATGTAGAATGCGCACCGCGCCGTCCGTACCGCCCTCAAAAAATGCTCAAAAGCACATGCAAAGGGTGTGATAACTACATTTCATGCAACCCGGTAGGTATGGGTTGGTGGTACAGTATACTCTTTATTATTCTATTCTATTATTAGTACACAAACATTTGTCTTACTTGACCGATTGCCGCGCGAGCGATGCTGCTGACAACGTAATTGTATAAACACCGTCCTGCATTGCCTGACACCCGACACCCCACAAACATCATCAATCAAATGCATTCGTCGCGCCTCGAACTCACCACAACACGATGTTAACGTAAAAACGATAACAAACATAACGATGTACCTAAATAAATAAAAAAACAAAACTGTTTACATCTCATCTCACAATAACACTATATTGATCACTCAACTGCTGAATTTCATATCGGCAAAAATGTGGAAAGCAGGACAAAATTGGCAAAATATCGTACACGAAGTTCGACGAACATTCTATTGAGTTTTTATCCAGATTATTTTATTGCCATTAAACCGAATTTCTATCCTCACCTAAATAAATGTTGGAATAGAACATTTTATCTCTTTGCAATAACACAACAGAAAATCGAATTTATGAATCACTTAATCAAATCAAAGTGGAAGTGCAGCTTTGATGTTCACATTCAAATAGCTTGAGCCGAGAGACATTTGAATGATATTGGAGTACAAAGATTCCTTGTTCTCGTTACATTCATTTCATTTAATCGATCTTCGTTACAACACAGTTATGTATTTAAAGTGACTGACTCTATTATATCGAATCTATTCAAATATAATCAGTTAAATTGACTGGATGACACTACGAGTAGGTAGTTTTATCTCTCAAATGTAACTATTTGAAAGAGTTGTCCTGTTTCTGTTGTTGGTCATTTGTACCTAACAAAAAATGAGTGGCAGTCGTTATCAAACTATCACGTAATGGTGTGTACATACTACACAGCACAACAGTAGGTATGCACCCACACTACACACTACATAGACACAGAGCGGGCGGTAGTGAGGCGCCAGCGCCACTGATTAGGGGTCCAGTCTGCCCGCGCATGCGCATCCCGCACCTTATACTAAGTTGCTGCTCAGAAGGCTCAAAGCTTCACTAGGAACGCAATAATGTAACAGTCGATATACTATTCTGAATTACTACTGTTTGCAGGCAACAATGCATTTCATGTTGCCATTATAGACGAACATTTTGGGATGTCTGCAGTTTCTTGCAAACACAATAGATTAGGGAGACGTATATGATTATGACTAGTGTTATACTAAGTACTATTTACTACATATTCTACTAAAGTACAGGGTTTGCGTTCATTTGCAAAAACTTTTACTCCTTGGCCCACAATGAGTCTTCTGGAACATTGCGATGCGCCCCGCATGCGCCCGCGGGGCCCGCCGCGCGTTCTCTCAGCTATTGTAAATTTGTCGTTATTAACTGAATGCCGCGACGAAAACGATTACAATAATGGCGCCCTTTCGCGCCCGCAACAATAATATCTCACACCTTACGGGAAAATAACATATTGCCTTCTTGCCATTTTAAGTTTAGTTACACATCGTGAAAGCTTAATTGAAACAGTGTTTACAATTTTGTAGCTCTTTCTGTACGATGAACAGGAATTGTTTGCATTTCAGGTTAATATTTTGGTTTAGGCTATAGATACACTTCTGTCCACTTTGAGGAAAACGGTCGTGAAGTTATACATATAAATAATGTATTTATTTTATCACCACATTATCCCTATTCGATAATAACGTCATTTCTATTGTCTCTCAGCTGGTGCCATAACAAGCTAAGCCGAAACATATAGGTATTTTATTCCGCCAGGCAGGCCACGCTCTGCCCCAATAGCACTACTATGGATTTCCATAAACTCAAAGAAAGGGGCACGGCTCCATTCTTCCTAGGGCCCAGGTGTTAACTAGATAGAAGCAGGCTTTAATTGAGAGACAATATAATACGAAGGTCTCAATGAAAAGCTAATGGGCAAGATGTACGCTACAATCAAATGCTGTCAATGCACAATGTATCTAACATTACATATACATCACTATTAATCACATTAATATAAATTCTAGAAGTGACATGCAATAAAAAATATGCAGGAATAATATTTAAAAAAAAACACGATTACCAAAATAAAATGCATTTTTAAATAAGTAGAAAATTGGAATATTAAATTAAATTACAATTCGTCTACCCAGCAGTGGGACAGTTATAGGCTGGTATTATTTATTTACTTTTTATTGAATACAAGCTTTTATCTTAAGGTGGTAACAAAATAATATTGTAATACCAAATGATTTGAAAAGAGTAACCATGGAGTTATTTGCCGGTTCTTCTCCATGGAAACGACCAACGCGAACCGTGCACCTTTTTCGACGTTTTATAAGTGCCCATCTAGGCCTATGTGAAATAAAATATTTTGATTTTGATTTTGAGGGAAGCCCGTAGCGTACTTAGCTCATAAAGGTGCAGGAATTACTTTTTCAAGGTCAAAGTCATTCCTGAACCTTTATGCGCTTGGAGGATTGTATATTGATGATTTTGATGATTATAATCGACGATTGACTATTGATTGACGATTGATTGATTGATTGACGACCCGAATGGCGCAGCGGTAGTGAGGCTGCCTTACGTTCTTAGGGTCCCGGGTTCGAATCCCGGTAGAAGCAAATGTTTGTGTGATGAGCACGGACATTTGTTTCTAGTCATGGATGTTTGTATGTATAATAAGTATGTATTTACAAACAAAAAGTATATATGTAGTATATCAACTATCTGGTGTTCACGACACAAGCCTCGTTGCTTAGTGTGGCACTAGATGGCGCTGTGTGTAATGTCCAGCGATATTTATTTATAATTCTATAACTACTCATACGTCTTACAATCGCGAGCAATATTTTAATCAACATAAAACCTAGCACTGGCCTGCAAATTGCAAAAAAACTTAAGAAAATTTGAATTTCGCGGGCTACCCTGGAGCATCCACCTTAAAGAAATGCTTTGAGCTTAGCCTTAAAAGAGCTTATAGTGTTTGCTGTGTAGCTATAAATGCGACAGTAAGTTTGTTACCTATTCACAGCTAAACCATTGAACCGATCATCCTGAAATTGTACATATACGTTGTCAGGTGAACAAAAATGGACCTAGGACTCCTAGGATACCTTTCATTACGAAAAAAGTACTGTTACCGAGAAAATCCCCAATAATCTTCATTTATGATAATAGATGGCGCCACGTACGTGTCTTTCGAATCGATTGAAAATTACACAATAACACTCACAAGCCGCGGGCAAGCGCTAGCTAGTAACATAATCAACAGAACTTATGGCGGTAAAGCTCGATACTCAGTCGGATTGGGTTAAATCAATGTATATAGGTACATAAACAGGTTGAGTTTAACGTTAACTCATCGCAGAACTGAATACGAAACTATATGGGTAGTAGAGCTAAGTCGTCAAAGGACCCATTACCTTCATTTTGGGAGAGAATGAAACAACATCGAACGCACATCGTGTCAAACCGACATTCATCTGTAATTCAAAAAATGTAAATCTAAAATCCTCAATAAATAATCAATACTTACATACCTACCTACATTTAAGAGACATAAACATTAAATGAATATGGGATGAGCAGCGAATAGCATTGGACTTCACTAGTTCAAAAAAACTTGCCGTATAGGTACATAATTAAGTATGTATTTTTATTCGCGACGAGACAATATCGAAAATGTAGCACGTGCTCTGATTTAAATCATTATTTACATTTTAAATATATAATGTTTTCATCGTGTTGTACCCGTACTGCTACGCATGTGGAATCACTAAAGTCCATTTCAAACTGTTGGGATTTTCAACCTTGTTCCGTGTAGAGAGTTGAATTTGATGAGAGCGGTTTTATTAGAAACTAGCTGTAGCCCGCGACTTTCGTCCGCGTGAAATTATTATAAAAATACTATTTTCAACCTTCTGTTCAGCGTAGAGAGTTGAATTTGATGAGAACGGTTTTATTAGACACTTGCTGTAGCCCGCGACCTTCGTCCGCGTGAATTTTTTATAAAAATACTATTTTCAACCTTCTGTTCCGTGTAGAGAGTTGAATTTGATGAGAGCGGTTTTATTAGACACTAGCTGTAGCCCGCGACTTACGTCCGCGTGAAATTTTTATAAAAATACTATTTTCAACCTTCTGTTCCGTGTAGAGAGTTGAATTTGATGAGAGCGGTTTTATTAGACACTAGCTGTAGCCCGCGACTATCGTCCGCGTGAAATTTTTATAAAAATACTATTTTCAACCTTCTGTTCAGTGTAGAGAGTTGAATTTGATGAGAGCGGTTTTATTAGACACTAGCTGTAGCCCGCGACTTTCGTCCGCGTGAAATTATTTTAAAAATACTATTTTCTCCGTTTTTGCAACATTTTTCATTGATGTCCCACCTTTACTGTTGCCTTTCTCGATAACTGGGCTATCCGACAGTAAAATAATTTTTCAATTCGAACCAGCCAGTAGTCCCTTTTTTTTCGGATGGGAAATCATCAAATGACTCCTCCCGCTCTGGGCGGAGCAGGAGGGAGTGTCAGACTTTTACTGACTAAAACCCATCCATGTTCCTTCATCGCCCTTTGTGTTCCGGGGCCACGGTATCTCTTTCGAATAGTCCCGCAGCCCCGGCAGGCTTCGGCTCTTGCGGACCCCTTCCCTATTGCTGACTCTCTTTGAGGCGCGCGTGGAACACGAACGCGCCGTCGACACGGCCTGTCGTCATGAGACGGACGGACGGCGAGCTAACCCATAGCTCCCCATCCACAGGCCCGCGCCTACGGTGGCTGGAAGCCACCACGTGGCCCCCGACGCCCGGGGCGTCTCCCGCGGCGGCCGGGACGTGAGGATATCTCCCTCTCACGTTCCGCCACCTCCTTCGCTAGCATGACTGCTTCGCAGAAGGAGGTGACGGCGTCCCATTCCGTCTCGCTCCAGACCATGGCACGAACCAGGGCCGGAAGCGAGAGGTCGCCGCCGCCGATCGCCACCTCGAGGACACGGCGGTGCTCCACCCAAGCAGGGCACACCTCCACCGTGTGCTCCACCGTGTCCTCCGGTCGATCCTCACAATGGAAACACCCGGGCGTCTCCTCCCGCCCGATTTGGTGCAGGAACTTACCGAAACATCCGTGTCCAGTAAGAACCTGCGTCAGGCGGAAGGTGAGGACGCCGTGGCGTCTCTCCAGCCACTCCTCAAAGAGGGGACTTACCGCCACTATTGTGGCGTGCCCTGCACGGGGTTGCGACAGTCGCTCTCTCCATGTCGCCATGAGATCACGCCGGAAGTCTGTCCGCTGAGCGACAATTTGCCGCGGCAGCGGAGTTTCCCCCCGGCGTAGCGCTTCCGCGCGCCACTCATGTAGGCGCGTCAAGACTATCGCCTCCAGATCCCATGGCGGCAAGCCAGTAGTCCCTGAGATAAGCTCGTCAACCAAACAAACTGTTCAGCTTTATAATCCTCTAATTATAAAAATCTCGTGTCACAGTGTTTGTTATCGAACTCCTCCGAAATGGCTTGACCGATTTTCATGATTTTTTTTTGTGTATATTTGGTAGGTCTGAGAATAGGTCGTAGGCTTTTTTTTAGTCTCACACACACACATCAACATTTCCACGCGAACCAAGTCGCGGGCAACAACTAGTATTAGTATAGATTTCGTTTAGATGTGTCGTAGTAAAATGTCAGGGTTTTTAATAAAGTAACTGAGCTCAATATCCTCACCAAGCTTGGTATCTACCTATCTACTAGGTTGACGCTTAGCATACAGTGGGATGTCTTTCTTTTTGTCTTAGATACCTAGAAAACTTCAACGGGTACCAATTACCTACAGGGCTATCTTTGGATCCTATCTTCTACATATTGTCATTAGCAGTCATTAATAGTGATGACTAATTTACATCGACAGTAATTATAACTTTGTAAACTTGTAAACATTCGTTGTCCTTGTCAGGGATGTCGCTTGTCAATTTAGAGAATAGTGAACGTTGCAATTTGCAAACGTCGAAGTGTTCATTGAAACAGCTTGAAGAGGTGTAGGAAATTATGTGAAAAATGAAGTTTTATTAGAAAGTAAATAAGCTGTGACGTTCAAGAAACCCAGTATGCTCTTGTGGTGGATCACAGGCCGCTCCCTCTCACGGAGAGGAGCCTGGATGACTGGCTCCCAGCTGCAGGAACGATATAGCCTGATTATGTTAAGTCGTCATGCGAATTCCGTACACCATTCCGAACACTGTTCCAGACATTTGACCGCGTGGGTACAAACTTATTTTTATTAGCTTATTAGCTTCTGCTAGCGGCTTCGTCCGCGTGAAGTTTGGTAATTGTCCCACGGGATCTTACTACCGGGATAAAAAAATATCCTATGTTTTAATCCAAGTTATAAACTACCTGTGTGCAAAATTTCATCCAAATCCGTACTTTTCGTTTTAGCGTGAAAGAGTAACAAACAATCATACATCCACTCACAAACTTTCGCATTTATAATATTAATAGGAAGTAGGATTTGAATAAATTATCGTTTTAAATGATCTATGTGTTAGGGCTTTAGAAGGATGTACTGAATGCGTGGTAACTCTGGTAACCATTTGTGCGTCGAGTTCCCTTCCACGGTCCACCTTGTATATTAGTAATAACTAGCTGATGCCCGTGGCTTCGCTCGTGTACAAATCTATTTATTGGTGAAAACAGCATGAAAATCTGAATATGAAGTTTATCGCGAACAGATAGACAGACTCGGCGGAGGGCTTTGTTTTATAATATGTAGTGATAGTGATAATATGCATTTTGTTGATGTTAACAAGTTTGAATCCAAGTGTGAACCATCATAACCGTAATTACATAAAATTTCTAAGTGTTTGCAACCCTACACTCTTGCATCGTAAAAGTTTTAATAAAAGTATGATGCCTCGAATATTTAAATGAGTCTCGATTGGCATGCAGTAATGTGCCGTAACATAACATAACCAGTATGAGGACCGCTTGTCGATGAGATAATAAATCACTTAAGTTAACTCTATTAAAAACGCTGGTCATTAAAATGCAGAAATGCTGATTCATAGTTTTGTCTCAAGGGTGAGTGTGAGCTCGACTACCCGTCGCGAGTTCTTTGGTTTGATTCCCGCTTGCTTGCTGCTTCGCCCGCGTAGCAGTCGAAAGAAGTATTCTATGTCCTGAACCAGGTCATGATCAACCTGTGTGCCTCTCATAGAAATCGATTCAGCCGTTAAGGCGAGAAAAGGTCACAGACAGAGTATCTTTCGCATTTATTTATTATATTAAATTACTAAGGAAACTATGCAAGCTCTGGTTTCTATCTAGGGACATGTGAATAGCAGAAAAATAAGGAATTCCCTATTTTCAAAACAAAATCCTGGTTAACCATTATTTGTGGTTAAAGTTCATAGGCTGTTTAAAATGTGATTGCAAGTCTGCGCTATCATAGTAAGTAATTAATTAGCTGGAATATGATGGCACACGAGAAATGCACTCCTTTAAACCCGGATCCAATATTGTATTTATTTAGTTCTTATAAAGAATATTTCAATTAAATCAAACGTGTCTTGTTCACAGAGAGAACGTGGAACAAGAGTGCGATGTATCTTCCAACATTCACGAGCACAGCGACTTCTAACTACGAAGCCAATCCAACGACCGAATCGATACACAACAGTAAAGCAATATTGTAAACATCTGACAAATAAAGGAAGACGTAGAAATGGCGGGATCTTCCGAAGAGTTCAATGTGACGGCCACTGCGTCAGATATCTACACAACGACGATGGCCAATATGGTGGACATTTTGAATGAGAGCATCTCAAGCAACACAAGCAGTGTCACCAACGGTACGTCTCCAGTGGTGCCCGCCGGGCCGATGGGCAGGATCATGCTGCTTGTGAAGGTGGTGTACGCCATCGGCATCGTGGGCAACGCGTGCGCCATCATAGCCCTGAGGAGAGGGGAGCGCCGGGTGCGGAACCGCAAGCATCTGCTGCTGCTTACGTCTCTGGCAGCTAACGATCTTGTGGCGCTGGTGAGTGAAGCTGCACTACCTTTATTAGGGTTCCGTAGAAACTGAACCATTATAGATTCGTCCTGTCCGCCTATCTGTTCGTCTGTCTGTCCGTCCACATGTCACAGCTCCGATACTGTTGACACCAACCAGTTGAAGAGGTAGGTCAATGAATGATGAGATTTGCTTCTAAAACCGTAAAAATTATGTGTCCCTCTCCCACCTCTAACTTTAAAGTAAGAGGAGGAATATTCTGACAATATGTAGGCTTGTAAAACGTAAAACGAACTTTCAACGAAAATTGGTTGGAATAGGATTTTATATTTAGTTTTTGAGATAGGTATAGGACTTTTTCGTAAAACTGCAGCAGTCACTTTATTGTTTTTCATTAACATACTATGAAAAAGAAATTTATTTTCGCTGTTGATTATAAATTGACCTATGACAGAGCGTTAAAAATAATGTTATTACATTGTTTGGTGCTACGAAAGCCTTTGTGTGCGAGTATGACTCGCACTTGGCTGGTTTCTAATTACTTGGTCAAGATAACGACCGTTTTTTTTTTTTTTTTTAGGATGGGATATCGTCAAATGACTTCTCCCGCTCTGGGCGGAGCAGGAGGGAGTGTTAGACTTTTACTGACTAAAACCCATCCATGTTCCTTCATCGCCCTTTGTGTTCCGGGACTACGGTATCTCTTTCGAATAGTCCCGCAGCCCCGGATAGTCCCGCAGCCCCGGAAGTTAATGACCCTATGAGGAAAGTTTTGAGTATGAGTGTGGATGAGGGGTATAAGAGTAGATGAACAAAGAGAGTGTCATCCTGAACTTCGACAGTTAATTATTTCGACACGGTCTCAATTTCGAATAACAATAGTTCGACTACTCATTGCTTCGACAGAACATACTTCGACAACGCACACCTTCGAAAAACACTACTTCTTGCACTTGTTCGGCGGATTCCTATTTCGACAGAACATCTCTTCGACATAATCGCTCTGCAATTTTTATTTAATCATTTAATTCGAGCAACAAGTCTGTGACAATCATAATAATTAGAATTGCTGCAAAAAAATTTGTTACTGAAAAATTACATTGATACAAATTCGTTCCTAAACGGAATAGTACACGTTACTCATATGTCTAATAAATAATCAAGAAGACTTCTGTACCTAAAACCATAAAGCGAAATTCAATTATTATTGTCATATTTCAGAGCAGTATTATGTCGAAGGTATGTTCCGTCGAAATAGGAATCCGCCGAACACGTGCATATCGAAGAAGGGATCTGGCGAAGTAGTGTTTTTCGAAAGTGTGCGTTGTCGAAGTATGTTCTGTCGTAGCAATGAGTAGTCGAACTATTGTAATTCGAAATTGAGACCGTGTCGAAATAATTAACTGTCGAAGTTCAGGATGACACTCGAACAAAAACAAACGATGGGTGGACTGTGTGAAGAAGGATATGGCAAGCAAGGAGGTGTCTGATGAGAAGAGTAGTAGTACTACTACTACTTATCGTGTGGTTAGTGTCTAACCTGGTGTCAGAGTTTTTAAGCCGCCCATGGGCCTCTGACTTGGCTTTACATGCCGTCGAGAAAATCTCTCAGGCATGCTGGTTTCCTCACGATGTAGAGAAGAGTAGTAGTAGAGAACTATGGAAGTAGAACACATGCTACGTTGACTAATAAATTGGGATAGGGCAGGAGAATAATGATAGTCAAATTATTAACCTCATCTGTTTTTTGGTATTGAGCATGCAGGTGGATGACTATATGAGTAGGGGAAGATCAAAGAAACGATACATGGACTGTGTGCAAGATAATAATGACTAGAAAGGCGGTAGACCTCAACCTCGTCTCGTAGAGAGCGGTATATCTAGGATGCGAAACGAGAGTGCCGGAATGAGCGTTATCAGAAGATAGCTTTTTGTTTTTAGTCTTGCTGTGCAGGTTGACGGGCATAGTGATCAGTACGACAGGAGATACTTCGCCCAATAATAGCTACCCGTATTTTAACCCTGATGAAGAAAGATGGCCAAGAAATCATGGAGCATCTCAAGCGTGAGAATCACATAACGTGGTCGAGAAACAGATACTATATACATCAAGTTTATATACATTGTAGTAATGTGTTATTTACGGCTCGAGTTATTGACGCCTATGGATGGAATACAAAAGAAAATCGTAAAAGAGATTCCGACATTGATGTACGTGATTTTATCTACACCGTGTATAATGAAATGCTTTTGTACTTTAACTACAAAATCACAAACGTTAAAAAGAAAATGAAAAGCAGTTAGGTAGGTAAATGAAAAAACCAGCGACGGCAATGACATTATCCAACTAGATTCACAGTACCTCTAGTACAGAGCTCGTGGAACTATCTCGGCATGTAACGGCCGGACGGCCGACAGAATTGTTGAGGTGGTCGTGGCCGACTAAAACATACACACGCGTGTGTATGTTTTTGTCGGCCATCATTATTGTCTGTGCGTCTGTGCTTCACTCTTTGGGAAACATGACAGCTGTCACTTGTGATTGTAAGGCACTTTACGTCCCTCCGCTGGACGCCTTGCATACTGTTCGCGTTCTAGCAGGTTTGATAATAACGTCATTTAAATTCCAAACAGGTGCCTGCATGTTTATAATTAGACGCGGAAGAATATTTTTTTAAATTTGTAACACGTGTCGAAACATTCCAATGGCTTTTAAGTTGTTGTATCATTATACCTATTGGTGACCTGTTAAAAACTACTTTTTAGACAATTTTTCACTTTCGATTTTACTATTCTTAAATTCCTCTGATTCATTCATTTGCACTCGATTGCTAAATCCAATCGCAAAACCAGTTACCGCGGTACCTTCCGGATTTAACTATTAACAGTACAAGTACGTACACATGGAGCATTTGATCAGCATAGGTACCCGCAAGTATTGGTGCTAGAGCAACCAGTTAGCTAGCCGTCTCGAACCCGCTACATAAAGTGCAACATTACGAGGACTATCCTCCAAGCAACGCGCTCGTATAAAACCAAAGTTCACTAGTGCTCTTTTAATCCCGGTACTACGATCCCATGGGAAGCAGGCATACGCTGGAACGGTAAGGATAAGGGACATCGAAGCGCAACCTGTTGCCATGAATTCGGTACATGATTTTAGACCCCAAAGGTTGAAATGTTTAATCGTTATCAAGAAATCTTAAATGTATACGCTACATTTAGCTTTCTTTTTTCGTATCGAGGGTGCGATTTATTCTTGGAATCAATACGTGACCCCACGTCTGTATGGAACAGCTGGAAAAG
Source organism: Xestia rhomboidea (assembly GCA_963853795.1). Lineage (NCBI taxonomy): Eukaryota > Metazoa > Arthropoda > Insecta > Lepidoptera > Noctuidae > Xestia > Xestia rhomboidea. Next base: position 17,300,837 of record OY970778.1, read on the forward strand.
CTGATTTTAACTTTGCGGATAGGGGTCCAGAATCTAGATACTAACGTCGTCGTAACGGCGTCTCGACCAGGAGTCCAGAGGTATTGCGGGTTATCACCCATACCTTGTCGATGTTCCACACATTTGCACGAAGCGCTTGCTACATGTTTTATGATGCGCACAGCCAAGGAGTGGAATTCCCTGCCTGCGTCGGTGTTCCCGAGTTCTTATGACATATATATATATATATATATATAATCTAATCGGCTTCTCTTGGGTTAGCTCGGTCTATCGTCGAACACATCTTTGTCCTCGGGAGAAGATTTGGGTCAAGAGCAGCAGAGAGTTTAGCATTTATTATTAAAAAAAAGAAAATTAGTCGGGTTTTCAGGCCTAGAAAAATTGTCTTTTTAGAGAAGTAGTGTCATATATCTTGTGTCAATATAGAGTTTTTGTATTGCCCTTTACTCGCAAAATATATATATAAATAGCATGATAGTACCTAGATGTAGATCATGCAGATGGTATGGTTCGTTGTCACTAGCACCATTAGCTGTTGCATGATGGAACTAATACTGATGTTTTTTTTGAATCACTTAAAATAATGGAACTAATGTTGAATTTTGCACACATTATTATTGTAGGCAGTACCTCCAGTCCCTCCCCTGGTGTTCGCCAGAATGGTTACTGACAGTAGACAGATTGTAGCCGATCATGTATACAGCTGTTATTAAACAGATAGAATTAAGCCAGGATGTATCAGCGTATATAATAATTGTGCTTGTCATGCTTGTAATCCCCGATTTATTTGGCTAGAGGATTAGGCCTCACAATGACATGGATGTTTGGGAGTGTTTGTTTTATTTAAGCTAGAGTAATAAGTAACACATAAAGAGTGATATAGGTATATCACCTACATGTAGGTACAGTGCTCATCGCTTATAAGGTTGTTGTTCGCTGTTGGTTCTATAAGCTCTTAGGCTAGAAGGAAAAACCGACAAACACATTTGCTACTAGGTATGGGACGTCCATAAGTGTGGCCTACTGATCTCTGGGGGCCTAAAATGGCCGCTTTAGCAGAATCTTAATATGAATCACGTTAAAAATGTTATTTCCTAAAATGGACTTTACATTCATAAGCATAGGGTCTATTTTAAGAATTTTTGTTTTTAACGTGATTCATATTTTGATTCTGCTAAAGCGGCCATTTTAGACCCCCTGGTCTCCTATCGACGCAGAATCGGCGGCCGGTCATAGAGCTATTTGGATGACGTCTTTCCTTTTAATAGAAGATGTTTCCACCGGCTCAAACTAATTCAGCGTTGATAAGTGTGGTACCTCCCTTAACGAGGAGTTCACCCTTATTATTGTAGGATGATTGATTGAAGTCGGGCACTAAGTGCTATTCGGTTTTTCTTTTAGGAATTTCTCAGTAGCAGCCAGAGAGCCTGGATTTGTGCCTGGTTAATGGCAATAGGCTAGCCCACAATTACACTTAAACATATTGGCGAAATGTAGGAGTAGGTAGGTATTGTAGAAATAGCTCTGCCTAACCCTTCGGGGATGACAGGCGTAATGTTGTGTGCGTAATATAAGAAGAGTAACCAGTGGTTGTGTGTCAGGTGGGCATGATGGGCGCCTTGCTGGTGGGCGAGCACGTGGCGGGCGCGGGCACGACGCGCGCCTACTGCGCCACGCGCGTCGTGCTGCGCGTGTTCGGCATCGGCTCCGTGTGCATCGCGGTCACCATGGCGCTGGAGCGCTACCTCGCGCTCACCAGGCCCTTCCTCTACCAGAAGGTAAGCGCAATCTTTATTATATTACAGTGCGGCCTGGCCGGCATGGTCACATTTTTTCTCATAACATTCATTGTAAGGAGCCAACAGCGCCACTGATAATTAAAACAAGATCGCCATTAGTACGTACTGGCCACTGGCAGCGTTTCAGTCATGACGTAAGTACATGAGAACGGCTATTTGTAGCTTATGCCAACGAAGTAAACAGCTTAGCGGTTTCATGACCACTCTGCAAACTACGGGTTTGCAGGTTCAAACCCTGCAAACATTATTTTCACTTTTTGTGATTTGTTAATTTTTTTTTTGATGCTGTTAGATTGCCTATATTTCTTTTTGTATTTAAATTGTTTGCATTTCTATATTTCTTTCTTTTTCGTGATTTTTTTTCCAAAAAGTAATAGAGAAGTATGGAAGAAGAATACAATCATGCTGCGCCGACCCCAAATAAATTGGGATAAGGAGCAGGAGTATGATGATGATTTCTCGAAAAAGTAGTATAGCGAACGGAAGCCTGATAAATTCACGTGTTCTTGACGTGCAAGAACTGTGCTGTGCTATTCGCAATAATCAATAATCCATACGCAGATTATATTTACAGCTATATTGTTATTGGTCTCATTCCATGCATCTTGGTGAGAATTTAAGACCTTCCTGGACTGTCATCGAAGGTCTGACGGTGGAGACAAAAGTCAGTTGCAAGAGGTTCGCAACAGTTTGCAGCAGCTATATCGTGTTTGGGCTCATTTCATGGACCTTGATGAAAACTTTGAACTTAGCTAGAGTATGACTTTCATCGAAGGTCGACGATGGAGACGGAAGGCAGTTGCAAGAGATCATCAAGAGTTTACAGCATCTATATCGTGTTTGGGCTCATTTTATGCACCTTGATGAGAACTTTCGACCTAGCTGGAGTATGACTGTTATCAAGTATCTGAGGATGATAACGTAAGGCTGAGAAGGCTGGCGATGGAGGCCCTTATTTAGAAAAAACAGAATATTTTAGCGATTAATGCAAATATTTCAAAGAAATTAAATGAAATGTTTGTTTGGTTGGTTGAACGCGCTAATTTCAGGAACTACTGGTTCGAGTTAAAAGTATCTATTAGTGTTGGATAGCCCATTTATCGGAGAAGGCAACAACGAACAACAACGTTACAACATTTATATAACATCACGCTACAATCAATAGAAGCAGATCATCAATGAAAAATGTTGCAAAAAAAGGAAAAATATATTCCTTTTGAGATCTTTCGTTGCGTGCGCTGCGTAAACGGTTAAAGTTACGCAACAACCGTGTATGACGGAATTGTTCCTCTTAAAAAGTTCTATAAAAAGTCCGCGATAGCATTATTATGTCTATCTTTTAAGGGTGTCGCACACTCTCTCTAACCATTTTTCTGTCTCTCTTATATTACGCAGACGAAGTTGCGCGGGTCAGCTAGTTCATTATAAAACAGTTGATTGGAACTTATATGGTTGTTATTTCCCCGTATAAGAAACAAACAAACATACACGCATGAAGCAAGCATGCAACATGCAACAGCATGCAAGCGAGCAAGCAACATGCAGCAGGCATGGTTTCTGTCATGGCTCCGGCGCTGCGGGGCTCCGGCGGTCCCTCGCGTGCTTATCGTCGCAGATGTGTCTATCGCTCACTACCTCGCGGGCCGCCTCACCTCTCCGCGCCTGCGCGAGTCTAAATTACAATCTTGGGGTAGGGCAGACAAGACTTCGTGGAGAGAAACATGACTGAGATCCTTTCTGCATTGTACTTAAGGTGGATGCTCCAGGGTAGCCCGTGAAATTCAAATTTTCTTACGCTTTTATGTAGCACGTTTTATGTAGTATATGTTATGATCTATATGTCGCAGGCATATCGTAGAACACGCCGTATTACGTAAAGGCGCGCCGGATTGCAAAACGTCGCTGTTATGTTATGCGGCGTCTTCACGTTCCACGGATTACAATTCGGCTCAAAATAAAGTATGCCGCATTGAATGAGCACTTCGCGTTCGTCAAAGCGGCGTAAACGTGCCGCCCAAATACAACCGGGCGCATCTTCGATACGCCGCTTGCTTGCGTCGCTGAAAGCGAGCGAAGCGAGCTCGGTACTTAGGGCACCCGACGTTAGGTTTGGTTAGGTTACTTTAAACCCTGCAGACAGAAATAAGAGCCCCGCGTTGCGGGGCTACGTCGACTATGCCTTATTTTCGCAATTTTCAGTATTTTCATTCGGTCGTTTCTTCTTGCTGACAATAGGGCTGAACGTTGGACGCCGCTTTGTCTTGGTTTTTTGGGGTAAAAAATCATGTTTTGTGGTCAAACTTAATGTAACGCACTCAAAACATTGTGCTGATGGATGGATTGAATAGTACGGGGGTCGTGGAGGTGTTTCAAGTAAAAATCTTACATTAAAAACTTGTATTATTAGGTATGGTGTAAAACAAAAAAATTATCGCAATGACGGGGAGAACAAGTGCCTTTCGACTTTGTTAAGAGGTTTTTTTTACACCATTTATAAGGGTGGTATTCAGACCTTAAAACTGAACAACTCTCTCCATGGGACCACCATCGAAGTCATGATAAAAAGTCTATTGTCCCATACATATGGGTGGGTTGAAGTTGTGTACTGGACAGCTGATTGTTTCGGTCGTGGTTCAATATTATTATTGAGTCCATAACGTGTTGTACTTATAGGTTTGATGGTCTGTACCACACACTCATCATCATCACCTTCCTGCCCTTGACCCATGTCCCAAAAATCGTGTTGCACCGACCCTTATTTGGGGTCGGTGATCGGTTGTCTTTATTTGAGTCGGAATCCACGTTCTTCCTTTGTCCCTGTCAGTCACTATTGTGCCACATCTTTATATGACCACACATTTCGCATACACATGAATGCGCAAATTCTACAGTATTTACAAAGGATTTGCCTTTACTTCAAGTGGTCGAGGTCCACCGGGCGACCTTGAAGTAAATCCTTGTCCTTTAAAGAGTGTTTGGATACTTACACTTCAGACGTTCAATTATATTTTCGTCCGTTGCAAATAAATAACACAAATATGATCTGAATTACTTTATCCATTGGGTTAATAAACACTTTACGAATCTACAGACAGTTGTATAGTTCGTTTATCAACCGTTTTAACCCAACAAAATGATATTCTTGAAATGTTTTGTAGTGATAGACTACCTACAGTAAAAATAAACGAAACGCTCCTGGTTGGTATCGATTTAGTGTCACGGCTATAAGCTAGATAAACTCGAGGCTGCCCTGGATCAGAAGAGAGCTGCGCACACGCACGTCACGACTTACGAGGGTAGAGCGACTGACGAAAATGTTCACACTTTTGATTTTGAATTTGTTTTGGTAATTTTTGATTTAAAATGTAACCCCTTCCTTGTATATTTTGGAATAAACACCTGGCTTCGACCACAGGAAGTAGACCCATAGTCAGACCATTTATTTCAATAAAGCCATTAAATAGGCAGCGCTGATGAATGTGAAATACACAAAATATAATTATTAATTTTAGTAACCTTATGAATAAAGCTCCCGCACTTGTAGACTTCTGCCATCGCAGTGAACTCATTCAATAATGTTATCGATTTTCCAAAATGGGCATTTGCCATAACCACCCAATTTTATCAAAATCTGTGATTACTGGTAGATAACGCGACTGCGTAGGTACATCGGAAGCATTCCAAGCGGCGCACGAGCCTAGCCTACCTACCAGTATGGAGGAGCGCTGACTGACTGCTGACGCGGCTACCGAGCTACATTCTGTACAAATACAAATGATAAATGTCTCGTTGGTCTAGTGGTCGCAGGTCGTCACTGCCGAGCATGAGCTCCCGAGTTCGATTCCCAGATCAGGCAGGGTTTTCTATCAGAAATTTCTAAGTAATAGGTAAGTAAGAATTTGAATTTGTGCTCGTTAGATGGCAATAGGCTCTTAGCTCCTTGGCCTTTTAACATGGGACATAAAAACATAACTGGCGAAATATGGGAGTTCTATTAGGTACCTACACCTCTGCCTAACCCTTCGGAGTAACTAAGTGAAAAAAAATAACCGTCAGTGCAGCTTTACATTGACATGTAGATCCAGGAGCAGAAAACATGGGCCGCGGTATCTCTTGCGAACAGTCCCGCAGGACTGTTCGCAAGAGATACCGCGGCCCCGGAACACAAAGGGCAAAGAAGGAACATGGATGGGTCAGTAAAAGTCTGACACTCCCTCCTGCTCCGCCCGAGCGAGAAAAAAAAAGGGATCAGAAAACATTAATAAGTAACCGTAGCAGCAGACAAGTCAATATGTCGTGGAGCTATGTAATGAGTGGGTGTGGACGAGTAGCACGTGTACTTGTGTAGTGACCGCTATCAGTAATCTGTTACCATGAATGAACATAGTCCATGTTTTATGATTGTTTCTGCTTGTTGTGGTATTGGTGCTGCAGGCTCCCACAAAGATCGCTACAGCAAAATGTTGACTTCGAATCAATTTGTAATTTTATAAATTGTATTGAAGATTCAGATTTTTCGGGAACGTTGCGGTTTAAAAGAAGATGTAGTGACATATTATATTGAAAAGAGTATACTATGGTTTGGTTGGTTTGGTCATATGGAGGGGATAAGTGAAAGTCGTCGTCGAAGAGTGGCGACGCCGGGAGTGGAGGACATACTGATCTTATGAATTGTGGGGTTCTTCTGAAAGGTCAGGTGCGTACCTACCACTGTCTAGTATACTCGCAGCCGGCGCGCGGCGCGCGTGTATGTCCAGATGTACCTGTGACCGTGAACGAGGCTTAGCGAAGTGTGTAACGATCGTAGCAGGTGACGTTCTGTGGCGTCTGCCGACCCCCATAGAAAAATATGTATTTATGTAGTGAAGATAAGTCAGATCTCCGTTTCTGCTGATTAGGATTCACTTGTTATTTTAGCATTCCGACTAAGTGAGATGAGATCATTCCGATCACAAACACAAACGTTTTGTTGATCATACAAATTGTAGATTAGCAGTTGTGAAGATAATATCTCGGCGCTAGACTTATTGGTTCGCAATCTACGTCTCAGCGATTCTAATTTGAGTAAATACCAAAACTTACATAAAAACAAGATAAACAAGTCATGAATACAACTGGCTTTATCGTTAAAACGTATCTAGGATATGAATTTTATTTAAAATTAGGTATATAAAATCGAGTTTGAGTCTAACTCTCGAATCTAATTAAACAGAGTGAATATACAATCCCTGATTTGATTTTGTACAGAAAAAAGTAAAAGAAAACAGTAGGAGAGGGAGCGCCGTTAGGTACTATAAATGATTCCCACTGCTGGGCAAGGCCGCTCCCTATGACTTCCAGTTGTTTCTATCCAGGGCTTATAAATAAATAAATAAATATCGCTAGACATTGCACACAGCGCCATCTAGTGCCACACTAAGCAACGAGGCTTGTGTCCTGGATACCAGATAGTTGATATACTACATAGATACTTTTTGTTTGTAAATGCATACTTATTATACATATTATAAACATCCATGACTCGGAAACAAATGTCCATGCTCATCACACAAACATTTGCTCCTACCGGGATTCGAACCCGGGACCCCAAGAACGTAAGGCAGCCTCACTACCACTGCGCTATTCGGGTCGTCGTAATTCGCTAATGTGGCACAACATTATCCATCTTCAGTGTAAAACTTCCCCACAGCGCGAGTGCAGGCGACTCACAGCGTGATAGTCGTACACATACCTAATCATGTATTTGCTTTGTGACAGGCAGCGACAAGTTCCAAATGCCTTTGCATTTATTAAGTTCTAAGACATATTATACTGTTTCGTCACTAATCCATAATAGCAATGAAATACCAATTTTGTGTTCTTGGTTGTGTTTGATTTGATCGCTGTTAAGCTAAGGGCCTTCGTTTTTCCTTTTCCTGTAAGCTCACTCGTCCGTTCTCGGTACAGCCGTACAATATCTCAGCTGAGTGCTCTCGTCAGTACGTCTGACAGCTCAACAGCTCATCTTGTCGAAGCGATCAAATCAATACAATTATTTTTAGCTACGGCAACACGCGCCGGAATGCCCATCGATGCGGTTCACATGTAAACAACGTAACATTTCATAAATTGTTATGATCATTCAATTCAGCACCCAAACGGTTATGAGCTATCTCTACGAGTGAAATAACAATTTACTCCATTTGTTTTGTTTTGGTTGATGTTTGTGTGAAAAGTGTGAATAGTGACGCCCATTAATCAATTAGGTACCGACAGCTTGTTATTGTTTTAGTTTCTAAATGAATTGACAACTGTCTCCGCCCTCCCCCTCCCTCGCTATGACAGTCTCGTCACAAGTGTTTGTCTTCTAGGAACAATTACCGTTATTAGCACTTAATAGAAAATAAGTGAAAGCACTCAGTTTTGTGCCATTCTAGATAATATCAACGTGCAGCGAAAGTAAAGAAATAGGAACTTAGTTAATTTGTGTTAATGGTTCGGTCACCACGCAAGAGGTGTTTTAGCGGGCAGTTTGTGCTATTGTTATGAGCAGCACCAAATAGGGGCACGTGGACATAACAGTTAAATGAGTAGCTCGTAGGTACCAGGGTATCAGATCGATCAGGAGGCAGGAATGGCACATTGTTTGCGACCACCTGCGGCGTTGCGAGCTTGACGTCAACAACTTAACTCCACGACAAATACAGACAACATCAGCAAACGTAATGGGAACGATATTAATAGAAACTAGAGTGATTATCTTGATTATCCATTGTTTCAAACTTCCTTAGCAAACTACAAACGGGAAGCGAAAATGCCACGACCTTGACGTTTGAAAAATGTAAACATTCAATTTAATTCAACTCTTATTTCCTGCTATTTTATTATACAGCCTCCTGCTATTTTTGTAATATTTTCCTTAATCAAATTACGTAATCGGAAATTCTGATAGAAAGTGATAGGCATTCGACTTCCAAACGTGCTAGAAATAAAAACTGTGGGGCGGACGGACTGTTATGTTTGGATTTGATCTGATTAATATTTTGCCCTCAAACGACATGACATGACACAGCATATTAACCTATAGGTAATGTTCCCACCGCTGGGGCACACGCCTGACAGGAAGCTGACCTTTCTATCGTAGAGAGGACTCTATGATAAATGATTGGCTATAAATCCACAGCATCACGCTGGCCCAGTGCGGCGGTAGATGTCCCACTGTCTTCGATTGGTTTGGTTCTAGGACATGACGACCGCTCGTTGTTTGTCTTTACCGTTTTGAGAGCAGTGGTGACGAAATAAATTACGCAAAGTAATCCGCCTGTTTCGGTTTGAACCCACGACCTGTCAATCGTAAGTCAGGGTCCACCACTGCTAACACCAATGCTCACTTCGACCTATCATAAACTGCTTCCGAAGGTACTAACATGCTCGTTAAAAATAGACTCTTCAAACTTAGCAACCTAGAATAAAGTGATCATCAACTGTACAGTAAAGCATTACAATTCAAACAAACGCCATTTTTCTGTAAAATAAATACCTAGCCTTCTGAAAGTGTTGCAATAACTCAGCGAGTCAGCGGCTACTCTCAACACTCGCTTGGATCACTAAGCCCTGCTCAAATGTGCTTCTCTCTGTACGTCACGTGTCTGAAGCAGATTGAATAATAAAATTGCTTCAAATTCAAATTGAAATCATTCCAGATCTAATGCGTGAGAGTATCTAAGGAGCTTTTAGTAGGTAGCTACATCATGTGGGTACGATTTTCTAATGTTCCCTTTTTTATTACAAGCTTATAATTAATTTCACCTGTCCCGTGTCACATGTTTGCAAGTTTGTCTGTCTGTAATCAAATCTTGCAAGTTAAATTTGATCCTCTTCCCGGTTACCGATTGAGCTGAAATTTTGCACGCATTATATCGCGGGGCAATGCAATATTATGATAACGTGGAGCTGATCTGATGATGGAGCTGGAAGGTGGCCATAGGAACTCCGTTATAAAACGACATAACCCCATCGTATTTGGGCTTTTATGATTCGTCTTAACGATTACTTTGTCTCTAGATGGTATCCAGGGTTTGATGATGGAGCTGGTAGGTGGCCATAGGATGCCCGTAATATAACGACATAATCCCATCGAGTTTGGGCTCGTTTGATTCGTCTTGAAGAGTACTTCGGTTCTAAATGGTAACCAGAGTTTGATGATGAAACTGAAAGGTGAACATATTATAGGATCTCCGTAATAAAACGACGTAACCGCATCCAGTTTGGTCTCGTTAGATTCGCCAGGAGGAGTACTTTGCTCCTGGATGAGTCTATGAATACATATTTTTTCTTACTTTCTGTTTTCTTTAGATAATGTGTGCTCAAAACATTGCATTGTGCGTACTACGAATTACTACGGGCTACGGAAAAACGCCGCTACGCGTTACGCCCTATGCCGTAGTAAATCATAAATATAGGTACAAAAAGTTAAAAATAAATTAAAAAGTTATTTTTTTTTTTTATAAAAAAGCTTTTATTTAAATGCGCTAAAAAGAATAAAATAAACTTTTCCTTTAAAACTTTTACTATCAACTTATAACGTCATTACACAATTTTTATGATTTAAAAGCTTGTCGCGAGATTTACCCGTGTAGATAAACAACTGAATTAAATAACTTGAACTAATTGATTTTAATTAAAAAAAAACAAACTAAGTAAATACGAGTATAGATAGGTACGTAAATCAAAGTAAGAAGGAACATGGATGGGATTTAGTTAGTAAAAGTCTGACACTCCCTTGCGCTCCGCCCAGAGCGGGGGTCATTTGAAGATTTCCAATCCTAAAAAAAAAAAAAAACTCAATCAAAAAAAAGAAAAACACAAAAAAGTGAAAAATGACTTTAGACCTTTGTTTGATTGATTTGGTGCTTTTGTCACCAGCTTCTGAAGCTAAAGTTATTTTTCACTTTTTTGAGTTTTAGTTTTTTTTTTTTGAAGTCGGTTTTATTTTTTGCAAAAAAGTTTTTTATTTACTTTTCCATATAGTTGTTCCCAAACAAGTCGCCATTAATTTATTTTACATTATTATATAAACATGTTATGTTAATAGGCTTATCCCCAATAAATGGAACTTAACATTTATTTAATTCAACGGTTGTATTTAAACCAATTACTGTAACTAAAACTAGAACTAAAAGAGTAAGAGATAACATAAAATTAAAATATACAAAATAACAAATTAAAGGTTCACACATTCATAAATTCCTTTCACAATACTTCTGACATGCCAATAAAATCTTTGTCCATCCATCCGCAAACATACCTAACTGTCGAAATCTGGGTGTATTGTACACATCTGCTTACCCCCTCAGAGCATACAGGCGTGATGTAACGTAATGATCTAAATATATAAAAGAAGAAACTGACTGACTGACTGACTGACTGACTGACTGACTCATCTATCAACGCACAGCCCAAACCGCTGGGTCTACAGATTCCAAATTTGACAAGTAGGTTTCTTATGTGGTCTAGGGGTGCACTAAGAAAGGATTTTTCAAAATTCAACCCCTAAGGGGGTTAAACGGGGCTCCAAAGTTTGCATGGGGAAACAAGATTAGTTAGACTATTTTATTCAAAACTTCGCAGGAGTGCTCCTATAGATAAATGAGTAGAAACGGGTTTCAGGTTTTTTCAGAATTCAACCCCTAAGAGGGGGAAATGGGGTGACAAAGTTTAAAAATCAATGCACAGCCTAAACCGCTGGGTCTACAGATTCCAAATTTGGCAAGTAGGTTCCTTATGTGGTCTAGGGGTGCACTAAGAAAAGATTTTTCAAAATTCATCCCCTAAGAGGGATAAACGGGGTTCCAAAGTTTGTATGGGGAAATAAGATTAGTTAGACTATTTTATTCGAAACTTCGCAGAAGTGCTCCTATTGATAAATGAGTAGAAACGGGTTTCAGGTTTTTTTCAGAATTCAACCCCTAAGAGGGGAAAATGGGGTGACAAAGTCTGAAAATCAACATGGGTATAGTTTGTATGGTGTATCTGGTCAGGTGTATTGCAAAAACAACGATTTTAAGATTAAATATGGCGGACCTGAAATACCATCATCCCCTGTTGGGGTGCGATGGGGTTGAAATGTTTAAAAATCAATATGGGTGTCGATACCGAGATTATCAGGGGTGCTGATTACGAATATGGCATTTATTTTGAGTTCCAGAAGATGATGGATTCGACTTCTTTGTGATTTATTGTGATGATTGTGATTACGATGATAATGATTGTGATTACGATGATGATGATGGTGATGATGATAGTGATTGTGATTGTGACAATGATGGTGATTGTGATAATGATGGTAATTGTGATAATGATTGTGATAATGGTGGTGATCGTCATAGTGATGATAATAATTGTGATCATTATGAAATTTAGCACATAGATAGTTTATAACCTGGATTAACATGTAGGATACTATTTATCCCTTTAGTATGAGCCGTGGGACAGTTACCGAACTTCACGCGGGCGAAGCCGCGGGCAACAGCTAGTGTTGTATAAACATTAAACATCCAAGCGATTGCAGCAATCACGACAGATTTGCCGTCTATGCTTTGAAGAGTTCCATTATACATATATCTGCGAAGATCAGCATCGTCCTCACCTTCCGCCTGACGCAGGTTCTTACCGGACACGGCTGTTTCGGTAAGTTCCTGCACCGAATCGGGCGGGAGGAGACGCCCGGGTGTCACCATTGTGAGGATCGACCGGAGGACACGATGGAGCACACGGTGGAGATGTGCCTTGCTTGGGCGGAGCACCGCCGTGTCCTCGAGGTGGCGATCGGCGGCGGCGACCTCTCGCTCCCGGCCCTGGTTCGTGCCATGGTCTGGAGCGAGACGGAATGGGACGCTGTCACCTCCTTCTGCGAAGCAGTCATGCTAGCGAAGGAGGTGGCGGAACAGGACAGGGAGAGATCCTCACGTCCCGGCCGCCGCGGGAGACGCCCCGGGCGTCGGGGGCCACGTGGTGGCTTCCGGCCACCGTAGGCGCGGGCCTGTGGACGGGGAGCTATGGGCTAGCTCGCCGTCCGTACGTCTCATGACGACAGGCCGTGCCGACGAAGTCTGACACTCCCTCCTGCTCCGCCCAGAGCGGGAGAAGTCATTTGATGATTAGGTAGAGACCTGCCTGATCTAGGTTTATTTAAAGTTTAAATAAACTTGTGTCTTTACATAGCATAATTTAATTAGGACAGTAAAAGTTTTAAAATAAAATAAATCTATTATCAACTAGGTGAAGAAAACTCAAATTGGTACTTAAACATTAAAACTAACTTAAGTAAATATGTACAATTATATACGAGTGGATAACATAATCAAACCAGAACTTCAAGAAGTTTTTCTGTGTCCATATAATTAAGTATTGCTAAATAGTCCGATGTCGGTATCGACGCGCAACCTTTTGGCGTTAAATAGCTGAAAGCAAACTCACTTTTAAAAGAATAGTTCGTAACTACTTAATTTGAAGTCTAGTCATAATAAAATAAACAAAATTTTAAACATCTATCCACTTAATAAATTGCATTGTAAGAAGAAAATTCATCAGTTTCTCCTTAGTCTTTCTTATGAGGAAACTGAAGACCTTCTAAAAATTCAAAATTAGTAGACGCTTTACAAACTTTCATTTGTTTTTCGGTACTACACGCACAAATAAACATTACACAAGCAGACAGATACACGCACACACACAGATACACTCACACACATACACAAACACACCCATATACATATGCGGTACTTAGATCTTTCTTGTAGGTTTATGTTAACTCGAATTTTTAATTATTTGTATAGATTATATCATTATTATTGATTTTATTGAATGTATGAAATTTATAATCCTTAATAATGTAAATTATAATCCTAAATCGATGCAACTTGTATGTCTAGTTTGGTTTATTCATTGTAGTGAAATCTGTTAGGGGATGGCGCTGTTTGCCGAGATACAGGATCCGTCCTAGTTCGGCAACAGACGATTCCATACTAAAACTTGTATACTAAGCCTATCAAGTCATATATAAAAAAAAAAAAAAAAAAAATTAAATATTATAATAAAAAAATATATATTAAAACATTTAAAAATAAAAAAAAACAGTAGCCCACCAGCGCTGGGAACAGGGTCTGAGCTGCCGGTGGTCAGGACTCTTGAGAGAGGAACCTCCTAACAATACGTGCCGTGTCCAGAAGTACTGCTTACTGAATCACGCCCTTGATCCAGCTGCCAAGCGAGAGCCTCCTAAGATGTTGGTCGAGGCTCTTGGCTATTAAGCCATAGGCCGACACGACTATCGGCACAATGACTGCTGTACTCACGTCCCACATGTCAACAACCTCGCGAGCCAGATCTAGATATTTGAATTGTTTATCTTTCTCTGCTTTCACGAGGTTCTCGTCATGCGGGACCGTTATATCAACAATCATCATAATAATTATTATTAGGTTTCTCGTTATTTTCTTTTTAATTTTTGGTATTTTATAAAATATCTATTAGTTTATTTTATCTGTATATGTGTATTAGTATCAATATAAGTATATAAATTCTCGTTTACAAGAACTTAGTTTTTTAGACATTTTTTTGTACCCTATCACTATGTTTTCCTATTTAACCCAAAGGTTGACTGGTAGAGAATGCCTTGTGGCATTAAGTCCGCCTATGTACCACTATTCTACATGAAGTTTAAATATACAACATGTAACATAATTAACGCACATCCTGAAATTACTTTGTTCAGAATCGTTTACTGAATCGATTTCTATAATTTTTAATATAGGTAATTTTTTATCACAAAAATAATTAAAGCTACGTAATTTATAGCCACACTACCCCTGTATAGTCCAAGCAAACTGAAATGGACCGTAACTCAAGGCAATAAGACTTTTAAAAGTGCAGTTTTATTTGTATTCCGCCATTCAATACAAAATAAAGAAAAATGAACCTTATTTCAAGCAAGTTAAAGTCTTTACAAAAACAGTTGAAGTAAACTTGGCGATTTAACCGCAGGCACACACTGACAGACACTGGATACAAAGGAAACAATAGTTACCCATACTAACAAAATGCGAAATATGACATACTTGTTTTAGTTCCCTTTCTCGTGCAAATTAAAAACCTGGGATAGAGCGAGATAGCCACCATGACACCCGCGGCGCCCGCGCTCCCTACGTTGAAAGCTAACTTAAATAAATGTAAACAATATTTAGTCACGCGCTAACTTCCGTACAGTGTACTTATGTACTTATGCAAATAGTTTCCAATAATTGACACAAAATGTTCAGTGAAATGGTGCATAATAGTGAGGACTGAGGCACGGTGTGGTGTGGTGATAATGTGGTTCGAGCTGGCAGAACATTCAAGTGAACCAAAGGTATGGTACAAGAGTAGACCGCAGGGTAGGACTATGTTAGCTGCTACTTCGTGGCCATGGAACGTTCCGTCCGAACACAGCCATCGACAGGGGAGCCGATTCTCGTACACGTACTCGTTTTCAAAACGAAATATGGGATTAATTCGATGAGAATCCCCAATCAGCTGATTTGACGACTTTTTTTGTGGGGACGTATTAAATCGTTAGTTTAGTGTAAAAAATTGGATAGTCAACGCTTTTGATAAAAAATGACGAAGTGCTTTCTAAATTAAAACATCAATTAAGAAAACAGGCATTAAAATGTATTGAACTTTTCTATTGAAGTTGAGTCGAGCGACGACGTTAACAGCTGTCTCGAACGCGAGCGAATACCTACTAGGCTAGCAAGACTCACACAGTCGCATACGTAGGTATGAGACCTACGTATGCGACTGTGTGCGTTCGTTGATTTGTACTGTGACTACAATATTCTTCCGGAATTAGGAAAACTAATTTATTAAATAATCATTGCCTAGATATGTTTAATAAAAAATTCAGTGCATGAATTATGATTATAACATAATAAACTAATTGGGGTGTCTGAGGGTGTGCGTTAATTACGTTACATGTTGTATAAATAAACACAAAACTACAAAATTCTACATTTCCTATAACTTAACTACCTAGGTACTTACTTATAGAATTGAACTTTAGAATTGAGAAAACCGTGGATTTAATATTTATTTACTTAATACCAGTCATAAACTATAAATATAATAATACATATAATTATATATCTAATAATAATATATTCCTTTATACCTACATATGCAAATAAATAAATAACTATAAAGTACCTAATAAAATAGTGCAAGGTATACCTACGTCTAACATAACACAGTTTGCTCGTGGGCTTCGTAGCAATCTTAGCTACAAGTCAGTTTGTGGTTCTTGAAACATCATTAAAAATTCCTGACGTACTTTGATACTCGTACCTAAGTAGGTATTACGAATCAGAACTTTACCATTGTCTAACACTAATCTAGCATTAGCCTTCAAAGTAGTCCGTGAATACGTTTTTTTGCGTAAGAAATTTTTAATTTCATAGAATACTTGAGTTCGAAATATTCTCTACTTTTAATTCTGAATTGAGATGCTTTAATAAAGTGCTACAATACACGTGTGACGTGCCTGTTACAGTATGAAGGTGAGGCGCTCCTATAGAACATAGAACGCTCTATAACAGATAGCACTTTCCTCCGACATAATAAATAACTATTTTTAGATCTCTCTGGAAGAGATTTATGTGTTTTCGAGTTCAAATCGATATTTTTAGGTCACAGACTTGCTTCAGGAATGTTAGGAGGAAAACAAACAAAGAAATACATGACCGGCGAAGATTCTCTTACAATAGTTGATGCTTTTCTTTTGGTTAATGCTATGGAACCGACACAAGCTGAGAATTATTAATAATGTTCGTAATTTATTGATTGAATCATTTGGACGGAGTAAACAGTTATGGCCGGGATCTGCGGAAGTCCCGTAAGTGATGAGGACTGATCTCAGCTCCCACAACCACTGTTATGTAGGACTCCCATTATTGATCTCGACATAGTAGTTGAGCAAGTCAAGAGCAGAGTGTGAGCCTGTGAGGTGCTCCATCACTTCACTCCGCTTAATACTATATCAATGAACATCACGGATTTGTTTTCTTTCGTAGACGAAAATTATGTGAATTGCATAAATCGCATTTTACGTCGTGATGACGACGTAAAATATGTATGAAACCGAAATTACGCGATTAAAAAAATAACGCTCCTTTGACCTCATCCTTAGATAATAAAACATTTAGCAACTACCTACCTACGTAAATGGGCAAATGGAGCAAATACCTGAAAGTTTCACCTATGCAAAACACTGTATCTAATTTATTTATTAAAATAAATTATATTCTGTAAAATTAACCAATTATGAAGTAGTCAATTAATGTAAACAATTGGTCCGGCGCTAGCTAGTATGCGCGCCGCGTCGCCTGCGCAGTGTTTGGGCATTGTGCGGCGTGCTTCCGCACAGTAATTACACACGAGTGTCACTTCCGTCCCATGCCGCCGACCTGTGCCGAACTATGCCGAGCATGTGGCGGCTCCAAAGTAGTGAACCGTACAGGTGCACAAAGTGAACATACCGAAGAAATAAGCGTAGCCAGCAACGATACACCCAGATTGGGACTTCGAATTAGATACAGCGAAGCATGCATGCATGTATGCAGTAGGCCATCAACCAGGCCCACTACTGACATGGAGAACCAACTCTCTTCCCCCGATCTGATAATCTACTGAAAAGCCAACGTTCAGCAGTCACGCTTAACAGTAATTAGAGTGGCAGTGATAATAACTCATGTTAAAAATCATAAACCCAGCAGTGTTCAGCAGCATATGCCATTAGAAAAATCCGTCAATATACTGATGTAGATACCGCTAGACTGGTTTATTTTAGTTACTTTCATAGTATAATGTCTTATGGCATTTTGCTATGGGGACGGGCTGCAGATATTGAGTCTATATTTATTCTGCAGAAAAGAGCCATCAGAGCCATATATAATCTTCGTAGGCGCGATTCTCTAAGGGAACTGTTTAACGATATTGGCATCATGACAGTACATTGTCAATACATCTACGAAAACATAATGTACGTCAGAAAAAATCTGCACCTTTTTGGTAAAAGGGGTGACAGACATAATTACAGTACTAGAAATAGGGACCAACTAGTTCAGCCAGGCTCGGTAAAGTAGACTCATCTTTCATGGGGTACTGTTTGAGGTGCTATAATAAAATTCCACAAAGTATTCTTGAACTGAATGAGACGAAATTTAAAACATGTATTAAACGCACACTATGTAAGCAAGCATATTACAAGTTGAGCGATTATATCGCTGATAAAAATGCTTGGCTCAATGCTGGTCCTGCTCCACAAGGACAGGGGCGCTTAAATTGATAGCATTAAATGGTATTGTTGGAGCTGCTGAAGATTGTACAACTATCTTTGCATTGTATAGATTCAATCTCTTTAGTATTATATAATCGCATAGCCCATATTGTGTGAGTACTATGTACTAGAAAGCTCTCATTCACTGGAAACCTACGTCTTTTCTTGACTTGAATGTGCCCTGGCGGTTGAGAATATGTCATGCTCACTCAAAAGTCTCGCTGATGGTGGCGCATGTGTCGGATCATTTAGTTCCCTTCAAAATGGTTGAGTTGAATGGTGCTGATCTATGCGTCATGTCCGTGAACGGGCGCTGTCAGTTGTGACTGGTCATCTCTCAGTTGCCATGGCTTATTTTAATGAATTGTTTTAGTTTTTGAATTGTTTTTTTTTTCTGTTTTGTTTTACTGTGGACACTTTTAACGTGCACATCTTGCTACATTGTTCTCACATAATATACCATCTCAACATGAATGATGTAACCAAGATTTTGTAACAATATTCTGATTTAAAAGAGTGTCCATGGAGTTTCTTGCCCGTTCTTCTCCATAGAGATCTACGCTAGGGAATGGGCAACTACAGTACTTTCACAGTTTTTATGTCTTGTGACTGGGACTGTAGCTACATTTAATTTTCATCTTTGTTTCGACAATTCAAAAGTGCCTGTAACTGGCTTACTTGAAATAAATGCTTTGATTTTGATTTTGATTTTGACTTAGCGTACCGTCTTTTTGCTCGTATATAGTGTAGGTCCCAAAATGCTGCCCTGAGGTATACCGTAGGAAAAACAACTAGTAGAATACACAAGTAAGTAGTTAATTAGATGTATTGTATTGAAAACCTCGGTTATAAATAAATAGTAATCTATATATCTATATATATAAAAATGAAACCCGTTTTCCTTGGTCACGGCATCACGCGTGAATGGCTGGACCGATTTCACTAATTCTTCTTTTGTTGTATTTGTTATTATTAGGAGAAGGAAATATTGAAAAATATACATTTAATTTTGCATATTTAAAAAAACGCGTATAACGAATGTCAATGTCATTCACAGCCATAGACTATATTGAAAGAGCATTGTTTGTTCGGAAACGTGGTTACTTAATTAAATTCGAGCATCATTTGTTCGGAAACATCTTTTAAGGGTGTCTCACACTCTCTCTAACCATCTCTCTGTCTCTCTTATATATCGCAGACGAAGTTGCGCGGGTCAGCTAGTACTTCATATTTATGCATTCTTGAATCAAATCTCATCTTTTTTTTTACTAGCCTACATCGTGTCCCACTGCCGGGCAAAGGCCTCCCCTTTCTCCTTCCATACCTATCTGTCCTGTGCGATCTCTGGCCATGTTAGCCTTGCAAACGTGATCAGATCGTCACGCCACCCTCTCGCCGCGGTCGACCTCGACGGCCGGCGTTGTCCTTCCTCAGGCGTCCAGTGTGTGACGATCCTTGCCCATCTCTCGTACAAGCTCTGAGCTAAGGTGGTCTCAAATGGCCACTTTAGCAGAATCATAATAGGATAGTAATATGAATCTTGTTAAAATTCTTAAAATTATCACAGACGCAGTTAGAATTTATATATAGTTATGAATAAATTGTCACTCACTTTGTGACCATTTTATGAATTGTAACGTAATTCATGTTATTTTCCTATTATGACTTTTTTGCCAGTGTAGGCCCCCAGAGTGGCCTCAGACGCCGCACCTGAACATTAACATAGCTAACCTGGTTACATTCACCTGAATACATTGACGGCTCCCGTGACTCCCATCTCATCGACTCACGCAGACATAATAATATCGCCATCTTACTTGCTAATCACTGGATGAGGAGGAAGCAAGGATTACATGATGGAGGTAGCCAATATAAATGGTAATTAAAACCATTAAGGCCCCTTTTCTATATCTTACATTACGTAGACCTGTCAGTCAATATGCCACGCATCGTAGCTATTGTTTCTTTAAACAAAGTTAGCTTGAAATATCCTATCCGCGTCACCTACCTGTCACGTTATTCATAGAAAAAATCAAAGAAAGCTTTTCAGTGACGTTTTGTTTCTAACCGTCCGTAAGCTAAATGTCAAACACACAGAGATAGCAACCTAAAATGGTGTATAGATAATAGTTTATAGATACCATTGAGATATTTGTGTCTCTTACGAATATACTATGTCATATTTAGGTATAGAATATGAACCTCTAAACGAATTTGACTACTTATGGTTTTATTCTGACGAAGATTAGGATTCTTTTTTTGTTTTTTTTTTCGGATGGGAAATCATCGAATGGAGTCCTCCCGCTCTGGGCAGAGCAGGAGGGAGTGTCAGACTTTTACTGAATAAAACCCTTCCATGTTCCTTCATCGCCCTTTGTGTTCCGAGGCCACCGTATCTCTTTCGAACAGTCCCGCAACCCTGGCAGGCGTCGCTCTTGCGGACCCCTTCCTTTTGCTGACTCTCTTTGAGGCGCGCGTGGAACACAGACGCGCCGTCGACAAGGCCTGTCGTCATGAGACAGACGGATGGCGAGCTAGCCCATAGCTCTCCGTCCACAGGCCACGCCTACAGTGGCCGGGGGCCATCACAATCTCGGAGACACGGGTACCCATTTAGATTTGTACAGTAGTCGGTAGTCACAGTCTTAATGAAAACAAAAGAGGAAAGCGAAAATCGGTAACAATCTTTTACAGCACATTTTGTATCGTATACGTTTGGGATATGCTAAAACTATATTGATAAGATAAATAGGAATATTGTGCAACTACAAAATAGGTCGATGTAGCGTTTGTCATTGTCATTAGACTTTCTAATTCGGAGATAGGTGAGCCGGTGAGGCACTTAAGTTCGTCCTGTTTCGAAAACGTTTCATCATTTGTTTATTTAATCAAAGTTCTTTGATGTAGGTAGGTACTTACTCGAATGGATTAATTCTATCTGCCATTTTTGAAACTCTAGACTTAGAGACATGAACTACTATCTTTAGGATTTCTATTACCTTCTTAAAGGATAACAAAAGCATAAACCTAAAAGCAGTAAGATCGTAGATACGCTTAAGTAAATAAGTAAGCAGATAAAGTGCAAATAAATCTTAGAACCTACGAGGCATAATATGCAGAAAATAGCTCTACCGACATTACATCGGCACATTCCTAGGTGACGCTATAATGGTCGTAACGTATGACTTAATAGCTGCGCCCAAGCGGCTAGCGCTGACCGAGAATATGGTACATAACTAGTTTTAGAGGAATTCCCACCACGCGCCACGCAGTGAAAGGCTACACAGGAAAATAAAACACATAATATGAAATATTATGGTTCCAGCTGATGGTACTTTAACGACAGTTTCACACGATCTCGTGATCTCATGAACAAAGTTTACACATCGAATATTATTTGATTGTTGGAATATTGTATTTCCGCTGCAGAATTGTTGAATGTGGTACTGCTAACTTATTAACAGTAACTCTGTAGTCAACTTTAGACACGTTAGTATACTATGGTATCCACACCTGGCACCTGGCACGCAGTAGGTAGATTTGTTACATCTGCAGTTTTCCGAAAACAACTTAAAATGTTGTATTTCATTTTCGGAATCCTAACGTTTAAAGGGCCAACAGTCATTGGGCGCAGTTTTAAGTCCAACATAACTAACAGAAAATTATTTTCCAAATGACCTGGTGAAGGTTGCGGAAAGGCCCAGCATATTTTTAGCTCACAAGTTACGAAAAAAAAGTAATTGCAATAACAATGCAATCAATCGAATAAGTCAGGAATATATAAAAAACTTGTTTCTTGGGATCGAAAGCCACCGCCGCCGCCGCGCCGGATTCACCTCTTTGGGGACATGCATGGTGTATAGTAATATAGTTATCCACTTATCTATAATTGAGACTCCTGACATGTGGGTTAAAAATGAATTCTATACGAGTACCTATAACTTCTGGGCATTGGCAAAAACAATTAAAGAAGGGAATTGCTCAGAGCATGCCACGAGTGACCGCAACACTCGCGACCAGACGGTGCTCCAACGCAGGAGATCTCCTAATGAGTCCCACTCGTGGTTCCAGCAAGTGACGTACTACGTGATCCGCATGGCGCTGCTGGTGTCGTGGTTCTGGGCGGCACTGCTGACGTGCGCGCCCATCCTCGGCCTGGGCCTGTACTACGACGAGGAGGAACACCAGTGCATCCGCTACCGGAACGCCGAGACTCCCACCGACCTCGCCTACGCCATCTTCTACGTCGCTTTCGGTGAGTACTCTAACATTCAAGTGGAGCTTTACAAAATTGTAAAGAGTACGTTCTCACCACCACTACAGTTAACTAGGTCGGTACCTATCAACAAATGTCGTGAATTAAATAATTCCAAATGCTCACCTCATTAACTCATAAAGAGTCAATTTATTTTGAGGTTTATCTAATTAGGTGAGACAGTTGTATTTCCTTGAATTTGCACGCATTACCGTTTTGCGTGTAGCTACTTAACTATCAATTGCGTGGTATTACGCAGTTTCTGGCAGCATGCCTAGGTTGGCGCTCTCCTCGCATGACGATCGGTGTCGGCGTTTAGTCGACCTCGGCTGTGCTTAGATATGGCGCAGGCGCTCTCAATGGGCTCGGTGACACAAACGACATGAAGGGCTAATAAAACAAGGCACGGCCATTCGTTTATTATTGTATCATCATGTAGGGAGTGTTTGAGCCAGACATGGCTATTTTGTGGTGAGCTCTGTGTCGGAATGTGTGTATCTATTTAATTTTTATTATTATTATATTTTATTCCCATTGTAAGGGAAGGCTGACCTGCTGCGCCGACTCTAAACAAATTGAGATAAGGACAGAGGAATGATGATTTTAAGAATAGGATTAAATTGAGATGTGAATGTGGTACAGGCACGATGCTGTGCCTGGTGCTGGTGTACTGCAACCTGGCGGTGATCCGCGCGCTGTACGCCATCAGCGCGCCGCGCGGCTCCGCGCCCGTGGTGCGGCGCGTCAGCAAGTCCAGCTGCCGCCAGCGCGCGCGCGCCGGCCCCGCGCCCCTCCCGCACCACAACGCCGCCACAGCCGAGGAGGTCGCCTTCAGCCGCCTCATGGCCACGCTCTCCGTGCTCTTCATGATTTGCTGGCTACCGCAAATGGTGAGTGTGTCTTCAATTCATGATTATCAACTGCAACTCAAAGCATTTATTTCAAATAAGTAGACCAGTTTTAAGCACTTTCGAATTGTCAAAAACAAAAAGATGAAGCTACAGTCCCAGTCACAATCATAATAACTGTAGTGGCCCATTTCAAAGCGTTGATCTCTGTGAAGAAAAAAACCGGCCAATTGCGTGTCGGGCCACGCACAGTGTATAGGGTTCCGTGGTAGCCCGTTATCACAATATAGAACGAACCTTTTGGTACAGCGCCATCTAGCGGCAGCTTGGTGAAACTTATGATATTTTTTTACGTTTTTTTATTAGTTTATTTATTTTAGATTTTGTTTTTCAATGCAAGTCTTTACCTGTTATAAACACAACTACTTCATCTTAGTCACTTTATATCATGATTTGTCAAATGACCGATTTGGTCGAGGCGCCATTGTTTAACTATTGTGTCTACTTCGTGGATAGATCATGGGTTATAGAATTTATTCTAAGGATTTTGTATTTGGTACAAAATTATCCAACACCCAAGTTCAACGACTATTACTGCTAAACTAATAAAGTAATTTTAACCGCATAGTTTTCCTTTAAAGTTCATGAAATGCACTATCGTCATGATTTTTTCCAGATTATTCAAGCCACTAGAACAAAAATGTGCACTTTAAAGTTTAATATTTCGTAAATGGAGTATTAAATCCCACACGATGGGGTAGACTACGAAAAAAATCATCCCCACTTCACATGTAGGGGAGCTACACCCTTAAAAAAAATATTTTCCAAAATTAAACAAACACCTCTACAAAATTACAGCTTTCTAGTACTAACGGTCTCTTAGCAAAACCTCGGACAGACAGACAGACATGACGAAACTATAAGGGTTCCTTGTCAGGACTACGGAACCCTAAAAACGGACAAGAAACTCTATGGACACTAAACTTATACTATCATTTACGGGATATTCTTCACCCGACAGACGAAGAAGAAATAACGAAATATATTTATCAACTTAAAATTGATAGCGCACCAGGACTTGATGATTTCACTACAAGATTTATATTAAAAATTAAAAATGCAATCCTTAAACCACTCACCCACATTTTTAATCTAAGTTTAGAATCTGGAACCTTTCCGGAGTGCTGGAAGGTGGCTTCCGTCAGACCAATACATAAAAGCGGCCCTACAGACTTACCTGAAAATTATCGACCAATCGCACTTCTGTCCATTCTGTCCAAAGTACTGGAGAAATTAGTTAACAACAGGCTAGTGAACTTTTTCGAAAAACACAAGTTGATATCAGACAAACAGTTCGGATTCCGACGAGGAAGGTCAACTGAAGACGCAGCTACGTTACTGAGTAACTTAGTTGCTACTTACACCCAAAAAGGGGAACAGGTCATAGGAGTTTTTTTAGACTTGGCAAAAGCCTTTGATACAATATCAATTGAACTTCTTCTGAGAAAACTAGAATGTGCAGGTATACGGGGGGCTGCACTTGATTGGTTCACGAGTTACCTATCTAATCGCAAACAGCTGGTCAAAGTAGATGAACACTCGAGTGACATGCTTCCCATCGCCTTTGGAATTCCACAGGGCAGCATCCTCGGCCCAACTCTCTTCTCCTTCTACATGAATGATATCTTAGACCTACAACTAAACGACGCCGAAATAATTTCATATGCTGACGACCCTGTCATAATTTTCCACGCTAAATCCTGGGAACAAGTGTACCGTCTTGCAGAAACCGGACTATTAACTGTGTCTGAGGCCCTTGACGCAAATCTTTTGACTCTGAATATAAATAAAACTAGTAAGTATATTACCTTCTTCAAAACAATAGCTTCTCGACCTTCACATCATCTTATACTTAAATGCCACACATGCTGCAGTTACCAGACATCACCGCTCACACCATGTACCTGCCTTGTTATAGATCAAACTCCCTCAATTAAATACCTTGGCATCACACTAGACGAAAACCTCTCATTCAAATCACATATACACCTGCTCTCTGGTCGCGTTAGGAAGCTGATATACGTAATGAAAAAATTACGTGACTGTACACCCATTGCAATTCTACGCACAATTTACCTTGCCTTATGTCAGTCAGTACTTCAATACGGGATTTCTGTCTGGGGTGCAGCCGGGAAAAGCACAGTTATAGAAATAGAAAGAGCTCAAAGAGCCGTTATAAAAGTAGTTTTAAGGAAACCTTTCCGTTACCCAACAGACCTAATTTATAAGGAGTTTGCTGTGCTAAGAGTGCGGCAATTATTTATCCTAAAGACAACTCTATTTGTTCACAAAACCCTGAAAAATAGATCCGATTATGAAAAACTTGTCTCGAAACGCGTCCTCAACATTCCCCTTCCCGATGCAATTAGCCTCTTAGCCAGACGATGCCCATATTACTCGCATATCCATATATATAATAGAGTCAGTAAAAGCTGCGACATTAAAGACATGAGCAACTTTTCATGCAAGAAAACTATAATAAAATGGTTTGATAAACTGACATATGAAGAGACGGAAGAAATCTTAAGTTAATTATACTATAAAACATAAAATAACTACAAACCCACACATCTGCGCACACACACACACATACATACACACACACACACACACACACTCATACATACACACACTACTCTCTCACACGACATTGGAATTCATTATTTTTTTACTCATTACTCCTTTTTATTATTGTAATATCATTTGGATTTTTTCTTTTTGTTTGTAAAAAGGTATTCCCCTTACCTTGCATTTATCACATCAACAAATGTGTTCTAATTTTATGTAAACGCAACTCCGGCCCCCAAGATACAGGCACAGCCTAGTTTGGGGACCTCTGCTTTCTAACTATTTTGTTAAAATTTCACTTGTTACGATTTTGTTATAATGCTAAACTAGGTTAAGTAAATGTCTGTAACGATGGATTAATAAATTTATTCTTTATTCTTATTCTTATTCTTATATTCCGTGATTGTTATTTAATATCGGGAGCTCAAAATAAACAACAATCACGGAAGATATCTCGTAAGTGACAGTATAAGTTTAGTTATAAACCGTGAAAGCTTAAAACAGTGTATGGACACTGTTCACAACATCCTCATCGTCCAAGCACTGCAATGTCGATCGATCTCATGCAACTGTTCACCAACTTGTAACTGGTCTATATTGGGCAGGGCTTTCGCTGCACCTTTCAATGTCACTCTTTGCATTCATCCAGTTTCATGGAGTTTGCGCTGGCATAAATGTTGCAGGTTTCCGCCCGTGGTCCAGGTCCCTTAGTCACTAACACCAACATTAACCGAAAAGTGGCCATTACTGGACATATGGACATAGGCCTCACCCAATATCCCATGAAACCCGATACAGTTTAGGCAACCACCACCACCACCTTCACTGAACTGGAATGAAGGTCTTGCCTTTGCAAGTATTAGTAACCAGCGCATCACCCGGAAATACATAGTCCAAGGCACTTATCGCCAAAATTGGCAGAGGTCTTTGTCCTCTTGACTTTTGGAGAAGCGAACTCTATGGCGCTGCAACCATACCTGGATTCGTAGAACTTAGAATTCTACGATGGATTATCAGACACACCGAGACAGGTACAATTAAGAACATTTTGGCGATGATGACGCATGATTAAGTTAGCACACCAGCCACGTACTGACATCGGTATCGGCGGCCGCACTGATCGACGTAACATTTGTATTCCACATGGGTGACCGGAATGCTACTATACAATGCGAAACGAGAGCTCCTGATGACCTTGGAGTGCCTTCAGCGAGATGAAGTAGGTACTATCGAGGACACTCCCGCCTGATCACCACTAAGCTAATTTTTGCTTGCACTCGCAACATAGAAACGCTCTCTAGCCCCGCCCCGTTGACTTTGTATAGAAATAATGAATGAAAGACAATACTGATCATACGAGAGTTATTGTTATTCTGCGCGCCAAATTGACGCTCTCCTAATAGGCCTAAACTTTAAGAGGGCGTGGCTCGGCGCCTCCGCATGATTTAAGCGAAAAAATGTTTAACTGATCAGGCGGGAAAGACCACGACTGTACATTATGATCATGAGTCATGAGGAGTCATGACTCAGCTCGTCAAAGGAGCATGAATTGCAATGAATCTTATTTGCAACTTTGTATGATTCTTATTTGGCATGTGTGATCGGTTTCATAACAGCCGCAGGAAATAATGAGCGATTTGTTTAGTTGGATACGTTCGAAATAAACTTCATAATAGTTTAAAACAATGAAACATTGTTGTTTGCTATTGCGGAGAATTTCAAGGCTTCTTCTTGATCAAAAAAGCAAATGTTTTGCATGTCTGTTATTGATGCAAACACTTGCTCGTCGTAGGTTAGTTTGTGTGTACGTGGCTGAATAAATGAATTTCGATTTCATAGATCTCCAAAGTTACGAAAAGTTCTTATTTCTGTACATCCGTCATCACACAGTTCTGATAGATTATGCTAATAGGTATACATAATTAATATCTATCTAAAAATAATTGGTTCGATCAACGAGATCGAAGTAGAACGAAGTAGAAGGTAGTAGATTACTAAGGAAAGCGATCAAAAACGAGGAAGGATTAACGTCTTATTTTATCCAGGAAATTCATTTCGGTTCCTCATGTGTCATCACAAACGAATAAATGATCGAACAGTATTATTATCTCTGATCTGTCATCGGCGCATCAATATTCAGCAGCAGCGGCAGAATTGAGCATTGTAAGCAAAGTCACGTTATTTATATGTATGAATGTGTTTGTGTTTGTGTTTGCATGCGGCGCATAAGGATGTGTTCGACTGCAGGCTGCTGGACACTTACCACGTGTAGCTAATGAAACCGTCACGTATAGAACAACCTGAATAGAATTGTGCTTTTATTTGAATTTAAATGAAAAACAGCGACGTATCTGTAACCATGGAGTTTCTTGGCAGTTCTTCTCCACAGGAAACGACCCAAATATTTCGATTTTGATTCTATAAAAAGTGTCCACTTGCTGCTTTAGGTACTATTCGCAAAGATAGAAGATTATTTTAAGACGTCTTCCAAGATAAATTGCTTATCAATTATAATTAACATTAGTATTCTTATCTCGAGTCTGAGCAGAAATAAAAACAAATGTGTTATTTGCCAATGTTTAACACGTTCTAACGTGGTAGGCAAAGCGCAAGTCATGGAGTAATCAGCTAAAAAGTGTCACCTGAATAAAAAAAAATTGAGACAATTTTGAACAAGCGATCCTAACTGAGAATAATAATGGAGATGAGGAGATGGTGTCGATGTTATAAAAAAAGCTTTGAGTTGGTGTGATCGGGAATAAGAAGATTTGACTATAACTAAACCAAGGAAAAGATGGATGGATTGTGCTATGGACAGAGTTGGGAAGGGAGCGAACAACACATACAGAATAAGATTTTGCGTGCAGCTGTGCTAGGCGGTCAGTCCCAATAGGCTATGAATGGGCGTTGATGGACAAAGAGCATGCACCTAAGCGGTAGGACAACCTAGGGTTCGTTGATTGATGTGCTACTATAGCCATCCATTTGCGTCGATCTCTGTGCGATAAGTCTTGACGTGTCAGTCACGTCGTGGCTTTACAACATTATTGTTGATCAGTACGTCGACTCGGCCATCAGCATGCCACGCGCGTCTCGAGCATTGGCGAAAATATTTCATTGTTTCTCAAATGGCAAGCGAAACAAACTAGAATATTATTCATATGAGCCTACATCAATGTCCGCATATAGCGCTTCATCATTGGACGATTATATTCTAGACAGCCGCACGTGATGAATAGATAATCATAATTAATCAAATCTTTCATTAGATAATAAATGTCTTAAGGCGCTGCGGAAACAAAAGATTAAGACGCCATATAATGTGTCTTTTATTCAAGAATCATAATTCACTAACAAATTGTCATCAATAGAATATGTAAGCAAGACCCATTCGCGTCAGTATACCAGCACAGGCGTGTGTTCCGTGCTGCGTTCTGTAATTGATCAATTAAACCGATTGCCTTCATTGATGTCCTGTTGGGATCCACACTCAATAATATCTAACAAGTTGTTTGAACTTTCTACATTACTTAATACACCATAGTTCCGTTAACAGAATAAGCTGAATAATAATTGCTCTAATTCCCACTAGTTCTAACGTAGAACTGTGTAGTAGAACTAGTGGGAATGACCCAAACTGTGGATACTTTGCACTCGATTACGTGACAAACTAACAAGTAGCTATGTAGTTATTACCCAAAGACTATGATTTGGTTGAGGTTTCGACAGTTTACAAAGAAATGACGGAATAACATGTATTAAGAAGACTACTTTAGTAAAGAAAGAAATGTAAAGAAATTACTCATGAGAGACAGAGTCGAAGCTATATTGTGTGAGTGCTATGTACTAGAATGCTATCAGTCGCTGGAAACCTACGTCTTTTCTTGACTTGAATGTGCCCTGGCGGTTAAGAGTATGTCATGCTCACTCAATGTCTCACTGATGGTGGCGCGTGTGTCGGATCATTTAGTTCCCTTCAAAATGGTTGAGTTGAATGGTGCTGATCCATGCGTCATGTTCGTGAACGGGCGCTGTCAGTTGGGACTGGTCAGCTCTTGGGTGCCACGGCTTATTTGAATTTTTTTTTTTTTTTTGAATTGTTTGTTTTGTTTTTACTATGGACACTTTTAACGTGCATGCACATCTTGCTACATTGTTGTCACATAATGTACCATCTCAACATGAATGATGTAACCAAGGTTTTGTAAAAATATTCTGATCTAAAAGAGTGTCCATGGAGTTTCTTGCCCGTTCTTCTCCATAGAGATCTACGCTAGGGAATGGGCAACTACAGTACTTTCACAGTTTTTATGCCTTGTGACTGGGACTGTAGCTACATTTAATTTTCATCTTTGTTTCGACAATTCAAAAGTGCCTATATCTGGCCTTTCAAGTAGGCCAGATATAGGCACTTTTGAATTGTCGAAACAAAGATGATAAATGCTTTGATTTTGATTTTGATTTTATACTACTGAGGCAATGCCTTCTTAAATGCAGAATGCTATAAAGGTTGGGTTCTGGACAAACCCTTACCTAAAACTTGAGAATACCTTGTACCTATGCCAATGTCATGACATAACTATCCCCAGCTCACATCAGCGCTGTACCTGGGGCTGGGCCCGAAGGCGTGGCCGCGGCTGAAGCCGCTGTCCGCGCTGAGCGACATCCTCATGCTGCTGAACTACGTGCTCAACCCCATCCTGTACGTGCTCATGCGCCAGCGCCGCCACCTCTCGCTCACCAACCTCTGCCACTCCATCGCGCATTGCTTCAAGCGGGTAAACTCTACCTATTTCTTGAGCATAATAATTGGGGAAATGAGTAATTTGGTTTCAGGTACTCGGGAATATTTGGGGCTTACACATTACTGTTTGTAATATGGCTGACCAGTGGCTGAACCTTTGCAAGTTTTATGTTAGAAAAAGCTGCATTTGCAACTTAACTGTTAAACTTTACTACTTACTACACCCATTACCGTTCGAACCGTAACATGGTCAACCTTACTTGGCGGCAGAAATCTGTACGGTGTTATGATTTCCGTTCCTCCCCAAGGAGCTCTACCGCTGTTTGTAGTTGAAGTAAGTTAGTTTGAATGTTTTGTTGTGTCCCCGACAGAGTCACAAAACATCGACGGAGTCCATGTCGATGAAGACGTCGTGCTGCCCGCAGGAGACGCTGGTGGTGAGCGACAGCTCGGGCGCGGAGATGCGGCCGCTGCGCTCGCCCGCCGCGCCCGACTACTCGCGCAGCATGCTCGACTGACACCCCCGCGCCTGACCACATATGTAATGAAGGATTTGTTTTACAAGACTACGCGTTTATTGATCAGTGTTTAATTGCTCTGTATCCATCAGTCGGGCTCGGGCAGTGGTGAAGTCTTCACATGATGAGCTTCTAAGACACAGTCGCTTGTGGCCACAAGATACTGCGCCCATGCTGGTGGTTTATAAAAGTGCAAACTGTGTGTTTGGTGCATACCTACTATTCAAAATGTGGTCGTCTTCGAATCAGAGTGGTGACTTTCATGCATTTCCATGACCAAAGATAGACAGTTTTATGTGATTTGGCCTTTAATAATAAGCTCTAGCGTACAATTAGATTAAGATTTGTTGTCGGGGTATTTATCTTCTGGATTTCGGCGTACATATGATAATCTTGTGAGGATCCTTTGCACCTACGACTACGAAATACATTGGTAATCCAACTACTTGCTGCTTATAAAATACAGACGTCAGAAGAATCAGTAGGTTTTGAATGCATCAAATCGCAGTTGATTTGGTGTGAAATATGCAAATTACACATTGACATGAATAGATACATAAAATATAGTAGGACTTACACTTGAGATCCCCGAAGTACGAAGTTGGGTGGTGCTGACTCTAGTGTTGATATTGTTTACGAGTATATATTAGGTAGGTAACCCTTAGGAGAAATACCGTAAAGATAATTAAAATATGTACTTATCATTAATAATTATAAAAAGATAAACGACTTACATATTTGTATCGCGTTATTTATAGAAGATGTATCTGTAGAGCTGCGAGCTGCGACTCGCAACACTCGCAACTTTGTGAAAGACTAGTCTCATATAGTTACCCGTTTTATTAGTTTATTAGCACAATGAATATTTTATTGGGCAAACTCTAACAACATTGAGATATAAAAAACCCAAGATGCACAGTTTCATACAAAACTGTCACCAAACACTCACCAACAACCCACTACTATATAAGTAGTTATCGTTATACTATAAAGTGCTATTATTGATCGAAGACTATAAACATATTATTTTTTTGAAAATTCAACCTTACGCGAATTATTTAGAGATGTTTTTACAAAGCAGTGTACAAAAAACAATTAATTTTACGACCAAAATTAAGGCATGGAGTTAAAAGCACAGAGAACGCTGCTGCGAAAAGTGAATAAACTTATTAATAAAAAAATTAAACATTAAAAAAATCTACTCCATTGAATAAGAACAGGAGCATTTATAGTTGCATCTGTACGGTAAATTATACGGCTATTGCTGAACCAAAGATTTCCTTTGGTAGGATTGGTCCTTATGGCCCAAGGATAGATTTTAATAAGTGGAGCCACCGCGATTTTTGATGTTAGTTTTTTGAGGTTTCGGCAGCTTCTGCTCTGGAGGAAAATAGAGTCTCAATCTGTATAGAGGCATTAATTATGCTACTATTCCAAGTTTGGTACCATATTCGTATGACCTAAGGATGCCAAATTATTTTAGGACTCGTATTTGCACCATAAAGATGTTAAACTACGTAAAATAAAATAAAATAAGTAAACATTACAGTATTAATTTTAAAAAAATCTAGAACAAAAAATCAAAAAAATTGGCACGATGTTCCTAGCCCTCGTCCTCCAATACCTCTGGATCCAATTCTATAATATCTCCGATGAGTGCTTCGCGGTCCATTACACTGTAACAAACAAGCGAGCAAACTAAAAGCGAAAGTTATTAAAACATAGATATACCTGAAATTATCGCAGTTGCCATTACAGGTCTTGCATAGGAGTGTGCATGGCATTCCTTCTCGCCTACAAGAACAACGGCCTCTACAGCTGTTCTTAGGTTCTTACATCCACATTTCACCAGCTCGCGCCGCATCCCACATACTGTGCTGGGTTGTCCATATTGGCTGCCATTGTCCTTCTTTTTCAGTCCATCCCCAGTTTGATGGGGAGGGAATGTCGGGTGAGGAGTCAAAAGCTTGTCCCTATATATAACCTGCTTGGTAGGCTGCACTAAGTGCATGCATTTTTAGAGCATCTCTTGTGGGGGGGATAGTCTGTGTTCTTCTGTGAATGCATGATACCCTCTCATGGCTTCTGCTCTCTCATCACCCAGATGATGTGACAAATCATGCGTAGCTATATAGCTGTGATGCTTTCCAGTACCAAAAGTAGTAGGATGAGCACGTCTGAACCAACAGTGTGTATTATTATGTTTGTTGCTCCATTCATCACCATGTGCTTGGCATGCAGTATAATGCGGCTATCAGCAAGTCCCATTAGGCCCCATTAGGTCCTCGCAAGTTACATTAGGCCCTATCAACAGCGTTTTCGTTGGTACTGATGATTTGATTGTCGGACCGATGTTAGTCACTATGTTACCGAGGTTTCCCTGAAGGGCATAGTATCCGAGTAGCATAAACAGTTCTTCATTATTCTAAGAATTCTGAAAGTTTGGCCAATTGCTTGGCAATTTGTAGTTCTCGTGTACTTGAAAGAAAGAAAAAGTATTTATTAATCTCACACAGGACATAATAGAAACAAAAATATAGAATTAGGTATGACACAATTATTTAAAAAGTAAACATGAGAAACATAACGAACTATTAAATTTAATTGGTCCTGTGCAAGGTCTAAAGGCTCCTATCTCAGCAAGGTGCTGTGACCTTTAAATAAAAAAGTCACAGCGCTGGTATTCTGATAGGTAGGTAGGTAGGTATTCTCCTAGGGGCTTGACGACGTATTCCTTGATTTTTTTCATTTCATTCATATTACAAAATTTTATTTTATTAAATTTTTAAGATCTATTGACCTAAATATTATTCCAGAACTGACATTTAGACATTCGATTGAATCGAAAATGATACCAAACTCGACTATACACCTAAACCCTAGTTATTAACCTCAGACTTTGTTAGGCTAAAACCCCCCTCCCCCCACCTGCATGAAAAATTCAGGTGGCCCCACTTCGAAAACTCATCTTAGGGATCCAAAGATCAATCCTGCCAAAGGAAATCTTTGGTTCAGCAAAAGCCGTATTCTTCGTTTTTTTTTCTTGTACAACAGCAACTATTATATTACGCGACTAAAATAAAAAAAAAGCTGTAATGCATTGTTCTTACACTGACAAAGCGGCCATTGAAATTTGCCGACTTACACTTGGACCGTTGAGTGAAGTTTTCAGACAAATTAAATCAAATCACATATTGCTTTAAACAAATCAATAAACTCTTTTACTTACTGAAAATATGATATCCCATCCTTTTTTAACGTTCTTGACGTAATACTTTTCCAATTTCTTATCGAAAAGTTCGGCATTTACCTATAGCGTAGTTACGCGAGCGACACGACGTACGGTAAGACTAATTGAAATAGACGCAGAATTAGTAATTGTGCCTGTATTTTATGCGGACGATTTTGAGACACTGAATGTGTATCTTGGGTTTTTTAGGGTTCCGTAGTCCTGACAAGGAACCCTTATAGTTTCGCCATGTCCGTCTGTCTGTCTGTCTTTCTGTCTGTCCGAGGTTTTGCTAAGAGACCGTAAGTACTAGAAAGCTGTAATTTTGTAGAGGTGTGTATATCAATAACGCCGACAAAGTGGTAAAATATTTTTTTGGGAAATATTCTTTTTAAGGGTAGCTCCCCTACATGTGAAGTAGGAATTTTGGGGATATGAAGAACAGGGTGTAAAGCTCTTCATCCCCCATAGAAAAGGGAGGATCCTCCGACCAGACGGGTGTTATGTCTGGTGGCTTGAAAAATCTGCATATTAACAAAAAACAGAATACAGAAAAATAATCTGATGCCATGTTTGATTACTTATAACTAATATAATTATATGAGCGAGGGAAAAGTTCCCACTAAATGTCTCCTCCAAGTTGAAAACTTACGCAGGCAGTTAAAGTACTTACCTTCATGCAGGTAATTACCCAACTTCTCTTACGTATGGATGAAAAGATTCTGGCAGCGCCCATAAATAATTATATTTAAGTTAAGAAAGATACATTTGTGAATTTTATCAATAATAATAGAATAACTAAATGTGGCAAAAGGCAGTTTCGCCATACTCTAGTCAGTAACGGTCCTGTTAGACAGGGATAGTGTCGATGTCCCTAAGAGTCCCAGGATGAAGAGCAGTGTGTCACAACGGGGAGGTCCTCGCGCACACGATTTGTTTATTTTAAGGTTTAGCCCTCAGATCAACAAAAAAAGGAAGATGGAGCGCCGCGAACATCAAAAGTGAAGCCACCTTTTTATTTATGTGTGTAACGAAGGGTTGCCATTTCTTAATTTTTTTTCTATATTTTGGGGAATAATATTACCATAATATTACCCTCTTTCTTAGTCTTTTTTTTTTTAATAATTTTCGTCCCACCCGCATACCTCTTCAGTATTCCCGCGATCATGATGCTTGCAACAGCGTCGAAATATCGGGAGCTCATCGAACGATAAGAAAATCACGGATATCATCCCGTAAGGTCTATTATTTAAAACTATGTTTACTAGACGACGACTTGTCACGCACTAGCGGTGAGCATGGTTTTAGTTGTAGTGTGTCCGTGAGCGTGTATTTTACTTGCAGGAGCACGGTTTTGTGGCTTCACTTTTGATGTTCGCAGCGCGCCATCTTCCTGTTTTTGTTGATCTGAGGTTTAGCCATTGATATATTATAAGGAGGAAGATACGTTACGCGCTAACATCGCAATCAGAAAACCTGGACTCGGTGCACGACTACATGCACCGACACTCACACATCTATGTTCCGTGTCATCACAGTAGCAAACCTACAGTCACTGTTAGACAAGGACAGAGATAAGAGCCGGCGATGTCGTGCGAGCGAAATCGCGTTAGCCGCCGAATGTTGCCGAATGTTTACGGTATACTCGGTATACTCTTCGCGTTCTCGCAACTCGCGCATTGTGTACGTATCGTGTCTCTCACGCATGTTTGTAAGATCTATCTCGCTCTCACAAACATGGCGAAGCAAACATTAAATCTTATTGTAATTTTCAACATATTAACATTTTTGGCTGTACTTACAAGTGGTAAGTAATCCCGTGTCTTATTTTTCTTCCTTGTATTCTTAAAACACTGTTTAGCTACACAAGAAGTTATTTTGATGCCTATTTATAAAAAAAACTGAAATTATTGAGATGTGTGATCACAACGATGTTCCGTGCGCGACTGAGTGCCACTGCCAACTACGGGCAATCACTTAGTTGACTAGGACCAGGCGCTGTGATTAAGTCCCTATATCTACCGCTTTTAATACATCAATGGGTGTAGCAGTGTTCCGTACCTTTATAGCCAGACTACCTTTTTTTTTCTGATGGGAAATCATCAAATGACTCCTCCCGCTCTGGGCGGAGCAGGAGGGAGTGTCAGACTTTTACTGACTAAAACCCATCCATGTTCCTTCATCGCCCTTTGTGTTCCGGGGCCACGGTATCTCTTTCGAATAGTCCCGCAGCCCCGGAGCCAGACTACCTGCCTTCATATAATGCTACGTACAGTACATGACATTTTGTAACTGTGAGTCTGTGAGTTTATCGAAACTGACTTTAGCTTAGGTATTATTTGATATATTTAATGATTTAATTTTAGAATCGATTGTAATATATGTACCTACATAATTAAAATACTCAGTATCAAATACTAACTGTTGTCAATAACTATCTGATGTACAGAGCCTACAACATTTGAGCTTTTTATATTGACTGTTGTATATAATGTTGACCAAGACACACAAGCACATAGACTCTTTTAAGCTTTCACGGTTCATAATTAATATACACTTACGGAAATCTTCCGTGATTATTACTTAATTTTGAGCTCCCGATATTTCGACGCTGTTTCAAGCGCCATGATCACGTAGCTTTAATAGATTTTATTCTTTATAATTACTCCGATTATTTATAAATTAAAATAACTATGGTACATTAATAATTGTTTTATTTTCGGAAAATATCTAATTGAATAGCGCCCCTTCATTATACCCGCCCCCTTATAAGACGACCCGAATAGCGCAGCGGTACTGAGGCTGCCTAACGTTCTCAGGGTTCCGGTTTCGAATCCCGGTAGGAGCAAATGTTTGTGTGATGAGCACATTTGTTTCCGAGTCATGGATGTTTATATGTCTATTATGTATGTACAAACAAAAAGTATGTATGTAGGACATTCTTATCGACACCAGTACCGAATCGTTTTATGTAGCTGGTGATTATAACTTACCAGATATTGAGTGGCTAGACCGCGACAATTCAACACTTGCGAGGCCAACGAATACCGCAAGCCATCATTTATTTAATTTGATGTCTGCCATCAATGCTACACAATATAACACATTTAAAAATAATCGAGGAAGAACGCTTGATTTATTTATTTCTATCGTAGACTGTCAATTACAATCGGATGTGGAATTATTACAGCAGGATAGTTACCATCCCCCATTTTCCGTTTTGAGTTCTCTTGAATCTCAATGGACACCAATGAAGCGTCACACCACCACGAAATATAATTACTATAAGGCCAACTATGGAAGTATTAATTGCGAACTCTTAAAACTAAACTGGGATGAATTACTTTCTCACCTAACGGCCGAACAGGCGGTCTCTACGTTTTATGATTGTATATATGGGCTAATTCGTAACCATGTTCCTCACATACGAGTGAAAACTTCTCGTTTTCCCTCCTGGTTTAGCCCATCGCTTATTAATATATTTAAGAAAAAGGAACGTGCTTGGATAAGATGGAAAAAAAAATGTAACTTGTCAGATTATGAAACCTTCTCAAATAATCGTAAATGTTTCAAATTGGGTTACGATGAGTGTTTTAAACGGTACATAAACTCGGTCGAAGACAGTATACCTCTCAATGTCAAACACTTCTGGTCATATACAACAATCATGTAACATAATTAACACACATCCTGAAATTACTTTGTTCAGAATCGTTTACTGAATCGATTTCTATAATTTTTAATATAGGTGTAAAGACAATACTTTGTATTGCTTTCATTTTGAGGTTGTAAGCTATTTTTATGTTTAGTTTATGGTTAAAAGGGAGACATTTGACATTTCTGTAAAAATGTGTTTTCTAAAATGAATTAATATCTTTGTGAGATAAAGAATTGTGAAGGACAGAGTAATAGACTTTAAATGTCGTTTCTTTGTTTACAGGTATGTTTTGGTATTTAATTTATTTATAATATAATGTATGTGTATAGTTTAGTTTCGTTGTTAAACAATAACAATCTTTGTTTACAGAGCAACGCAAGTTAGTTTTATTTGAACACCTTCATAATTCAAGAATAGTATTATAAAACGACATTTTTGTTTATAAACACTATAACAGAACATTAAAAATGGAAAAACTTCGTTTCGAATTCACCATACTTCCGGGGAGTGACGGAAAATCAAATATCTGTGCAATTACTTCAATAGCTACGACTGAGAATAAAATATACGCTATTCCAGAAGAATTTCAACATGTTACTCATCACAAGGAACTAGTAAAAACAGCAACATTCATCAAGGTAAAAAACAGCCTAAAGAAAAGATACCAGACGCGAAGAGTCTGGATAACAATACTAGGAGAACTTAAGAAAATCTACTTAGATGAGGATGAAAATTTATAATTTGAAAATCAGTACTTAGAGGAAATAGAACAAGTTCAAAGTGCGGCTACACAAAGTAGAGATACACAAGAGTCTAAGCAGCAAAACTTGAAAATCATTGCAGAAAAGTTTGCGATTGAAAAATTTACCAGCATAAATTCGAATGCAAATCAATGGATTGACATTTTTGAAAGAGAATGCTTACGCTTTGATGTGACAGATGACGAGAAAAAAATTGAAATACTCAGATTGTTCATGGATAAAAGTTGTATAGATTGGTATGGTTCCATGATTATAAAATTGACCATGGACTCGGAATGGAAAATATGGAAAAACAAATTCTGTGAATCATTTGCGAACAAAGGATGGAACCAGATAACCTATGCTTTATTATTCAAATATAAAGACGGAATGTTGGTGGATTATGCAATAAAGAAGGAAAAACTATTACTGGATATGAGAAACACAATGGATACAGGTACCCTGATAGATCTTATTGCAGCTGGTTTGCCGGAACACGTACTCAACAGGATTGATAGAGAAACATTAAAAGATTCAGTAGATCTTTTTAATGAAGTGAGAAGGTTTGAACATTTGGTAAATAAAAATAGTAATTTGAACTACAGAAAATATGGAAACCTAAAAGGCAACAATAGAAACGAAGATAAAAGCCCATGTAAAACTTGTGAAAAGTTAAATAAAGGAATTCGCTACCACCCTGAATCTACTTGTTGGTTTAAAACAAGAGAAGATGATACAACAAAAGAGAAAAACATTAAACATGTAAACAACTCTGTAATAGAAGCCGAGTTACATGAAACCGAACCAATAAACTAATAGTGACACCATTAATAAATGTCAAACTACTACTAAATGATACATTAGAAATTTATGGAGTTTATGATTCCGGTTCAAATGTTTCTCTAATTAATTCGAAGTTATTAAAACTAAAAGGCAAAGGAAACAGTTTGAATGAAGCAAGTTTAGTGACAATTAATGGTGTCAAAAAGGCAAGTGGTTTGACAAACTTAAAAATAAAAATCTTTGAAATTGAAGAAAATGCTGAAGTGTACATTATGGATGAAAAAAATTTCAAATATGATTTTTTGATTGGATTAGACCTGATAACGAAGTTCAAATTAATACAAAATGAAGACTTGAAAATCACACAGAAACAAAACTTGAATAAAGAAGAAAGAATCGCTACAAATATAAAAACGAATACAGAAGAAGAAAAAATAAAGAAAGTGGAAGAAGTGTCTACAAATACAAAATGTAATGCTAAAGAAGAAAGAATGAAAAACATAAAAGAAAGAAAGAAAGAATACATGATTAATTTTAATGAACATGTAAGAGAAGAAGATTTCGAAATAGAGATAAACCATTTAAATGAATACCAGAAATCAAAAATAAATAAACTGATTAATAAATACAATTCAGTTTTTGCAAAGAATAAATATGACGTTGGAACTGTTAACGAATATGAAGCCAGAATAGACTTGTTAGTAGACAAATATTGCAGTAAAAGACCCTACAGATGCACTATGGAAGATAAAAAAGAAATAGAAGAACAAATAGGAAAATTATTAGATAATAAACTGATAGAAGAATCATATAGTCCATTTGCTGCACCTATCACATTGGCATATAAAAAAGAAATAAATAAAAAATCCAGATTATGTATAGACTTCAGAGATTTAAATAAAATAGTAGTACCGCAAGCTCAGCCATTTCCGTTAATAGAAGACTTAATGACTAAGACAAGGAATTGCAATTTTTATTCAACTTTAGACATAAATTCTGCTTTTTGGTCTATCCCTTTACGAGTAGAAAACAGGAAAAAGACAGGATTTGTAACACAGGAAGGACATTTCCAATGGACTTGTCTACCGTTTGGACTGAAAACCGCACCAGCAATCTTCCAGAGGATATTGAGTAATATACTAAGAAAGTACAAACTTACAGATTTTGCTGTAAATTATATAGACGACATTCTAATATTCTCAAAATCATTTGATCAACATATTCATCACCTATCACGGCTGTTGGAAGCGATTAAAATAGAAGGATTCAGACTAAAATTTTCGAAGTGCACATTTGCATCAGACTCTGTAAAATATCTGGGTCATATAATACAACATAATTCTATTAAACCACTGAAAGATAATCTGATTTCAATAAGGAATTTCCCTACTCCGAAAACGCAGAAGAATGTAAGACAGTTTCTAGGAAAAAATAATTTTTATAATGAATATATACCAAGGAGTGC
The DNA here is from genome assembly GCA_963853795.1 of Xestia rhomboidea. Taxonomy (NCBI): domain Eukaryota; kingdom Metazoa; phylum Arthropoda; class Insecta; order Lepidoptera; family Noctuidae; genus Xestia; species Xestia rhomboidea. Next base: position 17,341,855 of record OY970778.1, read on the forward strand.
GATTATATTAGATCCGTTACATAACTTACTGAGGAAAAATCAACCATTTATTTGGTCTGACCAATGTCAAAAAGCATTTGAGAAAATAAAAAATCTCCTATGCTCTCAACCAGTTTTAGAAATTTTTGATAAAGATTTACCTATCAATATTTACACGGATGCTTCTATAGAGGGTGTTGGAGCCATTTTAAAACAGACGCAGCCAGATGGAAAAGAAAAACCAGTAGCTTACTTTTCCAAAAAACTAAATGGAGCGCAAAAGAAGAAAAAAGCGATATACTTGGAGTACTGGCAGTACTGGCTGATAGGAAAATTATTTACAGTTTATTCAGATCATAAGCCACTAGAGAACATGAATCTGAAATCGAGAACCGATGAAGAACTGGGCGATTTGACATACTACTTATCACAATATGATTTTAATATAAAATATAATCCAGGAAAAGATAATTTGGAAGCGGATTGCCTTAGTAGGAATCCTGTATTGGAGTCAAATGAAAATACAGATGAACAATTGAAAATTGTGAACTTGGTTAACCTTGAAGATATTTTAATAGATCAGAATAAAAATGAAGAAATACAAAAGAATAAAGAAAATATAATGAATAAACACAACATATTCTACAAAAAAGTTAGAAACAAAGAAAAAATAATTTTGTCAGAAGAATTCAGTATCCAACTTTTAAGAAATATACATAAGAATCTTTGTCACATTGGAATAAAACAAATGGAGAAGACAATTAGTCCACTGTACACAGCAAGACATTAAACAAAAAATATTGATGAAGTATGTAGAGAGTGTGAGATTTGTATAAGAAATAAATCAAGAAGGCAGTACAAATTTGGATTGATGTCTCATCTGGGTCCAGCGACAAAGCCATTTGAAATAATCTCTATAGACACAATAGGAGGTTTTGGAGGGTCAAGATCTACAAAAAAATATTTGCACTTGTTAGTAGATCACTTGCACTAGATACGAATTTATCTTAACTTCAAAAACTCAGAATGCAATTGATTTTATTAAACTAGTCACAAATGTATCAGAAACAGAAGACATTAATATGCTGCTCACTGATCAATACCCTGCTATAAATTCAAAAGAATTCAAGAAATTCTTAAAAGACAAACAGATAAATATGGTATTTACTGCAGTAAACGCACCATTCTCAAATGGTCTAAATGAGAGGCTAAATCAAACATTGGTTAACAAAATCAGATGCAAAATTAATGAAGATGAAAATAAGAGGGCCTGGACAACAATAGCTCATGAATGTGTGAGTAAATATAATCAAACCATTCACTCAGTAACTGGCTCCTCACCAAGTTATATTTTGTATGGTACAGATGTCACGGTTTTACCCAAGGAATTGAAGCGAGAAAAAACACAAAGTGACGGGGTCAGAGATAGAGCAATAGCACTTCAGAATACAATAAAATCCCATAACTACAACAAAACACTATTCGACAAAAATAGAAAATACTATGAATTTAACGTTGGAGATATGGTGTTTGTGGAAAATGGTAATAGACTAAATAGGAAAAAACTAGAAGAACTGAAAATTGGACCATTTCAGATTGTTGAAAAAGTTTCAAAATCAATATATAGAATCGACACAGGACACAAGAAAACAGAGTCAAATCTTTTTCATATTACAAAACTTATCCCAACACACATAATGCAAGAAGAAGAAGAGACAGGAGATGAAGAAAAAGAAGAAAGAGGAGAGTTGTTTTAAAATAAAATTTACTCGTGAAAATTTTCTTTTCCAAGGGGGGAGATGTAAAGACAATACTTTGTATTGCTTTCATTTTGAGGTTGTAAGCTATTTTTATGTTTAGTTTATGGTTAAAAGGGAGACATTTGACATTTCTGTAAAAATGTGTTTTCTAAAATGAATTAATATCTTTGTGAGATAAAGAATTGTGAAGGACAGAGTAATAGACTTTAAATGTCGTTTCTTTGTTTACAGGTATGTTTTGGTATTTAATTTATTTATAATATAATGTATGTGTATAGTTTAGTTTCGTTGTTAAACAATAACAATCTTTGTTTACAGAGCAACGCAAGTTAGTTTTATTTGAACACCTTCATAATTCAAGAATAGTATTATATAGGTCATTTTTTTATCCCAAAAATAATTAAAGCTACGTAATTTATAGTCACACTACCTCTGTATAGTCCAAGTAAACTGAAATGGACCGTAACTCAAGGCAATAAGACTTTTAAAAGTGCAGTTTTATTTGTATTAATAAAAATTCCGCCATTCAATACAAAATAAAGAAAAATGAACCTTATTTCAAGTAAGTTAAAACACAGTTAGGTAAACTTGGCGATTCAACCGCACGCACACACTAAACAGGCACTCGTTAAAGGACACAATAGATAAACCAACAAAATGCAAAATATGTCATACTTATTTTCGTTCCCTTTCTCGTGCAAATTAAAAACCTGGGATAGAGCGAGATAGCCACCGTGATACCGGGCGGCGCCGGCGCCTACGACCAAACCTAACTTAAATTAATGTAAACAATATTTAGTCACGCGCGAGCTTCCGTACAGAGTATGCAAATAGTTTTTCGCGCGCGATGTCTTTCCAATAATTGACCCAAAATGTTCAGTGAAATGGTGGCTAATGGTGAGGACTGTGGCACGGTGCAGTGTGGTGATAATGTGGTTCTAGCTGGCAGAACATTAAAGTCAACCAAAGGTATGGTAAAAAAGTAGACCGCAGGGTAGGACTATGTTAGCTGCTACTTCGTGGCCATGGAACGTTCCGTCCGAACACACCCATCGACAGGGAAGCCGATTGACGTACACGTACTCGTTTTCAAAACGAAATATGGGATTAATTCGATGAGAATCCCCAATCAGCTGATTTGACGACTTTTTTTGTGGAGACGTATTAAATCGTTAGTTTATTTTAGTGCGACAATAAGTGCCGAGGATCTAAAAAATAGGATAGTGAACGCTTTTAATAAAAAATGACGAAATGCTTTCTAAATTAAAACATCAATTAAGAAAACAGGCATTAAAATGTATTGAACTTTTCTATTGAAGTTGAGTCGAGCGACGACGTTAACAGATGTCTCGAACGCGAGCGAATACCTACTAGGCTAGCAAGACTCACACAGTCGCATACGTAGGTATGAGACCTACGTATGCGACTGTGTGCGTCCGTTGATTTGTACTGTGACTACAACATTCTTCCGGAATTAGGAAAACTAATTTATTAAATAATCATTGCCTAGACATGTTTATTAAAAATTCAGTGCATGTATTATGATTATAACTTATTAAACTAATTGGGGTGTCTGAGGGTGTGCGTTAATTACGTTACATGTTGTATATCCAACCGCAAAGGAAGGACGGGTATTCCGGCTACTATGCACTTTAATAATATTACTTCCAGTAATCCTACTAAAATATGTAATCTTTTTTCAACTTTTTTTAAGTCAGTTTATGAGCCCTCAGATTTTGTCCCCGAAAATTGGCAACCACCCAAAAACTTTGATGATAAATCCATATCCCTCCCTAATATTTATCTTAGCAAGGATGAAGTACAAAGAGTGCTTAAAGCTTTAGACCAAACCAAAGGACCTGGTCCAGATGGTCTGCCGCCCATCTTCTTTAAAAATACTGCCAATACCATCCACTTGCCACTACATATAATTTATAATAAATGCTTAACCGAAGGATTTTTCCCCACTGTATGGAAGAGCGCCTTCATCACACCTGTATATAAGAGTGGCGATAAGACAGACGTTAGAAACCATCGCTCTATTTCGATACTGTCCACTTTGTCTAAGCTTTTTGAGGGTCTTGTGCATAGCTCGCTATTTCCTTATCTGCGTAATCTTATTATTCTAGAACAGCACGGTTTCGTTAAATTTCGATCAACCACCACAAATCTTATGATTTTTACAAATTACTTATTTGAGAAGATGGATAACCGCATCCAAGTGGATGCTGTGTACACAGATTTTCAAAAGGCTTTTGACAAGGTGGACCATAAATTGCTTTTGGATAAAATTGCCTTCAACGGCATCGGAGGTAGTTTGCTTAGGTGGTTTGCGTCTTATATAGATAATAGAACTCAAAAAGTTGTAATAAACGGTTACGAGTCAGCCTATGTTGTCGTGGAATCTGGTGTGCCCCAGGGATCTGTGTTGGGCCCACTCCTCTTTATTCTATACATTAATGATATTAAATCCTGTTTTATTAACTCAGCCTTCCTAATGTACGCCGATGATATAAAAATTTATAAATCTTGTTGGAACATTCATGACTGCCTACTGCTTCAAGAGGATCTCCATAGACTCTCGCAATATTGCCTAGTTAACAAGTTACAGCTCAGCTTACCTAAATGTAATTCTATATCATTTACCAAAAATGAAAATACAATTCAATTCACATGACGTAGCCTGCATGGCATTCCTTTGAAAAAAGTTGAGTCCACACGACACCTTGGAATATTGCTGGATTCCAAATTACACTTTGATATTCATATCGATAATGTTATTAACAAAGCCTTTCGGATGTATGGTTTCGTCATGAGATCTTCCAAGGACTTTAAAAAAAACTACTTTTTTATTTTTATACAAGACCCTGATTCGCTCTCAGTTAGAATATGCTGTTCCTATTTGGAGTCCTTTCTATGACAAATATTCACATAGACTTGAAATGGTACAAAAAAAATTCCTACGTAACGTGCAGTATAAATTTTATCACTCTAGAATTTCTTATTTAGGACTACTCAAACAGAACAAACTCTTGAGTTTGGAGTCCAAGCGTACGCTCCTCATGGTCATGATGCTGCATGGCATTTGTAATAATGAGTTTGATTGTAATGAACTTACCAATAAGTTATGTTACGTAGTACCTAGAAGTATTATACGGCGGGAGGTGCGCGTTCCTCGTCTGTTTCACACTGAGAAGTGCAAAACAAACGCCGGTGAGCGGGCACCTCTCCGCCGCCTTGTAGTAACTTATAATGATACCGATATTTTTGCGTTATCTCCTGCACGTTTTAAAAAAATGACGACACCTTTCATAACTTACTTTTCTTTTTTTTGTTTCTTCTTCTTTTCATTTTTAATTTAGATATGCGACCGTCCGTCCTTTTCTCTTTTAGTATTTTTTGTTTGAACCCGTGGACAATAGTGTGGGTTATAAGTTTATTAAATGAATCTAATTAGCTCCGATATACAAATTGTAACGTGTAACTGTTTTTTGTCCCTAAATAAATAAATAAATAAAAAATATATATATATCAACTATCTGGTATCCACGACACAAGCCTCGTTGCTTAGTGTGGCACTAGATGGCGCTGTGTGTCCAGCGATATTTATTTACTATTTATTTATCTATATGGATTTCGACCAATCAAGCTATAGGTACAGAACCAGTTTATGCGCATCTCACATTGTTCGGGAAATCCGTAGAATCCGAGGCCATGTTCAATCAATCATTTATTTTGTGAAACATAGGTATGGTTACAGATAGTATATCGTCTTAAATGTGTGCACTATGTTTTGCCAATATATGGCGTACAAAATGGCGGACAAAACTAACATAAAACCAGCATAAACAAGCAATTACAATTAAGCAATGTAATATATTGACATCAATACTCGTATATTACATTAAAGAAAAACAATAATTCAATTTAAAATACATATGTCGGTTTGGTAAATGTTATACTGTAATGTATAGGTTGATGTGAAACCTACGTGAAACCTACCGACAACATGTAATAATGGTACATACATACGTAGGTGTTTATCATATCATCAGAGGCTCTGACCACATCGAAATAATCATATCTTTTTATCAGTGTATTCAATTGTTGGTGAGCCAAATAAATAAAACTAACAACTTTTAGTAGTTTTTGTTACCTAAGTGGCTACCTACAATGTAAATTTTACACATGACAAGAATTTGTGTAGGTTAACACAAATAAAAAGGTCTAAAAGTCACAGACTTCCGAAAGTGAAAAGCTTATTCTGTTTTAAGTTTTTTTTCCCCGCTATAGGTAGTAAAGAGTAAAGGAGTGTGATCGTGTGATTTAGAAAAGTGTAACACCGAAAAACACGTCCCCGAAAGTTCACGAATACGAAACACTTAAGGGTCCGTGCACCTAATTAACTTATTTTCAACATTTTTGATCACTGTTTGTGGGAAAGGCAAGAAGAATTTGAACCTTTTTTATTTTTATTACAAGAGTCAGGTTCTTATTCTTGTCGACTGTCGGAACAATTTTTTAAAATAATTTATATATTAATGGCAATCACCCATATTCAAAACCCCTTTTCCGCAAAAGTAACGAGCGAGTCATGTTTGGGGTTCGCTGAACAAAGAACTACAAAATATTCCGAACATTAAAAAATATGAATAGCATCATTATATGGTCTACTCGTAAAGTATCAGGAAACATTATTAATTTCAATACGAAATATAGCAGAAAAAAATGATGAAAAAACGTAATTTATGGAAAATATCGGGACAAGTAAGTATTTTTTTCTATACCTTAGAAACACTTTAAAGAAAATTTTAAAATTACTCATTAATCTCAAGGTACCCCTTTAATAGAATCTAAATTTTAATTTATAAATAAACAATAACTTCATTTCGTAAATTAATCGCAAAGTGAAGTAAACTATATTATCGACCACGCAAACCCAGTCCCGTCAGTAACGACCGGGCTCTCCCAGCGTGAGCACGTATCACTTTGCTTCGCAAGCGCTCGCGAGTTATACGTAAATATATTTTCGAGATATACGCAGACTACCATATTTTGATGTAGTGATGATTTAGGTATTTTTTGACGTTGGTTGTTTATAAATTGTTAAGATATATTTCGTCTTCAATATTTTCATTTTTGGAAGGTAGTTCCATAACGCGGCTTACCTACTAGGACTAGGAGTGCGATTTATTAGAAATCGTCAGGTAAGAAATATATATGCCGTATGCTGTGTGTGTGTGTAGTAGAAGGTACTACACAAGAAGGGTATGGCGGGGTCGACTGAGCGAGCCATATTTTTCTTCATGGATGTAGTTTTCGAGGTTTTTGAAGTCGCTGATAATGAAAATGAGGTCAAAATGAAAATCCAAGATGGCGCTGACGAAAATTATCGGTTTTTTCTTCATAGGTGTCGTTTTCGTGGTTTATGGTGTCGCTGATAATGAAAATGAGATCAAAATTAAAATCCAAGATGGCGCTGACGAAAATTATCGGTTTTTTCTTCATGGGTGTCGTTTACGTGGTTTATGGTGTCGCTGATAATGAAAATGAGGTCAAAATAAAAATCCAAGATGGCGCTGACGAAAATTATCGGTTTTTTCTTCATGGGTGTCGTTTTCGTAGTTTATGGTGTCGCTGATAATGAAAATGAGATCAAAATGAAAATCCAAGATAGCGCCGACGAAAATTATCGGTTTTTTCCTCATGGGTGTCGTTTTCATGGTTTTTGTAGGCACTGATAATGAAAATGAGGTCAAAATGAAAATCCAAGAAGGCACCGACGAACGTATTCGGTTTTTTCTTCATGGATGTCGTTTTCATGGTTTTTTGTGTCGCTGATAAAGAAAATGAGGTCAAAATGAAAATCCAAGATGACGCTGACGAAAATTATCGGTTTTTTCTTCATGGGTGTCGTTTTCGTGGTTTTTGGTGTCGCTGATAATGAAAATGAGGTCAAAATAAAAATCCAAGATGGCGCTGACGAAAATTATCGGTTTTTTCTTCATGGGTGTCGTTTTCGTAGTTTATGGTGTCGCTGATAATGAAAATGAGATCAAAATGAAAATCCAAGATAGCGCCGACGAAAATTATCGGTTTTTTCCTCATGGGTGTCGTTTTCATGGTTTTTGTAGGCACTGATAATGAAAATGAGGTCAAAATGAAAATCCAAGAAGGCACAATGAGGTCAAAACCACGAAAACGACACCCATGAAGAAAAAACCGATAATTTTCGTCAGCGCCATCTTGGATTTTCATTTTGACCTCATTTTCATTATCAGCGACACCAAAAACCACGAAAACGACATACATGAAGAAAAAACTGAAATTTTTCCTCGGCGCCATCTTGGATTTTCATTATTACCTCATTTTCATTATCAGCGACCCCAAAAACCACGAAAACGACATCCATAAAGAAAAAACCGAAAATTTTATTTTTTTTATTTATCGTTTTGTAAAATGTTCATGTGTCTGAATTCTTCTAATACAAAATTTATATTTTGATTGTGATAAATGTACTGTTCACACACATTCCAGACTTTTATTTCTAAGCCGTACTGACTTTATAATTATGTATCATAAAATAATATCGTCTACACTCTACAGGATTAAAATTGTTTAAGCGATCACTACGCTCGAACTTCACCCGTGTGTGCGTGTATCTGCATGAACAATGCACACAAACATAGGATCGCAACGAATTTGCCTAAACTCTAGCAAGTGAATATTATGCACGGCCTCTTAACAACGAATGCACGCTACCTCAAAAAACTAACGCCGTAGGAATAGATTATGTGTCAATCAACCAAAAATCTGTAGCAGACAGACACAGACAGACAGACACAGACGCACACACACAGATACACAGACACATAATACACACACACACACACACACACACACACACAGACAGATACAGACACACACACACAGACAGACACATATACAGATTTTTGTTAGGTACTGTAAAGTACACCAAGAAGCGGATAAAACGGCTTTTGCACAAGATTTAAAAGAACAAAAATACTCTTTCCGAGATGGGGGGATGACCAAATAATTATGTACCTATGTATACGAACGAGGTGCTCGCCTAACGCAGTTTGTCTTTGGACAGAACATGCATATAACCAATAGCCTATTTTTAAAGAAACCACAAAGGCGATGGACCTGGGTTGCACCTAATAGCAACACACACAATGAAATTGACTACGTTTTATCATCAGACAAACATAAAATTAAGAACATTAGTGTAATCAACAGAATTAAATACAGCTGCGACCACAGACCGATCCGCGCAAAAGGCGGACTCAATTTCAAAATCCTTCGCGCAAAATTGTTCACAAAACCATTAAAGAGGCTCTCAAAAGAAACACTTTTAAAACAACATTGAACATTTTAATTTGGAACTATCAAATTATTTTAAAGACCTAAAAGTTGATGAAACGGGCGCAGAAGATCAGTACAGTAAAATAGTCACTGGCATTAACAATAGTTGTAAAAACAAAAATACACCCAGAAATAGGAACAAATTAACAGCTCACAGCATTTATTTGTTAGACAAACGGACAATGATAGAAATGGGGACTTCAGAATATATGTAGAACAATAGATAAAGACTGTTTTAAGCTTTCACGGTTCATAACTATACTTAAAATGTCACTTACGGGATATCTTCCGTGATTATTTATTGTTTTTGAGCTCCCGATATTTCGAGGCTGTTGCAAGCGCCATGATCGCGGGTCAACTGGAGAATGTGGGTGGATGGAAAAAATTATTAGGAGCAGACAAATCTGTCTACCCTCTTTCTTTTTCTTTAGCTACGCGCACCACTGGAACTCGACACTAAGTCACGGCAAAACACACTCACAGTATCACCAGGTTTTGTGAAGTTTTTTTGTTTTGGAAATACAAAAAAAAAATTCAATCGATAGGATGGTTTCAAATTGTCAAGTACGTGGAATCCAGTATTGAGTATGCTCAAAAGTAGCAGCCAGCAACATAATAAGAACTTCACAAAACCTGGTGATACTGTGAGTGTGTTTTGCCGTGACTTAGCGTCGAGTTCCAGTGGTGCGCGTAGCTAAAGACAAAGAAAGAGGGTAGACAGATTTGTCTGCTCCTAACAATTTTTTCCATCCACCCACATTCTCCAGTTGACCCGCGATCATGGCGCTTGCAACAGCGTCGAAATATCGGGAGCTCAAAAACAATAAATAATCACGGAAGATATCCCGTAAGTGACATTTTAAGTATAATAGATAAAGAGGTTAAAAGAATGCATTAGGAAATATGTGAGAAATCTTAACACGCATTTAGTTAAAACAGGTCTAGATAAACATGCATCTTTATGGGTACTCAAACATGGAATAACTAAAGGAAAAGCTTGGATCAATAGTCTAGTAGATGATGCAGGAGTAAAACATTATAGCAGAGAAAAAATCCTGGAAATTGCTACCAAGTTATTTAAAATGTTATATTCAGATAACTCAGAACCCACTTTAAATACAGAATACCATCTTTCAGATTCCGGTTCCCCAATAACTGGGTATGAAGTTCACAGAGCGCTTACTACCATGCGCTACGATAGAAGCCCCGGAGAGGATAGAATTTCCACCGAAGCACTCAAAATTGGCTCCACCACCTTGTTGCCTCACCTTACAAACCTGTTTAACACCATTTTGCAATTGGGAAAAATTCCTAAGACTATGTGCCATTCCAATAAAATACTTCTGCATAAAAAAGGCGATAAAAGCGATATCGGAAATTACCGTCCAATCAGTCTAACATCACACATCTACAAAGCATTTATCAAAGTCATACATAATCGGATTGAAGAAAAGCTGGACCAAATCAGCCACCAGAACAAGCCGGATTCCGTACTATTTTTTTACAACTGACCACCTACAGACACTAAACCAGATTTTAGAAAAAATCTCGGAGTTTAACAAACCATTATATTTGGCCTTCGTAGATTATACAAAAGCATTCGACAGCATAAAACATCCCGAAATCTTCAGATCTTGAAACACAGTAAAATAGCAGGAACTTGAAACACAGTATATCGACCTTACTATAAACATATACTACAATAGCTCCGTCAACATTAAATTGAATTCTGCAGGACCTTCTTTTGAAATACAAAAAGGTGTTAAACAGGGTGACCCGCTTTCTCCCATATTGTTTACAAGCACACTTGAGGACGTATTTCAGACACTGGCAGCCCCATGGAAGACCAAGGGCGTTGAAATCGGCAGTAAGAGGCTGACTAACCTTAGATTTGCCGACGACATTGTACTCTTTGCTCCTACAGCTATCGAACTACAGAGCATGCTCCAAGACCTGAGCACGGCTAGCCTCAAGGTGGGACTCGCGATGAATCGATCAAAAACGAAAACTATGACTAAACTAAACGTAGGGTCGATGTAGATGGGCAGGAAATACACTATGTCGATGAGTACATCTACTTGGGCCAGTTAGTTTCTTTCGAAAACAGGCAGCAAAAGGAAATCGATCGCCGAATCGACAACGCCTGGAAAAGCTACTTGTCCATGAAGACGCTAATGAAGGGAGATTTGCCGATGTCCTTGAAGCGCAAACTCATCGATGTGTGTATCCTACCCGCCCTAACCTACGGTGCTCAGACCTGATGGTCAATCGCCGAATCGCAAAAGTCCCACCTTCTCAGTCTCTTTGGCAGTCTCATCTGAGTCTGCCAAAGAGCAATGGAGCACAGCATTCTGGGTGTACAGAGAGCATTGAGAGCTGATAAAATTTGAAACACTACGCTGCGCTCAAAAACCGGAATTGCAGACGTGGGCAAAAAAGCTGCCAGGCTCAAATGGGATTGGGCGGGTCACGTGAGCCGCATGCATAACGACCGCTGGGCAAAGATCTCAACACGATGGATGCCTGAGGATGGACGGCGCCGCTGAGACCGGCCTAGAAAGAGGTGGCTAGATGATCTAGACGCGCATCACGAAGGCTGGTCCGAGATGGCGCAGGAGAAGAGTACCTGGAAGGATATGGGGAAGGCCTTTACCCAGCAGTGAAACATTCAGGGCTAGAAAAAAAAATACCTAAGCAATAATAATTATAATTTAAAGATTTTTCTGTGATACTTACCTATCACAATGTAGTAGTTAACACCTAAACTGAAATAAAAGTATCTTGTGATTGTAAATGTTTTTTTTTTGCATTTAGTCATTTCCTCGCTGAGGTGGGATGAAAAGTTCCGTGTTGCACTTGAGTGCAAAGATTTTTCACCTCGTGCTCTTTTGTATATTTTAGAATCCTTCGCATCCTTCTTAGCGTCCGTATCCTGGCTGCGCTTTGGTGACTTCTTCGGGGAAACCGAAGGTTTTGTCAGTGCAATAATGGACAAAGTTATGATGACGAATAACTACTGGAAATACATTGTGAAAGATGGCACGGTTGACATAATAAGTCGGGCATGCCACCGTCCGGGAGAATCGATCCAACACATTATTTCTGGGTGTTTTGGTCTGGCTAACGGAGAGTACTTGCCTAAATACAACCTCGTTGCCAGGAACTTCTTCTTTAGATCGATTGGAGCGCTACTATGAAGTGGTTGTTTGTTTACAACGGGTACTTGCATTGAAAAACAAAATCTAAAATATAACGGGCTAATAAGGAATCCTACACTGCGCGTGGCCTTACACACACTTGGCCGATTTCTTTTTATAAATTAGTCCCTGACGGAACAGGCTAAGGTCTGAGACCATGCTGCCTAGTCATCAGAATAATTGTTGCTATATCAATAAATATAACCAACGAGAAATAAACGTCAAAACGATAAAACAAAATATGGCCTTCTCTTTCGAACTTACAGTAAATGCGTCTATCTATCCTGCTGTCACTGCTTCACAATGGTGCTATAGAAAAGGTGCTATTTGCTTGATAATTGTCATTGTCAAAGTGTATGTATTTGGTAGCGTCGATTGATAAAATTCAATAGATATTTTCCGGCATTTCCAAAAAAATGCTAACTTTGTCGAGTAGTTAAAGAAGTAAAGGGTGTTTGTTGCGATCGACTTCTCTAGTCGTTGAAGAAAGACATCATTATCACGCCAAGATGTCTAAATGGTGTGTCATGTTTTTGAGAAATAGTGTCTTCAATTTAAACAATAATACCGGGCTGTTATCTGTTTTTGATTTACCAGCTTCCGTTGTGGCTAGTGTGTGGGTTATGAGTGTGGGTGTGACGGGTTATTATCTTGCAGGCAATCGGAGCGCAGCATCCACGAGATGCTGAAGGACACGCCGCCGCTGCGCGAGTCCAGCGACTCCATCACGTCGGGCACAGAGCCCAAGTTCCCCACGTCGCGCTCCATGCCCTTCCCTCCTGCTTACGGTAAGCGCCACATCTCATCACAGCTGTAGCTAAACATTACAGCCTGCCCTAACAAACTGAGGACCCAATGCAATCAGCCAGCCTATGGTTGTCTAAGTTACTACAATTGTTGGTGAGCAAATGGACTGTAGTTATTGGGAATGAATACTAGGAGGATGATGGAAACACTGTAACATTTAGTAATTGATAGTTATTCATAGAAAGCGGGACAAAACTATGTAAGTACAAGGCAATGACTTGACAACTGACATAACATTTTTTCTATTCAAAAAGTCATTCTAAAAATATAGTTTTTAAAGAAAAGGTGGCATTCCAGCCAGTCGCCAACAACAACGTTTTAAATACTTATCTCGGCACATCCTGTTAAGTAGTGAGTCATGACATTAAATTCTGCCAATAAATCCAAATTAGAAGTTTGTGCTGTGTCTACATAAATTACTTATTGTCTCATTCAATCAATCAGGAGCAACGTGTGTACACCTATAACACATTGTAACATTTGTTAAATAGGCCAGTCTCACTGGTGCAGTGATTGTCAAGCCAGTAGAAGAAACATATGAAGTAGATAGTTTCCAATTGGAGCCTTTATGTTCTAAGCGGCCATTATTTTACTGTGAGAAGTATTGTAAAATCCGAGTTAACAATCCGCACTGGGCCCATTTGCTGGATTATAGCCCATTCCCTTTCTTAGAGAGGAGGCCTGTGTCCCAGCAGTGGGAACATTAATAGGCTGATGAAGGTAACAAACAAAAAAGAACAAGGAAACAATAATATAATTTTATCAGTTTGTATGAAGAACTTTATGAATAGACCTTATTTATTCGCAAGGAATGTGTGCCATTTGAAACAATTTTGGATGAACAAATGACATTATCTTATCTGTTAAGAATAAAGTTTAGCAAAGACATGATTTCAATGTATTTAGCAATAATTTGCTAGTGAACTTGAGGTTGTATTGTGCAGCTCCCCCAGACGTGTCACAGAATGGTGCAGGCTCCAGCACTCTGCTGCGGGCCGGCTCCTCCAAGCTCGACGCCATCCGCAACTGGGGAGTGTCCACATACAAGTGCACTAAACAGATCCTATACGAGAAGCTCGGCAAGAGCTCGCGAACCGTAGACACTGGTGAGATATTATGATCTATGTTTTGTAACACAATATCCATTGTGGTTATTGTGTATTGAGATGACTCTGAATAAGAGAAGACATGCCGAATTTACAATAACATTTTGAAAACTGTGCACAATTGCACAGTTCAGAATCCTGTTTGTACTATTTTTTTGTACAGTGAAATGTATAGAAGAAGAGAATATATCCATAAAAACGCTTTCATAGTGACTTTGATGTGTGGTGTTGAATGAGGTTTGTACAAATGAATGGGGTGTGATGTTGGCAGAGCTGGAGGCACAGATCGAGATGCTGCGCGAGACGCAGCGCAAGTACGCCGGCGTGCTGCGCCTGTCGGGCGCGCTCACGGCGCAGCTCGGCGCCGCGGCCGCCACGCAGCGCGCGCTGGGCGAGGCCTTCGCCGAGCTCGCGCAGAAGTCGCCCGAGCTGCAGAACCAGTCAGTACACACGCACACCCATACAGTTAACCAGTGCTATCATCTTATAATAATCAGAATCTTATGAAGAGAATCCAATTTACAGGCTTAACTTTCATCAAGTGAAATTATGTAAATGTGATGGGTATACTGGCGGGCCTGTGACGATGAGTAATGGGCTAGCTCGCCGTCCGTCTGTCTTACGACGACAGGCCGTGCGTGTCTAAAAATAGGGGTTCCACGAAAATTTATCTGATTTCGATACTAAATAACAAAAATGTTCATAATCTTCAAAAAAGCATTTTTGCCAAAAAAAAAATCTTTGGAGCTATGGGCCTCATGCAAACCTAACAGATAGCTCGAAAAAATTATATTGCAAACTTGCTTTTCTTTTTACCAGACTGCGCCAGAAGGAGGGTTATGTTTTTCGAGAGTATGTATGTATGTATAATTGTTTGGCACGCTCTGCAGCCTGAACGGCTCGATGGATTTTAGCTTGAGAGGTGTCATTAGATTCGTATTTACTGTGAGAGTGACACTGGGTATATCAAAATTAAAAAAAAAAAACAAAATGGCAGATTTTTGGCGCCAAATTCAAATGTTTGGCACGCTCTGTAGCCTGAACGGCTCGATGGATTTTAGCTTGAGAGGTGTCATTAGATTCGTATTTACTGTGAGAGTGACACTGGGTATATCAAAATAAAAAAGAAACAAAATGACGGAGTTTTGGCGCCAAATTCAAATGTTTGGCACGTTCTGCAGCCTGAACGGCTCGTTAAAGGGCTCATCATGAGGATTTTAAAATGGTGTATCTAAGTAACTAAAAAGTGTAAAATAAAAAAAATAATTAAAAAAATTAAAACACCCGACTGCATAACAAATAACTAATAACTTTAAATAAAAACAAGTTCAAGAAACAGGACATATTGACTGCAACAGTCGGAACCCATTAAATAATCTAGACTAAAATCATTACATCCAATATGGGTCCCGACAGTTGCAGTCAATATGTCCTGTTTCTTGACTTATTTTTATTTATTTCTTATGCAGTCGGGTTTTTTAATTTTTTTAATTATTGTTTTTATTCGAGAGTATGTATGTATGTATAATTGTTTGGCACGCTCTGTGGCCTGAACGGCTCGATGGATTTTAGCTTGAGAGGTGTCGTTAGATTCGTATTTACTGTGAGAGTGACACTGGGTATAACAAAATAAATAAAAAACAAAATGGCGGAGTTTTGGCGCCAAATTCAAATGTTTGGCACGCTCTGCTGCTTGAACGGCTCGATGGATTTTAGCTTGAGAGGTGTCGTTAGATTCGTATTTACTGTGAGAGTGACACTGGGTATATCAAATAAAAAAAGAAACAAAATGGCGGATTTTTGGTGCCAAATTCAAATGTTTGGCACGCTCATGCGAGCGTGCTAAATAACATAAATAGAACAATTATTTTTGGTTACATTTTGCAAAAGAGTTTAATCCTTTTAATAATTAATTATTATATAATACAGCAGCTTGCGTACGTGGATTCAGTCGCCCGCCGGGCCTTGACGAGGCAGGACCTATGTCCCTTTTGCTGGCGCACGGCTGCCCCGCTGATTTCTCGAACGATTTATTCATAGATCGTAGTGTAAATATAATGGTACTTATAGTATTTTTTAACAGACTTAAAAAAAGGAGGAGGTTTCTCAATTTGACCGTAGGATAACTTCGTCGTTTATGAACCGATTTTGATTCTTTTTTTGTTGGAAATAAGATATTTCAAGGGTGGTACCATGATCAGAAAACCAGGATCTGATGATGGCATCCCAGAGAAATCGAGGGAAACCTTTGAAAATCGTAGTGCGACTAGTGCGTTTGTTATTTTATTTTTATTGAGCGTTTTAAAGCACTACTATTTAATGAAGGTCTGGAGTCGATATGATGATGGAACCCGAAGATAGTCGAAGGCACTCCTCAACGATTCACAACAATAATCTGGTGTTTGGGCTTTATTAATTTGTATTGATGAGAACTTTACACCTAGATGGGTTGTGGCTATCATTAGGGGTCTGATGATAAAGACTCCTCAACGTTTTTCAGTAGCTACCTTGTGTTTGGATTTAATTCTTTTCTATTGATGAGAACTTTGCACTCATATGGGTTATAAGTGCCATTACAGGTCTGATGATGGGGACAATAGACAGTCGAGGGAATTCCTCAACGATTTACAGTAGTTACGTTTTGTTGGGCTTCCTTCAAATGGTTCAATGTGCTAAAATGTTCTGTTCGTACAAAAATAATACCTAATTAAGATTGAAGTTTGCATAGCAAATATTTGTCTAAGATATTATAACTAAAATGTGACAAATGGTGGCAGAACAAACGGAATCAAACAAACAAGTCATCGACTTCTAAAGCTAAAAGTATTTTTCACTTCTTTTGTTTTTTGAATACGGTTTTATTTTTTGCAAGAAAGTTTTTTGTTATTAATTTTATTCTTTTATGCTCGTGCCTTCTCTGTATGAGAAGAGGCCTTTGCCCAGCAGTGGGACAGCAATAGACTGGTATTATTATTATTATTTATTATTCTTTTGTTTGTGAAGTAAGGGGAATTAAAATAAAAACAAGTAGCTAGGTATAAAGTACCGAAGGTTGGATTAAAATATTATTTAACGTCGTTGCTTTTGCCATTTGTTTAGTATGTGGTAGAAATACATTTTTAACCGACTTCAAAAAAAGGAGGTTTCTCAATTCGAAAAATGACAGCAAATAAACCGCGATGGCAGCAATCACTTGGATGTTTATTGTTTACAAAACATCATAACATAACATCACGCCTGTATGCTTTGAGCGGGTAAGTAGATGTGTACAATAGACCCACATTTCGACAGTTAGGTATGTTAAGTTCCATTTTATTGGGGATACTCCTATTATTATGTAAAATAAATGCTTAGCAAATATTTTTATAAAATATTACAACAAAAAATTAAAAAAAAAACTACTTTGCAAAAAATAAAACTGACAATAAAGAAGTCGGAAGTGTAAGTGTGTGTCATGTAATGACGCTACTCATCTTCACGCAAACAATCACAGGGTGTTTTTACACCGTAAAATTTTAAATACCTCTAGATTATAATCTATCTCGCGAGATTGTAAACTCTCGAAAGATTGTGAACTGTTTGGTGACAGATACAACAAATAAAGCGCGTGTCGCTTCGTTAGATAAAAACAATGTAAGAAACTTGGACACAATTGAATACATCATGACTTGCAGCATTTTACATTTACAATATCTATTCAAATTAATTTATTATATATTAATGTTAGGTTTTCGCAGTTACTACAGCATTATAATAAATCAAGCTAGACGTTAATGATAGCAGAATGAGCTAGAAGATAAATAAATAAATAAAAGCTGAAAAATTAATAAAATAAGTTGTCGTACTACTGCACGCTTACCTATACTGTGACACTTCTCTCAGCTTTGGGTTCACGTAAGTTCAAGTCGGCGCCGCGTGCGCACGGCTTTCGACTTTGCTTGGCGTACCCGGCCTTAACGGGTTTGAAAAAAATGCAGCAATCTACCGAAACCAGTTTGAAAGTGGTCTACCTCTACACTAAATTGTGAGCCGGCACGGGACGCCTGGCAGACGTGAAACATCGAAATTATTTTGTACAAGTAATATGCTTATGCTTAAAATAAAGAGTACGATAGGAACTAAATATGGAGATCTTATGCTGCTTCAACAGGTCGGTAATGTTCGCGATTGTTCGGGCCGGATTGACAACTTGACAGTTGGCGACGCGTCGCCACGCCCTTTTTTGGTTTTACCCGCGCCTATACAGGGTGTAAACCTTCTCATCACGAAGCCGTCAACCAAGCATTCTGTACATCAAACTAAGTAACTTTACGCAAAAATTATTGCTGGGAAACGACTTTTTTTTTTGGGTGCAAAATCATGTTTTGTGGTAGAACTCAAAGTAACGCACTCAAAACATTGTGCTGATGGATTGAATTGTACGGGGGCCGTGGAGGTTTTTAAAAGTAAAAATCATAAATTAAAAGCTTGTATTTTAAAAAAAAAAGTTGGAACTTTGACCCCCAATAGAACAATAGTTATTTATCCAACATGTGAAGAAAGTTCGTTTTTCCTATGAGTTTTGATTTTGAGTCTTGTGCGAGCGAAGGATTGAAAATAGAACCACGAGCGCAGCAAGTGATTATAAATTTCAATCCTGAGTAAGCGAAAGACTCAACAAAACGAATAACAAATGAACTTGCTCACATGTTGCATACAAAACTTTTCACCACTCCCAGCGTCCCAGCAAGAAAGTATTCAGTCATCATAGGTAAATAAATTAAATAGCCACAAAGCAAATCAAAATAATTCTATTATTTAAAATATCTTTAGAACTTAATATAAAAAAAAACAGGCAAGGTTAGTTTCTGAACGGGATCATTACTTTCCTCACTGTTCAAACAGTGAGGAAAAACCAACTTTCCTCACTGTTTTCGTAGAGGAAAGACACTTCTTTCGTGCGGGAGTGGTGAAAAAAATGTTCGCAATGACGAGGAGAACAAGTGCCTTTCGGCTTCGTTAAGATGTTTTTTACACCCTTTAGATGTTTCACATCAAAAGTTTGGCAAGCTCTGGTCTAAAGTAAATAATGTCTGTTGAATGCCTAGGCAGTAGTACAGTCTGGTGTCGTGCAGGTTCCTGTACAACGCGGACACGCAGCGCACCCTGACGCGCAACGGCGACACTCTGCTGGCGGCGCTGCACTTCTTCAACAACTCGCTCAACACGCTCACCAACAAGACCATCGAGGACACGCTGCTCACCATCCGCCAGTACGAGGCCGCCAGGTACCGACTGTACCTGTAACCATGTGCTACATTATGTTCCGCAACATTGAGATAATGAACAGCAAAACGGTTTTCCATAGTACTTCGACCTGTTGAATAAATGTCCAGCCTGCGGTAGCTAAACCTATGTAGGTACGTTCAGTGTTCACATTAGTGTTTTATACCGCACACTGGACTTTCAACTGTTACCGTTGTCAAGCGTTGACCATCCAACAGAACGCATTCACAGCGAGATCAAATAGCGCACTGTTACTGTCAATAGGTACAACAATCGGCGCTAAGCTAAGCGTTAAAAATCTAGTACAAATATAGGCGTATTTGATTAATGAATAGTACATTATTGCAAAGGCTGTGAAATAGGCTATTGCAAGTCGAGTATAAGTTTGAAAGCCGTGCCGTAGGCGAGGACTTTACTAATACGAGAAAGGCAATTGCCATTTCCGCCGAGCCATATAATGTGCTTTTCTCAAAAGAATGCAGGGAAATAAATCATAAGACATTTGACGACCCGAATGGCGCAGCGGTAGTGTGGCTGCCTTACGTTCTTTGGGTCCCGGGTTCGAATCCCGGTAGGAGCAAATGTTTGTGTGATGAGCATGGACATTTGTTTCCGAGTCATGGATGTTTATAATATGTATAATAAGTATGCATTTACAAACAAAAAGTATCTATGTAGTATATCAACTATCTGGTGTCCACGACACAAGCCTCGTTGCTTAGTGTGGCACTAGATGGCGCTGTGTGTAATGTCCAGCGATATTTATTTATTTATAAGTACTTTCATTTGACTTCACTGGAAGCAAGTTTTCCATTGCCAATTTGGCTTCTGATCTTAAATCTGGTGGAGTACAATCAATCTCCATTTCACTCTCTGAACCGTTGGAACTCATTTTAATTATTAAATTTATATTTATTATGTATGTAAATAACAAATCAAGACGAATTTTCAGCTTTGCCGCCAATTTTCGATTTGTCATCTGTGCCGAAAGGCATTTATGGCTATACAGCCACGTGAACGAAATGTGTACTAAGCAAAGAGACTTAGTTTGGTATGCCAAGAATGATAAAAGGGTCCCAATCAAAGAGTATTTAATAACCCTAGCACGCCGTTTCATACAACATTGCTGGAGCGTTGTAATGTTCCAAATTCAAAAAACGTTCCTGCAATGGGGGCTATCGCGCATAAATTCGCCGCTAGAGGCGTTCGTGTGGAGTAGGGTCTTCCGAAATGCCATTTGATTTTTTAAATGTTTTATGCTTGCTAATTTTAGGGAGAATATTGTAAATATGTATCTGAAGTTTACACTATGTTGTTATACGTAATAATAAAATGAACTTTTTATGAAGTTATTCGTACTTTAAAGTATAAAATAGAATTATTGACAGTGGCGCCATCTGGTAAGCTCAAAAGCGATAGCCCCATTGATTTGATTTTCTTTTTCCGTAAATTCGATACTTCACGTGTTCTTTTTTCGAAAATAATGACAATATTTCCATGCAAGTTTGAAAAAAAAAAAAAAAACTTGTGTGTGTGTAAACGTGTCAGGGTGGAGTACGACGCGTACCGCAGCGAGCTGGAGGCCAGCGGCGGCAACCCGGCCGAGCTGCTGCTGGCCAGCATCGAGCGCCATCGCCGCCACTACGAGCGCCTGCGCGACGACTCCGCCGTCAAGCTCAAGCTGCTGCACGAGAACAGGGTCAGTAGCTGTCGTCACGAACTTGTCGTCTGGTGCCGAAAGTGTAACTAAACGATCAGTCCGCGTACCAGGTGAAGGTGATGAACAAGCAGCTGCTGCTGTTCCACAACGCGGTGTCGGCGTACTTCAGCGGCAACAACGTGGCGCTGGAAGCGGCCGTGCGGCACTTCAACATCCACCTGGCGCCCGCCCCCGCCCCGCCCGTGACGTCAGTGGCGCCCGTGACGTCAGCGCCGCCCGTGACGTCAGCGCCGCCCGTGACGTCAGCGCCGCCCGTGACGTCAGCGCCGCCCCCCCCGCCGCCGCCGCGCCCCGCGTAGGCGCGGTGACGTCACCGCCGCCCGCGCGTTTCGTTCCGTCACCTAATGAATCCCTCATGAGGCGTAGCCCCAACGTCGGCCAGTCATAAAAGTTAAAACGGCTCCGTAACTCATATAACATTTTGTAATGTTTTCGTATTGCGCTATATTGTACAAATTCATAAGTTCCTGTTACAGTACAGAAACATGCTCTGCCATACATCGTCTGGTTTTCTGTGAACACAAACTGTCATTAATTCATTATGTAAAAATTTAGCATACACTCATCTCAAAATAAAACATTTCCAAAGTTTCCAAACAATCATAGCTCCATCCTCTACATTTCTTTTCAATTTTTTTTTAAGTGTTCCATGTGAAAACACAAACAAATAAAACAGAAAAAAAAACATGTACTTGCGCATTATGTGGGACTTGGTAAAAACGCGAAGCTCGCAGTGGGAAGGACCGGAGTGGAGACTAGATTTACGTGTGATATGAATATTGCAAAGATTTAGTTTTATTTTATGTAATATTATACCGCGCTTTTGACCAAATTAAAATTACCTTTGTGACTCTCTGACCTTAATGATAGAACGATGCTTAGAGCGTTACTTGTTACTACGTTATCACTACATTGCATTTACTAATAGACCAGTGCAGATACCTCTGAAATTGGTCAAAAAACGAAAAAAATCGTAGTAGAATGAAACCTATTGGAAATGAAAGAGAATATAACAAAAATGAAAGGAAAAATAATTTACGGGCGATCTGAGGTCGGGAAGTGAAAATAAAGTGGAAAACTCAATATAATACGTTCACTTACGGAAAATAAGCATTGTACGGAACCCTCTCTACGCGAGTTTAACTCGCACTTGGCCGGTTTTTTTTTACACCAGCAGAAAGTAGAGATGTAAACAAACAAAAAACCCACCGACTTTTTAAAAAAAGCAGATATTTGACGTGAGAATTTTCGATGGAAAATTATGGTGCTTTTTCGATATTAAGTCAAAATAAGGTGACAAAAATAAATATTTTAAATCAAAAAAATTACAGCGTATTTGGGACATAAAAAGGCAAGTTTCCACTAAATGTCGTGAATAAAAAAATTGTTTTGTATAAGATAAAAATTAAAAACCAAAAAACTGGTTATTTGTATTTTCCACATAAATTTTGAGGTTATGTGAAAAAAGTGTTTATACAAAAGTTGTAGATCTTTTTATTACCTACAACTTTGTCATTAAACTTTTTTCCATAGGACTTGTAGTTTTGCCAAAAATCGAGATAAACCGTTCTATACCCTTAAGGGAAGTGGGAGAGGGGGGGGGCCTCTCCCACTTCCCGATCTCAGATCGCCCGTAAATTATTTTTCCTTCCATTTTTGTTATATTCTCTGTCATTTCCAATGGGTTTCATCCTACTATGAATTTTTTCGTTTTCATAAATGATCTGCACTGGTCTATTAGTCTAAGTGGTAACTCAGAGTATGATCTAATGTAGTGAGCCTATTAGCTCGTAAGTATATTTTTTCACAATAACGTCTGAGCATATATTTTACTATGACAAATTATGTATATCCTTTACATAATTATGTAGGAACTGAATAATTTATTTTTGTAGTATAACATAGTTTGAATACATGTTCAGCCAAGCTTACGTTACGTATGCTTGTCTTCTATTCATTCCAGTATTTATTGCTTTATGCTTGCTTTACTTATATAATAATCATAGTCCAATTTATAAAATAAATTTAATTTATTACAATTGTATTAATTGGTTTGTTTGATAGGCACAATTTTAGTCTAATTTATTAGCTCAACATTATCCTTCCAATGTACGCAGTGGCCGCAATCTGAAGCTTCTGTTCAATAATATAGTTATGTACAATGTTCTCCATGTTAGACCTAGCAAGTTTCAATGTTAACAACAAACCCTGAATGGTCTCATGATGTTGTCACTACTTTATTTTGATGAAGAGAAATTGATCTGTAATAAGCTAATGTATATACTTCCCGTTTGTAATGATGATGTTCTGGGAACATACAGCGGTTGGATGTTAAAACATTTAAAATAAAATTGTTTAAGTCCAAGTACTTAATGTTATCAATAGCCAATATTATCACAGTAATATTTATGAACCCTCACACAATGTACTTATAGTATAATATCGTATTATTGCAACTTATTGTTATAAGTGACAATTAACTCTTAAGTGGGAATATTATGTAATGTGTTCTTAGTCGAGTGCAATTAGACAATAAGGTGGAACGAAGTTTATAGTGGTCGGATTTTCATGGGACTTTTTTATTGAGTTCCTAGAGGAGTGGAGAAGAAAGTTAAAAAACAAATATCGCCGCTCGCGACTTTTTTTTTTTTAATTTTCTTTCGAATATTTTTCTTTCGTTTATGACTAACTTCAAATTCGACGAATTCATATTGTAGCGTAATAGTGTGATCTGCTTGCATCCATTAAATGCTAATTTGGTCTGTTTCTTTTTTCATTGAAGTCGATGTAATGCAATATTTCAAGTATTTTATGAAATGTTCCTATTTTCTGCAATTATTTTAAAATTTCGAATTTTAAGACCAAGATTTCTTTTGAAATTCGTAACTGATACTTTTTCACGGATAATTGGATGTAAAAATAGGTATTCAATAAAACCATGTTTACGAGTGAAGTGACTAAAAATGAATTATCAGGAAACCGTCTATATAAAAGTTACAAGGCCATTTTTCTCAAAATATTTATATCACGGTCAACGTAAATATTATCCGGAAAATATCCTTATAACATCTGCTATCCACAGATGACAAAAACAAAAAAAAAAACAAAAATTGGTGGTACTCGATAAATGTTGATTATTGCTGACGAAGGTGGAATGGGGTCGTTAGTAAATTTACAAAAAATATCGTAATTATAACGTAACCATTTCTCTCGATTTCTATCTAAGATAAGTTGCAAGCTTGGGTCTTTGCGCGCAATTTAATATCAATACCGATACCACTCCCACTTAGCGATAGAGGCCTTTTGTCATGTTTTACTTTTTCAGCAGTTACCAATATTTAATTTTTCTAGTTACTATACCTCGTTAGATAGCTAATAAAATGGGGATTAATACAATAATTTGCACATTGAGTTTCATAGAAGTATTTGGAAAAAAAAATGCTTTCATTAACATGGACGATTTTCTAACATTTCCGAATTCATTTTAAATCACTACACTCATGAAAGTGGTCTTCATTAATACTTTCTGGACCAGTTATCTGTGAAAAAGCATCAGTTACCAATTTCAAAAGAAATCTTAGTCTTAAAATTCGATATTTTAGAAATAATTGCAGAAAATAGGAAATTTTCAAAAATACTTGAAATATTGCATTACATCGACAACAATGAACAAAGACCGTGTGACCTGTGTGCATTAAATGCTAATTTGGTCTATTGACCAAATTAGCATTTAATGCACACAGGTCACACTATTACGCTACAATATGAATTCGTCGAATTCGAAGTTAGTCATAAACGAAAAAAAAACATTCCAAAGAAAATTCAAAAAAAAGTCGCGAGCGGCGAATTTTTTTTTTTTTAACTTTCTTCTCCACTCCTCTCGGAACTCAATAAAAAAGTCCCATGAAAATCCGACCACTATAAACTTCGTTCCACCTTTTGAATATTTTTTGTGTAATTGCACTCTGCTATCTTGCTGATTATGACATCCCCATTCATCTGCAGTTTAAATGTACATCAAGTGGACCAAGATGCAAACCTACTCATAGTTTAAAGCTTATTATGATCTCATAGCAGACACCGCTTGGTGCATTTAACATCTGCCAATGAATGGGCATCTTAACAAATTATGACAATATTGCACAGAAGTAGCTCGAGTATCATAGGTATGTGGAGCTTAGGGAAGTTTTCATACTAGCTAGTCAAGTTCTTGTTTCAGTTGATTGTATGACTTATTTATACATTATTATTTTAGAGAAGAAATTATACACTATTATTGTAAATGTAAGACAATGTGTTTATCATATTTTTTAAGGACTGTAAAATAGATCACATGCCACTTTATGCTGTTTTATTTACATCTTGACATAATAAATAAATAACTTACTTAACTTAACGACATAAGTTAATATTTTTCTGAGAGAAGATTAGAAAGTGTTGGAGGAGGCCTTTGCCAAAGGGCACACAACAAAAACAACCTCATATATAAAAACAATTGTTTAAAAAATTTGTTTTTTTGTCTGAAAAGGGCTATAAATAAATAATCTATATAAATAAAAACAAAAGGCCTGACTGACTGGCTGACTGACTCATCAACGCCCAGCCCAAACCCTCTTGGACCTAGAAAGCTGAAATTGCACAGAGGTTCCCTTAGTAGACAAGGAATAAGGAAGGATTTTTAAAAATTCAACCCCTAAGGGAGTTAGGGTATGAAAATTTGTATGATTCGTCAGTTTTAAAGTTAGGATCTTCCAAATTTTGTGTTTAGGCTGATGATTAAAAATTAATTTATACGTGTCTCAGCGTTTTTCATAAGACCACCCCCGAATGGTTAAAAAGGGGAATGAAGTTGTCTAAGGAAAGTCCTTAATTTTCGAAGTAAAGATCACTAAATTTATTATCTAGGCTTATGGTTGGAAGCTAACGCAACGGTGTTGTTAAAATTTCAACCCTTAAAGGGGTAGGGGTAGGGTAAAAGATGAAAAGGGGGCTTGGAGTTCTTTATTTTTCAAGTTAAAATCACGGGGCACACTCTTCACGAAACCGTCAACCAAGCATTCTGAACATCAAACTAAGTAACCCTACGCTATTGATGTATTAAAAGCGGTAGATACGATAGAGACTTAAGGTGGAAGCACCACGGAAGCCCGCGAAATTAATATCATCAAACATTCATATTCAGTTCATGTAACTGTCAAGAAGATACGTCCATGGTCAAGAATGACTTTCATGAAACAGTCATTCTTGACAGTTACATGAACTTAATACAACCTGACACTGGCCTGCAAATTGCAAAAACGTAAGAAAATTTGAATTTCGTGGGCTACCTTGGAGCATCCACCTTAATTTAGTCCCAATCCAGCAGTCGATAACAAACACTTCTCAATTTATGGCTTAGAGAAAGTTACAGTCAAAGCTTAATAGAACCATTTTACCTAAAAATAAAATTGATATTAAGCATACTTACCTTTCTATGCCAATTTATACTTCGGTCTGCTGATTCATAATTATAAATGTATTACTTATGTTATTGACACCCTTAACAATCACTGTAAATTGAGCCGCAATGAGGTTCAGGGATATCATCATGCGCTGCGCAAACGTATCCCCGCTACCTGCCGGATTGGGGCGGATATGCCGCTGCGGGGCTTACCGCGCTTCACCGTACCGGAACCGGATACGCCTATCTCAATTTATGGCTTAGAGAAAGGTAATCAATTTTATTTTTTGGGTAAAATTGTTCTATTTTCTACACTTGTCCATTGTAATAGAGGCTAATATTTAAATGGATTCATTAAGCAAAATAGTACATTTTTTTGGTAGGTACATATATCTGACTCGTGTTACGGCTAGGCCCTGGGGGTAGGGTTGCCCACCGTACTATATTTCGGGTCTGAGTACTATATACTGTTGAAGAAATATATAGTACGCAAAAATACTATATTTTCACGGAAATCTAACAACTAGATGTGTTTAATATTGTCAATTTTAAAATCGGCGCTAGAACAAAGACACTTTTTTTGGTTATAAAAACCAAAAAAATGTTGCACTCTTTATAAGTAAAATCCCCCACAGAAAGTTATGAGATTCAAAATAATTATGTATTTATTGATAAATGTGGTTTAGACTATGATCTTAATAAATGGTTTGATTTCGGTGAAAGCAATTGGTTATGCAAAATCCAAAATTTTAATTTAAAACGAGGTTTCATTTAATGACTGTGTTTAGAAAATATAAGTTTACAAGAAAAATTCTGAAATAACAGCATTGAATGAAATCTTTGCAAAAGTAAAAGGTACTAGGTTAGGTTTAGTTTGGGGCACGCCACAATAGTGGCGATAAGTCCCCTCTTAGAGAAGTGGCTGGAGAGACGCCACGGCATCCTCACCTTCCGCCTGACGAAGGTTCTTACCGGACACGGATGTTTCGGTAAGTTCCTGCACCGAAGACGCCCGGGTGCTTCCATTGTGAGGATCGACCGGAGATTCTGTTAGAGCGGCCATTTTAGAACCCCAGAAATGGGTTTCCCCAAATGTATTCAAGTAAAATTAATATAAGTTCACGTGTACCGTTTATAATCGGGACTGTTCGAAAGAGATACCGTGGCCCCGGAACACAAAGGGCGATGAAGGAACATGGAAGGGTCAGGCACGTATCCAGGGGGGGATAGATGGGATTTACCCCCCCCCCCCCCCCGAAATCTGACTAAAAATGAACGGGATCACACTTTAAATGGGTTTGTCTCCACCGATCACGTTAGCCATGGATCACGGTGATCATTAAAAATTTTAGTACAGCGATTTTTTACACAGTTCACATGGTTGTTTCACCGGGGTCCCCCTTGCTTGGACGGGTTTTAGTCAGTAAAAGTCTGACTCACAGAACACTATTACTCCTAGCGTCTGACTCCCTCCCGCTGCAGTCATTTGATGATTTCCCATCCGAAAAAAAAGATACTCCCAACTTATACACAACGTTTATTTAAATATAAGGTCGCCGACACGAAGTCAGAAGGCGCGGGGCGACGCGACGGCGCCGTGGTAACGCACCGGACTAGACTGGTGCGTTACCGCGTTATACGAGTAGCACTTAACTTATTATCCCAGAAGTAAGATCCCGAGGGCAATTTCCAAAGTCCACGCGGGCATAAGCTAGTAGCATATACTATGACCTACTGAGCATAATCATTTGGTTAACGCAATACTTGAACATAATAATATTATCCTAGAAACATCTGATTTGTAAAATAAAAACTGATAAAGAATTAATGGATGAGTAAAGTTAGTGAGTAATAAAACCAACAGAAGACATTCATAACTCGGAAACTGTATTATATCTCATAAACATCACAGATCTGTCTGTGGGCCGCGTCTCCACGACGGGGCCACTGCTCAGTGCTCCAGCAGCGAGGGTTGCCACTTCAATGTCTATCACCAACTAGATTACGCCCTCACAGATTCTCTGTTATGTTCTGTCTTATGTGTCTCTTCATTTTCCGCTTTTAACTTTTCCTGGAAACACAATCACAAATATGTTAGAAGGCGGCTATTTGTTGTTTGATTAATTGAGTGGAGTGTGACCAGTGTGATAAGTTAGTTGGGTTTATTATATCTTGTGTTGAATATACAAGGTTGTAAACATTTTAATGAGTTAAGGAATTACTTTATATCTATCAGTTATTATTATATATTTATTTAATCTGACAAAATTGGTCCACTGGTCACAAACAAACTTATCAACTAGGTGTTAGTATTTATTAACTAAGTACACATAATTATTTTTCATCCCTGCCGCACAAGCAACCGGACAAAGTTTCTCGAAATTGATGCATCATGCTGTTCAGCTAGGGCTTTCAAAATACTGTTGCGGCTTGCCCTCATTCTGCCTATTATGGATGCGGTCTTTAAGCGGTTATGATGTACACAAAATATTAACTCCAAAATATAAAAAAAAAACATTTACCAAATCATAGATAACTCGGACCACAAGCGAGCAGCTTGGACAAGTAGCTAGTTCTTCACCATCCAGTAACTCTTCCTGAAACAAATGGTAAATAACTTTTTTTTAGTTTACAGAAGTGGTGTGAATGGAAAAATGTGATGCTGCAACCACATCTCAGTGTGTCTTACATTGGACGACCCTGCCATAATAATTTATTTATTTAATGCACAATGTACACAACCAATTTTACAGGCTAAGCTTAAAACTAGTGAGTACATGACCCTGTTAGGGCGCAGCAAGATAACTTAAAACTAATATTGCAGAATATCTTTCACATTTAAACATTATATTAATTAAATTTATTTCTAACATTTCACTTCATTTGGGTACTTAAAAACAATTATGTCGGAATGTGTTAAATTTTAAATTAATTAAATAAAATTAGTTAAATAAACAAAAAACATAACTTCATTACTAATAAATAGAAAAAATATAAGTACCATAACTAAGGCAAATCAAATTAATAAAATCACAAATATACAAAGTCAACATAATAAAAATAAACATAATCCATTGAGAAAACATGTCATATAAAATAATAAATAATCACAAATAGCTTTTTACATAAAAACAAACCTTTAATAAAATGAACACATGAATATATCTATTTTAACATTCTATCTTCCATAAATTCTTGGATACTATAATAACACTTTTCTAAGAGCAATGACTTTAGCCTAGCTTTAAATACACTGTTCTCGTGGACCGTATATTTTCAGGTAGTTAGACATTAGAATATGACGGCTATATTGCTACACTATATTCAATTGCATGTCAGATTTCATTATTTCTCTTGTGACGGGATTTGTAAAATCCAATTGGCTGCCAAATGAGTAGTACCCAACCCAATACAAAAAATATACAAGCACGCAGTTAGTAAGTTAATGGATTCAGTGGATTCTAACCTTACTTATTTGAAACCTATCGCCGCACGGGCACGGATAATAATACATGTCCTCGTCTTCCTCATATTCAAAATCTTCAATTTCTATTTCATCGTGAAATGTCGTCATTATAGTTTTCACTGGTGAAAACACATAAATAATATCTGTGAATAATATCCAATAAGTAACGTACGAGTACCTACTGCACAGCCGGACTGCCCGGAATGACAATGACACGCACGGTGACACTGACAGTAGCGCTGTGCCTCAGTGTTGCCGGCAGCAAGTTTCGATTTATTCCGATTCTTCATCTGAAAAGTTCCGATAAGTTCCGCCTGAGTAAAATAAAAAAAAAACGATAATAAAACATACTAAAGTACATAATGTTATAAAAAACTTGACTGTCTTAAAATTCAAAAGGGCGCTAAACGAAATTTTAATTATGAAAGTTATTATTTAATTGATGACTTTCTAAATGATGATTCACTGACTGATTGATTTACTTTCTGTACGTTATTTATTGACTGATTTATAATTACCTACCTACTGTTACTATTATTGACATATTATTGTTATTCTAGTTGGTATAATGTTATTACACATTCTTACATAATATACCATCTCAACATGAATGATGTAACCAAGATTTTGTAACAATATTCTGATTTAAAAGAGTGTCCATGGAGTTTCTTGCCCGTTCTTCTCCATAGAGATCTACGCTAGGGAATGGGCAACTACAGTACTTTCACAGTTTTTATGCCTTGTGACTGGGACTGTAGCTACATTTAATTTTCATCTTTGTTTCGACAATTCAAAAGTGCCTGTAACTGGCCTACTTGAAATAAATGCTTTGATTTTGATTTTTGATTGATTAATTTTCCGTTTGACATTATTGATATTTTTATTTTTTTAAGACTTTGACCATGTTTACATTTTTAAATCTTTTATTACTTTGACCATGTTGACATTTTTAAAATTATTTTTTATAATATGTGATTCCAATGACATGCCACTTAATTTTAAATTTTATTGTAAACCAATTATTAGCATGCCTATGTGACGGCAAAATGTGGAGAACTTTATTATAAAAGAACATCTATGTACCTATCACCCATGTTTGCAAAGAATAAATGATTTGATTTGATTTTAATATTTAAATATGCGTGGGGCAAGACTAAAAAAACTTTTTTGCATTATGAAGGAAAAGTTAAAATTTTTAATGATTTAAAATAGGGCACGCAGCTATCAGTTGTCTTAAGACCGCACATTGACCTGATGCATCGCTTCTGCAATCTAAATACCAGCTCCCTATCAGTGGACTGACCCCAGAAAATAATGCCATCCAGTAACACAAAGGCAACCAGTCCATGGTACGCAGCTAAAAGAGCCTGACCGTTAACTTTCTTTGAGAGTTGAAATAGAGCATATGCGGATTTGCTAAGTTTCTTACAAAATTCTTCAACATGAGGCTTCCATGTAAGTTGGCTATCAATTATAATACCTAAGAACTTTGCTTTATTAGCTTCTTCAATATCACAGCCATTGTAGGAAATTTCAACCTTTGGCTTCAGACATCGTTGATAAAAATGCATGACTTTTGTTTTAGTCAGGTTTATAATCAAATTATTATTATTTAGCCAATTTATGATGTCATTTAAACAAGTATTGATGTCATTCTTATAATTATTTGGATCAGTACATTTTATTATAGCTGTACTATCATCTGCAAAAAGAACCATTTGGTGCGTTGTTGCTTTTGGGAGATCATGTACGTATATTAAGAAAAGCGGCGGACCCAGTACGCTACCCTGTGGGACGCCATATTTTACGTGACTTGGTTTTGATACTTATATGGTTTCCTAATTTTCGTTTTGGACAAATCCTAGAAACTTCTGAGCATTGAACCCTATTACTTAGGTATGATTCTATTAACTTTAAAATGTTCCCTCTTATACCATAGCTATGCAATTTGTGCAACAGAATCTTATGGTCAACATAGTCAAAAGCAATGTCAGTGTAGATTGCACAGACTGGATTTTTCCTATCCACAGATGACATGACATTAGCTAATAAGTCAAACAATGCCATATTAATCGTAGTGTTCTTTCGGAAGCCTTTTTGTTCTTGGCAAAATAGTTTGTACTTTTCGAAATAGGTATATAAAGAGTTATAGATAACTTTCTCTAAAATTTTAGAAATAGTCGGAATTTTTGCAATAGGTCTGTAATTTTTTAAATCAGTTTTGTCATCTTTTTTTTAGAGAGGTTTTATAATAACTTTTTTGAGCTTGTCCGGAAAATTGCCATCAGCTATGCACAGGTTAATTATATGAGCTAATGGAGATGCTATTAGGCTATTAGTTAAAATTAGTAGAATTAATCAACGGGGGGACAGGTATTGACCTGTCCCCCCGTTGATTAATTCTACTAATTTTACAGTCAGTGTATCGGATTTATTAATCAAACCAGCTATGTTCTGGTGTAAGATGTTAAGGTAGTTAACGAAAAAACTGAGAATTTGACTGTTGTGAATTATCAGAAAGTTCGTGCTGACTATTATTTGGAGGGTGGCAGTCCTCTCCCGAGTGCGTAGCATTCAGGTTGCATAAGCTAAGAATCAGGTCTTGTAAATCTGATATAACTATGTTTAAACCACTGTTATTTAAGGTTCCATATCGTTTGCATTAAGTATTATAGTCATAAGATAGATTAGAATTTGAGTCAAGTAAATACACATAGTTGCATGTGTTTATGTCCAAGTAAATAAGGTTATTGAATGTTTCTACGCGGCTGTTATACATTAGGTTGGCATCTATCATATATTTAAACGTTGGTAAGCAAATTATAAAATTAGTATGACTCAATTCTATTAACTTTTCTCTTACAAACATGACTAATTCTAAATAGTTGTATGTTTTTCGAAAGTCTTCCTCGCCAATGTAAATAACACAGTAGTCTGATTGAGTAAAGTTTTGTACTTTTCCCTCAATTTTGTGAAGAATTTGCCGCAATCCGCACGTCGGTTTTCGATAATGACAGATTTCAAAATTTCGTAAATTTGTTCTATCGGCAATTGTATATAACCTGATAGATGTCTCGCTGCTAATCAGGCATATTTTGTGTTTTTTGGAAGGTTGTTCCATATTTGTTGTAGCTCGTATGTTTGGAGTTGGGTTAGATGAGCTTAGCTGAACGTTACTGTTGATGACTTCTTTCTGGTTAGATATTTAATGAAAAATCAGTTTGTGTTTGTTTGTTGTTTTTCGGACATTTCTTGATTGGATTTGACTTTTTTGTTTTTTAATCGGGCTATGTGTATCTGTCTGGTGGTTATTTTTGCTTTGTAAATCAATATTTATTTGTGGTCTGTGTGGTCATTATTCTCCAAAGACAGTGACTCAATCTTCTGATGTGCACTGTTCAATTCTAACACAAGCTTGTCTATTCGTTCCTTTAAAAAAAAAATCAAACACATATCCTGTCGTCGTGCGAAACATGCGATGAATGTTGAAGTAGTGGAGCAGCAATGAACATCGAACTTTTTCCGCAATCATCACATGATAAATTGGGTAGACTGTTTACGGTGTCTTCGAAAGTGTCATTTTGTGATTGGTTGATGACGGTATTTGAATCAGATTTAGTTCGTGTACGACGCATAGTGATGTTTTCGAAGAAATTCATTTTTCGAGTTAAATCGTGTTGAGCTCACTCTTGCCAACCAATTTCGTTGGAATGAGATGATAAAGACAATTTATCAACTTATAAAAAGTCAAAGTCGTCAGTGGGATTCGAACCAGTGTTTATGTAAATAGCAGTCGATACGTCTACTTAAACGGCCATTTATTGGCATCTGTTATAATGCGTTATAAATTATGTATCTGTTTCTCTTGATAATAATGGAATTTAGGCAAGTTCGTTATGATGACTCGTAGATTCTGATAATTCAAATGTTTGACAGATTGTTTTTTCACTTTTGTATTGGTTTTATTTTCTTAAATGTTTTTCTAACACCCTTGCTCGTAAAGCTGATGTAATTCCACCGGTTTTAAATATGTAAAGCGGGTCATAAAAAACGCGTGTGTTATCAAAGCAAATAGTTAAGTTATAGTCCATACAAATTCCATAACAGTATTATTTGCCATTTCAAATATGGAACTGATCGCCGCCGCACGACTCCAGCTAGTGAGCAGCGCGCTGTTGCTATTCAAATTTCGAACTAATCGCCGCGCGGCGCCACGCCAGTCAGTAGGCAGCGCTAGCGCGCTGTTAAAATGGCGGGAAAGCAACAGTGTGCATTCACAGATTGAGTTTATTTAAAATAAAAAAAATAAAAACAGTTTATTCGGTAATTTAAAAACTTGGCTGCATGCTCTAGCGTCTTTGCCAACATTTTCACGCAGCCACGGCAGAAAATAATCCTCGCGCCATTTTTCTCAAATTTTCTTTTCTTTGTATTGTGAATATCTAAATAAATTAAAATATATTACTTCAACTCCACCGGATATACTAACAGAAGCGCGAACCGCATGCGACAGCTTGCTGCCGTCAATATCCAAGGACAGATACATAACCACGTATGAAATATATTTTTTTTCTGTTTCCTCGCAAATGTGTTAAAAAACGTCGTACGATATACGTGCGTATTGGTTATAACATCTTTACGCACTAATATCGTAATGTACTATTGTTTCACTTACTTATTTGTGTGTCCATGTATTATTATTGATCTTTTATTAATGTTGGTTTAGATCACTAGAACACAGAATTAGTGTAGTTTCTTACGTACTTACGTACGCCAAGTGCGCGGCACACAAAGTCAAAAATCATTAAAGGTGTATGAATTTACTTTTTCAAGGTCAAAGTCATTCCTGCACCTTTATGCGCTTGGAGGGTTGTATTGATGATTTTGATGATTATAATTCTGTAACTAAATACGTCTTACAGCCGCGATTCATAGTTTAATCAACATACAATTTGACACTGACCTGCAAATTGCAAAAAACGTAAGAAAATTTGAATTTCGCGGGCTACCCTGGAGCATCCACCTTGAAGCGGATTATTTCGGTGAATGCGCCAGGGTGGCACCTTTGTCCAGGGCTGCCAACCAAAAAAAAAAGATTCCTCGTACATGTGTAGCTGAAAATCTCGTATATTGACTTTCAAACCTGAATGTATTAGGGGCCAATATACCCCTGAGAATTACCGACAATTTTGTTTGACGGGTTTTCAGCCATAATAATGAAAATAATCGTTCGAAACTTTACAGATAAATTATTTAGTTTATAATTTAGTGTATTCTCGTAAATTAAAAATGTATAGAAACAAATAAAATTACAGTTTTATTATCATCGAGAAATCTGCAACACACGAAATTAAAAATATCAATAATGAGTTGTTACAAATAATTCAGGAAGGAGATTTCACAGCTTTTGACTAAAACCATTCCTAAGATGCGCATTAAATATTCTTTGATAGTGAATCAAATTATTTTTTTTGTCACAGCATAATTAATGATAACTTTATCAATTGCATGACTCTGTAATATGAAGTATACTATTGAAATTAACCTGCAAACATGTTAATTAACGATATTTTATGTTTCATGCCCTTTCGCTTTTTTTCCAACCTATGGTCGCAGACAGCTAACTCGAAGAAAAAAAAAGCTGATCTAGTTCTTGCAGAAGTAACCCCACCCAAATGATCGTATGGCCTAGAGTCCGGTGAAGTAGCGAAAGCTCATTTGCAACTAGCTACATAATCCACTAAAAAAAATCGCATGGCCATAATGTTATCAAAATCTCGTACATAATTGCACGAGGTTGATAGCGTCCTCGTACCTCGTACGGAAGACCACAAATCTCGTATTTATACGAGGAACCTCGTACGGTTGGCAACCCTGCCTTTGTCGGTTTCTCGCTCGGAACGTTTTTTTTTTCCTTTTCTATTGAATCCATTGTACAAATTTAAACTCTAGGCTTTTGAGATAGAGTTTTTTCATTTTTTTACCATTTTGTTCGTACTCATTCCAGTTAGTATATAAGTTCCTTGTTTGTGATTCATTCAGTACGTCATATCGTGCTCACATCACACTGTCACACACGTCATTTGACATTAAATTTGATGATTTGATTTCATTATTGTGGGGGAGGATGATCGTGGTGGTCTTACTGTGTTTGTTGTAAAAATATTTTGAAGTGTTGCTGTGAGTGAACTAGTGCTCGTGCCATCCTATTTATTATAACTACAAAACGCGGACCCATTAACAGGCACAATGTTTAGTTGGCTAAAGAAGGAAGGTGAAAAAACCGAGAGTATCGAAAATGTCGTGGAGGGTCTCAAAAGGATATATAGAACAAAACTTTTACCCCTGGAGCTGCATTATCAGTTCCACGACTTCCACTCGCCGCAGCTCGAGGAGCCGGACTTCGATGCGAAGCCCATGATCCTGCTCGTGGGGCAGTACTCCACCGGTAAAACCACATTCATCAAATACCTGCTCGAGCGAGACTTTCCGGGAATCCGGATAGGTCCTGAGCCCACGACCGACAGATTCATCGCCGTCATGTACGACGAGAAGGAGGGCGTGATCCCCGGCAACGCGCTCGTCGTGGACCCTAAGAAACAGTTCCGGCCGCTCAGCAAGTTCGGCAACGCCTTCCTCAACCGCTTCCAGTGCTCCACCGTGAGCTCGCCCGTGCTCAAGGGCATCTCCATCGTGGACACGCCCGGCATCCTGTCAGGCGAGAAGCAGCGCGTGGACCGTGGGTACGACTTCACCGGCGTGCTGGAGTGGTTCGCTGAGCGCGTCGACCGCATCATCCTGCTTTTCGACGCGCACAAGCTCGACATCTCCGACGAGTTCCGCCGCAGCATCGAGGCGCTGCGCGGCCACGACGACAAGATACGCATTGTGCTCAACAAGGCTGATATGATCGACCACCAGCAACTGATGCGTGTGTACGGTGCTCTCATGTGGTCGCTAGGTAAAGTGCTGCAAACACCAGAGGTGGCCCGAGTATATATTGGATCCTTCTGGGACCAGCCTTTACGCTATGATGTCAACAGAAGATTATTTGAGGATGAAGAGCAAGATCTCTTCAGAGATATGCAGTCCCTGCCACGGAATGCTGCTTTACGGAAACTGAATGATTTGATCAAGAGGGCTCGGCTCGCTAAGGTTCATGCATACATTGTCAGTGAGCTAAGGAAAGAGATGCCTTCTATGTTTGGTAAGGATGGTAAGAAGAAAGACTTGATAAAGAACTTGGGTCAGGTGTATGACCGCATCCAGAGGGAGCAGCAGATCTCTCCCGGAGACTTCCCAGACATTAAGAAGATGCAGGAGACGCTGGCCAACCATGACTTCACCAAGTTCCACCCGCTGAAGCCTAAGCTGCTGGAGGTGGTGGACCACATGCTAGCCACCGACATCGCGCGCCTTATGGACATGATCCCACAAGAAGATGTCAACATTGTCTCCGAACCACTAATAAAGGGTGAGTTATGTTCACTATTTACCCCTAAAACGTTGTTTAGGCACAACTCCAGAGAGTGGATAAGTGAAGCGATGGACTATGCAGTAGGATATGTAAAGTTTATTTTGTTCTTGGAAATCTAATCTCCTATTTGAGATTTCTGTGAACAGGTGTGGCTAAGTGGCTTGTTATTATGACAATGTCTTTATCAATGTTGCAACAATTTATTGAATAATTTTTCCGATGAAAACTGAAATGATTGAAGTGGGTAACATAAAATTTTAGCAAAATACTATCTTAGTGCTCTAATCAACATGCTCGTAGTAATGTAGGAGTGGCACTTATCACTATGTTGACAAGGCTAAGAGTGCATGCACACTGGACCGCCGGTTAAGGCCCAAACATACTTATGTTTTCGAGGGAGATTTGCGCTCAGCATTATTTTTTATAAGCTACCATAGTGTCTGGTAGATATCGAAATAGTGGGGCTTATGATACTAGCTCACCTATTTACGTAAGGTGTAAACGGCCTGTGTGAGCAAGGTACACATCTACTATCACGTGATATTGACCTGAATATATTCTTATCAGAATGATAACGCATCGCCGGGAATTCGCTAACGTTAATGTTAAATGCGTTAGGCAAGCGCTACAATTAGAAATTATTAACATAAGATGTCTGACTTCATGATCGGAAATTGAAAATATATAGTTGATGAAGCAACTGGCCAATGCTTCTATGGAACTATTGAAGTAAAGTTTGTTGTGTGTGATGACTTATGCCATACGCCTTTAAATAATATGAGTCAATCAGGAAAATTATTATCATGCAGTGTTTATTTGCACAATGAATACAAATTTATACTTATCACAAATTTTAAATAGTTTGTCGGGACTGTTGTTGGTCTCATCAGTGCTGAGTACAACTTTTATGCTATGCCGTACGTCGCGGGTTCGATACCCCCACGAAACATTGAATGTACCTACTTATAGCATACTGGAATAATTTCTAGTGAGGCGGAGGCGCGACAAGCAACGTTTTTCTAAAAAAATAAAACTTTTTCAATTTTACTTAAGTGCCTAGAACATTATAAAATAATGCTTTCTCTTATCGACTTACAAGTAGGTATAAATTGTGAATCATGCGCTGAGACGACCTACAAAGTTGTTTTAATGCGAGTATCAAATTAATTACATATTTGGTAAAATTATCTAGCACTTCTAAACAAAAACCAATACTGCTCGATTCAGATTAAAATACTTTCGCGCTGAATCGTAAACAATTAATAGTGATCAATTCTAGTGATTAGTTTGCCCGTCAGCGGGTGTCGCGGGTGTCGACGACGAACGAAAGTGTCGACGCCACGGTTTGCAAATGATCCTCCATCACATTCTCGTTGTCAACTCAAATTATAATTAGCTGTTATGCCAATCTTCTAAATCTCAGTTTAATTCCCCACACGTGTGTTATTCGGCTCTACGGCTAGTCAAGTGTTCGTTGAATCTAAGCTTAGATTTTATAATTTAACTCGCTAGGGGATACTTCGTCTAATATATTTACCTACGTTATTGTTAATATTCGCAAGCTGGTGGTGCCCGGTACTCCGTGCGTGAGGAAAGAAGAAAACACATAACTCACCACATCACAGTCATGAGGCATGACTGTTCTAGCAACCCAACACAACACCACGTATCTAAGCATCACCCGTACATGACCTGTACATCATTGTTTGGTAATTTGGTTTATGTAACAGGAAATATTCCTGATTTAGACACGTTCCGGAAAATGATTCCTGTGTCCTTCAATGACACAGTGGTTTTTTACTGATCAAAGTCTAATGTTACAAACAGTTACCTACTTAGTTCTACGTCTATTCGTGATTTCTTTATCATTTCAGTTCTTTCTGCATTCCTCCGTTTTCCGCTAATTTCAGATTTTAATTATAATCATGCTGACTAATAATTGAATTCATTGACGGAAAATTTAAAAAATATAGAATGTCGTGGAACATGGAGCAGTTAATGTCATGGAACCACGATTGTAGTAGTAGGTACTTGTTGTTTGTCGCATTGATAACGAACTGATTGTAATCGTCAAATGAAGCATGCATCGATCGATAAATGTGCTATTTATTTAGATGATACCTAGAACAAATTCTTGACTAGGCTTCCGCTTATTAAATAGCATAACAAATAATAGCATTTTGCGGCAGTGAGCCACGAAGTTAGCATTCGCAGCACGAGCTCTGGAGCAGCTAGGCATTACTTAACTGATCATCTTAAGGTGGATGCTCCAGGGTACCTACCCCGCGAAGTTCAAATTTTCTTACGTTTTTTGCAATTTGCAGGTCAGCGTCAGGTTGTATGTTGATTAATATATGATTCGCGGCTGTAACACGTAGGTACCTAGGTATGTAGTTACAGAATTATAATCATCAATACAAGTTAGGGTTGCCATCTCTAGAATTTGGCAACCAGGACAAGACGCGTGAAAACCCCGGATTTTAGAGCCCAGAACCCGGACATGTCAACAGATTTTTTTTATAATTATATTCAGTGTAATAAAAAA
Source organism: Xestia rhomboidea (assembly GCA_963853795.1). Classification (NCBI taxonomy): domain Eukaryota; kingdom Metazoa; phylum Arthropoda; class Insecta; order Lepidoptera; family Noctuidae; genus Xestia; species Xestia rhomboidea. Next base: position 17,382,003 of record OY970778.1, read on the forward strand.
CAGTTAAAAATGTCATAAATTACCTTTTTTTCAGACCTTAGGGCCATTACATTCATTTGTAATTATGCGCGGACAGGACACGTGGTTGCGCTCGCGCACGCGCCGGAAGCGCGTTAAGATTAAATTTTGTCATCTTTTATCATCATTTTAATAGTACCTAACAAAACAGAATCTTAATAAGTACAGTTTGTTACAAATTGTTTTAATAATCAGTTAGATATTTTATTCTTAAAATAAAACACAAATTATTAATATTCGCAATAGGCGAGACGACAAAAAAAAACTAATTTGTCCGTCAGTTAGATTATCAAAAAATATTTGACCCGTGTTTTTTCTTTTGTTACGTAAACCAAAATTGACTAAGATAAAAAAAACTCACTACTACTAGACTACTACTACTACTAGGCTAGGTATAATATTTAGCTAGTTCTGACGTCAAAAGCCCCCACTCCCGAGTTTTGATGCGTTTTATCTTTTGTCAATATTCATTGATTTACAAAAACAAAAAAGACGTGTCCATTAATTTCCAATTCTCTAACTGACAGATTAAATAGATTTGCAATTTTTTGATACTGTCGTCATGCTGAATTTAGCGAGTCGGTTCGTCGGTTGATCGCGGCGTGCGGGCACAGTGCGTGTGTCGCGGGTGGTCTAAGACTTTAAATTTTTAAACCCGGACTACAATTGAAGCCCCGCCCGGACGCTCCCCGGATGCCCTCTAAACTAGGACAAATCCGGGGAAACCCGGACGGATGGCAACCCCAAAATACAACCCTCCAAGCGCATAAAGGTGCAGGAATGACCTTTTCAAGGTCAAATTCAATTCTTTTCAAGTTGTTTCATACAGCCGCTGCCCCGATGGATACCTATGGTGGCTCATAAAGCTGCTGTTGACAACAATGATGTACCTACATAAGTCAGACGTGTGACATGTGTCGCCTTGCTACCTTCGCCTCGACTGCCGTTTGTTATTGCTATTAGTTATTACTTTTGCCTTGCAATCACGGGTACCTAATGAAATTTAATTTATTGTAGATTTGTAGGAGCAGGGCAGGATCCAAACAAAAAAAGCGAGTTAACAAACTTTATTATTCTATAAATAAAATCATGAGTTTAATTTCCCATGTAAGTAATTAATTAACGATAACCAGTATTGGACTATGAATGAGTAGGTAGGTACCTAATTTAATTATACTCTTACCAATGATAGGTAGGTACCTAACTACCTACTAGAATATCATTGACTCTTGCAATCTACAGGACTTTTTTCCTGTTGAGTCGCTGGATTCACGTCTGATTTCACGATAAATTGGTGTGTGTTTGCTGTAATTATGCGAGCTTGACGCAGTGGGGTCAAAATGGCCAGCCTTGATTTGTTATGTTGCTTGTTGTGTTGTTTGTTATGTTTCCTTGTTAAGTTGTTATTAATCGACGCGAAGCCTCACACTAGCACGCGCAAGCAAATCACTTCATTTGCTCCATACTCGTAGGCAGAGATCATCGATGGAATTTTCCTCATAAATTAGCTATGAAATACTATGTTATTTTGAGCTTCATGAAGACAGTTTTACGTTAAATAGAGTGATGAAGCACGGATCGTAATCAAACAATTGATTAGCGCACCACCTTGTATTAGTAAGTGTAGGTACTATCGAGGACACTCCGCCTGATCACCACTAAGCTAATTTTTGTTTGCACTTACAACATAGAAACGCTCTCTAGCCCCGCCCCGTTGACTTTGTATAGAAATAATGAATAAAAAGATACCGATCGGCCGAGCGCACTGACGACGCACGCCAAACGAGAGTTATCGTTATTTTGCGCCAAAGTTAACGCTTTCTTAATAGGCCTAAACTTTAAGAGGGCGTGGCTCGGCGCCTGCTCATGATTTAAGCGAAAAAAAATGTAACTGATCAGGTGGAAAAGACCACGACTGCACCTACAAGGCAAAAGATCCTCATCTGGCTATGCATGCAGGACAAGAAATCCGGGTTGAGCAAGAAAGGACTATCGATAGCGAAAACTGCGGTCGATCAACGTACAGTCGATTTTCATAAAACAATATACCTACCCATTTGTGTAACTTCTTAATATATCACTTACCACAATATCGGTGCATAGTAACGAAGAGTCATATAGAAATAGACGACACTAGATAATCAGTGTACATCATATTATGCGCAATGCCTTATAAATTGACAGGTGCATCAGTTGCAAAACCAACGTCTGCGATATTGTGCTACATTGTTCATGCTCATCTCATATAATAAGTCAGAACCTAAACTCATTTAAGAATATTTATTATCTCTTCTAAGTAGTCCTTTTACATTTAGGTTATTTACGTTTTTTTTTTTGTTTCCAATAACTCAACTTGTATAAATGGCAATTCAGTACATTAGGTATATCCAAAAAGTTCCATATACTATAAGTTCTCGTACAATCGTACCTATCATTAGCACGTGAGTTTCGTCTGTCAAACTGTGTTACCGCGGCGGCCAACACTTGACCCTTTGGCTCTATATTCGGCTGCTGATGATTCGATCGCGGTCAATTTACGTATTCATTAACAATGTGTTTACTCCCGCACCGTTTGAATGTCCTACAATATTTCTTACATCGATACTGTATGTTAGCATTTGGTAGCTTTTCGGCCGCTGTTAGCAACACGCAACGCAACCTTCACCGTATTACACTTAGGTGACAGTTTTGTGATCTGTTACAACTTCGCGTTACTACTCGACTGCCACTGCGGCCAAAACATTAACTGAGCACAGTAGCGTTCCCAGAAACTCAAAACAAAGATTCGACAATACGAACTAGCAATCCTGCCGTAGTTGACTATCTACATAAAATGAAAGGAGATTATTTTCAACATTCACGGAATAGGTAACGGGCGGTTCCTTGAACTTAGAAAGATTGAAAGGCAAGAAATCCAGTCCGATGCAGAGTCCTTGTAACACAGATAGACTAAACCTGCACATATCAATGTGGTCGACACATCCTTTATTAAACCATTCAAAGATTGTGGCGAATATTCATAACTTACTGCATCTGATCAATGCTCCTCTCTACTACAACGCAAATTCCTGAGCATCATCGTGAGCACGAATAATTTGCATAGTTCCGTCATTCTTGTACAATGTTAGAACAAGTTTACTGAATGAGTGAACCCGTGTCGCGGGCGCACCAGTCCCACTGCGCCTACGCGGACGACCTTGCCGATTCTATAGCGCTGCGAACGCCATGCCCTTCCGAAATCGACCGCTGCTCTAATGAGTACACGAATAAAATGTCTATTTCCTGCTAGGATAGGTCTACCTACTTTATGTCATACAAAAGCATAATGTAAGAGTGTGCACTGTGCATAATGTAGTCATCGCTAAATGAACGGTAAAACTGCCAGGAGACAGTACTCACTATTTACCTGCTTGGGACGAGAGTACATCAAGTTCCAAGGCACATCATCCCTAAGAGTCCAGTCTTTCACCCTCAAATCCCAATAATGTGATCCTTCATTCTCCAATAATTAATCATCTGCTCGGAACAACTCTGTATTGTCGATATTGACACATTGAGCAATTATATGTATTAATGTAACAATCACGTTATGCAATTACAATGTTATTGCTATCTGCTAAATTGGTGTTATCGCGCTTCTAATCTATTTGGTAATAGTGATCTGGGCGGTTTCAGCTATCTTCGCTATCTGGTGCCGAGGTATCGGCGCGGCGCGGCGGCGTATCGCTCGCTAACTGCTTGTGCTCACAGTTACACACTCAAACTTTTTCTTGCTTCATTTTCTTTGTATTGTGCGTCAGCGCTCAGTTAGTCATCGCTAATGAAGCTAAGTAGGTTTATATTTTTGCGATACTCCGTTACTGAATCAGCATTGCACTCACGTACTTCGTGATCATGTGAAATCGACATTATTATACCGAGTATTATATTCATCGTTTTCGCTACCTTATCTGTTGAGTCGCGAGTCCGAAGTATAATTGATGCCGCTAATGCATGTACTTATTACAAATTAGCTATAAATGATATCCTGGTGGGGGTTATGGAAGGGTCAGTTGGTGTAGTGATGTGCAGCGGAGGCCCTGTGGCAAGGTACAGATACAACTACAAAGGCTACGCTCCTCACCGGTGCCCCCTGCCGCATGTCGTGCCGCTGTCTGCCATCACTCTTAACTTGGACAACTTCCGAGTCTGTCTATCCTCCCTGCGTTGGACGACTCCGTTATAAAGTGATGATATCCAAACATGTTCTATTGAAAAAACTGTAGTTTGTAACTGGATGTCATCTTAAAATACCTGAAGGAAAAAACTGAAGTACAACAGTTAGTCGGAGCCTCGGTGTCTTCGTGATCGTTACTAATCAAAGCTTACATACAATAAATAATTATAAATAATCAGGCAGTTGTTAAAACGTCAAGTCAGTGCAGTTCCTTACGGGGGGCACGCGGCGCACGCGCATGCCCGACGACTCGTTGCGTTATTATGGAAACGTCCGAGTCGACAACTTGAATAAGCCGTCGTCGTCCTCACCGTGATCATTGTCAAACTCGCCACCTTGCGCCCGCTTAACAAGTATTAGCTCCAATCAAAGACTATAAAACAACCAAAGTATTATCGATAATATATGAGATATATATATCATGCCTGGAATTCTTACGTCCAATTTCACGGTTGCGAAGGTGAGTTGAATTAGGTGAAGCAGGACAGAACGTGGTATTCAATGCGAATGTCAAGGCTCTCCAAAGGGGGAGTGGCATGTATTGGTGCCGGTGAGTCGGTGCGCCTCGCTGGCCGGGCAGCGCGGCAGCCTGGCTGGCGGCTGGCGCAATGGGAGCGCGACCGCACTGCCACACCGCGGCACTTTCGCCGGCCGCGCTCGTTAGCTCTAGATTAATCATGATTACAATGGAGAATGGGCATGAGCCATGTTCGCCAGTCACCGGAGGTTGTTGTACCCGCGAACTGCGAGCTCGCGACCTACACGCGATGTAGCTACCAGGCGCCCAGCCGTACTGCACCACTACAATGTTTGTTTGCCTTATTACAATTTGTACATTGAGACTTTACGAATATGAGTAACATGCGACATGCATTGCATCCATGGCGATCCGGAATTTAAAGTATATTTTGCTTGCGTGTTTGCGCGAAACTATGTAAGCAATTTCATAGTCTGTATTCGGTTATTAATTCGCTTGTGTAACTAGATAAATTTTTATTATCGTTAATTAAACTGCAAGAAGTCCTAGATTAGAGCCCGATAGGTGCATCGTGGACACATCGCGTGTGCTTGCGGGGAAGTGTCGCAAACCGGCGCCGGTGCAGGTGCAACCGTGCAACACCGCTTCCTTGCGGTTCTGCCGCTGCCGGAAACGTTATGTAACCCTACGAGCAGTTATCGGTTGCCTCATTAATGCCCCATTAAATTCTTCCTTAGGTCCTTCACGATTGGAATTTACACCTAATTAAAATCATATTTGATCGTTAGGCAAATACAAGTTGAGAAACCGATAAGAGCTGAGGTGAGCAACACATCAGTAACTTACACTCACAAAACTCCTGCCACACCAACTGTTGCCAAAACATTTTCAATCTTCTCTCATGTCGTTAGTATCGGAATGAACGATAGGTACGGAAAATTAAGCGGGATATTAGGAGTGACAGTATTAATATTGATAGTGACTTTGGTAACGAAAATACAAACACCATAATCTACGAATTCCGCCTTCCGGCTTACCGATGTGAGCGCTGAGCACTCACAGGATGGCGCATTCAGAAAGATCACTGATCGCTTCGATTCAGTGAATTTTATGGATCCACGAATTTGTATACGCATGGCGCACGCTCGGTGTTTACGTCGGATGCGCGGGCGCACACACGCGACGCTAATTGTAGCGGCCATTGTTCCGCATCCGCTGACATCACCCGATGTGCTGCCCATTGAGACGCATCTGAGCAGCATCCATTGTGTCCAACGCGACCTACTTGCCGCTCAATGACAGCGCATTGTGCTCTCATCACGACCCAACACACCAACTGAAGCAGTCAGAGACAACAATATCGTATCGCTCGTTTGTTCTTTTCTCCTTTGTCAAACAATCTCGATAAAATCGATTACATTGGATGTCCTGGCAGACTTGCGAGGGTCCCGTTGTACTGTGTTTCGGCATTTTTATGGATGCAAATTCTAATTATGGCTTGTTACACTTTCGTTTTGAAGGTAAAAGTTAATGGCGTTGGACACGAAAAAGAAACCGCCCAAGAGCGAGTCAGACTCGCGCACCGAGGGTTCCGTGCAAACTTTTTAAAGGACAAACTTAACTTTGATGTTCGTTCCCATGAAACGGCTATTACACCAACCGCAAATAATAAGTTTGTAATAGTCAAATCGCTTTTAAGGGTTCCTTGCCTCAAAAGGAAAAAACGGAACCCTTATAAGATAACTTTCTTGTCCGTCTGTCACCACCGATTTTCTCAGGAACGGGCGGACCTAGCAAGTTGAAATTTATATCATATACTGAGGTCTATAGTCCCTATTAGGTTATAACTCTTGGCCGGTTTTTTTGTTATACCACATATTTATCGTTTTCAGATTTTTCCCTATACATGTGAGCACATTGCTTCTCGCCAAATTTCGTTATTCTAGGTCAACGGGAACTACCATTAGGTTTTCGACTCAGACCAAAAAAAAGTTAAGATGTAACTCTGCGAACAGAGAAGTGAGGCCGGTTTCGTAAACATGTTGTGCATTTATTGAGGTGTAGTTTAATTGTAGTTTGATGTAAATGTGTGTCTGTCAGCGTGTAAGAACAGAGTGAGACGTAATTTGCGCTGGCCTCACTTTATTGTTCGCAGCACTATGTCTTGGTTTTTTGCTTGGTCTGAGGTTTTCGACCCAAAACCTATAGGGTAATTCCAGTTGACCTAGAATTGACAATTTTGTTTAAAAGCAAGGTCTTACAGCACACGTAAAGGGAAAAATAAAAAAGTGATAATTAAGGTAAAGAAGAATGCCAATTTTTTACCTGACTTTGTATAGAAATGAAACTAATATTAAAATTCAGCTAATTTAATTGAATATTAACTACGCTAATCACAATGTTAAAAGAAACTCAGGAAAAAATATTCTATAATTTTTCTTTTTGCTAACTCAACGTCAAGGGTAAAGTTATTCAACGTTTTGAACGCATCTTCATTTTACACACTGCTACTTGGCCCTATGGAAATCTGTTTCTGACTTACATTATTTTACGTTTTATTTAATCAATAAATATGTTAATTAATTAAATAAATTAATCATGCAGTATGCAATTGAGTTCGCCGATTGAAACGGATTTTTTAGAGATTTGACAGTTCTGCGTTTGTTTATTAAAAAATGTAGTTAGTAAGTACTCATGTGTTGGTTTCAAGGAATTCACAAAAAAAAAAAAAAAAACGTTTTACCATAGCTAGTTAAGTACTTATTCCTATGTTAGACTAAACTTCGAGCGTTAATAATTACCTAGTTCTAGCACATTTATTTCTTTATTACCTGTTTGGTAACGGCAAATCCTTGGCATTTGGTCTTCGTAGCGTTTAAATCGTAAAAATGACTATATGACATTATCTTCTAAACTTACAGACTAACTTCTAAACATACATTAACTTTCATTATCAGGTTTTTAAATGTATGGGTAGTGGGCATTGTTCTTTTGGTACTAACAAGTTTTCGCGAAAAACTAAATTTGCCCATATCTTTGATCGTGTTGATCGAATGGCACTGCGGTACTGAGGCTGCCTTACGTTCTTTAGGTCCCGGGTTCGAATCCCGGTAGGAGCAAATGTTTGTGTGATGAGCATGGACATTTGTTTCCGAGTCATGGAGGTTTATATGTATAATAAGTATGTATTTACAAACAAAAAGTATCCATGTAGTATATCAATTACCTGGTGTCCACGACACAAGCCTCGTTGCTTAGTGTGGCACTAGATGGCGCTGTGTATAATGTCCAGCGATATTTATTATTTATTTATCGTGTTGAGTCAGGACCTTGATTTATATACACCTAATAGAGACTTAGACCTCAGTATCTGGTATAAATTTCAACTTGCTAGGTCCACCCGTTCCTGAGAAAATCGGTGGTGACAGACGGACAGACAGACAGACGGACAAGAAAGTGATCTTATAAGGGTTCCTTTTTTAGGGTTCCGTAGTTCTAACAAGGAACCCTTATAGTTTCGCCGTGTACGTCTGTCTGCCCGAGGTTTTGCTAAAAGGCCGTTAGTACTCGAAAGCTATAATTTTGTAGAGGTATGTATATCAATAACGCCGACAAAGTGGTAAAATAAAGTTTTGGAAAATATTATTTTTAAGGTAGCGCCACTACATGTGAAGTGGGGATGTTTTTTTTTTCCTCGACTACCTCGTGTGGGGTATCGTTGAATAGGTCTTTTAAAATGACTTAGGGTTTGCTAATACTACTTTTCGATTTAATGCTCCATTTACGAAATATTAAACTTTAAAGTGCAAATTTATGTTCAAGTAGGCCCCCCCACCCTCTAAAAGCTAAACTGCTGGCTTGAAAAATCTGGCAAAATTCATGATGATAGTGCATTTCATGAACTTTAAAAGAATACTATAGCAGTAAAGATAACTTTATTAGTTTAGCAGTAATAGTCGTTGAACTAGAGTGTTGGATAATTTTGTACCAAATACAAAATCCTTAGAATAAATCGTATAAAGTGACTAAGGTGAAGTAGTCGCTTGTTTATAACGGGTAAAGACTTGCATTGAAAAACAAAATCTAAAATATAACGGGCTACTACGGAACCCTACGCTGAGCGTGGCCCCCGACACGCACTTGGCCGGTTTTTACCTTTTGGGGTACGGAACCCTAAAAATGAAATCGTTGTTCGTGTTGGTGTATGAAAAGGTTCGGAAGCGGACAGTGTGTCGCGCGTGCCCAGAATATAGGTATGTAGATGGCACGCGCCCAGCGCCGCAATCCTCACCATTTGATTGAGACGCTGCGACATGCAATAGTGCTATAAAGTGGTCTATGAGTGACATGATGCCCGTTCTCAGGGTTCCGTACCCGAAGTAGTCCGTCTGTCTGTCAGTATCTCATGATCCGTAATAGGTAGATATTTGAAATTTCCACAGAATGTGATTCTGTTGCCGCTATAACGATAAACAATTTATTTATTTAGTACATGGAGGACTTACAGCTAATAAAAACAGAAAAGATAGGAAACCAGTCACCAGAAAGCCAATTACAAGTCCTCACAACGTATAGACTTATAATAGTAATCTATGGTGTAAGCACAAGAACACAAAACACACAGCTTTCAATAAGTACGAAGCTATATAAAAACTAGTTTGCAATTTATAGCTGAAACAGTACAGGAAATAATACTAAAACTAAAACCAAGCAATATAACCTACCACTACTTGAAAATTAAAAAAAATAAATGAAAATAGATATAGAGGGATTTCCCTTGTTACGAGGGGTGTGTAATTGTATATCAATTACGCCGTCAAAGTAGCGATGTATTTTTTTTTCGTCGTCTACCCCATTGTGTGGGGTATCGTTGAATAGGTCGTTTAAAATGACTTAGGGTTTGCTAATAAGTAATAAAATTTGTACTCTTATGGAACAGGCACAAGACGACTTACATAGATTGTTTGATTGGTTCCAGTGCAATTTATTGACAGTTAACACGAATAAAAACAAAGTACACAATATTTGCTGCTAAAAATAAAAAAATACAAACACAATACACCTTTAACCTCAATGGTAAAATTCTAGAAAAAGCCAAAGCAGAAAAATACCTTGGACTTCTACTGTATAGCGACTTGTCGTGGAAAGCGCATATCGAGAAAATAAGAAATAAGCTCTCTTCCTTAAAGCTGGGGTATCTGCTAAATTAGCAACTCTATTTGTGGTGGTTCAAACTTCGTTTGAAACACTGTTAGAATAAAGTTCTAATCAGCTTGCACTACAAAGTGGTTGTTACGTCTGTCGCTGCGGGCCGAATAGTGCGAAATGAGTGGTTTTTATAAAATTGTAGCCTAATAAATCATTAGATCAAAATGCCAATTGTACACTTTGTGAAGAAAAAAGTGACAAATATTTGTGTGAAAAAAAAAAACTAAAACTTAATGCCATTAGGAGTAGTTACGAAATTTCAAGAAAAAAATGCTTCACTTTGAATATTTTTTTCATATAGTAATAATAAAGTTAGAATTATTTCAATTGTACCAATTAAAGTTTAGAGTCTAATAAGTAACATATATTTTTTTTGCACCTTTTTATTCACTCATCAAAGAGGAGTTACATGGAGAAAACCTCTCGTTAGCTGGTACCACCCCCTTAACAGGCGCACTGCGCAGCATTGATCGTTGTCTTCCACCACAAGTGTGCTATATGATTTATTACTCCATGATAAAACCTCATTTGGACTACTTAATTGAAGTGTATGGCTGTACTTATAAATCCAACCTACAAATCTAGCGAACAGCACAAAATAAAATTATCAAAGTTCTTTTTAAACACAACTACCGAACACCTACACTAAAACTGTACAATAACACAAAGCTCATGAAAATTTCTCAGATATATAGGTATAATACTTGTATATAAAATTTTAAACAAAAATATACACACACAAATAACTCTTACAAAACAATCACAAATAAAAAACAGATACAGAACTAGACAAGCAAATGACATAGCGTTGCGGACCCCTAAAACAAACTACGGCAGGAGTACTATTCTGTATGACGGAGCACAGCTTTACAAATTGCCTCGGCATGAGAAAGATCAAAAATCTATATGTATACTTTTAAAAAATATCTTAAGAAACACATTTTAGCGGATTTAAAAAGCAAACTATCTCCGGGTAGTGTAATACTCTAAACTGTTTTTGTTGTGTAACCGTCGCGTCGCTATTGTATCCTAAGTAGAAATAAGTTGTTTCTCATATAAGTGAATGTAATTCTTGTTGAGAAATAAAGTTCTTAAACCATATAATAAGTACTATTTTTCGATTTAATGCTCCATTTACGAAATATTAAACTTTAAAGTGTAAATTTTTGTTCCAGTAGAGTCCAAAGGCTTTTATCTAGGAATGGTTAATTTATCGGTACCGAGAAAACTGGTGTTGATCGTTTGTTGCCGCAAGTTCTATTTTAAGGCGCCTCCCCGAGCAAATGACCTTGAGCGAGCAGTTTTTTTGGAGCCTACTCCTCTTTATCCAAAAGAAAAACGAACTAATAAAAAATACATTAAATTTCTACAAATATTCTTGACTCCAAATTAGCCTATTGTTCAATAAATCCCCTCACAACGAAACCTCAGAAATGAGAAATAATGATTTATAACATGCTACTCCTCGTAAAGTAACCATTATTTTGATTTGCTACTTATACTAATGGATAGGCAATTTAATAATGAAAATAATTGTCTTTTTCAGGGTTCCGTAGCCAAATGGCAAAAAACGGAACCCTTATGGATTCGTCATATCTGTGTCTGTCCGTCCGTATGTCACAACCACTTTTTCCGAAACTATAAGAACTATGCTGTTGAAACTTGGTAAGTAGATGTATTCTGTGAACCGAATGATTTTCACACAAAAATAGAAAAAAAAAACAATGAATTTTAGGGGTTACATAGAACTGAAACTCAAATTTTTTTTCATCATACCCATACGTGTGGGGTATCTATGGGATAGGTCTTCAAAAATGATATTGAGGTTTCTAATATCATTTCTTTCTAAACGTTTAATAGTTTGAGCGAGAGACACTTCCAAAGTGGTAAAATGTGTGTGTGTGTCTCACTGTGTGTGTGTGTCCCCTGTAACTTCTAAAATAAGAGAATGATAAAACTAAAACAAAATATATGATGATACATTACCATGTAAACTTCCACCGAAAATTGGTTTGAACGAGATCTAGTAAGTATTTTTTTTAAAACGTCATAAATCGTAAACCGAATTTTACCTTTCATTTTACTTATCAATAACTTAAAAAAAATACACTATTATTAAAACATCGGTCAAAGTACAACGAACTACAAGAACTTTTATATTATGTTACTTGCTGCTACGGAACCCTCCATGTGCGAGTCCGACTCGCACTTGGCAGCTTTTTTTTTTTTCAAAAGACGAATATTTGATTTTATAAAGAATAAAAACCACTCATTTCGCACTATTCGACCCGCAGTGACCGACGTAACAACCACTTTGTAGTGCAAGCTGATTAGAACTTTATTCTAACAGTATTTTTGTTAGTTTAGCAGTACCTACCAGTACCTACCTAATAGTCGTTGAACTTGGGTGTTGGATAATTTTGTACCAAATACAAAATCCTTAGAATAAATCCTTTAAAGTGACTAAGATGAAGTAGTTGCTTGTTTATAACGGGTAAAGGACTTGCATTGAAAAACAAAAACTAAAATATAAACACTGTTTTAAGCTTTCACGGTTCATAACTATACTTAAAATGTCACTTACGGGATATCTTCCATGATTACTGTTTATTTTTGAGCTCCCGATAATATTAACCCTGCACTGCGCGTGGCCCGACACGCACTTGGCCGGTTTTATTATATTATCAAAGCTTTTGGTGCGATACCTTGACGCATAGCTTTTCTAAACACTTAATGAAAGAAGTAGCAATTTTAAATCAAGTCTGTATTTCAGTTTTGCTCTTCTTTCTAAACGGCGATTTTCTTTTTTTTTTTCATCAAGTGTTGCAAATAAACTGTAGTAACGGTTATAATGATGCGATCGTGTATGATAATCATAATAATTGATTCGATTCGAAGCGGCACATGCGCGACGTGGCTCGCATATGCGCGTGTCTGTATGCAGCCATTGTCCTTAGAGCCCTCGGCTATAATCCAACTCATATTTATTTTATGCTCTGCTTGACAATGCATCTGAACGACCGACACGACAGTTAGAACAACGGTACGGTACGTTCTCGTCAAATGTAGATCGGCTTTATAAACGCAACTGATTTGACGATGTGCATTCCATTGTGCTAAAGTTAAAATACATAGTCTTGGATAGTGTTGTGTCCATAAGGAACAGTTATACTATCAAGTAAATAGAGCATGCACAGTCAAATTAATCAGTTTCCTATCAAAAGCCCATTTCCCAAAAGAAAACTGCCGGTAATTATCAAACAAGAAAGATGTTAGAACTCGTCATTAGTTCATTTTATACAATTAAGCGTCCTTCAGTGGGCATGAAGGTCGAGGCGCGTTATCAGGCCAAGTGGCCATGAGGCAGCGGTCAGCCGCCGTGAGCGGGCGACAAGAGGCGCGCGGCGTGGGCAGAGGCGACGGATGCACATCCTCCTTACCGCGAGGATACAGGTATCCTGCGCTGGACAGAGCCGCCGGGGAACACCCAAATTGGTTCGCCCCGAATTTAGGAAATATATAAGCGCTCTGCTCCGGCTTTATTGTTTCGCAATCTGTTCTTACGTGGCACATGACCTTAAGTTTGGGAGCCCCAACACCGTAAGATTCCACTATACTTGTGTTAAGAGTTTTGGAAATAATAATGTTGTATGTTATATCGACGTAGAACTCTATGAGACTATGATGGATCTAAGCAGAAAGATAAGATCTTTCTTCACGCATTCCTCAAACGTTTGCCTATTCAAAATCTGAGACACAGTGATGACGTCAGGGCACTTCCTAGTGGAGGCACTCCGGTATCACCGGGTGCCGACCTACTTTCGTCGTGTGGTCGGGGACTACCTGACGGATAGGGCCGTCATCTACCCCGGTCGCAGCGGAGACTGGAACCGGCGAGAGATGTCGTGCGCTGTTCCACAGGGATCGGTTCTAGGACCGCCCTTGGCACTTCCTAGTGTCCTCGTTCGTGACGACAGCGCCTTACTGTTGGACACTAAATATTAGATGTTTGCCCAGCGGCTCCAAAAAGCATGATAGCTAAATTTTCTTTGACTACGACATCGCAGTTATCTTAACTCATGAAGTCATGACTAAATTATATACGTTTTATTGGATCATATTCATGACTTTGCAAAAACTGTTGAGTTGCTAATGATGTCACACGTTACGTCGTTTTCAAACTATGTGCTGATTGTACCAGAGAGTTAAATAGGGGTCAATCAACCTTTGCAATAAAAATATCAAATCGCTATTTTAAAATATCTGAGTGACAGGCGTGGTAATAACTGCAGTCCAACGGCATTAGTTGCGGACTCGTGGCAATCTGTGGCTATTGCTCATTGCTGCAACGGATGCTGTATTTATAATGTCTGCACATGGGTTCATTCCATTATGTTTCAATTAAGTGTTCAGTTATGAGCTGTGGGGCTTTGTCTATTCAATTGGGTCGTTCTCGTCTGTTGGATATTTTAAACATTTTCCTTTTCCCAGATTTTTTTTTTCGAGCTTACTGCTCTAACTTCAACTGCCAAGTGGCATGGTCCATTTGGCTTAGCAGTGATTAATTAAACGTGGTACCATCTTTTATTTTCGAAGTTCAGGAGACCTACCACGAGCTCTTAACGCGATACATTTTAGGACCTAAATTGAACTGTTCGTCTAATTCGTATCATGACGTCCGTCCGATTGAATCTGACAGCGATACATTCAATTTTGTACTTGTTTGGTACCATGACGTCCATAGAGCAGCTCAACTGAAACGCTCAACTGTCAAAAAAGTGATTCTATAATAGTATATTATGGTAAAAGTGTGTAATGTTGGTGATTACCGCTGAGGCGCCATTGAGACCCGAGCCGTCAGGCGAGGGTCTTAAGAGAGGCGAGGACGGTAATTATCAATACACACGTGTATCATACGACGTTTTTCAACACACTTGTGAAGAAAATATACTAAAAAATCATTTTCAACAGTGAAAACGGGTTGTGAAATTTTTTTCGCAATGGCAGGAAAAATTTATCGGTTTTCCTTTGCGCTCGCATCTAACAATGGGGATCGGCCATAGACTAAATGAATGAGGTTTATATTTTTTTGGCTTTTCGCGGATAACGTTTTAGCCACGCACAAAATGGGGAATTCAAAGTTTTCTTTATTACAGAGAAACCAAAAGTTATATTTGAGTGAAAGTTTTATTTATTAAAAACGTACAAGTTGAAATTATCCATTTTTTCTCAAACATGCATGGAAATATTGTCATTATTATTTTGAAAAAAGAACACGCGAGGTATCGAATTTACGGACAAAGAAAATCAAATACATTGCAAGAGCGTTTTTTGAATTTGGAACATTACACAACGCTCCAGCAATGTTGTATGAAACGACGTGATATGGTTATTAAATATTCTTTGATTGGATCTCTTTTATCATTCTTGGCATACCAAAGTAAGTCTCTTTGCTTAGTACAAATTGCGTTCACGTGGCTGTATAGCCATAAATGCGTTTGCCTTTCGGCACAGATGATAAATAGAAAATTGGCGGCAAAGCTTAAAATTTACTATTAAATACGAAGTTGCATGAAATAAGCAAGCAATAGGTACATTAATTAATTTGTACTATTGAACACGTTCTTTTTTGTATCGAAACTTTTTTTAAAAACAAAGCAACTCAACTAAATAAAAAAAACCCTATAACTCACTAGTGAATACTTAATGGCAATGAAAAAGTCACAGTTTGATTACAGGTGTCATTATGTGCCTAATTGCGGTGAAATTAGAGCCATTTTATGAGCAAGTGTGTTGAAAAAGTTACTATTTCTCTAACATAAACTGAAACGAATAATAGTACTTAGTTTACATTGTTACCCTAGGGGTGAAAGTAACTTATATTTTGCCCAAATCTATGTTATTTTAAAGAAATAGTTGAAACTTAATTATAATAAAGTAATTTAAAAATTATATAATCTTTAATTAACACTTAACTTTATGTTATTACAATTTTACATCGTGGCTGTATAGAAAGTTGGAACATGGTTCAATAGAATAAATAAATAAATAAATGCTGATAAGTATTACTTTCAACCCGCTCCTCAGGCAACTTCAGACCTACTTTCAGAGTATGAGTAATGAAAAGTTTTTTAGTGTTATTTTAGTGGAATTTTACAAAAAGCAATGTAAGTAAGTGTACTATCTTTCTTTTAAAGTCTAAAATACCTATTTATATGCCTTTATTAACCGCATTTGTTTTTGTCTAACAGATGTCCGATGAACAGCTTTAGTTTGAGTTTTTTGAGAAGAAATAAAAATACTAAGTTAAAAACAAATAAAACGTTACTTGCTTCTGAGCGTGTCTGACACTAAAATGTGCGCGAAACAAAGTAATTTGATACTAATAGTGATGTCTCTTTTTCACCAAAAACGTTTCAAACGCAATTCAGCCACAAATAGCGATCTTTCATTCACTTTTAACGATCCAAATGCCGCTGAGCGTATTGGACGTCATGGTACGAGTTTGAGCGATGCAGTTTAGGAACCTAAACTGAAATGTCTTGCTTTTGAATCGTTTTTAATTAGATCATGGTAGGCCTTCAGGGCTATATAACGAGGATATAGCGCACATAGTGCATCGAGCACGATTGAACGACAGCTGTGTGGGCAGAGTACTGTCGTGTGTAGTGTGCATGTGGCACCGCCAGTGGTCACAGTGTGTAGTCATCAATTCGTCGCCAGTGGCCAGCCGCAGCCGTCTGCCGGCCATCCACCGGCGTGCGCCGCATTTCCTGCACTTTCACTCGCATGAAACGCGATCTAGATTAGTGCGCCATTAAATATTACATGAGTTGTGCCACACTCCGCACTCACAACCTCGCGGCGCGCCGGTTTCACATCGACGTACAATAGTTCGGCTGATGTCACTTGTCGCCGTGAGAACGGCCCACTTGCGCACGTTGCCATCACGATGTCGTCTGCAAAACATGCAAGTTTAAAGGCACATATACATTCCTGCTTTTAGGGTGGATACTTGGGCTATCGGACACCGGCACACAGTTCCCATGTATCTCCTCGGTTTATCTTTAGAACACCCTGTTTGATTTGACCATCAAGAATCGACGCTTGATGTTATATACTTAGTCAAGTTAATATTGTTGAAGAATATAACTGATCGAGTCAGTTATTGTTTTGCTGCTCACTGTGCGGTAGGTGGTAGGCAACATGTGATATCGCAATTCACATTCGCACAATTATTTGTTGCACTAGTTACCAGCGCTAGCCACTACTTGCCTCTGTGTAAATATAGAGCACTCGCCGGCTTGCCATGCCATTTGTTTGAATACCTCCCGACTACATAATATTACGCCGATTACGCGATGTATCTTCCACATAATGCAGGTACGAACTATACGTTTGTGCATATTTTCGTTTAATTGTGAACATGGTTGGAAGTAACCTGTTTAATAAATATTACAAATCGTTTCCTGAAGAGAACTTAAACTGGAATGTTTTGAAGGATAAGCAACTAAATACAACAGTCTCAAGTTATTGTTTTAATACGGAGTCTTGGCAAGGAAACTGATTCCAAGACGTGATAAGTTCAAAACATCTGTTTCCTGGGCATAGGTACTCTGCTTCCTGATACCCGCTTTGTAAATGCGCTCCTCTATCATCCATATTTCTTCTTCCTTTACATTTTTCTGAACAGTGTCTGGTTCTATTGTCGTTGAAACAACAAATAGCCAGCCGCGGTTCAAAAAGGAAGCACTGCTAGAATAACAATTAGGTACTGATGAAAGTTGTTTATTGGCGTATTGATTATGCGGTTTGTCGCTTTACTGAAGTTAAGTAGGCAGCACAGCCGTGCATCACTTCGTGACGCTCGAATAGCCCCCAGAGGCTAAGTACAGATGACAGTGTCCTCAGTAGCACTTTACCAACTAAACAAAATGCTGACCTACATCTACATAATTGCCGTATTAAATCCTTGAAGTAACAATTGTGGGCATTCACAGGTAAGTGTGGTAGAACAATGTCGCCGTTTCTTTGGCCGATATAAAACATACGGTCCGCTCCACTGAGCGCTGACACAGCAATCAATAATGTCCTCGCCTTTCATTTTACAGTTATTGAGCCGATTGTTGCGTTTTTATGAGCACAATATAATATTGTTTGACAATTATTTCGCAACTCGCAACTTTTTGTACAAGTATTCGTTTGCTTGTTTTGATGTTCATGATGCTAATGAAGGCCGTTCATGTGGGTTATGTTAGTGAGCCGTATTGTTTCGCCGTGGGAGATCATGCCCTGCCTCACAGCTCACAAGACAGCGGGATGGCAAACGATATGTGTCACGACAATTAACGACGACCCTCGCATTAACTATGATTTACTGGCCTGCACACGCTCCTCGTGTTAACAGCCACTGCAATCGTTTTGTTATAATAATATCAATCTTTATTTGATAACTAATATCATTTCCCTAAAGTCATGAATCAGAGCTGCGGTTACTAGTTTGGAAAATAACTTCACTCTGTGGTAAATCCTGGGCATTTGGCGGAGAAGCGCCTCGTGCAGGTGTCTGTTCAATCTGTGAAGAGTATGAATGCTGGCTGCATGCATTTACTTTTCACACTTGCCTTTATAGCCAAGCTTATTGATCGTAGCGGTTACAATTACAAGCCACAGCTTTAGCCGATGACTCATGCTTCACACTCCAGGCACAGTAAGTAGCGGTCCATTGAGCCAGAGCCCATCAGCGGTGAAATGAACAGCCGACCTTGTCGTAACTCGTAACCCGCGAGTGTCCACAAAAGGCCGCCCGCGCCACGGAGATACGCTATCAATGCTCTCTTGACTTGCTGAAGGAAGTGCAAGGTGAACGCTCATACAGCGATTGTCATAAATATTCATGTAGAAGCGCCGCCATTCGAGATTATTGTGTTTACAAGAAGCCGTTTATTATCTGCCTACTGCATGTTAGCATAGCGTTAGATAAGTCGGATAGTAGCCTCTTAAGAGCGGACCTAAAGCAAAATCATCAATCTTTGATTCGATTTTTACAGTAGTAAATCATGTTCAAATTGGAAAAAAAGTATATGTCAGGAAACTTCCATTATGAATGCGAAGGTTGGCCCTGTCGAAAAACATAATAGTATAAAATTTTCTCGATAGAAAACCATCACAAAGTTACCTCTAATTTTCAACATTTTTGGTTTTTATTCTGTTTTGGTGCATGTTACTGAACCATTTTGTTTTTTTTTTCTATTATATCATATTGCGATCGGGTTTACAAGCCCTTAGCAGATTTGTTGTAGAGGTTATTGTCAAGTAAGAACTGTTCCTCCTGTGAGGAAGCTGTCTTTTATTTTAATTCCGGCTTTATTTGGGAACAAAATCCCATATGTGTTGCCTTCTGAGTCTTCTGTCACAAGGTGGTTCACATAACGCCGTTGCCAGGGTATTTGTGTGTGTTTTTATTCGGTTTTGGTATGCTATTGCTCTTTGTTCTACTTCTTCTTTGACTGTTTTCACTTCTGTGTACTCATGCAATTCACTGATTCTGATAAACAGAGGTGCGTTGGTTATCATTTTGAGGACTTTATTCTGGAACCGTTGTAGGATTTCCACGTTGCTATTTTTTGCTGATCCCCATAACTCAATTCCATAAGTCCAGATGGGTTTAATTATAAGAACGTCGTTTCCTAGTTTGATTAGGGGGCAGTTGTCTTTTCTTAAGGTAAAAGTGACATGCACTGACTTGCTTGAGCTGGCCTTCATACCCCACTTTTCCATCCATTTGCTGATTTTGTTGAGGTGTCTTTGTAGAGTTGAGGACGCTAGATTAGCAGTCATTAGCAGTTTCATGGTTGCTAAGTGCAGCGGTGTCATCTGCGAAGGTGGCAGATAGAACAATTTCCGTTGTAGGTATATCTGCAGTGTACAAAAGATACAGAATAGGGCCCAAAATTGAACCTTGTGGCACACCGGCTTTTATGTCTTAAAAGGCAGTCATTGATTTTAACTCAATATTCGATCTTCCAAGTACGACTTAAGGAGCAGGTAGAAGTTGTATGGGAGTTGGTTCTTTATTTTGAAAAGCAATCCCTGGTGCCAAACTTTATCGAATGCTTGTTGTACGTCGAGAAAAACAGCAGAGCAGTACTGCTTTTTCTCGAGAGCTTCTCTTATTTTATTGGCGACACGGTGAACTTGTTCTATAGTGGAATGGCCAATTCTGAAACCAAACTGATGTTGAGGGATGAGATCATTTTCGGTAAGTATTCGTGTTAGCCTTTGTAGGATGATCTTCTCAAATAGTTTCGATATGGTTGGCAGTAAACTAATTGGCCTGTAGGACGTTACGAGATGTGGGGGTTTGCCAGGCTTTGCAATCATGATGATCTCTGATATTTTCCATATCAATGGAAAATATCCAGTCCTAATTATGCTATTAAAAATATGTGCTATACCGGTTAATGCTTTTCTAGGAAGTTCTCGTAAAATTTCTGCTGATATCAGGCAGAAACCAGGAGCCTTGTTTAACTCTAGGCCTTTTATTTCTTTTTGGATTTCTCTAGGTGAGCAGCTTTGCATTGGGAGGGATAGTTGTAGATCGGTTTCCAAGTATTCTTGTATTTCTTTTTCGGTTTCTGCATCACCGCCATTTGGAGTAAAGGCTTCATACAAGAACTGTCCAAACGCCTCAGCCCGTTCTTTGTCCGGTCTAGCCCAAGTGTTGTCGTTCATTTTGATAGGATGTTGTGCTATCTGAGGGGCCGCCCTGCTACTTTTTACCGTATTCCAGAGTGAGTACTCGTTTTTAGCTTGCGGATTAAGGTTAGCTAATTTGTTTTGCAGAGTTTCCTCTTCAATATCTTTAAGGTACTGTTTGAGGTCGGCGGCTGCTTTATTAAATGCTCTTTTATCTTCGGAATGTCGACTGTTATGCCACACTCTTCTTAGTCGTCTTTTTTTCCAGAATCTTTGTTTTTATATCCTTGGGTACGTTCTTACTACCTCGTTTTTCTGTGGTAACCGGTGTACATTTCCACGCAGCTGTTTGAATAAGGTTTGTTAGACTTACAGCATATTTTTCGATGTCATCTTTTGTTTTAAGTGACACTTAAAGGTTCAGATTTTCATCTACGTATTCTCTGAATGCATCCCAATCCGTTTTATTAGTGTAGAGTCTTTTTAACTGGCTTTTCGATTAAGGTGGTACTTATTGTGGCTATCACAGGTGTGTGGTCTGAACTGCTGTCTAAACAAGTCTCCACTCTTAAATAACGGTGACAATCCTTTATACACAAAGAAATCGTAATGTACAGGTGACTTTAAATGAATATAGCATTAGTGCTATAAATGTTTACAAACATTGTACCGAGGAGGATCCATGTGTCACCGTGGAGAATTCTCAATTAGGGTTTATTAGTGATAGGGTCTTGTTGTCTGAGGATGGCATGGGAGTCTCCGGCCTCACTCCAAATATTAATATTAATTTAAACTAGAAAGTGAGACAACAGAAGGTACCATTAACAATATTGTTAAACCTACCAACAGCAAGGTATCTTCTTGCACTCAATTAGCTAGTAAAACAGGGCCTCAGCAGAACACTTTAAAATTATTCCACCAAAATATCCAAGGCATTTCTTCCAAATTATTAGAAATAGAATTGTTTTTAGAAAATAGTAAGTTTGACATTATTTGTTTTACTGAACATTGGCTCAAGGATTACCAAATGCTTATTAATTATGAGAACTATATGGTGGGTAGCTGCTTTAACCGTAAAACTATGCTTCGTGGAGGTTCCCTAATTTTAGTAAAAAATTGTTTTAAATATAAGCAGCGTAACGACATAGTAGGTCTCTCGGCTGAACATTGCGTCGAACTGTCCTGTGTTGAGCTAGATAAGCATGTTATTGTGTGTGTATACAGACCCCCAAACTATCAAAACTTTTCCTTATTTGAGTCAATAATGGAAGATGTCCTGGCAAAACTTGCAACTAGTAATAAATCAACAATTATTTGTGGTGATTTTAATATCAATATTTTAGAAGAAAATTCAAATAGCAGTCGGTTATTAAATCTTTTTAAGTCATTTGACTTGACCAACACTTTTATAGAACCTACTAGAATCACTCCATCTTCTGCTACTTGCATAGATAATGTTTTCTGCGATTGTGATTACATAGATAAAGCCATAGTTAATTGTCTGCCGTCTGACCATAGCGGACAGACTGTAACTTTTAGGAGTAATACACCATTGCAAAAAGTTCAGATTAAATTTAGACCCATAACTTCTAACAAATTAAATAAGTATAATATTTCCCTACAGAACAAGTTAAGTGTATTTAGCCATGATGATATTAATATAAATCAATTTTATGATAATTTCTTTTCAATAGTTCACACTGAATTCAACAAAACTTTTGAAAAGAAGACAAAAAGTATTTGCCCTAAATTTATATTTAGTGATTGGGCAACTAGAGGTATCAGAAAAAGTAGGGAAACACTATTTGAGCTTTATGGCCTTAAGCCTTATATAAACACTGAAACTTTTAACAAATATGTTGCTAAGTATTCAAAAATTTTTAGAAATACATGCAAGGTTGCCAAAGCCCTGCACATTAGCAACAAGATCAAAACAGCAGAAAATAAAATAAAGACAGTTTGGAAAGTCATAAATAGCGAGACTAACAGGAAGAAAATACGGAATACTAGCTATACATTAAATACAGCATGTGGTCCTAAAAGCTCTAATCAGGAAGTAGCTCAAGAATTTGTTAATTTCTTTACCGATATACCGTTAAAAACTACGGAGGCTCTTAATTCCTCTCCTGAAGTCTCAATTGATTTATTAAAGGCGAATGTGTCTGGATGCCAGGCTGAATTTAAATTTGAACACATAAACCCTATGATAGTTATTAAAGCTTTCCGGCAAATAAAAATCAAACTGACCGAAGATCTATGGGGAATGTCTATCAAAGTTTGTACATCCATACTTGAGACTATAGCTCCTTACTTAGCTTTAATTTTTAATTTGTGCGTAGACCAAGGAGTTTTCCCTGATTTAATGAAATACAGTAAAGTCATACCTCTTTTCAAATCCGGGGATAGTAAAGATACTAATAATTATAGGCCTGTATCCGTGTTGCCAGTTTTTAGCAAGGTGTTCGAAAAGGTAATGCTTAATCAAATGCTCCATCATTTTAACACCAACAGAATCTTACACGATCAACAGTATGGTTTCACTAAGGGACGTTGTACAACTGACGCTGGTGTAACTTTATTAAAGCACATATTTGCGGCGTGGGAAGAGTCCCAAGACGCTGTAGGAATATTTTGTGACCTCTCCAAAGCATTTGATTGTGTAAATCACGACACATTACTTTTGAAACTTGAGCATTACGGACTAGGTAAACTTGCACTCAGTTTGGTAAAATCTTATTTGAGTGATAGACAACAATATGTTCAAATAAATGGTGTTAATTCACAGGGTTTAAAAGTCAAAATGGGGGTTCCGCAAGGCTCAATATTGGGTCCTTTCCTCTTCTTAGTATATATAAATGATCTACCGTATTTACTGAAAAACCAACCTCAAAATATGGTGTTATTTGCCGATGACACTTCCCTAATTTTTAAGATAAATAGACGAGCCCAAAATTTAGATGACGTGAATAATGCCCTACTTCAAGTCCATAATTGGTTCACAGCAAACAATTTGGTACTCAATGAAAAAAAAACAAAATGCATAAGATTTGCTTTACCGAATGTCAAAAGTAGCGATTGTGATATAGTATTGAATAAAGAGAAACTTGAATTCGTAGATAAAACGGTTTTCCTGGGGATTACGCTTGATTCAAGGCTTCAATGGGGTTCTCATTTAACATCTCTGGCGGGGCGGCTAAGTTCAGCAGCATATGCTATTAGAAAAATCCGTCAATTTACTGATGTAGATACTGCTAGATTGGTCTATTTTAGTTACTTTCATAGTATAATGTCTTATGGCATTTTATTATGGGGACGGGCTGCAGACATTGAATCTATATTTATTCTGCAAAAAAGAGCCATCAGAGCCATATACAATCTTCGTAGGCGCGATTCTCTGAGGGAACTGTTTAAGGAAATTAACATCATGACGGTACATTGTCAATACATCTACGAAAACATAATGTACGTGAGGAAAAATCTACATCATTTTGGTAAAAGAGGTGACAGACACAATTACAGTACTAGAAATAGGGACCAATTAGTTCAGCCAGGCTTCAGACTCGCTAAAGTAGACTCTTCTTTCATGGGGTACTGTTTGAAATGCTATAATAAAATTCCACAAAGCATTCTTGAACTGAATGAAGCAAAATTTAAAACATGCATTAAACGCACATTGAGTAAGCAAGCATATTACAAATTGGATGATTATATCGCTGATAAAAATGCTTGGCTCAATGCCGGTCCTGCTCCACAAGGACAGGGGCGCATAAATGGATAGCACTAAATGTATTGTTGGAGCTGCTGAAGATTGTACAACTATCTTTGCATTGTATAGATTCAATCTCTTTAGTATTATATAATCGCATTGCCCATATTGTGTGAGTGCTATGTACTAGAATGCTACCAGTCGCTGGAAACCTACGTCTTTTCTTGACTTGAATGTGCCCTGGCGGTTGAAAATATGTCATGCTCACTCAAAAGTCTCGCTGATGGTGGCGCATGTGTCGGATCATTTAGTTCCCTTCAAAATGGTTGAGTTGAATGGTGCTGATCTATGCGTCATGTCCGTGAACGGGCGCTGTCAGTTGTGACTGGTCATCTCTCAGTTGCCATGGCTTATTTTAATGAATTATTTTAGTTTTGAATTGTTTTTTTTCTGTTTTGTTTTACTGTGGACACTTTTAACGTGCACATCTTGCTACATTGTTCTCACATAATATACCATCTCAACATGAATGATGTAACCAAGATTTTGTAACAATATTCTGATTTAAAAGAGTGTCCATGGAGTTTCTTGCCCGTTCTTCTCCATAGAGATCTACGCTAGGGAATGGGCAACTACAGTACTTTCACAGTTTTTATGCCTTGTGACTGGGACTGTAGCTACATTTAATTTTCATCTTTGTTTCGACAATTCAAAAGTGCCTGTAACTGGCCTACTTGAAATAAATGCTTTGATTTTGATTTTGAATCTAGAACATCAGGTGTCTTATTTGGGTCTGTAGGCCAATATGAAGGTTCGCCTGTACTCAGTACATATAATTTATTTTTATCTACACTTCTTTTCATTTCTCGGCCTCTAGGTAGTCGGGATCCCAGCAGACGTTTTTGGCGTTCCAGTCGCCTCCACATATGAATCTGTGTCCAGGGGTTCTAAAGTAATTTGTGAATTCTTCTTCCTTAACGGTGTGCCTTGTGGGGCAATATACTGCTGATAATTTTATAGATCCTCCTTTATCTTGCACCATTACTGTGGTAGCTTGTATTGGCTCTGTTTATATTGCTGGAGAATCTCGTGCTTGATGTGTTTTTTGATAATTACAGCTGTGCCTGCATGAGCAGTTCCGTCCAGGTGGAATGTCGAGTATATGCTGTAATTTCTTATTGTTGTGTTGTGATTTGGTGTTAAGTGTGCCTCCGATACAAGAAGTACGTCAATATTTTCATGTTCTGATAAGGTTTGTATATCATATTTGTGTTTAATCAACCCATTTGTGTTTCATGTTACTACTTTCAGGGTAGCCATTTCAATGGAAAAGTTTGCTGATTACTGTTGTGAGAAGGTTCATAATTGTTGACATTTGATCTAGTAATTTATCCAGCTTTACAGCTTGTTGTGTGAGTAGCATTTCTAAGTTACTATTGTTTGTTGTGGGTTGCGCTATTGTAGCCTCTGCATAGGTTTTTGTTTCTATGTAGTTTTTATTCTTATGTCTTGATTTATCAAAAATTTGGTATTGCTGGGCTAGTTCTGTAGTGGTGTTTATTTTGTGTTGTGCTGTGCTTTATAGGGGCCTTTATTGGCTGTTGTTTACCCATTTTTCTAGTTAATATTTCTTTGTACACCGCACACCCTTTGTAATTAGCGGGGTATGCTCCTTCACACAACGCACAGGTGGCGGGGGTGTTCCGGTCCTTTTTAGGACAATCAGATGTTTTGTGTTCTTGTGCACACTTTACGCAGCGATAGGGCCGCATGCAGTAATTTTTAGAATGCCCGTATTGTTAGCACCTCTGGCATTGTGGTATTGTTTTTCTTATTTTAGGCTCTTCATATATAACTAATTGGTTGCCAATGTATTTTATGGATTTGGCAGCATTGTTGTTTGGGCCGGCAACGAGATTTATAAAGAATATTTCTGGGCCATACTTTACATTGATAATTTCTCCTTGTACTTTATTTCCACTTTTTTCAAATTCGTCTATTATGTCAGTGTGAGGGGTTGAGTGATGGAGCTTTTTTACTACTAGGCGGCAGCAATGTTGGTCCTTTCTATTAAAAGTATGACCTATGAGTCCATTTTTTCGGACTACGGTGATGATTTTTTTGTATGCTTTATGTCCAGAGAACTTATTCTTAGTTGATTTTTATTTACGATTTTTAGAAGAAAGTCATCTTTATCAGCAACAGTGTTAAGTAATTCACTTAGTTTATTTACATCTTCAATTCCATATAAGATGATCGGTGGAGGTTTGTTCGGGTGTTTCTCTTTGTATTCGGGCTCATCTTCTGTCAGATCTATCTGTAGGCCATTGTACCTATTGGTGGTTTTGATTGTTTCAAGAGATGGCGACTGCGATAAGTTTTTTCGCTTGTTGCTTCTAGCTGTTGGAACTCTTTGCCATTCGGGGGGACAAGGTTTGTTATCGGTGTTATTTGTTGGAGTCTGACTTTTCTGTCCTTTTGTTAAGGGGACTGTGTTGGTAGCTTCAAACTGTGATTTATTTCCAAGGGATTGACTTCTTGGTCTACTCATAAACAAACTAGGGTGGAAAGTTTGTTGAACAAATCGTTTTCACATTCACTGACGTAGACGCCTAGTTACCCACATCCACGTAGTCTTCGGTAGCCAATTTCAAACTCTCTGGCCCGGGCACCAGAGAGCGCCGGGGGTTAGCCATGAACCATAAACTAAATAAATATTATTACTTATATGTATAACCTTGTGCTGACCCTGGTAGTTTTTCAAAATATTTTCTATTTTAAGAGATAACATACTACAAAGCATTGGGCGCTTACTACATTATTAATCCGCGAAATACGCTGTCTTCCTTCTCGCGTGACGCGTGCTTGAGACATCAGTTTGTTTCACCGATCACTCGCCGATCAGTTGAGACGGGTAGTCTATGTCACTTTGCTCCGCGCCTAGCCGCCATTATTATTTTCATTAAATCTACTTTTTTTTAGTAACATGGGTAACAAGAAAAATACAATTGAAAAGCGATAACTAAAACAGTTGAAGATTGAAAAGATGGCTTATGGCCGAAGTCGAAGGTACTTATGTATTTTTTACGTGCATAAGCGCATAGTAAACGCAAAATAAACGGATGATTGATTCAATCGTGCATTAGTTTGTGCGAAATTATTTTAATTACATACAACCCGTCCGAATTAACTGTGCACCTGCTAGGTAGGTGGTAGGTAGCTCTGCGAACAGAGAAGTGAGGCCGGTTACGTAAACATGTGTGCATTTATTGAGGCGTAGTTTAATTGTAGGTAGATGTAAATGTGTGCGTGTGAGCGTGTATGCCCAGAGCGAGGCGTAGTTTTGCGCATGCCTCACTTTATTGTTCGCAGCGCTATGTATTGGTTTTTTATTTGGTCTGAGCTTTCATCAGACCTATGTTGAAGACCTTGGAGATAATAGGCGGTAACACTTCAGCCACCCAGCATGAACAATCAAATATTTATAGCTCGAGCAATAAAGAGGAATTTCTAGATAACACTCTTACAAAGTATTTTCGTCAGTTTTTTTTTTTAAATGAACACAAAAAAATAATTAGGAAAAAGAGTGGTTTTATTTAACTGTGTTGCATATACTTAATGACGTCGAATACGCGAGCTTGGTCCCGCGCATCGCGCGCCGGTGCCGCCGCTCGTGTTTGTTATCCGCACTAATGCGAGTGTGGCGAACCGCGCGGGGAAATCAGAATTTATCCTGCCGTTAGGCCCGAGATGGCGTGCAAATATGAACATCATTAGACAAAACGCCAAAAAAATCACGTTTGTTGAATGGGGACCCCCCTTACCCGACACCACGCAACGAAACACGACGCCGACCACGTTACGTGAATAGTTTTAGTTTCTTATGGTTATAAATATGTATTATTTTTATTGTTGTTAAATGTTATTTTGTGTATTTTTATCTATGGGCCTTAGTTGCCTGTTAATAAAATTATTATTATTTATTGCCATGTACCTTATGTCCTCGGCTTGTTAGCCGGGAAGAGCTGATAATACGGCCCTAAGCCAAGTGATTATCAGTTATAGATGAACTGCTGTCACGCGCAGAACATTGTATGGATGATAGCGTATTTGAGTTTTGATGAAGATTTTCTGATTCACATTGCAGAAAATTTCTAACGAGTTTTTACTTACTCCTGTTCATGACAAAAGTATTGGTACTATTGTAACTTTTTGCAGATGCTAAATTCGGGTAAATTCATTTTTGAGTGCGATGCATTTAGTTAGTTTTTCTGCTACTGTGGCCTGTAAATTATGTGTATTTGCTACAGCAATCAGGCGCGGATACAGGATTTCCTTTGGGAGGGGGAGGGGGGGGTGGCATTTTTTTGTGGGGGGGGCGTTTTAGAAGGGTGCGAGTAAAAACAGATTTACGGATGCAGCTGAAGTTCTTCAAAGTATTTAAAATGCAATAGCTAAGTATTTTAAAAAATGTTAGTCACCTGGCATTGCCTACATTTTCGGTACTTGTTTATATAGAAGTAGAAGGTACTAATTTTAAAGAGTTATTTGAAAAGTCTACGAACAAAAAGAATATGTTCACGACTTGATGACGACCCGAATGGCGCAGCGGTAGTGAGGCTGCCTTACGTTCTTAGGGTCCCGGGTTCGAATCCCGGTTGGAGCAATTGTGTGATGAGCATGGACATTTGTTTCCGAGTCATGGATGTTTATTTGTAAGTATAATAAGTATGTATTTACAAACAAAAAGTATATATGTAGTAAGTATATCAACTATCTGGTGTCCACGACACAAGCCTCGTTGCTTAGTGTGGCACTAGATGGCGCTGTGTGTTAATGTCCAGCGATATTTATTTATTTAATATATAAGCTCTCCACTCTAGACAAGTTAGCTTTTCTTTAGTCCTTTTATTCAGAAATAGATGTCACTTAATCGACTAAGGGCGACAATTTTGTTCGACAAAATGAACTAAGGCTCCACGAGCGAGCGAAACGAGCTCGAAAATTTTAACACTTCCTTGGGCAGATTACAGTTGTTTAGACCCTTCATACAGGAGTATAGATCGGCCCACAGACAAAGGCAATATCCAAGAGAAAGTAGGCTGCAAGAGCGAGCGAAGCGAGCTCGAAATTTTTTACATTATTGCCTCAGATAATTATGCTATAATTACATACAAGGCAAGGGGCTCCTAATTTATTTCAGGCTGTGTCTATACCGTCGATCATGCAAAAATCCAATAGGAGTGCCAATCCAGAAGTAGAAAAAAGGAGCTTTTTTGATTACTTAATGGTTTTCCGCAGGGTTAAACAATATTTTAATTTGAGTAATTCCAGTTTACGCTACAATTTATTACGTACAATACTATTCTATGGCATCAGGCAGGAAAAGACCCCGAGACCCGAGCCTCTAGGGGCAGCTGCCTCCTCCTGGCGACACCCATGACAAGATATACAACTAGAATTTTTAGTTTCAATGCTTGAACTTGTTAGTTCAAGCTTGGCTAATGACTTATTTGGTCCGGTTCAGGGGGGGGCAATCGCACCCATTGCCCCCTCCCCCCCCTGTATCCGCGCCTGACAGCAATATCAATTAAATATGCTGTTTTGGTTATCTTGTTTATAAGTGTAATGTCTGGTCTATTGAAGTGAATTGTTCTGTCGGTAAAAATGCCGCGATCAAAATACAGTTTTGTTGAGGGGTTTTCTAATAATATAGTCTCTGGATTGTACTTGTAATATGGTATGGTACAGCGCAGTCTATGAGTTTGTACTGGTGAGCTAATTTCTGGTGTATGATGTTGGCTACGTGATCGTGTCTGTGTATGTAATCTGTTTGGGCTATTGACTTCTGAGAAGAAACAGCCGAAACAAACTCAGAGGTCGTAGTCTCTTTTGAAGTCCAGACATAATCTTGCTCAATTCACATGAGGACTATGCAGATTAGTGTCTTAGATGGTCTTTTGAAGAAAGAACCACACAGATTTGAGTGGACCTGTCCAGTCAGTGCAAGCATTTGTCAGTTATCGTGTAGCTCGACTTTAACTCAAGGAGTCAATTGTTGGTCGTTTTGACTTACAACTTTGTGGAGAATAAAGGTTACACTTTTTGAAAAAAAAAAAAAGAATTGTCTGAGCGTTTTTATCTGGCTGTGGGATTCCTTCTATCTGGCAGAATGTTGATGCTCCGAAATTTATTTGGCATAACACACGACATAATCTTCTATCTTCTTTAAACGAATATTAATTTAATTATTTATTTAAGTGAATATATTTATTTATTATTAATTCTTCAACAAATTTACATTTGTGTCGAACAGTGGGCTATATACAACTAAAAAACACAACAAAATATTCTGTGAATATTTCAAGCGTCTACCTGTTGCCGTTAATAATATCGAGCAAAAAACGGCAAAAAAAAACTTACGTTTGTTGTATGGGAGCCCCACTCAAATATTTATTTTATTCTGTTCTTAGTATTTTTGGAAACAGATACATCATCTGTGAAAATTGCAACTGTCTAGCTGTCATGGTTCATGAGATAGGTACAGCCTGGTGACAGACAGACGGACAGTGGAGGCTTAGTAATAGGGTGCCGTTTTTAGTTTACCCTTTGGGTACGGAACCCTAGAAAAAGCAATATGGCGGTGCTGGGAAGTATTTAATTACTTACTACTACTTTTAGGACTAAACTATTCGATTTCATGCAAATAAACAAGAACCGAATGTTATCGTTTTTATTTTATTCAGTCTACATTCTACATAAGTAATTCTTATAATTATATCAGTTCGTTTTTCAATTATTTTGTCACATTGTAATGTGAATCATTGGCTGATAAAGCGGTACGCCCCTAACATTGATTTATTAATTTTGGTCAATAGCATTATAAATTCGGCCATCAGACTGACAAAACATTGTAGGTACAATACTGATAAATTAATTTTAAATAAAACCTTGACGTCCACAGCACAGCTAGCTGCCTGTAATTGCTTTTTGTTATGTTGTCATTGACAATGAGTTTTGTTCATGTTACTTTTTAGGGTTCCGTACCCAAAGGGTACAAACGGGACCCTATTACTAAGACTCCACTGTCCGTCTGTCCGTCTGTCTGTCACCAGGCTGTATCTCATGAACCGTGATACAGTTGACATTTTCTCAGATGATGTATTTCTGTTGCCGCTATTACAACAAATAAGTACTAAAAACAGAATAAAGTCAATATTTAATAATATAAGAGGAAGTCTGAAAGTGGGGCCGGTGACTGAAAAGTTGTGTAGTAATCGGTTGTCGTGGTATAGGCATGTGATGAGGAGGAATGAGGGAAATGTCGTGAGGAGAATGATGAGTATGAATGTAGATGGAAATAAGAGTAGAGGAAGACTAAACAATAGATGGATGGACGGTGTGAAAGATGATATGGCTAGAAAGGAGGTGACTGCTGAGATAACGAGTAATAGACAAGTAGGTATGGAAGAAGAAGACATGCTGCGCCGACCACAAATAAATTGGGAGAAGGGCAGGAGAATGATGTTGCTATAGCGGCAATTTCAACTGTCTACCTATTATGGATCATGAGTTACATCCCGCTGACAGACAGACGGACGGACGGACAGCGGAGGCTTAGTATTAGGGTACCGCTGGTTCATTTCGGGCACGGAACCCTAAAAAAAACTAGATGTAATCTGTGACCAAAACTGAATTCAATGGAACCAGAATTCAATAGCCATCAACATTTAGAAATTAAATTTCGTGGTACATTAATATTAAAAGAAGGTTAATAAAAATAAGTTTAAATGGTAAAAATGCGATCATTCAAAAAAAAATAAAAAAAATGGGGCCAAAGTTCAGATATTGGGGCTGAAGAGACAGATGATGACAATGCACCAAACACCCCGTACTTATAACTATTTATGTTGAATTCAGCTCTTCTGTATTCGTGCAAATAGTTGATCCATACGCTAATGTTGTGACGTCACTTTCCAGGTGGTGCGTTCGAAGGCGTGGAAGACCAAGTGTCGCCGTTCGGCTACGGGCGCGGCGAGGGCGTGGACGCGGGCCACGGCGACCCCGAGTGGATCTGCAGCAAGGACAAGCCGCGGTACGACGAGCTGTTCCAGTCACTCAGCCCCATCGACGGCAAGGTCACCGGCGCCGGTACGCAACTCTCTCGCTCTGACATGCGCACGCTCTCACTCTTACTCAATACACACCCGCACTTGCGCGGACACCTCGTCGTGGACAAGGCCCTCGAGGCGCTGCTCTTGACCACACAAAACTGTTCCCTCATTGCTGACCTGTGCATGCGACTGAAAGATGCCGAGAAAGACAAGGATGGCGATAGCTTCGCGAAACTCATAGACTCTCTCTCTCGTTCTACTGAAAACTGCACATTGATCGCGCAGTTCATTGTGAACGCTCGCGAGTCACAAGTCGCGAGCATCAGTGGGCGCCTGACACCCGCTGTTTCTATACATAGTCTAAACGAGAGCATAGCTATCGACGGAACGCACGATAGGTGCGAGAGCAGGCAGTCTACGTATCAGAACTATGGGTTCCAAACTACAACTAGTGAAGAATCCAAAGTTTACACAGACTGGAAAGCCGAGTATAACGATAAATGTGACGACAGCGACACCAATAGTAGTTCTGGATCTGAGATGCCATCCGCGCCCCTGCAGAACTTGAATAGGAACGCAGGTTGCTTGGGGTCGTTGTTCACTGCGGTGAAGTTCGTAGTCCTCCTGTCGCTGAACGTAGTAACGCTGCTGATAACGGCGGAGTTGGTGTTCGTGTCGATGGTGTACGCGCTGACGGGCGACCGGTACATCGAGTTCCTCGTAGACCGGGCGCCGGCCACCTGGCTGGACAAGGCGAAGCTGGTGACCTTCGGGCTCGACCAGCACGCCGTCAGGATACAGTCGTTCGCAGAGCTGTTCTATCGCGACAATGTCGTTCATATACTCAAATACTTCACAGAGAAACTGACAAGCTCAATGTCAAAGTAGATAGACATAATAGGGATTAAGAATAATATTTCACTTTCAATTGTTTAGATAGATTCTAGCTGACCCGCTGGTAGTAATTAAGATATTACCGAAACTAACCTAACCTAACCCAGTTTTAAGTTGGTATTAGGTTATTGCTCAATTCTGAATTGGTTCTAGTCTCCGTTGTGATCAGTAGATGTTTGTGTTGTCTCCGATTGTACCTGCTCGGCGTGGGCGTATTGCTCCTAGTGTAGTAACACTTTAGCCAAGTATTGGAGTAGTACTACAAGAGTGTTCCTCGTCTGTATAATTAAACATTTCGCCATCAGTTTCGACGTGAGTGTTATCTAACTCCGCTATCGTTTCCCAATACCGTGCTATCTCGCCTCTTTATCGTCACGCTTCTACTCACGATATTATCTTTCTCGTTGCATGATCATTTTCAAATACTAACTAAACTGTTTTATAACTGTCTGTAAAATGCTTTATTTTTGGCGCTTTTTTTCATGTGCTTTTTTACCTTTTTGATTTCCGAATTCTGTTGGCAACGAAAGTGGTGATGTACTCAGTACAACAACGGTCCCGATACTTACATCGGTTACCTACGTTCTCATGTTTCTTTCTGGCGCCAGCAGTGCTGTTAGCCACGTTCGTTGCCGATGCAGTTCGCACCCGCACTCGCTGACCTGGCGGTTTGTCGACAGCCGCCAAGACGGAGATGGTGAAGTCCAAGCTGCCAAACTCGGTGCTCGGCAAGATCTGGAAGCTGTCCGACATCGACAAGGACGGCTTCCTGGACGAGGACGAGTTCGCGCTCGCCATGCACCTCATCCACGTCAAGATCGACGGCCACGACCTGCCCTCCGAGCTGCCCAACCACCTCGTGCCGCCCTCCAAGAGGAACTGAGCGCGCACTGGCTAGCGATACATTACGACACCGCACTCACGATACAGGTGCAACATTCTCACAGCAGGACATTCCCATACTTTACCTTCGAGTTTTGTTCTCGCATGTACGCTAAGTAGAAATTTTATCGAACTTCGATTATTTGTTAATCACGAACGATTGTTAACAATAAAGACATCTTGTTGTTTTAATGTAATCCACACATTTGGGCACAGTTTTTTCTCAAAAATGAGAAAAGGGTATGGTGAATGTTTTAGAATCAATTGTATGTTTATAGATGCAAGTTAAAGAGCCTAACCAATCGCAGAGCGATTAATTTGTAAGTCAGATATTTTTATTATTTATAATGAATGATCGAAGATTATTATGGCAGCGGGTTTGATGTTTTTGCTAATCAGTTTGATGTTACATTGTATGATAACGTCGTGCAGTTTAGTTGTCAGTCGCGTAGTGTAGATGTCACTAGAGGCTGTGTGTGTCTGTTGTGAGA
The DNA here is from genome assembly GCA_963853795.1 of Xestia rhomboidea. Taxonomy (NCBI): domain Eukaryota; kingdom Metazoa; phylum Arthropoda; class Insecta; order Lepidoptera; family Noctuidae; genus Xestia; species Xestia rhomboidea. The sequence continues at coordinate 17,416,708 of OY970778.1, forward strand.
TCACTTCACGTGCTACTATCATCTCTCGTAAAGAGCAGTCGCTCGCTCCAAGTGGTCGCATGGCGTCGTATGTTTGTGCAATGTTCATGTGTGTGATGTGTGTGTTCGCCATCCCAGTAACAGATAGTTTTGTGTTCGAGGGCCGCGCCAACGCGGCGGTAGTGCGACACGGATAATACTGGACGATCAACCTGACTTATCCAGGACAGTTCATATTAGTTCTCGTAATCGCCACGTTCTACGCGATCCGCGTCGCACTGTACGCCCGCATCTTATGACGTCACGCACGTTGTCGTTCCAGACAGCGACGCAATGTGATGCTGTGACATACAGCTACTACTTATTATATTATACTAAACAATTAGTTTCTTTATTTATTTATAATATTTTATATTATAAACTATTGAAGATTTATTTACTACGAATATTATAACATTATTTATTAGCTTACATTCAATCTGTAAGTTTTTATTTTTTAATTGAATTTAGTTCAAAATTTATGATTGATCAAATAGCTGCATCCAATGTATTAGCTTTATTTACTTAATTTACTGTTAGTAGATCACTCGCTGGCGACATGCAACAGTCGGCTTAAATTATTGTTTGTTAAATATAAACGTTCTACTTTAAGTACATCTTTATTTGATAAATGTTCATAAAATTATTGTGTAGTCGATTTGTGATTGTTATTGCGATAGATAGTTGTTTATTTCTTCTTCCACCTCAGCATTGTCTTTCGATGTAAAGCGCAGTAATCGTCTAACCATTGTAACACATCTCTTTCATATTCGTCATCATGTTATCGTAACTGAACGTTTGTTCTGTAGTCAAGTCGTTCCTACTCGAGAGTACTGGCTTAACGTTGTCATCGTGTTCGTTGTTCTTATATTCACAATAGTTGTGTGCGCTTCAGACCGCAACACGTTGTAATCATAATAATACTTCTTCACGCGACTTTATACTAAGTGTGCTGCATTTACATAATATGGGACTATCGATGATCCGCGGTGCCTTTGCTTTAATATAATTAGATGTAAAGCTTTGTACGACGTCGGGGTCCCTTCAATAGTGGACGGTTGAAGAGGGAGGGGGGTTGGGTGCACTACAACTATGTATAGTCGAGTACTAACCTACGTAATATGGCACTTCGTATGGGGTTTGTGTAAATACAGAATTTTATATCGGATAGATGTTTTGGAATGTATTTAGCGAGTCGCGGGCGCCGCTCGCTCGCTCGCCCTCGTGACGTCACACGTCACCGCCGGTCACCTGTGACGTCACACGCATCTGGTGAGAGCCCGCGCTGCGCCGGCGACTCGCGCGCTGTGTTTTTACATTTTGCTACTGTATGTACATAAAGATATGTAAATTGATTACAATTATCATAAATTATACATAGAGTGTAATAAATAGTTAAGAAAGCATTCGGTAGATTTTATTAGTGTCATAATACCTTCCTCCTACCTTATTCCCTTTAGCCTTTACTGAATGAATTGTAACAATCCATTTCGACGTAAGTATTTGCTGAAAGTGTATAAATAAACCATGTTCAGGTACAATTCTTACGCAATCACCCACCAAAGAGAATTACATAGTTATTCTTATTTCGAAGGTATCAGGTATAGGGTTTCTGTATTCAATTCATCAAACAAAGTCGCCGAATTTGTAAGAAGCACTACAAATTGGCACCCAGATTTACGTTTCCTGATCAATTTCTTTACATTTTAAATATATGTAAAAGTCACTTCTCATTATTTAAAACCGGCCAAGAGCGAGTCGGACTCGCACACCGAGGGTTTCGTACAAACTTTTTAAAGACAAACTTAACTTTGCTGTTCGATCCCCAGAAACGGCTATTGCAACAACCGCAAATAATAAGTTTGTAATAGTAAAATCGCTTTTTTTTTTTATTAAACTACATATTTACGATTTTCAGATTTTCCCTTTACATTTGCTGTAAGACGTTGCTTCTCGCCAAATTTCGTGATTTTAGGTCAACGGGAACTACCATATAGGTTTTCGACCCAAAACCTATAGGGTACTTCCGGTTGACCTAGAATTGACAATTTTGGTTAAAAGCAAGGTCTTACAGCACAAATAAAGGGAAAATTCCGAAAAATAAAAAAAAGTCAAATTAGGGTAAATGTTGGTACTTAGGTACAAGTTTTCGCGAAAATCTAAATTTGCCATATCTTTTTATTGTGTTGACTCAGGACCTAGCCCCCTAGTAGGGACTATAGACCTCAGTATCTGGTATAAATTTCAACTTGCTAGGTCCACCCGTTCCTGAGAAAATCGGTGGTGACAGACGGATAAGAGAGTGATCATAAAAGGGTTCCTTTTTTTACCTTTTGATGTACGGAACCCTAAAAAGTGACCTCCACGCGACGCAAATAGATTTTTTCTATTCCAAATAGATTTCATCCATTAGTCAAACGGAACAGCCGTGCTGCCAGTCTTCCAACAAAGATTGGTCATACATAATGTAGGCAAATGAAAATGTGCAAGCGTCTTAAAAGAAAATGCAAACGGAAATGACAGTTATAAGATGAAAAGAAAAATATTTATGTAGAATGAAAGCAAAAGGCAAAATAGGCGGTAGCAGTTTTTACAGCTAAGGCGCAGGAGAAGTACCTATGACTCGTTGGACAGTCCTAGAGGGCGGAAGGAGCTCTACCGGATAACAAGAGATATACAAGGTGTCGCTTTACATCCTAGTCAAATTTAAGGAGGTATCTATGCTAGTGATTCTCGACCCGAATCGATAATAAAATGGGTAGTTTTTTTTTTTCTTATTTACGGAAATCGGTAGGCACTTAAGGTGGAAGCTTCAACCGACCGTCCATACATTTTTAAAAACCCGTACTTAAACGCAGCCCGTCTGTTACTGGCCCTTTATCCACGTCTTCATACACACAGAGACATGTCGCGTGATTCTTCTGTTTCTTTCGTGTTATTTTGAAATACTATCAAATTTGAACAATTTAAAATACCAGCTTTATTAATTATTTGACCGGGTATTATTTGTATTTTGTGACTAGGGTTACCATCCGTCCGGACTTTTAGACTCTTGTCGGGCCCTTTAATTTGTCCGAATTTTTTAAAATTGATGAAATATGAGTAGGTAATAAAATATATATATAAATAAAATAATAAGCTAATATAAAATCAAACCGCTGTAAGTAATGTTTCCATTTTGTGACCTAAAAGTCCGGAATTTTTCCGAAATGTCCGGCTTTTTGTCAGGACTTTTCAAATTCCTAAATAGTAATCCTATTAATATGTGAAAAGCTCCTGAATTTTGACTAGGATGCAAAACTTCACCTTGTATCTATAAATATAAAATGATAAACTGACTGACTGACTGGGTGACATATCAACGCACAGCCCAAACCGCTGGGTCTTCAGAATCCAAATTTGGCAAGTAGGTTCTTTATGTGGTCTAGGGGTGCACTAAGAAAGGATTTTTCAAAATTCACCATATATGAGGGTTACACGGGGCTCCAAAGTTTGTATGGGGAAACAAGATTAGTTAGACTATTTTATTCAAAACTTCACAGGAGTGCTCCTATTGATAAATGAGTAGAAACGGGTTTCAGGTTTTTTCAGAATTCAACCCCTAAGAGGGGTTAATGGGGTGACAAAGACAAAAATCAATGCACAGCTTGAACCGCTGGGTCTACAAATTCAAAATTTGGCAAGTAGGTTCCTTATGTGGTCTAGGGGTGAACTAAGAAAGGATTTTTCAAAATTCACCCCCTAAGGGGGATAAACGGGGCTCCAAAGTTTGTATGGGGAAACAAGATTAGTTAGACTATTTTATTCAAAACTTCACAGGAGTGCTCCTATTGATAAATGAGTAGAAACGGGTTTCAGGATTTTTCAGAATTCAACCCCTAAGAGGGGGAAATGGGGTGACAAAGACAAAAATCAATGCAGCCTGAACCGCTGGGTCTACAAATTCCAAATTTGGCAAATAGGTTCCTTATGTGGTCTAGGGGTGAACTAAGAAAGGATTTTTCAAAATTCGCCCCCTAAGGGGGATAAACGGGGCTCCAAAGTTTGTATGGGGAAACAAGATTAGTTACACTATTTTATTCGAAACTTCACAGGAGGGCTCCTATTGATAAATTATTAGAAACGGGTTTCAGGTTTTTTCAGAATTCAACCCGTAAGAGGGGGAAATGGGGTGACAAAAACTGAAAATCAACATGGGTATAGTTTGTATGGTGAATCGGGTCAGGTGTATTACAAAAACAACGATTTTAAGATTGAATATGGCGGACCTGAAATACCATCATCCCCTGTTGGGGTGCGATGGGGTTGAAATGTCTCAAAATCAATATGGGTGTCAATACCGTGATTATCAGGGGTGCTGATTACGAATATGGCATTTATTTTGAGATCCAGAAGATGGTGATTGTGATTACGATGATGGTGATTATGATGATGATGATTGTGATTACGATGATAATGATTATGATTACGATGGTCATGATTGTGATAACGATGATGGTGATAGTGATTGTGACAGTGATTGATTAACATGTAGGATACTATTTATCCCTTTATTTTGATCCAGTGGGACAGTAACCGAACTTCACGCGGGCGAAGCCGCGGGCAACAGCTAGTAGTTCATATTAAAAGTCTAAAAGATGACGCTGGTAAGGTTCTGGCCAAAGATGATGAAATAAAAGAGGAAAGATATAAAGAAGGGAAATTAGCATGGATAAGGTAAGGCAGGCGGTTCAAAGTATGAAAAATAGAAAGGCCCATGGGCCCCGACGAAATGCCAGTAAAAGCATGGAAGTGTTTAAAAGAAGACGGATGTTTGTGGCGGACTCATCCTCATGGTCTGATTGTGTTTGAAAAATATTTGAATTAATGATTAAGATCTATCAGACCATATAACCAGCTTCTCAAAACTGATAAACAACACAATATTATTTTAAATAAATTTATTAACAATACCAATAATTGAAATCTTAGCTTTTAATAATTTGGGTTAAACAGAGACAAACTTTTCTTGAAGTTGGTCTCTCATTTAACATTCCACACATAGTTTAAATATAATATTTTACATCACATGTGGCATCTGACCATGGCCGCCATGCATCGCTCCGTACAGGAGTTCACTTTATACAATTTATGTCTACCTAGTGATTAAGTATGAGTCCTATGAGGGTAAATAATATCTGGTGATAAGTAAATGCATTACGCTACCGAGTACCTCCATTGCTATTAAATAACTCTATCAAATATAAAAAATAACAAACTATTTTGAAACCATTGCATACTTGCATCAGTGCAAAGGCTTATTTCAGCACAATATATACATTTATGAACAGGGGGTGACTGGTGCCAGGTAGGAGTCTACCAATTTTAGAAGTGAGCCATCAGCCAAGTGTCATAATAGTGGCAAACACAAGTAGTAGCTTATTGTAATAGAAGTAAAAGTCAGTATAATTATTCCGACTAATGGTATGAAACTCAGCCAGTATGAATAAAATAAAATAATATTACATCTTAAAAGATTAAACAATCTTCCCTGAGGAACAGCGTGCTAGGAGGCAGCAGGCGCGGCGTGGGCTCACTGCGGCGGGTTGGGGCCGGGCGGGCGCACCTGGCGCCGCAGCTGCTCCACCAGCTCGGGGTTGGCGGCCTGCATATGCTGCGCCAGCGCCTGCCCCGCCTCCAGCAGCGCCGACATGCCACCCGCGCCCGCTCCGCCGTTGGGCCCGCCCGGGCCCGGAGCCGCGCCCCCTCCGCCGCTCATGAGCCCCGAGATGAGGTTCTGCATGTTGGGGTCGGCAAGCATCTCCGTGGCCATGTTGAGCAGCGCCGGGTTCTGCAGCAGCCCGCCCAGGTCCAGCGGCGCGCGCTCGCCATGCGCGGCCAGCTGCTCGTCGGCCAGGCGCAGGTTTTGGCGGTACGACTCGTTGTCGGGTTCTAGTGCCGCTGCGCGCGCGTACGCCATTCGCGCCTCGCGGTGCCTCTCCAGCGCCGTGAGCGCCAGCCCCAGACGCGAGTGCGCCTTGCCGTAGTCGGGCTGCAGCGCCAGCGCCGCCGTGCAGTCGGCTACGGCCGCCTCGTTCTCGCCCAGCTTGAAGTGTGCGGCGGCGCGATTGCAGAAGTACACAGGGTTGGAGGGGTCGAGCTCGATGGCGCGAGTGTACTTTTCCAGCGCCTCCCGGTGGCGCTCGCTCTTCATGAACTCGTTGCCTTCGTTCTTGAGTTTCTCGGCCTCGGAACGAGTCGGCGGTGCGTTGACCGGCGCGTTGCCGCGCGTCTGTGCGCGCACGAGCTGAAGCAGGTCCACGCCGCGTGCCGCGTCCTCTGGGCCCAGCTCGAACGCGGTCTCGATGCACTGCACGCCGACCTCGACGCTCTCGCGCGAGTCCACGCTGAGCGAATCGCCTTCTAGCTGCCGCTTTAAGAAGTTCACAATGCTCGCTGCTACTATTTTAATATCCGACATAGTGGTAGAGTTTCGTTTTAGTCGGTAAATACTAGTAAGTCTTTGATACTTGCAATAATTTCTATTATTTTTAGATTTTTCGACCGACGATGACACAAATTGACACAATGACAGATGACAAAATGAAAATGACATTACGTTTTTTTTTTAATAATTTTATTCGTGACCATGGATACATGTCCTTCAGTCGTCATTACGATTACAGTTCTCTGTGTTACAAGACTTCTAAACATAGAAAACCCTACTTTTAAAAACCTACAGAACTGGGGAGTAGTGTACAAAAACATACTAAAAACAATACCATTTTAAACATTTTCGAGTTGTTTGAAGTTGAAGCCCTCGTCCGGTGCGTCTCATAACCAAGAAACTTATATACAAACTGGAATGAGGACGGGCAACGCAAAAACGTTCCGAGCGAGAAAGCTTCAAGAGTGGATGTTATCTCTTTCTAATAGGGTGTCCAATAATCATACTAACTCTTGAGACAGTTACAGACTACTGTTATTTTATTATGATGACCTGCAAATCAATAGCATTCTAGGCGAGATAGCTACAAGAGTGGATCTCATTAACTTTTTATGTTAACTTATTACCTATAACTTAAATATATGTCTGTACAGTCTATCCAGACGACTTTTGTATTCGGGGATTCGAGGACTCCGTTAAAATTATATATTTTTTCAGACATAGAAAATCGCGCCTCGCAATCTGCATGTTTTTTTGTGACATTACAAAATATAAAATTGTTTTTTTTTAGTTACATTTAAAACGAATTATGTAAGCTGAAGCCGGAGGATGCAGAGAAAGCCAATTTACTTAAAATAATTTTAATTATAAAATAATTACATTAGGGACTACATTCTAAAGAGGTGATAATTGGTCGATGTATGTACCAAGAATGAATATTTCTATGAGATGATTAACTACGCGGATGCATGAAAACTATTGCGAAATTAAGGTGGCATGATTTAGTGACGCATTTGCTGAGTCGCGCCTCATGTCGGCGAAGGTTGCGGTGCGTGGAATGGGGGTCAGTTGCAGTCAGCGTTTCTGCTATTTCCTTCTATTACACAGATGCGTAATAATCGATCATCCTGTTATACCAATATGTAATAAACTTAAAATAGTCAACAAATCAATATAGTTGAAATAAGAATTCAATCACGAACAATAAAATATGTACCAATGAAGCAGTGCTAAAATAGTGAAAAGTGAGACGAAATACGAAAAGTGAACGTTATCATTTAAAAAGAATAACAACACCCCACCAATTACTATAAAACTGATGGGCGCGTCGTTGCACTTATTAGACATAATATTGTAAATAAAAGCTGCTGCACTATTTAATTGCCATCTGGTGCCAAGTAGCGGACTTTTGTTTTTTTCGATATTAGCTTATTTGAGTTGTTAACAAACTCACAACAACACACATGGAATCACGCAACAATTACAAACTGAGAAATAGGCGTCCAAAGCAATTCCTTTCTCAGTTTTCAAGTGAGTCTATGGATAGTTTGGCATCAGGGAAAAAAAAACTATGATCAAACTGAAAATCAACTAAAGTAATCGAAAGTTCATTCTCCCTTCTAATAGTACAATATCTCGGTAATCCCGGTAAGATACCGATACGCACGGTAACCCTTAAGTGCTAAAAGTATGATAGATAGACTTATCCACACACGTCGTAAGAGGTGAAAAACATACAGAACAACAAACTACAATAGAATGTCTAAAGGAGCAATTGAAAAGTGCTAATTTAGAAATTGATACGCTAAACAATGAAAATGAATCCCTGAAACAAAAACTTGAAATAGAAAAACAAAAAACTGAACAATACAATAACATACATTACAAGTTTAAGTGTAAGAAGCAAGACTTTATCCTGTAAAACGAAATCAAAGCACTCAAACATAAACAGGTCTAATATCTCGGTACGAAAACTAGATTTGGACATCGAATTTCCCCTACAGTTCCTATGAACGTTGAACCAAATGAAGGCAAAATAAATAAAGAACCAGAATTAGATGTTTCGATAGCGGCCAACTCATTCATAGGAGAAACCATAAGTGAAAACGAAGACCTAGATGGCGCTAACGTGATGAACAATATTAGTATAGTAGCCTGCATGTGAATAATGCTGATATCACCGCTGCTAAACCAAACTCAACACGCCTAGTTCACCTAGATGGCGCTAATGTGTCGTGTAATAAGAAATCGATTTCACATTATAAACCAATAGAGGGCAGCACATGCTCGACCATTTCGGATCGAAACCAGAAATTCAAATAATAGGTGGGCAACAATGTTCCGATTTAGCTTCAACACTAATATGCTCAAGAAGCAATACATTATCAAAAATACCGGATAACATCAATGTTAAAGCCTCACGCGACGACTAGGGCATGCAATATCGCAAGGTTTTCAATTCCGGAATTCCGGAACTGGGTAACTTTTAAAGTTTATTTCAAATCAAACAAGATTTACAATAATATCAGTCTTTTAATTATATTTAGTAACATATTAAACATATTTCTTCATCTTTCTCCCTTTTTACTCTAATTAAACCGTAAAATCAACAAGGCTTATTTATCACTGTGACGCGCGCAAGGTCTTTTGGCCCTAACATTGAAATTTCCCGCGCGCCGGAGAGCGTCGCGTTGCCGAGCGCCATAGAGCGGGACGGCACTCGACGAATCCGAAGGCTTCCCGCCAGATACTTAGATTAAGAGACTGATTGTTTGTGGTTAGAGGGGGATTTTTTTGATATTCGAGAATTGGATATAACGTGGCTATTACTAACTGAATGTAAAAACTAAGTGATCTGTATTGTACCTTGCTTGAATAGACGTTTTCTTACAATAAAACTGGATTTCATTGGTGTGCACATTAAACTGGCTGCCCAAGCGAGGGACTGTGATTGTGCTCGTATGAAAAAACAGTGAATCCACACCTGAGAAAAATGACGCGTACACGCCGGCAATCACGTCGACAATCGGATTTTGAAGATGCCGTCGACGTCGACGAAGCGAACGCTCGGCCTCCGGTGAGGTCCAGTTTTACAACAGACGACATGGCGTCCATGTTGAAGACGCTACAAGAGTCTCAAACAGCGGCATTCGAGCGATTACTCGGCCGTGTCCTCGAACATGAAACACGTCGTGACTCATTATCGACGACGCTGGCGGCGGCGACCACGCCGGCCGCGGCGCCCTCGTCCGCTCTCCTCGGGAACTTCGCCAAATGTACGGCGCGGTTCAGCGGAGCGCCAGGTGACTCACTTGACGGCTTCATCGACGCCACGGAGGCCTACAAAGAGTGCGCCCACGTGAGTGATGACAACGCACTCCGAGGGTTATCCATGCTGCTGACAGGCGATGCATCAGTCTGGTGGCAGGGAATCAAATCCACCATCAGCACCTGGAGTGACGCAGTGTCTTCCATACGAAGTGCATTCGGTGACACGCGTCCGCCACATCGTATTTACTTAGAACTATTTAGTATGTCACAAGGTCGTGAAAAGACTGAACGATTCGTCGCCAGGGCTCGAGCTCTGTTTGCAAGACTTCCAGCCGGCGACGTCAGTGAAAAAGTCCAAATTGATATGCTGTACGGCCTCCTACACCAGCGTGTCCGTGAACGAGTGCGGCGAGATGAAATATCGTCGTACGAAGTGCTATTGCAAAAAGCGAGGCACGTGGAGGACGCGACCGACGAAGGCGAGTACCAACGTCGACGCACCAGGACGCCACAGCAGTGGACATCAACCACCCCGGGCGAAACATCCCTCAAAACTACGCCGCCGCCACGTTGCTCGCCGACGACGCCACGGGAGCCCCGGGGACATCATGCTTCGAGCGCCGGCGCCGCGACGCCGCCGCCACGCTACGCGCCTACTACGCCGCGGGAGCCCCGCGTGCAGCATAATACGTCGAGCAACAACCCTGTCGCGCCGAGTGCCGGCGCTGCTGCACGTCCTGCGCGCGATTCCGCGCCACGACCTGTGGGCGACGATGGTGGTGTGACTGCTTCGACAAATAAAGTTCCTACATGCTACGGGTGTGGCACTAAAGGTGTTATTCGGTCGCAGTGTCCAAAGTGTACAAATCATTATAATGCTGTCGACGTCGCGATTCTCTCTCCCGCGTCTGACCACTCCGTAGAACCTTGTAAATTAAAAACCACCATTTCTCCTCCAAGCGGTAAATATAAATATTATTATGATTCGGTAGATTACTCACCGACAGATTTTGTAGCAACTCTCCCTATGAGTTTTTTTGGTAGTAACTACTACTGTAGATCTCAGTCTCCACAAGTGCTGCTTAGTACACCCAGTGGGGTGGATGCACCAGTTGTGCAGCTTAGTGTACTTAGTAGGGTAACTGCACCTGTTAATGATACTTCAGATAATTTTTCTGTAGATAACTTTTGTAATCAGAACATTATTTCCTCATCAAGTGGGGTGACTTTGAGGAACGAATGTAGGGTGTCCATGGAAAGTTTAGGATGTTTTTCTACAGTTAACAGTAATGATAAAAATGATTCTCCGAGTGACTCTGTGGAGCACCAGGTTAAATTAAGGCCTACTTTAAGTGTTCAAATTTTAGGTGTTCGAGGGAATGCATTGTTGGATACAGGTGCTAAGAGTAGTGTTGCTGGTGCTATGTTGTACCGATTGCTGCGGAAGCACAAGCACCCCTGTGAGGAGACAACTCGACGAGTCCGGCTTGCAGATGGCTCTGCACGTACTCGCCCAGTACTACTTACCACTTTGGAAGTAAGGGTAACTCCTGAAAGGTCAGTGACACTTCAATTTACAATTTTTCCGGATGCTCAAGATAATGAAACGCTGCTTGGAATGGACTTCTTGGTTGCAGCGGGCGTTGTGCTTAATTTTGCTTCATCTTCTTGGCATTTTTCGGGTGAGCATATTTTATATGACATTGAGTATGAAACTCCAAAGTTGTGCACTAATATATTTGCTGCTGATCTTTTGCGTGATGATGAGGGGCTTATGCTGAATCCAAATGAAAGACAGCAGTTGTCTGACTTGCTACAGCAAAATAGTGATGTATTTGCAGAACAGGGGGAGCCAACCCTTTACGCGGAACACCACATTGACACAGGTGACCATGCACCAATATCTGTCCCTCCTTATAGGCTCACACCTGCTAAGAAGGAACTAATGAGGGTCGAGTTGGAGAGGATGCTTGCAGATGGTGTCATTGAAGAATGTGAGTCCGCATGGACTTTCCCCGCTGTGCTTGTGCCCAAGAAAGACGGCAAGGTCAGGTTTTGTGTAGACTATCGGAAATTAAACTCTGTAACTAAAACTGACGCTTACCCCATGCCGCATATTGACGACTTGGTTCAGTCGACTAAACGCAACTGCTTCATGTCCACGCTTGATCTACGGACTGGTTTCTGGCAGGTAGCCATGAAGGAAAGCGATAAGGATAAAACTGCTTTCCTAAACGCCCTTTGGCACTTACCGCTTCACTCGCATGCCATTCGGCCTGAAAAATGCGCCTTCAACGTTTCAGCGCCTAATTGATAAGCTTCGCTCTGCCTTAAACCGCGACTTCTGTCAAATTGAAGGTGATAATGTTACAATATTAGCTTATCAGGACGATCTGCTGCTAATTACAGAATCGTACTCCGGTCATCTTGCTGCTTTGCACGCCGTGTTGGATAAGCTGCGCGCCTTCAAACTAAGGGCGAATCGAGACAAATGTGTCTTTTGTAGAAAAGAGGTAAAGTACTTGGGGCATACTATTACTAAGGATGGTGTGTCTCCCGACCAAGATAAAGTACAGGCTATTGTAGGTATGAAACAACCTCAAAATCTTAAACAGTTAAGAACTTTCCTGCAGACTTGCTCCTGGTTCAGGAAGTTCGTGCCTAATTTCTCCGCTATTGCTGAGCCCCTAACACGCCTGACCAAAAAGTGTCAGCCCTGGGTCTGGGATTCCGAGCAGGTAAACGCTTTTGAGGAGCTGAAAATGCGCCTTACGTCTGCACCTATTTTAATACAGGTTGACTACTCGCAGCCCTTGATTCTCAGAACAGACGCTAGTAGCTATGCGATAGGTGCGGTCCTGCTGCAGGGTGAGGGCATTGGTGAACAGCCCATCGAGTATGCAAGCAGATTGTTGATCCCCGCAGAAAAGAACTATAGCACCACAGAACGAGAGGCCTTGGCCGTAGTATGGGCTGTAGAGCGCTTCAGAGGCTATATAGATGGACATGAGGTCATAGTTAAGAGTGATCATCAGCCTCTCAAGTGGCTACTTACTGTCAAGTCACCCTCGGGTAGGTTGGTGCGCTGGGCACTTAAGCTCCAGTCGTTTAATATTACTTACGAATATACCCCAGGCAAGGCTAACGTAGTCGCGGACACGTTGAGCCGCCCACCCTGTTATGACGAAGAGGATGCAGAAGAACAAGGTTTGTGTCCAGTTCTCATAAATTTACCTTCTGTTAGTCCAGCTGACTTGCGAGCAGCTCAACTAGTCGACCCTGAGTTAATGAAAATTTTTAATTAACTCAGGGGTTAATGAAAATTATACAGGATCTGGAAGATCCCGACGAACTCACCTATAGTCGATGGTTAGAGAGGGTATGTAATGTCGTTAGGTGTTCTCTACCGATATGACCCTGATACTGATTCTGAAGACGCTCAGTTTGTGGTGCCGAGTTCCATGCGAGACGAGATTCTAAAGGAGCTACATGATTCACCTACTGCTGGCCATCAGGGTATAGAGCGGACTCTTCAACGACTTAGAGAAAGATATTATTTTCCAGGCATGCGCAGATATGTGACTGATTATTTGAAAAAGTGCGTTGAATGCCTTCGTTACAAACCATCGAATCAAAAGCCCTCAGGTTTGTTACAAACTCCGGTACTTCAGCAGCGAGGCGAAGTCCTAGCTATTGACCTATTTGGACCACTACCACCTGGAGACCAGGGGGAGCGGTGGATACTGTTGATAGAGGATGTGGCTACCAGGTGGGTAGAACTTTTTCCTCTTGTTGATGCGACAGCAGAGGCCTGTTCTCGTATCCTTCTGGAGGACTATTTCCTTCGATACGGTTTGCCACGACGTGTCATTTCCGATAACGGTACGCAATTTGTATCTGCTGTTATGCAGCAATGTATGTACCTGATGAACGTTAAGCAGGAGCTAATACCATTATACCATCCAGAGGCCAATCCCGCTGAGAGAAAAAACCGGGACCTCAAGGTACAGTTATCCATCTTAGTCCAGACTACGCACACCGACTGGCCTAAGCACTTGGCGAGTGTCAGATTTGCAATGAATAGCGCTGTGTGTTCTACAACAGGTAAGACACCCGCATATCTAATGTTTGCACGGGAGTTGCGAACCCCGTTCGATGTTAACCATGACTTACGCAGTATCTTGGATAAGGAAAACTTCGTTCCTCAGGTCACTCCCTACTTGCGTACCTTTATAACTTCTCTTTCCGACATTAGGGAACGAGTTGAGAAAAGTCAGGACGTACGTAAGGAAGTAGCTGATAATTCTCGTATAAAGGAAACAAAATTTAATGTAGGAGACTTAGTTCTGCTCAAAACTCATGATTTGAGTAATGCATCGAAGGGCATTACAAAAAAGTTTATGCCCCGACGAGATGGTCCGTATCGCGTTAGGCAGATAGTTAGCCCAACTACTTTTGTTCTTGCGGACCACTCGAATAATGTGATAGGAAAGTACCATAGCTCGGACTTGACACCCTTGACTACTCCGTTAGGTTCAACAGCTCCACTGCAGCCTAAAAGACGCAGAGGGAGACCGCGCGGTCGTGCATTAAGTCCTACGTCGGACTCGGGACTAGTTACCGACTTGGAGGGGGAGTGTGTGACGCGCGCAAGGTCTTTTGGCCCTAACATTGAAATTTCCCGCGCGCCGGAGAGCGTCGCGTTGCCGAGCGCCATAGAGCGGGACGGCACTCGACGAATCCGAAGGCTTCCCGCCAGATACTTAGATTAAGAGACTGATTGTTTGTGGTTAGAGGGGGATTTTTTTGATATTCGAGAATTGGATATAACGTGGCTATTACTAACTGAATGTAAAAACTAAGTGATCTGTATTGTACCTTGCTTGAATAGACGTTTTCTTACAATAAAACTGGATTTCATTGGTGTGCACATTAAATCACACAATCTAATTATTTTAGTACTTAATATGAATAAAAAAACATACGATATTTGAATCGTAGTATGTATCACGTGTCACGAACATTACTTACTACATAGTCTCCTTCCAGTCTTAACATTTCCATTATGAAGTGAGATAGCATACAAATTTAAAAAACAACATATTGAGATCAAGTAAATCACGAAAACAATAATTATTTATTCCTTTGAGACGGGCCCGGCCGCGGCTTGTGCAAAGTTCCACAGACTAGTTTGGTTGCGTTCAGAAAAAATATAATCAGAATATCAAAAATTTATAAATATCGGAATTCCGATATTACTCCTCTCAGTTCCGGAATTGAAATATCAGAGAAATTGTTACGGAATTCCGGAATTATGAAATTCCGGAATACATGCCCTAGCGACGACTGAGGATATATTGTCACAAAATTGTAAAATAAGTGATTGTAAAGACAATTTTTTAATATTATGTCTTGGTGAAAATGACACTAATCCGAACAAAATAATTATAGAATTAGCGTCTTTGAAATGCATAAAAAACTCTAATGTTATCATTTAAATGTTCTGCACAATTGTCATTTATATGAAATGTTATTAAATAATTTGCTAAAAAACATGTCGCAAAACTTTGTAAATTGTACTTTTCTAGAAATTGGGAGACATTTCAATAGCAAAAAATGTTATTTATATGATACTTGTAAAAAAATTAACTTCTTCATAGACACAACATACTACAACCACACTTTTTTTATACAAAGAGTCAGTCGTTTCAAATACCGTCACAAACACACACACAGGACAATTCGCTATAATCAGAAAACTTTTCCAAATAATATTCAAGAAGCTATACCAATGAATGGCATTCATAAAGTCACAATAGATAACACCCCAAACAAAACATTTTTTCGAGACCACACCATGTAACACTACGCTATTTCACCATAATCTTGCTGGTTCATTAAAAAACAAAGGAAAAATAGTTAAAAAATACAGTAACAAAAAAGCCGGTAGAAGTTGTTTTTCAGTACTGCATCAAAACATTGCAGGAGCTTTAAACAAAATGCCAGAGATCGATTTAATTGTTAATGAGATGCGTGAATCTGATATAAATATAGATGTTTTATGCCTCAGCGAACACTTTGTTATAAGAGGGGAAGAAAAATACCTCAATCTAAATAATTTTTATGTTGGTGCGATGTACTCACGGCCTGATCAGCGGCGAGGTGGTACATGCTTAATCTGTAAAAATCACCTGCAAAGTACCGAATTGAAAGGAGTCAATGAATTCTGCAATATGAGATTTGTGGGCTTGAAATTAAATCAATCTTCAAGTCTTCCCGGATCTAATGAAATTCAGTAAGGTAATACCGCTTTTTAAATCTGGGGATAGTAAAGACACCAATAACTATAGGCCCGTATCCGTGTTGCTGGTTTTCAGCAAGGTGTTTGAAAAGATAATGCTCAATCTAATGCTTAACCATTTTAACACCAACAAAATATTGCACGAGCAACAGTATGGTTTCACCAAAGGACGTTGTACAACTGACGTACCACAAGGTTCGATATTGGGTCCCTTCCTCTTTTTAGTATATATTAATGACCTACCCCGTTTATTTAACAACCATCCGCATATGGTGTTGTTTGCTGACGATACTTCGTTAATATTTAAGATAAACAGACGTGCCACTGATCTTGACGACGTAAATAACGCCCTACTGCAGGTCCATAATTGGTTTACCGCTAATAATTTAGTACTAAATGGGAAAAAAGCTAAGTGCATTAGATTTTCTCTACCAAATGTCAAAAGTAGTGATTGTGACATAATATTGAATCAAGAGAAACTAGAATTTGTCGATAAAACGGTTTTCTTGGGAATCACGCTCGACTCAAGGTTACAGTGGGGTCCTCATTTAACATCTCTTGCAGGACGGCTGAGTTCAGCTGCATATGCTGTTAGAAAAATCCGTCAATTTACTGATATTGATACCGCGAGTGACATAATACTATGAAAATAACTAAAATAGACTACTATTTTAGTTATTTTCATAGTATTATGTCATACGGTATTTTACTATGGGGACGGGCTGCAGACATCGAGTCTATATTTATTCTGCAGAAAAGAGCCATCAGAGCCATATATGAATTACGTAGACGCGATTCTCTAAGAGAACTGTTTAAGGAAATTAATATCATGTACCTTGTCAATACATCTATGAAAACATCATGTACGTTAGGAAAAATCTGCATTTATTCAGTAAAAGAGGTGACAGACACCACTATAAATAACACTAGAAATAGGGACCAACTAGTTCAGCCAGGTTTCAGGCTTGCTAAAGTAGATTCATCTTTCATGGGGTACTGTTTAAAATGTTACAATAAAATACCTCCCCACATTCTTCAACTGAATGAGACGAAATTTAAATCTTGTATAAAACGCACACTATGTAGCACACGCATCGACGAGTTACTACAGAGCACAAAACGGGACTGCTACATGAGTACGCTAGACCTTCGATCCTCATATTGGCTGGTTTAAGGTTAGGGAAGCTGATAGGGACAAAACAGCTTTTGTCTGTCCTCTAGGTACTTACCGATTTAAAAAAATGCCGTTTGGTCTCCGCAACGCGCCAGCCACCTTTCAGCGTCTTATTGATCGTTTTCGATCCTGCTCTGCTTTACAAGATGTAACTTTATTAGCATATCTGGATGATCTGTTGATTATATCTCAGGGATACCAACAGCATCTGCAAGACCTCGAGGCAGTTTTTAAACGTCTGACCGAGTTTAACCTTCATGTAAATAGGGAGAAGTGCGCTTATGCTCGAGAAAGCTTTGAATATCCCGGTCACGTTATAACACAAAAAGGTGTTTCCACCGACCCAGGGTAGGTGAGTGCTGTACTTAAGATGAAGGTACCAGGTAATCTGAAGCACCTGAGAACCTTTTTGCAAACATGTTCATGGTTCAGAAAATTCATACCTAACTTCTCAAAAGTCGCTGAACCATTGCTCGCTTGACATTACTCGTTTGACCAGGAAAAGTCAAAACTGGTCTTGGGGTTCAGAGCAAAACCAAGCATTTAACGAGCTGAAGCGTCTATTGACCACAGCTCCAATACTGGTGCAAGCCGATTTAATTCGTCTCTTCATTCTGCGAACTGACGCAAGTAACTACGCCTTGGGCGCTGTTTTATTACAGGGCAACGGCAATCAAGAAAGGCCGATCGAATATGCCAGCCGACTCCTCAACGCAGCTGAATGCAACTATTCAACCACAGAGCGGGAAGCACTCGCTGTAGTGTGGGCGGTGGAGCGTTTTCGGCCTTACCTAGATGGTCAACCAGTCGTGATTGGAAGTGATCATCAGCCTCTACGCTGGTTGCTATCACTTAAATCATCAGCAGGTAGATAAGTCCGTTGGGCTCTAAAGCTCTAATCTTTTGATATCCAATTCCAATATATCCCAGGGAAGGCGAATGTCGTTGCAGACACGCTAAGTAGACCGATTTGTTCTAGCGATACAAGCGACAGTTGCGGTGTCTCTTCTGTTATCTGCGATCTACCCGCCAAGACACCTAGTCAGCTTCGCCTAGAACAGACTTCGGACCCTGAAGTGGATCAGATCGTTAAAGAGTTAGAAGGATCTGATGATGTTGCATCTAAAAGATGGTTAGAAAGGGGTTACCTCATGGATCAAGGAGTTCTGTACCGTTTCAATCCGGACTCCGATAGCGAATCCCCGCAATTAGTCATACCTGCCGGCCAAGTTGCAGCTATTTTGAAGGAGTTACACGACTCTCAAACGGCTGGTCATCCAGGCATCGATCGGACATACCAGAAGTCAGCACAGCTGTATTATTTCACAGGGATGCGGAGAATAATCACCGATTATGTCTTAGCCTGCATCCACTGCCAGCTGTATAAGGCTAAAAACACCAAACCTCCAGGCCTACTCCAAACACCAGTCATGAGCCAGCGGAACGAGGTGTCCGCCACGGACTTGTTTGGCCCACTGCCGGAAGGAGACCAGGGGTAGCGGTGGATCTTTCTCATTGAAGACACTGCTACCCGATGGACGGAGCTGTTTGCTCTAAAGGAAGCAACAGCAGAGGCCTGTGCTCATGTCCTCATCGAGGAATATTTCATGCGGTTCGGTTTACCTCGCAGGATTATTTCAGACAACGGTGTCCAGTTTGTTGCCCTGCCTAGCGAAAAAACCGCGATCTTAAGGCAATGCTGGCCCATCTCGTGGCAGATGACCACACCTCTTGGCCAAAGAAGTTACCAGTTATCCGTTTTGCTCTCAATAGCGTGAAATGCACATCGGGCAAGTCACCGGCTTATTTGACCTTGAGATCCAGCAGGACAAGACGAAGCAGTACGCCGACGCTTCGCGCCGACCATCTGACGCCTTCGAGGTAGGTGATTTAGTCATGCTAAAATCTCATTTGTTAAGCAAGGGGTCAAAAGAACTCAGTTCTACCCTCGTCGAGATGACACGTTACCGAGGTAGCGACGACTCCTTACCAAAACCAGTTAATCCTAAACGAAAGCGCGGACGTCTAGCTAATGCTGATATTGGTTGTATGCCAGTCCAGGAGCGAGGGCGTTCTCCAGAACTGGAGTCGACCAATCAGATCGTCCCGCGGTCGCGTGCCGCTCCGATAGAACAAAGATATCGCTTCCTCTCGTTCCCGCGTGGCGGTAGCAAGCGTGTTGACCGAGGCGCGCGGCGCGCGGCGTCGCTAGTCCGCTGCTTACGCGCAAGGCACATGTACGTGCTTCTGTCAACTTCCCGCGCAAGTCGTTACGTGACGCCACGCGCCGATATTGTCCGCGAAATACCTAGATTCCGAACTATTTTATTGTAAAAGTGTAAGTTAACAGTTACTGTTATAAACTATTGATATTTTAAATCTAATCAGAGACTTGTTTCCGTTTCCCCTGATACCTCTTCTCATACCATTGAATTTCGGAAACTGCCTCGTCCCATAGTTTTTCGTTTTTATTGTAATTTTTAGCACCGAGTGCAGCGAGGACGGTTCTGTTGTACCTCTCAACTTGCCCGTTTGCTCGCGGCGTAGCTACTGAGTTCAATACGTGTTTAACACCTAATGAATTAAGAAACTCCTTAAGCACGCCCGAGGAGATCGCAAACTTGTTTAAGGAACATTTTAAAATACTACCTTCGAAGTCGGATGTTAATGGTGTCGTTGCTGGGGCTGTTGTGTTAGATGTGCCTGCTCGCGTTATGGCTAAGCAGATTAAAGCGACAATTAAAAATATGAGAAGAGGCAAATCGCCTGGACATGACAGCCTTAGCATAGAACATTTTGTGCATGCCGACCGCATCTCCCACGACTGCTAGCGTTATTGTTTACGTTATGTATCCGACACTCCTACCTACCCGCTGCGTTGATCAGAACGGTGGTTGTACCAATATTGAAAAATAAAACCGGTGACCCCAGTGACAAGGGTAATTACCGACCGATCTCATTGGCGACTATTACGGCTAAAGTGCTTGACGGTGTGTTTGAGAGTCAAATTAGTAAACAACTTAAAATACACGATGCTCAGTTCGGCTTTAGGCCACAGTTATCAACTGAATGTGCTATTTTGGCCCTCAAGCATACTGTCAGGTACTACACGGATAGAAGTACGCCTGTATATGGGGCATTTCTAGACCTTTCCAGAGCATTTGACCTGGTAAGGTATGACGTCTTGTGGTGTAAGATGCGCAAAGCGGGAGTGCCTGATGCCATAACAAATATGTTTCAGTATTGGTACGGCCACCAAACCAATCAAGTTAGATGGGCCAACGAGTTGTCTGAGGAGTACAGGTTGGAATGTGGGGTGAGATGACCTCACCAGCGCTTTTCAACCCGTATGTTAACCAACTGATTGTCAAGCTCAGTAGCACTCTTGTTGGTTGTTCTATTGACGGACTGTGTGTCAATAGTATTAGTTACGCGGACGACATGGTGCTGCTGAGTCCGTCAATTAGCGCACTCAGAAAGTTGTTGGCGGTCTGTGAGGCTTATGCAGAAGCGCACGGACTTATTTACAACGTGCAAAAAAGCAAACTGCTTGTGTTTAGGGCGAAGCACAAAAAACCAGCACATAATATGCCACCGGTTATGTTAAGGGGTGTGGCCCTTGAAAGAGTGCTAGATTTGAAGTACTTGGGGCACATAATTACGGAGGACTTAAAGGACGATGCTGATATGGAACGAGAACGGAGGGCGTTGGCTGTCCGATGCAATATGTTGGCCCGCAGGTTCGCACATTGTACACCAGAAGTAAAAATGACTCTTTTCAAGGCTTTCTGTCAATCATTGTACACGTGCACTCTGTGGGTTCGATATACGCAAAGGGCATACAACGCCCTCAGAGTTCAGTACAATAATACTTTCAGGATGTTGTTGGGGCTCCCACGCTACTGTAGCGCGTCAGGAATGTTTGCGGAAGCACGTACGGACAGTTTCAGTACCATTCTACGTAAGAAGACTGCTTCTATGATGCGCCGAGTGCGTGGGAGCGGCAATGACATTCTGAAGGTCATTAGTGATAAGCCGTGCTGTACCATTATGGCGCATTGGGTACGTGTACATGTGCATATACCCGGTGCGTCAGGTGAGTGCAGCAGATATAATTATGAATTAAATCTTTGTTTTTCGTTTGTTACTAACATAGCTTATAAGTAGTGTGTATTACTAACATCATATGGATCAAGGTCTGAAATAAAGTATTTTTATTTTATTTATTTTATTTTTTAAACTTCTTGGAAGTAAAAGAGGTTCCCCTGTCCGATATTATTCTTTGAGGCTCACCAAAAGTATGAAAGTAATTCTGTAATGCTTTTATGCTATGTATACTTTTTGTAGTTTTCACTGGGTTAAGAATGATATATTTAGTAAATGCATCTATTATTAATAGCAGGTAAGAATTCTTTTTCTTACTACGCACGAACGGGCCTAATTTATGTTAAGGTGGATGCTCCAGGGTAGCCCGCGAAATTCAAATTTTCTTACGTTTTTTGCAATTTGCAGGTCAGTGTCAGGTTGTATGTTAATTAAACTATGAATCGCGGCTGTAAGACGTATGTTGTTACAGAATTATAATCATCAAAATCATCAATACAACCCTCCAAGCGCATAAAGGTGCAGGAATGACTTTGACCTTGAAAAAGTAAATTCATACACTTTTATGAGCTTGGAGGGTTGTATTGATGATTTTGATTCATCAATACAACCCTCCAAGACTGGTTCATTCAAGACATGAATCGACATGTTTTTGAACAAATCTTCTCATTTTGGCAAACCAATATTGACTTTTAATTTTATTATAAGTTTTCTCAAAACCAAAATGTCCCAACATATCATGATTCGTTCTGTTAGAACCGGGTTCCGGATTAGGTTTTTAAAAAAGAAATTGCGTTGGCTAATATAAACTTGTATATTAAAATAAAAACACGAGTGCAAGATACATGTGAACGGTAGGACGGTTGGGAGACGACTGGAGTGCTGGACTGTGACGAGGGGGGGAGAGAGATGAGAGGATGCTGCGTCAGCAGCAGGAATGCAGCGTAGGCTGCTGGGTAGACCAGAAAGGGTACAAATGAAAGATGTAACAGCCCCCCGATTAGAAGGAAACTTACGGGTGGAAGGTAAGTTGACGCCGGAAGGAAAGGTAAGTTTTTCAGGTTTTAGGTCATTCGGAGACGAGGAGCAGGAATTTCTTCGACATCTGTGGATGCCATTTCTACGGGAGTATCAGGTAAAGGGGTACATCTAGATTTCTTAACTAACTTATAATAACAATACAATTTATAGGAAATAACTAAGATTATAATTAGGCTTCTAATAACAGTAGTATAGGAATAATAGTTACCGTAAAGGACAATATGAGGTTTTTCAATTACTCCATTAAGGTTTGTTTTAATTTGATCAGTTACTTTATTATAATTTGAGAAGAGAGAGTCTAAATTATTAATGTTTTTTAAATTAACGTAAGGAACTTTAATATTTTCTTTTAAATATGTGGTGGAACTACAACACGTATCATTAATTAATTCGAAGTGCAATACTATTGGCTTTAATTTTATTTCAATGTTATGTTTAGGTATTAACTTATTGTCGTTGCAATAGGCAATACAGTTGTCTGGTATACACTCGAGAGCAATGAATCCGGGTCACTTAAAGAATCCTAAAAATCTCGGAAACTAAAAATGCTAGGTTAATGCAATAAATTATATTTAATAGACAATGTAATACTCCTTAAATGAAGGTATTAAAACTTCTTAGTTATTGTATAGTTATATCATAAAAAAATCAAATTTGAAAAAGGGCCACTTTCGAAGATGGAACTACGAAATTACAGCATTTGGTTTTGCTTTTGTTTGTAATCTGTCATTTATGTGGGTACATAAACCATGTTGATAGTGCTCTATATTCATTATTCAAGCTGAAATTATGTCGCTTACGCCTGAAGAATGCACCAGAATACTTACAATGCTGGAAACCGGCCGGAGTCAGCGCGATACAGCCAGGACTGTCGGTGTGTCGCTGTCAACAGTACAAAGAGTTCTCCGACGTTACGAAGAAACTGGTTCTAACCTACGCAGACCAGGAACGGGCAGAACCAGGTGTACCACAGCACGAGAAGACCGATACTTGGTGAACACCATGCTTCGAAATCGCTTTCTCACAGGAACTGAACTCACAAATCAGTTTCGACGCCTCGGAGGAAGTAACCCAAGTGCATGGACAGTAAGACGTCGGCTTGCTGAATCTAACTTAAAACCCCTTAGACCTGCAAACGGCCCTAAACTGGAGCGTGGGCATCGTATTTCAAGACTAAGATATGCCCAGAGCCACGTAAATTGGAGTATTGAAGATTGGTCAAAAGTTATGTTCTCCGACGAATCAAAATTTATGCTCTACAAGCACGATGGAAGACACAGAGTGTATCGAAGACCAGGGGAAAGATTCAAGCAAGCATGCATCGAAGAAAAAGTAGCCTACGGTGGTGGGTCTGTACTTGTGTGGGCCGGAATTTCTTCTGAAAGTCGCACAGAGCTGGTGATCATAGAAAACGGCTCTTTAACTAGCGTAAGATATGTGGAAGAAATCCTCAATGATCACGTTGGTCCATTTATGGTCAATTTAGGTGAGGATGCTATATTTATGCATGACAATGCCCGACCTCATACAGGTAGGATTGTGAATGACTACCTTCAAGAGATGAACATTACTCGTATGGAGTGGCCAGCGCGCAGCCCGGATATCAACCCGATCGAGCATGCTTGGGACGAGCTAGGCAGATGCGTAAAACAACGAAACCCTCCCCCAATCACGCTTCGTGAGCTCAAAATTGCTCTCACAGAGGAATGGGAGAATATTCCCCAAAATCGTATAAGGAACTTGGTGTACAGCATGCCAAACCGCGTAAACGCAGTAATGGAAGCACGAGGAGGCAATACGAAGTATTAAAATTCAAGAAAATCGTAATATGGTTCAAAAAATTCATGTTTCCTATTTTTGTTTTAAGGAGAGTTCAGCAGTTTTTTTCTTTATGTAATTTTGGGTTAATAAAATGTATGGTGACTCATATTTTTTTTACTTTCATTTAAGGAGTATTACATTGTCTATTAAATACAATTTATTGCATTAACCTATCATTTTTAGTTTCCGACATTTTTAACATTCTTTAAGTGACCCGGATTCATTGCTCTCGAGTGTAGAAACTTTTTGCTCCAAAACATACAGTTCTCACCAAGTGCTGAGTGTACAGTCGAGACTAGAACAGAAGTAGACAATATGGAGACTTTTAATTACAGGACTGCCGTAGCATTATTACCAGTTATGAATGGTGACGAAAATGTCACGAAAAGTTTAATAGATGCCATAGAGTTATACAGTTCTTCGCTTACAGAAGAAGGCAACAAAATGCTAGTTAAATTTGTATTAAAAACCAGGTTAAACGAGAACGCTAAATTAAGATTGTCTGCCACTTAAGACTGCTGTGAGTCGCTTATTATTGAGATGCGTCAACACCTTCTTACAAAAAAGTCGAGTACAGCAATACACAAGGAGTTGACACAAATCAACCAAAACGGAGCAACCATAGAAAAATATGGGTCTAGGGTCGAGCAGCTTTTTGTGGATCTGACGGTCGCGCAAGCAAGTGAGGACCAAACTGCATATAAAATATTACGCCCTCAAAATGAGAAAATAGCTATTAAATATTTCATTGATGGCTTGCGAAACCGCGAAGTCCGCACTATTTTGGCGGCGCGCAATTATGATACTTTGAAAGATACTATAAGAGCAGCTAAGGATGAGGACTTGTCATGCAGTCGGCAATCTTCAGCCGCATCAGTGTATGTCGGATACCAAGGCTCATTTAAAAATCGCAGATACAGCTACAATAACAATAGACGTCCTAACCGTTCGAACCATTCCAGTACTCCCGTTCGTGTATTTATACAAAGAGGAAATAGTAGAGGATTTTTTCATAATTATAGGCAAAACCAAAACCAAATAATCCAGCAACAGTTCGACAACAATCATGGTTACATGCGGGGTTCATATCGCGGTAGGCCTGGACGGATTTTTACACGCAGAGGTAATGTGCATGCTATAGAAAATGGTATGAATAGCATCGAATTAAATGACGGGAATCGAACGCCCCAACCTACAGAAAGATGCATTACTGAACCATTACAGTTTTTTCGATAATCATTTTATATTTGCTTGTAACAATAACAGCTCGGTTGAATTCTCAGTACAAGGTGCCAAATATGGATTGCTTATAGATACAGGAGCATCACTATCAATATTGAAATACGAAACAGTGGCACGTTGGAATATTCCAGTCCAAACCGAACGCATTTCTATAAATGGTATTGGTGGCAAAGTACTAACAACAGGCTATTTTTATGTTACGTTGATCGCAAAAGGACAGGAATTTGTACACAAATTTTACATTATGCGCACCATACCAGGTCTACAACATGGTATAATCGGCAGAGATTTTATGAGCAAATATAACGCTATTTTGAATTACGAAAATAATACGATAACAATCAAGAAAAATGACAATAATTTGACCCTGCCCATGATTAGTAGTTCACTAAATAAAACCTGTTATTTAAGTATTCCACCGAGATGTGAAAAAATATTTAGGTTAGACAGCAGTTTTAACGAGGACTGCGTAATTTTACCGAAACAATTATCTGACGGAGTTTTTATAGCTGGAAGTATTTGTAAACCAAACAATGGACAAATAAGTATACAAATATTAAATACTCGCGAAACGCAAGTAGGTATTAATTATTTTAGACCAGAAATACATTTGTTATCAGACTATGACATTTGTAACTTTGGACGGGACAGTATAACTGATGGAGAGAGAGTACGCACTATGTTTTCTCTTTTAAAACTAAGTCATCTAAACAATGAAGACAGGTCATCAATCGAAAACATATGCGCAAAATATTCGGATGTGTTTCATCTTCCAAATGATAAATTATCAACGACTAATCTTTACGAACAAGGTATACAGTTAAAACAAAACGCTGATCCAGTTTATACTAGACAGTACAGGTTGCCCTTTTCACAACGTAAGGAAATTGAAACACAAGTTAAGAAAATGCTTTCTGAAAATATCATTGAACCCGCAAAAAGTGAGTGGTCAAGCCTTATATTGTTAGTACCTAAAAAATCAGAAGATACTTCTAAGAAATGGAGGCTGGTTATAGATTTTCGTAAGTTAAATACTAGAATTTTAGACGATAAATTTCCACTTCCGAATATAACCGATATTTTAGATTCCTCCGGTTCAATGTATTTTTCACAATTAGATTTATCACAAGCATATTATCAAGCAAAATTAAAACCAGAAAGCAGAAAGTATACAGCATTCACTACGCCTTCAGGACAATACCAAATGACCCGGTTACCCATGGGATTAAAAATTAGCCCAAGTGCATTCTCTCGTCTAATCTAAATCCCGTTATATAAAGGACCATACCAAGTAATAGAAGATTGTAATCCTAATTTAAAAATACTGTATAAAGGTAAAGAAGTAATAGTACATAAAAATAGAACCAGACCATATATAAAATGACTTTTAACTAAATTAGATTACACTGTTGTTGTAATAATGAATTAGTGTTTAACTCACTGTTAATTCTATTTAACTTAGTTTTTTGTGTAACCATCAATATTTAACCAACATAAGTATAGCATTTAGGAAAAATAAAAATATATTATAAGGTAGCGCTATTCATATCTATACATATAATAAAATCGTTGAGACCAAAAAATCTGTTCATTGAAGATTTAAAAAAAAAACCAGCCAGGGTGACTTAAAATAAGTAACTGAAGATATTAAAACCATTTTAAAAATTTTTGTTTGTTTGTTTCTTCTTCTTCCATCAAAACTCTTTTCAAAACCCATACGACGTTCACATTTTGTCTCTGGGCTTCACCAGCAGTAACGAGACGCCAACTTTTTGGTTGTCATGCATTGTACGTATACGTCAAAGCTCGGAGCAAAAATGACAGTTCAAAAACGGACGTCGATCAGAACGCACACGCAACTTCGCGACCCGCTCTAAAGCGATCAGAAATCTCCGACCCCGCGTGTGATCATCATCTCAACTCATCCATATTCGTGAATCCTGGCCCCATCGTCAGCTCATTAAGGTGGAAGTCCAACGAGTGTCAGTTTGCAGTCTGAGGTACGTACTTTGCACATATCTTTACTGTTGGCTGCCTAGAGCAAAGTGAACATCATTTTTTATCGTGTAACTCGTCAGGCCTATCATCCAGGTCTCCCCTGAGTAGCAAAAAGCCATCACAGTATTTCGGCGTGGTGCGGATGCTACATCAATTTGGTGCCGAAACCAGGGACCTTCCATTTTTAATCGAACAGCGCCATCTTTTACTTGTGGTATTTCTGGTTAAAAGTGTAGCCTAGAATATTCCAATCGATCTATTTTTTTTAACTAAAAACTACAGGTACACATCGCATTCTAAGCTATTCCACAATTTTCCATAGAATTACCTACTATCGAATCTATCAAGTTACATAACGTTCATGAGCTATCACCATCGAACTAGGATTTTACAAAATCGTTGTGTAAAATAATTAAACGTCGAGTAATCATCAATAATTGTGAGATCGAATTATATTGTGCAATCACATTCACATAATCGGTGCACAATTTATTTTCGCTCGCGCATCAATCAATTCGTAACTCGATATTTGGTTATTTGCACCCACCATACATCGCAACCACAACACAATCGTGTTTTATAAATCGTGTTTTACAATGCGCAAATTGTAAAATATTCCATTGAATTACTTCTGTTCATTATCTAAAATCGTGAGGGTAGTTCGAAATATCGCTCAACGGTCGATCGACTCAACGTAGGCACTGCGAATATTTCCGTTACCAAGAACGAACAGATTAGCTAATAGTTGGTACGAGTACCGCACAATATATCGAGAACATTTTACGTAGGTACCATACATATCATACAAACTTGTTTACTTCAACTTAATCGGTGGGTAGAGGTTATATCTGTTAATCGGTATCTATTTATCATCTATTGTATTCACTTACGGAGTAGTTTCATTAACAATATCGGAGCAAAATATAGTTTGCAGTGCATTTATATTGTGCCGGAAATACACGTAACATATCTATCCGGTACCTCTACTTGTTTACGTTGCATAGAATTTGCGTTTTTGTTATTATAGTCGCGTTATTATAGTCGCCCATCTCCTACTATTCGGGTACTTAAGTAACTAATCGTGTAATCGAAACTTATATACCTACATATTTTGCTATTTTTCGTATCGACCTACATAGTAAATGCCTACAATGTCACTTCTAAAGAAAAATAGATCAAGTACTTTGAAGAAGACTAAGTCAAAATCAATCGACATCCAGTATACTACTGAGGATTTACCATCCTTGCGTAGAAAACGAACCATCGCATATAAACGTTTGACTAAGGCTTTAGAGGTTGGAATGTTAGCAGTTAATGACCATTCTCAGCACGACTTGTTTTTATCATATCATCAGGAAGTAAAGAATATTGCGGCTAATTTTGAGGATGCGCATTTTACAATTCAGGAGATTCTTGACGATCCTGAAAATGAGGATAACGAAATTCAGGAGCGTTTCGACGAAATGTATTACAAAGTGTTGTCAATAAATCGCACCTTTTCTAAAGGTGATTCAAATCTTTCTCAGGGTATTGGCAATGCTTCTTCGAACATTCGCTTACCCAAAATAACACTTCCGACTTTTAGTGGTGACGTCAAGAAATGGCCGGAATACTCCGATACTTTCAACGCTTTGATACACAAATCAACTTCTTTGACGGACACGGAGAAGTTTCACTATCTGTTATCATCTCTTAGCGGCGATGCGTTGACGGTAATCAAATCATTCCCTATGACTCACGAACACTATCACGACGCGTACCAAGCACTCACCGCGCGCTTCACTAATAAACGCGACCTAGCCTTTACGTGTTGGCGAGACATCTTAAACGTCGATTTTAAATTCAACGATGCTCACGAGTTCAGAAAATCCCTTGATTTGTTTGAAGAGAATTTAAGTATTTTAAAAACAGTTAATCTGCCGGTTGGTCAATGGGATTTTATTCTAGTATATCATATTTTATCAAAACTTGACTCGAAATTAAGACGTGATTTTGAAGAAAATCATTCGGATGTCGAACTGCCTACCTACGTACAATTAAAAGCTTTCCTTCACTCTAAGTGCGAGGCGTTATTACGCGATACACATTTCGTTAAGACAATCAAGTCAAACGAACTTTCCCAGAAAACTTCGACTTCACATTCGCAACCAAAACGGTCCACCCCGGCACACACACTGGTAGCTGCTACCGATCAAAAGCAAACCGAAAGTACTTCCGTTCCGTATACAAGTAAATGTTCTTTCTGTGGTGATGGTCATTCCATTGCGGCATGTTCAGAATTTATAAAAAAGTCATACGATGAACGAATGCAGATTGCTACTGAGAAGAACTGGTGCTTCAACTGCTTGAAGTCATCCCATCGGTTGAAGGATTGTAGATCGATATTTTCATGTCGCACATGCAAACGGAAACATCACACCTTACTCCATCGCGATAATCCTATCGAGTCCCATCCAACCGCATCGTCGTTGGTGTCAAGGTCACCTATGCATACAACTGTTTTGCTGGCGACTGCAATAGTGCAGGTCCAAGATGCTTTCGGTACAATGCAATCGTTCCGTGCCTTATTTGACACCGGAAGTCAAAGTAACTTTATTACTGAATCGGCCATCTCACGTTTAAACTTACATCAGACCCCAATACACACAACCGTATGTGGACTCGGCGAGTCACCAGCGTCTATTCTCGGTGACGTGAGGTGTGCAGTAGGCACTAAAGATACAATATTCTTTGATTTGGACCTGCATGTCATTTCGAAAATATGTGGCGATCAACCTATCGCAAAATTAAACACTTCTGGATGGTCACATATTCAATCATTGCCACTCGCAGACCCCGGATTCGATATTCCGGGATCAATCGATCTATTGCTCGCCGCCGACGTCTTTACCGATTCACTTCTCAACCAACAAATCAAAGGAAATGTTAACCAACCCACCGCTTTCAACTCCGTCTTTGGGTGGCTACTGTTAGGCAAAACTCGTTTAGCTTCTAGCACCCTGGTACACACATCATTAAACATAGATAACGAGTTGAATTCTCTGGTTCAACATTTTTGGGAACTGGATTCCATTCCGAAAGCATCACTCTTGACTCCAGATGAAACGCTCTGTGAACAGAAGTTTGTATCCAGTCATTTTCGTGATTCCTCTGGACGATATGTTGTACGTTTGCCCTTTAAAGATGATTCGGACCCCATATTCGAAGGCTCTCGTGAGGTTGCATTGCGACGATTCCACGCTATCGAACGCCGGTTGTCTCGTGACTCCGATTTAAACGGCCAATACGTGGACTTCATGTCAGACTACATAGAAACCGGACACATGACATTGGTACCAGTAGAAGAAATCAGTATGGGAAAATACTATATACCACATCACTGTGTTATTCGTCCCGATTCCGCCACTACCCGTCTCCGTGTTGTGTTTGACGCCTCTGCCAAAGACGCTAATTCACGTTCCTTAAACGACTCTCAACTTACCGGTCCTAAGTTACAACCAAACATTATAGATATTCTTTTGCGGTTTAGGGAACATAACGTTGTCTTCATGGCTGACGCCCGACAGATGTACCGTCAAATTTTGATCTGGCAGGACCATCGTGACTATCAGCGTATCTTTTGGAGAGCCTCTGCTCACGATAATCTCCAAGAGTACCGTCTGAATACCGTTACGTATGGTGTTTCTTCATCCCCTTTTCTTGCATGCCGTACCTTGAAACAGCTTGCTGAAGACGAAGGAGACTCTTATCCCGTTGCAAAGCGGATCATCCTGTCGGATGTCTATATAGATGACGTAGCAACCGGATGTGACTCGCTGGAAACCGCTGAACTAGCAAAAAATCAACTTATCGCTGTATTCAAACTCGGTGGTTTTCATCTTAGAAAATGGGTTAGTAACAAGGCGCAGCTTTTGTTGGATCTTCCCAGCCAGGATTGTCTAACTGGCTCTGTATCTCTCGATAATTCCGAATCCTCAACTTTAAAGGTTCTAGGTCTGCAATGGAATCCGTCACTGGATGCATTCCTTTTCGAAATCAAACCATCCGAGCGTCCATGTACCAAACGTTCCATTCTCAGCGAACTGGCTAGAGTTTTCGACCCATTAGGCTTCTTATCCCCCATCACAATTCAAATCAAATCATATATCCAAAAGCTCTGGATTCTCGGTATTGGATGGGACCAAACGCCACCTGATGAGATAATTCATACATGGACTACATACATAGAACAATTACCACAGTTGTCCCAACTTCGAATCCCTCGTAAAATAACATGCCCTGAAGCAAAATCGTGCGAGCTTCACGGTTTTTGTGACAGCTCCGAGACAGCGTATGGTGCTGTTATTTATTTACGCGTCACTGATAAGGACGGTGCAGCCCATGTCTTCTTGGTCTGTTCAAAAGCTCGTGTAGCACCGCTGAAACGCACATCGTTGCCTAGACTGGAACTCTGCGCGGCTGTTCTCCTCTCCAATCTATACACACTCGTTCGCGACACTTATCTAGCTCGTATCCAATTCGATGCTGTCTATTTATGGTCAGACTCAACCGTTGTCCTCTCCTGGTTACGCTCACATTCATCTCGTTGGACCACATTCGTTGCCAACCGG
Source organism: Xestia rhomboidea (assembly GCA_963853795.1). Taxonomy (NCBI): domain Eukaryota; kingdom Metazoa; phylum Arthropoda; class Insecta; order Lepidoptera; family Noctuidae; genus Xestia; species Xestia rhomboidea. The sequence continues at coordinate 17,448,714 of OY970778.1, forward strand.
GTGAGTCAAATCCAAGACCTCACACCTACTGAATGTTGGCATCACGTCTCTTCGGGGGATAATCCTGCTGATGTCTGTTCACGTGGACAATTTCCTAGTGAACTTCTTCACAATTCACTATGGTGGGCGGGGCCATGTTGGCTTTCACAAAATCATGAGTCATGGCCTTCGAGTTCAGGCAGCATACTCCACGAGGACGACGTTACTATAAAGGCTGAAGAACGCAAAGTGGTCATCTTAGTGACGAATGAGACCGCGACGAATGACCCTCCAATTATCGAAACCTTACTGAATCGTTTTTCCTCGTTATCGAAACTTGTTAATGTTCTCGCTTACATATATCGTTTTACTAACAATTCTCGTATCTCAAATCAATCAAACCGTAAGGAGTTCTTAAACAATGTAGAACGTCATCACGCTCTCATGCAAATCGTCAAACACGTACAGGGTCGATCTTTCTCGGAGGAAATCTCCAACTTAAAATCAAAAAGGGTGTTATCGAAACCTTTTCGAAAACTGAACCCGTTTCTAGACGATCAGGGAGTGCTCAGGGTGGGCGGCAGAATTTCCCGATCCGGATTAGAGTACGAACACAGGCATCCTGCCTTCTTACCATCTGATCATCCTTTAACGCTTTCAATCATCAACTTCACTCATCGTACCCACTTGCATCCAGGCATAAACACCACACATTTTTTGCTGCTTCAATAATTTTGGATCATCGCCGCAAAGCGTACCATTCGCCGTTGCCTTTCCAAATGCGTTCGGTGTTTTCGAACAAACCCACAACCGCTTCAACCCTTTATGAGCGACCTTCCATCTTACCGCGTCAATCAAGTTAAACCGTTCTCGGTGGTAGGTGTCGATCTAGGCGGACCATTTCGCATCAAACTTGGTTCCCATCGTGGCGCTAAGATGGATAAGGCATATCTCTGTTTGTTTATCTGCCTCGCAACCAAAGCAGTCCACTTGGAGGTCGTGTCGACGCTTTCAACCGATGGGTTTATAGCTGCGCTACGGCGCTTTGTAGGTCGTCGCGGTCGCTGTAACACTATTCATGCGGACTGTGGTACCAACTTTGTAGGCGCTAAAAATCAACTTTCGTCTTTAATGCAACAGGCTTCTAACGAGCAAAAAATCGAATTTAAATTCAATCCACCCGGCGCTCCACATTTCGGTGGCGTCTGGGAAATACAAATCAAAGCAGCAAAATCACATCTATATCGAGTTGTGGGTGATCAGGTCCTAACGTTCGAGGAGTTGACGACTTTGTTAAACTCGAGACCCCTTTACCCGATCAGCTCTGATCCCAACGACCTTTCATGTTTGACACCTGGTCATTTCCTAACCCTAGAGCCTTTGACAGCTGTCCCTGATGAGGATCTATCGCATCTTAATCCAAATCGGCTTCATCGGTGGCAGATGATACAAGCGTTTCAACAAAACTTCTGGTCTCGGTGGAAAACTGAATACTTAAACTCGCTAACGCAACGCGCGAAATGGACTCAACATTCAAAACCGTTGTCGATAGGTTCGATGGTGTTAGTCAAGGATGACAATCGTAGCCCATTGCATTGGAATCTCGCGAGAGTCATAGAACTCCAGGTTGGAGTTGATGGAATAGCTCGGAGGGCATTAGTAAAAAATGCAAACAATCAAATCATCAACCGACCTCTAGTGAAACTATGTCCTCTGCCAACAGAAGACTAGTTTCAATCGCACCAAATTATAGTTTATTAATCTCAATTAAGCAAATCGTAGTATAAGATAATCTTAATCTAATCGTAGCTTTCAGCGCTCTAAATATCTAATCTAATATCCATATCTTTAATCTCATTATCGTTTCTGATTTAGATCTTCTATGTTTTAACCAGAAAATACCATAGGTATTTTGGTGGGCGGGATGTTTCGTTCCCATCAAAACTCTTTTCAAAACCCATACGACGTTCACATTTTGTCTCTGGGCTTCACCAGCAGTAACGAGACGCCAACTTTTTGGTTGTCATGCATTGTACGTATACGTCAAAGCTCGGAGCAAAAATGACAGTTCAAAAACGGACGTCGATCAGAACGCACACGCAACTTCGCGACCCGCTCTAAAGCGATCGGAAATCTCCGACCCCGCGTGTGATCATCATCTCAACTCATCCATATTCGTGAATCCTGGCCCCATCGTCAGCTCATTAAGGTGGAAGTCCAACGAGTGTCAGTTTGCAGTCTGAGGTACGTACTTTGCACATATCTTTACTGTTGGCTGCCTAGAGCAAAGTGAACATCATTTTTTATCGTGTAACTCGTCAGGCCTATCATCCAGGTCTCCCCTGAGTAGCATAAAGCCATCACAGTATTTCGGCGTGGTGCGGATGCTACAACCTGTTTTAGCATTTTTTTTAAATCTCATCCAGAGACGCAAAAAAGAGGGTTTTGTGTTTAAAATTAATAAACTTCAAACACCTATACAATCAAAACCAATGAAGTGTAACCTTTTAAAGTTGCTACATATACTTCATATCTAATACCGGTAAATATAATTTCTCAGTTTTCTTGAAATTTGATTTTTGAGGTGAATACGCACAAAATAGTGGAACTCAAGAAAATCAACTTTCTTCGGTAAAAGTAGTTACTACGAAATGTTTGTGCGCGCATCACGTCAAAACTACTGCATAGGCTTCTTAAATATTTATGGTATATATTATCACGCTACTTCCTTAAGGGGGTAGGCAATTTAACATTATGTCCGTATACTTCAATTGTTTGACGTTGCAGTCATGACGTAAGTACATGAGAACGGCTATTTGTGGCTTATGTCAATGAAGTAAATAGCCTCCGCTACCGCTCTGTAGACTACGGGGTTGCAGGTTCAAACCCTCCAACATTATTTTCACTTTTTGTGATTTGTTTAATTTTTTTTTTTGATGCTGTGAGATTTCCTATATTTCATTTTGTATTTAAATTGTGTGCATTTCTATATTTCTTATTTTTTTCGTGAAATATTTTTAAAAAAGTAATAGAGAAGTATGGAAGAATGAATACAATCATGCTGCGCCGACCCCAAATAAATTGGGATAAGGGCAGGAGTATGATGATGAGGATGATTTCTCCAAAAAGTAGTATAGCGAACATCAGAAGCCTGATAAATCCACGTGTTCCTGCCGTGCAAGAACTGTGCTATGCTATTCGCAATAATCAATAATCCATACGCAGTTTACGTAGATTATATTTACAGCTAAATTGTTATTGGCCTCATATCGTATTTTCGGGCGAGAGGAGACGCCCGGGTTCTTCCATGTGAGGATCGACCGGAGGACACGGTGGAGCTGTGCCCCACTTGGGCGGAGCACCGCCGTGTCCTCGAAGCGGCGATCGGCGGCGGCGACCTCTCTCTCCTGGCCCTGGTTCAATACATGGTCCGGAGCAAGACGGAATGGGATGCCGTCACCTCCTTCTGCGAAGCAGTCATGTTAGCGAAGGAGGTGTCGGAACGTGAGAGGGAGAGATCCTTACGTCCCGGCCACCGCGGGAGACGCCCCGGGCGTCGGGAGCCACGTGGTGGCCCCCGGCCACCGTAGGCGCGGGCCTGTGGACGGGGAGCTATGGGCTAGCTCGCCGTCCGTCCGTCTCATGGCGACATGGCAGGCCGTGTCGACGGCGCGTTCGTGTTCTACGCGCGCCTCAAAGAGAGTCAGCAAAAAAGAAGGGGTCCGCAAGGGCCGATGCCTGCCGGGGCTGCGGGACTATTCGAAAGAGATACCGTGTCCCCGGAACACAAAGGGCGATGAAGGAACATGGATGGGTTTTAGTCAGTAAAAGTCTGACACTTCCTCCTGCTCCGGGAGGAGTCATTTGATGATTTCCCATCCGAAAAAAAAATAAGCTATAAGTATCGTGTTTGGGCTCAATTCATGCACCTTGATGAGAACTTTCAACCTAGCTGGAGTATGACTGTCATCGAGTGTCTAAGGATGAAAACCTAAAGCTGTCGAGGGAAGTCCCAAATTGGAAAAACATAGTACAATATTTTAACGATGATTGCATATATTTCCGAGAAATTAAATTGTTACCTACTTGAATCTATACTTATTATAAAGGAGTAAAGTTTGTTTGTTTGTTTGTTTGGTTGGTTGAACGCGCTAATTTTAGGAACTACTGATTCCAGTGAAAAACATCTTTTAGTGTTGGATAGCCCATTTATCGAGGAAGGCTATACGTTTTAGAACATCACGATACAATCAATAGGAGCGGAGCATCAATGAAAATTGTTGCAAATACAGCGAAAAACTATTGCTTTTGAGAGCTTCCGTTCAGTGCGCTGCGTAAACGGTTAAAGTAACTCAACAATCATACATGTATAACGGGATTGTTCCTCTTAAAAAGTCCGCTAAAGCATATTATCTGCATTTTTTTAGGTTGACTCACACTCTCTCTAAGCCTCTCTTTCTCTTACGTAACGCAGACGAAGTTGCGCGGGTCAGCTAGTATAACCATAAAAATTAAAAATAAATGTAACCATTATTTTTATTTTATTTTGCCGGTGGGCGTGTAGTGTGTAAGACTTATGTATGTGTGTTCATCTGTATTCTAATATTAAGTATCAATACATATTAACGATTGTACGTACTCTATGGGCAGTAATATACGAGATACCAATGGAGGCACTTGTTTTACTCATCTTCCCGGACTGACAACCTTACAATATCAATATTAACAAAATTACAATTATAGGATTCAACCATTCGACGGATAGGGCAGCGCATACCAGAATTAGTTCGACAGCTATTGAGAGCAAATAGGGCACCTGCACGGGTACTACGTATATTAACGGTGCGTGGGACTACATAACATAGTTTGCTCGTGAGATCAATGCAGTCGAAATCACCATGAACAATACCATGCAGTACAGAGGCCTCTAGATACTTACGTCTAGATTCTAGGCTGACCTGCCCATATTTATTCAGCAATTGAGAGTACGACAAATACGTTTTATGGCATCTGTAATGCATGGCTCGTAGAAACTTGCGCTGGAGTTTTTCAATCTCGTCTATATATTTCTGGTAAAACGGGTTCCAGATAGGGACGGCATATTCTAATTGTGATCGTACTAGGGTTTTATAGAGGTAAAGGTATGTGGAGACCCGCTTGAACTCAGTGGACGACCTCATAACGAAACCATACATCCCAAATGCTTTATTTAAAACTTTTTCTACATGTTGATTTAAGGACAACCTACCATCAATCAACACACCAAGATCTTTCACAGTAGATACATTACTGAGTGCTGTGTCATGCAATGAGTATTTAAAGTTAATAACTGCTTTATTCTTTGTGAAATTGATGCAATTGCACTTGGAGAGACTAAGGTGTAGTTTATTGTCTAGACAGTAATCAGTAAGTCTGATTAGATCTAGTTGGAACAGTCGACAATCCTCTATAGTTTGTATAGATCTATAAGCTTTTAGGTCATCAGCGTATACAAGAAACTTAGTATTTTTAAAACATTCGTCTATGTCATTGATATATAAAATAAACAATAGTGGTCCCAATATTGAATCTTGTGGAACACCCGAGGTTATATGCACTGCATCAGACTGATGACCATTCACAACAATCCTTTGTGTTCTATTTTTAATATAGGATGAGAACCAGCAAAGCAAATTTCCTCGTATACCATTAAAAGCAATCTTATTCAGTAGGATTACATGGTCGACCTTGTCAAAAGCTTTTTTGAAATCTGTATAAACCGCATCAACTTGCAATCGCCTGTCCATGTTTTCAAAAAGATAATTGGAAAAAGTTAATAAATTAGAAACAGTCGAACGTCGCTGAACAAACCCATGTTGCTCTGGGATGATAACGCTGTGTAAGATTGGATAGATTTCATTGTGTACGAGTCTCTCAAAAAGTTTTGACAAGGTCGACAGAATCGAGATAGGCCGGTATTGCTCTACGTCATGTTTTGAGCCGTTCTTGTGTACAGGCGTGATGTTAGCCCGTTTCCATTCATCCGGGAACACGCCCTCGCTTAAACATTTATTGTAAAGGATAAAGAGTGGCTTACAGATACTGCCAGCGACGGCCTTAAAGAACAAGGCTGGGTACCCATCGGGACCTGCTCCTTTGGAAGGATCCAGTAGTTTTAACTCTTTAAGTATTTTGTCTTCGTCAATATGCAAGTTATCGATCAAACCAGCATTGGCATTACAGTGTGTAGGTGGGGTCCAGGCGGACAATGAGGGTGAGCTAGGTTCAAAAACAGACTGGAAAAAGTCTGAAAACATATCACAAATCTCTTCGGGGGCACTTGATTTAAAATTTTGATAGTGCATAGTGGATGGAATACCTGATTTATTTTTGCGATTTTTTATATATGTCCAGAAGTAATGTTTGTGGTAAGTTTGTCTTCAACTGAATTAATATATTTTGAATAGCAGGTAATACAGGCATCTTTAAAGATTACTCTATATTCCGAAAACTCATTGTAGTCTTTGATGTTCTTAAATTTCTTCCATTTAACCCAGAGACGTTGTTTTCTCTTGAAAATTTTATTAACTGTGCTGAGAACCAAACCGGAAAATCAAGTGTCCGGGACTTGACACGCGGTACATTGCGTTCAGTAATGCCACCGAGAACCTCATAAAAGCGTCGCACGGCCTCCTGCGACGGAAGGTTCTCCAACAGGTTCACCCATTCAACCTCACTGATTTGCTCATTAATCACATCATAGTTTGCTTTGCGAAAGTCATATTTAGTCAACTGTTTTCTTTTCAGGGCTTGTGTGGATATACTTGTGGGTGCTGTAGCAACAAACGGGGGATGATGTGTGTCTATGGGTAGCAGTGAGTCTAATGGACGGCTGTACAAGTGGTGTTAGCAATAAACAAATCTAAGATTTTACCATTAGCATTAGGTATGTTATTAAATTGGTATGCATTCAGGGTTGACATAAGCTGTGCCAAATGTGAACATACAGGTGACGTTCCAGAGTATGACATACCAGTAAGCCGATGTGCCCCGTCAGACTTTTCATCCTTCCATGTAATTTCAGGAAGATTGTAATCGCCTATAATAAATAAGTTTTCGACATAGGGTTCAATTAACATGTCCTGCAGTGTATCAAGGTGTGTAGTATATATATCGGCAGTAGCCCAGGGTGGTATGTATACAGCACTAACTACATGCATTTTAGAGCTACTGTCCTTACTCGGAATACCAACCGCAAGATGTTCAATGCACGTCGGCCGACCAGAAATGTCAAGTAAACATGACCGAAGTCTACGCGACACCGCGACCAGAACCCCACCACCATCACGTGTATGAGTTGTGTCGCGATCTCGGTCACAGCGGTACACAACATATCGAGGATCCACAAACTCACCGCTAGCAATATCGGGTATAAGCCACGTCTCAGTCATTATGATTATATCATAGGAAAACGACAGAATACTCAAATACGAGGTTTGCAATTTGGTTCTCACCCCTCTGCAATTTTGGTAGTAAATAGCTATGTCGTTATTATCCATTACACAAAAATCTTAACATAAATATGTATAAGGCAGCAGGTATTGTGCACATAGGGTTCAGTCGTTGTATTAAATGATAGCAGGCTACCATGTCGTACTCACAATGTAAGATCAGCTTAATGATGTCAGGAAAATACAATTTAAAGGAATGTAAATAGTAGCAAATTTTGGAATACCAATGAATAGCAATTAATTTCATTAATAAATAGTTGAAAAATGATAAAATTAAGACAATTATAGGAACATGCAACACAATACAATTATAATGATAATTCAGCTCAAGTAATGAACATGCTAACTTATGTTGATAATATTTCATGGTTATAGCTTTGGAGACGATAAAGAGGAAGCAGTTAGACAGTTGCCTTCTTTTTAATTTTACTAAGATCACTATCTCCACGTATCGCAAAGGCGGTTTCACCATCACGCTCGCGTACCAGTATGGTACCATTTCTGATCCATACGTATTTATGATTGTGGTTATTTGCAGCTTCTCGGGTTCTACGAAATAACTGCTTTCTCTTTAGGGTCAAGTGCTCATTAATATAAATAGATGTGGAAGTACCGGACATACCAATTTGTTCAGTTTTTAACGAGCTAGCTTTACGATATGCGCTGAGTAAATTGTCTGTCTGTAGACGAGAGGTGAACTTTAAAATAATATTCTTAGGTCTTGTGCTCTGTTGATGAGCATGAGGCACTCTATGTACAGCGACAATGTCATTGAGTACGATTGGAGATTTAAGGACGCTTCCGAAGGCTTCAATGATGGAAGGTAAGTTCTCATTACGCCTTTCAGGCAGGTTACATATCTCGACATTACATTGTCGAGCCTGCTGCTCAAGAACGTCAATTTTAGTTTCCAGGCTACAAATTGTTGACTCAAACGCAGCTGACGATGTGTTACAACTCAAATCGTCAACACGCTTTTTGAGGGTGTCATGCTCTGCTGACTGATACTGAGAACTGGTTTGCAGGTTCATAATGTCGTCGCGCAGGGTGGACACTTGTTGTTTTAGGACGGTTTGCTCTGTACGTAACACCTGCATATCCTTCCGGATGCCAGTCAAGGTGGACCTGATGTCGTCACGTATTTGAAGGATGTCCTTGTTCATATCACTCCGCCATTGGCTGAGAGTTGCTTGGAGGTTTGTTGTGAATGTCTCAAAGTCTGCAGAGATAGAAGGCTGCGATGGCTTTTTTGTGATCAGCATCCTATTACCGCCGAGACCGACGGACGACCTGAGATGGCTGGGGTCTAAGTTATCACAGGAAATATCCATGGTGTGGTCATCTGCTGGAATCTCAGTGTAACTGCGTACGGGAGTGTTTATGTTCGACCTGGCCCGCCTAGTTACGTTACAACACGAAGGACACTTCCAGGTAGCCTTGTATTCGTCTCCCAGAGCTACAAACTGATTCGATGTCAGATTCAAGCACTCGAAGTGGTATTTCCCATGTTCTGCGGATATACCTAAAACCGTTCTAAGGGTTGTATCCTTTTTATCGGGACAGACGTTAAATAGATGTCCTACTTTATTACAAGCAGTACACCGTTTGATTGTTTGTTTACACTTATAATACGGGTGATCTTCTTCACCACAATTGTAGCATTTGGCTGTGAATTCCGTTATATTGGTTTTAGTTTTATTGGTTTATTTATTATATTTATTTCTTACGTTTATTGTCAATTACGCTTGCCTGCTGCACAGTTTTGTCAATTCTCTTGTTAATTTTAACTCCTTTCAAATACACTAGTAATTTATCGAGATCAGAATACTGGGCTGCTTCCGCACTTGTTCCTATAGAACGATATTCAATACCAAAAAGTATGCAGTCAATGGCATTCTTGCCGATAATATTACATCTATTTACTAACACAGTTTTGTCATAAAAATATTCCTCTAACGACTCTCCAAAACGCGCTTTACAAGCAAGCTTATCTGACAACAACTGAGCGTAATTCTCGTCACTTGGGAAAGAGGAACGTAGTTTGTCTTGCCATTCAGACCAGGAAAGCATGACACTGGGAAGTCCTTGGTATCATTTTTGTGCAAAACCTACAAGCTTTGGCAGTGCATAGTGACTTGTTTGCCTGTCTGACCAGTTATAAATTTGTGCACACTCATTTACTTTGGTTATCCACATTTCTATAGTTTGATTTCGTTTCGATAGATCAAATTCGGGAATAACATTAAAAACAGGAAAACGTTCATTGTTTCCATCGGTTTTCATGGTCTGAACAACTTCTTTTAACATTTGTGCCAGTAAAATGTTAGGTATCACCACAGATAATATAATACTTCGTATCACTAACCTGTTCAGCAACGTGAATGTTACTCTGAGAAAGCCTCGCGTTGATGCGAACGCTTCTACTTCCACTATGCCTGTGGCCGATGCCAACGTGGCTACTCCTCGTGCCGCTCAGGCTGCGCCTCGCACCGCTCCGGCTGCGCCTCGCACCGCTCCGGCTGCGCCTCGCACCGCTCCGGCTGCGCCTCGCACCGCTTCGGCTGCGCCTCGCACCGCTCCGGCTGCGCCTCGTACCGCTCCGGTTGCGCCTCGCACCGCTCCGGCTGCGCCTCGCACCGCTCCGGCTGCGCCTCGCACCGCTCCGGCTGCGCCTCGTACCGCTCCGGCTGCGCCTCGCACCGCTCCTGCTGCGCCTCGTACCCCAACGGCTGCCACGGACACTGCCGATATTATGCCGCTTGGTGCTGCGACTGCGAGATTCGTCGGTATCGAAAGTCGACTTGGGATCAGGAGTACCCAACTGCCTGGTTCGGCTACTTGCCTGACGCTCCATTTAATTAGCTGAAATAGTAATTTTGTAAACGAGTAGACCGTTATGTAGACTACTGACTTTCAATTGTGAAATAAAATAATAAACTATCTGTATTTCATTTGATAAAACAAAATCTTAGGGTATTAATTACTTTTTCATTACTCATACTCTGAAAGTAGGTCTGAAGTTGCCTGAGGAGCGGGTTGAAAGTAATACTTTTCAGCCCTAGGGAGAATCGTTTTCAACTGACAACTATCAAATTATAAAAAAAAAATTGTTCATTTTTCTATTGAACCATGTTCCAACTTTCTATACAGCCACGATGTAAAATTGAAATAACAAAGTTAAGTATTAATTAAAGAATAGATTTTTTTAAAAATAACTTCATTATAATTAAGTTTCAACTATTTATTTATAATAACATAGTTTTGGGCAAAATATTTACCATTTTTTCGATGATGAAAATGAAAAATAGGTAATGGCTGAATAGCTGGCCGGCCATAGAAAAAAAAAACAAAATAGGCGGGAAAGCGGCAATCTGATCTTCATTTTTTTTTCGAGTTGATTCATGTTTTATTTTTACTTTCCTTGTAGGTATTCGTAATGAAAAGCACAGTGTTTACCTCGGGTTAAGACTTATTTAGTCCCTCGATCTCGATCTCTGTGGAGTGTGGACCATTTTCATTGCGAAAATGTTGAGAGTTTTAGTTCCATGGTTTTTCCGCAAGGAAGGTGGCGCCATGCGTTTTAAATTCTTAATCTGTGACTGGTTTAGAAGAAAAAACTGACCGCGATAATTTCTGAATTTTTTTCGAGTGTAAATTTGTTCGGTTTTATATAAATTTATTAGGAATGTCCAGTGACAGTGAAGAGTTTGACGTCGAGCAAAGAGCAAAAGACATAATAGATAATCTTTTGCCGCCAAAAACGCGGAAGATTTACCTAAAAACTTACGAAAGTTCTATAGTCAAACCACCTCGGGTATATTATGGCTTCGTTTAGTCCCTCGTTATAAAATATACTATTCAGTACCTGGGACTTGTCCTCGACAGCCGATGGAACTTCGTGGAGCATTTCCGACGTTTGGCCCCCAAACTGGAACGGACAGGGGCTGCCTTCAGGCGGCTCCTGCCCAACCTGGAGGGGCCAAACGCCTCCTGCCGGAGGCTCTACGCGGGAGTCGTGCGGTCCATGGCCCTTTACGGGGCCCCGGTGTGGGCGCGTTCATTGAGGCGGCGAGCGGCCTACTATTTGAACGCACCCAAAAAGGTGGTGGCCGTAAGGCTGGTCCGGGGGTACCGCACGATCTCCCGCGAGGCGGCGAGCCTCCTTGCCGGATTGCCGCCATGGGATGTGGAGGCGATAGTCCTCGCGCGCCTACACGAGTGGCGCGCGGAGGCGCTACGCCGGGGGGAAACTCCACTGCCGCGGCAAATTGTCGCTCAGCGGACGGACTTCCGGCGTGATCGCATGGCGACATGGAAAGAGCGACCGTCGCAACCCCGTGCAGGGCACGCCACAATAGTGGCGGTAAGTCCCCTCTTTGAGGAGTGGCTGGAGAGACGCTACGGCGTCCTTACCTTCCGCCTGACGCAGGTTCTTACCGGACACGGATGTTTCGGTAAGTTCCTGCACCGAATCGGGCGAGAGGAGACGCCCGGGTGTTTCCATTGTGAGGATCGACCGGAGGACACGGTGGAGCACACGATGGAGGTGAGCCCTGCTTGGGCGGAGCACCGCCGTGTCCTCGAGGTGGCGACCTCTCGCTTCCGGCCCTGGTCCAAGCCATGGTCCGGCGCGAGACGGAATGGGACGCCGTCACCTCCTTCTGCGAAGCAGTCATGCTAGCGAAGGAGGTGGCGGAACGTGAGGGAGAGATCCTCACGTCCCGGCCGCCGCGGGAGACGCCCCGGGCGTCGGGGGCCACGTGGTGGCTTCCGGGCACCGTAGGCGCGGGCCTGTGGACGGTGAGCCATGGGCTAGCTTGCCGTCCGTCCGTCTCATGACGACAGGCCGTTTCGACGGCGCGTTCGTGTTCCACGCGCGCCTCAAAGGGAGTCAGCAATAGGGAAGGGGTCCGCAAGGGCCGAAGCCTGCCGGGGCTGCGGGACTATTCGAAAGAGATACCGTGGCCTTGGAACACATAGGGCGATGAAGGAACATGGATGGGTTTTAGTCAGTAAAAGTCTGACACTCCCTCCTGCTCCGCCCAGAGCGGGAGGAGTCATTTGATGATTTCCCATTCGAAAAAAAAAAGGGGTATTCATTACTGGGGTGCGATGTCAGAAGTCCTCCACGTGTGTCCGGCGGCTGCTGGTCCCTCTCGATACGTCTGGAGGGAAGAGCAGCTGCTGGGCCGGTGCACCCCGGGCGCGGCAGTATCCTTCTCCGGGGAATGAGGGGAAATGAGAATTTCCTTTTATCCCTCGGGGAGTGGTACCGCCGCGGCTAATTATTCTGACATGGGTGGGGTCCGACCCGGACCAAAGGTGCGTTCCTTTGCGTGCCCCTCTGTTCAGCAGAGGGCATAGCAGAGGAGTGAGGGCGGGCTCGGTGTGCACTCACCCTGCCTCCGAGCAGACAGAGAAGGATGCGTCCTCCTGTCACCGCCGGTCTCGTAATCCCACCGTCGAAGTGTCGTGGATCAAGTCTCGCGGCTTCGATAGGGACCGAGGGTCTTGAGCTTAACCGCCCGGACCGCGAGGTAGAAAACCTCTATGAAAAGTTACCCCGAATCCCAAGCGGCGACGCACCGCGAGGGGATGTATGGCTGACGGTTGTTCTATAGAACTCCGCTGCGGAGAACGGCAAGTTCTTCCGCAAGCGGCGCAGGCAGGATGGCGACCGGCGGTCGTCATCCGGAGAGGAGGAGGCCTCGACCCGAGAGATCTCCAGCAACAAGCGGGGCGGGAGGGGACTCTCTGCCTCCGTGAGGGCCGACAGGAGGGGCGCAATACTGCTCCCGCGTCTGGCGACGAGGCAGGCGCACCTGGCGGCTCCGAGGTGGAGCGTAAGGCCAGATTCGCAAAGGAGGTGGAAGCTGCGATAAGGGTCGTGGCCTTACGCAGGAATTACTTTTTCAAGGTCAAAGTCAATATTGCACCTTTATGCGCTTGGAGGGTTGTATTTATGATTTTGATGAATATAATTCTATAACTACATACGTGTTGCAGCCGCGAATAATATTTTAATCAACATACAACCTGACACTGACCTGCAAATTGCAAAAAACGTAAGAAAATTTGAATTTCGCGGACTACCCTGGAGGATCCACCTTAAGGCCTCAGCCTTAATAGACTGATTCGTATTGAGAGGATATCTGCTAAATTAAAAACTCTATTTGTGGTGGTTCAAACTTCATATGAAATTCTGTTAGAATAAAGTTCTAATCAGCTTGCACTACAAAGTGGTTGTTACGTCAGTCATTGCGGGCCGAATAGTGCGAAATTTGTGGTTTTTATTTAATTGCAGCCTAATAAATCATTGGATAAAAATGCCAATTGTACATTTTGTGAAGAAATAAGTGAGAAATAGTTGTTGGAAAAGAAATACTAAAACTTAATGCAATTTAGTAGTTACGAAATAAAAATAAAAATTCACCCTGTGTACCTGATATAATACAATCAGAAAAACTATGAAAAATTTAAAACACAAGTGACCTAAAAATACGTTATTTATTAATATGTACTACAAAACTAAATTATTTCATACATAGTTCAGACGTTAATATATTACAGTGCTGAGTTTTCGTCTCGTACATGATAGCATATACAGGGAACTGTTCGAGATAGCGACGCAGTGCTCAGTCGTAGAAGGTAAAGCCAAGAACAGCGAGACGTGTCTCGTCTACATGTCGCGGTGCGGGTGCTGCGCCGGCGTGTTGTCCAGCAGGCACACCCAGTCGCGCAGCCGGCCCTCGCGCGCGTACACCTCGCGCGCCTGCGCCCGCGCCGCGCCCGCCTCGCCCGCGCCCAGCACGGCGCCGCCCAGCCACGCCGCCGCGTTGGGCTGCGCCGGCGCGGCGTGGAACCGGAAGTGCGCCGCGTGCAGGCGCGACGCGTAGGGCGGCTGCGTCACCAGGTGGCGCAGCTCGGCCGCCAGGCGCGCGCGCAGGCCGGGCAGCGCGCACGTGCCGCCCACCAGCAGCACGTTGGCGGCCAGCTGGCGCCGCACGTCGCGCGGGCACGCCGCCACGCACTGCAGCACGGCGTCCGGCAGCGACGCGGCGTCGGCGTCGCGCGCGAACAGCGGCTCGGCCGCCAGCTCGCGCGCCGCGCCCGGCACCGTGACGCGCCCGAAGCGGACGGAGCGCGCCGGCGCCGGCGGCGACTCCGACGCCCACTGCAGCGCGCGGGCCCGGGGACTCACGAAACATGTCTTCACTGAAATATAACACGAAACGACACGTTATTGGATCATTTTTAGGTTTCCGTACCTCAAAAGGTAAAAAAAGGAACCCTTATAAGATCACTCTCTTATCCGTCTGTCACCACCGATTTTCTCAGGAACGGGTGGACCTAGCAAGTTGAAATTTATACCAGATACTGAGGTCTATAGTCCCTATTAGGTGTATAAAAAGGTCAAGGTCCTGAGTCAACACGATAAAAAGATATGGGCAAATTTAGATTTTCGCGAAGACTTGTAAGTACCAAAATTTACCTTAATTTTCAACTTTTTTTTATTTTTCGGACTTTTTCCTTTACTTGTGCTGTAAGACCTTGCTTTTAACCACAATTGACAATTCTAGGTTAACCAGAAGTACCCTATAGGTTTTGGGTCGAAAACCTATATACCTCCCATATTCCTGCTGACCTAGAATCACGAAATTTAGCAAAAAGCAAGGTCTTACAGCACATTTAAAGGAAAAAGTCTGAAAACCGTAAATATATACTATTACAAACTTATTATTTGCGGTTGGTGCAATAGCCGTTTCTAGGGATCGAACAACAAAAGTTAAATTTGTCCTTTAAAAAGTTTGTACGGAACCCTCGGTGTGCGAGTCAGACTCGCTCTTGGCCGGTTTTTTAATATCATCTTCAACCTAAACATAATATATAGTCAGCTATGCATGCGGGAGGTATAGTCGTCAGTCGCGTAAACTGAACATGTTCCGATGGCTCATTGAGCTAAATTATAAACAGGATGAATTTTTCAAGTGGGCGAAAATTTTCGGTTTTTACATCATAGGTGTAATTTTCGGGGTCGCTGATAACGAAAATGAGGTCAAAATAAACATAGAAAAAAAATACTATCTTATCTATCACTAGAAAGACAGAAAATAGTTAAGAGCAATGACTAAATAAGTCGTACACACCTTTGATGTCCTCTAAGACGTGTTCGGGCAGGTGCTGCGGCAGGTCCAGCAGCCGCGCCAGCTCCGCGCTCACGGCCCGCGCGCCCAGCGGCACGGCCTGCAGCGCGTGCAGCACCACGCACGAGTGCACCACTGCGGACAGAGGGGCGGTAACTAACGGCGCGTAGGCTTCCGTAGCAGCCAGTCTTCACCCGTTATAAACAAGCAACTACTTCATCTTGGTCACTTTATAGGATTTATTCTAAGGATTATGTATTTGGTACAAAATTATCCAATACAAATTAGTGTAGCGGTAATAGTTCAATGACTATTACTGCTAAACTAATAAAGTTATCTTATCCGCTATAGTTTTCCTTTAAAGTTCATGAAATGCACTATCATCATAAATTTTTCCAGATTTTTCAAGCCATCAGTTTAGCTGTTAGAGGGGGGGGGACGCCCTACTGGAACAAAAATTTGCACTTTAAAGTTTATTATTTCGTAAATGGAGCATTAAATCGTAAAGTAGTATTAGCAACCCCTAAATCATTTTAAAATACCTATTCAACGATACCCCACACGATGGGGTAGACAATGAAAAAAAAATCATCCCCACTTCACATGTAGGGCAGCTACCCTAAAAAAATATATTTTCCAAAATTTTTTTTTACCACTTTGTCGGTGTTATTGATATACACACCTCTACAAAATGACAGCTTTCTAGTACTAACGATCTCTTAGCAAAACCTCGGGCAGACAGACAGACCGACAGACAGTTCCTTGTAAGGACTATGGAACCCTAGAAATGTTTATTTCAGATACAATACATAAAGCATAATAGTAATAAAATAGCCAGCGCACAAATATTAAAATATAACAAAGTAAAAATAATAACCCAAATAATAAAATAAATCACTAAATAATTAAACATACAATGGAAATGAAGATACATATCAATTAAAAAGATTAAAAATTAAATGTCAATATTACATATTACTATGTCAATCAATCAATTAAAATTAGAAATTGTACAACACAACAAAACAAACAATTACAATAAAACAAAAAACAAATACAATTAAATTAAATAATATAACAGATCAGTATTGTCTAGTAGATAATTATATACATCCACTTATGTTGGATCGGTCTGTGCGGGAAGCAATCATCTTGAGGATGCTGTCTGATTACGATTGCCCTCGTAGCTCCGAGCCGCGCCGCTGTTCGCCACGAGCCTCTCGTGAGACATAGCGTAACATTAGAATACCCTTTTGTTGAGAACTAGTACCTGCGCACACCTCAGCCTCGCGCGCGCCGATGGACACGACGAGCGTCACGGGCGTGCCCAGCGTCAGCGCGCACAGGCGGCCGCTGTCTGCCCAGATCACGCCCGACACCTGCAACACGACAATACACCTGTAATATGTGTTTGTTAGTGTGTGAAGTGTGAGTCTGATGTGAACGATGTCATGTGTGGTGTGTGCGAGAGAGTGTATATGAATGTGTGCGTGAGGGGGTGTAAGTATGTATTTATGAAAAAGGCTAGGATAAGATCTGGGGGTAACAGTCAGGGCTGTCAGATTTACCTCGTAGTGTGTGAACAGCACCTTGGCGAGCGTCTCGCGGAACAGCGTGGGTGTGAGCAGCGACTCCACCACCACCACCTTGCGCTCCTTAGGGTTCACCAGCACGTGTCTGTCAACATGCATACATAACATCACGCCTGTAATCCTGTGCGTACCTACAGAACATCCACATTATGCCAGTTATAACTTTCATATTATAGAGGCTACAAGTGCTACAACATTGTGCAGTTTTGTATACGGGGTGGTCACCTGAAGTAGAGCAAATGCAGCATGTGCACGAGGTTGTCGTAGAGCTCGTCTGGCGAGGAGTAGTCGTGCACACGCCGGTAGCGCCGCGACGCCGCGCACCAGAACTCCGAGCGCACGATGCAGCGCGGCGCCGCCTCTCCTGTGAACCCGAACCTGCAACACCACGCCCAAACAACACTCTCTGACCTTCTAATAAGACATTCCCAATGGCAACGCCCAGCAACACCCCCTGGTGAACAAAGACAGGACCTTGCTATACAAAATTTTCTTTAGCTTTACTTGTAGGTATACAAAATACATATTATTCATTTATTGGCAAGCTGAACTGCCTTGTTTACAAGAAAACTAGTGTGAAGCTGAGGTGTTGGGTGACATTTATTTGGAAACTTATCTAGTTAAGATTAGCTTTTGCCTGCGACTTCGTACGCAAGATACTAATTAGAATCTAGTATCTATTTTTTATTTTTGCAGTGATAGTTGAGAATGAAATCCCAATAAAATAGACATGGAACAGGTAGTTTAAGTTTTTACATTGCTATAAATAAAACATATTATAAAGTTAGAAACTGACTGGCTGACTAATCGATCAACGCATAGCTTAAACTGCTACTGGTAAAATGGGGTGTCACCCCATTTTACGGCAGGTCTAGAAGCATGAAATTTTGTACAAACCTTTTGCACAGTGCAATGTGTAAGGTAGCTTCTTCAAGCTAGCCTAATAGGATATACTTACGCATAATTAATATGAACAAGTATCACCATGGTCTGAGCCCCTTAGCTTTGCGTTTATCGAGACACAATGGTACATAACTTACAATTTAATCATTTGATTAATTTATCAATAAACAAAAATTCCGGTATAAATAATAACTGTTTAGTTTATTTACAAGATAACAGTATTATTTACACTATAAACAAACTACAACTCTAAAATAATAATAAAAATATGTACAAGTATCAAAACGGTTACATTACGGGGCGTCAAAAAATTCGTCCGCATTGCTGTCAACACGAAATACTAACTTGGTGTAGTCAGTGCCGAGGTCCAACACGACGGCCTGCTTCTCTTGTATTAACGCTATTCCTTCGTACAGCGCCATTTTCTCCCGTTTATTTACCTTTCTGATTATTCCATTAGTTTATTTGGTTCATCCCAAAATACATTAGGCTCACAACAAAAGTTATCAATTTGATCGAACAATGAACCAATTTGTAGCTGTCACCAGGACACCTTTATGTCACTTGTCATTTTCAACCGATTGCCGTCACTGTCACAAGTTTAATCGATTAATTGCGCTGTAAAATCGACTAATCATAAATAGGTAGCCTTTTTGTTTTTTCTTAGTTTTTTTTTTTTTTACTTTTCCACATAGGTTTCAAAAAGTTGGTTTTGAAATGGTGCGATTCCACCGTGTGCGGCACAGTGCCGCGCAAATGTTTCTTTTGGTAGGCTCGCTCAACGGCTCAAGTGACAAGTGAACATCGACACAAGAATGTGTGTGTCATACATACTACAACCACGGGGTCTCAACCAGGAACAAATAATAATTAGTATTGAAAAAAATCAATAGATGGCAGCATAGGTAAGAGTAATGAAATTATGGGTGTAATGACAGGGATGCATCAGTTCCCATGTAGTAATAATAAACTCCGATAATTATAATACTGCACGGTTTATTGTTCACAAACAAGGGTTGACAATTACTTGTTGAGCAGTTACAAAATTCACAGTCCGATATAAAACAGAAACGTCTTTCTCTCCCAGTATCGTGGCAGTGTTGCCATCCCGAGTCGGTGCGTTCAGAAATCGAACGCCGCCACACCACCCCCCTAGGGAGTGGGAAAGATCATAGATCGAAAGGTTTTGCGAAGCGAACACTTCTACCTGAACGAGTAGTATAAGGTAAAGTACGTTGAGTATTGTGTGTTGTAACTTCTGTTTGAAGCTTGTGAGTGCTTGAATGAGGTGTATCAGAGGATGTCTGACTGTTGCGAGTTGTAGGAATGGGTGTATCAGCCGTGTGAGTGAGAGTTTGTGTGGGAGTGAAAGGTTGCGCAAAAGTATCCACGTATGCAGGTTTAACGCGGTCTATACTCACGACTACTTCCTTGTTCCCGACCATGATAGTTATTGTCTTTTCAGAACGACTCACGACAGGATGAGGGCCAGAATAAGGTGGTTGCAAAGGTGGCTTCACGTGATCGTATCGTAAGAACACATGTGTAGCCGTGGCAAGGTCTTTAAAAAGAAAAACGTTCTTCTGGGCATGTCGTGACGCGGGAACAGGTCTCAACTCGGACATGGTTCTCCTAAGTTGCGTGACAAAATCAGCTGGATCAGCGGTAGGTTGACCTGACTGAAGAACAACCATCTCACAAGGTAGGTGTAGTGGTTCTCCGTAAACTAATTCGGCTACCGAGGTACCGAGATCGTCCTTCAGCGCGGCTCGCATGCCGAGTAAGACGATGGGCAAGGCTTTGATCCATGATTCGTCACGACACATTAACGATGCCTTTAATTGACGGTGAAGCCTTTCGACCATTCCGTTGGCACAAGGGTGGTAACTGGTAGTGCGTACCTTCTTAGTGCCTAGTTGTGCCATAAGTCGATGGAATAGGTCAGACTCAAACTGTCTTCCCTGGTCAGTCGTGACGCGAGAAGGTACTCCAAATCTTGAAATCCAACCGGAAAGCAGCGTGTCGGCAGTTTCCTCGGCAGTAATGGTTCGCATGGGCCATGCTTCAGGCCAGCGTGAAAATCGGTCTACTGCTGTCAAAAGATAGCGATAGCCTTCACAGACGGGCAAGGGACCCACGATATCGATATGGATGTGCCTGAAGCGGCCAGATGGCGACGCAAAAGTACCAAGCGGGGAAACTGTATGCCTCGTGACTTTATTTCGTTGGCAAGAAAGACACGTTTTAGTCCATTCGCGGATGTCTTTTCGGATGGAAGGCCACACGAATCTGTTAGCCATTAAATTAGTACTTGCGCGAATGCCGGGATGACTCAAACTATGCAGTTTCTCAAAGTACTTTCGTCGGAAAGGAACGGTGAGAAACGGACGCGGCTTACCGGTGGACGTGTCACAGATTATAGTGACGTCGGTGCCAGGTAAGGTGACTTTTTCAAGTTTTAAGGAAGTGTCAGCGTCCCGTAAGAAACTCTGGAGTTCCTCGTCGTCTCCTTGAGATTCAGCCAATGCTGAGAAGTTGTTCTCTAGAGAAACCGCTTCAATCCTCGACATCGTATCGGCTACAACGTTGTCTACACCTTTGATGTAGACAACGTCGGTCGTGTATTGCGAAATGAAAGAGAGTTGATTTAGCTGTACAGGGGGCAACTTTTCCCGGCGCTGAGAAAAAGCGTGCAACAGAGGCTTGTGGTCTGTAAATATTGTACAGTGTTGCGCTTCCAGAATGTGTCGGAAATGTTGTACAGCCTCATATACAGCCAAGAGTTCTCTATAATAGGCCGGCCAGGAGGATTGGCGAGGATTCAGCTTCTTGCTGAAGAATGCAAGGGGTTGCCATTCAGTACCTGTACGTTGCTGCAAGCACGCACCGACATGCGTACCAGAAGCGTCCGTGAAGAGACCCAATTGAGCATTGAAAAGCGGATGTGCCAAAAGTGTTGCTTGTGTAAGGCTTTCCTTGCAAGCATGAAAGGCCCTCTCAAACTCTGGAGTCCAAGGTACTGGCTTTGCACCCTTGAGTTTGGAATCGGCCAAAACATTTACCAACGGCGCCTGCATCAGAGCCGCGTGTGGCAAGAAACGCCTGTAGTAATTTATCATGCCCAGAAACCTACGGAGACCCTGAACAGTTTTAGGCAGGTGGAATTCTTGCAGAGCAACGATTCTCTCTGCTGACGGACTTATGCCTTCCCTAGATACACGATACCCTAGAAAGGTAACCTCTTTAGCTCCCAAAACGCATTTTGCTGGATTCACGACAACGCCGTAGTCAGCCAGTTTTTGAAAAAGAAGGCGCAAATGGTGTGCATGTTCTTCTTTGCTGTGGGAGAAAATGAGGATATCGTCTAGATAAGGAAAACAGAAGTCAAAATCCCTTAGAAGTTCGTCCATGAATCTCTGGAACGTTTGTCCCGCATTGCGCAATCCGAAAGTCATATACGGAAATTCGTATAAGCCGAAAGGCGTTATGATCGCGGTCTTGCATATGTCCTCATCGTGGACAGGTATCTGCTGGTAAGCTTTAACCAAGTCGATAGTACTAAATATAGTGGAACCTGCGATATTATGCCCAAAATCTCCGTTATGACGCAACGGGTACCGGTCAGGAATAGTGCGTGAATTTAAAGTGCGGTAGTCACCGCACGGACGCCAAGAAAGATCTTTCTTTGGTACAAGCTGCAAAGGCGAGGCCCAAGGACTCTTGGACGGTCGCGCGGTACCGTTTTTAAGCATCTCGTCGAATTCCCGCTTAGCAACTGCTAGTTTTTGAGGCGCAAGACGACGAGGGCGACATGACACAGGTGGACCTTCAGTAGTTTTTATGAAGTGAGCGGTCGTGTGTTTAATGTCCCTGTGAAGTCCTGGAGGCCTAGTAATAGCAGGAAATTCGGCGAGAATATTACTGAATTCAGATCCTGAGGCAACCGAGATGGTTTTAACGCTTGCCTGATCGGTAGAAGCAACAATGGTAGAAACGGCAAGCCCAGTGATGCCGTCCAGAAGGCGTTTGTTCCGGCAGTCAGGCAGCAAATGGTAGTGGGCTAAAAAATCGGAACCTATTATGGGAGTGCTGACGTCAGCTACGACGAATTGCCAGCGGAATTCACGTCGCAATTCAAAATTGAGGTTAAGCGATACCATACCATAGGTCTTTATCGAGCTGCCATTGGCTGCGCTGAGCTCATACTCGGAGACAGGAGTCTTGCCTCTCATCAACCTCCGAGGATAGCAACAAAGGTCAGACCCTGTATCAATCAGGAATCTGACCCTTGAAGTTTTGTCTGTGACAAAAAGACGACGGCCTGGCGTAGTGGCACAGTCAGCTGCCGCCGCTACTGACTGGCGTCCTTGTTTTCCGAATTCCAAGAACAAGGAGTAATGCATTTGGTAGCTTTAGCTTTAAAATTCTGGTGGTACCAGCAAAGCTTCACATCGGATCCTTGGGAACGGCTCCTAGACCTGCTTTGACTTCGGTTGCGGCTATGGCTGCGACTGCGCTCGCGAGTGAGCGCTGCAACAGTCGCGGTCAAATTCTGCATCTGTGCAGCGATGGCATGTAAGCCATAGGGGTCAGGAACAACAGGCGCTCCTCCGGGTGCTGCAGCAGCATGTACAAAAGAAGACGCTGCGATCCCGGGTGCGACTTCCAGAATTTTGTCTGCGCGGGCTGCGATGTCATCAAGCGGATCCGCGCTGGCAGCCAATATCGCTTGAAGATGCTGCGGCAGACGACGCATAAAAAGTTGACGCAAGATACTGTCGTCATCGTCTTTGAGTTTGACACCGACGAGAGAACGTAAATGTCGTAAAAATTGGGAAGGTTTTCTATCCCCAAGCTCTTCCTCAGTGAGCAGTTGTCTTACCCGTTCCTCTTCAGACCGTGATAACCGGCGTGTCAGTTCCTTTTTAAGGTGTTCATATTTACCAGAGGTTGGAGGACTATATCCTCGATATCAACCAAAATTTTGAAATCTAGTTGGCTAATCACGTGATCAAACTTAGTCTGGTCACTTGTAATGCCAGCAATACGAAACTGCGTTTCGACGTGCGCGAACCATATTTCAGGTCGTTGCTGCCAGAAGGGAGGTAATTTTGGCGATACTTTGCATACTTGATTCCCTGAGTCATCTATTTTAGGCTCCTGTTTAGGTTCACCTTGGGTAAATTTCTGGGCTTGCATCTCAGTGCGAAGTTGAGCATTCACCCTTCTGGTTGCTTGCAACTGTGAAGACAATGATTCAAGCTCACGTCTGAGAGCTTCCAGCTTCGCGGCGGATTCATCTGTATCAGGCATGGCGAGAACTGGTAAGTAGTTAAAGCGTGTGCGTGAAAAACAAAAGGTAAGTAGTGTAAATGCGGTGAGTAGTTTTATACTAGTTGTTAAGGTAGAAAACAGCAATCACTGGTTAATAAACTCGTAAGTGCAAACGGCATTCGTAGATGGGAGAGAAAACAATACACATTCAAATAAACAAAGGCCTTAAAATTAAAAGTTCGAGTGTTAGGTTTAAAGTTATGGCTAAAATTTAAACAAATATGATTAATAAGTTTGCATTCCGTGCAACACAATGTAAAAGGAATATTATGTTTCAATTGAGAAAGAAAATAACCATTAATACCCAATGATTCAGTTAGCATAAACACACACAAACAAGTAAAATGATAGAGAATAACCAGTTTAGTCTAAACACACCACAAAAAGTTAGTACAGCAAAAATATTTCCTTAAAACTAAAAGATACCGTAACCAATTTAATAGCAATGTCTTTATGTTAAAAATCAGTCAGTTTTAATACACGCGAACAGAAAACACGATGTAGTTTACCGAAAACCCGATTTAAAAAAAAAACAAACATAAATATCCAGTTGTCGTGCGAAACATGCGATGAATGTTGAAGTAGTGAAGCAGCAATGAACATCGAACTTTGTCAGCAATGAATGTCGAAATGTACTAGTACATTTGCAGCCATGGACATCAAGCATGCAGTGGCAATGTACTTCAAACTCGCAGCAGCAATGTACGACGTAGTTGATGGGTATGCAAACCGGCGTCGACCAATCAGATCGAAGAATTCAAATGTGCTAAAAATAGCTTCGACGCTTGCGAACTTTGACCTTGAAAGAACTTTTCTTGTAGAAGTAACGCTCGATGATAGAGAAACAAATTGTGATAAAAAATCTGTCACTGGTCTTCTCAGCTTGTGAAAATAGATGTACCTTGCACGAAAATGTCCTTTTTCAGCAGATTCTTCGGGAAACGTGTTCAGAAGTGGTCACCAATATGGGTGTAATGACAGGGATGCATCAGTTCCCATGTAGTAATAATAAACTCCGATAATTATAATACTGCACGGTTTATTGTTCACAAACAAGGGTTGACAATTACTTGTTGAGCAGTTACAAAATTCACAGTCCGATATAAAACAGAAACGTCTTTCTCTCCCAGTATCGTGGCAGTGTTGCCATCCCGAGTCGGTGCGTTCAGAAATCGAACGCCGCCACAAAATTAACAATCACTAAAATGCATTAAACGGTAGTTTTCGGCCGAAATAAGATTAGTAAAAATCAAATGTTCCTTGTTTAACGCAAATTTATCTATTTACACTCATAAATCGCGTTATTTCAACAAAAAAGATAAAGGAGGCATTTTACATTAATTCGAACCCATAGATTGATAAAGTTGTCAAAAGTCAGCCATCTGTAAACCATTTTGTTTAGACCTATTTGCTATAGATGGCGTTTTACTCAATTTACCTCACATGTGGAACACACAACTTGAGCACAGTAAAACCTCGAGTGAGATATTTTTTGTTGTTGTAGGTACCTATTGTTATTACTTGTCCTTGAACGCAAGGTGCGATGTCAAACTCAATGTTCGATTAAGAGAATCTAAACAAATAAATACAATTGAAGTGTATCTTTGTACTGAATGAATACCAATTTTTTTTTTTTTTGTCTTTGTCCGTCTCCTTTTCGGCGTTTGACGGGAATAACTGGCAGATAGCTGTTGTTATAAAGAGTAACTTAACTAACTTTTATTTTAGAATAATAATTAAGACTCCGTGCAAAAAAAAATTAAAACCCTTGTCATTTTTAACAAAATAGGGAAGTACGATTTAAATAGTGAAGTAGGTAGTTACTTACTTTTTTTTATAATTATTTCACGTGGACGAAGGTCGCGGACAACAGGCAACAGCATCATTTAAAAACAACGCCGAAAGTTATGTTTTTCATTCAACGTTTAACATCACCAAACCCTAATATATTATTAATTATCAGGGATCGGTTTATAACGTCATCTAAAACTAACTTAGAACAAAAGTTAAGTTTTTCATTCAACGTTTAACATCACCAAACCCTAATTGGTAAAGTACCTACCTATCAATTACCAAAGATTTATACAAAAGTAGACTCGGTGTAACAATTGATAAAAATCTCCATTGAAAAGAATAAACAAAGCTTTTGAATACAAAAAAAAAACTATTCCTAGGCTTACGCGCTCTACAAACTTGCACCCGTTATATCTACCTACTGAATGCGGTTTTATTGTCGGTTTAAGGATTGGCGTTCTAATATTCTGAGGAAACGAACAATATGCAAATGTTATTTGACTAAGTTTGGTCTAAAGGTTAACGATAGCTGCAAACAATATTTTATTGAGCATAATGTTTTTAGTTTGCCTTCTTTATTTAAATATGAAGTAGGTAGGTACTTGGCTAATTTTGTCCAAAGTAATCCTAAATTATAAAAAAAAAATGTGGAAGTTCGATTCGTAGTCGCTGTGTTAATAACAAGCTAGAAATAGACCGAGCAGTGCACTGCAAAATGCATAATATAATACTACCTATTCTATTTGGCACCAATAATAATTATTATAGCTAGTAAACAAAAACAATGTATGTAGCTACCTACCTAGTACTGTGCTAGTACCTACTTCCATCTTTCATCCTACTACTAGTAGGTACCTGCGTACCTACCTATTTCATTTCATTTCCTTGCCGCAGTAACTAAATTAAATTACAAGCGATTTGATTGATTTGAGTAGGTATTTTATCTATATATAGATATTTGAGTACTTAGGTATTATGAGCTGCAAGTGTCGGTCTACTCTAAAGCGGTTCGGAACATCTAACGTAAAGCTGCGCAAATGGCACACTTGTAAATTTATCTTACGCAGATTATCTTGTTTATCTTGTTAATTAAAAAATATGATTCACGGCCGTAACATGTATGTAGGTACTATCGAGGACACTCCCGCCTGATCACCACTAAGCTATTTTTTGCTTGCACTTTCAACATAGAAACGCTCTCTAGCCCAGCCTCGTTAACTTTGTATAAAAATATCGAATGAAAAGATACCGATCGGCCGAGCGCACTGACGACGCACGCCAAACGAGAGTTATTGTTATTTTACAGGCCAAAGTTGACGCTTTCCTAATAGGCCTAAACTTTAAGGGTGCGTGGCTCGGCTCCTCCGCATAATTTAAGCGAAAAAAAAATTAACTGATCAGGCGGAAAAGACCACGACTGTACCTACCTAGTTACAGAATTGTAATCATTAAAATCATCAATACAACCCTCTAAGTTCATTTAATCCCATTGAATGATCTTTTCATAAAATAGTTATTCAGTGGGAATGTAGGTACCTATTGACAATTTTAATTATTATAATTCTGTAAATACAAACGGTCGCGAATCATACATATTTTGTTCAACATACAGGCTGACACTGCCATGCACATTGCATTGCAATATAAAATTTCGCGGGCTACTCGGGCGTTTCCTCGTGTCGGTATTATTTATTTATTTAACACTTCAAGCACAAAGTACAGAGGCGGTATTAATTATCGTAGTGTGCGTCGATTGCCGTATAGGCGCTTCTTATGTGTACGTGATAGAATATCGAAAACTACGACTACAGTTTTAGATCGTTAAAAATATGGTAATTGACAGCACCAAATAAAATTATTAATTATTTAAACAGGTTTTAACCGTACTATTTATTTATTTACGTAGGTGCACATAAAATATATTAGACAGAGATATTTGTCTGGCTAGGGAGCAGAAATTTCTGAAGCTAAATTATCCTTTTAATTATTTAAAACCTGATTGCTTGTAAAACATGTTCGTTTTCAACGCGTTCGTTTCTAACCGCGTATTTAAAATGTAGCAGTAATTGAAACGTTAAAATAATACGTTTATCGCGGACTTTATTCTCCTCTGAAATATATCACGTACTTTCATAGTATCGATAGTACCATAATTATTACGACTTCTATGAGTTCTGAAACACGATTTTCAGACCACTATGCTAAGGATGTCGGTTATCAATGTTCGGTTACTGCGTCACAATTAGAATATTTATGTAGGTATACTTATTTCAACACTTTAATGAGTAATGAATTATAATAATATTAAATAACATAAAAATGTCACATTAAAAGATTTTCCGTTCACCGAAAACTTGTATTACAGTGGATCAAGATCGTTTAGTCACCATAGTCGCAATATCTTAGTGCGAGCAAGTGAATAGATATTATTATGAATGAAAGTATCGCGTAGGTCGCCGCCCGCTCAATGCGTAAAATACCTAAATTTGCGTAACGCCGAAATGTAAGAGAGCTCCGTATGCATTGAAATACTCAAAAACATATGAAGACTCATTCACAGCCTGTATAGTGCTAGCTCACTCTGACTGAATGAGACTGTTTCGCCCACTCAAGACATCTTTAGGGTTCCGTACGTACCCAAAGGGTAAAAACGGGACCCTATTACTAAGACTCCACTGTTTGTCCATCCGTCTGTCTGTCACCAGGCTGTATCTCATGAACCGTGATAGCTAGACAGTTTAAATTTTCACTGATGATGTATTTCTGTTGACGCTATAACAACAAATACAAAAAACAGAATAAAATTAATATTTCAAAGGGGCTCACATACAACAAACGTGATTTTTTTGCTCATTAATAACGGCAACCGATAGACGCTTCAAAAAACAAATATTTAACGGCAAAAAAACACGTTTGTTGTTTATGAACCCATAAACAACAAACGTGTTTTTTTGCCGTTTTGTCTAACGTTGTATACATAATGGTACGGAACCCTTTGTGCGCGAGTCCGACTCGCACTTGGCCGGTTTTTTGTATTATTAATACCTAGGTACTCGTCCTTGAGGGCACGGATCACGGTGCGTTGGTGAGAATTTATATAAAACCAGCGCCATCTAGTTTAAACGATGCCACTTTGTATGGATAGAACTTAGTACCTAGGTGGACGCCTAGGTGGCGTTGTAAAACTCCAGTCTGTGGTAATTAGTGAGACGCTAGTGCTGCCATCTGTCTAAGTAATGAAGACAAGAAAATAACCCGAGCGATTCGGTGACTTAGGGAGGTGTCATTTCTTTGTATGGGATTGGGTATCTGTACGAAGTATTATATTATCTGTGCTACAACTAAAAACTCGACTGATGAAAAATAACGCACTAATAAAATTCGGGGTTTGCAAAGTAAAATCGACTCCTCCTATTGCTGAAGTCGTTTAAAATGTAGCCTAAGTTACCCGGGCCATAACGAGGGATTTTCTTTTTAAACGATTCCCTAGTCGCTGAACTTGGTAACCACTGAGCCGCGAAAAGTCACGTGACCCAAAATGGTTAACAGCGAAGTTTCGCGATATTCGCGAAATATTCGCAGGTATTTTGGACACCTTAGTTAAAAACACTTGACGATCGCAAACTACAAGAGATATATCTAAATAAAATTTACAGTGAATAGCTGATTAATTATGGAATATAAATACTTAATAAAAAAATAATGATCTAATATTAATTTGAAACTAAAAAAAAAGGTAGACCTTGAAAAACAGTGATGAAAACAGATAGTTTGCTATTAAAACATTAGTTTTTTTTTTAATATGAAATTTTATTTAAAATAATTTTAAAATAATAGATTATATTTCCTTTCCAATAAGACCATAATCTTATTAGTTTATTTACTATAGTCTAATTAGAAATTAATTGGAATTTGTATACTCACTGTTTATTTTGCCGCCTGCGCCTGCGCCTGTTTTTTGAACACGGTTATTTACGAACTTACAACTTTACGAAGCCAGTTGTTTTTGTTTTTACAATTTAACAATAGTCTCACTATACTAATTAAGCACTATTTATCCGTTAACACACACGTTTTAATCACAATTAACACTTATTTCTTGTTTAAAAACCATCACTAACTAACTATACCTAAGTACTTTACCACTTTTTCGGAGGCGAAATAATCAATTTCGAGTTTCGAAAACTAGATTTCCTATAGCATACTATTGTAGCACAGTTCTTCACGATTAATTTGATATATAACACTAACCGAATGTAACAATATACATAACAAAACAATTTAAATACGATATTCGCGATAACGAAACACGTTACGTAATGGCGGAGTTTGTTTACTTACACTAAACTTTTTATTAATTATGACATTTGTCAATGGAATCGTGCTATGTCCTGTGGTGCGTAGTTGAGAAATATTGTAGAGATGGGACGTAAACCATTCAATTCACTCCAATCCATAGACAAACACGTTTAAATCGAAATTTAAAAAACTATTTTAACGTTAATCGCTACTGGATACTACTACTATCCACCCACAGTCTTGGTTAAAAGCTACTGGATAGTACTACTATCCGAGCTCGGCTCAGTGTGCAAGGAATGGTATGCTTAATGCGAGTTTTTTTTACGTATCGAGCGCGAAATCAAATTTTCCAACGTTTTTTGCAATTTGTAGACCAGTGCTAGGTTGTATGTTGAATAAAATATTGTTCGCGACTGTAAGACGTATGTAGTTACAGAATTATAATCATCAAAATCATCAATACAACCCTCCAAGCGCATAAAAGTCGAGGAACGACTTTTTCAAGGTCAAAATCATTCCTCGACCTTTATGAACTCGGAGAACTTTAATTCTAGTATTTCAAAAATCATTTCTGTTAAGGTTTTTTAATAATGGCAATACAACAATGTCATTTTATCACAATTCTATTACGAGACCATTGACCCAACAATGATTGACCATTGACCGAACAATGATCGACCATTATGAATTTAGCAGATTACGAATTTTTAGCAAAATGACCATTGTCAGTGATCAACAATTATGAAATCAATGATAGATCGTTGTGACACCATTGTAATAGCAGACTCGCCCCCCAGGTCAGTGTCAGGTTGTATGTTGATTAAAATTTGATTCGCGGCTGTAACACGTATGTAGTTACAGAATTATAATCATCAAAATCATCAATACAACCCTCCAAGCTCATAAAGGTGTAGGAAATTACTTTTTCAAGGTCAAAGTCATTCCTGCACCTTTATACACTGACCTGGAAATTGCAAAAAACGTAAGAAAATTTGAATTTCGCGGGCTACCCTGGAGCATCCACCTTAAGGTGGATGCTCATAAAGGTGTAGGAATTTACTTTTTCAAGGTCAAAGTCATTCCTGCACCTTTATGCGCTTGGAGGGTTGTATTGATGATTTTGATGATTATAATTCTATAATTACATACGTGTTACAGCCGCGATTCAAATTTTAATCAACATACAACCTGACACTGACCTGCAAATTGCAAAAAACGTAAGAAAATTTGAATTTCGCGGGCTA
The DNA here is from genome assembly GCA_963853795.1 of Xestia rhomboidea. NCBI lineage: Eukaryota > Metazoa > Arthropoda > Insecta > Lepidoptera > Noctuidae > Xestia > Xestia rhomboidea. Next base: position 17,479,493 of record OY970778.1, read on the forward strand.
CCCTGACGCTTTCACCTTAAGTGTCAAACATCCTGTCACTAACCCTAGGGATGTGCCATCTGGGTGATAATCGCCACACGTTAATTTGCGAGTGTGAGATCCTATTAGTACATTAATTTTGTTTGTGTTTACGATACGAAAGTTTGTGTTGTGATTTGCATACAGTTTTGAATATTATTGTTAAAAATAAAAACGATGTCACCAGCATTTTAATTGGGACGGGCTACGTCCCAATTTGAAATCCTGGTGACATAAATGGAGCAGTTAGTGTAATTTATATCTTTTGGTGTGTAGTGAGTGACCTTGTTCCATCTGTGAAGTTTGTAAAACTAAGTATGTTACTTTTTAGTCATGGAGATCTAAGCAAAGATCTAATAATTCCCGAGTGGCTTGTAGTTGAGCACTCTATCTTTGTTTACATGACCGTGTTTACGTTTTTGTGGCGTTAAATTACGCTTTCCTTGTGCTTTTGCGGTCCCAAACATTCTCCAAACGAAATAATACGAGATTCTATTGTAAGTTTTATTCACAATATGAAATTAAATTAAATTAGTTGTTGTTTCACCACTCTCACGATGCTCTCACCACAAAATCTTAAAGACAACTTTGCACGCTCGCAGGTGACTGCGTTTCGTATTCGAGCTGTCAAAACTGTCAAAATTTTTAACTTGCACTTGCGTTATACATGCAATGGGGAATTTTCCACTGACGTTTGTCACAACGGTTTAGATGATATAGTATAATGGCGCTGATCAGCTTTGGGAATGGAATGTGTCAAACTCATTGTATGGTAAAATTTCTATAATATTCATTGTTGTATATAAAGTGAGAACTGTAAAGAACCTTTTTTCTATCAAAAATGTTAACCTAAAAAGTCTACTGTTCTTTTGCATCACTGAACTGAACTACAAGTTTTGGCATGGTTTTTGCTATTGTTCTTCTAAGTGTTTTTGCTTTACGTCTAAACTCCTGGTGCGTCGAGTCAAGCTTAGGTTCCTCCGAACTTCAGTTAAGGCTTTGTGGACATAAAAACGAGCCATTTTATTATTCCCAAGGTTGATCAGCGCCATCTAGTTCGTCCATAAAAAGCACTGGAAAATTCCCCATTGTAAACGTTAGCGAGTGTTAGCGACAGGGGGGAGACAGAACATGCACAACTTCAGTGAAGAAAGAGTCGCCATCTACTTTACTTAACCAATAAACTTTGTATTTCATAATTAATGATAGATGTCTCCTGTTCAATTATGAAAATAGAATAATTAAGTTCTATAATTTAATTTAAACCATTGAGCTATTACTCCTACGTATAGAGAAGACGCCGCTCTATAACTCAGTGTTCCGTTCAACTGTTGTCGGCTGGCTACAGTTCACTCAGTCGCTTGCTCGCGCTTGAGCACTTAAGTCTTGTTTGTTTTAAAGCAATAAAACGTGAAAACTCAACAAATATGCCCCCGTGTGTGTTACGATATTTCACTTAAAATTCAAGTAATACGGCAAAGTGCAAAGGAATAACTTTCCATCGGTAAGTAACTAGATAATCATTTTTAAAACTTAATCAGAGCAAAATATTTAGCGGACGCTATTTTGCGTCATTAGTCATACACTAAAAATTTAAGAAGTGACATAGGGTGTGTAACAAGACGTGTCGATAGTATTATCTGACGTATATTTTATAGTGGAAAATCTTACACATTTAGAAAATAATAGACTGTGCTTATTAATTGAAGGAAGGTGTCGCGACGTGTAGTTCGCGAAGTAAACAGGTAACAGTGTCAAGTTAATAATGTTAGAGCGAAACGTGTAACAAACTAGTCATACATGACAGCATGAGGTGATCTGCTGACAACACCGAACCCATAGCATAGAGGGATCACCATAGATAAAGAGTACTTAGTTTATGGTTATGACGTTTACGTAGTATCTCTATGCTATGAAGTCTGTGGCATGTGGCGTTTGCCGGTACTTTTAGAATACACCAAAATAATGTAAAGTATCTAAGGTGCTGCTCCAGGGTAGCCCGCGAAATTCAAATTTTCTTCAATCATTAAAATCATCAAATATTCATATTCAGTTCATCTAACTGTCAAGAATGACTTTTTCATGAAATAGTCATTCTTGACAGTTACATGAACTTAGAGGGTTGTATTGATGATTTTAATGATTATAATTCTGTAACTACATACGTCTTACAGCCGCGAATCATATTTTAATCAACATACAACCTGACAATGGCCGACAAATTGCAAAAGTCGTAAGAAAATTTAAATTTCTCGGGCTACCGTGGAGCTTCCACCTTAACTCAATAAGTTTAGTGCAAAGTAAAAGTGATTGGTGTTATGATGGAGGTGTCCAGCATGGTGGCGGCTCATCTGAGAGAAATATAAGCTAAGTGGTAGCACTAAGACAATGGTGTAGAAGTTCCCCACCTTAATGCCTTTTTTTTTTTTTTTTTTTCGTATGGGAAATCATCAAATGACTCCTCCCGCTCTGGGCGGAGCAGGAGGGAGTGTCGGACTTTTACTGAATAAAACCCATCCATGTTCCTTCATCGCCCTTTGTGTTCCGGGGCCACGGTATCTCTTTCGAATAGTCCCGCAGCCCCGGCAGGCTTCGGCCCTTGCGGACCCCTTCCCTATTGCTGACTCTCTTTGAGGCGCGCGTGGAACACGAACGCGCCGTCGACACGGCCTGTCGTCATGAGACGTACGGACGGCGAGCTAGCCCATAGCTCCCCGTCCACAGGCCCGCGCCTACGTTGGCCGGAAGCCACCACGTGGCCCCCGACGCCCGGGGCGTATCCCGCGGCGGCCGGGACGTGAGGATCTCTCCCTCTCACGTTCCGCCACCTCCTTCGCTAGCATGACTGCTTCGCAGAAGGAGGTGACGGCGACTCATTCCGTCTCGCTTCGGACCATGGATTGAACCAGGGCCGGGAGCGAGAGGTCGCCGCCGCCGATCGCCGCTACGAGGACACGGCGGTGCTCCGCCCAAGCGGGGCACACCTCCACAGTGTGCGCCACCGTGTCCTCCGGTCGATCCTCACAATAGAAACACCCGGGCGTCTCCTCCCGCCCGATTCGGTGCAGGAACTTACCGAAGCATCCGTGTCCAGTAAGAACCTGCGTCAGGCGGAAGGTGAGGACGCCGTGGCGTCTCTCCAGCCACTCCTCAAAGAGGGGACTTACCGCCACTATTGTGGCGTGCCCTCCACCTTAATGCCTAGACTCTAGATTTCCTAGTTAAAAAGAGGTTTCTGATGCTCTTGGAAGTCGGTTACATTAGGAGGTTAATTGGCAGACTTGGCTGCGGTTCTTCCTTAATACCCAAGCGTACTGTTGTATGTATTAATTAAGAGGGTATAAAGTACATATAACAGACATATTATGAGAAATGGTTCTGTGGTGAACACAGATACGGCAAAAGGTTAATTTTAGCAGACTTGGCTGCGGTTATCTCTGTACACACAACAGAGATATTTTATGAGAAATGGTTCTGTGGTGCACACAGACGTATTGTATAAGTAATAGTAAGCATGTATGTAGACAGCCTTATTTGAGTGCTTGCAATACTGATTTATTATAAATTGTAAGTATTTTTAAGACACTTTGGGAACGCAAGAAGATAATGTTCGTCCCCTTTTGTTTCGCACTCACGACGACGAGGTTCGATGAAAATAAAATCAAGCGTAGAGTAGTAATACTGAATAATATATTATTGAAACTTTCCTAATGCTAAACACGTTAACACTGTGAATAAAGTTGGAGGAAAGGGTATCAGTACAAAATATTGATGCTACGCGGATCAGAGTCGTAACGGCTGTGTCGTACAAAACGGAGTAGTCCATAGACTATCTAGTCTGGTGTTGCCAGCGCTTATGGTTGCGTTCATAAACGCCACACCACCCCCCCACGGAGAAGGATGAACCGGTTATTCGAAATCGGAGAGATCCTTAAACTTAACTCGTCTAGCGGAACGAGTAGTATACGGCAGTTTTGAGGCAGTTGGATTGGTGTCCCTGGATTTTGCAGGTTCTATAGGTCTCTTAGGGAGGTCAACAGTTGTGTGTGCCGTTAGGTTCCGAAGGCTTGTTAGGATACCCATTTGCGTGGACCGGAACGTCAGTTGATGTCAAAGTCAGCTGTCACTGGAACTGTTTTTCTTTGGGGCGGATAACGACAGATGGCGTTCGATGCACTCCGTATGATATCGATTTCCCAAGAAACGAGTTTATACTTGTCGGTAGGTATAGATGAATACACTATGTCTCCACAATTTCACATTCACATGCTTTTGCAAATTTTGCAATGACGCTTGTATGATGAACGTACTCGGGAAAAGAATGCGGGAACTGACACTGATGACATGAAAAACATGGAGTCTCGTGGTCCGCAGGGTAGCTCGTTTTGTTTTGGCGGCAATGTCCGTAGTATGGAGCTTTGGATCTCAGTCTCGTGGTCCGCAGGGTAGCTCGTTTTATAGGCGGCAATATCCGCAGTATGGAGCTTTGGATCTCATGTACAGCACGTCACAGGAGTTCGCTTCGTGAGACGCAAAGTCACTATCACGTCGGGGTCACCACTTTGGGAACGCAAGAATATAATGTTCGTCCCCTTTTGTTTCGCACTCACGACGACGAGGTTCGATGAAAATAAAATCAAGCGTAGAGTAGTAATACTGAATAATATATTATTGAAACTTTCCTAATGCTAAACACGTTAACACTGTGAATAAAGTTGTAGGAAAGGGTATCAGTACAAAATATTGATGCTACGCGAATCAGAGTCGTAACGGCTGTGTCGTACAAAACGGAGTAGTCCATAGACTATCTAGTCTGGTGTTGCCAGCGCTTATGGTTGCGTTCATAAACGCCACAACACATTAAACCCGACCATGAAACCAACCAGACGTATTATTTCAACTCTTCCAACCTAGCGACCTGATCACACTACATGGCGACCCTGCAAGTCCTCATGTCACTCAAACATACTGCAACGACTCTGTCAGTCCTCGTGTCACTCTACTTACCGTACTGCAACGACCCAGCCAGTCCTCGTGTCACACAACAACGACCTTCAACCTTCATCTATTTTTGGAACGTCGCACCGTGCTTCGAGATATTTGCAATTGGAGACATCGAAAGACTATGGGCACTATGCAAGTGGTTATTGCGCAGTCTGCACCTGGAAGCCACCTCGCACATGCGACGTCGGAACACCTTTAGGCGAACAACATTCTCCTGTCCCATAATATGCGCCTGTATGCTGTTGGCGGTACTGATCGGATTCTTCTGCCTGTACAAGCGATGCCACACTAACTGGATGCAGAAGCAGCTGAGGACGTAGTGATATAAAGAAAACGCAAAGCCTTTCGGAAATTAAGGCTTTATTCTACCTAAAGAAATTAGCTTAAATATTTTAAAAACTAGACTATGACACAAGGACAATATTATAGCAGTACCCTAGATACAAATCTACGACATTCTTCCCAGCTGGGATTTTATATCCCGCAGACATAGTCTCTCAAGTAGCCCGGCCCGGTTTCCGGGACCTGCTTGAGTGGCGCCTCTCGTCTATGTCAGGTTCTTCCCGGGCCACCTCTTGTTGGCTTTGAGCAACCTCAGATTCTTGAGGAGTTTCAGACTCTCGCTGAGTAGCTTCCATGCCTGTAGGTGCTTCATCACAGATACTGTCTTCGTCATTAGGTAAAGGAGCTAATTGATTATTTGAAATGGTAGATTCTGAATATGCAGGATTAGCTTGTAAAAGCTCGACCTCTTCTACGAGAGGGTTATATTTTGACTGTCGAACATTCTTTCTCAAGAGGACGGTACTAGAGGTTGAAAGCCATGATGGGATTGATTGGCCAATTATTGACCGTCGTGGGTGGTAGAATAACCGTTCATGAGGGGTGGTGTTCCTGGATGTACACAACAAGGATCGAATTGCATGGAGTGACTCATGAAGGACCTTCTCCCAGTAAGCTACATCCATGTTTTTTGATTTAAGAAAAAGTTGTTGTAACGTTGCACTTTGCAAGTTACAAATAAAAGAGTTTAGTTTAGGAATCCTTAATAATAAGAAATCTATGTACACTTAAAACTATGCTATTTACACAAAACTTTAAAAAATTCCCTATTATAATTTTATTAAGTAAACCTAACGCTTAAATAAATCATTAAAAACAAATAATATTGTACGGAACCTACGAAAGTAATTTATCTTAAAAGGTCCTCGCTTCTATGCGCCTGCGCATCGCTGAAACGATCCTTGCCGAGCGTCGCCGAAGAGTTACGATTCGGTTGGGCTCGGTAGGCGATGACTTACGTCGTTTTAAGAGCACTGAGGTGACAGCTGTGTCGCTTGCTCCGATCGTACCTTTTAATAACCTGATTAAATACGTCGCGAAATCCCTCTAGGGTAAGTTTCCATGTATTTTATTGTAAGGTGTTCCTAGATCTTCTTAATTCTAGTTTTCTGCTGTATTTCTTCCTATCTTCCTATCTGGGACACTGACCTTTGGACCTACGAAACGTGGTTCCGACAGCTTGCTTACGCTTCCGTTTCTGTCTGGATTTCCAGGATTCTAGTCTACCTTACATCCTTTCGCCACGTCGTGGTCCCGGCGTCGTGAAGGACGCTTGGAGAAGGTCCTCTGCTGCAGAGTGACACCTACCTACGCTGAGCCACAGACAGAACCTGGGACTGGGGCCGTTGGTTGCGGGCAAATAGTCTAAGACGGAACCATTATCGCTGGAGACGGTTCAGGCCAGTGTTCCCTACCACATTTTCTACCCTCTGCAATCGAGTCGTGAGATGGCCACGGAAGTATAGGCAATAAATAATAAGTGTACCTAATCATCGAGCTCTTATTATTTACAAACCCCTACTTACCTACCTGCTGACACCCTCGTACAGACGAAGTGTCACATTGTACAGTCTTCCATAAAGTGCCATTCAGGCGCTCCACCTGTCCGTTTCCTTGCGGGTTGTAGGGAGTAGTCCGGCTGCAAGCAATTCCCAGAGACAGCATGAATTGTTGGACACGTTCTGACATAAACGCAGATCCTCTATCGGAATGAACAAAAAGTGGGGTTCCAAACATAAAGAAAAGATCCTTAAGGCTGTTTATTACAGACTCTGCTGACATGTCTGGACAGGGGTAGGCAGGTAAACGGAAATCTTGAATATTCATCGATTATAGTTAGTAAATATTTATTCTTCGTATTTGTTGGTATTGGTCCCGTAGAATCAATGCTCAGTCGTTCAAAAGGGGCCGTTGCTTTTATAAGACTTCCTTGGTTTTTATTAAATCGTGGCTTAATTTCAGCACATATTTTACATGATGACGTTACAGCTTCAATATCATTGACAGAATATGACAAAATTTTGGTTCTAACCCAGTCTGTCATTCTCGTGATACCCGGATGTCCAAGAGCGTTGTGCAGATTAGCTAAATTATTTGTATTTACGTGGGCACAAACACGAGATAGAGCGTCCGCCGCCAATTTGAATTTTCCGGGCCTGTATACGATGTCATATTTAAAACAAGAAAGTGTGAGTCTCCATCTTTATATTTTTTCATTTTACTTGTGTGATGAGAGAGCATAAAAGCAACAGACTGTTGATCAGTTATTAAGATGAAATGCTTTCCAGAAAGTAGATGTCGCCATTTACGGAGCGCTTCTACGATGGCGCAAGCTTCTTTTTCAATTGATGAATGACGTCTTTCGGGTGCAGATTATGAACGTGAAAAATATGCTACAGGTCGTTCATTTTGTGATAAAATAGCCCCGATCGCAAAGTCCGAGGCGTCTGTTTCGACCGTAAATGTAGCATTATAATTAATCGTGTTAAGACTTGACTCTGCTAATTCAGAGAATTTAAGAGCGTCGAAATGAAAAATCGTTTCCTTAGTTAGTGGAAACCTGTTTACGTCAATCAAAGGCCTTATTTTATGTGAGAAATTCTTAACCCATGGACTATAGTGAGCAAATAACCCCAAAACCTTTTTGACGGACTAGGCATCTTTTGGAACAGGTAAATCTAATAAAGGTTGAACCCTTGTTTTATCTGGTCTGATAGTCTGGCCGCTTATTGTGTGGCCTAAGAGATTAATTGTCTCGGCGCAGAAAGTACATTTTCATCCCCCCATCTCGGAAAGAGTATTTTTGCTCTTCGATATCTGAGTGCAAAAGTCGTTTTTATCCTCTAGAGGATAAAGTAAATTGAATTTAGAACATCGTGTGCAATAAGTTTGTGAATTCAAAACATCATTAAACCTATTTACTTCTACCTCCATGGTGCCGAATTTATCATAGGTACAACCTTTTTTAATTTGTTAAAAACTCAGACTCGGAACCTTCTTGGTGTACTTTTATAATTTGCTTTGCGCGCGCCATTTTCTTGTCAGGTCAATTGTTAAAACCTTAGGTTAAAAACAAGTGAAAAACGTAAAATAAGTGGTTTTGGCGACGAAGAAGTTTATTTGACACCAACAGAATTGACTGAAACTTTGAGCTTTCTCCCTCAACAATCACGCGAGAAGGATTTGAAACAGTACGATATTAAAAAAATTGAAAAAAAATAGGTAGAAAATGCCCAAGGCATTAAGTCCGCCTTTGTACAGTTTTTACTTGTGCATAAAGTTTTAATAAATAAATAAATAAATATTCAAACTCAAACTCAAACTCAAACTCAAATCATTTATTTCAATTAGACCATTACGGCACTTTTGAATGTCGAAAATACAAAAAAAAGCAAAGCTACAGTCACAGTCACAAGGCATAATAACTTGAGAAAGTACTGTAGTTGCCCATTCCCTAACGTAGATCTCTATGGAGAAGAACGGGCAAGAAACTCCATGGACACTCTTTTAAATCAAAATATTGTTACAAAATCTTGGTTACATCATTCATGTTGAGATTATACGTATATGTGAGAACGATGTAGAAAGACGTGCACATTAAGAGCGTCCAGAGTAAAATGATAAATCAAAAATTAAAAAAAATAAAATAAAAGTAATTAAAATGAACGAACCGTGGCAGCCAAGAGATGGCCAGTCCCAACTGATAGCGCCCGTTCACGAACATGACGCATGTATCGGCACCATTCAACTCGACCATATTTAAGGGAACTAAGTGACCCGACACACCCGCCACCATCAGCGAGACATTTGAGTGAGCATGACATCCTCTCATAGCCACCAAGGCATATTCAAGTCAATGAAAGATAACTAAATGTAAGTGGCGGCTGAACAGTACAAAGTACTCACACATGTGCTATGCAATTATATAATACTAAAAACTGGAATCTATACAATGCAAGTAGGTATATTTTTACAATCTTCTGCAGCTTCCACAATACATTAACATGGGAATCAATTCTTCTTCTTCTTTGCGTGTCGATAGACTCAAATAATGCCCGACCAGTACAATCAATTAGTTTGCAACTATGGTTGTGGAGCAGGACCAGCATTTAGCCAAGCATTTTTATCATCAATGTAATCCTCCAACTTATAATATGCTTGCCTACATAGTGTGCGTTTTATACAAGATTTAAATTTCGTCTCATTCAGTTGAAGAATGTGGGGAGGTATTTTATTGTAACATTTCAAACAGTACCCCATGAAAGATGAATCTACTTTAGCAAGCCTGAAACCTGGCTGAACTAGTTGGTCCCTATTTCTAGTGTTATAATGGTGTCTGTCACCTCTTTTACTGAATAAATGCAGATTTTTCCTAACGTACATGATGTTTTCATAGATGTATTGACAAGGTACTGTCATGATATTAATTTCCTTAAACAGTTCTCTTAGAGAATCGCGTCTACGTAATTCATATATGGCTCTGATGGCTCTTTTCTGCAGAATAAATATAGACTCGATGTCTGCAGCCCGTCCCCATAGTAAAATACCGTATGACATAATACTATGAAAATAACTAAAATAGACTAGCCTCGCGGTATCAATATCAGTAAATTGACGGATTTTTCTAACAGCATATGCAGCTGAACTCAGCCGTCCTGCAAGAGATGTTAAATGAGGACCCCATTGTAACCTTGAGTCGAGCGTGATTCCCAAGAAAACCGTTTTATCGACAAATTCTAGTTTCTCTTGATTCAATATTATGTCACAATCATTACTTTTGACATTTGGTAGAGCAAATCTAATGCACTTAGTTTTTTTCCCATTTAGTACTAAATTATTAGCGGTAAACCAATTATGGACCTGCAGTAGGGCGTTATTTACGTCGTCAAGATCAGTCGCACGTCTGTTTATCCTAAATATTAAAGAAGTATCGTCAGCAAACAACACCATATGCGGATGGTTGTTAAATAAACGAGGTAGGTCATTAATATATACTAAAAAGAGGAAGGGACCCAATATCGAACCTTGTGGTACACCCATTTTAACTTTTAAACCCATTGAATTGACACCATTTATTTGTACCTGCTGCTGTCTATCATTCAAATACGATTTTACTAAACTAAGCGCAAGTTTACCTAAACCGTAATGCTCAAGTTTCAAGATCAGGGTTTCGTGATTTACGCAATCAAATGCCTTCGAAAGGTCACAGAAGATTCCTATGGCATCTTGTGCCTCTTCCCACGCAGTAAATATGTGTTTTAATAAAGTGACACCGGCGTCAGTTGTACAACGTCCTTTGGTGAAACCATACTGTTGCTCGTGCAATATTTTATTGGTGTTAAAATGGTTAAGCATTTGATTGAGCATTATCTTTTCAAACACCTTGCTGAAAACCGGCAACACGGATACGGGCCTATAGTTATTGGTGTCTTTACTATCCCCAGATTTAAAAAGCGGTATTACCTTACTGAATTTCATTAGATCCGGGAAGACCCCTTGATCCACGCACAAATTAAATATTAAGGCTAAATACGGCGCTACAGTCTCAATAATTGAGGTACAAGCTTTGATAGACATACCCCATAGATCTTCCGTTAATTTGATCTTGATTTGCTTAAAAGCTTTTATGACTATTGTGGGGTTTATATGCTGAAATTCAAACTCAGTTGGACAGGCTGAAACGTTCGCTTTCAATAAATCAATAGAGAGCAAGGGTGAGGATTTTAAGGTTTCTGTAGTTTTAAGTGGGATACTGGTAAAGAAATTTACAAATTCTTGAGCAACTTCATTGTTGGAGCTCACAAGGCCACGTGATGTCTCTAGTGTGAAATCATTATTTAGTTTTTTATTTCTATTTGTTTCACTGTTGATAATTTTCCAAACCGTCTTTATTTTATTATCGGCTGATTTAATCTTGTTGCTAATGAATAAGGATTTGGCTACCTTGCAAGTGTTTTTAAAAATTTTCGAATAAGTAGCAACATATTTAATAAAAGATTCTGTGTTGATGTAAGGCTTAAGGCCGTACAGCTCAAACAATCGTTCCCTACTTTTCCTAATACCCGGTGTTGCCCAGTCACTGAAAATAAACTTTGGGCCAATAGTTTTAAATTTCTTTTTTAAAGTATTATTAAACTCGGTGTGCACTACCGAAAAGAATTCTTCATAAAATTCATTTACATCGTTTATAATATGGCCCGGTATACCTAGCTTGCTAATTAAATTATGATTAAACTTGTCTAAATTGCTGGGTGTTATTTGTCTAGATTGAATCTGAATTCTTTGTAATTGTATATTGGACGCGAAAGCAACGGTCTGACCACTGTGATCAGAAGGAAGGTAATTTACGATGAATTTATTTATGTACTCACAGCAACAAAAAACATTATCAATACATGTAGCAGTATTTGTAGTAATTCTAGTTGGTTCTGAAAACACATTTGACAAATTAAATGATTTAAAGAGACTTAAAAATCTACTGCTATTTACATTATTCTCTAAGATATTAACATTAAAGTCACCACAGATAATTATTGGTTTATTACCAGTTACAAGCTTTGCTAAAGCATCTTCCATTACTGATTCAAAGATAGAGTAGTTAAGGTAATTAGGGGGTCTGTAAACGCACACTATTACATGCTTATCTAGCTCAACACAAGATAATTCAATGCTATGTTCAACCGATAGATCGACTATATCATTACGAGACTTAGATTTAATAAAATTTTTAACTAAGATTAATGAACCCCCACGCATCTTAGATTTCCGGTTATAGCAACTGCCCATGTTGTAATTCTCATAATTTATTTGCATTAATTCATAATCTTTCATCCAATGTTCAGTAAAGCAGATAATATCAAACTTGGTTTTTTCTAAAAATAGTTCTATTTCTAATTGTTTGGATGAAAATCCCTGAATATTTTGGTGAAACAATTTCAAGGAATTCTGCTCAGCCCCTATATTACAATTAATTGATTGAGAGCTAGAAGATACCCCATAGTTGACACTGACAGGTTTAACTAAATTGTCACTCGTACCTTCTATTGTCTTACTGACTAGTTTAAATCTAAGCTAATATGTGTATAATTACAATTAGTATAATTACTAATATCCGTAGACCTATTTACAAAAAACTGCGACATACTACATATGTCTGAGTTTATATTAAATTATTATTATTTATTAATTAATTATTATTACACTCAACTTAACTAACTGTAGCAACGTTACTTTAAATTTTTCTTAATTGTACCTAAGTATTATTTGTTATAATTTAAAGATTATTCTGTAATACTTACCTATCATAATGTAGTAGTTAACACCTAAACTGAAATAAAAGTATCTTGTGATTGTAAATGTTTTTTTTGCATTTAGTAATTTCCTCGCTGAGGTGGGATGAAAAGTTACGTGTTGCACTCGAGTGCAAAGATTTTTCACCTCGTGCTCTTTTGATTCCCTCGCTAACGCTCAGGATTCTAATTTTTGAATCACTCGCTGCGCTCGTGACTCAATTTTAGAATCCTTCGCTTGCTCGGTTATCAAAATTGAGCACGCGGTTAAAAAGCAACTTTGTACTCTTGTATAACAAATAACTATTACATTGTTATAACTATAATTTAACCATCGCACCGCGATGTGAAGTTATTAAATATTATACCTACGCGTATTAATTAACATTGTGTAATTTATCCGAAGGAAATTATTCCAGGTATTTTTTTTGGCTAGTATAGTAGCTAGGCCAAAAAATGGAAAGATTCCTGTGAGACTTTTGAATACCACAGACGAGGAAGTGTCTCTATGTTTAAATGAGATCGAGGTTGATACATTAGAAAACTACGAATTTTATAATTTTTAGAGGCCAGATGTTAATGTAGAGAGAATTCGAACTTTATTTTCGTTACTTAATCTAGGTTCATACTTAAGGTGAAAGCGTCAGGCTAGCCCGCGAAATTCAAATGTTCTTACGTTTTTTGCAATTTGTAGACCAGTGCTAGGTTGTATGTTGATTAAAATATTGTTCGCGACTGTAAGTCGTATGTAGTTTTAGAGTTTTAATCATCAAAATCATCAATACAACCCTCTAAGTTCATAAAAGTCGAGGAATGATTTTGACCTTGAAAAAGTCGTTCCGCGACCTTCACTAATCGACTAATCAACATACAACCTAGCACTGGTCTACAAATTGCAAAAAAAAGTAAGAAAATTTTAATTTCGCGGGCTACCCTGGAGGATCCACCTTAAATAAGGAGGAAGAATTGTCAATAGAGCAAATTTGTGCCAAATATTCGGACATATGTCATTTACCAGGTGATAAATTAAGTGTTACTAACGTTTATGAGCAATCGATTCATTTGAAAGATAATGCAACGCCTGTGTATAGAAAACAACACAGAATTCCGTTCATGCAGAAAGAAGAACTTAATAGGCAGATCGATGACATGTTACGAGATGGTATTATAAAAAAAAACTAGCAGTGAGTGGTCCAGCCCCTTGTTGCTAGTGCCTAAGAAGTTAGATAGGAGCGGTAAACGTCAATGGAGAGTAGTAATAGACTACAGACATTTAAATGAAAGAGTACAGGGTGTCGAGTCTGCTATTACAATAGTGTCTCAATGATCTATCATTGATTTCATAATTGTTGATCAATGACAATAGTCATTTTGCTAAAAATTCGTAATCTGCTAAATTCATAATGGTCGATCATTGTTCGGTTAATGGTCGATCATTGTTCGGTCAATGGTCTCGTAATAGAATTGTGATAAAATGACATTGTTGTATTGCCATTATTAAAAAACCTTAATAGAAATGATTTTCGAAATACTAGAATTAAATTTGAACATTTAATCTAGATATGAGCGCCGATGGCCAATTCCGCGGCGGCGGCGTGGCCTGGAAATTTGCACGACGGCGCGCGGCGGCGGCGTCACGGCGGCGCGGCATGGCCGGCCGTGGGCCTTAGTTTTTTTTTATTATCATAGAGAGATTTATTAAAAATAACAAAGAAACCATATTGCTGTAACAAAAAAAGTTTACAGTCTTCTAAATAATAATTGGAGACCACGTTTACTGAAAAATAATCATTTCAGCATTTTGAGTTGAAGTGAAACAGATGTATTTTTTAATTAGAGCACTATCTATTAAAATAATAAAACTATTAAAAAAAACTCGAAAATATAAGTATTTAATTAGTATCTTATATTTTGTTCATGATTGATTTTATTATTAACATTTTTAAATATTTCTTATAAAAAACATTCAAAAATATAAAAAATAGTAATCCGCCATGTCGGGAGCATGGTCCAAGCCACCGGTGTTTAGGGCTGCAGAGACAGGAACCTCCTCACAATGCGAGCCGTATCGAGGAGTACTGCCTTCTGAACCAGGCCCTTGATCCAACCGCCTAAAGAGAGCTTCGATAGATGCTCATCGAAGCTCTTGGCTATATGGCCATTGGCCGTCACGCAATCGGCACATTGATAACCGAGTTCATATTCCACATGTCGCGAACCTCGTGTGCCAAGTTGAGATATTTTATTTGTTTCTCTTTCTCAGTTTTCACGAGGTTCTCGTCATGCGGAATGTTAACATCGATTATCATTACGCGGCGCGCTGATCGGTCTATCATCACTATGTCAAGCTTATGGCGACAATAGTCCTGTCAGTAATGATAGACCGATCCCAGTACAGCGTGACATGGTCTTTCTCGAGATCTGGGTTGGGCACATACTTGTAGTACGGTACCACAGATTCCACAAGTTTATATTTCAAGGCAAGTTGCTGTTGTATAATCCTGGCTACTTGGTTGTGCCTGTGCAAGTACTCGCCGTTAGCCAGACGAGAACAACCAAAAATAATGTCTGATGGACTCACCCGGAAGGTGGCATGCCCGACACACGTCAACCGTCCCGTCCTTCATAATATATTACCGGTACGAAATCACACAGACAAAACCTTCAGTTTCCCCAAAGAGGTCACCGAAACGTAACCAGGACACGGACGCTAGAAAATCCACATTGGGCCCATGAAGAGCCCTGTAGAAGCGCCCGTGAAGTTCTTTGCCTTGCCATACTTCCTTGCGGTCATCGGTGGTAAGTACTTCAGGTTTGCGCCAGTTCTCTTTAGCCATGGACAGTGGGGTGAGGCCCTTGTCCACTGCGACCACATTTCGGTGCATACCCACCTCGGCTTTTAAAAAATATTCTCTGAGACTGCACACCTCGCGGTTGTGGAGGGTCTTCGCGTTTAAAAAGCCTCGACCTCCGCACTTCCGTGGGATGTACAGTCTCATCACCGATGATCGTGAGTGATGCATCCGGTTTTCGGTCAGCAGTGTACGAACTCTTCAATCCAGGGCGTCGAGTTCGCACTGAGTCCATTTGAGTATGCCGAAAGAGTACATTAAAACCGGCATGACCCAACCATTGAAGGCGCGCAACTTGTTCCCGCCTGAGAGAAGGCTATTTAAAACATCTGGCGACCGAAGAAGCGCTCCCTCAACGATTGCTTCATGTCAGTTACGTTAATGCCTAACGCTTCCGACATACCCAAACACTTATAGCTTTCGGATGAGGAAAGAGATCTTAGATGTATGGAGTCCGAGAGCTGAAGTCCCTCGGATTCCATAATCTCCCCTCGCTTTACATACATGACTGCACATTTGTCCACACCAAATTCCATCCTGATGGCGCTACTAAAAGTTTCAGTTACTTTAAGTAGCTCCATCAGTCGCAATTTGTTCGGGGCAAAGAGTTTCAGATCATCCATGTTAAGCGGGTGAGATATAACCTGGCCAGCTTTCCTCAACCGGCAGCCTAGGCCTGAATTCTCCAGCAATGTGCTTAAGGATTCAGAGCTAAACAGAACCAAAGTGGACTCAGACTGTCGCCCTGGAATATTCCCCGCATAATCCATACAGGCTCATCGCTCCCCTGGATCTGTCGACATCCTGGATATCGAAGGACCGTCTTCCATTGCCCCATACATGACTCAAGGAAGGCGCGTAGAGTTGCATCTATTTTGTACAACTCCAGCACCCTCATGAGCCACGTATGTGGCACCGAGTCATTGGCCTTCTTAGAATCTATCCAACATGTCGACAGATATTAGCGGGATCATATATTTTGTTTGTTGTTAACACCACACAACAATACACGTTTACTCGAAAATATATAATATAATAATAAAATATTCGACTCGACTGCGTTAGCGACGAGTGTGGCGAAGCGACTAGGCTAACTAATTACGGAGATGCGGCGCGACGCGCGGTGCGTTGTGCGGCGCGGCTCGCTTTCAATTCTAACAAACTATGACGATGTATGAGAGTGTTTACGGAGAAGCGATTTTACGCGCGTTTGCTGACACACGCGCAAAAACAAATATATCGCAGATGACACCGCCTCTCCGTAAACGGGAAAACGCGCAACGGGTCGCAAGACGCGCCGCCCGACGTGCCGCATGAGCATGCGGTCGGGTCGCGCGTGCGAGCGAGAAAGCAAGTTGCGACTCGTCGCGCCGCGCGCTAAACTCGGCGGCGGCGCGCTGACATGAATTCACGGTGACGGCGGCGCGCCGGCGCGGCGCTCATATCTAATTTAATTATGCCAGATTTCATTTATATATGTTTTTACATATTATTTATTAGTGTTCTATGCAATCTGAAGTAGTTCGTAAAAAGCAAAAAATATTAAGCTATGTGTAATGCGGATTACTGTGAAACTATTCAATTCAATAATATTTATTGGTTTAGCTGTCAAAGTCAAATGTGACATTACTGCCTACTGACCATCTCTATACTCTTTGCTACTGACGTTTTATCTGTTTTTATTTCTAGCGGTCGGTGTTTTGATTTATTTTCATTTAAGTGTTTTTAATTATCTTTAAATAGAAGCCTATATTTATAGCAATACAAAATGGTGCTAATTGAGCAAATTTCGGCTGGAACTGTCAACATTTTAGCAGATTACCGCGTAAGTCAGAGACCATAAATCGCTTAACGAAACTAGTGCAACGTTCCCAGTGGAAAGTAAACCTTATTATAGTACACGGACGGACTATTATTGTGTGCAGTGCATTGTTTCTCGATAGTCGCCGAAAACATAAGCAAAATTTACAATTATGCCTTCTCCTAATAAAGCCAACTCCACTCCTGATTTGTCGTGTGCTGGTGAATCAAAAGAATCTTGTATTACGCTACGAAAAAGAAAACAGAGACCAGAGTGCGACTGCGTTGTGTCTACCTGCAATTTAAATTCATCGACTGTGGCTCGTGAAATCGCTGATGCGCTTAAGAGTTTTCGCTGTGAGTTGGACGACAAGCTATCTGAAATCAACAAGGACATCATAAACACTATCAAAGCTGAGCTTAATGATCTCAGAACTACATCACTTGAGATCAAACAAGACATTAACGCTTTGCGCATAGAACACTCGTCCTTCAAGTCACAAATATCCCAATTCGAACATTCACTCCAATTTCACACCAGTGAAGTCGATGATCTGAAGAAGCAAGTCACGGACATTGCCACTCGGACGTCTTCGTTTCCCAGCATGAATGATAAGCTTTTCAGTCTCGAGCAAAAAATTGAATCTCTGGAACAACAAGCCCGTCTCAACAACATCGAGATTTGTAACCTGCCTGAGAAACGGGATGAAGACCTTTCTGGACTCATACAAAGTATCGGTGCTGCCATTAAGTGTTCAATTCCACGCCAGGATGTCCTAGCCATTCACCGTGTACCCCATGCTCGTACTCAGGAAAGTAACAGACCCAAAAATGTTATCGTTAAATTGGCTTCACGTGATCTCCGTAATAACGTATTAAGTGCTTATCGTTTGACAAAAAATGTGTCATCTAACCAAATTGGTATATCAGGTACTCCCCATAAAATTTATATCAATGAGCATCTCACATTATATAACAAAAACTTATTTCGTGAATGTCGTGAGATGGCTAGCAAGTGTAATGTCAAATATGTGTGGATTAAAAATGCCACTATTCTTATTAAAGCAACTGATACATCTAAAACATTTGCGGTACGTTGTCAAAATGATATCAGTAAAATTGCCCAATGTAAACAGAATGAATAGTCTATTTTTTTGTTATGCTTGTACTATGTACCTTTGTAGATCATCATTTTGCAATAGAAAAATGTACGCACAAATTATAATTACCTTTAACAGTTATACCTCACGTAATTTTTACTTAATACCTGTCAATGTCGCAAGAATATCTCATAAACTATTGTATTTTAAATCTCATTACCTTTATTACTATTATAGTACTACTGTAAGACTACATATTGAAGAAGTATCCTATATTATTATGTCGCACCATTCCGTACTTTGTTCAACCTATTCTATGTCAAAACCTCGCCTAACTCCTGTTGCAATTAGTAATAACAATATTTTTAACTGTATTCCATACCACAAGCCGTTGCGATCTGTCTCCACGCTTTCAAATACAACCGTAACCAATATTGCCTACTTTATTCGTTGTTTACTCTTTTATAACCCGACTAGACACAATGCATAAAAACAGTTTATCTTTTTTTTATCAGAACTGCAGAGGAATTCGTACCAAATTACACACTCTTTACACTAATATTCTTTCCTTGTCGTTTGACGTAATTATACTGACTGAGACATGGCTAACACCCAATATAATGGACAGTGAATTTATAGATAACCGCTACTTAGTGTTTAGAGACGATCGGGACCGGATCGCTTCAAATAAGCGCGAGGGCGGAGGGGTTCTGATAGCCGTTCTGTGCGAGCTCCGGCCCACACGAATGTTCACACGTCCTC
This sequence comes from Xestia rhomboidea, assembly GCA_963853795.1. Taxonomy (NCBI): domain Eukaryota; kingdom Metazoa; phylum Arthropoda; class Insecta; order Lepidoptera; family Noctuidae; genus Xestia; species Xestia rhomboidea. Next base: position 17,498,660 of record OY970778.1, read on the forward strand.
TCACTGGCATCGAACATGTTGTTATAAAACTGCCTGCATCGCGCTCGCGCTCCGATAAACACCATATAATTAGCGCTGCCTATATACCTCCTCGAACGCAGGATGACACATACTTGTCTCATTTATGCGCATTGGAAAACATTCTCACTGATTCATGCACTGAATCTTTTTACCTAGTGGGTGATTATAATATACCCGAAATTGAATGGCCTGTCACCGGTAATTGTTTATCTAATACTCGGCCGCAAAACAATGTTACCCGGGGTTTGCTTGACTTGATTTCTATCACGAATGCCTCACAATATAACAATATTAAGAATAACTTGGGTCGTGTCTTGGACTTATTCATTAGTAATACAGAATGTCAAATACAGGCTGACATCACACTGCTTCCGCCTGACAGTCACCATCCCCCATTTTCCGTTTTGACTTCACTAGAAACAAATTATACACCAATGAGACGTCAGACCACTAAAAAATATATTTTTTATAAAGCTAATTATCAGGAAATTAATGTTCAACTAAACAAGACGAATTGGGATGAGCTTTTTTTAAATCTCTCCAGTGAACAGGCAGTGGATGTTTTTTATGAGTATCTCTATGGCATAATTCGCGCACACGTTCCACTCAAAAGACCTAAGACATCTAGTTTTCCCGCTTGGTTTAACGCTCCACTTATTAAAATCTTCAAAAATAAGGAGCGAGCATGGATAAAGTGGAAAAAACAGCAAAACCTCTCAGATTATGAAAAGTTCTCTGTTTATCGTAAACATTTTAAACAACTATCGGATCAGTGTTACACTAAGTACATGAAGTCGGTCGAAGACAGCATTCCCCTTAATGTCAGGCACTTTTGGTCGTACATCTCCAACCACAGGAGAAGTTCCGGTCTTCCAGCAAACATGTACTACAAAAATATAACATCTAATTGCCCTGGCGAGATATGTTTACTGTTTTCGTCATTCTTCAACTCTGTGTTCGAGCCTTCAACTTTCGACCCTAAGAGCTGGGTACCTCCCGATATCCTTGATGAGAAAGCAGCCTGTATTCCCCATATTTATCTCAAAAATTGCGACGTACTTAAATCATTGTTGTCCTTGGATCTAAATAAGGGGCCTGGTCCAGATGGTCTCCCACCTACATTCTTTAAGCATACGGCACAACAAATCTGTATTCCGCTCCATATCCTGTTCAACAAATGTTTAAGTGAAGGCGTTTTTCCAAGCATATGGAAAAGAGCCTTTATTACCCCCATCTACAAAAGTGGTGATAAAGCCAACATTGAAAATTATCGACCTATTTCTATTCTGTCCACCTTGTCTAAGCTTTTCGAGAGTTTAGTACACAGTAATTTGTTTCCACACCTGAGACATCTCATTATTCCCGAACAGCATGGCTTTGTTCAGTCTCGATCTACCAGTACAAACTTAATGATTTTTACACAATTTCTATTTGAAAATATGGACAAAGGTACGCAGGTTGATGCAGTGTACACTGATTTTCGGAAGGCTTTCGACAAGGTGGACCACAAACTGCTTTTGGACAAAATTGCTTTCAACGGCATCAGAGGGAATTTGCTCAGATGGTTTGTGTCGTACATATTCCACAGAACACAGAAAGTTGTCATCAATGGATACGAGTCCGATTACACAGTTGTCGAATCCGGCGTGCCCCAAGGCTCGGTCTTGGGTCCTTTATTGTTTATCTTGTTCATTAACGACATAAAGTCCTGCATAGTTAACTCTAAATTCCTCATGTACGCCGATGACATCAAAATTTATAAATCCTGTACAAGTTTGCAGGACTGCTTGCTATTACAAGATGATCTATGCAGACTTTCGCAATATTGTCTTGAGAATAAACTTTATCTCAGTTTACCAAAATGTCATTATATTTCTTTTACCAAAAATAAAACAAGTATTCAATTTATCTACACACTAAATGACATAAACTTGAATAAAACTGATTGTACGCGTGATCTTGGCGTACTACTTGATAGTAAGTTACATCTTAACATACATATTGACAACATTATAAATAGAGCCTTTCAGATGTATGGGTTCATAATGCGGTCTTGTAAAGAATTTAAAAAGACTTCTACTTTTCTCTTCTTGTACAAAACTTTAGTCCGTTCTCAGTTGGAATACGCGGTGCCCATTTGGAGCCCATTTTACGAAAAATATAAGCACAGAATAGAAATGGTACAAAAAAAATTTCTTCGCACTACGCATTATAAGTGTTACCATACTAAGATTTCCTATGCGGATCTGATGAAACAGTACAACATATTAAGCTTGGAGCGCAGGCGTACACTGCTGATGGTTATGATGCTATACGGCATATGCAACAATAGGTTTAATTGTATGGAGCTTTCAAATAAACTTTGTTATGTAGTACCTAGGACTGTTAATCGGCGGGAAGTGCGGGTAACCCGCTTGTTCTACACAGAGAAGTGTAGATCAAATGCTGGGGAGAGAGCTCCACTCCGCCGATTGTTAGAAACGTACAACTCACATTTTATAAAATTAGATATTTTCGCGCATAATCAGAACAAATTTAGAAAAATAGCCATTGAAATACTTTCTGGTCATCCTTAACGATGACTGCTTCTTGCTGATGTTATGTTGTGATCTGATTGGTGACTGCGAACTAGATCTGGACGGGGAGTGCTGTCCAGATTTGGTTTGTATGACCTTTCAGGTTTATAAGCTTTTTTTATTTTTTATTTTCTTACTGTCCCTGTCTGTATACGTCCGTTTCCTTATTTTCTTTTAATTCGATATGATTCCGTGGACAATAGTGTGGGTTATGCGTTTGTTTACTATTATACCTAAGCTAACTATTAATACTGCAACGTGTAACTGTTTTTTGTCCCAAATAAATAAAATAAAATAAAATAAAGTCAGTCATTCATTTGTCATTGTGTACGAGATTACCATTCTATGCCATTTGTTTCAATGGAGTGTCAGTGGTTAATCATTGGAAAGTCATTGGAAAGTCATAATGACGCCACTATATTAGTAGATTACGAAACTTGTCAAAATCAACTATTATGAAATCAATGATAGATCATTGTGACACCATTGTAATAGCAGACTCGCCCCCCTGAATGACAAATTTCCTCTCCCGAATATTACAGACATTTTAGAGTCTCTATCGGGTGCTGTTTATTTTAGCCATTGCGATTTAAGTCGTAGTTATTATCAGTGTATTTTATCAAAAGAATCTAGGAAGTATACTGCATTCACTACTGATAAAGGCCAGTTCCAAATGTGTAGATTACCTATGGGATTAAAAATTAGCCCATCAGCATTTAGTAGATTAATGACAGTAGCAATGTCAGGTCTGAATTACGAAAAATGCATTATTTATTTGGATGATTTAATTATATTTGGTCGAAAGGAGACAATTTTTTTTAGGCCCCACCTGGACGTTGCGTTTATTATTCACATTATACCAAAAATAAGTAACAGTTACATAGTAACAAATGAAAGATTACATAGAAACGAAACCGGAATCTTAAAATCACAATAAAAAGTTATATTATGATATTTTTTTGCGAGTCAAATCATTCCTGTTGTGGTCAATGTCATTTGACAGAAAATACTTACGTGAATAGGAACGTTTTTTCCGTTTACAAAATAAAATACGGTACCCCGTGGTTATCATATCTGCTTTAATTAAAACAGAATAGAATAAATAACAAGGAATATTATTAAACTGTGAGCATTATAATGCTATTTTTAAAGGTTTACGCTAATCGCGAACATGGTTTAAACAACGTGTCACGGAGCGTTGTAAATCCGCCTTTTTATTGGTGGACTGACAACTTCATTATTTTGTCATTTACTCTTTCTGTTTATTACGATTTACGTAAAAGTGTTTTTGCAGTTTTCGTATTTATTCCGGTTACACAAAGCTTAGCTAATATAACCGTGCTGCCATCTGGGAAAGCTCCGTATAAAACTTCATGACTCCTCCCACTCTGGGCGCATCAGGCTGTCTGCTATTACAATAGTGTCAGAATTCTATTTCGAGAGCATTGACCGACCAATGATCGACCATTATGAATTTAGCAGCTTACGAACTTTTAGCAAAATGACAATACCATCGATCAACTATTATGAAATCAATGATAGATCATTGTGACACTATTGTAATAGCAGACTCGACCCCGAGGGAGTGTCAGACTTTTATTGACTAAAACTCATCCATGTTCCTTCATCGCCCTTTGTGTTCCGGGGCCACGGTATGTCTTTCGAACAGTCCCGAAGCCCCGGCAACTTATCGTATCAAAGGTTGATGAAAATATGCTAAAATGTTGAATAGGTTTGATACACGTTTCGCGATATTGACTATTATTATATTGATTAATAATATTGAAAATTTCTCAATGTAATTATCTTAGGATTAACTTCCACAGGTAAATAAGTAAGTGTCGCTGAACATCTGAGGTGATGGATCGGTGCGACAAATAACCAAGATGGCGTTACTTGTTGTTGAAATGAAATACAAGATGATAAGTTTATTTCTTTGTTTTGGGAAATAAACTAGGTGATGTTGTTAAAAAAAAAAAATCTTAAAATGGACCTTATGGTTATGTACATAAAGTCCATTTTAAGAATTTTTAATTTTTAACGTGGTTCATTTATGATTCTGCTAAAGCGGCCATTTTAGATCCCCAGTAGGGCTATTACGTATCTCTGTTGACAGCTCGAAATGATAGTAACTGGGCTCAGTGTCCATCAATTAACTGTCAAAAGGTAAGTTTCGTATTATGAATGACCCATAAAATCACCGTAAAGTGATATCCACTTAGTGTGATACGTAATACCAATATTATGACATTCACGGTTGTCATCAAAGTTTTGTGTACAACCGAAGCTTGATGGTCACTGGATATCAGAAAGATACGTAATAGCCCTGCTGGTGGTAACTAATTAATCTGTTATTTAATAATTTTTCTAAAATTTTTCGATTCTTATTATAACTGATAATATACAGGGTGTAAACCACTTCATCACGAAGCCGTCAACCAAGCATTCTGTACATCAAACTAAGTAGGTAACTTTACGCAAAAATTATGGCAGGGAAACAATTGTTTTTTTGGAGGGAAATAATATCACGTTTAGTGGTAGAACCAAATCCAAAGGCACAGCCAAAGGCATTCAAATATTTACGAGCGATAGACGGGACAAGACGAAAAAAATCGTAATCCAAATACATGTTTCTTCCTAGTTACAAATCGTTCTCTCTAGTGTCAGACGCACACTTGTCAGGTAGCATTCGTGTGTCAAAATGGAAAATGTTCGGGATTCAAATATTTGTATAACATTATTCCCAATGTCCGCTCTATTCCAAAATCTATTAAATCTCTTTGGGTATAACTCAATGTAACGCACTCAAAACATTTACTGTACTTTCCTTACAACTACACTTTACTTACAACTACAGTACTTTCTCAAGTTATTATGCCTTGTGACTGTGACTGTAGCTTTGCTTTTTTTGTATTTTCGACATTCAAAAGTGCCGTAATGGTCTAATTGAAATAAATGATTTGATTTGATGACATTGTTCTGATGGATGGATTGAATAGTACGGGGGTCGTACAGGACTTAAAGTAAAAAACTTACATTAAAAACTTGTATTATTTAAAAAAAAAGTTGTCAAAAAGTTGGAACTTTGACTCCCAATATCTCCGTAACTAGAAGGTTTCCAGGAAAGGTGTAGAACAAAAAATGATCGCAATGACGAGGAGAACATGTGCCTTTCGGCTTCGTTAAGAGGTGTTTTACACCCTTTATAGGTTCGGTCCCCCCCCCCCCCCTTGTGCACAACTATAGATCGCTTAAAAGCCTCAGGAAATATCCCGGTTTTAAAGCACAGGTTAGCTAGTTGGCTTATTGAAGTCCCTAGACATTTTTAAAAATTTTGTAGGTGTAGCGTCCCAGCCTGGTGAGCTTTCAGAATCGAAACCCATGAGTACGTCATCCACTTCCTGCGGATTTGCGGGTCAGTGTCAAGCAGTACGAATGATGTAGCTGGGTGATGAGCTAGGATTGGAGAGGTTAGATTTTTTAATTATCTCTTCCGCCAATGTTTGACCAATTGTAACAAAGAACTGAACTGAACAGTAAAAGTAAAAGATGACAATAATTTAACTATTTATTTATTTTATACAAATTCCGCTATAATACATATTTACAAACGTAAAAACGAATCGAGAATATCGCGGTATAAAAAAGCTTGAGCAGGAACGGCGGCGGCGCCGGACGGCCCGAGGGCCGCGCCACGCCGCCGCCCCGCGCGCGCCCCGCCGCGCCCCGCGCTGCCCGGCGCGACGTGCCGGACGTCACGCGCGGCGTGTCTGCGCGCGCTCGCGACGCGGGTCCCTCCCCGCGCCGCTGGCCTCTACACTACTACCTACCTACACTAGGATATTGTTCTACATGCTCGCGCATTAAATGATGGAAGTGATCAGTCGCGCCTTGAAGTTGACTATTCTCTCGGAGGTCTGCGCGATACGCAGGATGAGGTCCTGGATGAGGTTGGCGATACCGCGGTTGGCGATGATGAACAGCCTCGTGATGGGGCCGGGCACGCCCTCCGTGAGGTTGTCGCCCTTGGCGGCGCCGGCTTCTTCGCCGTCACCAGCGCCCGCGTCTCCACCGGACGAGCCCGACGATGAGCCGGCCACCAGCTGTAACACAACACAACCACACGTTAGTAAAGCGATCACTCTCGCGGCGGCCACAGATTCACAAAGATATTCGTCTTCCTACATTGTCCACAAACAGCGAACAAGCATCGGTGTGATCTCGCTGGTATGACAGTTATGTCACCTGCGGCGCTGCCGAGCGGAGCTAGTAACTACAGCGTATCTACAACATGTGGCTCGCGCCAACTAGCCGAGTCTCCTGCGCATTCTGCAGAAAACTTCTGAAAGCAATTAACACTACACTACCTTCCCCAATACTTCCGCTTCGAGCTGACAACGGTGTTAGTCTACAGGTCTGACTACAACAACGGAGTGATGCGACGCTGACGACAAGCAGTCTCGTCCACGTGATGACACTCCTCTGTGCGCTACGTGTTAGTAATACAGTAAAACTACGTTAGCTGCTCCTACGTGCAGACTAACTTACTGGCGACTGGCGGAACATGAGGGATGGATTTCATGGACGTGGGTAGGTTGAGGTTGCGTGAGTCAACGGTCACTACTGTCACTACTGTGGTCTAAGACGGACAATCGTCGACAGACTATGTTCTACGAGCTGTGTCGGTTGCACTACGACGGACCAGGCTAACGCTCGCAAGATCCGCAGGGACCGAGAGAACAACTGCTTGCTGTTGCGCTTGGGGTGGCGGAACGCTTGGCTGGTTTGCCGTAGTGCGATGTGTCTACGTAGTGGCGTGTAGTGTCTATGTAGTGGTGCTGAATGTAGTGTATACTTGTGGGTCGTTAGGGTCCAGGGTGGCGGTGTGCGAGGCGGTCAGGCCCACGTTTAGTGAGTCCGTGCCCGCGAACAGACGGAACGCCGTGCCGGCCGCACGGGCCATCGCCTCCGGAGCGCGCTGAAAAACAAACCTTCTCACTCGCTACTGTCGCACAATTGTCGCGCCATCCTCGTGCCGCACTCAACCAGTGCGAGTGTCCACGGCGAATATTACAGTCCGTGTTGTTTATGTGATAAACTGACATAGTTTAAAAGTGTTAACAGTGAATGTTATGGATGTAAGGTTATGAAGTTCTTAAAACAAGTTTAGTAATATGGTGTAACGAGAGACGCCCTCTGTCTCGAGCCTTACCCTGACAATATCGAAGAGGAAGTTTCCGGAGCCACCGCCGGAGCCGCCGCCGGCGCCGCCGCCGAAGCTCAGGAATCTGGAACATTTGGTGAGTTAATAATGTGCGCAGCGCGTAACACTTACATGATCGTATCATCGCACGCCGAGCCGCGAAACGTGCGAACCACATCGCAAAAACCTACAATAGCAGCTCTCACTCCGGAGTATTGTTCGAAGTAACGCAATCTGCGGCACGATACCTGGTGGTATTGTGCCGCAGATTGCGTTAAGTAAGGCCTCCAACTATTAATAATCGATTATTCACGGTAATTTATTCATACTGCCATTGTCAGGCACTCAGAATCAAAAGATTCTGAAATCTTTTTACCTTAGGATACAGTCATGTACAATATCTATAACAAAGTGAAAGTTCGACAGCCTACTAGGTAGGATGATAGTAACTGGCACTAACGAATTTGAGAATGCTTGTGCTCAGTGAGTTACCTCTTATTTCTGTTTTCTTCGCTGTTGTCAGCGTCGTCGAGCGTGATCTCGTCGATGCTGGCGGCGTTGGTCTGGGCGGCCGTCTGCTGGTCGTCGCTGGCGGCCACCTGCTGGTCGGGCGCTCCCTCGCCGAACGCGACGCGCACTTCCGCCTGCTGCGACTCGGCGCCCGACAGCAGCTGGTTTTCCTCCGCGATGGCGTTCTGCAAGGAGAGGCGCGTGAGAGGTGGCGGGGGTGACGGGCGGGTGATGGTTAGTGTGACGTGACGTGGCCATGCGTGAGTGACGATGACGATGACGATGGAGGCGCGCGGTCTGCGCGCGCCCGCACTGCCGTCTCCGGGCAGGCTGAGAGTGCGCATAGTCCGTGACGTCATACCGGCAGGATGTACAGCGCGCGCCGGCGCCGCAAGCCGGCGATGGGTGCGCTGAGCGGGCGCGGGGAGGCGGTTGTTGTGGTGCTGGAGGGCTCGTCGTCATCGTCATCATCGTCGTCGTCGTCGTCGAGCTCGATGGTGCCGCCGCCGGTGTTGCCGCCGTTGTTGCGTCCGCCCAGGAACAGGCGCAGCACCGTGGGCCCGAGCGTTTGCAGCACCATGCTCGTTAGTTGCTGTACCTTCTGTTCGATTATCTAGAACATACACCGCCCTTAGCGTCGCCGCCGCGACCACACAACACACGACAGTCCGCGCCACTAGGCGCCGGCCTCCCGGGGAGCCGGCACTTGCCGCCACCTGCTCGACTGGCTCGGATCTGCTCCGAGGGGCTAGACAAGTCCCTGTGTTAGTAAAGGGGATCTATCTACTGGTTGTTAGTTTCCCTAAGTTTGTCAGATGGCTTAGACCGGAGCCCGCGTATCATACCTGCGTCAGAGATGGGAACAGCTGTCGCAGGATGCCGATGGTTCGCTTGTTCCTCTCGCTGAGCTCGGAGCCGGGAGCGCCAAGGTTGAGCGTCGCGAGTGTCTCCTGTAACGCGCATCATTGTACATTAGAAGACAACATAGCTCTGCAAATTAGGAGACTATAACTAAATTAGTGATAGAAGGACATGACATGAGGTCGTTAAGTTGCGTAAGAATCGCGTGCTTTTGATGCGTCACCATGGCCTCCTAAGTGGTGTCGAAAAGTCGCAGCCTCTACGTGGGTACAGATAGACGAATCGTTCATTTTTATTAATGTTAGGGGTATTGTCACAAACAAAGCGATGCAATTACGTAATTATATTAGTGATGGATCGGAGTGCTTAGGGTCACGCAAGGCGCTGACCCGCCCCCTCACCCCTCACCCCGCGTGTCTCGCGTCACATTGAGCTAAGATTGAAGTGTGCACAGGTATTGTGGGATGCATAGAGGCGACGGCAATCGTTTGATGGTCGCACGCACCGACGCGCAATGAGGACGACGTTCTTTACCTTGTAGTGAGGCGCGCCTCTCTGATGCTAATGTTTTCAACGAGCACTGAGCAGGGTGAACACTCGGCAACTGGGCTGTTGAGAGTAGTGTTAGTTACCTGAGCGCTGGCGGCGGGTGCGATAATCTCGATGATCTCGGGTCTGTCGTCGGCGCTGGGGTCGGGCAGCGCGACGGGCGCGGGCGCGGCCTCCGGCGCAGGCTCGGGCGCGGGCGCTGCGCGCACTGCTGCCAGCGCGCACAGCGCTACTATGTACACGGACGTCCTCATGCTTGTTGTATCACTTGTTCTGGACTAGCACACACTTCCTGATCGTTCTCACCGTTGCAAACTATCTGTTGGGACCTGCGGGACATACAGCCGGTTAGTTCATAGTTCTGCCGGGGTGGCGCTGGTATCGCCGCTTGTCTTACTAACAGAGAAGTTTCAAACGATGACAATAAGTTCATAATGTTTCGTCTGTGTTAGCAGAACCAGAACGAGCTAGGACCAGCGGACCCCGAGACGTAATATATATCAATAAATGGAACAAGCTGCACTCGCAGCTCGGTACACCCGCACGGTGGTGTGTGTGTGTGTGTCCTAGTTGCGTATGCAGGGCGCGTCGGGTTGCGCCGGCGCACCGCGACCTCTGCTCGCGATCTGGCAACTAATCGTCCACTTACTCATTCATTACAAACGTATACAAACATTCATATACCTGTATGTTAATAATACTATTTATAACACATTTGCTCGTAAAGGGTCTATTATTTCACCAATTTCAATATCGTAATGTATCTCATTACGTACTTGTGCTGTAAAGTAAAATGCACGGTTTATCAAGAAGTTCCGTCTAAACCGAACGGTACTTACCTACTTTTTTAAATCTTAGCAAAGAGTTTTTATGTCAGAAAAGTGGTCAACATTTTATGAATAAAATTAACTTTGGGAGATGAAATATAATAAATAAACATTTAATTCTTTAATTTAATTAATTTTGACGTTAGATTACAATCATTTATCTGTAACAAAAACACAAAAATATTAATCTACTTGTCTTTGCCTTAAAAAAAGCGCTGATGCGCGCGTTCTCCTAATTTGTGAACAAGTAAAAATTATTCCGCGCGCTTTTTCTTTTCGCTGTATTGTTTTTATTTGTTGTATTTATTTCCTCGCAAATATGTTATAAAACGTCGTATGACATACGTGCTCTTTGATAATTACAGCCTCTGCTTTTTTATCGCCCTCGCCTACGGCTCGGGCTAGCAATATCGCCTCGGCTGTAATTTTCAACTTACCGCACTTATATCATAATGTACTATTACAGCGAATTATAATTATCACACCAGCTTTACAACCAACGCCAACGTACGACGAAGAACCGCTGCGGCACGGCTCCATCGGAGCTCAACGTGCCTATTCGTGCCGCGAAGCCGAACATACCGGTGTACATCTCCCGCCTACACTACACCACTACAGCAGAGAACACCGTGGAGTACGTGCGTCAAAAGACCAAGTAGGTACGTAGCGAGAGTGCAGCTGTTGGAGTCGCGCCGCAACGTCAACTTTAAGGCGTTCGTGGTGCGGGTGCCAACGTGTTATCTGCACCTCGTCCAAGCCACCGGTGGTTAGGCTGCAGAGACAGGAACCTCCTCACAATGCGAGCCGTATCGAGGAGTACTGCCTTCTGAATCAGGCCCTTGATCCAACCGCCTAAAGAGAGCTTCGATAGATGGTCATCGAAGCTCTTGGCTATAAGGCCATTGGCCGTCACGACAATCGGTACAATGATATCCGAGTTCATATTCCACATGTCGCGAACCTCGTGTGCCAAGTCGAGATATTTTATTTGTTTCTCTTTCTCAGCTTTCACGAGGTTCTCGTCATGCGGAATGGTAACATCGATTATCATTACGCGGCGCCCTGATCGGTCTATCACCACTATGTCAGGCTTATTGGCGACAATAGTCCTGTCAGTAATGATAGACCGATCCCAGTACAGCGTGACATGGTCTTTCTCGAGAACTGGGTCGGGCACATACCTGTAGTACGGTACCTCAGATTCCACAAGTTTATATTTCAAGGCAAGTTGCTGGTGTATAATCCTGGATACTTGGTTGTGCCTGTGCAAGTACTCGCCGTTAGCCAGACGAGAACAACCAGAAATAATATGTCTGATGGACTCACCCGGAAGGTGGCATGCCTGACACACGTCAACCCGGGACGGTTGACGTGTGTCATAATATTTCACTCCATAATATTTTTCCAGTAGTTGTTCGTCAACATAACTTCGTCCATAATCGCACAGACAAAACCTTCAGTTTCTCCAAAATGGTCGCCGAAACGTAACCAGGACACGGACGCTAGAAAATCTACATCGGGCCCATGAAGAGCCCGGTAGAAGCGCCCGTGAAGCTCTTTGCCTTGCCATACTTCCTTGCGGTCATCGGTGGTAAGTACTTCAGGTTTGCGCCAATTCTCTTTAGCCATGGACAGCGGGGTGAGTTCCTTGTCCACTGCGACCACATCACGGTGCATACCCACCTCAGCTTTAAAAAAATATTCTCTGAGACTGCACACCTCGCGGTTGTGGAGGGTCTTCACGTTTAAAAAGCCTCGACCTCCACACTTTCGCGGGATGTACAGTCTCATCACCGATGATCGTAGGTGATGAATCCGGTTTTCGATCAGCAGTGTACGAACTCTGCTATCCAGGGCGTCGAGTTCGGTCTGAGTCCATTTGAGTATGAATTATGAAAATTTAAGTATGAAAATTGAAGGCTCGCACCTTGTTTCCGCCTGAAAGAAGGCTATCTAATACCTTGTTCAGGCGACCGAAGAAGCGCTCCCTCAACGATTGCTTCATGTTAGTTACGTTAATGCCTAACGCTTCCGACACACCCAAATACTTATATATTTCGGATGAGGTTCTTTCCTCACCCGAAAGCTATAAGTATTTGGGTGTATGTCTTAGGTGTATGGAGTCCGAGAGCTGACGTCCTCGGATTCCATAATCTCCCCTCGCTTTACATACATGACTGCACATTTGTCCACACCAAATTCCATCCTGATGGCGCTATTAAAAGTTTTAGTTACTTTCAGTAGCTCCATCAGTCGCAATTTGTTGGGGGCAAAGAGTTTCAGATCATCCATGTAAAGCAGGTGAGATATAACCTGACCATCTTTCCTCAACCGGCAGCCTAGGCCTGAATTCTCTAGCAATGTGCTTAGAGGATTCAGGGCTAAACAGAACCAAAGTGGACTCAGACTGTCACCCTGAAATATTCCCCGCTTAATCCATACAGGCTCATCGATCCCCCCTTTTTTTTTTTCGGATCGAAAATCATCAAATGACTCCTTCCGCTCTGGGCGGAGCAGGAGGGAGTGCCAGACTTTTACTAACTAAAACCCATCCATGTTCCTTCATCGCCCTTTGTGTTCCGGAGCCACGGTATCTCTTTCGAATAGTCCCGCAGCCCCGGCTCATCGCTCCCCTGGATCTGTCCATATCCTGGATATCGAAGGACCGTCCTCCATTGCTCCATACATGACTCAAGGAAGGCGCGTAGAGTTGCATCTATTTTGTACAACTACAGCACCCGCATGAGCCATGAATGTGGCACCGAGTCGTAGGCCTTCTTATAATCAATGCAACATGTCGACAGATCCTTGCGGGATCGACGGACCTGTTGGCTAATGGCCATGTTGATGAGGAGTAGCTCCTTAGTACCGCGGGACCGGCGGGATGCGGGATTCCTACATCCATTTTGAGAGGCAGACATAATGGAGTTGTTATTATTATTTTTGGGAAAACATATATTGTTTCTTAGCTTTTTAGCTAGTGTTAGCTACGTTAACGGGCCTGTAGCCAAGTCAACGTAGCGTGTGTGTGTGTTATTATTATTATTTACGATGGAAAGACACTGTTAGAGAATTCTTCGGTGAGAATAGCAATCGATCGCCGCGCACCACCGTGCACCACGCACCGCGCACCGATCACCTGTGAGCCGTGCTGTACACGCACTAATCCCTACAATATCGTGCACTCGTAGGTACTCTCATAGTTGTTTTACAAGTTTCGTTATTTATATTCTTTTGACCTGTGCGTCTACTAGATGCGTGACATTTTGCACAAGAGTTCTTAATATCATAATTATTTTCTTTTATAATATTTTTTGTCGTTAGGAAAGCTCACCGGGCGCTCGTCTAAACAATAATACGAGTAGCATCGACATACAATGTACATGAGTTGGGAAACTGAAGGTGCGAATATCCACCGTAGCTATAACAACCGTGTAATACGGCAGGCACTCCGACGCACATTACTGCACCGTATACATACGGCGTACACGCCGGGTGTGGCGTGCGAGCGTGTGCCCGTAAGTACGTGTGCGTGCGCGCCGTAACGATTGCCTCACGAAATGCTGAAACTAACTCTTACGAATGTAATTAAATTCATGAGGTACCTTATACTTAATGACCATGTTTATGACGAGTTTCACGACTGCTTGGAATGTTTCTTATTTATTTTTATTATATCATAATTTCGACACAGGAAGTACGTCTGTAATGTGCGGACGCGGCAAGGGCGCGTCCTTAGCGAGACGACTAAACTCACGGAGCATTACGTTACAGCTGACGGTAATAAATGAGCGTTGCAACACGTCGGTCAGTCGGCCACCGACGACGACCGACTGTTTCGTGTGTTCGAGGTGAAGGCGAAGTTGTTCCTTTTACAGATATATGCGCGCGTCGGGAACCGATGGATCATGAACGGGCGAGCGGGCGAGCGGGCAGGCGAGGTCGCGCGTAAGGCCGGCCGCACACCGCCGCGCGCCTGGCGCGTGTGTGCGCAGCCGTTATCGTTAATAGCTGTTGCTACAAGTAATGACGGTTAAGTATCGTAATGTTGTATACATTGTTACTGGTAACGAGCTTCAAACTAGCTAATCATGCTATTATTTTGTAAAAAAAAACACTGTACTGTAATGATGAAACAACTCCGTGCAGTCGCGGTGAGCACTTTGTGAACGTATCATTATAATTACACGTATCTGTGCATTTATCTAGAATTATTGGCCATCGGTGGCATCGCCTTACAGGCTATCATTTATCATTATTTTAATTACAAGCGACCTTAATGAGGGCTCTGCGAGATGGTAATAACTCCACGAACGTAACCGAACAATGTTATTGCTAGGTTTATAGGCATGAGTTAGTTAGAGATAGCAGGCTGGCTGGAATTACTTGGTTCTATAATATGAGATTGTGAGTGCTGGAATGCTTGATGGCTGGACTGGGTCGCAGTGACCTACTCGTTGTGTCGCAAGTGGTGTCCCGAAACTCGCTCCGTCGTTCGGCTCACACCACACTACCAGTCACTCGAGGAAAACGGATATTTGGCGAGGTGTTGTGCAAGCAGTGAGCCTGGTGGGTCACCTAGCATTGATCGTGTTACTTATATGGCGCAGCCACTACACGCCGACGCCGACGTAGCGCGAGTCTATAACCCAAGGAAATGTTGCAGACCTTCAAGTATTGCTGAAAGGATATGTAGTTACATGGCGAACACGCAAGGGGCGGGACCTTTCACCATTGTACGGGCTCGCTTTAAAATTGCGGCCTTACACAAAATTAAGTGCGGAAAATGCTTGACTTGATTTGCATATCAAATTCAGGACACCATGCTCTGCAGCGACGGCACAACAAACATACACGTACATGACATACTATACAATATACATGTATATCCGTATATCGGGCAGGTGTTCGCAACTCTACGTCCAAAGCGCGTATGTAGCGTTCGGTTCATACAAACACTCTGACAGTCACACTATACGACAAGCAGCAATGACCGGTCAGTGTGCAGTGTGCACCGCTCTCAACGCGAAGTAGTTTCCTTAATTAGGTCACGCTTATGTAAGGTAACATTTGAATTTTAAATGTATGAAATTATATTTGGTAAGCGGTCAAACTTGCTCAATATCAACACTTCACATTATGCAAATCAGTTCCATTCCGGTTTGTGTTGTAGTTGTCAGCGGCCTTGCGGATAACGGTGGAGTTACCAAAATTGGACCAAGTGTGTCATTGAGCGGGGTGATGAAGTAATTCACACAACGAAAAGTGCCTCCCTTCTGCTTCGGCTTCGCGCCTGCCCTCTACCTACAGCCCGTAAGCCGCGGCCGGTTCTACTGCGCCGACACTGCTCTCTCTGCCCTTGAGCTCATGTGCAGCAACAACATTGACCAAGAAAGTACCTCTACGTGATCATGCAAATACGTAATAATAAATAATAACAAGTGACAGTGGCTTTCCTATTGAACAGGGGGCTCAAATGGCCGCTTTAGCAGACTCATAATAGGGTAATGATCTAGGTATTACGTTAAAATTCTTAAAATGGTCAAAGACGCAGTTAATACTTATTATGATTTGCTACTTTGTGAACATTTAACGAATTGTGGTAGGTAGTAGCCCCTAGTACTGTACTGGTCTACTGGCAGGTTAACACTACTTGCCATACTTACAGGCGCCACGCGTCGCGCCGGCTGTCAATGTTTCACTAACGTTGCAGCGGGTGTCGCAAGGCGATGCATTTGGGCGAACGGCAAATAGATTGAACGAGTTCAATGAAATTATCTGCTGTGAGGTAAACGCTTGCGCAGCGCGCCCAAACCAACTGATGTCCGTGATGCGCCCGACACGACACAACACGACATGGCACGACACGACATGGCACGACACGGCACGACATGATCAACAACAAACAATTAATGTTACAGTTCCCTTAGGATATTAATACGTTAATGTCGCGGTGCACGGTGATCTGATCTGTGGTGTCCTCAGAGCTGTGCTTTCATAATGTGATGGAATTTCGATCAAGTTTATGTTCTCATTAAAAACGGTGGCTTATCTCGATTGCTTATTAGAATGTATCGTCTTCACTAGCTCAACAGCTCAAGGCCTATTGGTAACTGCAGATTTATGTTTCAAGTCGAATTTAAGAAATGGAATGTCAGATCACGGCCGATCAAATTGGACATTAATTTTTATAATTTAAAGATATTGCTTAATACCTACCTTGTAGTCTGTAAATACCTTATTGGTTTAGTTACTGAAACATGTGTAGTTGTAAGTCGTTATATCAGAGCACACGTGTGTGCGTGTGTGCTTGTGTGTCGACCGGCCGCGGCGCCGGCGCACGCGACACGTGCTCATTGTTTGTTTACCAACAGACGCTCACAGCTCACCGCTCGAGTCACGAGCGAGCAATTATATTGAGCGGTGATATTTAATTGATCGATTGTCTGACTGATGGAGCAGTGTGGCGTGCGCTCACTGTCTCCGATGTAACTCAACGCAACTCGTGCGGCTTTCAATGGCTCGTTATATAACTACTCAATGATGATTGTTTTAATTGTGAAAAAAAGAGAGCAATTTTTCTGTTAGTAGTAGTTATCACTAGATGTTGTGAATTAACAATAAACAACAATTAAATTTTAAACAAGTACACCAAGAGCACATCGAGTTGCGCCATCTGTCGGGATCGAAGTGAACTATCACGTAACTACAGGTAGCTACCACGAGCCAGTGAGATTTTATAATATTCGATTAATTAAAAGATTTTATGTTTTTATTAACATTATGAAACGATTCAATTAATTAATGTTACTGTCCAATATTTCTTTTGAAAATAATTTGGTAAGAAACGCCGCATTATTAATTCTATTGACAAACAAACAGATACTAAAGCTGGTAGTTTTGCACAACATCGAATTAAGCTCATTTACATATTGTGTGTGTTTGTTGCGTGAGCGCATTCGTAGCACGCGGGCGGCGTAGCGCCGTAGCTCGTAGCCGATTACTACGAAATTTGCCACTAGTCATTTTCGTTTTAAAACATTAAAGATCCCGTGATGTTCTATTTTGTATGTAAATGTGATAATGTAGTGAGTGTGAGGTGTCAGTTGTCACGTACCTATGTCCCGTGGCTGCTCTGTGGCGAGGGTGGCGCGCTGTGCGGTGGAAAAGAGCCGGTCGTTATATATATCGAGGGATCGCCTCGCGTTGGGCAAGCCGCGAGCCGTCCTACTCCGCGGCGAGTGTCGCCGGTCGCCGCACAGCCGCCATGCGCCGCCGTGCGTGCGCCTAACTCGTCCATTACACCTAATGTGCAGCATTACCCGCAATCATTCAGACATTATGTGTTTCAGCTCAACACGGCCACAACGGAGTGTTGTCTCCACAGTGAGTGTCGCAACGTGCCACGCTATCGGCATCCTTGCGCTAACACTGGCGACACTCACCGCTCGGCGCGCGCGACCAATTACCTGCGATTTGTATCGCAACTGCTCGTATTGGTGCCCATAATTTGAATTGATTTAGAACCGAGATCCTCAATTAAAGGCAGTAAATAACTCTCAATTGCCTCTGAGCGGCTGCTGAAGTAATGAGTTATACAATATTTAAACTACTGCCCATAAGTTTCTAAATAATATGTACAAGACGGTGCCGACAATACCACAATAAATTAAACTGCGTGTATCTCATACAAATATTCCGAGTTTTGAACAACATAGTATTACTAGTGTTTTTATTATTTGTAGAATAGTCGGCTGCGCCACGTTCTATAAATAATTACAACAGTTGAGCTAGTTCAATTTATATCTCAGCTCAGGCAAGAAACTTTTGTCAAATAAACGCGAATTATAATGTTGTGGTTGTTTCGAGCGCCGCGCTAATTATTTTCAGTCTTTTGTGTTTTTTTAGACGTTGGTAATTAATTAATATTTAAGGTAAATAGATGTGAGAGAAGTAAAGTAAATGTGCGTGAGGCAATGCGGCCGTGACCTTCCACCAGGTAATGAATGAGCTGCTTATGAGAACGTTTAGTGACACACGAGAGCAGAGAGACAGCAGACTCGCACGCACTGCACGGAGCTTCACATTAGCCCACGTCCCAGCGCGGCAGCGTCCCCATGGCAGCCTGCTCACTATGTATTGTGTACTGTGTTCCATTCGAAAAGTATTGCAATACAATGTGAAGATGCCGCTCATCTGCCTTTTAATTGAGTTACGTTGGAGTTTACAGATCCGGGCGGTTACGTTGGGTAACGCCAATAACAAGTGATCTGAGATATGCGTATACGTACATAATAATACGCAACGCAGTTTGAGCATTCTTTCCTCTCGAATGATTACTTAACAATGCAATAACTAGCGGAGCCGGAGCCAGTTATAATATCGTACGTGATGTCTTCATCGCTGATCGTGATGTAACACGTAACAAGCTGACCGCCGGCATGACATGAGCTCGTGACGACACAGAGAGCTCCTGCCCTGCGAGCGGTCGTAGCACCATGACTATGTCAGCGCCACATTCCTCGACACACTTGCATTGTGTGATACGAAGAACGTGAGGCGGAAGCATGCGGGCGCCGCAGTAGTGACGAGAGAGCGATGCGGCGACAACACTAACTACGTGTAATCATTACTCTGATTGTGAAGAATGCTGCATTGTGCACAATCGCCGCCAGTTCCGCGTCCCGCACGTAACGTTTGCGAAAGTGACGATTGTTGTGCGCGCGCCGACGAATTGGGCGAATGGGCGCCCGGTGACGTGGCGCAACACTAGCTCATGTAACGCATCCTCACGATTCACGACTAAACGATCATTATACCGTACTTCCTCGCCGGTCCAATGTGGCTGACGCACGCGGCCATCCGCTCCTAAATAATATTGTTCCATGACACGTTGCGCAACAGATAGTCTGCTTGAGATAGATGCTTTAGATTAAATAGCATCATGAGAACTGTTCACAATTAAAATTGTGAAGAATTTACTACGACAGTAAACTTTGTTATTGTCACACATAGTTAGTACGTCTGTGGGAACGGAGATGTTCCTCGTGTGTCGTGTGTCGTGTGCACTGCGGTAATGAACGTAATGCTCGGCTGACACCGACCGCGCGCCGGTGTGACCCGTGTCGCCGCGCGCCGGGCGGCACCACGTGGCCGCTGTCGACAATCAGTTCTGCAGAAGATCGATTTTTAGCCTGTCGAGTACTAAGTGATGGTCACTGCGCTGTACTCAGTACTGTGCTGTACTGTGCACCAGCGACGGGAACATCGGCGGTGTGAGGGCCGCGACCTCGGACTCCACGGCGAAGGTTCGCACACCGACGCCGCGCCGCCCCGACGCCCCTAATTGTAAAATAATAACCAATAATAACGCTCCACTGCAACTGGATTGATTTGCCAACTTACTCATTTTCAACTACTCGGCGATGTGCTTTGTTTAACCGTATCAAATTAGGTTAAGTGTTCACCGCTGTTCGCTGTTCGCTCGGCGCTGCGGTCGAAACGTTTCCATCGCCGTTGAAGTTATTACGGCATCTGCGTGTGTCAGGAGTTGCGACAATCTGATAGCTCGGGTTTGTTATTTTCGTAATAGTGCGGGCGCGACACTGTCGATGTCGCCCGCGTTGAGCGACATTGGCGCGACAGAGCGCATGGTGCACACTCAACTCGCACGCTACGTCTAATATCGTATGGTAATGACTTAATGAGCCGAAATTCGCGCAGAATTAGGTCGAAGCATACTAAACTCGCCGGTCGAATTCAAATATAGCATGCTCAGAGAAATCTTCGTAGCAATACTTCTAATGCAAATACTTAGCAATTATTATCATTGTTTGTGTGCTGATTTCGTGCTCAGTGGCACGCGGCTCACTGCCTGAAGCTGTCATGTCTCTACGTTACATCCGTATATAAGTATAAAACAAAGGCATCGTGTAGATGATTGAGGAATAAAAAGATTCATGAGAACATACGAATAGTTGATAATTTTCAAACTACTTGCTGCCCGTTCGTGTGTGCCTCACTGCTGCACTGTACTGTAGGAGGATGCCTCACTGAAGGGAGAAGGAAGTGCAGTGCACGATGTGACATGGAGCGCGCCGTGTATTGATGTGGTTATGGCGTGCGCGCCGCATGCCGCATGCCGCATGTGAGACGGGCGACATCCAGTAGTGTTAGAGACGCGGCCGAGGGGATCCACAAAATATGAACTCGAAACGTTGCCGCATGTTATTGTACAAGCTGTCAGCGCCGTCCACTTTGCGGAACACTTACACTTAATTAAAGCGTGTGCGTACGTGGGGAGCACGAGCGCAGGTAACACACGCTCGTATTTAAAGGTTTCTACGTATTATGTTTTGGCGGAAAATAATGTTGAAAACAATTACTCACAACACTTCCTTATGCTCGTGAATGTGCAACAAGCGGGAAACATATTTAAATGTGACCTTAAATTATGAATATTGTTTAACCTTAGCGTGTCGTCACCGGCACGGCCCTGAGCAGACTTTCGCTCGTCGCCGAACGTTTCCTATTGATGTAATGACAGACGCAAGGTTTGGCAACCATCGGGCGCATCTCTCGTTCATTAAGCGATCTTATTGAATACCTAGATGCAGCATGCTGTGCGCTGCACTAGCACTCCTACATAGCGTGGCCGAGTGGTTGCGACGCACGCGGCACCAGAAGCTCAGCGTTCTCGTCTCGGATATGTCCAGATTCGCACTCGGACATTATTGACGGACGTTTATTACGAGTCCCCGATTGCATCGTATTATATTCGCGTTAGGCTTTCAATCGTGTCGCAATTAAATGACTGCAGCGAATGTCGCGTGTCGCACTGATCAGTATCGAGGTGGAAGGGTCTGGTATCATGATGTGCAGTCTCACCGCGGGCGGACGCGGTGAGGGCAACTTCCCGTGGCGGCGATAACACGGTGCACCGGGACCTTTGCTCAACGCCCATTACTTACGAGTACGTACTACGACTGCGATATAATTAGCGGCGGATACTTGCACACGCGAGGTGTTACATGTCGATCAAGCGTGACGCAGCACTTTACTGTGGACTAACATTCTTACGGACGATGTTGCAGAACACTTGGTTTTCTTGAACATTAATTGATGTGAGACCACTTTGTTCATTAGCTATTATTATAACAAGGAAAAAAACAGCAAGAATTACAGATGCGCTGAGTTTGTAGCCAATTTTATCATCTAATTACAGCTTGTCCTACATTGAGTTGTTACATATTCGGCGCGGTTTTAAAACATCTGGTTTTGAAGTATTGCTGAAATAACAAGCGTTGTTGTTAAACCTGATCTCATGTTACATGGCAGGCAGGCTGCTGAACTTTATGTTCGGCCATAAACGTTAGCAGAGCGAGTGTCGCGGGGCGAAGGGAGGCGGGGGGCGGGGGGTGGGGGCACGGCTGTGGGCTATTTGCACAACACCCTTTCACCGCGCGCTGCTGGTGCTGGTGGTGGTGGTTGTGACTCATAAAGGAAAAAACCCAAATCTGGAGAATGTTAACGTCCTCGGGCGCCCTTCGACGACGCCCACCCAACACTATGCACTCAGAAACGAGCCGAGTGGCGTCAGCAGCTCGGCCGGGGTCACTGCACCTACCTACGCCGATGGAGTCTAGATTCGTTTATAGACAAGCTATAAGTTGAGACATAGTATCACTGACTCAACTTGTTAGACGAAAGTCCTTCAACGCTATTAAGTAGTTAGTACAGATAATCAGTTTCAGAGCTACTGCGCGTAATTATGACAATGAGATTTGTATGTTATACATAATGTACATGTGCCGGGATCTGAGGTGACGACGGCAACCTCTGTTACAAGCAGGTTGTGATTGAAGTAACTAGATATTTGTTGAAGGGTCATTTTACTCGTGATTATGAACAACTCTTATAATAGGAACAACATTACAACACTGTTATGATGGCAGTAAAGGGGGGGAGGAGACATTACGGGAAGCTTCTATGAAAGCGTGCGGCCGAGACTAGACGTAATGTTAACCTTTTACTGCGACGGCGATATTTCTGGTTGGATTGTGATGCAACGCTAAGTAGATACAATTACATACAAATATAAGTATACATGTACAGTTTCAGTACTTTCTAAACGGAACCGCGGCTCATCGGCGAGCGCCGTGACGCAACCGACGCGCCGGCACCGGCCTATCTGCGCGACGCGTCGGGAACCAACACTACGTCGACACAGTCCTGCACGAATAACGCTTGGGCGCGCTATGCACGAGTGGCGCCTGGCGGACAAAGCTTATAATCTCAGCACGATTGTGTGCTGAACTGTACGTATGACACGCGGCGATCTCGTGCAGTTCTCGTCACACGCTGATCAGAGCGACTGTGCGAAATATTTTATGAGATATTTGAAGTGAACGACGTGCATATGTTGTGGAAGCGTTAACGGTTCATAAAGTTATTATTATACGCGGTATGGCAAGTGCGGCAAGCGTCCGCGCAAGCACACCGAGCGTTGCGCAGGCGCGCGCCGGATGCGCCGGGAATGTGATCGATATGTTTCACATCACAGCACCGCCGCCCGCGCGCTTCCACTGCAGCACATTTCACCTCGGACCTTCAGCCGCGTCCTCACGTGCCGGACCTTGAAACACTCGCGCCCACGTTGGTCCAGTTTCAGCGCTACATGTTATTATCGTCATACTTCCAAAAAGGCGAATATGTGCAGTGAGCGGCGCGCCGAGGTCGCCGGTAAAAGTTGCACTCGTTCACATTGGCAACACGAGCAGGACTTGACGCGTTGCTGTCACACGGAACCGTAACAACCGCACCGAGTGGATACTGCAACACAGCTCAAAGTTCACCGGTTACGCCCTCCAGCCACACAGCTCACCTGTCGAGCCGCCCCCCTACCCGCACCCGCGCCCGACTGTAGCTTATCTCTTCACTCCATTGCATCACGCGTCTGCCTTGTTTTGTCCGCTTGTTGCATGTTGTACCTGTCATCTGGTTTATTGCAATTGATTTTCAACTTTAGATTGAAAGTGAATAACCTCGCATGACCAAAATGTTGCAATGTTCCATCAAAAGCAAAAGTTATTAACAGAAATGTTTAGCTAAACATGTTGAAATTGAAACTCCGCAAAAAGTGCATTTTGTCGGATACTGTTGGTCACTCATGAGTTGTGCTGTTCTTTGAGCTGCCGAGTCGTTTTGTTTGAGGGCTTCCCACAAGCGCCCGGCGCACGTTCCCACACTGCAGCGACGCGACAAAAACGTGAACATTGCCAACATGCATGACAATGCGTGTGTCCTGAGCGCAGCGCACAAGAAGTGCTCCCATTGCGCACCGACACCCGCCGGGTTCCCACAAGTGAACCTAACAAATAACAAACAATATGTTCTCAAGGACAAATTCTAGCGCCAGAAAAAGAATCCTAATTGTTTAATTACAGCCGTTTGCAGACAAAGCGGTTAATTTTATTGATAGCGAGCATTTAGCTACGAAACCGAACAGATATTAATCAAAAGTATTTCAAGCCCTCACTGACTGACGCTGGTGAGCGGACATCTATTATGAATACCTAGTTTTAATAAATGAGTTATGATCACCATTGTATTCATAAACTTGCAACTGTTTTATATATATACTAGTATGCTTACATCGATTGAACAAAAAACATGAAGTGAATATCTACCAACAGTCGACCAGCGCAGATTACGAAGTAACAAGTTGTCGTAGAGCAGCTCAAGTTATGAAATTAAATATCAATGTTGTTATTAAGGTCAAAATTATAATTGAACTTTCCGGTTGTTTAAACGAACGCTATTTGTACGAAATAAATTAAACGGTAATTGAACAACAACTGGATTGCTACGAAGTTATAATTCTTCGACCTAACTCCCCGTGTAAAAGACATCAACGCATGGCAACACCTTTCGTAGCACCGCGCACCGTAGCGCTGCTACGAGTTATGTTCGCTTGTATTGTCGTTTGAAGCGTTCAGATATCAGTTTGATAGTGAGTAGCGAGGGATATGAGAGCATGCCGAGCTGTCGTTGTGGGAAACTGTAGAGGTGTGCCCAAGTGGAATATGTAGGTCTGCTACGAGCTACGAGCGGCGTAGTTGCGCGCAACGTCGCGTCGCTTCGCCAACGAGCCTTTGTGAACAAACGTTTGTCTAGTCCTACAGTACAGCATTTTTACATTTGCCTTAAACTAAACTCAGTTGCAGTAACTGTAACTTTCCCTGCAACTAGTTGATCACATTGAAAGTGAACTTTAATGGTTGAAGTCAAGGAAACATTATTTAAATATAAATTATAAGCTTGACAGCTTTAGTACCGCACACTTCAGTGTTGAATGATGTTATCTTGACATTTAAGTTAAATTAGTGTTTTATGCAAGTATTTACTGCAATTAAGTACTCAGGATTGTTATCGATCGTATAAGTTATACGAAGCGATGGTTGGAAGCCAGGTGTCCGTGTGTTATCTTATTCAATGATTACAGTTTGCATGTCTTGTTTCGAATTTGCGAATTCATATTTTAAAAAAAGTATGCCATTTAAATTGTGATGCAGGAGGCGAGGCGCCATTACTATTAATTAACTTGAACACTTTATTTATGTATTGACACTATGATGCACATATAATTTTTCAGTTTAATAAATAAGAACGCGCGTATGAATAAGATAGTAATCTGTCAAGTGGTACAAGTTTACACAGCTGCGGTGGTCGGTGCCGCTCAGCGTGAAAGCGCAAGTAATTGTTCCGCGGCCGACCTTGACCCGCGCGTGCGCACTGCCACGCCCGCCGTCCGCGCCACAGAGCAGCGACGACACAGACAGAATACCCGCGTCTGACTTCGGGAAAACTACTAAAATTAACTCTTTGCGAACACACTAGAAGTTTTATTTTTATCACTTCTTTACGAGTGATGGCATGGATCCTGCAATGTGAAGAACACAGAACATTGATAAGAGTTTATAATGTTATATTAATCTACTATATTTTACTTCAAATTTCTAATTCAATTGTTATTGTAAGCAAAATAATGTAATTTTTCTTGTTTAGTTTATGCTAAGACTGTAGATCCACATAACTGTATTTTTTTAACTGTTTGTTTATATAATAATTATCTAGATTTAATATTACTTTTACTTTTGCATGCCTTAAGGTAGAGTGTGTTGGAACTGCTTTTACAATGTTTACATCTTATTTTGTACCCACATTCATGGCAAATAAATGATTTCTGATTCTGATTCTGACGTCGGTGTTTTATCAGTCTCAAAGGTAATAAATAATAACTGCAAATAAATTATCAATTTTGTGTATTAATAACGTAGTGTATTGGTAGTAGCATGAATGGGCAGAGCTAGAGGTCACGACATTCACCTCCAGCGACACGATGCGTCAGAAAAGGGTTGCTGCGTAACATTAGTGACCTCCACCGTTATATCTGTAGCGACACTACTGAACCACGGAGCATTTCACCTCTGTCTTAATCTTTATGTTAAGCAGGCTTGCTCGCAAAGGTCGCAGCGGTCATGGTTGCACAAAAAAGACGTCAACATTACGATATTTTTAGCTTTGACGTTCCGTACAGGTCAGAGGGCACACGGCACAATACAACGACGCTCGTATGACGGAAACTGGCGGGATAACTCGTCTTACTTATTGCGATAGTCACACGAATATCAAATCAAAGAATATTCATAAAATAACTAAGTACAGACCTAAGAGCTGCGCTTGAGTTAGTGTATTTAGTGCGCTGTAAAACTCGATCTAGGTACTAACATAGCAAGCTAACTCATCTGTAACACTAAGGATCCTGTTACGTAGGTTTAACAATTAGCTGAGTGCAGCGGAATGCGTGTTGTTATCCAAGGAAACATCGGTTGCCCCACTGCAACTGCCGCGGCCTGAACGAGCGGCGAGCACAACACGGTAACACGTTCATGTTGTAGAACAGTCAAGCGCTCGTGGCAGTACGCCCAGCGGGAGCACACGAACTTGCTGTTACTGACGTTATTTAATTTTGTGAACCATCAGTTCCAAGAGTATTACTAGACACAAGAATTTACAGACATCTGTGTAGGTAATGCGTGCCAACAGTCTTCGTGGGATGGATCTTGAAGAAAATATTTTTTGTTTTTATAAAATGACCACTGTCTTGTTCGTAGTAAAAGTTATCCGGTTTCCTTACCGAGCCGTAGGACGCACTTACATCAGCGGTTACCTAATAGTTCGCGAAAGGTCCGAATGTTAATGTGGCACGTTGACCGCCAACGAACACGATGACAAACACACACACATACATACGTAGTACACATTAGTGGAGGCGATTGCGCGTGTTATGAGATGTGTTCGCAAACTTAATGCGGCTATTTGATACACGTAACTGTTGCCTGTGTGTGTGTCGCTGTGCACTGTGCCTGCCGTGCACGGACACAGCGCGTCTGTGTGCGTTTCCTTTCGCCGCGCGCGCGACCTCCTTCCGCCGGCGAAAGTGGCGCACGCGCACGCCGCAGACACAACACATACAGTTGCTCAACTGATAGAGCATTACTGCTCTGAGATTTACTTCCATACATCCGAGCCGACTTAAAGTCCACTGACTTATACTGCTTCAAAAAGGTAATGATGATTCAGGATAGAGCAACTAAGTCGAGTAAACATTGTGAAATGTAGTACAAGTAGCTAATTACTTGATACATTGATTGCAAAGGAAATGACATACAGATTTCAATGGAAATGGCAAAAAATACGTAATTTCCAAATTGCAAAACTCGCTATGAAATCGCGGCCTCTGAGGTAAAATAACTCATTAATTATTTATCTGTGTCACGATGATGAGTTTTACTTATGAATGTGGCTGGTCACTGCTCCGTCACTGTGCTCACAACCAATAAGTTAGAATTGTCGTACTGCGAGCGCTGTACTGTGGCGCGGCACGCGTTGCATACAGCCTGCACACTTCGTGCTCTGATTGGACCGGTTCAATATTATGAGTTTAGTTATAATAAACACATATTTATTGCATTTGAAGAGATGTCGGTGCCGACAGACACAGTAGCAAGTATTAATTAACGTTATGCAAGACATCGTTTATTGACATCATTTTGTTTATAAAAGTAATGACGCGCGGTCTGGGCTTCCGCCATTGAATTTCAATTTAGTGAAAGATTTAAAAGCAGTTTATATGAGTGTTTAACTGGTTGAATAATAGGGAACAAAACAACAGCAGCGCGGCGGTCGGCGGTGATATAACAAGCGGGCCGTTTTTATTGAGCGGCGCTTGAGCTGATCCGACTGGCGCGGTTGTACTCGTGGCTCTCTCAGATAATATAATTGCGCTTCATTTCGCAACTTGTGCCTAGATCCGGTCAAGACACCCGCGGGGAGGGGGGCGTTATGCTTTATGGGTCAGCCGAGTGCACTCAATGTCACCTGCCTCATGGTAGTGGGCACCGAGCAGGGCTTGTTACATGAGCTCGAGTGAACTGCCTTGAACTGATACGGGCCTAACGACTGTTGTGCCCGACAATGTTCATCGCGTCACTGACGTCACACGAGTCACGACTTGACGTCTTCCGCTCCTGCAGATTGACTCTGCAGGTGACTTGTTCTCTAACGGTGATGGTCCAGTCCACGGCATTGATCTCGGTAGCTGGCTACACCGCCGCTGTTGGTACTGACCGGTCAACCTATTGATATGATTGGACACGAATCGTTATGTTTACAATTGAGTGATTAATTTATCGTGTTTATCATTGAGTACAGTTTGACAGTGTAATCTGACCTAAGCTAGTAATTGTGTGCGCGCGTCACAGTCGCGTGCTGACCTGCCGATACCGGAGAGCATGTATCGCTAACAACAGAACCTTGGGGTGATAAGAAGCAATCCTTCTTATCATCCCCATGTTGGACCGGACAGTTCTGACAGCTCTACGTGAAGTAACCGAATCAATTAGTGCGCTGGTTACACATTCGTAGATTGGTTTCGTTTAATTCGAGAGAAAAAATAATGTTTGGATATTTAAAGTTAACAGTTTGCGCAATAAATGGAAAACCAGCGCAAAAACTTAATTGAGAGCCTTGAACCAAATTAGTGTTATTGTCTCTTGGTAGTTATTGTAAATTGGACAGTTAAAGTATTACAAATGTTATTACTTATTTATGGCCAATAGAAGAGTTGAAATGAACGGCGCGGTGCAGCGGTGGTTCCGAAGTGCGCAGGCAATGCTAATGTGCGGCACACAGCGCTACACTCCGCAGTCACAGAGAAATGTGCCGCCATCATAATATTACGACGAGGAAGTCATCAGAGCTTCGAGAATATAATTACGAGTTTCGCACAATTACGCTTCATATTTTATTACACCATTACACTCGCGTTTAATATTCGCGCTCATTCCGTGGTTTAAAGTTCAAAGTGCAGTTTTATCATATCTAGATAGTATAGGATAAGTAGCTAGGTGAGTACGCTCAAGTGTGATCGTGTGTGCGGAGGTAGTTAGCACGTCGTCTTGTTGAGAGTGTATGTACACGCCGCGAATGTTAAGTAGTTAACAGGGCGTGAAAGTAAACAGTGAGTACGTCACGGTGCGGGCGACACGCGCCACAGCGGCATACTGGACCTGTGGGCTCCTGGGGAGCGCGCAGGGGAGCAGTGACGTCACCGCTTGCGTGTTGCGTATCGTGCGACCCCTTCCCCTCACCACACATCCCGCCTCACGCGCTCACTCCCATCGAGAGCGCACTATCGATTACATATCGAGTTACTTTATGTAACAGCCGATGTGGCTCCATTGCCGGGATGGTGCAACGCGAGCTGTGCCTGCCTGCCGGTGTCCGGGTCATCGATCATGCGTTCGATTCGGTCTGTTCTACTATCACTTCACAGCGGTTCCGTGTTACATTGCGCGACACACGTGAATGTTGCTGTATTCATAATATCTCGAGCTGCGACGCTGGCCACGTAAACAACTCCTCTCGCTAATCATGTCACAGGCCCACTGCCCGGCTTACTGACACAATATGTTAATCTCGTATGTACCTAATTCAGTGTGTTCCCACGGTGTGTTGCACAACACGTATGTTGCGCGTTGCGTCACACCACACACACACGCGTCCAAGTAACATCAACACCATATTGAACCTGTATCTGCACGACATCCACGAGATTGATCGAGCGATCGATTTGTTCTCGTTGGCCAACAAGTTGCAACATTACCGTCGATCCGGTATATTATGGTCATAACCAATAATGGATATCTATTCAGGTTGTTCGAATGTAGCACCTTTTACTTGACCAGCGTGACTAATGTTAAATTGAAACAAAGTAAATAGTCCGCGACATTGTTTTGATGATAGTGTTCATCGCTGCGTGTGTGTGTGAGTGTGAGATAAGACGGCGCGGTGCGCGGGGTGGGGGGCATGTCACACGGTACGCGACAATACCGCGAGATGCGCAAGTTCAAGGGCGGTGGGGTCGTCGCGCATCACGTGCGCCATTCAGTAGCATCGCGCACAAGGCCCGAGTGTCGTCCGCTATGACATCGACACCGACCACAGTGCACCGGTTGAGACAAACATGTACCTACAGAGCATCCAACCAAACAGTGGCAGGTGCTTGTAGGCGCTCCATCCAAGTTTCTCTCTTCCTGTGCACAAGGTTTCTTCTGTTTCGGTCAAAATAATACTTCTGTGAGTGTGCGTGAGTTGCATCCCGCGTGCGCATCCCTTCTCACTACAAGGTCACTGTAGCCAGTCGCGTGCGTGTGCGCACACATGTCGCCGCGCAATCATAACGGCGCTCCATCGGCGAGCATGTGACAAGTGCGCAGTGTCGAGGTCGCTGGCATGCGGCACCGGGTCACGACTCCATAGTCTTTGTCAGATTGTCAAACGTAAGGACGAGCATGTTTTTGTCAGATTGTCAAACGTAAGGACGAGCATTTGTCTTTGTCTGCCGATGGTATCTATGGACATCCAATGTGTGGTGAACATGTCATGAATATGTGGTTCCTGAGTTGCTTAAGATCTCTTCGTGCAAACATCAGAGAAAGTCTGAGTCGTCAACGGATCAATAAAGCATGTCACATCTGTCGTTTGTGGTCTCCCGCTGTGTGTGTGGTGTTCCTCTCTCACAAGCTGCCTCTGTGATCTGTTCTGTAGTAGCTTGAGCTAAGGGCTGTCTCACTGAGTAGCGACCCACTTTACGTAACGCACAATATGCGCATACAATAGTCGTGTCATGACATGACACCACATATACTCACAACAAATAAGTTGCAATATATACTATGTATATTGTACAGTACCTACACAATGCAAAGGTCTCCACTGTGAAACAGTTAAATGACTCGTAATTATTGTAGTTGCTTGAGCATGTTCCGCGGTGATTGTGATACTGTTCTGTTCTCGGTAATCATTGTTGATGCAATCGCTACTCTGTGGTTTTAGTACACTAGGTAAACCGTTTCATAGGAAACTCAAATATGTGCGATGAATGTTGATTGATGACAACACAACATTAACATAGAGCCCTGTGTGTGATATACACCAAGATGTGCGCCGTACGGTGAAGTGGCCGCTCATGGGTAAATATGAACCGTCGGTGAGTATACACAAGGATGGGGAGCTATGAGGCGAGACAAGTGTTCCAAAGGAGGCACACCGACCAGCATATGGATAGATTGTGTCTGACAAGTTAGTGATGTCTGAGATGTCGGCTACAAACGTATGAAGGATGATGATGAATGAGTACATCCGTTGTCTCCACAGTCTCTGGAGGAACAAAGAAGCCTCCTCAGCTTTTCACTAGTCACTCCCAACACCTAGTATTTTGAAACGCTCGGTTTCGACCAAATTCAAACAAAAACATAAAAAATTTCCATCTTTCAAAATTGCACTCTGACCATGTTACATGTGTACAATGTTCTAAAAGCGTTCTCTTGTATCTTTTGTACACAGAAACGATTACTACTCGAGGCAATCGTTACTGCAAATTACTGCACTTTTATGCTAAAAGAAACTAGTAAGAGACATGTCAACAAAAGACTGATGAAGTGCCTGCGACTAGACTGCTTCCAGTCTAGTCGCAGGCACTTCATCAGTCTTTTGTTGACATGTCTCCGTCGCAGATGTCACGATGTGTGAAATCGGTAGTTCCGAACTAATGTGACTTGCGTTAAACTCGAGCAGGAGCTGACGGACACGAGAAAGTTTAATATCCCGTGAGTGGAGCAAAGCGCGCGTCAGCGACCTCCGCACCAGCGCCGCGGGTCGCGGGCGGCGCTCGATACCCTTGTTCTTGTTTCCACTTCGTTTATTGTCCGATTAATAATCATTGGCAATGACAAGTGCCCCCGAAATGAGAACATTTGTGCTGACCCCGCGTGACCTAGCGCGGCTGTCTGCGCGCGCCGAGCGCGTCAGCCATGTCTGATCCACATCTTTTAGTTGTCTGGCCCTTCCTTGTGTGTCCACTGAAGCGCATCGCCCATCTCTGTCACAAATTCTGAGTCAATGTTTAGTGTTACCGTCGTCACCTCAACACACTAAATATATAAATGTACTACTATATAGGTACTACAAGTAACTCTTGACTTATGACTTATACAAGGTGTAACATAATAAACGCACAACCTCTTGTGTGATGTTTCGGAACATGAAACTGAACAACTTTTGTTCTTCGCGAAGCCGTCAACCAAGCATTTCGTACATGAAACCAAGTAGTACACGGCGCAAAACATATTGCTGGGAAACAACTTTCTTTTTGGCGGAAAAAGTCATGGTTTACGATAGCTCTCAATGTAACGCACCCAAAACATTGTGCTGATGCATTGAATAATACAGGGGTTAGCGAGGAATTTAAAGTAGTGTTAAATTGAAAAAGGTGATAAAGTTGGAACTTTGACCTTCAATATCTCCGTAACTAGAAGATTCCAAGGTAGGGTCCACAACAAAAAAAAATATTGCAATGACGGTACGAACAAGTGCCTCTCGGCTTCGTTAAGAGTATTTAAACATCCGTTATGTGCCCAAATCTCAATATGTCCAGACTATATTTATTTGACTATTTTGTAGTCAACAGTAACAACACTACCATGAACGTATAACAAACATTCGGAAGCTCACACCGAGTTTTGCTTGAGATTCGCGCGCCGGGCGTTGATGTCTTCCGTACCGCAGCTGCTGAGTCGGTCAATGGCTCAAATATAATTTTAGAATGGATTGAGGAAATTGTAATACTTAGTTATTTATAAGTTCAGTAAAAACGTTGTAAAAGAGATCGGTCGTAAACATTAATAGGATAGATTACAGTACAGTGTAATGTGGCCTCACGATTTAATAGCCTTTATAAGTAGAACACGTAGGACACTGGCAGTAGGGTGCGTACAGTAGTGCGAGTTGGGCAACAGGTCAGGGCGCGTGAGACGCGTCTGCCATGCGACGTGTGAGGGCAGGGGTCAGGGGGGCAGCGATGATCTATCTCACAGATGGTGAAGAAGTTGGGGAGTTACCCCCAACTTCTTCACCATCCATTCCATTCCATTAAAGAAATCTGGCCATGTTATAGTAACCAGTTAGAACGTCATAATTCTAACTGGTTACTATAACATGGCCAGATTTCTTTACTAAAAAAAATCAAAATGGTTTAATCATTTTGACTTTTTTACTACAGGAAGACAGACAAAAATGTAATAATAGCTCCAGAGAAGGAAACACAAAGACTGAAAAACAGAATACCATTGGATAGAGTGGAGAGATGCTTGCTTGGATACACCGGGGTACGGTAGGGTAGGGTAGGGGTACGCCCCAAATACAAAAAAAAATCAAATTAATAACTAATGAAACTGTGCAAATGATAAAATTCAAACTTTCGACATTTTTGATCTCAAGAAAGATTAAAATTTCAACATCAATTAACGTTAATTGAGCATGTTCTGTATTTACCGCTGCACTGTGTTGAGGGTGGCGACTGTAGAGGGACCGGGGAACAATCTAGTCGGGGACGCTAGATGCGAAGTTGCAAATTAGAAACGCGCAAACCGAACAGCTCACGAGCGAATCAGAAGTAAACAATGAGTGTCACTGTCCACCAAGCAATGAGCCACTTATAATTGGATGTTTCGGTCAGCAAGCACTCATCATTCAATTTAGTTTTTAGATATCTGGTTTAACTGTCGCAAGGGGTAGAGTGGGGCGAGGAGACGAGAAGGGGGTGCGGTGGGGGTATTCGGTCATGTCGTGACCTTGACCGCGACGGTCATACTTTCCTTTAAAGTCCAACCCAAGTTTGTCAAAGCAAAATATAGAATGTTAGATAAGATGACATGAAATGATTGGAACGCTCCGCCGTCCGTTACATAATGGTCAAGCGACCCACTTGTGTACGAGGAAACCTATCGCGTCGTGACGGACGGACGGTTTGTCTGTGCGGAGCACCACGTGCGTGACGTCACGCACCACCTGCGCCGTGTTTGTTTACATCTCACTATCAGGTCACCGGCCATCCCGAGCGCGGCAGCAACACTCAGCGAGCAAGTTGCGAGCTGACGGTACAGGAACAATGCTCCAATTTTTAATTAAGTATAACAAATTAAATAAGCGACAAAGTGGAGGGCAAAAGCGGCTCGGCTCAATGTTATCGAAATCGCTTTCAATCGTGCGATAGATCGATATTGTGTGTCGAAACGCGCCCAATGTCGGGCGGCGAGGTTGCGCCGCACCGGCATCGGTGAAGCAACGGACTTCAATTGCACTACATTCCGTTCAGCGGCGAGATCGCCTCAGAGCTCAGAGGTCCAGGCCCGGCGCCCGGCGTGGTCCGCCAGCCCGGGCCAGGGCGGCGGCCTCTAGCTCACTTTCGGTTTCATAACGGGTGGTGAAGCGGAAACATCGCGCTTATGCAAGCGCGCGTGCTGTTGAGTGTAAGTGTGTGTGTGTGCGGGTACGTTACCGAGCGGCGGCGAGGCGGCGAGGCGCGATGTGGAGACACGTACGGGAGCTGGGCTGCTGGCGTGAGAGGTCCGGGGACACGAGCGATCGGAGCGGGCGCGCGCGACCGAGTGCTGCAGCGGCCGGCGCCGGCGCCGCGCCTGCCCGCGCCCCCCACCCGCCGCCCCCGCCCCGCTCCGCTCCCGCTGAGCAGCCTCTCACCGGACACCGCTGTAAGTTTTCCGCGGCGCACGGTTTTCCCCGTCTACGTCTCCTACGCATAGAGCTTTTAGTATCGCAAAGCGCGCGATGTTGAATATCTACTTGCCACTATAGTTTGAGGAGTTGGCGTTGTTCAAGGAGCTGGTCCTAACACATACGTTAATCACTAACTTTTATCGTTGCGACGTCATAAACAACGGCACGCATGCCGATGATGTCATCTGAAGTCTGTCATCGAAAGAGTATGCTGAATCTCATCATCCTTAGCTCACTGCTGAGTCGTATGTCCATCTCGCCGCCGGACGACCAACATTTCTTTTTCCAGTATTTGGATACCGATCGGTCACAGATTTCCTCCACCTGTCATCACCGCGCCTTTCTGCGTGTACTGTCGAACTCCGTTTGAGTTACTTAACGCAACTTCCATTTTTTCTTCAATGGAAGACCTTTGTGTCGTACATCGTCCATCGTACATCGTACGTCTTCCATTGAAGAAAAAATGGAAATTCGGATTTTGACGTTAAAAACTCGGTCTACCTACCAGCTTATGCCGAGCACGGCACACTCCTCGGCTCTCTTTGCATCTCGCAGCCTGTACAAGTGTACAGTGTCCTGTGCAAGCTTCCATGTTTCAGCACCGGCCGTCAGACGTGGGCAACACACTGCAAGATGAATAAGTACTAGTACTAAAGCTTTATTTAATTCCATGCAAAATTACATTACGTTATTAATAGTTGAAATTTGAAAATAAAATAAAAGGGTAAAAGCCTCCTCGAAAGACTTCAGACAGAATATAAACATTGTAATTAGGATTCCAAATTTGAGAGGCATATTTGAGATGGCTACGGACAAAAGCACGGTATAGAATTTTCATGGTTCATTCAACTCAGAAGAGACCCTAAAAATAAAACCCAACGCTTTAGAAGCCTTGTTGTCAATATACGCATCAAACAAAAGCTTCGAGAGTTTTGAGGCCCAACATTCAACATACGAGACAGCAGGTCTAGTCATAGTTTTGTAAATCTTCCCCTCGAGTTAAATGCAGGACTCACACATTGTTCCCATGACCTGCCGCCATTTCATTCATCCATCGATGTGGTGTTGTATTGTTGACTGTGCCTACTATACGTTTTATACGTATTTTATTTCACATAGGCCTAGTTGCGCATCTAGGCCTATGTGAAATAAAATATTTTAAAACGGTAAATTTATAGGGTAATAATTTATAGACTATCTAAAACTCTGTAAATTTACCGTTCATGAATCGAATTATTGATTGATAACTTATGTATCACACAGCGTGAGGAGCTTCTGTTGTG
Source organism: Xestia rhomboidea (assembly GCA_963853795.1). Classification (NCBI taxonomy): domain Eukaryota; kingdom Metazoa; phylum Arthropoda; class Insecta; order Lepidoptera; family Noctuidae; genus Xestia; species Xestia rhomboidea. Next base: position 17,534,688 of record OY970778.1, read on the forward strand.
ATTGTTGACTAACACGTATGCCTTATACACACAAACACACACACACACACACACACACACGCAAAAACACAGCTGTGATGTAATACTAGTAAGTAGGTCTGTTTAGAGTGGAGCCTTTTTTGTGCGCCTAGTGTACCATGCATTAGTAGGTAAAGCTATATTCTTACGTCATGATAAACCTATGTTCAGTATTATAATCTAACTACAAAAGATCGACCTGCGAACTGCGGCGCGCGGCGGTTGAGCCACTCATGGCGTCTGTGTGCTGGACGGACAACCAAGTGTACAATTGCGCGTCGCGGTCGGTGCCAACAATTTGAAATTCGTGGTGCCTTAAAATCGTAGCAGTAAAAGTCAATGTAAGTACTATACGTCACTGGTTGGTACCAACTTAGTATCCTGCAGTTTCAGCTGATGAGACCTTATTCGTGATGAGTTGCGCTCAGTTGTGCTGTGTTGCGCTCAGTGGTGTTATGTTGCGCTGTCTGTTGGTCGTAAGTCCTCTGTGCATGCGCTGCTCAGTGTCGCAAGGCGCGCGACCACTCACTTGCTAAATAAAATATTGTAATTTTATGACCCTTTGTAACTTTGTATATTCGACCCTGTCTAACATAAGTCGTAAATCATTTACTAAGACTGCGCAATAATTAGCGAATGTAACGAACACGTCGAGCGAAGTAGAGGTGGCGGGTCGCAGGTCACCGCGCGCGCCGGTCGCGTGTCGCAGGCGCACGCAACGGGCGCGGGCGCAGGTCGCCGCCGAAGGTCCCGGTGCGACATTTGTGGCGCGTGTCATATGTCACAACAATTAACATTGTTGTAAAGTCAGTTGGCGGCAGCCTCCGTCCTCGCCTTTGAATGTGCGGCCCCTTCCTACTGGTCTCCAGTGTCCGTGAGCACGCGAGCCCGCAGACTGCCGCACACTTAGTGGCCCCGGGCTGCGTGCCCCGCGCATTGAGGCGGCGGCTCATGTCTACGTATATGGTGTAGCCACCCATCAAAATAAAGTGGTAAATTGCATCCGTTCTGAGTGCTGCATGCGGACAATCAGAATGTTACATAGTATGTGTTCATCAAGTGTAAGTCGTTACAGGTAAAGAGAAAAGTCGTTATTATTGACTAACAATTGTAACAATGACGAGGAGGAGAGGGAGGGGGAGGGGCAGGGGCACTTGTCGTTACGCTATGCTTAGGTTTTTGCTCGTTGCAGATAATAACATATTCAATTTGGTGAGTGACATCGTCATTGTTTGCGTCAGTCTCACCGACTCCGTCCCACTACCCCCCCCCCGCCCCACCCCTGCCTGCTCTCTCTCCTCCCCGGCGCTTGGGGCCGCGCCTTGGCTTAGTTTTCTCAGTTTACGGCTAATTAATATCAGGTAATAGATATTTTTACGGTTTTTTCGTTAATAATAAGGGGGGCAAACAAGAATGCGGCCCGCTTAGCGCTGGTCGTGTCACACGCTTAGTCAGAGCAGAGTTCGAGGACCTCAACATCGCATCGCGGACGTGAGCTGCCTCGCCTGCATACGCGCATTATATACAAGATGGCACCTGCTGAGTGCTGACCCCTTGCACCCTCACGCCTGGCAGTGTGTCATGTGGTGATGTGGTCCTGGCTGCCCGCATCCGTAAAGTACGTCAAGCGTGTCCTGTTATTGTGTGCTACATATTTGATGTAACGACCAATTGAAGCAGCTACAGTTGATCTTAAACGAATATATAGCCTTACGTAAAAGTTGTTTTTGAGTTGTTAATTCATGTGAAAGCAAACGCCTTCAAACTCGCGACCGGTTTCACGGATCTGACGTTTTACAGTTCAATGTGAAAATAATTAATTAGTTCAATAGAAGTATGGAATGAGTGCACGTTTGCGCTCGGTTTACGGCGGTTTAATGGTATACGGCCTCTGACGGCGCCCCCGGCAACTATCACTGTTTAACCTAATTTATAGTAAACAGGTTAACGCGCTGTCCTCGACCGCCTCGACTGCGACGTCACGGCGGCACAGCAGCGCTGCGGTGTCGTAACCGCGCGGTCGACGCTCGTCGCGCCTTGACCGCGCGCAGCCTGCAGCCGCTCCCGCACCGCATGTGTCGCACAGCAGTATGATCTTATGCCCCTTCAGAGAGTGCATGCGTATCAGTGCAGTATTGATTTTAAGTAGAACGGCACTTGCAAAGTTGCAGTGTGTTGTGGATCGCATGCGTCGGTGTGCGCATGCGTGCGGCACACAGCACTTTCGAGAGACGTAGAGCAGAACAGCACAATGGGGGCACAATGGGCTACATCCCTCAAAAGCTGCATGTACTCGTAAGTGGGGCACGTGACCCTGGGTAGTCAGCGAGGTTACCCGTGCGGTGTTATCACCGATGTCTTAATAACTCTGTGTAGTACGAGCCGATGTGAGAAGACGAGACAAGTAAGACAAGTCAAAGGCAGAAAGCTTTCCTTTTGTTTTATCATATTCCTTCCACGAGCACCGAGCGCCGCCTCACCTGTGATACTGTTGTGATTGCAATGTGATTGTTTCAGTGAGTGAGCGCTCAGTGTCCGCGCGTCCGTGTCCGTATGTCCGTGTCACTGTCCCCGATTACTCTCCGTGGATGACTCTCACGATTCCATCACTCGCTCCGCGAAAGCGTTACGTCACACTTGCAGGCGTAAACTTATGAGGATAACTGGTCATTTATGCCAACAGTCGCAGGACAGTGCACATGCCACAGTGTGCACTGTGCTGCCCGGCCCCGCGCGCACCTGCCGTCGTGTTCGGTAGTTGTGTATGCGAGCGTGTGGACATCGCCCACCGCGCTGGGCCGCTGACGCTAACAGATGATCGTATCTTAATCTTCTTGATGCAAATATGACATACATAAAAAAAACATATATGACATTCTTACTAGATGTGATATGGTATGAAGGGCGCGGGTAGCGGGTTGCGTCGCGCGTGTCTATTGCGTAGACCGCGGGCGCGGCGCTTGTGAAATGTTTCACTAAATAGTTAATTGGAACAACGTTAAGACGCGAGGGTCGGCTGCGTTGCGACATCGTCCACTGATACTCATTTATATCTGACCAGTGCGCCGGTCGCTGCACTCTGCCGCCAGCTGACAGCTGCATCACCCAGTGCACCGAGCGCACGGACAACGATAGTAATCATTGTGTTCTGAATAGAACACTCACGCGTGTGGTACAAGGAACACGATAAAGCGACGAAGCTGAGAACCTAGATGTGTCTACATTGTACCTACGTCGACGAATTCTGGAATCGCGGACAAGGCGAGTCCAGAAATTATTATTAAACTAGCTTATGCCCGCGACGTCACCCGCGTGGCGTTCGATAATTGTCCCACGGGATTGTACTACCGCGACGCGCGATACCGGGATAACAACTCCTATGTGACAGAGAGAAAACCTGTATAGGTTATGAACTATTTGTGTGCCAAATGTCATCGTAATCCGATCCGCCGTTTTCGTGTAAAAGAGTATCCATCCAGCCTCTCAAACTTTCGCATTTTTAGTGAAGAAAGAAGAAATTTGATTGTTGTTTTGAATTGAAATTTGATTGTTGTTTGTTTTGAATTAGATTGGAACTATATTGCGTTGTTAACATCAATGGTGCTTACCTGTCTCACTTATGATTTGCTGATGACCTCGTGCTTTTTGCTGAAAACTTTAAGGATCTCCAGAAGATGCTTTAAAATTTTTATAATGCCTCTTTCAAAGCAGGACTTAGGATGAATATGGCCAAGACGAAGATTATGGTAAATTTCTCCAGCAATTCGAATCCTTCTTTCAAGGTCGGAAATGAAAGGTTGGAGAAGGTCGACCGTTGTCTATCATGGTCATATTCTTTCCTTTGGCAAGAAGCATCAACCAGCGGAAGTATCGAGAGGAATCCAACTAGGGTGCGGTACTTCAGCTAAATGGAAGACATTCTGAAACCAGACAAAATTCCACACTGTCTGAAGTTCCGTCTCTATAATCTGTGTGCTCTGCTCACCATAATGATTCGACGACTCTAATGGCGCAGCGGTACTGAGGCTGCCTTTCGTTCGTAGGGTCCCGGGTTCGAATCCCGGTAGGAGCAAATGTTTGTGTGATGAGCTTAAGCATTTGTTTCCGAGTCATGGATGTTTATATGTATAATAAGTATGTATTTACAAAACAAAAAAAAAGTATCTATGTAGTATATCAACTATCTGGTGTCCACGGCACAAGCCTCGTTGCTAAGTGTGGCACTAGATGGCACTGTGTGTAATGTCCAGCGATATTTATTTATTTATTATTACCATGACGCGCGGTACTGAGACGTGGACGCTCACACAGGAGGCTGTGTACAGGTTCAGAGTAGCACAGAGAGCCATGGAGCGTTCCATGCTCGGCATAAAACTAATAGGCCGAGTGCCATCGTCGAGAAATAGGTTTTGATTTATGAGAAGTTTCAGCAGAATATACCTGTTCCTCGCCCACTCCAATGTCGCTCTTGAGCACTCGCATACTTAACTATTTGTCTACAACCTTGTAAAAATTGGTTATCTCACGTATGAATGACGTCTAACAAATGACATACTACGTAAGCTTATCAGATTGATTATATTCTAATAGGATTATTCATTTCATAACATCTCTTTAAATATCTGTTAAAATTAATAATTCATTTTATTAATGTTTCATCCATGTTTTTGATTGCTTTGTATACAGCTTGTACCAGAAAGGTGTGTACCACATTTAACAGAACACACAGATTTTAGAGTCGGAACTTCAGGCAGTGTGGAATTTTGTCTGATTTCAGAATGTCGTCCATTTTTTAAATTTTTTTTTCGTGTCTCTTGCTCAGAATAGTTACAGCACTGATGACAATATTTAAGTCACTTGTTTAATTTAGCTTTTTTTTTTATTTACAAAATTTTCTTACCTTTGTATAGATTCTTTTTTTTACCTATTATTTGTAAATGAGTGAACATTACAATGTTCACACATTTACAAATAATAGGCTTTGTAGATTCCCAGATGCTTGCTAATAAATTATTATTAACAAGCATCAAGCATTTATTATTAAATAATAATATGGCCTTTATTCAGATCTCTTTACAATAATTTAAACTTAAAAAAATTGACACTAGACTTATAAACTATTTTACTAATATCTGTTGTTTTGTTATCTTTCCTAGATCTGTTTGCCAGTCGGCAAAGGCCTCCTCCAACTTTTCCATTCTTTTCTTTTTTGTGCTACTCTGTTCCACATGACTCCTGCCACTTGTCTTATGTCATCATCCCACCTTTTATGCGGTCTGCCTCTCTTTCTTTTGCCTTCTCTGGGGTACCATCGTGTCACTCTTTTGCTTCATTTGTCGTGTCCTCTTATTGCGTGGCCAGCCCATCTCCATTTAAGTCTTTTGATTTTTGTTGTTACATCTGCATTTTTTGTTTTGTTTCTAATGACCAGGTTTTTCAATCTGTCCGACTTTTTAACATTTAGCATGCTCCTTTCCATTGCATATTGGCAAGTTGGTTTGTTCAAAATCGCTTGATTTAAAGCCCATGATTGGCAGCCGTACGTAAGAACGGGTAGTATCCCATGATCTGTCCACGAAGTAGACACAATAGTTAAACAATGGCGTCTCGACCAAATCGGTCATTCAACAGATCATGATTTATACAGGTGTTGAACAATTTACTTTTTATGTTTATATGAAGCTTTTTGTCTTTCATGGCTTCTCTCAAGCTCCAGTATCTCTTCCAGCTATTTGCAATTCTTCTCTCCACTTCTTTTCGCAAAGGTTCTTTTTGAGTAATAAATTGTCCCAGATAGATGTACTCGTCAGTATACTCAATTATTGTGTTCCCTACTTCTATGGTATGTTAGTTTCCATTTGTCATCACTCTAGTTTTATCCGGATTCAGTGTCAGCCCAACTCTCTCGCTTTCTGTCGCAAGGACTTTTATCATGGTGTTTAAGTTTTCCGATGTTTTTGCCAGTAGCCCTACATCGTCTGCAAATCTCGGATGGGCCAGAAACACGCCATCTACTTTAATTCCTAGATGTTCCCAACTAAGTCTTCTGAAAATTGATTCCAGAACTGCGGAAAATAGTTTCGGGGATAGGGGATCTCCTTGTCTAACGCCTTTTTCCACTTTAAAATCAGCGCTTTTCTATTTGAGTTGAATTCTTGCTGTGCTGTGCCTGAACGTTTCTTAATAGTCTGATGTATTTCTGTTCAATACCTTGTTCTAATAGTGCCTCCCTTAATCTTTCATGTATTAGAGAATTATATGCTTTACTATAGTCAATAAATGCGACGTACTATGTAAGCTGGTATTCAATATATTTCTCTAAAACTTGACGCACTACGTGGATATGGTCGATTACCGAATAGTCTTTGCGGAATCCTGCTTGCTCGATCGGTTGGTGTTCATCTAGGTTTTTTTCAATCCTTTTTAAAATGATCTTAGAGCGAAAATCTTATATACGTTGTACATAAGGCTGACAGGGCGATAATTACCAGATCCTTGTTAACTTTTGTAAAATATTTTTCTGTTTTACATTTTTGTTTAGTAAGCAACGACCTATCGTTGGGCCTACGCTGTCCCCCCATACTTATGTACTAATGCTGTAACAAAATAATATTGTAATACCAAATGATTTGAAAAGAGTAACCTTCTTGCCGGTTCTTCTCCATGGAAACGACCAACGCGAACCGTGCACCTTTTTCGACATTTTATAAGTGCCCATCTAGGCCTATGTGAAATGAAATATATCAATTTTGTTTTTTTCATGTTATGAAATAAAATCTAGATGGGTGTCCGGTATTGGTAGCATTTTTCAATCAATATGTCTCAATGTTTTGAAAATCCAGCTTAGTCTCCGAACCCTGTTAGTGACCTGCTCAAGGTTAGGGTACCAAGATAATATCTGGTCAAGTATGACACCCAAATTAATTTCTCCAAGATTTTCGATGTAGTTGGAAGGACAGACATCGGCCTGTAGTTGTTGAGGTCGTCTCTGTCCCCACCCTTGTGAAATAAGGGTTGCCGGCAAGATACCGTCTTTAAAACAGAGATTTGCAAGATGGGTTACAATTGGAACTACTTCCTTACGTATATACTTTCAAAATCCTATGGAGATATTGTCCCAGCCAGCGGCACTATCTGCCTTTAATTAAGCTCATCAAAATTCTGTCTGCTGCATTGAGGTCTGAGTCCAAGAGTGCAAAGGAATGAGCTTGTGTTGACAGTACTACTAGGTTACTAGGTACATAATTAGGGTCAATATTTGTTGGGCTAGCTATTTGTCAATACTTACGAAATAATTATGAATAAAGTTTGCTGATTCATTATGGGTCAAATTAATATTAATTTCAATGTTTTGACTTGTTTACAATTCGCCATTTGAATATAGTATAAAATGGTTAAAATGCCTGCTTTCAAATGTGCTAGTTTATTTTCCGCAGTCAAGTTTTATTAGTTTTTTTTATTACTTTTTTCGGAGTGAAAAATCACGTTTTACGGTAGGATTCAATGAAACGCATTCAAAACAATTTGCATTGGTTTTTCAAGTTAGTTATGATATTAAAAACTGTAGTTGGAACATTGACCTCGAATATCTCAACAACTAGAAGGTTCCCAAAAAAATGATGAAAATGACGGCAGAACTACCTTTCAACTTGATATAGGGTTTTTTACACGCAGTACGCTGGAATACAGTCATGCAGTACACGACTACACGCGCCTCGTCGTTGGTCGCATTTCTCCCTCTGCGCGCATCCCAATTCCAATCCAACCGAAGTAAAAGAGTGCTTTGTAATATAGTTGGAATTTTCCTTGTGAATAGGACGCGTGGGACTTTCCCGGGTCAGTGAGTGTTCGACTGGCCGTGAGTCCGGTCTGTGTTCGGGTCACGCTTGCGACAATCTCCCGCGCGGCATGGCGTCCGCACCCGCCGCGCGCCGGTCGACGACGTAATGCCCGATTTCATTGTCACGGCCAAAAACTGTTGTTATTTGAACTGATGGAATTGTTACCTAACACGTTTACGATGGTAGTCAAATCAAATTCTAAAATAATGTCAGCCATGCAGCGGCAGCACTATGCGCGCCTACAACCCCGCCGCACCTCATGCGGGAATGTTGATTGGTAAACGTGGGCTATACATTAAGGCAGTGAGAGGAGACTCATACATATATGACCAAGTCTATCTTTAAGCCAATTACGGATTTTCAATTTAATATATATACAATACATTGCTAAGTTTACAGCGTGGATGAGTGTGTAGGAGTGTGTGTGTTTCGCCATGTCCGTCTGTCTGTCTGTCTGTCCGAGGTTTTGCTAAGAGACCGTTAGTACTAGAAAGCTGTAATTTTGTTGCGGTGTGTATATCAATAACGCCGACAAAGTGGTAAAATAAAACTTTGGAAAACATTTTTTTTAGGGTAGCTCCCCTACATGTGAAGTGGAGATGAATTTCTTTTTCGTCGTCTACCCCATCATGTGGGGTATCGTTGAATAGGTCTTTTAAAATGACTTGGGGTTGCTATTACTAGTTTTCGATATAATGCTCCATTTACGACATTTTAAACTTTAAAGTGCACATTTTTGTTCCAGAAGGTCGTCTCCCCCCTCTAAAAGCTAAACTGCTGGCTCGAAAAATCTGGAAAAAATTATAATAATAGTGCATTTCATGAACTTTAAAGAACAACTATAGCGGTTAAGATAACTTTATCAGTTTAGCAGTAATAGTCGTTGAACTAGGGTGTTGGGTAATTTTGTACCAAATACAAAATCCTTAGAATAAATCCTATAAAGTGACTAAGATGAAGTAGTTGCTTGTTTATAACGGGTGAAGACTTGCATTGAAAAACAAAATCTTCTACACTGCGCGTTTAGTACTAAATATATCAAGATGAGACAATCTTTTGTTAAATTTACTTAGCATCCTACCAATTACTGGATTTTAAAGTAATGATCACGTTTAACAAATTTCCGAGTATATTCTAGCCAGTGCTGCAGTATCGGCGCGCGGCGGAGAACGAGCAGTAGGAGTACCTACATCTCGACAGCAGCCAGCAGCACAGTTGCGACACGCGTCTCGTCGCAAGTCGCAACACATGCTACTGAATGCTTCACACGTAATCAAGCTAAGCTGACTAACAACAAATAAACAATTTATCAAAACCAATATTAATTTATCATGTTGCGAGCTAATTAATGTTAACGTTTCAACATACCAAGTGGATTGAATTCCCATCATATTACGAACGAAGACCTCTGTAATGATAGAAGACGTCTGCGCGTCATGCGCCTCCAGCCTCAGAGGCGGGCGGAGATCTGCGACACCGTCACACGACGGCTCCACAATACAGCTGCAAGGAGAGCAGGAGCAGTTGGGTCGTGCTCGTGTGTGGGCCACCCGCCACCGGCACCGGCCGGAGCCACTCGGAGCAACTTGGATTAAACAAATTAAATGATCTCTTCGCCCGCCACAGGACAAACAGGATATTTCATCCGAGAAAATAGTGTTTACGGTCAAAGTGCTCGCAGCGAGAGCAATCCGTGCGGCTCTCAATCGAATGTGAAGCTATCGGGTGTGGTGTAGGCTATCTGACAGTTGCTCGATGATGTACACATTGTGGAGAGTACAGCGCGTCACGTAACCCGCGTGCATGTAGGAAGTGCGCGCACTGCACCGGACGCCCGCCGCTCCGGCGTGACGTCACGCGCGACTCGGTGCCAGCACATCAACTCTATTTTTCTATCGTCGACTGTGTGCCAAATTCCAAATCAGACTAGTCCAATAGCGCAGTGCGAGTGTCACAATGAGTAACTTTCTCGTTTATAATATTAGGCATATACCTAGTTAGGATTAGCAGGTGCTTACGTAACGAGTTCAAATCACTACGGAGAAGATGACGCGCTCATAAGATTGTAATGATATACCCGAATCTATTAACTAATGTGGCACACTCACCCGGTAACGATTGCGTCAACTATAATTTATGATTAATAAGTAACTCGTGGGATTGGGCCGATTTCCTTAACCTTTCGCGTCGCTATTGCCACACGTGATCTGACACGCGGCTCATCAGCAGGTCGCGTGTCCACAGAGAGACCAAGCGATCCCAAACTAGATAGTTCGGTGGAGAGATGTTATCCGCGTACAATGTAAACAAAGCGAAGTTAGGTAAGCGACCTTCTGGCGGGGAGGTGAGTGAGGCGTCTTCCTCAGTCAGGTGGTAATGCGATAACCGCTCGTCGGGAATGTGATAGCAGTAGGCGGACGCCGTAATCGCTGATGCCGATACTGATAGACCGCGCCGCTCACTGGCCTGGAACATAACAACAACCGGCGCGCTTCAGTGCCGGCCGAACCTTCCACAGTACATGGATATAGATCTACTGTGTCCTTGTCCCTACTAAACTTTACTCAATTTGTATTATATCACTGTTTCTCCTAACCCTTAATTCATCTATCAGCACAGCACACCACCCGTCTGATATCATCTGGTGATCAATGTCATGCTAACTCGATCACCATTCATCAGTACTTACTCGGTGTTGTAGACAGATAGTGAATACGACGGACTTTTCTGGTATCGAATTAGTATTCATTACTTTCAGACGCGTACAGGCCTGGAAAATCTTCTTCTACATCTGGGCTTTCAAAATCCATATATTCATATTCTTTATTGCACACAAAATTAAAAGACAGACACACAAAAATTCAAATATATAGCTTATGTACAACGGCGAGCTGATGGTTTGGGTTGTAAGAACACACTTATTTCTTCAAGTATTAATATAAAATCGATAACATTTTTTCGGCAAACAAGAAACCATTATTATTTTGTGTCACAAACACAGAGATATTGACATCCGTATCTGGAGATGCTAGTGTTTGATATAATTTTAAGTTAGTTGACAAATTACTCACTTACGCGATCACCTCGGATTAGCATCCAACCTACTTTAACTTAGTTGTGATCGGTATAAATCGTAATAAACTTTTCGTGTGACCAAATCTGTGTATGTTTACGTCAAGTCACCTTACTCAAAACACTTACCGACTTGCCACCTCTAACTTAAACGGCAAGAGGTGCCAACTACTACGGCACCTTTTTGTTTTTTTTTTCTGGTGGGAAATCATCAAATGACTTCTCCCGCTCTGGACGGAGCAGGAGGGAGTGTCAGACTTTTACTGACTAAAACCCATCCATGTTCCTTCATCGCCCTTTGTGTTCCGGGGCCACGGTATCTTTTTCGAATAGTCCCGCAGCCCCGGCAGGCTTCGGTCCTTGCGGACCCCTTCCCTATTGCTGACTCTCTTTGAGGCGCGCGTGGAACACGAACGCGCCGTCGACACGGCCTGTCGTCAACTACTACGGCACCTTACATTCAGAATGAACTTAAGTTGTAGTCTTGTACCTAGTCTAGCGAAGTAGGTAAACGTATTTATATTTACCTATTTAAAGGAAACAAATAATAAACAGGCTAAACATTACGAGTTGCTTTGTAGAAAACTAAGTGACACTGGCTAACTTATAACATTGTGATCCCGCCATGATTAGTCCAACACAAACAACGAAACCATACTGAACAACCCTACTGTTTGTAGCTCAATAACATATTTCAAAAAGTACAAACACGGCTGCCACCTCCCGTCTGTTCTACAGGGAGTAAACAGAACTTACCAATTCTAGCTCTCGTAATGAAACCTTTGCTGGTCTAGAGTGTATCATAGTTTACGCAATCGAAAGCCTTTCAGAGGTCTCAAAAGATTCCGATGGCATCTTGTGCTTCTTCCGAGGGGTCAAAGATGGCGTCCGTTGTACGCGTCCTCTGGTGAAACTGTACTGTCGTTCATGAAATGGATTTTCTATTAAAATGACGAAACATTTGAATCAGCATTAACTTTTCAAACTTAATAATAACTTACTGAGAACTGGCAAAATTGCCAGAGGCCTATAATTGTTGTGTTCTCTAGTATTACGGGATTGGTATCAAAGGGTACGTGGTGCTGCCTGCCGCGGACGGGCCTGCTGCTCAGCTGGGTGCCTGCCGCGCGGCGCACTCTCGCCTCCAGCGGCTCCAGCGCACCGCACCGCGGCCGCTCAGCGGATTTAGAAAGGACGTTTCCTTGCGCTTTACGTTGAAAGCGAAGTGCTGCGACCTTGCGCCGCGACTAATTACCACTTCACTCTATAATACACGCCGCCTTACATGTTACATATCTCTCTAATGCATGCATTACCGATCATTACCGCCGGAGGACGCGGCGCGCGTTGCAACACACGTGCCCTAACGTCGGTATTGAACTGTACACACTGAAACAATTCACTTTTAATACGGTAATATCGACATTGCTTTATCAACAAGTGCCTGCACTCAAGTTTTGGATGATGTTTCATTTTGTAATAAACTACTATACTACCATTTTGGAGAGCGGATACTTCTTCTGCCATAATGCGCCCACCGAGGGTTCCATACAAACTTGTATGTTGGTTGATGGTTGATCCATTACGGAAATCAGGTTTCAAAGATTCAAGTTTAAAGAAAAGATAAGTCGGATTGTCGAATAAATTATATTTTACAGTTAAAATAACACTCTTACATAATCGTGATCAATTTTTCAACTGTAATCGCAAAAATATGGTTTTATGTATTTATACATATAACTACAACTTAACCATTTTCGGATTTTGATTTTTTCCTTTACTTGCGCTGTGGGACATTACTTCTTAACTAAAAATCATGATTTTAGGTCAACGGGATGAACCGTGTAGGTTTTGATTTACTTGCGAATGAGCGAAATTATGCGACATAAATGGCCATTTCTTTTTTCGTGGACCATGAAGCTTGATACTATATAAAAAGGTTCTTGACAGACGGACGGAATACGAAGTAATCCTAAACGGGTCCCGTTTTTTTTTACCCTAAAAAATACCCTAAAAAACCCTAAAAAATAAATAATATACAAGTATACTTCTTCCATTTGCTAGAGCAATACTTTTTAATTTGGAAAAGAAAATACAAAGCACTCCAGCATAACACATCAATGCATACTTATTCGACTGAACTAAAAGCTTCAAAGGTTTAAATTCTTTAAATGAAACGCACTAAGAATAAATGTTCCATACAAAAGACATCAACGCGCGGCGTCCGAGTTATCTCAGCGGGTGCGTGACGCTGGTACATCATTAATAGCGCATACATTACCGCGATACCCATCAGTGTTTGTAAGATCTGACACAAAACTGACTAAATTACTTGCTTCATTGATCCGAACTCAGATTTAACGTAAATAGGTGCGTTTACGCGCACGCAACGCAACCACTTCAAATCTTATACTTAGTTGTTATCAGATTGTGTTGTTGTCTTTAGTAGTTCAACAAACAACGAAAGCTAATACTATCATCCGTAATTCAGTTTTGCCTTTTACTGGCTAGCAGCTGCGCGCCGGCTAGAGCTGGTTGCTGCTAGTGTCGGAAAAAGTTGGAAATTATCCCACGGGAACGTTTTCTGTACGTATATTTAGAACGTTCTCAATCGAGGCCATAGCCACTACCAACACTCAGGGATAGTGAAACAAATTTCAGAGTCTGGTCAGTTGTTCAGAAGATTACACCCTACATCTAAACTTATTTATTTATTTACCAATTATAACACCATTACAGACTCGTCCAATACGATGCTACTACAAACTACTTACAAACTTTTCACTTAACAATATGGTATAGACGTAGATGTGATTGATGTCTAGTCAGTCCCAGAGATTCTAGCTCCAATGACCCTCAAACCCAGTGGCCATCAACAACATGATGTGAATGAATCACGTACATGTGTGCCGGACGGTCCCCGGGCGGTGGTGGTGGCGCGCCCCACCCGGCGACGGGGGCGCGTGGGGCGCGTGGGGCGGTGAGCGGCGGCGCCGGCGCAGCGGCGTGTGGCAGTCTGCTCGCTCGCTCGACACACGATGGTCGCCTCACGCTCGCTCACATCTCTCGCGCTGCTGGCGCTGCTGGCCGCCGCCGCCGCCGCACCCCCCCCGCGCGCTCTGCGCCTGCGCCGCCAGCTCGCCGAAGACGACGCACTGCAGCCCATCGAGGTACCGACCCCGCACTGTGCTAGCACACACACTTCTACAACACTAACAGAGCGCGCAGTTGGATAACTCCCAACTTACGCTATTCACTTAAAGCTAAGTCTTAAGCAACAATCATGTCGTACTTGTGCGCAAGTAACGCGCTCTGTACCCGTCTGTGTTGGAGTATTGTGCGTCCTAGAACGAGATGCTATTTAGAAATTATGTTATGAAAGAGCTTGGGTTTTTAAAGTCAATGGTGGCCGCAATGATAGTCATCATGAAAATGACGGCGCCGGCGCGTGGAGTCACTCTCTGATATCGCGTAAGCCTATCACAAGACAGCAGAATCTACAGGCTCGACATATCGGCTTCGTTCTCTGAGAAAACCCAAGCCTATCCGATCACGATCAGTGCAAATACTGTAAAATATAATGAACGCGCAGCGACTATCGCAATAGGTCACATGTTGGCACATCGTTGACCTAGCGCGACCCGCTGTACATATTACTAATGCTTACTATTTACTATGACATACCGCCGCTCCCTGCCCGCCCCCTCGCCCCCCGAGCCCGTACTGGGCACTGATCACTGCCACTTCAAGTCCCATGTGATCGCTTGATCAGTGATCGGCGGTCGGTGGGTGACCGGGTTACTGTCCAGTTGGACACAATGCGGAGCGCGACAGCGCCGGGGCACGCGCGTGACGTAACGCGACCCGAGCTTTATGTAACGCGCTGTGGGAGCTGCGATTTAGGCCCGGTCCGCGCTAGTGTCGCGTCTGTTTGTGTCTGTTCGCAGCGCGTCGCAGTCCCGCTCGCCTCGCTCGACTGCTTCACTCATACATAACGCTTACATCTCATTTAACATTTCTTATGCACACTCGTCTGCGGCAGGAGGCTGCACACTAATTAAATTCTGGCAGTTCATGTGCCTGTACATATTACAGTCACACGTAGCGCTGAGCGGCGCTCGCTGCATGTTACGCACGCGCGTGCGTGCTGTTGCGCGGGCTCAAGGACGTCATCTCAGTAATTGTTGCTACACATTAGCATCGGCACGAAACACCGTCCTCCTTCTACTAGATTCCCTCACACAGCGATGTGAAACAAAGAGCCGCACTTTGTAGTGTGCCAAGTGTTCACACTCCGAGCTGGCGTCCTGTGCAGCTCCACCTGACTCCCACTCTACGTACGACTGCAGTGTTCACGTAATCATATGTACTGCTTTACTCATAACTTCGATGTCCATTCCAATTAGTTCTAGACGCTAAGTCCAAAATTTAATGGTGATCCAATAGATACCATCATCAACAAGAATGTGTGTGCTCCACAACAACTAAAAAACCCGACTACTGAAAAATCACGTTCTAATTAAATTCGGGGTTTACAAGGTAAAATCGACTTCTTCTGTCGTTGAAGTCAGTTAAAATGTAGCCTATGTTACCCGGGCCATAATAAAGAATCGATTGGCACCTTATTCATCAAAGTCGGATGAATAGTTTAGGCGCTACGATAAAATGTACGTAAATAACCTCCTTTGCCCTTCATTACACCATCACAGGCTTGTGTCTGAATCCACAAGTCTAAAAAGGATGTTTGGAAGACAAACCAACACAAGGATAGAAGGAGCCATATCCTAGTTTTCACCCACAGGAACACGCCAAATGAGATTTTGTTTTCTTTGTTTCGCAAAATGTCATCTCTTAGTCGTGAAAATTCTTTTGTAATAGATCAAATAAGTTTGGTGGAGTAACATTTTTTCTTGAAATTGATGAAAGTGCATTTTTAGTGTTATTTTGTCAAACTGAGCAGACTGGGCAGAGCAGACTGAGCCCGGTGTCCGCAGCCAGTCCGCAGCCTAGTCCACTCGGTTTAAATCATGAATCATATTTATTTCTGTAAATTGCTGTGTACGTACTGCCTGTTCTTTGGAGCTGGCGTCACTACCTCACTACCTCGCCACTCACATGTTGTACACTGTACGAGTGTACGTACATGCGCACATAACTCGTTATCGCACACCGCGCAGCGTGCCGCGAATACGAAACACAAACAATGGCTCATCTTACTTCATATTTATTTTCCAACTAACAACATTCTGGAAGCTTTAACTTTTCTTCCTTATTATTTAATTTGTAAGTGTTGATTGTTTAACCACAGAAATATGTAAGAGCAGTATGACGAGCATAGCGTTTATAGAGGCGACGTCACACGACTCGTAGTTTGTATTGAACAGGCTCGCGCGGCAGGAGTACGCCCGCGATAAGCATGTGTGGCGGGTTGCCGCAGAATTAGGTACATTTGTTCATTCTGATCACAGAACGTTCATTATAATAATTTACCCGTATGTAAGCGTCGGGTGCTGCGACTGTCTCACGGAGCAGTGATCACTTGTGTGTCCGTCGGAAGCTGTCTGTCACAAACACTCGGACAACACTAGCAGACTCGGGAGGCTCTACCTGTTCCCGGGGTGTCTGCAGGCGTACAGATGCACCGCCTCGACGATTCGAAATTTTGAAAAATAGCCGCACATTTCCTAAATATTCCGATTCCACTATTACGTCTTATTAGGTTTGCTTTTTAGTCTTTCTTTTTTTGGCAGTAAATAAAAAAAATCTCTTATACTAGTCTGTCCGGCCGAATTACAACGACGAACAAAGTCCGGACGGAGGGATATAAAGTCGATGTTAGTCCTACTCGGCGTCGCCGTCGACGGCTGCTCTGCGCTGTTAACTCGTTCACGCGATCTACATGTTTCTGCTGGTATTGCTCAACTATCAATGTAGTTACAGTTACAACACACCGGAGCTACCATTTTTCTGTTTTTGCGGATTTCGGAACCTCGGACATTATACTATAGAATGGAGTGAACCAACCGTCTAGTATCGCACGCCACTGGCTGTTGCGCGCGTTCCCACGGGGGCAACTCTCCCCCCCCCCCTCCCCCCGCCGCGTTTTGTTCGCTTCCGCCTCTGGTTCCCTCTCAGTATTGCAGTAAGCAATGTTTACGTATTATTATGTTTCATATCTCCGCTGCGCTGAACTCCAACAAATTAGAAAGGCGCCAGATTCGTCCACGTTGATGTCGATATACGATATATATCATGTGTCTGGTTGCAGTGCGTGTTTCATCATTATGTATTTCGAGAATCAAGTAGAAGCCATGACAGCTCTCGGTCGTTGCGGTAACCTTCGGCAACGTTACAGTGCACAGTCCATCCGCGAGATTGTGTGACCTCCGCTACGTTCTCTCGAGAGGTGACCGACACACGCGTATCGATACAAGCGCGGTCTGTCAGATGATGGTAGGATGGTGTCGCTACTCGGTCCAGTTCAGTGTGATTACGTCGTGCGCTCAGGGCCGCGAGAGGCGGGCGGCCTCGACCCGCCTCACCGCGCTGCGCCCACCCCGACCGGGACCTGTAGGTACCTACTAGATCAGTCGCCTCTCGACACTATGCCTTGAGTTCTCTGCCAGAGCGCAACACGTGGCATCTCCCTCGCGGCAATCAATACACTGATTGAGGACGCTCGCTTAGATTGCCATATTTATTCAGATGATGAAATTCAACAACACTCAAGAGTTTTCCTTAGCACCGCCAACTTGTTAGCTTGCATGTTAGTGTCCGTCTATTTTGTCAGAACAGTTGTATATCCAATAGGCACAAAAGTATTGTCTCGTGTAAACAGAACAGTCTGTGTTGCCCAAACGCAGTCGTGGGCAGCTTCACGAAACACGGAACGAGATCGCGTCGCGTGCGCAAGTCGTCAGTCCCTCTTGAGACTCGGAGGGCTCCGTGAGACTCGGTGTAACCGCGGCGAACACGAAAAAAACTGTCACAACAACATGTGGTCGAACTCGTACATTTGAACGAACAGAAATAATATTTTAAGCATTCGAAGCCTTTGAAGTAGATTTTGTTCCTCTTCCTGCGCAATCACCTCTACCAACTTCCTGGACATAACAACAACGCTTGGTATCTAAGCTCCTCCTGAACGTCAACGTGAACAATTACTCATCAATTCGACTAAGTTATTCATTTGAGTGATGTTTTTTCTCTATTTTCCGTGAGTATAGTCATTACCGAGCAGTGTTCTGTGAACATGGATATATTCAGTGATTTTAGGTAGCCGGCTTTCGTTATTAGTAGTATATGATATTGATATAATCTTTGGTTCAGATGTCGTGGTCTTTTTCGCCTGATCAGTAAAAATTTCGCTTAAAGCATGCGGAGGCGCGGAACCACGCCCCCTTAGAGTTTAGGCCTATTAGGAAAGCGTCAATTTGGCGCGCAAAATAAAAATAACTCTCGTTTGGCGTGCGTCGTCAGTGCGGTCGGCCGATCGGTATTGTCTTTCATTCATTGTTTCTATACAAAGTCAACGGGGCGGGGCTAGAGAGCGTTTCTATGTTGTGAGTGCAAGCAAAAATTAGCTTAATGGTGATCAGGCGGGAGTGTCCACGATAGTACGTCCGTTTACCGGTCATTTGCTGGACTGTCTAGCGAGGCCTCTTCTTTGCCTAATGAATACCGGTGGACAAGTGGACAAGTATCTCTTCTGAAAGTAAGTGTTACGAGTTGACTAGATTACAGTTGACGGGAATTCTTCAGATATCAAGTTTTTCCTCACTATGGGCATTTGGCACAACACTATACATTATTTTTTCATCTTCTTCTAAATTTTGGAACGTATTCTCTCCCGTGTTGAGAGCATCAACATGACGTGACTGCACCGCGCATAGGTACCATGAAGAAATCCTACAATATCCCTGCTCGTATTGAAGAGTCCTCAAGAGAAGAAACGCTAGCACATCGCCCTCGCCTCCCTCCCCGCGATAGTCCAGTAGTAAACCACAAGATGGGCTGCAGGACTGTTCGTAACGCATGACCCGTCACACATCACGTAAAATTAAGATAACACGGTGGCGCGCCGGTGGAAGGCTATGGTGACGGAGTGCTTTAGTGTAGTGGTATGTGGGTGTGGTGTGAGGTGTGTAGTGTGTAGTGTAGTGACACGGGTGTGTGTGTGCAGGACGGCGCCGGCGACGAGCAGGCGCGCGAGAAGCGCAAGCTGGAGGGCGCCACACAGGCAAAGTTCGGCATCAAGAACGCCGTGCTCGGCTTCGTGTTCGGGGTGAGTACCGACCCTCTCCCCTGCCCCCTCTCGTCACCTCCCCCTCATTGCACGGTGCGTCACTCGCTCTCTCTGTTGTAGAAAATCAACTCGCTGATTGACGCCAAGACGCGCTTCGTGGACACGCTGGACCGACAGAACATCGAGCTAAACAAGCAGTACGGCATCGAGGCGCCTCAGAATGGGCTGGCGTCGCTGAGTGGCATCGTGGGACAGGTGATCGGACCCAAGCTGCAGCTGCTGGGGCCCAAGATCCAGGCGGTGACCGGGCTGCTGGGCGGCGCTAGCGGTGGCGGCGGCGGTGGCGACGGCTCAGGTGGGAGCGGGCTCGGCTCCATCATCTCGCTCGTGACGTCGCTATCGGGCTCGTCGTCGGGCGGAGCCGGCGCCGGTGGCGGCGGCGGCTCAGGTGGCAGCGGACTCGGCTCCATCATCTCGCTCGCGACGTCGCTATCGGGCTCGTCGTCGGGCGGAGCCGGCGCCGGCGGCACCGTCGAGACCATCGACTCCTCCGAGGAGGACGACGCGTGAGCTCTCGCTCGCACGCCCGCCCTCCCACTCCGGCGTGGCGTGCACGTGGAGTCCAGCCACTACTCACACTAGCGCTAGTGCGGCCGGACCGTGCTCGCACGACGCTTCTCCTCGGTTAAGTATTGTGCCGGACTAGTGGCCGGGACTCCACGCGTACGCACGTGTCGTTCCACCCTCCCGCCCTCCTCCCAACCGGGCCGCCTGTACAGTCCGCGGTCACTCCTGTCTCCCCGCTCCCCCCCCCCCCCCCCTTTGCCCCAGTGCCGGCGGTGCGCCGTCCTGCTCTACGTTGTATATTTATATTGTAAATAGGTTTTAGGTGAGCGTTGGTGATATTAAACGATTCCTCGGAAGATACGTTGTTTTACTGCACGCTGCACGTCGCATGGCTCACCCCCCCCTCCCGCATGTACATAGTTCCCGCCCGCTCGGTGATGGCTTGCCCCGGTGTGCGCGCACACCGCCCCGCATGCTGCACCGACGCGAGCGCATCTCGCTGTATCGTGTAACATATACGTAGTAGAGAGTAGTGTTGTATACATATTGCCTGTAGTCAGTCCCTCTAGTCCGGCCCGCGCACTCGGCGCCGCGCGCCAGTGTCCATCGTATCTAGTCACCGCTTGTCCTTAGCTTTATTTCCTAACTCGTCGCTGCCGTGAGCAGTGAGTAGTGTCTAAATAACATAATATACTATATTCGTGTGTGTGGTTGCGCAACACCGGCTCCGCGCGCACAAGGTCGCACGCGCATGCGCATGACCTCTGGCACGCGCGGCTTGAGCAATGCGCACATGGACATTAGCCATTTTCCCAACTTGCTGGGTGCACTACGTATAGCATTGTGACCGCGCACAGTGATGCACTCTTTGTGTACCAGTACACTCAGCGCACAGTCGTTCAATTACAAACTTTATTTACTTCTATATAATTATAAATGTATTTCTCAAAACTTTTGATGGAAAATGAATGTACCAACAGATGTTTGATGTGTGAATGATGTTGATTATTGAATATCGCGCGGATGTTACGGGTGTACGAACATTATTAAAATGAAAAGAATGTGCGCAACAAAAATCATAAAAAAAAAAACATAAGATTTAATTACTCTCTGGATTATTTGTTATAACTGGGCGGAAATACTTAAAACGATCATGGCGGAACCCGTCAGTCATTTCGTCAGTTTCAGTTTGGATCTTGTAACTTTACGCGGACAAACAAAGAGTCTTTTTCCGATTTTCCGCCTCATAATGTGCCTATAGCTTACAGCTGTGCTCTCTACAAGGTCACCGTGTAAGCTAGTCCGTATCGTTACTTTAAACAAGTATCAGGTGACAGTCATCGCGAAGTCGCCATTGCAACAAATAGATAAGTCAATCGTAATTTTTTGTAATTATCCTTTACGTTTAAAACATCCGTTATTATTTAGTGCTAATAATGTACAGGAGGCCAACGTTTCCGGCCACTAATTATTAACATGCACCGCGTCACGTCAGGGGGTGCGTCTCATAACATATTTATAATAACATACAATAATAATTAGACAATGTTATAATGTGTTTATCTGAAATTTTGCTGTGTTTTTTACTAGGAGTTTTATCATATTAGACTAAATAAGTTTTATGTCTTTTGCGTGGTATATTAAACAATTTTATATTCAATGTAGGTTATGCTTATAAAAATTAGCAAATTTAAAATTATATCAATCGTTTATTATATTAAGTGATCGTTATTTCGAATAAAATTATAGATTCAGTAATTGTTATGTCTTGTAAATATTAGAGATTTTGTAATTTTATTATATCATATATTACTTACCCCACGTCAGGTTGTCCTCTGACGTCCAGTTCAACGTTGCCCGTAACACGTCACGTATAGTAGGTCCCGCAGATAGGTCGCGTATCTCACTAGGATCAGAGCGTCTGCTGAATGTAAATATGTACGTTTGTATAAAGAGTGGTGTGTTGTGTGGTTACCACTGGGTGGCGGACTGAAGCAGCTCACGGTGTCACATGGTGTCATACGGTGTCGCACTGTGTCGCACCGTGCTGCACACTCAGGAAAGTATGGTGCAGTAGTTAGAAAACGCGCGATGCTGCACTGCATCCGCGGCGAAGTAACGCAAGTAGCTCGTAGCAACTCGTGGCCCGTAGCAATAGCTCGTAGCTCGTAGCCCTCGTAGCGCGCCGTAGCGGCCGCCGCACGCACACACACGCACCTCACTCCTCCCACTTCACTGTTTCACTTCACGATACTGTACCTGTCTGTCATTCAAATGATATCTTTGTAATAAATGTCATTCATATTATATTTGTTTCAATTTAACTGGTATACCTACCTAGTATTGTCCGACTGAAGTCAACCTTGTTCTGCAGTTTCTTACACTTATTTAAACCGTTTTACCCTCTATAATCTGTTTCTGATCATCACCCTTCACTGAGTTTTTACAAGAACATGGTTTAAAAATTTCTTTTTGCTTATAACTAATTCTGCAGCTAAGAATTTGATGACTTAATTATTAAACTATTACTATTTATTTTTTTGCATTTAACTATTATACATTATTGATGATTTAGTTTGTGTTTCGTATACTTAACAATCGCAAAGTCGTACGTGAGATGAGCTGCACAGGAACGAACACGGTGTATCGAAACACAACCTCGGCGCAGAGCCGCGCGCGGGCTGAAACGCTTCAACCCTAGGATCAGAGACTCGCGCTCCATGATTGTCTACTTTGATGACGTTATTGTTGGCTAGATTATGGATTTAAACAACAAAAATACCGTAGTATACAACATGCATACGACACGAGTAGTACGGCCAAACCAGCTATTTGATTTACATTTTACAATGTAATTTGTGGGTTAAACCAAATAGCTTGTTCGACCGTACATAACGAAGTACAGCGACAAGTGAGGACACCGAGCCGGGCGCGGCGCCCGCACGCAACGCTCAGCCTGGGCGCGAGTGAGTATGCATGCACTACCTGACGGAACATTACATTCGCATAAACAACACACACGTAAGCACACACACGAGACAGCGAGGCGCGGCGAGGGCTGCGAAGCGCGAGTGACGCATGCTCAGAGCGCGCCTGTCGCAGACTGGCACTACGTGGAGGCGCCGGGCGCCGGCGAGGGAGCCGCCATCGTGGTCGCAGAGCCCTGGCCGCCCGCGGAACCTTGGAGCGCTGCGCCGCCGCCGCCAAGTCGCGGCAGCCGACGACATCCCGGTGTTCGACCGGAACAAGGTCAGCCTGGACCTTCCGGGGAGCCTGTTTGGCCCCTCCGTGTCGCTGCTCATCCGCACTACTAAAATCATCGGTGACGTCATCCAGGTGAGCCTCTACCCGCATGTCTGTACTGTATATTGCACACATGTGCTCGGTCTATTTTGTTTTATACAATGCAACGCAATACTATGTCTCTGTATGATTGTGTACATCGTTAGCTAATAATCTATCTCCCGAGATTATAAACTGTTAAACTCAACATTGACAGATAATCCATCCATCCATCGAAAATGAATATGTTTTACTTATAAGGTTCCTTTTCTTTTACTAACTTTCTAGGGAGGTTGCTTGTCGGAAAAATATTATTTAGTTTATTTTTAGGGTTCCGTACCTCAAAAGGTAAAAAAAGGAACCCTTATTAGATCACTTTCTTGTCCGCTTGTCCGTCTGTCCGTCTGTCACCACCAATTTTCTCAGGAACGGGTGGACCTAGCAAGTTGAAATGTATACCAGATACTGAGGTCTAATAGTCCCTAATAGGTGTATAAAATCAAGGTCCTGAGTCAACACGATAAAAAGATATGGGCAAATTTAGATTTTCGCGAAAACTTACGTACCAAAATTTACCTTAATTTTCAACTTTTTTATTTTCCGGAATTTTCCCTTTACCTTGCTAACCAAAATTGAACATTCTAAGTCAACCGAAACACGCTCTCTGACTCGCTCTTGGCCAGTTTTTTTCTTTTCTTTTATTACAAACTTACGATGTTCACAATCATACGGTGACAGATATTTAGTATTGTGAAAGCATTGGCTGATGTCATTAGTGTGTAAAACATAATAAAAGGGGACCAAGTAAAGAGCCTTGAGGCACACTAGAGATCACCTGTGCGATATTAGGTTGTGGACCATTGATTACAACCCTCCGATTGCAATTGGTTTAAAAAAAGTTAAAAACCTCAGAAGTTTTTGGCCCCGGATTCCGTTTAACACCATTTTATTAAGTAGTATTTCATGGTCTGCCTTGTCGAAAGTCTTACAGAAGTCCGTATACACTAAATCCACCGTGCATACGGTTGTTAACACAATCAAATAAAAAGCTTGAAATTTGAACCGAAATGACTTGAAATTGACCAGTTTGACGAAACCGTGTGTTGTTAAATTATGATGTTGTGGAGTACAGGATAAATGTGTTGCAGAACTCGGCGGTGCGCTACCAGACGTTCCTGCGCCTGTTCCGGCCACTGTTCCGCGGGCCCTTCGAGATCAAGGGACTGGACCCGCCCACGACCACCACCACCGCGCGCACCACCACCGACAATGCGGCCGACAACGAGGTGCGTCGCCGCTGACGCGCCGCGACCTTCACTTAGAAAACGACTGCTGCACTTTGTACATACTTACTCCGTGCCATTTTCATCTTTATTCAAACTTTTTTATTATTAAACCTACATCTATAACAAAAAATATGAAACTCATAATAGTTCGTTTTTAAACTCCGAATCGATTGATTGAACTGAACCTAGTAATTAATTGTTAATGCTAACAACTCCAAATTGGATGGTGTAACAACTGTACATAAAATCCCATTTGATGGCAGTCGTAACTACAAGTTACTGCGGGTAAATTATTACTAAAAATCAGTGAGCTTATTGCCAAGAAATATCTGTGATCGGAAACATTGAAGGGACCGCCCCTGCGCCGGCGCTCGTGTAAAACGATAAAAATGGCACCGAGTATCAACTTGTTCTACTTTGTTACTGAACACTGAAAAATGTATAACTGACTGCAGACGCACATAAGCTGAACATGTCTCCGTGAGGACTGTGTGCTGCAAGTCTGCAACTGAACGGCGATCACTTTAATGATGACCATGAGTCTGTAGTCAACAGTTTTATTGAATTCTGACTCAGGTAGACATTAGACAAATCACATAAATGCACATAAGATGCACAGTTTGAAGCCAAACAAAACGAGACTGTAGATAGTTATAGTAGGTTATTAAAGCAAATTGTTGGGTAGTGTTTTAGATTGTCATAGGGTTTCAAATATAAGCGTAAAGGGGGATTCAGTCGATTACAATAAACTAGCTCACGTACACAGAACCGCGCGACAGCGCTGCAGTGGTGGAGGCTCACCCACACGATCACAAGAGTGACGTCACGCAGTAATCACCTTATGAATAGAAAAATTTAAATATAATTGCTCAAAGTATTCGAGGAGAAGTAAATATAGTTATGTAATTATGTTAGGAAATCCGAATTTTATTTCACCCCCCCCCCCCCCTCCTCCTGTTTCCACTAGACTCACACATAACAGTGCCCATGGAAATTTAATCTATACAAGGTGTAAACGGACCAACAAACGTGTCAACCAAGCTTTCTGTACAACAAACTAAATATAGGCTTATTTACGCAAAGAATATCACGAATGTAACGAGTTGTGAAAAAGGTAGAACTTTGACCTTGCTAATTAATTCTAGATAAAAATTCAGAGAATGGTAACGTTATAATTACGATATCTTTTGTCAATTTACCAGAGGCCCCATTCCATCTTCGCACTGTGGTTCAAAAGACCGATTTAGCAAGACAAAAAGGGGTTACTGAAATTTTACAGAGTTATTTTTCAATGACCAGCCAAAATTTAAAACTTAGATCTAGATATCAAACCAAAAGCGCATTTTAAATATTATTGTCGAAAAATATTAAATAATAGCATTCATTTAAAAATTTCCTAATAATAATTCGTGCAGTCCGTCCGTTGCCTAACGGGAAATCTCCAGGTCTGGAAGTCTGCACAACTTCTGGATGAAATGGTTCATAAGGTCGCACGCTCGCCTGGTGACCCTTTTCCAGTCAGCCTTAGAGTCAGGGTCTCTGCCAGAGTTCCTGACAACAGGTATAACCCACCTGCTCCAGAAATCGAGTAGTATTGCGGAATCCAAAAATTATAGACCGATTACCTGTCCTTGTTGAGAACATGTCATCCTTTTTGAGAACTAAAATTAGCAAACATATAAATGACAATTCTGTCACGTTCGCTTCTCAAAATGGATGTAGGAACGGGTCCCGTGGTACTAAGGAGCTACTCCTCATTGATATGGACATTAGGCAACAGGTTCGCCGTTCCCGAAAGGATCTGTCGACATGTTGGATAGACTATAAGAAGGCCCATGACTCGGTGCCACATACATGGCTCATGAGGGTGCCAGAGTTGTATAAAGTTAATGCAACTCTGCGCACCTTCCTGATGTCGTTTATGGGGCAATGGAGGACAGTCTTTCGCTATCCAAGATGTCGGCAAATTCAGAGGAATAGCGAGCCGATAAGGATAGAGCGAGGTATATTTCGCAACAAAAAAAAGGTTTGCTGTAAGAAAACCCAATTCTGGGTTAAGCTCGCCGTTGTACATAAGCTATATATTTGAATTTTGTGTGTATATTTTTTAATTTTGTGTGCAATAAAGAATATGAATATGAATATATTTCAGGGCGATAGTTTGAGTCCACTTTGGTTCTGCTTAGCCTTGAATCCTCTTAGCACACTGCTGGAGGATTCAGGTCTAGGCTATCGGTTGCGGAAAGATAGTCTGGTTATATTATCACACCTCCTTTACATGGATGACCTAAAACTCTTTGCCCCCAATGATTTACGACTGATGGAGTTACTGAAGGTAACTGAAACTTTCAGTAGCGCCATCAGGATGGAATTTGGTGTGGACAAATGTGCGGTCATGCATGTAAAGCGAGGGGACATTGTGGAATCTGTGGGAACCCAGCTCTCAGATTCCATAACTCTTAGATCCCTCTCAGCCACCAAAACCTACAAGTATTTGTGTATGTAAGCGCTGGACATCAATGTTGCTGAAATGCTGACATGAAGCAATCGTTGAAGGAGCGCTTCTTTGTCCGCCTGAAAAAAGTATTGAATAGTCTTTTATCAGGTGGAAATAAGGTGCGTGCCTGCAACGGTTGGGTCATGCTGGTTTTGATGTACTCTTTCGGCATACTCAAATGGACTCAAACAGAACTAGACGCCTTGGATACAAAGATCCGTAAATTGTTGACGGCATATCGAATGCATCACCCACGTTCTTCGGTTATGAGACTGCAGAGTGTGGTCTTCCTTATGAGGTAGGTAGGAGACGATGGTCTTAATAAGTCAAAGACATGTTGACGGCTTGATGGCGATTTATTGAATGTCCTTAAAAGTACAATTATTTACTTACAAGTAAAATGCTTACTCGGCCAAACGTTACGATTGCGCGGGTGTATGACGCAGATATGAAGTGATTTGCTGAGTAAGGTTTTTACATACTTCAACTCCCCCGAAAAGTAGAGGGTAGGTAACCTCCCTTTTTTTTGAGAAAAAAAAGGTTTGCGTTTACGTAACATTAGGCCTGTACTTATATACTAATTAGTTACTTAATAGCTTAATTAACAAAATCTCTTATTCTATTAATAAACCTTTTTTTTTATTTACTAAATGGCTTCGTATTATTTTTATGTACCAAAATCTCTTTACTATTTTTAAGAATTTTAACATTTGGTGAGAGTTCCTCTATTACCTTAAATGGTCCTTTATAAATACAATCTAATTTGTTTCCTATTTGGTTCTTTATTAAAATCAAATCTCCTGGTTTGTAGGTTACACAGTGTAATTTCTGATCATACGATATTTTTCTACGGTTTTTACATTCTATTAAATTTTGTCTAGCATCTTGTTGAGCCTTTTGTAAACGGTACTTAAGTTCTTTTGGGTAGTCATCAAAGTTATACAAGGGGTCTATTGACTCTGTCAAATTGCTAGGTATATTACTGACTTTTCCAAAAACTAGTTCGTATGGGGTATATTTCGTTTGTGAATGAACACTGGTATTGAAAGAAAAACACCAGAATGGAATCCAATCGCTCCAGTCAGTTTGATTATTCTCGCATTGAATTCTGAGGTATGCGCCTAAATGCTTATGTGTATTTTCTAAACTACCTAAAGTTTCATGATGATAAGAAGTTGAATGAATTTTTTCTATGTTCAGTAACTTGCAAACTTCTGACATGATAGATGAAGTGAATTCGGTTCCCCTATCGCTTATAAACTGATTTGGTATACCGTAACGTAATATGAAATTGTTAACGAAACATCTGGCTACAGTCTCGCTATCTTTTCGAGGTAAAGGGTAAGCCTCCACAAACTTACTTAAATCGCATTGGATTGTTAAAATATATTTATTAATCTATATCTAGTGGGCCCATTATATCTAAACTAACACGTTCAAACGCTGAATTGGCGGTTGACGTTATCGACAAAGGTTCTCTAACATGTTTGTTTGTCGTTTTTTGTATTAGACAACTTTTACATTTGTTAACATAATTCATGACGTCGTTTGTCATTCCTGGCCAGAAATAATACTTTTTAATATTATTTATCATACGATTTATGCCTGCATGTCCACTTGTGGGCAAGAGGTGAAAGTCATTTAAAATTGTAATTATTTCATGTTTGTCGCTTATTCTCCTTAAGTCTTTAATTATTAAAAATTTTAGCGATTTTATTTTACAATCTTTTATACTGCGCAGTAAACTAGTAATATTTTTACTATTACTCTTATTCTTCGTAATAAGTAATTCATTAATATTCAATCGTAAGCACATATTTTCTAAATCTCTCGCTAACTCCTCTGGGGATGATAACGATCGAGAATGTAGGAATACCGTCGATTTCGAAGGGACGTAAGTGCAATATTTAGCATTTGATAGAATTATATTCGCATCATTTATTTTTCTTTGATAATCTGAAAAACGTAACTCAACTATATTACTAGGTCTCTTAAGTACTTCAACAGTTGCAGGTTGATCAGGCCCGCTGACTGAAGGAAGTTTGTCGGTCTGTTCTCCTATCTGAGTCTTGAGTTTTTTGCTCTGAGCTCTAGTCAAAACAGATACTATGTGTTCTTGCATTTCTTTTAAATTTTGTGACGTCACCGAGAGTCGGCTTAACGCATCTGCAGCTGCATTATGCCGGCCTGGGACATATTCCACGATAAAGTCGTATTCCTCTAAATACAGTCTGAACTTGGTCAAACGGCTGGAAGGGTCTTTTAAACTAAATAAATACACTAGTGGCCTATGGTCAGAGTAGATGATGAATTTTCTACCATACAGATAAGGGCGGAAATGTCGGACAGCCCAAACTATTGCTAATAATTCAAGTTCAATTACCGGGTACCTACTTTCGGCTGGCTTTAAACTTCTGCTAGCATAAGCGATTACTTTTCCATTTCCATTTGAAAGTACTGCACCTAAACCTAATTTCGACGCATCTGTTTGTAATTTAAATATGTTGTTGTCCGAGAAATCTGGATAATCCAGTACAGGTGGATTCATAAGAGCTAATTTTAATTTCTCGAAAGATATTTCGCAATCGTTTGTCCACTCGAATCGTACACCTCTTTTGCACAATCGGTTCAGCGGAAACACTATGTTAGCGAAACCTGATATGAATCGTCGGTAGTAGTTGGCAAATGCGACAAAGCGTTTTACGTCGTCAGCAGTCCTTGGTGTTGGGTAATTATGTACGGTATCAATTTTACCTGGGTCTGGGAAAATACCGTCTTGTGTTATTTGATGCCCTAGGTAAACTATTTCTTTTCGCATAAATTCGCATTTTATTGGATTCAATTTAAGATTGACCTTTCTTAAACGGTTTAAAACATCAATGAGGTTTTTAGTGTGGTTTTCTATGCAATTTCCGATTACGACGCAGTCGTCGAGATATATAAAACATTTTCGGTAATTAAGGCCTGCCATTGCTATGGTCATGAGCCTAGAAAAGACACTAGCACTAGTTTTGAGACCCATTGGACAACGCTTCATTTGGTATTGTTTACCTGCTGTGAATGTAGTGTATTTACGGGAATCGTTATCTAAGGAAAGTTGATACATTTTGTTCAGGCCAAAAGACGTGTATTTTCGTGAGTCGGGACTTAATGATAACTGATAATACGATTGTGAAAGGTCTAACTTCGAAAAATAAATACTGCCTGATAAGGAATCTAAAATTTCTGTGATATTAGGCAAAGGGAATTTATCGTCCTGGATTTTGTTATTTAACTGTCTGTAATCAATAACTAATCTCCATTTCTTTTGGCTTGATTTGTCTGCCTTTTTTGGAACTAGCAAGACGGGACTAGACCACTCCGAAACAGTTTCCTCTATGATGTCATTATCTAGCATTTCCTGAACCTGCTTCTCAATCTCACTTTTTAAAGCTTGGGGTATCCTATAGGGCTTTATATAAGTAGGGGTCACGTTGTCTTTTAAAACGATATTATGTTCCATCAAATTGGTGACTGATAAAGAATCGCCCGGTAAGTGAAAGACATCGGCGTATTTTGCGCATATTTGCTCAATACTAAGCCTTTCTTCCTTATTCAAGTAATTTAAATCGAGTAGTTCGAATAAAGTTTTTACACGATCTACGGTTTTAGTATCTTTTGTTAGGCGTGTTAACGTTATAATAGATAAAACCAGTTCGTATTAAAAGTTTACTTTTGCCTCGGTAGATGGCGTTAACCGGTTTAAATGCAGGCTATCGTTTGATTCACTCGCCAGGTATAAGTAATTTTGATATTAAAAAATACAGGTCTTCGTTCAAGTACGTGGTGTGTTTCATTTCTTTAACCTACCCGATTCACCGGTGAACATGGTCCTTCGAGCCGGACAGTTTTTGTCTCTAAGCTAAAATCACCCTCTGGTGTCGGAGTTGAGGGTTAAGAAGCAGCTGGCAGGCCGACCTGGTGCAAGTTGAGCGGAGCGGAGCTGAGCTGATCTGAGCGGAGCGGAGCAGAGCTGAGCTGAGCGTGCGGAGCGGAGCGAGATCGACGGAGCAAAGTGGAGCGTTAAAGGAAAGTGATTTTAAAGTGGTCAAAGTGCAACTTAAAAACTGTGAGTACTTTTATTTAATTAACAGTTCCAAGTGTCAGAGACTTGTAAAAATTTAAAATTAATGTTTGGACTTAGAAAAATTTGAAGAAACTTGGAACTTAGAATAATTCATCAAAAATTGAAGAGACCCCGAATCTATGCCCGATTTCACCTAAAACTAAAGAACATTTCCAACACTTAGAAAAATTACGACAACACTTAGTTCAAATATTTCGTGAATGGGACATTCTGCGTCAGATCCCTTCGTATTTGAAATCATGGAGTCTAAGTTAAGGCTGTTGGAAGATATTAAAAGTCGCATTCAGAAAGGGCTTATTAACTTCAAAAAATCTCCAAAAGAGAGAATTAATCAGGCATATGTGGAGTCACGTTTGGAAATATTAGAGAAGCAGTTTGAAGATTTTACAAGAAAACATGAAGAGCTTTTGGTCAACTACACAGTAAGTGAACTGAGTGATACCAGTTACATCAAAAATGATGTGTTTGAAGCGGTTACAGACACTTTTATAAATTATAAAGTAGAACTAAAAAATGCCCTACCAAGATCTTGTAAAATCAGTGATGTCTCACCGGACGAGAGCCATCCGAAGACGACGTCAATGGCAAAATTGCCAAAAATAGCCATACCTGTTTTTAGTGGTAAATATCATGAATGGACAACGTTTAGGGATTTGTTTCTGTCATTAATTGACAGTAACCAATCACTTGATGACGTGCAACGCTTACATTATTTGAGGTCTCAATTGTCAGGTGAAGCATCACTACTAATCAAGCACATACCGATCACTCATGCTAACTATAAGAAATGTTGGAATCTGCTAAAAGGTCGTTACAATAATAAGAGATTTTTAGCCAATTGCATTCTCAAGCGCTTACTAAACCAAAAACAAATGACGGCTGAGTCATCTATTGCTCTAAAGGAGCTTTTAGATACCACAACCGATTGCTTACATGAATTGTCAAACCTAGGGGTGCAGGTGGACGCTTGGGATGTTATTATTATTTATTTGATTAGCTCCAAGTTGGACGTTGAGACTCGGAAGCAGTGGGAATTGCAGGTAAGTCAATCTGACGAGTCTTGCGAGGAATTTCCCACCTTCAATGATTTTAGAAAATTTTTGGATAAACGTTTTCGGGCTTTTGAATTTGTAGAACCTCAAAGTAGCAAGTTCAAAAGTAATACTAAAGCATTTCATGTAGTTTCAAAAATATCATGTCCACATTGTTCCGAGGAGCATCTCTTGCATAATTGTAAAAAGTTTGCTCAAGAGACCGTCGATCAACGTCGTCAAATAGTTAAATCTCTTGGTTTGTGTTTTAATTGCCTTCGCTCAAGTCATCTTAATTTTAATTGTCGAGTAAACTCCAAATGTAAAACGTGCCAGAGAAAGCATCATACTCTCTTGCATCTAAAAACGGATTCAGAAGCAGAGGCGAGCACTTCTGCGTCGCCATTGCAAAAGGAAACGCACACACAGAACGAGTCCACGGCTGAACCTCATATTTCAGCCCATTTCGCAAATAATATTCATAGTCAAGTCATATTGGCTACAGCCGTTATTAAGGCTAGATCTAAAAATGGGCATCCACAATTTTTGAGAGCCCTGTTAGACCAGGGTTCACAAGGTTCCTTTATTACGGAATCTGCGGTTCAGTTATTGAAGCTTAAAAAGATAGCGGTTAAAACGTCTATCTTAGGTGTAGGGGGAGGTCAGACCAATCTAACGTCTAAATTTATGGTTAAAGTTAACATTCAGTCGTTATGGGACCCTGACTTCACCCTGCAAATAGAAGCTTATGTGCTGAGTAAGGTAACTTCGATTTTACCTGAAAGGAAATTCTCATTGGTGGATTGGCCAGAGCTTAATAGCATTAAGCCGTTGGCCGATCCAAATTTCAATAAGCCTAACAAAATTGACATTTTGTTAGGGTCGGGAGCCTATACTCAAGTCTTAAAAGAAGGCTTAATCAAGGACCCTAAGGGTAAAACAATGGCTCAAAACACTTACCTTGGCTGGATCATATCGGGAGAAATCAGCGATGAAGATGGAGTGAAATTTTGTCACAATGTAATTCTAAGCATGCACTCTAAGGTCGAAGAAAATGAAACACACCACGTACTTGAACGAAGACCTGTATTTTTTAATATCAAAATTACTTATACCTGGCGAGTGAATCAAACGATAGCCTGCATTTAAACCGGTTAACGCCATCTACCGAGGCAAAAGTAAACTTTTAATACGAACTGGTTTTATCTATTATAACGTTAACATACCGCCCACCAAGGACCTAGTCCTTTAAAGCCGCCCACCATGACATAACATAAACTAAATTATGGACAACCTCAACGTTTTACTAAATCCTTGGTGTTCAGAGTTCACATCACTTAATATATCTAATTTTATTTTTTTACTTTTACATTTCTAAAGTTAGTATCTGAGTGGACTGTATATAACACAACAAAATAAAAAAATCAAAAACAATCAACTTACTAAATGCATTCATCATTGACAGGCAAAACACATAGCTTAGAAGTTGGGCGTTTGACTCGGGAATCCTTGCAACGAAGGGTAACTACGCGCACTAAATTGTCCTTGCCAGGGTGTAGCTCAACTACCTTTCCATATAACCACTTAGCAGGTGGTAAATTGTCTTCTTTTACGAGGACAATATCACCAACCTTTGGATCGCGCGTACGTTTAGACCACTTGTGTCGTTGGAAAAACATAGTTAAATACTCCTGAGACCAACGTTTCCAGAAGGATTGAATCATCCTTTGTGTCAATTGCCAACGTCTCAAGCTACTGACTGTCACGTGCTCATAATCAAAATCTGGCGCTGTTACTAGTGGCTGACCGACCAAGAAATGTCCTGGCGTCAATGGCGGATCTGACGAGTTCTCGCTAGACTGTGATAACGGTCTGGAATTCAGACACGCCTCAATTTGGGATAAAACGGTACTTAGCTCCTCAAAAGTCAATGTCGATTCACCAATCACACGTTTGAGGTGATGCTTGGTGCTTTTAATCCCAGCCTCCCATAGACCTCCAAAATTAGGAGAATGAGGCGGGATAAAATGCCATTCGGTTCCATTATTTGCCAATATAGAGGCAATTTCTAGGGGAACAGATGCGCATTCATCGAGAAACATTGCTTTAAGCTCCTTTGAGGCCCCTACAAAGTTGGTACCATTATCGCTGTAAAGGTGACTACAATGACCACGTCTAGCCACAAAACGTTTAAATGTAGCAAGAAAGCCTTGAGATGTCAGATCGGAAACCGCATCTATATGCACAGCGCGGGTCGCCATGCATACGAACAGACATACGTAGCCCTTGTAGGACTTATGTCCACGACCCTTTGCTGTTCTTATTTGAATCGGTCCCGCGTAGTCAACCCCTGAATGAAGAAAAGGCTTACTTGGAGTCACTCTGCATGATGGTAACTGACCCATCAGTTGGTTTTTTGTTACTGCTGCATAACGAATACACGGTACGCATTCGCGGATATGAGCCTTGATCAAATTCTTTCCACGAACTACCCAATACTTTGACCGCAGAAAATTAAGAGTTAATTGGGGTCCGCCATGTAGTACACGCTCATGAGCGTCCGCTATGAGTAATTTTGTCAAATGGGATTGATGAGGAACTATGATGGGATGTTTCATATCATCACTTAGTGGCGAATTTTGGATCCTACCCCCTACTCTCATCAAGTCCTTATCATCCAAGTAAGGATTCAAAGAAATCAAACCGCTGGTTTTGCTGACGTCTCTTCCAGCTTGAATTGCTTTTATATCTGTCTCAAACCAAACCTTTTGACTTTGCTTAAGGCAACAATGCATGGTGTCCGCAATCTCAGAAGCTGAAAGATAAGGTGACAACCTTGTCCGTGAATCTCTGGCTATCTTTATTTTCGAGAATCGCCTGCAGTAGGTGAGAGTCCTGATCAATCTTCGGAATGATGAAAATCTGGACCATATCAGTTCAATCGGGTGATCGTCTATCTGTGCTGCATGAACCTTAACAGATTTTAGTTCCAGTTTAGTCATTATAGCCTTAGGTCTGCAGTATTCTACGGTATCTGCAAGCAACCACGACGGTCCATGTTTCCAAAGCGAGTTATCTAACAAAGACGTGGATGTTGTACCCCTCGAAGCAATGTCAGCCGGATTGTTTCTCGTATCGACATAATGACATTGAGTAGAATCAAAGGCGTTAAGGATTTCAGACGTCCGGTTTGCGACGAAAGTTTTCCATCGGCTAGGGTGATCGCTCAACCAAGCCAACACGACCGTTGAATCTGTCCAAGCATGTAAGTTGGATTTTTGGATATTCAAGACACGAGCCACTTCCAAAAGTAATTTGGTAACTAAAACTACGCCACATAGTTCCAGTCGTGGTATAGAGATTTGTTTAATTGGAGCCACCTTCGTTTTTGCAGTTACCAGATTACAGTGGACGCGACCCACGGCATCGATGACTCTGATGTAAACTACCGCGGCGTATGCTGCGTTTGATGCATCAGAGAAACCATGCAGCTCAACCATTTCATCATCGCTTTTTCTAATGAAAATGTAAAATGTAAACAATGTAATTCTAAGCATGCACTCTAAGGTCGAAGAAAATGAAATCTTAAAAAAGTTTTGGGAATTAGAGGCAGAGCCAACGTGCTCTGAAAAGACAATTCTTAGCCCTGAAGAGCAAGCGTGTGAAGATTACTTTGCTGCTACCACATGTCGGGATGCAGATGGTCGCTACATTGTAAAACTGCCTTTTCGATCTAGAAAAACGCCCTGCAACACAAGGGGAATAGCGTTAAAAAGACTATACAGTCTTGAACGGAAGCTAGCTAAAAATAGCGAGCTTAAAGGACAATACGCTTCGGTAATTAAGGAATATTTATCACTAGGTCATATGGAAGAAATTCCTAATGAAAAAGACAAAATAGGTCATATGGAAGAGATTCCTTATGAAAAAGTCAAAATAGGTCATATGGAAGAGATTCCTTATGAAAAAGACAAAAATGAAGTTGGCGCTGTTTACTTACCGCATCATGCTGTAATCCGCGAAGATAAGTCGACCACAAAATTAAGAGTGGTATTTGATGCGTCATCCAAGGGATCCGATGGTTTTTCCTTAAATGACACCTTAATGGTAGGACCACAGTTACAGGCTGATTTACGTCATACAGTTATGCGGTGGCGACAACATCCAGTATGCTTGACAGCCGATATCGTAAAAATGTATCGCCAAGTTAAAGTAGCTGATGATCACGCGGACTTTCAAAGGATTTTATGGCGAGATGATATTCATTCTGATATAAAAGAATACAGGCATTTGAGAGTTACATTTGGAATATCTAGTGCACCTTACCTGGCAGTCAAGGCATTGCAGCAAACCGCTGTCGATGAAGGTCAATCGTATCCATACGCTGCTAGTAGGGTTAGGACAGACTTTTATATGGATGATCTAATGACAGGTTGCCAGACTGATGAAGAAGCTGTAAAGATCTACCATGAGTTTAATGAGCTACTAAACAAAACAGGTTTCACTTTGCAAAAATGGACAAGTAACCGAGAAGAGTTGCTAAAACAAATAAGGCTAGATACTGGAAAAGATCTGGAAATAAAAGAAGATGAAACCACTAAAATTTTAGGACTTACCTGGAATCGCAATTCCGATGAATTCCATTATACTGTAAACTTACCCTTTTCATCACCGTCGTCATTGTCACCAGCTGCATCTGAAACTAAAAGATCAGTTATATCAGAGATATCACGTTTATATGATCCGCTGGGTTGGATTGCACCATGTATAATTACCGCTAAAATCTTCATCCAAAAGCTATGGATCGCTGGTTTGGATTGGGATGAAAAACTGTCTGAGGATCTTCTAACAGAGTGGCAGTCTTATCGTAGTGGGTTGCACACACTCAACAATTTCAGGATTCCTAGGTGGTTGAAAAGAAAAAGCGATGATGAAATGGTTGAGCTGCATGGTTTCTCTGATGCATCAAACGCAGCATACGCCGCGGTAGTTTACATCAGAGTCATCGATGCCGTGGGTCGCGTCCACTGTAATCTGGTAACTGCAAAAACGAAGGTGGCTCCAATTAAACAAATCTCTATACCACGACTGGAACTATGTGGCGTAGTTTTAGTTACCAAATTACTTTTGGAAGTGGCTCGTGTCTTGAATATCCAAAAATCCAACTTACATGCTTGGACAGATTCAACGGTCGTGTTGGCTTGGTTGAGCGATCACCCTAGCCGATGGAAAACTTTCGTCGCAAACCGGACGTCTGAAATCCTTAACGCCTTTGATTCTACTCAATGTCATTATGTCGATACGAGAAACAATCCGGCTGACATTGCTTCGAGGGGTACAACATCCACGTCTTTGTTAGATAACTCGCTTTGGAAACATGGACCGTCGTGGTTGCTTGCAGATACCGTAGAATACTGCAGACCTAAGGCTATAATGACTAAACTGGAACTAAAATCTGTTAAGGTTCATGCAGCACAGATAGACGATCACCCGATTGAACTGATATGGTCCAGATTTTCATCATTCCGAAGATTGATCAGGACTCTCACCTACTGCAGGCGATTCTCGAAAATAAAGATAGCCAGAGATTCACGGACAAGGTTGTCACCTTATCTTTCAGCTTCTGAGATTGCGGACACCATGCATTGTTGCCTTAAGCAAAGTCAAAAGGTTTGGTTTGAGACAGATATAAAAGCAATTCAAGCTGGAAGAGACGTCAGCAAAACCAGCGGTTTGATTTCTTTGAATCCTTACTTGGATGATAAGGACTTGATGAGAGTAGGGGGTAGGATCCAAAATTCGCCACTAAGTGATGATATGAAACATCCCATCATAGTTCCTCATCAATCCCATTTGACAAAATTACTCATAGCGGACGCTCATGAGCGTGTACTACATGGCGGACCCCAATTAACTCTTAATTTTCTGCGGTCAAAGTATTGGGTAGTTCGTGGAAAGAATTTGATCAAGGCTCATATCCGCGAATGCGTACCGTGTATTCGTTATGCAGCAGTAACAAAAAACCAACTGATGGGTCAGTTACCATCATGCAGAGTGACTCCAAGTAAGCCTTTTCTTCATTCAGGGGTTGACTACGCGGGACCGATTCAAATAAGAACAGCAAAGGGTCGTGGACATAAGTCCTACAAGGGCTACGTATGTCTGTTCGTATGCATGGCGACCCGCGCTGTGCATATAGATGCGGTTTCCGATCTGACATCTCAAGGCTTTCTTGCTACATTTAAACGTTTTGTGGCTAGACGTGGTCATTGTAGTCACCTTTACAGCGATAATGGTACCAACTTTGTAGGGGCCTCAAAGGAGCTTAAAGCAATGTTTCTCGATGAATGCGCATCTGTTCCCCTAGAAATTGCCTCTATATTGGCAAATAATGGAACCGAATGGCATTTTATCCCGCCTCATTCTCCTAATTTTGGAGGTCTATGGGAGGCTGGGATTAAAAGCACCAAGCATCACCTCAAACGTGTGATTGGTGAATCGACATTGACTTTTGAGGAGCTAAGTACCGTTTTATCCCAAATTGAGGCGTGTCTGAATTCCAGACCGTTATCACAGTCTAGCGAGAACTCGTCAGATCCGCCATTGACGCCAGGACATTTCTTGGTCGGTCAGCCACTAGTAACAGCGCCAGATTTTGATTATGAGCACGTGACAGTCAGTAGCTTGAGACGTTGGCAATTGACACAAAGGATGATTCAATCCTTCTGGAAACGTTGGTCTCAGGAGTATTTAACTATGTTTTTCCAACGACACAAGTGGTCTAAACGTACGCGCGATCCAAAGGTTGGTGATATTGTCCTCGTAAAAGAAGACAATTTACCACCTGCTAAGTGGTTATATGGAAAGGTAGTTGAGCTACACCCTGGCAAGGACAATTTAGTGCGCGTAGTTACCCTTCGTTGCAAGGATTCCCGAGTCAAACGCCCAACTTCTAAGCTATGTGTTTTGCCTGTCAATGATGAATGCATTTAGTAAGTTGATTGTTTTTGATTTTTTTATTTTGTTGTGTTATATACAGTCCACTCAGATACTAACTTTAGAAATGTAAAAGTAAAAAAATAAAATTAGATATATTAAGTGATGTGAACTCTGAACACCAAGGATTTAGTAAAACGTTGAGGTTGTCCATAATTTAGTTTATGTTATGTCATGGTGGGCGGCTTTAAAGGACTAGGTCCTTGGTGGGCGGTATGTTAACGTTATAATAGATAAAACCAGTTCGTATTAAAAGTTTACTTTTGCCTCGGTAGATGGCGTTAACCGGTTTAAATGCAGGCTATCGTTTGATTCACTCGCCAGGTATAAGTAATTTTGATATTAAAAAATACAGGTCTTCGTTCAAGTACGTGGTGTGTTTCATTT
The DNA here is from genome assembly GCA_963853795.1 of Xestia rhomboidea. Taxonomy (NCBI): domain Eukaryota; kingdom Metazoa; phylum Arthropoda; class Insecta; order Lepidoptera; family Noctuidae; genus Xestia; species Xestia rhomboidea. The sequence continues at coordinate 17,574,036 of OY970778.1, forward strand.
CTTTAACCTACCCGATTCACCGGTGAACAAGGCGTGCTACTTCAAAATTATTAATTGGTTCAATTTTAACATTAGAACAATCTATCTCAATGTCCTCATTAGTCGTATTTAGAATTCGCAACGGTATGCCATTATATGATGGCTTTGAAATCATACCGGCAATAAAAACTCCTTGTTTTATTTCCTCTGCTAAAACTACACTATCTTCTTTTAGAATGCAAGGTATGTATTTTATTATTTCGCATCGTGCAGGTATCACATGAGTATACCTGTCCTTGCTCCTACCGATATTCAAACTAATTACGTGTCCTTTATGAGATAAACGTAAAGTTTTTGTTTCGTAATCAATCACGGCATTATAACGCCTGAAAAAATTTTCTCCTAATATTCCATCTCCTGTGCATAATAAGTCCTTGAATACATAAAACTTTTCCCTAAAACTAACACCCTGACATACTAAATCTAAATATATATATCCTTCTGATATTAATTTTCCGCTAACGCCTTTGATAGTCAACTTATCGCAATGTAATTCCTTTGAATACTCCGGGTGTTCAAGTAACCACTCATATTTCATGACGCAAATGCTTGCGCCGCTATCTACTAATAAATGTATTACATTACCTACGTCTAACTCTATTTGAACAATACTACTAACGTTATAATTTAGAATGAAATGTTCGTTAATTGAAGGGACGAAAAAACTCACTATTCGGTGCTGATTGAACACGTTCAGTATTCTCGATCTGTTCTGGCTGTACTTGAGCTATATGAGGGGCTCCGTTAGAACGAGGTGGGCGGCCGTATTGTCCTCGAAAAGAACCTCGTTGGTATCTTCCACGACTGTTACCCCTAGATGATCGACCTCTATATGAGTTGTGGAAAGTCCTTGAGGTACTATTACCGCGTTGAGATGTTTGGTAATTATTATTATACGAGTTATTCCTAGGCTCGGCGTTGCCGCGTCTGGTACCGAACCTGTTGGCATTTCCATTTCCACGATAAGTCTTTATGTTCATTACCTGTTCTACTTTAGACGATAGGGAATTTTCGTCAAGGGCCGTATGAATGGCTTCTGGTAGAGACTGAAATTGCCGTGAGGCGATGATGGTGCTTAAACGTGGATCCGACAATCCGTCAGCGAAACGTTTAATTGCTATTTTCTCATTTAAGGGATGGAGTATGTCGAACTTTTTTGTATCGCCGTCGGCTTGAGCTATGGTCAGGTTCACGAATAATTGCTCTAATTCGGAACCAAACTTGTCAATGGACCTTCGACCTTGGTTGGCCGAATTAAGTTGTAACTGAATAGCTACTGCGGATTTTTTTTGCAATAAATGCGTGCGCATATCTTTAATTAAATCTGTAATTGTGGAGTACTCCGATTTTAATCTGAGTTTAGCACCACTAGAAAGTCTTGTCTTTAAAACAAAATTAATTAATTGTGTTTTCCCTTGATCGTTCAGCATATCGCTATATAGTTGAATGCTGTCTAATAATTGTATAATGACGCTCTCCTGGGCGTTCATTACTGGTAATAGGGCCAAGGCCGTTTTTAGGTCAAAGTTACTCGTAGCCATATTTTCTGTACTATCTTCGAACTCTAGTTCTTCCAAATCAGTATATAAACTTGAAATTGTCTTGTACAAAATATGTATGTCATCAATATATTTATTGATGGGTAATAAAGTGTCACTGCTTATCTCAGAATTTTCTATCTTTACTCTAATGTCTGACGAAATATACTCCAGACGGGAATACAAATTTTGGGCTTCTCTAAATTTGTTTTTGGCAGTCTCGGATCTTTGTCTACGAGCTGGGCCTATTTTAATTGAATAATCTCTTATTTCTTTCAAGCTTAAAAGTAAATTACTTAATTCTTGCAGAGACATAACATAGTTCTATATATCTTTATCAATATTTAAAATAGAATAACTTAGCTAAAGGGCGTCATGACGGAGTTCTTCATCATCATCGGCGGCGTGGCGCGGAGCGTTGTGCGTTCGCGGTGCGTGGCGGCTAGTCGACGGGCAGCAGGAACGTGGCATCTGCTTGTTTTGGGCCGGGATTACCCTGGACTCCTCTTGATGTGGGCCGGGATTACCCTGGACTCCTCTTCTTTCTTCTTACTGGTTTGTAGTTCGTGCGAGGTTATCAATTGAAACGGCGTTCAATTCTCGCCTCAAAGTGGTGATGGCGCTCCTGCGGCACTTCTTCAAAATATAGTAAACGGTTGCAGCGACGATCAGAACGACAGCGACGATCAATAAGGTTTGAATGATGTGGTTTGTTTGATGATGCTCCAACGTGGTATTTGCGGAAGCTTCGCCGTTGGCATTTTGTGCGACGACCACCTCTTCTTTTGAGTATGACTTGCCCATATTAATTTATTTCTTCCAAAAAAACTTCCATAGCTTATTTCTTCTTTAAATCTTTTAAGTTGGCCGGTGTGGCAGGGTCGCCATGCAGAGTGTGGTCTTCCTTATGAGGTAGGTAGGAGACGATGGTCTTAATAAGTCAAAGACATGTTGACGGCTTGATGGCGATTTATTGAATGTCCTTAAAAGTACAATTATTTACTTACAAGTAAAATGCTTACTCGGCCAAACGTTACGATTGCGCGGGTGTATGACGCAGATATGAAGTGATTTGCTGAGTAAGGTTTTTACATACTTCAAGACTGTATATTCCGCGGAAGTGTGGGGGTCGAGGCTTTTTAAATGCTAAGACTCTCCACAATCGCGAGATATGCAGCCTCAGGGAATATTTAATAGGAGCCGATGTGGGAATGCATTGAATCAATCCGTTACATTATCTCCGTGTGTTTTCGTCTAGCTAACGGAGAATACTTGCATAGGCACAACCTTGTAGCCAGGATTATCCGTCAGCAACTTGCTCTAAAATACAACCTTGTGGAATCGGAAGTGCCTTACTATAGGTATGTGCCCGACCCAGCACGGATTGATAATACCAACGCTATTTCATACATCAACCGTATGGGAGGTGTTCAAAAATCAAAATTAAAAGCATTTATTTCAAGTAGGCCAGTTACAGGCACTTTTGAATTGTCGAAACAAAGATGAAAATTAAAGGTAGCTACAGTCCCAGTCACAAGACATAAAAACTGTGAAAGTAATGTTGTTGCCCATTCCCTAGCGTAGATCTCTATGGAGAAGAACGGGACAGAAACTCCATGGACACTCTTTTAAATCGAAATTTTGTTACAAAATCTTGGTTACATCATTCATGTTGAGATGGTATATTATGTGAAAACAATGTAGCAAGATGTGCATGGTAAAGTGTCCATACTAAAACAAACAAAAAAAAAATTACAGTTAAAAAACAAGATAATTCATTCAAATAAGCCATGGCAACTGAAAGATGACCAGTCACAACTGATAGCGCCCGTTCACGAACATGACGCATGGATCAGCACCATTCAACTCAACCATTTTGAAGGGAACTAAATGATCCGACACACGCGTCGCCATCCGCGAGACATTGGAGTGAGCATGACATACTCACAACCGCCAGGGCACATTCAAGTCAAGAAAAGACGTAGGTTTCCAGTGAATGATAGCTTTCTAGTACATAGTACTCACACAATATGGGCTATGCGATTCTAAAATACTAAACAGATTGAATCTATACAATGCAAAGATCAACAAGCAGCGCAGTTCAGTTTTCTCACCTCACGAGTATTACTAGAGAACTGTGGCAGTGGTGTGAAGAACGTAATTTAGTAGTATTTGCATCATATATTAGTTCGACAGATAACCATATAGTGCGAGAGCCGGCTGCAAAAATACCTACCTCATCGGGTAACCCAATGGGCTATCTTTAGATCGTTTAACGACACTTAAACACGTATAAAAAAATCAGGTCTGCCAGGGCCGATCCTGCCGGGTCATGGAAATAATTCATATTTTTGTGTCGTATTTTTTAGTCAAAATTACGTCACAAGATACCCGAATTTTAGAGCTGGCAACAGTAAACCATTGATTTATTACGTAAAAAAAAAGTGGGTCTGCCAGTGCGCACTCTGCCAGAAGTACTTGGCAGACCCCTAAAATATGCCCCCTCCGGCCACCATGAACCTACCTCATCGAGTACCCTGATGGAACATACGCCAAATAATAACCAAGATACCCTCGATAGAGGATTAAAAGGTCTGCCAGGTCTAATCTTGCCGGAACTTAGCGTTCAAAGCATTTGAAGTTGGTATGGTAGGTAGGCAGCATTATTTCATACAAATGTATGATTATTATTGAAACGTTAAATAAAACAAGAATTGTAGCTCTCAAATATGTATATTTTAATTTAAGAACAATAACTACATGTACAATAACATGCTTACAATATAGGTATAATAATCAAAAAAATAATAAATTGAATGGTTAAGTTGGTTTCCATTGATTGTAGATAACTAACTGGGTACTTACAATAATTATTTATCTAAATACAAACATTCAATTTAGCTACAATGTTGGTCAAATGACAGCAAGAGCTATTTTTAACAAACAAGAAAACTTCAAAATCGGATTCAGATTGAACTGTTCTAATGTAAATCTGTAAACGTATGTACAAAAAATATGTTAACTCTTCGCCAAGATAATCTTCTTATTTCATGGTGTGGTGTGACGGTTAAAGATGGAAAAAAGATAATAAAATTGATACTATAAACCAATAAAAACCACTTTCATCGCTTCAACTGTTATATGACTGATCAATATCATTGTTCTCTGAATCGATCATTAGAATGGACTCTACAGTGCAAGGAAATTATATACTAACTGGAATGAGTACGAACAAAACGGTAAAAAAATAAAATAAACTATCTCAAAAGCTAGTAAAAAGAGTTTAAATTTGTACAATGGATTCAATAGAAAAGGAAAAAAAAGAACTTTGCGAGCGAGAAACCGACAAAGGTGGATGGTGTCTCTGTCTTGCCTTGTCACCGATGTAAACAATATGGCCGATACATTTTCGCGTTGAAGTCATTTATGTACTTTTTATTGTACTAAGTGAAATAATCCGCTTAAAATATGGTAAAATTGTTTTGTGTGAAGGGTGTAGTAGTAAGGGTATGCTGGATATGGAATTTCGTTTTTCAGGGAAGTTTTTCAACTTTGCTTGTTTATTACGACTAAGGTAACCAATGTTTTAGATTGACAAACGGGAAATATCCAAATAAATTAAGTAAGTAAGTTCGAAGTTTCGAACATCGTTGTCGTACATAGTAATCAAAAGTATATTTTATAAATTAGAAACATCGGACATCGTACATGGTGTCGGTAGTATCTATTTTGCTTTATAAATACAAATATTGAAAAGAAAAGAGTCCGCCGCACCGTGCCGTGCTATGCCGGTCCTAAGGATTTTTCCAGGCTTCTCCAGCAAAAGAATCCATTTGGCGAGCTGCGAGTGAAAATGAATGGTTTCCGGTAAACGTCATAGGATGAATATGCGATTTTCTATATCTGAAAAAATATACAATACTAACGGAGTCCTCGAATCCCTGAATACAAAAGACTTCTGGATAGCGCACGATCTACGGTGAGGCGGCGAGCCTCCTTGCCGGATTGCCGCCATGGGATTTAGATCGGTAGTCGGGGCGATAGTCGTCGCGCGCCTGCACGAATGGCGCGTGGAGGCTCTACGCCGGGGGGAAACTCTGCTGCCGCGGCAAATTGTCGCTTAGCGGACAGACTTCCGGCGTGATCTCATGGCGACATAGAGAGAGCGATTGTCGCAACCCCGTGCAGGGCACGCCACAATAGTGGCGATAAGTCCCCTCTTTGAAGAGTGGCTTGAGAGGCGCCACGGCGTCCTCACCGCTCTTCCGCCTGACACAGGTTCTTATCGGACACGGATGTTTCGGGTGGAAGGTGAGGACGCCGTGGCGTCTCTCCAGCCACTCCTCAAAGAGGGGACTTATCGCCACTATTGTGGCGTGCCCTGCACGGGGTTGCGATAGTCGCTCTCTCCATGTCGCCATGAGATCCCGCCGGAAGTCCGTCCGCTGAGCGACAATTTGCCGCGGCAGCGGAGTTTCTCCTCGGCGTAGCGCCTCCGCGCGCCACTCATGTAGGCGCGCGTGGACTATCGCCTCCAGATCCCATGGCGGCAATCCGGCAAGGAGGTTTGCCGCCTCGCGGGAGATCGTGCGGTACCCCCGGACCAGCCTTACGGCTACCACCTTCTGGGGCACGTTCAAATGGTGGGCGGCACGCCGCCTCAATGAACGTGCCCAAACCGGGGCCCCGTAAAGGGCCATGGACCGCACGACTCCCGCGTAGAGCCTCCGGCAGGAGGCGTTTGGCCTCCCCAGGTTGGGGAGGAGCCGCCTGAAGGCAGCCCCTGTCCGCTCCAGTTTGGGGACCAAACGTCGGAAATGCTCCACGAAGTTCCACCGGCTGTCGAGGACAAGTCCCAGGTACTTCAGCGTAGACTCGACGCCGATGGAAACCCCTCCTGCCATCACTGAGGATCCCAGAGGTGGCGCATTCCGAGGCCCATGAAAGCACATGGCCTCGGACTTGTGCAATGCCACCTCGAGACTCAGTTGCCGGATCCTCTCAACGACTATCGCAACCCCGCGTGTCATAACTTCAGCCGCCGCCTCGTGCGACCTCCCCTGTGCCAGCACCAGCGTGTCGTCAGCATAGCAGACTACGCTGTCACCGCTAGGGAGGTCAGCGCGCAGCACCCAGTCGTACCCGATGTTCCACAAGGACGGCCCTAGAACCGATCCCTGTGGAACACCGCACGACATCTCTCGCCGGTTCCAGTCTCCGCTGCGACCGGGGTAAATGACGGCCCTATCCGTCAGGTAGTCCCCGACCACACGACGAAGGTAGGTCGGCACCCGGTGATACCGGAGTGCCTCCCTTATATGCAGCTCCAGGGCATCGAGTTGAAGGCGTTGGCGATGTCGAGAGACACCGCCAAGACAACCCCACCCCTGGACACCGCATCCCTCGTCGTGAGGGCCCTCACACGCATGATGGCGTCCACCGTAGAGCGCCCCTTCATCATCATCATCATCATTTCAGCCGAAAGACGTCCACTGCTGGACATAGGCCTCCCCCAAGTGTCGCCACATTGACCGGTCCCATGCGACTCGCATCCAGCGGACTCCCGCAATCTTCACCAGGTCATCGGTCCACCTAGTGGGAGGTCTTCCAACGCAACGTCTTCCGGTTCGCGGTCGCCACTCCAGAACTTTTCGGCCCCATCGGCCATCCGTTCTGCGAGCAATGTGACCTGCCCACTGCCACCCTTGCAGCGCCCCTTGCGGAAACCATATTGGTGTTCCGCAAGGTCCGGCCCCGTCCCCGCAAGGTGCTCGGCGAGGCGGTTTGCAATGACTCTTTCAAAGAGCTTGCCCACCTCGTCGAGTAGCACCACAGGCCGGTAGGCGGACGGAGAGTCCGCCGGGCGCCCCGGCTTCCGGATGAGGACCAGCTTCCCCGTCTTCCAGCGAAGCGGGAACTGGCCCCTCTCCAAGCATGCGCTTAAGAACCCCTCCAGTCGGGGACCGAGAGCTTCCGAGGCCAGGACCCAGGCTTTGCCAGGTAAGCCGTCGGGTCCCGGGGCGGTATTTTTGGCACTGAGCCGTCGTCACTTTCGTGGTCCGCTTCCGGCACCGCAGCCGGCGGAGCCATAGGCGGGGGCGGGTGTTCCCCTCGCGAGGGGAACAGAGCGCTCACCACGTCCTCCACGAGCTGAGGCCGGAGACACTGCGTCAGCGGGGGGGCCCAGGTGCGGAGTTTATCCCGCACCATCTTGTAAGGGCGCCCCCACGGATCTCTGTCGAGAGTCCCCAGCATCTCCTCGCGGGCCAGATCCCTGGCCCACAGGACAGCCTCGCGGAGGGCGGTCTTCGCCGCTCTGTAGCCCTCATAAAGCTCCGCCTCAATGGCTTCCGCATTCGGTGGGCGAATGCGGAGCCTGCGGTGCCTGGCGTACAGGTGTCGCGCAGCCACGCCCGCCTCCCGTAAAGACGTCAGCTCACGCGACCACCAGTACACCTGACGCCGGGCACTTCCTGGCCGGACTCGGGGCATTGCCACGTCACAGATGTCGGACATGGCCTCCTGGAACCACCCTGCCTCATTGTTAACGTCGGCAGGCCTGTCCGGTGATGTCACCCAGGCCTGCACGATCGAGGCTTCCAGGAGGAGCTCCCGGTCCAGCTGCTTCAGCGCCCAACGCGGACCACTCGGGGCCTGTTGGACTGGCGCGCTTGAGGTCTGGGTGGAGACGTCGAACCGGATGTACCGGTGGTCGGAATAGGTCTCCACCCCCTCCATTACACGCCAGTCAGCGACACGCGGTGTCGCGTCCGGCCCTGGTTCAATCCATGGTCCGGAGCGAGACGGAATGGGATGCCGTCACCTCCTTCATGCTAGCGAAGGAGGCGGCGGAACGTGAAAGGGAGAGAACCTCACGTCCCAGCCGCCGCGGGAGACGCACTGGGCGTCGCGAGCCACGTGGTGGCCCCCAGCCACCGTAGGCGCGGGCATGTAGACGGTGAGCTTTGGGCTAGCTCGCCGTCTGTCCGTCTCATGACGACAGTCCGTGTCGACGGCGCGTTCGTGTTCCACGCGCGCTTTAAAGAGAGTCAGCAAAAGGCAGGGGTTCGCAAGTCACAAGTCACAAGTTTTTAAGTCTGACACTCCCTCTCGCTCCGCCCAGAGCGAAAGGAGTCATTTGATGACTTCACATCCAAAAAAAAATAATTAAAAGGGCGATAAATATCTGTAAAATATTAAATGAATTTCATCAGCTTCTATGTTGCAAATTTTTTGTAATATGATTTCGGCGAGTTTTTCAAATGTGCTTTAATTATTTATTATCTTTAATAAAAATTACGCAAGCAAAAAATTAAATAGTCCTTTAATCAAAAAAATAGAAATTTTAGTTCATGATATATAATAATATTTTTTGCTTTATTACCTTTTGGTGCAAAAAATCCGGATGGGTTTTAAATAACAATCGCCTAGAACCTCTATGGTACGAAGGTGACCCAACACCACTCATTGTAGAGTCCATTATAATGATCGATTCAGAGGACAATGATATTTATCAGTCATTTATCAGTTGAAGCGACGAAAGTGATATTTTTTTATTCCATGTTTATAGTAAGTATCAATTTTAGTATCTTTTAATTTTATTATCTTTTTGTACATACGTTTACTGATTTACATTAGAACAGTTCAAACTGACTTTGATTTTTGTTTGTTCAAAAATAGCTCTTGCTATCATTCGACCGCCATTGTAGCTAAATTGAATGTTTTTTTTTTGTATTTAGATAAATAATTATTGTACCCACTTAGTTATCTACAATCAATGGCAAGCCAACTTAACCATTAAATGTATTATTTATTTGATTATTATACATTTAATGTAAGCATTGTTAGATACATGTAGTTATTGTTCTTAAATTTAAAATATACATATTTGAGAGCTACAATTCTTGTTTTATTTAACGTTTCAATAATAATCATACATTTGTAAGAAATAATGCTGCCTACCTACCATACCAACTTCAAATGCTTTGAACACTAAGTTCCGGCAAGATTAGACCTGGCAGACGTCTTGACCCTCTATCGAGGGCATCTTGGTTATTATATGGCATATGTTCCATCAGGGTATTATAGTTATCTTCGTGTTTCAGACACTGTATACTAACTAGGAAATACAGTATCTAAATGCTATAGGACTTACACTTTTACTATCAATCATACTCATCGTTTATAAGATGTCCTTTTACATCTTATGTCGCGCCTTGGCGGCAACTATTTTTGTTGGCAGTCTTACAATCGATCTTATTCGATTTATTAACTTTGATTTTGCTTAAATCTAATAATTTTTCAATGTTTACTTTTCTTTTGACATTACGTCAGTTGTCAAGCTGTCAAATACTTTTTCTCGAATTTTGTGTCATAGGTTTTCTTAGTGCTTAGGACTAAGAAGATCACTTTTGATTTCTGTAATTTATTTTTATTTTTATTAATATGTTAGCTCAAATAATGTTATTTATTGTTAATTACTCTTGTTTACTGGATAACAGTATCTTATCTTACGTTTATATAATTAACTAGTTTGCTTGGGTGCGCGAGCTGCACGCAGCTCGCGTGTTTTGTGTTTTTGAAAAGTATTCCCTATCCTTAAAAAATTTTGAGAATCCATAGGAATCCTTAAATGAATTGGAAAATCCGTTAGAATTACCCCTAAATCAGTATTAGAACCCTTAAGAACCCCTAAAACATTTGAGAAGTATAAAATAACATTACCCTAAGGTTTGCTTGTCGTCGTCCCTGAGTTCCGCTTCACCCACTCAACCTTCGTTACGCTAAGGAGGTCGGCGGCTCGCTTCGCTCGCCTCTTTCCCCCTTCGCTCCACTCGGTCTCGCAGGTTCGCTCCGCTCAGGACCTACCTACCACCGGACAGGTTTCGACGCCTACTATAATATTTGTCCAAACACCTGATGGCTATCTCTAACCGTTATGAAGTTACAGCCCATTTAATTTTAGGGGAGGTTGGGGAAGGGAGCTTCACCCACTCGACCTTCGTTACGCTACGGAGGTCGCCGGCTCGCTTCGCTCGCCACCTCCCCCCTTCGCTCCACATGGTCTCGTAGGTTCGCTCCACTCAGGACCTACCTACCACCGGAAAGGGGAAGTTGGGGAGGGGAGGGTATATAAATTTCAACGCCCCTCATTAATAGAGCATATTATTGAGGGGCGTTGAAATTTGTATACCCTCCCCTACCTACCCTATGTCAAGGTCACGTAGTGGCATTTTGATTTTTACTAGAGCATAGTAAAAATCAAAATGCCACTACGTGTCCTAGTTTCCGAGATACGATAGGGGAAGGGGTGAATGGGGGGAGAGCGGGGAGTTTTGAAAAATGATTTCGACTAATGCATTGCCCCTTTATACGAATCTGAAAAAAAAAATGTTCTAAGTCTCTTAACTTCCGAGATCCGCCTAAAGGGGGGGGAGAAGGGGGGCAAGAGGGCCAACTCTGAAAATTGGTTTTTACTTTTCCAAGCCTCTTCTATACGAATCCATAACAAAAACAAAATACGGGTCTCTTAGTTTCCGAGATACGATAGAAAGGGGGAGGAAGGGGGGCGAAAAGGGGAGGTTTGGGATTTTTCCCATACTCGCGAGAGTTACTTGTTTATGAATCTGTAAAAATATACCCCCCTCTCCATCCACCATCTGGGAGAACAATTCTGTCAAGTCAGTGGTGATCTAGCTTTATATAGTATAACTAGTATTTGCTTGCTGCGCGAGCTGCAAGCAGCTCGCGTCCTTGTCCTTGTAGATGTTTCACTTTGAAAACCCCTAAATGTAGTAAAAATGTCAAACATAACCCTAGTCTTCCACTTTTCAGACTCTTTTGAAATGCCAAATAAAGCCCAAAAGGACCCGAAAGGTTTCCACTTGATTAAGGTCTTAATCATTCTAAATCAGCACCCCCAAATCACTCGAAAACGATACCCATATCATTTTTTTTTTATAAAATCAAGTCCCCCATTTTAGAAGTAGATACCCTTCTAAAATGTTGAGAATCCATAAGAATCCTAAAATGAATTGGAAAATCCGTTAGGTACCTTAGAAGTTTTTTTTAATTTTATTGAACTTTTTAAACATTTTGAAAACCTTATGAGCGCCCTTACAGCTGGCAGTACAAAAACCCTTAGGAACCCCTAAATTAGTATGTATACACCCGAAGAGACCTAATCCACCTAAACTACATCTATGTACCTACTTACATTATACACACACTACACTTTACGAAAATCAAAGTAGCTTAGTCACATTAAAATATATTCACTTAATATTGCAAAATAAACTGAATTAAATAAATATTATGTTAGTGTATATTTCCACTTTACCATCACTGTCTAATCATTCATTTTCGTTCACGCCGTAGGTAGGTATACCTACTTAAATTGTTACTATTAGGTAATATAACAAATTATTGTAAACATAATTACAGAGAAAATAATTACGAGCATGATCATAATAATAAATAGAAAAAAAAAGTAATACCTAAAAGTAAATACTCTGTGTGTCAGTGTCATTGATAAGTGTGATATTGTATGTTATATGATAAAAGTTATATAAACAACCAGGGCGGCATAATCGCTTACGCGACAAAGCTCTTTTTCTAGACTAATAATAAAAAACCCTTTTAATCAACATTTTACATACTAATTGCTAGCAATTTCACATAATACACACACACATACTTCCCCTTGACTTCATTCATAACCCTTTTAATCAACATTTTACTTACTAATTGCTAGCAATAGACATAATAAGGACTACGTGCGTGCAAAGTGTATGTGCACATGAAAAATAAATAAATATAAATCTATGATTATAACAAATTGTCATTGATAATCATGGCAAACAAACACTCCAACCGATACTATCCTGCTTAATTATAAATAAATAAAACGGAACGTAAGGTAGTTTGAAATGAATACATACCAATGCGAGATTGTTATTGAACCATGTTACTGGTCAGTAGAAAATCTGACCGACGAAGTCAATATAACCGAGTGATTGCGAATTCGTCGATGAGGTAAGTTGTCGTACCGATGATGGGGGGTCAGTAAAGTGTGGTCGGTATAGGCTAATTGCTGGGATGTCTTGCGTTGTCTGTGGCAATGTCAAGTTGTGGATGAGCTATGCTATCTGACTTGTGGTGGACCGGTAGGGAAGGATAGTATGTCCGTTATAATAATAATAAATAATACCAGTCTATTACTGGCCCACAGCTGGGCAAAGCCCTCTTCTCATACAGAGAAGGCAGCGTATGTCCGTTAACATGGGTAAAAGTTTTTGACTTATCAGTAATGAGCCGTAGTGTGCAAAGGTGTGGGTGGAGTCATTGTATTGGTTGAATGAGTTATATGGCATGGAGTTATGATATGAGTTATATGGCAGATACCAAAATGTCTTACTTACTTTTTACTAAAAAGTAAAAAATAATAAGCCGTGGACTGCTGTCTGTTAAACTTTCCTTTACAGGACAACGATTTAAGGGGCGGGGAGGGGGGAGGGGAGAGGGGATACCCCCTGTAACAACCTCACCTTCAGGAGCCCCGTGGTTGTGGAGATATCCATGGTTATAGTTTTGTGGTTAGAATAGCGCTATTTAGTTATTAAAATGAAAAGGGGTAAAAAACATTTAGTATCGTTTGGCAGGCACCACTCCCATGCAAAGGCGACGCACCGTTCTTGAGAAAAACCAATTATAGTAACCTAACCTCAAAACACTTTTAGAGCCTGCTACGACTCCATGACACGCGCTCGCTACGCTCGCATTTTACATTACACACCCACTTTCTGTCACAAATGTCGTCGTCGCTCCGCCGGCCTTCGGCCTACGCTCCTCATGCCAGCTAGCACGACTTTTCGAGACATAAGCAAATTTAGAACCTGCTACGACTCCATGACGTAGCATTTTATATTACACACCCACTTTCTGTCACAAATGTCGTCGTCACTCCGCTGGCCTTCGGCCTACGCTCCTCATGCCAGCTAGCAAGACTTTTCGAGACATAAGCAAATTTGGAACCTGCTACGACTCCATGACGCGCGCTCGCTTCGCTCGCATATTAAATAACACTCTTTGACTTCTGTCCCCGAAGTGCCGGGCCTCCGCCGTCCTCCGTTGTCGGCCTACGGCCCGGTGCCCATTCCGCCCTTATTGGATAAAAAAAAATACTACCTACTTTCTGTCACAAATGTACACTTCTACCGTCAACGGCACGTGAAATGTCTTACGAAAACTTTTACGTGTACCATGACAATTTATCCAACCTATAAATGTGCAAATGCCGTGCCATTTTCCAATTTGTATGAAACTTTAAAAATTAAATCTCGTAAACCGTGGACGTCCTCATATTGAAAACTTGGAAAAAGCTTTTATTTATGTTTACTATCTACAAAAAAAACATCAACTTCGAAATCCTTGTCCTGCAATGGAAAGTTCATCCCTGTCAGTTAATTTTAACCGTAAAGTAAAAAGTAAAGAGCCGTTGACTGCTGTACCGAATGTTTTAGTTACTTTTTACAAATAAAATCTTTTTTATTTTATTTTATTAATTTAATATACTATTTTATTTTGCAAAAAAGTTTTTTACTTTTCCATTTTAGTTGTTCACATGTACTTACCCCTGCACAGCGTACCAGCATGATGTTATGTTATAAACTGGTGTAAACAATAGAAAGACATGAGATTTTAGCAATCCCAGTCCATTTGCTATCATTTATTGAGGAGTTCCGTAGCCTATCTCCGAAGTTCTTCAGCAGATCTACACCAAATTGAAATGGGACCACTTCGAGAAAGTACTGTTCCAAAAACTACCCAAATCGCTTCAAGTGTGCCTATAAAAATTTTAAGAGTTCTCTCTATTACTCCAGGATCCCATCATCAGATCCAGACTTGATAATCTTGGGACCACCTGGGAAGTATACCCTTTCAAACAAAAAAATAATAATCCAAATCAGTCCAGCCATCTTTGAGTAATCGTGGAACATACATAAAGTAGAGTAATAAATAAAAAAAATAATTAAAAAAATAAAAAACCCGACTGCTTAAAACTAACTAATAACTTTAAATAAAAACTGAAAAGAAAAAAACAAGTTGAGGAAACAGGACATATTGACTGCAACAGTCGGGACCCATATTGGATGTGATGATTTTAGTCTAGATTATTTAATGGGTTTTAAGCAGTCGGGTTTTTTTTTATTTTTTATTTTACAGTTTTTAGTTAGATATACCATTTTAAAATCCTCATGATGCGCCCTTTATTGAGCCGTTCAGGCTGCAGAGCGTGCCAAACATTTGAATTTGGCGCCAAAAATCCGCCATTTTGTTTCTTTTTTTATTTTGGTATACCCAGTGTCACTCTCACAGTAAATACAAATCTAACGACACCTCTCAACCTAAAATCCATCGAGCCGTTCAGGCCACAGAGCGTGCCAAACAATTATACATACATACTCACGAAAAACATAACCCTCCTTCTGGCGCAGTCGGGTAATAAAGAGCCATGGATTGCTGTGGTGCACCAGAGTGTGAATAGGTATAGCAGAGACCAAATGTCTTAGTTACTTTCTACCAGTTATAGAGACATGAGACTGCTTTGGCGCGTAAGAATTAAAATACCGAACATCTCGGTTACTTTTAACATAATGAAAAAAAAGTGATATTACATTGCAATAAAATAACTAACTACGTTAACTGTGTATTGTAGGTCTATATTGTAACCTAACAAGCGTTGATTGTAAAATAAAACGGAAATCACAGCTATTGTAATGGAAACTAATTTATACTGGTAAGGTACCAAGGTAAACTGTTAATCAGTAGCTGCTGCATAGTAGGTACGTGAGTGTTACTTGGGCGGAGGTGCTTGTAGATTATATATATTCTGATTTGTTCAATAAAGATGTAATGAAAATAGAAATTATGTTGTCATACAAACCCTAGTATAGTTAGGTATTTTAAAGGTTTTCATACCTTTATCTATCTATAAATATAAACAAAAGACCTGACTGACTGATTGACTGACTTATCAACGCCTAGCCCAAACCCTTGGACCAAGAAAGCTAAAATTTTACACATTGGTTCCCATTATTATGTAGACAAGGAATAAGGAAGGATTTATCGAAATTCAACCCCTAAGTGAGTTAAATAGGGGATGAATGAAAGATTGTATGAAAGTCCGTCAGTTTTAAAGTTAGGATATTCAAATTTTGTGTTTAGGCTGACGATTAAAATTAATTTATACGTGCCTCAGCGTTTTTGATAATTCCAAACCCAAAGGGTTAAAAAACGGGTATGAAGTTGTGTAGTCCTTAATTTTCGAAGTAAAAATCATAACATTTATTATCTAGGCATATGGTTGGAAGCTAACGCAACGGTGTTGTTAGAATTTCAATCCTAAAGGGAGTGAAAAGGGGGATGAAATTTAGTTTTTAATTGAAGTTCTTTATTTTTTTAAGTTAAATCATAAATATTTCGGCTTATGGTTGGAAACTAACACAACGTACATTGTTGTTAATTTTTTTTTAATTTCATCCCACGACCGGGCGAAAAGGGGGGTGAAGTTTCGTATTGAAGTTGTTCATTAGCTGAATTTTGTATTCAAATCTTCTAAATATATAAAAGAAGAAACTGACTGACTGACTTTGTGGTGGTGTGCACCCCTAACTAAGAATGGATTTTTCAATATTGGCTCTAAAGCAGTATTTTAAGCTTTCACGGTTCATAACTATACTTAAAATGTCACTTACGGAATATCTTCCGCGTTTTCTTCTTTCGAAACGTTTTAAGGAACCCAATCGGAAACTATTGGTTTGCGTGCTGCGCGAGCTGCAAGCAGCTAAATTTAAATAAATATCCTAAAATTCGAAACAAACTCATACACCTCAGTCGGATGAACCGTTTGAGCGACCTCATCGGTCACTTTTTGGGAAACCGGAAGTAACGCGGCCGCCATTTTGAATCACTTTAAACATTTTGAAAAACCTTATTTAAAAACTCAAAGCTTTTCCCATTAAAAACAATATTACCCTAAAGTTTGCTTGTCGTCGCCCCTGAGTTACGCTTCACACACTCAACCTTCGTTACTCAACAGAGGTCGCTGGCTCGCTTCGCTCGCCACCTCCCCACTTCACTCCACTCGGTCTCGCTATCGTTACCTTGTCCCTACACTTCGGGGGTCGCAGGCTCGCTTCACTCGCCCACTCCTCCCTTCGCTCTACCGGTACCACCACCGGACAGGTTTCGACGCCTACTATAATATTTGTTTAAACACCTATTGGCTATCCCTAACCGTTATGAAGTTACAGCCCTTTCAATTTTAGGGGAGGTTGGGGAGGGGAGGGTTAGGTATACAAATTTTAACGCTCCTCAATAGTGTTAGGTAAGAATTAAAAAAAAACCGCTACGTGTCCTAGTTTCCGAGATACGATGTGGGGAGGGGTGAAGGGGTAAGAGGGGGGCGTTTTGAAAAATGATTTTGACCAACAATCAGCCCCTTTATATGAATCTGAAAAATAATATGTTCCAAGTCTCTCAAATTCCGAGATCCGGATAAAGGGGGGGAGAAGGGGGCCAAAGGGGGCAACTTTGAAAACTGTTTTTTACTTTTCCGAGCTTCTTCTATACGAATCCGTAAAAAAATAAACACGGGGTCTCTTAGTTTCCAAGATACGATAGGGAGGGGTGAGAAGGGGGCAAAAAGGGGAGGTTTGGCACTTTTCCCCTACTTGTGAGAGTTATTTGTTAACGAATCTATCAAATTATAACCCCTCCCCCTCCACCATCTGGGAGAATAATTATGTCAGTAAGTGAGTGGTAATAAACCGGAAATGGCTCGGCCGCCATCTTGAATTTCTGAAATGTCACAATTTTCCTAAAGTAACCAGGATACAAGTTACCTGTCAGTAAAAAAATGGTGGCTGTCCGTTGACTTTTGTAGAACAAAAGAACTCGCCAAAGTCGGGTCTGAGCCGAAAATTCAAGCCCCAATGTCTCTCGGGGTTGCCAGCTGTAAGTGATGAAAATAGTCAAATGTCATTTGGAGCACCCCATTCTTGGTGGTAATGTAAAATTTCCATTAAAAATGTTGTTATTTCTATTTGTCACGTTTTCGGAGAAAATCTGGAAAAGTACCCCAAAAATGGGATTTTTTTTTGCACCAGGCAACACTCCTTGACGTATTACACAACCGGTTCATACAACACTATCCAGTCGGGGGATGCCAGCTGTCCCATTTATCGTGTCGAAAATTGGGATTTTTCGTCATTTTACAAGATGGCCGCCACACTGTCCGCCATCTTGTTTTTCTGAAATGTCATAATTTTCCTGAAATCTCAAGGATACAGGCCACCGACTGGTGTACTGTGTGTTGCCAACTTTTGAGTTTGGTAGAACCAAAGAACTCGCCAAATTCGGGTCTGACCCTAAAATTCAAGCCCCAACGACTCTCGGGGTTGCCAGCTGAAAGTGATGAAAATGGTCAAATGTCACTTGGGGAACTACAATGTTGCCGGCTAGTCAAAGTTTATATTCGAAATGTCGTTATTTCTACTTTTCATGTTTTTGGGGAAAATCTGGAAAAGTACCCCAAAAATGGGATTTTTTTTTGCACCAAGCAACACTCCTTGACGTATTACACAACCGGTTCATACAACACTTTCCAGTCGGGGGATGCCAGCTGTCCCATTTATCGTGTCGAAAATTGGGATTTTTCGTCATTTTACAAGATGGCTGCCACACTGTCCGCCATCTTGTTTTTCTGAAATGTCATAATTTTCCTGAAATCTCAAGGATACAGGCCACCGACTGGTGTACTGTGTGTTGCCAACTTTTGAGTTTGGTAGAACAAAAGAACTCGCCAAATTCGGGTCTGACCCTAAAATTCAAGCCCCAACGACTCGCGGGGTTGCCAGCTGAAAGTGATGAAAATGGTCAAATATCATTTGGGGAACTACAATGTTGCCGGCTAGTTAAAGTTTATATTCGAAATGTCATTATTTCTACTTTTCATGTTTTTGGGGAAAATCTGGGAAAACACCCTAAAACTGGGGAGAATTTTTGCACCAGGCAACACTTCTTAACAAAATACATAACCGGTTGGTACAACACAATCCAGTCAGGGGTTGCCAGCTGTTTCATTTATCGTGTCGAAAATTGGGATTTTTCGTCATTTTTACAAGATGGCCGCCACACTGTCCGCCATCTTGTGTTTGTGAAATGTCATAATTTTCCTAAAATCTCAAGGATACAGGCCACCAACTGGTGTTCTTGGTGTTGCCAACTTTTGAGTTTGGTAGAACAAAAGAACTCGCCAAAGTCGGGTCTGACCCGAAAATTCAAGCCCCAATGGTTCTCGGGATTGCCAGTTGAGAATGATGAAAATGGTCAAATGTCATTTGGGGGACCTAATTGTTGCCAGCTAGTCAAAGTTTCCATTCAAAATATCGTTATTTCTACTTTTCATGTTTTTGGGAAAAATCTGGGAAAATACCCTAAAAATGGGGAAAATTTTTGCACCAAGCAACACTCCTTAACCAAATACACAACCGGCGTATACAACACAATCCAGTCGGGGGTTGCCAGCTGTCCCATTTATCGTGTCGAAAATTGGGATTTTTTGTCATTTTTACAAGATGGCCGCCACAATGTCCGCCATCTTGTTTTTCTGAAATGTCATAATTTTCCTGAAATTTCAAGGATACAGGCCACCGACTGGTGTTCTTGGTGTTGCCAACTTTTGAGTTTGGTAGAACAAAAGAACTCGCCAAAGTCGGGTCTGACCCGAAAATTCAAGCCCCAATGGTTCTCGGGGTTGCTAGTTTAAAGTGATGAAAATGGCCAAATATCATTCGGGAGATCTAATTGTTGCCAGCTAGTCAAAGTTTCTATTCAAAATGTCGTTATTTCTACTTTTCATGTTTTTGGGGAAAATCTGGGAAAATACCCTAAAATTGGGGCAAAATTTTGCATCAGGCAATACTCCTTATCAAAACACACAACCAGTTCATACAACACAATCCAGTCGGGGGTTGCCAGCTGTCCCATTTATCGTGTCGAAAATTAGGACTTTTCGTCATTTTTACAAGATGGCCGCCACACTGTCCGCCATCTTGTTTTTCTGAAAAGTCACAATTTTCCTGAAATCTCAAGGATATAGACTACCGACCAGTGTACTTGGTGTTGCCAACTTTTGAGTTTGGTAGAACAAATGAATTCGCCAAAGTCAAAAAGTCCCAAAAATTAAAATATTCAATATTTTTTGGGGTTGCCAATTAAAACGCACCAAAATATTCAAATGTCATTCGGAGGACCCCAATGCTGCCGGCTAGTCAAAGTCTTCATTTAAAATGTCGCTATTTCTACTTTTCATGTTTTTGGGGATAATCTGGAAAAGTACCCTAAAAATGGGGAAATTTATTTCACCAGGCAACACTCGTTGACGTAACACACAACCGCTCGGTACAACTCGAACCCGTCAGATGTTGCCAACTACACGAAAAATGGATTTGAAAAAAGTCGAAAATTCCAACTGTTCACAAAATGGCCGCCACAGCGTCCGCCATCTTGTGTTTTCAAAAAGTCATAATTTTTCTGAAATCTCAAGGATATAGGCCCCCGACTGGTATACTTAGTGTTGCAAACGTTTGAAATCGGTAAAACAAAACAATTCACCAAAGTCGAGTGAAAAAAGTCGCAATTTTCAAAACGTCCTAGCGCAGCCGCCATCTTGTTTTTTTTTTTTTTTTTACTTTTTTTTAAAATCATTCTAGATCTTATACAGGACCTATGAGTCGAAACCCCTCCAAGTCTTTTCCCCACCGAAACCGGAAATGGACTCGGCCGCCATCTTGGATTTGAATCTCCTCTATAATTTTCCTCTACTCACTTTATGGTTTTATACATTATTGCAAAACATACCCCTAACCCATCTCTCACCCATTCCGAGAAACGACATGTCAATGAGTGAGTGAGTGGCTTTGTAGTTTTATATAATATAAACTAGTTTGCTTGGGTGCGCGAGCTGCGCGCAGCTCGCGTGTTTGGTGTTTTAGAGACGTATTACTTACCCTTATAAAATTTTGAGAATCTATAGGCACCCCTAAATGAATTGGAAAATCCGTAAGAATTACCCCTAAAACAGTATGAAAACTCCTACGGACCCCTAATAAAACCTTATTTGAAAACTCAGACCTTTTCCATAAAAAAAATAACTCTAAAGTTTGCTGAGTTACGCTTCACCCATTCAATCATCGTTACGCTACGGAGGTCGCCGGCTCGCTTCGCTCGCCACCTCCCCCCTTCGCTCCACTCAGGACCTACCTGCCACCGGCAAGGGGAGGTTGGGGAGGGGAGGGTATACAAATTTCAAAAACCCTTAATAATAAAGTATAGTCAAAATCAAAATGCCGCTACGTGTCCTAGTTTCCGAGATACGATGTGGGGAGGGGTGAAGGGGGGAGAGTGGGGAGTTTTGAAAAATGATTTTGACCAACTCTTTGCCCCTTCTTACGAATCTGAAAAAAAAATGTTCCAAGTCTCTTAATTTCTGAGATCCGCCTAAAGGGGCGGGGAGAAGGGGGGCAAAGGGGCAACTTTGAAAAATAGTTTTTACTTTTCCAAGCCTCCTCTATACGAATCTGAAAAAAAAAATGTACCAAGTCTCTTGGTTTCCGAGATACGATAGGGAGGGGTGAGAAGGGGGGTGAAAAGGGGAGGTTTGGCACTTTTCCCATAGGTTTGAGAGTTAGTTGTTTACAAATCTGTAAAAATATACCTACCTCCCCATCCACCATCTGGGAGATCAATTCTATACGATGGGGGGAGGGGTGAAGGGGGGAGATTGGGGAGTTTTGAAAAATGATTTTGACTAACTCTTTGCCCCTTCTTACGAATCTGAAAAAAAAAATGTTCCAAGTCTCGTAACTTCTAAGATCCGCCTAAAGGGTCGGGGAGAAGGGGGGCAAAGGGGCAACTTTGAAAAATGGTTTTTACTTTTCCAAGCCTCCTCTATACGAATCTGAAAAAAAAAATGTTCCAAGTCTCTTGGTTTTCGAGACACGATAGGGAGGGGTGAGAAGGGGGGTGAAAAGGGGAGGTTTGGCACTTTTCCCATAGGTTTGAGAGTTAGTTGTTTACGAATCTGTAAAAATATACCCCACTCGCCCTCCACCATCTGGGAGAACAATTATGTCAGTGAGTGAGTGGTAATAAACCGGAAATGGCACGGTCGCCATCTTGAATTTTTGAAATGTCACAATTTTCCTAAAGTAACCAGGATACAAGGTACCTGTCAGTAAAAAAACGGTGGCTGTTCGTTGACTTTGGTAAAACAAAAGAACTCGCCAAAGTCGGGTCTGACCCGAAAATTCAAGCCCTAATGGCGCTCGGGGTTGCCAGCTGAAAGTGATGAAAATGGTGAAATGTCATTTGGGGGATCCCAAAGTTGCCGGCTTATCAAAGTTTCTATTCAAAATGGCGTTATTTCTACTTTTCACGTTTCTGGGGAAAATCTGGGAAAATACCCTAAAAATTGGGAGAATTTTTGCACCAGGCTATACTCCTCAACAAAACACATAACCCGTTCATACAACACAATCCAGTCGGGGGATGCCAGTCGTGCCATTTATCGCGTCAAAAATTGGGAATTTTCGACATTTTTACAAGATGGCCGCCACACTGTCCGTCATCTTGTTTTTTTGATATGTCATAATTTTCCTGAAATCTCAAGGATACAGACCACCGACTGGTGTACTTGTTGTTGCCAACTTTTGAGTTTGGTAGAACAAAAGAACTCGCCAAAGTCGGGTCTGACCCGAAATTTCAAGCCCTAATGGCGCTCGGGGTTGCCAGCTGAAAGTGATGAAAATGGTGAAATGTCATTTGGGGGATCCCAAAGTTATCAGCTTATCAAAGTTTCTATTCAAAATGGCGTTATTTCTACTTTTCACGTTTTTGGGGAAAATCTGGGAAAATACCCTAAAAATTGGGAGAATTTTTGCACCAGGCTATTTTCCTCAACAAAACACATAACCCGTTTATACAACACAATCCAGTCGGGGGATGCCAGTCGTGCCATTTATAGCGTCAAAAATTGGGAATTTTCGTCATTTTTACAAGATGGCCGCCACACTGTCCGCCATCTTGTTTTTCTGATATGTCATAATTTTCCTGAAATTTCAAGGATACAGACCACCGACTGGTGTACTTGTTGTTGCCAACTTTTGAGTTTGGTAGAACAAAAGAACTCGCCAAAGTCGGGTCTGACCCGAAATTTCAAGCCAAAATGGTTCTCGGGGTTGCCAGCTGAAAGTGATGAAAATGGTCAAATGTCATTCGGGGGACCCCAATGTTGCCGGCTAGTCAAAGTCTCCATTCAAAATGTAGTTATTTCTATTTTTCATGTTTTTGGGGAAAATCTGGGAAAACTCCCTAAAAATGGGGAAAAGTTTTACACCAGGCAACACTCCTCGACTAAATACACAACCGGTTCATACAACACAATCCAGTCGGGGGTTGCCAGCTGTCCCATTTATCGTGTCGAAAATTGGGATTTTTCGTCATTTTTACAAGATGGCCGCCACACTGTCCGCCATCTTGTTTTTCTGAAATGTCATAATTTTCCTGAAATCTCAAGGATACAGGCCACCGACTGGTGTACTTGGTGTTGCCAACTTTTGTGATTGGTAGAACAAAAGAACTCGCCAAAGTCGGGTCAGACCCGAAAATTCAAGCCCCAATGGCTCTCGGGGTTGCCAGCTAAAAGTGATGAAAATGGTCAAATGTCATTTGGGGGACCACAATGTTGCCAGCTAGTCAAAGTCTCCATTCAAAATGTCGTTATTTCTACTTTTCATATTTTTGGGGAAAATCTGGGAAAACTCCGTAAAAATGGGGAAAAATTTTGCACCAGGCAACACTCCTTGACTAAATACACAACCGGTTCATACAACACAATCCAGTCGGGGGTTGCCAGCTGTCCCATTTATCGTGTCGAAAATTGGGATTTTTCGTCATTTTTACAAGATGGCCGCCACACTGTCCGCCATCTTGCTTTTCTGAAAAGTCATAATTTTCCTGAAATCTCAAGGATATAGGCTACCGACCGGTGTACTTGGTGTTGCCAACTTTTGAGTTTGGTAGAACAAATGAATTCGCCAAAGTCAAAAAGTCCCAAAAATTAAAATATTCAATATTTTTTGGGGTTGCCAACTAAAACGCATCAAAATGGTCAAATGTCATTTTGGGGACCCTAATGCTGCCAGCTAGTCAAAGTCTTTATTCAAAATGTCGTTATTTCTACTTTTCATGTTTTTGGGGAAAATCTGGGAAAGTACCCTAAAAATGGGGAAATTTATTTCGCCAGGCAACACTCGTTGACGTAACACACAACCGTTCGGTACAACTCGAACCCGTCGGAT
Source organism: Xestia rhomboidea (assembly GCA_963853795.1). Classification (NCBI taxonomy): domain Eukaryota; kingdom Metazoa; phylum Arthropoda; class Insecta; order Lepidoptera; family Noctuidae; genus Xestia; species Xestia rhomboidea. The sequence continues at coordinate 17,598,037 of OY970778.1, forward strand.
GTTGCCAACTACACGAAAAATGGATTTGAAAAAAGTCGAAAATTCCAACTGTTCACAAAATGGCCGCCACAGCGTCCGCCATCTTGTGTTTTCAAAAAGTCACAATTTTTCTGAAATCTCAAGGATATAGGCCACCGACTGGTGTACTTGGTGTTGCCAACTTTTGGAATCGGTAGAACAAAACAATTCGTCAGAGTCGAGTGCAAAAAGTCGCAATTTTCAAAACGTCCTAGCGCAGCCGCCATCTTGTTTTTTTTTTTTTTTTTACTTTTTTTTTAAATCATTCCAGATCTTCTACAGGACCTATGAGTCGAAACCCCTTCAAGTCTTTTCCCCACCGAAACCGGAAATGGACTCGGCCGCCATCTTGGATTTGAATCTCCTCTATAATTTTCCTCTACTCACTTTATGGTTTTATACATTATTGCAAAACATACCCCTAACCCATCTCTCACCCATTCCGAGAAACGACATGTCAATCAGTCAGTGAGTCAGTGGCTTTGTAGTTTTATATAATATAAACTAGTTTGCTTGGGTGCGCGAGCTGCACGCAGTTTTGTGTTTTTGAAAAGTATTCCCTATCCTTAAAAAATTTTGAGAATCCATAGGAATCCTTAAATGAATTGGAAAATCCGTTAGAATTACCCCTAAATCAGTATTAGAACCCTTAAGAACCCCTAAAACATTTGAGAAGTATAAAATAACATTACCCTAAGGTTTGCTTGTCGTCGTCCCTGAGTTCCGCTTCACCCACTCAACCTTCGTTACGCTAAGGAGGTCGGCGGCTCGCTTCGCTCGCCTCTTTCCCCCTTCGCTCCACTCGGTCTCGCAGGTTCGCTCCGCTCAGGACCTACCTACCACCGGACAGGTTTCGACGCCTACTATAATATTTGTCCAAACACCTGATGGCTATCTCTAACCGTTATGAAGTTACAGCCCATTTAATTTTAGGGGAGGTTGGGGAAGGGAGCTTCACCCACTCGACCTTCGTTACGCTACGGAGGTCGCCGGCTCGCTTCGCTCGCCACCTCCCCCCTTCGCTCCACTTGGTCTCGTAGGTTCGCTCCACTCAGGACCTACCTACCACCGGAAAGGGGAAGTTGGGGAGGGGAGGGTATATAAATTTCAACGCCCCTCATTAATAGAGCATATTATTGAGGGGCGTTGAAATTTGTATACCCTCCCCTACCTACCCTATGTCAAGGTCACGTAGTGGCATTTTGATTTTTACTAGAGCATAGTAAAAATCAAAATGCCACTACGTGTCCTAGTTTCCGAGATACGATAGGGGAAGGGGTGAATGGGGGGAGAGCGGGGAGTTTTGAAAAATGATTTCGACTAATGCATTGCCCCTTTATACGAATCTGAAAAAAAAAATGTTCTCAAAATCAAAATCAAAATCAAAATCAAAGCATTTATTTCAAGTAAGCCAGTTACAGGCACTTTTGAATTGTCGAAACAAAGATGAAAATTAAATGTAGCTACAGTCCCAGTCACAAGACATAAAAACTGTGAAAGTACTGTAGTTGCCCATTCCCTAGCGTAGATCTCTATGGAGAAGAACGGGCAAGAAACTCCATGGACACTCTTTTAAATCAGAATATTGTTACAAAATCTTGGTTACATCATTCATGTTGAGATGGAATATTATGTGAGAACAATGTAGCAAGATGTGCACGTTAAAAGTGTCCACAGTAAAACAAAACAGAAAAAAAAAACAATTCAAAAACTAAAATAATTCATTAAAATAAGCCATGGCAACTGAGAGATGACCAGTCACAACCGACAGCGCCCGTTCACGGACATGACGCATAGATCAGCACCATTCAACTCAACCATTTTGAAGGGAACTAAATGATCCGACACATGCGCCACCATCAGCGAGACTTTTGAGTGAGCATGACATATTCTCAACCGCCAGGGCACATTCAAGTCAAGAAAAGACGTAGGTTTCCAGTGAATGATAGCTTTCTAGTATATAGTACTCACACAATATGGGCTATGCGATTATATAATACTAAAGAGATTGAAACTATACAATGCAAAGATAGTTGTACAATCTTCAGCAGCTCCAACAATACCATTTGATGCTATCAATTTAAGCGCCCCTGTCCTTGTGGAGCAGGACCAGCATTGAGCCAAGCATTTTTATCAGCGATATAATCGCTCAACTTGTAATATGCTTGCTTACATAGTGTGCGTTTAATACATGTTTTAAATTTCGTCTCATTCAGTTCAAGAATACTTTGTGGAATTTTATTATAGCATCTCAAACAGTACCCCATGAAAGATGAGTCTACTTTAGCGAGTCTGAAGCCTGGCTGAACTAGTTGGTCCCTATTTCTAGTACTGTAATTATGTCTGTCACCCCTTTTACCAAAAAGGTGCAGATTTTTTCTGACGTACATTATGTTTTCGTAGATGTATTGACAATGTACTGTCATGATGCCAATATCCTTAAACAGTTCCCTTAGAGAATCGCGCCTACGAAGATTATATATGGCTCTGATGGCTCTTTTCTGCAGAATAAATATAGACTCAATATCTGCAGCCCGTCCCCATAGCAAAATGCCATAAGACATTATACTATGAAAGTAACTAAAATAAACCAGTCTAGCGGTATCTACATCAGTATACTGACGGATTTTTCTAATGGCATATGCTGCTGAACTTAGCCGCCCCGCAAGAGATGTTAAATGAGAACCCCATTGTAGCCTTGAATCAAGCGTAATCCCCAGGAAAACCGTTTTATCTACGAATTCAAGTTTCTCTTTATTCAGTACTATATCACAATCACTACTTTTAACATTCGGTAAAGCAAATCTTATGCATTTGGTTTTTTTTTCATTTAATACCAAATTGTTTGCTGTGAACCAATTTTGGACCTGAAGTAGGGCATTATTTACGTCATCTAGATTTTGGGCCCGCCTATTTATCTTAAAAATTAAGGAAGTGTCATCAGCAAATAACACCATATTTTGAGGTTGGTTTTTCAATAAATAGGGTAGATCATTTATATATACTAGAAAAAGGAAAGGACCCAATATTGAGCCTTGTGGAACCCCCATTTTTACTTTTAAACCATGTGAATTAACACCATTTATTTGAACATGTTGTTGTCTATTATTCAAATAAGATTTTACCAAACTAAGTGCAAGTTTACCCAGTCCGTAATGCTCAAGTTTCAAAAGTAATGTGTCGTGATTTACACAATCAAACGCTTTGGAGAGGTCACAAAAAATTCCTATGGCGTCTTGAGACTCTTCCCACGCAGTAAATATGTGCTTTAATAAGGTTACACCGGCGTCAGTTGTACAACGTCCCTTGGTGAAACCATACTGTTGATCATGTAAGATTCTGTTAGTGTTAAAATGATAGAGCATTTGATTAAGCATTACCTTTTCAAAAACCTTGCTAAAAGCTGGTAAAACCGATACAGGTCTATAATTATTAGTGTCTTTACTGTCCCCGGATTTGAAAAGAGGTATGACTTTACTGTATTTCATTAAATCAGGGAAAACTCCTTGGTCTACACATAAATTAAAAATTAAAGCTAGGTAAGGGGCTATAGTCTCAAGTATGGATGTACAAACTTTGATAGACATTCCCCATAGATCTTCGGTCAGTTTGATTTTTATTTGCCGGAAAGCTTTAATAACTATCATAGGGTTAATGTGTTTAAATTTAAATTCAGCCAGGCAGCCAGACACATTCGCCTTTAATAAACCAATTGAGAGTTCAGGTGAGGAAATAAGAGCCTCTGTAGTTTTTAATGGTACATCGGTAAAGAAATTTACAAATTCTTGAGCTACTTCCTGATCAGAGCTTTTAGGACCACATGCTGTATCTAATGTGTAGCTAGTGTTACGTATTTTCTTCCTGTTAGTCTCGTTATTTATGACTTTCCAAACTGTCTTTATTTTATTTTCTGCTGTTTTGATCTTGTTGCTAATGTGCAGGGCTTTAGCAACCTTGCATGTATTTCTAAAAATTTTTGAATACTTAGCAACATACTTGTTAAAAGTTTCAGTGTTTATAAAAGGCTTAAGGCCATAAAGCTCAAATAGTCTTTCCCTACTTTTTCGGATACCTCTAGTTGCCCAATCACTAAATATGAATTTAGGGCAAATACTTTTTGTCTTCTTTTCAAAAGTTTTATTGAATTCCGTGTGAACTATTGAAAAGAAACGATCATACAATTGATTTATATTAATATCGTCAAGGCTCATAGCACTTAACTTGTTTTGTAGCGAAATATTATACCTATTTAATCTGCTAGAAGTTATAGGTCTAAATTTAATTTGAACTTTTTGCAATGGGGGTATATTACACCTAAAAGTTACAGTTTGTCCGCTATGGTCAGAAGGCAGACAATTTACTATGGCCTTATCTAAGTAATCACAATCGCAGAAAACATTATCTATGCAAGTAGCAGTAGAAGGAGTGACTCTAGTAGGTTCTATAAAAGTGTTGGTCAAGTCAAATGACTTAAAAAGATTTAATAACCGACTGCTATTTGAACTTTCTTCTAAAATATTGATATTGAAATCACCACAAATAATTGTAGATTTATTACTGGCTGCAAGTTTTGCCAGGACATCTTCCATTATTGATTCAAATAAGGAAAAGTTTTGATAGTTTGGGGGTCTGTACACACACACAATTACATGCTTATCTAGCTCAACACAGGACAGTTCGACGCAATGTTCAACTGAGAGACCTACTATGTCATTACGTTGCTTATATTTAAAACAATTTTTTATTAATATTAGGGAACCTCCACGAAGCATAGTTTTACGGTTAAAGCAGCTACCCACCATATAGTTCTCATAATTGATAAGCATTTGGTAATCCTTTAGCCAATGTTCAGTAAAACAAATAATGTCAAACTTACTATTTTCTAAAAACAATTCAATTTCTAATAATTTGGAAGAAATGCCTTGGATATTTTGGTGGAATAATTTCAAAGTGTTCTGCTGAGGCCCTTTTTTACTAACTAATTGAGTGCAAGAAGATACCTTGCTGTTGGTAGGATTAACAATATTGTTAATGGTACCTTCTGTTGTCTCACTTTCTAGTTTAAATTAATATTTGGAGTGAGGCCGGAGACTCCCGTGCCATCCTCAGACAACAAGACCCTATCACTAATATACCCTAAATGAGACCCTAAATGAGAATTCTCCACGGTGACACATGGATCCTCCTCAGTACAATGATTGTAAACATTTATAGCACTAATGCTATATTCATTTAAAGTCACCTGTACATTAGTATTACTACTAATAGTCGCAGTGTTAATAATAGGACTAAACTTAGACATACTATTTATGTCTGTGTGAATATTATAAGCTAATAGCCGAGCTATTTTGTGTCTACATCTAATAGGTAGATACACCTTACCCCGTGTCGACTTCAGTTTACCAACAATAGTGTTGATATCCAGATATATAAGTCTGTCACTATAGTGACCTACTAAAAAATGTACATGGTTATTTAACATATGTATATAATTGTTTTTTCTATTACCCAAATTTTCAAAATAGGGAAAAGCACACAATATGATTTTACCACATTTTAACTTTAACAACTCTGAGACACAGTCAGTAATGTCTTCCTTTTTAATCTTAGAGCTATTACCAACACATATAGTAATGGCAGTATTAGGATTACAAACAGTTTTTGTTACTGATGCCATAACCTGCTTGTAGGTCGACCCAGGCATACAATAATTTTGCGTACAATAACTCAGGTTATTACTGATTAATTTCCCTAGCCCTCTACCTATACTATCAGAGAACATAACTGAAAGATTAGTATCAAGACTATTAGGTGAGACAAAATTACCTAAGTCAGGTATTGTATCTTGGCTAGAAATACAGTCCTGAGTACTCACAGCTAGGGACGGGTCCTCCGTTGCCTCAAGCTGGAGGGCACCATTGCTGGATTCCCTCTGACAAGTACACTGAGTGTTGCTGAGAGTCAGCGAGTCCACTTTGTCTACCAATGCATTTGTAGCAAGAATATGCTCTTTAATTTGATTTTGAGAATGTTCATATTTATTATACAAAGACTTTAGTGACTTATTAAGAGCCTGTATTTCTGATTGTAAGCGCTGAGTGTCAATTTCATAAATGTTTATACTATCTTCCAATTTAATCTGATAGTTATTTAATTTATTAACTAGAGAAACACGTTCTTTCCTTAATTGTATGTTTTTGGAATGGTGTTTTTGTTGTTTCTTGTATTTATTACATTTTTTAATGATTCTATTTAATCGTGCATATTTCTTCATTTTATTTTGACTGATTTTATGGCTGTAGTTATGCTTTAGTAAAGAGTCCTCTGTAAGGTCTATTGTTATAATGGAATGAGGGTGGCAATTTGTATTAACTAATTCATTATACAAATGTTCAGTTTCCATAGCCTGAGTATGATCTTTTTCCTTTTTCAAATTTAAAAGTTTGACGTTTGCATGGATTAATTCATCCTCTAGGTCCCTAATTTTACATAACGCCTCCTCATACAAGTTGCTACAAGAGTTGAACCCATCCGTGACCGCCCTTAGTTGATCCCGTTCATTGACAACATTCAAGAATTCCTGATGAAGGTCTACTAGTTCCCGTTTTAAGCTAGAGTTTTTGCTATTCACGTTAATGACCTCCTCCTCACTGTCTTCTCTCTCCTGCAACAGCTGTTGGCATTGGAGTTTAGAGTCCTTAAGTTCTTGGAGGGCCGTTCTCAATTTTAGCTCCAAATCCTGAGCAGTAGCCTTACGGGTCATCACAGGCATGGTTTCCGGATTGGTTACTGAAAATTAGAAATAAGGAAACGGTGAGAACTAATAGGATAGACCAATGAAGAAAATTTAGAGTTAAATAAGGGGAAAAACAGGTAAAAAGTTTGTGTTACTCAAATAAAATGAGGTAGGCTGCTATATTAGCTTGATAAGAATGATTTTATCTTACTGAATAATTAATTTTATTGCTTCAATAAGAATTTTACTGATTTTACTTTTTCATGTGGGTAGATTGCCTAGATTAAAAACTTAAGATTATTACAATATTACTTCAAGACGTTAATAAAATAACTATCACGAACTTTATATTTAACTAATATTGAAAAGATTGATGTACTTAGACAAGTTTAGATCATTAAAGTTTTACTTTTTACGAAATGACATTTGTCAACAAAGCAATTTAGAATTATGGGTAATAATTTAGCAAAAAAAGTAAAAAATCTATACTTAAATTGACGTGGACATGTTATATAGTTACGATTAAGGGACGATTGTGTGCTATTCTAATATAAAAGTAAACAAATACTCCCCGTATGAATCCGTAGTCCGACATCAGCTGTTGTTTTTAGGTTACCGGTAACGTCGCCGTACAACCGAATCCTTTATTAATTAACGGGAAAATAATTTTCCTTGGTATTTACACATTTAAAATACGATATTACATATAATTACACCTTAATTTAACTTAATTATTTATTTAATTAAATTTTAAAATACGGAACAAAATTTTGACATGTCACTCGGGCAGTGTTGCCACTTCTCCCGTCTAAGTCACGTTCTAAGTCTCTTAACTTCCGAGATCCGCCTAAAGGGGGGGGAGAAGGGGGGCAAGAGGGCCAACTCTGAAAATTGGTTTTTACTTTTCCAAGCCTCTTCTATACGAATCCATAACAAAAACAAAATACGGGTCTCTTAGTTTCCGAGATACGATAGAAAGGGGGAGGAAGGGGGGCGAAAAGGGGAGGTTTGGGATTTTTCCCATACTCGCGAGAGTTACTTGTTTATGAATCTGTAAAAATATACCCCCCTCTCCATCCACCATCTGGGAGAACAATTCTGTCAAGTCAGTGGTGATCTAGCTTTATATAGTATAACTAGTATTTGCTTGCTGCGCGAGCTGCAAGCAGCTCGCGTCCTTGTCCTTGTAGATGTTTCACTTTGAAAACCCCTAAATGTAGTAAAAATGTCAAACATAACCCTAGTCTTCCACTTTTCAGACTCTTTTGAAATGCCAAATAAAGCCCAAAAGGACCCGAAAGGTTTCCACTTGATTAAGGTCTTAATCATTCTAAATCAGCACCCCCAAATCACTCGAAAACGATACCCATATCATTTTTTTTTTATAAAATCAAGTCCCCCATTTTAGAAGTAGATACCCTTCTAAAATGTTGAGAATCCATAAGAATCCTAAAATGAATTGGAAAATCCGTTAGGTACCTTAGAAGTTTTTTTTAATTTTATTGAACTTTTTAAACATTTTGAAAACCTTATGAGCGCCCTTACAGCTGGCAGTACAAAAACCCTTAGGAACCCCTAAATTAGTATGTATACACCCGAAGAGACCTAATCCACCTAAACTACATCTATGTACCTACTTACATTATACACACACTACACTTTACGAAAATCAAAGTAGCTTAGTCACATTAAAATATATTCACTTAATATTGCAAAATAAACTGAATTAAATAAATATTATGTTAGTGTATATTTCCACTTTACCATCACTGTCTAATCATTCATTTTCGTTCACGCCGTAGGTAGGTATACCTACTTAAATTGTTACTATTAGGTAATATAACAAATTATTGTAAACATAATTACAGAGAAAATAATTACGAGCATGATCATAATAATAAATAGAAAAAAAAAGTAATACCTAAAAGTAAATACTCTGTGTGTCAGTGTCATTGATAAGTGTGATATTGTATGTTATATGATAAAAGTTATATAAACAACCAGGGCGGCATAATCGCTTACGCGACAAAGCTCTTTTTCTAGACTAATAATAAAAAACCCTTTTAATCAACATTTTACATACTAATTGCTAGCAATTTCACATAATACACACACACATACTTCCCCTTGACTTCATTCATAACCCTTTTAATCAACATTTTACTTACTAATTGCTAGCAATAGACATAATAAGGACTACGTGCGTGCAAAGTGTATGTGCACATGAAAAATAAATAAATATAAATCTATGATTATAACAAATTGTCATTGATAATCATGGCAAACAAACACTCCAACCGATACTATCCTGCTTAATTATAAATAAATAAAACGGAACGTAAGGTAGTTTGAAATGAATACATACCAATGCGAGATTGTTATTGAACCATGTTACTGGTCAGTAGAAAATCTGACCGACGAAGTCAATATAACCGAGTGATTGCGAATTCGTCGATGAGGTAAGTTGTCGTACCGATGATGGGGGGTCAGTAAAGTGTGGTCGGTATAGGCTAATTGCTGGGATGTCTTGCGTTGTCTGTGGCAATGTCAAGTTGTGGATGAGCTATGCTATCTGACTTGTGGTGGACCGGTAGGGAAGGATAGTATGTCCGTTATAATAATAATAAATAATACCAGTCTATTACTGGCCCACAGCTGGGCAAAGCCCTCTTCTCATACAGAGAAGGCAGCGTATGTCCGTTAACATGGGTAAAAGTTTTTGACTTATCAGTAATGAGCCGTAGTGTGCAAAGGTGTGGGTGGAGTCATTGTATTGGTTGAATGAGTTATATGGCATGGAGTTATGATATGAGTTATATGGCAGATACCAAAATGTCTTACTTACTTTTTACTAAAAAGTAAAAAATAATAAGCCGTGGACTGCTGTCTGTTAAACTTTCCTTTACAGGACAACGATTTAAGGGGCGGGGAGGGGGGAGGGGAGAGGGGATACCCCCTGTAACAACCTCACCTTCAGGAGCCCCGTGGTTGTGGAGATATCCATGGTTATAGTTTTGTGGTTAGAATAGCGCTATTTAGTTATTAAAATGAAAAGGGGTAAAAAACATTTAGTATCGTTTGGCAGGCACCACTCCCATGCAAAGGCGACGCACCGTTCTTGAGAAAAACCAATTATAGTAACCTAACCTCAAAACACTTTTAGAGCCTGCTACGACTCCATGACACGCGCTCGCTACGCTCGCATTTTACATTACACACCCACTTTCTGTCACAAATGTCGTCGTCGCTCCGCCGGCCTTCGGCCTACGCTCCTCATGCCAGCTAGCACGACTTTTCGAGACATAAGCAAATTTAGAACCTGCTACGACTCCATGACGTAGCATTTTATATTACACACCCACTTTCTGTCACAAATGTCGTCGTCACTCCGCTGGCCTTCGGCCTACGCTCCTCATGCCAGCTAGCAAGACTTTTCGAGACATAAGCAAATTTGGAACCTGCTACGACTCCATGACGCGCGCTCGCTTCGCTCGCATATTAAATAACACTCTTTGACTTCTGTCCCCGAAGTGCCGGGCCTCCGCCGTCCTCCGTTGTCGGCCTACGGCCCGGTGCCCATTCCGCCCTTATTGGATAAAAAAAAATACTACCTACTTTCTGTCACAAATGTACACTTCTACCGTCAACGGCACGTGAAATGTCTTACGAAAACTTTTACGTGTACCATGACAATTTATCCAACCTATAAATGTGCAAATGCCGTGCCATTTTCCAATTTGTATGAAACTTTAAAAATTAAATCTCGTAAACCGTGGACGTCCTCATATTGAAAACTTGGAAAAAGCTTTTATTTATGTTTACTATCTACAAAAAAAACATCAACTTCGAAATCCTTGTCCTGCAATGGAAAGTTCATCCCTGTCAGTTAATTTTAACCGTAAAGTAAAAAGTAAAGAGCCGTTGACTGCTGTACCGAATGTTTTAGTTACTTTTTACAAATAAAATCTTTTTTATTTTATTTTATTAATTTAATATACTATTTTATTTTGCAAAAAAGTTTTTTACTTTTCCATTTTAGTTGTTCACATGTACTTACCCCTGCACAGCGTACCAGCATGATGTTATGTTATAAACTGGTGTAAACAATAGAAAGACATGAGATTTTAGCAATCCCAGTCCATTTGCTATCATTTATTGAGGAGTTCCGTAGCCTATCTCCGAAGTTCTTCAGCAGATCTACACCAAATTGAAATGGGACCACTTCGAGAAAGTACTGTTCCAAAAACTACCCAAATCGCTTCAAGTGTGCCTATAAAAATTTTAAGAGTTCTCTCTATTACTCCAGGATCCCATCATCAGATCCAGACTTGATAATCTTGGGACCACCTGGGAAGTATACCCTTTCAAACAAAAAAATAATAATCCAAATCAGTCCAGCCATCTTTGAGTAATCGTGGAACATACATAAAGTAGAGTAATAAATAAAAAAAATAATTAAAAAAATAAAAAACCCGACTGCTTAAAACTAACTAATAACTTTAAATAAAAACTGAAAAGAAAAAAACAAGTTGAGGAAACAGGACATATTGACTGCAACAGTCGGGACCCATATTGGATGTGATGATTTTAGTCTAGATTATTTAATGGGTTTTAAGCAGTCGGGTTTTTTTTTATTTTTTATTTTACAGTTTTTAGTTAGATATACCATTTTAAAATCCTCATGATGCGCCCTTTATTGAGCCGTTCAGGCTGCAGAGCGTGCCAAACATTTGAATTTGGCGCCAAAAATCCGCCATTTTGTTTCTTTTTTTATTTTGGTATACCCAGTGTCACTCTCACAGTAAATACAAATCTAACGACACCTCTCAACCTAAAATCCATCGAGCCGTTCAGGCCACAGAGCGTGCCAAACAATTATACATACATACTCACGAAAAACATAACCCTCCTTCTGGCGCAGTCGGGTAATAAAGAGCCATGGATTGCTGTGGTGCACCAGAGTGTGAATAGGTATAGCAGAGACCAAATGTCTTAGTTACTTTCTACCAGTTATAGAGACATGAGACTGCTTTGGCGCGTAAGAATTAAAATACCGAACATCTCGGTTACTTTTAACATAATGAAAAAAAAGTGATATTACATTGCAATAAAATAACTAACTACGTTAACTGTGTATTGTAGGTCTATATTGTAACCTAACAAGCGTTGATTGTAAAATAAAACGGAAATCACAGCTATTGTAATGGAAACTAATTTATACTGGTAAGGTACCAAGGTAAACTGTTAATCAGTAGCTGCTGCATAGTAGGTACGTGAGTGTTACTTGGGCGGAGGTGCTTGTAGATTATATATATTCTGATTTGTTCAATAAAGATGTAATGAAAATAGAAATTATGTTGTCATACAAACCCTAGTATAGTTAGGTATTTTAAAGGTTTTCATACCTTTATCTATCTATAAATATAAACAAAAGACCTGACTGACTGATTGACTGACTTATCAACGCCTAGCCCAAACCCTTGGACCAAGAAAGCTAAAATTTTACACATTGGTTCCCATTATTATGTAGACAAGGAATAAGGAAGGATTTATCGAAATTCAACCCCTAAGTGAGTTAAATAGGGGATGAATGAAAGATTGTATGAAAGTCCGTCAGTTTTAAAGTTAGGATATTCAAATTTTGTGTTTAGGCTGACGATTAAAATTAATTTATACGTGCCTCAGCGTTTTTGATAATTCCAAACCCAAAGGGTTAAAAAACGGGTATGAAGTTGTGTAGTCCTTAATTTTCGAAGTAAAAATCATAACATTTATTATCTAGGCATATGGTTGGAAGCTAACGCAACGGTGTTGTTAGAATTTCAATCCTAAAGGGAGTGAAAAGGGGGATGAAATTTAGTTTTTAATTGAAGTTCTTTATTTTTTTAAGTTAAATCATAAATATTTCGGCTTATGGTTGGAAACTAACACAACGTACATTGTTGTTAATTTTTTTTTAATTTCATCCCACGACCGGGCGAAAAGGGGGGTGAAGTTTCGTATTGAAGTTGTTCATTAGCTGAATTTTGTATTCAAATCTTCTAAATATATAAAAGAAGAAACTGACTGACTGACTTTGTGGTGGTGTGCACCCCTAACTAAGAATGGATTTTTCAATATTGGCTCTAAAGCAGTATTTTAAGCTTTCACGGTTCATAACTATACTTAAAATGTCACTTACGGAATATCTTCCGCGTTTTCTTCTTTCGAAACGTTTTAAGGAACCCAATCGGAAACTATTGGTTTGCGTGCTGCGCGAGCTGCAAGCAGCTAAATTTAAATAAATATCCTAAAATTCGAAACAAACTCATACACCTCAGTCGGATGAACCGTTTGAGCGACCTCATCGGTCACTTTTTGGGAAACCGGAAGTAACGCGGCCGCCATTTTGAATCACTTTAAACATTTTGAAAAACCTTATTTAAAAACTCAAAGCTTTTCCCATTAAAAACAATATTACCCTAAAGTTTGCTTGTCGTCGCCCCTGAGTTACGCTTCACACACTCAACCTTCGTTACTCAACAGAGGTCGCTGGCTCGCTTCGCTCGCCACCTCCCCACTTCACTCCACTCGGTCTCGCTATCGTTACCTTGTCCCTACACTTCGGGGGTCGCAGGCTCGCTTCACTCGCCCACTCCTCCCTTCGCTCTACCGGTACCACCACCGGACAGGTTTCGACGCCTACTATAATATTTGTTTAAACACCTATTGGCTATCCCTAACCGTTATGAAGTTACAGCCCTTTCAATTTTAGGGGAGGTTGGGGAGGGGAGGGTTAGGTATACAAATTTTAACGCTCCTCAATAGTGTTAGGTAAGAATTAAAAAAAAACCGCTACGTGTCCTAGTTTCCGAGATACGATGTGGGGAGGGGTGAAGGGGTAAGAGGGGGGCGTTTTGAAAAATGATTTTGACCAACAATCAGCCCCTTTATATGAATCTGAAAAATAATATGTTCCAAGTCTCTCAAATTCCGAGATCCGGATAAAGGGGGGGAGAAGGGGGCCAAAGGGGGCAACTTTGAAAACTGTTTTTTACTTTTCCGAGCTTCTTCTATACGAATCCGTAAAAAAATAAACACGGGGTCTCTTAGTTTCCAAGATACGATAGGGAGGGGTAAGAAGGGGGCAAAAAGGGGAGGTTTGGCACTTTTCCCCTACTTGTGAGAGTTATTTGTTAACGAATCTATCAAATTATAACCCCTCCCCCTCCACCATCTGGGAGAATAATTATGTCAGTAAGTGAGTGGTAATAAACCGGAAATGGCTCGGCCGCCATCTTGAATTTCTGAAATGTCACAATTTTCCTAAAGTAACCAGGATACAAGTTACCTGTCAGTAAAAAAATGGTGGCTGTCCGTTGACTTTTGTAGAACAAAAGAACTCGCCAAAGTCGGGTCTGAGCCGAAAATTCAAGCCCCAATGTCTCTCGGGGTTGCCAGCTGTAAGTGATGAAAATAGTCAAATGTCATTTGGAGCACCCCATTCTTGGTGGTAATGTAAAATTTCCATTAAAAATGTTGTTATTTCTATTTGTCACGTTTTCGGAGAAAATCTGGAAAAGTACCCCAAAAATGGGATTTTTTTTTGCACCAGGCAACACTCCTTGACGTATTACACAACCGGTTCATACAACACTATCCAGTCGGGGGATGCCAGCTGTCCCATTTATCGTGTCGAAAATTGGGATTTTTCGTCATTTTACAAGATGGCCGCCACACTGTCCGCCATCTTGTTTTTCTGAAATGTCATAATTTTCCTGAAATCTCAAGGATACAGGCCACCGACTGGTGTACTGTGTGTTGCCAACTTTTGAGTTTGGTAGAACCAAAGAACTCGCCAAATTCGGGTCTGACCCTAAAATTCAAGCCCCAACGACTCTCGGGGTTGCCAGCTGAAAGTGATGAAAATGGTCAAATGTCACTTGGGGAACTACAATGTTGCCGGCTAGTCAAAGTTTATATTCGAAATGTCGTTATTTCTACTTTTCATGTTTTTGGGGAAAATCTGGAAAAGTACCCCAAAAATGGGATTTTTTTTTGCACCAAGCAACACTCCTTGACGTATTACACAACCGGTTCATACAACACTTTCCAGTCGGGGGATGCCAGCTGTCCCATTTATCGTGTCGAAAATTGGGATTTTTCGTCATTTTACAAGATGGCTGCCACACTGTCCGCCATCTTGTTTTTCTGAAATGTCATAATTTTCCTGAAATCTCAAGGATACAGGCCACCGACTGGTGTACTGTGTGTTGCCAACTTTTGAGTTTGGTAGAACAAAAGAACTCGCCAAATTCGGGTCTGACCCTAAAATTCAAGCCCCAACGACTCGCGGGGTTGCCAGCTGAAAGTGATGAAAATGGTCAAATATCATTTGGGGAACTACAATGTTGCCGGCTAGTTAAAGTTTATATTCGAAATGTCATTATTTCTACTTTTCATGTTTTTGGGGAAAATCTGGGAAAACACCCTAAAACTGGGGAGAATTTTTGCACCAGGCAACACTTCTTAACAAAATACATAACCGGTTGGTACAACACAATCCAGTCAGGGGTTGCCAGCTGTTTCATTTATCGTGTCGAAAATTGGGATTTTTCGTCATTTTTACAAGATGGCCGCCACACTGTCCGCCATCTTGTGTTTGTGAAATGTCATAATTTTCCTAAAATCTCAAGGATACAGGCCACCAACTGGTGTTCTTGGTGTTGCCAACTTTTGAGTTTGGTAGAACAAAAGAACTCGCCAAAGTCGGGTCTGACCCGAAAATTCAAGCCCCAATGGTTCTCGGGATTGCCAGTTGAGAATGATGAAAATGGTCAAATGTCATTTGGGGGACCTAATTGTTGCCAGCTAGTCAAAGTTTCCATTCAAAATATCGTTATTTCTACTTTTCATGTTTTTGGGAAAAATCTGGGAAAATACCCTAAAAATGGGGAAAATTTTTGCACCAAGCAACACTCCTTAACCAAATACACAACCGGCGTATACAACACAATCCAGTCGGGGGTTGCCAGCTGTCCCATTTATCGTGTCGAAAATTGGGATTTTTTGTCATTTTTACAAGATGGCCGCCACAATGTCCGCCATCTTGTTTTTCTGAAATGTCATAATTTTCCTGAAATTTCAAGGATACAGGCCACCGACTGGTGTTCTTGGTGTTGCCAACTTTTGAGTTTGGTAGAACAAAAGAACTCGCCAAAGTCGGGTCTGACCCGAAAATTCAAGCCCCAATGGTTCTCGGGGTTGCTAGTTTAAAGTGATGAAAATGGCCAAATATCATTCGGGAGATCTAATTGTTGCCAGCTAGTCAAAGTTTCTATTCAAAATGTCGTTATTTCTACTTTTCATGTTTTTGGGGAAAATCTGGGAAAATACCCTAAAATTGGGGCAAAATTTTGCATCAGGCAATACTCCTTATCAAAACACACAACCAGTTCATACAACACAATCCAGTCGGGGGTTGCCAGCTGTCCCATTTATCGTGTCGAAAATTAGGACTTTTCGTCATTTTTACAAGATGGCCGCCACACTGTCCGCCATCTTGTTTTTCTGAAAAGTCACAATTTTCCTGAAATCTCAAGGATATAGACTACCGACCAGTGTACTTGGTGTTGCCAACTTTTGAGTTTGGTAGAACAAATGAATTCGCCAAAGTCAAAAAGTCCCAAAAATTAAAATATTCAATATTTTTTGGGGTTGCCAATTAAAACGCACCAAAATATTCAAATGTCATTCGGAGGACCCCAATGCTGCCGGCTAGTCAAAGTCTTCATTTAAAATGTCGCTATTTCTACTTTTCATGTTTTTGGGGATAATCTGGAAAAGTACCCTAAAAATGGGGAAATTTATTTCACCAGGCAACACTCGTTGACGTAACACACAACCGCTCGGTACAACTCGAACCCGTCAGATGTTGCCAACTACACGAAAAATGGATTTGAAAAAAGTCGAAAATTCCAACTGTTCACAAAATGGCCGCCACAGCGTCCGCCATCTTGTGTTTTCAAAAAGTCATAATTTTTCTGAAATCTCAAGGATATAGGCCCCCGACTGGTATACTTAGTGTTGCAAACGTTTGAAATCGGTAAAACAAAACAATTCACCAAAGTCGAGTGAAAAAAGTCGCAATTTTCAAAACGTCCTAGCGCAGCCGCCATCTTGTTTTTTTTTTTTTTTTTACTTTTTTTTAAAATCATTCTAGATCTTATACAGGACCTATGAGTCGAAACCCCTCCAAGTCTTTTCCCCACCGAAACCGGAAATGGACTCGGCCGCCATCTTGGATTTGAATCTCCTCTATAATTTTCCTCTACTCACTTTATGGTTTTATACATTATTGCAAAACATACCCCTAACCCATCTCTCACCCATTCCGAGAAACGACATGTCAATGAGTGAGTGAGTGGCTTTGTAGTTTTATATAATATAAACTAGTTTGCTTGGGTGCGCGAGCTGCGCGCAGCTCGCGTGTTTGGTGTTTTAGAGACGTATTACTTACCCTTATAAAATTTTGAGAATCTATAGGCACCCCTAAATGAATTGGAAAATCCGTAAGAATTACCCCTAAAACAGTATGAAAACTCCTACGGACCCCTAATAAAACCTTATTTGAAAACTCAGACCTTTTCCATAAAAAAAATAACTCTAAAGTTTGCTGAGTTACGCTTCACCCATTCAATCATCGTTACGCTACGGAGGTCGCCGGCTCGCTTCGCTCGCCACCTCCCCCCTTCGCTCCACTCAGGACCTACCTGCCACCGGCAAGGGGAGGTTGGGGAGGGGAGGGTATACAAATTTCAAAAACCCTTAATAATAAAGTATAGTCAAAATCAAAATGCCGCTACGTGTCCTAGTTTCCGAGATACGATGTGGGGAGGGGTGAAGGGGGGAGAGTGGGGAGTTTTGAAAAATGATTTTGACCAACTCTTTGCCCCTTCTTACGAATCTGAAAAAAAAATGTTCCAAGTCTCTTAATTTCTGAGATCCGCCTAAAGGGGCGGGGAGAAGGGGGGCAAAGGGGCAACTTTGAAAAATAGTTTTTACTTTTCCAAGCCTCTTCTATACGAATCTGAAAAAAAAAATGTACCAAGTCTCTTGGTTTCCGAGATACGATAGGGAGGGGTGAGAAGGGGGGTGAAAAGGGGAGGTTTGGCACTTTTCCCATAGGTTTGAGAGTTAGTTGTTTACAAATCTGTAAAAATATACCTACCTCCCCATCCACCATCTGGGAGATCAATTCTATACGATGGGGGGAGGGGTGAAGGGGGGAGATTGGGGAGTTTTGAAAAATGATTTTGACTAACTCTTTGCCCCTTCTTACGAATCTGAAAAAAAAAATGTTCCAAGTCTCGTAACTTCTAAGATCCGCCTAAAGGGTCGGGGAGAAGGGGGGCAAAGGGGCAACTTTGAAAAATGGTTTTTACTTTTCCAAGCCTCCTCTATACGAATCTGAAAAAAAAAATGTTCCAAGTCTCTTGGTTTTCGAGACACGATAGGGAGGGGTGAGAAGGGGGGTGAAAAGGGGAGGTTTGGCACTTTTCCCATAGGTTTGAGAGTTAGTTGTTTACGAATCTGTAAAAATATACCCCACTCGCCCTCCACCATCTGGGAGAACAATTATGTCAGTGAGTGAGTGGTAATAAACCGGAAATGGCACGGTCGCCATCTTGAATTTTTGAAATGTCACAATTTTCCTAAAGTAACCAGGATACAAGGTACCTGTCAGTAAAAAAACGGTGGCTGTTCGTTGACTTTGGTAAAACAAAAGAACTCGCCAAAGTCGGGTCTGACCCGAAAATTCAAGCCCTAATGGCGCTCGGGGTTGCCAGCTGAAAGTGATGAAAATGGTGAAATGTCATTTGGGGGATCCCAAAGTTGCCGGCTTATCAAAGTTTCTATTCAAAATGGCGTTATTTCTACTTTTCACGTTTCTGGGGAAAATCTGGGAAAATACCCTAAAAATTGGGAGAATTTTTGCACCAGGCTATACTCCTCAACAAAACACATAACCCGTTCATACAACACAATCCAGTCGGGGGATGCCAGTCGTGCCATTTATCGCGTCAAAAATTGGGAATTTTCGACATTTTTACAAGATGGCCGCCACACTGTCCGTCATCTTGTTTTTTTGATATGTCATAATTTTCCTGAAATCTCAAGGATACAGACCACCGACTGGTGTACTTGTTGTTGCCAACTTTTGAGTTTGGTAGAACAAAAGAACTCGCCAAAGTCGGGTCTGACCCGAAATTTCAAGCCCTAATGGCGCTCGGGGTTGCCAGCTGAAAGTGATGAAAATGGTGAAATGTCATTTGGGGGATCCCAAAGTTATCAGCTTATCAAAGTTTCTATTCAAAATGGCGTTATTTCTACTTTTCACGTTTTTGGGGAAAATCTGGGAAAATACCCTAAAAATTGGGAGAATTTTTGCACCAGGCTATTTTCCTCAACAAAACACATAACCCGTTTATACAACACAATCCAGTCGGGGGATGCCAGTCGTGCCATTTATAGCGTCAAAAATTGGGAATTTTCGTCATTTTTACAAGATGGCCGCCACACTGTCCGCCATCTTGTTTTTCTGATATGTCATAATTTTCCTGAAATTTCAAGGATACAGACCACCGACTGGTGTACTTGTTGTTGCCAACTTTTGAGTTTGGTAGAACAAAAGAACTCGCCAAAGTCGGGTCTGACCCGAAATTTCAAGCCAAAATGGTTCTCGGGGTTGCCAGCTGAAAGTGATGAAAATGGTCAAATGTCATTCGGGGGACCCCAATGTTGCCGGCTAGTCAAAGTCTCCATTCAAAATGTAGTTATTTCTATTTTTCATGTTTTTGGGGAAAATCTGGGAAAACTCCCTAAAAATGGGGAAAAGTTTTACACCAGGCAACACTCCTCGACTAAATACACAACCGGTTCATACAACACAATCCAGTCGGGGGTTGCCAGCTGTCCCATTTATCGTGTCGAAAATTGGGATTTTTCGTCATTTTTACAAGATGGCCGCCACACTGTCCGCCATCTTGTTTTTCTGAAATGTCATAATTTTCCTGAAATCTCAAGGATACAGGCCACCGACTGGTGTACTTGGTGTTGCCAACTTTTGTGATTGGTAGAACAAAAGAACTCGCCAAAGTCGGGTCAGACCCGAAAATTCAAGCCCCAATGGCTCTCGGGGTTGCCAGCTAAAAGTGATGAAAATGGTCAAATGTCATTTGGGGGACCACAATGTTGCCAGCTAGTCAAAGTCTCCATTCAAAATGTCGTTATTTCTACTTTTCATATTTTTGGGGAAAATCTGGGAAAACTCCGTAAAAATGGGGAAAAATTTTGCACCAGGCAACACTCCTTGACTAAATACACAACCGGTTCATACAACACAATCCAGTCGGGGGTTGCCAGCTGTCCCATTTATCGTGTCGAAAATTGGGATTTTTCGTCATTTTTACAAGATGGCCGCCACACTGTCCGCCATCTTGCTTTTCTGAAAAGTCATAATTTTCCTGAAATCTCAAGGATATAGGCTACCGACCGGTGTACTTGGTGTTGCCAACTTTTGAGTTTGGTAGAACAAATGAATTCGCCAAAGTCAAAAAGTCCCAAAAATTAAAATATTCAATATTTTTTGGGGTTGCCAACTAAAACGCATCAAAATGGTCAAATGTCATTTTGGGGACCCTAATGCTGCCAGCTAGTCAAAGTCTTTATTCAAAATGTCGTTATTTCTACTTTTCATGTTTTTGGGGAAAATCTGGGAAAGTACCCTAAAAATGGGGAAATTTATTTCGCCAGGCAACACTCGTTGACGTAACACACAACCGTTCGGTACAACTCGAACCCGTCGGATGTTGCCAACTACACGAAAAATGGATTTGAAAAAAGTCGAAAATTCCAACTGTTCACAAAATGGCCGCCACAGCGTCCGCCATCTTGTGTTTTCAAAAAGTCACAATTTTTCTGAAATCTCAAGGATATAGGCCACCGACTGGTGTACTTGGTGTTGCCAACTTTTGGAATCGGTAGAACAAAACAATTCGTCAGAGTCGAGTGCAAAAAGTCGCAATTTTCAAAACGTCCTAGCGCAGCCGCCATCTTGTTTTTTTTTTTTTTTTTACTTTTTTTTTAAATCATTCCAGATCTTCTACAGGACCTATGAGTCGAAACCCCTTCAAGTCTTTTCCCCACCGAAACCGGAAATGGACTCGGCCGCCATCTTGGATTTGAATCTCCTCTATAATTTTCCTCTACTCACTTTATGGTTTTATACATTATTGCAAAACATACCCCTAACCCATCTCTCACCCATTCCGAGAAACGACATGTCAATCAGTCAGTGAGTCAGTGGCTTTGTAGTTTTATATAATATAAACTAGTTTGCTTGGGTGCGCGAGCTGCACGCAGCTCGCGGGTTTGGTCTTTTTGAGAAGTATTCACCTATCCTTATAAAATTTTGACAATCCATAGGGATCCTTTAATGAATTTGAAAATCCGTTAGAATTACCCCTAAATCGGTATGAGAACCCTTAAGAACCCCTAATATAACCTTATTTAAAAACTCAGACCTTTTCCATAAAAAAAATAACTCTAAAGTTTGCTGAGTTACGCTTCACCCATTCAATCATCGTTACGCTACGGAGGTCGCCGGCTCGCTTCGCTCGCCACCTCCCCCCTTCGCTCCACTCAGGACCTACCTGCCACCGGAAAGGGGAGGTTAGGGAGGGGAGGGTATACAAATTTCAACAACCCTCAATAATAAAGTATAGTCAAAATCAAAATGCCGCTACGTGTCCTAGTTTCCGAGATACGATGGGGGGAGGGGTGAAGGGGGGAGAGTGGGGAGTTTTGAAAAATGATTTTGACCAACTCTTTGCCCCTTCTTACGAATCTGAAAAAAAAAATGTTCCAAGTCTCTTAACTTCTGAGATCCGCCTAAAGGGGCGGGGAGAAGGGGGGCAAAGGGGCAACTTTGAAAAATGGTTTTTACTTTTCCAAGCCTCCTCTATACGAATCTGAAAAAAAAAATGTACCAAGTCTCTTGGTTTCCGAGATACGATAGGGAGGGGTGAGAAGGGGGGTGAAAAGGGGAGGTTTGGCACTTTTCCCATAGGTTTGAGAGTTAGTTGTTTACAAATCTGTAAAAATATACCTACCTCCCCATCCACCATCTGGGAGATCAATTCTATACGATGGGGGGAGGGGTGAAGGGGGGAGAGTGGGGAGTTTTGAAAAATGATTTTGACCAACTCTTTGCCCCTTCTTACGAATCTGAAAAAAAAAATGTTCCAAGTCTCTTAACTTCTGAGATCCGCCTAAAGGGGCGGGGAGAAGGGGGGCAAAGGGGCAACTTTGAAAAAATTTTTACTTTTCCAAGCCTCCTCTATACGAATCTGAAAAAAAAAATGTTCCAAGTCTCTTGGTTTCCGAGACACGATAGGGAGGGGTGAGAAGGAGGGTGAAAAGGGGAGGTTTGGCACTTTTCCCATAGGTTTGAGAGTTAGTTGTTTACGAATCTGTAAAAATATACCCCACTCGCCCTCCACTATCTGGGAGAACAATTATGTCAGTGAGTGAGTGGTAATAAACCGGAAATGGCACGGTCGCCATCTTGAATTTTTGAAATGTCACAATTTTCCTAAAGTAACCAGGATACAAGGTACCTGTCAGTTAAAAAACGGTGGCTGTTCGTTGACTTTGGTAAAACAAAAGAACTCGCCAAAGTCGGGTCTGACCCGAAACTTCAAGCCAAAATGGTTCTCGGGGTTGCCAGCTGAAAGTGATGAAAATGGTCAAATGTCATTTGGGGGACCCCAATGTTGCCGGCTAGTCAAAGTCTCCATTCAAAATGTAGTTATTTCTACTTTTCATGTTTTTGGGGAAAATCTGGGAAAAATCCCTAAAAATGGGGAAAATTTTTGCACCAGGCAACACTCCTTGATTAAATACACAACCGGTTCATACAACACAATCCAGTCGGGGGTTGCTAGCTGTCCCATTTATCGTGTCAAAAATTGGGATTTCTCGTCATTTTTACAAGATGGCCGCCACACTGTCCGCCATCTTGTTTTTCTGAAATGTCATAATTTTCCTGAAATTTCAAGGATACAGGCCACCGACTGGTCTACTTGATGTTGCCAACTTTTGAGTTTGGTAGAACAAAAGAACTCGCCAAAGTCGGGTCTGACCCGAAAATTCAAGCCCCAATGGCTCTCGGGGTTGCCAGCTTAAAGTGATGAAAATGGTCAAATGTCATTTGGGGGACCACAATGTTGCCACCTAGTCAAAGTCTCCATTCGAAATGTCGTTATTTCTACTTTTCATGTTTTTGGGGAAAATCTGGGAAAACTCCCTCAAAATGGGGAAATTTTTTGCACCAGGCAACACTCCTCGACTAAATACACAACCGGTTCATACAACACAATCCAGTCGGGGGTTGCCAGCTGTCCCATTTATCGTGTCGAAAATTGGGATTTTTCGTCATTTTTACAAGATGGCCGCCACAATGTCCGCCATCTTGTGTTTCTGAAAAGTCATAATTTTCCTGAAATACCAAGGATATAGGCTACCGATCGGTGTACTTGGTATTGCCAAGTTTTGAGTTTGGTAGAACAAATGAATTCGCCAAAGTCAAAAAGTCCCAAAAATTAAAATATTCAATATTTTTTGGTGTTGCCAACTAAAACGCACCAAAATGGTCAAATGTCATTTGGGGGACCCCAATGCTGCCAGCTAGTCAAAGTCTTTATTTAAAATGTCGTTATTTCTACTTTTCATGTTTTTGGGGAAAATCTGGGAAAGTACCCTAAAAATGGGGAAATTTATTTCTTCAGGCAACACTCTTCAATAAAACACACAACCGCTCGGTACATTTGGAACCCGTCGGATGTTGCCAACTACACGAAAAATGGATTTGAAAAAAGTCGAAAATTCCAACTTTTCACAAAATGGCCGCCACAGCGTCCGCCATCTTGTGTTTTCAAAAAGTCACAATTTTTCTGAAATCTCAAGGATATAGGCCCCCGACTGGTATACTTAGTGTTGCAAACGTTTGAAATCGGTTAATCAAAACAATTCACCAAAGTCGAGTGAAAAATGTCGCAATTTTCAAAACGTCCTAGCGCAGCCGCCATCTTGTTTTTTTTTTTTTTTTTACTTTTTTTTGAAATCATTCCAGATCTTATACAGGACCTATGAGTCGAAACCCCTCCAAGTTTTTTCCCCACCGAAACCGGAAATGGACTCGGCCGCCATCTTGGATTTGAATCTCCTCTATAATTTTCCTCTACTCACTTTATGGTTTTATACATTATTGCAAAACATACCCCTAACCCATCTCTCACCCATTCCGAGAAACGACATGTCAATGAGTGAGTGAGTGGCTTTGTAGTTTTATATAATATAAACTAGTTTGCTTGGGTGCGCGAGCTGCGCGCAGCTCGCGTGTTTGGTGTTTTAGAGACGTATTACTTACCCTTATAAAATTTTGAGAATCTATAGGCACCCCTAAATGAATTGGAAAATCCGTAAGAATTACCCCTAAAACAGTATGAAAACTCCTACGGACCCCTAATAAAACCTTATTTAAAAACTCAGACCTTTTCCATAAAAAAAATAACTCTAAAGTTTGCTGAGTTACGCTTCACCCATTCAATCATCGTTACGCTACGGAGGTCGCCGGCTCGCTTCGCTCGCCACCTCCCCCCTTCGCTCCACTCAGGACCTACCTGCCACCGGCAAGGGGAGGTTGGGGAGGGGAGGGTATACAAATTTCAAAAACCCTTAATAATAAAGTATAGTCAAAATCAAAATGCCGCTACGTGTCCTAGTTTCCGAGATACGATGTGGGGAGGGGTGAAGGGGGGAGAGTGGGGAGTTTTGAAAAATGATTTTGACCAACTCTTTGCCCCTTCTTACGAATCTGAAAAAAAAATGTTCCAAGTCTCTTAATTTCTGAGATCCGCCTAAAGGGGCGGGGAGAAGGGGGGCAAAGGGGCAACTTTGAAAAATAGTTTTTACTTTTCCAAGCCTCCTCTATACGAATCTGAAAAAAAAAATGTACCAAGTCTCTTGGTTTCCGAGATACGATAGGGAGGGGTGAGAAGGGGGGTGAAAAGGGGAGGTTTGGCACTTTTCCCATAGGTTTGAGAGTTAGTTGTTTACAAATCTGTAAAAATATACCTACCTCCCCATCCACCATCTGGGAGATCAATTCTATACGATGGGGGGAGGGGTGAAGGGGGGAGATTGGGGAGTTTTGAAAAATGATTTTGACTAACTCTTTGCCCCTTCTTACGAATCTGAAAAAAAAAATGTTCCAAGTCTCGTAACTTCTAAGATCCGCCTAAAGGGTCGGGGAGAAGGGGGGCAAAGGGGCAACTTTGAAAAATGGTTTTTACTTTTCCAAGCCTCCTCTATACGAATCTGAAAAAAAAAATGTTCCAAGTCTCTTGGTTTTCGAGACACGATAGGGAGGGGTGAGAAGGGGGGTGAAAAGGGGAGGTTTGGCACTTTTCCCATAGGTTTGAGAGTTAGTTGTTTACGAATCTGTAAAAATATACCCCACTCGCCCTCCACCATCTGGGAGAACAATTATGTCAGTGAGTGAGTGGTAATAAACCGGAAATGGCACGGTCGCCATCTTGAATTTTTGAAATGTCACAATTTTCCTAAAGTAACCAGGATACAAGGTACCTGTCAGTAAAAAAACGGTGGCTGTTCGTTGACTTTGGTAAAACAAAAGAACTCGCCAAAGTCGGGTCTGACCCGAAAATTCAAGCCCTAATGGCGCTCGGGGTTGCCAGCTGAAAGTGATGAAAATGGTGAAATGTCATTTGGGGGATCCCAAAGTTGCCGGCTTATCAAAGTTTCTATTCAAAATGGCGTTATTTCTACTTTTCACGTTTCTGGGGAAAATCTGGGAAAATACCCTAAAAATTGGGAGAATTTTTGCACCAGGCTATACTCCTCAACAAAACACATAACCCGTTCATACAACACAATCCAGTCGGGGGATGCCAGTCGTGCCATTTATCGCGTCAAAAATTGGGAATTTTCGACATTTTTACAAGATGGCCGCCACACTGTCCGTCATCTTGTTTTTCTGATATGTCATAATTTTCCTGAAATCTCAAGGATACAGACCACCGACTGGTGTACTTGTTGTTGCCAACTTTTGAGTTTGGTAGAACAAAAGAACTCGCCAAAGTCGGGTCTGACCCGAAATTTCAAGCCCTAATGGCGCTCGGGGTTGCCAGCTGAAAGTGATGAAAATGGTGAAATGTCATTTGGGGGATCTCAAAGTTATCAGCTTATCAAAGTTTCTATTCAAAATGGCGTTATTTCTACTTTTCACGTTTTTGGGGAAAATCTGGGAAAATACCCTAAAAATTGGGAGAATTTTTGCACCAGGCTATTTTCCTCAACAAAACACATAACCCGTTTATACAACACAATCCAGTCGGGGGATGCCAGTCGTGCCATTTATAGCGTCAAAAATTGGGAATTTTCGTCATTTTTACAAGATGGCCGCCACACTGTCCGCCATCTTGTTTTTCTGATATGTCATAATTTTCCTGAAATTTCAAGGATACAGACCACCGACTGGTGTACTTGTTGTTGCCAACTTTTGAGTTTGGTAGAACAAAAGAACTCGCCAAAGTCGGGTCTGACCCGAAATTTCAAGCCAAAATGGTTCTCGGGGTTGCCAGCTGAAAGTGATGAAAATGGTCAAATGTCATTCGGGGGACCCCAATGTTGCCGGCTAGTCAAAGTCTCCATTCAAAATGTAGTTATTTCTATTTTTCATGTTTTTGGGGAAAATCTGGGAAAACTCCCTAAAAATGGGGAAAAGTTTTACACCAGGCAACACTCCTCGACTAAATACACAACCGGTTCATACAACACAATCCAGTCGGGGGTTGCCAGCTGTCCCATTTATCGTGTCGAAAATTGGGATTTTTCGTCATTTTTACAAGATGGCCGCCACACTGTCCGCCATCTTGTTTTTCTGAAATGTCATAATTTTCCTGAAATCTCAAGGATACAGGCCACCGACTGGTGTACTTGGTGTTGCCAACTTTTGTGATTGGTAGAACAAAAGAACTCGCCAAAGTCGGGTCAGACCCGAAAATTCAAGCCCCAATGGCTCTCGGGGTTGCCAGCTAAAAGTGATGAAAATGGTCAAATGTCATTTGGGGGACCACAATGTTGCCAGCTAGTCAAAGTCTCCATTCAAAATGTCGTTATTTCTACTTTTCATATTTTTGGGGAAAATCTGGGAAAACTCCGTAAAAATGGGGAAAAATTTTGCACCAGGCAACACTCCTTGACTAAATACACAACCGGTTCATACAACACAATCCAGTCGGGGGTTGCCAGCTGTCCCATTTATCGTGTCGAAAATTGGGATTTTTCGTCATTTTTACAAGATGGCCGCCACACTGTCCGCCATCTTGCTTTTCTGAAAAGTCATAATTTTCCTGAAATCTCAAGGATATAGGCTACCGACCGGTGTACTTGGTGTTGCCAACTTTTGAGTTTGGTAGAACAAATGAATTCGCCAAAGTCAAAAAGTCCCAAAAATTAAAATATTCAATATTTTTTGGGGTTGCCAACTAAAACGCATCAAAATGGTCAAATGTCATTTTGGGGACCCTAATGCTGCCAGCTAGTCAAAGTCTTTATTCAAAATGTCGTTATTTCTACTTTTCATGTTTTTGGGGAAAATCTGGGAAAGTACCCTAAAAATGGGGAAATTTATTTCGCCAGGCAACACTCGTTGACGTAACACACAACCGTTCGGTACAACTCGAACCCGTCGGATGTTGCCAACTACACGAAAAATGGATTTGAAAAAAGTCGAAAATTCCAACTGTTCACAAAATGGCCGCCACAGCGTCCGCCATCTTGTGTTTTCAAAAAGTCACAATTTTTCTGAAATCTCAAGGATATAGGCCA
Source organism: Xestia rhomboidea (assembly GCA_963853795.1). Taxonomy (NCBI): domain Eukaryota; kingdom Metazoa; phylum Arthropoda; class Insecta; order Lepidoptera; family Noctuidae; genus Xestia; species Xestia rhomboidea. The sequence continues at coordinate 17,625,746 of OY970778.1, forward strand.
CCGACTGGTGTACTTGGTGTTGCCAACTTTTGGAATCGGTAGAACAAAACAATTCGTCAGAGTCGAGTGCAAAAAGTCGCAATTTTCAAAACGTCCTAGCGCAGCCGCCATCTTGTTTTTTTTTTTTTTTTTACTTTTTTTTTAAATCATTCCAGATCTTCTACAGGACCTATGAGTCGAAACCCCTTCAAGTCTTTTCCCCACCGAAACCGGAAATGGACTCGGCCGCCATCTTGGATTTGAATCTCCTCTATAATTTTCCTCTACTCACTTTATGGTTTTATACATTATTGCAAAACATACCCCTAACCCATCTCTCACCCATTCCGAGAAACGACATGTCAATCAGTCAGTGAGTCAGTGGCTTTGTAGTTTTATATAATATAAACTAGTTTGCGTGGGTGCGCGAGCTGCGCGCAGCTCGCGTGTTTGGTGTTTTTAAGAAGTATTTCTTACCCTTATAAAATTTTGAGAATCCATAGGCATCCCCCAAGTAACACATCAAAGCAGTATATCGGCCGACTAACAGCATTTCTGTATCGTTTTCGCATTCTGAGTTAGTTCTATGATAGCATTACAAACGTTTATACGACTACTGTAATGCTTATTTGAGCACAAATTATACGGCTTTAGATCATAAATAAGTTCACAATTAGTTGTTTAATTGCATTACAGGCGCATTATATTAGCATTGGTGTGACCAAATAAGTTGCGAATCGCATTAAAGAAACATTATTACGGTCAATGTAGTTGCCAATCGCATTACAGAAACATTATATTAGCAATATTATTGATATTGAAGATGTTAATAGCATTACAAAAGCATTAGACTAGCATTCGATTGTTCTAAAAGAATGATTGAGGCTATTTAAGTGTTCACAGTTAGAACTTAAATAAACCCTACATCATTGCAAAAACATCTCTAATACCACGGTACAAATGTTATAATACAATTAATATATTATGGACGATGACGGTCAAAACTGAGTGAATGACACCATATTTGTTTGCATCAAAAGAAAACTTATAATACTGGATACGTTTTTGACTATTATCTTATTTTATGCCTTAAAATATTATTCGCAATGTACTGTAAATGTCTATATGGGTTTCATTGAAAATTTTCACGCGCGTCCGATATTTTGTGGTTTACATATAAAATGTTATTTATAGAAAGGTGTGAAATAACCAAAACAATCGTATATTCTTAGTATAGAACGAATTTTCCATAATTAACATAATAGTATTGGTTGGGCAGTTTTAATTTCAGTTATATCATTATGATATACGTCTATTGCTTTTATAAATAGGTCTGAATAATAATATTTTTTGGTAATAAAATATTTTCAAAATGGTGTCGGTCTATAGCAACTCGGTGAGCCCTTATAAAGGCAAATTAATGCCCCCAGCAGTATAAATATTCACACGTGAACAATTACTAAACCAGAGGCCAGAGAGAAGACTTTTGATGTACCACTGTAGTGTCATTGTCTATAAAGTAGTTTTATATGTGTTCACCGGTATACCAGTAGACTTGAATTATCCATAGAGGAAAAAAAAATCAGACACAGACGCGAATGACACAGGCATGGTTGCACCCCGGACAACCATAGTTTAAAGTCAAGAAGAAATCCACCATAAAAATTGCTGTCGTTTTGTTGATCATTTAGTTATGTGCTTTTCCCCAATATGGCCGACAAATACAAATATTTACGAATACAGTAAAATCAATTTTATACAGCTTTACGGATTACAATAACTCAAGTGTATTTGATTAAAGAGTTGTAAGCTGTAGAACAGAACTCAGTTGATCTTTAAAAATGCAAGCATTACATTGATTCACGTTGATGCTGTTAAGCAGTACTAGGCTTTTACTTACCACTTAAAAGTGCTTTTACACAACAAAGGGCAATAAATAATTAAAAAATAAATAAATATCGCTGGACATTAACACACAGCGCCATCTAGTGCCACACTAAGCAACGAGGCTTGTGTCGTGGACACCAGATAGTTGATATACTACATAGATACTTTTTTGTTTGTAAATACATACTTATTATACATATAAACATCCATGACTCGGAAACAAATGTCCATTCTCATCACACAAACATTTGCTCCAAAACAGCTCAAAGTTGTATAACGGATTTACATTGCATTATAATGGTACAACTTTGTGCTATTAAACAGCATTAGGCATTATCTTACTACTTAAAAGTGCAATTGTAGACCCTAAGGCACTAAAAACATCTGAAAGCTGTATAGCCGATTTACGTGGCATTATAATGATTCATATTTTTGCTATTAAACAACATTAAGCATTTATCTACTACTTAAAATGCTATTGTAGATCCAAAAGCACTATAAACAGCTGAAAGCTGTACAGCTGCTTTGTGGTTTGCTGCACTCAAACTTAAGGTTTTTTAGAAGCATTTTGATATGCCATTATCTAACCGATATACAGTGCAAAGCATCATTATGGTTTAAAAATACCAATATAAAGCATCAAGATGCTCGGTGAACTTATAAAAGAGTTTATACGGGCCTTAAGTTCTAAATAAGTTTACTATTCGTTTGTTAAAATGCTTCCTGTGTTACTTGCTTAAATAAATTGGAAAATCCGTTAGAATTACCCCTAAATCAGTTTGAGAACCCTTATGAACCCCTAAAACATTTGAGAAGTATAAAAAATATTACCCTAAGGTTTGTTTGTCGTAGTCCCTGAGTTACGCTTCACCCACTCAACCTGAATGACTATTCTATTTTTATGCCCTTTCTGTGACTGTTTTCTTTTATTTTCAAGTTTGTTTTAATTCGTTTTAGTTGTGTATTATGATATATGGACTATTATACTCAACATATAATTTCTATATCATTTTTAATTTGTCGTTTCTGACATAAGACGACAGATTTTTGCAACCCGTATGCCAAGCAACCGGGTGCACTGCACCAGAGGCGTCTGATCCTCGACGCGCACTCTTGGGAGGTCTATCCACCTTTTGCCCCCTTCGAGTGCCCTCTTCCAGATTGCTGGGATGACACTCTGCTAATGCTATTCACATGCGGGTTGCAAGACTTTTTTCTGAACTTAATAGCAATTTTATTTTCCTCGTCGCCGAGGCCGTGAAATATCTCTCGGTTCTGGTTCCTAAGGGCTCTGAGCACCTCCTCGTCACTGTGCACCAACAGCACGTCCCTACGAACCAGAAGCGGGTTTCGCTTCTTCACTTCCTCCACGACGAGGTTCTCTCCGGCCTACTCTAATCGGGCTTTTAGTTTTCTCCTCTCCTCCGTCGTTGCGCACCCCATGATGACCTTTTGGTCCTTGGCCTTTCTTACCCGCTCTACGCCCACCTAGCCCTCTATCGCGTCCACTGCTTTCCGTACTCTATCAATGATTTCAGCCCCCGTATCCTTCTCCTGCGTCGAGGAAACAACCACGGAGGGTAGCGTCGTTCGCTCCAGGGAATGCGCCCCGGTGTGGCTTTTGCTGACGGCTGAAACACTCGCGTAGGTTGTCTCCTCCACCCCTTCCCTGCTGGCCAGACTGTCTCGAAGTCGGTCGAGTTTCTCGGAGTTGTCTCTTAACTCGCGGCGAGCCACTAGAGCGTTGGGCCCTCACGACCTAAGGTTAGGTTCGCTCAGGTTAGGTTCGCTCGGGGGACCACCCCACAGTGCTTGCGTCCACGTCGCGTCCCCTGGAAACGGCCCAGTTTGACCACCGTAACGGAGTGGCAGACTGGGTACGGCCAAAGTGCACTGTGATCTCGTAGCGAATTTTAATCTTGCGTTGTTTAGTTACGAACCTGCTGTGGCTATGCCAAAACCCACGCGGGACGCCTGCAGGCGGTTTTTAGAACCCAAAGGCCCTTCTCAGGGCCAACCAAAAGGCCCTTCTCAGGGCCACTCCGACGCTCCGGCGTCAGAGGCTAGCCGCGCGCCGTCTGCGGCTAGCTTCTTCGGAGGGGCGAGCGAGTCGTCTGACAACGACTCACATATTGGTGTGTCGGACGACTCGCGGTCGCGGAAGCGGGTCCGCCGGAGCGGTGGTTCCGAAGGCTCCTCGGGCTCGGGGTCGACGAGGTTGCCGAATGCTAAAAAGCCGACGGCAGCCTCGGATACCCATGACGTTGGGCTCGCGGACGTCCAACGCCAGTTGGACCTGGCTGCGCGGGCGCAACTCCAGCAAGAGCTGGAGGAGCGTGTTGCTGCCAAAGAGAGGCGGGCGCACGTCGCCAGGGCCAGGTCTGGGTACGGTGCGTCCCGCGTTCTATACGCGGACCACTCTCTGGCGGAGCTGGAGAGAATGGCGGAGGAGGACAAGGAGGAGATTGTTGAGGTCACCTCTAAGTCCTCCAATCTGAAGGGGACCTTTCAGAAGGCCCTAAAGTCCGCAAGTCCGCAAAGGCCGCAAGCATGCGCGGTGTCGTCGCTGAGCTGGTCAAGCGAAAGGCCAGCGACGAGCCGCGGCAACTGCAGGCGAGGATTGATCGCCTGCAGTCGGAGGTCAGTCAACTTCATTAGAAGCTGGCTGAAGCCACGGCCCGGCCACAACGAGCCGAGATGAGCCCTGCGGCAGAGGGCCCCTCCTCCTCCAACCTTGAGGATATCATCTGCAAGATTGTTATGGAGGAGAGGGCCTTCACTAGAGCCTGCCTAGCAGGGATAGAGGACCGGCTCCTGCCGGAGAAACGCCTCCGACCGCTGCTTGCGGCGGATAAGAGGCAGTGCGAGCCGGGGCCGTCCTCGTCCCAGGTGGAAGACGCCCTTCTCCCTGAAACCACCCCGTCCAACAAGTGGACGGAAGTGGTCCGCAGGGGGAAAGGGAAGGGCAAAGGGAAAAAGTCGGCGACGGCCGTCCCTGTTGTCCCCGCCACCACCGCTCCCAGCCAGTCGCAGACGATCGGCTAGGGAAAGGGAAAGGGGAAATGGAGGGGAAAGAAGCGGCTAGTGCCCCCAAAAACCGCAGCCGTCGTGGTGACGCTCACCGCGGAGGCTGCGGAGCGAGGGGAGACCTACATGTCCGTCTTGATGTGGGCGCGTGCCAATGCCGATCCTACCCAACTGGGGATCGGCAGTGTGACTTGCCGGCGGACCCAAGCCGGAGCTCTAATTTTCGAGTTCCCGGGGGCAGAGGCGAGGAGGTCATCGCAGATTCGGCCAAGATGGCTCGACCGGTCAAGTCGGTGGCCATAGAGGTGACCGACTTAGACGACTCCGTCACCAAAGTGGAGGTGGTGGCGGCGGTCGCAGCGATAGGGGGCTGTGAAGTCACGGCGGTCCAAGGCCGGGACATAAGGCCCGGCCGCGGTGGCATGGGCACCATTCGCCTAGAGTGCCCAGTCACCGCTGCCAAAGCCGTCCTTGCCAAGGAACGGCTCACAGTCGGGTTCAGCTCGAGAGCAGTTCGGGCACTCTAGGACCAGCCTCTGTGGTGTTTCCGGTGCTTCGGCATCGGACACACCCGGCCCCTGTGTCCGTCCACGGTAGACAGGACGGACACGTGCTACCGTTGCGGCAAGGAGGGCCACAAAGCCGCCTCCTGCAAGGCCGCCACGCCGCAGTGCGCGGTGTGTTCCGCCAGTGGCTGCCTGGCAGGCCACGTTATGAAGGGGAGGAACTGCAATCCTCCCCCTAAGCGGGGCAAAGTGCAGGCGACCGGGTTCGCTACTACCGCTAGCACCGTCGTTCCTTCGGCGGCTGCGGAGGAGGGTGCGATGTCCGACTGATGGATGGGGTCGAACATCGCATCCATGGCTGAGTGGTTGGTGGACTTAGCGAAGGTCGCCGAGCCTTGCTCGGTCCCTGGCCGTTGGCTGGGTGACTGGGATGGCTCGGTGGCGTTGGTGTCGCGGTTTTCCACAGACTCCCCTCCCCTCTTACTCTTCGAGAGGGGACCGGGATACGTGGCAGCCGCGTTTGCTTCCTTTTGCGAGGACGTAATCTCGCAAAAGGAGGAGGTGGAGCGCGCGAGGGAGGACAACTCTCTCGCTGCACCGCTCCGCAGACGAAGAAAGGGTCAGAGAAGGCGCCGTCCTCTCCCTCCTCATGGTGGTGATGGGCGGGCGACAGGCACGGGGGTGCCTCCGCCCGCATTGCACCTGTCACTGCCTTCGTCGGTCAATCCCGAGCCCGTCCCCCTTCCCACGGGGGGAGCGTGAGGGGTCCGTCATGCAGCGCAATTAGGTTCGCTAAGGTTAGGTTCGCTCAGGTTAGGTTCGCTCAGGTTAGGTTCGCTCAGGTTAGGTTCGCTCAGGTTAGGTTCGCTCAGGTTAGGTTCGCTCAGGTTAGGTTAGGTTAGGTTAGGTTAGGTTTTTTTTTTTTTTTTTTTTTTTTTTTTTTTTTTTTTTTTTGTTTGTGCTTTTCCCCGTTCATGGGTAAACAGGATCTTAGTATTCTAAATTTCTCATGCATTCCAGTTCTATCATTTATTCCTCTCGCACTTTTATTCTTCATACGGTTTCTTTCTTTCATTCGTCTCTTTCATTCTTAGCCGGGTGGGACTCCCGCTATTCTATCTATCTACTTTTGGTTTATATACTATTCTTTATTTAGGGTAATTTCAGTACACAATTTCTTTTTATTAACATTGCTTGCTTCTTGCAAAGATGATTACATGTTTCCTTATTTCTACTTCTTAACTAATTACAATCTATATGCTAGGTTTTTATTTATTCTAAGTTTTTTATATAATAATTATGCACATCCAGTTTGTGGACCTTATCTCTTATTTCTATGTTATAATAATACATGTGCTTTCTTATTCTATTACTACTACTAACATATTTTCTTACATGAATAATTTTACATCAAATTCCTTATTTTATATTTATACAATACGAGGTATTTAACTGAAACTTTATTTAACTTCTTATAATTATAACACAAAATTCTAACTGTATACACAATGATCTGTTCTACTTGTTTTCTGGCTTTGTGACTTAAGGTTTGGACCCGCTTAACTTGGACTGTTCTAGGGGCTTGTGTGGAATTCTTTCACATTTTTGTATTTATTTATTTTCTTTTGGGGTTGCGGCAATAACATATATATATACTTATGTTATACATATTTATTGACAGTTCTTGTTCTGAGGTTTTTACTATTTTCAACGTTTTTTGGTGTTTGTTTTGGGTGTGTGTTTCGTGTTTTAGGTGTGTGTTTGGTGTTTTGCGTGTATTTTGATATATTTGTATATATTTACTATATATTTTATATATCTGTGTTTTTTGTTGTTCTCTGGCTTCCATGTTTCTGTTTATTTCGTAGTAATAATCCACTTTTGTTTTGTACTCCCAGTTTGTGTTGCTGTATTGGTGTGTTCCTATGTGTGTTTCTGTGTGTGTTCCTGTGTGTGTTCCTGTGTGTGTTCCTGTGTGTGTTACTGTGTGTGTTCCTGTGTGTGTTTCTGTGTGTGTTCCTGTGTGTGTTTCTGTGTGTGTTCCCGTGTGTGTTCCTGTGTGTGTTCCTGTGTGCGTTGCATGTGTTCCTGTGTGTGTCGCGTGTGTTTCGTGTACCCTAGGTAGCAGTTTAGGCGTATGCCGTCGTCGTCCGAGCCAGATAGTCCCATTTCTTGCGGACCGGGCACTCCGCACTGAATGCGTTGTGATCGGTCTTCTGGAGCTTCGAGTGCAGGCAGTTGCAGCACTGCGGTTCATTTCCTGCAACAAATTCCACGCATTTTTCGCGTAGATGCGGTCCTCCGCAGTGACTGCACCTGTCTGCACCCTCTGTGCAAAATTTCCGCCCATGACCAAATGCTAGGCATTTCGTACATTGTATGAGCGGCGACTGGTCCTCCACTCTGACCCTTTGCAGGTCGAGGTAAAGAGCCCCAGCCTCCGTCATCCTCTGCCATACCTTGGGTCTGACTTGGACGACCACGTGCGCTGTTTTGGGGTTCCTAGTCCTTTTCTTAAACTTTATTTGTATTTCCATCTCATTTTCGTCCATGTCCCTAAATATGTTTACATTCTGGGAGTAGATCGCCTTTACCATCTGGTCGTCGTCGCTGTCCAAAAAGACGTCTTTTAGGACGACGAGCGGGTTTTTATTTTTCATCGGCGCTACTATTAGTCCCTCACCTCGGCTCTCAATCCTATCCTTGACTCTCTTTAGCTCCGCTTCTGAGTCACACCCCAGAATGACGGTTTGATTCTTCGCTTTCCTTACCTTGTTGATTTTTAGGCCAGTTTCCCTGGCATCGACCGCCTTCTTCACTCTGGCTAACACCTCGTCCGCAGTCTCCTGGCTGCCTTCGAGAGTGACCGCCATTGAGTGAAGTGCCGGCCGATACCCGGGTCTGGCTGCCGTGACGTTGGCGTAAGACGGGACCTCAATTTTAGGCTCAGATTCTGCTTTCCTTATGGCCTCCTTGACATCTCTAGCGGCTTCGTCAATTCTGAGCTCGAGGACACCCTGCCCCACCTCAACCTTGCAGCTGAGGTCCTCAAACTCCCTGCCGATCTTTTCTAAGAGGTCGGCACCGCTTTCATTAATCTCCTCTTTGATGTCTGAGGTGACTTTTGAGACCATTCCCTCAAGCTGGTCGAGCCGCGTCTCCAGGTTCGACTCCACCCTTTCTAGCCTTCCCAGTATGACCTCCGACAATTCGGGTGAGGTAGGCTTGGTGGTTTTTGTGGGAGGAACCGTTCCGGGCGCTGTCTCCAGGCTCTTAAAGCGCTTGCTCAACTCGAACAAGGTCCGCAGGCACTTGTCCGACTGTGTCTCCAGGAAGATCTTAATGTCTTTCCTCATCTGAGGGTAACCTTGGACTCTGGTCGGGATGTCCTCGAATGTTTTCATGACCTCCTGGAGTAATTTATCAGTGGACGATGTGGCATAGATGCTGGTTTGCTGCTTGTAGGCATCCATTATATCGATAGACCTCCTTTTGCGTTCTGGCCTGCGTATAAATGTCTTTGCGGCGTCCAGCGCCTGTCCTGGTTGTCCTATCTGATTGGGGGTGGTGCTGGGAGCGGCGGCACCAGAGGTCCCTGCCGACGACGACGGTGGCGTTTTGGCAGTCGACGTAGCCTCCTGTGTTCCGCTGGCGCCGGCCCCCGTCCCTCTCCCCGTTACTGGGGTGCGGATTCCGGACATCATTTTTAATTTAAGTTCCGCCTGTTTGTTGTTGTGTGGCTAGTGTGTAAAGGGCACTGCCATAGAACGGGGAAAGTGGTGTCAGGTGGTCTGCACACAGTGTAAAGGGTGTGTGCAGTTCAAAATAAAATAAATACACAATAAAACAGTCAAGAGAAAGAGATACAAGAAGTTAAAAGGTAGGTGGGTGTGAATAACCTTGAGATATCAATATCCACAAGGGTCCAGCCTTCGCTCAAAAGAACGGGTCACAAAGGAAGTCTAAAAATACAAGAAAGAAAATAATAACCTAATATACAACTAAAATAGTAAATAATGTGAAGCAACCTATTCTATCCCCCGTGGTAAATAGTTAAAATAATCAAATAATAAATTTAAATCGATAGTCCAAAAATGCGGGGTCAATGTCGGACAATGGAAATCCGCAATCAAAATTTTTCTATCACTTGTAGACTCCGAGATACAGGTGTTTTAGTTTGGGAGGGGTGGGGGAAGGTCCAAACAGGGGGGGGGGGGTACCTGGTATGCGGCTTTACCCGTGGTGTCGTAGACACCACGTGTCCAAATCTGGGGTCAGATTTACTCTATCTCCTCCCGTTCCCGAGATATGGCTTTTTGCAATATAGAGTGTAAACGGGCCCTGCTGTGTGTAAAAGAACCTTGCATGGGAAGGTATAGATTGTTATAGGGGAATTTTGGGTAGTTATTGGGGGATTTGGATGGAGGGATATTTTGGAGGGGAGAAGGGGTGTGTTTTTGAGGGGGGAGGGGTTGAAAAGGGGGGGGGGTCCCGGATATATTATTATAGGCTACGATGTCACAGTACGGCTGAGGGCCACTTGTTGGAAGGTTTTTGGGATTTGGATGGGGAAGTGTTTTGGAAGGGAGGGGGAAGGGGTGGTTAGAAGGGGGTGGTATCCCAGAGATGTAAAATAGTGTGGTTGTATGGCTGAGGGCCTCTGTTTATCGGTATTTGGTACTAAAGAAATTTTTGGCCTTTAGGCTCAGGTGTTAATTTGGGGTTAAAATGAAAAATATAAAATAGGGGTGGGGTTGTGTTAAGGATGGCCGGGGGAACACGGCACAAATACTATACTCCTACGGAGTATAGATTTGTAGATTGCTGTTAAAAATGGGCTATCTGGCTCCGTTCCGGAGTTATGAGCGTTTTTTCGATTTTTCGAGTCCTAGGTTCGATTCCCGGTTGGTGAAGTCAATTAAATATTTCAATTTTTCAATATTCTGTCGTTTGCACGTGCTTAAGCTTATACAAGTGTCTAGTTTCGGAATGTTATGTTATGCACCAGAAGTTTCCCGTTTTTGGGGACAAACAGTGAGGTGACCGTGGCTTGGTGACAAGTTAATATGGTCGACAAAGTTAATTTTCAGTTGTTTGCCAGGCACTTCCTCCACTCCCGGAGTCTAAGCTTACTTCCTATATTAGGCGCGTGGGTTCTTGGGGTTTCTGCTGAGAGGGGGGGACTTGCTCTTTTCTCCGACCTAAACTTTAGATTCCTCGGTCAAGGGGTTTGCTTGTGGGATGGCCGCAAAGGGGGCTGTTTACTGTTTCACAACCGCACAAGCTGTGGTTTCTTATCTTCCCATGGACCGAGGAATTCAAAATCAGGCTGAGAGGTAGGTCTACCCAGTGACTACGCACTCTCAAAACTTGGGTGCTAACAACCCTCTCTTTATACCCCTAGAAATAAAGTTTCTAAATCTTACACCTGACAGTCTCCACTAAGTTTGAATTTTCACCATTAAGTTATGTCGCAAAAAATACAATTTTACGCTATTTACGTGGTAAGACCCTTAACGTATATATTTCAATTTTTTCCGAGATTCTTGGGGTTGAAATTACCAACCCCCGATTTTTTAAAACTTTAAACACTAAATATCTTAATAACTACTGATCCGAATTTTACGAAATTTAAAATATAAATAGAATTAACTTAACTTAATTTTTTGAGTCCATAAAAAACACACGTCGTCGATCTCGTTCTCCCGGAAAAAATTTTGAAAATAACAAAGATTTTGCAACCTTGTTTTGGGGGTCTTTCACAGGGAATTTTCCTGTTGTTTTTTGGTCTCCCGGCTCCTCGTCCGTGTCGTCTTCGACTTTGGGTTCCAGATCCTGTTAGAACCCTCGGGAACTCCGACCACGTTCCACGTGGATTTGTTTCTTTCTTTGTTATCTCCGGAACCCCAAGTCGGAAAATTCCGAGTGAGGTATCCAGAGATAGGTCTTCTTGCCGCGCACCTGGCTGCAGTCACAGAATTATTTGCGCCCACTCAAAATCGAGCAGCGTTGCGCTCTGAAGTTTTTTGAAACGGTTTTTCGCGGTTTTCCGCCACAGTTTTCAACTTTTCACACCCGGATTTTCACAATCACGTGCGCCTTTGTAGCGCGCTTAAAACGGTGTATCACACTGGTACTTTTTCGCGAAAAAACCTATTTTTACGATTTTTCGAGCGCGGAGCGACTTAAAAGTGATCTGATCGCGGCGGGGGGTGCCGTGAGACTGGTTAGGTTAGGTTAGGTTAGGTTAGGTTAGGTTGGGGCGGGGGACCACCCCACAGAGCTTACGTCCACGTCGTGTCCCCTGGAAACGGCCCAGTTTGACCACCGTAACGGAGTGGCAGACTGGGTACGGCCAAAGTGCTCTGTGCTCTCGTAGAGAATTTTATTTTATTGCGTTGTTGTCCTACGAACCTGCTGTGGCAATGCCAAAACCCATGCGGGACGCCTCCGGGCGTTTTTTAAAACCAAAAGGCCCTTCTCAGGGCCAACCCAAAGGCCCTTCTCAGGGCCACTCCGACGCTCCGGCGTCAGAGGCTAGCCGCGCGCCGTCTGCGGCTAGCTTCTACGGAGGGGCGAGCGAGTCGTCTGACAACGACTCACATATTGGTGTGTCGGACGACTCGCGGTCGCGGAAGAGGGTCCGCCGGAGCGGTGGTTCCGACGGCTCCTCGGGCTCGGGGTCGACGAGGTTGCCGAAGGCTAAAAAGCCGACGGGAGCCTCGGATACCCATGACGTTGGGCTCGCGGACGCCCAACGCCAGTTGGACCTGGCTCGGCGGGCGCAACTCCAGCAAGAGCTGGAGGAGCGAGTTGCTGCCAAAGAGAGGCGGGCGCAAGTCGCCCGGGCCAGGTCTGGGTACGGTGCGTCCCGCGTTCATTACGCGGACCACTCTCTGGCGGAGCTGGAGAGAATGGCGGAGGAGGACGAGGAGGAGATTCTGGAGGTCGCCTCTAAGTCCTCCAATCTTAAGGGGACCTTCCAGAAGGCCCTCAAGTGCCGGGCCGCGAGCATGCGCGGTGTCGTCACGGAGCTGGTCCAACGGAAGACCACCGACGAGACGCGGCAACTGCAGGCGAGGATTGATCGCCTGCAGTCGGAGGTCAGCCAGCTTCATCAGAAGCTGGCTGAAGCCACGGCCCGGCCACTACGAGCCGAGACGAGCCCTGCGGTAGAGGGCCCCTCCTCCTCCAACCTTGAGGATATCATCCGCAAGGTTGTTATGGAGGAGAGGGCCTTCACTAGAGCCTGCCTAGCAGGGATAGAGGACCGGCTCCTGCCGGAGAAACGCCTCCGACCGCTGCTTGCGGCGGATAAGAGGCAGAGCCAGCCGGGGCCGTCCTCCTCCCAGGTGGAAGACGACGCCCTTCTCCCTTCAACCACCCCGTCCAACGAGTGGACGGAAGTGGTCCGTAAGGGGAAGGGCAAAGGGAAAAAGTCGGCGCCGGCCGCCCCTGTCCCCCCCCCCACCACCGCTCCCAGCCGGTCGCAGACGACCGGCAAGGGAAAGGGGAAGGGAAAAGGGAAAGGGAGGGCAAAGCGGTTAGTCCCCCCGAAAACCGCGGCCGTCGTGGTGACGCTCACCGCGGAGGCTGCGGAGCGAGGGGAGACATACGCCTCCATTTTGGTGCGTGCGCGTGGCAATGCCGATCCCACCCAACTAGGGATCGGCAGTGTATCTTGCCGGCGGACCCAAGCCGGGGCTCGAATTTTTGAGTTCCCGGGGGCAGAGGGGAGTGCCCATGCTGACCTCTTCGCAGCCAAGCTGCAGGAGGTCATCGCGGATTCGGCCAAGGTGGCCCGGCCGGTCAAGGCGGCGGCCATAGAGGTGACGGACCTGGACGACTCCGTCACCAAGGAGGAGGTGGTGGCGGCGGTCGCAGCGGTAGGGGGCTGTGGCGTCGCGGCGGTCCAAGGCCGGGACATAAGGCCCGGCCGTGGCGGCATGGGCACCATGCGCCTCGAGTGCCCAGTCGCCGCTGCCAAAGCCGTCCTTGCCAAGGGGCGGCTCACAGTCGGCTTGAGCTCGGGTGCAGTCCGGGCACTCGAGGACCAGCCTCTGCGGTGTTTCCGGTGCTTCGGCATCGGACACACCCGGCCTCTGTGTCCGTCCACGGTAGACAGGACGGACACGTGCTACCGTTGCGGCAAGGAGGGCCACAAAGCCGCCTCCTGCAAGGCCGCCACGCCGCACTGCGCGGTGTGTGCTGCCAGTGGCTGCCCGGCAGGCCACATTATGAAGGGGAGGAACTGCAATCCTCCCCCTAAGCGGGGCAAAGTGCAGGCGCCGAGCGGGTTTGCTACTACCGCTAGCACCGTCGTCCCTGCGGCAGCTGCGGAGGAGGGTGCGATGTCCGACTGATGGATCGAACATCGGGTCGAACATCGCATCCTTGGCTGATGGCTGAGTGGTCGGTGGACTCGGCAAAGGTCGCCGAGCCTTGCTCGGTCCCTGGCCGTTCGCTGGGTGACCGGGATGGCTCGGTGGCGTTGCTGTCGCGGTGTCCCACAGACTCCCCTCCCCTCTCGCTCTTAGAGAGGGGAACGGGATACGTGGCCGCCGCGTTTGCCTCCTTTTGCGAGGACGTAATCTCGCAAAAGGAGGAGGCGGAGCGTGCGCTGCGCTGCTCCGCAGACGAAGAAGGGGTCGGAGAAGGCTCCGTCCTCTCCCTCCTCATGGTGGTGACGGGCGGGCGATAGGCACGGGGGTGCCTCCGCCCGCATTGCACCCGTCACTACCTTCGTCGGTCATTCCCGGGCCCGTCCCCCTCCCCAAGGGGGGGGCGTGAGGGGTCCGACATGCGGGTCAATCGTCGGCGGAGGACTGGACGTAAAGGCTGTGCCGATTTCCCAGTCCCCCGCCACTTAGACGAAGCGGGAATGCCGCTGGGTTATTTTAGTGGGTATACCGGGTCAGACCCGGGGAGTCCCACATAGCCCTCTCATCCCCCGATGGGAGGGTATGCGTAATGCATTTTTTCCCAGCGCAAAAAAAAAAAAAAAAAAAAAAGGTTAGGTTGGGGCACCACTGCAGGACAGCCCAGGATCTGCTGATGCAGACCATGGCTGAGTGGTTGGTGGACTTGGCGGTGGTCGCCGAACCCTACTCGGTCCCTGGCCATTGGCTGGGCGACCGGGATGGCCTAGTGGCGTTGGTGGCGCGGTCTTCCACGGACTCCCCTCCCCTCTCGCTCTTAGAGAGGGGACCGGGATACGTGGCCGCCGCGTGGGGAGAGATAGCGATAGTGGGGGTGTATTTCTCCCCAAACCGCCCTCTCTCGGACTTTGAGGATTTCCTAGAGATCCTCACTGCCGTCGTAGGGAGGGCGGCGCCACGCCAGGTCGTGGTGCTCGGCGACCTCAACGCCAAGTCGGCGGCCTGGGGCAACCCGGCCGCCGGTTGTAACGTCCGGGGACGCGCCGTCAATTTTTGGTCGGCCTCGTGCGGTGTGTCCCTCCTCAACAGGGGGGCGGTCCACACGTGTGTGCGGCAACAGGGCGGGTCGGTGGTGGACGTCTCGTTCGCCACCCCCGCGCTCGCCGCCCACGTCGTGAACTGGCGGGTGGAGCTGGTGGAGACCTTGTCGGACCACCGTTATGTGCGGTTCGACATCTCCACACAGCGGGGAGGGGGGACGGCCCGCGCTGGGCAATCTCCCTTCCCGCGGTGGGCACTCACCCGCCTGGACCGGGAGGCAGCCAAGGAGGCCGCCTTCCTCCAGGACTGGCTGTCGCCTCCCCCTGTCGAGGAGGCCCCGGACGTGGACGCCGCAGCGGTCCGGCTACGGGGGTCCTTGACCGAGGTGTGCAACTCCAGCATGCCTCGGTCTCGCCGTCCGCCTCCCCGTCGTGCCGTATACTGGTGGACGGAGGAGCTGGCGGGGCTCCGGGCCACCTGCGTGGCGGCCCGAAGGGCCTACGCACGGAGCCGCCGGCGCAGCGCCCAGAACCGAGTCCGGGCAGAGGAGGACCGCCTGTACGCCTCTTACCGAGAGGCTACGGTGGCCCTCAAGTCTGCAATGGGCGCTGCGCAGGACTCGGCGAGGGCCGAGATGCTGGAGGGTCTCGACAGGGACCCCTATGGGAGGCCATATAAGGCGGCGCGGAACAAGCTCCGCCCCTATGGTCCCCCACTGTCGGAGACCCTCGAGCCGGCATTGTTGGATGGGGTGGTCCGGTCCCTGTTTCCGCGCAGGACCGACTTCGCCCCACCAACAATGGATCCCCCGCAAGGGGCGGCTCCACCGGAGGCGGAAGTGCCCCCGGTCACGGCGGCGGAATTCTACGCGGGGGTTTTGAGCCTCCGCGCGAAGAAGACCGCCCCCGGGCCGGACGGCGTCCCCGCGCGGGTGGTGGCGATCGCCGCCACCGAAATGGAGGACAGGTTTCGGGACCTCTTCAGCGCGTGTTTTACGGCTGGGAGGTTCCCGAAACTCTGGAAGGAGGGGCAGCTATGCCTCCTCCGAAAGGAGGGTCGCCCGGTGGACTCCCCCTCGGCATACCGGCCCATCGTTTTACTCGATGAGGTCGGTAAAATGTTCGAGGGGATTGTCGCCGGGAGACTGGACAGCCACCTGAGGGGGGTAGGGCCGGATCTGTCGGACGCCCAATTCGGTTTCCGTCGTGGGCGTTCGACGATCGATGCGCTGGCCCTACTCAAGGGCCAGGTGAAGGAGGCGGTGGAGGCGGGGGACGGAGTGCTGGCGGTGTCATTCGACATTGCCAACGCCTTCAACTCCGTCCCCCACTCGACGATATTGGAGGCACTCCGGTATCACGGAGTGCCCCAATATCTGCAGGATCTCCTGGCCGACTACTTGGAGGACCGCGAGGTCCTCCTTGTGGACAAATCGGCCACCATGAGGAGGTACGCTGCAGAGTCCGGTGTTCCACAGGGATCGGTGCTTGGCCCCCCCTTGTGGAACATCGGGTTCAACTGGCTGTTGCGGGGTGCCCTCCTCCCGGGCACGAGTGTCATCTGCTACGCGGATGACACTCTCCTAACTGCCCGGGGGAGGAACTTTGCCGACGCGGCCTGTTTGGCCTCGGCTGGCGGATCCTTGGTGGCAGAGAGGATCCGCCGCCTGGGACTGAGGGTGGCGCTGCACAAAACGGAGGCCGTGTTCTTTCGCGGTCCCCGGCAGCGCTGCCCTGCCGACGCCCACATCGTCGTGGAGGGCGTCCGTATAGGGGTCCAGCCCCAGATGAAATATCTGGGGCTGGTGCTGGATGACAGGTGGCGCTTCGGCCCGCATTTCAGCGGGCTGTCGACGCGCCTGTTGAAGGCCGCGGACGCCCTCTCGTGGCTCCTCCCGAACCTGGGGGGGCCCAAGGCGAAATGCCGGCGCCTCTATGCCGGCATCTTGCGGAGCATGGCCCTTTACGGGGCTCCCATCTGGGCGGACTCCCTCCATAGGAGGGAGAATGCGACCGCCATCCGCAGGCCCCAGCGGGCCATTGCACAGCGGGTGGCGAGAGCGTACCGCTCAGTGGGCTTCTCGGCGGCGTGCGCTCTGGCCGGCACCCCTCCGTGGGAGCTGGAGGCGTGGGTGCTCGCCAGAGTGTACGAGTGGACGGCGCGCCGAAAGGCGCTTGGGGAGCGCCCCATGGGCGAAGAGCGGGAGGCGGTGCGGCGAGAGGCGAAGGACGCCATCGTCCTCCATTGGACGGAGGACCTCGCCAGCGCCGCCTTTGGCCGCCGGACGTTGGACGCGCTCGGGCCGGTCCTGAAGGGCTGGCTCGAGCGGTCCCACGGTTTCCTCTCTTTCCGTCTGGTGCAGGTGTTGTCCGGGCACGGATGTTTCGGATCGCACCTTCACCGGATCGGGAGAGAGGAAACCCCGGCGTGCCACGACTGCGGCGCGGCGGAGGACACGGCGCAGCACACCCTCGAGGTGTGCCCGGCGTGGTCCGAGCTGCGCCGTGGTCTGACCGCGGTGGTCGGACCGGACCTCTCGCTTCCCGGCGTGGTTGACTCCATGCTGGGGAGCGAGGAGGCCTGGTCAGCAGTAGCCTCCTTCTGCGAGGACGTACTCTCGCAGAAGGAGGAGGCGGAGCGGGCGCGGGAGGACGACCCTCTCGCTGCGCCGCTCCGCAGACGGAGAAGGGGGAGAAGGCGTCGTGCCCTCCCTCCTCTAGGTGACGGGCGGGCGACAGGCACGGGGGTGCCTCCGCCCGCATTGCACCCGTCACCTCCGTTGGTCATTCCCAACCCCCTCCTCCACGCCCGTGCCGTGAGGGCAAGAGGGGGGGGTGTGCCTTGTGATGCGATTGCGATTTCGCAAAAGGAGGAGGCGGAGCGCGCGCGGGAGGTCTCTCTCTCGCTGCGCTGCTCCGCGGGCGGAGAGGGGGGGAAGGGGCATTTGCCCTCCTTCCTCACGGTGACGGGCGGGCGACAGGCGCGGGGGTGCCTCCGCCCGCATTGCACCCGTCACCTCCGTCGGTCATTCCCGAACCCCCTCCTCCACGCCCGTGCCGTGAGGGCAAGAGGGGGGGTCCGCCTTGTGTTCGTCGGCGGGGGACTGGAAGTAAAGGCTGTGCCGGATTCCCAGTCCCCCTCCACTATGACGAAGCGGGAATGCGCTGGGTCGTTTTAGTGGGTATACCGGGTTCGACCGCCCGGGGAGTCCCACATACCCCTCCCGTCCCCCGACGGGAGGGCATGCGTAATGCATTTTTTCCCAGCGTCAAAAAAAAAAAAAAAAAAAAAAAAAGGTTAGGTTGGGGCCGATCTGTATTTATGCTTTCGCGGTTGCACAACGACATGCTTTGCATGGTAGCATAGATGCAGGTCTACCTTACTGCCTCCCTCAGAGGCGGTAGGGTGGCGGGGTCTTGAGGGAGAGCGCTACGGTCGTGTAGATCCTCAAGGCAAGTCTGGTGTGTTCACCTTCACGTGGTTGCCGCCCTGTTCTTGGTCTAATTCCATAAGAAATAGACGCAACAAAAACCACCAGGCGCTTTCTGGGGGGGGGGGCGCATCGCACTTCGTATGATCGACTCCCGTCATGCGAAGTGCGGTGTGCGTTTCCCCTGCGTGCCCCTCTGAGCAGCGGGCGTAGCAGAGGGCATGGCAGGGGAGTGGGGTCCTCCTTTTGCGAGGTTCTCGCAGAAGGAGGAGGCGGGGCGGTGCGGCGAGAGGATCATGAACATCCGCATGATCCTCTCGCCGCGCCGCTCCGCGGGCGGAGAGGGGGGGAAGGGGCGTTTGCCCTCCCTCCTCACGGTGACGGGCGGGCGACAGGCGCGGAGGTGCCTTCGCCCGCATTGCACCCGTCACCCCGCGGGGGACTGGGCCTCCCGCTTCCCGGCGTGCGTGCGTGAACACCATGCTGGGGAGCGAGGAGAGGAGGCCTGGTCAGAGGTAGCCTCCTTTTGCGAGGTTCTCGCAAAGGGAGGAGGCGGAGCGGCGCGGCGAGAGGATCATGCGCGGAACATGATCCTCTCGCTGCGCCGCTCTGCGGGCGGTGAGGGGGGGAAGGGGTGTTTGCCCTCTCTCCTCACGGTGACGGGCGGGCGACAGGCACGGAGGTGCCTCCGCCCGCATTGCACCCGTCACCTCGCGGGCGACTGGGCCTCCCGCTTCCCGGCGTGCGTTGGCGGACGCCATGCTGGGGAGCGCGGAGGCCTGGTCAGCGGTAGCCTCCTTTTGCGTTTTCGCAAAAGGAGGAGGCGGAGCGCGCGCGGGAGGTCTCTCTCTCGCTGCGCTGCTCCGCGGGCGGAGAGGGGGGGAAGGGGCATTTGCCCTCCCTCCTCACGGTGACGGGCGGGCGACAGGCGCGGGGGTGCCTCCGCCCGCATTGCACCCGTCACCTCCGTCGGTCATTCCCAACCCCCTCCTCCACGCCCGTGCCGTGAGGGCAAGAGGGGGGGGTGTGCCTTGCGTTCGTCGGCGGGGGACTGGAAGTAAAGGCTGTGCCGGATTCCCAGTCCCCCTCCACTATGACGAAGCGGGAATGCGCTGGGTCGTTTTAGTGGGTATACCGGGTTTTGTACGCCCGGGGAGTCCCACATACCCCTCCCGTCCCCCGACGGGAGGGCATGCGTAATGCATTTTTTCCCAGCGTCAAAAAAAAAAAAAAAAAAAAAAAAGGTTAGGTTAGGTTAGGTTAGGTTTTTTTTTTTTTTTTTTTTTTTTTTTTTTTTTTTTTTTGTTTTGGCAGGAGTGGGAAATCCCCGCGGACACCTCGACTATCCCACAGGAATTTCTCCTGTGAGACAGTCGAGGTAGTGCCGGACTCGAACCGGCTAAAAACCACTCCTGCCTTTCCAGTGCCCTCTGACATTATCAGAGCCGTTTAGTTTCTTTTATTTAGTTGGCTACTGTTGCTTCAATTTACATCTTCATATAAGAATCCGGAGAGACCTCCTCTCGGTATGGATAACTACATCTTGCATCATTACCAATTTAAACTATACCTATTATATACTACACTGACGATTAATTTTAGCTGTTCTTTGTTACCAAAACCCCCCCCCCATTTCAAAAGTTAATTAATTTCGACATAATACTGAATAATACTTAAATTATATAATCATTATATATTAAATATTGTTATTTATTCCTGCATATGACCAAAGTTGCAATTTCTATGCAGTATTTTAAAAATGTTTCTCGGGTTTTTCCCGCCATCAGGTTTGGGAGATTTTGGGCAACGAGCTCTACACCAAGCCGCTGTTCTGCCTCGAATCTGGCCCTTGCGGTGATGGGGCACTCCAATAATACGTGGAGCACCGTCTCTTCCTTGCCAGGCTCGCAAGCGCACGATGGGCTCTCTTTACACTTGAACCGACTCAAGTATGCAGAGAACCCACCGTGCCCCGTGAGTATCTGCGTGGCGATGCCCGTGGGGATCATTTTGCGCACGATCCTGTACGCCACTATCGCGTCCGGGAAGAAAATTTTTGTGCCCGAGGCAGTTTCACCTGATCCGTACCTCCCGTTCCATTCGTCAAGCGTCTCCGACCGGATTCTTCGCTTGACGAATGATACGGGGCACAGATCATAGTCCGGCCTCTTGTTCGACTTCAGTGCGGCCTCCTTCGCCAGCTGGTCTGCTCGCTCGTTCCCCTCCAACCCTGCGTGGGCCTTAATCCAGAACAAGGAGACACTCTTGTTCTGGAGCCTACAGCGTCGGATGGTGTCCCTGGTTTCCACTGCCAGGGGATGGGGGGAACTTACGTTCGCAACTGACTGAAGGGCCGCCATGGAGTCGCTGAAGATGCCGAACGTGGTTTCACCACTCTCGAGCACCTCTCCCGCCGCCTTCCGTAGGGCCAGAAGTTCTGCCTGGTAGACGGTACAGTAAGACGGCAAAGCAAGTTTGAGGGCCTTAGTTTCGGCGGCACCATTCCACAAGGATAGCGCCGCTCCGACTCTGCCCTCAATCTTGCTGCCGTCTGTGAATATACGCACAGCGAAATCGCTGTGGTTGTTATATTGTTCCTCGTCTACCAGGCTACCAAACTCCAGTTTTACTTGGTCCGCGGGGTGCGGAGCCTCAGTCGCTGGAGCCATCCGTTCAATCTCCCTCCCTCCTAGTACCGGCTGGGGTACACCCCTTTTGGCTCCGTACAACGCAGCCGCTTCCCGTATACGGAGGTCGAGTGGGAGTATACCAGCCAGCACCAGTGCCGAGTTTAGGGAGACCGTGCGGTAGGCTCTACACAGCTTCTGGGCAAACCCCCTCTGGACCACGTTTAGCTGTTTTATGACCCCCAGTTTGTTGGCAGCAGGTGCCCATGCGCTTGCGGCGTACAGGATCGTAGGTTCCACTGCAGCGGTATATATTGCCCTTATCACCTCCGGATGCAAACCCCAACTGATACGGGCTGCTCTGGCCAGCTGCTTGTACATAGCTATGGCCTTTTTACAGACCACAGCTACATGTTTGTTGAAGGTGAGTTTGGCATCAATGGTAAGCCCCAGTATTTTGACATCTTGGGACATCCCAATGTCGATCCCCCCCATGCTCAAACGCGGCGTGTCATATTTCAGCCTTCGCGTTAGAACCATCGCACAGGTTTTGTGCGGTGCGAATTTGAGCCTATTTCTGACACCCCACGTTCGAACATGTTCGAGAGCGGCATTGGCCTGTCCCTCAATTTCCAGTGCTGTGTCCCCGTCGAATACCATCACCACATCGTCGGCAAATGCTTGGCAATAATCTCCCCTGCTCTCTAGCTGTTTAAGAAGCGGGTCCAGAATCAAGTTCCAAAAAATGGGCCCTCCTATCGAGCCCTGAACGCACCCTTTGCTGGTACTTTGCCTGCTTTCTTCACCGGCGTATCTCACTGTGACCACCCTGTCGCTGAGATAGCTGCTGACTACCCGTCTCAGATTCACAGGACACTTTTCCTCAGCCAATCGTACTTTGATACTGGGCCACCACGCACTGTCGAATGCTCCCTCAATATCCAGTGACACGAGCGTGACAATCTTTTTCTGTGTCAGCTTCGTGCGGATGTGCTGCACTAGGGTATAGAGAGAGTCTTCAGTGCTTTTTTGGGGCATAAAGCCGTATTGGCGAGTACTTATCCTGGGTAGTAAGTAAAATTTGAGACGGGCAACCAGCATCTTTTCGTACACTTTCCCCAGGACAGGCAATAGCCCAATCGGCCTGTACGACTTGGGTACGGTGTACGAGTCTTTGCCCGGCTTTCTTAGCACGACCACCGTAGCTTCCTTCCAGATCTTCGGGAAGTGGTGTAGCGCCAGGCACTTGTTCAGCAGTGCCAAGAAGTAGTTGGGGTCACAGTGAACCGCGTGACTACAGATGTCCGCCGTGAAGCCATCGGCTCCCGGGGCCTTTTTTGGGTTGAATGATCCCATAGACCTATCAAGCTCGCTTAGGGTAAACGGTGGGTCATGTCGTTCATCATGGCTCCATGCGTTTACTATTTCTGCCCGTTCTCTTATTTGGCGATGGTCTATGGTATCATCCTCCTCTCGGTCCTCGGGGTAGAACGTCTCGGCCAACAGCCTCACGGAACCCCTCGCATCCAGTGGCTGTCCACCCATCTGTAGTGGCAGGTCCTCTTCTCTCTTTCCAATCCTTCCCATTACCCTGTAGATCCCCTCCCAGACCCCTTCTCTGTCCTGCTTCCCACAGAACTCCTTCCAGCTCTCAGTTGCGGCTTTCGTCACTGCTTCCTCATATCTTTCCCTTTCCTTTTTGTACAGGTCTACAACCATCGCTCTTCGGACCGGCGCTGCGTTCCTGACTCTGCGTTTCCTGGTGGCGACCAGCCTCTTCATCTCAGCGAGCTCCTCAGACCACCACGGCAAGGTAAGTATTTCTGTGTTGTTTTTCCCCGGAATTGTGTGTTGGCATGTGTGTGTAATTGCTTGTGTGTATGTGTTTATTTGTATTTCTAAATGATGTGTGTGTGTAACATTTGAGAGTTCCGCAAGGGTCAAATTCTTTTCCTGCATAATTTGAGACATTTTCTCACGAAACTGGCTCCAATTGGCCTTCTTTGTATTGTAGATCCTTGTGGTCCTCTCAATGTTTATGCCTTTGGATTTAGTAAGGTTAATGCCGAAAGTAATGCCGTTGTGGTCGGAACTCGTGAGACCCTCGTCGATTTGCCAGCCGTCCACCAAGTCCAGCATGTCCGCCGAACGGTTAGGTTAGGTTAGGTTAGGTTTTTTTTTTTTTTTTTTTTTTTTTTTTTTTTGTTTTGGCAGGAGTGGGAAATCCCCGCGGACACCTCGACTATCCCACAAGAATTTCTCTTGTGAGACAGTCGAGGTAGTGCCGGACTCGAACCGGCTAAAAACCACTCCTGCCCCAGCCAGTGTCCCTCTAACATAATCAGAGTCCTTGACGTCTGTCTTGTTTAATTTGTCTACATTTCTTGGTGGCCGGAGAGACCACATGATGCGCGTTTTGGTTTTGCGTGATAAATTACCTATTTTAAACATACTCTAAGTTTTCTTTAAATTTGTTTTACTGTGTGCTGTATTGACTTTAAATTTTGTTACTTGTTAAAAAAAAAATATAACTATTTACTTCTATTTTACTTTACTGATGTTCGCTTATTTCTTTACTTATATTTATATCTATTATTAACCCTTATATTTATGCCCTTTTTAAGATTTCTTGCTTTGTTTAATTTTATTTCCTATTTTAATGTTTATTTATTTGATATCTAAGGTATATACTCACTATATATTTAAATATCTTTAATTTTGTAAGTTTTCATATTATTCTTAGCTATTCTTCTTAATTTTCTGCGTTTTTCACAGACTTGGTTTACGTCTGTATAAGTATCACCAAATTCGACCCAGCTTGACATATCCACCAGCGCCGGCACCTGCTCCAGCATAATTTGAGTCAGTTTCTCATGAAGCGGCCTCAATTTACATTTTTGCTTAATGCCGACGCTAGTGACCGTCTCTACTTGTCTGTTTATCGGTTGGGCCGAATTGGTATTACTCATGTGCTTGGAAGTGGTCGCATCGCCAACTTTAGCAATATGCTATCGAAGCTCTTGCGAA
This sequence comes from Xestia rhomboidea, assembly GCA_963853795.1. Lineage (NCBI taxonomy): Eukaryota > Metazoa > Arthropoda > Insecta > Lepidoptera > Noctuidae > Xestia > Xestia rhomboidea. Next base: position 17,649,648 of record OY970778.1, read on the forward strand.
TGCGTCCCACTTCCTTCGCACGGGGCATTCGTTGCTGAATGCGTTGTGCTCGGTGGCCCCTTGTTTTGCTCTGGTGCAGTTCACGCAAGCCGCTGCTTTGCCGATCTGTCTATCCGGGCAATCTGCCCTGAGGTGTACTCCACCGCAGTGGCTACACAGATCGGCTGGCTCCGTGCACAGGCGTTTCCCGTGCCCGTATGCCAAGCAGCGGGTGCACTGCACCAGAGGCGTCTGATCCTCGACGCGTACTCGCTGGAGGTCGATGCGGAGTTTTCCCACTTCGATCGCCCTCCTCCAGACCATAGGGGACACACCAAGCACAACGTGATTCGCGTGCGGGTTCCGGGTTTTTCTTCGGTATTTTATCACTACCCTCTGTGCCTCGTCGTCGAGCCCGTGAAATATCTCCCGGTTCTGATTCTTAAGGGCTCTCAGCACCTCCTCGTCACTGTGCATGAGTAATACGTCCCTAAGAATCAGAAGCGGGTCCCGATTTTTCACGTCCTCGACAACGAGGTTCTCTCCGGCCTTCTCCAATCGCGCCTTTAATTTTCTCCTCTCCTCCGTCGTCGCGCACCCCATGATCACCTTTTGGTCCTTGGCCTTTCGGACTCTCTCGACGCGCACCCAGCCCTCCTTCGCGTCCACTGCCTTCCTTACTCTTTCGAGGATTTCGTCCCCCGTATCCATCTCGTGAGTTGAGGAGACAACCACAGAGTGCAGCGTCGTCCGCTCCAGGGCCTGAGCCCCGGTGTGGCTCTTACTGACAGCCGCTACACTCGCGTAGGTTGTCTCCTCCACCCCTTCCTTGCTGGCCAGACTGTCTCGAAGTCGGTCGAGTTTCTCGGAGTTTTCTCTTAACTCCGAGATGTGCTCCTTTAACGTGTGTAGGAGCTCAGTCTGGCCAGCAAGAACCTCGACGGAAATGGGATGGGGACTACGGTCGGCAGTGGGCGCGGGTTCTGGTACGGCAATGGGTGCGACAGGGGCCTTGTCTCGCTCCGACTCCTTGACCAACTCGTAAAGCCTGTTTATGGCTTCGAGCACCGCAGTCTTAATTTCGGCCTTGAGGTTGCGAGAGTTGGTTAGGTTAGGTTAGGTTAGGTTAGGTTGGGGCGGATCTGTATTTATGCTTTCGCGGTTGCACAACGACATGCTTTGCATGGTAGCATAGATGCAGGTCTACCTTACTGCCTCCCTCAGAGGCGGTAGGGTGGCGGGGTCTTGAGGGAGAGCGCTACGGTCGTGTAGATCCTCAAGGCAAGTCTAGTGGTTCACCTTCACGTGGTTGCCGCCCTGTTCTTGGTCTAATTCCATAAGAAATAGACGCAACAAAAACCACCAGGCGCTTTCTGGGGGGGGGGGGGCGCATCGCACTTCGTATGATCGACTCCCGTCATGCGAAGTGCGGTGTGCGTTTCCCCTGCGTGCCCCTCTGAGCAGTGGGCGTAGCAGAGGGCATGGCAGGGGAGTGGGGTCCTCCTTTTGCGAGGTTCTCGCAGAAGGAGGAGGCGGGGCGGCTCGGCGAGGGGATCATGAGCAACCACATGATCCTCTCGCCGCACCGCTCCGCGGGCGGAGAGGGGGGGAAGGGGCGTTTGCCCTCCCTCCTCACGGTGACGGGCGGGCGACAGGCGCGGAGGTGCCTCCGCCCGCATTGCACCCGTCACCCCGCGGGGGACTGGGCCTCCCGCTTCCCGGCGTGCGTGCGTGAACACCATGCTGGGGAGCGAGGAGAGGAGGCCTGGTCAGAGGTAGCCTCCTTTTGCGAGGTTCTCGCAAAGGGAGGAGGCGGAGCGGCGCGGCGAGAGGATTATGCGCGGAACATGATCCTCTCGCTGCGCCGCTCCGCGGGCGGTGAGGGGGGGAAGGGGCGTTTGTCCTCCCTCCTCACGGTGACGGGCGGGCGACAGGCACGGAGGTGCCTCCGCCCGCATTGCACCCGTCACCTCGCGGGCGACTGGGCCTCCCGCTTCCCGGCGTGCGTTGGCGGACGCCATGCTGGGGAGCGCGGAGGCCTGGTCAGCGGTAGCCTCCTTTTGCGATTTCGCAAAAGGAGGAGGCGGAGCGCGCGCGGGAGGTCTCTCTCTCGCTGCGCTGCTCCGCGGGCGGAGAGGGGGGGAAGGGGCATTTGCCCTCCCTCCTCACGGTGACGGGCGGGCGACAGGCGCGGGGGTGCCTCCGCCCGCATTGCACCCGTCACCTCCGTCGGTCATTCCCAACCCCCTCCTCCACGCCCGTGCCGTGAGGGCAAGAGGGGGGGGTGTGCCTTGTGCTCGTCGGCGGGGGACTGGAAGTAAAGGCTGTGCCGGATTCCCAGTCCCCCTCCACTATGACGAAGCGGGAATGCGCTGGGTCGTTTTAGTGGGTATACCGGGTATTGCACGCCCGGGGAGTCCCACATACCCCTCCCGTCCCCCGACGGGAGGGCATGCGTAATGCATTTTTTCCCAGCGTCAAAAAAAAAAAAAAAAAAAAAAAAAAAAAAAAAAAAAAAAAAAAAAAAAAAAAAAAAAAAAGGTTAGGTTAGGTTGGGGCGGATCTGTATTTATGCTTTCGCGGTTGCACAACGACATGCTTTGCATGGTAGCATAGATGCAGGTCTACCTTACTGCCTCCCTCAGAGGCGGTAGGGTGGCGGGGTCTTGAGGGAGAGCGCTACGGTCGTGTAGATCCTCAAGGCAAGTCTAGTGGTTCACCTTCACGTGGTTGCCGCCCTGTTCTTGGTCTAATTCCATAAGAAATAGACGCAACAAAAACCACCAGGCGCTTTCTGGGGGGGGGGGGCGCATCGCACTTCGTATGATCGACTCCCGTCATGCGAAGTGCGGTGTGCGTTTCCCCTGCGTGCCCCTCTGAGCAGTGGGCGTAGCAGAGGGCATGGCAGGGGAGTGGGGTCCTCCTTTTGCGAGGTTCTCGCAGAAGGAGGAGGCGGGGCGGCTCGGCGAGGGGATCATGAGCAACCACATGATCCTCTCGCCGCACCGCTCCGCGGGCGGAGAGGGGGGGAAGGGGCGTTTGCCCTCCCTCCTCACGGTGACGGGCGGGCGACAGGCGCGGAGGTGCCTCCGCCCGCATTGCACCCGTCACCCCGCGGGGGACTGGGCCTCCCGCTTCCCGGCGTGCGTGCGTGAACACCATGCTGGGGAGCGAGGAGAGGAGGCCTGGTCAGAGGTAGCCTCCTTTTGCGAGGTTCTCGCAAAGGGAGGAGGCGGAGCGGCGCGGCGAGAGGATCATGCGCGGAACATGATCCTCTCGCTGCGCCGCTCCGCGGGCGGTGAGGGGGGGAAGGGGCGTTTGCCCTCTCTCCTCACGGTGACGGGCGGGCGACAGGCACGGAGGTGCCTCCGCCCGCATTGCACCCGTCACCTCGCGGGCGACTGGGCCTCCCGCTTCCCGGCGTGCGTTGGCGGACGCCATGCTGGGGAGCGCGGAGGCCTGGTCAGCGGTAGCCTCCTTTTGCGTTTTCGCAAAAGGAGGAGGCGGAGCGCGCGCGGGAGGTCTCTCTCTCGCTGCGCTGCTCCGCGGGCGGAGAGGGGGGGAAGGGGCATTTGCCCTCCCTCCTCACGGTGACGGGCGGGCGACAGGCGCGGGGGTGCCTCCGCCCGCATTGCACCCGTCACCTCCGTCGGTCATTCCCAACCCCCTCCTCCACGCCCGTGCCGTGAGGGCAAGAGGGGGGGGTGTGCCTTGTGCTCGTCGGCGGGGGACTGGAAGTAAAGGCTGTGCCGGATTCCCAGTCCCCCTCCACTATGACGAAGCGGGAATGCGCTGGGTCGTTTTAGTGGGTATACCGGGTATTGCACGCCCGGGGAGTCCCACATACCCCTCCCGTCCCCCGACGGGAGGGCATGCGTAATGCATTTTTTCCCAGCGTCAAAAAAAAAAAAAAAAAAAAAAAAAAAAAAAAAAAAAAAAAGGTTAGGTTAGGTTGGGGCGGATCTGTATTTATGCTTTCGCGGTTGCACAACGACATGCTTTGCATGGTAGCATAGATGCAGGTCTACCTTACTGCCTCCCTCAGAGGCGGTAGGGTGGCGGGGTCTTGAGGGAGAGCGCTACGGTCGTGTAGATCCTCAAGGCAAGTCTGGTGTGTTCACCTTCACGTGGTTGCCGCTCTGTTCTTGGTCTAATTCCATAAGAAATAGACGCAACAAAAACCACCAGGCGCTTTCTGGGGGGGGGGGGCGCATCGCACTTCGTATGATCGACTCCCGTCATGCGAAGTGCGGTGTGCGTTTCCCCTGCGTGCCCCTCTGAGCGTAGCAGAGGGCATGGCAGGGGAGTGGGGTCCTCCTTTTGCGAGGTTCTCGCAGAAGGAGGAGGCGGGGCGGCGCGGCGGGAGGATCGTGTTTGGAGGACATGATCCTCTCGCCGCGCCGCTCCGCGGGCGGAGAGGGGGGGAAGGGGCATTTGCCCTCCCTCCTCACGGTGACGGGCGGGCGACAGGCGCGGAGGTGCCTTCGCCCGCATTGCACCCGTCACCCCGCGGGGGACTGGGCCTCCCGCTTCCCGGCGTGCGTGCGTGAACACCATGCTGGGGAGCGAGGAGAGGAGGCCTGGTCAGAGGTAGCCTCCTTTTGCGAGGTTCTCGCAAAGGGAGGAGGCGGAGCGGCGCGGCGAGAGGATTATGCGCGGAACATGATCCTCTCGCTGCGCCGCTCCGCGGGCGGTGAGGGGGGGAAGGGGCGTTTGTCCTCCCTCCTCACGGTGACGGGCGGGCGACAGGCACGGAGGTGCCTCCGCCCGCATTGCACCCGTCACCTCGCGGGCGACTGGGCCTCCCGCTTCCCGGCGTGCGTTGGCGGACGCCATGCTGGGGAGCGCGGAGGCCTGGTCAGCGGTAGCCTCCTTTTGCGATTTCGCAAAAGGAGGAGGCGGAGCGCGCGCGGGAGGTCTCTCTCTCGCTGCGCTGTTCCGCGGGCGGAGAGGGGGGGAAGGGGCATTTGCCCTCCCTCCTCACGGTGACGGGCGGGCGACAGGCATGGGGGTGCCTCCGCCCGCATTGCACCCGTCACCTCCGTCGGTCATTCCCGAACCCCCTCCTCCACGCCCGTGCCGTGAGGGCAAGAGGGGGGGTCCGCCTTGTGTTCGTCGGCGGGGGACTGGAAGTAAAGGCTGTGCCGGATTCCCAGTCCCCCTCCACTATGACGAAGCGGGAATGCGCTGGGTCGTTTTAGTGGGTATACCGGGTATTGCACGCCCGGGGAGTCCCACATACCCCTCCCGTCCCCCGACGGGAGGGCATGCGTAATGCATTTTTTTTTCCCAGCGTCAAAAAAAAAAAAAAAAAAAAAAAAAAAAAAAAAAAAAAAAAAAAAAAAAAAAAGGTTAGGTTAGGTTCTCGGGAGGAAGCACGGCTCCCTGACTTTTCGAGCGACGCAGGTGCTCTCGGGGCACGGTTGCTTCGGGAAGTACCTGTGTCGCTTAAGCAGGGAGCCGGACGCCCGGTGCCATCACTGCGTCCACTGCACGGAGGATACGGCGCGGCATACGCTGGCCGAGTGTGCCGCGTGGGACGGGCCGCGCCGTTCCCTCGTAGCAGAGGTTGGAGAAGACCTGTCGCTGCCGGCCGTCGCTCGCGCGATGGTTGGCAGTGCAGAGTCCTGGGACGCAGTGGTGTCCTTCTGCGAAACCGTCATGTCGCAGAAGGAGGCTGCGGAGAGGTTGAGGGAGGTCGAGACCGCTCTCCCGACCCGCAGCAGACGCACCGGGCGTCGGCAGAGGGCGGACAACGCCCTCTTCCGGCCCCCCTAAATAGGTCCAGGGGCGACGGATTCGGGGACATCCGTCGCCCCCCATGACACTGGACCCGAGACGGCGGCGCGTCGTGTTCCACGCGCGCCTCTCAGAGACGTAGCGGGGGGAGTTTTACACCTCACTCCCCCCGGGACGAGGCCCGCAGGTCGAGCGGGCCGGCACTAGTCCGGGGCAGCGGAAGTCGCATCAGATCCCGCTGCCCCCCGACGCAAGTGTGCGATGGAACACCGGTGTGGTTTTAGTCAGTACGAGTCTGACAGACCCCTCCGCTCTCCCCAGGGCGGAGGACATCCATTGAGGATTTCCACATCGTGAAAAAAAAAAAAAAAAGGTTAGGTTAGGTTGGGGCCGATCTGTATTTATGCTTTCGCGGTTGCACAACGACATGCTTTGCTCACGCTTTGCATGGTAGCATAGATGCAGGTCTACCTTACTGCCTCCCTCAGAGGCGGTAGGGTGGCGGGGTCTTGAGGGAGAGCGCTACGGTCGTGTAGATCCTCAAGGCAAGTCTGGTGTGTTCACCTTCACGTGGTTGCCGCCCTGTTCTTGGTCTAATTCCATAAGAAATAGACGCAACAAAAACCACCAGGCGCTTTCTGGGGGGGGGGGCACATCGCACTTCGTATGATCGACTCCCGTCATGCGAAGTGCGGTGTGCGTTTCCCCTGCGTGCCCCTCTGAGCGTAGCAGAGGGCATGGCAGGGGAGTGGGGTCCTCCTTTTGCGGGGTTCTCGCAGAAGGAGGAGGCGGGGCGGCGCGGCGAGTGGATCATGCGCGGAACATGATCCTCTCGCCGCGCCGCTCCGCGGGCGGAGAGGGGGGGAAGGGGCGTTTGCCCTCCCTCCTCACGGTGACGGGCGGGCGACAGGCGCGGAGGTGCCTCCGCCCGCATTGCACCCGTCACCCCGCGGGGGGACTGGGCCTCCCGCTTCCCGGCGTGCGTGCGTGAACACCATGCTGGGGAGCGAGGAGAGGAGGCCTGGTCAGAGGTAGCCTCCCTTTGCGAGGTTCTCGCAGAGGGAGGAGGCGGGGCGGCGCGGCGAGAGGATCATGAACATCCGCATGATCCTCTCGCCGCGCCGCTCCGCGGGCGTAGAGGGGGGGAAGGGGCGTTTGCCCTCCCTCCTCACGGTGACGGGCGGGCGACAGGCACGGAGGTGCCTCCGCCCGCATTGCACCCGTCACCCGCGGGGGACTGGGCCTCCCGCTTCCCGGCGTGCGTGCGTGAGCGCCATGCTGGGGAGCGAGGAGAGGAGGCCTGGTCGGCGGTAGCCTCCCTTTGCGAGGTTCGTTCTCGCAGAGGGAGGAGGCGGGGCGGCGCGGTGGGAGGATCATGAGCAAAACATGATCCTCTCGCCGCACCGCTCCGTGGGCGGTGAGGGGGGGAAGGGGCGTTTGTCCTCCCTCCTCACGGTGACGGGCGGGCGACAGGCACGGAGGTGCCTCCGCCCGCATTGCACCCGTCACCTCGCGGGCGACTGGGCCTCCCGCTTCCCGGCGTGCGTTGGCGGACGCCATGCTGGGGAGCGCGGAGGCCTGGTCAGCGGTAGCCTCCTTTTGCGATTTCGCAAAAGGAGGAGGCGGAGCGCGCGCGGGAGGTCTCTCTCTCGCTGCGCTGCTCCGCGGGCGGAGAGGGGGGGAAGGGGCATTTGCCCTCCCTCCTTACGGTGACGGGCGGGCGACAGGCGCGGGGGTGCCTCCGCCCGCATTGCACCCGTCACCTCCGTCGGTCATTCCCAACCCCCTCCTCCACGCCCGTGCCGTGAGGGCAAGAGGGGGGGGTGTGCCTTGCATTCGTCGGCGGGGGACTGGAAGTAAAGGCTGTGCCGGATTCCCAGTCCCCGTCCACTATGACGAAGCGGGAATGCGCTGGGTCGTTTTAGTGGGTATACCGGGTATTGCACGCCCGGGGAGTCCCACATACCCCTCCCGTCCCCCGACGGGAGGGCATGCGTAATGCATTTTTTCCCAGCGTCAAAAAAAAAAAAAAAAAAAAGGTTAGGTTAGGTTACCTGATCTCTCTTACACCGCGCCGCGCGGTGGATGCAGTGTCAGACTCTGGCGCTGCGTCACTATTGACGGGAGCAGAGGCTCCAGCGGAACCACGCGTGGTTCTGGAGAGGGTGCGTGTGTTGTCGGAGGTCGACGTCACACCGCAACCAGTTGCGACCGCCTCCAAATTTTGGTTGAAGCGGCCGCATGACGGTGGGTCGGATGCGGGCTCGGTGGGCTTGTCCTCTAGCGAGGAGAACCTGCTGGCCCCCAAGGTTTCGACAACTAGGAGGGGCAGAGGACGCAAGACGCCTTCTGGAGCGAGCACTCCGGCAGCGTCGCGAGACTCCCGGGGCCGCTTCCTAAAGCCCCCCGATACGCCGGTGCCGAGCGACTCCGAAGGGGCAATGCAGGTGGAGCAAGGCGATGCCTCCATCGCGCTAGTGTCCACCAAGGCGGAGCTCAATGCCGCGAGGCGGGAGGGCCGGAAGGCCATCGCGACCGATGAGGTCGCTGAGTTGGCTCGTCAGGCAAGGGAGAGGCGGTCGCACGCTGCCGAAGCTCCTGAGGGCTTGACGGCAGAGGCCCTTAGCCGCCAGGTCTTAGACGGCGTGGACGTCGTCCTGAAGGTGGCCACGAAGTCGGGCAACCTGAAGGGGACGTTTACACGGGCCCTGAAGGAGGCGGCTACCGGCATTAAAGAGGCGATGGACGTCCTCCTTGACCGGACGACCTCAGAGGAGACGGTGAAGCTCCAAGAGGAGAATCACCGTCTCCATACAAGGATGGAGGAGCTCCAGCGGGAGGTCAGCGCCCTGAGGGCAGACTTCAGCCGGCAGCAGGGTGCGACTACTGCGGACAGTCGTGCTCTGCCACAGAACGGGTCTTTGGGGGAAGACCAGTTCAGCCGGCTGTTGAGCATTATGACCGCCCGCTTCGACAGCCTAGAGCCCAGGCTCAACCCCCCCGTTAGGCTTCGTCCACCGCTGGCGGCAGACACGCGGAGGAAGGAGGCGGAGTCCGCTCCAACAACGGCTGGTCCAACATGGGCTCAGGTGGCTAAAGCACCACCGGCGCCAAAAACGCCCTCGCCGGCCCCCAAAAAGGCCACGCAGGCGCCTAAGAAGCCCACCGAGGGCGGCAAAAAGGTGGGGAAGGGGACGAGAAATCCCACTGAGGAGAACAGCTCGTCCCCCAAAGAAAAAGAGGGCGAGTGGAAGACGGCCGAAGGCCGCAAAAAGAGGCGGAAGAGGGGTCGCAAGGCCAAGAACGCGCAGGGCTCCAAGGGGCAGGCCCCGCGAATCCGCATCCCCCGCTCCGAGGCTGTAGTGGTCACGCTGCAGCCCGAAGCCAAGGAGAGGGGAGTGACGTACCAGAAGGTACTGGCGGAGGCGAGGGGCAAACTGGTCTTCGCCGATTTTGGCACCCCGGACGGCTTCCGTTTTAGAACGGCAGCCACGGGGGCCAAGATGTTTGAGTTGGCGGGGACCAGCAGTGCCGAGAGGGCGGACTCTCTAGCTGCAAAGCTGAGGGACGTCCTCAACCCTGAGGAGGCCCGGGTGTCCAGACCCATGAAGACGGCTGAGCTTCGCGTCGATGGGCTGGACGACTCAGTGACCCCAGACGAGGTGGTGGCGGCCATAGCCCGGAGCGGTGGATGCCCGCCAGAAAATGTGCGGGCGGGCGACGTCCGCGTTAATGCTGGCGGGCTCGGCACCATTTGGGTGCGTTGTCCGGTGGCTGCGGCCAAGCAGGTCGCCGACGCGGGCCGTCTCCTGGTGGGCTGGGTGTCAGCGAGGGTAAAACTCCTGGCACCCCGGGCCATGCAGTGCTACCGGTGCCTGGAGAAAGGGCACGTCCAGGCACTCTGCACCTGCGAAACAGACCGCAGCGATTTGTGTTATCGCTGCGGTCGGCCCGGCCATAAGGCGGCCCAGTGCTCCGCGGAGCCAAACTGCAGTCTGTGTACAGCTGCAGGAAAGCCCGCGGGGCACCGAATAGGTGGCAACGCTTGCGGCGCGCCCAGAAAGCGCAGCAAGCGTTGGACCAAGGCTGCGGGGGCCACACTCCCTAGCACCTCTGAGGCCGACTCCCGGCCTGTGGTGGGACGAAGCGAGGAAATGCAGTGTCAGTAATGGCACTCCATTTCCTCCAGGCGAATATCAACCACTGCACCAGAGCTCAGGATCTCTTGGTCCTGAGCATGGCGCAGTGGTCGATAAATGTGGCGGTGGTCGCTGAGCCGTATTTTGTCCCCCCCCGGGAAAACTGGGCAGGGGATCTGGACGGCCTGGTGACCATCATCGGCGCGACTCTTGTCGACGTATCCCGGGGTCACGGTTGGGTTGCCGCCCTTGTGAACGGGATCGTCACGATCGGGGCATATTTCTCGCCCAACAGGAGTCTCGCCGACTTCGAGAGTTTCCTTGTCGAGTTGGGAGCCGTCGTCGGCCGGTGTCACCCTCGGCCCATTTTGCTTCTCGGTGATCTGAACGCCAAATCTGCGGCGTGGGGATCCCCGGTCACAGACCCGAGAGGCGATGTGCTTGAGGAGTGGGCCATTACGACGGGCCTGGCCGTCTTAAATCGGGGGTCGACCAACACGTGTGTGCGGCAGCGGGGTGGGTCTATAGTGGACGTCTCGTTCGCTAGTCCCGCGGTCGTGCACCGCGTTCGTGATTGGCACGTGGAAGCGGAGGTGGAGACGCTATCGGACCACCGATACATACGTTTCGACGTCTCCGCCCAAACCGCTGAAGGTCGTAGCCAATCGGCCCCCCGGAGAGACGGCCCGCGTTGGGCATTGAAACGCCTCGACAGGGAGGCTCTCGAGGAAGCCACCATCGTCCAAGCCTGGGTTCGGGAGTCGGCTACCGTCGGCCCCGTCGACGTCGATGAGGAGGCTCAGTGGTTTGGCGACGCGATGACGCAAATCTGCGACGCGTCCATGCCACGCGTCTCCCCTCTGTCCGCAAGGCGTCGCGTGTACTGGTGGTGCGTCGAGGTCGAGCGCCTACGCGTCGCGTGCGCAGACGCCAGACGCCCGTACACGCGATGTCGGAGGAGACGTCTGCGGGATCCCGACGAAGAAGCCGCGCTGTATGGGGTGTACCGCGCGGCGAAGGAGGCTCTGTGGCTGGCCATCGGCGAGTCGAAGGCGCGCTCCAGAGAGGAGCTGCTGGCGACCCTAGACGGGGATCCGTGGGGGCGCCCTTACCGCACGGTCCGAGGGAAACTTCGGCCGTGGGCCCCCCCGCTAACGGAAGGTCTCGAGCCGCAGTTTCTGGAGCGCGTGGTCTCGGCTCTCTTTCCGGAGAGAGCCGAGCATGAGCCACCACCGATGGCTGTGCCCACAGCTGCAGAGTCAGATGAAGAGGAGCGCGAAACCGTCCCAGAGGTGACACAGGCGGAGATGAGCGCGGCCGTGATGCGGCTCCGGGCGAAGAACACTGCCCCGGGGCCCGACGGAGTGCCTGGCCGCGCTCTAGTCCTCGCCCTGAAGGAGTTGGAGCCCCCACTGAGAGGACTCTTCTCGGCGTGCCTTGAGCAGGGTCAATTCCCTACCAGGTGGAAGGCTGGTCGATTGGTCCTGCTCAAGAAGGCGGGGCGCCCTGCGGATTCGTCGTCCGCTTATCGGCCCATAGTGCTGCTGGACGAGGCGGGCAAGTTGTTCGAGCGAGTAATCGCAGACCGCCTCGTCAGCCACTTGTGCACGGTGGGGCCGAACCTGGACGACAGCCAGTTTGGCTTCCGGTGTGGGCGCTCTACCATCGATGCCATCAGGAGAGTTAGAGTCCTGGCGGAGGAAGCGGTGTCCCGGGGTGGGGTGGTGCTGGCGGTGTCTCTGGACATCTCCAACGCGTTCAACACCCTGCCCTGGAGTTGCATAAGGGAGGCCCTGCGATACCATCGGGTGCCTTCCTACCTCCGCAACATCGTGGGGGCGTACCTCTCGGGAAGGTGTGTCACCTACATGGGACGCGACGGCACGGGCCGTCGCCAGATGTCGTGCGGTGTTCCACAGGGCTCGGTTCTGGGCCCACCCCTGTGGAACATCGGATACGACTGGGTTTTGCGGTGCGAGCTCCCGCCGGGAGTGAACCTGACGTGTTATGCGGACGACACGCTGGTCACGGCCCGGGGGAGCTCGTACAGGGAGGCAGCGTTGCTGGCTACGGCTGCGGTCTCACAGGTGGTGAGCCGCATACGACGCCTGGGCCTGGAAGTGGCCCTCAACAAGTCGGAGGCCATCGCTTTTCATGGCCCCCGACGGGCACCGCCGTTGGGATCACACATCGTGGTCGGGGGGGTCCGGATCGCTGTCGAGTCAACCATGAAGTACCTTGGATTGGTGCTCGACAGCCGTTGGGACTTCGGCCCCCACTTTCAGCGGCTGGTGCCCAAGTTGATGGGCGCGGCGGGCGCGCTGTCAACGCTGCTTCCCAATTTGGGGGGCCCGAGCTCCGCCTGCAGGCGGTTGTACGTCGGGATCGTGCGATCGATGGCCCTTTATGGGGCCCCGATATGGGCGACCGACCTGACGGCCCGCACTATCGCAGTCCTGCGCAGACCGCAGAGAGCGATGGCCGTCAGAGTCGTACGGGGATATCGCACGATCTCGTACGAGGCGGCTTGCGTACTGGCCGGATCCCCGCCGTGGGACCTGGAGGCGAAGACCCTCGCGACACTGTACCAGTGGCGCGAGGGGGCCAAACATCGGGGCGAGAGGCTGGTGCACCGACAGATTACGGTGTACCGGTCTCAGCTCCGACAGGTCATGGTGGCGGAATGGCGGGGGAGGCTAGAGCTTCCCACCGCCGGCCTCGACACAATCGAGGCGATCCGGCCAGTACTCGACGACTGGCTCGGGAGGAGGCACGGCTCCCTGACGTTTCGGGCGACGCAGGTGCTCTCGGGGCACGGCTGCTTCGGGAAGTACCTGTGTCGCTTAAGCAGGGAGCCGGACGCCCGGTGCCATCACTGCGTCCACTGCACGGAGGATACGGCGCGGCATACGCTGGCCGAGTGTGCCGCGTGGGATGAGCCGCGCCGTGCCCTCGTAGCAGAGGTTGGAGGAGACCTGTCGCTGCCGGCCGTCGCTCGCGCGATGGTTGGCAGTGCAGAGTCCTGGGACGCAGTGGTGTCCTTCTGCGAAACCGTCATGTCGCAGAAGGAGGCTGCGGAGAGGTTGAGGGAGGTCGAGACCGCCCTCCCGACCCGCAGCAGACGCACCGGGCGTCGGCAGAGGGCTGATAACGCCCTCTTCCGGCCCCCCTAAATAGGTCCAGGGGCGACGGATTCGGGGACATCCGTCGCCCCCCATGACACTGGACCCGAGACGGCGGCGCGTCGTGTTCCACGCGCGCCTCTCAGAGACGTAGCGGGGGGAGTTTGACACCTCACTCCCCCCGGGACGAGGCCCGCAGGTCGAGCGGGCCGGCACTAGTCCGGGGCAGCGGAAGTCGCATCAGATCCCGCTGCCCCCCGACGCAAGTGTGCGATGGAACACCGGTGTGGTTTTAGTCAGTACGAGTCTGACAGACCCCTCCGCTCTCCCCAGGGCGGAGGACATCCATTGAGGATTTCCACATCGTGAAAAAAAAAAAAAAAAAAAAAAAGGTTAGGTTAGGTTAGGTTAGGTTTATCGGCCCATAGTGCTGCTGGACGAGGCGGGCAAGTTGCTCGAGCGAGTAATCGCAGATCGCCTCGTCAGCCACTTGTGCACGGTGGGGCCGAACCTGGACGACAGCCAGTTTGGCTTCCGGTGTGGGCGCTCTACCATCGACGCCATCAGGAGAGTAAGAGTCCTGGCGGAGGAAGCGGTGTCCCAGGGTGGGGTGGTGCTGGCGGTGTCTCTGGACATCTCCAACGCGTTCAACACCCTGCCCTGGAGTTGCATAAGGGAGGCCCTGAGATACCATCGGGTGCCTTCCTACCTCCGCAACATCGTGGGGGCGTACCTCTCAGGAAGGTGTGTCACCTACATGGGACGCGACGGCACGGGCCGTCGCCAGATGTCGTGCGGTGTTCCACAGGGCTCGGTTCTGGGCCCACCCCTGTGGAACATCGGATACGACTGGGTTTTGCGGTGCGAGCTCCCGCCGGGAGTGAACCTGACGTGTTATGCGGACGACACGCTGGTCACGGCCCGGGGGAGCTCGTACAGGGAGGCAGCGTTGCTGGCCACGGCTGCGGTCTCACAGGTGGTGAGCCGCATACGACGCCTGGGCCTGGAAGTGGCCCTCAACAAGTCGGGGGCCATCGCTTTCCATGGCCCCCGACGGGCACCGCCGTTGGGATCACACATCGTGGTCGGGGGGGTCCGGATCGCTGTCGAGTCAACCATGAAGTACCTTGGATTGGTGCTCGACAGCCGTTGGGACTTCGGCCCCCACTTTCAGCGGCTGGTGCCCAAGTTGATGGGCGCGGCGGGCGCGCTGTCAACGCTGCTTCCCAATTTGGGGGGCCCGAGCTCCGCCTGCAGGCGGTTGTACGTCGGGATCGTGCGATCGATGGCCCTTTATGGGGCCCCGATATGGGCGACCGACCTGACGGCCCGCACTATCGCAGTCCTGCGCAGACCGCAGAGAGCGATGGCCGTCAGAGTCGTACGGGGATATCGCACGATCTCGTACGAGGCGGCTTGCGTACTGGCCGGATCCCCGCCGTGGGACCTGGAGGCGAAGACCCTCGCGACACTGTACCAGTGGCGCGAGGGGGCCAAACATCGGGGCGAGAGGCTGGTGCACCGACAGATTACGGTGTACCGGTCTCAGCTCCGACAGGTCATGGTGGCGGAATGGCGGGGGAGGCTAGAGCTTCCCACCGCCGGCCTCGACACAATCGAGGCGATCCGGCCAGTAATCGACGACTGGCTCGGGAGGAAGCACGGCTCCCTGACTTTTCGAGCGACGCAGGTGCTCTCGGGGCACGGTTGCTTCGGGAAGTACCTGTGTCGCTTAAGCAGGGAGCCGGACGCCCGGTGCCATCACTGCGTCCACTGCACGGAGGATACGGCGCGGCATACGCTGGCCGAGTGTGCCGCGTGGGACGAGCCGCGCCGTGCCCTCGTAGCAGAGGTTGGAGAAGACCTGTCGCTGCCAGCCGTCGCTCGCGCGATGGTTGGCAGTGCAGAGTCCTGGGACGCAGTGGTGTCCTTCTGCGAAACCGTCATGTCGCAGAAGGAGGCTGCGGAGAGGTTGAGGGAGGTCGAGACCGCTCTCCCGACCCGCAGCAGACGCACCGGGCGTCGGCAGAGGGCGGACAACGCCCTCTTCCGGCCCCCCTAAATAGGTCCAGGGGCGACGGATTCGGGGACATCCGTCGCCCCCCATGACACTGGACCCGAGACGGCGGCGCGTCGTGTTCCACGCGCGCCTCTCAGAGACGTAGCGGGGGGAGTTTTACACCTCACTCCCCCCGGGACGAGGCCCGCAGGTCGAGCGGGCCGGCACTAGTCCGGGGCAGCGGAAGTCGCATCAGATCCCGCTGCCCCCTGACGCAAGTGTGCGATGGAACACCGGTGTGGTTTTAGTCAGTACGAGTCTGACAGACCCCTCCGCTCTCCCCAGGGCGGAGGACATCCATTGAGGATTTCCACATCGTGAAAAAAAAAAAAAAAAAAAAGGTTAGGTTAGGTTAGGTTGGGGTGCGTCAGAATTCCTCCACGTGTGCCTAGTGGCTGCTGGTCCCTCTCGATACGTCTGGAGGGAAGAGCAGTTGCTAGGCCGGTGCACCCTGGGCGCGGCAGTATCCTTCCTCGAGAAATGAGAAGAAATTCTTCTTATTCCTTGGGGAATGTTACTGTCGTGGCTAATATTCTGGGGAGGGGTGCCCTGTCCCTTCCGGACAGTGCACGATTCACGCTCCAAGTCATTGGAGTGTGAATATGGGGAGGGGTCACATTGTGCGTCGTGCGATGACCCACGGAGCGGGTCTATCGGACGATGTGTGATGACCGATCCACTACTCGAGTTCCTCGAGGAGTGGATCAGGGGTCGGGGATATTCGTCGCGTACCGTGCGATGGCTCACGGAGCGGGCTCATCGGACGGTACGTGATTAGTGATTCACTCCTCGAAGTTCTCGGGGAGTGAATCGGGGCGGGGTTATTCGTCGTGTGCCGTGCGATGGCTCACGGAGCGGGCTCATCGGACGGTACGTGATTGGTGATTCACTCCTCGAACTTCTCGGGGAGTGAATCAGGGTTGGGGTTATTTCGTCGTGTGCCGTGCGATGGCTCACGGAGCGGGCTCATCGGACGGTACGTGATTAGTGATTCACTCCTCGAACTTCTCGGGGAGTGAATCAGGGTTGGGGTTCCTCCTTCATCTTGGATCACGGCATTCGTCGCCCTCTGGTACGCGTCTGCCCATCAGACGTGACTGTGAGCGTGATGAATCGCCGTGATAAAGGATCAAGGGGGAGGGGCGGAAATATTTATATGTGTATGTATGTATATATATTATATATGTTTATTATATTTATGAAGTAGGGAGTTAGGGACCACACCCTTCAAAGGAACAAAACAAAATGAATAAGAAGAATTGCAAAATAGTACCCCAGGGCGGTACCAGCTGCTCAGCAGTTGGAGAATCCGCCACGATCCCTTCGGGATCGTCAAGCCCCCCGTATTCTGGGGAGGGCAACAATTCTCTTCCACTTGCCAAAGGCAACGAGAGCCGAGGAGGCTCAAGATCACGGTCTTTCGAAGACCTGATCTCGTTCAAACCACCCGACCGAAAACTGGGTGAGCGCCGCGCGTCGGAGGTGGTCGTAGTGTCGGACGGCGGCACTGCGTCACTAAGGACGGAAGTAGAGGCTCCAGTGGAGCCACGCGTGGTCCTGGAGAGGGTGTGCATGTCGGAGTCAGACGACACACCGCAAGTAGTGACAGCCGCTCCCTCCAAGTTTTGGGGGAAGCGTTCTCGCGGCTGTCTGACGGACGCGGGTTCGGCAG
Source organism: Xestia rhomboidea (assembly GCA_963853795.1). NCBI lineage: Eukaryota > Metazoa > Arthropoda > Insecta > Lepidoptera > Noctuidae > Xestia > Xestia rhomboidea. Next base: position 17,666,358 of record OY970778.1, read on the forward strand.
GTCTGTCCTCCAGCGAGGAGAACCTGCCGGCCAACAAGATGCCGACAGCCAGGAGAGGCAGAGGTCGCGTGACTAACAGTCCGGCATCGTCACGTGACATTCGAGGCCGCTTCCTGAAGCAGCGCACCGATACGCCGACGGTCAGCGACTCGGATCGCGTCTCACCCGCGGTCTCAGTCGACGACCTTGGAGGGGTCAGCGTCGCTCTTGTGGGCACAAAGGCGGAGGCCAACGCCGCGAAACGTGCTCAGAACAGAGCAGTCGCGGCCGATGAGGTGGCCGAAATGGCCCGTCAGGCCCGAGAGCGGCGGTCTGCCCAGGCGGCCAATGGGGAGAGCCTGACAGCAGAGGCTCTCAGCCGCCAAGTGATGGACGGCGTGGACATTGTCCTGAAGGTTGCCACCAAATCCGGCAACCTGAAGGGCTCGTTTATGCGCGCCCTCAAAGAGGCAGCAGAGGGGATCAGAGAGGCGGTTCAGGTTCTCCATGGCCACACGACCTCGGAGGAGACGGCGAGGCTGTGGACGGAGAACAGTCGTCTCCGATCCGAGCTGGAGGACCTCAAGCGGCAGTTTGCCGCTTTGCAAAATGTCGGGCAGCAGCAGGCGGCTCCCTCGTCGGCCCCTGCACATGCAGCGCCGCCAACTCGAAGTTTGTCGGACTACGACGTAGAGAGGGTGGCGAGAGTCTGTATGGTGCAGTGTGGGGGCATGGTGAGTGCCCGCTTGGAGGCAATTGAGTCTCGACTGCCCCCGGCTGAGATCCTCCGGCCCCCGCTTGCGGCGGATAGGCGGAGGGTGGAAGAGTCCGCGAGGACGAAGCCCGCGCAGGTCACGCAGAAACCTGCAGAGGGGGGCAACGCGGCAGGGCCTGAGAGGCCTGTGCAGGGTGCGTCCGTACCCCTCGTCCAGCCCCCGGTGACCGCTTCTCCCGCCCAAGTGACGGTGGGTGGAGAGGGCCGCCGCAAGAGAAGGAAGAAGAAGAAGGCGGTGGGTACGACCGCGCCTCCTACTTCCCAAGAGGCCGCGCTACCGGCGACTGCACCTCCCACCCAGGAGGCCTGGACGACGGTGGTGAAGAGGGGGCGCAAAAAGAGCGCGCCGCAGCCGACACCGCCCCAGGTACCGACTCGGTCACAGGGCACGAGGCAGCCCAGGGTCACTACCCCACGCTCCGAGGCTGTAGTTATTACACTGCAGCCCGAAGCCGTGAGCAGGGGAGTGACCTACAAGTCGGTCCTGGCGGAAATGAAGCAGAAGCTTCAGTTTAGCGAGTTTGGCACCCCGGCTGGTTTCGTCTTCAGGACGGCAGCCACGGGTGCCAAGATGCTTCAGGTGTCGGGTGCCGGAAGGCAGGAGAGGGCGGACAAGCTGGCCGCCAAACTCCGGGAAGTCCTCAATCCAGAGGACACCCGAGTGTCCAGGCCCATGGTCACGGCTGAATTGCGCGTGGATGGGCTGGACGACTCGGTGACCCCGGAGGAAGTAACGGCGGCCATTGCTCAAAACGGTGGGTGTCCGCCAGACAGTGTGGTGGCGGGCGAAATTCGCAGCGGCACGGACGGGCTGGGCACTGTTTGGGTGCGGTGCCCGGTCGCGGCTGCGAACAAGATTGCAGATGGCGGGCGACTACTGGTAGGCTGGGTGTCTGCCAGGGTCAAACTCCTGCCAAGGCGGGCCTTGCAGTGCTTCCGGTGCCTCGAAAAGGGGCATGTCAAGGCACAATGCACTGCACAAGTCGACCGCAGCGAACTATGTTTCCGCTGCGGTCGACCCGGCCACAGGGCGGCCCAGTGCTCCGGAGCGCCTAACTGCAGCCTTTGCGCAGCTGCAGGGAAACGCTCGGAGCACAGACTTGGCGGGAAGGCCTGCAAGGCACCCAAGTCCAAGAATAAGAGGTCTAGAGCTGTCGGAGAAACTGCGCCTCTCCCACAGCCCGACTCCCGACCCAGGGAAGGAGGAGCCGAGGAAATGGAATGCCATTAATGGCACTATTCCGTTTCCTCCAGGCGAACATCAACCACGCCGCCAGAGCTCAGGATCTATTGCTCCAGAGCATGGCGGAGTGGTTGATCAACGTGGCTGTGGTCGCCGAGCCGTATTTTGTTCCCCCCCGCGATAACTGGGTAGGGGACCTGGACGGCTTGGTGGCCATCATTGGCGGGACTCTGGTCAGTCCGTCCCGAGGTCACGGTTGGGTGGCCGCCCTCGTGGACGGCATGGTCACAATTGGGGCGTATTTTTCTCCCAACAAGAGTCTCGCTGACTTTGAGGAGTTCCTTGTCGAGCTAGGTGCCGTCGTGAGCCGGTTCCACCCTCGCCCGGTGCTGTTGCTCGGGGATCTTAATGCCAAGTCTGCGGCGTGGGGATCCCCGATCACCGATCCCAGGGGTGAGGTGTTGGAGGAGTGGGCGGTCGAGACCGGCCTGACCGTCCTGAATCGGGGCTCGGAGCACACGTGCGTGCGGCAGCGGGGCGGGTCCATAGTGGACGTGTCGTTCGCAAGCCCCGCTGTTGCGGGCCGTGTGCGCGACTGGCGAGTTGCCGTAGAGGTGGAGACGCTGTCGGACCATCGATATATTCGATTTGACGTCTCCATCCAGGCTGCGGGCGGCGGTCGCCCGCCTGCCCCACAAATGGACGGTCCTCGCTGGTCGTACAAGCGTATCGACAGGGAACTCCTCGAGGAAGCCGCAATCCTCCAGGCCTGGGTCCGGGAGTCGACGACGAACGAACCCCTCGACGTCGAAGCGGAGGCGCAGTGGTTCCGCGGGGCGATGACGCAAATTTGCGATGCGTCTATGCCCCGCGTCACCCAACCCACAAGGCGCCAGCTGTACTGGTGGTCCGCCGTCATCGCGCAGTTGCGCGTGACGTGCGTGGAGGTGAGACGCCAGTACACCCGATACCGGAGGAGACGTCGTCGGGTTCCGGAGGAAGAGGCCGCGCTGTATGAGGTGTACCGCGCGGCCAAGGAGGCTCTGTGGCTGGCCGTCGGCGAGGCTAAGACTCGAGCCAGGGAGGAGATGTTGTCGACCCTCGACGTGAATCCGTGGGGGCGCCCTTATCGTGCGGTGCGAGGGAAACTTCGTGCCTGGGCGCCCCCACTCACTGAGAGTCTGCAGCCTCAGCTGTTGGAGGAAGTGGTCGCAACGCTCTTCCCTGCCAGAGAAGAGCATGTACCGCCGCCGATGGCTTTGCCCACAGCCGCAGAGCCTACGGATGGGGAGGACGTCAGCGTCCCAGAGGTGACACACGCAGAGATGAGGGCGGCAATAACGCGGCTTCGGGCCAAAACCGTCGCCCCGGGGCCCGACGGGGTTCCCGGTGTCGCGCTTGCCCTCGCTCTGAAAGAGCTAGAGCCCCAGCTGAGAGGACTCTACTCAGCGTGTCTTGAGCAGGGCCAATTCCCTAGTGAGTGGAAAACGGGTCGTCTGGTCCTGCTCAAGAAGGCGGGGCGCCCAGCGGACTCGCCGTCCGCTTACCGGCCCATAGTGCTGCTGGACGAGGTGGGTAAGCTTTTCGAGCGGATTATTGCTGCCCGCCTCGCCGGCCACTTGTACAGAGAGGGGCCGGATCTGGACGACAGCCAGTTCGGCTTTCGGCATGGGCGCTCCACCGTGGACGCCATAATGCGGGTAAGAGTCCTGGCGGAGGAAGCGGTGTCCCGGGGCGGGGTGATGTTGGCGGTGTCCTTGGACATCTCCAACGCTTTCAACACCCTGCCCTGGAGCTGCATTCGGGAGGCGCTGTGTTACCACAGGGTGCCCCCGTACCTCCGCCGCATCGTTGGGGCTTATTTAGCGGAAAGGTGTGTCACCTACGGGGGACGCGACGGCGGAGGCCGGCGCGACATGTCGTGCGGTGTTCCACAGGGTTCGGTCGTTGGCCCACCCCTGTGGAACATCGGGTACGACTGGGTGCTGAGAGGCGAGCTCCAACGGGGGGTGACCTTGGTGTGTTACGCGGACGACACGCTGGTCACGGCCCGGGGGAGCTCGTACAGGGAGGCAGCGTTGCTGGCGACCTCTGCGGTCTCGCAGGTCGTGGGCCGCATACGGCGCCTGGGCCTGGAGGTGGCCCTCAACAAGTCGGAGGCCGTGGTCTTTCACGGCCCCCGGCGGGCGCCGCCGCCGGGATCACATATTGTGGTCGGGGGGACTCCAATTGCTGTCGAGTGCACCATGAAGTATCTCGGATTGGTGCTCGACAGCCGTTGGAGTTTCGGCCCCCATTTCCAGCGGCTGGCGCCCAAGTTGATGGGCGCGGCGGGCGCGCTCGCAACGCTGCTTCCCAATCTGGGGGGCCCGAGCACCGCCTGTAGGAGATTGTACCTGGGGGTCTTGCGATCCATGGCCCTGTACGGGGCCCCGGTGTGGGCCTCGGACCTGACGGCCGGCAGCATCGCGATCCTGCGAAAACCGCAGCGGGCGATGGCCGTCAGGTCTGTCAGGGGGTATCGCACAATCTCCTACGAGGCGGCTTGTGCACTGGCCGGGTCGCCACCCTGGGACCTGGAGGCGAGAGTCCTCGCGTCACTTTACCGGTGGCGCGAGGAGGCGCGGACGCGGGGCGGAGGACCGATGCAGCGAGAGATCGATCTGCGTCGGTCTCAGCTCCGCGAGGTCATGGTGGCGGAGTGGCGGGAGAGGCTTTTGCGCCCTACCGCCGGCCTCGCTACCATCGAGGCGATCCGACCAGTGCTCGAGGAATGGCTCGAGAGGAGGCACGGCTCCCTGTCGTTTCGGGCGACGCAGGTATTCTCGGGGCACGGTTGCTTCGGGAAGTACCTGTGTCGCATAAACAGGGAGCCGGACGCCCGGTGTCATCACTGCGTCCATTGTCTGGAGGACACGGCGCGGCACACGCTGGCAGAGTGTGCCGCATGGGAGGAGCCGCGCCGTGCCCTCGTGACAGAAGTGGGAGCCGACCTAGCGCTGCCGGCCGTCGCTCGCGCGATGGTCGGGAGCGCAGAGTCGTGGGATGCAGTGATCTCCTTCTGTGAAACGGTCATCTCACAGAAGGAGGCTGCGGAGAGGTCGAGGGAGGTGGAAACCGCTCTCCCGACCCGCAGCAGACGTGCCGGGCGTCGGCGGAGGGCGGACAACGCCCTCTTCCGGCCCCCCTGAACGGGTTCAGAGGGACGGCGGACTTGGGGACGTCCGCCGCCCCGCCGAATAACTGGACCCGAGGCGGTGGCGCGTAGTGTTCCGCGCGCGCCCCTATTGGCGTTGCGGGGGGAGTACACCTCGCTCCCCCCGTAGACATGAGGTGGCCCGCAGACGCGGGCCGGCACTAGCCGGGGATCGTGGAAGGCGCACTAGTTCCCATGATCCCCGGTGCAAGTGTGGGAATGGAACACCGGGGTGGTTTTTAGTCGGTTAGAGTCCGACAGACCCCTCCGCCCGCCCCAGGGCGGAGGACATCCGTGTGGATTTTCCACCCCGGCAACAAAAAAAAAAAAAAAAGGTTAGGTTAGGTTAGGTTAGGTTAGGTTAGGTTGGGGCGGATCTGTATTTATGCTTTCGCGGTTGCACAACGACATGCTTTGCATGGTAGCATAGATGCAGGTCTACCTTACTGCCTCCCTCAGAGGCGGTAGGGTGGCGGGGTCTTGAGGGAGAGCGCTACGGTCGTGTAGATCCTCAAGGCAAGTCTGGTGTGTTCACCTTCACGTGGTTGCCGCCCTGTTCTTGGTCTAATTCCATAAGAAATAGACGCAACAAAAACCACCAGGCGCTTTCTGGGGGGGGGGGCGCATCGCACTTCGTATGATCGACTCCCGTCATGCGAAGTGCGGTGTGCGTTTCCCCTGCGTGCCCCTCTGAGCGTAGCAGAGGGCATGGCAGGGGAGTGGGGTCCTCCTTTTGCGGGGTTCTCGCAGAAGGAGGAGGCGGGGCGGCGCGGCGAGTGGATCATGCGCGGAACATGATCCTCTCGCCGCGCCGCTCCGCGGGCGGAGAGGGGGGGAAGGGGCGTTTGCCCTCCCTCCTCACGGTGACGGGCGGGCGACAGGCGCGGAGGTGCCTCCGCCCGCATTGCACCCGTCACCCCGCGGGGGGACTGGGCCTCCCGCTTCCCGGCGTGCGTGCGTGAACACCATGCTGGGGAGCGAGGAGAGGAGGCCTGGTCAGAGGTAGCCTCCCTTTGCGAGGTTCTCGCAGAGGGAGGAGGCGGGGCGGCGCGGCGAGAGGATCATGAACACCCGCATGATCCTCTCGCTGCGCCGCTCCGCGGGCGGAGAGGGGGGGAAGGGGCGTTTGCCCTCCCTCCTCACGGTGACGGGCGGGCGACAGGCGCGGAGGTGCCTCCGCCCGCATTGCACCCGTCACCCCGCGGGGGACTGGGCCTCCCGCTTCCCGGCGTGCGTGCGTGAACACCATGCTGGGGAGCGAGGAGAGGAGGCCTGGTCAGCGGTAGCCTCCCTTTGCGAGGTTCGTTCTCGCAGAGGGAGGAGGCGGGGCGGCGCGGTGGGAGGATCATGAGCAAAACATGATCCTCTCGCCGCACCGCTCCGTGGGCGGTGAGGGGGGGAAGGGGCGTTTGTCCTCCCTCCTCACGGTGACGGGCGGGCGACAGGCACGGAGGTGCCGCCGCCCGCATTGCACCCGTCACCTCGCGGGCGACTGGGCCTCCCGCTTCCCGGCGTGCGTTGGCGGACGCCATGCTGGGGAGCGTCGAGGCCTGGTCAGCGGTAGCCTCCTTTTGCGATTTCGCAAAAGGAGGAGGCGGAGCGCGCGCGGGAGGTCTCTCTCTCGTTGCGCTGCTCCGCGGGCGGAGAGGGGGGGAAGGGGCATTTGCCCTCCCTCCTCACGGTGACGGGCGGGCGACAGGCGCGGGGGTGCCTCCGCCCGCATTGCACCCGTCACCTCCGTCGGTCATTCCCAACCCCCTCCTCCACGCCCGTGCCGTGAGGGCAAGAGGGGGGGGTGTGCCTTGCGTTCGTCGGCGGGGGACTGGAAGTAAAGGCTGTGCCGGATTCCCAGTCCCCCTCCACTATGACGAAGCGGGAATGCGCTGGGTCGTTTTAGTGGGTATACCGGGTCCGCCCGGGGAGTCCCACATACCCCTCCCGTCCCCCGACGGGAGGGTATGCGTAATGCATTTTTTCCCAGCGTGAAAAAAAAAAAAAAAAAAAGGTTAGGTTAGGTTAGGTTAGGTTGGGGCCGATCTGTATTTATGCTTTCGCGGTTGCACAACGACATGCTTTGCTCTTGCTTTGCATGGTAGCATAGATGCAGGTCTACCTTACTGCCTCCCTCAGAGGCGGTAGGGTGGCGGGGTCTTGAGGGAGAGCGCTACGGTCGTGTAGATCCTCAAGGCAAGTCTGGTGTGTTCACCTTCACGTGGTTGCCGCCCTGTTCTTGGTCTAATTCCATAAGAAATAGACGCAACAAAAACCACCAGGCGCTTTCTGGGGGGGGGCGCATCGCACTTCGTATGATCAAATTCCCGTCGTACGAAGTGCGGTGTGCGTTTCCCCTGCGTGCCCCTCTGAGCAGCGGGCGTAGCAGAGGGCATGGCAGGGGAGTGGGGTCCTCCTTTTGCGAGGTTCTCGCAGAGGGAGGAGGCGGGGCGGCGCGGCGAGGGGAACATGAGCAGCCGCATGATCCTTTCGCCGCGCCGCTCCGTGGGCGGTGAGGGGGGGAAGGGGCGTTTGTCCTCCCTCCTCACGGTGACGGGCGGGCGACAGGCACGGAGGTGCCTCCGCCCGCATTGCACCCGTCACCCCGCGGGGGACTGGGCCTCCCGCTTCCCGGCGTGCGTGCGTGAACACCATGCTGGGGAGCGAGGAGAGGAGGCCTGGTCAGAGGTAGCCTCCTTTTGCGAGGTTCTCGCAAAGGGAGGAGGCGGAGCGGCGCGGCGAGAGGATCATGCGCGGAACATGATCCTCTCGCTGCGCCGCTCCGCGGGCGGTGAGGGGGGGAAGGGGCGTTTGCCCTCTCTCCTCACGGTGACGGGCGGGCGACAGGCACGGAGGTGCCTCCGCCCGCATTGCACCCGTCACCTCGCGGGCGACTGGACCTCCCGCTTCCCGGCGTGCGTTGGCGGACGCCATGCTGGGGAGCGCGGAGGCCTGGTCAGCGGTAGCCTCCTTTTGCGATTTCGCAAAAGGAGGAGGCGGAGCGCGCGCGGGAGGTTTTTCTCTCGCTGCGCTGCTCCGCGGGCGGAGGGGGGGGGAAGGGGCATTTGCCCTCCCTCCTCACGGTGACGGGCGGGCGACAGGCATGGGGGTGCCTCCGCCCGCATTGCACCCGTCACCTCCGTCGGTCATTCCCGAACCCCCTCCTCCACGCCCGTGCCGTGAGGGCAAGAGGGGGGGTCCGCCTTGTGTTCGTCGGCGGGGGACTGGAAGTAAAGGCTGTGCCGGATTCCCAGTCCCCCTCCACTATGACGAAGCGGGAATGCGCTGGGTCGTTTTAGTGGGTATACCGGGTTTTGCACGCCCGGGGAGTCCCACATACCCCTCCCGTCCCCCGACGGGAGGGCATGCGTAATGCATTTTTTCCCAGCGTCAAAAAAAAAAAAAAAAAAAAAAAGGTTAGGTTAGGTTAGGTTGGGGCGGATCTGTATTTATGCTTTCGCGGTTGCACAACGACATGCTTGCATGGTAGCATAGATGCAGGTCTACCTTACTGCCTCCCTCAGAGGCGGTAGGGTGGCGGGGTCTTGAGGGAGAGCGCTACGGTCGTGTAGATCCTCAAGGCAAGTCTGGTGTGTTCACCTTCACGTGGTTGCCGCCCTGTTCTTGGTCTAATTCCATAAGAAATAGACGCAACAAAAACCACCAGGCGCTTTCTGGGGGGGGGGGGGCGCATCGCACTTCGTATGATCAAATTCCCGTCATACGAAGTGCGGTGTGCGTTTCCCCTGCGTGCCCCTCTGAGCAGAGGGCGTAGCAGAGGGCATGGCAGGGGAGTGGGGTCCTCCTTTTGCGAGGTTCTCGCAGAAGGAGGAGGCGGGGCGGCTCGGCGAGGGGATCATGAGCAACCACATGATCCTCTCGCCGCACCGCTCCGCGGGCGGAGAGGGGGGGAAGGGGCGTTTGCCCTCCCTCCTCACGGTGACGGGCGGGCGACAGGCGCGGAGGTGCCTCCGCCCGCATTGCACCCGTCACCCCGCGGGGGACTGGGCCTCCCGCTTCCCGGCGTGCGTGCGTGAACACCATGCTGGGGAGCGAGGAGAGGAGGCCTGGTCAGCGGTAGCCTCCCTTTGCGAGGTTCGTTCTCGCAGAGGGAGGAGGCGGGGCGGCGCGGTGGGAGGATCATGAGCAAAACATGATCCTCTCGCCGCACCGCTCCGTGGGCGGTGAGGGGGGGAAGGGGCGTTTGTTCTCCCTCCTCACGGTGACGGGCGGGCGACAGGCACGGAGGTGCCTCCGCCCGCATTGCACCCGTCACCTCGCGGGCGACTGGGCCTCCCGCTTCCCGGCGTGCGTTGGCGGACGCCATGCTGGGGAGCGCGGAGGCCTGGTCAGCGGTAGCCTCCTTTTGCGGTTTCGCAAAAGGAGGAGGCGGAGCGCGCGCGGGAGGTCTCTCTCTCGCTGCGCTGCTCCGCGGGCGGAGAGGGGGGGAAGGGGCATTTGCCCTCCTTCCTCACGGTGACGGGCGGGCGACAGGCGCGGGGGTGCCTCCGCCCGCATTGCACCCGTCACCTCCGTCGGTCATTCCCGAACCCCCTCCTCCACGCCCGTGCCGTGAGGGCAAGAGGCGGGGGTCCGCCTTGCGTTCGTCGGCGGGGGACTGGAAGTAAAGGCTGTGCCGGATTCCCAGTCCCCCTCCACTATGACGAAGCGGGAATGCGCTGGGTCGTTTTAGTGGGTATACCGGGTTTTGCACGCCCGGGGAGTCCCACATACCCCTCCCGTCCCCCGACGGGAGGGCATGCGTAATGCATTTTTTCCCAGCGTCAAAAAAAAAAAAAAAAAAAAAAAAAAAAAAAAAAAAAAAAAAAAAAAAAAAAAGGTTAGGTTAGGTTAGGTTAGGTTTTTTTTTTTTTTTTTTTTTTTTTTTTTTTTTTTTTTTTTTTTTTATATACTTCTACCTCCAACATAATCGGAGCCTATGCTAGGCTTAACATTCATACAAGTTCTCGCTATTATTCCTCTCGCACTTTCATTCTGCATACTTTGTCTTTCTTTCATTCCTTCTTCTTTCTCTCTCTAAGGGTAGGACGCCCTTCTACTTTCCCTATTCTGTACTCTACTCCATTTTCTTATTTTTATTTTGGGTGTAACGCATCAACACAACTGTTTTTATTATTCTTCTACAGTGGTTCTTACATTAATTTAATCTTACATTATATTTTGTTGTAGCTAGCGACAATCTTAATACTATTTTTATTTCTATTACATGTTTCTTAGGTCTACTTTTAGTTTCTATTACTATTACAATTAATGATTGTTTGCACCATTACAACTATACAATCAAATCAGTAACAATCTTACTACTACTTTTATTTCTATTACATGTTTCTTAGGTCTACTTTTATTTTCTATTCCTTATTACTATTACAAATAATGTTGTTTGCACCTTAACATCTATCTCACATTTCATTCTTACTTCTATTTACATGATCCTTATGACTACTTCTATTTCCTATTCCTTAAATACTAGTACATTATTTTGTGGGTTCAGATCATAAGCCTTCTCATTTCTATTACAGTTTATGCGACTACTGTCACTAGTTTTTCAGTATGGCAACATATTAATAATTATACATATTTATCCATTTCTTGGCGTTTCTGAACAGATTTTGTTACGTCTGTTTTTCAATGCTTGACCCTAATATTCTATACAATATTATGTAAGCATTTTTTCTTATGCAGTTTTGTTCCTTTTTATCACTCTTTCACATATTTTAACGCAATATTCCAGAAACAACTCTCTCTTTTTACCCTTCATAATCAGCCACACATTTTCGGCATCGAGTTTGGTGTCGAGTACATGCTCAGCCACAAGTCTTTCTTGGTCAAAAACGGGACAACTGAACAATACATGAGGCACCGTCTCATCTATTTCAGGATCACAGATGCACGATGGGCTCTCCTTGCACTTGAAGCGATTCAAGTATTCCGAGAACCCACCGTGCCCGGTCATGATCTGGGTTGTTACGTTGTTAATTTTGCACTTCCTGATTATCCTGTAGGCCGCCACCGCATCCGGGAAAAACAATTTGGTCACAGAAGCAGTTTCTCCGGAGCTGTATCTTTGGTTCCATACGTCAAGAGTTGCCGTACGAATGCATCGCTTGACGTAAGAAACCGGACACAAATCGTAATCAGGCTTTCGTTTGGAACCCTCAGCGGCTCTCTTGGCAAGTTCATCGGCCCTCTCATTTCCTTCCAACCCCGCATGGGCTTTGATCCAAAACAAGGTAACAGCCTTGTTTTGGATTGACAGGGACCTGAGGTTGGCCCTTGCCTCTACTGCCAGGGGGTGGTGTCGATTATAATTCTGTATGGTTTGGAGGGCCGCCATAGAGTCACTGAAGATTCCGAACGATTGCGCACTGTGCTTTGTGATCTCCCTGGTTGCGACGCATATCGCCAGAAGCTCAGCCTGGTAAACGGTGGAGTAGTGTGGGAGAGCAAGCTTGAGAGCTTTGGTTTCGGCGTCACCAGTCCATACGGATAGTGCCGCTCCGACCTTGCCCCCAATCTTGCTCCCGTCCGTGAAGATACGAACTTCAAGTTCGTTCTGGGCATCTAGTTGCTCTTGGTTTACCAGGCTTACGAGCTCTAGCTCAGCGCGCTCTGCAGGGTGTGGAGCTTCCATTGCCGAGGCGGTCTGCTCGACGCTCCTGTCGCCAAGTGCTGGCTGAGGCACCCCTCTCCTGGCCTCGTAAAGCGATGCCGCTTCGCGGACTCGCAGGTCGAGAGGTAGTATCCCAGCCAGCACCAGCGCGGAGTTTAAGGAGACCGTCCGGTATCCTTTGCACAGCTTTTGCGCGATGCCCCGCTGGACTGCTCCCAACTGCTTTTTAATGCCTAGCTTCTCGACGGCCGGAGCCCATACGCTGGCGGCGTACAGGATGATTGGTTCGACGGTGGCCACATATATTACTCTGATGACCTCAGGGTGAAGCCCCCAGCTGGTCTTTGCTGCCCTGGTTAACTGCTTGTGGATGCCTATTGCCTTTCTGCATACATTTGCGACGTGTGCGTTGAAAGTCAGCTGTTTGTCGATGGTGACACCCAGGATTTTGATCTCGTTGGACATGGCAATGTCGATCCCGCCCATGCTCAGGCGCGGGGTGTCGTATTTGAGTTTGCGCGTTATGACCATTGCGTTGGTCTTCTGTGGGGCAAATTTTAGTTTGTTTTGTTCGCCCCACGCCTGAACATGTTCGAGAGCGGCATTGGCACGTCCCTCGATCTCCAACGCTGTGTCACCATCGAAAATCAGCACGACGTCGTCTGCAAAAGCCTGGCAATAGTCATCCCTATTTTCCAAGCTCTTCAACAGCGGGTCCAGCAACAGGTTCCAGAGTAATGGTCCCCCAATGGGGTTAGGTTAGGTTAGGTTAGGTTAGGTTAGGTTAGGTTAGGTTGGGGCGGATCTGTATTTATGCTTTCGCGGTTGCACAACGACATGCTTGCATGGTAGCATAGATGCAGGTCTACCTTACTGCCTCCCTCAGAGGCGGTAGGGTGGCGGGGTCTTGAGGGAGAGCGCTACGGTCGTGTAGATCCTCAAGGCAAGTCTGGTGTGTTCACCTTCACGTGGTTGCCGCCCTGTTCTTGGTCTAATTCCATAAGAAATAGACGCAACAAAAACCACCAGGCGCTTTCTGGGGGGGGGGGGCGCATCGCACTTCGTATGATCGACTCCCGTCATGCGAGGTGCGGTGTGCGTTTCCCCTGCGTGCCCCTCTGAGCGTAGCAGAGGGCATGGCAGGGGAGTGGGGTCCTCCTTTTGCGGGGTTCTCGCAGAAGGAGGAGGCGGGGCGGCGCGGCGAGTGGATCATGCGCGGAACATGATCCTCTCGCCGCGCCGCTCCGCGGGCGGAGAGGGGGGGAAGGGGCGTTTGCCCTCCCTCCTCACGGTGACGGGCGGGCGACAGGCGCGGAGGTGCCTCCGCCCGCATTGCACCCGTCACCCCGCGGGGGGACTGGGCCTCCCGCTTCCCGGCGTGCGTGCGTGAACACCATGCTGGGGAGCGAGGAGAGGAGGCCTGGTCAGAGGTAGCCTCCCTTTGCGAGGTTCTCGCAGAGGGAGGAGGCGGGGCGGCGCGGCGGGAGGATCGTGTTTGGAGGACATGATCCGCTCGCCGCGCCGCTCCGCGGGCGGAGAGGGGGGGAAGGGGCGTTTGCCCTCCCTCCTCACGGTGACGGGCGGGCGACAGGCGCGGAGGTGCCTCCGCCCGCATTGCACCCGTCACCCCGCGGGGGACTGGGCCTCCCGCTTCCCGGCGTGCGTGCGTGAACACCATGCTGGGGAGCGAGGAGAGGAGGCCTGGTCAGTGGTAGCCTCCCTTTGCGAGGTTCTCGCAGAGGGAGGAGGCGGGGCGGCGCGGCGAGAGGATCATGAACACCCGCATGATCCTCTCGCTGCGCCGCTCCGCGGGCGGAGAGGGGGGGAAGGGGCGTTTGCCCTCCCTCCTCACGGTGACGGGCGGGCGACGGGCGCGGAGGTGCCTCCGCCCGCATTGCACCCGTCACCCCGCGGGGGGACTGGGCCTCCCGCTTCCCGGCGTGCGTGCGTGAACACCATGCTGGGGAGCGAGGAGAGGAGGCCTGGTCAGAGGTAGCCTCCCTTTGCGAGGTTCTCGCAGAGGGAGGAGGCGGGGCGGCGCGGTGGGAGGATCATGAGCAAAACATGATCCTCTCGCCGCACCGCTCCGTGGGCGGTGAGGGGGGGAAGGGGCGTTTGCCCTCCCTCCTCACGGTGACGGGCGGGCGACAGGCACGGAGGTGCCTCCGCCCGCATTGCACCCGTCACCTCGCGGGCGACTGGGCCTCCCGCTTCCCGGCGTGCGTTGGCGGACGCCATGCTGGGGAGCGCGGAGGCCTGGTCAGCGGTAGCCTCCTTTTGCGATTTCGCAAAAGGAGGAGGCGGAGCGCGCGCGGGAGGTCTCTCTCTCGCTGCGCTGCTCCGCGGGCGGAGAGGGGGGGAAGGGGCATTTGCCCTCCCTCCTCACGGTGACGGGCGGGCGACAGGCGCGGGGGTGCCTCCGCCCGCATTGCACCCGTCACCTCCGTCGGTCATTCCCAACCCCCTCCTCCACGCCCGTGCCGTGAGGGCAAGAGGGGGGGTGTGCCTTGCGTTCGTCGGCGGGGGACTGGAAGTAAAGGCTGTGCCGGATTCCCAGTCCCCCTCCACTATGACGAAGCGGGAATGCGCTGGGTCGTTTTAGTGGGTATACCGGGTATTGCACGCCCGGGGAGTCCCACATACCCCTCCCGTCCCCCGACGGGAGGGCATGCGTAATGCATTTTTTCCCAGCGTCAAAAAAAAAAAAAAAAAAAAAAAAAAAAAAGGTTAGGTTAGGTTGGGGTGCGTCAGAATTCCTCCACGTGTGCCTAGTGGCTGCTGGTCCCTCTCGATACGTCTGGAGGGAAGAGCAGCTGCTGGGTCGGTGCACCCTGGGCGCGGCAGTATCCTTCCTCGAGGAATGAGAAGAAATTCTTCTTATTCCTTGGGGAATGTTACTGTCGTGGCTAATATTCTGGGGAGGGGTGCCCTGTCCCTTCCGGACAGTGCACGATTCACGCTCCAAGTCATTGGAGTGTGAATATGGGGAGGGGTCACATTGTGCGTCGTGCGATGACCCACGGAGCGGGTCTATCGGACGATGTGTGATGACCGATCCACTACTCGAGTTCCTCGAGGAGTGGATCAGGGGTCGGGGATATTCGTCGCGTACCGTGCGATGGCTCACGGAGCGGGCTCATCGGACGGTACGTGATTAGTGATTCACTCCTCGAAGTTCTCGGGGAGTGAATCGGGGCGGGGTTATTCGTCGTGTGCCGTGCGATGGCTCACGGAGCGGGCTCATCGGACGGTACGTGATTGGTGATTCACTCCTCGTATTTCTCGGGGAGTGAATCAGGGTTGGGGTTATTTCGTCGTGTGCCGTGCGATGGCTCACGGAGCGGGCTCATCGGACGGTACGTGATTAGTGATTCACTCCTCGAACTTCTCGGGGAGTGAATCAGGGTTGGGGTTCCTCCTTCATCTTGGATCACGGCATTCGTCGCCCTCTGGTACGCGTCTGCCCATCAGACGTGACTGTGAGCGTGATGAATCGCCGTGATGAAGGATCAAGGGGGGAGGGGCGGAAATATTTATATGTGTATGTATGTAAATATATTATATATGTTTATTATATTTATGAAGTGGGGAGATAGGGACCACACCCTTCAAAGGAACAAAAAACAATAATGGACAAGAAGAATTGGAAAATAGTACCCCAGGGCGGTACCAGCTGCTCAGCAGTTGGAGAATCCGCCACGATCCCTTCGGGATCGTCAAGCCCCCCGTATTCTGGGGAGGGCAACAATTCTCCTCCACTTGCCAAAGGCAACGAGAGCCGAGGAGGCTCAAGATCACGGTCTTTCGAAGACCTGATCTCATTTAAACCACCCGACCGAAAACTGGGTGAGCGCCGCGTGTCAGAGGCGGTCGTAGTGTCGGACTCCGGCACTGCGTCACTAAGGACGGAAGTAGAGGCTCCAGTGGAGCCACGCGTGGTCTTGGAGAGGGTGTGCATGTCGGAGTCGGACGACACACCGCAATCACTTGTGGCCGCTCCCTCCAAATTTTGGGGGAAGCGTTCTCGCGGCTGTCTGTCGGACGCGGGTTCGGCAGGTCTGTCCTCCAGCGAGGAGAACCTGCCGGCCAATAAGATGCCGACAGCAAAGAGAGGCAGAGGTCGTGGGACTAACAGTCCGGCAGCGTCACGCGACATCCGGGGCCGCTTCCTGAAGCAGCGCTATGATACGCCGACGGTCAGTGACTCGGATCGCGTCTCACCAGCGGTCTCAGTTGACGACCTTGGAGGGGTCACCGTCGCTCTTGTGGGCACAAAGGCGGAGGCCAACGCCGCGAAACGTGCTCAGAACAGAGCGGTCGCGGCCGATGAGGTGGCCGAAATGGCCCGTCAGGCCCGAGAGCGGCGGTCTGCCCAGGCGGCCAATGGGGAAAGTTTGACAGCAGAGGCTCTCAGCCGCCAAGTGATGGACGGCGTAGACATTGTCCTGAAGGTTGCCACCAAATCTGGCAACCTGAAGGGCTCGTTTATGCGCGCCCTCAAAGAGGCGGCAGAGGGGATCAGGGAGGCGGTTCAGGTTCTCCATGGACACACGACCTCGGAGGAGACGGCGAGGTTGTGGACGGAGAACAGTCGTCTCCGATCCGAGCTAGAGGACCTCAAGCGGCAGTTTGCCGCTTTGCAAAATGTTGGGCAACAGCAGGCGGCTCCCTCGTCGGCCCCTGCACATGCAGCGCCCCCAACTCGATGTTTGTCGGACTACGACGTAGAGAGAGTTGCGAGAGTCTGTATGGTGCAGTGTGGGGGCATGGTGAGTGCCCGCTTGGAGGCAATTGAGTCTCGACTCCCCCCAGCTGAGATCCTCCGGCCCCCGCTTGCGGCGGATAGGCGAAGGACAGAAGAGTCCGCGAGGACGAAGCCCGCGCAGGTCACGCAGAAACCTGCAGAGGGGGGCAACGCGGCAGCGCCCGGGAGGCCTGTGCAGGGTGCGTCCGTACCCCTCGTTCAGACGTCCCAGCCCCCGGTGACCGCTTCTCCCTCCCAAGTGACGGTGGGTGGAGAGGGCCGCCGCAAGAGAAGGAAGAAGAAGAAGGTCGTGGATACGACCGCGCCTCCTACTTCCCAAGAGGCCGAGCTACCGGCGACTGCACCTCCCACCCAGGAGGCCTGGACGACGGTGGTGAAGAGGGGGCGCAAAAAGAGCGCGCCGCAGCCGACACCGCCCCAGGTACCGACTCGGTCAGAGGGCACGAGGCCGCCCAGGGTCACTACCCCACGCTCTGAGGCTGTAGTTATTACACTGCAGCCCGAAGCCGTGAGCAGGGGAGTGACCTACAAGTCGGTCCTGGCGGAAATGAAACAGAAGCTTCAGTTTAGCGAGTTTGGCACCCCGGCTGGTTTCGTCTTCAGGACGGCAGCCACGGGTGCCAAGATGCTTCAGGTGTCGGGTGCCGGAAGGCAGGAGAGGGCGGACAAGCTGGCCGCCAAACTCCGGGAAGTCCTCAATCCAGAGGACACCCGAGTGTCCAGGCCCATGGTCACGGCTGAATTGCGCGTGGATGGGCTGGACGACTCGGTGACCCCGGAGGAAGTAATGGCGGCCATTGCTCAAAACGGTGGGTGTCCGCCAGACAGCGTGGTGGCGGGCGAAATTCGCAGCGGCACGGACGGGCTGGGCACTGTTTGGGTGCGGTGCCCGGTCGCGGCTGCGAACAAGATTGCAGATGGCGGGCGACTGCTGGTAGGCTGGGTGTCTGCCAGGGTCAAACTCCTGCCAAGGCGGGCCTTGCAGTGTTTCCGGTGCCTCGAAAAGGGGCATGTCAAGGCACAATGCACTGCACAAGTCGACCGCAGCGAACTATGTTTCCGCTGCGGTCGACCCGGCCACAGGGCGGCCCAGTGCTCCGGAGCGCCAAACTGCAGCCTTTGCGCAGCTGCAGGGAAACGCTCGGAGCACAGACTTGGCGGGAAGGCCTGCAAGGCACCCAAGTCCAAGAATAAGAAGTCTAGAGCTGTCGGAGAAACTGCGCCTCTCCCACAGCCCGACTCCCGACCCAGGGAAGGAGGAGCCGAGGAAATGGAATGCCATTAATGGCGCAATTCCGTTTCCTCCAGGCGAACATCAACCACGCCGCCAGAGCTCAGGATCTATTGCTCCAGAGCATGGCGGAGTGGTTGATCAACGTGGCTGTGGTCGCCGAGCCGTATTTTGTTCCCCCCCGCGATAACTGGGCAGGGGACCTGGACGGCTTGGTGGCCATCATTGGCGGGACTCTTGTCAGTCCGTCCCGAGGTCACGGCTGGGTGGCCGCCCTCGTGGACGGCATTGTCACAATTGGGGCGTATTTCTCTCCCAACAAGAGTCTCGCTGACTTTGAGGAGTTCCTTGTCGAGCTAGGTGCCGTCGTGAGCCGGTTCCACCCTCGCCCGGTGCTGTTGCTCGGGGATCTCAATGCCAAGTCTGCGGCGTGGGGATCCCCGATCACCGATCCCAGGGGTGAGGTGTTGGAGGAGTGGGCGGTCGAGACCGGCCTGACCGTCCTGAATCGGGGCTCGGTGCACACGTGCGTGCGGCAGCGGGGCGGGTCCATAGTGGACGTGTCGTTCGCAAGCCCCGCTGTTGCAGGCCGTGTGCGCGACTGGCGAGTTGCCGTAGAGGTGGAGACGCTGTCGGACCATCGATATATTCGATTTGACGTCTCCACCCAGCCTGCGGGCGGCGGTCGCCCGCCTGCCCCGCAAATGGACGGTCCTCGCTGGTCGTACAAGAGAATCGACAGGGAACTCCTCGAGGAAGCCGCAATCCTCCAGGCCTGGGTCCGGGAGTCAATGACGAACGAACCCCTCGACGTCGAAGCGGAGGCGCAGTGGTTCCGCGGGGCGATGACGCAAATTTGCGATGCGTCTATGCCCCGCGTCACCCAACCCACAAGGCGCCAGCTGTACTGGTGGTCCGCCGTCATCGCGCAGTTGCGCGTGACGTGTGTGGAGGTGAGACGCCAGTACACCCGATACCGGAGGAGACGTCGTCGGGTTCCGGAGGAAGAGGCCGCGCTGTATGAGGTGTACCGCGCGGCCAAGGAGGCTCTGTGGCTGGCCGTCGGCGAGGCTAAGACTCGAGCCAGGGAGGAGATGTTGTCGACCCTCGACGTGAATCCGTGGGGGCGCCCTTATCGTGCGGTGCGAGGGAAACTTCGTGCCTGGGCGCCCCCACTCACTGAGAGTCTGCAGCCTCAGCTGCTGGAGGAAGTGGTCGCAACGCTCTTCCCTGCCAGAGAAGAGCATGTACCGCCGCCGATGGCTTTGCCCACAGCCGCAGAGCCTACGGATGGGGAGGACGTCAGCGTCCCAGAGGTGACACACGCAGAGATGAGGGCGGCAATAACGCGGCTTCGGGCCAAAACCGTCGCCCCGGGGCCCGACGGGGTTCCCGGTGTCGCGCTTGCCCTCGCTCTGAAAGAGCTAGAGCCCCAGCTGAGAGGACTCTACTCAGCGTGTCTTGAGCAGGGCCAATTCCCTAGTAAGTGGAAAACGGGTCGTCTGGTCCTGCTCAAGAAGGCGGGGCGCCCAGCGGACTCGCCGTCCGCGTACCGGCCCATAGTGCTGCTGGACGAGGTGGGTAAGCTTTTCGAGCGGATTATTGCTGCCCGCCTCGCCGGCCACTTGTACAGAGAGGGGCCGGATCTGGACGACAGCCAGTTCGGCTTTCGGCATGGGCGCTCCACCGTGGACGCCATAATGCGGGTAAGAGTCCTGGCGGAGGAAGCGGTGTCCCGGGGCGGGGTGATGTTGGCGGTGTCCTTGGACATCTCCAACGCTTTCAACACCCTGCCCTGGAGCTGCATTCGGGAGGCGCTGTGTTACCACAGGGTGCCCCCGTACCTCCGCCGCATCGTTGGGGCTTATTTAGCGGAAAGGTGTGTCACCTACTGGGGACGCGACGGCGGAGGCCGGCGCGACATGTCGTGCGGTGTTCCACAGGGTTCGGTCGTTGGCCCACCCCTGTGGAACATCGGGTACGACTGGGTGCTGAGAGGCGAGCTCCAACGGGGGGTGACCTTGGTGTGTTACGCGGACGACACGCTGGTCACGGCCCGGGGGAGCTCGTACAGGGAGGCAGCGTTGCTGGCGACCTCTGCGGTCTCGCAGGTCGTGGGCCGCATACGGCGCCTGGGCCTGGAGGTGGCCCTCAACAAGTCGGAGGCCGTGGTCTTTCACGGCCCCCGGCGGGCGCCGCCGCCGGGATCACATATTGTGGTCGGGGGGACTCCAATTGCTGTCGAGTGCACCATGAAGTATCTCGGATTGGTGCTCGACAGCCGTTGGAGTTTCGGCCCCCATTTCCAGCGGCTGGCGCCCAAGTTGATGGGCGCGGCGGGCGCGCTCGCAACGCTGCTTCCCAATCTGGGGGGCCCGAGCACCGCCTGTAGGAGATTGTACCTGGGGGTCTTGCGATCCATGGCCCTGTACGGGGCCCCGGTGTGGGCCTCGGACCTGACGGCCGGCAGCATCGCGATCCTGCGAAAACCGCAGCGGGCGATGGCCGTCAGGTCTGTCAGGGGGTATCGCACAATCTCCTACGAGGCGGCTTGTGCACTGGCCGGGTCGCCACCCTGGGACCTGGAGGCGAGAGTCCTCGCGTCACTTTACCGGTGGCGCGAGGAGGCGCGGACGCGGGGCGGAGGACCGATGCAGCGAGAGATCGATCTGCGTCGGTCTCAGCTCCGCGAGGTCATGGTGGCGGAGTGGCGGGAGAGGCTTTTGCGCCCTACCGCCGGCCTCGCTACCATCGAGGCGATCCGACCAGTGCTCGAGGAATGGCTCGAGAGGAGGCACGGCTCCCTGTCGTTTCGGGCGACGCAGGTATTCTCGGGGCACGGTTGCTTCGGGAAGTACCTGTGTCGCATAAACAGGGAGCCGGACGCCCGGTGTCATCACTGCGTCCATTGTCTGGAGGACACGGCGCGGCACACGCTGGCAGAGTGTGCCGCATGGGAGGAGCCGCGCCGTGCCCTCGTGACAGAAGTGGGAGCCGACCTAGCGCTGCCGGCCGTCGCTCGCGCGATGGTCGGGAGCGCAGAGTCGTGGGATGCAGTGATCTCCTTCTGTGAAACGGTCATCTCACAGAAGGAGGCTGCGGAGAGGTCGAGGGAGGTGGAAACCGCTCTCCCGACCCGCAGCAGACGTGCCGGGCGTCGGCGGAGGGCGGACAACGCCCTCTTCCGGCCCCCCTGAACGGGTTCAGAGGGACGGCGGACTTGGGGACGTCCGCCGCCCCGCCGAATAACTGGACCCGAGGCGGTGGCGCGTAGTGTTCCGCGCGCGCCCCTATTGGCGTTGCGGGGGGAGTACACCTCGCTCCCCCCGTAGACATGAGGTGGCCCGCAGACGCGGGCCGGCACTAGCCGGGGATCGTGGAAGGCGCAATAGTTCCCATGATCCCCGGTGCAAGTGTGGGAATGGAACACCGGGGTGGTTTTTAGTCGGTTAGAGTCCGACAGACCCCTCCGCCCGCCCCAGGGCGGAGGACATCCGTGTGGATTTTCCACCCCGGCAACAAAAAAAAAAAAAAAAAAAAAAAAAGGTTAGGTTAGGTTAGGTTAGGTTAGGTTAGGTTAGGTTAGGTTTGGAGGGCGTCCGTATAGGGGTCCAGCCCCAGATGAAATATCTGGGGCTGGTGCTGGACGACAGGTGGCGCTTCGGTCCGCATTTCAGCGGGCTGTCGACGCGCCTGTTAAAGGCCGCGGACGCCCTCTCGTGGCTCCTCCCGAACCTGGGGGGGCCCAAGGCAAAATGCCGGCGCCTCTATGCCGGCATCTTGCGGAGCATGGCCCTTTACGGGGCTCCCATCTGGGCGGACTCCCTCCATAGGAGGGAGAATGCGACCGCCATCCGCAGGCCCCAGCGGGCCATTGCACAGCGGGTGGCGAGAGCGTACCGCTCAGTGGGCTTTTCGGCGGCGTGCGCTCTGGCCGGCACCCCTCCGTGGGAGTTGGAGGCGTGGGTGCTCGCCAGAGTGTACGAGTGGTCGGCGCGCCGAAAGGCGCTTGGGGAGCGCCCCATGGGCGAAGAGCGGGAGGCGGTGCGGCGAGAGGCGAAGGACGCCATCGTCCTCCACTGGACGGAGGACCTCGCCAGCGCCGCCTTTGGCCGCCGGACGTTGGACGCGCTCGGTCCGGTCCTGCAGGGCTGGCTCGAGCGGTCCCACGGTTTCCTCTCTTTCCGTCTGGTGCAGGTGTTGTCCGGGCACGGATGTTTCGGATCGCACCTTCACCGGATCGGGAGAGAGGAAACCCCGGCGTGCCACGACTGCGGCGCGGCGGAGGACACGGCGCAGCACACCCTCGAGGTGTGCCCGGCGTGGTCCGAGCTGCGCCGTGGTCTGACCGCGGTGGTCGGACCGGACCTCTCGCTTCCCGGCGTGGTTGACTCCATGCTGGGGAGCGAGGAGGCCTGGTCAGCAGTAGCCTCCTTCTGCGAGGACGTACTCTCGCAGAAGGAGGAGGCGGAGCGGGCGCGGGAGGACGACCCTCTCGCTGCGCCGCTCCGCAGACGGAGAAGGGGGAGAAGGCATCGTGCCCTCCCCCCTCTAGGTGACGGGCGGGCGACAGGCACGGGGGTGCCTCCGCCCGCATTGCACCCGTCACCTCCGTTAGTCATTCCCGACCCCCCACACCCGTGAGGGTGTGAGGGGGTCCTGCCTGGCAATCGTCGGCGGGGGACTGGAAGTAAAGGCTGTGCCGGTTTCCCAGTCCCCTGCCACTCTGACGAAGCGGGAATGCGCTGGGTCGTTTTAGTGGGTATACCGGGTCAGACCCGGGGAGTCCCACATAGCCCTCTCATCCCCCGATGGGAGGGTATGCGTAATGCATTTTTTCCCAGCGCAAAAAAAAAAAAAAAAAAAAAAAAAAAAGGTTAGGTTAGGTTAGGTTAGGTTAGGTTAGGTTAGGTTAGGTTAGGTTAGGTTAGGTGTTGGAGGAGTGGGCGGTCGAGACCGGCCTGACCGTCCTGAATCGGGGCTCGGTGCACACGTGCGTGCGGCAGCGGGGCGGGTCCATAGTGGACGTGTCGTTCGCAAGCCCCGCTGTTGCAGGCCGTGTGCACGACTGGCGAGTTGCCGTAGAGGTGGAGACGCTGTCGGACCATCGATATATTCGATTTGACGTCTCCACCCAGGCTGCGGGCGGCGGTCGCCCGCCTGCCCCGCAAATGGACGGTCCTCGCTGGTCGTACAAGCGAATCGACAGGGAACTCCTCGAGGAAGCCGCAATCCTCCAGGCCTGGGTCCGGGAGTCAATGACGAACGAACCCCTCGACGTCGAAGCGGAGGCGCAGTGGTTCCGCGGGGCGATGACGCAAATTTGCGATGCGTCTATGCCCCGCGTCACCCAACCCACAAGGCGCCAGCTGTACTGGTGGTCCGCCGTCATCGCGCAGTTGCGCGTGACGTGCGTGGAGGTGAGACGCCAGTACACCCGATACCGGAGGAGACGTCGTCGGGTTCCGGAGGAAGAGGCCGCGCTGTATGAGGTGTACCGCGCGGCCAAGGAGGCTCTGTGGCTGGCCGTCGGCGAGGCTAAGACTCGAGCCAGGGAGGAGATGTTGTCGACCCTCGACGTGAATCCGTGGGGGCGCCCTTATCGTGCGGTGCGAGGGAAACTTCGTGCCTGGGCGCCCCCACTCACTGAGAGTCTGCAGCCTCAGCTGCTGGAGGAAGTGGTCGCAACGCTCTTCCCTGCCAGAGAAGAGCATGTACCGCCGCCGATGGCTTTGCCCACAGCCGCAGAGCCTACGGATGGGGAGGACGTCAGCGTCCCAGAGGTGACACACGCAGAGATGAGGGCGGCAATAACGCGGCTTCGGGCCAAAACCGTCGCCCCGGGGCCCGACGGGGTTCCCGGTGTCGCGCTTGCCCTCGCTCTGAAAGAGCTAGAGCCCCAGCTGAGAGGACTCTACTCAGCGTGTCTTGAGCAGGGCCAATTCCCTAGTGAGTGGAAAACGGGTCGTCTGGTCCTGCTCAAGAAGGCGGGGCGCCCAGCGGACTCGCCGTCCGCGTACCGGCCCATAGTGCTGCTGGACGAGGTGGGTAAGCTTTTCGAGCGGATTATTGCTGCCCGCCTCGCCGGCCACTTGTACAGAGAGGGGCCGGATCTGGACGACAGCCAGTTCGGCTTTCGGCATGGGCGCTCCACCGTGGACGCCATAATGCGGGTAAGAGTCCTGGCGGAGGAAGCGGTGTCCCGGGGCGGGGTGATGTTGGCGGTGTCCTTGGACATCTCCAACGCTTTCAACACCCTGCCCTGGAGCTGCATTCGGGAGGCGCTGTGTTACCACAGGGTGCCCCCGTACCTCCGCCGCATCGTTGGGGCTTATTTAGCGGAAAGGTGTGTCACCTACTGGGGACGCGACGGCGGAGGCCGGCGCGACATGTCGTGCGGTGTTCCACAGGGTTCGGTCGTTGGCCCACCCCTGTGGAACATCGGGTACGACTGGGTGCTGAGAGGCGAGCTCCAACGGGGGGTGACCTTGGTGTGTTACGCGGACGACACGCTGGTCACGGCCCGGGGGAGCTCGTACAGGGAGGCAGCGTTGCTGGCGACCTCTGCGGTCTCGCAGGTCGTGGGCCGCATACGGCGCCTGGGCCTGGAGGTGGCCCTCAACAAGTCGGAGGCCGTGGTCTTTCACGGCCCCCGGCGGGCGCCGCCGCCGGGATCACATATTGTGGTCGGGGGGACTCCAATTGCTGTCGAGTGCACCATGAAGTATCTCGGATTGGTGCTCGACAGCCGTTGGAGTTTCGGCCCCCATTTCCAGCGGCTGGCGCCCAAGTTGATGGGCGCGGCGGGCGCGCTCGCAACGCTGCTTCCCAATCTGGGGGGCCCGAGCACCGCCTGTAGGAGATTGTACCTGGGGGTCTTGCGATCCATGGCCCTGTACGGGGCCCCGGTGTGGGCCTCGGACCTGACGGCCGGCAGCATCGCGATCCTGCGAAAACCGCAGCGGGCGATGGCCGTCAGGTCTGTCAGGGGGTATCGCACAATCTCCTACGAGGCGGCTTGTGCACTGGCCGGGTCGCCACCCTGGGACCTGGAGGCGAGAGTCCTCGCGTCACTTTACCGGTGGCGCGAGGAGGCGCGGACGCGGGGCGGAGGACCGATGCAGCGAGAGATCGATCTGCGTCGGTCTCAGCTCCGCGAGGTCATGGTGGCGGAGTGGCGGGAGAGGCTTTTGCGCCCTACCGCCGGCCTCGCTACCATCGAGGCGATCCGACCAGTGCTCGAGGAATGGCTCGAGAGGAGGCACGGCTCCCTGTCGTTTCGGGCGACGCAGGTATTCTCGGGGCACGGTTGCTTCGGGAAGTACCTGTGTCGCATAAACAGGGAGCCGGACGCCCGGTGTCATCACTGCGTCCATTGTCTGGAGGACACGGCGCGGCACACGCTGGCAGAGTGTGCCGCATGGGAGGAGCCGCGCCGTGCCCTCGTGACAGAAGTGGGAGCCGACCTAGCGCTGCCGGCCGTCGCTCGCGCGATGGTCGGGAGCGCAGAGTCGTGGGATGCAGTGATCTCCTTCTGTGAAACGGTCATCTCACAGAAGGAGGCTGCGGAGAGGTCGAGGGAGGTGGAAACCGCTCTCCCGACCCGCAGCAGACGTGCCGGGCGTCGGCGGAGGGCGGACAACGCCCTCTTCCGGCCCCCCTGAACGGGTTCAGAGGGACGGCGGACTTGGGGACGTCCGCCGCCCCGCCGAATAACTGGACCCGAGGCGGTGGCGCGTAGTGTTCCGCGCGCGCCCCTATTGGCGTTGCGGGGGGAGTACACCTCGCTCCCCCCGTAGACATGAGGTGGCCCGCAGACGCGGGCCGGCACTAGCCGGGGATCGTGGAAGGCGCACTAGTTCCCATGATCCCCGGTGCAAGTGTGGGAATGGAACACCGGGGTGGTTTTTAGTCGGTTAGAGTCCGACAGACCCCTCCGCCCGCCCCAGGGCGGAGGACATCCGTGTGGATTTTCCACCCCGGCAACAAAAAAAAAAAAAAAAAAAAAAAGGTTAGGTTAGGTTAGGTTAGGTTAGGTTAGGTTAGGTTAGGTTAGGTTAGGTTAGGTTAGGTTTTTTTTTTTTTTTTTTTTTTTTTGTTTTTGGCAGGAGTGGGAAATCCCCGCGGACACCTCGACTATCCCACAGGAATTTCTCCTGTGAGACAGTCGAGGTAGTGCCGGACTCGAACCGGCTAAAAACCACTCCTGCCTTTCCAGTGCCCTCTGACATTATCAGAGCCGTTTAGTTTCTTTTATTTAGTTGGCTACTGTTGCTTCAATTTACATCTTTATATAAGAATCCGGAGAGACCTCCTCTCGGTATGGACAACTACATCTTGCATCATTACCAATTTAAACTATACCTATTATATACTACACTGACGATTAATTTTAGCTGTTCTTTGCTACCAAAACCCCCCCCCATTTCAAAAGTTAATTAATTTCGACATAATACTTAATAATACTTAAATTATATAACCATTATATATTAAATATTGTTATTTATTTCTGCATATGACCAAAGTTGCAATTTGTATGCAGTATTTTAAAAATGTTTCTCGGGTTTTTCCCGCCATCAGGTTTGGGAGATTTTGGGCAACGAGCTCTACACCAAGCCGCTGTTCTGCCTCGAATCTGGCCCTTGCGGTGATGGGGCACTCCAATAATACGTGGAGCACCGTCTCTTCCTTGCCAGGCTCGCAAGCGCACGATGGGCTCTCTTTACACTTGAACCGACTCAAGTATGCAGAGAACCCACCGTGCCCCGTGAGTATCTGCGTGGCGATGCCCGTGGGGATCATTTTGCGCACGATCCTGTACGCCACTATCGCGTCCGGGAAGAAAATTTTTGTGCCCGAGGCAGTTTCACCTGATCCGTACCTCCCGTTCCATTCGTCAAGCGTCTCCGACCGGATTCTTCGCTTGACGAATGATACGGGGCACAGATCATAGTCCGGCCTCTTCTTCGACTTCAGTGCGGCCTCCTTCGCCAGCTGGTCTGCTCGCTCGTTCCCCTCCAACCCTGCGTGGGCCTTAATCCAGAACAAGGAGACACTCTTGTTCTGGAGCCTACAGCGTCGGATGGTGTCCCTGGTTTCCACTGCCAGGGGATGGGGGGAACTTACGTTCGCAACTGACTGAAGGGCCGCCATGGAGTCGCTGAAGATGCCGAACGTGGTTTCACCACTCTCGAGCACCTCTCCTGCCGCCTTCCGTAGGGCCAGAAGTTCTGCCTGGTAGACGGTACAGTAAGACGGCAAAGCAAGTTTGAGGGCCTTAGTTTCGGCGGCACCATTCCACAAGGATAGCGCCGCTCCGACTCTGCCCTCAATCTTGCTGCCGTCTGTGAATATACGCACAGCGAAATCGCTGTGGTTGTTATATTGTTCCTCGTCTACCAGGCTACCAAACTCCAGTTTTACTTGGTCCGCGGGGTGCGGAGCCTCAGTCGCTGGAGCCATCCGTTCAATCTCCCTCCCTCCTAGCACCGGCTGGGGTACACCCCTTTTGGCTCCGTACAACGCAGCCGCTTCCCGTATACGGAGGTCGAGTGGGAGTATACCAGCCAGCACCAGTGCCGAGTTTAGGGAGACCGTGCGGTAGGCTCTACACAGCTTCTGGGCAAACCCCCTCTGGACCACGTTTAGCTGTTTTATGACCCCCAGTTTGTTGGCAGCAGGTGCCCATGCGCTTGCGGCGTACAGGATCGTAGGTTCCACTGCAGCGGTATATATTGCCCTTATCACCTCCGGATGCAAACCCCAACTGATACGGGCTGCTCTGGCCAGCTGCTTGTACATAGCTATGGCCTTTTTACAGACCATAGCTACATGTTTGTTGAAGGTGAGTTTGGCATCAATGGTAAGCCCCAGTATTTTGACATCTTGGGACATCCCAATGTCGATCCCCCCCATGCTCAAACGCGGCGTGTCATATTTCAGCCTTCGCGTTAGAACCATCGCACAGGTTTTGTGCGGTGCGAATTTGAGCCTATTTCTGACACCCCACGTTCGAACATGTTCGAGAGCGGCATTGGCCTGTCCCTCAATTTCCAGTGCTGTGTCCCCGTCGAATACCATCACCACATCGTCGGCAAATGCTTGGCAATAATCTCCCCTGCTCTCTAGCTGTTTAAGAAGCGGGTCCAGAATCAAGTTCCAAAAAATGGGCCCTCCTATCGAGCCCTGAACGCACCCTTTGCTGGTACTTTGCCTGCTTTCTTCACCGGCGTATCTCACTGTGACCACCCTGTCGCTGAGATAGCTGCTGACTACCCGTCTCAGATTCACAGGACACTTTTCCTCAGCCAATCGTACTTTGATACTGGGCCACCACGCACTGTCGAATGCTCCCTCAATATCCAGTGACACGAGCGTGACAATCTTTTTCTGTGTCAGCTTCGTGCGGATGTGCTGCACTAGGGTATAGAGAGAGTCTTCAGTGCTTTTTTGGGGCATAAAGCCGTATTGGCGAGTACTTATCCTGGGTAGTAAGTAAAATTTGAGACGGGCAACCAGCATCTTTTCGTACACTTTCCCCAGGACAGGCAATAGCCCAATCGGCCTGTACGACTTGGGTACGGTGTACGAGTCTTTGCCCG
This sequence comes from Xestia rhomboidea, assembly GCA_963853795.1. Lineage (NCBI taxonomy): Eukaryota > Metazoa > Arthropoda > Insecta > Lepidoptera > Noctuidae > Xestia > Xestia rhomboidea. The sequence continues at coordinate 17,694,710 of OY970778.1, forward strand.
GCTTTCTTAGCACGACCACCGTAGCTTCCTTCCAGATCTTCGGGAAGTGGTGTAGCGCCAGGCACTTGTTCAGCAGTGCCAAGAAGTAGTTGGGGTCACAGTGAACCGCGTGACTACAGATGTCCGCCGTGAAGCCATCGGCTCCCGGGGCCTTTTTTGGGTTGAATGATCCCATAGACCTATCAAGCTCGCTTAGGGTAAACGGTGGGTCATGTCGTTCATCATGGCTCCATGCGTTTACCATTTCTGCCCGTTCTCTTATTTGGCGATGGTCTATGGTATCATCCTCCTCTCGGTCCTCGGGGTAGAACGTCTCGGCCAACAGCCTCACGGAACCCCTCGCATCCAGTGGCTGTCCACCCATCTGTAGTGGCAGGTCCTCTTCTCTCTTTCCAATCCTTCCCATTACCCTGTAGATCCCTTCCCAGACCCCTTCTCTGTCCTGCTTCCCACAGAACTCCTTCCAGCTCTCAGTTGCGGCTTTCGTCACTGCTTCCTCATATCTTTCCCTTTCCTTTTTGTACAGGTCTACAACCATCGCTCTTCGGACCGGCGCTGCGTTCCTGACTCTGCGTTTCCTGGTGGCGACCAGCCTCTTCATCTCAGCGAGCTCCTCAGACCACCACGGCAAGGTAAGTATTTCTGTGTTGTTTTTCCCCGGAATTGTGTGTTGGCATGTGTGTGTAATTGCTTGTGTGTATGTGTTTATTTGTATTTCTAAATGATGTGTGTGTGTAACATTTGAGAGTTCCGCAAGGGTCAAATTCTTTTCCTGCATAATTTGAGACAGTTTCTCACGAAACTGGCTCCAATTGGCCTTCTTTGTATTGTAGATCCTTGTGGTCCTCTCAATGTTTATGCCTTTGGATTTAGTAAGGTTAATGCCGAAAGTAATGCCGTTGTGGTCGGAACTCGTGAGACCCTCGTCGATTTGCCAGCCGTCCACCAAGTCCAGCATGTCCGCCGAACAGGCCGTCACGTCTACGTGGCTGCAGTACCTAATGCCACCCCGAATGGTGTCGAAGGTGGGTATATCCCCAGTGTTGAGGATCTGGAGCCCCAGCTCCCCCAGCGCTCCACACATTTGCGCACCCCTCATATCTTCGCTGCTGCTACCCCACCAGGTACTTTTCGCATTCGCGTCTCCTCCAATAACCAACCTGCTAGAGCCCAGCTCTCGCTCTATATGACGTAGGTGCTCCAGGTATGGCTCAATGGGCTTGTCGGGCTCGAAGTAGAGGGACACCAGCGTGATCGTCCAGGCTCTGGTTCGGACTCCCACCACAACGATGTTGTTTGTGGTGAGTTGCGGGTACTGTAAGACGTCCAAGTCTTTGTCAAAGACGGCTATTGCTGCCTTTACAGTCCCTTCTCCTCCCTCAGAGCTCTGGAAAACCCTTACGCCCCGATGACCTCTCATTCTTCTTACCCCACCCACGTAGGGCTCCTGGAGCAACGCTACTTCGAATTTGCGCTTTGTCGCCTCCAGCAAAAGTTCGTTGGTAGCTAGCTGACTTCGTTGCAGGTTGGCCTGGACCATTTTGTACCTAGTAGTGGTTCGGGGACGCCCTTAGCAGTACGCTATGGAAGCTCGGGCCAATCCATCCCACCTCCTACGCACCGGGCAGTCGCTACTGAATGCGTTGTGCCCAGTGTTCCCCAACTTGGATCTGGTGCAGTTTATGCACGCCGCCGCCTCACCAGTTAGTCGGTTTGGGCAATCCGCTCTGAGATGTGAGCCGCCGCAGTGACTACACGGGTCGGCTGGCTCCTTACAGAGGCGTTTGCCGTGACCGTACGCAAGGCAGCGGGTACACTGCACCAGTGGCGTCTGGTCTTCGACGCGGATCCTCTGGAGGTCGATGCGAAGTTTTCCTGCATCGATTGCTCGCCTCCAGATCATTGGGGACACACTGAGCACAACGTGGTTCATATGCGGGTTTCGGGTACGCCTTCTGTACTTTATAGCGGTCCTTTGGTCCCCGTCGTCGAGGTCGTGGAAAATCTCCCGGTTCTGATTCTTCAGGGCTTTTATGACCTCTTCGTCGCTGTGTATTTTCAACACGTCCCTGAGAATCAGAAGCGGGTCCCGATTCTTCACTTCCTCGACAACGAGGTTTCCTCCAGCCGCCTCCAACCGCTCCTTCACTTTGCGTCTCTCTTCCTGTGTTGCGCACCCCATGATTATCTTCCTATCTTTGGCCTTCCTGACTTTCTCAATGCGCACCCAGCCCTCCTTCGCGTCCACCGCCTTCCTCACCCTTTCTAGGATTTCATCCCCTGTTTCCATCTCTTGTGTCGAGGAGACGACCACGGAGTGCAGCGTCGTTCGCTCCAGGTCTTGTGCCCCGGTGTGGCCTTTACTGACGGCTGCTACATTCGCGTAGGTCGTCTCCCCCACACTTTCCTTGCTAGCCAGACTATGCTGGAGCCTTTCCAATTTCTCGGAGTTGTCTCTCAACTCCGAGATGTGCTCCTTCAGACTGTTTAGAAGCTCAGTCTGGCCAGCAAGAACCTCGACGGAGATGTGATGGGGACTACGGTCAGCGGTGGGTGGGGGCTCCGGTACGGTAGAGGGTGCGGCAGGGCCCTTATCACGCTCAGACTCCTTGACCAGCTCATAAAGCCTGTTTATGGCCTCGAGCACCGCAGTCTTGATGTCGGTCCTGAGGTTGCGAGAGTTGCCTATATTAAGCTTGGCCTTGTTCAGGCACGCTCTCGCCTCCTCAGTGCGACTGCGGCGCCCTGCCTCAGGCTTCTTGAGCGGTCTTGCGGCATCAATGGTAGGTCGGCGCGTTCCCGGAGTGGCAGGGACCTCCTGCGAGGCAGAAGGAGTGTTTTCTCCAAACGAGATTCTCCTCCTCGCATCGGCAGGCGAAGGCCCCGCTTTCTCCGCCAATCGCGGCGAGCTACCAGAGCCGTGGGTCTTCACGGTGCTGGATGGGGTGCGGAACATGGTTTGGATTGGTGACCAGATTTAATCGGAAAGACCCCTGTAAAGAGGGGGTCGATGCTAATTATCTGCGCTCACGGAAAGTATTTTGTCAGATGGACACTGTACTTCTGTGACCCTGTAAAGAGGGGAACACAGTAGTAATATAAATCTAAAAATCAAATAAAAATATAAAAAGCGGATATATATAGTCGCAAATTGCGTGTCCCTGTAAAGGGGGGTACACAGAAGATAATAAAAATAACTTGAAAATTAAATTAAACTAATTAAACTAACACGAATAGAACTAATAAAAGATATTAATAATAATTAATACTGTCATAAAATATTGTGAGCCTTACGGACTCGGTCAAATAATGTTAAAATAACAAGAAATAATTTAAAACACTTCAAAACCCCTTACAGAAGCAAACCCTAACAAAACATGAAATAAAAATAAAAAAGTAAAAAATTTGCCAAAATCCCACGTCTACCGTCTTCCTATAGGCCAGAGGGCGGGTGGGTGGGCAAAATTTTTTCGAGCTAGGGGCGCGGGCGGGGTGTCCAGAGACGCGTCTCCGCGCGGGCTAGCTAAATATGGAATAAAAACGGGTAGGTGCCGAACAAAAATTTGGAGTTTTGGTCAAAAAACCAGTTTTTGAACCAAAAAATTTTGATTTTCACCCCACAGCCTGGAGACCGGGACACGGAACGCGAACCAGAATTCAGGGATGAAGGGTGAGTACTATTTATACTATAAACTGAAACTATTTTTGCAAAAAATTTGGAAGAAACACTAAATTTTGAGGATTTACTTTGAAAAATCGAAAAATTCCTAAGTGCGGTAAGGGATGAAGTCCTGACGCGCGTGTAAGTGCGTGCGATATGGTCAGTACGTAGGCGGAGGCCTAGTTTAGTCTAAATCCGCTGAAAACAGCTTCAAAATCGCACGTCTGGAAGCGAAGATATCAACGGGTTAGGTTAGGTTAGGTTAGGTTAGGTTAGGTTAGGTTGGGCCGTCGCCAGATGTCGTGCGGTGTTCCACAGGGCTCGGTTCTGGGCCCACCCCTGTGGAACATCGGATACGACTGGGTTTTGCGGTGCGAGCTCCCGCCGGGAGTGAACCTGACGTGTTATGCGGACGACACGCTGGTCACGGCCCGGGGGAGCTCGTACAGGGAGGCAGCGTTGCTGGCCACGGCTGCGGTCTCACAGGTGGTGAGCCGCATACGACGCCTGGGCCTGGAAGTGGCCCTCAACAAGTCGGAGGCCATCGCTTTCCATGGCCCCCGACGGGCACCGCCGTTGGGATCACACATCGTGGTCGGGGGGGTCCGGATCGCTGTCGAGTCAACCATGAAGTACCTTGGATTGGTGCTCGACAGCCGTTGGGACTTCGGCCCCCACTTTCAGCGGCTGGTGCCCAAGTTGATGGGCGCGGCGGGCGCGCTGTCAACGCTGCTTCCCAATTTGGGGGGCCCGAGCTCCGCCTGCAGGCGGTTATACGTCGGGATCGTGCGATCGATGGCCCTTTATGGGGCCCCGATATGGGCGACCGACCTGACGGCCCGCACTATCGCAGTCCTGCGCAGACCGCAGAGAGCGATGGCCGTCAGGGTCGTACGGGGATATCGCACGATCTCGTACGAGGCGGCTTGCGTACTGGCCGGATCCCCGCCGTGGGACCTGGAGGCGAAGACCCTCGCGACACTGTACCAGTGGCGCGAGGGGGCCAAACATCGGGGCGAGAGGCTGGTGCACCGACAGATCACGGTGTACCGGTCTCAGCTCCGACAGGTCATGGTGGCGGAATGGCGGGGGAGGCTCGAGCTTCCCACCGCCGGCCTCGACACAATCGAGGCGATCCGGCCAGTACTCGACGACTGGCTCGGGAGGAAGCACGGCTCCCTGACTTTTCGGGCGACGCAGGTGCTCTCGGGGCACGGTTGCTTCGGGAAGTACCTGTGTCGCTTAAGCAGGGAGCCGGACGCCCGGTGCCATCACTGCGTCCACTGCACGGAGGATACGGCGCGGCATACGCTGGCCGAGTGTGCCGCGTGGGACGAGCCGCGCCGTGCCCTCGTAGCAGAGGTTGGAGAAGACCTGTCGCTGCTGGCCGTCGCTCGCGCGATGGTTGGCAGTGCAGAGTCCTGGGACGCAGTGGTGTCCTTCTGCGAAACCGTCATGTCGCAGAAGGAGGCTGCGGAGAGGTTGAGGGAGGTCGAGACCGCTCTCCCGACCCGCAGCAGACGCACCGGGCGTCGGCAGAGGGCGGACAACGCCCTCTTCCGGCCCCCCTAAATAGGTCCAGGGGCGACGGATTCGGGGACATCCGTCGCCCCCCATGACACTGGACCCGAGACGGCGGCGCGTCGTGTTCCACGCGCGCCTCTCAGAGACGTAGCGGGGGGAGTTTTACACCTCACTCCCCCCGGGACGAGGCCCGCAGGTCGAGCGGGCCGGCACTAGTCCGGGGCAGCGGAAGTCGCATCAGATCCCGCTGCCCCCCGACGCAAGTGTGCGATGGAACACCGGTGTGGTTTTAGTCAGTACGAGTCTGACAGACCCCTCCGCTCTCCCCAGGGCGGAGGACATCCATTGAGGATTTCCACATCGTAAAAAAAAAAAAAAAAAAAAAAGGTTAGGTTAGGTTAGGTTAGGTTAGGTTAGGTTTTTTTTTTTTTTTTTTTTTTTTTTTTTTTTTTTTTTTTTTTTTTTTTTTATTACTTCTACCTCCAACATAATCGGAGCCTATGCTAGGCTTAACATTCATACAAGTTCTCGCTATTATTCCTCTCGCACTTTCATTCTGCATACTTTGTCTTTCTTTCATTCCTTCTTCTTTCTGTCTCTAAGGGTAGGACGCCCTTCTACTTTCCCTATTCTGTACTCTACTCCATTTTCTTATTTTTATTTTGGGTGTAACGCATCAACACAACTGTTTTTATTATTCTTCTACAGTGGTTCTTACATTAATTTAGTCTTACATTATATTTTGTTGTAGCTAGCGACAATCTTAATACTATTTTTATTTCTATTACATGTTTCTTAGGTCTACTTTTAGTTTCTATTCCTTATTACTATTACAATTAATGATTGTTTGCACCGTTACAACTATACAATCAAATCAGTAACAATCTTACTACTACTTTTATTTCTATTACATGTTTCTTAGGTCTACTTTTATTTTCTATTCCTTATTACTATTACAAATAATGTTGTTTGCACCTTAACATCTATCTCACATTTCATTCTTACTTCTATTTACATGATCCTTATGACTACTTCTATTTCCTATTCCTTAAATACTAGTACATTATTTTGTGGGTTCAGATCATAAGCCTTCTCATTTCTATTACAGTTTATGCGACTACTGTCACTAGTTTTTCAGTATGGCAACATATTAATAATTATACATATTTATCCATTTCTTGGCGTTTCTGAACAGATTTTGTTACGTCTGTTTTTCAATGCTTGACCCTAATATTCTATACAATATTATGTAAGCATTTTTTCTTATGCAGTTTTGTTCCTTTTTATCACTCTTTCACATATTTTAACGCAATATTCCAGAAACAACTCTCTCTTTTTACCCTTCATAATCAGCCACACATTTTCGGCATCGAGTTTGGTGTCGAGTACATGCTCAGCCACAAGTCTTTCTTGGTCAAAAACGGGACAACTGAACAATACATGTGGCACCGTCTCATCTATTTCAGGATCACAGATGCACGATGGGCTCTCCTTGCACTTGAAGCGATTCAAGTATTCCGAGAACCCACCGTGCCCGGTCATGATCTGGGTTGTTACGTTGTTAATTTTGCACTTCCTGATTATCCTGTAGGCCGCCACCGCATCCGGGAAAAACAATTTGGTCACAGAAGCAGTTTCTCCGGAGCTGTATCTTTGGTTCCATACGTCAAGAGTTGCCGTACGAATGCATCGCTTGACGTAAGAAACCGGACACAAATCGTAATCAGGCTTTCGTTTGGAACCCTCAGCGGCTCTCTTGGCAAGTTCATCGGCCCTCTCATTTCCTTCCAACCCCGCATGGGCTTTGATCCAAAACAATGTAACAGCCTTGTTTTGGATCGACAGGGACCTGAGGTTGGCCCTTGCCTCTACTGCCAGGGGGTGGTGTCGATTATAATTCTGTATGGTTTGGAGGGCCGCCATAGAGTCACTGAAGATTCCGAACGATTGCGCACTGTGCTTTGTGATCTCCCTGGTTGCGACGCATATCGCCAGAAGCTCAGCCTGGTAAACGGTGGAGTAGTGTGGGAGAGCAAGCTTGAGAGCTTTGGTTTCGGTGTCACCAGTCCATACGGATAGTGCCGCTCCAACCTTGCCCCCAATCTTGCTCCCGTCCGTGAAGATACGAACTTCAAGTTCGTTCTGGGCATCTAGTTGCTCTTGGTTTACCAGGCTTACGAGCTCTAGCTCAGCGCGCTCTGCAGGGTGTGGAGCTTCCATTGCCGAGGCGGTCTGCTCGACGCTCCTGTCACCAAGTGCTGGCTGAGGCACCCCTCTCCTGGCCTCGTAAAGCGATGCCGCTTCGCGGACTCGCAGGTCGAGAGGTAGTATCCCAGCCAACACCAGCGCGGAGTTTAAGGAGACCGTCCGGTATCCTTTGCACAGCTTTTGCGCGATGCCCCGCTGGACTGCTCCCAACTGCTTTTTAATGCCTAGCTTCTCGACGGCCGGAGCCCATACGCTGGCGGCGTACAGGATGATTGGTTCGACGGTGGCCACATATATTACTCTGATGACCTCAGGGTGAAGCCCCCAGCTGGTCTTTGCTGCCCTGGTTAACTGCTTGTGGATGCCTATTGCCTTTCTGCATACATTTGCGACGTGTGCGTTGAAAGTCAGCTGTTTGTCGATGGTGACACCCAGGATTTTGATCTCGTTGGACATGGCAATGTCGATCCCGCCCATGCTCAGGCGTGGGGTGTCGTATTTCAGTTTACGCGTTATGACCATTGCGTTGGTCTTCTGTGGGGCAAATTTTAGTTTGTTTTGTTCGCCCCACGCCTGAACATGTTCGAGAGCGGCATTGGCACGTCCCTCGATCTCCAACGCTGTGTCACCATCGAAAATCAGCACGACGTCGTCTGCAAAAGCCTGGCAATAGTCATCCCTATTTTCCAAGCTCTTCAACAGCGGGTCCAGCAACAGGTTCCAGAGTAATGGTCCCCCAATGGACCCCTGGACACAGCCCTTGCTTGTGGCCTTGCAGCACTCTTCACCTGCGTACCTGACCCTGACCCTTCGGTTTTTGAGATAGCTGTCGATGACCCTCCTCAAGCCGACTGGACACTGTTCCTCAGCCAGACGGACCCTTATGGCTGGCCACCATGCGCTGTCGAAGGCTCCCTCTATGTCTAATGATACTAGTACTATTATTTTCTTCTGTTGCAACTTGCCGCGTATATGTTGCATCAGTGCATAGAGGGAGTCTTCGGTGCTCTTCTGGGGCATGAATCCATACTGGCGAGTACTCATCCTGGGAATCAGATGAAACTTGAGGCGGGCCACCAACATCTTCTCGTATATTTTTCCAAGAATTGGTAATAGGCCGATGGGTCTGTACGCCTTTGGGGTGCTGTAGTCTGTTTTACCAGGCTTCCTCAAAATGATCACAGTAGCTTCTTTCCAAATTTCGGGGAAGAGGTGGATTCTCAAGCAGCCATTCAGGAGAGCTAAAGCTACCTCTGGGGCACCTCTAATGGCCTGGCAACAGATGTCGGCGGTAAAACCGTCTGCTCCTGGCGCTTTTTTAGGGTTAAATGACTCGCACGCGGCCATTAGTTCAGCCATCGTGAATGGTGGCTCGCATGGTTCACCTTGCCCTCCAACATTCACGATCTCGGCCTTTTTTCTTGTAAGACTGTGGCAGGTGCTGTCGTTACTTGAGTGATCCTCTGGGTAAAAAGTTTTCGCCAGCAGTTTTACAGAGCTTTTTGCATCCAAGACCTCCCCATCCTTCACTAGTGGCTGATCCTCTCCTCTTCCCTTTGTCCTACCTATCACCCGATAGATGCCTTCCCAAACCCCTTCTCTATCCTGCCTCGAGCAGAAGTTTTTCCAGCTCTCGATTTCGTCTTTGGCTGCTTCCGTCTCATACTCAACTTTCTTTTTCAGGTATTCTTCGACGACCTTCGCTCTTCGGACTGGCGCAGCACACCTGACTCTGCGCTTGCTGGTAGTGACCTCTTTTTTCATCCTCTCGAGTTTGTCGGACCACCACGGCAAAGTAAGCACTTCGTTTGTTTTCTTAATAGGCATTGTTAAAGTGCATGCGTCTTTTATTAATTTAGTATAAAGATTTGTGATTGAATTTAATTGCTCGGCCGTATTTAATTTATTAGTTTCAAGTTTGTTAATTTTGTTTGCTTGCAGTAATTGGCCGAGTTTCTCACGAAACTCAGGCCAATTCGCTTTTTTTGTATTGAATATCCTAGTTGTTCGGTTGACTTGAATGCCTTTTGACCTTTTTAGTTTAATGTTAAAAACAATGCCGTTGTGGTCCGAGCTCGTGAGGCCCTCGTCTACCCTCCAGTCGTCCACTAGGTCCAGGATGTCGGTTGAGCATACTGTGATGTCAACGTGACTGCAGTATCGTATCCCCCCTCTGGTCGTGTCGAAGGTCGGAATTTCCCCTCTGTTGAGTATGTTCAGGTCCAGCTCATCGAGGACTCCAGAAACTTCTTCGCCTCTGCGATCAATGGACAGGCTTCCCCACCAGGTACTTTTGGCGTTTGCATCTCCTCCAAGAATCAACCTCCCGGGACCCACCTCTTTCTCAATGCGTTTGAGGTGCTCGAGGTATGGTCCAATTGGCTGGTCCGGCTCAAAGTAAAAGGAGACTAGTGTGATCCTCCAGGCACTGGTTCGGATTCCCACCACGGTGATGTTGTTCGTGGTGAGTTTCGGGTACTGTTCGACGATGAGATCTCGATCAAAGACCGCTATTGCGGCCTTGACAGTCCCTTCTCCGGTGTCAGTGCTCTGAAAGATCCGAACGCCTCTATGACTCCTCATTACTTTAGCCCCGCCCACGTATGGTTCCTGGAGGAGAGCAATGGCGATCCGGCGATTGTTCGCTTCAATCAGAAGCTCGTTGGTCGCCAGCCTTTTCCGCTGGAGGTTGGCCTGTACCAGCCTGTAGGGGTTTGGGTTGGCGTGGGTGCCCTTAGCAATACGCTACTGTGGACCTGGCTATCTCATCCCACTTACCGCGTGTTGGACAATCTGAGCTAAAGGCGTTGTGGCCAACGTCCCCGAGCTTGGCCCCTGTGCAGTTCCGGCATTTGGGTGAGACACCCGTTAAGAAGTCGGCACACTCTGCTTTCATGTGTGGGCCGCCGCAGTGACTGCACAGGTCAGCCGGCTCTTTGCAGTATCTTTTGCCGTGCCCGTAGCCCAGACAGCGCGTGCACTGCACTAGTGGGGTCTGGTCTTCGACCCTTACGCGCTGGAGGTCCACGTGCAGGCATCCGAGCTCCGTAGCCCGTCTCCAGATGGTTGGTGAGACGCTGACCACAACGTGGCACGTGTGTGGGTTCCTGGTCCTCCTCCGGAACTTTACCACCACCCTGTCCTCCTCCTTGTCGAGGTTGTGAAAAACGTCTCGATTTTGATTCCTCAGAGCCTTGAGAACGTCCTCGTCTGAATTGACAGTTAGGACGCTCCTGAGGATCAACATGGGGTCTTTGTTTTTCACCTCCTCGACATGGAGATCCTGCCTATCTCTTGCTAATCTTTCCCTAAGTTTGTCCCTTTCTGCAGTTGTCTGAAAGCCCATAATAATTTTCCTATCTTTCGCTTTCCTCACCTTTTCGACCTTTATCCAGCCTTCCTTTGCGTCTGTTGCCTTGCGCACCTTCTCCATGACTTCGTCCCCAGACTCCGTCTCGTCTGTGGAGGTAACCACTATAGAGTGGAGCGTACTTCGCATCGGGTTCGCTTTTCCGCTGTGGGTTACACTCGCATAGGTGTTGATGGCGGTGCAACTTTGCAAAGTCTCTTTGTGCTGCTCGATTGCTGCCTTCAGCTCCTCCATCCCCTTGGAGTGGCTTTCCAGCAGCAATGAGTGGCTCCTTATTTGAGCCTCGATTTGGTGGTTTTTCGGGCTTGAGTCGACTAGGCTAGTGAAGGTGAGGTTGGTGGCAACGCCTTCGGACTGTGTATTGTCGCCCACTCTTTTTATCTTTGCCGATTTTTCGGCCTCCTTTACCAGCTGGAACATCCGGTCCAGCACCTCGGTAATGCCGGTTTTAATTTCTGTTTTAGTGTTCCTCGAGGTGCCGAGCAGGACTTTTGCTCTGGACAAGCAGGCCCTCGCCTCTGCCGACCGGTCCGCGTATTGTGGTTTCGGCGGCGAGTGCACCTGTACAAGCCTCGGTTGGGGAGGCTTCTGTGGAAGTTTCGCAGGGCCAGCCTGCACCGTCTTAGTGGCTAACGGGGGGGTTGCGTTCGCGCTGGAGGGCCCCGCGGCCTCCCATTCTCCGACGCTGCGTCTCACGTTTGGAGGCGATACCGACGGTTTCGGCGATTTTTCGCCCTCGGCTGGCTTCGCCTTGAGTGGGGTCCTAATTCCTATCATATCGTTGGAGGTTTGCGTCAGAGTGTAAAAAGGTAGAAAACGAAAATAATAAAAAGGTAAAGGTGTATAATAAAATAAAATAAAATATAAAAAGTTCAGATTGCAAAATCTTATCAAGTCTGAGCTCTATGTAGTGCAATTTTACGGTCAGTCTTTAGTTCTATGAACGGGTCAAGCACCGAAAGCAAGCGAGAAAACTCTCAAAAGTCAAAAAACTACAAAAAATATCACGACTCTTAAGGGACTCTATGTAGAGTCGTTTTGTCACGTTCAGTGGATAGCTCTCACTGAGCCCTCCCAGATGAACCCAAACTCGGTATGGTTACACCAAGGGGTTTCGGAGATATCCCAACTTAAAAAGTTTGGTTTTTTGCCAAAAATAAAACCAAAAGTGGTTACAGGAGGATATCTTCGGAACTACCGGTCCAAAAACCCCGGTGTTTGGGCTTTCCGAAATTGGCTCTGCGAGACCAATCCACCGGAACGGTTTTCAGGCTGAAAAATCTTAATGTCCTGAAAACGCCTGAAAAATGTCTAATGTTATACCCTAAGCCCTACTGATATGTCTAGCGAAGACCCCAGCCCTCTACGACTCTCCGTTGGGAAGCTATGGCCGTCTAAAGTTTTTACAAAATGGCCGCGGAGCTGTCAATGTCGTTCTTTGACCCCGGATAACTTCCCTCTGGAAAGCCGCAGACCCCTCGAGTTTGGGCTCTCCTAACTCGGCCTGAGCTCCGCTGTCCGCTGAAACCACTTTCAGGGTCCTGAAAATTTTCAGCCCCAAACCGCCTGAAAACGTGGGGTGAAAGGGACGGAAGGTCCCTGAGTGTAAAACCAAAAACCGCAATCACCCACGACCTCTGGTTCAAGAGTTATGGCGGTTTGAAACTAAACAAAATGGCCGCCGAGCTGTCAAATGTCTTATTAAAACGTCCGTAACTTCTAAACCCTACGTCGCAGAAGGACGGGGTTTTGGACCTACAGCTCGGCGTCACTTCAGGTATGTCCCGAAAGCAGTTTCAGCGACAAAATTCTTTGAGGCCTGAAATGGCCTGAAAATTATCGACACGGAAAGTTGGCGGCGCGCCACTAGTTCGAGTGGAAATCCGGTGTCAATCGGACCAACAGTTCCCGAGCTATCACAATCTAAAGATTAAAACCCAAAAACCAATATGGCGCGTTTTTGTCAAAAAAGCCAAACGCAGTGTTATATGGCCCGTGTTTGGGCTTATGTGAGTCCAAACAAGGTATCTTAACACAATTAAAATATAAAAAAGTGGATTTTTCCAATTAATACAGAATTATTAGCAAAAAACATATAAAATTCGATAGCTTTTAAACCATTTGACAGAAAATTTTGGAAAAATATGTTAAAAATACCTTAATTAAAGAGCTATCAGGTACAGAAAATAAAAGTTTAAAAAACTGAAAACAAGCGTGAAAATTTTTGAAAATATTATTTTCCTGAAAAATTTCTAAAATCTTAAAAACTACTCGATCTAAAAATCTAAAACTTAAAGTCTCTATTGGTCTCGTAAGCGCGCAGCAGGCTGAAGTTAAAAATCTTGAATATGATGATGTAAGCCGGAGATACAAGGGTCTAAAGTTTACAACTTTAAACTGTCATATAAAATCTCCCAGCAGTCTTAAAATTCTAAAAATAGTTGCACTCGCCTTGTGTTGTAACAGTCCAGGTTGTGTTTAAATTTCGTGCCGCTGACTCAACTCCTTCAGCGTTTTCAGGACACGTGGTTTTTTGAATTTCCTGAATAACTCGCCAGGGCGCGATGTCAGGAAGGTTTTGAAGGGTCCAGATGATCCGGAACCACGATGTCCACCAATTTCCAATAAAAAAGGAGGGGGTCGTCGATCTCGTTCTGGCAGCGTTTGCGTTTTTGTAAAATGCAATTTTCAGTTAACCTCTAAAAAGAGGTTTTTTCGCGAATAACTTTTCAGGCACTGCAGACCGGCACAATTTGGGAGCGGCACTTTATGCGGCACAGATTTCCGCATCCAAAGACACTTCACTCTTTTTAATCCGATCAGAAAAACCAATTAAAACGAATTTTTTCGTGCGGAGCGCATGGGGTTTTGCTGCTTCCAGCTCGACAGACCGAGTGCAACTGGGTTTTTTTTTTTTTTTTTTTTTTTTTTTTTTTGTTTTGGCAGGAGTGGGAAATCCCCGCGGACACCTCGACTATCCCACAAGAATTTCTCTTGTGAGACAGTCGAGGTAGTGCCGGACTCGAACCGGCTAAAAACCACTCCTGCCCCAGCCAGTGTCCCTCTAACATAATCAGAGTCCTTGACATCTGTCTTGTTTAGTTTGTCTACATTTCTTGGTGGCCGGAGAGACCACATGATGTACGGTTTGGTTTTGCGTGGTAAATTTACCTATTTTTTAATACCCTAAAACATTCCTTAAATTTGTGTTACTGCTATAGTGAACTTTATATTTTGTAAACTTTTTTAAAACTATTTGCTAAATACTATATTACTTTATTGACGTTCTTTCATTTATACTATTCTTATATTTATATCTATTATTAACCCTTATATTTTTATGCCCTTATTAAGATTTCTTGCTTTGTTTAATTTTATTTCCTATTTTTTACGTTTATTTATATGATATCTAAGGTATATATTTACTATATAATTAAATATCTTTAATTTTATAAGTTTTCATGATTATTAATATTCTTCTAAATTTACTAATTTCTTTGCAAGACAGGTTAACGACTTGTACAGTATCACCAAGTTCGACCCAGCTTGACGTATCCACCAGCGCCGGCACCAGCTCCAGCATAAGTTGAGCTCGTTTCTCAAGAAACAGCCTCAATTTATATCTTTGTTTATTGCCAACGCTGGTGACCGTCTCAACTCGTCTGTATATCGGCTGGGCCGAATTGGTTTTACTCCCGTGCTTGGAAGTGGTCGCATCGCCAACTTTAGCAATATGCTATTGAAGCTCTTGCGAATGCGTCCCACTTCCTTCGCACGGGGCATTCGTTGCTGAATGCGTTGTGCTCAGTGGCCCCCTGTTTTGCTCTGGTGCAGTTCACGCAAGCCGCTGCTTTGCCGATCTGTCTATCCGGGCAGTCTGCCCTGAGGTGTGCTCCACCGCAATGGCTACACAGATCGGCTGGCTCCGTGCACAGGCGTTTCCCGTGCCCGTATGCCAAGCAGCGGGTGCACTGCACCAGAGGCGTCTGATCCTCGACGCGTACTCGCTGGAGGTCGATGCGGAGTTTTCCTCCTTCAATCGCCCTCCTCCAGACCATAGGGGACACACCAAGCACAACGTGATTCGCATGCGGATTCCGGGTTTTCTTACGGTATTTTACCACCATCCTCTGCGCCTCGTCGTCGAGCCCGTGAAATATCTCCCGGTTCTGATTCTTAAGGGCTCTCAACACTTCTTCGTCACTGTGCATGAGTAATACGTCCCTAAGAATCAGAAGCGGGTCCCGATTTTTCACGTCCTCGACAACGAGGTTCTCTCCGGCCTTCTCTAATCGTGCTTTTAATTTCCTCCTCTCCTCCGTTGTTGCGCACCCCATCACTACCTTTTGGTCCTTGGCTTTTCGGACCCTCTCTACGCGCACCCAGCCCTCCTTCGCATCTACTGCCTTCCTCACTCTTTCGAGGATTTCGTCCCCCGTATCCATCTCCTGAGTTGAGGAGACAACCACAGAGTGCAGCGTCGTTCGCTCCAGGGCCTGAGCCCCGGTGTGGCTCTTACAGACGGCCGCCACACTCGCGTAGGTTGTCTCCCCCACCCCTTCCCTGCTGGCCAGACTGTCTCGGAGTCTGTCAAGCTTCTCGGAGTTGTCTCGCAACTCCGAGATGTGCTCCTTTAGACTGTTAAGGAGCTCAGTCTGGCCAGCAAGAACGTCGACGGTGATAGGATGGGGACTTGGGTCAGCAGTAGGCGCGGGTTCCGGTACGGCGATGGGTGCGGTAGGCGCCTTGTCTCGTTCCGACTCCTTGACAAGCTCAAAAAGCCTGTTTATGGCCTCGAGCACCGCAGCTTTGATGTCGGTCCTGAGGTTGCGAGAATTGCCTAAATTAAGTTTTGCCTTGTTCAGGCAAGCTCTCGCCTCCTCAGTGCGACTGCGGTGCCTCGCCTCAGGCTTCTTGAGCAGTGTCAAGAAGTCCGCAGGAGCTCGGCGCGTCCCCGGAGTAGCAGGGTCCCCCCGCGTGGCGGAAGGAGTGTCCTCTCCGAAGGAGATTCTCCTCCTCGCGTCAGCAGAGGAAGGTCCCGCTTTCTCCGGCGATCGCGTCGAGCCCCCGGTGCCCAGCGTTCTCAAGGTAGCAGATGGGGTGCGGAACATATTGGACTCGAGTGGCATTGATATATTTATATACAGATAAAAACGAGCCCCTGTAAAGTGGAGGCCCGGTCGATAAAATACGCTCAAGAAAGGAGAGACTTATAATAATAATAAGGTGGACACTGGAATCTACCGTGTCCCTGTAAAGGGGGGTACACGGAAAATAATAAAATAACTAATCTGCTAAAATAACTAAAATATTAATAATTGAAAATAATTATGTCGTCAGTCAAATAATGTTAAAATGTTAAAATTCCCCTAAACACACTCCGAAAACCCTAACAAAAGTAAACCCTAACCAAATCACGACTTAAATTTTTACCAAAATCCCACGTCTACCTTCTTACTATAAGCCAGAGGGCGGGTGGGTGGGCAAAATTTTTTCGAGCTAGGGGCGCGGCCGAGGTGTCCAGAGACGCGTCTCCGCGCGGGCTAGCTATATGTGGAATAAAAACGGGTAGGTGCCGAACAAAAATTTTGAGTTTTGGTCAAAAAACCAGTTTTTGAACCAAAAAATTTTGATTTTCACCCCACAGCCTGGAGACCGGGACACGGAACGCGAACCAGAATTCAGGGATGAAGGGTGAGTACTATTTATACTATAAACTGAAACTATTTTTGCAAAAAATTTGGAAAAAACACTAAATTTTGAGAATTTACTTTGAAAAAATCGAAAAATTCCTAAGTGTGGTAAGGGATGAAGTCCTGACGCGCGTGTGTGCGTGCGATATGGTCAGTACGTAGGCGGAGGCCTAGTTTAGTCTAAATCCGCTGAAAACAGCTTCAAAATCGCACGTCTAGAAGTGAAGATATCGACGTTTGTGTTTTTTACTCGATCCCTTAGGTAGTTTTTGGGTGCTAACAGAGATGTATGAAAAAGACTATTTTTTGGAAAAATCTATGTTTTATTCGAGCTAGGGGCGCGGGTGAGGTGTCCAGAGACGCGTCTCCGCGCGGGCTAGCTATATGTGGAATAAAAACGGGTAGGTGCCGAACAAAAATTTTGAGTTTTGGTCAAAAAACCAGTTTTTGAACCAAAAAATTTTGATTTTCACCCCACAGCCTGGAGACCGGGACACGGAACGCGAACCAGAATTCAGGGATGAAGGGTGAGTACTATTTATACTATAAACTGAAACTATTTTTGCAAAAAATTTGGAAAAAACACTAAATTTTGAGAATTTACTTTGAAAAAAATCGAAAAATTCCTAAGTGTGGTAAGGGATGAAGTCCTGACGCGCGTGTGTGCGTGCGATATGGTCAGTACGTAGGCGGAGGCCTAGTTTAGTCTAAATCCGCTGAAAACAGCTTCAAAATCGCACGTCTAGAAGTGAAGATATCGACGTTTGTGTTTTTTACTCGATCCCTTAGGTAGTTTTTGGGTGCTAACAGAGATGTATGAAAAAGACTATTTTTTGGAAAAATCTATGTTTTATTCGAGCTAGGGGCGCGGGTGAGGTGTCCAGAGACGCGTCTCCGCGCGGGCTAGCTATATGTGGAATAAAAACGGGTAGGTGCCGAACAAAAATTTTGAGTTTTGGTCAAAAAACCAGTTTTTGAACCAAAAAATTTTGATTTTCACCCCACAGCCTGGAGACCGGGACACGGAACGCGAACCAGAATTCAGGGATGAAGGGTGAGTACTATTTATACTATAAACTGAAACTATTTTTGCAAAAAATTTGGAAAAAACACTAAATTTTGAGAATTTACTTTGAAAAAATCGAAAAATTCCTAAGTGTGGTAAGGGATGAAGTCCTGACGCGCGTGTGTGCGTGCGATATGGTCAGTACGTAGGCGGAGGCCTAGTTTAGTCTAAATCCGCTGAAAACAGCTTCAAAATCGCACGTCTAGAAGTGAAGATATCGACGTTTGTGTTTTTTACTCGATCCCTTAGGTAGTTTTTGGGTGCTAACAGAGATGTATGAAAAAGACTATTTTTTGGAAAAATCTATGTTTTATTCGAGCTAGGGGCGCGGGTGAGGTGTCCAGAGACGCGTCTCCGCGCGGGCTAGCTATATGTGGAATAAAAACGGGTAGGTGCCGAACAAAAATTTTGAGTTTTGGTCAAAAAACCAGTTTTTGAACCAAAAAATTTTGATTTTCACCCCACAGCCTGGAGACCGGGACACGGAACGCGAACCAGAATTCAGGGATGAAGGGTGAGTACTATTTATACTATAAACTGAAACTATTTTTGCAAAAAATTTGGAAAAAACACTAAATTTTGAGAATTTACTTTGAAAAAAATCGAAAAATTCCTAAGTGTGGTAAGGGATGAAGTCCTGACGCGCGTGTGTGCGTGCGATATGGTCAGTACGTAGGCGGAGGCCTAGTTTAGTCTAAATCCGCTGAAAACAGCTTCAAAATCGCACGTCTAGAAGTGAAGATATCGACGGTTAGGTTAGGTTAGGTTAGGTTAGGTTAGGTTAGGTTAGGTTAGGTTAGGTTAGGTTAGGTTAGGTTAGGTTAGGTTAGGTTAGGTTAGGTTAGGTTAGGTTAGGTTAGGTTAGGTTAGGTTAGGTTAGGTTAGGTTAGGTTAGGTTAGGTTAGGTTAGGTTAGGTTAGGTTAGGTTAGGTTAGGTTAGGTTAGGTTAGGTTAGGTTAGGTTAGGTTAGGTTAGGTTAGGTTAGGTTAGGTTAGGTTAGGTTAGGTTAGGTTAGGTTAGGTTAGGTTAGGTTAGGTTAGGTTAGGTTAGGTTAGGTTAGGTTAGGTTAGGTTAGGTTAGGTTAGGTTAGGTTAGGTTAGGTTAGGTTAGGTTAGGTTAGGTTAGGTTAGGTTAGGTTAGGTTAGGTTAGGTTAGGTTAGGTTAGGTTAGGTTAGGTTAGGTTAGGTTAGGTTAGGTTAGGTTAGGTTAGGTTAGGTTAGGTTAGGTTAGGTTAGGTTAGGTTAGGTTAGGTTAGGTTAGGTTAGGTTAGGTTAGGTTAGGTTAGGTTAGGTTAGGTTAGGTTAGGTTAGGTTAGGTTAGGTTAGGTTAGGTTAGGTTAGGTTAGGTTAGGTTAGGTTAGGTTAGGTTAGGTTAGGTTAGGTTAGGTTAGGTTAGGTTAGGTTAGGTTAGGTTAGGTTAGGTTAGGTTAGGTTAGGTTAGGTTAGGTTAGGTTAGGTTAGGTTAGGTTAGGTTAGGTTAGGTTAGGTTAGGTTAGGTTAGGTTAGGTTAGGTTAGGTTAGGTTAGGTTAGGTTAGGTTAGGTTAGGTTAGGTTAGGTTAGGTTAGGTTAGGTTAGGTTAGGTTAGGTTAGGTTAGGTTAGGTTAGGTTAGGTTAGGTTAGGTTAGGTTAGGTTAGGTTAGGTTAGGTTAGGTTAGGTTAGGTTAGGTTAGGTTAGGTTAGGTTAGGTTAGGTTAGGTTAGGTTAGGTTAGGTTAGGTTAGGTTAGGTTAGGTTAGGTTAGGTTAGGTTAGGTTAGGTTAGGTTAGGTTTTTTTTTTTTTGTTTGTTTGAGAAAAAGGGTAACACTAAGGGTATGTCTTCCCTTTTCCAGGATGGGTTTGGGTTTGGGAAGGTATAGGAAGGATTGTGAATAAGTGGGAATGGGTTAAGGATGAAATAAGTTTTTCAGTCCTAAAGTTATATAATTGGTTAAAAAAGAGACTGTTTAAAATAGAGCTAAAAATGTGTAAGTGGAGTTAGGGCTAACATAAAATTAAGTTTAAACACAATAATAAATGTAATCTTAAATTGTATATACAATATATAAAACTATAGCTAAGTAATAATAACAATTAGGAGATGATAATGCGATGTTTTTTTTTTTTTTTTTTTTTTTTTTTTTTTGTTTTTCCTTTTTTTTTTTTTTTTTTGTTTTTTTTTTTGTTTTTGTTCTTTTTTTTTTTTGTTTCCTTTTGTTTTTCTTTCATATTGTATAGTTTTTTTTTTTTTTTTTTGGAACAGTCATAAGACTAACATAGTTTATTGTTGAGGTTACAAAATATGATGAAAATAGAGGATACATGCTTTGATTAGTTTTAATAGTCTTAAGGCTAACATAGGGGTTTTATAATTATGATATAAGTGCTGAGCCTAGATGCTAAATACATGCATGATGCATGCGAGCCTAGATGCTAAATACATGCATGATGCATGCTAAATACAAACTATAAAATAAAACAGAAATCATAATAAAAAAAAGACAGTGAATGGTCCAGCGAGAGCTAATCAGGCTTGTTAAACCGTTTTAGCTGTCTGACAATCTGGTAAATATGGTTGTGCAACGTGTCAGTTGCCTCTGGGCACAGTATTACCCGAGACAGTTCATACGGGTCAGAATTATTTGCTACAATCAGGTGGTCGTTTCTTGTTGAGGAAAAGCGAGGGCAGTCTTGCATCAAATGTTGCCAGGTCTGAATGGACAGATAGTCGCACGGACACAGGTTATCCGTCGCTATACAAAATCGGTGGAGATAAGACTTGTGGTAGCCATGGTTGGAGAGGTATTGCGTGATGGCGAAATTTGGCTTAACTTTGGCTAGGTATGCTTGGAGGTGATCGTAAGTGGGAAGAAGAGTTTTGATGTGAGTGGCTTTATCATATAGATCTGAAGATGCCTGACGGCAAAGGAGAGAGTTCTGGTATTTTATAAAACTAATTGGGATTGAAGAGTAGTCACAGGAGCGGTGAAGTTTAGCAGCAGATTTGGCAGCGGAGTCAGCCAGCTCATTTCCTGGAATGCCAACATGGGATTTAATCCAAACAAATGTTAAGTTGAGGCCAGCTGTCTCCGCGTCAAAAAGGAGATTTTGAATTTGTGTGGCGAAATGATTTGAGCTAAGTGGGTTTGACAGTTCCGTGAGGGCGGACTTACAGTCCGAGAGGATAGTAGAGGATGGGGTATTATTATGGACAATCCACTTGCAGGCGTGCAGGATTGCACACAATTCGGCTTGGAATACAGAGCAGCAGTCGTGCAGCTTCAGCTTTTTGGTGAAGATGACGTTATTATTTTTGAGGATGACGAAAGCAGCTCCCACCCTGTCATTGTGCTTACTACCGTCAGTGAATATTTGAAAGCTTTCAGGAGAGCACTTTGCCACAACTTCTTCTGGGGTTTTGCATTCATTAAATTTAATTCCATTCCTAAGAGACGGATGAAGAAACTCAGTTGGAGGGGTGGGAGTTTCCAGTTTGATGTCAGAGGGGAGAAATGATGAGTAGCCATTAAGTTTGGATCGTTCGCAATCCGCCATTGCGAGTATTTTGGCTGGAAGAGGAGTGAGGTTTGCAAGGGAAATTGCTGTGGGGGTGTTAACGGTACGAAATCCTTGGATGATCTTTAAAGCGAACAGTCTTTGTAGAGAGAGAAGTTTCTTGCAAATGTGGGAGTATCGTAGTGCGCCAGACCACACGCTTGCAGCGTAATAAATTATGGGTTGTATAACTTGTTGATAAATTATTCGGATGTTCTCGGAGTGGACGCCCCAGGTCGGTCTAACAAATATGGTTAGTTTACTGAGAAGCCTCTTTGATTTTTCTATGACGTAAGCCACATGCTGTGTGAACCGCAGCTTCCGATCGATGATAATGCCGAGGTATTTGAATGAGTTAACAAATGTGACATTTTGATTTTTGACTTTTATTACGCATTTGGTGGCTTTGTTATTGAACCCCATAGCCTGAGTTTTTTCCGGCCCGAAAGAGAGCTTGACAGACTCACCCCATGTCATGATTTTAGAAAGGGTGTTGTTGGTCAGTTGTTCAAGTTCAGATGTGTTCTTGGCGTGGGTTATGAGCAGTACGTCGTCAGCGAAGGCTTGGAGGTGGCAGCCAGGCGGCAACTCCATCGCCAGGAGCTCGTCCAGGATGACGTTCCACAGGGTAGGTCCGCAAACCGATCCCTGTATGCAGCCCCTGGTCATGGACTTATCCACCTGGCAGTCGGCGAATGTTATGCACACTTTTCGATTTGAGACGTAATCGCGGAGTAAGTGGTATATATTGGCCGGACAATTTGTGACCCGGAGTCGCTGAAAAATGGCTGGCCACCACGCATGATCGAATGCGGCCTTGATATCTAGGGACACCGCTATAACGCTTTCCCCGTTTGTCCTAGCTTCCCTAACAGCCCGAAGGGCACTGTCGATAGCCTGGAAGGTGGAAGTGGA
Organism: Xestia rhomboidea; assembly: GCA_963853795.1. Lineage (NCBI taxonomy): Eukaryota > Metazoa > Arthropoda > Insecta > Lepidoptera > Noctuidae > Xestia > Xestia rhomboidea. Next base: position 17,716,678 of record OY970778.1, read on the forward strand.
TTTTTTAAAGCCGAATTGGAGGTTTGAAGAAGCAGACGAAATGGTTAAATGGTGAGTGAGTCGGGTTATAAGTAATTTTTCCAATAATTTTCCAAAGACGTTGATTAGGCCGATGGGTCTGAAAGAAGAACTAAGTGAAAAGTCAGTTTTTCCCGGTTTTGGGATAACTTTTACCAATGCCACCTTCCAGGCGCTAGGAAAATGATTGATGAAGAGGCACCTGTTCAACAAGTCAGTGATGATTTCAGGAAAATGAGTGGCGAATTGCAGGCATATGTCTGCGGTGAGGTGATCCGGGCCAGGGGCTCTTTTGTGATTCATTTGTTTGATGCAATTGATGATTTCGGTGTAAATGAAGGGGGGTTCATTGTGGGTGTCTATGGGTAAACTTATAAGGGATCTGAGGTGTTGTTGGGAGGGAGTATCATCGGAGGTATCGTCCTCCGGATAGAATTTGTTGAGAAGAGCGCGTGCAGTGTCCCGCGAGTCAGTTGTGTAAGTGCCGTCTTCAAGTTTTAGTGTAGCGGGTGGCTGTCTAAGGGGAATGGTCTTTATTATTCGATTTGTCACCGAATAAACGTCCTCCTTTGTTTGGCGGTTGCAGAACTCCCGGAAGTGCTCGGTGGAAGTGGAGCGAATAGCCTCAGAATATTCCTTGCGGAACCTGCTATTGTCTTCCAGGAGGTCGAAGATAGGTCTTCTGCGGCGTTTGCGGTTAAGCATTCGATGATGTGTGTGTAGTACTTTGGCCTTGAGTTCGTCCAATTTGTGGTTCCACCAAGGAGGTTTACGAGGATAGCCGGAGTTACGAGGAAGAATATTGTCACAGGCACTTTGGATGGATGTAGTCAGTTGCTCGACATATGTGTCGAGGCCGGATGCTGATAGGCGTGAGATGTTGGTTTGTGTATCTAGGTTATTGCAGATTTCGTTTTTGAATTTGTCCCCGACTATGTCCCATCTGACTGTAGAGGTGTTGTATCTGAAGGTGGTCATACTTAAGTTGCGGGTGAGGGGAGTCCTGCCGAAGGCGACCCGGAATTCGATGGCACTGTGTTCGGTTGAGGGGCACATATCGCTATTGACCATCCAATCAGTGACGGCACAGTTTTGAGGGTCACTGACAAGAGTGATGTCAATGATGGATGCTCGTAGTTGGTTGTGAGTTGTGGTGGTGAAAGTAGGTTCGGTTCCCTCGTTGCAAATGAATAGATTGTGTTGTAAGAAGAGATCAGCGACTATGTTGCCCCTTCTATTGTTGGTAGCTGAACCCCAGAGACTATGCCAACCATTAAAGTCGCCACATATTATGTGGGTGGAGCCAGCCGTCCTCTCAAGAAAAACAGCAAGTCGTTGAAGAACGTTGCTGTTATCCTCACGAGGTTCCACATATACAGAAACTAAATAAATATTTCTTTGTCCCGCGCTATTTAATTTCACGATAGACAGATTGGGGTGAGAGAATTCGGTGAAACCAATAGTGCTAACAAGATTTTCCTTGACGAGGATAGATGCCTTAGTAGTGGACTGTTCAGGGAATTGAAATATCGTGTACCCAGGGAATGCTCCCATGATCTTATTAGTGCCAGTGTAAGGTTCGTTAATGAAGACAAAGTCAGTGTCAGCATTGGAAGTGTGTACTTTAAGTTCCTGGGTGGCATTTCGGCCTCTGCCAAGATTTACCTGAATACAACTAAACGAGCGAGTGTTACTGTTTTTTCTAAGCTGTCTGCGGTCCATAGTCAATTCTATCTTGAAGCTTCTTTGTCATATGAATGACCCTGTGACAAGTGTTTGATGTGGCGCTGTGTTGTGTGTTGAGTTCCCACTTGAACTGCTTGTTATGCTGTATACAATTGAAACAGTCGACAGCCGAGGTGTCCCTTTTTACAGGGCAGTCCTTGTATAGGTGAGTGGGTGAAGAGCAGTGAGAGCACACAGGGTTTGGTGAGGTGCAGTTTTTCCTGGTGTGTCCAAACTGTAGGCAGGTGTAGCACTGCAGCAGAGGTACGTGTTCCTCTGCGTGTACGCGCTGATGGTCAATGTTGACTTTGCCAGTCCTTATAATCGCTCTCCACAGAGGGGGGGCAACCAGGAAAACAGCGTTGTATAATTCTATATTTTTGTTAGCGCGCTTGAACCTAAATGTCAAATCACCGGGTGAGATGGGGATATGGAACGTGTTTTGTGATGTGATGATGTCAACTAACTGATCGGAAGGGGTATTATTGGACACCCCCTTGAGTATAATCATAGGTTTTAGTTTTTTACACGGCTCTGCCGTCAGATTACAGTTGGCCTGCCGGACTTTGTCAAGGGTTATGTCCCGATGTTCTTCGTTATCGAATTCGACTCTGACTTTCTTGTTGGAAACAAATCTGACGTCAGCAGGGGAGAATTTGGTGTCTTTGAAGGAGACACTGGCCCTAAAGGCCTGCAGGGTGTCCTTCGCAGTTGATTCCTCGTTAGTGGCTGATAGAATTAAGGCCGGTTTAGAGACCGGGATGGGGGGAGGAGAAAGTGGTGCAGGTGCTCGGCCAGCCAAAGTGGCGGTAGCAGCAGCGGCGTAGCTTGCGTGAGCTTGAGGCTGAGAGGTGTTTAATGATTTTTTGAGAGAGGTGATTTCGGTTTTTATAACCCCAGTGAGGTCAGAAATTATGGATTTTTTTAATTCGGTAAAACTACGGGAGTCCTGGGAGTCGTAACGGAGTGGTTCGCTTTGGGTGCTAGAGGCCGTATGATTGCTGATGTTGACAATTTCGTTGAATATGTCAACAATTTTGTTTTTGTTATCCCTGCTCAGACTCTTGCCGATAGTGAGGAGCTGTCGCGCGGCTTCGATTTTATTGTTAACGAACTTGTAAAAGTCAAATGTGGCAGTTGGAGCTGGGGCGTCAGGAGTTTCATCAGCAGACATAAAGTCGCAGTTTAGCCCATCCTCATCCGACAGAGTCAGGGAGTTGGCACGTGAGCGGGCCGATGTAGACATTGGCTCATAAGATATGGTAATTTACAGTAAAGTTTTTTTTTTTTTTTTATTATTATTATTTATTTTTTTTATTTGGGGGTGGGGGGGGGGGTGGTATTACGTTTTAACTGGAGTAATGTCTGACTAAGTGTTGCGGTTGAGTAAACAATAAAATTTATAAGAAATGGGCCCAACAAGTGCCCCGGGTGATCCAAAATTTAGGAGTTCAGGATCCAAAATGAAATCACTAGTAGCGCAAGAAAAAGTCCTGCAGGTAGATACCCTGGACTCTACCACCGCTGGTAGGGTGTCGAAAGTACCGATGGTTTAATGAAAAAAATTTGGGAGTTCGAAGACCAGACCAGGTCCAGTCGGTAGTGTGTTCAAATCTGGGGTCAGATTGGCTCTATCTCCTCCCGTTCCCGAGATATGGCCTTTTGTAGATTTGGAAAAATAAGGAAATGGAAGTTGAGGAAAAAGGAAAAGAGGGGGGGGATGGATAGGTAGGTGGTGGTCTCTACCTCGTTGAGTCGTTCCGACTCAACTCTGGCTGAATCCGCGGTCAAAAAACGCCTATCTTCTCCGGTTTTCGAGATATCTGCTTTAGATGTTACTGCAGTACCGTACCGCGCCGTGTCGTGTCGCAGGCAAATCTTCCAGTTGACCTAGCTGGGTCTACGCTGCTCCGATTTTGGCGTGTGTGGGCTCGTTGTTTCGGTCTTTTTGAGCTCTTTCCAATAGGTTGGGTTTTAAGGTCGACTTAGGGGAGGGGAATGGGGAGGGGGGAGGGGGGGGGGTATTGGTGTTGCTATGGAGTGTTAGTGAGATGTTTTGGAAGGTCCAGTCGGTAGTGTGCTCGAATCTGGGGTCAGATTGGCTCTATCTCCTCCCGTTCCCGAGATATGGCCTTTTGTAGATTTGGCAAAATAAGGAAATGGAAGTTGAGGAAAAATGAAAAGAGGGGGGGGGATGGATAGGTAGGTGGTGGTCTCTACCTCGTTGAGTCGTTCCGACTCAACTCTGGCTGAATCCGCGGTCAAAAAACGCCTATCTTCTCCGGTTTTCGAGATATCTGCTTTAGAAGTTACTGCAGTACCGTACCGCGCCGTGTCGTGTCGCAGGCAGATCTTCCAGTTGACCTAGCTGGGTCTACGCTGCTCCGATTTTGGCGTGCGTGGGCTCGTTGTTTCGGTCTTTTTGAGCTCTTTCTGATAGGTTGGGTTTTAGGGTCGACTTAGGGGAGGGGAATGGGGAGGGGGTGGGGGGGGTATTGGTGTTGCTATGGAGTGTTAGTAAGATGTTTTGAATGGTTATAATATAACCGATTTGTGGTCAGAATTGCACTCGAGACTGGGTTTTGGGTAGAGGATTGGACTTAGGGACTTAAATATAGCTTTTTTGAATTTATGGTAAATTTTGTAATTTCCGGAAATTAAACGAGACTTTTGAATATTCGTAGCATGAAGGCTATTAGTGGTAGGGATCTGATTTAGATAACTAATCACACAACAAAGGCCAGACTGTCAGACAACTTAATCAGTTGGATCAGGTCGGAGCAAAAACCCGCGCACATCAGCCACAAGGTGGCAAGCGGAAATTAAATTTTAAGTATTACAATATCAAGGGTCTGGTGCTGATGTGATGCTGTCAATATATGCCAAATATGTCCAGGCAGTAACACCAACCAGAATCCACAAACAGATCCAGCCGGACGCCTACGGTTACCCAGATATTGGAATACCTATTGTTTACACAAACGAAACAAGCTTATTTGGTAGTTACATGAAAGATACAGTTGCACAAAAACTATTATAACTTAATTACTATTTGCTTTAAAAATCTAAAAATGGTATCAAAATAATCTTAAAGAGATGGACAATCTGATGATGTGAGCGTATTGCTGTCTTCCTCGATGACAATTGCTGCTAATATGGTCTTGAAGATAATGAAAGTGAAAATGTACCTGAATAAGGCGTGGTTTTTGGTGTGCGAAGGTTGATAGAATTGGTTTCGGGTTGGGGTCCTCCTAGTGGTCTTTGAGGCCGTCCGGATTTAGCTGCATAACCGGCCGCAGACCTCAGGTTTCCCAGATAGGGTCGATGTTCTGAGATGGTTTTCGGCGAATAACTTCGGAGTTTCTTGCCCGATGGAAGGCAAACTTGGTGGGAAGTTGCGGGGTGGAGAGACGCTTCCAACGATACCAGAAAGTTGGTGGGTTGTCGGTCGCTTTTCCAAGCGCCAGCCGATTTTGTAGTTTTCGACCTGGTTTTTGAGGAATTCTACTTCGAGGAACTGCGTTCGGGTGAAGCACGATACACCACACTATTCACTGCACAGAGACGAAACTTTTGATGCCACTTTCACGTTTCTAGCTCTTATATAGCCGCTGGGAGGATTTTTTAACCGAGCGCGGTTCAGAAAACGATCCGTTCTCGGCGCCGTCTGGCTGCAACTGGTTAGGTTAGGTTAGGTTAGGTTAGGTTGGGGTCTTTGCTCATGCTTTGCATGGTAGCATAGATGCAGGTCTACCTTACTGCCTCCCTCAGAGGCGGTAGGGTGGCGGGGTCTTGAGGGAGAGCGCTACGGTCGTGTAGATCCTCAAGGCAAGTCTGGTGTGTTCACCTTCACGTGGTTGCCGCCCTGTTCTTGGTCTAATTCCATAAGAAATAGACGCAACAAAAACCACCAGGCGCTTTCTGGGGGGGGGGGGGCACATCGCACTTCGTATGATCGACTCCCGTCATGCGAAGTGCGGTGTGCGTTTCCCCTGCGTGCCCCTCTGAGCGTAGCAGAGGGCATGGCAGGGGAGTGGGGTCCTCCTTTTGCGGGGTTCTCGCAGAAGGAGGAGGTGGGGCGGCGCGGCGAGTGGATCATGCGCGGAACATGATCCTCTCGCCGCGCCGCTCCGCGGGCGGAGAGGGGGGGAAGGGGCGTTTGCCCTCCCTCCTCACGGTGACGGGCGGGCGACAGGCGCGGAGGTGCCTCCGCCCGCATTGCACCCGTCACCCCGCGGGCGGACTGGGCCTCCCGCTTCCCGGCGTGCGTGCGTGAACACCATGCTGGGGAGCGAGGAGAGGAGGCCTGGTCAGTGGTAGCCTCCCTTTGCGAGGTTCGTTCTCGCAGAGGGAGGAGGCGGGGCGGCGCGGCGGGAGGATCGTGTTTGGAGGACATGATCCGCTCGCCGCGCCGCTCCGCGGGCGGAGAGGGGGGGAAGGGGCGTTTGCCCTCCCTCCTCACGGTGACGGGCGGGCGACAGGCACGGAGGTGCCTCCGCCCGCATTGCACCCGTCACCTCGCGGGCGACTGGGCCTCCCGCTTCCCGGCGTGCGTTGGCGGACGCCATGCTGGGGAGCGCGGAGGCCTGGTCAGCGGTAGCCTCCTTTTGCGATTTCGCAAAAGGAGGAGGCGGAGCGCGCGCGGGAGGTCTCTCTCTCGCTGCGCTGCTCCGCGGGCGGAGAGGGGGGGAAGGGGCATTTGCCCTCCTTCCTCACGGTGACGGGCGGGCGACAGGCGCGGGGGTGCCTCCGCCCGCATTGCACCCGTCACCTCCGTCGGTCATTCCCAACCCCCTCCTCCACGCCCGTGCCGTGAGGGCAAGAGGGGGGGGTGTGCCTTGTGCTCGTCGGCGGGGGACTGGAAGTAAAGGCTGTGCCGGATTCCCAGTCCCCCTCCACTATGACGAAGCGGGAATGCGCTGGGTCGTTTTAGTGGGTATACCGGGTTCGACCGCCCGGGGAGTCCCACATACCCCTCCCGTCCCCCGACGGGAGGGCATGCGTAATGCATTTTTTCCCAGCGTCAAAAAAAAAAAAAAAAAAAAAAAAAAAAGGTTAGGTTGGGGTGGGGCCGATCTGTATTTATGCTTTCGCGGTTGCACAACGACATGCTTTGCATGGTAGCATAGATGCAGGTCTACCTTACTGCCTCCCTCAGAGGCGGTAGGGTGGCGGGGTCTTGAGGGGGAGCGCTACGGTCGTGTAGATCCTCAAGGCAAGTCTGGTGTGTTCACCTTCACGTGGTTGCCGCCCTGTTCTTGGTCTAATTCCATAAGAAATAGACGCAACAAAAACCACCAGGCGCTTTCTGGGGGGGGGGGGGGCGCATCGCACTTCGTATGATCGACTCCCGTCATGCGAAGTGCGGTGTGCGTTTCCCCTGCGTGCCCCTCTGAGCAGCGGGCGTAGCAGAGGGCATGGCAGGGGAGTGGGGTCCTCCTTTTGCGAGGTTCTCGCAGAGGGAGGAGGCGGGGCGGCGCGGCGAGGGGAACATGAGCAGCCGCATGATCCTTTCGCCGCGCCGCTCCGCGGGCGGAGAGGGGGGGAAGGGGCGTTTGCCCTCCCTCCTCACGGTGACGGGCGGGCGACAGGCGCGGAGGTGCCTCCGCCCGCATTGCACCCGTCACCCCGCGGGGGACTGGGCCTCCCGCTTCCCGGCGTGCGTGCGTGAACACCATGCTGGGGAGCGAGGAGAGGAGGCCTGGTCAGTGGTAGCCTCCCTTTGCGAGGTTCGTTCTCGCAGAGGGAGGAGGCGGGGCGGCGCGGCGGGAGGATCGTGTTTGGAGGACATGATCCGCTCGCCGCGCCGCTCCGCGGGCGGAGAGGGGGGGAAGGGGCGTTTGCCCTCCCTCCTCACGGTGACGGGCGGGCGACAGGCACGGAGGTGCCTCCGCCCGCATTGCACCCGTCACCTCGCGGGCGCCTGGGCCTCCCGCTTCCCGGCGTGCGTTGGCGGACGCCATGCTGGGGAGCGCGGAGGCCTGGTCAGCGGTAGCCTCCTTTTGCGATTTCGCAAAAGGAGGAGGCGGAGCGCGCGCGGGAGGTTTCTCTCTCGCTGCGCTGCTCCGCGGGCGGAGAGGGGGGGAAGGGGCATTTGCCCTCCTTCCTCACGGTGACGGGCGGGCGACAGGCGCGGGGGTGCCTCCGCCCGCATTGCACCCGTCACCTCCGTCGGTCATTCCCAACCCCCTCCTCCACGCCCGTGCCGTGAGGGCAAGAGGGGGGGGTGTGCCTTGTGCTCGTCGGCGGGGGACTGGAAGTAAAGGCTGTGCCGGATTCCCAGTCCCCCTCCACTATGACGAAGCGGGAATGCGCTGGGTCGTTTTAGTGGGTATACCGGGTATTGCACGCCCGGGGAGTCCCACATACCCCTCCCGTCCCCCGACGAGAGGGCATGCGTAATGCATTTTTTCCCAGCGTCAAAAAAAAAAAAAAAAAAAAAAAAGGTTAGGTTGGGGTCCCGCGGTGGGCACTCACCCGCCTGGACCGGGAGGCAGCCAAGGAGGCCGCCTTCCTCCAGGACTGGCTGTCGCCTCCCCCTGTCGAGGAGGCCCCGGACGTGGACGCCGCAGCGATCCGGCTACGGGGGTCCTTGACCGAGGTGTGCAACTCCAGCATGCCTCGGTCTCGCCGTCCGCCTCCCCGTCGTGCCGTCTATTGGTGGACGGAGGAGCTGGCGGGGCTCCGAGCCACCTGCGTGGCGGCCCGAAGGGCCTACGCGCGGAGCCGCCGGCGCAGCGCCCAGAACCGAGTCCGGGCAGAGGAGGACCGCCTGTACGCCTCTTACCGAGAGGCTACGGTGGCCCTCAAGTCTGCAATGGGCGCTGCGCAGGACTCGGCGAGGGCCGAGATGCTGGAGGGTCTCGACAGGGACCCCTATGGGAGGCCATATAAGGCGGCGCGGAACAAGCTCCGCCCCTATGGTCCCCCACTGTCGGAGACCCTCGAGCCGGCATTGTTGGATGGGGTGGTCCGGTCCCTGTTTCCGAGCAGGACCGACTTCGCCCCACCAACAATGGATCCCCCGCAAGGGGCGGCTCCACCGGAGGCGGAGGTGCCCCCGGTCACGGCGGCGGAATTCTACGCGGGGGTTTTGAGCCTCCGCGCGAAGAAGACCGCCCCCGGGCCGGACGGCGTCCCCGCGCGGGTGGTGGCGATCGCCGCCACCGAAATGGAGGACAGTTTTCGGGACCTCTTCAGCGCGTGTTTTACGGCTGGGAGGTTCCCGAAACCGTGGAAGGAGGGGCAGCTGTGCCTCCTCCGGAAAGAAGGACGCCCGGCGGACTCCCCCTCGGCATACCGGCCCATCGTTCTGCTCGATGAGGTCGGTAAGCTGTTCGAGGGGATTGTCGCCGGGAGGCTGGAGAACCACCTGCGGGGGGTAGGGCCGGATCTGTCGGACGCCCAATACGGTTTCCGTCGTGGGCGTTCGACGATCGACGCGCTGGCCCTCCTCAAGGGCCAGGTGAAGGAGGCGGTGGAGGCGGGGGACGGAGTGCTGGCGGTGTCGTTCGACATTGCCAACGCCTTCAACTCCGTCCCCCACTCGACGATATTGGAGGCACTCCGATATCACGGAGTGCCCCAATACTTGCGGGACCTGCTGGCCAGTTACCTGGAGGGCCGAGAGGTCCTCCTCGTAGACAGGTCGGCCACTGTGAGGCGGTACGGCGCAGAGTCCGGTGTTCCACAGGGGTCGGTGCTAGGCCCCCCCTTGTGGAACATCGGGTTCAACTGGCTGTTGCGGGGTGCCCTCCTCCCGGGCACGAGTGTCATCTGCTACGCGGATGACACTCTGCTCACTGCCCGGGGGAGGAACTTTGCCGACGCGGCCATTCTGGCCTCGGCTGGCGGGTCCTTGGTGGCAGAGAGGATCCGCCGCCTGGGATTGAGGGTGGCGCTGCACAAAACGGAGGCCGTGTTCTTTCGCGGTCCCCGGCAGCGCTGCCCTGCCGACGCCCACATCGTCGTGGAGGGCGTCCGTATAGGGGTCCAGCCTCAGATGAAATATCTGGGGCTGGTGCTGGACGACAGGTGGCGCTTCGGCCCGCATTTTAGCGGGCTGTCGACGCGCCTGTTGAAGGCCGCGGACGCCCTCTCGTGGCTCCTCCCGAACCTGGGGGGGCCCAAGGCGAAATGCCGGCGCCTCTATGCCGGCATTCTGCGGAGCATGGCCCTTTACGGGGCTCCCATCTGGGCGGACTCCCTCCATAGGAGGGAGAATGCGACCGCCATCCGCAGGCCCCAGCGGGCCATTGCACAGCGGGTGGCGAGAGCGTACCGCTCAGTGGGCTTTTCGGCGGCGTGCGCTCTGGCCGGCACCCCCCCGTGGGAGCTGGAGGCGTGGGTGCTCGCCAGAGTGTACGAGTGGACGGCGCGCCGAAAGGCGCTTGGGGAGCGCCCCATGGGCGAAGAGCGGGAGGCGGTGCGGCGAGAGGCGAAGGAAGCCATCGTCCTCCACTGGACGGAGGACCTCGCCAGCGCCGCCTTTGGCCGCCGGACGTTGGACGCGCTCGGGCCGGTCCTGAAGGGCTGGCTCGAGCGGTCCCACGGTTTCCTCTCTTTCCGTCTGGTGCAGGTGTTGTCCGGGCATGGCTGCTTCGGATCGCACCTTCACCGGATCGGGAGAGAGGAAACCCCGGCGTGCCACGACTGCGGCGCGGCGGAAGACACGGCGCAGCACACTCTCGAAGTGTGCCCGGCGTGGTCCGAGCTGCGCCGTGGTCTGACCGCGGTGGTCGGACCAGACCTCTCGCTTCCCGGCGTGGTTGACTCCATGCTGCGGAGCGAGGAGGCCTGGTCAGCAGTAGCCTCCTTCTGCGAGGACGTACTCTCGCAGAAGGAGGAGGCGGAGCGGGCGCGAGAGGACGACCCTCTCGCTGCGCCGCTCCGCAGACGGAGAAGGGGGAGAAGGCGTCGTGCCCTCCCTCCTCTAGGTGACGGGCGGGCGACAGGCACGGGGGTGCCTCCGCCCGCATTGCACCCGTCACCTCCGTTAGTCATTCCCGACCCCCCACATCCGTGAGGGTGTGAGGGGGTCCTGCCTGGCAATCGTCGGCGGGGGACTGGAAGTAAAGGCTGTGCCGGATTCCCAGTCCCCCTCCACTATGACGAAGCGGGAATGCGCTGGGTCGTTTTAGTGGGTATACCGGGTTCGACCGCCCGGGGAGTCCCACATACCCCTCCCGTCCCCCCGACGGGAGGGCATGCGTAATGCATTTTTTCCCAGCGTCAAAAAAAAAAAAAAAAAAAAAAAAAAAAAAAAAAAAAAAAAAGGTTAGGTTGGGGTGGGGCCGATCTGTATTTATGCTTTCGCGGTTGCACAACGACATGCTTTGCATGGTAGCATAGATGCAGGTCTACCTTACTGCCTCCCTCAGAGGCGGTAGGGTGGCGGGGTCTTGAGGGAGAGCGCTACGGTCGTGTAGATCCTCAAGGCAAGTCTGGTGTGTTCACCTTCACGTGGTTGCCGCCCTGTTCTTGGTCTAATTCCATAAGAAATAGACGCAACAAAAACCACCAGGCGCTTTCTGGGGGGGGGGGCACATCGCACTTCGTATGATCGACTCCCGTCATGCGAAGTGCGGTGTGCGTTTCCCCTGCGTGCCCCTCTGAGCGTAGCAGAGGGCATGGCAGGGGAGTGGGGTCCTCCTTTTGCGGGGTTCTCGCAGAAGGAGGAGGCGGGGCGGCGCGGCGAGTGGATCATGCGCGGAACATGATCCTCTCGCCGCGCCGCTCCGCGGGCGGAGAGGGGGGGAAGGGGCGTTTGCCCTCCCTCCTCACGGTGACGGGCGGGCGACAGGCGCGGAGGTGCCTCCGCCCGCATTGCACCCGTCACCCCGCGGGGGGACTGGGCCTCCCCCTTCCCGGCGTGCGTGCGTGAACACCATGCTGGGGAGCGAGGAGAGGAGGCCTGGTCAGAGGTAGCCTCCCTTTGCGAGGTTCTCGCAGAGGGAGGAGGCGGGGCGGCGCGGCGAGAGGATCATGAACATCCGCATGATCCTCTCGCCGCGCCGCTCCGCGGGCGGAGAGGGGGGGAAGGGGCGTTTGCCCTCCCTCCTCACGGTGACGGGCGGGCGACAGGCACGGAGGTGCCTCCGCCCGCATTGCACCCGTCACCCCGCGGGGGGACTGGGCCTCCCGCTTCCCGGCGTGCGTGCGTGAACACCATGCTGGGGAGCGAGGAGAGGAGGCCTGGTCAGAGGTAGCCTCCCTTTGCGAGGTCCTCGCAGAGGGAGGAGGCGGGGCGGCGCGGTGGGAGGATCATGAGCAAAACATGATCCTCTCGCCGCACCGCTCCGTGGGCGGTGAGGGGGGGAAGGGGCGTTTGTCCTCCCTCCTCACGGTGACGGGCGGGCGACAGGCACGGAGGTGCCTCCGCCCGCATTGCACCCGTCACCTCGCGGGCGACTGGGCCTCCCGCTTCCCGGCGTGCGTTGGCGGACGCCATGCTGGGGAGCGCGGAGGCCTGGTCAGCGGTAGCCTCCTTTTGCGATTTCGCAAAAGGAGGAGGCGGAGCGCGCGCGGGAGGTCTCTCTCTCGCTGCGCTGCTCCGCGGGCGGAGAGGGGGGGAAGGGGCATTTGCCCTCCCTCCTCACGGTGACGGGCGGGCGACAGGCGCGGGGGTGCCTCCGCCCGCATTGCACCCGTCACCTCCGTCGGTCATTCCCAACCCCCCTCCTCCACGCCCGTGCCGTGAGGGCAAGAGGGGGGGGTGTGCCTTGCATTCGTCGGCGGGGGACTGGAAGTAAAGGCTGTGCCGGATTCCCAGTCCCCCTCCACTATGACGAAGCGGGAATGCGCTGGGTCGTTTTAGTGGGTATACCGGGTATTGCACGCCCGGGGAGTCCCACATACCCCTCCCGTCCCCCGACGGGAGGGCATGCGTAATGCATTTTTTCCCAGCGTCAAAAAAAAAAAAAAAAAAAAAAAAAAAAAAAAAAAAAAAAAAAAAAAAAAAAAAGGTTAGGTTGGGGTGCGTCAGAATTCCTCCACGTGTGCCTAGTGGCTGCTGGTCCCTCTCGATACGTCTGGAGGGAAGAGCAGTTGCTAGGCCGGTGCACCCTGGGCGCGGCAGTATCCTTCCTCGAGAAATGAGAAGAAATTCTTCTTATTCCTTGGGGAATGTTACTGTCGTGGCTAATATTCTGGGGAGGGGTGCCCTGTCCCTTCCGGACAGTGCACGATTCACGCTCCAAGTCATTGGAGTGTGAATATGGGGAGGGGTCACATTGTGCGTCGTGCGATGACCCACGGAGCGGGTCTATCGGACGATGTGTGATGACCGATCCACTACTCGAGTTCCTCGAGGAGTGGATCAGGGGTCGGGGATATTCGTCGCGTACCGTGCGATGGCTCACGGAGCGGGCTCATCGGACGGTACGTGATTAGTGATTCACTCCTCGAAGTTCTCGGGGAGTGAATCGGGGCGGGGTTATTCGTCGTGTGCCGTGCGATGGCTCACGGAGCGGGCTCATCGGACGGTACGTGATTGGTGATTCACTCCTCGAACTTTTCGGGGAGTGAATCAGGGTTGGGGTTATTTCGTCGTGTGCCGTGCGATGGCTCACGGAGCGGGCTCATCGGACGGTACGTGATTAGTGATTCACTCCTCGAACTTCTCGGGGAGTGAATCAGGGTTGGGGTTCCTCCTTCATCTTGGATCACGGCATTCGTCGCCCTCTGGTACGCGTCTGCCCATCAGACGTGACTGTGAGCGTGATGAATCGCCGTGATAAAGGATCAAGGGGGAGGGGCGGAAATATTTATATGTGTATGTATGTATATATATTATATATGTTTATTATATTTATGAAGTAGGGAGATAGGGACCACACCCTTCAAAGGAACAAAACAAAATGAATAAGAAGAATTGGAAAATAGTACCCCAGGGCGGTACCAGCTGCTCAGCAGTTGGAGAATCCGCCACGATCCCTTCGGGATCGTCAAGCCCCCCGTATTCTGGGGAGGGCAACAATTCTCTTCCACTTGCCAAAGGCAACGAGAGCCGAGGAGGCTCAAGATCACGGTCTTTCGAAGACCTGATCTCGTTCAAACCACCCGACCGAAAACTGGGTGAGCGCCGCGCGTCGGAGGCGGTCGTAGTGTCGGACGGCGGCACTGCGTCACTAAGGACGGAAGTAGAGGCTCCAGTGGAGCCACGCGTGGTCCTGGAGAGGGTGTGCATGTCGGAGTCAGACGACACACCGCAAGTAGTTACAGCCGCTCCCTCCAAGTTTTGGGGGAAGCGTTCTCGCGGCTGTCTGACGGACGCGGGTTCGGCAGGTCTGTCCTCCAGCGAGGAGAACCTGCCGGCTAACAAGATGCCGACAGCCAGGAGAGGCAGAGGTCGCGTGACTAACAGTCCGGTAGCGTCACGCGACATTCGGGGCCGCTTCCTGAAGCAGTGCACCGATACGCCAACGGTCAGCGACTCGGATCGCGTCTCACCCGCGGTCTCAGTCGACGACCTTGGAGGGATCAGCGTCGCTCTTGTGGGCACAAAAGCGGAGGCCAACGCCGCGAAACGTGCTCAGAACAGAGCGGTCGCGGCCGATGAGGTGGCCGAAATGGCCCGTCAGGCCCGAGAGCGGCGGTCTGCCCAGGCGGCCAATGGGGAGAGCCTGACAGCAGAGGCTCTCAGCCGCCAAGTGATGGACGGCGTGGACATTGTCCTGAAGGTTGCCACCAAATCCGGCAACCTGAAGGGCTCGTTTATGCGCGCCCTCAAAGAGGCAGCAGAGGGGATCAGAGAGGCGGTTCAGGTTCTCCATGGCCACACGACCTCGGAGGAGACGGCGAGGCTGTGGACGGAGAACAGTCGTCTCCGATCCGAGCTGGAGGACCTCAAGCGGCAGTTTGCCGCTTTGCAAAATGTCGGGCAGCAGCAGGCGGCTCCCTCGTCGGCCCCTGCACATGCAGCGCCGCCAACTCGAAGTTTGTCGGACTACGACCTAGAGAGGGTGGCGAGAGTCTGTATGGTGCAGTGTGGGGGCATGGTTAGTGCCCGCTTGGAGGCAATTGAGTCTCGACTGCCCCCGGCTGAGATCCTCCGGCCCCCGCTTGCGGCGGATAGGCGGAGGGTGGAAGAGTCCGCGAGGACGAAGCCCGCGCAGGTCACGCAGAAACCTGCAGAGGGGGGCAACGCGGCAGGGCCTGGGACGCCTGTGCAGGGTGCGTCCGTACCCCTCGTCCAGCCCCCGGTGACCGCTTCTCCCTCCCAAGTGACGGTGGGTGGAGAGGGCCGCCGCAAGAGAAGGAAGAAGAAGAAGGCGGTGGGTACGACCGCGCCTCCTACTTCCCAAGAGGCCGCGCTACCGGCGACTGCACCTCCCACCCAGGAGGCCTGGACGACGGTGGTGAAGAGGGGGCGCAAAAAGAGCGCGCCGCAGCCGACACCGCCCCAGGTACCGACTCGGTCACAGGGCACGAGGCAGCCCAGGGTCACTACCCCACGCTCCGAGGCTGTAGTTATTACACTGCAGCCCGAAGCCGTGAGCAGGGGAGTGACCTACAAGTCGGTCCTGGCGGAAATGAAGCAGAAGCTTCAGTTTAGCGAGTTTGGCACCCCGGCTGGTTTCGTCTTCAGGACGGCAGCCACGGGTGCCAAGATGCTTCAGGTGTCGGGTGCCGGAAGGCAGGAGAGGGCGGACAAGCTGGCCGCCAAACTCCGGGAAGTCCTCAATCCAGAGGACACCCGAGTGTCCAGGCCTATGGTCACGGCTGAATTGCGCGTGGATGGGCTGGACGACTCGGTGACCCCGGAGGAAGTAATGGCGGCCATTGCTCAAAACGGTGGGTGTCCGCCAGACAGCGTGGTGGCGGGCGAAATTCGCAGCGGCACGGACGGGCTGGGCACTGTTTGGGTGCGGTGCCCGGTCGCGGCTGCGAACAAGATTGCAGATGGTGGGCGACTTCTGGTAGGCTGGGTGTCTGCCAGGGTCAAACTCCTGCCAAGGCGGGCCTTGCAGTGCTTCCGGTGCCTCGAAAAGGGGCATGTCAAGGCACAATGCACTGCACAAGTCGACCGCAGCGAACTATGTTTCCGCTGCGG
Source organism: Xestia rhomboidea (assembly GCA_963853795.1). Taxonomy (NCBI): domain Eukaryota; kingdom Metazoa; phylum Arthropoda; class Insecta; order Lepidoptera; family Noctuidae; genus Xestia; species Xestia rhomboidea. Next base: position 17,732,474 of record OY970778.1, read on the forward strand.
TCGACCCGGCCACAGGGCGGCCCAGTGCTCCGGAGCGCCTAACTGCAGCCTTTGCGCAGCTGCAGGGAAACGCTCGGAGCACAGACTTGGCGGGAAGGCCTGCAAGGCACCCAAGTCCAAGAATAAGAGGTCTAGAGCTGTCGGAGAAACTGCGCCTCTCCCACAGCCCGACTCCCGACCCAGGGAAGGAGGAGCCGAGGAAATGGAATGCCATTAATGGCACTATTCCGTTTCCTCCAGGCGAACATCAACCACGCCGCCAGAGCTCAGGATCTATTGCTCCAGAGCATGGCGGAGTGGTTGATCAACGTGGCTGTGGTCGCCGAGCCGTATTTTGTTCCCCCCCGCGATAACTGGGCAGGGGACCTGGACGGCTTGGTGGCCATCATTGGCGGGACTCTTGTCAGTCCGTCCCGAGGTCACGGCTGGGTGGCCGCCCTCGTGGACGGCATTGTCACAATTGGGGCGTATTTCTCTCCCAACAAGAGTCTCGCTGACTTTGAGGAGTTCCTTGTCGAGCTAGGTGCCGTCGTGAGCCGGTTCCACCCTCGCCCGGTGCTGTTGCTCGGGGATCTCAATGCCAAGTCTGCGGCGTGGGGATCCCCGATCACCGATCCCAGGGGTGAGGTGTTGGAGGAGTGGGCGGTCGAGACCGGCCTGACCGTCCTGAATCGGGGCTCGGTGCACACGTGCGTGCGGCAGCGGGGCGGGTCCATAGTGGACGTGTCGTTCGCAAGCCCCGCTGTTGCAGGCCGTGTGCACGACTGGCGAGTTGCCGTAGAGGTGGAGACGCTGTCGGACCATCGATATATTCGATTTGACGTCTCCACCCAGGCTGCGGGCGGCGGTCGCCCGCCTGCCCCGCAAATGGACGGTCCTCGCTGGTCGTACAAGCGAATCGACAGGGAACTCCTCGAGGAAGCCGCAATCCTCCAGGCCTGGGTCCGGGAGTCAATGACGAACGAACCCCTCGACGTCGAAGCGGAGGCGCAGTGGTTCCGCGGGGCGATGACGCAAATTTGCGATGCGTCTATGCCCCGCGTCACCCAACCCACAAGGCGCCAGCTGTACTGGTGGTCCGCCGTCATCGCGCAGTTGCGCGTGACGTGCGTGGAGGTGAGACGCCAGTACACCCGATACCGGAGGAGACGTCGTCGGGTTCCGGAGGAAGAGGCCGCGCTGTATGAGGTGTACCGCGCGGCCAAGGAGGCTCTGTGGCTGGCCGTCGGCGAGGCTAAGACTCGAGCCAGGGAGGAGATGTTGTCGACCCTCGACGTGAATCCGTGGGGGCGCCCTTATCGTGCGGTGCGAGGGAAACTTCGTGCCTGGGCGCCCCCACTCACTGAGAGTCTGCAGCCTCAGCTGCTGGAGGAAGTGGTCGCAACGCTCTTCCCTGCCAGAGAAGAGCATGTACCGCCGCCGATGGCTTTGCCCACAGCCGCAGAGCCTACGGATGGGGAGGACGTCAGCGTCCCAGAGGTGACACACGCAGAGATGAGGGCGGCAATAACGCGGCTTCGGGCCAAAACCGTCGCCCCGGGGCCCGACGGGGTTCCCGGTGTCGCGCTTGCCCTCGCTCTGAAAGAGCTAGAGCCCCAGCTGAGAGGACTCTACTCAGCGTGTCTTGAGCAGGGCCAATTCCCTAGTGAGTGGAAAACGGGTCGTCTGGTCCTGCTCAAGAAGGCGGGGCGCCCAGCGGACTCGCCGTCCGCGTACCGGCCCATAGTGCTGCTGGACGAGGTGGGTAAGCTTTTCGAGCGGATTATTGCTGCCCGCCTCGCCGGCCACTTGTACAGAGAGGGGCCGGATCTGGACGACAGCCAGTTCGGCTTTCGGCATGGGCGCTCCACCGTGGACGCCATAATGCGGGTAAGAGTCCTGGCGGAGGAAGCGGTGTCCCGGGGCGGGGTGATGTTGGCGGTGTCCTTGGACATCTCCAACGCTTTCAACACCCTGCCCTGGAGCTGCATTCGGGAGGCGCTGTGTTACCACAGGGTGCCCCCGTACCTCCGCCGCATCGTTGGGGCTTATTTAGCGGAAAGGTGTGTCACCTACTGGGGACGCGACGGCGGAGGCCGGCGCGACATGTCGTGCGGTGTTCCACAGGGTTCGGTCGTTGGCCCACCCCTGTGGAACATCGGGTACGACTGGGTGCTGAGAGGCGAGCTCCAACGGGGGGTGACCTTGGTGTGTTACGCGGACGACACGCTGGTCACGGCCCGGGGGAGCTCGTACAAGGAGGCAGCGTTGCTGGCGACCTCTGCGGTCTCGCAGGTCGTGGGCCGCATACGGCGCCTGGGCCTGGAGGTGGCCCTCAACAAGTCGGAGGCCGTGGTCTTTCACGGCCCCCGGCGGGCGCCGCCGCCGGGATCACATATTGTGGTCGGGGGGACTCCAATTGCTGTCGAGTGCACCATGAAGTATCTCGGATTGGTGCTCGACAGCCGTTGGAGTTTCGGCCCCCATTTCCAGCGGCTGGCGCCCAAGTTGATGGGCGCGGCGGGCGCGCTCGCAACGCTGCTTCCCAATCTGGGGGGCCCGAGCACCGCCTGTAGGAGATTGTACCTGGGGGTCTTGCGATCCATGGCCCTGTACGGGGCCCCGGTGTGGGCCTCGGACCTGACGGCCGGCAGCATCGCGATCCTGCGAAAACCGCAGCGGGCGATGGCCGTCAGGTCTGTCAGGGGGTATCGCACAATCTCCTACGAGGCGGCTTGTGCACTGGCCGGGTCGCCACCCTGGGACCTGGAGGCGAGAGTCCTCGCGTCACTTTACCGGTGGCGCGAGGAGGCGCGGACGCGGGGCGGAGGACCGATGCAGCGAGAGATCGATCTGCGTCGGTCTCAGCTCCGCGAGGTCATGGTGGCGGAGTGGCGGGAGAGGCTTTTGCGCCCTACCGCCGGCCTCGCTACCATCGAGGCGATCCGACCAGTGCTCGAGGAATGGCTCGAGAGGAGGCACGGCTCCCTGTCGTTTCGGGCGACGCAGGTATTCTCGGGGCACGGTTGCTTCGGGAAGTACCTGTGTCGCATAAACAGGGAGCCGGACGCCCGGTGTCATCACTGCGTCCATTGTCTGGAGGACACGGCGCGGCACACGCTGGCAGAGTGTGCCGCATGGGAGGAGCCGCGCCGTGCCCTCGTGACAGAAGTGGGAGCCGACCTAGCGCTGCCGGCCGTCGCTCGCGCGATGGTCGGGAGCGCAGAGTCGTGGGATGCAGTGATCTCCTTCTGTGAAACGGTCATCTCACAGAAGGAGGCTGCGGAGAGGTCGAGGGAGGTGGAAACCGCTCTCCCGACCCGCAGCAGACGTGCCGGGCGTCGGCGGAGGGCGGACAACGCCCTCTTCCGGCCCCCCTGAACGGGTTCAGAGGGACGGCGGACTTGGGGACGTCCGCCGCCCCGCCGAATAACTGGACCCGAGGCGGTGGCGCGTAGTGTTCCGCGCGCGCCCCTATTGGCGTTGCGGGGGGAGTACACCTCGCTCCCCCCGTAGACATGAGGTGGCCCGCAGACGCGGGCCGGCACTAGCCGGGGATCGTGGAAGGCGCAATAGTTCCCATGATCCCCGGTGCAAGTGTGGGAATGGAACACCGGGGTGGTTTTTAGTCGGTTAGAGTCCGACAGACCCCTCCGCCCGCCCCAGGGCGGAGGACATCCGTGTGGATTTTCCACCCCGGCAACAAAAAAAAAAAAAAAAAAAAAAAAAAAAAAAAAAAAAGGTTAGGTTAGGTTAGGTTAGGTTAGGTTAGGTTGGGGTGCGTCAGAATTCCTCCACGTGTGCCTAGTGGCTGCTGGTCCCTCTCGATACGTCTGGAGGGAAGAGCAGTTGCTAGGCCGGTGCACCCTGGGCGCGGCAGTATCCTTCCTCGAGAAATGAGAAGAAATTCTTCTTATTCCTTGGGGAATGTTACTGTCGTGGCTAATATTCTGGGGAGGGGTGCCCTGTCCCTTCCGGACAGTGCACGATTCACGCTCCAAGTCATTGGAGTGTGAATATGGGGAGGGGTCACATTGTGCGTCGTGCGATGACCCACGGAGCGGGTCTATCGGACGATGTGTGATGACCGATCCACTACTCGAGTTCCTCGAGGAGTGGATCAGGGGTCGGGGATATTCGTCGCGTACCGTGCGATGGCTCACGGAGCGGGCTCATCGGACGGTACGTGATTAGTGATTCACTCCTCGAAGTTCTCGGGGAGTGAATCGGGGCGGGGTTATTCGTCGTGTGCCGTGCGATGGCTCACGGAGCGGGCTCATCGGACGGTACGTGATTGGTGATTCACTCCTCGAACTTCTCGGGGAGTGAATCAGGGTTGGGGTTATTTCGTCGTGTGCCGTGCGATGGCTCACGGAGCGGGCTCATCGGACGGTACGTGATTAGTGATTCACTCCTCGAACTTCTCGGGGAGTGAATCAGGGTTGGGGTTCCTCCTTCATCTTGGATCACGGCATTCGTCGCCCTCTGGTACGCGTCTGCCCATCAGACGTGACTGTGAGCGTGATGAATCGCCGTGATAAAGGATCAAGGGGGAGGGGCGGAAATATTTATATGTGTATGTATGTATATATATTATATATGTTTATTATATTTATGAAGTAGGGAGATAGGGACCACACCCTTCAAAGGAACAAAACAAAATGAATAAGAAGAATTGCAAAATAGTACCCCAGGGCGGTACCAGCTGCTCAGCAGTTGGAGAATCCGCCACGATCCCTTCGGGATCGTCAAGCCCCCCGTATTCTGGGGAGGGCAACAATTCTCTTCCACTTGCCAAAGGCAACGAGAGCCGAGGAGGCTCAAGATCACGGTCTTTCGAAGACCTGATCTCGTTCAAACCACCCGACCGAAAACTGGGTGAGCGCCGCGCGTCGGAGGTGGTCGTAGTGTCGGACGGCGGCACTGCGTCACTAAGGACGGAAGTAGAGGCTCCAGTGGAGCCACGCGTGGTCCTGGAGAGGGTGTGCATGTCGGAGTCAGACGACACACCGCAAGTAGTGACAGCCGCTCCCTCCAAGTTTTGGGGGAAGCGTTCTCGCGGCTGTCTGACGGACGCGGGTTCGGCAGGTCTGTCCTCCAGCGAGGAGAACCTGCCGGCCAACAAGATGCCGACAGCCAGGAGAGGCAGAGGTCGCGTGACTAACAGTCCGGCATCGTCACGTGACATTCGAGGCCGCTTCCTGAAGCAGCGCACCGATACGCCGACGGTCAGCGACTCGGATCGCGTCTCACCCGCGGTCTCAGTCGACGACCTTGGAGGGGTCAGCGTCGCTCTTGTGGGCACAAAGGCGGAGGCCAACGCCGCGAAACGTGCTCAGAACAGAGCAGTCGCGGCCGATGAGGTGGCCGAAATGGCCCGTCAGGCCCGAGAGCGGCGGTCTGCCCAGGCGGCCAATGGGGAGAGCCTGACAGCAGAGGCTCTCAGCCGCCAAGTGATGGACGGCGTGGACATTGTCCTGAAGGTTGCCACCAAATCCGGCAACCTGAAGGGCTCGTTTATGCGCGCCCTCAAAGAGGCAGCGGAGGGGATCAGAGAGGCGGTTCAGGTTCTCCATGGCCACACGACCTCGGAGGAGACGGCGAGGCTGTGGACGGAGAACAGTCGTCTCCGATCCGAGCTGGAGGACCTCAAGCGGCAGTTTGCCGCTTTGCAAAATGTCGGGCAGCAGCAGGCGGCTCCCTCGTCGGCCCCTGCACATGCAGCGCCGCCAACTCGAAGTTTGTCGGACTACGACGTAGAGAGGGTGGCGAGAGTCTGTATGGTGCAGTGTGGGGGCATGGTGAGTGCCCGCTTGGAGGCAATTGAGTCTCGACTGCCCCCGGCTGAGATCCTCCGGCCCCCGCTTGCGGCGGACAGGCGGAGGGTGGAAGAGTCCGCGAGGACGAAGCCCGCGCAGGTCACGCAGAAACCTGCAGAGGGGGGCAACGCGGCAGGGCCTGGGAGGCCTGTGCAGGGTGCGTCCGTACCCCTCGTCCAGCCCCCGGTGACCGCTTCTCCCGCCCAAGTGACGGTGGGTGGAGAGGGCCGCCGCAAGAGAAGGAAGAAGAAGAAGGCGGTGGGTACGACCGCGCCTCCTACTTCCCAAGAGGCCGCGCTACCGGCGACCGCACCTCCCACCCAGGAGGCCTGGACGACGGTGGTGAAGAGGGGGCGCAAAAAGAGCGCGCCGCAGCCGACACCGCCCCAGGTACCGACTCGGTCACAGGGCACGAGGCAGCCCAGGGTCACTACCCCACGCTCCGAGGCTGTAGTTATTACACTGCAGCCCGAAGCCGTGAGCAGGGGAGTGACCTACAAGTCGGTCCTGGCGGAAATGAAGCAGAAGCTTCAGTTTAGCGAGTTTGGCACCCCGGCTGGTTTCGTCTTCAGGACGGCAGCCACGGGTGCCAAGATGCTTCAGGTGTCGGGTGCCGGAAGGCAGGAGAGGGCGGACAAGCTGGCCGCCAAACTCCGGGAAGTCCTCAATCCAGAGGACACCCGAGTGTCCAGGCCCATGGTCACGGCTGAATTGCGCGTGGATGGGCTGGACGACTCGGTGACCCCGGAGGAAGTAACGGCGGCCATTGCTCAAAACGGTGGGTGTCCGCCAGACAGTGTGGTGGCGGGCGAAATTCGCAGCGGCACGGACGGGCTGGGCACTGTTTGGGTGCGGTGCCCGGTCGCGGCTGCGAACAAGATTGCAGATGGCGGGCGACTACTGGTAGGCTGGGTGTCTGCCAGGGTCAAACTCCTGCCAAGGCGGGCCTTGCAGTGCTTCCGGTGCCTCGAAAAGGGGCATGTCAAGGCACAATGCACTGCACAAGTCGACCGCAGCGAACTATGTTTCCGCTGCGGTCGACCCGGCCACAGGGCGGCCCAGTGCTCCGGAGCGCCTAACTGCAGCCTTTGCGCAGCTGCAGGGAAACGCTCGGAGCACAGACTTGGCGGGAAGGCCTGCAAGGCACCCAAGTCCAAGAATAAGAGGTCTAGAGCTGTCGGAGAAACTGCGCCTCTCCCACAGCCCGACTCCCGACCCAGGGAAGGAGGAGCCGAGGAAATGGAATGCCATTAATGGCACTATTCCGTTTCCTCCAGGCGAACATCAACCACGCCGCCAGAGCTCAGGATCTATTGCTCCAGAGCATGGCGGAGTGGTTGATCAACGTGGCTGTGGTCGCCGAGCCGTATTTTGTTCCCCCCCGCGATAACTGGGTAGGGGACCTGGACGGCTTGGTGGCCATCATTGGCGGGACTCTGGTCAGTCCGTCCCGAGGTCACGGTTGGGTGGCCGCCCTCGTGGACGGCATGGTCACAATTGGGGCGTATTTTTCTCCCAACAAGAGTCTCGCTGACTTTGAGGAGTTCCTTGTCGAGCTAGGTGCCGTCGTGAGCCGGTTCCACCCTCGCCCGGTGCTGTTGCTCGGGGATCTTAATGCCAAGTCTGCGGCGTGGGGATCCCCGATCACCGATCCCAGGGGTGAGGTGTTGGAGGAGTGGGCGGTCGAGACCGGCCTGACCGTCCTGAATCGGGGCTCGGAGCACACGTGCGTGCGGCAGCGGGGCGGGTCCATAGTGGACGTGTCGTTCGCAAGCCCCGCTGTTGCGGGCCGTGTGCGCGACTGGCGAGTTGCCGTAGAGGTGGAGACGCTGTCGGACCATCGATATATTCGATTTGACGTCTCCACCCAGGCTGCGGGCGGCGGTCGCCCGCCTGCCCCGCAAATGGACGGTCCTCGCTGGTCGTACAAGCGTATCGACAGGGAACTCCTCGAGGAGGCCGCAATCCTCCAGGCCTGGGTCCGGGAGTCAACGACGAACGAACCCCTCGACGTCGAAGCGGAGGCGCAGTGGTTCCGCGGGGCGATGACGCAAATTTGCGATGCGTCTATGCCCCGCGTCACCCAACCCACAAGGCGCCAGCTGTACTGGTGGTCCGCCGTCATCGCGCAGTTGCGCGTGACGTGCGTGGAGGTGAGACGCCAGTACACCCGATACCGGAGGAGACGTCGTCGGGTTCCGGAGGAAGAGGCCGCGCTGTATGAGGTGTACCGCGCGGCCAAGGAGGCTCTGTGGCTGGCCGTCGGCGAGGCTAAGACTCGAGCCAGGGAGGAGATGTTGTCGACCCTCGACGTGAATCCGTGGGGGCGCCCTTATCGTGCGGTGCGAGGGAAACTTCGTGCCTGGGCGCCCCCACTCACTGAGAGTCTGCAGCCTCAGCTGCTGGAGGAAGTGGTCGCAACGCTCTTCCCTGCCAGAGAAGAGCATGTACCGCCGCCGATGGCTTTGCCCACAGCCGCAGAGCCTACGGATGGGGAGGACGTCAGCGTCCCAGAGGTGACACACGCAGAGATGAGGGCGGCAATAACGCGGCTTCGGGCCAAAACCGTCGCCCCGGGGCCCGACGGGGTTCCCGGTGTCGCGCTTGCCCTCGCTCTGAAAGAGCTAGAGCCCCAGCTGAGAGGACTCTACTCAGCGTGTCTTGAGCAGGGCCAATTCCCTAGTGAGTGGAAAACGGGTCGTCTGGTCCTGCTCAAGAAGGCGGGGCGCCCAGCGGACTCGCCGTCCGCGTACCGGCCCATAGTGCTGCTGGACGAGGTGGGTAAGCTTTTCGAGCGGATTATTGCTGCCCGCCTCGCCGGCCACTTGTACAGAGAGGGGCCGGATCTGGACGACAGCCAGTTCGGCTTTCGGCATGGGCGCTCCACCGTGGACGCCATAATGCGGGTAAGAGTCCTGGCGGAGGAAGCGGTGTCCCGGGGCGGGGTGATGTTGGCGGTGTCCTTGGACATCTCCAACGCTTTCAACACCCTGCCCTGGAGCTGCATTCGGGAGGCGCTGTGTTACCACAGGGTGCCCCCGTACCTCCGCCGCATCGTTGGGGCTTATTTAGCGGAAAGGTGTGTCACCTACTGGGGACGCGACGGTGGAGGCCGGCGCGACATGTCGTGCGGTGTTCCACAGGGTTCGGTCGTTGGCCCACCCCTGTGGAACATCGGGTACGACTGGGTGCTGAGAGGCGAGCTCCAACGGGGGGTGACCTTGGTGTGTTACGCGGACGACACGCTGGTCACGGCCCGGGGGAGCTCGTACAGGGAGGCAGCGTTGCTGGCGACCTCTGCGGTCTCGCAGGTCGTGGGCCGCATACGGCGCCTGGGCCTGGAGGTGGCCCTCAACAAGTCGGAGGCCGTGGTCTTTCACGGCCCCCGGCGGGCGCCGCCGCCGGGATCACATATTGTGGTCGGGGGGACTCCAATTGCTGTCGAGTGCACCATGAAGTATCTCGGATTGGTGCTCGACAGCCGTTGGAGTTTCGGCCCCCATTTCCAGCGGCTGGCGCCCAAGTTGATGGGCGCGGCGGGCGCGCTCGCAACGCTGCTTCCCAATCTGGGGGGCCCGAGCACCGCCTGTAGGAGATTGTACCTGGGGGTCTTGCGATCCATGGCCCTGTACGGGGCCCCGGTGTGGGCCTCGGACCTGACGGCCGGCAGCATCGCGATCCTGCGAAAACCGCAGCGGGCGATGGCCGTCAGGTCTGTCAGGGGGTATCGCACAATCTCCTACGAGGCGGCTTGTGCACTGGCCGGGTCGCCACCCTGGGACCTGGAGGCGAGAGTCCTCGCGTCACTTTACCGGTGGCGCGAGGAGGCGCGGACGCGGGGCGGAGGACCGATGCAGCGAGAGATCGATCTGCGTCGGTCCCAGCTCCGCGAGGTCATGGTGGCGGAGTGGCGGGAGAGGCTTTTGCGCCCTACCGCCGGCCTCGCTACCATCGAGGCGATCCGACCAGTGCTCGAGGAATGGCTCGAGAGGAGGCACGGCTCCCTGTCGTTTCGGGCGACGCAGGTATTCTCGGGGCACGGTTGCTTCGGGAAGTACCTGTGTCGCATAAACAGGGAGCCGGACGCCCGGTGTCATCACTGCGTCCATTGTCTGGAGGACACGGCGCGGCACACGCTGGCAGAGTGTGCCGCATGGGAGGAGCCGCGCCGTGCCCTCGTGACAGAAGTGGGAGCCGACCTAGCGCTGCCGGCCGTCGCTCGCGCGATGGTCGGGAGCGCAGAGTCGTGGGATGCAGTGATCTCCTTCTGTGAAACGGTCATCTCACAGAAGGAGGCTGCGGAGAGGTCGAGGGAGGTGGAAACCGCTCTCCCGACCCGCAGCAGACGTACCGGGCGTCGGCGGAGGGCGGACAACGCCCTCTTCCGGCCCCCCTGAACGGGTTCAGAGGGACGGCGGACTTGGGGACGTCCGCCGCCCCGCCGAATAACTGGACCCGAGGCGGTGGCGCGTAGTGTTCCGCGCGCGCCCCTATTGGCGTTGCGGGGGGAGTACACCTCGCTCCCCCCGTAGACATGAGGTGGCCCGCAGACGCGGGCCGGCACTAGCCGGGGATCGTGGAAGGCGCACTAGTTCCCATGATCCCCGGTGCAAGTGTGGGAATGGAACACCGGGGTGGTTTTTAGTCGGTTAGAGTCCGACAGACCCCTCCGCCCGCCCCAGGGCGGAGGACATCCGTGTGGATTTTCCACCCCGGCAACAAAAAAAAAAAAAAAAAAGGTTAGGTTAGGTTAGGTTAGGTTAGGTTAGGTTAGGTTTTTTTTTTTTTTTTTTTTTTTTTTGTTTTGGCAGGAGTGGGAAATCCCCGCGGACACCTCGACTATCCCACAGGAATTTCTCTTGTGAGACAGTCGAGGTAGTGCCGGACTCGAACCGGCTAAAAACCACTCCTGCCCCAGCCAGTGTCCCTCTAACATAATCAGAGTCCTTGACGTCTGTCTTGTTTAATTTGTTTACATTTCTTGGTGGCCGGAGAGACCACATGATGCGCGTTTTGGTTTTGCGTGATAAATTACCTATTTTAAACATACTCTAAGTTTTCTTTAAATTTGTTTTACTGTGTGCTTGTGACTTTAAATTTTGTTACTTGTTAAAAAAAAAAAATATAACTATTTACTTCTATTTTACTTTACTGATGTTCGCTTATTTCTTTACTTATATTTATATCTATTATTAACCCTTATATTAATGCCCTTTTTAAGATTTCTTGCTTTGTTTAATTTTATTTCCTATTTTTATGTTAATTTATTTGATATCTAAGGTATATACTCACTATATATTTAAATATCTTTAATTTTGTGTCATATATATATTAATATATACTATATTAATTTTGTTTCCGTCTGTATCAGTATCACCAAATTCGACCCAGCTTGACATATCCACCAGCGCCGGCACCTGCTCCAGCATAACTTGAGTCAGTTTCTCATGAAGCGGCCTCAATTTACATTTTTGCTCAATGCCGACGCTAGTGACCGTCTCTACTCTCCTGTTTATCGGTTGGGCCGAATTGGTTTTACTCTTGTGCTTGGAAGTGGTCGCATCGCCAACTTTAGCAATATGCTATCGAAGCTCTTGCGAATGCGTCCCACTTCCTTCGCACGGGGCATTCGTTGCTGAATGCGTTGTGCTCGGTGGCCCCTTGTTTTGCTCTGGTGCAGTTCACGCAAGCCGCTGCTTTGCCGATCTGTCTATCCGGGCAATCTGCCCTGAGGTGTACTCCACCGCAGTGGCTACACAGATCGGCTGGCTCCGTGCACAGGCGTTTTCCGTGCCCGTATGCCAAGCAGCGGGTGCACTGCACCAGAGGCGTCTGATCCTCGACGCGTACTCGCTGGAGGTCGATGCGGAGTTTTCCCACTTCGATCGCCCTCCTCCAGACCATAGGGGACACACCAAGCACAACGTGATTCGCGTGCGGGTTCCGGGTTTTTCTTCGGTATTTTATCACCACCCTCTGCGCCTCGTCGTCGAGCCCGTGAAATATCTCCCGGTTCTGATTCTTAAGGGCTCTCAGCACCTCCTCGTCACTGTGCATGAGTAATACGTCCCTAAGAATCAGAAGCGGGTCCCGATTTTTCACGTCCTCGACAACGAGGTTCTCTCCGGCCTTCTCCAAACGCGCCTTTAATTTTCTCCTCTCCTCCGTCGTCGCGCACCCCATGATCACCTTTTGGTCCTTGGCCTTTCGGACTCTCTCGACGCGCACCCAGCCCTCCTTCGCGTCCACTGCCTTCCTCACTCTTTCGAGGATTTCGTCCCCCGTATCCATCTCCTGAGTTGAGGAGACAACCACAGAGTGCAGCGTCGTTCGCTCCAGGGCCTGAGCCCCGGTGTGGCTCTTACTGACAGCCGCTACACTCGCGTAGGTTGTCTCCTCCACCCCTTCCCTGCTGGCCAGACTGTCTCGAAGTCGGTCGAGTTTCTCGGAGTTTTCTCTTAACTCCGAGATGTGCTCCTTCAACGTGTGTAGGAGCTCAGTCTGGCCAGCAAGAACCTCGACGGAAATGGGATGGGGACTACGGTCGGCAGTGGGCGCGGGTTCTGGTACAGCAATGGGTGCGACAGGGGCCTTGTCTAGCTCCGACTCCTTGACCAACTCGTAAAGCCTGTTTATGGCTTCGAGCACCGCAGTCTTAATTTCGGCCTTGAGGTTGCGAGAGTTGCCCAAGTTCAGCTTTGCCTTATTTAGGCAAGCTCTCGCCTCCTCAGTGCGACTGCGGGACCCAACCTCAGGCCTCTTGAGCGGTCTCGGAGCATAAGTAATGACTCGGCGCGTCCCCGGAGTGGTGGGGCCCCCCTGGGCAGCGGAAGGAGTGTCGTCTCCGAAGGAGATTCTCCTCCTCGCATCTGCCGACGAGGGCCCCGCCTTCTCCGCCGATCGCGGCGAGCCACTACAACTTTGGCCCCTTACGGTGCTGGATGGGGTGCGGAACATATTGAGTTTATGAGCAAGTGTGATCAGAACCGACTCCTGTAAAGAGGGAGTCAGAACGATATCTACTCGGGAGGAGAGAGAAGGGACACTGGTACTTCTGTGACCCTGTAAAAGGGGGAACACAGTAAGTATTAAATTTAAAAGTAAAATCAAATAATTTTAAATAAAAACAGGCAATATAATTATAGTCGTACACTTTAGTCGACCGTCACAATAAAATATTTGTTCTTCTGTGTCCCTGTAAAGGGGGAACACAGTAAGCTATCGACTAATAAAATGAATAAAATATAAATAGAATAATAAAATGATAATTTCAGTCACATGAGCCTTGTAGACTCAGTCAATTAAAGTTAAAATCTAAAATATCCCTACCAAAACACTCAAGGACCCTAACAAAAGTGAACCCAGACTAAATTACAAAACTTAAATTTCGCCAAAATCCCACGTCTACCTTCTTCCAATAGGCCAGAGGGCGGGTGGGTGGGCAAAATTTTTTCGACCTAGGGGCGCGGGTGAGGTGTCCAGAGACGCGTCTCCGCGCGGGCTAGCTATATATGGAATAAAACAGGGTAGGTGCCGAACAAAAATATTGGGTTTTGGTCAAAAAACCAGTTTTTGAACCAAAAAATTTTGATTTTCACCCCACAACCTGGAGACCGGGGCACGGATCGCGAACCAGAATACAGGGATGAAGGGTGAGTACTATTTATACTATAAACTGAAACTATTTTTGCAAAAAATTTGGAAAAAACACTAAATTTTGAGAATTTATTTTGAAAAAGTCGAAAAATTCCTAAGTGTGGTAAGGGATGAAGTCCTGACGCGCGTGTGTGCGTGCGATGTGGTCAGTACGTAGGCGGAGGCCTAGTTTGGTCTAAAAACGCTGAAAAAAGCTTCAAAATCGCACGTCTGGAAGTGAAGATATCAACGGTTAGGTTAGGTTAGGTTAGGTTAGGTTAGGTTAGGTTAGGTTAGGTTAGGTTAGGTTAGGTTAGGGTAGGTTTTTTTTTTTTTTTTTTTTTTTTTTTTTTTTTTTTTTTTTTTTTTTTTTTTTTTTTTGTTTTGGCAGGAGTGGGAAATCCCCGCGGACACCTCGACTGTCCCACAGGAATTTCTCCTGTGAGACAGTCGAGGTAGTGCCGGACTCGAACCGGCTAAAAACCACTCCTGCCTAGCCAGTGTCCCTCTGACATTATCAGAGACCTTGTGTACTCTGTTTTTTCCTTCTTTGCGACTTGTTTGATAGTAGGCCGGAGAGGCCACACTCTTTAATCTATCAATGTTTGCGATATTTAACTAGCTTTTGTATTTTGAGACTGTGCAATGTAAAAAACTATTATTTTTATTTCAACCAAAGTTACTTTATATTTCCCTTTTGTCTTAACATTTATACTATTATACTTCTATTTAATTGTCTATTTTTCCAAATTATATCTATTTTTTTAAAACCCATATATTTTACCCCGGAAATTCTGCGCTTATGTTCTTTATAGTTTAATTTAGTTTACCGTGATATTTGCTGCATATACTTAATATATAAGTCAATATCACTTTGCCTAATCTCCAGAACAAGTATTGCAGTTTCAGTGAAATGACTGCTAGATTTTGCGCCAGGTTCGACACAACTTGACGATTCCACTAGAGTTGGATTACGGTCTAGCATAATTTGAGCCACTTTCTCAAGAAAGTGACTCCTATTACCATCCTCCATCAAGCCAACCCTAGCGGTTCGCCCAATGCGTCTGCTATCTGGTTGTGTCGAGATCAGTGTGTACATGGAAGTGGGCGCACCGACAACTTTAGCAATACGCTATAGTTGCTCGTGCGAATGCGTCCCACTTCCTGCGAATGGGGCAATCGTTGCTGAATGCATTGTGCCGGTGCTCCCCCAGCTTGGCTCTGGTGCAGTTAACGCACGCCGCTGCTTCGCCAATCTGCTTGTCCGGGCAGTCCGCCCTAAGGTGCGGTCCGCCACAGTGACTGCACAGATCGGCAGGCTCCGTGCACAGACGTTTTCCATGCCCGTAGGCCAAGCAACGGGTGCACTGCACCAGAGGCGTCTGGTCTTCGACGCGTACTCTCTGGAGGTCAATCCGAAGCTTGCCTCCTTCGAGTGCCCTCTTCCAGATTGCTGGGGTAACACTCAGCACAATGCTATTCGTGTGCGGGTTTCGACACTTTTTCCTATATTTGACGGACATTTTGAGTTCCTCGTCCCCGAGGCCGTAAAAGATTTCCCGGTTCTGGTTCTTAAGGGCTCTCAACACTTCCTCGTCGCTGTGTACTGACAGCACGTCCCTAAGAACCAGAAGCGGGTCCCGATTCTTCACCGCCTCGACGACGAGGTTTTCTCCGGCCGATTCAAGTCGCTTTTTTAACTTTTCTCTGTCCTCCATGGTTGCGCACCCCATGATGACCTTTTGGTCCTTCGCCTTTCGGACCCTCTCTACTCGCACCCAGCCCTCCTTCGCGTCCACTGCTTTTCTCACTCTTTCGAGGATTTCGGCCCCCGTGTCCATCTCCTGTGTGGAAGAGACCACCACGGAGTGGAGCGTCGTTCGCTCCGGGGAATGTGCCCCGGTGTGGCTTTTACTAACGGCCGCGTAGGTGGTCACCCCCACACTTTCCCTGCTAGTCAAACTGTCTCGGAGCTTTTCGAGTTTCTCGGAGTTGTCTTTCAACTCCGAGATGTGCTCCTTTAGGGTGGTTATGAGCACAGTTTGGCTAGCAAGTGCCTCGATGGAAATGGGTTGGGGACCGAAGTCAGCAGTGGGCGCGGGTTCCGGCACGGCGATGGGTGCGGCAGGGGCTCGGTCTTGCTCCGACTCCTTGACCAGCTCATAGAGCCTGTTTATGGCCTCGAGCACCGCAGCTTTGATGTCGGTCCTGAGGTTGCGAGAGTTGCCTAAATTTAGCTTAGCCTTATTCAGGCAAGCTCTCGCCTCCTCAGTGCGACTGCGGTTCCTCGCCTCAGGCTTCCTGAGCAGTGCCAAGAAATCGGAGCTTGGAGGAGCTCGCCGCGTCCCCGGAGTGGCAGGGCCCCCTCGTGACGCCGAAGGAGTCTCGTCTCCAAAGGAGATTCTCCTCCTCGCGTCAGGCGAAGGCCCCGCCTTCTCCGCCGATCGCGGCGAGCCACTCGAGCCTTGAGCCCTCACGGTGCTGGATGGGGTGCGGAACATGGTTAGGATTGGTGACCAGATTTAATCAGAAAGACCCCTGTAAAGAGGGGGTCAATGCTAATTATCTGCGCTCACGAAAAGTATTTTTTCAGATGGACACTGTACTTCTGTGACCCTGTAAAGAGGGGAACACAGTAGTAGTATAAATCTAAAAATCAAATAAAAATATAAAAAGCGGATATATATAGTCGCAAATTGTGTTCTGTGTCCCTGTAAAGGGGGGTACACAGAAGATAATAAAATAACTTGAAAAATAAATTAAACTAATTAAATTAAACTAATTAAACTAAAACGAATTAAACTAATAAAAGATATTAATAATAATTGAAAACTCAGTCAAAAGTATTGTGAGCCTTACAGACTCAGTCAGATAATGTTAAAATAACAAAAATAATTTAAAAACACTTCAAAACCCCTTACAGAAGTAAACCCTAACAAAACACGAAATAAAAACGTTGCCAAAATCCCACGTCTACCGTCTTCCTATAAGCCAGAGGGCGGGTGGGTGGGCAAAATTTTTTCGATCTAGGATCGCGGGCGAGGTGTCCAGAGACGCGTCTCCGCGCGGGCTAGCTAAATATGGAATAAAACAGGGTAGGTGCCGAACAAAAATTTTGGGTTTTGGTCAAAAAACCAGTTTTTGAACCAAAAAATTTTGATTTTCACCCCACAACCTGGAGACCGGGACACGGAGCGCGAACCAGAATTCAGGGATGAAGGGTGAGTACTATTTACACTATAAACTGATGCTATTTTGGCAAAAAATTTGGAAAAAACACTAAATTTTGAGAATTTACTTTGAAAAAATCGAAAAATTCCTAAGTGTGTTAAGGGATGAAGTCCTGACGCGCGTGTGTGCGTGCGATATGGTCAGTACGTAGGCGGAGGCCTAGTTTAGTCTAAATCCGCTGAAAACAGCTTCAAAATCGCACGTCTAGAAGTGAAGATATCGACAATTGTGTTTTTGACTCGATCCCTAAGGTGGTTTTTGGGTACTAGCAGCAATGTATGAAAAAACTATTTTTTAGATAAATCTATGTTTTATTCGAGCTAGGGGCGCGGGCGAGGTGTCCAGAGACGCGTCTCCGCGCGGGCTAGCTAAATATGGAATAAAACAGGGTAGGTGCCGAACAAAAATTTTGGGTTTTGGTCAAAAAACCAGTTTTTGAACCAAAAAATTTTGATTTTCACCCCACAACCTGGAGACCGGGACACGGAGCGCGAACCAGAATTCAGGGATGAAGGGTGAGTACTATTTACACTATAAACTGATGCTATTTTGGCAAAAAATTTGGAAAAAACACTAAATTTTGAGAATTTACTTTGAAAAAATCGAAAAATTCCTAAGTGTGTTAAGGGATGAAGTCCTGACGCGCGTGTGTGCGTGCGATATGGTCAGTACGTAGGCGGAGGCCTAGTTTAGTCTAAATCCGCTGAAAACAGCTTCAAAATCGCACGTCTAGAAGTGAAGATATCGACAATTGTGTTTTTGACTCGATCCCTAAGGTGGTTTTTGGGTACTAGCAGCAATGTATGAAAAAACTATTTTTTAGATAAATCTATGTTTTATTCGAGCTAGGGGCGCGGGCGAGGTGTCCAGAGACGCGTCTCCGCGCGGGCTAGCTAAATATGGAATAAAACAGGGTAGGTGCCGAACAAAAATTTTGGGTTTTGGTCAAAAAACCAGTTTTTGAACCAAAAAATTTTGATTTTCACCCCACAACCTGGAGACCGGGACACGGAGCGCGAACCAGAATTCAGGGATGAAGGGTGAGTACTATTTACACTATAAACTGATGCTATTTTGGCAAAAAATTTGGAAAAAACACTAAATTTTGAGAATTTACTTTGAAAAAATCGAAAAATTCCTAAGTGTGTTAAGGGATGAAGTCCTGACGCGCGTGTGTGCGTGCGATATGGTCAGTACGTAGGCGGAGGCCTAGTTTAGTCTAAATCCGCTGAAAACAGCTTCAAAATCGCACGTCTAGAAGTGAAGATATCGACAATTGTGTTTTTGACTCGATCCCTAAGGTGGTTTTTGGGTACTAGCAGCAATGTATGAAAAAACTATTTTTTAGATAAATCTATGTTTTATTCGAGCTAGGGGCGCGGGCGAGGTGTCCAGAGACGCGTCTCCGCGCGGGCTAGCTAAATATGGAATAAAACAGGGTAGGTGCCGAACAAAAATTTTGGGTTTTGGTCAAAAAACCAGTTTTTGAACCAAAAAATTTTGATTTTCACCCCACAACCTGGAGACCGGGACACGGAGCGCGAACCAGAATTCAGGGATGAAGGGTGAGTACTATTTACACTATAAACTGATGCTATTTTGGCAAAAAATTTGGAAAAAACACTAAATTTTGAGAATTTACTTTGAAAAAATCGAAAAATTCCTAAGTGTGTTAAGGGATGAAGTCCTGACGCGCGTGTGTGCGTGCGATATGGTCAGTACGTAGGCGGAGGCCTAGTTTAGTCTAAATCCGCTGAAAACAGCTTCAAAATCGCACGTCTAGAAGTGAAGATATCGACAATTGTGTTTTTGACTCGATCCCTAAGGTGGTTTTTGGGTACTAGCAGCAATGTATGAAAAAACTATTTTTTAGATAAATCTATGTTTTATTCGAGCTAGGGGCGCGGGCGAGGTGTCCAGAGACGCGTCTCCGCGCGGGCTAGCTAAATATGGAATAAAACAGGGTAGGTGCCGAACAAAAATTTTGGGTTTTGGTCAAAAAACCAGTTTTTGAACCAAAAAATTTTGATTTTCACCCCACAACCTGGAGACCGGGACACGGAGCGCGAACCAGAATTCAGGGATGAAGGGTGAGTACTATTTACACTATAAACTGATGCTATTTTGGCAAAAAATTTGGAAAAAACACTAAATTTTGAGAATTTACTTTGAAAAAATCGAAAAATTCCTAAGTGTGTTAAGGGATGAAGTCCTGACGCGCGTGTGTGCGTGCGATATGGTCAGTACGTAGGCGGAGGCCTAGTTTAGTCTAAATCCGCTGAAAACAGCTTCAAAATCGCACGTCTAGAAGTGAAGATATCGACAATTGTGTTTTTGACTCGATCCCTAAGGTGGTTTTTGGGTACTAGCAGCAATGTATGAAAAAACTATTTTTTAGATAAATCTATGTTTTATTCGAGCTAGGGGCGCGGGCGAGGTGTCCAGAGACGCGTCTCCGCGCGGGCTAGCTAAATATGGAATAAAACAGGGTAGGTGCCGAACAAAAATTTTGGGTTTTGGTCAAAAAACCAGTTTTTGAACCAAAAAATTTTGATTTTCACCCCACAACCTGGAGACCGGGACACGGAGCGCGAACCAGAATTCAGGGATGAAGGGTGAGTACTATTTACACTATAAACTGATGCTATTTTGGCAAAAAATTTGGAAAAAACACTAAATTTTGAGAATTTACTTTGAAAAAATCGAAAAATTCCTAAGTGTGTTAAGGGATGAAGTCCTGACGCGCGTGTGTGCGTGCGATATGGTCAGTACGTAGGCGGAGGCCTAGTTTAGTCTAAATCCGCTGAAAACAGCTTCAAAATCGCACGTCTAGAAGTGAAGATATCGACAATTGTGTTTTTGACTCGATCCCTAAGGTGGTTTTTGGGTACTAGCAGCAATGTATGAAAAAACTATTTTTTAGATAAATCTATGTTTTATTCGAGCTAGGGGCGCGGGCGAGGTGTCCAGAGACGCGTCTCCGCGCGGGCTAGCTAAATATGGAATAAAACAGGGTAGGTGCCGAACAAAAATTTTGGGTTTTGGTCAAAAAACCAGTTTTTGAACCAAAAAATTTTGATTTTCACCCCACAACCTGGAGACCGGGACACGGAGCGCGAACCAGAATTCAGGGATGAAGGGTGAGTACTATTTACACTATAAACTGATGCTATTTTGGCAAAAAATTTGGAAAAAACACTAAATTTTGAGAATTTACTTTGAAAAAATCGAAAAATTCCTAAGTGTGTTAAGGGATGAAGTCCTGACGCGCGTGTGTGCGTGCGATATGGTCAGTACGTAGGCGGAGGCCTAGTTTAGTCTAAATCCGCTGAAAACAGCTTCAAAATCGCACGTCTAGAAGTGAAGATATCGACAATTGTGTTTTTGACTCGATCCCTAAGGTGGTTTTTGGGTACTAGCAGCAATGTATGAAAAAACTATTTTTTAGATAAATCTATGTTTTATTCGAGCTAGGGGCGCGGGCGAGGTGTCCAGAGACGCGTCTCCGCGCGGGCTAGCTAAATATGGAATAAAACAGGGTAGGTGCCGAACAAAAATTTTGGGTTTTGGTCAAAAAACCAGTTTTTGAACCAAAAAATTTTGATTTTCACCCCACAACCTGGAGACCGGGACACGGAGCGCGAACCAGAATTCAGGGATGAAGGGTGAGTACTATTTACACTATAAACTGATGCTATTTTGGCAAAAAATTTGGAAAAAACACTAAATTTTGAGAATTTACTTTGAAAAAATCGAAAAATTCCTAAGTGTGTTAAGGGATGAAGTCCTGACGCGCGTGTGTGCGTGCGATATGGTCAGTACGTAGGCGGAGGCCTAGTTTAGTCTAAATCCGCTGAAAACAGCTTCAAAATCGCACGTCTAGAAGTGAAGATATCGACAATTGTGTTTTTGACTCGATCCCTAAGGTGGTTTTTGGGTACTAGCAGCAATGTATGAAAAAACTATTTTTTAGATAAATCTATGTTTTATTCGAGCTAGGGGCGCGGGCGAGGTGTCCAGAGACGCGTCTCCGCGCGGGCTAGCTAAATATGGAATAAAACAGGGTAGGTGCCGAACAAAAATTTTGGGTTTTGGTCAAAAAACCAGTTTTTGAACCAAAAAATTTTGATTTTCACCCCACAACCTGGAGACCGGGACACGGAGCGCGAACCAGAATTCAGGGATGAAGGGTGAGTACTATTTACACTATAAACTGATGCTATTTTGGCAAAAAATTTGGAAAAAACACTAAATTTTGAGAATTTACTTTGAAAAAATCGAAAAATTCCTAAGTGTGTTAAGGGATGAAGTCCTGACGCGCGTGTGTGCGTGCGATATGGTCAGTACGTAGGCGGAGGCCTAGTTTAGTCTAAATCCGCTGAAAACAGCTTCAAAATCGCACGTCTAGAAGTGAAGATATCGACAATTGTGTTTTTGACTCGATCCCTAAGGTGGTTTTTGGGTACTAGCAGCAATGTATGAAAAAACTATTTTTTAGATAAATCTATGTTTTATTCGAGCTAGGGGCGCGGGCGAGGTGTCCAGAGACGCGTCTCCGCGCGGGCTAGCTAAATATGGAATAAAACAGGGTAGGTGCCGAACAAAAATTTTGGGTTTTGGTCAAAAAACCAGTTTTTGAACCAAAAAATTTTGATTTTCACCCCACAACCTGGAGACCGGGACACGGAGCGCGAACCAGAATTCAGGGATGAAGGGTGAGTACTATTTACACTATAAACTGATGCTATTTTGGCAAAAAATTTGGAAAAAACACTAAATTTTGAGAATTTACTTTGAAAAAATCGAAAAATTCCTAAGTGTGTTAAGGGATGAAGTCCTGACGCGCGTGTGTGCGTGCGATATGGTCAGTACGTAGGCGGAGGCCTAGTTTAGTCTAAATCCGCTGAAAACAGCTTCAAAATCGCACGTCTAGAAGTGAAGATATCGACAATTGTGTTTTTGACTCGATCCCTAAGGTGGTTTTTGGGTACTAGCAGCAATGTATGAAAAAACTATTTTTTAGATAAATCTATGTTTTATTCGAGCTAGGGGCGCGGGCGAGGTGTCCAGAGACGCGTCTCCGCGCGGGCTAGCTAAATATGGAATAAAACAGGGTAGGTGCCGAACAAAAATTTTGGGTTTTGGTCAAAAAACCAGTTTTTGAACCAAAAAATTTTGATTTTCACCCCACAACCTGGAGACCGGGACACGGAGCGCGAACCAGAATTCAGGGATGAAGGGTGAGTACTATTTACACTATAAACTGATGCTATTTTGGCAAAAAATTTGGAAAAAACACTAAATTTTGAGAATTTACTTTGAAAAAATCGAAAAATTCCTAAGTGTGTTAAGGGATGAAGTCCTGACGCGCGTGTGTGCGTGCGATATGGTCAGTACGTAGGCGGAGGCCTAGTTTAGTCTAAATCCGCTGAAAACAGCTTCAAAATCGCACGTCTAGAAGTGAAGATATCGACAATTGTGTTTTTGACTCGATCCCTAAGGTGGTTTTTGGGTACTAGCAGCAATGTATGAAAAAACTATTTTTTAGATAAATCTATGTTTTATTCGAGCTAGGGGCGCGGGCGAGGTGTCCAGAGACGCGTCTCCGCGCGGGCTAGCTAAATATGGAATAAAACAGGGTAGGTGCCGAACAAAAATTTTGGGTTTTGGTCAAAAAACCAGTTTTTGAACCAAAAAATTTTGATTTTCACCCCACAACCTGGAGACCGGGACACGGAGCGCGAACCAGAATTCAGGGATGAAGGGTGAGTACTATTTACACTATAAACTGATGCTATTTTGGCAAAAAATTTGGAAAAAACACTAAATTTTGAGAATTTACTTTGAAAAAATCGAAAAATTCCTAAGTGTGTTAAGGGATGAAGTCCTGACGCGCGTGTGTGCGTGCGATATGGTCAGTACGTAGGCGGAGGCCTAGTTTAGTCTAAATCCGCTGAAAACAGCTTCAAAATCGCACGTCTAGAAGTGAAGATATCGACAATTGTGTTTTTGACTCGATCCCTAAGGTGGTTTTTGGGTACTAGCAGCAATGTATGAAAAAACTATTTTTTAGATAAATCTATGTTTTATTCGAGCTAGGGGCGCGGGCGAGGTGTCCAGAGACGCGTCTCCGCGCGGGCTAGCTAAATATGGAATAAAACAGGGTAGGTGCCGAACAAAAATTTTGGGTTTTGGTCAAAAAACCAGTTTTTGAACCAAAAAATTTTGATTTTCACCCCACAACCTGGAGACCGGGACACGGAGCGCGAACCAGAATTCAGGGATGAAGGGTGAGTACTATTTACACTATAAACTGATGCTATTTTGGCAAAAAATTTGGAAAAAACACTAAATTTTGAGAATTTACTTTGAAAAAATCGAAAAATTCCTAAGTGTGTTAAGGGATGAAGTCCTGACGCGCGTGTGTGCGTGCGATATGGTCAGTACGTAGGCGGAGGCCTAGTTTAGTCTAAATCCGCTGAAAACAGCTTCAAAATCGCACGTCTAGAAGTGAAGATATCGACAATTGTGTTTTTGACTCGATCCCTAAGGTGGTTTTTGGGTACTAGCAGCAATGTATGAAAAAACTATTTTTTAGATAAATCTATGTTTTATTCGAGCTAGGGGCGCGGGCGAGGTGTCCAGAGACGCGTCTCCGCGCGGGCTAGCTAAATATGGAATAAAACAGGGTAGGTGCCGAACAAAAATTTTGGGTTTTGGTCAAAAAACCAGTTTTTGAACCAAAAAATTTTGATTTTCACCCCACAACCTGGAGACCGGGACACGGAGCGCGAACCAGAATTCAGGGATGAAGGGTGAGTACTATTTACACTATAAACTGATGCTATTTTGGCAAAAAATTTGGAAAAAACACTAAATTTTGAGAATTTACTTTGAAAAAATCGAAAAATTCCTAAGTGTGTTAAGGGATGAAGTCCTGACGCGCGTGTGTGCGTGCGATATGGTCAGTACGTAGGCGGAGGCCTAGTTTAGTCTAAATCCGCTGAAAACAGCTTCAAAATCGCACGTCTAGAAGTGAAGATATCGACAATTGTGTTTTTGACTCGATCCCTAAGGTGGTTTTTGGGTACTAGCAGCAATGTATGAAAAAACTATTTTTTAGATAAATCTATGTTTTATTCGAGCTAGGGGCGCGGGCGAGGTGTCCAGAGACGCGTCTCCGCGCGGGCTAGCTAAATATGGAATAAAACAGGGTAGGTGCCGAACAAAAATTTTGGGTTTTGGTCAAAAAACCAGTTTTTGAACCAAAAAATTTTGATTTTCACCCCACAACCTGGAGACCGGGACACGGAGCGCGAACCAGAATTCAGGGATGAAGGGTGAGTACTATTTACACTATAAACTGATGCTATTTTGGCAAAAAATTTGGAAAAAACACTAAATTTTGAGAATTTACTTTGAAAAAATCGAAAAATTCCTAAGTGTGTTAAGGGATGAAGTCCTGACGCGCGTGTGTGCGTGCGATATGGTCAGTACGTAGGCGGAGGCCTAGTTTAGTCTAAATCCGCTGAAAACAGCTTCAAAATCGCACGTCTAGAAGTGAAGATATCGACAATTGTGTTTTTGACTCGATCCCTAAGGTGGTTTTTGGGTACTAGCAGCAATGTATGAAAAAACTATTTTTTAGATAAATCTATGTTTTATTCGAGCTAGGGGCGCGGGCGAGGTGTCCAGAGACGCGTCTCCGCGCGGGCTAGCTAAATATGGAATAAAACAGGGTAGGTGCCGAACAAAAATTTTGGGTTTTGGTCAAAAAACCAGTTTTTGAACCAAAAAATTTTGATTTTCACCCCACAACCTGGAGACCGGGACACGGAGCGCGAACCAGAATTCAGGGATGAAGGGTGAGTACTATTTACACTATAAACTGATGCTATTTTGGCAAAAAATTTGGAAAAAACACTAAATTTTGAGAATTTACTTTGAAAAAATCGAAAAATTCCTAAGTGTGTTAAGGGATGAAGTCCTGACGCGCGTGTGTGCGTGCGATATGGTCAGTACGTAGGCGGAGGCCTAGTTTAGTCTAAATCCGCTGAAAACAGCTTCAAAATCGCACGTCTAGAAGTGAAGATATCGACAATTGTGTTTTTGACTCGATCCCTAAGGTGGTTTTTGGGTACTAGCAGCAATGTATGAAAAAACTATTTTTTAGATAAATCTATGTTTTATTCGAGCTAGGGGCGCGGGCGAGGTGTCCAGAGACGCGTCTCCGCGCGGGCTAGCTAAATATGGAATAAAACAGGGTAGGTGCCGAACAAAAATTTTGGGTTTTGGTCAAAAAACCAGTTTTTGAACCAAAAAATTTTGATTTTCACCCCACAACCTGGAGACCGGGACACGGAGCGCGAACCAGAATTCAGGGATGAAGGGTGAGTACTATTTACACTATAAACTGATGCTATTTTGGCAAAAAATTTGGAAAAAACACTAAATTTTGAGAATTTACTTTGAAAAAATCGAAAAATTCCTAAGTGTGTTAAGGGATGAAGTCCTGACGCGCGTGTGTGCGTGCGATATGGTCAGTACGTAGGCGGAGGCCTAGTTTAGTCTAAATCCGCTGAAAACAGCTTCAAAATCGCACGTCTAGAAGTGAAGATATCGACAATTGTGTTTTTGACTCGATCCCTAAGGTGGTTTTTGGGTACTAGCAGCAATGTATGAAAAAACTATTTTTTAGATAAATCTATGTTTTATTCGAGCTAGGGGCGCGGGCGAGGTGTCCAGAGACGCGTCTCCGCGCGGGCTAGCTAAATATGGAATAAAACAGGGTAGGTGCCGAACAAAAATTTTGGGTTTTGGTCAAAAAACCAGTTTTTGAACCAAAAAATTTTGATTTTCACCCCACAACCTGGAGACCGGGACACGGAGCGCGAACCAGAATTCAGGGATGAAGGGTGAGTACTATTTACACTATAAACTGATGCTATTTTGGCAAAAAATTTGGAAAAAACACTAAATTTTGAGAATTTACTTTGAAAAAATCGAAAAATTCCTAAGTGTGTTAAGGGATGAAGTCCTGACGCGCGTGTGTGCGTGCGATATGGTCAGTACGTAGGCGGAGGCCTAGTTTAGTCTAAATCCGCTGAAAACAGCTTCAAAATCGCACGTCTAGAAGTGAAGATATCGACAATTGTGTTTTTGACTCGATCCCTAAGGTGGTTTTTGGGTACTAGCAGCAATGTATGAAAAAACTATTTTTTAGATAAATCTATGTTTTATTCGAGCTAGGGGCGCGGGCGAGGTGTCCAGAGACGCGTCTCCGCGCGGGCTAGCTAAATATGGAATAAAACAGGGTAGGTGCCGAACAAAAATTTTGGGTTTTGGTCAAAAAACCAGTTTTTGAACCAAAAAATTTTGATTTTCACCCCACAACCTGGAGACCGGGACACGGAGCGCGAACCAGAATTCAGGGATGAAGGGTGAGTACTATTTACACTATAAACTGATGCTATTTTGGCAAAAAATTTGGAAAAAACACTAAATTTTGAGAATTTACTTTGAAAAAATCGAAAAATTCCTAAGTGTGTTAAGGGATGAAGTCCTGACGCGCGTGTGTGCGTGCGATATGGTCAGTACGTAGGCGGAGGCCTAGTTTAGTCTAAATCCGCTGAAAACAGCTTCAAAATCGCACGTCTAGAAGTGAAGATATCGACAATTGTGTTTTTGACTCGATCCCTAAGGTGGTTTTTGGGTACTAGCAGCAATGTATGAAAAAACTATTTTTTAGATAAATCTATGTTTTATTCGAGCTAGGGGCGCGGGCGAGGTGTCCAGAGACGCGTCTCCGCGCGGGCTAGCTAAATATGGAATAAAACAGGGTAGGTGCCGAACAAAAATTTTGGGTTTTGGTCAAAAAACCAGTTTTTGAACCAAAAAATTTTGATTTTCACCCCACAACCTGGAGACCGGGACACGGAGCGCGAACCAGAATTCAGGGATGAAGGGTGAGTACTATTTACACTATAAACTGATGCTATTTTGGCAAAAAATTTGGAAAAAACACTAAATTTTGAGAATTTACTTTGAAAAAATCGAAAAATTCCTAAGTGTGTTAAGGGATGAAGTCCTGACGCGCGTGTGTGCGTGCGATATGGTCAGTACGTAGGCGGAGGCCTAGTTTAGTCTAAATCCGCTGAAAACAGCTTCAAAATCGCACGTCTAGAAGTGAAGATATCGACAATTGTGTTTTTGACTCGATCCCTAAGGTGGTTTTTGGGTACTAGCAGCAATGTATGAAAAAACTATTTTTTAGATAAATCTATGTTTTATTCGAGCTAGGGGCGCGGGCGAGGTGTCCAGAGACGCGTCTCCGCGCGGGCTAGCTAAATATGGAATAAAACAGGGTAGGTGCCGAACAAAAATTTTGGGTTTTGGTCAAAAAACCAGTTTTTGAACCAAAAAATTTTGATTTTCACCCCACAACCTGGAGACCGGGACACGGAGCGCGAACCAGAATTCAGGGATGAAGGGTGAGTACTATTTACACTATAAACTGATGCTATTTTGGCAAAAAATTTGGAAAAAACACTAAATTTTGAGAATTTACTTTGAAAAAATCGAAAAATTCCTAAGTGTGTTAAGGGATGAAGTCCTGACGCGCGTGTGTGCGTGCGATATGGTCAGTACGTAGGCGGAGGCCTAGTTTAGTCTAAATCCGCTGAAAACAGCTTCAAAATCGCACGTCTAGAAGTGAAGATATCGACAATTGTGTTTTTGACTCGATCCCTAAGGTGGTTTTTGGGTACTAGCAGCAATGTATGAAAAAACTATTTTTTAGATAAATCTATGTTTTATTCGAGCTAGGGGCGCGGGCGAGGTGTCCAGAGACGCGTCTCCGCGCGGGCTAGCTAAATATGGAATAAAACAGGGTAGGTGCCGAACAAAAATTTTGGGTTTTGGTCAAAAAACCAGTTTTTGAACCAAAAAATTTTGATTTTCACCCCACAACCTGGAGACCGGGACACGGAGCGCGAACCAGAATTCAGGGATGAAGGGTGAGTACTATTTACACTATAAACTGATGCTATTTTGGCAAAAAATTTGGAAAAAACACTAAATTTTGAGAATTTACTTTGAAAAAATCGAAAAATTCCTAAGTGTGTTAAGGGATGAAGTCCTGACGCGCGTGTGTGCGTGCGATATGGTCAGTACGTAGGCGGAGGCCTAGTTTAGTCTAAATCCGCTGAAAACAGCTTCAAAATCGCACGTCTAGAAGTGAAGATATCGACAATTGTGTTTTTGACTCGATCCCTAAGGTGGTTTTTGGGTACTAGCAGCAATGTATGAAAAAACTATTTTTTAGATAAATCTATGTTTTATTCGAGCTAGGGGCGCGGGCGAGGTGTCCAGAGACGCGTCTCCGCGCGGGCTAGCTAAATATGGAATAAAACAGGGTAGGTGCCGAACAAAAATTTTGGGTTTTGGTCAAAAAACCAGTTTTTGAACCAAAAAATTTTGATTTTCACCCCACAACCTGGAGACCGGGACACGGAGCGCGAACCAGAATTCAGGGATGAAGGGTGAGTACTATTTACACTATAAACTGATGCTATTTTGGCAAAAAATTTGGAAAAAACACTAAATTTTGAGAATTTACTTTGAAAAAATCGAAAAATTCCTAAGTGTGTTAAGGGATGAAGTCCTGACGCGCGTGTGTGCGTGCGATATGGTCAGTACGTAGGCGGAGGCCTAGTTTAGTCTAAATCCGCTGAAAACAGCTTCAAAATCGCACGTCTAGAAGTGAAGATATCGACAATTGTGTTTTTGACTCGATCCCTAAGGTGGTTTTTGGGTACTAGCAGCAATGTATGAAAAAACTATTTTTTAGATAAATCTATGTTTTATTCGAGCTAGGGGCGCGGGCGAGGTGTCCAGAGACGCGTCTCCGCGCGGGCTAGCTAAATATGGAATAAAACAGGGTAGGTGCCGAACAAAAATTTTGGGTTTTGGTCAAAAAACCAGTTTTTGAACCAAAAAATTTTGATTTTCACCCCACAACCTGGAGACCGGGACACGGAGCGCGAACCAGAATTCAGGGATGAAGGGTGAGTACTATTTACACTATAAACTGATGCTATTTTGGCAAAAAATTTGGAAAAAACACTAAATTTTGAGAATTTACTTTGAAAAAATCGAAAAATTCCTAAGTGTGTTAAGGGATGAAGTCCTGACGCGCGTGTGTGCGTGCGATATGGTCAGTACGTAGGCGGAGGCCTAGTTTAGTCTAAATCCGCTGAAAACAGCTTCAAAATCGCACGTCTAGAAGTGAAGATATCGACAATTGTGTTTTTGACTCGATCCCTAAGGTGGTTTTTGGGTACTAGCAGCAATGTATGAAAAAACTATTTTTTAGATAAATCTATGTTTTATTCGAGCTAGGGGCGCGGGCGAGGTGTCCAGAGACGCGTCTCCGCGCGGGCTAGCTAAATATGGAATAAAACAGGGTAGGTGCCGAACAAAAATTTTGGGTTTTGGTCAAAAAACCAGTTTTTGAACCAAAAAATTTTGATTTTCACCCCACAACCTGGAGACCGGGACACGGAGCGCGAACCAGAATTCAGGGATGAAGGGTGAGTACTATTTACACTATAAACTGATGCTATTTTGGCAAAAAATTTGGAAAAAACACTAAATTTTGAGAATTTACTTTGAAAAAATCGAAAAATTCCTAAGTGTGTTAAGGGATGAAGTCCTGACGCGCGTGTGTGCGTGCGATATGGTCAGTACGTAGGCGGAGGCCTAGTTTAGTCTAAATCCGCTGAAAACAGCTTCAAAATCGCACGTCTAGAAGTGAAGATATCGACAATTGTGTTTTTGACTCGATCCCTAAGGTGGTTTTTGGGTACTAGCAGCAATGTATGAAAAAACTATTTTTTAGATAAATCTATGTTTTATTCGAGCTAGGGGCGCGGGCGAGGTGTCCAGAGACGCGTCTCCGCGCGGGCTAGCTAAATATGGAATAAAACAGGGTAGGTGCCGAACAAAAATTTTGGGTTTTGGTCAAAAAACCAGTTTTTGAACCAAAAAATTTTGATTTTCACCCCACAACCTGGAGACCGGGACACGGAGCGCGAACCAGAATTCAGGGATGAAGGGTGAGTACTATTTACACTATAAACTGATGCTATTTTGGCAAAAAATTTGGAAAAAACACTAAATTTTGAGAATTTACTTTGAAAAAATCGAAAAATTCCTAAGTGTGTTAAGGGATGAAGTCCTGACGCGCGTGTGTGCGTGCGATATGGTCAGTACGTAGGCGGAGGCCTAGTTTAGTCTAAATCCGCTGAAAACAGCTTCAAAATCGCACGTCTAGAAGTGAAGATATCGACAATTGTGTTTTTGACTCGATCCCTAAGGTGGTTTTTGGGTACTAGCAGCAATGTATGAAAAAACTATTTTTTAGATAAATCTATGTTTTATTCGAGCTAGGGGCGCGGGCGAGGTGTCCAGAGACGCGTCTCCGCGCGGGCTAGCTAAATATGGAATAAAACAGGGTAGGTGCCGAACAAAAATTTTGGGTTTTGGTCAAAAAACCAGTTTTTGAACCAAAAAATTTTGATTTTCACCCCACAACCTGGAGACCGGGACACGGAGCGCGAACCAGAATTCAGGGATGAAGGGTGAGTACTATTTACACTATAAACTGATGCTATTTTGGCAAAAAATTTGGAAAAAACACTAAATTTTGAGAATTTACTTTGAAAAAATCGAAAAATTCCTAAGTGTGTTAAGGGATGAAGTCCTGACGCGCGTGTGTGCGTGCGATATGGTCAGTACGTAGGCGGAGGCCTAGTTTAGTCTAAATCCGCTGAAAACAGCTTCAAAATCGCACGTCTAGAAGTGAAGATATCGACAATTGTGTTTTTGACTCGATCCCTAAGGTGGTTTTTGGGTACTAGCAGCAATGTATGAAAAAACTATTTTTTAGATAAATCTATGTTTTATTCGAGCTAGGGGCGCGGGCGAGGTGTCCAGAGACGCGTCTCCGCGCGGGCTAGCTAAATATGGAATAAAACAGGGTAGGTGCCGAACAAAAATTTTGGGTTTTGGTCAAAAAACCAGTTTTTGAACCAAAAAATTTTGATTTTCACCCCACAACCTGGAGACCGGGACACGGAGCGCGAACCAGAATTCAGGGATGAAGGGTGAGTACTATTTACACTATAAACTGATGCTATTTTGGCAAAAAATTTGGAAAAAACACTAAATTTTGAGAATTTACTTTGAAAAAATCGAAAAATTCCTAAGTGTGTTAAGGGATGAAGTCCTGACGCGCGTGTGTGCGTGCGATATGGTCAGTACGTAGGCGGAGGCCTAGTTTAGTCTAAATCCGCTGAAAACAGCTTCAAAATCGCACGTCTAGAAGTGAAGATATCGACAATTGTGTTTTTGACTCGATCCCTAAGGTGGTTTTTGGGTACTAGCAGCAATGTATGAAAAAACTATTTTTTAGATAAATCTATGTTTTATTCGAGCTAGGGGCGCGGGCGAGGTGTCCAGAGACGCGTCTCCGCGCGGGCTAGCTAAATATGGAATAAAACAGGGTAGGTGCCGAACAAAAATTTTGGGTTTTGGTCAAAAAACCAGTTTTTGAACCAAAAAATTTTGATTTTCACCCCACAACCTGGAGACCGGGACACGGAGCGCGAACCAGAATTCAGGGATGAAGGGTGAGTACTATTTACACTATAAACTGATGCTATTTTGGCAAAAAATTTGGAAAAAACACTAAATTTTGAGAATTTACTTTGAAAAAATCGAAAAATTCCTAAGTGTGTTAAGGGATGAAGTCCTGACGCGCGTGTGTGCGTGCGATATGGTCAGTACGTAGGCGGAGGCCTAGTTTAGTACAGGATTTCTCTTGTGAGACAGTCGAGGTAGTGCCGGACTCGAACCGGCTAAAACCACACTCCTGCCCCGCCAGTGTCCCTCTGACATTATCAGAGACCTTGTTCACTCTGTTTATTCTTGTTTTGCGACTTTTTGGTTTAGGCCGAAGAGCCACGCTCTATGCGCTTATTTTTGTCAACAAAGTTATATCTATAGTGATCAGAACTGTATTTTTAAGTTTGTATTTATATTTGTTTTTATGTTTTCCAATTTTTATTTACTATGATATGTATATTAACTGCTTCTATCTACTATAATAATTATTTTATTGTTCATCTAAATATTTCTGTATTGTTTCAATATACAATTCAACTACTATAATTTATGTAACTACTAATGGTTTTTAATTTATTTATATAATTTTTAACTACTAATGCTTTTTATTTTATTTATATAATTTTTAATACTACGATCCCTCACAAATCTGCCCTCGTGGTGTTTCTTTTATTTCGTTTTTGTTTTGCATAATGCAGTTGTTGGGTTAGATCCTTAATATCAACACTATATATTTAATATATAGTTTCATATAAATAGTTTTCCACACCAACTGCATCATGCTAACATTTTCGAAACAGATTTCCGACCAATTTGACACAGCCGTCGATTCCACTAGAGCTGACCTACAGTCCAGCATAACTCCAGCCACTTTCTCACGAAAGTGACTCAAATTACCTCCGTCCGTCAAGCCAACCCTAGTGGTTCGCTCAATGCAACTGCAATTCAGTTGTGTCAAACTGGTCGTCTCTGTGTACGCGGAAGTGGGCGCCTCGACAACTTTAGCAATAAGCTATGGTTGCTCGTGCGAGTGCGTCCCACTTCCTGCGTATCGGGCATTCTGTGCTGAACGCATTGTGCGAGTGTTCCCCGAGCTTGGCTCTGGTGCAGTTCACGCATGCCGCTGCCTCGCCAAGATGTTTGACTGGGCAGTCCACCCTAAGGTGTGGACCGCCACAGTGGCTGCATAGGTCGGCCGGCTCCGTGCAGAGACGCTTGCCGTGACCGTATGCTAGGCAGCGGGTGCACTGCACCAGAGGCGTCTGGTCTTCGACGCGCACTCTCTGGAGGTCAATGCGAAGCTTGCCCCCTTCGAGTGCCCTCTTCCAGATTGCTGGGGAAACACTCAGCACAATGCTGTTCACGTGAGGGTTGCGTGACTTTTTACGGAACTTTATTGTCATTTTTTGATCCTCGTCGCCGAGGCCGTCAAATAACTCCCGGTTCTGATTCTTAAGGGCTCGTAACACGTCCTCGTCACTGTGGATCAGCAACACGTCCCTAAGAATCAGAAGCGGGTTTCTGTTTTTCACCTCCTCGACGACGAGGTTCTCTCCGGCCGCTTCCAATCGCGCCTTAAGTTTGCGCCTCTCCTCCTTCGTTTCGCACCCCATGATCACTTTCTGATCCTTGGCCTTTCGGACCCTCTCTACTCGCACCCAGCCCTCCTTCGCGTCCACTGCTTTTCGCACTCTTTCGAGGACTTCGGCGCCCGTATCCATTTCCTGTGTTGAGGAAACAACCACCGAGTGCAGCGTCTTTCGCTCCAGGGCTGACGCCCCGGTGTGGCACTTTCTAACGGCCGCTACACTCGCGTAGGTTGTTTCCACCGCACTTTCTCTGCTGGCCAGACTGTCTCGGAGTCCGACGAGTTTCTCGGAGTTGTCTTTTAACTCCGAGATGTGCTCCTTCAAGGTGGTAAGAAGCTCAGTCTGGCCAGCAAGAACCTCGTGGAAGATGGGTTGGGGACCGAAGTCAGCAGTGGGCGCGGGTTCCGGTACGGCGATGGGTGCGGCAGGGGCCCGGTCTTGCTCCGACTCCTTGACCAGCTCATAAAGCCTGTTTATGGCTTCCAGCACCGCAGTCTTTATCTCGGCCTTGAGGTTGCGAGAGTTGCCCAAGTTTAGCTTGGCCTTATTCAGGCAAGCTCTCGCCTCCTCAGTGCGACTGCGGTTCCTCGCCTCAGGCTTCCTGAGCAGTGCCAAGAAGTCGGAGCTCGGAGGAGCTCGCCGCGTCCCCGGAGTGGCAGGCCCTCGTGACGCCGAAGGAGTCTCGTCTCCGAAGGAGATTCTCCTCCTCGCGTCAGGCGAAGGCCCCGCCCTCTCCGCCGATCGCGGCGAGCCACTCGAGCCTTGGGCCCTCACGGTGCTGGATGGGGTGCGAAACATATTAAAAATTTGGGAGCAGGTACTGTCAGAACAGGCCCCTGTAAAGAGGGGGACGGAACCGCAATATCTGCTCGAGAGGAGGTATTTAAAAGGACACTGGTACTTACGTGACCCTGTAAAGGGGGGAACACAATAAGTAATATATAATAAATCAATTAAAATTTAAACCAACAGAATAAAATAAAATACAATAAAATTATTAAATTAAATATCTAGATATTAATATTAAAATTCAATAAAATTCAGGTCAAAATTGTTTAAAATCGAGTTTTCCCTACCAATCACCTAGTTATGGGCCTAAAATATCCAAGAGAAACTATATATGAAAAATAAATTTTGCCGAAAAATCCCACGTCTACCCTCCTATAGACCAGAGGGCGGGTGGGTGGGCAAAATTTTTTCGAGCTAGGGGCACGGCCGAGGTGTCCAGAGACGCGTCTCCGCGCGGGCTAGCTATATGTGGAATAAAAACGGGTAGGTGCCGAACAAAAATTTTGAGTTTTGGTCAAAAAACCAGTTTTTGAACCAAAAAATTTTGATTTTCACCCCACAGCCTGGAGACCGGGACACGGAACGCAAACCAGAATTCAGGGATGAAGGGTGAGTACTATTTATACTATAAACTGAAACTATTTTTGCAAAAAATTTGGAAGAAACACTAAATTTTGAGGATTTACTTTGAAAAATCGAAAAATTCCTAAGTGCGGTAAGGGATGAAGTCCTGACGCGCGTGTAAGTGCGTGCGATATGGTCAGTACGTAGGCGGAGGCCTAGTTTAGTCTAAATCCGCTGAAAACAGCTTCAAAATCGCACGTCTGGAAGCGAAGATATCAACGATTGTGTATTTAACTCGATCCCTTAGGTAGTTTTTGGGTGCTAACAGAGATGTATGAAAAAGACTATTTTTTGGAAAAATCTATGTTTTATTCAAGCTAGGGGCGCGGGCGAGGGGTCCAGAGACGCGTCTCCGCGCGGGCTAGCTATATGTGGAATAAAAACGGGTAGGTGCCGAACAAAAATTTTGAGTTTTGGTCAAAAAACCAGTTTTTGAACCAAAAAATTTTGATTTTCACCCCACAGCCTGGAGACCGGGACACGGAACGCAAACCAGAATTCAGGGATGAAGGGTGAGTACTATTTATACTATAAACTGAAACTATTTTTGCAAAAAATTTGGAAGAAACACTAAATTTTGAGGATTTACTTTGAAAAATCGAAAAATTCCTAAGTGCGGTAAGGGATGAAGTCCTGACGCGCGTGTAAGTGCGTGCGATATGGTCAGTACGTAGGCGGAGGCCTAGTTTAGTCTAAATCCGCTGAAAACAGCTTCAAAATCGCACGTCTGGAAGCGAAGATATCAACCGGTTAGGTTAGGTTAGGTTAGGTTAGGTTAGGTTGGGGCCGATCTGTATTTATGCTTTCGCGGTTGCACAACGACATGCTTTGCATGGTAGCATAGATGCAGGTCTACCTTACTGCCTCCCTCAGAGGCGGTAGGGTGGCGGGGTCTTGAGGGAGAGCGCTACGGTCGTGTAGATCCTCAAGGCAAGTCTGGTGTGTTCACCTTCACGTGGTTGCCGCCCTGTTCTTGGTCTAATTCCATAAGAAATAGACGCAACAAAAACCACCAGGCGCTTTCTGGGGGGGGGGGGCGCATCGCACTTCGTATGATCGACTCCCGTCATGCGAAGTGCGGTGTGCGTTTCCCCTGCGTGCCCCTCTGAGCGTAGCAGAGGGCATGGCAGGGGAGTGGGGTCCTCCTTTTGCGGGGTTCTCGCAGAGGGAGGAGGCGGGGCGGCGCGGTGGGAGGATCGTGTTTGGAGGACATGATCCTCTCGCCGCACCGCTCCGCGGGCGGAGAGGGGGGGAAGGGGCGTTTGTCCTCCCTCCTCACGGTGACGGGCGGGCGACAGGCGCGGAGGTGCCTCCGCCCGCATTGCACCCGTCACCCCGCGGGGGACTGGGCCTCCCGCTTCCCGGCGTGCGTGCGTGAACACCATGCTGGGGAGTGAGGAGAGGAGGCCTGGTCAGAGGTAGCCTCCTTTTGCGAGGTTCTCGCAAAGGGAGGAGGCGGAGCGGCGCGGCGAGAGGATCATGCGCGGAACATGATCCTCTCGCTGCGCCGCTCCGCGGGCGGTGAGGGGGGGAAGGGGCGTTTGCCCTCTCTCCTCACGGTGACGGGCGGGCGACAGGCACGGAGGTGCCTCCGCCCGCATTGCACCCGTCACCTCGCGGGCGACTGGGCCTCCCGCTTCCCGGCGTGCGTTGGCGGACGCTATGCTGGGGAGCGCGGAGGCCTGGTCAGCGGTAGCCTCCTTTTGCGATTTCGCAAAAGGAGGAGGCGGAGCGCGCGCGGGAGGTCTCTCTCTCGCTGCGCTGCTCCGCGGGCGGAGAGGGGGGGAAGGGGCATTTGCCCTCCCTCCTCACGGTGACGGGCGGGCGACAGGCATGGGGGTGCCTCCGCCCGCATTGCACCCGTCACCTCCGTCGGTCATTCCCGAACCCCCTCCTCCACGCCCGTGCCGTGAGGGCAAGAGGGGGGGTCCGCCTTGTGTTCGTCGGCGGGGGACTGGAAGTAAAGGCTGTGCCGGATTCCCAGTCCCCCTCCACTATGACGAAGCGGGAATGCGCTGGGTCGTTTTAGTGGGTATACCGGGTTCGACCGCCCGGGGAGTCCCACATACCCCTCCCGTCCCCCGACGGGAGGGCATGCGTAATGCATTTTTTCCCAGCGTCAAAAAAAAAAAAAAAAAAAAAAAAAAAAAGGTTAGGTTAGGTTAGGTTAGGTTAGGTTAGGTTAGGTTAGGTTAGGTTAGGTTAGGTTAGGTTAGGTTAGGTTAGGTTAGGTTAGGTTAGGTTGGGGCCGATCTGTATTTATGCTTTCGCGGTTGCACAACGACATGCTTTGCTCACGCTTTGCATGGTAGCATAGATGCAGGTCTACCTTACTGCCTCCCTCAGAGGCGGTAGGGTGGCGGGGTCTTGAGGGAGAGCGCTACGGTCGTGTAGATCCTCAAGGCAAGTCTGGTGTGTTCACCTTCACGTGGTTGCCGCCCTGTTCTTGGTCTAATTCCATAAGAAATAGACGCAACAAAAACCACCAGGCGCTTTCTGGGGGGGGGGGGGCACATCGCACTTCGTATGATCGACTCCCGTCATGCGAAGTGCGGTGTGCGTTTCCCCTGCGTGCCCCTCTGAGCGTAGCAGAGGGCATGGCAGGGGAGTGGGGTCCTCCTTTTGCGGGGTTCTCGCAGAAGGAGGAGGCGGGGCGGCGCGGCGAGTGGATCATGCGCGGAACATGATCCTCTCGCCGCGCCGCTCCGCGGGCGGAGAGGGGGGGAAGGGGCGTTTGCCCTCCCTCCTCACGGTGACGGGCGGGCGACAGGCACGGAGGTGCCTCCGCCCGCATTGCACCCGTCACCCCGCGGGGGACTGGGCCTCCCGCTTCCCGGCGTGCGTGCGTGAGCGCCATGCTGGGGAGCGAGGAGAGGAGGCCTGGTCGGCGGTAGCCTCCCTTTGCGAGGTTCTCGCAGAGGGAGGAGGCGGGGCGGCGCGGTGGGAGGATCATGAACATCCGCATGATCCTCTCGCCGCGCCGCTCCGCGGGCGGAGAGGGGGGGAAGGGGCGTTTGCCCTCCCTCCTCACGGTGACGGGCGGGCGACAGGCGCGGAGGTGCCTCCGCCCGCATTGCACCCGTCACCCCGCGGGGGACTGGGCCTCCCGCTTCCCGGCGTGCGTGCGTGAACACCATGCTGGGGAGCGAGGAGAGGAGGCCTGGTCAGTGGTAGCCTCCCTTTGCGAGGTTCTCGCAGAGGGAGGAGGCGGGGCGGCGCGGTGGGAGGATCATGAGCAAAACATGATCCTCTCGCCGCACCGCTCCGTGGGCGGTGAGGGGGGGAAGGGGCGTTTGTCCTCCCTCCTCACGGTGACGGGCGGGCGACAGGCACGGAGGTGCCTCCGCCCGCATTGCACCCGTCACCTCGCGGGCGACTGGGCCTCCCGCTTCCCGGCGTGCGTTGGCGGACGCCATGCTGGGGAGCGCGGAGGCCTGGTCAGCGGTAGCCTCCTTTTGCGATTTCGCAAAAGGAGGAGGCGGAGCGCGCGCGGGAGGTCTCTCTCTCGCTGCGCTGCTCCGCGGGCGGAGAGGGGGGGAAGGGGCATTTGCCCTCCCTCCTCACGGTGACGGGCGGGCGACAGGCGCGGGGGTGCCTCCGCCCGCATTGCACCCGTCACCTCCGTCGGTCATTCCCAACCCCCTCCTCCACGCCCGTGCCGTGAGGGCAAGAGGGGGGGGTGTGCCTTGCATTCGTCGGCGGGGGACTGGAAGTAAAGGCTGTGCCGGATTCCCAGTCCCCCTCCACTATGACGAAGCGGGAATGCGCTGGGTCGTTTTAGTGGGTATACCGGGTATTGCACGCCCGGGGAGTCCCACATACCCCTCCCGTCCCCTGACGGGAGGGCATGCGTAATGCATTTTTTCCCAGCGTCAAAAAAAAAAAAAAAAAAAAAAAGGTTAGGTTAGGTTAGGTTTTTTTTTTTTTTTTTTTTTTTTTTTTTTTTTTTTTTTTGTTTGGGCAGGAGTGGGAAATCCCCGCGGACACCTCGACTATCCCACAGGAATTTCTCTTGTGGGACAGTCGAGGTAGTGCCGGACTCGAACCGGCTAAAAACCACTCCTGCCTAGCCAGTGTCCCTCTGACATGATCAGAGACCTTGTTTTCTCTGTTTTGCCTTTTTTTGCGACTTTATTGAGAGTAGGCCGGAGAGCCTGCACTGTAGATTTTGTTTTAAAGCTGGTATGTTATTTTTACTTATTTATTCTTGAAGTTTTTACTACTTTTTTTACTACCTTACTGACGCTATTCTTACTACTATCTATAACAAAATATTTATAATTTACAAAATTAACTATTTCTTTACCATTTTATGAATCTAACTTTACTGTTTTACCAATTTTTATGTCACTAAACCTATTTTTATGCCCTTACAATTTGTATTCTGCGCTTATGAATTTTCTCTATTAAGTAGTTAAATTTTATCACTATTATTTTTATTAATTCCATATTTATTAACAATATCTAAGGTATATGATTATTATATAATTTGATATTATTATATTTAATGTGTAAGTTGAGGCCTAAATGGATCAAATGTTATTTTGCTACAGAAATTTGCTAAACACTTTTTGAAACGACGGCAGAATTCGTCGCCCAGCTTGACACAACTTGACGATTCCACTAGAGTTGACTTACGGTCCTGCATAATTCCAGCCACTTTCTTATGAAAGTGACTCCAATTATCGTTCTTCATTAAGCCAACCCTAGTGGTTCGCTCAATGCGTCTGCGATCTGGTTGTGTCAAACCGGTCATTGCTGTGTACGCGGAAGTGGGCGCAGCGACAACTTTAGCAATATGCTATTGATGCTCGAGCAAATGCGTCCCACTTCCTACGTATCGGGCATAACTCACTGAACGCATTGTGCGAGTGTTCCCCCAGCTTGGCTCTGGTGCAGTTTACGCACACCACTGCTTCGCCCCTGTGCTTGTCTGGGCAGTCCACCCTAAGATGTGGACCGCCACAGTGGCTGCACAGGTCGGCCGGCTCCGTACATAGGCGCTTGCCGTGGCCGTACGATAAGCAGCGGGTGCACTGCACCAGAGGCGTCTGATCCTCGACGCGCACTCTCTGGAGGTCAATACGGAGCTTGCCTCCTTCGAGTGCCCTCCTCCAGATTACTGGGGTAACACTCAGCACAATGCTGCTCACGTGTGGGTTACGTGACTTTTTCCTAAATTTTATGGAGATTTTCTGTTCCTCGTCATCGAGGCCGTGAAAGATCTCCCGGTTCTGGTTCCTAAGGGCCCTGAGCACCTCTTCGTCGCTGTGTACTAACAGCACGTCCCTAAGAACCAGAAGCGGGT
The DNA here is from genome assembly GCA_963853795.1 of Xestia rhomboidea. Classification (NCBI taxonomy): domain Eukaryota; kingdom Metazoa; phylum Arthropoda; class Insecta; order Lepidoptera; family Noctuidae; genus Xestia; species Xestia rhomboidea. Next base: position 17,772,133 of record OY970778.1, read on the forward strand.
TTCGATTTTTCACTTCCTCGACGACGAGGTTCTCCCCGGCCTTCTCCAATCGCGCCTTTAATTTTCGCCTCTCCTCCGTTGTTGCGCACCCCATTACTACCTTTTGGTCCCTGGCTTTTCGGACTCTTTCGACGCGCACCCAGCCCTCCTTCGCGTCCACTGCCTTCCTCACTCTTTCGAGGATTTCGTCCCCCGTATCCATCTCCTGAGTTGAGGAGACAACCACAGAGTGCAGCGTCGTTCGCTCCAGGGCCTGAGCCCCGGTGTGGCTCTTACAGACGGCCGCCACACTCGCGTAGGTTGTCTCCCCCACCCCTTCCCTGCTGGCCAGACTGTCTCGGAGTCTGTCAAGCTTCTCGGAGTTGTCTCGCAACTCCAAGATGTGCTCCTTTAGACTGCTTAGGAGCTCAGTCTGGCCAGCAAGAACGTCGACGGTGATAGGATGGGGACTTTGGTCAGCAGTAGGCGCGGGTTCCGGTACGGGTTAGGTTAGGTTAGGTTAGGTTAGGTTAGGTTAGGTTAGGTTAGGTTAGGTTTTTTTTTTTTTTTTTTTTTTTTTTTTTTTTTTTTTTTTGTTTTGGCAGGAGTGGGAAATCCCCGCGGACACCTCGACTATCCCACAGGAATTTCTCTTGTGAGACAGTCGAGGTAGTGCCGGACTCGAACCGGCTAAAAACCACTCCTGCCCCAGCCAGTGTCCCTCTAACATAATCAGAGTCCTTGACGTCTGTCTTGTTTAATTTGTTTACATTTCTTGGTGGCCGGAGAGACCACATGATGCGCGTTTTGGTTTTGCGTGATAAATTACCTATTTTAAACATACTCTAAGTTTTCTTTAAATTTGTTTTACTGTGTGCTTGTGACTTTAAATTTTGTTACTTGTTAAAAAAAAATATAACTATTTACTTCTATTTTACTTTACTGATGTTCGCTTATTTCTTTACTTATATTTATATCTATTATTAACCCTTATATTAATGCCCTTTTTAAGATTTCTTGCTTTGTTTAATTTTATTTCCTATTTTTATGTTAATTTATTTGATATCTAAGGTATATACTCACTATATATTTAAATATCTTTAATTTTGTATCATATATATATTAATATATACTATATTAATTTTGTTTCCGTCTGTATCAGTATCACCAAATTCGACCCAGCTTGACATATCCACCAGCGCCGGCACCTGCTCCAGCATAACTTGAGTCAGTTTCTCATGAAGCGGCCTCAATTTACATTTTTGCTCAATGCCGACGCTAGTGACCGTCTCTACTCTCCTGTTTATCGGTTGGGCCGAATTGGTTTTACTCTTGTGCTTGGAAGTGGTCGCATCGCCAACTTTAGCAATATGCTATCGAAGCTCTTGCGAATGCGTCCCACTTCCTTCGCACGGGGCATTCGTTGCTGAATGCGTTGTGCTCGGTGGCCCCTTGTTTTGCTCTGGTGCAGTTCACGCAAGCCGCTGCTTTGCCGATCTGTCTATCCGGGCAATCTGCCCTGAGGTGTACTCCACCGCAGTGGCTACACAGATCGGCTGGCTCCGTGCACAGGCGTTTCCCGTGCCCGTATGCCAAGCAGCGGGTGCACTGCACCAGAGGCGTCTGATCCTCGACGCGTACTCGCTGGAGGTCGATGCGGAGTTTTCCCACTTCGATCGCCCTCCTCCAGACCATAGGGGACACACCAAGCACAACGTGATTCGCGTGCGGGTTCCGGGTTTTTCTTCGGTATTTTATCACCACCCTCTGCGCCTCGTCGTCGAGCCCGTGAAATATCTCCCGGTTCTGATTCTTAAGGGCTCTCAGCACCTCCTCGTCACTGTGCATGAGTAATACGTCCCTAAGAATCAGAAGCGGGTCCCGATTTTTCACGTCCTCGACAACGAGGTTCTCTCCGGCCTTCTCCAAACGCGCCTTTAATTTTCTCCTCTCCTCCGTCGTCGCGCACCCCATGATCACCTTTTGGTCCTTGGCCTTTCGGACTCTCTCGACGCGCACCCAGCCCTCCTTCGCGTCCACTGCCTTCCTCACTCTTTCGAGGATTTCGTCCCCCGTATCCATCTCCTGAGTTGAGGAGACAACCACAGAGTGCAGCGTCGTTCGCTCCAGGGCCTGAGCCCCGGTGTGGCTCTTACTGACAGCCGCTACACTCGCGTAGGTTGTCTCCTCCACCCCTTCCCTGCTGGCCAGACTGTCTCGAAGTCGGTCGAGTTTCTCGGAGTTTTCTCTTAACTCCGAGATGTGCTCCTTCAACGTGTGTAGGAGCTCAGTCTGGCCAGCAAGAACCTCGACGGAAATGGGATGGGGACTACGGTCGGCAGTGGGCGCGGGTTCTGGTACAGCAATGGGTGCGACAGGGGCCTTGTCTAGCTCCGACTCCTTGACCAACTCGTAAAGCCTGTTTATGGCTTCGAGCACCGCAGTCTTAATTTCGGCCTTGAGGTTGCGAGAGTTGCCCAAGTTCAGCTTTGCCTTATTTAGGCAAGCTCTCGCCTCCTCAGTGCGACTGCGGGACCCAACCTCAGGCCTCTTGAGCGGTCTCGGAGCATAAGTAATGACTCGGCGCGTCCCCGGAGTGGTGGGGCCCCCCTGGGCAGCGGAAGGAGTGTCGTCTCCGAAGGAGATTCTCCTCCTCGCATCTGCCGACGAGGGCCCCGCCTTCTCCGCCGATCGCGGCGAGCCACTACAACTTTGGCCCCTTACGGTGCTGGATGGGGTGCGGAACATATTGAGTTTATGAGCAAGTGTGATCAGAACCGACTCCTGTAAAGAGGGAGTCAGAACGATATCTACTCGGGAGGAGAGAGAAGGGACACTGGTACTTCTGTGACCCTGTAAAAGGGGGAACACAGTAAGTATTAAATTTAAAAGTAAAATCAAATAATTTTAAATAAAAACAGGCAATATAATTATAGTCGTACACTTTAGTCGACCGTCACAATAAAATATTTGTTCTTCTGTGTCCCTGTAAAGGGGGAACACAGTAAGCTATCGACTAATAAAATGAATAAAATATAAATAGAATAATAAAATGATAATTTCAGTCACATGAGCCTTGTAGACTCAGTCAATTAAAGTTAAAATCTAAAATATCCCTACCAAAACACTCAAGGACCCTAACAAAAGTGAACCCAGACTAAATCACAAAACTTAAATTTCGCCAAAATCCCACGTCTACCTTCTTCCAATAGGCCAGAGGGCGGGTGGGTGGGCAAAATTTTTTCGAGCTAGGGGCGCGGGTGAGGTGTCCAGAGACGCGTCTCCGCGCGGGCTAGCTAAATATGGAATAAAACAGGGTAGGTGCCGAACAAAAATTTGGAGTTTTGGTCAAAAAACCAGTTTTTGAACCAAAAAATTTTGATTTTCACCCCACAGCCTGGAGACCGAGACACGGAACGCGAACCAGAATTCAGGGATGAAGGGTGAGTACTATTTATACTATAAACTGAAACTATTTTTGCAAAAAATTTGGAAAAAACACTAAATTTTGAGAATTTATTTTGAAAAAGTCGAAAAATTCCTAAGTGTGGTAAGGGATGAAGTCCTGACGCGCGTGTGTGCGTGCGATATGGTCAGTACGTAGGCGGAGGCCTAGTTTGGTCTAAAAACGCTGAAAAAAGCTTCAAAATCGCACGTCTGGAAGTGAAGATATCAACGGTTAGGTTAGGTTAGGTTAGGTTAGGTTAGGTTGGGGCCGATCTGTATTTATGCTTTCGCGGTTGCACAACGACATGCTTTGCATGGTAGCATAGATGCAGGTCTACCTTACTGCCTCCCTCAGAGGCGGTAGGGTGGCGGGGTCTTGAGGGAGAGCGCTACGGTCGTGTAGATCCTCAAGGCAAGTCTGGTGTGTTCACCTTCACGTGGTTGCCGCCCTGTTCTTGGTCTAATTCCATAAGAAATAGACGCAACAAAAACCACCAGGCGCTTTCTGGGGGGGGGGGCACATCGCACTTCGTATGATCGACTCCCGTCATGCGAAGTGCGGTGTGCGTTTCCCCTGCGTGCCCCTCTGAGCGTAGCAGAGGGCATGGCAGGGGAGTGGGGTCCTCCTTTTGCGGGGTTCTCGCAGAAGGAGGAGGCGGGGCGGCGCGGCGAGTGGATCATGCGCGGAACATGATCCTCTCGCCGCGCCGCTCCGCGGGCGGAGAGGGGGGGAAGGGGCGTTTGCCCTCCCTCCTCACGGTGACGGGCGGGCGACAGGCGCGGAGGTGCCTCCGCCCGCATTGCACCCGTCACCCCGCGGGGGGACTGGGCCTCCCCCTTCCCGGCGTGCGTGCGTGAACACCATGCTGGGGAGCGAGGAGAGGAGGCCTGGTCAGAGGTAGCCTCCCTTTGCGAGGTTCTCGCAGAGGGAGGAGGCGGGGCGGCGCGGCGAGAGGATCATGAACATCCGCATGATCCTCTCGCCGCGCCGCTCCGCGGGCGGAGAGGGGGGGAAGGGGCGTTTGCCCTCCCTCCTCACGGTGACGGGCGGGCGACAGGCACGGAGGTGCCTCCGCCCGCATTGCACCCGTCACCCCGCGGGGGGACTGGGCCTCCCGCTTCCCGGCGTGCGTGCGTGAACACCATGCTGGGGAGCGAGGAGAGGAGGCCTGGTCAGAGGTAGCCTCCCTTTGCGAGGTCCTCGCAGAGGGAGGAGGCGGGGCGGCGCGGTGGGAGGATCATGAGCAAAACATGATCCTCTCGCCGCACCGCTCCGTGGGCGGTGAGGGGGGGAAGGGGCGTTTGTCCTCCCTCCTCACGGTGACGGGCGGGCGACAGGCACGGAGGTGCCTCCGCCCGCATTGCACCCGTCACCTCGCGGGCGACTGGGCCTCCCGCTTCCCGGCGTGCGTTGGCGGACGCCATGCTGGGGAGCGCGGAGGCCTGGTCAGCGGTAGCCTCCTTTTGCGATTTCGCAAAAGGAGGAGGCGGAGCGCGCGCGGGAGGTCTCTCTCTCGCTGCGCTGCTCCGCGGGCGGAGAGGGGGGGAAGGGGCATTTGCCCTCCCTCCTCACGGTGACGGGCGGGCGACAGGCGCGGGGGTGCCTCCGCCCGCATTGCACCCGTCACCTCCGTCGGTCATTCCCAACCCCCCTCCTCCACGCCCGTGCCGTGAGGGCAAGAGGGGGGGGTGTGCCTTGCATTCGTCGGCGGGGGACTGGAAGTAAAGGCTGTGCCGGATTCCCAGTCCCCCTCCACTATGACGAAGCGGGAATGCGCTGGGTCGTTTTAGTGGGTATACCGGGTATTGCACGCCCGGGGAGTCCCACATACCCCTCCCGTCCCCCGACGGGAGGGCATGCGTAATGCATTTTTTCCCAGCGTCAAAAAAAAAAAAAAAAAAAAAAAAAAAAAAGGTTAGGTTAGGTTAGGTTAGGTTAGGTTGGGGGACCACCCCACAGAGCTTACGTCCACGTCGTGTCCCCTGGAAACGGCCCAGTTTGACCACCGTAACGGAGTGGCAGACTGGGTACGGCCAAAGTGCTCTGTGCTCTCGTAGCAAATTTTATTAACTGTCTTGTGTGTTACGAATCTGCGGAATGCCCAAACAATCGCGGGACGCCTCCGGGCGTTTTTTAAAACCAAAAGGTCCTTCTCAGGGCCAACCCAAAGGCCCTTCTCAGGGCCACTCCGACGCTCCGGCGTCAGAGGCTAGCCGCGCGCCGTCTGCGGCTAGCTTCTTCGGAGGGGCGAGCGAGTCGTCTGACAACGACTCACATTTTGGTGTGTCGGACGACTCGCGGTCGCGGAAGAGGGTCCGCCGGAGCGGTGGTTCCGACGGCTCCTCGGGCTCGGGGTCGACGAGGTTGCCGAAGGCTAAAAAGCCGACGGCAGCCTCGGATACCCATGACGTTGGGCTCGCGGACGCCCAACGCCAGTTGGACCTGGCTCGGCGGGCGCAACTCCAGCAAGAGCTGGAGGAGCGAGTTGCTGCCAAAGAGAGGCGGGCGCAAGTCGCCCGGGCCAGGTCTGGGTACGGTGCGTCCCGCGTTCATTACGCGGACCACTCTCTGGCGGAGCTGGAGAGAATGGCGGAGGAGGACGAGGAGGAGATTCTGGAGGTCGCCTCTAAGTCCTCCAATCTTAAGGGGACCTTCCAGAAGGCCCTCAAGTGCCGGGCCGCGAGCATGCGCGGTGTCGTCACGGAGCTGGTCCAGCGGAAGACCAGCGACGAGACGCGGCAACTGCAGGCGAGGATTGATCGCCTGCAGTCGGAGGTCAGCCAGCTTCATCAGAAGCTGGCTGAAGCCACGGCCCGGCCACTACGAGCCGAGACGAGCCCTGCGGTAGAGGGCCCCTCCTCCTCCAACCTTGAGGATATCATCCGCAAGGTTGTTATGGAGGAGAGGGCCTTCACTAGAGCCTGCCTAGCAGGGATAGAGGACCGGCTCCTGCCGGAGAAACGCCTCCGACCGCTGCTTGCGGCGGATAAGAGGCAGACCCAGTCGGGGCCGTCCTCCTCCCAGGTGGAAGACGACGCCCTTCTCCCTTCAACCACCCCGTCCAACGAGTGGACGGAAGTGGTCCGTAAGGGGAAGGGCAAAGGGAAAAAGTCGGCGCCGGCCGCCCCTGTCCCCCCCCCCACCACCGCTCCCAGCCGGTCGCAGACGACCGGCAAGGGAAAGGGGAAGGGAAAAGGGAAAGGGAGGGCAAAGCGGTTAGTCCCCCCGAAAACCGCGGCCGTCGTGGTGACGCTCACCGCGGAGGCTGCGGAGCGAGGGGAGACATACGCCTCCATTTTGGTGCGTGCGCGTGGCAATGCCGATCCCACCCAACTAGGGATCGGCAGTGTATCTTGCCGGCGGACCCAAGCCGGGGCTCGAATTTTTGAGTTCCCGGGGGCAGAGGGGAGTGCCCATGCTGACCTCTTCGCAGCCAAGCTGCAGGAGGTCATCGCGGATTCGGCCAAGGTGGCCCGGCCGGTCAAGGCGGCGGCCATAGAGGTGACGGACCTGGACGACTCCGTCACCAAGGAGGAGGTGGTGGCGGCGGTCGCAGCGGTAGGGGGCTGTGGCGTCGCGGCGGTCCAAGGCCGGGACATAAGGCCCGGCCGTGGCGGCATGGGCACCATGCGCCTCGAGTGCCCAGTCGCCGCTGCCAAAGCCGTCCTTGCCAAGGGGCGGCTCACAGTCGGCTTGAGCTCGGGTGCAGTCCGGGCACTCGAGGACCAGCCTCTGCGGTGTTTCCGGTGCTTCGGCATCGGACACACCCGGCCTCTGTGTCCGTCCACGGTAGACAGGACGGACACGTGCTACCGTTGCGGCAAGGAGGGCCACAAAGCCGCCTCCTGCAAGGCCGCCACGCCGCACTGCGCGGTGTGTGCTGCCAGTGGCTGCCCGGCAGGCCACATTATGAAGGGGAGGAACTGCAATCCTCCCCCTAAGCGGGGCAAAGTGCAGGCGCCGAGCGGGTTTGCTACTACCGCTAGCACCGTCGTCCCTGCGGCAGCTGCGGAGGAGGGTGCGATGTCCGACTGATGGATCGAACATCGGGTCGAACATCGCATCCTTGGCTGATGGCTGAGTGGTCGGTGGACTCGGCAAAGGTCGCCGAGCCTTGCTCGGTCCCTGGCCGTTCGCTGGGTGACCGGGATGGCTCGGTGGCGTTGCTGTCGCGGTGTCCCACAGACTCCCCTCCCCTCTCGCTCTTAGAGAGGGGAACGGGATACGTGGCCGCCGCGTTTGCCTCCTTTTGCGAGGACGTAATCTCGCAAAAGGAGGAGGCGGAGCGTGCGCGGGTTTGCTGCGCTGCTCCGCAGACGAAGAAGGGGTCGGAGAAGGCTCCGTCCTCTCCCTCCTCATGGTGGTGACGGGCGGGCGATAGGCACGGGGGTGCCTCCGCCCGCATTGCACCCGTCACTACCTTCGTCGGTCATTCCCGGGCCCGTCCCCCTCCCCAAGGGGGGGCGTGAGGGGTCCGACATGCGGGTCAATCGTCGGCGGAGGACTGGACGTAAAGGCTGTGCCGATTTCCCAGTCCCCCGCCACTTAGACGAAGCGGGAATGCCGCTGGGTTATTTTAGTGGGTATACCGGGTCATACCCGGGGAGTCCCACATAGCCCTCTCATCCCCCGATGGGAGGGTATGCGTAATGCATTTTTTCCCAGCGCAAAAAAAAAAAAAAAAAAAAAAAAAAAAAAAAAAAGGTTAGGTTAGGTTGGGGTGCGTCAGAATTCCTCCACGTGTGCCTAGTGGCTGCTGGTCCCTCTAGATACGTCTGGAGGGAAGAGCAGCTGCTGGGTCGGTGCACCCTGGGCGCGGCAGTATCCTTCCTCGAGGAATGAGAAGAAATTCTTCTTATTCCTTGGGGAATGTTACTGTCGTGGCTAATATTCTGGGGAGGGGTGCCCTGTCCGTTCCGGACAGTGCGCAATTCACGCTCCAAGTCATTGGAGTGTGAATATGGGGAGAGGTCACATCGTGCGTCGTGCGATGACCCACGGAGCGGGTCTATCGGACGATGTGTGATGACCGATTCACTACTCGAGTTCCTCGAGGAGTGGATCAGGGGTCGGGGATATTCGTCGCGTACCGTGCGATGGCTCACGGAGCGGGCTCATCGGACGGTACGTGATTAGTGATTCACTCCTCGAAGTTCTCGGGGAGTGAATCGGGGCGGGGTTATTCGTCGTGTGCCGTGCGATGGCTCACGGAGCGGGCTCATCGGACGGTACGTGATTGGTGATTCACTCCTCGTATTTCTCGGGGAGTGAATCAGGGTTGGGGTTATTTCGTCGTGTGCCGTGCGATGGCTCACGGAGCGGGCTCATCGGACGGTACGTGATTGGTGATTCACTCCTCGTATTTCTCGGGGAGTGAATCAGGGTTGGGGTTATTTCGTCGTGTGCCGTGCGATGGCTCACGGAGCGGGCTCATCGGACAGTACGTGATTGGTGATTCACTCCTCGAACTTCTCGGGGAGTGAATCAGGGTTGGGGTTCCTCCTTCATCTTGGATCACGGCATTCGTCGCCCTCTGGTACGCGTCTGCCCATCAGACGTGACTGTGAGCGTGATGAATCGCCGTGATAAAGGATCAAGGGGGAGGGGCGGAAATATTGATATGTGTATGTATGTAAATATATTATATATGTTTATTATATTTATGAAGTAGGGAGACAGGGACCACACCCTTCAAAGGAACAAAGAAAAACAAAAAATGAACAACAAGAAGAATTGCAAAATAGTACCCCAGGGCGGTACCAGCTGCTCAGCAGTTGGAGAATCCGCCACGATCCCTTCGGGATCGTCAAGCCCCCCGTATTCTGGGGAGGGCAACAATTCTCTTCCACTTGCCAAAGGCAACGAGAGCCGAGGAGGCTCAAGATCACGGTCTTTCGAAGACCTGATCTCGTTCAAACCACCCGACCGAAAACTGGGTGAGCGCCGCGCGTCGGAGGCGGTCGTAGTGTCGGACGGCGGCACTGCGTCACTAAGGACGGAAGTAGAGGCTCCAGTGGAGCCACGCGTGGTCCTGGAGAGGGTGTGCATGTCGGAGTCAGACGACACACCGCAAGTAGTTACAGCCGCTCCCTCCAAGTTTTGGGGGAAGCGTTCTCGCGGCTGTCTGCCGGACGCGGGTTCGGCAGGTCTGTCCTCCAGCGAGGAGAACCTGCCGGCTAACAAGATGCCGACAGCCAGGAGAGGCAGAGGTCGCGTGACTAACAGTCCGGTAGCGTCACGCGACATTCGGGGCCGCTTCCTGAAGCAGTGCACCGATACGCCAACGGTCAGCGACTCGGATCGCGTCTCACCCGCGGTCTCAGTCGACGACCTTGGAGGGATCAGCGTCGCTCTTGTGGGCACAAAAGCGGAGGCCAACGCCGCGAAACGTGCTCAGAACAGAGCGGTCGCGGCCGATGAGGTGGCCGAAATGGCCCGTCAGGCCCGAGAGCGGCGGTCTGCCCAGGCGGCCAATGGGGAGAGCCTGACAGCAGAGGCTCTCAGCCGCCAAGTGATGGACGGCGTGGACATTGTCCTGAAGGTTGCCACCAAATCCGGCAACCTGAAGGGCTCGTTTATGCGCGCCCTCAAAGAGGCAGCAGAGGGGATCAGAGAGGCGGTTCAGGTTCTCCATGGCCACACGACCTCGGAGGAGACGGCGAGGCTGTGGACGGAGAACAGTCGTCTCCGATCCGAGCTGGAGGACCTCAAGCGGCAGTTTGCCGCTTTGCAAAATGTCGGGCAGCAGCAGGCGGCTCCCTCGTCGGCCCCTGCACATGCAGCGCCGCCAACTCGAAGTTTGTCGGACTACGACGTAGAGAGGGTGGCGAGAGTCTGTATGGTGCAGTGTGGGGGCATGGTGAGTGCCCGCTTGGAGGCAATTGAGTCTCGACTGCCCCCGGCTGAGATCCTCCGGCCCCCGCTTGCGGCGGATAGGCGGAGGGTGGAAGAGTCCGCGAGGACGAAGCCCGCGCAGGTCACGCAGAGACCTGCAGAGGGGGGCAACGCGGCAGGGCCTGGGAGGCCTGTGCAGGGTGCGTCCGTACCCCTCGTCCAGCCCCCGGTGACCGCTTCTCCCTCCCAAGTGACGGTGGGTGGAGAGGGCCGCCGCAAGAGAAGGAAGAAGAAGAAGGCGGTGGGTACGACCGCGCCTCCTACTTCCCAAGAGGCCGCGCTACCGGCGACTGCACCTCCCACCCAGGAGGCCTGGACGACGGTGGTGAAGAGGGGGCGCAAAAAGAGCGCGCCGCAGCCGACACCGCCCCAGGTACCGACTCGGTCACAGGGCACGAGGCAGCCCAGGGTCACTACCCCACGCTCCGAGGCTGTAGTTATTACACTGCAGCCCGAAGCCGTGAGCAGGGGAGTGACCTACAAGTCGGTCCTGGCGGAAATGAAGCAGAAGCTTCAGTTTAGCGAGTTTGGCACCCCGGCTGGTTTCGTCTTCAGGACGGCAGCCACGGGTGCCAAGATGCTTCAGGTGTCGGGTGCCGGAAGGCAGGAGAGGGCGGACAAGCTGGCCGCCAAACTCCGGGAAGTCCTCAATCCAGAGGACACCCGAGTGTCCAGGCCCATGGTCACGGCTGAATTGCGCGTGGATGGGCTGGACGACTCGGTGACCCCGGAGGAAGTAACGGCGGCCATTGCTCAAAACGGTGGGTGTCCGCCAGACAGTGTGGTGGCGGGCGAAATTCGCAGCGGCACGGACGGGCTGGGCACTGTTTGGGTGCGGTGCCCGGTCGCGGCTGCGAACAAGATTGCAGATGGCGGGCGACTACTGGTAGGCTGGGTGTCTGCCAGGGTCAAACTCCTGCCAAGGCGGGCCTTGCAGTGCTTCCGGTGCCTCGAAAAGGGGCATGTCAAGGCACAATGCACTGCACAAGTCGACCGCAGCGAACTATGTTTCCGCTGCGGTCGACCCGGCCACAGGGCGGCCCAGTGCTCCGGAGCGCCTAACTGCAGCCTTTGCGCAGCTGCAGGGAAACGCTCGGAGCACAGACTTGGCGGGAAGGCCTGCAAGGCACCCAAGTCCAAGAATAAGAGGTCTAGAGCTGTCGGAGAAACTGCGCCTCTCCCACAGCCCGACTCCCGACCCAGGGAAGGAGGAGCCGAGGAAATGGAATGCCATTAATGGCACTATTCCGTTTCCTCCAGGCGAACATCAACCACGCCGCCAGAGCTCAGGATCTATTGCTCCAGAGCATGGCGGAGTGGTTGATCAACGTGGCTGTGGTCGCCGAGCCGTATTTTGTTCCCCCCCGCGATAACTGGGCAGGGGACCTGGACGGCTTGGTGGCCATCATTGGCGGGACTCTTGTCAGTCCGTCCCGAGGTCACGGCTGGGTGGCCGCCCTCGTGGACGGCATTGTCACAATTGGGGCGTATTTCTCTCCCAACAAGAGTCTCGTTGACTTTGAGGAGTTCCTTGTCGAGCTAGGTGCCGTCGTGAGCCGGTTCCACCCTCGCCCGGTGCTGTTGCTCGGGGATCTCAATGCCAAGTCTGCGGCGTGGGGATCCTCGATCACCGATCCCAGGGGTGAGGTGTTGGAGGAGTGGGCGGTCGAGACCGGCCTGACCGTCCTGAATCGGGGCTCGGTGCACACGTGCGTGCGGCAGCGGGGCGGGTCCATAGTGGACGTGTCGTTCGCAAGCCCCGCTGTTGCAGGCCGTGTGCGCGACTGGCGAGTTGCCGTAGAGGTGGAGACGCTGTCGGACCATCGATATATTCGATTTGACGTCTCCACCCAGGCTGCGGGCGGCGGTCGCCCGCCTGCCCCGCAAATGGACGGTCCTCGCTGGTCGTACAAGCGAATCGACAGGGAACTCCTCGAGGAAGCCGCAATCCTCCAGGCCTGGGTCCGGGAGTCAATGACGAACGAACCCCTCGACGTCGAAGCGGAGGCGCAGTGGTTCCGCGGGGCGATGACGCAAATTTGCGATGCGTCTATGCCCCGCGTCACCCAACCCACAAGGCGCCAGCTGTACTGGTGGTCCGCCGTCATCGCGCAGTTGCGCGTGACGTGCGTGGAGGTGAGACGCCAGTACACCCGATACCGGAGGAGACGTCGTCGGGTTCCGGAGGAAGAGGCCGCGCTGTATGAGGTGTACCGCGCGGCCAAGGAGGCTCTGTGGCTGGCCGTCGGCGAGGCAAAGACTCGAGCCAGGGAGGAGATGTTGTCGACCCTCGACGTGAATCCGTGGGGGCGCCCTTATCGTGCGGTGCGAGGGAAACTTCGTGCCTGGGCGCCCCCACTCACTGAGAGTCTGCAGCCTCAGCTGCTGGAGGAAGTGGTCGCAACGCTCTTCCCTGCCAGAGAAGAGCATGTACCGCCGCCGATGGCTTTGCCCACAGCCGCAGAGCCTACGGATGGGGAGGACGTCAGCGTCCCAGAGGTGACACACGCAGAGATGAGGGCGGCAATAACGCGGCTTCGGGCCAAAACCGTTGCCCCGGGGCCCGACGGGGTTCCCGGTGTCGCGCTTGCCCTCGCTCTGAAAGAGCTAGAGCCCCAGCTGAGAGGACTCTACTCAGCGTGTCTTGAGCAGGGCCAATTCCCTAGTGAGTGGAAAACGGGTCGTCTGGTCCTGCTCAAGAAGGCGGGGCGCCCAGCGGACTCGCCGTCCGCTTACCGGCCCATAGTGCTGCTGGACGAGGTGGGTAAGCTTTTCGAGCGGATTATTGCTGCCCGCCTCGCCGGCCACTTGTACAGAGAGGGGCCGGATCTGGACGACAGCCAGTTCGGCTTTCGGCATGGGCGCTCCACCGTGGACGCCATAATGCGGGTAAGAGTCCTGGCGGAGGAAGCGGTGTCCCGGGGCGGGGTGATGTTGGCGGTGTCCTTGGACATCTCCAACGCTTTCAACACCCTGCCCTGGAGCTGCATTCGGGAGGCGCTGTGTTACCACAGGGTGCCCCCGTACCTCCGCCGCATCGTTGGGGCTTATTTAGCGGAAAGGTGTGTCACCTACGGGGGACGCGACGGCGGAGGCCGGCGCGACATGTCGTGCGGTGTTCCACAGGGTTCGGTCGTTGGCCCACCCCTGTGGAACATCGGGTACGACTGGGTGCTGAGAGGCGAGCTCCAACGGGGGGTGACCTTGGTGTGTTACGCGGACGACACGCTGGTCACGGCCCGGGGGAGCTCGTACAGGGAGGCAGCGTTGCTGGCGACCTCTGCGGTCTCGCAGGTCGTGGGCCGCATACGGCGCCTGGGCCTGGAGGTGGCCCTCAACAAGTCGGAGGCCGTGGTCTTTCACGGCCCCCGGCGGGCGCCGCCGCCGGGATCACATATTGTGGTCGGGGGGACTCCAATTGCTGTCGAGTGCACCATGAAGTATCTCGGATTGGTGCTCGACAGCCGTTGGAGTTTCGGCCCCCATTTCCAGCGGCTGGCGCCCAAGTTGATGGGCGCGGCGGGCGCGCTCGCAACGCTGCTTCCCAATCTGGGGGGCCCGAGCACCGCCTGTAGGAGATTGTACCTGGGGGTCTTGCGATCCATGGCCCTGTACGGGGCCCCGGTGTGGGCCTCGGACCTGACGGCCGGCAGCATCGCGATCCTGCGAAAACCGCAGCGGGCGATGGCCGTCAGGTCTGTCAGGGGGTATCGCACAATCTCCTACGAGGCGGCTTGTGCACTGGCCGGGTCGCCACCCTGGGACCTGGAGGCGAGAGTCCTCGCGTCACTTTACCGGTGGCGCGAGGAGGCGCGGACGCGGGGCAGAGGACCGATGCAGCGAGAGATCGATCTGCGTCGGTCCCAGCTCCGCGAGGTCATGGTGGCGGAGTGGCGGGAGAGGCTTTTGCGCCCTACCGCCGGCCTCGCTACCATCGAGGCGATCCGACCAGTGCTCGAGGAATGGCTCGAGAGGAGGCACGGCTCCCTGTCGTTTCGGGCGACGCAGGTATTCTCGGGGCACGGTTGCTTCGGGAAGTACCTGTGTCGCATAAACAGGGAGCCGGACGCCCGGTGTCATCACTGCGTCCATTGTCTGGAGGACACGGCGCGGCACACGCTGGCAGAGTGTGCCGCATGGGAGGAGCCGCGCCGTGCCCTCGTGACAGAAGTGGGAGCCGACCTAGCGCTGCCGGCCGTCGCTCGCGCGATGGTCGGGAGCGCAGAGTCGTGGGATGCAGTGATCTCCTTCTGTGAAACGGTCATCTCACAGAAGGAGGCTGCGGAGAGGTCGAGGGAGGTGGAAACCGCTCTCCCGACCCGCAGCAGACGTGCCGGGCGTCGGCGGAGGGCGGACAACGCCCTCTTCCGGCCCCCCTGAACGGGTTCAGAGGGACGGCGGACTTGGGGACGTCCGCCGCCCCGCCGAATAACTGGACCCGAGGCGGTGGCGCGTAGTGTTCCGCGCGCGCCCCTATTGGCGTTGCGGGGGGAGTACACCTCGCTCCCCCCGTAGACATGAGGTGGCCCGCAGACGCGGGCCGGCACTAGCCGGGGATCATGGAAGGCGCACTAGTTCCCATGATCCCCGGTGCAAGTGTGGGAATGGAACACCGGGGTGGTTTTTAGTCGGTTAGAGTCCGACAGACCCCTCCGCCCGCCCCAGGGCGGAGGACATCCGTGTGGATTTTCCACCCCGGCAACAAAAAAAAAAAAAAAAAAAAAAAAAAAAAAAAAAAAAAAAAAAAAAAAAAAAAAAAAAAAAAAAGGTTAGGTTAGGTTAGGTTAGGTTAGGTTAGGTTAGGTTAGGTTAGGTTAGGTTAGGTTAGGTTGGGGCCGATCTGTATTTATGCTTTCGCGGTTGCACAACGACATGCTTTGCATGGTAGCATAGATGCAGGTCTACCTTACTGCCTCCCTCAGAGGCGGTAGGGTGGCGGGGTCTTGAGGGAGAGCGCTACGGTCGTGTAGATCCTCAAGGCAAGTCTGGTGTGTTCACCTTCACGTGGTTGCCGCCCTGTTCTTGGTCTAATTCCATAAGAAATAGACGCAACAAAAACCACCAGGCGCTTTCTGGGGGGGGGGGCACATCGCACTTCGTATGATCGACTCCCGTCATGCGAAGTGCGGTGTGCGTTTCCCCTGCGTGCCCCTCTGAGCGTAGCAGAGGGCATGGCAGGGGAGTGGGGTCCTCCTTTTGCGGGGTTCTCGCAGAAGGAGGAGGCGGGGCGGCGCGGCGAGTGGATCATGCGCGGAACATGATCCTCTCGCCGCGCCGCTCCGCGGGCGGAGAGGGGGGGAAGGGGCGTTTGCCCTCCCTCCTCACGGTGACGGGCGGGCGACAGGCGCGGAGGTGCCTCCGCCCGCATTGCACCCGTCACCCCGCGGGGGACTGGGCCTCCCGCTTCCCGGCGTGCGTGCGTGAACACCATGCTGGGGAGCGAGGAGAGGAGGCCCGGTCAGCGGTAGCCTCCCTTTGCGAGGTTCTCGCAGAGGGAGGAGGCGGGGCGGCGCGGTGGGAGGATCATGCTCAAGACATGATCCTCTCGCCGCACCGCTCCGTGGGCGGTGAGGGGGGGAAGGGGCGTTTGTCCTCCCTCCTCACGGTGACGGGCGGGCGACAGGCACGGAGGTGCCTCCGCCCGCATTGCACCCGTCACCTCGCGGGCGACTGGGCCTCCCGCTTCCCGGCGTGCGTTGGCGGACGCCATGCTGGGGAGCGCGGAGGCCTGGTCAGCGGTAGCCTCCTTTTGCGATTTCGCAAAAGGAGGAGGCGGAGCGCGCGCGGGAGGTCTCTCTCTCGCTGCGCTGCTCCGCGGGCGGAGAGGGGGGGAAGGGGCATTTGCCCTCCTTCCTCACGGTGACGGGCGGGCGACAGGCGCGGGGGTGCCTCCGCCCGCTTTGCACCCGTCACCTCCGTCGGTCATTCCCGAACCCCCTCCTCCACGCCCGTGCCGTGAGGGCAAGAGGGGGGGTCCGCCTTGTGTTCGTCGGCGGGGGACTGGACGTAAAGGCTGTGCCGGATTCCCAGTCCCCCTCCACTATGACGAAGCGGGAATGCGCTGGGTCGTTTTAGTGGGTATACCGGGTTTTGCACGCCCGGGGAGTCCCACATACCCCTCCCGTCCCCCGACGGGAGGGCATGCGTAATGCATTTTTTCCCAGCGTGAAAAAAAAAAAAAAAAAAAAAAAAAAAAAAAAAAAAAAAAAAAAAAAAAAAAAAAAAAAAAAAAAGGTTAGGTTAGGTTAGGTTAGGTTAGGTTAGGTTAGGTTGGGGCCGATCTGCATTTATGCTTTCGCGGTTGCACAACGACATGCTTTGCATGGTAGCATAGATGCAGGTCTACCTTACTGCCTCCCTCAGAGGCGGTAGGGTGGCGGGGTCTTGAGGGGGAGCGCTACGGTCGTGTAGATCCTCAAGGCAAGTCTGGTGTGTTCACCTTCACGTGGTTGCCGCCCTGTTCTTGGTCTAATTCCATAAGAAATAGACGCAACAAAAACCACCAGGCGCTTTCTGGGGGGAAGGGGGCGCATCGCACTTCGTATGATCGACTCCCGTCATGCGAGGTGCGGTGTGCGTTTCCCCTGCGTGCCCCTCTGAGCAGCGGGCGTAGCAGAGGGCATGGCAGGGGAGTGGGGTCCTCCTTTTGCGATGTTCTCGCAGAAGGAGGAGGCGGGGCGGCGCGGTGAGAGGATCATGCGCGGAACATGATCCTCTCGCCGCGCCGCACCGCGGGCGGAGAGGGGGGGAAGGGGCGTTTGCCCTCCCTCCTCACGGTGACGGGCGGGCGACAGGCGCGGAGGTGCCTCCGCCCGCATTGCACCCGTCACCCCGCGGGGGACTGGGCCTCCCGCTTCCCGGCGTGCGTGCGTGAACACCATGCTGGGGAGCGAGGAGAGGAGGCCTGGTCAGCGGTAGCCTCCCTTTGCGAGGTTCGTTCTCGCAGAGGGAGGAGGCGGGGCGGCGCGGTGGGAGGATCATGAGCAAAACATGATCCTCTCGCCGCACCGCTCCGTGGGCGGTGAGGGGGGGAAGGGGCGTTTGTCCTCCCTCCTCACGGTGACGAGCGGGCGACAGGCACGGAGGTGCCTCCGCCCGCATTGCACCCGTCACCTCGCGGGCGACTGGGCCTCCCGCTTCCCGGCGTGCGTTGGCGGACGCCATGCTGGGGAGCGCGGAGGCCTGGTCAGCGGTAGCCTCCTTTTGCGATTTCGCAAAAGGAGGAGGCGGAGCGCGCGCGGGAGGTCTCTCTCTCGCTGCGCTGCTCCGCGGGCGGAGAGGGGGGGAAGGGGCATTTGCCCTCCCTCCTCACGGTGACGGGCGGGCCACAGGCGCGGGGGTGCCTCCGCCCGCATTGCACCCGTCACCTCCGTCGGTCATTCCCAACCCCCTCCTCCACGCCCGTGCCGTGAGGGCAAGAGGGGGGGGTGTGCCTTGCGTTCGTCGGCGGGGGACTGGAAGTAAAGGCTGTGCCGGATTCCCAGTCCCCCTCTACTATGACGAAGCGGGAATGCGCTGGGTCGTTTTAGTGGGTATACCGGGTATTGCACGCCCGGGGAGTCCCACATACCCCTCCCGTCCCCCGACGGGAGGGCATGCGTAATGCATTTTTTCCCAGCGTCAAAAAAAAAAAAAAAAAAAAAAAAAAAAAAAAAAAAAAAAAGGTTAGGTTAGGTTAGGTTAGGTTAGGTTAGGTTAGGTTGGGGCGGATCTGTATTTATGCTTTCGCGGTTGCACAACGACATGCTTTGCTCATGCTTTGCATGGTAGCATAGATGCAGGTCTACCTTACTGCCTCCCTCAGAGGCGGTAGGGTGGCGGGGTCTTGAGGGAGAGCGCTACGGTCGTGTAGATCCTCAAGGCAAGTCTGGTGTGTTCACCTTCACGTGGTTGCCGCCCTGTTCTTGGTCTAATTCCATAAGAAATAGACGCAACAAAAACCACCAGGCGCTTTCTGGGGGGGGGGGGCGCATCGCACTTCGTATGATCGACTCCCGTCATGCGAAGTGCGGTGTGCGTTTCCCCTGCGTGCCCCTCTGAGCAGTGGGCGTAGCAGAGGGCATGGCAGAGTGGGGTCTTCCTTTTGCGAGGTTCTCGCAGAAGGAGGAGGCGGGGCGGCGCGGCGGGAGGATCGTGTTTGGAGGACATGATCCGCTCGCCGCGCCGCTCCGCGGGCGGAGAGGGGGGGAAGGGGCGTTTGCCCTCCCTCCTCACGGTGACGGGCGGGCGACAGGCGCGGAGGTGCCTCCGCCCGCATTGCACCCGTCACCCCGCGGGGGACTGGGCCTCCCGCTTCCCGGCGTGCGTGCGTGAACACCATGCTGGGGAGCGAGGAGAGGAGGCCTGGTCAGAGGTAGCCTCCCTTTGCGAGGTTCTCGCAGAGGGAGGAGGCGGGGCGGCGCGGTGGGAGGATCATGCTCGGAACATGATCCTCTCGCCGCACCGCTCCGTGGGCGGTGAGGGGGGGAAGGGGCGTTTGCCCTCCCTCCTCACGGTGACGGGCGGGCGACAGGCACGGAGGTGCCTCCGCCCGCATTGCACCCGTCACCTCGCGGGCGACTGGGCCTCCCGCTTCCCGGCGTGCGTTGGCGGACGCCATGCTGGGGAGTGCGGAGGCCCGGTCAGCGGTAGCCTCCTTTTGCGATTTCGCAAAAGGAGGAGGCGGAGCGCGCGCGGGAGGTCTCTCTCTCGCTGCGCTGCTCCGCGGGCGGAGAGGGGGGGAAGGGGCATTTGCCCTCCTTCCTCACGGTGACGGGCGGGCGACAGGCGCGGGGGTGCCTCCGCCCGCATTGCACCCGTCACCTCCGTCGGTCATTCCCGAACCCCCTCCTCCACGCCCGTGCCGTGAGGGCAAGAGGGGGGGGTCCGCCTTGTGTTCGTCGGCGGGGGACTGGAAGTAAAGGCTGTGCCGGATTCCCAGTCCCCCTCCACTATGACGAAGCGGGAATGCGCTGGGTCGTTTTAGTGGGTATACCGGGTTTTGCACGCCCGGGAAGTCCCACATACCCCTCCCGTCCCCCGACGGGAGGGCATGCGTAATGCATTTTTTCCCAGCGTCAAAAAAAAAAAAAAAAAAAAAAAAGGTTAGGTTAGGTTAGGTTAGGTTAGGTTAGGTTAGGTTAGGTTAGGTTAGGTTTTTTTTTTTTTTTTTTTTTATTAATGAGTTTTCTACCGCGGACGTGGTGGTCCGCGCTCTTGTTTAAATTTGTATACTTGTTTGCTGTGTTTGTTTACTTAAAAACTATGATCGTGCTCTAACATTGGACACGTTACATTAAACTTAACTTATTACAGTAACTTAAAATCTACGTGAGTCCATCTTTTTTTTTTTTTTTTTTTTTTTTTTTTTTTTAGTATTATGATTGTTATACACATGCTCATGCACAATTGGTTGTTTTTTTTTTTTTTTTTTTTTTTTTTTTTTTTTTTTTTTCTCTTTCAGGCTTTACAATTTTTATTTACTTACTTACGAATTTAAATTTAATCTTACACTAAAGTTACACAATTTTTTTTTTTTTTTTTTTTTTTTTTTTTTTTTTTTTTTTTTTTTTTTTTTCCTTTTTTGCTTTACAATTCTTATTTACTTAACCACGAATTTAAATTTAATCTTATACTAACTGCATGGCAATGTGAGTCGACCGGCAGCCACCAACGGCATCCGTTCACGGACATGACCTGCACATCCGCGCCGCTTAGCTCAACCATTTTGTAGGGAACTTAACGACCGGATGTGCAGCGCCACCATTGGCACTGCTTTTACGTGAGTATGACAGACTCACTCTGCCATGCAGTTTTACATAATCTATTTTTGTTAGCAGAGAGTTGTTCGGGATTGTTCTGGTGTTGGGTTTTGGGGTTAGGATGGGTTTTTTTTTTTTTTTTTTGTTAATTCCGTCGTCTGACCAGGGACTTCGCTAGCCTGAGCAAAGCTTCCACAACGACTACGTCTCGATGCTGCATGGCCGTCTTCAAGTTGTATTCGACGACCGTTTTAGTAGGCGCATCCATCGCTCTCTTTGCAAAGCGGCCGGTGGCGTCATCGGCGTCGTCGGTGTAATAGACGCAACTGACTGTATGTCTCGACACCGCCACTACCGCGTGGGAGATGCTGTCGTGAATTTGGAGTCTCCTGGACTTGGTGTTGATGATAATTACGCTGTCGAAGGTCAGACCCTGGGCCTCGTGGATGGTTAGCGTGCGCGACCCTTCGCCGGACCCATATCCCTGGCTGATGAGAGAAGCTTTCTCCTCTTGCGTATGAACCAGAAATAGGGTGTTTTGGGCGGTGCTCGGTATTTGCGCTCCTGTGTAACCTTTGACTCTCAGTGAGTGGACCCGTGACAGCGACGACTTGGAGGAGTATATACCGGAGTATATCTCGCTCAACGCAAGTGCCACATCCATCGGGTTACGGTGTGTGCAGAGCAGCTCCGGGGTGATGCCAGCCACCAGGTTTGGACGGGTATACCTTAACTCGAAAAGGTTCTCTCTGTCCAAAAATGGTAGCTGGTTTACGTCTCCGATGAGGACAACCTCGCTTGCTCCTGACAACTTTACTGCCATAACTATAGCCCCAAAATGGTTCATAAGAGCCTCGTCTACCGTTAGGCGGTAGCATTTCTCTTCTTTCTTGAACCCGTTGACTAAGATTGAGGCCATAGTACGCACCTTTGTCTTTACTCGGTCTCCTAAGCGGTGCGCGAGCTTCTCTCTGAGGTCTTTGGCAGCTTCGGTCGTCGTGGTGGCTACAACGTCTTTTTCCCCATCGAAGTGTTTCACCACCCAGGTTGTCTTGCCGCAACCTGGAACTCCGTTTACCCACCTGATATTGGGTACCGTCCAACTTCCCTGCGATGCTGTGTTGTCCGGGATCCCCGAGATGGACTGTGCCATTTCAAGGATCTTATCGTCCAGCATGATCTTGGTACATTTGGCGGTAACCACTATCGGGTCGTCATTTGGTGTTCTGAATGTTATTTTACCCACACGTTCCGTTTCCTCCTCGTCCAGGGCCACAAAACCGTTCTCCGCGCTGTAGGCTGCCATGTACGACCCCGTCATTTCCCCTTTGATGACTTGAGATTTGACGTTGTCGTACACCGCTGCCTCTGCCTCCTTGAGTAGTACCTCTAGCAATCCTTCTGTGTTCCTTTGGAAGGTCTGCAGGATCTTCCTGCATGTCATGAGATTGACCTCTCTGGTCGCCCTCACGATTGCTACGTACTCGAGGAAAGCGCTCTTCACGTGGTCTGTGGTGCCCGAGTTCACTGCGAGGACAGGCGGGCTGACTTGCCCTTTGTCGGCTCTCGTTGGTGTAGGCTTCCGTTGTGTCGGTTCTGTTGGTGCTTTCCTGAAGAACCTCTCAACTGCTGCTTCCTGTTTCTCGGCTGGTGATGCGCGGCTGGTGTTTGGGAGCAGTGCTTTGAGGAAAGTGCCGAAGGCTTTCAGGCGACTCCTCGACCTGGCTTGGTCTTCTGGGCTGGTGGTGGCGCTCTGCTCCTTTGCAGCTTTCTCGGCGGCTGCCTTCTGCTGAGCCCTCTCTGATCCGCTTTGTGTGGTCGGGCTAGTTGTGGAGCTCGTCGCGATGGCTGTTGGGTCTCTGGGGGCTTTAAGGAAACTTAGGGTTTCCCCTCTATCCTCATAGACGACTACCTCATGTTGTTCCGAGGCTTTTAAGCAGCCGAAGCGGTCTGCGACGTCTCCTCTCTCTCCTCCGACCTCCATCGCGTCAACACTTATTGTGCGGGCTGTGACTGGCGCATCTTCTCCGGCCTCCCTGATCTTTTGAAGCAATGAGCTTGCCTGAGCAAACGAAGTCTCCTCCCGCCACTCGAGTAGTGCGATCGTCTTTCCTTTAAATCGCACTAGACGGCATCGGTGAGAGGCTACTTCCACTTGAGGCAGTGCGGCGTACTTACTGCCTTTCATGCTCGTTTTGGTGGTGCTTCCATTGATCAAGGCGGCAAGGCCTGGTGAAATTGGGATACGGGCTGCAGCTCGACTTGAACCTATGCAGAAGCTTATGCCTAGCTTTTCTGCATCTCTGTTCATGAACAGAGCGACACCTCGCAGCCTGACGCCTGGGACTCCGTCTCCTCCACATGCCAGGAATTCCGTGATGGGCATGGCGGTGGGGACTGGTTGTAGGCTGGCTTCGGCTGCTGCTGCTGCTGCTGGCGCTGGTACTGGCTGCTGATTGGTGTTTCCGTGTGTGTTATGTTGTGTAATGGTGAGTGGTGTACGTGTTCTGTTTTGTGTTGTTGTTGTCTGTGTTGTAGTTGTTGTGGTTGTTGCTGTGGTCGGGACTGTTCGCCTAGATGGTAGTCGACTACAACTTTGTGAGGCTGCGTCCGTTTTGTTTGCCTCTGCCGCGACTTTAGCGACTTTGCTTGCGAATGCCAAGAATGGTTTTCTGGTAGCCGGTCTCCCCATGATGGCATGGAGTATGGACTGGCTCAGCTGGGTTTCGATCTTGACTTCCAGCTCCATTCTGTCGTGACTGAATCTGGGGCATTCAAAGAGCAAGTGCCAGACGGTTTCGTCGCAGCTGGGGTCACAGACGCACGAGGGACTGTCTTTGAGATGAAAGCGGTGGAGATACGCAGAGAATCCTCCGTGTCCTGTTAGGACTTGCACATGGACCGGTGTGAGAACTGCGTCTCTGAGTGTTCTTTTCGCCGCTAGGACGTCTGGGAAGAACACTTTTGTGACCGATCCTGTACTCGAGGACTCGTAGCGCGCCTGCCACTTCTTTACAGTCCCCTCCCGTATCTTCCTTCTCACGAACGATACGGGGACCTTGCTGTAGTCTGCTGTCTCTTTTGTTAGGGCTGCCTCCTTGGCCAGCTCGTCCGCTCTCTCATTTCCGGCGGTTCCCACATGGGCCCTGAGCCAGAAGAGCCTCACTTCTCGGCCTTCTTCTCTAATCTCGCGGACGCTTCTCTTGATTTGTAGTGCCAGGTGGTGGGTGACAGACGGACTCCTCAGCAGGTCAAGTGACGATCTTGAGTCACTTAAGATGCTTACGGAGGCCGCACTGGATTCTCTTGCCATCCTGACAGCTCTGAAGAGAGCGTACATTTCCGATTGGAAGACCGTGTTGTGGGGCTCCAGGCCAAAAGTGCTGGACTTGGACTCCTTTCCATTTTCCCACCAAGTTAGGGCAGCTCCGACTTTCCCCTCTATCTTGCTGCCATCGGTGTATATTTGGGGACCGATTATTTGATGAGTTTCCAGGGTCTCGGGAGTCAAGTCTTCTAGGCGTGCATACTCTGTTGTTGTGAGTAGCGCTGGGTGGAGGTTTTGGGAGTGGTGCACGTTGCACTCCAGCTCACGGCCCGGCGGTATAAACTCTTGGGAATATCCCTTTTTGATCTTGAAAAGGGTGGCGGCCTCGATTACCCGGAGATCTAGGGGGAGTTGGCCTGACAGAACAAGTGCCGATGTCAGAGACACCGTGCGGTATGCTTTGCAGATCTTCTGCGCGAAACCTCTCTGCAGCGAGTCAAACTGATTCCTTGTCATCAGTTTCTCGGCTGCGGGGGCCCACGCGCTCGCTGCATACATCACGATGGGCTCTATCACCGACACGTATATCGTCCTTATTATCTCTCCGTTGAGACCCCAAGTCACCTTTGCCGCGCATGCAAGTTGCTTGTAGATGTCTGCGGCCCTTTTGCAGGTCGCGGACACGTGCGCGTTGAAGGTGAGTTTGGAGTCTATTGTGAGACCCAGCAGCTTGACCTCTTTGGCTAGGTTCAGCTGGGTACCCGACATGTGGAGTACCGGAACATCGTATTTAAGCTTTCGCGTTAGCACCATCGCATTGGTCTTGTGCGCGGCGAAACGTAGCTTATTTTGGACGCCCCATTCCGATACTATGTCTAGTGTGTTATTGGTTGTTTGTTGTAAGGGACCGGTTGAAAAGTCCGAGAAGACAAGGACGACGTCGTCTGCGAAGGCTTGGCAGTATACTCCCATACTAGCCATTTTTTGTAGGAGTGAGTCTAGGATAAGGTTCCAAAACGTCGGTCCGGCGATTGAGCCCTGGACGCATCCTTTCGTGGTACCCTTCTCACTAGTCGCTCTGGCGTAGTTGACCCTGATGTTCCGGTCTTCCAGGTATGAGGCGACAAGAGCGTAGATGTTTTTGGGACAGTTTTTGACTACCATCTGTCTTTTGAGTGCTGGCCACCACGCGTTATCGAAGGCCCCCTCTATGTCCAATGATATCAAAAGCACGATCTTTTTGGCTTTGATTTCGGCACGTAAATGGCCCATTAGAGCGTAGAGGGCGTCCTCGGTACCGCGCTGCGGCATGAAACCGTATTGGTTCTTGTTTAGTGTTGGGAGGAAGTGCCACTGGAGTCTGCCTACTAGGAGCTTTTCGACGATTTTTCCTAGGACCGGGAGCAGACCTATTGGCCTGTATGACTTTGGGCTGGTATAGTCGTCCTTTCCTGGCTTGCGGAGTATGCACACGTGGGCGACCTTCCACTGCTTCGGGAAGTGTGACAGCGACAGGCACCTGTTGGCTATCGCTAGGAACGCCTCCCTGTCGCAGTTTATTGCCGCTGTGCAGATGTCTGCTGTTAATCCATCGGGGCCGGGAGCTTTTTTCGGGTTTTGGTTTTGGAGAACCATTTCCAGCTCCGCGGTTGTGAAGGGTGGATCGTCGGCAGACAGGCCTTGAGGGTTTTTTTGTTCCGCTAGCCTCCTAAGTGCTGTGTGGTATGGCTGTTCGGCATCCGTTGAGTCATCGGGGTAGAAGGTTTTTGCCAGAAGATTCGCGGATTGCTCTGGACTGAGCGTCTCGCCTGCGGTGTTTCTCAGGAGTGCGTCGTTCTGTCTTCTGGCTGTCTTCCTTAGTACCCTGTAGATGCCATCCCACATGCTCTCTCGGTCCTGCTTCGAGCAGAACTCTTTCCAGTTTGTTGTGGCCGCTTCCGTCGCTGCTGTAGTGTACGTGTTCTTAGCCAGTACGTATTCCTGGATGGTGAACTGTCTCCGGCTGGCGGCTGCGTTCCGGATCCTTCTCTTCTTTCTCAGCGCATCTTTTTGGAGACGGTCTAGAGAAGGGGTCCACCATGGGGGCTTGGCATTGTGTTTGGGCAGCCCCAGCTTTGGTATCGTTTCCTCGCATGAACGGTGGATGTTGGCTACGTATAATGTGATGAGTGACTCCAGATCCTCTGGGTTCGAGATGGCTGAGACTCTGACTGGTGTTATGTCATTGTCCGCCAGGCTGGTCTTCAAGTGAGTGCTGAAGTCGGACCACTTTGCCTTCTTGGTGTTATAGATGCGCGTCGAGATTGGCCTTAAGGGTTCCAAGGCCTTTTCTAAACGCATCGAGAAGGTTATCGCATTGTGATCCGAAGTTATCAGACTCCTTTCTACCCGCCACTCTTCGACCTTGCCCAGCAGTGGCAGGGTGCATACCGTCACGTCGACGTGGCTCGTGCACCATCTGTCTCCTCTGTAGGTCTCGAACGTCGGTGTTTGGCCCGAGTTTAGGATCTGGAGGTCCCGCTCGTTGAGGAACGAGTTATACGCCGCCCCGCGATGGTTTTCGGAGACGCTTCCCCACCACTGGCTCCAGGCGTTTATGTCTCCTCCCACAATTATGTTATTTGTGTGTAGTTTTTGAAGTGTGTTGTGTGTTTCCGAAAGGTAGGGTTCAATTTCTTGGTCACCCTCAAAATAGACCGATAGCACCCCGAAGCTGAGCTGGCCGACCTTCAGTAAGACGGCGGAGATGTTCTCGGTCACAAGCTGGGGGTCGTGGATGACCTCCAGGTTGTTCCCGAAGACAACGATCGCCGCCTTTACTGGTTTTTGACGGTTCAGGCTGCACTGGATGACTTGTGTGCCGGGGTTTTGTTTCATAACACCTGTTCTTCCGACATAGGGCTCTTGAACAAGTGCTACAGAAATTCCCTTTGCATGAGCCACCATGTGTAGTTCTTCTGTGGCCAGCTTGGAGCGCTGAAGATTAACTTGGATGAATCGTAAACTTGATTTCGGTCTTACTGTGTTTTGAAGGGTGACTGGTTGACTTGTCGTGTACTCTTGGTCGCCCTTAGCAATAGGAAACGCGCGACCTCGCTATACCATCCCATTTTTGGCGTTCCTGGCAGTCTTCGCTGAACGCTGTGTGTGCCAGGTCGCTGTCCGTTCTGTGTGCCAGCTTGCAGTTGATGCAGGTGGGCAGTTTGCCGTCAGCCCGAGTGAGGCAGTCCCTACTGTTGTGTGCTCCGCTGCAGTAGCTGCATGCTTCTTTGCCAGCCTTGCACAAGGATCTGTTGTGTCCATAGGCAAGGCACTTTGAGCACTGTACTAGCGGGGACTGGTCTTCGATCGAGCACCGCTTGATGCCCACGTGCACCTTCTGCACCTGCGTGTAGCACTTCCAGAGCTCCGGGGAGAGCTCCAGGACAGGGTGGCACTCATGGGGGTTTCTGGCGCGCTTCCTGTAGCGCACCCTTATGGTGTGTCCATCCACAGCGACGTCCTGCAGAAGGTGTTTGTTCTGCGCCTGTAGGAGATCGGCAATCTCCCCGTCGCTGTAGCTGGACAACACTCCTTTGATGCACACGAGGGGGTTCTGGGGTTTCGGCTCCTGGACCTTGAGCCCTGCGTTTGACTTGAACTGATCTCTGATCAGGTGTAAGTCCGACTTGCTGGCGCACCTCAGGACCACTTTCTGGTTCCGCGCCTTTCGGACTGTGTCAACTCGGGCTCCGCTTGTTTTGAGGTCCAGGGCAGTCCTGATCCTCTCGATTACGTTGTCTCCAGTGTGCTGGGGGTCCGTCGACGAGACGATCAGGGTGTGGTTGGGTTGGGTGGGTGGTTTCGGGGGCTTGGGTGTGCTGGCGACCTGGGCAAAGGTTTTGGGGCTTTGTTGTTGTGGTAGCGGCTTGTCCGCTTTGCCCAATTCCGCTACCCCCTTCTCTATGTTTTGGAGGGTCTTTTTTACCTCCCCGACTGCTAGTTCCGCTTCCAGATTCAGCGCCAACGGCGCCTGGATCGTCGGTTCTTTGTTACGCAGTTCGCGGAGGTCTGCTGAGACCATCTCCAGCCTTTCGGTGAGCGGTTTGAGGTGTGGAGTAATGTTGAGCGGTGGTTGTGGTGGTGGAGGGGAGACTACAGGCCTGTTGACGATGGCCTGCAACTGTGCTTGGACCTTGTGCATCTCCTCCTCAAACTTTGCTGTCGTAAGCGGATCCGTCTCTGCCTCTGGGCTTCTAGGATCCGGCTGCATGGTCCTGGGCAGGGAGAGGTCTTCCTTGAGCCTTTCCAGGGACTTTCGGAGCACGTCCAGCTGGTTCGAGATGCTGGTCACGTTTGTGTCGAGGCGAGAATAGCTTGCCCCCATGGAATCCCACTTTGGATCCCCCGGAGCTCTTGCACTTTCTTGCCTGGTAAGCTCGTGCTCTTTCCGGTTTTGGAGGCTCGCGGCTGTGACCTCGCTTTTCACCTCCTTGATGCCGTTGAGGGCTTCCAGGGTCTCGTGACCCAGCCATTCCCGGATCCCTTTCGCTTCCTTTTTGGTCTCCGAGACGTCCGTTCGCATCAGGGAGAGCTCGACCTTCAGCGTCATCAATTCTCGGGTATGAGCTCTCTCGACCCGCACAAGCTCTTGGGCGTGTCGGGAGCGCTCCTTCTCGAGGTTGAATTTGTGACGCGCTCTCGAGTCAGCGAGTGACAGGGCTGTCTCGTAGAGCCCCTGAAGACACTCGTGAGCTGTGGCCTTGCACTCCCTTTTCATGTTCCCTGCGGCCTCCAGGGCGTCTTTCCCTTTTTGCAGAAGGTTGTTGGCCTCGCGCGTGGCCAGGTCCATCTCCACCCCTGTGCCTCTTCTCGGCGTTCGGTAGAGCAGGCTCGGCCGCCCGCTTGTGGGAGCTTGGCTCACTGAGGAGGCCACCGAGCTTTCTTCGTCCGAGATGATCTGACGGGGAGGGGAGATGCCGCACTGCTCCCAGTTAATAAATTTTTTTTTTTAACCCATATATTTTACCCCAGAAATTCTGCGCTTATGTTCTATAATGTTTAGTTTATCGTGATGTTTGCTACATATACTTAGTATATAAGTCAATATCACTTTTATTGCTAAATTCCTGAACAATGTTGCAGTTTTGGTAAAATGAATGCAGACCGGTTCAACACAACTTGACGATTCCACTAGAGTTGGCCTGCGGTCCAGCATAATTTGAGCCACTTTCTCAAAAAAGTGACTCCTATTACCATTCTCCATCAAGCCAACCCAAGCGGTTCGCTCAATGCGTCTGCTATCTGGTTGTGTTGAGACCAATGTGTACATGGAAGTGGGCGCACCGGCAACTTTAGCAATACGCTATGGTTGCTCGTGCGAATGCGTCCCACTTCCTGCGCACCGGGCAATCCGTGCTGAATGCATTGTGCCGGTGCTCCCCCAGCTTGGCTCTGGTGCAGTTAACGCACGCCGCTGCTTCGCCAATCTGCTTATCTGGGCAGTCCACCCTGAGGTGCGGTCCGCCGCAGTGGCTGCACAGATCGACTGGCTCCGTGCACAGGCGCTTGCCGTGCCCGTAAGCCAAGCAGCGGGTACACTGCACCAGAGGCGTCTGGTCTTCGACGCGCACTCTCTGGAGGTCAATCCTAAGCTTGCCCCCTTCGAGTGCCCTCTTCCAGATTGCTGGGGTAACACTCAGCACAATGCTATTCGTATGCGGGTTTCGAGACTTTTTCCTGAATTTGACTGCCATTTTGAGTTCCTCGTCTCCGAGGCCGTGAAAGATTTCCCGGTTCTGGTTCTTAAGGGCTCTCAACACTTCCTCGTCGCTGTGTACTGACAGCACGTCCCTAAGAACCAGA
Organism: Xestia rhomboidea; assembly: GCA_963853795.1. Classification (NCBI taxonomy): domain Eukaryota; kingdom Metazoa; phylum Arthropoda; class Insecta; order Lepidoptera; family Noctuidae; genus Xestia; species Xestia rhomboidea. The sequence continues at coordinate 17,801,306 of OY970778.1, forward strand.
AGCGGGTCCCGATTCTTCACTGCCTCGACGACGAGGTTCTCTCCGGCCGATTCAAGTCGCTTTTTCAACTTTTCTCTCTCCTCTTTCGTTGCGCACCCCATGATGACCTTTTGGTCCTTCGCCTTTCGGACCCTCTCTACTCGCACCCAGCCCTCCTTCGCGTCCACTGCTTTTCTCACTCTTTCGAGGATTTCGGCCCCCGTGTCCATCTCCTGTGTGGAAGAGACCACCACGGAGTGCAGCGTCGTTCGCTCCGGGGCCTGTGCCCCGGTGTGACTTTTACTGACGGCCGCGTAGGTGGTCACCCCCACACTTTCCCTGCCAGCCAAACTGTCTCGGAGCTTTTCGAGTTTCTCGGAGTTGTCTTTCAACTCCGAGATGTGCTCCTTTAGGGTGGTTATGAGCACAGTTTGGCTAGCAAGTGCCTCGATGGAAATGGGTTGGGGACCGAAGTCAGCAGTGGGCGCGGGTTCCGGCACGGCAATGGGTGCGGCAGGGGCTCGGTCTTGCTCCGACTCCTTGACCAGCTCATAGAGCCTGTTTATGGCTTCCAGCACCGCAGTCTTGATCTCGGCCTTGAGGTTGCGAGAGTTGCCCAAATTTAGCTTGGCCTTATTCAGGCAAGCTCTCGCCTCCTCAGTGCGACTGCGGTTCTTCGCCTCAGGCTTCCTGAGCAGTGCCAAGAAATCGGAGCTCGGAGGAGCTCGGCGCGTCCCCGGAGTGACAGGGCCCCCTCGTGACGCCGAAGGAGTCCCGTCTCCGAAGGAGATTCTCCTCCTCGCGTCAGGCGAAGGCCCCGCCCTCTCCGCCGAACGCGGCGAGCCACTAGAGCCTAGGGCCCTCACGGTGCTGGATGGGGTGCGAAACATATTAAAATTTGGGAGCAGATACTCCCGGAACAGACCCCTGTAAAGAGGGGGACGGAACCGCAATATCTGCTCTGGAGGAGATGTTCAGAGAGGACACTGGTACTTATGTGACCCTGTAAAGGGGGGAACACAATAAGTAATATACAAATAAATCAATTAAAATATAAAACAACAAAATAAAATAATATACAACAAAATTATTAAATTAATTATTAAAATTGGATAAAATTCAGGTCAAAATTGTTAAAAATCGAGATTTCCCTACAACCTCTATGTACAAGAAAAATATGCTAAAATAACTAAACAGTAAAAATATAATATATATATAATTATATCGTCGGTCAAATAATGTTAAAATGTTAAAATTCCCTTAAACACACTCCGAAAACCCTAACAAAAGTAAACCCTAACCAAATCACGACTTAAATTTTTGCCAAAATACCACGTCTACCTTTTTACTATAACCCAGAGGGCGGGTGGGTGGGCAAAATTTTTTCGAGCTAGGGGCGCGGTCGAGGTGTCCAGAGACGCGTCTCCGCGCGGGCTAGCTAAATATGGAATAAAACAGGGTAGGTGCCGAAGAAAAATTTGGAGTTTTGGTCAAAAAACCAGTTTTTGAACCAAAAAATTTTGATTTCCACCCCACAACCTGGAGACCGGGACACGGATCGCGAACCAGAATTCAGGGATGAAGGGTGAGTACTATTTATACTATAAACTGATGCTATTTTTGCAAAAAATTTGGAAAAAACACTAAATTTTGAGAATTTACTTTGAAAAAGTCGAAAAATTCCTAAGTGCGGTAAGGGATGAAGTCCTGACGCGCGTGTGTGCGTGCGATATGGTCAGTACGTAGGCGGAGGCCTAGTTTAGTCTAAATCCGCTGAAAAAAGCTTCAAAATCGCACGTCTAGAAGTGAAGATATCAACGTTTTTGTTTTTTACTCGATCCCTAAGGTAGATTTTGGTACCAGCAGCGAAGTATGAAAAATCACAATTTTTTAAAAATATGTATGTTCTATTCGGGCTAGGGGCGCGGTCGAGGGGTCCAGAGACGCGTCTCCGCGCGGGCTAGCTAAATATGGAATAAAACAGGGTAGGTGCCGAAGAAAAATTTGGAGTTTTGGTCAAAAAACCAGTTTTTGAACCAAAAAATTTTGATTTCCACCCCACAACCTGGAGACCGGGACACGGATCGCGAACCAGAATTCAGGGATGAAGGGTGAGTACTATTTATACTATAAACTGATGCTATTTTTGCAAAAAATTTGGAAAAAACACTAAATTTTGAGAATTTACTTTGAAAAAGTCGAAAAATTCCTAAGTGCGGTAAGGGATGAAGTCCTGACGCGCGTGTGTGCGTGCGATATGGTCAGTACGTAGGCGGAGGCCTAGTTTAGTCTAAATCCGCTGAAAAAAGCTTCAAAATCGCACGTCTAGAAGTGAAGATATCAACGTTTTTGTTTTTTACTCGATCCCTAAGGTAGATTTTGGTACCAGCAGCGAAGTATGAAAAATCACAATTTTTTAAAAATATGTATGTTCTATTCGGGCTAGGGGCGCGGTCGAGGGGTCCAGAGACGCGTCTCCGCGCGGGCTAGCTAAATATGGAATAAAACAGGGTAGGTGCCGAAGAAAAATTTGGAGTTTTGGTCAAAAAACCAGTTTTTGAACCAAAAAATTTTGATTTCCACCCCACAACCTGGAGACCGGGACACGGATCGCGAA